>CM056718.1:5000000-10000000 GCA_029844215.1 Przewalskia tangutica | reverse complement strand
TATTTTACTTTAATATAATAGTTTTTTTTATTAAGAACGGTCTCACGGAGGTAGTGTTTGTGTTTTGATTGACAGGTATAGGCCAATAAATTGAAGGGCGAAAAACTGAGGAACAACAGGGATTTCCAGAAAAACGGGTAAGCGCCGCGGCGCCCAGGAGCAGGGCCGCGGCGCCAAAAATCCAGAAAAATTGCCAAGTCTAGGCGCATGCAGAAATTCGAAGTCTGCGAACATTGGTATGGCTAAAGCGAAGCGTCTAAAGCGAAAATCCAGAAATTAAAAGACGCCCAGAAATCCGATTTTCCCCAAATTCAAACCAAACCTAACCTCTCTTCTCCACAAAAACCCACGAAAATTCAAACTTTACCCACAAATCTTCCACAAATCAAACCCAACCAGAACCAAAACTCTTAAAATCCCTAAAACCCTTAGCCATCTCAACCAACAAAACTCCATTCCATTGCCTCAAATCACCATTAGAAGCAAGAAAACCTTGAAGAACACCATAAAAAGGTAATCTCCATTTTTCTTGAAAGCTTTCAATAGTTAAAGAAGATAGTAGTTTGGAGAAGTGTTGCATTATGAAGTAGTTGGGGTGCTGAAAAATTAGTTGTGAAATTTAGAGAAGGAGTAGACAAGGAGGGTGTGGGTATTGGGTAGTAGAGTTGAAGTTTGGGGGTGTTAGTGTTTTGGCTGCTAATTGTTGATTGTGTTGGGGAACATTTGTGCTACTAAGTTATAAGCTGCAGAAAGTGTTTTAACCATGTCCGCCAGAAAGAGAAGAGCCTCCACATCCACTTCAGCCCCGCAATACGATGATACTAGGTTTGTGAGATACCAAGCCTTCCAAAGATACAAAAAGCTTAGTACTAGGCCCTTAATCCCTGAAAGGGGAATGGACTATCAAAGGGAGTCGTTTGGGGAAGAGGATGTTTATGAGCCCATTCGGGCAATGATTGAGATGATGGGATGTAAGAGATTTGTAAACCCGGAGAGGATAGCACCAATGAACATAGCAATGGTGCGTGAATTCTATGCTAACTTTCCGAAGAGGGTGGATAACAAATGCTTTGTAAGGGGAAGATATATGCCTGTGACGGCAGCAGCAATAAATATGTCCCTAAAAACAGTCGATGTTGAAGGAGGAATTGGTGATTGGAACCATTTTAGAACATGGTCTAGGAGCACCAACAACATCAACTGGAATACCGTCGCGAATACGATGAGCTACCACAAGCCGCTTTTGATATTGCAGAAATGGGTCAAGAGCGGCGGTGCGGTTCAACAAAGCAGCCAAGGGTTGGCTATATTTTGTCAGCGTCCGCATGATTCCATCCACGCACTTCACAAGAGTGCCAGAAGATAGGATCAAACTGATATATGAAATTATGAGCGGGATGACGATTGATGTGGGGGAGGAGATAGTGAAGAGCATTGAAGAAATCAGCAGGTTGGTGACAACAGGTGGATTGTGACATGACTCACTTATCACAAATTTATGCCACATGAATGGGGTCCCAATCCTACCCACTGATACTAATAAGAGAAACCAACTGCCTGTGACTTATGGGATATTGCACTCCTTTCCAGACCCAAGCCCCCCAGCAACAAGAAGAAGAGCACAACCACCACCAGCAGCAACAGCAGAGGCCGCAATGAACGAAGATGAGCCTGAAATAGAGGCTCAATATGCAGCAGGGCCTAGCCACCAGCCAACCACAGAAGCAGAACCTTCAGTGCCCATGATGGAGCAATTGCTTCAGAATCAGATGAGGATGATGCAGAGTTTGGACACAGTGATACAAGGACAACAAGAAACGCGGCAGCAAATTAACGAGATGAGTTCCTTGTTCAACCAGTGGTCCATGCACTATCCAATGCCACCGCCACCACCACCATTTTAACCAAGTCTGTAAGTGTCTTGTTTTCTTTTATTGTCTTTGAGTCTACACACATTGGGGACAATGTGTGATTTAAGTTTGGGGGGGGGGGTGTTTTATTTATTTGTGTCTTAGTGTTATAGTATGTTGAGTCTTTTTGATTGTTTTTGTGTACTTTTGAGTCACAATTTTTTTTTCTTTTGAGTCATAATTGTCTGTCAAAAGATCATGTATGATGTAGTTACTAGAAACACCTAGTGAAGTAAGGTGGAATAATGTAATGGAATTAGAAGCAACTATCTAAACACCTAGGTTAGATATGCCAAAAACTCACAAACATCTGTCTATTTGGAGTTTCTTGCTTAAATTATGCATGCTAAATGATGAAAACCTATATGTTATGATTGCTTGCTATTTGAGGCGAAATAGTTAGGATATGCATGTTAGGGAGATGACTCAGACGTTTCTTTGATAGCCAATTCTTACCACTCTTTTCTATCTCTGATACTAAAAATATCCCTAGTCAGCCCCATTGAGCCTAAAAGTAGAACTTTTTCTTTGACACCCTATATTCCCACAATTGTGCCATAAGTAAAAATTTGAAATAGTTGGAATAAAATGTGTTAAAAAAAGAGACAAAAAGAGTGAAGAAAAGTGATGCACCCCAATAAAAAAGTAATAGGAACTAGGCAAAAGCCTAAGTTTGGGGGTGCCTGTTATTATGATACACTTCACTCCCCCAAAACAAAAGAGGAGAAAGATTGATTTGAAGTGAAGAAAAGAATCAAAAGAAAAGGGAAACAATGAAAAGCTAAAAACTTATGGTACACAAAAATGAGCCTAAATGCCTATTGTTACCTACCTATACCTAAACCTACATTACAACCCTTAAAGTCCTGAAGATCTCTTTTATGCATATCCAGGATTAGTGGAGAATAACAAGTAAACATGTCATAGGATTTTTCTATTTTACAAGCATGATTCAGTATGTGATTTCCATTAAGCATGATAAAAATGAGTTTGCGAAATATCTAGCTTAATGTGTTTAGTGTGCTAAAATTTCATGCTATATGTTCCTGCATATTATTCTACTAATCTTCATGTTTGTCTAAGTAATACCAATGCAGCAAAGTGATCAATGTCAGTGAGTCTTTTATTTTCGTTTTTCTTGAGTCTTTTATTTCTTTCTTTTTTTCTTTGCTCGAGGGCGAGCAAAGGTTAAGTTTGGGGTATTTGATCGGTGTATTTTATATACACTTTTTGAGTCATTTCTAGTTAGTCTTTTGTCCCTTTTTGTACAAATAAGTGTCGTATTAGGATAGATTTTCCTTCTTTTGAGTCAAAGTGGTTAAAATGGTCAAATGGCGGAAAAGGAGCTAAAAGAGGGCAAAAGTGGAGGTTCCAGAGCTTAAAAGCAGAGAAAGTGGCAAACGAGGCAGCAGTCGTGACTGGCGCCTACGCCAACAGTGCAGCGCGACACCTAATCATTAGAGAGGCTACAGAAGTTGCAGCGCGCTCTCGAACATCGAGATCGGGGCGCGGCGCAAAATCATCCGGCATGAGAACTTTGTGCGCCGCCGATAGCGGTCAGCGCCGACGCGGGAAAATCAGGTTTAATGACGATTTTCTTGTCCAGGCCTGAAGGGAAAAGTTAGATGCGGTTTGGAGCCTATAAAAGGAGAACCCTAGGCAGTTTTTAAGGGTTCCCTTTCTTGCACAACACAAGGATTCTTGGATTGAAGATTGGAGACCATAGTCTAGTAATTTCTTTTCTTTTCTTTTATTTCAGTTTTGTATGATGAACTTTGAATTAGTTCTTGTCATGTCAATGACTAGGAACTAATTCTTTTATAGGGCTTTCCATGTTAAATCACTAGAAACTTATGTTATAAATTGATGCATGTTTATGGTTATTCTTCTTCTTGTTGAGATTTATCCAATAATTGCTTTGAATGCTTGGTAATTAATTGATCACTAATTATCATTATTTATATGATTTCTAATCAAACTTCGAAAGGAGGAGGTTGTGAATATGCTGTAAGTTGGGTAGACATATTTTGGATTGGGGATGAAAATACCTCAATTATTTATGTAGCGTTAATGAGAGGCTTAACAACCCTAATTTTACGCATGGTGCGTGACGGTTAACTAGGTTTTTGGTCTTAATCCTCCTATAGAGTCATCCTTATCACCGAAAGGTAGAAAGGAACAATACTGGGGTTGAGTGTTTATATATCCTTAACGGGAATATAAAACGATTTCGTAAACCTGCTAGCTCCGAGAGAAGAAGAACCATAATTCATTGCATTAATAAGTAACATAAGCGGATAGTTGAAGAGACGTGGAAGCCTTATTCCCATCACAACTGAAGTAACCCTATAGTTAATTAGTCGTTATAATTATTAGTTATAAACAACAAAATCAATATCGGTTACCAAATAGATACCAAAAGATAGATAGTTGGTACTTGAACACTAATCCTTGTGGACGATATTCGGTCTTACCAAGACTATATTACTTGTCACGATAACGTGCACTTGCGTTAAAGTGTGTGCATCTTTTCGCGCATCATCTTCCCTCGATCCTTTTTGAAGATTTTAGGGTCAGTCTCAGCGTACGAAGACGCGCTATGGTTGCGGGAACGTGTTAAGTAAGGACGTGATATACACTTACCATAAGTATATATCACGGTATTGATTAAAGTTATGGCAGACATAAGTTATAAAGGCATAAATCTCCATTCTTATTAGTACATAGCACCGAGGTTAATTTTGCACAAACTTCTTAAATATAGAAAATTTAGATAATGTTCTCAAACGATTTTATTTGTGCCAATCTCCTTGGCGAAAGAGATTCCTGACAAAACTTATTAGCATCCAATATTTACACCTCCCTCATAAACGAAAAACATGATTTTCCCCTGTTAAATATATATATTGGATAGATTGTCAAAAGGGATGGACTGCCCAACAGCCCATCAAGGGACTGCCTTCCAGGAAGCCCATCACGGGCAATATCCCATCTCGGTTTATTGATGTATATTTGGTATATTATTGTATTAGTCTTATATCTTAATTAGTATTGTAATATTACCATAATTGTATAGTTAGTCTCCATATAGAATATAAATTTAGATGTAGAATAGGAAAAGGATTTTCCTATTGTAACTTGTATATATACACTTTTCATCAATAAGAATAATCAAAAGATTAATTATTTCATGGTATCAAGAGTCTAGGTTGTTTTCCTTGCTTCCTCTACTCACATCTTTCTCGATTTCTTCTTGATTTCTGTGACAAAATCCCCCATACCCTCTCGGTATCTGCAAAACCGAGCCTCCATTCTCACTAAAAATATTCTTGTCCAAAGTTTTTTCTCTTCATCTTGACTGATAAGAACCCGTTTTATCCAGCCCTAACAGTTTCTAACATCAAGAGCGTTCTTTCTATTGTTCTTGACCTAGAAAACGTTCAATATAGGACGTGGGCAAAATTATTCAAAATTCATGCAATAGCGCATCAAGTTCTCCACCACATCATCCCTCCAGCTACTAACACGGAGGGTAATACGGAGGCTACTACGGAGGTTGTGCCCACAAAAGCAGACGATCCAAAATTATGGGTCACGCTTGATGCAAAAGTTCTCCAGTGGATTTATGTCACTATCTCCCTTGACCTCTTACATACGATTATGGAACCCAACTCCTCAGCTATGACTGCTTGGAATCGATTGTGTGACATCTTCCAGGATAACAGTCATTCACACATTGTCATCCTTGAACATGAATTTTCTCAAGTTGTTATGGAGAATATTTCAAACGTTTCATCTTATTGTAAGCGACTCATGGACCTGACGGACCAACTTCACAACGTGGGTGCTCCTGTGAGCAATAGTCGTCTCGTTCTTCAGATGGTTGCAGGCCTATCCGAGGCCTATAACAGTGTTGCTTCGATCCTTCATTAAAGTAACCCTCTTCCGGAATTCTATCAAGCATGCTCCATACTTACGATGAAAGAAGTCGGGTTGGCTAAGAAGGCGACTACCAGTATTAGCCCCGTCGTCATGATGACGTCCTCCACAAATTCTTCAAGTTTTGATGATTATTTGGGCCAAAATTGTACCCACGGTGGCGATAAAAATAATCGTAAAAACAATGGGAAAATCGTGGGGGCAAACGCGACGTCAACGGGAATGGTAGCCAAAACAGTGGGCCTCCGACCCATTGGCCCCAACAGCAGTGGGCCATGGCCCAACATCCCATATTCTTCATACCCGACAGTCAGCGGTGGGCTGGACCGACACCTTCCAGGCCCAACAGCCAATGGCCCAACAAAGGCGAACTGGGCCAGATTTCACTGGGCCGACGCAAAGAAATCGGGTGCTGGCGTCTTCACAAGCCCATTTTACAGAGGAACCCACACAAATCTACATTGAAGTCACGATGCACACACTTGTATTAACTCAACCGGACCCGAATTGGTATATAGACACATGCGCCATTACTCACATGACATCCGACCAAGGTACTCTCTCGTCTTATTTCAATTTGAGCAGTAATCGTGGTATAATTATTGATAATGGTTATTCAATTCCAATTCGAGGTTATGGTCATAAAATTCTATCTCCCCCCCTCCACCACTTATCTTGAAAAATACCTTTCACGCCCCAAAATTGATTAAAAATGTAGTGTCTGTCCGTAAATTCACAACTGATAATTGGGTGTGTGTTAATTTTGATTCTTTTGGGTTTTCTGTGAAGGATTTCAAGACGGGGAACCCTCTCATGAGGTGCGATAGTAGGGGATATCTTTATCCAATCACACCAAGTCTCAGTTTCTCGAGTCAAGCTATGTCTTCAACTTTTGCAGCTCTTGTTCATTCTTTATGGCATGATCGTCTAGGTCATCCATGATCTTCTATTTTGTCTGTCTTAGATAAAAATAGTCTTATTTCTTGTAAGGGTACGCATAATACTACGAATTGTCAATCTTGTTCTTTAGAGAAAATTGTTAAGTTGTCATTTATGGACTCTAATTCTTCTATTTCAATGCCATTTGATATTATTCATAGAGATTTATGGACATCTCATGTTCTTAGTTCATTGGGACATCGTTCTTATGTTATGTTTTTGGATGATTATTCTAAATTTTTATGGATTTTTCCAATAGCGAAAAAATCTCAAGTTTTTTTCATCTTCTTAAAATTTAGAGCTTTCATTAGAACTCAATTCGAACGGGACATAAAAAATATAAAATGTGATAATGACAAAGAATATGACAATGGGGAGTTTCGGAAATTTTGTGCTAGAAATGGGATCAATTTTCATTTTTCTTGTCCTCATACATCTTCACAAAATGAAAAGGCCGAACGTAAAATTCGTACCATTAATAACATTATCCGCACTTTATTGATTCATGCTTCCATACCCCTATTTTTTGGCATCATGCTCTACAAATGACTACAAATATTATTAACATTCTTCCTTCTAAAGGTTTGACATATTCGTCTCCTCTTCAAATTTTATATAATAAGACTTCTTCGTATTCACATCTTAGGGTCTTTGGGTGCTCGTGTTATCCACTTTTTTCGTATCACAATTAACAAACTTCAGGCCCGTTCTACCCCTTGTGTGTTTTTGGAATATCCGTCAAATCACCGTGGTTATAAATGTTTTGATTTATCATCTAATCGAATCATTATTAATCATCATGTAATCTTTGATGAGTCTCAATTTCCGTTTACTAAGGTCAATAGTTCCGTTCCTAGTTCGTATAATTTTTTAAATAATGATATATTCCCATATTTAATTCGCCATTTTTCGGACATATCTCGCGCCCCGAATCCACCAGCGGGCTCACTGCCCGCTGGTCCTAAAATCACTGCTCTTACTCCCGTTCTGGGTCCAGCAATTGGGTCTTCTCTCTAGCCCAGTTCCCTCTGCCGAATCTAGTTGTCTTTCTGGCCTAGCAATAACGGGTTATGTTTCCAGATTTGGGCCAACAGGCCCACTACCTGCTGGCCAGCCCGTCCCAGGTCTCGAAAATTCCCAAAATTCACTCAATCTTGCCCCGAGTCATGGTCTAGTCACCCGAAGTCAACAGGGTTTTTTTAAACCAAAAATACATTTTAATTTAAATTCAAAATGTTCTTAAATCACCCCTGCCCCGTAATCCTATGTCTGCTTTAAATGATCCGAATTGGAAAATTGCTATAACTGATGAATATAATACTCTTATTGATAATAAGATGCGGGAGTTGGCGCCCCGTCCACCTGGTGTTAATATTATTCGGTCTATGTGGATTTTTGCTCATAAGGATAATTCTGACGATTCATTTGCAATGCATAAGGCTCGTCTTGTAGGTGATGGTAGGATTTAACAGGTTGGTGTTGATTGTGGTGAGACATTTAGCCCGGTGGTCAAACCGGCTACCATTCACATAATGCTCATCTTGACTCTATCGAAAGCATGGCTCATTCATCAGCTAGATGTGAAGAATGCATTCCTACAAGGTGATCTCAAGGAAACAGTATATATGCATCAGCCCTTGGGGTTTAGGGATACTCGATATCCTTATCATGTCTGTTTGTTGAAGAAGTCTTTGTATGGGTTTAAGCAGTCTCCACGGGCCTGGTATAAGCGGTTTGCTGATTATGTTTCAACTATTGGGTTCTCTCACAGCAGGTAAGATAATTCATTATTCATATATCGTCGGGGTTCTCACATGGCTTATATACTATTATATGTGGATGATATTATCTTGACTGCCTCTTCTGATGTCTTATGCCAGTCTATTATGGCAATGCTCTGTTCTGAGTTTGTCATGAAAGACTTGGGGCCATTGAGTTATTTTTTAGGGATTGTTGTCACTCGTCATGCAGGGGGACTATTTTTATCACAAAGAAGTATGCAACTGAGATCATTGAGAGGGCTGAGATGTCATCCTGTAAGTCCACTTCTACTCCAGTTGATACTAAACCCAAGTTGGGTGCTGCAGCTGGCTCCCCCTATGAGGATATGACCCACTATTGTAGTCTTGCAGGGGCCCTTCAGTATCATACGTTCACGCGACCTGATATTACATATATCGTACAACAAGTGTGTTTGTTTATGCATGACCTTAGGATTGAACATATGAATGCGCTCAAACGCATTCTTAGGTATATCCAAGGAACACTTGATTATGGCTTGCATTTGTATCCTTCATCGACGTCTACGCTTGTCTCCTATATAGATGCTAATTGGGGAGGTTGTCCAGATACCAGACGTTCTACGTCTGACTATTGTATGCATCTTGAAAATAACTTGGTCTCATGGTCTGCCAAACGTCAATCCACGCTTTCACGTTCAAGTGCAGATGCCGAGTATCGAGGGGTAGCCACTGTAATCTCTGAGTCATGTTGGTTACATAATCTTCTTTTAGAGCTTCATTGTTCTATTCAAAAAGCTACCTTTGTGTATTGTGATAATGTTAGTGTCATCTACATTTCTGGTAATCCAGTTCAGCATCAGCGCACTAAACATATAGAGATGGACATTCACTTTGTTCGAGAAAAGGTAGTTCGAGGACAAGTACGCGTCTGCCATGTCCCTTCCAGATATCAAATTGCAGACATCTTTACAAAGGGTCTTCCCTCGGTCCTTTTTGAAGATTTTAGAGACAGTCTCAGCGTACGATGACCGTCTGCTATGACTGCGGGTGTGTGTTAAATATAGTATATTGTGTGTAAATTGGATAGATTGTCAAAAGGGATGTACTGCCCAGCAACCCATCACGTGACTGCCTTCCGGAAAGCCTATCACGGGCAGTAGCCCATCTCGGCTTATTGATGTATAATTGATATATTATTGTATTAGTCTTGTATTTTAATTAGTATTGTAATATTATCATAATTGTATAGTTAGTCTCCATATAGAATAGAGATTTAGATGTAGAATAGGAAAATGATTTTCCTATTGTAACTTGTATATATACATCTTGTCACGCCCTTTTCCGGCCGCGACATTTTTTCTAACGAACCCTGCTTAGAAAAGTGTTAGAAAATAAATAATAAAATGCTAAAATGTTAAAAGTGCTTAAAAGGTGCTAGAATATTAAAGTGCTAAAAGATGCTAAATGCTAAAGGGTTGGCGGAGTCGCCACCTAATTAATTGGGTGAATTAGGACACCTAAATGTTAACTAGTTTAAAGTAACATTAACTCCATTTTAACGGTCTGCTAAACTGAATGAGATTCTGGGCAAGGGTTCTTTATTATCCTAAAGGGAAGGGGTTAGACACCCTAAAGGATCCGCTAACTTGCGGTTGTCCGTTCAAACCTAGGGTTAATTACTTATGCTAAGAATGCGTGTTTTTTGAAAAAAATATAAAGATGCTTCAAAAAATATTTTGTAAAGGAGGCATGTTGATAAAGTTTTTATAAGACCAAGGCCAAAAAATATAAATAATGCAAAGATTATTTATGGACTAATTATGTGTTCATGCAAAAGTTATTTATGGACTACTTATATGTACTGCTAGCTAAATTAATCTTGCTTAACCTGCGTATAATATTATATAAAAAGTGCTTAAGATGATTCTTAAGAGTTTAGGAGAAAATTTGTTATGGATTTAATAAGAAACGAAATGTTGGTTTTATGATGCAATCATTTAGACTACTTTGGCAAAATTTAGACATGCGTAACAATCCTAAAGGACACATAAAGTAGAAATGCATTTCTTATTTTAAACTACCTCCCCTTACGTGTTCAAAGGCTAATTGTTCTTGGTTTTCTATTAATTACAAAGTTATAAAATTACAATAACAAATAAAATGAGATAAGGAGGTTAAGAGAGCAAGGGATTGAAGCGGAGGACGACATCCTATTTGTTTTTCTAGGAATTGCCGAAGAGGGAACTCGATGGATGTAGATGCGGGTTGCCATTTGAAGTAGCTCGTGGTGAGTCTCGCCATGAGACTCCTCATTTTTGCTCCAATGTATTTCATGTAAAAATAAAGAAAGATGAGGATTAGTATTCATTCATGCTATCTCACCAAATGTAAGTAATATCAAAGTATCACGTACTGGCTATTTCTTTCTATCCTATTGGTCAACGAAGTCAGAGATAACAGCGTTTAACAGTGAAGGCATATAATCAGATAAGTAGGAATGGTTTACATCTGGACCGATTAAAATGAGTTTGGCATGATCCATGCTAAGAGCATCCACTGATTTTAGGGAGGCCATCAGGCACATGGGCCCTGCCCAGTCTTAAGAAATGGAAAGCAAACAAGAATAGGCAACATGAAACATTGGGCATGCACAAACAATATACTATACTTGTATACGTGGAATATAAGTAGCATACGACCCATATACCATAATATACTACATTGATCGATTAGTTAAATGTATTTTCTCAGGCAGAAGATATAACTGAACCCCCCTCAATTACCCGTATTATTTTCCAGATTTCCAAAGAGAGTACATTCCGTTATACAGCAAACAGACAGGGAAAACAAGAAAAGCGAAACAGGCAATGAACTGGGCCGACATTCAGAAACACTCAACAAGTGCCCATATGCTTCCATATAGTTCTTAAGTGTAAATAGAGCATGGATAGACTATTGAGGCATAATATTGGACTCACACAAACATTCTAAAATCGTCATGAACTTGCAAATGACGGGTTTATCACTACGCTAACAGGGAAACACAGATGCGCAACTCGTTATAACACATAAAACAGGACACAAATGAGATCGGAGATTATCTGTCATAAAAATATGATATCGATGCTGACATCAAAATAATCACGTTAACAAAACATAATTACGAATACTGATAGCGATTAATTCTGACTAAACAGATTCGATATGAACAAATGCACTTCAAATCAACACAAATGGTATTGGACACAACTAACAGAACACATCATTTCAAACAGATTATAACGCGTAAATCGCCCAAGAAATCTGAAAGAGAACGGGTTACCTTCTCCGGACAGCGAACCGGGGCAGCGTATCAAGTCGTCGGTCCACTCGACGTGTTGTTGCGATGCGATTGAAAGCGATGCGGTTTAGGTCGATTCCAGGTGCGAATTTTCGATATGCTGTTCTAGGGTTTTTTCCTATTCTCGCTGTTTGGCTTTTGTTAGTCGAAAAAGGAAGGGGTCTGGATTGCTGTCCACCCTGATGCCTATCTGTTCTAGGGTTTTTATCCGATACTCTCTCGATCTTGAGGGGGATTCCTATGTCTAAGACCCTCTGCTTGTTACTAGACTCCCTATGCCTTATGCGAATCTGCTGGGTTTCCTCCCTTTTTGCATGATGAGAAAGCTGCCTATTGGGTTCTTAACTGCTGCTAAGGGGGGTGTCAAATCGATGCCGTGGTTTTGGATGCTAAAGGATGCTAACCGATTCTCCTCCCTGCCTCCCCTTTGATGCCTGTAAAAATGCTCAATTTATAGCCTCCGATTGGGTTCCATTTTAGGGTAAGTCTTAAGGCTGATTTTAGACGATTTGGGTCCTGATTTCGTGCGATTTCGTTAAGATTTTGTGATATTCTGGATGGTAAGGAGCGAGCTGGCTGTGTGCATGGGTAAGGAAAGTCCCGGATTCTCCGGCGAGAAATCCGGGCGTGGCGGCGATTGCAGTTTTTATTTGCGTTTTTCGTTTCGTTAGGTTTAACGTGAGGGAGAAGTGAGGGTATTGTGGGCTGCTGGTAATAGAGGCGGATGTTAAAGGGCTAAAGACGTGGGCCGGGGCGACGGGTTTGGGCCAGGGCGACGTGGGCTAGAGAGGTAAGGGTCTGGGTTGCGTTTTAAAGGTGGGTAGTATTTAATTAGGGGTTTTAGGTAAGTTATTTTAAATTATTTTAGGTGTTTTATTAGTCTAAGCTTGAGTTTTATTACAAGAATAAAAATGGGTGTGCTATTTAATTAGTGTTTAATGTTTTAGAATGTGTCGCTATTATTTAAAATTATTTATTGTGTATTATTTATCATTATTTAAAATAAGTTATGAAATTGCTTTGCGTATTAATAAATGCAACTATGCTACTTGACACGACGTCATTGCTAAATTATTTATTTTATGTATTCATTAATTATTTAAGAATTATGGCAATGCTTAAAATTAATAAATGCGGGCGCGGGACTCTAATTGCTTATTTATGCATGTAGTAATGCTTTATTTGCTGCATTTTATTATAAAAATTATTTGCGAAATTAGTGTAATTTTATAGCTAATGACTGGACGAGAGGGTCAAAATTGGGTGTCAACAACTTATCCCTCTTTGTATGGAGATGATGGAAGAATATTCGGACAAAGACGTTGACTCAGCCAATTTTGTCTCGATCCTCAGAATTGCAAAAAATGTTGGGCAATTAAGACAAGGCTGACGCAGACTCAAAACTGTCCCAGTGTCGAGTTATGACGACACTGGACTACCATGGTCAAACACCAAGACGGGCTAATGCGGACTCAAAATTTGTCTCAGTGTCGAGTTATGACGACACTGGGTTACCATGATCAAACACCAAGGCGGGCTAATGCGGACTCAAAATTTGTCCCAGTGTCGAGTTATGACGACACTGGGCTGTGGTGCTAAAAATAAGCAAAAATAAAAATAAAAATAACTGGCTTGAACCTGGGGTGAACTGCTATCGACTTATGGTATTGGGTTTTATGGTGATGTGGAACGAGTGGACCGACGCTTGAGGCCGCTTCTGCCATTAGTTGGGAAGGTTGGCCTCCCAACAAATTGCCCCGGTTCACTGTAAGAGAAAATCCCCATTGTGCTCCTGCCCCTGCATGCTAAGACTTAAACAAACGGTTAGTGCATAACTGTTAAGGCAAAATAGTAGTGCATGAATTTATTGATAATGTAATTGTGTGAGTAGAAAATGCTATCCTGCAAAAATGTGATACATGCTGCAAATGCTGTGATTTTCGCCCTTGCACAGATGGGTTGCGATTGTGAGTGAGAATATGTTGTCCTTGCTGCAAATGCCCTGTAGACTAAAGCTCAAGTAAGAGTTAGTGCATAACTGCTAAGACAGAACAATAAAGCATGAATAAGAAATGCAGTTTGAGAGTATAGAAATCGTCCCTGCGTAGATGTGATATGCTGATGATAGCGTCGTTTTATGGCCGTATTGTGATGAAGATGACACCGGTGCTCAGGCGTGATGTAGATGATGCCGGTGCTCAGGCATTGATGCAGATGATGCCGGTGCTCAGGCATTGATGCAGATGACGCCGGTGCTCAGGCGTTGACTTAAATAACGTCGGTGCTCAGGCGTGATTTAGATGATGCCGGTGCTCAGGCATTGATGCAGATAACGCCGGTGCTCAGGCATTTGACTTAAATAACGCCGGTGCTCAGGCGTGATTTAGATGATGCCGGTGCTCAGGCATTGATGCAGACGACGCCGGTGCTCAGGCATTGACTTAAATAACGCCGGTGCTCAGACGTGATTTAGATGATGCCGGTGCTCAGACATTGATGCAGATGATGCCGGTGCTCAGACATTGATGCAGATGACGCCGGTGCTCAGGCGTAATAAGATGATGCGTGTCTGTGGACGAGATATAGAGGTCGTCGTTGCATAGGCCTAATAAGATTGCGTCGTTGAGTGGACGCGATATATGGGTCGTCGTTGTTTAGACGAAATATAGATAAGGTCGTTGCATAGGCGTAATAAGATGGCGTCGTTGATAGACGTAATTGAGCTAACGTCGTTGTGCAGCCATAATAAGAAGACGTCGTTGATAGACGGAATAAGAGGACGTCATTATGTGGACGCAATAAGATGAACGTTGTTGAATAGACGTAATAAGAGAAACGTCGTTGTATGGACGCAATAAGATGAACATCGTTGAATAGACGTAATAGAAGACGTCATTGATAGCCGTAATAGGAGGACGTCGTTGTGTGGACGTAATAAGAAATAACGTCGTTGGATAGACGTAATAGACGTCATTGATAGCCGTAATAGGAGGACATCATTGTGTGGACGTAATAAGATGAACGTCGTTGAATAGACGTAATAAAGGATGTCATTGATAGCCGTAATATGAGGACGTCATTGTGTGGACGTAATGTTGATCTGGACGTCGTTGTCTGGACGTATTGCTGCTGACGTCGTTTTTGGACTTGTTGTGCTGATAACGTCGTTGCCTGGATGTGTTGCTACTGGCGTCGTTGCGTAGACATGATGCTGATCACGTCGTTGTCCGGACGTGTTGCTGATGACGTCGTTTTCGGACTTGTTGTGCTGATAACGTCGTTGCCTGGACGTGTTGCTGCTAGCGTCGTTGCGTAGACATAATGCTGATCACGTCGTTGTATGGACGTGTTGTTGATGACGTCGTTTTCGGACTTGTTTCGTTTTGCTGATAAACGTCGTTGCATGGACGTGCTGCTGATGCTCCTGTAGAATAAATGCTCCTGCAAGCTAAGTTTGAGAAAAATTAGTGTATACCTGTTTAAACGGAATGATAAATGCATATGAGACGTGCAATTCTATGGGTAGAGATGTCGTCCCTGATGCGCCAGATAGATACTGAGGTGTTGTCCTTGCACGGACACGTTAAACGCTGCAACTGACGAATTGTCGTGATGCCTTTGTTGTGTGCGATGCGTAGGTTACAAATTTGGCTTTATGCCCGAGCTGCTGCGCTAGCCTTTGTTGCGGAATTCAGAATTCTGACTGCTGATCGTCGATTCCCTTTTCTGCTTTTGTTGCTTCTAATGCGGACTTTGGATTGTTGTCATATCCTCTGCCTCTGCTGCTTCTTTCTGCTGAAACTTTTTGCCGTATTTTCTGCTTCGGCTATTGCACTTTCTGCTTCTGTTAATATGAAGAACCTGCGCTCAAAGAAATTTGTGAGATTTGTTTTGGGGGGGGGGGGGGGGGTGGTCGATTCGTATTTGACTTCGCCGCCTTGTTACTTGACATTTGCGTGCCTGACCTGCTTGGACCTGCAAACCCTGTCTGGTTTCCTACCTTGTCCCAGTTGCGAATGGCGTTTGGCCTAAAAGTGGGTCTCAATGAAGTTGCTTGTATGTTGTGTGTATTCTCGTTATTTTCAGAATGAAGGAAAAGTTTCCTAATGGTGTGACCGAAGCCGATTTAGGCCGCCTACGTATCCCCATGAGGGAATCAGGTCATGACGTAGTTCATTACAAGCGAAATTGGTAAAGCTAAAACTTCTAAATGTGGGACCGAGGCCGATGTGGCCGCCTACGTATCCGCCAAGGGAATCAGGTCGAACGTAGTTCCAATTGCAAGCAAAAATTAAGCGAAACATTATTAAAGCTTAAATATGAGTCTTAAATTATTCTGCTAAGCTAAATTGATCTTTCTTATCTGGGCTCTAGGCGGACCATAACAAGGGTGCAAATCCAACTAATACGCCTTCTTGCATCTGCATCATGGATAGCTGGGTCTTCATGCTCTGCTATCAGTACCTCCTTCTTGCACGGTGCATGCTTGGATAAATGACTGATTCAGGCGGAGCGGGTTCTGGCCAGGGAACACCTCTCTTCCTTTGGGTTTCGTTGTACTCATTGAGGGAGGCCTCCTCCACCTGAATGACTCCCTCTTTGATTAACTCCTCTATTTTGTCCTTGAGTGTATAGCAATTTTCGATGTCGTGCCCCTCGACACCGGAGTGGTATGCACAATGTTTGGTTTTATCGTGCCCTCGGGAAGTATGCCTGGGGGTATTTCTGGGGATTGGCTGGAGTATTCCTGCGGCTTTCAGCTCCTCATACACTTGGGTTAAGGGTTTGGCTAAAGGTGTATAGGTTCTGGTTGGCTTTCTCTCAGCATCTATGCGGGGTTTGAAGATGTTTAGTGAACGGGCCTTTGGTTGTGGCGTATACACGGATGGGTATCGCAAGGGGTTGTCGTATGCATTGCGAAAGTAGGTTTGTGGTGGCCTTTGGTTTGTGTTTGGCTGGAGTATGGTAGGCATCTGGTTTTGTGTGGGATATATGGGTGCATTGTATATTGGCTGAATGGGATATGTAGTAAGAGGGTACTGGTAATAATTTGGAGGATTTTGGTTATTTGCAGTGACGAGTGCTTTAGTGATGTTTCTGAGCCTTCTGATTTCGGCCTGCAGGGTTGCCATTTGCTGCGGTATTTGGGCGAGGTGTTCGATCGGATCTATGCTACTTTTCTTTCCTGAGACCTCTGCTTTGCCTATAGGAACCAAGACAGGTTCTGACTCGTTCTGCTCAAATGCCCTTGAATCAGTCATGTCGCTGGACCGTGCCTTTGATCTTGTGAGATATCGATGCTCTGCCATTGCTTAGTCAAATACAAATCGACCTTTGGGGAAGATGATAAATCCTTTTAGACAAAATGCAGCAAACTGCGTTAGTGTAAAGCACGTGATTTTGCAGAAGTATAAATAACATTTAGCAAGTACATGTTGCACACAAATTGTCACATTGCAAGCGAGTCCTAACATGCATGGGGACCCCTTTATGCCAGAGGTAGGCCTAAACATCACATATGCGAGGCTGTGATAGATTTGTCCAAGTCGTCCAACTGTAATGCTTTTGTTGGAAGTGGCGATCAAATGACGGTGCACTTTTCCCAATTTCAGCATGACATGATTAGGTTTGGATTTGTCTATCATTTCCACGCTACACATAATATGCTGGTTGGTCGTTGGGTTGAGAAACCCGTCGACAAGTTTGGTATCTTCCTAATTGTGGTGTCGATGCCAAGGACCGACCCACCTAACGTAAATGCATGCATGCCTTAAAATAAAGGGTGGTATAGCTCTATCCTGAGTTGCTAAGATTTGGCTTTACAAGACGCAAGGTTCCCGAGCGGACAACTCGAGTGAGAAGGCTACGCGGCCACCGGTTAGACCGGACACTCCACGTATGTTACCAACTCTCCTAAATTTGGGTTTTGAAGAAAGAATTTTGCTGATGCACCAAGCGCACCTCGCATACAGTGTGTGATTGTGTGAATTTTCCAGAGTGGAAGAAATATGAGCGGAATGTCAGTTTAAGGAAAGCAGTAAAGCAGGTAGCAATTAAAATAAATAAAACAAAATACAACACACAAAATTAAATGCAAAAAGTAATGTCAAATAATAACCCTAGGTCTGTTGTGGTTAAAAATCTAAAATGCCCAGCGGAGTCGCCATTTCTGTCACGCCCTTTTCCGGCCGCGACATTTTTTCTAACGAACCCTGCTTAGAAAAGTGTTAGAAAATAAATAATAAAATGCTAAAATGTTAAAAGTGCTTAAAAGGTTCTAGAATATTAAAGTGCTAAAAGGTGTTAAATGCTAAAGGGTTCGCGGAGTCGCCACCTAATTAATTGGGTGAATTAGGACACCTAAATGTTAACTAGTTTAAAGTAACATTAACTCCATTTTAACGGTCTGCTAAACTGAATGAGATTCTGGGCAAGAGTTCTTTATTATCCTAAAGGGAAGGGGTTAGGCACCCTAAAGGATCCCCTAACTTGCGGTTGTCCGTTCAAACCTAGGGTTAATTACTTATGCTAAGAATGCGTGTTTTTTGAAAAAAATATAAAGATGCTTCAAAAAATATTTTGTAAAGGAGGCATGTTGATAAAGTTTTTATAAGACCAAGGCCAAAAAATATAAATAATGCAAAGATTATTTATGGACTAATTATGTGTTCATGCAAAAGTTATTTATGGACTACTTATATGTACTGCTAGCTAAATTAATCTTGCTTAACCTGCGTATAATATTATATAAAAAGTGCTTAAGATGATTCTTAAGAGTTTAGGAGAAAATTTGTTATGGATTTAATAAGAAACGAAATGTTGGTTTTATGATGCAATCATTTAGACTACTTTGGCAAAATTTAGACATGCGTAACAATCCTAAAGGACACATAAAGTAGAAATGCATTTCTAATTTTAAATTACCTCCCCTTACGTGTTCAAAGGCTAATTGTTCTTGGTTTCCTATTAATTACAAAGTTATAAAATTACAATAACAAATAAAATGAGATAAGGAGGTTAAGAGAGCAAGGGATTGAAGCGGAGGACGACATCCTATTTGTTTTTCTAGGAATTGTCGAAGAGGGAACTCGATGGATGTAGATGCGGGTTGCCATTTGAAGTAGCTCGTGGTGAGTCTCGCCATGAGACTCCTCATTTTTGCTCCAATGCATTTCATGTAAAAATAAAGAAAGATGAGGATTAGTATTCATTCATGCTATCTCACCAAATGTAAGTAATATCAAAGTATCACGTACTGGCTATTTCTTTCTATCCTATTGGTCAACGAAGCCAGAGATAACATCGTTTAACAGTGAAGGCATATAATCAGATAAGTAGGAATGGTTTACATCTGGACCGATTAAAATGAGTTTGGCATGATCCATGCTAAGAGCATCCACTGATTTTAGGGAGGCCATCAGGCACATGGGCCCTGCCCAGTCTTAAGAAATGGAAAGCAAACAAGAATAGGCAACATGAAACATTGGGCATGCACAAACAATATACTATACTTGTATACGTGGAATATAAGTAGCATACGACCCATATACCATAATATACTACATTGATCGATTAGTTAAATGTATTTGCTCAGGCAGAAGATATAACTGAACCCCCCTCAATTACCCGCATTATTTTCCAGATTTCCAAAGAGAGTACATTCCGTTATACAGCAAACAGACAGGGAAAACAAGAAAAGCGAAACAGGCAATGAACTGGGCCGGCATTCAGAAACACTCAACAAGTGCCCATATGCTTCCATATAGTTCTTAAGTGTAAATAGAGCATGGACAGACTATTGAGGCATAATATTGGACTCACACAAACATTCTGAAATCGTCATGAACTTGCAAATGACGGGTTTATCACTACGCTAACAGGGAAACACAGATGCGCAACTCGTTATAACACATAAAACAGGACACAAATGAGATCGGATATTATCTGTCATAAAAATATGCTATCGATGCTGACATCAAAATAATCACGTTAACAAAACATAATTACGAATACTGATAGCGATTAATTCTGACTAAACAGATTCGACATAAACAAATGCACTTCAAATCATACACAAATGGTATTGGACACAACCAGTAACACATCATTTCAAACAGATTATAACGCGTAAATCGCCCAAGAAATCTGAAAGAGAACGGGTTTACCTTCTCCGGACAGCGAACCGGGGCAGCGTATCAAGTCGTCGGTCCACTCGATGGGTTGTTGCGATGCGATTGAAAGCGATGCGGTTTAGGTCGATTCCAGGTGCGAATTTTCGATATGCTGTTCTAGGGTTTTTTCCTATTCTCGCTGTTTGGCTTTTGTTAGTCGAAAAAGGAAGGGGTCTGGATTGCTGTCCACCCTGATGCCTATCTGTTCTAGGGTTTTTTATCCTATACTCTCTCGATCTTGAGGGGGATTCCTATGTCTAAGACCCTCTGCTTGTTACTAGACTCCCTATGCCTTATGTGAATCTGCTGGGTTTCCTCCCTTTTTGCATGATGAGAAAGCTGCCTATTGGGTTCTTAACTGCTGCTAAGGGGGGTGTAAAATCGATGCCGTGGTTTTGGATGCTAAAGGATGCTAACCGATTCTCCTCCCTGCCTCCCCTTCGATGCCTGTAAAAATGCTCAATTTATAGCCTCCGATTGGGTTCCATTTTAGGGCAAGTCTTAAGGCTGATTTTAGACGATTTGGGTCCTGATTTCGTGCGATTTCGTTAAGATTTTGTGATATTCTGGATGGTAAGCGAGCCGTGTGCGTAATGGTAAGGAAAGTCCCGGATTCTCCGGCGAGAAATCCGGGCGTGGCGGCGATTGAAGTTTTTATTTGCGTTTTTCGTTTCGTTAGGTTTAACGTGAGGGAGAAGTGAGGGTATTGTGGGCTGCTGGTAATAGAGGCGGATGTTAAAGGGCTAAAGACGTGGGCCGGGGCGACGGGTTTGGGCCAGGGCGACGTGGGCTAGAGAGGTAAGGGCCTGGGCTGCGTTTTAAAGGTGGGTATTATTTAATTAGGGGTTTTAGGTAAGTTATTTTAAATTATTTTAGGTGTTTTATTAGTCTGAGCTTGAGTTTTATTACAAGAATAAAAATGGGCGTGCTATTTAATTAGTGTTTAATGTTTTAGAATGCGGCGCTATTATTTAAAATTATTTATTGTGTATTATTTATCATTATTTAAAATAAGTTATGAAATTGCTTTGCGTATTAGTAAATGCAACTATGCTACTTGACACGACGTCATTGCTAAATTATTTATTTTATGTATTCATTAATTATTTAAGAATTATGGCAATGCTTAAAATTAATAAATGCGGGCGCGGGACTCTAATTGCTTATTTATGCATGTAGTAATGCTTTATTTGCTGCATTTTATTATAAAAATTATTTGCGAAATTAGTGTAATTTTATAGCTAATGACTGGACGAGAGAGTCAAAATTGGGTGTCAACACATCTTTATCAATAAGAATAATCAAGAGATTAATTTTTGCAGCCCCTATATAATTTTCTTATTTAACTATATTGACGTACTAATCTATAGTTTCAATCTATATCATTTATATCCCCAAAATATTAAAATGTTTAGCTTATTATAAATACCATGTAGTCATGTACCAATAAATTCCAAATTTCCACCTCACACCCTCGAGAGTTAACTATATTTCTAAAGACTCACTGTTTTACCTACACACTAATATTAGTATTTTTCATCCGAAGCTCTAGACCAGTTGATCTTGAAGGCAGAAGATATCCTTATTAGATGGTGTGGGAGAGCTTGATCACAAATTCGAAATTCCAAGTAACGGTGTTATCGGTCCGGTCCGGTACGGGTATCCACTTACCGGTCCCGGACCGATAAGCTTACCGATCCGGACCGATAAGGTTTCGGTCCTGGAACGAGATCCGGTCCCGGACCGAAACCTTATCGGTCCGGACCGTAAGAATTTTTCGGGTCGGACCATTTTTTTTTTAAAATTGAATTTTCAATACTGAAATTGACATTCTCGGACACATTACCACGAAATTTTTATGTTGAAATATATTGTATAGCGAGAGATAATTAGATTTGAAAATGGACAATTGGTAACAATTTGAGGTAAAAGTGAAATTGATTGGCAAGACGAATGTTTTTTGAGAAATCGGCTGCTCCAAACTGCTTTAGCTGTTTGTCCGGCCCTATCTCGAAAAAATACGCGAAATCAAAAAAACATTAGGTCAAACGGACATCCGAGCGCAAAGTTATGACCATTTAAAGTTTCATTAATTTACAACTAATGAGGGTAGGTGAAATTTGGTGGAGAAATTTGGGTGGAGGGCCGGGGTGGGGTGGGGTTGGGAGTTCTGGGTTATCGGTCAGGTTCATATCGGTCCGGGTATTTTTTTGGTACTCGTATCCGGACCGTTAAGGTTTTGGTCCGAGTATCGATCGGTTTACCGATCGGTTCGTAATTCAGGAGTATCCGAACCGCCATCTAACCCTGTGTAACCCCAGTGCCGCCTCTTAGTGCACACACGACTTGTCAAGTGTGATTTAAGCCCGGCGGCGAGTTTGCGGTATTACGTCGATCAGTGGTTTACTGATGCGCACACCTTAGCGGCTGCGGGTTTCACGTTAAACAAACTAATATTAGTATTTTTCCTATTATTCCTGCAAAATTCACCGTTGAAACAAACCTGCCTTGGTGCAACAAGATTAGTTCAAATTACTTCAAAATAATAATAAAAACAACTGATGAAAAGAAAGACCTGAGCTAACCTCATCTCAACTTCAAGAATGGTTGAACTTCAGAACCACGACTCATCTCTTCCTTCGGATCCCCAACAGGCTCCAGATCCGACAACCCAACAAGCTCAAACTGGGTTTAATCCCAGTAGAAGTAAGTGTAAGATATTTGTAGAATCTAATTTCCCATATATTATTATTATTATTATTTTAATATGGGAATGGAAAGAGAGGATCTTTAAGCAAACCCAATTCGTTTTTTTTTCCTGAATTGCTCTACATATATTGTTTTGATTGTGGTAACATGGGTCTGTGGGAATGGATATAGAGGATCTTTAAGTACCTATTTTCGTGTTTTCTTGGATTTGATTTCTCATATGGTCACTCGACTAACTGTTATTATGTCAGAAAGTCGCTTTCTTTTTTGAAGGAAATTGGAATCAAGAAGAAACGAGAATCTCTGAGATAGTAGCTATTAGTTGAGTGATCATCTGATAAATTAACCCGTTTTTCCTGAATTGCCCTACATATATTATATTGATTGTGGTTCTTATACTTTTAAGGGCCGGTGCGTGTAACAAAAAGAAGTCATTTTTTATTCACATGAAAAATTAAAATTAACTAATTGTTTAAAGAGGGCGACTGATTGGGACTTGGGGCCAAAATCTGATTTTGTATTTAGTAAAAAATCCTTTCAATGCTCATTGGATTCGAACACGCAACATCTCACTAGGGAAGGACTTTTGAAGGGAGCGCTCAACCGCTATGCTACAACTCTCACTGATATGATTAGAGACATTTTTAATACAAATCTTAATATTTGAGACCAATAAAAGAAAAATGAAATTTTTGGGGCGGAGGCCGGGCCCTGTTCGGCGGCGCCGCCTCGACCGCCCCTCTGATTGTGGTAAAACTAGTATACATAGATAAATTTTGCTCAAGAATGCCTTTTTTATTCTTGGTGGAAAAGGAGAATTTTTCTTTGTGTGTATCGAATTCATATACAGGAATTATAAGTGAACCCAATTAGTATTTTGGGGAGAAGAGCAGTTGGTTCCTTGTTTTTTCCTTGATTGCCCTATATATATATATATATATATATATATATATATATATATAGAGGATTTATAAGCGAACCCGATTCTGAATTGCCCTACATATATTTCTGGCCATCAATTGGTATGGACTGATTGATGCAACATGGATAGGGAGGATTCATATAGCGACCAAACTTGCTTGGTGTTGTTGCGCAGTTGTTGTATCTTTTTTTTCCTAGGCGCTCATTGGTTGCTTTTGTTTCTCTTTTGTGGCTGAGATACTTTCAGGGTTTAAAGTCAATATTTCAATCTTCATTTGCACTTTGTTCATACAAGGAATTGTCTCAATGGATTTGCTTGAACCATAAAGACCTGATAGAATGTTTATATGATGAACTAAAGATTTGTCTGTTTTATTTTCTATTTGTCGTTTCTTGGGAGAGTTAGGGGTGGGGTTGATATATCAAAAAATGAGCAACAACAACAACATACGTAGTGTATTCCCACAGGTGGGGCTGGGGAGGGTAGAGTGTACGAGACCTTGCAATAATATGTCTCTTCTTGCTTGTGTTGTGAAGAGTCACAGTTGAAGGGCCAAAAGTTCTAGATTTAATCGTACTTATCAAAGAAAAGAACTTTCTTATGATCCTAAAATAAAATAAAATAAAATTTATTCCTAAACCTCTACCTTCTTGATATCTGGTTAAAATTTATGTGAAAACAGAGTCCATCGTCATATTGGTTGGCTTTTCATTTTCTTTCTTTTCGCTTCCTATTTATTGCGATGGTGATTTTCTGTAAATAGATTAACTAAGTTGTCTCTTCAATACTTATTTTCCAATGACATATGACAGACAAATCATATCACCGCGAAGGAAATCAGTAACTGAGTATTTGTTGATCGAACTGTTTGCGTCCAAAAGATTTTAATCTGTGTTAGTTTTGGCATGAAGAGAATTGGATTTGTTTAATCTAAATGTGCTGTTTCTTCTTGAGTATTACAGTGATTGGTATAATTAGAAGGAAGGCCATGATAAAAGACTTAGCTGCTATATACCATGCAGAGTGCCTTTCATATTGTCAAGAACTTTTGGAACTTCAAAACAAAGTGGATGAGGTTAGCAATATTGTCTTGCTACTTTTGTTCATTTCACTTTGAAGAAGGCCCCCTGCTTTCACTTGTGTCTTGTGAAATCCCATTCCTCGTGGAATAATTGAAACCTATTATTTTGACTGAGTACTTCATGAGATTAATATCTACCGTCAACATTTTATGCTTGCAAATTTTCTTGTATTTCTCCCACTAGAGGCTCTTAGCAGTTCTACTATTTTTTAGCAAGTTGGGTAAGTGAGTTGTTTGCATGTGCAGACTCTTATATATGTCGTTGTCCTCCGTAATTGCTCTGTTTTGATCATCAATCTATTATGTAAGACTTGTAATTCTGCTTTTTGCTAGACAGTTTCATTTGCTTGAATTGGCTAGCCGTAGACGTACAAAATGATGTTCCTGGCTCCACCTTTTTTCCCGTGGTCTTGATCTAAAGATTATCTAGCTCTTAATTATAAATACATTGTCGAAAACAGAAAACGGTATCCATACATTTGTCGAGAAGTATATACCATCATTAGAGAAGAGAGGAGTTATGGTTGGAAAATTTAAGAGATGGATCTAGTGCTTGTATATGTGTTAATGAGAAGATGATGTTTGTAACCATCTGATAATAGCAGGGGCGATTTTATGTACAAAAATTGGGTCACGTGAACCCATGGTCACCCGACTAAATTCGGTATATTATGTGTATAATTCTTAAAATATATATAATCTTAGCTAAAGGAACCCATGGTCAAAATAGATTGCGTTGTGCATTGGTTAAGCATTGGGTTTAATTCCTTAAGGTTGAGGGATCGAACCCAATTTGTTGCACTTTAGTGTCTTTTTTTGTTTATTTTTTAATTTCTAAAGCAGCCTTTAAAGGTAATGGTGCACCCATCTTCTTGAAATCCTGGATTCGCCATTGGATAATATATTGTTATGATTGAAAGAGTTGTAAAAGTTGATATTTGTTGGGTGTGCTCTGGTCTCTTTGTTCCACTCAGCTTTCCAAGTCTTTGTATGATTATTATGACAGGTGCTTGTGTCTAAGATGATATGATAAATATTACTCCTTAACTCCTAAGTGAAGTCTGTCTCCGGTATTCTGCTTGGGCCTTAGTTTTTCTTACTTTGGTAGCTACTCGTTTATCCCAATTGTTCTCTAGACCTGTAGGTCCTACCCCGTGCATTATTTTCTGGTAGAAATTGGAGAGGAAATCCTGCTTTGCATGCTATCGTAACTTCTTAGTTCCAGTTTCTAGTACAATGCTTGCCTTAATGAACAGCATTTGAGATAATTCGCTCAAGTTTTTGAAGTTCTCATCAGAATCTAG
Source organism: Przewalskia tangutica (assembly GCA_029844215.1). Taxonomy (NCBI): domain Eukaryota; kingdom Viridiplantae; phylum Streptophyta; class Magnoliopsida; order Solanales; family Solanaceae; genus Przewalskia; species Przewalskia tangutica. The sequence continues at coordinate 9,973,943 of CM056718.1, read as the reverse complement.
TAGCGAAAACATGAATATGCAATAAAATGACACGGATGGCTCTTTTTTCCCCTTTTCCTTTAGAACTTTTCTGAATGATATGTCAATTGCTTGTTTTGTAAATTTATGAATGAAATTTCTGCGTGGAAAAGCTCAAATTTTTTCTTTTCTTTTCTTTTTTTTTCATTTTTTAAAATGTCCATTATCATACTAACCTTCTTTTTTTCTTCCAAATTCTTGCAGTCATTAATTGACATGAGAACTGCAGAAGATTCAAGGAGAGAAACGATGAGGCCCCCAAAACGTACCAAGAAAGGTCGTTAGCATCTATGTAAGATATGCTTGTGCTCTCTATGCGTTCTTGAATAACTTGTCTCTTGCTTTTTTAACATTAGCAATCCGGAAATTATCATTTACCGGTTCCAGAAGCCTTAAATGTTTGTTATCTATCTTAGTTTTTCTCAAATTGGATCAACAATTTTGATCTGTCCGAAAAAGTTCACACTATCTATTATCAATGCAGATGATACATTTTTGGAATTGTCTGGTCATTCAGTTGGGAGCTCCTGATCTGCAATGGACTCTATGCATATGCTACAAACCGTGCTATGTGGTTGAAATCACCATTTAGAATCTTCCTTTTAATCGTATAGCTCATAGTCACACAGCTACTCTATTTTGTAGGCAGTAGATTTTGATGGTTGTACAGTTATATGCAGAATGTAAACCTTGTTACTGTAACAGTGGAAAATTTGAAAATAGCATTAACTGGTGATGTTTGGCTGTTAAATGTCTACAGCATATACTACCACATGAAAACTGGTGATGTTCTTTTCTTTTTGGTTTAACATTCTGGTGTTCATTGGCCTTACTAAACCGGATATGCGTCGGATAGGTCCATTAAGAGAAATAAAGTGCTCTCGAAAGATTTTTCATTTTCAGAGCTCGAAAACAATCTTTGGTTCATGGATTAATTCATCCACATATCCAATGAAGTCATGCTCAAATAGTAACTATGATAACTAGATATATCAGGTTAGAGACCATAAGGAGATAAAATGGTTTTGAGGGTGTTTACTTTTTCTAACCACAGGTTGCCTTAATAAAACCATTGATTTTAGGGAAAAGGGTCAAAATATTCATCTATTTTGTTTTATTAGCCAATTTTATCTTCCGTTCCGTTGGAGATTGTGAATAGAAATATCCCCGATAACTACAAAGTTAACACATTAACCCTTATTTTGACGTATTCCCCCAAATCGGACCTAAATCACCTAATTTCAATCGAATCGAAATTACCCACTTCAAATTGGACCCACGACCCACGACCCACGAACCAAAACTTTTTAGAACTTAAGACCATCTGCATCATTAACAGAGTCTCTTCCAATCACCCTCTCTCCGACCACCGGAATCAATGTTAGCAACACCACTTTCCTCATTGAGAAAAATCAAGAATTACAGATTAGAGGTTGTCTTTTTTCTTCGATCCTCGAACTGAAACCACCATTGATGGGCTGTCAAAGGCTTGAGTACCAACTCACCACCTTGGACCTGCAGGACTGCTCTGTCTTAAGAATGCTTTGGTGTATATTTTTGCACAGAAGCTCACAGTATCAGTTGATTGCCCAAAAGACTATTAGCTTGTAGCGTTTAAATGATAAAGCTTCGAAATTTCATTAAAAGAAAAAGACTATCATACTTTTTTTTTTTATTGAACCCGAAGAGCCGCATTATTCTTTCGAGCGCATGCAGAAACCCGGCCGACGCAATACCGCAAACCACGCCACCGACAACCACTTGGCAAGCCATGTGTGACAGACTCAACCAAGAAGGTTTATGCAGGGGATCGAACTCGTGACCTTGTGGTCCCGCGCTCTACTGCTACACCAACTTGGCTACCCTTGCGGGTTAAAAAAAAAAAGACGATCATACTTGGGTTCTAGTTTAGTGGGGCGCGAGTCGAGTTTAAAATGGGATCTGATTGAAATGGATAATTTCGATTGAATTGGGTAATTTAGGTCAGATTTGGGAAATCCGTCAAAATAGGGTAAATGTATTAACTTTATAGACGGCAGGAGTAGTTTTGTTTACAATCACTAACGGGGATAAAATTAGTTAATTGAACAAAATAGAGGGGTATTTTAAACCATTTTCCCTTGATTTTTCTAATTGAATTTATTTTTACTTAATTGAATATAAGAATGAAAATATTACGTCAAAAAGAAAAAGAAATAAGGGAAGCCTGGAGAAAATTCCCTAATAATATAGGCTTATGTGCCTTTATATATGTTAGTACATCCTTCGTCTAAAAAAGATTGTCTTAATTTAACTTAACACGAAATTTAAGAATTAAAGAAATAATTTTTAAATGTGTGGTTCAATACAAATATTAGATATTTGTGTGGTTATAAATTATCTCATACAGTTAAATTGGTTCTAAATATATTTACTAAAGTCAAATTTTATGACAACTGTTTTGCTTTCATTTTTCTTAGGATGTTTTGAAAAATAACGGGAAGTTTTAATATTAAGTTTGAAGCCAAGAATCAATGACCAAACCAAACTTCATTCCATGTAAAGACTTACATTTGCAGATTGCAAAAAAAAAAAAAATAGATACAAGAATGGACAATGTTCCGCATGATACTATACTTTCTATTATTACAAAACCGGACAGTATGAGAGGCGAACTCGTAAGATTTAATGTGCATGTGAAACTCGATTACCATTTGCATTGCAACTACTGCTTCATCATCATATCATAACCAGCCACAACACGTGAAAGACGAAGATGATGGAAGTCGACCTGTTTGGCGTATGTGTTGAACTTGCTCTGTATTTTTTTCAGCATGCTGATTTCTTCTAGCTTCAGCTGCAGCGCGCTTTTCTTCTGAGTTTTGTCTCGTCATTGCAATCTTCTTCACCATCTTTACTTGAGCTTGTGCTCTCATTTCTTCAACTTGTGCCTGAATAATACATATCATGATGCAAAAGAACATGAGAATTTTGCAGTAATAAAAGTGGTAGCAGTTTAATATGACGCCAAGTGGCCTTGGTATGAGTACATGAGTCACGTATATAGGGTTTTTTCCTATTTGGCCCATGGCTTTATGTATATTTATACTTAATATACAAAACCTATATCACCGAAAAACATTGGCCTGTAATTATCTCTTTGATATACAATCATCAATAATCAACTTCAGATCAATAAAACACGTCCAAAATTCTCCAAGAGTGCTTTTAATGATGGTAGAACAAAATTTACTATATGGATAATCATATGTACCTCTATTTTCCTCAATTCTGCTTCTAGTTTTGCTTTCTGCTGGCTTTCCCAAGCTTGAATTTTTATCTCTTCACGCTTATATCTGGAAGATCAATGGTCTTTCTGTTAATTCATAATTTAACATTCGAACGCAGATATAAAAGAAGTGTTTGATACGATTCAAAGTTTGATATTTGGGGAAACCTTGCACTGTGCTTTGACTTTTCTGCTTCCTCCCAAGAAGCTGCCCTCTTTGCATATTCTAATCGTTCAGCCTCAGCAGCAGCATCTTCGTTTTTATCCTTTTCGTCTTTACTCGCCCAGGCAGCTATATTCATTTTACCGAGTTGGACGCCAAGGGCTACAATCTCTTTTCTTGTCTTCATCTTTAATTCTTCCTCCGTCAATTCCCTTTTATTGTTTTCTGTTGAAGTTTGAGAAGCATTGTCAATGTAATTCTCTGTTGGCGTCGGAGCTGGTTCTCCTCTATGAGGTGTAGATGGGATTGACGAAGTAGGGCTGCGGAGTGGAGTTGTTGCACCAACAGGTGTAGCTGTTCTTGAAGGCTCTTGACTTGGAATAGGAGTCATTTCTGTTCCCATATCTCTCATCGAGACTGATCTTATTGCAGGGCCAACTGCAATGATATTCAATCAAACAATTCACATCAGCACAGTATAAAATAAATTTATATGTATGAGACCACATACTCCCTAAAAATAGACTGGTCATTGCATTAGTTAAGGATGAACAGCAGGCCAAACCATCAATAGCGTGGATAGAATGATAAGTGCATTTTTGTTTTGGCAAATACCAGAGAATAATCTTTCCTAATGTATGAATTCTACTCGAGGCACTATAATAACTGTCATTTTTTTCAACCACCGGAGGCCGTAGGACCGGCACTGCTTCATCTGAAAATCCAATGCATCGACCTAAATATACTAGGATGCCCACACTAAAATGTGCCAATAATTCATGCCTCTAAGAATGCATCAAGATTCTACTTGAGGCACACTATGAGTATTTTAATCCAACCAGTTAAGGTTAGTAGGGCGGAAAATAGTTAAAGCGGAATCCCCAATATCTCACCCTCTGTTCTGCTGCTTCCCCCCTTCCCCTCCTCTGGTGAAAGTGTAAAAATCTTAAAGAATATTTACATTAAGTTAAGGCAGCTAAAATCAACATTAGGAACAAAAGAAGCCATAATGTACCTGTTTTACCTTCTGCCACGTCAGTCAAATCCTTACTTTCAGGGCAAAGATCAAGTGACACGGCATTCACCCCATTTCCCTGACTATGAGAACCAGGTTGTTCAAAATCAAACTTCTCGGGCACTATCTGACATGCGGGTTGACAAAAATCGACCTTCTTAACCGCTAATTTACTCTCATAACTACTAGATTCTGGAGCAACTCTAACCATGCTTGTGGCAGGGTTCCAGTATGCTTGGTTCTGTAATTGAACTTTCTTGGAATGATTCGCTTGCATTTGCCTATTCATTATCCACTTCTCAGCATCGTTCCACTTGGAAGGCATGGGCCGTGAAAACGACCTTGCTGTCACGGAATAATGGTGCATTGATCTCTCCCCTTTATGAAACTCAAAGCTGGATGTACTATCATAATCAAAATTCTCATCTTCACATCCTTTAACTGGATGAACTGAACTAGAATTTCCACCATCGGCCTTGGAAAATTGCTGCCTTTTCGCACGAGCGGCTTCCCCGTTTTCCTTCGGCACGCATGATTTTGAATTCTCATCACCTTGCCCAGAATTCAGGAAGGAATTTCCTGGCAATTTATTTTCTGTAGCTTCTAAATTCCCAACTGCACAATAAATGGGAGTTTCCAGGTAAGTATTAAATATTTATAAACACATTTCTTCTTGGGTTACTGTGAAAAATATTTTCACACTATCATGTTACTAAAAGCTAATTACAGTTAACTACATAAATTACATGTGAATTGGAACTGAAAAATAAGACAAATAAGAACTGTTTTAAGTAACCTAATAGTTTAAACTATCAGTGCATATAATTTTTATCTTAAGAATTAGCCCTTCCAACAAAAAATATACTATCCTCAGGCAGATATCCAAACTACAAGTTTCTCAAGTTTCACGGAACCAGGATTTTCACTAAAGAGAGTCAAAATATGAACACGCGCAAAAAGCTAGCTCAGGGTATTTGTAGTTTTTCTGGACCCCTTGGACCACTGGCTTTTTTTATCTAATCAAAATCTCTTTCATCATCACTAAATTTGAATGAAGACATACATTCATCCTCAAAGTCTCCACTTTGGGTAGCCAACAAACTGTTGTTGACAAACTCAGAATCCTCAAGCCTAGCAGGAGAAGTTCTTGAGGAATTACTATTTGATCCTTCTTTCTTTTTCTGATGGTGAGGTCCTATAAGCTTCATCCTCAGCTTACTTGGAGATATCATACCAGTCTGAAAAGTAACAAAAAACAAAAAATTCAAAAATTAAGCAATTTCAAACAGCACCCAACATATGATATTATGATTTCCAAAAAAAAGATTCAAACTTTATAACCAAATCCTTAAAAGAAGCTAAAACCCTATAAATTTAACCAATTAAAATAACACCATTATTGAGTTCAAACATTGTAATTCTTACAAAGCCTTTAAACCCCAGATCAAGATTTCATTGTTTAGAGCAAAAAAAAGGAGGAAAAAAGTTTCCAAGTATTTCATATGAAGATATGCATTGGAAAACAATTTTTGAGGAACCCCATTTGTGCAGGACAAAAAAAGTTACTTAGAAAAGTTCCATGGAAGATGACAAGTATTTTTAAGAACTTCAGAAACCAAGCAATTTTACACCATATTTAAGCTATTTCAAATAGCACTCACCATAGGATAAACAAATCATTAGTTACATGGAAGATGAGAACTTCCAAAATGGTCCTTAATTTGTAACCAAAACAGCACCCACCATCATAGTAAAAAAGCAATTCGGTGCACTAAGCTCCCGCTGAGAAGGGCCAGACCACAAAGGTCTGTTGTACGCAACCTTACCTTACATTTCTGACCGATGCTGTTTTCACGGCTTGAAAACATAAACTCCTGGTAACATGACATTAACTTTACAATTACTCTAAGGCTCCCTTCAGCACCCACCATAGTATTTTTCAAAAAAGATTCAAACTTTGTAATCAAATCCTTAAAAGAAGCTAAAACCCCATAAAATTAACCAATTGAAAAGCTCCCACATTGAGTTCAAAACATAATTCTTGACAAAACTAAGATCAAGATATAATTTTTAGAGCAAAAAAAAAATGAAAAAAAAAATTCCGATTATTTCACATGAAGAAATGCATACAAAAGCAATTATTTGAGGAACCTCATTGTATAGGACCAAAAAATAGTACTTCGAAAGTTCCATGGAGATTGAGAAGTTCCAAAATGGTCCTTAATTTGTACCTGCGCTTTGTGAATCCTCTCGTACTCCATTAGATCCTACTATCTTCTAAGCCACTGTGTGTGTGAAAGAGAGAGATTGTTTATCTTCTACTCTGTTGTTGAATATGCTGACTGCAGTGTTTTTTGTTTTGTAGAGGTGAATGTGTGATGGGAGTTGTAACTTAATATTTTGGGGTTGGCGATCTTTTGCCGATTCTTTGACCTTTGACTGGCCCCTCTCATGTGTTTCGTCTGCATAGTTTTCCACTTTTCCCTACCGAGGTGAATCCTATACTCATACTGGAGTACGATTATATTTGGATACACGCTGATTAGAGTCCATTTTAGAAGAAACCTACTTATCAAGAATTTTTCATATCATGATTTAAATCTGACACCTCTAATTAAAGAAGGAACAACAATAACCTTTGAAGGTAACAACATTGGGTATGTTAGTGTAACATATGTTACTATTTTCTTAATTTATGTAATATTTTTTGTTTTTTAAGATTCAAGCTAGGTAAACCTTGATCAGTAATTTATAATATATATTTTTCATCATATTACATGTGTGATGAAAAGAATTGCAACCTATAGTATTTTTATATAATTTTTTAATATTTAAATATCAATTTTTAAATAGTAAGTTGACCTACTCTAATCTAGGCCAGGCTAGTGGGGCGGGACGATCCGATTCCGCCCCGACCCCGTTTTTTTTAAAAAAATTTACGGTATCGGTACTCGAACCCGGGACGAGACATAGCCTCGTCCCCCCCGAACCCCCCCCCCCCCTTTGCAAAAAATAGTCGTTGCACCAACGATCATTTTACATTTTAGTCGTTGTGCAACGATCATTTTTGGCCTCCCCCAACCCCATACCCCCTTAATATTTATTTTAACCCCTAAGTTATTATATTTACACTTTAACCCAATTTTCCAACTATAAATACCTCATTTTCTCTTCATTTTTCTCACAAATCTTCCTACAATCTCTCTAATTTCTCAATCAATCTCTCTACAAGTCTACATTGTCTACTAAATATTCAATTTTATTTATTCATTTAGGAGTGAAGTTGGCAACTAGCTTGAGGATCATCCATAAAGCAAAATTTTAATTTTCAACCTCTCGATTACACGTCGAAGTTACGTCGTCGTTTGGTACATTTGTTCTTTCATTAAATTATTATTATTTCTTTATTTGATTTAGCGCACTTAATTTCATTATCTTTAACTAATTATTAGCATAATTAAAATGAATCAATAAGAGATATGCTTAAGGGTAAGAGTAAGACTTATTCTACTAGGGGTAACAAGGGTCGGGGTACTTCTTCTAGTTCTAGTCATCCTATCCCTAGACTGGTTGATTTTGTTGATACTGAAGATTTTCCTGAAATACCATATGATTTAGGCGAGGAGATATTTTCTGAAACTCAACAAGACTTTATTTAGAAAATGATCTAGATGACACACCCACTAATGTAGATGACACACCCACTAGTGCGTCTTCAACTGAAATGCCTCGTATTCCCTCTAGTATGACACGAGGTCTAGTAAAACGACCATTAAAATCAGATGCATGTCAATTTTTTATTAAGGACGTAGAGAATCAAGTAGCTATATGTAAAATTTGTAAAAGGGGTTTATAGTTTTAAAACTGGAAAATGTAATGGTGGAACGGGGGGTTTAATGAGACACATAGCACAAAAACACTCAGCTAGGTATGCCCAATATAAGGCTAAAAAATCGGGCGTGCAAATGCCCTCTCCATTGGGACAAGGTTCACATACTGTCCCGGACCAAGTACATGTTCAAATTAACCCTGTGACAGGGGGAATGTAGGCCCTAAATACGATATATATAGAGATAGAGAAGCACTAGCAAAATTAGTTGTTGTGGAGGGTTTACCTTTTTCATTTCCTGAATCTCCTGGTTTTATTCATTACATTAGAGAAATGTATAATCCTGATCTTAAAGGTTTTCCTAGATCAACTCTTAACAGATATGTATTTAAATTTGCACATGAATATCAACAGTATTCACGTTACTCATTATATCATTTTAATGGAAAATTGGTCATCACTTCTGCTATAGGCCGTAGTACTAACAGTCATGATTATTTAACGATAACCTGTCATTGGATATATTATAAATGGTCTATGCAAAAATGTATTTTAGCATATATATATATATATATAGATGATAGACACACTGATAATTTTATTGCAGAAAATATTTATTTTGTTTGCCATTATAATGGCATAACTGATAAAATTATGACTATTACATTAGATAACGCTTCTTCTAATAATTATGCTATTAAAATTTTAAAAATAATTTAACTCCATCTTTTACAGATCATTTTCATATAAGATGTGTGTGCCATATATATAACTTAGTTTTAAAGGATTGTCTATCACTTTTTGCAGACATTCTTAATAAAATACAATTTGCTATAAACTATATTTTTAAAAATAATAGAATACAACGAAAAAATGAATATAGAAAAAACTTGTCACGATTGTCAACCACCTTATAGAAAAATTCTCGAAGAAGTACCCACTAGGTGGAATTCTTTGTACCAGCAACTACTTGTTGCTTATGAATATAGAAGACCTATAACTTTATTTTTTAACACCCATAATCAAAATCTAGCTTATATGGTTGTAGATAGCGATTGGCACAAAATTGCCGAACTTATTATATTTTTAGAGAAATTTTTTCAACCAACAAAAGAATTTTTCGGTATATATTATCCTACTATTTCAACTATGTTGTTTTATATAGCTCTCATATTTTTATTACTTAATGAATATATGACTAAACCAACTTATAAGGCAGCTATTAAAAATATTTATGAAAATAAAGAAATATTTTATTCCTATTCCCCCTAATTATATTATTGGTGTTGTATTAAATATGACTATTAAAATAGACGGTTATAAATCACTTATTGAAAATATTTATGCATGTATAGAAGTATTACCACCTCCAACTACCAAAAATTTAAATGTCCCACCACCTATTAAAATTGAACAAACGAAAGAAGAAGTATTGTCTAGCATAGAAGACGAATGCAAAATAATATATAGGTATTACCAACAAGAAAATGCTAGCAACCAACCGGCTTCCATACCATCATCTTCTTCATCATCATCATCTTCTTCTTCTTCTTCTTCAATACAACCTCAAAAAAGACATGTTGTTTCTGTGGCTAGTATTGAAAGTCGCAGAAATAGAATATGCGGTACTAATACTACTAACTAAATTAGCGAGTTTACCGTACCAAGCAGTTGTCAATGAAGAAGGACATGAAGACTTGCTGAAATACTGGAGGGTGAATGAGAAGACATTTCCAACACTTTCAATGATGACCCAAGATGTTTTGAACATTCAAACGTCATCAACGGTGTCTGAAGTGCTTTTTTTGCCGGCAAATTTAAAATAGGAGAGCACAGACACTCATTAGTCGGAGACAGTTTGGAGATTACAGTATTATATAAAGATTGGATATGAGCGTAGCGGAGAAGGTGCGGTCAATCGGAGATCAACGAAGAAGAAGACGAAAACTACAACGACATCTTATCTGAAGGTATGAGTAGCGACGTGAAGCAGTTTGACCAACAAATACCAATTCCAACCGAAGAACCACATGAAATTATAGGGAAAATAGAACAATTTTTTTTTGAAAATGTAATTTCTTTAATTGCAATTTTACTATGTCATTAAATAATATTTCTATTAAATAATATAAGAGGCACAAAAACAGTCTTGAGATGTTTTTATTACACTCTCTTGTTCAATTATTAAGTTGTTTATATATATGTTATTTGTTTAATTAAGTGTAAAAAAAAAATCCCGCCCCGCCCCCGTCCCGACCCAGCCCGTTCCCGCCCCGACCCCCTATCTAACGGGACTGGGATGGGACTTGGTCTCTTCCCACTCGGACCCGGCTCGCTAGTCCCGCTCCAACTCGATCCCGCCCCCTTCCCATCCCGCCCCCATCGCGATCCCGCCAAACCCGCCCCGACCCGACCCACTGGCCACCCCTACTCTAATCTTAGTTTCAAAGATTAGTTAAAGGAACTCTCGATAAGCGAAAAGTGTCACATAAACTAAAAAAAAATGAGTAACATAAATCATGACCCATGAAGGTAGATTGAGCACTATAGGAGATCAATATTTGAATCTTGTTTGAGACAATAAAATAGTAGATGATTCATTCTCATTCACTTAATTTTTTATAAATAAAAGGAATAATTATTTGACATAGCTATCTCTAAGAGATAATTATTGATAATAACTACTTTTAATTTATTTAATTTTCATAACTGCAATGAATTTTCAATTTACCCATCGTAGCTATATCAAAAATAAAAAATACATAGACCTCTCACTATTCTCCTTCAATACATACTTCAGATTTCATCTTCTCAAAATCCTAAAAAACTCTCTCCTTCCTATTCATTAACACAACCGCCACTGCCCCACTACCGGAGCTCAGACGATGAACCACGATATCAACACCTCGCTCCTCTCTGTCCTTCTTATTCACTAACACAACCGCCACTGCCCCACTGTCGGAGCTCCGAAGATGAACCACGATATCAACACCTCTCTCCTCTCTATCCTTCACACGACTGTCGGAGCTCTCCTTCAACGAGTAACTGAAGCTCCACGAACCATAAGAAACCACCACATCCCGCTGCCATTGCTTCTGTCATACACGTCATCACATCGATGTCATAGAAGAACAAGTAAACCATACTGCTCTTAACTCTTCCTACATGATCCGACGGCTCAGATTCAATGACAAACTCCGAGTCCAACCTCAACTCGTTCACCAAGTCTAACTCTTTATTTCCGTCTCATTTCAGAAAACCTAGAAACTTCGGAGCAGTTTTCTCCAGCGCGTGGGAGAGTGCGAGTAAGGATTTTGTGTTCACTGGTGCGTGGTTAAGTGCGAGTCCTAGATCTAAAGTGTATTTTCTATTTTTGTCGGAGATCTGACCGAATTTGATTGTACTCACTATTTTTTTAGTGTAAGAGTGTATTTTTTTGTATTTCTTTATTTTGAAGGAGAAAATATGTATTCAAATACACTCGAATATAGTGTATTTTAAAAAAGGATTTAAATGTATTCTTCATATTTTGGTGTAAATACAATGGTATTTTGTATTTCACCGGAGATCCGACCGATTTTGATTATATTATTTATTTTAAAATGTATCTCGTCTAGCCGGAATCATGACTTCTTCTCATTTGTATCTTTTGATACCCTTGTGACCATTTTGCTAGGCAGAACCATTCTGCTGGCCGAATAACTACTCTGTTGGCCGCATAATGGATAGCATAATGGAACAGAAAGTTTTGCTTCATTGTCTTATTATGCTGGCCGCAGAATGAGTAGCAGAATAGGATAGGAGTCGATGTCCCATTGTTCTAACCATTTTGATGTCCGTAGAATGGTTCTGCTGGTAGCAAAATGGGAAAAGGGAATTTTTGACAGATTTTGTAAAATGTTTTTTTGGGCTATAAATATAACATTAGGTCATTTTAGCCACAAGGAGAAACACACCAACTCATATCAAATATCAAGAATCATTCTCCAATACATTTTGAGAGCTTGGAAGAGGGAGAACAAGCTTTGGGAGCTAGTGTTTCATCACTCATCGCCTTGGAAGTGAATACTTGAAGCTATTAACGAGAATTTCTTACTTAATCTCTTTATTTCTTTGCATTGTGTTGTTATATTTGGTGTGGGTGATGACTTTGGACAACAAAGTTGTAAGACTTATTGAGTACTATTTATATTTAACTCTTATTGCTTTTGTATTGATTATTTCTTGCCATATATGAAATGGGTCTCTTGTTCTTGAATGTTTTCAAATGGATTTGCTAACCCTAAGACTTTTCCATCTATTCTTAGTTAAACTTGAGAGAGAAAATTAGGATTTGGGATAGATTGATTATCACGATTTGGGGCTTTAAACCTCATCTAATATGTTTAACCTAGAGATACGAAAAACTCTAGTATAGCCTAAAATTGGAATATGATTAATGCTTCTTAGTTTAATTCGAGAGAATAAGCTAAGATAAACTCGCTAAATAGTCGAGATACATTAGTGGGTAATTGAGATTTCAAGGCTTGTTTTCTAGATCCATGATTAATTAGTGGTAGATAATTACTTCCAATGGATCATTATTGAGTTTAGGTTAAATTACTATGTTCCAAAGCCCCAAATTTTCATAGTGTAATGACCCATCTTGTCGTTTTTTAGCTAAAACCCCTTATTTACTTGTTTGACTCTTCCCGTGGATTATTTGTGGGTTTTGTGATGCACGGGGATGGATGGCACAGATCCTGAAGTCCATTTATATGAGTGTAGGATGAAAAAAACCCAAAATTAGAAATTTAGAGTTGGATAGTTTGACACAAAGCCGACTTTTAGTTAAATGGGTTCATTTCTGCGTTCCGTCGCTTTCGGTAGTTCCGGTAGTTCTTGAATTTTCGCTGTCGATTCTTTAGAAAGGTATGCTTAAACTCGGGTAAAATGAAATTCGAGGGTACGAGCGAGTTCGTAGCATTGTTTACCATAGACCAACATATTTGGTTTGTGTCTGGGTCTCGGGAGTGTTTTGGGGGTTTGATAGAAGTTTGGACTATTTTTCCTAGTTTGGTGTCTGCTCCGACTGAACTTGTTTCCGCTCCAGTGTGTCCGCCTCGATGGAAAGTTGGCTCGCTGAAGCGAGGGCTTGGGAAATGTGGATTTCCACCATGGCGTAGGGTCTGTCCGTAGGGGTGAGTCTGTTCCTGCAGAGTCGTGCTCACCTTGGCGCTGAGGCGAGGTGTCAAGTGACACTGCCTCAGCGGAGGTTTTGTACGTCGCAGCGTGTCCTCTCCAGCAGAGTCAATTCTGCTGCGATGGATGTAACACCCCATTTTAAACCGGAGTCGGAAACGGGATTACTGCTATGGTTGATTCCTAAATTTATTTTAAGGAGTCGCCACCTAATTATTTAAGTGAATTAGGACACTTGATTTATTGCAATAAAAATGCTATAAATGATCTCCATTTAAAGGTCTGCGAAAACTATGTGAGATTCTGGATCAGGGTTCTTTATTATCCTAAAGGGAAGGGGTTAGGCATCCTTTAAGATCCGCTAACTTGCGGTTATCCGTTCAAACCTAGGTTAATTATGTATTGGCTTTCTATCCTACCTATTCTAAGCATTTTTATATAATTTACAATTAAAATAAAATGCAATACAAAAAATGGTAAAACTAAAATTTAAATGAGACACAAGATAAAACTTCGGGACATCTTTAGCCCTTTTTAGGCCTTCTGCACAAGATGATCTCCGGGTACCTGCATAGACACTTAGTAAAAGTGTTAGTAATAAAATAAACAATTTTTTAAGTAATAGCAATAATTAATAAATAAAGCCAAAAAATAAATCCGTCTTTTGCACAGGGGAGGCCTTGGAAATCAGACGGAGATTCCTTCATCGGCCAGACAAGTGTAGCATCTTGTTCAAATCAGTAAACCAACAAAAATAGCCTAAAAATCAGTCCAACATCATAGCCAAATCAGTAGCAAAATAGCCTAAAACCAGTCCGCCATAATGGCTAAAAACCGTGACAACAAAGGGCTGCTAAACAGTGGAATAAACAACAACAAAGAAACGAAACGGTCCAAAGATCACCGTAAAACAACAAAGCCGCCGAGTTTTACTCGTAGATCACCCAAACAATAAATCAAACCAGTCCGCCAACAACAACTAACAGTGCGCAATCAACCCAACGAACAACAAGAACTAAATAACCCAAAACGATGCAAACCCAAGGTCGCCGGATTTTTTTTTATTCCGGCCAGACACAATAAAAACCAGAAAATCAGCAAACAGTTAAACAAATCAGTCCAACAACACAACAACATAATAATAACGAAAATGGAAACAAACAGCGGGCATCGAGCAGCGGCGTCACTTCCACGACGAGGTCGCCGGAGCAACGCCACCATGGTGGGTTCGACGGTAGTGAAACAGTGGGGTTCGTGGTCGACGGAAGCAGCGAGATGGGCAGTGGTGTGGGTGTGTGTTTATGTAGGTGGGTACGGGTAACAACGGTGACGGGAGCAGTGGGTCGACGGGGTGTGGTGTGAGAGGGTGTTGCTAGGGGGGTTCGCCGGCAGTGAGGTGTGAAGAGGGTGATGGAGTGGGAGTTGAGGGAGAAAGTGACGGCTAGGGTGGCTGGTGAAGTTCGCCGGCAGTGATGGTGGGTACGGGTAACAGCGGTGTGGTTCACCGGATAGTGGAGGTTCGTCGGTGGTCGACGGTGGTTCAGGGAGAGGGTGAGGGTTGCCGGTGAAGTTCGCTGGCAGTGATGGGAAGGTCGCCGGAGTTGTGGGTGCTATGGAGGGTGTTCGACGAGGTGTGAAGAGGCTGGAGGGTCTGCGTGTCGACGCAGGGAGGGGGGAAGAGGGAGAGGGCGACGGGAGTGAGGGAGTGAGGGAGTGGGCAGGGTTTCGCCGGCGGCGGCGACGGGAAGGAGAGAGGGTGTTCGAGAGAGAGCTGATATTATGTGGGCTGAAGTGTGCGGCTGATCATTATAATGGGGGAGGGGAAAGTTTTGTTTTATAGGGGGTGTTAGGGTTTGGTATTTGGGGGGAAAAATGAAAAGTGGGGTATTATTTTGGGGGAAAATAAAATGTGTATGATTAAGATAAAATAAAAGGGTGTTGGATGAAATAATAATAAAAAGTGTTGGATTGTACTGATTCAAATTGTGTCTTGGACTGGACTGGTTTGACAAAAATGCAAGGCTGGTTAATTATTTATTTAAAAAGATGCAAAATTATAAAAAATGCAAATGTCGACGCAATAATACTAAAATGCAATATTTAAAACATGTTTAATGCCTGATTAAAAGTAAAAAATGGAATGTCAACTAATTATTTAAAGAGATGCGAATATTATTAAAATAAAACATAATATTAACAAAGACATAATGCTTAATTTTAAAATAAAAAGATGCAATGCGTTTTGAGAGAAAAAAAAACATAGAATATTATGTAAAAATGCAAAAAATGCTGATTAAAATGCGGTGTGCTAAAATACTTAAGATTGCACGAAATATTTAAAAACGTCAAAATTGGTCACAGCAAGATGTCCTCTTTGTACGGAGATGATGGAAGAGTCTTCGGACAAAGATGTTGACTTGTAGACAATTTTGTCCTGTTTTATAAACCATAAACTCAAAAATAGGGATGATGCAGACCCAAAAAATGTCTCAGTGTCAAATCAAGATGACACCGGGTCGTTGTGATACAAAAATTAAAAAGCAAACTGACGCTGATTAAAAATGTCCCAGTGTCGAAGTATAATTGACACTGGGTTGCAGGTGATGTGGTGCTGAAAAAGACAAGGTTATTGTAGATGTTGATGACGTCATTGCATAGACGCGATGCAGATGCTCGTCGTTGCATAGACGAAACATAAATAAAGCCGTTGCATAGACTTTACATGATATGGCGTTGTTGCATAGACACGATGCAGATGCTCGTCGTTGCATAGACGAAACATTGATGAAGCCGTTGCATAGGCTTAAATGAAATGGCGCCGTTGCATAGACGCGATGCATATGCTTGTCGTTGCATGGACGGAACATGAATGAAGCCGTTGCATAGGCTTAAATGAAATGGCGTCGTTGCATAGACGCGATGCAGATGCTCGTCGTTGCATGGACGAAACATGAATGAAGCCGTTGCATGGGCTTTTAATGAAATGGCGCAGATGCTCGTCGTTGCATGGACGAAACATAAATGAAGCCGTCGCATAGGCTTAAATGAAATGGCGTCGTTGCATAGACGCGATGCAGATGCTCGTCGTTGCATGAACGAAACATGAATGAAGCCGTTGCATAGGCTTAAATGAAATGGCGTCGTTGCATAGACGCGATGCAGATGCTCGTCGTTGCATGAACGAAACATGAATGAAGCCGTTGCATAGGCTTAAATGAAATGGCGTCGTTGCATAGACGCGATGCAGATGCTCGTCGTTGTATGGACGAAACATAGATGAAGCCGTTGCATAGGCTTAAAAGAAATGACGTCATTTTCGGACGCAATGCAGATGCTCGTCGTTGCATGGACGAAGCATGAATGAAGCCGTTGCATGGGCTTTTAATGAAATGGCGTCGTTGCATAGACGCGATACAGATGCTCGTCGTTGCATGGACGAAACATGAATGAAGCCGTTGCATAGACTTAAATGAAATGGCGTCGTTGCATAGACGCGATGCAGATGCTCGTCGTTGCATGGACGAAACATGAATGAAGCCGTTGCATAGGCTTAAATGAAATGGCGTCGTTGCATAGACGCGATGCAGATGCTCGTCGTTGCATGGACGAAACATGAATGAAGCCGTTGCATAGGCTTAAAATGAAATGACGTCGTTGCATGGACGCGATGCAGATGCTCGTCGTTGCATAGACGAAACATGAATGAAGCCGTTGCATAGGCTTAAAAGAAATGACGTCGTTGCATAGACGCGATGCAGATGCTCGTCGTTGCATAGACGAAACATGAATGAAGCCGTTGCATAGGCTTAAAATGAAAAGGCGTCGTTGCATGGACGCGATGCAGATGCTCGTCGTTGCATAGACGAAACATGAATGAAGCCGTTGCATAGGCTTAAAATGAAATGCATTGGTTTAGGGGCGTACCTGTTTTGTGACCCGTCTGGGTTGAGATAACATCATTGCATAGACGTTGTGCATTTGTGACCCGCATGGGTTTATTGTTGTGTTTCTGCCTTTGCTGATATGAAGATCCTGCACTCAAAGAAAACTTGTGAGTTTTTTAGGAAATGAGTGGTTGATTAGCGTCGACTTTGTAACTTTGGCTCTTGACGCTTGCATGCTCAGACTGGTTTAAGCTGGAGACCTATTTGGTCTGCTTTTTCCTCGTCTGTTGCCATTTTCTTGCGATGAATCCTTAAAATGTCCCAGTTTCTGGTAATGAAGATGTTGAACTGGGTAAGGTTGCATCTTGACGCTATCAAAGCGATCAGGTAAGCAATTTTTATTTTTTATTTTTTTTATCATGAATGTAAAGCGAATGCGAGAATATGGACAAAATCGAGTCCTCTGCAAAAATAAGGAAGAAATATTTCTAATCAGTGACCGGCCGATGTGGTCGCTTCACGTATCCCGCTGAGGGAGTCAGGTCAAGACGTAGTTCGTGATGCAAAACAAGGATTAATATGCATTTTTTTTCTGAAAAATAGAAGACCACATTACGTTCTGACTTCAGTTGATACCAACAATTAGTATTGTGCATAAGAATATTCCTTTATTGCTTTCAGTCTAACCGAGATTGACTCCGGTGTAATTCACACAGCTTCAGATAGTACCTCAGACATACCTGAGTGTCGTCACACTTGCTTGCATCCAAGGTTTCGAACTAAACGTAATCTCACGTTTCAAATGCCTCACTGAAAGAAGGTCCCATCTCACACATATATTCTAGTATTTTGAATTTTGGGCCGTTTAGAGAAGTACGCTCACACTCAAAAAGATGTTCAATGCATGCAATTGTGATACCATAGGCTTGGCCGTCATGTAAGTATCCACTAATGTGAAAACCCTCAGTATAAGATCATGTAGGGCTTGATACGGGCTTGTAATGTAGGCTTGGGGGAAATGAATGGATATCATTTGGGTAAAAGTGACTAATCATTCCTCGAGAGTTGGACTATGTCCGTTCTTGATATTTGTGCGATTTAATGCTGATTTGCTTTCGTTTTGTCCCAATTTTCTGTACTGACTTCTTTTGAATCTTTTATTTGGAGCCCCTTTTTTTTCGGGTTATGTATTTTCTTTTTTTTATATTATCAGGGCTTTTGATTTCCTCTTTATGTGAAGTCGCCTCTGCTTTCATTTTTTTTGAGACTTTGACAATTTTTGTCTTTGCAAACTTTAACGCAGGATTCTGTCAGCCATTTGCACATTTCTAAAACACTCAAGGAGGTCGGGCCAAGAGAGGGATAGTGCGTACGCACTCAGAAATGTTATAGGTGTAATATGCGGTTGTCAAAAAAATAGGTTTTAGGCTCAAAGGGGTGTACTAGGGATAGTGTTATTTGGTAAGCTGAAAAGGCTCAAACGGGTCAAAGAAAGCCTACGATCATTTCCCACACCGAGTGTTGCTCAGGATTTCGCCTCAACAAACATTCAAGCCAAGTTCTAGATCACAATGCAATGCAATTGAACTTATTCAAATAACTCACCACACAATGCATATGAAACGATGAGGTCAGTTTCATTCTTATCTCGGAAACATGCAAGACAATGTCATCTGCGGGTATGAATAAGAGGTACCAAAAGAATCTATGATTTACCACAAAGTCAACCCATACTGATTTGTTTTTTATTTTTTATTTTTTATTTTTACACACTCGTAACTGTGTTGGTATCAACAAAGTCAAACAATAATACTTTAAAAACTTTTTTTTTTGTATTTTGAATAACATTTTTTTTTTGTATTTTTTGAATAAAATTTTCTCTTTTTTTTTGTATTTTTGAATAATAATTTTTTTCTTTTTTTTTTTGAATTTTTTGAATAAATGGTACCGAACTCGAATAGGGCTGCCTACGTATCCCGCCGAGGGAATCAGGTGCGCGTAGTTCGTTTAAAAATGTATGATTGGAAAGAATTTATCAAAGAAATGATGACAATATAAAACTGTGCAAAACAAATGATTGTCCACTGTGGACGAATGCAAAGTAAAGTGAATGTAATGGAAAATGAAAGCCCGAAAATATGATGAATGAGATGCATGAGTGAAAAAAATATGCTTCTTTATTATCATTATTTTTTTTGGTTTTTATTTTTGTGGTATCGAACACAAAATGAGTTGCCTACGTATCACACCGTGTGGTGAGAATCAGACACGCGTAGTTCGGAATAATTATGTTGTAAAATGCATGATAAAGAATTATGTAATCAATACTAGATATATCGACTTGCAAATATGTATAAAATGCAAAATGTAAGACCCAGAGCGATGCTGTCGTTGAATCCGGTATAAGCTGACTTCTTTCCGTCAACATAACTCAACTCATTCTTGGGATGTTTTTTTTTTGTTGTTGTTTTTGTCCGCCCTCGACTATTTGCGAGGACGACTTTCCTGCAAAAATATGACAAATGAGTGAGAGTAGGCAAGCCACAAAAAATAAAATGTAAAGACGTGGCAATATAGTCAAAGACTCCCCTGTTTGGATCGACCGGACTGGTGGTTGATGCTTCACAAAGTCCAAATCGTGCTGTTCAAGAGCGATTTACGCAGTAGAAGTCCTGATTGTAATGTGACAACAAAAGTGCAAAAATGCAAATGCTTGTGGCCGGAATTATGAGCATGATATGTACAGGGGTTAAAAGGGTAATTACTGCATTAAATAATATGTACATAATTGCTAGCGACAACAATAGTAAACAAAAGCATGAAAATCAAGCGCGCGCCTAATATGTATGGGACCTCTCTTATGCCAGAGGTAGGCCTAAACGTCAAATATGCGAGATTATGATAAATGGGTCCAAGCCGTTAAACTGCAATGTTTTGTCGGAAATGGCGACCAAATGACGGTGCACTTTTTCCAATTTCGGTGTGTTATAACCAGACTTGGATCCGTCTATCACCATCACGCTACACATAGTATGCTAATGGGTCGTTGGGTTGTGAAACCCGTCGACAAGTTTGGTGGATTTCTAATTGTGGCGTTAATACCAAGGATTAACCCACCTAAGGTTTATGCATGCATGACTAATATAAAAGGGTGGTATAGCTCTATCTTAAGCTTTCTAAGATTTGGCTTATTACACGCAAGGTTCCCGAGCGGACAACTCGAGTGAGAAGGCTACGTGGCTGATCAGACGAACCGATCTAACTCCACGCAAGCGCCAACTCTCCTAAATTTTGGGTGTTCTTGAAAGAAATTTGCGGGTGCGCGAAGCACACCAGCGCGTGTAGTGTGTGATAGTGTGAATTTTCCAGAGTGGAAGAAATATGAATGGAATGTCAATTTAAGGAAAGCAGTAAAAACAAATAGCAATTAAAACAGTTAAGTATACAAAATTAAAGCAAACAATTTTAAGGCATTTAAAACAAATAAAAATAAAGTCAAGCAATAATAAACCTAGGTTTGTTATGGTCAAGAACCTGATATCCCCAGTGGAGTCGCCATGCTGTAACACCCCATTTTAAACCGGAGTCGAAAACGGGATTACTGCTATGGTTGATTCCTAAATTTATTTTAAGGAGTCACCACCTAATTATTTAAGTGAATTAGGACACTTGATTTATTGCAATAAAAATGCTATAAATGATCTCCATTTAAAGGTCTGCGAAAGCTATGTGAGATTCTGGATCAGGGTTCTTTATTATCCTAAAGGGAAGGGGTTAGGCATCCTTTAAGATCCGCTAACTTGCGGTTATCCGTTCAAACCTAGGTTAATTATGTATTGGCTTTCTATCCTACCTATTCTAAGCATTTTTATATAATTTACAATTAAAATAAAATGCAATACAAAAAATGGTAAAACTAAAATTTAAATGAGACACAAGATAAAACTTCAGGACATCTTTAGCCCTTTTTAGGCCTTCTGCACAAGATGATCTCCGGGTACCTGCATAGACACTTAGTAAAAGTGTTAGTAATAAAATAAACAAGTTTTTAAGTAATAGCAATAATTAATAAATAAAGCCAAAAAATAAATCCGTCTTTTGCACAGGGGAGGCCTTGGAAATCAGACGGAGATTCCTTCATCGGCCAGACAAGTGTAGCATCTTGTTCAAATCAGTAAACCAACAAAAATAGCCTAAAAATCAGTCCAGCATCATAGCCAAATCAGTAGCAAAATAGCCTAAAACCAGTCCGCCAAAATGGCTAAAAATCGTGACAACAAAGGGCTGCTAAACAGTGGAATAAACAACAACAAAGCAACGAAAAATGGTCCAACATCAGCCCAGAAAACAACAAAGCTTCGCCGGAGTTTTACTCCGGCGTATCACCCAAGCAATAAATCAAACCAGTCCGCCAACAACAATATCAACAAGCTAATCAACCCAACGAACAACAAGAATCAAATAACCCAAAACGATGCAAACCCAAGGTCGCCGGATTTTTTCTTATTCCGGCCAGACACAATAAAAACCAGAAAATCAGCAAACAGTTAAACAAATCAGTCCAACAACACAACAACATAATAATAACGAAAATGGAAACAAACAGCGGGCATCGAGCAACGGCGTCACTTCCACGACGAGGTCGCCGGAGCAACGCCACCATGGTGGGTTCGACGGTAGTGAAACAGTGGGGTTCGTGGTCGACGGAAGCAACGAGATGGGCAGTGGTGTGGGTGTGTGTTTATGTAGGTGGGTACGGGTAACAACGGTGACGGGAGCAGTGGGTCGACGGGGTGTGGTGTGAGAGGGTGTTGCTAGGGGGTTCGCCGGCAGTGAGGTGTGAAGAGGGTGATGGAGTGGGAGTTGAGGGAGAAAGTGACGGCTAGGGTGGCTGGTGAAGTTCTCCGGCAGTGATGGTGGGTACGGGTAACAGCGGTGTGGTTCACCGGATAGTGGAGGTTCGTCGGTGGTCGACGGTGGTTCAGGGAGAGGGTGAGGGTTGCCGGTGAAGTTTGCTGGCAGTGATGGGAAGGTCGCCGGAGTTGTGGGTGCTATGGAGGGTGTTCGACGAGGTGTGAAGAGGCTGGAGGGTCTGCGTGTCGACGCAGGGAGGAAGAGGAGAGAGGCGATCGGGTGGGAGTGAGGGAGTGGGCAGGGTTTCGCCGGCGGCGGCGACGGGAAGGAGAGAGGGTGTTCGAGAGAGAGCTGATATTATGTGGGCTGAAGTGTGCGGCTGATCATTATAATGGGGGAGGGGAAAGTTTTGTTTTATAGGGGGTGTTAGGGTTTGGTATTTGGAGGGAAAAATGAAAAGTGGGGTATTGTTTTGGGGGGAAATAAAATGTGTATGATTAAGATAAAATAAAAGGGTGTTGGATGAAATAATAAAAAAAAGTGTTGGATTGTACTGATTCAAATTATGTCTTGGACTGGACTGGTTTGACAAAAATGCAAGGCTGGTTAATTATTTATTTAAAAAGATGCAAAATTATAAAAAATGCAAATGTCGACGCAATAATACTAAAATGCAATATTTAAAACATGTTTAATGCCTGATTAAAAGTAAAAAATGGAATGTCAACTAATTATTTAAAGAGATGCGAATATTATTAAAATAAAACATAATATTAACAAAGACATAATGCTTAATTTTAAAATAAAAAGATGCAATGCGTTTTGAGAGAAAAAAAACATAGAATATTATGTAAAAATGCAAAAAATGCTGATTAAAATGCGGTGTGCTAAAATACTTAAGATTGCACGAAATATACGAAAAACGGGTCAAAATTGGCTGTCAACAATGGAAGTACTTTATCAAATGCCTTATAAATTCCTTAGGTCAAAATTCTCTTTTCCAAAATAGAAAACCTCGAAACCAGCGCCCCCTTGAAGCATTTTGAGACCTCTAGGAGCAATTTCAACCTTTGGGTAAGCGTTTCTTTCCTTCAGTTTATGTTTCTAAGTTCATTAATGGTGATGTAGTGTGTTATTAAGTTGGGGAAATGATTTTAAGTTTCTATGAGATTAAGAGAGCTATGCTATTGATTTTAATGCAGTTTTATAGATCAAATTGTGTTAATATCATGAATTATGATTGAGGTGTTAGATTATCATGTTGTAAGTCTTAATTCAAGAATATAAGCCTATTTCAATTGGGAGAAATTTCTAGAGTTTTATATTGGTGCTTTTTATTATTGCAATTGAGGGTTCTAATGTATTTAGATTTTCAATTAACTTAGGGATATGATTACATAGTATGTAATATTGGTTTTGGGTATTAAAGTTTGAATCTTGGTGAAGTGGGTCCGAGGTCGATAATTGTAGTCTTGTTATGTTAAAGGCCATGTCCTTATTCTTGTGAAAATTGAATATTAATGAATAGTATATGTGTGATTATACTTCGACCGTCACAAGGCGCGAAGGAAGGGAAATGATGTTATCGAGGCTTGATCGCATAACACCCCTGTTCGCCCCCCGAGGTAGGCTACGATTTAGATTTTTAAGACTTCAATAGAAGTGTATAATTAGTTATAAATATTGAGGAGCATCTGGCGTGTTTGGGGGTCCCACTCACGCGGTTGTGATAAACGTTTGAGTGGGTACCAGTGTTGAACTGTGATGATGAAGTTTGGGGAATCAGCCTTGTGTTGGTTCCGACGGTTGATTATTTGGGTTTGTCACCATATGTGAGCTTGTCTCCATAGTTGCTTGATATGTTTACTCATCACACATGCTTTCGATATGATATTTTGAATTGTACTTGGAGTGTATGTATAGAATTCTTCTAAACATATGATATTTCATCTCTTTATTTGGTTGCATCTCATTGTATCATGATATCTTGTCTTATATTGTCATTTGCATTCATACACTCATGGTTCTATAATATTGATATGAGAGTCGTATGTTGTGGGTCTAATAGGACAGAAATGTAAGAACACTTATGAGATTATGGTAACATTGAGATGATATTGATACACATGTATCGGAGTTGTACGCCTGCAATATGATATTATTACAGTCAATTGATGGGCTTCGTGATCTGATGAGTTATTTCGGAGCGGATGGATAGATGGACTTCGCGGGTCCCTCATAGGTGTACAAATCATAATAAAATCTTGACGTACTGTATACCTGAATTGAAAGGTACATGACATATGCATTACATTCATATCATCAATATATATACAATTTCATTGATTATTTGTGGTTGGACTTATATTTAAAGTGATTGTTGATGACTTGACTAGATTATGGATAATGAAGATTATACTTGTTTCATGATATTTGACTTTGTGGAACTCCTTGGAACTGGATATGTAAGACTCTTATTGAATAAGGAAACATATAAACTCTGTGAATCATTATGTGGCTATGTGACCTTAGTTGTATTATTAAACTAATTACATTAGGATTTCTTGGTGTCAACTTGGTATTTATCTCTAATTATGTATTTTCAGTCGTTGTCGACCTATGATGTCTACGGGGGTACGTTGTGTACTCATGTTATACTTATTATATCTTTTATTGATGCAGATACAGATCTGATGACTAGCTCGAGACCGCATGACTGAGTTCGAGTGGTTGATCCCCAGTTATCAGGCTGATGATGTCTCCTCCAGCATGCCCTAGATTGCTTTATCTCCTTTACTGTCTTTATTTATGTTCTAGAGACATGTTTGCAGACTTTTGGCTTAGTTGGCACTTGATGCCCTTGACTTTCAGACTTATATCATTATATTAAAGCTCTTGTATGTACACACTAGATCACTTGGGGGTTATTTTGGATGTATTAGACTTATTATTTTTTTCCGCATTATATTATGAGATAGCTTATGTAGTATTTGTATTTCTTCCGCTTTTACTTATGTCGTATCAGGTTAATAATTTGGGTGTGGTTCGCCTATGTGGTGGGATTATTTAGGTGTC
This sequence comes from Przewalskia tangutica, assembly GCA_029844215.1. Lineage (NCBI taxonomy): Eukaryota > Viridiplantae > Streptophyta > Magnoliopsida > Solanales > Solanaceae > Przewalskia > Przewalskia tangutica. The sequence goes on along the minus strand of CM056718.1, from coordinate 9,948,656 downwards.
ACCACGACTCCTGAAAACGGATCATGATAAATTTGGTATCAGAGCCCCAGGTTAAATGGTCTTAAATACAAGAGCGATGCCTAGTAGATTCTTGCGGATTGATGCAGAGACGTCTGTACTTATCTTTGAGGGGCTATGAGACATTTAGGAAATTTCACTTTCTCCATTCCGTTCTTGCTAAGTTGAATCTAAGGTTGGCTAATGAGGCGGGTCATCTCGGTCCCGACCCGACCCTGCCTCGATCCCACCCCTACCCTTTTAAAAAAATATAATATCAGTAACGGGACTTGAACCGTGATGGGACATGGGCTCATCCCGCCCGGGCCTATCCCACCCCAGTCCCGTTAAGCCCGACCCGCCCCGGGCCCGCCTGATCCCTCCCCTTTGCACAAAATAGTCGTTACACAACAACCATTTTATATTTGGCCGTTGTGCAACCGCAATTTTTTGCTTCCCCCCTCCCCCAACCCCTTAATATTTATTTTTAACCCCTAAGTTATTATATTTACTTTAACCCAATTTTCTAACTATAAATACCTCATTTTCTCTTCATCTTTCTTATAAATCTTCCTACAATATCTCTAATCTGTCAATCTATCTCTCTACAAGTCTACATTGTCTACTAAATATTTAATTTATTTATTCATTTGGGAGTGAAGTTGACAACTAGCTTGATGATCATCCATCGAGCAAAGTTTCAATTTTTAACCTCTCAATTACACGTCGACGTTTGGTACATTCGTTCCTTCATTAAATTATTATTGTATCTTTATTTTAATTGGCGCACTTAATTGTATTATCTTTAGCTATTTATTAGCATACTTAAAATGGAAGGATTAAGAGGTATATTTAAGGGTAAGGGTCAGACTTCTTTTAGTAAGGGTAACTAGGGCAGGGTTACTTCTTCTAGTCATCCTATTCCTAGACAGGACGATTTGGTTGATACTGATTTTTTTTGAAATACCATTAGATTTAGACGAGGGATATTTTCTTCAACTTAATAAGATTTTAATTTAGAAGATAATGTAGATGACACACCTACTAATCTAGATGACATACCCACTAATCTAGATGACACACTCACTAGCGCACCTCAAATTGGAACGTCTCCTATTCCCTCTAGTTTGAGACGAGGCCCAACACAACGAAAATTAAAATCAGATGCATGAGCGTTTTTTGATAGGAACCAAGAGAATCAAGTAGTTAGATGTCAAAATTGTAAAAATGTTTATAAATTTAAAATAGGAAAAGGTCAGGGTGGGACGAGAGGTTTATTGAGACGTGTACAAACTTTCATAAAGCTAGGTGGGATGAATACGAGGCTAGAAAATCGGGTGCGTCAATGCGCTCTGAATCGGGACAAGGTTCACATAGTGTTTCGAACCAGGTACAGAGTCAAATTAACCCTATGACGGACGGAATTGTAGGCCTTAAATACGATAAACATAGAGATGGAGAAGCAATAACTAAGTTACTTGATGTGGAGGGTATGCCTTTTTCATTTCCTTCCTCTCCTGGTTTTATTCATTGCATTAGAGAAATGTATAATCCTGCTTTTAACGGTTTTTCTAGATCAACTATTAGGAGAGATGTTTTTAAATTTACACACGAATATCAATAATATTTACGTTGTTCATTATATCATTTTTCGGGCAAAGTATTTATCACGTCTGATATATGTCGTAGTACTAACGACCATGATTATTTAATGATAACATGTCATTGGATAGATTATAAATGATCTATACAAAAACGTATTTTAGTGTATAGATAAATAGACGATAGACACACTGGTACTTTTATTTCAGAAAACATTTATTCAATTTGCGATTATTATGGCATAACGGATAAAATTATGACTATTACGGCATAACAGATAAAATTATGACTATTACATTAGATAATGCTTCTTCTAATAATTATACTATTAGAATTTTAAAAGATATTTTAACTCCATATTTTCCAAATTATTTTGATATAAAATGTGCGTGTCATATTTTCATATAAAATGTGTGGTCAACCAGAGATCAATTAAGAAGAAGACGAAAACTACAATAAAATCTTATCAGACAGAGGTGGAAGCGACGTCGAGCAATTTGACCAATAAATACCAATTCCAACCGAAGAACCACAAGAAACTATAAAGAAACTAGAAAAGGTGTTTTTCAAAATGTAATTTTTTAAATTATAATTTTACTATGTACACCAAAAAGTTGCAATTTTGAAATTGTAGTACCAAAAAAATATTTCTATTAAATATTATAAGAGGCACAAAAAAACTCTTTGGATATTTTTATTGCATAATTTTGTTCAATTATTGCGTTGTTTATCTATATGTTATTTTTTAAAATTAAATGCAAAAAAAATGGTAAACCCGACCCCGACCCGATCCGGCCCCACCCCCGCCCCGATAAGACCAGTCCCCTTTTCCGATGGGACCGAGAACAGGACGAGACATTGGCAGAACCCGCTAGTCCCGATCCTCCAGTCCCATCGGGGTATCAGTCCCGCCCTACCCCCGTCCCATGGGTTCCCGTCTCGCTGGGACCCACTCTGCCCCGCCTTGTACCCGCCCAGTTGGCCACCCCTGGTTGAATCAAATTGGTATCTGACCCTTATTTATATCTAATTGGTATTTGGTCATGTGTGGTTGTGGTAGAGCACACACTGAGGTCGGGTAGAGCCAGAGATTAACACCGCTCGGAGGAAGAAAGACAGAGCCGATACCAGGTTGTGTTAGATCAGAGTCCCCAGTCATATATTGAGCCTCAAGGTGATATACTAGAGGAGGAGATAAGGCTAGCCCAAGATCAGCCTAGATTTATGACTACTCTGGTTCTACAGGACACGCTGGTCAGGTTATTGAGTGTTCTCGATAGTTTTTCTTAGACAAGCGCACATCCTACTACTTCGAGTGGTTCTCAAACCCGTGTGGTATGGGAGCAGAATCAGACCCCTGAGTTTTGTACACATGGTATTCAGCCAATGGTGATATCAACACTCCGTATCGATGAGGTTCATGCTCCAGAGTTTAGTCCTCGACCTATTGGAGAAATAATTATGACCCGTAATGAAAGGAAAATTTGGGAGCACTTTTCGAATATGAAGCTTCCGGTGTTTTATGGTCAGCCCTAGAAGGATGCGTATGAGTTCATTGTGAGCAGCCACGAGAGGTTGCATACTCTTGATATTATTAACACTTATGGAGTTAATTTTGTGGCCCTTCAGCTTTAGCGCGACGCAAAGTAGTGGTAGAGGGCGTATGTTGATTATTTTCCTGTGGAGACGCCTCCATTTACTTGGGTTAGATTCTACAAGGTCTTCTTGGAGAAGTATGTTTCATTGAGTTTGCGATTGCGCAAGCGTGATGAGTTTCAGAAGATTAAATAGGGCCATTCTACAGTTGCACGGTATGAGACTCGCTTTCATGCCTTATTGTGTTATGCAACACTGCTGCTCCTTAATGAGGCTGAGCGAGTGAGATGTTTTGTTAGAGGCTTGTGTATTCCGCTCCAGTTGGCCATGTTACATTTGGTGTCTTGGGGAGCTACTTTTGAGACTGTGGCAGAGCATGCTAGGATGGTGGAGTTTGTGAGAGGTGGTTTTTCCAGATATGAGCCTGATAAGAGGGCGAGGCAACATGGTCAGTTCAGTGGTTCTATTTCCCGTGGTTATAGGTATCAGGGGAGATATCAGTATTCACATGATCGGTTCTGGAAGCTCTACAAATTATTGATGGTTACAGTGGGGGTCAGTCGTCCAGGGGTTCTTAGTCTAGATATTCCGACCATGGTGGTTCGGGTTCTTTGATCTCTATTTGTCAGCCCTCTACGGCCATAACCTATTTTGAGTGTGAAAAGGTTGGGAATTCAAGAGGGATTGCCTAGAATTACATCGAGTGTATCCCGTGCACCTAAGACCCTATCTCAGCCAGCCAGATGTGGTAGTTAGAGTAGCCATGAAGGATCTTATTCGGGCCATTGTGGCCATCAGTTTGGTCATGGCGGATCCTAATCGGAGAGGGAGAGAGCTCATTCGGGTCGAGGTGGCCAATATGGTACTCAATCTGAGGTAGGACGCACCTATTGCTATGCATTCCCTGGTAGAGTCGAGGATGAGGCATCTGACGCAATCATCACATGTATCATCTCAGTAGATCATCGGTCTGCTACTGTATTATTTGATCTAAGGTCTATATTCTCTTATATGTCTGCCTACTTTTCTGCTAAATTAGAGATATTGTGTGATATGCTCTATGTTCCTATTTGTGTGTCACTAGTCAGTGATTCTGTGATTGTAAATATAGTATATCGCATGTGTGTAGTTACTTTCATGGGTTACAACACTTGGATAGACTTGATTATCTTAGATATGGTGGACTTCAATGTTATCTTGGGTATGAATTGGTTATCACCATATATTCTAGACTGCTATTTCAAGACGGTCACACTAGCTATGCCTGGTCTTCCGAAGTTAGAGTGGAGAGGCGCTCCCAGCCCTGCTATTAGGAAGGTTATTTCTTATATTCGGGCTAGGAAGTTAGTGGACTGAGGTTATTTGTCTTATCTTGCTCATATTTAGTATACGAGCGCGAAGACTCCGTCCCTTGATTTTGTTCCGGTAGTTAGTGAGTTCGCGGAGGTCTTTCCTTCAGATTTATTAGATATAACGTCAGACAGGGACATTGACTTCTATATTGATCTCGAGTCGGATACTCGACCCATCTTTATTCCTTCGTACCATATGGCTCTGATTTAATATAAATATGGAATATAAGTATTTTTTTACTATCGATTATGTGTGTGCTTATCTCGACAAAGAAAGAGGCATTGATTGTATCCAAAACAAGAAGAAGAGGAATACCTCTTGCTATCTCAAAATGTCTATTTATTGAAAACTTTTTGGACTCATTCTGAAGTGTGTCATATTGCCAATGATGACAGATAATTCGTCATGATGTAAAAGAAAAAACAAGAGATAAATTTGTCTTTTGAACCAGAACTAATTATTAAGCCCACCTTAACTTTTATCGCAGTGTCAGTGGTTTTTCAAAATTTGATGTAACCGATCGAATCGTATCCTATCGAATTAAATTTTAGGTTTTTTTTTTTAAAAAAAGGTTGCGATATAAATTTATAATCATATTTAAAAATTAAGGTGGATTTTTAATTTTATAAAAGATACCGAAAAAAATACTGAAGTGAACATAATATACAAAATATATGCCATATATTAAGTTTATACATAACATTAAATTTTTTGACCTTAGGCCTTGCCTTGATTTTTTCCAATTATTTCCCTTGAGAACGAGTTGAGCTGCTCATGCGGACTAGGCCTTGCCTTGATGTATTTAGATGGAGAGGATTAAAAGTTTCTATATTTTTTCGAAACTTTAAAAGTTCTTATCCCAATTAGTAATTGTAGTATCTACATATAATTTTATCCTGTAATTTTTTAATTAATTTTTTTAGTTCGATTACCCTTTCCCCACTTAAACTTATATGATCTCATATGATTGAAAGAAAATTGCTTTCAAGAAGAAGAGTAAAGGTGAAGACAAGTTCTTCTAATATTATTAGTTCCCACTTTATGAATTCAAAACAAAAAAAAATGCTATTTTTTCTTTCTTTTAGAAAATTTTAAATTTGTTAGTAGTGAAAAATACTACGTAAAATATTTCACTCCCTGCAACCTACACTTTACTGGTTCAAATAAGTTACAAAAGCTTGGGTCAATCTAGTAAGGGAATGGAATGAAAATGAAAGGAATTACCCTGTGTCCCTACATATTTGGTTCTTGGTGGTCCGAGGTCCGAGGTCCGAAGTCCGGGATTGGGGGTCCGGAATGGTCCGAGTGATCCAGGGTCCGGGTTGGGGAAAGGGAATCCAAATACTTAGGGGGTGGGGAGAATCAAGAAAAAGGAATGAAAGTGGAAAATGGGTAAAGGGAATGAAAAAATAAGGCCAAACAAACAACAACAAAGAAAATTTTATTCCTCCATTCCCTTTTCCTTTCCTCTTTACCCCGAACCAAACGCTCCCTTAGAGTTAGAAACATTCAAGTACATAATTAACACATCAATATTAAATATAAATTGAACCCCAATGTCTTTATAGTTAGGTGTCGTTGCATTTGTGTAGTTCATCAATAACGTTGAATCTTCAGTTTGTTTATGTTGGAAATATTTATTAAACGTGAAATAAAGTAAATCCTATTTAATTACGAATCGAATAATTGGGGTCCCGCACGTAGGAAACGTTGTTTCCATACACGTGCACATATAGTGCCAAAGATTATAATTTTCTTAAATGGAAGAGATATTGATACGTATACGAATTGTTTGAGACGTAAGGTAATAGACGGTTATTGACCAAATGATGTTGGTTTCACGTTGGTAAATGAAGGAAGAAGTGTACAAAGTGTGAATGTCGAAACGAGTCGGAAAAAGGACCGCGTCGGAAAACCATCTCGGCGCCGCGGTGCCACCACCACAGAGTCGCGACGCTAACCTGCAGGGCCGCGGCGCTGCGACAGTTTCAGAACGTTGGAAGTGAATTAAAGGTGTTTTTTGGGCTGACTTTGGAGTATTAACTCTCCATTATGTTGCTCATGAATTCAACCATTATTTGGCTGAATTGTAACTCCATATTCAAGGCCATTACATGATCATTCAAGGCCATTATTAGGCTAATGGAAGGTCATCTTCTCCAACACTATAAAATGATGCATTGGGCTCATTTGGAAAATACCTTACACACTTGACACTCTATACTTGACAATTTTCTGAAAATTGTTCTTCCTCTCTTGCAATCAAACACTCTAAGATTTTTCTTCTTAAGCGAACTTTTGAGTTTTCCTTTACTCATTAGTTTGATTGTTGTTTTATCTTGGGAGATAAGTTGTCATACCACCGTTAAAGGAATATACGGGTCAATATTATCTTAAGGAAAGATTGAAACTTCAATCGACTCAGCAAGACCATTTCCTGTTTAATTTCCAGATTTATTATTTACTTGTTGTTGTTGTTGCAATTCTCATTTTCCTTGTAATTTTATATTTATATCCAACAAGCTTAAGATAATATCCACTGCTTTCAACAACAACAATGACTACTGAAGATCAAATCAACGCTGAAAATTCGAACACCACTCAAGGCAATTCCAATGCCTTCAACTCCTCTGTTTTTGGCACTACTAGTGTCAATCCTACTACTCAAGACAATACCACTGCCTCTAACACCACTATTTTTGGCACCACAAGTGCTAACACTGCTGCTCAAGGCGTTCCAAACGTCTTTGCTCCTGCTCAAGGAAGCACCACTGCTTCAACTCTGGCTGGCTTTCACCATGAACGTCCTGAGAAGTTCATGGGTGCAGACTTCAAATGATGGCAGCAAAAGATGCTGTGTTTTTCTGACGGTTATGGGGAATGCCACGTTTCCTAATCGAAGACCCTCCACAAGTTGGGGAAAACAAGGACCCTCAGCCAAATGACTTGGCAGGAGGGGGCCAAGGTATCCATGTCGTTAACGACATGAAATTGGTTCATGATACATGGAAACATAGTGATTTCATGTGCAGGAACAATATTCTGAATAGTTGTCGGATCCACTATACACGGTATACTGTACCGTTGAAATAGCCAAGCAATTGTGGGAAAAACTACAAAAGAAATACAACACCCAAGATGCGGGTAGTAAAAAGTTCATCATTGAGAAATTTCTGAAATTTCAAATGGTGGATAATAAGAGTGTGTCAACCCAAGTCCAGAAATTCCAAATGATTCTTCATCACCTAGACTTGGAAGGATTGAATCTCAACGAACAATTCTTGGTTGGGGCATTAATCGAAAAACTGCCTCCTTCGTGGACCGAGTTTATGAACTACTTAGAACTCAAAATGAAGGAAATGACCTTAGACAAACTTATTGTCAAACTCCAGATCCAAGAGGACAATAAGAAGGCCATGCCAAAGGGGAGACTACCCGCTGAGGCTAAGGAAAATCTGACGGAGGTCAAAGGGAACCCAAGCAAGAAGCGGAAGTTCCAGAAGGTCGGCTAGTCTCAAACTACTGAAAAGTTTAAGGGAACTTGCAACTATTGTGGTAAAGTTGGTCACATAGCCTAAGACTGCCGCAAGCAAAAATATGATAAGACAAAAAGCAAGGATAAGGTAAACATCGTCGAAGACACGCTCTTAGACGATATGATTGAAGAATTCTCAATCGTTGTGCTAGGGCCAACCTCGTTGAGAATCCAACACAATGGTTGCTGGATACAGGTGCTACTCGCCACATTTATTCCAACAAAGATGCCTTCTCCACGTATACACCAGTTATGGATAAGAAGTTGTTCATGGACAACAATTCTTATTCTAATGTGCTGGGGGTAGGAAAGGTAGTCCTCAAGATGACGTCCGGAAATGAGCTGACTCTAAAGGAAGTGATGCATGTCCAGGAAATTTGAAGGAATTTAATTACTAGACCTGTGTTGGTCAATGCTGGTTTTAGGCTAGTTTTCGAGGCTAACAAGTTTGTAATCACGAAATATGGAACTTTTGTAGGTAGGGGCTTCGTATGTGAAAGCCTCTTTAAAATTAATGCTACTCCTGTAATATCTTCTACCTAAGGAGATTCACCTGTGAAGGCTCTTTAGGGCAAACACTGCACCTACACTATTTTCTTTAATATCAATAAAACTGAGCCTTCCTTTTACCCGTTTAAGTCTTCTAATTTATGACACCATAGATTAAACGTGTTAACTATCAATCTATACTAAGATTGGTAAAGTTGGAATCATTGCTGTCTATTGACATAAACCCTCAACATAAGTGTGAGGTGGGCATAGAGGCAAAGACTCTCCAAAAAGTCCCCTTAGGTCCGTTGTCAGCCGATTTCCAATTGCTCACGCAAGTGTACGTATTGTTACAAGTAATATAGTCTGGTAAGATCGAATATCATCCATAAAGACTGGTTTTTAATTACCGAACATCTATTCTAAGTTATCTATTTGGCAAACGATGGTTGATTTGGATTTTTATCTAACACTACTAGAGTAATTGCAAGAATTAAACTAAATTACTTAGGTTTAATCAGTTATGAAGGAGATAGGGCTTCCAATATTCTCGACTGTCCACTCTTTTCAATCCTTAATGCAACGAGAATGACTTCTTCTTCTACGTTAAGATAGCAGGTTAACTAGACTGTCTTATATTCCGGTTAGGATATATAATCACTCAGCCCCAGTGCAGAAACCTTATATATTTCTATGATAGGTTTTACCACATATGAGGATTAAGAACAATAACCTATAATGCTACACAAGTATCGGGGTACTTTCGTCCGCAATTTTAACTTATGTCTATTCAATTACAACATATTCAAATCTCTCATCTCGGTTCTTGATTCGAAATCATATAGATTATGATAACTAGTGATCAGTTAACTATCAAACATTCATACCAATATTGAATAAATCTTAATCAAGTGAAGAAGAAACCAACCTAATGCATTAATTCATGAATAAGAGTTTCAAGTGATTCAATAGGAAAGCCCTAATAAAGTGTTTAGCCCCTAGCCATAGACATGCTAAGAACTAATACAAATCCAAACATGAACTGAATTAATATAGAGAAAAGAAAGAAAAATACTTAGAACTAATGTCTCCAATCTTGTAGCCTCCAAGAGTTGTGTTGTGGAATATGTACAAGGATGTCCAAGCTGCCTCCAAGAGTTCAGGGTTTTAGGGATTTTATAGTTGGGAAAAATTGCATTGCGGACCCTGAAAACGTGTCACCCGCCTGAACTTCGCCTCGGCGCGCGCCCTCACTGGTAGCGGCGCGAGTCGTAAGTCTCAGAGCTAAAACCGAATTTCAGCATATTTAACGCCGCGGAGCCTCAGGCGTTAATTTCTCGAATTTTCGGTTCTTCGTTCTTTTTTCGTCCGGACTTCGTCTGATTTCTTCTATACTTTTCGGGACTTCTTAGGCTTCATTTCTTGACCTTTTATTGTGCAATTCCATCGCAATTAAGCTCATTTCATCTTCTTTTTGCCATTTCTCCATTTAGGACCGTTGTGACTCAAAAGAAAGAAAAATGACCCTAACACGACACTAATTTCAACGAAAGTGAGGAAAATATTAACTAAAAATGACTCAAAAAGTGTATACAAAATATGCCTAACATCCGTCGAAAGGGAAACCACTCCTCTAGAACTCACACATATCAACATATGTGTTTTGAAGTCCGCTCAAGCTAGAGGGGGAACAAGTACTTTGTGACTTTCTTAGATGATGGCACAAGGTTGTGCTACCTTTACTTACATAAAAGTAAAGACGAAGCTTCTAAAGCATCCAAGAACCACAAAATAAAGGTTGAGAACCAACAATACCAATGGGTCTATCGACAAAAACAAAGCTAGGTTGGTAGTCAAGGGGTATCGCCAAAAGGAGGGTCTTGACTACTTCGACACGTACACTCCAGTGTCAAGAATGACATCCATACATATGTTCATAGCCATCGCCTCCTTGCGGGATTTTGAAATACATCAAATGGATGTCAAGATAGTTTTTCTAAATGATGATTTGGAAGGAGAAATATACATAGACCAACTAGAGGGGTATGTGGTTCCAGAATCAGAGACAACTTGTCAAATCATTGTACATGCTTGTACAGGCCCTAAACAATGACACGAGAAATTTAATAGTACCCCACTATCGAAGGGGGTCTCTATTAATGAGTGTGACGAGTGTGTTTACATGAAGAGGTAATGACCGATTCATTAGGCATAACATTCCTCTATGTAAAATGACTTGTTGATCATTGGGTGCAGTCCTAGAGTAGTCCTAGAGACTAAGAATGTGCTAAAAACAATGTTTTGACATGAATGATATGGGTGTCGTAGATGTTATCTTAGGGATCAAGATCTCTAAGTCGACTAACGGATTGGTCTCGTCTCAATCTCACTACATTATGGATGTGATGAAGAAATTTGAGATGTTCGATAGTTTACCGATAACGACATTATTGGATAGAAGTCAAAAGATTGACAACCATCTTGGTGTGCTCGTACGCCAGAAGCAATACGCATAGGTGATTGGGAGTCTGATTATAAAAAACTGCACCCAACCTGATATTGCGTATATAGTCAATAAATTGACAAGACTCATTTGTAAGCTGAATGGCTTCATGGTTTCTTAGAAGATGTTCCATGTTGAGATAAACTCGTGACTTCTGTAATAATCTACTGCAATAGTCAGTCGGTTCTAGGTAGGGCACAAAGTTCAATATACAACGACATGTCTCGTCATATTCGACGAAGACATGAGTCCGTTAGGCAACTGATCACCTCGGGTGTTATTTCCATTGATTACATAAAATTTAAGGAAAACATAGCAGATACCTTGACGAAGGGAATACCCAGAGATCAGATAAACTGCCTGTCTAGGGGAATGGGCTTAAAACCCAATCAATAAGAATCAATATAGTGGACACCCAACCTTACGGACTGGAGATCCCAGGGATAAGGTTCAATGGGAAAACTAAACTGTAAATGTTCAGTTGAGCGCTTCGGTGGAAGCAAGAACACTTTGGATAATGATTTCTTCTTAAGAAACATAATCCGTGATAGACAAAAGTGCTACCTGTAGAGGGGTAAAGGATAAGTTTTCAAACCTTTAATGATTCTCAACAATTGAGGTTAGGTTGGGGAAAATTTTAATGGTTCCTAACGCTCGTGCATCGGGGTATTGCAGGATATCTTTTAGGAGACCACCTATTTAAGTGCGAGGACAGACCGCCTCAAATGAGCGCACTTAAGAATTCAAGTGTTTCCACGGCCCACGACGGGCATAACATACAAGAAAGATAGAGTAGGAAAGGTGTTGTGTTGGTACCATTGTCTTGGAATATACTAAACACTGATGGTTCAAGACATCACGTTCTCCGCACAGTAAATATGTCAGATGGTATTCTACTATGGAAGGTTCAAAGCTACGGCTACCTCTCCAGATGCAACGTCGATTCGCCGGATGATTGCTAGAAAGACACTATGTCGTGCGCCAAAATCTCTTCCAAGAGGGAATTGTTGGAAATATTTATTAAACGTGAAATAAAGTAAATCCTATTTAATTACGAATCGAATAATTGGGACCCCGCACGTAGGAAATGTTGTTTCCACACACGTGCACATATAGTGCCAAGGATTAATAATTTCCTTAAATGGAAGAGATATTGGTACGTATACAAGTTTTTTGAGACGTAAGGTAATAGACGGTTATTGGCCAAATGACGTTGGTTTCACGTTGGTAAATGAAGGAAGAAGTGTACAAAGTGTGAATGTCGAAACGAGTCAGAAAAAGGACCGCGATGCTGGAAACCATCTCGACGCCGCGGTACCACCACCACAGAGCCGCGGCGCCAACCTGCAGGGCCGCGGCGCTGGTGGCGCTCGAAACTCTCTGAAGTTCCGGCGCCACGATGCCAACCTGCAGGGTCGCGGCGCTGCGACAGTTTCAGAACGTTGGAAGTGAATTAAAGGTGTTTTTTGGGCTGACTTTGGAGTATTAACTCTCCATTATGTTGCTCATGAATTCAACCATTATTTGGCTGAATTGTAACTCCATATTCAAGGCCATTACATGGTCATTCAAGACCATTATTAGGCTAATGGAAGGTCATCTTCTCCAACACTATAAAATGATGCATTGGGCTCATTTGGAAAATACCTTACACACTTGACACTCTATACTTGACAATTTTCTGAAAATTGTTCTTCCTCTCTTGCAATCAAACACTCTAAGATCTTTCTTCTTAAGCGAACTCTTGAGTTTTCTTTTACTCATTAGTGTGATTGCTGTTTTATCTTGGGAGATAAGTTGTCATACCACCGTTAAAGGAATATACGGGAAAATATTATCTTAAGGAAAAATTGAAACTCCAATCGACTCAGCAAGACCATTTCCTGTTTAATTTCCAGATTTATTATTTACTTGTTGTTGTTGTTGCAATTCCCATTTTCCTTGTAATTTTATATTTACATCCAACAGTTTAATCCAACACTTCTAAATTCTCAATCTGCGAAGTATTTTTGTTATAAATTATTAGGTGCTAAAAGTTCGGAAATTAACCGAGTCGAATCAATACCGAAGAAAAATTGATCTAATTGAGACAATTTCAAAAAATTTAATTTTAGTTATATACAGTAAACAAACCGAAAAATTGATATGATATAGATTTTTCCAAATAACCGACCGAACCGAATCTACAGCCTCTCTAATGGAATCCCTTTCATTTTTAGAGTTAAACTGAAATGCTTTTACTTTAAATATAAAAGACTTTTAATAGGAAAAACATATATCTTCTCATAGTGTGTAGGTTTCACATTTATCTCTTTATATTGCGAAAATTGAATAAACGTGGTACTTAACTTGAAAGTTGAAACAAATGAGAGGAATTAAAATGAAAAAATTGGTCTCTTATTTTTGGTAGCAAGTTTAAAATAATCCTTTAAGTACAACAACAACACCAATAACAACAACATATCTAGTGAAATTCCATAACATGAGATCTGAGGAGAGTAGAGTATACACTCAAGATAGAGAAGTTATTTTCGAAAGACCCTCGGCTCAAAAGAAAGCATAAGAAAAATAATCCTTTAAGTATCAATTGGATTTTTTTGTCTTTTAAGTTGTCAAAAGTGAGTACGTTTATCAAAGTCATATTGTTCAATTTAAATGTAAATTATGAAAAAAGATTTGACGAGAAACACAAACAAATTACATACGTAACTACATCAAACACAAATAGATAAAAAATAACAAAAATTACACCTCAATGATTTACACATAACTCTTAAAATTGATTAAAATAACATAAAATATAAAAGTTATACTTTTAAATGTGAGTTTCCATTAAATATTTTCTATTTTCACATTTTGACTAAATTTAATAATTAAAATTTGATAAATGTCTAAGAAAACCAAAATTACTCACTTTTAATTAAGGTTGTCCAGTGGGTCGGGACGTCCCGATCCCTCCCCGGACCAACCCGATCCCAACCCGCCCCTTCCCGGTCTCGGTCCCGCCGGGTAAATTATGGGATGGGGATTGTCGGTAACCGGGTTCGAAATTGGGACGGGCCTAGGGTTGGTCCCAACCCATCCCGCCACTCCGACCCGACCCGTCTCGTCCCGCCCCATTTTCAACTAGTCGTTTCACAAACGATCATTTTCAATTTTAGTCATTGACAACGGCTAGTAACGATCATTATGCCCCCCCCCCCCCACACACACACACTCCATAAAATCCCTACCCCCTTAATATTTATTTTTACCCCTAAGTTAGTATATTTACACATTAATCCTATTTCTCAACAATAAATACCTCATTTTCCTCTTCATTTTCCTCACAAATCTTTCTACCATCTCTCTAATCTCTCTCTCTCTACACGTCTAAATTGCACACTAAATATTATGTTTTATTTGCTAATTCTATCAAACTTCAAAAATTGGGAGTGAAGTTGACAACTAGTTTGAGGATCATCGAGCAAAATTTCAATTTTCAACATCGATTACACGTCGGCGTTTGGTACACTCTTTTATTCTTTTCTTTAATTATTATTGTTACTTAATTTTAATTATCGTACTTAATTTTTTTAACTTTAATTATTTATTTGCATAATTATAATGGAACAATGTGGACGTTTTTCTAGTAGAGGTATTAGGGGTAATAGGTTAAGGGTGCATATTCTAGTAATCCTAATTATGATAATTTCACTCATGTAGATGAAACTGATCTTTTTAATGTTAATATTAATATTAATATACCATTAGATCATGAGGTATATTCTGCATCTGAACCAGACTATGATTTAGAAAATGAATTAGAAGATACTTAAGATAACACACCAACTATTGCAACTTCACCTCAGGCTCAGACTGAGTCTCAGGCTGAAACTGAAAATGGAATCCCTCTTATTCCCTTAGTATGAGTAGAGGCCAAAAACAACGAAAATTAAAATCACATGCATAAGATTTTTTTGATAGGGACATTCCTAATCAACTAGCTATTTGTCGCGAAGTTTATAAATTTAAAATTGGAAAATGTCAAGTTTGGACAGGAGGTTTAATGAGACATGTGGAAAACTCTCACAAAGCAAGGTATAACCAACACTTGACTGGAAAATAGTATGTGCAAATGCCTTCTGAGTCGGAACAATGTTCACATATTGTCCCCGATCAAGTACAGAGTCAAATTAACCCGATGACGGGGGAGTTATAGGTTCGAAATATGATAAACACAAAAATTGAAAAAATTTAGCAAAATTAGTTGTTGTGGAGGGTTTGTATTTTTCATTTCTTTCCTCTCCTGAGTTTATTCATTACATTCGAGAAACATATAATCTTTCTATTAACGGTTTTTCTAGATCAACTGTTTGAAGAAATATTTTTAAATTTGCGCATGAATATCAACAATATTTACGTTATACATTGTATTATTTTAATGCCAACGTGGCTATCACTTCTGACATATGTCGTAATATTAATGATAATGATTATTTAACTATTACATGTCATTAGATAGATCACAATTGATCTATGCAAAAACGTATATTATCATATAAATATATTGATGAAAGGCGCATTGAAGTTTTTATTTCAAGAAATATTCATGAAATTAGTGAATATTATGAAATTACTGATAAAATTATGACTATTGCATTAGATAATGCTTTTTCTAATGATTATGATGTAAACATTTTAAAAACTCAATTTACTCAATCTTTTCTCGATATTTTTCATGTTAGAAGTGCATGTCATATTTATAACTTAGTTGTAAATGACGGTCTAAAACCTTTTAAAGACATCCTTGATAAAGTACAATTTGCTATGAACTTTATTTTTAAAGGTAATAAAATACAAAGACACAAAGAGTATAAAAAACATGTCGTGATTGTGGATTACCTTATAGAAAAATTTAAGAAGAAGTTGCAACTGGGTGAAATTCTTTGTATGAACAATTAGTTGTTGCTCACGAGTATGTAAGACCTATAACTTTATTATTTAACGCCCATAATCAAAATCCTTCGAATATGCTTGTAGATGATGATTAGAGAATTTTTTTCTAGCTACTAAGGAATTTTCTGATATTTGTTATCCTATTATTTCATCTATGTTATTTTATATAGCTTTAATATTTTTGTTATTTAATGAATATATGAAAAAACAACTTACGCTCCAGCTATTAAAAAAATGTTTGTAAAATTTAAAAAAAAATCTTATTCCCACTATTTATTTTATTGGTGATGTATAAAACCCTACTATTAAAATAGACGGTTGTAATGCCCTTATTGAAACGATTTATGAATGCTTAGAAATACTTCCACTAGAACCAACTGAAGAACCAACTAACGAACCAACTAAAAAAGATGTTATCTCTAGCATACAAACACAATGCAAAATTATGTATATGTATTACCAACATCAAAGTGCAAATAATCAATCGGCTTATGTACCATCTTCTTCTACTTCACTTCAACCTTATAACATGTGGTTTCTGCTTCAAGTATTCAAGGCATTCGAAATAGAATGTATAGTGGTTCAAGTGCTTCACAAATTAGCGAGTTTGATGTTTATGTTTTGTAGGGTGTTGTATCGTTCGAATCAATTGCTAATGAAAATGGATGTGAAGACTTGCTGAAAAATTGGAGGGAAATGAAAAAATATTTCCGACTCTATCAAAGATGGTCCGAGATGTGTTGAATATTCAAGCGTCATCTACAGCTTCTAAAAGCGCTTTTTCTACTGGAATGTTTCAAATAGGAGAACACAGACACTCATTGGCGGGAGACAGTTTAAAGATTGCAGTTTTATTTAGAGATTGGAGCAAAGCGTAGAAAGTGCGGTCAACTAGAGACCAATGAAGAAGATGACTACAATTACAACGAAATCTTATCTGAGGGAGCAAGAAGCGACGTTGAACAATATTCCAACAGAAGATCCTCAAGAGATTGTCAGAAAATTTAAAAAAAGTATGGCTACATATGTAATTTTTTAATGTCAATTTTAATATGTGATTTGCAACTTTTGAACTACGAAACAAAGTTGCAATTTTGAAATTGTATTACAAAAAAAATCACATTTCTATTAAATAATATAAGAGGCAATTAGCCTTGAGATATTTTTTCACTATTTTATTTAATTATTTAAGTGTTTAAATATATATAAAAAATCTCCCCAAATCCCCCTTCCCGACCCGTCCCGTTCCCCCAAATCCCGTCCCCTATGATAGCGGGATGTGGGACGGGACCACTTCCTGTCCCCCTAATCCCGCCCCCGTCCCCCAAATCTCATCTCGTCTCACTAGCCACCCTTATTTTTAACAAACATAAGGACCCAAACTGTTCATTTAGTACTATGAAATTACTTTAAGCCTGGTATCAAAGATAAAAGACCATTTTGATCATTTTCTCAAACAAAGAAAGCTAGATTTTCAACCACATAGTAAAAGGATGCAAATTGAATGACAATGACATTTCCTTCTGAGTGGATAGTTACTCCAAAAATTACTTGAAGTGAAAAACTGGTCATTGATTAGATCAATCAAGAAAGATACCTTTTCACTAGGTTAAGTGTGAGGCAATTAATGAGTCCTATCAAATTAATTTCTAACTCCTTAAAGAGACAACTTTTCACTAAGGTAAGTGTATATAGGCAATATTAATGAGTCCTATCAATTCAATAAGTTCTGTCTTTATTCTTTTGACAATGATCACAACCTGTATAGAGTGAATGACCTTAATCTTTGACCACGAAGGTCCCCACTTAGCCAACCTGATTTATCTATTACTTTCTCTATTACAAATTTATATGCCGGTACTTGGCTAGGTACAAAAAAAAAACAAAAATTAAAATTTGTAATTTAAAATAATGAGTATAAAATTTATGTGACGATAAATCATCTTATTAATAAGAAAAAAAATATCTCATTAAAAGTAAAAAGCAAAATTTGAAATTAAATTATTTTTACATAAGAAAGTACGACAAATTTTTAATAAGCTAAAAAAGTATGATACATATAGTGGCATAAAAGCTAAGCTAAAATTCTTTAAAAAGTATATTTGTATTATGAGAAAGCAAATTCACCTCATGTATCATACTATTTCATGCATGTAATAGTAGTAGCTTTTGTAGTATAAATATCACTCTTTGGTTGATGTAAGATTGCACTTGTGAAGAAAAGAAACTCTCTCAATCTATTTCTATTTCTCATTTCTTATACCTTTTAATATAATTATAGTAGTACTTTATATCATCATATTAGTTCATAAATATTGTCTTAGAGGTGTTCAAATATCCGATTTCATAATACGTTATCAGCTCGAAAAGCTCTGTCGGCTCAATTGCATTCCATAATCGGTTTATTAATTAGCAACATCTCCAAATTAAGGTATGCTACATGACCATCTAAAAATGTGTACCCTTTTTTTAATTTGCAATAATGCTTATATAAGAATGCTTACATGTTGTAGAAATATATCATTAATGTTAATAATTTAAGTTATGGATGTATTTTGTAATTCCTAAAACTATGTAAATGCCATGCACAATATACTCTCGGACTTTTTGCTACCTACGTACTTATTTAATGTCTATATATAAAGGAGAATGAATGAACTTACTAATTGCATGAAAGTATTACTTGACTCATTAAATGCGCATGATATATTATGATTATCATCAAAATATAGATCGATATTTTTTCTTATTTAATGACATTTTGGACTATAAACTATTGATGGACCATACTTCATTATTTGACAATATTTTTGGACTTGTGGTTACCTATGTACTATTGGACTATATCCTAATACCTTGACGATACATTTGGACCATGGATTATAGTAAGGACCTAAATAAAATTTGACACTAACTTGTGTGAAGTGTAAAAATCTTCACCTATTGACTATTATTTGCATGAAGAGTAAAAATCTTCATCTATTGTTTATTATTTGCGTGAAGAGTAAAATTTTCATCTCTTCTTTATTATTTGAGTGAAGAGTAAAAATCTTCACCTATTGATTATTATTTGTGTGAAGAGTAAAATCTTCATCTCTTCTTTATTATTTGAGTGAAGAGTAAAAATCTTCACCTATTGATTATTATTTGTGTGAAGAGTAAAATCTTCATCTCTTCTTTATTATTTGAGTGAAGAGTAAAAATCTTCACCTATTGATTATTATTTGTGTGAAGAGTAAAATCTTCATCTCTTCTTTATTATTTGAGTGAAGAGTAAAAATCTTCATTTATTGCTTATTATTTGTGTGGAGGGTTAAATCTTCCATCTTGTGTTTATTTATTGAATTACTGTGTGGAGGTACAAATTCCTCACTTATATTATTATCTCACGAAAGATAATATCGAATAGTGACATTAAATTATTATTTAATTTGTGGAGGTACTAAATCCCCACTTATATTATTATCTCACAAAAGATTTTAATCGAGTAGTGATACTTAATATTTCTGTATAATTACATTTTATTTTATTTCAACGGTTAGATGATACTAAAATATTTCCCTCCTAATATTAACACTTTCTCTCCTCTCACCCAACGGTCATAAACGGTCATTTTTATAAAATTATACTCTATAAATACTCCATTCTTATTCTTATTCTATTACATCTTTCTTAAAAAATACTTATCCACACTAATAAAATGAGAATTTTTTTTCTTGCAATCCTCACTCTGGTTACCATTATTAACTTCTTTATCGGTTATAATTTAGATGAAGAATCTAGAGAAACTAGCAAACTGATGATGATAGTCACCCTACCTTTTTTAATTTTAGTCTGGGCTGTAACACTTAGATTTGGTAAATGATGTATTAAAACTCTTATATTTTCTTTGTTTAAGTTTTATTCATTATGATTATATGATGAGTAAATTATGTCATCTTTGTTACTTTATTTTGTTGTTGTTATCGATATGGCAATATCAAACTTAAAGCTTGAATTCGCCCCCTTAAGCCTAAATGGGGATAACTATATGTCTTGGGCCAATGATGTCCTGATGAATCTCAAGTGCGAAGGACTCGAAAAGATTCTATCAGAAGTCAATAATGAGGGAGCATCAGATGATTTGTCAATAAAAAGAGCTAAGGCCTTAAAGTTAATGAAGCAACACCTGAACGAGGGTTTAAAATTAGAGTACATGAATGCACAAGATCCCAAAAAATCTATGGGATAACCTTAAAGAAAGATTTTGATACCAAAAGCAAGTGTTATTACCCGCACTAATTGATGAATGGAACAAATTGAGGTTTCAGGATTTTAAGAGTGTGATTGACTACAATTATGCTATGTACAGGATTATATCACAACTGGAATTTTGTGGAAAAATTATATCTGAAGGTGAGAAGTTGGAAAAAACGTATGCCACGTTCCATGCATCACATTTAGTATTGCAAGAGTAGTACAAGATGCGGGGGTACACCAAGTACTCTGAATTAATTGCAGCCCTTCTACTTGCTGAAAAAAACAATGATCTCCTTATTAAAAAACATCAGTCCCGCCCTACGGGGGAAATGAAATTTACAGAAGCAAATGTCATAAATATTAACCAAGGGCGTGGTGGTTATAGTCGATTTAGAGGACGAGGAAGAGGTCAAGGACAATTTCGCGGTCGTGACCACTTTCGTGTTCAAGGTCGTGGACATGGTCTTGGAAATTATTATCGTCGTGGACGTGATTTTGGAAATTATCGTATGACTAGAAATGATACAATTAATATAAACCTACATGACAAAGGTAAATCTGTCACCGAAGAACAGTAAGAGTTGATTTGTCTCAATTAGGCTTTTGACGGCGCGGAGAAAGATCTTATTTGAATTTAGGGGATAGAGAAAGTTCATCCAGGGATTCCTGCTACAGATGTGGAAAAAAGGGACATTGGTCAAAGGAATGCAAAACACCTTACCACCTTACCAAAAATTATAAAACATCTGAAAAGGGAAATGGAAAAGAAGTAAATTTTAATGAACATGAACCTGAGGGAGATTCAGTTTACCTCGAATGGCTGCGGACTTCGTTGAAGGTCCATCTGATATGAACATGGATTAGAAATATGTGATAACTACTTGTATTACAAATAAAGTTTGTGTAATCGGTTTGCAGTTTGCTATGCTTGTATTTTACTTTTGTGTGATGATGTGTGCAATCTTACCTTATGTAATAATAATGCTAATTATATGTTGTGTTGATTTACTCTCTTTTAAGTCTCTTATTTTTTAAGGTTCAATATGAAACGTGTTGGAGATATTTGTATTCCAAACAGTGCAACAACCCACACGATCCTCAAAAGTAAGAAATATTTTACTGTTTTAAAGCCCACTAAAGCAGTAATAAATACAATTTCAGGTCCCGCAGACTTGATTGAAGGGACAAGTAATGCTGCGTTTGTATTACCAAAAGGGATAAAATTTGTCATCAATAATGCTTTGTTCTCTCCGAAATAAAAAAGAAACTTGTTGAGTTTTAATGACATATGCAACCAAGGGTATGATACTAAAACGGTAACTGAAGGTAATATGAAATATATGTATATTACTAATAGTAATATGGGGAAGGAACATATATTAGAAAAACTATCAAAAATGCCTTCGGGATTACATTATACATACATTCATAAAATTGAATGTAATTTGGTAGTAAAAGAAGACCCCAAAATTTTGTCTTTATGGCATGACGTCTAGGTCATCCTGGTTCCACATTAATGAGAAAAATAATTGAAAGTACACATGATCATCCGTTGAAAGGTTTAAAGATTGAAAAGGTTGAAAAGGTTGATAGACCATGTGAAACATGTTCTCTTGGAAAACTAATAACAAGGCATTCACCATGCAAACTTCAAATCGAATCGCCCGCATTCCTGAAAAGAATTCAAGGGGATATATGTGGACCTATTCATCCGCCATCCGACCTTTAAGGTATTTCATGGTATTAATTGATGCATCTAGTAGATGGTCACATGTTTGTTTATTGTCAAGTTGTGATATGACATTTGCAAGGTTTCTTGCACAAATAATTAAGCTAAGGGCACATTTTCCGAATTATATCATAAAAAAGTTAGACTTGACAATGCTAGTGAATTTACATCTGAAGCATTTAATGATTATTGCATGTCAATTGGAATTACAGTTGAACATCCTGTTCCATATGTGCATACACAAAATGGTTTAGCTGAATCATTAATTAAACGTCTCCAATATATTGCTAGACCATTGATAATGAGAACTAAATTATCAGTTACTGTTTGGGGTCATGCAATATTACATGATGCATCATTGATTCGTTTAAGACCAAGTGCTAATAATAAGCATACCCCTCATCAACTTGCACTTGGTCAAGTACCAGAAATTTCTCATCTAAAGATTTTTGGTTGTGCAGTGTATGTCCCAATTGCTACACCACATAGAACAAAGATGGGACCTCAAAGAATGTTGGGAATATATGTTGGATATGAAACACCCTCTATTATTAAATATCTTGAACCTCTAACGGGTGATGTATTTCAGGCAAAATTTGCGGATTGTCATTTTGGTGAGAAAAATTTCCCAACCTTAGGAGGAGAAAATAAACAGTTGGAAAAGGATATAAAATGGTATGTACCTTCCTTATTACATCTAAACCCACATACTAAATTGTGGGAAGAAAATGTAAGGAAAATTGTTCACTTACAAAGTTTAGCTAATCAATTGCCAGATGCATTTACTGATGTGAAAAGGGTGACAAAGTCACATATACCAGTTGTTAATGCTCATGCTCGGATTGAAATTCTGAAGCAAAATGATGTGGCAAGTACATCCAAGGAACACCTAAAGAGTGGCTGTTAGGCGTACCTTTTGAGTAATTTTTAGTTAGTATTTTCCCATTTTCGTTCAAATAACTATCGTGTTAGGTTGTTTTTCTTTCTTTTGAGTCACAGCGGTGCAAAAAGGCAAAATGGCGAAAAGAAGCGAGAATTGGGCAGAAAAGGTGCTCCCGAGGCAAAAAGGATGAGAGTTGGCAAATCAGGACGAAGGATTGTCAGCACCGTGGTGCCAATAAGCAGAACTACGGTGCCATATGTACTGAGAAGCCACAACATTTTCAGCACCGCGGTGCCAACATGCAGAATCGCAGTTCCATTATTACTGAGAGACTGCAGGAGTTTCGGCACCGCAGTGCCGTTATGAAGAACCACGGTGCCGGTGCGGAAAATCTCAGTTCCGAAGAAGAATTGGCTAAGGACAGATTGGTCCATAGGGCACGAAATTTGGAATATATTTAAGCCCTAGGGATTAATGCTATGAGGAAGAAGGGCATTCTACAACATAACACAACACAATACACGGATTGAAGGCTACAATTGAAGACTTAATTCACAGTAATTTCCTTTCTTTCGTTTTTTAATTCAGTTTATGTATGGATTTTGTGTTAGTTTTTAGCGTGACTATGACTAGGAGCTAAACACTTTATTAGAGCTTTCTTTATGAATCACTTGAACTTCTATTCATGAATTAATGCAGTAGTTTGATTTCTTCTTCACTTGATTAAGATTTAGTCAATAATTGGTATGAATGCTTGATAATTAATTGATCACTAATTATCATAATATACATGATTTTGAATCAAGAACCGAGAGGAGAGATTTGGATATGCTGTAATTGACTAGACATATGTTAAAATCACGGATGACAGTACCCTTATACTTGTATAGCATTATAGATTACTGTTCTTAATCCTCCTATGTGGTAAATCCTATCATAGAAATATAGAAGGGTTCTGCACTGGGGTTGAGTGATTATATGTCCTAACCGGAATATAAGACAGTTTAGTTAACCGCTATCTTAACGTAGAAGAAGAAGTCATTCTAGTTGCATTAAGGAGTGGATAGTCGAGGATTTTGGAAGCCCTAATTCCTTCATAACTGATCACAACTTAAATAGTTAGTTAATTCTTGCAATTATTCTAGTAGTTAAATAAAAACCCAACTTAAATATCGATTGTCAAATAGATAGCATAAAATAGATGAAAAGTACTTAGAAACCAGTCTCTAAGGATGATATTCGGCCTTATCAGACTATGTTACTTGTCAACGATGCGTGCGCTTGCGTGAGCATTCAAAATATCGCTAACAAGTTTTTGGCGCCGTTGTCGGGGACTGACGTTCTTTCAATATCGAATTATCAAATCGTATTTCTAATTTGGTTTATATATATTTGATTATGTTATTTTATTTCTAATTTGGTTGTTCGAGGAACAAGTTTCTAACTTATTCTGCGAGCATCTTTGTATCACTTTTTGTTGTTTTTCTTATTTTGCAGGTAAAGTTGAAAAAAAATGGACTACTACTACTACTATCAGGGGAAGCAGTACTTCGACTACTATCCGCAGCATCAGTATCATCAACAACAATTTAACCCACAGGTTCCACAGGAAGATCGAAATGAGCTGCAGGAAGCCTTACTCAGGCTAACCCAGTCCCAGACTCCTCAAGGGCAATTCCAGCAGCCACAGAGTCAGGCCCCATCAGAGGAGCAGGATGAATTGAGAGAAGCATTTTTGGAACTCACAAACGCCCAAACTCAGTTCACGGTGGATGTAAGATCCTCTTTGCAGAACTTGAAGACTCAAGTGGGACAAATTCTGAATTTGGAACCACAAATCGGGCAACTGATGGACATGGTACCCAACACCTCAAGAAAGTCCACCGAGTGACCCAGTTACGAGGAGTGGTGAGCAGATGGTGGAACCTGAACCACAATAAACTGTTGAGGAATTTGGAGAGATAGTTGGTCTAGAGAAAGAAGAGGTCACTGAGGACCACCCTATTGCAGAAGGGACAACACCAAATGTCTTTGCTGACCCTCAAAAATAAAGTCCATACTCTGCAGGGCACCCCCAAAAGTTGAGAGATGTAGGGAGTTTCACTGATCCCGATATTATAGAGAGCCTAGAAGACAAGTCTGCCTTGTGTAATTGGGGGATAATCTTAGATATGAGGCCCTTGTTTGAAAAAAATGTTGTAGGAAAAGTGAGACCTGCAACAATGACTGTGCGGATTGCAAGCAGTTCGCAGAAGGATCCACTCGGCACTAGTAAAGGTTAACTGCGTCCGGCTAAAAGATGTTAAAGACAACGCTACTTGGGAGGCAACCCAATGTTTAAATTATGCAATTTAGTTTAAATAGAACAGTCTCACTTTTGGTATTTTTGTTGTGATGCCAGGTGAAGGAATCGGAGAATGAGCATGAAGAAAAGGGTGAAAAACACGGAGTCGAGTCAGCACCGCGGTGCCAATATGCAGGACCGCGGTTCCGAATGTTCAGAGAGGCCCTAGTACTTTAGGCACCGCGGTGCCGATTAGCGACTTCCGAAAAAAATAAAAAGGCCCTGAATCGCCAAATCTCCTACCACAGATGTCGTCTCAGTGCAGTATCCGCCGCCACCACCACCATTTTGAACTGTTGTATGTCTATAAGTCGTCCCTTTAATTTTTGAGTTTTTTACACATTTGGGACAATGTGTAGTTTAAGTTTGAAGGGGAGTTCTTATTTTATTTTATTTTTGTGTCTATTTTTGAGTCTTTTGTTTGTTTTTGTGTTTTATGTGAGTCAATTTTTTTTTATGATCATGCATGCTGTGCTTATTTGGAACGCCTAGTGAACTAAGTGAGATAATGTAATGGAATGAGAAGCTAAAATCTTTGTGCTTAAGTTAGATATGCCAAAAATTCATGAAAATTTGATTATGTGGAATATTTGATGCTTAGCCTATGTGTTGTCAATTGAAAAATGTCTGTGAAATCTGCTTGCTTGCTATTTGAGGCGAAATAGTTAGGATGTACAAATTTAGGGAGATGATTCAGACATTTCTTTGTTAGCCCTTCTTACCATTCATTACCTACCTTGCAATAAATTGTATCCCTAGTCAGCCACATTGAGCCTAAAATAAGTTATTTTCTTTGACACCCCATGATTCCTTCGTGTGCCATAAGCAATAGTTGAATAAAGGGATGAAAAAGAGTGAAAAATAAATACAAAAAGCCCTTCTTTGTTTTTTGTGTTTTGATCTTTGCTCGAGGGCGAGCAAAGGTTAAGTTTGGGGGTGTTTGTTAAGCGCATTTTGTATACGTTTTTTGAGTCATTTTTAGTTAGTATTTTTCCATTTTCGTTCAAATAAGTGTTGTGTTAGGTTATTTTTCTTTCTTTTGAGTCACAGCGGTGCAAAAAGGTAAAATGGGAAAAGAAGCGAGAATTGGGCAGAAAAAGTGCTCCCGAGGCAAAAATGACGAAAGTTGGCAAATCAGGACGAAGGATTGTCAGCACTGCGATGCCAATATGCAGAACCGCGGTGCCATATGTAATGAGAAACCACAGAATTTTCAGCACCGCGGTGCCAACATGCAGAATCGCGGTGCCATTATTACTGAGAGACTGCAGGAGTTTCGGCACCGCAGTGCCGTTATGAAGAACCGCGGTGCCGATGCAGAAAATCTCAGTTCCGAAGAAGAATTGACTAAGGGTAGATTGTTCCACAGGACACGAAATTTGGAACATATTTAAGCCCCAGGGATTAATGTTATGAGGAAGAAGGTCATTCTACAACATAACATAACACAAGGCACATATTGAAGGCTATAATTGGAGACTTAGTTCGCAGTAATTTGCTTTCTTTCATTTTTAATTCAGTTTATGTATGGATTTTGTGTTAGTTCTTAGAGTGACTATGGCTAGGAGCTAAACAATTTATTAGGTCTTTCCTTATGAATTGCTTGAACTTCTATTCGTGAATTAATGCAGTAGTTTGATTTATTCTTCACATGATTAAGATTTAGTCAATAATTGGTATGAATGCTTGATAATTAATTGATCACTAATTATCATAATATATATGATTTCGAATCAAGAACCGAGAGGAGTGATTTGGATATGCTGTAATTGACTAGACATATGTTAAAATTGCGGACGACAGTACCCCGATACTTGTGTAGCATTATAGGTTACTGTTCTTAATCCTCATATGTGGTAAATCATATCATAGAAATATAGAAGGGTTCTGCACTGGGGTTAAGTGATTATATGTCCTAACCGGAATATAAGACAGTTTAGTTAACCGCTATCTTAACGTAGAAGAAGAAGTCATTCTAGTTGCATTAAGGATTGAATAGAGTGAATAATCGAGGATTTTGGAATCCCTAATTCCTTCATAATTGATTACAACTTAAATAGTTAGTTAATTCTTGCAATTATTCTAGTAGTTAAACAAAAACCCAACTTAAATATCGATTGCCAAATAGATAACATAAAATAGATGAACGGTACTTAGAAACCAGTCTCTGAGGACGATATTCGGTCTTATCAGACTATATTACTTGTCAACGATGCGTGCGCTTGCGTGAGCATTCAAAATATCACTAACAGTGGCCGACATGTTGGTTCCAAAGATAAAAATCCTCAAAAAAGAAAAGGAGCAGAAAATTTGAATATAAATGAGAGTGCTCCCGAAGAAGAAATAGATGATAAAGATAGTGAGATCGTTGAAAATGAAACTGAAAGTAACAACGATCTTGAAATCTCTATCAACTATGTTAATACGGGAAATTTATGGAACCGAAAATGTAAGGACATTGATGAGGTATTTTCATTCTCAATTGCATATGAAATGATGAATGGAAATGATGATCCTGAACCCAGATCTGTCATCGAATGTCAACGTAGACCCGATTGGCTGAGTTGGAAAGATGCAATGGATACTGAGTTAAAGTCTCTAAGAAGACGAAATGTGTTTGGACCCATTGTCATTATACCTGAAGATGTGAAACCTGTTGGGTACAAGTGGGTCTTTGTAAGAAAACGAAATGAGAAAAATGAGGTTGTAAGACACAAGGCTCGCATTGTTGCACAAGGATTTTCTCAAAGACCCGGAATTGATTATGAGATGCGGGTTATCTAACAGATCCACATAATGCTAAGTCACAGACTGAATATGTGTTTACATATGGAAACACTGCAATATCTTGGAGATCACAAAAGTAGACACTCGTGGCCACTTCTTCAAATCATGCTGAAGTTATAACCCTTCATGAAGCTAGTAAAGAGTGTAGATGGTTGAGGTCTGTAACACAACATATTCAAGAAACATCTGAACTACAGTCAATAAGGATCCAACAATATTATTTGAAGACAATGCTGCATGTGTTACTCAGATGAAAGAAGGTTATATCAAAAGTGACAGAACCAAACACATTCCTCCAAAGTTCTTCTCATTCACTCAGGAACTTGAAAGAAACAAAGAGCTTGACATCCAATATGTTTGTTCTAGTGAAAATGTGGCATATCTATTCACAAAGGAGCTACCAACATCAGTTTTCAAGAAACATGTACAAAGTATCGGAATGCACCAACTTCGAGGCCTTTGAAGAAGCTTTACCCATGTTTGATTGAGGGGGAGCATACTGTTGTACTCTTTTTCCCTTGTAAGGTTTTTATCCCACTGGGTTTTTCCTTATAAGGTTTTTAACGAGGAAACATGTATTCCCGTCAGATTCTCCTCAACAAGACTTCAAAAGAAGCATCATGATAAATATTTCAAAGGGGGAGTATTATGAGAAAGTCAAATTCACCTCAAGTGAATTCTAGAAGCATGCTAATGTGTCAAAATCTTTAATATGTGTTGAAATATCTATTTAACATGTCAACTTAAAATAGTAATTTCTACTATTTTATGCATGTAAGTGGTAGCTTTTGTAGTATAAATATCACCCTTTGATTGATGTAAGATTGCACTTGTGAAGAAAAGAAACTCTCTCAATCTATTTCTCTTTCTCATTTCTTATACCTTTTAATATAATTATAGTAGTACTTTATATCATCATATTAGTTCATAAATATTATCTTAGAGATGTTCAAATATCCGATTTCATAATAATTTGAACGTTAATTTACTTAGATATGTAAGAATTTACTTTACAATTAATATTAACTTCAAATTACAATGAGCTCCGTCTTCGTATCTGTCAACGGAGAAAATAATTATTTCCTTTCGTATCATTTCTGTAGAATAGGATAATTCTCCTTGTTTGAAGTCTTCTCATTAATACAATATATATAGGTGTTTACAATTGTAATTCTAGTCATATGAGAATATCTACTTTAAAAAATTACACTAAAATAAAAATTACAGAATATATGGAGAATATTTATGTATTCTCTATCACACCCCCGCAGTCGGAGCGGGAGGAGTCCGGACGCTCAGACTGGATCTGAAGTCAAGGAACAACTGTCGAGAAAGTCTCTTAGTAAATATATATGGGTACTGATATGAAGAAGGAACATGTAACACCTGAACATGGCCAATGACAACCTTCTCACGAACAAAATGAATATCTATCTCAATGTGTTTGATTCGCTGATGCTGAACCGAGTTATGAGACAAGTAGACAACAGATATGTTATCACAGTAGACAATAAATGCCTTACGTAAGGGACAATGGAGCTCTAGAAGGAGGTTTCTGAGCCAACAAATCTCGGCAACATAGTTAGCGATATTTCGACTGCTCATGCAAGCGTACACATCGTTCACAAGTAATATAGTCTGGTAAGACCGAATATCGTCCCCAGAGACTGGTTATCAAGTACCGATTATCTAAGCTATGGTTTCTATTTGGTGAACGTTAATTGATTTGTATTTTTATCTAATAACTAAGGCTAAGTAATTGCAGAAAATAAACTAACTATGATAATATTTTAGTTTAAATCAGTTATAAAGGAATTAGGGCTTCCAATATCCTCGACTATCCACTCTATTCAATCATTAATGCAACTAGAATGACTTTTTCTTCTACGTTAAGATAGCGGTTAACTAAACTGTCTTATATTCCAGTTAGGACATATAATCACTCAACCCCAATGCAGAACCCTTATATATTTCTATGATAGGATTTACCACATAAGAGGATTAAGAACAGTAACCTATAATGCTACACAAGTATCGGGGTACTTTTTTCCGCGATTTTAACCTATGTCTAGTCAATTACAGCATATCCAAATCTCGCCTTTCAGAATTTGATTCGAAATCATATAGGTTATGATAATTAGTGATCAATTAATTATCAAACATTCATACCAAATATTGACTAAATCTTAATCAAGCGAAGAGGAAATCAAACTACTGCATTAATTCATAAATAAAAGTTTCAAGCGATTCATAAGGAAAGTACTAATAAAGTATTTAGCTCCTAAACATCGTCATGTCAAGAATTAATACAAACCAACATAAACTGAATTAAAAACAAAGAAAAGAAAAGAAACTTGAACCAAAATTGTCTCAAATCCTGTGTTGTAGCCTCCTTTCTTCTCTCCCAAAGTAGATGTGAGATGTAAGATCCCAGATTCTAGGTAATGAGCAGGGTTTTATAGCTGGGGAAAGTTTCCCTTGCGGACCCCTGAAAACATGTCAAATTCGGCCCAGAATTAGGAAAATGCGCCTCGGCATCGCGGTCCTGCTGGCTGGCACCGCGGTGCCGGAAGTCCTGTAGCCAATCATCCTCATAGCAGTTTGGGCACCGCGGTCCTGCTAAGTGGCACCGCGGTTCCGGAATCGTCCACTTTCAGTTTTTGCGATTTTTCATCATTTTCTCGTCCGAGACTTCTTAGGCTTCCCGGGTCATTTTCTTCTACACTTCCCGGGACTTCTTAGGCTTCATTCTTTGGCCCTTTTAATGTGTAATTCCATCTAAATCAAGCTCGTTTCCTCCTCTTTTTGCCATTTTCTCCATTTAGGACCGATGTGACTTAAAAGAAAGAAAAATAACCTAACACAACACTTATTTGAACGAAAAATGAGAAAATACTAACTAAAAATAACACAAAAGGTGTATACAAAATACACCTAACAATTATCATTCGCAACACCTCTATATTATGCTTCTGCACTCGAACGGATTAGCGTGGCTTGCTGTTTGGCAGATCATGAGATGAGGTTATCACCCAAAAATATACAATAACCGAAAGTATATTGATGTGTGACTCGATAACCGCCCCAATCGGCGTTCATATATGATATCAGTCTGATCGGTGCAGATGGAAAAAGATGTAATCCATAGTCAAGAGTACCCTTAACGTACCGAATGATACGTTTAAAAGTTGTGAAGTGAGGCTCCTTGGGAGAATGCATGAACAGACACATCTGCTGAACAACATTGACAATATCGTATCTTGTGAAAGTAAGATACTGAAGCGCACTAGCAAAACTCCTATAAAGAGAACGATCAAGCACCAGGTCATCCGAGCTAAGCTTCGACTTTGAGTCAACTGGAGTGGGCATGATATTGCAGTTTGCCATTTTAGCTCTGTAAACAATCTCTTCGACATACTTACGTTGACACAAGAATAATGCATTCTCAGATTTGGTCATGGAAATCCCCAAGAAATAACTCAACTTACCTAAGTCAGTCATGGAAAATTCAGATTTGAGCATGGTAATGATCTCATTTTTCAACACATCTAAGGAGACAGTTAGGACAATGTCATCCATATAGAGCAAAAGGTATGTAGTGTCATTACCTCGATGAAAAATAAAAAGTGAGTAATCACTTTTGCTAAAAAAGCCCAAAATTGGGCTTGTAGATGCCTTACAATTAAGAAGCCCTGACCCCTCAGTATCTTACACGTCTTCTTCGACCCTGTCGAATCAACTTTTTTTCTTCAATAGTGAATTCACTCCGCTTTGTGTATGACTTGATGCTCTAAAGTCTGTATATGCAAGGTGTAAGTGGAAAAGCGGACATACCAAGCCCTAGGGCTTGTTTCAAGCCATAAAGTGAATTTCGAAGCCGACAGACATACTGAGGAGCCGAAGGTTGCACAAAGCCAGGTGGTTGATGCATGTATATGGTTTCTTTCAAATCCCCATGTAAGAACACATTTTTCACATCAAGCTGATGAATCGGCCAATTATTTACCATAGAAATGCTCAAAATAGTGTGTATGGTGGTTGGTTTAACCACTGGACGGAAGGTCTCACCACAATCAATTCCCACTTGTTGGCCCTTGCTATTTGGCACAAGTCTCACCTTATGGCGTTCAAGCTCACCATTATCCCTAAATTTGTAACGATAGACACATACAATAAATCACATTGACCCCTTATGGTTTTGGGACAAGATCCCAAGTATGTTGTGTAGTGAGCACATCAAACTCCCCATGCATGGCCGCATTCTAATTTGGATCAAACTTAGCTAATTTTGGGTTCTTGGGTATAAGTGAGATGACTTGAGTGGATAGGTTAAAGTAGACTTTTGATTTGAAAATTCCATACTGGGAATGGGTTTCCATGTGGTACGTAGGAATATAGACTATTTGGGTGGTCTGTGGTAGAGGTGGGCTCGGGAAGTGTGGCGGTGAAGGATGACGAGTCTCAGGTAGTGGGGTTGTGAGGAGGCAGTGGGAATTTTAGGTAGGGGTTGGTCGACGGAGGTTGGGGGGTTGTTGATGGTAATGGGTGGCAGTGGGGTTGTCACGGGATCAGTAGGCAGGGGGAGGTGATGGGATCAGTGGGTAGGGGGAAGACGACGTTATCGGCGGGTTATGTGGCAGTACCGAGGGAGATGACGGGGCAAAGGGTGTTGAGCCAAACTACTAGCTCCATAGAGTACATTTTTAAACAGAGTGGAAGTGTCTGAATCGTCAAGAAAACCATAGTCAGTGACTTGAAATTTTCGAACATTTGCAAAAGGGAAGATGTGTTCCTCAAACGTGACATGGCGAGAGACTAAGACTTTATTTATGGACAAATCTCAGCATAAGTAACCCTTATGATTTGACAAAAAACCCAAGAAAATTCAAGAAGTAGTCCTAGGTGCTAATTTGTGAGGAGTCGTGGAGGAGAGATTAGAGTAGCATAGACAGCCAAAAATCCGAAGGTGACCATAGGAAAGGATCTGACGGAATAAAATTTTGGTGAGGGTTTTATTTGAAGGGTACGCGTAGGTAATATATTAAGAATGTATGCTACCATGTGTAATGCGTAGACCCAAAATAGAGGGGGTAGAGAAGCATAAGAGCATGGTACATATCATATTGTTAATGGTGCGAAGGATTCTTTCGGCTTTACCATTTTGAGGTGAGGTATGGGGGCACAAGAATCGAAATACCATGCCATTATCCGTACAAAATTTATGAAATTGGGAATTGTTAAACTCACGACCATTGTCACATTGAAACGATTTTATGTCCTTCTCAAACTATGTTTTATGGTATGTTCAAAATTCAAGAAAAATGGAATATACTTGAGACTTATATTTGAGCGGATATATCCAGAGAAAATGAGAGAAATCATCTAACAATACCAAATAATATTTATGACATAGTGTGTTAGTTGAGAGAATTCTATAAATCCGCATGAATGATGTCAAATGGAGAAAAATAACACCCAAAGATGACGTAAAGGAAAGTCTAACATGCTTCCCTAAAGTACAAGAATGAAAATTTAGGGAAAATTTCCATTTATTACATTGAATCAAATTTTGACTTTTAAGAAAATTAAAAATTGGTGCTCACGGGTGCCCAACTCTACTACTGTACCAAGTTGATGGAGAGATTGCAGCTAGAGAGGTATGTGGATTGACACTTGCACCAGAAGTGGATGAGAAAGGTTAGAGGTCCCCCACACTATTGTATCTCGTAAGAGTTGTCCAAGTACGTAGGTTCTTCACAGAAAAACCAAAAGGGTCAAACTCAATAGATACAGAATTGTCACTAGCAAATTTTCTAACAGAGATTAAGTTTTTAATGATGTTAGGAGCATATATGACATTTTTTAGGGAAAATGGAGGGTGATGTGGTGGTGTTTGAGTGGTGCCATAGCCTTGAATTAAAATGCGATTGTCATTTCCGACCAACATAAATTGAGGATTATTCAAGTTGAATAGTTGAGGAAGATTACCAGAGTTACAGTGAATGGGAAGTGGCACCCGTATTCATGTACCAAACATCGTCAGGATGCTGTAAATTCATAGTATTGTAGGCCTGACCCAGTTCGGTAGGGGTAAGAAGGTTGTATGGCTGTTGTTGTTGTTGGGCCACTGAGACATGGGCCTGGATGAGGGCCCAAAATACTCGACTGCTGCCACTGCCTTAGGCCGGTGCCGTCAGGTATGGGCATGGGGTGAGGCCCAACTTCCGAACACCGGACATAGCAGTGGGCCAACCCAGTGAGATGGGTACATGGCCTATTGGAATTGTCCACCGGTATTTCTACCTCGGCCACAACCTCTACCTCTTCTGTCGCGTCTGCCGCCGCGGCCTTTACCTTTTCCGCCGCCTCATCCACCCCGCGGAGCTTGACCGTTCGTGTGTGGCGGTTGTCTGGTGGGTGTTGGGGCGGCCACTGGTGCATCAACCACCAACGTCTTCTGAGTATGTTAATCCTATTTAGAACGCCTAGTTTCTTCCAATAGTAATTATGACCAAGCCTTGTTGAAACTAGGGAAAAGGGATCGACTTGTTGGATCATTATTGCAGTGTATCGTACACACCCTTTGACAAACCATTAATTAGTTAAAAATCCATCTTTGTTTCTGAAATTGGAGTGCCCACATTAGATAGTTGTTCTGCAACTAGTTTCAATTGTTTACAATAGTCAGACATATTAGCAAAGTTTTCAAGACGGGTGTTATTAAATTATTCCTCCAGATACACGGAACGTGTATGTTTGTTGTCTTAAAAAATTTCTTCTAGTCTTGTCCATAAGTCGTGAGCTGAAGCACCTGTGTTCATAATAGTATGACGTAGATCCTTAGATATGGTGTCATATATCAATTTCTTGACGATTGCATCAAGTCGTTTCCACGTTGTGTTATCGACGTCGGGCGGACGAGGTGTGGTGGTATCGATGTGATCAAGAACGTTGTAGGCACAAACATGTATTTGAAATATATAACTCAACCCACGAATAGTATTGGCCATCCTCATGATCAAGAATCAAAGGGATGAAGTTTTTTATGTTCGTCACGGCAAACACCGGATGAAAGGTGTTGGGAGATGATGAGGGAGGAGGAGGATGTGTGACGTCTTGTGTGGAGGAGGAGGAATCGAGAGAAGCCATGTGGCCGTCGGAATAAGGATAAAGGGTGGTTGGGGCGGCAGAGAATATTTATGGTTTGGGAGGGTTCCGCCGTAGCCAAGGAAAGAGGGGGTGGCGACCGACTAGAGTTTAGGGTAGTAAGGGTGTTAGGGTTTAACTTCTGATATCATATAGAATGATGTAATTCTCCTTGTTTTGAGTCTTCTCACATTGGATAGAAGCAAAGCTACAGTCTACAACATTAGATACTTGTTTGGACGAGCCCAATTTCCTTTGTTTAAACATTATATTTGTCTTAAGATTTTTATTGAATATATAAAAAATATTTAATTGTAAAATCATTTGAATGGCAAATTCAAAACTTATATATTTCAAATTCTGACTCCATCTTTAATAATATAGTTTCAGGGAAGTGGATCTAAATTAAATGAGTCCGTAGGTTTCAAACACTGACTAACTTTAAAAAAAGAGTAGAGGAGAACTTGTCAAATTCCGAGCAAGATTATTATCGGCCAAGGTACAAAATCTAATCTCTGATTTTATATACTTCCTCCAATTCATAATAAGTGCTTTAGTTTTTTTTTATCCAAAAAAAGTGTACACTTACATTATCAAGAAGGAATTAACTTCTTTTTTTCAAATTTATCCTTATTAAGTGCTAAGTGACCAGATTCTAATGTGTCAAGTTAAAAGTAATATGCAAACTTTAATTAAGGATAGTTTAGTTAAAATATCTACTTTTTTAGGAATTAATATTCTTTTTAAAAATATGTTAAAGGCTAAATGAATTTATTTTTTGCCGAAGGGAGTATCGACCAATAATTAACAGATGTCAGCTTTGAATTACAATCTTGAGAGTCTAATATAGGGATGGCAACGGGTAAGATCTGGACCGGATCCTACTAGATCCAGATCCAGATCCATTTTACATACATGTATCCATATCCATATCCAGATCCATAGGGTCCATAAAATCATATCCAAATCCAGATCCACGGATCGGATCTGGATCCAAATCAAAGTGACTGATTATTAAGTTATACCTTCTAATCAGTCTAAATTTTCTAGAAAAAGAGTCAATTTAATTTAACGGAATCATGGGGAGTGCATCCGTAAATTAGGACTAAATGACATTGTTGACAATTGTTATGCCTATTGGCTATTGCTGTAGTGAGAAACAATCCTCTCAATACCTAAGCTACTACATAAGTATCACATAAATGATTAATATAATGATTAAAGAATAACACACAAAATGTGTCTCAATTAAAAAAATAATGGTCTTCGGCCCTTTGAATATAAAATAAAATTAAGATTACAAAGGATTCGGTGCCATGATGTATAAATAATAAATGTATAATTAATTTAATAAAAAACGGATTCACGGGTCGGATCTGGACCGGATACGGATCTCAAAGACAAGATCCAGATCCGATCCATCATAAACGGATCCGGATCCGATCCGGATCCGTCGGGTCCAAACTTTGAATATCCATATCCTATAAAACGAATCTGGATCCACCGAATCCGAATCGGGTCCGGGATCCATTGCCATCTCTAGTCGAAGTAAGGTGAAGAGGAATGGAAACAGGTAATACTGAGAGGGTAGTTGAGTTTTAGAAAGGATCAAATAATTGGATTCTCTTCAGTTGGAAATATAGAGTTGTAGGGATCATGTGATCATTTCTGTACTTATGACAAGAGTACATAGATGTTGTTTACTTTGCATTTATGCACATTTTGTTCAGTTTTCAAGATTATATAGTACAAATTTTTAAGAGTCCATTTCAAATTTGGCCATAGTCCTTAATTGAAGAAATGGTGGCCTACACATAAGTTACTCCATCCGTTCATAATAAGTGATGTATTTAGTTTCGATATATCCCTAAAAAATTACTCACTTCTAAAAAATAGAAAATATTTTTATCAACTTACCCTTAATCAAATATCGGGAGAAAAAGTAGTTGTTTTATGATTTATTGGTTATATGAAACTCCATTTATTCAAATTCGAGTAAAATTGAAAGAAAACAATCAATGCCTTCATTTTGTTGAACACCACTTATTTTTAAACAAAATGAAAAGGTAAAGAGAGACAGTCCATGAGACTTATTTTTGCCATGTATCTTTCAGAGGTACTTCGCCTCGTTTTACCTTGTCACGTTGTGTGACAGGTGTTGAGTATGTAGGTGATGAAGCATGTGGCTAGAGGCAAGCGTTTTAGACTTAGTTGCCAGACTCCATTAACTCAACACAATCATAGCGGATACTTTACAATTTTTACTTATTTTAGACATTTCATATTATTCTCGGAAAATATTCCGTTGACTATGTATTAGATTTTGGTTTCATAGAGGCTCATGATTATCTGTGGGTTATGTTTTAGATGATATTGTTGGAATTTACTAATGTGGAATTATGTTTATCCCATAATTTATGACTCGAACAATTGGACCCCGCACGTCGAAAATGTTGTTTTCACACACGTGCACTCGTAGTGTCAAATATCGTAAATTTCATTAGTGAAAGAGATATTGGTGCGTAATTAAAGTGTTTGACCCATAAAATGATGGACGATTATTGGCAAAATGACAAGTATTTCACGTTGGTAAATGAACGAAGAAGTGTAAGATGAAACGAGTCGGAAAGGGCCGCGGAGCCAACCCGTCGGAGTCGCGGCGCCTCTAAGTCATTGTCGCGATGCTAATTGGTCAGTTGCTTACTGGAACTACAGAGCCACGACGCTAATTCTACAGCGTCGCGACGTTTCCGAGACAGTGACTGTGCGACGGAAGTCCAAAAGTTTGGCTGATTGTGGAGATATTTTGGGGCATTAAGATGTCAGTTTTTCCTCCATAAATCAGCCATTATTTAGTTGCATTGCTTGGTGGATTAAGTGACCATTACATGACATTTAAATGGTCACTACATGGGCACTTGAAGAGGCCCCTCTTACACTACTACAAATTGAGGCATTTGGCTCAATTGGAAACATACTTTAAAGACTTGCAACACACAAAAATTTCTAAACTTCTTTCTCTCTAGCATACTTCAAACACTCAAAATTCTTCTCTAGAAACACTTGAGTTTCCTTTGCTCATTTGTTAGTTGTTTTTTTTATCTTGGGAGACTATTTCCCATTAACGTAAAATGATATATACGGGACAATATTGTCTTAAGGACATAGTGCTAACACTCGACTCAGCACAATTGTAACACTCCTAGATTTAGTGTATCT
Organism: Przewalskia tangutica; assembly: GCA_029844215.1. Taxonomy (NCBI): domain Eukaryota; kingdom Viridiplantae; phylum Streptophyta; class Magnoliopsida; order Solanales; family Solanaceae; genus Przewalskia; species Przewalskia tangutica. The sequence goes on along the minus strand of CM056718.1, from coordinate 9,910,296 downwards.
TGATTTCAGGTTATCAATATTCAAAGAGCTTGCTGTGATTGAAACAAAGATTCAAGAATGATTCAAGAACTCACAAACTTGTTGTAGCAACAATTCTTGTTTGCTACAAGTTTGTTGCTATTGTAACCTTTAGTGTTTAACCTTTCGAAGCACTTATAATAGTTATTTAATATTCTTGTATTGCATTGATTTCAAACAATCTTAAGATAAGATATGTATTAGTGCTCGAAAGATGTTTGCCAACAGATATGGTCCCAAATCTGGTTGTGGTTTTCTTCTTGAAAATAGTTCTGTTGACAGTTTGGTTAAAAGTTCAAACAATGTCTCTATCAATAACTGTGCTTTCAAATTTAGTCCTATTTTTGGCTCTCTCTTTTACGACAGTTATAAATCTGTTTCCGTCAAAGGTAGGATCTATGTCTCTAATGCCGAGCTTCAAGATACTGTTGATAGTCATGCTAGTACGACTAAGGATTAAGGAAGAGTTTCGGTCACCACTTCTGACAATGATGGAAGCAAGCGTCCACAAGATGCTGATGATGTTAACTGGGACAAGAGGAGAAGACTGAAGATGTTGTTCTATCTTGCATCAGAAGGTCTATATTTGTCCCAGACAAAGGATCTGAATTATGGTAAGGAGGAAATGGAAACTCAGTCCAACAAAGAGACTGACGTGGGCCAGAATCCAAAAGGTCTAAGTTAATTCTCCTTCCTTGTCTATAATGTGTTTAGATAATTTATGAATAAAAGTGTGTAAGCAAGGCTAGGAATATGAAAGTGTTTTCATTAAAAACTTATATTCCCTACACTTTAAAATCAGAAGTTTAGTCTCACCTTCCTTCCCGTTTAAAGATTGAACTATTGTAAATAAGACTTAAAAGATCTGTTCTTTTTGGTTTAATTATTAAAAGTGTGTAAAGTATGTTCACACATATGAATGAGAGAGATCCACTGACTGTGCGAAAGTAATCACCGGGAATTCACTGGGCACCAATCAAAAAGGAAAAGGACTAAAGACAAATATGTCACCGACAGAAGATCCTTCATTTGACAGGATGGTTTTGGACACTCAGTGATAAAAAGGCTACGGGCGATTGGAGTGGTCCAGAGTTTCCAGGTCTTAAATGATCTGAAAGCCAAAAGAAAGGCAGAAAAGAAATTGGACCCTCAGTCTGCCAAAGCAACTGGAGTGGGCGAGAGTATCTAGATCACATAAGATCCGATTACGCCCTAACTACGGGCAAAATGTTGTTCATGTGAAGCAACACCACCTCTAAAGTAGAAGGTGTTTAGAGAGGTTGTCCTCAAAAGGACTTCAGGGAATGATATCACTCTAAAAGGAGGTGATAATGTCCCAAACTTGATTTAAGGGACGCTGTTGGTCAAGCTGGTTTGAGTCTAGTCCAACAGGACTATAATAACTAAGAATGGTACAATATCTCTGTAGCCAAATAAATGATATATTTGTAATTCGTACATCTATGCCATCATAAATTAACACATTAAATAGAAAGTCATTCAACAACTAACTAAGTTGAGATTGGTACCGTCTGTCGACATAAACCCTCATAATGAATGTGAGGTGGGCGAAGAGGCAAAATCACCTTTCCATTCCGTCAAAGGAATAGCGAAAGAAGCACCCCTCATCTAGAACTTAGTCACACCTACATGGGTTATGTTAAGCTTGTACAAAATAGAGGAGGGAGAGAAGTACGTTGTGACCTTAATTGCTAATGGTAAAATGTATTACATCCTTTATTTGTTGAAAAGCAAAGATGAAGTTGTTGAAGCGGATAAGCTCTACAAAGCAGAAGATGAAAATAAACTAAACCTACGGATTGAGGAATTCGTAGTGATAGAGGGAGAGAATGTAAAACATCGTTCATAAAATCAACCATTAGCTGATTGTGGAGACGTTTTGGGGCATTAAGATATTAGTTTTTCCTCCATAAATCAACCATTATTTGGCTGCATTACTTGGTGGATTAAGTGGTCATTACATGGCATTTAAATGGTCATTACATGGGCACTTGAAGAGGCCCCTCTTACACTACTGTAAATTGAGGTCTTTGGCTCAATTGGAAACATACTTGAAAGACTTGCAACACTCAGAAATTTCTGAACTTCTTCCTCTCTAGCATAATTCAAACACTCAAAGTTCTTCTCTAGAAACACTTGAGTTTCCTTTGCTCATTTGTTAGTTGTTGTATTATCTTGGGATACTTTTTCCCATTAACGTAAAAGAATATATACGAGACAATATTGTCTTAAGGAAAGAGTGCTAACACTCGACTTAACACAATTGTAACACTCCTAGATTTAATGTCTCTTGATTTCAGGTTATCAAGATTCAAGGAGCTTGCTGCGATTGGAACAAAGAGTCAAGAACGATTCAAGAACTCACAAGTGTTGTGGCAACAATTCTTGTTTGAGAGCAAAGTTGTTGCTATTGTAACCTTTAGTGTTTATCCTTTCGAAATACTTGTAATAGTTATTTACTATTTTCGTATTGCATTGATTTCCAACAGATACTACATTGAGTTCATTCTTTAGTTTTTAGACATTCTTAATCGACATTTGGCCTTGCGGTATGAAATCATGATTTCATATTTTGATTTCAAATCAGCATTTGTTTATGAAATTTGCACAAAATTTATACTTCAACTCACTATCATGATTTCAAATCCCAATTTCTTCAAAAATGCATGATTTGAGATTCCAAATCATGATTTCAAATTTTTTAAAATGTAAAACTTGACTTATAAGTTATTATTTTATATAAAAAAACATAAGTTGATAGATATATTTACCAATAATTTATATCAAATATAAAAAAAAATCTGGAAGTTGGTAGTATATTTATAACAAAATTTACTCTTACCCATCATTTACCAATTAAATTTACTTCTACAACTCATCTTTATTTTTTTCTTTTTATTGTACTAAATTTCGATCAATAAATGTTGTAATTATTAGAAAGGTCTTCTTGTAGTGTATTAACTTTGTTATGGACTATGATTTGCTCATTTGGTAAGATTATATAAGAACTGAAAAGTTTTGATGATTGTCACATCTTGTGAGGTTTTTATGTTTACGAGAAAAAATACAACTTAAAAAATATAAATTGCATGTCCAAACAAAACCTCAACTTCAGATCTTTCCGATTTTAAATCACTGATTTCATATCATGATTTTAAATCATGTCCAAACGGGGCATTAGATAATTTGTTTATTGGCCTTTTCATTAAATGTTGAGTTCATATGTGACTCTTAGGTCCCGTTTAAATGTGATTTCAAATCATGATTTGAAATCAGGTTAATTTGAAGTTGAAATTTTATTTGGACATATAATTTTGATATCTTATGTTATATTTTTTTTAAAAAAACATAAAAACCCAAATTTATTGAAAACTATCAAAGCTTCCCCAACTCTTATACAATCTTTCTAAATGAGCAAGCCATAGTTCATAAACAATGTATCAGATCATAAGGCGGTGCACCAATAAATTGCATATCTTCATGTTCCTTTTATAAACAATGCTTGCAATTACATGTTATTACAAATTTTCAAATACACATAATTTTATAAAGATTTACTAGTCCAAAAAATTATTTCAAATCATGATTTGAAATCATATTTAAACGGGGCCTAAGAGTCACATCTAAACTCAACCTTTAATGAAAAGGCAGATACACGAATTATATAAGGCTCTGTTTAGACATAATTTGAAATTATGATATGAAATTGGTGATTTGAATTAGGATAATTTGAAGTTGAAGTTTTATTTGGACATGCAATTTGAATTTCTTAAGTTGTATTTTTTTCTCATAAACATAAAAACCCATTTTTTAAAAACTAACAAAACTTCCCCAACTCTTATACAATCTTACTAAATGAGCTAACCATAGTTCATAAATAATGTATAAGATCCTAAGACGATGCACCAATAAATTTCATATCTTCATGTTCCTTTTATAAACAAATACTTGCAATTACATGCTATTACAAATTTTCAAATACACATAATTTTATAAAGTTTCACTAGTCCAAAAAAATCAATAATAGTAGTAACTAGCTATTCTTTAATATAATCCTTCCACATGATATGAATAATTTTTTCACATCGAGCATGGAGTTAACGATAAGTTGGATGTTTGAAGACATGCCTCAGAGTCTAAAGGGTAAAGTTAAGCAGGACTAAGATAGAGTGCAAGTTTAGTGATGTAACTCACGAGGATGATGTGAAAGTGAAGATTGATATTCCAGTCATTTCTAAGAGAGGAAATTTCAAGTATCTCGGGTCTATAATCCAAGAGAATAAAGAGATTGACGATGGTGTATACATCGTATTGGAGAGGGTGGATGAAATGGAAGTTTGCATCTGATGTATTGTGTGATAAAATGTGCCACCAAGATTTAAAGGTAACTTCTATAAAGTGGTTGTTAGACCAGCTATGTTGTACGCGACAACATGTTGGTCGGTCAAGAACTCGCACATCCAGAAGATGAAAGTAGGGAATGAGGATTATGAGATGAATGTGTGGTCAACAAGGATATATATAATTAGGAATGACGATATTCGGGACAAGATAAGAGTGACCTCTATGGAGAACAAGATGAAGGAAGCGAGATTGAGATGGTTCAGACATGTGAAGAGGAAATTCTCATACGCCCCAGTGAGGATGTGTGAGAGGTTGGCTATGGTAGGTCTGATGAGAGGTAGAGATAGGCTAAAAAGTATTGAAAAGAGGTGATTAGACATGACATAACATACCTGCAGTTTTCATACCGAGTAAACATACCTGTCATTTGTAGGTAGTCGAGCATTTTTATTACTACCTGTCATTTTCTTTGTTTCAATGATCGTTTTATTATTATTGCTAATGTGCTTTTCTCTAGTATTTTCTGCATGGCTTCCTCATTGTATTTCGTTCTTGTATTGTTTCTTATATTTACTTGATTTGATGGTCTATCGAAAATAACCTTTCTACCCTCACAAGGTAGGGTTAAGGTTGCGTACACACCACCCTCCCTAAACTTACTTTTGAAATTACACTGGATATGTTGTTGAGCATGGGCCCTTTTTACAAATTTTAAAATGATGGGTCCTTTTTTATAAATTTTAAAATGATGAATCTTATTTTACAAAATATAAACTTGTTAGTCAAGTTTTATAATTGAAATTAGGATCCCAAATCTTATGATGAAACGCCTACTTAGTTAGCTTGTTTAGGGGCGTGACATTCTTGTTGCGCAACGGCATTTGCGCTAGGGAGCAGACTGAAACTCGTAACAACACTCTTTCTCGAGCGGGGGAGACTTTTCCTTCAAAATAAATGTCAAATTCAAAAAAATTGTAGCTATCATTATTTTTTGTCACAAGTTGAAAGTTTGAAGCTCTATATAATAATAGTAAAAACCCTTTTAGCAACATTAAATTATTTGAAACAAAATCTTAAAACTAAATGAAATTTATCTTCAAACAAATTACAACGATATATCATTTTTCCATCTCTCAAATTTTATTCGTCAATATCCTTTACTTTATTTGTAAATTGTTGTGTATGTCCATATATGTATGTGTATGGGGCAAAATTCGTATAAAAAGTTGTACGAATAGTGATATGACACGTAGCAGTTGATGTTGAGTTAGGTCCAGGTCAGCTTGAGGCAATACCGGTAAAACACGAGCAAGACCGGAAGCGTCATACGCAAATGTGGTACCAGTAACTCAGAAGGTTAGAGGAGCCATTTGAATCGTAATGGGCAACCGTTACTAAACCGGTCATACGTCTTTCTATAGCTCATTAATAGTATTTATGGAGATACTAATTGTCCAATTATTATAACATTCATGAGTACATATTTGTGGGGTGTGTACCCGTGAAGCTCATGCATAAATAGAACACATAGTCCACTGTAAAGGGAGAGATTCAAGATATTACAATACAATCACACACTTTCTCTCAATTACTATGTTTTATATGAGTTGTGGTGACTTTGCCCAAACGCTTTTATAAGGCTCAGGCTAATTATATCTTTACATTGCCTTAATAGTATTTACTTGCAGTATATTTTATCTAGCTTTATTTCCAAGTCAGTCACTTGAGATCCACGTGTCTTTAACCACATATATAAATTCAACTGTACCATTTTACAGGTAAACGATATGTATTATTATAATCATGTCAGAAATATATGCCCTCATAATAGTATAACCTTTGAAATCAGTTGAGTTACCATGATTAACCTCCTTCACAGACCTGTCGGACCGGGGTGTGGGGGCTCCTGGGTGGGAGTTCCACCTTTTTGGAAAACTGTATGTGTAAACTCTGCCACTACAACAAGACTGAAAGTATATGCATGTCCTAGAGACAATCTGTATTAGGACACAATGTACTTTATAAACATTCGTATTTATATTAATGATGATTAATATGATGGCATTTGCATTTGTTGAATTATTAGTTGATTGTTTATAATATTTTATAAATGCATCCCTAGAGATTACGTATTTATTAATGATGTGAGAATTAATGTTATAATGTAACTCTTAAATTACCTCGACTAATGATCATCGAAATTGGGATATCGATGATATGCGATACGTCGACATGTGGTCTGCATCATATCCTTAGGGGATGTAGTATGTCTCACTTACTACGAGTTATAGCAACTCGTGATGGACACATGGATACTTGTTGAAGTATTGGTATACCCTGCTGATGCATTATTTGTTACATGTCTATAATGTCATCGGCATGTGGGAGATATAAGTCATTTGACTTGAGGTCAATATCATCTTGTTTACGGAGTAATGTATTTTGATCATGTCCTAAGCTCAAATGTCTTATAGGTTGAGACGCGACTTGTTTTGGGTGCATTACGAAGTAGATTAAAGGTGGTATGTGAGCCAAGAAAGGATTCATTCCCTGAATTTATATTCGAGTGAACACTCAGGTACTCATATGGTATTAGGTTTACTAAGTCATCACAACGCAACTGATGGACATATACGTGATATGGTCCTGTTGTCAACTAATATAGATGAGTTATAATAATCAAGCCATTTGGATAGACAATTGACAGATCCTAAGCTTGATTGAGTGTGTCATGAATGAAATGATTTTATCTTCCCACATAGAGGTTCAGTTCACATATTTTGTGTAGCTAAACTTTACATATTGGGTTCATCTTCCGGCACAGTCTAGGAGTTCCGTGAGGATCCTAATGTAATTAGTGACGATATGTAAAGGCCTGCAGGGTAACACTAAGTCAAATGTTCTGTCGATTGAAGGATGTAATTAGAAGGAGATACATATATGTTCGGTTGATGACCGGGACATTAAAATGGAAAATGGGCAGAAAATAGGACGGGACCGCGGTGCCTTGATTCAGGATCGCGGTGCCAGGAACACATGCCAGCACCGTGGTGCCTCTTACTGAGGACCGTGGTGCCAGGGCGTGGCCTGACAGTCTGAATTTTGCCCAGTTCATTTTTGCTGGGCTTGACCCTACTGAAACCCTTGAGCTCTTATTTTATCATATAAAAAAGAAGCTCCTCTTCTCATTTAAATATACAAATCCTAAGAGAGGTCAATCTCTTCTAAAGCTCTGTCAGAATCCCTAGCATTCCCGACTTAGCAAATTACATCATATTTTACAGAACTTACAAATCGAGGGACGTTTGCATGTGCACCCTCGGACTACACAGAACACAAAGATTCAACTGCTTGGCTGATTGCTACAACAATGTAAGTCTTCGATCGAAGTTTTACATATTACTTTGTGTTTGTATTTTTTACATTACATATTCATACTTCAGTTTGACCGCTTATGTCAGGTTTGAAACATAACTTTTCAAATTCCGTTGCGTGTACGAACCCGACGTAAACACCTTCAGTGGTATCAGAGTCTGGACTATTTCGTGTGATTTGTATTGATATTAATGATAATATGGGTTAGGATTTGTTTATATCTATGTGTTTAAAAGCTTTAAAATCCTAAATCTTTAGAACACATAGTCCTTGTGCCCTAATCTGTTAATTCAATTATGTATTCGAACAAGTCAATCCAATATATAACTCTTCTAATTTGATATGCGTTATCCGACTTAAAGTATGGTGCACTGAAACGAATAACGAGAAGAAAATTAGATTTGATGCTCGATGAACATGTTGTTTTAATGATAATGGTAATACAAGTGATATATCTGAACGATCTGGCCCTAAACCAGTTTTAGGGGTTCGAAAATTTCAGTTTTGTGTTTCTGGGGATAAGGCACTGTGGTTCCACGATGGAACACCGTGGTGCCTGCTAGGGTTTTTGTCACGACCCGAGCTGACGGGCCGCGACTGGTGCCCTAGCTGGACACCCTTATACATACCTGTCACATATAATCAGACTGATACCAAGGATAATGTAGAACAATGTAGAACAATGTATCTTTATGCTGCAAATGAATCTTTCTCCTGAGGAGTCACATCTAATCAGTCATAACAAAATAGGCAAGCCGACAAAGCCGCCACTATACGCGGAATATCCAAAATGAATTACAACGGTATAGCTGACCAAAACACAACTACAACTCACAATCGTCCAACCCACACATATCTACCGAGCTCTAAGAGTATAACAATGAAATATGACAGGCCAGGGCCCACCGTACCCCTGAATATGCATAATTCTATGACGAAGGATCTGTACCAAAATGACTAGGCTCTGGAACAATGAAGCTCTCCAAATAACTGAGTAGAAATCCTAAGCTGGAGGATCACCAAACTGAGTGTCTGTACCTGCGGGCATGAAACGCAGACCCCCGAAGAAAGGGGATCAGTACGAAAAATGTACCGAGTATATAAAACATGAAGTACTATAAGGAAGATCATAACCGGCCAAAAGATGACATGAGACAAGTATAATAATCAAAGATACCAATGCACATGTGCCTTATGAAATGAGAGTCATGTATGTCCATATAATATGTCATACCCGATCCAATATGGGACTGAGTGAATGAAGTCATATACATATATATACCGTACCCGGCCCTCTAGTGAGGGTCTCGGTGAAATCATCATCTGTGCACAGACCGTACCCGGCCCATCATAGGACTCGGTGAAATAATCATATTCAAGGATGTCTGTCCACATAAAATCATCATATCTGTGGATGCTTGTCCACATATTTTATACCCGGCCCATTCTGGGACTCGGTGAAATAATCATATATATATATATATACTGCGCACGAACATACCCGGCCCGGGACTCGGTGAAATGATATAATCACATCAAGCACGAATAGAATATCACGAGTAACCATATACAAATTAAATCATCATTTGGCTCTCAATGGAATAAATAGAATGAACTATCACTTGTAAAATCAAAGACAACTATCATATCAAGTATCACCAGGATTTAGGATTCAATGAAATTATGTACGTCTGCCGTACCCTCATCTTATATAAGTCATGCCAAAAAGAAGAAAGGATAGTTTCACATACCTTATTGTCGAATTAACCTAAGTTCAGCGGATCCTTGTAAGGTCTATGAATGAGTATCCATACCTTATGAATGATTTAAATCACACACAAATCAATATATCAAGAACAAATTTCATTAGGGCATTCTAGCCTATACACGTAGAACCTATATTTTTTCTATATCGAAACACACGCATGTAGCGGAACATCCAGCCCTTACTAATCCTTCTATTTACTGTTAAAACACCCAACACAATTTAGGAATTTCACATGCAACACGTAATTTCACACATACAGTCACTAATATACCCCATTTCATATTAATCCATTCCCTTACTGCTATAATCTCTAAAACAGTCCACCAATCACTCATGCAATTCCCAATATATATATCAACAATTTTGACGATACTAATAATCCAACATCCTCGATAATCACCTTAGAACTAGTAATAATCACATTCTAAAATTCGTGTAAACCAAGGGATAAGAAGAATTACCTCTATTAGGAGTTGCGACGAAAGTCGTCGAAAATCTTGTGTCGACATTGAACTTCGACGAGCATCAACCAGTACCCAAGAATCGATTTCCAGCACTTCCTCAAAATCTAAGGTTTTAGTACGGTTTCTGGGTTTCTTTAACTTACTTCTAGGTTTCGATTTTGTCAAAATCAAAGCCCAAATTGCCAGGAACTCCTCCCCTTTTGATGAGCAGAAGCTCACGGAATCTCCCCAATTTCGGTCGATGATTTCAGAAGGAAACAACTGTGAATTGCTTCGCTTAGACTAGGGTGTAATAACTTATTCTATAATGGGGGGTTTTCTATAAAAACTTATGGAATTAAGGAAGATTGAGAGGGTTGAAGAGAGGGATGGAGAAGATTGCATGTTCACATTCCATGATTTGCCACAAATCGCATATATAAGGCTTTGGTCATTGAGACAATCTGTTATAAAGCCAATACGTGGAATTCCACTTGGCTTTTGTCCCCACAATTAATTAATTATACACACAAATAATTCCGATTCCAATTCACTTAAATCCCGACAACTTATAAAACATTTGTATACTCAATGTCACAATTCTCATAATATGATACTAGTTCGTAATCTTCTTAGGGATATACAACTATTATCTAAATCCCCGTTATTGCACTAGTTAAATCCAAAAATTATTTCGGGATCACATCCTTTTATATACTAATTTCCTTATTAGTATATGCAAGTACAACATAAATTCCCCGGGATTCGGGTCCACTCGCCCACGTCTATATGCTCAAAATATTACCCAGAAATGTGAGGTGTTACATCATCCCCCCCTTAGAAACATTCGTCCTCGAATGTTGGGGTGCTATGCTTAAACTTATCACGTAACAAAAGAAATATAATCACACCCTATCTATAATTCATTAAAGCACACCAACAACCAATTAATGGGAATAGTTTCAACATTTTGCTTTAGATTCAAATAATAGAGATACTCGGGGAATATCAATAGTTGGTTGGCTGAAACAAGGAATAAAATATATGCAACATCAAGATTTAAGGAGAAACAAACAGGCATAACATCATTAATTAGTACATATGCATATTCAGCTGGTCAAATTGGACTAGACTTCACACCTTTCAGAGGAATTAACCAAATAATTTAAACAAACATGAAATTGAACAATTTTTTTTGAAAGAGCTAAAATTAATTAAGTCTGGCAGGGGTTGAGTATTTTATAAGAGTATACTGCAAGTGATTGAGAGAAATGGTTAAGTGAATAGGAAAAAAAAAATTGGATACAGGACAGGCTGGACTGACTTCTCTTCAGGGACTGCTGGTGCTAAATCCAGCTTCAGATTATACCCTCAAGTGAACAAGAAGAATAAACCAAATAATTTAACTTAACCAAATAGCTTGTTCCAGCTTGAAGTGATATTCTTAAACTTGTACAATTACTGGAATGGTTAATACTAGTCATGGACATATCTCTAAGCAACAAACAACTAGATGAATGTGGAGGCATTTAGAGGGGATACTTCACAATACAAGGCCTCGGTATCCCATGATTGAAAAGCTAAAATGAATCCTTTAACATTCAGGACATGTAGCAGCACAGTGTCCAGAGTAACTGGGCCAATTTACACAATTTAATACCTCTTATGAGTTTAATTTGTCAAGCTACATACCTCCTGTCCACTCATACTTAATGCTCAGGTGATGGACAAGGTTGTTACATCTCAAACAATAGTGTTTACTACCTCCAATTACAATAATGCAGAGAAAGATACAACCACAAGTAGTAATAATCAAGGGTAATGAGATGGTATCAGACATCAGACTCAAGGGGTAACCAAATTCTCACAGGGTTGTAGCTACAGTGGGCATTTGGTCTAAGGAGTGTAGTAGCAAAAGGGTAACACCACAGTTAAATAGCTACTCATCTGCAACAGAAAGATAGTTCTCACTGTTGCAGCAACAAATAGCAACAAATGACAGTAGAAAGAAACAACAGTTGACCAATGGTAATAAGTGATACCAGAGACAACCATAGAAATCTTTTAAGTTAGGATCATGATCATGCTACCAGTTCATTTAGTTCTCAACTTAGTACCAGAAACAACACACAAAATTTTCATAGTTCAGGTTACATAAAAATCCAGGTTAAGAAAACATGGATATAACTAACACACATGTTAGTATCCTATAACCCTTTTTTTTCTTAATGCTCATTTGGAAATTACACAAATCTTAACAGATTAGACAGAGAGGCAGAGAGCAGGGGTGGAGTGAGACACTTAAATAAGACTATAAAATTATTCTAATACCAGTGACTCAAACACATACCAATTAAAAATAGAAACTCACATTGGCCCTACATACACCAAGGGCTTATACAAAAAGGGAGAAATGGGCATTCTGCAGGTATACACTCAGGGTTATCAGGTTTTCTTTGAATAGAAAAATAATACATCATAATATTTAGGTGCATACAATCATGCCAAGTAACAAATACCAAAATCAAATCTTACATAAGGGAATGCATAAACACAGCAATAACAGTCAAAATTCTAATTTGTTACTCACAACAGGTTAATTATTTTGGCCTCAAGTTTAGCTGTTGTGGGAAGGGGGGGGGGGGGGCAGTAGTAGCAAGTGACATCAAAACAGTAGCCCAACATTGGAAACTAATGATATCAAACAACAGTCATCCATTGATTTTACTAACCAGATAGTAATGTAGTGTTTGTATTTCAAAAAGGCAGCAGCTCGGTATATAGCAATATAGGAACAACTACCTTCCAAATATACCACACCTAGTACCACAAGGCATCAGCTATTTGCTGCAACTAGTTTAACCAATATGCAACAATAATTAGTCCATAGAGAGTGTAGAAACAACCCCTCAACATGACATTTATTAATTCATATGAATCACACATGTTATCCTTTCTCAATTTTTTTTTTGTTGACAGATTATAGTCTTAAATTGTAACAGACAGTAACTCATCCAAACTTATTACCAGATGGACATTAGACTCTCTGCAAATCAGGAAGACTATTTACCATAGGACTTTCAAGTTCCTTTCATGGTTGGAACACATGTCATTAAGGTAACAATCAAATACTGGTTTTGACACAGCCTTTGGATCCCAGTAAGTTTAGCTACACTGGTTCATGCATAACAGAAGAGTGGTGTTCATTAAAACATAATGTAGTGTAATTATAACTCACTTTTTTTTCTTTTTAACAGGAAAGGAGACACACACTATCACTTAGAGAAGTAAAGAATGAGTAGTAACCAAGTCTTAAACCTAAAATCCTTATCCTTATCTCACAAGGTAGATAGGGGTAATCAATTTTAAGTTATTAAGCAGGGCAATATGACACAACTTTAAACATGGCAACTCAACTTTCAGTGTTGACTATCTAGAAAAAGAGAGAAATATATAGGTTATCTCACAGATTTATGTTTACCACATTAGCACACACAAGACCTTAATAAAGGTTAGCCTTTTTCCAGAAATACAACCAGACCACAGAAGAGGGCACAACATATTCAGGACATATCTTTTGAAATTAGAAGACCAGCAATAGACTATCATGTTAATACACTTATCCAAATGCTTTCTCAGATTAAACCAGCACAATAACCGATAGCAATTCATATCCAATGAAGATGGTCAAGATTAAGTTCATGCTTGAATTCAGCAGGGGAGGCAGAACTGCAGAATCTCACAATAGCATCTGGTCATTTTAGTACCTCTTTATAGTCTGTGTTAACTATGTTTGCCAAGTTAATGGTCTATAACCAACAACACAAAATATTTAAGCAATGAACCATTTTTACATTATCTCAGATAACCATCTCTAGCCTATCAATGCATTTTAATTATGCTGAAGCAGAGACAATGCCCTAGACAGGGCATAAAACTGGAGATATGTTATTAGAACCAAATTAAGAGATATTTCTCAAGCTATATTAACATTCAGCAGCCAGTACAACAACAATCTGTCCTGTCATGATGGTAACAAGTTGCCAAACATCTTACCTTAGAGGTGCAATAACAAATAACAACAAACTTGTCCAAGTACAATTCTTTAATAACTTTACTATTGTAGCCATTATTCCAGAAAATAGGAACAGCAACACTTTATATTCCAGAATTCAAATCTTTAAATTGTGGTAACACACTTAAATAGTAAATTGCAAGAACCATACCATACACAAAGGGCACATCTGAACCTGGTCTTATTTAAAACAATCAAATAGCTTAACCAAATATCTTACCAAATTGTTAACACATACTTCCAGATAATTATTAAAACTTGGTAATCCATTCACAACTAAAATGAACTACACATGACTAACCAGTTCTCAACTAAGCAAGTTAGAAATAAGGGTATAAAATTGAACAAATAATTATTCAAGACATGATTCCAAGAGTGCAGAGTCATACAAGTACATTTATATACAATATGGGTAACATGACTCAAAAGGAAAGCTGGAATATACCAATTAAACAGTGTAATGTTACAACATATAAAAGACTATCCTTAACCTGATACTTATACACTTATACACAGACCACACACTCTAATCAATATGTTGTCATGATTTAATTTGACAAATATCAGGTCAACTTAACAGAATCCCTATTCAGAAACCAAAATCCTTTAGGACCATCTATACTTGAGACACATATAGGGGCAGGACAACAGTTGACAAGAATAGGCACATAATAAACACAATCAACCAATTGCCTCAACTTTCCTTAAGAAATGTAAAACACTGTAGATTAACAGCCTTTTTTAACACAACAGGGCAGTCCAACCAGGCCAAAATGTGCAACAAAATAACAATAAGATGTAATCATAATTTATCTCCAAGGTAGCAACAACCTTACCCAAATCTTTGCAACTCAGAGAATCATGACAATAGATAACAATAATTACTAACAAAGCAGCAATCCTAACTCAGAGTATAGCATTCTGAGAGTCACATATGTTTTACAACGCTTAACCTGCCTCTAGAGATGTCTACAACTAACTAAGAGGGCACAATATGTGTGAAAAATAGGACATATGAGATTGACAAGACAACCACAAACCTTCATGTTGGCTAGGCTCACATAGTTAAACATATAGGCATGACAAAAGCTCTCAAAGTTAAATTAGCACAAAAAAGGCAACAATTCATGAAGATTAAGTGAAGTACTAATTTGTATACTTATGCTAGTTAAACATATATGGTCACAAATGAACAATTAAACATGTTGCACAACTTAGATGGCCAAATCATAACTAATATACTTCACATCACTTTCAAGTTATATGAAAACATATCCAATTCTTCATAACATTAAATGGTACATCAATCTTATCCTTCCATATACACAGTCCATTTATTTCTTGATTATTCCAATATCTAGCCATGTAGCAGATACTAAATCTCATGAATCAACGGAGTAAGCTTAAAATGGTTTTTAAGAAGAAACATTTAGATAGTATTCACAACTCACAACCATCACACATATTATATATTTCAACCAAGCTCAAGCATCATATTTAAGAAGGCCTGGGATATCTTAAGGTCTCAACGGTTACTTAATATTCTAAGATTCTCAAGTATTCTGCTTCCCAAGCTTACATTATCTTCTCCCCTTATACGAGTGAGATAACTTCTCATAATTTCGAAATCATATTATCCTTTTTGGCGTACCAATAGTCTTGGTATAAACCGCTCCTCTATTGGCTACGAGTATCAACTAAATGAAGTCATTTTTGGTAATCGGGGTTATCAAAACCGTAACAGGCACGAGTTAAACTCGAATTCTTAAAACTCAGCTCTACTGCACGATTTATGAGATGAAAGAATAGAAACCATTCCTAAATCTCTGGCAGCCTCCTGTGTATAAGTATGGTGCACAACATACCCATACACAAGACTTTACCAGACACGGTCTGTAGACATTCCGATGACGAACTGCTCTGATACCACTCTTGTCACGACCCGAGCCGACGGGCCGCGACTGATGCCCTAGCTGGATACCCTTATACGAACCTATCACATATAATCAGACTAATACCAAGGACAATGTAGAAAATTGTATCATTATGCTGAAAATGAATCTGTCTCCTAAGGAGTCACATCTAATCAGTCATAACAACATAGGCAAGCCAACAAGGCTGTCACTATATGCGGGAATATCTAAAACGAATTACAACGGTATAGCGATATCGATGACAACATCCCTTAATACCTTGAATGTGATAAATATATCTAATCGACTTGATGCGCTGAGAGCGATGAAAAAAGATTTTTGGGGTAATGGAGACCAGGAAAGAGGGAAGCTTCAGTCAACCTTAAGACATGAAATCGTCAGTCTCCTTAGCTTTTTTTGTTGAGGTAAGGTATAAGGTAAAGCCTTTATTCTAAAAGGAAAGGAGCGAAGCAACTTGACCGCAGGAAAAGGAGCGAAACAACTTGACCACAGGAAAAGGAGCGAAACAACTTGACCACAGGAAAAGGTACAAACTTTTGTCCAGGAAACACAACAAAAGAATAGTAATAGGCAGAAGCAGTGGTAAGAAGGCCCATCAAGCGGGAAGGCAATGACGGTGAGGGAAAGACAAGTAGTCAAAAGCAGGAAACATAGGAAAGAGCAGTAAGAGCAAGAGCAGTCCGCAAAGCAGCTGGTTGAAGCATGGCAATGGGAGAATACTTTGAATGAATGTTGAATGGGAACTGGGATAGGAACTGCTACTGGCGGATCTTTGCCTAGAACCGAAGCTGACCTTTAGCTAGCCGACCATGTGCCAGAAGTCTATACTGACATTTCAATAGGTCAAGCAAGTTCAAGGCGGTACAAAGGAGCAGGCCACCACCCCCTCTCCAGCTCTTACTGTAAGAGAACTAGGACCGTCAACTCTAACGCTACTTAGTAGTAGAAACTCGGAGACACAGACAAAGAGGGGACTCTTTCATACCTGCTAACTCCTAGGATGAGAAACCAAAACACAACTACAACACACAACCGTCCAACCCACACATAACTACTGACCTCTAAGAGTATAACAGTGAAATATGACGGTCCAGGGCCCCGTCGTACCCCTGAATATGCATAATTCTATGACGAAAGATCTGTACCAAAATGACTAGGCTCCGAAATAATGGAGCTCTCCAAATAACTTAGTAGAAATCCTAAGCTGGAGGATCACCAAACTGAGTGTATGTACCTGCGGGCATGAAATGCAGCCCCCCGAAGAAAGGGGGTGTTACACCCCGTAGTTCTGACCCTACGTATGAGAGCGTACGAAAGCATGTAAGACTTAAAATTTTCTAAGGATAGGTTTACAGATTATTCCGGACGGGTTTTAGTCAACTTTGAGGCGGGTTATGACCCGGTACATTAAGAGTTCCTAAGTGTTTCAAAGGCCTAGGGCATAGTTCGTGGAGTCTAGATTCCAATGCAACCAACCATTCGTCAATAGGACGTCGGAGTAGAAAGTTATGAGAGTTACAAGTTCGGCGTGATCGGACAAAAATGTGTTGACAAAGCGGCAGCGGCGCGGATGCAGGTCGCGGCGAAAGTATCGAGGGCGCTGAAGTTTCAGCCGCGGCGCCGAAGCGGGCCACGGCGCGAAAGTTCGAGAAGGCTGCGGAGG
Organism: Przewalskia tangutica; assembly: GCA_029844215.1. Lineage (NCBI taxonomy): Eukaryota > Viridiplantae > Streptophyta > Magnoliopsida > Solanales > Solanaceae > Przewalskia > Przewalskia tangutica. Next base: position 9,892,655 of record CM056718.1, on the reverse strand, counting down.
TTTCAGCGCGCGCGGAAGCGGTCGCGCGCCGAGGCGGGATTTTGGGCGGAAAAACTTAGGAAAAGTCAGATTTTTCTTTTAAAATACCTTGGGAGGGTGACAAGTGTCCCCCCCATCTGATTTCTTGCATGCAATATATTGACCAAGTCTTGAAGACTTGGTCATCTTCCAATTTCTCTCTCTCTCTAAAGCTTAAGCTCCCACTTCTCTCTAAAATCCCAAGAGACATTCTAGCCTTAGGAAAAATCTGAAAAAGTAAAAGGCAAGAAGGAAACTTGTGGCTAGCTTGTGAAGGTTGTTGTGGTGGTAATCTTGGAAAGGAGGCTAGTAAAGTTGTTGGAATAAATTTGGCTAAAGCTCTAAGGTAATGGTTCCTCCTTTTTAATTAGTTTTTAGTGTTGCATGTTAAGGAGGAAGAACTTGTGGTAGTAAATTATGCTTTTAGGCTCATTGCATGTAAGAACTATTGTTTGAATGTGAAGGAATTGGTTAAGAAGATATTATGAGCATGTTGTAGCCTAAAAACTACCTTAGAATTATTTAGTGAATTGTTGTACCTTATGGGGCAGAATTTTACACACCCAAGTTTAGGTGTGTAATCCCCTTTGAAATGTTGGATTGTTGAGCCTTAAATGTGGCGTTTGGATGATAAATTCGGCCTTGTGAAAGGTGGCAAAGTATGTAGAAACAAAGGAAATGTTGCCCAATTTTTCATAGAATTTAGTGGCTTTGAGTTTAGATTATTCTACATTGAAAGTAGAGGTTAATAAACATATCATGGTTATTTTAGGTTGACATATTACTTGCGGTAGTTTGGACTTAGCAAGTGGATTGATCAAAAAGGTATGTGAAGCTTTCCTATCCTTTGAGCATGAGTATTTGTATCTATGTAGTACGGTAGACGTACAAGGTTTAGTATTCTTACTTGTTTAAGTATAAATAAAGACTTGTTTTGTTTTAAGAAGTATAATTCCCTTGGTTAAGGGAAAAGTATGATTTTACAAAAGTATAGAGTACTTAGTGTGAAAGTATTGAGTATTGAATTATTCTAAAGATAAGAGGCTTGAAGTATTTTTGAAAGTTGTGTAGATTTGTTGAAGTATAAGTCTCTTGGTTAGTAAAAGAACAAAATGGTTTATAAGGAGTTATAACGGCTTTATGGGAAGTTAGTTATAACGGCCTTATGAAAAGATAAGAAGGTCTTAATTTCTAAAGTATAAAGATAGTATAACGGCTTTATGGGAAGTTAGTTATATTAGCTTTATGAAAGGTCAACACGAAGAGATTTACTCTAAGTAAGATAAGCAAGGACAAATGATTTGATTTATGAAAAGAAAATTGATTTTTAAGGCATCAATTGCCCAAGGGTTTTATGTATGAAAAAGAGTCACTTTTAAAAGAATTGAAGTATGTAGTACTTGGGTTAAGCTCCCGGTTTTCTTTTATTAAAGATATGATTAAGTGCCTTAAGTAAAGATTAATGAGAGGGTATATGGACAAAGCTAATAAGAAGTTATAAGTTTTCTTAACTTATTTATGATTATGATATGATGTGACCGAGCTAGGTAAGAGTATATCTGAGGGGCAAGCCCCAAGATCGTTATACCACCTTCTCCAGGGTAAGAGTATGTCTGAGGGGCAAGCCCCAAGATCGTCATACCACCTTCTCCAGTATAAGAGTATATCTGAGGGGCAGGCCCAAGATCGTTATACCATCTGCACGGTGCAAGAGTATATCCGGCGGCAAGCCCCAAGATCGTTATACCATCCGCTCCAAAGATAAGAGTATATCCGGCGAGTCTGACCCAAGATCGTTATACCATCTGCTCCAGTGTAAGAGTATATCTGAGGGGTAAGTCCCCAAGATCGTTATACCATCTGTTTCAGGGTAAGAGTATATCTGAGGGGTAAGTCCCCAAGATCGTTATACCACCTGTTCCGTGGACTTGCTACCCACGATGCGAGGAATACCTCCTGCGAGTCCTTATGGGCTTATGCGGGTGAAATAGTCCCATGCGGGTGGGTACAGCCTATGCGAGGAATACCTCATGCGGGTCCACAGGATCCATGCGGGTGAAATAGTCCCAAGAGTAGGATTGCTTATTGATACTACGGGCGAGGGACCCTGTTTTGATCACGAGCCTCCTATTTTATGCAGTATTATATATATATTTGTTACTCTCATTGTTAGTAAGGCACAGTAAAAGGTAAGTTGATTTCATCCCTGACCCCAGCTTATTTTCAGACTTATGATTTCATTACAGTATTTTCAGTTTCACATACTTGGTACTGTTATCGACCTACCTCGGGCTGCGTTCATACCGCAGTCGAGATACGTAACTTGCCGGTCCGCACTCTTAGGACCACCTGCTCATTTCTGAAAGCTCCATCCTTCGGAGGCTTTGTCTTTTGGTATGATTCCCGAGGTTATAGACTTTGTACATTCAGGGTATGGCGGGCCCCGTCCCGCCACGCTTGTTATTCCTAGGTCCGTAGTCACGTTTGTGGTTTGGGCTATAAGAACCGGTTATCGCTTTCACATTCGATTAAGTTATTTTATGAAAGCGGCCTTGCCGGCTTGCTAGTGATGTTTACCTTATCTGATTTTGTATTATGTATGTTCACCGCTATTCTCGATGTGACACGACTGGTGCCCCGATAGGGCACTACCGCGCCCGGTCGGGTCGTGACAAAAGTGGTATCAGAGCCAGGTTATGTTATACCCCGTAGTTCTGACCCTACGTATGGAAACGTACGAAAGTATGTAAGACTTAAAATTTCCGAAGGACAGGTTGACGGGTCGTTCCGGACGGTTTTTAGTCAACTTTGAGGAGGGTTATGACCCGATTCGTTGAGAGTTACTAAGTATTTTAAAGGCCTAGGACGTAGTTCGTTGAGTCTTGATTCCAACGCAACCAACCGTTCGTCGATAGGGCGTCGGAGTAGAAAGTTATGAGAGTTACAAGTTCAGCGCGCAATGGGCGTAATGCGTTCGAGCAAAGCGACGCGGCGCCAGTATGCAGGCCGCGGCGCTAAAGTACCGAGGTCGCAGAGTTGCGCGCAGCGCGCCATGACATGTGGCCGCGCGCCAAAGTTCAGAGCTCATGGAGCCCACGCTGGCCATGGCGGCTGCGCGCGAGGCGGAATTTGGGCGAAAACTTAGAAAATCTGATTTTTGTTTTAAAAGAGACCATGGGAGGTGACAAGTGTCCCCCCATCTGATTTTCACAGATGCAATATATTGACCAAGACTTGTCATTGTCTATCTTTCATCTTCACTCTCTCTCTCAAATTGCTCCCCTTCTCTCTAAACTTCCATTTCTCTCTAGAACCCCAAGAGAAATTCTAAGCCTAAGAAAATCTGAAAGTTAAGAGCAAGAAAAGGAAGCTTGTGGCTAGCTTGTTGGCATTGTTGTGGTGGTGTTCTTGGCAAGGAAGCTAGCAATATTTGGAATAAGTTTGGCTAAAACTTTAAGGTAACATTTCTTCCTTTAGAATTAGTTCTAGTGTTGCATGTTTAGAAGAAGGAACTTGTGATAGTAGATAATGCTCTTAGAATCATTGCATGCTAGAAATGTGGTTTGGATATGAAGAATGGGTTAAGAAGAGATTATGAGCATGTTGTAGCCTAAAACTACCTTAGAATTGTTAAGTAAATTGTTGTAGACTTATGGGACAGAATTTTGGGTATGTAATCCCTTTGAATTGTTGGTTTGATCGAGCCTTAAATGTGGCGATTGGATGATAAATTCGACCTTGAGAAAGGTGGCAAAGTGAGTAGAAACAAAGGAAATGCGCCCAATTTTCCATAGAATTTAGTGACTTAGAACTTGGATTGTTCTACTTTGAGATTAGAGGTTAACAAGTCAGATCATGATTATTATAGGTTGAGATATTACTTGCGGTAGTGAGCTTAGCAAGTGGATTGACCAAAGAGGTATGTGAAGCTTTCCTATCTCTTGAGCATGAATAGATGAAACTATGTAGTACGGTGACGACAAGATTTGGTGTTCTTACTTGTTTTGAGTATAAAATGACTTTTCGCTTTAAGAATGTATAAGTCCTCGTTAAGGGAAAAGTATGATTTTTACTAAAGTATAGAGTTAATATAACAACTTTATGGGAAGTTGGTCTATTAGCTTCATAAAAGGTTAATGAGAAGGATTTACTCTAAGTAAGATAATTATATGAAGAGGCAAATTGATTTAAAGGCATCAATTGCCCAAAGGCTTTTTTGTATAAAGAAGAGTCACTTTTGAAAGAGTTGAAGTATGTAGTACTTGGGTTAAATTCAGTGTTCTTTTACTAAAGATATGGTTAAGTGCCTTAAGTAAACTAAAATGAGAGAGTATGTGAACAAGACTAAAAAGAAGTTATAAGTTTTCTTAACTTATTATTATTATGATATGATGATTTGAGATAGGGTAAGAGTATGTCCGGCGGGCAAGCCCCAAGATCGTCATACCACCTCCTTCAGCAAAGAGTATGTCCGGCGGGCCACCAAGATCGCCATACCATCCGCTTCAGCAAGAGTATATCCGAGGGTAGATCCAAGATCGTTATACCATCCGCACCAAGATAAGAGAGTATATCCGAGGCAAGCCCCAAGATCGTTATACCATCCGCCCAAAGTAAAGAGTATATCCGAGGTACACCCAAGATCGTTATACCATCTGCTTCGTGGTAAGAGTATATCCGGCGGAAAGTCCCCAAGATCGTTATACCACCTGCTCCGTGGATTTGCTACCCATGACGCGAGGAATACCTCACGCGAGTCCTTATGGGCTTACGCGGTGAAATAGTCCCACGCCGGCAGTACACCGACGCGAGTGAAAGACTCACGCGGTCCACAGGACCCACGCGTGAAATAGTCCCGTGAGTAGGATGGTTTCTTTTTGATACTACGGCGAGGTACTCGCTTTGATCACGAGCCTCCTATTTTATGCAGATTATATATGTATATATACTTGTCACTCATTGTTAGTAAGGCACGTAAAAGGTATTTTATTGTCTTCCATGACTCAACTTGCTTTTAGACTTATGATATCATATTACAAGATTTTCCCGCCTTTACATACTTGGTACATATTGTGTAATGACCCTTCCTGGCCGCGCTCACGCCGCAGGCGGTAAGGTGATTGAGGATCCTCGCTTCAGGATCACTATTCCTGTCGAAGCTCCATTCCTCGGAAGCTTATTTATTGGTATGGATATTCCCGATGCTATAGGTATTTTGTACATCCAGGGTATGGCGGCCCCGCCCGCCACGATTGTTATCTTTAGAGGTCTGTGGCCACCTATATATTTTGGGCTATAAGAACCGGTTGTATTATAAATACTTTGTTTAAGTATGTTTATGGAAGGCGACTTTATCTACCGCCGATTATGTTTTACCCTTTTATGAAGTTATGTGTTGTGTTATGTTCACCGCTATTCTCCGACATATACCGACAGGTACCCCAAGAGGTACTAGTCGCGGCCCTGGTCGGTCGTGACAAAAGTGGTATCGTGAGCGATTAGTCCTCGGAAAGTGTCCACGCATCGTGTCTAGTAGAGTCTTGATTATCGGTGTCGCACCACATCTATAATCGTGAGGCTGCAGGATATTTAGGATTGGTTTCCATTCTTTCACTCTAAGATCGTGCGATAGAGCCGTGTGGTTAGGGTCGTCTCCCTAACGTGTTATGGTGTTTGCAGCTACGAAAGCAAAGAAACACCAGGAAGATTATGCAGATCGTATCCATGTTGGTAATACTTGTAGTATAGTTGGTATTGTGACATACACCATACTGATTTACGTGTGAGGGTCACATATGTGTTGCCTAGAATGATTTTAGATTACCGGATTTGTAAGGACTAAATAGATACCGGAAGGTGTGAGCAGTTAAGGAACTCTCATCGAGGTTTTACGTGCTAGTTTGAGATAATTAGGAGATGATGAGTTGTCGGAAAAGTAATGGAACCTTAGAAAGCTTAATTAAGGGCCCAATGGGAGGCTATGTTTGTAAATTAAGCCACGTGGTATGCTTAAGAGGTAGTACGGATGAGATCCGTGTGAGTAAGTAATGGTTGTTGTGATCAAGACATACGGTCATGGTATTATGAGAAGTTAGTGGTACCCGCTATGGGTGGGATCAGTTGATAGTAGTCCCGCCACGTAACAGGTCACGAGGAACAAGCCCGAGTCCGTTAATCGTTGTACAAGTTCGTGGACGCATTCCACCGAACCGTGATATGAGAGCGGAAATGGCCTTATATTGTTTGACTTAGTAACTCCAAGATCGGGGGCCGCCTTTATTATGGAAGTTATGTACGTAAGCTAGAATAAGTTTGGGAGTACGAAAAGAGTACGACCGTAGAAGTAAGCAACCAGTGTGAAAGAAATAGAGCCCGAATCCATGAGAACCTTTAGAGGTAACTACACCCGTGAGTGATGGGTGGTAGCTGAGCGGGTGTATACTAATTGCCGGAGGCGATACAGTCGTGGGACCCTAGCAAACCTAGCAGATCTGTTATGACAGACGTTGAGGTCATTATGAGTACGGACTAGTTGGCCTCTGGTTATGCCAACGTGGACTACAGAAGAGAGATTGATTCGGTACCAGCTTCCGTAAGTCGGTTATTGGGCGGAAAGGAAGTGAAGTAGTAGTAACCAGTGAATTATCCTTCCTTCTTTGGCATTTTGTTTTAATAAGTCTGTGTGACTTGTTCATTGAGGAAAATTGACGCGGAAAGTAAGTAATACTTGGATTTGAAGGAATTTATGTTAAGTGCCCTTGGAGGTACTTGGAGTTGGTTTGGTGTGGCGGTAAGGGCCACGACCTTCCGGATAATTTCAAGGAAATGTGCAAGGCAAGAATAAAATAAGTACGGGCGCTGCCGGCAGAAAGCTGTGGGCATCTTTGGTAGGTTTTGAAAATCTACACGATTTTAAGGCGGTGCGTAATGATTAGATAATTACAGGACCACGAGAGGACTTGGTGATTAGGGTTGTGACACCAAGGAAAATTTAATGAAGGGAGATAGGTTCTCTCCCCTACATAAGAGAATAGCCTTACGTATTATGGGGTTATGTGTACCCATGTAGTTAGACGAAGGATGGGAGACGTAGGTCTTCGTATCGCTACGCCATAAGTTACGGTTTTAGATATCCGTGGAAAAAGTATTGTGTTGGGTAATTAAGAACGACGTTATTTAAATGGTCGTGAAGTGTCGTAAGAAAATGCAGGTAGTACGCATATTTGAAACTGTACGATTATGGATCAAATTAGAAACACTTTACTATTAATGAGCATAAGGTAGGTTATGACCAAAAGGATAAAAGAGAATACAACTATGGTTATGTAAGTTGCACGAGATACAGTTACCCCGGACTAGTGTAAGACCATTAGTAAGTAATGGGCAGTAGGAACACCTCGAGGAAAGGTAGTAGCATCTGTACTGACGAGAAAGATAGTAAGAGAATACGGAGGGGTAAGGGACCCCAGGACAACTTGAAATAACTTATAAAGGAAAGACGAGTAGACACTCGAACGATAAGAAATCTTGACAAGTCATTGGATTATGTAATACCGTGAATTGAGGTTGAACACCGGGCTATAAGCTCTACGAGCTGAGAGAGGATAATAGGATTACTACTTGACAAGATCAAGGAAGTCTTCCCCCTAAATTGTGATTGGCAGGAAGTCTTAGCCATGCGGCAAGCAAAGGAATCAGATCCAAGTATAGTAACCAAGTTTGGTTGCAACAGAGAAAGGGAAACAGGAACCATAACTGAGATTAAGGATGCTCGAATATTTTGCAAGTGCAAGAGAGGCTTCCAGTTATTGGAAGAGAAGTTGACCACGACTACAGTTCTAACCCCTCTTGAGAGACTAGAGGGTTAGGGTATTATTGTAACACGTTGGGTGTTGGGCTAGGTTGTGTGCTGACGCAACCCGATAAGGTTAGAGCTTATGTTTCCCGGCGGTTAGGGAAGCAAGAAAGGAATTACGTTACTCACGATTTAGAGTCGGCGGCAGTTAATCGTACCTTGAAGATTTGGAGGCAATTTCCTTATATAGATTTCATGTGGATATTTGCGTAGACCACAGGAAACTCCGGTATATCTTCAGACTGAGGCAGCTGAATTTGCGGCAGAGACGGTGGTTGGAGCTACTTAAGGATTGTGATATTGATATCCTATACCACCCAGGGAAGGCCAATGTAGTTGCAGATGTCCTTAGTCGCAGATTGATGGGTAGTCTGTCGGGGGTGCAGTCAGGGAAGAAGGACATGGTCCGAGAGTTACATCAGCTAGCAAGCCTTGGGGTTCGTTTGGTTGATTCTGTTAGTGACGGTATTCGGGTTATAGAGGTTGCCGAGTCATTCATCGTCGAGGAGGTGAAGAGGCGACAGTATGAGGATCCGATTTTGGTACGGTACCGAGATGCAGCTCTCCAGAAGGAGAAGAGTCTATTTGGCGTAGTACCACGGGTGCTAAGGTTCGAGGGCCGATCAGGTGTTCCCGATGTGACAGACTTCGCCGAAGATTCTCGGGAGGCACACGCTCGTTATACTATTCATCCGGGGTCGACTAAGATGTACCATGACCTCAGATGCGTGTATTGGTGGGACGGCCTAAAGAGGGACGTTGCGGAGTTCGTGACACAGTGCCCGAATTGTCAGCAGGTTAAGATTGAGCACCAGAAGCGTGGGTCATTGCGAGCCATTGATATTCCGACTTGGAAGTGGGAGGTGATAAATATGGATTTTATCACAGGACTACCCACCACTCGGAGGAAGCATGATTCCATTTGGGTGATTGTCGACAGATTGACGAAATCACCCATTTTCTTCCTGGCCGTAACGACGTTTCACCGAGGACTATGCGATTATATATTAGAGAGGTTGTGAGACCGCACGAGTCCCTGTCGATTATATCGATAGAGGAGCCCGGTTCTCGCTTAACTCGGAGGTCTTTTGAAGGGATTAGGGACACAGTGAGTCTCAAGACGACGCTTCATCCTCGTGACAGACGGACAGCCGAGCACACTATCCGCAACACTCGAGGATATGTCGCGGGCTTGTGTTATTGATTTCGTGGTAGCCGGAGGATCACTTGCCTCTTGTGGAGTTTGCTTATAACAACGCTACCATTCCAAAGATTCGATGGCGCCTTTACGAGGCCTTATACGGAGGAAGTGCAGTCACCGATAGGCTGGTTCGAGGTGGAGAAGTTCGATTAGTCGGGCCGCACTTAGTTCACAGCCGTGGATAAGTGAAGCTTATCCAGAGCGGTTATTGGCGGCGTAGTCGAAGTCGTATGCAGATCATCGGCGTCGACACTTGGAATTTGAGATAGATGATTGGGTTTTTCTAGGTACGCCACGGCGGCGTGATGAGATTTGGAAAGAAAGGAAGCTTAGCCCAAGGTACATTGGGCGTGATCGATTGTCCGTAAGGTAGGCAAGGTTGCCTATGAGTTAGATCTTCCGTCCGATTTGGAGGCGTGCATCCGCTTTTTCATGTGTCTATGTTGCGGAAATGTATTGAGATCCGTGCAGAGTGCACCCGATTCATGATGTCCAGTGGCGTGGGGAGTTATCGTATGAAGAGAGTCCCATAGCGATACTCGATCGTCGTTAGACGACTTGGACGAAAGACGCGCTTCCGCTGGTCCCGTGGCGAACGAAAACAGGGAGGAAATGACGTGGGAAGCAGAGGATGACATGATGAAGAAGTATCCTCACTTATTCCCTATACCTCCAGGTAACCTACTTTCCTGCTTGTTAGTTTTGATTTAGCATTTACGCTTCTGTATGTTGTGGCTCGTGGAGCTTCTTTATTACGAATGAATAGTTAAGAGGGTCTATGTCGATGTTGTGATTTGAGTAAGTTTAGAAGGAACATTCGGACGAATGTTTCTAAGGGAGAATGTTATACCGTAGTTCTGACCTCACGATGGAAACGCATTTAAAGTATGTAAGACTTAAAATTTCCGGCGACAGTTGACGGTCGTTCCGGACGGTTTTTAGTCAACTTTGAGGCGGGTTATGACCCGATTCGTTGAGAGTTCCTAAGTATTTTAAAGGCCTAGGACGTAGTTCGTTGAGTCTTGATTCCAACGCAACCAACCGTTCGTCGATAGGGCATCGGAGTAGAAAGTTATGAGAGTTACAAGTTCAGCGCGCAGTCGGGCAGAAATGCGTTCCAGGCAAAGGCGACAGGGCCGCGGCGCCGTATGCAGGGCCGCGGCGCCTAAAGTACTGAGAGGTCGCAGAAGTTGCAGCGCGCCATGATGCAGGGCGCGGCGCCGAAAGTTCGAGAGCTCGGAGGTTTGGCCATGGCGGCGGGGCCGCGGCGCCGAGGCGGGGAATTTGGGCGGAAAAACTTAGAAAATCTGATTTTTGTTTTAAAAGAGACCATGGGAGGGTGACAAGTGTCCCCCCCCATCTGATTTTCTGTTGCATGCAATATATTGACCAAGACTTGGTCATTGTCTATCTTTCATCTTCACTCTCTCTCTCTCAAATTGCTCCCCCTTCTCTCTAAACTTCCAGCCCTCTCTCTAGAACCCCAAGAGAAATTCTAAGCCTAAGAAAAATCTGAAAGATAAGAGCAAGAAAAGGAAGCTTGTGGCTAGCTTGTTGGCATTGTTGTGGTGGTGTTCTTGGCAAGGAAGCTAGCAATATTTGGAATAAGTTTGGCTAAAACTTTAAGGTAACATTTCTTCCTTTAGAATTAGTTCTAGTGTTGCATGTTTAGAAGAAGGAACTTGTGATAGTAGATAATGCTCTTAGAATCATTGCATGCTAGAAATGTGGTTTGGATATGAAGAATGGGTTAAGAAGAGATTATGAGCATGTTGTAGCCTACCAAACTCCCTTAGAATGGTTAAGTAAATTGTTGTAGACTCATGGGACAGACTTTTGGGTATGTAATCCCTTTGAATTGTTGGTTTGATTGAGCCTTAAATGTGGCGATTGGATGATAAATTCGACCTTGAGAAAGGTGGCAAAGTGAGTAGAAACAAAGGAAATCTTGCCCAATTTTCCATAGAATTTAGTGACTTAGAACTTGGATTGTTCTACTTTGAGATTAGAGGTTAACAAGCGTATCATGATTATTATAGGTTGAGATATTACTTGCGGTAGTGAGCTTAGCAAGTGGATTGACCAAAGAGGTATGTGAAGCTTTCCTATCTCTTGAGCATGAATAGATGAAACTATGTAGTACTGAGACGACAAGATTTGGTGTTCTTACTTGTTTTGAGTATAAAATGACTTTTCGTTTTAAGAATGTATAAGTCCTCGTTAAGGGAAAAGTATGATTTTTACTAAAGTATAGAGTTAATATAACAACTTTATGGGAAGTTGGTCTATTAGCTTCATAAAAGGTTAATGAGAAGGGATTTACTCTAAGTAAGATAATTATATGAAGAGGCAAATTGATTTAAAGGCATCAATTGCCCAAAGGCTTTATGTATAAAGAAGAGTCACTTTTGAAAGAGTTGAAGTATGTAGTACTGGGTTAAATTCTGTTCTTTTACTAAAGATATGGTTAAGTGCCTTAAGTAAACTAAAATGAGAGAGTATGTGAACAAGACTAAAAAGAAGTTATAAGTTTTCTTAACTTATTATTATTATGATATGATGACGCTTTGAGATAGGTAAGAGTATGTCCGGCGGCAAGCCCCAAGATCGCCATACCACCTCCTTCATGTAAAGAGTATGTCCGGCGGCCACCCCAAGATCGCCATACCATCCGCTTCAGCAAAGAGTATATCTGAGGGGTAGATCCAAGATCGTTATACCATCCGCACCAAGATAAGAGTATATCCGGCGGCAAGCCCCAAGATCGTTATACCATCCGCTCCAGCAAAGAGTATATCCGAGGTACACCCAAGATCGTTATACCATCCGCTTTTGGTAAGAGTATATCCGGCGGAAAGTCCCCAAGATCGTTATACCAATTGCCCGTGGATTTGCTACCCATGATGCGAGAATACCTCACGCGAGTCCTTATGGGCTTACGCGGGTGAAATAGTCCCATGCCGGCAGTACAAATGACGCGAGAGTACCTCACGCGGGTCCACAGGACCCACGCGTGAAATAGTCCCGTGAGTAGGATGGTTTCTTTTTGATACTACGGGCGAGGTACCTGCTTTGATCACGAGCCTCCTATTTTATGCAGATTATATATGTATATATACTTGTCACTCTCATTGTTAGTAAGGCACGTAAAAGGTATTTTATTGTCTTCCATGACTCCAACTTACTTTCAGACTTATGATATCATATTACAATATTTTCCAGCTTTACATACTTGGTACATATTGTGTACTGACCCCCTTCCTCGAGGGCTGCGTTCATGCCGCAGTGGTAAGGTGATTGAGGATCCTCGCTTAGGATCACTATTCCTGTCGAAGCTCATTCCTCAAGCTTATTTATTGGTATGGATATTCCCGACGCTATAGGTATTTTGTACATCCAGGGGTATGGCGGGGCCCTGTCCCGCCACAGTTGTTATCTTTAGAGGTCTGTGGCCACCTATATATTTTGGGCTATAAGAACCAGTTGTATTATAAATACTTTGTTTAAGTATGTTTATGGAAGGCACTTTATCTACCGCCGATTATGTTTTACCCTTTTATGAAGTTATGTGTTGTGTTATGTTCACCGCTATTCTCGACATATACCGATGGTACCCCAAGAGGTACTAGTCGCGCCCGGTCGGGTCGCGTGAAAGTTAGTCCTCGAAAAGTGTCTACTGCATCGTGTCTAGTAGTCTTGATTATCGGTGTGTCAGGCACCACATCTATAATCGTGAGGTCGCAGGACATTTAGGATTGGTTTCCATTCTTCTCTCATTGAGATCGTGCAGTAGAGCTGTCATAGTAGGTTGAGTCCTCTCTGACCTATCCTTGTGTAACAGTTATGCCTCCACGGAAGGTGACCGAGTCCGAATGGCAAGGCAATGCGCAGGAGTCGCGCTAGTGGCACGCAGAGAGTTATCAGGACTCGGGCACGGACTATGCCTGAGGCAGTAGGCGGGTCGGCGAGTTCAGCTACGCCGACAGTATTAGAGGGGCCGAGAGCGGCAGTGGCTCCAGAGGTTCGTGCACCGAGCCTCGATTCCACACAAAGGCAGCAGTGGGATTACGAGAGCGGATCAGTTGTTGACTAGCATCGTGGCAGTGGCAAAGACCGCCAGGGCCGTGGCTAACCCTGTGGCGCTTTAAGGATTCGGACTTTCGAGTTATGATCCACCCGAGTTCTATGGTTCGAGGTCCGGCGAGGATCCTCGTGAGTTTATTCGACAGTGCGCGACTACGCAGGTTCTTAGGGCCCTGAGACGGAGTCCGTAGTGTTAGCTTCTACCGTTACGCGATATTGCTGAACTGGTTTGAGTCATGGGTGTTGACAAGAGGTGAGGATGCTCTCCCAAATTTGGGAGGAGTTCACAGAGGCTTTCTGGATCACTTCTTGCCTCCCGAGATGAGAGAGCCCGCAGAGATAGATTTTTGACCTTGTGGCGTGACGGAAGGACTATCGAGAGTACACTGAGTTTGACTCCTTGGCTGGTATGCGCACACCATTGTAGCGACATGGCGCATGTGGTTCATCGATATGTGATGAGGTTAGACGTCATATGATTATCGTGACGCTTGGGTGGCTCTTCACCAGTGGATGGATATTGCCGGATGCAGCATATGTGCGAGGATAGAGGATGAGAAAGCGAGGGTCGGCTTGACTCAAAGCCACCAAGAGGGCCAGACAACAGATCTCGTGGCGCTTTTCAAGGCGGACCACCTCAAAGAAGAAGTTAGTTATGCGCCTCACCAAGACGGAGTACTCCACCACCGTCTTCGTGACATTCGGAGATTCGGGAGCAGTCGTGGCTCAGGGTTCAGGTTTTTCGAGGAGTAGGGTGTTAGTCTAAGGAGGCCATCTCTACCTCGGTGTAGTCGATGTGGTAGGACCCATTATGGGAGTGTCGTGCTAGTTTGGGTAATTGCTATATACGTGGCGCAGGCCATTACGCGAGGAACCGTCCACCAAGGATAGCGCGGATGTAGAGATTCAGCCTTCGGATCGATGGTGGTTCATCGCCTTCTTTTGTTATGCGTCGTGCGTGATCATGATTAGGACGACAAGGAGAATGCGAAGCAATAGTTACAGGTAAATCTTTGACCCTTTAGAGATTAGTATGTGTGATAGGATTGTTGTATGATTTAGTGTTATGAACAGAGGATATTGAGACTATGTACATGTGTTAGGATAAGTTGGTAGATACGAACGGGCAATTACATAGGCCGTGAACGAGAGTAAGTGGTAATGGGTCATACATTGGATTCGTTTTCCTGTTTGATTTATGAGGAATGATTGAGCGTGTGCGATATCTTATGGTCACAAGTGGCATAGTAAGGTCCTATTAAGCGTGAAGTCCGAGGATGTATCGAGGAATTGTAGATTGGCTCCAAAGGAACATTCGGGGGCGAATGTTTCTAAGGGGGGGAGAATGTTACACCCCGTAGTTCTGACCCTACGTATGAGAGCGTACGAAAGCATGTAAGACTTAAAATTTTCTAAGGATAGGTTGACGGATTATTCCGGACGGGTTTTAGTCAACTTTGAGGCGGGTTATGACCCGGTACATTAAGAGTTCCTAAGTGTTTCAAAATCCTAGGGCATAGTTCGTGGAGTCTAGATTCCAACGCAACCAACCATTCGTCGATAGGACGTCGGAGTAGAAAGTTATGAGAGTTACAAGTTCAGTGCGCAGTCGTACATAAATGTGTTTCGGACAAAGCGCGGCGGGCGCGGCGGATGCAGGTCGCGCGAAGTGAGGGGCCGCTGAATTTTCAGCGCGCTGGAATGGCGCGCCGAAGTTCAGAGAAGGCAGAGAGGTTTCAGCACACGCCACGGGAAGCAGGCCGCATGGATTCAGGCGGAAAAACTTAGGAAAAGTTAGATTTTTCTTTTAAAAGACCTTGGGAGGGTGACAAGTGTCCCCCCATCTGATTTCTTGCATGCAATATATTGACCAAGTCTTCAAGACTTGGTCATCTTCCAATTTTTCTCTCTCTCTAAAGCTTAAGCTCCCACTTCTCTCTAAAATCCCAAGAGACATTCTAGCCTTAGGAAAAATCTGAAAAAGTAAAAGGCAAGAAGGAAACTTGTGGATAGCTTGTGAAGGTTGTTGTGGTGGTAATCTTGGAAAGGAGGCTAGCAAAGTTGTTGGAATAAATTTGGCTAAAGCTCTAAGGTAATGGTTCCTCCTTTTTAATTAGTTTTTAGTGTTGCATGTTAAGGAGGAAGAACTTGTGGTAGTAAATTATGCTCTTAGGCTCATTGCATGTAAGAACTATGGTTTGAATGTGAAGGAATTGGTTAAGAAGATATTATGAGCATGTTGTAGCCTAAAAACTACCTTAGAATTATTTAGTGAATTGTTGTACCTTATGGGGCAGAATTTTACACACCCAAGTTTAGGTGTGTAATCCCCTTTGAAATGTTGGATTGTTGAGCCTTAAATGTGGCGTTTGGATGATAAATTTGGCCTTGTGAAAGGTGGCAAAGTATGTAGAAACAAAGGAAATGCTGCCCAATTTTTCATAGAATTTAGTGGCTTTGAGTTTAGATTATTCTACATTGAAAGTAGAGGTTAATAAACATATCATGGTTATTTTAGGTTGACATATTACTTGCGGTAGTTTGGACTTAGCAAGTGGATTGATCAAAAAGGTATGTGAAGCTTTCCTATCCTTTGAGCATGAGTATTTGTATCTATGTAGTACGGTAGACGTACAAGGTTTAGTATTCTTACTTGTTTAAGTATAAATAAAGACTTGTTTTGTTTTAAGAAGTATAAGTCCCTTGGTTAAGGGAAAAGTATGATTTTACCAAAGTATAGAGTACTTAGTGTGAAAGTATTGAGTATTGAATTATTCTAAAGATAAGAGGCTTGAAGTATTTTTTAAAGTTGTGTAGATTTGTTGAAGTATAAGTCTCTTGGTTAGTAAAAGAACAAAATGGTTTATAAGGAGTTATAACGACTTTATGGGAAGTTAGTTATAACGGCCTTATGAAAAGATAAGAAGGTCTTAATTTCTAAAGTATAAAGATAGTATAACGGCTTTATGGGAAGTTAGTTATATTAGCTTTATGAAAGGTCAACACGAAGAGATTTACTCTAAGTAAGATAAGCAAGACCAAATGATTTGATTTATGAAAGGCAAATTGATTTTTAAGGCATCAATTGCCCAAGGGTTTTGTGTATGAAAAAGAGTCACTTTTAAAAGAATTGAAGTATGTAGTACTTGGGTTAAGCTCCCGGTTTTCTTTTATTAAAGATATGATTAAGTGCCTTAAGTAAAGATTAATGAGAGGGTATATGGACAAAGCTAATAAGAAGTTATAAGTTTTCTTAACTTATTTATGATTATGATATGATGACAGTCTGAGCTAGGGTAAGAGTATATCTGAGGGGAAAGCCCCAAGATCATTATACCACCTTCTCCAGGGTAAGAGTATGTCTGAGGGGCAAGACCCAAGATCGTCATACCACCTTCTCCAGTGTAAGAGTATATCTGAGGGGCAGGCCCAAGATCGTTATACCATCTGCACCAGTGTAATAGTATATCTGAGGGGCAAGTCCCAAGATCGTTATACCATCTGCTCCAGTATAAGAGTATATCTGAGGAGTACAGCCCCAAGATCGTTATACCATCTGCTTCAGTGTAAGAGTATATCTGAGGGGTAAGTCCCCAAGATCGTTATACCATCTGCTTCAGGGTAAGAGTATATCTGAGGGGTAAGTCCCCAAGATCGTTATACCACCTGTTCCGTGGACTTGCTACCCACGATGCGAGGAATACCTCATGCGAGTCCTTATGGGCTTATGCGGGTGAAATAGTCCCATGCGGGCGGGTACAGCCTATGCGAGGAATACCTCATGCGGGTCCACGGGACCCATGCGGGTGAAATAGTCCCAGGAGTAGGATTGCTTATTGATACTACGGGCGAGGGACCCTGTTTTGATCACGAGCCTCCTATTTTATGCAGTATTATATATATGTTTGTTACTCTCATTGTTAGTAAGGCACAGTAAAAGGTAAGTTGATTTCATCCCTGACCCCAGCTTATTTTCAGACTTATGATTTCATTACAGTATTTTCAGTTTCACATACTTGGTACCTGTTATCGACCTCCTGGGCTGCGTCACGCCGCAGTCGAGATACGTAACTGGCCGTCCGCACTCTTAGGACCACTGCTCATTTCTCGAAAGCTCCATCCGCCGGAGGCTTTGTCTTTTTGGTATGATTCCCTGAGGTTATAGACTTTTGTACATTCAGGGGGTATGGCGGGGCCCTGTCCCGCCACAGTTGTTATTCCTAGAGGTCTGTAGTCACGTTTGTGGTTTGGGCTGTAAGAACCAGTTGTACTGTTTCACATTCGATTAAGTTATTTTATGAAAGACGGCCTTGTCGGCTTGCTAGTGATGTTTACCTTATACAGATTTTGTATTATGTATGTTCCGCTGCTATTCTCTGATGTGTACCTGACAGGGTGCCCCGATAGGGCACCAGTCGCGGCCCCGGGGTATATAAAATATGAAGTACTGTAAAGAAGATCATAACCGACCAAAAGATGACATGATACAAGTATAATAATCAAATATACCAATGCACCTGTGCCTTATGAAATGAGAGTCATGTATGTCTATATAATATACCATACCCGACCCAATGTGGGACTCGGTGAATGAAGTCATATACATATATATACTGTACCCGGCCCTCTAGTGAGGGTCTCGGTGAAATCATCATCTGTGCACAGACCGTACCCGGCCCATCATAGGACTCGGTGAAATAATCATATTCAAGGATGTCTGTCCACATAAAATCATCATATATGTGGATGCTTGTCCACATATTTTATACCCGGCCCATTCTGGGACTCGGTGAAATAATAATAATATATATATATATATATATATATATATATATATATATATACTGCGCACGAACATATCCGGCTCGGGACTCGGTGAAATGATATAATCACATCAAACACGAATAGAATATCATGAGTAACCATATACAAATTAAATCATCATTTGACTCTCAATGGAATAAATAGAATGAACTATCACTTGTAAAATCAAAGACAACTATCATATCAAGTATTACTAGGATTTAGGATTCAATGGAATTATGTACGTCTGTCGTACCCTCATCTTATATAAGTCATGTCAAAAAGAAGAAATGATAGTTTCACATACCTTATTGTCGAATTAACCTAAGTTCAGCGGATCCATGTAAGCATCCATAACCTATGAATGATTTAAATCACACACAAATCAATATATCTAGAGCAGATTTCATTAGGGAATTCTAGCCTATACGCGTAGAACCTATATTTCTTCTATATCGAAACTCACACATGTAGCAGAACACTCAGCCCTTACTAATCCTTCTCTTTACTGTTACAACACCCAACACAATTCAGGAATTTCACATGCAACCTCTAATTTCACACGGATAGTCACAAAAATACCCATTCCATATTAATCCATTCCCTTACTGCTATAATATCTAAAACAGTCCAGCAAACACTCATGCAATTCCCAATATATATATCAACAATTTCGACGATACTAATAATCCAAAATCCTCGATAATCACCTTAGAACTAGTAATAATCACATTCTAAAATTCGTGTAACTAAGAGATAAGAAGAATTACCTCTATTAGGAGTTGCGACGAAAGTCGTCGAAAATCTTGCATCGACATCGAACTTCGACGAGCATCAACCAGTACCCAAGAATCGATTTCCAACACTTTCTCAAAATCTAAGGTTTTAGTACGATTTCTGGGTTTCTTTAACTTGCTTCTAGGTTTCGATTTTGTCAAAATCAAAGCCCAAACTGCCAGGAACTCCTCCCCTTTTGATGAGCAGAAGCTCACGAAATCTCCCCAATTTTGGTCGATGATTTCAGAAGGAAACAACTGCGAATTGCTTCCCTTAGACTAGGGTGTAATAACTTATTCTATGATGTAGGTTTTCTATAAAACTTATGGAATTAAGGAATATTGAGAGGGTTGAAGAGAGGAATGGAAAAGATTGCATGTTCACATTCCAGGATTTTCCACAAATCGCACATATAAGGCTTTGGTCATTGAGATAATCTGTTATAAAGCCAATACGTGGAATTCCACTTGGCTTTTGTCTCCACATATAATTAATCCCACAATTAATTAATTATACACACAAATAATTGTCGATTCTAATTCACTTAAATCCCGACAACTTATAAAACCTCCGTATACTCAATGTCACAATTCTCATAATATGATACTAGCTTGTAACCTCCTTAGGGATATACAACTATTATCTAAATCCCCGTTATTGCACTAGTTAAATCCAAAAATTATTTCAGGATCACATCCTTTTATATACTAATTTCCTTATCAGTATACGTAAGTACAACATAAATTTCTCGGGATTCGGGTCCACTTGCCCACGTCTATATGCTCAAAATATTACCCGAAATGCGAGGTGTTACAGTTTTGGCGGAGGCGCCGTGGTTCCATGATGGAGAACCGCGGTGCTGCCCAGATGAAGTCAGAGGCACCGCGGTCCTGTTCATGGGAGCCGCGACGCTGTTCATCCAGAAGCTTAAAATTAATTTTTTGGACATTCTACCTTCGAGGCACCGCGGTGCCACCTGTAAGGACCGCGGTGCCTGTGATGGTGATTACGGAACCGCGGTGCAAATTAATTTTACAGAACCAGTGACTTTCTGCCTCGAAGGCATCAGTACCACCATTGAAATCATGCGATTTGACTAATTTAAAAAAAAACCCGAAAATCAGAAACAGAGGTTTAAAAGTTTCATATTCTAAATCTAAAGTTTTATAAATTTCAGTTTATGAAAATAAGTTTTTAAAATTACACAGATTTGGTTCTTTCGGGCAAATCTGCAATTAAAGAAAGTTTTCTGATAATTGATTTTAGGTTCTGGAAATTGCAAACAGGTCCCAGAAACTTGAAAATATTTTCTGAGTTATGAAATTGTATTTTCTGAATTTATAAGGGTTCAGAATTGATTTTTTTTTAAAATTCCTAAAGGACTAAACTGTAAATTTTAAAAGTTCGCAGAAATCCTGAAATCAGAATTTCAGAATCAGAAATGTTTAGTGACTGTTTGGGATTGACATAGATTGTATAGTTTAGACAAAAGACCCATGATTATCATTAATAGTATATTATTGTATAATATACAAATGTGTTAAGTGATTGAATGTGATGCATTTAAATTATTAGCATAGCGTCCGCAATTATTGTCTGGGTAGACGGCGCCCAGTAATTGTTTAATTTCAAATGACCGCTATAACTGTTTGGGTAGACGACGCCCAGTATGTGATTAAAACCATATTTTATCATGCCTATTGGGTTTGATGGTTTCTCATCTAATTGTGTTTAGATATGGCATGATAGGATGTCATATGATGCATGACTTGATTGTTGATCTTGAATGAATCCTCGAAAACTAAAAATGTTCCCCAAACATTAAATACAAGTCTAAATATAGCGCGTCGTCCATTATAATTGTTATGGTGCTAAGTCCTTTTTGGCGATACAAATATTTATGCCAAAGAATTTGTTCTAAGTCTAAGAGGACCAAGGCTCTTTCATAGATGTGTTAAAATAAAAGTAGATAATAAACTTTTGTAGGTATTTACACCAAAGTGTTTGCTTTCAAAGGCTAAATTTACTTAGGCATTTAAACGCAGTCGTGTAATGAGGTTGACTTGTTTAGATGAATTTTGGCGCCAAAGTGTCGGACTAGTCTAAAAACGTAAGATTAAAATGAAAGATATTTAATCAAACCAAGATTTGTAGAGTTGCTTTACAATTGGTTGAGGACCTATCAAAGTGTGTTATTGAAGTTATCAGCCAAAGCAAACGCGGATATAACATATGTTTAGATCTTGGCCCATTATAACCTTTATATTGATTTAGGTGTGTATTCTACCTTGGGGTCGTAGAAGTATGAAAAATAGTGGGAGCTAATTAAAACAAAATGTCATGTTAAAATTAGCAAATTATGAATATGTATAAATTATTGGAAGAATGAATTATTGATTGCATTTTTCCTATTCTATCTATATCTTCAGATCTTCAGAAATATCAAACTTTTCATTGAAAATGCTCATGGAGTCAAACAGACTTATCAGACCAAACTTCATTGACTGGCTAAGAAATGTTAGAATTGTTCTAAGACAGGAATATATTGAGTACACATTGGACAAGGTATTCTCAATCGCTCCGGCGGAGGACTCTGCTGAGTATGCTACTTTTGACAAAGCTACCTACGAGAAACATTATAAATATGCCACCTCAGCTCAATGCTTAATGTTGTCTTCCATGTCACCACAATTGCAAAGACAACATGAAACTATGGGACCCAATGAAATGTTAGCCCATTTGAGGAGTCTTTATGATTCGCAGAGTCAGACAATGGAGTATGACATGCTCTTAGAACTTTTCAAGTGTAGGCTAAATGAAGGGGGTCAAGTTTCACCTCATGTGTTGAGGATGATTGAGTTGATTGAGAGGTTGGATTCTATAGACATAAGGTTTCATGACAGAGTCTCCACCACCCTCATTCTGCACTCACTTCCTAGATCGTTTGAGAGTTTCATTGTTAATTATAATATGAATGAGACTAAAGCGACATTGCCAGAGTTACATAATATATTGAATTTTTTTGAATCCTCGACCTCCAAGACCAAGCGTATTCTGATTATTGGCTCCTCTAGTCGCCCCCAACCGAAAGATAAGGGACAACAGAATGGGAAGGGCAAAAGTGTTGCTCCGGCAGCAGCAATGAAGCCCAAGGGAGGGGAAGAAGAAGAAGAAGAAATTGTCGGCATCAGATGTTTGCATGAATTGCAACATGAAGTGGCAAGGTATGTTTGTAATTGAAATTAATCTATCTATAAATGATTCTCATTCCTGGGTACTTGATACCGCTTGTGGCTCACACATTTGTACAAATGTGCAGGGGCTAACTGATAGCAGGAAGGTCGGGCCTCGCGAGGTGGACCTGCGCGTCGGAAATGGAGCACGAGTTGCTGCTGAGCGCGTGGGAACTTATAGGATAGATTTACTTATGGCAAAGTTTTAATGTTGAACAATTGTTATTATATTCCTTCTTTGACAAGGAATATTATTTCCATTCCTGTACTTGATTCAGAGGGTTTCTCCTCAAACACGTCTAATAACAATATGGTTTTGACTTTAGATAATGTTGTGTATGGAATTGAGCCTCTTATGAATAGATTGTATACATTAAACTGTCGCAGTGAAATTTTCAATGTACAAAATAAAAGGGCTAAATTAAATGAAAGAAATTCTATCTACTTATGACATTACAGACTTGGTCATATCAATCAAACGAGGATAGAACGGTTGAGGAAATTAAATTACCTCGAACCATTTGACTTACAATCTTATGGTAACTGTGAATCATGTTTGAAAGGTAAGATGACCATTAAACCTCTTTCTAAAAAGGGGATCCGTGCCAATGAGGTGCTTGAGTTGGTACATACGGACGTATGTGGACCATTTCCGACTCAAGCTAGAGAAGGTTTCTCGTACTTCATCACTTTCACAGATGACTTATCCAAGTATGGATATGTGTATCTTATGAAACACAATCCGAGGCTTTTGAGAAGTTTAAGGAGTTTAAGTGTGAAGCTGAGAAACAGCTCTCTAAAAGTATCAAAGACTCTCCGATCTGATCGAGGGGGTGAATACTTAAGTAAAGAATTTCTTAATTACCTAAAGCTTCATGGAATTCATTCCGAATGGACACCTCCTGGAACACCAAAGATGAATGGTGTTGCCGAGAGGAGAAATCGAACCTTACTTGATATGGTTCGTTCCATGATGAGCTTTTCAGCTCTTCCAACATACCTTTTGGGGATACGCTATTTTGACCTCAATATATGTTCTAAATAGACTTCTATCTAAATCAGTCGAAAAGACACCATATGAGGTATGGTGTGACAACAAGCCATCACTTAGACACATGAGGCCCTGGGGGTGTCCTGCATATGTCAAGAAGTTGATCACTGATAAGTTGGAATCTAAAAGTGAAAAATGTTACTTTGGTGGGTATCCAAAGGAAACTAAGGGATACTATTTCTATCTTCCTGGAGAACATAAGATATTTGTTTCTAGGAACGCAACTTTCCTTGAAGATGAATATGTCTACAAGGATGAGAGTTGCACGGAGATAGAACTTGAAGAAATTCAAGAACAAAGTAAAATAGATGTTGAAACCTTGCCAAGTGAACAATGCAAGGATTCAGTGGGAGCTTTTTGCAAAGATTGGGTATTTAGTGTACCTTCTTCGGCCAGTGGAAGTTCTACAAGGAGTAATGCAAAAATGCAAGATCTTCCGGCATAGACCTTGGGAGCAAGTGCACTAGTTGCATTTCCTCTCATTCATGAAAGACATGAAAATGATATTCCTGAAAGCTCTAATGTTGATGGTTCGACCAGCGCACAAGAACCTACTCACAGCCAGAACATACCTGTCACGACCCGAACCCCGGGTCCGTGACTGGTGCCCTACCTGGACACCCTTATTCCCACACAGCACATATAACCAGCGGAAGCTCTAAGAAAACTCATGTTAAAAAAAAGTCAAGCCGACAAGGCCGCCACTGTATATAGATATAACCAAAACTAGTACAACTCACATATGTCCAAATACATATACAACCCACACCTGTATACAAGACCTCTAAGAGTTTGATAAGGACATATGACGGGACAAGGCCCCGCCGTACCCCTGAATATACATAAGTCATAATGGAAGACCTGTACCAAAATGACAAGCTCCGAAAAAGTGGAGCTATCTCAAAAAGTTGGGCAAAGATCCTAAGCTCGAGGACCAATACTTGCGAGTACATGAGCATGCGGCATAACGCACTCTTCGAATGGGTCGCAACAAGGTCAGTATGTAAACATAAAGTACAGTAAATAAGATCATAACTGTACAAAAGATGATAGGGACAAGTATGAAAATCAAATACCATATCCAACCGTGCCATAATAAATAAGAGCCAATTGTACCTTGTATCACTGTACCACTGTACTATTTCAAATATGAAATCAACCGTGCCTTTTTTAAAATATGAAAGTCATGTCAAAATCAGGGACACATGCCCATATAATTACTATGCAATCCTATCCATGGGAATTGAACCCGCATAACACACCTTATCCATGGATTCATATAATATAAGGTATAACATGTCCCTGCCCATTCTGGGTCTCGGTGTAAGGTCGTATAAGGTATAATATGTCCCGGCCCATTCTGGATCTCGGTGTAAAGTCGTATAAGGTATAACATGTCCTGGCCCATTCTGGGTCTCGGTGTAAAATCGTATAAGTCAGATGAGGTATAACATGTCCCGACCCATTATG
The DNA here is from genome assembly GCA_029844215.1 of Przewalskia tangutica. Classification (NCBI taxonomy): domain Eukaryota; kingdom Viridiplantae; phylum Streptophyta; class Magnoliopsida; order Solanales; family Solanaceae; genus Przewalskia; species Przewalskia tangutica. The sequence goes on along the minus strand of CM056718.1, from coordinate 9,868,164 downwards.
GGTCTCGGTGTAAAGTCGTATAAGGTATAACATGTCCCAGCCCATTATGGGTCTCGGTGTAAAATCGTATAAGTCATATAACATGTCCCGGCCCATTATGGGACTCGATGTGCTCACCATCCTCACATATGTACCTATAACGTGTCCCGACCCATTTGGGGTCTCGGTGTAATCATGACTATCCATATAATCCTCATATGTGTACATGTAACGTGTCCCGGCCCATCATGGAACTCGGTGTATCAATGAAACCATATTACATTTAAAATCATCTTTTGACTCTCCATAAAACCGTATAAAATGAACTTTCATTTTAGAGAAACCAAGGCAATACCATGCCTTCCATTTTTCGGCAAAAACATAGACAACACCATGCCTCTCATTATAGACAAACCAAGGCAATACGATGCCTTCCTTTGTAGAATAAACCAAGGCAATACCATGCTTTCCTTTTTAGAATAAATCAAGGCAATACCATGCCTTTCTTTTTAGAATAAACAAAGGCAATACCATGCCTTCCTTTTTAGAAATACCAAGGCACTCTGATACCTTTCATTTTTAAATCCTCATTTAGAAAATCAAGACACTTATCATATCAAGTATCATTTTAAATCCTCTTTTGGAAAATCAAGACACTTACCATATCAAATATCATTTTAAATCCTCTTTTGGAAAATAAAACATTTTCACTTTTAAATCAAGTAACTTACACTTTTTACAATCAAGTCAAGTATACTTTTAAAATCAAGTCACTACCACCTCATGTACCCCATGAAATCTAGATTCATTTAAAACATGTACGTCCACCGTACACTCATTTTATAAAGTTCATGCTCAAAGAAGAAAGTGTTACACCCCGTAAGTCCAGGACATGTAAAAGAGAATGTACGTAAGGAATCAAGACTTGGAAATTGGTACGAAAGGAAGAATTGTTTTTCCGACGGAAAATCTTCCGGACGTCGGAAAGGAAAAATGTTCGTTGTTGAGAATTGGATTCTCAAAATGCATTATTTGAAGAGTATGAAACTTATTAACATTATGGAAAATTATTTTTACGGATTTGGTCATGTGGGGCCCACCCGAGGAATTTTACGTTTTGTGGGGGGCCCACGAGGGTTACGGAATTTTATGGACGAATGAGAGGGCGACACGTGGCACCTCCCCCACATGGTCTTGGTCGAAATATGTAAGGGTAAAATGGTCATTGACCATGGTAGAAGATAAGTCTTCAAAGCTTGATATTATTGACCAAAGTCAACTTGCCACTTGGGCTTGATCCTAGTGAAACTCATCCTAGCCACTCATGTGTTGCAATCTAAACCCTCCATTGTGTTATATATACTAAGCTAGTGCAAGACAAGCTCTTCTAACACTTAGAAAAAAATCACACCTTGTTGTTCTTCATAGCATGCTCTCGGGTTTGACATCTTTTGCACACAAAATTTTTGTAGTTTTGATCCTTTGTTCTCAAGACTTAAACCCAATGTCCCTAAGGGTATTGTAAGGATATCTCAATAGAAAGATTTCGGAAAAACGACGTTTTCGTATTAGTCGCAAGGCGGAAACTTAAGGAGTTCTTCAACTTTGAAGTTGGAACTTGAAGATGGGTTCTTCATAGGCTTCTAAGGAGTGCTTGGAGCGGATTGGAACATAAGGAAAGGAGCTAAGAATTGCTAAGGCGCGACTTTGAATCTTGGAAATTTTAAGGGCTTATAAAGGTATAATTTTGTCGTTTTAGTAATTAAGTTTGCTTATAATTGTAGTTATGGATATTAGCAAGCATGAGGTATATATTGTGTAGTTGGATAAGTATATTGGCTATTGGAACCCTAATCCGAAAACTAGCATGTTTAGCCTTAAGATTACAATTCAAGTCGATTATTAGTTTAAGTCGTCGCATGTTGTATAAAGAAGGAAATTGTAGTTGTTGAAGTTGTTTATGACTATATAACATGTTAGACCTTAGAACTTGGAATTGGAAAAGGATTGGAAAAGACTTTGAATTGTTGGTTATGTTGTTGGCCGAGAATGGCTTGAATATGGAACTACTTCGTATTAATTGTGGGGCGGAATTTTACACGTATTGTAAGGCGTGTAATCCCATTTGTTTGGTTGTTGTTTTGAGCCTTAAATGTGGCGTGTTGGTTATTGTATTCGGCCTTGAAAAAAGTGGCAAAGTGAGTAGAAACAAAGGAAGTGCTGCCCGATTTTCCGTAGAATTAGAGACCGTATACTTAGTATTATTCTACGTTAGAGACTAGAAGTTGATAGTCTTGTTGTGACCATTATAGGTTGACACTTCTACGTACGGCGTATTCGGCTTAGCTTGTGGATTTAGCCGAAAAGGTATGTGAACTATCTCCTCTTCTAGCATGATTCCTTAAGATAAAGAAAGTATGTCCTACTCCTTAAATGATCCATTCCTTGGTTGTATTTGGATTGCCAAAAATAGAATTTGTTCTATGTACTTCCTTGATTGTACCTTGATGTTTAAATTGTAAGTTGTATAATCCATTGCCTTAGTGAAGTTTGGATTCTTAAGAGTGAAAGTATTTTACTTAAAGTACATAGAGTCTTGAAAAGAAAGTGGTTTCCAAATCTTTTGGCTAGTGCCTTAATTCCAGAACCTAAAGGTCATTATAATGACTTTAGGGGAGTCAAATGAGTGATTTACTTACTTGTTTTAAAAGAGGAGAAGTGACATGATTTAAGAGAAGTAACTTGTTTTAGAGGTGTGAGTTACTTGAAGTTTAAAAGTAGAAGAAACTTGTTTTCTAAATATTAAGAGACTTGAAGTATTTTGAAAGTTAAGAACTTGATTTGTAAGTATGTGATACTTGATTTTAAAGTATAAGTCTCTTGGTTATAAAAGGAATGAATATGTCTAAAATCATAAAGGGTTATAACGACTTTATGAGAGGTTAGTTATAACGGTTTTATGGAAGGTTAAGAAGTTGTCTATTTTGATTAATGGGCATAAGTTGCCTAGATTGTGAAACTTTGAAGTTACTTGGTTTCAATCTTTGAAATGAGTTTTCTAAGAGTGTAGTAGCTTACTTTGAAAAGTAGCTTATAAGTACTTTGGCTTGTTTAATTGAGAATTATTCTATGTGTGCCTTGATATGTACTTTGGCTTGTTTAAATGGGAATTATTCTCTAAGTGCCTTGAGTTTATAAAATGAAAGTCTATAGATTTTATGAACTTTCCTGTGTGTGTTGGCGATAGCATTTGAGTGCAAGTATTATGTTTTATTACGTTGCCGCGACTCTCGGTTGAAGGGTCGATTGTCTTGTTGTAGGATTACTTGGACGTACCGACAGTGATGTGGGATTCCACGGGTATGCTTCCATTATTTGTATTACTCCTTGGACATGCTTATACGATGTTGGATTCCGGGGCATGTGACCAGGAGGCGGGTTAGATTCCCGAATCTTTATAAAAGACATGTTAGTGCCTTAAGTAAGCTAAAATGAGAGTGTATGTGAACAAGAATAATAAGAAGTTAGGTGATTCTTAACTTGCTTATATATTGTATGATAGCCGGTTTTGTGCTAGTGGTATATTATTCATTACGGGGTTATTCCCCGGGTTTGTGGCATTTGCATATTCTGTGGATTTGCTACCCACGATGCGAGGAATACCTCATGCGAGTCCGCAAGGGCTTATGCGGGTGAAATAGTCTCATGCGGGCGGATACAGCCTATGCGAGGAATACCTCATGCGAGTCCGTAAGGGCTTATGCGGGTGAAATAGTCCCATTCGAGGAATACCTCATGCGGGTCCACGCGACTTATGCGGGTGAAATAGTCCCAGGTGTAGGATTGCTTAATGATACTGCGGGCGGGTGGTCCTGCTTTGATCGTGAGCTTCCTATTTTATATTGTAAGTATACTACTATTTACTCTCATTGTTAGTAAGGCACTGTGTACTGTTATTTGAGTAGTGACTCTGAGGGCATGCGTCCCTGACTTGATATGACTGCTTATGTATCGTGTACTGTAGGTTGGCTATCATACATGTCTCCTGTTTTGTTTAGACGGTTATGATTTCATTACAGTACTTACTGTTTCACATACTTGGTACATTCTTCGTACTGACCTCCTTCGGGGGGCTGCGTTCATGCCGCAGGTTTAGGTACGCTGTTTGGTGATCGACATGTGTAGGACCCTGCTCAGAGTTTTGGATAGCTCCTTCATTCGAGTTTATCTTTTGGTATAAGTTCTTTCAAGATGTGCTTTTATCTGATTATGGTACGGCGGGGCCTTGTCCCGTCATAGTTCAGTAAAACTCTTAGAGGTCTGTATTCATATGTGGGATTGGACTCATGTACAGTGTAGGGTCTTCTGTTTATGTATATTATTGCAGCCTTGACGGCTTTACCCTTGCACGTACGTTGGTTTAAAAAAAATGAGGTGTTATTTAATTTTCGCACTTTACTTAGTTGTTAAGGTAGAAGGGTGCCCAGGTAGGGCACCAGTCACGGTCCCGGGGTTCGGGGTGTGATAGAGTGGTATCAGAGCAGTCAGTCCTCGGAATGTCTACAGACCGTGTCTAGTAGAGTCTTGATTATCGGTGTGTTGCGCGCCACACCCATAAACAGGAGGCTACAGGACATTTAGGAGTTGGTTTCTATTCTTCTCACTCTGAGATCGTGCCATAGAGCTGTGTTAGTAAGATAATTCATCTCTGACGTATTTTGTGTTACAGTTGTCACGCCCATTTTCGACCGCGACTTTCTAAAAGCGAATCTCCTGCTTAAGATGCAAGTTAGAAAATGAATAATAAATGCTAAAGTGCAAAAAAGAATGCTAGATATTTAAAGGTGCCTAAAGTGTGCTAGAATATAAAGATGTTAAATGTAAACAAAGTAGTGCTAGGGTGCTCAAATATTAAAAGGGTGCTAAAAGTGCAAAATGCTAAAGGGTTCGCGGAGTCGCCACCTAATTAATTTGGGTGAATTAGGACACCTAAATGTTTAACTAGTTTAAAGTAAACATTAACTCCATTTAATGGTCTGCTAAACTTGATGAGATTCTAGGTAAGGGTTCTTTATTAATCTAGAGGGAAGGGATTAGGCATCCTCTAAGATCCGCTAACTTGCGGTTGTCCTGCCAAACCTAGGGTAATTATTATGTTTAAAAATGCAAAATAAAAGCTCCTCCTGCTTAATAAAAAATGCTAAAATGTAAAAATGTTTAAAAGGTACTTAAAGTATAAAAAGGGCAAAAGGTGTTATAAGTAAATAAAAGAGTCAAATGCTGAATGTTTAAAAGTGCTTAAAATACTAAAGGTTGCTAAAAGGTATTAAATGCTAGAAGGGTGCTAAGAGGCGCTTAAAAGTGCTAAACGCTAAAGTGCTGGAAGTAGTGCTAATATGCTAAAGTGCAAAAGAGTGCTAGGAGGTGCAAAAAAATGCTAAGGGTACTAAAGGTGCGAAAGGGGTGCTAGGATGCTAAGGACAAAATGTGCTAAAGGTGCTAAATGCCAAGGGGTGATTAAAAATGCTAAGAAGGGCTAGAAATGCTACAGAATGCTAAGAGGGTGCTTTATGGACTAATTATGTGTTCATGCAAAGGTTATTTGTGAACTAGTTAGGTACACTGTTAGCTAAATTAATCTTGCTTAACCTACGTGTAGTATAAAAATGCTTAAGATGATTTTTTGAGAGTTTAGGAGAAAATTGTTATGGATTTCAATAAAAAGCAAAATGTTGGTTTTATGATGCAAGTTAAATCATTTAGATCATTTTTGCAGAATTTAGACATGCTCAACAGTCCTAAAAGGCAAGTAAGTTAAGCGATGAACTTTAAATTACCTACCCCACTTATATGTTTAAAGGCTGATTATTCTAGACATCCTATTAATTACAAATTAAATAATAAAATTACAATAAACAAATAAAGGCATGAAATGAGATAAGGAGGCTAAGAGAGTGAAGGGATTGGAGCGGATGACTCCGTCCTATTTGTTCTTCTAGGAATTTCTGAAGCGGGAATGCGAACGCGGATGCGGGTCGCCATTTTGAAATGGCTTGCGATGAGTCTCGCCGTGAGACTCTTTATTTTGCTCCGATGCGTTTCATGCAAAAAGTAAGAGAAGATAAGGATTAGTACGAGCCCAATTAAATAACGAATAAGCACTTGACACATAGTTTATATTCGAGCAAGCATGCATGTAAAGACCAACAGAGGCAATATCAGATGGAACTAAGCTGCCAGCAGGTGGCGGAATACAGAGGAGACAGATAAATAACGCAGCAACAGGGTGTATGCAGGGGGCCGTAGGCAGTAGGCAATAGACAGTAGGCAGTAGGCAATGGGCAGAAAACAGCAAACAGCAAACAGCTAGCTCTATCAATAAGTGAGCATTTAGCAAACATGATGCATCTCGAGCCCAGTATCCATAAAACAGTGAGGATCAGTAGGCCAAACAGGCAGTAAATAACGAGAAGCAGGCAAGACTTGACCCAAATAAATGAGCTTTTAGTAAAACATGATTCATATCCAACCTAGTGTATCCGTGAACAAACAATGAAGATTTCAAGGACTGATCAGTAAGTTGCTTTAACAAACAGGATGCAACAATTAGCGTATTTCAAGGACTGAAGCTGATCAGTAAGTTGCTTTAACAAACAGGACTAGTTAGACGAATATGCTAAACATAGAGATGACGAGGATCAAACAGCAATGGTCCTTCATATATGCAGAATGCAAATTGGACGTAATCATATTCAAACTATATATTAAACATGATAATACTCCAAACAAGTTCAACACAATCGAGACAAGTTTTAAGTAATTCCGAAATCAGACCCCCCGTCGCGCCACAACTAAAAGACATCCCAGACTACAACTAAAGGCAAAGTCGTTAAATATTATCCATTCAACTGGAAAAGACTAAACATGCTTGGTTGCACACAGAATAGTTCTGCATAAGCTACCTATTTTACTAGGATAAATTCATACAAATGAGAACATGGGGTCGTAATATACGTGATATATTTAGAGGTACAGTAGCATATTTCAATATTTGTGTATATCTCATATTTAAATATTAGCTAGTAAAATAGGTCGGCAAGCCATAAGACAACAACAAACATCAATGAGCATTTTACTATCCATCATCATACCCGGTAAGCAAACAATTACAGCAGCATCAACCTATTTCCTGATTTTAATAAACCATTACCAATCTGGATTAACTAAAGCAGATTACATCGTCGTTGTATTAAGCATTAATAGAAACAATAACACGACGAGCTCATCTGAACATGATTAAGCAACAGAGAACACAACAAGCACATAGGCATCGACGTAAATTAGAGTCAAGAGTAAATAGGTTTACCTTCTCCGGACAGCGACCCGGGGCAGCGTATCAAGTCGTCGGTCCACTCGACGGGTTATTGCGATGCGATTGAAAGGGCGAAGTTTGTTTGCTGATTTTTTGGCTGATATTGGAAAGAAAGATTTCAGGCTTCTTATTTGTGCGATGCTAATGGTCTGGATTGTCGATTGCCGGACCTCCTAACCTCCTATGCCTGTCGACTATTGCTATTGGACTCCCCGTCTCTGCCCTGCTATTCCTCTCTGTCTTCGACTGATGTCTTTGCATGTTCTTATATAGCCTAACTCTAGGTTCTAAGTTTGGTAAGTAAATAAAGGCTGATTCTTGTGCTTGATTCGACGAGATTTCGTATTGATTGGCTAAGATTGTGAATGATATTTGGTTATGGTAAGAAATCGTTGGCTTCGTTTGCATGGGTAAGGAAGGTCCCGGATTCTCAGGCGAGAAATCCGGGCTGAGGTGCTGGTGGTCGACTTTAGGTTTAGGGTCGTTAGGTTATGTTTTGAGGGAGAGACGATGGGCGTCTGGAAGGAAATAAGGCTGAGGAATAATAAGGGCTGATGTTTTATGGGCTGGACTGATAAGGAGAATGGGCTGCGGAGGTGAAAAAGGCTGAAGTCGTGAATAAGGGAAAAGGGAAATGGGGCCTGGGCGATATAAGGCTGTGGGGATTGGGCCTCGGGTCACGGGTAATGGGCTGGTTTAATTAGGGTAGTTAGTTTAATTAGGTATTTAATTAGTTAGGGAGTTAGTTAATGGTAAAGTAAATTAATAAATGATTAGATTATTTTAGGTGCTTTGTTAGTCTAAGTTTGAGATTAAAAATAAAGACGGGTGTGCTATTTAATTAGTGTTTAATTTTTTTAGAATGAGGCGCTATTATTTAAAATCTTATTATTGTGCATTATTGCGAAGTTAAATTAAAATTGAATTGAGTTTAGATTAAATTATTTAAATGTTAAATGCAAGTATGATATTTAAGAATTGTTCAAAGCTTTTATAAATGCGACGCTATTAAATGCATGTATTAGATTAAAATTGATTTTAAATTACAAATGATTATGAAATTCTCTTGCGTATTAATAAACGCGACTATGCTACTTGACGCGACGTCATTGCTAAGTTATTAATTTCATGTATTTATTATTAATTAAGAATCATGACAGGGCTTTGAAATCAATTATTGCGGGCGCGGGACTCTAAGTGCTTAAAACTCTACGTAAGACGCGATGCCATTATTAAATTGTTTATTTATGCCTGTATTTATGTTTTATCGCTGCATTTTATCATAAAAAATCATAAAAAATTATTTTACAAAATTAGTCTAATTTTATAGTTAATGACTGGACAGGAGGGTCAAAATTGGGTGTCAACAGCTGTCCCTCTTTGTATGGAGATGATGGAAGAATCTTCGGACAAAGACGTTGACTCATAGCCAATTTTGTCTCGATCTTCAGAATTGCAAAAAATGTTGGGCATGTAGACAAGGCTGACGCAAAAAATCAAAATTGTCCCAGTGTCGAGTTATGACGACACTGGGCTACCATGGTCAAAACACCAGGGCGGGCTAACGCGGACTCAAAGCTGTCCCAGTGTCGAGTTATGACGACACTGGGCTACCATGGTCAAAACACCAAGGCGGGCTAACGCGGACTCAAAGCTGTCCCAGTGTCGAGTTATGACGACACTGGGCTGTGGTGTAAAGAATAAAATAAAATAAACGGGCTTGAACCTGGGGTGTACCGCTATGGCTTATGGTGCTGGGTTCTATGGTGATGTGGAGCGAGTGGACCGACGCTTGAGGCCGCTTCTGCCATTCATTGGGAAGGTTGGCCCCCCAACAAATTGCCCCGGTTCGCTGTAAGAGAAAATCCACGTTGTGCTCCTGCTCCTGCATGCTAAGACTTAAACAAACGGTTAGTGCATAACTGTTAAGGCAAAATGATGATGCATAATTTTGAAAGTAATGTGACTGTGAGTAGAAAATGTTATCCTGCAAGAATGTGATGCCTGCTGTGTTGATGCGATGTTGCGAATGCTGTGATTTTCGTCCTTGCACAGACGTGTTGCGATTGTGAACGCAGATATGTTGTCTTTCTTTGAATCGCCCTGTAGACTAAAGCTCAAGAAAGAGTTAGTGCATAACTGCTAAGACAGAATAATAAAGCATGCGTAAGAAATGCAATTTCGGGAGTATAGAAATCGTCCCTGCGTGGATGTGATATGCTGATGATGGCGTCGTTTTTGGGCTTGTTGTGCTGATAGCGTCGCTGCTTGGACGTGTTGCTGCTGGCGTCGTTGCGTGGACTTGCTGTGCTGATAACGTCATTGCCTGGACGTATTGCTGCTGGCGTCGTTGCGTGGACTTGCTGATCACGTCGTTGTCTGGACGTGTTGCTGCTGGCGTCGTTGCGTGGACTTGCCGCGGCCGATAACGCCACCGCTCGGACATATTGCCGGGCGTCGTTGCGTGGACTTCTTTGGCCGATAACGTCATTGCTGGGACGTGTTCTTCGGGCGTCGTTGCGTGGACTCGCGATCACGTCGTTATGCGGACGCGGTTGCCGCTGGGCGTCGTTGCGTGGACTTGCCGCGGCCGATAACGTCATTGCACGGACGTATTGGCCGGGCGTCGTTGCGTGGACTTGTTGTCCGATAACGTCGTTGCCGGACGTATTCCGCCGCGTCGTTGCGTGGACTTGTTGTGGCCGATAACGCCGTTGCCGGACGTACGGCTTCTTCCGGGCGTCGTTGCGTGGACTCACGATCACGTCGTTGTGCGGACGTGCCGCTTCTCCGTAGAATAAATGCTCCTGCAAGCTAAGCTTGAGAAAACGTTAGTGTATACCTGTTTAAACGAAATGATAAATACATATGAGAAGTGCAATTTTATGGGTAGATGTCATCCTCGAGATGTTGTCCTTGCACGACATGCTAAACGCCAGAATCGACGAATTGTCATGATGCCTTTCTTTGTGCGGCGCGTGGGTTGCCAATTTGACTTTATGCCCGAGTTGATGCGCTAGGTTTGGTTGCGGAACTCTGAACTTTGACTGCTGATTGTTGATTCCCCTTTCTGCTGCCTTGCTTTTGCTGCGACTTTGGATTGTTGTCATCCTCTGCTTTTCCGCTTTTTGCTAATACGCTATCTGAAGAAACCTTTCGCCGTATTTTACGCTTGCTATTGCACTTTCGCTACATTAATATGAAAAGACTGCGCCAAAGAAAATTTGTGAGTTTTGTGGGGTCGATTAGATCCGACTTCGCCGCTTTGTCCTCGATATCCGTGTTCGCCTGTTTGGACTTTCAACCCCGTCTGCAGTTTCCTACGGTCCCGATTTTGAAAAGTGTCCGCCTAAAATGGGTCTCAATGGGGTTGCTTGTATTCTTGTTATTTTCGGAACGAAGGGAAAGTTTCCTAATGGTGTGACCGAAGCCGATTTAGGCCGCCTACGTATCCCCATGAGGGAATCAGGTCATGACGTAGTTCATTACAAGCAAATTTTGGGTAAAATTCTAAAGGTGGGACCGAGGCCGATGTGGCCGCCTACGTATCCACCAAGGGAATCAGGTCGAACGTAGTTCCAATTACAAGCAAAAGAGAAATTGGGATTTTCTAAAAGGTGGGACCGAAGCCGATGTGGCCGCCTACGTATCCGCCAAGGGAATCAGGTCACACGTAGTTCCATTACAAGCAAAACAAAACAAAACATTATTAAAGCTTAAATATGAGTTTTTAAATTATTCTGCTAAACTAAATTGCTTTTCTAATCCGGGATCTAGGCGGACCAAAACAAGGGTGCAAATCCAACCAATGCGCCTTCATGCTCTGCATCGTGGATGACTGGGTCTTCATGCTCTGCTATCAGTATCTCCCTCTTTTGGCTTCTGCGTGGTGCATGCTTGGATAAATGACTGATTCGAGGGCGGAATGGGCATAGGAAGGGGAGTGTATTCCTCATCTAAGGTTATCAGGTGCACATTGATGTGGCCGTGGTTTGGCAAAGGGTTATCATGCACATTTGGGGCAGGATCCTTTAGCTGAATTACCCTTCTCGATCGCCGATTCTCGTCCCCCGAGGAGTGGCAACCTTCAGTGTCATGTCCTGGGCTATCGGAGTGATACGCGCAGCGCTTGTTCTCATCATACCATCTTGGGATAGGGTCAGGAATCCTTTCTGGAATCGGTTGGATTAGGCTGCACCGCATGACCTTTCATATATTTGAGGTATGGGTTCAATGGTGCGAACTTTGGGTGGTTTTCCTTCAAAATTCTTATTTAGTGCAGGTGCGTTGGGTGCTCTATTTTGTTGGCGGCTTGATGGGTGGATCTATGCGGCGTGATAAGCGGGTGTTTGGGAAGCATTATATATAGCCGTGTGGTAGTTGTGGTAGTATGATGGGTTTTGTATGTTATGAATGCTTGGGTTTGCGTTCTTGTACAAACATGGAAGGGGAAATCGCTCTTTCTTCCTTTGAAGTACTCGAGTGTCCCCGATGAATCGCCTTATTAGTTGCTGTAATGCCGCGATTTGTAATCCTACCGCTTTAATACCTTCTTCTACGAAGTCGCCCATTCTAACAACTTCCGCAAAATTCCGCCCGATGACGCTTATCATCCGCTCATAGTAGGTTGCATCCTTCAAAGATTGTACGAATAGTGTGGTCATCTCACTCTCCACCATGGGTGGTTGTACTTTTGCTGCCTCTGAGCGCCACCTCATGGCGTATTCTCTGAACGTTTCTGTAGGCTTTTTCTCCAACTTCATTAAATAGAATCTGTCCACAACGGTTTCTGTGTTGAACCTGAACCGCTCCACAAAATCTTGGGCCAATGTATTCCAGCTATGCCATTTCCGCGGATCCTGGCTGGTATACCAATCTAGTGCCTCGCCGGTCAAGCTCCGAATGAACAACTTCATAATGACTGTTGGGTTCTTCCCTACCCCGATTAGCTTGTCGCAATATGACCTCAAGTGTGCACGGGGGTTCCCTTTCCCATCAAATAGTTCAAACTTCGGCACCTTGTACCCCATAGGCAGCTCCACGTCTGGATGCATGCAAAGATCCTCGTAGTCTAGTCCTTCGTGACCTTTATCCGATCGCATGCCCCGAACTGCTTCTTTCAAACTATGAATTTCTTTGGCCACGTCCTCGTCCATTTTGGCTCGGACTTCCCTCTCTATCTCTTCGTAATGATCCACTTCTTGGTGAAGCACGGGGACGGTAAAAGGCTGGGTTTCTGTTGTGTAAGTTAGCTGTCTGGGTTGTTTGCTGGGGCTGATAATGGGTATGGTGCGTGGGTATTGGTTGGCCTGGAGATTAGGGCTGATTGTGGTGAAGTAAGTAGGTGGGGGTTGAGGTACATGGGTAGTAGGAGGATCATTTTGAAGGTGGGGTGGATGATTGACTGGGCGAGGGGCAGTTTGGTCGGTAACTGGCGGTCTTTGTGGGGAGTTTTGGGAGATATGTGGTGGTGGAGGTCGCTCTGGGATGGTTTGCGAGGTAGTGGCCCTTTGCTCTGGCATAGGGGTATTCAAACTAATGGATAGGTTGGTCAGATTCCGTAGCCTCTCCATCTCAACCTGCATATCGAATTTGTCAGATTGCGCAATACATTCTTCCCGATCGTGACATTCCTTCCTTCAAGGTTCTGCTTCGACGATGGGAATAATTCCCAAACCATTTGGCTCGACGCCGAGCTACCATATCATCATTTCTTGCCTTGGATCTGGTAAAGTGTGGATGCTCCGACATTGTTGAGTCAAATACGAACCGACCTTTGGGGAAGATGATAAATTTTTCTAAAAAATGCAACAAACGGTGTTAGCATAAAACACGTAATTTGCAGGTATGTAGCAAATATATTGCACATAGCACATTCAAACGTTTCCTAACATGCAGGGGGGACCTCTTTATGCCAGAGGTTGGCCTAAACGTCACATATACGAGGCCATGATAGATTTGTCCAAGTCGTCCAACTATAATGCCTTTGTTGGAAATGGCGACCAAATGACGGTGCACTTTTCCCAATTTCAGCATGTCATGATTAGGCTTGGATTTGTCTGTCATTACCATGCTACACATAATATGCTGGTTGGCCGTTGGGTTGAGAAACCCGTCGACAAGTTTGGTGTCTTCCTAATTGTGGTGTCGATGCCAAGGATCGACCCACCTAAGGTAAATGCATGCATGCCTTAAGATAAAGGGTGGTATAGCTCTATCCTAAGTTTCTAAGATTTGGCTTTTCTAGACGCAAGGTTCCCGAGCGGACAACTCGAGTGAGAAGGCTACGCGGCTGATCAGACGAACCGATCTAACTCCGCGCAGGCGCCAACTCTCCTAAAATTTGGATATTTTTGCAAGAAATGTGCGGGTGCGCGAAGCACACCAGCGCGTGAGTGTGTGATTGTGTGAATTTTCCCAGAATGGGAGAAATATGAGCGGAATGCCAGTTTAAGGAAAGCAGTAAAGCAGGTAGCAATTAAAATGGATAAAACAAAAATATAGCACAACCAATTAAATGCAAAATAATGCCGAATAATAACCCTAGGTCTGTTGTGGTTAAGAACCTAAAAATCCCCAGCAGATTCGCCATTTCTGTCACGCCCATTTTCGACCGCGACTTTCTAAAAGCGAATCTCCTGCTTAAGATGCAAGTTAGAAAATGAATAATAAATGCTAAAGTGCAAAAAAGAATGCTAGATATTTAAAGGTGCCTAAAGTGTGCTAGAATATAAAGATGTTAAATGTAAACAAAGTAGTGCTAGGGTGCTCAAATATTAAAAGGGTGCTAAAAGTGCAAAATGTTAAAGGGTTCGCGGAGTCGCCACCTAATTAATTTGGGTGAATTAGGACACCTAAATGTTTAACTAGTTTAAAGTAAACATTAACTCCATTTAATGGTCTGCTAAACTTGATGAGATTCTGGGTAAGGGTTCTTTATTAATCTAGAGGGAAGGGATTAGGCATCCTCTAAGATCCGCTAACTTGCGGTTGTCCTGCCAAACCTAGGGTAATTATTATGTTTAAAAATGCAAAATAAAAGCTCCTCCTGCTTAATAAAAAATGCTAAAATGTAAAAATGTTTAAAAGGTGCTTAAAATATAAAAAGGGCAAAAGGTGTTATAAGTAAATAAAAGAGTCAAATGCTGAATGTTTAAAAGTGCTTAAAATACTAAAGGTTGCTAAAAGGTATTAAATGCTAGAAGGGTGCTAAAGGTGCTAAGAGGCGCTTAAAAGTGCTAAACGCTAAAGTGCTGGAAGTAGTGCTAATATGCTAAAGTGCAAAATAGTGCTAGGAGGTGCAAAAAAATGCTAAGGGTACTAAAGGTGCGAAAGGGGTGCTAGGATGCTAAGGACAAAATGTGCTAAAGGTGCTAAATGCCAAGGGGTGATTAAAAATGCTAAGAAGGGCTAGAAATGCTACAGAATGCTAAGAGGGTGCTTTATGGACTAATTATGTGTTCATGCAAAGGTTATTTGTGAACTAGTTAGGTACACTGTTAGCTAAATTAATCTTGCTTAACCTACGTGTAGTATAAAAATGCTTAAGATGATTTTTTGAGAGTTTAGGAGAAAATTGTTATGGATTTCAATAAAAAACAAAATGTTGGTTTTATGATGCAAGTTAAATCATTTAGATCATTTTTGCATAATTTAGACATGTTCAACAGTCCTAAAAGGCAAGTTAGTTAAGCGATGAACTTTAAATTACCTACCCCACTTATATGTTTAAAGGCTGATTATTCTAGACATCCTATTAATTACAAATTAAATAATAAAATTACAATAAACAAATAAAGGCATGAAATGAGATAAGGAGGCTAAGAGAGTGAAGGGATTGGAGCGGATGACTCCTTCCTATTTGTTCTTCTAGGAAATTCTGAAGCGGGAATGTGAACGCGGATGCGGGTCGCCATTTTGAAATGGCTTGCGATGAGTCTCGCCGTGAGACTCTTTATTTTGCTCCGATGCGTTTCATGCAAAAAGTAAGATAAGATAAGGATTAGTACGAGCCCAATTAAATAACGAATAAGCACTTGACACATAGTTTATATTCGAGCAAGAATGCATGTAAAGACCAACAGAGGCAATATCAGATGGAACTAAGCTGCCAGCAGGTGGCGGAATACAGAGGAGACAGATAAATAACGCAGCAACAGGGTGTATGCAGGGGGCCGTAAGCAGTAGGCAATTGACAGTAGGCAGTAGGCAATGGGCAAAAAAAAAAAAAAAAAACAGCAAGCAGCTAGCTCTATCAATAAGTGAGCATTTAGCAAACATGATGCATCTCGAGCCTAGTATCCATAAAACAGTGAGGATCAGTAGGCCAAACAGGCAGTAAATAACGAGAAGCAGGCAAGACTTGACCCAAATAAATGAGCTTTTAGTAAAACATGATTCATATCCAACCTAGTGTATCCGTGAACAAACAATGAAGATTTCAAGGACTGATCAGTAAGTTGCTTTAACAAACAGGATGCAACAATTAGCGTATTTCAAGGACTGAAGCTGATCAGTAAGTTGCTTTAACAAACAGGACTAGTTAGACGAATATGCTAAACATAGAGATGACGAGGATCAAACAGCAATGGTCCTTCATATATGCAGAATGCAAATTGGACGTAATCATATTCAAACTATATATTAAACATGATAATACTCCAAACAAGTTCAACACAATCGAGACAAGTTTTAAGTAATTCCGAAATCAGACCCCCCGTCGCGCCACAACTAAAAGACATCCCAGACTACAACTAAAGGCAAAGTCGTTAAATATTATCCATTCAACTGGAAAAGACTAAACATGCTTGGTTGCACATGTAATAGTTCTGCATAAGCTACCTATTTTACTAGGATAAATTCATACAAATGAGAACATGGGGTCGTAATATACGTGATATATTTAGAGGTACAGTAGCATATTTCAATATTTGTGTATATCTCATATTTAAATATTAGCTAGTAAAATAGGTCGGCAAGCCATAAGACAACAACAAACATCAATGAGCATTTTACTATCCATCATCATACCCGGTAAGCAAACAATTACAGCAGCATCAACCTATTTCCTGATTTTAATAAACCATTACCAATCTGGATTAACTAAAGCAGATTACATCGTCGTTGTATTAAGCATTAATAGAAACAATAACACGACGAGCTCATCTGAACATGATTAAGCAACAGAGAACACAACAAGCACATAGGCATCGACGTAAATTAGAGTCAAGAGTAAATAGGTTTACCTTCTCCGGACAGCGACCCGGGGCAGCGTATCAAGTCGTCGGTCCACTCGACGGGTTATTGCGATGCGATTGAAAGGGCGAAGTTTGTTTGCTGATTTTTTGGCTGATATTGGAAAGAAAGATTTCAGGCTTCTTATTTGTGCGATGCTAATGGTCTGGATTGTCGATTGCCGGACCTCCTAACCTCCTATGCCTGTCGACTATTGCTATTGGACTCCCCGTCTCTGCCCTGCTATTCCTCTCTGTCTTCGACTGATGTCTTTGCATGTTCTTATATAGCCTAACTCTAGGTTCTAAGTTTGGTAAGTAAATAAAGGCTGATTCTTGTGCTTGATTCGACGAGATTTCGTATTGATTGGCTAAGATTGTGAAGGATATTTGGTTATGGTAAGAAATCGTTGGCTTCGTTTGCATGGGTAAGGAAGGTCCCGGATTCTCAGGCGAGAAATCCGGGCTGAGGTGCTGGTGGTCGACTTTAGGTTTAGGGTCGTTAGGTTATGTTTTGAGGGAGAGACGATGGGCGTCTGGAAGGAAATAAGGCTGAGGAATAATAAGGGCTGATGTTTTATGGGCTGGACTGATAAGGAGAATGGGCTGCGGAGGTGAAAAAGGCTGAAGTCGTGAATAAGGGAAAAGGGAAATGGGGCCTGGGCAATATAAGGCTGTGGGGATTGGGCCTCGGGTCACGGGTAGTGGGCTGGTTTAATTAGGGTAGTTAGTTTAATTAGGTATTTAATTAGTTAGGGAGTTAGTTAATGGTAAAGTAAATTAATAAATGATTAGATTATTTTAGGTGCTTTGTTAGTCTAAGTTTGAGATTAAAAATAAAGACGGGTGTGCTATTTAATTAGTGCTTAAAATTTTTAGAATGAGGCGCTATTATTTAAAATCTTATTATTGTGCATTATTGCGAAGTTAAATTAAAATTGAATTGAGTTTAGATTAAATTATTTAAATGTTAAATGCAAGTATGATATTTAAGAATTGTTCAAAGCTTTTATAAATGCGACGCTATTAAATGCATGTATTAGATTAAAATTGATTTTAAATTACAAATGATTATGAAATTCTCTTGCGTATTAATAAACGCGGCTATGCTACTTGACGCGACGTCATTGCTAAGTTATTAATTTCATGTATTTATTATTAATTAAGAATCATGACAGGGCTTTGCAATCAATTATTGCGGGCGCGGGACTCTAAGTGCTTAAAACTCTACGTAAGACGCGATGCCATTATTAAATTGTTTATTTATGCCTGTATTTATGTTTTATCGCTGCATTTTATCATAAAAAATCATAAAAAATTATTTTACAAAATTAGTCTAATTTTATAGTTAATGACTGGACGGGAGGGTCAAAATTGGGTGTCAACAACAGTTATGCCTCCGAGGAGGGCAACAGCCGCCCAGAAGGGTAAAGGAGTAGCAGGAGCTACTAGTCAGACTCAGAGAGTTGATAGGGCTTATGCCCAGGGTATACCGGATATTGTGCCGCAGTCGGCGAGTTCTTCTGCGCCAGGTTTTGAGGCCCCAAGACTGAGCCTCCAGCTCGATTAGGAGAAGACTATAGGTCGTGAGGAAGCGATTATGTTATTGACCAAGATAGCGGTGCTACGCTTTCATCACAGTGAGGTTATTCGGCCAAGATGCATGTGCAGTACAGAGGTAGAGAGCCAACGCAGAATCGGCAGTAAGAGGGCTAGGACCGGTTGGTTATCCGTGAGTTCTTGGACGAGCAAATTTCAAGAATGAGTGAGATATTCGTCCCACCTTACCCAAAGACATACCCTCAAGATCTCACATGTGGGAGATTTGATCCCACAAGGTATTTAGGAGTCGGTCCAAGCTCCAGGGGTCGAGGTTCTCAGAGGAACAGAGGATTTTCTCAGTCGAGGCCACTTTTCCCTCAGTGTTTCAGATGTGGTAAGCGTCATTCGTCGAAATTCCGTTATGGCACAGGTGTTTGTTTTTATTGTGGCCGTCCGGGCCATATTCTGAGGGTATGTCATTTTAGAAAGAGCGCCGGTAAGGTGGCTCAGCCTATGAGGCCGATGGTTGATTCTCTTTCCTTCGCACTGCAAGGCCCCCGCAAGGGTGTTCAGATGTCAGCCAGCCGTGGTAGAGGTCAGGGTGGAGTTTATAGTTCTGGCGGTCCTTCGAACCGCATAGCTGACGTGACTACGGGATAGGATCAGGGGGCGACATCGCATAGGGTTACAGGTATATTTCGATTCTTTTGAATCATACGTGCATTGATAGATTCATATTTCGCCCTAGCATATATGTTTTCCCTTTGTTTCTAGCAGTTGTAAGTGATAGTACCCCAGAGGTAGGAATACTTTGATTAGTAAAGTGAAAAGTTAAGAATGTTGACAAGAATGATAATTGAACTGAGACTATAGTTGTGTAGAGTTCACAAGTTGTAATTACCCCGTAACAGTGTAAGACCGATAGGGAAGGATGTGCAGTAGAAATACTTTGGCTTATGTGACGAACCTCTAGTGAAAGGGAGGATAGGGTGAGAAGTACCTTGAGATAAGAGAAAGATTTATTTCAGACTATGAATGAGAAGTTAAGTGTGACGATGGGTCGGGTTATGGACTCATTTCGGGTAAACCGATAGTATGGAATGGGGTGATGTCAATTAGATATGGTCCCGTTATGTGGTAGGGTCCCGAGGATGCAAGGCTCAAGTTTAGTTAATCGTTGTACGAGTTCGTGGATACGTTCCACCGGAACTAGGTCGTAAGGACCGAGAAGAGCCTTAACGGGAATGTAAGTAACAATATGGCCAAGTTTGGATAGTAACTCCAAGGATTGGAGAACAGAAACAATATTTGAGATTTTTGTACGTGTACTAGATAAGTTTGAAAGTACGAGAAAGTATGACAAGTAAGGAAAGAAAGTAACCTCTAAAGATCTTGTTTGTGATAAGACTGTAACCTTCGAGTTTTGTGAGAAGGGGTCGCGGACGGAAGGTCCATTGATATGTTTACATATGTTATGTGGTGGCCATGTGTGGCATCGTTGGTCTTGTGGAGTTTTGATTGATAGACATAGTATAGAAATCGTGCCGGAGTTTGTATAGCTTGGAAACCGACTAAGAATATTCGGGGACGAATGTTTCTAAAGGGGGAAGAATTTTACACCCCGTAAGTCCAGGACATGTAAAAGAGAATGTACGTAAGGAATCAAGACTTGGAAATTGGTACGAAAGGAAGAATTGTTTTTCCGACGGAAAATTTTCCGGACGTCGGAAAGGAAAAATGTTCGTTGTTGAGAATTGGATTCTCAAAATGCATTATTTGAAGAGTATGGAACTTATTAACATTATGGAAAATTATTTTTACGGATTTGGTCATGTGGGGCCCACCCGAGGAATTTTACGTTTTGTGGGGCCCACGAGGGTTACGGAATTTTATGGACGAATGAGAGGGCGACACGTGGCACCTCCCCCACATGGTCTTGGTCGAAATATGTAAGGGTAAAATGGTCATTGACCATGGTAGAAGATAAGTCTTCAAAGCTTGATATTATTGACCAAAGTCAACTTGCCACTTGGACTTGATCCTAGTGAAACTCATCCTAGCCACTCATGTGTTGCAATCTAAACCCTCCATTATGTTATATATACTAAGCTAGTGCAAGACAAGCTCTTCTAACACTTAGAAAATCACACCTTGTTGTTCTTCATAGCATGCTCTCGGGTTTGACATCTTTTGCACACAAAAATTTTGTAGTTTTGATCCTTTGTTCTCAAGACTTAAACCCAA
This sequence comes from Przewalskia tangutica, assembly GCA_029844215.1. Lineage (NCBI taxonomy): Eukaryota > Viridiplantae > Streptophyta > Magnoliopsida > Solanales > Solanaceae > Przewalskia > Przewalskia tangutica. The sequence goes on along the minus strand of CM056718.1, from coordinate 9,847,794 downwards.
TTCCCCTAAGGGTATTGTAAGGATATCTCAATAGAAAGATTTCAGGAAAACGACGTTTTCGTATTAGTCGCAAGGCGGAAACTTAAGGAGTTCTTCAACTTTGAAGTTGGAACTTGAAGATGGGTTCTTCATAGGCTTCTAAGGAGTGCTTGGAGCGGATTGGAACATAAGGAAAGGAGCTAAGAATTGCTAAGGCGCGACTTTGAATCTTGGAAATTTTAAGGGCTTATAAAGGTATAATTTTGTCGTTTTAGTAATTAAGTTTGCTTATAATTGTAGTTATGGATATTAGCAAGCATGAGGTATATATTGTGTAGTTGGATAAATATATTGGCTATTGGAACCCTAATCCGAAAACTAGCATGTTTAGCCTTAAGATTACAATTCAAGTCGATTATTAGTTTAAGTCGTCGCATGTTGTATAAAGAAGAAAATTGTAGTTGTTGAAGTTGTTTATGACTATATAACATGTTAGACCTTAGAACTTGGAATTGGAAAAGGATTGGAAAAGACTTTGAATTGTTGGTTATGTTGTTGGCCGAGAATGGCTTGAATATGGAACTACTTCCTATTAATTGTGGGGTGGAATTTTACACGTATTGTAAGGCATGTAATCCCCTTTGTTTGGTTGTTGTTTTGAGCCTTAAATGTGGCGTGTTAGTTATTGTATTCGGCCTTGAAAAAGGTGGCAAAGTGAGTAGAAACAAAGGAAGTGCTGCCCGATTTTCCGTAGAATTAGAGACCGTATACTTAGTTTTATTCTACGTTAGAGACTAGAAGTTGATAGTCTTGTTGTGACCATTATAGGTTGACACTTCTACGTACGGCGTATTCGGCTTAGCTTGTGGATTTAGCCGAAAAGGTATGTGAACTATCTCCTCTTCTAGCATGATTCCTTAAGATAAAGAAAGTATGTCCTACTCCTTAAATGATTCATTCCTTGGTTGTATTTGGATTGCCAAAAATAGAATTTGTTCTATGTACTTCCTTGATTGTACCTTGATGTTTAAATTGTAAGTTGTATAATCCATTGCCTTAGTGAAGTTTGGATTCTTAAGAGTGAAAGTATTTTACTTAAAGTACATAGAGTCTTGAAAAGGAAGTGGTTTCCAAATCTTTTGGCTAGTGTCTTAATTCCAAAACCTAAAGGTCATTATAATGACTTTAGGGGAGTCAAAGGAGTGATTTACTTACTTGTTTTAAAAGAGGAGAAGTGACATGATTTAAGAGAAGTAACTTGTTTTAGAGGTGTGAGTTACTTGAGGTTTAAAAGTAGAAGAAACTTGTTTTCTAAATATTAAGAGACTTGAAGTATTTTGAAAGTTAAGAACTTGATTTGTAAGTATGTGATACTTGGTTTTAAAGTATAAGTCTCTTGGTTATAAAAGGAATGAATATATCTAAAATCATAAAGGGTTATAACGGCTTTATGAGAGGTTAGTTATAACGGCTTTATGGAAGGTTAAGAAGTTGTCTATTTTGATTAATGGGCATAAGTTGCCTAGATTGTGAAACTTTGAAGTTACTTGGTTTCAATCTTTAAAATGAGTTTTCTAAGAGTGTAGTAGCTTACTTTGAAAAATAGACACACCTTGATACTACGGGTGTTAGTATCTTGGGGTTTTACATAAAAAGGAGTCTTTTGAAAAGAATGTACGTACGTAGTACTTTGGCTTGTTTAATTGAGAATTATTCTATGTTTGCCTTGATAAGTACTTTGGCTTGTTTAATTGAGAATTATTCTATGTGTGTCTTGATAAGTACTTTGGCTTGTTTAAATGGGAATTATTCTCTAAGTGCCTTGAGTTTATAAAATGAAAGTCTATAGATTTTATGAACTTGCCTGTGTGTGTTGGCGATAGCCTTTGAGTGCAAGTATTATGTTTTATTACGTTGCCGCGACTCTCGGTTGAAGGGTCGGCTGTCTTGTTGTAGGATTACTTGGACGTACCGATAGTGATGTGGGATTCCACGGGTATGCTTCCATTATTTGTATTACTCCTTGGACATTCTTATACGATGTGGGATTCCGGGGCATGTGACCAGGAGGCGGGTTAGATTCCCGAATCTTTATAAAAGACATGTTAGTGCCTTAAGTAAGCTAAAATGAGAGTGTATGTGAACAAGAATAATAAGAAGTTAGGGGATTCTTAACTTGCTTATATATTGTATGATAGCCGGTTTTGTGCTAGTGGTATATTATTCATTACGGGGTCATTCCCCGGGTTTGTGGCATTTGCATATTCCGTGGATTTGCTACCCACGATGCGAGGAATACCTCATGCGAGTCCGCAAGGGCTTATGCGGGTGAAATAGTCTCATGCGGGCGGATACAGCCTATGCGAGGAATACCTCATGCGAGTCCGTACGGGCTTATGCGGTGAAATAGTCCCACGCGAGGAATACCTCACGCGGGTCCACGCGACTACGCGGGTGAAATAGTCCTGTGTAGGATTGCTTAATGATCTGCGCGGGTGGTCCTGCTTTGATCGTGAGCTTCCTATTTTATATTGTAAGTATACTACTATTTACTCTCATTGTTAGTAAGGCACTGTGTACTGTTATTTGAGTAGTGACTCGAGGCACGCGTCCACGACTTGATATGATCGCTATGTATCGCAGATCGTAGGTTGGCTATCATACATGTCTCCTGTTTTGTATAGACTGTTATGATTTCATTACAGTATTTTCAGTTTCACATACTTGGTACATTCTTCGTACTGACCTCCTTCGGGGGGCTGCGTTCATGCCGCAGGTTTAGGTACGTTGTTTGGTGATCGGCAGGTGTAGGACCCTGCTCAGAGTTTTTGGATAGCTCCTTCTGTTCGGGAGTTTATCTTTTGGTATAAGTTCTTTCGATGTGCTTTTGTACGATTATGGGTACGGCGGGGCCTTGTCCGTCATAGTTGATAAAACTCTTAGGTGCGTATTCATATGTGGGATTGGACTCATGTACAGTGTAGGGTCTTCTGTTTATGTATATTATGGCAGCCTTGACGGCTTTGCCCTTGCACGTACGTTGGTTAAAAAAAAATGAGGTGTTATTTAATTTTCGCACTTTACTTAGTTGTTAAGGTAGAAGGGTGCCCAGGTAGGGCACCAGTCATGGGCCCGGGGTTCGGGGTGTGACAGAGTGGTATCAGAGCAGTCAGTCCTCGGAATGTCTACAGACCGTGTCTAGTAGAGTCTTGATTATCGGTGTGTTGCGCGCCACACCCATAAACAGGAGGCTACAGGACATTTAGGAGTTGGTTTCTATTCTTCTCACTCTGAGATCGTGCCATAGAGCTGTGTTAGTAAGATAATTCCTCTCTGACGTATTTTGTGTTACAGTTATGCCTCCAAGGAGGGCAACAGCCGCCCAGAAGGGCAAAGGAGTAGCAGGAGCTACTAGTCAGACTCAGAGAGTTGATAGGGCTTATGCCCAGGGTATACCGGATATTGTGCCGCAGTCGGCGAGTTCTTCTGCGCCAGGTTTTGAGGCCCCAACACCAGAGCCTCCAGTTTCTCAGTTAGGAGAAGACTATAGGGTCATGAGGGAAGCAGTTATGTTATTGACCAAGATAGCGGTGCTACAGTTTCATCAGCAGGAGGTTATTCGGCCAGTACAGACAGGTGTACAGAGGGTAGAGAGCCAACGCAGGAATCAGCGTAAGAGGGCTAGACCGGTTGGTTATCCCGGTGAGTTCTTGGACGAGCAGCCTCAGCAGCGAGTGAGATATTCGTCCCAGCCTACCCAGTACATACCCCCGCAGCTCACAGGTGGGAGATTTGATCCCACAAGGTATTTAGGAGCCGGTCCAAGCTCCAGGGGTCGAGGTTCTCAGAGGAACAGAGGATTTTCTCAGTCGAGGCCACTTTTTCCTCAGTGTTTCAGATGTGGTAAGCGTCATTCGGGGAAATGCCGTTATGGCACAGGTGTTTGTTTTTATTGTGGCCGTCCGGGCCATATTCTGAGGGTATGTCCTTTTAGAAAGAGCGTCGGTAAGGTGGCTCAGCCTATGAGGCCGATGGTTGATTCTCTTTCCTCCGTTAGTCAAGGCCCCCAGGCGAGGTGTTCGAGATATCACCACCGTGGTAGAGGTCAGGGTGGAGTTTATAGTTCTGGCGGTCCTTCGAACCGCATAGTATACATGACTACGGACAGATCGAGCGACATCGCGTAGGGTTCTGGTATATTTCGATTCTTTTGAATCATACGTGCATTGATAGATTCAGATTTCGCCCTAGCATATATGTTTTCCCTTTGTTGCTAGCAGTTGTAAGTGATAGTACCCCAGAGGTAGGAATACTTTGATTAGTAAAGTGAAAAGTTAAGAATGTTGACAAGAATGATAAGTGAACTGAGACTATAGTTGTGTAGAGTTCACAAGTTGTAATTACCAATGCAGAATGCAGTAAGTAGGGAAGGATGTGCAGTAGAAATACTTTGGCTTATGTGACGAACCTCTAGTGAAATGGAGGATAGGGTGAGAAGTACCTTGAGATAAGAGAAAGATTTATTTCAGACTATGAATGAGAAGTTAAGTGTGACGATGGGTCGGGTTATGGACTCATTTCGGGTAAACCGATAGTATGGAATGGGGTGATGTCAATTAGATATGGTCCCGTTATGTGGTAGGGTCCCGAGGATGCAAGGCCCAAGTTTAGTTAATCGTTGTACGAGTTCGTGGATGCGTTCCACCGGAACTAGGCCGTAAGGACCGAGAAGTGCCTTAACGGGAATATAAGTAACAATATGGCCAAGTTTGGATAGTAACCCCAAGGATTGGAGAACAGAAACAATATTTGAGATTTTTGTACGTGTACTAGATAAGTTTGAAAGTACGAGAAAGTATGACAAGTAAGGAAAGAAAGTAACCTCTAAAGATCTTGTTTGTGATAAGACTGTAACCTTCGAGTTTTGTGAGAAGGGGTCACGGACGGAAGGTCCATTGATATGTTTACGTATGTTATGTGGTGGCCATGTGTGGCATCGTTGGTCTTGTGGAGTTTTGATTGATAGACATAGTATAGAAATCGTGCCGGAGTTTGTATAGCTTGGAAACCGACTAAGAATATTCGGGGACGAATGTTTCTAAGGGGGGAAGAATGTTACACCCCGTAAGTCCAGGACATGTAAAAGAGAATGTACGTAAGGAATCAAGACTTGGAAATTGGTACGAAAGGAAGAATTGTTTTTCCGACGAAAAATCTTTCGGACGTCGGAAAGGAAAAATGTTCGTTGTTGAGAATTGGATTCTCAAAATGCATTATTTGAAGAGTATGGAACTTATTAACATTATGGAAAATTATTTTTACGGATTTGGTCATGTGGGGCCCACCCAATGAATTTTACGTTTTGTGGGGCCCACGAGGGTTACGGAATTTTATGGACGAATGAGAGGGCGACACGTGGCACCTCCCCCACATGGTCTTGGTCGAAATATGTAAGGGTAAAATGGTCATTGACCATGGTAGAAGATAAGTCTTCAAAGCTTGATATTATTGACCAAAGTCAACTTGCCACTTGGGCTTGATCCTAGTGAAACTCATCCTAGCCACTCATGTGTTGCAATCTAAACCCTCCATTGTGTTATATATACTAAGCTAGTGCAAGACAAGCTCTTCTAACACTTAGAAAAAAATCACACCTTGTTGTTCTTCATAGCATGCTCTGCTTGACATCTTTTGCACACAAAAATTTTGTAGTTTTGATCCTTTGTTCTCAAGACTTAAACCCAATGTCCCTAAGGGTATTGTAAGGATATCTCAATAGAAAGATTTCAGAAAAACGACGTTTTCGTATTAGTCGCAAGGCGGAAACTTAAGGAGTTCTTCAACTTTGAAGTTGGAACTTGAAGATGGGTTCTTCATAGGCTTCTAAGGAGTGCTTGGCGGATTGGAACATAAGAAAATGAGCTAAGAATTGCTAAGGCGCGACTTTGAATCTTGGAAATTTTAAGGGCTTATAAAGGTATAATTTTGTCGTTTTAGTAATTAAGTTTGCTTATAATTGTAGTTATGGATATTAGCAAGAATGAGGTATATATTGTGTAGTTGGATAAGTATATTGGCTATTGGAACCCTAATCCGAAAACTAGCATGTTTAGCCTTAAGATTACAATTCAAGTCGATTATTAATTTAAGTCGTCGCATGTTGTATAAAGAAGAAAATTGTAGTTGTTGAAGTTGTTTATGACTATATAACATGTTAGACCTTAGAACTTGGAATTGGAAAAGGATTGGAAAAGACTTTGAATTGTTGGTTATGTTGTTGGCCGAGAATGGCTTGAATATGGAACTACTTCGTATTAATTGTGGGGTGGAATTTTACACGTATTGTAAGGCGTGTAATCCCCTTTGTTTGGTTGTTGTTTTGAGCCTTAAATGTGGCTTGTTTGTTATTGTATTCGGCCTTGAAAAAGGTGGCAAAGTGAGTAGAAACAAAGGAAGTGCTGCCCGATTTTCCGTAGAATTAGAGACCGTATACTTAGAGTATTATTCTACGTTAGAGACTAGAAGTTGATAGTCTTGTTGTGACCATTATAGGTTGACACTTCTACGTACGGCGTATTCGTCTTAGCTTGTGGATTTAGCCGAAAAGGTATGTGAACTATCTCCTCTTCTAGCATGATTCCTTAAGATAAAGAAAGTATGTCCTACTCCTTAAATGATTCATTCCTTGGTTGTATTTGGATTGCCAAAAATAGAATTTGTTCTATGTACTTCCTTGATTGTACCTTGATGTTTAAATTGTAAGTTGTATAATCCATTGCCTTAGTGAAGTTTGGATTCTTGAAAGTATTTTACTTAAAGTACATAGAGTCTTGAAAAGGAAGTGGTTTCCAAATCTTTTGGCTAGTGCCTTAATTCCAAAACCTAAAGGTCATTATAATGACTTTAGAGGAGTCAAAGGAGTGATTTACTTACTTGTTTTAAAAGAGGAGAAGTGACATGATTTAAGAGAAGTAACTTGTTTTAGAGGTGTGAGTTACTTGAGGTTTAAAAGTAGAAGAAACTTGTTTTCTAAATATTAAGAGACTTGAAGTATTTTGAAAGTTAAGAACTTGATTTGTAAGTATGTGATATTTGGTTTTAAAGTATAAGTCTCTTGGTTATAAAAGGAATGAATATGTCTAAAACCATAAAGGGTTATAACGGCTTTATGGGAGGTTAGTTATAACGGCTTTATGGAAGGTTAAGAAGTTGTCTATTCTGATTAATGGGCATAAGTTGCCTAGATTGTGAAACTTTGAAGTTACTTGGTTTCAATCTTTGAAATGAGTTTTCTAAGAGTGTAGTAGCTTACTTTGAAAAATAGACACACCTTGATACTACGGGTGTTAGTATCTTGGGGTTTTACATAAAAAGGAGTCTTTTGAAAAGAATGTACGTACGTAGTACTTTGGCTTGTTTAATTGAGAATTATTCTATGTGTGCCTTGATAAGTACTTTGGCTTGTTTAATTGAGAATTATTCTATGTGTGCCTTGATAAGTACTTTGGCTTGTTTAAATGGGAATTATTCTCTAAGTGCCTTGAGTTTATAAAATGAAAGTCTATAGATTTTATGAACTTGCCTGTGTGTGTTGGCGATAGCCTTTGAGTGCAAGTATTATGTTTTATTACGTTGCCGCGACTCTCGGTTGAAGGGTCGGCTGTCTTGTTGTAGGATTACTTGGACGTACCGATAGTGATGTGGGATTCCACGGGTATGCTTCCATTATTTGTATTACTCATTGGACATGCTTATACGATGTGGGATTCCGGGGCATGTGACCAGGAGGCGGGTTAGATTCCTGAATCTTTATAAAAGACATGTTAGTGCCTTAAGTAAGCTAAAATGAGAGTGTATGTGAACAAGAATAATAAGAAGTTAGGTGATTCTTAACTTGCTTATATATTGTATGATAGCCGGTTTTGTGCTAGTGGTATATTATTCATTACGGGGTCATTCCCCGGGTTTGTGGCATTTGCATATTCCGTGGATTTGCTACCCACGATGCGAGGAATACCTCACGCGAGTCCGCGCGGCTTATGCGGGTGAAATAGTCCCACGCGGGCGGATACAACCTACGCGAGGAATACCTCACGCGAGTCCGTAAGGGCTTACGCGGTGAAATAGTCCCACGCGAGGAATACCTCACGCGGGTCCACGCGACCTACGCGGGTGAAATAGTCTCGTGTAGGATTGCTTAATGACATCGCGGGTGGTCCCGCTGATCGTGAGCTTCCTATTTTATATTGTAAGTATACTACTATTTACTCTCATTGTTAGTAAGGCACCGTAATCGTTATTTGAGTAGTGACTCGAGGCACGCGTCCACGACTTGATATGATCGCTATGTATCGTGGTAATCGTAGGTTGGCTATCATACATGTCTCTGCTTTGTTTAGACGGTTATGATTTCATTACAGATTTCATCGCTTTCACATACTTGGTACATTCTTCGTATTTACCTCCTTCGGCTGCGTTATGCGCCGCAGTTTAGGTACGTTGTTTGGTGATCGGCAGTGTAGGACCGCTCGTAGTTTTGGATAGCTCCTTCCGTCGGAGTTTATCTTTTTGGTATAAGTTCTTTCAAGATGTGCTTTTGTACGCATGGGTACACGGGGCCTTGTCCGTCATAGTTGAAGAAACTCTAGAGGTGCGTATTCATATGTGGGATTGGACTCATGTACAGTGTAGGGTCTTCTGTTTATGTATATTATGGCAGCCTTGACGGCTTTGCCCTTGCACGTACGTTGGTTAAAAAAGATGAGGTGTTATTTAATTTCCGCAGTTTACTTAGTTGTTAAGGTAGAAGGGTGCCCAGGTAGGGCACCACTCACGGGCCCGGGGTTCGGGGTGTGACAGAAAGTAAGAGTCACATACCGCTTGTCGTTTGTATAAACTCGATAACCTAAATTCGTCTCGCTCCTCTGGCTAACATTATGAAAATATTTGCATGGTGATAACCGATCCGAATTGCCAAATTAATTCATTTTATGAGCCGTTAGTAGGTTATATAATTAATAATGATCTTATCTAATCAGTTGTGAACCTAGAAAATGTAAAACGAACTGGTTATATCTTAGCTTCTATGCAGATGGAAATTCTACTCATTTCAATATAATTGATTGTCGATATCTTTTTCATTTAACGCTGCAATGGCTTGTTCGATACCTTTTTCTTTTAACGCTGCAATGGCTTGTTTAAACACGTTTACCAAAATCAGTCTCATCGCTTAATACTTATTAGTGATGTAGCTTAGCAAGATCAACTCGACACCAAAGCTTACTAAAAACTCTTACCAACATCTCTCATAAGACTTGATAAGGACTTAGGAATAATTTAGACATGCTTTTAGCAAAGAATCAATAACATGAATACCCATTAACTTCTAAGAGTAGAATAACTTTTGAAACAATACCACAGTTATGGTTCATACGTAGAACATGCCAAAAGAGATAAGGAAGAGGTTCACATACCTTATCGGCGAACTAACCAACTCAACAATATAGAATACGCCTCAAGTAGTACTTCAACCTATAAATACAATAATATGTATATCAATTCCATTCTTACTAGTGTAGGTCAATACCAAGTAATGGCTCTCTTTTTTTATAAAAATTTGGACAGCACTTCCCCTACTTATACTTACTTTTCCACCTTTCAAGAAGGCCAATCTCATCAACAACCAAGCACCAATTAAGGGCAAAACCAAACAGTTAACCAAGGTGATTCACACACCTGTTTCTCACGTAAAAACAACCCCATCAACTGAATTTCCAGCATTCCAACGCCACAAAACAGTCCCTAAAACTGCACAACAATATCCCACAGTTTTAATGGTATTCTCGGCCAACAACTACAATCCAAAGCCCTTTTCAATATTCCTTATAATCCAATCCAAGTTCCAATACTTCAATATAAATCACATCAACTATCAATAACAATATTTTCATCATTTTAACATGCAATTAGTGACGTTCATAACAACAATAATAACCAACGAAATCCGACAACCAAAACTGCCTAGATTTCGGCCAACATGCTAAACAAACTCATGCATTTCTTATTCTCAAATTCTCTTAACACAAGTTCATCCCTTAATTATAACAACATGTAATATCCAATTACTTTAAAAGAAGAAGAACTCTTACCTCAACTTTTAGCCCAAAACAGTCTACAAGGATTCGGCCCACAGTTTTGTCTTAGCTCCACTTCTTCAAGTTCCAATCACACACATGTATCCACTACAAGCTTGTAACCATCTTGCCTTCTTGTTTTACTTCCAAAAATTTCATAAACAAGCTTAGGTTTCAAGATCAAGTTTCGGCCAACCCATGGCTTAGGGTTCTTGGAGAGTTAACTTGGCTTAGAACTTGATTAGGGTGCTTAATCTTGGATAATAACTTAGTCTTGATCTTCACTTGACCATGGGTTTCGAAATCTTAAGGGTTAAGTGAGAGATAAGGGTTTGAAATATGAAGATATTATGTGAGACTAAGTCTTGCTACACTTGTATCTATAATATGTGCACAATACAAGTGGATGGGGGACCCTCTTGTCCACTTGTCTTTATGAAAATATCTCCCACACTAATCCCTTCACAAAATATTTATCCAACACTTAGTCAAATTTCACTATTTTATATGGAAACTTCCATATAGAAATGTAAATATACTTTCCTTCCAACCTTCCAATCTTATTTCCTTACTTACATTCTCACTTATATGCCCTGGAACTACGGGATGTAACAATATATGTAACTTAACTGCAAGACAATCAACTCCGTAGGTTTACTAGATCTCATCGTCCTCCGGAAAGACTAAATCTACTTGTGGAAACACAAAATGAGCTAGATATTCCAGATGATGGCGAGCCTAGAACCTATAACGAAGCAATGATAGACATTGATTCGAAGATATGGCAAGAATCCATGAAATCCGAAATGGAATCTATGTATATCAATCAGGTGTGGAACTTAGTTGATTTGCCAAATGGGGTTAAACCCATATGATGCAAATGAGTCTTCAAGAAGAAGATTAATGCATCTGGCAAGGTTCAGACTTATAAAGCTAGACTAGTGGCTAAAGGTTTTACTCAGCGTCCTGGTGTGGATTATGATGAAACTTTTTCACCGGTGGCTAAGATAAAGTCTATTCGGATTTTGCTTGCGAAAGCTGCACATTATGATTATGACATTTGGCAGATGGACGTCAAAATTTCATTCGTCAATGGTAATCTAATTGAGGAAGTGTATATAAAACAACCCGAGGGTTTTTCATCTGAGTCCAGACCAAATATTGTGTGCAGGCTAGAGAAGTCCATTTATGGACTTAAGCAAGCCTCTAGGAGTTGGAACATTTGCTTTGACAATGCAATCAAATCTTTTGATTTTGTCAGAAGCAAAGAAGATCCTTGTGTTTATTTTAAATGCAATGATGAGGGTATTGTCTTCATTATTATATATGTTAACGACATATTGATAATGAGAGATAATAAGACTCTCATGCAATCAGTTAAGGATTGGTTGTCCAAGACCTTCATGATGAAGGATTTAGGTGAAGCCTGCTACATTCTGGGAATTAGGATCTATAGAGATAGACCTAATAGATTGTTGGGGTTGTCACAGTCAGTCTACATAGAAAAAGTGCTTAGACGTTTTTCAATGGAGAATTCCAAGAAAGGCGGTCTTCCGATGGGTCAAGGCATCAAGTTATCAAAGAAGGGCTTCCCTTCTAATGCTATTGAACTTGAGCGCATGAAGAGGATCCCATATGCTTCGGCTATAGGATCAATCATGTATTCCATTACCTGTACTAGGCCAGATGTGGCTTTTGCACTTAGTATGAGTTGCAAGTTCCAGCAGAATCCTGGCGAGGAACACTGGAAAGCATTCAAGAGTATTCTCAAGTACCTCAGGCGTACTAAAGATTACTTCTTAGTCTATGGTGGAGTTGATGAGCTGGTTGCCACTGGGTATATTGATGCTAGTTTCCAGACAGATGTTGATGATTTCAAATCTCAGTCTGGTTACACGTTCATTTTCAACGGAGGAGCAGTGAGCTGAAAGAGTTCCAAATAGGCTACTACTGCATACTCGACTACTGAAGCGGGGTACATTGCTGGATCGGAAGCTGCTAAGGAAGCTGTCGCGATTTCTGAGTTCTTGAAGGAACTAGAGGTTGTTCCGAGTGCTAGTTGTCCAATAACTATTTATTATGACAACACTGGTGCGATTGCACAGGAAAAGGAGCCAAGATCAACTAACAGAAACAAACATGTATCGAGGAAGTACCACATCCTGAGAGAGATGGTAGAAGCTGAAGATATCAAGATAGATTATATTCCCACAGACAATAATCTAGCAGACCCGTTTACTAAACCATTAGGCTTAGTGAAGCATAATGGTCATTTTGAGAACATGAGTATTAGATATGTTGGTGATCGGCTCTAGGCCAAGTGGAAGATTGAAAGTATATGTATGTCCTAGAGACAATCTGTATTATGAGACAATTTACTTTATACACATTCGTATTTATATTAATGATGATTAATATTATGGCATTTACATTTGTTAAATTATTAGTTGATTGTTTATAATATTCTATAAATGCATCCCTAGAGATTACGTGTTTATTAATGATGTGTGAATTAATGTTATAACGTAACTCTTAAATTACCTCGACTAATGATCATCCAAATTGGGATATCGATGATATGCGATACGTCGATATGTGGTCTGCATCATATCCTTAGGGGATGTAGCATGTCTCACTTGCTACGAGTTATGACAACTCGTGATGGACACATGGATACTTGTTGAAGTATTGGTACACCCTGCTGATGCACTATTTGTTTTATGTCTATAATGTCATCGGCATGTGGGAGATAGAAGTCCTTAGACTTGAGGTCAAAATCATCTTGTTTACGGAGTAATGTACTTTGATCATATCCTAAGCTCAAATGCCTTATAGGTTGAGACGCGGCTTGTTTTGGGTGCATTACGAAGTAGATTAAAGGTGGTATGTGAGCCAAGAAAGGATTCATTCCTTGAATTTATATTCGAGTGAACACTCAGGTACTCATATGGTATTAGGTTGACTAAGTCATTAGTCAATGCAATGGACATGTATGTGATACGGTCATGTTGTCAGCTAATATAGATGGGTTATAATAATCAAGCCATTTGGATAGACACTTGACAGATCCTAAGCTTGATTGAGTGTGTCATGAATGAAAGGATTTTATCTTCCCACATAGAGGTTCAGTTCACATATTTTGTGTAGCTAAACTTTACATATTGGGTTCGTCTTCCGACGCAGTCTAGGAGTTCCGTGAGGATCCTAATGTAATTAGGGACGATATCTAAAGGCATGAAGGGTAACACTAAGTCAAATATTCTGTCGATTGAAGGATGTAATTAGAAGGAAATACTTATATGTTCGGTTGATGACCGGGACATTAAAATGGAAAATTGGCAGAAAATAGGACGGGACCGCGGTGCCTTGATTCAGGACCGCGGTGCCAGGAACACGTGCCAGCACCGCGGTGCCAGGGCGTGGCCTGACAGTCCGAATTTTGCCCAGTTCGTTTCTGCTGGGCCTGGCCCTACTGAAATCCTTGAGCTCTTATTTTATCATATAAATAGGAGGCTCCTCTACTCATTTAAATATACAAAACCTAAGAGAGGTCAATTTTTTCTAAAGCTCTGTCAGAATCCCTAGCATTTCTGACTTAGCAAATTACATCATAGTTTCCAGAACTTACAAATCGAGGGACGTTATGCGTGCACCTGACTACACAGAACACAAAGATTCAACTGCTTGGCTGATTGCTACAACAATGTAAGTCTTCGATCGAAGTTTTACATATTACTTTGTGTTTGTATTTTTTACATTACATATTCATACTTCAGTTTGATCGCTTATGTCGGGTTTGAAATATAAATTTTCAAATTCCGCTGCGTGTACGAACCGGACGTAAACACCTTCAAAGACGGGTGTCTTGTAATACATAATGTTTAAGACGTTGCCAACCTATTACCAAACAGGAATATTACTAGGATCTAGTCTCTCACACTCTAAAAAATTACATCTAATAGTAACACAGTTAAACGTTGGATTTGAGATTAATTAGAAGAATTGTCAGATCTCATCATCATATATTTGTGTACCTTCAAAGTCCAATTTTGAGTCGTTAAACTTCAAGCAAACAACAAGACTTAATTGGACTTCAAGAATCAGATTTTGACAAACGCTAATTAAAAGAAAGATTTCAAAAAGATTTACTCCATCCATTTTATAATAATTGATTTTTATGTTGTTTATTTTTTTCAAAATAAATGATATTTTAGGATTTCAAGAAGACTCCGGACATATTCTTTCAAGATTATCTTATTTAAATAGTCAAGATTCATTAATTACATTTTCTTTTTTTAGAAAGTATTACTTGATTAGGGATAAGTTAGTAAAAATATTCTTAATTTTTTAAGAGTGAATAATTTTTTAAAAGATGTGCATGAGCCTAAAAACCACTTATTATGAACGGAGAGAGTATTGTAAAAAACAACTACTACTATGTACTTTTTATTAATAAAACTACCCCTTAGTCCCTCCTATCTTCTTAAATTCTTTTGACTTTCTTGACAAAATTTGGTACCTAAAGTTAAACCTTACAAAGAGATGTTACATTTATTTAACTTAATTTGTGTATTATTTAATCTAATTTTTTTATGATCATAATGTCTGGATCATCTTGCATGCACCTTAATCATTCAGCAACTACTTGCTACCTCATACTAGAAAAAACATAATATAACTTTACTAACCCTGACTTAAGTAATGTTCTAAAGAAAATTAAAAATTTAGGTAATTTTCATCATCCGCTTGTTTCATGCATTTTGAAGAGTTCAAATTTGTTTTAAAGTGAAAAAGTAACTTGATCCACTTTGTATAAAAATTAGTCAACTCTAATAAAAGAATGTTACTGTTGGATTCTGGGGTAATACTATGGAACAATTAAAGAACAAATTAAAAGTAAAACAATTTGTATGCTAAAACATTTTGCAAATATCGTTGACAATGCCGTCCGACACAAGTGACAACACTTAGATAAAAACAGTAAAACCTTTGAAGAGTAAATGCAGCGGAAATAATAAAGAACACAAAATTTTATATTTACATAGGTTATATATTAATATAACCTATGACGGTCAATGAACGAAAGTATTATATATACAAGGGCGGACTAACGAAATAATCATAGGGTGGGTCGGCTAAAATAAATAAAAAAATATATTTAGCGCTCAAATAAATATATTACAATAGCAATTTACGTTCTTTCGAATCACGAAAGTCATTGATAATAACATCTACGTCAAAGTCATCGATAATTTTTCTTTCAATATACAATAGCAAAGTATTTGTAAGATAATCATCTGACATTTTGTTGCGGAGTCGACTCTTCACAATTTTTGTAGCTGAACATGCACGTTCATTTGTTGTAGTGGAAACCGGGAGCATAAGCACAAGAGAAATCAATCTGAATATCAACAGATAGATTTTCGATCTTCCTGTATCTATAATCCAACCATGGACAAGTTATAAACCAATGATGTTGACAACTTCTTTGATGGCCAACGGGACCTGAATACGGGAAAACATATTTTTCATCCGGGTAACAAGGACTTTCATTGATATGAGCACGTTTAACTTCATCACGTTGGCCAAAAGGATATTTCCAAATTTGAGTTCGCTCAGCGGGATCATAATTAATAGAATTGATACTAAGCTCTCTCGGTCTAGCGCGCTTTGAAGTTTCTCGTTCACTTGAAACCCCGACATTTGTAACATGTTCATTTACCACAGGTGCATCATTTTCCAAAGGTTTAGTGGGTTCTTTTGTTTTAAAGAACGAACTAATTTTGTTTTTGTGATTTTGACATTTGTATAATATTCCCAAATCTGAAGAAAAAAAATCAAACATTTAAAATAATCAATCGCCTAACTAAAATTAAATTGGGACCACAATATTACTATCATAAATTAAATATTTCTAACAATTCATCAAACCCAATCAATAAAAAAATTGGTTTAAAATTAATTATTTTCCTAATTTGCAATCATAATTAACAATCCAAATTAAACCCAAAAATTCTATTTACAAAACCTTCAAATAACCTAATAAAATAATAGAGAGAATACTACACACCTGGAGAAAGCTTTCGTTGTCGTTCTACTTGTTGTCGCTGGAAATTGCAATTCTTCACTCACGCACGTGGTTTAGAGTAGTGACTTCATGACTTTTCAATAGGTTAATTTTTTTTTTTGAAAGGCAGTTGGCCAATACTAATAGTCAATTTTTTTTTAAATGGGGGTGGGCCAGAATATATATATATATATATATATTTATTCCTTCTTTTATAATATTACAAGATAATACAAAAAGAACAAAAAAGTTAAGTCGCAGATGACTTATGCCTGAAAAATCTAACTAAATAGACATAGACAACATCTCATTACAATTGCTTCAATAAAGAACAAATATAGAATCTAGGCAGCAATTGTAATGTTGGACAGAATGTTGTCGACACACTCAGACAACACTTGTGATCCAGTTTTCTGATCGTGATATCAGAGAGCTCTCTTGATATTTTCTTTTGATTTTTCTAGATATCGATTCCTTGATGTAGCCTCTCTATTTATAGTAGAGAGTCTTCCTTGAAATGATCAATGAATCGTTGTAGAGGTTGAGAGAAAAGTGAGCAGCTTAATAGGATTTGTTGGAGAAGAATGTGGAGCAAGATCCTCTAACTTCTTGGACTTGTTCCCCACATCTAGCAACGTCTTGGACTTGGTCTTCCCACATTTTTAATCAGCTCCAAATCTTCTTGCCAGGTCACTTTACCATCGTGGTAAAAATCCCTTCAGTCCGTGAAGTAAGATAAAACTGTTATCAGAATGTTAGTCCGAATGTTATGACATTCCAACATTTTCTGATTTTAATTTAGTACTGAAAATGATATATTGGGCAAAATGTTATAACACCAAACCCAACATTAACAATTACTATTCCATTTCTTTGTTTTTTTTTTCAAAAGGTTTATTTTGACGTAACTCAAATACCAAAGAGAGTCGAACATAAGCATGACATCGATCCTTTAAATTCTGTGACTAATCGTACAGAAATACAAGGAGTATTAATCACTCAAATTTGAACTCCTCGCAGAGGTTTTGACGATTATTTAGATTCACACCAAGAGTCACTTTGAGAATATTTAGTATATAAAATAATTAAAAAATATATATTAGCGTATGTTACGCAAATTAGATAATATTATTTACTCTAGCAAGTATGGTTAGTTTAAAGAAGAATATTAAAGTACAATAAAAAAATGAAAGAGCTTGTGTATTCATGTAAACCAGTCAAAGATACTTTATCCGCACTTCCACCAATGCCCTCTCTATTATGGGAATTAATTAATGAGAAAAGCAGATGAAGTGTTTAAACTGAAGAATTTATTGGGACAAACATTTCGCTATTCATTTCTCCATATTCGTACTTGAAAGTTGAAACTTGTTGGAAATTCAGAAGCTAGCAAGGCTAAGGATCAAGAAAGCCTTGCTAGCATGACTATCCTTAGCCTTGTTGGAAAGATCTTGTGTATTCATGTAAATCACTCTCGGGAATGTTGTTGGAAGAGCTTGGTACGTATACGAAATGTTTGAGACATAAAATGATAGACGATTATTGACCAAATGACGAGGGTTTCACGTTGGTAAATGAAGGAAGAAGTGTACGATGTGTAAAAGATGAAACGAGTAGGAAATCGGCGCGGAGCCGTGAAGGGCCACGGCGCAACACCGTCGGAGCCGCGACGCCTTGGTGGCAGTGAGTCTCTGGAAGTCAAGCGCTGCGGCGCCTCCCAGGAAGGGTCGCAGCGCTTCGATGGCAGAATGTTCGACGGGAGCTGAAGAGTTTCTGACTTTTGGGCTGGTTTGGGGCATTGATTCCCCACGAATTGGCACATGAATTCAACCATTATTTTGCTGAATAACACCTCTCATAAGTGTCATTACATGGCCATTGATTGTCATTAGTTGGCTAGATGAGAGGTTATCTTACTCACACTATAAATTGAGGCTCTTGGCTCAATTGTAGGGGTGACAATTGGGGCAAGGCGGGTTAGGAATTTTTTTTAATGGGATAGGGCAGAGAAATATTAAAATAGGGCAGGGTAGGGAGGCCGACCTATTGGAAAGAAGATCTCATGCCATCAGGTCTTGCTCGTATATACTGGGATGTGGCCCTAGAAGAAAGTGTCAGGATGGATGTGAAGAGGCTAGGCTACCGCTCTCCGGACTTCTGAAAAGGTAGGAGTTGGCTTATCTAACTCTGTTAAATCGAGAACTTCAGAGCCGCAACTAGTAGCCCCGAGAAAGAACTCTAGGGAAGGTGCCTATTTGCTTGCCCTGTGTTCGGAATCAACGGATTGAGGACCTCCAATTTCGTCTCGCTCCATGCTTCATGGGAAAACTACTATTGTCTTCCAACGACAGAATTGGGAAAACCTGGCAGACAAGCTTAAATTCGCCTAGGTAAAATAGTATTTTTGAAATTAGTTAATGGGTTAGGACAAGGCAGGGCAAGATCCGAATTTATAAATAGATCGGTAAATAAGTGACCCGCGAATTTTCTCCAACACTGCCTTAAATTATTAGCCAACAATTTCGTTGATTTTTTCTCATAATCCCGCCAAAGCATAATTTTAAACATTAAAATCCAGCTGACAGGTCTTACCATATATGGATAGTCCAGTTATACGCAGATGAAACGCAACAATTGGATTTTCTTCGATGCACACCTTTCATTTCTCTCACCAATATAAAATTGTTGTTTTGAAATAAAAGATGACAAAAACGGGGCACGACTTAGGGGGCAGGACAGGGCAGGGCATATTTTTTGAAAATTGCTAAATAGAGCAGGGCGGATCAAATCCTTAGCAGGTCAAGACTTGCCCCGCCCTAACCTATCCAATTGCCATCCCTACTGAATTGTAGAATACATTTCATACTTGTATAGTTCAGTTTTTTCTGAACTTCTTTCTCTCTAGCATACTCTCACACACTCAAATGTTCTTCTTGAAAAACACTTAAGTTTTCTTTGCTCATTTGTTTAGTTGTTGTTTTATCTTGGGAGACAGTTGCCCATATCGTAAAAGGATATATACGGGACAATAATGTATTAAGGATAGAGTGAATATCACTCGATTCAGCAGCGCAATTGTAACACTACCAGATTTAGTGTCTCTTGATTTCAGACTATCAAAGATCAAGCATTACAACAAATCGGTTCAGAGAGGGCGACTGTAGTCGCCCTCTTTGGTTGGAATATCGCCCCCTTAGATCAAAAGGGGCGACAAATCGTCTTATTACGTCCGTTGTTTTAGATAAAAAGGAGCGTTTTTTCAAGTCGGCTCCTTTAGTAAGGACTAAAGAGTTGCCCTTTTTGAGATTTTGGTCATTGAGTGCTGATATTTCAATATAAATATATATATAATTTATGTCGGGCTTAATGGGTGCTCGAGAACCGATAAATTATACGGGGTCCGCCCCTCTGCCTATGGGTTTTAAACATACGTAGAGACTAAAAATGCTAAAGTATATATTCAAATACTACTTTTTACTAACCATCAAAATTAAGGGATTGTTTTTATCATTTTGCCTATGTATTTTGCATTGATAATAGATTCCTACATGACTCGCAGGTATTTGCACCTTATTTATGAAATATTTTGTTGGCTGATTTTGGTCAATTTCAAGAACATATTAGTCTAATAGCTTGCTTAATTAAATTAATGATTTCACACTATTAATGGATTTGTTAAAACCAACTAAATTATTAATTTGTTCTAAAGATTCAGAGAATTTCAAATGTTTCAGCCCCAAAATAAAAAATAAAAACAAAGAATCCCCAGCATGTAAAAAAATATGGCATATCGATCTTAAATAAAACGCCTTTATCCAGCAACTTAAAATAGGATATTTCTTTCTTTCACTTAATTCAAATTGTAAAGGGAAGAAAACTACTCCCTCCGTTCCATAAAAAGTGTCAACTTAGCCAAAAATACGTATATTATGAAATCACTAATGCAATATGAAGTGTAACAAATTACTCCTATATAATAAAAATAAAATACTTTTTCCACTTGATTAGGACTTGCACAACTAGTAAACTTTTTGATATTGTGAATTCAACAATATCAAGTGTTTATGTGGCTTTTCTAATCATCATTTATATGTTACTTTAATAGAAAGTGTAACAGTTTAACTTGTCAGTAGTTAAGAATTAGAGTGAGAATATTTTAACCATGATTAAGCAGTGAATGTGTATATGGAAGATACATGTATTGCATTTATCCATGCAAACACCTAATGCGAATAGTACATTTTTACCGGAATAAAAGTACACACAAAGGCATAAAATACTAGAAGCTTTTCGTTAAATAAATGTCCTAGTATGACATCCGTTTGCAGGTAATGTGCACTTGTATTTTGAGTCTGTATAGTGAACTAAAACCTAGTCTATTTAAATGAAATAGTTAATTAATGACAGGAAAACTGTTACACTTTCTGCGATGAAAATGGTTCTAACCAGAAATTTAGTTAGAAATTTGTATTATTGGGTTTAAAGATAAATGAGTCGTATTCGATCCGGAAAACTCCTTAACATATCCGATTTAAGTATCGAAAAATAAATATGTAAGACTGAGTAATAAGACAAAAATAATGAACAAGCTAAGATTCAAGATAAATAATAAGTAAAATGGACGAATGGATCTTCGAGTATATTGCTTTGAGAGAAAATAATATTAGGGTTACAAAGTGAGTCAGATGATCTCGCTTCCTTCCTAAGTTTTTACATATATAAGCCAAGACTTAGACTATTTCCACCTTAACAATTATGATGATGTGACCCTGCTGACGTTCCACTTTTCACGCGCGTCGCGACACTCTAATCGATACTGACAAATGTGACAGGAGTTGATGGGAGTGGGTAACAGTTGTTGAGTGTCCTCGAACCATCTAATCCACTGGATACGTAGATTCC
Source organism: Przewalskia tangutica (assembly GCA_029844215.1). NCBI lineage: Eukaryota > Viridiplantae > Streptophyta > Magnoliopsida > Solanales > Solanaceae > Przewalskia > Przewalskia tangutica. The sequence continues at coordinate 9,826,713 of CM056718.1, read as the reverse complement.
CCCTGATGCGCTTTTCACCTAATACAGATAGTCCCCCACTTTCCGAGACCTTCATTTCATGAGTTGCGGGAAGTGGAAGAGTCGGTTCATTTTTGAACTTTTCGCGGGAACGCAACCAAAACGTAGCCATTTTTTCCATGATAAAACGTTTTGTCAGGACGACATTTAATGCACTCTTTACCCATTCGGCGATGCCTTTTCAGAGACACTGATTGACGTTTTCTGACCAGGCACACCCCGTCACATTTAAAGGCTAATGATTACTCATGTTGGCTATTTAAACGGGTGACCCCGCTATCTTTTCTCGTTCTTACTCTCAACTTTCTTCTTCCGCACACTTAATCCTCTATTTTCTCAATTCATGCTTTCAACAATGTCTTCATTATCCACTTCAACTTCTTCTTCTTTTGACCTTACTATCGTCAGTATGTGAGAACAACTGGGCAATACCTCAGCGATCTTCGCTCGCCGTCGGCCCTCGTATACTTCGATTACTCGAGCAATAGACTTGGGTACCATAGCATCGGAAATCATCCCCCTCCAATATCAACTATGAGAGAGATTTTCATGCCAGTTATCAATTGAAATTAGTTGAGGGGATAACCTCTCTTATAGATGAATCCGCAATTTCTCAAGTCCACATTGACTGCCAATGGGGGCTTAAGGTTGAGATGTTGCCTCCCTATGAATTCTAGCATTACCTGTCATGTCCTGGGTATATCGATGATTTACATATATCCTTTCATTATCAGATTTTCCCTCCCGACTCTCGAGTTCATAAAAGCTTTATGTCATCGTTACGACATTTGTTTGGGGAGATTAGCCCTCCAGACATGAAGAGTTATCCGCTACTTTCAGTTCCTAGCGGTACTTGCAAATCTTCTTTTATCATATAATCTATATTTACTCCCCCGTGTATTTCATGGGAGAATGACAAATCTTAGTTTTCGAGGATCTCGTGGTCTCATTACAAGTTTCGAGGAATATCAAGACCGGGGGTCATATGATTGGTTTGTAATATCCGCTCAAGACACCTCCACAATGTCGCCTTTGTCCCTCTTCCGGAATAATAGAACAATGGTCGTAAGTATCTGTATCATTTCTTTTTGTGTTATCTCATTGTCTATCCCTCGGGCATCATTTCTAACTCTGTCGTTTATGTTATTCCAGCCCTCGATCTAACCAAAAACCTTACCTGATATTTTTGGTTGGGTAATAAGCATTTTTTGCGCCTCTCGGAACATCAAGAGGACCTGGTGGGGCATTTCTAACGATCGGTAGAAGGGAAAAAACCACAGTAAGTTCTCTTTCTTATTTTATCTGTCTCTTTGCTAATTGTATCTTCTTGGTATGGTTTTAACTTCCATTATATCTGCAAGGCCTTCCCCCTTAAGGGGATTTTGTTAGGCAGGCGCCTTCTAGGGAAAAAGTCCAAGCTTGTATTGCCCAGGCAGCTGTAGAGGCGAGGAGCCACAAGAGGCATGGGTTCCAAGAAGATAATGTAGAGGGTGGTTGACGCTGCTGGTGATGATGGAGGGGTCGCTGAGGCCGTAGACACGATGGTCCCTTTTACCGAGGCCATTGTAGGTTCAGAAGGTAGTGAGGACCAGCCCGGGAGCGTAGGTGAAGAAGAGGCTCCAGATGATAATGCGGGTGTCATCCCTTCCATTTCGCCGCCACTTGTTTTTAGCTCGAACCTCGACTTGGAGGGTTCCTTGTCCTATCTAGCGGGTATATTTCTTCAGGTAAATTGAATTTTTTTTTCTTACCAGTTTTCCTTCTTTAGAGTGACCTCACATACTAAGATTTCATGTTTGATTATTTTCCAAGGTCATGCTTCATCTTCCTCCGCCCTTGAGCTTTTTAAGAACATGCCTTCAGGTAAATTGAATTCTTTTTTTCTTACCATTTTTCCTTCTTTAGAGTGACCTCACATACTAAGATTGCCTGTTTGATTATTTTCCAAGGTCATGCTTCATCCTCCTCCGCCCTTGAGCTTTTTAAGAACATGTTTTCTTCTTCTTCCCGTGATGTGGTGAGGTTGATGGAAGAGAACCAATGTCTTTGGTATGATATTGCCCTGCTCCGATTGGAGAACAAATATGTTTCAGCCTTAAAGGCCACCTTGGTTCTACAATGGAGGGGGCCAATCAAGCTTTGGTAGCAAGAGAGGATACCTTCCGGCATATGCCTATGGCTCGCCAATTAGTATAGAAGAGGTTGGACCGGGTGGAGGCCGAATGTGATACTGTGTGGGGATGGGTTCAAGAGCTTGAGTCTTCTCATGCCCTACTCAGGGCATGCAACTAGCACCTGACGCTTCATTGAGTGTTTGAATGAAGAAGGGCCACACTGCTCCAGGATTATATTATTCTCTACACCCGCCATAGGTTCTGCAAGGTGTTGATGAGGGACAAATTGACGTTTCCTCATCTTTGATTAATGTGACGGTGGATCTGGGTGCTGCCGAGGTGGACATGGATGACCTCCGTGATGAAATGCCCCTTCCTCCGATTCCTCAGTCGATTTTTTGGGTGGTGAAGATACTCCCTCTGCTTAGCTTTGAGAATTTCTTGTAGGCCTTTGTGCCCTTTCTGAATATTTCTTGTTTTGACTTGCGTGCCATTTTTGTTGGATGGATGTTTTAGGGCATGTGCGCCCTTTTGACTTTGTTTTTAGCCTTCCTACACTATTTTGTTGGGTTTCTAGGGCCTGTGTGCCCTCAAATGTTTTTATGCAAGTCTTTGTACTCTCTTTGCTCCCCATTTAATGATAATTATTAGTTTACTTCCAACCTTGGCTTCTTGTTTCTATGATTTGACATGTGATTTGTTTTGGCAACAGTTGTGATCATAATTGACATGTTGACTTTTTATTTTGCACTTAATCGTCGAGGCGTGACCGCTATACCTGTCTACCGGAACTATGCTAATATTCAGTGTTTAGTGTTTAAGTTGAGGTATGATGAATGATGCATACTTATTTTGTTTTTGCATTTTGTGTTTGAGGTCATCATTTCTAATCCAATCCGGAAATGTCGCTTCCGGAAACACTTTTGTGATATTGACAACTAAACATCCAATTCACAAGAAAGGAGGGCCCTCTGATTTTAGTATTGATGGGGAGGAAATATCGACCTCATTTAATGGAACAAAAGTTCATAGAACCTACACGCTCGAAGGATCAATGATCGTGTTGTGTGTTAAAAGTGATTTGCGGAGCTGTGTGGCTTCCGAGTCCGGTTTTGCCCAGGACATTTTTAAGTGCAAAGAAAAGGATGCCTTGCTAACGATAGTTGAAAATAAGTTGACATTCTTATTTAATTTAAGAAATTCTGATGGACAACTTGTCCTACTGATATATAATCCCCTCTGGGGGTTTTACAGAATTTTCATAAGATGATGACAAAAGGAAACCGGGCGAGTGCGGTGACTGCCAACGCATGAGTGTATCTTCAGAGAGATCCCATGGTTTTACAATTTTGTCATTTTGTATGGTTCCACTCTTCTCCCCTCAGCACTCAGATGCAAAGTACCGAGGAAACTAGTGTCAGGCTATCATCTTCTGGCACGACAGCTTTTTATATGTTTTTTTATTGTTGCCTCATTCAAAAACCTTGCTAGGAAAACCCATTTGGGATAAAACCTTGGCCAAGAAAAAGAGTGCAATGCATATCTTTAGTTTTCCCCCTGGTGACAAGGAGATCACATTTCTAGGGGCAGTCTCTGTCAGATAGAGAAAGCAAGTTAACCGAAGGTAAACAATGTAAAAGCTTAAGAACATACCTGTCCCATTTTCAGAGGTAAAATATTTTCAAGTGGCTGACGTTCTAGCTATTCTTCAACTTATTTCCGTGTTAATCTTTGATCCGATAGGATCCTTTTCCTGTGATCTTTAATATCTGATACAGCCCTCCCAGTAGGCTATCAACTTGCATGAGCGGGAGTCCCTGGTCGCGAGCGTGACCTTCTGGATGACATAGTCTCCGAACTTGAAATGTCTTTGTTTTCCTATTGAAATACCTTTCAATTTTTTTGCTTTTGTGCTACCAGTTGTGAGTCAACTCTCTGTGCTCTTCTAGAAGTTCCAATCCTACTATAATGGCTTCGTTATTGGATTCTTCTGTGATCTAGGTGTATCGAAGGTTGGGTTTTCCGACAACGGGTATCAGTGCTTCAGCCCTGTATACTAGGGAAAATGGGATTTCCCCGGAGCTTGTCTTGGTCATAGTTCTGTAAGACCATATGACTCCTAGTAATACTTTCGACTAATTGCCTTTGGCGCATTCTAACTTTTTCTTAATATTTTGGATCAGCGCTTTGTTAGTTGATTCCGCTTGCCCATTTGTGCACTGATGGTACAGCGAAAAGGTAATTATCTTGATACTAATTGTCGACCGTTGTAACGGGCTATCTCTTTTGGCACCCCAAATCGACAGATGATATGATCCTAGATAAAATCTATTACCTGTTTCTCCCGGATCTTCTTGTGTGAGCCTCCACCCATTTTGAGAAATAGTTTGTTAAGACTAGCATGAACTTTACCTTTCCCACGACTCTCGGTAGAGGTCCTACGATATCAATTCCCCATTTGAGGAATTTCCATGGGGCCACCATTGAATGGAGTGGTTCAGCGGGTTGATGTATCATGGAGGATCCATTAGCACTTGTCATGTTTTTAACGTAGGCTTTGACGTCTTCCTCCATTTGGCACTAATAGTATCTGACCCTTACTATCTTTCTGACTAGTAAGTCATACGCAGAGTAGTTTCTGCAACTACCTTCATGTATTTCCCTTATTACGTAATCAGCTTCCGTTGGTCCTAAGCATTTGGCCAGGGGACCGAAGTAAGATATTCGATACAATTCTCCTTCATGTATGTATTATCATGATGTTTTGACTCTTAAGCCTCGTGCAACTTTGCTGTCATCAAGAAGAGTCTGATTCTACAAATAATTAATGATGTCATTCCATCAGTTCCATGTCAAACAGGTGGAATTCACTTTGTGCAAGCTAGGATTCAGGACGGAGTGTAGGAGGTGGACTATTGTTATACCCCGTATTTCCAGAGTATGTACGTAAGGGCGTACGTACAAAAGTTTAAGCCTTAAGTAGGCATAAGGGACGAAAATTGTGCACACCCTACGAAAAGAATTGTTTTCCGACGAAAAGTTTTCCAAACCTTGCGAAGGGAAAATTACGGTTGCGACATTTATATTTTTTGCGGATTTTTCCGAGAGATGAAATATTTTGGACCAACGAGAGGGAGACATGTGTCACCCTCAAGTTGGCGGAAATGGGGGACGAAATCTTGGCACGTTTTTGCCATGTAAAATGTCTTAAACATTTGGTCAATGTTTGCTAGATATTTATGGAGTAGATGGATAAGGTTACACTTGCCCAAATCTCCACCATCCACATGCTTGAATCTTGGCCCTTGAAAGTCCTATAAATACCCCCCAAAGTTGCAAAGAATTCTTCATCCACAAATCATTTTCCAAGTCTCAAAACTTCCCCCCCTTTGGAGAAGCTCTCGTCCAACACCATCTCCCCCCCCCCCCCTCTTGAGTGTTCTAGCCGAAACACCCCCCCCCCCCTTTGGTAGAAAAATACTCTCCAAGTATTGTTGCTATTCCAAAATACCTTAGCCAAAATCCCTTATAGTATTCCAAAGTTACCTATATACGTAGAGCCCGAAAATACTACCTTATATCCTTTTAGTCACAAAACGAAACCCTAAGGAAATCTTCATAGTTGGTTGAAGTACTAAGTAGAAGTTGTTTGGAAACTTCTAAGGGTTTCTTGGAGCTTTCGGAGCGTGCAAATTAGAAGCTAAACGTTGCTCAGGATCGACATTTAATCTTGGATAATTTTGGGCTTGTCGAGGTAAATATCTTGTCCTCCTATTGTAATTAGAGTTTACATACTGTTGAAGTATAGAATTAAGTATAAGTTATATACAAGGAAGGTATATAAGAAGAGAATTGAATCAGACTTACATGTATTTGATGAGACTTGTGTAGTTTGGCGGGTAGGGAAATGCTGCCCAATTTTCCGTAGAATTAAGAACCTTCTGCTTAGAATATCCTACAGAGTAGTCTAGACATTGATAGACGTATTTGACTATTATAGGTTGATACTCTGCGCGCGACATATTCGACTTGGCAGGTGGATTTTCGCCGAGAAGGTATGTGATTCTTCCTATCCTCTTGAGCATGATATTTTTGATATATATATAGTACGGTAGACGTACGTGTGTTAAACTGAAGTTGGTTTTACTCTGATGTCTTTTGACTTGAGTTTTAAATAAAGAATCTTGAGGTATTTCAAAAGAATTATAAATCATTTTTGAAAGAAAAGTAATACTTGGTTTTCAACAAGCTTAAGTGTTATACTAGCTTTATGGGAAGTTAGGTATAACGACTTAAGAAAGATAAGAAGAAACGGTTTACTTATTTGTTTACAAAAGCCTTATGAATGATTTCTGAAGGTGTGGTAAGATGGTTTGGTAAGTAGACATATTATGATGTTACGTGTGTTAGTGTCTTGAAATGTTGTGTAAAGGGGGTTCCCTTGTTGTGCTTATGTTGTTTAGCGATAAGCAGTTGTACTGATATTATATCACTTACACCCCCTGACTTGATATGCCGAGGGTTAGCCGCCCTCGATGCGAGGTATACCTACGCGGTGCATGTGACCGGCGCGAGTCGCGGAGTTTCGAGGATTGATCATTCGGGTATTATCCGACGCGAGGATGCCACGCGATGCGTGTGACTATGCGGCCGGTGACTACGCGATGCGTGTGACTATGCGGACTTCGGGGTCGGGGCGATGTCGGGGTTAGCTATCTCGATGCGAGGAATACCTCACGCGGGTGCATGACCTATGCGCAGACCGCGGAGTTCGAGATTAGGCACGCATAATGATACTATGGGCGATTGCCTTGCTTCGATCATTAGCGCCTAGAAAAGACCGATTACATTATACCTATTTTGCTCTTGTTTATCCGTGCACTATGCGCGTTGAATTGATTGTATTGGTAAGTGGTTTTAAAAGCTTTGATTTCGTTTGATGATTTACGCTTCACATACTTGGTACTGTTATCGACCTCGGGGCTGCGTTCATGCCGCAGGTAAGGGAAAGCAGGTGCTAGATCTGCATCCTTAGGATCTTTACTTTGGTGTCAGGAGCTCCATCTTCTCCGGAGGCTCGACTTTTGGTATGGTTCTCCCTGGTGTTGTAGATATATGTACATTCAGGGTATGGCGGGGCCCTGTCCCGCCATAGTTGTTTACTTTCTTAGAGGTCTGTAGTCCTATTGTACAGTTGGGATGTAACTGCCAGGCTTTGTATTTATATATATGCCGAAAGGCGACTTTTTCTCAGATAAACTGTGTCTCATGTTACATTTGTTTCATGTCTTGTTTTTATATTCCGCTGATTACTCTGATGTATGACTACTTGGATGCCCGGGTAAGGCACCAGTCACGGGCCCCGGAACGGGTCGTGACAAAAGTGGTATCAGAGCAGTTAATCCTCGGAAAGTGTCTACGCATCAGATCTAGTAGAGTCTTGATTATCGGTGTGTTGTGCACCACACCAATAATCAAGAGGCTATAGGATATTTAGGATTGGTTTCCATTCTTCTCACTCTGAGATCGTGCCTTAGAGCTGTGTTATAAATTGGACCCCTCTAACATATTTCCTTTTAACGCTTATGCCCACGCCAGCAACCCGCCTGTATGGCAAGGCAGCGAGGAGCGCTAGTAGGACACCGAGAGTAACGAGGCTCAGCCCATCTATACAGGCGATACCTCGCATGAAGTTCCACGACGCCAATTTCAGCAGGTTTAGAGCCGCAGCGATGGTCGATGAGACCCGATACTGCGCCTCGGTCCCACCGAGCAGAGAGACGGGTTACTGAAGATAGCCCGATTCTAGCCGTGATTGTGGCGACACGAGGATAGGCCGGATGCACCGTTCCAGCCCAAAGAAGTACCCGTGGTCCACCCGAGGTCGGATAGTTTGAGGCTACGGGATTTTCTGAGTTGTAGCCCGCCAGAGTTCTACGGGATGAGGCCTGAGGATGATCCGCAGGAGTTCATCCGACAACCACGGATCGTAGAGTGATCGGGCTTGGAGACCGAGTCGGTGGTCTTGGTTCACATCGTTGCCGTGATACCGCAATGATCGGTTTGATTCGTGGAGCTATCCCGGGAGAGCATGCACTTCCAAAGGTATGGGATGAGTTCTCGGAGGCTTTTCTCACCACTTCGCCTCCACGATGAGGCACGGGCCGTGCGATTCTTGACGCCGAGACAGAGGCGCACGATCGGAGTACAACGTTGAGTTCGATTCGTTGGCTCGATATGTCCCGGCGTTAGTAGCGGATATGGAGGACCGAGTGCACCGCTACGTCACCGGGCTGGATGATTATTTGGCAGAGTCTTGCTCAGGTGTAGCTCTTCAGCCGGGCATGGACATTGCCCGCATGCAGGCTTACATACTAGGATGTGAGGAGCGTAGAGGCCAGCGGGTTGTCAGATTTCAGCAGAAGAAGGCCAGGAAGGCAGGGTCTTTTGGTGGTTCTCGGGGTGGACGATCTCATCAGCAGACTATATTTGCACCACAGCCAGCTCAGAGCACTCCTACACCGTCTCGCATGACCAGAGTATTCGGGCGGTCGGCCCGTGGATTGATTTCGGGTAGCAGAGGTGCTAACCGATCGAGACCACCCCCCCTCAGTGTGGCCGATGCGGTGGATCCCATTACGGGAGTTGTGGTCCTACTTCGGGAGTTTGTTATGCTTGCGGCCAGAAGGGTCACTTTGCGAGGGACTGTCCGACCAAGGGCAGCGCAGATGGTAGGGGTCAGCCTACAGGGTCTTTTGCCGGTTCATCATCTCCTACGGTTACTCGCCCCGGAGGGCAGGGTACTCAGGGACCAGCAGGTCGCAGCAGAGGTCGTGGCAGGGGTCCTAGTTCTAGCGGTCCTCAGAACCGCATTTATGCCTTGTCCAGCCGCCAGGACCAGGAGGCGTCGCCGGATGTCGTCACAGGTACTTTATCAGTTTCTTGTTGTGACGTGTACGCCTTGATAGATCCGGGTTCTACTCTGTCCTATATATCCCCCCTTATTGCTAGTAGGATAGGGATAGAGCCTGAGTCCATAGACCCTTTCGAGGTAGCTACGCCAGTGGGTGATTCGGTGGTAGCTCGGCGGGTATATAGGGCTTGCCCAGTGTCTTTATGCAGTCGTCAGACCCTAGCCGACTTGATAGAGTTGGATATGACCGATTTCGATATGATCATGGGTATGGATTGGCTAGCCTCTTGCTACGCCAATGTAGACTGTAGGGAGAGAGTCGTACGGTTCCAGTTTCCTGGGGAGCCGGTTATTGAGTGGGAGGGGAACACTGTGTCGCCGAGGGGTAGGTTTATTTCTTACCTCAAGGCTAGAAAGATGGTGCAGAAGGGGTATATCTACCATCTCATTCGGGTGTTTGATACTGAGGCTGCGGTACCAGATTTTCAGTCAATTCCAGTGGTCAGAGAGTTCCCAGATGTGTTTCAGCACGACCTCCGTATCCTCCCGAGAGGAGATAGAGTTTTGTATCGATGTCTTTGCCGGACACTCGGCTATTTCCATTCCGCCATACGTAATGGCACCGCCGAGTTGAGAGAATTGAAGGACCACCGAGAGATTTCTTTGGAGAAAGGCTTCATCGTGCCTAGTGTTTCTCCCCGGGAGCCGGTATTGTTCGTGAAGAAGAAGACGCCGCGCGCATGTGTGTTGATTACGGTGAACAAGGCGACTATTAAGAATGATACCCCTTCCCGTGATTGATGATTTGTTCGACCGGTTGCGAGTGCGAGATGTTTCTCAAGATTGATCTGCGATCGGGCTATCATCAGTGCGAGTTAGAGAGAGGATGTCCCAGATCGCATTCGGACGATGACGCACTATGAGTTCAGGGTTATGTCTTTCGGTTTGACCAATGCTCCGGCGGTATTCATGGATTTAATGAACCGAGTGTTCAAGCCATTTTTGGACACGTTTGTGATAGTGTTCATTGATGACATCTTGGTTTATTCCCACTCAAAGCAGGAGCATGCGGAGCATTTGGCGATCTTGGCCGAGAGTTCTCCAGGACCAGCAGTTATACGCCAAGTTTTCCAAATGTGAGTTTTGGTTGGCTTCGGTGGCATTTCTTGGGCATATTGTTGGGGCCGATGGTATTCAGGTGGATACGGCCAAGATCGAGGCAGTCAGGAGTTGGCCTAGACCTACTACTCCGACAGAGGTGCGCAGTTTTCTGGGCCTTGCCGGTTACTATCGGAGGTTCGTGGAGAAGTTTGTTTCTATTTCGGCACCCTTGACTAAGCTGACTCGGGCGGCTAAGTTTGATGGATCGATGTCAGGCGTGGTTTCCAGCTACTAAAGGAAAGGTTGACGCCCGCCCCAGTTCTTACTCTTCCAGAGGGTCCAGACGGTTATGTAGTGTATTGTGATGCGTCAGGCGTCGGGCTTGGATGTGTGTTGATGCAGCAGGGTAAGGTTATAGCCTACGCTTCTCGACAGCTCAAGAAGCATGAGAAGAATTACCCCACCCATGATTTGGAGTTAGCAGCGGTGATTCACGCCTTGAAGATCTGGAGGCACTATTTGTATGGAGTTCATGTGGATATTTACACAGACCACAAGAGCCTCCAGTATATCTTCAGCCAGAGGGAGCTGAACTTACGACAGAGATGGTGGTTAGATCTACTCAAGGATTACGATGTCGATATCCTGTACCACCGAGGGAAGGCCAATGTTGTGGCAGATGCCCTTAGTCGTAGGTCGATGGGGAGTCTATCAGATGTACAGCCAGAGAGGAGGGGCATGGTCCGCGAGTTGCATCAGCTAGCGAGCCTTGGAGTCCGATTGATTGATTACGAGTAGTGGGGTTCGAGGCACGAGGTTGCCGAGTCTTCCATCGTCGAGGAGGTGAAGAGGCAACAGTTTGAGGATCCGGTTTTGACGCGGTATCGTGATACGGCGCTTCATGAGGGGAAGGGTCCTTTTGAGGTAGCACCTGATGGGGTGCTGAGGTTTGAGGGCAGATTGTGTGTTCCAGATATTGCAGGACTTCGGCAGCAGGTTCTAGGGGAAGCACACAGCGCGCGTTACTCTATCCATCCGGGGTCGACAAAGATGTACCACGATCTCAGATCTGTGTATTGGTGGGATGGCTTGAAGAGGGACGTGGCAGAGTTTGTGGCTCATTGCCCGTGTTGTCAGCAGGTGAAGGTAGAGCACCAGAGGCCTGGTGGATTATTGCAGACGATAGAGATCCCGACCTGGAAGTGGGAGGTGATCAACATGGACTTTATCACAGGATTACCTCGCACTCAGAGGAAGCATGATTCTATCTGGTTTATCGTCGACAGGCTGACGAAATCAGCCCACTTTCTTCCCGTCAGGACGGCTTTTTCGGCTGAGGATTATGCTAGACTTTACATCCGAGAGATCGTGAGACTGCATGGGGTCCCTATTTCTATCATATCTGACCGAGGAGCCCGGGCGACGCTAACTTCGGAGGTCTTTCGGAAGGGTTTAGGGACGCAGTGAGCCTCGATCGCATTCCATCCTCGCATGCACGACAGCAGAGCGCACTATCCGACTCTTGAGGATATGTCTGAGCCCGTGTTATTGACTTCATGGTAGCTGGGAGGATCATTTGCCTCTAGTTGAGTTTGCGTATAATAATAGCTACCACTCCAGTATTCAGATGGCGCCTTATGAGGCCTTGTATGGGAGGAAGTGCAGATCGCCGATAGGCTGGTTTGATGTAGGCGAGGTGCAGTTAGTGGGACCAGACCTGGTTCATCAGGCAGTGGATAAGGTGAAGCTTATCCAGGAGCGACTATCGACTCCGAGTCGGCGAAGTCATATGCAAATCATCGTCGTCAGATCCGAGTTCGAGGTTGATGATTGGGTTTTTTCAAGGTGTCACCCACGGCGGTGTGATGAGATTCGGAAGAAAGGGAAACTCACCAAGGTACATTGGGCCTTATCGATTGTCCGCAGGTAGGAAAGGTTGCCTATGAGTTGGATCCGCCGTCCGATCTTGAGGCGGCATCCGGTTTTTCATGTTTCTACTTTGAGGAGATGTATCGGATCCATCTAGGTGCACCCGATTGACGATGTCCAGTGACCGAGGGGTTATCGTATGAGGAGATTCCCATAGCGATAATCGATCGTCGTTAGCGTCTGCGACAAAGGACGGCTTCCACAAAGTCTTGTGGCGAACGAGCACGGGAGGATATGACGTGGGAAGTCGAGGAGGACATGAGGCGTATATCCTCACCTATTCCCCACACCTCCAGGTAACTCACTTTCCTACTTGTAAATTTTCATTGACATATTTGCTTAAGTGTTGTATTATGGCCATGTGTGGCATTTGCAAACTGTTTAAGTTATGAGGAACTTTATCGTTATCTGTCTTGGGAAAGAACATTCGGGACGAATGTTTCTAAGGAGGGGAGAATGTTATACCCCGTATTTCCAGAGTATGTACGTAAGGGCGTACGTACAAAAGTTTAAGCCTTAAGTAGGCATAAGGGACGAAAATTGTGCACACCCTACGAAAAGAATTGTTTTCCGACGAAAAATTTCCAAACCTTGCGAAGGGAAAATTACGGTTGCGACATTTATATTTTTTGCGGATTTTTCCGAGAGATGAAATATTTTGGACCAACGAGAGGGCGACATGTGTCACCCTCAAGTTGGCGGAAATGGGGGACGAAATCTTGGCACGTTTTTGCCATGTAAAATGCCTTAAACATTTGGTCAATGTTTGCTAGATATTTATGGATTAGATGGATAAGGTTACACTTGCCCAAATCTCCACCATCCACATGCTTGAATCTTGGCCCTTGAAAGTCCTATAAATACCCCCCAAAGTTGCAAAGAATTCTTCATCCACAAATCATTTTCCAAGTCTCAAAACTTCCCCCCCTTTGGAGAAGCTCTCGTCCAACACCATCTCCCCTCTCGAGTGTTCTAGCCAAACACCCCCTTTGGTAGAAAAATACTCTCCAAGTATTGTTGCTATTCCAAAATACCTTAGCCAAATCCCTTATAGTATTCCAAAGTTACCTCTATACGTAGAGCCCGGAAATACTACCTTATATCCTTTTAGTCACAAAACGAAACCCTAAGGAAATCTTCATAATTGGTTGAAGTACTAAGTAGAAGTTGTTTGGAAACTTCTAAGGGTTTCTTGGAGCTTTCGGAGCGTGCAAATTAGGAGCTAAACGTTGCTCAGGATCGACATTTAATCTTGGATAATTTTGTGCTTGTCGAGGTAAATATCTTGTCCTCCTATTGTAATTAGAGTTTACATACTGTTGAAGTATAGAATTAAGTATAAGTTATATACAAGGAAGGTATATAAGAAGAGAATTGAACTGTACTTACATAGGGCTGTATTTACAGTAGACTTGTGTAGTTTGGCGGGTAGGGAAATGCTGCCCAATTTTCCGTAGAATTAAGAACCTTCTGCTTAGAATATCCTACAGAGTAGTCTAGACGTTGATAGACGTATTTGACTATTATAGGTTGATACTCTGCGCGCGACATATTCGACTTGGCAGGTGGATTTTCGCCGAGAAGGTATGTGATTCTTCCTATCCTCTTGAACATGATATTTTTGATATATATATAGTACGGTAGACGTACGTATGTTAAACTGATGTTAGTTTTACTCTGATGTCTTTTGACTTGAGTTTTAAATAAAGAATCTTGAAGTATTTCAAAAGAACTATAAATCATTTTTGAAAGAAAAGTAATACTTGGTTTTCAACAGGCTTAAGTGTTATACTAGCTTTATGGGAAGTTAGGTATAACGACTTAAGAAAGATAAGAAGAAACGGTTTACTTATTTGTTTACAAAAGCCTTATGAATGATTTCTGAAGGTGTGGTAAGATGGTTTGATAAGTAGACATATTATGATGCTACGTGTGTTAGTGTCTTGTAATGTTGTGTAAAGGGGGTTCCCTTGTTGTGCTTATGTTGTTTAGCGATAAGCAGTTGTACTGATATTATATCACTTACACCCCCTGACTTGATATGCCGAGGGTTAGCCGCCCTCGATACGAGGTATACCTCATGCGGGTCTGTGTGACCTATGCGGAGCTGCGGGAGTTCCAGGATTGATCATTCCGGGTATTATCCCGACGAGGATGCCTACGCGATCCAATGTGACTATGCGGACTTCGGGGGTCCAGGACGATGTCGGGGGTTAGCTATCCCCGATGCGAGGAATACCTCATGCAGTCATGTGACCTATGCGGTGCGGAGTTCGAGATTAGGCACGCATAATGATACTATGGGCGATTGGCCTTGCTTCGATCATTAGCGGCCTAGAAAAGACCAGTTACATTATACCTATTTTGCTCTTGTTTATGCTGTGGCACTATGTGCGGTTGAATTGATTGTATTGGTAAGTGGTTTTAAAAAGCTTTGATTTCGTTTCAGTACTTTACAATTTCACATACTTGGTACCTGTTGTACTGACCTCCTTCGGGGGGCTGCGTTCATGCCGCAGGTAAGGGAAATCAGGTGCTAGATCCGCATCATTAGGATCTTTACTTTGGTGTCAGGAGCTCCATCTTCTCCGGAGGCTCGACTTTTGGTATGGTTCTCCCTGGTGTTGTAGATATATGTACATTCAGGGTATGGCGGGGCCCTGTACCGCCATAGTTGTTTACTTTCTTAGAGGTCTGTAGTCCTATTGTACAGTTGGGATGTAACTGCCAGGCTTTGTATTTATATATATGCCGAAAGGCGACTTTTTCTCAGATAAACTGTGTCTCATGTTACATTTGTTTCATGTCTTGTTTTTATATTCCGCTGATTACTCTGATGTATGACTACTTGGATGCCCGGGTAAGGCACCAGTCACGGGCCCCGGAACGGGTCGTGACAACTATGGATTCCAATCCCCCTTCTGTTGTCCTGGACGAGGAACCCAAATTATCCAGAGCATCCGTTTCGACATTCATTTCCCGATGAATCTGCACAACCTTCTATTGTGTGAAGCAATCCAATAAAATCATAACTTTGTTTAAGTACTTTAGCATTCAGCTATCTTTGGCCTCATATTTGCCGAGAATTTGATTGATGACTATTTTGGAGTTGCTTTTTAGCTCTATATTCTCAACTCTGAGCCCTCATGCTAGCTCCAAACCTGAAAATTGTGGTCTCATACTCGGCCTCATTGTTAGTTAAAGACATACATTTAATAGTTTTCCTGATTATTGTTCCTGACGGGGTAACTAAGATAATCCCCAACTCGGTACCTTTTACGTTTATGGCTCCATTCGTGTACATGACCCATTCCCCGGAGGCGATCTCAATTTCCCAAACAACTTTCATTTTGGTGCGGGGCATCATTCCTGGATTATATTCAACCACGAAGTCGTAATCAACCACGAAGTATGACAAAGCTTGAGACATGATGGCAGTCCATTGTTAATAGGTGATATCGTACTCGCAAATTTCAATTGATAAATTTGCCAACCTGTCCGAGAGTTTAAGCGTGTGCAAGATGTTCCTCAGGGGGAAGGTTGTTATCACACATACAGGGTGACATTGCAAGTATGGTCTCAACTTTTGGGTTGCGATCACCAGAGCCATGGTCAATTTCTCAAGGTAGGGGTAACGAGTTTCTGCCTCAAATAAGGCATTGCTAGTATAATAGATAGGTGATTGTGTAGTTTTTTCTTGTCGAACAAGCACAACACTTATCAATGTCTCATAGAGAACCACGTAGATCAACAAGGGTTCTCCCACCTCTGGCCTTACGAGCAGTGGTGGGTTTGTCAAGTATCTCTTTAGGTTTCTTAGTGTCTGCTGGCATTCCGAGGTCCACTCAAAGTCTTTCTTCTTTTTCAACACATTGAAGATTTTTTGGCATCGTTAGGATGACCTCAAAATGAACCTTCACAGTGCGGTTATTCTCCCAGTCAATCGTTGTACTTCTTAAATGTTATTAAGCATATCTGGGATTTTTCCAATCACTCAAGTATGATCTGGATTGGCCTCGATTCCTCTACTTGATGCTATGAAACCCAAGAATTTCCCCAAGCCTACTCTGAAGACACATTTCTTTGGGCTTAGCTTAAGGTTTTACTTGCAAAGGATCTCAAACATTTTGTACAAATATCTTATGTGCTCATCTATTTCCAGCTATTTAATGATTAGGTCATATAAATAAACCTCCACATTCTGACCTAACTGATGTTGGAATATCTATTTGGTCATTTGGTGAAAGGTGGTCCCTGCATTCTTTAGGCCAAAGGGCATGACATTATAACAGTAGGTACCGTGCTCCGTGATGAACGAAGTCTTTTCCTGATCCGTCGGGTCCAACCGTATTTGGTTGAACTCTGAGAAAACATCCTGGAAATTGAGCAACTCGTGCCCGACTATTGTGTCAACAACCTTGTCCAGTTGAGGCATGGGGTACGAGTTCCTCATACATGCCTTATTCAGGTTTTTTAAATCAAAGAACCTTTGGAAAGTATTAGGTTTTTTAGGAAGGACTACTACGTTGGCTAGCCTATGATACTACACCTCTCAAATCGCTCCCAATTGGACAAGTTGATCCACATTTTCTTTAATGAATTGGCTACGTTCAGCTGACATTGGACACTTTTTTTTGCTTAATGGGCTAACAGTCCGGGTTTACGCTTCTCACGCCCCGAACCCTGGGCCCGCGACTGATGTCCTACCTGGGCACCCTTCTATTCATACAACACAAGTAAACTGCGGAACAGAAGATAAATAACACTCATTTTTTTTTCTTTAAACAAAGGCAAAGACGATAAGCCTGCCATAATATATAACGCCTGAATGGGCTCTGGCCGTACAAGGTAAATACTGACTTTCACGATCCACCAGCATATGAATACATACCTCTAAGAGTTTGGACAAATACTATGACGGGACAAGGCCCCACCGTACAAGCTTCGAAACATTGGAGCTATCCCAAAATGCTGAACAAGGATCCTAAGCTCGCGGATCCACAACTGAGTACCTAAACCTGCGCAGAATGAACGCGCGGCCAATCAGTCGATAACAGGTACCAAGTATGAAACGGAAATAAAGTATAGTAAACAAGATCATAACTGTACAAAAGAATGACAGGGGCAAGTATAAAAATCAAATACCAGATCCTATCGTGCCATATAAAATAAGAGCCAACTGTACCTTGTATTACTGTACCCTTGTACTACTGTAGCATTGTATCACTATACTTCTGTAGATGAGATTATAACAGGCCAAACAAATAACAAGAGACAAGTATAATAATCAACTACTAGTACATTGTGCCTTTTTAAAAGTTGAGTAATGAGAGTCACATCAAAGACAAGTACACCTGCCCAAAATCAATATGTATATCTATTTCATGGGAATCGAATCCGCATAGGTAATTACACCCGCATGCGTATCTCTACTCGCATCACGGATCTTGTCCGTGGATTATTCATGGGAATCGAACCCGCATAGGTAAATATACCCGCATGAGTATCTCTACTCGCATCATGAAAGCACATCCATGGAGCAAATATACACAAATACTGTCAAGAAAATAAACCAAAGTACCAACGCATCAGATACAAAATATTAAAATAAACTTTCCTTTTAGAAATGCCAAGGTACCAACACCTCATGTACCAAACGTATATAATGAACTTTACTTTATAAACTCAAGGCACTTTCATTTCATGTACTATGTTAAGGATTTAATCATGGACATTCTCACATGATTTATATATAACATTTTAAACCATCTCTTGACTTTCCTAAAATCATATAACAACTTCCCATAAAGCCATTATAACAAACTTTCATTTTTAGAAAAACCAAGACAATACCATGCCTTCCTTTTTAAATAAACCAAGACAATACCATGCCTTCCTTTTAGAATAATCAAGACAATTACCATGTCTTTCTTTTAAAATAATCAATACACTAACACCCGTAGTATCAAGACACTTCCATTTTTAACAATCAAGTTAATACACATTTTAAACTCAAGTAAGTTATATCTTTCAAATCAAGTCAAGTATACTTTTAACACCAAGTAATTTATACCTTTCAATTAAACAACCCAAGGTGTTATCAAGAGAATAGATAGAACAACTTCTATTTAGAAACTCAAGTACTATTAATGAAATAGATATAACTACTTCCTAAAACTCTTACCAACATCTTCCATAAGACTTGGTAAGGACTTTTAGGAACCATTCAGACATGCTTTAAACACCGAAACCACAACATGAATACCCTTAACTTCTAAGAGTAAAATAACTTCCCTTTTTATAAAACCCAAAGATACTAGCACTGGTAGAATCAAGGAACTTTCACTTTTAAATCAAGTATTTTACACTTTTTAAACCAAGTGACTTATACTTTTAAAACCAAGTGACTCTACACTTTTTAATATCAAGACAAGTATACTTTTAAAATCAAGTTACTTATACCTTTCAAACCAAGTAACTTATACTTTCAAATCTCAAGTAACTCACACCTTTAAATCAAGTTACTTCTTTTTAAATCAAGTCATTTATTCTCTTTTAAATCAATCAAGTAAACTTCCCCTAAAGCCGTTATAACAAACTTCCCATAAAGCCATTATAACAAACTTTAGGTTTTGGAAAACTAAGGCACTTGTATCCGTTAAAATCAAGTTACTACACTTTTAAACTCAAGTACTATTTAAGAGATTAGGAACAACTTCCTTTTTAAGACTCTAAGTACTATAAGTAAGAACCACTTTCGCTTTTAAAGCCCAAAGTACTACAAGGGAAATAGATATAAAAATCTCCATTTTATAAACTCAAATACTATAAAAAATAATGGATTTTACCAACTTCCATTTTGGAAACCCCAAATTACTATCAAAGAAGTATATAGACCAACTTCTAGTTTACGAAATCCAAAGTATTATCAAAGAAGTATATCACTAAGGATTAGGTTCCGATAGAACTCTATCAAGATCAAGTCAAGTATACTTCTAAAATCAAGGCAAGTATACTTCAAGAAATGAGTCATGTATACTCCAAATAACAAGACAAATATACTTCAAATAACAAGGGGCGTGTACTTCAAGAATCAAGACAAGTACCCTTCAATAATCAATCATGCCGATAGAAGGAAGTAGTTCACATACCTCGTTGATGACTAGCCAACACGACAAGTAGTATACGCCCCAATGTACTTCAACCTTTATCGGCTATTCCTCAAGCCACGTAGACTATGCTACATGTAGTACTTCAACCTAAAATGGCAATAACACTTCTATCAACATCAATCTTACTAGTGTAAGACTTATACCAAATAATGGCCCTCTAATTCTACGAAAATTTGGGCAGCACTTCCTTTGTTTCTACGTACTTTTTCACCTTTTCCAAGACCCGAATTCATCAACCAACAAGCCACATTTAAGACACAACCAACATTTAACCAAAGGGGATTACACGCCTAACTTGACGTGTGAAATTCTGCTCCACAATCTATACAAAACAGTCCGCAAAACAATCCATAAAACAGTCCACTAATAAACCAACATTAAGGGTACAGTGTGAAGCCTTTAACACCTTTATTCCTTAGGACTTTCATTAGTCATTTTACCAAATTAAAAATGCATGTTAGGGGCTGATTTTCCAGAATATATGCACCCCAAAACAGTCCATAAAACGACATCACAACGTCTAACAGTTTTGGGCAGTTTCGTCCAACAATAACTACAACAATCCAATGTCCTTTTCCTTAATTCCTTTTATTCCAATTCAAGTTCCAACATGTTTTACAAGTTATATAATCTATCAACTACAATATTTCCTTCATTATATAGCATGTACCAAGTGTAAATAACGACAATAACCAACGGAATCTCAAAATTAGTCTAGCTCTCGGCCAAGCCTTAAAAAATTATCCAAACACTTTTTAATCCTCATTCTTTTTAGTACAAGTTCATCCATACATTATAACAATAAGTAATATCCAATTACTTTAAAAGAAGAAGGACTTTTACCTCATTTTGTGTCCAAAAATGCCCCAAAACAGTCCGATCTTTATTGGTCCTCAGTTTTCGTTTCGCTCCACTTCTTCAAGTTCCAATCACATATATGTGACCCCTATGAGCTTTATACACAACTTCACTTCACGTTTTGCTTCCAAAAGGTCGACAAAACTTAGGGTTTTCTCCACCTCATTCTCGGTCAAAACCAACAAAAACTTGTGGAATAATGATCTTGGTTTAGCACTTGGTTTAGGGGCTTAATTCTTGGATGAAATAAATTAACCAACACTAGGTGTTCTTGGTGCTCTCGGTTTTGAGCTCAAAGGAAGAAGAAATTTGTGAGATATGGCTAAGTGTAGAAGACAAGTCTTGCAAGCCATTTCTATATATAGATATTTATGGACAAGTGGAGTGGGACCCACTTATCCACTTGTCCCCTTAAGTCTCAAAATATCTACTACTAGTCATCTTAGCAAGACAAGGGGTGCCACGTGTCACCCTCCGATTGGTCCAAATTATTTCTTCCTCCAAAATATCTATATTTGGCCAAAATATCTCAAAATATTGTGGGCCCTACAAAACCGTAAATTTTTTCCGTGGGCCCCACATGACCAAATCCGAAACTTAAAATCCAAAATTCCAATATAATCTATAAGTCCCAAATACCAAATTTGAGAACCAAATTCCAATTAATAAACATTTTCCTACACAAATTTTCCGGAATGTTTTCTTAAGAAAAGTAATTTTCTTTCTTTCCAAAATTCAAATCTCAGTTTCTCACGCACGTTCTCATCTCATTATCTTGGAAATACGGGGTGTAACAATGCTCAACTTATGAATGACTAACTCCGGGGGAACACTTTTAACATCCACCCCCGACCAAGTGAAGCTACTCATGTTATTTATTAGAAATTTAAGCAATTTTCCCTGAACTCGAGATCCAGACCCGAGCCCATGCATACCTATTCCTTAGGACGGTATGGGTGGCAATGGGTTAGCTCAAGATCCTGTGGCATGGTCTTTCCTAGGTCTGATTCTTCCGGTGTGATGCATCCCTTGGGTATTCGATCGGGCAGCTCCTCCGGGGGTAGGTTTTTTGTTTGATCTCCTTTGAATCCGACCTCAGGCTTGATACTAGAGTCAGACACATGTAATTACTAGCTATCTCTTTCTCCATGTTTGTCTTTTGCAGCAACCAGGGTCATATTCATATGATCAGGCTCTGACTCTCCTTATATTTTAGCGATCTCCCACGACGTATGTAATTAAATGACCTGGTGGAAAGTAGACGGGACCACCTTCATGACGTGCAACCAAAGTCTCCCGATCACTACGTTGTAGGGTATATCCCTACAGTGAACGTCGAACAAGGCCTTCAAAAGGTCTCCCGAGATCACATGTTCGGTCAGCCGTATGCGGATTTGTACTACGTTCATAGCGCTACCTGAATAGACAAGCACACACTTAGCATTAAAATTAAAGATTTGATTAGACATTACTAGTGCATTGGTGTACGGGCCCTCAATGATTCTCTCCTCTATTCCACTGAATGTAATAGGGTATTCGATATTATCTCTTCCTATTTTTCTAAAGGGGGAAGGTTCTTCAGCTCATGGCCTCTAAGACACTGCTCCGACTATTTCCCTTTTATGATTATGTTGATCATGCCCAGTTGTGCTGGATATTCTTGTGAAGTCCCGATTCTTTTTTCTCAAGCATATTTGGATCGACTACTGAATAATTCCTTAAGGTGTCCTCTTCTTAATATGCCCGCCGCTTCATAATGCACATATTTGCAATCCTCGGTCGAATGTCTTGGAATCCTGTGAAACTCACACCAAAGATCTAAGTCCATATCCCACTTATTTAAGTTGGATCGTGTTACCACTAGAAATATAGCCTCATTCATGCTCTTCATCGCCATAACTAACTCCACAACCTCAAAATTTAAGTTATAAGATGCCACACTTGGTGGACCCGACTCATTCTTCGGCTTTCTCTGTGGCGTCTCCCTATCTCTTCTGGGTTTACCATGGTCGTGTCACGACATGTTTGACCTTCCCTCATTTCTTTGAGAAAGGTGAGATGAATATGGATCATACCACCCCCTCGGGTCTTGCTGCTTGAATGAGAGGTTGCTTCGGGGTTTATCTTGTGATCCCCTTCTGACTTTCACTCAAGCGTCATCCCTAAGGTCGTCTTCTATCCTCATTTTGGTTGTGTATTTGTTGTTTACTTCGTTCAAGGACTTGGTCAAAAACTCTCTCAAACTTTCTTGAGGCATCTAGGTTTTGACCTTTAGACCATCTGCAAACGCTACGATGACCCAATCCTCAGAAAGAGCATCCAGCAATATCTTTTCCCACTTGAATTTCTCTAATTTCTCTACGTAACTATAGAGCAACTCATTTTTCCTTTATTTTATGGTAAAGATATCTTCTTTGTGGGTTTAAACCCTTCGGGCCCCTGCTTGGGCCTTCACAAATAAATGTGCAAGAGCAATAAAAGAGTCAATCGCATTTTCAGGTAAAAGAGTATGCCAAGAAAGTTCTCTCTTTGTGAGTGTTTGGCATTTTCAGTATGACTGATTCGATTTCATGTTGCAGAACTCTGCCTTTTTTGTTAGGTTAGAGCGAGTATGAAGTCAGGGAGGAAGAAGAAGAGGGGGAAGATCTTCTATTCGAGGTGGAAGATCTTCACCCTGGTCATTGATTGAAATCTCGAAAGATAGCCTTCGTGTTCCATATGAGTTATTCTCTAACAAGAAGTCATTCCACGTCGTTCCTCTATTAAGATATAAGAAAACACTTGAGCAAACCAAAGGGCCAATATAGTTGGAAAATCTCTCTTTCGCCTCTCCTCTCTGTCTCAATTCTGTTCACGTCATGTCCGGTGACTGCTGCTTTGAAGATCACGATTTGCTCATCCTGATCTGTGGTTCTGTTATATTTAGGTATGTCTGGTATTTTAAACTTCTTTGGGATGTGCTTGGGAGTTCAATTTGTAAGGTATTTTTTCATACTTCCGCCGTCGGACTTCTTTCGCATAATGACGCCCAGATTCGCTCATTAGCTCATGGAGCTCTTTTTCTAATGTGAAAAGCCTTTCCAGGTCCGCATATGGTACAACTGGTGCAGTCTCTTCCTTCCCTGTATCTATTACGAATGATCTGAGTATTTTGACAACTTTCGAATTATCTGACGAGTGGCCATTCGGCGTTGCCTCGGATAAAGCATTTATGAGCTTCTCTATATGCTTCACTATTGCGTTGTTTGACAACAAGACCACTTCTAACGCCATCTACAAGGGAGATATTTCTTATTGGAACATTCCATCCACCTTAGGTGTGGGCGTCTCTTTCTTTTTTTAGAGTAACGCCATTTGGGTCGTATCCCTACTTTCCGCCTAGTGAATTTGTTCATTTGGGAGGTCATTGGGGACCTCCTATGGGGGCGTTACTCCTCTTCTCTTTCTTTTCGTGCATCCAACTCTGGGTGATTTCCTTGTTGGAGCTTCGCGAATTTGTAGGTCATGACCCTTGCGAGTCCCTTGTTTCTAGTGGAGCGCTGCTCCCCGAAGTGTTGTGAGTTTGCTAAGCCATAACCGAGAGTTATTCAATGGGATGGTTTTGAGAGTTTAGGGAAACGAATTAGGACAACACCAGAATTGTCTGTCCCCACAGACGGCGCCAAACTATTTTCTGCTGAAAATGGTTCTAATCAGAAATTTAGTTAGAGATTTGTATTATTGGGTTTAAAGACAAGTTGGTCATATCCGATCTGGAAAACTCCTTAACGAGTCTGGTTTAAGTATTGACAAATAAATATGTAAGATTGAGTAATAAGGCAAAATAATGAACAAGTTAAAATTCAAGACAAATAATACGTAAAATGAAAGAATGGATCTTCGAGTATATTACTTTGAGAGAAAAATAATGATAGGGTTACAAAGTGAGTCAGATGATCCTTCTTCCTTCCTAAGTTTTTACATATATAAGTCAAGACTATTTCAGCCCTAAAAATTATGATAACGTGACCCTACTGACGTCCCACTGCCCACACGCGTCGCGACGCTTTGATCGAGACTGGTAGATGTGACAAGAGTTGATAGAAGTGTGGAACAACTGTTGAGTGTCCTCATGCCATTTGATCCTTCGAATACGCTTTTCACCTAATACACTATCATTTATCAACCTCACTTTCTAAACAAAGGGCAATTTCTCACTCCAATCAAATACATTGTGTATATTCTATAGGTAAGAGGATATATATGTAAAAACATATTTTCATTTGATAGTTGATTAGGAGATAAGTTATCTATACATTAAATTCTACATAAATAATAGAGTATCATGCATGTTTGGTAGTATTATTTTGCTATATATGTATACACGATTAATGTGGTATTTGATTTGCAATTTAGAAATCCGCATAACTAATATACGTGTATCAGTTATGAGACAAAATTATATCATTTCATACAAGATAAAAGAGTAAATAACTAATACATGCATAACTAAAATATACATAACTAATTCCTATACATAAAATAATACGTAAATTATATATATCTTTATAACTCTAACCCGCCATCAAATGAGTGCTTCTAGGAATTTAGGGTGCCTTGGATGTTAGGAAACAAGAAAATAATTCTTAGACAAACAAAGTGCGGGAAAATGAGACCAAGCTTTTTATACCAACTCTTAGACTATAATCTGGAGTGATCACAAATAGCTAGAAAATAATAATTAAAATGTTAAAGAAAAAAAGTGCCGAGAAAATTACGCCAATTTTCTTCTATACCCAAATGGTTGTTAGACTATACTAGAGTGTCCATTAGAGAATTTTAGAAAGTGCAGCCAAGACCTAACAACAACAACATATCCAGTAAAATTCCATAACGTGGGGTCTGGGGAGAGTAGAGTGTACACAGACCTTACCTTCACCTTAATAGGTAGAGCGAACTATTTCCGAAAGACCCCGACTTTAAGACCTAAAAAGGCTGAAAAAAGAGGACTAGTCCAAAGCTTAGTTTTAAAATTATACTATTACCCAGCAAAACGAAAGTGCAAGGGGAATTCTTTCGGGAACATGGGGATGACATTTTCTTTAAGAGAAAGATAAAATATAATTTAAATAAATACACTTATAATTAAAGCTATTAAATATATTTTTAAGGAGTGTCAAATTCTATTAGAGGTAATCCTATATAGTTTTAGAAGATTTATACGTGGTTTTCTCCCTAACTAAGTGCAATGAGCTATGGCATGTCTTCATGCTGTATTCAATAATTGGATGCTAGCTTGGGGTTCCACTCATGCCCATGTGATCACAATAGCCAATGTTCACTTTTTTTTTCCAATTAAAATATATATATATATATATATATGATGATATTTTGTATATCCACATGTACATCTAGGAAATAGTTAAACTAATGTTCTAAAGGTATACTAAGAAGATCATTACAACATCATAATAATATCATCTAATTACAATTTTTATGTATCTAGGTTCTTGAATCTCTGTGTCAGCAATCATCAAATTTTATGACGTGATGTCTGTAGATTCAACGACTTCATGCTTTTAGAGCTATCGTTGGCAACTTCAACTGCTACAAGCTTTTGATCCTTAATCCTGAAATAAGGACTCAAACAACAAATTTGTTAGGTTTCACCACACGCTGAGTCGAGTGTTTGACAAGGTTGCCTCCGTATACATGCTTTTACGTTAGCAAGGCAATAGTCTCCCAAGATAAAACATTGGTTTATCTTCTTCGTAAAGCACAACGAAGAAGACCTATCGAAGAACTCAAATATGAAAATTGCTAAGAAAGGATTGACTCAGAGATGTCTATGAACTTGTGGTATAAAAGGTTCATGATCTCCTGAGACAATATGCTTGAGAAGTGTGTAAGTCTTTCTTTGAAGTTAATGGAGTGTTTGGCACATACAAATCTAAAGTAAGGAGCATGTTTTTCTATGTCAAAATGAACCACAAAAGGCCTCAATTTATAGGACAAAGATGTCTCTTCACTTGCAATGTAAATGCCACTTCATTTGCTATGTGAATGCCTTAATGTAGGTTCATTGTGCCAAGTAAAGAGTATGAACACACTCAAACCAATGACTCACTTTAATGGAAGATTCATCCATCCAAACCAACACAAAGTTGAAGCGAAACCCTTAAACAATAGCCAATGTTCACTAATATTATAAAGACAGTAATAATCACGTATTAAATCACCACTCAAATCATTTCATTAGGGCTCCAAACCCTAGAAAATACTCCTATATATCCTTTTAATTAAATCCCTAGCTAGTGTCCTAATCCTCAAAACAGATTACAAGGAATTAATTAATGGACTCAGTCCAAAACATTCTTAATATCAATGACTGGCGTTGTGACTACTTAAAGTTAAAAGCCCCATTCACATGGTGTGTTTCTTTTTTCTCTTGTAAATCTTGAAGCGGAATCAGGATTTTTAGTTGATGAGTTTGAAAATGTGTTTGGCATAAAGGAAAATATTTTTCAAAAAATACTTTTCAATTTTCTTATGTTTGATTGGTCAAATGTCTTGGAAAACATTTTTCATAAATGAGGAAAATAATTTTCTTAATAAAAGTATAAAAAATAAGTCCATAAGTGACATTCCAAATTTATTGTCTCCTCCCCACCCACCCAAAGCCTCCAACCCCACCTATCTCATCCCCATAGTATTTTGATAGATTACATATAAATGCTTTTAGGATAATAATTTTTTGTTTACATACCAAACACTAGAAAATAAGTAAGAAAGCAAGTTTCTTATAGGATCCACCCTCCCAACAAAAAAAATAATTCCTTGCTGTGAAAAAGTTGTTCAAGTTGAAAAGCATAAAGGACGAAGGAAATGCAAAAATTCAATCCCGCAAAGGATTGTTCATAGAACTACTATCGAGATTCTTCGGACCATATTTCCTAATATCATCCCTATGTTCATTGCTATACCAAACTCACTTGTTTTCCAAGAAAAAAAATTAGGAAAATATTTTCCTCGATACCAAACACACCCTAAATCATTATTCTTTTTTACTTTATAAGTTTTGAATAAATTATTTATGCATTACTAAGGCACAAATATAAAGTTGTAGTAACTGAATTCTACCGAATCAGTAATTTGCACCAGAGGTACGTCCCTACCTGTCATTGGTCCACGACCTTAGTGTGAATATATAACATGATATTGGATGCATTTGTTCTTATTTTAGTCCCTACGTCTACGTGCCCTTCATTCTAATATATGTACAAAAACTTAACAATCATATTATTAAACACACATGTGACATGAAAATTCCTCATTGAATATCCGAGCAATCGAACGTTTGACATAAAAAATTTGGAATTATTTTATGACGCCTCGAGTCTCAAATATTATATTTCCCCTGTCTCACTTTATATGACACACTTTCTTTTTTAGTCAGTCCAAAAAAGAATGACACATTTTCTTATTTGGCAACAATTTAACTTTATACTTTTTACGCTTAACGAGATGATCTATAACCACACAAATATCTTTACTTACTTTAGACCACAAGATTCAAAAGTCTTCCTTTATTTCTTAAATTTCGTATCGAGTTAAACTACATCATATAAATTGAAACAGAATAAGTACAATTTATATGTAAAGTGATGATGCATATGATTTGCATCAATTTATATGTACTTTGATCCTGTCCTAAGCTCAAATGCCTTATAGGTTGAGACGCAGCTTGTTTTGAGTGCATTACGAAGTAGATTAAAGGTGGTATGTGAGCCAAGAAAGGATTCATTCCTTGAATTTATATTCGAGTGAACAACTAGGTACTGATATGGTATTAGATTTACTAAGTCATTGACCAATGCATTGGACATGTCTGTGACATGGTCTTATTGTCAACTAATATAGATGAGTTATAATAATCAAGCCATTTGGATAAATACTTGACAGATCCTAAGCTTGATTGAGTGTGTCATAAATGAAGGGATTTTTTCTTCTCACATATAGGTTCAGTTCACATATTTTGTGTAGCTAAACTTTACATATTGAGTTCGTCTTCCGGCGCAGTGTAGGAGTTCCGTGAAGATCCTAATGTTATTAGTGACGATATGTAAAGGCCTGAAGGGTAACATATAGGTGTCTAACGGTGACGACCGATCGGTAGCCCCTCTGCAGTTTTCTTGGGTTAACCTGCTCGACTAGTTACGGTCCGGTTCATCGACTATCGCCAACCGGTCCGGTCGTTACGGATTCCGTGTCGCCCGATGCTCGTCGTCGAACTGGTCCCACGGTCCTCTTATTTTTTTTTTTGTTTTTAATTTCTAGTATTTATTTTCTATAATATAAACTAAATTCAATTTAAATATGTAATATAATAATATAATATATAATTTAGTTGTATATATTAAAATTGAAACTTTAAAGTTAACTTTTTATTTTATAGTTTATAACTTTATACTTTATACAGTTTATAGTTTATAATTTTATATTGTAAATTTGTAATTATACTTTTATTAATTTATTAGATTAGTAGATATAAGTTAACAAATAAGTAATAACAGATTAACAACTAAATAGATAGTAAAATTAAAATTAATGATAAGATGTAAACTTTTGAACTTTCATAACGTTAATAAGAGTACATAATGAAGTAATAATAATTTTATTTACATATTATGCATCATTTTTGCAAGTTCTTCGTAATCTATAGGTTGATTGAATTGGTTATGCTCCATAGCCTCTAAATCTGGAGTATTAATTCCAGTCCCGCCTCCGCTCCCGCCTTCCAAAATATTGCCTATTTCTTCATCTTCCGGAGAATTAACGTCTCCACATCCTTGATTTCTTCTCTCTGATCTGATCCAATCCCTTAAGCAGACTAACACTTCTAATGTGCTTCCACCCAATGAGTGACGTGTGTCTCCTATTTGATCTCGTGCTTGGCTAAATGCACTTTCAGAAGCCACTATTGAGATCGACACATTAAGAACATCCCGGGTCATCGCTGCAAGTACCAGGAATTGCCTTTTGTTATCCTGCCACCTATGTAATGTAGCATAATATTCATATAATGTAGTTAAATTAGTATCAAGTTTACTTATGCAATCAAATGAAGATGGAGTTTCTGTTTGACCTATTTCCATATAAGTATATAAACTAAATATTAAATTATGACAATCTACTTTTTTAATAGAAGGATTTAAGATCGCACTAATACAATAAACATCGTGAATAGGAAAAAATACTTTTAAACTTTTCAAACATAATCAGAATCGCATCTTTATATTTCACATTTGATTTTAAACCATAAAGTAAATATGAAATTTCAGCTATATGAGCTAAAGCATTACAAACTGTTGGGTAATAAGATCCTGAAAATTCAACAGTTGCAGTGTAAAATTTACGTAAAAATTTTAAAAGTTCACCAATTGATTTTCAATGTTCGTCGGTTAACATATACATCACGTTCTTACAATGCGCATTTGCAACATGTGTTATGGGGTCTTTATACTTATAACATTCTTTTAAAAATAAATAAGTATAATTCCACCGTGTAATAATCTCTTCTGGCATGAATTTAGGTCTCAAATTAAATTGTTTACATTTTTCTTTAAATTCTATAATTCTATTTTTCCTATTATTACCCTGAATAACTCCAACAGCTCTTTTGACAAGTTTTATTTCAGCTCTCAAAATTCTAATATAATCTATGAAGTCCAAATACCAAATCTGGGAATCCAATTCCCATTAACGAACCTTTTTCTTCACAAATAACCGGAAACTTTTCCGTCGAAAACTCACATCTTTCTTTCTTTCAAAATTTTTGCCGTACTCTCGTACGTACGTCCTCACATACATACCCTGCAACTATGGGGTATAACATTCTCCCCTCCTTAGAAACATTCGTCCCGAATGTTCCTTCTCAAGACGGATATCGATGAAGTTCCTCTAACAAGTTGCCAACGCCTTACCGCCACGAGATAACACACGCCCTCTTCTTTCCTTACTCGTCGTGCCGCTTCTCGAACACTTGAACTCTCCCAAGACGTACCATACTTCACCATTACTCCGTTCGAAAATCTGCGAGTCACTACCTCCAAACTTGGTCATCATACTAACTTCAATCTCCCTTAAGGCCATTCCGGCCTCGCGATCCGCTCGGTCGAACATATCCACCAACTCATACGATGGTCATACAAACTTGGGCCTAGCATCCTCGTGACCCTACCACCGGGACCACCTAGAATGACCCCACCCCAAACCGGGTTACGGGTTGACCGCAAAATGGTCCTCAACCCGACTTCACGCGCCAAACTCTTGTTCCCGATCCGAACAATCTTACTAATTCACATCATGAAAGCTACCACTTCCATCTCACACTACCCGGACTTATCACACAAATAAATCCCACGTATACTACTACTCGATAAGTGGTCAAAAATAAATCAGAACTCAAGACGACCTTACCCTAAGGTCTCAGTCGTGACATAGTCTAAGGTTCACACTTACCATGCCCCCATACGTATCCTCCCAACTAAGCATGTTTTCTAACTCACAATTAACACAGCGTTATTCGTACATAGCACATAATAATGAGACCATCATAACAAGCATACCAAAACTCTGAGGTTAAGGATATGCACGAAGCTACCGCTCACTCTAATCATAGGCTGCCTGCAGGCATGCTATGAAAGCGATGGACCGACCATCGATCCGGTAGGTGAGTCGTAACATCCGTGCTACCTTGGTCGGACAGTTCCTCGCAAAAATGGCCTGCTGCCGCAAAATAACAAGCTCCTGGCACCACGACACTCCGAAATGCGGTCTACCATCGACCACCGAGGTAGGGGTGACCGCATCGCCAACACCCTTACTTCCTCGAAACTCAACCTCGAGCCCGACCGCTCCGAATACTCAAGGTTGTGGAGGACCACTCAGATCGGGCGAGGTACAAAACTAGTATCTCGAGGCGGTCCGCCTCGAAAGTCACCAAAGGACCACTGTTGTTCGGCCTCGCCTGCGATCTTCGTCATTCCGTCGACCTCTCCGTGCCTCACATCCAGGCATGAGCTGCGTGCGGGCAATGTCCATGCCCGGTGAAGAGCTACACTGAACATGCCTCGACATGTAATCATCGAGCCGTAACATATCGGTGCACTCGATCCTCCATACTAGCTACCAACGCTGGACGCATCGCCAATGAGTCGAACTCACATTGTACTCCCGAACCGTGACGCTCTGTCTAAGCATCAAAAATCGTCGGCCGTGCCCTCCTCATCTGCGGAGGCAAGAAGTGCGTGAGAAAGCCCGAAAACTCATCCCATATGCTGGAGGTGTATGCTCTCCCGAAAGCTCCCATGAATCAAACCAATCGATCGCGGTATCACGCGGCCGACGCGAACCAAAGGTCACGCACTCGGTCTCAAGCCTTGATCACCCGCATGATCATCAGAATCGCCGGATGAACTCCTGCGGATCATCCTCGTGCCTCGACCCATAAAACTCGCGGGCTAACTCGAGAAAGTCCGTAGCCTCAAACTATTCGCCGGGGTGAACCATGGTGCTATCGAACTGCTGCGATCCGGCCTATTCACCGTATCTCACGACCACGGCACCGCCAAGAATCGGCCATCTCGCGTAACCCATCTCCTGCCCCCGGTGTGGACTGGAGGCTCAGTCAGAGTCTCATCACCACGCGGCTCTAAACTCTGCTGGTGGCGGCGTCTACAAAACCCGCGTCTCAAGCACAACCTCAGTCTTGTCCGGCTCGCGCCTCGTACTCCTCAGATCTCACTAGCAGCACCCTCGGCTGCCTTGCCCTTCTGGGCTCTGGTTGCCTTGCGCGGAGGCATAACTGGTAAAAACGAGATACGTCAGAGGGGTCCAACTTACAACACAGCTCTAAGGCACGATCTCAGAATGAGAAGAATGGAAACCAATCCTAAATGTCATGCAGCCTCCTGATTATAGATGTGGTGCACAACACATCGATAATCAAGACTCTACTAGACACGGTCTGTAGACACTTTCCGAGGATTAACTGCTCTGATACCACTTTGTCACTTTGTCGCGAGCCTTGCTCCGACGACCCAACAAATGGTACCGGGCTGCTTGCGATCCCTGAGGCATGCCCTACGGCCCTTCTCAGGATGTGCCATACGGAGAGCCACGGTTCGGGTCTGTTCCCGTGGTAGAGCTCGCCTCTTTATACGCTCGGCCGAAGGAGGTCGATAACAGTACCAAGTATGTGAAATCAGAAAAAGATCAGAATGAAATCATACTAGTCTATATAAAGCGAGACATGTATGATAACCAAACTCTGATTCACAACATAAAAGCGATCATGTCGATCGAGGACTCACGCCTCAAGTCATCACTCAAATATAACTATGGGTCTCACGCCACAACATCAATCATGTTCGCATCACGCGCATGCCCC
Organism: Przewalskia tangutica; assembly: GCA_029844215.1. Lineage (NCBI taxonomy): Eukaryota > Viridiplantae > Streptophyta > Magnoliopsida > Solanales > Solanaceae > Przewalskia > Przewalskia tangutica. The sequence continues at coordinate 9,794,178 of CM056718.1, read as the reverse complement.
GGAATTCTGCATCGGTGTAGACATGTCCATGATGCAACAATAATACCAATGCCCTAGCCACATGCCGGAATTCTACCTCGGTGTGAACACGCCCATGTGACATCAACAATAATATCTTGGGTGATCAACCGCCGCGTGGCACATGCCCGGAATTCTACCTCGGTGTAGACATGTCCATGTAACCACAATAACAATATATCGGTAATCAACCCGACCGCGTGGCCGCGTGCCGGAATTTACATCGGTGTAGACATGTCCATGTGACATCAACAACAAGACAAGAATCAAAATGGAAACATACCCGTGGAATTCTCCATCACGCCAAAGACGCCCAAGTAAGTTCTCAACAAGTCGACCGCCTCTATCGAGACGCGGTAATACGTAAATACCACACTTGCACAACAAAGGCTATCATCACAAGATAGGCAAGTTTCACAACAACAAGCATAAGCAAGTTTCACACAACTCAAAGTACTTTCATTTTATGCCAAAGTCGGGTTTTAACCCCAAAGTACTACATACGTTAAGTTCTTTTAAAAGAGATCCATTACTTTTATAAAAATCACCCTATACCCGTAGTATTAGAATGACCAACCCACATTCCTTTTCAAAATCAAGTAACACATTCTTTTCCTAAGTTCCAGTTTGCCTAGTTTCAATTACTCAAGCTTCTCATTTTCAAATGCTCAAGTCACTTATTTTAGAAAGGTTTAATAACTCATAGTCTTAATCTCTTTTAAAACAATTGAGTAACATATGTTATATATGTGAGTAGTTTATTCTTGTTTATAACGATCTTATTACAAAGACCATGATCTAGAAAATGTAATATCATTTTGTCTTATCTTAGCTTCATGCGGATGGAGGTTTCTTGGTTTTAATACAACATCATTATTCAATACATTTTCCTTTATTAACGCCGCATAGTGCTGTCGATACACATTCTGCTTCCCGAAATCATGAAAACATTATCCCTTTAAAAACCCAGTTCTATTTCGCACGTATGCGGTTTCAAACAAACATCCACATTAAAACAAAATAAGTTAAGTCTCTTATCTTATAAGATCAAGTCTCTTAACTTCTAACATCATAAACCATTTTCACTACATAAGGTCGTTATAACTAACTTCCCATTAAGCTATTATAACACCCTATGTTTTAAACCAACCAAATCACTTAGCACACGTACGCTCACCGTACTACATAGTTCACAACAATCATGCTAGAAAAGATAGGAAGAGGTTCACATACCTCGCGACGATTTATCGACAATAAGCAAAATGCTCCAAGTACTACAACGCGCTAGCCCTTTCCACTCCTCGAGTAGAATACGCTACTCTAGTACTTTCACCTATAAAGGTCAAAAACGTCTATTAACCCCAAAACACAAGTTTCTATCTTTCTACGAAAATTCAGCGACCTCACACATGGCAGCGTAAATCTCTCTCTATCGAGGCCTGCCACAAGCCAACCAAAGGGGTTTACACGTCTACCGGGCGTGTACAATTCTACTCGATATCTTACACAAGTCTATCGCAATCTGACCCTATGTAAATACTGATTCGATTCGATTCTTTATTCTTCAGCTTAAGTCAAAAGACATTGCGAATACTAAGTATAGTTCCATATACGATACTTCAACTATATATTCTAACAAACATGTAATTTCCAATTACAATAGAGGACAAGATAATTACCTCGATAAGCCCAAAATTATCCAAGTTATAATGTCGATCCCGAGCAAGGTTTAGCTCCTACTCCGTGCGCTCGATCCGCTCCAAACAACCCTTAGAAGTTCTAACTAACGTCTACTCAAATACTTCAACCAACTATGAAGATTTCCTTAGGGTTTCTGTTTGAGACTAAAAGGACAAAAGGTAGTATTTCCGGACTCTACGTAGAGGTATCTTTGGAATACTACAAGGTACAAGGCTAAGGTATTTTGGGAATTATAACAATACTAGGAGAAGTATTTCAATGCCACAAGGGAGGGGTATTATACGAAAACAACTAGGCTAAGGGGTACCCACTAGCACCATGAAAAGGGGAGGGGACTACCGCCACAAAGGCCACTCGAAGGGGAGGGTTTCTCGGCCAGGGCCTTTACTAGGGAGGGGGCTCTTGGACGAGAGTCAAACAAGAGGAGAGGGGAAGGATAGCAAGACTTGGAACATTTTTGGATGAATGAAGTCTTGAGCGAGGGGGTATTTATAGCAAAACCAAAGCCAACCATGGCCAAGATCAAGCCGTGTGCAAAGGCAAGTGTAAGGCGAGATCAAGCCAAGTGCACCTAGACCTACTCCTTAAAACCTCACAAATATCTACACAAATATCTTGCCCACCTTATCTCCCAATCGTCCGTATGCGCCACGCTTGCCGCTGATGAGAGGGTGCCAGTGCGCCTCTCGTTGGTCCAAAATGTTCGTCGCCGGAAAAATCCGCAAAAATACAAAACGACATAGCGGAATTTTCCGCCGCCATTACGCGAAAGCGTTTCGGCCAAAAACGACTCAACCGGTGTTGTGCACAAAGGTAAAAATCGGCCAAGGGTGCCACGTGGGGTGACACGTGTCGCCCCAGGTCGCCTGAATATTTCGTCTTAGAAAATATCCAAAATACCGAAAATCTCAAAAACAAAGCGGGCCTACAAATCAGTAAATTTCTCCGTGGGCCCACGTGACCATTTCCAAAATAAAATCTCAAAATTCTAATATAATCTATGAAGTCCAAATACCAAATCTGGGAATCCAATTCCCATTAACGAACCTTTTTCTTCACAAATAACAGGAAACTTTTAGTAAAAACTCACATCTTTCTTTCTTTCAAAATTTCTGCCGTACTCTCGTACGTACGTCCTCACATACATACCCTGCAACTACGGGGTATAACATTACTCTAACTTTTTGAGGACATTTTTTTTATCTAAAAAGTCACAAGTTTTTTCCACATTTCTCTCCTTTAGAGCATTCATCCACACTCAATTTGAACGAAACATTAAAAATATTCAATGTGATAATGGTAGAGAATTTGATAATGGACCATTTTTTTATTTTTACAAAGTTAATGGTTTATCTTTTTGTCTCTCTTGTCCACATACCTAATCTCAAAATAGAAAAGCGGAAAGAAAAATCTGAATCATTAATAACTTTGTTAGAACCTTACTTGCCCACGCCTCTCTACCACCATCATTTTGGCATCATGCATTACAATTGGAAACCTATCTCCTTAACCTACTTCCGAACAAACAATTAGCCTATCAATTCCATCTCAAAATTTTGCACCTAAGGGACTCATCCTACTCTCATCTACGAGTATTCGGGTGCTTATGTTATCTTCCTTTTTCTTCCACTATCATCAATAAAATTCAAACCCGGTCTACTTCGTGTATTTTTTTGGGATATCCGTCAAGTCATCGTGATTAAAATGTTATGACTTATCCTCTAATAAAATCATCGTGAGTCGTCACATAAGTTTTGATGAAACAAAATTTCCCTTTGCCAAAATGCATTGTTCTGTGCGTCCTATCTATGAATTTCTTAACCATAGCATACCCCCGTATTTGGTCCACCGATTGGCTTCACAAACTGAACCAACTATTTCGGCCAGCCTAATTAATTCGGGAAACTTAGCCCAATAACTTTCTCCTCAAACCCAGCAAAATGGGCCTGCCCGAGCCCAGTGGTTGTCGGCCCAGTTGGGCCTCTCGCTGGCAGCCCACTGCTGAGCGGCCCACTATTTGGCAGTCCACTTGGTGGTTGTCCAGCCTCAGGCAGTGGCGGCCCAGCACGCCCAGACCCACTCCAAAGTAGTCCGCTACCCACTCAACCCAATATCACGTCTTATATCCAACCAACTCCAATTCCAGCCCAACGATCAGTCACTCGTAGTTAACATGGGATTTTCAAACCAAATAAAAAATATGGTCTTCACACTCATGTTACCAAATTATCGTTGCCTCGTAATCATGTGTCTGCCCTTAATGACCTGAGTTGGAAAATGGTTATGGATGATGAATATAATTCTCTTATTAATAATAGGACATGAGATTTGGTGTCTCGTCCTTCTGATGTTAACGTGATTCGCTCTATGTGAATTTTTAGTCATAAAGAAAAATCTGATGGTACATTTGAGAGGCATAAAACCCGTCTTGTAGGTGATGGAAAGATTAATAGGTTGGTGTGAACTGCGATGAGACTTTTAGTCCAATGGTTAAACCAACAACTATCCGCACGGTACTAAGTCTGGGTCTTTCGAAGGCATGGGCGCTTCATCAGCTTGATGTAGAAAATAGATTCCTGCATGGTGAACTCAATGAAACAGTGTACATGTATCAACCCATGGGGTACAGAGACCCCACTTATCCTAATCAGGTGTGCCTACTGGAGAAATTCTTGTATGGGCTCAAACAAGCTCATCGGGCCTAGTACAAGAGGTTTGCAGATTATGTTTCTAATATTGGGTTTTCTAACAGCATGTCTGATCATTCTCTATTCATATATCGTCAGGGTAATGATATAGCTTACATTCTTCTATATGTTCATGATATTATATTACTGCCTCATCTGATGCTCTCCGCAAGTCAATGATGTCTCTTTTTGGCTCAGAATTTGCAATGAAAGATCTAGGGCCACTAAGTTACTTCTTGAAGATAGTTGTCACACGTCATGCATGTGGTTTATTTTTGTTTCAAAAGAAGTATGTAGAACTGATCATTGAACGAGCTCACATGTCCTTATGTAAGCCGTATTTCACTCCGGTTGATACTAAACCAAAGTTGAGTGCTACTTCTAGCATACATATGCAGATCCATCACATTATCGCAGCCTTGCAGGAGCCCTGCAATATCTTACTTTCACGAGGCCCGACATATCTTATGTTGTGTAACAAATTTGTCTATTCATGAATAACTCGATGAAGGATATGCTCTCAAACACATTGTGCGCTATATTCAGGGCACTCTCGATCATTGCTTGCATGTATATCTGTCTTCAACAACAACTCTCATTTCTTACACAGATTCATATTGGGGTGGATGTCCGGATACCAAACGTTCCACGTCTGGTTATTATGTATTTTTCGGTGAAAATTTGATATCTTGGTCCTCCAAATGGCAAGCTACCTTGTCCAGGTCCAGTATGAAGTAGAATATCGATGAGTTGTCAATGTGGTGTCTAAATCTTGTTGGCTATGGAACCTTCTTTTGGAGCTTCACTGTCCGATTCCGAAGGCGACATTGGTTTATTATGATAATGTTAGTGTGATTTATCTCTCATGGAATTCGGTTCAACAGCAACGCATTAAACATATTGAGTTGGATATTCACTTTGTTCGCGAAAAGGTTGCTCGTGGACAAGTACGTGTCTTACATGTCCCGTCACGCTATCAGATTGGCGATATTTTTATCAAAGGTCTTGCGCTGATTCTATTTGAAGATTTTCAAGACAGTCTCAACATACGCTGATCTCCCGCTTCGACTGCGGTGCTGTGATAGAATAAGATAGAATATTTAGTCATAATTGTGTATATGATAGATGTATATTTAGTCATTTATTACCATTATTCTAGCCTAGGATTATGCTTGTATTATGGGTATATTTACTACCCCGAAAGAAATAATCCAGGAAAATATTTCTTACACTTATATTCCTAAAGGTTAAAAATGACTTATTTTGAAGTCATTGTGTTTGGCTTAGCTTCTAAAAATAAATGTATAATTAGGTGAATTTGAGAAATAATAGAATTTTTTTATTTCTACGAAAATAAGTTGAAAAAGTAACTTCTCTTTAGAAACAAAGCAGAAAATGCTTTAAATTTTTAAAGGTTAATTAAAGTTTCCTTAATTTCTCACTAGAAGTGAAAAATGACCGATATTTTGTGGTACAAGAAGCACTAAAATTTGTGCTCACCTATAAGTTTTGACTATTGACCTTGAAGGTTTGTCCATTTCAAAGACCATTTTATTTTGGGCTGGTCATTTGGCCTAAAATAACAAAATATATATATATATACTAATTATATATGAAATATGTATGTTCTATATTAATATACAAATATATACATTTTTCGACTACTATTTTGGTGGACGATTATACTGTCTTAAACTTCAAATATGTAATTTTTTAATATAAATAATAAAATTTGAATAAAATATTCTTAGCTAGAACACGAAAAACATCTAAAAACATTTACTGAAGTTTGAACTGTCGTGGTTCACACTTCAGAAAAACAGTTGGATTTTAAATGTGTAATTCAAAATGTAGAAAAAATTCATGGACTTTGAACAATTATCACTTCAAAAAAATCTTTCTGAAGTTTGAATTCACAGTTTTTTTATTTTTTTTGTCCTCGCCAAACGCGGTTATCCTGAGAACATCTGCGGATTCAAAATTTGAAGTTTACGCATGGTTAGCTTTTTTACCTGGTATTCGATATCTGTATTGAGATTCGATTAATTCAAATTCGTGTCAGAAAATTTCATCATGTTAAAGGTAAAATGAGTTCTACAAAAAATACGACTCCATTTATATAACTAACACCAATGTCTTATTAAGAATGAGGATACTTACTATCTCACAATCATTTTTTTATGGTTGAAAGAGTAGATCCTAAACACACAATACTCTCAACCAACAAAGATACTGTCTCAAACATATGGTAAAGCAAATTCAGTTAAAGCTTATAATATGTAAGGTGTTGTTGTACTTTATGTATTGTTTCAATTCTCAAATATGTAAAGCTTAATCCGAATAGGTTTTATTTGTAGAGTTTTTATAGTAACTGTCTATTTTAGTCCCTTTTTTAATTGACAAAGTTTACTAAAAAGTAATGTAAGCTCTAATTTATGTTAATTAAGCATTAGCAAGAGCTGGAAGACTAGTCGACTTATAAGAATATCGGTCCTTCTTAACCTAGTAAAACTTTCACGGCCTACCTTAATTGGACAGTTTAATTTAACATGTATCCATTTTTTTTAGAATATTTGCACGTTACTCACTTCTGAAGTTTCATATGTCGTAAGTTCAGATAGAAATGACTGAAATTTCATGCGAAAATAACTGAACTCAACCACATATTGTTGAAGTTCAGGAAAAAATGGTTAAACTTCAGCTATATGTGCCTAAAGTTTAAACAAAATGACTGAACTTTAGCCATATGTATCTAAACTTCAATCATATGGAGCTTTAGATATTATCGCAAGCCTAAGTGGGAAGACTGACAATTTTTTATACACGTTAGATATGACTTAAGTGATGGTCTCAAAATTCGATATTTGTGCACTTCGGCCCTTAACCTAAGAGAAATACTCTTCTTAGTTAAATCTTGTGAATTGTGATTGGTCCAGCAGAACAAGTTTATGAATATGATCAAGATTTGAATTTTATGAGTTCGAGTCTGATACAAATCATTTAATGTACTAGCTAGGTTTAAAATTAATTATTTATACTTATTTAGTACTTTTTAACACACACGCACGCGCACATATATATAGTTTGAATTAAATTACTCTAAATAACACTCACATCCGCCCTTGATCACATGTTTAAGAAGAAGGTTGTCTCTATTAGACATTAACTTTTGAAAAATTAAATCTAAATTTGGTGAAGGATTCAGAGTTTTTTTTGGTGAATTTCAACTGCAAATTCGGTGTGGTTGAAGAAGAAGATTGTTGAAGTAGAGGGGTATACTGGGGGTGGGAGGTGGAGGTGGGGATGTGTTTAATTGGTGGGTCGAGGCGTGTCAGCGGACAATTTTAAGTGAAATTAAAAATTGGGTTTGATTTGGAGATTTTCATCCAAATAGGGGTATAGATATAAACTTTAATAACGACAAAGATATTTTTATTCACCGTAACTAACAGTAAAGTTAACTAATAAAAAAAAGTAGAGGTACATATTTGACCCTTTTCCCTCATCTAATATATGAATATAAAGAAATAAGTCAGCACTCAAGTAAGAAAAAACTTTAGAATGATGGAAATTGTGGGGTGGTTGAAAATTTAAGAATTTATGGGGCCTATATGGTGTCTTTTTGTTTTATCATGAACATGTGGTTTGACCATAATGTAGAATATATATGTCACACTTGCTTTTCAGTTTTGTCTCCTATGGTGGGTCCTCAATTTTGGCATACATATTTCGGCCCTAGGACTCACTCGGACCTAGGCTGTTATCGGTCCGAATACATCCGAAAACCAGATCACAATATCTGAACCGATACTCGGACCGAAAAGTTAACGGTCCAGATACGAGTCCCAGACATAAGGATTCATATCGATAAGGATCCGGTCCGGCAACCCGGTCTAATTACTCGATAACGTATATGTTATCAGTCCCGGTCCGATACCCTATAACTATCTTATCAATCCTTGAAATATTGCTATTATATATTGCTTTAAGTTTGCTAATATGTATTATGTAAAGCAATAAATGCAGTAAATCATGCATTTTTATAAAAAAAATATAAGTAAAACAGAGATTTTTAAGTAAAGCAGCGATTTTAATATTTCGGACCGGTTTCGGACCGGAAACAGTATTCAGAACCGGTAACCTTATCGGATCGGACCGATAAGGTTATCGGTCCGGTCCTGGATCTCTTTTCAGGATCGAATTCTTATCGGTCTGGTCTCGGTCCTGACCGGTAACCTTATCGGTTCGGTTCCGGTATATCGATACCCAGACCGGACCGATAACAACCTACTTGAACCAAATAGCTAAATGGCCGCTCTTTAAGGCCAATATATTTTTGTGAAAATTTCACAAATGACTATAATTTAGGAATTTTAAATTTGTCATAATTATAGTTTCAATATTTACAGTGCGTAGTTATTTTTTAGTTGATACAACGTCTGTTTATCGGATACATTTATAAAACGACCTCGTTGTATTCATAATGTATTCATGAATACCACGAGTAAAAATATGTTGGAAATGTGGGAAGGATCTTCTAAACATGGCAAGCACAATAAAATCTCCTTAAATCACGCTGAATGTAATATATTCTAAATTTTAACACGACTCTTTATTCTTTCATACATTTAAATTTCCATCATCGATATCTTGAAACAGAGCACTTCAATTCAAAAGTTGAATTCAACAATACCAAATCTATGTATTAAACTTTCTCAATCTCAACTGCGAACCAATTGTGTTTTGTATTTCGAATTCAGTGTTGTTTGTAAGAGCTTCTACTGAAATTAATCGTGCTGAAATATACTGAGGTTACGGAACTGTTCTCGTATCAACATATATACAGGAGTACGAACGTTGATACTGTATTCTGCAGGTAAATTTTTTAAATTCAATTAATGTTCATGTTAACATTTTCAAATAATAGTTCAATTGATCTAGTTACCATGATTACAGTACTGAATTCAACTACAAAAAATATCAAATATAATGACGTTAATTCGACATTTCGGTATTTGGAACGATCTGAATTATTTTGTGAATTACACTATTGATGTGATTGTTTTCAAAGAGTATAGCTCATATGAGGAGTTGGTTGTTGCAATATCGAATCAATTGAGAATAGATATGAGTTTCAAAAATATTAATGTCAAATACATGAACCATTGTATCTTGACTCAGCAATATACATCACATGTATTTAATGAATACACATGTATTCACTAAATACATATGTATTCTTATCTGTATGTATAAGTATATGTATATGTCTGTATAAATATTATACATTTGTAATCTTGTTGAATACACAAGTATTTTGGTAAAAAAAAATTGAGGATGTAATTTATTAAAACTAAATACAGTAATACATTAGCCGATGATTTTTATTGAATACATGTTATACTTTACTAGAATTTATTTGTTGTTGCATAGGTAATACCATCAACGGAGTACTTGCACACATTAATTGATGAAGGACGATGTTTCATTGTTTGAATTGACAAAAAAACTTGTAGTTGAAAAAGGTTCAAAATGGAAGAGATGACATGCCCGCATGCTTGGCCAATTCTTAAAAGCAAAAATCTAACAGCCGATAATAACTGCTCAGACTTATACAAACCGCAAATTGTGATGAAGACCTATGATGTTCCAATGTATATTCTACCAGATCCGAGTGAATGAAAAATACATATATACATCGCCGAAGAGGAAGTTTTGCCCCATGATATTGAAAAATACATATATACATCGCCGAAGAGGAAGTTTTGCCCCATGATACAAGAGACCTCTTGAAAGTTCAAAGAAGAAGCGTGATAAGCCTTTATGTGAATTGCTACCTGATAAAAGAATAAATTTGTGTAGTACATGTGGACATACTGGACACAATAGGCATTCCTGTAGGAATGAACCTCGAAGAAAGTTGTTAATATTTTTTTCAATAGTTACTAATCCCTGAACAATTTTAATATTGACCAAGACACTTATGAAATGTCATGTATTGTTTTTTATTATATTCTTGTATGGCAGTTGGAAAAATTGAATAAAGCAATACTATATGAATATCATATTGAACGTATTGGTGTATTTGATGGATGTACATTCATGATTTATTTGATGATGTATTACAATATAATTGTTTTTTGAATTGATATTCTAGTGAGTCAATTTGCAACATAGAATTTTCAGTGTTTGTGTAACAACTCATGTGCACAGGATGAGTAGTAGGATAACTGACAAATAATTTATTATCATGTATTCAATTCAAGAAAATTTATATTTAACAAAAGAATACAAATACTTGTGATAAAATATATTAATTCAGCTCAAACACTGAATCAACCAAATAGGACAAATTAAAATACAATACAATACAAACAGATTACAACATATAGCTTATTTGTATAAAGAAATAAAGCAAAATTCACATACAAAAATACACATTGTATTCACCAAGATACAATCACACACAAAAGTTCATAAAAAGAACCTTGTATGCATAATTGGAACACATTAAAGTTATTGAATACATTATAGATTTGATGTGTTGTATTCACTACATAAAAAGGTGTATTTATTTTTATCGACAAAGTCAATGATACATTGTATACATATCCTTAAATATACAGTATATACACTAGAAATGTGTATCCATATCTCAATTATACAAACATATTACAATATATCTAAAAAACATTGTATGCACTATTCAAGAATACATTGCATCCATCATTGTGACTGAAAAATATAGTACATGTAGTTTCAACTGCACTACTTTCGGAGGTTTATGGGCAGCATCATTGTTAGGCTCGCTCCCCGGTGCATCTTTAGCAACATTTGTAGGCTCGCTTATTGGAGCTGCATCGATGACTTTTCTCCGCTTTTCAATAGTTGATACAGAGGTTTAGGATTTAGATGGAGTTTGCACAATCTCTTTTCGCTTTGCAGATTTTACAGAGTCATTGGGCATCTTAAGAGTATTCTCGGCCGACTGAAATAATTAAATGAAACTATAGCTATGGAATATAATTAGCTCTTAACTATTAGTTACGCTGCCTAAATTTTCCAATTGGGAGCCCAATACTATAAAAATAGCTAATTCTATCAGTTGATTTATTTAAATGTCTCTTTTTGGGTCATTATTTAAATTTTATCCAAATTTTTAAAAAGTTGCAAATATAGTCCTAGGAAAGTTATTTCTTCGGATAACGTTAGACTCGAGTATAGTGTCTACTCATATATTACTCAATTTCACAGATAAAATATTAGACTGTCATTTAATATTTGCAATAACTTATAAAATTTTAGATCATGATCTAACGTTTTCTCATAAGATTATCAATTTGCTCAATGAATTTTTTAGAAAATTATCTAAAAAGTTTATAAGTTGCAAGACAAACAATTGCAAAAAAAAAAAGGAGAACTGACAAATTATATCATGGCCAGGCCTAATACTAGTGAAACAATATATGACATTGTTTTGAAGTCCGAAAAGAAAACAATTCAAATTCCATAATTATTTCCTAAAGTATTTTTTTGTCTAAATCTTGTATATGTATTCAAATTTACTGAATGTCTATAAATATTTGACTGTAAATCTAATTATTATTGTAAACTAACTCGAGGTCACTTGAATCCATAAACTTTAAATCTTGAATTCGCATATGTTCGCAGGGTAACCGTGCTTGGCGAGTACAAAAAAAATAAAAAATGTGAATTCCAACTTCAGAAAGATTTTCTTTGAAGTGATAATTGTTCAAAGTTCATGAATGTTTTCTAGATTTTGAATTACACATTTGAAATCCAACTTTTTTAATGAAGTGTGAACCTCTACAGTTCAAACTTCTAGATGTTTTTCGTGTTCTAGCTAAGAATATTTTGTTCAAATTTTATTATTTATATTAAAAAGTGATTAAAATTTAAATAATAGCTAAATGTTGATTAACGGTCTAAAGATGGTTAATTTGTTCTTTTTTCTATTAACTTGGGCAAAGCCTAGAAAGACACAGGAACTTTAAGAAAATAAAGGGATTTTAACACTGTATAATCGTCCATCAAAATAGTATAGTCGGAAAATGTATATTTTTATATATTAATATATAATATACATATTTTATATATAATTAGTATATATATTTGTCAAATGACCAGCCCAAAATAAAATGGTCTTTGAAATAGACTTCCTCTAATATATTAATCAGGAAGTTACACCCAATGACACTAGAAAGGGGTGGTTTCATTAATAGTTTTTTTAGTAGTTTGTTTTTAAATCTCGATTCAACGGCAAGCAAAGACTATCATCCCAAGCAAAATTACATTTTCGTCATTGCATTAGTCAATTCATAATATACTTAATAAATTACATACCAAATTGAAGGCATATCTACATGCTTATGCCCATACTATAGTGTTAAAATGAATCTTTTCCTCTAATGAGTAACATTATGCAGCCCTTCTTTGCCTTCCAACATCTTATGTGGAGGGAAAAGGTGAAAATTTAAGGCACCTTCACCACTAACATAAACAACCCTAAATACATCATACTTCAAATCAAGTGAAAAGCCATCAAAATAAGGAAGAACACTCCTAGAATCTTGATTTAGGATGTAATTGTAGCAGCATTGCAATGATTTCCACACGAAAATGGCAGCAACTTTAGGTAATTGTTGACACTTTAAGCAAACCCCAGCAACCGCTCCATCCATCTTGTGGAACCGGTCCTTGAAAATGGCTAGACATGCGTATGTAAAGTCTTCGAGTGGCATGTCGTGATGGGAGAAAGAGGCAGAGTTCATGGAAACTATGTCCCCTGTGTAAAATTTCGCGGCGGGTGAATGATCCTTTGATTCTCCAGCATATGCATCATAGAAGCCATGTTCCAATAGGATTGCCATGCTTGATACATTTGTTAACATTGAGAGCTAATCAAAGGAAATGGAGGAACATTAGTAAACCTTTTAGTGGCGGAGTGGTGGAGCTAGGATTTTTATTAAGGGGATTTAAAATATAAAGAAGTAAACATATAAGGAGATTCAATTTCTACTATATATATATATATATATATATACGTAGAAATTAGGTTAATCTTATATATACTGACTATGAAGAGGAGCCTTGGAGTAACTGGTAAAGTTGATTCCATGTGACCAGGAGGTCATGGGTTCAAGCAATTATTGTATTATAGAATTTAACTTACAAGAGTTGCAGCCAGTGAGTCCTTATTCTCACTAGATCTCCTTATCCAAGCCCCATACCATACCATCTGCACTCCCACAAAAACACACTATTAAACTTTATGGAGAATTCAATTTCAATGTGTCCATGTTGGAGACAGTATGGCATTCATTGCACCATTAATCGTGCAAGTAGCTACTATTCCATATTTTATGGACATACAAACACCTACAATTTTTTTTTTTAACTGATTCAATAGTGTAAACATCCTTTTATAAATCAAGTTAAATTCTTCTGAAACCCATCTTAAAGTGAAAGGAAAACACCCGATTCATCTCGAAACAATATAATTCAATGGGACCCTAATTATATTTATTGGTACGAAAAGACTTACTAATTATTATCAAGATTGAACTCATACCATGAAAATAACTCCATTCTTATTTGGAGGCGAGATGGGGCGAAGCTAGAGTGTAGGAAGTGGGTTTGATAGAGCTCAATAATTTTGGTTCAAAACTTCGTAGTAACTCAAAAAGTCTGAAAAATTTAAATTCTGACTTCGCCTCTAAACGGGAGAATAGAAAATGAAGGGTGTTGTCTAGGACTGAAATCACAAATAACCTAAGCCAACAATTAGGAATAAGGAAAAGGGATAATAGGAAGAATTGCAAACATACCATATTCCCATGAATGCTTCTAAAAATGGCACTATGAACACATCCAAGACTTTCTGTAAAAAATGAGAAATGCTTGAGAGCTTCCACAAGATCATCCACAATCACTATTGTTGGCCTGAATATGAAGAAACTTGTATCCAAGTTTCGGCTATTATATGGGAAAAAACAAGCCATAATGCTCTATTTGTTGTTGTTCTTGATTTAACTTTCTTTCTGCTTCCTTATATTTGATCTTTCTTTCTTATTTTGTCTTTGATCTTTTAGCTTTCTAATCAATTCAATGCATTTGTACAAGAAAAAGAAAAGGGTGTTTGAAATTTGGATTTAGTTGGACTGATTGATTAGTTTGAGATTCAAATAAGGCATGCAATGAGTCATACACTAGTATTTTGGTCAATGTTTGGTTGGTCAATGTTGTATTTTAAAGAATTTTAGTATTGCCAAAGGTTTGGAAGAATCACTGGAAATAAAGATTTTTTCCACTCATATTTACTGATAAACTTGTGCTATAAAATATGATTTTTCTATTTCATTTCCATCGAATCAACACACTGAGAAATCACTGAAAAAACGCATGATAGGAAACAAGTTTTCATTGAAACACTGAGAAAATTTCTAATTTTTTTATGTGTTCACTTTATAAATTGATAAAGTGTAAGAATATTTAAACTGTGTACAAGAATAAAAATCCAACTCCAAATGATTCTCTTAAACATATAAAAATAATTTTTTTTTTAAAAAGTAGTCAAAATTGGTAGCAACTTTTGTTGGAATGTTCCCGCAGCCCAACTTGGACTAGCCATGAGATTGGGGACAAAAAAATGCAGTTAGTACCTTTTTTTTAATTTACGGATCTAGCACTCAAGTGGATTTAAATACCAAAATAGCACATTTTTTTAAAAGGTGAGAAATGACGTTTTTTGTAACTTTTTTTTTTATTTGTTAACTTATTTTGTTTTTTGTTTTAAAAAATTAAAATTGAATTAATTAATTAAAATAATTTAAATTTAATTGTAAGTTTACTAATTATTTTAATTAAATAATCAAAGTGGCTATGGTAAGTTTACTAATTGTAAATATTCACATTAAAAATTATTAAATAAATTATATATTTACTAAGAGACCATAAAAATAACTAATGATATGATTGGAAGGAAAATAATTGAACTTGATTGAAAAATTTAAAATTCAAGATACAAAAAGGGCACAAATACACACAACACAATTTTTTTAGTTTTGCCGAAGTCTAGTATGGTTAGGGCACTGATTCTTGCTATGTCCCTCATTTCGACAAAGTCCGCATCTCTTAGGGTGCCTACGCTTTTCTCTTTGATCCATCTCAATGCGAGTAGACTTTGGACGACCTTTTGGAGCTCTCCGCATGTCCGGATTGTGGCACGGTCGGTTCGATATATTCGTATCGGTATGGTGAAGAGTCCGCTTGGAACTCTTCGAGGTAAGTGTTGAAAACATATTGCATTGTGTATTGTGGAGCACATACATCGTATGCATGGCTAATATCACGAACAACCCCGATGACGTAGGAACAAGGTAATGTTATGCTTGGAATTCACCGTGATCACGCGTTGTTTTCAAGGTCTACGCGAATTTACTTGTTGGTCGGCGGCTTAGTGGGCGGACCAACTCTTTCACTCTAAAAATACTCGTTCTCTATTGTGAATCACGAACTCGTGTGAGTTGGAAATTGTTCGTTGTTTCTCGATGTTCTCCGACTAAATCGTGTAAACCATACGGATGCCATCATTGCTTGAGCTTGGCTACCTTCGACAAATACTTGATCGATGCAGTGATAAGTTGCATCCACTACTGAACTAACTGGAAGATTGTGTGTCCCCTTTAATACCTTGTTGATGCACTCGTGAGTTAGTAAATCATACGCCACCAGCGATCCTTCGTCCCATGCTTGGAGCCACTGTTCGCTGGGATATCGTCGACCAGCCGGCGGCGTCTTCATTCCAATCATTAATTTGGCTTCTGTAGTATGCAGTGCTCGGTTGAGTCATGGAGTATCCTAAAGAAACAATGTTTCATATTAGTAAAGACAAAATAAAAACAAAAAAAATTATAAATGCAAATGAATGGACTCTACACCTCCACACGCAATTATCGTGGACACAACGGACAATCCACCTCGTTGTATTGGAGTGCTCTACCGTGAAATTCAATGACTTCTTCAGATGGTATTCTTGTATGCACAGTTGGGTCATTTTTTTTAGGGAAATTCCACTCCCTCTTGTAGGTTGTCAGTGTCTGCAACTAGGTATGATTTGTTCCGAGATATAGAATGGACAAACTCATCATCAAAGTCACATATATCATCGGAGGCCACATTGCGAAAGTGTAAAGGGGTGTCTGAATAATGAAGGGTTTTGACAGACCTACATCAGGTTCTCTATCCTCATCGTCATTAACAACATGTCGCTCAAGAAGGTCGCCTTCATTTTCACTAAAATCACTGACTTCTTCGTTGTGGACACCAGCTAGAACACTAGTAGGAACATGATTATCTAGGTTGTCTTGACCCAATGGGGTGTTGAGATCAATCCCCCGAGAGGATGGTGTCGGGTGATGTGTTGATGAAGATGGTATGGAGTATGAAGAAGGTATGGAATGATAGTGGAGTTGTGTTTCGGTAAAAGGGTGTAAAGATGGTATGGTTGAGCCATGGTATGGTTCATAATATGATGGCTCGACTTGGGTGCCCTCAATGGGAGCATGCACCAACTTAGCATAAACTTCCACGGTGGCAACACCAAGGAGTTTAGAGATTTTAAACATGTCAAACATCAATTGTATGTCACCATCTCCTATAATATTTAAGGACTCGTACCAAACACGTCCTTGTGCAAGAGTTGTAGGGTATCGATAAGTAAGTTCTACCACCATTTTTGGTTGAAACTTTGACTGAATTTGTTGTATCAACGCGTCTAGTTTCATGTTAGTCTTCACTTTGAGCAGCATTGTATCGCTGCATGCAAAGACCACACCTTCTGTGTCTCTCCTTTCGACATGTCCATTGTAATAGAGAGAAAGAAAACACTCTGTTTGAGGTATAATTTAGGAAGAAAATAATGTAAAGAAGGTAAACAGATCGAGTTTGTGAGAGCAGAAGGATGAGTTGTGTGTGAAGAATAAGTTGTCAAGTGTGTCTATTTATAGGCAAATAGTGTCGATTTCATCTCATCCGTTTATTGTATCGGTATGATCTCAGCCATTTAAATTGGAGGAGGATGCTTTGGTAAGTGTGAAGGAAAAGTAGTGGAGGAGAATGCATCGGACAGTGTGTTATTGATGTTTCTGTCTTTTTAGACAGAAAAAGAAGTGGAGGATGGTGCACCGAAAAATGTGTCACTGATATTTTTGTCTTTTTGTGAAGGAAAAGTAGTGGAGGAGAATGCACCGGACAGTGTGATATTGATTTTTCTGTCTTTTTAGACAGAAAAAAAAGTGTAGGAGGGTGCACCGGCAAATGTGTCACTGATATTTTTATCTTTTTGTGAAGGAAAAATAGTGGAGGAGAATGCATCGGACAGTGTGCTATTGATGTTTCTGTCTTTTTAGACATAAAAATGAGTGGAGGAGGGTGCACCGGGAAATGTGTCACTGATATTTTTGTCATTTTAGACAGGAAAATGAGTGGAGGGGGATACACCGGACAGTGTACTATTGATGTTTCTGTTTTTTTAGACAGAAAAAGGAGTGGAGGAGGGTGCACCGACAAATGTGTCATTGATATTTTTGTCTTTTTAGACAGAAAAAGTAGTGGAGAATAATGCATCGGATATTGGCTATTGATGTTTCTGTCTTTTTAGACAGAAAAAAGAGTAGATGAGGGTGCACCGGACAGTGTGCCATTAATTTTTATGAATTTTTAATTCATTAAATAATTAGTTAGCAATAGTATAAAAAAATCAAAAATTGAATTATTTAATTATTATAATTAGTAAACTTACAATTAAATTTAAATTATTTTAATAAATTAATTCAATTTTTAATTTTTTTAAACAAAAAACAAAATAAGTTAACCAACAAAAAAAAGTTACAAAAAACAGTCATTTCTCACCTTTTAAAGAAAAAAGGTGCTACTTTTGTATTTAAATTCACTTGGGTGCTAGATCCGTAAATAAAATAAAAAAGTGCTAACAACATTTTTTTGCCTGAGACTGTGTGCTCCTCATTTTCCCTATTATGTAAATTTTGATTAGCATGACATCAGTAGCGGAGTCAGCAAGCAAATTTTAGTGGTGCAGAGATGTTTTTGTACAGTCAAAAAAAAACTTTTATCGAAGAAAATGAAAAAACGCACCGTTTCATTCAAAACGACGTCGTTTAATTGAAATTTTCCAAAAAACTAGTGGTGCAACATGTGGCTCCACCACTACATGGCACTAATACTCATCATTAATTCGAGAAATACATTTTTCTATTTGACCTTTATGATTTTTGTTCAATTTAATGGGAACGAGGTAGACTAAAATGAATTAAAAATCTTTCATATTTCACCAAAAAATTACATGTTTTTGTAGTTGAATGATCAACTTGTGCGTCTCCATTTTTCTTGGAAATTAATTACCTATTTTATGATTTTGTAGTGGGTACAGAATTAACTATTGTTTCAGTAATCACATCTTTGGTTTTCAATCTGATTATTAGTAGGCATAACATGTTGAAATAATTTTTCTTAGGGATTTCTTTCATTAATTTCAATATGTATATAGTTATACAAAGGTGGTTCTTAATACAGTAAGAATTCTAAGTTATCTTAAATACATGATATTAATAAATACAATATATACTGTGAATATTTGAAGAATATTCGCTAATACACCCCCTCAGACGGAGCGGGAGGAGGCCGAATGCTCAGGTTGGATCTGAAGTCTGTGAACAGTTTTCTGGGTAGTCCCTTTGTGAAGATGTCTGCATACTGATAGGAGGAAGGTACATGTAAAATTTTGACAAGACCACGTGCGACCTTCTCACGAACAAAATGAATATTCATCTCAATATGTTTGGTCCGTTGATGCTGGACCGGATTATGAGACATATAAATAGCATATATGTTATCACAATAGACTATAGATGCCTTACGCAATGAACAACTTAGCTCCAAGAGAAGATTCCGGAGCCAACAGATCTCTGCAACTATATTAGCAACACCCCTATACTCTGCTTCGGCATTGGAGCGGGATAACGTGGCTTGTCGCTTGGCAGACCAAGAGATAAGATTATCCCCTAAGAACACCTGATAGCACGAAGTAGGCGTCGTGTCCGAACGCGTGCCCAATCGGCATCGTGTGCGAAAGTAACTGTTCGAGCGGAGGGTAGAGATCTGACCATAGTCGAGTATCGTAATGTATCGATAATACGCTTAAGAAGCGACAAAATGGGGTTCCTCGGGCATGCGTGAGCAGACACACCTTTTTCTTTGAGCGGCATATGCAATGTCGGGCCTGGTAAATGTGAGGTATTGAAGAGCACATGTAAGACTTCGATAGAGAGTAGGATCAGATACTGGATCACCCTCAGAAGCACTGAGCTTAGATTTCGAATCAACAGGAGTAGGCATAGCCTTGCAATTCAACATCTTAGCTCTGAACACAGTTTCTTCTGCATACTTGCGCTGACTCAGGAACATGGTATCTGCAGATCTAGTAACTGATATACCCAAGAAGTAACTCAGATTGCTCAAATCAGTCATAGCAAATTCAGTTTTGAGAAGAGCAATAATGTCATTTTTCAACTTGTCAGATGAGGCAGTGAGAACAATGTCATCAACTTGTCAGGTATATTATGCAGATTGGGTTTATTTGCAGCAGGTGTGACACCTCTCTATTTATTTTTCATCATGATAGTGACATTGCTTATACTCATCATTAATTAGAGAAATACATTTTTCTATTTGACTTTTATGATTTTTGTTCAATTTAATGAGAACGAGGTAGACTAAAATGAATTAAAAATCTTTCATATTTCACCAAAAAATTACATGTTTTTGTAGTTGAATGATCAACTTGTGCGTCTCCATTTTTCTTGGAAATTAATTACCTATTTTATGACTTTGTAGTGCGTATAGAATTAACTATTGTTTCAGTAATCACATCCTTGGTTTTCAATCTGATTATTAGTAGGCGTTTGACCATAGAAATAAAAAATAGTTTCACTTTTTTTTTTAAATTTTTAGAGTTAGAGTTTTATTTGGCCATAGTTTTTGGAAATAATATTTAGTTGTTGGAATGTACTTTTTCTAACAAATATGAAATATGATTTATACCCCCTAATTTTTGAAAACTAACAATATCACTCAAAGCAATTAATAAACATATCGAGTGTGTAAACACTATCTATCAATCATTTTCTATTACATTAAGTATGATTTATATAGACTTTCTTTAATACGGTGATATAATTAAGTTCACGAAATTCATCGATCGAATCTACTACAGGGTCAAATTTATAAAAATAAAAAATATAGGGTAAAATTTGAAAGTGAAAGATAAAAGCAATGACAAAAAAAAAAGTGAAAATTATAAAAACAAGATTTGAGGCAAATGATTACAAAATAATCATTTTATACAAAGTTTAATTTTTTTTGTAAGAAAACACATGCTACTTCTTTTCTTTCAAAATATCATAGTCAACTTGCAAACTCAAATTACAAACAAATGTCACCTCGACAAAGTTTTACATTAATTTGGAAGATTTGGAAAAGTCCAACTGTTTATTTTTTTTATATTCAGGTTCCCGGCTTGCGTCAGACTAGTCCGAGAGGTAGTAGTATCGGTCTCTCAACACTACTACCAGTAAATCACGAGATGTGTTCCAATAACCAGGGTTTGAGAACGGACAACTGATAACACATATAAGGATCAACCCCAAATGAGAGTTGCTCCCACTGAAAATCGATCTCACGCTACAAGTGTTCAAAGCGCCTTAAGTCCCCCTCCGTTGCCATTTGATTGTGCCCGGGGACTAAAATAAAGTACTGTTTATTGTTGGTATAAAATGAAGAAATGGAAACGAAAACGAAAGGTCGGAATTTCTAATTTGTATGGTATAAAAATGAACATATATGTGCATGGAATATGATTGAGAGCTCATTGATTTGTATATCAGGAAGTCACAAGTAGATAATACTAAGATCAGCATGATGCTACCATGAGAGTGGCCAGGATTGATGTGATGAAGCGCGGGGCCATGAGTTCTGAGTTCGATCACTGCATAAACCTTCTTGGTTGGCGCATCGCGTGGCTTGCCAAGTGTGGTTAATCGGTGGCGTGGTTTGCGGCTATTGCGTCGGCCGGGGTTTCTGCATGCGCTCGAAAGAGTAGCGGTGCGGAGTTCGCCGTAAAAAAAAAAAAAAAAAAAAAAAAAAAAAAGATCAGCATGATGCTTAGAGATAATTTAAGAGTGAAACCTTAAAATCCATGTAATCTAATAACCAACAAAGCTATAATTTAAGACAAAATCTCACTATTATCTCATTCACGGCATATTCTCTTTCATTTTTTATTTTTTATTTTTTATTTTTGCCTAAAGTAAGTTCTAGAGGGAAATCGATAAGATCTAAAACTAGTAAAATGGTGGTAACTATTTATCTGCATTTAGTGTTTTTATCAGTTAGGTTTATAAAGTAAAATTTTATTAATTAATTATGATTAAATAATAAAAATATATACACAAGCACATATTACATATCAATTAATTTGATATAAATATTTTATACGAATAAACTTTTAGCGTAGTATGATGAACAAGTACAACAACAACAACAACATATCTATTGAAATCTCATAACGTGGGATCTGAGAGGGTAGAATGTACACAGACCTTACATCTATCTTGGTAGGTAGAGCGGTTGTTTTCGAGAGACCCTCCACTCAGGACAAGCAAAGCAAAAACAGTCAAACCCGATCAAAAAATTAAAGCAGTAAGAAAATGCTAATAGCAAACGCGAATACGCCATGATATCGCATCCTGAAAGAGAAGCAGTAACTAACGCAGATAAATGAGGTAAACCAAGTACATTAAAGAACGCATATCAAAAGAAATAAAATTAGAGAAGACTATAAAGCAATATTATGCTTATTCATATGATATGCTAAGCATGCCTACAGTAATAACACCACAACTACCAGTTTGTATGTGTAAGTAGGAATACACTCTACTACCTACTACCCTTCTACCCTAATATATGTCCTCCATAATCCCATATCTAAGGATGTCCTCAATAAGTTGCACATGTTCCATATCCTGTCTAATCACCTCTCCTCAATATTTCTTCGACCTACCTCTACCCATCATGAACTCGTTCATAGCCAACCTCTCACACCTCTAAACTGTGGCATTTGTGTCTCTCCTCCGCACATGTTCAAACCATCTCAACCTCACTTTCCGCATCTTGTC
The DNA here is from genome assembly GCA_029844215.1 of Przewalskia tangutica. NCBI lineage: Eukaryota > Viridiplantae > Streptophyta > Magnoliopsida > Solanales > Solanaceae > Przewalskia > Przewalskia tangutica. Next base: position 9,771,500 of record CM056718.1, on the reverse strand, counting down.
TTCCACCGAGGTCACTCTCACTCTGCCCCGGATATCATCATTTCTAATCATGTCCCTCCTCGTATGCCCACACATCCATCTGAGCATCCTCATCTCCGCCACTCTCCTCATTTGGGTGTGTCACGTCTTGATTGACCAACACTCTGCTCCATACAACATAGTCGTTCTAAACACCACCCTATAAAATTGGTCTTTTAGTTTTGGTGGCACCTTTTTATCGCACAAGACTCCAGATGCAAGCCTTCATTTCATCCATCCTTCCCCAATACGATGTGTGACATCGTCATCAATCTCTTCATTTCCTTGGATGATAGACCTGAGGTACTTGAAGCTTCCTTTATTTGGAATGACCTAAGCCTCAAGCCTCACCTCCACGCATATCTCACGGTCGCTCCCGTTGCTGAACTTTCACTCCAAGTATGTTGTCTTGGTCCTACTCAGCCTGAACCCTTTAGATTCCAGAGTCTGTCTTCAAACCTACAGCTTAGTGTTCACTCCGATGCGAGTCTCATCGATCAGGACTTTATCATCTGCGAATAACATACACTATGGCACCTCCCCTTGAATTTGTCGCGTCAGTCCATTCATCACCAAGACAAATAAGAATAGGCTAAAAGTTATCCCTGAAAATCTCCAATAAGCCTTGAAATTTGAAAAGTTTACATGGAATATATAGGAAGTCCCTACTTACCTAACAAGACTCAAGAAAAAGTAACACTAAGATAAGGATCACAGTATCATATGATTTTCAACTCCAATTATTGTAATACTGGTTCTCATGAAGAGACAATGACGTATAAGTTTACATCGATGAGTGCATATTACTATCAATCACACCTACTACCTTGTACCACTGGGTGCAATTTAGTATAAATTAAATGATGTTATACATACATTGTATTTTGGAGGTCCATTTTTGTACTTCTACAGTTTTCTCGATAAATTTGCAATTAAGCAGATAACTTGTTAGTATTTATCCTGAATTTTTTAACTTATTTAAATATCATCATAATTGTGTTTTATTTTAAAAGGTTTCTTCATGAAAAATATTTTCCTTGGTGGAAAAGATCTCTTCCATATTTCAATGATCATTTCTTGGAGGAAAAATTGCGTAATTCTATAAATTGAAAATTCGTCTCTCACAAAAAAAAATACAGTAGTATCCACAATGTAGTCGTTTAGAAAGTTTTGTTTAGGGGAAATTTTTATCTCAATCGATTTTTATGCTTTTTAATTAGTTTTTTATATGTAGATCAATTGATCAAACCATATAGAATATAATACCTCTTTTAGTTGATTTTCTTTGTCGTCTGATTTATCTTCGTTCAAGATTTACAATTGTTAGCTTCTGCATGATATCCTAATTATTTTTATCACTACACTTGCAAGTAGCTCAAGCAGGTAGCTTACAAGTAGCTCATGCAGGCAGCTTTCAAGCAGCTCCCTAAAAAGCCTTGCAGTAGCTTCCTCATGCTTGGAATCAAGCATGCAGCTTGCAAGCTACTCAAGCAGGTAGCTTGCGAGTAGCTCATGTTATGGTTGGCCAGTGGATCAGGACGACCCTATCCCGCACCGATCCCACCCCAACCCCGTTATTAAAAAAAATTACAGCACCGGAATACGAATCGGGATGGGACATGGCCTCGTCCCGTTCGGTCCCAGTCCGCCCCAATCCCACCAGCCCGACCCGATCCATGTCCCGCGCCGATTCCGCCCGAAACTCCCTTTTGCACAAAATAGTTGTTTCACCAATGACCATTTTACATTTTGGTCGTTGATGCGCGAAAAGATGCACACACTTTAACGCAAGTGCACGTTATCGTGACAAGTAATATAGTCTTGGTAAGACCGAATATCGTCCACAAGGATTAGTGTTCAAGTACCAATTATCTATCTTTTGGTATCTATTTGGTAACCGATATTTGATTTTGTTGTTTATAACTAACAATTATAAATACTAATTTAACTAATGTGTTTACTTCAGTAGTGATGGGAATAGGGCTTCCAAGTCTCCTCAACTATCCGCTTATGTTACTTATTAATGCAATGAATTATGGTTCTTCTTCTTTTGGAGCTAGCAGGTTTACTAAATCGTTTTATACTCCCGTTAAGGCTATATAAACACTCAACCCCAGTATCGCTCTTTTACCTTTGGTGATAAGGATGACTCTATAGGAGGATTAAGACCAAAAACCTAGTTAACCGTCACGCGCCATGCGTAAAATTAGGTGTTTAGACCTCTCGTTAACGCTACACAAGTAATTGAGGTAATTTCATCCCCAATCCAAAATATGTCTACCCAACTTAAAACATATTCACAACCTCCTCCTTTCGAAGTTTGATTAGAAATCATATAAATAATGATAATTGGTGATCAATTAATTACCAAGCATTCAAAGCAATTATTGGATAAATCTCAACAAGAAGAAGAATAACCATAACCATGCATTAATTCATAACATAAGTTTCTAGTGATTTAACATGGAAAGCCCTATAATAGAATTAGTTTCTAGCCATTGACATGACAAGAACTAATTGATGTTCATCATAAAGCGAAATAAAGAAAAGAAAAGAAAAGAAAGTTACTAAATTATGGTCTCGATCTTGATCCAAGAAGCCTTGTGTTGTGCAAGAAATGGAACCCTTAAAAACTGCCTAGGGTTCTCCTTTTATAGGCTCAAAACCGCCTCTAACTTTTCCCTTCAGGCCTGGCCCAGAAAATCGTCATTAAACTCGATTTTCCGCGTCGCGCCGCGACCACTATCGGCGCATGGCCGAGTTCTGCGATGCCGGATGATTTGGCGCCGCGACCACGCTCTCTGCATGCAGGCGCGCGGCTACTGCAACTCTGACGCCACGGATATTGGGCGCGCGACCTAGACTGTTTGCGATGAGCGCGGCGCTGGTCCGTGTTTCTGCCTCGTTCGCCACTTTCTCGTCTTTTAATCTCTGGAACCTCCACTTTTGCCCTCTTTTAGCTCTTTTTTCCGCCATTGGGCCATTTTAACCAACTTGACTCAAAAGAAAAAAAAATTATCCTAATACGACACTTATTTGTACAAAAAGGGACAAAAGACTAACTAAAAATGACTCAAAAAGTGTATATAAAATACACCTATCAAATACCTCCAAACTTAACCTTTGCTCGCCCTCGAGCAAAGATAAAAAGAAAGAAATAAAGACTCAAGAAAAAAAAGGAAAATAAACAGACTCAATGACATTGATCATTTTTGCTGCATTGGCGTTACTTAGAAAAACATGAAGGTTGAAAAAATAATATGTAGGAACATATAGCATGAAATTTTAGCATTCAAAACACATTAAGCTAGATATTTCGCAAACTCATTTTTATCATGCTTAATGGAAGTCCAATACTGAATCATGCATGTTAATTTCAAAATTCCTATGGCATGTTTACTTGCTATTCTCCACTAATCATGGCTATGCATCTAAGAGATCTTCAGGACTTTTAAGGGTTGTAATGTAGGCTTAGGTATGGGTAGGTAAAAACATGCATTTAGGCTCATTCTGTGTACCATAAGCTCTTTAGCTTTTCAATTTTTCCCTTTTCTTTTGATTCTTTTCTTTCACTTCAAATCTATCTTTCCCCTCTTTTGTTTTGAGAGCGTGAAGTGTATCATAATAGCAAGTACCCCCAAACTTAGGTTTTTGCCTATTTCTCATTACTTTTTAATTGGGGTGCATCAATTTTTCTTGCTCTTTTTGTCTCTTTTTTAACACACTTTATTCCAACTATTTCACATGTTTGCTTATGGCACAAGTATGGGAATATAGGGTGTCAAAGAAAAAGTTCAATTTTTAAGGCTCAGTGGGGCTGACTAGGGATATTTTTAAAGTCAAGGATAGAAAAGAGTGGTAAGAATTGGCTAACAAAAAAACGCCTGTGTCATCTCCCTAAACATGCATATCCTAACTATTTCGCCTCGAATAGCAAGCAATCATAACACATAGGTTTTAATCATTTATCATGCACAATTTAAGCAGGAAACTCCAAATAGACAGATTTTGTGAGTTTTTGGCATATCAAACCTAAGTGTTTAGATAGTTGCTCTAATTCCGTTACATTATTCCACCTTACTTCACTAGGTGTTTCTAGTAACTACAGCATACATGATCTTTTGACAGACAATTATGACTCAAAAAAAAAGAAAAAGAAAAATTTTGTGACTCAAAAATACACAAAAACAACAAAAAGACTTAAACATACTATAACAATAAGAAACAAATAAAACACCCCCCAAACTTAAATCACACATTGTCCCCAATGTGTGTAAGACTCAAAGACAATAAAAGAAAACAATACACTTACAGACTTTGGTTAAAATGGTGGTGGTGGCTGTGGCATTGGATAGTGCATTGACCACTGGTTGAACAAGGAACTCATCTCGTTAATTTGTTGTCTCGTTTCTTGTTGTCCTTGTATCACCGTGTCCAAACTCTGCATCATCCTCATCGATTAGATGGCTTGCTCCATCGTAGGCTTGAAGATTACGATTATGTGGTTGGTGGTGGTTGCTCCTGCCGCGTATTGAGCCTCTATTTGGGCTCATCTTGTTCATTCGTGCGACTCTGCTGCTGCTCTTTGGTGGTGGTGCTCTTCTTCTGCTCTTTGGGGACTTGGAGTGCAGGAAGGAGTGCACTATCCCATAAGACCTGACGATTGGTTTCTCTCATTAGTGTCGGTGGGTAGGGTTGGGACCCGTTTATGGCGCGTAAACTTGTAATAAGTGAGCCATGTCCCGACCAGCTGTTATTACCAACTGTTGGTCTCTTGATACTCTGCACTATCTCCTTTCCCACGTCAATCGTCTTTCCGTCATAATTCCATATATCAATTTGATCCTATCTTACGGCACTCTGGTGAAGTGCGTTGATGGAATCAGACGGCATCGGCAATACAAAACCGCCGTCGCTTTGTTGGCCGACACTGCTCGATCCTTTTGACCCATTTCTGGCAATATCAAATGCAGCCCCAGGGTAGCTCATTGTGTCTGCGACGGCATTCCAGTCGATGCTGGTGGTACTTCTAGACCATGTTCTAAAATAGCTCCAATCACCATCTTCTCCTTCAACATCAATTGTTTCCAATACCGCATTGACCTCTTACTCGTCACGAGCACATATTGTCCTCACAAAGCATCCATTGTTCACCTTCTCGGAAGATTAGCATAAAATTCACGTCATTCATTGTGTTCATTGGTGCTATCTTTTCGGGTTTACAAATCTCATTCACCCGTCATCTCAATCATTGCTGAATGGGCTCATGACATCCTCCTCCGGCGACTCCTCGATAGTCCGTTTCCCTTTCGGGGATTAAAGTGCAGTACTAAGCTTTTGTATCTTTCATAAGCTTGGTGGCTCACGAACCTAGTATCGTCGTATTGCGAAGTGAGGTGGATGTGGAGGCTCTTCTCTTTCATGGACATGGTTAAATCACTTTGCGACTTACAAACTTAGTATTACAAATGTTCCCCAACACTGATCAACAATTAGCGACTCTGACACTAACACCCCCAAACTCCAACTCATGTACTACACAATACCCACACCTTCCTTGTATACTCCTCCTCTAAACTTCACAACCAATTTTTCATCACCCCAACTACTTCAACAATGCAAAACTTCTCCAAACTACTACCTCATTTGACTACTGAAAGCTTTCAAGAAAAGATGAAGATTACCTTTTTGACGGTGTTCTTCAAGGTTTTCTTGCTTCTAATGGTGATTTGAGGCACTTTGATGAGATTTTGTTGGTTGAAATGGTTAAGGGTTTTAGGGACTTTAGGAGTTTTTGGTTGTGGTTGGGTTTGATTTTATGGAAGATTTGTGGGTGAGGGTTGAATTTTCGTGGGTTTTGTGGAGAAGAAAGGTTAGGTTTTGGTTTGAATTTGGGGAAAATCGGATTAGGCGTTTATTACTTTGGATTTCCGCCAGCCGTGGCTGATGTTCTGCACTACTGTGAATTTTTGCGCCATGGCTCGCTACGGTAGCGCTAGACTTGGCAATTTTTCTGGTTTTGGCGTCAAGATTGCTCAGCCGCGCGCTTAATCGCTTTTTCCGAAATCCTTGATGTTCTTCAGTTTTTCGCCCTTCAATTTATTGGCCTATACCTGTCAATCACAACACAAACACTACCTCTGTGAGACCGTTCTTAATAAAAACTACTATATTAACGTAAAATAAATCAAAATACCTTGGGTTGCCTCCCAAGTAGCGCTGTCTTTAACGTCTTTTAGCCGGACGCAAGTTCCTTAACTCAATAAGTGTGGGGTGGATTAACCCCACAACCAATCCATTTTCTCCACATTTTTCGTTTTCGGTTCTTTCTTCTTCTTCTCTTCTTAGCATTATCTTCGAGGGAAGGTTCAGGAACACATATCTGCTTTTGTGGAGGTTCGGCGTCACATACCTGCTTTTGTAGGCTCATCTCCCTTGGTTTGACTTGTATTGGCTCACAGAGGGGTTTGATGGTGCTGATTGCAAAGCACCTGCTCATGGTTGGTGGCTCAATGATGTGTTTAAATACTTTAAACACCATTTCTTCCTTCTCCACCCTCAATGTCAGCTCTCCTCTTTCTACATCGATCAATGCTCTCCCTGTCGCCAGGAATGGTCTCCCCAATATGATAGGGATTTCTGCATCCTCTTCCATGTCAAGAATGAGGAAGTCGCGGAAAAAGAATTTTCCTACTTTAACAATCACGTCCTCAATCTTCCTCTTGGATGAACCATCTGTCCCATCGGTCACCGCGGGCTCACCGTGGTTGGTTCGCCTCGCTGACTCAACCGTTTAAATACCGATAAAGGCATCGATTTATACTTGCCCCTAAATCGCGGTATACTGTTGCGTGTCACTCGCCAACCGTAGTGCAAGGTAATGTAAAGCTCCCTGGGTCTTTTAGTTTCGGGGGCAACTTCTTCTGCAAGATAGCACTACACTCCTCCGTTAGTGCTACCATCTCATACTCCGCCAGTTTCTTCTTCTTCCCCAAGATCTCCTTCATGAATTTGAAATAGGAGGGCATCTGCTCCAACGCCTCTATAAAAGGTATGTTGATGTGCAGCTTTCTGAATGTCTCCAGAAATTTGGAGAATTGTTTATCAACTGCCTTCCGCTGCAATCTCTGTGGGAATGGGATCTTCTCTGTACACTCCTTCTCTGTAGTTTTCTCTACTACTGGGCGAGCTTCAACCACCTTCGCTTTCTCCATCTCTGCCCGTTGTTCAACCATCGGTTGAGGTATCTTTGCTCCATTGTTTACCACTTCTCAATTATCTTGCTGGCATTGTTCTTTCGGATTCATCTCTGTGTTGGCGGTGTACCACATTGCTTTGTTTGATTTCTTTGCTAGTGACCCACTTGTGTTTCCAAGTTCTGAGCGAGGATCTAGCTTGTCACGAACCGGTGCAGGCGTTTGTGAGTGCCAACAAAGCTGCTCTCAGCTCGTCTGGTTTTTCTGGCTGGACAGGTGTATTAAATTGTTGAGAAGGTGAGGCTTGAGTAAAGGGCTGCTGATTTTGGTTCTGCTGGTTTTGCATCGCCTATATTGATTCTCGCCGCTCGGTCTCCTCTCCATGAGAAATTTGGGTGATTCTCCACCGGATTATATGTGTTGGAGTATGGGTTGTTACGTGGCCTCGATAATTACCACTACCACGACACCGCTGCTCGATTGGCACATTATTAGGATCGGTGAAGGACACCTATCGAATGTATGGGCCACCACATATTTCAGACTCTTAGGCATCTGTGACTGCATTTATCGACATCGTGTGTTCTGCACTGTTTCGCCATCAGGTCACTGGGCATTCAAGGCAAGAATGGCATCTATTTCGTGGACTCCCACCGTTTCTCCTCCCACTCGTTGGTCTATCTTACGTGACATGGTTGTTGGTGGCCATATCTTCTAATAATTCGTGAGCTTAGGGCTGTTTTCCTGAATGTCCCACTGGTTGTATCTATAATGGTTACGTTGTTCCGCCACCGTTATAGAAGATGTGGACCAAGTTCCTGACTCAATGCAATGGTGTGGGAACTTTCTCTGCAAATCTTTGAACCTTTCTCACGCTTCGTACAGTGACTCTCCATCAGCTTGGTAGAAGTTATTCAGCTCCCCTCTCAATTTCGCTGCTTTGCACGGGGGAAAGAATTTGGCCAAAAATTTACGTGCGACTCTTTGCCATGTAAAAATCGAATCGGTGGCGGGAATTCAACCATACTTTTGCTCATCCACAGGTGAGAAGGGAAAGAGCCTCAATCTGACGGCATCGATGGCCGTTATATCACGAAAGTTGCACATAGCTCGAAATTAGCTATGTGCGTATGTGGATCCTCGATGGCGATCCTCCAATTGCACCGTGTTCTCGCACGTGCTCGAGAATCGTCGGTTTGATCTCAAAGTTGTTTGCTCTGTGCGAGGAGCCTAATACATGTTTGTGCTCGTTCACCCTTGGCGACGTAGTCTCCTGGCTTAACTGCACAGGCTTGAACTCTTTCCTCGACATCCACGGTACTCGTAGAGGCATTCTGGGTTAGGTTGATTTTCACCTAACCGCCTCTCAACATATTGTTGTTCTGGACACCGTCCATCTCAACTAAAGTGCGCAATCATTGGTTCTTTATTCTGTTTACAGGTTTTCTCAATCTCTGGATTGAAGGGAACAAGAGTGTCTGCCCCTCTTCTCCTTCGCATAAACTGATTTCCTGAAACAGATCAAAAACAGACAACAGATCACGGCACCCTGATTTTTACCGAAATAAATAGAAAAAAAACGTAAAAATAAAATAAAAATTAAAAACCAAATTAGAAATTAAAAATAGATAAAATTGATATTGAACTATGCCTAATCCCCGGCAACGGCGCCAAAAACTTGATGCGCGAAAAGATGCACACACTTTAACGCAAGTGCACGTTATCGTGACAAGTAATATAGTCTTGGTAAGACCGAATATCGTCCACAAGGATTAGTGTTCAAGTACCAATTATCTATCTTTTGGTATCTATTTGGTAACCGATATTTGATTTTGTTGTTTATAACTAACAATTATAAATACTAATTTAACTAATGTGTTTACTTCAGTAGTGATGGGAATAGGGCTTCCAAGTCTCCTCAACTATCCGCTTATGTTACTTATTAATGCAATGAATTATGGTTCTTCTTCTTTTGGAGCTAGCAGGTTTACTAAATCGTTTTATACTCCCGTTAAGGCTATATAAACACTCAACCCGATGTCGCTCCTTTCTACCTTTCGGTGATAAGGATGACTCTATAGGAGGATTAAGACCAAAAACCTAGTTAGCACGCGCGCCGTGCGTAAAATTAGGTGTTTAGACCTCTCGTTAACGCTACACAAGTAATTGAGGTAATTTCATCCCGATCCAAAATATGTCTACCCAACTTACGATATTCACAACCTCCTCCTTTCAAGTTTGATTAGAAATCATATAAATAATGATAATTGGTGATCAATTAATTACCAAGCATTCAAAGCAATTATTGGATCAATCTCAACAAGAAGAAGACTAACCATAACCATGCATTAATTCATAACATAAGTTTCTAGTGATTTAACATGGAAAGCCCTATAATAGAATTAGTTCTAGCCATTGACATGACAAGAACTAATTCAATGCTCATCATAAAGCGAAATAAAGAAAAGAAAAGAAAAGAAAGTTACTAAATTATGGTCTCCAATCTTCAATCCAAGAAGTCTTGTCGTGCGAAAGAAGGAACCCTTAAAAGCGCCTAGGGTTCTCCTTTTATAGGCTCAAACCGCCTCTAACTTTTCCTTCAGCTGGCCCGTAAAATCGTCATTAAACTCGATTTTCCGCGTCGCCGCGACCACTGCTATCGGCGCTGGCGGCGAGTTTCGCGATGCCGGATGATTTGGCGCGCCGCACTCGCATGCAGAGGCGCCGCAGCATCTGCGACGCCACGGATATTGGCGCCGCGCTGGACTGTTTGCGATGGCGCCGTGTGCCGTCCGTGAGCCGCTCGCCACTTTCTCGTCTTTTAAGCTCTGGAGCCTCCACTTTTGCCCTCTTTTAGCTCTTTTTTCTGCCATTGGGCCATTTTAACCAACTTGACTCAAAAGAAAAAAAATCTATCCTAATACGACACTTATTTGTACAAAAAGGGACAAAAGACTAACTAAAAACGACTCAAAAAGTGTATATAAAATACACCGATCAGCAGTTGTGCAACAATCATTTTTGGCCTCCCCCAACCCCCTACCCCTTAATATTTATTTTTAATCCCTAAGTTATTATATTTACACTTTAACCCAATTTTCCAACTATAAATACCTCATTTTCTATTCATCTTTCTCACAAATCTTCCTACAATTTCTCTAATTTTTCTACAAGTCTACATTGTCTACTAAATATTCAATTTTATTTATTCATTTGGGAGTGAAGTTGGCAACTAGCTTGAGGATCATCCATCGAGCAAAGTTTCAATTTTTAAACTCTCGATTACACGTCGACGTTACGTCGACGCTTGGTACATTTGTTCCTTCATTAAATTATTATTGTTTCTCTATTTTATTTAGCGCATTTAATTTCATTATCTTTAACTAATATTAGCATCATTAAAATAGAATCAATAAGAGGTATCTTTAAGGGGAAGGGTAAGGCTTCTTCTAGTAGGGGTAACAATGGGCGGGGTGAGAATGTTAGTTTTTCTAATATAAGGGGGAGAGAATAAGCAGCTAAGAAATATGTTGTGAATTACCATCAGTATGATCCTTAGATAATTCAAGTCAAATACTGAAAGTATTTGTTGACCCAACTATTTCATATTTCAGCTGCAAGATGCTCCTAAATGTTCCTGAAGGACAAAGTCTACTGCATGCATGGAGCATGGTAGGCCAATCGATTCCAAATGTAATAATCCTTAAAAAGGGAAAGGAGCAAATGATCATTATAAGGAGACATTTGTGCTCTTGAAGATCCTACGACATAACACTTCATAAAACCTCATAGGAGGTTCAGGTACCTGAAAATAATGAAGTGATGAGATATCAGTAAGTTATGTTGAATTGCAAACTGATACAAAATTATATCTCGCCGATGATACCTTTGATATAATATAGCGCGCAATATCATATAAGATTATGAGGATCTGAATTCTATGTCTATTAAATCATATTGGCGCAGAAAAATTACCAAGTGAGATGATACATCTTGGTAACCATAAAGCTTATTGGACCTGCAGTCCAAACATCAGAAGATGTCACGCTATGGGTGTTATCACAACCTATATGGCTTACTTGACAAACTTTATATGAAATTCTCTGAAGGATACAAAATGTCTGAAGAATATATATAAGTTCTTGGGAAACTTGTTTATAATCTTTAAATAAATTAATAAATTAAGGCTAATGTACTGAAATCACCTTAATGAATATTCACTGACGAAGGGTACAGAGATGACTTTGTTTACCCTTGTCTATTTATGATAATCAGGATATTTCATATTATTCTGCAAGTTGCTAACTTGAATATCATTGGAGCTCTTGAAGAGTACCCAAGAGCAGTAGATTATCTGCTAGAAGAAGCTGAAATGAGAAAACTAGATTGGTCCTGAAGTATCATACATTTGTGTAATTGATGCATATATTTATCTTGTTATAACTATGAGCATAATATAATTTCTCTCATACATAGAGATATTGAAATAAGACAAAATGCATATTGCAAATGAAGTGCATGGCATGAATATGTTTATCCTAACAAATACAGTCAAGTGTTTTGAATATACATGACATTCATCTAATCGACATAAGAGTTCGATCCAGACATGTTATCTATTTCCATGAAGGATTACTATCATACATGTTATTTTACATGATAGTCAAATCATAGAGAGATAACAATAGTTTATAAAGCCAGCCAAAAATGTATTTGGCGTGATTCCAACAATGTTATATGACGATGATGCAACTATATCTGAGGAATGAAGATGCAGATGATCAATTAGGGGAAGTAAATATGTCATGTACTCTTTTTCTCTTAACCAAGATTTTTTCCCATTTGGATTTTCCTGATAAGGTTTTTAATGAGGCAGCTAGTGATACGTATTACCATATATGTGTACTTTTTTTCTTCTAGATTTGTTTCCACTGGCTTTTTCTAGTAAGATTTTAACGAGACATATTATCTATTAATGAACATCCCAGGGGTAGTGTTATAAATACATTGTATTATGGATGTCAATTTATGTACTTCTACAGAATTGGATAAGCTTACAATCAAGCACATCTTGCAAGTAACTTGCACATAGCTCATGTAGGCAGCTTGCAAACAGCTCCCTGGAAAGCCTTTCTTGTTGGCTTGTATTTTATTATTATTTTATAACAAATGAGTATTTATTCAAATTTGCCACTTTCGATCCATTTGTCTTTGTATTTATTGTTGTTACTGACGGAACTTCAACATGAAATGGGTGAATTCTACCTGTTCAAATTGTCTTGTTATTGTTACAGATGGAACTTCAACGTGAAATAATAAACTTTACGTGTTCAAATTCTTTATAAAAACAACTCAAATTTACCTTCAAGTTTTGATTATAATTTAATATTATCTTCAATTTGGAGTTCTGTCAAGAAACGACGGTAAAAAAATAAAAAAAAATCTAATAATAAAGTAATATTAGACTAGAAGTTTAATGGAGGTCAAAGGAAAGCTCAAAAGTGTTGGGATCAAAATTATCAGGTCATCATGCAGAAGCTAATAATTACAAACCTTGAACGACTAAATCAGACAACAACAAAAAATATACTAAAAAGTCATAATAATATAATATGGTTTGCTCAAGGGACACACATATTTAAAAGCTAATATAAAAAATATAAAACTTATCGAGAGAATATCCCCTCCTGAACAAGATAGAAAATTCAGCGCAAAGCTAAAAAAGGCTAGCTGCCTAGCCATATCTCTATCACACAACAAATCTTATTGATATCAATACACCACAAACAACAAGTGTAATTATGTCACTTCAACCTGCAAAACATGCATATGTTTAAACTCGGCTGTGTGTGTGGGGTCTTGTAGTTGAGTCTATCGAAATTTATGATAAGTCTATGAAGAGCCGTGATGAAGTTTACAGTGTCCACAAAAAGAAATTTCTGTTAGTGGTCAACGATTTAGAATATCTCAACCCCACCTCTCACGGATTGAAGTTGCATGTATTAGTCTTTTGCTCACTGATAGTTTGATCTATGTACATATTTGCTAGTCTTTTATACTCAAAACTGAACCTTCAAATACATGGAGGATTGTGCTCCTAAAATTAGTAGAGCTGCCAAAACGGATTGATCCAACCCAGGTTAACTCTGCCCTTGCAGACTAATGACTTCAAAAGTCATGAGGTCAAGCTAGGCTAGCGCGTTTTGACAGTTCTAGGATTTATTTATTTTTTATATTCAGGTTCCCGACTTGCGTCAAACTAGTCATGGAGGTAGTAGTACCGGTCCCTCAACACTACTATCATTAAATCGCGAGATGTGCTCAAATAACGAGGGTTTGCAGTTCTAGCTATTATTTGTTTCCTGAGTGGAGTCCTATTTCTCTATCCTTGAAACTTCAACTCTCAAAATCAAAAGCCCTTCAGAAAATGAATTTCCCAAAAGCTTCTTTGTATTCCATTTTAAAACAAGCTTTACACTTCCAAGATTAATTAATAAGCCTCTTTTTACGTTTTTAGTTGTGTTTTTTAATACAAGAAATCTTTATTTTTACGGATAAGAGATCTAACAATAACACACGAGAGATCTTTGCAGGTCATTTTCATTTATTAAAATTTAAAGGGCTATGTTCACCCATTTCTTTGTATTCAACTTGATACACGTTGTATTCAAGACAATGACAAGACTACAAGAACATACACAAGTAAAATATGGTGAACATCGATATCAATGTTACATCATGTCCCAGCAAGTAGCATCTGGGATAATCCAAATAACTGATACAACTATAGTTGTACTAATACAGGTAAGAATCTCAGGTGTGATCCATCACTATTTCCATGTATATAATCTACCTGCAATAACAGATAAGGATGCTATCAGAGCCTTTTAGTCAGTCTTTGGGCATTCTGCTTTGTCCATAGAGCAGTATCATCTGATTGAGATTAGTGGTGTAATATGATATAATCTGTATGTAAAAAAATTTAATAAACAAAACTATTTCATCAATAATTTCGGACATAGTAAAAGGTAGTAACTGTCGAAGTTGTGAAAGTGCAGGTACATATGGTGAATAGAAACTGATAATAGTTGCAAGTAGAAAAACTGATAGATTTAAAAAGTTGGAGGTAGCAAGTTGGATGTTGTAGGAGTAGAAAAACTATAGAAACTAATTTTCATCCTAAAATGTCATTGGTAATAGTTTTGAACATTAAACTCAAAAAAGAAAGATTATTTTTCCTACGAAAAATTGTGTCATACCAAACAAAGCAACCTTCGACCAATCAAATTTCATGTAGAATAGTGTATGTAATAACTATGGGTGGCAGATGGGCCGTTTGGGCTGAAATTGGGCGGGTCAAGATGGGTTGAAGCCGTAAATGGGTCAATGTCCAACCCGCCCAAAACTTACATGGGTTAAGATGGACGGATCAAGATGGGCTAAAATAATGAGTCATAACCCATATTGCTCAACTTGACCCATTACTTTTATAAAATTCAAACTTACCTTCTATGATGTTCTTTTATTTTGTATGATATTTGATTTTTCCATATCTTTATTTTTAAAATAAGAATAATATTTTTAAGATTTTTTTCATTTTTTATAAAAGCAAAAAAATTATGAAATAGAAATTTAATGATGGAGTGGGGGTGGAGGGGTAGGTGTGGATAAGGGCGGGGTAAGAAAAAATTCATATTTTTTATAAATTATTTATGAAACAAAAAAAATATAAAATAGAAATTTGAGAATGTGGTAGGGCAGAGGGGTAGGGTGCCGGGGTAAGAAAAAATCATAAAAATATTATTCCTATTTTAAAAACCTAGAATAAGGTAAGAGGGTGAGTAGGGGGAGGCCCTGTTAGGGCAGGGACTGGGAGGGGTAATAAAAAATTTCATATTTTTTATAAATTGTTTATAAAAGTAAAGAAATATAAAATAAAAATTTGAGTATGTGGTAGGGCGGGTAGCTGCGGGAGGTGGGGTAGGGCGGGGGAGGTAAGATGGTGAGATGGGGGAGTTAGGGCAGAGAGAGGTAAGAAAAAATTTCATATTTTTTATAAATTGTTTATAAAATAGAAATTTGAGAATGTGGAGGGGGTAGGGGCGGGGGGAGAGGTAAAAATTTCATAATTATAAATAATTATTTTATAAACGGCCCATCTGTCACCTCTAATTATATTTAATATACTTAGTTATGGATAATAGTATTATTTATAAATAAAAAAATTAATCTAGAGGAACTCTAATCATTAAAATTAAGTATTTTGATGGGTCAAGTTTGGGCATCATCATGGGCTCATTTTGGTTGTTGATTTATGATGGGTCAACTTGGGCTAGCCCAAACCAACCCATCATCAAAATCACTCTTGCCCAAACCCATAAAATCTTGGGCGGGTCATTTGAGTTTGGGCTAATTTTGACACCCTAGTAATAACAGGGCGGGAGAAGCTTCTATATCAAGGACCAGTAATTTGACATTCCGTGAAAGACTCTATCAATCATGTGATGGCTGATTAATCAGTGATCACTGTGGTCATAAAATAAGAGCATGATTGAATATTTTTGGTCATCCTGACAGAAACACTTTTGATGATTAGCATTTTCAAATGATGTCAAAGATCTACTAGTTTCGGAGTGCATAGAATGAGAACAATGCAGTCGCTAAGATTATTACTAAGATCCGTAACACCATTGAAGAGTATTGTATAGAACAATCAGTGAGAAGTTACATGCTTCTTGGTTTACGATCATCTATAATGAGTCCTAATATTCTCTAATGAAAGTAGATAACTTACGGAAGTTCTTTCATGGAAGATGTGTCCTAGATATATCATACCTCTTTATAGGTTAACAGGGACCCTCAATCCATCATGTGCAAGTTGAACTGCTATACCTTCTCTGCAAGCAAATAATCATGTAAAAGTTCCAGAAAGCTGCTAAATCATAAAATTTGCACAGACACACACACACACACTTTTGGAGAACCATTAAGGCGGTATACCTTCTAGACCATTCCGCGAAGAATTCATTATCTTTGTGGTGGTCGAATTCATGTGTCATTCCAATTAGTAGAGCTCTCTTTGGGCATAGCATCTTCAATGCCTCGAGAGTCTGGAAATTAAAAAAATAATCAGATGAGAAAATAGGACATGCACAACACAAAGGTCAAACAGAGAGTTCCTCTAAAGTAAGCACACCTGAGTAAGGCAAAGGTGAACATTGTGGGAACCGTCCTGCACATATTAAAGACAAAACAGCATACTCTTCTCAGAATATAAACCAAGGAAGAATAACACCTAACTAGCTTATATAAAGAGAAATTCCCCCTTTGCAGTGACATATAAATCCTAGATGTGAAAAACATGCACCAAAAGAAGGAGAAAAGCAGTTATAAAATTGTTGAATGAGCTGAGTTAAGGTTTGTTATTGACCATATAAGTCGGTGCCTCAGAGCGAAAACAAGCATGTGCTTTCTTAAAGGGAAACACATTAATACCTCCATCAACTTGTCCCTGAAATTTCAACAGCGGTGAAACCCATTTTTTCGGGTACTAGTGGTGCGTAAATGTAACTCACCGACCTTGATATATTGGGAAAGATAGACGTGAGGTGGGAAAAAGAAAGAGGACCGCGGGAGAGCTAATTTCAACTCTGAATGTTCCATTTTAGTTACAGAGATAGTTAGTATCGTCAGTTGTGGGCATGGGGGGGGGGGGGGTAAATGACACGTGACAGCGCGCTTATAAACCTCCATGTTCTCATCTGATTATGGTTATATACTTCTCAGTGTAAACGTGTATATTATAGAAACAATTGTATTCCTACCCATAATTAGAATATTTTCATATATTGTGTAAATATAATTATGGTAAGACTAGGATTCCTCTTTTGTATAGGATTAGGATTCCTATTGTATAAAGGATGAATATTGTACTCTATATATACTTTGATATTAATGAGAAGACTCCCTAAAGAAGATTAATATCATCTTACATGGTATCAAAGTCAAAACTTAAACTCTGATTTTCTTTCTTCTCGCAACCCCTCGGTATCAGCAAAATCGGCGGCTTCTGATTTTTTTTCTCAAGAACAAAAATCTTCATCTCTGTTCATAAATTCCAATTTATGAGTTCTTATCCTCTCTAATAGTCAGCCTCTTAATTCTTGAAAAAAAAACACTTTTGGTTTATTCTTACACCCGCGTGTCAGAAGCCTTTCCTCTTTTTTTTGGTAACCGAGAAAACCAAACAAAATACAATTTTTGAGAAACAATGCACTGTCTCACTGCTGGAGAAATAGTACCCCTCCGTTCTCTGTTTTCCTGCAGTGTAGTCCCTTTCCTCTCTTTTATTTTATTTCTCTTCCCTTTATTTCAGAACTTATTAAATGGCTTCGTCGACTCCCCAACAGTACCAGTACAGCGCCGCCGCAGTTCCAGTACCAGCAACCCTTCAACCAGTACTCCCACCACGGGTTGTTGGGCCCTGCTCCAGCCCCTCGGCAAGTCCAGTACCCGCAGCAAGCCCACTTCATGCACGGCCAGTTCCAGCAGCCCTCGTCCAGCATGACACCCACTGAGTTGGGTCAGGCCTTCAGCAGTCTCAATATGCAACAGTCTGACAACAACTGGTACATGAACTCCGGAGCCACTTCTCACCTCACCCGGTCTGCAGGTAATATTCTCAAACTGTTTGGTTTAAAGCATCCTCAATTTGTGACAGTTGGTAGTGGCCACCGCATTCCAATAAAGGGTTATGGTACATCCTACACACCACCTCCGAATTCATTCCCCCTTAAAAATACCCTATATGCCCCACATGTGATTAAGAATCTAATCTCTATCCGCAAATTTACTTGTAATAATTCAGTCTTTGTTGATTTTGACCCTTTTGGTTTCACTGTAAAGGATCTTCATACGGGGACACCTCTTACGAGATGCAATAGCACGGGGGATCTTTATCCATTCACTCTCACCTCCGCTGCCAGATCTTGCTCTCCCGTCTCTCTAGCGGTCATTTCTTCTTCAACATGGCATAATAGGTTTGGTCATCCAGGAGCCTCCGTTTGTAATTTTCTTAGAGCCAATAATTTACTTATAATGGAAAGCTTGCTCAAAACTGTGTTTCTTGTTCTTTAGGCAAACATACTCGTCTTTCGTTTAAATCATCTACTAGTGTTACTTTTGCACCTTTTGATATTATACATGTCGATTTATGGACATCACATGTTGCTAGTTCTCTCGGTCATAAATACTATCTTATCTTACTAGATGATTTTCCTCACTTTTTTTGTTGTATACTCTCAAATTTAAATCGGAAGTGTTTGTCAAATTTCTTGAGTTTCGAACATTCATTCAAACACAGTTTGAAAAAGGTATAAAATCTTTTCAGTGCGATAATGGTCGTGAATTCAACAACTCTATGTTTCACTGTTTTTGTTCTAATAATGGCATGGTCTTTCGCTTCTCCTGCCCCCACACCTCCCCTCAAAACGGTAAAGCTGAAAGAATCATCTGCACCATTAACAATATGATTCGCACTCTATTGATTCATGTCTCCCTACCTCCGTCTTTCTGGGTCTATGCTGCTAAAATGTCAGAATACGTTCTCAATATTCTCTCAACTAGCACCCTTCACATTATGACCCCTACCGAAATCCTCTATCATAGAGTCACATCTTATGAGCATCATCGGATATTCGGTTGTCTATGCTATCTTAATCTTGCCTCTACTGTCCCTCACAAACTAGCTCCTCGGTCAACTCCATGTGTCTATCTAGGCTTCCCGCCAAACCATAGGGGTTATCTATGCTATAACTTGTCCACTCGTCAGATCCACATCTCTCGTTACGTCACATTTGATGAAATCACATTCCTGTATTCGAATCTTAAAAAAAATCCAAAAACCGGATTACTTTTTTCTTGACGAGTCTGCCATCTCTCCCATCATTCTCAGACAACTAGATCATAGCACTGCCACAAAATCACCTTCTTTGCCCAATGATTCTTGGCGTCAGCGGCTCAGTCGGCCGTGGCGGCCAAAACTCTGCGAAGATTTCCTCGGCGTCGCGACCGCCCGATCACGAGTCGCGGCGCTACGACGGTGTCACCTCCTCCTTCTCCCTATCCAACCAATCCCTCAGTCTCGGCTCTTCCCACTCAGCCGACACAACCTCCCACTGTCTCCACTCACCAAATGGAAACTCGTGCAAAGCATGGAATTTTCAAACCCGAAGTCCAATTTAACTTGTCTGCCCAAACCATTTCACCAATTCCCAAGAACCCTATATTGGCCAAACAAAACCCTAATTGGAATGAGGCTATGTCTGAGGAATTCAATGCTTTAACAAAACAACACACATGGGATCTAGTACCTAGACCTGAGGGAGTGAATGTTATTCGTTGTCTGTGGCTATTTCGTCACAAATTCAGAGACAGTGGAGATCTTGAGAGGTATAAGGCACGACTTGTGGCTAATGGCACAAATCAACAGGAGGGCATTGATGTGGTGAGACCTTCAGCCCGGTTGTCAAACCGGCTACCATCCGCACAGTTTTGAGCATTGTCATGGGCAAACACTGGCCGATCCATCAGCTTGATGTGAAAAATGCACTCTTACATAGGGATCTGAGAGAGGCGATCATCGTCACGCGTGATTCCTCACTATGTGTGTCATCTCCGTAAGTCACTATATGGCCTGAAACAGTCCCCCGTGCGTGGTATGATCACTTTACCATGTTTATCTTGCAGATTGAGTTTGTATGCAGCAAGAGTGATACATCACTCTTCATTTTTCATCGAGGTAGTAGCACTGCTTACTTATTACTTTACGTGGATGATATCGTTCTTACTGCCTCCTCCGACGGATTGAAAAATGAGATTATTGTCTTTCTTAAGTCTGAATTTGCAATGACTGATTTGGAGAAGTTGAGTTATTTTTTGCGGATATCAGTGACCAGGTCTGCCAACCACATGTGCTTGTGTTAGCATAAGTATGCAGAGGAGATTGTGTACAGGGCTAAAATGACGAATTGTAAAGTTTCACCTACTCCAGTTGATTCGAAATCTAAGCTCAGTGCTATGGATGGTGCTCCAGTCTCCGATCCTACTCTGTATAGGAGTCTTGCAGGTGCACTTCAGTATCTCACATTCACAAGGCCAGACATTGCTTATGTTGTTCAGCAGGTATGCATATTCATGCATGCCCCAGAGAGTCTCATTTTACTGTTCTTAAGCGTATCATTCGATACATTAAGGGCACACTTGATTATGGTTTGCACCTATACCCCTTTGCACCAAACAGGTTGCTCTCTTATACGGATGCAGATTGAGAAGGGTGTCCGGACACGCGACGCTCCACCTCCGGCTTTTGTGTATTTTTAGGGGATAATCTGATTTCTTGATGTGCGGCGAACTACCCTATCTCGATCGAAAGGTCAAGGCCGAGCGTTGCAAATGTGGTAGTTGAGATTTGTTGGCTCAAAAATTTACTGTTAGAACTTCAGTGTCTTTTGCGTCAGGCATCTATTGTGTATTGTGATAACATCTCTGTCATCTATCTTTCTCATAATTCGGTTCAACATCAGCGAACCAAGCATATTAAGATAGACCTACACTTCGTTCGTGAGAAAGTTGCGCTAGGCCATGTCAGAGTATTACATGTTCCGTCATCCTATCAGTATGCAGACATATTTACCAAAGGACTTCCTGCATTTATTTCTTGACTTGATTCGATCTCGATGTCAGGCCTCCCGCTCATTGAGGGTGTGTAAACGTGTATATTATAAAAACAATTGTATCCCTACCCATAATTAGAATATTTCCATATATTGTGTAAATATAATTATGGTAAGACTGAGATTCCTCTTTTGTATAGGATTAGGATTCATATTGTATAAGGGATGCATATTGTACTCTATATATACTTTGATATTAATGAGAAGACTCCCTAAAGAAGATTAATATCATCTTACACTCAGGATGGCAGGAGATGCAGGTCAAACAATGACAAGAGGTAATAGGTCTCCAGCAAAATTTAAAGGTGTAGTTGGATGCCGAGTCAAATCTGCTCCCTTTTTTTCCGTTGCAGAAAAGAGATCCCTTCCCCTCATGAGTCATGTATTATCCCTTTCTTAAACCGGCTGAACATTCCTTTTCTACCACTATTAAATTAATTCCGCCCCCTGCTGCACTTTCAACTTTCCCTTAGTTTGTTCTAACCACGAATAGCACCTCATACGGAATTCCTACAATTCCTCCTTTCTAGTTTCTAATCTCAAATTTCCCAAACATATTTTGTTAACCAATTGAAGCTTGGTGCATAACATTTTATTCATAGCATGAATAGTGCTTGTCTGGTAGATCACAAAATAGCTAGTAGGAGTTCTGTTATATTCTGAATACATGGGGTATTTACATTTAGGCTGGAACTCAATGGGTAATCCATTTTACCCCACTTTCCACCGCGAGAGTCCAGATTTATGATTTAATGGATGAGTGTATTATCCAGGCTTCTGAATTTATTGATAATGGATGATTGTATGCAAACTGATACTGCGTCTTTTGAGCACTAATCAACAATGAGCAGAACTTCTTGGTTTGCTTGTACATAGGAAGAATTGAGAGGAGCATTTTGCGGGGGTTTTGCTTGGATGGAAGGAATTAAATGGAAAAGGAATGAGCGGAGAAAGGGGTCAAAAAAAAATAAACATAAGGAAAGGAGAAGGAAGGAAGCATCTTTTTTTTTGTATAAAGTAAGGGTAATTTTATTAAAGCAAATACCAAGAAGGTACTGCAGAAAATACAAAAAGGTATTACAAAAACTCCACTAACATAGGACACAATCTTAATATTAAGATTTACTTCACAGAGGCAACAAAGTGTTATCCTTTCAATTCCTTTCAAGAAATTGACCAACCCAATAATTTGAGCTCAGGGAACATTCTGAGGGATGGTATGTGGAGTGACAAGGGCACATCCAGACTTTTAAAATAGGGGGGCAATTCATAATGCATACTGAAAAGTAAATCATTCTTTTTATTTATTAAATGCAAAAGTTAAAACTTCAATAGCAGAATACCATCTATATGAAAATATTTGTGTTTTAAATGTAAACAACAAGGTTGAAAAAAACTTTAAACCAACATAATCAAAGATAGTAAACAGATTATAGTTTACAATCTTTTGACCTTTTATGTTAAAGCTCCAAGACATAATCATGCACTAATACAATTTGTAAAGAAAGTAAAGAAATTTAAATATACTAAAAGAGTTTCCAAATTATTTAAAGAAACAAAAAATATCTGAACCATGTTTTTAATCATGGTTTAACATATGCAATGCACAAGTCTGAAGTATGAAAATTAACATTAGATAAGCGTGCATTTAGACCGTAAAGAGAGAGGAGAGAGTTTTCTTTTCTCCCTTTGAATTCCACAACTACTACCGTCTAATCCATCAGGTAAATTACTACACTTGAGCTCATTGCATATACTTAACTAATTCATCCGGTAAGAGCCTGTTTGGCAAGCGACTAAAAACTACTCCCTCCGTCTCATTTTATATGAAGGTCTTTTGACTTGGCACGAAGTTTAAGAAATAAAGAAACACTTTCGAATTATTGTGGTTTAAATCAAATCAAAAATATTTGTGTGGTTATAGATCATCTCGTTAAGTGTAATTGTCAGATAAGAAAATGTGTCATTCTATTTTAGACTGACTAAAAAGGAAAGTGTGTCATCTAAATTGGGAGAAAAATACTTATTTTAATAAGTGTGTTTTTTAGAAAAGTACTTTTGGTGAGAAACAGTTTGTGTTTGGCTAATTAATTTGAAAAGTGTGTTTGATAAGCATATTGTGTTTGGCTAATCTTTTTTAAAAAATGTTTTTGAGTGTCAAATTATGAAAAAAGGACAATTATGAATGAACGTTTACTATTAAAATTAATTTATAGAGAGAAATTATTTTAGATATCTATTATGAAAGACTTTATTTAAATTTTATTTTTATTTCATTAAAATTAAAAAGTACATATTAAAATTTTCAATCAATATAATACATAGATAAATCAAAGAAAATATTAAATATTGATATAATATCACCACGATGATTTAAATATACTAAAAACATCAATCAAAATAAAATTTAGTAAATTATCATTGTCATTGTTTAAGTACAAAAAGAGTAATAAGTTGCATGAAGATCAAAGAAAATAAATGTCTTTCCTTGAATAAGAAATGAATTATATCTGCAATATAAAACTTAAATATATAAAAATATAGCTTGATAATTGTAATAAGAATATGAAGTAACTGTAACTTTATTTAAAACATTTACATGTATGATTAGGATTCATCAGGAATCAAAATAAGTTGCTATACGTAAATATGTAAAATTTGTTTTTTGATAAGGATTTTAATAAGGAAGTAACAAGATGGTAGAGCAAAAGGTACAGGACCAAGCAGCAAACTCTTTAGTCCATACTACATATTATCTCCTGGGGAGGTACCATGGTGTATGTTATTCGCAGACGACATAGTCCTGATTGATGAGACTCGCAGCGGAATGAACACCAAGATGGAGGTTTGGTGACAGACTCTTAAGTCTAAAGGGTTCAGGTTCAGTAAGACCAAGACAGAATATTCAAGAGCGACTCTGAGACAGGCGTGGAGGTGAGGCTGGATACTCAAGTCATTTCAAATAAAGGAAGCTTCAAGTACCTAGGGTATATTATCCAATGGAATTGATATATTGATGACGATGTCACACATCGTATTGGGGCAGGGTGGATGAAATGTAGGTTCACATTTGGAGTTTTGTGCGATAAAAAGGTGTCGCCAAAACTTAATGCAAGTTCTTTAGGGTGATGGTTAGACCGATTATGTTGTATGGGGCGGAGTGTTGGTCAATCAAGACTTCGCACATACAAAAAATGAAAGTTGCGGAGATGAGGATGTTGAGATGGATGTATGGGAATACAAGGAGAGATAAGATTAGAAATGATGATATCCGGGACAAAGAGGGGGTGGTCTCGGTGGAGGATAAGATGCAGGAAGCGAGGTTGAAATGGTTCGGGCATGTACATAGAAGAGACACAGATGTCTCAGTGCGGAGGTGTGAGAGGTTGTCTATGGACAGGTTCAGGAGGGTAGAGGTAGGCCGAAGAAGTATTAGGGAGAGGTGATTAGACGGGATATGAAGCAGGTGCAACTTACTGAGAACATGACCTTAGATAGGGAGTTGTGGAGGACATGGATTAGGTAGTAGGTAATCGAGCGTATTCCTACTTACGCTTACAAAATGATAGTTGTAGTGTTATTACTGTAGGCCCGATTAGTCTATCACATTTATAGGCGTAGTATTGTTTTATAGTCCCTTGTAGTTTGATTTCTGATGCTATGTGTTCTTTAATGTACTTTGTTTATTTTATTTAGTTGTGTTAGCTACTGCTTCCTTTTGTTAGAATGCGTTATCATGGCGTATTCGATTTTGTTATCAGCATGTTCATACTGCTTTAATTTCTTGTCTGAGTCTTCTCTTGCTTTGCTTTACTTGTGATTATGCTTTGTCTTGAGCCGAGGGTCTCCCGGGAACAACCACTCTACCTACCAATGTAAGGTAAGATCTGCGTACACTTTACCTGATGAATGAAAAGGCCCGAACTTAGCTTCTCAATTTAAGTTATTAACCAACGGACACGGTAAAGAGCCGAGAACGGTATGGAATATGGGGCGGATTAGGAACCATAACTTAATTGTCTTAAAGGGACAAGCTTTTATTCAGCCTTTTGTGTTGGTCTTGGTCGAGACCTTGTATTTATTTTTTGTTGTCTTTCAATTCTAGACTAGCTACTAGTTGTCTTAGATATATTAGAATCATGTAATAACTCTTAGCTTGCCTTAGGACACATTCAATGCTTTGTAAAGGAATGTTGAAGCCGAGAAGGGACACGGCCAAGAGGTGAGTTGGCCGAGAATACACTAGCAAAGACAAGGGATGACTTGGTCGACAAAGTGGCAAGGACAAGAAGCTTCCAGGAAGGCCATTCAATAGCAAGTCACCCTCGGCCTCGGGAGAAAGAAGGTTGGCCGAAAACCATTCCTGGGTGCAAGGCATGAAAGCTTCTAAACTAATTCCAAGAAGATGAAGTCTATAGAAGACAAATCCACCCCCTCTCCTACTCGGTTACTACAATGGGAGTGTGAATTAGTTTAGATTTACCCTTGTCTCCAAGAAAAACCAAACCATTTCCCACTTAGTTCCACAATAGTCAAGAACCTACTCGCTCCCCGCCAAACCCGTTCCTACTCGGCCGAAAGGTTGAGTTTTGTGTCCTTTGGTTGTCTTCTAGAATGATCCTTACTCTACTATAAATAGGACCCTTAGGATGAATGTAAAAATCAGTTTTGGAGTTAAAGAAATATAAACTTTAGTGCTTTCAACTTGTGTGTTGATTACATTATTTGGTCCTTGTGTGGATCACGGTTCTTGTGTGGCTTGACTAAGCCCAAGCTTAAGGAACCCCCTTGGTGGTAAGTGAACGTCAGAACTTGTGTGATCGACCTAACCTAAGCCTTGGGTCTATCTTTAAGGTTTCCGACCATCCTTACTTGGCTTGTTCACGGGCTTGTACTTAGCAACCCCGGGCTTGACCTTGTGAAATTGGCCACCCTCGTCTTGGTGTCGACTCAGGCATTAAAGCCCCTGCGTCTCTATCCTTGACATATCAAATGTATCTCACTTAAACCATAACAACCGAACCAAACACTTAACCAAATCAAACCTCCTTGGTGTGTACTCGGATATGCACCTTGCATTCTGTGTTCATCCCTCGTCCAAACAACTTCAATCCTTTCACCACCACGTCCCAAAACACTTTCCTAATATCCACTACAAAGGCCTCCAACCAAAATCCCACAAATACAACTGTCCAAACCCGACAACACCAAACTGTCCGCATAACACACCTTACTGAGAACCTCATTGTTTCAGTTCTGTTCCGTTGCCTTGCCATCACCCAACCACCAAAGCCCGACCATCAAAACAACCCTCAACGTGTCTACAACTACCCCACAAAACGCCTAAACTCAACTCTCCCTAAAACCACCCAAAATAGCCACCAAACACCACACTGTCCAGCCAAACCGAGAACCCGAGAACCTTACTTTGGCATCCCTCCTTACTTGCATCAGATTGGTATCCTCGCTCTGACGCTATGGCACAAGTAAATGACGAACTTAGGAGGGCCTATCCGATATGGTTGCGGAACAAATACAACTGATGAGAAGATTCGCAAATCGTGTCGTCATCAATGATGTTAAATCAGGGGAGGAAGTTGCCCAAAACAACCCCCTTCATGTTGAAGATGACGCACAAGAAGAACCAAGAATTGAAAGAGGAAGTGATCGGACCTTACGGCTCGACCTTCCAACCTTCGACGATAATTTGGACCCGGAAGAGTTTCTCGAATGGCTAAGAGCCATAGAAATACTCTTTGAGTTCAAACAATACGACGATCAACAATGTTTAAAAGTAGCCACGTTGAAGCTCAAGTCCTTTGTTTTCGTGTGGTACGAGAACCTAAAGGCGAGCCGCAAAAGGCACGGCAAACCCAAGCTTGATTCTTGAGGAAAATTGAAGAAGCATTTAAAAAGATTTTTTTTGCCAAGAGAATATGAGTAAGATTTGTACCTTAAACTCACCAAGCTTCGGCAAGGTGTTCTTACGGTTGAAGAATACATTCGGGAATTCGAGAAGGTCACAATGTTGTGTGACTTAGAAGAAAAAGAGTCGCAACGCATTGCACGGTTCATTGGCGGACTAAGTGCGGCAATCCAAGAGAAAGTGAAAGTGTTCACTTACACTACATTTGAAGATGTGTGTCATCTAGCACTTAGGTTCGAGCGGCAACAAAAGAAGGTTATCACAAGACCTTACACTAAGATCGCAAGTGCTAAGGAGAAGAGTAGCACTCATATTCCAATCCCTTGTACAAACAAGACGATGTAAACAAAGACAAGGGGAAAATGTAAGTTGCCAAAGGTGTTGAGCAAGGCGGAAAGCATTGTTTCAAATGTCAAGGGCTCGGACACTTTACTAGAGAATGTCCCAACCCGAGGACCATGTCACTTGAAGAATACAAGGACAGTGGCGACGCCTTTGTTGTAGAAGAATCTGAGATGGAAGAGAGCCAAGAAGAAAATGAGGCTCACGCGGAAGATGGAGTAAGCCTAGTTCTTCAACATGTGCTAAATGCACAATTGGAGGAACTCGACGAAAGTCAAAGAGAACAAATCTTCTACACACGTTGCAAAGTGAAAGATAAAGTGTGTAGTTTGATCATCGACGGAGGAAGTTATGCTAACATGGTGTCCATCGGAATGGTAGGTAAGCTAAAACTACCAATTTGTGAGCACCCTAAACCTTACAACCTCTGATGGGTAAACAAGGAGAATGGGCTCATCTCTTATCAATTTTGGATTGGAGGATATGTTGATGAAATTTGGTGTGACGTCCTTCCAATGGACGCATGCCATATCTTGTTGGGAAGACCGTGGCAATATGACCGGAAAACCATACACGATGGCGAACATAACACCTACTCCTTTCACATGGACGGTAGGGACTTCCAGTCAATACCTTTGTCACCAAGGTAAAGGAGATGAAGATCCAACAAGCTCACCAGCGCAAAGCCAAAGCCGAAGCTCTCTCACGTAAAGGGCGTAAAGAAGAGGACGAGTCTGAGAAGGGGAGTGTCATCAATGTCTTGGCACATAGAGAGACACGTGTCTCTGAAGATGTCGGTTTGAAAGAAGTCGTAGAAGTGTCGGGAAATGCCATGCCGAATAGGCCAATAACCAAACTACCCCTAACAATAATGTTGATACTATTTGTGAGGTAGCTCTCGGAAGATCCCTCCCTCCCTATGATGATCCGAAGGCAACAACCGAGCCGAGTGTTCAAGAGAGCCTTGTGCCATGTCCAACCCCTATCTATGATAATGAAGAAACAAAATAAGGTTGGACCTTCTTTACCAATCCGTTGTACCAAATTGAGGAAATGGGTGGTACCTTCTTTGTCAACCCATTATATGAGCAAGCACGGGTGGAGGAAGGAGTTGACATGGAATTCCTGAAGGACAACCCATCCGAAATTCTACTAAGTGAAGATAATAAACTTACTCTTAATTTATTTTCAAGAAGTTTGTTGTCCATTCATCGAACCTATGGATGTGAAGAACAAGAACAAATAAGCAAGAAAGATGACCAAGAATGTCTTAGCTCCGACACGGTACCTCTCTTGGTAGTGCCAAAACCAAATGAAGTTTAGGAGGTGCACATTGGTCCACGATTGGTCTACAACCTCACCTTGAGGACCGAGATTCCATGGTCAAGAATAAGTCCTTATGTGAATGAATTGTGTGGAGCCAACATGTCTTCAAATCCCGACTTGAAAAGAAGATCTCCACCTATGAAGACCCGAGAGGAAGTTGAGCAAGAAAAATGTCGATGTCTTGTAATGTCACTCGGAAGTTATGACATCCAACATAGTGATCCCTATGTTTCCCCTATTATGTCATGACGGTGCAAATTGAGCAAGGCTTAGTGTCAACCTAATGAAAGAACCCCGGGTCGTGACTTCTTGTAACCATGGTCTTATGACGACTTGATTGAATGGGAAGGCTATTTGAGAGGTGGTCCCTTCAAGTTATTGGCTAAGTTCCGAAGCGGCTTATCTGAGACGAAAATTTCGAGCAACGGACTAGGTCCAACATGTTATGTTCCTAAGATGCCTTCATACACCCAAATTTGAGGACAAATTCTTTCCAAGAAAGGGAGATTGATGAAAGAAAGGATCCGAACTTAACTCTCAATTTAAGTTACTAACCAAAGGACCAAGGGTGTCAAAGATTGGCCATCAACCCACGGTTAAGGGCCGAGAATGGCATGGAATATGGGGCGGATTAGGAACCATAACTTAATTGTCTTAAAGGGACAAGCCTTTATTCGACCTTCTGCGTTGGTCTTGGCCGAGACCTTGTATTTATTTTTTGTTGTCTTTAAATTCTAGCCTAGCTACTAGTTGTCTTAGGATATATTAAAATCATGTAATAACTCTTAGCTTGCCTTAGGACAAATTCAATGCTTTGTAAAGGAATGCTGAAGCCGAGAAGGGACACGGCCAAGATGGAACGGACAAGAGGTGAGTTGGCCGAGAATACACCATGGCAAAGACAATGTATGACTTGGTCGACAAAGTGGCAAGGACAAAAAACTTCGACATTCAATAGCAAGTCAACCTCGACCTAGGGGAGAAGAAAGGTTGGCCGAGAACCATTCCTTGGTGCAAGGGATGGAAACTTCTAAACTAATTCCAAGAAGATGAAGTTTAGAGAAGCCAAATCCATCACATCTCCTACTCGGTTACTACAATGAGAGTGTGAAGAAGTTTAGGTTCACCCTAGTTTCCAAGAAAAGTCAAACCATTTCCCACTTAGTTCCACAAAGGTCGAGAACCTACTCGGTCCCCAAGCCAAACCCGTTCCCACTCGGCCGAAAGGTTGAGTTCGGTGTCCTTTGGTTGTCTTCTAGAATGGTCTTTTCTCTACTATAAATAGGACGACCCTTAGGATGAATGTAAAAATCAGTTTCGGAGCTAAAGAAATATAAACTTTAGTATTTTCAACTTGTGTGTTGATTACATTATTTGGTCCTTGTGTGGATCACGATTCTTGTGTGAACCAACCACTCCTTTCGGCGTAAGCTTGGTTAAGACTTGACTAAGCCTAAGCTTAAGGAACCCCCTCGGTGGTAAGTGAACGTCGGAACTTGTGTGATCCGACCTAACCTAAGCCTTGGGTCTATCTTTAAGGTTTTCGACCATTCTTACTTGGCTTGTTCACGGGCTTGTACTTAGCAACCCTGGGCTTGACCTTGTTAAATTGGTCACCCTCATCTTGGTGTCGACTCGGGCATTAAAACCCACGTGTCTCTATCTTTGACATATCAATTGTATCTCACTTAAACTATAACAACCGAACCAAACACTTAACCAAATCAAACCTCCAACACTTGGTGTGTACTAGTACTTGCACCTCGCATTCCATGTTCATCCCTCGTCCAAACAGCTTCAATCCTTTCACCACCACGTCCCAAAACACTTCCCTATATCCACTACAAAGGCCTCCAACCGAAATCCCACAAATACAACTGTCCAAACCCGACAACACCAAATTGTCCGCATAACACACCTTACAGAGAACCTCACTATTTCAGTTTTGTTTCGTCGCCTTGCCATAATCCAACCACCAAAGCCCGACCATCAAAACAACCTTCAACGTGTCTACAACTACCCCATAAATCTCCTAAACTGAACTCTCACTAAAACCACCCGAAACAGCCACCAAACACCACTGTCCAGCCAAATCGAGAACTCTACTTTGGCATCCATTTTCGGGTCAACCTGAGTATAACCAAGACCCGACCAACTTATCCACCAACACCCCTCCTTGCATCACTACCCTTCTCAGACCCCACATTATGGGATTTCACTTGGTATGTTATTGTACATATTATCTCCTAGCAAGTGTAAAATGTCCAAATACTTATCCATCATATCTAAAGTACTGCTATAACACCAAAAGTACAATGAGCGACATATTTGGTAAATATGTATTTATGATAGAGCTATTTTTGTCTTGAAAAAAATAATTTTCTGCTTTTGCTTTTGCTTTTGCTTTTGCTTCTGCTTAGAAGCAGAAATTTTCAGCTTCTCTCCAACGCAGGAAACTGTTTTTGCGTCTACTTAAAAGCACTTTACTTATTGGCCAAACACCTCAAATTTTCAAAAAAAAAATCCCCCAAAAAAGTGCTTTTGGCCTCAAAATCGCTTGGCCAAACAAGCTCTAGATTACTATGGTTTACAAGCCAAGCACAAGTGTCATGTAAACCTACTCAGTAAAGGAGCAATGGGCTAACATTGATTGTTGTAGCTAGGAATCAAAACTGGGTCTCCAAGTTAATACTCCCTATTACTCAACCACTCAAACCATCCCCCTTCCCCCCTAATACATTTCATTTTTCTAAATAGTAAGATAGCTATGTCGGTGCGATCTCTAAGCTGGTAGTTCATGTTTTGAGGATCATTTGAGAAAAAACTAAACTATATCCAACACCCAAGGATGTGGCTTAGTGACCAATGATGCGGGAATGGACCATGGGATACCGAGGTTCAAATCCAAGAAGATGCAAAACAAGCCAAGTTATTCTCTTCACACCTGTTTTTTTTTTTCGGTGGACAGAGGTACTTGTGGGAGGTAGTGGGTGCTAAGTTGATTAGCCTAAGGCGTATGCAAATAAACCCAAATATCGTTGTTATCCAAAAGAAATTATATTTATAGTACAAACATATATGCAAATGGACTTCCTTGTAATCTTGTTCTTTTTTTCTTTTTCTTTTTTTCTGGGGGGGAGGGGTGTTATAAAGGAGGACATTTAGTAACTATGTGTTAAAGTGGGATGTGGAAGAATAACCAACAATGAGAATACACGGACGTAATTTTTTTTAAATTGGTAACTATATTCTCTCCCTTATCTTCTCTTCAGCAAACGTCGCCGCCACAAGCTCCTCCTCGCCGGAAAGTTATCCCCGACAACCACCGCAACCATACCACTACACAACCTCTTCACTGCTCTCCCTCCTCGCCGCTCTCCGTCGAAGCACTTCCACCTCATTGCTTCGCAGCCACCAAGAACCCCGAGCAAACTCCGGCAGAAACACCACCACCACGACCAGAGCACCTACTTCCATCTCCCTTTTTTGCTCCACCATAACACCAACACTGCCCCTCTGTATTCTTGTTAGCCACTGCCAGATCTGGCCGGAACGGACTTCGTTGGCCAATACTTTTGTATTTCTCTATAAATGTTTTGCTATTTTTCAGGTACCTCACTTTTTGGTGAAAATCCCGGTGAACAGTGATTTTCGCTGGCAAACAGGTTCGACTAAACTGGAGGTGGTACCTCCAGTTTCCCGTATCTATTTCTTTGCCCTTATCCTTGTTAAATTTTGACGTTTCACTGTATTTATCTGTGACTTTACTTCTTACATCTATGTTTATTGTCTTTATTTATAGCATTCTTGGCGTAGTGATTTTACTTGTCTTTAGATTTTTGTTAACTTGTGTTTTCGCTTTGATCCCTTCCTGTTTTAGGGTAAACGTTTGAGTAGTTTATTATTTTATATTTGCTTTAGTGGCTTTGGTAACTGATGGTAGACTAGGGTCATGTTTTCAGTCGGGGACGGGGGCAAGGGTTAGAGGGGGTAAGTGGGATAAGGCAGATGCTAGGCTGAGAATAGGGTCTTGGAACATTGGTACCTTAACGAGAAAGTTCATAGAGCTAGTTAAGATTCTTAAGAAGATGATGATTAATATAGCATGTGTCCAGAAGACCAAATGGGTAGGACCTAAGACTAAGGATGTGGACGGGTATAAGTTATGGTTTTCGAGTAGGTCGAGGTATAGGAATGGGGTAGGCATTTTAGTAGACAACGAGCTAAGAGATCAGGTGGTAGAGGTAAGAAGGTCAATGGCATGATGATGGCGACTAAGTTGATAGTTGGAGGGCTTACTATGAACATTATTAGTGCTTACGCACCTCAGGTGGGCTTGAACGAGGAGGGAAAAGGCGTTTTTGGGAGGATTTGAACGAGGTGGTGAGTGTATACAACCAGAAAAGTTATTTGTAGAAGGGGACTTCAATGGACATATTGGGTCAATTTCGGGGTTATGACGACGTGCATTGAGGCTTTGAGCTCGGGGATAGAAACGGGGGAGGCGTCTCACTTATGGAATTCTCTAGAGCTTGTGGGATGGTGATAGCCAATTCGAGGTTCCTGAAGAAGGAGGAACACTTAGTGACTTTTCATAGTTCGATGGCTAAGACTCAGATAGATTTTTCTCTTTCGGAAGGTTGACAAAGATCTTTAAAGACTGCAAGGTTATTCCGATGGAGGATCTTACGACCCGACATAAGCTTCTGCTATGGATTTGGAGATCAAGATGGAGAAGAAGAGGAGGGTTGCAGATGACAGATAAGAATCAAATGGGGGAGTTTGACCATGGCTAGTGCAAAGAAGATGGGGACAGGTTGTTGGCCAAGGGGGCTTGGGAGAGCAGTGGGGATGCGACCGGTATGTGGGACAGGACGGCTAGTTGCATTCGAGAGGTAGCTAGCGAAGTGCTTGGGGTCTCGAAGGGTAGCTGTGGTGGGCATCGAGGGGACTGGTGGTGGAATGGTAAAGTTCAAGAAAAGGTAAAAGCGAAGAAAGTGGTGTATGTGAAATTGATAGAAAGCAATAATGAGGTAGAGAAGTGAACGAATAGGAAAATGTACAAGATGGCGAGGAAAGAGGCAAAGCTTGTTGTTACGGCGGCAAAAACGACAGCTTTTGAATGCATGTATGTGGAACTAGAGGAGAAAGACGGGGATAGGAAGTTGTACAGACTAGCCAATGCGAGGGAGAAGAGGGTCGTGACTTGGATCAGGTGAGGTGTATCAAGGACGAGGACGGCAAAGCACTGGTGGAGGACGCACATATTAGGCGGAGGTGGCAGTCTTACTTCCATAAACTCTTAAACGAAGGAGATAGAGACATTATGCTGGGAGACCTGAAGCAATCTGGTAGGTACCGGGATTTTGGGTATTGTAGAAGCATTAAAGTATAGGAGATTAAGGGTGCTATTAGCAGGATGCGCAGGGGACAAGCGACCGGGCCTGATGAGATTCCAGTCGAATTTTGGAAGAGCGTAGACAGGGCAGGTTTGGAGTGGCTGACTGAATTATTTAACGTCATTTTTAAGACGGCGAGAATGCCCAAAGAATGGAGGTGGAGTACAATGATCCCTTTGTACAAGAAGAAAGGTGATATCCAGAGTTGTAACAACTATAGGGGTATCAAGCTGCTAAGCCACACTATGAATGTGAGGGTCGTGGAGGTGAGGGTAAGAAGAGGCGTATCTATTTCTGAGAACCAATTTGGATTCATACCGGGGCGTATTCATCTTATTAGGAGGTTGGTAGAGTAGTATAGGGAGAGGAAGAGAGACTTACATATAATTTTCATCGACCTCGAGAAGGCATACGACAAAATCCCTAGAGAGGTTCAATGGAGATGTTTGGACGTTAGAGGTGTAATTGTGGCGTACACTAGGGCGATCAAGAATATGTATGATGGAGCCAAGACTAGGGTACGGACAGTAGGAAGAGACTCAGAGCACTTCCCAATGATGATGTGATGCACCAGGGATCAGCTCCTAGCCCGTTCCTATTTGTCTTGCTAATAGATGGACTGACGCGACAAATCCAAAGAGAGGTGTATGTTATTCGCAGACGACATAGTCCTGATTGATGAGACTCGCAGCAGAGTGAATGCTAACCTAGAGGTTTGGAGACGGACTCTGAAATCTAAAGGATTCAGACTGAGTAGGACCAAGACAGAATACTTGGAATGCAAGTTTAGTAATGGGAGCGACCCTGAGACAGGCGTGGAGGTGAGACTTGGTACTCGGTTCATTCCAAAGAAAGGAAGCTTCAAGTACCTCGGGTCTATTATCCAAGGAAATGAAAAGATTAATAACAATGTTATGCATCGTATTGGGGAGGGTGGATGAAATGGAGGCTCGTATCTGGAGTCTTGTGCGACAAAAAAGTGTCACCAAAACTTAAGACAAATTTTATAGGATGATAGTTAGACCGACTATGTTGTATGGGGCGGAGTGTTGGTCAGTCAAGACTGCGCACATCCAAAAAATTAAAGTTGCAGAGATGAGGATGCTGAGATGGATGTGTGGGCATACAAGGAGGGATATGATTAAAAATGATGATATTCGGGACAGAGTGGGAGTGGCCTCGGTGGAGGATAAGATGCGGAAAGCGAGGTTGAGATGGTTTGGGCATGTGCAGCTGAGAGACACAAATGCCCCAATGCGAAGGTGTGAGAGGTTGGCTATGGACGGGTTTAGAAGAGGTAGAGGTAGGTCAAAGAAGTATTGAGGAGAGGTGACAGGTGCAACTGACTGAGGACATGACCTTAGATAGGAGGTTTTGGAGGACGTGAATTAGGGTAGTGGGTAGTTGAGTGTAGTCCTACTTACGCTTACAAATTGGTAGTTGTAGTGTTATTATTGTAGCTTATCATACTTGTAGGTGCAATATTGTTTTATAGTCCCCTGTCGTTTTATTTTCATTGCTATGTGTACTTTGTTTATCTTATTTACATGCATTAGTTACTGTTTCTTTTTTCAGAATGCGCTATCATGGCTTATACGCTTTTGATACCAGCAATTTTCATACTATAAAGTTTTCCTAACCATTGCTTTTGCTTGCTTTACTCTTGCTTTGGTTTTGTTTGGCTTGTGCTTATGCTCTATCTTGAGCCGAGGGTCTCTCGAAAACAGTCGCTCTACCTACCAAGGTAGAGGTAAGATATGCGTACACTCTACCCTCCCCAGACCCCCACGTTGTGGGATTTCACTGGGTATGTTGTTGTTGTTGGTAACTGTATTTGTATTTCATAATGAGCAAAGCTACATAGGTTGTACTGAAACCATATTTACAAGGGTACTCCAAAAATCTACTGTCATGTTCTATATTGAATCTAAAACATCATCATAGAGTGTCATTTGAGTATATCTGATTACACCAAAAACACGGGATCAAAATACAATTCAATTTGAACTTTTGCATACTATTCTCTACATTCTCAAAACATCTGGAATTCCTCTCCTTCCGAATTGTCCACCAGATGCAAGCAGTCTACCTCTGTCCTTAGCCTGCAACCCTGCTTCCTCCCAACTCTGAAGTGCTTCTGTAATATTTCCAGACATGGTCCATGATATGCCTTTAAGATTTAAGAATAATCTCCAAAGTTGTCCTGTAACCTTGCAGTGTAAGAATCGATGGTTAATTATCTCTGCTGTTTCACCACAAAAGAAACATCTGGAGCATAAAGGATTTTGGTTTTCCAAGGCCAGTTAGTTAGCTGCTGATTGGAATGGTTCATCCTGCTGTAAGCTAAATTCACCTTGAAAGAGCCCTTATTACTATCTTTCCACCACAAAACATCTTGTCATGTCTCTAGTCCACTGAACTGCTCAATTGTGCTGAAAAAATCAGCCACTCTTTGGATTTCCCAGTCATTAAGTTGTCTTCTGAAATTAAAGCTCCATCCATGAGGTGTCCACAATTCTGCTATAGTCCTTTGTTGATGTAAGACTAGATTGTGTATATCTGGAAAAAGTCGTGCCAATCATCCATCCAAAAGTCGTCTTTTCCCATTAACCACTTTGATCTTGGTATGGTGCTTGAATTCATTCCACAGGATTCTGATGGATCTCCATAAACTAACTCCATAAGGTGTAGTAACCTCCTTTGTCATCCAATTATCTTCCTCATATTTAGCTCTTATGACCTTTCCCCACAAAAGGTGATCTTCATTATTTTACTTCCATAACCATTTCATCCTGAGTGTCTTGCTCTGTATATCCAAATTCTTAATTCCCAATCCCACATACCTCTTTCCTACCAGTAGAGATTTCCACTTGACCAAGTGATAACCTTTCCTTTCTTTGTTACCTTGCCACAAAAAGTTTCTCCTGATGCTATCCAACCTCTTGATAATCCCTGATGGTAGAGGGAACAAGGACATCATATATGTTGGAAGCGCATCAAGAACTGAATTAATGAGAGTCAATCTACCACCCAGGGACATGTACTGAGTCTTCCATCTTGCCAATTTCTTTTCACACTTCTCAATCACATTATTCCAGATTTCTGTTGATTTAGATTTAGCTCCCAGTGGCATTCCAAGGTATATGGTTGGTAATGTACCAATTTCACCACCTAATACTGCATTCAGAAGCTCCAGATTTGGTACATCATTGATGGGATACAAAAAAAAAATCCTCCAGTTGATGTGTAAGCCAGATTTCCCTTCAAACATGACCAAGATCGGTCTCAGATATTTCAATTGTTCTTCTTCAGCATCACAAATAAAAGTATCATCTGCATACTGAATATGAGCTACTTCCAGAATATCTCTGCCGGCTCTAGCAACATCAAATCCACTTAGCCAACCATTCATATTGGCTGTTTTCACCATGTTGTCTAGGCCCTCCATTGCTAACAGAAACAAAAAGGGTGACAAAGGGTCTCCTTGTCTAAGACCCCTTTGTGCTCTGAAAAATCCTGCTGGAGCTGAGAAACTCACAGTTGAGATGCAGTATTTGATCCAATGGATCCATTTCTGTCCAAAACCCATCCTCTGAAGTAAATTCAGTAGATATCCCCAGTTAACATGGTCATGTGCTTTCTCAATGTCAAGCTTGCACAAAATTCCTGGTTTCTTCTGCTTCAATCTGGAATCTACTACTTCATTGGCTACTAAGACAGCATCCATGATTTGCCTTCCTTTAATGAATGCCATTTGTTGAGAGTCTACCAGTTTAGCCGTCACACCTTTCAACCTTTCTGTTAGCACTTTGGAAAATATCTTGTAAATGCTACCTATCAAACTAATAAGTCTGAAGTCCCTCAACTCTTTAGCACATTTTTTCTTAGGTATAAGAGCTATGAAGGTGGCATTGAAGCTTCTTTCAAACATTTCTTGATCATATAAGTTCTGGAAGGCACTCATGATATCCTGCTTCAACTGCACACAATTTTAGACACCTCAACACTTCATTTTCCTCAAAGTTACCTTGTAAGAACTCCTTTTCCTCCTCTGATAACACTGGACAGTTTGTGAAATGACAATCAGGTCTCCGTTGTATTGTTTCTGTATATAGCTTCTGATAGTATTCAACTTTTCCCCTTCAATCTTGACTGGATCCTGAGTTAATTTCCCCTGAATAAGGGGCTGATCAATGTTATTGTATCTTTTGTGTGCATTTGCCATTTTGTGAAAGAACTTAGTGTTTCTGTCACCCTCTTTTAACCACAAGGATCTTGATATCTGCCTCCATGATATTTCTTCATTTTTAATCAGTTCCTCATATTCCATGAAAATTGCTGCCTACCTTACTGTCTCCTCTTCTGACAGCCTTCTATTTTCAAGGACTGCATCAAATTTTGCCATTTTCCCTAACATGTTCTTCCTCTGAGAGCCCAAGTTTCCTTGCTCACATCTACTCCATTCCTTCAGTTTAGCTTTTAGAGCCTTTAGCTTGCAAGCCAATATGAAATCAGGTCCTCCAGTGAAGTGGAAAGAATTCCACCATTCCTTAATTCTGTCAGAGAAACCTTCAGTTCCAAGCCACCAGTTTTCAAATTTGAAGTAGTTCTTGCTCCTGTTCCAGGAACAACCTTGTAAAGCTATTGGGATGTGATCTGAGGTTAGCCTCTGAAGAGGGATTTGTTTCAAATTACTGAAATTGTCATCCCACTCTTCAGAGATCAAAATCCTATCAATTCTGGAGGCGCTATTTCATGATTATCCCCCCTTTAAACCAAGTAAAATTGGCATCCTCCAGTTTCAAGACAATTAGTTTCATATCTTCAATAAAATCAGAGAATTCCCTCATGCCCCTTGTTCTCCTATTACAGTTTTTTTTCTGAAATGAACCTAGTGACATTGAAATCCCCACACACAGCCCAGGGCCCTTCATTAATCCCCTGACAGATTCAATTTCCTCCCAAACTAGCCTTCTTTCAATATAGCTGTTAGGAGCATACACCCCTGTAATATGACAAGAAAAATTCTGAAGTTGTGCCTCAAATTTACAGGTCAGTGTATATGCACCTACTTCCAAAATCTCTCCTTTCCAGCTTCTACTATTCCACATCATCAATATCCCCCCTCTTGTTCCACTGGCCTCTAAGCAAACAAATCTCAACCATCTGCTTCCCCATATCTGCATCACCAACTCTCTTATATCCCCCTCCAACTTGGTTTCCTGGAAGCAAATAATGTCTGTTTCGAGTCCATCACCAAGCTTTTAACCAATCTTCATTTGTCCCTTTCATTCAGTCCCCTTACATTCTATGATACAAGTTTGAATTGCATCAAGAAATAGACAAGATGTTCCTCCCCTTGCTTCTATTCCCATTGCTCTTGAATTCCACAAGATGTTTTAATTCTTGCGCACCTTTAAATCTTATCTTCTTACACACCACTTCAGATTCCATTCTTCTTGCTTGTCTGCAACTATTTACTTGTAGTAAAAATTCCAAAGCCTCTTCTTCATGGCCCTTGAAATCTGCCCCCAATATTTTCCCTATTGTAATCATATTTTGTTGAACCCAAATTGTTGCCTCCATCGCTTTATCTTGAAACGGTTGTTGTTGTTGAACAAGCAGAGGTTCTGCTTCCTCTATCTCCCAATCTTCAATTGCCATAATTGCATTATGAACAGCAATTTTACTGGTTTCTTCTACACCTCTGTTTCTGTCATCTCCCCTTAATTTTCCTTGCCCTCCTATCTCGTTTATCTGTTGCACTTCTCCTGCAAAATTCCCATTTATATTCGTCCCTGCCATCACTGTCAGACTTGACTGTTCTATGACTTGCATGTTCTTTCTGCTATGCATAATCAAGAAACGTAAAATTCAAATAAAATCAGGTCCTGGTTAACAACCAAAGCATGTTCATGTGGTCATATACCACATAGATTATGCAAGTGGTCACTGGTCACTATTGCTTTTAAATTTAATGCCATAGACATGCATTATAATGAATAACAGGCTTTTTAAGGGCTTCATCAGCAAGATAT
The DNA here is from genome assembly GCA_029844215.1 of Przewalskia tangutica. Lineage (NCBI taxonomy): Eukaryota > Viridiplantae > Streptophyta > Magnoliopsida > Solanales > Solanaceae > Przewalskia > Przewalskia tangutica. Next base: position 9,731,522 of record CM056718.1, on the reverse strand, counting down.
AATCAAAAAATTGAAATTCTACAACACCTAAACTGACCTTATAGAGTGTGTCCAAAATAAGCAGATCTAGTTGTTTACCACTATCTTTTGAAATGTCTGCAAAAGAAAATTCTTCCTTAACAAGACTCAACCTTCATTTATCAAGAATATACACATTTCCCTCCAATGAGAACTAGACCAGGACTCCGTTCCTTGGGTGAAAGGGTAAGATCCACAATGATCAAAGATCAAACCCCACAATCAGAGGGATAGAGATAATACTCACAGGATACAGTAGTTGGAAGAAAGCGTGAAACATCAGATATATATGCAACTCTGAATTTTTTACCAAAAAGAAACCCCAAGCACACGTAATCTTCGCCATGCATTACCTACATCCAAACTCTACAAGTTAAAACAAGACAAGACACAAGGAAATATAGAGTGCATTAAAATGGAAGGAGGTATGGTGAAACTCACTGGCAACGGAACAAATTCTAGTCCTGATGCAACAAACGGCTCTTCACAATCATTTTCAATAATCTGCCAATCAAGTTGTGCTACACGTCTAACTTCTTGGCCTTCCTTAAGTTTCTTCTGGACTAAGTAAGGGAATTTCTGAAGAATGCTGTTTCAGAAAAAGAACTGAAGGAGAATCAAGAAAATTGCACGAGAAGTAAATGGTGCATAAATGAAACATGATTATTAAAATTACAAAGATGATACAGAAGAGCTTTCCATGTTTAGTACACATGCATATATTTTAATTGTCATTAATTTGTTGTCAATGCAATAACTGTTTGTTAGTGAAATCTGGAGAATAGGTACTTTTTATTAATGAATCAAGGATAAAAGGAAACTGTACGGCAGAAGTAACAACAGAAAGGAATCATGAGGACGCAACAAATTAAAAAAATTACAATCTTTCATGCAAGTGGAAAGTTTTAGCTTTGAAGAAGATTAAAAACTTTATTTAAGTACAATGAAAACTTGTATCACATTCTTCAACAGTAAAATCACTAAATTAGTAAAAACAATGTGCAGTCATGGAATTAATAATAAAAGCACAAAGTCCAAATCATCACAGGTGTTCAACTAAATGTTAAGTGCATCTTCCAAATTGGGTAGGAATTGACACGCAAACTTTCAAGCCATCTTCTCCTTCATTGTCTTTCTTTCTTTCGTTCTGTTTTTTTTTTGTGTTTTCATGGAGGAGATGATCCTGGTTTGAGGGGATTAGCTTCAAGTCCACCAGGCAACTTTGTTGAAGTGCAATACTGAACTCCATAACATTTATAGAATTATAGATTGACAACTAATGACGGATTAGAAAGACTGTGGTTATCATCGCTAAACATATACAAGCAGCAAAATTTTCATCAAAGTACCTATCCATTGAATATTGAGTCAGGTAAACTGGTGTCGGATCAATGTCATTTGTCGGACTAAATGGTTGCACTGCACGGATATCATCCAAGCCGAGAGTTGCATCAGCATGCTCATGAGTCAAAATAATCTGATAATATCACAACCATCGCCTTAGTATACTTTCCAAATAGACAGCTCTATATAGAATAGAAAAAAATCGAAAGTCCTTTTTATCTCACAAAACAATATCGAAGATAAAATCAGTGAGCTGCTTCAATCATATTCCTATCTCTTATCACAGTTCTCTAGACTTTTTACATCTTCTTTTAATGAAGACATCATCATTCAGTTAAATTTAGTCTAAACAATTAGAGAAATATGGTAATGACTAATATTTTTAGCACTTTCTGATCAATAAAGCAGATGGTTGAACCAGATCTCCATCTGTTAGTGTTATGTAGCTGATACACAAACGTAAAATAAAAAATCTTTCATTTTGTATATTGAAATATGTTATAAATGTTGTTCACATCGATATCTGTCCTCATATAGAGTGCCAAACTAAGTTCATTAGATGTCAGAAGTGTGTCTTGTGAACAAAAACTAGGAAATTTTGTGTTCTCCCAAACTGGGAAAATTTGTGCTCTCTTTTTTCTTTTATATACCTAGTATTGTGGTTCAAAAACATTCAACCTTTGTTATTGAGGTTTCCGTCTTTGGCAAGTTGAGTCAAGCTGGTGCAGACCATGAAAGACTATGTGAAAAGCAAATTCAAGACCTCGTAATAAATTGTATTCTAAACATAAGTTGAAGGAAGAATATTGAACTAATGAACGTCTTACAGACCTTTATGTGGTAAACTGCATTTTTCCAATACTTATTCCTTTCCCAAAAGTTTGAGCAATAAGGGTAATTTTCTCATCTTTGAAACTCTTGATAAACAACAACTATGCCTCAACCCCAAATAAGTTGGGGTCGGCTATATGCATCCTCACAGTTACCATGTTTCTCCATTTATTATCTCAAACCATTATTATACAAAATAAAATAAAATACAAAAGTACTAGCATGTTTCTAAATTCTACTATATTAAAATCACTGACAAGACTAAGAGACTCCCAGAAAGCATAGGACCTAAAGTAAAATACATGACTAAAGACATATTCCCAATTACCAGCCAATTTATGATGAATCCTTTAAAACTTTTGATCTTGGTGAAGAATTCTGGAGAATAAGATTAGTGTTGTAAGTCGACTTATAGATTTGGTGGTTTATTTTGTTCAGCAGTAGCTTTGGATGTAGCACAGTTCATTTTCTCACTTAGGAATCCTCTTCAAAATTCAGAAAGTTTTGATGTCTATCAATTCTGTCAGAATGCTTCTACCTCTTTTTTCATTTTCTGCAATTTAAACCCTCTGAATGTGCATTTTAGCATATATCATAGTCTTCCTAGTTTCCTAATATACCTATCAATAAGCCGAAGAAGCAAAGCGCTTGAAGGAAACTCAGTCTACTTATTCGGTGCACTTCCCACAAGATGCTGAAATAGCTATATCTTCCATTGTTTTTAGTTCCAGATAACATAACATCCGTGAGGTCTCATAATTCAATACCTAGAATGCTTATAACCAGATATATAAGGCCCCAAACACCACCTTTCAGATTTCCCAAATCATCATGAATTGTTTGATTTAGCCTGATGAAACACCATACTTGTCATATCACAAAGTGAGTTTTGTTTGAAAAGTTCTACCTCAGCTTATTTGCACCCCTAGCTTGGAAATGTTGAAGCTCCTTTACTATTAAGAATTTAGTTGAGTTACAACTCTCAAGTGAAAGAGCAGCATACTGTGAATTTCTCTCAAAACACAGGTTTTGTGATAAGACCTGAAGTTTCTATACTCTCATCAAATTACATATGATGACTGATGCCTTTTCTTTTAGCAAGGTAAATGTGATATACTTCGCAATTGAAACTTGTGAAACTCATTATAAGCTGCATATTCTGCTAACACAAGCATTACTGAAATAACAGAAACTCTGCCCAGAACAGTCTCGGAAAAAATGGGGGAAATTGTGTTTACAACTAAGTACCAAAAAAACACAGAGCATCTCCTTGCCTTGGGATATGAACTTTCTGCGCTGGGAAACTGAACTTAACCAGTAGTGCACTTATGGTGCTAATGTAATGTGGCTTTTGCACAGTAATGTAAAAAAAATTGGGTAATGAAGTAGACCTTTGACCCATTAACGGTTATTCTGGACAGTAAAGGAACTAGAGGATATTTAAAGATTGAATTTCAAGTGAGGTCATTTAGAAGTTATTAGTGCCAGGGAATCCTTGGGCTTGTTCCAATCTGACAATAAAAGGGCAGCCCGGTGCACTAAGCTCCTGCTATGCGCAGGGTCCGGGGAAGGGCCGGACCACAAGGGTCTATTGTAAGCCGCCTTACCTTGCATTTCTGCAAGAGGTTGTTTCCACGGCTGACAATCTGACAATATTGGGAAATATTCAAGACACAATAATGAAATGTGTCCAAAATATTTCCCTTTGAAGACAATGTGGAATCATTATCAATAATTGATGACAGATGAAACTCTGATCAAAAGAAAATTTGAAGACAGATGAAAAGAAGCAAAGCTATGAAAATGTGATGCCTCCAAGTCGCAAATCTTAGAAATATATTATCATACAAGAAATGAACATACAAGAAATGAAGAAGGATGAGTGAGAAGTAATATAAAGATAAACATGTTCTGCATATGAAAAATGACTTACCATTTCGAAAGACCCTAAAAATAAGCATATTATCCTTTATTCTTTTAATCCATATCCTTTACACGCATTCTTGTCTCTTAGTAACAGATGACCATGTAATTAACAGATTCAAAGAAGCAAATCATGCTAAGGCATGTAATACAAAAAATGTGATGCAGAAGGAGAGAGAAAGTATAAGGCAAAAGAACAAACAAAAATCATACACCTAGAAACACCTTCATCTTATAGCATCTTATAGCTTTCAAAGGATACATAGGTATAGGTAAGTTAAGCTTCGCAATAAGTGTACCACCACATGAATAAACTTCTAATTCTACAAAGTTCTGCATTTGTTTCACACAATAAACCTCTTGATTTGTTTTGATTGTCTTGCTTGTGATTATGCTTTGTTTTGAGCCGAGGATCTCCCGGAAACAGCCGCTCTACCTACCAAGGTGGAGGTAAGGTTTGTGTACACTCTACCCTCCCAGACCCCACGGTGTGGGATTTCAATGGGTATGTTGTTGTTGTTGGAGTTATCTAATAGCTTGTAAATCTAAGTTGTATACACAGACCAGATGTTCAAGTTATTCCTCACATTAACTTTATAATGCATATTTGACAATTTTCTCATTAACCGAATGCTACTGGAAAAAGTAAGTTAATAAACATCCAAATGAACTCACAGAATCAACTTGAGGAATTCTATAACGAGTGAACCACCGAAGTACTTGCTCTCTAAACGTCTTCCCAACATCAATTATTATGTACTTGTGCGCACCATTGTCTTTACAATAATCAATAAGTAGAGATGTATTACACCTGCAGGCCATCACACAACTGTTATTACCAGCCACAACCTCATAACCCTAAGCTCAATTAAACAATTGTCAGGGTGCACAAATGTACTCGTCATCAACCATATTGCTCAAAAGTTGTTATTAAGCCGATATTGTCTAAAATGTTGCAGACCTAGTATAAGAATTAAATATTTCCTTTCTCTAACAGAGACTTGTATATTTATCCAATTCATCTCATTCTTCTTTTCTTTATAGTAATCGTATTGATGAAGAAACGCGCAGTTCTAGTAAGATTTGTTAGTATGAGATAATCACATAATTCAATATGGTACCACACCAAATAGAGGTTGTGGGTTCGAGTCTCACCGCCGCCAATCAAAAATGATATGATTAACGCCAAAGAAATATAAGTAAATAAATGTATCCCTAACAACTTGAACTTCTATATGAGATCTCACAGAATTCAGCTAAAACAATCCTCAAAAGCCAAACAACAAAAGACTTATGCTGTAATAATTACATGTACAATGAAAAGCATGAATGTATACTTGCTTCCTGAGCATCTTCTCAGTTCCCAATATCAATCAATGTGTACTTGCTCTCACCACTATCCTAACGGTTGTTTGGTAGGGTGTATGAATAGGATGTATTAGTAATGCAGGGATTAGTTATACTGAGATTATTTCTTATCGACTATTTGGTTTGGTGTTGCATTGCACAATTTCTAAAAAAAAAATTGTTAACAGAAATACCCTCCACATTCTTTAGTTTAGGGACTTAAAGGGCAATTTTGTGGTTAACCATGCTTATGCGTGTATTGAGGGGTCGTTTGGTAGGATGCATTAGAGAAAATAATACATGCATTAACTTTGTGTATAACTAATACCTTGTTTGGTATCTTTTTTCAACCTATGTATAACTAATACAAGCATTAGTTATACATCCTATTTGGTATTATCCTATGCTTAACTAATACATAGCAAACTATGGTATTAGCAATGCAAGGATTTTTACACACGCATAAGCATGGTTAAAGACACGAATGCCCCTGAAGTTGTAAATAACTAGTTTGTTTTAGAAATTATGCAATGTATGTAATTTCTAATACACCAAACCAAACAGTGGATAAGAAATAATCTTTGCATAACCAATGCATCCTATTCAGCATTATTCTATACACCCTAGGGGTCGTCTTGATAATGCAAATACCATGGTTTGCTATGTATTAGTTATATATATGACCAAATAGAGTGTATAACTAATACTTTTTTTTTGTTGTTGACGAAGGAACCCGCAGCCGCTACTCTTTCGAGTGCGCACAGAGTAAACCCCGGACTGACGCAGTAGCCTGCAAACCACGTCAGCCATGTAAACCACACTTGGCAAGCCATGTGTGACAGGCTCAACCAAGAAGGTTTATGCAGGGGATCGAACTCGTGACCTTGCGGTCCCGCGCTCTACTGCTACACCAACTTGGCTACCCTTGCGGGTATATGTATAACTAATACTTGTATTTATACATAGGTTGAAAAAGTGTACCAAACAAGGAATTAGTAATACCAAAAGCTAATACATGTTTTATCATACAGTTCTCAGGATACTAAAAATGTAACAATTATCCAGCACACTCTCAACAAGTTGCTAGATTCAATTAAACTGTACCTAAATCAGATCATACAAATTATACACACAGATCACTGCCTGGAAAACAAATTAAGACTTTGCAACCATTCAAAAAACAACTCGATAAGATGCAATTAAACAGTACTCAATACTGAAAATGTAACAATAATCAAACACATTGCTCAACAAGTTGCTAGATTCAACTAAACTGTACCTAAATCATAAAATATAAATTATAGAATCTGATCACTACCTGGAAAGCAAATTAAAAGTTCACAATAATTTAAAAAAATACCTCAACTTTTTTGCGAGTTTCCTGCCTGAAAGTGATATTTCAGATGTTTTTGATAAATAGTCGGTGATAGTTCATGTAGAAAACGCAAACACCTGATAGGAAACTCTCAAAAAGTGACATTTCATTGTAGCCGATAGATCGGGTAGGAAACGCAAACACGTGATAGGAAACTCGCAAAAAAGTGATATTTCGGTGTGTTTTTTTGACAATTATCTCATTTCAAATTAAAAAATGAAATAATGGAGAAAAAATGACCTGTAATTAGGGTTTTGTTCAGGTGGTACGGTAAGCGACTGGGAACAGACGGTACAAGGAGGATCAGAGGGACGGATGAGGCACAATGCATTGGGAATGGCACTGGAACAACCGGTACCGAGGAAGATTAAGGCTGATTGCGGCGGAGCACTGCCGTTCTCGGCGGCGGCCATGAGATGTTGATTCGTGTAATGTGCTGGTATGGAAGACATTTGATCGCACTTGGAGCTGATTTGAGGTGCTTGGGATGGAATTTTGAGATGAAAATGAAGAAGAAATATAATTATTTGAACAATATATCGTAATAATATACAATATATATATATGTTCTGGCCCAATGTTTTGCTCTTGCCATGTTAATGGAGGATGAAATCTTGAAAGCAATTTGGACCGGAAACGGAACTCTAATTTCTAGAAGTGGGTTACTTAACTACTCCAGAAATTGTTAGGATGGTGGGATTAAATTAAGGGGTAAGAAAGCATGAATACAGCCGAGTAAGTAAAGGAAAAGTAAATGATAAAATAAAGATGGATAAAAGATTTGATTTGATTTGGATTGTGTGTGTAATCTCTACAAAGAATAAGTATTTATAGTACAAAAAGAGAAAAAACTGTATAAAATGTGCCCTATGTCGGTCGTCAAATAACCCACTAAGTACCACGGCTTACTATGGGGGAGGTGGTACCGATTTTCTCGCTCTATCTTATTTTGCTCGGATAATGGCCCTTCTATTTAGTTGTTGTTGACTGTTACCGCTTTTGGGTGTCTAGAAACCATTTTAACTTGATCGTTGAGGCGCTTGCATTTGAGTGGATCTCAGTCATGCCTCTAACTAATAGCTTCGGGTAAGATGCCTTAGTAGCCGATGGAGCTCTTGTCGTCGAGGGTTAGGAGTAAATTCGACTCATGAATAATTCAGTTGTCAGTGACTTCGGCTAAACACTTAAATTATTCTTGAGTGTTAACAATTGCCCCTTTACATTAACTCGAGTGTCTATTGAGTTGATGTATCCGAAAGTAGTCGTCGATTCAGTCTGACAGCCGTGCATGTCACTTAAATCGTCTTGTCTCCGTGCACGCAATGATGATAACGAGGGAAGCTCTTATTTCCTTCTGTAGAAATGTCTCGGCTTCCACAAACAAATTATGATGGATTCTTAGCCGCACGTTTTGGGTGAAAAGAAAGAAGTACTTTTAGGAGAAACATTCAATACGAGGTTCCCCATTTTATTTTTGGTCATTTCCAAATTCTTTTGCCTTTTTCCCAGACGAAACCTTGTTTCTTTATCAGCAAAAACCATATTTTCATCTTTTTCTCTATCTCTGGGGTCGGACAGTTCCGATTTGGCTCGTGATGACATAATCCCCGTTTTTACCTTCATAGATGAGCAACTAGTTCTTGCACATTTTGGTACATCTGAACAAGGTGACCTTCTTCTTTCTCAGCATCTAAACCCGGCGAACTACGACCTTCCGATTACTTGTGACTGGTTTACCGGCGACCGTAATCCGACTAGTTTGTGCACATGGCCGACCAAGATTGCCAACCATTCTGTTTGGTTAGATCGAGTGAAGTTGGCCAAAGAAATCGAATGGGTGCGCACGGGTCTCTATGATGTCATTGTGCTGTCGAAGTTTGACTTCCACTACAGCATAGGTCTTACATATGTTTTTCTTGGTCACTCGTCGACCGCTGCCAATGCCTTTATTTTCCCTTGAGGAATGATAAACCCCACATTGCTTGATGTGACGGCGATACTTGGCCTTCCGATTCTGAGAGCCGAAGCGCTTGTCCTAAGTGATATCGATGTTGCTGATTTAGGCATCGTAGTCTCGAAGACTTCTTCAGGTTACGACCAATTTATAGCCAACAACAGCCAGATATCACCCCGTCCAGTCGATGATGTCGAGCATCATCCTTTCTGTTTTTTTTGTTCAACCGATACTTTGTCTGTACAGGCTCCTGTGCGGTTGTGAAAGAGCTAGAAATTTATGTGGCGTTAGCCATTTCAAGGAAGGATGTCAGCTGGGCATCTCTCTTCTTGTCCTATCTTTATGTGGCCCTGGGTGATGCTCAGGCGAGGTTATGGAATTCTAGAAACTTGGATACTTTAGTCGGACCCTTGTGGTTTCTTCAGTTGTGGATCACCCTCTATTTTCCTGAATTTATCCTCGATAAATTTGATGATCGCCGCTTTCCGTTAAACCCGTCAGTATTAGCCCATACTCTTCGGAGAACACCCATTGTGCCCCAGGATGGTTTTGTCGCAGTCTCCACTCTGCACGGTCTGTCTAGAGACCATTACACGAATTGGCAACCGGTTCTCGAGAGATGTGCCACTCCTGATTGGGTTCGTCAAGTAGCTGATGTTGACCTTACTTTTTCCCAACGACGGACCATGGCTCTCATATGGGGGCGGATTCTCACGGCCAGGGACTTGTTGGGTGGTCTGAAGCCCAATTCTAGGAATAATAAATTGACCGCTGAGTCATATCGGCCAAATTTTGTGGCAATGCAATTAAGTCTTACTAAGCACGTGTCGTGGCCCCATCACAGTATTGTCAATTCAACCCAGCGTTGCTTCTTTGATGATGAACAAGCACAGAAATTAGCCGACCATAATCTTGACAGGCTTAGCCTATTTGACTGGCAGTCGTTTCCTCCGAGAGCGAACACTACCGTTCTTTTTTATACTTGGTGGGCCTCGACTAAGGAGATGTTTTTTCAATCTCTGTAGATGTCTATTTTGTTCGGCTGATTATGTCGATAAAAAGGAAGAACTCGAAAACCCCCAAACCGAGGCCAAAAGAAACAACTAGGAAAGTTGTTTCCTCTCATCCCATTAGGCCTATTGCCTCAAGGTCCTCCATTCGGTTGTGGCAGACGACGAGGAGAAAAGGTAAATTGTATTCTGCATATGTGTCGGCCAGTTATTCCTGTGAATATTCGGCTAACATCTCTTATGTATCTTTCAGCACCCACATCTCCTCCAGGGTTTGTTGATTTGGAGGCCACTGTTGACACTGAGTCCTTATCACCCATGCAACCAGTGCTTAAGCAACCCCGGCGGAGTAGAGGGGTTGTCATTCGAGAATGTAGTAAGGAAGGTCCCCACGGATTCGGAGTTCATGTTCCTACTGAGGAAATCGAGGTATATTACTCGGCTGGCCGAAACACCTTCGCATCTTCTACTAATACTTATATTTATTGTCTTGCCTTCCACATAATACAGTTGTCAAGGCGTAAACGGCTTCATAGAGTGTCTGATGTTCCTCTTTATTTTGGCAGATCGTCTTCTCGGGCTCCTGCCCCCGTGCATCCACATGACCCATCATCGGCTGCCCTTAAGGCCATAATTTCTCATGTCATGGCAACCGATGCTTTCTATGTTGCGGCAGCTATAGAGGTATCCCTTTTCTCTTGTGTTTGGTCATTCACTGCCTCCGGGTTCTAGCCTTTTATACTGAACTTATCATTTTTTTTATAGGAGCATGATCCTGACTTGGAGAATCAAACTTCACTATTAATTCACCTACGATCCCACTGGGCGTGCCAAATTTGTTCTCGCCCCGATGTTTTGCTCCTGTCGTTTTATCAGCTGATGAAATTGGAAGACAAATTGATTTTTTAACTCAAGCGATTTGGGCTGGAAACTGAACTCTAATTTTCAGCAATGGGTTCCCCAACTACTCCAGAAAGCGTTAGGATGGTGTGATTAAACTAAGGGGTATGAAAGCATGAATACAGCCGAGTAAAGTAAAGAAAAAGTAAATGATAAAATAAAGATAGATAAAAGATTTGATTTGATTTGGATTGTGTGTGTAATCTCTACAAAGAATGAGTATTTATAGTACAAAAAGAGAAAAAATTGTATAAAATGTGCCCCTCCATGTCGGTTGTCAAATAACTCATTAAGTACCACGACTGACTATGGGGGAAGTGGTGCCAATTTTCTCGCTCTCTCTCCTCTTGCTCGGATAATGACCCTTTCATTTAGTTGTTGTTGGTCGTTACCGCTTTTGGGGGTCTGGAAACTATTTTGACTTGGTCATTGAGGCGCCTGCATTTGAGCGGGTCCCAATCATTCCTCTAACTGATAACTTCGGCTAAGATGCCTTACTAGCTGATAGAGCTCTTATCGTCGAGGGTTATGAGTAAATTCGGCTCCTGAATAATTCAATTGTCAATGACTTCGGCTAAATACTTAAATTATTTTTTAGTGTTAACAATATCGTAAAAATACACTGCTATATTATACAAATGTATACTTCAACAATATACAACTCGACAATAGTATATTGCAAGAGCTTATAACTCTGCAACAATATACTACAATAGTAAATTATTACAATATATCTCAACTGGCATACTATAATTTTGGTGAAGCTATGATCATAAAGGGTGTAATAATCGAAATTTCAATGATTTATTTTCCAAATTTGTTGGAATAATCCGCCACTATGAACGGACCGGTGATACACACAGTTGGCTGGAGCGATTGATGAGGTGATGTTGACAATGAACGACTTATTGAAACACATAGTTCAACACGTGTAATCGCGTGTCCTATGAAAAATCTATTGATACGTGTAGGTAACACCACGAGATAAGTCTGACTGCCACCATTGTGGATGGACTGATGAAACACATAGTTGGTTTGGCTATTTATGAGATATCGTTGACTATAGACGGACTATTGAAACAGATAGTTTGACGCATATAAGGGTCGGCGCTATGGATGGTTTATCAAATCGCATATATGTCACTGGAATTTTCAGATGGTTGATCATTACATTATTTTACAATTAGATATAATAATTGCACATGTTTGAAAGTGAATATTCGCAATAAACCCATGTCACTACTTTATTGGGAACGCTCGATGATACTTATTGAGTACATGTTGTTATTGTACTCATGTTATATTTGTTACACCCCTGTGTGCGGATATGAATTTGAGTTGTTGCGGAGTTTGTGAAAGAACCCGAGACCTGCCAACGTTCTAACATTGAGTTGCCAACTAAGTCGTGGTTCTTGCACTTTTATCTTTATATTCAAACAAACTTTGTATCCTTAATATCATAATTATATTTTCTATTCTTAGTAGTTCATGACTTACTACACTAGTTCCTGAGTTGTATTGAATGTTTCAAGTTGTAATTGACTTGGTAATAATCTCATTTATATTATTCTGTTAGACTTCATTATGATTAATTTGCCTGACATGACAGGTTGGTGACATGTCATCGCAACTTAAATTTTTTTTGGATCACGACACATATGTAACCCTTTAAATATTGGCGAGTTACTGTCACGATTCAATTTGTGGTCATGATGGCACCTACACTTAACCCACCGGTTGGTTAACCCCCCCCCCCCCCCCCAAAGTTTTAAAGAAGCAAGTAAAAGAAAGCATAATTTGAATAAGGAACAATTTATCAAAAGCCTTAATATGTCATAACAACCAACGAAGTAACTAACATATCCCAAAATATGATCAAATAGTACAAGAGCTCTAAATATGAATCTGAAAAAGTCGGAACATGCCCATAGGTTAAATATTGTCTGTCGAATATAAAACAGAAAGCAAGTAAAGGAGAATTTTTTCGGGGGCCACAGACCACCAAATAGCTCACCCTGAAAAGCCTTGATAATCACCCTCGCGACCAACCACTAGGTCTGGAACTGGATCTTGGATCGGTATCTGTACAAAAAGTACAATAAAAGTAGTATGAGTACAACACTAGTACTCGTAGGCATCATAGATCGACAACGAGGAAACATGTATAGACAATATAAGAGTTGACAGAATAAACAACTTGAGCCAAATCATTACAATACAGTTAAAGCACATTAAAGATCATTAAGTTCCACGATGTCCAGTCTTTTCATTAGTTATTACTTTAAGGTTAATTCATTAAAAATCCAAGTATTATCCACCAATATTCTTAAAGATCCATCATTTCCTTATTTACAAGTGTCAACCTTAAATCTTTCCATCAATTCATGTCAATCAAGTCACATAATCACATAATTGTTAAAATGGAATGAAATGCAGATGATATGCAATGCAATGACCAAGATTAAACCTGGTATACACATGCTTAGGCCTTTAGCCATGCAGTTTCCTCATATCAAACTTCTCATATTAGTTTCATCATATTAATCATATCATAACGCCCGAAATCATTTCCCTCGGGCTTGCACAATATCAATTTACCTCTTTCCTGGCCTCATCGGACCATATCGTACCTCAATTCACAATATTTCCAAAATATAATCGTATGAATGAATGGGCATGCATAATGTCATAAGTCAATCAATATCAATGAGCACAAAGACGTAAGCATTGATCATATCATTTCATGTAAACATATCAATTTCAAGAATAATTCATTTCTCATAGTATTATCAAGATATGGAATAATGAATAAGTAATCCAAGTCAAGGTTCAATAAAACATCAAACATGACTAGGATAGCCCATATAATAGCTGTCAAACCAATTTTATGTGGATTTATCACCACCTTCAATGCCCGAAGGCTCACATGCATACCTTGACGACTATTACACCATATATACGGGCCTTCAATTGGATTCTAAAAAGGTAAGTCATAACCTACCTCGAAGGCCGAGCACATGTCACGAACCCTCAAGCTCACGCCTTCGCTTTCAGAGTGATTCTGAACGATCAGAGTCTATCAAGCATGAAATCTACGTTAATATGTGATTCTATAGGTACCCACATTGCCATAAAGAATTCGGGTCCGAGAAAGTCAACCTAAAACCCCGCTTCAAACCCTGAAGGTTAAAATAGTAAATTTATTATGAATTCAAGGTCATCATAGTCAAATTAGTGTTCTACAAGGTCATACGAACCCAACAATACCCATTTTGCTATATTATAACCAAAAATTCAAAATAGACCCAAAATAGTCAAACCTGAGCCCTGGGGGTAAAACAAGTTTTTTTTTGGAAAATTGGGTTACCCAAATATTAGTTAGTCTAAATCTAAAAGATCAAATCAAAAAGCTCAAATCTTGGTATTCAAATTCATAAAAATCACTCTCTTAAGTTTTGGGGCTAAACTCTAGATTTTCTAACCCAAATCATGAATAAAATCACAAAATATTGGAAGGAGTGAATGTAAAGTAAGGATTTGAGCTTAGAATGTTACGTTAAGGAAGAATCTTGAAAAAACCTCTTTGATTGCTCCCAAAATCAAGCTCCAGAGTTTTAGTTATGCCAAAATGGGGTCTAAAATCGGACTTTTGGTTTTAAATCAATGTCTTCTTCGCGAACACGACATTGTCATTGCAAACGCAATGACTAGGCATGACCCGACCCAGACCCAGACCCAAGGCCTTCTACACAAACGTGACCCCTCCCGGTCCCAAACCCTCGCAAACGCGAAGAAGGAGACCAGATCCACTAAAACCATTTATTTTCCAAAACTCGCTCGGAATCTTACAGACACAACCCAAATATATTACCTGAATATAATCGATGCTACAAACTTGCTCGCACATTCAAAACACCAATCCGAAATCATTACGACACGTTTTTCCACAAAACACTGAAACTTACTCAAAATTCAACATTAGCCAACTAAGTACCCAAAACACACCCAAATGTCTCGAGATCCGAAGTAAAGACTCGACTAAGTAATAAATGACGTTTCGAACTTAACAAAATCGATGAAATTCGAAAACAGATACGTTTATACAAAAGTCATTTTTAGTCAACCCTTTCCATTTTAAAATTCAAAAAAGCTCTAACCTATGATTTTCATTTCGAAATGAATTTAATTCACCTCAAGAAGCGTGTCACCCCTCCCCGCAAGCTATAAACATCAAGATGAAGGTCATGAAAAAACATTTTAGGTACTATAATTTGGAAATGCCAAATGACTAAACATGTTGTCACAATTATTTATTTGCCACTGTTAAGAGGAAGAATATAACGACGTGAAATTGTTATGAATTTTTGGGTTGAAGATAAATATAGTAGGTCTTTTTTTAGTATGGTTATTGAGGCAAAATTATGACAAAGATGAAGAAGTAGGGAAGATAATGGGGAAGACAGTCGTCTTTTTAATAATTAATTTTTATTTTTAAAATTTAATCAAATTATATAATTATACTTGTGCAATCAAACATAATTCAACTTTTATTATGTTAGGATAAATAAACACATCTTAGTAATTACTATGATGTGTAATTACCGGGTGGCTTTCCAAACACACCCTATATCTACTAGATGCCCATTCAAATCAAAACATAGGCTTCTCTATGAAGTGCAACTTTCCACCACTGTATGTAAACTAAGCTATTTTGGAACTCATTTCAACCTTCTTTTTATATAGAAAAAATGCATTAGATTCCTAGTAAATTCATTTAAAATGTTGTGCAAGTCAAATATGCTCTACAATTAGAGAAACGTTGCCTATGCATAGAAAGCTTTGCAAGATTCTTTGGTTTGGTTCATGTAATAGTCATGTTTATGTTGAATTTGCTGGAAAAATTGAAACTTTTGGACACCCATTTAGTTATAATGGAGTAATAATTGCATTATTTTCTTCATGGACATCTAGAAGTGATAGCCCTAGATTTAATCTGAACCCTAAATTATACTCACAAAATGGGATTGTGATTATATTGGAGATGGGTATGATGTACAACAAGAATTGGGTTCTAAGGAATGTAAAGATTTGAGCTTTAATGATACTTTTTATGATGATGATGGAAGAAGGAACAGTTATAAAGATAATGCTAGTAGTATTAGAGATGGGTATGTTGTAAGAAGAATTGGGTTCTAAAGAAAGTAAAGTTTTGAGCTTTTATGATACTTCTTATGATACAACAACAATAATATACCCAGTGAAATCTCACATAGTGGGGTTTGACGAGGGTAGAATGTAGACCTTAACCTTACCTTGGGAGGTAGAGAGTAGGGAGGCTGTTTCCTGTAGGCCCTCGGCACAACGACAAGTAATTTAAATCAGTGCAAACAAGCTATGGCAAAATACTTCTTCTGATGATGATGGAAAATGCTAGTAGTATTAGAGATGGGTATGCTGTAAAAGACGAATTGGGTTCTAAAGATTGTAAAGTTTTGAGCTTTTCTGATACTTTTCATGAAGGAAGAGGAAAAACTTGTAGCTATAAAGATATTGCTAGTAGTTGTAGGTTTGGCGATGTCTATATGTTTGAAGATTCGGAAAACGAAGATGGAGGAGGTGATTTGGACTGTATCGAAGATGATGAATTTAAGGTTTTGGATTCATTTGGTAAAAGTCAACAGCAAGTTAATAGGGTAGAAGATGTTGGGGTTTCTGGAAGGATTGAGGGGGGGGGGGGGGGGGGTGAAGATGAATGAGACATCCCTTAGTTAAGGAAACATGTTGATTAATTGAACGTCAGTCGTCTTGGACTCCGAAGCTTGAAATAGAATTAAGGCGTTTGCTATGAAGTCTGAAGCCTCATCAAATTTGTGATGTGTTAAAGTCTCAATCAGATGAAAGAGTTGCTTTGAAATTCTTTTATTGGGCAGACCAGCAGTGGCGGTACCGACATGACCCTATTGTTTTATTATGTGTTGCTTCAACTTCTAAGCAGGACAAAGTTGTGCCAGGGAGCTAAGCGCATTCTCAAGCTGATGGCACATAGAAGAATTCCACGGAGACCTGAAGATTTCGGTTGTGTGATGGTTGCTTTTAGTCGAGCTGGACATTTAAGGAAAGCAATGCAGATCCTGACTGTGATGCAAAGAACGGGAATTGAACCAGATTTGTCTATATGCAACACTGCGATTTATGTTTTGGTGAAGGGGGGATAAAATCGAGAAAGCATTAAGGTTTCTCGAACGGATGCAACTAGCCGGGATAACACCGAATGTTGTTACATACAATTGCTTGATTAAAGGTTATTGCGATGTGCATCGAGTTGAAGATGCATTAGAGCTGATTTCTGAAATGCCGTATAAAGGTTGTTATCCGGATAAAGTTAGTTATTATACTTGATCGCATTCTTTTGCAAGCAGAAACGAATAGATGAAGTGAGAGAGTTGGTGGAGAAAAGGGCTAAAGATAGTAACTCATTGCCTGACCAGGTTACTTATAGCACTATTATACATATGCTTTCGAAGCACGGCCATGCTGATGAAGCATTGGGTTTCTTAAGGGAAGCTGAAGAAAGAGGATTCCGAGTGGATAAAGTGGGCTATAGCGCTATAGTGGACTCCTTCTGTAAAGAAGGAAGAATAGATAAGGCGAAGGAACTAGTCAATGAAATGATTGCCAAAGGATGTCTTCCTGATGTGGTTACTTACACTGCAGTCTAAATGGGTTTTGTCTTGCAGGGAAAATTGATCAAGCAAAAAAGTTACTCCAACATATGTACAAACATGGTTGCAAGCCGAATACTGTAACATACACTACCCTGTTAAACGGGCTTTGCCAGAGTGGAAGGTCTACCGAGGCAAGAGAGATGATGAACATGTGTGAGGAGTCATGGTGGAGACCGAATGCTATTACATTTAGTGTGGTAATGCATGGGTATCGTAGAGAAGGAAAACTCTCTGAAGCTTGTGATGTAGGTAGGGAAATGATTGGAAAGGGATTTTTCCCTTCTCCCGTTGAAATTAACGTAATAATTCGATCTCTTTGCCAAGAGGGTAGAGCAGATGAAGCAAAGAGGTTTATGGTAGAATGTCTGAAGAAAGGATGCGCTATTAATGTGGTGAATTTCACCACAGTAATTCACGGTTTCTGACAAAAGAATGAGTTGGATGCTGCTCTCTCTGTCCTTGATGACATGTATCTAATCAACAAACACCCTGATGCTGTCACATATACAACACTAATAGACGGATTGGGAAAACAAGGAAGGATGGAAGAGGCTATTGATCTGGCCAATAAAATGCTTCATAGGGGGTGGTCCCCACTGCTGTGACGTATCGTACAGTCATCCATCGATTTTGTCAGCAACGTAAGGTGGATGATCTGTTAAAATTACTGGAGAGGATGCTTTCGAGACAGGCGTGCAAGACTGTTTATAATCAGGTTATTGAAAAACTTTGTGGTTTAGGATATCCTGATGAGGTTTATAATAAGCTATTGGGGAAGGTCCTCCAGACAGCTTCAAGAGTTGATGCAAATACCTGTCACATTCTTATAGAGAGCTATTTAAAGGAAGGGAACCCTCTTTCATCTTATAAGGTGGCTTGTCGAATGTTCAACCGAAATCTGATTCCTGATTTAAAGCTCTGTGAAAAGGCGAGGTATAGATTGATGCAAGATGGCAGAGTAGAAGAGGCGGACAAGTTATGTTGCGCTTTGCCGAGCGTGGCCGTAGCTGCCTCAGCTTCAGAGGGCTTGAAATTTTCCTGGATAAGCACAGAGAACTATATGAAGGATGAGCAAAAAGTGCAGTCTCCTGAATCTCAGGTTCGTTCAGGGATAACTTCAATCCCCTGGATTGTCAAGCCTCTATGGGGCCTTCTCACTGATGCTGTTCCCATTTTTGGGGGGTATCGTCGCGGATCTTATTTCTTGTTTGCGGGTGAAATATGCAATGCCATTTAGTTTTACTGCTGATTTTTGAACTTTTCTTGATTATCTGTTAGTTAATGTTGTGTCAAGGCTGATAGCTAGTTGTAATCTGTCCACATAATACTGTAGTACTTACTAAAGCTGGAAAATCCCCATGTTATAAGTGGATTTATCAATAAAAAAGAAAACTTTTAGTGGACTTAGCTAAAGGATAAGATCCAGATGTGATATATTTTCCAGAACTCTGGCTAAACTTCTCTGCTCTTAGCCTCAGCTGTCTGAAAGAAAATGAGTGATAGAATATCTAAAGAGAGCTTTTATCAGTAAAATTCAAAGCTAGAGCCACAGCTTGCCTCAGTTTCAGAGCGTGGACAAGCTTGCCTCAACATATTTGCATTTTGAATCATGCGACTAAACCAAAAAAGTTTAAATCTGAACTGATTGATGATATCTATAACCAGTGATCACCTTTAATTTAGCAGCCTTCACCTTTGCCCTTTTGCGTTAAAAAATAGAAAAAATTACATGGTCGAAATTGGCAATATCAGTGAAAAAGATATGGCAGTTCTCATGGGAAAATTTCAGTTTGTTTTGGTCGTGTGGAATTACATGATTTTATTGTGCTAAATTTAGTTAGGCCTGAGTTTGGGTTCTTTTTAGTCCTAGACTCTCCCTCGGTTCATTTGGAAATCATGGTAGTCTTTTCATGGAGGAAATGGGAATGGAAATGTGCCTGAGGTTAAGAACAACGATAAAACTGCCTTTGATGGGTATCTGGTAGATAATTGTACTAGACTTACGCACTGCTGCCCGAAGTGTCGATAATAGGCTTCAATCATCTGACTTTTTTCCCTTCTCTCTTTTGAATGGTGTTCTAATAAAAAATGTGTATGAACTTTGAGATAAAGTTAAGGGATGGTTGCTGCAGTAAAAGGCCCGATCCCTGTTTCGTTCAAAACTTCTGTCTTTGCTCTCTAATTTCTCTTCCATTTCCTAATCCTAATGTGGTCAAATATATATGTTGTTACAGATAGACCTTTTCTTTGAAACATATAATTCAAATCTTCTTTAGCACTCACTGTGTCATGAAAATTAAACAAAAAGTTCGTCTTTCCTGATAGTCACTTCAATATCAGTTGAGGAATGTCTAATGCTAGAACTAATCGGTGTTACTAGTTGAAAGAATGTAACTATGGTCTCCTCATCCTTTCTTGCACGTCACATAGAGACAGGAATTAGCAAAGAGTGTTGACGGAGAATCAATTGTAAGTACACCCAAGGAAAACAACAGAAACTTATGAAAAAAAACGGGTTGAACTTATAGCCAACTTTAGTTTAGGAAGGAAAAAAACCAATATGTTAAGCTGCCAGAGTATCTTCTTTCCCATCTGATAGCCACATATCACACCTTCTGTAGCTTTGATACTGGAGGCCTTCCAGAGAAATTTCTAAAGTTAGTCTGCACGTGAGGACTGGTTAACCAAGATGTTACCTACCCTTGTGGGGTTTCTCCAAGTGTTCAAAAATCGATCCGTACATTTCCAAACCAACCTTGAACACTTCGATGTGGCTTGTGCCAAAACACAGTCCTATAGTCGAAGCTGTTTTTACGAATTATTCAACAATTTTCTTGTCATTTATTAAGTATGTTGCATTTCCTTGATTTTTAAATATTCTGGTTTATCTATTTGGTTTGTAATTGCCTGCCCGTGCTGCAGTTGAAAGGGTGGCTGTTTCCACCATCGACCTGGAAATTCTTAAATCGTAATACAACCTTAGAGCAGTTGGACTACCCTGAAATTTGCAGCTTTCTAGCGAGTTCATCAGATCTTGAGACATTGGTCTTTGACTGGAACAATCACAAACCAAGAGTTTCTTTAAACCTTTATACTCATTAGTGCATGTTATCAATATCAAACAACTATTAGGGGAAGACGAAGACGACATATCAATATATTTCTGATCGTAAGTACTTTAGAAAAAAAAAATAAAGCTTTCTTTTTGTTTTTCTTTTGAATTTAAACTACCTTACTGGTATAATTGATAGACAATGATAAAAGTTACAAAGAGGGGACTTGACGGCCTTACCTCTTCAAAAAAGGGGTAGAATTGAACCGGTCTAATCCTCAAGTAAAGAGAAGATTGAGAAGGGGTAGAATTGAACCGGTTCAATCTTTTGCAACATTTTAGGAGATCAGCCTGTAAGCAAAAATAGTGTTTCTGGATAGGAGACGGACTAATGTTTGGCAAAATTTATCACCTTTTAAATTGTCTGCAATCAACTTCTTGGCTTTCTACCTAATAAAGGAGAATAACTGGTTAATATATTGGATTCTTTCCTGCAGGGCCTGCTGTCAAGGTACACAAATGAGGATGACCATAGCAGAGGTTTGAGGCGCATAATTTTAATTGCTCATTGCTACATCTAAAGACCAGCAAGTTCATTAATTTTTATGGACAACTAAGTGAAAATAAGTTTGTACTACCATTGGTAAAATGTTTTCTCAAGAATGCAACAGTGCTGAAGAAGTTTGTCCTTGCTGGAAAATTCAAAGGGAGTGATGTGTCTCGGAATTATGTTAAGATTTAACAGTAGTTCCTAAGCTTTCCAAGATCCTCTCTGCACGCTTTAGTTGTCTTTTGTTACTGATAATCTTATGCCCCTCTTTTGTAGTGATCGCAGCATACTTAACAACCTTTTACTCTATGTTTGAAACTGGGTTGTAGTTGACGGAAAAGGTTCGGATTCTATTTATCAGTATCCAAGTAGTTGTTAGTAGTTCTTCATGTCTAAGCACTATGTGTTTATTCTCGGATTATCATGTAAGAAAGCTTGCTTTAAGGTTGAATGTCATTTTGCGAAAATAGTATATGGGCTTGTTTCTGTCGGCATGTGTTATTTTCTATTGGTGGAAAGTTTGAACTTTAAATATTATATATAAACTCTATCACTACCCTTTCACAAAATATAGAATAGTTGCTTTCTCCCACTTTATTTTTTTCCTAACATAGGACAGGGCCAATCTATTTCTTGTAAATTATGTGGCTTTCACCATTATTCCCTGTAATATATCATTCATCACTTGATGTTGTGATTAATACATCAGAATGCTGGTAAATGTTATTAGATTTTGACAAACATGTACTTTTTATATTTTTTTTCTGTTGCACATTCAAAAGATAAAAAGGATATATTACCCATTCTAAGAAGGTCAGGATTGTTAAGTACTAAACAGTTTTCAAGGTTCTCTCCATTCTCCAAAAGCTCTTCCCTTCTTGTTTTCTTTATTAACACAAACATAAGAAAAGGCAGAACTTCGGGACTTTTTTTGTAAATGATCTTACTGAGATAGACTTGTTTATATAGTCTATGACTAGTATTTTAAGGTTATGTGAGTTGAATGCCAATAATTGCAGCCACTTGAAGATCCTGCATTGGCAAGACCTTATAGAATTGAGACACGGCTAACTATTGATTACTAAATTGGGTTGGATATGATGATGCGAAATCCATTAAGAAAAGCTCCGTTTTGCCAAGGATATGCGTATTGAGCATATCTTCTGACGAGAATTTAGGCAAACTTAGATCAGGTGTGATGCTGAAATGTGACGGTACTTGACAAATTGTGCATGTACATGTTACATTCAGCTAAGGCTCTTGTAAAAATGGAACTCTTTACATGTCATCATCAGCTGTTCTGCAGCGAATCATTCTTATCGTTTATTTCAGCTTGCGAATGTGCAATGTCCTTGTGACACTCACTTTGGGGTATACGATGATGGTCGTTACGAGGAAGGACACCAATGTTCCAGTTAACATATGGGAAAGATAGCTAAAAGGAGTTGATTTAGGCTGCACTTTCTATTTTATTTTGGCTTGTTGCTCATTAAATATCCGATATTTGTTTGTTATACAGGTGTCAACGCGGTTTATCTACTCTCTGCTATCGATGCCCGTACCTCATGGTCAGCCCCATGAACAGAGGGATGAACCTAGCAATTATACCGCTGTTCAAAATTATTCAGAGCAAAAGAATATTCAGACTAAAAAAAGGTTCAGAAACTACTTTTACTTGGTCTTGAAAGTTCAGGAAAAAGCACTATTTTCAAACAGGTATATCCTTTATGGATCTGTCTGGCTTATTTATTGCATATGTCTTGTTAGAAGATTTGTTTTTTCTTCATTAACTTTTTTATAGCTGAAGTCAAGATATATGGCATCTATAAGAAATTTTCCTGGAAATTTATTTAGTGTTTCTGTATTATCCACAAACATTTGGACATGCCTGTATCAGCTTGCTCATTTGCCTGTTGACTCTTTTTGAGAATGATAAAAAATATTACTCCCTCTTTCCAAAAAGAATGACTCGCTTTCCTTTTCAGTCCGTCCCAAAAAGAATGACATATTTCCTTATTTGGCAACAATTTAACAAACTTTACCTTTTACGCAAAACGAGATGATCTATAACCATACAAATATATTTGACTTGTTTTAGACAATAAGATTCAAAAGTCTTCCTTTATTTCTTAAAATGCACGCCAAATGCATCACATAAAATGGGACGGAGGGAGTATATAAAAAACAGCACAAAATTTGTGCTGAAACCCCTGTATTATTCCAGCAAGCTGATAGCTACACAACAGACCTTGGCATGGCCCATTTGATGCTTTTCATGTTTAAGAGAAAATTCCATTGGATGTTGACTCCTTCTCACACAACGCAAAAAAAAGATGATTATTGCTCTCTGACTCCACACAAATATCATTTGTCTGTTGAAAACGCTAGATTCGGTTGACTCCATATGACTTATACTCTCTATCCACCACTGCTGCTCGAGTGGCATCCCAGATGTGGGTACAAGTTGATTTACTAGTTATTATGACAGTTTTTGTGCGGATATTTGGATGACACCAAAGTTCATTACTAAAATAGTGCGATTCAGTGACTTTTTGTCTCATAGCCCAAATTAATAAGAAAATAGCACTAGCCACAGGAGATTTATATAAAAGCATCCCCCCCTCCCACACACACACATAAAAAAACCATCCATATGATAAAATCTCACTAGTTAGGAAAGTTGATGCTTATTAAGCAATATAATATATGCATATGGAGCACGGGCCCCCTGTCTGATCATTTTGTGAATAGATATAAAAACATGCAGCATTAACAGATAAATAGTAGTGTATTTGATACATAGTATGCTTAAATGGAAGGCAACAAGAAATATAATACAAACCCAAATTTATACTAGTTGTCATCCACCTAATCGTTTAAGTAACTTTTTATCGGCACAAATATGAATCATGTTGAGAGGTCTTGATCAACAAATTAAAGCCATGCAAAAAATAAAGATAAGATGCTTTTCACCCAGACAACTCTTGAGCATAAAAGCTTTGTATCGATCTTATTCTCCTGGAGTGCTAGTGGGGGTATAAACATAAAGCTTCTATCTCCAACTATTTCATCATCATGGATTCTTACTGCTGTACCCTATGATCCCACTAATCATCCCATTTATATATATCTTCTCTTCTTTGCAATAACAAAAAAACAACCACCTCCCTCTTTGAAAACAAAATATAATTCACTTGGAACTGTTCTTAATATATGGCTCCTCAGAAAGTTATGATCCTTGTTGTATTCTTCCTTACCATGTCCAGCTTTTGTCAAGGGACTATAAATGACCAGTCTCAATTCTTTGCTCTTTTGAAGAAGTCTGTCAGTACAGGGAACTCCTCCTTGTCTGATTGGGATGGAAAACCTATTTGCAACTATAGTGGAGTTGGTTGTGATGATCAGGGGAATGTTACCAAGATTGATCTTTCTGGATGGTCATTATCTGGCCTGTTTCCTGATGATGTGTGTTCTTTCCTGCCAGGGTTGCGCATTCTTCGTCTTAGTCACAACAACTTCCGGGGTACCTTCCCTAGCAGCATTTCTAATTGTTCTCTCTTGGAAGAGCTGAATGTGGTTTCCACATCCTTTACGGGACCACTCCCAGACTTTTCACCTTTGCAATCTTTGAGGTTACTTAACCTTTCATATAACCACTTCACAGGTGAATTTCCTTTGTCAATTATCAACCTCACAAATCTAGAGTTGCTGGACTTCAATGAGAACCGCGATTTCAACCCATGGCAACTGCCAGAAAATATTTCAAGGCTGACTAAACTCCGGTGGATGATCTTAACAGCTTGCAAGTTACTTGGAAGAATCCCGACATCAATAGGAAATATGACTGCTCTTCTAGATCTTGAATTAAGCGAGAATCGCTTAACTGGTCGTATACCAAGAGAGCTGGGCCAGCTGAAGAAGTTGAAAATGCTTGAACTTTACTACAACCAACTTGAGGGTGAAATACCTGAGGAGCTTGGAAATCTGACTGAACTCGTCGATTTGGATATGTCAGTCAACAGATTGACAGGCAAAGTTCCAGAATCTATATGCCGCCTACCAAAGCTGCAAGTATTGCAGATATATAACAACACTCTTTCAGGAGACTTTCCTGCCTCCCTTGCAAACTCAACAACCTTAACCATTCTATCACTTTATGATAATTACTTGACAGGGGAAGTCGCACAAAATTTTGGTGTTTCATCAGCTTTGCTAGCATTGGACTTGTCAGAAAATGAATTATCTGGACAACTACCAGCTCAGCTGTGTCACGGAGGTAAGTTGATGTACATTCTTTTACTCCAAAACATTTTCTCTGGAGAACTACCAGAAAGCTATGCAAAATGTGAGACTTTAATCCGCTTCCGAGTTAGTTACAATCTTTTGGAGGGAAGAATACCAGAAATGCTTCTTGCTCTTCCACATGCTTCAATTATTGACCTGAGCTATAACAATCTAACTGGTTCAATCCCCACAACGATCGGAAATGCTAAGAACTTGTCGGAGCTTTTCATGCAGAGTAACAGGCTTTCTGGTACACTTCCTCCTGAAATTTCAACAACTTCCAATCTAGTGAAGATTGATCTCAGCAATAACCTCTTGTCTGGACCCATTCCTTCAGAAATTGGTAACCTCAAAAGACTAAATTTGTTGATCTTACAAGGTAACAAATTAACTTCTTACATTCCTGAGACTCTTTCTTCACTTAACTCTCTCAATTATCTCGACCTATCAAGCAATTTTTTGATGGGGAAGATTCCTGAAAGCCTTGGTGAACTGTTACCAAATTCCATGAACTTCTCAAACAATTTGCTTTCTGGTCCTGTACCTCCCTTATTTATAAAGGGAGGTGTCCTGGAAAATCTTTCGGGCAATCCAGGACTCTGTGTTCCCTCTTTTCTGAGTTCATCTGACAAAGATTTTCTTCTATGTCCACAAAGTTATGACCGGAAGAAAAGAAACCTTATTTGGGTTATTGGGATATCATTAGGACTAGTAATTCTAGTACTTGTGCTGTTCCTCAAGCGGTGGTTTCGTAACAAAAGGATGGCGATGGAACATGAGGATTCCTTGCCGTCATCATTTTTCACCTATGATGTTAAGAGTTTCCATTGCTTAAGTTTTGACGAACGTGAAATTTTTGAGGCCATGATTGAGAAAAACATTGTTGGATACGGAGGGTCTGGAGCTGTCTACAGGGTTGACTTAAGTAATGGGGGAGTTGTTGCGGTAAAGAAGCTGTGGAGTCACAAACACAAACATTCTGTTTCAGAGAATCAACTAGTTTTGGACAGGGAACTAAAAACTGAAGTTGAAACTCTCGGAAACATAAGACACAACAACATTGTGAAGTTATACTGCTATTTCTCTAGTTTGGACTCTAGTTTGTTGGTTTACCAGTACATGCCAAATGGGAATCTTGGGGATGCTCTTCATGGAGGAAAAGTCCTCTTGGATTGGCCTATTCGTCATCAGATTGCACTAGGCATAGCTCAAGGGTTGGCCTATCTTCACCATGATCTTTTGCCACCAATAATTCACAGAGACATCAAAACTACCAACATCCTTCTGGACGTCGATTACCAGCCAAAGGTCGCAGATTTCGGAATAGCCAAAGTTTTACAAGCCACAGGAGGGAAAGATTGCACTACCACAGTTATTGCAGGGACATATGGTTACTTGGCTCCAGGCATGTAATTTCCTCAATTCAATTTCCTTAATTAATCATGGTTGTTATTATACAAATTCATTCAACTCTTTCTTGTGTCAATATATGTGTTAAACAGAATATGCATATTCTTCTAAGGCAACGACAAAATGTGATGTGTATAGCTTTGGAGTAGTTTTAATGGAACTGATCACAGGGAAGAAGCCAGTTGAGGCAGAATTTGGGGAAAACAAGAACATTGTTTACTGGGTATCAACCAAGGTGGACACAAAGGAAGGAGCATTTGAGGTGTTAGACAAAAGAGTGTCAGGATCATTCAAGGAAGAGATGATTAAGGTTCTTCGAATTGCAATACGTTGCACATATAGTTCACCAGCCTACCGTCCTACCATGAATGAAGTTGTTCAACTGCTAACTGAGGCACAACCTTGCACATACTACCATTCTTGTAAATAAGCCAAAGGACATACAAGAATTTTTGTTTGTTTAAGCGAAGCCCCTAGTTAGCTAACTGTATGGTCTAAGAGAATCAGTCTCTCTTCTAACAAAAAAGTAGCATAGGTTCTCTTTATCTTTTTCTTTCCTTTTTTAATAGTCTTTTTTCCTTTTTATTTTTGGCCTGTTATGAGTATTTAATACTTTATGAATATATACAATTGCTTTATGACAACACTTAGCATATGGATTTTCCGATGACCCACACACGGAAATAATTATCTTACCTTTTAAGAAATTTGTTTTTTTCTTCAGAGCATTACTCTTGTAGTTTTTTGTCCCTCGATTTCTTCTACTATCTGTTGTTACTTGTATTTCGATTATCGCCTGCTCTTTTTTCAGACTGTTTTATCCTGCTTTTTATAAAGTATTCTGCTATGGCTTATTCTCTTCCGTTATTTCTTTTTTCATATTGCTTTGTAATGCTTGTTCTTGTGCCGAGGGTCTAACGGAAATAACTTCTCTACCTTCAAAGATATGGATAAGGTCTGTGTACACTCTATTTCAAAACTCCAATTTTGTGGTTTTTCACTGGGTATCCCTCTTGTGTTTATCTATTCCATTAAAAAGAAAAAGGGTTTGATTGAATTGATGAGCATCCATCTATGTCTGCATTTTAACAAGAATCCCAAATGAATAGCATATAGCTTCATCTTTTTATCTATTCTTCCACCTTTTTCTTAGTTGAGCTCTACTGTTTCTTGGAATATATGTGTAATGCAAAGTTATAAAAGAACCAAGATTGTTTATATACTAAGCATGGTATTCCACCAATCTCTCCACTTGCAAATTCTTTTATTCTTTCTTCACCTAAAAGAATTCTGAATGAGACATATGGTTCTTTCTCATCATGTTTAGTAACAGGGATTAATTACCTGTATGTGCCACTTGGTTATCTAGTTAACTAATATTAGCCTAGTTATCATTTCATTACCTAATTTAGCCTTGTTACACTTTTGCCGGCTTGGTGCCCTATAGTTGTTGTGTGAGCTGTATATATGAGTCATTCTACCTATTTAAAACATAAAAAGAAAGCGAAAGACAAGCAATAATAACAACAATAACGAAATGAAAACAAAAATGTGTTACCAGATGCTGAAGTATTCAAATTCCTTTCTTTGTTCAAATCAGACTTTCTAATAGTTTTTAGGGTGCTTCTAAGTGTATTTTTTCAAAAGTATTTTAAAAAAAAATATTTTTAGGAAAAAACCTAAATTTTTAACTTCTGAAAAATAACTTCTACTACTTTTGTATATATATCCATGTATGTAGATTTACATACACTATATAACACTTAATTTTGTAGGTTATCTATACATGTTTGCTTGGAGTTGTATCTCATAAAATCACTGGTCATTAATTTGTTGTTGTCACACAATGGATAATTGAGTTCCCTCATTTTCAAGTTGGCTAATGCTTTACATCCTTTTTTGATATGCAAGCTCATCTTCAGAATACATTTCTTAGGCTTTGAAAGGGAAGAGAACATCAAAGGAATATGGATCCCAACTTCCATATATAAAACTTTTAATAATTTGTGTAAACATGTATAGTAGTATAATAATATTTCTATCCATAATTAGAATATTGTGTAAATATAATTATGGTAAGAGTAGGATTCCTCTTGTATATGGAACTAAAATTTCTCTTGTATATGAGATGAATATTGTTCACTATATATATTGATATTAATGAGAAAGACTCCTCAAGGGAGATTAATATCATCTTACATGGTATCAAGAGCCAAAACACTACTTCCTCTCTAAAAAATCTCCACCGCCGCCGAACCCCCCCCTGTCTTTTTCTCTTCTCGGCCGCGACGTCCCCTCCCCACCTCTAGGGTTCTTTTCTTCTCTTCTAAATTACATCCACTATCATGACTCCTCCTGAATCCCCTACAGCCTCCCCCTCTAGCGATACCACTCCCGAAACACCAAAACCATCTTTTCTCCCAGCCCTAACCGTTACCAACATTAAGAACTGCATTCCCATTCTTCTTGATCAAGAAAACGGTCAGTATTATCCTTGGATTGAATTGTTTCGCATTCACGCATGTGTCTATAACGTGCTTGATCATATCGATAACACTATTCCTCGCCCCCCAGAGGTTGATGATTCTATATGGCATCGTCTCGACGCTGTCGTCAAACAGTGAATATATGGTAGTATCTCTCAGGATCTTCTCATGACTATCATGAAATCTGGCGCCACCGCCAGTGAATTGTGGATTATTTTGGAAGAAATTTTTCAGGATAACAAGCACACCCGTGCTGTGTATTTGGAGGAACAATTTAACAAAACATGTCTTGAAAATTTCTCCAACGTGACTGAGTACTGCAAGTAGCTAAAATTTGTGGCGGATCAGCTCTCCAACGTCGGCACACCTGTCTCTGAAACTAAAATGGTGTTACAAATGATTGCAGGCCTTTCTAAAGGCGAATATGATACTTTGGCTCGCTCACAGTTATTGCTCGAAGAAACCCGTCGTGCTAAGCAAGATGAGCACATTCAGCAGGCGTTAGCTGGAGACAAACAACCCCAAGACCCGACGCCGCCGGAAAACTCTCAACAACGTCAGGGCCGCGGCGGCAGAGGAGGCCGTGGTCGTGGCAATGGTCGCGGTCAATAGAACCAAGAAGCAGAATAAATAACAAGCGTCCGCGAAACAACTGGCCGCGCACTCAACAATACAAGATAACACCGCGGTGCCGCATGCGGCCACAAGGCACCAAGTCTGAGCCGCGATGCGAATTTATTCCAGCATCAAAGAACCCTTCAACCAGTATTCACAACACGGGTTGTTGGGCCCAGCCCCAGCCCCTCGACAAGCCCAGTAACCGCATCAAGCCCACTTCATGCAAGGCCAATTCCAGCAGCCCGCATCCGGCATGGCCCCCACTAATTTGGGTCAGGCTTTCAGCAGCCTCAATATGCAACAATCAGACAATAATTGGTACATAGACTCCGGTGCCACATCTCACCTCACCCAGTCTGCAGGTAATATTCCCAAACTATTCAGTTTAAAGCATCCTCAATATATTACAGTTGGTAGTGGCCACCGCATTCCAATAAAGGGCTATGATACATCCTACACACAATCTCCTCATCCACCCTTCTCCCTTAAAAATTTCCTATATGCCCCACACATCATTAAGAACCTAATCTCTGGCCGCAAATTTACTTGTAATAACTCTGCCTCTGTTGACTTTGACCCTTTTGGTTTCACTGTAAAGGATTTGTATACGGGACACCTCTTACGAGATGCAATATCACGGGGATCTCTATCCATTCTCTTTCACCTCCGCTGGCGGATCTCACTCTCCCGTCTCTCTAGCGGCTATTCCTTTATCAACATGACATAATAGACTTGGTCATCCAGGAGCCCCAGTTTTTAATTTTCTTAGAGACAATAATTTCATTACTTGTAATGATGGGAAGCTTGCCTAAAACTGTATTTATTGTTCTTTAGGCAAATATACCTGTCTTCCATTTAAATCATCTACTAGTGTTACATTTGCACCATTTGATATTATACATGTCGATTTATGGACATCACCTATTGCTAGTTCTCTCGGTCATAAATATTATCTTGTCTTACTGGATGATTTCCCCCACTATGTTTGGTTATATCCTCTTAAATTTAAATCGGAAGTGTTTGTCAAATTTCTTGAGTTTTGAACATTCATTCAAACACAGTTTGAAAAAAGTATAAAATCATTTCAGTGCGATAATGGTCGTGAATTCAACAACTCTATGTTTCACCGTTTTTGTACTAATAATGGCATGGTCTTTCACTTCTCCTGCCCCCACACCTCCACACAAAATGGTAAAGCTGAAGAATCATCCTCACCATTAATAATATGATTCACACTCTATTAATTCATGCCTCCCTCCATCCGTCCTTCTGGGTATATGCTGCTAAAATGTCAGAATACATTCTAAATATTCTCCCAACTAGCACCCTTTACAATATGACCCCTACCGAAATCCTCTATCATAGAGTTCCCTTTTATGATCATCTCCGGATATTCGCTATCCTAACCTTGCTTGCTTCTACTGCCCCTCACAAGCTAGCTCCCCGGCCCACTCCATGTGTCTACCTAGACTTCCCATCGAACCATAGGGGATATCTATGCTATGACTTGTCCACTCGTCAAATTCATATCTCTCATCACGTCACATTCGACGAGATCACATTCCCATTTTCGAATCTTCAAAATTCCAAAAACCGGATTACTCCTTTCTTGACGAGCTTGCCATTTCTCCCATAATTCTCAGTCAAATACAATCATCAACGTCATCAGTGCCGCGACCCATCATGGAGGCGCCGCGACGCCATTCTTCCAGTGACCAAGATGTTTTTGTCCCGTCATCAGCACCGCGGCCCATCGATGAGGCCCTGCGCGCCAAAACTCCTGTGACCAAAATTATCCACCACCATTGTCAGTGCCACGGTGCCAAAACTTCAGAGAGGTCTGTAGTTCTGGCGCCGCGACCCTTGATCACGGCACCGCGATGCCTTCGACGACACTTCTGCCACCCTCCCCTTATTCGACCTTACCCTCTGTATCAGATTCCATCACTCAGCCACCACAGACACCCATTGTCCCCACTCACCATATGGAAACTCGTTCCAAACACAGAATATTCAAATGCAAAGTCCAATTTAACTTGTCTGCCCAAATCATCTCTCCAATTCCCAAGAACCCCAAATTAGCCAAACAAGACCCTAATTGGAATGCGGCTATGTTTGAGAATTCAATGTTTTGACTAAACAACACACATGGGATCTTGTACATAGACCTGAAGGGGTGAATGTGGTTCGTTGTATGTGGCTATTTCATCACAAATTCAGAGACAATGGGGATCTTGAGAGGTATAAGGCACGTCGTGTAGCTAATGGCACGAATCAGCAGGCTCGGTTGTTAAATCGACTACCATTTGCACAATTTTGAGCATAGCTATGGGCATACACTGGCCGATACATCAACTTGATATGAAGAATGCATTTTTACATGGGGACTTGAGAGAGACAGTCTACATGCATCAGCCGCCTGAGTTCACCCATCCTGCAGTCCATCACTATGTGTGCCATCTCCGTTAAGTCACTATATGGCATGAAACAGGCCCCCCGTGCATGGTATGATCGTTTTGCCAGGTATATCTTGTAGATTGGGTTTGTATGCAGCAAGAGTGATACATCACTCTTCATTTTTCATCGAGATAGTAACATTGCTTAATTATTACTTTATGTGGATGATATTGTTCTTACTGCCTCCTCCGCTGGGTTGAAAAATGAGATTATTGCCTTGCTTAAGACCGAATTTGCAATGACCGATTTGGGAAAGCTGAGTTATTTTGGGGAAATCAGTGACCATGTCTTCCAACTACATATTCTTGTGTCAGTGTAAGTATGCATATGAGATTGTGTACAGGGCTAAGATTCCGAATTGCAAAGTTATGCCTACTCCAGTTGATTCAAAATCTAAGCTCAGTGCTATGGATGGTGCTCCAGTATCCGATTCTACTCTGTATAGGAACCTTGCAGGTGCACTTCAGTATCTCATATTTACAGCAACAATATCGCTTTTCTTGAACATCTTTTGAAAGATTTGCAGCAAAACGTTTCATGTTGGTTTGGAAGGAATTCAATTAAAAAAGGCTAAAAGGAATATAATTTTTAAAGGCCAGACATTGCTTATGTTGTTCAGCAGGTATGCTTATTTATGCATGCCCCCATGAAGTCTCATTTCACTGCCTTTAAGCATATAATCCGATACATTAAGGGCACACTTGATTATGGTTTGCACCTATACCCCTCTGCACAAAAAAAATGCTACATATACGGATGCAGATTGGGCAGGGTGTCCGGACACGAGATGCTCCACCTTCGACTTTTGTGTTTTTATGGGATAATCTGATTTCATGGTCTGTCAAGCGACATGCTACCGTATCTCGTTCTAGTGGCGAGACTGAGTACAGAGGCGTTGCAAATGTGGTAGCTGAGATTTGTTGGCTCATAAATTTAATGTTAGAACTTTAGTGTCCTTTGCGTCAGACATCTATTGTGTACTGGGATAACATCTCTGCAATCTACCTTTCTCACAAACCGATTCAACATCAGTGAACCAAGCACGTTGAGATGGACATACATTTCGTTCATGATAAAGTTGCACTAGGCCATGTCAGAGTATTACATCTTCCCTCATCATATCAGTATGCAAATATATTTACCAAAGAATTTCCCAGACAACTGTTTCATGACTTCAGATTCAGTCTCAGCGTCCAGCCTCCTCCCGCTCCGACTGAAGGGGTGTAAACATGTATATTAGTATAATAATATCTCTACCCATAATTATAATATTGTATATAATTATGGCAAGACTAGGATTCCTCTTGTATATGAGACTTGGATTCCTCTTGTATATGAGATGAATATTCTACACTATATATATTGATATTAATGAGAAAGACTCTTCAAGGGAGATTAATATCATCTTACAGTTTGCTACTGGTTATGATGGTGAGTCCACACTGGACTGAAATTGCTGAACTATTGTCCACTCACAAGAGTTTAATGATACACGAAATGACTTTCTTTTCAAACAAATCATACTTTTTTCAAGATTAAAAGAATGGGAGTTTTCTTGAAATAAGGATGTCTGACCATTATTTCAAAGAGTTCTTCGATATGTATCACTACCGTTGTCCTCTGGAACAAGCCACATCTGATAATAGTCACTCAGGGCTACAAAAAATACTACAGCACAAACATCTCCATCGACCTGCATCCTTAGTTGATTCCATTAGCATTAACTCTGAGTAGTTGGTGTTGAAAATTTACTAATGTGGAATTAAGTTTAGCCCATTATTTATGACTCGAACAATTGAAGCCTCGCACGTCGGAAATATCGTTTCCACACACGTGCACTCGTAATGTCAAATATCATAAATTTCATTAGTGAAAGAGATGTTGGTACGTGAGTAAACGTTTGAGACATGAAATAATGAATGGTTGTTGGTTAAACGACGAATGTTCCACGTTGGTAAATGAAGGAAGAAGTATACGACCTAATTGGTGGTTTGGTCATTGGAGCCGAGACGCCTCCTAGGCAGGGCCGCAACGCTTCAAAGGCAGAATGTTCGACGGGAAGCTGAAAAGTTTCTGACTTTTGGGCTAGTTTGGGGCATTGATTCTCCATTACTTGACACATGAATTCAACCATCATTTGGCTGAACGAAACCTCTCAATAAGTGTCACTACATGACTATTGATTGCCATTAGTTGGCTAGATGAGAGATCATCTTTCTCACACTATAAATTGAGGCCCTTGGCTCAATTGAACAACACACACACAATCAGATTTTTTGAACCTCTTTCTCTCTAAGCATTCTTTCACACACTCAACGGTTCTTCTTTTAGTAAACACTTGAGTTTTCTTTGCTCATTTGTTTGATGTTGTTTTATCTTGGGAGAAAATTACCCATAAACGTAAAAGAATATATACGGGGCAATACTATTTAAGGACTGAGTGCTAACACTAGACTCAGTACAGTTGTAACAAGTAAAGATTTAGTGTCTCTTAGTTTCAGATTATCAAGATCAATGAGCTCGTTGCAATTGGACAGAAGATCCAATACGGAAGATTCAATAACAAATATCAAGAACTCACAAGTTTACCGTAGCCACAACTCTTGTTGGATACAAGATTGTTAACTATTGTAATTCCTTTTGTTTACTCTTTCAAAGCACTTGTAATAGTTGTATACTATTCCTGTACATCTATTGTGTAACTCACAATCTTAAGACATTATCTGTACTAGTGCTTGAAAGATGTTTGCCAGCAGATATGATCCCAAATCTAGCTATGGTTTTCTTGTTGAAATCAGTTCTATTGATAGTTCAAACACTGTCTCTGTCAATAAATCTGGTCCTAGTTTTGGATCTTTCTTTGACGATAGTTACAGATCTGTTTCTGTCAAAGGTGGGATCTCTGGATCTGATGATGAGCTTCAAGATACTGATGATAGTAATGCTAGCAAGGCTAAGGATCAAGGAAAAGTTGATGTCACCGCTCCCGAGAGTGGTGGAAACAAGCGTCCACAAGAGGTTGAGGATGTCAACTAAGACATGAAGGCTGAAGATGATGTTCCATCTTGTAGTAGAAAACCTACATCTTATGGTAAGGAGGATTTTGACACGCAGTCCAACAACGGACTGGCGTGGCCAGAATTCAAAAGGTCTAAGGTACTTATTCTTTCTTGTCAAAGATAAGATGAAAATTTGTCAATAATGAGATTAAAATGAGTATAGTAAGGCTAGGAGTATGAAGAGTTTTTCCAAAAAAAAAAACATTATATTCCTTACGCTTTAAAATCGAAAGTTTAATCTCACTTTCCTTCCCACTTAAAGATTGGGCTATTATAAACAACGACCTAAAATATGGACTTAGGTTGTAATAAATTAGATTTATGGACAATCCTAAGTAAGGAAAGAGGACTAGAGACAAACCTGTCACCGTTTCCGACAGAATATCCGTCTTTTAACAGGATAGTATTGGATCCTCAGTCATACAAAGCTTACGGGAGACTGGAGTGGGCCATAGTTTTCTAGATCTCAAACGATCTGAAGGCCAAAAGAGAGGTAAAAAAGAAATTGGACACTCAGTCTTCTAAGACAACTGGAGTGGGCCAGAGTATCTAGATCACATATGATCCGGTTACGCCCTAACCTCGGGCAAGAGGTTATTCATGTGAAGCAACGCCACCTATAAAATAGAAGGGTTGGAGAGGTTGTCCTCAAATTAACTTAAGGGAATAGGATCACTCTAAAAAGAGGCGATACATGTCTCAAACTTGGTTTAAGGAACGTTGTTGGTCAAACTGGCTTGAGTCTAATCCAACAAGTCTGTAATAACTAAAAATGGTACAATACGTCTGCAGCCAAAATGAATGGTATATTTATAATCCGTGCATCTATGTCATCATAGATTAAGACACATTAAATAGAAAGTCATTCAACAATTAACAAAGTTGAGATTGTTGCCGTCTGTCAACATAAACCCTCAAATTGAATGAGAGGTAGGCGAAGAGGAAAAATGACCTTTCGACTCCGTCGAAGGAATAACGAAAGAAGCACCACTCCTCAATAACTTAGTCACACCTACATGGGTGATTTGAAGCTTGTACGAAGTAGAGGGGGGAGAAAAGTACTTTGTGACCGTCATTAATGAGGGTACAAAGTATTGCATCTTTTATTTGTTGAAAATCAAAGATGAAGTTGTTAAATCGGATAAGCGCTATAAAACAGAAGTTGGTAATCAACTAAGTCTACGGATTGAGGAATTCGTAGTGATAGAGGGGGAGAATGCGAAGCATCGTTCATCAAACGACTTCTCCCTACTCACCTCAGTCTAACGGGGTTAGCCAATCGCAAAGCCAAACGCCCAAAATATGAGGGCCAAGGTGATCCCTACCACTAATGCGATTCTTAACGAGAATTCCGCATAAGGATAAAGATAACCCTCTATCTGAAACATGGAAAGGATCCCATCTTCAAATATTGTGATATGGGGTAGTGTGGAAAGTGTTTGACATACCAAAGCCAAAGAGGGTCAAGTTGGACCTAATATTGTAGATTGTATATCCACTGGATTTGCAAATAACAGTAGTGCTTATTGAATCTTTGTGCCAAAGAATGTTGAATTCATTGAAGATAACTTTTCTTGAGAATGAAAAGTAGTAATTGCTCAAGGTTAACAAGCACCCGCGAGTGCCTGATTGTACGGAACTAGACATTCCAGATCTACAAGACTCGAAAGTTGGTGACTGTCAGGAACTTAATGTTCTAGATCTACAGAACTCAGAGATTCTTGATGTTGAACCGAGACGGAGCAAAAGAGGGGACAAAGACTTGTTCCAGGCCTTCTAGCTTGTATGGTTGAATATAAATCATGGACAATTAACAAAGAATTATCATCTCCATAAGAACTGCTTTGGAAAGAAGCTAAGAAGAGAGAAATAGACTCTATCAGATAGAAGCATACTTGTGTGATAGTTGATCTTCCTCCGAGAAAAGAACCTCTGGGTTGTAAAAATGAATACTCAAATTGACTACATGGTAGATGGATCTACTGACGAGTATAAGGCCTCGACTACTTGGACATGTGCTACTCTGTAATTAGCTTAACATCTAGGGCCACTGCAGTCTTTCGTGACATGGATATTGAGACATCCTTCCTAACCGGAGAGTTGGTTTGGTGGACTGTTGGACTTCTTCCTGAACTTCCTTTTTGGTCCCTGAAATGTTTACATTTTGGTCCTGGATGTTTCAAATAAAACAGAAACAATGAATCTGACAACAGAAACATTGACTCTGAAGTTAGAAAGCCAACAGTTGGAAAACCAACAGTCCGTGAGTGGAAGAAGAAATTAATGTTGAACAACCCGAGGGGTATGTGATTCCAGAGCAAGAGAAGAAAGTCTGTTGAGTTGTTAAATCTCTGTACGGGATGAAACAGGCCCGAGGTAATTGCAGGAAACATTTGACAGTGCTCTACTATCGAAGGGTTTCTCTATTAATAAAATGTGGCAAATATGTCTATATGAAAGGTAATTCTGACTCGTTCATGAAATGCCTTTACATAGACGACATATTGATCAAATGTAGTAGTCCTAGTTTGATCCTAAAGACTAAGAGTATGTTGAAACGAAGTTTCGATATGAAGGATATGAGTACTGCAGATGATATCTTAGGAATTGTGATTTCTAAGACATCTAACAGACTGATCTATTTCCAAACTCATCTGTGAGGTATTTTGACAGTCTCGTTGAAGTCAACGGATATGTGTTGACACCCAATTTTGACCCATCTTTTGATTATTTCTTGCAATTTTAAGTATTTTTGGACACCGCTTTTTTATCATTTGCATTTTTCTTATAATAATCATATTTTTACCATAATATTTTATGTTGTTTTATTTCGCAAAAATAAGCATCACATTTTTAATTTAATTAAGCATTAGGCATTCCACAAATATTATATATATATATATATTTTATCACATTATTATTTTTATCATTTACATTTGTCTTCAAACATTTTCTAATAAACCCCTTTTATATTTTAAACTCTATTTTTTCTATTTCCCTAAATATTCTACCCAACCCAAAATAATAAATGTCCAAAACAAACCCCCCCTTTAAAATTTTGGACCAGCCAGGCCCAACAAAAACAAGCCCAGCCGGTCACACCCATCTTCAGCCCATATCTTTTCCTCTCCCTTTAATTCCCTAACCCTAAC
Organism: Przewalskia tangutica; assembly: GCA_029844215.1. Taxonomy (NCBI): domain Eukaryota; kingdom Viridiplantae; phylum Streptophyta; class Magnoliopsida; order Solanales; family Solanaceae; genus Przewalskia; species Przewalskia tangutica. The sequence goes on along the minus strand of CM056718.1, from coordinate 9,693,027 downwards.
CTAAAACAAAACACAAAATAAACTCCCCCCTCTCACCCTACCCCCATGCCCATCCACAGCGCCCCCTCACTGCCCATGCCCCTGCTCGCCGACAACCCCCATCACATCGACCCCCTTTCCCTCACCTACTCCCTGACAACTCCATACCCTATTTTACCAGTAAGAAAAGTTGTTGTGTTGGTACCGTTGTCTTGACTTACACTAAACACTGATGGTTCAAGGCATAAAGTTCACCGCGCAGTAAGTAAGTCCGATGGTATTCAACTATGGAAGGTTCAAAGCTATGACTACCTATCCAGATGCAACATTGGTCTGCCGAAAGATTGCTAGAAAGACACCTTGTGAGTGCGCCAAACTCTCTTTTAAGAGAGGATTATTGGAAATTTACTAATGTGGATTAAGTTTAGCCCATTATTTATGACTCAAAGAATTGAGGCCTCGCACGTCGGAAATGTCGATTCCACACACGTGCACTCGTAATGCCAGTATCATAAATTTCATTAGTGAAAGAAATGTTGGTATATGAGTAAACGTTTGAGACATGAAATGATGGATGGTTGTTGGTTAAAAGACGAGTGTTCCACGTTGGTAAATGAAGGAAGAAGTGTACGATGTGTAAAAGATAAAATGCATCGGAAATTGCCGCGGAGCCGCGAAAGGCCAAGACGCAGCATCGTCGGAGCCGCGGCGCCTCCAGCCAAGCACCGCGGCGCTAATTGGTGGTTTGGTCACTGTAGCCGAGGCGCCGCGACACCTCCCTGGTAGAGCCGCGACGCTTCGGAGGCAGAATGCTCGACGGGAAGATGAAAAGTTTCTGACTTTTGGGCTGGTTTGGGGTATTGATTCTCCATTACTTGGCACATGAATTCAACCATTATTTGGCTGAATGAAACCTCCTAATAAGTGTCATTACATGGCTATTGATTGCCATTATTTGGCTAGATGAAAGGTTATCTTTCTCACACAATAAATTGAGGCCCTTGGCTCAATTGAACAACACACACACAAGGAATTACCATTATTTGGCTGAATGAAACCTCCTAATAAGTGTTATTACCTTCAGGTTATCAAGATCAAGGAGCTCGTTGCAATTGGACAGAAGATCCAAGACAAAAGATTCAAGAACAAAGATCAAGAACTCACAAGTTTACTGTAGTCATAACTTTTGTTGGCTACAAGATTGTTAACTAATGTAATTCCTTTTGTTTACTCTTTCAAAGCACTTGTAATAGTTGTATACTATTACCGTACATCTATTGTGTAACTCACACCTGTCAAGAAGGACATAAAAGCATGTACCTAAGTGATGGAACATGAAGAAACGATAACTCATATATAGCACATAGTATGATTTTCAAGAACCATCGACGTAGTTACAAATATCGATCCTAACCTATTAAAATTTGATTAGTCTATGTCACCTAGCTAGTAGATTATTCTGATGAGTATATAGGTATCAAAGGCTCAATTTTCTAGCAAGTTTTCAGCATGTTTGAACAATCCATACAAACTGCTCATGTCTCCCTAAAATATGAGACACTGGAATGTCAAGGCAAATTGAAGGGTGTAGAAATACAGAAATCGTTCAAGTGACTTTTACATGAATTATATAAAAGTACAACTCCAGAAACTTTCCCACCCGTGATCATTCTATTATCATATTTCTTTACAGGGTTGGACTAGGGAAGGACCTCTCCCTGGAATTCCCTTTCTGGACCGCTTAAGTACTAACTAGCATGATGTTTTCTTTTCGACATAGTAAAAAAAGACTGCTGGTGAGTACAAAAACTATATATAACAACTACGGATACTCCTGAATGTAAAATCTATATCAGCAATAGCTTCATTACCATCTTTCATTTTACCCAAAAAACAAGTACATTCAAACACTTATTATTCAGTCACGAGTTGCTTCTGCTTTTCCTTCAAACACCTTCTGCTTTTTTCCTACTGTAATACCCACAGCGCACTTGTTAGGACTCTGTTCCACTCCTTCCTAGGGACTTTATGAAAGCATATATGTCCTAGAGACAATCTTTATTAGGGACAAAAAACATACTCGAATGTAGGGTTTTGTTGAGTTCGTGTACGCAGCGTAATTTAAAATTTTTATGTTTCAAACCCAACTTGCGGCGAACTATTATGTAATGATAAACAAACAAACACGTTGTTAACTGTAATGCATCGACATAATACTTACAGTTTTGCAATCTGGAATCTTCGAGAGTAATCCGAGGGTGAAACATGCAACTAATCCTTCGATTGCAAGTTCCAAGAACTGTGATGTAATTACTCTTTCGAAAAGATAGGAAATCCGGCAAAGTTTTAGCAGAGAATAATTCTTATGAATTAGGTGTATTAAAATAATGATTGAACCCTGTTGCGATATTTCTAGATGCTTACGCAAGTGTACGTATCGTTCAAGTAATAAAGATCTGTAAGACCGAGTTTATCGTCCACATAGACTGGTTTATTAAGTACCGGTTATCTATCCTATAGTATCTATTTGGTTGACGTTCTTTAGTTTGAGAATTATACTAAGAATTATGACTAAGTGTAGAAAATAAACTAAAGATTATAATACTTTGGGTTTATAATAGTTATGAAGGAAATATGGCTTCCAATCTCCTCAACTATCCACTCTTTCACGCGTTAATGCGATGCTAATGATTCATCTTCTTATTAAGATAGCAGATTAACTATGTTACACCCCGTAGTTCAGGTCCTGCTTATGGGGACGTACGAAAGGAGTTAAGACTTAAATTTTGACGGAATGTTTCGGGTGAGTTTTTATTCAACTTTGAGGCGGTGTATGTCCAGTTACATTGAGAGTTCCTAGGTGTTTCAAAGGCCTAGTACATAGTTCGTTGAGTCTAGTTCCCAACGCAACCAACCGTTCGTCGATAGGACATCAGAGTAGAAAGTTATGGAAGTTGCAAGTTCAGTGCGCAGTCGGACAGAAAAGTATTTCGGTCAGGGGCCACAGGGCCGCGGCGCCGGATGCAGGGCCGCGGTGCCAAATGTGCTGAATGTTCGCTGAAGTTGCAGCGCCGAGAAAGCAGGGCTGGCCGGAAGATCCGAGGTTGGCGAAGTTTCAGCGCCAGCCTGCGCAGGACGCGCGGGTTCTGCGAAGTTGAGTGGAAAAATCTGAACTGTTTTGTTTTAAAAAAGGCCATGGGAGGGTGACAAGTGTCCCCCCCCCCCCCATCTGATTTTGCATGTACTACTTATTGACCAAGTCTTGAAGACTTGTTCATTCTTCAAGTTCTTCTCTCTCTCTAAAGATAAAAGCTCTTCCTTCTCTCTAGAAAATCAAGAGGAAATCAAAGCTTGAGAAAAATCTGAAAAGTGTGGCAAGAAGGAAACTTGTTGGCAAGCTTGTAGGAGTTCTTGTGGTGGTGATTGTGGAAAGGAGGCTAGTGAATTTATTGGAATATTTGGCTAAAGTTCTAAGGTAACAATTCCTTCTCTCCTTGTTGGTTTTTGGTGTTGCATGTGAAGAAGAAAAAATTTGTAGTTGAAAATATTGCTCTTAGATAAATTGCATGTAAGAAATATGGGTTGGATATGAAAGAATTGGATAAGAAGGTTATGTGAGCATGTTGTAGCCAAAATACTACCTTAAACTTGTTAAGTTAATTGTTATGTATTGTGGGGCAGAATTTTACACACCCAAGATTAGGTGTGTAATCCCCTTTGTGTTGATTGGATTGTTGGGCCTTAAAAAGTGGCGGTTGGATATTGAATTCGACCTTGATAAAGGTGGCAAAGTATGTAGAAACAAAGGAAATGTTGCCCGATTTTCCGTAGAATTTAGTAACTTTGCACTTGGAATATTCTACGTTGAAATTAGAGGTTAATAAACGTATTATGGTCATTATAGGTTGACGTATTACGTGCGGTGTTTTGGGCTTAGCAAGTGGATTGACCCGAAGAGGTATGTGGAACTTTCCTACCTCTTGAGCATGAATAATTGCATCTATGTAGATGCGGTGAGCGTCTGAGGCTTTGATATTACTCACTTGTTTTAATGATGTCTTAAGTTCAAAGTTAAGGGACGTGAAGTGTTTTAAGTATATGATACTTGTTTCGTTATTAAAAGTATAAGTCCCTTGGACATAGGGAAAAGTGTTTGACTAACGTATAACGTTAATATAACGGCTTTATGGAAAGTTGGTTATATTAGCTTTATGGAAGGTTAATAAAGGAAGGTTTACTCTAAGTAAAGTAAGTACGGATAAATGGTTTGAAATTGTGAAAGGCAAATGGGTTTTAAGGCATTGATTACCTAAGGTTTTAAAAGAAATGAAGTCACTTGATTTAGAAGCTATTATATTTCTAAAAGTAAACGTGACTTGTCTTGAAAAGTAGTCGTGACTTGATACTACGGTTATTAGTATCTTGGGAGTTTTACATAAAAAAGAGTCGTTTTCTTAAAAGGTTAGAGGTACGTGGTACTTGGGTTGAATTCCCGGATTTTCTCTTAAAATGACATGTTAGTGCCTTAAGTAAACTAAAATGAGAGGATATACTATTAATGTTAACAAGAAGTTAGGGGATATTCTTAACTTGTTTACGCTATGATAAGCCGGTAGCGCTTATGTTATGTATGATAGCCGGTTGTGCTGAGTTATGTATTATTATTATTATTACTACTTATTCCATGGATTTGCTACCGATGATGCGAGTGCGGCGCTTGTACTCATGCGGGCCCACCGGGTCCATGCGGGTGAAATAGTCCCATGCGGGTGAAATAATCCCATGCGAGGCGGATGACCTCATGCGGGTGAAATAGTCCCATGCGGGTGAAATAGTCCCATGCGAGGCGGATGACCTCATGCGGGTCCACAAGACCTATGCGGGTGAAATAGTCCTAGGAGTAGGACTGCTTAATGATACTACGGGCGAGAGACCCTGTTTTGATCATGAGCCTCCTATTTTTATACAGTAAAGTTTATACTTGATACTCTCATTGTTAGTAAGGCATAATGTACTGTATTTTGATTTTCTTCCATGACTCCAGCTTATTTTTAGACTTGTGATATTATTATAGTATTTTTCCAGTTTTACATACTTGGTACATATTGTGTACTGACCCCCTTCCTCGGGGGCTGCGTTCATGCCGCAGGTAGGGGTAAGCAGGTGGTGGATCCTCATTCTTAGGATCATGCTCAGGTGTCAGAAGCTCCATTTCTCCGGAGGCTCGACTTTTGGTACGGTTTTCCCTGGTGTTGGAAGATGTTTGTACATTCAGGGGTATGACGGGGCCCTGTCCCGTCATAGTGATTACTCATTCTTAGAGGCTTGTAGTCCTGTTATGAATTGGGTTGTTAAGGATGTAACTGTTTAGTTTTTGTTATATTTAGGGGTAGCCATTTTGGGTTAGCCTGCTTATATTCTATGTGGGTTCTTGTTGTGAGTTTATTTTCTGCTGGTTTTTCTCTGATGTTGTATCACAAGGGTGCCCGGGGTAAGGCATCAGTCACGGGTCCGTGGTCGGGTCGTGACAAACTAATCTGTCATTATATTCCGGTTAGGACATACAAGAGCTCAACCTTGTGCAGAAACATTCTATATTTCTATGATAAATTTTACTACACAGGAGGATTAAGAACAATAACCTTAAATACTACACAAGTATCAGAGTACTTTCGTCCACGATTTTAACATGTGTCTAGACAATTACAACATATTCAAATCTCACCTTTCAGACTTTTGATTCGAAATCATATAAGTGATGACAATTAATAGCTAGTTAATTATCAAGCAATCATAACAATATTGAATAGATCTTAATATGCTGAAGAATGAATCAATAATCATGCATTAACTATATGAAAGAGTTTCAAGAATATTCGATGGAAACCCTACTAAAGTAATTAGCTCCTAAACATTGTCATGTCAAGAACTAAATTACAATCCAACATGAACTGAAATAAAATAAAGAAAAGAAAAAGAACTTGAACAAGCTTTGTCTCCAATCTTGTGTTGTAGTCTCCTTCTTAGCCTCCACAAAGTATATTATTGAATCCCTCCAATAAGGTCAGGGTTTAAGGGTTTTATATATGAGAAAACTTACGTTTCATATCCTTTTACCATTCTGAAATTCGGCCCAGTTTCGCAAAATCTCGCGTTGGCGCCGTGGCCCTGCATTTTGGCGCCACGGGGTCGCAACTCCTGCAGCTTCTCTGAACTTCTGGCGCCGTGGCCCTGCATTTTGGCGCCACGACACTTTTAAGCCTGTAGACCCAGTCCGGTTTACAGTGTATTTTTTTGTCAGAATTTCGTCTGATTTCTTCTATTCTTCCCAGGACTTCTTAGGCTTCATTTCTTGGCCTTTTATTGTGTAATTTTCATCCTCAAAAGTAGTATTTTCTCCTTTATAACCGTTGTGACACAAAAGAAAGAAAAACACACCTAACACTATACTAAACGCAAAATAAAAGAGTAAATACTAACTAAAAAGAGTGTATAAAATACACTCAACAAACCCCTCCAAACTTACACTTTACTCGCCCTCGAGTAAAGCACAAAAAAAAAAGACTCTATGAAATGGATCAAGTAGCTATAGCAATGCTGCCTCAAAATCATGGATGAAAACTAGGACAATATGTTAGAACATACATAGCATGAATATTTAGCAATCTAGAATTTCAAGTTAGATATTTCGCAAATTCAATTAGATCATAATCACTGGAAATACAAACACCTAACCTATGCATGTCAATTTCATTCAATCTTTCAAAAAATTCTATAGACCTGTTTACTTGTTATTCTCCACTAATCATAGACATACACATTAGAGATCACCATGATTTTCAAGGATTGTAATGTAGGCTTAGGCCGGGGTAGGTAAAAATAGACATTTAGGCTCACATTACGTACCATAAACATTTTTCATTCAACTCATTTTTCCTTCTTTTTGACTTTCTCTTTAGTCTCATACCTATTTTTTCCCCTCTTTCCTTTTGAGAGGCTGAGACACATTATAAATAACAAGCACCCCTAAACTTAGGCTTTTGCATATTTTTCATTGGGGTGCATCAAATTTTCACTCTCTTCTTGTTTTTTTTTCCCAACACTTTTCATCCCAATATTTTCAATTTTTACTTATGGCACAACCGGAAATCATAGGGTGTCAAAGAAATATCTCATTTTAGGCTCAACGGGGCTGACTAGTGATACAATTTATGTCAGGATATGTAATGAATGATCAGAAAGGCTATCAAAGGAATGCTTGAATCATCTCCCTAAACATGTATATCTTAACTATTTCGCCTCAAATATCAAGCAAACAGATTTTCTAGACATTTTTCAACCTTTCTTTCCATAACTGACATACATAGGTTAAGCACACATATCCCAAATAATTAGATGTCATACATTTTTGGCATATCTAACTTAAGCACACATATTGTTGCTTTCAATTCCATTACATTATCCACTTCATCCACTCAATATCTTTAGCAATTACAACATACATGATCCATAAAAAAAAATTATGACTCAAAAACACACAAAGACAACTAAAAAACACTCAAAAACAGAACAATAAAATAAAATAAGACACCCCCAAACTTAATCGATACAGTGTCCCCAATGTGTGAAGACTTAAGAATAAAGGGACGACTTACTGACACAATACAACGGTCATAACGAAGGTCTGGGAGGAAATTCTGGAAATTGCACATGATCTGGACTCTCTGAAGTTTCAGCGCCGTGACCCTGTATTTTGGCGCCACGACGCTGTGCTCGATCATTATTCTTTTCCAGTATTTTTGATCTTTTTCCACTCAGGGTCAGTCCCTAGTCCACCTGCCATCAAAACATAAGACAAAACCAAGACCGTGAGTTCAAGACAAAATAAAACAACTAAAACAGGAATTAAAATAACATAATTAAAACCATTGTGTTGCCTCCCAAGTAGCGCTGTCTTTAACGTCTTTTAGCCGAACGCAGGTTACTTACTAAATCAAGGGGGTAGAGTATCCCCTTCGCATATCCATTTCAGCACCATTTTCCTCCTCATTCTCCTTTTTTTTTTTTTCACAGGGCTTATTTCAGAAGGGTTCATTCCCTTGTTCTCATCCACCACATCATTCACGGGTGCAGAATTCTTACATTGTTGTAATGGTCTCCCACAAGCATCAGTACTTGTGAGACTGTTCACAGCTACACCCTTGTCAGCTATCCCAATGACAAAATATCTATCATTTACTTGAGGTTCAGTGGGTGGTATGCAAACTTTGAATACAATTTCCTCATCTTGGACTCTGAGCTTTAACTCCCCCCTTTCAACAATAATGAGAGCTCTCACTGTGGCTAGAACTGGTCTTCCAAGGATCATGGGTTTCATCTTCATCCATGTCTAAAATGAGAAAATTAGCAGGAAGGATGAATTTACCCACTTGTACCAAAACATCTTCAATTATTCCTTGGGAATGCACAATCGAGCAATCAGCTAGCTGCAGAGTGATTGTGGTTGGTATCGCCTTCCCCAAACCAAGTCTTCTAAACACAGAGAGGGGCATCAGGTTGACACTTGCCCCCAAATCACATAAAGTTTTTTACATGTAACCTTCCCTATGGTGCAAGGTAAGGTGAAACTCTCTGGATCTTTCAACTTAGGGGGGAGTTTCTTCTGTAAGATAGCACTGCACTCCTCTTTCAGCGCTATTGTCTCATAATCTTCCAAATTCCTCTTCTTAAACAGGATGTCTTTTATGAACTTCACATAAGCTGACATCTGCTCCAAAGCTTCAATGGATGGGAAATTGATATGAAACTTTTTGAAGACCTCTAAAACTTGGAAAACTCCTTGTATAAGGACTTCTTCTGCAGTCTTTGGGGGAAAGGAATTTTGTCTACATATTCTCTCATGACTGCTGGTGGAGCTTTCTCTACAATAGGGCGGTCCTCAGTAACCCCCTCTTTCTCTGCCTCAACTGCTTTCTCCTGTTTAACCCCTGGTTGGGGTGCAACCTGCTCTAACTGCTTCCCACTCCTCAAGCTAATTGCTTGGCACTGTTCTCTTGGGTTTACCATAGTATTGCTAGGAAGATTCCATTACTCTCTGTTGTTCAGCATGTTAGCTAGTTGACCCACCTGCGTTTCCAATTCCTGATGGATGATCTGGTTTCTGTCATGAACTGAGCCTGGGAATTTGTCAAGGTCAACAAAGCTGCTTGCAACTCACTCTGCTTCTCTTGTGGGTCTGGTGGGCTGAACTGCTGTGAGGATGATGCCTGAAATTGTGGTTGATGCCCTTGTTCATTCTTCCACAAAAAAATTGGTTATTTCTCCACCCCGGATTATATATGTTGGAGAATGCATTGTTGTAGGGCCTCTGAAAATTCTCCACTGCCTGAACTTGCTCCATATGCACATTATTTGGGTCCACTGCTGTACACCTATCAAAAGTATGGGAACCCCCACAAATTTCACAGCTTACTGGTGGCTGAACAACTTTAACTGATATGGTGCTCTGCTGCATCTGTTATGTCAAAGTGGCAACCTGCGCAGTCAATGCAGTGATAGCATCTAACTCATGAATTCCAGCCACTTTCCTGATGTTCACTTCTCTCTCATCGACCCCCTGATAGTTGTTTGTGACCATGTCTTCCAGCAGATCATGTGCCTCATTGGCACTCTTTCTCATGAATGTTCCCCCTACTGCAGCATCAATAATGGTACGAGTTGTACCACACAACCCATTGTAAAATATGTGGACTAGCATCCACTTCTCAATCCCATGATGTGGGCACTTTCTCTGCAAGTCTTTAAATCGCTCTCATGCATCATATAGTGATTCTCCCTCCAGCTGATAAAAGTTATTCAACTTACCCCTGAGCTTCGCTGCCTTAGCTGGGGGGAAGAACATGACAAGAAACTTCTGGGCTAATTCTTGCTATGTGGTGATGGAGTTCGCCTGTAATGAGTTCAACTAGCACTTTGCTCTATCCCTGAGTGAGAATGGGAAGAGTCTCAACCGAATGACGTCATCAGTAACACCATTGTACTTAAAAGTTGTACACAACTCCAAAAAATTTGCTAGATGCAAATGGGGATATTCATATGGTAGCCCCCCAAACTGAACTGATCTTTGAACCATGTGCAATATGGCTGGTTTGATTTCAAAATTATTGACTTCAACAGCTGGAAGCCTGATGCAAGTCTGCACCCCTCTAATAGTCGGCATCACATAGTCCCCCAAGCTTCTTTCTGCAGGGACTTGTCTTAAGACATGCGGTAACTCGTCATTTAACAAATTATTATTTCGCTGATCTCCCATTGCTAACAAATCAGCAGCTCTTTTCTCTTTTCTGTTCAGTCTGCACGATCTTTCAATATCAGGGTTTAAAGGAATAGGAGTGTCTGGTCCTCTCCTACTTCGCATAAACTAAGTTTCCTGAAATTGATCAAAAACAACAAACAGATCACGACAAAACGTTCTGAAATAAAAATAATAAAAAGACGGAAAAATAAAAACCAAATTAGAAATAAGAATAAATAATTCGATATTAACAGTACGCTAGTCACCGGCAACGGAGCCAAAAACTTGTTGCGATATTTCTAGATGCTTACGCAAGTGTACGTATCGTTCAAGTAATAAAGATCTGTAAGACCGAGTTTATCGTCCACAGAGACTGGTTTATTAAGTACCGGTTATCTATCCTATAGTATCTATTTGGTTGACGTTCTTTAGTTTGAGAATTATACTAAGAATTATGACTAAGTGTAGAAAATAAACTAAAGATTATAATACTTTGGGTTTATAATAGTTATGAAGGAAATATGACTTCCAATCTCCTCAACTATCCACTCTTTCACGCGTTAATGCGATGTTAATGATTCTTCTTCTTATTAAGATAGCAGGTTAACTAATCTGTCATTATATTCCGGTTAGGACGTACAAGTGATTGCGCGATTTAATGCACACACTTTAACGCAAGTGCACATTATCGTGACAAGTAATATAGTCTAGGTAAGACCGAATATCGTCCTCAAGGAGTAGTGTTCAAGTACCAATTATCTATCTTTTGTTATCTATTTGGTAACCGATATTTGATTTTGTTGATTATAACTAACAATTATAAATACTAATTAACTATGTGTTTACTTCAGTAGTGATGAAAATAGGGCTTTCAAGTCGCTTCAACTATCCGCTTATATTACTTATTAATGCAATAAATTATGGTTCTTCTTCTTTTGGAGCTAGCAGGTTTACTAATTCGTTTTATACTCCCGTTAAGGCTATATAAACACTCAACCCCAGTAGCGCTCCTTTCTACCTTTCGGTGATAAGGATGACTCTATAGGAGGATTAAGACCAAAAACCTTGTTAATCGTCACGCGCCTTGCGTGATATTAGGTATTTAAACCTCTATTAACGCTACACAAGTAATTGAGGTATTTTCATCCCCAATCCGACCTATGTCTACCCAACTTACAGCATAGTCACAACCTCCTCCTTTCGAAGTTTGATTAGAAATCATATAAATAATGATAATTAGTGATCAATTAATTACCAAGCATTCAAAGCAATTATTGGGTAAATCTCAACAATAAGAAGAACAACCATAAACATGCATCAATTCATAACATAAGGTTCAAGTGATTTGACATGGAAAACCCTATAATGGAATTAGTTCCTAGCCATTGACATGACAAGAACTAATTCAATATCCAACATAAAAACTGAAAGTAAAGTAAAGAAAAGAAAAGAAAAGAAAATTACTAAGTAAAAGTCTCCAATCTTCAACTCCAAGAAGTCTTGTGTTTGTGCAAGAAAGGGAACCCTTGAAAACTGCCTAGGGTTCTCTTTTTATAGCTTCAAACCGCTCTTAAGGTTTTCCTTGAGTGACCCATAAAATCGTCTAAAACGATTTTTTCAGCGTCGTGCGCGCGGCCACGCTATCGTGACTGGCCCCGGAACCTGCATTACGGTGATTAGGCGCCGCGTCCCTGCACTCTGCTGTCTAGAGGCGTCGCGGCGCTGAAACTTCTGAGACCTTCTGGATATTGGGCGCCGAGGCGCCTGGACCTGTTGGCAGGAGGCGCCGCGGCGCTGGCCCGTGTCCGTGCCTGGTTCGCCACTCTCTCGTCTTTTAAGCTCTGGAACCTCCACTTTTGCCCTCTTTTAGCTCCTTTTCCGTCAAATAGCCATTTTAACCAATTTGACTCAAAAGAAAGAAAATCTATCCTAAGACGACACATATTTGTACAAAAAGGTACAAAAGACTAACTAAAAATGACTCAAAAAATGTATATAAAATACACCGATCAAATACCCCCAAACTTAACCTTTGCTCGCCCTCGAGCAAAGATAAAAAGAAAGAAATAAAGACTCAAGAAAAAGGAAAAATAAAGGACTCAATGACATTGATCACTTTGCTGCATTGGTGTTACTTTAGAAAAAACATGAAGATTAGCAGAATAATATGCAGGAACATATAACATGAAATTTTAGCACACTAAACACATTAAGCTAGATATTTCGCAAACTCATTTTTATCATGCTTAATGGAAGTCACAATACTGAATCATGCATGTTAATTTCAAAAATCCTATGAAATTTTTACTTGCTATTCTCCACTAATCATGGATATGCATCTAAGAGATCTTCAGAACTTTTAAGTGTTGTAATGTAGGCTTAGGCACGGGTAGGTAAAAATAGGCATTTAGGCTCATTTTTGTGTACCATAAGCTCTTTAGCTTTTCAGTGTTTCCCTTTTATTTTTATTTCTTTTCTTCACTTCAAATCTATCTTTCCCCTCTTTTGTTTTGAGAGCGTGAAGTGTATCATAATAGCAAGCACCCCCAAACTTAGGCTTTTGCCTATTTCTTATTACTTTTTAATTGGGGTGCATAAATCTTGTTTGCTCTTTTTGTCTCTTTTTTAACACACTTTATTCCAACTATTTCAAATGTGTACTTATGGCACAAGTGTGGAATATAGGGTGTCAAAGAAAAAGTTCAATTTTTAGGCTCAATGGGGCTGACTAGGGATATTTTAAATGTCAGGGATAGAAAAGAGTGGTAAGAATTGGCTAACAAAGAAACGCCTGAGTCATCTCCCTAACATGCATATCCTAACTATTTCGTCTCAAATAGCAAGCAATCATAACACATAGGTTTTAATCATTTATCATGCACAATTCAAGCAAGAAACTCCAAATAGACAGATTTTGTGAGTTTTTGGCATATCTAACCTAAGTGTTTAGATAGTTGCTTCTAATTCCATTACATTATTCCACCTTACTTCACTAGGTGTTTCTAGTAACTACAACATGCATGATCGTTGACAGACAATTATGACTCAAAAGAAAAAAAATTGATGACTCAAAAATAATCAAAAAGACTCAAACATACTATAATAATAAGACACAAATAAGACACCTCCCAAACATAAATCACACATTGTCCCAAATGTGTGCAAGACTCAAAAACAATAAAATAAAACAAGACACTTACAAACTTGGTTTAAAATGGTGGCGGTGGCGGTGGATAGTGCTTTGGATTCCGTGAGGGGAGGAGAGCTCTGGATTTTTTTTGATTTGGAGACAGGGCCTTCGGATTAGGGCATCTTTTCAAAATTCAGATTTTTCAGTTGTGGCGCCGCAGCCTAAATGGCGCGCGGCCTCAAACTCGGGCTTCTTACATTCTTTTGGCGCGCACATCTGTCTTGGCAGGCTCTGGCGATTTTCTGGAAATCCTTGGCTTCTCTTCAGTTTTCGCCTTCCAAGTTCTTGGCCTTGCACCTGTCATCACAACACATAGCACTACCTCCGTGAGACTGTTCTAAATAAAGACTAATTGCATTAAAATAAATAAACTGAAATACCTTGGGTTGCCTCCCAAGTAGCGCTGTCTTTAACGTCTTTTAGCCGGACGCAAGTTCCTTATTATTCTAGGGTGTGAGAGGTTACTAAGTTCATGTATTCCATTTCATTGATCAGATAGGGTTTTAACCTCTGTCCGTTTACCTTGAAGGAAGCTCCCTCTCTCCCTTTTATTTCAATTGCACCATATGGGAATACTCTTACCACCGTGTATGGTCCTGTCCAACGTGATTTTAACTTGCCTGGAAATAATTTCAACCTTGAGTTGAATAAAAGCACTTGTTGTCCTTCTTGGAAGTCTTTCGGTATCAACCTCTTGTCGTGCCATACTTTCGTTCGTTCCTTGTAGATCTTTGCATTCTCATAGGCATTGTGCCTGAATTCATCTAACTCGCTTAGCTGTAGTAGCCTCCTCTGTCCTGCTGCCTTGGCGTCCATGTTTAACTTCTTCATTGCCCAATACGCTCTGTGTTCCAACTCTACTGGCAAATGACATGCTTTACCAAAAACTAACTTATATGGTGACATACCAATTGGTGTTTTGAATGCTGTTCGATATGCCCTCAATGCGTCATCCAGTTTGATAGACCAGTCCTTCCTTGAGCCGTTCACCGTCTTTTCTAATATGCTCTTCACTTCCCTATTTGACACTTCTGCTTGCCCATTCGCTTGAGGGTGGTAGGCAGTTGTGGTGCGGTGGTAGACTCCATATCGGGAAAGCAATGAATTCAGCTGCTTGTTGCAAAAGTGACTTCCTTCGTCACTGATGATGGCTCTCGGAGTGCCGAATCTTGTGAAAATATTCTTTTGAAGGAATTTTTGAACAGTCTTACTGTCGTTTTCTTTTGTGGCTACTGCTTCTACCCATTTGGACACATAGTCCATTGCCAGAAGGATATATTGATTTCCAAAGGATGGCGGGAATGGTCCCATGAAATCGATTCCCCATACATCAAATAGTTCCACTTCCAATATCCCTTGCGAAGGCATTTCGTTTCGTCTTGAAATGTTCCCTGTTCTCTGACAACTATCACATCTCTTCACAAAGGCATGAGCATTGTTAAAAAGTGTTGGCCAATAGAACCCGCTTTGCAGTACCTTTGCCGCTGTTCTTGATGCCCCAAAGTGTCCACCACATGATAGGGTGTGGCAATGAGTGAGAACCTGGTGCATCTCCTCCTCTGGTATACATCGCCTGATGACTTGATCGGCACAGTGTTTGTATAACATAGGCTCATCCCAATAGTAGTGCTTTACTTCGGAGTAAAACCTCTTCACTTGCTGTCTTGTCAATTCTGGGGGTATTACCTTAGCTGCAAGAAAATTAACAAAATCAGCGTACCAAGGTAAATTAAGATTCGCACTTACTTGAAACAATTGTTCGTCCGGAAAGTGATCATATATGTTGACACCCAATTTTGACCCTCCCGTCCAGTCATTAGCTATGAAATTAGACTAATTTTGTAAAATAATTTTTTATAATAAAATGAAGCGATAAAACATAAATACAGGCATAAATAAACAATTTAATAATGGCATCACGTTTTACGTAGAGTATTAAGTACTTAGAGTCTCGCGCCCGCATTAATTAATTTTAAGCCATGTCATGATTCTTAATTAATAATAAATACGTCAGATTAGCAGTGACGTCGCGCCAAGTAGCATAGTCGCATTTATTAATACGCAAAGCAATTTCATAACTTATTTTGAATAATAATGCACAATAAATAAGATTTTAAATAATAGCACCGCATTTTGAGTAAAAGCTTTAAACAATTCTTAAATATCATACTTGCATTTAGCATTTAAATAATTTAATCTAAACTCAATTCAATTTTAATTTAACTTCGCAATAATGCACAATAATAGGATTTTAAATAATAGCTCCGCATTCTAAAGTATTAAGCATTAATTGAATAGCATGTCCGTCTTTATTTCTTTATAATAATTTAAACTCAAGCACTAATTAAATAGCACGCCCATTTTATTCTTGTAATAATTTTAACAAAGCACCTAAATAATTTAATCACAATTTATTAATCTGATTTACCACTAATTAATTTTACCTAAACTAACAATTAAAACTACCTAATACACTTAATACCCCTATTTAATTAACCAACTAACACTTAACTAACTACCCAGGCCCAACCCGCAAGCCCACGTCGCCCCTCTACCCGATCAGCCCACAGCCTTATTTCCTTCAGCCAGAAGCCCACGCCCCTTTACTTACCCTCAGCCCGTCACCCTTCACTTCATCGTCCAAACTAAAAAAAAAAAAGGGCAACAAAACCTTAAACCTAAAAACTAAAAAAATGCAATCGCCGCAGGCTCCTCTACCTTTACCCTCGAATCTCGCCGGATTTTTAGGGTAGAAAATCCGGCGACTTTCCTTTACCATCTCCAAGAACCGCGAAAACCATATCTTACCTTAACAAATCATTAATACCAAGATTCGTCCAAAAATAAAACAGTAAGAATCAATACGAAATCAGTACGAAATCTCGTCCAAAATCAGCCCGATTACTTACCAACTTGGAATCCAAATCCTAGCTATAAATATAGAACCACTATGCATGCAATAAGGGGATCGATTCGGAGATTCAGAAATCGAGAATCAACAGGGGAACACGAAAGGAACCGCCGATCATCAAGAAGACCGGCGATTCAAGAGCGATCCAATCGGGGCTTGGAGTGCAAAAATCAGCATGATCAAGCGAACTCGACATTTAACCCGCAGTCGGGTAGCAATCGATTCTCCGCAACAGAGGAACCCAACAGATTCGCATAAGGCATAGGGAGTTAGGGCTCAGCACCCAGACCATTAGCGTCGCACGAATAGGAAGTTCGAAACCCCCTTCTTTCAATTCCAGCCCAGAAATCAACAAACAAACCTTGCCATTTTATTCGCATCGCAAAGCCAAAACCCGAGCGAGTCGACGACTTGATACGCTGCCCCGGGTCGCTGTCCGGAGAAGGTAAACCCGTTCCTTTTCAGTTTCCTTATGCAATTTACACTTTACAATCTGTTTGAGTAATGTGCTCTGTTGATAATGCTAAATCGCTGATGTGTGTGGTCGAAATCGCTGGTTTAATGTCGCCACTGTTTTGCTTGACTGTTAACTTATCTACTCATCTGTTTCGTCTCTGATTTGCGATAGTTGAAGGCTTGCCATATTAACCTATTCAAATGCCTCACTGATCAAATGAATATTATAAAGATTTGACTGCCAATATACCCATAAATCTGTTCAGAATAGTCAGTTGTGTATAGGTAATTATGGGAGTATCGTGCTATTGTTTCATATTCAGTAAAGATGAACATGTCTTTTGGCTATTATTCTGCTTATATGTTTCTACGATTGATATGAGATAAGCAAATTTTGAAGTCTATATTAGCATGTTGAGGAACTGAACTGTTGGACTTGAAATCTGATGCATCCCTGAAATGGAAGATCTGAAATAGATACTAACCAGAGAAAAACACCTATTGTCTATTGCTTAATGTTTCTTATTTGTTGCTTGAATTGGGTCTTCATGTCCAAAATACCTATTATGATGTGTGTGCTTGCCTGCTGGGTTCTTTGAATATTGTTTATAAATGTCATGCCATAACTGCATGTTTAATCCAGATCAAATGGGTCTCTGCCTATCTGAATAATGTTGCCTCCTGCTTGTCCATTCCTGTACACTTCTCTGCCCTGTCCTTGCATACCCGTTAGTTGATCAATGTAGTGGGATATATATAGGGAACAATCCAGCATGGAAGCTGCCTAAATGAACATGAAAGAACCTAGAAAATAGCTTGAATAGCCTATTTGGGCTTTGATTTGAGCATTCCGTATATGTGGTAATGGGTTTCTTATCTGGCCTAAAGGTTTCCTTTCATCTTGGGAATTAGTGTCGTTGTTTTGCATATTCATCTTACAGTCCCATCACCTGTGGTAGAGTACGATTTAGACAGATTCATCCTGTAGTGTCTGTATATCTGTAGAATGCTCTGTTATAATAAATGCTCGTCTGTTTAGTTTCTCCTTCAGGCATTCTAAATATACCCTAGTAAGCATGGACATAAGCATCCTATTAGGCCTTTGTCTATTTATATTTGGTCTGCTGGTTTGATTCTTGTAAGCATGAATAAACATATGTTTTAAATACTCTGTTTTCCTGGAAACCATTAGTGAAACTCTATTGGATCTTGATTGCTTGAAAATATACACTGCCTGCCTCCTGAATCCTTACCTTAAAATCTGGAAATTCATTTTAGTTTCTTTTGCCCCTGCATTGTCTGTCTGGCCCACTGATACATATTGGGTTGAACCCATTAGGTTTATTTCTCGTCATTTGTCATATATTGCTCCTTACTGCTTAGTCACGGTACATATGTGCCTGATTTTATGCTAACTCATTTACTGGTTAAATGAATTTGGGCATATACTAATCCTTATCTTTCTTTTTTACATGGTACGCACCGGAGCAACAAAGAGTCTCATAATGACACTCGTCGTGGCAAACGTAAAGGCATGCATATACATCCATCGAGTTCCCTCTTCGGCAATTCCTAGAAAAACAAATAGGACGGGGTCATCCGCTTCAATCCCTTACTATCTTATCTCATCCTTATCTTACTTTATTCGTTATTGTAATTTATAACTTTGTAATTAGTAGGAAACCAAGAGCAATTAGCATTTTGAACGCATAAGGGGAAGGTAATTTATAATTGGAAACGCATTTCTACTTTACGCGTCTTTTATGATTGTTATGCATGTCTAAATTTTACCAAAGTAATCCAAATGATTTAACTTGCATCATAAAATCAACAATTTGTTTCTCATTAAACCCATAACAAATTTCCTCCTAAACTCTCAAAAAATCATCTTAAGCATTTTTCATATAATATTATACGCAGGTTAAGCAAAATTAATTTAGCTAGCAGTATACATAACTAGTCCATAAATAACCTTTGCATGAACACATAATTAGTCCATAAAGCACCCTCTTAGCATTCTTTAGCATTTCTAGCCCTTTTAGCACTTTTAATCACCCCTTGGCGTTTAATACTTTTAGCACATTTTGTCCTTAATATTTTAGCACCTCCTAGCATTCTTTTGCATGTAGCACCTTTTGCCCTTTTTAGACTTTAAGCACCTCTTAAACATTTTAACATTTTAGCATTTATTTTATTTCCTAACATTTTTATTAAGCAGGAGGAGCTTTTATTTTTGCATTTTTTAAATATAACAATTACCCTAGGTTTGGCAGGACAACCGCAAGTTAGCGGATCTTAGAGGGTGCCTAACCCCTTCCCTCTAGATTAATAAAGAACCCTTACCCAGAATCTCACTAAGTTTAGCAGACCATTAAATGGAGTTAATGTTTACTTTAAACTAGTTAAACATTTAGGTGTCCTAATTCACCCAAATTAATTAGGTGGCGACTCCGCGAACCCCTTTAGCATTTTTAAACCCTTAGCATTCTAGCACCTTTTTTATATCCTAACATCCCTTTTAAATTTTAGTATTCTTTTAAAATTTAGCATTTTATTTATTTTCTAACATCTTATTTAAGCAGGGTTCGATTTTAAAAAAATCGCGGCCGAAAAAGGGCGCGACAGAATGGCGACTCTGCTGGGGAATTTAGGTTCTTAACCACAACAGACCTAGGGTTATTTGGCAATTATTTTTTGCATTTAATTTTTGTGTGTTGTATTTTGTTTTATTTTAATTGCTACCTGCTTTACTGCTTTCCTTAAAATGGCATTCCGCTCATATTTCTTCCATTCTGGAAAATTCACACAATCACACACTCACGCGCTGGTGTGCTCCGCGCACCCGCAAATTTCTTCGAATACCCAAGTTTTAAGAGAGTTGGCGCCTGCGCGGAGTTAGATCGGTTCGTCTGATCAGCCGCGTAGCCTTCTCACTCGAGTTGTTCGCTCGGGAACCTTGCGTCTAGTAAAGCCAAATCTTAGCAACTCAGGATAGAGCTATACCACCCTTATTTTAGGGCATGCATGCATTTACCTTAGGTGGGTCGGTCCTTGGCATCGACACCACAATTAGGAAAACACCAAACTTGTCGACGGGTTTTTCACGACCCAACGACCAATCAGCATATTATGTGTAGTGTGGCAATGATAGACACATCCTAACCTAATCATGTCATGCTGAAATTGGAAAAAGTGCACCGTCATTTGGTCGCCATTTTCAACAAAGGCATTATAGTTGGACGACTTGGACAAATCTATCATGGCCTCGCATATGTGACGTTTAGGCCTACCCCTGGCATCAAAGGGTCCCCATGCATGCTAGGACTCGCTTGCAATGTGACAATTTATATGCAACATGTACTTGCTAAATGTTTTTACACTCTTGCAAAATCACGTGCTTTACACTAACGCAGTTTGCTACATTTTGTCTAAAAAGGATTTATCACCTTCCCCAAAGGTCGATTTGTATTTGACTAAGCAAAAACAGAGTATGAAGACCCAGCCAGCCTTAACGCAGGCAATGAGACGTATTGAAAGATTGGATTTGCATCCCTATTCTGGTCTACCCCAGATTGCATATTCAAAGCTGGGACAAAATAGGAAACTGCATGGGGTTGCGAGTCCAAAGCAGGCGGCGAGATATCAAGAAATAAAGCGACGAAGTCAAATATGAATCGACCACCCCCCAAACTCACAAATTTTCTTTGAGTGCAGGTCTTTTCATATTAACAGAAGCAGAAAGTGCAAATAGCCGAAGCAGAAAATACGGCGAAAGGTTTCTTCGTATTAGCAGAAGCGGCAAAAAGGCAGCTAAGGCAGAGGATGACAACGATCCAAAGTCCGCGAATGAAGCAAAGTGAAGAAAGGCATCATCAAAGTCTAGCACACCGGTGTGGGCATAAAGTCAAATTTGCAACCCACGCATCGCACACAGCAAAGGCATCATGGCAATTCGACAGTTGCAGCGTTTAGCACGTCCATGCAAGGACAACATCTCAGTATTCACCAGGCATATCAGGGACGACATCTCTACCCATAAAATTGCACTTCCCATATGTATTTATCATTTCGTTTAAACAGGTATACACTAACGTTTTTCTCAAGCTTAGCTTGCAGGAGCATTTATTCTACGGGAAGCAATGATACGCCTAAACAACGGCGTTATCGGCGTGTGTCAGGCAACGACACCATCATCATCGGCGTCACGCAACGACGCCCGGCCAATACGCCCGAGCAACGACGTTATCGGCGTGTGTCGAACGCGACACCATCGGCGTGCGTCACGCAACGACGCCCGGCAATACGTCGAACGCGGCGTTATCGGCGTGTCGTGCAACGACACCATCAGCAGAGCGTCTACGCAACGACGGCGCAAGAACACGCCCAGCGGCGTTATCGGCGATTGTGTCCAGCGACACCATCGGCCAGCGTCACGCAACGACGCCCGGCAACACGTCCAGTAACGCGGCGTTATCGGCGTGTGTCCAGCAACGACACCATCGGCGATCGCGTGCCAGCAACGACGCCCAACACGTCGACGGCGGCGTTATCGGCGTGTGTCGACGGCGACATCAAGATCGCGTTTACGCAACGACGCCCGAAGAACACGCCCACGTCCGAACGCGGCGTTATCGGCGTGTGTCAACGCGACACCATCAAGATCGGCGTCTACGCAACGACGCCCGGCAACGTCCAGCGGCGGCGTTATCGGCGTGTGTCAACGGCGACACATCAGCGTGCGTCCACGCAACGACGCCAGCAGCAATACGTCCAAGCAACGACGTTATCAGCATTATGTCCAGGCAACGACATCATCGCGTGCGGTATACCGTATTTCGGTATATGCGTGGGAATACGTACAAAAAGTTTGGCTTTAAAGTTAGCCTTGGACGTTTTATTTGTGCACAACACACTAAAAGAATCGTTTTCCGACGAAACGTTTCCACAGCTTTCGTAGAGAAAATTCCGACTATGTCATTTAGTATTTTTGCGGATTTTTCCGAGAGACGAAACATTTTGGACCAACGGGAGGGCGACACTTGTCAACCTCCAATTGGTGGACTTGACACGGCAATAGGGCCGATTGGGTTGGCTTCTTTTGTCTTGGAGTTGGTAGGATATTTTGTGTGCAAGTTGGCCAAGGACACTTGCCTAAATCCTCACCCTACACTTGCCTTGCACTTGTCTTCATCTTGGCCATTGGTTGGCCAAGGCTTGAGCTATAAATACCCCTCTTGAGATGAAGAGTTCTTCATCCACAAAAGCTTTCCAAGTCTAAAAATCCTCTCTTCTCCCTTTGTTAGCAAATCGTCCAACACCCCCCTCCCCTTGAGAAGCTTGGCCGAGGGCCTACCCCCCCCCTAGCTAGCCGAAATCTACCCCCCCTCCCTTGGTAGCAAAGGCGTCTTCTAGTATCGTTATAATGCCCACAATACCCTAGCCCAAATCCCTTAGTCCTTAGTAGAAGTTGTGAAGAACTTCTAAGGTTTCTTGAGCTCTGAGCGCACAACTTAGGAGCTAAACCTTGCTCAGGCGCGACTTTATCTAGGATATTATTGGGCTTACCGAGGTAACTAATCCTAACCTCTTTTGAATTAGAGAATACTTACTGTTGTAGTATTAGAATAAGTATTAGATACTTAGAAGAATATCACAGAATAGAATTGAAGTTATCACGATAGAAGGGTTTAAAGAAGAATAATTGAATGTACTCACATAGGACTGTTTTCTGATGAACTTACATAGCTCATGGGTAGGGTTGTCTGCCCGACTTTCAGAGAATTATGAACCCCGCTTAGAATGACCTCGGAGCGATCTTTGATAGATATCTGTGACTATTATAGGCTGACTCTCTGCGCGCGACATATTCAACTTGGCAGGTGGTTTTCGCTGAGAAGGTATGTGATTCTTCCTAAAGCATGATATTTTACAATATATAGTACGGTAGGCGTACATGTGTTAATCGAATAATAACTACGGCAATGTCTTTGACTTAAGCTGAATAATACTTATGGCAATGCCTCGGCTTAAGCTCGAATAATACTTACGGCAATGCCTCACGGCTTAAGCTGAATAACAAAGAACCGAAAACATTTCAAAGAATATCGAATCATTTTTAAGAAGATAAATACTTGGTTTTAAAACAAAAGCTTAAGAGTTATACTAGCTTTGTGGGAAGTTAGGTATAACAACTTAAGAAAGATAAAAAGGAATTTACTTGTTTGTTTATAAAAGCCTTGTATTGATTTACATTAAGTGTAGTAAGATTGTTTGATAAGTAGACATGTTATGATGCTACTGTGTTAGTGTCTTGTAATCTTGTGTAAGGGGTCATTCTTGCTTTGTGCTTACGTTGCTAACGGTAAGTCCATTGTCTTGTTATTGTATCACCTACCCCGATTGTTATACGAGGCTTGCCCTTGATGCGGTCTATACGGCTATGCGGTCTGTGAGACTATGCGAGCAGCGGTATGCTCGTGATTGATCATTCCGGCGTTGCTTTGACGCGAGGATTCCACATGCGATGCTGTTGAGACTACGCGGTCTTTTGAGGCTATGCGGGCTGCGGGAGCCTAGGCGGATCTGGGGTTAGCTGCCCCGATCGCGAGAAATATCTCACGCGGTGCATGTGGGACCTATGCGGGCGGAAGTCGGGGCTAGGCACGCAGGAATGATACTATGGGCGATTGGCCTTGCCGATCATTCGCGCCTAGAATTAGACACATTCGCTTTTCCTATTCTTTGTTGTTGTTTGTGATGTGGCACTATGTGCAATTGGCGATTGTATTTGTGAAAAGGTTTTGAATACTGATTTCATTTAAGTACTTTATAGTTTCACATACTTGGTACTGTTATCGACCTCGCCCGGGCTGCGTTCATGCCGCAGTAAGAGCGCAGTGCTAGATCCACATCCTTAGGATCTTTGCGTTGGTGTCGTGAGCTCCATCTTCTAGGAGGCTCTACTTTGGGTATGATCTCCTGTATTGTAGATAGTTTTGTCTGATCGGGGTATGGCGGCCCCTGTCCGCCATAGTTGTTTACTTCCTTAAGTGCAGTAGTACTATTGTACGGTTGGGATGTAATCGCAAAACTTGAGTTATTTATATTATGCGAAAGGCAAGCTTTTCTTGAGATAAAGCGTATGTCTTATTTTATAAAGCTGTTTCTGTCTTGTTTTATATTCCGTGGTTACTCGATGTATGACTACTTGGGTGCCGGTAAGGCACGATCCACGGGCCAGGCAGTCGTGACAAAAGTGGTATCGAAGCGATTAATCCTCGGAAAGTGTCTACAGACCGTATCTAGTAAGTCTTGATTATCGGTGTGTTGTGCACCACCAATAATCGTGAGGCTATAGGATATTTAGGATTGGTTTCCATTCTTCTCATTCCGAGATCGTGCTTTAGAGGCGTGTTATAGGTTGGACCCTCTAACGAATTCCTTTCTATGTGATTATGCCTCCACGTAAGGCAACCCGGCCCGGAAGGGCAAGGCGAGGAGGCGCTAGCAGACACCCAGAGTTACGAGGGCTCGTGCCCGGTCTATACGAGACGGCGAGTTCTATGACGCCGCCGGCCCAAAGAGACCACAGTACCACACCTCGTCCCACGGCTGGGGCGGAGAGTTAGGGTACAAGGAGACGGCCCGCCTTTTGGCTAAAGTTGTGGCCCGTCTGAGAGAGGCTGGACGCGGCAGTTCCAGCTCGGCCCGATTGCACCCGTGGTACACGAGGCGTATAGTTTGAGGCTACGGGATTTCTTAGTTGTAGCCCTCGAGTTTTACGGTGGCGGGAGGATGATCCGCAGGAGTTCATCCGTCACCGCAGAGGATTATGCGGGTGATCGTGGCTTGAGGCGAGGCTGTGACATTCGGTTCGCATCGGTGCGTGATACCGCGATCGATTGGTTTGATTCATGGGAGCTTTCCGGGAGAGCATGCACTCCGTGAGTGGGAGGAGTTTTGAGGCTTTTCTCACACACTTCTTGCCTCCGCAGATGAGAGGGCCCAGTGATAGATTCTTGTTCGAGACAGGGAGGACGCTTGGTGAGGGAGTACAATGTCGAGTTTGATTCTTTGGCTCGATATGTCCCTGCACTGGTAGCAGATATGGAGGACCGGGTGCATCGCTATGTCACTGGGCTCGATGATTACATGGCCGAGTCTTGTGCGGGTGTGTCCCTTCAGCCAGGCATGGACATTACCGGACGCAGCTCATGCACTAGGATGTGAGGCGTAGAGACGCCGGGTAAGCGATATCGGGCGAAGAAGGCCAAGACGGCGGTTCTTTTGGTGGTCCTCGTGGTGGCGGCATCGAAGTCGGATTTGCACCACGGCCGGCAGAGCGCTCTACCTCATTTTCAACGGCCCAGAGCGGTCGGGGCGTGTCGTGGCCCGGACTTGGATTTCGAGTAGCGAGGTGCTAACGCTCGAGGTGCGCCGGTGTGCCCGTTGTGGCGAATACCATTCGGGAGTCGTACTCGGAGCTTGCTATACTTGTGGCCGCAGGTCACTTTGCGAGAAGTTTGTCCGACCGGGCGGCGGTGGTAGGGCTCGGCCTACGAGTGCATTGCGCTTCTTCATCCCCGACGATTACTCGCCGGAGGCAAGGTACACATGGATCGGGTCGCGGCGGTCGTGGCGCAGTCCCGATTCTAGCGGTCCTCGAACGCATTTATGCTTTGTCCAAGCGACAGATCGTGAGGCCTCACGATGTCGCGGTACCTTATCGGTTCTGGTTTGATGTGTATGGTTTTATAGATCCTGGTTCTACTCTGTCCTATATATCTGACCTTGTTGCTAGTAGGATTGGGATAGTGACTGAGTCAATATTCCCTTTCGAGGTAGCTACGCCAGTGGGTGATTCGGTGGTAGCTCGGCGGGTATATAGAGCTTGTCCTGTGACCATTTACAGTCGTCGGACCCTAGCCGACTTGATAGAGTTGGAGATGATTGACTTTGACGTGATCATGGGGATGGATTGGCTAGCTTCTTGCTACGCCAATGTAGACTGCAGAGAGAGAGTAGTACGGTTCCAGTTTCCTGAGGAGCCGGTTGTTGAGTGGGAGCACGGTATCGCCGAGGGGTAGGTTTATTTCCTACCTCAAGGCTAGGAAGATGGTGCAGAAGGGGTACATCTACCATCTAGTTCGAGTGTTTGATACTGAGGCTGCGGTACCAGATTTTCAGTCAGTTCCCGTAGTCAGCGAGTTCCCAGACGTGTTCCCAGATGACCTCCCGGGTATCCCTCCTGAGAGGGAGATCGAGTTTTGTATAGATGTATTGCCAGATACTCGGCCTATTTCCATTCCGCCATACAGAATGGCACCTGCCGAGTTGAGAGAGTTGAAGGACCGGTGAGGATTTCTTTGGAGAAGCGGCTTCATTAGGCCTAGTGTTTCTCCCCGAGGCGCCCGGTATTGTTCGTGAAGAAGAAGGGCGGGGCCGCTGCGCATGTGTTGATCTGACGGTGAACAAGGTGACCATTAAACGAATACCTTCCCGTGATTGATGATTTGTTCGACCGATTGCGAGTGCGAGATGTTTCTCCAAGATTGATCTGCGATCGGGCTATCATCAGTGCGAGTCGGAGGGTGGATGTCCCTGGATCGCATTCAGGACCGATGCGGGCATTATGAGTTCGTGGTCATGTCTTTTGGGTGACCAATGCTCGTGGTATTCATGGATTTGATGAACCGAGTGTTCAAACCATTTTTGGACACGTTTGTGATAGTGTTCATTGATGATATCTTGGTTTATTCTCGCCAGAGGCGAGGAGCATGCGAGCATTTGGGCGATCTTGTGATTCTCCAGACCAGCAGATTATACGCCAAGTTTTCCAAATGTGAGTTTTGGTTGACTTGATGGCGTTTCTTGGGCATATTGCCGAGTGATGGCATTCAGTGGATACGGCCAAGATCGGCGATCGGGACTTGGCCTGCACTCTTACTCGGCAGAGGTTCGCGATTTCGGGCCTTGCAGGATATTATCGGTTCGTGGAGAGTTTGCTTCTATCTGCACCATTGACTAGGTGACTCGAGGCGCCAAGTTTGATGGTGATGCTTGTGGCGGGGTTTCGATTCTTTGAAAGAGAGGCGGACCGCCCGTTCTTACTCTTCCGGAGGTCCAGACGGTTATATGCGTGTATTGTGATCGTCGGGCATCGGGTTGGGATGTGTGTTGATGCGGCATGGCGGGGTTATAGCATATGCATCCGACGGTGAAGAAACACGAGGAACTACCCCCATGATTTGGAGTTGGCGGTAGTAATTCACGCTTTGAAGATGCTGAGGCACTATTTGTATGGGGTTCACGTGGATATTTATACTGACCACAAGAGCCTCGGTATATCTTCACGGAGGAGCTGAACTTACGGCGAGGCGGTGGTTAGAGTTGCTTAAGGATTACGATGTTGATATCTGTACCACCCGGGAAGGCCATGTTGTGGCGGATGCTCTTAGTCGTAGGTCGATGGGAGCCTATCGGATGTGCGGCTAGAGAGGAGGACATGGTTCGTGATTTGTATCGCTTAGCGAGCCTTGGTGTCCGTTTGATTGATTACGATAGCGATGGGGTTAGAGTTCGTGAGGTTGCGAGTCTTCCATCGTCGAGGAGGTGAAGAGGCGATTCGAGGATCCGGCTTTGATTCGATATCGTGATACGACTCTTCGTGAGGGCAAGGGTCCTTTTGAGGTAGCACGATGGGGTGCTAAGGTTTGAGGCGGTGTGTGTTCCGGATGTTTGAGGACTTGGCGTGAGTTCTTGGGAAGCACACGGTAGCGCGTTACTCTATCCATCCGGTCGACCAAGATGTACCACGACCTTAGATCGTGTATTGGTGGGATGGCTTGAAGAGGGACGTTGCGAGTTCGTAGCTCGGTGCGTGTTGTCGGCGGTGAAGGTAGAGCACGAGGCCCGGTGGTTTTATTCTGACGATTGAGATCGACACGGAAGTGGGAGGTAATCAACATGGACTTCATCACAGGATTACCGCACTCGGAGGAGACATGATTCTATATGGGTTATCGCCGACGGTGGCGAAATCAGCCCACTTTCTTCCCGTTAGGGCGACTTTCTGGTGAGGATTATGCGGACTTTACATCAGAGATCGTCGATCGCATGGAGTCCCTAGTTCGATCATATCGCATGCAGAGCCCGGTTTACGGCTAACCGGAGGTCCTTCCGAGGGTTTAGGGGCGCAGTGAGCACGAGTCGCATTTCATCCACGAGCGACGGGACAGGCGAGCGCACTATCCGCACTCGAGGATATCCGCGAGCCCGTGTTATTGACTTCGGTGGTAGTTGGGAGGATCATTTGCCTCTAGTTGAGTTTGCGTATAATAATAGCTACCACTCCAAAGATTCGGATGGCGCCTTATGAGGCCTTGTATGGGAGGAAGTGCGGATCGCCTATAGGTTGGTTTGATGTGGGCGAGTGCGGCTAGTGGGACCGGTTGGTGCGTGAGCGGTGGATAAGGTGAAGCTTATCCGAAGCGACTATCGACGGCTCGAGTCGGAAGTCGTATGCAGATCATCGTCGTCGGCATCCGGAGTTCGCGATAGATGATTGGGTTTTCTAAAGGTGTCACCCATGAAGGGTGTGATGAGATTCGGGAAGAAGAAACTTCGGCCCAAGTACATCGGGCCGTTTCAGTTGTCGCGAGGTAGGCAAGGTTGCCTACGAGTTGGATCTGCCGTCCGATCTGGAGGCGGTGCATCCGTGTTTCACGTATCTATCTTTGAGGAGATGTATCGGGGATCCATCTAGGTACACCCGATTGACGATGTCGGTGGCCAGGGGTTATCGTATGAGAGATTCCCATAGCGATAGTCGATCGTCGAGTTAGGCGTCTGCGGACGAAGGGCGTGGCTTCCGTCAAAGTCTTGTGGCGGAACGAGCTCAGGGAGGAGATGACGTGGGAAGCCGAGGAGGACATGAGACAGAAGTATCCTCACCTATTCCCCACCTCCAGGTAATTCACTTTCCTACTTGTAAATTTCCATGATCATTTATGCCTACGTGTTGTTTTGTGGCCGTGTGTGGCATTTGCTAGCTGTTTAAGCTTCGATAATCGTCTTGAGAAGGAACATTCGACGAATGTTTCTAAGGAGGAGAATGTTATACCGTATTTCGCAGTATGTACGTAAGGGAATACGCATAAAAAGTTTGGCTTTAAAGTTAGCCTTGGGCGTTTTATTTGTGCACACACTAAAAGAATCATTTTCCGAAAACGTTTCCACGGCTTTCGTAGAGAAAATTCCGACTATGTCATTTAGTATTTTTGCGGATTTATCCGAGAGACGAAACATTTTGGACCAACGGGAAGGCGACACTTGTCACCCTCCAATTGGTGGACTTGACACGGCAATAGGGCCGATTGGGTTGGCTTCTTTGTCTTGGAGTTGGTAGGATATTTTGTGTGCAAGTTGGCGAGGACACTTGCCTAAATCCTCACCCTACACTTGCCTTGCACTTGTCTTCATCTTGGCCATTGGTTGGCCAAGGCTTGAGCTATAAATACCCTCTTGAGATGAAGAGTTCTTCATCCACAAAAGCTTTCAAGTCTAAAAATCCTCTCTTCTCCTTTGTTAGCAAATCGTCCAACACCCCTCCTCGAGAAGCTTGGCGAGGCCTACCCCCTAGCTAGCCGAAATCTACCCCCTCCTTGGTAGAAAAGTTGTCTTCTAGTACCGTTATAATGCCCAAAATACCTAGCCCAAATCCCTTAGTCCTTAGTAGAAGTTGTGAAGAACTTCTAAGGTTTCTTGAGCTCTGAGCGCATAACTTAGGAGCTAAACCTTGCTCAGCGCGACTTTATCTAGGATATTATTGGGCTTACCGAGGTAACTAATCCTAACCTCTTTTGAATTAGAGAATACTTACTGTTGTAGTATTAGAATAAGTATTAGATACTTAGAAGAATATCACGAGAATAGAATTGAACTGTTATCACGATGAAGGGTTTAAAGAAGAATAATTGAATGTACTCACATAGACTGTTTTCTGATGAACTTACATAGCTCACCGGGTAGGGTTGTGCTGCCCGACTTTCAGTAGAATTATGAACCCCTGTTTAGAATGACCTCGGCGATCTTTGATAGATATACGTGACTATTATGGTGACTCTCTGCGACATATTCAACTTGGCGGTGGTTTTATTTGAGAAGGTATGTGATTCTTCCTAAAGCATGATATTTTACAATATATAGTACGGTGAGCGTACATGTGTTAATCGAATAATAACTACGGCAATGTCTTTGACTTAAGCTGAATAATACTTATGGTAATGCCTCACGGCTTAAGCTGAATAATACTTACAATGATGCCTCACGGCTTAAGCCTGAATAACAAAGAACTGAAAACATTTCAAAAGAATGCTGAATCATTTTTAACAGAAGATAAATACTTGGTTTTTAAAACAAAAGCTTAAGAGTTATACTAGCTTTGTGGGAAGTTAGGTATAACAACTTAAGAAAGATAAAAAGGAACTGTTTACTTGTTTGTTTATAAAAGCCTTGTATTGATTTCATTAAGTGTAGTAAGATTGTTTGATAAGTAGACATGTTATGATGCTACGTGTTAGTGTCTTGTAACGTGTAAGGGTCATTCTTCTTTGCTTACGTTGCTAACCGGTAAGTCCATTGTATCGTTATTGTATCACCTACCCTCGATCGTTATACGAGGGCTTGCCCTTGACGCGGGTCTATACGGCTACGCGGTCTGTGAGACTATGCGAGCAGCGGTATGCTCCAGATTGATCATTCGGGCGTTTAGCCCGACGCGGGATTCCTATGCGGTCCGTTGAGACTACGCGGTCTTTTGAGGCTATGCGCGTGCGGGAGCCTAGGCGGATCTGGGGTTGCTGCCCCGATCGAAATATCTCACGCGGGTCTGTGTGGGACTATGCGAGTGCGGAAGTCGAGGCTAGGCACGCAGAATGATACTATGGGCGATTGGCCTTGCCCGATCATTCGCGGCCTAGAATTAGACTATTCTGCTTTTCCTATTCTTTGTTGTTGTTTGTGATGTGTCACTATGTGCAATTGAACCGATTGTATTTGTGAAAAGGTTTTGAATACTCGATTTCATTTAAGTACTTTATAGTTTCACATACTTGGTACTGTTATCGACCTCCTTCGGCTGCGTTCATGCCGCAGTAAGGGCGGCAGTGCTAGATCCACATCCTTAGGATCTTTGCGTTGGTGTCGTGAGCTCCATCTTCTCGGAGGCTCTACTTTGGTATGATCTCCTGTATTGTAGATAGTTTTATCAGATCGGTATGGCGGGCCCTGTCCCGCCATAGTTGTTACTTCCTTAGAAGTGCATAGTACTATTATGCAGTTGGGATGAATCGCAAAACTTGAGTTATTTATATTATGCCGAAGGCAAGCTTTTCTTGAGATAAAGCGTATGTCTTATTTTATAAAGCTTCTGTCTTGTTTTATATTCCTGGTTACTCGATGTATGACTACTTGGGTGCCGGTAGGCACGATCCACGGGCCGGGCGTCGTGACAAAAGTGGTATCGAGCGATTAATCCTCGGAAAGTGTCTACGACCGTATCTAGTAAGTCTTGATTATCGGTGTGTTGTGCACCACCAATAATCGAGGCTATAGGATATTTAGGATTGGTTTCCATTCTTCTCATTACGAGATCGTGCTTTAGAGTCGTGTTATAGGTTGGACCCTCTAACGAATTCCTTTCTAATGCTTATGCCTCCACGTAAAGGCAACCCGGCCCGAGAAGGCGCAAGCGGGAGGCGCTAGCAGACACCCGAGTTACGAGGGCTCGTGCCCGGGCTATACCAGACGGCGAGTTCTATGACGCCCGGCCCAGCGAGACCACAGCACCACACCTCGCATCCCACGGCTGGGCGGAGAGTTAGGGTCTGAGAGACGGCCCACCTTTTGGCTAAAGTTGTGGCGATACGAGAGAAGGCTGGACGCGGCGGTTCAGCTCGGCCCAGATTGCACCGTGGTACACCAGGCGAGATAGTTTGAGGCTACGGGATTTCCTTAGTTGTAGCCCTCCAGAGTTTTACGGGTCGAGGCCGGAGGATGATCCGCAGGAGTTCATCCGTCAGCTGCAGAGGATTATGCGGGTGATCAGGGCTTCAGAGAGGCCGTGACATTCGGTTCGCGTCGGTGCGTGATACCGCGATCGATTGGTTTGATTCATGGGAGCTTTCGGGAGAGCATGCACCTCCAAGTGAGTGGGAGGAGTTTTGAGGCTTTTCTCACACACTTCTTGCCTCCGCGGATGAGAGGGCCCGAGTGATAGATTCTTATTCTTTGAGGCAGGAGGACGCACAGTGAGGGAGTACAATGTCGAGTTTGAGTCTTTGGCTCGATATGTCCCTGCACTGGTAGCAAATATGGAGGACCGGGTGCATCGCTATGTCACTGGGCTCGATGATTACATGGCCGAGTCTTGTGCGGGTGTGTCCTTCACCGAGCATGGACATTACCGGATGCGAGCTCATGCGCTAGGATGTGAGGCGTAGAGACGCGGGTAGAGCGATATCAGCGGCGAGAAGAAGGCCAAGACGGCGGTTCTTTTGGTGGTCCTCGGGTGGCGGCATCGTGAAGTCGATTTGCACCACGGCCGCGAGCGCTCTACCTCATTTTCAGCCGCGGCCAGGCGGTCGGCGGTCGGGGCCCAGGACTGGATTTCGAGGTAGCGAGGTGCTAACCGCTCGAGTGCTCGATGTGCCCGTTGTGGCGAATACCATGCGGGCGTACTCGAGCTTGCTATACTTGTGGCGGCAGGTCACTGCGAGATTTGTCCGGCCGGCGGCGGTGGTAGGGCTCGGCCTACGAGTGCATTGCCGCTTCTTCATCCCAGCGATTACTCGCCGGAGAGGTACACATGGATCAGCGGTCGCGGCAGGTCGTGGCGCGAGTCGATTCTAGCGGTCCTCAGAAGCTCATTTATGATTTGTCCTGCCGACTGGTTCATGTGTGCTCACCTGATGTCGTCAGAGGTTCCTTTTCAGTTTCTGGGTTTGATGTGTATGCTTTGATAGTTCCGGGTTCTACTCTGTCCTTTATATCTCCCCTTGGTGCTAGTATGATAGGGATAGAGCATGAGTACATAGACCCTTTCGAGGTAGCTACGCGATGGGTGATTCGGTGGTAGCTCGGCGGGTATATAGAGCTTGTCTGTGACCATTCTGATCGTCGGACCCAGCCGACTTGATAGAGTTGGAGATGATTGACTTGAGCGTGATCATGGGGATGGATTGGCTAGCTTCTTGCTACGCCAATGTAAGCTGAGAGAGAGTAATGCAGTTCCATTTCACGAGGCGGTTGTTGAGTGGGAGAGCACGGTATCGCCGAGGGTAGGTTTATTTCCTACCTCAAGGCTAGGAAGATGGTGCGAGAAGGGTACATCTACCATCTAGTTCGAGTGTTTGATACTGAGGCTGCGGTACCAGATTTTCAGTCAGTTCCCGTAGTCAGCGAGTTCCCAGACGTGTTCCCAGATGACCTCCCGGGTATCCTCCGAGAGGAGATCGAGTTTGTATAGATGTATTGCGGATACTCGGCCTATTTCCATTCCGCCATACGAATGGCACTGCCGAGTTGAGAGAGTTGAAGGACGGTGAGGATTTCTTTGGAGAAGGGCTTCATTAGGCCTAGTGTTTCTCCCTGGGGAGCGCCGGTATTGTTCGTGAAGAAGAAGGACGGGACGCTGCGCATGTGTGTTGATTACAGGCAGCTGAACAAGGTGACCATTAAACGAATACCCCTTCCGGGATTGATGATTTGTTCGACCGGTTGCGCAGTGCGAGATGTTTCTCAAGATTGATCTGCGATCGGGCTATCATCAGTGCGAGTCGAGAGGTGGATGTCCCTAGATCGCATTCAGGACGTGCGGGCATTATGAGTTCGTGGTCATGTCTTTTGGTGACCAATGCTCGTGGTATTCATGGATTTGATGAACCGAGTGTTCAAACCATTTTGGACACGTTTGTGATAGTGTTCATTGATGATATCTTGGTTTATTCTCGCCAGAGCAGGAGCATGCGAGCATTTGAGGCTATCTTGTGATTCTCGAGACCAGCTGATTATACGCCAAGTTTTCCAAATGTGAGTTTTGGTTGACTTGATGGCGTTTCTTGGGCATATTGTCGGGTGATGGCATTCGAGTGGATACGGCGAATCGGCGATCGAGGACTTGGCCTGAACCTCTTACTCCGGCAGAGGTTCGCGATTTCGGGCCTCGCAGGATATTATCGGCGGTTCGTGGAGAGTTTGCTTCTATCTACGCACCATTGACTAGGTGACTCGGAAAGCGGCCAAGTTTGATGGTGATGCTTGTGGCGTGGTTTCGATTCTTGAAAGAGGCGACGACCGCCCGTTCTTACTCTTCCGGAGGTCCAGCGGTTATGTCGTGTATTGTGATCGTCGAGCATCGGGTTGGGATGTGTGTTGATGCAGCATGGCGGGGTTATAGCATATGCATCCCGACGGTGAAGAAACACGAGAGAACTACCCGCTGATTTGAGTTAGCGGCCGTAATTCACGCTTTGAAGATCCGGAGGCACTATTTGTATGGGGTTCACGTGGATATTTATCTGAGACCACAAGAGCCTCGGTATATCTTGACCAGAGGAGCTGAACTTACGGCGAGAGCGGTGGTTAGAGTTGCTTAAGGATTACGATGTTGATATCTGTACCACGGGAAGGCGATGTTGTGGCAGATGCTCTTAGTCGTAGGTCGATGGGGAGCCTATCGGATGTGCGGTAGAGAGGAGGACATGGTTCGTGATTTGTATCGATTAGCGAGCCTTGGTGTCCGTTTGATTGATTACGATAGCGATGGGGTTAGAGTTCGTGAGGTTGCCGAGTCTTCCATCGTCGAGGAGGTGAAGAGGCAACTTGATTCGAGATCGGCTTTGATTCGATATCGTGATCTGACTCTTCGTGAGGCAAGGGTCCTTTTGAGTAGCACTTGATGGGGTGCTAAGGTTTGAGGGCGTTGTGTGTTCGGATGTTTGAGGACTTGGCAGAGTTCTTGGGAAGCACACGGTAGCGGCGTTACTCTATCCATCCGGTCGACCAAGATGTACCACGACCTTAGATGTGTATTGGTGGGATGGCTTGAAGAGGGGCGTTGCGAGTTCGTAGCTCGGTGCGTGTTGTCGGCGGTGAAGGTAGAGCACCGAGGCACGGTGGTTTATTCTGAGACGATTGAGATCCCGGCACAGAAGTGGGAGGTAATCAACATGGACTTCATCACGGGATTACCGCCTTTCGGAGGAGACATGATTCTATATGGGTTATCGTCGACGGTGACGAAATCAGCCCACTTTCTTCCCGTTAGGGCGACTTTCTCGGTGAGGATTATGCGGACTTTACATCAGAGATCGTCGGTGCATGGAGTCCCTAGTTCGATCATATCGACGAGGAGCCCGGTTCTGGCTAACTTCGGAGGTCCTTCGAGAGGGTTTAGGGGCGAGTGAGCACGAGTCTTGCATTTCATCCACGAGCAGACGGACGAGGCGAGCGCACTATCCGGACTCTTGAGGATATCTGCGAGCTTTGTGTTATTGACCGATGGTAGTTGGGAGGATCATTTGCCTCTAGTTGAGTTTGCGTATAATAATAGCTACCACTCCGATTCGGATGGCGCCTTATGAGGCCTTGTATGGGAGGAAGTGCAGATCGCCTATAGGTTGGTT
Source organism: Przewalskia tangutica (assembly GCA_029844215.1). Lineage (NCBI taxonomy): Eukaryota > Viridiplantae > Streptophyta > Magnoliopsida > Solanales > Solanaceae > Przewalskia > Przewalskia tangutica. The sequence continues at coordinate 9,657,514 of CM056718.1, read as the reverse complement.
TGATGTGGGCGAGTGCGGCTAGTGGGACCGGTTGGTGCAGCAGCGGTGGATAAGGTGAAGCTTATCAGGCGACTATCGACACTCGAGTCGGCGAAGTCGTATGCAGATCATCGTCGTCGGCATCCGGAGTTCGCGATAGATGATTGGGTTTTCCTAAAGTGTCACCCATGAAGGTGTGATGAGATTCGGGAAGAAGGAAACTTCGGCCCAAGGTACATTGGGCGTTTGGATTGTCGCGAGGTAGGCAAGGTTGCTACGAGTTGAATCTGCCGTCCGTCCGGAGCGGTGCATCCGTGTTTCACGTATCTATCTTTGAGAGATGTATCGGGGATCCATCTAAGGTACACCGATTGACGATGTCGAGGTGACCGAGGGGTTATCGTATGAGGAGATTCCCATAGCGATAGTCGATCGTCAGGTTAGGCGTCTGCGGACGAAGGACGTGGCTTCCGTCAAAGTCTTGTGGCGGAACGAGCTCAGAGAGGAGATGACGTGGGAAGCCGAGGAGGACATGAGACAGTATCCTCACCTATTCCCCACACCTCCAGGTAATTCACTTTTCTACTTGTAAATTTACATTTTCATTTATGCCTAAGTGTTGTTTTGTGGCAGTGTGTGGCATTTGCTAACTGTTTTAGCTTCTTCGATAATCGTCTTGAGAAGGAACATTCGGGACGAATGTTTCTAAGGAGGAGAATGTTATACCGTATTTGCAGTATATGCGTAAGGAATACGTCTAAAAGTTGGCTTTAAAGTTAGCCTTGGGCGTTTTATTTGTGCACAACACACTAAAAGAATCATTTTCCGAAGCGTTTCCACGACTTTCGTAGAAAATTCGACTATGTCATTTAGTATTTTGCGGATTTTTCCGAGAGGCGAAACATTTTGGACCAGCGGGAGGCGACACTTGTCACCCTCCAATTGGTGGACTTGACACGGCAATAGGGCCGATTGGGTTGGCTTCTTTGTCTTGGAGTTGGTAGGATATTTTGTGTGCAAGTTGGCCAAGGACACTTGCCTAAATCCTCACCCTACACATGCCTTGCACTTGTCTTCATCTTGGCCATTGGTTGGCCAAGGCTTGAGCTATAAATACCCCTCTTGAGATGAAGAGTTCTTCATCCACAAAAGCTTTCCAAGTCTAAAAATCCTCTCTTCTCCCTTTGTTAGCAAATCGTCCAACACCCTCCTCGAGAAGCTTGGCGATGGCCTACCCCTAGCTAGCCAAATCTACCCCTCCCTTGGTAGAAAAGTTGTCTTCTAGTACCGTTATAATGCCCAAAATACCTAGCCCAAATCCCTTAGTCCTTAGTAGAAGTTGTGAAGAACTTCTAAGGTTTCTTGGAGCTACCGGGGCGTACAACTTAGGAGCTAAACCTTGCTCAGGCGCGACTTTATCTAGGATATTATTGGGCTTACCGAGGTAACTAATCCTAACCCTCTTTTGAATTAGAGAATACTTACTGTTGTAGTATTAGAATAAGTATTAGATACTTAGAAGAATATCACGAATAGAATTGAACTATTATCACGATGAAGGGTTTAAAGAAGAATAATTGATTGTACTCACATAGGAATTTGTTTTCACGATGAACTTACATAGCTCACGGGTAGGGTTGTGCTGCCCGACTTTCAGTAGAATTATGAACCCCTGTTTAGAATGACCCTCGGAGCGATCTTTGATAGATATCTGTGACTATTATAGGTGACTCTCTGCCGACATATTGACTTGGCGGTGGTTTTATTTGAGAAGGTATGTGATTCTTCCTAAAGCATGATATTTTACAATATATAGTGCGGTGAAGCGTCGTATGTGTTAATCTGAATAATAACTACGACAATGTCTTTGACTTAAGCTGAATAATACTTATGGCAATGCCACGCTTAAGCTCGAATAATACTTACAGAATGCCTCACGCTTAAGCACGAATAACAAAGAAAACATTTCATTTCAAAAGAATCTTGAATCATTTTTAACAGAAGATAAATACTTGGTTTTAAAACAAAAGCTTAAGAGTTATACTAGCTTTGTGGGAAGTTAGGTATAACAACTTAAGAAAGATAAAAGGAATTTACTTGTTTGTTTATAAAAGCCTTGTATTGATTTACATTAAGTGTAGTAAGATTGTTTGATAAGTAGACATGTTATGATGCTACGTGTTAGTGTCTTGTAATCTTTGTGTAAGGGTCATTCTTGCGTGCTTACGTTGCTAACGGTAAGTCCATTGTCTTCGTTATTGTATCACCTACCCTCGATCGTTATACGAGGGCTTGCCTTGATGCGGTCTATACGGCTATCGCGGTCTGTGAGACTATGCGAGCGGTATGCTCCAGATTGATCATTCCGGCGTTTAGCTGATGCGAGGATTCTATGCGGTCTGTTGAGACTATGCGGTCTTTTGAGGCTATGCGGCTGCGGGAGCCTAGGCGGATCTGGGGTTGGCTGCCCCGTCGAGAAATATCTCAATGCAGTGCGTGTGGGACTATGCGAGTGCGGAAGTCGAGGGCTAGGCACGAGAATGATACTATGGGCGATTGGCCTTGCTTGATCATTCGCGGCCTAGAATAGACACATTCTGCTTTTCCTATTCTTTGTTGTTGTTTGTGATGTGCACTATGTGCAATTAACGATTGTATTTGTGAAAAGGTTTTGAATACTCGATTTCATTTAAGTACTTTATAGTTTCACATACTTGGTACTGTTATCGACCTCGCCCGGAGTGCGTTCATGCCGCGGTAAGGGCAAGCAGTGCTAGATCCACATCCTTAGGATCTTTGCGTTGGTGTCGTGAGCTCCATCTTCTCGGAGGCTCTACTTTGGGTATGATCTCCTGTATTGTAGATAGTTTTGTACGATCGAGTATGGCGAATACTGTCCCGCCATAGTTGTTTACTTCCTTAGAAGTGCGTAGTACTATTATGCGGTTGGGATGTATCGCAAAACTTGAGTTATTTATATTATGCGAAAAGGCAAGCTTTTCTTGAGATAAAGCGTGTCTTATTTTATAAACTGTTTCTGTCTTGTTTTATATTCATTGGTTACTCGATGTATGACTACTTGGGTGCCGGTAAGGCACGATCACGGGCCGGGCAGGTCGTGACAAAAGTGGTATCGAGCGATTAATCCTCGGAAAGTGTCTGAGCCGTATCTAGTAAGTCTTGATTATCGGTGTGTTGTGCACCACACCAATAATCGAGGAGGCTATAGGATATTTAGGATTGGTTTCCATTCTTCTCATTACGAGATCGTGCTTTAGAAGCGTGTTATAGGTTGGACCCTCTGCAATTCCTTTCTATGCTGATTATGCCTCGCGTAAGGCAACCGGGCCCGAAGGGCAAGCGGCGGAGGCGCTAGCGAGACACCCGAGTTACGAGGGCTCGGACCAGTCTATACGAGACGGCGAGTTCTATGGCGCCGGCCCAGCGAGACCAGTACCGCGCCTCACTGTCCCGCGGCACGGGCGGAGGTTAGGGTCTGAGAGAGATGGCCCAGCTTTTGGCTAAAGTTGTGGCCCGATAAGATGAGAGGCTGGATGCGGCGGTTCAGCTCGGCCCGATTGCACCGTGGTACACGAGGCGACTATCGGCGTGTGTCGAACAGCGACATCACGGCGTGCGTCTACGCGGCGCCCGGCGGCAAATCGTCCAAACAACGGCGTTATCGGCATTGTGTCGAGCAACGACACCATCGGCGTGCGTCTACGCGGCGCTTCGCGGCGAACACGTCCGAACAGCGGCGTCATCGATCGCGTCTGCGCAACGATGCCACCAAAGATACGTCCAAGCAACGGCGTTATCAGCATTATGTCGAACGGCGACATCATCGGCCGCGGCAAGTCTACGCAATGGCGCCCGGCAACACGTCGTAACGGCGGCGTTATCGGCGACAAGTCTACGCCAATGACGCCCGGCGAATACGTCTGTAGCGGCGTCGCCGGCGTGCGTCTACGCGGCGCCAGCGGCAATACGTCCAAGCAACGGCGTTATCGGCGATTATGTCAAGGTAACGACATCGCATTGCGTGCGTGCGCGGCGCCCGGCGGCAATACGTCCAGCAACGGCGTTATCGGCGTATGTCGAACGCGACATCATCGGCGTGCGTCCACGCAACGGCGCCCGGCAATACGTCCAAGCAACGGCGTTATCAGCATTATGTCAAGCGGCGACATCGGCGATTGCGTCTGCGCAGACGCCCGGCGGCAATACGTCCAAGCAACGGCGTTATCGGCGTATGTCCGACGCGACATCATCGGCGTGCGTCTGCAGCGGCGCCATCGGCAATACGTCCGGCAGCGGCGTTATCGGCGTATGTCGGCGGCGACATCGCCGGCGTGCGTCTACGCGGCAGCGCCCGGCAATACGTCCGAGCAACGGCGTTATCGGCGTGTGTCCAGTAACGACATCACCGGCGTGCGTCTGCGATGGCGCCCGGCAATACATCCAAGCAACGGCGTTATCGGCGTTGTGTTGACGGCGACATCATCGGCGTGCGTCTACGCAACGACGCCATCGGCAATACGTCCGTGCGGCGGCGTTATCAACATTATGTCGAGCGGCGACATCATCGACGTGCGTCTGCAACGACGCCCGGCAACAATACGTCGAACGACGGCGTTATCAACACAACAAGTCCGGCAGCGCCATAGCGCATTCGGCGGCGATATCATCAGCATATCACATCTACGCAAGGACAATTTCTACACTCTCAAACTGCATTTCTTAGTCATGCTTTATTATTCTGTCTTAGCAGTTATGCACTAACTTTTTCTTGAGCTTTAGTCTAAAGGGGCAGTTGCAGCAAGGACAACATATCCGCATTCACAATCGCAACACGTCTGTGCAAGGGCGAAATCACAGCATTGCAGCAGGCATCACATTCTTGCAGGATAACATTTTCTATTCACAATTGCATTGCTTTTAAAAATTATGCATCTGCCTTAACAGTTATGCACTAACCGTTTGTTTAAGTCTTAGCGTGCAGGAGAAGGAGCACAACGTGGATTTTCTCTTACAGCGAACCGGGGCAATTTGTTGGGGGGCCAACCTTCCCAATGAATGGCAGAAGCGGCCTCAAGCGTCGGTCCACTCGCTCCACATCACCATAGAACCCAGCACCATAAGCCATAGCGGTACACCCCAGGTTCAAGCCCGTTTATTTTATTTTATTCTTTACACCACAGCCCAGTGTCGTCATAACTCGACCTTTGGGGCGGCTAGTCGCGTTAGCCCGCCGGTGTTTTGACCATGGTAGCGATGTCGTCATAACTCGACAACCTGCGGCTTAGTCCGCGTTAGCCCGCCTTGGTGTTTTGACCATGGTAACCCAGTGTCGTCATAGCTCGACACTGGGACAGATTTTGATTTTCTGCGTCAGCGTTGCCTAATTGCCCAACATTCCAATTCTGAGGGTCGAGACAAAATTGGCTATGAGTCAACGTCTTTGTCCGAAGATTCTTCCATCATCTCCATACAAAGAGGGACAGCTGTTGACACCCAATTTTGACCCTCCCGTCCAGTCATTAGCTATGAAATTAGACTAATTTTGTAAAATAATTTTTTATGATTTTTTATAATAAAATGAAGCGATAAAACATAAATACAGGCATAAATAAATAATTTAATAATGACATCACATTTTACGTAGAGTATTAAGTACTTAGAGTCTCGCGCCCGCATTAATTAATTTTAAGCCATGTCATGATTCTTAATTAATAATAAATACGTCAGATTAGCAGTGACGTCGCGCCAAGTAGCATAGTCGCATTTATTAATACGCAAAGCAATTTCATAACTTATTTTGAATAATAATGCACAATAAATAAGATTTTAAATAATAGCACCGCATTTTGAGTAAAAGCTTTAAACAATTCTTAAATATCATACTTGCATTTAGCATTTAAATAATTTAATCTAAACTCAATTCAATTTTAATTTAACTTCGCAATACTGCACAATAATAGGATTTTAAATAATAGCTCCGCATTCTAAAGTATTAAGCATTAATTGAATAGCATGTCCGTCTTTATTTCTTTATAATAATTTAAACTCAAGCACTAATTAAATAGCACGCCCATTTTATTCTTGTAATAATTTTAACAAAGCACCTAAATAATTTAATCACAATTTATTAATCTGATTTACCACTAATTAATTTTACCTAAACTAACAATTAAAACTACCTAATACACTTAATACCCCTATTTAATTAACCAACTAACACTTAACTAACTACCTGTGACCCATGAGCCCACGTCGCCCTCTACCCGATCACCACACTTATTTCCTTGACCCGAAGCCACGCCGCTACTTACCTCGGCCGTCACCCTTCACTTCATCGTCCAAACTAAAAAAAAAAAAAAGGGCAACAAAACCTTAAACCTAAAAACTAAAAAAATGCAATCGCCGCAGGCTCCTCTACCTTTACCCTCGAATCTCGCCGAATTTTTAGGGTAGAAAATCCGGCGACTTTCCTTTACCATCTCCAAGAACCGCGAAAACCATATCTTACCTTAACAAATCATTAATACCAAGATTCGTCCAAAAATAAAACAGTAAGAATCAATACGAAATCAGTACGAAATCTCGTCCAAAATCAGCCCGATTACTTACCAACTTGGAATCCAAATCCTAGCTATAAATATAGAACCGCTATGCATGCAATAAGGGGATCGATTCGGAGATTCAGAAATCGAGAATCAACAGGGGAACCTGAAAAGGAACCCTTCAGTATCATCGAAGAAGAGACCAGCATTCGAAGAGCAGTCCAATCGGGGCTTGGAGTGCAAAAATCAGTGCATGCATCAAGGCAGAACTCAGACGAACCCAGCAGTCGGGTAGCAATCGATTCTCCGCAGCAGAGGAACCCAGCAGATTCGCATAAGGCATAGGGAGTTAGGGCTCAGCACCCAGACCATTAGCGTCGTATGAATAGGAAGTTCGAAACCCCCTTCTTTCAATTCCAGCCCAGAAATCAACAAACAAACCTTGCCATTTTATTCGCATCGCAAAGCCAAAACCCGAGCGAGTCGACGACTTGATACGCTGCCCCGGTTCGCTGTCCGGAGAAGGTAAACCCGTTCCTTTTCAGTTTCCTTATGCAATTTACACTTTACAATCTGTTTGAGTAATGTGCTCTGTTGATAATGCTAAATCGTTGATGTGTGTGGTCGAAATCGCTGGTTTAATGTCGCCACTGTTTTGCTTGACTGTTAACTTATCTACTCATCTGTTTCGTCTCTGATTTGCGATAGTTGAAGGCTTGCCATATTAACCTATTCAAATGCCTCACTGATCAAATGAATATTATAAAGATTTGACTGCCAATATACCCATAAATCTGTTCAGAATAGTCAGTTGTGTATAGGTAATTATGGGAGTATCGTGCTATTGTTTCATATTCAGTAAAGATGAACATGTCTTTTGGCTATTATTCTGCTTATATGTTTCTACGATTGATATGAGATAAGCAAATTTTGAAGTCTATATTAGCATGTTGAGGAACTGAACTGTTGGACTTGAAATCTGATGCATCCCTGAAATGGAAGATCTGAAATAGATACTAACCAGAGAAAAACACCTATTGTCTATTGCTTAATGTTTCTTATTTGTTGCTTGAATTGGGTCTTCATGTCCAAAATACCTATTATGATGTGTGTGCTTGCCTGCTGGGTTCTTTGAATATTGTTTATAAATGTCATGCCATAACTGCATGTTTAATCCAGATCAAATGGGTCTCTGCCTATCTGAATAATGTTGCCTCCTGCTTGTCCATTCCTGTACACTTCTCTGCCCTGTCCTTGCATACCCGTTAGTTGATCAATGTAGTGGGATATATATAGGGAACAATCCAGCATGGAAGCTGCCTAAATGAACATGAAAGAACCTAGAAAATAGCTTGAATAGCCTATTTGGGCTTTGATTTGAGCATTCCGTATATGTGGTAATGGGTTTCTTATCTGGCCTAAAGGTTTCCTTTCATCTTGGGAATTAGTGTCGTTGTTTTGCATATTCATCTTACAGTCCCATCACCTGTGGTAGAGTACGATTTAGACAGATTCATCCTGTAGTGTCTGTATATCTGTAGAATGCTCTGTTATAATAAATGCTCGTCTGTTTAGTTTCTCCTTCAGGCATTCTAAATATACCCTAGTAAGCATGGACATAGGCATCCTATTAGGCCTTTGTCTATTTATATTTGGTCTGCTGGTTTGATTCTTGTAAGCATGAATAAACATATGTTTTAAATACTCTGTTTTCCTGGAAACCATTAGTGAAACTCTATTGGATCTTGATTGCTTGAAAATATACACTGCCTGCCTCCTGAATCCTTACCTTAAAATCTGGAAATTCATTTTAGTTTCTTTTGCCCCTGCATTGTCTGTCTGGCCCACTGATACATATTGGGTTGAACCCATTAGGTTTATTTCTCGTCATTTGTCATATATTGCTCCTTACTGCTTAGTCACGGTACATATGTGCCTGATTTTATGCTAACTCATTTACTGGTTAAATGAATTTGGGCATATACTAATCCTTATCTTTCTTTTTTACATGGTACGCACCGGAGCAACAAAGAGTCTCATAATGACACTCGTCGTGGCAAACGTAAAGGCATGCATATACATCCATCGAGTTCCCTCTTCGGCAATTCCTAGAAAAACAAATAGGACGGGGTCATCCGCTTCAATCCCTTACTCTCTTATCTCATCCTTATCTTACTTTATTCGTTATTGTAATTTATAACTTTGTAATTAATAGGAAACCAAGAGCAATTAGCATTTTGAACGCATAAGGGGAAGGTAATTTATAATTGGAAACGCATTTCTACTTTACGCGTCTTTTATGATTGTTATGCATGTCTAAATTTTACCAAAGTAATCCAAATGATTTAACTTGCATCATAAAATCAACAATTTGTTTCTCATTAAACCCATAACAAATTTCCTCCTAAACTCTCAAAAAATCATCTTAAGCATTTTTCATATAATATTATACGCAGGTTAAGCAAAATTAATTTAGCTAGCAGTATACATAACTAGTCCATAAATAACCTTTGCATGAACACATAATTAGTCCATAAAGCACCCTCTTAGCATTCTTTAGCATTTCTAGCCCTTTTAGCACTTTTAATCACCCCTTGGCGTTTAATACTTTTAGCACATTTTGTCCTTAATATTTTAGCACCTCCTAGCATTCTTTTGCATATAGCACCTTTTGCCCTTTTTAGACTTTAAGCACCTCTTAAACATTTTAACATTTTAGCATTTATTTTATTTCCTAACATTTTTATTAAGCAGGAGGAGCTTTTATTTTTGCATTTTTTTAAATATAACAATTACCCTAGGTTTGGCAGGACAACCGCAAGTTAGCGGATCTTAGAGGGTGCCTAACCCCTTCTCTCTAGATTAATAAAGAACCCTTACCCAGAATCTCACTAAGTTTAGCAGACCATTAAATGGAGTTAATGTTTACTTTAAACTAGTTAAACATTTAGGTGTCCTAATTCACCCAAATTAATTAGGTGGCGACTCCGCGAACCCCTTTAGCGTTTTTAAACCCTTAGCATTCTAGCACCTTTTTTATATCCTAACATCCCTTTTAAATTTTAGTATTCTTTTAAAATTTAGCATTTTATTTATTTTCTAACATCTTATTTAAGCAGGGTTCGCTTTTAAAAAAATCGCGGCCGAAAAAGGGCGCGACAATTTATCTGCACTTCCTTGGTGTTCTGGCTCTCTGTGTTCTCCAGTCTTGACAAGTGGTCTGCAACTGAATTCTATGTTCCTTTCTTGTCACGAATTTCCACGTCGAATTCTTGTAGTAGCAAGACCCATCGAATGAGGCGAGGTTTTGCATCCTTCTTTGTCATCAAGTATTTTATGGCAGAATGGTCAGTGTATACTATCACCTTATTTCCAATCAAGTATGGCCTGAATTTCTCAAATGCATACACTATTGCTAGTAATTCCTTTTCTGTAGTCGCGTAATTCAACTGTGCGTCATTTAGAATTTTACTAGCATAGTAAATGGATCTAAATACCTTGTCGATTCTCTGTCCAAGCACTGCTCCTACTGCATAATCGCTTGCATCGCACATTAGTTCAAATGGAAGCTCCCAGTTTGGTGCAATGACTATGAGTGCTGAAATAAGCTTCTCCTTGAGTGTCTGAAAAGCGGATAAGCATTCCTTATTGAAGTCAAAGGCAACCCCCGTCATTAGCAATGTGGAAAGAGGTTTTGAAACCTTTGAAAAATCCTTGATGAATCTTCTATAGAAACCTGCATGCCCAAGGAAACTTCTGACCCCTTTTGTTGATACTGGAGGTGGGAGATTTTCGATTACTGAAATCTTTGCTTTGTCTACCTCAATACCTTGGTTTGATATTTTGTGTCCCAGGACAATCCCTTCTGTTACCATGAAATGACACTTCTCCCAGTTTAGCACAAGGTTAGATTCTTCACATCGGCTTAACACTGCTTCTAAGTGCCTCAAACATTCATCGAACGATGCTCCAAAGACCGAAAAATCATCCATAAAGATCTCTATAGTCCTCTCCACCATGTCTGAGAAAATTGCCATCATACACCTCTGAAAGGTTGCAGGTGCATTGCAAAGTCCGAATGACATCCTTCTGAATGCAAATGTACCAAAAGGACAAGTGAATGTTGTCTTTTCCTGATCTTCTGGCGCTATTGCAATCTGGTGATATCCTGAGTACCCATCCAAAAAGCAGTAGTAGTTGTGTCCTGCAAGTCTATCCAACATTTGATCTAGAAATGGCAACGGGAAGTGGTCTTTTCTGGTTGCCTTGTTCAACTTGCGATAGTCAATGCAGATTCTCCATCCAGTAACTGTTCTAGAAGGAATGAGTTCGTTCCTTTCATTGGTCACCACTGTTATTCCACCCTTTTTGGGCACCACTTGTACTGGACTCACCCATGCGCTGTCAGATATAGGGTAAATTACTCCTGCATCGAGCCATTTCAGGATTTCCTTTCTGACTACCTCTTTCATGTTTGGGTTTAGTCGCCTTTGTGCCTCGATGGATGGTCTGCTCTCCTCATCTAGACGGATCTTATGCATTACCGTTGACGGACTTATCCCTTTTATGTCTGCTAATGTCCATCCAATGGCACGCTTGTGATCCCTCAGCACTCTTAGCAGTTTATCAATCTCTTCGGTGGATAGGTGGCGTGAAATGATCACTGGTAAGGTTTTCTCTTCACCAGGTATTGGTATTGTAAATGATTGGGTAGGATTTTTAACTCTAACTCTGGAGCCTTCTCTGTGGATGGTAATGATCTTTCTGGCATCTGCCCAAGCTCTTCATACTTCCTCTTATCCCATTTCTCATACACATTCATCCAATTTGCATACTCCATCAGACCTGGATCGTTTCTACTATTATCATCCCATTTGGTCAGTAATTCTTCAAGCGTATCATCATGTCCGAACCCCTTGGCTGACACTGCATCATCGATAAGATCAATGGCTGAGCAGTTATCATTGGCATCTGGAAAAGTTGCTGCCCGAAAAACATTGAAAATCACCTCTTCTTCATCTACCCGAAACTTCAACTCCCCTTTGCGAACATCAATGAGAGCCTGTCCTGTGGCTAAGAAGGGTCTGCCAAGTATGATGGGGATTCCGTCGTTATCTTTTATGTCTAAGATAACGAAGTCAGCGGGAAAGATGAACTTGTCCACCTTCACTAATATATCTTCGATGACTCCTCTAGGATGAACTATGGAGCGGTCGACTAACCGAAGTGATGTTTGTAGGTTTGACTTCTCCATTCCCGGTTCTGAAAACTAGATAAGGCATCAGTTATGTACGCCCCAAATCGCACAATGCTTTCTGACATTCAAACTTCCCAATGGTGCATGGGATGGTGAAGCTCCCTGGATCTTGTAATTTCTGAGGTAGTTTTCTCTGTAGGATGGCACTACATTCCTCGATCAACACCACTTTGTTATGATCCTCTATCCTCCTCTTTTTGCTAAGAATATCCTTCATGAACTTTACGTAGCTCGGCATCTGCTCTAATGCTTCAGCAAACGGAATATTGAGTTGCAATTGTTTGAGAATTTCCACAAATTTAGAGAATTGCTTGTCAAGAGCACATGTTTTTAACCTCTGGGGATATGGTATCTTCACCTGGGGTGCGTTCACTACAGCTTCTACCAACTTTTCGGCTTCTGGGCTCTGGGCGACGCGACGCTCAAACTTCTGCCCTGTCCCAGAGTTTTCGGCGCCGCGGCCCTGCTCATCGGCGCCGCGGCGCTGCTGCTGCTGCGAACTTTCTATCTCCACTGATTCGGCATTCTTCAGGTCAATCGCCTGACATTGTGCTTTCATATTGCCTTCCCCAGGTGCAGATTGCTTTTCTTGCGTTTCGCTGTTCAACATGATCGCGAGTTCTCCTATTTGCGTTTCCAACTTCTTCATGGCCATTCTCGTTTCGTCCATGAACTGATTTTGATACCTAGTGAAACTGAGTATGGCTTCTCGTAACTCCTCCCTCTCTTCCTCTATGGTTGGAGCTTTATCATATTGACAATAGTAATCCATGTCTTCAGGATCCCTGAGATGAATCAAAACCAACAACGGATCACAACACATATGTTTTCACACAAAAAAAAAAATTTAAAGAAAATAATAAAACAAAAATAAAACCCAAATTAGAAATTAAAAATAGATAAAATTGATATTGAACTATGCCTAATCCCCGGCAACGACGCCAAAAACTTGATTGCGCGATTTAATGCACACACTTTAACACAAGTGCACGTTATCGTGACAAGTAATATAGTCTAGGTAAGACCGAATATCGTCCTCAAGGATTAGTGTTCAAATACCAATTATCTATCTTTTGTTATCTATTTGGTAACCGATATTTGATTTTGTTGATTATAACTAACAATTATAAATACTAATTAACTATGTGTTTACTTCAGTAGTGATGGAAATAGGGCTTTCAAGTCGCTTCAACTATCCGCTTATATTACTTATTAATGCAATAAATTATGGTTCTTCTTCTTTTGGAGCTAGCAGGTTTACTAATTCGTTTTATACTCCCATTAAGGCTATATAAACACTCAACCCCAGTAGCGCTCCTTTCTACCTTTCGGTGATAAGGATGACTCTATAGGAGGATTAAGACCATAAACCTTGTTAATCGTCACGCGCCTTGCGTGATATTAGGTATTTAAACATCTATTAACGCTACACAAGTAATTGAGGTATTTTCATCCCCAATCCGACCTATGTCTACCCAACTTACAGCATAGTCACAACCTTCTCCTTTCGAAGTTTGATTAGAAATCATATAAATAATGATAATTAGTGATCAATTAATTACCAAGCATTCAAAGCAATTATTGGGTAAATCTCAACAATAAGAAGAACAACCATAAACATGCATCAATTCATAACATAAGGTTCAAGTGATTTGACATGGAAAACCCTATAATGGAATTAGTTCCTAGCCATTGACATGACAAGAACTAATTCAATATCCAACATAAAAACTGAAAGTAAAGTAAAGAAAAGAAAAGAAAATTACTAAGTAAAGGTCTCCAATCTTCAACTCCAAGAAGTCTTGTGTTTGTGCAAGAAAGGGAACCCTTGAAAACTGCCTAGGGTTCTCTTTTTATAGCTTCAAAACCGCCCTTAAGGTTTTCCTTCAGGCCTGGCCCATAAAATCGTCTAAAACCTGATTTTCCCGCGTCGGCGCCGCGGCCCTGCTATCGGCGCCGCGGCGCCGGAACTTCTGCGCTGTTCTGGTGATTAGGCGTCGCGGCCCTGCACTCTGCTGTCTAGAGGCGCCGCGGCGCTGCAACTTCTGAGACCTTCTGGATATTGGGCGCCGGGGCGCCTGGACCTGTTGGCAGGAGGCGCCGCGGCGCTGGCCCGTGTCCGTGCCTGGTTCGCCACTTTCTCGTCTTTTAAGCTCTGGAACCTCCACTTTTGCCCTCTTTTAGCTCCTTTTCCGCCAAATAGCCATTTTAACCAATTTGACTCAAAAGAAAGAAAATCTATCCTAAGACGACACGTATTTGTACAAAAAGGGACAAAAGACTAACTAAAAATGACTCAAAAAGTGTATATAAAATACACCGATCAACAAGAGCTCAACCTTGTGCAGAAACCTTCTATATTTCTATGATAGATTTTACCACACAAGAGTATTAAGAACAATAACCTTAAATACTACACAACTATTGGGGTACTTTCATCTACGATTTTAACCTATGTATAGACAATTACAACATATTCAAATCTCACCTTTCAGAGTTTTGATTCGAAATCATATAAGTGATGACAATTAATAGCTAGTTAATTATCAAGCAATCATAACAATATTGAATAGATCTTAATATGATGAAGAAGGAATCAATAATCATGCAATAACTATATGAAAGAGTTTCAAGAAGATTCGATGGAAAACCCTACTAAAGTAATTAGCTCCTAAACATTGTCATGTCAAGAACTAAATTACAATCCAACATGAACTGAAATAAAATAAAGGAAAGAAAAAGAACTTGAACAAACTTTGTCTCCAATCTTGTGTTGTAGCCTCATTCTTAGCCTCCACAAAGTATATTATTGAATCCCTCAAATAAGGTCAGGGTTTAAGGGTTTTATATATGAGAAAACTTGCGTTTCATATCCTTTTACCATTCTGAAATTCGGCCCAGTTTCGCAAAATCTCGCGTTGGCGCCGTGGCCCTGCATTTTGGCGCCACGACACCGCAACTCCTGCAGCTTCTCTGAACTTCTGGCGCCGTGGCCCTGCATTCTGGCGCCACGACACTTTAAGCCTGTAGACCCAGTCCGATTACAGTGTATGTTTTTGTCAGGATTTCGTATGATTTCTTCTATTCTTCCCAAGAATTCTTAGGCTTCATTTCTTGGACTTTTATTGTGCAATTTTCATCCTCAAAAGTAGTATTCTCTCCTTTATAACCGTTGTGATACAAAAGAAAGTAAAACACACCTAACACTATACTAAACGCATAATAAAAGAGTAAAATACTAACTAAAAATGACTCAAAAGAGTGTATAAAATACACTCAACAAACCCTGTATTTATAGCTGCAAAAAGCAGTTAGGGTTCTCACGTGGGCCAGGCCCAGAAACCGAAGCAGAGTGGGTCATTCGGACCCACTGTAAACGTGGTGCCGCGGCCTTGGGTCCCATGCGTCGCGGCCCTGGTCCAATTTTGCCTTCGTTTCTATTTTAATTAAATCTGAAATTCTATCTCGATTTAATTAAATAATCATAATTTATTTTAATGTCTCGATCATAAACCGAACATTTATATTCTCTCTTATTACATCCTTGAATCGACGGAACAATTGACTTAGTGTTACCCTACATGCCTTCACATATCGACACTAATTACATTAGGGTCTACACAGAACTCCTAGACGTCGCCGGAAGACGAACTCAATATGTGAAGTATAGTTACACGAAACCTGTAAACTGAAACCTCTATGTGGAAAGATAAAATCCTTTCATTCACGACACACTCAATCAAACTTAGGATCTGTCAACTATATTAGCTGACAACAAGACCATATCATAGATATGTCTACTGCATTGGCTAATGACTTAGTCAACCTAATACCATATGAGAATCTGAGTGTTCTCTCGAAGATACATTCGAGGAATGAATCCTAATCTTGGCTCAACTACCACCTTTAATCTACGTCGCAATATAGCCAATACAAGTCGTGTTTCAACCTACAAGACATTTGAGCTTAGTACAAGATCAAAGTACATTACTCTGTAAATAAGGTGCGTATCGACCTCAAATCTAAGGACTTCTATCTCCCACACGCTGATCATACTTTAGACATTATAACAACAATACATCAGTAGGGTATACCAATACTTCTCAAGTATTCATGTGTCCATCATGTGTTACCATAATTCGTAGCAGTGAGACATACTACATCCTCTAAGGATATGATGCAGACCACATGTCGACTTATCACATATCGTCGATATCCCTATTTCGATGATCATTAGTCGAGGCTGTTTTAAGAGTTACGCTATAATATTAATATCTCACATTATTAATAACCAAGTAATCACTAGGGATGCATTTATAGAATATTATAAACAATCAACTAATAATTCAATAATTGCAAATACCATAACATTGATCTCCATTAATATAAATACGAATGTGTATAAAATACATTTGTCCTAATAAAGATTATCTTTAGGACATAAATATACTTTCATTGAACACATTCGTATTATTAATCAGATTAATATAGCATTTGTAATTACTGAATTATTATTTGATTGTTTGCAATTATTCATATATGTGCATCCCTTGAGCTTACATTGTCATTAATAGAGTGGGATATTAATGATAGAACGTAACTCTCAAAATGGTCTCGACTGATGATCATCGAGAATGAGATATCGATGATATACTATAAGTCGACATGTGGTCTTCATCACATTCTTAGAGAATGTAGTATTTCTCACAACTACGAGTAATGGTTACTCATGATGGACACATAGATACTTTGGAGAGTATTGGTATACCCTATCGATAAACTATTTGTTATACATGTCTATAGTGTTATCGATGTGTGGAATATAAAGGTCCTTTGACTTAAGGTCAATACCCACTTTGTTTACTGAATAATGTACTTTGACCAAGTCCTAAGCTTAAACTCCTTTTGGATAAGATACAACTTGTGTTGGGTGCATCAGGATATAAATCAAGGTGGTAGTTGAGCCAAGCCTATGATTCATTCCTCGATTAGAAATTCGAGAGAGGACTGTTATTAGGTTGACTAAAGTCACTGGCTAGTGCAAGAGACATATTTAGAATATGGTCATTTGTCAATTAATAAATGTGAGATAAAGTGATTAAGTCATTTGGATAGACACTTGGAAAATCCTAAGCTTAATCGAGTGTGTCGTGAATGAAGGAGTTTATAGTTCCGCATAAAGGTTAAGTTTGCTGGATTCATGAAAACGTACTTCACATATTGAGTTCGTCATACATCACAATCTAGGAGTTTCGTATGGACCTTAATTAGATTAATGTCGATATGTGAAGGCCAATAGGGTCACACTATATGCGATTGGTTCTTCGATCTAAGAGTGTATTGAGAAAGTATTAAATATTCGATTCAGAATCGAAGTATTTAATTTATAATAATTATGGAATATTTCTATTTGATAGAAATGATTTAATTAAGTCAAATTGGATTTCAGGATTTAATTAAACGTGTTGGATTTATTATATGGGTACTTGGACAAATACATTGAAGATATTTAGCCAGAAATTACTGGCCCAAGTTGTAGCCTTGGCCGTCCACTTGGACGTGTTAAGTGGACCAGCCAGCTGGTCCACTGAACATCAACATGGGTCCAGGTTTTCCTGTTTTATATCTGTTTAGGTTTTGTTCTAAACTCCTATAAATACAATACATACTCCATAATTATAAGGTTAAGAAAATAACTTCTCAGTTCCTAAAAATAAGATTTTCTAGATTTCTTTATTAGGAGATACACTGGAGTTAGATCTGGCAGTCGAGGAATCAATCACGTGGATACCTTAATGTTGAATCCCACGTTCGAAAACCTATAAGTTTTATTTTATCTTGTTTTGAACATAGTTGATTATCGTATAAGCCATACCATGAATATTGTTGGGTAAGCCCAACAAATTTCTACCGTGGTATCAGAGCACAAACTGGTTTAAATGATTATACGATAATCCATAATAACGATTACGTGGGAAAATTAATTGTTTCGATTTATTAAAATAATTTTTGATTTTTTTTAACTGGAATAGTTCCGCCGCGACAGTGGACTTCCGGTGGGCTTTTTCCGGTGATTCGATGTTGTTCTACAACTGTCTCCACTATTATCGAGAAATCCACTTTATAAGATGGTCAATAAAGGTGTTGAGAGGTGACAGAACATGGCGTAGACGTCGGAAAAGCCGTCGCCGATGGGGCTATTTCCGGCCTCATCGGGTGTCGAAATGGTAAAGTAATACCACCACCGTGATCGTCTCAACGAGAGGAATCGAACGATGGTGGTGTTGCACGACGAAAATCACCGGGAAGGGGCCACCGTCGACTGTTTTGGAAACAACCAACGATGACTCGATTTTCGGCCGCAGTGGGCCGCCACATCGGGAATTGAAACCACCGGTGTGCTCAGCCCGACGTGGGCTGTCGATTAGTGGTATTCAATTCCGTCAATTTCTCCCCGAAATCCGAATCCCTAATTTGATTTGGGGTTGAAATTGATTTTGAAAATTTGAAATAGTTCACAAACATGTTTGCAATTAAATTAGGGTTTCTGAAATTGCAATTTATCCCTTGGGGCAAATTAGAAAATCTTAGTCAACTCTGGAATTGCAATTTGGTCCCTGGAAATTCAAAAGGATTTTAAAATAAGCAGATTTGGTCCTTGGGGTAAATCTGTAAATTTCCTTCGGTAAATTTGTAAATTTTAGAAAAGTAAATTTTGTCCCTAGGGCATATCTATAAATTTCTGTAAAGCAGATTTAGTCCTTGGGCGAATCTGTAATTATTTTAAGATTCTGAAAATTGTAGAAATCCCCTGAAAATTAAATTTTAATTTATGAATTATTAAGGGACTATATGGATGAAC
The DNA here is from genome assembly GCA_029844215.1 of Przewalskia tangutica. Taxonomy (NCBI): domain Eukaryota; kingdom Viridiplantae; phylum Streptophyta; class Magnoliopsida; order Solanales; family Solanaceae; genus Przewalskia; species Przewalskia tangutica. Next base: position 9,638,853 of record CM056718.1, on the reverse strand, counting down.
AGGAAATTTTGAAAATTGAAAATTGAGTTTTAACTTTTTGAATTTGAATATTTTCTAAATTGAAACAAATTAATTAACCCATAGCATATTATTTGATAATATGCACATAAATTAATTTTCTCCTAATTGTTTAATTTATTATCATTTAAATAATTAGTATATAGTCCGCATATATATGTCTGGGTAGGCGGCGCTCAGTATTTGTTAGACCGTATCATGCATGTCTGGGTAGGTAACACCCAATATTTGTCGGACCGCATTAAATCATGTTTGGGTAGGCAACACCCAAATATGTGCTTTATTTGATCTAGCATCCGTAATAAGGATCTTGATAAACTCCAATTAAAATGTTCCCCAGTTTAATATAAGTCTGATTTGGAATCCACGCATCGTCCGTTATAATTGAATGAATGCAAAATCCTTTTCGGCTATAAGACTATTTACACCGTAGTGTTTGCTCTAAGTCTACGAGGACCCAGACGCTTCATAAATGCATGTGTTTGAAGTAGCGAGTGAGAAATCTTTTGTGAGTATTTACGCCCTAGCGTTTGCTCTACAAGGCCAAGCTTGATTAGATGCACAATTGTAGTCGTGTAACGAGATTGACTTACTTAGTTATGTCTTGACGCCCTAGCGTCGGAATAATCTAAGGGCGTAGATTGATTGTTTAGAACAGTCGGTCAAACCAAGAGTTGCAAATTGTTGTAATTGATTTGGAGACCTACCAGGTTGTAATGTTGACGTTATCAGCCCTAGCAAATGCGGAGACAATATGAACTTGGATCTTGACCCATTATGATTATATTTGATATGAGTCCACATTCTTCCATGGGGTCGTAGACTATGTTAAAATAACGGGAGCTAATTAAACTAAAGGCCATATTAATTAATTAACGAATGTGTTCATATAAATTATATTTGATTTTAAATTTCAGTCTATCTATTTCTTCAGATTATTTAAAATGTCGAATCTGTCATTGAAATGCTTGGTTGAGACTAATAAGTTGACTGAAGCTAATTATCCGGACTGGTTGCGTAATTTGTGTTTGGTACTGAGACAATAGAAAATTGAGTATGTGTTACACAGCGGTTCCAAAAGTTCCCGATGAATATTCTGTTGAGTATGCGTTGTTTGATAAGGTTTCTTATTAGAAGTATTTGGATGATGCTACCTCGGTACAGTGTGTCATGTTGTCCACCATGACTATAGAATTACAGAGGCAGTATGAGAACATGAGCCCCTATGAGATGTTAGAACATTTGAGGAGTCTTTATGATTCACAATCTCAGACTATGGAGTATGAACTGTTGAGAGACCTCTTCAAATGTAAGCTGAATGATGGGGGCTATGTGTCTGGTCATGTTCTGAAGATGATTGGGTTGATAGAAATGTTGTCTTCGATTGGAACGAAGCTGCCCCAGAATGTGTTTGTTAACCTGATTTTGAATTCGCTTCTTGGTTCGTTTGAGAATTTAATTGTGAACTTCAACATGAATGGAACCAAAGTGAATATTTCAGAACTTCACAACATGCTAAAGACTTATGAATCATCTTCTTCAAAGGGAAAGACTGTGCTCATGGTGGTCTTGATGCGCGAAAAGATGCACACACTTTAACGCAAGTGTACGTTATCGTGACAAGTAATATAGTCTTGGTAAGACCGAATATCGTCCACAAGGATTAGTGTTCAAGTACCAATTATCTATCTTTTGGTATCTATTTGGTAACCGATATTTGATTTTGTTGTTTATAACTAACAATTATAAATACTAATTTACTAATGTGTTTACTTCAGCAGTGATGGAAATAGGGCTTCCACGTCTCCTCAACTATACGCTTATATTACTTATTAATGCAATGAATTATGATTCCTCTTCTTTTGGAGCTAGCAGGTTTACTAAATCGTTTTATACTCCCGTTAAGGCTATATAAACACTCAACCCCAGTATCGCTCCTTTCTACCTTTCGGTGATAAGGATGACTCTATAGGAGGATTAAGACTAAAAACCTAGTTAACCGTCACGCGCCATGTGTAAAATTAGGTGTTTAAACCTCTCATTAACGCTACATAAGTAATTGAGGTATTTTCATCCCCAATCCAAAATAAGTCTACCCAACTTACAGCATATTCACAACCTCCTCCTTTCGAAGTTTGATTAGAAATTATATAAATAATGATAATTAGTGATCAATTAATTACCAAGCATTCAAAGCAATTATTGGGTAAATCTCAACAATAAGAAGAATAACCATAAACATGCATCAATTCATAATATAAGGTTCTAGTGATTTAACATGGAAAACCCTATAAAGAAATTAGTTCCTAGCCATTGACATGACAAGAACTAATTCAATATCCAACATGAAAACTGAAATAAAGAAAGAAAAGAAAATTACTAAGTTAGGGTCTCCAATCTTCAACTTCAAGAATCTTGTGTTTGTGCAAGAAAGGGAACCCTTGAAAACTGCCTAGGGTTCTCCTTTTATAGGCTCAAACCGCCTCAAACTTTTCCTTCAGCCCGACCTGTAAATTCGTCTAAAACACGATTTTCCGCTGCGGCTCGCGGCCGGAACTTCTGCGATGTTTCGGATGATTTGGCGCCGCGCCGAACTCCATCAGATAGAGGCGCCAAAGGCTGCAACTTCGCCTTCGGATATTGGGCGCCGCCCCGTTCTCGATCGCAGAGGTGCCGCGGCGCTGGCCCGTGTCCGTGCCTCGTTCGCCACTTTCTCTGCTTTTAAGCTCTGGAACCTCCACTTTTGCCCTTTTTTCGCTCCTTTCCGCCATTGAGCCATTTTAACCACTTTGACTCAAAAGAAAGAAAATCTATCCTAATACGACACGTATTTGTACAAAAAGGGACAAAAGACTAACTAAAAACGACTCAAAAAGTGTATATAAAATACACCGAACAGGTCTCATATACTAGGTTCAAACCTAAAGGTAAGAACAAGAAGAATAAGAGTAAGACTGGTGCCAAATCCATAATCTTGAAACCCAACGAAGGTGTTCAGAAAAAGTCTAAGTAGGCCAGGGACGTATGCCTCAACTGCAAGCAGAAGGGGCGTTGGAAGAAAGATTGCACCGCTCCAGGAGGAGACAAGACACTAGGTGCTTCTGGACCTGCTGGACAATGTATGTTTTTCATTGAGATTAATATGTCTATAAGTAACTCTCACTGATGGGTATTGGATACAACATTTGGCTCACACATTTATAATAATGTGCAGGGGCTAATGGACATCAGAAAGATTAGACTATGGGAGGTGCACCTACGCGTTGGAAATGAAACACAAGTTGATGTTGAATGTGTGAGAACTTATAGATTAGATTTACCTTCGGGTTTTACATTAGAAATTAATAATTGTTATTTTGTTCCCTCGATTACGAGGAATATTATTTCCATTTCAATGTTAGACATTGAGGGTTTTTCCTCTTATATTGCTGATGTCAGTTACATACTATCTTTTAATGGTATTGTTTGTGAAAATGCTCCGCTTGTGAATGATTTATATATTCTCAACTGTAATCATGAAATTCTCAATGTGCAAATCAAACGAGCTAAAACAAGTAATCTACGAAATTCCACCTACTTATGACACTATAGAATTGGCCATATCAATGAATCAAGGATAACAAGATTAAGAAAGTTAGACTACCTGGAACCATTTGACTTGGAGTCCTATGATGACTGTGAATCTTGCTTGAGAGGAAAGATAACCAACATACCACCTTTTGGGAAAGGTGTGCGAGCCAAAGAGGTACTTAAGTTGTATGTGGGCCGTTTTCCACTCAAGCTAAGAGAGGTTTTCCTTACTTCATAACTTTTACAGACTATTTCCCAAGGTTTGGATATGTGTATCTTATGAAGCACAAGTCCGAAGCCTTTGAGAAATTCAAGGAGTATAAGTTAAAAGTAGAGAAACAACTTGAAAAGAGTATCAAGACCCTTCGATCAGATCGAGAAGGTGAATACTTGAGTAGAGAATTTCTAGATTACTTGAAACTTCATGGAATACAATCAGAATGGACACCTCCTGGAACACCACAAATGATGACGTTGCTGAAAGGACAAATCAAACCTTATTGGACATGGTTAGATCCATGATAAGTTTTTCAGCTCTTCCAACATACCTTTGGGGCTATGCTTTACAAAACTCAAATCTATATTCTGAACAGAGTCTCTTCAAAGTCAGTAGAAAAAATATCATATGAGATATGACATGGCAAAAAGCCCGCTCTTATACATGTGCCATCTTGGGGCTGCCCTACATATGTAAAGAAGATGCTTACTGATAAGTTGGAGTCTAAAAGTGAGAAATGTTACTTTGTGGGGGGTATTCTAAGGAAATGAGCGAATACTATTTCTATCTTCCTGGAGAACATACGGTCATTGTTTCCAGAAATGCAATTTTCCTTGAAGAAGACTATGTCTACAAGGAACAGAGTTACAATAGATAGAACTTGAAAAAATTCAAGAACCACAAAGCAACATAGAGGTTGAATCCTTGTCAAATTACCTAGACAAGAATTCAGTGAGAGTATTTGGTGAATGTGTGTTACTTAGAGTGCAACCTTCAGCCAGTGGGAGTGATGTGAGGATTAATGCAGAAATACAAGATTCTCATACACAACCAATGGAAGATGATACAATGGTTGTACATTCAGAAAATACATGTAGATGATATTCCTGAAGACTCTCATAGTGGTGGAAACACACAAGAACCTTCTCATCATCAGAATACAAGAACCACATAAACGCAAAATAACCAACTCCATAGGTCCACTAGGACTCATCGTCACCATGAAAGACTTATTCTCCCTGTTGAAAGTCAAATGAGATGATATTCGTGACGATGATGAGCCTACAACCTACAGCGAGACTATGTTAGACATTGACTCGCAGTGATGGTAAGAAGCTATGAAATCTGAAATGGACTCGATGTATGTCAATCAAGTTGGGAACTTGGTTGATTTGCCAACTGGGGTTAGACCCATATGATACAAATGTGTCTTCAAGAAGAAGATTGATGCATTTGGCAAGGTGCAAACCTACAAGGTTAGATTGTTAGCAAAAGGTTATAATCAGAAGACTGGGGTCGATTATGATGAAATCTTTTCACTAGTTACGAAAATCAAGTCCATTTGGATTTTGCTTGCAATAGCTGCATACTATGATTATGAAATTTGGCAGATATTTGTTAAGACCGATTTCTTCAATTGTAATCTAATTGAAAAAATGTATGTGATACAACCTGAAGGTTTTACATCCAAGTCAAAACCCAAAGCAGTATGCAAACTACAAAAGTTCATTTATGTACTTAAGCAAGTCTCAAGGAGTTGGAATATTTTCCTTGACAAAGCTATCAAATCGTTTGACTTTGTCAGAAGCAAAAAAGATTCATGCGTTTATAGTAAGCGCAATGAAGGGAGTATTATTTTCATTATCATATATGTAGATGACATATTAATAATATGAAACGATAAGTCCCTTATGCAATCAGTAAAAGAATGGTTGTCCAGCACCTTCATGATGGAGGACTTGGGTGAAACCTGCTACATTCTTGGAATTAGGATCCACAGAGATAGATCTGATAGATTGTTAAGGCTGTCACAATCTACATACATAGACAAAGTGTTAAGACATTACTCAATGGAAAACTCCAAGAGATGAGGTCTTCCTATGAGTCAAGATATCAAGTTATCTAAGAAGAATAATCCTTCTACTGTTACAGAACTTGAACGCATGAAGAGGATCCCATATGCTTCAGCTATAGGATGAATCATATATGCCATGACATGCACTAGGCCAGATATGGCATTTGCACTTAGCATGACTTTCAAATTTCAGCAGAATCCTGAAGAGGAACACTGGAAAGCAGTCAAGAATATTCTTAAGTATCTTAGACGAACTAAATAATATTTCTTAGTCTATGGTGGGCAATAGAGCTAGTTGCTACTGGGTACACTGATAGTACCTTCCAAACAAATCTTGATGACTTCAAGTCACAGTCTGGACTTCATTTTCAATGGTGGATCAGTAAGTTGGAAAAGTTCGAAGTAAGAAACCACTGCTGATTCGACAACTGAAGCCGTGTACATTGCTGGATCGGAAGCTAGTAAAGAAGTTGTCTCGATATCTGAGTTCTTAAAAGAACTAGGGGTTATTCCAAGTGCCATTCATCTTATAACGATATATTGTGAAAACACTGGTGCGATTGCGCAAGCTAAGGAACCAAGATTAACAAACAGAAACAAGCATGTACAGAGGAAATACCACATACTCAGAGAGATAGTGGAATCTAAAGAAATAGATCTAGACTATATTCCCACATATAATAATCTAGCTAACCCATTTACTAAACCATTAAGCTTAGCTAAGCATAATGGTCATTTTAAAAACATGGGTATTAGATCCATTGGAGATTGACTCTAGGTCAAGTGGAAGATTGAAAGTATGTATGTCCTAGAGACAATCTTTATTAGGGATAAAAATGTACTTGAACACAGTCATATTATTAATGAGATTAATATTTATGACATTTGTAATTATTGAACTATTGTTTGATTGTTTGCAATTATTCATATATGTGTATCCCTTGAGCTTACGTTGTCATTAATAGAGTGAGATATTAATGATAGAACATAACTCTCAAAATGGCATCGACTGATGATCATCGAGAATGGGATATCGATGATATGCTATACGTCGACATGTGGTCTGCATCACATTCTTAGAGAATGTAGTATGAGGGAATGAGTTAGAGAGAAGTTTCTCTCACTAGGAGAAAATGCTCTCAACATTTCTCCCTAGTCGCTCTTCGCAATCTGCCTCAATCCTATGATTTCATCTCCGATTTCATACCTTCTAAATCTGATTTCATCTTTAATTCTCATAAGATTGTTCGTTTGTTCATCTTACTTGAGTTTGATGAGAGGTTTGTTCGAATTTATTACGGAAATTCTACATCTTGTTCGAAGATTGTTCGACAGTTGTTGAAAGATTGTTTGAGTTCTTCAATTTGTTCAAGATTGTTAAGAGAATTCTTCATCTTGTTTAAAGATTGTTAAAGATTTGCATTAAAAGTCAGATTTCATCTTCTTAGTTCTTCGGATTTCTATTGGATACACCACTAGTGAAATAGAAGAGATTTGAATCACTTTGATATCATGGGGATGATTAAGAAGAGCTCCAAGTTCAGCAAGAAAAGGAAAAAGGTTAGTACTTCTCCGATTTCTAGTGTCGATGGTGAAGAATCTTCCATGGCACCGGTGGTTGCTCCGGTTGTGTTTGCTCCAAGTTTTGCTTCGGCAATAGCCATGGAAGCTGAGAATGTTCATGGTATGAACGCTCAAGGTATGAAGGTTAAGCATATGAATGATAATGGTGTAGTGAGTAATATTAACAATGACTCTTCCAATTCTCCGACTTTAATTCCGACGGTTGTGGATTTTAGTGATTTTACGGCTGACAACATAGATGTCAGAGAGAAGACGGGTAAAGAGGGTGGTTCCGGGTCGATGACGGGTCAGTATGGTGGTCATGAGTCGGTGTTGAAGTCCATGAGTCATTAGCCAAGGGTTGGAGAAGCTGATGGGTCTTCATTTCCCACGAACATTGGGAATTCAAGTTTTGCGGTTTCCGAAACGTCACCTCTTCTCGAGAGGAAGACGGGTCACATGGGTGGGTATGGGTCGAAGGCGGGACAGGTAGATGACCATGGGTCAAGGGCGAAGTCCAAGAGCCATCAATCAAGACTTCAAGAATTCAATGAAACATCATTTCCCATAAACATTGGGAATTCAAGAGTGGCGGATCCCGAAAGGTCTCACCTTCAACCGATACATGGGAACTCGACCAGTGCGGGTCTCAATGGAACTCATTTTCCCAAGAGCCTTGGAATTTCAAATGCTGATAATACCAAGGGGTCTACTCTTCAAACGAGCCTTGGAAGACCAACTAATGTGGAAACCGAAGGGTCGTTGTCACGACCCGACCCGACGGGCCGCGACTAACGTCCTAATTGGACGTCATTACTGACCTGTCACTCTTAACCCATTTAATACAGATATCTACAGAAATTTCGGCAGCACAATGCTGCTTTTACAACATATCCCTGAAACGGGCGAGCCGACAAGGCTGCCAAAACAACAACAAAACAACAGCCACAATAGGCTAGCCGACTAGGCTGCCACCAACCAACATCACGCGCACAAAGGCATAAATCAAAATACGCAAGCCGGCAAGGCTGCTACTAGATAACCACATCAAAACCCAAAATAAGGTACAAACGTCAAACCCACAACTGTCTACAGACCTCTAAGAGTGTAATACTGACATATGACGGGACAGGACCCCGTCGTGCCCAAAATATGCATAAGTCTGAAAAATAAAGGTTTGTACCAAAAATAGCTGGCTCCGGAACAAATGAGCTCTCCAACTGCTGTACAGAAATCCTAGACTGGAGGATCACCTATCTGAACACCTGAATATGCGGGCATGAACGCATCCCCCCGAGGAAAGGGGGGTCAGTACGAGATAATGTACTGAGTATGTAAAACATAAAATATCAGAAATCAATAACAATCGTACTCAAGTAAAATAGAGAGTCATCAAACTTTCATAAAACTGAGAATCATGTCTGAAAATCATATCATGTATACTGAATCATAAAACACCATGCTCATGTCTGTATATAAAATTGTATAACATGTCTCGGCCCTCTATGGAGGGACTCGATGGAATCTGTATCTGCTACAGTAACATGTCTCTGCCTCAAGGAGGGACTCGATGTAATCTGTATATATAACGTGTCTCGCCTCTAGTGAGGACTCGATGAATGATGCATGGCCGGCACGAACATGATCCGCCCGACTCGGTGGAGTGAAATAGTAACACTTAGCACGAGTAGATATCATGAGCAACTGTATGCAACTAAAATCATTATGTGACTCTCAATAAATTATTACCATAAACTCTGTTACTGAAATCATAATCATTAGTAAATAATCATTTTTTAAACTGAACTGGTAGGAGTTAAGTACGTCCGCCGTACTTTCATAAAAATCATGCCAAAAGAAAGAAGAAAATATCTCACATACCTCCTAGGCGAACTAATCAACTCGATATTAAGGTATGCCTCGTCTAGTACTTCAACCTATAATAAGGAATAACACGCTCGTAAATTTTGATTTTTTTAATGTAAGTTATATGAATAACGGCTCCCTTATTTCTATAAAAATTTGGGCAGCATTTCCTTTGTTTATGTGCGTATCCACAATTTTCCAACAATCCAAATCAGCCAACAATTCAACTCCAACCAACAATCCAATTCAGCCAACAATCCAACCAACCAATCAATAAGTCATTACTTAAGAGTATGACCATAATAGCTCATATACTTGACACATATCATCTATACAACCTTTCTTCCCACCTTTATAGAATTTAATCCCAACAACAATTTAGGTGATTAAACCACCTATCTATCATATTCCACCAACTCTTAATTCATAATAAGAAAATAGTCCATTAAGGCAATCCACTAAGTCTAACAATTAGTAACAAGAGCTCAAGTCTTCTAGTATTCAATATATTACTTTTAACCTCTTTTAAGATATGTATTGACGATCATCGCAACGTATATATAATTTCATAACTTATATTATAATCTAACAAGAACGACCTTTAAATCGGGACAATCATGCTCAACAATTTCATAAAAGTTGGCCCTAACATGTTACAATTCTCTAATTCTTTTTCTTACTTCTTAATCCAACTTCTCTATCAACAATTCCATATCACAAGTGCATTAACATTAAGTTTTTCTTCCAATTCCCAACATGCAATTATCGACCATAACCCAATACTTCAACTACAACAACATGCAACTTCAATTATAGCATAGATTGAAGAATTTCCATACCTTAATTAAATCCCCAAAACAGTCCCGATTTTTAGTCACTGCTTCGTCAACTGAACTTGTAACGTCCATAACTCTCTACTTCGATGTCCTATCGACGAGTGGTTTGTTTATTTGGAAATTAGACTCGACGAACTTCATTTTAGGCTTTTGAAACACCCAAAAACTCCTAATATACGAGGAGATATATCCCTCCAAAGTTGACGAAAATTCTGCCCCAAAATCCCGATTTTTGTCCCAACTTCCATCAAATTCTTGTCCAATTTTTCACTTCTTCAACTCCAATCCAACATGCAAGCATTCTACAATGTTAGACCAACATCCTTACATGTTTTTCTTCAAAAAAACTTGTCCGAAACTTGACGAAAAATTGCTCAACTTTCGGTCCAGGCAGTCCCGATTTGGGCACTGTTTTGGTTCCAATTTTCGCCTCTAATTCGTGGTGAAAGCGTAGCCTACGAAGAGGAGAAAGAAAAGAAGAAAACCTTGAACTATGTTAGGAAATGGGGTGGGAATTCTCGACTGGTCTAGAAAAGGAGAAGGGAGAAATTTTTCTTTCTTTGTGTTCTTGGAAGTTTGAATGAACAAATTAGTCTTTTAGGCTACTAAAGAAAAACAAAATCTGATTTGGGGTATTTACACTTTTGTCCCCAAGTTCCCCAATTGATAAATCTTGAATCCATTTAATTTAAATCTTAACTCCCGCATCCTTTAATTCCCGAAAATTCCAATACGCCTCGTATTCTCGTTATCGTAATTTATATACATATACTACTATTATTAAGGAAATTTTCGACGTCACACTCGTCGTTGCCAAAATTATTCCGTATTAACATGTAAGAATATACTAAATTTCCAAAATTTGAATCTTTATTCTTAAAGACGTTCTTAATTATCGTCTTAAAACCACGAGGTGTAACAGTCGTCTTTTCCCAAGACGTCTAGGAACTCTGTTTTTGTCTCGGTCGATGAAGCATTTAATGCCGTGGGAGATGAGCCATTTATGGCAACCATTCCCAATAGTGCACAAGTCTTGACTTCCCCCACGAATGCAACTAATGCACCTACTAAGCGTGCAAATGATACTCGGACACCACAACAAAATAATGAGTCTAATCCAACAAAGAAAACTTATGCGGGAATCTTTACAAGTTCTCGTCTACAATCAAAAGGACTTAAACTACAATTTGTCGAACAAGAAGGGGATGATGTGGAATTGGATGCAAATGACGAGGTTCCCTTTGTTGAAACTTGGGGTTATTGTCTTATTGGGTGCTTCACGGGTCCTTTCCCGGGACGTGAGGCATTGAATTCTATTGTTAAAAAATGGGGAGTTAAGTGTAGAATCATTCCATACGGACGTCGATGGACTATTTTCCGATTTATGACTGAACAAGATCGCATCACGGTATTTCATGGTGGTCCTTATACGACTTTTGGGAAAAATTTAATGTTAAAATCAGTTAATAAGGACACTTTGCTCACAGATGATTTTTTCATGGACATCCCGGTATGGGTGGTGCTTCGTGATGTTCCTTTGTCGGTATGGAGTGCATCCGGGTTAAGTAAGATCGCCTCACGTGTGGGGAAGCCCTTGTATACGGACCAATTCACGAATGAGAGGTCCAAAATGAATTATGCACGGGTATTAATTGAAGTCAATGTTAGCAAGGAGCCGGTCACATAATTTAATGTTAAATTACCAAGCAATATCAAGTATGTTCAAAAGGTGGAATATGAGAATTATCCCGATTTTTGTTTTCATTGCAAAGCATTCAGGCATAATCATTTCAAGTGTAAGAAATTGGAGGAACAAGTAACGCCTATGGAGACTACGAGCACCCATGAGCCAATAGTTGTTTCGGACAAAGGAGTAGATCCGAAAATGGTTGGTGTTAATGAACCTACACGCTCACTTCAAACCAACCCCCTCTTTGTTCCACTACCAGTCGGTGGATCATTGAACATTGAAGTGGACATGGATGTGATGACTAAGGGGGTACCTAATACGCCTTTGATTCCGGATGCTTTTGGAGGTGTTTCGGTGTCAGGGCAGGAAGATGATGATGGATGGCAAGAGGTTACTTCCAGAAAGAATCTACACAGAAACAATGGTAAAGGAGCAAGTATGAAGATCGGAGGAACATTTCAGAACCCCCCGGTTATTAGATGAAGATACTATCTTGGAACGTCCTGGATAGACAAGCATTTTAAATTATAATGTTGAGTTTATTTTCTTGTATTGTTTTTTGCTTTGTTTACGTTGAGGCTTGAGAACCCTCGACGATTGATTGTACTTTCCTGATTTTAGTTATAATAAATTTATTAACCTTTCAAAAAAAAATGTAGTATGTCTCACAGCTACGAGTAATGATTACTCGTGATGAACACATGGATACTTTGGAGAGTATTGGTATACCCTATCGATAAATTGTTTGTTATACATGTCTATAGTGTTATCGGCGTATGAAATATAAATGTCATTTGACTTGAGGCCAATACACACTTTGTTAACAGAATGATGTACTTTGACCAAGTTCTAAGCTTAAACTCCTTCTGGATAAGATACAACTTGTGTTGGGTGCATCATGATGTAAATCAAGGTGATAGTTGAGCCAAGAATATGATTCATTCTTCGATTGGAAATTCGAGAGAGCATTCAACTTCTCAATGTTATTAGGTTGACTAAAGTCACTGGCCAGTGCAAGAGACATATTTAAAATATGGTCTAGTTGTCAACTAATAAATGTGAGATAAATTTATTAAGCCAATTGGATAGACAATTGACAAATCCTAAGCTTAATCGAGTGTGTCGTGAATGAAGGGAGTTTATAGTTTCGCATAAAGGTTAAGTTTGCTGGATTCATGTAAACGTATTTCACATATTAAATTCGTCATACGATGCAGTCTAAGAGTTTCGTATGGACCTTAATTAGATTAATGTCGATATGTGAAGGCCTATAAGGTCACATTATATGCGATTGGTTCTTCGATCTAAGAGTGTATTGAGAAATTATTAAATATTCAATTGAGAATCGTAGTATTTAATTTATAATAATTATGGAATATTTCTATTTGATAGAAATTATTTAATTAAGTCAAATTGGATTTCAGATTTAATTAAATGCGTTGAATATATTATATGGGTACTCAGACAAATACATGGAAGATAATGTGCCATAAATTACTGGCCCAAGTTGTAGCCTTGGCGGTCCACTTGGACGTGTGAAGTGGACCAGCTGGGCTGGTCCACTGAACATCAACATGGGTCCAGATTTTCCTGTTTTATATCTGTTTAGGTTTTGTCCTAAATTTCTATATATACAACACATACCTCATAATTATGAGGTTACGTAAAATAACTTTTCAGTTTCTAAAAACAAGATTTTCTAGCTTTCTTGATTAGAAAATACACTGGAGTTAGATCTTGCAGTCGAGGAATCAAATCGCGTGGATACCTTAGTGTTGAATCCCGCGTTCGAAAACCCGTAAGTTTTCTTTTATCATGGTTTGAATATAGTTGATTATCGTATAAGCCATGTCGGGAATGTTGTTGGGTAAGAAAAGATTTAAACTTCCGCTGTGCTTACTACCCAACAAATCCCTATACTTTCACCGTCCAAGTCCAGAAATATTCTTTCACAGAAGCAGACATAGCCCAAATTCTAAGAAATCTGACTTCCTTTCACCTTGCCATACCTCAATTCTAAGAAATCTGCCATAGATATTAAAATTTTGATACACCCTGTAGAGATATTGCTGCTGTTTTCTACCCCATCTTCTGTAGAGATCCCCTTCCCCGTGATGCTTGCCTCATAGCATCGCATATCCAACAGAGATTGTTCTCATCTATGTTGATTCTGCTAGTGATATACTGTAGCAGTCTAAGTTAATGACTTCACAAGATTTTGCAGATATATTTTAATCATCATGAAGTGACATGCATGCAAAATGAAGAATTTATGCTGCCCATCAGTATTACGCGTCAAACTAGAGTACCTCCGAAGAATCCGAAACATCTTAAAACTAAGAAGATACTTTAATACCACTATCACCATTAAATACAATTGTCTCCAAAGGTTTCAGACATTGGACTACTATAATCCAAGAACATCATAAAAGCCAAACCATTCGTTTGGGCAACTCCTACGGCCAACAAGGTCGTCTCAAACATTTTAGAGTCTGTCTAATTCGTAAAAGTGAGTCCTTAATATAAGTAAATATACGATTTCAATAATTAAAAATTATATTCAATTGGAACATTATCTCTATTCTTCAGAACGACTTGATTCTCTATATTAATATTCTCATTAACATTATTAACATTTTGATCTTCAACCTAAACTTGTGTCTTTTTTATAACAAACTTATCAAGAGCTCCTCTTTGAGATTTAGTTAATTCCTCAATTTTTCTTCTTCTTCTTACGCTTTCTCATATCCATACTTTTTAGGAGACATAATATGTAATTGAAATGCAAAAAGGACCGAAAAAATCTAGTAATTTTATGTAATGCTCCAATTTGTTAGAACAACCATTCTCACAATTTGCGAAACATGAATTGAAGCTTTCAAGCTGAATATCGGACGGAACACCTACTGTTTTTGTTCAATAAAAAATTAGTAAACAATTGAAATATGATAAACAATAATATTTAATGATTAAAAATTAAAATAACAAACAAGACTTCATTCTTACATGTTTGGCTAGTACTATGAGCACGGGATTACGGGAAAAGACAGAGAGCAGTGTTTTCACAAAGACACAAAAGATAAGGGAACTATATCAGATTTTGGGCTGCAGATTTAGGGCAAGGCAGAAGAGAGCAAGCCATTGTCCACTGAATGATGATGCTTTGGTTCTTGGGTTAGGGATTTTTTGATTTTGAGGGTAATGTACTAATGGGTTGGCCGATTCGGCACTGGGCTGGACCGTTAATTTCATTTTTCAATGAGGAGTTGCCAGTTGGGCTGGTTTGTGTGTGTAATATATATGGGCTGGTATGATTTTTTTGGAGCCCCTAAAATTTTTGGGCCCTGTGCGGTAGCACAACTCACACATGCCCAAAGATAGCCCGACAGCGGCGGGCCGTCACAGGCGGTCAAGGTGGTCTGTGACGCCCGTGGGCCGACAGGCCTTCAGCCAATTTTTATTTTTATTTTATATATTTCAAATATTAAGATATGTATTAAAAATGTCTCTAATCTTATACTGATGGATATAAAATAGAGTCACAAAGCAAGTGCAACCAATGCGTAAATTGAACAAATTGTTTGCCTTTCTTGGTTATAATTGTTTCTGTTTATAAATTTAACGGAAAAGGGTCAAATCTGCCCTTAGCCTATATGATATTGCGCATGTTTTCCCTTATTTTAAATGTTGTCTCAGTTATGCCCCTACCATTATATTTTTCTTATACTGGTGCCCTTGATTTAATAGAAACCTGGAAAAAAAATATAGAAGGGCATATTTGTTCAGTTTCACATAGCATAGGGGCTTATTTGTTCCATTGAAAATCATGAATTACATATTGTACCAATAGTTCTTAGATTTTTTTATAGTCCATTTTATGCTTGCCAATATTTTCTTGGTACTACATTTTGAAACTCCACACTTATCGTGCCACTCCACACTTACTTTCTTATTCTTTCACTTGCTTATGAAATGTCGGAAGCTTAGAGTTTTCCAAAACTCGTGGAAGGGTATGTGGATGTGGAGTTGGTGCACTCCATCTCACATCATGGACTCCAAATAATTCTACTAAATTTTTGTCATGCGTGAAATTCACGAAAGGGCCAAACCACATTTAATTTATGTAAGAAATTGTATAAATGCTTAAAATGTAATATTTTCTGTCACGACCCGACCCCGGGCCCGTGACTGGTGCCCTACCTGGGCACCCTTACAGGTATACATCAGAGATAATCAGCGGAACATACATAAACTCAATAATGAAATAAATAATAGGTTAGCCGATAAGGCTACCTCCCGGGATATATACAATTCCAAAAGCAGTTACCTCAATTTTTTTTTATAAAGTGACCCACAAGATATGACTACAGACCTCTAAGAGTTTATATAAACAACTGTGACGGGAAAGGGCCCCGCCATACCCCTGAATGTACAAAAGTCTACAACCTCAGGGAACCGTACCAAAAGACAAAGCCTCCGGAGAAATGGAGCTTTCCAAGAACTGAACAGTGATCCTAAGAGTGCGGATCAGCAAGCTATGTACCTCAACCTGCGGCAAGAACGCAGCCCCCCGAAGGAGGTCAGTACAAGATATGTACCAAGTATGTAAAACTGAAAGTACTGTAATTTAAATCATAATAGTCTAAAAATAAAGCTGAAGACATGTATGATAACCCAATTAACAGTACAATGTGCCTTACCGAGGTGAAAGTAATGAAAGTCAGTTTTACCTCTTAAAGACTATTTCAACACATGAACAATAGTCACACCGGGCTACGGACACAAGCCCTTCAATATCATCACATAGTCCAGTAATGGTCTTAAGCCCACAAACATCAAAGCGTGCCCGTGGAATCCCCCGTCACTGCCGACAGCTGTAAGCGTAAACTATAACCATGTGACGCGCCCGTGGCATCCTACCTCACTGTCGGCGTACACATACACAACACGTATATATATCTCCTGCCCGTGGAATCCCTCATCACTGCCGACAGCCGTAAGTGTAACTATAACCATGTGACGCGCCCGTGGCATCCTACCTCACTGTCGGCGTACACATACACAATACATATATATACTATATATCTCATGCCCGTGGAATCCCTCATCTCGGGTACATGACTTCATGGGGAGCTAATCCATGGGGTAATAATCGTAGATAACATGCCCGTGGAATCCCTCATCTCGGGTACATGTCTTCATGGAGAGCTAATCCATGGAGTAATAATCGTATATAACATGTCCGTGGAATCCCTCATCTCGGGTACATGTCTTCATGGAGAGCTAATCTATGGAGTAATAATCGTATATAACATGCCCGTGGAATCCCTCATCTCGGGTACATGTCTTCATGGGGAGCTAATCCATGGAGTAATAATCGTATCCGGGAATTTAACCCGCATCCTGGTCGTATGCCTCGGAATCCCTCATCGTAAGTGTCACGACCCGACCCCGGGGCCGCGACTGGTGCCCTATCGGGGCACCCTGTCAGGTACACATCAGAGAATAGCAGCGGAACATACATAATACAAAATCTGTATAAGGTAAACATCACTAGCAGCCGACAATGCCGTCTTTCATAAAATAACTTAATCGAAAGTGAAACAATACAACTTATTCTTACAGCCCAAACCACAAACGTGACTACAGACCTCTAGGAATAACAACTGTGGCGGGACAGGGCCCCGCCATACCCCCTGAATGTACAAAAGTCCATAACCTCAGGGAATCATACCAAAAGACAAAGCCTCCGGAGAGATGGAGCTTTCCAAGAAATGAACAGTGATCCTAAGAGTGCGGACCAACAAGCTACGTATCTCGACCTGCAGCATGAACGCATCCCCCCGAAGGAGGTCGATAACAGTACCAAGTATGTGAAATCGAAATCGTAATGAAATCATAAGTCTGAAAATAAGCTGGGGTCAGGGATGAAATCAACTTACCTTTTACTGTGCCTTACTAACAATGAGAGTAACAAGCATATATATAATACTGCATAAAATAGGAGGCTCGTGATCAAAACAGGGTCCCTCGCCCGTAGTATCAATAAGCAATCCTACTCCTGGGACTATTTCACCCGCATGGGTCCTGTGGACCCGCATGAGGTATTCCTCGCATAGGCTGTACTCGCCCGCATGGGACTATTTCACCCGCATAAGCCCATAAGGACTCGCATGAGGTATTCCTCGCATCGTGGGTAGCAAGTCCACGGAACAGGTGGTATAACGATCTTGGGGACTTACCCCTCAGATATACTCTTACCCTGAAGCAGATGGTATAACGATCTTGGGGCTGTACTCCTCAGATATACTCTTACACTGGAGCAGATGGTATAACGATCTTGGGGCTTGCCCCTCAGATATACTCTTACACTGGTGCAGATGGTATAACGATCTTGGGGCTTGCCCCTCAGATATACTCTTACACTGAAGAAGGTGGTATGACGATCTTGGGGCTTGCCGCCGGACATACTCTTACCACGGAGAAGGTGGTATAACGATCTTGGGGCTTACCCGCCGGATATACTCTTACCCTAGCTCAAATCATCCATCATATCATAATCATAAATAAGTTAAGAAAACTTATAACTTCTTATTAGTCTTGTTCATATACCCTCTCATTTTAGTTTACTTAAGGCACTTAATCATATCTTTAATAAAAGAAAACCGGAAATTCAACCCAAGCACTACATACTTCAACTCTTTTAAAAGTGACTCTTTTTCATACATAAAACCTTTGGGCAATTGATGCCTTAAAATCAATTTGCCTTTCATAAATCAAATCATTCGTCCTTACTTGTCTTACTTAGAGTAAACCTCTTCTCATTAACCTTTTATAAGCTAATATAACTAACTTCCCATAAAGCCGTTATACTATCTTTATGCTTTAGAAATTAAGACATTCTTATCTTTTCATAAGGCCATTATAACTAACTTCCCATAAAGCCGTTATAACTCCTTATAAACCATTTCGTTCTTTTACTAACCAAGAGACTCATACTTCAAACAAATTTACACAATTTTCAAAATACTCCAAGCCTCTTATCTTTTTAGAAAACAAGTCTCTTACCTCAACAATTTAAGCCTCTTGTCTTTTTAGACTAATTCAATACTCTATACTTTCACACCAAGTACTCTATACTTCTTTATGTCAAGAGATCCTTGTCTACCTTATTTAGAATAAACCACTCCTCAAGAACAAGCGGGTTAACTTCTTAACCCCACCACTTAGACATTTTCTCAAAACAAGTCAAGTATAACAAAAGGATTTACTTCATTTAAAATACGTACGTCTACCGTACTATATAGTTATAACTACTCATGCTCAAGAGATAAGAAAGTTTCCACATACCTCTTTGGTCAATCCACTTGCTAAGCTCAAACTACCGCAAGTAATATATCAACCTATAATAATCATGATACGTGTATTAACCTCTAATTTCATTGTAGAAATAATACAAGTTCAAAGCCACTAAATTCTATGGAAAATTGGGCAGCATTTCCTTTGTTTCTACATACTATGCCACCTTTCTCAAGGCCGAATCCAACATCCAAACGCCACATTTAAGGCTCAACAATCCAAACATTTCAAAGGGGATTACACACCTAAACTTGGGTGTGTAAAATTCTGCCCCATAAGGTACAACAATCCATTTAACAATTCTAAGGTAGTTTTTAGGCTACAACATGCTCATAATATCTTCTTAACCAATTCCTTCACATCCAAACCATATTTCTTACATGCAAGGACTCTAAGTGCATTATTTACCACTACACATCCCTTCTTCTTCTTCACATGCAACATAAATAACTAATCATAAGAGAAGAAATGTTACCTTAAAGCTTTAGCCAAACTTATTCCAACAATTTTGCTAGCCTCCTTGCCAAGAACACCACCACAATAACACCAACAAGCTAGCCACAAACTTCCTTCTTGTTCTTAACTTTTCAGATTTTTCTTAGGCTTGAATTCTTCTTGGAATTTTAGAGAGAAGTAGGAGCTTAAGCTTAGAGATAGAGAGAGATTAGAAAAATGACCAAGTCTTCAAGACTTGGTCAATATAAGGCATGCAAGAAAATCAGATGGGGGGGGGGGGACACTTGTCACCCTCCCAAGGTCTTTTAAAAGAGAAAATCTGCTTTTTCCTAAGTTTTTCCGCCAGAATCCGCCGGCGCCGCGCCGACGCAGCGGCGCGCTGAAACCTCTGCGGACTCTCGGAACTTCCGGCGCCGCGGCGCTGCAACTTCAGCGACCCCTCAGTACTTCCGGCGCCGCGGCCCTGTCGCCTTTGCCTGAAACGCATTTCTGTCCGTCTGCGCACTGAACTTGTAACTCTCATAACTTTCTACTTCGATGTCCTATCGACGAACGGTTGGTTGCGTTGGAAACTAGACTCAACGAACTACGCCCTAGGCCTTTTGAAACACTTAGGAACCCTCAAAGTACCGGGTCATAACCCGCCTCAAATTTGACTAAAACTCATCCGAAACAATCCATCAACCTATCTTTCGAAAATTTTAAGTCTTACTCCCTTTCGTATGCTCTCATACGCATGACCTGAACTACGGGGTGTAACATTCTCCCCCCCTTAGAAACATTCATCCCCGAATGTTCTTTTGGAGCCAATCTACTATTCCTCGGTACATCCTCGTACTTCACGCTTAATGGGACCTTACTATGCCACTTGTGACTTTAAGATATCGCACACGCTTAATCAGTCCTCATAAATCAAACAGGAAAATGAGTCCAAAGTATGAACCATTACCACCTACTCTCGTTCATGGCCTAACAGAATTGCCCGTCCGTATCTACCAACTTATTCTAACACATGTACATAGTCTCAATATCCTCTGTTCATAACACTAAATCATACAACAATCCTATCACACATACTAATATCTAAAGGGTCAAAGATATACCTGTAACTATTGCTTCACATTCCCCTTGTCGTCCTAATCATGATCCTGCCCTGCACGGCGCATAACAAAAGAAGGTGATGAACTAGCCACTGATCCCGAAGGCTGAATCTCTACATCCGCGCTATCCCTGGTCGAACAGTTCCTCGCATAATGGCCCTGCTGGCCGCATGTATAGCAATTATCCAAACTAGCACGACACTTGTCATGACCCGACCCCGGGGCCGCGACTAGTACCCTACCGGGGTACCCTGTCAGGTATACATCAGAGAATAGCAGCGGAACATACATAACACATTACTTAGAAAAAAGGTAACATTACGTGCGGCGGTAGATAAAGTCGCTTCTATAAAACATACTTAAACAAAAGTATAGTAATACCACTGGTTCTTATAGCCCAAAACACCAACGTGACTACAGACCTCTAGGAATAACAACTGTGGCGGGACAGGGCCCCGCCATACCCCCTGAATGTACAAAAGTCTATAACCTCAGGGAATCATACCGAAAGGACAAGCCTCCGGAGAGATGGAGCTTCCCAATGAAATGAACAGTGATCCTAAGAGTGCGGACCAGCAAGCTACGTATCTCGACCTGCGGCATGAACGCAGCCCCCCGAAGGAGTCGATAACAGGTACCAAGTATGTGGCCCAAAAAATCGTAATGAATTCATAATAGCATATATATAAAGCAGGAGACATGTATGATAGCCAAACTACAGTACACAACATATACGCAGCCATGTCAAGTCAGGGACTCACGCCCTCTAAGTCATCACTCAAATATACCCATAGGTCTCATGCCCATAATATCAATCGTGCCCTTGGAATTCCTTCCTCACTGCCGGCAGTCTATGATATAACAACACTAAAGAGTACATATGAATACTAGATCCCACCTGTATCATAAGAACCGTACGAGGCAATGCGAAGGCATAGCTACGAGATCCACCTGCGTCCTCAATCGCCAGGGCAAGTCACCGGCTACGGATCCACCGTATCAACAATACTATAAGCGAAATCACGAAGGCGGGGCAAGTGCGATAGCCTCTACCAGATCCACCTGCGTCACATCGCCGGCCAGGCACGCAGCTAACCACCAGTCCACCTGCATCACACCACTTCGCCCCAACACGGCCGGCAAGTACGAAGCCAACTACGGATCCACCTGCATCACGTCTCGGCCGGGGCGGTGCGAGGGCTAACTACTAGATCCACCTGCGTGATGAGACCTCGCGGAGAGCTAATCCATGGAATAATCATCAGCGGAAACGAACCCTCATCATGGCGCGTACCCGTGGAATCCTCCATCACCGATGCGCCCAAATAGACTCATAATTACATGCTTTTAATTGGTGCAATACCATGCCTTTATACAAACCAAGACAATTACCATGCCTTCTTTTCACATAAACCAAGAGAATTCTTATTTAAGCAAGCCAAAGTACTTTTCAAGGCACACATAGACTAATTCTCAATTAAACAAGCCAAAGCACTATGTACGTACATTCTTTTCGAAAGCCTCCTTTTTATGTAAAATCCAAGATACTAACACTCGTAGTATCGAGGCGTGTCTATTTTTCAAAGTAAGTTACTACACCTTTAGAAAAATCATTTCATAGCTTGAAACCAAGTAACTTCATTTTTCCCACAATCTAGACAACTTATGCTCATTAATCAAAATAGACAACTTTCATAACCTTCCATAAAGTTATTATAACCAACTTCCCATAAAACCGTTATACTAACTTTATGCTTTAGAAATTTACGACATCCTTATCCATTCATAAGGCCGTTATAACTAACTTCCCATAAAGCCGTTATAACTCCTTATGAACTATTTCGTTCTTTTACTAGCCAAGAGGCTTATACTTCAAACAAATTCATACAATTTTCAAAATACTTCAAGCCTCTTATCCTTTAGAAAACAAGTTTCTTACCTCCAAAAATTTAAGTCTCTTATCTTTTAGAATAATTCAATATTCAATACTTTCACACCAAAAGTACTCTATACTTCATTAGGTCAAGAAAATCCTTGTCTATCTTATTTAGGATAAACCATTCCTTAAGAACAAGCGGGTTAACTTCTTAACCCAACCAACTTAGACATTTTCTTAAAACAAGTCAAGTATAACAAAAGGATTTACTTCATTCAAAACACGTACGTCTACTGTACTATATAGTTATAACTACTCATGCTCAAAGGATAAGAAAGTTTCCACATACCTCTTTGGTCAATCCACTTGCTAAGCTCAAACTACCGCAAGTAATATGCCAACCTATAATAACCATAATACGTTTATTAACCTCTAATTTCAATGTAGGAATAATCTAAGCTCAAAGCCCCTAAATTCTATGGAAAATTTGGCAGCATTTCATTTGTTTCTACATACTTTGCCACCTTTTTAAGGTCCGAATTCAACATCCAAACGCCACTTCTTAGGCCCAACAATCTAAACAATCTCAAGGGGATTACACACCTAAACTTGGGTGTGTAAAATTCTGCCCCAAAAGGTAAAACAATTAACTTAACAAGTCTAAGGTAGTTTTTAGGCTACAACATGCTCATAATCTCTTCTTAACCCATTCTTCATATCCAAACCACATTTCTAGCATGCAATGACTCTAAGAGCATTATTTACTACCACAAGTTCTTTCTTCTTAACATGCAAAACTAAATCTAAAGGAAGAATCATTACCTTAAAGTTTTAGCCAAAACTTATTCCCAATATTGCTAGCTTCCTTGCCAAGAACACCACCACAACAATGCCAACAAGCTAGCTACAAGCTTCCTTTTTGGTTCTAAACTATTCAGATTTTTCTTGGGTTTTTAGAGAGAAGGAGGAGCTGATTTTTAGAGAGAGGAAGATGTTTGAGAGATGACCAAGTCTACAAGACTTGGTCAATATAAGCCATGCAAGCAAAATCAGATGGGGGGGGGGGGACACTTGTCACCCTCCCATGGCCTTTTTAAAAGAGAAAATCAGACTTTCCTAAGTTTTTCCGCCCAAAAATCCCGCTTTGGCGCCAGCTCGCTTCGCCGGCGCTGCGCAACTCTGCGGACCCTCGGATCTTCCGGCGCCGCGGCCCTGCTTCCCGGCGCCGCGGCGCTGAAACTTCAGCGACCCTACAGTACTTTAGGCGCGCGACCTGCATCGGCGCCGCGCCTCGCCGCTTTGCTCAAACGCATTTCTGTCACATTGCTGAACTTGTAACCCTCATAACTTTCTACTCCGACATCCTATTGACGAACGGTTGGTTGCGTTGGAATCTAGGCTCAACGAACTACGCCCTAGGCCTTTAAAATACTTAGGAACTCTCAATGAATCGGGTCATAACCCGCCTCAAAGTTGACTAAAACCCGTCCGGAATAATCCGTCAACCTATCCTTTGAAAATTTTAAGTCTTACATGCTTTCGTACGCTCTCATACGTAGGGTCAGAACTACGGGGTATAACAACACTCCCCATAATGGGTGTTACCACATCGGCTACACCGAGGTAGAGGTGGCCTCCTCAGACTAACACCCTTACTCTCCCGAAACTCAACCCTGAGCCACGACCGCTCCGAATCTCCCGAACGTCCCAAGATCGCGTGGTGGAGTACTCCGTACTGGCCGAGGCGCATAACTAGCCTGCTGCGGAGGTGGTCCGCCTTGAAAACTGCCCTGAGATCCTACTGTCCTGGCCCTCTTGGGCTGGCCTAAATCTAGCTGATCCTGCCTCTCTCTGTCCTCAATCCCCTGCGCATACGCCTGCATCCTGGCAATATCCATCCCTGGCTGAAGAGCCACCCCCAAGCATGCAGTAACCATATGACGGTCTAGTCCCATCACATACCGATGAACCCTGTCTGCCATGTCAGCTACAAAGGTGTGCGCATACCTGGCCAAGGAGTCAAACTCCAGGTTGTACTCTCTGATAGTCCTTCCGTCCTGCCTCAAGGTCAAGAATCTATCTACGCGGGCTCTCCTCATCTCAGGAGGCAAGAAGTGATCCAGGAAAGCCTCTGTGAACTCCTCCCAAACAGCTGGAAGAGCATCCTCACCTCTCGTCAACACCCATGACTCAAACCAGTTCAACGCAATATCGCGTAACCGGTAAGAAGCTAACACAACGGACTCCATCTCTGAGGCCCTAAGCACCTGCGTAGTCCGCCGCACTTGTCGAATAAACTCCTGAGGATCCTCCTCAGACCTCGAACCATAGAACTCGGGTGGATCACAACTCAGAAAGTCCTGAATCCTTAAACTGTCGGCCCTAGGGCTAGCCACCGGCCCCTGGCGGTGCTGCTCTGCCACAATGCTAGTCAACAACCTGATCTGCTCTCCGTAATCCCTATACTCTGCCCCTGGTTGTGGGACTGGAGGCTTGGGTACCGGAACATCTGGAGCTACTGTCGCTCTCGGCTCCTCTAATACTGCCGGCGTAGCTGAACTCGCCGACCCGCCTACTACCTCAGGCATAGTCTGTGCTCGAGTCCTGGTAACTCTCTGCGTACCTCTAGCGACTCGCCGCGCTTTGCTCTTACGGGCTCGTCGCTTCCGGTGAGGCATAACTGTTACACAAGGATAGGTCAGAGAGGACTCAACCTACTATGACAGCTCTACTGCACAATCTCAAAGAGAGAAGAATGGAAACCAATCCTAAATGTCCTGCAGCCTCGTGATTATAGATGTGGTGCACAACACACCGATAATCAAGACTCTACTAGACACGGTCTGTAGACACTTTCCGAGGACTAACTGCTCTGATACCACTTTTGTCACGACCCGACCGGGCATGGCGAGTGCCCTATCGGGCACCGCATCAGTCTGTCGAGAGAATATCGGTGAACATACATAATACAAAATCAGTATAAGGAAAACATCACTAGCGGTAAAGAGCGCCTTTCATAAAATAACTTAATCGAAAGTGAAGCAGATAACTTATTCTTATACTCAAATCACAAACGTGACTCTGGACCTCAGGAATAACAAGCGTGGGACGGGGCCCGCCATACCCTGAATGTACAAAAGTCCATAACCTCGTGGAATCATACCAAAAGACAAAGCCTGCGGAGAGATGGAGCTTTCAAGAAATGAGCGGTGATCGTAAGAGTGCGGACCAAAGCTACGTATCTCGACTGCGGCATGACGCAACCCGAAGGAGGTCGATCAGTGGTACCAAGTATGTGGCGAAAATCGTAATGAAATCATAAGTCCGAAAATAAATTTGGTCGGGATGAAATCAACTTACCTTTTATTGTGCCTTACTAACATGAGAGTAACAAACATATATATAATCTGCGTAAAATAGGAGGCTCGTGATCAAACAGGTCCTCGCCGTAGTATCAATAAGCAATCCTACTCACGGGACTATTTCACCCGCGTGGGTCATGGACCCGCATGAGGTATTCCTCGCATAGGTGTACTCGCCGCGTGGGACTATTTCACCCGCGTAAGCCCATAAGGACTCGCGTGAGGTATTCCTCGCATCGTGGGTAGCAAGTCCACGGCAGGTGGTATAACGATCTTGAGGACTTACCCTCCGGATATACTCTTACCACGGCGGATGGTATAACGATCTTGGGGTGTACTCGCCGGATATACTCTTACACCGAGATGGTATAACGATCTTGGGGCTTGCCCGCCGGATATACTCTACACCGTGCAGATGGTATAACGATCTTGGGGCTTGCCCCTCAGATATACTCTTACACTGAAGAAGGTGGTATGACGATCTTGAGGCTTGCCCCTCAGACATACTCTTACCCTGGAGAAGGTGGTATAACGATCTTGGGGCTTACCCCTCAGATATACTCTTACCCTAGCTCAAATCACATCATATCATAATCATAAATAAGTTAAGAAAACTTATAACTTCTTATTAGTCTTGTTCATATACCCTCTCATTTTAGTTTACTTAAGGCACTTAATCATATCTTTAATAAAAGAAAACCGGGAATTCAACCCAAGCACTACATACTTCAACTCGTTTAAAAGTGACTCTTTTTCATACATAAAACCTTTGGGCAATTGATGCCTTAAAATCAATTTGCCTTTCATAAATCAAATCATTCGTCCTTACTTGTCTTACTTAGAGTAAACCTCTTCTCATTAACCTTTTATAAGCTAATATAACTAACTTCCCATAAAGCCGTTATACTATCTTTATGCTTTAGAAATTAAGACATTCTTATCTTTTCATAAGGCCATTATAACTAACTTTCCATAAAGCCGTTATAACTCCTTATAAACCATTTCGTTCTTTTACTAACCAAGAGACTCATACTTCAAACAAATTTACACAATTTTCAAAATACTCCAAGCCTCTTATCTTTTTAGAAAACAAGTCTCTTACCTCAACAATTTAAGCCTCTTGTCTTTTTAGACTAATTCAATACTCAATACTTTCACACCAAGTACTCTATACTTCTTTATGTCAAAATATCCTTGTCTACCTTATTTAGAATAAACCACTCCTCAAGAACAAGCGGGTTAACTTCTTAACCCCACCACTTAGACATTTTATCAAAACAAGTCAAGTATAACAAAAGGATTTACTTCATTTAAAATACGTACGTCTACCGTACTATATAGTTATAACTACTCATGCTCAAGAGATAAGAAAGTTTCCACATACCTCTTTGGTCAATCCACTTGCTAAGCTCAAACTACCGCAAGTAATATATCAACCTATAATAATCATGATACGTGTATTAACCTCTAATTTCATTGTAGAAATAATACAAGTTCAAAGCCACTAAATTCTATGGAAATTTGGGCAGCATTTCCTTTGTTTCTACATACTATGCCACCTTTCTCAAGGCCGAATCCAACATCCAAACGCCACATTTAAGGCTCAACAATCCAAACATTTCAAAGGGGATTACACACCTAAACTTGGGTGTGTAAAATTCTGCCCCATAAGGTACAACAATCCATTTAACAATTCTAAGGTAGTTTTTAGGCTACAACATGCTAATAATATCTTCTTAACCAATTCCTTCACATCCAAACCATATTTCTTACATGCAAGGACTCTAAGTGCATTATTTACCACTACACATCCCTTCTTCTTCACATGCAACATAAATAACTAATCATAAGAGAAGAAATGTTACCTTAAAGCTTTAGCCAAACTTATTCCAACAATTTTGCTAGCCTCCTTGCCAAGAACACCACCACAATAACACCAACAAGCTAGCCACAAGCTTCCTTCTTGTTCTTAACTTTTCAGATTTTTCTTAGGCTTGAATTCCTCTTGGAATTTTAGAGAGAAGTAGGAGCTTAAGCTTAGAGAGAGAGAGAGATTAGAAAGATGACCAAGTCTTCAAGACTTGGTCAATATAAGGCATGCAAGAAAATCAGATGGGGGGGGGGGGGGGGACACTTGTCACCCTCCCAAGGTCTTTTAAAAGAGAAAATCTGCTTTTTCCTAAGTTTTTCCGCCAGGAATCCCGCCTTGGCGCCGCGGCCCTGACGCCGGCGCCGCGGCGCTGAAACCTCTGCGGACTCTCGGAACTTCCGGCGCCGCGGCCCTGCTGTCCTGGCGCCGCGGCGCTGCAACTTCAGCGACCCCTCAGTACTTCCGGCGCCGCGGCCCTGTCGCCTTTGCCTGAAACGCATTTCTGTCCGTCTGCGCACTGAACTTGTAACTCTCATAACTTTCTACTTCGATGTCCTATCGACGAACGGTTGGTTGCGTTGGAAACTAGACTCAACGAACTACGCCCTAGGCCTTTTGAAACACTTAGGAACCCTCAAAGTACCGGGTCATAACCCGCCTCAAAGTTGACTAAAACTCGTCCGAAACAATCCGTCAACCTATCTTTCGAAAATTTTAAGTCTTACTCCCTTTCGTATGCTGTCATACGCATGACCTGGACTACGGGGTGTAACAGTAAGCATGTCCAAGGATCAATCACAATGGAAGCATACCCGTGGAATCCCACATCACTGCCGGTACGTCCAAGTAAACTCACAATAAGACCATGGAAGTATACCCGTAGAATCCCACATCACTGTCGGTACGTCCAAGTAAACTCATACTAAGACAATGGAAGCATACCCGTGGAATCCCACATCACTGTCGGTACGTCCAAGTAAACTCATAATAAGACCATGGAAGCATACCCGTGGAATCCCACAGCACTATCGGTACGTCCAAGTAAACTCATACTAATACAATGGAAGCATACCCGTGGAATCCCACATCACTGTCGGTACGTCCAAGTAAGTTCATAACTTCTTTAGACTTTCATTAACATACAAAATGGATCTCATTTTTGTGACCTTAAGGCACTTTCATATCGCCTAATCAAAACCGGGGAATTTAACCCGAAGTACTGTGTACTTCTATTCTTTCAAAAGATCCTTTTTCACATAAGACCCCAAGATACTAACCCCCGTAGTATCAAGGCTTATCTACATTTCAAACAAGTCACTACACTCTTAGAAATATGCTTCTGGCTTCTAAATCAAGTGACCCCCATTTTACACTTTAAGCAATTGATGCCTTTAAATCAAATTTCCCTACTTAATTTCGATTCTTTCATCTTTGTTTACCTTACTCAAGAAAAACCATTCCTTTAACCTTCCATAAAGTTATTATAACCAACTTCCCATAAAGCCGTTATACTAACTTTATGCTTTAGAAACTAAGACATCTTTATCCTTTCATAAGACCGTTATAACTAACTTCCCATAAAGCCGTTATAACTCCTTATATCTTAGACAATTTCGCTCTTTTTATGACCTAGAGACTTATACTTCAAATCAAGTTATACAACTTTCAAAATACTTCAAGTCTCTTAACTTTAGAAAACAAGTTTCTTAACTTACAAATCAGGTCTCTTATCTTTAGAATAATTCAATACTCAATACTTTCCACATCAAGTATTCTATACTTTTTCATGTCAAGAAATCCTTGTCTGCCTTATTAGAATAAAGCATTCCTCAAGAACAAGTGAGTTAACCCTCTAACTCAACCAACTTAGACATTCTTAAAACAAGTCAAGTGTATCACATGGATTTACTTCATTTAAATCACGTACGTCTACCGTACTATACAGTTATAACTACTCATGCTCAAGAGATAAGAAAGTTTCCACATACCTCTCCGGCTTAATCTACTTGCCAAGTCCAATATGCCGTCCGTAGATGTCAACCTATAATGACCATAATACATCTATTAGCTTCTAGATTCAACGTAGAATATTCTAATGTAAAGTCCCTTATTCTACGGGAAATTGGACAGCACTTCCTTTGTTTCTACGTACTTTTCCACCTTTTTCAAGGTCCGAATTCAATAACCAAACGCCACATTTAAGGCACAACAATTCAGCTAACGAAAAAGGGGATTACACGCCTTAACATGACGCGTAAAATTCTGCCCCACAATAATACAAAACAATCCAATAATTCCAAGCCACATTCGGCTACAATGTCACAACAATTATCAATTTCCTTTCAATTCCCTTTAATCCAACTCGTTATTCCAACATGTTATATAAATCATAACCAATTATATACCCTTCTATTTATAACGTGTAAGGATTTTAGCTAACAACCTAATTGATTACAACATGAGTGACTAACATGCCCATTTTTGGTTTTCAACAAGTCGACATGATCCAAATCTTTCCAAACTTTAATATATAAACTACATGCTCATTTCTTAACTACTATAACTTGTAATCTTCAATTACATAATAAGGTGAAGATTTTACCTCAAGAAGCCCTCTTTCCGAAATCTTTTTCACTTTAAAATCACCCACGCGAACCCTCTACAAGCTTGCCAACATTTTTTCTTCTTGATGCCTTTCCAAAAATCTCATCGGGGTTCATCAATTTGAGGGAGAAGAGGGAAATTTTCTTTAGGGAAACCTTGCAAATGACCAAGTCTTCAAGACTTGGTCCTAAAATAAGACCATCTCTTTGTCAAAAAGATGGGAGGGACACTTGTTACCCTCCCATAGGCCTTTTATCAAAATATCCCCTGATTTCTCCCCTTTTTCGCGGAAAATCCCGCCTTGGCGCCGCGGCCCTGCAGCCGGCGCTGCGGCGCTGCAACCTCAGAGCATTTCAGAATAATCGGCGTCGCGGCCCTGCTGACGGCGCCGCGGCGCTGCGACGCCTGCTTGGAAAATCTGTCCTCTGCGTCTGCCCACTGAACTTCTAACGCCCATAACTTCTTACTCTGATGTCCAATAGACGAGCGGTTTGTTGCGTTGGAAACTAGACTCAACGAACTTCATACTAGTCTTTTGAAACACCTCAAAACTCCCAAAGAACTAGGACATATACCGCTCCAAAGTTGACTGAAAGTCTGCCCACAACATTTTTGCCAACCTAACATTCCAAATTCAAATCTTATTTCCTTTCGTACGTTCTTAACTTATTCTCTTGAATTTACGGGGTGTAACATTCTTCCCCCCTTAGAAACATTCGTCCCCGAATGTTCTTTTGGAGTCAATCTAATATTCCTCGGTACATCCTCGTACTTTACACTTAATGGAACTTTATTATGCCACATATGGTCCTAAGATACTGCACTCGCATATCCATCCATCACTGTCAACCAAGAAAACAGATCCCAAGGGTGCACCAACGCTATTTACTCCCATTCAAGGCCTAAAATGATTCGCTTATCGTACTTCCAACCTACTTCTAGCATACATACATAACCTTAATATTATCCGCTCATGACACTCCATCATACCACCACCTTATCAAAGCATACAAGTATTTTAAGGGTCAAAGGTGTACCTGAAATCACATAGGCGGGTCAAAGGACCGCTAAAACTGGGAACCTCCACCACGACCTCTGTCGCGGCCTGCCGGTGCATGAACATCCTGCCTAGCTATTGAAGGTGAAGAACCCGCAATTGATCCAGTAGACTGTGCTATCCCACCAGTGCCACCTCTGATTGGACAGTCTCTCGCCAAATGGCCCTGCTAGCCGCAAGCATAACAAGTTGTCGACGTAGTACGACACTCCCCGAAATGGGATCTACCACAGTAACCACACCGAGGCAAAGGTGGCCTCGCAGCTCTTGTCGCCGGACACCGTGAACTGCGCACCGAGCTTGACCGCTCCCGAATATCCTCGGCGGTCAAACCACCTGCCGGAAGACCGGGAAGGGGCACTCTGCGTCGGCTGAAATGTAAACCTAGCCTGCTGCTGAGGCTGTCCACCCCGAAAGCTATCCTGAAACCCTGCTCGCCTCTTGGTGGGTGGGCATGGTAGCCCTCTCTCTCTCCTCGCCTCAATCCCGCGTGCATAAGCTCGCATCTGCAATATCCATACCGGTGAAGAGCCACTCCTGCATACGCAGAACCATATAACGGTTTAGCCCCATCACATAGCGGTGAACTCTGTCCGCTATGTCCGCCACAATAGTGGGTGCATACCTGGCCAATGAGTCAAACTCCAGGTTGTACTCTCTGATGGTCCTCCCATTCTGTCTCAATGCCAAGAACCTATCCAAGCGGGCTCTCCTCATCTCAGGAGGCAAAAAGTGATCGAGGAAGGCTTCCGTGAACTCATCCCAATGGTGGAGGAGCACCCACACCTCTGACAGCTCGCGACTCAAACCAGTTCAACGCAATATCGCGTAACCGGTAAGAAGCTAACACAACGGACTCCGTCTCCGAGGCCCTAAGCACCTGCATAGTCCGCTGCACCTACCGAATGAACTCTTGAGGGTCCTCCTCAGACCTCGAACCATAGAACTCGGGTGTATTACAACTCAGAAAGTCCCTAATCCTCAGTGCCGGCCCTGGGTTAGCTACTCGCCTCTGTCAGTGCCGCCTGCTACTATCTTTGGTCAATAACCGATCTGTTCTCGTAATCTTATACTCGGCCCACAGTGGAATCGAGGCTCAGTACCAGGAACCTCGGGCTACTACCGCCTCGCTCTCTAATATCTGGCGTGGTGAACTCGCCGATCCGCCCATAACCTCAGGCATAGTCTGGGCCTGAATCCTAGTAATCCTCTGTGTACCACTAGCAACTCTTGCTGCCGCCTTGCCCTTCTGGGCCCTGGTCGCCTGACGTGGAGGCATAACTGATACATAAGAATAGGTCAGAGAGGATTCAACCTAGTAGGACAGCTCTCGCACGATCTCGGAGAGAAGAATGGAAACCAATCCTAAATGCCTGCAGCCTCACGATTATAGATGTGGTGCGCACACACCGATAATCAAGACTTACTGCACGCGATGCGTAGACACTTTCCGAGGACTAATCGCTCGATACCACTTTTGTCACGACTGGACCGGGCGATCGGTGCCTACCTGGGCACCCTTACAGGTATACATCAGAGATAATCAGCGGAACATACATAAACTCAACAATGAAATAAATAATAGGTTAGCCGATAAGGCTACCTCCCGGGATATATACAATTCCAAAAGCAGTTACCTCAATTTTTTTTTATAAAGTGACCCACAAGATATGACTACAGACCTCTAAGAGTTTACATAAATAATCGTGACGGACGGGCTCGCCATACCACGAATGTACAAAGTCTACAACCTCGAGGAACCGTACCAAAGACAAAGCCTCGGAGAAATGAAGCTTTCAAGCGAGCGGTGATCCTAAGAGTGCGGATCAACAAGCTATGTACCTCAACCTGCGGCATGAACGCAGCCCCCCGAAGGAGGTCAGTACAAGATATGTACCAAGTATGTAAAACTGAAAGTACTGTAATTTAAATCATAATAGTCTAAAAATAAAGATGAAGACATGTATGATAACCCAATTAACAGTACAATGTGCCTTACCGAAGTGAAAGTAATGAAAGTCAGTTTTACCTCTTAAAGACTATTTCAACACATGAACAATAGTCACACCGGGCTACGGACACAAGCCCTCCAATATCATCACATAGTCCAGTAATGGTCTTAAGCCCACAAACATCAAAGCGTGCCCGTGGAATCCTCCGTCACTGCCGACAGCTGTAAGCGTAAACTATAACCATGTGACGCGCCCGTGGCATCCTACCTCACTGTCGGCGTACACATACACAACAAATATA
The DNA here is from genome assembly GCA_029844215.1 of Przewalskia tangutica. Lineage (NCBI taxonomy): Eukaryota > Viridiplantae > Streptophyta > Magnoliopsida > Solanales > Solanaceae > Przewalskia > Przewalskia tangutica. Next base: position 9,605,301 of record CM056718.1, on the reverse strand, counting down.
TATATATCCTGCCCGTGGAATCCCTCATCACTACCGACAGCCGTAAGTGTAACTATAACCATGTGACGCGCCCGTGGCATCCTACCTCACTGTCGGCGTACACATACACAATACATATATATACTATATATCTCATGCCCGTGGAATCCCTCATCTCGGGTACATGACTTCATGGGGAGCTAATCCATGGGGTAATAATCGTAGATAACATGCCCGTGGAATCCCTCATCTCGGGTACATGTCTTCATGGAGAGCTAATCCATGGAGTAATAATCGTATATAACATGTCCGTGGAATCCCTCATCTCGGGTACATGTCTTCATGGAGAGCTAATCCATGGAGTAATAATCGTATATAACATGCCCGTGGAATCCCTCATGTCGGGTACATGTCTTCATGGGGAACTAATCCATGGAGTAATAATCGTATCCGGGAATTTAACCCGCATCCTGGTCGCATGCCTCGGAATCCCTCATCGTAAGCATGTCCAAGGATCAATCACAATGGAAGCATACCCGTGGAATCCCACATCACTGCCGGTACGTCCAAGTAAACTCACAATAAGACCATGGAAGTATACCCGTGGAATCCCACATCACTGTCGGTACGTCCAAGTAAACTCATACTAAGACAATGGAAGCATACCCGTGGAATCCCACATCACTGCCGGTACGTCCAAGTAAACTCACAATAAGACCATGAAAGCATACCTGTGGAATCCCACATCACTGTCGGTATGTCCAAGTAAACTCATACTAATACAATGGAAGCATACCCGTGGAATCCCACATCACTGTCGGTACGTCCAAGTAAGTTCATAACTTCTTTAGACTTTCATTAACATACAAAATGGATCTCATTTTTGTGACCTTAAGGCACTTTCATATCGCCTAATCAAAACCGGGGAATTTAACCCGAAGTACTGTGTACTTCTATTCTTTCAAAAGATCCTTTTTCACATAAGACCCCAAGATACTAACCCCCGTAGTATCAAGGCTTATCTACATTTCAAACAAGTCACTACACTCTTAGAAATATGCTTCTGGCTTCTAAATCAAGTGACCCCCATTTTACACTTTAAGCAATTGATGCCTTTAAATCAAATTGCCCTACTTAATTTCGATTCTTTCATCTTTGTTTACCTTACTCAAGAAAAACCATTCCTTTAACCTTCCATAAAGTTATTATAACCAACTTCCCATAAAGCCGTTATACTAACTTTATGCTTTAGAAACTAAGACATCCTTATCCTTTCATAAGGCCGTTATAACTAACTTCCCATAAAGCCGTTATAACTCCTTATATCTTAGACAATTTCGCTATTTTTATGACCTAGAGACTTATACTTCAAATCAAGTTACACAACTTTCAAAATACTTCAAGTCTCTTAACTTTAGAAAACATGTTTCTTAACTTAAAAATCAGGTCTCTTATCTTTAGAATAATTCAATACTCAATACTTTCCACATCAAGTATTCTATACTTTTTCATGTCAAGAAATCCTTGTCTACCTTATTAGAATAAAGCATTCCTCAAGAACAAGTGAGTTAACCCTCTAACTCAACCAACTTAGACATTCTTAAAACAAGTCAAGTGTATCACATGGATTTACTTTATTTAAATCACGTACGTCTACCGTACTATACAGTTATAACTACTCATGCTCAAGAGATAAGAAAGTTTCCACATACCTCTCCGGCTTAATCCACTTGCCAAGTCCAATATGCCGTCCGTAGATGTCAACCTATAATGACCATAATACGTCTATTAGCTTCTAGCTTCAACGTAGAATATTCTAATGTAAAGTCCCTTATTCTACGGGAGATCGACAAAGACTTCCTTTGTTTCTACGTACTTTTCCACCTTTTTCAAGGTCCGAATTCAATAACCAAACGCCACATTTAAGGCACAACAATTCAGCTAACGGAAAAGGGGATTGCACGCCTTAACATGACGCATAAAATTCTGCCCCACAATAATACAAAACAATCCAATAATTCCAAGCCACATTCGGCTACAATGTCACAACAATTATCAATTTCCTTTCAATTCCCTTTAATCCAACTCGTTATTCCAACATGTTATATAAATCATAACCAATTATATACCCTTCTATTTATAATATGTAACGATTTTAGCTAACAACCTAATTGATTACAACATGAGTGACTAACATGCCCATTTTTGGTTTTCAACAAGTCGACATGATCCAAATCTTTCCAAACTTTAATATATAAACCACATGCTCATTTCTTAACTACTATAACTTGTAATCTTCAATTACATAAGAATGTGAAGATTTTACCTCAAGAAGCCCTCTTTCCGAAATCTTCTTCACTTTAAAATCACCCACGCGAACCCTCACAAGCTTGCCAACATTTTTCCTTCTTGATGCCTTTCCAAAAATCTCATCGGGGTTCATCAATTTGAGGGAGAAGAGGGAAATTTTCTTTAGGGAAACCTTGCAAATGACCAAGTCTTCAAGACTTGGTCCTAAAATAAGACCATTTCTTGGTCAAAAAGATGGGAGGGACACGTGTCACCCTCTCATATGCATTTTATCAAAATATCCCCTGATTTCTCCCCTTTTCCGCGGAAAATCCCGCCTTGGCGCCGCGGCGCTGCAACCTCAGAGAATTTCAGAATTATCGGCGCCGCGGCCCTGCTGACAGCGTCGCGGCGCTGCGACGCCTGCTTGGAAAATCTGTCCTCTGCGTCTGCCCACTGAACTTCTAACGCCCATAATTTCCTACTCCGATGTCCAATCGACGAACGGTTTGTTGCATTGGAAACTAGACTCAACGAACTTCATACTAGTCTTTTGAAACACCTCAAAACTCCCAAAGAACTAGGAGATATACCGCTCCAAAGTTGACTAAAAGTCTGCCCACAACATTTTTGCCAACCTAACATTCCAAATTCAAATCTTATTTCCTTTCGTACGTTCTTAACTTATTCTCTTGAATTTACGGGGTGTAACGTTTTCTCTGTTATTATTATCAAAATTCAGCATTGTGGGAGACGTTTTTTCAGGCTTCATAAGTCTGATGTAAGTTATCTATTTTTTCTTTGTGATTATTTTTGTTTTATGCCAGATCTGTGATTCTTTTTTATGTTAATGTTGTGTTGCGGGGTTCTTTTCCCTTGTGATTTTTGTTGCATGCACTATCGTATCGATAAGGACTGGAAAGACGAAGATTTTCCAGCAAAAATTATTCAGGTTATCAACAAATTGAAAAATAAAAATGATGTTATGATCATTAGTGAAAACAATCTTTTGAAAATGAAAAATAGTGCTCTTATTAGTGAAAATGGTCTTAAAAGAAGAATGTAATTTCATTTGATATTTTAGTTGTATAATTTAAATGTAATATAATCGTGAATGAATTGTAATCTGCAAATATTTTTTGTGTTTTGGAATGCAATGATATTTTGTGTCATATTGTTATTTTCGTGCCATAATATTTAGGAATTTGAATAGATTAAACATGCCCCTATACACTACAACAAATCGCTTCAAAGAGAGCGATTTTTTTAAACCAAAAAGGGCGACTAAAAAATGCCCTTTTAGTTCGGACCAAAAAGGACGACATACAGTCGCCCTTTTTAATTTCACCAAAGGGGGCGACTTTTTTTCAAGTCGTTCTTTTTGGTTATCACCAAAGGGGGCGACTTGAAGTCGCCCTCTTTGGTCTGAATCAAAAGGAGTGATTTTTTCAAGTTATCCTTTTTGCTCCACTTTATATTTTGCTTTTATTATTTATTTTTAATAAGATATAAATAACCGAGACCTTATGGAAGAACAAAATATAAAATACCATGAGAAATATCATCTCTCGTGATTTTTCCATCTCCGTTGTTATCCGCCCTATGATAATTAATCACACATAATATCACGGTCAAGTAAAATGTTATAATGAGTACAAATGAAATAACAAATTATATTATCACGTTCTAATATTTTCTTTTTCAAACGTTAGTTTTCTTCTTTCTTGTTTTCCAACATTCAATCTTCATTGAATGCATATATCATAGTATATAAACATTATCACGTACTAATATTATCACGTACTAATATTTTCTTTTATTATTTATTTTTAATAAGATATAAATAAATATGTATTTTTCTTACTTTTGAAATTTTAATTTATTTCTAAACTTTTATTTCACTGCCCATAAATGTTTTAGATGTTTAAATTTATCTATCATATTTTATTAAAAAATCAAATTACTACAAAATATAAATAGATAATATATATATTTGAACCGATTTGTTGTAGTGTTGATAATATATATAACAATTTAATTAAATGCGATTTTGATCTATTATTTTTATTAATAATAGATGAAAATATTAAAAGCCCTCCTTTCAAATTAAGTCGCATTATAGACTTTCGTTCATCATAAATTACCCTATTAGATTTATTCCTAATTTAAATCCATAAAATAAATATCCAAAATTACGAATATTCAATTTTTTGGATATTCGAAATATTCGGATCCGAATGATCTGTCTTATAAAATATGAAGATCGATTTTGTATTTATTTAACCAAAGAGGGCGACTTGAAATCGCCCTGGTTGAGATGGCAAAGAAGGAGACTAAAAATCGCCCTGGTTGAGATGACAAAGAAGGCGACTAAAAATCGCCCTGATTGAGAAGGCAAAGAGGGCGACTAAACTCACCCTTTTTTGTATACATTAAAAAGGGCGAGTTTAGTCGCCCTATTTGTCCTTACCAAAGGGGGCGACTTGAGAAAATCGTCCTTTTTGATCTTACAATTATAAAGCTAATTAAAGTCACATATGTAATTACACAAATAAAAATAAAAATTAATATTTGACAAATATGCGTCATTATAAATGATATATTAAATTAGGTATTTAAGATACATATTATCTCTTGAAAATATATTAATTAATAATAACATATTTGTAAATAATATTGTAAAAATAATAGTATATTTTCAAATTAGATATGTTTTAATTTAATTAATTATGAAAATTAAAAGCACATATTTGTAAGAACATCATGTGTTGTATATGTTATTTGACAAACTATTAATATTAATTGATATTTTTAATCTTTAAAAGTAGATTTAAATTGAATAAAAATTATAATTCTTAGATCAAGAAGGGCGATTTTCTCAAGTCGCCCCCTTTGCTAAGGCCAAAGAGGGCGAGTGAACTAACCCTATTTGGCCTTAGCAAAGGGGGGCGACTTGATAAAATCGCCCTTCTTGATCTAAGAATTACAAAAAAATCACATATGTAATTACACAATTAAAAATAAAAATAAAAATAAAAATTAATACTTGACAAATATGTGTCATAATAAATGATATATTAAATTAAGTATTTAAGATACATATTATTTCTTGAAAATATATTAATTAATAATAACATATTTGTAAATAATATTGTAAAAATAATAGTATATTTTCATTAGATATGTTTTAATTTAATTAATTATGAAAATTAAAAGCACATATTTGTAAGAACATCATGTGTTGTATATATTATTTGACAAACTATTAATATTAATTGATATTTTTAATCTTTAAAAGTAGATTTCAAATTGAACAATAATTATAATTCTTAGATCCAGAAGGGCGATTTTATCAAGTCGCCCCTTTTGTAAGGCCAAATAGGGCGACCAAACTCGCCCTTTTTGATATTTTTCAAGCAGGACGAGTTCACTCGCCCTATTTGGCATTAGCAAAGGGGACGACTTGAGAAAATCGTCCTTCTTGATATAAGAATTATAATTTTGTTCAATTTGAAATCTACTTTTAAAGATTAAAAATTTCAAACGTGATTAATTTTCTTTTTAACTCAAAGTCTCGGAATCCGATCCGAAAATGTTGGATAGTCGATTTTTTGGATATCCGAACTATTCGGATACGAATCCGATCCTAAATGATCCGAAAATTACAAATATCCAATTTTTTGGATATCCGAAATATTCGGATCCGAATCTGATCCGAAATTATCCAAAAATTACGAATATCCAATTTTTTGGATATCCGAACTATTCGGATCCGAATCCGATCCTAAATGATCCGAAAATTATGAATATCCAATTTTTTTGAATATCCGAAATATTCGAATTCGAATCCGATCCGAAATTATCCGAAAATTATGAATATCCAAAATATTCGAATCCGAATCCGATCCGAAAATTACGAATTTAGATTTTTTTGATATCCGAAATATTCGAATCTGAATCCGATCCGATTCCGATCCAAAATTATCCGAAAATTACGGATATCCGATTTTTTGATATCCAAAATATTCGGATCCGAATCCGATCCGAAAATTACGAATATCCAATTTTTTGGATATCCGAAATATTCGGATCCGAATCCAAGGGATTTATGATTAATGAGGAGTATAAATATAACAAATTGATGACTGATTTAGTGGTAGAATGACACAATTCCACAGAGGATGCCCGGGTTCGATTCTTGGCAGGGGATTAATTTGTGGTGATTAATGTTGCATAACTAGTGGTAGAATAGTACAGTGTCACAGTTCAGACCAGGGTTTGAATCCCAGTTGGTGCATTTAATTTTTTTTCTTTTTTAAACCATCCCAAATAGGGTGACTTACAATTTCCCTATTTGGGATGGTTCCAAAGGAGGCGACTTGAAAAATCGCCTTTTTTTTATCTAAGACAACGGACACAATAAGACGACTTGAAGGGCGACTAAAAATCGCCCCCTTTGATCTAAGGGGGCGATATTCCAATCAAAGAGTCGCCCTCTTTGAACCGATTTGTTGTAGTGATAGTATGTGAAACTGAACAAATATGCCCTTCAATATATTTTGTTAAATCGAGGGACACGAGTATAAGCAAATCATAACGGTAAGAGTATAACTAAGACAACGTTTAAAATGGGGAAAACGTGCGCAATATCATATAGGCTAATGGTTTATCTTAGCCCTTTTCCGTACATTTAATTTCGGTTGTAGTCTTCCGAATCAAAGATCTAAAAGGCTGTCAGAGATAAATATATTTGTTTTCCTTTTTCTCTTAAAAAAAGTGAATCGATGTACTGAAAGATTTCGAAAATAGATGAGGACTGAAGGCTATACTGGCAATAAACCAATAGTTCAGCTAAAAATGGTAAAGAAGATGCCCTAATGATATTTATCTCTTTTTTCTTTCTTATTTTTGCTCTTTAAGTTTAGTATTATACTAGCTGTGGAAGTATGAAAACATATAATTCATCTGTTGATCACTTGATTCTAACTAATCCAGTTAGGGCTGGGCATGTATCATGCCATTCTTGTTACTGTATTGCACAATGATGAGTTGCAAAAGGTGTATATTATTTGTTCCATCACCTTCTAATCTTTTTTCCCTTTCGATCGAGAAGACCGATAACTTTTAAGTAGAAAGTCTTCTTATTTATCTTCTATTTTCATTTTTCTTCCTTTCCTTACTTCAAAAGCGTAAAAAATGGATATTTGGTCTAACTCAACCCCAAAAATAGCTTGTAGGGTGAAGATTGTCCAAGTTCATATAAGAAGTTCATGTTTCCATTCCATATCCGTGGGAGTAAGAATGAATCTTTGGTAACTCAACTCAAAAAGATAGCTTGTACGGTGAAGATTGTCCAAGTCTATATAAGGAATTCTTATTCCCATTTCATATCCGATGTGAGACTCTTAACCAAAAGAAAGAAGAAAGCCACCCATTGTCAATAATAGTACAGGGAACACGCTGACATGAGGTCATAAGAAAGAGAACAAGTACATCTAGACACTGAAAGTATTTTTTGAATTGCCAATAAACACAAACTTATTTGTATCGGATTGGATTACAATTTATCAAAACAAAAAATAAAAAATCCAAATAATACAAAACTGAACTGAATGCCCATTGCCCACACCTAGTCGATAGCCATTTCAACCTTATGTATCAAAGGATACATCCACTTAGTTTCAAGTTTCAACTGGATAACCTTGTACAACATCAATGTGTATCACATTTACTCTACAGACTTGTTTCTAGTACAGAAGGAAAAAAACGAGGCTTTACCCAAATAACCTTACTCCTATCTTCTGAAGGTAGGGAGGTTGTTTCCAATTCACCCTCGGCTCCAATAATTATTGGATGAGAAAAATCATAAATTATCTATCTAGAAGAAAATAACGATGTAAAGTTGAGGTGTGCTGTGGAGTTGAAAACAAAATTTTCGTATACTAATCAAATGTGTGCCTGCACCTGATAGATTCCCTTTATTCCACCTATTTTGTTCTTGTGATGACTCTGAGAGTAAGTTCTACAAGTGCCCGTCTTGATCTCTGAACTTCCTTGTCATTGTTCTCTGGAAGAGAGTCAATTGCCGCTGACGCAAGGCTAGCATGCTTTCTTGCAAGTTCTCTTGTTCTCTGTATACCTCTGCTCTTACCAAGGTAGTCCAGAGCCTGCAATTTCCATGGTAGGTTTTTGTTAAGTGATGACAACTAAATTCCACACATGAGAAAACCAATAGAAATCAGGACACAGAACGTAAATGGGTGAGGCAGCGACACATTTACAACATGATAATCATCATCAAAAACTAGTAATAGAAGTCAGATCCAGATACCCAGAAGATCCGAGCATTAATCTAACAGAGGACATCACTTCCAACATTTTTAAAAGTTGAGAACCAGAAATATGTACACCAGAATTGGCATAACTAAGACTCAAATCCCAAAGCAGTAATAGACTTGGAACAGATGGTTGTATAACAAATTAGTCCACCATTGAACTTTGAAAGGACAATCCCAGAATAATCAATTTCCCTCAACCACTGCATGCTGTTGATGGGAACACTTAATTTAGAATAGAAACAAATGAATAGGAATTGTTATCATCATTTTCATTAAACGTGCCAAATTAAGAGGTATAAGCACATTCAACCACAAAGTTTATAAGAACACATGAAAGGAGAAAATGAATGCAAAAATGCTTACGATCTCCACATTGACAGGATCATCAAAACCTCGGTCCACCAGCGTACGCAGTTGAGGAAATTCCTCCATGGCATACAATATTGGGGCAGTTACAATACCCTACAAACACAAAAGTATTCCAGAGAAACTCAATACTTATGGAAAAGAGATTGAGAATGCCGTCCAAAGCTCCCTACATCCTAAACTGAAGCCATTCTTTTATGTCAACTAAATTGAGTTAAAAAATGTGAGAAACAACTAGCAAGGCCAGAAAATTTACATGACGAATATCAGACAATGAACCCTTGCCAAGGGTTGCAGATGTGCCCGTAAAATCAAGAACATCATCTATTAATTGAAATGCCAATCCCTGCATGAACAGACATAGAAAGCAAGAACTCAGAACTAGGGAAAACTCTCGTGGTAAACTACTTAAACAGGTCTTATTTGTACAATCACAAGGAAAATCGTGTATCCACTGAAACTGAAATATCTACCAATGGTCATGTTATAAGATGCATATCAGCAACTTATGAGTATTTCTACGCAATATTTCCAACCAGATAACAACAATGGAAAAGGTCGGAACGTAGAACTATTTTTACTATTTCTACTGAACCCATAATAACCTAAAAGTGAATTTATCAAGTCAAGTAGGACTCTCATCAGAAGACTATACAGACCAAATTTTTTCCATAGTCAAAAGCCAATATGGAGACTTCAGCAGTATGCCCAGCAAGTAGTGCGATTGATTTGCAACTATTTGAAAGCAATGATCCAGTCTTGTAATATGTTTTCTGCATATAATGCTCCATGCTGCAAAAGATGACTAAGAACATTAATTTCTCAGAGGTTGGTCAAAAAGTCTAACAAACAAATAGACCAGATTGCAAGCAACCTTTAGCGCAACACAAACATGACTTATTTTGCAAGTCATCAAGGCATGTATTTACTGATCAAACTACAGAAATAGCGGAAGTGCTAACTATTTTATGCAAACATGACTTATTTTGCAAGTCATCAAGGCATGTATTTACTGATCAAACTACAGAAATAGCGGAAGTGCTAACTATGTTATGCCCCCTTCCTCCCCTCCCCCCCCCCTTCTCCCAGCCTCTTACTAATCATCATACTATACTAAAAGTGGGAAGGTCCTAAGTCTAAGGTTGAAAGACGAAAATATCCGTAAAATATTTGATGGACATTTATATCTTTTTAAAATATATTAGTCACTCAATATTTAGAAATACACCTACAATAAATAAGTTCATATTAGTGATGTCCCTAAGTCTCTCCAGTTTCCAATCATTCCCTTATTTTTCTATTTCTAATCTAAATTAGTGTACAACAGTCATATTGTCCATTTCATCCTTATCATGTTGTCCGTTTCATATTGAAAAGTTTCTTCCACATTAGATTTTACTAAAAGCTCTGAAATATAGTAACTTGTAAGTGGATGGTTCATTTCCCATTCTCCATATAGAGTCTATACATATCCCAACTTATACAACCCGACTACCATACCATAAATATAGACCAAGAATCAATCAGTTCTTCCATCCACCGTTTCTTTACCTATATCAATATAATTATTCAATGCAGATTTCTGTAGAATAAACTCTACTCCATTGTTTGAATAGTGTCCTTGATAAAAGATTGAAATTGTCAGTCACCTTTTGCTGGTAACATGCAAAAAAAATTGAGTTTTTCAAGAGTATGTCTGAAACATCTCACTCATATATAGATATATCTGAGGAAAGACTCATCCTTTGCAATAGTTAGACCAACAATACTGTGTAGTGGTGGCTTGATTTTTTAGAGGGGAAGGTGAACATTAGGGATTGGGGAAAAATGGGTTCTTGACGGCGGCTCTAAAATTTTTCCTCTATCAGTGGTGATGAGAGCTTTTCTGTACTGTGAATGTGTATATCAAGATTTTTTGTGATTGTTGGAACTATGTAATGTGTGTTAACGTTAGAGTGAGGCGTGAGTGAATTCTCTGCGTATTGTGAGTATAAATTGTGTTGGGCAGAGAGTTTAACTGAGCCTATGCGAGTGAATTTTATCGTGTGAATCTAGATGAGCGTGTCCTTGTATGTGTGACTGTATTTTATTGAGTGCAGTGTGAGTGGTGAGATGTAAAGTGTAGGAATTGTGCATGTAAAGGAAATTTTGTGTTAGATAAAATTTAATTTGTTATGCAATTCTATCGAATTGAGCAAGGTGCCATGATTTCATTTGTTTACTCTTAAGCTAATAAAATAAGAGCTCAAAACTTCTGCTGTTATTCTAATATTTTAAAATACTAAAAATTTGATTTTTCTTATGTTCAATTTTCTAAAAAAATGAAACTTATAGAAATGCAAAATTAAAAAGTAAAGTGACAAGCACTAAGAATGCATATTTGAATGTCAAAATGTAATTTAAAGGGAGGGGAGAGAAATTAAGTGTCGACAATGGTGCATATTTCATTTGTTGTTAGCTTGGAGGGTTAAAAGCATAACACTTGTTTTTCTAATGGTTACTCATGTATTTTTCCATCTATATATAGCAATTCATTATGTCATAAAAAATGAAACAATAATCCTCCAAAGTGAGTATGTACTTTTGTTTTGATTTTTAAGGTAAATACAGAATCAATATATCGAAATTACAATGAAACAGTCGGGACAGAGGGCTTTTGTTGGACAGGCCTCTTCATTGAGTTAAATAGTAGGATGAATGATCATTTTAGGGAGCTTACATATTTTAACTAAGTTTTATTTTGATAACTCAAATACATTTTTAACAATATTTGCATAATTTTTTATATTTTATACTTATAGTATGGGGTTCACGGGCAACGCACGACGCGTGTCCAGAAACTAGTCTTAGAAGTACACCAACAGGGATGTTTCATATGACATGAGGTGCTACTTTAAGAAAGCTTATACCCATTCCTCATCATTTTCACCAAAATTAGACATTTCAAGTTCCCACAATCCTCCATCTCAAATTGAAGTGTATTGCAACTATTTGGAGACAAATGAGCAAAAAACCTGGTGTCCTAAAACAGAGAGGATACGGCTAAAGTTAGTATATACCCTCGCCAGCTAAGGTATCAGTTGAGACAGCTAGGCAAAAGTACATGTTTAGCATGCATCAGCTAACATGAGATTTCCCATTTATTGGAGACATAACACCTAACACCCTAAAAGTTAACGAGATATAAGCTCGGTCTTATTTCCTCCAACTGCAAGCATCCTTTCGCTCATAGTATTAGCACGCTTACTCATCAAACAAAATCATTATGATTCAGTAGTTCATACATATTTATCTGTTTGCAGCATCTTCTTTGTTGAGTTGATTCACAGGCTTAACATGTTGAAAAGAGGTGTTGTTCCTAAAGAAATGTGGTTCAAATATATCCCATCCTCTGTTCCAACGTTCTGTTATGGAGCCACAATTTTTAACCCAGATCCCCTTCCTCTATAAACTGATACAACAAATTAAATAAATGAAATAGAAAAAGAAAAATCTAGAATTCTACAAAAGATGGTGAATACTGAAGAGAGAAGGACAAAAATCTATTCATTAATTTTCCACTCTTTAACCACTTAACCTTCTTGATTTCTTCTATTTTACTATGTCTTGTTAATATTATCAGAAAATTCAATAGAAAAGCGTTTTCAGCCTTTCAGGAGGTCAAATATGGGATACATGGAGTTTTAGAGAAGTGGGACACATAGTGGGAAAGAAGATCAGAACCGCTTGCACATTGTAGCCAAGGTCTAAAATAAGGTCTAATCTATAGTTACATAATTTTATCTTTTAGTTAAATATAGAATTCTGCTGCGGCATCTGCACTACCTTTCAAAAGAAGTCAAGTAAACAGGCACTGATCTAATTTATATGATTAAATTTGGGAAGACATCTAGTTAAGAACTCGCGAAGGTTTTTAATATTTGGAGATATGGATATATTTTAGTTGATTCAATTTCAATCAGGATCCATAAAAAAACCAATCTGCACTTTACCAGCATACCTACAACGTTCATCAGAAGACGTCGTAATTTGCATTGTCTCTCCAGTAACAAGATGTTTCACAGCAGTTGCCATAAGGGATACGACCTACAAGATCAGAGTGACAGAGCTGAAGAGAGGATGACTAGAGGTATAACTAAATAAAGCAACAGAAGTGTTGGCTAATATCAACCTTCTAGATAAAATCTTTTCCCTGTTTGTATTTCCATTTTTCTTCTACTTATTTTTAATGGAGGAGAGGCAAAATACATGCATAAATGGAACATGCAGGAAATTAAGTGTGCTTTATTATCTCTTTAATAGGAGGGAAAAGAACTATATAGTGTTGCACGGGTGGAAGTTAAACAAGACCGGGTTATTTGAGATACAGTGTATAAGTTACAAAAGAATCACCAAACATAAGAGATTAATTTGCATGAAACTACACGCGTTAATTAGTTAAAAGGTGTATACAAACCGTAATCCTGGCAAACTAAAATTCTTTATCGTTGACCATCAAGAAATTTATAGAACGAAAGAATATACAATGACAATACATCCCCAGAAAAGAAGACTTGGGATAAGTAGGAATAGAACATAACATGCCTTAATAATAAGAGTATAATGAACCTTGTGGTCCGGCCCTTTCCCGGACCCCACACGTAGCGGGAGCTTAGTGCACCAGACTGCCCTTTTAATGAACACTGTGGTTCCACTCTTGTTAATTATGCAAAAATATTTAACGTTTACTAGAGCCAAGAGGAAAAGACAAAATATACCTCTGTGTTCTTCAAAGAGGCAAGTGCCACACATGCTCGGGAAAGCAGAAAGTCTCCAGCTAGTACAGCTATCTGCATCAAATCAAAGTGATAATAGGGTCAGCAGATAGCAAGGTCGCATAATTTAACAACCCACTTTACAAAGAGTTAATTTGGTAAAAATAACCCACAGGTGAAAATTGCTCTTCCACCCATTCATTTCAAAAACAAAATATCCATTTCAAAACAATTGCTCTCTTCCACCCAAGAGGAGAGCATGAGTCCTGAACCCCCCCCCCCCTCCCCCATCAGCCGACCTGCTCTAAATTCTAAAAATGACTGCTTTAATATAATATTATAATTAAAAAGTAGTACCGCAATCTGTAGTAAGCATGTCATATATTCTACTTGGTGATATTAGATACTCCCTCATTTTTATATACAACTTCACAAGTTTCAAGAATTTGAATCATTTAACTACAAACTTTCATATGATATTTTCTCTGTCACACTAACTTTTCATCATTACTTTTATATTTTCTTCCACTACCATTAAAATAATATACAAGTCAAATAACATCTTAAACTCCTTGGAAATGGAGAAATTGCTGGTAGTGAGCGCTTCTCCCATAATGGGCCCTACCCGGTGTGAATCTGGATTAGTCGGGCCAGTGAGTTCCGGATATTAGATGGTTAATAAAAGATACTATGAACAACATAAATCCATCTCACTACTGCAATATCTTCTTGCTTGCATTATATGGAAGACACTAACAGGGAATAGCATATTTCAGACAAGAAAAGCAAAGTACTATGTACCTTATTTCCCATCACGAAGTTTAAAGAACCTATGCCACGTCTTGTGTCAGCATCATCCAGTACATCATCATGAAGTAGGCTGGCAACCTAACGACGAGTGAAAAAGAAAGTTGTAAGTAAATGGCATTCTAAGACCAATTAATAAACCAATGTGAATTAGAGGAGAGAACATGAAACATCAACTAAGTGGCCATGCAGATTTTTCTGATTCATATATTTTGCATCAACCATGCCAAGATGTTGGCTCATTGAGCATAATGGATGAAGGAATACAGGATACATTAAGGGAAAAAGACCTAGAAAAGATGAGAGACCCCTTTCAGAATAAAGAGACAGAATATTTACATGGATCATCTCAGTGATCTCAGCTATAGACTGCTGCCTTGTACGCAAATCCGTGGAAAAAGAATCAACATCCACCTGGGGTGCAGATCTAGGAATCGGTACGTTCAATGCAGTTGCCATCAACAGCAGAATCTACAACAAAGTGCACCAGTGTATTTATTTTTTCGAAGGAGAATGTATGAAACCATGAGTTGAAAAATGAATGCTACATTGACATGATACAAACTTGAAAAAATCTACATTATGATGGATCTGGCCAAAAAACTGCACTTAACTCAATAACCATTTAAAGCAAATAAGAAGCACCACAAAAGTAAAATATTTCAAGTGGGTACTATCTGTATCAACACCACAATGGTACTTATGTTGGAATTACAAAGATGTCAACTAAAGACTTCAATTCATATCCCTTAAAAGAACACCATTGCTCAGTAGATAATACATATATTGGAAAATTGCATCGCTAATAAAATAGATTTTTTTATGAAGACCTATTAAAATAAAATTATTTCCTCTAAGTGTTGTTTATATGTAACATGAAACTTTTTTCTGATAACTGTGGTGTCCGCGGCCAGCTTACGTGCACCTCGGCTAATTCCACGGGATACCTGCAATGAAACTTTAATATTCCACTAAAATGCAAAATAAAATAAAAAAAGAGATCCAAGTTGTTGAAAGTTGATAGGATTCAGTTCAGTTTTGGTTTGCGAACTTTTTCTGTTTCTTTAGTCTTTTCATGTTTCTCCCTGTTCTATTCACATTCTTTGCTTAGCTTTCAGTCACCTCTCCTGGAGAATCAAGCTTGAACCTACTACAAGTGCAACTAAGGGTATGTTCGGTATGAAGGAAGTTGTTTTCAATTTTCTCATGTTGGGTTGGTCAAAATTGTGGATAACATTTTCTCTAGGAAAACAAGAATGAGGCAAATGACTTCCCAAGCGAAAATAGGGAAAACAGGTTTTACAAGTGGCATCCCACATTAATTGTATCCTTCCCACCCTCCAACACACCTCATATTCACCCCCACCCCCATCCCCACCACCCCACACCCCTACCCCACCCTCTATAGTATTTGTCTAGATTATATACAAATGCTTTTAGGATAATAGTTTTTTCTTACGTTAGGGGAGCCTTGAAGTAGCTGGTAAAGTTGCTGCCATGTGACCATGAGGTCATGGGTTCAAGCCGTGGAAACAACCTCTTGCAGAAATGTGAGGTAAGGCTGCGTATAATAGACCCTTGTGGTCCGACCCTTCCTCGGACCCCGCGCATAACGGGAGCTTAGAGCACCGGCTGCCCTTTTAGTTTTTGCTTATGTACCGAACACACGAAAATAAGTAGGAAACCCACTTATTTTACTGGAAAACATTTCCTTCATACCGAACACACCCTAAGAAATATTCTTTTTCTTCCTTAGTTTTTAGGAAAACATGTTTTAAGCCTTTGGAAAGAAATGTATATCTCTATATTTCAAACCCAAATGTCTTAACTATTCACTAAGCAGCGAGCAAGTAGTTTTCATCAGTTTTTCGAAAGAAACTCAGTAATTAAAAGAACCGCGAGTTTTTTGGAAGCTATGCAGCCTTCATCAAAGGAAATGTGCATTTTGCTTTTCCAACAAATACTTGATGACTGTGAAAGTTTCTCTCTTTGGACTATCCACAAAAGCATGTGCACCAAGCTAAAGATAAATGTATAGTACACATAAAAATTCAGCTTCGGAGTAATAAATCATACTGTGGGTCGAAACCTCTTTCCTTCTACTCCCATTTTGAAGAAATACTCAGCAGCTGAAGCCAGCTTTGGGACCTGGACCAGTATACAAATGAAACAGGCTGTCATCTAGCATCACAAATGTAGCAACTGCCAAACCACAGAACTAATTATATACCTTAGCAACTACCATTGATCTCAGCCTGTTTGTCACAAGGGATAATTCATCCGCAACAAGGGAAAATGGGTCCACTTGCTCCTGAGAAAAAGAAAACAGGAAACAGTGTGAAAACCATCACCCTTCTGCTATTATATAAAGCCAAGGGAAATTAAAAGAAAACCTGAGGAGGCGAGGACGAATAAGATAAGAAAATAAAAAACTTGATGATTTGCATCAGAAAGAAACTCAGAACTATTCAGAGAAGACCTTAAAGTGGCAGCTCAACAATAATGACACTGACAAGAGTCATTCCCGATCACAAGAAAATTCATTCACTTGCTCGAAGCTTTAAGTATTTTGAATTTGATTTGTCTATCCAGACTAAAACAACTGGAAAGGGATAAAGAGAAAGGCCCTTCATGCCCACATACTCTCGATTAAAATATGGAGAAGCAACTGTTAATATTTTTGTAATTGCCTAGACAGTATAATCATTTTTTTCTTCTTGAAATACTTTTTTCATCTTTAGAAGATCATTTTATTAGTAAATAACAGCTCTGAGTAGGTGCTGTGGTGTTTCTTCTTGAAATACTTGATCACAACATATTACACGAAATATAAACCATAAGATCCACCAGTGAGGAAACTAACTAATAATAACGAGACTAAAATACGATGTTAGCAAAAAGACAGGACATAACATGATTACTGTAGATTTAAGAAACAAAACGCTATACAGACCTCTGCTACAGCAGTGCTTTGATGATGAATTTGTTGCCCAATACCACTAAGAGCATTAGAAACCCGTGAGTGAATTACTCTGCAACCCAAAACCTTATAATCACCAAAAACAATGACAATAAAGCATGAAAAGTCACAAATTAGCAATAACAGCAACAAATTGCGCAATTTAACTATGCAATCCTAACTAATTTGGGATTGACACGTCGTTGAACTTGATTGATCGGCAAGAAACTTTAAACATCTGCTTCATCATTTTACAATAAAAACCACGTAATCCTATAATGATCTAGATTCGAAATAGGGAATATAAGTGAGGCCACGTCGTTTAGGGGAAAGACTAACTACCACTTAACGGTATTTTAATAAGGAAGCATTAAGAAATGGACGGTCATGATTAGATATAACCGAGGGCCAGGATCTATCCATCAGCGGTATAAAATGATCCAATGTCGATGTGGGAGGCATGTGAATTTTGGGTATGTTCTCTCCAGCTCTCCTCTCTCTTTACTCACTTCTCTTTCAAGTATGAATTCCCTTCTTCTTCAATCTCTAAGGGTGTGTTTGGTATGACAGAAAATGTTTTCCTATTTTCCCTTGTTTGGTTGCATTAAATATCTTGGAAAATATTTTCCATAAAAATTTGACGGAAAACATTTTCCAAATCAATAAAAACACACCAACGCATTCCTAACCCACTCCTGCACTATCCATCCACACCCTACCTACCCCTATCATCAGAAGTTGCACTCCGAATTCAAAATCTCATAGTGTTTTGCTTTGAATATATGCAAATTCTCTTAAAATAACATTTTCCGACATGCGTACGGTTGAAGAATGAATCTTGAGTCTAACTCAACTCCAAAAGCTAGCTTGTAGGGCGAGGATTGTCCAAGTCCATATAAGGAGTCCATGTTCTTATTCTATTTCCGATGTGAGACTCTTCACACTTCCCGTACGCTCAGACCTCGTTAACTGGAGCGTGGACAATATAATTTGGAGGCCCAACATCGGCGAACAAAGAAATGAAATGAGTCTGACTCTAATATCACGTAAAGAATGAATCTTGGGCCTAACTCAACCCCAAAACTAGCTTGTATGGTGATATTGTCCAAGTCTATATAAGGAGTCCATGTTCCCATTTCATTTTCGAAGTGGGACTCTTAACACGTACCAAACACAAGAAAATGAGTAGGAAAATCACTTATTTTTCGAGAAAACATTTTATGTCAAACCAAGCACACCCTAAATCTCATCTCTTATCTTTTCTGTTTCTATCTGGAATTACGACCTATTACGAGTGTACTGAGCTTTCTTGTTTCCAATTCAGGTATGTTGAGATGTATATTACACAAGGACTGATTTGGGAGCTCGAATGGAGCTTAGATTGATTTGCTCATTGGTTATAACAAATTCCATTTCCATTTTATGTTTCTTAAGTTGTATTACAACAAAAACAACAACGTTATTTTTCTCAAAGAATAAAGAATTGGAGAAGGGAAATCTTGATAGAATTTGAAAAAGCAAACTCAGTGTAATTCCACAAGTGGGGTCTAAGGAGAGTAGTGTGTACGCAGACCTTACCCCTAGAGGCGAGTCCAGGATTTCAAGAGGATGGATGCACCATTGTTTTTAAAGATTGCTTAAGAATATTTTTTAACGACACAAAAATGTAGCGAGTTACCCTCAACCTTAAGTAATTAAACTCAGTGCTTAACCAGTGCACCACTAAGTTTCATTTGACCATGTATTCCTTCAATTAATATTAGACATATTTAAAGAATTATACAGATAGTATACCGAGTTTAGACAGGTGACTATGGATTCACGTGACACATTTTTTCTACCTAAATTCGCCCCTACCCCTACCTTTGTGGGATAGAGAGAGGAGGGATGCAACATGAGGACTTCCTAGGAGGTAATTATCCTAATACTATTATCGTCCAAGCACACTTAACTTCGGAGTTCTGATGAAATCTACGGCGTTAGTGCATGTTTCTTAAGTTTTTTTTAAAAAAAAGGCAGCCCGGTACACTAAGCTCTCGCTATGGGCGGTGTCGGGGAAGGATCGACCACAAGGGTCTATTGTCCTAGTGGTAGTTAATTACATTTTTAGGTCAGATCTTGTAATCCTGAACACTGTACAATTGGTTATTGAGACATTTTGATATTTCTGTAATTGTGTTGTACTGAATTCATTACAAGCTACCATCAACTTTCTGAGATTCCTAGTTAGAGCTAAAATATGTAACATTAACTAAGAAAATAGAAAACAATAATATATATTTCACCTTTTGAGAAGCATCCATGTGATTGGAATGGTGTAATGATTGCTGGGGATGTAATGAAAATAGCCATCTGCATCTACTGAAATGGTTTTTGGAAATCTGAGAAAATAGCATTTTCTATGTATGTATAATTTGTGTGTTTGACTTAGTTATGAAGAGTCCTTAGTCTTTTCTATTTTTGCCGTAAGCAAATCTATTGTACTGAATGATACAACTGTATTTTCGTTACACTTACAAAAAGAAAAGAGGAGAATGTAAGATTTAGGTATAGTGTTGAATGTAAGATTTAGGAAATTTCTAATTTGTCCTTAAAGCTAGGTTTAGCCGTTTGACTATGAAAACTAACCATCTTCCGCTTTATTTGGAATTTTGAAGTTGGAGTTGAAAATAACGTTGTGTTTTATTATAATTTTCGCAAAGAATATTTGATTGTTTGAATGTACTGAAAGTGAAAACATAATTTTAGGTATTTTTCAAATTTCAAATATAACTTCCAAGTTGTATTTGAAATTTTTATGGCCAAATGTTAATTTTCAAATAAAGTGGAAAAAATTCAAAAAAAAGTGAAATTCACATGGCCAAACGGGTTATAATATTTTGGGGGCTAAAAGTGGTCGAGCGATGGAGGACATAAGGTGTTTTTTGTTGGCTAAGAGAGGCTATGCTAAATTTTGACGGAGGTGGGGGTGGTAGTAGTAGTGGTGGTGATGGTGGTGGGTGGTAGGAATAAGGGTGGGGAGAAGATAAGGTGAGTTCGAGGGTGGGAAAGAGACAATCAATGTGGAATGTTACTTGTGAGACTTGTTTTTCATACTTTCATTAGCAAAATTGTTTTATTTTTATTTTTAAGTAACTTATTTTTCTAAGTCAATTTGCCACATTTAAAAAAAATCACAGTTTCCTGAAAAAACTGTCCGTGAAGATAGGCAAAACTGTTACCAGAATGTCGGCCAGAATGTCAAGACATTTGTTCCGAATTTTCTGTTTTGGACTTAGTACGAAAAATGATATGTTAAGGAAAATGTCATGACACAGAATCTAATATTAACAATACCGAACACACTGCTAGAGTAATAATTTATATTAACTCTTTCATCGTCCAGGGAGCTTGGTGTCAATATGTTCAGGGTTAGGGCACCCGACAACTTTGATTAAAACTAGGGGTGCTAATCGGGTAGTTTGGTCGGATAGTTCGCATAACAATGTGATTTATCAGTTATTAATTTTTAAATATATTAAAATTAAGTTATTTCATGAATAAAATGTGACCAATTAATCAACCATCAAAACTATTTGTTATAAATAAAATTTTATTATTGCATCGAAAAAGATAAATATTAACTAATATGGCTAACACTAAACTTGATAAAATAAAATAGTTAAATAATTGGAAAATAAATATACTCAAGAATACACATTCAATGATGGGATTACGCACTGAATTTCTTGTAGTAGGTCTATGATTAAAAGATTGTTCCCGAAGAAATATCACAATGTACTTATTAGATCGAACATACTTATTTGATCTATTAGAACGGTGTTGTTGTATCCAAACGATAAGCCGCTATAAATTGCATCATGGAAATTCGGGAAAATGAGTTCTTTCGTATATTTATAGTAATTATTGTCACTTTTTTTTAAAAAAAAATGATAGCTTCTGCCAACGGGAGGCAAGTTGGTTGCGAAGATGACTTATCGACTTGGTATCCAAATACGTTTTTATAATAAGTTTTTTTGTCTTGGTAGTAATTTTCATTTGTATAAATTAACCTTAATGGTTTTACAATATTTCACGTACCATGAAATCTTTAAAACTAAAGGTTGTTCTTGTGTCATCTTGGAATGAATAAATATGTGATCAGATTTGAAAATCGGATAATTTAATAGGACATATCTATCGAAATGAGTTATTCCTTCAACTTACTAAAGGGTAAAAAATATTACTCAACTATTCAAAATAGGTTAATTTTACTCTCGTTACGTTTTCTACTAAAAATGCATTCGCCGTTAGTACTCAAGTAGCTCAAAAATACCCTTCTTACTAATGATTGTTGTAAAACAAGAAAAAAGGGGTCAGTTTACCTATGTATTGTGAGTTACAATGGATGTACGAGAATATCATACACATACTACTAGTGCTTGAAAGGGTAAACAATTAGATTACAATAGCAATTAACTTGAAGCCAACAAGAATTGTGGCAACAATAAGCTTTTGAGGTCTTGATCTTCGTTCTTGAATCAATCTTGGAGTCTTGGATCTTTGTTCAACTGCAGCAAGCCTCTTGATCTTTGTAACCTGAAACCAAAAGACGCTAAATCTGGTAGCGTTACAGAGGCGCTGCTGAGTCGAGTGATATTCACTCTGTCCTTAAGACAGTATTTTCCCGTATATATCCTTTTATGATATGGGCAATTGTCTCTCAAGATAAAACAACAACTAAACAAATGAGCAAAGAAAACTCAAGTGTTACTCAATAAGAACCTTTGAGTGTATTAAAGAGTGCTTAGAGAGGAAGAATTCAGAAAATCTGAACTATACAAGTGTGAAGTCCTTTCTACAATTGAGCCAAAGCCTCAATTTATAGTAGTGTAAGAATGTCATTTCAAGTGCCCATGTAATGGTCATTTAAGTGCCATGAAATGGCCTCTTAATTCACCAACTAATGCAACCAAATAATGACTGATTTATGGAGGAGAAACTGTCTTTAGAATGCTCCAAACCGTCCCCACAATCAGCCAAATTTTGGACTTCCGTTCGCATAGACACTGCCTCGTTAGCGTCGTGGCTCCAGTGGCCAGAAGACCAACCAGCGCCACGAACCTTGAGGTGGTGGCGCCGCGGTGCCCCGGCTCCGCGATGACATCGCGGCCCTTTTTCGACTCGTTTCGATCTTACACTTCGTACACTTCTTCCTTCATTTACGGAACACGTGTCATTTAAACAACGATCGTCCATCATTTATCTCTTTTACTAATGAAATTTACGATACTTGGCACTACGTGTGCACGTATGTGGAAACGACGTTTCCGACGTGCGGGATCCCAATTGTTCGAGTCATAAATAATGGGATAATCTAAATTCCACATTAGTAAATTTCCAACAATCCCCTCTTGAAAGAGATTTTGGCGCACTCACACGGTTTCTTTCTAGCAATTTTTCAGCGGACCGATGTTGCATTTGGATAGGTAGTTGTAGCTTTGAACCTTCCATAGTAGAATACCATCAGACTTACTTATGCGGTGAACGTGATGTATTGAACCGTCAGTGTTTAGTGTAAGCCAAGACAATGGTACCAACACAACAACTTTCCTTACTTTGTTCTTCTTAAAGTTTTGTCCGTTGTGGTCGTGGACACATTTGGATTCTTAAGTGCGTTTATTTGAGGCGGTCAGTCCTCACACTTAAATATGTGGTCTCCTACAAGGTATCCTGCTATACCCTACTTCACAAGTGTTAGACGCCATTAAAAGTTTTTCCAAACCTAACCTCAACTGTTGAAGATCATTAAAGGTTTTGGAAACTTAACCTTTACCCACCATGAAGGTAGCACTTTAAGGTCTATTACGAGAACGACTTTGAATTCATATTTCTTTACAGAAATCATCATCCGAAGTGCTCTTGCTTCCACTGAAGCGCTCAACTGAACCTTTATGACTTAGTTTTCCAATTGAACCAAATTCTTGGGATCTCCAATCAGTATGGTTGGGTATCCACCGTATAAGTTCGTATTGTTTGGGTTTTAAGACAATTCCCCTAGACCGGCAGAACTCTTGATTTTTGGGTAGTCCTTTAACTAAAGGCTTTGTTATATCCTTTGATTCAGTAATCAATGATGTCACCCGAGACGATCAACTGTCATACGGTCTTATGTCTGCGACATATATGTCCAGACGCCGTCATCCGTGCTCTTATAGTGTATAACTGACGAAGGCACGAGTTACTCCCAATAAGGGACATCCTCTAAGAGGTCATGAAGTTATTCAACTTCTCATTATGTTTTTTACAAAACGATAAACTATGATTCCATCATGAATCGGCCGATGCATATTTGCTTAAAGGATTTTCCAAAGACACACCACACACATCCACGTGTGATTGTAGTGTTCTTCAAGTCTGATGTCCAGTTTACATCACTGTGTTCTCCCAGAACAGTTGGACATCCAGAATACCATAATTCATAGATATGCGAATAGTTCAAATGTCGTCACATCCTATTTAACGTCTTTTATTGGTCATTACCAGTGAACCTTAGTTCAACTGATTTTTTTTATAATTTGATACCAGGTCAGTTGTAGTGTGTAAAATACATTGAACTACATGAGATATGTGCATATCCCTCCTGGTATATGGATACACCATAATTCCAATCAATTCTATGATTCATATCCATTGGTGACTTCAACGAGACTGTCAAAACATCTCACAAGTGAGTTTTGTTTAGACCAGTACGTTAGATGTCTTGGAATTCCCAATTCCTAAGATGTCATCTGCAATACCCATATCATTCATATCTAAACATCGTTTCAACATACTCGTCGTCTCTAAGATCAACCTATGACTTCTCCATGTGATCAAAATGTCCTCTACGTAAAGGTACATCATGACAAACAAGTCAGAATTACCTTTTATGTAGACACATTTATCACATTCATTAACGGAGAAACCCTTGATGGTAGAGTATCAAGGTTTTCGAGCCATTGCTTTGGGGCCTGTTTTAGTCGACATACTTTCTTCTCTTCCCTGGAATCACATACCCATCGGGTTATTCCAAAGTACTTTCTTCTTCCACCATCGGACCTTTGGTTTTCCCAACTGTTGGTTTTCTAGTTTCAGAGTCAATTTTCTGTAGTCAGATTCATTATTTCTATTTTATCTGAAACTTTCAGGACCAAAATGTAAACATTTTAGGGAACATAATGGAAGTTCAGGAAGAAGCCCAACAATCCATCAAACCAACTCTCCGATTAGGAAGGTTGTCTCAATCATCCATGTCACGCAAGACGGTAATGACCCTGGATGTTAAGCTATCCACAGTGGAGCATATGTCCAAATAGTCGAGGCCTTATACTTGTCAGTATATCCATCTACTTTGTACTTAATTTGAGTATCCACTTTTACAATCCAAAGGTTTTTCCCGGAGGAAGATCAACCATCACATAAGTGTGGTTCTATCTGATGGGGTCTATTTTTCCTTTTTTAGCTTCTTTCCAAAGCAGCGCTTCTGGAGATGATGATTCTTTGTTAATCGTCCATGGTTCATTCTAAACCATATAAGCTAGAAGGCCTGAAACAAGTCTTTGTCCTCTCTTTTTGCTCTGTCTCGGTTCAACATCTATAATCTATGAGTTCTGTAGATCTAGAACATTAAGTTCTTGATAGTCAGCAACTTTAGAGTCCAGTAGATCTGGAACGTCTAGTTCCGTATAATCAGGCACTCGCGGGTTCTTGTTAACCTTGAGCAATTTCTCATGTTTCCTTTCCAAGGAAAGTTATCTTCAAAGAATTCATCATTCTTTGGCACAGAGATGCGATATGCACTATTGTTCTTTGTAGATCCAGTGGATATAGAATCTACAGTATTAGGTTCGACTTGACCTATTTTGGCTTTGATATCTCAACATTTGTCACACTACCCCATATCACAACATTTGTATATGGGATTCTTTCCATGTTTCACATGGAGGGGTATCATTATCCTTATACGGAGTTTTGTTGAGAATCACATTAGCGGTAAGGATTGTCTTGACCCACATATCTTGGGCGTACGGCTCTACACTTGGCTAACATCGTTAGACTGAGGTGAGTAAGGAGCAGTCATTTGATAACTGATGCTTCAAATTCTCCCCCTCTATCACTACGAATTTCTCAATCCGTAGGCTTTTCAACTTCTGCTTTGAAACGCTCATCCGCTTCAACAACTTCATCTTTGATTTTCAACAAACAAAGGATGAAATACATTGTACCATCGTCAATGAAGATCATAACCCACGTAGGCGTGACTATGTTATAGAGGAGCGGTGCTTCTTTCGCTATTCCTTTTGACGGAATGGAAAGGTGATTTTTGCCTCTTCGCCTACCTCATACTCATTTTGAGGGTTTATGTCGACAGATGACAACAATCTCAACTTAGTTAGCTTTTGAATGATTTTCTATTTAACGTGTCTTAATCTATGAAGGCATAGATGCATAGATTACAAATATAGCATTCTTTTGGCTACAGACGTATTATACCATTCTTAGTTATTACAGACCTGTTGGCTAGAGTCAAGCCATTTTGACCAACGACGTCCCTTAACCAAGTTTGGGACATGTATCACCTCTAGTTAGAGTGATCTCATTCTCTTAAGTCATTTGAGGACAACCTCTCCAACTCCTTCTAGTTTAGAAGTGGCGTTGCTTCACATGAACAACCTATTGCCCGTGGTTAGGGCATAACCGGATCGTATGACATCTAGATACTTTGTCCCACTCCAGTTGTCTTGACAGACTGAGTGTCCAATTTCTGCCTTTCTTTTGGCATCATTTAATATTTGGAAACTCTGGTCTACTCCAGTCGCCCGTAGGCTTTGTATGACTGAGTGTCCAATATTATCCTGTCAAGAGACGGATCTTCTGTCGGAAACGGTGACAGGTTTGTCTTTAGTCCTCTAGTCTTTGTCTTTAGTCCTCTTCCCTTGTAATTGGTGCCTAGGGAAATTCCTGGCGTTCAGTTAGGATTGTCCATAAATTTAATTTTATTACAACCTAAGTCTATATCTTTTAAACCGTTGTTTATCATAGTCCAATCGTTAAACGGGAAGGAAAGCGAGATTAAACTTCTGATTTTAACAACAACAACAACAATATACCCAGTGAAATTTCACAATGTGGGGTCTGGTGATGGTAGAATGTACACAGACCTCACCTCCACCTTGGTGAAAACATATATTTCTGATTTTAAAGTGTAGGGAATATATGTTTTAATGAAAACACTTCATATTCCTAGCCTTGCTTTATTCACTTTTATTTAGAAATTCTCTTTTAATCTCATTTTTTACAAGGAAGAATAATTAACTCATACCTTAGAAATCTAGCCCATGGCAGTCACGTGTCAAAACCCTCCTTATCATAAGATGGAGACTTCTGCTATAAGATGAAACATCATCTTCAGCCTTCTCCTCATGTCCAGTTGACATCCTCAACCTCTCATGGACACTTGTTTCCACCACTCTCGGGAGCTGTGACAACAAATCTTCCTTGATCCTTAGCCTTACCATCATGACTAACAGCAATATCTTCAAGTTCAGGATCAACAACATAGATATCTTCTTTGACGGAAATAGATTTGTAGCTATCGTAAAAAAAAAATCCAAAACTAGAACCAGATTTGTTGACAGAAACTGTGTTTGAACTGTTTATAGAACTGTCAACAGAACTGGTTTCAATAAGAAAGCCACAGCCATATCTGGGACCATATCTAATGGCATACATCTTTCTAGCACTAGTGCATATAATGTCTTAAGATTGTGAGTTACAATGGATGTACGAGAATAACATACACATACTACTAGTGTTTGAAAGGGTAAACAATAAGATTACAATAGCAATTAACTTGAAGCCAACAAGAATTGTGGCAACAATAAACTTTTGAGGTCTTGATCTTCGTTCTTGAATCAATCTTGGAGTCTTGGATCTTTGTTCAACTGCAGCAAGCCCCTTGATCTTTGTAACCTGAAACCAAAAGACGCTAAATCTGGTAGCGTTACAGAGGCGTTGCTGAGTCGAGTGATATTCACTCTGTCCTTAAGACAATATTTCCCCGTATATATCCTTTTATGATATGGGCAATTGTCTCTCAAGATAAAACAACAACTAAACAAATGAGCAAAGAAAACTCAAGTGTTTCTCAAGAAGAACCTTTGAGTGTATTAAAGAGTGCTTAGAGAGGAATAATTCAGAAAATCTGAATTATACAAGTGTGAAGTCCTTTCTACAATTGAGCCAAAGCCTCAATTTATAGTGGTGTAAGAATGCCTTTTCAAGTGCCCATGTAATGACCATTAAAGTGTCATGAAATGACCACTTAATTCACCAAGTAATGCATCCAAATAATGGCGGATTTATGGAGGGAAAACTGTCTTTTGAAGGCTCCAAACTGTCCCCACAATCAGCTAAAATTTTGGACTTCCGTTCGCACAGACACTGCTTCGCGGCGCCGAAGCTCCAGTGGCCAGAAGACCAACCAGCGTCGCGGCTCACGCCTTGGGCGTCGTGACCCTTGAGATTGTGGCGCTGCGGCGCCTCGGCTCCGCGGTGACGCCGCATCCCTTTTCCGACTCGTTTCGATCTTACACTTTGTACACTTCTTCCTTCATTTACCAACGTGGAACACGTGTTATTTAACCAACGACCGTTCATCATTTCATGTCTCAAACGTTTACTCACGTACCAATATCTCTTTCACTAATGAAATTTACGATATTTTGCACTACGTGTGCACGTGTGTGAAAACGACGTTTCCGACGTGCGGGATCCCAATTGTTCAAGCCATAAATAATGAGATAATCTTAATTCCACATTAGTAAATTTTCAACATGTATCATATACCGATTAATTTATGATCCAAGGTATGTAGGCGATGTAGTGCATGCCAATAATTCATAGATATGTAAATGTTGTTGCAGTGTTGTAATTTGAAAATATACATGGGATAAAGCAATTATATACTTTTGATTGTAATGCACCAATATTTAAAAAACATGTATTATGACAAAGATATGGGTAAGGTCTGCGTACATCTTAACCTCTCAAGACTCCACTTGTGGATTATGTTGTCTTAGTTGATTTGAATTCTATGTGGTTTTAAATGTGCTGGGAGGAAGAAGATGTGATTTGATATATCTTTGCACTTTAATATGACCACAAATCCACAATCAAATGATTGGATAGGATAACAAAGGAGTTATCTAAATATGAGATTAATTTTAATGAGACTAATAATCTAATCTATCATATCTCTACCCCTAAGAAGCCCATAGGAATAGGTGCTAGCTTGAAACTCCAATCTCGTAAAGATAAATTTTCAAGCCTATATCATATTCATTAGTTTTGGGATCAACCAAGCAACCAATCAATCAGAGGTCTCAATTCTCATTATTAACCACTTGGAATCCGGTGCATTAGTATTTAATGTTGGAATGATCGCATTCGTCAGTCATTTTACCATATGATTAGGTAAACAAGGGTTGTTCCTTGCCCCAAAGCACCAATACACTTCCTCATGACCTCTGCTTTTACAATTCATTATGTGTTCATGTCAAAAAAGTACTAAAAGCTAATTATATTTTTAGAAAGTTGTTCTATAGTTGTACAGATTTTATCTACTTATCCGGAGGAAAGAAAAGGTGTAGGCTATGTATCAGTATCACTTGTCTTTCCATCACTGATACCTTCTGTCAATATATGGGGAATTTAAATTCAAATATTAAAATACATCATTTCTTTTTATTTCGAGCCGAGAGTCTATCGGAAACAATCTTTCTACCTTCTAAGGTAGAAGTAAAGTCTGCATACACTTTATCCTCTCCAGACCTCACATGCGAGATTTCACCAGGTATATTGTTGATTGTTGTCATTCCTTTTATAGAATAAACTAAGAAACAAATGGTATCACATACAATGAAACGGCGGGAGTAAGAGAGAATTTCAAGCGAGCAAAATCCATTTTATAGTTCCCCGGAAGATAGATAGATAGATAGATCTAATAGTAACGACTTTTTTATTGTTTGCGGATCCCAAACAAGGGAGTATGATTTTCTATTTTCTTTCCCTACTTTCAAAAGAAAGCAGAAAGTACAGAGAATAAACGCTAACATGAGATCATAAGAAAGATAACAAGTACATCTAGACACTGAATAAACAAGTACTTTTGTGATGCCAGTAAAAAAAAAAATTACTTTGTATCGGATTGGATTACAATTTCTTAAAACCAAAAACAAAAATAACCCAAATCCAAATAATACAAAACCGAACTGAACGTGCACACCTAGTCAATAGCCATTTCAACCATGTGTATAAAAGGATAAATCCACTTAGTTTCAACTGGATAACCTTGTACAACATCAACGTGTATCACATTTACTCTACACAACTGTTTCCAATACAGAAGGGGGGGAAAGCAAAGGTTTTACCAACTAATTATTGGATGAGAAGAATCATAAATTATCTATCTAGAAGAAAATAATAATGTAAAGTTAGGGTATGTTGTCCCTAGAAATACAGGATTTCGTGTTGAGCTGAAACAAAATTTTCGTACACTAATCGAATGTGTGGCTGCACCTGTATATTCCCTTTATTTCCCCTATTTTGTTCTTGTGATGACTCTGTGAGTAAGCTCTACAAGTGCCCGTCTTGATCTTTGCACTTCCTCGTCAGAGCTCTCTGGAAGAGAGTCAATTGCCGCTGACGCAAGGCTAGAATGCTTACGTGCAAGTTCTCTTGTTCTCTGTATACCTCTGCTCTTCCCGAGATAGTCCAGAGCCTGCATTTTTCATGGTAGATTTTGGTTGAGTGGTCAGAACTAAATTTCACACGAGAACTAATAGTTAATCAGGACGTGGAACGTAAATGGATGCGGCAGCGACACATTTACAGCATGATAGTCATCATCAGAAACTAGTCAGTAATAGAAGTCAAATCCAGATATCCAGAAGATCCGAGCATTAATCTAACAGAGACATCACTTTCAACATTTTTAAAAGTTGAGAACCTGAAATATGTCCACCACAATAGGCTTGGAACAGATGGTTGTATCACAAATTAGTACAACATTGAACTTTGAAAGGACAGTCTTGGAAAAACCAATTTTCACTCAACCATTGCATCCTTCTTGACGGGGAACACTTAATTTAGAATAGAAACAAATGAAAATGAGGAATTCATACAGAACTAAAGCTATAGACTTGATAGAAAATCATCGCTTATAGAGGATAAAAGCACCTCTATCATTTGGATAAATAAATCATTATCATCTTCATTAAAGCGTGCTGAATTAAGAGGTACAAGGACATTCAACCACAAAGTTTATAAGAATAGGAGGTGATTATGGACATGCTAGGAGAAAATGAACACAAAAATGCTTACGATCTCCACATTGACGGGATCATCAAAACCTCGGTCCACCAGCGTACGCAGTTGAGGAAATTCCTCCATGGCATACAATATTGGGGCAGTTACAATCCCCTACAAACATAAAAGCATTCCAGAGAAACTCAATACTTAAGCAAAAGAGATTGAGAATGCCCTCTTAAGACATGACTCTTTGAATTTGTGAATGAGCACATCATGTAAAGGACTATCTAAAGAGTATGAATCTACTTTTCATCATATGACCTCTGGAAACAATAGTCTGAGAGAAACTTAGAACGGCACACAAATGAAACATTTAATTGGAAATATAAAGATGAACAAATCCCTTAACACTCGTCATTATTGGAACTAAAATAAAAGAAAAGAAACCTTAGAAGAGTATACAGGAAGTATATACCTCAATTCTACACTAACGAGAACAATTCTACTAGGAGAAAGATGAACTCAATTATCATACAATAACAACTGCAGTAGGGCAGTTGTCTTGACGGTGGTAGCAGTGGGGTTGGTAGTAATAGTAGTGGTAGTAGCAATAATAGTAGTAGTGTAGTAACAACAACGAAAATAATGGGTAATAAGATTTTAAAACCATGGAGTGACAATTGCTAGCTATTCTCAACTTATAAGCATCTTCATCAAAAAAAAATTATAAGCTTATATCTGACCATGCTGTGGAATCCACAACAAAAATGAGTTAATCTGCCAGTAATACAAAGCTCCCTACATCCTAAACTACATAGCCACTCTTTTACGTCAACTAAATTGAGCTAGAAAGAAAATGAGAAACAACTGACAAGGCCAGAGAAGCTACATGACGGATATCAGACAATGAACCCTTGCCAAGGGTTGCGGATGTGCCCGTGAAATCAAGAACATCATCTATTAATTGAAATGCCAGTCCCTGCATGAACAGACATAGAAAGCAAGAACTCAGAACTAGGGAAAACTCTCGCGGTAAACTACTTAAACAACAGGTCTTTATTTGTACAATCACAAGGAAATCGCGTATCCGCCAAACTGAAATTTCTACCTAAGATGCATATCAGCAACTTATGAGTATTTCTAGGCTATATTTCCAACCAGATAACAACAATGGAGAAAGGTCGGAACGTAGAACTATTTTTACTATGTCTACTGAACCCATAATAACCTAAAAGTGAATTTATCAAGTCAAGTAGGACTCTCATCAGAAGACTATACAGACCAAATTTTTTCCATAGTCAAAAGCCAACTTGGACACTTCAGCAGTATGCCCAGCAAGTAGTGCGATTGATTTGCAACTATTTGAAATCAATGATGCAGTCTTGTAATATGTTTTCTGCGTATAATATTCCATGCTGCAAATGATGACTAAGAAAATTAATTTCAGGGAAAGGTTGGTCAAAAAGCCTAATAAACAAATAGATGCAGATAATAAACCAAATTATAAGAACATTAATTTCAGAGAAAGGTCGGTCAAAAAGCCTAATAAACAAATAGATACAGATAATAAACCAAATTATAAGCAACCTTTAGCGCAACACATACAAGATTTATTTTACAAGTCATCAAGCCATGTATTTACTGATCAAACTACATACAGCAGAAGCTAATCTTAAACTACACCAACTAACATGGATGTTTCATATGACATGAGGTGCTACTTTAAGAAAGCTTATACCCCTTTTCACCAAGATTAGACATTTCAAGTTACCACAACCCACCATCTCAAATTGAATGCTATTGCAACTCTTTGGAGACAAATGAGTAAAAAACATGGTGTCCTAAAACAGAGAGGATAAGGCTAAAGTTAGTATATACTCTCGCCAGCTAAGGTATCAGGTGTGAAAGCTAGGCAAAGTACATGTTTAGTATGATGCATAAGCTGGCATGAGATTCCCCAATTATTGAAAACATAACACCTAACACCCTAAAAGTTAAACGCAATGTTGTGTCCTTGAAATATATATATCTGCAAGCATCTTTTGCTAATAGTATTAGCAAGCTTTACTTGTCAAACAAAATCATTATGATTCCGTAGTTCATTCATATTTATCTGTTGGCAGCATCTTATTTATTAAGTTGATTCACAGGCTTAACATGTCGAAAAGAGGTGCAGTTCCTAAAGAAATGTCGTTCAAATATATCCCATCCTCTGTTCCAATGTTCTAATATTATTATGTAGCCATAATTTTAACCCGGATCCCCTTCTACTAAACTGATACAACAAATTAAATAAACGAAATAGAAAAAGAAAATAATTCTACAAAAGATGGTGAAGACACTGAAGAGAGAAGGAAAACAATTTTGTTCATTAATTTTCTATTTTCCACATCTTTAACCACTTAACCTTCTTGATTTCTTCTATTTTACTCTGTTTTGTTAATATTATCAGAAAGTTTATAAGAAATTGTTTCGAGCCTTTCAGGAGGTCAAATATGGGATACATAGAGTTGTAGAGAAGTGGGACACATAGTGGGAAAGAAGACCAAAACCACTTGCACATTGTAGCTAATTTTCGTCTAAGTGACTACATAGAGAATAAATTGCTAAGGTGGATTATACTCAATGTGACAGGAGAAGGAAACTAATGTAGCTCATAAAAAATATATTATAACTACAGTCTATCATTTTCTCTATAATTGACTACTTTCTGTCATCAGCACCAACTTTATTTATTCTTATCTTCTAGTTAAAATAAGGTCGAATCTATAGTTACATAGTTTTATCTCTTAGTTAAATATAGAGTTCTGCAGACTTGGCTAAAGATAGGGCACAATGGAGGAAACAAATCCATATAGGTGATATCTACTAGTTGGGAACAGGTTCTAGTCTTGTTTGTACATGAGTCTCTTCCTATCTTCTGCGGCATCTGCACTACACCGCTACCTATCAAAAGAAGTAAAGTAAACAGGCACTGACCTAATTTATATGATTAAATCTGGGAAGACATAATATCTAGTTAAGAACTCACGAAGTTTTTTAATATCCCGAGATATAAATATATTTCAGATGACTTAATTTCAATCAGGGTCCATAAAACACTAATCAGCACTCTACCAGTATACCTACAACGTTCATCAGAAGAAGTCGACATTTGCATTGTCTCTCCAGTAACAAGATGTTCCACAACAGTTGCCAGAAGGGATACAACCTACAAGATCAGAGGGACAGAGCTGAAGAGAGGATGACAAGAGGTATAACTAAAAATAACGCAACATAAGTATTAGCTAATATCAACCTTCTAGCTAGAATCCTATCCATGTTTGCTGGTATTGCTGTTTTCGTCTACTTTTTTCTTTTTAATGGAGAGGCAATATACATGCACGAGTGGAACAGGCAGGAAATCAAGTGTGGTTTTTCTCTTTAATAGGAGGGAAAAAAACTATATAGAGTTGCACGCCTGGAAGTAAAACAAGAACAAAAACCTAAGTTTTGCGATACAATGTATACGTTACAAAAGAATCACCAACCATAAGAGATTAATTTGCATGAAACTACACTCGTTAAATAGTTAAAGGCGGGTAAAAACCATAATCCTGGAAAAATTAAAATTCTTTAATGTTGACCCATCAGGAAATTTATAGAAAGAAAGAATGTACAATGATTATACATCCTAAGAAAAGAAGACTTAGGATAAGTAGGAATAGATCATTACAAGCCTTAATAATAAGAGTATAATGAACAGTATGGTTCCACTATTGTTAATGGTGCAAAAATATTTATCGTTTACAAGAGCCAAGAGGGAAAGACAAAGTATACCTCTGTGTTCTTCAATGAGGCAAGTGCCACACATGCTCGGGAAAGCAGAAAGTCTCCAGCTAGTACAGCTATCTGCATCAAACGAAGTGATGATAGAGTCAGCAGATAGCAAGGTCGCATAATTTAACAACCCACTTTACAAAGAGCTAATTTGGTTAAACCAAAACCCACAAGTGAAAATTGCTCTTCCACCCATCCATTTTTTAAAAAAAACCATTTCAAAACAATTGCTCTTCTGCCCAAGAGGAGAGCATGATTACTGACCCCCTATCACTCGGCCTGGGCTAATTCTAAGAATGATTGCTAATGCTTCAACATAATCTTATAATTACAAAGTAGTACCGCTATCTGCAGTAAGCATGTCATATGCAACTAATATCTTACTCACTATATAGAGTTCCTCTCTCTAGAGCCTGAAGCTCGTGCTCCGACGGGAGGACAGCCATGGCTAAGCGAGGACGACCTAAGAAACAACATAGTGTAACAGTGGGTAGCTCAGTAAGTGCGAGAGTATTAGCAGAAACACTCGAACAAGGGAATGAACAGAGTGTGGTGACCCTAGTTGGATCACAATTTCAGATGACTTCGATGAGCATGGGGTCCCAGATCTCGACAACTGGTGTGGCGAAGAAATTGATTTTGAGCCCTAATTTGCAAAGTGAACATGCAAGTGCTCCTAATCAGGCAAGCGCCTCTGCTCATACAAGTGCTTCAACTCAGGAGGGGAAATTGAATGAAACAGTAGCACTGGCCATAGTCACAGAGCAACAAGCGTAGATCTGCCGACGCCGGAGAAGGGGAAAGCAGCTGATATCCCATGGACAAACTTGTTTGTGGGCAATCGCGCTGCTGAAAATGGTATGGCACTATCTTATATCACTCCGGAAATTGTTGATGGTAACTTATTAGTAGTTCATCTAGATAAATCTGATGTGGAACTAGAAGCAGCACTGTGGAGATGTGCTCTTATAGTCTGTCATTGGTGAGGTGCCGGGCTATACTTATATGCAACGATATGTGGCCCAAAAATGGAACAACATAGCCGAACCAGAGTTGTTTTTACACGATCAGGGGTACCATATTGTTAGATTCCCAAGTATTATGGATCTGCAGACAATATTTTATGGAGATCCACATACCATTAACAGTAGGCTGATGCTATTGAAGCAGTGGACACCGGATTTCGATTTTAATGCAGAATTCATGACTGAAATCCCTCTATGGGTGATATTCCCAAAATTGCCAATGACATGTTGGGGATGTGGTTCTCTAAGTATACTGGCAAGCACTATACGCAATCCATTATTTGCGGATGAATGCACAGCTAAGTAGACAAGGATATCATATGCAAGGATGCTTACTGAAGTAAATGCGACCAAGAGTCTGCCGACAGAAATAACAGTTAAAGATCCCCTGGGCAGGCAATTTATACAATCAGTGGATTATGAATGGAGGCCTGAGTTCTGTACTAAACATATGAAAATTGGGAATGACTGCAACAAAGTAAAGAGGGGTGAAAGGGTGGAGCAACCTGAAAGAAGGCAGCGACCCAAGAAAATAGTCCCAACCTAGATTGATAAAAGACCAATTCTGCAACAGGAAACAGGAGCTGTACCAGTTGAACAGAACCAACCAACAGCGTAGATATCATCAGGGACTTTAGAAGCACCAAGCACAGTGGTACGACAGGAGCAACAGAGGAGTGATAAACCACTTTTGACTACGCAGGGAAAAGGCCCACAACAGAAACAACAACACCCTTTCACACATGGTGGAGCCACACAGAATCAGGTGCAAGGGCAGCAAGTGAGTCCAGACAAAGCTGTGGTTCAAAGCAGTGCATCATATTATTCAGTGCCTATTAGAAATAGCTTCCAAGCTTTGCATGTAGGGGAACATGTGGTGAACAAACAAGACCTCCTGATCAAGGAGGAAGTTCAACTACTAATTAATGACTTGGTTAGTGATCGGTGTATTTTATATACACCTTTTGAGTCATTTTTAGTTAGTATTTTACTCATTTTGTTTATGTTTAGTATAGTATTAGGGTCGTTTTCCTTTCTTTTGTGTCACAACGGTCAGAAATGGAGAAATGACAAAAAGGAGATGAAATGAGCATAAATGAGATGGAATTGCACACAAAAGGGCCAAGAAATGAAGTCTAAGAAGTTCCGGGAAGTATAGAGGAGATCAGACGAAGCCCGGACGAAAAAAGGACGACGAAACGAAAATCCGTCATAAAAATGCCTCAGGTGCCGCGGCGCCTGCCAGCAGCGCCGCGGCGCTGAAAGTTCTGAAAGTTGATTTCGCTGCAGGTTTTTCGGCGCCGTGGCGCCAGCTGCAGGGCCACGGCGCCGACGCGGGATTTCTGAGTTTTGGGCCGAATTTGACACGTTTTCAGAGTCCAAAAGGGATAACTTTTCCTACCTACATATTCCTTAACCCTTTACCTAAAGGATTCCATACCTTTTCCTTAACCCTTTACCTAAAAGGATTCCATAACTTTTCCTAAACCTTTTACCTAAAAGGATTCCATAACCTTTCCTACCTACATAATCCCTAACCCTTTATCTAAAAGATTCTTGGGTTATAAATAGTCTCTACATCATTAGAAGAATTCATCCTTCAATTCACATTTCATCCATCACCCATCCCATTCTCCATCCACCATTCCATTCCATCTTGTAAATATTCCACAACACAATCCTTGGATGCTAGAAGGCTTGGAGACTTGTTCTTGAGTATTTTTCTTTTCTTTCTTTTGCTTTGTTTATTTCAGTTCATGTATGGAGATTATATTAGTTCTTAGCGTGACTATGGCTAGGAGCTAATTACTTTGTTAAGGATTTTCTTGTGATTCTCTTGAAACTCTTATTCATGAATTAATACATTAGTTAATTTCTTCTTGTTTAAGATTTATTCAATAATTGCTTTGATTGCTTGATAATTAATTGATCACTAGTTATCATCACTTATATGAGTTCTAATCGAAATCCGAAAGGGGAGATTGTGAATATGCTACAGTTGAATAAACATAGGTTTAAATCGTGGACGAAAGTACCCCGATACTTGTGTAGCTTAATAGGTTATTGTTCTTAATCCTCCTTTGTAGTCAATCTTGTCATCGAAAGGTAGAAGGGTTCTCCATTGGGGTTGAGTGTTTATATTACCTTAACAGGAGTATAAAACGGTCTAGTTAACCTGCTATCTTAACGTAGAAGAAGAAGTTAGTCTAATTGTATTAAGGATTGAATAGAGTGGATAGTTGATGATCTTGGAAGCCCTAATTCTCCATCATAACTGATTTAATCAAAGTATTTTCATAATTAGTTTATTTCCTGCATTATTAGTTTAGAATTCCAACTCAATTAACGTTAACCAAATAGAAACTAAAGCATAGATAATCGGTACTTGAGAATCAGTCCCTGAGGACGATATTCGGTCTTACCTAGACTATATTACTTGTCACAATACGTGCACTTGCGTTTAGTGTGTGCATAAATCGCACATCAGTTAGTATGGAATGTAAGGGGCATAAATAAAAGGTATAAGCAGAAGGAGCTTAGACAATACATCAACAAAAATCACATAAAACTAGCAGGACTGCTGGAGACAAAAGTCAAGGAAACAGGGCTCAAGCCATTGCAAAAAAAAGATTGTTCCTAGATGGATATGCTTTGCACTATAGAGGGGCAGTTAATGCAGAATATGGGTCATATGGGATACAAGGGCTTATGGAATAACAGTAGTAAATGAACATGCTCAACTCACACACTGTCATGTAGCAGGAAAGTAGGATAATATGGATTGCTTATTGACTGTAGTCTATGGCTACAACACTTGTGAACAAAGAAGAGTACTATGGAATCTATCGCAAGATACGGCTCAAACAGACAGCACATCTTGGCTCATCACTGGAGATTCCAATGCAACGTTATACCCTCAAGGTAGGATGTCTAATGCAACTGTAACACTGGCAGAAACCAGGGACTTTCTTGATTGCTATCATACTTTGATGCTGAATGAAATTCCTTGGGGAGTATTACACTTGGAGTAATAAACAACAGGGGGATGACAGAGTAACTAGCAGAGTTGACAGAACATTTGGCAATGATAAATGTATGATGATGTATGGTCACTTGATTACAACCTAACCATTCTTTTCTGACCATGCCCCAATGCTGATACCGATGAGACACCCCACAGGCAGCATCAAAGTACTATTCAGGTTCTTTAATGTTTGGGCAGACCACTCTCTTTTCTATCAGATGGTTAGAGGATGGGAGGGTTAATCACATGTCAACAAATAAGATGAAGAATATATGGCTAAAATTGAAGTCCCTCAAGGAAAAATTCAAACATCTGAATTCAGAAGAATAAGGGGGGTTGCTAAAAAGGTTGATCAAGCCAGAACTTCTTTAAAGGCAATCCAATCTCACTACTCAGATGCATTGGTAACTGAGGAGAAAGAGCAATTACAACAACTAGAGAAATGGTCACTGGTAGAAGAGAGCATACTTCAACAGAAGGCCAGAGTCAATTGGATCAAATTGGGGGATATGAACAAGTAGTATTTTCAGCAGTGATGAAAGAGAAACAACAAAGAAAGCAGATAATTGAATTGACATCTTTGACTGGATTGAGACTCTCCAAGAGGAAATTGTATCCTTCTACAAATCACTGATGGGGTCTTTAGCAGCTACTTTACCAGCAGTAAATAAGTTGATCATGAGGCAGGGACCTACTTTACACACCAACAGCAGTTGGCCCTGTGTGCTGATGTTACTGACAAGGAGATCTATGAGGGACAATGTACTATTGGCAATGACAAAGCACCAGGAATTGATGGCTACAATGTTGTCTTTTTTAAGAAGTCATGACCTATCATCAAAATGAGGTATGTATGGCTGTCAAGGATTTTTTTTTCACCTCTGGCTATTTTTATAAGGCAATAGCTGTACATACTTTTTATAAAGGTAGGTTAAATTTTATTAACAAAGTACCAAGCTGCAGCAGAAAGAAAAATTCCGTCCAATCAACCATTACATGCTTCTCCCTAGCATCTCTAGAAAATAAAGATATAGGTTCATATCCTCAAACAAACCCTCCTTACACCATTAGTACAGATAATGGATACAATTATTTTTTACCACTGAAATGCGTCTCTTTTTGCCTTCAAAGCATCTCTTATTTCTCTCCAACCATAGTGGCCATAACTGTACTACTATAACTGTATTGCCAAAAGTAGCCAACTCAAATATTGTGAAGGATTATAGACCCATAGCTTGTTGTACTGTCCAGTGTCCTATACAAGCTAATTTCAAAGGTCTTAGCTGCTAGACTAGAGAAAGTAATGGCTGATATTATATCTGAAGCAAAATCTGGTTTATCCTTAGAAGGACAATTGCAGACAATGTTATTCTAGCCCATGAACTAGTGAAAGCCTATAGTAGGAAACACATTATCTCTCAGGTGCATGATTAAGGTAGATATGCAGAAAGCCTACGACTCTGTAGAGTGGGTATACATTGAGAAAGTAATGGAAGCGTTAAGATTTCTTACAAGGTTCATTGCTTGGGTGATGACTTGTTCAAAACTGTGATTTACACCATCCTGATAAATGGTTTTTTTGATAAGGTAATATAAACACCATCCTGATAAATGGTGAAACAGAAGAGCCATTCAATGCAGCTAAAGGACTAAGACAGAGATCTCATGTCTCCTTTCTTATTTGCCATAGCCATGGAATACCTAAGCAGAATCCTCAACAATTTGAAACATGACAAGAGGTTCAACTTTCACCCAAGATGTGGGAAGTTGGGAATCACTCACTTAAGCTTTGCAGATGATTTGCTCTTATTTGCAAGGGGTGATCTCATTTCAGTTCAGATTTCACACCAATGCTTTCATATGTTCTCTTCTGCTTCTGGCCTACAAGCCAGTCTATCTAGAAGTGCTGCTTACTTTGGAGGTGTAGACAGACGACAGTGGTGTCAAGACTGACATTTTACAGCTACTTGGATATGGGCAATGCGAGTTACCCTTTAAATACTTAGGGGTACCTTGGATACTAAGAAATTAACTATGATGTAGTGGCAGCCTTTGGGTGAAACGATAATAGCAAGGATTTCTTCCTGGACTGCAAAGAAATTGTCATATGCTGGTGCCTGGTAGGCTCCAATTGGTACAGACAGTTCTGTTTGGTATCTAGAGTCTTACTGGGCACAGATTTTCATCCTTCCTGTCAAGGTCATAAAACTGATTGAAAGTTACTGTAAGAGCTATTTATGGTCTGGGGTGAATGTGATCACTAAAAAGGCATTGGTAGCATGGGATAAACTTTGCCTGCCCAAATCAGTGGGAGGGCTCAATATCACTAACTTGCAAGTGGAACAAAGCAGCAATTGCACATACATACTGGACGTGCGCACAAACATGATAAAATTTGGATCAAATGGATTCACACACATTATATTAAAGGCCAGAGAATGGAAAGCACGTCTATTCCTCAGAATGCAAGTTGGATGGTCAGAAAGATAATGGGATCAAAAGACCTGATTAATTTCACAACTACGGAGACTTTTGAAGGAGCTGAAAAGCTTAACCAGGCAGATATACTTACAGTTGTTACAAAACTATCCAAAGACGAGTGGAGAACCTTAATTTTCAGAATGAATGCCAAAAGCACTGTTTACGTTATGGCTGCAATGCCACAGAAAGTTGCTCACTGTAGATAGACTCATCAAACTATAGATCTTTTTCAAGCAATTCTTTTATCCACTGCGAATAAAGCTTTCTCTTATCTAGTAAGGCTCAATTTATGAATGAATTGATAGACTATATATCACCTCGCTACCATACTAATGAGGAATTATTGTCAATGTTGATTGTGTCATGTGCCAAATTGGAAGAGAGACCAGAGATCATACTTGGGAATGCCAATATGCCCAAATGGTGTGGACCAGACTGCTATAATGGATAATGATACCAGCCAGAACAGTAATTACATGGAGCCAACACTTCAAGTGGATTATACAGCTTTCTAAAGGAAGAACAAGGATGGCCAGGCTGCTGAGAATGATATATGCTGAATATGTTCATGCGATATGGAGAGAAAGAAATTATAATGTCAGAAAATAAAGCCAGGGACTATGAAAGCATTGGCAGAGAGATTGTTGGTATATGCAACTTCAGACCCACTGGAGAAGACCTCCAGGGACTGATGCAGAAGCAAAAACTCTAATCTGATGCACTCCTGCTAATTTTTATGTTGTATAAGTTAGACAATAGTTCTTCCTTTTTTCTTTTTACTGTTTCAGTGATACAATCTGATGAAGTAGCTACCTGAGAATAGTATGATAAGCTTTGTAATTTGTTCTTGGCGGTTAATGAAAACTTTTAATCACCAAAACTGTAAGCATGTCATATCCAACGTTCTACTTGGATAAGAGACTCCCTCTTGATTCAATTTGCGTAACAGCTTATTTTTTCATTAGAGCACATTCAAAATGTTTCACATTATTCCACTACTACTCCCTCCGTCCCATTTTTAATGTCTTAGTTTGACTTCGCACAAAGTTTAAGGAAAAATGAGACTTTTGCATCTTGTGGTCCTGAATTAAAGATGTGTGTAATGTACTAAAATGTCCTTTGAATCTTGTGGTTTAAACTTGCCAGGTAGGATATTTGAATTGTCAACTTACTAAATATAGAAAGAGGCACTCTTTATGGGACAAACCAGGAAAGTAAGACACTTAAATTGGGACGGAGGGAGTAGTATTTTACAATACAACTTTCACAATTCACATGTTTCAAGAGTTTGAATCATTCAACTACGAATAGATTAAACTTTCATATGATATTTTCTCTATCGTACTAACTTTTCATCATTATTCTTTAATATTTTCTTCCACTACCATTAAATAATATACAAGTCAAATAACATCTTAAACTCCTTGGAAACGGAGAAATTTCTAGTAGGGAGTGCTTCTCTCGTAATGGGCGTGAATTTGAATTAGTCCGGCCAGTAAGTTCCGGATTTTAGATGGTTACAAAAAATACTATGAACAGCACAATGCCATCTCACTACTGCAACATCTTCTTACTTGCATTATATGGAAGACTCAAACAGGGAATAGCATATTTCAGAAAAGGAAAGCAAAGTACTATGTACCTTAGGTCCCATCACGAAGTTTAAAGAACCTATCCCACGTCTTGTGTCAGCATCATCCAGTACATCATCATGAAGTAGGCTGGCAACCTATGATAGAGTGAAAAAAGAAACTTGACTTGAAGAAAATTGTAAGGAAATGGCATTTTAAGACCAATTAATAGACCAAGGTGAATTAGAGGGGGAGAGAATATGAAACATCAACTAAGTGTCCATGCTGGTGTTTCTGATTCATATAACCTGTGTAACCATGCCAAAATGTTGGCTCATTGAGCATCATGGATGAAGAAATACAGGATACATTAAGGAAAAAGGACCCAAAAAGAAGAGAGAAACCCGTTTCAGTCTTACTCGCCTTAAATACAAAAGAATATCAAACAATATGGCGACAGCTGCAGCTGCCTTTTTTGTTGGAAAAGAAAAAAGCTAGAGAGGTCACCCTTATAAACCCAAGAAAGCAACAGTCACAAAACCAACCAACTGGACCAAAACAACCAATTCTGCATCTCTGCCCTTCCCAGTGAAAGGAATGATCAGCCACCCTTTGAAAATTTAACATCCTAGTGCTGTCCTTCATCCCCAAATTTTCCAAGTGATTGCAAATTTTTCTATGCATGGTTATGGGTAGATTAGTACTTATCAGACCATGCGGTTATTCTCTTACAATCCCTCCTCCTGTTGCTTCCTTACCAAATCAGGTGAGATATATCAGTTATAACCTGTGTTCTCTGTTGCTTCCCTACCAATCAGGTTTATATGAGTTCTTTTTCATGAATTTATCCTCTATCCCTGTATCACAAAATCCACCTGAAAGCGTAGTTCATCTATGTTACTTGAATTCTTCATTTTACCTTTAATGTGCTCGTATCAAATAGTTATGATATCGGTCAGGGTATTTTTGTATGGAACCTTCAAATTACACATAAAACTTGGATTAAACTGTATGTATACATATTTGGTATCTGTGTTGTATCCAATACTCGTACCAAAGTCCAGGTAACGTAATAAATCATCAAGAACTTAAGAGTGTTAAAATCTTGTCATCAAAGTCAATATTAACTCTATCAACTTGATGGTCTTTCCATCCTATCAGAATAAAGAGACAGAATAGTTACATGGATCATCTCAGTGATCTCAGCTATACTCTGCTGCCTTGTACGCAAATCCCTGAAGAAAGAATCAACCTCCACCTGTGGTGCAGATGTAGGAATCGGTACG
The DNA here is from genome assembly GCA_029844215.1 of Przewalskia tangutica. Lineage (NCBI taxonomy): Eukaryota > Viridiplantae > Streptophyta > Magnoliopsida > Solanales > Solanaceae > Przewalskia > Przewalskia tangutica. The sequence continues at coordinate 9,561,270 of CM056718.1, read as the reverse complement.
TCCAATGCAGTTGCCATCAACAGAAGAATCTACAACAAAGTGCACCAGTATATTTATTTTTTAAAGGAGAATGTATGAAACCATGAGTTGAAAAATGAATGCTACAGTGACATGAAACAAACTTGAAAAAATCTGCATTATTATGGATCTGGTCAAGCAACTGCTCTTAACTCAATAACCATTTATTAAAGCAAATAAGAAGCACCACCAAAGTAAAATATCTCAAGAGGGTACTATCTGTATCGACACTACAATGGTAGTTATGTTGGAATTACATAGACTTCAATTCATATCCCTTAAAAGAACACCATTGCTCATTAGATAATAACTATATTGTAAGATTGCATATTCTAATAAAATAGAATCATTTCCTGTAAGTGTTGTTTATATTTAACATGAAACTTTACTGTTATCAATCTAAAAAAAATGTAACATGAAACTTCTATTTTGATCAAGTAAATATATTTTCATTCATAAACATGGCCAAAAAGCTGGTTGTATACAAGGGGTATACCAAAAAGTAAGAATCTACAAAAGGAAATGATTCTCTACAAACTCCCCCAATCTTCTATACAAACAGGGACTCTATGGGTGCACAAAACGAAAAATAAGTGAACAGAGACTACTCAATTGAGAAAAACTCGACTCTACCCCCTCAAAAGCTCTCCTGTGTCTCTCTACAGACAACCAACATTAACACGAGAGGGACCACATTCCATGCCTACATCTTCTTCTTCTTCTCCCGCTCTTCCAACAGAACATCAACTCTTTCACAATTTCAGGCATTGCCCATGAAGTACCAAACTACCTAAAGCATATCCCACCATAAACTCATGGTTAGACCACAATGTAGAAGAAGAGGATCCACGTCTTCGCCCATCTCCTTGCACATGTAACACCAGGCTAAGTTACTCAGACTTGGGTGCGGATATTCGATACGAGTACGTATCCGAGTGTTGGATTCAGTAAAATCTAAAATTTTAGATTCGGGGGTGCGTATCCAGGTATGGATACGGGTGCGGGAATTCGGCTAAGAAAATTCAAAATTATAAAAAATAGAGCTATAAAGATATATCGTTGCTACTGTCTACCATCCAAAATCAGAACACGACCTTGAATTCTTGGTTTTTTTGAAACACGAAGCAACAAAATAATATAATATTGAAGGTATATCATTTCCCTTATCTTAAATTCATTTTATCTTTAATTTTGAGAAATCAAATCTCAATTCCCCCCCCCCCCCCAATTTTTTGATGTACTCCGGTCAAAGTATCCGAAGTTGGTTGACCGTATCTGGGACGTATCCCGCACCCGTATCCAAGACGAGGACGACACCCAAAACGGAGAGTCTGCGCAACTTAGACACCAGCTGACACAAACAACCTTTCGCTTTCCTAGATTTTTCGCTGTCAAGATGGCCCCCCTAGTAGCAAAAAGCATACATTTCTTGGCACCTTAGGTATCCAAATTGCAAAATAAAATAAAAAGGGAGACCCAAGTTGGTGAAAGTGAATAGGACTCGGTTCAGTTTTGGCTTGCCAACTTTTTCTGCTTCTTTAGTCTTTTCATGTTTCTCCATGTTCTATTCACATTCTTTGTTTTTTGCTTTTAGTCACCTCTGACCTACTAAAAGTGCAACCAAGAGATATTCTTTTTCTTCCTTAGTTTTTAGGAAAGCATGTTTTAAAACTTCTGAAAAAAATGTGTGAAATGTGAATGCCCACTATTTCAAACCCAACTGTCTTAACTCTTCACTAAGCAGCAAGCACTTAGTTACCATCGGTATTCTAAAAGAAACTCGGTAATTTAAGGAATCATGACTTTTTTGGAAGCTATGCAGCCTTCATCAAAGTAAATATGGATTTTCTTTTCCAATAATTACTTGATGACTGAAAGTTTCTCTTTGGACTATCCACAAAAGCATGTGCACCAAACTAAGGATAAATGTATAGAACACATAAAATAAAAGTTCAGCTTTGGAGTAACAAATCATACTGTGGGTCGAAACCTCTTTCCTTCTACTCCCATTTTGAAGAAATACTCAGCAGCTGAAGCCAGCTTTGGGACCTGGACCAGTATACAAATGAAACAGGCTGTCATCTAGCATCACAAATGTAGCAACTGCCAAACCACAGAACTAATTATATACCTTAGCAACTACCATTGATCTCAGCCTGTTTGTCACAAGGGATAATTCATCAGCAACAAGGGAAAATGGGTCCACTTGCTCCTGAGAAAAAGAACAGGAAACAGTGTTAAAAAAATCACCCATCTGCAATTATATAAAGCAAGGGGATACAGAAAGAAAATCTGAGGACGAACAAGAAAGGAAAATAAAGGACTTGATGATTTGCATCAGAAAGAAACTCGAGCTACTCAGAAAAGACCTTAAAGTGACACTCAACAATAATGACACTGACAAGAGTCATTCCCGATCTCAGGAAAATTCATCCACTTGATCGAAGCTTTAAATATTTTGAATTCGATTTGGCTATCCTGACTAAGAAGGAATAAAGAGAAAGGCACTTCATGCCCACATACTCTTGATAAGAATATGGAGAAGCAACTATTAATACATTTATAATTGCCTAGACCATATAATCAATTTTTCTTCTTGAAGTATTTCTTTTTATACGTAAAAGATCATTTTATTAGTAAATAACAGCACCGACTAGGTGTTGTGGTGTTTCTTCTTGAAATACTCCATCACAACATATTACACTAAATATAAACCATAAGATCCGCTATTGAGGAAGCTACATAAGGAGAATGTCATTAAATATGATGTTATAACATGATTACTGTATTTAGAAATGAAGTGCTATACAAATCTCTGCTACAGCAGTGCTTTGATGATGAATTTGTTGCCCAATACCACTAAGAGCATTAGAAACCCATGAATGAATTACTCTGCTGCTACCCAAAACCTAATAATCACAAAACAATAAAAACAAAAAAAACAACAATGACAATACAGCTTGAAAAGTCACAAAAAAGCAATAACAGCAACAAATACTGCAATTAAACTATCCAATCCCAACCTTGTGACCTAGTCAGAGGCGAATCCAGGATTTCAAGAGGAGGGGTGCACCATTGCTTTTAAAGGATGTTTTAGAAATTATATAAAGAAAAAGACACAAAAGTGCAGCAAGTTGGGTTCAATGCCTAGACCTTAAGGAATTAAACAAAATACTTAACCAGTGTACCACAACTTCATTTGACCATGGGTTCCTTCAGTTAATATAAGATATATTTTAAGAGTTTTACACATTATATACCGAGTTTAGTTGAATGACAATGAGTTCACGTGACTCATTTTTTCTACTTAAATTGCCCCTGCAACTACTTTGGGATTGACGCATAGTTGATTGATTGGAAAGAAACCGTAAACTCCACCAACAACTCCTTCAACATTTTACAATTAAAAATTACATAATCCCCAATAAAAACTTCATGAGAAACTATCAATTTTCTAGGAAGTTAAAAAAAATCAAGGCTTTAAACTAAAAACAATAACCATTCCCAGTTACAGCTAAAGAAAAGCAACAGTATCTAATAATCACAAAAAACAATGATAATAAAGCATGAAAAGTCACAAATTAGCAATAACAACAACAAATTAAGCAATTAAACTATCCAATCCAAACTAATTCGGGATTGACGCGTCGTTGATTGATTGGCAAGAAATCGCAATCTCAACCCGACACCTACTTCAACAATTTCAATTTTTTTTAAAAAAAAAAAAGGAGGGGGGGGGGGGGATTACGCTCTATGTATTACTGGCAATAAATATTTACGCCGTGTAGCCCATATTTTGAGTTTTTTGCCCGGTTTAACCCATATTTGTGTATAAACACCTTTTGATACATTATTATACACTCTTATAAAATGTTGATACATTATGTATAATTTTTTTCCCGATGTAAAATATTGTATATTTTGCTACATGGCGTAATATTTTATTTCGAGAGTCCAATTTCTTTACTTTGACTGTAATTTCAGATGACATACTTAAAAACATAAAAAGTACTATAAGTCACAATAATTGTATTGGGGGGCTAGCCTTTCCATCTCCTCTTCTACTTTTCTTAGTTTTATTATTTTGGTATCACATAGATCATTATTTTTTCTTACTTTTCACTCGGTTGTTGTCTTTAGTTTTTTGCATGCGTGATAGTTTTCGGTTATACTCTATGTTTAGGTTGTATCGCTTCTAGTGGCTCTAGGGTACGATGGTAGACTAGGGTCATGTTTTCGGTCGGGGTCGGGGACGGGGACGGGGGCGAGGGTCAAGGATGGTAAGTGGGTAAAGGTTGCTTCTAGGTTGAGCGTAGGGTCTTGGAACATAGGAACTTTAACGGGGAAGTCAATAGAGCTAGTGAAGATTCTTAAGAGGAGGAAGATTTGTGTCCAGGAAACCAAATGGATAAGCACTAAGGCTAAGGACGTGGACGGGTATAAGTTGTGGTACTCAAGAGGTTCGAGGTATAAGAATGGGGTAGGAATTTTAGTAGATAGTGAGCTAAGGGACAATGTGGTAGAGGTAGGAGGATCAACGACAGGATGATGACGATTAAGTTGGTCGTTGGAGGCAGGGGTGAACATGAAAAACCGAACCAAACCGGAAAAAAAAACGACATTTATTTGGTTTGGTTTTTAATTTTAAAAGCCGACTATATTTGGTTTGGTTTTGGTTTCAAGTCGAAAAAACCAAACCAAACCGACTTTTTATATACATATTTTAAAAATTATATGTATGTATAATTGTATATATATGTGTATTCATATATTTTTAATGAAAAAATTACAATTTATATTTTTTGTACTCTTGGGCCATGCTTTTGGGGCCATTTAAGGATTTAGTAGAATTCATGCTTTAAATTTTATTTTTCACTTATATGGTCCCTTTAAGTTGGTAGTCTGATCTTGGCTTCCTAATAATTACCATCTAAATAATAATTTTTTGATGGTAAAAAATTAAAAAGAAAAGCAATAGTGTAACTTTGCACTTTTGAAATTTGAATGTTAGCAGGAATCATTTGCTTGGAGCAAAGCAAAAAAAAAGTCTAAGTTTGCCAACCCATCTTTCAGTAACTATATGTGTAATCACTTCTTGTATTTTATCTTTTCTCAAAATTTTGTGGATACTGATTTTCTTTTGTATGTGTTTGATTTTCTCTTGACTCTTAATTTTATGATCCACTTATCTTGAGTTTAATTTGGATTTAGTGAAGTTTCATTTTTTCTTTTACACAAGTATTCAATTTTTTCTCTTTGGTATTCATCGATCTAGAAAAGGCTTACGACAAAGTCTCAAGGGATGTTTTATGGAGATGCTTGGAGGCTAGGGGTGTACCTGTGGCCTATACTAGGGCGATTAAAGATATGTATGATGGAGACAAGACCAAAGTTAGGACAGTGGGAGGAGACTCGGAGCACTTCCTAGTGATGATGGGATTGCACCAGGGATCAACTCTTAGCTCATTTCTATTTGTCTTGGTAATGGATGGATTGACACGACAAATCTAAGGTGAGGTGCCACGGTGTATGTTATTCGCGGATGACATTATCTTGATTAACGAAACACGCAAGGAAGTTAACTCTAAGCTGGATTTGTGGAGACAAACCCTAGAGACTAAAGGGTTCAGATTGAGTAGGACCAACACAGAATACTTGAAGTGCAAGTTCAGTATCGTAACGCATGAGGCTATCGTGGAAAACGTATGTAAGTGTCTTCTTTCCTTCTCCTCTAGTAAAGAAAGGTGATCCTCTCATTTTCTTTCAATCATATAACTATCTGGTTTAGTTCAGGTCATTCAAAAGAAAGAAAATTTCAAGTATCTTGGGTCTATTATTCATGAACATGGAGATATCGACGCTAATATCACACATCGTATTGAGACATGATGGATGAAATGAAGGCTCCAGAGTCTTGTGTGACAAGAAGGTGTCACCCAAGCTTAAAGACAAGTTCTATAGAGTTGTGGTTAGACCAACTATGTTGTATGGGGCGGAGTGTTGGGCTGTTAAGAACTCTCACGCTCAAAAGATGAAAGTTGCGAAAATGAGGATGTTATGATGGATGTGTGGACATACTAGGAGTGACATAATTAGAAATGAAGAAATCCAGAATAAGGTGGAAGCGGTTTTGATGGAGGACAAGATGCGGAAAGCGAAGCTGAGGTGGTTTGTGCATGTGAAGAGGAGAGGCACAAATGCCCCAATGCAGAGGTGTGAGAGGTTGGTAGTGGACAATTTTAGAAGAGGTAGAGATAGGTCGAAGAAGTATCGGAGAGAGGTGATTAGACAGGACATGACGCAGGTCCAGCTAACCGAGGACATGACCTTAGATAGAGGTTATGAAGGACACGAATCAGAGTAGAGGGTTAGAAAGTAACTGAGTGTTGTACTGCTTATTTTTTCATGCTAGGAGTTGTAATATTATCCTGGTGGTTCCTGTCTCTTGATTTCTGTTACTATTTATTATTTTTTGTACTTTGATTATCGTCCTACGTACTTGTTTCTTTCACTTTGTTATCTTATTTCCGTATTGCTATTACTTCTTATTATCACTGTTGCTTTCGTTTCTACTTGAGCTGGGGTCTATCGGAAATAGTCTCCTATTCGTCAAAAAGGTAGGGTAGGGGTAAGGTCTGCGTACACTCAACCCTCTTCAGACCCCAGCCTGGTGTGATTATACTAGGTATGTTGTTGTTATCGTAGATCATGTGTGTATTACTATGTTAAGCCATTTGTTTTGTATCTTTATTTATTTTATTATTGTCTTATTTTTCCTGCAATCCTGCATTGAATTACGTTCGTTTTGATCCGAGAGTTTATCGAAAACAGTTTCGAGGTAGAGGTAAAGTCTGCATATATCCTACCCTCCCAGACCCACTTCTGGGATTACACTACTTATTCCACTGGATATGTTGTTGTTGTATAAGTCGCAATAATTAACATTTTTTAAAAATCTAAAAGGTGTAACAATTAATCGCCGTCCAAGTCCAATATTTTCTATTTTGATTCTCGTAAAGAGAAAAGTGTCACATCTCGGGACAAACAGAGGGAGTACAATTTAAAAAATTGAAATAATCCCAATAAAAACTTAATGAGAAACTACCAATTTTCTGGGCAGTAAAAAAAAAGACAATACAGTTAAATAAAAAAAGTAAGATTTATTTGACCTTTTGAGAAGCGTGGATGTGATTGAAATGGTGTAATTGTTGCTGTTGGGGACGTAACGAAAATAACCATGGGCATCGATTTCTGGAAATCTGAGATAAACCCCTTGAAAATAGCATCGATTGCTGTTTGTGTGTGCTGAGTTAAGTATATAATTTGGTAAGAAAGAAAGAGTGGTTTGAGGTAACAAAACACACACTGAAATTTTAATGGACCCTGCGTACACACTAGGTATCCCCACGTATGTAAGATTTACGAAATTCCTAATTTGTCCTTAAAGTTAGGTTTTATTTACTTGGAGTAACTGTGATGTATCAGGGTTCATGGGTAAGGCTGTTTACACTAGAGCCTTATGATCCGATCCTTTCCAAACCACATACATAGCGGAAGTTTGCATTGAGCTGCTTTTTTTTTAGTGGCTAAACGGTGAGAGGGCGGTGAGCTGAAGGTGGTGGATGAGATGAGCTTTTTTGTTGGCTAGGAGAGTGGCTATGCAGTGGTACGAACTCCAACAACGGGAAGATGAAGTATGGGGGACAGGAAAATTATGTGAGCTTACTATGTTTGTTTGCAGTTAGTGATGTATAAATTAGGGGTGAGGGTGCTACACGGTACCAAGATACACGACCTAACCGACATTAACGGGTTGTTCCGGGTAGATATATTAAAATAACGGATAGTTCCGAATAGTAAAATTAGGAACTGATAAAAATCGGGTCCGGTTTCGGAAAATAGAGACCGGATACACAGACCCGAAACCTATGCATTTAAATTATTGTCAACTGTTTAATCCGACCCGTCATTGTCTGTCATGATCATAAATAATTATAAGCTTAGAGGGAACATAACTAGCTATAATTTAGGTGGAATGAGGTGCACTGCTGGAGTAATCACAATTGATCTTGCTAAAAAGTTGCTTCAAGTAAATCCAAGTACATATGCTTTGGTTGTTAGTACAGAGAATATTACACTCAATTGGTATCTTGGAAATGACAGATCAAAATTGAGCACGGGTACCCGGGAATATACCCGGAACTGCAGGGTTCGAGTAGGTTTCGGGTAATAATTGCTACGTGTAGGTTCAAGGTAGTAAATTTAGGAACTGGTCTTTTACAGGATAGGGTCCGGGTAGTTAAAAAATGATAAGATACCCGGACCCGCTCACCCCCAGTATAAATGAGGAGGAGCCCTTTTTAGCTTATTTTAATGTTTGGGTACAAACTTAAAGTGCTTAAAATAAGCCACAAAGTGCTTAAAGTCAGTCATTTATGAGAAGTTGAAATTTCTAACTTTTTTTTGGGGGGCTTAAAAGTCATTTCCGTTGACCAATAAAATTACTTTTGTATCCCTTAGATTTTATTCTAATTCTCACACTACCCTCTCACCTAAAGCCCTAAAAGTGACGATCTCTTCCTCTTTTCATCATCTTCTACAAACAACGCAGTCTCTCACCAAAGCCCTAAAAATATAATTTTTTTCCTCTTTCAGTCATCTTCTACGCAATCCTCTTGCTTTCACTGCAGCTTTTCATCTGGGTAAGTTTTTCTCCATTATTCTCTTGCAAGTTTAGTCGAAATTTTTGTGAGTGATGGAGTTATCAAAAGGAATTAGTAATAAATTTTTACTCTATTTGGTGTCGCGGTTTTACATGTTCTGGCCTAGGCTTGCTTAATTTTATAAAACTAATTTTGACAAATATTTGTTAATATTCATAGCTATAACTATTCAGAGCATTATTGCCCCCTGCCTACCCACCCAGTTCGAAGCTATAGAATTGATCAATAGCCTTATTAAGTTCTTCAGATTTCAGTCGAATTTCGGATTCTTATTTCTTTAGTTTTTTTTTTTTGTTCTCAATGATCTTCAATGTTATGAGGGAAAATTCATAAAATAGAAGTGAAGAAACCTATTTGATTTTAAGAAAAATAATTATTAAGAGTTCAAAATATATAAGAGTAATAAATTATGCTTAAGGCTTCCTTATTTTCTTATATATTATGTAGTATTTGATTCTCCTTCAGATTTATGTGCTCTTATCTTTCGCTCTCGTGGTTGTAGTATTTGTTTGATTCCTATAAGTCGGGGCAAGAGTGGGCTGGTTCGCTTCGTGTTTGAGGTATGTTATCACTTCTTAATAAAAGAGCTCTTAAAGACCATTTAGTATGTTTATTTTGGTATGTGTACAAAAAGTTGTGACTAGAGAATTGTGGCTGTGTGTTTAGTTATTGGGCTGCCAACATTATGATGTTGCAGAGTTCATGAACGTTTATGTCTCCTTTCTTTTCAGATTGTTTACATTCAATCATGCCGAAAACTATAAAGCACGAAGTAATGCTAAGTGGGATGATGATGCCAACATTAAATTTATAGATTTGTGTGAAAATGAGATTAGACAAGGACGTAGACCACACACTCATTTCAATAGAGATGGATGGAATAATGTTGTTGAAGAATTCAATAGAGCCACGGGAAGAAACTATGATAAAAAACAAATGAAAAATCATTGGGATAACATGAAAAAAGATTGAGTTCTTTTTAAGAAGTTGATGAGAGGGGAGACATGTTTAGGATGGGAGCCACGAATAATACAATTATGGCAGATGATCATTGGTGGGAGCAAAAAATTAAGGCACATCTCTCACATTTTTCTATATGTCTTTCTTTTTTCTTTCATTGCTAAATTTCTTGATTAGTTTAAAGTAGTTTTGAGTTTTTTTGTTACATACAATAAGTTCAGGAAAATAGATCTTTCACTTATATGGTATCGCTATGATGCGTTGTTTTCTGATATTATTGCTACTTGAGAAAGAGCACGTGCAGCGAATCAAGAACAAATGTCTGGCATTGGAGTAGATCCTGATGAAGAAGGAACAAATAATATTTGTGGCTATGACAAAGAACACTTTATCAATCCTAGTGATGAAGGAAATGATGAAAGTGATGATATACAGAATGTGGATTCTATTATGTTTCCTAAGCCGTCACTTAAAAGACGAGGTTCAATTGATGATATTGGCACTAGCACTCAAGTCAAAAAAAATAAGGCAAAATCTGGTGCGGTATCAATGAGAGAGGATATACACTCTCTAGTGGAGTTTATGTCTAGTAAAAGCACTGCTACATCCCCTTCGTTAGATGATCCCGTCATCGATAAGTGTATGAATATGTTGGAAAAAATTTCTGATATTCCTGCTGGGAGTGAAAAGTACAACTATGTTTGCAACATGTTTCTTAAGAAGGATGTATGTCAACTGTTTCTTAAGATGGAAACTGATGAAGCTCGGAAATCTTGGTTGGAGTATAACTATCAGTTACACCTTGAGAAAATGGGTTGATTGTGTTTCTATGGTTAAATGTTTTTATTGTTTAATGTTCAAACATTATGGTTGTGCGTGTAAACTTTACTTATTGCTTCTTGTTTAGACATTGCGATTGTATCCCTAAATCTTATGGTTGTACGTGTAAACTTTATGTATTATTAATGTTGAGTCATTTTCATTTTCAGTTAAATGGAGAGTTGGGATATTAGCAATGTGGTATCTCCTCATTTAAGTGATTTGTTAGATGACGAAGATCAAGAACTAGAAGAGATTCGGAGAGAGCAAGATGAGAATGAGCGGATGGCTTTATGTCATATAACAGGTAAATACATTTTGATGTATTGTGAAAAATACCTATGCAAATAACCTTGTCGTACATCAATGCGCTTTGGAAATGAATTTATTCAAGAGATATACGAGGAAATGAGACTCGTTGTTATGAAAATTTCCGAATGAAGAAGGTGGTGTTCATTGATCTATCCAATGACCTAACTGATAAATATGGGCTTAAACCCACTCGTGGAATGTCTATACATGAAATGTTAGGCATATTCTTGATGAATGTGCACATGGAGTTGGAAATCGAATGATACAAGATATCTTTCAACATTCTGGAGAGACAATTCATAGACACTTTCATAGTGTTTTAAAGGCCGTTTGTAAGCTTGCAAGAGATATCATTCAACCACATCCAAAGTATAATGATGGTTGCGATGCTCACAAGTCATGTAAACAAAGATATCTCTCTTTCTTTAAAGTAAGTAACCCGCTAATGATAATTTGTTATTCTGTATTGTATATTTACTACCCTTATATAACAAAAGTTTTATGCTAGTTTCTTGCCCCTTAGAATTCAACGAGAACAAACTGAATCCCAAGTTTCTTATTTTACATCCACTTCTTGTAGGATTGTATTGGAGCAATTGATGGCACACATGTTAAAGCTAGATTACCTCAAGGTCAAGAGATACCATATATTGGACGTAAAGGTTATCCGACTCAGAATATTCTTGTCGTTGTTGATTTTAATATGTGTTTACATTTGCATGGGTTGGGTGGGAAGCAACAACTCACGATAGTCATATATTTGTTGAGGCCCTTCGTAGAGAAGAACTCAACTTTCCACATCCACGCGGAAACAAATATTATCTAGTTGATGCAGGATATTCACACATGAAAGGATACATGGCTCCATACAAAGGAAATAATGTAAGATATCGCCTAGCTGAATTTCGTCGCGGTGCAACTCGACAAATGCGAGAGCCAAGAGGACGCATTGAGAAATTTAACTATTTACATTCTTCTTGTAGAAATGTAGTAGAGCGCACATTTGGCGTTTGGAAAACAAGATGGTCTATATTGAGAGACATGTCATACTATCACATTGACACACAAAGGGACATCGTACTTGCTACTATGGCCATTCACAATTATATTAGAAAGAAATGCAATGTGGATGATGCATTCCAAACAGCCGAGAACGAGAGCTATATTCCATCGGTTCATTCTAATGATATTGGCACAACTTCAAGAGCTAACAATGTAGATGTCGAAGATGTAGGAAAACAAAATGATGTCTATTGGATGGGGTTTCGTGATATGATTGCTAGTGACATTTCTAATGCTTGATGCTTGTATTATATGAATATTTTCCACTTCTTGTATATATAGTGGAGTGCTTTCGGTTGTATTAGCACTTTTATTTTGTGTCAAATTCTCCATCTTTGAAATATGAATTGTATTACCATTTTTTAAGTCATGTTGATCCTAACTTATTAAAAAAATTGTGCTCTTTATAGCAGTCCTAGGCAAAAAATGTCCATTTGCTTCCGATTTTTTCATAAATGCCAATAATAGATCATCATTATTAGAATTATATGTTTTTGTTCTACTTGCACGTTCATCTAGTGCTTCAGTTATATAATTGTTCAAAATGTGGAGGCTCTTTTTTAGACTTTTTTCTGATCCAATGGATAAAAATCTCATAAATTTCCACATGAAGTTGGGGTAGAACGATCTTTTGAAAACTGATTTTAGAGTTGTATCAATTGCAAGTGCAATTGAATTATCATCATGAAGTTCAATGGTGAGAATATTCAAACTTTCCCTAGAGCAAGTCCAAAAATGTTATTAGTGCCAAAACGTATCATTAAATCTAGTAAGTCTACTGAAATGTTCTGTTTTGAAGTCTTGTCTAAGATTGGTAATAAACCATTCTTGATTGCTGGATTTAGCCAACGATATAGTGCATGACCAAGCTTCCATTTTGATAATTCAGGAACCACTATTTTTCTTTGCAAAATCCACTCTTCACCATTAACATATGATATATCTGTTGGAGGAAGAAGAATGATTTAATTAATATTCTCATAATTAATACACAAATCTTTCTTGAAACAACAAATCAATATAAATACATTTCCAGTAATGAAATAAATCAAGAAGATATTACTCCCTCCATTCCAAAATAAATGTCTCTTTTAGCTCATGCACCCCCCTTAAGTAACATGTATTTATAAAAAATTAACTTAAATAAACATTTTATAGTGGAAGTGATTTTAAAATATAAATTACTTTTGATTTGAATCAACTTTAGAGTTTAAAAATCTTTTAAATCAACTTATTTATGGTGTTAACAACTTAAAGGGTATTTCAGTCATTTTAACAGAAAATAAATGCTTAACAACACTTATTTACCAAACACATCAACAACTTATTTTCAGCATAAATAGTTTTATCCAAACAGTCAACTGCTTATTTATAAAAATAACTTTCAGCACTTAAAAGTTCTAAAAGCACTTTATACATAAAAATCACTTTTTTTAAGCCCATCCAAACGGGCTCGAGATAGACTGTCTAACCGCAAAGGTGTTGAGAAATTCCCCAAATTACTACTCCTACTTTTTTTTTTTTTTTTGTCTACTACTCCTACTTCACTTCCTACTTCATTTTTTATTTATTTATGAAAATTCTACTTTTTATTTTTCTTCTTCAAAAACAAAATATACCTAGTACTAGAAAATTTTAGGCCCCAATGATGGGTTTTAAAGCAGCCCGCTTTACCATTTGGTCGGCTTTGTTAGGGGTGTACATGGGCGGGGTTAGTTTGGATTTTTCAAATATCAAATCAAACTAATTGTGTTGGGTTTTTAAATTTCTAAACCGAACCAATAAAATTTGAGTTTTTTAACTTCGAATTTTCACGGGTTATTCGATTTTTTTCGGATTTTTCAGATTTTTTTTCGAAACTCTTCATACAAAACATATAACTTGTACTTCAAATATGACTTTAGTCCTAAAATGATACAACTATATAATTAAGGTATTTTTAAAAGAAAATAACACAAAATGTGAGATGAGTGATGATATTGTATTAAAATATTCAACAAAAAACATACTAAAATTGGTTAAAATAAATATTGCTAATTAATAACAATAACAATGTACCTAGTGTAATCCCATAAAGTGGAGTATGGGGGGTAACTGCAATAAATCAATATTGTAATCAAGTAAAAGAGAGAGAAGATAATAACAGAGGTAAAGGGACAAAACTGAAAGGGTACCATTACGCCTACTACCTATTAGCCTTCTACTCTAAACCGTGTCCACCACAACCTCCTATCGAAGGTCATGTACTCGGTAAGTTATAACTGCGCCATGTCTTGTCTGATCAGTTCTCTCCAATATTTTTTCGCCCTCCCTCTACCTCTCCTAAAACCATCCATAATCAGCCTCTCACACCTCTGCACTTGGGCCTTCGGGGATCTCCTCTGCACATGCCTGAACCATCTCAATCTAACTTCCCGAATCTTAACCTCTAGCGAGGCCACTCTCACATTGTCCCGGATAACTTCATTTCTAATCTTATCTTTACTAGTATGCCCACACATCCATCACAACATCCTCATCTCCACCACCTTCATATTCTAGATGTGAGATTTCTTGACTGGCCAACACTGCGCCCCATACAACATAGTCAGTCTAACCACCACTCTGCAAAACTAGCCTTTATGTTTTGGTGGCACTTTCTTATCAAACAAGACTCCGGAGGCGAGTTTTCATTTCATCTACTCTGCCCCAATACGGTGTGCGACATCGTCGTCAAGCTCTCAATTTTCTTGGATAATGAATCTGAGATACTTAAAAGCTCCTCACTTTTCGATGGCCTGGGTCTCCAGCTTCACTTCCACGCCTACTTCATGCGTAACGTCGCTGAACTTGCACTCTAAGTATTCCGTCTTGGTCCTGCTCAACTTGAACCCTTTAGATTCTAGAGTCTACCTCCAAACCTCTAGCTTAACATTAACTCAGTCGCAGGTCTCTTCATTCAGAACTATGTCATCCGCAAATAACATACACCATGACACCTCAGCTTAGATTTTTCACATCAATATAGCTATCACCAAGACAAATAAAACGAGCTAAGGGTTGATCCCTGGTTTAACCCCATCTCGACTGAAAAATGCTCTGAATCTCCTCTCGCCGTCCTTATCAAATATTGTTACTTACTAAGTCATAAAGAAAATTATCATAATCTAAAAATACTAATTCATGCTAAAAATAAGTACGGCTAATAAGTATTAAATACATGACAAATAAAAAATAAAATTGAGTTAAGTATTTTCACTCTCTAAACCAATTATGCAAAAAAGAATAGATATTCAACATTATTGTCATTTCTAGTGTTAGAATTGAATTTCTTTTGTTAGCATTAGTATTGAGTTGATTTTGGTATGGACCTTATTTGAGTTACTAACATCCACGGGCTATAAATTAGAGAGAGAAAACTAGAGATTTTCTCTCTACTACATTGAACCTTTGTAGGCCTCACCTGAACATCCCACGGACCCCATCGTCCCAAACCAGTAGAACTACCCGACAAAGACGATTTCATGGATGACGAAAAAGCAAGTAAGCTCAATTACAATGAAGTTGTAATGGAGACTAATAAATCTGCATCCATTTCCCTTCCACCCCAACCGTGGGCAAAGTCCACTGGCAAAGAATAGGATGCTCGAATTCAATAACACTATCGGAGGAAGAGAAAAACAGACTCTACCTCCCATGGTGCTACTCCCTTATTATTAAACTCTTTGGTAAGAGAACTCCACATCAATTCTTATGAGCAAAGTTCATTGGAAATGTGGAAACCAAACGAAGACCTAGTTCTGATAGACCTTGGACTCAATTTCTTCATTGTTAAATTCCAAGAAGAAAGCAATATGAAGAAAGTCCTACTTGAAGGACCATGGTTCATATCAGGGCATTTCCCCACAATTAGTAGTTGGGAGCCAAATTTTATCCCAAATGAGGCTGCAATAGTCTTCACTGCCATCTGGACAAGGTTACCGCAATTCCCAATGGAGTTCTATGACAATGTCATCCTGGAAAAGTGGGAAGGAAGCTGGGTAAACTCCTCAAAAGAGATAAGTGTACTTCTTCAACCCTTAGAGGACGCTATGCTAGAATTTATGTACATTTTCCTATTAATACCCCACTCTAATTAACTATAACAATTAGAGAACACAATCATAGTTTACGAAGGGGAAAGGATCATGTGCAAGGGATGTGTAAGATTGGGCCATACTAAGGAGAAATGTTCCATCCTCACACTGAAAATCAACCCCACACCACCCAACACACAAACATAGTAGAAATTTGAAAATAAAAGGAAATGGACAACAACCATTTTCCCTATGAATAAAGGAAAATCTTTTACCGCCTAGGAGAAACAAAACACCAAAAATAAAGAAAGAAGCAGCGGAGCAACCGGGAATACACAATGTCATAGAACATATAATGGTAAGGTTTCACTCTCTCATCCCTCTACATCCTTTTACCCATTAAAATCCCCCTAAGTATGTCGGTAACAGCGGAAAATGGGTTAACCTGGCCCAAATGGCTATTTCAAACTCTTTCAGGTCACTTGAAATTGGAGGAGCAAATGACGTTATTCAGCTAAATGAGAAAATAAAAACGACGGTCGTTGGGCAGACATAGAGATGACAAAGGATTTTGGACCCGGTCCAGATCCATTTTATAGGATATGGATCTTCAAAATTTGGACTTGACGGATCCGGATCGAACCCGGATCCATTTATGACGGATCGGATCTGGATATGGATCTTGTATTTGAGATACGTATCCGGTTCAGATCCGACCAGTAAATCCATTTTTTATTAAATACATTTATACATCCATAAGACAAGTCCGATGATTATATTAATTTAGATTAAATTCTAGTATGTTTGTATAGCAACATGTTAAATGTATAGCTTTTTTTTCTTTTCATGGGAATACTTGCCAAACTATATCAGTCAAGAGTTACGACATATTTTTGTTCTTTCTCAAAATAAAATTCAGTTAAGACATAATTGACAAATGCCTAACTACTTTATAATAGAAAAAAAAAAGTTGCAAACTGGCAAATGTTTGCCTCTTGAATCCAAAAGGCATGTTTCCTCTTTCTATCCTATTAAAATTTTAAATTTGGTTCGCATCAAACTTGATGTGGATCCAGATCCGATCCGTGGATTTGGATTTGGATCTGATTTTTATGGACCCGATGGATCTGGATACATGTATGAAAAATGGATCTGAATCTAGTAGGATCTGGTCCAGATCTTATCCGTTGCCATCCCTAGGCAGATATCGAAGAAAGGGCCTGCACAAGCTGCTACTTTGTAATTGGGTCAAGAGAATAATAGACCACTAAAAAATCCTATGACTCAAATCAAGTACAACCCAAAATAGGTCACCTAATCATACAATACACAGTACCCAAAATCAGCCCAAAATTCCCAACTTAAAGAGAATAATCTTCGAAAAAACCCATTAACAAAAAACACCTCCATATTTACTCCCAATCATTTGTGGGAGTTGATAAAATCCCCAAACCCAATACCATCACCACCCTTCTCCTACTGAGTATACTCCTCTACAAATCCCAAAATCTACCCTAACAGTCAATCATTTCCTCTCTATAGATAAGACACTCGACATCTCTTCAAAAGTAGAAGTATTAATGAGCGACTTGATGTATGAGAGCGGGAGTGTCGAAGAGTCTCACCTAAGAGATGATAAAAACCCTCATCATCCAAAAGGTTTGAACAAAATAACCTTCACCTCTCTCCCTCCAAAACCCTCAAATGATGACAAACCACAAAATACACCACCACAACACCACTCCCACCAACATCTTATTATGATGACATCGCCACCTCTACAAGATCATATGCCAAAATCTTGTTTCACACCCCAAACAAGGGTGTGGCGTAAGATGCCTGCGGCACGAGTACTACTTTGATAACTAAGTTCATGTACGAGTAGAACATCTGGCCGACAAGGCCGTACTAGGATATAATATAAACAACAACACTATAAGAGGGCCGACAAGGCCACAATCCGTAAGACCAATTGTAATATAACATCTAAGGGTGAATAAAGAGGGATCAAGACAACATATGTATATAAACAAAACAAATAAGGTCACAACACAAGTTAACAAAAGACAACCCGACTGATAAGGTTTACATCATAACTATATATACCAGATAAGTCAATAAGCCTCTACGAGTACCTGTATTGTCATATGGTCAGGATAGGGCCCCGACCTACCCACTATGTACATATCTAGAAAAAACATACTCAACATTTGACCATGAAGATCCAAGAAAGATAAAGCTTACTCACTGATGGCTGAACTCGACAGCTCCTACTGAGATGGTCTAGTAGATCTCCTATTAGAACCTACGATATGAACACACAGCACCCCAGGCAAAAAGGACGTCAGTACAAAAGAAATGTACTGGTATGTAAAACATGAATAACAATATGAAAATAAAGTTGGAAAGAAAAGCATAAAAGAAATATGATACTCTGATAACATGTGTGTCACGTAGGGCAAATAATAAAACTCTGAAACTGTAATGAACTCTGTGTATAGAAATAGTGGTAGATAATCTACCATCGACTTATGGCCCGAGGTATGTAATATGTCACTTACCTCAGGTATAATATGCGGTGTATGTATGGATGCATATATAAGAGCCAACCCAGTTGACTATAGTGCGACATAATGTGTATAATGTATATGTACAACTTTCCACTGATTGTAACAGTGGTGTGAATACTGTATATATATATATGTGTATGTGTATAACTGCCCACTGACATAGGTTTGGTGATGTGGATAATGTAATGTGATAACAATAGCACTTATGGCCTCTTTGGAACTCACAACCCTTTGACTTTACTTTGGAAGGACTCTTGGTCGACTCGACGATTAACTCTTTAGAACACTCCTTTTCGGAGGCTTATGATATTGTGGACAAGTAACTAACCAACAATGACTATGAGTACAATAATAACAAGAACTAATTCCCTACAAGGGATAATGATATACAAATATAATAGTTCTATGGACGTTTTTCTTTTGAAAATGGAAAATACTTCAGATTTCATGCTTTTGAAAGAAGAGGATATTCTTACATACATGTGTTGCTTTGTTAACAATGTCTCGCGAACCCTAATATGCTTTACGAGCGATTATCTACACAATATAGAGGTTTTTAATTAAGATACGATCGATAAACTAAGAATCAATTTGCTAGCACAATTCAACGAACACCTTTAGTGCATATTCCTCTAGCTATCATATTTGGCCGGCTCTGTTAGGGGTGTACATGGACTGGGTTAGTTCGGATTTTTCAAATATCAAATCAAACTAATTGCGTTGGGTTTTTAAACCAATAAAATTTGAGTTTTTTAACTTCGAATTTTCTCGGATTATTCGATTTTTTCGGATTTTTCAGATTTTTTTCCCGTAACGTCTTCATACAAAACATATAAATTTTACTTCAAATATGTCTTTAGTCTTAAAAAGATACAACTATATAATTAAGGCATTTTAAAGAAGATAACATAAAATGTGAGTGTCACGCCCGTTTTTGACCTCGGGGTCTGAACGGTATCCGCAACGTTGTTCTTTGGCGCGATTCCCTGGATGGAGCAATAATGTTGATTTTGAGGAGTCGACACCTAATTAGTTAAGTGAATTAGGACACTTGATTTATTGCAATAAAAATACTGCAATTAATCTCCATTTAATGATCTGCGAAATTAATGAGATTCTGGATCAGAGTTCTTTATTATCCTAAAGGGAAGGAGTTAGACATCCTTTAAGATCCGCTAACTTGCGGTATCCGTTCAAACATAAGTTAATTATTTATTGCCTTTTTTATTCTACATATTCTGAACAATTTTCATAGTTTACAATTAAAATGGAATGCAATACAAAATAATAAAGCTAAAATCGAATAAAACTCAGGGACATCTTTTAGCCCTTTTTAGGCCTTCTGCACAAGATGATCTCTGGGTACCTGCATAAACACTTAGTAAAAGTGTTAGTAATAGAATAAATAATTTTAATGCAACGACAAGAATTAACAAGTAAAGCCAAAAATAAATCCGTCTTTTGTACAGGAGAGGCCTTGGAAATCAGACGGAGATTCCTTCATCGGCCAATATTGCTAGAAACAATAAAATAAATAAAATCTTCAGATCCGCGCCAAAACAGTAATAGTTTTAAACACGGAGGGCTCAGATGTATAAAAAATAAAGTGGACATCCTAAACAAGTCCGGCTGCGAGAATTCGCCCTGCCAGCGCATGTTGGTTATCCGGTGTAAGTGGAAGAAAGTTTCATTTTATTTTATTTTCCGTCTTTGCAACTGTGAAGGCCTCAAAAATCGACGGATAACTTTTTCATTGGCCAGTGTAAAGTATCATGTTCAAAATCAGTATACAAACAATGTAGTATTTGTTCTACATCAGTTAATAAAATAATGAGGGGAGAACCGCCATAATCAGTACCAAAAATCAAAACAGCGTAACAGTGGTAAAACCCACAAAACCAGTCCAGGCAACAACCCAATAGCCAAACGAAGATACCAACAGCAAAATAGCAAAAATGGTACAAAATGAAACAACCGTGAATGAAGCAGAGGTTACCGGGGAGTAGCAAAATAATACAGTTCGCCGGAAATATTCGATGTCGCCGGACATTTCAGATTGTCCCCAAAATCAAAAAAATCAATCCAAATAACCGAAACAACCATAGAAATAAAGCCAACAAGGTCGCGATTCATATTATCAGCCAAAACCAACATCAGATTCAAAAGATAAAAACAAACATAGATCGCGAAAATCAGCCCAACATAAATCACTAACAGATAATAACCCCAAAAGAGAAACAAACAGCGTCGTCGGAGTTCATGGTGTAAACCCAGAGCGAAGGCACTGGTAAACAAAAGGAAAAGGCGGCGTCTCTTCAACGGTGTAACACCGGAGCGACGCCGCCATAACAGTGGTATGGATGTTGCGAGGCAGTGGCGAGACAGTGGGGTTCGACGGTGAGTAGTTTGCCGAAACAGTGGAGTTCGTGATGGGGTTCCGACGGGACAGTGATGGGAGAGGGATGGGTGGAGACGGGGTGTGGTGGTAGCCCGGTTATGATGGCGACGAGGTGACGGTTCGACGGCGACGGCGAGAGAGGCGAGATCGACGGGCAGTGGTGAGGATGGTTTGATAAAGATATGAGAGTTTAAAGCTAAGGGGTATGTGCGGCTGATGAGTGTTGTCTTTGTTTTTTTTTCATGTTTATTTCAAAGGGTTGGTTTTTTTGGTCCATTAATGGAGAATGACCATCATCATCACAAAAAGAAAGAGAGAGAGCAAGAAGAGTATAGGGGTGTGCGCCGTTGGTGAGTTTTTTGTGGAAGATGATGAGGAATGGGGAGTATATGGAAACGGAGAGTTTGGTTTGGGGTGTGCGGCTGGTGATGATTTTAGAAGTGGAGGAGTGTGAAGTGCGGCTGCCCTGCTGTTCTATGGAGAGAATGAAGGGTTTTTATTTATAGGGTAGATATTTAGGTTTAGGGTTTGATATTTTGGGGGGAAAATAGATGAAAGGTGTATTGGGCTTCATTTTTTGGGCTTCGGTTTTTGGCGGACTAGACTGATCCGGATTGTGTCTCGGATTGGGCTGGTTTGATAAAAATGCAAAACAGATTAATTATTTAAAAGAAAAAATTATTTAAAGGTACAAAATTATTAAAATGCCGATGCAATAATAATAAAATATAATATTTAACAAATATTTAATGCCTGATTAAAAGTAAAGACGGGATGTCAGTTAATTATTTAAAGAGATGCAAAATTAGTAAAATAAAATGATCGTGCAACAATAATAACATAATATTTGAAAATGTTTAATATCTAATTAAAGTAAAAGCATGATGTCAATTTACAAAAAATAAAACAACATATGTTAGGTAAAAAATATACAAAAATGTCAAAAAATGGTGATTAAAATGCGGTGTCCTAAAATGCTTAAAATTGTAAGAAATGACTAAAAGATGGGTCAAAATTGGGTGTCAACAGTGAGATGAGTGATGATATTGTATTAAAATATTCAACAAAAAACATAATAAAGTTGATTAAAATAAATATTGCTAATTAATTACAACGACAACGTACCTAGTGCAATCCAATAAAGTAGAGTCTGGGGAGGGTAAAATGTACACAAACCTTACCTCTAACCAGTGAGGTAGAGAGACTATTTCTGAAAGACCATCACCTCAAGAGAAAACACAATAAATGATGTCAGACAAAATCGACAAAGTGAAGAAATCAAGTCATAATACTATGGAATAAACATCATGAAGAAAAGTATTAGTAACTGCAATAAATCAATACTGTAATCAAGTAAAAGAGAGAGAAGATAATAACAAAGATAAAGGGATAAAACTGAAAGGGTACCATTACAGCTACTATCTACTAGCCTTCTACTCTAATCCGCGTCCGCCACAACCTCCTATCGAAGGTCATGTACTCGGTAAGTTGTAACTGCGCCATGTCTTTTCTGATCACTTCTCTCCAATACTTTTTTGGCCTCCCTTTACATCTCCTAAAACCATCCATAGTCAGCCTCACACCTCCGCACTGAGGCCTTCGGGGATCTCCTCTGCACATGCCTGAACCATCTCAATCTAACATCCTGAATCTTAACCTCTAGTGAGGCCACTCTCACCTTGTCCCGAATAACTTTATTTCTAATCTCATCTTTCCTAGTATGTCCACACATCTATCACAACATCCTCATCTCCACCACCTTTATCTTCTAGATGTGAGATTTCTTGACTGGCCAACACTCCTCCCCATACAACATAGTCAGTCTAACCACCACTCTACAAAACTTGCCTTTAAGTTTTGATGGCACCTTCTTATCAAACAAGACTCCAGAGGCAAGTTTTCATTTCATTTTCTCTGCCCCAATATGGTGTGCGACATCGTCGTCAATCTCCATATTTTCTTGGATAATGAATCTGAGATACTTAAAACTTCCTTACTTTTCGATGGTCTGGGTCTCTAGCTTCACTTCCACGCCTACTTCATGCGCAACGTCGCTGAACTTGCACTCTAAGTATTCCGTCTTGGTCCTGCTCAACTTGAACCCTTTAGATTCTAGGGTCTACCTCCAAACCTCTAGCTTAACATTAACTCAGCCGCGGGTCTCATCAATCAGAACTATGTCATCCGCAAATAACATACACCATGGCACCTCACCTTAGATTTTATGTGTCAATACATCTATCACCAAGACAAATAAAACGAGCTAATGGTTGATCCCTGGTTTAACCCCATCTCGACTGGAAAATCCTCTCGTCATCCTTATCAAATATTGTTAATTAATAAGTCATAAAGAAAATTATCATAATCTAAAAATACTAATTCATGCTAAAAATAAGTACGACTAATAAGTTTTAAATACATGACAAATAAAAAATAAAATTAAGTTATGTATTTTCACTATCTAAAAACCAATTATGCAAAAAAGAATAGATATCCAACATTAATGTCATTTCTAGTGTTAGAATTGAATTTCTTTTGTTAGCATTAGTATTGAGTTGATTTTGGTTTGGACCTTATTTGAGTTACTAACATCCATGGGCTATAAATTAGATAGAGAAAACTAATGATTTTCTCTCTACTACATTGAACCTTTGTAGGCCTCACCTGAACATCCCACGGACCCCTTCGTCCCAAACTACCGGAACTACCCGAAAAAGACGATTTCATGGATGACGAAAAAGCAAGTAAGCTCAGTTACAACGAAGTTGTAATGGAGACTAATAACTCTGCATCCATTTCCCTTCCACCCCAACCATGGGAAAAGTCCACTGGCAAAGAAATAGGATGCTCAGATTCAATAACACTATCGGAGGAAGAGAAAAGCAGACTCTACCTCCCCTGGTGCTACTCCCTTATTATTTAACTTTTTGGTAAGAGAACTCCACATTAATTCTTACGAGCAAAGTTCATTGAAATGTGGAAACCAAACGAAGAACTAGTTCTGATAGACCTTGGACTCGATTTCTTCATTGTTAAATTCCAAGAAGAAAGCAACATGAAGAAAGTCCTACTTTAAGGACCCTAGTTCATCTCAGGGCATTTCCTCATAATTAGGAGTTGGGAGCCAATTGTTTTCCCAAATGAGGCTGCAATAGTCTTCACTATCATCTGGAAAGGTTACCGCAATTCCCAATTGAGTTCTATGACAATGTCATCCTAGAAAATGGGAAGGAAGTTGGGTAAACTCCTCAAAATAGATACGTGTACTTCTTCAACCCTTAGAGGATGCTATGCTAGAATTTGTGTACAGTTTCCTATCAATACCCCACTCAAAGTAACTATAACGATTAGAGAACACAATCAAGCAGTAGTTTACGAGAGGGAAAAGATCATGTGCAAGGGATGTGGAAGATTGGGCCATACTAAGGAGAAATGTTCCATCCTTACACTGGCAATCAACCCCACACCACCCACCACACAAACATAGTAGAAATTTGAAAATAAAAGGAAATGGACAACAGTCATCTTCACTATGAAAAAAGGAAAATCTTTCACTGACTAGAAGAAACAAAACACCAAAAATAAAGAAAGGAGCAGCGGAGCAACGGGGAATACACAACATCATGGAATAGATAATAGTAAGGTTTCACTCTATGATCCCTCAACATCCTTTCACCCATTAAAATCCCCCCTAAGTATGCCAATAACAGCGAAAAATGGGTTAACCTGGCCCAAATGGCTATTTCAAACTCTTTCAGGTCACTTTAAATTGGAGGAGCAAATGACGCTATTCAGCTAAATGAGAAAATCAAAACGACGCCGGTGGGCAGACATCGAAGAAAGGGCATGCACAAGCTGCTACTTTGTACTTAGGTCAAGAGAATAATAGACCACTAAAAAATCCCATGACCCAAATCAAGTACAGCCCAAAATAGGACACCTAATCGTACAATACACAGTACCCAAACTCAGACCAAAATTCTCAACTAAAAGAGAATAATCTTCGAAAAAACCCATTAACAAAAAACACCTACATATTTACTCCCAATGATTCGTGGGACCTGATAAAATACACAAACCCAATACCACCGCCACCCTTCTACTACTAAATATACTCCTCTACAAATCTCTACCCTAATAGTCAATCATTTCCTTTCTATAGATAAGACACTTTCCATCAATTCAAAAGTAGAGGTATTAATGAGCGACTTAATGGGTGAGAGCGGGAGTGTCGGAGAGTCTCACCTAAGAGATGATAAAAACCCTCATCATCCAAAAGGTTTGAACAAAATAACCTTCACCTGTCTCCCTCCAAAACCCTCAAATGATGACAAACCACAAAACACACCACCACAACACCACTCCCACCAATATCTTATTATGATGACATCGCCACCTCTACAAGATCATATGCCAAAATCATGTTTCACACCCTAAACTAGAGTGTGTGGCCAGCACCCAGTGACTTACTGGCCTGAGCGTACTTGTTTGATAACTAAGTTCATGTACGAGTAGAACTTCTGGCCGAAAAGGCCATACTAGGATATAATATAAACAACAACAATACCGAACTCGACATCTCCTACTGAGGTGGTGTAGTAGAGCGCTTATTAGAACCTGCGATATGAACACACATCACCCTAGACAAAAAAGACGCCAGTACGAAAGAAATGTACTGGTATGTAAAGCATGAATAACAATATGAAAATAAAGTTGGAAAGAAAAGCATAAAAGCAATATGATACTCTGATAACATGTGTGTCAGGTAGGGCAAATAATAAAACTCTGAAACTGTAATGAACTCTGTGTATAAAAATAGTGGTATATAATCTACCCTCGACTTAGGGCCCGAGGTGTGCAATATGTCACTTTCCTCAGGTATAATATGAGGTGTATGTATGGATGCATATATAATAGACAACCCGGTCGATTATAGCGTGGCACAGTGTGTATAATGTACATGTACAACTTCCCACTGATTGTAACAGTGGTGTGAATATTGTATATATATATGTGTATGTGTATGTCACGACCCGACCCCGGGCCCGCGACTGATGCCCTACCTGGGCACCCTTACAGGTATACATCAGAGATAATCAGCGGAACATACATAAACTTAACAATGAAATAAATAATAGGTTAGCCGATAAGGCTACCTTCCTGGATATAAACAAATCCAAAAGCAGTTACCTCAATTTTTTTTTTTATAAAGTGACCCACAAGATATGACTACAGACCTCTAAGAGTTTACATAACAACCGTGGATTGTGGCCCGCCATACCCGAATGTATAAAAGTCAACAACTTCAGTGGAACCATACCAAAGACAAAGCCTCCGAGAAATGGAGCTTTCGAGGATCGAACAGTGATCCAAGAGTGCGGATCGCCAGTTATGTACCTCAACTCGCGGATGAACGCACTTCAAGGAGGTCGATAAAAATATGTACCAAGTATGCAAAATCGAAAGTATTGTAATTTAAATCATAATAGTCAAAAATACAATTGAAGACATATATGATAACCCACCAATAAGATAATCGTGTTCTTGAAGTGGAAGTAATGAAAGTCAAATTTAACTTTTACAACCTGTTTCAACATATTAACTATAGTAACACCAGGGATATGAACACCAACACTCAAATATCAAAGCGCCCGGGATTCCCATCATCGCCGACCGCCAGGTGTAAAATCTAACTATGTGACGCGCCTGTGACATCCTTCTCACCGCTTACAGACACACATACAACACATATATATATACCTATATATATCTCTACGCCGAATCCTCATCTCGTACATGACTTCATCGGAGCTAACCTATGGGGTAATAGTCGATCCGAATTTAACCCGCATCCGGTCGCATGCCTCAAATCCTCATCGTAAAGATGTCGCGCATGCCTCTGAATCCTCATCGTAAGACGCCCAAGCGCGCATGCCTGAATCACTCATCGTAGCATGTCCAGGATCGACTCCACAAGCCGCACTGCGGAATCCCACATCACCGCTTGCGACGCCCCGATAAGCTCATACCGCATGCCTAATCCTCATCGAAAGCATGTCCAAGGTGCATGTCTCGGAATCCCTCATCGTAAGCATGTCCAAGGATCAACCTCAATGGAAGCATACCCGTGGAATCCCACATCACTGCCGGTACGTCCAGGTAAACTCATACTAGGACAATGGAAGCATACCCGTGGAATCCCACATCTCTGCCGGTACGTCCAGGTAAACTCATACTAGGACAATGGAAGCATACCCGTGGAATCCCACATCACTGCCGGTACGTCCAAGTAAACTCATAACTTCTTTAGACTTTCATTAACATACAAAATGAATCTCATTTTATGACCTTAAGGCACATTTCCATATCACTTAACAAGTCCGGGGGAATTTCAACCCAAAGTACTATGTATTTCTATTCTTTCCAAGATCCCTTTTCCACATAAGACCCCAAGATACTAACACCCGTAGTATCAAGGCTTATCTACATTTCAACAAGTCACTATACTATTAGAAAATATGCTCCGGCTTCTAAATCAAGTGACCCTCATTTAAAACTTTAAGCAATTGATGACTTTAAATCAAATTGTCTTTCTTAGCTTCCATTCTTTTATCTAGGTTTACCTTATTCGAGAAAAACCATTTCTTTAACCTTCCATAAAGTTATTATAACCAACTTCCCATAAAGCTGTTATACTAACTTTATGCTTTAGAAACTAAGACAATCTTATCCTTTCATAAGGCCGTCATAACTAGCCTCCCATAAAGCCGTTATAACTCCTTATGTCTTAGACAACTTCGTTCTTTTTATGACCAAAAGACTTGTACTTCGAATCAAGTTACACAACTTTCAAAACGCTTCAAGTCTCTTTACTTAGAAGACAAAATTCTTAACTTAGACAACAAGTTCTTATCTTTATAATAGTTCCAGAATCAATACTTTCAAATCAAGTATTCCATACTTTTTCACGTCAAGAAGTCCTCGTTTACCCCATTAGAATAACCCATTCTTATAACCTTTTCTCAAGGACAAGTGAGTTAATCCTCTAACTCAACCGACTAGGCATCTTTAAGCCAAGTCAAGTATATCAAATGACTTTACCTTATTTAAATCACGTACGTCTATCGTACCATACAGTTATAACTACTCATGCTCAAGAGATAAAAAAGTTTCCACATACCTCTTTTGTTTAATCCACTTGCCAAGTCCAATATGCCGTCCGTAGATGTCAACCTATAATGACCATAATACGTCTATTAGCTTCTAGTTTCAACGTAGAATATTCTAATGTAAAGTCCCTTGTTCTACGGGAAAAATTGGACAACACTTCCTTTGTTTCTACGTACTTTTCCACCTTTTTCAAGGTCCGAATTCAATAACCAAACGCCGTATTTAAGGCACAACAATTCAGCTAACCAAAAGGGGATTACACGCCTTTACAGGACACGTAAAATTCTGCCCCACAATAGTACAAATCAATCCAATAATTCCAAGCCACATTCGGCTATAATATTACAAAAATTATCAATTTCCTTTCAATTTCCTTTTAACCCAACTCTCTTATCCCAACATGTTATATAAATCATAACCAATTATATAACCTCCTATTTGTAACATGCAACGGTTTTTAGCTAACAACCGAATTGATTACAACATGAGTGGCTAACATGCCCCTTTTCGGTTTTCCACAAGACTACAAGATCCAAATCTTTTCAAACTTTAATATAACAACCACATGCTCATTTCTTAACTACTATAACTTGAAATATTCATTTACACAAGAAGGTAAAGATTTTACCTCAAGAAGCCCTCTTTCCGAAATCTTCTTCACTTAAAAATTACCCACACGAACCCTCTACAAGCTTGCCAACACTTTTCCTTCTTGAAGCCTTTCCAAAAATCTCACCGGGGTTCATCAATTTGAGTGAGAGGAGAGGGATTTTTCTTAGGGAAACCCTTGCAAATGGCCAAGTCTTGAAGACTTGGTCCTAAAATAAGACCCTCACTTGGTCAAAAAGATGGGAGGGACACTTGTCACCCTCCCATAGGCCTTCTATCAAAATATCCCCTGTTTTTCGCCCCTTTCCGCGTAAAAATCCCGCCTTAGCGTCGCGTCCCTGCAGCCGGCGCCGCGGCGCTGCAACCTCAGAGGATTTTCAGAATTATCGCTGCCGCGCCGCTGACGCGGCGCCAAGGCCGCGACGCCGCTGAAATCGTCTCGGCCACACCACAGAACTTCTAACGCCCGTAACTTCCTACCCCGATGTCCAATCGATGAGTGGTTTGTTGCGTTGGAAACTAGACTCAACAACCTTCATACTAGTCTTTTAAAACTCCTCAAAACTCCTACGGAACTAGGAGATATACCGCTCCAAAGTTGACTGAAAGTCTGCCCACAACCTTTTGCCAACCTAAGTTTTCAAATTCAAATCTTCTTTCCTTTCGTACGCTCTCAACTTATCCTCTTGAATTTACGGGGTGTAACATTCTTCCCCCCTTAGAAACATTCGTCCCCGAATGTTCTTTTGGAGTCAATCTAATACTCCCCGTACTTTACAATTAATGGAACTTTATTATGCCACTTATGACCCTAAGATATCGCACTCGCATACCCATCCATCATTTTCAACCAAGAAAACAGATCCCAAGGGTGCACCAACGCTATTTACTCCCATTCAAGGCCTAAAATGCTTCTCTTATCGTACTTTTCACCTACTTCTAGCATACATACATAGTCTCAATATAATCCGTTCATGACACTTAAACATATCACAACTTTATCATGCATACAAGTCTCTAAAGGATCAAAAATATACCTGAAATCGCATAAAGTGTAAAAGGACCGCTTAAAATCGAATCGCTACACGACCTCTGCCGCGCTTTGTCGGTGCATGAACATCCCGCTTAGCCGTGAAGGCGTAAGAACCCAAGAATCGACCCAATAGATGCTACCCACCGCACCCTGCCTGGACAGCTTGCCAAATGGCCCGCTGGGCCGCAAGTATAACAAGTTGTCGACCTAGTCCTACATTCCCAAAATGAGCTCTCTACCACAAGAACCACACCGAGGCAAAGGTGGCCTCTCGCTACTATCCCCGACATCCGTGAACCAGCCGAGCCCCGACCGCCTCGAATATCCCTGTCGGTCAAACCACCCGCCAGAAGGCCGAGAAGGAGCACTCTGCGTCAGCTGAAATGTAGACCTAGCTCGCTGAGGCTGTCCGCCTAAAACTATCTCGAAACTCGCCCCGCCTCTTGGCCGGATGAATCTGGCTGGCTCTCTCTCTCCCTATCCTCAATCCTCTGTGCATAAGCCTGCATCCTAGCAATATCCATACCTGGCTGAAGAGACCCAGACATGCGGTAACCATATATCGGTCTAGTCCCATCACATAGCGGTGAACTCTGTCCGCCATATCCGCCATAATAGTGGGTGCATACCTGGCCAATGAGTCAAATTCCAGGTTGTACTCTCTGATGGTCCTCCCATTCTGTCTCAATGCCAAAAACCTATCCAGGCAGGCTCTCCTCGTCTCAGGAGGCAAAAAGTGATCGAGGAAGGCTTCCGTGAACTCATCCCAAACAGCTGGAGGAGCACCCACACCTCTAGACAACACCCACGACTCAAACCAGTTCAACGCAATATCGCATAACCGGTAAGACGCTAACACAACAGACTCCGTCTCCGAGGCCCTAAGCACCTGCATAGTCCGCTGCACCTGCCGAATGAACTCCTGAGGGTCCTCCTCAGACCTCGAACCATAGAATTCGGGTGGATTGCAACTCAGAAAGTCCCGAATCCTCAAACTATCGGCTCTAGGGTTAGCTACGGCCTCGCCGTGCCACGCCGCCACAATGCTAGTCAATAATCGGACCGCTTCTCCGTAATCTCTATACTCACCGTCAGGAACCGAGGCTCGTGCACGAACCTTCGTGTTACCGCCGCCTCGCCCTCTAATATCGGCGTGGTGAACTCGCCGATCCCCATAACCTCGGGCATAGTCCGGGCTCGATTCCTAGAAATCCTCCGTACCACTAACAACTCTTGCCGCTTTGCCCTTCAGGCCCCGGTCGCTCCGCGAGGCATAATCGATACATAAGAATAGGTCGAGAGGATCCAACCTAGTAGGACATCTCTATCGCACGATCTCGCAGAGAAGAATGGAAACAAATCCTAAATGTCCTCAGACCCGATTATAGATGGTGCGCACAACACATCAATAATCAAGACTTACTAGACACGGTGTGTAGACACTTTCCGAGGACTAATCGCTCGATACCACTTTTGTCACGACCAATTCTCAAGCTGCTGATCGTGCCCTACACGGGCACTTACATGTATACATCGAGATAATCACTGAACATACATAAACTTAACAATGAAATAAATAATAGGTTAGTGATAAGGCTACCTTCCCGGATATAAACAAATCCAAAAGCGATTAATTCAATTTTTTTATAAAGTAACCCACAAGATATGACTACAAACCTCTAAGAGTTTACATAACAATTGTGGACGGACAGGCCCCGCCATACCCCGAATGTACAAAAGTCAACAACTTCGGTGAACCATACCAAAGACAAAGCCTCCGAGAAATGGAGCTTTCAAGGATCAACAAATGATCCTAAGAGTGCGGATCAGCAAGCTATGTACCTCAACCTGCGGCATGAACGCAGCCCCCCGAAGGAGGTCAGTACAAAATATGTACCAAGTATGCAAAACTGAAAGTACTGTAATTTAAATCATAATAGTCAAAAATACAGATGAAGACATATATGATAACCCACCAATAAAGACAATCGTGGCTCATCTGGAAGTAATGAAAGTCAAATTTACTTGTACAACCTGCTTCAACATATGAACGATAGTCACACCGTGGTCTATGAACACCACCTCAATATCAAAGCGCGTGGATTCCCATCATCGCCGACCGCTAGGTGTAAAATCTAACTATGTGACGCGCCCGTGGCACCGTCCTCACTGTCGGCGTACACACATACAACACATATATATATACCTATATATATCTCATGCCCATGGAATCCCTCATCTCGGGTACATGACTTCATGGGGAGCTAACCTATGGGGTAATAGTCGATCCGAATTTAACCCGCATCTCGGTCGCATGCCCGAATCCTCATCGTAGCATGTCCAAGGTGCATGCCTCTAATCCTCATCGTAGCATATCCAAGGATCGACCTCCATGGAAGCGTGCACTGCGGAATCCCACATCACCGCTTGCACGCCCAGAAGCTCATATCGCATGCCCTAATCCTCATCGAAAGCATGTCCAAGGTGCATGCCTCGGAATCCCTCATCCTAAGCATGTCCAAGGATCAACCTCAATGGAAGCATACCCGTGGAATCCCACATCACTGCCGGTACGTCCAGGTAAACTCATACTAGGACAATGAAAGCAGACCTGTGGAATCCCACATCACTGCCGGTACGTCCAGGTAAACTCATACTAGGACAATGGAAGCATACCCGTGGAATCCCACATCACTGCCGGTACGTCCAAGTAAACTCATAACTTCTTTAGACTTTCATTAACATACAAAATGGATCTCATTTTATGACCTTAAGGCACATTTCCATATCACTTAACAAGTCCGGGGGAATTTCAACCCAAAGTACTATGTATTTTTATTCTTTCCAAGATCCATTTTCCACATAAGACCCCAAGATACTAACACCCGTAGTATCAAGGCTTATCTACATTTCAACAAGTCACTATACTATTAGAAAATATGCTTCGGCTTCTAAATCTAGTGACCCTCATTTAAAACTTTAAGCAATTGATGCCTTTAAATCAAATTGCCTTTCTTAGCTTCCATTCTTTTATCTAGGTTTACCTTATTCGAGAAAAACCATTTCTTTAACCTTCCATAAAGTTATTATAACCAACTTCCCATAAAGCCGTTATACTAACTTTATGCTTTAGAAACTAAGACAATCATATCCTTTCATAAGGCCGTCATAACTAGCCTCCCATAAAGCTGTTATAACTCCTTATGTCTTAGACAACTTCGTTCTTTTTATGACCAAGAGACTTGTACTTCGAATCAAGTTACACAACTTTCAAAACGCTTCAAGTCTCTTTACTTAGAAGACAAAATTCTTAACTTAGACAACAAGTTCTTATTTTTATAATAGTTCCAGAATCAATACTTTCAAATCAAGTATTCCATACTTTTTCACGTCAAGAAGTCCTCGTTTACCCCATTAGAATAACCCATTCTTATAACCTTTTCTCAAGGACAAGTGAGTTAATCCTCTAACTCAACCGACTAGGCATCTTTAAGCCAAGTCAAGTATATCAAATGACTTTACCTTATTTAAATCACGTACGTCTATCGTACCATACAGTTATAACTACTCATGTTCAAGAGATAAGAAAGTTTCCACATACCTCTTTTGTTTAATCCACTTGCCAAGTCCAATATGCCGTCCGTAGATGTCAACCTATAATGACCATAATACGTCTATTAGCTTCTAGTTTCAACGTAGAATATTCTAATGTAAAGTCCCTTGTTCTACGGGAAATCGACAAGACTTCCTTTGTTTCTACGTACTTTTCCACCTTTTTCAAGGTCCGAATTCAATAACCAAACGCCGCATTTAAGGCACAACAATTCAGCTAACCAAAAGGGGATTACACGCCTTTACAGGACGCGTAAAATTCTGCCCCACAATAGTACAAATCAATCCAATAATTCCAAGCCACATTCGGCTATAATATTACAAAAATTATCAATTTCCTTTCAATTTCCTTTTAACCCAACTCTCTTATCCCAACATGTTATATAAATCATAACCAATTATATAACCTCCTATTTGTAAGATGCAACGATTTTTAGCTAACAACTGAATTGATTATAACATGAGTGGCTAACATGCCCCTTTTCGGTTTTCCACAAGACTACAAGATCCAAATCTTTTCAAACTTTAATATAACAACCACATGCTCATTTCTTAACTACTATAACTTGAAATCTTCATTTACACAAGAAGGTAAAGATTTTACCTCAAGAAGCCCTCTTTCCGAAATCTTCTTCACTTAAAAATTACCCACACGAACCCTCTACAAGCTTGCCAACACTTTTCCTTCTTGAAGCCTTTCCAAAAATCTCACCAGGGTTCATCAATTTGAGAGAGAGGAGAGGGATTTTTCTTAGGAAAACCCTTGCAAATGGCCAAGTCTTGAAAACTTGGTCCTAAAATAAGACCCTCACTTGGTCAAAAAGATGGGAGGGACACTTGTCACCCTCCCATAGGCCTTCTATCAAAATATCCCCTGTTTTTCGCCCCTTTCCGCGTAAAAATCCCGCCTTGGCGCCGCGGCCCTGCAGCCGGCGCCGCGGCGCTGCAACCTCAGAGGATTTTCAGAATTATCGGCGCCGCGGCCCTGCTGACGGCGCCGCGGCGACGCCGCTTGAAATTGGCCCTGCGTCGCCTACGTAACTTCTAACGCCAGAACCACCCCGATGTCCAATCGACGAGTGGTTTGTTGCGTTGGAAACTAGACTCAACAACCTTCATACTAGTCTTTTAAAACTCCTCAAAACTCCTACGGAACTAGGAGATATACCGCTCCAAAGTTGACTGAAAGTCTGCCCACAACCTTTTGCCAACCTAAGTTTTCAAATTCAAATCTTCTTTCCTTTCGTACGCTCTCAACTTATCCTCTTGAATTTACGGGGTGTAACTGTGTATAACTGCCCACTGACATAGGTTTGGTGGTGTGGATAATGTAATATGATAACAATAGCACTTATGGCCTCTTTGGAACTCACAACCCTTTGACTTTACTTTGGAAGGACTCTTGGTCGACTCGACGATTAACTCTTTAGAACACTCCTTTTCGGAGGCTTATGATATTGTGGACAAGTAACTAACCAACAATGACTATGAGTACAATAATAACAAGAACTAATTCCCTACAAGGGATAATGATATACAAATATAATAGTTCTATGGACGTTTCTCTTTTCAAAACGGAAAATACTTCAGATTTCATGCTTTTGAAAGAAGAAGATAGCCTTACATACCTACATTTCTTAGTTAACAATGTCTCGCGAACCCTCAGATGCTTTACAAATGATTGTCTACATAATATAGAGGTTTTAGATTAAGATACGATCGACAAACTAATAATCAATTTGCTAGCACAATTCAACGAACACCTAGAGTGCATATTCCTCTAGCTATCATATTTCATGGCTACCATCCATGTTATCTATTCCCCTTCAACACCACACCAATAGCACCAACAACAATGACAACAACAATAATTATAACAACAACAACATAAGAATATCAACAATCACAAGGTTACCATACACAATCCATATCTCCTAACACCATCTCTTTCAATCTCAAGCTATGATCATTTCCAAAATTTGGTCAACAACAATCCAAGGTTCATAACAAATCTTTCATGGACTGTAACTACCACACTTTACTTTCATGAACAACTTCCACAAAGATATGAAATGTTTGAAGATTGTTAAGAACATGAATAACTCATGTTAACTCATCTAAGATATCTTACATCATTAACTTCTTTCCAAGCACCAAGAGGGCCCTTCACTCCATCTTGCTACCAAGATTATTTTCAAGCTTTTTAATGATGATCTATGGAATATTTGCCTTTGAGTTGGTGTGGGATGGATCTTTGATGATATAGAAACCCTAGGGGAATGTTTGAGAGAGTATAAGAAATGTTTGGGTCGAAATTAAAGTGAAATGAAGAAGCCACTGCTTCTGGGCTTTAAATAGAACCTCCATCGCCTCTGATATGCGACTAGTTCTGCATCATAGAACCCCTTTTGCTAGCGTTGAAGCCAATACATATAAGGGAAGCGGGGTGAGGAAAATGAAAGTATGATATGTGGCATGATCTGCGAAGCGTATCTTCTTCCGTGGGGAGGACTGCTTAGTGTATCACCTAATTTTCATCAAACTTTTCTGAGATGTACTTTCTTTAATCCAATTGACTTTAAACCTTCAGTATACCTCCATAATACATATATAAGTCATATATGACCCTCGGGAAAGGTCTTGGGTTGTCAGAGTTCAAATCAACTAAATATGTGTTCGATCACACGTAAAATGGTAGTGTGTAACATCCCCCCCCCCCCTTAAGAACATTCATCCTCTAATGTTGATGAACATAACTGAGAGTCTTTAAACCTTGGGTTTCGATAAAATTTTGGCAGAGTTTCCTATATAAATAGGACTATCCCAAAACATGCCAAGAAGCCAGAACCAATACTAGGGCCACACAGGGCTATACACTATTTCTTTAGCCTCACACGACCGTTATTATATTAATAAATGTAAGAGTTAGCCATAAATCACCTTATTCGTATTCATATTAAGTCTGGACTGCTCCAGTTCCACTTTGGCCGTTGTGATCTTCTGAATAAGGTATATAGAATACGAAGTAAGGATACTTATATTTCATATATTCTTCGGGCTGAACAATATGAACATGTGGTTTGGAAGAGATAAGGATACTTAGATTTCATATCTTCTTCAGCCTCCCAGGTCATTTATTCTATATTGTTATTTCTCTATAGCACTTTAACGGAGGCAACTTCCTCGGTTCTAAATTTTTGTACTTGGCAATATAGAATGGCTATAGGAGTCTCTTCATAAGATAAATCCTCGGTAATCTGCACATATTCCATAGGGGTAATGCGGGGGGGGGGGGGGGGGGATCGCCAATACACATGCGCAATATTGATACATGAAATATCAGGTGAACTGCTTCTAATTCGGAGGGTAGTTCAAGCTCATAAGCTACTCAGCCTATCCTGTGAATGATTTTATGTGGTCTGACGTATCTAGGACTGACTTTCCCTTTCTTGCTGAATCTCATAACACCTTTCATTGGTAAAACCTTTAAGAATACACAATCGCCCACTTCAAATTCCAAGTCGCGACACCGAACATCCGAATAAGATTTTTGTCGACTCTAGGCAGTCAATAACCACTCTTGGATCAGCTTTACATTTCCATTGCTTGCTAGACCAAATTGGGACCTAGTAATCTAGTTTCACCCACTTCAAACGAGCCAATCAGGAATCTACATTTTCATCATACAAGGCCTCATACGGGGACATCTTAATACTGGAATGATAGATGTTATTATAAGCAAACTCGATAAGGGGAAAATGATCATCTCAACTACCTTTGCAATCTAATACACAAGCCCATAGCATGTCCTCGAGCATCTGGATGGTATGATTGGTCTAACCGTCGGTCTGTAGATGAAAGGTTGTGTTAAGGTTCACTTGGGTGTCTAAACCTTTCAGAAATGACCTACAAAAGTGAGCCTTAAATTAAGCACCCCTATCAGATATGATGGAGACTGGAATATCATGCAATCGAACTATTTTTTAATATACAGCTTGTCGTAATCCTCAGCTAAAAAAGTAGTGCGGGACAGGTAGGAAATGGGCTGATTTAGTAAGCCTGTCGACGATAACCCAAATAGAATCAGAATTCCGATAAGAATGGGGTAAACATGTGATGAAATCCATATCGATCATTTCCCACTTCCAAGTTGGGATTTCAATATTCTGAATCAAGCCCCCAGTTTTCTCATGCTCGATCTTAACTTGCTAACAATTCGGACATTGAGCTACAAACGTTGCGATGTCATTCTTCATATCATTCCACCAGTAAACCTGTCGGACATGGTACATCTTTGTCTATCCAGTATGAATGGAATACCTAGACTGGTGGATCTCGGCCATAATTTGTTCTCGGAGTCCCCATACACCTGACACACATAGTCGTACCTAGTATCTAAGGACTCCATCTCCTGAAAGCTCTAATTTTGGTTTCTTTTGCAAGGGAATCCCTTCTTTCATTCAGACCAACTCGAGGTCATCAAACTGCATTGCCTTCACCTCTGCTATCAGGGACGATTCTGTAGTATTTAGCACCGTCGCACCTCAATCATCCATATCTAATAGTCGCACATTCAAACTGGCTAAGCGACACAATTATTTAGTTATCTCCAACTTGTTGGCTTCTATACCAGTCAAACTCCCTATAGACTTGCGGCTTAAGACATTTGCTACGACATTCGCCTTGCCGGGGTGGTATAAAATATCAATGTCATAATCTTTTAATAGCTCAAGCCATCTTCTTTGCCTCAAATTCACCTTATTTTGTCGAAATATAAACTGCAAACTCTTATGGTCTGTAAATATGTCAACATGGACTCTATTTTAATAATGACACCACATCTTTAGGGCAAAGATTACCACCGCCAACTCAAGATCATGAGTTGGGTAGTTTAACTCATGCTTCCTTAACTACCTAGAAGCGTATGCTATAACATTCCCGTGTTGCATCAAAATGCATCCTAGGCCAATTCTGGAGGCATAATAATAGACCACATATCCATTTGTACTTTCGGGAAGAGCCAACACAGGTGTGAATGCCAACTTGTTCTTCTATTCCTGAAAACTGCGCTCGCACGCATCTGACCACTGAAACTTAGTTGCCTTGTAAGTGAGCTTGGTCATTGGTCAACAGATAGAAGAAAAACCCTCAACAAATCTCTAATAATATCTTGCTAAGCCCAATAAACTACATACTTTGGTAGGGGTCTTGGGCCTCAGCCAATTCTTTACGGCCTCAATCTTTTGATTATCCACATTGATACCCTATGACGAGATAATATGTTCTAGAAAGGCAACAAATTTCAACCAGAACTCACACTTGGAAAAACTTGGCATACAATTTACGATCTTGGAGCGTCTGTAACACCGTCGGAGATGGTCTGCATGATCTACCTCAATCCGTGAGTACACTAAAATATTGTCAATGAATATGATCAAAAATATATCTAAAAATGGCTTGAAGACCCGATTCATCAGATCCATGAAGGTCATTGGTGCATTGGTGAGTTCAAAATACATCACCCGAAACTCAAAATGACTATGCATGGTCTAAAAGGCAGTCTTTGGAATATCTTTTTATTTTACCCTTAAATGGTTGTATCCGATCTTAAATCAATCTTAAAGAAATACTTAGCACCCTACAACTAATCGAATAAATCATCGATCCTCGAAAGTGGATATTTATTCTTAATGGTGACTTTATTTAATTGTCTGTAATCAATACACATTCTCAAAGAACCATCCTTCTTACGAATAAACAATACTGGCGCGCCCCTTGGTGAAGTTCTAGGCATGATAAAACCTTTTTCCAATAAGTCCCTCAACTAATTCTTCAATTCCCTTAGCTCAGCGGGAGCCATTCGGTAAGGAGGGATATATATCAGTTGCATATCTAGAATTACATCAATAGTAAACTTGATCTAGCGCTCTAGATGGATGCTCGAAAAAAAATACATCAGGGAACTCATTAACTATGAGAATAGGCTAAAAGGTCGGAGGCTCTGCAGCTGCATCCCTGACCCAAACCAAATGATAAATATATCCCTTATAAACCATTTTCCTAGTCTTCAGGTAGGAATAAACCTGTCTTTAGGTGTAACTGAATTGCCTTTCCATTTGAGGGTAGGTTCTCCTGGAAAATTAAATTTAATACTCTTCGTCCGACAATCAACGTTTGTATAATAAGAAGCCAACTAATCCATAGCCATAATGACATCAAACTCAACCATAGGTAATTCAGCTAAATCAGCCAAAGTATGACGATTACAAACTGTCATGGTACAATTCCTAAAAATTCGTCGTGCTACAATCATCTCACCAACTGGTGTAGCCACTTCATACGACTTAGATAATAACTTTGATTCAAACCCAAGTTTACTAGCAACAAAAGGTGTGACATATGATAAATTGGAGCCCCGATATATCAGTGCATAAACATCATAACTAAAAACAACTAATATACCTAAAATAATATCTCGAGATGAATCCAAATTCTGACGACCTGATAAGCCATAGATGCGGTTCTAGGCACCGCCTGAACTGAAGGTTCATCCTTGACCTCTAACTCTACCTGCTGGGGTCTGAGTCCTACCACTCTGTTGGTGTGCACTCGACAAAAATGTTGTTGTTGACCCCATCGGCTAAGCTGCACCACCTTTACCTCTACTCAGACACTTCCTCATATAATGGATAAGATTTACACACCAATAACACACGTTGGCACCCTGACGACATTATCCCGTATGCCTACCATATTGGCTACAAGGTGGCAATAATGGTCTCATCTGGCCCAACTTTCCATGCCTCTAAAAATCTGAAGCTTTTGAACTATGCCCTTGTCGAGACTGAGCACGCCTATCATATCTAGGCTCCTGAAACTAAGATGGAACACTATTGGCTAACCAATGTGGATGGCTAGGAAACTACTATCTGGAGCTACCTGATGTTTCCGCGAAGGACCCAGTCGATCTGGCCCTCTTAGTCAACCCTCTCTCTGCATTTGTATCATCTCGGATCTAGTGCTTACGGTCCTCGACACTCTAAGAATAATCATGTATCCTGGCAATATCCATATCCTTATTCAAGGAGGATGTCGTACATTCACAAATAAAATGTCAATCTAACCTCGATACAAATCGATGAACTCGAGCCCTCATCATATCCACGATATTTAGGGCATACCTAGACAAGGAATCAAACTGCAAACTGTAATCCTGAATGCTCTTTCCCCTTTGCTTGAGGATTAATAACTACTCTACCATGGCCTCTCATTTATCTAATGGGAAATAATGATCAAGAAAAACGTCTGTAAACTCTTCCCATACCGCGGGAGGTACATATGGGCCTTAGGATCGCTCCCAAGCCTCGTACCACAAAATAACCACATTTCACAATCTAAAAGAGGCCAACTCGACTGCCTCTATATTCGAAGCATGCATAACCCTAAATACCCTCTGCATCTGATCAATAAAGTCCTATGAGTCTAAAATTTGGTCAGTATCGGTGAGTACTAGGGGGCTCAATGTAAGGAACTCTCGAGTCCTGGAGTCCTTATACTATCAAAAGACCCAACACCTGTGGAATCCCGTATATGCCACTGCTGCAAAGTGACTATCTATGCCAATAACTACACAACACTTGCCATACCCTACTCTGATGACTCGGACAGAGGAATTGGGGAAACCAAATTCGGCGGAGCTAGTGGTACTGTGTCCTGAGGAGTTGGAGGTACCTCACCTCCTCATGCGGAGGTAGAACATGTGATGCGTGGAAGTGAGACTCTCTCTGGGCCTTAACTCTATCAATCTGGCCAGGTGGGGCATTACTATACCTGCACCACTATCAACACCAGCTCGATGGCAAAAAGTAGCTCTCATAGTAACTAAGATGACTGAAAAAGGGATAGAGCACGAATTAGACTCAATATCATATAACTCAGCTTTATGGCACGATATAGAAGTGAAGAACAATAACCATACCTAAATGCCTGATAGCCTCTTGTTTATAAGTGTGGTGCATAACACACCCTTAAACAAGACTTTATTAGACGCGTCTCATAGACTCTCTAGGATTGACAGACTCTGATATTAAGTTTGTCACACCCCAAACTAGGGAGGTATGGCTGGCACCCGGTGTCTTACTGGCCCGAGCATACCACTCTAATAATTAGGTTCATATACGAGTAGAACTTCCGGCCGATAAGGCCGTACTAGGATATAATACAAATAACAACATAATGGGAGGGCTGGTAAGGCCACAATCTGTAAGACCAACTGTAATACAACCTCTGAGGGTGAACAAAGAAGTATCAACCTAACATATGTATATAAGAAATACCAATAAAGTCGCAACACAAGTTAACAAAATACAACTCGACCGATAAGGCCATACATCACAACTATACATACTAAATAAGTCAATAAGCCTCTACGAGTACATGTACTGTAATATGATCGGGATAAGGCCCCGACCTACCCATTATGTACATCTCTAGACAAAACATATTAACCATCTAACCATAGAGCTCAGGGAAAGATGAAGTTTACTCACTGATGACTGAACTCGACAGCTACTACTGAGGTGGTAAAGTAGAGCCCTTATCCGAACCTGCGACATAAACACAATGCCCACGACAAAAAGAACGCCACTATGAAAGAAATGTACCAGTATATAAAGGATGAATAGTAATATGAAAATATAAGCTATAAATAAGAGTATAAAAGCAATCTCATACTCTGATAATATGTGTGCTACGTAGCACAAACAATAAAACTCTAAAACTCTAATGAACTTTGTGTGTAGAAACTATGGTATATAATATGCCCGAGGTGTGTAATACGTCACTTCCATCAAGTATACTCTGAGGTGTATGTATGGATCCACATATAATTTCCTACCTGGCCGACTATAGCGTGGCGCGGTGTGAATAATGTACATGTACAACTTCCCACCAGCTAATTGCAATAATGGTATGAATAATATATATATATATATATATATATATATATATATATATATATATATAACTACCCACCGGTATAGGTTTGATGGTGTGGATAATGTAATGTGATAACAACATCACTTATGACCTCTTTGGAACTCATAATCCTTTGACTTTACGTTGGAACGACTCTTAGTCGACTCAATGATTAACTCTTTGGAACACTCCTTTTAGGAGGCTTACAATATTATGGACAAGCAACCAACCAACAATGACTATGCGTACAACAATAACAAGAACCAATTCCCGATAATGGATAACGATATACGAATAGAATAATTCTATGGACGTTTCTCTTTTCAAAACGGAAAATACTTCAGATTTCATGCTTTTGAAAGAAGAAGATAGCCTTACATACCTACATTGCTTAGTTAACAATGTCTCGCGAACCCTTAGATGCTTTACAAATGATTGTCTACATAATATAGAGGTTTTAGATTAAGATACGATCGACAAACTAATAATCAATTTGCTAGCACAATTCAACGAACACCTATAGTGCATATTCCTCTAGCTATCATATTTCATGGCTACCATCCATGTTATCTATTCCCCTTCAACACCACACCAATAGCACCAACAACAATGACAACAACAATAATTATAACAACAACAACATAAGAATATCAACAATCACAAGGTTACCATACACAATCCATATCTCCTAACACCATCTCTTTCAATCTCAAGCTATGATCATTTCCAAAATTTGGTCAACAACAATCCAAGGTTCATAACAAATCTTTCATGTACTTTAATTGCCACACTTTACTTTCATCAACAACTTCCACAAAGATATGAAATGTTTGAAGATTGTTAAGAACATGAATAACTCACCTTAACTCAGCCAATAAATCTTACATCATGAACTTATTTCCAAGCACCAAGAGGGTCCTTCACTCCATCTTGCTACCAAGAGGATTTTCAAGTTTTTTAATGATGATCTATGGAAGATTTGACTTTGAGTTGATGTGGGATGGCTCTTTGATGATATAGAACCCCTAGGGGAATGTTTGAGAGATATGGGAAATGTTTGGGTCGAAATTGAAGTGAAATGAAGAAGCCACCGCTTCTTGGATTTAAATAGAACCTTCACTGCCTCTGATGTGCGCCTGGTTCTGCGTCGCAGAACCCTAATGTGTTGGCGCATAACCTAATGTATATAAGAGAAGTGGGGTGAGGAAAATGAAGGTCTGATCTATGGCCTGATCTGTGAAGCGGATCGACTTCCGTGGGGTGGACTACTTAGCGTATTGCCTAAAGTTTTTTCAAACTTTGCCAAGATGTACTAC
Organism: Przewalskia tangutica; assembly: GCA_029844215.1. Lineage (NCBI taxonomy): Eukaryota > Viridiplantae > Streptophyta > Magnoliopsida > Solanales > Solanaceae > Przewalskia > Przewalskia tangutica. Next base: position 9,517,637 of record CM056718.1, on the reverse strand, counting down.
CTTTAATCCAATTGACTTTCAACCTACCGTATACCTTCATAGTACTTATATAAGTCATACGTGACCCTCGGGAAAGGTCTCGGGTTGTCGGAGCTCAAATAGACTAACTATGCATTCAATCATGCGTACAATTTTGATATGTAACATCTTGGTTGGAGATGACACTCCAAAACCTAGTCTTGACGTTAGAAGTGATGGTAAAGAAGGAGCCAGTCACCATCAAACTTAAGGATCCTGGGTTTTTTACGGAGTAATCATGATGGGGATGAACAAAGGACTGATAAGCTATGATCAATTGCTTTGGCTAATGGCATAGGCACAAGACCAGACGACGGATAATGCACCTCCATCACCGATGGTTGTGAACAAGCAGATGGCTCTAGTAACATAAACACTCTATTTCTTTCCCCATTGGGACTCAATGGCCCCGATGAGCCAAACCTTTATCCTAAAAGAACCATTAGTGCAACACATGATAGTGTCATCTTCACCAGCTAGTGGGGATAACCAAAGGTAAAGAAAGCATGAAGCAGAAAAAGAGATAGAAGAGCTGTCAATAATAGAGCAAGAAAGGAAAATGTTGCGATATTTCTAGATGATTACGCAAGTGTATGTATCGTTTTAAGTAATATAGTATGTAAGACCGAGTTTATCATCCACAGAGACTGGTTTGCTAAGTACCGGTTATCTATCCTATTGTATCTATTTGGTTGACGTTCTTTAGTTTGGGTTTTAGACTAAAAATTATAACTAAGTGCAAAAATTAAACTAAAGATTATAATACTTTGGATTTATAACAGTTATGAAGGAAATACGGTTTCAATCTCCTCAACTATTCACTCTTTCACGTATTAATGCAATGCTAATGATTCTTCTTTTTATTAAGATAACAGGTTAACTAATCTGTCATTATATTTCGGTTAGGACATACATGATCTCAACCTAGTGCAGAAACTTTCTATATTTCTATGATAAGTTTTACCACACAAGAGGATTAAGAACAGTAACCTTAATTACTACACAAGTATCTGGGTACTTTCATCCACGATTTTACCCTATGTCTAGATAATTACCGCATATTCAAATCTCACATTTCAGACTTTTGATTCGAAATCATATAAGTGATGACAATTAGTAGCTAGTTAATTATCAAGCAATCATAACAATATTGAATAGATCTTAATATGCTGAAAGAGAAATCAATAATCAATAATCAATGCATTAACTATATGAAAGAGCTTCAAGAAGATTCGATGGAAACCCTACTAAAGTAATTAGCTCCTAAACATTGTCATGTCAAGAACTAATACAAAATCCAACATAAACTGAAATAAAGTAAAGGAAAGAAAAAGAACTTGAACAAGAGTCTCCAATTGTAGCCTCTTTCTTGCCTCCCAAAAGTATGATTTGTATTATGTTATATGGTATATTTCTAATGAGTCGGGTTTAGGATATATATATTTGAGAAACACCTTGCTTTGGACCATGAAAACCCTGTCCAATTCGGCCTAGGAAACTGAAAATTACACATCGACACCGCGGTGCTAAATGGCTCACGAAATCATTGCTGGCTACTAGAAATATGGAACCGCGGTGCCTTCAACGGTGTTTCAACTTCGAACTTTCGACAATTTTTACGCCTCGGTGCTATTTCACTTGACCGCGGTTCTATGGCACCGCGGTGCTACCTTGCCAGGCACCGCAGTGCCTCCTTGATTCTTGTCCGGTTCCGCCTGATTTGGTCTATTCTTCGTGACACTTTTTAGGCTTCATTCCTTGGGTTGTGCTTGTGCAATTTGCATCTCAATTAAGCTCATTTCGTCCTCAAATGTAGCATTATCTCCTTTATAACCGATGTGACACAAAATGAAAGAAAAACAACCTAACACTATACTAACACAAACGAAAAGAGTAAAATACGTAACTAAAAAAGACTAAAAAGAGTGTATAAAATATACTCAATAGAAAATAATGCTTAAGTGGAAAGAATATTATCAGGTCATGGAATGTCAAAGATGAGGTTCATTTTCCTAAAGGAACGGTACCTAGCAGAGTTCAAAGGGCACTCAATCGAAATGCTGATAATAGTCTGCACAAAAACCCTAGCCAATGTGTTTTTTAGTGTCATGTTCCCCTTAAGATCAAACTCTGACAACTATGAAGTATTGCTAAATCCAAGAAATGGTAAAAAAAACCAAAAGTGACAATGCATAAACTCTCTCACCATTATACAAGGGGAAAAGAGTGATAGAAAATGCTCAGCAAGACCTAAACTAACCAATGAATATGATAATCAAGAACACAAGGGGAACACACAACAATGAGTTCAGAAGGCAATGCAAAGACAGGTCTATAAGCCCTATCTACTTGTCTTACTAGAAACCAAGATGGGAGATCACAACTGGGCTATACAGAAATGGTACAGTCGCTGACGATTGGCAGGTCTGGGGGCATAGTGATTATGTACTAGGAAGAAGTGCTTAGGCTGGAAGACATCACTACAAATGCTCAGGGCATCCATGTCATGGTCTTGGTACACAATCCACCATCCAAATGATTTTTTCAGCTATTTATGCTAGTAATGACCTTTCCCTTAGACAATTGCTTTGGGATGATCTAGTTAGAATTGGTAACACTGTTAATAGTAATTGGTTAGTTGAGGTGACTTCATTTAAGTCGTTAGAGCTTCAGAGAAATTTGCAGGCAATCCCATAAGCAGAAATATAGTCAACAAGTTTTGGAACTGCCTTAATAAGTGTAAGCTTATAGACTTAGGCTACAAAGGTAGAAAATACACTTGGACTAATAAAAGATACACCAACAGGCAAGACCTTATTCTTGCAAGAATTGAAAAATACTGCTAATGACTCATGAAGCACTACTTTTTCTAATACTCAGTTCACTCACTTGCCTAGAGTTCACTCAAACTACTGTCCCATCTTAATTACTCCCTTTAGGGTTAACTAGAAATAAAAACAATCCCTTTAGATTTGAAACTATTTGGTACAGCCACGCTGACCTCAAAACCATTATGAAGCATAACTTTTGGTTAGGCAACAACCTCAAATCTGTAACCAAGTCTTTTCAAGAAGAAGTTACCTTATGGAACAAATCAACCTTTTGAAACCTTTTCACTAAAAATAAGAAGCTTCTGGCTAGAATAAATGGCCTCTGATTCTCCCCAAACTTCATCTGAGCAACTTCATCCTAGATATTGAAATGACCCTCTCCAAGGAGTTTAGTGAAGTCATCATACTTGTAGCTGAGTTCTGGTCCCTTAAATCTAGAATCAACTAGTTGGCTGAGGTTGATGCCAATACTAGTTTCTTTCACCTTACCACCCTTAACAAAAGAAGGAAAAACAAAATCCTAGCTCTCAAAACTGAGTCAGGTCACTAGATACATGATCAGCAAGACATTAACAATGAAATCCTTTCCTACTACTCTAGTTTGTACCAATCTAATCTCTCATACTCTGTTATAACTCCTAACCCCCCTAATAGAGACTGTACCTTGATCCAAGATGAGCTAAACAAATATTCTTGCCCATCAGAGATAGTGAAATAAAGGGTGCACTCTTCTCTTTTAAACCTAAAAAGGCCCTTAGTCCTGATGGGATGCACTCTCTTTTCTACCAAAAATAATGGGATCAGGTAAATGGCACAATAAATTTCTTTTGTCATAAAGTTTTTTCCTCTAGTAAAATGGACCCTGATGTTAACTCTACCTACCTCTGCCTCATCCCCAAAACTCCCAATGCTTCTATCCTTAAAAACTTTAGGCCCATTGAAATCTGTAACATAATGTACAAACTCATTACCAAGATCATTGTCAATAGAATAGAGCCTCATATTAATAGCATCATTGGCCCCAGTCAAGCTAGTTTTCTTTCCAATAGAAGAGCTTTTGATAATGCTATTATAGTCCAATAATATATCACTCACTTCCATCACATGAGGTAAAAGCTCCAATATGATCCTCAAAATTGATCTAGAAAAAGCTTTTGATAAGTTTGAATGGTCAATCGTTAGAGAGATGATCCTTTTCTTTAACTTTTCTTTAAACTTCTCCAATCTCACTATGTTTTGTCATCTCTAGCTCCATTTCTGTGCTGGTAAATGGGGGGAAACCATCCATTTCCTCTCAGCTAGGGGTATCAAACTAGGAGACCCCCTATTTCATTATCTCTTTATCCTTACATTAAACTCATCTCTAGAAGCATTGAGCATGAAGTCTCTCAAAACCTTTGGACCCCTATCTCCATTAGCAGAGTGGGGCAAAAAAATTCTCATTTTTTTGGCAAATGATCTTACTTTGTTTGACAAAGCTAACACACGGAATGACAACTCCATTCTCACAAATCTAAGGAACTTTAGTACTACTTCTGGCCAATGAATCAACTTCACCAAATCTAAAGTAGTCTTCTCCTCCAACACTACTCCCAATACTAAAGAATACCTCTCTGTTTTGCTTGGTATCCATCAAAGTGACCACTTTGGCAAGTATTTTGGCTTTATCATTTTGCACAACAAGCCTACTAACTCAAATTTTTAATACATTATTGATATCCTGAACTGCAAATTGGCTGGCTGAAAAACCAAATTCATGAACATTGCTGGTAGAACCACCCTAGAAAAGGCCACCTTGAGCAGCATTCCAAACCACACCATGAAATATATCTCTCATTTTGCCACCATCAGAAAGCACATCAACAAGACTCCGAGAAATTTCATCCGGGGAACTACTAACACAAAAAAAAAGCTTCATCTGGTTAGGTGGGATACCATTACACTCTCTACATGCAAGAGTGGCCTAGGGATCCAAAATAATGTAGTTGAAAACAAATCTCTCCTTGCAAGCCTTACTTATAGACTTCTCAAGAATCCTACTTCTAACTGGGCTTCTATCCTCATTGCAAAGCACTGAAGAATGGGCCAAAATCCAAATGTCATCAACTCTAAGCCTTAGAAAACTATCCTCCAAGGATGGAACACCTCAATAAGGGCATCCTAAATGTCATTCATAATGGTTGAGGTACCAATTTCTGGCATAATAATTGGCTACCAGGGATTGGAACCATCAGAAGCATTATTCAAGGGCCTCTTCCCTAGGGCCTGGAAAATCTCAAAATTGTTGATCTTTATCATGAAAACAAATGGAATCTAGGCAACATTTCCTTTGTCCTCCCAAACACAATTAGTGAAACCATCAACAACACCTTCATCCCTAACTCAAACAAAGATGATGGTATTTCTTGGAAGCTGATAAGCAATAGAAAATTCAGCTCTAAGTCTTCTTACATTATCATTGATGCCAACATCAAACCTCACTCCCTCCCATGGGAAAAAACTTCAATTGGATTTGGAGACTCAATGCCCCAAATAAAATAAAATTCTTCATGTGGACCTTCCACCATTAAAGACTCCCCACAAACAACTTCTCTCTTCCACAACATATGTCATCTCTGCAGCACCCAAAATGAATCCATAAACCATATTTTCTTTCAATGCCAAAATTCTATTTCATTCTGGCAGAAGGTCTACAACAAAGCAAAACCAATTGATGAATGGCATAAAGTCAACTATGAATCGACAAATTGACAATCAAACTAGGAATTAATTCAATCAAAACCCTACAACCACCTCATTAGGTGGACGAAGTTCATTCCTTTTTGTCTGTGGCACATTTGGCTAAACAGAAACAAAAACTAATACAACAATCTCCACAATCTTGTTAGCTATGAGAATGCCTTCAATGCTGCTATTGAGTATGCAATGCTGATCAAGAACTCTCCTGATTCTAGAGAAAACATTACCATAAATATTAAGTGGACCCCCCTTCCTGAAAGAGGACAAGCTTAACACATGGGGCTTTCTTTGAAAACACCCACATCGGGGGTGAGGGGGTGGGGGGTTGAGGGACTCATCAGATACATCAGTGGAAATTGGATTGTGGGTTTACTAAAGGCCTGCCTCACACTACCAGCACACTTGCAGAACTAACTTCTTTATTGCAGAGACTGAAACTAGCACATGAACATGTCCTAACACCAATGGATGTTGAAACAGACTCAAGAGAGGTAATAAACATGCTAGAAAATGACATGACATTTATGACCCCCTAATTTTTCAATGCCAATACTTGATGGAGACCATGGGGATAACATCAATCAGACATGGCTACAGAGAGCAGAACTCGATTGCTGATTCGCTAGCTAAATATGGAGCAAAAACAAAACTTTTTGGTGAACCAACTCTTTTGGCAATTCCTCCCATGCATGCAGCTACAAGCTTCTGGGCAGACATAGAAGGAACTACTTACTCTAGACTAGTTTCTAACATCAATGTAAATTTGAATGTTATTTCTAGACATTTCCGAGCAATGCTCCGGATGAAAATGTAACTGCTAACTCTAATTTTAAGCAGCCCAATAATGCCATACCTGGAAACTCATTAAGTTAATTATGAAGTAAAATGTCATGGATTTACCAAAAAGAATCCATGGGCTATAAAGCTTATTGACATTCAAAATTTTAAGTTCAAGCTTAAAATAATATGATAAAAGATTAAAAAAAACTATGAAAAAATTTAAGAAATATTTATAAATTATATTACAAATAAAAATTTGTGTAAAATATTTTTAAAAATTGAATACATGTAATGTCGGGTTGGTTTGGTTTGACTTTTGTTTAGCTAAAACCAAAGCAAACCAATTATAATCCATTTTTTTCAACACCAAATCAAGTCAAATCAAACTACTAGTCGAGTTGTTTTCTTGGTTTGACTCAGTTTATCGGTTTGGTGCGGTTTGTCGATTTTTTTTGTACACCCTTAATCACATCTATCACTATCGTCGTCAACCACCATCCATCACTATCATTATTATTGTCAATAGCCATCACACATATCACCTCTATTATTATAATTATATCATATGTTGTGCACTATGCCATTATTGTCATAACCACTGCTACCAGTCACTACCATGGTCAATCTCTACTACCAACCACATCTACTATCACAATTAGCACCATCGCCAACTACCATTAATAACATCGTCAATCACTACACATTTTTCAGCCACCACTCCGCCACCTACTAACATCTATCAAACGTCGCCACCATCACCACAGTATAATCACCATCATCATGCTAGTCACTACAACACCAATCACCTCCACCATTATAATTATCACCAACACTATTACTAGTCAGTAACATCAACCATCACCACCATCATTACTAGAAACTATCTTCACCATTACTAGCAAATATAAATACTTTATTTTATAATAAAAAATAATTCATTTTATTAAATTTTTATTGTATTCTAAGTACTTTTTAATTTGCATTATATATTTATTATATTTATAATAAATAAATTATGCATATTTAAATTGATATAACCTTAATTATTTCATATACATGTCTAGAGAATAATATTTAAATCTTCACATGCATTCAGATATCTCAATCTTAATGAAAATAGGGGAGGCCTTAGGGTCAATATGTTTGTATCATTCTACAAATTTATTTTAAATTTTATGTTATTATTAAAAAAATCTTTTACATATAATAATTTAAAAATAACACATAATTTTTTAAAATATTATTTCTTTCTATTCAAATAATAATTGGTGAATGGTAATAAAAGATCATTTTTGTATTGGGTAGAAATGCACCCGGGGGCATTAAGTGTATAAAAGAAGCTTTATGGTTCCGAAACTCTAACTTCCCCAAAGGATCTCCATAGCTGTTCTGCACTCCCAATAACTCCCATCACCCCAGTTTTCCTAGATCAGAGTGTCGCGGTGCGCGTGGGTGTAGTGACATCAATATGCTCACGTCGTCATAACTCTCTAGGGTCATAATAGTCTAAGTTTTATCTTATATATACAAGACTTAGAAGAGAAGGAAAGACATATTGTATTCTCTCTAAGTTCATACTTATAACTTATATCTGTTACACCCCGTAAATTCCAGGACAGGTATATAAGAACGTACGTAAGAAATCAGGACGTTAAGAATTGAGACTTGTAGAATTTAACGGAATTATGGAAATGTCGGGAAACGAAATATTATAACGAATGGGAAGGCGACACGTGTCACCCCCACATGGACTTGGTCGATTTTAGCCAAGGCTAAAATGGTCAAATGACCAAGGTTAGATGATCAAGTCTTGACAAGCCCAAAACTTGATATAATTGACTAAGTCAATGAGCCCACTTGACTAGAGATATTTAAATCTTCTTCATCCAAACCCCACAAGTGTTTTAATTTTGATCCTCCATTTAATTATATATACACCCATATAGCAAGACAAGTCTCAATAGAAAGATCCCGGAAAAGCTACGTTTTTACATTAGTCGCAAGATGAAAACCTAAGTTGTTTTCATAAGTTTTGTTTGGAAATTGAATAAAGTTGTTTATGAACTTCTAAGGGCTTCAAATAGCGGATTGGAGCATGAAGGAAAGGAGCTAAGTTGCTAAGGAGCGACTTTGAATCTTGGAATTGGATTAAGGCTTGTCAAGGTAACAATCTTGTCCTCTTAAGTGATTAAAGATTATATGTTGTTGTAGTTATATATATAAACAAGCTTGAGATGTATATAATGGAGATTGATAAGTGTTATGGATGATGGAACCACTAAATTCGAAACTAGCATGTTTAGTCTTTGAGATTGTAATTCAATTTAGTTATTAGTTTTAGTCGTCGCATGTTATATAAAGAAGGGATTATAGTTGTTAAAAAAATTGGCTGCGACTATATAACATGTTAGGACGACAATATGGATTGAAAAGGAATTGGAAATGATGATATGTTGTTGTACCTATTAGCCAAGAATGGCTTTGTCTATTGAACTACTTGGTATTAATTGTGGGGCAGAATTTTACACGTCCCGTAAGACGTGTAATCCCCTTTAATTGGTTGATGTGTTTAGCCTTAAATGTGGCATATTGGTTATTGATTTCGGGCCTTGAAAAAGGTGGAAAAGTATGTAGAAACAAAGGAAGTGATGTCCGATTTTCCGTAGAATAAGTGACTTTACACTTAGAATATTCTACGTTAGAAATCTAGAAGTTGATAGACGTATTATGGTCATTATAGGTTGACATACTACGTGCGGCATATTGGACTTAGCACGTGGATTGAACCGAAGAGGTATGTAGAACTTTTCCTATCTCTTGAGCATGAGTTTTATAAATGTATAGTACGGTAGGCGTGCGAGTTTTAAAGAAATTTGGTTTTGTTTTGATATCATTAACTTGATATAAGAATGTCTAAGTTGGGTTGAGTTAGGTAATTAACTCATTTGATTTTTAAAGAATAAAAATGTTTTGGTTCCTAAAGCATAAAGTTATTATAACGGCTTTATGGGAAGTTAGTTATAACAACTTTATGGAAAGTTAAAGGAATGATTTTCTCTAGTAATGTAAATAAAGATAAATGACTTGAAATGAAGAAGGGCGAATATTGATTTAAAGGCATCAATAGCTTAAAGTTTTACAGTAAAAGTCATTTGGTTTAGAAGCCTATAAATGTATTTCTAAAGGACAATGACTTGTCTTGAAAAGTAGAAATGACTTGATACTACGGGTATTAGTATCTTAGGGTTTTTATATGAAAAAGAGTCATTTAAAAAGAATAGAAGTACGTAGTACTTTGAGTTAAATTTCTGGATTTTTCATGATATGATAGTGCCTTAAGTTAAATAAAATGAGAGTGCATGCTAATTAAGTCTAATGAGAAGTTAAGGGATTTCTTAACTTGCTTATGTTATTTATGGTAGCCGGTTGTGCTTGTGATATATTATTCTTCACGGGGTCATTCCCCGAGCATGTTGCATATTCCGTGGATTTGCTCCCCACGATGCGAGGAAGTTACCTCATGCGAGTCCGTAGGACTCATGCGGGTGAAATAGTCCCATGCGGGGCGGACCAGTCCTATGCGAGGAAATTACCTCATGCGGGTCCACACGGCCTATGCGGGTGAAATAGCGTCAGGAGTAGGATTGCGTGATAATACTACGGGCGGATGGTCCTAGGTTAATCACATGCTTTCTATTTTAAGAACCGGAATGTTTATTTTGTTACTCTCATTATTAGTAAGGCACAGTATACTGTTAATTTGATTATCATACATGTCTCCAGCTTTATTTTAGACTTATGATGTAAATTACAGTATTTCCAGTTTTACATACTTTGGTACATATTGTGTACTGACCCCCTTTCCTCGGGGGCTGCGTTCATGCCGCAAGTAGGGGTAAGCAGGTTGTGGATCCTCACTCTTAGGATCACTGATCAGTTGTCAGAAGGCTCCTTTTCTCCGGAGGCTTGTATTTTGGTACGGTTTCCCTGATGTTGTAGATATATGTACATTCAGGGGTATGACGGGGCCCTGTCCCGTCACAGTTGTTATGTAAAAATTCTTAGAGGTCTGTAGTCATATCTTGTGGATTGGGTTGTATATAAAAAAAGGGATGTGACTACTTTTTGGGTTATGTATATATTCTTGGAAGGTGGCCTTATCGGCTAGCCTGTTGATATTTCATAACTTGTACTTTTTGAGTCGTATGTATGTTCCGCTACTATTCTCTGATGTATACCTGTGAGGGGTGCCCAGGTAGGGCACCAGTCGCGGGCCCGGGGTCGGGTCGTGACAAAAGTGGTATCAGAGCAGTTAGTCCTCGGAAAGTGTCTGGCACCGTGTTCAGTAGAGTCTTGGTTATCGGTGTGTTGTTCACCACATCTATAACCAGGAAGCTGCAGGACATTTAGGATTGGTTTCCATTTTTCTCTCTCTGAGATCGTGCAGTAGAGCTGTCTTATTAGGTTGAATCCTCTCTGACCTATTCTTATGTATTAGTTATGCCTCCGGAGGCAGAAGGGCAAGGCAGCAGGAGCTGCTAGTGGTTCGCAGAGGGTTACTAGGACTCAGGCCCAGACTATGCCTGAGGTTGTGGGCCGGTCGGCGAGTTCAGCCACACCGGCAGTATTAGAGGAGCCGAGAGTAACCGAAGCTCCAGAGATTCCGATACCTGAGCCTTTAGTCCCTCAGCCAGGGGCGGAGTATAGAGATTATGGAGAGCAGGGCAGCGCCGACAGGAGCAGGTAGCTAACCCTAGAGCCGGCAGTTTGAGGATTTGGGATTTTCTGGGTTGTAATCCACCCGAGTTCTATGGTTCAAGGCCTGAGGATGATCCTCAGGAGTTCATTCAACAGATACAGCGGACTATGCAGGTACTTAGGGCCTCAGAGATAGAGTCAGTTGTGCTAGCTTCTTACCGGTTACGCGATATTGCGTTGAACTGGTTTGAGTCATGAGAGCTTTCTAGAGGTGTGGGTGCTCTTCCAACTGTTTGGGATGAGTTCACAGAGACCTTCCTTGATCACTTTTTGCCTCCTGAGATGAGGAGAGCCCGCGTGGATAGGTTCTTGACATTGAGACAGAATGGGAGGACCATCAGAGAGTACAACCTGGAGTTTGACTCATTGGCCAGGTATGCGCTCACTATTGTGGCTGACATGGCGGACAGAGTTCACCGCTATGTGATGGGGCTAGACCGTTATATGGTTACTGCATGCCTGGGAGTGGCCCTTCAGCCAGGTATGGATATTGCCAGGATGCAGGCATATGCACAGGGGATTGAGGACAGGGAGAGAGAGGACCAACCAGACCCAGGCCAGCCCAAGAGGCGGTGACGCGAGGTTTGTGGTAACTTTCGAGGCTGACCTCAAGAAGCTAGGTCTACATTTCAGCCGGCACAGAGTGCTCCTTTCCAGTTTTCTGGCAGGAGGTTTGATCACCGGTCATTCAGAGCGTCGTGGCTCGTGGCTTGATGTTTGAGAGGCAGAGATCCTAGCCGATCGAGACCACCCCTATCTCGGTGTGTTCGGTGCGGTAGATCTCACCCTGGGAAGTGTCGTACTGCTTTGAGAGCTTGTTTCTCTTGCGGCCAACAGGGCCATATGAAGAGGGATTGTCCGACCAGAGGCGGCATGGGTGATATGGTTCAGCCTACAGGGTCAGTTGCTGGGTCTTCATCTTCAGTGGCTATGCGCCCCGGAGGGCAGGGTGTTCACGGGCCAGCAGGTCGCGACAGAGGTCGTGGCAGGGGTCTTAGTTCTAGCGGTCCACAGAACCGCATATATTCCTTAGCTAGTGATGCGCGATTTAATGCACACACTTTAACACAAGTGCACGTTATCGTGACAAGTAGTATAGTCTAGGTAAGACCGAATATCGTCCTCAAGGATTAGTGTTCAAGTACCAATTATCTATCCTTTATTATCTATTTGGTAGCCGATATTTGAGTTTGTTGATTATAACTAACAATTATAATTACTAATTAACTATGTGTTTACTTCAGTAGTGATGGAAATAGGGCTTCCAAGTCGCTTCAACTATCCGCTTATATTACTTATTAATGCAATGAATTATGGTTCTTCTTCTTTTGGAGATAGCAGGTTTACTAATTCGTTTTATACTCCCGTTAAGGCTATATAAACACTCAACCCCAGTAGCGCTCCTTTCTACCTTTCGGTGATAAGGATGACTCTATAGGAGGATTAAGAACAAAAACCTTGTTAATCGTCACGCAACTCGCGTGAATTTAGGTATTTAAACCCCTATTAACGCTACACAAGTAATTGAGGTATTTTCATCCCCAATCCGACCTATGTCTACCCAACTTACAACATAGTCACAACCTTCTCCTTTCGAAGTTTGATTAGAAATCATATAAATAATGATAATTAGTGATCAATTAATTACCAAGCATTCAAAGCAACTATTGGGTAAATCTCAACAATAAGAAGAACAACCATAAACATGCATCAATTCATAACATAAGGTTCAAGTGAATTGACATGGAAAGCCCTATAATGGAATTAGTTCCTAGTCATTGACATGACAAGAACTAATTTAATATCCAACATAAAAACTGAAATAAAGTAAAAGAAAGAAAAGAAATAACTAAGTAATGGTCTCCAATCTTCAACTCCAAGAAGTATTGTGTTTGTGCAAGAAAGGGAACCCTTGAAAACTGCCTAGGGTTCTCTTTTTATAGCCTCAAAACAGCCCTTAAGGTTTTCCTTCAGGCCTGGCCCATAAAATCGTCAAAACCCTGATTTTTCCCGCGTCGGCGCCGCGGCCCTGCTACTGGCACCGCGGCGCTGGAAGTTCTGAAAACCCTCTGATGATGAGGCGCCGCGGCTGTGCAACTCAGCTGTCTGGAGGCGCCGCGACGCTGAAACTCCTGAGACCCTCTGGATATTGGGCGCCGGGGCGCCTGGACCTGTTGGCAGGAGGCGCCGCGGCGCTGCAGCGGTGCCTTTGCCTGGTTCGCCACTTTCTCGTATTTTAGCTCTAGAACCTCCGTTTTTGCCCTCTTTTCGCTCCTTTTCCGCCAAAGAGCCATTTTAACCAAGTTGACTCAAAGAAAGAAAATTTATCCTAAGACGACACGTATTTGTACAAAAAGGGACAAAAGACTCACTAAAAACGACTCAAAAAATGTATATAAAATACACTGATCAGCTAGCCGGCAGGATCAGGAGGCTTCCCCGGATGTCGTCACATGTACATTATTGATTTCATGCTGTGACGTTTATGCTTTGATAGATCCAGGTTCTACCTTGTCCTATGTGTCCCCTCTTATTGCTGGTAGAATAGGGATAAAGCCGGTGTCGATAGAGCCGTTTGAGGTAGCTACACCAGTGGGTGATTCGGTGTTAGCTGAGCGGGTGTATAAGAACTGCCCGGTGGTTATATACAGTCGTCAGAACCTAGAAGACTTGATAGAGTTGAAGATGAAAGATTTTGATGTCATTATGAGTATGGACTGGTTGGATTCTTGTTATATCAATGTTGACTGTAGAGACAGGTTGGTCCGATTCTAGTTTCCCGGTGAGCCGGTTATCGAGTGGAAGGGCAATACAGCGTCGCCGAGGGGTAGGTTTATTTCTTACCTCAAGGCTAGGAAGATGGTCCAGAAAGGGTACATCTATCATCTGGTTCGGGTATTCGATACGGTGAGGCCGATTCTTCACCGATTCGGTGGTTAGAGAGTTTCCGGATGTATTCCCAGATGATCTCCCAGGTATTCCTCCAGAGAGGGAGATAGAGTTCTGTATTGATGTGTTGTCAGACACTCGGCCTATATCTATTCTGCCGTACAGGATGGCACCTGCTGAGTTGAGGGAGTTGAAGGACCAGCTGAAAAATTTGCTAGAAAAAGGCTTTATTAGGCCTAGTATTTCTCCCTGGGGAGCGCCGATTTTGTTTGTAAAGAAGAAGGATGGGACACTGCGTATGTGTGTTGACTACATACATCTGAATAAGGTAACCATCAAGAATAAATACCCCCTCCCCAGGATTGATGATTTGTTTGACCAGTTGCAGGGTGCGAAGTGTTTCTCCAAGATAGACCTGCGGTCCGGTCATCATCAGGTGCGAGTTAGGGAGACAGATATCCTGAAGACTGCATTCAGGACCCGGTATGGGCACTATGAGTTCAGGGTGATGTCTTTCGGTTTGACTAACGCTCCAGCGGTATTTATGGATTTGATGAACCGGGTGTTCAAGCCATTTCTGGATACGTTTGTTATAATATTCATTGATGACATCCTGGTTTATTCTCGCACAGAGCACGAGCATGCATATCACTTGAGGACGGTACTTGGGGTCCTCCGGAGCCGGCAGTTGTACACCAAGTTATCCAAGTGTGAGTTCTGGTTGGCCTCAGTGGCATTCTTGGGGCACATTATCGGGGCTGACTGTGTTCAGGTTGATACGACAAAGATTGAAGCGGTCAAGACTTGGCCGAAACCTACTACTCCGGCGGAGGTGCGCAGTTTCTTGGGACTGGCGGGGTATTATCGTAGGTTTGTGGAGCAGTTCGCTTCGATATCAGCACCATTGACTAGGCTGACTCAGAAAGCGGCTAAGTTCCAGTGGACGGAAGTGTCACGCCCTTTTTCGATCGCGACATTATTTTAGCGAACCATGCTTAAATAAAAATGTTAGAAAATAATAAAAGCTAAACGTGCTAAAATGTTAAAAGAATGCTAAAAGTAGTGCTAGGGTTCGCGGAGTCGCCACCTAATTATTTTGGGTGAATTAGGACACCTAAATGTTAACTAAGTTAAAGTCAACACTAACTCCATTTAAATGGTCTGCTAAACTATGTGAGATTCTGGATAAGGGTTCTTTATTAATCTAGAGGGAAGGGATTAGACACCCTCTAAAATCCGCTAACTTGCGGTTGTCCTGTCAAACCTAGAGTAAATTATTATGCTATTGAAAATACGTGTTTAAAAGGATGTTGTAAGAACTTCATGAAAGAATGCATTTTTTATAAAAGACTCATAAGACTAATGCTACAAAAATATACGTGCAACTTTAAAGTGTGTATTTATAAAATGATGTATTTACTAAAGATATGCCTTTCATTTGCAAAAATCAATTTTTGATTAATATATGCAAGGTATGATATAAAGAAACTATATTTTTTACAATTGATAATAAGAAGATAATTTTTTATGAAATGAATTATGATGTCATTTAGTGATTTAAGAGAAAATCAATTTCTTTTGTTATGCATTAACCTTATGATTAGATAGGCAATTTTAATGGTTAGGCAAGAGATTAGGCGTGCATGACAAGCCTAAAATAACTAACTAGAAGTTTATTTCTAATTCTAAATTACCTTCCCAACTTATATGTTCAAAGGCTAATTGCTCAAGGTATCCTGTTAATTACAAAGTTAGATGATAAAATTACAATAAACAACTAAAGACATAAACATGCGGCAAGGGGGTTAAGAGAGTAAGGGAATTGAAGTGGATGACTTCGTCCTATTTTGTTTTTTAGGAATTGCCGAGGAGGGAACGCGATGTATGTAGATGCGGGCCTTCATTGACGAAAGTCGTGATGAGTCTCGCCCTGAGACTCTTCATTTTTGCTCCGATGCATTTCATATGAAAAGAAAATAATAAGGATTAGTACATGTCCAAATAATTTTTTTGATGTAAACGATCAAGACACTAAATGCACACACATGCACACGATTTGTTCAATCATTATTCAAAAACAACGGACAACTTTAGGCAAAGAAGGAAACATTACCAATAACAATAGGCAGACAAGGAAAATAAGACAATTTAAATATATGCTGTTCATAAATTCTGGAAGACGAGTGATGCAAACAATAGGCCAATACGAAAAGAACTAAAGCCCCGAAACGTGACATTCCAGATTCAAAGGGAGAATAAGGCCAACTCAACAGAACAACAATTTAACTTCTTAGTGACAGACTATCTAAAGGTATATGTTCAGTCAACCATTCATATTGCAGAGATACAGATAAGAGATAGGACAAGCCATTATATATTCATGATAAGGATACATTCAGGCGCGTATAACTAATTGAGCAAATGTGCATCTCGTATATAAGTATAGGTATGCAATTCAAATCGAACACACAGAGAGTAATCCTACATATTGATAGCTAGAGTGTAACAAATTTAACACGCGGGGACACATAGGACAGAGCATACTGGCCAAAAAACAAACACTCCAGATTGCATCCAGTTTCAAATAGGTTACTTAAAGAAATTATAGGTGGATGTTAACACGTTAATCAGGATAGGAATTAAGAGACTGCTGTAGGACAATCGCAAGGTATACAAATCGACACTCAGTTCATGTAACTCATTCTTTAAGAAGCAAATTGACAAGAATGGAGTTCATTAGACGACCACTCCCAAATCTTCCAGATATCCATGAGTTCAACTGTAATTAATAGTTTAACGACTGCTTACTCAAACCTAAACAGCTGTTAGTCACGATGTAATATGTGTATGACGAATCAAAATAGCAAAGTATTGACTCTACACACAGATGCCACGAAGCAGCCTAGAGAAACTGAGTTGGATATTACATCGACTTCAACTCGGCATGACGAACACAAAGGCACATACCATTAGAACCAGCATGAGATTTAAAACATAGAGAACAGGCTACATATGCAAACATAGTGATGACTCAATAATCGGCATTCCTTTAATTTGACTTAAAACATTTTAAACGATGCTAATAGATAATATAATACAGAGCACGCAAAAGCGAATACAAAATCAGGGCTCGCAAAGAGGAATGAATTTACCTTCTCCGGACAGCGAACCGAGGCAGCGTATCAAGTCGTCGATCCACTCGGGGCTTATTGCGATGCGGTTTGGAGTCGATTCCAGGCTATTATTGAGAAGAAAGGTTTTAGATTTGTGCTTAATTGTTGGGTTCCTGATTTCGCTGGTAGGAGACCCCTACACACTGGTTCATCTCTATTTTTCCTTGTTATTTTGGATCGCTCCTCCCTTAATTGGGCTGATTTTCCATCGATTCCCCGATCTCCTCCTTCCATCCCCTTGCATGTGTAGATTGGTTCCTTTTATATAGTCGTGATTAGGAGTTCTGGCTTTGGTAAGATTTTAAGATTGATTTGGTGTAATATTTGGTACTGATTTCGAACGATTCTAACTGTGATTTTGACATGGTTCGTTCAGATTTTCATACGATTTTGCTGATTTTCCGTAATACGATTTTGGATGTGGTTTCTTAAGGCAAGTTTATGATTATCGTAATATTGAGGCTGATTTGTTAGTTGTATTGGTGAAAGATTCACCGGATTCTCCGGCGAGAATCTCGGCTGGGTGTGGGCAGCGATAGAGGGTGAAAAGCTGGCTGCTGAAGTTTAGGTTTTAGGGTTTTTGTCGATAGGGATGGGGGAAATGCAGGGGCTGCGGGTTTAAAGAGGATGGAGCAAATACAGGGATTGGGCCCGACGGGAACTTGGGCTGGTGAGTTATTAGAGTGGGCTGCAAATTAAGGATTTAGGTGTTAAGTTTTGGGATTATTATTTAATTAGTGGGGTTTAGGTAGAGTTTTAAGTGTATTATTTAATTAGTGGTGAATTAAATTATTTTAATACACCCTTAGTCTTAGCTTGGATTTAAATTATTACAACAATAAATGCTGGCATGCTAATTAATTAGTGCTTAATATTTTATAATGCGAGACCATTATTAAAACTTATTTATTATGCCTACTTTGTTGAATTAAAATTAACTTGATGGGGTTTTAATTTATTATTAAATTATTTAAATGCTAAATGCAGATATGATATTTAAGGATTGCTTAATGCTTTTATAAATGTGACGCTATTATTTAAAATCTTATTTATTTTGGTGCTTTATTAATTTTATCTGCCTGGGTTTAAATTATTACAATAATTATGAAATTGCTTTGCGTATTAATAAATGCGACTATGCTATTTGACACGACGTCATTGCTAAATTATTTATTTATTTACGTATTTATTATTATTAAAATTATTAAGAATTAATGGAAAATAGAATAGAGCTTAAAATTGATAAATGCGGGCGCGAGACTTAAAGTGCTTAATATTCTACATAAGATGCGGTGCCATTATTAAATTGCTTATTTGTGTCTGCATTAATGTTTTATTGTTTCATTTTATTATTAAAAAGTTATTTTAAAATTATTTTGAAAAATAGTGTAAATTTATAGTTAACGGTTGGGCGAGAGGGTCAAAATTGGGTGTCAACAACTTGTCCCTCTTTGTATGGAGATGATGGAAGAGTCTTCGGACAAAGACGTTGACTTATAGCCAATTTTGTCTCGATCCTCAGAATTTAAAAATGCTGGGCAATTAGGACAAGGCTAACGCAAAAAATTCAAAATTTGTCCCAGTGTCGAGTTATGACGACGCTGGGATACCATGGTCAAGCACCAAGGAGGGCTAATGCGGACTCAAAATTTGTCCCAGTGTCGAGTTATGACGACACTGGGCTACCGTGGTCAAACACCAAGGCGGGCTAACGCGGATTCAAAATTTGTCCCAGTGTCGAGTTATGACGACGCTGGGCTACCATGGTCAAACACCAAGGCGGGATGACGCGGACTCAAAAGTTTTCCCAGTGTCGAGTTATGAAGACACTGGGTCGACGTGATGTTAAAATAAATTGGCTTGAGCATAGGGGTGTACCGGTATTGACTTATGAAAACGCTGGGCTTATTGGTGATGTGGAATGAGTGGACCGACGCTCGAGGTCGCTTCTGCCATTTGTTGGGAAGGTTGGCCCCCCAACAATTTGCCCCGGTTCGCTGTAAGAGAAAATCCACAGTGTGCTCCTGCTCCTGCATGCTAAGACTTAAGCAAACGGTAGTGCATAACTGTTACGGCAAAATGATAATGCATAATTTTATGAGCAATGTAACTGTGTGAGTAGAAAATGTTATCCTGTAAAAATGTGATGCTTGTTGTGTTGATGTGATGCTGCAACTGTTGTGACTTTTGTCCTTGCACGGACGCATTGCGATTGTGAATGCGAATATGTTGTCCTGTAACTGCCCCTTTAGATTGAAGTTCTGTAGACTAAAGCTCAAGACAAAGTTAGTGCGTAACTGCTAAGACAAAATAAAAAGGCATGAATATATAAGAAATGCAATTTTGAGATTAGATAAATCGTCCTTGCGTAGATGTGATATGCTGATGACGTCGTCTTTGGACATGGCGTTGTTTTCGTACGGGCATCGTTTTGGACCGGGCGTCATTTGGACTCAGCGTCGTTTTTGGACTTGGAGTCATTTTCGGACTTGGCGTCGTTGACGTCGTTTTCGGACTCGGAGTCATTTTCGGACTCGGAGTCATTATCGGACTCGGCGTCGTTTTCGGACTCGGAGTCATTTTCAGACTCGGCGTCGTTTTCGGACTCGACGTCGTTTTCGGACTCGGCGTCGTTTTCGGACTTGGCGTCGTTTTCAGACATGACGTCGTTTTCGGACCTGGCGTCGTTTTCGGACTTGGCGTCGTTTTTGGACACGATATTGATGAAGACATCATTGTGTTGATCCTACTATTCTTGTGAATTAATGCTCCTGCATGCTAAAACTTTGTGAAAAATGTGCATAGCGGTTAAATCAAAATAATGAATATATGGAAAAAAAAATTGTGAGTAAAGATGTCGTCCCTGTATGATGTGTAGGACGCTATGAATGTTGATGTCGTCTCTGCTCAGACTTGCGGGATGCTGTGGATGCCGCTATCGTCTCTGCACGGACTTGCTAGATCTTTGCGATCGTTTCTTTGAACGCCGCACGCCGATGTAGCTTCGCGGACTTCCGGAAGTCGCGATCGTTGCTAACTTTGATGTAGCCTCTGCACGGACTTGCTGGATATTGCGAATGCTTGCTGCATGTTGCGAGTGCTGATGTAGTTTCTGCGCGGTCCTGCTGGAATTGTTCCTGTAAATTAAGGACCCTGTAGGCTAAAACTTAAAAAATTAGTGCATAAATTTTAAGACAAAAATGATAGAGCTTGAATGTGATTTTGTGAGTAGGGATGTTGTAATGTCTTTGAAGGGCGTGTCGTTGCAGATGTTGGGGCGTCATTGCGTAGGCGTAATCGCGACGCCGCTGTTCGGACGTATTCTTCTTGGCGTCGTTGCGTGAGCGTAGTCTTTTTGGCGTCGTTGCGTAGACGTGATGTTAATGGCGTCATTACGTAGACATAATGCTGATGACGTCGTTGCGTAGACGTAATACAGATGACGTCGTTGCCTGGACGTGTTGCTGCTGCTCCCGTAGAATAAATGCTCCTGCAAGCTAAGCTTGAGAAAAATTAGTGTATAACTGTTAAAACAGAATGATAAATATATGAGAAATGCAATTTCGTGAGCAGGGATGTCGTCCCTGTATGATATGTGGGGTGTTGTGAATGCTGAGATGTTGTCCTCGGGCGGACATGCTAAATGTTGCAACTGCTGAGATGTTGTCCTCGGGCGGACATGCTAAATGTTGCAACTGCTGAGATGTTGTTGTAATGCATTTTTGTGAACCGTATGGATTGTCATGATGTCTTTGTTGTGCGTTTGTGCACTGCGTGGATTGCAATTTGACTCTATGCCCGAGATGATGCGCTAGACTTTGTCGCGGGTTTTGAACTTTGATTGTTGATGTCTGTTTGCTTCTGCTGCTTCTTTCTGCTTCTGCTAATATGAAGAACTTTTGTTGTATTTTCTGCTTCTGCTAATATGAAGAACCTGCGCTCAAAGAAAATTTGTGAGTTTGAGGGGGGGCGGTTGATTCGCATTGACTTTGTAGTTTTGACTCTTGATGCTCGGACGTCTGCCTTGTTTGGACTCATAACCCCTGCCTGGTTTCCTACCTTGTCCCAGTTCTGAATATGCAAAGGGCGTTTGGCCTAAAGTGGGTCTCAATGGGATTGCTTGTATATTATGTGTATTTTCGTTATTTTTAAAATAAGGGAAGGTTTCCTAATGGTGTGACCGAAGCCGATTTAGGCCGCCTACGTATCCTCATGAGGGAATCAGGTCATGACGTAGTTCATTACAAGCGAAATTGGGTGAAATTAAAATTTCTAAAGGTGGGACCGAAGCCGAAACGGCCGCCTACGTATCCGCCAAGAGAATCAGGTCAAACGTAGTTCCATTTTATTACAGGTAAAATGCAAAATATATTAAACTAACTATTTTAGGACTCGGAGGGCCAGGGCAGAGGCACGAGTCCACTTGTTCAAAATGTCTTCTTGCTATGCGTTCATGACATTATTTGTTTATATAGACAGACGTTCATGATTTTGACATGGTTTTCCTACTTTGAAAAAGATGCTGGTACAAATGATACGATGATCTGATACAGTTGATACTGATGTCTGATGGTACAAGGTCTGATTGACTCTTATTTTATATGGCACGGTAGGATTTGGTATTTGATTTTCATACTTTCCCCTGTCATTATTTTGTACAGTTATGATCTTGTTTATTGTACTTCATGTTTACATACTTGGTACCTTGTTATACTGACCCCCTTCGGGGCGCTGCGTTCATGCCCGCAGGTCTAGGTACTCAGTTGTGGATCCGCGAGCTTAGGATCCTTGTTCAACATTTTGGGATAGCTCCACTGTTCCGGATCTTGTCATTATGGCTAGGTATATTCAGGGGTACGGCGGGGCCTTGTCCCGTCATAGTTTACTGTCCAAAAATTTTAGAGGTCTGTATTCATATGTGATCTGAACTGGTGTGAGTTGTATTTACATTGTTGTACGGTTGTAGACCCATTCAGGTGTTATATATATTATGGCAGCCTTGCCGGCTTTGCCTTTGTTTGTTAAAAGAAAAAAAAAAGAGTGTTATTTATCTTCCGCGGGTTACTTGTGTTGTATGGGTAGAAGGGTGCCCAGGTAGGGCACCAGTCGCGGGCTCGGGGTTCGGAGCGTGACAGAAATACATGTATAGAACTTACCTTGATGTAAGAGATGGCTGGGAAGAGATAACTTTCATTCTATGGCTTGAGCATATGAAAAACGAATCCTGAAACTAAGTCAGCATGTTTATACTGTTTGCTGTCGGAGAAGTTTGACGGTTCATTTACTTACTGAATCTGGTTTTTCGACCTTAAACTCCCCATTTTAATTTCTTGTACTCATGGATCATGAACAAGGCTTAGTTTAAAGGTACGAGGTGTTACATGTGTGATAATACAAGTACATATAACATGGCAAAAAATCATTACAATACAAAAGGACCAAGAACATTGATGTCAGGCATCATTTCCTAAGGGATAATGTTGAAAAAGGTTTAATTTTTATGAAGTTCTGCAAGAGAGAAGACCAGATTGTTAATATTTTCACCAAGCCACTAAGCAGGGAGCACTTTGAAAGAAATCGCTTGGAGTAGGCTTGATCAAGCTCAACTAGTTAGTCTCTCATAAGTTCCCTCAATGATTGACTGTGTTAAAAGGAAAGGTACATTGCTAAAAAGTATTTTTTGGTGGCATCTAACTCACTCTTATACTGTTATAAGTATACACTCATGGCAGTTTCATAACAACACAAGTATAGGTAACATTGCATTCTTTAGAGTTTTTGTTTGAAATTTTCACGAAAATTTTCAAGAGACCTGGTCCCTGTGACTCAGGTTAGTAGTCTATTTAGTACTTGTATGAATTTGAATTGCTTAAGGTGCCAAGTCATTAAAACCTTTCCCTCTTTAAATTTAAAATATCTTTCACAAATGGTACACCTCCCCTGAACTGACCCAACCGGTTCTCTCACAACCCGATTCAACATTACCATTTTTTCTTAAATACCAATTCTCTCATCTCTCATCCCACTTAAATCCTTGATTCTAACTTCACTCTTTCTTCTCTCACACCTACCTGTTCATCAACCCTTTTATATTCTCTTTTCATCCATTCTTAAACCAAAATCTACCATGTCTAACATTTTGGAAAGTGAGGATGATATTATTGTTGGTTTTGCTGATACTTTATAGGTAATGAGAGATAGTAAGTGAGTTGATAGATATATGATGTTTGTGCCAATGCAGACAATGGGGGAATTGATGGAGGGACTTGGTCCTTCAGCCCAACGAGAGTTTGAGTCCTCTACACTTAAGACAACTCCTATTTGGAATGAAACACCGAGTTTTTCTAGGGTAACTCTGGTTATTGATGTCAATCCCCAAATAATTATCCACTATTGATGTACCCTTAGGATATCTCTCTCATGAGAAGGAACCTGGTTCTCCTAGCCATACTCAGGCTGTTGATTCTGATGACGATATTATACTGAGTTCTATGCGTCAAAATGACACTTGTGGTAAGAAATAGAAGAAAAAGGGGAGAAGAAAAAAGAAGAAAAGGGGTGGGCACAAAGACAGAAAACTTATTACCAAAAAAGCCCCTAGAACTAGACAAGTGAAAAAAGCAGCAATTGAATCAGTGAAATATGCCTTGCAGGCAAGTAAGAAAAAATGTTTTAAAAGGAAGAGAAGCAAACCTATAAAGAGTAGGCTGGTTGATGAAGATATTGTGGATAATGAAGAAGCCTCACTTGTAAGAAAGAATTCAACGAAGGAGAAAGAAAATAAAGGAAGAAAGGCTAGAGTTGTGATGTCTGATGATGATGAGGGTGACAAGTACGAAAAGAAGGAGTATGAAACTCGAACTCTACCTCAAAGGAAGAGGGAGGAAACACTACAACAAAAATATCCTACGCGACAGGTAAAAATCGTCATCTAACCCCTAAGATGACGGGTGTCATCTTTGCCACTGTCACAAACAGATGACGGTTCTGAAACCGTCACACGATATGTGACGGTTTTTACCTGTCACACAAATGTCACAAACAGATGACGGTTTTTACCCGTCACACAAATGTCACATAAATTTAAATTTTGATTCTATTTTTTTTATTTTTTATTAAATTAAAAATTAATTTTAATATGGCGGGAAAATTAAATTTGGCTGGATTGTTTTTTAGCAAATTAATTTCAATATTGCAAATTGAGTGCACCGATGAAATGGCTAAGAATTTAAATAACACCAAAAATATACATTAAATAGCTAGAATCTATTGTACAAAGTATTCTCAAAATGGATAATCATTCAAAGCATTAATAAAGTACTTAATACAAGACTAAACCATTGTTAAATTCCATCTCCTATGCAATACGAACACGAACTCTTCAAATATTTTCATGATCATCATCTCCTTCAACCCGCTCACGATCAAAATATTCTCGATACCTACATGACAGAAGAAGATTCCAACAAATTAGAAGAAGAAAGCCACAAATTTTTCATGTTAATATAATGAGGATGACAACTCTTGATATACTCCATTGACATATACTTGTGTACTTTGTCAAAAGATAGACATTAATCAACTCCAGACAAACATCAATGCGGGCATGAAAACTGGTTGGAGACAATTTCACATATTAACTTAGTGACTTCTTAATATTTTAGTCTCACAGGATAGGCATAGATGATATAATCATTCTACATGCAAGAAGAACAAATAGAGTATTTCAATACCACATTAAATAAATTGAAAGTCACCATAGCATCATACCACTTGATAGTTGCAGCTGCTGCAGCCAAGCACAAATAGTATTGCTTGTAGTATGAGTCCAGACCAAGAGCGGACGATTCCTTATCAGCTAAACCTTTAACCAGTACATCTCCCTCCAGAACATGTTAAAGTTTGAAGCATTGTCAGTGTTTAAACCTCATTAAGGCATATAGTTTAGAGCCACCATTATTTAATGGGGAAGCAGTAAAATCAATACTCTGGTATCATCAAAGCAACCACAATTCATTATAACATGTCTACATCAATATAAGCATAATTCCTTGACTTTTATAACATTTTAATAACACACTTTATCAAAATAGAGTCACCAATATGTTTAGAGCAAACTTACCTTTCTTGTCGAGGAATAAACTCTGAACTAAACAAAAGGTAAAGATCATTTTGGAGACATTCAAGATAAAATGCTAGGAATTATCAAAATAGATCTCTACATCGAGCATGAAATAAATAATATGCTTCAAGAAAAATTAAATAAAGTTACATATTAATTGAAGAGAGCACTTGAATTAAACAGGTCCTCAGAAGTACTAATCTCTTTGCATGAAAACCAAAGAGAAATATACAGGGATTGGGTACAAAATGATCAAAACTGCATACAATCCTAAGATGGTCAGGGAAATTCAAAAGAACACAGAGTATCTTGAGAGAAGGGCATTGAAGGAACTTGGTTCTTCACCAAGAAATGCAAATCCACCACAATGGACTAGAAGGTATTCAAACTACTCTTCTTCTTGATAAAAGGGACCCAAGCATGCCTGGGTTCATGGAAACAATCTCTGAAATGGTTGAAAGGCCTAATTGTGAGGAAGCAAGAACCTGTGTGGTTGATATTAACACATGACATGAGAATAAAGAAAAAATCCTCTCACTGAATCTTGACCAAAGAAGTATAACATGAGTATAACAAAAGAAGCTAGGATCTGTCATTCTAGATATTGTTACATATCTCATAGCTGGAAATCTGGTTCATGGAAGCAAGAAGCACATGAATTTACAAAGCATATATCATGTACCCTCTGAAGGATAAATAAATGTGTCCTAAGTTCACACAACAATTAGCGAGAAGTTTGAATATACAATGGATAAGTAGAAAAGAGGTTTCAGATATGATGAACCTTTTCTTTATTTGACATGTGTTCTACACTCTCCATGGACCAAACCAAGTCGAATTGCCCATCTGGAAATGGCTGATTCAAGGCGTCGGTGACTTGAAAGGAAACCTGCTCATTTGCTTTCAAGTTAATAAAAAGAGAGCGTAAATTCCACGTGCAAAATATCCAAAGAAGGTTACAAAATTACTATGACATCAAAATTATATTGAGGAGAAACTAATTAACTTTCCTCTTATTAGCTTCTTTTACGAATCAGCCTAGTTGAAAGAGGGTTTCAGAACTAATGCAAACTTAAGTGTTTCAGAACTAATTGAAGAAGTGATCATACTGTGTCTTTTGAAATCAGACTTAACTAAGTCAACATGGTTACGAGTAGTGTGAGATTAGCTAACTACAAAATTTAAACACAACATACTATAGCTAATCGTAGAACAAATATTTAAAAAAGAAATCAAATTACCTTGTGTGGAGGCAGCCGAAAGGTCGAAGGTCATTTTATCTTCACTCTGAGGACCTCGAACTTACAAAGGAAGGTTTTAATAGTGAAAAGACTAATTAATCTAGGTCTGAGTTCCGCCAAAAGGTTGGATCCCAACTTAAGCCATAACTAAATGAAATCGGAACCAATTAAACTTATAGAGAAAAGTAAAAATGACATAGGGGAGACCTCGCCTGGGTTGGGGGTTCTCAACTAATGAAAATGCAGTGCTTGTTCAGGACTTTCATCAAACACTTCATCTACAACTTCAACTCGTACCTCTGCTACGCTTTTTAACCCCAAAATCCAGAAGAAATATAGAACTAAACTAATAGAAAAATGAAAATCAACCAAATTAATGACCAGAGAATCCAAGTAGCAATTTAGAATACAAATCTAAACCCTTAAATTCGAATATATAACCAAAAATTTAAAACAAAAGCAAGAAACAATACAATACAAATCAAAACTAACAAATACAGAGACAACCACAAATTTTTTAATCTGTATCTCTGAAGAAAAGCGAGCATACATCTTGCCTTGCCATTTTTCTCAAAGAGGGCAACAACTAGGGTTTTAAAGGGGACTCTTACCAAAATGGAAGTGTTACACCCCGTAATTCCAGGACATGTATAAGAGAATGGACGCGAGAACACAAGACTTGAAATTGGTACGAAAGGAAGAATTGTTTTTCCGACGGAAAACCTTCCGAACGTCGGAAAGGAAAAATGTTCGTTGATGAGAATTTGATTCTCAAAATGCATTATTTGAAGAGTATGGAACTTATTAAAATTATGGAAATTTATTTTTACGGATTTGGTCACGTGGGGCCCACCCGAGAAATTTTATGTTTTGTGGGGCCCACGAGGGTTACGGAATTTTATGGATGAATGGGAGGGAGACACGTGGAACCCCCCCCCCCCCCCACATGGTCTTGGACGAAAATTAGCAAGGGTATTATGGTCATTGACCTATGTAGATGAACAAGTCTTTAAAGCTTGAGAAAATTGACCAAGTCAACTTGCCACTTGGATAATATTTAATGTTCTTCATCCTAGCCACCAATATGTTGTAATCTTGACCCTCCATTGTGTTATATATACTACACTAGTGCAAGACTTATCTTCAACACTTAGAAAAATTAGAGAAACCTTGTTCTAGCAAATGTAGCTCTCGGGTTTGCCTTGTTCCACACAAGAAAATTTTGTAATTTTGGTTCTTTATTCACAAGACTTTAACCCAAGGTCCCTAAGGGTATTGTAAGGATATCTCAATAGAAATATCTCGGAAAAACGACGTTTTCACGTTAGTCGCAAGGCGAAAACCTAAGTCGTTTTCATAGTTTTGGATTGGAAATGGAAGAGAAGTTGGTTGTGAACTTCTAAAGGCTTCAAATAGTGGATTGTAGCGTAAAGGAAAGGAGCTAAGAATTGCTAAGGAGTGACTTTGAATCTTGGAAATTATAAGGGCTTATAAAGGTATCAATCTTGTCGTTTTAGTAATTAAGATTACTTATTATTGTAGCTATGGATATTAGCAAGCATGAGGTATATAGTATGAAGTTTGATAAGTATATTGGCTATTGGAACCCTAATCCGAAAACTAGTATATTTAGCCCTTGAGATTACAATTCAATTTGATTATTAGTTTAGTCGTCGCATGTTATATAAAAAAGGAATTGTAGTTGTTAAAGTTGTTTATGACTATATAACATGTTAGACCTAAGAACTTGGACTGAAAAAAGAATTGGAAAGGACTTAGGATTGGTTATATTGGTGGCCGAATGCCCTTATAAGTGTTGGATTGTTTTATTTGAATTGTGGGGCAGAATTTTACACGTATTTTAAGGCGTGTAATCCCCTTTGGTTGGTTGATGTATTGAGCCTTAAATGTGGCATGTTGGTTATTGATTATCGGGCCTTGAAAAAGGTGGAAAAGTATGTAGAAACAAAGGAGGTGCTGCCCAATTTTCCGTAGGATAAGAGACCGTAAACTTAGTATTATTCTACGTTAGAAGCTAGAAGTTGATAGTCGTGTTGTGGCCATTATAGGTTGACAATTCTACGTGCGGCGTGTTCGACTTAGCTTGTGGATTAAGCCGAAAAGGTATGTGAACCATCTCCTCTTCTTCTAGCATGATTCCTTATGATAAAGAAAGTAAGTCCTACTCCTTAAATGATCCATTCCTTGATTGTACTTGGATTGCCTAATATAGAAGTTATTCTATATACTTCCTTGCTTGTACTTTGGATGTTTAAATTGGAAGTTGTTATAATCCGTTCCCTTAATGAAGTTTGGATTTTCAAAAGTGAAAGTATTTTACTTGAAGTACATAGAGTCTTGAAAAGGAAGTAGTTTCCAAATCTTTTGGATAGTGCCTTAGTTTCAAAACCTAAAGCTTGTTATAACGGCTTTAGGGGAGTCAAATGAGTGATTTACTTAATTGATTTAAAAGAGGAGAAATGACATGATTTAAGAGAAGTGACTTGTTTTAAAGGTGTGAGTTACTTGAGATTTAAAAGTGTAAGCTACTTGATTTCTAAAGTTAAGAGACTTGAAGTATTTTGAAAGTTAAGAAACTTGATTTGAAAGTATGTGATACTTGGTTTTAAAAGTATAAGTCTCTTGGTTATAAAAAAAATGAATTTGTCTAAAAACCATAAAGGGTTATAACGGCTTTATGGGAAGTTGGTTATAACGGCTTTATGGAAGGTTAAGAAATTTGTCTATTTTGATTGATAGGTACGAGTTGCCTAGGTTGTGAAATTAGAAGTTACTTCATTTCAAGTCTTGAAATGAATTTCTAAAGATGTAGTAACTTAGTTTGAAAAATAGACATGCCTTGATACTACGGATGTTAGTATCTTGGGGTTTTATATAAAAATGAGTCTTTTGAAAAGAATGGAAGTACGTAGTACTTAGGGTTAAAATCCCGAATTTTTATATAAAACGTAAGTGCCTTGAGTTTATAAAATGAAAGTCTAAAGATTTTATGAACTTGCCTATGTGTGATGGTGATAGCCTTTGAGTGCAAGTATTATATTTTTCTGCTTGCGACTCTCTACGGAGGGTTGTCTTGTTGTAAGTTTACTTGACGCGTCGACGGTGATGTGGGATTCCACGGGTATGATTCCATTATGATTGATCCTTGACATGCTTATACGATGAGGATTAGGGTATGCGACGAGACGCGTTAGATTCCCGAATTATTTGTATTACTCCTTGGACATGCTTACACGATGTGGATTCCGGGGCATGTGACCAGGAGGCGGGTTAGATTCCCGGATTTGTTTGTATTACCCCATGGTCATGCTTATACGATGTGGGATTCCGGGGCATGCGACCATGTGGGATATTGTTATTCCACGGATTAGCCCTCCATGAGATTTAGTGACGCAAGATGGTCTGGTAGAGAGCTTTCGTACTTTCCCCGGTCAGTGGATGTCGTAGGATGGACTGGTAGATAGCTTTCGTACTTGCCCCCGTCAGTTCTATAGCACAGTTTGGTATGGTAGGCTCCGGTAGATAGCTTTCGCACTTGCCCCGGTCATATCTCGTGACGACAGGCTGGATCTGGTAGTTAGCTTTCATACTTGCCCCGGTCAGTTGTTGACGCATGCTGGATCTGGTAGTTGGCTTTCTTACTTGCCCCGGTCAGTTTTATGATGCAGGCTGGATCTGGTGGTTCGCTTTCCTACTTGGCCCGTACCGTTTTTAGGACACAAGTGGGACTTGGCATTCATGTATGCTTATTGGTGTTATATTATATCATGGACTGCCGACAGTGAGGAAGGATTCCACGGGCATGGTTGATATTATGGGCGTGAGACCCATAATTATATTTGAGTTGTGACTTTGAGGGCATGCGTCCCTGACTTGATATGACTGCTTATGTATTGTGTACTGTAGTCTGGCTATCATACATGTCTCATGTTTTCATATAGACTGTTATGATTTCATTACAGTATTTTCAGTTCACATACTTGGTACATTCTTCGTACTGACCTCCTTCGGGGGGCTGCGTTCATGCCGCAGGTTTAGGTGCGCAGTTTGGTGATCTGCAGGTGTAGGACCCTGCTAAGAGTTTTTGGATAGCTCCATCTGTTCAGGAGTTTATCATTTTGGTATAGATCCTTCAGTACATGCTTTTGTACAGTTATGGGTACGGCAGGGCCTTGTCCCGTCATATTTCAGTAAAACTCTTAGAGGTTTGTATTCATATGTGGGATTAGACTCGTGTACAGTGTAGTGTCTTTTGATTATGTATATTATATGGCAGCCTTGTCGGCTTTGCCCTTGCATGTTCATTGGTTTTAAAGAAAAAAAAACGAGGTGTTATTTAAGTTCCGCGATTTACTTGTGTCAATCAGGTAGAAGGGTGCCCAGGTAGGGCACCAGTCACGGGTTCGGAGTTCGGGGCGTGACAGGAAGGGCGTTATGCCCTCTGGCTGCTTAAAACCAAGTATTTATGCTTATTATATATCAAATCCCTAAATACAATGACCAAAAATTGAAAAGTGACAAACCTAATCAGAGGATTTCACCGAAATACAGAGATGTAAAGGAAAATAGTGTGAATATAGTGAAAGCGTGAAAGAGTTGGTTCTGGAAGAATGAAGTTGCGAATGAAAGGGTTCTGGAAGTGAAAGGGTTCTGTGAAGAGTGGAAGGGAAGCTGCGAATGAAAGGGTTTTGTGAAGAGTGAAAGGGAAGTTGCTAATGAAGTGTTATACTTCAATTTTTTCTACGGTCAAATATCGATATTTTCTATGAAGAGTACTGAATGAATATATTAAACAATTGGAATAAAGAATACCTAAATAGATACTAAGAAATAAGATGATATATATAATAAAAAGACCGTGTAGGTCTAAAAATTTGAATTAAAAAAGAGAGTAAACATCGTGTAGGTCTAAATTTGAATTAAAAAATTGTTAAATAAATAATAAAAATGGTATCGTTTTAATCAGTCAAACACGTCATTTTTTGGTCAATTTAAAACACAAGTCACTTATTTATGTGACATTTCACAAATCCGTCACACAAACGTCATAAACAAATGACACTTAAAAAATCGTCACACAAATGTCATAATTTTATGACACTTAAAAAAATCGTCACACAAATGTCATAATTTTATGACACTTAAAAAAACCGTCACATGAATGTCAAGAAAAAATATAAATTTAATAAAAAGATGTGACACTTGCATTTCTGTCACACGTGAATTGTCACCGTAGTCTGTTTTTCTTGTAGTGAAAGTATCAGCGAGGAACCTGGTTCCTCAAAGAAACAAAAGGTTATGCTAAATGAGAAAGAGATGAATGAGATTTTGTGGAGTCAAAAGGTATTGTTGGAGATAGTGTTTGATTTCGATATTACTGCAAAGTTTTGCATAAATGAACTGCTTGAGATTGTTGAGTTCTAAAAATGGACTCATCTCTTTGTCCCACCGGTCCCTACAATATTTGAAGCAGAGGTTGGTAAATTTTATGCAAACTTATGCTACACTGATGACTACACTCTGGTATTGTCTGTGAATGGGACAAATTTTGAATTTGATGACGTCAAAATTGGTGAAATTCTTGGTGTCCCAACTGATGGGATAAAGACAGTGGCTGGGAAGGTGTCTGATGCCTTCATGAAATTGGTTGTGAAATTGAGGGTCTGGAGCAAGGTTGTTCAAGAAGGATCTTAAGCTTGAGTATCAACTCTTGTTTACACTAGTCAACAAAGTGCTACTCCCAAGAGCTGAAGGATGATATATTGCTTTCATAGCGGACCTGGTCCTTCTTGAGGCACTGTCAAATTTCAATCCTATTAATTTTCCAACTATCATGATTGAGCATATGGTGAATGTGGTTAATGCAAGAGAAGGCATGCATGTTCTTCCATATGGTTTCTTCCTTACAAAGATCCTTAAGCACTTTAAGGTCAAAACAGAAAAGGCCACTTCGAGCACCAGAAAACATATGATATGTATGACCATGTTAGAGGAGTGTGAATGCGTGCCAAAGAAGTGTGGTGTTGGCAGTAATTCTACTATCTCAACTCTCATTGAGGCCCAAGAGAAGTCCACTGCTGAGATTCAATGGCTTAAAGCTGAAAATGCTCTCATGAGAGTTCAACTGACTGAAAAGGGACAAAAACCTGGTTCTAGCGGTGTTGTGGAGGCTGCTAATGCTGAGATGGGAAGTTAAGCGCTGAAAATGAGAAGTTGAGGCAGTAGGTTGATGAGCTTCGTGATCAGATGCTCCAGGATCAGTGCACTAATAGTGAAAGAGTGGATAGGCTCTTTCAGGCTCTAGCCAAATGATATTTCTGTTTTCCCATCCACTGTGCTTCATTCCATGTCCTTAATACCTGTTCTCCCTTTAAGTCCCATCATTTTTGCTCCCTATTTTATATGATTTTGATATTGATGGCAGTTTAATTATCATATTTTATACTATTTTTGCTACTATATTTTATGACGCTAAATTAAATCTGGGCAATTACTATGTTTTATGCATTGACATTGGCTTGTTGTTCATATTTTTGCTTATGTTGTGTTGCCAAAGTGGCCATGAGTTAATCCTACTAAACTTCTTTTATCTTGTGCCACTTTTATTACTTTTTTCAATGATGTCAACAGGGGGAAAACCAGCTAACAAGGAAGAGGCAAATTTATATGATGTGTTTGAGGGGGAAGTTAAGAGGTAAATTGATGTTATCATTGTTAACATGTTGTTATTCTTGAAATATAGGTCTGATCCGTAGGGGGAACAGGTGGGGACCTGGTTCTTAAAGGAAGTATCAATTTAGGGTTTGTCATCATCAAAAAGGGGAAAAGTGATAAGTTATGTTATCTTGAGTTTTGATGATCTGCCAAACATTAGAAGAATCAGATAGGGACCAGGTATGCTATTTGTTCCCTTGACCGTCGTACAATTATCAGGTATGCTATTTGTTCCCTTGACCATCGTACAATCAATACTACTGTCACGACCCGAACTCGGGCCCGTGACTGGTGCCTTACCCCGGGCACCCTAGTGATACAACATCAGAGAAAATCAGCGGAAATAAAACATGAACATGAAATAAGAGATATTATAAGTAAACAGGTCAACCAAAACAGTTGCCTGCGTAAATATATACAAACCACAACAGTTTAATCCTTTTTACAACCCCGCCACAACGATTACTGCACTTAAGATTTACACAAACTATGACGACAGGGGCCCGCTTATACCACGAATGTACAAGAACCTACAACTCGTGGAACACATACCAAAAGATAAGCCTCGAAGGAACGGAGCTTCCCAAAACGCTGAAATGAGATCCTAAACGCGGATCGGCAAATGATGTACTCTACTGCGGCATGAACGCAGCCTCGGGCGAGGTCAGATAACAGTACCAAGTATGTGAAATCAGAAATATCAGTAAATGAAATCATAATAGTCTATAAAAGCGAGAGGTATGATAACCAAACTACGACACACACATATGATTATATCAATTCGTGGTCTCATGCCCACAACATCAATCCCGCGTGAGTACCTTCTCACTACTGGCGATCATGATATGATAACAACAAGACAAAGAATCCAAATGGGAGCATACGATGCGCTACGCATCGTGTCGGTATGTCCAAAGGGAACAAATAAGACAACATTCCAAATGGAAGCATACCCGCGCTACGATCGTGTCAAGATGTCCAAAGGGAAACAATAAGACAAAGATTCCAAATGGAAGCATACCCGCGCGCTACGATCGTGTCGATATGTCCAAAGGGAGCAAATAAGACAACATTCCAAATGGAAGCATACCCGCGCGCGCTACGATCGTGTCGGCGTGTCCAAAGGGAAACAATAAGACAACAAGGCGGTAATCAAAGTGGAAGCATACCCGTGCGCTACGCATCGTGTCAGTATGTCCAAAGTGATTTAACAAAAGTAACATTATCAGCGTGAACGCACTGCGGAATTTCTCCGTCACCGCAAGACGCCCAAGTAAGTTCTTAACAAGTCAACCGACCTCCATCGAGACGCCAGAGTATAGAAACACAATCTTTGCACAACAAAGGCTATCACAACAAGCATAGGCAAGTTTCACAACAACAAGCATAGGCAAGTTTCACATCAACAAGCATAGGCAAGTTTCACAACTCAAAGTACTTTCATTTTATGCCAAAGTCCGGGTTTTAACCCTAAAGTACTACGCACGTTAAATTCCTTTTAAAGAGATTTATTCCTTTTATATAAAAGTCACCCGATACCCGTAGTATAAAAATAGAGTGACTTATATCTTTTAAGTAAACCAAAACAACTTCCATACTTTTTTTTTTTTTTTTTTAAAGTCAAGTTACCACGTTAAAACCAATGATAAAACCTTTCTTTTGTTTTCATAAGGTCGTTATAACCAACTTCCCATAAAGCTGTTATAACACCTTATGCTTTAAACCATTTTAAGACAACACAATGCCTTTCTTTTCCCAAGGTTCCAGTTTGCCTAATTTTAATTACGCAAGTCTCTTTTTGAAAAGTTTCATAGTTCAATGTCTTAATCTCTTTTAAAACAATTGAGTAACATATGCCATAGGCGAGTAGGTTATTCTTGTTCATAATCAATATTATTAAGCGACCATGATCTAGAAAATGTAATATCATTTTGTCTCATCTTAGCTTCTATGCAGATGGAGGTTTCTACTGGTTTTAATAATACTTAATTATTCAATACATTTTCCTTTATTAACGCTGCAGTGGTTTGTCTATACTCATTACGATTTCAAATCAAGAAACATTATTCCTTCCAAAACCAATTACTCATTACTCACGAATGAGGTTTCACACAAACATCCATATTAAGTCAAGTCTCTTAACTTCTAAACCATTAAACCATTCTTTTTATCTCTCTGGCGTTACACCTAACTTCTCATAAAGTGGTATAACTTTTATGTTTTCAAACCAAGTATACACTTCTTTCAAAAAGGTTTCTTAATCTCTTAGAATACTTCAAGGTTCTTTTACAACAAGTCGGTTATAAGTCAAATCGATTATCTTTTAAAACCACAAAGCATTTCTCATTTACATAGATTGTTATAACCAACTTCCCATAAAGCCGTTATAACACTTTATGTTTAAAGACAATCAAATACATTTAACACGTACGTCTACCGTACTACATAGTTATACACATATCATGCTAGAACAGATAGGAAGAGGTTCACATACCTCGCGACGAGTATCGACTAATAGCAAAACGCTCCAAGTACCTCAAACCGTATGCTACACTCTCAGTCAAGCAGATCACTCCACACGTAGTACTACAACCTATAGAGGCCACCAAGCGCCTATTAATATCTGTAGATCTCAATGTAGAATATTCTACGTAAAAATTCGGCGACCTCCCCGCAACAGCAGAAATCTCCTCCTATATCGAGGCCGCTACCAAGCCAACCGGGGTTAACATGTCTAACCTGACGTGTACAATTCTACTACACGTAATGCTACACAAGTCTCTGTAATACATCTATGTAATTACTGATGATTCTCTTCTTTAAATTGAGGCTTAAGTCAAAAGACATTGCCGCACAATTATAATGTTCATTCTATATATAGTATACTTCAACTATATATTCCTACAATATGTAATTTCCAATTACAATAGAAGGTCAAGAGTGTTTACCTCGATAAGCCCAAAATTATCCGAGTTTATATGTCGATCACGAAAGGTTTAGCTCCTACTCAGTGCGCCGACCCGCTCCAACCAACCCTTAGAAGTTCTAACCAACTTCTACTTATAACTTCAACTACGGTGAAGATTTACTTAGGTTTCATTTTTGTGGTGAGGAAGTATAATAGTATTTTCTGGGCTTTTGTATAAGTGTAACCTTGGGAATACTACAAGGTATTTGGGCCAAGGTATTTGGGCATAACAACAATACTAGGAGAGTATTTCTATACCACAAAGGGGGGTATTATACGAAGTCAACTATGCTAGGGGTACCCACGGCAAAACACCACAAAGTGGAGAGGGTTTCGCCAAGGGTTGGGCGAGAACCACAAGAAGGGAGGAAGGATTTCAAGACTTAGGCAATTTTGGATGAAGAAGTTCATCAAGTTAGAGGTATTTATAGGTCAAGAAATGGCCAACCAATGGCCAAGATTCATCCAAGTGTTAGGCAAGTGTAAGGCCAAGATTAAGCCATGTGCTACCTTATCCATCTACCCAAAATATCCTACCTAACCCTTGACCACATTTTTTTAGCACAAAAACGTGCCAAGTCGTCCTCTTTGCTGCCCCTAGCTTCCAATGTGAGGGTGACATGTCACCCTCCCGTTGGTCCAAAATGTTTCGTCTCTCGGAAAAATCCAAAAATTATTAATGACATAGCCGGAATTTTCCTTGAAAGTCGTGGAAGCGTTTATCGAAAAACGACTCTTTTGGTAGCTATGCACAAATTCGAACCTATGCCTACTTTAAGGCTCAAATTGTATACGACGCCTCACGTATATACTGCGGAAATACGGGTATAACATTCTCCTCCTTAGAAACATTCGTCCGAATGTTCCTTCTCAAACAGATAACGAAGTTCTTCTAACAAGTTGCCAACGCCACACCGCCACGAAATATCACACGTTCTCTTCCTTCCTTACTCGTCGTGCCCTTCCGGACACTTGAACTCCTCTAGCATCGTACCACACTTCACCATTGCTTGCCCAAAACTTTGGAGTCACCACCTCCAAACTTGGTCATCTTACTAGCTTCAATCTCCTTAAGGCCATTCCCGCCTTCACGATCCGCTCCGTCGAACATATCCACGAACTCATACGATGGTTATCTAATCATGGGCCTAGCACCCTCGTGACCCTACCACTGGCGGGACCACCCAGTGACCCCACTTTGAACCGCCGCGGGTTGGCCCTCAACATGGCCCCAACCCACCCACTTACGCGTCAAGCTCTTGTTCCCGATCCGAACAATCTTACCTATACAGTCATGAAAGCTACCACTTCCATTACACACTACCGGGGACTTTATCACACAAAACGTTCTAGGCATAAAAATGCACTCGAAGGATCACTTGCAAAATCTGGTACTCAAGACGGCCTTACATCTAAGGTCTCAACCGTAATATTCTAAGGTTCATCATTTTCACCTCAAGCTTACCCTTCTCACAACGGGTTCTACATCACGTTTTAGCACAACGCTATCCGAACATAACACTAAACACATCATCACATCATCAATACATACAAAACTCTAGAGGTTAAGGATATACGAAAATAGGCGATTCGGAGGACCGCTAAAATCGGAACTTCCACCGCGACTCTACCGTGGCCCGCCGGTGTATGAACATCTGCTCGACTATGGGAGGTGAAGAACGCGAATCGATCCGTAGTCTGTGCTATCCTACCACCACTCGGTCGGACAATTTCTCCCAAAATGGCCTGGCCGCATGTAAAACAAACTCCCGACTAGCACGACACTCCCACCGCGAGTCTACCACACGGCCACAACGAGGTAGGGTGGCTTCACCGCTAACACCTCGCTTCTCAAAATCTGAACCTCGAGCCTTGACCGCTCCCGAATACTCTGGATGCTCAAGATTGTGGAGGACCACTCAGATCGGGCGAGGCGCATAACTAGTCTGCTTTGGCGGTCCGCCTCGAAAGTCACCAAAGGACCTCGCTGTTACGCCTTCTTCTGCGACCTTGGTTATTTCGCCGATTTCTCCGCCTCACCTCCAAGTGCATAAGCTGCGTGCGGGCAATGTCCATGCCGTGAAAGAGCTACACCGAACAACTCTCGCTAGGTAATCATCGAGCCTCAGAACATATCGGTGCACTCGATCCTCCATACTAGCTACTAATGCGGGGACGCATCGCCAATGAGTCGAACTCCACATTGTACTCCCAACCGCACGCGGATTCGCCGCAACCCCAAAAATCTGTTTACCCGAGCCCTCCTCATCCGCGAGGCAAGAAATGTGCAAGAAAGGCCTCGAGAACTCGTCCCATAAAGTGGAAGTGCATGCTCTCCCGACGGCTCCCACGAATCAAACCCGATCATGCGGTATCACGCGGCCGATGCGAACCTAGACCACCGACTCGGTCTCCGATGCCTTGATCACTCACGATCCGTGCAGAATCGCCGGATGAACTCCTGCGGATCATCCTCGTGCCTCGACCCATAAAACTCGGGCGTTACACCTCGAAAATCCGTAATCTCAAATCGCTCGCCGGGTGAACTACGGGTGCTCTGGATCGAAGCTGCTGGCCCTTTTATCCTCAAGTCTCGCCACAACCTCGCCATTAATCGGGCCATCTCTTGTAACCATCTCATTTGCCCCACTGCAGGGATCGAGGCTCGAATCGTGGTCTCAGAGACGCTGCGTTTCTACTCGTATCTTCCTCTCGCTTTGCCTTCCGCCCGGACGCTTGCGCGAGGCATAATCGGTAAAGGAAAGGAATACGTGAGGGTTAAACTCATCACACAACTCTAAGGCACGATCTCGAATGAGAAGAATGGAAACCAATCCTAAATGTCCTATAGCCTCACGATTATAGATGTGGCACAACACACCGATAATCAAGACTTACTAGACACGATGCAGAGACACTTTCCGAGGACTAATCGCTCGATACCACTTTTGTCACGACCGAACTCGCCGTGGATCGTGCCTTACCGGGCACCCTAGTGATACAACATCGAGAAAATCGTGAAATAAAACATGAACATGAAATAAGAGATATTATAAGTAAGCAGTCAACCAAAAGCGATTGCCTTCTGCGTAAATATATACAAACCACGAGCAGTTTAATCCTTTTTACAACCCCGCCACAAGATTACTACGGACCTAAGATTTACAACAACTATGACGGGACGGGGCCCGCCATACCACGAATGTACAAGAACCTACAACTCGGGAACACATACCAAAAGATAAGCCTCAGAAGGCGGAGCTTCAAAACGCTGAAATGAGATCCTAAACGCGGGGATCGGCGGTCGATGTACTCTACTGCGGCATGAACGCAGCCGGGCAAGGAGGTCGATAACAGTACCAAGTATGTGAAAGCGTAAAATCAGTAAATGAAATCATAATAGTCTATAAAAGCGAGAGCGGTATGATAACCAAACTACGATACACACACATGATTATATCAATTCGGTCTCATGCCCACAACATCAATCCCGCGTGGAGTACCTTCCGCACTACTGGCGATGCATGATATGATAACAACAAGACAAAGAATCCAAATGGGAGCATACGTGCGCTACGCATCGTGTCGGTATGTCCAAAGGAACAAATAAGACAACATTCCAAATGGAAGCATACGTGCGCTACGCGTCGTGTCGGCGTGTCCAAGGGAAACAATAAGACAAAGATTCCAAATGGAAGCATACGTGCGCTACGCGTCGTGTCGATATGTCCAAAGGAGCAAATAAGACAACATTCCAAATGGAAGCATACCTGCGCTACGCGTCGTGTCGGCGTGTCCAAGGGAAACAATAAGACAACAAGCGGTAATCAAAGTGGAAGCATGCGTGCGCTACGCGTCGTGTCGATATGTCCAAAGTGATTTAACAAAAGTAACACTATCAGCGAGGCGTGCGGTGGAATTTCTCCGTCGCTGTGACGCGTCCAAGTAAGTTCTTAACAAGTCAACCGACCTCCATCGAGACGCCAGCGGTAGTATAGAAACACAATCTTTGCACAACAAAGGCTATCACAACAAGCATAGGCAAGTTTCACAACAACAAGCATAGGCAAGTTTCACATCAACAAGCATAGGCAAGTTTCACAACTCAAAGTACTTTCATTTTATGCCAAAGTCCGGGTTTTAACCCTAAAGTACTACGCACGTTAAATTCCTTTTAAAGAGATTTATTCCTTTTATATAAAAGTCACCCGATACCCGTAGTATAAAAATAGAGTGACTTATATCTTTTAAGTAAACCAAAACAACTTCCATACTTTTTTTTTTTTTTTAAAGTCAAGTTACCACGTTAAAACCAATGATAAAACCTTTCTTTTGTTTTCATAAGGTCGTTATAACCAACTTCCCATAAAGCTGTTATAACACCTTATGCTTTAAACCATTTTAAGACAACACAATGCCTTTCTTTTCCCTAAGGTTCCAGGTTGCCTAATTTTAATTACGCAAGTCTCTTTTTGAAAAGTTTCATAGTTCAATGTCTTAATCTCTTTTAAAACAATTGAGTAACATATGCCATAAAGTAGCAGTTATTCTTGTTCATAATCAATATTATTAAGCGACCATGATCTAGAAAATGTAATATCATTTTGTCTCATCTTAGCTTCATGCGGATGGAGGTTTCTCTTGGTTTTAATAATACTTAATTATTCTATAGATTTTCCTTTATTAACGCAGCTGCGGTGGTTTGTCGATACACATTACGATTTCGAAATCGGTAAAACATTATTCCTTCCAAAACCAATTACTCATTACTCACGAATGAAGTTTCACACAAACATCCATATTAAGTCAAGTCTCTTAACTTCTAAACCATTAAACCATTCTTTTTATCTCTCTTGGGCGTTACACCTAACTTCATAAAGTGGTATAACTTTTATGTTTTCAAACCAAGTATACACTTCTTTCAAAAGGTTTCTTAATCTCTTAGAATACTTGAGGTTCTTTTACAACAAGTCGGTTATAAGTCAAATCGATTATCTTTTAAAAACCACAAAGCATTTCTCATTTACATAGAATTTGTTATAACGACTTCCCATAAAGCCGTTATAACACTTTATGTTTAAAGACAATCAAATACATTTAACACGTATGACGTCTAGTACTACATAGTTATACACATA
Organism: Przewalskia tangutica; assembly: GCA_029844215.1. NCBI lineage: Eukaryota > Viridiplantae > Streptophyta > Magnoliopsida > Solanales > Solanaceae > Przewalskia > Przewalskia tangutica. The sequence goes on along the minus strand of CM056718.1, from coordinate 9,476,245 downwards.
TCATGCTAGCAGATAGGAAGAGGTTCACATACCTCGCGAGTATCGACTAATAGCAAACGCTCAAGTACTTCAAACCGTATGCTACACTCTCGATCAAGCGGATCACTCCACACGTAGTACTACTGACTATAGAGGCCACAAAGCGCCTATTAATATCTTTAGATCTCAATGTAGAATATTCTACGAGAAAATTCGGCACCTCCCCACATGCAGCGTAAATCTCCTCCTATATCGAGTAGCTACCAAGCCAACCGGGGTTAACATGTCTAACCTGGACGTGTACAATTCTACTACACAATAATGCTTTGCACAAGTCTCATGTCTGATCTATGTAATTCTGATTCGATTCTCTTCTTTAAATTGGGCTTAAGTCAAAAGACATTGCGCACAATTATAATGTTGATTACATATATAGTATACTTCAACTATATATTCCTACAATATGTAATTTCCAATTACAATAGAAGGTCAAGAGTGTTTACCTCGATAAGCCCAAAATTATCCGAGTTTATATGTCGATCCCGAGCAAGGTTTAGCTCCTACTCAGTGCTTGACCCGCTCAACCAACCTTAGAAGTTCTAACCAACTTCTACTTATAACTTCAACTACGGGTGAAGATTTACTTAGGGTTTCATTTTTGTGGTGAGGAAGTATAATAGTATTTTCTGGGCTTTTGTATAAGTGTAACCTTGGGAATACTACAAGGTATTTGGGCGAAGGTATTTGGGCATAACAACAATACTAGGAGAGTATTTCTATACCACAAAGGGGGGTATTATACGAAGTCAACTAGGCTAGGGGTACCACGTGAAAACACCAAAGGGAGGGGTTTCGCCGAGGTTGGGCGAGAACCACGAAGGGGAGGAAGGATTTCAAGACTTAGGCAATTTTGGATGAAGAAGTTCATCAAGTTAGAGGGTATTTATAGGTCAAGAAATGGCCAACCAATGGCCAAGATTCATCCAAGTGTTAGGCAAGTGTAAGGCGAAGATTAAGCCGTGTGCTACCTTATCCATCTACCCAAAATATCCTACACAACCCGGACCACATTTTTAGCACAAAAACGTGCCCAAGTCGTCCTCTTTGCAGTCCCTAGCTTCCAATGTGAGGTGACACATGTCACCCTCCCGTTGGTCCAAAATGTTCGTCTCCGGAAAAATCCGCAAAAATTATTAATGACATAGCGGAATTTTCCTTCGAAGCTAATGAAACGTTTAGTCGAAAACGACTCCTTTTGGTAGCTATGCACAAATTCGAACCTATGCCTACTTTAAGGCTCAAATTGTATACGTCGCCTCACGTATATACTGGAAATCTGGTATACAACTACAATTTGTAAAGTTATCTTGTTATTGGCGTAAGTACAACAACACGATTCTTGACTCATTAGTGGCCAAACCAAGGTATGAATAATCCTTATCTCCTCACACATGCTTTTCAATATATATACAACGTGTTACAAGGTTCTCAAGGATCAGATCCCGACAACTGAAGATGTCTAAGTCCTTTAGTTTGTTTTGAGTCTTTGTCATTTTGTTCTTTATTGTAATCCTACACTACTTTTAAGAAGTGTCATAGTAGGACAGATTTCAACCTTTGTTGGTTGGTGTTCTTGGCTAGAGTTAGTCAAGGTTTGTAGCTTTGCAATAGAGTTATTGTAAAGGGATTACAATAAATATATCGTAAGGGGTGAGAGATTAATAGTTGAATTCCTAAGTTGCAAGATGTTGTAATATGAAGTTGCTCAGTTAGTGAAGTTGGAAATCCTACTTGGTTAGGTCGGTGTTTTTAATCTCTTGATCAAGGAGTTGTCCACGTAAATATCATGTGTTATTTACTTTTTGTTTTGATTAAGGAAACAGATAGAGAACCTGATTCGGTGGACTTTTAGATCTAGCATTTATGTCTATTATGAGTCGGGAAGCACCATGATCTGCTTTATTCTTCACTATTGAAAGCAACTTTCATACATATTTTATTAATTAATCCCCTTTGGAGGAGTAAATAGGAATTTAAAAGAAAGAAATAGGGTTCTGCAATGGATTCCAACAAGAGTTCAATTTAGGTGCACTGAGATGAAACAATTTTTTGTTGTTGTAAACATCAGGTCCAAATGACGTACAATTACAAATAGGTCATTGCCTAGAATAATCCTAATTTGATAAATTAGAAATAAAGTAAATAACATGCTATAAATTGATTTGTAAGTCATTTTGCACACACTAAACCTAATATGGTAGTTTCTCAGTCCCTCCAGTTAGGTGGGCACGCGTTAGCCGAGTTTCGACTAAATTCCCTTAAAAATTGTACGTGTGGGTCTCTCCACATACGACTCACGAGATGATGATATTGTCTGTCGTAGAATTGATTTATCTATTCATAGAATTTGCTTTATTTCAATTTAATCTTTATATAGACTCGTTCCCTCTCTTTTCAAGAATTGGGCGAAGGATTTCACCTTTTTGCTCCCAAGAATTCATCCACTTTCCTCGTGCCTAAAATGTCAACCATTTTTCTTAGGAAAATATTGCGTGGTGACAATGTCAACTATCATTTGCAGTGTGCAGACAATTGAGGCTGACACGTAACATCTACATTAATGCATAAAATACTACTAATAATGTAACAACATTAATGCATAAAATACTACTAATAATGTAACTACATTAATGCATAAAATATTAGCACCAATAATGTAATGTAACTAATTAAACATTGAATGGAATTCCGTACGATGGCATGTACGAAATCATTTACCTAATAATAATGCATCCCACTTTCCTACAATAAAAAAAAGGTAGTGAAGACATCATCATCAGACACTTTTTAAAATCTATAGTATAAGGATTTGATCTATGGAAGAAACCTCAAATCAGCATTAATATAACAACAAACAGGTTAGTTCATTTCTTGTCTCACAATCTTTATTCTTCATTCTAGCTTCTCAATCATCTTGAATATTCGCTTCTAGTTACCATTTTTTTATAATGGTGTTGTCCAGGTCAGCTTACGCAAGTTTTTATTAATTCTATAATACCTATTGTCTCGCACCAGCCCCTTGTATGTGATAATTTGCTTCTAGTTATATTGCCATATGCTTAGAGTGAAAATGGTTTTGACTCAATTTCGCTTTCATTTTTCTTGGATACCACAATTTTGGCTTAATCAGTAGCAAATTCTTATAACCTGTCCCAGTTAACGGGCCCACGATGCGTAAATCTGAATTAATCTGGCCAATGATATATATATATATATAAAGTAGCAAATTGCACTATTCCATGTTAGATTGGTCTCTTTGCTTCACGTTAAGCACTATTGTAAGTACTTTGTAACAGTTAAATTTCTAGGATACTTGTAGCATCAATTGCTCTCAACAACCAGAGACTATCTGGGGGATATTTTCTCCTGATTTTGGTGAGAAGCATTGTCCTCTGATTCTGAAATGTGGAAATGCCTGAATTAGCATTTACCTGAAACTAGAACTTGTTAATTGAACTATGCTAATGGATCAAAATTGCACCTTAGATTACATGAGACATTAAAGTCTGTGCCACAAATTGTCAGAACATGCCCTTTTCTAAGAATGAGGTTATGATAGTTTTTTCTCCTAGGTTATGAATGGTACCACCAAGTTGTGTGATGGGATGGTCATGAATCGTGATCCTTCCATCCCATTAACTAGAGGTCTCAGATTCGATCCCTGCAATATATATAGTAGGATGCCCTTCCCTCTTTAAGGGGCCCTATGCTGCTCGAATTCGGATTAGTGGCCGGTGAGTTTCAGATACCGGATGGTTATACCCACAAATTAAAAAGGTTATGGAAGACATTAGTATTTGACTTTTCTGTTGGATTGTGACAGGTGAATATCTCAATCTGAAGATCTTTAAGTCCTCAGCTGGATTATGCATTCTCTAAAAGACTGCTTTTGTTTGAAGAAAACTAGACATCTACATGAGGCCTATGGCACTCTTGCTTCTGAGACTTGTTGTGAGTTAGGAAGTCCACTTGGCACCTCTATAAATATAAATTAGTGCTAAATAAATTTGTTATTTTGATGTACTTATGATTTTTCCCTTGTTCTTGCCCCTTTTACTTGTTCTAGTCAGAGGTATGAAATGGTTTAGATACTTCACCTATTGGATAGACTGGAAATAAAGTCAGTGACGAAGTCAGGAATTTCACTAAGGGTGTTCAAGATTTAAAATATATATTATATGTGTATATAAAAAGTAATATTTCACCTATATACACAGTATGGTTTTCCGGCGAAGGATGTTCAACTGACCACCCTCGGCCTATATAGCTATGCCCATTTGGACATCCAACCGGAAAATGCTTCGTTCAATAGTGTGCAATATATTCACGAAGGAAGAGCAGATATATCCTCAACAACATCCTTTTCAACATGGGAAACTAAGCAAACCATTTTTTTTATCAACTTTAAGTTCTATATTGAACGACGACACATTGTTATTTAAAGCATTTATGTTGGATTTGCAATGCATCCAGAAAACTGAAATCCTTCCTCTAAGTAACTGTGAATTTTATTTATTCTATCTACTTCAAGCTATTTGCTATCTGATGTGAGATGTCTCCTTGATTTTTGTGATCTTCCAGCAAAATAATGAGTAAAATGGAACTTGTGTGATGTCGATATCTACAGTATTACTATCCATAAGTACTTGTCTTAAAATGGAATTTAGCATCTTAGAGTGCTCTGTTGTTCTGTTGCAGTTAATGTGAATGAAGTGGAGGCCTTAAACGTTCTATACAAGAAACTAAGCAGCTCCATAATTGACGATGGTCTTATTCACAAGGTATTTTTATCATGAAAAGTTAAGAGTTAGCTAAGGCTTTTGTGTGTAGCAAGAGATGTTGACAGTTGAGGGCACTAATCTAGTTGAACACGTCGGAATAAGCCAGCACATATGACTTATATCTCTCATTTAAGCTATGGTGTTTGCTTCTGTGAGGTATTAGAGTCGTAAATTAGTATTTTTTTCTCGAGTACTTTGTCTGTTTCGCTTCTTACTTCTCTTTGTCCTTCTGAAAAGGCCACTGGTATAGTAATTCCAAACGTATAGTCTAATGTTTTAGAGCCTAACATCTGTGATCTTGTCATGCTCCAAAACATGGTATTTCTTTTGACTGTTTTGCTAAGATTGAATGTCAAAAGAAACAGAATGTTTTACCTTTAATACGTTTCTCAAGCTTTTTCCAAAGATTCAGATAGTTCTGTGAATCATCTATGTTGCGTTCTAGATAGTAATTAATCATTTCAAGCTTTGTTGGTATGAAATTGTGGATTATTTCTAATCTTCAATGCAGGAAGAGTTTCTCCATGCTCTTTTCAGCTGCAGAAACAAGCGGAATCTTTTTGCAGACAGAGTAAGTAATTCATTCTTTATGGTATAATTCATTAAATCATTTGCTTGCCGATCATATATGTGATGGACTATTCTGTCGTAACATTTTATTTACAACTTCCAAATGCTATTGTGGATATAGCTGATGTTCATTAATTTTAGTAGTCGCTGCTGCACCGAGTTAACTATTTTATGATCTAACTTGAAACTTGATCTTGATCTAAGAAAACTACCAAGAGATCAAAGTATGTATACAAGCATAATATCCATACATCCTTTGTTTAAGAAATTGCTAGATTAGTAGCTAGGCCATTCTTGAAACTGATAAAGTTCTTTAGTTCATAAATTGTACTTATCCAACATATCATCTTTTTACTTTCTAAACAAGAACCCATTCCTTATTGCAGTTGTTTGAGTTATTTGATCTTAAGAGTAACGGGTTTATTGAATTTGGAGAATTTGTTCGGACGTTAAGCATATTCCATCCAAAGGCTCCTGAAGCAGACAAAATTACCTGTACGAAATATGACTGGAACTTCATTTGTTATTTTTCTTCTTCTAAGCCACTTCTTTACTTAAGAAATATTACATGTCTAAAACACTCACTATTGACATTCAATAGTTTCTGCTAACTTTAAAACAATCTTGTGGCAGTTGCATTTAAACTGTACGACCTGAAGAACACTGGATACATAGAACGTGATGAGGTAATGAACTCAAACGAACATTGCTGTATGAATTATCATTCTACTTCTATATATTAGAGGAACTTCTAGGTCTCGATTTACTCTGCGCTCCTTGAATTGATTCAAACATGTTGTACATTCTTTGTGCATTCATCAAGGAGGACTGCGATAAGGTGTAGACAATAGACACGCTTGACATAAAAAAGGATCAATTAGTGCATCAAGTGTCGCATAAAGTGTTGTATGTTAATTAGAATTGGAAAAAAGGTCAATATGACATTGAACTTTGCAAAATGATCTAGATTTGCTCTCCATTAATAATTGGGGGACTAGATTTCTCCTTATTGACTAACAACGGAAGCTTTCCAACACGTGAACGTTTTTACTTGGGGAAGCGTCTAATTGTCCTTGAAATATTCAAAATGGTTCAGATTTGCGCATGAACTTTGAAGAATAGGGTCACTATTCCGACAACGACACCACCATATATTTCGACACTCAAAACCTCCAGCTGCCAGATCTCTATCCCTAAGCTCGAATTAACCACTCTCAAGCCTCAAATCAACCCAATCAATAATCAATTGCACCACCAAGTTAAATTCTCACCTTGGTAAGAACTCCACCGACACAAGTCCATCATTAATCCTTCTCAGACCACCAATAGCGATGCCAGAGTGTCAATCGACTTCCAAATGCTAAAACAAACCCAGGTATAGAGAATTTACATCCTACTCCCTCCATCCCAAAATAAGTGTTGCTTTAGCTTAAAAATATTGTCCCAAAATAAGTGTCACTTTAGGAATTCAAGTCCAAAGTTGGCAAGTGTTTCCAACTATGTCCTTCCTCTTTAATATTGCTCAATTCTAAAAAAATATCTAATAAATAGGGATAACTTAGTAAACTATACCTTGTATTTATTATTTTTCTTAATGGGCGTGAAAAGAGCTAAAACGACACTTATTTTGGGACAGAGGGAGTAAATCATTTGTTGCAGTACTTTGGCAGTTAAGGTGGGTTATAGTAGTCGAGGATTGGTAGTCTTCTGGCAGAGGTAAAATAGTGACTGGGAAAGTAGTAAAGATGACGGCGTCAGAGAGAACATCTAAATAGGGTGGTTTTGTATGCAATTTTTGTGTCCTTTTCGTGAGTGTCATGGGAGTGAGAAGTGGCAGTAGAGTAACGTGGTTTTCTAGTGATTTTTGAGAGCGGAGAGAATCAGTTGTTATGTTGGTGATTGATTTAGAGGGATGAGGGACGACAGCTAAGAACAATGGTTGTCAAATTTGGAATATTTCGTAAATTTTATTGGCAATCAGGTGGAAAATTAGAACAAATCTAGTTACTAGAGGGTTGAGGAGTTCGGAGAAACTATTTCCTATCAGATGGAAGATTTATATTCCCTTTACAATTGAAACTGGCATAGAAGCTATGACTGACAACTAAAGTTCTCTTGAAAGGAGGGTAGCTAGTAAATACAACTACTTGACAGTCCACTCTTCACCACAAGAAATCTTAAAAATGTGATTGTGGAACGGATGGCTAGTTTATATATGTTGTCATCATACATTGGGGTCTTTTATTGCTATTATCACTCTATTCATTTCACCCATGAATGATCTTGTAGCTGAAGGACATGGTATTGGCTATTCTCCAAGAATCAGAATTGACACTTTCGGATGATGTCATTGAAGCAATCGTCCATAAGGTGAAAAAACATTCCGTTCAATTCATTTCAGAGATCCCAATGATGTTATCATTTTTCAGATATAGCTAATTTGAGTTAATGAACAGACTTTTCAAGAGGCAGATCTAAATGGTGACGGATGGATTGATCCAGATGAGTGGAAGGAATTAGTCACAAGATATCCTTCTTTGATAAAGATCATGACCCTGTCATATTTAGAGTGAGTTTTGAGAACTCAAACTTCTTTTAATGTGGAAATATTTCTGAAGATCCGGCGTTGCCTAAACTTATTGATAACTTTTTCTTATAATATGAACTCTAAGTTTTCGTACATTGCAGAGAAATATCTGTACTGTTTCCATGCTTTGTGATGACAAGTAAAGTTCGCGATTCAGAGTTGGTATATGAAAACTGATCGCTGCAAATTCTGTTCCACCGATTATGGACTGATCATCAAGAATTTGAGGACTGCCTCTCTACTTTTCTTCTTCTTCTTCTTCTTTGTTCTTGTTATATGGTTGTTAGTCCACGCTAGGACAACTTAAGTTGTACGTTGTTTGTGTTGGCCTAATCCCAAATAGTAGCATTGCTTGTAGCTTTACTGGATTTTTTTTTTGTAGAAAAAGAAAATTCCATCTTAACTGTATCTGAATGTCAAGTATCAGTATCTTTTATTTCAAAATCTTTGAGTGTTTGTAACCAATATTCTTGTTTCATGCATTTGTATGTTTCTTATTTCCAGAACAGAGACAGCAGAAGCGGATGTATAATTTAAGTTTTATGGGTCCAATTTTAAGGTTCTTAGCATTGAATTCCTCGTTATATTTTTAAAGTTATGGGTTCATATCTACCAATTGTTGTTGTTTTAGTAAATTTTTACACATAAATTTATGATTCACGTCAAAAGTGCTAGGTTCAAATAAACCAAGTCCAGTAAAGTTGGATCCACCCCGTGCATTCCTATAAGTTTAGCTAGTTCATATATATACTAAAGCGCTTTTAGTCGAGTAGGAGAAAAAGGACATAGAAGTCAAAATTAAAAAAAAAAAATCTTATCTACTAAAGACATGTTTGAAATCTCGTTTTTATCAGCTTTCACCAGTAGTCTAACTAAGACTTTGCTATTATTGTTTTGGCGGAGTTAGAATTTTTTACTAAGGAGTTCAAAATATAACAAAGTAAACACTCTTCAACATCTACTATATATACATAAAAAATAATTTTAACCATATAAATAAATAGTGTAAGTTTTCGCTGAAGGAAGTTTGAATGAACCCCTGGGCCCTTCATGGCTCCGTCCGTCTGTTGTATTGGTTAAAGTGTATTATTTATTTTACCTTTGTTGAGTCATACATGTTTGAGATAAGACACAAATGAGCACGAGTTGAATGTGTTGACTGTTGAGAAGGATCGCTTAGCGGGTGAGCCCGCTTAAGCCCCGAACATGATCTCATAGGTTGGGTTGTGACACAATCCATCAAATGAGAATCACAAACAGTACCGGCCCTGAGCCAAAGCAGCTAATGCAATGGCTTAGGACATCATTTTTTGGAAAAAATTTAGGGCATATTTTTTTGAAAAAAAAAACTTACTATTAAATGCAACAATAACCAAAACTTTAGGGGTCAAAATACACATTACTCACATCTTTTTGGACTCTAAAGAATCTCTAATAAAATCCCTCGTATAAACTCAAATAACAAATCATTATTCACTAGGTTTACAAAAGCTTTCTTTCCACCGCTCACCCAGAAAATAAACGTTCTGTTTCGTTTCCATCACCTTTGTAGATGAGCTAAGATCCTCTGACCTCTCCTAACTCTCTTATATCAACCTGAACTTCTGCGCCGATAGGAAGTCAAACAAAATCAAGAATTCAAAACCCTAGGTCTCAAGCACTTTAAAGTTTCTCTACCAGGTATAGCTCTAAATCTAAATTATCTGTTTGTTTTGTTTGCTCTCTATTTAATTTAGATTTTTGTTGTTGGATTTGTTGAAGGTTAATGAGCAGTATGTAACTAGATTACTAAGTTTTTTGTTGTTTAATAATAATATGAATTTTTTATAGGTTTTTTGTTGTTCAATCAGGACCGCAATAATTTAAGTTTTTTGTTGTTCAATCAGGACCGTAATTATGAGAAAACAACCTCCCCGGTGCTCAAAATAAACAAAAGAAAAAAGATAGAGATGAATTCGCAAAAGAATATGATAAAGGCGGTGGTCTTTATATGTTTGTGAATACAATTAATAATGTTGACGACGGAGAACATACTGAGGGGCAAGACACAAATATAGACCTTGAAAAGTTACCAAAAGAGGTTGAAATAATGACTCATGTTGACACCAATGACGAAAATGTTGAAAATGAAATCATTGAAGCAGTAGAAGATCATGTTGACACCAATGAGGAGAATGTTGAGAATGGGCCTCCAAACATTAATGATCATACGAATTGAGATAAATTTGGAATCAATTTCCGAGACTTCATAGTTGAGAAAGGTCCTATGAGTGAGAATATTGAAGATGGCGATTATCCTTGTCATGATAAGAATAGACACTTCTCAAACTCCTATTACACTCAGGTATTGAAAAATGGGGAGAAACAAAATCGACAATGACTCGTATATTCAAAAATCTTGGATAAGATTTTTTGCTTTTGTTGCAAGTTGTTTAATTTTCGTGGCAAGCCTAGCAATCTTACTTCCACTGGATTTAATAAGGACAAATCTTTCTACGAGAATTAAGGAGCACGAAAATGGTCAGGATCACATGAAGTGCACGCGGGATTGGAAAGAATTGGAAATGAGATTGCGGAAAAAAGAAACCATTGATAAAGAACTTTAGAAACAAATTGATTCAGAGAGAGATTATTGGAGACAAGTATTGTTTAGGATAATTCTAGTGGTTAAGACTAGCTAAAAATGGTTTAGCTTTTCGTGGAGATAATGAGAAGATTGGTGATGAGAACAATGGAAACTTCATGGGCATAATTGAGATGATAACTGAGTTTGATCCAGTTATGAAACAACATATTGAACGCTTTCGTAAGAAAGAATCTCAGTATCATTTTCTTAGCCACAAAATTCAGAATGAGTTGATTGAGATGTTAGCAGGGGAAATAAAGTCTTCGATCATCAAGAAGATTAGGGCGGCCAAATATTTTCTGTGATACTTGATTGCACTCCCGATATCAGTCACGAGGAACAAATGACTCTAGTCATACGTTGCGTGAATATATCAACTAATCCTGTTGAAGTGAAAGATTTTTTTTTAGAATTCATAAAGGTCGATGATACATTAGGAGAAGGACTATTTAATACACTTATAAATGAATTAAATGAGCTTGAACTTGATATCGATGATGTAAGGGGTCAGGGGTATGATAATGGAGTAAATATGAAGGGAAAAAATAAAGGTGTGCAAAAAAGACTACTTGAGATTAATCCCAGAGCGTTTTATACGCCGTGTGGTACTCATAGTCTTAATCTGACGCTTTGCAACATGACTAATTCGTGTGATATAACTATTTCTTTTTTTGGATTGCTGCAACGTATTTACTGCTTATTTTCTTCGTCTACAAAATGGTGGAGTATATTTAAAGAAGTAGTTGAAGCTCACATACTCATATTAATTTTTTTATCTAAAACTCGTTGGGAAAGTCGTATTGATAGTGTATCTGCAATCATGTATCATTTTATTTTTTTATTTTAGTTTTTTTCTCAAAATCTAATTTTTTTCTTCTTGTAATCAGGTTTCAAATTCCCATGATAAGAGATGCTCTGATCCAGTTACAAAAAACAAGAGATGATCCTAAAATACGAAGTGAAGCTCAAGCCTTATTGGGAAAGAAATGAATTTTGAGCTTTGAATTTTTATTTAGTATGATCATTTGACATGATATCTTAGACTCCATTAATACTGTTAACAAGCTCTTACAATAAGAAAATATGGATATTGAGGTTGCCATTACGCAACTAAAAGGGTTGATTTTTTATTTTTAGAAATGCAGAGAAAATGGTTTTGAAACAGGTATGGCTGAAGCTAAAAAATTGGCATCTGAATTGGGGGTTGAACCTAATTTTCGCGACAAACGCCCAACAAAGAGAAAGCGACAGTTTGATGAAAATGTCCAAGAAGATGAGTTTGAGCTAAAACTTGATCTACATGTATTTTCATCTTTGCTTCAATATATGTACACTGTACAGTAGCAATTGAACAATTTTTGGATTTGATATCTTTTAAAAATTAAAGTTAAAGTATGTGTTTTTGTTGTCATAACAAAGGATATACAAGTAATTAAGGCCAATTGACGCAGGCAGGGTCTGTTGATCCCCCATCTTCTTACATATTAAATTTATATTTCTTGAAATAAGATTTTAAAAATTCTTTAGAAATACTTTTTGCAGTAAAAATTTAACTACACCTGATATTTATACCAAATCATATAACTAATTACGGTTAAGTGATAATAGTATACGTAAAAATGCATGTATTTATTTAACTTAAATACTGTGTGTGTGTATGTATTTTAATGTATTCTTCCAGGAGTTTTAATATTTCTATTGCTTATAAAATAATGTTGATTTTGTTATAACAATTGATTGAATTTAGAAAAAGATTTTAAAACTAAATCAATAAGATGATCGTAACACAATATAAAAGACTCACGATTCAGGTAATGTCTCACAAAAAAAATACACGAATTGACTATATTGCCGATTAAAAAAACGTTATCAAAATATATTTAACTATCTTTTATTTTAAGAATATATATGAACAAATATCAAATAAATATATTAAAATTTTACTAAATAAATATAACGTCTTTTAAATTTCGACTTTAGGCCACCGATTCTCACTAACCGCCCCGACAAATAGATACCCTGTAAAATAATAGAAGTTTCCGCAACAACCGTGACACTATGTTGTAAGTAAAAGTAACATAAAAATCGATTTATTATTGCTTTGCTTGTTAGGCAAGATATTAGTCGCATTTGCACCATTCTACGTTGACTTAGTTTTTTATAGCATACCAAATAGTGTCTTGCACGTTTCAAGATTGTCTGAGATCTTGAAATATCATAAATAAACTACAAATAATTAATGCATGTTTCCAATTTCTAAGTTTTGACCTACTTCTCACCGTTCTTTTCGCTTTGCTTTGACTACACTAAATCTAATAATATAATACTTCATTCGGATAAAAAAAAGTGTTCACTTAATTATCTGCACACCTCTTAAGAAAATACTAATTTTTAAACAAAAATGGGTAATTTAACTAAAATGCTCATAATTAAATAGATATTGAGATTTGACCACCTAACACATAATAAGGGAAATCTGGAAAAGACAGATTAATTCTTTCTTGATTTGATAAGTGAACACTTTTTTTTATTCGAAAAATAAAGGTTAAGTGAACACTTTTTTTATCGGGAGGGAATACTAAATTTTCTCACCACACACTTGGTCCAAAGGCTACCATCCACTTGTTCAAAACAACTATATATAAAGAACTTCTTGAACTTCATTATATTCCATCAATCACATAATCTCTCTTTTAATAAAACCCTATTGAGGTATCATCAAAAGAAAGCCTTTTTATTTTTAAACCTTTCATGATGGGAAAGAAAATAGGTTACACCCACAATTGGGTTGAGGTAGCTCCTTCCCCTTATATCTCTTGCCAAAAGACTTCTAATGCTCCCAAGTTGGAGACCATTCTTGAAGAAGGATCTGAAAATTTGAATTTCTTGAACATGAAGCTAATTTATGTTCTTCCTGTCCTGCTCTCTTTTGGCTCTTATGTATTGATCAACAATTATGTCTATTTTTGAGGTCAAACGATCAAAAAACACTCCAGGTGATTTGATTTATTCTCATATATTTGTCTGAGCATTGGTGGACATCAGACATTAGATGATATTTGTGTTGGTTGGAGGTATCAAGTACTCAAGAAATATTAGACGATATTTGTGTTGGTTGGAGGTATCAAGTACTCAAGAAATAATCGAGATGCACGTAAGCTCTGTCGTAAACCCTGCACATGATGAATTATTGGACGACAAGTTTTGGAGAGAAAAAAGGGGGATCTTTGATGAGAAGGCAGAGGTGTAATGTTTGCATAAAAGGGTATCTTATTACCATCTCCTGCATTTTCCACAAGAGGGCAAGAAAGGAAGGTTGAGTGTGTTATAATTATGAGTTTTAATTAGGCTAGTTTTTTCCCTGTATCGTGGTGGCAATGCTAGGTCTGTATCAACTTTAACTTGTTATCATTATGGTTTCTTATGTATCAATGATCAACTTAATAAACCTATCGTGTCTGCTTTTTTTTTGTTCCCCACGTTAGTGGTGTTCGTTATCTTTTGTGGAGTCTCTATTAATTTAGATTTGAGCCTAAAACATTAAACGACAAACATCCCCCAAAAGATTATGTTCATTTTCACAATTCTAACTAAAATTACTTGTTAATAATGAAGGGATCCTATCAATGACACCATAAACCTCGATGGCTCAATTGTTATTATATCACTTTTTACGTTGCTTTCGTTTTTTGTTCTGTCGGTAAATAATGGATCTTGAGTTTAACTCAACGCCAAAAGCCTCACATCGGAAATGGAATGAGAACATGGACTCTTTATATAAACATGGACAATCCTCACCATACAAGCTAGCTTTTGGGGTTGAGTTATGCCCAAGATTTATTCTTTACATGGTATCAGAGTCAGAACCAGACCCATTTCAATTCTTTGTTCACCGATGTTGGACCCCTAAATTATATTATTCACGCTCCAGTTAACGAGGTCTGAGCGTGCGGGGAATGTTAAGAGTCTCACATCGAAAATGGAATGGGAACATAGACTCATTTTATGAACTTGGACAATCCTCACATAGATCTTGGGCATAACTCAACCCCAAAAGCTAGCTTGTAGTGTGAGGATTGTCCAAATCCATATAAGAAATTTCATGCATGTTCCCATTCCATTTTCGACGTGGGACTCTTAACACGTTGCTATTTTCTTTTATATATCATGTGATGCACTAGTGGTCCTGTTAGTCCAAATGTAAAATTACAAGGAAATGAGAATTGCAACAACAACAACAACAAGTAAACAAGATATCTGGAAATTAAACAAATAAATGGTCTTGCTGAGTCGATTGAAGTTTCAATTTATCCTTAAGATAATATTGCTCCCGTATATCCTTTCAACGGTTGTTATAGCAATTTACCTCCCAAGATAAAACAGCAATCAAACAAATGAGCGAAGGAACTCAAGTGTTCGCTTGATAAGAAATATCTTTGAGTGTATTGTGATTGCAAGAGAGGAAGACAATTTTCAGAGAATTGCTTAAGTGTTAATGTGTCAAGTGTGTTCTTTCCAAATGAGTCTTGTGTGTCATTATATAGTGTGTAGATGATGACCCTCCAAATGGATAAGTAATGGCCATGAATGTCATGTTAATGCCTTGAATTTGGAGTTACAATTCAGCCAAGTAATGGCTGAATTCATGAGCAAAATAATGGAGAGTAACTACTCCAAAGTCAGCCCAATAATCAGTTTTTAATTCACCTCCAACGGATTGAAATAAATGGCGAGCCGCGAATTTTCGGAGAGAGACGACTTTAGTTCCAGTAACTCACTGGAACTGGAACGTCAATTAGAGTCGCGGCCCTTCGGGGAGGAGCCGCGACCCTTCAATTCCAGTGAGTTACTGGAATTGAAACGTCAATTAGAGCCGCGGCCCTTCGGAGGAGGAGCCGCGGCCCTTCAAGCGCCGCGACCCTTACTTGGAGGAGCCGCGACCCTTCTCGGTTTCGTGGTGATTTCTAATTCATTTCATACTTACATATTATACACGTCTTTCTTCATTTACTAACGTGAAATCATTCGTCATTTGGCCAATAACCATCTATTACCTTACGTCTCAAACAATTCGTATACATACCAATATCTCTTCCATTAAGGAAATTTTGATCCTTGGCACTACGTGTGCACGTGTGTAGAAACAAGGTTTCCTACGTGCGGGGCCCCAATTGTTCGATTCATAATTAATAGGATTTACTTTATTTCACGTTTAATAAATATTTCCAACAATCCCCTCTTGGAAGAGATTTTGGTGCACACACATGGTGTCTTTCTAGCAATCACTTGGCGGAACGATGTTGCATCCGGAGAGGTAGTCGGAGCTTTGAACCTTCCATAGTAGAATATCATCGGACAGTGCGGTGAATGTGATGTCTTGAACCGTCAGAGTATATGCCAAGACAATGGTACCAACACAACACCTTTCCTACTCAATCTTTCTAGTATTTTGTCCATCGTGGGTCATGGACACCCTTGAATTCTTAAGTGCGTTTATTTGAGGCGGCCTGTCCTCGCACTTAAATAGGTGGTCTCCTACAAGGTATCCTATAATACCTAGCTATACAAGCATTAGGAACCATTAAAAAATTTCTCAACCTAACCTCAATTTTGGAATATCATTAAAGGTTTTGGAAACTTATACTTTACCCCTCTTGCAGGTAGAACTTTATGTCTATCACAGGAATGGCCTTGGATTATGTTTCTTAAGAAGAAATCATTATCCGAAGTGCTCATGCTTCCACTGAAGCGCTCAACTGAACCTTTACAGTTTAGTTTTCCCATTGAACCTTATCCCTGGGATCTCCAGTCCGTAAGGTTAGGTGTCCACTATACTGATTCTTATTGATTGGGTTTTAAGTCCATTCCCCTAGACATGCAGTTCATATGATCCCTGGGTATTCCCTTCGTCAAGGGATCTGCGATGTTTTCCTTAGATTTTATGTAATCAATGGAAATTATACCCGAGGTGATCAGCTGCCTAACGGACTTATGTCTCCGTCGAAAATGACGAGACTTACCGTTGTAAATAGAATTTTGTGCCCTTCCTAGAGCCGACTGACTATCGCAGAGGATCATTACAGAAGTCACGGGTTTATCCCAACATGGGACAACCTCTAAGAAACAATGAAGTCATTCAGCTTCTTCTCCCACTTTGTCCAAAGTGATAAATTATGACTCCCTCGTGGATCAGGGAACAAGGGTTTTCCTAGAGAATTTCCAAGACACAACTCCACCACCAATTGTAAAATTGTATCCACTGGTGGACTTGATGTCTTTGTTATCGGATATCTAGTTTATACTGTTGTACCCCTCTAGTACATTTATACATCACATATCGTGTATCCCGAACTTTAGCGTGAGTTTCAGAAATCAACGCTTTCTAGTGATCAACAAGTTGTCTTTATAGAGGCATATCATGACGAGATTCCTTTCATGTAAACACACTTGTTACACCCATTAATGGCGAAATTTTCTAATAGTACAGTACTATCTAATTTCTAGTGCCATTGTTTAGGGCTTATTTCAGTTCGTACTACATTTTTGACAAGCCGACAACTTTTGTCTCTTATTTTGGAACCACATACCCCTTGGGTTGGTCTATGTATATTTCTACTTCCAAATCATCATTTAGGAAGACTATCTTGACATTCATTTGATGTATTTCAAGATCCCGCAAGACGGCGATAGTTATGAACATACGCATGGATGTCTTAGATTTATACTTGTCTATAGACCCATTGTCATTGTTGGTTCTCAACATTTGGTTTGTGGCGCTGAGATGTTTTAGAAGCTTCGTCTTTACTTTTAAGTAAGTAAAAGTAGCACAACCTTGTGCCATCATTTAAGCAAGTCACAAATTACTTGTTCCCCCTCTAGCTTGAGCGAACTTCAAGACACATATGTTGATATATGTGTGAGTCCTAGAGGAGCGGTTTTCTTTTAGACGGATCTAAGGGGAGTTTTTTTGGATATTCTTTGCCTCTATGCCTACCTCATACTTACGTTGAGGGTTTATGTTGATAGACGACAATGATTCCAACTTTACCAATTTCGGTATAAATTGATAGTTAACACATCTACTCTGTCACACCCCGTGCCCCGGGCCCGTGACTGGTGCCCTACCTGGGCACCCTTCTACCTTAACAACTAAGTAAACTGCGGAAATTAAATAACACCCTTTTTTTTTCCCAACATACGTCGTGCAAAGCCAAAGCAAGTGCCATAATATACATAAACAAAAGACACTACACTGTACACGAGTCCAATCCCACATATGAATACAGACCTCTAAGAGTTTACAGAAACATGACGGGACAAGGCCCCGCCGTACCCATAACCGTACAAAAACCTGTACTGAAGGAACTATACCAAAAGATAAACTCCCGAACAGAAGGAGCTATCCAAAAACTCTGAGCAGGGTCCCACACCTGCAGATCACCAAACTGCGTACCTAAACCTGCGGCATGAACGCGGCCCGAAGGAGGTCGATGCGAAGAATGTACCAAGTATGTGAGCGATGAAATCGTAATGAAATCATAACAGTCTAAACAAAACAGGAGACATGTATGATAGTCAACCTACAGTACACAACACATAAGCAGTCATAACAAGTCAGGGACGCATGCCCTCAAGTCATTTTTAAAATATAACCATGGGTCTCACGCCCATAATATCAATCATGCCCGTGGAATCCTTCCTCACTGCCGGCAGTCCATGATATAATATAACACCAATATGCATACATGAACACCAAGTCCCACCGGTGGTATAGCGTCTTGGGGGTTTACCCCTCACTTATACTCTTACCCTGGAGAAGGTGGTGAAGCAGGTGGTATAGCATCTTGAGGGTTTACCCCTCACTTATACTCTTACCTTGGAGAAGGTGGTAAAGCAGGTGGTATAGCATCTTGGGGGTTTACCCCTCACTTATACTTTTACCCTGGAGAAGGTGGTAAAGCAGGTGGTATAGCATCTTGGGGGTTTACCCCTCACTTATACTCTTACCCTGAAGAATGTGGTATAACGTCTTGGGGCTTGCCACTCATTTATACTCTTACCCTATCTCAACCGACCATTAAACAAAACATAAGCACTACCATGTCTTTCATAAAAAATCCGGGAATTTAACCCAAGCACTACAAATAACGGAAGCATACCCGTGGAATCCCACATCACTGTCGGTACGTCCAAGTAACTTACAAGTCGGTCACCACCAACCGAGAGTCGCGGCAACGTAATAAAACATAATACTTGCACTCAAAGGCTATCACCAGCACACATAGGCAATTCTCAATTAATCCAGTCAAAGTACTTATCAAGGCCCACATAGAATACTTCTCATTTAACAAGCCAAAGTACTTATCAGGGCACAAATAGAATAATTCTCATTTAACAAGCCAAAGTACTTATCAGGGCACAAATAGAATAATTCTCATTTAACAAGCCAAAATACTTATCAGGGCACAAATAGAATAATTCTCATTTAACAAGCCAAAGTACTTATCAGGGCACAAATAGAATAATTCTCATTTAACAAGCCAAAGTACTTATCAGGGCACACAAATAGAATAATTCTCATTTAACAAGCCAAAGTACTTATCGGGCACAAATAGAATAATTCTCATTTAACAAGCCAAAGTACTTATCGGCACAAATAGAATAATTCTCATTTAACAAGCCAAAGTACTTATCAGGCACAAATAGAATAATTCTCATTTAACAAGCCAAAGTACTTATCGGAGCCTGAATAGAATAATTTTCATTTAACAAGCCAAAGTACTTATCAGGGCACAAATAGAATAATTCTCATTTAACAAGCCAAAGTACTACGTACGTACATTCTTTTCAAAAGACTCCTTTTTATGTAAAATCTCAAGATACTAACACCCGTAGTATCAAGGCGTGTCTATTCTTCAAAGTAATTTACTATACTTTTAGAAACTCATTTCAAAACTTGAAACCAAGTTACTTCAAATTTTCACAATCTAGGCAACTCGTGCCCATAACTCAACATAGACACCTTTCTTAACTTTCCATAAAACTGTTATAACCAACTTCCCATAAAGCCGTTATAACCCTTTATGGTTTTAGACATTTCCATTCTGTTTATAACCAAGAGACTTATACTTAAAACCAAGTATCACAAACTTTCAAATCAAGTCTCTTAACTTTCAAAATACTTCGAGTCTCTTAATATATAGAAAACAAGTTTCTTCTACTTTTAAACCTCAAGTAACTCACACCTTTGAAACAAGTTACTTCTCTTAAATCATGTCATTTCTCCTCTTTTAAAACCATTAAGTAAATCACTCCTTTGACTCCCCTAAAGTCATTATAATGACCTTTAGGTTTTGGAACTAAGGTACTAGCCAAAAGATTTGGAAACCACTTCCTTTTCAAGACTCTATGTACTTTAAGTAAAATACTTTCACTTTTAAGAATCCAACTTCACTAAGGCAATGGATTATACAACTTCCAAATTAATCATCAAAGTACAATCTAGAAGTACATAGAACAAATTCTATTTTAGGCAATCCAAATACAACCAAGGAATGGATCATTTAAGGAGTAGGAAATACTTTCTTTATCTTAAGGAGTCATGCTAGAAGAGGAGATAGTTCACATACCTTTTCGGCTAATATCCACAAGCTAAGCCGAATACGCCGTACGTAGAAGTGTCAACCTATAATGGTCACAACAAGACTATCAACTTCTAGTCTCCAACGTAGAATAATACTAAGTATACGGTCTCTAATTCTACGGAAAATCGGGCAGCACTTCCTTTGTTTTTACTCACTTTGCCACCTGTTTCAAGCGCGAATACAATAACCAACACGCCACATTTAAGGCTCCAAAAACAACCAAACAAAGGGATTACACGCTTACAATACGTGTAAAATTCCGCCCCATGATTAATAAAGTAGTTCCATATTCTAGCCATTCTCGGCCAACATATAACCAACAACACTAAGTCTTTTCCAATCCTTTTCCAATTCCAAGTTCTAAGGTCTAACATGTTATATAGCCATAAACAACTTCAACAACTACAATTTCCTTCTTTATACAACATGCGACGACTTAAACTAGTATTCAACTTGAATTGTAGTCTTAAGGCTAACATGCTAGTTTTCGGATTAGGGTTCCAATAGCCAATATAATTATCAAACTTTATACTATACATCTCATTCTTGCTAATAACCATAGCTACAATCAATAAGTAAACTTAATTGCTAAAACGACAAAATTATACCTTTCCAAGCCCTTAAAATTTCCAAGATTCAAAGTCGCGCCTTAGCAATTCTGTCACACCCCGAACCCCGGGCCCGTGACTGGTGCCCTACCTGGGCATCCTTCTACCTTAACAACTAAGTACATTGCGGAAATTAATAACAGCTCTTTTTTTTTTTCTTTTAAAACCAACGTACGTGCAAGGCAAAGCCGACTAGGCTGCCATATATACATAAACAAAAGACACTACACCGTACATGAGTCCAATCCCACATATGAATACGCACTTCAGGAGTTAAATCGAAAATATGACGGACAAGGCCCCGTGACCCAAAATCAGCGTACAAAGCACATCGAAGGATATATACCAAAAAAGATAAACTCCTGGACAGAGGGAGCTATCCAAAAACCCTGAGCAGGATTCTACACCTGCCGGTCACCAAACAGCGTACCTAAACTGCGGCGTTTAACGCGGCCCGAAGGAGGTCGATGCGAAGAATGTACCAAGTATGTGAACAATGATGCGTAATGAAATCATAACAGTCTAAACAAAACAGAGACATGTATGATAGCCAACCTACAGATATAGCACATAAGCGATCATATCAAGTCGGGACGCAGCCGCCAAAGTCACTACTCAAATATAACTATGGGTCTCGCCCATAATATCAATCGTGCGTGGAATCCTTCCTCACCGCGATCCGAGATATAACATAACACCAATAGGCATACATGAACACCAAGTCCCACTGTGTTCTAAAGCGTGACGGGCAGTAGGCAAACGAGCAGGTGGTATAACGTCTTGGGGTTTACCCTCATTTATACTCGACCACGAAGGAGGTGGTAAAGCGGGTATAACGTCTTGGGGCTTGCCGCCATTTATACTCTTACCTGGAGAAGGTGGTATAACGTCTTGGGGCTTGGCCTCATTTATACTCTTACCCTATCTCAACCGCCACAAACAACACATAAAGCGGTGGTATATCGTCTTGGGGTTTACCTCACTTATACTCTTACCGAGGAAGGTGGTACAACGTCTTGGGGTTTACCCTCACTTATACTCTTACCCTATCTCGACCGACCATCCAACAAGACATAAGCACTACCATGTCTTCTATAAAAATCCGAATTTAACCCAAGTACTACAAGTAGCGGGCATACCCGTGGAATCCCACATCACCGCTTCAGTGCGTCCCAAGAACTTACAACAAGACAACCGACCTTCAACCGTCGCGTCGCAACTTAATAAAACATAATACTTGCACTCAAAGGCTATTACCCGTACATATAGGCAAGTTCTCAATTAACCAAGCCAAAGTACTTATCAAGGCACTCATAGGATAATTCTCATTTAACAAGCCAAAGTACTTATCCGGGCACAAATAGAATAAATTCTCATTTAACAAGCCAAAGTACTTATCCGGGCACAAATAGAATAAATTCTCATTTAACAAGTCAAAGTACTTATCAAGGCACACTTAGACAAATTCTCAATTTATCAAGCCAAAGTACTAATCAAGGCATACATAGAATAATTCTCTTTTAACAAGTCAAAGTACTTATCAAGGCACACTTAGACAAATTCTCAATTTATCAAGCCAAAGTACTAATCAAGGCATACATAGAATAATTCTCTTTTAACAAGTCAAAGTACTTATCAAGGCACACATAGACAAATTCTCAATTTATCAAGCCAAAGTACTAATCAAGGCATACATAGAATAATTCTCTTTGAACAAGTCAAAGTACTTATCAAGGCACACTTAGACAAATTCTCAATTTATCAAGCCAAAGTACTAATCAAGGCATACATAGAATAATTCTCTTTTAACAAGTCAAAGTACTTATCAAGGCACACATAGACAAATTCTCAATTTATCAAGCCAAAGTACTAATCAAGGCATACATAGAATAATTCTCTTTAACAAGTCAAAGTACTTATCAAGGCACACTTAGACAAATTCTCAATTTATCAAGCCAAAGTACTAATCAAGGCATACATAGAATAATTCTCTTTTAACAAGTCAAAGTACTTATCAAGGCACACTTAGACAAATCCTCAATTTATCAAGCCAAAGTACTTAGCAAGACATACATACATTCTTTTATAAAAGACTACTTTCTATGTAAAGCCCCAAGAATACTAACACCGTAGTATCAAGGCGTGTCTATTTTTCAAGGTAAGTTACTACACTTCAGAAAACTCATTTCAAAGCTTGAAATCAAGTAACTCCAAATTTTCACAATCTAGGCAACTTATGCCGATTTAATCAAAATAGACAACTTTCTAAACCTTCCATAAAGCCGTTATAACCAACTTCCCATAAAGCCGTTATAACCCTTTATGGTTTTAGACGTATCCATTCCTTGATAACCAAGAGACTTATACTATTAAAACCAAGTATCACATACTTACAAATCAAGTTCTTAACTTTCAAAAATACTTCAAGTCTCTTAATAGTTAGAAAACAAGTTTTCTTCTACTTTTAAACCTCAAGTAACTTCACCCTTAACGAGTTACTTCTCTTAAATCATGTCATTTCTCCTCTTTTAAATCAAATAAGTAAATCACTCCTTTGACTTCTAAAGTCATTATAATGACCTTTAGGATTTAGAACTAAGGCACTAGCCAAAAGATTTGGAAATCACTTCCTTTTTAAGTTTCTATGTACTTTAAGAAAAATACCTTCACTTTTAAGAATCCAAACTTCCCTAAGGAAATGGATTATACTACTTACAATTTAAACATCAAAGTACACTCAGGAAGTACATAGAACAAATTCTATTTTAGGCAATCCAAATACAAGCAAGGAATGGATCATTGAGGAGTAGAACTTACTTTCTTTATTCTAAGGAATCATGCTGAAGAGGAGATAGTTCACATACCTTTCTGGCTAAATCCACAAGCTAAGCCGAATACACGTGCACGTAGAAGTGTCAACCTATAATGGTCACAACAAGGCTATCAACTTCTAGTCTCTATGTAGAATAATACTAAGTATTTAGTCTCTAATTCTACGGAAAATCGAGCAAAGACTTCCTTTGTTTCTACTCACTTTGCCACCTTTTTCAAGGCGAATACAATAACCAACAAGCCACATTTAAGGCTCCAAACAACAACCAACAAAGGAGATTACACGCCTTACAATACGTGTAATATTCCGCCCACAATTCATACCAAAGTAGTTCCACAATTAAAGCCATTCTCGCCAACTTACAACCAACAACACTAAGTCTTTTCCAACCCTTTTCCAAATTCCAAGTTCTTAGGTCTAACATGTTATATAGTCTAAACAACTTCAACAACTACAATTTCCTTCCTTTTACAACATACGCGACTTTACTAATAATCGACTTGAATTGTAGTCTTAAGGCTAACATGCTAGTTTTGGATTAGGGTTCCAATAACCAATATCCTTATCAAAATTCATACTATATATCTCATGCTTGCTAATAACCATAGCTACAATCATAAGTAAGCCTTAACTAATAAAACGACAAAATTTATACCTTTCCAAGCCCTTAAAATTTCCAAGATCCAAAGTCGCGCCTTAGAAATTCTTAGCTCCTTTCCTTAAGTTCCAATCCGCTCCAAGCATTCCTTAGAGGCCTATGAAGAACCCTTCTTCAAGTTCCAACTTCAAAGTTGAAGAACTCCCTTTGTTTCACTTTGCGACTAACGTAAAAATACGTTTATTCCGAATTCTTTCTATTGAGATAACCTTACAATACCCTTGGGGACATTGGGTTAAAGTCTTGTGACTAATGGATCAAAACTACAAAATTTTCTCTTCCTAAAGTAGCCTTGGCCGAGAGCAACTATAGAAGAACAAGAGTTCTCTAATTTTTTCTAAGTGTAAAGTGAGTTAGTCTTGCACTAGTATGATACATATAACACATTGGAGGGTCTAGATATCAACAAATGTGAGGCTAGGATGAATATCACAAGGATTGAGCCTATGTGGACAAGTTGACTTGGTCAAATATGTCAAGCTTGCAAGACTTATCATCTACATAGGTCAAATGACCATTCTACCCCTTGCATAAATTTCGACCAAGCCATGTGGGGGTGCCACGTGTCGCCCTCTCATTCGTCCATAAAATTCCGTAACCCTCGTGGGCCCCAAAAAAACGTAAAATTTCTCGGGTGGGCCCCACGTGACCAAATCCGCAAAAATAAATTTCCATAAGGTTAAGAGTTCCATACTCTTCAAATAATGCCTTTTGAGAATCCAATTCTCAACAACGAACATTTTTCCTTTCCGACGTCCGGAAGACTTCCCGTCGGAAAAACAATCCTTCCTTTCGTACTAATTTCCAAGTCGTGTGTTCCTTGCGTACATTCACTTACACATGTCCTGAACTTACGGGGTGTAACATTCTTCCCCCCTTAGAAACATTCGTCCCCGAATGTTCTTAGTCGGTTGTCAAGCTATACAAACTCCGGCATAAACTCTATACTATGCCTATCAATCAAAACTGCACAAGACCAACGATGCCATACATGGCCACCTCAACATACGTAAACATAATAATGGACCTTCCGTCCGTGGTCCCTTCTCACAAAACTCGAAGGTTCTGATCTCGCCAAACACGTGATTCCCTAGATGTTACTTTCTTTCCTTACTTGTCATAATTTCTAGTACTTTCAAACTTATATATTTCACGTACAATATCTCATTATAGTTTCTGTTCTCCACTCATTTGAGTTACTAACCAACTTGGCCATTTTGCTACTTGAATTTCCGCTAAGGCTCTTCTCGGTCCTTACGACCTAGTTCCGGTGGAACGCGTCCACAAACTCGCACAACGATTATCTAAACTTGGGCCTGGCATCCCCAGGACCCTACCACATAACGGGACCATTTCTAACTGACATTACCCCATTCCAAACTATCGGCTGACCCGAAATGAGTCCATAACCCGACTCATCGTCACGCTTTAACTTCTCATTCTTAGTCCAAATAAATCTCTCTTATCTCAAGGTACTTCTTACCCTACCCCTATTCATCGGAGGTTCGTCTCATAAGCCAAAGTATTTCTACTATACAATCTTCCTATCGGTCTTACAACTTATACGGGTAATTACAACTTGTGAACTTTATACAACTATAGTCTCAGTTCACCTATCATTCTTGTCAACATTCTTACTTCTCACTTTACTAATCAAAGTATCCCTACCTCTGGGGTACTATCACTTACAACTGCTAGCACCGCTATCTTGGTCAATAACATAATCGCTTCCTCATGACCTATAGTCTTCTCTAACAGAAACTGGAGGCTCTGGTCTGGGCCTCAAACTCTGGCGCAAGGACTCGCCTGCGGAATAACATCCGGTGTACCGTGGGCATAAGCCCTATCAACTCTCGAGTCGACTAGTAGCTCTTGCTACCCTTTTGCCCTTATGGCGTGCGCCCTCTCGGAGGCATAATCGTACACAACAATACGTCGAGAGAGGAATTATCTTACTAACACGGCTCATGGCACGATCTTAGAGTGAGAAGAATAGAAACCAACTCTAAATGTCCTGTAGCCTCACTGTTTATGGGTGTGGCGCGCAACACACCGATAATCAAGACTCTACTAGACACGCGGTGTAGACATTCCGAGGATCGCTTCGATACCACTCTGTCACACCCCGAACCCGGGCGTGGTGGTGCCCTACCAGGCATCCTTCTACCTTAACAACTA
Source organism: Przewalskia tangutica (assembly GCA_029844215.1). NCBI lineage: Eukaryota > Viridiplantae > Streptophyta > Magnoliopsida > Solanales > Solanaceae > Przewalskia > Przewalskia tangutica. The sequence continues at coordinate 9,449,721 of CM056718.1, read as the reverse complement.
AGTACATTGCGAAATTAATAACATCTCATTTTTTTTTCTTTTAAAACCAACGTACGTGCAAGGCAAAGCCGACTAGGCTGCCATATATACATAAACAAAAGACATTACACCGTACATGAGTCCAATCCCACATATGAATACAGACCTCTAGGAGTTAAACTGAAAATATGACGGGACAAGGCCCCGCCAGTACCCAAACTGCATAAAGCTTCAGAAGGATATATACCAAAAAGATAAACTCCAGACAGAGGAGCTATCCAAAACCCTAGCAGGATTCTACACTGCCGGTCACCAAACAACAGACCTAAACTGCGGCATGAACGCACCCGGCGAGGTCAAGACGAAGAATGTACCAAGTATGTGAACAATGAGTACTGTAATGAAATCATAACAGTCTAAACAAAACAGGAGACATGTATGATAGCCAACCTACAGTACATAGCACATAAGCAGTCATATCAAGTCAGGGACGCAGGCCCTCAAAGTCACTACTCAAATATAACTATGGGTCTCACGCCATAATATCAATCGTGCGTGGAATCCTTCCTCACCGGCGATCCGGGATATAACATAACACCAATAGGCATACATGAACACCAAGTCCCACTGTGTTCTAAAATCAGACGCAGTAGGCAAACGAGCGGTGGTATAACGTCTTGGGGTTTACCCTCATTTATACTCGACCACGAAGGAGGTGGTAAGCGGGGTATAACGTCTTGGGGCTTGCCCTCATTTATACTCTTACTCGGAGAAGGTGGTATAACGTCTTGGGGCTTGCCTCATTTATACTCTTACCCTATCTCAACTGGTCGTCAAACAACACATAAAGCGGTGGTATAGCGTCTTGGGGTTTACCTCACTTATACTCTTACCACGGAGAAGGTGGTACAGTCTTGGGGTTTACCCTCACTTATACTCTTACCCTATCTCGACCGACCATCCAACAAGGCATAAGCACTACCATGTCTTCTATAAAAATCCGAATTTAACCCAAGTACTACAAGTAGCGAGCATACGTGGAATCCCATCACCGCTTCAGACGTCCCAAGAATTACAACAAGACAGCCGACCCTTCAACCGAGAGTCGCAGAAACTTAATAAAACATAATACTTGCACTCAAAGGCTATTACCAGCACATATAGGCAAGTTCTCAATTAACCAAGCCAAAGTACTTATCAAGGCACACATAGGATAATTCTCATTTAACAAGCCAAAGTACTTATCCGGGCACAAATAGAATAAATTCTCATTTAACAAGCCAAAGTACTTATCCGGGCACAAATAGAATAAATTCTCATTTAACAAGTCAAAGTACTTATCAAGGCACATTTAGACTAATTCTCAATTAATCAAGCCAAAGTACTAATCAAGGCATACATAGAATAATTCTCTTTAACAAGTCAAAGTACTTATCAAGGCACACTTAGACAAATTCTCAATTTATCAAGCCAAAGTACTAATCAAGGCATACATAGAATAATTCTCTTTTAACAAGTCAAAGTACTTATCAAGGCACATAGACAAATTCTCAATTTATCAAGCCAAAGTACTAATCAAGGCATACATAGAATAATTCTCTTTTAACAAGTCAAAGTACTTATCAAGGCACACTTAGACAAATTCTCAATTTATCAAGCCAAAGTACTAATCAAGGCATACATAGAATAATTCTCTTTTAACAAGTCAAAGTACTTATCAAGGCACACATAGACAAATTCTCAATTTATCAAGCCAAAGTACTAATCAAGGCATACATAGAATAATTCTCTTTTAACAAGTCAAAGTACTTATCAAGGCACACTTAGACAAATTCTCAATTTATCAAGCCAAAGTACTAATCAAGGCATACATAGAATAATTCTCTTTTAACAAGTCAAAGTACTTATCAAGGCACACTTAGACAAATCCTCAATTTATCAAGCCAAAGTACTTAGCAAGGCATACATACATTCTTTTATAAAAGACTCCTTTCTATGTAAAGCCCCAAGAATACTAACACCGTAGTATCAAGGCGTGTCTATTTTTCAAGGTAAGTTACTACACTTCAGAAAACTCATTTCAAAGCTTGAAATCAAGTAACTCCAAATTTTCACAATCTAGGCAACTTATGCCGATTTAATCAAAATAGACAACTTTCTAAACCTTCCATAAAGGGTTATAACCAACTTCCCATAAAGCCGTTATAACCCTTTACGGTTTTAGACGTATCCATTCCTTCATAACCAAGAGACTTATACTATTAAAACCATGTATCACATACTTACATATCAAGTTCTTAACTTTCAAAAATACTTCAAGTCTCTAATAGTTAGAAAACAAGTTTTCTTCTACTTTTAAACCTCAGTAACTTCACCCTTAACGCAAGTTACTTCTCTTAAATCATGTCATTTCTCCTCTTTTAAATCAAATAAGTAAATCACTCCTTTGACTCCTAAAGTCATTATAATGACCTTTAGGTTTTAGAACAAGGCACTAGCCAAAAGATTTGGAAATCACTTCCTTTTTAAGTTTCTATGTACTTTAAGAAAAATACCTTCACTTTTAAGAATCCAAACTTCCCTAAGGAAATGGATTATACTACTTACAATTTAAACATCAAAGTACACTCAAGGAAGTACATAGAACAAATTCTATTTTAGGCAATCCAAATACAAGCAAGGAATGGATCATTCAAGAGTAGAACTTACTTTCTTTATTCTAAGGAATCATGCTAGAGAGGAGATAGTTCACATACCTTTCGGCTAAATCCACAAGCTAAGCCGAATACACGTGCGTAGAAGTGTCAACCTATAATGGTCACAACAAGGCTATCAACTTCTAGTCTCTATGTAGAATAATACTAAGTATTTAGTCTCTAATTCTACGGAAAATCGGGCAGCACTTCCTTTGTTTCTACTCACTTTGCCACCTTTTTCAAGGCGAATACAATAACGACAATGCCACATTTAAGGCTCCAAACAACAACCAAACAAAGGGGATTACACGCCTTACAATACGTGTAATATTCCGCCCCACAATTCATACCAAAGTAGTTCCACAATTAAAGCCATTCTCGGCCAACTTACAACCAACAACACTAAGTCTTTTCCAACCCTTTTCCAAATTCCAAGTTCTTAGGTCTAACATGTTATATAGTCTAAACAACTTCAACAACTACAATTTCCTTCCTTTTTACAACATGCAACGACTTTACTAATAATCGACTTGAATTGTAGTCTTAAGGCTAACATGCTAGTTTTCGGATTAGGGTTCCAATAACCAATATCCTTATCAAAATTCATACTATATATCTCATGCTTGCTAATAACCATAGCTACAATCATAAGTAAGCCTTAACTAATAAAACGACAAAATTTATTCCTTTCCAAGCCCTTAAAATTTCCAAGATCCAAAGTCGCGCCTTAGAAATTCTTAGCTCATTTCCTTAAGTTCCAATCCGCTCCAAGCATTCCTTAGAGGCCTATGAAGAACCCTTCTTCAAGTTCCAACTTCAAAGTTGAAGAACTCCCTTTGTTTCCGCCTTGCGACTAACGTAAAAATACGTTTTTTCCGAATTCTTTCTATTGAGATAACCTTACAATACCCTTGGGGACATTGGGTTAAAGTCTTGTGACTAATGGATCAAAACTACAAAATTTTCTCTTCCTAAAGTAGCCTTGGCCGAGAGCAACTATAGAAGAACAAGAGTTCTCTAATTTTTCTAAGTGTAAAGTGAGCTAGTCTTGCACTAGTATGATACATATAACACATTGGAGGGTCTAGATATCAACAAATGTGAGGCTAGGATGAATATCACAAGGATTGAGCCTATGTGGACAAGTTGACTTGGTCAAATATGTCAAGCTTGCAAGACTTATCATCTACATAGGTCAAATGACCATTCTACCCCTTGCATAAATTTCGACCAAGCCATGTGGGGGTGCCACGTGTCGCCCTCTCATTCGTCCATAAAATTCCGTAACCCTCGTGGGCCCCAAAAAAACGTAAAATTTCTCGGGTGGGCCCCACGTGACCAAATCCGCAAAAATAAATTTTCATAAGGTTAAGAGTTCCATACTCTTCAAATAATGCCTTTTGAGAATCCAATTCTCAACAACGAACATTTTTCCTTTCCGACGTCCGGAAGACTTCCCGTCGGAAAAACAATCCTTCCTTTCGTACTAATTTCCAAGTCGTGTGTTCCTTGCGTACATTCACTTACACATGTCCTGAACTTACGGGGTGTAACAAATTCTTAGCTCCTTTCCTTAGGTTCCAAACCGCTCCAAGCACTCCTTAGAGGCCTATGAAGAACCCATCTTCAAGTTCCAACTTCAAAGTTGAAGAACTCCTCAAGTTTCCGCCTTGCGACTAATACGAAAACGCCGTTTTTCCGGAATCTTTCTATTGAGATATCCTTATAATACCCTTAGGGACATTGGGTTTAAGTCTTGTGGCTAATGGATCAAAACTACAAAATTTTGTCTTCCTAAAGAGGCCTTGGCCGAGAGCAACTATTGTGGAACAAGGTGTTCTCTAATTTTTCTAAGTGTAGAAATGCCAAGTCTTGCTACTAGTGTAGTATTTAAAACACATTGGAAGGCTTAGATTACAACAAATGTGAGGCTTGGATGGGTTTCACTAGGATCAAGCCCATGTGGACAAGTTGACAAGTCAACAATGTCATGCTAGCAAGACTAATCTTCCAAGGTGGTCAATGACCATTTTACCCTTACACCAATTCATCCAAGACCAAATGTGGGGGTGCCGCGTGTCTCCCTCTCATTCGTCCATAAAATTCCGTAACACTCGTGGGCCCCACAAAACGTAAAATTCCTCGGGTGGGCCCCACATGACCAAATCCGTCAAAATAAATTTCCAAAAAGTTAAGAGTTCCATACTCTTCAAATAATGCATTTTGAGAATCCAAATCTCAACAACGAACATTTTTCCTTTCCGGCGTTCGGAAGATTTTTCGTCGGAAAAACAATTCTTCCTTTCGTACTAATTTCTAAGTCTTGTTTCCTTAAGCACATTCTCTTTTACATGTCCTGGACTTACGGGGTGTAACATTATCTATGGTGCAATAAATTAGAAGATTCAAACATGTAAGGAAGACTCAGTTTTATTGATAGTTAAAAGAAAGGTATTGCTAGTGCATTATTTGCCTAAGGAGGTCTTCACGGGAGAAGCCTCTCTCTAAGTAGAAGGCATTACATGTTTAGCATTAACTTTAAAGAGGCCTTCACAGACGAAGCCCATACCTACAAAAGTTCTATTTTTCGTGATTACAAATTTGTTAGCCTCGAATACTAGCCTAAAACCAGCATTGACCAACACAGATCCGGATATTAAATTTCTTCGAATTTCTGGGACATGCATCACTTCATTTAGAGTCAGATCCTTTCCGGACGTCATCTTGAGGACTACCTTTCCTACCACCAGTACTTCAGAAGAAGAATTTGTCACGACCCGAGGCCGGGGCGGTACCTAGGGTATCACATCGGTATAGATCAGAGAATAGCAGCGGAACATACATAACACATAACTTATAAAAAGGTAAACATCACTGGACAGCCGATAAGGCTGCCTTCCATAAAACATACTTAATCAAAAGTATAGCAGTACAACTTGTTCTTATAGCCCAAAACACATATGTGACCACAAACCTCTAAGGATAACAACTGTGGCGGGACAGGGCCCCGCCATACCCCTGAATGTACAAAATACCTATAGCATCAGGGAATATCCGTACCAATAAACAAGCTTCCGGAGGAATGGAGCTTCGACAGGAGCGGTGATCCTAAGAACGAGGATCCACAATCGCTTACCCTACCGCGACATGAACGCAGCCCAGGAAGGGGTCGATAACAATATGTACCTAGTATGTAAAGTGGAAAAATCGTAATAATGATACCATAAGTCTAAAAGTAGTGGAGTCATGGAAGGCGGTCAAAATACCTTTATCGTGCCTTACTAACAATGAGTGACAAGTATATATAATCTTGCATAAAATAGGGGCCTCATGATCAAAACAGGTACCTCGCGTAGTATCAATAAGCACCCTACTCCGGGACTATTTCACCAAAGATAGTCCCGTGGACCCGCATGAGGTATTCCTCGCATAGGTCAGACCCGCACGTGGGACTATTTCACCCGCATAAGCCCATAAGGACTCGCGTGAGGTATTCCTCGCGTCGTGGGTAGCAAATCCACTAACAGTGGTATAACGATCTTGGGGACTTACCGCCGGATATACTCTTACCACAGGCGGATGGTATAACGATCTTGGGACTTTCCCGCCGGATATACTCTTACACAAGGCGGATGGTATAACGATCTTGGGGCTTGCCCGTCAGATATACTCTTACCTTGAAGAAGGTGGTATGACGATCTTGGGGCTTGCCTCGCATACTCTTACCACGGAGAAGGTGGTATAACGATCTTGGGGCTTGCCCGCCGGATATACTCTTACCCTAGCTCAAATCACATCATATCATAATCATAAATAAGTTAAGAAAACTTATAACTTCTTATTAGCCTTGTTCATATACCCTCTCATTTTAGTTTACTTAAGGCACTTTAATCATATCTTTAATAAAAGAAAACCGGGAATTTAACCCAAGTACTACATACTTCAACTCTTTTAAAAGTGACTCTTTTTCATACATAAAACCTTTGGGCAATTGATGCCTTAAAATCAATTTGTCTTTCATAAATCAAATCATTTGTCCTTACTTGTCTTACTTAGAGTAAACCTCTTCTCATTAATCTTTTATAAAGCTAATAAACCAACTTCCCATAAAGTTGTTATATTAACCCTACACTTTAGTAAAATCATATTTTTCCCCTAACCAAGGGACTTATACATTTCTTAAAACGAAACAAGTCATTATATACTTAAAACAAGTAAGAATACCAAATCTTGTACGTCTACCGTACTACATAGTTTCATCTATTCATGCTCAAGAGATAGGAAAGCTTCACATACCTTTTTGGTCAATCCACTTGCTAAGTTCAACTACCGCAAGTAATATATCAACCTATAATAATCATGATACGTTTATTAACCTCTAATTCCAATGTAGTTCAAAGTCACTAAATTCTATGGAAAAAATTGGGCAGCATTTCCTTTGTTTCTACATACTTTGTCACCTTTCTCAAGGCCGAATTTAACATCCAAACGCCACTTTTAAGGCTCAACAATCCAAACATTTCAAAGGGGATTACACACCTAAACTTGGGTGTGTAAAATTCTGCCCCATAAGGTACAATAATTCACTTAACAATTCTAAGATAGTTTTTAGGCTACAACATGCTCATAATATCTTCTTAACCAATTCTTTCATATCCAAACCACATTTCTTACATGCAAGGACTCTAAGTGCATTATTTACTACTACACATCCCTTCTTCTTCACATGCAACATTAATACTAAACCACAAGAGAAGAAATGTTACCTTAAAGCCTTAGCCAAACTTATTCCAACAACTTTGCTAGCCTCCTTTACAAGAACACCACCACACTAACACCAACAAGCTAGCCACAAGCTTCCTTCTTGTTCTTAACTTTTCAGATTTTTCTTAGGCTTTGAATTCCCCTTGGAATCTTTTAGAGAAGTGAGAGCTAATTTAGAAAGAGAGAGAGATTGAAAGATGACCAAGTCTTCAAGACTTGGTCAATATAAGGCATGCAAGAAAATCAGATGGGGACACTGGTCACCCTCCCATGGCCTTTTTAAAAGAGAAAATTAGATTTTCCTAAGTTTTTGCGCCAGGAATCCGCGCTTGGCGCGGCCAGCGCGGCGCGCGGCGCTGAAACCTCTGCGGACTCGGAACTTCGGCGCGCGACTCGTTGTCTGGCAGCGGCTCTGCAACTTCAGCGACTCGGTATATCCGCGCGCGACCTGCATCCGGCGCCGCGGCCCTGTCGTCTTTGTCCGAAACACATTTCTGTCCGACTGCGCACTGGACTTGTAACTCTCATAACTTTCTACTACGACGTCCTATCGACGAACGGTTGGTTGCGTTGGAATCTAAACTCAACGAACTACACCATAGGCCTTTGAAACACTTAGGAACTCTCAATGTACCGGGTCATAACCCGCCTCAAATTTGACTAAAACCCGTCCGGAACAATTCGTCAACCTATCCTTTAAAAATTTTAAGTCTTACATGCTTTAAATGCGCCGCATCGCGTCGTAGGGTCGAACTACTGGTATAACGATTGTTGCTCATGAACAACTTCTTATCTGTGACTGGTGTATATGTAGAGAAAACATCTTTGTTGGAATAGATGTGGCGTGTAGCACCCGTGTCTAGCAACCATTGCGTTGGATTCTCAACTAGGTTGGCCTCTAGCACAACGGTTGAGAACTCTTCAATCATATCGTCTAAGAGCATGTATTTGACGACGTTTACTTTATCCTTTCCTTTGGCATTATCATACTTTTTCTTGCGACAGTATTTGGCCATATGACCAACTTTACTACAATAGTTGAATGTTCCCTTAAACTTTTCAGTTGTGTGGGACTGACCATTCTTCTGGAACTTCCGCTTTTTGTTTGGGTTCCCTTTAACCTCCGTCAGATTTGCCTTAGCCTCGGCGGGTTGTTTCCCCTTTGACATGGCCTTTTTATTGTCCTCCTGAATTTGGAGTTTGATAATAAGTTCGTCTAAAGTCATCTCCTTCGTCTTGAGTTTCAAGTAGTTCATAAACTCAGACCATGAGGGAGGCAATTTCTCGATCAATGCCCCAACCAAAAATTGCTCGTTGGGCTTCAATCCTTCCAAGTCTAGGTGATGTATTATCATTTGAAATTCCTGGACTTGGGATGATACACTTTTGTTGTCCACCATTTGAAATTTTAGAAATTTCCCAATGACAAACTTTTTGGCACCCGCATCTTGGGTGTTGTATTTCTTTTGCAATTTATCCCACAATTCCTTGGTTGTCCCAACGGTGCAATATACCATGTACAAAGGATCGGACAAGCTATTCATAATATAGTTCATGCACATGAAGTCACTATGATTCCATGCATCTTGAACCATCTTCATACCGTTAATGACATGGATACCTTGGCCCCCTCCTGCCATTTCATTTGGATGAGGGTCCGTGTCTTCCCCAACTTGTGGAGGGCCTTCGGTTAGGAAACGTGACATTCCCATAACCGTCAAGAAAAATAACATCTTTTGTTGCCATCGCTTAAAGTGAGTACACATGAACTTTTCAGGACGTTCATGGTGAAAACCAACCGAAGTTGAAGTAGTGGTGTTTCCTTGAGCAGGAGCAAAGACGTTTGGAACGCCTTGAGCAGCAGTGTTAGCACTTGTGGTGCCAGGAACAGTGTGGTTACCTTGAGTGGTAGGATTGACACTAGTAGTGCCAAAACCAGTGGAGTTGAAAGCATTAGAATTGCCTTTAGTGGTGTTCGAATTTCCAGCATTGATTTGATCTTGTCCAGTCATGTTGTCGTTGAAAGCAGCCAAATATTATCTTAAGAATGTTAGTCCAAATGTAAAATTACAAGGAAATGGGAATTGCAACAACAATAACAAGTAAACAAGAAATCTGAAAATTAAACAAAGAAATGGTCTTGCTGAGTCGATTGAAGTTTCAATCTATCCTTAAGATAATATTGCTCCCGTATATCCTTTCAACGGTTGTTATAGCAATTTACCTCCCAAGATAAAACAACAATCAAACAAATGAGAAAAGGAACTCAAGTGTTCGCTTGATAAGAAAGATCTTTGAGTGTATTGTGATTGCAAGAGAGGAAGACAATTTTCAGAGAATTGCTTAAGTGTTAATGTGTCGAGTGTGTTCTTTTCAAATGAGCCTTGTGTCTCATTATATAGTGTGTAGATGACCCTCCAAATGGCTAAGTAATGGTCATGAATGCCATGTTAATGCCTTGAATTTGGAGTTACAATTCAGCCAAGTAATGGCTGAATAATAATGGAGAGTAACTACTCCAAAGTCAGCCCAATAATCAGTTTTTAATTCACCTCCAACGGATTGAAACAGTCGAGGAGCCGCGGCCCTTCAGTTCCAGTAACTCACTGGAACTGGAACGTCAATTAGAGTCGTGGCCCTTCGGGGATGAGCCGCGGCCCTTCAATTCCAGTAACTCACTGGAATTGAAACGTCAATTAGAGTCGCAGCCCTTCAAGCACCGCGACCCTTACTTGGAGGAGCCGCGGCCTTTCTCGGTTTCGTGGTGATTTCTGATTCATTTCATCTTTACATATTATACACTTCTTCCTTCATTTAACGTGAAATAATTCATCATTTGGCCAATAACCGTCTATTACCTTACGTCTCAAACAATTCGTATACGTACCAATATCTCTTCCATTAAGGAAATTTTGATCCTTGACACTACGTGTGCACGTGTGTGGAAACAAGGTTTTCTACGTACGGGGCTCCAATTATTCGATTCATAATTAATAAAATTTACTTTATTTCACGTTTAATAAATATTTCCAACAGCTCCTTACAAATGACCTACGAAGAAGAAGAATCCCAGAACAAAATGAGAGGTAGCTAACCAATTTCTAGAAGAGACATAATTTCAACTATATACAAGAAATAGTGTATGCTTAACTCTAAACAAAAGGCAATATAATAAGAACCCACCTTACCCATAACTTCCGCATTACGGTTTCTCCACGTCTGACAAGCTATCAATGGCCATTTTATATGAATAATGCTCCCTCCCAAGTCCCACCCTTCTTATCAATCAATTTAAAATTGGTTCAAAATATTTGTTACTCTAGAAAACTAAAATAATATATTACTGTACTTTTTCTAGTTCTATCATATATTTCTAAGAAGGTATATAGAGGTAAAGAGTTTTTTTCAAATGGTCCGTTACGTTTGAGAGTAAGTAAATTTATTCCCTATTATATTATATTGAGCATATATGATTTTAAAAATTTATCAAATTTAAGCATTTTTCGTCCCTTGTAGAGATATTTTTTCTATAATTTCATTTCCCTCCAATTATTTCAGCATTAATCGCAACAAAATATGAGAGATAAACAAGAGATTAAATCACCATATTGGAAAAGATGAAATGTGAAATAAAAATTTAGTATAAAAAAAATTAAAAATGATATTTGAAAATTGAAATTGTGTTTGGACATTAATACAACTTGGAAAAATATTGAATTTTTGTGCATGAGTTGAAAATGTGAAAACAAATATTTAAATTTTTTTCAAATTTCATAATTCAACTTCATTGTAACAATTTTATGTTCAAGCATGATTCTTCAATAATATTCCAAGAAAGTGAATAATATTCATAACCAAACGGGCCTTAAACGTGCAACTTTTCAAATTTAAAGAGGATCATATTTAAAGTATATATGTCCTAGAGACAATCTATATAAGGGACAAAATGTATTTGAACACATTCGTATTATTATTAATGAGATTAATATTTATGGTATTTGCAATTACTGTTTGATTGTTTGCAATTATTCATATATGTGCATCCCTTGAGCTTACGTTATCATTAATAGAGTAAGATATTAATGATAGAACGTAACTCTCACAATAGTCTCGGCTAATGATTATCGAGAATTGGATATCGGTGATATGCTATAAGTCGACATGTGATCTGCATCACATTCTTGGAGAATGTAGTACGTCTCACAGCTACGAGTAATGGTTACTCGTAATGGACACATGAATACTTTGGATAAATATTGGTATACCCTGCCGATAAACTATTTGTTATACATGTCAATAGTATTATCAGCGTGTGGAACATAAATGTCCTTTGACTTGAGGTCAATACGCACCTTGTTTATAGAATGATGTACTTTGACCAAGTTCTAAGCTTAAATTCATTCTGGATAAGATATGGCTTGTGTTGGGTGCATCAGGATGTAAATCAAGGTGGTAGTTGAGCCAAGAATAAGATTCATTCCTCGATTGAAAATTCGAGAGAGCACTCAATTTCTCAGTGTTATTAGGTTGACTAAAGTCACTGGCCAGTGCAAGAGACATATTTAGAATATGGTCTAGTTGTCAACTAATCAATGTGAGATAAAGTGATTAAACCATTTGGATAGACACTTGGCAAATCCTAAGCTTAATCGAGTGTGTCACGAATGAAAGTAATTTATAGTTCCGCATAAATGTTAAGTTTGTTGGATTCATGTAAACGTACTTCACATATTGAGTTTGTCATACGACGCAGTCTAGGAGTTTCGTATGGACCTTAATTATCTTAATGTCGATATGTGAAGGCCTATAGGATCACACTATATGCGATTGTTTCTTCGATTTAAGAGTGTATTGAGAAAGTATTAAATATTCGATTGAGAATCAAGATATTTAATTTATTATAATTATGGAATAATTCTATTTAATAGAAATTATTTAATTAAGTCGAATTGGATTTCAGATTTAATTAAATGTGTTGGATATGTTGTATGGGTACTCAGACAAATACAGGGAAGCAATTGGGCCATAAATTACTGGCCCAAAATTAGGGCTGACCATCTACCTTGGACATGTGGGGTGGACCAGTTGGGCTGGTCCACTAAACATTAATATGGGCCAGGTTTTCCTGTTTCAAATATGCTTAAGTTTTGTCCTAAATTCCTATATAAACAACACATACCCCATAATTATTGGGTTACAGAAAATAACTTCTCAATTCCTAAAAGCAAGAATTCCTAGCTTTCTTGATTGGGAGATACACTAGAGTTAGAACTTGCAGTCGAGGAATCAAATCGCATAGATACCTTAGTTTTGAATCCAACGTTCGAAAACATGTAAGTTTTTCTCTGTCGTGTTTTGAACATACAATAGGTGATTATCGTATAATTCATGCCAGGAATATTGTTGGGTAAAAAAAAATCTTAAACTTCCGTTGTGATTACGAACGCAACAAATCTCTATAGTGGTATCAGAGTCCAGATTGGTTTAAATTATTATACGATAATCACAATAACGATTACGTGGGAAAATTAATTGTTTCAATTTATTAAATTAATTTTTGAAAGAAAAAAACAGTGAACAGTAACCGGAACATTGTTCCAGCAGATTTCGACGATTCAACGTGTTCTACCACCGTCTCCACTATTATAGAGAAATCCACTTTATAAAATGGTCGATGAAGGTGTTGAGAGGTAACGGGACGCGACGTAGACGCTGGAACAGCCGATGACGGCGGGGCTATTTTCTGGCTCCTCGAGCGTCGAAATTGTAAAGTAATACAACCAACGTGATCTTCTCGATAAGTGGAATCGAACGATGGTGGTGTTACACGACGAAAGTAACAAGAAAAAGGCCACCATCGATTGTTTTGGAAACAGCCAGCGACGGCTCAAATTCCGGCTGTCGTGGGCCACCAAACTGGTGATGAAACGATCAGTGATTTTGGCCTGTTGACAAGTGGTGTTCAATTTCGTCAATTTCGCCCCGAAATTTGAATCCTAAATTTTATTTGGGGTTGAAATTGATTTTAAAAATTTAAAATAGTTCAATGACGTAATTGAAATTAAATTAGGTTCGAAAATTGTAATTTAGCCCTTCGGGAAAATCTAAAAATTTAGAAGCTTATGAAATTGCAATTTGGTCCATAGAAATTTCTGAAAATTTAAAAGGTTTTAAAATCAGCAGATTTGGTTCTTGGGGTAAATCTGTAAATTTCAGAAAAACAGATTCAGTCCCTGGATAAATCTGTAATTATTTTAAGGTTTTGAAAATTGCATAAAAACCCCTGAAAATTAAATTTTAATTTCTGAATTATTAAGGGGCTGTTTGGATGAGCAGAAAATTCAAAAATTGAAAATTGTGTTTTAAAATTTGGAATTTAAATATTTTCTAAATTGAAACAAATTAATTAACCCACGATTTTTGTTATTTAGCATATTATTTGATAATATGCGCATAATTAATTATTTCTCCTAATTGTTTAATTGATTGTCATTTAAATAATTTGTCTAGAATCTGCATATATATGTCTAGGTAGGCGACACCCAATATTTGTTAGACTGCATCATGCATGTCTGGGTAGGCGGCACCCAGTGTTTGTCGGAACGCATTAAAACATGTTTGGGTAGACGACGCCCAAATATGTGCTTTATTTGATCTAGCCGCATAATAAGGATCTTGACAAAACTCCGATTAAAATATTCCCCAATTTAATATAAGTCTGATTTGGAATCCACGCATCATTCGTTATAATTGAATGAGTGCAAAATCCTTTTTGCCTATAAGAGTATTTACACATTAGTGTTTGCTTTAAGTCTATGAGGACTCAAACTCTTCATAGATGCTTGTATTTGTAGTAGAGTGAGAAACTTTTGTAAGTATTTACGCCCTAGCGTTTGCTCTACAAGGCCAAACTTGCTTAGATGCACGATTGCAGTCGCGTAACAGGGTTGACTTACTTAGTTATGTCTTGACGCCCTAGCATCAGAATAATCTAAGGGCGCAGGTCGATTGTTTAGAACATTCGGTCAAACCAAGAGTTGCAAATTATTTGTAATTGGTTTGGAGACCTACTAGGTTGTACTGTTGAAGTTATCAGCCCTAGAAAACGCAGAGACAGTATGAACTTGGATCTTGGCCCATTATGATCATATTTTGATATGAATTATTATTCTTCCATGGGTCGTAGAATATGTTAAAATAATGAGAGCTAATTAAACTAAAGGCCATATTAATTAGTTAACGAATGTGTTCATAGAAATTATATTTGAGTTTAAATTTCAGTCTATCTATTTCTTTAGATTATTTAAAATGTCGAATCTATCATTGAAATGCTTGGTTGAGACTAATAAGTTGACTGGAGCTAATTATCCGGACTGGTTGCGTAATTTGTGTTTGGTACTAAGACAAGAGAAAATTGAGTATATGTTAGACACAGATTTTCCAAAAGTTCCTGGTGAAGAGTTTGTTGAGTATGCTTTGTTTGACAAGACTTTTTATCATAAGCATTTGGATGATGTTACCTCGGCACAGTATGTCATGTTTTTATCCATGGCTGTAGAGTTATAGAGGAAGCATGAGAACATAGGGAGTCTTTATGATTCACAGTCTCAGACTATGGAGTATGAATTGTTGAGATACCTCTTCAAGTATAAGTTGAATGATGGGGGACAAGTGTCTGGTCATGTAATGAAGATAATTGGGTTGATAGAAAGGTTGACTTTGATTGGAATGAAGCTGCCACATAATGTGTCTATTAACATGAATCATCTACTTCAAAGGGTAAGATTGTGCTCATGGTGGGCTCATCTACTAAGTTCAAAGCTAAAGGAAAGAACAAAAAGAATAAGGGTAAGGCTGGTGCCAAACCCACAGTCTTGAAACCCAAAAGAAGTGTTCAGAAGAAGTTTAAGTTGGCCAGGGACGTATGCCTCAACTGCAAGCAGAAGGGGAACTGGAAGAAATATTGCACCGCTCCAGGAGGAGACAAGGCACTAGGTGCTTCTGGACCTGCTGGACAAGGTATGTTTGTCATTGAGATTAATATGTATATAAGTAACTTTCACTATTGGGTATTGTATACAGCATGTGGCTCACACATTTGTAATAATGTGCAGGGCCTAATGAACAGTAGAAAGGTTAGACCATGAGAGGTGGACCTACGCGTTGGAAATGGAGCACGAGTTGATGTTGAGCGTGTGGAAACTTATAGATTAGATTTACCTTCGGATTTTACATTAGAACTTAATAATTGTTATTTTATTCTCCCGATTATGAGAAATATTATTTTCATTCCAATGTTAGACATTGAGGGTTTTTTCTCTTATATTGCTAGTGGCAGTTACATACTATCTCTTAATGGTATTGTTTGTGGAAATGCTCCGCTTGTGAATGGTTTATATATTCTCAATTGTAATCGTGAAATTCTCAATTTGCAAAATAAATGAGCAAATTATAGACTTGTAGACTTGTAATGTAATAAATCCTACCTACTTATGGCATTGCAGACTTGGTCATATCAATGAATCAATAATAGCAAGATTAAGAAAGTTAGACTACCTGGAACCATTTGACTTGGAGTCCTATGTTGACTGTGAATCTTTCTTGAGAGGAAAGATGGTCAACACACCACTTTCTAGGAAAATTGTGCGAGCCAAAGAGGTACTTGAATTGGTACATACATGTCACGACCCGACCCCGGGCCCGCGACTGGTGCCCTACCTGGGCACCCTGTTCAGGTATACCTCAGAGAATAGCAGCGGAACATACATGAAACTTATAAAATAAAGTAACGAGAAATTAAACCACAGGTTAGCCGATAAGGCTACCTTCCTGGACACATATACATATACATAACAACAGCAGTCACATCCCTTTCCTTTTACAAACCGACCCACAATATGTAACTACAGACCTCTAAGAATTACAACTGCGGCGGGACAGGGCCCCGCCATACCCCTGAATGTACATAAGTCTACCACATCAGGGAAACCGTACCAAAAGATAAGCCTCCGGAGTGAAAGGAGCTTCTTTCCAAAAACTGAACAGAGATCCTAAGAGCAAGGATCACCAACCTGTGTACCTATCACCTGCGGGCATGAGCGCAGCCCCCCGAAGGGGGTCAGTACAACAGGTACCGAGTATGGAACAGAAATAAAATGCAATAACCAAATCATATATGCATAAAAGAATGTCCTTTTTACTCCTGAAATCAATCATATATTAACCGTTCCTTTCCTCCTTTCAATAAGATTTAACAACATATTCTTACATACATACTTAAGAGTTTAATCCAGTCTTTTTCACATAACTTACATATCTTACATAACATAATCCGGCCCATTTGCGGGACACGGTGTACTGATGAATCATGTGACATAACCCGCGCTGTGGGGCTCGGTGTCTTGTGGAATCATGTAGCATAATCCGCCCGCTGGGGCTCGGTGTAAGATGACGTAACCCGGCCTATGTGTAGGCTCGGGGTAATATGGCGTAATCCGGCCTATGGGTAGGCTCGGTGTATCTCATAACGTAATCCGGCCTATTTGTAGGCTCGGTGTATTTCATAACGTAATCCGGCCTATTTGTAGGCTCGGTGTATTTCATAACGTAATCCGGCCTATTTGTAGGCTCGGTGTATTTCATAACGTAATCCGGCCTATTTGTAGGCTCGGTGTAATATGGCGTAATCCGCTAATGGGTAGGCTCGGTGTATCTCATAACGTGTCCGCCTATTTGTAGGCTCGGTGTATTTCATAACGTAATTCGCCTATTTGTAGGCTCCTGTAATATTTCCTTACATAACATTTTTAAACCATCTTTTCACTTCTTCTTAAGTCGTCATAACAACTTCCCATAAAGCTATTATAACAACCATTCATTTTAGAGAACTTATGTCAGTGTTATTCTTACAACATGTAGGAAAGCGGGATCCAAAGATACTACGACATACATACTTAAAAAGAATCAGACGCTTAAAACTTCATAATCCTTAAAAGACAATCAAAGTTCTTAGTCTTCAAACTTCATAACATACTTCCTTTAAAGCCCAATTACTTATACAAAAACATATAAAGTTCCATACCTTCCAAAACCAAGTAATTTATTCCCTTAAAATCATATAACTTCCACTTTTAAAATCAATCCCCTTTTCACATATAAATTCAAGTCATTTTCGAACATAAAATCCACTTACTTACTTTAAACAAATCAAGACACATAGCCTTTAAATCAAATCTCATAACTTCCTAACCGTTCTTACCAACGTCTCCCATAAGACCTAGTAAGGACTTAGGACAATTTAAACATACTCTTAACTTAGATTCAACAATGTAAATACTTCTTAACTTCTAATGAGTAGAAGGAATCTTGAAATACTATCACATGGAGATTTCATACGTAGGATCATGCCAAGGAAAGAAGAGGTTCACATACTTCGCGACGATTGTCGACAAGTAGTAAAATGCTCCAAAGTACCTCAACCTTGAGCTATTCCATTCTTCAAGTAGGATACGCTATACTTAGTTCTTCAACCTATCATGGTCACAATATGTCTATTAACCTCTTACTTCAAACATAGAATATTCTAAGTACTAAGCCGCCAAATTCTACAGAAAATCGGACAGCACCTCCTTTGTTTTTACTTACCTTGCCACCTTTTTCAAGGCCGAAATACAATAAACAAACAGCCCCAATTGGCTCACAACAATAAAAAAGGTAGTCCAATACAAATGAATAACTAAACAGCCCCAATTGGCTCACAATTTAGAAAGTAGTCCAAAGCAAATGAATAACAAACTAAAAGTCCAAATTCGACCACCTAGAGTTCAACCATACCAATTCTTATCAAATTTCCATTTCAATCCAAATTGTTAATCATAACATGATATCAAGTCGCATTTGATTAAAACTACCACAATCTTCAAATCAATAACATGCGACGATTCTAATAACGACTAAATTGAAATCCAACTTAACATGGCTTACATTACATTCCGGATTTCCAAGGCTACAATCAATCCACAATCCTTATAAACTTCTACATATCAACTTCATGCTAGCAACACGTAAAGCTAACAACAACAATATAAATATATAATCTTGTAACACATTAAAGGACAAGATTATACCTCAACGAATCTTAATCCAATTCCAACCAAGTCGCTCTAGTAGTTTAGAACCTCTCCAAGACACTTCAATCCGCTCGTTGAGACCCTTAGAACCATACCAACAACTTTCCTTCAACTTCCAATCCAAAACCTAGAAAGACAACTAGGTTTTCGTTTTGCGACTAACCCGTAAACTATATTTTTCCAAGATTTTCCTATTGAGATATGCTTACACTACCCTCAAGAACCTTGGTTTAAAGTGTGGAGTCAAAAGGACAAGAAACAAATTTTTTTCTTCCTTCCCTAGAGTGAACCCGAGAGCTCCCTTATAGAGTTCTTCAAATTTTTGTGAATAATGGCTAAGTGTTAAGTCCTCTCTTGCTACTAGTATTATAAATAGTGTATAGGAGGGTCAAGATGCAAACAATTGGGTGGTTAGGATGATCTCTTATAAAATATCATAGCTTGTGGGACCTTTGACTTGGTCAAGATTGTCAAGCTTCACTACTTGCAAGACTTAGTCATCCAAGACTATGGTCAATGACCATATTGGCCATGCCTAAATCGCCCAAGGCATCATAAGGGGGGGGTGACACGTGTCGCCCTCCCATTCGTCACAATATTACGTTTTTCCGACAATTCCATAATTCCGATAATTTTTTACAAGTCTCAAATCTTAACACTTGTGAGCTCTTACGTACTACCTTAAAACATGTCTTGTAAATACGGGGTGTAACAATACAGATGTATATGGGTCGTTTTCCGTTCAAGCTAAGAGAGGTTTTCCTTACTTCATAACTTTACAGATGATTTCACAAGGTTTGGATATGTGTATCTTATGAAGCACAAGTCCGAAGCCTTTGAGAAATTCAAGGAGTATAAGTTAGAAGTAGAGAAACAACTTGAAAAGCGTATCAAGACTCTTCGATTAGATCGAGGAGGTAAATACTTGAGTAGAGAATTTCTAGATTACTTGAAACTTCATGGAGTCCAATCAGAATGGACACCTCGTGGAACACCACAAATGAATGACATTGCTAAAAGGAAAAATCAAACATTATTGGATATGGTTAGATCCATGATGAGTTATGGAAGGAGAGGCGCGGAAAGCCACTCGCCGCAACTAATTGAAGTTCAGTCACTTTTTCAAGGAGGGCTTTCTCAGCTCTTCCAACATACCTTTGGTGTTATGCTTTACAAAACTCAAAACAAAGTAAATCGAGGTACCCCTTCTATGACAAATTTGAACCTTCCATCTATCTATATTCTGAATAAAGTTCCTTCAAAGTCAGTAGAGAAAATGTCATATGAGATATGGCATGACAAGAATCCTGCTCTTACACATATGAGAGCCTGGGGCTGTCGTGCATATGTAAAGAGATACTTACTGACAAGTTGGAATCTAAAAGTGAGAAATGTTACTTTGTGGGGTATCCAAAGAAAATAAGAGGATACTATTTCTATCTTCCTGGAGAACATAAGGTCATTATTTCCATAAATGCAACTTTTCTTAAAGAAGACTATGTCTACAGGGAACAGAGTTACAATAAGATAGAACTTGAAGAAATTCAAGAACCACAAAACAACACAGAGGTTGAATCCTTGTCGAATGACCTAGGCAGGAATTCAGTGGAAGTATTGGGTGAAGGTGTGTTACTTAGAGTGCAACCTTCAGTCAATGGGAGTGATGTGAGGATTGTTGCAGAAATACAAGATTCTCATACACAACTAATGAAAGATGATATAATGGTTGTACATCCTTCCATTCGGGAAACCCATGTAGATGATGTTCCTGAAGACTCTCATAGTGGTGGAAACACACAAGAACCTTCTCATAACCAGAATACAATAACCACAACAACACAAAATAACCAACTTCGTAGGTCCACTAGGACTCATCGGCCTAAAATACTTAATCACCTTGTTGAAAGTCAAAATGAGATAGATATTCCTGATAATGATGAGCCTACAACCTATAGTGAGGCTATGTTAGACATTGATTAGCAGAGATGGCAAGAAGACATGAAATCTGAAATGGACTTGATGTATGTCAATCAGGTTTGGAACTTGGTTGATTTGTCAACTGGGGTTAGACCCATAGAATGCAAATGGGTCTTCCAAAAGAAAATTGATGCATTTGGCAAGGTGCAAACCTACAAATCTAGGTTGGTAGCAAAAGTTTATAATCAGAGGCAGGAGGTGAAAAAATTCACCAGTTGCGAAAATCAAGTCCATTCGGATTTTGCTTGAAATAGCTTCATACTATGATTATGAAATTTGGCAGATGAATGTTAAAACTGATTTTCTCAATGGTAATCTAATTGAGGAAGTGTATATGATACAACCTGAAAGTTTTACATCCAAGTCAAAACCCAAAGCAGTATGCAAACTACAAAATTCCATTTATGGACTTAAGCAAGCCTCAAGGAGTTGAAATATTTGTTTTGACAAAGCTATCAAATTATTTGACCTTGTTAGAAACAAATAGGATCCATGCGTTTATAGTAAACACAAGAAAGGGAGTACTATTTTCATTATCATATATGTAGATGACATATTAATAATGGAAAACAATAAGTCCCTTATGCAATCAGTGAAGTAATGGTTATCCAACACCTTCATGATGAAAGACTTAGGTGAAGCCTGCTACATTATTGGAATTAGGATCTACAGAGATAGACCTAATAGATTGTTAGGGTTGTAACAGTCTATATACATAGACAAAGTGCTAAGACGTTTCTCAATGGAAAACTCTAAGGGATAAGGTCTTCCTATGGGTCAAGGCATCAAGTTATCTAAGAAGGATAGTCCTTCCACTGTTACAAAACTTGAACCCATGAAGAGGATCTCATATGCTTCAGCTATAGGATCAATCATGTATGTCATGAACTGCACTAGGCCATATGTGGCATTTGCACTTAGCGTGACTTGCAAATTCCAGAAGAATTCTATGGAAGAACACTGGAAATCAGTCAAGAATATTCTTAAGTATCTTAGACGAACTAAAAAATATTTCTTAGTCTATGGTAGACAAGAAAAGCTAGTCGCTACTGGGTACATTGATGTTAGATTCCAAATAGATCTTGATGACTTAAAGTCACAGTATGGATATGCCTTCATTTTCAATGGTAGAGCAGTAAGTTGGAAAAGCTCCAAGCAAGAAATCACTCCTGACTCGACTACTGAAGTCGGGTACATTGCTGGATCGGTAGCTTGTAAAGAAGTTGTCTCGATATCTGAGTTCTTAAAAAAAAACTAGGGATTTCTCCAAATGTCAGTCATCCAATAACGATATATTATGATACCACTGGTGCGATTGCGCAAGCTAAGGAACCAAGATCCACAAACAGAAATAAGCATGTACAAAGGAAATACCTCATACTCAGAGAGATGGTGGAATCTAAAGAAATATATCTAGACTATATTCCCACGAATGATAATATAGTTGACCCATTTACCAAACCATTAAGCTTAGCTAATCATAATGGTCATTTCGAAAACATGGATATTAGATCCATTAGAGATTGGCTCTAGGCCAAGTGGAAGATTGAAAGTATATATGTCCTAGAGACAATCTATATAAGGGGAAAAATATACTTGAACACATTTGTATAATTATTAATGAGATTAATATTTATGGCATTTGCATTTATTGAATTATTATTTAATTGTTTGCAATTATTCATATATGTGCATCATTTGAGCTTACGTTGTCATTAATAGAGTGAGATATTAATGATAGAACATAACTCTCAAGATAGACTCGACTAATGATCATCGAGAATGAGATATCGGTGATATGTTATAAGTCGACATGTGGTGTGCATCACATTCTTGGAGAAGGTAGTATGTATCACAACTATGAGTAATGATTACTCATGATGGACATATGGATACTTTGGAGAAGTATTGGTATTACCCTGCCGATAAACGATTTGTTATACATGTCTATAGTGTTATCGGTGTGTGGAACATAAAGTCATTGGCCAGTGCAAGAGACATATTTAGAATATGGTCTAGTTGTCAACTAATAAATGTGAGATAAAGTGATTAAGCCATTTGGATAGACACTTGGTAAATCAAAAGCTTAATCGAGTGTGTCGCGAATGAAAGTAATTTATAGTTCCGCATAAAGGTAAGTTTGTTGGATTCATGTACTTCACATATTGAGTTTGTCATACGACGCAATCTAGGAGCTTTGTATGGACCTTAATAAGATTAATGTCGATATGTGAAGGCTTATAGGATCACACTATATGCGATTGTTTCTTTGATTTAAGAGTGTATTGAGAAAGTATTAAGTATTCAATTGAGAATCAAGATATTTAATTTATAATAATTATGGAATATTTCTATTTAATAGAAATTAATTAATTAAGTTGAATTGGATTTCAGATTTAATTAAATTTATTAGATATGTTGTATGGGTACTCGGACAAATACAATGAAGCAATTGGGCCAGAAATTACTAGCCTAAAATTAGGGCCGCCCACCTTGACGCGTAAGTGGACTCAGTGGGTCCACTAAACATTAATATGGGCCAGGTTTTCATGTTTCAAATCTGCTTAGGTTTTGTCCCGAACTCCTGTATAAATAACACATACCCTATAATTATTGGGTTACAGAAAATAACTTCTCAGTTTCTAAAAGCATGAATTCTTAGCTTTCTTAATTAGGAGATACACTAGAGTTAGAACTTGCAGTCGAGGAAATAAATTACGTGGATACCTTAGTTTTGAATCCAGCGTTCGAAAACCAGTAAGTTTTCCTCTATCATGTTTTGAACATAAAATAGGTGATTATCGTATAATACATGCCAGGAATATTGTTGGGTAAAAAAAATCTTAAACTTTCGTTGTGCTTATGAACCCAACAAATCCCTACACATATATGTACCGATGAGTGAAATGATAAATATGTATATACTGTGATAAACATATTTGGTATATCACGGTTTTGGTTAATATATATACTCTTTCATTAATGAAACTAATCAAGGGATTTTGTTTTCATAGTATCAGAAGTCTAGGTATTTTTTTCTCTCTTGTTTCTGTTAGCCGATTTCCACGTGCTCACGCAAGTGTACGTATCATTCACAAATAGTATAGTCTGATAAGACCGAATATCATCCTCAGAAACTAGTTTCTAATTACCGTTCATCTATTTTATGTTATCTATTTAGCAATCGATAATAGAGTTGGGTTTTTTGTTTAACTACTAGAATAATTGCAAGAATTAACTAAACTATTGAAGTTGTAATCAGTTATGAAGGAATTAGTGCTTTCAAAATCATCGACTATCCACTCTATTCAATCCTTAATGCAACTAGAATGACTTCTTCTTCTACGTTAAGATAGTGGTTAACTAGACTGTCTTATATTCCGGTTAGGATATATAATCGCTCAACCCCAGTGCAGAACCCTTCTATATTTCTATGATAGGATTTACCATATAGGAGGATTAAGAACAGTAACGTATAATGCTACACAAGTATAGGGGTACTTTCGTCCGCGATTTTAACCTATGTCTATTCAATTACAACATATTCAAATCTCTCCTCTCGGTTCTTGATTCAAAATCATATAGATTATGATAATTAGTGATCAATTAACTATCAAACATTCATACCAATTATTGAATAAATCTTAATCAAGCGAAGAAGAAATCAACTAATGCATTAAGTCATGAAATAGAGTTTCAAGCGATTCAAAAGGAAAGCCCTAATAAAGTGTTTAGCTCCTAGCCATAGTCACGCTAAGAACTAATACAATTCCAAACATAAACTGAATTAAAAAGAAAGAAAGAAAAGTACTGCGAACTAAAGTCTCCAATTGTAGCTTCCAATCCTTGCCCTGTGATGTGTTGTTTGTTAGAATGACCTCCCCTCATAGAATAATCCCTAGGGCTTTTAGTATGTTGCAATTTTCGTGCCCTATGGACCCTTCTGCCCCTGGCTAAATTAACTTCGGATTCTCCATTTTCATACCGGCACCGCGGCAGTGATCAGCCAGCTGCTAAAGTTCTGTGGCTTCTTCGATGTTTCGCGCCACGGCCGATCACGGCGCTACGTCGCTCAAGCTTTCGTCTGGATCTTCAATTTCTGTCCTTTTCGACCTCAGATTCCTCCTTTTATGCCCATTTTTCGTTCCTTTTTGCCATTTTGCAGTTTTGAACCGCTGTGACTCAAAAGAAAGAAAAACAAACCTAATACTATACTAAAAACAACAAAAACGAGTAAAATACTAACTAAAAATGACTCAAAAAGCGTATACAAAATACGCTTAACAGTTCCGTCGAACTCTACCTCGGTTTCCGAGAGTCTATCCTCGAATTTCGTGCGTTTTCTCCGATCCCAAATTCTCTCTTTCAAACTTCTCAGTCACATATTATTCTATCATTATGTCTACATCAAAGAATATGTTTCATCCTGCCCTTACAGTTTCTAACATCAAGAATCACATCCCTATTATTCTTGAAATAGAAAAATGTCCAATATGCGATGTGGGTCGAACTGTTCAAAATTCAGGCATCCTCGCATCAAGTCATCCATCACATAATCCCCGCGGCTTCTGATGATAAGGAGGTGCTAAAATACGAGGATGATCCTAAGTTGTGGACGACGTTTGATGCCAACGTCCTTCAGTGGATTTACTCCACTATCTCTACCGACCTGTTGCAGACGATTATTGAGCCTGACGCTACGGAGAGGGATGCTTGGGATAGGCTACATGACATATTCCAATATAATCAAAATTTATGGGTTATTACTCTTGAGCAGGAGTTTTCCTATGCCAACATGGAAAATTTTCCGAACGTTTCAATATATTGTAAAAGGTTGAAAGAATTGGCGGACCAACTCTGAAACGTTGGTGCGCCTGTTAGCGACGATCGACTTGTTCTCCAGATGGTTGCTAGCCTCTTTGAGGCCTATTGTGGAATTGAAACTCTGCTTCGTCAAAGTACTCCTCTCCCGAAGTTCTATCAAGCCCGCTCCATGCTTACTTTGGAAGAAGTCGGCTTGACTAAAAAGGCAGTTATAAGTGCTAGTCTTGTGGTCATAATGACGTCCTTCCCTAATTTTCTGAATTTTGAAGACCATTCGAACCAAAACCGGTCTGAAGAGGGCGACAAAAATAGTCGAAAAAATAATGGAAAAATTACGGGGGCAAACGCAGTGGTTCCGACAGTGGTAACGGTGGCGGTAGATCTCATCCCCAATACAGCGGGGCACCGAACCACTGGTTTCAGCCTTGGGCCCATTGGCCGTGGGCTTGGAATAGTGGGCAATGGCCCAACAGCCCATATTCATCGTCGGTTCCAGCCACTATCCAGTAGGCCTTCCAACAGCTGTATTGGTCCAATGCCAATTGGGCCAGTGGTTCCCAAAGCAGCACTGGGTCGGGGCAGCATGCAGGTGTTCTTAGGCCCCGACCTCTGCAGGCCCATCACGCAGCAGGACCACCCAGATCGACATTGAAGCCGATATGCACACACTTGGTTTAATGCAACCGGACCCGAATTAGTACATGGACAACGAAGAAACTACCCACATGACA
Organism: Przewalskia tangutica; assembly: GCA_029844215.1. Taxonomy (NCBI): domain Eukaryota; kingdom Viridiplantae; phylum Streptophyta; class Magnoliopsida; order Solanales; family Solanaceae; genus Przewalskia; species Przewalskia tangutica. Next base: position 9,423,621 of record CM056718.1, on the reverse strand, counting down.
TCCGATCAAACTACTCTCTCATCTTATTCTAATTTGAGTAACTCTCGTGACATAATTGTTGGTAATGGTAATTCAATTCTGATTCGTGGTTATGGTCATAAAACTTTGTCTCCTACATCCACCTCTTATCTTGAAAAATACCCTTCATGCCCCTAAATTGATTAAAAATTTGGTGTATGTTCTTAAATTCACAACTGATAATTACGTTTCTGTTGAATTTGATCTGTTTGGTTTTTCTGTGAAGGATTTCAAGTCGGAGATTCCTATAATGAGGTGTGATAATAGGGGAGATCTTTATCTTATCACGCCATATTCCGGTCTCTCGAGTCAAGCCTTGCCATCAACTTTTGCAACCCTTGCTCCTTCCTTGTGGCATGCTCGTCTAGGTCATCTGGGGTCATTTATTTTGTCTTCCTTAGATAAAAATAATTTTATTTCTTGTAAGTGTACGTGTAGTACTCCGAATTGTCAATCTTGTTCTTTAGGAAAAATTGTTAGATTGTCGTTGTAGACTCTAATTCTCATACTTTAATGTCATTTGATATTATTCATAGCGATTTGTGGACATCTCCCGTTCTCAATTCTTTGGGTCATCGTTATTATGTTCTATTTTTGGATGATTATTCTAATTTTTTATGGACTTTTCCGATAGCGGAAATATCTCAAGTTTTTTCCACTTTCTTAAAATTTAGAGCATCCATTAGAACTCAATTCGAACGGAAAATAAAAAATATTCAATGTGATAATGGAAAAGAATATGATAATGGGCGTTTCAGGAATGTTTCGCTAATCATGTGATCAATTTTTATTTTTCTTGTCCTCATATGTCTTCACAAAATGGGAAAGCCGAACGCAAAATTCGTACCATTAATAACATTGTCCGAACTCTATTGATTCATGCTTCCGTACCTCCTTCTTTTGGCATCATACTCTACAAATGACTATATATCTTCTTAACATTCTTCCTACCAAAGGATTGACATATTAGTCCCCTCTTCAAATCTTATATAATACAACTCATTCGTATTCATATCTTAGGGTCTTTGGGTGCTTATGTTATCTGTTATTTCCGTCCACCACAATTAATAAACTTCAGGCCCGTTCTACCCCTTGTGTGTTTTTGGGTTATCCGTCTAATCATCGTGGTTACAAATATTTTGATTTATCATCTAATAAAATCATCATTAGTCGTCATGTTATTTTTTATGAATCTCAATTTCTGTTTGCAAAAGTGAGTAGTCCTGTGCCTAGTTCGTCTAATTTTTTGGGATGACGATGTCTCCCCGTATATTGTCCACCATTTCACGCATATATCCCGCACTTAAATCCACCAATGAGCCCATCGCCCGCCGGTTCTACGCCTCACATCGCCACTGCCGTGGTCCGTAAACCGCCGCCTCCCTAGCCCACTCGACCCAATTTTGTTCCTCGCTTACGCGACAAAGTGCCCATTCCGTCACTAGTCTCGTTATTTTCCAAAATTCACCCAATTCTCCCCAATCATAGACCAGTCACTCACAGTCAATGGGGTAGTTTTAAACCAAAAAGATATTTTAATTTAAATTTTAATGTTCTTAAATCACCCCTGCCTCGTAATCATGTGTCTGCTTTAAATTACCCGAATTGGAAAATTGCTATGACTGACAAATATAATGCTCTTATTAATAATAAGACGTGGGAGTTGGTACCCCGTTCATCTGGTGTTAATATTATTCGATTTATGTGGATTGTTACTCATAGAGACAATTATGACGGCTCTTTTGTGAGGCATAAAACTCGTCTTGTAGGTGATGGTAAGACTCAGCAGGTTGGTGTGGATTGTGGTGAGACATTTAGTCTGGTGGTCAAACCGACTACCATTCGCACTGTGCTCAGTTTGGCTCTTTCGAAAGCATGGCTCATTCATCAGTAGATCTGAAGAATGTTTTCCTACATGGTGATCTTAAGGGGACAGTCTATATGCATCAGCCTTTGGGGTTTAGGGATCCCAAATATCCTTAGCATGTCTGTTTATTGAAGTAGTCCTTGTATGGGCTTAAGCAGTCCCCACGGGCTTGGTATAAGAGGTTTGTAGACTATGTTTCGACTATTGAGTTCTCTCACATCAGGTCTGATAATTCATTGTTCATATATCATCTTGGTTCTTTCCTGGCTTATATACTATTATATGTGGATGATATTATCTTGACTACCTCTTCTGATGCATTATGTCAGTCTATCATGATAAAACTCAGTTCTGAGTTTGCTATGAAAGACTTGGGGCCCTTGAGTTATTTTTTGGGGACTTCTGTCACTCGTCATGCAGGTGGGTTATTCTTATCACAACGGAAGTATGCTGCTGAGATTATTGAGCGAGTTGGTATGTCATCATGCAAGTCCATTTCCACTCAAATTGATACTAAACCCAAGGTAGGGGTTGCGGCCGGCTCCCCTTACGAGGATCCGACCCGTTATCACATTTTTGCAGAGGCCCTTCAGTATCTTACATTCACGAGACTAGATATTACGTATGTCGTCCAACATGTTTGTTTGTTTATGCATGATCCCAGGGTTGAGCACATGAATGCGCTCAAACGCATTATTCGGTACATCCAGGGGACACTTGACTATGACTTACATTTATATCCTTCATCGACGTCTACACTTGTCTCGTATATATATATATTGATTGGGGTGACTGTCTACGTCTGGCTATTGTATATTTCTTGGTAATAACTTGGTCTCCTGGTCCACAAAGCGTCAGTCGACTTTGTCCCACTATAGTGTAGAAATCGAGTATCGAGAGGTAGCCAATGTGGTCTCTTAATCCTGTTGGTTACGTAATCTCCTTTTACAACTTTATTGTCATATTCAGAAAGCTACTTTGGTTTATTGTGATAATGTTAGTGTCATCTACCTTTCTGATAATTCGGTTCAGCACCAGCGCACTAAACATATAGAGATGGATATCCACTTTGTTCGTGAAAAGGTAACTCGTAGACAAGTACGTGTTTGTCACGTCCCCTCCAGGTATCGAATTACTGACATCTTCACCAAAGGTCTTCCCTCTATTCCTTTTTGAAGATTTTAGGGACAGTTTCAGCGTACGAAGACCGCTCGCTATGACTGCGGGGGTGTGATAAATATGTATATACCGTGATATACATATATGGTATATCACAGTTTTGGTTAGTATTAGTGTATTCGATTTTAACCATAATTAGTGTAAAATAATTATATTAATTAGTATTGTACATTTACCATAATTAGAGGATTCTTGTACTAGAATAAGGTTTTGGAATTAGAATAGGAATAAGATTTTACTATTATGAAAAATTATAAATTATATATACTCGTTCACTAATGAAAATAATCAAGAAATTATTTCTTTGAGGCAATATAATAAGGACTACGATAGACTTATTCCTAATCTCAATTCTCAATAGACGTTTAGGTTAAAAAAATCAAAGAGATATAAGGATAATTTAATCAAATACCCATTATGATATTTAATGAGGGTGTCAAAACCTTAAACAAAGATAAAAAAGAATCGGAGTAATTGATCAGATGCTTAAAGACAAATGTGTTTTTCACTATATTAATATGAAAATAATTACAACTTGTAATACTATTGGTATAGTTTTTGAATATTTAAATTATAATTTTAAAATATTGAATTGATCTAATTCATATCCGAAGACTAATCAACTTGACTTTCGAAAAATCAAACATGACAATTAATATGGGATAGAAGGGATACTAGTGTTGTAGAAAGATACGCCAATGGGGAGAGCTCATGCTCGGGTAATTGTCTGTGTCTTTAAATCGAGTGAAAGCTTTTCCTTTAATGGTTTTGAAAGAATGATAACATCCTACTTCCTATATACCAAAGCAATCTCCCATTAGCAATGAACGAAAAAGTGGGAAAGGATTAACACTAACATGGAACCCGATAAGGTTTTGTGAAGCAATTTTTGGGAAAGATGTGGTGTTGATCTGGTTGGGTTTTGATATTGGTGAATGAGAAATGATGAGATGAAAATTAAAGAGAGTAAAAGACACAGGGGGAATTGCAATCGGGGAACATAGACACAGGGAAGGGATCACTTTGCGGAGGAGAGACATCGTTCACGTTAAGGAGTCAACTAGGTTTACCTTCGCATTCGCAAATCTAAGCCTAGTTCCACAATCGTGAAAAGGTGCCTCCAGTGTTGGCTAGAGGGTCAAGCTACTAAAGCAACGGTTTGAGGCTCTAAAATTTTTGGGGCTCCAATTTCTTTATGTGGTGTTCGATATATGTATTGAATTTTTTTATTAATTTGATTTCAAGAAACATAAGGCCGATTAAAGAGGGAAGCGCTGTTGACACTCAATTTTGACCCATCTTTTAGACATTTTTTGCAATTTTTAAGCATTTTAGGACACCACATCTTATCATCATTTTTGACATTTTGTATATTTCTTACATAACATTCTATGTTGTTTATTCTTGTAAATTGACATCATGTTTTGTTTTTTACCTTTAATTAGGTATTAAACATTTTTTAGCATCTCTTTGAATAATTAACTGACACCCCGTCTTTACTTTTAATCAGACATTAAATATTCGCTAAATATTGTATTTTTATTATTATTGCATCAGGCATTAACATTTTAATAATTTGTATCTTTAAATAATTTTCCTTTTAAATAATTAATTCATTTTGCATTTTTGTCAAACCAAATTACGATCGAGCATAATCAATCATCCAATCCATAAATCTAAACCAAAAATGAAGCCCAATACACTTTCATCCAATACCCAAACCCAATACCCAATAACCAATACCCAATACCCAAAGCCCAATACCCCTAAACCCTAAACCTAATCTCACCCTATAAAACCTACCCTACTTCTACCCTATTTAAAGGGGCCAGCCGCACAGACCCTAAAGGCGACCCACACCTCTGCCCTTTGCCTCCCTCTCTCACCATCGTCCCCGTCGTCGTCGCCGCCCCTTTCGCCGGAGCTTGGAGCTCCGGCGAACACCCTCTCTCCCCTTAACCCTCTCGTTCAAAACCCTAGCCCTCACCCTCTCTCACGCCCTCACCCTCAGCCGCACACTCTACCCTTAAAACCTTCAGCATCATCTCCCTCACCTCTCCCGTCACACACACCCTAATTCACACAGCCCATCACCATACCCTATTTCTACCAACCCAGCCGCCTACCCCTCTCACCTTCCCATCGCCGACGAACTCCAGACCCTTCAGCCGCACGCCCTAACACATGCACCCCATTTCATCTTCTTAACTGATCTCTCTTCTCTTGATCTCTTTCCCTTTAAATCCAAAATTAATTACTAACAAATTCACACACACACACACACAATCGTCTCTCTATATCTATATTGTATTTTACATGTTTGCAGATCGGAGCTTTTAGCAGAACCGATTCAATTCTCTTATTTCTTATTTTCTTTTTGGGTTAGGAAATATGGCTATTTACACTGTGTTTCCTGCTTTAGTGCGCTGCGTAGAGGGGGGGAAAACTGAGTCTTGAACTATAATTGCACTTAAACTTTGTTGGTGAATTTCGTGGACACATAACTGTTTTGGCTTTGAGAAATTGTGGTGTCTTTATTTGTTTTAGGTGTCATTGTTGTGGATAATGGAATAGTGTTGTATGTTTTGATGTGTAAATTAATCTCTGGAGTGCTATAATTGGAAAAAGGGTTGCTAGGGATTTGATGGGGTTTCAAGTTACATTATACTATTATAGTAACATTATTTTACAGCAGTACTATACTTTCTGCAATGAGATGATTGTATTACTTGTATAAAGTTATAATAGATGAAGCACTATTTCTCCTCCTTCATAGTTAGTATAATGTGCAAGGCTTTAGAATTTCCTAAACTGTTGTTGGTAGGAATTTGATGGGGGTTTCTAATTACACTGTAGGAATGGGTTTCTAATTCATAATATATTAATTGAGAGATAAGTGCTAACCAAAGACGCAGCGACGAGAATCGAGGCCATAATCGCTCGTTGTCCCGTACTGATTTTTGGACGATTTTGCCCCTCTTATTTTAAACTGATTAGAATATATTCGTATTTCCAAAAGATAGATACTACAATGTGTATTTTACTGATTTTGAACAGATACTGCGCACTTGGCCGATGAAGGAATCTCCGTCTGATTTTCAAGGCCTCCCTTGTACAAAAGACGGATTTATTTTTTTGGCTTTGTTTATTAATTATTGCTATCACTTTAAAATTGTTTATTTTATCACTAACACTTTTACTAAGTGTTTATGCAGGTACTCGGAGATCATTTTGTGCAGAAGACCTGAAAAGGGCTAAAGATGTCCCGGAGTTTTATCTTATGTCATATTTAAATTTTAGTTTTTACTATTTTGTATTGCATTTTATTTTAATTATAAATTATATAAAAATGCTTAGAATAGATAGAATAGAAGTCAATACATAATTAACCTAGGTTTGAACGGATAACCGCAAGTTAGCGGATCTTAAAGGATGTCTAACTCCTTCCCTTTAGGATAATAAAGAACTCTGATCCAGAATCTCACATAGCTTTCGCAGACCTTTAAATGGAGATCATTAATTGCAGTATTTTATTGCAATAAATCAAGTGTCCTAATTCACTATAATAATTAGGTGGCGGCTCCTTAAATACATTTAGGAATCAACCATACGTGACACTCCCGTTTCGACTCCGGTTTAAAATGGGGTGTTACAAGCGCTCTCTAGCAAGAGTTTTTTTTCATTCTAAAGCTCGGACTAGGGGTGCTTATCGGGTGGTTTCAGTTCGATTTTGAATGTTATCAGTTAAGTTTGTTAGTTATCGGCCTGTAGATATACTAAATTGTTACACAATAACTTCCTTTTTTACTTTATTTAATTGTTTAAAGAATGAAAGTAATCGTTGATAAAGTATATAGTATGATATTTTTATAAAAAAAATAAGATCTTTCATTAAAATTTGACTTTAGATCACCGATGTTATTGAGCCGTCTCTGGGTGTCTCTATAGTAATGGTGGCCCAGCCCACATAACTTCGCGATAGAGAAAGGGTTCCACAATAACAGAACTCCCCGAGTATAAAATACAGAAAATGATTTCAGAACTCGTGTTTTCCTATAATTAATTAAGGCAAACAACATGTAGAGTTGGGGGATTTGAGTAATTAAGGAACCTGTACCAAGGTAACTATTCTAAACATTTATTTGGACATTATACATAATTCTACATAGATTTTATATTCTAAACATGAGAATTTATGACCCCTAAACTCCCAATTGAGTACGTTGAAGAATTAGACGAGTAAATGGACTCCAAAATGAAATATAACCATATAGTTAGACATACTGGACTATGGGGAACCCAAAAACATATTATGTCAGGATTTTACCCTTTGATCAAGAGCTGACTTCTTTCTATATTGATCTTAACTCTGACCAAGAGGTTTAAATTAAGGAAATGACATTTCTGGTACGCGTGGAAAGATTCTCCTTCATGAATAACTAATAACGACGGTGGATTCCACGACAGTGTACACACAGATTCATGGCATGCAGGTTTACATTTCATATAGTTGAATATTTTACATTATCACTAAACATATGATTATAGGTAAAGAATGGATCTTGGGTCTAACTCAACCCCAAAAGCTAGCTCGTAGGGTGTTTCATATCCGATGTGAGACTCTTAACACTCCCCCACACGCCCAGACATTGTTAACTGGAGCGTGGATAATATAATTTGGGGGTCCAACATCGGTAAACAAAGAATTTGAATGAATCTGACTCTTATATCATGTAAATAATGAATTTTGGGCCTAACTCAACCCCAAAAACTAGCTCGTAGGGCGAGGATTGTCCAAGTCCATATAAGGAGTCCATGTTCCCATTCCATATTATATACTTTTGTTTTCAGGTGAAAATGATTCTAACCAAAAACACAATTAGAAATTTGTATTCAAGGTTTTAAAGGCAAGTATGTCGTATCCGATCCGGAGACCCTATTTAATGAGTTCGATATTGCTAGTTAGGTTACGTGTAAGCAGGGTAAAAGATCAAATAAATACAAGAATAAACAAGTAAAATGAATAATTTAGCCGAGATTCTAAATGAATAAAGAGTGAAAGTTAGAATAAGAGTTGGGAGTTTGTATTGCTTAGAGAGATTTTTGTTACAAAGGTAAACTTAGAGAGAATACAGTGTGTCTTTCTTCTCTTCTCAGTCTTGCATATATAAGACAAATCTAGACTATTATGCCCCTCTAAAGCTATGACAACGTGAGCATAATGACATCATTGTACCCACGCGCGCCGCCACACTCTGATTTAGGAAGCCTGATGTAATGGGGGTCGTTGGGAGTGGAAGACAGTTGTGCTAAGGCTCCGAAACTATTAGGATTATCAAGTACTCTAACACTTTCGAAGGAGTTTCTACCCAATATAGATAGTCCTCCACTTTTCGGGACCTTTGAACTCATAGAACCAGGAAGTGGATGAGTCCCTCAACCGTCACTTTTTGCTTTTAACATGGCGTCTCTTGGAACAGGTGGACCAATTTAGCCGGCTATTTTCCCTTTGCATGACATCCCTTCGCATTAAATGCTCTACTAATCCTGTATCACTTACTTTACACGTGTCGTGCATCTATTGGTATCTTTTTCTCAGGTGGGGATGTCGTAACAATGACTTGATTTCCTTTCCTTTAAACCAAAAGTTACCTCTTCTCTGACCTTTTTACGTATCATATTTTATATAAGGGTTCTCTTTCATTCCCTCTGATCTTCCGACGCTTCATTTTTTCAAATTTTCAAACAGAAAGACATTGTCCCCTTCTTTTCCTTGGTTAAATCTTCTCACCATGTCTTCGGATTCTTCAGTTGGTGGCAGTGCCACCACTCGGACTCAGAGCCTAGCTCGTGGTGATTCAGATGTCCCTATTCACAAGGTTTCCATCATAGATTCTCTACCATCGACCCTGAGGACTTCGAAGAAGAAAAAGTCATCAGTTTTTTCTCCCAATCAACAGGCTAACACCTATCTTCCTAGCAACTGGTTTTCTATAAAAGATATTACAAAACACCCGATCTCCTTGGATTCAGAGCGATCCTGACTGGCCAGTAAGTACAAATCCTCTATTAGCGCTCGTTATCTGAGTCGGGTGCAGGTGGATTGCAGCTGGACCAATATAGAAGTGCTCCTCCCTAGGGAAGGATAAGATGTCACTTCATACCGACAGAGATACTCTTTTGTGTACACATTCTTTTTCCTTGCGATTGGGCAAACTTATCCATCCCGTGATTTTGGAATTTTGTCAAAAATACAAAGTTTGTCTGGCCCAGATTAGCCCAGCCTTTTGAAGGATGGTTGTGTGTCTCTGATACCTTTCTTCTCAGGTGGGAGAGGAATTTACTCTCGCCCACTTAATTCATCTCTATTCTCCTAAAATTTTCAGAGCGAGGGTCCAATTGTCCCATCGTGGCCAAATGGCGTTTATTACTAGTATTCATGACTACTTCGACCGTGGGAAGACGGAGAGATACATTGTTATCACGATGAGGAATCCATTCAAGCCACCAGAGGCGCCCATCCATGAGCGAAGGAATTTTGATCGTAAGTATTTCGTTCATGTCCGCCTTTATTATTTTGTCTTCCTAGATTCTTAACGGTGCCTCTGATTTTCGTTCTTCTTCTTTTGTTAGTCATATCTTGGACACCTGAACTAGTGTCGGGTCTGGCTCAATGGGTTGAAAAATTTTGGATTATGCGCCTTCCTCCCTTCATACATGATAGAAGATTGCGTCAAAACATAACTAGAAGGAGAAGAATCATGGTATTCTGAATGGAGTATTAGTCCGAGTATACGTGGAGGTTCTTAAAGATATGGATGTGGCCCTTCAACAAATTAAGTAAATTACATCCCAAAAGGTCGATGTCTCATTCTTCTCCTCCTCTAACAAAAAGAACCAGACCGAGTGTTGGGGAGCGAGATAGTCATGGGACTCCCCTAGCAGCTCGAGTTATTCCTCTTGTGGCTATCAACTTAGAATATGATGCCAATGAGGAAGAAGAGGATCATGCCCCAGAACTTACCCGCTGAAGGACTGACGTCATTGTTGTCGGTCTTTAAGGGAGATGGATTTATCGAATTAAATGAACTGATGTGCTCCTTTTTCTCTTACTCCCACCTAGGTTGGGGGTCTCGAATGCCCAACTTGCCAAATAAATATTGATGCTGTAATTTTCCCAAAGCTTTTGTAAACACATTGAGCAACTGCTTATTGGTTGATAGACGACTGGGGAATATTGTACCCGATTGAATTATGTCCCGGACATAGTGACATTCCACTTCAAAATGTTTAGTCCGTTAATGAAACACTAAATTTTGGGCAATATGCAAAATTTCTTGACTGTCACAATACATTTTAACCGGAGACTTGTGTTCAACGCCCAAACTATGAAAAATTCGCTTTAACTATTTCAATTCACAAATAGTCATTGTCATCGATATGTATTCAGTTTCCCCTAACGAGCGGGAGACAATATGTTGCTTCTTATTTTTTTCATGACACGAAAAAATTTCTAAGGGAGATGAACAAATCTTTAAGTGATTTCCGAGTCAACGGGCATCCGGTCCAGTCCGAATTTCAACATCCATACAACTTAAGATCCCAATCGTTTCTCATCACTATGCCTTGTCTTGGGTTCTTCTTCAAGTAGCGCACCACACAGATAGACACATTCCAGTGTGCTTTCTTCGGTTGCTGCATGAATTGGGATAGAACATGCACACAATATGACAACTCGGGTCGTGTAAAATTGAGATATATAAACCGATCGATCAAACGTCAGTATAGTTTCGGATCACCCAAATTGGATCCTCCGGCCAGCGTCAAACCAAGATTCTTTTCCATGAGAGTATTGATTGGTTTAGCTCCTAATAATCCGGACTCATAGATTATATCCAGTGCATATTTTCGTCGACAGAGAAATAATCCGATTGGTCCACGTGCAACTTCAACTCCCAGAAAATACTTCAGAGGCCCAAATCCTTCATGTGAAAATATGTATAGAGATATTCTTTGAATCATTTAATGAGATTATGGTCATTTTTGGAGATAACCAAGTCATCCACATAGACTAAGACGTTAAACTGCATATCTCTGTGATGCATAGTAAATAGAGAATAATTTGAGTATGACTGTTTGAACTCATATTTCATCAAAGCACTTGACAATTTCATAAACTAACACCTTGGAGCTTGCTTCAAATGATACAAAGATTTTTGGAGTCGGCATACTTGCCCCGCATTAGGAACACAAAATCTCGATGGCAATTTCATATAAACTATCTCGGTAAGCTCTTCGTATAAGGGAGCATTATGCACATCCATCTGATGCAACTCCCAATTTCGCGTAGTTGCAACAGCCAGAAAGGTCCAAACAATTACTACCTTAGCAACTGGAGCAAAAAGTATTGTTGTAGTCAATTTCTACCTCTTGTTTATTTCTGAAGATGACCAAACGAGCTTTGTAACGTTCGATTATGTCATCAGAGTTGTACTTGATTTTGTACACCCATATACATCTGAGTGTTTTCTTATCTGGTGGCAAAGTTTCTAGTCTTCATGTCCATTATTGTTACACCCCGTAGTTCCAGGGTATGTATGTAAGGACGTACGTACGAGAATACGACAGTAATATTGGAAAGAAAGAAAGATGTGATTTTTCGACGAAAAAGTTTCCGGATTTTGTGAAGGAAAAAGGTTCGTTAATGAGAATTGGATTCCCAGATTTGGTATCTGGGCTTCTTGGATTATATTAGAATTATGAGATTTTATTTTCGGAAATGGTCACGTGGGACCCACGGGAGAAATTTACGGTTTTGTGGGGCCCACTTTGTTTTGGAGATTTTGGATATTTTCGGAAGACGAAATATTTTGGACGAGTAGGGGGGCGACACGTGTCACCCCCATGTGGCCAAGGTTGGCCGAATTGGCTTGACAAGTGTCCCTTGGCCGAAATGGGCCAACATGTGGCAAGCCACTTGTCTTCATCTTTGGGTAGCCATTTGGAGGGTGGGACCCACACACACTTGTCCCAAGATCTCACCACACACTTGCCTTGATCTTGACCATTGATTTCTCTATAAATACCCCATGAATGCAAGACTTATTCTTCATCCCACACTTAGATTTTCCAAGGCAAAACTCCCTCCCCTTTCCTTGTGAGCTCTCGGCCATGGGCTGTTTTGGTGAGCTAAAGTGGTCCAAAAATTCTTAAAGTTTTAAGTGTTCTTCCTTAGGGTGTTAGGAAGATTGTGTACCAAGAGTTGGAAAATATTTCACACCCCTAGCCTTAGATATACCCCTTGGCCGAAACATTGCCAAATTTTAGCCTAAGTGTTCTTCACTGCATCTAAGGGTCGCTTGTAGCGGATTGGAACGTAAGGAATTGGAGCTAAACGTTGCTCAGGATCGACTTATTAATCTTGGATAATTTTGGGCTTATCGAGGTAATGATCTATGTCCCCCTATTGTAATTGGATATTACATGTTGTAGTAGTTATACTTGAGTATATTATTTTGGAAGAATGATTATAAAGGATTGAACTGTATTTACATTGGAATTTGTATTCTGAGACTTGTAGTATTATTGTGGAGTAGAGTTGTACACGTCAGGTTAGGCGTGTAACCCCTGAGTTGTTGGCTTGGTAGCGGGCCTTGATAGAGAGAGATTTATGTGGTTACGGGGGTCTTCGAATTTTCCGTAGAATAAGGAACCTTGTACTTAGAATTGTTCTACGAAGAGATCTAGAGGTTGATAGACGTTTTGTGACCTTTATAGGTTGAAGTTCTACGAGTAGCGTATTCTACTTGAAGGGTGAAAAAGGCTAGCAGGGTTATAATACTTTGGAGCCTTTTGCTAATTGTCGATAATCGTCGCGAGGTATGTGAACCTCTTCCTATCTTTTCTAGCTTGATTGTTGTGAACTATGTAGTACGGTAGACGTACGTGTGCTAAACGAGGTTTGGTTGGTTTAAAACATAAAGTGTTATAATAGCTTTATGGGAAGTTAGTTATAACGACTTTATGTAGGTAAAAGAATGGTTTATTGATTTTAGAAGTTAAGAGACTTGATCTTGAAAGATAAGAGACTTGACTTATTTGGCTTGATATGAATTTTGTTAAAAAGTTGTGAAACCTCATTCGTGAGTAATGAGTACTTGGTTTTTAAAGAATAATGTTTTACTGATTTCGGAAATGAGAATAAGTATCGAACAAACCACTGCAGCGTTAATAAAGGAAAATTTATTGACAAATAATTAATTATATTAAAACCAGTAGAAACCTCCATCTGCATAGAAGCTAAGATAAGACAAAATTGTATTACATTTCCTAGATCATGGCTGCTTTAATAAGATTGTTATAAACAGGAATAACCTACTCGCACATAAGGCATATGTTACTCAAATTGTTTTAAAAGAGATTACGTTATTAAGTGATTAAGACTATGAACTATGAAATCTTCGAAATTAAGAGACTTGAGTATTTGAAATTATGCAACTTGAACTTTTGGAAAAGAATGTTGTTACTTGATTTTAAAAAGGAAAGTGTTTCGGTTTAAAAAGGAGGGCATGCTATTGCCTTATTTTGATTTAAAAGGAAAGCATGGTATTATCTTAATCTGTCTTAAAAGAGGGTTTAAATGTTATGGCCGATTCTACCTCGAGTCCCATGAGATGGGCCGAGACATGTATACCACCCGATTCTACACCGAGTCTATGAGATGGACCGGGAATGTATTCCACACGATCCGACACCGAGTCCATGAGACGGACCGGGAATGTATTCCATACGATCCGACACCGAGTCCATGAGATGGACCGGGAATGTATTCCATACGATCCGACACCGAGTCCATGAGATGGACCGGGAATGTGACCATGCGATTCCACCTCGAGTCCCATGGGATGGGCCGAGACATGTTACGTATCACACGATTTATACCTAGACTGCCGGCAGTGAGGAAGGAGTTCCACGGGCATGAGGGATGACTTTGAGGGCGTGAGTCTCGGACGTGGCATGACTGCTTTTATGTTGTGAACTGTAGTTTGGTTATCATACATGTCTCCTGTTTTATATAGACTGTCATGATTTCATTCTGATATTTTAGTTTCACATACTGTACTGTTATGCGACCTCCTCCGGGCCGCGTTCATGCCGCAGGTAGGTACACCGGTTGTTGATCCTCGCTCATGGATCACGATTCAGCGTTGGGAAGCTCCGCTTTCTCGAGGCTTATCTTTTAGTATGATTCTCGAGATTGTAAGTTCTTGTACATTCGGGGTATGGCGGCCCTGTCCGTCATTGTTGTTATAAAATTCTTAGAGGTGCGTAGTAATCTTGTTGTGGCGGGGTTTGTAAAGGATATAACTGTTCGGGTTTTATGTTTATATGCAGAAAGGTGACCGTTTTGGTTAGCCTGTTTCTTTTCATATTGTTCATATGCTTAAGTTTTTTTATTTCCGCTGATTTTCTCTGATGTTGTATCACTAGGGTGCCCGGGGTAAGGCACCAGTCACGGGCCCGAGGTCGGGTCGTGACAATTATCCTCCAACTCTTGAATCTTTTGTTGCATTGCTATTTTCCAATGTTCTTTTTTCATTGACGAGAAGGTTTTTGGTTCGGTTCCTGTGGTAATTATTGCAAGCAACTATTGGTGTTGCGAGGAAAAATTATCATATAACATATAGTAAGCTAAAGGATAAAGTGTATCTGAGGTTGTCGAAGATCAAGAGGACGCGTTGATGGACCTTGTTTCGAGAATGTTTCTATGACGTAGTTGCGAAACCGAGTCGATTCATGCTTCCGATGTTTATCCTGACTCAGTTCTTCTTCCAGGGGCATTTTGTTAGTTTGGTTACCTTCAGTTTGTACTTCCTCCATGTTTTCTCTATCTATACCGGCATATGTCTAGTCTAATGCAGGTTGATCCGTATGTTCGATATTCAGTGTTTGTACTTCATCCATTCGTTTTTTATACGTATATTGTCAGTAGTTCCTCCTTCGAAGTCATGTTGATTTCTTTCTTCCTTCGTTCCATCCGCGATCACTTCTATATTGTCGATCAAGCTATCGATCCTACAACAAAAGGGGGCTTAGTCTCGCATAAGTTAGTATCTCTTGAGACTAAATATTCATAGTTCTCTAAGTCATACAATCTCTAACCCTTTTTTCCGTAGGGGTATCCCAAGAAGACGCACCTACGACTCCGACTCTCAAACTTGTCCCTCGTTTTTCCATTTGTGTGTGCATAGCATAGTGACTCTATCATTTTTAAATGATCATAACGAGGTGCTTTCCTGTATAAACTTTCAGAGGAGGTTTCCCCATTCAATACCGAAAATGATGTTCTATTGATCAGCTACCCCGCAGTCAAAACACATTCTCCCCATAATTTGATCGAAAATGATCTTAAAATCTCAATGTTCGCACCACATTAAGAATGTGATATTGTTTTCTTTCGACTCTTCCATTCTATTATGGTGTCTCTGTGCAAGATATTCGAAAAAAATTCTATGTTCGAAGAAGTAAGTCTTCATCATGTGAACTCAGTTCTATTATCACTTTAAACAATCTTCACTTTCTTACCAAACTACCTATCCACCAGGGCGAAGAAATTTTTCAAGATTTAAGTCACTTTTTTTTATCAACTAAGAGAAAGATTCACATATGAACGATCATCCACAATAGTAAAAAAAATATGAAGTACCACAAGAGGAGGGGTTCTATATGGTTCTCATAAATTACAATGAATCATCTCAAAAGTATCTGAAGCAATATTATCACTTAAAGGAAAAACACTTCATTTACTTTGCATGTTGGCATACATCACATTCTCTACCACTCTCCTTTAAGCCTAATGTCGTAATAGACTTCGTTACTTTTTGTTGTCCAGAAATAATAAATAATTAAAATGACTAAGTGACGGTAAACTATTTTATGTTTTTGGGTCATTCCAATAATTCTCCCAAGTTATAATAAGAAATTAAGGTGCAAAGAAGCTGACCATGAATAATGCTGTAGAAATTGCACCAGCACGATTTATTTCTCCTCAGAGGCTTTCAAGTGCTCCAAAATTAGAAACAATTGTAGAAGAAGAATATAAAACTGGTCAAGTTTTTATTGAGAAGAAAGTGTTATATGTTCTCTTCCTTTCTGTTCTAGCTTATACATTGATCAACAGATACACTATGGTTTAATTAATATAAAAGGAACAATTTCTCTTTTCATGTACTTCATCATCACAATAAGATGTTGCATTGTGTATTTGTCATTATTTTCTCTCTCTCTCTCTCAAAATTTATATTTAAGAATGACCATTATCGCATATATTTCTTTCTTTTTCTTTCCCATGAAACTTATATTTAATTTTAGGAGGTACAATGTGTACCATGATAACATTTCGGAATGAATTAGATGTTTGTTTCCCTCTACTATGTGGATGGTTAGGATGTTAGAAGACAAGTTATTCATGTATTAAATTTTGTATAAGTAATACTACATTTGGTAGTTGGTTAGCAGGTAAATCATTCATGCATAAAATTGATTTGAAATTTAGAAACTTGCATAACTAATATATGTATTATTGATAAAAATGCACATGCGGTTAAGAACGACGACGTAGGGGGGTGTTATACTAGGTCATCCGTCTCCTTATCTTTTACACAAGGACACTTCTCTTCAACATTCCTCTATATAATTGAATGCTTAAAAACAAGATTGTAATAGACTTGTAGAATGCCAGAAATAACTTCAATACAATGGTGTATATTTAATACGCATGTTGTATTCCATAGGAAATAGTACTAATTATTGGACACCAAATTTTGAAAATAGAATGAAATAATCTTTCTTATGGACTATACAAAACAATAAAGGGCCGATTGCAGGAACTTTTTACAATTCAATAATCTATACTTTTTCCCTCTGAAATAAATCTAAATGACTTCATTATATACGAGGATAAAGTGCTGTTCATGGAAATCCATCTGCAAATATAACATGCATTCTATGGTTATCCAAATAACAAAGGACAAATATATGCAAACACGACAAGATCCTACAATGAGAGTACTTTCAAGCAACCATTAAATACCTAGATAAATATAAAGTCGAGGGTGTGGTACGAATACAATATTTTCTGGTAATCAAGTGATTTTCTTATTTATTATCTGGTGTTTTGGGGAGTAATTAACAAAAAACATATCATTTATAAACATAATCTAGGAAACCCTATGGCAGGTTGGCTTAGGATTGGGGGGGGGGGGGAGTGGGGGCGGTGGGTCGCGGGTGGCAGGGGGAGTTGGGGTTGGAGGTGGTGAGGAGACAATCAGCGTCGAATGCCATTTATAGAACTTGTTTTTCCTACTCTCACCAAAGAAATCATTTTTTTGATTTTTAAAGAATTTGTTTTCCTAGAAAAAATATTTTCCATGACCAACCAAACATGAACCAAACAAGTATAATACCCTTGGATTCGCTCCCATAAGAAAGCTCAAGTCATTCAAGTAAAAATCAAACCTTCAAGAATGCAGAAACTCATAGTCTCATACCATTATGTTTCATCAACCTATATTTCATTGACCATCTGAATGAAATTTGGATGTTACTAGTAAAATACGAGAATTATCTGATTCATCTTGCAAATACATACTAAATAGCTAGTTAGCTAACTTTCAATTGTTCATTTTACACACTTAGACAATAGTAGCTAGGGATTTTGCTAAAGCATTTCAAAGATAGACATAGGTTAATATTAGCATGCCAGAACAAGTTACTGAAATGATATACCAAGTTGTTTGGGTTTACGATTCCAACGTTCAACCGTAGCCTTTATGAACACAATGCACCCACTTAGCAGATATTCTATTGTTCGTTCTCATTAATAAACTTCACTTACTTCATGAAGCCAAACTTTTCGAAGAGGAATTTTGTTATGAAGCAATAGTGATATCTTCTAGTTTGACATGCCTTTCCAGTTCCAAGATAAATTTGTATCCCCATAAGGCCTGCATAAACGCGAGCTCAAATCAAAAGTCCTGACAACATGCAGAAAAGGCTGCACAACAATGACTTAATTAATGGGATGTATATCCTCTTAGTATCAATAACCCGAGCAAGGTTAACAACTTAGCACATTTTACAGAAAAATAGTAGTAATAATCATTTGCAGCGAGGCAGATTTAAAACCATCATGATGACATGGAAAGGAGAAAGGCTGAGTACATATGCAGCCCCTTAAACTTGTTCATTTTTAAACACCTAAACTAAGACCAATACCTATTGAACACCTAAAGTGGATAGAAAATGTATTTATTAGACACCTTCTCTTTATGTGGCATAACAAGTGAATTACACTGCTTTTGAGAGCGTGAAATAAGCCAATTTGTTTACTTTTTTTCTTTATCTCCTTATGTTCTCTAAGCCTCCATCATCTCAAACACCTCCACCACCTCGAGCCACCACTGCCGCCTTCACCACCGTGCTCCCTGGTATTCCTTACCTATGATGCTATATATTGACAATAAACTTTTTTCTCCATATGTTAGTTAAAATGAGACGGAGAAGGCACTTGTTCGTATGCTCCAAGGAAAAAAGTAAATACACCAAATAAACTTAAATAAGCTTTACCATGTGCGCGACATCAAAATTAATGGTTAAAACTCAACTGGTGTGATTCAAGGTTGATTTATGGAGTTTCTGCCAAATTTAGAATCAAAACTTTTGAAGAGAAATTTGTCGCTACTACTCGTCATTGTCGCCTGAAATAAGAAGGTGAATTAGTGGACCTATTTCCTAAGTTGGGATATGGCTCCTGGCAGTAGATAACAGTTGCCCGAAAGTATTTTCCAATCGAACTCCAGTGAAGTTTACTACTGGTTTCAGATCCGTTGCAGTCTGGCAGAGTTTTCTTTTTTAAAAGTTGATTTTGGAGAGGAATATGAGTAGGAAGATAGAGAGATTACTGGTTGGATATTTCCTGGCTGAGCTCCGGGGAGACTATCACTGTTTTTGAGTCTGAATATTTGTATTAACAGATTGTTTGTTTTGTGAAAGGAAGCTATAGAGCAGAGCATAAAAAGAAACAAATAGCCGGAATACGTTCCGACTACCATTGATTCCGATCATCTCTTCTTTTCCGGTGATCTTTAATATTTTTTCATGACCGTCTTACTTGTGCGAAGCAATGGAGATCAGAAGGGGATGGGGTACATGGAAGCGAATTTTGACACGTCATTTTTCTTTCCAAACGTCGAGTTTCCATTGGTTTATTTTCCAAGTAAAATGCGTGAAGTTCACGTGCTTAAACATTTTGGCAGATTGGTTAAAAGGTGTTCAATAGACATACTCTACCCTTAGGTTAGGTGTTCAATAGGTATTGGTGCTAGTTTAGGTGATAACATGGAAAAAATAGACAAGTTTAGGGGGCCATATATGTATTCAGCCAAGAAAAAAACCAAAAGCTAGCAATAGGTCAAGTTGTCAGCCACTCAGCAAGCAATATTCTTTTATTGAGCTGGGACTATCAAATTGGCAGCCCCTCTCCAGCATACTGTAACTGCTTGGTTCTTCACGGGCCTCTCCAGCATACTGTAATTGATTGGTTCTTCACGGGCGACCAATAGTTACAAATATGCAAAATTTTGTTTATTGTCACAGGAGGCATATTTTGACGAATTTCAAATTTTACCAATCATATCACTCAAATCAATAGTTGGTACTGAAAATCCTATAGAAGTATTCAGGTAGGTTACAGATAATGAAGCTGCCACAGAATTCAGATTGGATCTGGTCTTGTTCTCTGCCAGACCTAGAATTCAGATTGTGATTCTGACTCAACCATCACGATTTGGTTGATTTTCAGTTGCCGGAACAGTGTTTCCCAGCATTACAGTTGATTTTTCTCGACACTCTTCACTGTTTCGGCAGTGTTTTGACTCTTTCCAGGTTGTTTTCAAGCATCTGAAGAGTGGATTCTCCTCGATCCAATCATGTTTCTTGGTTTTTCTAATTCCAAAACTATGGGAGTAGAAAATTCAAGTCTTATGATCACCGCAGAACCCTTAATGACGAGATCAAAAAATCGAACATCACATTCTATGAAGAATAGACGAGGAGAGGTCGGTTTGGAAGATCTCAACCTAAGTGTAGTTATTATAATAGGCTTGGACACACTCGTAAACTATGCTATTCTTTGTGTGGTCAACCTAAGAATGTTCATATTGCTTAGGCTGACACTATAGGTAATCAACAAGTTTATTTATCTGAAGAGGAATATAATGAGTATCTTCAGTATCGAGCAAGTAAGTAGACATCTCCACAAGTAGCCTCAATCGCAGTCTAATACTCTTGGATCATGGATTGTGGACTCCGGCGCTTCTGATCATTTTTTGATAATAAATAACTTTTATTAAATATTGTTTATTCACATTCTCTTCCGGCTGTTACTTTAGCCAATGGTGTTCAATCAAAAGCTAAAGGAGTTGGACAGGCTAATCACCTATCTTCTGTCACTTTAAATTTTATTCTTTATGTCAGTGATTGTCCTTTTAATCTTGCACTCGTACCCTAAATTGTGCCATAATATTTTTTGATGATTTTTTTGTTATGCAGGACCGCAGTACGGGACAAATGATTGGTGTAGGATATGAATCGCAAGGCCTTTACTACCTTACCTCTTAATTCTCCTATAGCATGTCCAAATACAAATCTTCCGGGCTTAATTCACAAACATTTGGGACATCCAAGTTTGTTAAAGCTACAAAAGATGGTGTCTACTTTGTCTACTCTGTTCACATTAGATTATGAGTCGTGTCAACTTGAGAAACACGCTCGCACTACCTTTCCACCTAGTGCTGAGAGTCGTGCAGGGTCCACTGATATTTGGGGTCCTAGTAAAATTAGTTCAACCTTAGGATTTTGTTACTTTATTAGTTTTGTTAATATTTATTCAAGATGCACTTGATTTTCTTAATAAACAATCGTTCTAAGTTGCTTTCTATATTTAAGAGTTTTTGTGCTGAAATACAAAATCAATTTGGTGTCTCTATTCGTACCTTTCGTAGTGATAACGTCTTAGAATATTTGTTGTCCTCCCAGTTTCAATAATTTATGAATCACCAAGGAATTATTCATCAGACATCGTGCATGTACACTCCTCAACGGAATGGGGTGGCAGAGAGAAAGAATAGACACCTAATTGAGACTGCTCTCACTCTTCTCATTCAGTCTCATGTCCGTTGCGTTTTTTGGGCGATGCAATTCTCACATCTTGCTATTTAACTAATCGGATGCACTCATCTTCCATTCAAAATCAAATTCCTTATTCAGTAATGTTTCCTTAGTCACCTCTATACTCTCACCCCCTCGTGTCTTTGTGAGCACATGTCTTGTTCATGACTTAAGCCTTGGGAAAAATAAATTAGCCCCTCGTGCTTTCAAATGTGTCTTTCTTGGTTATTCTCGGGTTCAAAAGGGGAATCGTTTCTACTCACCTGATCTTCGTCGGTACCTTATGTCAACCGATGTCACATTCTTTGAGTCTTGACCTTATTTTAGGTCCTCTTCTAATCATTCTGACATATCTGCGATCTTACCTGCACCGACTTCTGAGGAATCTACTATTACTTCTACATCTCCATCCACCACGCCACCAGTCTTACCTATGCCGACTTTTGAAGAATCTACAGTTACTTCTACGTCTCCACCCACAGTATTACCACTCTTGACTTATCATCATTGTCCATGTCCAGCATCAGGCTCAGATGATTCATGTCCTGCACCGAACTCTGCCTTTACTGTGGACTTGTCTCTTCATGATCAACCAATTGCACTTCAAAAAGGTATACGGTCCACTCGTAATATTAACTCACATTCTACCTTTTTAAGTTATCACGATTTGTCATCACCCCATTATGCCTTTATATCATCCTTGTCCTCTGTCTCTATCCCTAAGTCTACAGGTCAAGTCCTTTCTCATCTAGGATGGCGACAGGCTATGAGATGTCTATCTTACATGCAAGTGGTACTTGGGAGATTGTTCTTCTTCCTTCAAGTAAATCTATTGTTGGTTGTCGTTGAGTTTATGCAGTTAAAGTTGGTCTGAACGGCATCGGCTTAAGGCTCGCCTTGTTTCCAAGGGATATACTCAGATATTTGGTCTTGATTACAGTGATACTTTCTCTCTTGTGGCTAAAATAACATATGTCCAGCTTTTTCTATCCATGGTTGTCTGTCGTTGACCTCTTTATCAGTTGGACATTAAGAATCATTTTCTCCGGGGTGACCTTGAGAAGGAAGTTTATATGGAGTAACCACCTAGATTTGTTGCTCGGGGGGAATCTAGTCTGGTGTGTCAATTGCGTGGGTCACTTTATGGCCTAAAACAGTCTCCTTGAGCATGGTTTGGGAAGTATGACACGGTAATTCAGGAGTTTGGCATGACTCGTAGTGAAGTTGATCACTCTGTGTTTTATCGGCATTATGCTCCAAATCTGTGTATCTATTTGGTGGTTTATGTTGACGATATAGTTATTACCGACAATGGTCAGGATGGTATCATTAATTTAAAGCAACATTTTCATACTAAAGACCTCAATAGACTGAAGTATTTTCTAGATCAGGTATAGTTATTTCGCAACACAAGTATGCCTTAGACATTCTTGAGAAGACATGAATGATGTGATGTAGACCCATTGACACTCCTATGAATCTGAATGCTAGACTTCTGCCAGTACAAGGGGAGCCACTTAGTGACCATGGATGATATAGGTGGCTAGTTGGTAAATTGAATCTCACAGTGACTAGACTTGACATTTCTTTTCATTTGAGTGTTGTAAGCCAGTTGAGATGTATTTGTCCGCATTTTGCGATATATAAAGTCAGCTCCAGGTAAAGGACTATTTTTTGAAGATCGAGGTCATGAGCTGATCATTGGATATATAGACACTAATCGGGCAGGATCAACTTCTGATAGACATTCTACATCCAGATATTGTGTTTTAGTAGGAGGTAATTTGGTATCCTGGAAGAGTAAGAAACAAAGTGTGGTTGCTCGATCTAGTGTAGAATCAAAATACCGAGCAATGACTGTAGCAACTTGTGAGCTAGTGTGGATTTAAAAATTGCTCAGAGAACTAAAATTTGAAGAAAATAGTTGATGGAACTTGTATGTGATAACAAAGTGACCCTTCATATCGCATCAAATCTGGTATTTCATGAGAGGACTAAGCACATTGAGATTGACTGTCACTTTATCAGAGAAAAGATACTCTCCGGAGATATTGTAACAAAATTTATAAAGTTAAGTGATCTGCATGTAGATATTTACACCAAATTCCTCACTGGTCCTCGTATTAGCTACATCAGTAACAAGCTCGGTAAATATGACTCGTATGCACCAGCTTGAGGAGAGTGTTACAATAGGAATAGGAGTAGGATTTATATATAGTATCCTACATAGAAAAGGATTGGATGTAATGTCTATAAATACGACTCAGTGTAACAATAGATACATAATTCAATAATATTTTTCTCCCATAATTTCTTACAAACATATTATCTACATAATAGAATCCTAAAAAAGAATTCATCTTTTTTTTATCTGGTAAAAGTATTTTCATTCATAAACATGGTCAAAACAGTCGGATACAAAAAATATACCAAAAAGCTACAAACTCCACACAATCGTCTATACAAGTTGTGTACACCAAAAGAAAATAAGAGAACGGAGACTACTCAACTGAGAGAAGCTCGACAATACTCCTTCAATAGCTCTCCTATATCTCTTTCCAAACAACCCACATTAAAGAAAGTGGGACCACGTTCCAAGTCTTTCATCTTCTCCTCCTACTCCCGCTCTTCCAGCTAAACATCAACTCTTTCACAGTTCTTGGCATCACGCATGAAGTGCCAAACCACCTGAACATGTCCCACCATAACCCCATAGTCCACCTACAATGTAGAAGAAGATCCACGTCCTCGCCCGTCTCCTTGCACATGTAACACCAACTGACACAAACAACCTTTCGCTTTCTAAAATTTTTCGTTGTTAGAATCACCTCTCTAGCAACTAGCCAAGTGAAGAAGCACACCTTCCTCGACACTTTTGAAATACATAACGCATTACATGAAAAGCATGCTCCTCCCTAATCAAAAGTTTCTCATAAGGACTTCACGAAGAACACTCCATTTTTTCCCAGACTCAACCGCCAAACATCAGGAAAATCAGACAAATTGACTTGCCTATGTAGTAAGGCTAGCAATCTCTGCAACTCAACCACTTCTCAATCATGGAATTACCTTCCACATCTCAAATCCCAAAAAGTCTCTCCACTCCGTATCCTCCTAATTTGTTGAATTGTCAAGTCTCTTTGGCAAGAGATTTTGTACAAACTCTGAAATTCATCTTTCAAAATTAAGTCCCAACACATTATTCTCCTCCCGTTTCCAACCTTGAATAAGATGTTTTCCAAAAAAACATCACATCCCTTCAATAAACTCCTCCAAAACCACAATCAAAACTCAAAAGGCAAAGTAATACCTCTAGTTCTCCCACCTCCTTCGGTAATCCCATGTTTATCTACTATTACCCCAATCCACAACGTTTGTACCTCCACTCCGAATCTCCAAAGATATTTGCCCAGTAAGGGATTACTATACTTGAGTTTAGTTCCAAGCTCCTTTCCAAAAGGTGGGTGATGTTACAACTGGTTGTTGTTGAACATAATCTCTCTTTAACAGCTTGTTTGGATGGTTGTTACCTATTGTATTGTGTTGTTAAATACAATATTTGTTTTAATTGTTACTTATATTTTATTGTATCCTATCATTAAATCTCATCGTTATGTAACGATGAAAAGTCCAATTTTATGTAACAACCGATTTGGTGTGATAATGTCATTACCTTTTTTTCTCATTTTATCTTTCCTTATTATCCAATAATCATATTTTATCCTTTACTGTATCTTTTATGATAGCTCTACACCGTACCCTGCTTTTCTTGTAGGTTTATCTTTCAAATTGTTGATGTCTAACACTATGTAACAACGAGAAACAATACAATCTATCCAAAAGTTGTATTCATCGAAACAATACAGGACAATACAATACGATACAACACAATAGATATAATACAATACATTATGAAACAATATGTAACAACCATCCGAAAGTGTAATCTTCTAGTAACTTAACAATCACCATTCTAAAATAATGTGTATGATTGGCTTTTATTTATTGCAATTAATATCCCAAGATCAATTTGATCAACATCATATTTGCTACTAGATGTTAGTTAACTTAAAACACTAACTTCAAAGAGAACAATATATTTCAATTATTTCCCTCTAAATCACTTTACATCCTTCGAACCTTCACCGAAACTTTTCTCTAGCTAATTTATGCTATGATCAACCCCCAGAAAGGTACCTCCGTCGCATTTTGTGTTACAAGCTTTCTTGTATTGTGTGTTCAAAAAAGAATGGCATCTTTCTCATTTTGGAAACTATTTAGTAGTATCTCCATTTTACCCTTTGACATGACTTGGTGACATAATTTGGTGGGATCCAACCGATATAAAAATTTATTCCTTTATAAGGAAAGAAAATGAAAAGGCTTGTGGAAATCTCACCATCACTCATTTAAAAGGATAATTTTGATATTTTGCATATATTTGGCTACGTTGTTAAAAACAATTAATTTCTTAAACTTCGAGCCGAGTAAAATACTTACACATAAAATGGGATGAAGGGGTGATCAATTACTTTCTCCTGGGTTGATCCGGAAAAACTATGAAATGTTACTGCAATTGTTGAACTAGTCTATACTTCCTAGGGAAAGAAAAAGGATAATTTGTAACTGTTTGTGATGCTTATAGAACCTTGCCTGCAAAAATGTGGTGGAATTTATAACCAAGTTTTTCGTTTTTCCTGGACCTTTCTGTAAGTTTGGGATGGACAGTCATATCTAGTAGAAAAAGGCTGAAAGACATTAGACACTAGGAACTATACTAAAAGAAGCACCTGCTGTGAGAAGTCAACTAGTCAGACTAGTTTAGGTCAATAGGATTTTGTGTTTCTGCTTCCTCTGTAATCTCTTAGCTAATATCAAATTCTCAATAGTAGGCTACGCTAATGTTCTTGCTAGTGAACAAAAGTCATCTCCCCCCCCCCCCCCCAACTTACACTCTCAAGAATGGAAACAGACAAATATTACCAAGAAAGTCGCTTTTACTAGTATAACTGGCATCCAGTTTCTTGTTATTGTGCTTCAGATATATCTTAATGCAAAACAGCATTCTCTGCAATTTTGTCTGCTTCTTAGATGGTCTCGAGGAAAACATAGGAATCTGTTTTTTCACATTTCCTGTAGGGAAGGGGTAGGAAGGGTGTCTTCACTGTACAGCATGAAGCATATATGAGTAAAGAACAGAATTTTGGCACATATAGGAGGGTGTCATGAAGAATTAATTTGTATATTGGCCCACAAAAATGTTTACCTTGGATTTTTCACATGAAGTAACAAGAAGACAAAAGCGAGGAAGATAAATGAAGAACCAACAGCAATGTAGGACATCCCAAGGAAGTTATTCCGACCTCCCAGCCAGCTGGTTGTTGAAAGAACAAGTTTCTTCCTTCCACCGAAACTATACGTGTTGTAGTTGTTAACAAGATTCACCATAATTAAGTCATCTTCCTCTAAGTCCACTTCAATTCTTCCATATAACTTCCGGAAGGTAGGGAGGGCAGCAGTACGCATCCATATAATGAGATCCTCCTGATCACTTAGCTGATTAATTTCATCAAACCCATTCCGAAGAGGAAATAAGATCCATGAAAAAGAACACATTAGAGAAGAGATATAAATAGAAGTCAAATCCAATACTTGAAAGAGAAGACAAGAAACACAATGTCGAGGTCATAATGTATCCTTAAATCATTGAAACTAATCTGTAACCTAACAAAGTGCTAAAATTCAGAAAGGATTCGAAAATCAAAACAAAAAAGTGATATAAAGACTCGAGTAATGAACGCAACATCTCAAGGACCACATCTAAGAATGAAACCTAGCTAGAACTTTCAAGTTCAATGTTATTATTTTTGTACTGAAAATCAAGACACTGCATCAGACAAAACAGAGATGTGAAAATTTTATTAGACAGCCTCACAACATGTGGCCGGGAATCTAAAACAGAGGCATGAGAGCTTTCAATGATCAGTATTTGATCTTAGTAGTGACTCATGTACACGTTTATCCATTAAAATATTCAAATTTATCAAGAATGATTACTTATTTTCAATTGTATCATTTGTTGTCCATCTTCTTTAGTCCAGGGATTCAAGAAGAGATATCGACTCTAAAATGAAGTACCGCTCCATAATTTGTATGCCTTTACTTATCTTCCAATTTTATAAGAACTTTCATATGTCTCATCTAACAGAAGAATAATCAGAGTTGCTGCATCTGTCAAAGGCCTTACAGGAATGTTAGGGTCCAATGTTGCACCACCAATTAGAGACCCACTCTGGAAATTGAATGGATAAACATTTTTCCCAAATTTGTGTTCACGATCACTTCTCCAGGCAATATTTTTCCTGTTTACTTTTAGAGCATCTTCCCCGCGGAAGAAGGAATATGTGTCGTTAAACAAGCTCCATGCAATCAAACCACAAGGAACAATTGGGAGACCATTGTTTCTGCCTTCGGGATTGCAAGAACTCGTATCATTGTATGTTAATCCGTGTAAAAGTTGTTTATCACTTCTGCTTTTGACGTACCTGGATTGAAAGGACCAAGCTGAGTCAGGAAAGAACAATTTACGGAGATCGACTTCAAACGGAGGAAAATGTGATAATAAATGCACACAACACTCCAAAAAGAAAAGAGGAATAAAGAAGATACAGAAGAAACAAAATGGTAAACCTAGTACATAATAAACAGAAAAAGGGGCAGCCCGGTGCATAAAGCATCCCGCGATAGCAGGGTCCGGGAAAGGGCCGCACCCCAAGAGATGTGATGTAGAACAACTAGTACATAATACAATAAGAATATGACATAACTGAGAAAAGCATCTATATTACACACAAAAAAATAAAAATAAAAATAAAAAAAGAGAGGAACTTATAAATCTTGAGATAATCAACTAATTAAATGCCAGTATTTCCAATCTTCCATGAAATTTATTACCAGCGAAAATTGGTACTTGAAAAAGAAAAATGAAACAAAGGAGTTATTACCTTCTGTGGTTCTGGTAATAGTTATCGAGTTGATAATAGATGTAAATTGGAGCTTTCATATTTTGGGGCACCTGCACAAAGACAATTTCCAAAAAAAAAAAATCAATGAAGAGGATAAAGAAACAATTTCAAACTAGAGATGATCGCTACAATAATGGAAGTTCTATCACAAGTAAAAGAAAAAGGCAAAGGTTGGCCGTGTTTGCAGAAAAAAGATGGAATGATGCAGTATACTGCTGGATGAGCGATGAGCATTATAGATTGAATGACACAATGTCAACAAGGAATAAACTATATCCCCATCAATACAAGTGAGAAGAAAATTTCTATTAGTAGTAATCTTCTTTTTATGAGTAAATTTAGAAGAATTATTTGTGTGATGCACAAAACTCAGTTCAAGATACAAAAGAAAGTAGAAAACATAGTTCCACACAGTTTTGAACTCTGTCCAAATGCATGTCAGAAGACCTGGTGAAATAACATTCCCAGATGCATAAGATAGGTTGCCGTGACGTTAACAATGCAAGAGCTGGCTCCTTAGATTTTAATAAGGTAACTGAAGTTCCATTTACTTTAATTTGTTTCAAAATTTTCATAATACATATGAAGCAAGTATGCACTGACATGTGAAGGCATGATAACATAAAACATATATGTTATTTGTAAAAGTCACTTTTTTCTAATTCAGAATTTCTTATGGAAATGTAAGCTTACATTGAAGACCTAGCACAACTGATTAAGATCACCACCACAGTGCTGCTTTAGGTCAAATATGATTTGCCAGCAGTTTTCTGGATTTTTTTTTTGATAAGTAAAGTCTTTTATCAACTGGTACCAAGCTGGTACATAAGCAAAGTACAAAGCAGAGTTGCATAACTATCATCAGTCACACTACATATTACCCCCTAAGAAATTAAAAAATTCAAATAATGATCCATCCTATGTAGAGTGCTATTGGAACACCATAAGAATAGATTTTTGAGGCATTTGTTCTTGACTCTAGGAATCTGCACCATCTTTCCTTCAAAGCATGCCTTATTTCTTTCCAGCCAAACAGTCCACAATATACAGATGGGAATTGTCCTCCATATCTTCTTTAATTCTCTTTTAATTCCCTGAGCCTACCAAATTTCAAACATACTGCTAATTTTTTGTGGTATAACCAGAGATACTCTCATGATAGAAAGAAAAAACTCCCAGCATTGCCTCGAAAAACTACAATGAAATTTATATATTACCGAAACGATTCCCTTGTTCATTGAAAGAAATTATAAGAGTTTGGCTTATATATTTCAATTAGAGGAAAAGGACATCCAACTCTTCCTTGTTCAACATAGAACTTCCATAAATTATACGGTTTCTTCTTTTATTTTCTTGTGATATGTAAAGCTCTTTCAAAAGGAAAAGAAAAAAGAAAGAACATTTTTAAATTACACACTTATCATCATGCATCAGCTAAAAATGCTGCTATTGATGCTTTTTCAGAATAACTTTGTGTTTATCTATCACAGAACCTGATTGCTTATACAATAATATGCTATTTTTTAATAAATGACAATTTACTGTATTTGGTAAGAGTCGTTCCATCTTTTTTTACTTTTTGATCCACAAATCAATAGTTTGTACTGCACACCTTAAAAGAATATAATCTCAACCAGCATTTGTGCCGCGAAGGTTGATTGTGGATAACATCATCATGAGCCATGAACTTGTTAAGAGGTATGGAAGGAAAGGAATTCCACCTAGGTGCATGATTAAAGTGGACATGTAAAAAGTGTATGATTCAGTGGAATGGGTGTACATTGAGCAGATTATGACACTGCTTGGTTTCCCTGCAAGGTTTGTAAATGGGCAACCTACAAAACCATTTGAAGCCAAAAAGGTATTAAGGCAAGGGGACCCGCTGTCCCCCTTTTTATTTGTGTTGGCAATGGAGTATCTTAGCAGGCTCTTAAAATCCTTAAAGGGTGAACCAGGCTTTAAATTCCATGCTCAAAGTTCAATCTGACTCAATTAGGCTTTGCAGATGATTTATTATTATTCTGTGGTGGTGATGTGCATTTTGTTGCAATATTGCATAATAAATTCCAACAATTCTCCTCAGCCTCTGGCCTTGTAGCAAATCTAAATAAAAGTTCTGTGTATATGGAGGTGTGAGCTTAACTGTCCAGAATCAAATACTTGAGGTACTGGGATATGTAAAAGGGGAATTGCCATTCAGGTACCTAGGGGTCCAACTGAGCTCAAAGAGATTCACTGTTGTCCAATGTGAACCTCTAATAGATAAGATGCTCCATAGAATGACTTCATGGACTACAAAGTTTCTGTCCTATGCTGATAGGACTAAATTGTTGAAGAGTGTTGTTTGCAATTCAGACATTCTGGGCACAAGTGGTCATTTTAGTATTTTACCAAAGAAGATCATCAAGTTTATTGAGACTATCTGTAGAAGATTTCTATGGACAGCATCAGCAGAGATGTCTAAGAAAGCACTACTGTCTTGGGATAGGATCTGTTCCCCCATGTAAACAGGTGGGCTCAGTGTGATCAATATTTTGTTGTGGAACAAAGCATCAATATGTAAACTATTATGGAATGCTGCAAGAGGAAGGAGAAGATGTGGATACTCTGGGTTCATGCATATTACAAAAAGAACAAGTCTGTTTGGGAGGTGAATCCAAAAAGTGCATCATGGATGATTCAGAAGGTTCTCAAGGCCAAACACTATTTTGAGGAGGCTGGATATAACTTCCAGGAAGTTCAACAGATGGATAAATTCTCCATCAGAAAAGTTTATCACAGATTACAAGGAGATTTTCAGAAGGTGACAGGTGTAATATGATATGTTAAAATCAGGCTGCACCAAAGTGGAGGTTCATACTTAGACTAGCAGCTCATGGAAAGTTAGCAACAAGGGACAGGCTGGTCAAGTGGGGGATCCAAACTTCACCTTTATGTCCACTATGTAACACATGCAAAGAAACAGTGACTCATTTATTCTTTGGGTGCAATTTTACTGGTGTTGTATGGAGGAAACTTCTCAAGTGACAGGGTATTCCCAGGTTGAAATGGAGTGGCAGAAGAGATGCAGTGGACAACCAGATTCTGCAGGGAAAAGCAAGGGAGCTAGTATTTTCAAGATTACTATTGCAGCTGCAGTATACTATCTCTGGCAAGAAAGGAATTGGAGGATCTTTCAACACAAATATAGACAGGAAAATGCTATTACCAGGTTAATTATCCAGGAGACTTACTTCGGAGCCAGCCAGGTTCCTAAACTTGCACAATATGTGGGCAGGCTGAATGTTTACCCTGACTAGAGTTGGTTGTTTTGTTGAGTTTTTATGCTTGTCGAGAGACCTTGAGATTTTGTGGTGAGGAGTTACGTTGGTGAACCTCTGGGGCACAATGTCCAGAGGTTGCCACTGCTCCCAGGTTAGTTTTTTTTATTCTTTAGCTGTACATATCACATTTGGTAAATAAAATAGTTTACTTACCAAAAAAAAAAATCTCAACCCTAGCATAAGAAAACCTTTGATATTATTTTAACTTTTAAGCATATGTGTGTGTGTATAAAACATATATATACTAGGTTGACATTGTTTGTTTTCTTATAAGTAGTTTAATTATCAAACAAAACTCATAAAAAGATTTCTTATTAGTTTTTTTAATATATTTTCACAATTTTTTTCATTTCCCGAGGGGCTGAATTAGGCTGGTCAAATTGGATTGGTCAACGTACTCTCACACAATTATATCCAGATCTTTTCAACCTTTGCCAACAACAAGCAACAGTAGCTGATATGTGGACAGTCACGGTTGGAACCTCAGTTTTAGAAGACTTTTGAATGACTGGGAAGTGGAAAGAATAGCAGCAACATCCTATCACAATTTAATGGCTTCACAGATGAAGAAGACACTTTGTTATGGAAGAATGATAGTCAGGGGAAGTTCACTGTGAAATCTGCTTACAAGAACCTAAATTCTTGTAACAACCAGGTGGACTGTTGGCCTTGGAAGATGATATACAACAACAACATACGCAGTGCAATCCGAGGGTAAGATGTACGCAGACCTTACCTCTACCTTTGTGGGGTAGAGAAGTTGTTTACGATAGACCCTCGGCTCAAAAGAACGTACTTAATGCAGAAATTCAAGGGAAATAAGACAGCAAGATATCACAATAACAAAACAAATAAAGCTAACACATAGGAATACACACATAAGAGTATGGATTGACGCGCCTTGGAAAATGATATGGAAAGTAAAAATTCCATATAAGGCATCCTGCTTCACAGCACCTGGTTACTGGCCAAAGAAGTGGTTTTGACACGACTATCTGATGAAGAAGGGCTTTCATCTTTGTCCCAAATGTTATTTTTGTGGTGAACACGCAGAGACAGCTAGACATCTTTTCTTACATTGTATATGGGTAGATCAGTTATGGAAAATATTTATCAACCTTAAGAAAATTAGGTGGGTAATGCCAGGAAGCATTAAAGGGGTTTTGGAGTGCTGGAATAGAGATGGAAATGTATCCAAAAAGGAGGAAAGATGGAAGATTGTCCCAGCATGTATTTGGTGGTCTATATTGGCAGAGAGGAACCGGAGAAGCTTTGAGAACAAGTGCTGCAACATTCAGAAGCTCAAGATGAACTGCTTAGGCCGTTTCTATTTTTGGTGTAAACAGGAGTTAGCAACTCAAACTGAAGATATCTTCAATGTTTTAGGCAGTTTGTAACTAACAATAGTTATAGGAGCCCTTTTTGTAAGTGAAGCACTTTTGAGGGGGACTACACATTTTAGTGTAGTATACCTGTTGATATTAATATAAGTGTTACCATTATCAAAAATGGACTGGGTTAATAAATGAGCAGGTCATTAACCTGATCAAACTCGAGTGGGCTGGGGGAGGGTTCATGTTTTCCTGGGCTACTTTTTCCACCCTACATATATACTGTTACGGTCTGCTTTAATTGTACCTTAGCGCCCGTAATGCAGCGCCCGCCTCGAGCGGGCCGCACGAGTGTCAGTCGTGCAGGCATCATGCGTTGACATTGGTTATCAGAAGGAGCATCAGGCAGAAGGGCAATGCCGGGAGTCAACTACCATCTATCAATGTTGTATTGCATGTCCTAAGAGTGCCAAAGTATCTCATCATGGACTTGGGGTGAGCCTATGAGCGACGACCGTGTGCGTGCCACGAGTGTCAGTACCGCACATTCTAAAGAAATGGTTGGAATCTTGGGATTTTGGGTGAAAGACCTATTCCTAGGATGGTTATGAATATGCTTACCAAGTTTAGCGCCATTCCGAATTCATTAACCCTTGGGCTTGACTTAGCCAAGTAGCAGTGGCATTGTCGTAATTATCCAAAACTTTCAAAGGTCATATCTTGTTCCTCGTGTATGAGAATGGGATGAAACTTCATGGACATGTTAGGGAAGCCAAGACAAACCTCTAGGAACAAACGGCGCCTCATTTGGAGTTCGGGAGACCATTATGATTCTTGGGCAGAAACATGTATAGTCCAGGAACAAGGGCATTTTTCTTAAGAGGGAGTACAGGTGCTGCATGCTCAACCAGACTCCCCCGCGCGTGCTGCCATCAAGCCATACCAAGTGAGCAACCTTGAGGGGGAAGCTCAAGGGCCTGCCTAGGCATCTCTAAGGGGTGTCCAAGGTACCCATACGACTTACACAACTCTATGGGCGGCGCTCGGCCTCCGGGCTAGCATTGGGCGCACAACGAGTGTCGGAGGCTTGACATTTGGACCGACTATGCCCTACGGGCTATCTAAAGACATCCGCACTGATTGAGCACTCGAAGCACCACTCTTAAAGCCTCGTGTGTTGACTTGTGAGCTCGGATTGGGTTCAGCCTTGCAAGCAAGGGTCCGTTGGCCTAGACGTGTAGTCGTGGGGCGACATTGCACTATGCGGGATGGAAGTATGTCGCGAGGACTATGATTGGCAATGCCATACCATGGACACATTACGAAAGACACACATGACAAAGGCCTAGGACTTAAGAGTTGCCCTACTTGGGAAAAGCACAAGCCACGTGCACAAACACAAGGCAAGTGTCAAGCTTGAGGATTGGACTGTGCGCGCGCGAGTGACGCTCAGTGACAGGAGAAGGACTGCCATGTCCTTAGCCAACCCCGGGTGTGCGAGCGGACAAGACCCAACATATGAAACGTGTCACAGGAGCACACTAGCAAGTCAAGGCTTATGCCAGGACATCGAACAGGCGGCACTGCGAAGCTAAGCCTCCATGGCCAGCTTCTCCATAGGCACAGGGTCGTGCCATGAATCCTTGGACAATCATTAGGTTGGTAGTCCGCCAGGACTACTAGCGCCACATGGGTCATTAGTGTGCTGCTGACGCTAAGAAGAAGTCGGCTCGTGACAGTTGGTATCAAAGCACAGCGAACAGATCATCAGCACATTTTGGAATGTCAATGCAGAGATCGTATCAAGGCAGAAATTGATATTCTTAGTGCC
The DNA here is from genome assembly GCA_029844215.1 of Przewalskia tangutica. NCBI lineage: Eukaryota > Viridiplantae > Streptophyta > Magnoliopsida > Solanales > Solanaceae > Przewalskia > Przewalskia tangutica. Next base: position 9,388,819 of record CM056718.1, on the reverse strand, counting down.
ATTCAAGTCGGTAACCGATACTACTGGTTAAAAGGGATTGGTTGCATTCAGTTTTGTCAAAATTTTCTTCATCAACCATGAACTACGACTTTCAGAATCATATCATTTCGCAACCGTTGTTTCCGCCATCGGTTGTGTATTTTGATTTCATCTTGAAGCATCAATTCTCATTGAAGTACCTTCAGGTATGTCGGATGTCTTCCGTACAGTGGATACTAGTTTCAGAGGATTTCCATTGAGACACGTCTGGTTAGTAGGTAGCGCCATCGTGTCATGCCGATATCGAATCTCTGTGAATAGTCGGTTAGCAACTTTGTTCAGTAAAGCATGGACCTGAGTATATCATCAGGTGGAGATGGGAGTGCATCAAAACTTGCCAGTCAAGATCTCCTATACATGTCAGGCAACAATTCAGAGTTGTTAGCCATCATAATGAGGGAAAGTTACCAACCTAATATTCTTTTAGAAAGTCTGGGCTTTCGCTAAGAAGAGGGACATGCCGATTAGTTGGGTGGTTAGATATAGCCCACGTCTGCCAGGTCGAGCAGCTATGTGATGGAGAACCATGAGTCATAGACTATAAACTTTAAGGGCTCGATCATCTTGACTCCTTACATAGATGTGAATGATGCATCATTTCAAGTGTCCTCCCAGATAGGGGACCAAAGCACGCGAGGAAGGTAATCAAAAAAAAATGGATTCTTCTTTCTTTTATCACTTAAGAGCCGTGTGAGATGAAGTCTCATGCACGGTTTTGAATGAGAGAGAAGTGAGGAATCCTCTTTTCAAAAAACTTTGAATTCTCAATTCTCTACGACGTCTAGACCATAAAATATTTTCAGGTCTGAAGCTGAAGCTGGCCTACGAGGCTGCTGAAAGAGAAGAATAAATTCAATTGAAATAATTCAAAAATACAAAAATACTACGACTACCTATAGGCACATAATTTGGGGGGACCGCTATTTCAGACGCCTAAGCATCTAAGGGTTGCAATGAATGGAAGGTGCGTTCCCCAACAACCGAGTCTATCGAGTGGGCTTGACGCCCAGACCACATAGCAAGCACCAGCTTGCTCAGTGCTACGCACAGTGGGAGACGTGCTAGTACCAATAACCTGCTTAACATAAGTCAGAAACCTATCATTGTGGAGAAGACCGATCTCCAAATTTGAGCTCAAGACATTTGGGTGATGCCAAACTAGAGCGAGGCGCTCTAATAGGCTTCAACAACGTAAGGAAGGACCCGGGAGCAAGCTTCTTTGCAGGGAGTTCAAGTGTTACCATTAGGTGGAGCCGACCACCATAATTGCAAAGACTAAGCCACAAATGTGTGGTGTCAGGGGCGGCTTTCCAAGCCTACCCCATGACGCTCTGGCAAGCCTCCTAGGGTGTAGCTTCATATACGGCCACGTGGGCCTGGCCGCGTCGAGTGCTAAGTGTAACAACGCCTATGTCGACCCATCGACAGCTCTTGCTAGTAGGCCATGCCCGTCGACCAGTGTCGCGCACGACAGCGCTCAGCAGCCCACTCTCATCTACCAGCAGTGTTCATGTCAGCGCGCAACGCCCTGCGCCAAGTGCACCCGTGCATTGACCCTTATGCTGAATCACCGAGGTGAGGAGGCAAACACCAAGTGGGAAAACATAAGAATTAGTCGAGTAATTTTTTCTGTTAGAAGCTTTGTATATAGAGAAATTTATTTTTGTATATATAGAGTTAATTGATGATCATGTGTGCAGCTTCTGAAACATGTAAAGCAAATCCTTATGAAGTGTGACCTCATGTCCCGAACTCAAAAACCATGTTACCTACTTACCTTAAAGCAAAATCACTCTTCTAGCCAAACTGTTCCACTAAAGGTGAATCCAAACTGAAAAATGTTTCAAATTGTAAGGCCTTCAGCCACTATCAAATTGTCAGAGCAACCAATAATGAAAACATTCGAAGAATATGGAAAGTGTTGTTCAGCCGATTAATATATGAAGCTTCATTGATTACAACCTTAATCACATACTCTTCTTCCCAATTATAGTTGTTGTTGTCATCGTAGTGAGATTTATCGTTGTATCTTCTACGTATAGTTGTTATATCATCGTGATTGAATGTCCTCAGATGGTACAAACTTCTTTGTGAAAAATCCATGAAGGAATTATAATTAATGGAGAGAGGAGAAAAGAAAGAGACGGAGAGAGACTGCTTTAGGTATTTGGTGTATAAATAGTATTAAGACTTCTATACAGGAAAGGTTTTAATAGTTAGACTACTAATCTTTAAGGTAATAAGCCTGTCTCTTAAAAATCAGTACACATCACAGGATATGGAGAAGGTTCACAACCAGGGAAACTGGAAAACCAATATATAATAAGAGGCATGCTTGAATGTGAGCTCATAACTCATAATGAAATATTACCTTTAAGTAACGTGTACAATTCTTTGAAACTGAGCTATCTTTGATGTAAGCAACTTTTTGGCTCTTTAAATTAGCTGGCACACAATCTGTATCATATCTGTCAACAATCTCAACAACCTGCAAATGCTTTTCTGATCAGCCATTTATGCCAAACTTATAGATCAGGAATGGAGGAACAACAGATTAATAATGTCTGTAATCAACAGAAGTGCAAAAGCTTACACTTTCAGAAGCATAAAGACAGAGAAGCCCAATTGGAATAAAAACGATGCCTATCAAGAAAAACATTGAAATGACCTGCTAAGAAGACGTAGTCAGAGAAGTACAATGCCCTGTCAATTCAGAAAAGAAATGGGAATTTCAGATAAAGACTTCTTCTCATTTAGTTACCCATGATGGTGTCAGGACAGGTTTACACGCTGGGAGATTTTGTTGTGTAAACTGATATACAGCTGCAAATGTGAGAAAGAAACATGCCAATATTTAGCCTCTACTTCTGTATTTTATAGTTTATGAGTCAAATAGAGCTGCATTACACTCAACTTGAGAGATAATTTTGAGAGAAATGAAGAAGATCAACCGGAAACTGCTGATAATAACAATTATAATAATAAGGGGAAAGCTCAAATATGCCATCGAACTATCCGAAAGGGCTCATCTATAATAATAAAAAAAAAGGGCGGCCCGGGTCCGGGGAAGGGCCGGATCACAAGGGTCTATTGTACGCAGCGTTACCTCACATTTCTGCAAGAGGTTGTTTCCACGGCTTGATCCCATGACCTCCTGGTCGCATGGCAGCAACTTTACCAGTTACTCCAAGCTCCCCTTCTAAAGGGCTCATCTATGCCACTCATTAATAGTTGGGTTCATTTATGTCATTGTCGTGACACATTTGGTTCATTCGTGCCACTAACCACTAACAGAGCCCTACTACTACCAGATTTTGCCACATGGCATTATCTAAACCCCTTCATTACTTACCAGCCCCCTGTCCCTCTCACCCTTTTTTACGAGTGGCATATATGAGCCATTTCGTTAAGTTTAGTGTCATATTTGAGCCTTTTTCCAATCACTTATAATCCCCAAATTTCACCATGAAAAGACATACATACTGTTAAAGAACCTAGCACACAGAGGAAATTCTGAAACACCCACAAAAGAGACATTTAACAAGTATTTTGAAAACACGAGAAGTAATTTTCTCTAGTTTAACAATTGGCAGCAGCAATTACAATTTTCTGATTATTTAGTTCGAATCTACTTGTTAAAGAACCTAGCACACTGAGAGAGGAAATTCTGTCCATAAGAGCTTTTTTTCTCCTTTGTTTTGTTGGTTTTAATTTACAATACTCATGACGAAAAGTTATTCTGATCTATAATATCATCAAACTCAAAATTCATGTGCACTCTCCACCAGTCATAATCAATAAATTTGAAGACTTCCACAGTTTTTCCATTGCTGAGATCTATTACTGTTGCTTTTTGCATGTCTTTGAAATTAAAGTAGCTGCAAGTTCTCTTGATTTGTGGCCTATCATGTTCTCCATTACAACAACAACATACCCAATGTAATCCCACAAGTGGGGCCTGGAGAGGGTAATGTGTATGCATATCTTACCCCTACCTTGTGAAGGTAGAGAGGCTGTTTCCGATAGATCCTCGGCTCTTATTATTAAATCTCTCTGTTTCCGATACCAGGTTCTCCATTGTATTATTAAATCTCTCTGCTCTTTGTTTCCATGTCCGATTTGAATCAAAGGAGCTTTGTTTCCTCAATAATCTTGATTAGTGAGTTGACCTATCATATACCAATTCACTCAATCATTCACCCAAACTCTTCACAGAATTTAACTATCACGGAAAACCTGCCTCATAGGAAGAACTGAATCTTTCTGCACTTGGAACTTACCATTATTCAAATGTCGCCGAACTGGACGGGAACGAGATTCTACAGATTGTGCACCATTTACTGACAATGTACTGGCTCCTTGCACATCCATTCAAACAACTATTCAGGAGCCCCCAAAACAATGATCGAAACGCCAGTAGAACCTCTACTCAAGAACCTGCAGCTGGCAAAAAATCTACACATAGTAAATTTTACATTCGAATTTCCACTAATCTAGGGTGTGTATGGTATGGGGGAAATATTTTCTAGAAAATGTCTTCTAATTTTTTCATGTTTGGTTGGTCAAAATTTTTGAAAAACAAGTTCCTTAAAAATAAGGAAAATGACTTCCCTAGTGAAAGTAGGGAAAACAAGTTCCATAATAGCATTCTACATTGATTGTCTCATTCTCACCCTCCAACACATCCCCCACCACCCCTACCCCACAAGGGGCGGAGCCAGGTGGTGGCTAGGGGGTTCACCCGAACCCTTCGCCGAAAAATTACCATGGATATACAAGGTTAAAATTATTATTTTTGTATATATAGACTATACCCCCTCCGTCCCAAAAGGATTATCTTAGTTACTATTTCTACAGTCAAAGGATATTTTCTTTGACCATAAATTTTTCAAATACTTTCTTAATATTTTGAATTGTTAACTATTGTAACTTATAATACTTTTTATGTAATATCTAAATATGTAAATTTTATATAAAAAAAACTAAAAATTCTATGTACGAATTCACACCGAACATTAGTTAGTTTGACCCTGGCAATCCGAATCAAGACAATCTTTTTGGGACAGAGGGAGTAGTAGATGTTGAACCCTTTTGGCTTTTTCGTTTGTTTACTCTTTTATATTTTTTAACCCCTTTTGTGAAAATTCTGGCTCCGCCACTAAACTTCATCCCCATCCCCCATAGTGTTTGCCTAGATTATATACAAATGCTTTTGGGACAATATTTTTTACTTATCAAGTACCAGAAAATAAGTAAGAAACCTACTTATTTTCCAGGAAAACATTTTCCTTCATACCAAACACACCCCTAATGTCGGCGCCATAAGGCTACTGAGAGAAATCCATAAAGGGTTTAAGTGTATTGAGCAAATTTGCAAATCCAATAAAAATTAATCACATTAAAGAGTGAAAAAGCTGAATTCTTGGAACCCATCTGCTGTATCCAAGAATTCAAGCTGGGACTTCTAAATTTACCAAACAACTAATTTCAAAAGATTAACCATATGATATTGAGCTACAAAATCAAGATTCTAGTTCAGTTAAGATCGGTACAAGATATATTGGAAAGAATTACACATTGCAATTCAAAGAGGGTGTTAAAATTCTTACCTGTGAGCTAGCTACATGGTAAATTGAACTAGTACAATGGTTAATAACAGAAAAATTGAATTTATACAGGCAAAAATGGAAACAAAAAATCTATACATAGTAAAATTTACATTTCAATTCCGGTAAAGAATGGATCTTGGGTCTAATTCAACCCCAAAAGCTAGCTTGTAGAGTGAGTATTGTCCAAGTCGTATAAGGAGTTCACGTTCCCATTATATATGTGATGTGGGACTCTTAACAATTCACATTCAATCTAATCTTAAAGCACCATTTGGCTTCTAAGAAAAATCCATAAAAGGGAAAAATCATAAGAATTCAAATATTCACTATGTCCCAACTTATGTGATACTTTACAACTTTTTAATTTTGACCCTACATTTGGACATAGAATCTCTTAATTTTTTAAAATAAAACTTATATATTTGGAAACTATGTGAAAAGTACGGTAAGTCACGTTTCTTAATAATTCAAAATATTTAAAAGGTAGAAGTATAAGGGAAAAGATTATGGCCAAAGAATAATTTGTTTGACTCTCGAAAAGGGACGCCGTCACAGACACTGGGACACAGAGAATAATAAAGTTAGGACTTCTTAATTAGCCAATCATTCAAACTAGGACTTCTTAATTTTCACCAAAAAAACATAATCTCAAAAGATCATCACAAAATCAAGATTATAGTTCAATTAAGGTTGCTACAAAATATAGTGGGGAAAATTGAATAGGTGTTTAAAAATTCTTACCTGCGAACTAGGTATATTGGAAAATTGAATTAGTACAATGGTTGATAAATGAGATTATTAATTTACATTGGGGACTGGGGGGAATTTTGGATGATTTTGAATAGAAGTTTGTATATCAGGTGATATATTGCTTTTGAGAGAAGAAAAGCACAGTGAATAAAGATGTGTCCAATGTCTCCTATGGAAGTCTTCCCTTTTCAGGTGGTATTGTTTTTGAAAAAATAAATAAATAAATAATTTCAAAACAAATGATTTACTACTTCTTTTTTTTTTTAGAGTCGTCAATATGGGCTAGGTCCGTTTGGGCCGACTCAGCCAAAACCGTAATTTAATAGGATTGGATTAATATTTTTGAAGAAGGAGAGCCTTTGATTAACTGGTAAATTTGTTGTTATGTGACCAGGAGTTCATGAGTTCAAGTCGTGAAAACAGTCTCTTGCAGAAATGTGAGGTAAGACTGCGTACAATAGACCATTATGGTCTGCCGCTTCCCCGAACCTCGCGCATAGCGGGAGCTTAGTGCATAGGGCTGACCTTTGGATTAAGATTTTTGAAGCACATTTTAAGAACGGGGCTTTTTAGCCCGACCCGAAAAAAGTCCGTCGATCTATTGGCTTGAGTGATGGTGGGTTGGACCGGCCCGTGGGCTTGAGTGACGTTGGGTATAAATATCATTACATCAATAATAAAAAAAAATCTATAGCAAAATAACTTTTGAAACAACAAACGGTAAATTTAACCCCGGGCATATGTTTTACGTCCGGAGCTTATGTTTTTGCGTCCAGGACTTACGCCATAAACTCTAGGGTGTGCACTTTATGGATCTACACCTTTTAATTGCGCTTTAGAATATTTTTTTGGTACGTCACGCCCCAAGACTTGCTTCAAAAACACCTTTGAAAATACTACTTGAGACTTGTTAGCAAATAGTAACACCATGTGATATTGTCTTGTAAATATTAACATTTTTAAATTCGAATTTAAATTTAAAGAAATATCAAAAATTTAAATAAAATATGGGTTGGCCCAGCCATGCCCGCAACCCACATAGTGATAGGTTGGGCTGGCTATTTTAAGGCCCATAAAAATGGGTCAGCCCGGCATGATCCGTCAAATTCCAAAGCTGCATGGGTTGGTCAGCCCATTTTGACAACTCTACTTTTTTTTCGCCATCTCACTCGGTGTCCGGTCCCAATTAGAGCCCGGACTAATTGGGATCGTATGGTAAAGGTCCATTAAAGGTACTAAGTGTCTGTTTGGCTGGGCTTTTGAAAAAGCCAAACGTGCTTTTGAAAGGCCAAAAACACTTTTGGCATTTTTTTGGAGTGTTTGGTTGAAAAGCCAAAAGTAGTGGTGTACGTTTCGGACTGGACCGGTGGATTCCGGTCTGGTCCCCGGTCCTTCAAAATGTGTGATTTCAGTTTTCCGGTCCGGGTAGGGTAAAAACCGGAATTTTCCGGTCCGGACCGGAATGGATCGGTGTTTTTTTTTTAAATTGAATTATCAATACTGAAATTGACATTCTCTTACACATTATCACAAAATTTGAACGTTGAAATCTATTGTATATCGCGAGATATTTAGCTTTGAAAATGGAAAAAACGTAACGATTTGGGGAAAAAATGAAATTAATTGCCAAGAATGACGTTTTTGGAGAAATCGGCTGAACCAAACGGACTCTCATCATTTGCTTCGGATTCGTCTCGAAAAAATACGCGAAATCAAAAAAAAATTAGGTCAAACGGACATCCGAACGCAAAGTTATGATCATTTAAAGTTTCACCAATTTGCAACTAGTTTACTTTCTTCTCTCCCTACCTATATTTTATGTCAATGCTTCAAGAATGTCCAAATGAAAAATATAAATGTGTTATGTGGTGTGTAACTTTAATTAATGAGTAGTTCGTATACGAACCAAGTACATTTGTTGGTTTTCTTTAAGTTAATCATATTTAATGAAATAAAATATATTGAAGAATAAGGAAAAAAATAAACATATTTAATGAGATTGATAAACGAACATATTGTTAAAAATTTACAATAAAAAAATGCATTTAAAAAATAAAAACAGGTCCAACCGGTCCAAAACCCGGTCCGGATCGGAATTTTTCGATCCTCAATCCAGAAAAATCCCGAATTCTGGTTCCGGTCCGGTCCGGTTCTGGACCGATGTACACTCCTAGCCAAACGTGTTTTTGGCCTTCTAGAAACACTTTTGACATCTACTTCCAAAAGTTCAAATTTGGAGGTAGAGGCAAAATTTTTTTTGATTTTGTCCATTTTTAAGTTAAAAATACTTTTTTATTGACAATCAAATAACTAACAATTTTTTGATAAAACACTTTATTTCTAAAAGCTCTTTTTAATAAAATTTATTAAACGGGCACTAAGGTTTGGTTGGTTTTAAAATAAATTATAAAGAAAGTACAATGTAGATATAGTAATGTAAAAAGTTTTGTAATTAAATTATCTCGGCGCACGATAAGGCGATACCACTGAAGGGCGCACGTTAGGTGAGTTACCGTGCTCCATGAGAGATAACGGGGGTGTATCGGAGGCTGACAAACCACAAGATAATCATGGTACTCCGGCACAAACTCCAAGTACGACTTAGGCAAATCTATTCTCTGAGAACAAGTATGCAGCCAAAGGTATCGAATAAGACTATATTGCGCCATTTATTGTTGAAGGTGAACATGTAGAACAACTGCAACATGAGTATGTTGCTTAGGGGTGGAAATGGGGCAGGTTAGGGCAGGATACGACTTGACGTGCTAAGATGTTAATCTGTCCGTTTAGTATTTTTAAAAAATTTGTTCTGCTTCCACCCTGTCCTGTTTATGTTATTTTTTATTTTTTACTTTCAACTTGGTATTTATTTTATTAACATCTTTTATTTTATTTTAAAAAAAATGGATGAATAATTAGTCTATTGTCATAATTTCTTAATATCAAGTAATTTATGAACTGAGTTTAATTTTTAAATATTATTGCTTTCTTTCAACCTTTCACATTTCTCACTTGTAAGTGTTACAACTCTCAAACCGTAACCCCAAATAAGGTATTTCTTATGCCGAGTTAAAGTAACACGGAGACCTAACACTATCCCAAGTTTACTCTTGAAATACTTAGTGTAACTACTATAAATTCACGCAAGAACATCCCTATAAAAACTGTCTCGTCAGAATTTTTACAAGACACAATCTTAAAACAGTCATAACTTCTTATCCGTAAGTCGGATTAATCCCCATAAAGTATCAAACTGTCGAGAACAGAGAAAACTAGAACTTTTATTCAGCACAAACTTTCAGATTCTTTACCGATTTGTACAGTTTGTACGTTATACATTCTGCTCTTTCATATTTCGGTTGATCCGAGGAAGAAGCTTTAAACAGTGATAACTATCAAACCGTAAGTTGGATTTATCCCCGTAAAGTCTCAAACTGTCGATAACGGAGTAATCTAGAACTTTTATTCAGCACACACTTTCAGATTCTTTACCGATTTGTACATTTTTACGTTATACATTCTGCCCTTCCAGATTTCGGTTGATCCGAGGCAGAAACTTTAAACAGTGATAACTTTCAAATCTTAAGTCGGATCAATCCCCTAACGTCTTAATATGACAGTAACATAAAGATGTACAACTCTATAAATTTTTATCCAATTCTAAGTACAATCCAGCGTAACAGATTATAATTGCACAATCCAAACTAGTTAGAATTTTCTAAAAATTACAACCTATTAACTGCCCTATTTAGAATTTTCTAAAAATGTGTTTTGACCTGTCCCGCCCTGCCCTGCCCCGTTTAACGTTTGACCTGTCCTACCCCGCCCTGCCCTGCCCCATTTGCCATCCCTAATGTTGCTAAAGAAGTTGTTGTGTGGCAGAAGGCTTTGATCTTCTATGTAGTTGGTAGTTCTCCCACAATAGCTGTTGTTGAACGATACATTGCGTCTAAATGGAACCATGTCACTGCACCTAAAGTTTACTACCATAATGATGACTATTTCTTACTGAAATTCGAGTGCATTGAGGATAGAGATGAAGTTTTGTAGGATAGCTCTCATATGATGTATAACAAGCCTGTTATCATGAAGGGCTGGGATCCAGAATTTAATTTGAATAATGAGATTCTCATAATGATCCTTTTGTGGATCAAGCTGCCTGGACTCCCACTCAGTTATTAGAACACAAAGTCCCTCAGTCAAATTGGTAGCACCTTGGGTAAGCCTGTCTATGTTGATGCTTGTACAACTAACATGGAAAGAGTTTTGTATGCTAGATTACTGGTTCAGATGGATATCACGAAACCTTTTCCTAATTTGATTAAACTACAAGATTGTTTGAGCAGCCGGTCACCTACCTCAGTCAAGTGGTAGATTGTTTGACCAGCCGGTCACCTATGACTGGAAACCTACATATTGCCCAACTTGCCTGCAAGTAGGGCATATATGCCAGCCTGGCCAGCCTGACCAGCATAACAGACTAAAGGCACCTGCTAAGAAGCAAGAGCAGGCTCCAAAAATGCCTAATAAGACTCAGCATTGGAAGCAAGCAACAACGTGGCAAACCAAAGATGTAGTTACTCAGCATCAGGGTCCTAGTAAAGCAAGTGCCCAATGGGGGATGAATAATTCTGTCCAATCACAAGGCCAGGGTGGTGGTAATCAGAACCAGGGTCTAAGTACTAGAAATACCTTCAGTCCACTGGATTTCCCTCTTATACAAGTGAATAGAGCACAGACGGGGAACCAACAGGGGCAGAGTAGTCTATGTGGTAATATGGTCAGGCTGCTCGATCCTACTTCTTCCTCATGAAGTTGATATCCTGGAACATTAGGATCCTAAATAAAGTTTATAAGCAATCAGATTTAGTCAAGTTTATAAGACACAATAAGGTAGGAATGATAGCTCTTTCAGAACATAAAATTTCTAAGGCACAGGCTAATTGAATCAAGAATAAAGGTGCACCTGGCTGGGATGTTTGCTGGACATATGATAGTATTGGGAAGTGTAGGATCTGGGTCCTATGGGATACTAATGAAATTACCTTTCAAGCACTGGAAATTCAGTAGCAGTTCATCCATGGGAAAGCTAGGGTGATTGAGGGACAGATGGAATTTTAGGTTACCTTTATTTATGGATTGCATACTGTCTCTGATAGAAGACCACTATGGGATGCTCTAAAAACTATTGATAGGGGCCAGAAGGGACCTTGGGTAATTCTAGGAGATTTTAATGCTGTGAGAGAAGTGGAGGATATGCTATATGGGAACCTAGTGCAAGAACTTGAGGTTGCTGATTTCAACTCTTGCCTACTGGATACTGGGCTTACTGAACTAAAGACTACAGGTAGAAGATATACTTGGACCAACAACCATACCATCAGCAAGATTAATTGGGTACTTGTGAATAGAGACTGGATGACACAACTTACTCATGTAGATGCTATAGCACTTGACCCTCAATATTCGGATCATTCTCCTTTGGCAATTGATGTTGAAGGGTGTACAGTAAAGAGTCCTAGGCTATTTAAATTCTTTAATCACCTGTCCAAGCATCCTGATTTTTTGTCCATCATACAACAGGCTTGGGCACAAGGAGGTCATATAAGAGGTATGCAAAGACTATGGCACATGTTGAAGCCTATTAAGCAGAAACTAAAGCTTCTGAATTATAAGGAATGCGCAAAAGTTGGGGAAAATGTCAATCAGTACATGCAGGAACTAATTGATATACAACTATAGATGAGGGATCCCAGTAACTTGGCCTTGATGTTGGAGTACGAAAAAGAACTTAGACAAAAGATGGAGAAATGGGCATCTATTAAAGAAAGTATCTTACATCAAAAGTCTAGAATTAAGTGGCTCCAATTGGAAGACAACAATCATTATTTGTTTGCTTGTATGAAAGGAAGGTATGCTCAGAACCAAATCAGAGTCCTTAATACTCTGGTTGAAGGCACTGCTCAGAATGAACGTGAAATAGAAGCTGAAATCACTAGGTTATATAAACAACTTTTGGGCTCATCGGCAACTCTACTACTAGTAATTCAAGAGGATATACTGAATGAAGGCCATAGATTGCAGAGAGGGAAACAACTGCAACTTATTAGGCATGCCACAAGCTTAGAAGTGAAGGAGGCACTGATGGGCATAAATGATCAGAAGGCTCCTAGCCATGATGGGTTTAATGCATATTTCTTCAAGCATAGCTGGAATGTGATAGGAGAGGATACCACTACAGCTGTCAATAGATTTTTTCAAATAAATAAATTATATAAGCCTATAAATTGCACAGCTGTGACTCTGGTTCCTAAGATCAAAAGCCCTCTGTCAGTCAAAGACTTTATGCCCATATCCTGCTGCACTATTTTGTACAAACTCATATCCAAGATCATCACCAATATGCTACAAGGAGATGGACAATCTGGTGGATCAAAGCCAAGCAACATTTATTCCAGGAAGGGTGATAACTGACAATATCATCCTTAGTCATGAGTTAGTGAAAGGGTATGTGGGGAAGGGGATATCAGCAAGGTGCATGATCAAAATTGATATGCAGAAGGCATACGACTCTATGGAGTGGGTGCTTGTAGAACAAGTCCTCAGTGGCTTACAATTTCCAACAAAGTTTACTCAATGGATCATGTTGTGTCTTACTACTATCTCTTACTCTTAACAATATTAATGGTAAACCTTCTTCCCCGTTTGAGGCAAAAAGAGGGCTACAATAAGGGGATCCAGTGTCTTTTTTTTTGTCCTGGTCATGGAATACTTGAGTAGATTGCTAAGAGGAGTAGCAAGTAACCATGCCTTCAAATATCATCCTAAATGTGCCAAGTCAGATCCCACAGTTGGAATTTGCTGATGACCTATTACTTTTTTGCAAAGGGATAAGGTGTATGTAAAACTGATGTATGATTGCTTTCAGGAATTTTCTGTTGCATCCGGATTAATAGCTAATTCATCTAAGAGTGTTTTATACTTTGGAGGAGTGCATCCAGTATAGCAAAGACCAAATCCTGGACATGCCGGCTTCCAAAAGATGATCTACCTTTCAGGTACCTTGGTATCCCATTGAGCTCTAAAAGATTATCTATTGCACAATGTTAGCCCTTAATGGAGAAGATGATAGACAAGGTAACATTTTGGATAAGTAAATTCTTGTCATATGCATGAAGAGAGCTATTGATCAAGAGTGTCCTATTCTCTATTCAAACTTTTTGGTCCCAGGTTTTTGTGCTTCCTAAGAAGGTAATGAAGAAAATAATCACTATATGTAGAACATTCATATGGACAGGGGACAAAGAAGAATCCTAAGGCACTAATATTATGGGAAACTCTTTGCTTCCCAAAAGCTGTTGGTGGGGAAAACTTCACTGATTTAGAGGTCTGGAATAAAGTTGTTATCTGTAAACAATTATGGAACCTAAGCCTGAAGAAAGATAGACTATGGGTAAAAAGGGTGCATGCTTGTCTGGAATAAAGCTGTCATCTGTAAACAATTATGGAACCTAAGCCTGAAGAAAGATAGACTATGAGTAAAATGGGTGCATGCTTATTATGGAGGTACATGAGAGATTTGGGAAGTAGAATGCAAATAAGCATCATGGTTAGTTCAGAAAATTGTCAAAGCAGTGAAGTATGTTCAACAAGCTTGGGATGCAGATGTCTGATTTTCTGGCCATGGAGAAATTCTCAATTAATAAGATGTACCATAATCTCATAGGGCAGTTTGTGAAGGTGACATAGAGGAGGTTAATATGCAACTTTGGTGCCCCTAAATGGATTTTCATGCTAAGACTGGTAGCTCACAAGAAGATATACACAAAGGATAGACTGGCCAAATGGGGTATGAATGTTAGTAATATGTGTCCTATGTGCAGTGTGGAACAAGAGAGTGTCAACCACTTGTTCTTTCAGTGTTAAACTTCAGCTGAGATATGGCACAGAATGTTGCACTGGCAATGGATCCGGAGACAACCTATGCAATGGGAGGATGAACTACAATGAGCAATAACTCATTACAGAGGCAGATATGCAGGTGCTGAAGCGTTCAGAATGGTCCTTGGTGCACTCTATACTTCATATGGAAAGAGAGGAATAGAAGGGTGTTTCAAAGCAAGCAAAGGCCTACTGATGTGATTGTAAGGCAACTTGTACAAGAGGTAGTTTTTCGAGGATACACACAACCTAGATTAGCATGTGTTCTCCAGCAACTCAGTTTTTATTCATAGAAGTAGTGTAGGAATAGTTGTGGATGACTCATAGATGATTAAGAAGTGCACTGGAGTTTGGGATGTTGTCCAAACTCTAAGTCTTTTTGATATACTGTAAATTATTCCATTGGTAATGAAAATCTTTTTATTTCCAAAAAAAAGATATTAGTAATGTAAGAAATAGTAATACATGAATTATTTATTGTTGGTGTTTGGTTCATTGTATTAAAACTGGATATATAGGATCATGTAAAATAAAAAATTTATTTTTTAAACAAAAATGTAAAGAGTTTATAATTATATCGTTATGTTTGATTTTTATTGGCTTCTTGAAAAAAACAAGGTTAGTTTATCATTTTGATATTAAATAAGTTATTTCATATTATTGATGATATGAAATATATATTAATTAATGTATTAAGGTGTATAAGAGCTATTTATGCATGATTCAAACACAAACCAAATATCTAATAAAGTTATGTCAAATTCTATAATTTTATCCTTCAAACCTAAATACTAAATGACCCTAAACACTTTTTTCAGATGTTCGGTATTCGTATTGAGTCCGATTATATTCCCAGTTAATCAGAACTCTAGAGCTGTTATACTTGAGCGAGAATTTTTCCACGTCAACATGGAAAATTTTCCGAACGTTTCAGCTTATTGCAAAAGGTTGAAAGAATTGGCGGATCAACTCTGCCACGTTGGTGCGCCCGTTAGTGACGATCGTCTCATTTTACAAATAGTTGTCGACCTCTCCAAGGCCTATAGTGGCGTTGGAACTATCCTTCGTCAAAGTAATCATCTCCCGAAGTTCTATCAAGCCCGCTCCATACTTACCTTGGAAGAAGCCGACTTCTCTAAAAAGGCAGCTACGAGTGCTAGTTTCGTGGCCATGATGACGTCCTCCCCTGCTTCTCCGAATTTTGGTGATCATTCGAACCAAAACCGGTCACAAAGGGGCGGCAAAAATTATCGAAAAAATAATGCAAAAAATCGTGGGGGCAAACAGGGCAGTTCTGACAGTGGTAACGGTGGCCAAACCAGGGGTGGTGGACCCCCTCCCGAATATAGTGGGCCACCGACCCACTGGTCTCAGCCTTGGGCCCCTTTCCCGTGGGCTGGGAACAGTGGGCAGTGGCCCTACGACCCATATCCAGTTTTTGCCACAGCCACTGGCCCGTAGGCTTTCCAACAACCTTATCGGATCACTGTCCACTGGGTCAGTGGTTCCCGAAGTAGTCACGGGCCGGGGCAGAATGCAGGTGTTCTTGGGCCCCGGATTTCACAAGCCCATCACGCAGCGGTCTCCACCCCGACCGACATTGAAACAGCTATGCACACTGTAACACCCCATTTTAACCGGAGTCGGAAACGGGATTACCGCTACGCATGGTTGGATTCCTAAATGCTATTTAAGGAGTCGCCACCTAATTATTATAGTGAATTAGGACACTTAATTTATTGCAATAAAAATACTGCAATTGACTTCCATTTAATGGTCTGCGAAATTAGTGAGATTCTGGATCGTGTTCTTTATTATCCTAAAGGGGGGTTAGGCATCCTTTAAGATCCGCTTAACTCATGGTTGTTCGTTCAAACCTAGGTTAATTATTTATTGCTCTTTTTATTCTACCTATTCTAAACATTTTACATAATTTACAATTAAAATAAAATACAATGCAAAATAATAAAACATGAAATTAAATACAATATAAAATAAACTCCGGGGCATTCTTTTTGAAATGCATCTCCGGATACCTGCATAAACACTTAGTAAAAGTATTAGTAATAGAATACATAAATTTTAAAATAATAGCAAAAATTAACAAACAAAGCAAATAAATCCGTCTTTTGTACAGGGGAGGCCTTGGAAATCAGACGGGGATTCCTTCATTGGCCAATATTGCTAAAAAATAATAAAATAAATAAAACATTCGGATCCGCGCTAAAACAGTAATAGTTTTAAACACGGAGGGCTCAGATATGTAAAAATATAAAGTAGGACAGCCTAAAAAAGTGCGGCTGCGAGAATTCGCCTTGCCAAGCGCATGTTGGTTATCCGATGTAAGTGGAAGAAATCATCCTTGCCCAGAAAGCTTCATTTATTTTATTTTCCGTCTTTGCAACTGTGGAGGCCTCAAAAATCGACGGATAACTTTTTCATCGGCCAATCAGTGTAGTATCATGTTCAAATCAGTCAATACCACAGTGTAATAAGTTGTTCAAATCAGTTCCAGCGAAAGAAATAAAGAATCAGTCCATTCACTTGTTAAAACCAAGCCAGTAAACCAGCGACCAACAACTCAAAGGAACAAGGTGATCAAAATGGTCCAAAACAGTAATCGGGCTCGGGAGAGGTCGCCGAAAATTTCAGAACATACCCAAAATCAGTCTAAAAAACATTAAGCGATGGCGAAAAAGCGAGTCCATGGCCTCAAAATACTTCAAAAATGGCCACAAACTGTTCAAAATCAAGAGAGTAAAGGCAAATCCACAAAGCGATCAGGAAAATGCCACCATCAGCAGAACATGTCGCCGTGGCAAATGAACCAATACAATGAAAAATAACAAGAAACCAGATCACACAATAATAATCGAAGACCAGCGGCACAATAAAGCATAACACTATTCAAATGAAGTAAAAAAAATAGTCAAATCAACAGCACAATCAAAGAAACACGAGCAAGAGTACGGTCGCGTTCATGGAATTCGCCGGTAAAATAGAGGTGAGGCGAGAAGAAAGGCGGTGTCACTTCCACGGCTAACGCCGGAGCGACGCCGCCGAGTGGTGGTCTAGTGGTCGACGGTGGGACAGTGGTGTTGGGGTTGGGGTTTGACGGGCAGAGGTGAGGTTCGACGGTTGAGGCTTGTCGGGCTGCTGGGTGTTCGTGAGTGCAGTGGGGGTGTGGGAGTTAGGGTGACGACGGGAGAGTGAGGGAGAGGGCAGGGGGGTGGTCGACGGGAGAGTGAGGGGTGAAAGGGTGAGGAAGACGAGGGCTGAGGGGCTGGGGTTATTTGTGCGGCTAGGGTAATAGAGAGGGTCAGGGGAGAGGGCTGATAAAATGTGGGCTGCGGCTGATGTTAAAATGGGCTCCCCCTTGTTTAGGGTGGGTAAGGTTTATTATATAGTGGGTGTGTTAGGGTTTGGTATTTGGGGGGGAAAAATAAAAAGTGGGGTATTGTTTTGGGGGGGAAAATGAAAGAGGGTGTTTGGGTGATATTAAAAATAGTGTTGGCTTGGACTGATTCAAATTGTGTCTTGGACTGAACTGGTTTGACAAAAATGCATGGCGGGTTAATTATTTAAAAGAAAAAATTATTTAAAAAGATGCAAAATTATTAAAATTCAAATGTCGATGCAATAATACTAAAAATGCAATGACGTGTTTAATGACTGATTAAAAGTAAAAACAGGATGTCAATTAATTATTTAAAAGATGCAAATATTATTAAAATAAAACGACGGTATAGCAATAATAAAAACATAATATTAACGACATAATACTTAATTTAAAAATAAAAGATGCAATGCCATTTTTGTGAAGAAATAAACATAGAATATTATGTAAAAATATGCAAAATAACGATTAAAATGCGGTGTGCTAAAATACTTAAAATTGCAACAAATATACAAAAAACGGGTCAAAATTATTTGTCAACAAGACATGTCCTCTTGTACGGAGATGATGGAAGAGTCTTCGGACAAAGATGTTGACTTGTAGCCAATTTTGTCCTGTTTTATAAACTAGAACTCAAAATAGGGATGATGCAGACCCAAAAATGTCCCAGTGTCAAATCATGATGACACTGGGTCGTTGTGACGCAAAAATAAAAAGCAAAGCTGACGCTGATTTAAAAAATGTCCCAGTGTTGAAGTATGATTGACACTGGGTTGCAGGTGATGTGGTGCTGAAAAAGACAAGGTTATTGTAGATGTTATGACGTCGTTTTCGGACGCAATGCAAATGTTCGTCGTTGCATGAACGAAACATAAATGAAGCCGTTGCATAGGCTTAAAAGAAAATGGCGTCGTTTTCGGACGCAATGCAGATGCTCGTCGTTGCATGGACGAAACATGAATGAAGCCGTTGCATAGGCTTAAAAGAAATGACGCGTCGTTTTTGGACGCGACGCAGATGCTCGTCGTTGCATAGACGAAACATGAACGGCCGTTGCATAGGCTTAAAATGAAAAGCGTCGTTTGCATGGGCCGACGCAGATGCTTTCTTCGTGCACGGACGAAACATGAACGGCCGTTGCATAGGCTTATATGAAATGAAAAGCGTCGTTGCATGGACGCGACGCAGATGCTCGTTGCATAAGACGAAACATGAACGGCGTTGCATGGGCTTTTAATGAAATGGCGTCGTTGCATAGACGCAATGCAGATGCTCGTCGTTGCATGGACGAAACATGAATGAAGCCGTTGCATGGGCTTAAAAATAAAAGGGCGTCGTTGCATGGACGCGATGCAGATGCTCGTCGTTACATAGACGAAACATGAATGAAGCCGTTGCATGGGCTTTTAATGAAAAGGCGTCGTTGCATGGACGCGATGCAGATGCTCGTCGTTGCATAGACGAAACATGAATGAAGCCGTTGCATAGGCTTAAAAATGAAATGCATTGGTTTAGGGGCGTACCTGCTTTGTGACTTGCCTGGGTTGAGATAACGTCATTGCATAGACGTTGTGCGTTTGTAACCCGCATGGGCCTATTGTTGTGTTCCTGCCTTTGCTGATATGAAGATCCTGCACTCAAAGAAAACTTGTGAGTTTTTTAGGAAATGAGTGGTTGATTAGCGTCGACTCTGTAGCTTTGGCTCTTGACGCTTGCATTCTTGGTTTGCACTGAAGACCTAGTTGGCCTGCTTTTTCCTGTCTATTGCCATTTTGTTGCACTGAATTCCTTAAAATGTCCCAGTTTCTGATAATGAAGATGTTGAACTGGGTAAGGTTGCATCTTGACGCTATCAAGGCGATCAGGTAAGCATTTTTTTTTTATTTTTTTATAATGAATGAAAAGCTAATGCTAGAATATGGACAATGTACAATTGAGTAGATGAGAATGCAACCCCCCGAAAATATGTAGGTAGTAATGGATGCAAAATATACGAGGATGCTAAACTCTCCAATGGACAAAATCGAGTCATGTGCAGAAATAAGGAAGAAATATTTCTAACGGTGTGACCGAAGCCGATGTGGCTGTCTACGTATCCCGCCGAGGGAGTCAGGTCAAGACGTAGTTCATGCTGCAAAAATAAGAATTTTATGATTTCAAAATAATGCGGGACCGAAACCGATGTGGCCGCCTACGTATCCCGCTGAGGGAATCAGGTCAAGACGTAGTTCGTGATGCAAAATAATTTTTATGTAATATGCATTTTGTTATTTTTTCTGAAAAAATGGAAGACGACATTACGTTCTGACTCCAGTTGATACCAACAATTAGTATTGTGCATAAGAATGTTCTTTTATTGCTTTCAGTATAAACGAGATTGACTCCGGTGTAATTCACACAGCTTCAGATAGTACCTCAGACATACCTGAGTGTCGACACACCTGCTTGCATCCAAGGTTTCGAACTACACGTAATCTCACGTTTCAAATGCCTCACTGAAAGAAAGTCTCATTTCACACATATATTTCAGTATTTTGAATTTTGGGACGTTGAGAGAATTGCGCTCACACTCAAAAAGATGTTCAATGCATGCAATTGTGATACCATAGGCTTGGCTGTCATGTAAGTATCCACTAATGTGAGAACCCTCAGTATAAGATCATGTAGGGCTTGTCACGGGCTTGCAATGTAGGCTTGGGGAAAGGGAATGAATATCATTTGGATAAAAGTGACTAATCCCTCCTCGAGCGTTGGACTACGTCCGTGCTTGATATTTGTGTGCTTTAATGCTGACCTGCTTTCTTTTGTCCCAGTTTTTCTGTATTGACTTCTTTTGAATCTTTCATTTCGAGCCCCTTTTTTCGGGGTCATATATTCCCTTTTTTTTTATTTATCGGGGCTTTTGATTTCATCTTTGTGTGAAGTCGTCTCTGCTTTTGGTTTTTGAGACTTTGACAATTTTTGTCTTTGCAAGCTTCAGCTAGAATTTTGTCAGTCACTTGCACATTTCTAAAGCACTCGAGGAGGTCGGGCCAAGAGAGGGATAGTGCGTACGCACTCAGAAAGGGTGTAGGTGTAATATGCGGTTGTAAAAAAAAATAGGTTTTAGGCTCAAAGGGGTGTACTAGGGATAATGTTATTTGGTAGGCTGAAAATGCTCAAACGGGTCAAAGAAAGCCTACGATCATTTCCTACACCGAGTGTTACTCAGGATTTCGCCTCAACAAACATTCAAGCCAAGTTCTAGATCACAATGCAATGCAATTGAACTTATTCAAACACTCACCACACAATGCATATGAAACGATGAGGTCGGTTTCATTCTTATCTTGGAAACATGCAAGACAATGTCATCTGCGGGTATGAATAAGAGGTACCAAAAGAATCTATGGTTTACCACAAAGTCAACCCATGCTGATTATCACTCGTTTTTTTTTTTTTTTTTTGTTTATGCACATTTGTAACTGTGTTGGTATTAACAAAGTCAAACAATAATACTTACAAAATATTTTTGTATTTTTTGAATAACACATTTTTTTTTGTATTTTTTGAAGAAAATATACATTTTTCTTTCTTTTGAATAAAGTATTTTTTTTTTGTATTTTTTAGACTAAATGGTACCGAACCCGAATAGTACGCCTCGTATCCGCGAGAGAATCAGGTGTGCGTAGTTCATTCAAATATGTTTAAAAACGCATGCTTGAAAAGAATTTATCAATGAAAGGATGGTAATGTAAAGCTATGCAAAAGAAAATGATTGTCCACTGTGGACGAATGCAAAGCAAAATGAATGCCCGAGAACATGATGAATGAGATGCATGAGTGAGAAATGTGTTTTTTTTTTTGTTTTGTTGTTTTTTTTTTTGTTTTTTTTTTTGTGGTGTCGAACCCAAAATGAGTTGCCTACGTATCACACCGTGCGGTGAGAATCAGACACGCGTAGTTCGGAATAATTATGTTGTAAAATGCATGATATGAAAGAACTATGTAATCAACGCTAAACATATTATTTGAATTTGCAAATATGAATAAAAATACAAAGTAAAGAAGAATTGAGAGCGATGTATCGTTGAATCTGGTATAGACTAACTTCTTTTAATCAACATAACTAACGCTCATTTTTTTTCTTTTCTTTCTTTTTTTTTTTTTTTTTTCGCCCGCCCTCGGTTGTTTGCGAGGACGACCTTCCTGCAAAAAATATAAGAAATAGGTGAGTAGGAAAATTACCAAAATAATAAAAATGCAAAAGTGTGACAATATAGTCAAAGACTCCCCTGATTGGTTCGACCGGACTGGTGGTTGATGCTTCACAAAGTCCAAGTCGCGCTATTCAAGAGTGATTTACGCAGTAGAAGTCCTGATTGCAATGTGAAAGCAAAAAGTGCAAAAATACAAATGCTCGAGCCCGGAATCACAAAAGAGCAATTATTGAATTAAACAATATGTACAGAGTTGCTAGTGACAAACAATAATAAACAAAAAACATGCAAATCAAGCGCGTGCCCTAATATGCTTGGGACCTCTCTTATGCCAGAGGTGAGCCTAAACGCCAAATATGCGGGATTATGATAAATAGGTCCAAGCCGTTAAACTGCAATATTTTGTTGGAAATGGCGACCAAATGACGATGCACTTTTTCCAATTTTGGCGTGTCATGACCAGACTTGGATCCGTCTATCATCATCACGCTACACATAGTATGCTAATGGGTCGTTGGGTTGTGAAACCCGTCGACAAGTTTGGAGGATTTCCTAATCGTGGGAACGATACCAAGGATCGACCCACCTAGGATGTATGCATGCATGACTTAAAAAAAAATGTGGTATAGCTCTATCCTAATTTTGCTAAGATTTGGCTTACTAGACAAAATGGTTCCCGAGCGGACAACTCGAGTGAGAAGGCTACGTGGCTGATCAGACGAACCGATCTAACTCCACGCAAGCGCCAACTCTCCTAAATTTTGGGTGTTCTTGAAAGAAATTTGCGGGTGCGCGAAGCACACCAGCGCGTGTAGTGTGTGACAGTGTGAATTTTCCAGAGTGGAGGAAATATGAGCGGAATGCCAGTTTAAGGAAAACAGTAAAATAATGTAGCAATTAAAATAGTTAATTACAAATAAAAGCAAACAAATATAAAAGCAAAATAAGGCGCAATATTTAATTAACCTGGGCTTGCTATGATCAAGAACCTGATATCCCCAGTGGAGTCGCCATGCTGTAACACCCCATTTTAACCGGAGTCGGAAACGGGATTACCGCTACGCATGGTTGGATTCCTAAATGCTATTTAAGGAGTCGCCACCTAATTATTATAGTGAATTAGGACACTTAATTTATTGCAATAAAAATACTGCAATTGACTTCCATTTAATGGTCTGCGAAATTAGTGAGATTCTGGATCAGGGTTCTTTATTATCCTAAAGGGAAGGGGTTAGGCATCCTTTAAGATCCGCTAACTTGCGGTTGTTCGTTCAAACCTAGGTTAATTATTTATTGCTCTTTTTATTCTACCTATTCTAAACATTTTACATAATTTACAATTAAAATAAAATACAATGCAAAATAATAAAACATGAAATTAAATACAATATAAAATAAACTCAGGGCATTCTTTTGAAATGCATCTCCGGATACCTGCATAAACACTTAGTAAAAGTATTAGTAATAGAATACATAAATTTTAAAATAATAGCAAAAATTAACAAACAAAGCAAATAAATTCGTCTTTTGTACAGGGGAGGCCTTGGAAATCAGACGGGGATTCCTTCATTGGCCAATATTGCTAAAAAATAATAAAATAAATAAAACATTCGGATCCGCGCTAAAACAGTAATAGTTTTAAACACGGAGGGCTCAGATATGTAAAAATATAAAGTAGGACAGCCTAAACAAGTGCGGCTGCGAGAATTCGCCTTGCCAAGCGCATGTTGGTTATCCGATGTAAGTGGAAGAAATCATCCTTGCCCAGAAAGCTTCATTTATTTTATTTTCCGTCTTTGCAACTGTGGAGGCCTCAAAAATCGACGGATAACTTTTTCATCGGCCAATCAGTGTAGTATCATGTTCAAATCAGTCAATACCACAGTGTAATAAGTTGTTCAAATCAGTTCCAGCGAAAGAAATAAAGAATCAGTCCATTCACTTGTTAAAACCAAGCCAGTAAACCAGCGACCAACAACTCAAAGGAACAAGGTGATCAAAATGGTCCAAAACAGTAATCGGGCTCGGGAGAGGTCGCCGAAAATTTCAGAACATACCCAAAATCAGTCTAAAAAACATTAAACAGTGGCCGAAAAACAGTAGTCCATGGCCTCAAAATACTTCAGCAAAAATGGCCACAAATCTGTTCAAAATCAGTAGAGTAAAGGGCAAATCCGTCAAAACAGTCCGGAAAATGCCACCATCAGCAGAACATGTCGCCGTGGCAAATGAACCAATACAATGAAAAATAACAAGAAACCAGATCACACAATAATAATCGAAAACCAGCGGCACAATAAAGCATAACACTATTCAAATGAAGTAAAAAAAAATAGTCAAATCAACAGCACAATCAAAGAAACACGAACAGTAGCCATGGTCGCCGGCGTTCATGGAATTCGCCGGTAAAATAGAGGTGAGGCGAGAAGAAAGGCGGTGTCACTTCCACGGCTAACGCCGGAGCGACGCCGCCGAGTGGTGGTCTAGTGGTCGACGGTGGGACAGTGGTGTTGGGGTTGGGGTTTGACGGGCAGAGGTGAGGTTCGACGGTTGAGGCTTGTCGGGCTGCTGGGTGTTCGTGAGTGCAGTGGGGGTGTGGGAGTTAGGGTGACGACGGGAGAGTGAGGGAGAGGGCAGGGGGGTGGTCGACGGGAGAGTGAGGGGTGAAAGGGT
The DNA here is from genome assembly GCA_029844215.1 of Przewalskia tangutica. Classification (NCBI taxonomy): domain Eukaryota; kingdom Viridiplantae; phylum Streptophyta; class Magnoliopsida; order Solanales; family Solanaceae; genus Przewalskia; species Przewalskia tangutica. Next base: position 9,364,211 of record CM056718.1, on the reverse strand, counting down.
GAGGAAGGCGGTGAGAAGTTATTTGTGCGGCTAGGGTAATAGAGGGTCGGGGAGAGGCCGATAAAATGTGAAATTTGGTGATGTTAAAATGGGCTCCCCCTTGTTTAGGGTGGGTAAGGTTTATTATATAGTGGGTGTGTTAGGGTTTGGTATTTGGGGGGGAAAAATAAAAAGTGGGGTATTGTTTTGGGGGGGAAAATGAAAGAGGGTGTTTGGGTGATATTAAAAATAGTGTTGGCTTGGACTGATTCAAATTGTGTCTTGGACTGAACTGGTTTGACAAAAATGCATGGCGGGTTAATTATTTAAAAGAAAAAATTATTTAAAAAGATGCAAAATTATTAAAATTCAAATGTCGATGCAATAATACTAAAAATGCAATGACGTGTTTAATGACTGATTTAAAGTAAAAACAGGATGTCAATTAATTATTTAAAAGATGCAAATATTATTAAAATAAAACGACGGTATAGCAATAATAAAAACATAATATTAACAACGACATAATACTTAATTTAAAAATAAAAGATGCAATGCCATTTTTGTGAAGAAATAAACATAGAATATTATGTAAAAATATGCAAAATAACGATTAAAATGCGGTGTGCTAAAATACTTAAAATTGCAACAAATATACAAAAAACGGGTCAAAATTGACTGTCAACACACACTCTTGGTATAACGCCACCGGACCCGAATTGGTACATGGACACCGGAGCTACTACCCACATGACGTCCGACCAAGGTACTCTCTCGTCTTATTCCAATTTGAGCAGTAATTGTGGTATAATTATTGGTAATGGTAATTCAATTCCGATTAGTGGTTATAGTCATAAAACTTTGTCCCCCCATCCACCTCTTATCTTGAAAAATACTCTTCATGCCCCCTAAATTGATTAAAAATTTAGTGTCTATTCTGTTTCTATTAAATTTGATCTGTTTGAGTTTTCGGTAAAAGATATCAAGATGAGGATTCCTCTCATGAGGTGTGATAGTAGGGGAGATCTGTCACGACCCGACCCAGACCCATGGGTGCCCTACTGGCACCCTTACAGTATACATCGAGAGATAATCGTAGAACATACATGAAACTTATACAAAAATCAACAGAAATAAAATCAATAGGTTAGCGGAGTGAGCTACCTCCCGAATATATAAAACAAAACATGGCCAAGCGATTTGCCTCCTTTCCTTTACAAAGCGACCCACAACATGTGACTACTGGACCTAAGAGTTTTAACATAACAACGATGGCGGGGCAGGCCGCCATCTTGTTATACCGTGGTTCGAACTGGACCGCGTCGTGGTCTCAGCGCGCGCCGAGGCGAACGCGGCGCCAGCAAGTGATTGAAGGGCGCGCCGAAATGCGAGTCGCTGAAGTTTCAGCGCCGCGCCGAAGCAGGCGCGCCGGAAGATCCGAGGGTTCGCAGAGTTGCGTGCCGCGCCGAAGCGCGGCCGAGGCGGGAACTCAGGCGGAAACAACTTAGGAAAAGTCAGATTTTTATTTTGAAAGGGCCTGAGTGGGGGACAAGTGTCCCCCCATCTGATTTTTACATGCAATATATTGACCAAGTCTTAAAGACTTGGTCATTTGTCATCTCTCTCTTTGAAAAACCTCTTCCTTCTCTCTAAATATTTCAAGCTCCTCCTTCTCTCTAAAAATCCAAGAGGATTCTAGCCTTAAGAAAAATCTGAAAAATTAAAAGACAAGAAGAAAGCTTGTGGCTTGTGAAGGTGGTGGTGGTGGTATTCTTGGTAGGAAGGCTAGCAAATTGTTGGATAAAATTTGGCTAAAGCTCTAAGGTAATGATTCTTCCTCTATTATTAGTTATAGAGTTGCATGTTAAGAAGAAAATACTTATGGTGGTAAATAATGCTATTAGAGTCATTGCATGCAAGAAATGTGGGTTGGGTATGAAGGATTTGGCTAAAGAGATATTATGAGCATGTTATAGCCTACAAACTACTTTAGAATTGTTAAGTGTATTATTATAACTTATGGGGCAGAATTTTACACACCCAAGATTAGATGTGTAATCCCCTTTGTGTTGGTTTGGATGTTGGGCCTTAATGAGGCGTTTGAGTGTTGAAAATCGGCCTTTGAAAAAGGGTGGCAAAGTGAGTAGAAACAAAGTAAATGCTGCCCAATTTTCCTTAGGAATTGGTAACTTGAATTTGGAATTTCTACATTGAAATTAGAGGTTAATAAACGCACTATGGTTGTTATAGGTTGACATATTACTTGCGGTAGTTGGACTTAGTGTGGATCGACCAAGAGGTATGTAGAGCTTTCCTATCTCTTGAGCATGAATAGTTGTATCTATGTAGTACGGTATACGTACAAGATTTGATAATCTACACTTGTTTTAAAGTATATGATACTTGTTTCATTTCAAAAGTACAAGTCCCTTGGATTGAGGGAAAATGTTTTTGACAAAAGGGATAACACTAATATAATGACTTTATGGGGAGTTGGTTATATTAGTTCACTTGAAAGGTTCACAAAGAAAGGTTTACTCTAACTAAAACAAGTACGGGTAAAAGAATTGAAACTAAGAAAGGTGAATTGATTTTTAGGCATTGGTTGCCTAAGGTTTTAAAGGAAATGAAGTCACTTGATTTAGAAGCCTATTATATTTCTAAAAAGGAAATGTGACTTGTCTTGAAAAGAAATCGTAACTTGATACTATGGTGATTAGTATCTTGGAATCTTTGTATAAAAAGAGTTTTTCTTAAAAAGCTAGAAGTACATGGTACTTGGGTTGAATTCCCGGATTTTCTATTAAAAGACATGTTAGTGCCTTAGGATACTAAAATGAGAGGATATATTAATAATGTTAATAAGAAGTTAGGGGATTTCTTAACTTGCTTATGTTATGATAAGTCGGTAGTGCTTATGTATGATATGATAGGCCGATAGTGCTTATGTTGTGATATGATAGGCCGATAGTGCTTATGTATGATATGATAGGCCGGTAGTGCTTATGTTATGTATGATAGCCGGATGAGCTATGTTGTATATCAGATATTACTGGGTAAACCCGGGTTATTATCTATGTCATGGATTTGCTACCCATGATGCGAAAGCGCGCCTTGCACTCACGCGATCGGACCACGTGATCCACGCGTGAAATAGTCCCACGCGAGTACGGCGATGGTCATCACGCGGGTCCACAGGATCCATGCGGGTGAAATAGTCCCACGCGGGTGAAATAGTCCCACGACGGCGGATGACCTCACGCGGGTCCACAGGACCCACGCGGGTGAAATAGTCCCGAGTAGGATTGCTTAACGATACTACGCGAGGTACCGCTTTGATCGTGAGCCTCCTATTTTTATGCTATAAGATTTATACTTGTTACTCTCATTATTAGTAAGGCACGCTGCAAGGAAATTGATTTCTATCTATGACTCCAAATTATTTTTGACTTATGATATTACTACGATTTTCCGCTTTACATACTGCACGTTGTGTAGATCGACTTCCTGGCCGCTCATGCCACACGTAAGTGGAAAATGGTGGTAGATCCTCATTCCTAGGATCTTTTACTCAGTGTCGTGAGCTCCATTTCTTCTAAGCTCGACTTTTGTATGGTTCTCCCCGGTGTTGTTGATATTTTGTACATTCAGGGCATGACGGCCCCGTCCGTCATAGTATTACTCATTCTTAGAGGCCTGTAGTCTTGTCATAACTTGGGTTGTTAAAGGATATAGCTGTTCGGTTTTATGTACTTTTGGGGTAGCCATTTTGGGCTAGACTATTTATACCATTACGGTTATTTTATTTTGAGTTTATATTCCGCTGGCTTTCTCTGATGTTGTGTCACAAGGGTGCCCGGGTCAAGGCACCGGTCACGGATCCGCGGTCGGGTCGTGACACATACCCCTGAATATACATGAATCTACAACCTCAGGGGAAAACCGTACCAAGAGATAAGCCTCCGGAGTAGATGGAGCTTTTTCCCAAAAACTGAACCGAGATCCTAAGAGCAAGGATCACCAACCTGTGTACCTAATACCTGCGGGCATGAACGCAGCCCGGCGGGTCGCACAACAAAAATTTAATATGGAACGGAAATAAGGTACAGTAAACAAATCATATATGTATAAAAGCATGACAGAGGTAAGTATAAAAAGGGTAAATACCTGAACCTACCATGTCATTACCATCTCGTAAACTTAATCGTACCTTATTATCTTTTCCCATTTTTCAATAAAAGTTATAGTCACTTTCTTACGTACATACTTAGGAAAATCATCAAGTTCATTACCATATAACTTACTTACCTTACCTAACATAATCCTCGCCTTTACGAGGACGCCATACCGCCTACCAACTGGGACGCGATAAAGTCACATAAGTCCGCCATAAAGGTATCTCGCCCGACCCATTCTCGACGCGATAAAGTCATATAGTCCGCCCATAAAGGTATCTCGCCCGACCCATTCTCGACGCAGAATGTCATATAGTCCGCCCATAAAGGTATACCGCGGCCCATTCTCGACGCGTAATGTCATATAGTCCGCCCATAAGGTATCTCGCCCGCCCATTCCCGACGCGGTAATGTCATATAGTCCGCCCATAAAGTTATCTCGCCGCCCATTCCTAGGACGCGATAATGTCATATAGTCCGCCCATAAAGGTATATCGCCTACCATTCCCGACGCGGTAATGTCATATAAAAATCACGAATTTAACCCAACGTACTCACGCACTCTACTCCTTTAAACAGAATGACTCTTTTTCAAATAAAACTTCCAAGATACTATCAACCGTAGTATCAAGTCATATCTACTTTTCAAGACAAGTCACAATACCTTTTAGAAATACATTTACCGGCTTCTAAATCAAGTGACTTCTTTCTTAAAAACCTTAAGCAATTGGTACCTTTAAAACAATTTGCCCTTCTTTAATTCAAGTCATTCTTTGTTTATATTACTTGAGAAAACTATTCTCTTAACCTTCCATAAAGTTATTATAACCAACTTCCCATAAAGCCGTTATACTAACTTTATGCCTTAGACTAATTCATTCCTTTTATAACCAAGAGACTTATACTTTCAAATCAAGTTACATAACTTTTAAAATACTTCAAGTCTCTTAACTTTAGAAATCAAGTTTCTTAACTTAGAATTTAAAATCTCTTATCTTTAGAATATCAAGAAATCCATGCTTTCCAAATCAAGTATTCTATACATTTAAATCAAGTCATTTCTTCCTTTAGAAATCAAGTCCCATAACTTGAAAAATAAAGTTTCTTAACCATTTAAGAATTCAAGGTTCATGGTCTTAAAACTTCATACGTAAACTCTTTTAAATTAAGTAACATATACTCTGGTGCGTTGTGAATAAGTTATACTTATTTATAACGATCTTATTCAAGTAGTCATGATCTAGAAAATGTAATACAATTTTGTCTTATCTTAGTTTCTATGCAGATGGAGAATTCTACTCATTTTAATATAATCAATTGTCATTACATTTTCCTTTATTAACGCTGCAATGGCTTGCTCGATACTTATTCTCATTTGGCCGTAAAATTAGCCAAGTCAACTTGGCTCCAAATACCTCCTAACGACTCTTACCAACATCCCCCATAAGACTTGGTAAGAACTTAGGATAACCTAGACATAACCTTTACATAGAGTAAATCACATACATACCTCTTAACTTCTAAGAGTAGAAGGGAACATGAAATATTACTACATGTATATTCCATACATAGAATCATGCCAAAAGAAGGAAGAGGTTCACATACCTCGCGACGATTATCGACAAGTAGCAAAATGCTCCAAAGTACTATAACCTTGCTAGCTTTTCCACCCTTCAAGTAGAATACGCTACTCGTAGTACTTCAACCTATAATGGTCATAATATGTCTATTAACCTCTAGCTTCAAACGTAGAATATTCTAAGTGCAAAGTCACTAAATTCTACGGAAAATCAGACATCACTTCCTTTGTTTCTACATACTTTGCCACCTTTTTCAAGGCCGAATTCAATAACCAAACACGCCACATTTAAGGCCCAACAATGCAATTAACAATAGGGGATTACACGCCTACTAGACGTGTAAAATTCCGCCCCACAATTGATATCAAACTAATACAACCACAAGTGTAAATCCGGCAAATTGGGATACAACAATACCAATTCTTATCCAATTTCCTTTTCAATCCAAGTTGTTAGCATAACATGATATCAAGTCGCAATCGATTATAACTACTATAATCTTCAAGTAAGTAACATGCAACGATTCTAATTAACGACCAAATGTAATCCAACTTTCAAATGGCTTATATGTCATTTCGGATTTAAGGCTACAACAATCCATAACACTTATAAAACTTCAACACATATACTTCATGCTAGCAAACATGTAAGGCTAACAACAATATATAATCTTGTAACACTTTAAGAGATAAGATTATTACCTCAACGAGTCTTAGTCCAACTTCAAATCCGAAGTCGCTCCCTAGAAACTTAGAGCCTCTTCTTGACACTTCAATCCGCCACTTGAGACCCTTATAACAACACAAACAACTTTCCTTCAATCTTCCAAACAAAACCTAGAAAAGCAACTAGGTTTTCACCTTGCGACTAACACGAAAACTATCTTTTTTCGGGATTTTTCTATTGAGATACCCTTACAATACCCTCATGAACCTTGGTTTAAAGTGTGGAGCTTAATGGACAACAAACAAATTTTTTTCTCCCTTTGAAGGACCAAACCCGAGAGCCCTCTAGGACAACAACAAGTATTCATGAAATTTTTCTAAGTGTAGAACCCTTGTCTTGCTACTAGTATGTATATAAAGCATAATGGAGGGCCAAGATTAGAACAAATGGGTGGTTTGGATGCAAAAATCTAGCCAAGTGGCCCTTTTGACTTAGTCAACATTATCAAGCTCTACTTGCAAGACTTAGTCATCTTCACATAGGTCAAATGACCATTTTGTCCATGCTTAATTTCGTCCAAGAAAACATAAGAGGGGTGACACGTGTCGCTCTCCCATTCGTCACAATATTACGTAACCCTCGTGGGTCCCACAAAACGTAAAATTCCTCGGGTGGGCCCCACGTGACCAAATCCGTAAAAATAAATTTCCATAATGAAAAAACATTCTATAATCCTCAATTAATGCATTTTGAGAATCCAATTCTCCTCAACGAACATTTTTCATTTCCGACGTTCGGACGATTTTCCGTTGGAAAAACAATTCTTCCTTTCGTACCAATATCAAGTCTTGAGTTCCTTACGTACGTTCTCTTAAATATGCCCTGGACTTACGGGGTGTAATAAGATCTTTATCATCACGTCACATTTCGGTCTCTCGAGTCAAGCCTTGCCATCAACTTTTGCGGCCCTTGCTCCTTCCTTGTGGCACGCTTGTCTAGGTCATATGGGGTCGTCAATTTTGTCTTCCTTAGATACAAACAATTTTATTTGTTGTAAGGGTACACATAGTACTTCGAATTGTCAATCTTGTTCTTTAAGAAAAATTGTTAAGTTGTTATTTGTAGACTCTAATTCTCATACTTGTCATTCGATATTATTCATAGCGATCTATGGACGTCTCATGTTCTCATTTCTTTGGGTTATCGTTATTATATTCTATTTTTTTATGATTATTTTAATTTTTTATGGACTTTTCCCATAGCGAAAAAATCTGAATTTTTTCCCACCTTCTTAAAATTTAGAGCATTCATTAAAACTCAATTCGAACGGAAAATTAAAAATATTCAATGTGATAATGGCAAATAATATGATAATGGAATCTTGTGCTACTAATGGAATCAATTTTCATTTTTCTTGTCCTCATACGTCTTCACACAATGGGAAAACCGAACGAAAAAATCGTACCATTAACAACATTATCTGAACTCTATTGATTCATGCATCTGTACCCCCTACTTTTTGGCATCATGCTCTACAAATGGCTACATATCTGCTTAACATTCTTCCTGTCAAAATATTGACGTATTTGTCCCCTCTTCAAATTTTATATAATAAGACTCCTTCATTTTCACATCTTCGTGTCTTTGGGTGTCTATGTTATCCGTTGTTTTCGTCAGCCACAATTAATAAACTTCAAGTCCGTTCTACCCCTTGTGTGTTTTTGGGTTATCCGCAAAATCATCGTGGTTATAAATTTTTGATTTATCATCTAATAAAATCATCAATAGTCGTCATGTAATTTTTTATGAATCCCTATTTTCGTTTGCTAAGGTTAGTAATCTAGTGCCTAGTTCGTATAATTTTTTGGCTGATGATATATCCCCGTATATTATTCACCACCTACCGGAAATGTTCCGCAACCCAAATTTTCCAGCGGGCCCACTGCCCACTGGACCTTCAGTTACTGTTGTTGACAGTCAATTTTGACCCGTTTTTTGTATATTTGTTGCAATTTTAAGTATTTTATCACATCGCATTTTAATCAGCATTTTTTGCATTTTTTATCTTTTTATGTTAAATTAACCATTATGTTTTGTTAATATTATGTTTTTATTATTGTTACACCGTCGTTTTATTTTAATAATATTTGCATCTTTTAAATAATTAATTGGTATCCGCACTTTTACTTTTAATCAGGCATTAATCATGTCTTAAATATTGCATTTTAGTATTATTGCGTCAGCATTTGCATTTTAATAATTTTGCATCTTTTTAAATAATTTTTCTTTAAATAATTAAACAGCCTTCCATTTTTGTCAAACCAGTCCAATCCAAGACACAATTTGAATCAGTCCAATCCAATACCATTTCTTTTTTAATTTCACCCAAACTTTCATCTTTTATTTTCCCCCTAAAATCAAAACCCACTTTTCATTTTTTCCCCCCAAAACTAAACCAAACCCTAAACCTAAATACCCCCTATAAATAAAACCTTACTCACCCTAAACTAAACTCCAAACTCCAGCCGCACAACATACAAGATCTGACCCCCCTTTCATTTTTTAGGTCAGCACACCCCCTCCACTCTCTCTTATCCTTCCCCTCCTCCCCGTCACCGCCTTTCGCCGGAGCTCCAAGCTCTGGCGAACACCCTCACAGCCGCACAAAGCAGCCCTCACCCCTCTCAGCATCATCTCACTCATCCCTATTATCCCGTCGACCACCCCCGCACCCGCCCTCACACCACACCCCGTCGACTCCATCGTTCCGCCGCCGTGAAACCACCGTGAACCCCAAAGATAACCCATCAGCCTCTTCCCACCTCAACACCATCGCCCCGCCGCCGCCTCCCATCATCGCCGACTATCGTCATTCCCGCCGGAACTCCCATTCAGCAATTAACCGAACCATCCCACCACTGCCATCGCCGAAACCCCATTCTCGTCGACCACCACCACCGAACGCCACTACGCTTCGGCGAACCCTATAAACCCCACTTATGTTTGTCGCACTCGTTATCATCGCCGCCGTTGAACAACCATCGCGGCGCCGCCCGATGTTGCATCGTTGAAGTGACGCCGCCACGCTCGCTGCCTTTTGTGTTGGTTGAAAACTCACGAGTATATTGTTTGTCTCTCTTTCGTTGTTATTATATTAGTATTGATTTGGTGAATGTTGTTCCATTTTTGGTTAATGTTGTTTAGTATTTCTTGTTGGGGTTATTCTCGCTCCGGCGAACTGCTCACTATTTTGCTGCTTTCTGGGAGGATTTTCGACATTTTTGGGCCCTCTAAGACATTCTGGCGAATTTGGTTAATTCACTGGTGTTTTTACTAATTGTTGGACTGATTTTGGATTGTTTTTCAGCCTTTGTTGTCACTGTTTTTTTTTAGCCATTTTGGCGGACTGGTTTTAGGCTATTTTGCTACTGATTTGGCTATGGTGCTGGACTGATTTTTAGGCTATTTTGCTACTGATTTTGGCTATGACGCTGGACTGATTTTTAGGCTATTTTTGCTACTGATTTTAGGCTGGTTTTACTGATTTTGAACAAGATTCTACACTCTTGGTTATTGATTTGAACAAGATACTACACTCGTATTTTTACTGATTTTGAACAAGATACTACACTCTTGGTTATTGATTTGAACAAGATACTACACTCGGTATTTTTACTGATTTTGAACAGATACTATACTATGGCCGATGAAGGAATCTCCGTCTGATTTCCAAGGCCTCCTCTGTGCAAAAGACGGATTTATTTATTTTTTTGCTTTACTTATTAAATTCCTGTCATTACTTTAAAATTATTTATTCTGATACTAACACTTTTACTAAGTGTTTATGCAGGTAGCCGGAGATCATCTTGTGCAGAAAGCCTAAAAAGGGCTAAAAGATGTCCCGAAATGTTATTTTATATCGCATTTAATTTAGTTTTATTATTGTGTAGTGCACTTTATTTTAATTATAAATGCTTAGAATATGTAGAATAAAAAGAGCAATAAATAATTAACCTAGGTTTGAACGAACAACCGCAAGTTAGCGGATCTTAAAGGATGCCTAACCCCTTCCCTTTAGGATAATAAAGAACCCTGATCCAGAATCTCACTAATTTCGCAGACCATTAAATGGAAGTCAATTGCAGTATTTTTATTGCAATAAACTAAGTGTCCTAATTCACTATAATAATTAGGTGGCGACTCCTTAAAATACATTTAGGAATCAACCATACGTGGTACTCCCGTTTCGACTCTGGTTAAAATGGGGTGTTACAGCATGGCGACTCCACTGGGGATATCAGGTTCTTGATCATAACAAATCCAGGTTAATTAAATATTGCACTTTATTTTGCTTTTATATTTGTTGTAAATATTTTATATTGTTTGCTTTTATTTTGTAATTAACTACTTTAATTGCTACATTCTTTTATTGCTTTCCTTAAATTGTCATTCCGTTCTTATTTCCTCCATTCTGGAAAATTAACACTATCACACACTACACGCGAGGTGCGCTTGGTGCATCAGCAAAATTCTTTCTTCAAAACCCAAATTTAGGAGAGTTGGTAATAGACGCAGAGAATCCGGTCCAACCGGCGTCACAGAGCCTTCTCACTCGAGTAGTCCGCCGGGAACCATCAGGTCTAGTAAGCCAAATCTTAGAAAACTTAAGATAGAGCTATACCACTTTTTATTAAGTCATGCATGCATAAACCTTAGGTGGGTTAATCCTTGGTATTAACGCCACAATTAGAAATCCACCAAACTTGTCGACGGGTTTCACAACCCAACGACCCATTAGCATACTATGTGTAGCGTGATGATGATAGACGGATCCAAGCCTGGTCACGACACGTCAAAATTGGAAAAAGTGCACCGTCATTTGGTCGCCATTTCCAACAAAATATTGCAGTTTAACGGCTTGGACCTATTTATCATAATCCCGCATATTTGGCGTCTAGGCTCACCTCTGGCATAAGAGAGGTCTCAAGCATATTAGGGCACGCGCTTGATTTGCATGTTTTTTGTTTATTATTGTTTGTCACTAGCAACTCTGTACATATTGTTTAATTCAATAATTGCCCTTTTGTGATTCCGGGCTCGAGCATTTGCATTTTTGCACTTTTTGCTTTTACATTGCAATCAAGACTTCTACTGCGTAAATCACTCTTGAATAGCGCGACTTGGACTTTGTGAAGCATCAACCACCAGTCTGGTCGAACCAATCAGGGGAGTCTTTGACTATATTGTCACACTTTTGCATTTTTATTATTTTGGTCATTTTCCTACTCACCTATTTCTTATATTTTTTGCAGGAAGGTCGTCCTCGCAAACAACCGAGGGCGGTCGAAAAAAGAAAAATGAGCGTTAGTTATGTTGATTAAAAGAAGTTAGTCTATACCAGATTCAACGATACATCGCTCTCAATTCTTCTTTACTTTGTGTTTTTATTCATATTTGCAAATTTAATTAATATGTTTAGCGTTGATTGCATAGTTCTTACATATCATGCATTTTATCATAATCATTTCGAACTACGCGTGTCTGATTCTCACCACACGGTGTGATACGTAGGCAACTCATTTTGGGTTCGACACCACAAAAATAAAAATAAAATAAAATAAAACAAAACAAAAAAAAACGCATTTCTCACTCATGCATCCATTCATCATGTTTTCGGGCATTTATTTTACTTTGCATTCGTCCACAATGGACAATCATTTCTTTTGCGCAGCTTTATATTGCTATTCTTTCATTGATAATTATTTTTTTCAAGCATACATTTTATAACATATTTGAATGAACTACAGCACTTTGATTCCTCTACGGATACGAGGCAACTCTATTCGTTCTGACTTTTATTCAAAAAAATATTAATTAATAAAAAAAACAATTGTTCAAAAAATACAAAAAAAATGTGTTATTCAAAAAAATACAAAAACATTTTTTAAGTATTATTGTTTAACTTTGTTGATACCAATACAGTTAGAGTTGTGCATAAAAAAAAAGTGATAATCAGTATGGGTTGACTTTGTGGTAAACCATAGATTCTTTTGGTACCTCTTATTCATACCCGCAGATAACATTGTCTTGCATGTTTCCAAGATAAGAATGAAGCCGACCTCATCGTTTCATATGCATTGTGTGGTGAGTTATTTGAATAAGTTCAATTGCATTGCATTGTGATCTAGAACTTGGCCTGAATGTTTGTTGAAGCGAAATCCTGAGTAACACTCGGTGTGGGAAATAATTCCCTCGGCGGGATACGTAGGCGGCCACATCGGCTTCGGTCCCGCATCATTTTAAAAATCATAAAAATTCTTATTTTTTGCAGCATGAACTACGTCTTGACCGACTTCTACGGATACGAGGCGACCACATCGGCTTGGCCACACCGTTAGAAATATTTCTTCCTTGTTTACGCATTACGACTCGATTTTGTCCATCGAGAGTTTAGCATCCTCATATATTTTGCATCCATTACTACATACATATTTTCGGGGGGTTGCATTCTCATCTACTCAATTGTACATTGTCCATATTCTCGCATTAGCTTTTCATTCATTATAAAAAAAAAAAAAAATGCTTACCTGATCGCCTTGATAGCGTCAAGATGCAACCTTACCCAGTTCAACATCTTCATTACTGTAAACCGACATTTTAAGGAATTCAGCAAGAAAATGGCAATAGACAGAAAGCAAAGCCAACTAGGTCTTCATGCAAAACCAAGAATGCAAGCGTCAAGAGCCAAAGCTACAGAGTCGACGCTAATCAACCACTCATTTCCTAAAAAACTCACAAGTTTTCTTTGAGTGCAGGATCTTCATATCAGCAAAGGCAGGAACACAACAATAGCCCATACGGTTACAAACGACAACGCCTATGCAATGACGTTATCTCAACCTGTGCAAGTCACAAAGCAGTACGCCATAAACCAATGCATTTCATTTAAGCATATGCAACGGCTTCATTCATGTTTCGTCCATGCAACGACGAGCATCTGCATCGCGTCTATGCAACGACGCCATTTCATTTAAGCCTATGCAACGGCTTCATTCATGTTTCGTCCATGCAACGACGAGCATTCGTGATCGTCTATGCAACGACGCCATTTCATTTTAAGCCTATGCAACGCTTCATTCATGTCTCGCCCATGCAACGACGAGCATCCGTGATCGCCTATGCAACGACGCTTTTTCATTTTAAGCCTATGCAACGCTTTCATTCATGTTTCGTCTATGCAACGACGAAAGCGTGATCGCGCCCATGAAACGACGCCATTTCATTTAAGCCTATGCAACGGTTTATTCATGTTTCGTTTATGCAACGACGAGCATCCGTGATCGCGCCCATGCAACGACGCCATTTCATTTAAGCCTATGCAACGCTTCATTCATGTTTCGCCCATGCAACGACGAGCATCCGTGATCGCGCCCATGCAACGACGCTTTTCATTTTAAGCCTATGCAATGCCTTCATTCATGTTTCGTTTATGCAACGACGAGCATCTGCGTCGCGTCCATGCAACGACGCTTTTCATTTTAAGCCTATGCAACGGCCATTCATGTTTCGTCTATGCAACGACGAGCATCCGCATCGCGCCCATGCAACGACGCATTTTCATTTTAAGCCTATGCAACGGCTTTATTCATGCTTCGCCTACGCAACGACGAAGCATCGCGCCCACGCAACGACGCTTTTCATTTTTAAGCCTATGCAACGCTTCATTCATGTTTCGTTTATGAAACGACGAGCATCCGTGATTAAGGCCCATGCAACGACGCTTCTTTCATTTTAAGCCTATGCAACGGCTTCATTCATGTTTCGTCTATGCAACGACGAGCATCTGCATCGCATCCATGCAACGACGCCCTTTCATTTTAAGCCTATGCAACGGCTTCATTCATGTTTCGTCTATGCAACGACGAGCATCTGCATCGCGTCCAAGCAACGACGCCATTTCATTTTAAGCCTATGCAACGGCTTCATTCATGTTTCGTCCATGCAACGACGAGCATCTGCATTGCGTCCGAAAATGACGTCATTTCATAATAGCCTATGCAACGGCTTCATTCATGTTTCTTCTATGCAACGACGAGCACCTGCATTGCGTCCGAAAACGACGTCATTTCATAAAAGCCTATGCAACGGCTTCATTCATGCTTCGTTTATGCAACGACGAGCATCTGCATCGCGTCCATGCAACGACGCCTTTTCATTTTAAGCCTATGCAACGGCTTCATTCATGTTTCGTCTATGCAACGACGAGCATCTGCATCGCGTCCATGCAACGATGCCTTTTCATTTTAAGCCTATGCAACGGCTTCATTCATGTTTCGTCTATGCAACGACGAGCATCTGCATCGCGTCCGAAAACGACGTCATTTCTTTTAAGCCTATGCAACGGCTTCATTTATGTTTCGTCTATGCAACGACGAACATCTGCATCACATCTATGTTTCGTCTATGCAACGACGAGCATCTGCATCGCGTCCATGCAACGACGCCATCAACATCTACAATAACCTTGTCTTTTTCAGCACCACATCACCTGCAACCCAGTGTCAATCATACTTCGACACTGGGACATTTTTAATCAGCGTCAGCTTTGCTTTTTATTTTTTCGCATCACAACGACCCAGTGTCATCATACTTTGACACTGGGACATTTTTGGATCTGCATCATCCCTGTTTTGAGTTCTAGTTTATAAAACAGGACAGAATTGGCTACAAGTCAACATCTTTGTCCGAAGACTCTTCCATCATCTCCGTACAAAGAGGGACATGTTGTTGACAGTCAATTTTGACCCGTTTTTTGTATATTTGTTGCAATTTTAAGTATTTTATCACATCGCATTTTAATCAGCATTTTTTGCATTTTTTATCCTTTTATGTTAAATTAACCATTATGTTTTGTTAATATTATGTTTTTATTATTGTTACACCGTCGTTTTATTTTAATAATATTTGCATCTTTTAAATAATTAATTGGTATCCGCACTTTTACTTTTAATCAGGCATTAATCATGTATTAAATATTGCATTTTAGTATTATCATACGCAAGATTTGCATTTTAATAATTTTGCATCTTTTAAATAATTTTTCTTTAAATAATTAACCATGTCTTCCATTTTGTCAAACCACCGACCAAGACACAATTTGAATCAGTCCAATCCAATACCATTTCTTTTTTAATTTCACCCAAACTTTCATCTTTTATTTTCCCCCTAAAATCAAAACCCACTTTTCATTTTTTCCCCCCAAAACTAAACCAAACCCTAAACCTAAATACCCCTATAAATAAAACCTTACCCACCCTAAACTAAACTCCAAACTCCAGCCGCACAACATACAACATCTGACCCCCCCTTTCATTTTTTAGGTCAGCACACCCCCTCCACTCTCTCTTATCATTCCCCTCCTCCCCGTCGCCGCCTTTCGCCGGAGCTCCAAGCTCCGGCGAACACCCTCACAGCCGCACAAAGCAGCCCTCACCCCTCTCAGCATCATCTCCCCCATCCCTATTATCCCGTCGACCACCCCGCACACTCCTCACACCACACCCCGTCGACTCCATCGTTTCGCCGCCGGTGAAACCACCTGAACCCTCAAAGATAACCCATCGCCTCTTCCCACCTCAACACCATCGCCCCGTCCGCCGCCTCCCATCATCGCCGACTATCGCCATTCCCGCCGGAACTCCCATTCCGCTAACCGAACCATCCCACCACTGTCATCGCTGAAACCCCATTCTCGTCGACCACCACCACTGGAACGCCACCCTACGTCGGCGAACCCCTATAAACCCCCACTTATGTTTGTCGCACTCGCTATCATCGCCGCCGTTGAACAACCATCGGGCGGCGTCGCCCTGTTGCACCGCTGGCGACGCCGCCACGCTCGCTGCTTTTGTGTTGGTTGAAACCCGCCGGAGTATATTGTTTGTCTCTCTTTCGTTGTTATTATATTAGTATTGATTTGGTGAATGTTGTTCCATTTTTGGTTAATGTTGTTTAGTATTTCTTGTTGGGGTTATTCTGGCTCCGGCGAACTGCTCACTATGTTGCTGCTTTCAGGGCGGATTTTCGACATTTTTTGGCCCTCTAAAACATTCTGGCGAATTTGGTTGATTCACTGTTTTTTTTTTTTACTAATTGCTGGACTGATTTTGGATTTTTTCAGCCTTTGTTGTCATTGTTTGTTAGCCATTTTGGCGGACTGGTTTTAGGCTATTTTGCTACTGATTTTGGCTATGGTGCTGGACTGATTTTTAGGCTATTTTGCTACTGATTTTGGCTATGACGCTGGACTGATTTTTAGGCTATTTTTGCTACTGATTTTAGGCTGGTTTTACTGATTTTGAACAAGATACTACACTCTTGGTTATTGATTTGAACAAGATACTACACTCGTATTTTTACTGATTTTGAACAAGATACTACACTCTTGGTTATTGATTTGAACAAGATACTACACTCGGTATTTTTACTGATTTTGAACAGATACTACACTATGACCGATGAAGGAATCTCCGTCTGATTTTCAAGGCCTCCTCTGTGCAAAAGACGGATTTATTTATTTTTTTGCTTTACTTTTTAAATTCTTGTCATTACTTTAAAATTATTAATTCTGATACTAACACTTTTACTAAGTGTTTATGTAGGTAGCCGGAGATCATCTTGTGCAGAAAGCCTAAAAAGGGCTAAAAGATGTCCCGGAATGTTATTTTATATCGCATTTAATTTAGTTTTATTATTGTGTAGTGCACTTTATTTTAATTATAAATGCTTAGAATAGGTAGAATAAAAAGAGCAATAAATAATTAACCTAGGTTTGAACGAACAACCGCAAGTTAGCGGATCTTAAAGGATGCCTAACCCCTTCCCTTTAGGATAATAAAGAACTCTGATCCAGAATCTCACTAATTTCGTAGACCATTAAATGGAAGTTAATTGCAGTATTTTTATTGCAATAAACTAAGTGTCCTAATTCACTATAATAATTAGGTGGCGACTCCTTAAAATACATTTAGGAATCAACCATACGTGGTACTCCCGTTTCGACTAAGTTAAAATGGGTGTTACAACTGCCTCGTGCGCCATCGGGCCACATATTCACCCGATGGTCCCCATCTGTTTCATAGATGGGCCAAATATTCAGCCCGTTGTACCACT
Organism: Przewalskia tangutica; assembly: GCA_029844215.1. Lineage (NCBI taxonomy): Eukaryota > Viridiplantae > Streptophyta > Magnoliopsida > Solanales > Solanaceae > Przewalskia > Przewalskia tangutica. Next base: position 9,346,639 of record CM056718.1, on the reverse strand, counting down.
TCTTTCGGGTTCAACCACTGCTATCGATTCTCGTGTTGGGCCAGCAGGCCCACTGCATGCTGGCCATTCCGTCACCGCTCCAATTATTTCCCAAAATCCATCCAATTCTTCCCCGAGTCATATACCGGTTACTCGGAGTTAATAGGGTATTTTTAACCAAAAAGGCATCTTAATCTACATTCTAATGTTCTTAAATCTCCCCTACCCCTTAATCATGTGTTTGTGTTAAATTACCCGAATTAGAAAATTGATATGACCGACGAATATAATGCTCTTATTGATAATAAGACGTGGGAGTTGGTGTCCCGTCCGTCTAGTGTTAATATTGTTAGGTTTATGTGGATTTTTTGCTCATAAGGATAATTCTGACGAATCTTTTGCAAAGCATAAGTATCGTCTTGTAGGTGATGGTAAGACTCAGCAGGTTGGTGTGGAATGTGGTGAGACATTTAGTCATGTGGTCAAGCCGACTACCATCCGCACTGTGCTCAGCTTGGCTCTTCGAAAGCATGGCTCATACATCAGTTAGATGTGAAGAATGCTTTCTTACATGGTGATCTCAAGGAGACAGTCTATATGTATCAGTCCTTGGGGTTTAGGGATCCCAAATATCCTCACCATGTCTGTTTGTTGAAAATGTTCTTGTATGGGCTTAATCAGTCTCCTCGGGCTTGGTATAAGAGGTTTGCAGACTTTGTTTCGACTATTGGGTTCTCGCACAGCAGATCTAATAATTCATTGTTCATATATCGTTGTGGTTCTTCGTCGACTTATATACTATTATATGTGGATTATATTATCTTGAATGTCTCTTCTGATGCATTACGCAAGTCTATCATGACAATGTTCAGTTCTGAATTTGTTATGAAAGACATGGGGCCCTTGAGTTATTGTCACGCCCCGACTTTTCCTAAGTCTTTACTTAGGGCGTGATGGCACCTGGACAATTATTTTCCACCAGGAGCACCATTTAATTCTCTTTATTTAGAAATTTAAACTTATATTCAAATACGGAGCTATTAATAAAAATAACAATAAAGAAATTTGTTTATGACTTTATTGAAAATAAAACGCGAGCCCATGCTCGTGCAAATATTGTTTCTACATAGACATACTGACAAATATTATTCTAAGTTGGAAGGGAGACCATTCCACACGGGCATTTTCCAAGACATTGGGACTGACATTCTGAACCTGACGAGTATCAAGCCCGAAACAATGGACTTGGTATGACAAGAGGCTGCGGGACGATCGCTAGCCTTGGCGTGGAGCCTTTCCTCTATCACGCTTTCCTGAAACATGTTAAATAAAGAGTCAGCCCTACCATCTGGGGCTGAGTGAGAACCTTACCCTGCAATTCAAAGCAACACCACAATATTCCAAGTGCAATCACATTATAACGTAATAAGCATATTGCAAAAACATATCAGGTTACAACATTTTTAAATGTGCAGCAACTCCTCATAGGAAATTTTCGGTTTAACTAACACTTCATTTTATCTCGTATTATACGTTAAGACATTCCCCTACATTTCCACATGTTTATTACATTCATATATTTGTGAACGCGTATTCACTTTTCATATTTATATATATTTGCAACCCGATCCATTATGTTTATGTATTAGTGAACGTGTATTCACTTTACGTTTTGTTGCGGCGTGCAACCCGATCCATTATATTTACGTATTTGTGAACACGTATTCACTTTACGTTTTGTTGCGGCGTGCAACCCGATCCATTATGTTTACGTATTTGTGAATGCGTATTCACTTTACGTTTTGTTGCGGCGTGCAACCCGATCCATTATATATTTATATATTTGTGTGAACACGTATTCACTTTTCATATTTTTCAGAAGATCGAATAAATACTATTATCTTTTCTAACATTTTGTCATTCATACTTGTAACGATTATAACTTTTTAACCATAACTCCAACTAAGGTGTTTCTCAAGCGGAAACTAAGGTAAGACGGGGATCTTTCACTGTACCAAATTTCATTTAAAACTACTTTGGTTAACTAACACAAATTGATCCTCAAAACAGTCACATAAAATTTGTTTCGGCAGAATTTTTATTAAACAGAACCCAATCTTAGAATAGTCATAACTCCTAATTTGTAAACCCGTTCAAGTCCCATAAAATCTCAAAACGACGAGAACAGAGAGCTACACGTCTCCATGTGAACCATACTTTCATATTATGTACCATTTGGTACAGGTTTACCCTTTTATTCGCTGCCCTTCCTGGATCTCGATAGATCCGAGGCAGAAACTTTAAACAGCGATAACTCTCAATCCGTAAGTAGGATAGACCCCCATAAGGTCTAAAAATGTCCACAACAGAGAGATATAGAACTTTCATTTAGCAACAATTTTCATATTACCCACAGATTAGTACAGTTTTACGTTTCAACGTCCTGCCCTTCTGGATTCCGATGAATCCGAGGCAGCAAATTCAAACTACAATAACTCTCAACTCGTAAGTCCGTTTTAATAACTATTTATCTATATCTGTCCGTAACAGAGAGATTTACAATCATGTAAATTTTCATATAATTCTAATAAGTAAAACGCAATAAAAACAGTCCATAATTATGCCTTTCTGAATTTCGGCCAAATCTAAGGCATGAACTTTGAACTATGATAACTTTCAAACCGTATGTCCATTTTACCTCATTTTTGGTTCTATATGATCATATTAGAGAGGTGTACCACTCCTCCGAATTTCATCAAATTCTAACAATTATAACTCAGTGAGAACAGTTCGTAAAGTTCATGACGCAACTAGTTGTCTAAACAATCAAAAGTTCAATATTTCTTTTCAACACTCAATTCTTATTCTAACATGTATTGAACTTAAAATAAAGGATGTTACCAAGAATTTCTGAGTGAGAAAACTCACCTTGTAAGCGTGAAAAAGATTGTTGTTTTGTTGCTACAAGTGATCCTTGCTCCCTAGTATTCCTATTTTTGTTCTCCTTCATCTCTTGATGTTTTTCAGATTTTTCCTCTTCTTGTTCACTTGTTTTTTCTGATTTTGTATTCTTTGTGCTAGGTATTTTATTTGTGTCAAGTACAATGTATAAGTAGAAGTGTGGGAGGTGGAAGGTGGAAGGGTAAGAGTTGAGAGGAATTAAGGGGAGGGGGTAGGGTAGTGGACATTTTCAGTCCAAGTGCCCAGGTGAAGACAATTAGTCTACTCCATTTTCTAAACATAAATATGTAGGGTAATGCTAGTTGATGAGATTTATGACAAGGCTAACAAGTCTAGAATTCAATTGTCATAATGCTAATTTTCATTCAATTTTTTTCCGTATGCAAAATGTAAGTCATAGCAAGTTTTTTTTTTTTTTTTTTAAAAAAGTTCAATAATAGTATATTACTTTCACCTTCTTAATTATCAAAAACTAATATGACCAATCACTTAAGAGTGAAAATGTCATTTTCGGATGTGTTGTCCATTCCTTCACTAAAGAATGAATTGAAGACTGCAAATCCATTTGTTGGAACTAATTAATGTATATATATATTTTTATTAACCCAACCACAACTATATATTATTTATTTTTTTTCCGGATTTTACATTCTCTCCTCCTTAAGCAACATTCGTCCTCGAATGTGAATAAGGTCGTAACATAATCACATAGACACAATAATGTTTATTGTTATTGTAACAAATTTGGGGCTTCACAGTTATTTTTTGGGGATTGTTGTCACTCGTCATGCAGGTGGGTTGTTCTTATCACAGAGAAAGTATGTAGCTGAGATCATTGAGAGGGCTGAGATGTCATCATATAAGTCCACTTCCACTCCAGTTAATACTAAATCCAAGTTAGGTGTTGCGTGGCTCACCGTATGAGGATCCGACCCATTATCGCAGTCTTGCAGGGGCCCTTCAGTATCTTACTTTCACGAGACTAGATTTTACGTATGTCATACATCAGGTGTGTTTGTTTGTGCATGATCCCAGGGTTGAGCACATAAATGCCCTAAAACGCGTCATTCAGTACATACATGGGACATTTGACTATGGCTTACATTTATATCCTGCATCGACATCTACACTTATCTCGTATACAGATGCTGATTGGGGCGGCTATCCAGACATCAGACGGTCTACGTCTAGCTATTGTATGTTTCTTGGTAACAACTTGGTCTCTTGGTCTGCAAAGAGTCAGTCAACTTTATCACGTTCCAATGTAGAGGCCGAGTATCGAGGGATAGCCAATGTGGTCTATGAAACATGTTGGTGCCATCTACCTTTCTGGGAATCCGGTTCAGCACCAGCGCACTAAACATATCGAGATGGACATTCATTTTGTTCGCGAAAAGGTTGATCATAGACAAGTACGCTTCTGTCATGTCCCGTCCAGGTATGAAATTGCAGACATTTTTACAAAGGGTCTTCCCTCGTCCTTTTTGAATATTTTGGAGACAGTCTCAGCGTACGAAAACTGTCCGCTATGACTGCGGGTGTGTGTTAAATAAAGTTAATATATCGTGATATACAATTAATATATATCACGGTTTGGTCAATGTTTGATCACGCTTTAGTCTGTATTTGGCCATATTATTTTATGTATATTTGTATCATAATTATAGGATTCTTGTACAATTAGAATATGATTTTGGTATTAAAATAAGAATAGGATTCTCTTATTGTAACATGTATATATTCTCATTCATTAATGAAAATAATTAAGGAATTATTTCTTTCATATATATCAATTTATGTCATGTATATATTTTGTATATATCCTATATCCTTACATAACATACAGGTGACATACCTATTATATACAAGTCACACATGGTATGTATTGTTCTTCTTCAATCTTAAAGTTTGATCTAAAATTCAATTCAAAACCTTATCAAGTATGCACCAAGTCATTCCAAACTTGGGATATAGCTCCTCACGATGTTCCCAATATTTTGGAACAACACTCAATCAAAAAAATTCAAACTTCGCAAAATTTAGCTTCAAAGTTTCATAAATAGTAGCTGACTCTAATTCTTCACGTTTTAATGATCTAAACAAAATATATCAATGAGTTTCAATTTTAAAAGTTATTCCAAAACAAGTTCCTATTAACAAAAAGTGATTCTTCAATTAAATTGTTTCTTTAACTTCATATTTGAAAGCGAAGAAGCAATTCTGAACGTTTTAACCATTACAACTCCCAAATCGATTAGTAATCTCAAATTAGATTTTGTGAAAATATGAAAAGGAAGATAAAAAAATAAGAGACTTTAAAATTCCTAATTTTTTCTGTTTTGTTGGAGGTTGTATGCATTATGTAAATATTTTTCGGTAATTTTATTGGAATAGTATCAACAATAACATATTCAGTGTAATTTCACAGGTGGGGTCAGAAGAGGGTAGAATTTACTGTGGATAGAGAGAGGTTGTTGTTGATAGACCCCTCGACTCAAAAGAAACGTAGTCAATGTAGGATTACAAGAAAAATAAGACAATAAAAATATCAAGATACAAAACAAATGAAGCAACACATAGTAATACACATAGAAGAGTAAGGACCTACCTGATACCTAATGATACTAATACGAAAAGGATCTACTACAAAACAAATGAAGCAATACATAATAATAATACACAGAGAAGAGTAAGGATCTACCTGATACCTAAATAATAATACTACGAAAAGGAGTAGAGGAGATGAAGAGTCTAGCCGCCAACTTCTCTCCCACACAGTACGACAAAACTCAACTACCTACTAACCTTATACCTAATTCTCGATCATCAAATCTTCTTATCTAAGGTCGTGTCCTCAGTCAACTGAAGTTGTGTTATGTCTTCTCTAGTCGCTTCCCCAATTCTTCTACTACCACAATTATTTTTCCTAATTAGGGGTCTAATTACATATATCTCTGTAAATCTCCCTTAAAAACACCATGTATATAAGTGTTTTCTTACTATGCGAGTCAATTGATTTTATAGTATTTTTACAAATTTATTTTTAATTTTTTTCACCTTTTTTTTACAAAATATCTTTATTTTTCCGCATGACAGATTTGAAAATAACACATAAGAAATTTTTGTAAATTATTTTTTTCTGTTCAAATTATAAAGGATATGATCACTCATTTTCTCCCACTTATGCTAGTTTGATAAGTGGTATGATATACACAATGTAAGTAATTTTCACCAACAACCACTTTTGATGTTTCTATTTAAAATATAACCACGATTTAAAAAGTAGTGCATTGTTAACCAAAACCCTAAACTTAACCTACTTCTCTTCTCCATGCTATTCAAATTGAACTTTAGGCAAATGACCTGATACAAATAATGGATTGAACTTTAGATCAATGACTGAAGTTCTAAGTACCATAATTTAAACTTCAGATAATTATTTTGAAGTTTTGAACTGTCACAGTTTGAACTATCACAATTTCAACTTCAGATCATTGGCCCTGATAAACTACATCCTGGAAGCAAATCTAAAAAGCATGTAAAGAAGAGTAGAGAAGATAGATCAAGGAGAGGAGGCGGTTAAGAGAAGTCTTCAGAAGAGAGAGAGAGAATTTCATATTGATGAATCTGAATTAATGAATACAAAAAATATCTCAAAGATGAGATATAGATGAGATATATATACAAAAACAGTATAATGACCACATTACCCCTCTGGGTCATTTAACTACAATTAACACTTTACAGTACAACTAATTAACTACTTCCCAATTAATTAGTTTTAGTATCTAATACTTTCACATCCCCCCGCAAGCTAGGAGGTATAAAGACATTCTTCATTCCTAGCTTGGATATGAGATAGGTGTGTTGAGCAATAGTGAGTGTCTTTGTAAGCATATCTGATGGTTGCTCATCGGATGGTAGATAAGCAATGTGAACAAGACCACCTTTGATCTTCTCCCGGATGAAATGACAATCGATATCGATATGTTTGGTGCGTTCATGAAAGACAGGATTAGCCGCAATCTGAATAGCAGATTTGCTATCAGAGTACATAGAGATGGGTAATCGAATAAGAATCCCCAGTTCCTGGAAAAGACCATTCATCCATACAATTTCAAAGAATTTGCGAAAGCGTCGTATTCACCTCGGTGAACTTCTGGAGATGGTGGGCTGTTTCTTAGACTTCCATGACACAGGAGAATCCCCAAACAACACCAAGTAACCAGTGACAGACTTTCTAGTGTTAATGCAAGAGCCCCAATCAGCATCACAATACACCTGAAGTTGTGATGTGCTGGAACTGCTGAGAAAAATCCCTGATCCTGGAGCATCTTTGACATACTTGACCAGTCTCATTACAGCCTCTAAGTGTGATGTCTTTGGTTGATCCATGAATTGGCTTAGATGTTGGATAGCAAATGCAATATCAGGTCTAGTATTGGTGAGGTACAATAGCCTACCAATAAGTCTCTTATATATGCTGGGATCTGGTATTAAGGAATCTGTTGAAACCCGAGATTCAGCCTTTGTGCCTTGAGAAATAGATTGTGATAGAAGAAGGTTATCAAGCTCAATTGTTGTAAGTTTCTGATTCAACTCCATAGGAGAATGTACAAGTTTAGCACCTGACAATCCTAAATCAGAAATGAGTTCCAAGGCATATTTTCTTTGATGCATAATAATGCCCTGGGAATTTCTTGCAAACTCTATGCCAAGAAAATATTTGAGTTCCCCCAAGTCTTTTATCTTAAAAGCTGCCTGCAAATTCCTCTTGGTAGATTGGATAAGTATCTGGTCATTGCCTGTAATCAGCAAGTCATCCACATAAACTAGAACCACCACAATTTTATCAACTTGATGTTTGGTAAATAAGGAATTATCCAACTGACTTTGATGAAAACCAGAGGAAGTTAAGGCAGAAGTCAGCTTGATATTCCACTGTCTCGATGCCTGTTTTAGACCATAAAGGGACTTGATCAATCTGCACACCTTGTTTAGGAAATCCATCTGGCAGTTTCATGAACACTTCCTCATATAAATCTCCTTGAAGAAATGCATTATAAACATCCATATGGAAGATGTTCCAGTTCTTGGCAGCTGCAACAGCTATTACAGCCCTCACAGTGGTCATCCTAACTACTGGAGAGAAGGTCTCATGATAATCCAATCCTTTCTTTTGATTATAGCCTTTGGCAACTAATCTGGCCTTGAATCCCAATCTCTCTTGTGGCTTTATATATCTTGTACACCCATCTGCAACCAATAACCTTCTTTCCTTCTGGAAGATCTACAAGTTCCCAAGTCTTATTTTCTTCAAGAGCCTGAATTTCAGCTTGCATAGAACCAATCCACCTTTTGTCTTTGACAGCATCTGTATAGCTATAAGGCTCCACATCTGCAGATATCTGAGCAACAAACCTCTGATATCTAGGTGACACTCCTCCATAATCTACACTATTTAATATTGAATACAGACAACTAGTGGATCCATGCTGAATGACATGATCTTTATACCAAATAGGGGGTCTACCAGTTCTAGTAGATATTCTAGTATTAGAACCCTGCACTGAAATGTCTTGGCCCACTGGAACATCATCCTGGGCAGTATATGTATCCTTAATTACTGCATCAGCTGTCACTGCATCAGTGTTAGAATTTCCAGAATCTGATTGTTGTGAGGAACCATTGGGCTGAGAATAGACCAGGTCATCATAACATAAGTAGTCATGTGCCTGAATAAGAACATCCATGTCTCCTGCATTATCTCTGAATGGAAATATTGTTTTCATAAAGATAACATCCCTGCACATAAAGATTATATGTCTATTCAAATCATAAAGCTTATATTCTTTTTGTGTGCTCCCATCACCCAAAAGTACAGATCTTGTTGCCCTAGGGCTGAATTTGTCCTGTTTAGGTAGAGCAGTAGCAAAACACAAGCACCTCACCACTCTCAAATGGGAAAGTGAAGGGAATTTGTTATATAACAATTCATAAGGTGATTTGTTCTTTAAAACAGGGGATGGAATTCTATTTAATATGTATGTTGTCACTTCCACACAATATCCCCAAAACTTATCTGGCATATTAGCTTGTATTTTGATGGCCCTGGAAGTTTCTAACAAATGCCTGTGCTTTCTTTCTACCACCCCATTTTGTTGTGGTGTATAATGACAAGAACTCTCATGTACTACTCCATGTTGTTGGAACAACTCTTTACAATGGTGATTGAAAAATTCAGTACCATTATCTGATCTTACTTTTCTTATTTTCACATCAAATTGTGTATTAACCTCAGTAAAAAAAAATCTCAGTAGTGTACTCACGTCTGTCTTAAGTCTCATTAAAAAAATCCAAGTCCGTCTAGAGTAATCATCTCCAATGGTAAAAAAATATCTCATTCCATTGTATGTTTCAACTTTGTATGATCCCCATACATCCATGTGTAGTATATGGAAATGTCCTGATGCTCTACTTGAGCTAGTAGGAAATTGAACTCTACATTGTCTAGCCATGAGACATACTTCACAGCTATTGAAAGTAAAAGAAGAACAAGAAAAATCTGGAATTCTTTTCATGACAGCTATAGGAACATGACACAATCTTTGATGCCAAGTACTTGCATCCACTGGCTGAGTGGCTGCTAAACACTTGCTCAACAGTCCTTCTTTATTCTGTGTGTCCACATTCATCACATATAATCCTTCCTCCTCATTACCAATCCCCCTCACCTTCCCAGATATTAGATCCTGAAATATACAGTAACAAGGAAAGAAAGTCACACTGCAGTTTAGTTCCTTTGTCACCTTCGAAATAGACATGAGGTTAAATCTGAAATTTGGTACACACAGAATATTCTTAAGCACATCACCTTGTCCTAGGTTACAATCACCCACATGTGTAATCTTAGTAGACTCTCCTGTAGGTAATTGCACCTTTCCTGCATTCTCTACCAAATGTTTGTTATGTAAGTGTCCTTGATTACTAACCATGTGATTAGTGGCACCTGAGTCTAGAATCCATTTTATCAATGCCTCACAAGTATTGAATTTACCTGCTATATTAGCACTTCCATTGGACCCTCCAGGTTTGCTGTTGAGTATGTTGAGCAACTATTGATGTTGGCTTGGTGTGAACTGGTTCCCCATGTAAAATTGTCCTGCACTGTGCTGATTATATTAGTTCCCCAATCCTGCATTGTGTTGATTATACACTCCACTATGTTCACCAACACGTCCTCCATGTCCAGCATTCTCAAGCGTTGCATTTCCTCCAGTCACTGCATTTGCCCTTTTTGTCTTTCCTTTGAAATTTTCCGGATAGCCATGTAGCCTATAATAGTCGTCTTGTATATGTCCAGTCTTATGACAGTAATCACAGTACTTTAACATGACGGTAATCACATAAAGCATTCGAATTATATGGCTTATTTTGCTTTTCACTTCCATTCCTATTAGTAAGCATAACTATAGACTCTATTGTATCCTGCATTAGCCTGGTCGAACCTGCTACTATCCTTTGACTCTCCTCATGGTTAATCAAATCATAAACCTGATTCAAGTTAGGGACCTGCTGCATCATAAGCACTTGACTTCTAACTTGACTATACCCATCATTTAGTCCCATCAGAAATTGTAGCATCCTCTGGTATTGTATGTGGTCACTTTCGGGCGCAGTCCTTCTTCCCATCTCCTTGGCCTTTAATTCCAGAGTTATTGACTTTCTACAAACTTTTTCGATTTGGGACAACAGTTTGGTGGTGGTATGATCGAATTATACTCATCCCATAAGTCCTTGAGTCTGAAATAATACACAGAAACTGACATCGTACTCTGCCTCATAGTAAAAATCTCTTTATGCAGTTGAAAAGTTCTTGAACTATTAACTTTGTCGAACCTATCCCTCAGATCTTCCCATATCGCATACGAATTAGAATTAAACAGCATACCAGTAAGCAGACTCTTGCTTACATTTCCCATAAGCCACGAAACAACAATCGCGTTGCATCTATCCCACAGATTTGCAAGATTTCCATCGAAAGAATCTCTCATAACGGTTCCATCGATAAATCTGATCTTGTTCTTTCCAAACAACGTCAACTTCATTGCTCTGCTCCATATCGTGTAGTTGTCCATTCCACTTAGTATAACACCAACAGTCAGCGATTCTGGCGCATCCGATGAAAACAGATAGAGAGGATGGTTGTAATCGACGTTGACAACTGATGTCGCGTTCGTCGCATCTCCTTCACAAGTTCCCATATTGTCGAATTCTGATTGCATGTACCACTGACTGTCTCCGATGTGTGTAAAACTTACTCAAAATCGATCGGCTAGCATTTGAATCTTATCATCAATTGCATGTCTCCAAATATCCTTAAGACTGATACACACAAATCCGATCTCAATCGATCCTTCCAAACCAAATCGAAAATAAGGGGAAAATCAAACAGAAGATCTAGATCGCACAACCGACTTTGATACCATGATAAACTACATCCTGGAAGCAAATCTAAAAAGCATGTAAAGAAGAGTAGAGAAGATAGATCAAGGAGAGGAGGCGGTTAAGAGAAGTCTTCAGAAGAGAGAGAGAGAATTTCGTATTAATGAATCTGAATTAATGAATACAAAAAATATCTCAAAGATGAGATATATATACAAAAACAATATAATGACCATATTACCCCTCTGGGTCATTTAACTACAATTAACACTTTACAGTACAACTAATTAACTACTTCCCAATTAATTAGTTTTAGTATCTAATATTGTCATAGGCCCAAGTAAAGTTTGATAGAGGAGTAAGGCCAGAAATGTTGTATATTTAGCCAAGGTGGATTTTCTGCTTTATTTGTAATTTGTACTCTCTGTCCCAATTTGTGTGATAACTTTCAGATTTCGAGATTTAAACGATTTTTTTTAATTGTAATTTTTGCATAGGACTTCTAAATATTTGAAATTGTCAATTATTATGACTTATATTATTTTTTACGTAATTCCTAAATATGTAAATTTTTATTTTAAATAATTAAGATTCAATATTCAAATTTATAATCAAAATTAAAAAATTTGACTCTCAAAATTTAAATAGTATCACATAAATTAAAATAAAGGGACACCAATCAATGATTCAATATAGTCATGTGAAATGTAGCATATCAAACATGGGTTCGACTCATCCTTATCCGGAAAGGATATAGTGTATCCGTTATTTTTTCGATTAACTGCCCAAATTCGACGTGTCACCACATTGATCGTGAAGAAAAACCGTTTCAATCATAAAATTATCAAACCCCACAAAAAAAACACTCCCTTTGTTTCATTTTAAGTGTCTTAATTTCATTTGCACAGAATTAAAAAAATAAAAATAAAATTTAAATTTTATGATATTAAAGTAAATATGTGTGGGGTCCTTTAAATCTTATTTTCTCAAACTTGTTTTAGAATTAAAAAATTTACTAAATAGAAGGAAAAAAAATAGACAAGTGGAGAATGGGACCTACACTTTACTACTAGCCCTGTCGGCAAGGGAGTGTAACTATCCACGTGTCGTGTGGGAAATTGACATTGACATCACCTGGTTGTGTCACTGTTTATTACCTTAACGTTTTCACTAGCTTCCGACTTAGATTTTTTATTGTATGACTTTGGTATAAAATCTTTATCATTCTATGCAATTACTTTTAGTACAACTAAACAAAAAACGACCTTATAGGATCAAACCTTATTTGAAAAAATTAACTTTTTCATATTATTAATACTTAATATATTAATAATTGATTTCACTCGAACCAAATAGAGTTATTAATAGAAAAGTAAACAATTAATGAGTAGCAAACAACTAACTAAATAGAAATATTAACCTAGCATTATTTCAATAGATCTCAATAAAACGTAAAAGAAAATGATAATATTCCATCCATTTAAAGTAAAAATAAACTTCTCAAAGAAACTTTCATGGCACTTAACATATTCAACACCAACACATCAACATAATCTTCATCAAACACATCTGGTTATACTTGTGACAAGTTTGTTTTAACATTTTCACTTGCTTTCTATTTTTTTATTTTGTGATTAAATTGTTTTTGGCCCACGGGCTGACCCAACCCACGTGCACTCAAACCCACGGACCAACGGACTTACTCGGACCGGACTAAAATGTCTCGTTCTTAAATTGGCTCCAAAAATTCTAGCCCAACCCTATCACATAATGGCTGGGTTGGGTCGGCCCACATGCCTTAGCCCACATTGACGGCTCTAATTATGATATTACTTTAACTCAAAATAAATAAAATTATTTTTATATAGTATTAAAAAATCCAATTAGACATAAATTTAAAATATCAAATCTAATCTTTTGTTTTACGATTTGAAGTTATTTTTCCAATGAAAACGGAAAAGAATAAAGGGCGAGAATCTGCAAAGCTCCTCTTCTTCCCAAAATTCAAATTATGAAATGTTGTAGTTTTTTTTTTTTTTTTGTTGATGGCGAATCTGCAATTACCGCTTCTTCGAAATACAAGCAGCAGTAAACCCCGATCGACGCAATAGTCAGAATCACGCCACCGCTTAAACCACACTTGGCAAGTCATGTGTGACAGGCTCCCCCAAGAGGCGAAGACAGGTCAGGCGTTACCCTGGGGTTTCGAACTTGTGACTAAGTTTTCCCACACCACCCAATGAGGATACCCTCTGCCTTCAAGACCAACTGGTCTAGGGTTTCGGATATGAAATGTTGTAGTTAAATAACTGAAAATGTGATAAAATATTTCTATTAATTATTATCGTTTCAATTTATAATTTATTTTTATATGTGTTATCAAGTGTCCATTACATAATTTCAGTCGTGGACCTATGTAGGTGCACAGTTGTTCACGCGAACAATCGATTTTTTTGTAGTGTTATTTTCCACTTTTGATCAACCACAACATCTCCATTCCCTTATACAATACTGTGATTTTTTTTTTTGAACAACCAATACCAGGGACATAGATCCGTCCCTGCATAATTCTATAAAATATATCACCTCATTTAATATTACACATCAACGTCAAGTGAAACAAGTATGAGGTTTACAATTTATTAAGGCTAATGCACATAATTAAAGAATTTGATGCATTTTAAGTATTTATCTACGTAATAAACGTTTGAAAATACGTGCAACTTTTTTTCCAAATTTTAGTATCTTAAATAATATTTTATCAAATTCAGATGCTCAATTGAAACATATCATAATTTAAATATTTAGATGAAATTATGATAAAATTAAATTTAAAGAATTATTGATGTATTTAGCCTTATATGTTAAAAGCAAATTAGCAGTGTCAACTTTAGTGGATATCCACAAATCTTCCGTCTTAACAAAATGACTAAAGATCTTGGTGAATGAGACAGAAGTCATAATAGTAGTAGTTCTAAAAACAAAAATTAATTAATTATTAAACTCATTTTCCTCCCCCTCCCCCTCCCCCTCCCCCCACTAGCTGCTTATTAATTTGGAAAGTCTTTTGGATCGGATATTATTTATACTATTATGTGTAAACGTGTATAATTAGACATTCTACCATAATTATATTTAGGATATCTAATTATACACGTTTACTATATTATACAGTTTTCACCCTTCATTTGGAAATAGGATTTAGTTATGTTGTTTTTAATAATTTACCATTAACACTTAAATAAAAAACTATTGAGGGTAAGTACGGTGGAAAATGTTTTTACTTGATGGACTCATTGTTTATATTATGTAATTATTATTTTAGTGTAATTATGTAAAGTAGAAATCCTTCTTTATTTAGGTTTGTAAATTATAAACACCTATAAATATTACATTGATGCGCGTTAAGATGCACACACTTTAAAAGCAAGTGCACGTTATCGTGACAAGTAATATAGTCTTAGTAAGACCGAATATCGTCCACAAGGATTAGAGTTCAATTACCAACTATCTATTTTCTAGTATCTATTTGGTGAATTTATGATTGATTTGTTGTTTATAACTACGAATTATGCAAGCTATTTTAATATAAAGATTTACTTCAGTGGTGATGAGAATAGGGCTTCCATGTATCCTTACTATCTGCTTATGCTACTTACTAATGCATTAACTTATGGTATTCTTCTTTAGGAGAAAACAGGTTTACGAAATCGTTTTATACTCCCGCTAGGGTTATATAAACACTCAACCCCAGTATCGCACCTTACCTACCTTTCAGTGATAAGGATAACTTTATAGGAGGATTAAGAACAAAAACCTAGTTGGCCACACGCACAATGCGCAAAATTAGGGTTGTTAAGCCTCATCAACGCTTACATAAATAATTGAGGTATTTTCATCCCAATCCAAGAATGTCTACCCAACTTACAAAGATATTCACAATCCCCCCTTTTCAGAATCTGATTAGAAATCATATAGTGATAATTAGTTGTCAATTAATTACCAAGAATTCAACTCAATTATTGGATAGATCTCACAATAAGAAAAATAACCATAAGCATGCATTAATTTATAACATAAGTTTCTAGCAATTCAACATGGAAAGCCCTATAAGAGAATTAGTTTCTAGCCATAAATATGACAAGAACTAATTCAAAGTTCATCATAAAAACTGAAATAAAGTAAAGAAAAGGAAAATAAATTACTAAACTAATGGTATCCAATCTCCAAGCCAAAGTCTTGTGTTGTGCAAGAAGGGGAACCTCAAAACCGCCTAGGGTTCTCTTTTTATAGCCGAAACCGCCTCCTCTTTTCTTCAGTTCGCCTGCATTTTCGTCAAAGACCTAATTTTTCCGCGTCGGCGCGCCTGCATGACGCGCGCGGCCGAAGTTCTGATCGCCCGGGTGTTTTGGCGCCGCGGCCCGATGCTCTGTATGCAGGCGCCCGCGTACTGTATCTTCAGAGCTCGCCGGATGTTTGCGCGCGCCTCGCTTTGTTCGAGAGCCGCGTGCGGTCTTCGACCTCTCGGATAGTGGCGCGCCGCCACCGCTGATGCGAGGCGCCGCGCCTGGTCTTGATTTTTCCTTCGCTCGCCACTCTGCTTTCTCAGCTCTGCATCTCCTCTTTTGCCCTCTTTAGCTCTTTTTCCGCCATTTGGCCATTTTAACCACTTTGACTCAAAAGAAAGAAAACTATCCTAATACGACACTTATATGTGCAAATGGGACAAAAGACTAACTAAAATCGACTCAAAGGTGTATATAAAATACACCGATCAAATACCCCCAAACTTAACCTTTGCTCGCCCTCGAGCAAAGATAGAAAGAAATAAAATAAAAGACTCAAAGAACAAAAAAATAAAAAGACTCACTGCCATTGATCACTTTTGTTGCATTAGTGTTAACTAGAAAAACATGAAGGTTAGCAAAATAATATGCAGGAACATATAGCATGAAATTTCAGCACACTAAACACATGAAGCTAAATATTTCTCAAACTCATATTCATCATGCTTAATGGAAGTCAATATACTAAACCATGCATATAAATTCAAGAATTCCTATGGCATGCTTACTTGCTATTCTCTACTAATTCTGGATATGCATAAAAGAGATCTTCAGGACTTTTAAGGGTTGTAATGTAGGCTTAGGTATAGGTAGGTAAAAATAGGCAATTTAGGCTCATTTCGTGTACCATAAGCTCTTCAGCTTTTCAGTATTCCTTTTTTTTTTATTCTTTTCTTCATTTCGATTCTATCTTTCCCCTCTTTTGTTTTGGGAGAGTGAAGTATATAATAATGACAAGCACCCCCAAACTTAGGCTTTTGCCTCTTTCTTATTACTTTTTTATTGGGGTGCAACAAGCTCATTCACTCTTTTTGGCTCTTTTTTTAACACAATTGATTCCACTACTTCACATTTTTACTTATGGCACAATCTGTGGGAATATAGGGTGTCAAAGAAGAAGTTTCAATTTTTAGGCTCAATGGGGCTGACTAGGGATACTTTTAAAGTACGGGATAGAAAAGAATGGTAAGAATTGGCTATCAAAGAATTGCCTGAGTCATCTCCCTAACATGCATATCCTAACTATTTCGCTTCAAATAGCAAGCAATCATAACACATAAGCATTTATCATTTAGTATGCGTAATTCAAGCAAGAAACTCCAAATAGACAGATTCTATGAGTTTTTGGCATATCTAACCTAAGTGTTTAGATAGTTGCTTCAATTCCGTTACATTATTTCACCTTACTTCACTAGGTGTTTCTAGCAACTACAGCAATTATGATCTTTGACAGACAATTATGACTCAAAAAGAAAAAATTTTGGTGACTCAAAATAAACATAAAAACAATCAAAAAGACTTAAGTAAAACATAACATGACACATAAAGAAAATAAAACACAAATAAAACACCCCCAAACTTAAATCACACGTTGTCCTCAATGTGTGTAGACTCAAAGACACTAAAAGAATTAAGACACTTACAAACTTTGGCTAAAATGGTGGTGGTGGCGGTGGATAATGCATCGACCATTGGTTGAACAAGGAACTCAACTCGTTGATTTGTTGCCTTGTTTCTTCGCGTCCTTGTACTCATCGTGTCCAAGGTCTGCATCATCCTCATCTGATTTTGATACAATTGCTCCATTGTGGGCGTTGGAGGTTCTGCTCCTGTAGTTGGCCTGTGGCTAGGTCCTGCCTCATATTGAGCTCCTATTTCAGGCTCATCTTCGTCCATGGCGGCCTCTGCTGCTGCTGCTGCTGCTGGTGGTACTCTTCTTCTGGCTGCTGGGGGGCTTGGGTCTGGGAAAGAGTGCACTATCCCATAGGACACGGGCAGTTGGTTTCTTTCATGAGTGTCAGCGGGTAGGTTTGGAACCGCACTCATGTGACATAGCTTGGTGATAACTGAGCCATGTCCTAATCCGCCTGTTGTTACCAACCTGCTGATTTCCTCAATGCTCTGCACTATTTCTTTCCCCACATCAATCGTCAACCCCCTCATAATTCCATATATCAGTTTAATCATATCCTCCGCACTCACGGTGAAGTGCGTGGATGGAATCACGCGGTGATGAAATATAGTCAACCTTTGGCTACTTTGTTGAATTGGCACTGCTCATTGCTCTTGACCCATTTCTTCCAATCTCAAAACAACTCCTCGGTAGCTCACGGTGTTTGCGGCGGATTCCATCGATGTGGTCAATGCTTAGACCTATGTTCTAAAGTGATTCCAATCACTTTTCTTCAACATCAACTGTTTTCAATTGTATATTTATATCCTCTGTATCACAGCACATAGCGTCCCTTACAAAGCATCCCCTTTCCACCTTCTCGGAAAATTGGCATAAAATTCACGCACTATTGTTGTGTTTATCGGTGCTATCTTCTCGGATTCACAAATTTCCTCCAATCCCTTAACTCAATCATCGCCCGAATGGGCTCATAAACATCTTCTTCCCATATGACTCCTCGGTAGTCCATTCCCCTTCGGTATTAAGTGCAGTATCGCTTTTGTATCTTTGGTAGGCTTGGTAGCTCACAAACCTATTTTCATCGTATTGTGGGGTTGGGGTGGATGTGGAGCCTCGTCTTTTCCTGGTGGCCATGTTTAAAACAGTTTCTGGAACTTACAATTTTAGTGGCACAAATGTTTCCTACACAATTGACAACTAGCAGCGAACACAACACCCCCAAACTTCAACCTTTCTACCCAATACCCACACTCCTTTTCTACTCTTTCCTCTAAACTTCACAATCAACTTTTCAGTACCCAATTACTTCAACTACAATACTCCTTCGAACTACTACCTCTTGTGACTTCAGTAAAGGATTCAAGAACAGAAAAAGATTACATTTTTTATGAGAAGCTTCAAGCTTGTTCTTGTTTCAATTGGTGGTTTGAGGCTATGGAATGGAGCTTTGTTGGTTGAGATGGCTAAGGGTTTTTGGGAATTTAAGAGTTTAGGTTGTGGTTGGGTTGGATTTGTGGGCAAATTTCTGGAATTTCGTGGGTTTTTGGAGAGGGAAGGTTAGGTTTTTGAATTTGGAATTGGGGAAAATCTGATTTTTGGGCGTTTTTAAGTTTCTAGATTTCCGCAGTGTGCCTCTTTTAGCCGCGGCTAATCTTGCGCTCGCCCGGGACTTTCTGTATGGCTAAATTTGGCAAATTTTCGAATTTTTAGCGTCGCGGCCTCGCTCACAGGCGCGGCGCGCTTAAACTGCGCTGTTCGCTTCTTTCGCGCCCATGTCCTCTGCTCAGCGCCATGGCTTACCCGCTCGAAATTGGTTTTCTTGATTTTCGCCTTGATTTATTTCCTGACCTATCAATCACAAGACAAACACAAGAACCCAAGATCGTGAGATTGTTCTAGACAAAATAAAATAAACTAAAGAGAAATTAAAATAACATAATTGAAAACGCTGGGTTGCCTCAACAAGCTGTCTTTAACGTCTTTTAGCGGACGCAATTAGCAGATGCAGTGCTCATTGGACCCTTCTGCGAACTACTTGCAATTCGCAGATTTATTGCTATAGGTCTCAATTTCCCTATAACTATTTGTTCAAACAAGAGCCTTAAACATCTAAGTGTCCCCCAAATACACACGATAAGTTTGTCTTTTAGGCTTTTTATAGTGTAGGAATCCGTGAAATTCTCTACATCTCTTAACTCTGGGGGTTGCCCTTGATGATATGTAATTCCTATTTGGGAGCCATTAGTGATAGCTAGTGGTGTTTCTTCTGTGATAGGTGCAGGAAAAAGAATTTCCACAGAATCCAAGAAGGCCAATAATTGGATCCCTGAAATCTTTTCCTTCTCTGCACTAACTACCTTGCCAGATTCCTCAATAGTTGGGTGTGGTTCAGGCCCTTCAAGTTTCTTGCCACCCCCATAGGTGCTGATTGATTTTCTTGCATTTTGCTGCCAAATATGATCGCGAGTTCTCCTATTTGCAATTCCAGCTTCTTTATGGCCAATCTCATTTCGTCCATAAACTGCGCTTGATAATTAGTGAGACTGAGTATGACTTCTCGCAATTCCTCTCTCTCTTCCTCTACGGTTGGAGCTCGATCATATTGACAGTAGTACTCCATATCTTCAGGATCCCTGAGATACATCAAAACCAACAAAGGATCACGGCACCCTTGTTTTCACACAATAAATACATAAAACAAAAAGATTAAAAAAAACTATACACAAAACCAAAATTAGAAATTAAAAATAGATCAATTTGATATTGAACTATGTCTAATCCCCGGCAACGACGCCAAAAACTTGATGCGCGTTAAGATGCACACACTTTAAACGCAAGTGCACGTTATCGTGACAAGTAATATAGTCTTAGTAAGACCGAATATCGTCCACAAGGATTAGGGTTCAATTACCAACTATCTATTTTCTAGTATCTATTTGGTGAATTTATGATTGATTTGTTGTTTATAACTACGAATTATGCAAGCTATTTTAATATAAAGATTTACTTCAGTGGTGATGAGAATAGGGCTTCCATGTATCCTTACTATCTGCTTATGCTACTTACTAATGCATTAACTTATGATATTCTTCTTTAGGAGAAAGCAGGTTTACGAAATCGTTTTATACTCCCGCTAGGGTTATATAAACACTCAACCCCAGTATCGCACCTTACCTACCTTTCGGTGATAAGAATAACTTTATAGGAGGATTAAGAACAAAAACCTAGTTGACCGCACGCATGCGCAAAATTAGGGTTGTTAAGCCTCTCATCAACGCTTACATAAATAATTGAGGTATTTTCATCCCCAATCCAAGAATGTCTACCCAACTTACAGCATATTCACAATCCCCCCTTCTCAGAATCTGATTAGAGATCATATAGTGATAATTAGTTGTCAATTAATTACCAAGAATTCAACTCAATTATCGGATAGATCTCACAATAAGAAAAATAACCATAAGCATGCATTAATTTATAACATAAGTTTCTAGCAATTCAACATGGAAAGCCTATAAGAGAATTAGTTCCTAGCCATAAATATGACAAGAACTAATTCAAAGTTCATCATAAAAGCGAAATAAAGTAAAGAAAAGGAAAAGAAATTACTAAACTAATGGTATCCAATCTCCAGCCAAAGTCTTGTGTTGTGCGAAGGGAACCTCAAAACCGCCTAGGTTCTCCTTTTATAAAACCGCCTCCTCGCTTTCCTTCAGCTCGACCATTTTCGTCAAAAGACCTAATTTTTCGCGTCGGCGCGCTGCGAGACGGCGCGCGCCGAGTGCGATCGCCGGGTGTTTTGGCGCGCGGCCGATATCTGGCTGCGAGGGCACCGCGCTGTCAGATCTTCTGTAGCTCCTCGGATGTTTAGCGCCGCGGCCGCTTTCTTTGCAGGCGCCGCGTGCTGTGTCTTCGACCTCTACGGATAGTGGCGCCGCTACCGCTGATCGGCATGAGGCGCCGCGGCGTTGGGTCTTGATTTTTCCTTCGTTCGCCACTTTCTCTGTTTCCATCTCTGGCATCTCCTCTTTTGCCCTCTTTTAGCTCTTTTTCCGCCATTTGACCATTTTAACCACTTTGACTCAAAAGAAAGAAAAACTATCCTAATACGACACTTATATGTGCAAAATGAGACAAAAGACTAACTAAAACTGACTCAAAAGGTGTATATAAAATACACCGATCATACATCAATGATAATCATCCAACAAAAGATAATTACACTATTCTACATGCTATTCGAAGTAAAACCCTAACCTCCTCTGAAACCCTTCGTACCGTACGCATATACAAATTTATGAACATAGCTTTCTTTGTATTTTTCTCTCTCAGCTTCGGACCGTCCCTAGTTAGCTATGCGACATATCACTGGAAGCAATATATTTGGGATGCAGAAAGATGCCTCTGACGATGGTGATGTGAATGATCAATTTCCAAGGTTGTCTCTGTTTCAAGAAGTTTCCATTGCTCTTTGTCTTTCTCTACCGGGCACACCCGATACCTCCTCGACTATAATTAGTCAAGATTCTTCTACTTCATTGTTGTGATTTTGGCCCATTCGTCAGGTCAGATTTATAAAATTACACTAATTTTGCAAAATAATTTTTTATGATTTCTTATAATAAAATGCAACAATAAAATATTAATACATGCATAAATAGATTATTTAATAATAACTTCGCATTTTCTACGTAGAGTATTAAGCATTTAGAGTCTCGCGCCCGCATTAATTAACTTCAAGCTCTGTCGTAATTCTTAAATAATTAATAAATACATAAAATAAATAATTTAGCAACAACGTCGTGTCAAGTAGCATAGCCGCATTTATTAATACGCAAGATAATTTCATAATCACTTGTAATTTAAAATCAATTTTAATCTAATACATGCATTTTATAGCGTCGCATTTATAAAAGCTTCAAACAGTTCTTAAAAAATCATACTTGCATTTAGCATTTAAATAATTTAATCTAAACTCAATTCAATTTTAATTTAACTTCGCAATAATGCACAATAAATAAGATTTTAAATAATAGCGCCGCATTCTAAAATATTAAGCATTAACTAAATAACACGCCCGCATTTATTATAATAAAGCACCTAAATAATTTAATCACAATTAATTAATTAATTTATCACTAATTAACTAAGCCTAAAACTAATTAAAGGCCTAAAACTAATACCCAATTTAAATCACCCCAGCCCACTACCGAAGCCCAAAAGCGCGGCCCACCTGCCCTTATTTCCCTCTCAGCCCAGACGCCCTCACCTTCACTTCACCCTTAACTTATCAGCCCATCACCCCACACTCAGCCCCTTCTTCATTTCGTCTCCCGCAGACCAGCAGCCCTCACGAAACTCTAACAGTCTCACCTTTCGTCGCCACCCGGATTTCTCGCCGGAGAATCCGGGCTTTCCTTAACCACGTACACTCAGCCAACGTATCCTACCATAACCTAACGACCCTAAACCTAAAGTCGTCCACTGGCGCCTCAACCGGTTTCGCGCGAGAATCGGGACCTTCCTTACCGTGCAGCATGAACCAACGATTTCTTGCCATAGATAACCAAATCCCTTCAAATCAGAACCCATTCGAATCAGTAGCAAATCAATACGAATCAGCACCAATCGCACTAAAATCTTTTCGAAATCTCAGCCTAGAATCAGCCCTAATTGCTTACCAATATTAGAACCTAGGGTTAGGCTATATAAAGACATCTGATAGACCCAATCAAGCGGGGTGGAACATAATAAAGCGATGAAGAAACACAGAGGCATAAACGAGACGACACCCCCTAGCAACAAGCAAAGCGTGATCGGGAAAGAGCTCAAGACCTTCCTCACGCGATTAAGAACACGAGCGAAAAAGACAGGACCCATAGCATCGGCGGGGATACCCTTAGCATCGGTCGAACCGCCTCTTAATTCGGTAAAAATCAGTGAGTAAACCTTCTCCCTTTCATTCGCATCGCAAACCCAAAACCCGTCGATTGGACCGACGACTTGATACGCTGCCCCGGGTCGTTGTCCGGAGAAGGTAAACTCAACTTTCCTTGACCTTGATTTATTTCATATTTTCTTTGTATTTTCTGTGTGCTTGCCTATATTAATCATGTTGTTAGTCTGTTTATATTACTATGACTATAATGCCTGATGTGTTAGCTAGTTCGTTGATACTATTTGTGTTCATTAATGCATAAATGTGATGTCGGCAATCCTGTCATGCCCTGCTTGCTGAAATTGTTTTGCTCTTTCAAGAAAATGATACTTGCAGTAGTGTTTTGCATCTATGGAATCGATATTCTGTTTGAGTAGTGATTTGGGTTCTCGCCATATGTCACCGGTTTAGCCCATGTCTGTGGCCCTTAAGTCGTCTTCATGAAATGGTAATAAGACTCCCAGGCCTAATTGACCTGCGATACCTAAAATGCCATCTTTAATTGATTGCATATCCATCCTCGCTTATAATACACGCCGAGCTATGTGTTGTGTCATATCATTACATTACGCAACCTAAATGATGTCTGTTTTGATATCCTGCATTTGTTTGAAATCTATCCTCTGTTGGTTATCAGGTGTCCGCATTGTTTGGTCTGCTGGAAGTAAAATAAGTAAGTTAAAATCGGGTATGTTTCAACACTAAATCATGGTGACCCGCATTTGTATGCTCGTATATCATTTCGAGAGTATGATACGACCGTATCCTACGCACATTCTTCTTCTATCGTGGATGCTAAAATTATTGCAGTTGGCTGCTTTTCTCTATGCTTTCATCACGCCTTGTTGAAAATACTATGATATACTTTCGTGGGTATACAAGGTAGAAGCCTAATCGCATAGATGTATTAAGGTCATAAGACTTGTATATCCTCGAGTATATTACATATACTTTGGATGTTCGTCTAGATCGATCCCCGAAATGTGCAACGTGGTTTTATATGATTATGTGACTATGTTCATACATATGTTGGGCTCATATTGAATTTGGAACAATTTATTCTAAATAAAGCTTGATAATTCTTACATTCGGCATGTCTTTTCTTTTCCTATTCTTGAATGAGGCCCAGAATCTGAAATCCGTAATCTACTTTGGTCCAGAAAAACAGTTACTTGGGCCTGTTTTCCTTTTGTGTTTATTTGCATTATCAAGGCCCAATACTTGTTTGAACAATGTTGGGATTCATTGTGCTTGAACTTGTTATCTCATCTTGGGCTGCTACAGTTATGAAAATGAAAATATATATATGTTAAATTTATATGAGCGTTTTATCTATTTGCGTCACAAGGTTTGAAAGATTTACTAATCTTTATCTTCTTCTTTATTTCTACATGAAACGCACCGGAGCAAAATAAAGAGTCTCACGGCGAGACTCATCGCGAGCCGCTTCAAATGGCAAACCGCGTCTATGTGCACCCGCATTCGCATTCCCGCTTCAGAGAATCCTTAAATAGGACAAGACGACGTTGTCATCCGTCTCAACTCCTCCTAATCGTTAAATTCGATTGCCTCATCTTATGCCTTATTTGTTTATTGCAATTTTATTACTTAATTTTGTAATTAATAGGATGTCTAGAATAATTAAGCCTTTAAACATATAAGTGGGGAAGGTAATTTAAAGTTCATCGCTTAACTTACTTTTTTTAAGATTGTCATGCATGTCTAAATAATTTAACTTGCATCATAAAACTAACATTTTGTTTCTTATTAAAATCCATAACAGATTTCTTCCTAAACTCTCAAGAATCATCTTAAAGCATCTCTTATACAATATTGTACGCAGGTTAGGCAAGATTAATTTAGCTAGCAATGTACATAATTAGTCCATAAATAACTTTTGCATGAACACACAATTAGTTTATAAAGCACCTTAGCATTCTGTAGCATCCCTAGCCCTTCTTAGCACTTTTAAGCACCCCTTAGCATTTAGCACCTTCTAGCATCTTAACATTTTTGCATTCCTTAGCACCCTTTAGCCCCTTTAAATATTTAACACTTTAGCATTTTTTGCACTATTAGCAACATTTTAGCACCTCCTAACCTTCTTTTGTACTTTAGCATATAGCACCTTTTGCCCCTTTTAATACTTTAAGCACCTTTTAAACATTTTAACATGCTAGCATTTATTTCCTAACATTTTATTAATTATTCGGCACTTTAGCATTTAGCCCTTTTAAGCGCCTCTTAGCACCTTTAGCACCCTTCTAGCATTTAATAATCTTTAGTATTTTAAGCACTTTTAAACATTCAGCATTTGGCTCTTTTATTTATTTATAAAACCTTTTGCCCCTTTTACACTTTAAGCACCTTCTAAACATTTTTAACATTTTAGCATTTTATTAAGCAGAAGGAGCTTTTAGTTTTGCATTTTTTTTAAACATAATAATTACCCTAGGTTTGGCAGGACAACCGCAAGTTAGCGGATCTTAGAGGGTGCCTAACCCCTTCCCTCTAGATTAATAAAGAACCCTTACCCAGAATCTCACTAAGTTAGCAGACCATTAAAATGGAGTTAATATTTTACTTTAAACTAGTTAAACATTTAGGTGTCCTAATTCACCCAAACTAATTAGGTGGCGACTCCCGCGAACCCTTTAGCATTTTTTGCACTTTTAGCACCCTTTAGCTTTAAAATTATTCTTTTAGCACCTTTAAGCACCTTTTAACATTTTAGCATTCTTTTAAACATTTTAGCACTTTATTTTATTTCCTAACATTAGCATCATAAGCAGGAGTTTATTCATTTAGTCGCGGTCGAAAAAGGGCGTGACATTCATCAAATCGTGTTCCCAAAAGGTTGCATAATTTGTATCTGTTTCCAAAACTTTCTGAAAACATAGCTGCTCCTAAACAACTTCCTTCAAACAACATCTTTCTCTTTCCAATTAATGGATCCTGACAACTTTTCACCGCCCTGAAAAGCGTATCGCTCGCTTTTAGGGTTCTTCAACAACCCGTCTTTCTATCTAACCTACCATTCACGAACATGTCAAGATATTTCTTGTTGCAACCCAGCATCCTGGGCCCACCTCCAGACCCATAGTACACAGGCCATCAGCACCAGGCTCACTTCTCCACGGCCCAACAACATGCCTACGGTCCCATGACCCATGCTGAACTAAGTCAGACTTACATCACTATGAATATCCCACAGCCCGACGACGCATGATACATGGATACATGTGTCACATCCTACCTCACTCGCGACTGGTAATCTCCCTCACCTATTTAATTTGAACAATCCTCAATTTATTTTGATCGACAATGGAAATTACATTCCAATTCAAGGCTACGACACCACTCAAACACAACTACTTCACCCACCTTTTACCCTAAAAAATGTCCTATATGCTCCTAACATCATTAAAACTTAATCTCTATTAGGAAATTTGCTAGTGACAATTCCGTATCTATTGAGTTTGACTCTTCTGATTTTTCTGTGAAGGACCTACGTACGGAGACAACTCTAACGAGATGTAATAGTGTGGGGACTTCTATCCTTTCTCATCCACTTCCGCTGCAAGTGTCAATCAACAAAGCTCTCTAGCCACAATCTCTCCATCAACTTGGTACAGTAGACTTGGACATCCATGGGCATCAGTTTTTAATTTTCTTAGAGGTTAAAATTTAATTTAATGTAATAAAGGGAACTATATCCTCAACTGCTACTTTTGTTCTCTACGGGAAGCATGTTAGACTATCTTTTACGTCCTCATTAAGTATAACTTTTTCTCCTTTTGATATCATTCATGCGGATTTATATAAATCCCCTATTAGTAGCAATCTGGGTCACAAATATTATTTGATACTTTTGGATGATTTCTCTCATTTTTTTTGTGTTTATCCTCTAAAATATAAGTCTCAAATTTACTCCACTTTTCTAGAATTTCAGGCGTATTTTAAAATCCAGTTTGAGAAGAACATCAAAATATTTCAATGTGACAATAGTCGTGAGTTCGAAAATTCACCTTTTCATAAATTTTGTGCGGACAATGGCATAGTGTTTCGATTCTCTTACCCCCATACCTTACATAAAAATGGAAAAGCCGAAAGAATCCTGCGCACCATCAATTTTATAATCAACACCTTCCTCTTGCATGCTTCTATCCCCCATTATTTTTGGGCCCACGCTTTGCACATGGAAGCCTATATTCTCAATATATTACCAATGAGTATGTTTCATAATAAAAGTCCAACTGAACTTCTCTTCCGTCGAATCCCCTCCTATGGCCACCTTCGGATTTTTGGTTGCCTATGCTACCTGAATCTCGCCTCCACGACTCCTCATAAATTAGTTCCTAGGACTACTCCTTGCATCTTCTTGGGTTTCCCGTCTAATCATAGGGGGTACTTATACTATGATTTGTCCATAAATAAAATCTTAGTCTCTCGCCATGTCACATTTGAGGAGCACATTTTCTCATTTGCAAACATCCGAAAATACCAAATCACTGATTATAGCTTACTAGATGATTCAGACACATCCCCTCTCATCGGAAACATAATCCATGGAACTAGTAATCTGGCCTATTCCGTACCCCCAACGACCTCCACTACTTCGGTCCAAACCTCTACACACTGCCTGCTTGCGGGCAGTGTGTCATCACCGACGTCCCATTCCCCATCACACACTACCCCCATCCAGCAACCCACCCCACAGACTGCGTTTACCACCCCACAACCCCATCACCAACCCCCGTCGACCACTCCCATGCCCGCTGTTCCGTCAACCCCTCACTGCCCCACTGTCCGAAACAGTCCGCATCCCACACATCACATGAAAACTCATGCCCGGCACATAATTTTCAAACCAAAAGTGTACTTTAACCTATCCACTCAAACCATCTCACATATACCTAAAAACACAAATTTAGCCAACCTTGACCCGAATTGGAATGCGGTCATGCATGAGGAAACACATTGCACATTGCACATTGCACTTGGGATCTTTTTCTGAAACCAGAGGGGGTGAATGTGATTCATTGCATGTGGCTTATCGTCTGAATAAGAGATAGCAGTGAGCTTGAACGCCATAATGCGAGACTTGTGGCAAATGGTACGGGGCAACAAGAGAGAATTGATTGTGGTGAGACCTTTAGTCCAGTGGTTAAACTAGCCACCATCCGCACTATTTTGAGCATTTCTATGGAAAAGAATTGACCGATTCATCAGCTTGATGTAAAAAAATGCGTTCTTACATGGGGATTTGAAAGAATCCATATACATGCATCAACCACCTAGCTCTGTGCATCCTTCGACTCCTCAGTATGTCTGCCAGCTTCGAAAGTCACTTTATGACTTGAAACAAGCCATAGGGCTTGGTATGACATTTTTGCCACTTACATCTTACAGATTGAGTTCATGTGCAACAAAAATGATAAACTCACTTTTTTTTCCATTGAGGTAATGACATTGCATACCTTTTTCTCTACGTAGACGATATTGTCCCGGCTACCTTCTCTGATATACTGAAAATGAGATCATTACCATGCTCAAATACGAATTTGCCATGACAGACTTGGGTAAGTTTAGTTATTTTTTGGGGATTTCTGTGGCCAGATCCAAGAATTTCCTATGTCAGCGTAAGTATGCCGAATTGATTGTTTACAAGGCTAAAATGATAAACTGCAAAATCATGTCCACTCCAGTCGACTCAAAGTCGAAGCTTAGCGAAGATGACGGAGATCTGGTGCTTGATCCTTCTCTCTATAGGAGTCTCGTTGGTGCACTTCAATATCTTACTTTCACTAGTCCCGATATTTTCTATGTGGTTCAGCAGTTGTGTTTGTTAATGCATGATCCCAGGGAGCCTCACTTCACAAACATTAAATATATCATTCGGTATGTTAATAGTACTATTGAATATGGGTTACATCTTTATCCATCTGCACCGACCAAGCTGATATCATATACAGACGCAGATTGTGGTGGTTGTACAGACACACGTTGATTTACTTCCAACCATTGTATATTTCTAGGTGATTACCTCATCTCATGGTTTGCAAAATGACAAGCCACACTTTCTTGTTTGAGTGCAGAAGCAAAATATAGAAATATTGTGAACGTTGTTGCTAAAATTTGGTGGTTCAGAAACCTCCTTCTAGAGCTTCATTATCTCTTACGTAAGACATATTTTGTATATTGTGATAACATATCTATTGTTTACTTGTCTCATAACCCGGTTCAGCATCAGCGAACCAAACATATTGAGATGAATATTCATTTTGTTCGTGAGAAGGTTGTCATGGGTCATGCTCGAGTGTTACATGTTCCCTCTTCCGATCAGTACACAGATATATTCACTAAGGAATTTCCTCAGCAGTTGTTCCTTGACTTCAGATCCAGTATCAACGTCCAGTCTCCTCTCGATCCAACTGAGGGGGGGGGGGGGTGTGATAGAGAATATATTAATATTCTCTATATATTATGTAATTATTATTCTAGTGTAATTATGTAAAGTAGAGATTCTTCTCCAATTAAGTTTGTAAATTATAAACACCTATAAATATTGCATCAATGAGAAGACTCCAACCAAGTAGAATTATACTATTCTACAATTTTCAATGTATATTAAGATACATCTGCAAGACACTATTAATTCTCATAACATTATTATACTTTATATAGTTGTTACTAGTTAATATCAACTATCTTCATACCCAATTAATTCTGTACTCCTAATTTTTATATTATAATTCATATATTATTAGCGGAGGTCTATCATAAACAATTATTTACCTTCTCAAAGTAGATGTAACGTCTGCGTACACACTATTTTCCCCAGACTTATGTGTAATTACACTGGGTTCATTGTTGTTGTTATTGTAATTCATATATTATTAACCACAACTTTATAATTTTATATTACTATTTTTTGCATAATTTGTCTATAAATTAAATGATCCAAAGTAACCCACCATCAATGGACGTGGTGCAGCAGATGGGGCTGCTGCTCTTTAATCAGAAGTCTTGATTTCGAGCCCTGATTTGAAAGGGTTTTTGGTAGTGAACGCTACTCCAAATGGACCCTACGCAACACATATTCAAATTAATCACTTTCTAATGTGAATACCAGAAACCGAACACCGAATGAGAAACGGAAAAAATGTTAGATAACCCAACATATCAATCTAGCACTATGGGAATTCAAATGCATTTATTTTCTGTCTAAACCGTTTATAAAATGTCTTGATACAATTTAAGGTACCATCATGTTTTAACCACACTTGCTTATACTAAAATACATGTCCTTTAATCTATCAAAATGCAAAAAGGAACTTCATCAACTATGGGAAACAAAAAAGAAACTAATCATGTTGTATTTCATATATTCATTATTAGACACTTTCTTTGAGTCGGTTTTTAAAAAGAGTAAATGTGGTAAAATGATATTAATCTCCCTTGGGGAGTCTTCTCATTAATATCAAAGTAAATATAGAGTACAATATTTATCCCTTATACAATAGAAATCCTAAGCCTATACAAAAGAGGAATCCTAGTCTTACCATAATTACATTTACACAATATATGGAATATATTCTAATTATA
The DNA here is from genome assembly GCA_029844215.1 of Przewalskia tangutica. Classification (NCBI taxonomy): domain Eukaryota; kingdom Viridiplantae; phylum Streptophyta; class Magnoliopsida; order Solanales; family Solanaceae; genus Przewalskia; species Przewalskia tangutica. The sequence goes on along the minus strand of CM056718.1, from coordinate 9,315,729 downwards.
GGGTATGGATGAAATAATGTCAATATACACATTTACACACACCCTCAGTCGGAGCGGGAGGATGTCAGACGCTGAGACTGGATCTGAAGTCAAGAAATAATTTTCTGGGAAGTCCTTTGGTAAATATATCTGCATACTGATAGGATGACGGAATATGTAAAACTCTGATATGGCCTAACGCAACTTTCTCACGAACGAAGTGTAGATCTATCTCAATGTGCTTGGTTCGCTGATGTTGAACCGAATTATGAGAACAATAGATGACAGAGATGTTATCACAGTACATAATAGATGTCTGACGCAAAGGACACTAAAGTTCTAACAGTAAATGTTTGAGCCAACAAATATCAGCTACCACATTTGCAATGCCTCTGTACTCAGCCTCGGCACTGGAACGAGATAGGGTAGCCTGTCACTTGTGTTATACCCCGTAGTTCTGACCCTATGTATGAGAGCGTACGAAAGCATGTAAGACTTAAAATTTTCTAAGGATAGGTTGACGGATTGTTCCGGACGGGTTTTAGTCAACTTTGAGGCGGGTTATGACCCGGTACATTGAGCGTTCCTAAGTGTTTCAAAGGCCTAGGGCGTAGTTCGTGGAGTCTAGATTCCAACGCAACCAACCGTTCGTCGATAGGACGTCGGAGTAGAAAGTTATGAGAGTTACAAGTTCAGTACGCAGTCGGACAGAAATGTATTTCGGACAAAGGCGACAGGGCCGCGGCGCCGAAAGTACTGAAGGGTCGCTGAAGTTGCAGCGCCGCCAGGATGGCGTGTCGCGGTGCGAAAGTTCGAGAGGCTGCATGAGGTTTCAGGCACGCGCCGAGGCGGATTTTGGGCGGAAAAACTTCGGAAAGGCTGTTTTCCCTTTTAAACAGGCCATGGTCGGGTGACAAGGGTCCCCCACAATCTGATTTTTCTTGCATGCCTTATATTGACCAAGTCTTGAAGACTTGGTCATCTTTCAAACCTCTCCCTCTCTCTAAATTAGCTCCTCCTTCTCTCTAAAATCCCAAGAGAAATTCTAGCCTTAGGAAAAATCTGAAAAGTTAAGAACATGAAGAAAGCTTGTGGCTAGCTTGTTGGTGTTGTTGTGTGGTGTTCTTGGCAAGGAAGCTAGCAAAATATTTGGAATAAGTTTGGCTAAAACTTTAAGGTAACATTTCTTCCTTTAGAATTAGTTTCTAGTGTTGCATGTTAAGAAGAAAGAACTTGTGGTAGTGAATAATGCTCTAAGAGTCATTGCATGTAAGAAATATGGTTTGGATGTGAAAGAATTGGTTAAGAAGATATTATGAGCATGTTGTAGCCTAAAAACTACCTTAGAATTATTTAGTGAATTGTTGTACCTTATGGGGCAGAATTTTACACACCCAAGTTTAGGTGTGTAATCCCCTTTGAAATGTTGGATTGTTGAGCCTTAAATGTGGCGTTTGGATGATAAATTCGGCCTTGAGAAAGGTGGCAAAGTGAGTAGAAACAAAGGAAATGCTGCCCAATTTTCCATAGAATTTAGTGACTTTGAACTTGGATTGTTCTACATTGAGATTAGAGGTTAATAAACGTATCATGATTATTATAGGTTGAAACATTACTTGCGGTAGTTGAGCTTAGCAAGTGGATTGACCAAAGAGGTATGTGAAGATTTCCTATCTCTTGAGCATGAATAAATGAAACTATATAGTACGGTAGACGTACAAGAGTTGGTATTCTTACTTGTTTTAAGTATATAATGACTTGTTTCATTTTAAGAATGTATAAGTCCCTTGGTTAGGGGAAAAATATGATTTTACTAAAGTGTAGAGTTAATATAACAACTTTATGGGAAGTTGGTTTATTAGCTTCATAAAAGGTTAATGAGAAGAGATTTACTCTAAGTAAGATAAGTATATGAAGAAGCAAATTGATTTTAAGGCATCAATTGCCCAAAGGTTTTTATGTACAAAGAAGAGTCACTTTTAAAAGAGTTGAAGTATGTAGTACTTGGGTTAAATTCCCGGTTTTCTTTTATTAAAGATAGGATTAAGTGCCTTAAGTAAACTAAAATGAGAGGGTATATGAACAAGACTAATAAGAAGTTATAAGTTTTCTTAACTTATTTATGATTATGATATGATGATTTGAGCTAGGGTAAGAGTATATCCGGCGGGTAAGCCCCAAGATCGTTATACCACCTACTCCAGGTAAGAGTATGTCCGGCGGCAAGCCCCAAGATCGCCATACCACCTTCTTGGTGTAAGAGTATATCCGGCGGGCAAGCCCCAAGATCGTTATACCATCCGCCGGTGTAAGAGTATATCGAGGGTAAGCCCCAAGATCGTTATACCATCCGCCTGGGGTAAGAGTATATCCGAGGGAAAGTCCCCAAGATCGTTATACCACCTGCTCCGGTGGATTTGCTACCCACGACGCGAGGAATACCTCACGCGAGTCCTTATGGGCTTACGGGTGAAATAGTCCCACGCGGTAGTGCACTTACGAGGAATACCTCATGCGGGTCCACATGACTGTCATGCGGTGAAATAGTCCAGGAGTAGGGGTGCTTATTGATACTACGGCGAGGTACCTGCTTTGATCCTAAGACCCTATTTTATGCAGATTATATATTTATACTTGTCACTCATTGTTAGTAAGACACAAGAAAAGGTATTTTATTGTCTTCCATGACTCACTTACTTTTAGACTTATGATATCATTATTACAGATTTTCCACTTTACATACTTGGTACATATCAGGTAATCGAATTTCCTGGCCGCTGCTCATGCCGCAGTAAGGAGATCGTGGATCCTCGTTCTTAGGATCACTATTCCAAAGGTCGAAGCTCCATTCCTCCGAAAGTTTGGTTATTGGTACGAATATTCCCCGATGCGATAGGTCTTTTGTACATTCAGGGGTATGGCGGGCCCCTGTCCCGCCACATGGTTATCTTTAAGTCTGTGGTCACATATATGTTTTGGGCTGTAAGAACAAGTTGTACTTCTATACTTTTGGTTAAGTATGTTTTATGAAAGGCAGCCTTATCGGCTGGCCAGTGATGTTTACCCTTTTTATAAGTTATGTGTTGTGTATGTTCCGCTGCTATTCTCTGATGTATACCTGACAGCGTACCCAGAGGTACTAGTCGCGCCCCGGTCGTCGTGACAACTCGCGGACTCAAGAAATCAGATTATCCCCTAAAAATACACAAAATCCAGAGGTAGAGCGTCGCGTGTCCGGACACCCTGCCCAATCTGCATCCATATAAGAGAGATACTTGTTTGGTGCAGAGGGGTGTAGGTGCAAACCATAATCAAGTGTGCCCTTAATGTATAGGATGATACGCTTAAGAAGGTGAAATGAGACTTCGGGAATGCGTGAATAGCATACCACGAACAACATAAGAAATGTCTGGCCTTGTAAATGTGAGTTACTGAAGTGCACCTGCAAGGCTCCTATACATAGTAGAGTCGGAGACTGGAGCACCATCCATATCACTGAGCTTAAATTTCGAATCAACTGAAGTAGGTAAAACTTTGCAATTCGCCATCTTAGCCCTGTACATGATCTCCTCTGCATACTTACGCTGACATAAGAACATGTGGTTGGCAGACCTGGTCACTGATATCCCAAAAAAATAACTCAGTTTTCTCAAATCAGTCATTGCAAATTCGGACTTAAACAAGACAATAATCTCATTTTTCAACCCGTCGGAGGAGGCAGTAAGAACAATATCATCCACGTAAAGTAATAAGTAAGCAGTGCTACTACCTCGATGAAAAATGAAGAGTGATGTATCACTTTTGCTGCATATAAACCCAATATGCAAGATATACCTAGAAAAACGATCATACCACGCACGGGGGGCATGTTTCAGGCCATATAGTGACTTACGGAGACGACACACATAGTGAGGAACTGCTGGATGAGTGAACCCTGGCGGCTGATGCATGTAGACTGTTTCTCTCAGATTTCCATGTAAGAATGCATTCTTCACATCAAGCTGATGGATCAACCAGTGTTTGCCCATGGCAATGCTCAAAACTGTGCGAATGGTAGCTGGGTTGACAACTGGGCTGAAGGTCTCACCACAATCAATGCCCTCCTGCTGATTTGTGCCATTGGCCACAAGTCGTGCCTTATACCTTTCAAGATCTCTACTATCTCTGAATTTATGACGAAATAGCCACAAATAACGAATCACATTCACCCCCTCAGGTCTAGGTACTAGATCCCATGTGTGTTGTTTAGTTAAAGCATTGAATTTCTCAGACATAGACACATTCCAATTAGGGTCTTCTTTGGCCAATATAGGGTTCTTGGGAATTAGAGAAATAGTTTGGGCAGACAAGTTAAATTGGACCTTAGGTTTGAAAATTTCATGCTTGGCACGAGTTTCCATTGGGTGAGTGGGGACATTTGTGGGCTGCGGAGTCTGAGTGGTGGTATCCAAAATAGAAGACATTATCGAGTAAGGAAAAGGAGGGGGCGAAGCTGTCGACGGCGCCGCGACGCTGGATTGACAGTATTCTCTAGAAATTTGGCGCCGCGACGCTGTCGACGGACAGTGTTCTATGGAAATCTGGCGACGCGGTGCCCCATCACTGGGTCGTGGCGCTGACGACGAGATAGAGATGAGTTGTTCAAGAATAACGGGAGAGATGACTGACTCGTCAAGAAAAGAGTAATCCGGTTGTTGAAACTTTTTTAAGATTCGAAAATGGGAATGTGTCTCGTCGAATGTGACGTGACGAGATATGTGAATTTGATGAGTGGACAAGTCATAGCATAGATAGCCCTATGGTTCAGCGGGAAGCCTAGGTAGACACATGGAGTGGACCGATGAGCTAGTTTGTGAGAGGCAGTAGAGGCAAGGTTAGGATAGCAGAGACCACCGAATATCCGAAGATGATCATAAGACGAGACTCTATGATAGAGGATTTCGATAGGGGTCATATTGTGAAGAGTGCTGGTTGGGAGAATATTGAGAACATATTCTGACATTTTAGCAGCATAGACCCAGAAGAACGGAGGTAGGGAGGCATGAATCAGTAGAGTGCGAATCATATTGTTAATGGTGCGGATGATTCTTTCAGCTTTACCTTTTTAAGGGGAGGTGTGAGTGCAGGAGAAGCGAAAAATCATGCCATTATTAGTACAAAAGCGGTGAAACATAGAGTTGTTGAATTCACGACCATTATCGCACTAAAAAACTTTTATACCTTTTTCAAACTGTGTTTGAATGAATGTTCGAAACTCAAGAAATTTAACAAACACTTCTGATTTAAATTTGAGAGGATACAACCAAACAAAGTGAGAAAAATCATCTAGTAGTATAAGATAGTATTTATGACCGAGAGAACTAGCAACATGTGATGTCTATAAATCGACATGTATAATATCAAAGGGTGCAAAAGTAACACTAGTAGATGAGTTAAACGGAAGACGAGTATGTTTGCCTAAAGAACAAGAAACACAATTTTGGACAAACTTCCCATTACAAGTAATGAAATTATTGCCTCTAAGAAAATTTAAAACTGGGGCACCTGGATGACCAAGCCTATTGTGCCATGTTGAAGAAGAAATTACTGCTAGAGAGACGGGAGAGCTAGATTTGGCAACAGAGGTGTGAGTGAATGGATAAATATCCCCCGTGCTATTGCATCTCGTAAGAGGTGTCCCCGTATGAAGATCCTTCACAATGAAACCAAAAGGGTCAAAATCAACAGAGACAGAATTATTACGAGTGAATTTGCGAATATAGATTAGATTCTTAATTATATGTGGGGCATATAGGGTATTTTGAAGGGGGAATAGATTAGGAGGTGGTGTGTAGGATGTACCATAACCCTTTACTGGAATGCGGTCGCCACTACCAACTGTCACAAATTGAGGACGCTTTAAACCAAACAGTTTGAGAATGTTATCTGCAGACTGTGTGGGGTGAGAAGTGGCTCCAGAGTCCATGTACCAGTTGTTGTCAGGCTGTTGCATGTTGAGATCTGAAGGTCGACCTGACTCGGTGTGTCATCTTTGGATGATGGCCGCTTTGGGGCCGTGCATGAAGTGGGCTTGCTGCGGGTATTGTACTTGCAGAAGTGGGCGGGGCCCAACAAGCGTGGTGGGAGAAGCGGTTGTAGGGTTCTTTGGTCTTTGGATCGCTGCGCGGCGTCATTGTCTGAGTCTTGTTAGGCGCGCTGAACTGATTATGCTGGCCCTGTTGTTGCTGCTATTGGTTCTGCTGTCCGCGATCCTTTCCACGACCACGGTCTCCTCTATCGCGACTATTGCCGCTCTTTTCACCGCGTCCCTGCCTCGGTTGAGAGTTTTCTGGTGTCGTTGGATCTTGAGGGCGTGTTTCGACAGCTAACACCTTCTTATTGTGCTCATCCTGCTTAGCACGTCGAGTCTCTTCGAGCAACAACTGCGAGCGAGCTTTGTTAAAGCTAGGTAACATATCTGCCTGTTGAATCATGGTGACCAATGTATCATATGCACCTTTAGGGAGGCCAGCAATCAACTGTAACACCAGTTTGGTGTCAGTAACAGGGGAGTCGACAACAGTAAGTTGATCCGTCATGAGCTTTAAATGTTTGCAGTACTCAGTCACATTGGAAAAGTTTTCAAGACGTGTATTGTTAAATTGCTCCTCTAAATACACAGCACGGGTGTGCTTATTGTCCTGAAAAATTTCCTACAAACGATTCCACAAGTCACGGGCTGTGGAGTCAGATTTCATGATAGTAAGAAGTAGATCCTCAGAAATACTAGCATATATCCATTTTTTGACGCCGGCGTCGAGACGACGCCAAATAGAATCATCAACCTCCGGAGGGCGCGGAATGGTGTCATCAATATGATCAAGCACGTTGTAGAGACATACATGATTGCGAAACCGTTCAACCCAAGGAGAATACTGATTGTTTTCCTGATCAAGAAGGATGGAGATATGGTTCTTGATGTTTGTAACAGTTAGGGCGGGATGAAAAGAGGGTGATGACTTGGTGGTGGAATTTGTGGAGGTAGAAGCGTCAGAATTATTGGAAGAATCCTGAGTATCCATTTAGAGAAGAGAGGAAGGAAGAAGAAAAACCAAGAATTTTGGGAGGGGAGGGGAGGAGCACCGCGGTGAGATGCCCGAGGAGGCGGGTGTGGAGAAGAAAAAAATTCTAGAATTTTTATTTTTGTCTCTTGATACCATGTAAGATGATATTAATCTCCCTTGAGAGTCTTCTCATCAATATCAAAGTATATATAGAATACAATATTCATCCCTTATACAATATGAATTCTAAGCATATACAAAAGAGTAATTCTAGTCTTACCATAATTATATTTACACAATATATGAAATATATTCTAATTATGGGGTGAGATGAAATAATGTATATATACACGTATACAAATGTTTTTATATTTAAATTATTCTTAATGACATGTTTTTATATACATTTAAATCAAATTACAAAATTTAATGATACTTCTCATATATACAAAAATCTTTTTCCTATTTTTTTCTTTTACAGTCATATAAAATGGAACAATAATCAAGAGCATAGGGTGATATTAGTCGTTTTCATTCTAAAGGCTACAACACCTTCCTTCGAAGCCCTGTCCCAAGTCTCTTTCCTCGTTCTGCATTTAAGAAGTCGACAGAAAGAAATGGATAAAGAAAATCAACACATACATTATTCCCACGCAATCAGTAAGGGGTCGTTTGGTATGCTCGATAAAGTGAAATATCTCTGCATTAAGTATGGAGTTAAATTTATATTTTTTGGTTTCAATACATTTTTCTTTTTAGTCAATTTTAAAAAAAAATTATTTGATAATAATTTTATTTTAAACTTATTTTTTAAGCTTAACAAAATGATTTATAATCACACATATATTTTTGACTTATTTAAAAACGCAAAATTCAAAAGTCTTCGTTTATATCTTAAATTTCGTGTCCAATCAAACTACATCACATAAATTAAGACGGAGTAAGCACTATTTAATTGACGACGTAAGAGATAAATTTATACCGTCAATCAAATACAATATAAATTTAATTCCAGACTTAATCTTCAATTAAAATATTGCACCTTATCCCATCAAACTTAGAATTATTTTATCCACCTTCCAAATGAGATAAATTAGTGACATGAAATAAATTAATCTAAAAATTATAATCCCGAGATAAATTATTCCGTGAACCAAACATCCCCTAACATACACATATATATCCCCACATTTATTCCACGAGTTCCAATGGTGGAGTAGTAGCTTAGATATTTTCTTTTGTCTTCATTAAGCAAATTAAAAGATTCAAAACCACCATTTTCTCTTACAATGGTTACTTTTAAATAGTCCCTCCTCTTCTTGAAAACAAAACCAATACAAGAAAGCATAATCATAAGACAAAATGGATTTTCCTTCATTCTTGACATCTTTAGCAACTTCTTTTATTATATTTGTGGTGTTGATGTTGTTATTTACATGGCTGTCAAGAAAACCAGGGAACGCTGAGGTGTATTATCCAAACAGGATACTTAAAGGTATGAACCCGGTTGAAGGCGGGTATATGACCCGGAACCCGTTTGCTTGGATAAGGGAAGCTATGTCTTCATCTGAAACTGATATTATCAACATGTCTGGAGTTGATACTGCTGTCTACTTTGTTTTCCTTGGCACTGGTAAGGAACAAATATCTTTTTATTTCCTCAGTTTTGTGGTAATTTTTAAGCAATATTATGTTTTTTCAAGTAGATGTTTATGTACCAACAACTATGGAGTGGTAAGCAGTTCTTTGTCCTAAATCAAATATATCGTATTCGAGTTAAATATTGTTAAGCCTCAATACGGATACCAAACAACAAGAGGGTGAGAAACCACAAAAGTAAATGTTTGAATATTTTTTATTTTTCCAACCTTATGTTTGTAAATTTAGCATTTGGTTATTTTTGTGGGGTAGAGAGTTTGGTAGGAAGCATAATGTGGTTGCTCTCAAATTCAGCCACCTTTTTAGGATCTTCTTTTCTTACAAAGAATGTTTTGGTGGTAAAAATAATAGTTTTTTGGGAAAAATATTTAATTTCTTTTGTGATAATTATGGTGTTCGGGTCAATTTAAATTAGGGCTGGCGATGGGCGGGCGGCTCGGGCGACTTCGATCCGGTTCCCGTCCTGGTCCGTCCGTCCGTCCGGCCCGACCGACCGGTCCGGTCCGTCCGGCCGTCCGTTCGGTCCGTCCGTCTGCGATCCGTTCCGGTCCCGTCCCGGCCCCGATTAAATTAAAAAAATTAGCGGAGTGCAGGGCTCGACCGAGATGAGACATGGTATGGTCCCGCCCGACCGGTCCGCTAGGACGACGATCCGGTTCGCCTCGATCCGCCTCGATTCGCCCAAAAACATCCACTTGCCAAAAATAGCCGTTGCAATAACGACCATTTTACATTTTGGCCGTTAGACAACGACCATTTTTGCAATTTTTTTCAACAACAGTACACTACAATGTTGTAATTCTGAATCTTGTATATTTCAATAAAATAATTAATAATATAAGAGGCACAAAAACAACATTGGAATGTTTTTTTTACACTCTTCTTGTCTTTGTTTAATTATTTAGTTTATAAATATATATGAGTATATGACTATCACTATATGACTATATATTACTTTGTTAGTATTTTTAATTTAGTGAAAAAATTAAAAAAAAAAAAACCCGCCCGTCGTCCAGGCCCCGCCCGGGGAGTGCAGGGACGGGACACGATATCGTCCCGCTAGTATCGATCCCTTTGGCCCGACCCAGGCCGAATCCTCCTCTCCGTCCCGACCCGTCCCTCCTCTCCGTCCCGACCCGTCCCGATCCCACCTATCCCGATCCCAATGGGCCCGGCCGGGTCCACTGGCCAGCCCAAGTTTAGATACTTCTACTAATTTTGTGGAATACCTATTTCATCAAGATTTGGATAAATGCAAAGAAATACTATTTATATTTAACTTATCATACACTTAAAATGCAAAGAATGTTTAACCTGTTATAATGCCAGCCTTTCTTGGTAGACGGTTCCACTTATTTTAGATGTCCTAATAGGTTCTTTATAAAAAGAATTACTTCTATATAGAAAGGTCCATAAATTTTATTCAAGCAATTTATGTATTCCCATATGCTTTGACCAACCCTGCTCCTCCTGCTAGCATTTACACATTTAGATGCTACTACTTACTAATGAAAAATATATTTTATAATGTGATGTGAGTGGGTAGAAGTTAAACTCCGAAAGCAAAATAGATAACCTTAACTAAGTAAATTACGTTTAGCTTTTCTAAACTAGGGGTGCATTTTCAGTTGTTTACTATCCCCTGTTTTTTTTGAATAATTCCAGTTCTCTAATTTATTGTTGTTATGTACTGGCAATTTTTAGTCTGTTGTGGTAAATACAGGTTATGGGTTCAAGTCGTGAAAACTTCTTGCATAAATGTGAGTTAAGACTGCGTACAATAGACCCTTGTGATCCAGCCCTTCCCCGGACCCCGCGCATAGCGGGAGCTTAGTGCACCGGACTGCTTTTTGTTTCCAATGTGTATTATTCGAATCCATTGTTGGTTTGCTCAATGATAGATTTGTTCACTGAACCCCTTTGTCCTTTCTATAACTGCAATCTAAAATACCTCCAAATGCTACAAAATTTGTTATTATTTGTTTGGGGTCGTGTATTGTGTTATAGAGATAAAAGATATAACATGATGTTATCTAAAAGTTGAAAGTAGGTGGCGCTGGCCGGGCCGGTCCATCGGATCGGGATCGGACGGGTCGACGGAGAGAGGGGTTAGCGCCAAAGTGACCGACTAGCGGACGATATCGTGTCCCGTCCGTGCACCGGCCCCGCGGTGGCCGGACTCGACGACGGACGCGGGTTTTTTTTTAATTATAATTTTTCCACTAAATTAAAAATACTAAATTACTAACAAAGTAACATTAACATATAGTCATATAGTGATAATCATAGACTCATATACTCATATTATACTATTATAGTATTATAGTATTATACTCATATATATTTATAAAGTATAAACTAAATAATTAAACAAAGACAAGAAGAGTGTAAAAAAAACATACCAAGACTGTTTTTGTGCCTCTTATATTATTAATTATTTCATTGAAATATCAAATATACAAGATTCAGAATTACAACCTTGTAGTGTACTATTATTGAAAAAAATTGCAAAAGACATAGAAAAATTAAAAAATTGCAATGAAATAAATTACCAATTTGAAAATATTTTTTCTAGTTTCTTTATAATTTCGTGTGGTTCTTCGGTTGGAATCGATATATCTTGGTCAAATTGTTCCACGTCGCTACTCATGTCTTCAGATAAGACGTCGTTGTAGTTTTCGTCTTCTTCGTTAATTTCTGGTTGACCACACCTTCTTCGCTCCTCTCGTATCCAATCTCTGAATAGTACCGCCATCTCCAAGCTGTCTCCGGCTAATGAGTGTCTGTGCTCTCTATTTGAAATCACTGCGAAAAACGCTTCGAAGCGATTGATGACGCTTGAATGTTCAAAATATATCGGGACATCATTGAAAGTGTCGGAAATGTCTTCTCATTCTGCATCAAATATTTCAGCAAGTCTTCCTTTCCGTCTTCATTGACAACTGCTTGGTAAGATAAAGTACCCTGCAAAACAAAAACATCGAACTCGCTAATTTGGTTAGCAGTGCTACCACCGCACATTCTATTTCTGAGGCTTTCAATACTAGCCGCAGAAACAACATGTCTTTTTTGAGGCTGTGTTGAAGTAGAAGAAGATGGTCAATGGGTTGGTTACTAGCACTTTCTTCTGGTAATGCCGATATACTTTTGCATTCATCTTCACGCTATTCAACACTTCTTCTAGCGTTTGTTGATAGCGCTCGGCATTTAAATTTTTGGGAGTTGGAGGTGGTAGTGCGTCCATGCTTATAAATATTTTCAATAAGACTTTTACAACCATCTACTTTAATAGTCGGGTTTAATACAACACCAATAATATAAATAGGGGGAATAGGAATAAAATATTTCTTTAATTTCATAAACATTTTTTTAATAGTTGCCTTATAAGCAGGTTTTTCCATATATTCTTTAAGAAGTAAAAATATTATAGCTATATAAAACAACATAGTTGAAATAGTAGGATAATATAAAGTAGAAAATTCTTTTGTTGCTCGTTGAAAATTCTCTAGAAATACAATAAGTTCTTTAATTTTGTCCCAATCATTATCCACAATCATATCATTTGGATTTTGATTATGAGCGTTAAAAAATAAAGTGATAGGTTTTCTATAGTCATAAGCAACAACTAGTTGGTCATATAAAAAATTTCACCTAGTTGGTACTTCTTCGGGAATTTTTCTGTAAGATAGTCCACAATCGTGACAAGTTTTTTTATATTCTTTTCTCTGTTGAATTCTATTATTTTTAAAAATAAAGTTTATAGCAAATTGTATTTTTTCAAGAATATCTTGAAAAAGTGAAAGACCATCCTTTACAATTAAGTTATAAATATGACACGCACATTTGATATGAAAATGTCTTGGAAAAGACGGAGTTAAAACTTCTTTTAAAATATAAATAGCAGAATTGTTAGAAGCTGCATTATCTAATGTAATACTCATAACTTTATCGATTATTAGTAATAATCGCATGAGACTAAATAAATATTTTGTGAAATAAACTCATCGATTGCCTTACTATCTATATATCTATATGCTAAAATACGTTTTGCATAGACCATTTATAATCTATCCATGACAAAGTTACCGTTAAATAATCATGGCGTTAGTACTACGACTATATCGAAGTTAGAGCGACTTTGCAATTTAAATGATATAATGAATAACACAAATATTGTTGATATTCGTGTTGCAAATTTAAACACGTCTCTCTTAAGTTGATCTAGGAAAACCTTTATAAGCGAGGATTATACATATCTCTAATATAATGAATAAAATCAGCGATTCAGAAATGAAAAAGGCAAACCCTCCACGTGACTAATTTTCCTAGTCTTCCTATCTTTATGTTTATCGTATTTAGGGCCTCTGACTCCCCGTCATAGGGTTAATTTGACCTTGTACTTTGTCCGGGACAGTATGTGAACCTTGTCCCGATTGAGAGGACGCTTGCTCACCATCTTTTTCAATAATGTATTGGGCATGCAAGACTTTGTATTTTTGCAATAGGTGTCTTCCTAAACCCCCCGTCCCACAATGACCTTGTCCAGTTTTAAAAGATTAAACAGATTTACAAATTTTACATATAGCTACTTGATTCAGTACGTCTCTGTGAAAATATTTCCATACAACTGATTTTAATGGTCGTTTTGCCGGACCTCGTCTCATACTAGGGGGGATAAGAGACATTTCACTAGTGGGTGTATCATCATCTACATTAGTAGGTGTATCATCATCTAGAGTGTCATCTAAATTAAAATCTTCTTCATTTTGAGGATAAACATCTGTGTCAAGATCATATGGTATTTCAGGGGGGATATGAGACATTTCACTAGTGGGTGTATCATCATCTACATTTTGTAGGAAGATTGTGAGAAATAAGAAGATAAAATGAGGTATTTATAGTTGGAAAATTGGGTTAAAGTGTAAATATAATAACTTAGGGGTTAAAAATAAATATAAAGGGGTAGGGGGTTGGGGGAGTGGGGGAAGCCAAAAATGGTCGTTGCAATAACGGCCAAAATATAAAATGGTCGTTATTGCAACGACTATTTTTGATAATTGGCGGGACTGGGGCGGGATCGGGGCGGGGTCGGGACGGGATGGGTCCTGGCGGGACCGGGTCGGGCGGGACCATACCATGTCCCGTCCCGGTTCGAGCCCCGGACCTGCTATTTTTTTTTTTTTTTTTTAAACGGGGTCGGGACGGGACCGAGTCGGCCCGGCCCACTGGCCAGCCCTAGTTGAAAGCAACAACAAACGGGAAATAGTAACTAGTAAAATGCCTATTACAAGAACTAGGAAAATGAAGAACAAAAGAATACAACCAAAAGAAATAATCTTAACTTAAAAACTGGAAACAATAACGAACACTTGATTAAAATATTTGTTGAGTCGAGTGATGGCATTCTGATTTTAAGACAAGATTGCCCCGTATATATCCTTTTACGTATCTAGACAATAGTCTCCCAAAATAAAATAGCTACTAACACTTGAGCAAAGGAAACTCAAGTGTTTCTCTTGAAGAACTTTTAGTATTGAAAAAATGCTTTGAGAGAAGAAGTTTTTCAGAAAATTTGCAAGTGTTTTTCAATTGAGCCAAAGACCTCAATTTATAGTGTGTAAGATTTGTCCCTTCAAGTGTCAAGTAATGACATTGAATCAACCCATGAAATGACAATGAATTGCCCAAGTAATGACACCCATTTATCAGTGACTCGGGACTGAATTAGCGTCGCGGCCCTTAAGGCTCCGTGGTCCTTTCCGACACATTCCAATCTTTTACACTATGCACATTTTTTCCTTAATTCACCAACGTGGAAACTTGACATTTGACCAACGACCGTCCATCATTCTATGTCTCAAACATTTTACTAACGTACCAATATCTCTTTCACTAACGAAATTAACGATCTTTGGTACAATGTCTGCACGTATGTGGAAACAACGTTTCCGACATGCGGGCCCCAAATTGTTCAAGTCATAAATAATGGGATAAACTTATTCCACATTGATAAATTTCCAACAATCCCCTTTTGAAAGAGATTTTGGCGCACTCACAAGGTGCCTTTCCTAACAATTTTTCAGCGGATCGATATTACATCAAGAGAGGTAGCTTCCGCTTTGAACCTTCCTTAGTTGAATACCAACGGACTTACTGCGCAGTGAACGTGATGTCTTGAACCGTCAATGTTTAGTATAAGCCAAGTCAACGGTACCAACACAACAACTTCCTTACTTAGTTCTTCTTTAATGTATTGTCCGTTGTGGCCGTGGACACTCTTGGATTCTTAAGTCCTTCATTTGAGGCGGTCTGTCCTCGCACTTAAATAGGCACTCTCCTAAAAAGTATCATGTTATACTACTTCACAAGTGTTAGGAACCATTAAAAGTTTTCCCAAACCTAATCTCAACCGTTGAGGATCATCAAAGGTTTTGAAAACTTAACCTCTACCCACACTGCAGATAACACTTAATGTCTATCTCGGAAACGACCTTGGATTTATGTTTCTTACCGAAATCATAACCCGAAGTGCTCTTGCTTTCACCGAAGCGCTCAATCGAGCCTTTACAACTTAGTTTTCCCATTGAACCTAATTTCTGGGATAGTCAGTAAGGTTGGGTTACCACTGTAGCAGTCCTTATTGTTTGGGTTTTAAGCCCATACCCCTAGACAGACAGAACATTTGATCTCTGGGCATGCCCTTAGTCAAAGGGCCTGCTATGTTATCCTTTGATTTTACATAATCAATGGAAATAATACCCGTGGTGATCAGCTTACTAACGATCTTATGTCTCCGTCGAATATGGCGAGATTTGTCGTTATACATAGAACTGTGTGCCTTTCGTAGAGCTGATTGCGAATCATTACAGAAGGTACGGGTTTGTCCCAACACGAGATGTCCTCTAAGAAGCCATGAAGCCATGAAGCTTCTTCTCCAGCTTTGTCTAAAGCGATAAACTCCGACTCCATCGTGGATCGGGCGATGCAAGTTTGCTTAGAGGATTTCCAAGACACAACTCCACCACCAATTGTAAATATATACCCACCGGTGGACTTGGTGTTCTCTATATCAGATATCCAATTTGCATCACTGTACTCCTCTAGTACAACTGAATATCTCAAATAATGTTATCCGTAAGTTAGCGTGTATTTTAGGTACCGTAGTACCCGCTTCAACGCTTTCCAATGATCATCACTTGGATTACGGGTAAACCTAGCCAACTTGTTGACTGCATAAGCTATCAGGTCGGGTGCAATTTGTTATGTACATCAAACTCTCAATCACCTGCGCATATCGCTCAGATGCGTCAGGCGCGCGCGATTTTTATCAATCTTACGATTCATATCGGTGGTGACTTAATCGTGGCTGTCGAATATCTCAAACTTTCTCAACACACCCTCGATGTAGTGAGACTGAGATAAGACCAGTCCGTCAGACGTCTTAGAGACCTTGATCCCTAAGATGACATCTGCGATATCCATATCCTTCATGTCGAAACATTGTTTCAACATATTCTTAGTCTCTAGGATCAACCTAGGACTACTCCCTGTGATCAACATGTATCATGACGAACGAGTCAAAATTATCTTTCATGTAGACACATTTGTCACACTCATTAATGGAGAAACCCTTCGATAGTAGAGTACTATCAAATTTTTTGTGCCATTGCCTCGGGGCCTGTTTCAGCCCGTACAGAGATTTGACAAGTCGACAGACTTTCTTCTCTTGCCCTGGAACCATATACCCCTCGGGTTGTTTCATATAAATTTCTTCTTCCAAATCACCATTTAGGAAGACTGTCTTGACATCCATTTGATGTATCTCAAGGTCACGCAACACTGCGATCGCAATAAATACTCGTATGGATGTCATCCTAGACACCGGGGAGTACGTGTCAAAGTAGTCAAGGCCTTTCTTCTGTCGATAGCCCTTGACTACCAACCTGACATTGTACTTGTCTATAAACCCATCTGCCTGATACTTTCGTTTGAGTATGCACTTACAATCCAACAGTTTGTTCCTGGAGAAAGATCAACCAACTCCCAAGTATGGTTGTGCAGGATTAAGTCTATTTCAGTCTCAATAGCTTCTTTCCAGAGCGGTGCTTATGGAGTTGACAATTCTTCATCAATTGTCTGTGGTTCGTCGTGAACCATATAAGCCACAAAGTCAGGACCGAAGGATTTATCCTTCCTAGCCCTTACTTCGTCTTGGTTCCACCTCTGGAGTCTCCAAGTTCTGAGAATCTGGAACACTAGATTTCAAATATTCAACCACTTCGGAGTCCACTAGATTTGAACCACCTAGATCCGGGCAGTCAACGACTCTTGGATCCTGAGAGCTTTGTTCATAACTTCGTTTGCGAGAGGTTATGTCTTTTTTCTTTCTAGGAAACGTATCGTCAAAGAATTGGACATTCCTTGATTCCATGATCGTACCCCCGTGGATATCTGGGACATATGACTTATGTACTAAGAAGCGATAAACACTACTGTTATTTTCATATCCAATGAAAATGCAATCTACAGTCTTAGATCCAATCTTGACTCGTATGGAGTCTTGTCCTTACCCTTATCTAGGACTCTATTAAGAATCGTATTAGTAGTAAGGACAACTTCTCCCCACATATTTTGGGGAAGACCGAAATTGATGAGCAATGCATGAATAATTTTATTCAATGTACGATTATTGCGTTCAGCAACACCGTTCGACTGAAGTGAGTATGGAGCCGTCGTTTGATTAACAATGCCCGACTGAGCACAATATTCCTCAAATGGCGCTACGTATTCTCCCCCTCTATCCATACGAATTGACTTAACCCGTACACTTAGTTGGTTCTCAACTTCTACTTTGTAGTGTCTGAACGCTTCAAAGGCTTCATTCTTACTTTTTCAACAAGGTAACAATACCTTGTGCTATCATCTATGAATGTCACAAAGTACTTGTTCCCCCTATAGTTTGTGCAAACTTCAAATCTATGTGAATAAGTTCTAGAGGAGCGGTATCCCTTTCGGCGGATCTAAAGGGAGTCTTAGTGGGTTTTGCCTCTACGTACACCTCACACTTATGTTGAGGGTTTACGTCGATAGACGACAACAACTCCAACTTTACCAACCGTTGGATAGATTGGTAGTTTACATGTCCTAATCTATAATGCCATATTAGAAGACTCGAGCAAGTAAGAAGAAGAAACTTCAATTTTATTGCTTGTACATATGATAGACATAGCGTTAACCTTGAAGAGGCCTTCACATACGAAGCCCCTTCCCACAAATGTTCTATTCTTGGTGATTACAAATTTATTGGACTCAAACACTAGCCTAAAACCAGCAGTAACAATTACAAGACCTGAAATTAAATTCTTTCTAATCGTAGGTACATGTCTGACCTCCTTCAGAGTGAGTTCCTTGCCAGAAGTCATTTTCAGGACCACCTTTCCTAACCCTAGCACGTCAGAGGAAGCGTTGTTACCCATGAACAACTTCTTGTTAGTTGTATATGTGGAGAAGACATCTCGATCAGAACAGATGTGACGGGTAGCACCCGTGTCCATCCACCATTGCTTGGGATTCTCTACAAGGTTTGCTTCTAGCACCACCATAGAGAATTCCTCAATCATGTCGTCAAGAAGCGTGTCCTCGACGACGTTAGCCTTTGCCTTGCCTTAGGCCTTCTAACGGCAGTCTTTGATCATGTGACCAGCTTTGCCACAGTGGTGACAGTTTTTCATGAACTTCACCGCTGTCTGCGTCTTGCCATTTTTCTAGAACTTGTGTTTCTTGCTTGAGTTCCCTTTGGCATCAACCAAATTTGCCTTGGCCTCAGCGGGTTGCTTTCCCAGGCGAGGACTTCTTATTATCTTCCTGAATTTGGAGTTTGATAATAAGCTCTTCAAAGGTCATTTCCGTTGTCTTGAGTTTTAAGTAACTCATAAACTCAATTCCCGAGGGAGGTAACTTTTCAATCAGTAATGCAACAAAAAACTGCTCATTTGGTTTCATACCCTCCAAATCCAGGCGATGTATCCTGGACTTGAGACATCCCTGTCTTGCTATCCACCATTTGAAATTTCAAGAATTTTACAACGATGAATTTCTTCGTACCTGCATCTTGTGCGTTGTACTTCTTCTGAATCTTCTCCCACAACTCTTTGGCGGAGTCCACGGTGCAATATACCGTGTAAAGCGGGTCTGCAAGCAATTCAGGATGTAGTTCTTACACATGAAATCATAATGATTTCATACATCAAGAGTTATTCCCAGTTGAGCCTGGGAACCTTGGCCCCTTCAGTTGTATCAATAAACTGAGGGTCCGCACCATCTCCTGTTTTAGGAGGGTCTTGAGTGACACCGTGTCACTCCCATCACGGTCAGGGAAAAAACATCTTTTGAAGGCAATTCCCATAAACCTTTCAGGGCGTTCATGGTGAAATCCGACAGGAGGAGGAATTATGACATTCCCTTGAGCAGCAGTGGGGAAGGCAGAGGTGTTTACTTGAGGAGCAGCAACATAAGGAGAGACAAAAGTAATGCCCTGGGTAGCAGCAGAAGTTGGAGAGACAAATGTATTGCCTTGATTAGCAGCAACAGATTCAGAACCAAATTATTCTTGTCCAGTCGTGTTTACTAAGTACTAACACAAATCTTGTCTTAAAATTGTTATCTAAAAATTGAAAGCAACAACAAACGGGAAATAGTAACTAGTAAAACGCCTATTACAAGAACTAGGAAAATAAAGAATAAAAGATTACAACCAAAAGAAATGATCTTAAACTTAAAAACTGGAAACAAGAACGAACACTTGATTAGAATATTTGTTGAGTCGAATGATGACATTCTGTCTTTAAGACAAGATTGTCCGTATATATCCTTTTATGTATCTAGGCAATAGTCTCCCAAGATAAAACAACTACTAACACTCGAGCAAAAGAAACTCAAGTGTTTCTTTTGAAGAACTTTTAGTATTGAAAGAATGCTTTGAGAGGAAGAAGTTTTTCAGAAAATTTGTAAGTGTTTTTTAGTTGAGCCAAAGACCTCAATTTATAGTGTGTAAAATTGTCCCTTCAAGTGCCATAAATGGCATTGAATCACCCATGAAATGGCAATGAATTGCCCAAGAAATGACACCCATTTATCAGCCAAATAATGGCTGAATAATGGTGGAATGATTGCCATTGAGGACAACCCAAACGTCACAAAAATCAGATTTTCGTTTCAGACTTTCTACCTGGGTAGCGCCGCGGCTCGGCCTCGATAGCGCCGCGGCTCCAGTAACTCGGGACCGAATTAGCGTCGCGGCTCGCCTCGGAGGCGCCACGACCCTTAAGGTGGTGGCGGCGCGGCGCTCTCCGGCTCCGAGGAGGCGCCATGACCCTTCTCGGCTCCGCGGCCCTTTCCACGTTCCAATCTTTTACACTATGCACACTTCTTCCTTCAGTCACCAATGTGGAACACTTGTCATTTGACCAACGACCGTCCATCATTATATGTCTCAAACATTTTACTAACGTACCAATATCTCTTTCACTAACGAAATTTACGATCCTTCGTACAATGTCTGCACGTGTATGGAAATAACGTTTCCGATATGCGGCGCCCAATTGTTCGAGTCATAAATAATGGGATAAACATATTGACATTGCTAAATTTCCAAGACATGATTTATACAAGTCAGGGATCGCAAATGATCCACATTTATATAATTGCTCCTAAACTGGATGTACTAATTACCTTAGTAAGGTACTCAATTTACCGATAAAAAAAATGAAAATAATGAATGAAATAAGTGGAAACGAGAGAGTTTAAGCAACAGAAAACTGTTTAGAAGTTGGCTTGGGTTAAACGAGTAGGGTTATGACTTGATATTCAACACATATTTGAACCAACCTGTTTTGATCCAAACATGCTATGAACCAATTGGATTGTAATTGTATTTGTTAAAGCATATGGGCCAGCCCATATGCTGCAGCCAACCGACGAGACAGTGGCCCATTCAGCCGTGTGGGGCCTGTCCCTTTTCCTTTATATATTTGGTGAATATTAGACTTAGGATTGTACCTTAATTAATAGTGTAATATTACCATAATTGTAAAGTTAAGATTCTTATAGAATAGGGATTCCTAGGTAGAATAGGAAGAAGATCTTTCTTGTAACTTGTATATATATGTCTTTCATTAATAAGAATAAATATCTCCCCATATGTTCTACGTCATTTTTCATATTTGCCCGAAAAAACGCCGTCGTCGCGGCCTGCGAGCGCGTGACCACTGCGGCCATGACGCGCCGACGGTAATTCCAGAAATTCCCGAAAATTCCCAAAATTCACCCAATCCAGCCCAGAGTATTTGTCCAGTCACTCGCAGTCAACGGGGTATTTTTAAACCAAAAAGACATTTCAATTTGAATTCGATGCTCAAATTTCCTTACCCGTAATCCCGTATGCGCTTTAAATGATCATAATTGGAAAATTGTCATGACTGAAGAATATAATGCTGTTATTGATAATAAGACGTGGGAGTTGGTACCTCGTCCATCCGGTGTTATTATTATTCGATATATGTGGATTTTTGTTCATAAGAAAAATTCTGATGGTTCATTTGCAAAGCATAAGACTAGACTTGTAGGTGGAGAAGAGGAAAGAGGCGAAGAAAGAAGGGAATGTAGCGATGGACTGATGGTAAGACTCGCAGGTTGGTGTGGATTGTGGTGAGACGTTTAGCCCGATGGTCAAGCCGGCTACCATTCGCACTGTGCTAAACTTAGCTCTTTCAAAATCATGGCCCATTCATCAGCTAGATGTGAAAAATGTTTTCCTACATGGTGATCTTCAGGAGACAGTGTATATGCATCAGCCTTTGGGGTTCAGGGATACTAGATATCCTAATCATGTATGTCTATTGAAGAAATCCTTGTATGGGCTTAAGCAGTCTCCACGGGCCTGATATAAGAGGTTTGCTGATTTTGTTTCGACTATGGATTTTTCTCACAGCATGTCTGATAATTCATTGTTCATATATCGTCGGGGTTCTTCCATGGCTTATATATTGTTATATGTGGATGATATTATCTTGACTGCTTCTTCTAATGCTTTGAGAAAGTCTATTATGACAATGCTCAGTTCTGAGTTTGCCATGAAAGACTTGGACCCCTTGAGCTATTTTTTAGGAATTGCAGTCACTCGAATGCAGGTGGATTGTTCTTAACACAGAGGAAATATGCAGCAGAGATCATTGAGAGGGCTGGGATGTCATCCTGTAAGTCCACTTCTACTCCAGTTGATACTAAACCCAAGTTGGGTGCTGCAGCTGACTCTCCGTATGAGGATCAGGCCATTATCGTAGTCTTGCAGCGCCCTTGATATCTTATGTTCACGCGACGGACATTACATACGCGATCCGGCGGTGTGTTTGTTTATGCATGATCACAGAGTTGAACATATGAATGCGCTCAAACGCATCCTTAGGTACATTCAGGGAACACTTGATTATGGGTTGCATTTGTATCCTCGTCGACGTCTACATTGTCTCATATACAAATGCTGATTGAGGTGGTTGTCCTGACACCAGACGGACACCGTCTGGCTATTGTATGTTTTTGGGTAATAACTTGGTTTCATGGTTTGCCAAGCGTCAATCTACGCTTTCACGTTCAAGTGCAGATGCCGGTATCGAGGGGTACCCAATGTGGTTTCCGAGTCATGTTGGTTATGAAATCTACTTTTAGAGCTTCATTGTCCTATTGAGAAGACTACCTTGGTGTATTGTGATAATATAAGTGCTATTTACCTTTCTGGTAATCCAGTTCAGCACCAGCGTACTAAACACATAGAGATGGATATTCACTTTGTTAGAGAGAAGGTAGCCAAAGGACAAGTACGCGTCTGCCATGTCCCGTCAAGATATCAGATTGCAGACATCTTTACAAAGGGTCTTCCCTCGGTCTTTTTGAAGATTTTAGAGACAGTCTCAGCATACGAAGACCGCTCGCTATGACTGCGGGGGTGTGTTAAAGCATATGGGCTATGGGCTGCAGCCAACCGACGAGACAGTGGCCCAATCAGCCTTGTTGGGCCTGTCCCTTTTTCTTTGTATATTTGTTGAATATTAGACTTAGGATTGTACCTTAATTAGTAGTGTAATATTATCATAATTGTAAAGTTAGGATTCTTATAGAATAGGGATTCCTAGGTAGAATAAGAAGAGGATCTTCCTTGTACTTGTATATATATGTCTAATAATCAAGGGATTAATTCTTTTAGTATTTCTACGTAAGCTGCTTTGACCGACTTATTTGGACTCCTATTCTGCGTTTGGATAATATTTTAATTTATTTTATTGTTGTAACAACTAGTTATATGGTTCCATATAAGCGATATCAACTATTTGGGACTATGGCTTTGTTGTTGGTACACTTATATTAGATTCAGTGCATTGTCAGATGTTGGAGAGCTCGCTCTAGTTTTTTATAAAGCCCAACTTATCTTATGACAAATTATTGAGTGCTGTAGTGAAATGTGTCTAAAATTGAGTGGAATGATGTGCAGGATTTCATATAATTGATTCCAACTAGTTTAGAATAGAGGCGTTCTTGTTGTCGTTGTAATCATGAAATGTCTTTTCTTTTATTGTTAAATGTATATAATCAGTAGCAGAACCATAATTTTCACTAAGGGATTCAAAATATGAAGAAGTAAACACACGAAGAAACCAAAGGGGTTCAACATTTATGATATATACATAAATTATACCGAGTAATTTTCCGCCAAAGGGGACCCCTTAGTGGCTTCGCCCTTGTATGTAACCTTGAAATGTCTTCTGCACTTGTATTCTGGAGTCAAGTTGGAACCATGCTATATATCCTCAATATGTTCATATTTTTCTTGCTTCCCTTCCTTGCAACTTCAAAGCCATTCAAGTGTTGCCAAATTGTTGAAACGTCAAATGAGAGTTCATTTACTAGATATTTTAATTCTAAACTGAACTTTGAGAGTGTAAATTCTTGTACTAACACCATTTGTTCCTCAGCCTTGGGAATATTTGTCTTCTCCGCCCTTGTACTTCTGCCTGTACTTCTACCAGTTGCTGCAACTGTTCATAATATAAGGGCAGAAAACACCACCAGCAATGGGACTTTCACTCAACTTGATAAGTTATCTATGGGGCATGTTGGCGTAAGTTCTTTTGACCTTTCCTTTCCTTAACATTAACTTTAAATATATGTAAACTAGTGTCCTCATGGTTTTAACTTAGGCTAATTTGATTATGCAACATTATTTAGACAACTAGTGTCTATTTTATGGGCATTATGTGTAATGGGATTTTCTCATTTTTGGCCCGTCGGCCGAAGTTAATTACGGGTGTTAGCCAAAATATACAAAATATATACACTGATTATGTGTATATTTATAGTTTACATATGAAACCTGTACATTTGCTAGCTATTATTTTTTGAGCAGTCCAAAGAACTGTAATTATCCCTCTTAATTGCTACCATATGAGGTTCTATTTACAAGAATAAAAAAGGATTCTGATTTGTCGTAGATAATGAGTGCATCCAATGTTATTTTATTTCTCTTCGTTTTATTGTCGCTCAATGAATTTTTATATTTCCTTTTTTTTCCCATTGGTGTTGCAGAATTCAGGTCCGCGGTTGTGGGCATTTATAGTTGCCACATATTGGGTTTCTATTGTTGCTTACTTCTTTTTGTGGAGAGCATACAAGCATGTTACAGAATTGAGAGGTAAAGCTCTTATGTCTCCAGAAGTCAGAGCCGATCAATTTGCTATTCTTGTGAGGGATATTCCTTCTGCCTCCGGAGGTCAAAGTAAAAAAGAGCAAGTAGATTCATTCTTTGGAGCAATCTACCCTGACACATTTTATCGATCAATGGTGGTAACCGATAATAAGAAGGTAATATCCTAGATCCCACATTCTCTGTAATGTTTCAGTATTGTGCCATGCACTATGGATAGTTGCATTACTTGCACATGCTCATTTCACAAAATATAGCATTAAGGGGGTGTTTGGCTAAGCTTATAAGTTGGTCACCTGACTTGAAAACACTTTTTGGCTTATCCGTGTGTTTGGTAAACACTAAAAGTGCTTATAAGCCAAAATCAACTATAAGCCATAAGTTGGTCATTTATATATTTTGTAAATATCTTCAAGGACATTTCAGTCATTTTAACAAAAGTGCTTATCAACATCTTTTTACCGAACACATTAGCTGCTTAATATCAGTTTCAACACTTCTATCCAAACACGTAACTGTTTATTATAGCTTTAACACCTAAAGTGCTTATCAACACTTGATGCTTATGGGCTACTTTTAATCAGCTAATCCAAACAGGCTCTGAAGTCCTTAAAATTTTCTGACCTACCTTTATTTATGGATAATATTTGAAGGATGGGCTTGTGTGCTCATTAAGCTCATCGCCTATCATTTTCAAGTTTCTGTTTGTAGTTCATCATTAGCTCAAACTTCAAATCTCTTGTAGATTTATAGTGTGCGATTTATCAGGTTAACAAAATTTATGAAGAATTAGAAGGATACAAAAAGAAGCTCGCACGTGCTGAAGCCATCTATGCGGAGTCAAAGAAAACAAATCCTGATGCACTAAAACCCTCACACAAAGCTGGTTTCCTCGGTATTATTGGTGAAAAGGTGGATTCAATTGAATTCTATAATGATAAGATTAAGGAGTTGATCCAACAGCTAGAAGCCGAACAGAAGGTGACTCTCAAAGAGAAACAGCAATCTTCTGCGGCACTTGTCTTTTTCAACAGCAGGGTGACTGCAGCTTCTGCATCACAGAATATACATGCTCCAATAGTTGACACGTGGACTGTTATAGATGCTCCGGAACCCCGGCAGTTGATTTGGACTAATCTTTCGAAAACGTTTTACGAGAGAATAGTTCGCCAGTATGTTGTGTACGTTGTTGTGTTTCTGACCATATTCTTTTACATGATTCCGATTGGGTTCATTTCTGCATTAACAACTCTAGACAATTTGATGAAGCTTCTCCCGTTTTTGAAACCGGTTGTTAAGCAGAAGGCAATCAAGACAGTGCTAGAAGCGTATTTGCCTCAACTTGCGCTCATCCTATTTTTGGCTTTGTTGCCAAAGTTTCTTCTGTTTCTATCCAGAGCAGAGGGCATCCCATCGGAAAGCCATGTGACAAGAGCTGCTTCAGGGAAATATTTTTATTTCTCTGTGCTGAATGTATTTATTGGTGTTACTCTGGGTGGAACTCTATTCACTACCTTCAAGAGCATTGAGAATGAGCCCAAATCTATTTTTCGTGTGTTGGCAGAAAGCCTCCCACAGAATGCAACTTTCTTCTTGACCTTTGTGGCTTTGAAGTAAGTCCGTAGCTCGCTTTCATTTTTTTTTTCAGTTTCTTTTTTATCGCGCAAGTTTCTTCTTGACTTTTGTGGCTATGAAGTAAGGCTTTCCCTTTTTTATTTGGGCTTTTTTCATTTTTGGCCGTCGGCCAAAATTAATTACTGGCGCAAGGCAAAGTACAAAACGTATACACCGATTATGTATATAATATGTACATAACGGTAGTGCACCGGGCTGCCCATATGTATAGTTTCTGTATACAGTATGTATATTAATGTATATTTATACTTAATATACAAAACCTATACATTTCCTGGCTATTTCTATTGAGCACTCCCAAAATTAATATTCCTTTTAATTTCTTAGCTACTCCTTTATCGTTTTTTATAATGATATGTTGTCTTGAGTCGTCAGTGATATGTCTTCTGTCTTCAGCACATCATATGAGCTATTCGTTTCGTTTCTAACTGAAAAGCTGGGAAATGTTTGACTTGAATATGCACTGAGTTTGACACCCGTCAACTGTTCTCCTTTTTAACAGAGTTCTAAACTATCATCGTTTGTCTTTTGCTTCTGTACCTGAATTTCCTTTTAGATGGTCCCTGAGTAATTATTTTTATCAAGTTTATACCTATGTGGTGTTAAACCTTGCTTCGTGATGGTCATAGCTAGTAATTAAAGAGAAAACACTAATGCTCCTTTTAATCTCAAGAACGGATCGTTGAAGTTTATTGTCTTTTGCACAATTCAAGGTGTTCTATGGTCCTGAATGCTAATTTCTTTTGTTGGTAATTTCCATCTTGCTTATCCATATGATATACCAGATAAAGGAAGAGAATGTCTTTTAGTTAAGGGAACAGTTAAATGATTTTTGCTAATTCTTTGATCTCAGGTTCTTTGTTGGCTACGGGCTGGAGCTGTCTAGAATAGTTCCTCTTATCATTTTCCATCTCAAGAAGAAGTATCTCTGCAAAACCGAAGCTGAGATAAAGGAGGCTTGGGCTCCCGGTGATCTAGGTTATGCAACTCGATTTCCGAATGATATGCTGACTATGACAATTGTGCTATGCTATTCCGTCATAGCGCCAATAATTATTCCGTTTGGTGTGGTATACTTTGGTCTAGGGTGGCTTCTTCTACGGAATCAGGTGACTATTACTCCCATTGTTCTACTTTAAGACCACAAGTTCTAAAGAACCTTTTTGTATGTGCTAAAAATTCTTCGTTCTTTCTCTAACACCGTGTCCAATCAAATGAGAGTACTTGTTTTGATGTCGTAGTGTTTATATAACCTATATATCAATTTTGATCTATTTAGGTCTAATTCATTTCATATTAAATAATTTAGAAGACCTTAAAAGCTATGTTGCGCGGACTCTTCAAAATTCCTGCTGCACCAGTGTCGACATGATAGAGTGTGGGATCCATATTGAATTTGGTCAACTTACCTGGTGTACTTTGACCACATTCTATGATCGAGAAGTATAGATTGATTAGGTATTTGGTTTGATTTTTGGGTTTACGCCATATGCATATATAATATAAAGTATGAGTGTTTTTCTATCACGCGAGATTAGAATACAATATTGGTGTTTATAAAGAATGAAATTTTATTAGTTTTAGTTCAATAACTTTAACTAATCGAGATATATACTTTATATGTCGTAATATATATTTATTGACCTTATCCACACCCGGATCCATACCCTCTAATTCTAAAATTTATGTGATTGAAGATTCGACCTCTAGATCCGCAGTCGGATCGGGTACCCGCACCCACTCCGAGCAACATAGCTTAAAAGTAGAGATCGAGGTTCTCTAAGTTCTCATGTATTTATCAGTGTTTATATATCAATTGAAATGTGATTCTTTCTTTTTTGTTTCCAAACAGGCGCTCAAAGTGTATGTTCCCTCATTCGAGAGTTACGGAAGAATGTGGCCTCATATTCACACGCGCATGTTAGCTACCTTGATTTTGTATCAAGTTACCATGTGTGGTTACTTTGGAGTTAAAAAGTTCAAGGCTACTCCAGTTCTCTTTCCACTTCCAATATTCTCCCTCATCTTCGCATTCATCTGTCAGAAGAAATTCCGTGGGTTCTTTGTATCTCCAGCCCTCGAGGTCGTTTCCCATGAGCTAAAGGAAGTTCCAAACATGGAGATTGTGTATAGACATTTCATTCCACCGTGCTTGAGTGCAGGCAAGTCCGATGAGCATCAGTTTGAGGATGCGTTATCTCACGTGTCAAAAACTGGTTCTTCTACAGTATGATATGAACATTTGTAAGGATCTTGCCACTGTTTTATTTTGTTGTAGATTTGGGACACTTGTATTGGATAGTTGGTCTATGTTTGATAGTTTTTGTACCTAGGATTTTAGGTAGTTTCTTTGTGTTGAATACTTTATTGGATAGTTGCTCTGTGTTGTTTTGGATATTTGTGAAACGAATTTCTATTTAGAAAGTTAGATTGTTGTATTTATCGATGAATTGTTTCAACTTAGTGGGATTGTTGAATGCAAGTAATTGTAAATTTGATATTGATTTGACTTTATAACATTGTCCTCTGTTGAAAGTTAACAGAATATAGGGCAACACATTTGGTTTATTAGAAGCTTAACAATACTATTATTCATGGACCAATTTCTGTATTTGTTTGTGCATATCCTTGCACAAGAACGATGTTGATCTTTCAATTCATAGGATGTCTTCATGAAAAGCTCTCTATTGCTAAACTAAAATGTATCTATTCATGCATTTCGACCTTATTTTACTGTATAAGAACAAGGAAAGTCATCATAACCTTATAAATTTCAATTGCTCAAATTAAACCTTATACGAAAAAGGGTAAAAAATGTTCTTAAACTATGTGAAATTGAATAAAAATGTCTCCTTTAATAGTTTGGTCAAAAAATGCCCCTGTTGTTACTTAATTGGGTCAAAATTGTCATTTTCTTAGTAAATATTATTTCTTTTCTTTTTAAATACACTGTTTAAAATATTATTTTTAAATAACCCTTTTCTTGTTTCTTTTATTTTAAATTCTTTAACTAATAAAAAAGTGGGAAGTAATCTTTTTTCTTCTTAATCTTATCAACTGTGTACTAGAAAGATCCCACAAAATCCCAACATCATAATTAGAATATATTCCATATATTTTATAAATATTTAGTCATATATAATTATGATAAGACTAAGATTCTTATTGTATTA
Source organism: Przewalskia tangutica (assembly GCA_029844215.1). Classification (NCBI taxonomy): domain Eukaryota; kingdom Viridiplantae; phylum Streptophyta; class Magnoliopsida; order Solanales; family Solanaceae; genus Przewalskia; species Przewalskia tangutica. The sequence goes on along the minus strand of CM056718.1, from coordinate 9,286,489 downwards.
GGGTCTACATATTGTACATTATCTATATATATATATATTGTATTATTGAGAAAGGCTCCCTAAGGGAATTGATACAATCTCACATGATTTCAGAGCCAAATCCATTTCAATTCTTTATTCATCGATGTTGGGTCCCAAATATATTGTCCACGCTCTAATTAACATGGTCTGGCGTGCAGGGGAGTGTTAAGAGTCTCACCTCGGAAATGAAATGACAACATGAACTCCTTATATGGACGTGGACAATCCTCACCCTACAAGCTAGCTTTTGGGGTTGAGTTAGACCCAATATCCATTTTTTTATATGGTATCAAGAGACAAAATCCTAAAAACCTAAAGCCTTTCTCTACTCCTTATTCTCGGCATTATCGCCGCCACACCCACCCACCCCCCCTAATTTTTTTTCGACAGTAAAAGCCCCCCACCACTTCTTTCGGGTTATAATGGATTCTTTTCCCCCCAATGCTTCCCCTTCCTCCCCAATCATCACTCAAACACCACCCACAACCCTCCATCACCATCGTTCCATCCGGCTCTCGCAGTTACCAACATCAAGAATTTTATTCCTTTAATTCTTGACCAGGAAGATGGCCATTATTGATCATGGGTGAAACTGTTTCGAATTCATGCATGTGTATATCACGTGCTTGACCATATTGACGACTGCATCCCTCGCACCTGAAATTGATGACACAACATGGCGTCGTCTCGATGTCGTCGTCAAACAATGGATCTATGACACAAGCTCTCATGACTTACTTCACCCCATTATGAAAACTGGTGCATCCGCTCCTGAGTTATGGGCACACTTGGAAGAAATTTTTCAAGACAACAAACACACTCGTGCCGCGTATTTGGAAGAACAATTCAACAACACTCGTCTTGAGAAATTTTCGAACATATCTGAATATTGCAAGCAGTTGAAACTGGTGGCAAACTAATTAACCAATGTCTCTGAAACAAATATGGTCTTACAATTGGTTGTAGGCCTACCGAAGGGTGAATATGATACCCTCGCCTCTATGATCCAGCTGGCTGATCCTTTACCCAGTTTTAACAAGGCTCATTCGCAATTTTTGTTGGAAGAAACCCGACGTGCAAAGCAAGATGAGCACAACCAAAGGAGTTTGCCGTTGAAACACTTGTCCAAAACAACATTTTCGCCACCCAACCACCTCCGCCAGAAAATAATCAGCCCCGAAACAACCGCGGCGGCAGGGGTGGCAGAGGTCGCGTTAGTGACCTTGTCAGTAAAGGAAGGGGCATGGCCCGTCTGCTGGAATTGTTGGTAGCGGCGTCGCTCCGACGTACCTCACCGTGGAAGTGACGATACCACCCTCTTTTTACTTGCTATTGAATCTGGCTGGAGCTTAAACTTCGGCGACCTATGTTGGTTTTATCTTTTCAGAATATGTTGTTGGTTTCTGTTGGACTGATATTTTGCGATTTTGGTATATTATCGGAGTTTTAAAACTCTGGCGACCTATGTTGGTTTTATCTTTTCAGAATCGGTTGTCGGTTTCTGTTGGACTAATTTTGGCGGCTTTGGTATTCTGTCGGAGTTTTAAAACTCCGGCGACCTTTGTTGGCTTTATTTTTTAGATCTATTTGGTTGTTTTTGGTTGTGAGACTGATTTAATTTCCTTTTTTGACAGTATGACCAGAGTTTTTAAGACTCCAGCGACCTTGGTTCGACTTTATTTTTGGGTTTGTTGGCTACTTTCGGTTGTTGGGTTGATTTGGCACGATTTTTGGGATCTGGCCGGAGTTTTAAAACTCTGGCGACAATTATGAATTTTTCGGTGACCTTTCTCAGACCCGCTACTGGCTTTTATTTGACTCACTGTTTCGTTTTCATGTTTGTATTGTTCTGGTTATTTGCAAGTTTCCGTGACGGATTCTCGATTTTTGTTGTTAATGCTCGCTCTTTTGTGTTGCCAAGACTCGATTCAAACGAACTATGTTGGCAATTGCTTCCGCTTTTACTGTTTGTTGGATTGATTTTTTTTGGCATTTTGCCCTTTATCTGATTTTGCACTATTTTAGGGCGCTCCGACGACGTTCTGAGTTTGCCGGTGTTAATGGTGGTTTTCCGGTGAATCGCTATTGTTGTGTTGTTTTTTTGATTTTGATAATTTTGCCCTTTTATTTATTTTATTAAACTGATTGGAACAGACCGTTGTTTGAAAAAAGAACAAATTGCTACATTTGAATATTGGACTGATTTGAATGGATACTACTTGACCGATGAAAAAATATTCGTCGATTTTTGAGGCCTCCATAGTTGGAAAGACGGAAATAAAATCTTCTGGGCCAAGATGAATACTTAAATCCTTTTTCTTTCACCCAAGTGACCAACACGTCCGGGAGGTAAGGCGACTAAAATGACCAACGAGTCATATGTCTGCAACCACGACGTGATTGGAATGACCTTTTCAAAATTTAAGTCTGAGCCCTCCGTATTCAAAACATTTACTGTTTTGGGTACGGATCCGAAGTTATTTATATTTAATTGTTTCTAACCGTTTGTTTTGACAGCTTGTGAAGAATGTCTATAAAGGCTAAGAAGACAAGATAACCTTCGGAGATTTATTTTTGTTGTTGTATTTAAATTCAGTTTTATTCTTATTTTGTATTGTATTTTACTGTAATTGAATTTATTGAAATGTTTAGAATAGGTAGACTTAGATTTAATAATTAAAAATGATAGATTAAAATTGAAAACCACTAGTTTATTTATTTTAGGCTCGTCGCCCATACTTTCAACGTTAGTTTATTTATTTAGATTCGTCGCTCATATTTTCAAAACCGCTAGTTTATTTTTTGGCTCGTTTATGAATGTCCAAACTTTTCAAAATAAATTGGTCTTTTGTTTATCATGCTAAAAATATTGTTCGGTTTTCATCCGATTTATAATAAAATGGCATAAATCATTCTTTTATATTACACACAATTTATCTTTTGTTCTTACTATCAAAATTGTCAATAATTGCATTCTATATATATATATCGTCATACAAATACATTTTTTTTTACATTTTTATACAATATCATACAAATGTATACCTTTTAGTAAAAATCAACTCTACATAATTATTTGTAAACCATGCTATATGAATACATACCTTTTTCCCAAAGAACATCAATTGTATATGTATATTTTTAATCATACTATATAAATATATACTTTGTCATAAAACAAAACCATGTCATATTCTATCAAGAGTCAATTTTCATATCGCATTTTTATTATACTTTATCAAAAAAAAAAAAAAAATTATTTTACATACATCTTATAAATGAAACCGCTTTTGTACATATTTCAAAACACATCCCAAGTACGTTGCAGTTCTGTTCCGACCCTCCGGTAAAAAACGGGCGCGATAAATGTGATCTGATGCATGTGACTTTTTCGTCACAAATACAGAGATAGAGGTGAGTTAGAAAGGTACAAGGCGAGACTAGTGGCTAATGACACTAATCAACATGAGAGTATTTATTGTGGTGAAATATTCAATCCGGTTGTTAAATCGGCTATTATTTGCACAGTTCTGAGTATCACTATGGGAAAGTGTTGGCTGATTAACCAACTTGATGTGAAAAATGTGTTTCTCCACGGGGATCTAAAAGAAATTGTCTATATGCATCAACCGCCTGGTTTTGTCCATCCAACATCCCCACATTATGTATGTCGTCTCCGTAAGTCACTATATGGTCTGAAACAGGCCCCACGTGCATGGTATGATCGCTTTGCCCAATATATTATGCAGACTGGGTTCATTTGTAGCAAGTGTGATACCTCTCTATTGTTCATCGTGGTAGTACCATTGTGCTTACTACCTCCTATGATGTGTTAAAAAATGAGATTATTACACTGCTTAAATCTAAATTTGCTATGACTGATTTTGAGAAGTTGAGCTATTTTTTGGTATATAAGTGACTCGGTCTGCGGATACTATATTTATGTGTCAGCGTAAATATTCAGAGGAAATAGTGTACATGGCTAAAATGGCAAACTGCAAGATCATGTCCACTTTAGTTAACTCCAAATAGAAGCTTAATGTTGTTGATGGTGATCCAGTATCTGATCCCATCCTTTACAAGAGCCTTGCAGATGCACTACAGTATCTTACATTCACCATACCTGACATTGCATATGTTGTTCAGCAGGTGTGCTTATTCATTCATGCTCCTAGAGAGCCTCATTTTACTGACATTAAACGTATCATTAGATATGTTACGGGCACACTTGATTATGGTCTGCACTTATATCCTTCTGCACCGAACATATTATTGTTTTACACAGATGCAGACTGGGCTGACTGTCTTGACACACACCGCTCTACATCAAGCTACTGTATGTTTTCGGGAGATAATCTCATCTCGTGGTCTGCCAAGAGGCAAGCCACATTATCCCGTTCGAGTGTAGAAGAAAAATACAGGGGAGTTACTAATATTGTTGATGAGATATGCTAGCTCCAAAATATTCTTTTAGAGCTACAACGTCCATTGTGTAATGGTGTACTGTGATAACATATCCGTTATCTACATGTCTCACAATCCGGTTCAGCATCAGCGAACCAAGCATATCGAGATGGACATATACTTTGTCCGTGAGAAGGTTGCTCTTGGTTATGTTAGAGTCTTACATGTGTCGTATGCATATCAATAAGTAGATATCTTTGCGAAATGCCTACCGCGATAGCTGTTCGTTGACTTCAGATCCAGTCTCAGCGTCCGCCCTCCTCCAGCTCAGGTTGAGGGGGTGTATCAACCGTGTACTAGAAAGATCCCATAAAATCCCCATACTATAATTAGAATATATCCCATATATTTTGTAAATATTTAGTGATGTATAATTATGGTAAGGCTAGAATTCTTATTGTATTAAGGTTCTACATATTGTACACTATATATATTTTGTATTAATGAGAAAGGCTCCCTAAGGGAATTGATACAATCTCACAAATCTCATTATATTTAATTAAAATAGAATAACCACATGTACTTTTTAAACTGATCATGTAGGTCATATATATATATAAGATCATAATAACGCTATCATTAGTTTTGATTTAGATAACAATAAATTCTTTTGCCTAATAAAATAAGAAATATTTTTATTTCTTAATGCGAATTGAAGTATGATAAACATTTTCTAATACAATCCTTGGTTTTAAAATTAAAATGAAAAAGGGTCACCAATAACCCCATCGACGATATTTTGAAACTATTTTGTGATTTGAAGCAATGTAATAAATTTTCGTGTTCTGTGACATTATGATTGTTGTATCTTAACTTTAAAACTAAGAATTATATTAGCAAATGCTTATCCTACTTCAATTCGTAAAAGATTGAGAACAACAAATGGAGGAGCAAGTGATGGAACAAGCAATGACGTAGCTGCTGCACTAAGGCGCAAGGGCTTTTGCGTGAAAATAGTTTTCTTCAATCGATTTTGATTCGTTCAAATTCAACTCAAACCGTTCATTTGACACTTTTAATTGAAAGCCAAGGCATGTTGCTACCTTTTCCACTTTTAAAAGCCATTGAATTACTAAATTTCAACTTTTATATGATTGAAGGTGGACGGAATTATTGAACCACTTTATCTAGTCCAAAGTTAGGCTTTGAACAAAGGAATAGTTATGCGATATCTTTCATCACAAATTGTGAACCCAAACGCGATATCTTTCATCACAAATTGTGAACCCTAATTTTACCTTTTTATCACAAATTATGGTTCCATGATTGTGTTATTTGTGTGAGAAACATATTAAATTGTAGACACTAAAATTTTATCGGTTAAAAAGAGGACTCTGCAAGACGAGTTCAATCCATCTTCAAACGCTACGGTTTGTCAGGATTTCTTGGAGGCTGCTATACCCTAAACATGTTGGAAATGTATTAATGTAGAATTAAGTTTAACCTATTATTTATGACTCGAACAATTGATGTCTCGCACGTCGAAAATGTCGTTTCCACTTACGTGCACTCGTAATGCCAAGTATCGTAAATTTCATTAGTGAAAGAGATATTGGTACGTTAGTAACGTTTGAGACATAAGATGATGGACGATCATTGTTTAAATGACGAGTGTTCCACGTTGGTAAATGAAGGAAGAAGTGTTCGAAGTGTAAGATGAAATAAGTCGGAAAGCGTCGTGGAGCCGCAAAGGGCCGCGACACAACCCGTCAGAACCGGGCCGCCGGAGCCGCGGCTCCAACTGGCCAGGGCTGCGTTGCCATATGGGTAGTGGCTCTACTGAGCCGCAGCACCACGACTCTTCGTGGGCAGTGTCTGTGCGACGGAAGTCCAAAAATTTGGCTGATTGTGGGGATATTTTTGGGCATTCAAATGTCATGTTTCTTCCATAAATCAACCATTATTTGGATGCATTACTTGGTGAATTAAGTGGCCATTACATGACACTTAAATGGCCATTATATGGGCACTTGAAGAGGCTTTATTACACTACTATAAATTGAAGCATTTGGCTCAATTGTTGAACATACTTGAAAGACTTGCAACACTATAAAAAGTTCTGAAAATCTTCTTCCTCTCTAAGCATTTTTGAAACACTCTAAGGTTCTTCTTTAGAAATATTTGAGTTTCCTTTGCTCATTTGTTTGATGTTGTTTTATCTTGGGAGACAGTTGCCCATAAACGTAAAATAATATATACGTGGCAATAATGTCTTAAGGACAGAGTGCTAACACTTGACTCAACACAATTGTAATAAGTAGAGATTTAGTGTCTCTTGATTTCAGGTTATCAAGATCAAGGAGCTTGTTGCAGTAGGAACGAAGATCCAGGACAGAAGATTCAAGACGAATTCAAGAATTCAAAACGTGTTGCGGCCATAACTCTTGTTAGTCACAATTCTGTTGCTATTATAACTCTTATTGTTTACCATTTCGAAGCATTTGTAATAGTTAGTTACTATTCCGGTACATCCACCATTTTACTCATAATCTTAAGACATTATTTGGTTTAGTGCTCAAAAGTTGTTTGCCAGCAGATATGATCCCAAATCTGGCTATGGTTTTCTTGTTGAAACCAGTCTGTTGACAGTTCTGTAAACAGTTCTAACACTGTCTCTGCCAATAAATCTGGTCCTAGTTTTGGGTCTCTCTTTGATGATAGTTACAAATCGATTTCCGTCAAAGGTGGGATCTCTGGATCTGATGTAGAGCTTCAAGATACTACTGATAGTCATGCTAGTACGACTAAGGGTCAAGGAGGAGTTGGTGTCACCGCTCCCGATGGTGGTGGAAACAAGCTCCCCCGAGAGGTGGAGGATATTAACTGGGACAAGAGAAGAATGCTGAAGATGTTGGTCTACCTTGTAGAAGAAGGCCTACATCTGTCCCAGACAAAGGATCTGAACCATGGTAAGGCGGATTCAGACACGTGACTGATGTGGGCCATAATCCAAAAGGTACAAATTAAATTTCTTCCTTGTCAATAATGAGATTAAAGGGCTTAAGGTAAAGTTAGGAATATGAAAAGGTTTTCTTGAAATTTTTATTCCTTATGCTTTAAAATCAGAAGTGTAATCTCACTTTCCTTTCTGTTTAAAGATTGGGCTATTGTAAACACCTCTCTAAAGTATGGACTTAATCGTAATAAAACTAAAATTATGAACAATCCTAAGTAAGCACCAGTAATATCCCTGGGCACCAATCATAAGGGAAGAGGATTGAAGGATTAAAGACAAGGACTAGAGGACTAAAGACAAATCTATCACCGTTTTTGACAAAAGATCTTTCATTTGATAGGATGCTATTGGAAACTTGGTCATACTAAGCCTACAGGCGACTGGAGTGGGCCAGAGTTTCCAGATCTTCAATGATCTGAAGGCCAAAAGAAAGGCAGAAAGAAATTGGACACTCGGTCTGCCAATGCAACTGGAGTGGGCCAAAGTATCTAGATCACATATGATCTGGTTATTCCCTAACCACGGGCAAAAGGTTGTTCATGTGAAGCAACGCCACCTCTAAAGTAGAAAGAGTTGAAGAGGTTGTCCTCAAGGTTCAGGGAATGAGATCACTCTAAAAGAGGCGATACATGTCCCAAACGTGGTTTCAAGGACGTTGTTGGTCAAGATGGTATGAGTCTAGTCCAACAGGTCTATAATAACTAAGAGTGGTATAGTAAGACTATAGCTAAATGGATGATGTATTTGTAATCCGTGCATTTATGCCATCATAGATTAAAACACGGTAAATAGAAAGTCATTCAAAAGCCAAATAAGTTGAGATTGTTGCCTTCTGTCGACATAAACCCTCAAAATAAATGTAAGGTAGGAGAAGAGGTAAAATCATATTTCCACTCCGTCAAAGGAATAGCGAAAGAAGCACCCTCCTCTATAACTTAGTCACACCTACGTAGGTGATTTGAAGCTTATACAAATAGAGAGGGGGGGGGGGGGGGGAGACCATTACGTTGTGATCTTCATTGACGATGGTACAACTTATTGCATCCTTTGTTGAATAACAAAGATGAATCTGTTGAACGGATAAGCGTTATAAAGCATAAGTTGAAAAACTACTAAGCCTATGGATTGAGAAATTCGTAGTGATAGAGGGAGAGAATGTGAAACATCATTAAATGAACGACTACTCCTTACTCACATCAGTATAACGGTGTTAGCCAAGCGCAAAGCCGTACGACCAAAATAAGTGGGGCAAGGCGATCCTTACCGCTAATTCCATTCTCAATAGAACCTTGTTGAAATACCTAAGCCAAAATGGGTCAAGTTGGACCTAAGACTGTAGATTGCATATCCAATGGATCTACAAATAACAGTAGTAATTATCAGCTATAGGAGTCAAAAAATGCTGAATTCTTTGAAGATAACTTTTCTTAGGAAGGAAAAGGAAGTAATTGCTCGAGGTTAACAAGAACCCGCGAGTGCATGACTTAAGAGTATAAACACAATGATTTAAGAGTGTTTATACGGGAGAATAAAGTAGGGTTAATAGCTGTTAATAAAACTAGAGTTAGAGAAAGGAAATCATGAACTCAGATTGTAAAGAAAGTGGTCAATAGATGACAATGGTGCGACGATTATATTGATGATATAGGAGGCAAAATTATGCATAATGGAATCTAGCAAAAGTAGACTTTCACATAATTGGCACACACAAACAACTCATCCATAGATATCTTACTATTAGACAAAGCATCATGGAGTTTAATGTTAGTATGGTGTATAGACTGCACACTATAGTTTGTGAGTGGTAATGTGTAGAACGGGAAAATAACAACAACAACTATTTGTCAGAAATCTAGAAATGATCAAATATGAGGGCTTGCTGAGTCGACCAAATTATTGATCTATCCTTAAGATAATATTGCCCCGTATATCCTTTCAACTGTTGTAATGACAACTTATCTCCCAAGATAAAACAACAATCAAACAAATGAGCAAAGGGAACTCAAGTCTTTGCTTTGGAAGAAAGATCTTTGAGTGTTTTATGATTGCAAGAGAGGATGAAGTGTTTCAGATTTCAAGTGTGTTTCCAAATGAGCCTTGTGTCTCATTTTATAGTGTGTAGATGATAACCCTCCAAATGGCTAAGTAATGGCCATGAATGCCATGTTAATGCCTTTAATTAGGAGTTACAATTCAGCCAAGTAATGGCTGAATTCATGAGCAAAATAATAGAGAGTAAATACTCCAAAGTCAGCCCAAGAATCAGTTTTTAATTCACCGCCAACGGATTGAAGCGATCGAGGAGCGCGGCCGCCAGTTCGATAACTCACCGAACTGGAAAAGTCAATTAGAGCGACCGCTTCAATTCGATAAGATTCTGGAATTGAAAGCGTCGATAAACGCGACCACTTACATGGAGGAAGCGCGACCGCTCGGTTTCGTGGTGATTTCTGATTCATTTCATCTTTACACATTATACACTTCTTCCTTCATTTACCAACGTGAAATCATTCGTCATTTGGCCAATAACTGTCTATTACCTTATGTCTCAAACAATTCGTATACGTACCAATATCTCTTCCATTAAGGAAATTTTGATCCTTGGCACTACGTGTGCACGTGTGTGAAAATAAGGTTTCCTACGTGCGGGGCCCCAATTGTTCGATTCATAATTAATATGATTTACTTTATTTCACATTTAGTAAATATTTCCAACAATCCCCTCTTGGAAGAGATTTTGATGCACGCACATGGTGCCTTTCTAGCAATCACTTGGCGGAACGATGTTGCATCCGGAGAGGTAGCCGGAGCTTTGAAGCTTCCATAGTAGAATACCATCGGACATATTTACTGCGCGGTGAACGTGATGTCTTGAACAGTCAGTGTTTAGTATATGCCAAGACAATGGTACCAACACAACACCTTTCCTACTCAATCTTTCTAGTGTTTTGTCCATCGTGGGCCGTGGACACCCTTGGATTCTTAAGTGTGTTCATTTGAGGCGGCCTGTCCTCGCACTTAAATAGGTGGTTTTATCCTGTAATACCCCTCTACACAAGCTTTAGGAACCACTAAAAATTTCATCAACCTAACCTCAACTTTTGAGGATCATTAAAGGTTTGGAAACTTATCCTTTACCCCTCTTACACTTAGCACTTTTTGTCTATCACGGGAATGACCTTGGATTATGTTTCTTAAGAAAGACACATTATCCGAAGTGCTCTTGCTTCTACCGAAGCGCTCACGGAACCTTTATAGTTTAGTTTTCCCATGGAACCTTATTCCCGGGATCTCCAGTCTGTAAGGTTGGGTGTCCACTATATCGGTTTTTATTGTTTGAGTTTTAAGCCCATTCCCCTAGACAGGCAGAACAACTGATCTTTGGGTATTCCCTTCGTCAAGGGATCTGTGATATTTTCCTTAGATTTTATGTAATCAATGGAAATAATACCCGAGGTGATCAACTGCCTAAGGGACTCATGTCTCCGTCAAATATGACGAGACTTACCGTTGTATATTGAACTTCGTGCCCTTCCTAGAGCCGACTGACTATCACAGTGGATCATTACAGAAGACACGTGTTTATCCCAACATGGGACATCCTCTAGAAAACCATGAAGCCAATCAGCTCCCTCTCCCGCTTTATCTAAAGCGATAAATTCCGACTCCATCGTGGATCGGGCAATAAGAGTTTGCCTAGAGGATTTACAAGACACATCTCCACCACCGATTGTAAAAATATATCCGCTGGTGGACTTGACGTCATCGCTATCATATATCCAGTTTGCATTGTTGTACCCCTCTAGTACCGCTGGATATCTTGAATAGTGTAACCCAAAATGTATCGTGAACTTTAGGAACCATAGTATCCAGTTCAACGCTTTCCAGTGATCCTCACTTGAATTTCGAGTGAACCTAGACAATTTATTGACTGCATGAGCGATATCAGGTCGAGTGCAGTTTGTGATATACATCAGACTACTAATCACCTGCGCATATCGCTCCTGGCGTACTGGCTTACCCATATATTTGTCAAGCTTTTGACTTATATCCAATGGTGTTGATACCGGTGAACTGTCGAACATCCCAAATTTCTTCAGTACATTCTCGATGTAGTGAGATTGAGATAAGACCAGTCCATTATATGTCTTATAGATCTTGATCCCTATGATGATATCTGCAATGCCCATATCTTTCATGTCAAAACACTGTTTTAACATGTTCTTAGTCTCTAGGATTATTCCAGAACTGCTTCCAGTGATCAACAAGTCATATACATATAGACATATCATGACGAAGGATTTGACATTTCCTTTCATGTAGACACATTTGTCACCTCCATTAATGGCGTATCCTTTTGATAGTAGAGTACTCTCAAATTTCTCGTGCCATTGTTTAAGGGCTTGTTTCAGCCCGTACAACGATTTAACAAGCCGACATACTTTTGTCTCTTGTCCTGAAACCACATACCCCTCAGGTTGATCCATATATATTTCTTCTTCCAAATCACCATTTAGAAAGACAGTCTTAACATCCATTTGATGTATTTCAAGCTCCCGCAAGACGGCGATAGCTATGAACATACGTATGTATGTCATTATTGATACCGGAGCGTAGGTGTCGAAGTAATCAAGGCACTCCTTTTGGCGATAACCCTTGACTACTAACCTAGCTTTGTACTTATCGATATAACCATCTGCCTTAAACTTCCGTTTAAGGATCCACTTATAACCCAACGGTTTGTGTCCTGGAAAAAGTTCTGCCAACTCCCAGGTGTGGTTATGCAAAATAGATTCTATCTCACTTTCTAAAGCTTCCTTCCAGAGCGGTGCTTCTGGAGTTGACAATGCTTCAGCGATTGTCCGTGGTTCATCCTGAACAAAATAAGCTACAAAGTCTGGACCGAAGGACTTGTCCTTACGTGCCCTTTTGCTTTGCCTTGGTTCCATCTCTGAATCTTCTAAGTCCTGAGAATCTGGAATACTAAATTCCGGATCATCAGCTACTTCAGAATTTACTAGATCTGAACCGTTTCGATCTAGATAGTCAGTGACTCCTAGTTCATCAGAGGTTTGCTCATAACTTCGTTTGCGAGAGGTTATGTTATTTTCCTTATATGGAAATGTGTCTTCAAAGAACCATGCGTTCCTTGATTCCATTATCGTATCTTCATAAATGTCCGGATGATCCGACTTGTGCACTATGAAGCGATAAGCACTACTGTTATTGGCATATCCCATGAATATGCAATCCACAGTCTTAGGTCCAATCTTGACCTGCTTTGGCATAAGTACTTTTACCTTGGCCTGACAATCCCATACCTTCAAATACTTGTAGGTAGATTTCTTTCCTTTCCATAGCTCGTATGTAGTCTTGTATTTACCCTTGTGTGAGACTCTGTTAAGAATCTTGTTTGCGGTAAGGACAGCTTTTCCCCACATGGTTTGATGGAGGCCCGAATTGATGAGTAGAGCATTCATCATTTCCTTTAGTGTTCGGTTCTTGCGTTCAGCAACCCCGTTTGATTGAGGTGAGTAAGGAGCCGTTGTTTGATGAACTATACCCGATTGGGTACAAAGTTCTTCAAAAGGCGCTACATATTCTCCCCCTCTATCGCTACAGATAGTTGTAATCTGTCCGCCTAGTTGATTCTCAACTTCTGCTTTGTAGCGTTTGAATGCTTCAAAGGTTTCATCTTTACTTTTTAGTAAGTAAAGGTAACAAAATCTTGTGCCATCATCTATGAAAGTCACAAAGTACTTGTTCCCCCATCTAGTTTGAGCGAACTTCAAATCACATATATCAGTGTGTATAAGTTCTAGAGGAGCGGTATCCCTTTCAATGGATCTAAAAGGACTCTTGGAAAGTTTTTCCTCTATGCACATCTCACACTTACGTTGAGGGTTTATGTCAATAGACGGCAATAATTCCAGCTTTACCAATCTTTGGATAGATTGATAGTTTACATGTCTTAATCTATGATGCCATAGATTAGATGACTCAATCAAGTAAGTAGAAGGTGCAATTTTATTGATAGTTGAAATAGAAGGCATTACAGGTGCAACATTGAACTTAAAGAGGCCTTCACAGACGAAGCCCCTTCCTACAAAAGTTCCATTCTTAGTGATTACAAATTTGTTAGCCTCTAACACTAGCCTAAAACCAGCATTTACTAACAATGGTCCAGAAATCAGATTTCTACGAATATCCGGGCGATAAATCACTTCGCCCAGTCGGTTCCTTCCCGGACGTCATCTTTAGGATTACCTTTCCTACCCCCAGTACCTCTGAAGAAGAATTGTTACCCATGAACAACTTCTTATCTGAGACTGGTGTATAAGTGGAGAAGGCTTTTTTATTGGAACATATGTGACGGGTAGCACCTGTGTCTAGCCACCATTGCACCAGATTCTCAACGAGGTTAGCTTCAAGAACTACCGCTGAGAACTCCTCAATCATATCGTTGACGAGCGCGTCTTGGCGATGTTAGTATGACCTTGCCTTTGGCCTTATTCTCACATTTGAGCTTGCGGCAGTCTTTGGCCATGTGACCAACTATACCACAGTGGTTACAATTTCCCTTGAACTTTTCAGTTGTTTGGGGCTTGCCTTCCTTCTGGAACTTCCGCTTCTTGCTTGAGTTCCCTTTGACTTCCGTCAGGTTTTCCTTAGCCTCATCGAGTTGTTTTCCCTTTGGCATGGTCTTCTTATTGTCTTCCTGAATCTGGAGTTTGACAATAAGTTCATCTAGGGTCATCTCCTTCGTTTTGAGTTTTAGATAGTTCATAAACTCAGTCCACGAGGGAGACAACTTCTCGATTAATGCCCCAATCAAGAATTGTTCGTTGGGATTTAATCCTTCCAAATCCAGGTGATGTAGAATTATTTGGTATTCCTGGACTTAGGATGTCACACTTTTGTTGTCCACCATTTGAAATTTCAGGAACTTCCCAATGATGAACTTCTTACTACCCGCATCTTGAGTGTTATACTTTTTCTGAAGTTTGTCCCATAACTGCTTGGCAGTTTCAACGGTGCAATATACCGTGTATAGTGGATCGGACAAACTGTTTAGAATATAGTTCCTACACATGAAATCACTTTCCATGCTTCGCGAACCATCCTCATGTCGTCAGCGAAATGATTACCTTGGCCCCCTCCCACCAAATTATTTGGCTGAGGGTCCAGGTCTTTCCCAACTAGTGGAGGATCTTACGTTAGGAAACATGACATTCCCATAACCGTCAGGAAAAACATCATCTTTTGCTGCCATCTCTTAAAGTGAGCACCCATGAACTTTTCAGGACGTTCATGGTGAAAACCAACAGGTGTTGGGGCAGTAGCGCCCCATTGAGGAGTTGCAAAGGCATTATGAATGCCTCCAACATGAGTATAGTTGTTGTTGACGCCTTGGGTAGGAGCAAATGCACTATAAGTGCCCGGAGCAGCAGTAGAGGCATTGGTTGTGCCAAAGGCAGTGGCGGTGACACTTGACATACTAAAAACAGTGGCAGTGGCACTTGACGTGCCAAAAGCAGTAGTTGGGAAGGAATTAGAAATGCCATGATCAGTGGTGACACTAGGAGTGCCAAGAACAATAGAGTTGAAGGCAGCGTTAGTGCCTTGAGTAGTGGGATTGAAGGCAATGAGATTGCCTTGAGCATCGGTGGAATTTTCAGTATTGAATTGGTTGAATTGATCTTGTCCAGTCATGTTGTTGTTGAAATAACAAATATTATCTTAAGCTTGTGAGTGGTAATGTGTAGAACGGGAAAATAACAACAACAACTATTTGTCAGAAATCTGGAAATGATCAAATTGAGGGCTTGCTGAGTCGACCAAATTCTTGATCTATCCTTAAGATAATATTGCCCCGTATATCCTTTCAACGGTTGTAATGGCAACTTATCTCCCAAGATAAAACAGAAATCAAACAAATGAACAAAGGGAACTCAAGTGTTTACTTTGGAAGAAAGATCTTTGAGTGTTTTGTGATTGCAAGAGAGGATGAAGTGTTTCAGATTTCAAGTGTGTTTTCAAATGAGCCTTGTGTCTCATTTTATAGTGTGTAGATGATGACCCTTCAAATTGCTAAGTAATGACCATGAATGTCATGTTAATGCCTTTAATTTGGAGTTACAATTCAGCCAAGTAATGGCTGAATTCATGAGCAAAATAATGAAGAGTAAATACTCCAAAGTCAGCCCAAGAATCAGTTTTAATTCATCTCCAACGGTTGAAGCGATCGAGGATCGCGACCGCCGGAGAGGCGCGACCGCCATTCGATAACTCACAGGCTGGGCGTCAATTAAGTCGCGGCCCTTCAATTCCGGTGAGTTCGGAATTGAAAGCGTCAATTAAGTCGCGACCGCCCGGAAGTCGCAACCACTTACTTGGAGGAAGCGCGACCGCACCGGTTCGTGGTGATTTCTAATTCATTTCATCTTTACACATTATACACTTCTTCCTTCATTTACCAACGTGAAATCATTCGTCATTTGACCAATAACCGTTTATTACCTTATGTCTCAAACAATTCATATACGTACCAATATCTCTTCCATTAAGGAAATTTTGATCCTTGACACTACGTGTGCACGTGTGTAGAAACAAAGTTTCCTACGTGCGGGGTCCCAATTATTCAATTCATAATTAATAAGATTTACTTTATTTTACGTTTAATAAATATTTTCAATATAGTTGATAGACAAGCCTTATGGGAGGAGATAAAGAGATTTGGGATGGGGTACACTCAACCCTGGCTAATAATGGATGACTTTGATGCTATGCTACATACTGAAGATAGGCAGGTGGGATCTCAAGTACAGGAGACAGAAACAAGAGACTTCAAGCAATGCTTACTAGATTCTGGCAGCATTGAGTTGAGGCTATAAATAAGTTTTAAACATTTATGTGGCTATAAATCATCTCATTAAAGATAAAATAAATAAACATTTAATTATAATTTAAAATGGCTGACCATTTGAAATTAAATAATTCAGTCAAACACTCAAAATGGTTGCTCACTGTTGAATATTGAAAAACTCCACTTTTTCTTACTTTGACAATTTCTGAACACCCCACCCCTACATCATATAAATATTATAATAAATGGAAGTTCCTACCACAATTGTATCACATTTCTCATTTACATCTTCTCCATATTTCAAGCCACTATGAAAGCAATCCACCAGCCCCTCCACATCCATGCTACACATCTCCACCAACTAAACAAAAATAGAGTTCCCATGGTCTATGCCTACCAAGATGTTAAAACCTCAAACAAATCAAATAGGCTTGGTGAAGTGTTTACATCGCGTTCGTACACGCAGCGGAATTTGAAATTTATATTTCAAACCCGACGACGGTCGAACCGCAATATGATATGTAATGTAAAATACAAAGCACAAAATTAATGTAAAACTTCGACAAAAGACTTACATTCAAAGCAGCAATCAGCCAAGTAGTTGGATCTGTTACTTTGTGTAGTCCGAGGGTGCACACGCAAACGTCCCTCGATTTGTAAGTTCAGAGAACTGTGATGTAATTTGATAAGTCAAGAATGCTAGAGATTCTGACAGAGCTTTAGAAGAGATTGACCTCTCTTAGGTTTTAGTTGTTTTTGGAATGGGAGGTAAGCCCTCTATTTATAATTGCAAAACAGAGGCTTAGGGTTTCCGGTTTGGTCCCAACGTAAAATCGATCAGCAAAATTGATTGCTGTAACTGCATACGCACCGCGGTCCCATTAAGGAGGCACCGCGGTTCTGCCCGGTGTTCTTGGCACGCGGTCCCAAAACAAGACACCGCGGTCCTGTCCTATTTTTCAGTCTTTTCTCATTTTAATATCCCGGTCATCAACCGAACATATAAGTATAATCTCCTTCTAATTACATCTTTCAATCGACGGAACATTTGACTTAGTGTTACCCTTCAGGCCTTTACATATCGTCACTAATTACATTAGGATCTTCACAGAACTCCTAGACTGCGCCGGAAGACGAACCCAATATGTAAAGTTTAGCTACACAAAATATGTGAACTGAACCTATATGTGAGAAGAAAAAATCTCTTCATTCATGACACACTCAATCAAGCTTAGGATTTGTCAAGTGTCTATTCAAATGGCTTGATTATTATAACTCATCTATATTAGTTGACAACAGGACCATGTCGCAGACATGTCCATTTCATTGGCCAATGACTTAGTCAACCTAATACCATATGAGTACCTGAGTGTTTACTCGAATATAAATTCAAGGAATGAATCCTTCTTTGGCTCACATACCACCTTTAATCTACTTCGTAATGCACCCAAAACAAGCCGCATCTCAACCTATAAGGCATTTGAGTTTAGGACAGGATCAAAGTACATTACTCTGTAAACAAGATGATATTGACCTCAAGTCTAAGGACTTTTATCTCCCACAGGCCGATAACATTATAGACATATAACAAAACAGTACATCAGCAGGGCATACCAATACTTCAACAAATATCCATGTGTCCATCATGAGTTGCCATAACTCGTAGCAAGTAAGACACACTACATCCCCTAAGGATATGATGCAGACCACATGTCGACGTATCGTATATCATCGATATCCCAATTTCGATGATCATTAGTCGAGGTAATTTAAGAGTTACGTTATAACATTAATTCTCACATCATTAATAAACACGTAACCTCCAGGGATGCATTTATAGAATATTATAAACAATCAATTAATAATTCAACAAATGCAAATGCCATAATATTAATCATCATTAATATAAATATGAATGTGTATAAAGTACATTGTGTCCTAATACAGATCGTCTCTAGGACATACATATACTTTCAATCTCCCACTTGGCCTAGAGCCAATCACCAACATATCTAATACCCATATTATCAAAATGATCATTATGCTTCACCAAGCTTAATGGTTTAGTAAACGGGTCTGCTAGATTATTGTTTGTGGAAATATAATCTATCTTGATATCTTCAGCTTCCACCATCTCTCTCAGGATGTGGTACTTTATTGGTACATATTTATTTTTGTTTGTTGATCTTGGTTCCTTTGCTTGTGCAATCACACCAGTGTTGTCACAATAAATAGTTATTGGACAACTAGCACTCGGAACAACCCCTAGTTCCTTCAGGAACTCAAAAATCGCGACAACTTCTTTAGCAACTTGATCCAAAGAATGTACTCGCTTGAGTCGATCTGCAGAGTGCTTTGCTTTGGAACTCTTCCAGCTCACTGCTCCTCCGTTAAAAATGAACGTGTAACTAGACTAATATTTGAATCATCAACATCTGTCTGGAAACTAGCATCGGTATTGTTACACCCCGTAGTTTAGGTCATGCGTATGAGAGCGTACGAAAGGGAGTAAGACTTAAAATTTTCGAGAGATAGGTTGACGGATTGTTTCGGACGGGTTTTGGTCAACTTTGGGGCTGGTTATGACCCGGTACATTGAGAATTCCTAGGTGTTTCAAAGGCCTAGTGCGTAGTTCATTGAGTCTAGTTTCCAACGCAACCGACCGTTCGCCGATAGGACGTCGGAGTAGAAAGTTATGGGAGTTACAAGTTCAGTGCGCGGTCGGGCAGAAAGGTGTTTCGGTCAGGGGCATGGCCGGATGCAGGGCCGCGGCGCCGGTTATTCTGAGGGGTCGCTGAAGTTGCATAGCCGCGGAACCGGAGGGCAGGGCCGCGGCGTCGGAAGTTCCGAAAGTCCGCAGAAGTTTCAGCGCAGCGGCGCCGGTTGCAGTGCCGCGGCGCCGAGGCGGGAATCCTGGCGGAAAAACTGAGGAAATATGAATTTCTTCTTTTAAAAAAAGCCATGGGAGGGTGACAAGTGTCCCCCCCCCCCCATCTGATTTTTTTGCATGTCCCTTATATTGACCAAGTCTTGAAGACTTGGTCATCTTTCAAGACTTTCCCTCTCTCTAAGTTAGAGCTCCCACTTCTCTCTAGAATTCCAAGAGGAATTCAAAGCCTAAGAAAAATCTGAAAAGTTAAGGACAAGAAGGAAGCTTGTGGCTAGCTTGTAGGAGTTATTGTGGTGGTGTTCTTGGAAGGAGGCTAGCAAAGTTGTTGGAATAGTTTTGGCTAAAGCTCTAAAGGTAACATTTCTTCTCTTATAGCTAGTATTGATGTTGCATGTGAAGAAGAAGGAACTTGTGGTAGTAAATAATACTCTTAGATTCATTGCATGTTAGAAATATGGTTTGGATGTGAAAGAATTGGTTAAGAGGATATTATGAGCATGTTGTAGCCTAAGAACTACCTTAAACTTGATTAAGTTAATTGTGTACCTTTTGGGGCAGAATTTTACACACCCAAGTTTAGGTGTGTATCCCCTTGAGATGTTTGGATTGTTGGGCCTAAGAAGTGGCGTTTGGATGTTAAATTCGGACCTTAAAAAGGTGGCAAAGTATGTAGAAACAAAGGAAATGCTGCCCAATTTTCCATAGAATTTAGTGGCTTGAACTTGGAAAATTTTATGTTGAGACTAGAGGTTAATAAACGTATTATGGCCATTATAGGTTGACATATTACGTGCGGTATTTTGGACTTAGCAAGTGAATTGACCGAAGAGGTATGTGGAAACTTTCTTATCTCTTGAGCATGAGTAGTTATAACTATATAGTACGGTAGACGTACATGTTTTAAATGAAGTAAATCCTTTTGTTATACTTGACTTGTTTTAAGAAAATGTCTAAGTTGATTGGGTTAAGAAGTTAACCCACTTGTTCTTGAGGAGTGGTTTATACTAAATAAGGTAGACAAGGATTTCTTGACATAAAGAAGTATAGAGTACTTGGTGTGAAAGTATTGAGTATTGAATTATTCTAAAAATAAGAGGCTTAAATTTTTGAGGTAAGAAACTTGTTTTCTAAAAGATAAGAGGCTTGAAGTATTTTGAAAATTGTGTAAATTTGTTTGAAGTATAAGTCTCTTGGTTAGTAAAAGAACGAAATGATTTATAAGGAGTTATAACGGTTTTATGGGAAGTTAGTTATAACGGCCTTATGAAAGGATAAGAATGTCTTAATTTCTAAAGCATAAAGTTAGTATAACGACTTTATGGGAAGTTGGTTATAATAACTTTATGGAAGGTTAAGAAAGTTGTCTATTTTGATTAATGGGCATAAGTTGTCTAGATTGTGAAAAATTGAAGTTACTTGGTTTCAAGCTTTGAAATGAGTTTTCTAAAGGTGTAGTAACTTACTTTGAAAAATAGGCACGCCTTGATACTACGGGTGTTAGTATCTTGGATTTTACATAAAAATGAGTCTTTTGAAAAGAATGTACGTACGTAGTACTTTGGCTTGTTAAAAGAGAATTATTCTATTTGTGTCTTGATAGTACTTTGGCTTGTTTAATTGAGAATTATTCTATGTGTTCCTTGATAAGTACTTTGGCTTGCTTAAATAAGGATTCTCTTGATTTATGTTAAAAGAAGGCATGGTAATTGTCTTGGTATATGTAAAGACATGGTATTGCAATTCGAATTAAAAGCAGGTAGTTATGAGTCTACTTGGACGTACCGTCAGTGATGTAGGATTCCACGGGTATGCTTCCATTGTCTTAAGTTATGAGTCTACTTGGACGTACCGTCAGTGATGGAGGATTCCACGGGTATGCGGCCATGATGAGGGTTCGTTCCCTGTTGATAGTGTTATTCCATGGACTAGCTCTCCATGAGGTCTCGATCACGCAGGATGGATCCGTAGCTAGCCTCGCATCGCCCGATCGGAGATGTGATGCGGTGGATCGGTAGTTGGCTTCGTTTCGCCTTGCCGATGATAGAAGCGAAGTTGCGTGATGCAGGGTGGATATGGTGGTTAGCTGCGATTGCTTGCCGCCGACGTGACGCAGGTGGATTCGTATGTCACGCCCGAACCGGGCGTGATCGGTGCCCTACCGCACCCTTCTACCTTAACAACTAAGTAAAGCTGGAATTTAAATAACACCCTTTTTTTCTTGAAAACCAATCAGATGCGTGCAAGGGCAAAGCCGACAAGGCTGCCATATACAATACATAACAAAAGACACTACACCGCATACGCAGTCCAATCACATATGAATCTGCACCTAAGAGTTATCTTGAACTATGACGGACAAGGCCCCGCCAGACCCATAAGCAGATAAAAGCTTGCTTGAAAGAAATTATACCAAAAGATAACTCCAATAGAAGGAGCTATCCAAAACTACGAGGTGGTCCTACACTGCCGATCACCAAACAGCGTACCTAAACTGCGGCGTGAACGCGGCCGAAGGAGGTCAAGACGAAGAATGTACCAAGTATGTGAGCGAATAATGTAATGAAATCATAAATCTAAACAAAGCAGAGACATGTATGATAGCCAACCTACGACACAATACATGAGCGATCATATCAAGTCGGGACGCAGCCCTCAAAGTCACTATTCAATTATAACTATGGGTCTCACGCCCATAATATCAATCATGCGTGGAATCCTTCCTCACCGCCGATCCATGATATAACATAGCACCAATAGGCGCACATGAACACCAAGTCCCACTGTGTTCTAAAATCAGACGGGCAAGTAGGCAAACGAGCGAGCGGTATAACGTCTTGGGGTTTACCTCATTTATACTCGACCACGAAGGAGGTGGTAAGCGGTATAACGTCTTGGGCTTGCCTCATTTATACTCTTACCGGAGAAGGTGGTATAACGTCTGGGCTTGCCTCATTTATACTCTTACCCTATCTCAACCGGCCACAACAACACATAAAGGGTGGTACAGTCTTGGCGGTTTACCCTCACTTATACTCTTACCACGAGAAGGTGGTGCGTCTGGGGTTTACCCTCACTTATACTCTTACCCTATCTCGACGACCATCAAACAAGACATAAGCACTACCATGTCTTCTATAAAAATCCGAATTTAACCCAAGTACTACAAGTAAAGGAAGCATACGTGGAATCCACATCACCGCTTGCAGACGTCCCAAGAACTTACAACAAGACGGTAGACCCTTTCAACCGAGAGTCGCAAGAACTTAATAAAACATAATACTTGCACTCAAAGGCTATTACCCGCATATAGGCAAGTTCTCAATTAACCAAGCCAAAGTACTTATCAAGGCACACATAGGATAAATTCTCATTTAACAAGCCAAAGTACTTATCAGGGCACAATTAGAATAAATTCTCATTTAACAAGCCAAAGTACTTATCAGGGCACAAATAGAATAATTCTCAATTTATCAAGCCAAAGTACTTATCAGGGCACAATTAGAATAAATTCTCATTTAACAAGCCAAAGTACTTATCAGGGCACAAATAGAATAATTCTCAATTTATCAAGCCAAAGTACTAATCAAGGCATACATAGAATAATTCTCTTTTAACAAGTCAAAGTACTTATCAAGACACACTTAGACAAATTCTCAATTTATCAAGCCAAAGTACTACGTACGTACATTCTTTTATAAAAGACTCCTTTTTATGTAAAACCCCAAGATACTAACACCCGTAGTATCAAGGCGTATCTATTTTTCAAAGTAAGTTACTACACTTTTAGAAAACTCATTTCAAAGCTTGAAATCAAGTAACATCAAATTTTTACAATCTAGGCAACTTATGCCCATTAATCAAAATAGACAACTTTCTTAACCTTCCATAAAGTCGTTATAACCAACTTCCCATAAAGCCGTTATAACCCTTTATGGTTGTTGACATATCCATTCCTTTTATAACCAAGAGACTTATACTTTAAAACCAAGTATCACATACTTGCAAAACAAGTTCTTAACTTTCAAATTACTTCAAGTCTCTTAATATAAAGAAAACGAGTTTCTTCTACTTTTAAACTTCAAGTAACTCACACCTTTAAGACAAGTTACTTCTCTTAAACCATGTACTTTCTCCTCTTTTAAATCAAATAAGTAAACCACTCCTTTGACTCCCCTAAAGTCATTATAATGACCTTTAGGTTTTGGAACTAAGGCACTAGCCAAAAGATTTGGAAACTACTTCCTTTTCAAGACTCTATGTACTTTAAGTAAAATACTTTCACTTTTAAGAATCCAAACTTCACTAAGAAAATGGATTTTACAACTTACAATTTAAACATCAAAGTACAATCAAGGAAGTACATAGAACAAATTCTATTCTAGGCAATCCAAATACAACCAAGGAATGGATCATTTAAGGAGTAGAACATACTTTCTTAATCTTAAGGAATCATGCTAGAAGAGGAGATAGTTCACATACCTTTTCGGCTAAATCCACAAGCTAAGCCGAATACGCCGTACGTAGAAGTGTCAACCTATAATGGTCACAACAATACTATCAACTTCTAGTCTCTAACGTAGAATAATACTAAGTATACTACTCTAATTCTACGAAAAATCGGGCAAAGACTTCCTTTGTTTCTACTCACTTTGCCACCTTTTTAAGGCCGAATACAATAACCAACAAGCCACATTTAAGGCTCCAAACAACAAACAAAGGGGATTACACGCCTTACAATACGTAAAATTCCGCCCACAATTCATAATGTAAGAGTACAAAATCCAAGCCATTCTCGGCGATCTTATAACCAACAATACTAAGGTCTTTTCCAATTCTTCCTAATTCCAAGTTCTAAGGTCAACATGTTATTTAGTCGTAAACAACTTCAACAACTACAATTTCCTTCTTTATACAACATGTGGCGACTTAAGCGAATAATCAACTTGAAATGTACTCTTAAGGCTAACATGCTAGTTTTGGATTAGGGTTCCAATAGCCAACATAATAATCAAACTTCGTAATATATAACTCATGCTTGCTAATAACCATAGCTACAATCAATAAGTAAGCTTAATTGCTAAAACGACAAAATTTATACCTTTGAAGCCCTTAAAATTTCCAAGATCCAAAGTCGCGCTTAGCAATTCTTAGCTCCTTTCCTTAGGTTCCAATCCGCTCAAGCACTCCAGAGGCCTATGAAGAACCCATCTTCAAGTTCCAACTTCAAAGTTGAAGAACTCCAATAGTTTCCTTGCTGCGACTAACGTGAAAACTCCATTTTTCCAAATCTTTCTATTGAGATAACCTTATAATACCCTTGGGGACATTGGGTTAAAGTCTTGTGGCTAATGGATCAAAATCACAAAATTTTTGTGTGGGAGAGGCTTGAACTCGAGAGCAATGTTGCTAGAACAACAATGTTTCTAATTTTTCTAAGTGTTAAAATGAGCTAGTCTTGCTACTAGTTAGTATATAACACATATTGGAAGGCTTAGATATTAACAAATGTGAGGCTAGGATGATTATCACAAGGATCGAGCTTATGTGGCAAGTTGACTAGTCAATTATGTCGCTTGCAAGACTTATCATCTACATAGGTCAAATGACCATTTTACCCTTAACATTTTCGTCCAAGACCACTAGTTGGGGTGCCACGTGTCGCCTCTCATTCGTCCATAAAATTCAGAACCCTCGTGGCCCCACAAAATGTAAAATTTCTCGGGTGGGCCCACGTGACCAAATCGTAAAAATAAATTTCCATAGTGTTAATAAGTTCCATACTTTACAAATAATGCCTTTTGAGAATCCAATTCTCAACAACGAACATTTTTCCTTACCGACGTTCGGAAGATTTTCCGTCGAAAACAATTCTTCCTTTCGCATCGATTTCCAAGTCTTGTTTCCTTCGTACATTCTCCTTTACATGTCACGGACTTACTGGTGTAACATTCTTCCCCTTAGAAACATTCGTCCTCGAATGTTCTTAGTCGATTGTCACGCTTATACAAACTCCGACAATCTCTATACTATGCTATCAATCAAATGCACAAGACCAACGATGCCACAGCATCACCACATAACATACGTAAACATAATAATGGACCTTCCGTCAGTGGTCCCTTCTCACAAAACTCGAAGGTTACGATCTTTCCAAACACGGATCCTTAGAGGTTCCTTTCTTTCCTTACTTGTCATACTTTCTCGTACTTTCAAACTCATCTAATGCATGTACAAAATCTCAAATTTTGTTTGCTCCCAACTCGAGTTACTAATCAAACACGCCATTAAGCTACTTGAATTTCCGCTAAGGCTCTTCTCGGTCCTTACGACCTAGTTCGGTGGAACGATCCACGAACTCGCACCACGATTAACTAAACTTGGGCCCGGCATCCTCGTGACCCTATCACATAATCGGACCATTTCTAACCGACATCACCCCATTCTATACTATCGGCGGACGAAATGAGTCCACAACCCGACTCATCGTCACCCTTAACTTCGTTCTTAGTCCAAATACATCTCTCTTATCTCAAGGTACTTACCCTATCCCCTATTCACTAGAGGTTCGCCACATAAGCCAAAGTATTTCTACTATACAATCTTCCTATCGGCCTAACATCATATAGGGTAATTACAACTTGTGAACTCTACACAACTATAGTCTCGACCACTTATCATTCTTGTCAATATTCTTAACTTTTCACTTTACTAATCACAAGATCCCTACCTGCAGGGTACTATCACTTTACAACTCTTGCAATAAAGGGAAAACATATACGCTAGTGGCAAAATCTGAATCTAACAATGCACGTATGATTCAAAAGAACCGAGATATACCAGAACCCTAGCGACGTTGCTTCTCGATCCCGCCCATGGTCGCGTCATCTATGCGGTCGAAGGACCGTCGAACTATAAACTCCACTCGACTCTACCACGACCTACCGACATCCGAACACCGTCACCGGGAACGACATACCGAGGTGGGAACCAACTACCGCCCCATAGCCGAGCCACCTCACGGTGCTCCTTCTAAAAGGACATACCTCGAATATGGCCTGACGGCCACAATAAAACAAACACTGTGCCATAACGGCATTTCCCGAACGACGCTTACCACATCCGAACACCGAGGAATAAGTGGCCTCGATCGAGAAAATCCTCTCGCTCTCGGTAACCTCTATCCTGGAGCTGACCGACTCTAAATACCTTGGGTCAAATCTCCCACTGTGAGCTGCGGGGTATGTACCGGGTAGGCGGGACGAATATCTCACTCGGCCGAGGCACTCGTCCAAAACTCACGGAACAACCAACCGGTCTAGCCTCTTACGTAGATCTCCGCTACCGCCTCTACCCTCTGTACACATGCCTCAGACCGCCGAATAACCTCCCGACGAAGCTGCAAAGACCGCTTATCTTGGTTAATAACATAATGGCTTCCTTCATGACCCTAAAGTCTTCCCTTAATCGAAACGGAGGCTCAGTGCTGGGGCCTCAAAACTCGGCGAAGAAGAACTCGCATCGCGGAACCACATCCAGGTATGCCACGGGCATAAGCCCTATCAACTCTCCGAGTCGACTAGTAGCTCTCGCTACTCCTTTGCCCTTCGGCGCATTGGTTCTCCTCGAGGCATAATCAGAAATGTAATACGTCGAGAGGAATTATCTTACTAACAGCTACAGTGGCACGATCTCAGAGTGAGAAGAATAGAAACCAACTCCTAAATGTCCAGTAGCCTCCTGTTTATGGGTGTGGCGCGCAACACACCGGTAATCAAGACTCTACTATACACGGTCTGTAAACGTTCCGAGGATCGATCGCTCGATACCACTGTCACGCCCGAACCTCGGGCGTGGATCGGTGCCCTACAGGCACCCTTCTAACTTAACAACTAAGTAAAATCATGAATTTAAATATCACCCTTTTTTTTTTCTTGAAAACCAATCGTGACGCGTGCGGCAAAGCCGACAAGGCCGCCATATACAATACATAACAAAAGACACTACACCGCATACGAGTCTAATCCCACATATGAATACGCACTCTAAGAGTTATCTTGAACTATGACGGACAAGGCCCCGTACCCATAATCGTATAAAAGCACAGATCGAAAGAAATTATACCAAAAAGATAACTCCGAATGAAGGAGCTATCCAAAACTCGGCGGTCCTACACTGCCGATCACTAAACAGCGTACCTAAACTGCGCAGATGAACGCAGCTTCAAGGAGGTCAAGACGAAGAATGTACCAAGTATGTGAGCGAGAATATCAGAATGAAATCATACAGTCTAAACAAAGCAGAGACATGTATGATAGCCAACCTACGATACAATACATGAGCAAATATATCAAGTCGGGGACGCAGCCCTAAAAGTCACTATTCAATTATAACTATGGGTCTCACGCCATAATATCAATCATGCGTGGAATCCTTCCTCACCGGCATCCATGATATAACATAGCACCAATAGGCGCATACGAACACCAAGTCCCACCGTGTTCTAAAATCACGCCAAGTAGGCAAACGAATGGTGGTATAACGTCTTGGGTTTACCTCATTTATACTCGACCGAACGAGGTGGTAAAGCGGGGTATAACGTCTTGGGGCTTGCCCTCATTTATACTCTTACCCGGAGAAGGTGGTATAACGTCTTGGGCTTGCCCTCATTTATACTCTTACCCTATCTCAACCGCCGTCAAACAACACATAAAGGTGTGGTACAGTCTTGGGGTTTACCCTCACTTATACTCTTACCCTGGAGAAGGTGGTACAGCGTCTTGGGGGTTTACCCCTCACTTATATTCTTACCCTATCTCGACCGACCATCAAACAAGACATAAGCACTACCATGTCTTCTATAAAAATCCGAATTTAACCCAAGTACTACAAGTAACGGAAGCATACGTGGAATCCCACATCACCGCAGACGTCCCAAGAACTTACAACAAGACGGTGACCCTTCAACCGAGAGTCGCAGCAACTTAATAAAACATAATACTTGCACTCAAAGGCTATTACCCGCACATATAGGCAAGTTCTCAATTAACCAAGCCAAAGTACTTATCAAGGCACACATAGGATAAATTCTCATTTAACAAGCCAAAGTACTTATCAGGGCACAATTAGAATAAATTCTCATTTAACAAGCCAAAGTACTTATCAGGGCACAAATAGAATAATTCTCAATTTATCAAGCCAAAGTACTTATCAGGGCACAATTAGAATAAATTCTCATTTAACAAGCCAAAGTACTTATCAGGGCACAAATAGAATAATTCTCAATTTATCAAGCCAAAGTACTAATCAAGGCATACATAGAATAATTCTCTTTTAACAAGTCAAAGTACTTATCAAGGCACACTTAGACAAATTCTCAATTTATCAAGCCAAAGTACTACGTACGTACATTCTTTTATAAAAGACTCCTTTTTATGTAAAACCCCAAGATACTAACACATGTAGTATCAAGGCATGTCTATTTTTCAAAGTAAGTTACTACACTTTTAGAAAACTCATTTCAAAGCTTGAAATCAAGTAACATCAAATTTTTACAATCTAGGCAACTTATGCCCATTAATCAAAATAGACAACTTTCTTAACCTTCCATAAAGTCGTTATAACCAACTTCCCATAAAGCCGTTATAACCCTTTATGGTTTTTGACATATCCATTCCTTTTATAACCAAGAGACTTATACTTTAAAAACCAAGTATCACATACTTGCAAAACAAGTTCTTAACTTTCAAATTACTTCAAGTCTCTTAATATAAAGAAAACGAGTTTCTTCTACTTTTAAACTTCAAGTAACTCACACCTTTAAGACAAGTTACTTCTCTTAAACCATGTACTTTCTCCTCTTTTAAATCAAATAAGTAAACCACTCCTTTGACTTCTAAAGTCATTATAATGACCTTTAGGTTTTGGAACTAAGGCACTAGCCAAAAGATTTGGAAACTACTTCCTTTTCAAGACTATAGGTACTTTAAGTAAAATACTTTCACTTTTAAGAATCCAAACTTCACTAAGAAAATGGATTTTACAACTTACAATTTAAACATCAAAGTACAATCAAGGAAGTACATAGAACAAATTCTATTCTAGGCAATCCAAATACAACCAAGGAATGGATCATTTAAGGAGTAGAACATACTTTCTTAATCTTAAGGAATCATGCTAAGAGGAGATAGTTCACATACCTTTCGCTAAATCCACAAGCTGCCGAATACGCTGCACGAAGTGTCAACCTATAATGGTCACAACAATACTATCAACTTCTAGTCTCTAACGTAGAATAATACTAAGTATACGACTCTAATTCTACGAAAAATCGGGCAAAGACTTCCTTTGTTTCTACTCACTTTGCCACCTTTTTAAGGCCGAATACAATAACCAACAAGCCACATTTAAGGCTCCAAACAACAACCAAACAAAGGGGATTACACGCCTTACAATACGTGTAAAATTCCGCCCACAATTCATAATGTAGTACAAAAATCCAAGCCATTCTCGGCAATCTTATAACCAACAATACTAAGGTCTTTTCCAATTCTTCCCTAATTCCAAGTTCTAAGGTCAACATGTTATTTAGTCGTAAACAACTTCAACAACTACAATTTCTTCTTTATACAACATACGTGACGACTTAAGCGAATAATCAACTTGAAATGTACTCTTAAGGCTAACATGCTAGTTTTCGGATTAGGTTCCAATAGCCAACATAATAATCAAACTTAATATATAACTCATGCTTGCTAATAACCATAGCTACAATCAATAAGTAAGCTTAATTGCTAAAACGACAAAATTTATACCTTTCGAAGCCCTTAAAATTTCCAAGATCCAAAGTCGCGGCTTAACAATTCTTAGCTCCTTTCCTTAGGTTCCAATCCGCTCCAAGCACTCCTTAGAGGCCTATGAAGAACCCATCTTCAAGTTCCAACTTCAAAGTTGAAGAACTCCAATAGTTTCCGCCTTGTGACTAACGTGAAAACTCCGTTTTCCAAATCTTTCTATTGAGATAACCTTATAATACCCTTGGGACATTGGGTTAAAGTCTTGTGGCTAATGGATCAAAATCACAAAATTTTTGTGGGAGAGGGCTTGAACTCGAGAGCAATGCTAGAACAACAATGTTTCTAATTTTTCTAAGTGTTAAAATGAGCTAGTCTTGCTACTAGTTAGTATATAACACATATTGGAAGGCTTAGATATTAACAAATGTGAGGCTAGGATGATTATCACAAGGATCAAGCTTATGTGGCAAGTTGACTAGTCAATTATGTCAAGCTTGCAAGACTTATCATCTACATAGGTCAAATGACCATTTTACCCTTAACATTTTCGTCCAAGACCACTAGTTGGGGTGCCACGTGTCGCCCTCTCATTCGTCCATAAAATTCAGAAACCTCGGGCCCCACAAAAATGTAAAATTTCTCGGGTGGGCCCACGTGACCAAATCCGTAAAAATAAATTTCCATAGTGTTAATAAGTTCCATACTTTACAAATAATGCCTTTTGAGAATCCAATTCTCAACAACGAACATTTTTCCTTACCGACGTTCGGAAGATTTTCCGTCGGAAAAACAATTCTTCCTTTCGTACCGATTTCCAAGTCTTGTTTCCTTTCGCACATTCTCCTTTACATGTCCCGACTTACTGGTGTAACATTCTTCCCCTTAGAAACATTCGCCCTCGAATGTTCTTAGTCCTGTCACGCTTATACAAACTCCGCACAATCTCTATACTATGCCTATCAATCAAATTCACAAGACCAACGATGCCACACACGCATCACCACATAACATACGTAAACATAATAATGGACCTTCCGTCCGTGGTCCCTTCTCACAAAACTCTAAGGTTACAGTCTTTCCAAACACGGGAGCCTTAGAGGTTCCTTTCTATCCTTACTTGTCATACTTTCTCGTACTTACAAACTAATCTAGTACATGAAAAAAAACTCAAATTTTGTTTACGCTCCCAACTTGGAGTTACTAATCAAACACGCCATTAAGCTACTTGAATTTCCGCTAAGGCTCTTCTCGTCCTTACGACCTAGTTCCGGTGGAACGCATCCACGAACTCGTACCAAGATTAACTAAACTTGGGCCTGGCATCCTCGTGACCCTATCACATAACGTGACCATTTCTATCTGACATCACCCCATTCTATACTATCGGCGGACTAAATGAGTCCACAACCCGACTCATCGTCACCCTTAACTTCTCGTTCTTAGTCCAAATACATCTCTCTTATCTCAAGGTACTTACCCTATCCCCTATTCACTAGAGGTTCGTCACATAAACCAAAGTATTTCTACTACACAATCTTCCCTATCGGTCTAACACTGTTACAGGGTAATTACAACTTGTGAACTCTACACAACTATAGTCTCGAATTATCATTCTTGTCAATATTCTTAACTTTTCACTTTACTAATCACAGGATCCCTACCTCTGGGGTACTATCACTTTACAACTCTTGCAATAAAGGGAAAACATATACGCTAGGGCAAAATCTGAATCTAACAATGCACGTATGATTCAAAAGAACCGAGATATACCAGTAACCCTAGCGACGTTGCTTCCGATCCGTCCATGAGTCGCGTCATCTATGCGATTCGAAGGACCGTCGAACTATAAACTCCACTCGACCTCTACCACGACCGGCCGACATCCGAACACCGCTCCGGGAACGACACCGGGAGGTAAGGAACCAACTACCGCCCCATAGGTGAGCCACCTCACCTGCTCCTTCTAAAAGGACATACTCGAATATGGCCCGACGGCCACAATAAAAACAAACACCGTGCCATAACGGCATTTCCGAACGACGCTTACCACATCCGAACATCGAGGAATAAGTGGCCTCGATCGAGAAAATCCTTCGCTCTCGGTAACCTCTATCCTCGAGCTTGACCGACTCCTAAATACCTTGGGTCAAATCTCCCACCGTGAGCTGCGGTATGTCTTGGGTAGGCGGGACGAATATCTCACTATTCGCGAGGCACTCGCCCAAAACTCACCGGAACAACCAACCGGTCTAGCCTCTTACGTAGATCTCCGCTACCGCCTCTACCCTCTGACACTGCTCTGCATCGCCGAATAACCTCTCACGAAAACCGCAGCACCGCTTATCTTGGTTAATAACATAATGGCTTCCTTCACGACCCTAAAGTCTTCCCTTAATCGAAATCGAGGCTCAGTGCGGGCCTCAAAACTCGGCGAAGAAGAACTCGCCGATCGCGAACCACATCCGGTATGCCCGGGCATAAGCCCTATCAACTCTATGAGTCGACTAGTAGCTCTCGCTACTCCTTTGCCCTTGCAGGCATTTGTTCTCCTCGGAGGCATAATCAGAAATGTAATACGTCGAGAGAATTATCTTACTAACACGGCTTCTGGGCACGATCTCGAGTGAGAAGAATAGAAACCAACTCCTAAATGTCCCGTAGCCTCCTGTTTATGGGTGTGTGGCGCAACACACCGATAATCAAGACTTACTAGACACGGTCAGAACATTCCGAGGATCGATCGCTCGATACCACTCATCACGCCCAACCTCAAGCCGGATCGTGCCCTACACAGGCACCCTTCTAACTTAACAACTAAGTAAAATCTGGAATTTAAATAACACCCTTTTTTTTTTCTTGAAAACCAATCAGACGTAAGCGGCAAAGCCGCAAGGCTGCCATATACAATACATAACAAAAGACACTACACCGCATACGAAGTCTAATCCCACATATGAATACTGCACTTAAGAGTTATATTGAACTATGACGGACAAGGCCCCAGTGCACCATAATCAGACAAAAGCACATCAAAAGAAATTATACCAAAAGATAACTCCAATGTAAGGAGCTATCCAAAACTCGAGCGGTCCTACACTGCCGATCACTAAACAACAGACCTAAACTCACGGATGTAACGCAGCTTCGGGCGAGGTCAAGACGAAGAATGTACCAAGTATGTGAGCGATGAATATCAGAATGAACTCATAACAGTCTAAACACAGCAGGAGACATGTATGATAGCCAACCTACAGTACACAATACATGAGCAGTCATATCAAGTCAGGGACGCAGGCCCTAAAAGTCACTATTCAATTATAACTATGGGTCTCACGCCATAATATCAATCATGCCCGTGGAATCCTTCCTCACCGCGATCCATGATATAACATAGCACCAATAGGCGCATACGAACACCAAGTCCCACTGTGTTCTAAAATCAGACGCCAAGTAGTAAACGAATGTGGTATAACGTCTCGGGTTTACCCTCATTTATACTCGACCACGAACGGTGGTAAAGCAGGGGTATAACGTCTTGGGCTTGCCTCTCATTTATACTCTTACCTCGGAGAAGGTGGTATAACGTCTTGGGGCTTGCCTCATTTATACTCTTACCCTATCTCAACCGGCCACAACAACACATAAAGGGTGGTACAGCCTCGGGGTTTACCCTCACTTATACTCTTACCCGAGAAGGTGGTACAACGTCTTGGGGTTTACCCTCACTTATACTCTTACCCTATCTCGACCGACCATCAAACAAGACATAAGCACTACCATGTCTTCTATAAAAATCCGGGAATTTAACCCAAGTACTACAAGTAACGGAAGCATACCCGTGGAATCCCACATCACCGCTTGCAGACGTCCCAAGAATCTTACAACAAGACACCGACCCTTCAACCGAGAGTCGCGAACTTAATAAAACATAATACTTGCACTCAAAGGCTATTACCCGCATACATAGGCAAGTTCTCAATTAACCAAGCCAAAGTACTTATCAAGGCACACATAGGATAAATTCTCATTTAACAAGCCAAAGTACTTATCAGGCACAATTAGAATAAATTCTCATTTAACAAGCCAAAGTACTTATCAGGGCACAAATAGAATAATTCTCAATTTATCAAGCCAAAGTACTTATCAGGGCACAATTAGAATAAATTCTCATTTAACAAGCCAAAGTACTTATCAGGGCACAAATAGAATAATTCTCAATTTATCAAGCCAAAGTACTAATCAAGGCATACATAGAATAATTCTCTTTTAACAAGTCAAAGTACTTATCAAGGCACACTTAGACAAATTCTCAATTTATCAAGCCAAAGTACTACGTACGTACATTCTTTTATAAAAGACTCCTTTTTATGTAAAACCCCAAGATACTAACACCCGTAGTATCAAGGCATGTCTATTTTTCAAAGTAAGTTACTACACTTTTAGAAAACTCATTTCAAAGCTTGAAATCAAGTAACATCAAATTTTTACAATCTAGGCAACTTATGCCCATTAATCAAAATAGACAACTTTCTTAACCTTCCATAAAGTCGTTATAACCAACTTCCCATAAAGCCGTTATAACCCTTTATGGTTTTTGACATATCCATTCCTTTTATAACCAAGAGACTTATACTTTAAAAACCAAGTATCACATACTTGCAAAACAAGTTCTTAACTTTCAAATTACTTCAAGTCTCTTAATATAAAGAAAACGAGTTTCTTCTACTTTTAAACTTCAAGTAACTCACACCTTTAAGACAAGTTACTTCTCTTAAACCATGTACTTTCTCCTCTTTTAAATCAAATAAGTAAACCACTCCTTTGACTCCCCTAAAGTCATTATAATGACCTTTAGGTTTTGGAACTAAGGCACTAGCCAAAAGATTTGGAAACTACTTCCTTTTCAAGACTCTATGTACTTTAAGTAAAATACTTTCACTTTTAAGAATCCAAACTTCACTAAGAAAATGGATTTTACAACTTACAATTTAAACATCAAAGTACAATCAAGGAAGTACATAGAACAAATTCTATTCTAGGCAATCCAAATACAACCAAGGAATGGATCATTTAAGGAGTAGAACATACTTTCTTAATCTTAAGGAATCATGCTAGAAGAGGAGATAGTTCACATACCTTTTCGGCTAAATCCACAAGCTAAGCCGAATACGCCGTACGTAGAAGTGTCAACCTATAATGGTCACAACAATACTATCAACTTCTAGTCTCTAACGTAGAATAATACTAAGTATACGGCCTCTAATTCTACGAAAAATCGGGCAGCACTTCCTTTGTTTCTACTCACTTTGCCACCTTTTTTAAGGCCGAATACAATAACCAACAAGCCACATTTAAGGCTCCAAACAACAACCAAACAAAGGGGATTACACGCCTTACAATACGTGTAAAATTCCGCCCCACAATTCATAATGTAAGAGTACAAAAATCCAAGCCATTCTACCAATCTTATAACCAACAATACTAAGGTCTTTTCCAATTCTTCCCTAATTCCAAGTTCTAAGGTCAACATGTTATTTAGTCGTAAACAACTTCAACAACTACAATTTCCTTCTTTATACAACATGTGAC
This sequence comes from Przewalskia tangutica, assembly GCA_029844215.1. Lineage (NCBI taxonomy): Eukaryota > Viridiplantae > Streptophyta > Magnoliopsida > Solanales > Solanaceae > Przewalskia > Przewalskia tangutica. The sequence goes on along the minus strand of CM056718.1, from coordinate 9,250,909 downwards.
GACTTAAACGAATAATCAACTTGAAATGTACTCTTAAGGCTAACATGCTAGTTTTCGGATTAGGGTTCCAATAGCCAACATAATAATCAAACCGTAATATATAACTCATGCTTGCTAATAACCATAGCTACAATCAATAAGTAAGCTTAATTGCTAAAACGACAAAATTTATACCTTCAAGCCCTTAAAATTTCCAAGATCCAAAGTCGCTACTTAGCAATTCTTAGCTCCTTTCCTTAGGTTCCAATCCGCCCAAGCACTCCTAGAGGCCTATGAAGAACCCATCTTCAAGTTCCAACTTCAAAGTCAAGAACTCCAATAGTTTCCGCCTTGACTAACGTGAAAACTCCGTTTTCCAAATCTTTCTATTGAGATAACCTTATAATACCCTTGGGGACATTGGGTTAAAGTCTTGTGGCTAATGGATCAAAATCACAAAATTTTTGTGTGGGAGAGGGCTTGAACCCGAGAGCAATGTTGCTAGAACAACAATGTTTCTAATTTTTCTAAGTGTTAAAATGAGCTAGTCTTGCTACTAGTTAGTATATAACACATATTGGAAGGCTTAGATATTAACAAATGTGAGGCTAGGATGATTATCACAAGGATCAGCTTATGTGGCAAGTTGACTAGTCAATTATGTCAAGCTGCAAGACTTATCATCTACATAGGTCAAATGACCATTTTACCCTTAACATTTTCGTCCAAGACCACTAGTTGGTGCCACGCGTGTCGCCTCTCATTCGTCCCATAAAATTCAGAACCTCGTGGGCCCCACAAAAATGTAAAATTCCTCGTGGGCCCCACGTGACCAAATCCGTAAAAATAAATTTCCATAGTGTTAATAAGTTCCATACTTTACAAATAATGCCTTTGAGAATCCAATTCTCAACAACGAACATTTTTCCTTACCGACGTTCGAAGATTTTCGTCGGAAAAACAATTCTTCCTTTCGCATCGATTTCCAAGTCTTGTTTCCTTCGTACATTCTCCTTTACATGTCCCGACTTACGGTGTAACATTCTTCCCCTTAGAAACATTCGCCCTCGAATGTTCTTAGTCTGTTGTCACGCTTATACAAACTCCGACAATCTCTATACTATGCCTATCAATCAAATGCACAAGACCAACGATGCCACACACGCATCACCACATAACATACGTAAACATAATAATGGACCTTCCGTCCGTGGTCCCTTCTCACAAAACTCGAAGGTTACGATTTTTCCAAACACGGATCCTTAGAGGTTCCTTTCTTTCCTTACTTGTCATACTTTCTCGTACTTTCAAACTCATCTAGTACATGTACAAAATCTCAAATTTTGTTTCGTTCCCCAACTCGAGTTACTAATCAAACCCGCCATTAAGCTACTTGAATTTCCGCTAAGGCTCTTCTCGGTCCTTACGACCTAGTTAGGTGGAACGATCCACGAACTCGCACCACGATTAACTAAACTTGGGCTGGCATCCTCGTGACCCTATCACATAACGGACCATTTCTAATCGACATCACCCCATTCTATACTATCTACGGACGAAATGAGTCCACAACCCGACTCATCGTCACCCTTAACTTCTCGTTCTTAGTCGAAATACATCTCTCTTATCTCAAGGTACTTCTTACCCTATCCCCTATTCACTAGAGGTTCACACATAAGCCAAAGTATTTCTACTATACAATCTTCCCTATCTGGCCTAACATCACATAGGTAATTACAACTTGTGAACTCTACACAACTATAGTCTCACCACTTATCATTCTTGTCAATATTCTTAACTTTTCACTTTACTAATCACAAGATCCCTACCGGGTACTATCACTTTACAACTCTTGCAATAAAGGGAAAACATATACGCTAGTGGCAAAATCTGAATCTAACAATGCACGTATGATTCAAAAGAACCGAGATATACCAGAACCCTAGCGACGTTGCTTCTCGATCCCGCCCGAGTCGCGTCATCTATGCGGTTCAAGGACCGTCGAACTATAAACTCCACTGACCTCTACCACGCACCGGTGACATCCAACACCGTCTCCGGGAACGCATACGGTGAGGTAAGGGAACCAACTACCGGCCCCATAGGCTGAGCCACCTCACCGGTGCTCCTTCTAAAAGGACATACCCTCAGAATATGGCCCGACGCCACAATAAAAACAAACACTGCGCTATAACGGCATTTCCGAATGACGCTTACCACATCCGAACACCGAGGAATAAGTGGCCTCGACTGAGAAAATCCTCCGCTTCTGAGAACCTCGATCCCTGGAGCTTGGACCGACTCCTAAATACCTTGTGGGGTCAAATCTCCCACCTGTGAGCTGCGGGGGTATGTACTGGGTAGGCGGGGACGAATATCTCACTCGCTGCTGAGGCAGCTCGTCCAAAAACTCACCGGAACAACCAACCGGTCTAGCCCTCTTACGTAGATCTCCGCTACCGCCTCTACCTCTGACACTGTCTGCATCGCCGAATAACCTCCTGCTGACGAAACTGCAGCACCGCTATCTTGGTTAATAACATAATGGCTTCCTTCATGACCCTAAAGTCTTCCCTTAACTGAGAAACTGGAGGCTCTGGTGCTGGGGCCTCAAAACCTGGCGAAGAAGAACTCGCCGACTGCGGAACCACATCCGGTATGCCCTGGGCATAAGCCCTATCAACTCTCTGAGTCTGACTAGTAGCTCCTGCTACTCCTTTGCCCTTCAGGCATGTTGCCTCGAGGCATAATCAGAAATGTAATACGTCGAGAGGAATTATCTTACTAACACGCCTCTAGGGCACGATCTCGAGTGAGAAGAATAGAAACCAACTCCTAAATGTCCCGTAGCCTCGCGTTTATGGGTGTGGCGCAACACACCGATAATCAAGACTTACTAGACACGGTCAGAAACATTCCGAGGACCGATCGCTTCGATACCACTGTCACGCCCGAACTCCTGCGTGATCGTGCCCTACCCGCACCCTTCTAACTGAACAACTAAGTAAAACTGCGGAATTTAAATAACACCCGTTTTTTTTTTCTTGAAAACCAATCGTACGTGCAAGGGCAAAGCCGACAAGGCTGCCATATTCAATACTTAACAAAAGACACTACACCGCATACGCAGTCTAATCCACATATGAATACTGCACTTCTAAGAGTTATATCGAACTATGACGGACAAGGCCCCGCCAGCATCCATAATCGCATAAAAAGCTCAGATCGAAGAAATTATACCAAAAAGATAACTCCCAATGAAGGAGCTATCCAAAACTCGAGCGGTCCTACACTGCCGATCACTAAACAACAGACCTAAACTCGCAGATTTAACGCACTTCAAGGAGGTCGAGACGAAGAATGTACCAAGTATGTGAGCGAATATCAGTAATGAAATCATAACGATCTAAACAAAGCAGAGACATGTATGATAGCCAACCTACGCATACAATACATGAGCAATATATCAAGTCGTGACGCAGCCCTAAAAGTCACTATTCAATTATAACTATGGGTCTCACGCCATAATATCAATCATGCCCGTGGAATCCTTCCTCACCGCCGATCCATGATATAACATAGCACCAATAGGCGCATACGAACACCAAGTCCCACCTGTTCTAAAATCAGACGCAAGTAGGCAAACGAGCGGTGGTATAACGTCTTGGGTTTACCTCATTTATACTCGACCGAACGAGGTGGTAAGCAGGGTATAACGCCTTGGGGCTTGCCTCATTTATACTCTTACCGGAGAAGGTGGTATAACGTCTTGGGCTTGCCTCATTTATACTCTTACCCTATCTCAACCGGCCGTCAAACAACACATAAAGCGGTGGTACTGGCCTGGGGTTTACCCTCACTTATACTCTTACCGGAGAAGGTGGCATATGGCCTCGGGGTTTATCCCTCACTTATACTCTTACCCTATCTCGACCGACCATCAAACAAGACATAAGCACTACCATGTCTTCTATAAAAATCCGGGAATTTAACCAAAGTACTACAACTAACTCAAGCATACCCTTGGAATCCCACATCACCGCTTCGACGCCCCAAGAACTTACAACAAGACAACCAAATTCTTCAACCGAGTCGCAAGAACTTAATAAAACATAATACTTGAACTCAAAGGCTATTACCAGCACATATAGGCAAGTTCTCAATTAACCAAGCCAAAGTACTTATCAAGGCACACATAGTATAAATTCTCATTTAACAAGCCAAAGTACTTATCAGGGCACAATTAGAATAAATTCTCATTTAACAAGCCAAAGTACTTATCGGGCACAAATAGAATAATTCTCAATTTATCAAGCCAAAGTACTTATCGTGGCACAATTAGAATAAATTCTCATTTAACAAGCCAAAGTACTTATCGTGGCACAAATAGAATAATTCTCAATTTATCAAGCCAAAGTACTAATCAAGGCATACATAGAATAATTCTTTTAACAAGTCAAAGTACTTATCAAGGCACACTTAGACAAATTCTCAATTTATCAAGCCAAAGTACTACGTGACGCACATTCTTTTATAAAAGACTCCTTTTATGTAAAACCCCAAGATACTAACACCGTAGTATCAAGGCATATCTATTTTTCAAAGTAAGTTACTACACTTTAGAAAACTCATTTCAAAGCTTGAAATCAAGTAACATCAAATTTTTACAATCTAGGCAACTTATGCCCATTAATCAAAATAGACAACTTTCTTAACCTTCCATAAAGTCGTTATAACCAACTTCCCATAAAGCAGTTATAACCCTTTATGGTTTTTGACATATCCATTCCTTTTATAACCAAGAGACTTATACTTTAAAACCAAGTATCACATACTTGCAAAACAAGTTCTTAACTTTCAAATTACTTCAAGTCTCTTAATATAAAGAAAACGAGTTTCTTCTACTTTTAAACTTCAAGTAACTCACACCTTTAAGACAAGTTACTTCTCTTAAACCATGTACTTTCTCCTCTTTAAATCAAATAAGTAAACCACTCTTTGACTCCTAAAGTCATTATAATGACCTTTAGGTTTTGGAACTAAGGCACTAGCCAAAAGATTTGGAAACTACTTCCTTTCAAGACTCTATGTACTTTAAGTAAAATACTTTCACTTTTAAGAATCCAAACTTCACTAAGAAAATGGATTTTACAACTTACAATTTAAACATCAAAGTACAATCAAGGAAGTACATAGAACAAATTCTATTCTAGGCAATCCAAATACAACCAAGGAATGGATCATTTACGAGTAGAACATACTTTCTTAATCTTAAGGAATCATGCTAGAAGAGGAGATAGTTCACATACCTTTCGCTAAATCCACAAGCTGCCGAATACGCGTGACGTAGAAGTGTCAACCTATAATGGTCACAACAATACTATCAACTTCTAGTCTCTAACGAATAATACTAAGTATACGACCTCTAATTCTACGAAAAATCGGGCAAAGACTTCCTTTGTTTCTACTCACTTTGCCACCTTTTAAGGCCGAATACAATAACCAACAAGCCACATTTAAGGCTCCAAACAACAACCAAACAGGGGATTACACGCCTTACAATACGTAAAATTCCGCCCACAATTCATAATGTAGTACAAAAATCCAAGCCATTCTACCAATCTTATAACCAACAATACTAAGGTCTTTTCCAATTCTTCCCTAATTCCAAGTTCTAAGGTCAACATGTTATTTAGTCGTAAACAACTTCAACAACTACAATTTCCTTCTTTATACAACATGTGACGACTTAAACGAATAATCAACTTGAAATGTACTCTTAAGGCTAACATGCTAGTTTTCGGATTAGGGTTCCAATAGCCAACATAATAATCAAACCGTAATATATAACTCATGCTTGCTAATAACCATAGCTACAATCAATAAGTAAGCTTAATTGCTAAAACGACAAAATTTATACCTTTCGAAGCCCTTAAAATTTCCAAGATCCAAAGTCGCGCCTTAGCAATTCTTAGCTCCTTTCCTTAGGTTCCAATCCAAGCACTCCTAGAGGCCTATGAAGAACCCATCTTCAAGTTCCAACTTCAAAGTCAAGAACTCCAATAGTTTCCGCCATGACTAACGTGAAAACTCCGTTTTCCAAATCTTTCTATTGAGATAACCTTATAATACCCTTGGGGACATTGGGTTAAAGTCTTGTGGCTAATGGATCAAAATCACAAAATTTTTGTGTGGAGAGGCTTGAACTCGAGAGCAATGTGCTAGAACAACAATGTTTCTAATTTTTCTAAGTGTTAAAATGAGCTAGTCTTGCTACTAGTTAGTATATAACACATATTGGAAGGCTTAGATATTAACAAATGTGAGGCTAGGATGATTATCACAAGGATCGCTTATGTGGCAAGTTGACTAGTCAATTATGTCGAACTTGCAAGACTTATCATCTACATAGGTCAAATGACCATTTTACCCTTAACATTTTCGTCCAAGACCACTAGTTGGGGTGCCACGTGTCGCCTCTCATTCGTCCATAAAATTCAGAACCTCGTGGGCCCCACAAAAATGTAAAATTCCTCGGGTGGGCCCCACGTGACCAAATCCGTAAAAATAAATTTCCATAGTGTTAATAAGTTCCATACTTTACAAATAATGCCTTTTGAGAATCCAATTCTCAACAACGAACATTTTTCCTTACCGACGTTCGGAAGATTTTCCGTCGGAAAAACAATTCTTCCTTTCGTACCGATTTCCAAGTCTTGTTTCCTTTCGTACATTCTCCTTTACATGTCCTGGACTTACGGGGTGTAACATGGTAGAGGCTATCGTACTTGCCCCGATCAGCTTCGTGATTCAGGTAATTAGTATCATGGTACGGTGGATCCGTGGCTTTCGTACTTTCCCGGTCGATTGACGCAGGTGGATCCGTAGCTATGCCTTCAGACTTGCCTCGCACGGTTCTTATGACACAGTGGGATCTAGTGTTCATGTGTACTCCTTGGTGTTGTTATATCATAGATCGGCGTGAGAAGGAATTCCACGCATGATTGATATTGTGGGCATGACCTATGGTTATATTTGAGTGATGACTTAGAGGCGTGAGTCCATGACTTGACACGATCACAGATATGTTGGTATCGCAGTTTGGCTATCATACATGTCTCCCGCTTTATATATACTATTATGATTTCATTACGATTTTCGGCCACATACTGCAATTGTCAGATCGACCTCCTTCGGCCGCTGCGTTACGCCGCAGTCGAGATACGTAACTGGCGATCCGCACTCTTAAGATCACTGTTCAGTTCTTGGAAAGCTCCATCTCTCCGGAGGCTTTGTCTTTTGGTATGATTCCCTGAGGTTGTAGACTTTTGTACATTCAGGGGGTATGACGGGGCCCTGTCCCGTCACAGATGTTATTCCTAGGTGCGTAGAGTCACGTTTGTGCTTTGGGTGTAAGAATAAGTTGTCTCGCTTCACTTTCGATTAAGTTATTTTATGAAAGACGGCCTCGGCTTGCGATGATGTTTACCTTGTACATATTTTGTATTATGTATGTTCCGCTGCTATTCTCTGATGTGTACCTGACAGGGTGCCCCGATAGGGCACCAGTCGCGGCCCCGGGGTCGGGTCGTGACAGGTATACCCAGTGGCAACCAGCTCATCAACTCCACCATAGACTAAGAAGTAATCTTTAGTACGCCTGAGGTACTTGAGAATACTCTTGACTGATTTCCAGTGTTCCTGGCCAGGATTCTGGAACTTGCAAGTCATACTAAGTGCAAAGGCCACATCTGGTCTAGTACATGTCATGTCATACATAATCGATCCTATAGCCGAAGCATATGGGATCCTCTTCATGCGCTCAAGTTCAATAGCATTAGAAGGGCAGCCGTTATTTGATAACTTGATGCCTTGACCCATCGAAAAACCGCCTTTCTTGGAATTATCCATTGAAAAGCGTATAAGCACTTTGTCTATGTAGACTGATTGTGACAACCCCAACAATGTATTAGGTCTATCTCTATAGATCTTAATTCTCAGAATGTAGCAGACTTCATCTAAATCCTTCATCATGAAGGTCTTGGACAACCAATTCTTGACTGACTGCATGAGAGTCTTATTATCGCTCATTATCAATATGTCATCAACATATATTATAATGAAGACAATACCCGTATCCTTGCGTTTGGAATAAACACAAGGATCCTCTTTGCTTCTGACAAAAACAAACGATTTGATAACATTGTCAAAACAAATGTTCCAACTCTTAGAGGCTTGCTTAAGTCCATAAATGGACTTCTGTAGCCTACACACAACATTTGGTCTGGACTCACATGAAAAACCCTCAGGTTGTTTTATATACACTTCCTCAATTAGATTACCATTGAGAAATGCAGTTTTGACGTCCATCTGCCAAATGTCACAATCATAGTGTGCATCTATTGCAAGCAAAATCTGAATAGACTTTATCTTAGCCACCGGTGAAAAAGTTTCATCATAATTCACACCAGGACGCTGAGTAAGACCTTTAGCCACTAGTCTAGCTTTATAAGTCTGAATCTTGCCAGATGCATCAATTTTCTTCTTGAAGACCCATTTGCATCCTATGGGTTTAACCCATTTGGCAAATCAACCAAGTTCCACACTTGATTGATATACATAAATTCCATTTCGGATTTCATGGCTTCTTGCCATGAATTTGAATCAACGTCTAGCATAGCGTCGTTATAGGTTATAGGCTCGTCATCATCTGGAATATCTAGCTCACTTTGTGTTTCCATAAGCAGATTTAGTCTTTCCGGAGGACGATGAGATCTAGTAGACCTACTGAGCTGATTGTCTTGCAGCTCGCCATACGTATGTTCTTCGTGAGTAGGTTCTCATACCGGTCAGACCACCAACATTAGAGCTTTCAGGAATATCATTTTCATGTCTTTTCTGAATGGGAGGAAATGCAATTGGTGCACTTGCTCCCAAGCTGCATTACTCCTCGTAGCACTCCCACTGGCTGAAGGGGGTACCCTAAATACCCAATCTTTGCCAGAAGCTCCCACTGAATTTTCGCCTTCATCTCGGGCAAGGATTCAACCTCTTTGTTACCTTGTTCTTGAATTTCTTCAAGTTCTATCTCTGTGCAACTCTCATCCTTGTAGACATATTCATCTTCAAGGAAAGTTGCGTTCCTAGAAACAAATATCTTATGTTCTCCAAGAAGATAGAAATAGTATCCCTTAGTTTCCTTCGGATACCCAACAAAGTAACATTTCTCACTTTTAGATTCCAACTTATCAGTGATCAACTTCTTGACATATGCAGGACACCCCCAGGGCCTCATGTGTATAAGTGATTGTTACACCCCGTAGTTCAGGTCATGCGTATGAGTGCGTGCGAAAGGGAGTAAGACTTAAAATTTTCGAAAGATAGGTTGACGGATTGTTTCGGACGGGTTTTAGTCAACGTTGAGGCGGGTTATGACCCGCTACATTGAGAGTTCCTAAGTGTTTCAAAGGCCTAGTGCGTAGTTCGTTGAGGCTAGTTTCCAACGCAACCAACCGTTCGTCGATAGGACATCGGAGTAGGAAGTTATGGGAGTTACAAGTTCAGTCTTGTGCAGAGACATAAATGCGTTTGGACGTGGCGCATGGCGCCGGATATTCGAGGGTCGCTGAAGTTGCGCGCGCCGGAAAAGTCCCGAGAGGCGAAGTTTCAGCGCATGGCACTGCAGGCCGCGGCCGGTTCTGCGAAGTTGAGTGGGGATTTCTGCACTGTTTTGTTTTAAAAGAGGTCATGGGTGGGTGACAAGTGTCCCCCCCCCATCTGAATTCTTGCATGTCTTATATTGACCAAGTCTTGAAGACTTGGTCATCTTTCAAATCCCTCTCTCTCTCTAAGCTAAAGCTCTGACTTCTCTCTAAAATTCCAAGAGGAATTCAAAGCCTAAGGAAAAATCTGAAAAGTTAAGGACAAGAAGGAAGCTTGTGTCTAGCTTGTAGGAGTTATTGTGGTGGTGTTCTTGGAAAGGAGGCTAGCAAAGTTGTTGGAATAATTTTGGCTAAAGCTTTAAGGTAAAGATTCTTCTCTTGTAGCTAGTTATTAGTGTTGCATGTGAGGAAGAAAGAACTTGTAGTAGTAAATAATGCTCTTAGATTCATTGCATGTAAGAGATATGATTTGGATTTGAAGGAATTGAATAAGGTTAGGATGTAAGCATGTTGTAGCCTAAATTTCACCTTAAAATTGTTAAGTTAGTTGTTGCACATTGTGGGGCAGAATTTTACACATCCAAGTTTAGGTGTGTAATCCTCTTTGAAATGTTTGGATTGTTGGGCCTTAAATGTGGCGTTTGGATGATGAATTCGGCCTTTAAAAAGGTGGCAAAGTATGTAGAAACAAGGGAAATGCTGCCCAATTTTCCATAAAAATTAGTAACTTTGAACTTGGATTATTCTACATTGAAATTAGAGGTTAATAAACGTACTATGATCATTTTAGGTTGACGTACTAAGTGTGGTGTATTGGACTTAGCAAGTGGATTAACCGGAGAGGTATGTGAAAACTTTCTTATCTCTTGAGCATGAGTAATTATAACTATATAGTACGGTAGACGTACGTGTTTTAAATGAAGTAAATCCATTTGTTATACTTGACTTGTTTTAAGAAAATGTCTAAGTTGGTCAAGGCGAGTTAACCCACTTGTTCTTGAGGAATGATTTATCTTAAGTAAGGTAGAAAAGGATTTCTTGACATGAAGAAGTATTTTGAAAATTGTGTAAATTTGACTTGAAGTATAAGCCTCTCGGTTAATAAAAGAACGAAATCTTTTGAAACATAAGGAGTTATAACGGCTTTATGGGAAGTTGGTTATAACGGCCTTATGAAAAGGTAAGAATGTCATAATTTCTAAAAAACATAAAGTTAGTATAACGGCTTTATGGGGAGTTGGTTATAATAACTTTATGGAAAGATAAAGAGTTGGTTTTTCTTGAATAAGGTCATGAAAATGAGATCCATTTTTTGTATGTTAATGAAAGCCTAAAGAAGTTATGAGTTTACTTGGACGTGCCGCCAGTGATGAAGGATTCCACGGGTATTTTTCCATTGATTTAGTATGAGTTTACTTGGACGTGCCGCCAGTGATGAAGGATTCCACGGGTATGCTTCCATTGATTTAGTATGAGTTTACTTGGACGTGCCGCCAGTGATGAGGGATTCCACGGGTATATTTCCATGGTCTTTATATGAGTTTACTTGGACGTGCCGCCAGTGATGAATGATTCCACGGGTATGCTTCCATTGATTTAGTATGAGTTTACTTGACGTGCCCGGATGATGAAGGATTCCACGCATGCTTCCATGGTCTTTATATGAGTTTACTTGGACGCACTGGTCGGTGATGTGGATTCCACGGTATGCACTCGACACGCTTACGATGAGATTCCAGGCATGCGATGAGGGTAAGAGTATATCCGAGGGTAAGAGTATATCCGGCGGGTAAATCCTCAAGATTGTTATACCACCTTCTTCAGTGGTAAGAGTATATCCGGCGGTAAATCCTCAAGATCGTTATACCACCGCCTGTGGTAAGAGTATATCCGGCGGGTAAATCCCCAAGATCGTTATACCAATTGCTCGTGGATTTGCTACCCACGATGCGAGGAATACCTCACGCGAGTCCGTTGGGTTTACGCGGTGAAATAGTCCCACGTGCGGGTGAGTACCTATGCGAGGAATACCTCACGCGGTCCACATGACCCACGCGGGTGAAATAGTCCCGTGAGTAGGAGTGCTTAATGACATCGTGAGGCGGATGACCTTGCTTTGATTATGATGCCTATTTTCATGCAGTATAGTATATGATTGATATTCTCATTGTTGGTAAGGTACAAGGTTCTGTAAACTGATTTTTATACATGTCTCCAGTTATTTTAAGACTTATGAGGTATTTTCAGTATTTTTTTCCAGTTTCGCATACTTGGTACTTGTTGTATCGACCTTTCTGGCCGCTCATGCCGCAGTTGAGGTACATAGCTTGTCGATCCGTACTCTTAGGATCACCGTCGCCTCGGGAAAGCTCCATTTCTCCGGAGGCTTTGTCTTTTGGTACGATTCCTTGAGGTTGTAGACTTTTGTACATTCAGGGGTATGGCGGGGCCCTGTCCCGCCACAGTTGTTATTCTTAGAGGTTTGTAGTCACGTTTGTGGTTTGGGCTGTAAGAACAAGGTTGTACTGTTTTACTTTTGATTAAGTTTATCTTATGAAAGACGGCCTTGTCGGCTTGCCAGTGATGTTTGCTACATTCAGGTATATGTGTATGTATGTTCCGCTGCTATTCTCTGATGTATACCGAGAAGTGCCCGCAGGGCACGCCGCGCCCCTGGTCGTCCCGATGATGGCTTCCTGCCACACCATATCTCATATGGTGTCTTTTCGACTGATTTAGATGGAACTCTATTTAGAACATATATTGAGGTCAAAATAACGTATTCTCAAAGGTATGTAGGAAGAGCTGAAAAGCTCATCATGGAACGAACCATGTCAAGCAATATTCGGTTTCTCCTTTCGGCAACACCATTCATCTGTGGTGTTCCAGGAGGTGTCCATTCGGAATGAACTCCATGAAGCTTTAAGTAGTCAAGAAATTCTTTACTTAAGTATTCACCCCCACGATCAGATCGAAGAGTCTTGATACTCTTTGAGAGCTGTTTCTCAACTTCACACTTAAACTCCTTAAACTTCTCAAAAGCCTCGGATTTGTGTCTCATAAGATACACATATCCAAACCTTGATAAGTCGTCTGTGAAAGTGATGAAGTAAGAGAAACCCTCTCCAGCTTGAGTCGAAAATGGTCCACATACGTCCGTATGTACCAACTCAAGCACCTCCTTGGCACGAATCCCCTTTCCAGAAAGAGGTTTAATGGTCATCTTACCTTTCAAATAGGATTCACAGTTACCATAAGATTGTAAGTCAAATGGTTCGAGGTAATTTAATTTCCTCAACCGTTCTATCCTTGTTTGATTGATATGACCAAGTCTGCAATGCCATAAGTAGGTAGAATTTCTTTCATTTAACTTAGCCCTTTTATTTTGTACATTGAAAATTTCCCTGTGGTAGTTTAATGTATACAATCCATTCACAAGAGGCACAATTTCATACACAACATTATCTAAAGTCAAAACCATATTGCCATTAGACGTGTTTGAGGAAAACCCCTCTGAATCAAGTACATGAATGGAAATAATATTCCTTGTCAAAGAAGGAACATAAACGCTATAAGTTCCCACGCGCTCTGTAGAAACTCGTGCTCCATTTCTGACGTGCAGGTCCACCTCGCGAGGCCCGACCTTCCTGCTATCAGTTAGCCCCTGCAAATTTGTACAAATGTGTGAGCCACAAACGCTATCAAGTACCCAGGAATGAGAATCATTTATAGATAGATTAATTTCAATTACAAACATATCTTTCACATTAGCACCTGGTGCCATTCCTCCGCCTGGAGCAGTGCAATCCTTTCTCCAATGCCCCTTCCTGTTGCAATTCATGAAAACATCCGATGTCGACAATTTCTTCTTCTTCTTCTTTGCCCCTCCCTTGGGCTTCATTGCTGCTGCCGGAGCAACAACTTTGCCCTCCCCCTTATATTGTCCCTTACCTTTCGGTTTGGGGCAACTAGAGGAGCCAACCATCAGAATAGGTGGTCTTAGAGGTCGAAGATTCAAAAGTCTTTAACATATTTTGTAACTCCGGAAAAGTCGCTTTAGTCCCATTCATGTTGTAATTAACAATGAAACTCAAACGACTTAGGAAGTGAGGCAAGAATGAGAGTGGTGGAGACTCTGTCATGAAACCTTATTTCTATAGAAGTTAACCTCTCAATCAACTCAATCATCCTCAACACATGAGGTGAAACTTAGCCCCCTTCATTTAGCCTACACTTGAAATGTTCTATGAGCAGGTCATACTCCATTGTGTGGCTCTGCGAATCATAAAGACTCCTCAAATGGGCTAACATTTAGTTGGGCCCCATTAGTTTCATGCTGTCTTTGCAATGTAGGTGACATAGAAGACAACATTAAGCATTGAGCTGCAGTGGCATCCTTATAATATTTCTTGTAGGCAACCTGGTCAAAAGTTGCATACTCTGCAGAGTCCTCCGCTGGAGCGATGTGGAATACTTTGTCCAATGTATACTCAATTTCTTCCTGTCTAAGGACAATTCTAACATTACTTAGCCAGTCAATGAAGTTGGGTCCGGTGAGTCTGTTTGACTCCATGAGCATTTTCAACGAAAAATTTGACATTTCTGAAGATCTGAAGATAATAGATAGAACAGGAAAATGCAATCAAAATTCATTCTCCTAGATTATACACATTCATAATAAACTAATTTAACATGGACTTTTTGTTTAATTAGCTCCCACTATTTTGCATACTTCTACGACCCCAAAGCATAATACGAACCTAAATCAATATAAATGTCATAATGGGCCAAGATCCAAACATATGCTATATCCGCGTTTGCTTTGACTGATAACTTTAATAGCACACTTTGGTAGGTCCTCAACCAATTGTAAAGCAACTCTACAACTCTTGGTTTGATTAAATATCTTTCATTTTAATCTTACGTCTTTTGACTAGTCTGACACTTTGGCGCCAAGATTCATCTAAACAAGCCAACCCCATTACACGACTGCGTTTAAATGCCTAAGTAAATTTAGCCTTTCCAAGCAAACACTTTGGTGTAAATACCTACAAAAGTTTATTATCTACTTTCATTTTAACACATCTATGAAAGGGTCTCGGTCCTCTTAGACTTGGAGCAAATGTTTTGGTATAAATACCTTTATCGCCGAAAAGGACTTAGCACCCTAACAATTTCACACCAATCCATCCCGAACTTGGTGGTTAAACTCTACTGCGGTGACGATACTGTAGGGGAGGTCCTGTGGTCGAAGACGACTTTGCCAACTCAGGATGCATCTACTGGTAGAGGTGGTGATATGCAGGTGATTGAAATGGACGACACATTATAATTAGACTTGTATTTAATGTTTGGGGAACATTTTAGTTTTCGGGGATTCATTCAAGATCAACAATCAAGTCATACATCATATGACATCCTATCATGCAATTTCTAAACACAATTAGATGAGAAACCATCAAACCCAATATGCATGATAAAAGATAGTTTTAATCACATACTGAGCGCCGTCTACCCAGACAGTTACAACGGTCATTTGAAATTAAACAATTACTGGGCGGCGCCTACCCAGACAATAATTGCGGACGCTATGCTAATAATTTAAATGCATCACATTTAATCACTTATCATATTTGTATATTATTCAATAATATACTATTAATGATAACTATGAGTTTATTTGTCTAAACTCTATAATCTATGTAAATGTCAAACAGTCCCTAAACATTTTCTGATTTTAAAATTCTGATTTTCGGGAATTCTGTAAATTTTTAGAATTTACACTTTAGTCCCTTAAGAATTTAAAATTCAATTCTGAACCCTTATAAATTCATAAAAATGCAATTCTAAACTTCAGAAAATATTTTCAAACTTCTGGGACCTGTTTGCAATTTCCAGAACCTAAAATCAACTTTCAGAAAACTTTCTTTTAATTACTGATTTGCCCGAAAGGACCAAATCTTTTCGATTCAAAACTTTATTTTCAGAAACTGAAACTTCTAAAACTTCAGATTTAGAATCTGAAACTCTTAAGTCTCTGTTTTTTATTTTTGATTTTTTTTATAAAGACGTCGTCGGCACCGCAGTTCCATCTGGTGGCACCGCGGTGCCTTCGAGGCAGTAAGCCAATGAAATTTGTAAATTAATTAGCACCGCGGTGCCTCATAATTTTCGTCACAGGCACCGCGATCCTAACAGGTGGAACCGCGGTGCCTTGAAGGCAGATTATCCGAAATTAATTTTAAGCTTCTGGATGAATAGCACCGCGACTCCCATGAATAGCACCGCGGTGTTCCAATTGTGGAATCCCGGCGCCGCCACAAAACTCTAGCAGGCACCGCGGTGCTCCATCATGGAACCGCGGTGCCTCTCCTCCAAAATCACAAAATTCGAAATTTCCGAACCCCTAAAACTGATTTATGGTCAGATCTTTCAGAAATATCACTTGTATTACCATCACCATTAAAACAACATGTTCATCGACCATCAAATCTAATTTTCTTCTCGTTCTTCATTTCAATGCACCATGCTTTAAGTCGGATAACGCATTTCAACTTAGAAGAGTTATTTATTGGATTGACTTGTTCGAATACATAATTGTATTAACAGATCTGGTCACAAGGACCATGTGTTCTAAAAGTTTAGGATTTTAAAGCTTTTAAATACATAAAGTATAGATCTAAACAAATCCTAACCCATATTATCATTAATATCATTACAAATCATACGAAACAACCCAGACTCTGATACCACTGTAGGTGTTTACGTCGGGTTCGTACACGCAACAGAATTTGAAATTTATGTTTCAAACCCGACGACGGTCGAACTTCAGTATGATATGTAATGTAAAATACAAAGCACATAATTAATGTAAAACTACGACAGAAAACTTACATTCGAAACAACAATCAACCAAGCAGTTGAATCTGTTACTTTGTGTAGTCCGAGGGTGCACACGCAAACGTCCCTCGATTTGTAAGTTCAGAGAACTGTGATGTAATTTGCTAAGTCAGAAATTCTAGGGATTCTGACAGAGCTTTAGAAGAGATTGACCTCTCTTAGGTTTTAGTTGTTTTTGGAATGGGAGGTAAGCCCTCTATTTATAATTGCAAAACAGAGGCTTAGGGTTTCCGTGGGCTGGTCCCAACAGAAAATCAGACCGGTGTTCTTAAGGAGGCACCGTGGTCCCATTACAAGCACCGCGGTCCCATTAAGGAGGCACCGCGGTCCCATTAAGGAGGCACCGCGGTTCTGCCCGGTGTTCTTGGCACCGCGGTCCCAAAACAGGACACCGCGGTCCTGTCCTTTTTCCCAGTCTTTTCCCATTTTAATGTTCCGGTAATCAACCGAACATATAGGTATAATCTCCTTCTAATTACATCCTTCAATCGACGGAACATTTGACTTAGTGTTACCCTTCAGGCCTTTACATATCGTCACTAATTACATTAGGATCTTCACGGAACTCCTAGACTGAGCCGGAAGACGAACCCAATATGTAAAGTTTATCTACATAAAATATGTGAACTGAACCTATATGTGAGAAGAAAAAATCCATTCATTCATGACACACTCAATCAAGCTTAAGATTTGTCAAGTGTCTATCCAAATGACTTGATTATTATAACTCATCTATATTAGTTGACAACAGGACCATGTCGCAGACATGTCCATTGCATTAGCCAATGACTTAGTCAACATAATACCATATGAGTACCTGATTGTTCACTCGAATATAATTCAAGGAATGAATCCTTTCTTGTCTCACATACCACCTTTAATCTACTTCGTAATGCACCCAAAATAAGTCGCGTCTCAACCTATAAGGCATTTGAGCTTAGAACAAGATCAAAGTACATTACTATGTAAACAAGATGATATTGACCTCATGTCTAAGGACTTTTATCTCCAACACGCCGATGATATTATAGACATATAACAAAACAGTACATCAGTAGGGCGTACCAATACTTCAACAAGTATCCATGTGTCCATCACGAGTTGCCATAACTCGTAGCAAGTAAGACATACTACATCCCCTAAGGATATGATGCAGACCACATGTCGACGTATCGTATATCATCGATATCCCAATTTCGATGATCATTAGTCGAGGTAATTTAAGAGTTACGTTATAACATTAATTCTCACATCATTAATAAACACGTAACCTCCAGGGATGCATTTATAGAATATTATAAACAATCAATTAATAATTCAACAAATGCAAATGCCATAATATTAATCATCATTAATATAAATACGAATGTGTATAAAGTACATTATGTCCTAATACAGATTGTCTCTACGACATACATATACTTTCAAAACATTGTCAAACCTTTTAAACATTCAAAAACCATACCAAAAGAATAATCCTCCTAGTTCTCATGATTCTAGTTGGAAGATTCATGAAGACAAGGCCAACACACCTATCATGTCACCTAAGGAGGACGTATCCGATCGATGGCGCGACATTCATGGTGTTCAGAAATGGGAAGGCCTTCTTGATCCACTACACCCGTTACTTCGTCGCGAAATTGTCAAATATGGTGAATTTGCTCAAGCAACTTATGATGCATTAGATTTTGGCTCATTCTCCGAGTATTGTGGAAGTTGCATGTACAATAATCATAAATTGTTTGACAAGTTAGGCCTTAGCAAAAGTGGCTACAAAGTTACCAAGTACATCTATGCTATGTCACACATTGATATGCCTCAATGGCTTGAAAGATCAAGATTGACATACACATGGAGCAAAGATTAAAATTGGATTGGTTTTGTGGCAGTGACTGATGATGAAAAATCGCTATGAATTGGGAGGAAAGACATTGTTGTGGCATGGAGAGGCACTGTGACACCTTCAGAATGGTATGAAAACATGCAGAGGAAACTAGAACCAATTGGACATATGGACTCAAAAGTGGAACATGGTTTTCTTAGTATTTACACATCTAAGAGTGATTCAACTAGATACAACAAATCAAGTGCCTCAGAACAATTCATGAAAGAATTGAAAAAATTGGTGGATTTTATAAAAGCAAAGGTGAAGAAGTTAGCCTCACAATAACAGGACATAGCATAGGGGGTGCACTTGCTCTACTAAATGCTTATGAATCAACAACAAATTTTCCAAAACTTTCAATTAGTGTTACTTCATTTACATCCCCAAGAGTTGGAAATATTGCATTTTAAGACGAGCTTTACCAAATGGGAGTCAAAATTTTACGTGTCACAGTGAAACAAGATTTAGTCCCAAGAATGCCCGGGATAGTTTTGAATGAAAGTTTACAAAAATTTGATGATTTTACCGGGACATTAGAGTGGATTTACACACATATTGGTGCTGAATTGAAGCTTGATATTAGGTCTTCACCCTATTTGAAAAGAGGGTTCAATTTCATAGGGATTCATATGCTTGAGACATACCTTCATTTTATAGATGGTTTTGTTAGTACTAGTTCAACTTTTAGGTCCAATGCTAAAAGGGATGTGGCACTAGTGAACAAGACATGTGATATGCTTGTGGATGAGTTAAGAATTCCTACTTGTTGGTACCAATTGGCCCACAAGGGGTTAGAGTGTAATTCTTATGGTAGGTGGATAAGGCCCAAAAAAGATCCATAAGATATTCCTTCACCTACTAGAGAAGACCATAGTCATGATGAACTTGTATTGAAAGAAATTAGTTATGGATTTTGAATCCTTATATATTATGTTACTTAAACTAACCTGATAACTTAACTTCAGTTCTTAATTTCTTTGTTCTCATTTAATGCGAAACACAGTTTGGACTTATATTCCCATTGTAGATTGCAAAATTCACATGGCATGACATTACTAACTACCAGTACATAATTATATTAAGTAACTATAATCTATTTTATTTATATTCCATAGCTAAACGTTATATTAATCACATTTAATAACTATTCAAATAAAAAACTTTTAGCTATGCCGTAACATACGGCGGTTTTTTCAATACACCTATTTTCAAACCATTTTCTCTCTTATTCTCTATCAATTTTCTCCTATTTTCCCTCCATTTTCTTTATGCATGATCCTCAAACAATCACTTCCTTCTAAATCGGTGTTGCGCACTAATAGATAAGTTATTGGGTAGTTTTTAGTTGTTTACACTATATTTCGTCTTCGTATGAGGGATTTATGCTCGTTTCAGTTCCGAGAAAAATTGTTTGTTCTGGTGTTTTCGCCGTGCAGGCCTCTGGGGTGGGCTTCTGGGCTATAAAACAATCAGACTGCATCTCTTTCTTATTTTGAGCATATATTGAGTTCTAGAGCTCCGTTTGAGGTGATTTTTGCGCAATTGATCTCGTATCAACAAGGGGGTAAGTATCTAGCTTCGTTTTATTATTTTCCCACAATTATTTTTGTTGGTTGTGGTTTTTACCCATGATTTGGGTTGTGGAAAATGAGGATTTTTGATATAAAAATAAAATAAGCTTTTTCTCGATTTGAGATACAATTAGTGGATAAATTTTGACTATTTTTGGTACGTAGATTCTATAAATCATGGATAAGCTGATATTGCACTAAATTTTCTATTTTGCCCTTCGTGGCTAGGAATCCTATTTTGGGTGATTTTTTTGGTACGAATTTAAAGTATGTCAATTTGGGTACCATTGAGTTCGTATGAATTCCTAGAATAATGTATTGAATGTATCTAACCCGAACTTCCTACAAAATGATTATTTTACCCTTCGGGTGGGAAATGAATTTTTGAACTAACTTTTCAACCCGAAATTCTTCTAAGACTTTTATGGGGTATCCTTCGAATCTTGTTTTAATATAAAATTCATAATTGATAGACTTTGCTTATTCTAAGACATTTCAGAAGAAGAAAGCTTGAGTTAGATAGTTCGGGGTGCCTGTTTGGCCTTCCAGTATGTTACAACTTACCTTCTGGTTAGACTTCGATTAGCGAAGCATATGTATAGTTAGATTCTGTTGGAGAAAGCATGTACGTCTTTGGGTACGGAGTTGGGCTGGATTACTTAGATTGGTTATTGTTAACTGAATGTGACTTGTTGCCTCATTATGGTTATTGGATTTGTACGTAGTTGCCATACCTTACTTGTGATATAGTTGTATCTCACTTATCTTGATATTATCATGGTTAGGGGAAGGAACTTAACTTGATACTAATATTATTATAGGTGCCCATATGTGGCACATTTGAGGATTCATATGATACATTTGATATTGTCATTGCATTGCATTCATTCTATTTTCATAATATATTTATATTATCTGTGATTTGCGTGACAATGATAAATGAGAAGGAAACAATTCTTATGACATTTGATTACGTAGACATCTCTATGTTGTGTGATACGGAGTGACTAACACGGTGTTCAGTGGAAGAGACACCTTTAGGTTGTGTGATATGAAGTGACTGGTACATGGACTTCGTGGATTCCACATGGGTCATGACTGCTGGGACCTAGAGATATTCCATCCGGAGCATATATGTACAAAGATTGCATGTGGACATTGCATTGCATATGCATTCATTTTCATTATCTCATTTTACATCTATGGATCAGATTTGTAAATTGTACTTGTGTTTGTGATTATTCCGAGAAATCCTGAAAACTTGACAACTTGGGTTTAGGTTCTTCACCATAGGCTATGATTTGACTATTGATCTTTCTGTACTTGAGTTGTTATTATTGGACAGTGTAGTGTTGTACTTGATTGCGAGCATGCTTATTCTTCATTCTCTTACTTTATATATGTTAGCTAACTATTGTCGGTCTATGTTACCTATCAGTACATAGTATTTGTACTTATACTATTCTTGATACACCCTTTTTGTAGTGTAGAGTTGTTGCAGATACATGAGTGAGGTTATTAGCTTTCACACCCGGTTCATCCAAACTTTTGTTTTTAATTCTCATTCTAAACATAAGTTGTATTCAGGTTATCGCTATAACTTTTATTCCAGTTGTATAATTAGAAGATCTTGTACTATTCAGATCAAATTACTTGGGTAGTGTTGTATTCCGCATTATCACACACACACACACACACACACACACACACACATATATATATATATATATATATATATATATATATATATATATATATATATATATATATTTTAGACTTTTATTGTTTATTATTTATCTATGTTGTTGGATGAATCTGTAATGGATGAGTTTTCCTACTAGAAAAAGAGGTAGTGCCCGCGCGTTTCCCGATTTGGGACGTGACACATCATACCTTACATTTAGTTCAGTTTTAGTTTCAGTTATTTCAGTTTCCTTACATACACGATACATTATTTCATGTCCCTTTTGTCGGGGAAGCTGCATTTCATGTTTGCATTTCTCTCCAACTTCTAATTGTTGATGCACTTCTCATCAACCTTCCATTATTGGAGCACTTTTCTTCAACATTCATTATTTTTTTGTTTTATTGATGCGCTTATTACTAGGCCTAGGCATAAATCACCGAAAATCGAATTACCGAATCGAACCGAAAATTTTGATAATTCGATATTCGATACGGTATTCGGGAAATTAAAATATACCATTCGGTAATTCGATAAATACCGAATACCAATATAATTTTTAATAAAGGCCCAATATTAATATTAGTGTATTATAATTTATAATGGCCATCAGTCCTGGCCCCAACCCATATATTTTAGGGCATATCTGATATCTCAAAAATGAAAACCTCTGCGTCTCCGATTCACTAATTTGTTTAACTGATCACTCTGATTCACTACTTTGTTTACCTAGATCAGTTAATACCAATGGCTACAATCTGCTCTGTAAATATTGTCAACTAAGGCTCTCATAATGGCATCAGGCCAGTCCTATAAGCGCAATAAGAGGCTCTTACAGTACCTTGCAATTTGCATGCATCGGTTGCTTTGATTAGAACATGAGGATTGAAAAGCACTTGTCAATTTTGATATATATATATATATGCGCAATATGTATGTACATCTGCATGGTATGAAACCTTCCTTATTTTATTATGTAAAGCTTGACTTTAATATAATATTACCGAATATCGTACCGAATCGAATTTTGATTTAATAATTGACTTACTGAATTGAAGTTTGAAAGTTCGTTATTTGATATTTACTTTCAATTACCGATTATCGAATTATCAAACCCAAACTTTAAAAATTCTGAACCGAATACCTGACATCCACCCCTACTGGTTACCAACATCTTTCTTCTTTTCTCAATTGTTGACAATTGTCTGTGAATTACCAACATAATCTTTTGTGATCTCCAGCATACATTGGCTAACATAAGTTATTTGATTTTTTACAAAATCGTAGTGGCTCTTATACCAATATGAAAATACTTTATTCAGAAATCAATAGATTCTCTACCATATATCTCTACTTCTCCATTATTTTTCTACTTATATGAAAATAGCTAATAACACGTCTATTTATGATTATATGAAATATAATTTGACTAAAAATTGAAAATAAACCTATTGAATTTTGATTAAAAAAATCTAATTAGACATATATTTTAAATACTAATCAATTTAATTTTCCACAATTGTTAGGCGTATATACACCTTTTGAGTCATTTTTAGTTAGTCTTTGGCCCATTTTTGTACAAATATGTGTCATGTTAGGATACATTTTCTTTCTTTTGAGTCACAGTGGTTTAAAATGGCACATTGGCGAAAAGAAGCAAAAAGAGGGCAAAAACAGAGGTTTCAGAGCACAAAGAGACGAAAAGCTGGCACCCCGGGCAAAGTACAGGGTGACGCTGTGGCGCCAGTCCATCAGGAGCAGCAGGGTCACGGCGCCCAGATCGCTGGACAGCTGCAGGAGTTTCGACGCCGGTCTTAGGGTCGTGGCGCCGACGCGGGTTTTCAGCCAAATCCAAATGGGAATGGGCCAAGACCAAAAGAAAAAAGTTGGGAACATTTTTGGAGGATATAAAAAGGCCTTAGGGCAAATTTTTGAAGGGTTCCACAATCCCTAACTCTACACAACACATAGTTCTTGAAAGCTTCAAGATTGGAGGTTTGTTCTTGAGTAATTCTTTTTCTTACTTTATTTATTTTTCAGTTTATGTTGGATAATCTTTTAGTTCTTAGCATGTCTATAGCTAAGAGCTAAACTTTAATTAGGGTTTTCCATTCGAATCACTTGAACCTCGTTTTATGATTTAATGCATGGTTTTGGTTTCTTCTTTATATAGTTGAGATTTATTCAATAATTGCTTGGTAATTAATTGATCACTAATTATCATCACATATATGATTTCTAATGGAGATCCGAAAGGGGAGATTGTGAATATGCTATAGTTGAATAAACATAGGTTAAAATCGTGGACGAAAGTACTCCGATACTTGTGTAGTTTAATAGGTTGTTGTTCTTAATCCTCATTTGTGATAAATCTTATCATCGAAA
The DNA here is from genome assembly GCA_029844215.1 of Przewalskia tangutica. NCBI lineage: Eukaryota > Viridiplantae > Streptophyta > Magnoliopsida > Solanales > Solanaceae > Przewalskia > Przewalskia tangutica. Next base: position 9,226,843 of record CM056718.1, on the reverse strand, counting down.
GATAGAAGGGTTCTGCATCGGGGTTGAGTGTTTATATATCCTAACCGGAATATAAAATGACTTAGTTAACCTGATATCTCAATATAGAAGAAGAACCTTTATCATTGCATTAAAGATTAAAGCGAGCGGATAGTTGAGGAGATTGGAAGCCCTATTTACACCATATCTGATTTAAGTAAAGTAATTTAGTTAACTTTTATAATTATTTAGTAGTCATAGATACAAACAACCATCAAAGTATCGATCACCAAATAGATACCATAGGATAAAAATTGGTAATTGAACACTAATCCATGAGGACGATATTCGGTCTTACCCAGACTATATTACTTGTCACGATACGTACACTTGCGTTAAGCGTGTGGATAAATCGCTAACAAGTTTTTGGCGCCGTTGCCGGGGATTGGAGTAGTTCAATATCAGATTATCTATTCTAAATTTCTAATTTGGTTTTTATTTTTCTTTATTTTATTTTATTTTATTTGTGGAACCGTGCGTCGTGATTTGTTTGTTGTTTTTTATTAGTCTCAGGAACTTAGTTTATGCGAAGTAAGAGAGGAGCTGACATTACTATCCCTCTGAATCCTGGAATTGAGAGATTGTGCAGACAGAACAGGAAAGAGAAAAGAGCAGCTGATTCCTTAGAAATGGGAGATTAGCGAAACAATAATTTGGGGGATGATGAGTTACCACCGGTTTTAAGACAAGTCCTTGCAGAAAGGAGCTTGGGGGACTATGTGATGCCAATCATTACAGGGGTACATACTTGCATAAGGCTTCCAGCTGTTGAAACCAACAATTTTGAAATCAAACCAGCCATATTGCACATGGTTCAAAGTTCAGTTCAGTTTGGGGGATTACCGTCTGAAGATCCTTACTTGCATCTAGCAAATTTTCTGGAGCTGTGTGCAACCTTCAAATATAATGACATTACTGATGATGTCATTCGGTTGAGACTCTTCCCATTCTCACTCAGGGATAGAGCAAAGTTCTGGCTGAACTCATTACATGCGAACTCCATCACTACATGACATTATATTTGAAGTGCCGGCTGAACTCATTACAGGCGAACTCCATCACTACATGGCAAGACTTAGCCCAAAAGTTTCTTGTCAAGTTCATTCCTCCAGCTAAGGCAACAAAGCTTAGAGGTGAGTTGAATAATTTCTATCAGCTGGAGAGAAAGTCATTATATGATGCATGGGAAAGGTGTTAACAGTCAATTTTGACCCATTTTTCGTATATTTGTTGCAATTTTATGTGTTTTAGGACACCACATTCTAATCATCATTTTTTGCATTTTTATCTTTTTATTTTTAAATTAATCATTATGTCTTTGTTAATATTATGTTTCTATTATTACTACACCGTCGTTTATTTTAATAATATTTGCATCTCTATAAATAATTAATTGACATCCCGCTTTAATTTTAATTAGACATTAAACATTTGTTAATATTATGTTTCTATTATTATTACACCATCATTTATTTTAAGAATATTTGTATCTCTTTAAATAATTTTTATTTTAAATAATTAATCCGTTTTGCATTTTGTCAAACCAGTCCAGTCTGAGGCACAATCCGGATCAGTCCACTCCACCATTCCATAAGCCCAACCACCCATTTTTAAATTTCAAACACCCATTTATTTTCCCCCCAAAACCAAACCTAAAAACTAAACCATAATCCTACCCCTATATAATAAACACTACCACAAAAAAAAGGGGAGGGGAACCAGATGAGGGGGTCAGCCGCACACCCTATTTCTCACAATCTCTCTCATTAATCCTCCATCTCTCCCTCACTGATTTTATTTGAACACTCTTTTCTCCCTCAGTCTCCCACCAGCCCATCCCGTCGCCCTCTCCCCTGTCCCCTCAACCGTCAACCACCGATGTTACACGCCACTGCTCACCCGGCGAACCATCATCACCGTTGCTTGTATACTATCAGTGACGCACCTCACTGCTCACCGTCGAATCTCACCACTGCGGTGGTGTCGCTCCGGCGACCTCGTCGTGGAAGTGACGCCGCCGCTGCCCTCTCTCTGTTGGTAATGTTGAAATCTGCCGGAGTAAAAACTTCGGCGACGTCAATATTTTACTTCTCTTGCGGCCATGAGTGTTGTTGTTTTTTTTCTGTTAAGTTTAATTTTCGTGGTGTTGGCATATTACCGGAATTTATATTTTTCAGGTGACTCTTGTTTGTTTTTATCTCGTTGAAATCTGTTGTTGGTTTTGGATATGGACGGATTTTCTATTTTTTGATATGTCGCCGGAGTTCTTTTGAAATTCCGGCGACCCCTAGTTCGGCTCATCTTTTGGACCCGATTGTTGTTTTGTTGGGTGTTAGTGGACTGATATTTTTAATATTTTGTTATCTGGCCGGAGTTCTAAAAACTCCGGCGACCTTGTTCTTGACTGCATTTTCGGACATCGATTGTTATCTTGGTTAATGGGCTGATTTTATGTTTTTGGGGCATCTGCCGGAGTTTTAAGACTCTGGCGACGTTTTGAAAATTCCGGTGGACTGTTTCCGCTGACTGTTTCCACTGTTCCGGCGAACTGTCATGTTTCTACTATCCTGTTGTTCTCTGGACTGATTTTATAATTTTGCCTTCTAAATTATCTTTATTAAACTGATTTTTAAAGAACAGATACTACACTTGGTATTTTACTGATTTTGAACAAGATACTACACTTGGTATTTTACTGATTTTTGAACAAGATACCACACTTGGTATTTTATTGATTTTGAACATGATACTACACTGGCCGAAGAAGGATTTATCCGTCGATCTGGAGGCCTCCATGGTAAGCGAGACGGAATATGTGGGCGAGGAGGAAAGTGAAAAGATTAGACGAGAATGCATAGTATCGTTCACCGGGAGGTGAGTCGACCGCAACCGAAGCGATATTGGCTTCTCATGTCTTAGTATCCTTGACATAACACTAGCTGAGCCCACACTATATAAAAATATATCTTTACATATATATCTGTATATATATATATACATACGTTGTGTTTATTTGATAATTTATTTTATTATTTACTAATTCTTTTACTAAGTGTCTTTTGCAGGTACCCGGAGGCGCACCCCAAAGTTAAAGCATTCACATAAAATAAAATAAAAGCGAAATATCGCTAAATTCTCTTCATTCCATCTTTTTATGATTATTTGCTTTCATTACTATCTTGTTAAATCTATATCTATTTTAAATATTTGCATGCCTAGTTTAAATATCTCTTGGTTGGTTTAATAATTAGAACACCTTTAGAATTGTAGATTGCATGTTAGCACAATAATATTAAGCCTAAGTTTGTGGGACAACATGAGTTAGCGGATCCTATAGGATGCATGACCCCTTCCCTTTAGGATAATAAAGAACCTTACCTAGAATTTCACATAGTTTCACAGACCTTTAAAAATGGAGATCATTCGTAGTATTTTATGCTACATTTTTAGTGTCCTAATTCACTATAATAATTAGGTGGCGACTCCTTGAATAAATTTAGGAATCAACCATACGAAGTACTCCAGTTTTAGACTCCGGTTAAAATGGGGTGTTACAGCATGGCGACTCCGCTGAGGATCTTTAGTTTCTTAACCATAACAAACATAGGTTAGTAAATTTATTGTGCTTTATTTTCTTTATTTTGCTTAAATTGCTTCTTTTATTTTTTTTACACTTATTTGCTTTTACGTTTTGCCTAAATTATTCTGCTTTACATATAAATATTTTGCATATTGTCTTAACTACTATTTGTTACCGCTTTCCTTAAATTGACATTACACTCATATTTCCTCCATTCTGGAAAATTAACATCACACGACCGATCCCGGGCGCGATCGTGCCCTACCCGGCACCCTGCTGTATACATCAGAGAATAGCAGCGGAACATACAACATTTTTAGACAATAATAACACAGGCTAGCCGATAAGGCCGCCTTCCATAAAATATGCATAGTCAAAGAAAACTGTACAACTCGGTTCTTACAGCCCCAAACCACAACATGTGACTACAGACCTCTAGGAATAACAACAGTGGCGGGAAAGGGCCCCGCCATACCCCTGAATGTACATAAAACTACAACATCAGGGAAAAACTGTACCAAAAAGACAAGCCTCCGGAGAAATGGAGCTTCTGACGTCTGATATGTGATCCTAAGTATGAGGATCCACCACCTGCTTACCACACTGCGGCGTGAACGCAGCCCAGGAAGGGGGTCAAGACACATATGTACTAAGTATGTAAATCGGAAAATATCGTAATTACATCATAAGTTTAAAACAGTTTAGAGACGTGTATGATAATAAAATTACGATACGTTGTCTTACTAACAATGCGACTAACGAATAGTATACCTACAAAATAAAAATACGAAGCTAAACAACAAAGCAGGACCATCCGCCCACAGTTTCATTTAGCAATCCTACTCCTGGGACTATTTCACCCGCGTAGTCGTGTGGACCCGCATGAGGTATTCTCGCATAGTCAGACCCGCCCGCATGAGACTATTTCACCCGCATAAGCCCATAAGGACTCGCATGAGGTATTCCTCGCATCGTGGGTAGCAAATCCACGGAAAAACAGGTGGTATAACGGCTTGGGGATTTACCCCTCATTTATACTCTTACCCCAAGACGTGGTATAACGCCTTGGGATTTACCTCATTTATACTCTTACCACGGAGAAGGTGGTATAACGCCTTGGGGTTTACCCCTCATTTATACTCTTACCCTATCTCAACCGGCCATCATACATAACATAAGCCGTACCGGCTTATCATACAATAAATAAGCAAGTTAAGAAATCCCCCTAACTTCTTATTAGTATTATTCATATACACTCTCATTTTAGTTTACTTAAGGCACTAGCATATCTTTTATAAAAATCCGGGAATTTAACCCAAGTACTACATACTTCTACTCTTTAAAACAAATGACTCTTTTTAGTATAAAACTTCCAAGATACTATTAACCATAGTATCAAGTCAAAATTACTTTTCAGGACAAGTCACAATACCTTTAGAAATAAAGTTTGGTTTCTAAATCAAGTGACTCCTTTTCTTATAAAACCATAGGCAATTGATGCCTTAAAATCAAATTGCCTTTCATTAAATCAAGTCATTTATCTTTCCATAAAGCTAATATAACCAACTCCCCATAAAATCGTTATATTCACTTTATACCTTAGCCAAATACAATTTCCTATCCAAGGGACTTATACGTTTAAAACGAAACAAGTATCACATACTTTAAAACTCTTCAAGTCCCTTAACTTTAATAAAACTTAAGACATCCTTAATACTTTCAAAGAAGTGAGTTAATCTCCTAACTCACCCGACTTGGCCATTCATAAAACTAGTAAAGGATATCAAGGTTCTTGACGCTCTGCATACTATATCCGTGCAACTAGTCATGCTCAAAAGATAGGAAAAGTTCTACATACCTCTTCGGGTCAAACCACTTGCCAAGTACAAAATCCCGCCCGTAGAATGTCAACCTATAATATCCACAATACGTCTATTAACGCCTTACTTCAAACGTAGAATATTATAAGTGTAAAGTCTCTAAATTCTACGGAAAATCGGACAACACCTCCTTTGTTTCTACTTACTTTTCCACCTTTTTCAAGGCCGAATTCAATAACCAAACACGCCACATTTAAGGCCCAATCAATGCAATTAACAATAGGGGATTACACGCCTACTAGACGTGTAAAATTCCGCCCCACAATAGATATCAAACTAATACAAACTACTAGTCCAATTCGGCCACATTGAGATGCAATACCAATTCTTATCCAATTTCCATTTCAATCCAAGTTGTTAGCATAACATGATATCAAGTCGCAATCGATTATAACTACTATAATCTTCAAGTAAGTAACATGCGACGATTCTAATAACGACCAAATTGTAATCCAACTTCACATGGCTTAAATGACATTTTGGATTTAAGGCTACAATCAATCCATAATACTTATCAAACTTCAACATATAAACTTCATGCTAGCAACATGTAAAGCTAACAACAAACAATATATATAATCTTGTAATACTTTTAAGAGACACGATTATACCTCAACGAATCTTAATCCAACTCCAAATCCGAAGTCGCTCCTTGGCAACTTAGAGCCTCTTCAAGACACTTCAATGCGCTACTTGAGACCCTTAGAACAACACCAACAAATTTCCTTCAAACTTCCAAACAAAACCTAGGAAGCAACTAGGTTTTCACCTTGCGACTAATACGAAAACTATCGTTTTCCGAGATTTTTCTATTGAGATACACTTACAATACACTCAAGAACCTTGGTTTAAAGTGTGGAGCTTAATGAACAAGAAACAAAAAATTTTCTTTTTCTTCTTGAGTGAACCCGAGAGCAACTATTGTTGCTCTTCCAATTTCTTGAAATTTTTTCTAAGTGTTGGACTCACTCTTGCTACTAGTAGTATTATATAGCACAATGGAGGGTCAAGATGTGAACAAATGGGTGGTTTGGATGAGGTCTTATAAAATATCAAGCCTTGTGGACCCTTTGACTTAGTCAATATTCTCAAGCTCACTACTTGCAAGACTTAGTCATCCTACAAAGGTCAAATGGCCCTTTAGCCCTTGCCTAATTCGTCCAAGGCAACCATAAGGGGGGGGGGGGGGGTGACACGTGTCGCCCTCCCATTCGCCACAATATTACGTTTTCCGACAATTTCATAATTTCGATAAATTTTTTACAAGTCTCAAATCTTAACACTTGTGAGTTCTTACGTACGATCTTAAAACATGTCCTGTAAATACGGGGTGTAACATTCTTCCAATTATACCCCGTAGTTCTGGCCATACGTGTGAGAGCGTGCGAAAGGAGTAAGACTTAAAAAAAATTCGAAAGATAAGTTGACGGATTGTTTCGGACGGGTTTTAGTCAACTTTGAGGCGGGTTATGACCTGGTACATTGAGAGTTCCTAAGTATTTCAAAGGCCTAGCCACAAGCGGAATACCTCATGAGAGTTCCTTATTGATACTACGGGCTTATGCGGGTGAAATAGTCCCATGCGGGCGGGTACAGCCTATGCGAGGAATACCTCATGCGGGTCCACAGGACCTATGCGGGTGAAATAGTCCCAGGAGTAGGGGTGCTTATTGATACTACGGGCGAGGTACCCTGTTTTGATCATAAGCCTCCTATTTTTATGCAGCATTATATATATACTTGTTACTCTCATTGTTAGTAAGGCACAGTGTACTGTATTTTGATTGTCTTTCATGACTCCAGCCTATTTTTCAGACTTATGATATCATTATTACAATATTTTCCAGTTTTACATACTTGGTACATATTGTGTACTGACCCCCTTCCCCGGGGGCTGCGTTCATGCTGCAGGTAAGGGTAAGCAGGTGGTGGATCCTCGTTCTTAGGATCACTGTTCCGGTGTCAGAAGCTCCATTCCTCCGGAAGCTTATTTTTGTTGGTACGGTTTTTCCCTGATGTTATAGACATTGTGTATATTCAGGGGTATGGCGGGGCCCTGTCCCGCCACAGTTGTTATCCCAGAGTGCGTGGTCACGTATGTGTTTTGGTTGTAAGAGCAAGTTGTACTGCTATACTTTTGATTAAGTATATTTTTATGGAAGCGACCTCGTGGTGGCGGTGATGTTACCTTTTTATAAGTTATGGGTGATGTATGTTCACGCTATTCTCGATGTATACGGCGAGGTACCGGCAGGTACGATCGCGACCCCGGGGTCGGGTCGTGACAAAAGTGGTATCAGAGCAGTTAGTCCTCGGAAAGTGTCCACAGACCGTGTCTAGTAGAGTCTTGATTATCGGTGTGTTGTGCACCATATCTATAATCAGGAGGCTGCAGGGCATTTAGGATTGGTTTCCATTCTTTCACTCTAAGATCGTGCAATAGAGCTGAGTTATAGGTTGAACCTCCTCTGATGTTTTCCTTTATGTATCAGTTATGCCTCCACGCAAGGCAACCGCGGCCCAGAAGGGCAAGGCAGCTGAGGGTGCTGCTAGTGGGATGTGGAGGGTCACGAGGGCACAGGCCCAGTCCTTACCAGAGATGATGTTTCGAGCGGCGAGTTCCACGATGTCGCCCGGCCTCGATGGAGTTCGGCGTGAGCGGCTCGAGACGCATGCGGAGCCTCCGTCCCACAATCGGTGAGTATAGAGATTACGAGAGCAGATCCACTTATTGACCAAGATATAGTGGCGGCGGCCGGGAAGCGGCGGCCAACCCAGAGCCGACGATTTACTTCGGATTTCTAGGTTGTCATCCACCCGAGTTCTATGGCTCGAGATTCGAGGAGGATCCACAGGAGTTTGTCGCGGCGATTCTGACCGGACCATGCAGTGCTCGAGCCTCGAGATCGAGTCCGTTATGCTAGCTTCTTACCGGTTACGCGATATTGCGTTGAACTGGTTTGAGTCATGGGTGTTGTCGAGAGGTGAGGATGCTCTTCCAGCTGTTTGGGAGGAGTTCACAGAGGCTTTCCTGGATCACTTCTTACCTCCTGAGGTGAGGAGAGCCCGCGTAGATAGATTCTTGACCTTGAGGCAGGACGGGAGGACTATTAGAGAGTACATCCTGGAGTTTGACTCCTTGGCTAGATATGCGCACACCATTGTAGCTGACATGACAGACAGGGTTCATCGATATGTGATGGGGTTAGACCGTCATATGATTACTGCATGCTTGGGGGTGGCTCTTCAGCCAGGGATGGATATTGCCAGGATGCAGGCGTATGCGCAGGGGATTGAGGATAGAGAGAGGCAGGATCAACTAGATTTAGGCCAGCCCAAGAGGGCGGCAAAGCAGGTCTCAGGCGATTTAGCGGACAACCTCGGTGAGACTAGGTCCACATTTCGGCCCGGACAGAGTGCTCCTTCTCGATTTTACGGCGGGAGGTCTAATCACCGGGTTATTGAGCAGTCGTGGCTCCAGACTTGAGGGTTTCGGAAGCGGCCGTCACTGTCGAGACCGCCACGCCTCGGTGCGTTTGATGCGGTAGGTCTCATCCGGCGAAGTGCGTATGGGTTGAGGCGTGTTACTCTTGTGGCAGCGGGGCCATCGAAGGATTGTCGTCCTTAGGCGGCGGAGGCGTTATGGTTCGGCCGACGGTCGATTCTTTGGATCTTCATCTTCGATGGTCGATGCCTCGGAGGCGGTACTTATGGGCGGCGAGCGCGGCGAAGGTCGTGGTAGGGTCCCGATTCTAGCGGTCCTCAGAACCGCATCTATGCTATGTCCAGCCGTCAGGACCAGGAGGCGTCACCAGATGTCGTCACAGGTACATTGATGGTTTCTTGCTGTGACGTATATGCTTTGATAGATCCAGGTTCTACCTTGTCCTATATATCTCCCCATATTGCTGATAGAATAGGGATAGAGCCCGAGTTCATAAGACCTTTTGAGGTGGCTACGCCAGTAGGTGATTCAGTGGTAGCCGAGCGGATATATAGAGCTTGCCCAGTGACTATAGACAGTCGTCAGACTCTAGCCGACTTGATAGAGTTGGATATGACGGACTTTGATGTGATTATGGGTATGGATTGGCTAGCGTCTTGTTATGCCAATGTGGACTGTAGAGAGAGATTAGTACGATTCCAGTTTCCTGGTGAGCAGGTTATCGAGTGGAAGGGGAATACTGCGTCGCCGAGGGGTAAGTGTATTTCTTACCTCAAGGCTAGGAAGATGGTGCGGAAAGGGTATATCTACCATATGGTTCGGGTATTCGATACTGATGTTGAGATACCGACCTTGATCGATTCCGGCCGTTAGAGAGTTTCGGACGTATTCGGGATGAAGCACGTATCCCTCCTGAGAGGGAGGTTGAGTTTTGCATTGATTTGGCGCCAGATACTCGACCGATATCTATCCCGCCATACAGGATGGCACCTGCCGAGTTGAAGGAATTGAAAGACCAGCTGAAGGACTTGCTGGAGAAGGATTTTATCAGGCCAAGTGTTTCTCCTTGGGGAGCGCCAGTGTTATTTGTAAAGAAGAAGGATGGGACGCTGCGCATGTGTATTGATTACATGCAGCTAAACAAGGTAACTATCAAGAACAGATATCCCCTCCCCAGGATTGACGATTTGTTTGACCAGTTGCAGGGTGCAAGGTGTTTTTCCAAGATAGACCCGCGGTCTGGTTATCATCAGGTGCGAGTTAGAGAGGCAGATATCCCAAAGACTGCATTCAGGACCCGGTATGGGCACTATGAGTTCAGGGTGATGTCTTTCGGGTTGACCAACGCCCCAAAGAAAGATTCATGGATCGATAAGCGGTGTTCAAGCCATTCTTGATATGTTCGTTATAGTTTTCATTGATGATATCACGTGTATTCGCGCGAGCAGAGCATACGATCATTCGGCGACGGACGAGTCCTCGGACCGGCGATTGTATGCCAAGTTCTCGAAACGCGAGTTTTGGTTAGCTTCGTGGCTTTCTTAGGGCATGTTGTGGGGCCGATGGTATTCGTTGATACAACGAAGATTGAGGCGCCAAGACTTGGCCTGCACCCACTACACCGACGAGTGCGCGCAACTTTGGGCCTTGCAGGTTATTATCGGAGGTTTGTGGAGAAGTTTGCTTCTATTTCAGCACCTTTGACTAAGCTGACTCAGAAGACAGCTATGTTCCGGTGGACGGATACTTGTCAGGACATTTTCCAGTTGCTAAAGGAGAAATTGACGACCGCCCCAGTTCTTACTCTTCCAGAGAGTTTAGATGGATATGTGGTTTATTGTGACGCGTCAGTTATCGGGCTTGGGTGCGTGCTGATGCAGCACGGCAAGGTTATAACTTACGCATCTCGACAGCTTAGGAATCATGAGAAGAATTATCCCACACATGACTTGGAGTTGGCAGCAGTGATTCATGCCTTGAAGATCTGGAGACATTATTTATATGGAGTTCATGTAGATATTTACACGCACCACAAGAGTCTCCAGATATCTTCACGGCAGGAGCCGAACATGCGAGAGACGGTGGTTGAGCCGCTAAGGATTACGATGTTGATATTCTTACCACCCAGGGAAGGCCAATGTGGTTGCAGATGCCCTTAGTCGCAGATCGATGGGTAGTCCATGCGATGTACAACTGCAGAAAAGGGATATGGTCCGAGAGTTACATCACCAGCGAGCCTCGGGGTTCGCTTGGTTGATTCGATAGTGATGGGTTCGGTTCGAGAGGTTTCCGAGTCTTCCATCGTCGAGAGAGGTGAAGAGGCGACACATGAGGATCCGATTATGGTACGCAGTATCGAGATGCCGCTGTTCGAAAGAGAAGAGTCTATTTGAGGTAGCGCCGGATGGGTGCTAAGGTTTGAGGGGTTGTGTATTCCGATGCGTGACAGAATTGGCCGCCAGATTCGGGAGGCACACAAAGGCTCGTTATTCTATTCATCCGGTCGACTAAGATGTATCATGACCTCGAGATATGTGTATTGGTGGGATGGCACAAGAGGACGCCATGGAGTTCGTAGCGCAGCGTCAATTGTCGCAGGTCAAAGTTGAGCACCAGAGGCCCGGTGGGCTGTTGCAGGTTATTGATATTCCGACTTGGAAGTGGGAGGTGGTAAATATGGATTTTATTACGTGGTTACCTTCCACCGAGGAAGCATGATTCCATTTGGGTTATCACGACAGTCGATTTAAATCAGCCCATTTTATTCCAAATCGACGACTTTTTCTACGAGGATTATGCTAGATCAGATATCGTGAGATTGTGAGATGCGCACGAGTTCCTATATCGATTATTTCGCATGCAGGAGCCCGGGCCAGTTCGCTAATTTCGAGGTCTTTCCGAGGCGGATTAGGACCCAGTGAGTCTCAAGACGACGCTTCATCCTCGTATCGACGACAAGCCGAGCGCACTATCCGCATAACGAGGATATCGCGGGCTTGTGTTATTGATTTTGTGGGTAGCCGAGGATCATTTACCTCTCGTGGAGTTTGCTTATAACAACAACTACCACTCTAGTATTCAGATGGCGCCTTATGAGGCCTTATATGGGAGGAAGTGCAGGTCACCGATAGGCTGGTTCGAGGTGGGAGAAGTACAGTTAGTCGGGCCAGACTTGGTTCAGCAGGCAGTGGATAAGGTGAAGCTTATCCAGGAGCAGTTGTTGGCAGCTCAGAGTTGACAGAAGTCGTATGCAGATCATCGGCGTCGACACTTGGAATTTGAGATAGATGATTGAGTTTTCCTAAAGGTATCGCCCATGAAGGGCGTGATGAGATTTGAAAAGAAGGGGAAACTTAGCCCAAGGTACATTGGGCCTTATCAGATTGTCCGTAGGGTAGGCAATGTTGCCTATGAGTTAGATCTGCCGTCCGATTTGGAGGCGGTACATCCGGTTTTCCACGTGTCTATGTTGCGAAAATGTATTGGAGATCCATCTAGAGTGCACCCGATTCATGATGTCCAGGTGACAGAGGAGTTATCGTATGAGGAGAGTCCCATAGTGATACTCGATCGTCAGGTTAGGCGACTTCGGACTAAGGACGTGGCTTCCGTCAAAGTATTATGGCGGAACGAGAACAGGGAGGAGATGACGTGGGAAGCAGAGGATGACATGATGAAGAAGTATCCTCACTTATTTCCTATACCTCCAGGTAACTTACTTTCTTACTTGATAGTTTTAAATTGGAAATTTTGCTTGAGTATTGTTGTGGCTCGTGAAGCATCTTTTATTGCAAAGAATAGTTAAGAGGGTCTATGTCGATATTGTGGTTTGAGTAAGCCTAGGAGGAACATTCGGGACGAATGTTTCTAAGGGGGGGAAAATGTTATACCCCGTAGTTCTGGCCATACGTGTGAGAGCGTGCGAAAGGAGTAAGACTTAAATTGTTTTCGAAAGATAAGTTGACGGATTGTTTCGGACGGGTTTTAGTCAACTTTGAGGCGGGTTATGACTCGATACATTGAGAGTTCCTAAGTATTTCAAAGGCCTAGTGCGTAGTTCATTGAGTCTAGTTTCCAACGCAACCGACTGTTCGTCGATAGGACATCGGAGTAGAAAGTTATGGGAGTTACAAGTTCAGTGCGCAGTCGGACAGAAATGTGTTTCGGACAAAGCATGGCGCGCGCGGATGCAGGTCGCGCGCCGAAGCGCGGCGCCGGAAGTTCCGAAAGTCCGCAGAAGATTCAGCGCCGCGGCGCCGAGGCGGGAATTCTGGCGGAAAAACTGAGGAAAAATCAGATTTCTCTTTTAAAAGACCATGGGAGGGTGACAAGTGTCCCCCCCATCTGATTTCTTGCATGCCTTATATTGACCAAGTCTTGAAGACTTTCTTACAAATCTCTCCCTCTCTCTAAACTAAAACTCTCACTTCTCTCTAAAATTCCAAGAGGAATTCAAAGCCTAAGGAAAATCTGAAAAGTTAAGGACAAGAAGGAAGCTTGTGGCTAACTCAGAGTTATCATGGCGTTGTTCTTGGAAAAGAGGCTAGCAAAATTGTTGGAATAGTTTTGGCTAAAGCTCTAAAGGTAACATTTCTTCTCTTGTGGTTAGTTATTAATGTTGCATGTGAAGAAGAAGGAACTTGTAGTAGTAAATAATGCTCTTAGAGTCATTGCATGTAAGAAATGTGGTTTGGATATGAAAAGATTGGTTAAGAAGATATTATGAGCATGTTGTAGCCTACAAACTACTTTAGAATTGTTAAGTGAATTGTTGTATCTTATGGGGCAGAATTTTACACACCCAAGTTTAGGTGTGTAATCCCCTTTGAAATGTTTGGATTGTTGGGCCTAAGATGTGGCATTTGGATGTTGATTTCGGCCTTGAAAAGGGTGGAAAAGTATGTAGAAACAAAGGAAATGCTGCCCAATTTTCCATAGAATTTAGGGGCTTTGAACTTGGATTATTCTACATTGAAATTAGAGGTTAATAAACGTATCATGGTTATTTTAGGTTGACATATTACTTGCGGTAGTTTGGACTTAGCAAGTGGATTGACCAAAGAGGTATGTGAAGCTTTCCTATCTCTTGAGCATGAGTAGTTGTATCTATGTAGTACGGTAGACGTACAAGATTTAGTATTCTTACTTGTTTTAAGTATATAAAGACTTGTTTCATTTTAAGAAGTATAAGTCCCTTGGTTAAGGGAAAAGTATGATTTTACTAAAGTATAGGGTTAATATAACAACTTTATGGGAAGTTGGTTTATTAGCTTTATAAAAGGTTGATAAGAAGAGATTTATTCTAAGTAAGATAAGTAAGGACAAATGACTTGATTTATGAAAGGTAAATTGATTTTAAGGCATCAATTGCCCAAGGATTTTATATGAAAAAGAGTCATTTTTAAAGAAATATAAGTATGTGGTACTTGGGTTAAATTCCCGGATTTTCTTTTATTAAATATGATTAGTGCCTTGAGTAAACTAAAATGAGAGAGTATATGAACAAGACTAATAATGAGTTATAAGCTTTCTTAACTTATTTATGATTATGATATGATGACCGATTGAGCTAGTGTAAGATTATATCCGGCGGCAAGCCCCAAGATCGTTATACCACCTTCTCCAGGGTAAGAGTATGAATGAGGGGCAAGCCCCAAGATCGTCATACCACCTTCTTCAGGGTAAGAGTATATCTGAGGGGTACATCCCCAAGATCGTTATACAACATTCTTCAAGGTAAGAGTATATCTGAGGGGAGCATCCCCAAGATCGTTATACCACCTGCTTCAGGGTAAGAGTATATCTGAGGGGCAAGCCCCAAGATCGTTATACCACCTGTTCCGTGGATTTGCTACCCACGATGCGAGGAATACCTCATGCGAGTCCTACGGGCTTATGCGGGTGAAATAGTCCCATGCGGGCGGGTACAACCTATGCGAGGAATACCTCATGCGGGTCCACAGGACCTATGCGGGTGAAATAGTCCCAGGAGTAGGGGTGCTTATTGATACTACGGGCGAGGTACCCTGTTTTGATCATGAGCCTCCTATTTTTATGCAGCATTATATATATACTTGTTATTCTCATTGTTAGTAAGGCACAGTGTACTGTATTTTGATTGTCTTTCATGACTCCAGCCTATTTTTCAGACTTATGATATCATTATTACAGTATTTTCCAGTTTTACATACTTGGTACATATTGTGTAATCGACCCCTTCCGGGCCGCTGCTCATGCCGCAGGTAGGTAGCGGTGGATCCTCGTTCTTAGGATCACTGTTCCGGTGTCAGAAGCTCCATTCCTCCGGAAGCTTATTTTTGTTGGTACGATTTTTCCCTGATGTTATAGACATTGTGTATATTCAGGGGTATGGCGGGGCCCTGTCCCGCCACAGTTGTTATCCTTAGAGATTTGTTGTCACGTATGTGTTTTGGGCTGTAAGAGCAAGTTGTACTGCTATACTTTTGATTAAGTATGTTTTTATGGAACTCACCTACCGCCGCTGATGTTACCTTTTTATAAGTTATGTGTTATGTATGTTCCGCTGCTATTCTCTGATGTATACCGACAGGTACCCTGCAGGTACCGCGCCCTGGCCTGGTCTTGACACTTCCCCCCTTAGAAACATTCGTCCCCGAATGTTCTTTCGGAGTCAAACTTATAATTAGCGACATAGTTTCCTTTCACCACCCCGACATACCAATAATGCCACACATGGCCACATAATAACATTTAAGCAAAAAAAATACTTCAATTAAAACTTGACAAGTAAGGGGAAACGAATTACCTGAAGGTGTAGGGAATAAGTGAGGATACTTTCTCAACATGTCCTCCTCCGCTTCCCAAGTCATCTCCTCCCGGTTATCATTCCTCCACAAGACTTTGACGGAAGCCACATCCTTGGTCTGCAGTCGCCTGACCTGGCGATCGAGTATCGCTATGGGACTCTCCTCATACGATAACCCCTCTGTCACCAAAGACTCACTAGCAGGAAAACTCGCCGATCTCCGATACACTTCCGCAAAATAGAAACATGGAAGACCGGATGTACCGCCTCTAACTCGATGGCGATCCAACTCATAGGCAATCTTTCCTACTCGATTTAACGATCCGGTAGGCCCAATGTACCTTGGGCCGAGTTTCCGTTCTACCGAATCTCATCACACCCTTCATGGGTGACACCTTCAAGAAGACCCAATCGTCACCAAACTCCAAATGCCGACGCCATTATCCGCATATGACTTCGCGACTCAGCCGCTATCGCTCTCCCGGATAAGCTTCACCTTATCCACACCTTGAACCAAGTGGGCCAACTAATCGCACTCGCCCACGTCGAACCAACCATCGACGATCTACATTTCCGCCATATAAAGCCTCGTATGGCGCCATTCAGATATCGGAATGGTAGCCGTTGTTATAAGCAAACTCCACAAGAGGCAAATGATCCTCCCGCCTACCTCGAAATCAATCACGCAGCTCGCAGATATCCTCGCGTTCCGGATAGTACGCCCGCCCGCCGGCACCGAGGATGAAATGTTGTACTGAGACTCACCTGGGTCCCTAATCCCTTCTGGAAAGACCTCAAGTTAGCCAGAACCGGGCTCCCCTATCAGATATAATCGATACCGGGACACCGTGCAGCCTCACAATCTCTCTGATGTACAATCTGGCATAGTCCTCAGCCGAAAACGTCGTCCTGACAGGAAGGAAATGGGCTGATTTCGTCATCTTGTCAACAATAACCCAAATGGAGTCGTACTTCCTCTGAGTACGAGGTAACCCTGTAACAAAGTCCATGTTGATCACCTCCCACTTCCAAGTCAGAATCTCAATAGCCTGCAATAATCCACTGGGCCTCTGGTGCTCGACCTTGACCTGCTGGCAATTAGGACATCAGGCAACAAAACCTGCCACGTCCCTCTTCAGGCCATCCCACCAATACAAACATCTGAGGTCATGGTACATCTTGGTCGACCCCGGATGAATAGAATAACGAGCACTGTGTGCCTCTCCCAAAATCTGCTGATGAAGTCCTGTCACATCGGGAACATACAATCGGCCCTCAAATCTTAGCACCCCATCAGGCGCTACCTCGAATAGACTCTTCTCCTCCTGAAGAGCTGCATCTCGATACCGTACCAACACTGGGTCCTCAAACTGTCTCCTCTTCACCTCATCAACGATGGAAGACTCGACAACCTCACGAACTCGTACCCCACTATCGTCGGTATCGATCAATCGAACCCCAAGGCTCGCTAACTGGTGGATCCGACGGACCATGTCTCGCTCTCCGCCGTACACCGACAGCTCCCCATCGATCTACGACTCAAGACATCAGCAACTACGTTGGCTTTCCCCGGATGGTATAGAATATCAACATCATAATATTTCAGCAACTCTAACCACCGTCTATGTCGCAAGTTCAGCTCCCTCTGCCTGAAGATATACTGGAGGCTCTTGTGGTCTGTATAAATATCCACATGAACTCCATACAAATAATGTCTCCAAATCTTCAAGGCATGAATAACTGCGGCCAACTCTAAGTCGTGGGTAGGGTAATTCCTCTCATGCTTCCGTAACTGCCGGGAAGCATAGGCTATAACCTTGCCGTGCTGCATCAAAACACACCCTAGCCCGATACCCGAGGCATCACAATAGATCACGCACTGCCTAACCCCTCAGAAGAGTAAGCGAGCCGTAGTCAACCTTTCCTTCAAAGAATCGGAAACCCTTCTCGCAAGCCTCGTCCACCGGAACTTGGTCGCCTTCTCGAGTCACCTAGTCAACGGTCTTTGAAATCAAGCAAACTACTCCACAAACCTACGATAATAACCTGCCAGCCCTAAGAAACTGCGCACCTCGGTTGGAGTAGTAGGTCTCGGCCAAGACTTGACTGCCTCAATCTTTTCCGTATCCACCCGAATACCATCAGCCCCAATAATGTGCCCCAGGAATGCCACTGAGGCCAACCAAAACTCACACTTGGAGAACTTGGCGACAATCGCCGGCCCGAGGACCCAAGTACCGCCTCAAGTGATTTGCATGCTCCTCGCCTATCCGCGAATAAACCAGATGTCATCAATGAATACTATCACAAATGTATCCAAAATGGCTTGAACACCCGCTCATCAAATCCATAAATACCACTTTGAGCGTTGGTCAAATCGAAGACATAACCTCGAACTCATAGTGCCCATACCGGGTCCCGAATGCGCATTTGGGATATCCGCCTCTCGAACTCGCACTGATGATAACTGCATCGCAGTCTATCTTGGAGAAACACCTCGCACACCGAATCGTCAAACAAATCATCAATCACGGGAGGGTACCTATTCTTGATGGTTACCTTATTCAATCGTCAGAATCAACACACATACGCAGCGTCCCATCCTTCTTCTTCACAAACAAAACCGGCGCTCCCCAGGGAGAAACACTAGGCCTGATGAAGCCTTTCTCCAGCAAATCTTTCAGCTGGTCCTTCAGCTCCCTCAACTCAGCAGGTGCCATCCTGTATGGCGGAATGGAAATAGGTCGAGTGTCTGGCAACGTGTCAATACAAAACTCAATCTCCCTCTCAGGAGGGATACCCAAGAGATCGTGCGGGAACACATCCGAAACTCTAACCACCGGCATCGATCAAGAATCGCACCTCGGCCTCTGTATCAAATACGAACGGATGATAGATGTACCCTTTATGCACCATCTTCCTAGCCTTGAGGTAAGAAATAAACCTACCCCTCGGCGACGCTGTGTTGCCCTTCCACTCGATAACTGGCTCGCCAGGAAACTGGAACCGAACCAACCTGTCCCTACAGTCAACGTTGACATAACAAGAAGCCAACCAGTCCATACCCATAATGACATCAAAATCTGTCATCTCCAACTCTATCAAGTCTGCAAGGGTCTGACGACTGTAAATAAACACCGGACAACCTCTATACACCCGCCAACTAACCGAATCACCCACTGGCGTAGCTACCTCAAAAGGCTCTATCGACACCAGCTCTATCCCGATTCTACCCGCAATAAGAGGGGACACATAGGACAAGGTAGAACCTGGATCTATCAAAGCATAAATATCACAGCATGAAATCAATAATGTACCTGTGACGACGTCAGGGGAGGCCTCCTGATCCTGGCGGCTGGCTAATGAATATATGCGGTTCTGGGGCGCGAATCGAACCACCACCACGACCTCTCTCGCGGCTGCCGTCGTGAGTACCACGCCTCGGCGCATAACTGAAGGAGAGGAAGACCCGGCGAATCGTCGGCTGCCGTACCACCACGTGTCGCCTCTAGGCGGACAATCTCTCCTCAAATGGCCTGCGCTACAAGAGTAACAAGCTCCGGAGCCTGCGACACTCGCCAGTGAGACCTACGCATCGAGCACCGAGATGTGGGTGGTCCTAATCGGTGACGGTTCGCCTCGCGAAACCCGAAGTCCGGAGCCCCGACTCGCTCCCGAATGACCTGGCTGATCAGACCTCCTGCCAGAAAACCGTGACGGAGCACTCTGTGCTGGCTGGAATGTGGACCTAGTCTGCCGAGGCCGCCTCTAAAATCGCCTCGAGACCACGATGTCACCGCCTCTTGGTGGCTCGAGTCAATCTGGTCCTCCTCTCTCTATCCTTTATCCTCGCGCATAGGCTGTGATCTCGGCAATGTCCATAGGCTGAAGAGCCACCCCAGCATCACGAGAATCATATGACGGCCTAGCCCGTCACATAACGATGAACTCTATCCGCCATGTCGCTACAATGGTGTGCGCATGTTCGCCAGAGTCAAACTCGTGCTATACTCCCTGATAGTCCTCCCATTCTGCCTCAAGGTCAAGAATCTATCTACACGGGCTCTCCTCATCTCAGGCGACAAAAAGTGATCCATGAAGGCCTCTGTGAACTCCTCCCAAACAGCTGGAAGAGCATCCTCACCTCTCGACAGCTCCCATGACTCAAACCAGTTCAACGCAATATCGCATAACCGGTAAGAGGCTAGCATAACAGACTCTGTCTCCGAAGCCCTAAGAACCTGCATAGTCAGTAGGCGAATGAATTCTGTGGATCCTCCTCGGACCTCGAACCATAAAACTGGGCGGATGACAACGTAAAATCCGAATGTACAAGCAATCGGCTCTGGGTTAGCCGCTGCTCGCTGTCGTTGCCTCGCTACTATCTTGGTCAATATGGATCTGCTCCGTAGTCTCTATACTCGGCTCCGCTGTGGGATCGAGGCTCGTGCCGAACCTCTGGCGCTCCCGCCGCTCTCGGCTCTCTCTAATACTTGGCGTGGTGAACTCACCGACCCGCCACTACCTCGTGCATAGTGCGTGCGTGAGTCCGAGTAACCTCTCGAGTACCGCTAGCGCCTCCTGCCGCTTTGCCTTCTCGGGCCCTGGTCGTCTTCCGTGGAGGCATAACTGTTTCATAAGAATAGGTCAGAGAGGATTCAACCTAATAAGACAGCTCTACTGCACGATCTCAGAGATAGAAGAATGGAAACCAATCTTAAATGTCCTGCAGCCTCCTGATTATAGATGTGGTGCATAACACACCGATAATCAAGACTACATAGACACGATGCGTAGACACTTTCCGAGGACTAATCGCTGCGATACCACTTTTGTCACGACCGATCCGGGGCGGCGGTGCCCTACCCGGGCACCCTGCTCTGTATACATCGAGAGAATAGCGTGAACATACACAACATACAACATTTTTAGACAATAATAACACAGGCTAGCCGATAAGGCCGCCTTCCATAAAATATGCATAGTCAAAGAAAACTGTACAACTCGATTCTTACAGCCCCAAACCACAACATATGACTACAGACCTCTAGGAATAACAACAGTGGCGGAACAGGGCCCCGCCATACCCCTGAATGTACATAAAACTACAACATCAGGGAAAATCTGTACCAAAAAGACAAGCCTCCGGAGAAATGGAGCTTCTGACGTCTGATATGTGATCCTAAGTATGAGGATCCACCACCTGCTTACCCCTACCTGCGGCATGAACGACCCAGGAAGAAATTCGTCTGTGATATGTACTAAGTATGTAAACCGGAAAATCTGTAATTACATCATAAGTTTAAAACAAAGCGGGAGACATGTATGATAATAAAATTACGATTACCGATTGCCTTACTAACAATGAGTAACTAATAGTATCGTGACAACATAAAAATAGGAAGCTCACGATCAAAGCGGGACCATCCGCCCACAATATCATTTAGCAATCCTACTCGCAGGACTATTTCACCCGTAGGTCGTGTGGACCCGTGAGGTATTCCTCGATAGTCAGACTACCGCACGTGGGACTATTTCACCCGCATAAGCCCATAAGGACTCTCATGAGGTATTCCTCGCATCGTGGGTAGCAAATCCACGGAAAAACAGATGGTATAACGTCTTGGGGATTTACCCCTCATTTATACTCTTACCCTGAAGCAGGTGGTATAACGTCTTGGGGATTTACCCCTCATTTATAATCTTACCCTGGAGAAGGTGGTATAACGTCTTGGGGGTTTACCCCTCATTTATACTCTTACCCTATCTCAACCGGCCATCATACATAACATAAGCCCTACCGGCTTATCATACAATAAATAAGCAAGTTAAGAAATCCCCCTAACTTCTTATTAGTATTATTCATATACACTCTCGTTTTAGTTTACTTAAGGCACTAGCATATCTTTTATAAAAATCCGGGAATTTAACCCAAGTACTACATACTTCTACTCTTTAAAACAAATGACTCTTTTTAGTATAAAACTTCCAAGATACTATTAACCATAGTATCAAGTCAAAATTACTTTTCAGGACAAGTCACAATACCTTTCGAAATAAAGTTTGGTTTCTAAATCAAGTGACTCATTTTCTTATAAAATCATAGGCAATTGATGCCTTAAAATCAAATTGCCTTTCATTAAATCAAGTCATTTATCTTTCCATAAAGCTAATATAACCAACTCCCCATAAAGTCGTTATATTCACTTTATACCTAAGCCAAATACAATTTCCTATCCAAGGGACTTATACGTTTAAAACGAAACAAGTATCACATACTTTAAAACTCTTCAAGTCCCTTAACTTTTATAAAACTTAAGACATCCTTAATACTTTCAAAGAAGTGAGTTAATCTCCTAACTCACCCGACTTGGCCATTCATAAAACTAGTAAAGGATATCAAGGTTCTTGTACGTCTACCGTACTATATACGTGCAACTAGTCATGCTCAAAAGATAGGAAAAGTTCTACATACCTCTTCGGGTCAAACCACTTGCCAAGTACAAAATCCCGCCCGTAGAATGTCAACCTATAATATCCACAATACGTCTATTAACGCCTTACTTCAAACGTAGAATATTATAAGTGTAAAGTCTCTAAATTCTACGGAAAATCGGACAGCACCTCCTTTGTTTCTACTTACTTTGCCACCTTTTTCAAGGCCGAATTCAATAACCAAACACGCCACATTTAAGGCCCAATCAATGCAATTAACAATAGGGGATTACACGCCTAATAGACGTGTAAAATTCCGCCCCACAATAGATATCAAACTAATACAAACTACTAGTCCAATTCGGCCACATTGAGATGCAACAATACCAATTCTTATCCAATTTCCATTTCAATCCAAGTTGTTAGCATAACATGATATCAAGTCGCAATCGATTATAACTACTATAATCTTCAAGTAAGTAACATGCGACGATTCTAATAACGACCAAATTGTAATCCAACTTCACATGGCTTAAATGACATTTTGGATTTAAGGCTACAATCAATCCATAATACTTATCAAACTTCAACATATAAACTTCATGCTAGCAACATGTAAAGCTAACAACAAACAATATATATAATCTTGTAATACTTTTAAGAGACACGATTATACCTCAACGAATCTTAATCCAACTCCAAATCCGAAGTCGCTCCTTAGCAACTTAGAGCCTCTTCAAGACACTTCAATGCGCTACTTGAGACCCTTAGAACAACACCAACAAATTTCCTTCAAACTTCCAAACAAAACCTAGAAAGCAACTAGGTTTTCACCTTGCGACTAATACGAAAACTATCATTTTCCGAGATTTTTCTATTGAGATACACTTACAATACACTCAAGAACCTTGGTTTAAAGTGTGGAGCTTAATGAACAAGAAACAAAAAAAATTCTTTTTCTTCTTGAGTGAACCCGAGAGCAACTATTGTTGCTCTTCCAATTTCTTGAAATTTTGTCTAAGTGTTGGACTCACTCTTGCTACTAGTAGAATTATATAGCACAATGGAGGGTTAATATGTGAACAAATGGGTGGTTTGGATGAGGTCTTATAAAATATCAAGCCTTGTGGACCCTTTGACTTAGTCAATATTCTCAAGCTCACTACTTGCAAGACTTAGTCATCCTACAAAGGTCAAATGACCCTTTAGCCCTTGCCTAATTCATCCAAGGCAACCATAAGGGGGGGGGGGGTGACATGTGTCACCCTCCCATTCGCCACAATATTACGTTTTCCGACAATTTCATAATTCCGATAAATTTTTTACAAGTCTCAAATCTTAACACTTGTGAGTTCTTACGTACGATCTTAAAACATGTCCTGTAAATACGGGGTGTAACAATCACACACTACACGCGAGGTTTGTTGTACGCACCCGCAAAATTTCTTTCAATTACCCAATTTTAGGAGAGCTGGCAAAGGCGCGGAGCAGCCGGACCATCCGGTGGCCGCGTAGTCTTCTCACTCGAGTGTCCGCTCGGGAACCTTGTGTCTAGTGAAGCCAAATATTAGAAACTTAAGATAGAGCTATACCACCCTTTATTTTTAATTCATGCATGCATACACCCTCGGTGGGTCGATCCTTGGTATCGTCTCCACGATTAGAAAATCCACCAAATTGTCGTTGGGTTTCACAACCCGACGACCAATAAGCATATATGTGTAGTGTGACAATGATAGACAAATCCAAGCCTAAACATGACATGGCGAAATTGGAAAAAGTGCACCATCATTTGGTCGCCATTTCCAACAAAATCATTGCAATTTAACAGTTTGGACCTATCTATCATAATCTCACATATTTGGCATTTAGGCCCACCCTTGGCATTAAAAGAGGTCCCAAACATGCTAGGACGCGCGTTTGATATCTATATAGTCTGCTTGCTATTATAATGTTTGTTGCTTTCAGCTATGTGCACTCTAGTACAATATTTTGCTACTCCAACTTTGAGCATTCGCTTAGTATTAATTTCGAGCTATACTAGCTTTGTTTTCTGGGGCAGCGTCATTCCTTGCGTTAATACGCGGAAAGCCCATATCCCAAACAACAATTTTCTCAAAATTTTGTCGCACTTTGGAACTACGTGTGACCTGATTCCCATGGCGAGATACGTAGGCGGCCATTTCGGCCTCGGTCCCACCTTTTAGAAAAATCCTAATTCTCCATCTCTTAAGAATCTCCTTATTCTCCGTCACCGGCGAACTACGCGTGACCTGATTCTCTCGGCGGGGTACGTGGGCGGCCATGTCGGCTTTGGTCCCACACTTCGAAGTCTAATCGACAAACCTAACTTCAACAGAGCTATGCTCCTAGACTATGTATCTACTTGATCTCTATGGCGAGATACGTAGGTGGCCACATCGGACTCAGTCCAACTCTTTCTAAAATCTTTTTGCCCTTACTCTACCGGTTACAAAGCACACTCCATCCAATCTCCGCGATAGGATAGTTCGGTATTCCATATCAAATTCGGTTTCGTCCATTCGACATTCGCTTATGCCAAAACTGGGGTTGCTTTAAAAAAAAGCCTCACTGCAAGGAGAGACCGTTAGTACCGAATAACATATTATCGACTACGCTCTCGCAGCCAAATACTTAAAGCCAGACAACGGTTACAAGTCCGAACAGATCGGGCATGCGAATGATAACAGGGGCTGGAAAGTTGGCAACATTGAAGGGGATTTTCGCATAGCAGCTCGGCTCACAGGGCCACATTCTTATCCTCATTCATTCGTTTTTGCATATCTATATATCCCTGCACTAATTACTGCATCTATCTTTGATTTTGTAGGAAGTTTCACATAACATTTCGGCCATAAAGCCACAATCGCACGCGTCTATCAAGGCGTCATTTGGCTCACAGGGCCACTCTCATCCTCATTTCTCAATCACTTTACGACTCTAATTATTTTTATTCGGTTTATATTCTGCAGGTAATTTCATCATAGTGGTCTGACCCACCGGGTCGACGTCCTCTTATTACGTCTATCAACGACGTCTTCTTATTATGGCTGCACAACGACATCCTTCTATTACGGCTATCAATGACGTCCTTTATTATGTCTATTCAATGACGTTCATATTATTACGTCCACATAATGACGTCCTCTTATTACGTCTATCAACAACGTCTTCTTATTATGGCTGCACAACGACGTTAGCTCAATTATGTCTATCAGCGACCCTCCTTTTATTACGTCTATTCAACGACGTTCATCTTATTACGTCCACATAATGACGTTCTCTTATTACGTCTATCAACAACGTCTTCTTATTATGGCTGCACAACGACGTTAGCTGATCGGTGTATTTTATATACACTTTTCGAGTCAGTTTTAGTAAGTCTTTTGTCCCTTTTTGTACAAATAAGTGTCGTATTAGGATAGTTTTTCTTTCTTTTGAGTCAAAGTGGTTAAAATGGCCAAATGACGGAAAAGGAGCTAAAAGAGGGCAAAAGAGGAGGTTCCAGAGCTAAAAATAGAGAAAGTGGCGAACGAGGAAAAAACCCGGACCAGTACATGGCGCCATGTCGGCGCAGTGGCGCGGCGCTAAACATCCGAGAAGTTGCAGAGCTGCGCGGCGCCTACGCATGCCAGAGATCGGCCGCGCGCCAAATCACCCGGCGATTACAGAATTCCGGCCATGGCGCTGTCTCGCAGAGCGGCGCCGACGCGAAAAATAAGGTTTTCGACGGATTTTGGGCCAGCTCAGGAAAAGTTGAGGCGGTTAGGAGCCTATAAAAGGAGAACCCTAGGCAGTTTTTAAGGGTTCCCCTTCTTGCACAACACAAGGCTTTCTTGCTTGGAGATTGGAGACCATAGTTTAGTAAATTTCCTTTCCTTTTCTTGTTTTTATTTCAGTTTTATGAAGAACATGGAATTAGTTCTTGTCATGTCAATGGCTAGGAACTAATTCCTTTATAGGGCTTTCCATGTTGAATCTCTAGAAACTTATGTTATGATTTAATGCATGCTTATGGTTATTCTTCTTCTTGTTGAGATCTATCTAATAATTAAATTGAATGCCTGGTAGTTAATTGACAACTAATTATCACTATATGATTTCTAATCAGACTCCGAAAGGAGGGGATTGTGAATATGATGTAAGTTGGGTAGACATTCTTGGATTGGGGATGAAAATACCTCAATTATTTATGTAGCGTTAATGAGAGGCTTAACAACCCTAATTTTACGCATTGGGCGTGACGGTTAACTAGGTTCTTAGTCTTAATCCTCCTATAGAGTTATCCTTATCACCGAAAGGTAGGTAAGGTGCAATACTGGGGTTGAGTGTTTATATAACCCTAATGGGAGTATAAAACGATTTAGTGAACCTGCTTTCTCCAAAAGAAGAAGACCATAAGTTATTGCATTAATAAGTAACATAAGCGGATAGTGAGGAGACGTGGAAGCCCTATTCTCATCACAACTGAAGTAAACTCATTAGTTAAATTAGCCTTTATAATTCTTAGTTATAAACAACAAATCCAAATATCAATTGCCAAATAGATACCAAAAGATAGATAGTTGGTACTTGAACCCTTATCCTTGTGGACGATATTCGGTCTTACCAGGACTATATTACTTGTCACGATAACATGCACTTGCGTTTTAAGTGTGTGCATCTTTTCGCGCATCAAGTTTTTGGCGCCGTTGCCGGGGATTAGACATTAGTTCAATATCAAATTTATCTATTTTTAATTTCTAATTTGGTTTTTAATTTTTATTTTTACGACTTTATTTTTTTCTTTACATTGTTTATTTTATTTTCTTTTCTTTTGTACAAACAAGTGTGCCGTGATTCGTTGTTAGTTTTGATTCATCTCAGGAACCCTTTTAGATATGGATTTTTACTGTCAATATGATAGAGAGCCAACCATAGAGGAAGAGAGGGAGGAATTACGAGAAGCGATACTCAGTTTCACGAGGTACCAAAATCAGTTCATGGACGAAACGAGAATGGCCATGAAGAAGTTGGAAACGCAAATAGCAGAGCTCGCGATCATATTCAACAGCGAAACACAAGAAGAGCAATCTGCACCTGGGGTAGGCAATGAGGAAACACAATGTCAGGCAATTGACCTGAAGGATGCCGAATCAGGGGAGATAGAGAGTTCGCAGCAGTTAGCCTCGGCCACTACGAAAGATGGCGGCGCGACGTCGAAGACTACGAGACAGGCAGAGAGTGGCGCCGCGTGCCCAAGATCGAGGCCCCGCGCCGTAACCTAGAATCGAGAATTCGCAGAAGTCAGAGAATCGCACCCCGTGATAATACCATATCCCGGTTAAAAACATGTACTCTTGACAAGCAATTCTCTAGATTCGTGGAGGTCCTCAAACAATTGCAACTCAATATCCCATTTGCTGAAGCATTAGAGCAAATGCCGAGCTACGTCACGTTCATGAAGGATGTGCTTAGCAAAAATAGGAGGATAGAGGACTACGAAACAATGGTGTTGACTGAGGAATGTAGTGTTATCTTACAGAGACAACTACCTCAGAAGTTGCAAGATACAGGGAGCTTCACCATCCCATGCACCATTGGAAAGTTTGAATGTCAGAAAGCATTGTGCGACTTGGGAGCAGGCATAAATCTGATGCCTTATCTAGTTTTCTGCAAACTAGGAATGGGAGAAGTCAAACCTACAAACATCACTTTGCGCTAGTCGACGCTCAATAGTTCATCCTATGAGTCATCGAAGATGTATTAGTGAAGGTGGACAAGTTCATCTTTCCGCCGACTTCGTTATCTTAGACATACAAGATAACGATGGAATCCCATCATACTTGGCGCACTTCTTAGCCACAGGACAGGCTCTTATTGACGTTCACAAAGGAGAGTTGAAGCTTCGAGTAGATGAAGAAGAGGTGATTTTCAATGTTTTTCAAGCAGCAACTTTTCCAGATGCCAAGGATAACTGCTCAGCCATTGATCTTATCGAAGAAGCAGTGTCAGCCAAGGAGTTCGGACAGGATGATATGCTTGAAGAAGTGCTAACCAAATGGGATGATGATAGTAGTAACGATCCAGATCTGATGGAGTATGCAAATTGGATGAATGTTTATGGAAAATGGGATACGAGGAAGTATGAAGAGCTTGGACAGATGCCAGAAAGATCATTACCATCCACAGAGAAGGCTCCAGAGTTAGAGTTAAAAACCCTACCCAATCATCTACAATACCAATACTTAGGTGAAGAGAAAACCTTACCAGTAATCATTTCATGCCACCTATCCACCGAAGAGATTGATAAACTGCTAAGAGTACTGAAGAATCACAAGCGGGCCATTGGATGGACATTAGCAGACATAAGAGGGATAAGTCCGTCAACGGTAATGCATAAGATCCGTCTAGATGAGGAAAGCAGACCATCCATCGAAGCCCAAAGGCGACTAAACCCAAACATGAAGGAGGTAGTCAGAAAGGAAATCCTAAAATGGCTCGATGCAGGAGTAATCTACCCCATATCTGACAGCACATGGGTAAGTCCAGTACAAGTGGTGCCGAAAAAGGGTGGAATAACAGTGGTGACCAACGAAAGAAACGAACTCATTCCCTCAAGAAACGACCGGATGGAGAATCGTGCGACTATCGCAAATTGAATAAGGCAACCAGAAAAGACCACTTCCCGTTGCCATTCCTAGATCAAATGTTGGACAGACTTGCAGGGCATAACTACTACTGCTTTTTGGATGGATACTCAGGATATCACCAGATTGCAATAGCACTAAGATCGTGAAAGACAACATTTACTTGTCCTTTGGTACATTTGCATTCGAAGGATGTCATTCGACTTTGCAATGCACCCGCAACTTTTCGTGAGGTGTATGATGGCAATTTTCTCGATATGGTGGAAGGACTATAGAGATCTTTATGGATGACTTTTCGGTCTTTGGAGCATCATTCGATGAGTGTTTAAGGCATCTAGAAGCGATGTTAAGTCGGTGCGAAGAATCTAACCTTGTTAAAGCGGGAGAAGTGTCACCATAGTAACAGAGGAATTGTCTTGGGACACAAAATATCAAGCCAAGGTATTGAGGTGGACAAAGCAAAGATTTGATGATCGAAAATCTACCACCTCCAGATCAACAAAAGGAGTCGAAGTTTCTCGACATGCAGGTTTCTATAGAAGATTCATCAAGGATTTTTCAAAGGTCTCAAAGCCTCTTTCCACATTGCTAATGACGGGGGTTGCCTTCGACTTCAATAAAGAATGCTTATCCGCATTTCAGACGCTCAAGGAGAAGCTTATTTCAGCACCCATAGTCATTGCACCAAACCTGAGCTCCCATTTGAACTAATGTGCGATGCAAGCGATTATGCAGTGGGAGCAGTGCTTGGACAGAGACTCGACAAGGTATTTAGATCCATTTACTATGCTAGTAAAACTCTAAATGACGCACAGTTAAATTATGCAACTACCGAAAAGGAACTACTAGCTATAGTATATGCATTTGAGAAATTCAGGCCATACTTGATTGGGAATAAGGTGATAGTATACACCGACCACTCGCTATAAAGTACTTGATGACAAAGAAGGACGCAAAGCTCGCCATTCGATGGGTCCCGCTTCTACAAGAATTCGACGTGGAGATTCGTGATAAGAAAGGCAGAGGAATTCTGCGAACCACTTGTCAAGACTGGAGAACACAGAGAGCCATAACACCAAGGATGTACAAATAAATGATCACTTTCCAGACAAACAACTATTTCAAGTAAGTGTGAATTCTAATTTACCTTGGTACGCTGATTTTGTTAACTTTCTTGCAGCTAAGGTACTACCCTCAGACTTGTCAAGACAGCAAGTGAAGAGGTTTTATTCAGAAGTAAAGCATTACTATTGGGAGGAACCTATGTTATACAAACACTGTGCCGATCAAGTCATCAGGCAATGTATACCAGAGGAAGAGATGCACCAGGTTCTCACCCATTGCCACACCCTATCATGTGGTGGACACTTTGGGGCATCAAGAACAGCGGCAAAGGTACTGCAATGCGGATTCTATTGGCCAATACTTTTCAAGGATGCCCATACCTTTGTGAAGAAATGTGATAGTTGCCAGAGAACAGGGAACATCTCAAGACGAAATGAGATGCCTTCGCAAGGGATATTGGAAGTGGAACTCTTTGACGTGTGGGGAATCGATTTCATGGGACCATTCCCGCCATCCTTTGGAAATTAATATATCCTTCTGGCGGTAGACTATATGTCCAAATGGGTAGAAGCAGTGGCCACAAAAGAGAACGACAGTAAGACTGTTCAAAAATTCCTTCAAAAGAATATTTTCACAAGGTTCGGCACTCCAAGAGCCATCATCAGTGACGAAGGAAGTCACTTTTGCAACAAGCAGCTGAATTCATTGCTTTTCCGATATGGAGTCTACCACCGCACTACAACTGCCTACCACCCTCAAGCTAATGGGCAAGCAGAAGTGTCAAATAGAGAAGTGAAGAGCATATTGGAAAAGACGGTGAATGGCTCAAGGAAGGACTGGTCTATCAAACTGGATGACGCATTATGGGCATACCGGACAGCATTCAAAACACCAATTGGTATGTCACCTTATAAATTAGTTTTTGGTAAAGCATGTCATTTGCCAGTAGAATTGGAACACAGAGCGTATTGGGCAATGAAGAGGTTAAACATGGACGCCACGGCAGCAGGACAGAGGAGGATACTACAACTAAATGAGTTAGAGGAATTCAG
Organism: Przewalskia tangutica; assembly: GCA_029844215.1. NCBI lineage: Eukaryota > Viridiplantae > Streptophyta > Magnoliopsida > Solanales > Solanaceae > Przewalskia > Przewalskia tangutica. The sequence continues at coordinate 9,195,931 of CM056718.1, read as the reverse complement.
GCACAATGCCTATGAGAATGCAAAGATCTACAAGGAATGAACGAAAGCATGACACGACAAGAAATTGATACCGAAAGACTTTCAAGAAGGACAACAAGTGCTTTTATTCAACTCAAGATTGAGATTATTTCCAGGCAAGTTAAAATCACGTTGGACAGGACCATACACGGTGGTAAGAGTATTCCCATATGGTGCGATTGAAATAAAAGGGAGAGAGGGAGTTTCCTTCAAGGTAAACGGACAGAGGTTAAAACCCTATCTGATCAATGAAATGGAATACATGAACTTAGTAACCTCTCATACCTTAGAATAATAAGGAACTTGCGTCCGGCTAAAAGACGTTAAAGACATCGCTACTTGGGAGGCAACCCAACGTTTTCAATTATGTTATTTCAATTCCTGTCTTTAGTTTATTTTATTTTGTCTTGAACAGTCTCACGGTCTTGGGTTTTATTATGCGTATTGTGTTGTGGTGAAAGCCAAGGACTTGGGCGGCGAAGAGAAGCCAAGGATCCCAAAAAATCGCGAGGCCGCGGCTCAGAAGCGGGGCGCGGCGAAGTTCAGAACCGGACACGGGAGTTTGGGCACGCGGCGCCCGTGTGCGGCCGCACCACACGGAAAATATGAATTACGAAAGGCACGATCCGAAGGCCCCGTCGCCAAATCAAACACCAAGAGCTCTCATCCCCTCACGGAATACAAAGTACTATCCACCGCCACCACCACCATTTTAGTCAAAGTTTGTAAGTGTCTTATTTCTTTTACTGTCTTTGAGTCTACACACATTGGGGACAATGTGTGATTTAAGTTTGGGGGTGTTTTATTTGTGACTTGTTTTATTTGTGTCTTGTTATGTTTTATTTAAGTCTTTTTATTGTTTTTATGTATATTTTGAGGCACCAATTTTTTTTTTCTTTTTGAGTCATAATTGTCTGTCAAAAGATCATGTATGCTGTAGTTGCTAGAAACACCTAGTGAAGGTATGTAGAATAATGTAATGGAATAAAAGCAACTATCTAAACACTTAGATTAGATATGCCAAAACCTCACATAATCTATCTATTTGGAGTTTCTTGCTTGAATTATGCATGCTAAATAATGAATACTTATGTGTTATGATTGCTTGCTATTTGAGGCGAAATAGTTAGGATATGCATACTAGGGAGATGACTCAGGCATTTCTTTGAAAGCCAATTCTTACCACTCTTTTTCTATCCCGGACTTTAAAAATATCCCTAGTCAGCCCCATTGAGCCTAAACGTTGAAACTTCTTCTTTGACACCCTATATCCCCACAAATTGTGCCATAAGTAAAAATATGAAATAGTGGAATAAATTGTGTTAAAAAAGAGACACCCAATTAAAAGTAATAAGAAATAGGCAAAAGCCTAAGTTTGGGGGTGCTTGTCATTATTATATACTTCACTCTCCCAAAACAAAAGAGGGAAAAGATAGAATCAAAGTGAAGGAAAGAACAAAAAGAAAAGGAAAATACTGAAAAGCTAAAGAACTTATGGTACACAAAATGAGCCTAAATGCCTATTTTTACCTACCTATACCTAAGCCTATATTACAACCCTTAAATTCCTGAAGATCTCTTTTATGCATATCCAGAATTAGTGGAGAATAACAAGTAAGCATGCCATAGGATTTTTTTTTTGAATTTTCATGCATGATTTAGTATACTGACTTCCATTAAAGCATGATAAATATGAGTTTGCGAAATATCTAGCTCAATGTGTTTAGTGTGCTGAATTTTCATGCTATATATATTCCTGCATATTATTTTGCTAACCTTCATGTTTTTCTAGTTAACACTAATGCAGCAAAAGTGATCAATGTCAGTGAGTCCTTTATTTTCGTTTCTTGAGTCTTTTATTTCTTTCTTTCTATCTTTGCTCGAGGGCGAGCAAATGTTAAGTTTTGGGGTATTTGATCGGTGTATTTTATATACACTTTTCGAGTCAGTTTTAGTAAGTCTTTTGTCCCTTTTTGTACAAATAAGTGTCGTATTAGGATAGTTTTTCTTTCTTTTGAGTCAAATTGGTTAAAATGGCCAAATGGCGGAAAAGGAGCTAAAAGAGGGCAAAAGAGGAAGTTCCGGAGCTAAAAACAGAGAAAGTGGCGAACTAGGCAAAAACCCGGACCAGCGCCGCGGTGCCTCATGTCAGCAGGTGCAGGGCCGCGACGCCTAAACATCCGAGAAGCTACAGAAGTTGCAGCGCCCATGGCTGCGAGAGACTGGGCGCGGCGCAAATCACCCGAAGGATTACAATTCCGTATGGCCATCTCGCAGCATGGCCGCCAGCGAAAAATAAGGTTTTGAAGGATTTTGGGCCAGCTGCGAGGAAAAGTTGAGGCGATTACGAGCCTATAAAGGAGAACACTAGGCGGTTTTAAGGGTTCCCTTCGCACAACAAGGCTTTCTTGCTTGGAGATTGGAGACCATAGTTTAGTAAATTTCCTTTCCTTTTCTTGTTTTATTTCAGTTTTATGAAGAACATGGAATTAGTTCTTTTCATGTCAATGGCTAGGAACTAATTCCTCTATAGGGCTTTCCATGTTGAATCTCTAGAAACTTATGTTATGATTTAATGCATGCTTATGGTTATTCTTCTTCTTGTTGAGATCTATCCAATAATTAAATTGAATGCTTGGTAGTTAATTGACAACTAATTATCACTATATGATTTTTAATCAGACTCCGAAAGGAGGGGATTGTGAATATCTTTGTAAGTTGGGTAGACATTCTTGGATTGGGGATGAAAATGCCTCAATTATTTATGTAGCGTTAACGAGAGGCTTAACAACCCTAATTTTACGCATTGGGCGTGACGGTTAACTAGGTTCTTAGTCTTAATCCTCCTATAGAGTTATCCTTATCACCGAAAGGTAGGTGAGGTGCAATACTGAGGTTGAGTGTTTATATAACCCTAACGGGAGTATAAAACGATTTAGTGAACCTGCTTTCTCCAAAAGAAGAAGACCATAAGTTATTGCATTAATAAGTAACATAAGCGGATAGTGAGGAGACGTGGAAGCCCTATTCTCATCACAACTGAAGTAAACTCATTAGTTAAATTAGCCTTTATAATTCTTAGTTATAAACAACAAATCCAAATATCAATTGCCAAATAGATACCAAAAGATAGATAGTTGGTACTTGAACCCTAATCCTTGTAGACGATATTCGGTCTTACCAGGACTATATTACTTGTCACGATAACGTGCACTTGCGTTTAAGTGTGTGCATCTTTTCGCGCATCATTAGCTCAATTACGTCTATCAACGACGTCATTTTATTACGCCTGTGCAACGGCCTTATCTACATTTCGTCTATGCAACGACGACCCCTATATCGCGTCCACTCAACGACATCATCTTATTATGCCTATACAATGACCTTATCTACATTTCGTCTATGCAACGACGACCCCTATATCGCGTCCACCCAATGACGCAATCTTATTACGCCTATGCAATGACCTTATCTATATTTCGTCTATGCAACGACGACCCCTATATCGCGTCCACTCAACGGCGCTATCTTATTACACCTATGCAGCGACCTTATCTACATTTCGTCTATACAATGACGACTTTTATATCGCGTCCATTTAACGACGCCATCTTATTACGCCTGTGCAACGGCCTTATCTACATTTCGTCTATGCAATGACGACGATTATATCGCGTCCACTCAACGACGCTATCTTATTACGCTTGTGCAACGGCCTTATCTACATTTCGTCTATGCAATGGCGACCTTTATATAACGTCCACTCAACGACGCCATCTTATTAGGCATATGCAATGGCCTTATCTACATTTCCTCTATACAAGGACGACCCATATATCGCGTCCACTCAACGAAGCCATCTTATTACGCCTGAGCACCGGCATCATCTACATCAATGCCTGAGCACCGGCATCATTTGCATCAATGCCTGAGCACCGGCATCATCTGCATCAATGCCTGAGCACCGTCATTCGCGTCAACCGAGCACCGTCATCTGCGTCAATGCTCGAGCACCGGCATCATCTGCGTAAATATCGAGACCGCATCATCTAAATCACGCTGAGCACCGACGTTATTTAAGTCGGCGCCTTAGCACCGCTAAATGCGTGATCAATGTTCGAACGCATCATCTAAATCACGCTGAGCACCGGCGTTATTTAAGTCAACGCTGAGCACCGACGCTATTCGATCAATACTCGAAAGCATCGTGATCAATGCCTGAGCACCGACATCATCTAAATCACGCCTGAGCATCGGCGTTATTTAAGTCAACGTCTGAGCACTGGCGTTATCTGCATCAATGCCTGAGCACCGGCATCATCTGCATCAATGCCTGAGCACCGGCATCATCTAAATCACGCCTGAGCACCGGTGTTATTTAAGTCAACGCCTGAGCACCGGTGTTATCCGCATCAATGCCTGAGCACCGCGTCATTCGTGATCGATGCTCGAGCGGCATCATCTAAATCACGTCTGAGCACCGGCGTTATTTAAGTTAACGTCTGAGCACGTCTGCATCGATGCACGCTCGAGCACCGACATCATCTGTATCAATGTCTAAGCACCGGCATCATCTAAATCACGCCTGAGCACCGGCGTTATTTAAGTCAATGTATGAGTACCGGCGTCATCTGCATAAATGCCCGAGCATCGGCTTCATCTGCATCAATGCCTGAGCACCGGCATCATCTGCATCAATGCTTGAGCACCGGCATCATCTAAATCACGCCTGAGCACCGGCGTTATTTAAGTCAACACCTGAACACCGGCGTCATCTGCATCAATGCCTGAGCACCGGCATCATCTGCATCAATGCTTGAGCACCGGCATCATCTGCATCAATGCCTGAGCACCGACATTATCTGCATCAATCATTTAAGTCAACGCTTGAGCACCGACGTCATCCGCATCACGTCTGAGCACCGGTGTCATCTTCATCACAATACGACCATAAAATGATGCTATCTGCATTACGTCCAGAAACGATGTTATTTCATTAGCCAATGCAACGATTTCAGCACATAATGTCTACGCAAGACGATATTCCTACTCACAGAATCACATTTCTTATATTCATGATTTATCATATTTTATCGTTTAACAATTATGCACTAACTTTTCTTAAGTTTTAGCTCACAGGTTTCTCAATTCACAGGAGTAGTTGCAGCACGTCTGTGCAAGGACAACATCTCTGCATTCAACACGTCTGTACGAGGATGACATCTCGACATTTGCAGCATCCAACATATCACACAAGGACCACGTCTCTACCCGGAAAATTGCATTTTCTCATATATTCATGCTTTATCATTTTTCTGTCTTAACAGTTATGCACTAATCTTTTTAAGCTTTAGCCTGCAGGAGCCTTAATTTACAGGAGCAGGAGCACAACGTGGAACTATCTCGGTGAACTGAAGCAATTTGTACCTCGAACGTTGATCCGCTCTGCTCCAGCATCCCGCAACACAGAACCCAGTGTCATCATAATTCGACACTGGGACAAAATTTTGAATCTACATTCGCCCTGCCTTAATTTTCCAGCATCACAACAACCCAGTGTCATCATAATTCGACACTGGGACATATTTTTGAATCAGTATTCGTCCGACCATAATTTTAGCATCGCAACAACCCAGTGTCCTCATAATTCGACACTGAGACATTTTTAAATCTGCGTCAACTTTGTTTTTTATTTTTCGCATCACAACGACCCAGTATCATCATAATTCGACACTAGGACAATTTTGAGTCTACATCAGCCCCACTTTTGAATTCTAGTTTATAAAACAGGACAAAATTGGCTACAAGTCAACATCTTTGTCCGAAGACTCTTCCATCATCTCCGTAGAAAAAGGGACATGTTGTTGACAGTCAATTTTGACCCATTTTTCGTATATTTATTGCAATTTTATATGTTTTAGGATACCGCATTCTAATCATCATTTTTTGCATTTTTATCTTTTTATTTTTAAATTAATCATTATGTCTTTGTTAATATTATGTTTCTATTATTATTACACCGTCGTTTATTTTAATAATATTTGCATCTCTTTAAATAATTAATTGACATCCCGCTTTAATTTTAATTAGACATTAAACATTTGTTAATATTATATTTCTATTATTATTACACCGTCATTTATTTTAATAATATTTGCATCTCTTTAAATAATTTTTCTTTTAAATAATTAACCCGTTTTGCATTTTTGTCAAACCAGTCCAGGCCGAGGCACAATCCAGATCAGTCCACTCCACCATTCCATAAGCCCAACCGCCCATTTTTAAATTTCAAACACCCATTTATTTCCCCCCAAAACCAAACCTAAAAACTAAACCCTAATCCTACCCCTATATAATAAACACTACCCACAAAAAAAAAGGGAGGGGAACCAGATGAGGGGGTCAACCACACACCCTATTTCTCACAATCTCTCTCATTAATCCTCCATCTCTCCCTCACTGATTTTATTTGAACACTTTTTTCTCCCTCAGCCTCCCACCAGCCCATCCCGTCGCCCTCTCCCCTGTTCCCTCAACAGTCGACCACCGTTGTTACACTCCACTGCTCACCCGGTGAACCATCATCAGCGTTGCTTGTATACCATCAGCGCCACACCTCACTGCTCACCGTCGAATCTCACCACTGCGGTGGCGTCGCTCCGGCGACCTCGCCGTGGAAGTGACGCCGCCGCTGCCCTCTCTCTGTTGGTAATGTTGAAATCTGTCGGAGTAAAAACTTCGGCAACGTCACTATTTTACTTCTCTTGCGGCCATGGGTGTTGTTTTTTTTCTGTTAAGTTTAATTTTCGTGGTGTTGTCATATTACCGGAATTTATATTTTTCAGGTGACTCTTTTTGTTTTTATCTCGTTGAAATCTGTTGTTGGTTTTGGATATGGACATATTTTCTATTTTTTGATATGTCGTCGGAGTTCTTTTGAAATTTCGGCGACCCCTAGTTCGGCTCATCTTTTGGACCCGATTGCTGTTTTGTTGGGTGTTAATGGACTGATATTTTTAATATTTTGGTATCTGGCCGGAGTTCTAAAAACTCCGGCGACCTTGTTCTTGACTGCATTTTCGGGCATCGGTTGTTATCTTGGTTAATGGGCTGATTTTATGTTTTTGGGGCATCTGCCGGAGTTTTAAGACTCCGGCGACGTTTTGAAAATTCCGGTGGGTATTTCACATTGTTGTTTCCTTCGTTCCGAATCGCCCTGTTTACTATCTTGTTGTTCTCTGGACTGATTTTACAATTTTTCCTTCTAAATTATTTTTATTAAAATGATTTTTAAAGAACAGATACTACACTTGGTATTTTACTGATTTTGAACAAGATACTACACTTGATATTTCACTGATTTTTGAACAAGATACTACACTTGGTATTTTATTGATTTTAAACATGATACTACACTGGCCGAAGAAGGATTTATCCGTCGATCTGGAGGCCTCCATGGTATGCGAGACGGAATATGTGGGCAAGGAGTAAAGTGAAAAGATTAGACGAGAATGTATAGTATCGTTCACCGGGAGGTGAGTCGACCGCAGCCGAAGCGATATTTGCTTCTCATGTCTTCGTATCCTTGGCATAACACTAGCTGAGCCCACACTATATAAAAATATATCTTTTACATATATATATATATATATATATATATATATATATATATATATATATATATATATATATATATACATACCTACGTTTTTTTTATTTGATAATTTATTTTATTATTTACTAATTCTTTTACTAAGTGTCTTTTGCAGGTACCCGGAGGCGCACCCCAAAGTTAAAGCATTCGCATAAAATAAAATAAAAGCGAAATATCGCTAAATTCTCTTCATTCCATCTTTTTATGATTATTTGCTTTCATTACTATCTTGTTAAATCTATATCTATTTTAAATATTTGCATGCCTAGTTTATATATCTCTTGGTTGATTTAATAATTAGAACACCTTTAGAATTGTAGATTGCATGTTAGCACAATAATATTAAGCCTAAGTTTGACCGGACAACCGCAAGTTAGCGGATCTTATAGGATGCCTGACCCATTCCCTTTAAGATAATAAAGAACTCTTACCTAGAATTTCACATAGTTTCATAGATATTTAAAATTGGAGATCATTCGTAGTATTTTATGCTACATTTTTAGTGTCCTAATTCACTATAATAATTAGGTGGCGACTCCTTGAATAAATTTAGGAATCAACCATACGTAGTACTCTCATTTTCGACTCCGGTTAAAATGGGGTGTTACAAAAGGTTCAAAGACTTACAGAGAAAGTGCCCACATCATGAGATCGAGAAGTGGATGCTAGTTCACATATTTTACAATGGCCTGTGTGGTACAACTCGTACCATCATTGATCTTTGCGAGAGGAATGCGTTCATGAAAAGAGTGCGATGAGGCACATGATTTGCTAGAGGATATGGCCACAAACAACCATCAGGGGGCATATGAGAGAAGCGATGAGCGATAGGAAGATGGCGATTCAGCTGAAGCGCTATCATCGCATTGACTACGCGGTAGCCACTTTGACAAAGCAGACTGCAGGTACCATGATGATTAAAGCAGTGCAGACATCAGTGGGTTGTGAAATCTGTGGGGCCCCCCACACTTTTGATAGATGCACAGCAGTGGACCCGAATAATGTGCCCATGGAGCAGGTCCAAGCAGTGGGAATTTTTCAGAGGCCCTACAACAATGCATACTCCAATACTTATAATCACGGGTGGGGAAATTACCCCAACTTTTCATGGAAAAATGATCAAGGGCAGCAATCTCAGTTTCATGGGCAGTATCAACAGAGCACCCCACAACAATCCTTGAATCCAACATTTTCTTCCCAGCAGTTCAGCCCAACAGCTTCCCAAGAGAAGTCAGATGAAATTAGAGAAATAAGAGCAACACTGATGTCATTGGCTAAACACCATGCTCAATCCACTGAGTCACAGACACAACTGATCAATTCTCAGGCCCAATTTATGACAGAGACTAGGTCAGCCATTAGTAACTTGGAGTCCTCAGTTTCATCTTTGGTGTCCTCGCTTTCACAAATGACCAACTTCCAGACTCAATTCATGGCGGAAACCAGGTCATCTATTAGTCACTTGGATACTCAATTGGGGCAGTTGGCAGAGAAAGTGAGTGACAGACCTCAGGGGAATCTTCCCCTTAATAATGTGGTGAACCAAATAAAATATTGTCAGGCAATTAGCTTGAAGTGTGAGAAGCAGTTAGAACAGGTGGAACCCAAATCAGTGAGTGAAAAAAAGAGTGAGATGGAGAAAGCAGTTGAAGCAGAGAAAGAGGGGGTTACTGAGGAACACCCTGTTGTAGAAAAAGCTCCACCGGCAGTCATGAGGGAATATGTAGACAAAATTCCTTACCCTCAAAGACTGCAGAAAAAGTCCTTGGACAAGGAGTTTTCCAAGTTTTTAGAGGTTTTCAAAAACCTTCATATCAATCTCCCGTTCATTGAAGCTTTGGAGCAAATGCCAGCTTATGTGAAATTCATGAAAGACATTTTGTTTAAGAAGAGGAAGCTGGTAGACTATGATACAATAACACTGACAGAAGAGTGCAGTGCTATCTTGCAGAAGAAACTGCCCCCTAAGTTGAAAGATCCAGGGAGTTTCACTTTACATTGCACCATATGGAAGATGACCTGCAAGCAAGCCTTGTGTGATTTGGGGTCAAGTGTCAACCTAATGCCCCTTTCGGTGTTTAAAAGGCTTGGTTTAGGGGAAGGAAGGCCAACAACAGTCCACCTGCACCTAGTTAATCGCTCTATTGTGCATCCTAGAGGAATAATTGAAGATGTGTTGGTAAAAGTGGGCAAATTCCTCTTACCGGCTGACTTCCTCATTCTTGATATGGAGGAAGATGAAAACATTCCCATGATCCTTGGGAGACCATTTCTAGCCACAGGGAGAGCCCTCATTGATGTTGAAAAGGGGGAGTTAAAACTCAGAGTCCAAGGTGAGGAAATGGTGTTCAAAGTTTTCAAGCAGCTCATTGAACCTCAAGTTGATGCTAGATGTTTTGCTATTGGAGTAGTTGACAAGGTTGAGCCTGAGAAAAGCCTCACAAGTACTGATGCTCGTGGGATACCACCAAAGAAGCATGAAAAACCTCATGATAAGACTGCTGAACTAGCTCTTGATGAAAAGAATTGAACTCCACTGAAATTGGACTTGGGAAAAAGAAGAAGAGGAGAAGAAAAAGAATGGTGCTAAAATAGAGATGCGTAGGGAATATTCTACCCCATTGATTTAGTAAGTAACGTACGTCCGGTTAAAAGATGTTAAAGACATCGCTACTTGGGAGGCAACCCAAGGTTTTAAATTTATGCATTTTTAGCTTAGTTAGAACAGTCTCACGTCTGGTATTGTTTTTGATGTTGTGATGCTAGGTACAAGGCCAAAAATGTGGAGCAAAAAAAAAAAATGAGAAGGGAGAAAAAGAGTGCAGTGCCACGACGCCCAGACTCAGGGCCATGGCGCCGAAACATCAGAGAGTCGCGACGCCACCCTGAAATTATCTGCCATGCATTATCCGCCGCCACCGCCACCATTTTAAACCACAAATCTGTAAGTTGTCCCGTCTTTTTTTTATTTTTGAGTCTTGTACACATCAGGGACAATGTGTGATTTAAGTTTGGGGTGGGGGGTTCTTAGTTTATTTTTGATAGTTTATTTTTGAGTCTATTTTTGTGTGTTTGAGTCTTGTTATTGTTTATTTTTATGTCTTATATGAGTCTAATTTTTTTTATATGATCATGCATGCTGTAGTTACTTAAAACGCCTAATGAAGTAAAATGGATAATGTAATGGAATTAGAAGCAGAAAATCTGAACGCTTAAGTTAGATATGCCAAGAATTCTTGAAATCAAATTATTTGGGGTATCTTGCTTGATTTATGCATTTGTTAATGATTAAGCTTATGTGTCTGCTTACTTGTTATTTGAGGCAAAATAGTTAGGATATACATTTTAGGGATATGACTCAGGCATTTCTTTGTTAGCCCTTTCTTACAATTCATTGCCTATCCTTGACATTAAAGTTATATCCCTAGTCAGACCCTTTGAGCCAAAAATAAGATCTTTCTTTGACACCCTATAATTCCATAATTGTGTCATAAGTGGAAAATTAAGATGTTTGGAATGAAAAGTGTTGAAAAAGGACAAAAAGAGAAGTGAAAAAAAATTGATGCACCCCAATGAAAAAATGCAAAAGCTTAAGTTTGGGGGTGCCTGTTATTCACAATGCACCTCAGTCTCTCTAAACAAAAAGAAGGGAAAGATAGGTACGAGATTAAAGAGGAAATCAAAAGAAAATGGAAGAGTTGAAAGAAAAAGAGCTTATGGTACGTAAGTTGAGCCTAAATGCCTATTTTTTTTACCTACCCCTGCCTAAGCCTACATTATAACCCTTAAAAGTCCTGAAGATCTCTAGTATGTGTACCCATGATTAGTGGAGAATAGCAAGTAAACAAGCCATATAAATTTGATATTGACATGCATAGGTTAAGTGTTCTTACGTCCATTGAGAATGATTGAATTGAATTTGCGAAATATCTGACTTAAGAGTTTTAGAATGCTAAAAATTCATGCTATATGTTCATGCATATTATCCTACTAACCTTCATGCTTTTCTAGTGACAATTGTGCAGCAGATTGATCAGTGTCTTTGAGTCCTTTTATTTTCTTTTCTTTCGTGTCTTTGTCTCTATTTATGATCTTTACTCGAGGGCGAGCAAATGTTAAGTTTGGGGGTGTTTGTTAAGCGTATTTTATATACACCTTTTGAGTCATTTTTAGTTAGTCTTTGGCCAATTTTTGTACAAATATGTGTCATGTTAGGATAGATTTTCTTTCTTTTGAGTCACAGTGGTTTAAAATGGCACATTGGCGAAAAGAAGCAAAAGGAGGGCAAAAACTGTCACGACCCGAACCCGGGCCCGTGACTGGTGCCTTACCCCGGGCACCCTAGTGATACACCATCAGAGAAAATCAGCGGAAATAAAAACATGAACATGAATTACGAGACATGATAAATAAGCAGGCCAACCAAAACAGTTGCCTTCAGTATATATACATAAATACCGACAGTTATCCTTTACGGACTACGCCACAGCGGTACTCTGGACCTCTAAGATTTACAACAACTATGACGGGACAGGTCCCCGCCATAACCCTGAATGTACAAGAACCTACAACTCAGGGAAACACATACCAAGAGATAAGCCTCCGAAGGAACGGAGCTTCCCAATATCATGAAAGGTGATCCTAAAAGCGGGGATCGACAGCCGATGTACCTCTACCTGCGGCATGAACGCGGCCCGAAGGAGAGTCGATCTAACAGTACCAAGTATGTGAAGCGTAAAATCAGTAAATGAAATCATAGCGATCTATATAAAGCGGGAGACATGTATGATAACCAAACTACGATTATCTGACATATAAACGATCATATTAAGTCGTGGACTTACGCCTTCCAAATCATCACTCGTGCGTGGAATTCCTTCCTCACGGCGATCATGATATGATATCCACAAGACAGCAATCAAATGGGAGCATACGTGCGCTACGCATCGTGTCGGTATGTCCAAAAGGAAACAATAAGACAAAGATTCCAAATGGAAACATACTCGTGCGCTACGATCGTGTCGATATGCCACGAGGAAACAATAAAGCGGCATTCCAAATGGAAACATACCCGTGCGCTACGCATCGTGTCGATATGCCCGAGGAAACAATAAGCAAAGATTCCAAATGGAAACATACGTGCGCTACGCGTCGTGTCGGTATGCCCAAAGGAAACAATAAAGCAGTATCAAAATGGAAGCATACGTGCGCTACGCATCGTGTCAGTATGTCCAAAGCGATTAGCAAAAGTAACACAATCAGCGAACGCGTGCGTGGAATTTCTTCACACGCTGCACGCGTCGGGTAAGTTCTCAACAAGTCAACCGACCCTCCATCGAGAGGCGCGGTAGTATAGAAACACAATTCTTGCACAACAAAGGCTATCACAACAAGCATAGGCAAGTTTCACATCAACAAGCATAGGCAAGTTTCACAACAACAAACATAGGCAGGTTTCACAACAACAAGCATAGGCAGGTTTCACAACAACTCAAAGTACTTTCATTTTTATGCCAAGGTCCGGGTTTTAACCCTAAAGTACTACGCACGTTAAATTCCTTTTAAGAGATTCATTCTTTTTATAAAAGTCACCCGATACCCGTAGTATAAAATAGAGTGACTTACATCTTTTAAGTAAACCAAAACAACTTTCATACTTTCCTTTTTAAAACCAAATTAAGGCAACACTACGCCTTATTTTTAGACCAAAACACTTTTCTTTTTAAAGTCAAGTTACCACATTAAAACCAATGATAAAAACCCTTCTTTTGTTTTCATAAGGTCGTTATAACCAACTTCCCATAACTGTTATAACACTTTATGTTTTAAACCATTTTAAGATAACACAATGCCTTTCTTTTCCCTAAAGTTCCAGTTTGCCTAATTTTAATTACACAAGTCTCTTTTTAGGAAAGTTTCATAGTTCAATGTCTTAATCTCTTTTAAAACAATTGAGTAACATATGCCATAGGCGAGTAGGTTATTCTTGTTCATAATCGACCTTATTAAGCAGCCATGATCTAGAAAATGTAATATCATTTTGTCTCATCTTAGCTTCTATGCAGATGGAGGTTTCTACTGGTTTTAATAATACTTAATTATTCAATACAGTTTCCTTTATTAACGCTGCAGTGGTTTGTCGATACACATTCTGATTTCCGAAATCAGTAAAACGTTATTCCCTTCAAAAACCAAGTATTACTCTTCTTTCAAAAAGGGTTTCTTAACGAAAGACTTCAAGTTCTTTATTATCACACATCAAGTCAGTTATAAGTCAAATCAGTTACCTTTTAACAATCACAAGGCTTTTTCTTATCTACATAAAGCTGTTATAACCCACTTCCCATAAAGCCGTTATAACCCTTTATGTTTTAAACCAATCAAATACATTTAACACGTACGCGTCTACCGTACTACATAGTTATACACATATCATGCTAGAAAGATAGGAAGAGGTTCACATACCTCGCGACGAGTACCGACTAATAGCAAAACGCTCCAAGTACTTCAAACCGTCGGCTACTCCTTAAGCCACGTAGATCGCACCACACGTAGTACTTCAACCTATAGAGGCCACAAGGCGCCTATTAACATCTAGAGCTCAATGTAGAACATTCTACGAAAATTGGCAGACCTCCCCATGCGGCGTAAATCTCCTCCTCTATCGAGGTCGGCTACCAAGCCAACCGAGGGGTTAACACGCCTAACCGACGTGTACAATTCTACTACACGGTAATGTTACACAAGTCTCATGTCTGATACTATGTAATTACTGATTGATTCACTCTTAAAATTCAGCTTAAGTCGCAAGACATTGCGTAAGTATTATTCAGCTTAAGTCAAAATACATTGCCGCACAACTATGTTCAGTCTATATATAGTATACTTAACCATATACTCCTACAACATGTAATTTCCAATTACAATGAAGGTCAAGAATGTTTACCTCGATAAGCCCAAAATTATCCGAGTTTATAAGTCAATCTGAGCAAGGTTTAGCTCTACTCGCGCTCAGGCCGCTCCAACCACCCTTAGAAGTTCTAACCAACTTCTACTTATAACTTCAACTACGGGTGAAGATTTACTTAGGGTTTCGTTTTAGTGGTGAGGAAAGTATAATGGTATTTTCTGGGCTTGTATAATTGTAACCTTGGGAATACTACAAGGTATTTGGGCCAAGGTATTTGGACATTATAACAATACTAGGAGAGTATTTCTATACCTCAACAAGGGGTATTTATACGAGACAACTAGGCTAGGGGGTACCACGCTAACCACTACAAAGGGGGAGGGGGGAGCTCTCGGCCAAAGGGCCTCAAAGGGGAGGGGTGTGGTGGGCGAGAGATCAAGAGGAGAGGAGTGTTTGAGACTTAGGTAGATTGCTCAGTGAGGATGAAGAAAGTCTTCAACTTAGAGGGGTATTTATAGGTCAGTGAAGGCCAACCAATGGCCAAGATGAAGACAAGTGCCATGCAAGTGTAGGGTAAAGATTAAGCCATGTGTTTGTGGGTCCCACTTTCTCATCTTCCACACAAAATATCCTACCAACTCCTTGACTACGGAGAAGGCACAAAAAACGAGCCAACAATGCCCATTTCGTCAGTCGGCTCCTTCCGATTAGAGGGTGACAAGTGTCGCCTCTCGTTGGTCCAAAATGTTTCGTCTCTCGGAAAAATCCGCAAAATTATTAATGACATAGCGAATTTTCCTACGAAAGCGTGGAAACGTTTCGTCGAAAAACGACTCCTTTAGGTAGTTATGCACAAATTGAAACTTGCCTAACTTTAAGGCTCAAATTGCATACGTGCGCCTCACGTACATACTGCGGAAATACGGTATAACATTCTCCCTCGCAGAAACATTCGTCGAATGTTCCTTCTCAAGCGGATAACGATAAAGTTCTTCTAACAAGTTGCCAAGCGCCACAATTGGCCACGAAATAACACGTGCGCAAATACTTATATCCAAGTCCACGAGGAAACACCTCTAACATCACAACTTTTGTCACCTTGCGCGAGGTTCTAGTGTCACTCGGCGACCCAACAAATGGTGCCGGATCGCATGCGATCCACGAGGTCTAAAATATACATCCTTCGCACCTTCTCCCTTCACAAGAAATGATCGTATCTAGGCTCATGATACATGCCGCCTCTACCCTTACTCGTCGTACTCTTCTCGAACACTTGAACTCTTCTAGTATCGTACCATACTTGATTTCCAAAACTTTGGAGTTACTACCTCCAAACGTGATCATCTTCCTAGCCTCGATCTCCTCTCAGGCCCTTCTCGGCCTTCACGAACGGAGTCTGGTCGAACGTATCCCCGCCCTCATACGATGGGCATCTCACCTTGGGCCTAGCACCGCCGTGACCACGCCACCGCGGGACCGCTTGAGCTGACCCAGCCCGAAGCAGGCGCGGGTTGGCGAAACACGGCCCCAACCCGACCACTATCGCGCCAACTCTTGCTCGCCGACACGGAACAATCTAGCTAAAACACATCATG
Source organism: Przewalskia tangutica (assembly GCA_029844215.1). Classification (NCBI taxonomy): domain Eukaryota; kingdom Viridiplantae; phylum Streptophyta; class Magnoliopsida; order Solanales; family Solanaceae; genus Przewalskia; species Przewalskia tangutica. Next base: position 9,179,754 of record CM056718.1, on the reverse strand, counting down.
AAAGCTACCACTTTCATTTACCCAACCAGGACTTATCACACAATTCATTCTAGGCATAAAAATGCACTGTGACAAGGATCACTCGCAAAATCTTGTACTCAAGACGGCCTTACATCTAAGGTCTCAACTGTAATATTCTAGGGTTCATCATTTCCTCACCCTCAAGCTTACCCTTCTTCACTAACCATAAAAAATCACATCTTAGCACAACGCTATCCGAACATAACACTAAACTTCTCACTTTACTATTCAAGGTATCCCTACCCCTGGGGTACTATCACTTTACAACTCTAGCAATAAAGGGAAAACATATACGCTAGGGTAAAATCTGAATCTAACAATGCACGTATGATTCAAAAGAATCGAAAAATACTGCTGACCGTGCGATGTCGCCTCACAATCCGCCCGATGGTCGCGTCATCTATGCGGTTGAAGGACGCCAGAACTATAGACTCCACCCGACCTCTACGGTGGCTAACATCGAACACCACCTTGCAGGAACGTGCGGTTTGTGGAGGAAGGAACGACCATCGGCCTCATAGATGAGCCACCTCGCGGTGCCCGCTTACAAAAGGACATACCCTCGTATATGGCGGACGACCACAATAACAAACACTGTGCCAAGACGGCATTTCCCAAATGACGCTACAACAATGGAAACCGAGGAATAAGTGGCCTCGTCGAGAAAATCCACTGCTCACATGAGAACCTCGACCACGGAGCTCGGACCAGCTCTAAATACCTTGTGGGATCAAATCTCCCACCGTGGCTGCGGGGTATGTCTGGGTAGGCGGGGACGAATATCTCACTCATTCTTTGAGGCGGCTCATCCAAAACTCAGGGATAACCAACTGGTCTAGCCTCTTACCTTGCAGATCTCGCGTTGGCCTCTACTCTCTGTACACTGCATGCTTGGCGAATAACCTCCTGTGAGAAGCGTAGCATCGCTATCTTGGTCAATAACATAATGGCTTGCCCATGACCCTAAAGTCTTCCCCTAGCGAAGCGTAGGCTCAGTGCGTGGTCTCAAAACAGCGCAGAAGAACTCGGCGTGTGGTACATCATCCGGTATACCACGGACACAAGCCTTATCAACTCTCGAGTCGACTAGTAGTTCTGCTACTCCTTTGCCGCCAGTGTTTGTTGCCTTGCGCGGAGGCATAGCGGTAGAAACGAGATACGTCGGAGGGTCCAACTTATCACAGCGTCTAAGGCACGATCTCGGAATGAGAAGAAATGAAACCAATCCTAAATGTCCTGCGACCTCACGATTATAGATGTGGTGCACAACATCGATAATCAAGACTTACTGAACGCGATGCGTAGACACTTTCAGAGGACTAAGCGCTCGATACCACTTTTGTCACGACCGAACCGGGCGTGGTCGTGCCTACCGGGCACCCTGGTGATACCATCGAGAGAAAATCGGAAATAAAAACATGAACATGAATTACGAGACATGATAAATAGCGAGCCAACCAAAGCGATTGCCGGTATATATACATAAATACGACGATTATCCTTTTACGGACTACGCCACGGCGGTACTCTGGACCTCTAAGATTTACAACAACTATGACGGGGCGGGCCGCCATACCACGAATGTACAAGAACCTACAACTCGTGGAAACATACCAAAAGATAAGCCTCAGAAGGAAACGGAGCTTCGATATCTTTGAAAGGTGATCCTAAAAGCGGGGATCGGCGGTAGATGTACCTACTGCGGCGTGAACGCAGCCGAAGGAGGTCGATAACGGTACAGTATGTGAATCGTAAAATCGTAAATGAAATCATAGCGATCTATATAAAGCGGGAGACATGTATGATAACCAAACTACGATATCTGACATATAAACAGTCATATTAAGTCAGGGACTTACGCCTTCCAAATCATCACTCGTGCCCGTGGAATTCCTTCCTCACCGCCGGCAGTCTATGATATGATATCCACAAGACATCAATCCAAATGGGAGCATACCCGTGCGCTACGCATCGTGTCAGTATGTCCAAAAGGAAACAATAAGACAGCATTCCAAATGGAAACATACTCGTGCGCTACGCATCGTGTCAGTATGCCCACAGGGAAACAATAAAGCAGCATTCCAAATGGAAACATACCCGTGCGCTACGCATCGTGTCGATATGCCCGAGGAAACAATAAAGCGGCATTCCAAATGGAAACATACCCTGCGCCGCGATCGTGTCGATATGCCCAAAGAAACAATAAAGCGATATCAAAATGGAAGCATGCGTACGTGCGCTACGCGTGTCGGTATGTCCAAAGCGATTAGCAAAAGTAACACAATCAGCGAGAACGTGCGTGGAATTTCTTCGTCCTTTGACGCGTCGGGTAAGTTCTCAACAAGTCAACCGACCATCCATCGAGGCGCGGTAGTATAAACACAATTCTTGCACAACAAAGGCTATCACGACAAGCGTAGGCAAGTTTCACATCAACAAGCATAGGCAAGTTTCACAACAACAAACATAGGCAGGTTTCACAACAACAAGCATAGGCAGGTTTCACAACAACTCAAAGTACTTTCATTTTTATGCCAAGGTCCGGGTTTTAACCCTAAAGTACTACGCACGTTAAATTCCTTTTAAGAGATTCATTCTTTTTATAAAAGTCACCCGATACCCGTAGTATAAAATAGAGTGACTTACATCTTTTAAGTAAACCAAAACAACTTCCATACTTTCCTTTTTAAAACCAAATTAAGGCAACACTACGCCTTATTTTTAGACCAAAACACTTTTCTTTTTAAAGTCAAGTTACCACATTAAAACCAATGATAAAAACCCTTCTTTTGTTTTCATAAGGTCGTTATAACCAACTTCCCATAACTGTTATAACACTTTATGTTTTAAACCATTTTAAGATAACACAATGCCTTTCTTTTCCCTAAAGTTCCAGTTTGCCTAATTTTAATTACACAAGTCTCTTTTTAGGAAAGTTTCATAGTTCAATGTCTTAATCTCTTTTAAAACAATTGAGTAACATATGCCATAGGCGAGTAGGTTATTCTTGTTCATAATCAACCTTATTAAGCAGCCATGATCTAGAAAATGTAATATCATTTTGTCTCATCTTAGCTTACATGCGGATGGAGGTTTCTCTTGGTTTTAATAATACTTAATTATTCAATACATTTTCCTTTATTAATTTGCGGTGGTTTGTCGATACGTTACGATTTCGAAATCGGTAAGCGTTATTCCTTCAAAACCAAGTATTACTCTTCTTTCAAAAGGGTTTCTTAACGAAAGACTTCAAGTTCTTTATTATCACACATCAAGTCGGTTATAAGTCAAATCGATTACCTTTTAACAATCACAAGGCTTTTTCTTATCTACATAAAGTGTTATAACCCACTTCCCATAAAGCGTTATAACCCTTTATGTTTTAAACCAATCAAATACATTTAACACGTATGCGTCTACCGTACTACATAGTTATACACATATCATGCTAGAAAGATAGGAAGAGGTTCACATACCTCGCGACGAGTCCGACTAATAGCAAAACGCTCAAGTACTTCAAACCGTCGGCTACTCCTTAAGCCACGTAGATCGCACCACACGTAGTACTTGACCTATAGAGGCCACTGGCGCTATTAACATCTAGAGCTCAATGTAGAACATTCTACGAGAAAATTCGACACCTCCCCGCGGCGTAAATCTCCTCTCTATCGAGTCGGCTACCAAGCCAACCGAGGGGTTAACGCCTAACCGGACGTGTACAATTCTACTACACAGTAATGTTACACAAGTCTACTGTAATACAATCCTATGTAATTACAGTTCAGTTCACTTCTTAAAATTCAGGCTTAAGTCGCAAGACATTGCCGTAAGTATTATTCAGGCTTAAGTCAAAAGACATTGCCGCACAACTATGTTCAGTTCTATATATAGTATACTTAACCATATACTCCTACAACATGTAATTCCCAATTACAATAGAAGGTCAAGAATGTTTACCTCGATAAGCCCAAAATTATCCGAGTTTATAAGTCGATCCTGAGCAAGGTTTAGCTCTTTACTCATGGCGCTCAGGCCAGCTCGACCGCCTTAGAAGTTCTAACCAACTTCTACTTATAACTTCAACTACGGGTGAAGATTTACTTAGGGTTTCGTTTTAGTAGTGAGGAAAGTATAATGGTATTTTCTGGGCTTGTATAATTGTAACCTTGGGAATACTACAAGGTATTTGGGCCAAGGTATTTGGACATTATAACAATACTAGGAGAGTATTTCTATACCTCAACAAGGGGTATTTATACGAGACAACTAGGCTAGGGGGGGTACCCAGCTAACCACTACAAAGGGGGAGGAAGGCTCTCGGCGAAGGGCCTCGAGGGGTAGGGGTGTGGTGGGCGAGAGATCGAGAGGAGGAGTGTTTGAGACTTAGGTAGATTGCTCAGTGAGGATGAAGAAAGTCTTGACTTAGAGGGTATTTATAGGTCAAGTGAAGGCCAACCAATGGCCAAGATGAAGACAAGTGCCATGCAGTGTAGGGTAAAGATTAAGCCATGTGTTTGTGGAACGCACTTAATCATCATCCACACAAAATATCCAACCAACTCCTTGACTAATGAGAAGGCACAAAAGCGTGCCAACAATGCCCATTTCGTCCGTCCACTCCTTCCAATTAGAGGGTGACAAGTGTCGCCTCTCGTTGTCCAAAATGTTTCGTCTCTCGGAAAAATCCATAAAAATTATTAATGACATAGCGGAATTTTCCCTACGCTAATGAAACGTTTAGTCGAAAGCGACTCCTTTAGGTAGTTATGCACAAATTGAAACTTGCCTAACTTTAAGGCTCAAATTGCATACGTGCGCCTCGTACATACTGCGGAAATACGGTATAACAAAAGCAGAGGTTCGAGCACAAAGAGCGAAAAGTGGCACCGGGCAAATGCAGGCGGCCGTGGCGCTGATCCATCGAGAGTAGAGGCCACGACGCCTAGATCGCTGGACAGCTATAGGAGTTTCGACGCCGGTCTCAGGGTCGTGGCGCCGACACGGGTTTTCAGCCAAATCCGAATGGGAATGGGCCAAGACCAAGAGAAAAAAGTTTAGAACGTTTTTGGAGGATATAAAAAGGCCTTAGGGCAGATTTTTGAAGGGTTCCACAATCCCCAACTCTACACAACACATAGTTCTTGAAAGCTTCAGCTAAGAGCTAAACTTTAATTAGGGCTTTCCATTCGAATCACTTGAACCTCGTTTTATGATTTAATGCATGGTTTTGGTTTCTTCTTTATATAGTTGAGATTTATTCAATAATTTCTTTGATTGCTTGGTAATTAATTGATCACTAATTATTATCACATATATGATTTCTAATCGAGATCCGAAAGGGGAGATTGTGAATATGCTATAGTTGAATAAACATAGGTTAAAATCGTGGACGAAAGTATCCCGATACTTGTGTAGTTTAATAGGTTATTGTTCTTAATCCTCCTTTGTGGTAAATCTTATCATCGAAAGATTGAAGGGTTCTGCATCGGGGTTGAGTGTTTATATATCCTAACTGGAATATAAAACGGCTTAGTTAACCTGCTATCTCAATATAGAAGAAGAACCTTTATCATTGCATTAAAGATTAAAGCGAGCGGATAGTTGAGGAGATTGGAAACCCTATTTCCACCATATCTGATTTAAGTAAAGTTATTTAGTTAACTTTTATAATTATTTAGTAGTCATAGATACAAACAATCATCAAAATATCGATCACCAAATAGATACCATAGGATAGAAATTGATAATTGAATACTAATTCCTGAGGATGATATTCGGTCTTACCCAGATTATATTACTTGTCACGATACGTGCACTTGCATTAAGCGCGTGGATAAATCGGTAATAACAATCTTAAATTATTTTTCAACAACATTCGTTCTTCAAGTGGGCTCTAGTAGTAAAGTTTTTGTAAAAGTGATTGAGGGGATATGAATGAACTCTATGATATTTCTAACTTGGTTCAATATTTATTTGAAAATAAATGACATAAAAGCCCCACAATTCATTAAACTAGAGATCTCTTACAAGCAATTTTTTCTCATTACTCTTTAGGGCCCCATAACTAATAGAGCCTCAAGGGGGAGGTTTATGATTTATGAATACATATTGTTCCCAAATTTTAATGCTATTACCCATTTCCTATAGATCATAAGATGGCTTTAGAACAATAGGACAAACCTTTAAGAAATTTTTTCAAATAAAATATCAAATATTGATATTGTATTTGATCTACTTTCATTTAGACGTCTGATTCTGATTTAGAAGACAGTTTTATGAGATGTAATAAAGCCTTAAAGATAAAAGTAGGACTAAGAATAAATGACTCAAAATTAGCATTAAATCGCACCAATTCAGGGGTTAAAATTAAATATATAAACCAAAAGCTAAATTTTATATCTAATTAATTTCACTATGCAATATAGACATAGTACAAAATAGTACTCCAATAGGTAGACAGAAACACATATGTGATAAAGCTCTTACAGAAAAACAAAAATACTGTATCAACAAGAACACATGATGAAATATAATAGTGTAAATGAATTATCACACTATCAATATTATAACAGCCAACCTGCTTATTTTTCAATATATTAAGTTCACTTTCTATGAATGGTCACGTGTAGATCTTTGTATCTATGTGTTGTTAAATCAAGCATCTCTATATAACAATCCATTTATTATAATTCACTGGACAACAATCCTTACATTAATATTATTATTCACCGTATAGAAATTCTTTCAGTGTTATTCATCATATAAATAATCCATACATTATATATTTCAAATGACTAGACATAAACTAAAGGATTAGTACATCGATAGTTTCTTAAATTTACGAGTAAATTTTATTTAGACAATACTCAAATTATTGTTTATTTCAATTGAGCATCTGAATACATAATAAAGTGTTCTTCTTAGACACTTTCGATTTAAATTTTGAAAAATCTTTTACGCATGAAAACAAAGTAGTTAAGTTAATTACATAAAATAGTATTAAGCCTAATCAAAACGACCCCTAATAGGTAGAAATGATAAAGTTCTTATTGGAAAGAAAAAAAGCAGTGTGTGAAAACACACACATGATGAGGTTATCATTGAACCATCTTTGTCGATTTGACGTCAAGCATGGCATTGGCGTGGTTACGAATGACTTCCCAAGCCATGCCAATATTTTGATAGTCAGTCATGGGTGAACCAATGGAAAAACGGATCATATAAACTCCTCCAACCAATGCATGAGTCATGTGTATATTACCAGATAAATTAATGGACTCTAAAAGCTTAGCATTAAACTTGTTCACTTGGTCTTGATCAACGAATTTGTCCTTCTTTTCCAATGCCAATGGTGAATACCTAAAACACACCATAGAAAAATTTCTAGGGGCCACAATTTCGAACCTTCAAGATGATATTAATCTCCCTTAGAGAGTCTTTTATTAATATCAAGGTATATATATAGTACAATATTCATCCCTTATAAAATAGGAATCCTAAACCTATACAAAAGAGGAATCCTAGTCTTACCATAATTATATTTACACAATATACGGAAATATTCTAATTATGAGTAGGGAATATATTGTTTCCTATATTTACACGTTTACACACCCCCTCAGTCGGAGCGGGAGGAGGCCGGACGTTGAGATTGGATCTGAAGTTAAGAAACAACTGTCTGAAAAGTCCTTTGGTAAATATGTCTGCATATTGATAGGATGATGGAACATGTAACACTCTGACATGGCCTAGAGAAACTTTCTCATGAACAAAGTGTAGGTCTATCTCAATGTGCTTGGTTCGCTGATGCTGAACCGGATTATGAGACAAATAGATGGCAGAGATGTTATCACAATACCTGATAGATGCACGACAAAGGACGAAGTTCTAACGATGAAGTTTACGAGCCACAAATCTCAGCTACTACATTTGCAACTCCTCTGTACTCAGCCTCGGCACGGGATCTAGATAGGGTAGCCTGTCGCTTGGCAGACCAAGAAATCAGATTATCCCCTAAGAAAAAACAAAAGCCGGAGGTGGAGCGTTGCGTGTCCGGACACCCTGCCCAATCTGCATCCGTATATGAGAGCAACTTGTTTGGTGCAGAGGGGTATAGGTGCAAACCATAATCAAGAGTACCCTTAATGTATCGAATGATACGCTTAAGAGCAGTGAAATGAGACTCCCTGGGGGCATGCATGAATAAGCACACCTGCTGAACAGCATAAGCTATGTATGGTAAATGTGAGATACTGAAGTGCACCTGCAAGACTCCTATACAGAGTAGGGTCAGAGACTGGAGCATCATCCATAGCACTGAGCTTAGATTTCGAATCGACTGGAGTAGGCATAGCTTTGCAATTCGCCATCTTAGCCCTGTACACTATCTCATCTGCATACTTACGCTGACACAAGAACATGTGACTGACAGACCTGGTCACTGATATCCCCAAGAAATAACTCAGCTTTCCCAAATCAGTCATTGCAAATTCGGACTTAAGCAAGACAATAATCTCATTTATCAATCTATCTGAGGAGGCAGTCAGAACAATATCATCCACGTACAGTAATAAGTAAGCAGTGCTACTATCTCGATGAAAAATGAAGAGTGATGTATCACTCTTGCTGCATACAAACCCAATCTGCAAGATATACTTGACAAAACGATCATACCACGCACGGGGAGCCTGTTTCAGGCCATATAGTGACTTACGGAGACGATACACATAGTGAGGGACTGCTGGATGGGTGAACCCAGACGACTGATGCATGTACACTGTTTCTCTTAGGTCCCCATGTAAGAATGCATTCTTCACATCAAGTTGTTGTACCTATATAGTACGGTAGACGTACAAGATTTGATACCCTTTACTTGTTTTAAGTATATGATACTTGTTTCGTTTTAAAAGTATAAGTCCCTTGGATATAGGAAAATGTAATTGACTAAGGTATAGGGTTAATATAACGACTTTATGGGAAGTTGGTTATATTAGCTTTATGGAAAGTTAAAAAGAGAGATTTACTCTAAGTAAGATAAGTAAGGACAAATGATTGGATTTATGAAAGGCAAATTGATTTTAAGGCATCAATTGCCTAAAGTTTTATATGAAAATGAGTCATTTTTAAAAGAGTAGAAGTATGTAGTACTTTGAGTTAAATTCCCGGATTTCTTTTATTAAGATATGTTAGTGCCTTAAGTAAACTAAAATGAGAGGATATATGAACAAGACTAATAAGAAGTTAGGGGCTTTCTTAACTTATTTATGTTATGTATGATGGCCGGTTGAGCTAGGGTAAGAGTATAAATGAGGGGTAAACCCCCAAGACGTTATACCACCTTCTCCAAGGTAAGAGTATAAATGAGGGGTAAACCCCCAAGACGTTATACCACCTTCTCCAGGGTAAGAGTATAAATGAGGGGTAAACCCCCAAGACGTTATACCACCTTCTGAGTATGATTGCGGGGTAAACCCCCAAGACATTATACCACTCCATGGATTTGCTACCCATGATTTGATTATGAGCCTCCTATTTTTATGTTGTAGGTATACTCTTATTTACTCTCATTGTTAGTAAGGCACAGTGAACTGTGATTTGATTTTCATACATGTCTCCGGCTCCGTTTTAGACTCATGATGTAATTACAGTATTTTCCAGTTTTACATACTTAGTACATATTGTGTACTGACCCCCTTCTTCGGGGGCTGCGTTCATGCCGCAGGTAAGGGTAAGCAGGTGGTGGATCCTCATTCTTAGGATCTTTGATCAGGTGTCAGAAGCTCCATTTCTCCGGAGGCTTGACTTTTGGTACGGTTCTCCCTGATGTTATAGATATTATGTACATTCAGGGGTATGGCGGGGCCCTGTCCCACCATTGTTGTTTATCCTAGAGGTTTGTAGTAACATTTGTGGTTTGGGCTGTAAGAACAAGTTGTACTGTCTTACTTTTGGCTATGTATATTTTATGAAAGATGGCCTTATCGGCTAGCCTGTGGTGTTATCGTCTAAAGCATGCTTATGTGTTGTGTATGTTCCGCTGCTATTCTCTGATGTATACCTGAGAGGCCCGGGGTCAGATCGTGACAAAAGTGGTATCAGAGCAGTTAGTCCTCGGAAAGTGTCTACAGACCGTGTCTAGTAGAGTCTTGATTATCGGTGTGTTGTGCACCACATCTATAATCAGGAGGCTACATGATATTTAGGATGGTTTCCATTCTTTCACTCTAAGATCGTGCAATAGAGCTGTGTTATAGGTTGAACCCCCCTCTGACATATTTTCATGTATCAGTTATGCCTCCACGCAAGGCAACCGCGGCCCAGAAGGGCAAGACAACTGAGGGAGCTGCAAGTAGGACGCAGAGGGTTACGAGGGCACAGGCCCAGTCCTTACCGGAGGTGATGTTTCGGACGGCGAGTTCCACGATGTCGCCAGCCCCAGCTGAGCTCGGAGCAAAGAATGCTACGAGACCACGACACTGAGCCTTCAGTTCCACGGCCGGTGAGTATAGAGATTACGAGAGCGATCCGGTTGTTGACCAAAGATAGTAGCAGCGGCAGCCAGAGCGAATGGCGACCCTAGAGCCGACGGTTTACGGATTCGGGATTTTCTGGGTTGTCATCCACCCGAGTTCTATGGTTCGAGATCAGGAGGATCCTCGTGAGTTTGTTCGTGATTGCGTGACTATGCAGGTGCTTAGGGCCTCGGAGGCTGAGTCAGTCATGCTAGCCTCTTACCGGTTACGCGATATTACGTTGAACTGGTTTGAGTCATGGGAGCGGTCTAGAGGTGAGGGCGCCCTTCCAGCTGGTTGGGAGGAATTCACAGAGGCCTTCCTGGATCACGTTTTGCCTCCTGAGATGAGGAGAGCCCGCGTGGATAGATTCTTGACCTTGAGGCAGAATGGGAGGACTATCAGAGAGTACAGCCTGGAGTTTGACTCATTGGCCAGGTATGCGCACACCATTGTAGCTGACATGGCAGACAGGGTTCATCGCTATGTGATGGGGCTAGACTGTCATATGATCACTGCATACTTGGGGCCTTGGGGGTGGCTCTTCAGCCAGGTATGGATATTGCCAGGATGCAGGCGTATGCGCAAGGGATAGAGGATAGAGAGATGGAGGATCAGCTTGACTCAGGCCAGCCCAAGAGGCCGTGAGCAGGTCTCGTGGCGATTGGGCGGACAACCTCGGCAGACTAGATCCACATTTCGTGGCACGCAGTGCCCTTCCATTACGGCGCGGAGGTTGATCGATCGGGATTTCAGGGAGGCAGAGACCATCATCGATCGGGACCACCCCCATCTCGGTGTGTACGGTGCGATAGGATCCATCCAGGCGAGTGTCGTATGACTTCGGGAGCTTGTTACTCTTGTGGCCAGCAGGGCCATTTGAAGAGAGATTGTCCGACCAGAGGCGGCGGGAGTGTTATGGTTCAGCCGACAGGGTCAGTTGCTGGATCTTCGTCTTCGGTGGTTAGGCGCCCCGGAGGGCAGAGTGTTCACGGACCAGCAGGCCGCGGCAGGGGTCGTGGTGGGGGTCCCAGTTCCAGCGGTCCTCAGAACCGCATTTATGTTATGTCCAGCCGTCAGGACCAGGAGGCGTCACCAGATGTCGTCACAGGTACATTATTGGTTTCACGTTGTGATGTATATGCTTTGATAGATTCAGGTTCTACCTTGTCCTATATATCTCCTCATATTGCTGGTAAGATAGGGATAGAGCCCGAGTCCATAAAACCTTTTGAGGTGGCTACGCCAAAGAGTGATTCGGTAGCCGGCGGGTATATAAGGCTTGCCCAGTGACTATATACAGTCGTCAGACCCTAGCCGACTTGATAGAGTTGGATATGACAGACTTTGATGTGATTATGGGTATAGATTGGCTAGCGACTTGCTATGCCAATGTGGATTGTAGAGAGAGATGGGTACGGTTCCAGTTTCCTGGGGAGCCGGTTATCGAGTGGAAGGGGAATCTCTGCCGCCGGCGGTAGGTTTATTTCTTACCTCAAGGCTAGGAAGATGGTGCGGAAGGGGTATATCTACCATATGGTTTGGGTATTCGACATCGAGGTCGAGATACCGCACCTTGATCGATTCGGTTGTTAGAGAGTTTCGGGCGTATTCCCGCACGAGCTTCCGCATCCTCCTGAGAGGGAGATTGAGTTTTGTATTGATATGTCGCCAGACACTCGACCGATATCTATTCCACCATACATGATGGCACTTGCTGAGTTGAGGGAATTGAAAGACCATCTGAAAGACTTGCTGGAAAAAGGCTTTATCAGGCCTAGTGTTTCTCCCTGGGGAGCGCCAGTTTTATTTGTAAAGAAGAAGGATGGGACGTTGCGTATGTGTGTTGATTACAGGCAGCTAAATAAGGTAACTATCAAGAACAGATACCCTCTCCCCAGGATTGATGATTTGTTTGACCAGTTGCAGGGTGCGAGGTGTTTCTCCAAGATAGACCTGCGGTCTGGTTATCATCAGGTGCGAGTTAGAGAGGCAGATATCCCAAAGACTGCATTCAGGACCCGGTATGGGCACTATGAGTTCAGGGTGATGTCTTTCGGGTTGTCCAACGCCCCAGCAGTATTCATAGATTTAATTAACCGGGTGTTCAAGCCATTCTTGGATATGTTCGTTATAGTATTCATTGATGATATCCTGGTTTATTCACGCACAGAGCAGGAACATGCAGACCACTTGAGGGCGGTATTAGGAGTCCTCCGGGATCGGCAGTTGTATGCAAAGTTCTCGAAATGCGAGTTTTGGTTGGCTTCAGTGGCTTTCTTAGGGCATGTTATCGGGGCCGACGGTATTCGGGTTGATACATCAAAGATTGAGGCAGTCAAGACTTGGCCTAGACCCACTACACCGACGGAGGTGCGCAACTTTTTGGGCCTTGCGGGTTATTATCGGAGATTTGTGGAGAAGTTTGCTTCCATTTCAGCACCTTTGACTAGGCTGACTTAGAAAGCAGCTATGTTCCGGTGGACGGATGCTTGTGATGAGAGTTTCCAGTTACTGAAGGATAAATTGACGACCGCCCCAGTTCTTACTCTTCCAGAGGGTTTAGACGGATATGTGGTTTATTGTGATGCGTAGGGTGTCGGGCTCGGGTGTGTGCTGATGCAGCACGGTAAAGTGATAGCTTACGCATCTAGACAGCTCAGGAAGCATGAGAAGAACTATCCCACACATGACTTAGAGTTGGCAGCAGTGATTCATGCCTTGAAGATCTGGAGACATTATTTGTATGGAGTTCATGTGGATATTTACACAGACCACAATAGCCTCGGTATATCTTCACTGCAGGAGCTGAACTTGCGCAGAGCGGTGGTTAGAGCTACTTAAGGACTATGATGTCGATATCTATACCACCGCGGAAGGCCAATGTAGTTGCGGATGCCCTTAGTCGCGGTCGATGGGTAGTCCATCGGTGTCTGGCCGGAGAAGAGGGGCATGGCCCGCGAGTTGCATCAGCTAGCGAGCCTTGGGGTTCGTTTGGTTGGTTCTGATAGTAATGGAGTTCGGGTTCGAGAGGTCGTCGAGTCTTCCATCGTCGAGGAGGAGAAGAGGCGACAGTTTGAGGATCCGATTATGGTACGGTATCGAGGTACGGCTCTTCGGGAAGAGAAGAGTCTATTTGAGGTAGCACCTGATGGGGTGCTAAGATTTGAGGGCAGGTTATGTGTACCCGATGTGGCAGGACTTCGTCAGCAGATTCTGGGGGAGGCACATAGTGCTCGTTACTCTATCCATCCGGGGTCGACTAAGATGTACCATGACCTCAGGTGTATATATTGGTGGGATGGCTTTGACGAGGGCGGCGCGAAGTTTGTGGCGCAGTGTCCGAATTGTCAGCAGGTCAAGGTGGAGCACCAGAAGCCTAGTGGGTTGTTGCAAATAATAGAGATTCCGACATGGAAGTGGGAGGTGATCAATATGGACTTTATTACAGGGTTACCTCACACTCAGAGGAAGCATGATTCCATCTGGGTTATTGTCGACGGTGTGAAATCAGCCCATTTTCTTCCATCGGGACGACTTTTTGTAGAGGATTATGCTAGATTGTATATCGAGAGATTGTGAGATCGCACGAGTTCCTATATCGATTATTACGCATGCAGGAGCCCATTCACGCCTAACTTCGGAGGTCTTTCCGGAAGGATTAGGGACACAAGTGAGTCTCGATCTTGCGTTCATCCTCGAGGCGAGCGGACGGCCGAGCGTACTATCCATACACTCGAGGATATCGCGGGCTGTGTTATCAATTTCGTGGTAGGGAGGATCATTTACCTCTTGTGGAGTTTGCGTATAACAACAGCTACCATTCTAGTATCCAGATGGCGCCTTATGAGGCCTTATACGGGAGGAAGTGCAGGTCACCGATAGGCTGGTTTGAGGTGGGCGAAGTTCAGTTAGTCGGGCCAGACTTGATTCAGCAGGAAGTGGATAAGGTGAAGCTTATCCAGGAGCGGTTATTGTCAGCTCAGAGTCGACAGAAGTCATATGCAGATCATCGGCGTCGACACTTGGAGTTTGAGGTGAATGATTGGGTCTTCCTGAAGGTATCACCCATGAAGGGCGTGATGAGATTTGGGAAGATGGGGAAACTTAGCCCAAGGTACATTGGGCCTTACCAGATCGTCCGTAGGGTAGACAAGGTTGCCTATGAGTTGGATCTGTCGTCCGATCTGGAGGCAGTACATCCAGTTTTTCATGTGTCTATGTTGCGGAAGTGTATTGGAGATCCATCTAGAGTGCACCCGATTTGTGATGTCCAGGTGACAGAGGGGATATCATATGAGGAGAGTCCCATAGCGATACTCGATCGTCAGGTTGGGCGACTACGGACAAAGGATGTGGCTTCCGTCAAGGTCTTATGGCGGAACGAGAACAGGGAGGAAATGACATGGGAAGCAGAAGAGGACATGATGAAGAAGTATCCTCACCTGTTCCCTACACCTCCAGGTAACCCACTTTCCTGCTTATTAGTTTTAATTTGGCGTATATGCTTAAGTATTGTTGTGACCATGTGGAGCGTCCTTTTGCAAGAAGAATAGTTAAGAGGGTCTATGTCGATATTGTGATTTGAGTAAGCCTAGAAGGAACATTCGGGACGAATGTTTCTAAGGGGGGGAGAATGTTACACCCCGTAGTTCGGGTCCTGCTTATGAGGACGTACGAAAGAAGTTAAGATTTAAATTTTTGAGAGATAGGTCGATCGAATGTTTCGGACGGGTTTTTAGTCAACTTTGAGGCGGTTTATGTCCAGTTGCATTAAGAGTTCCTAGGTGTTTCAAAGGCCTAGTATGTAATTCGTTGAGTCTAGTTCCCAACGCAACAAACCGTTCGTCGATAAGATATCAGAGTAGAAAGTTATGGAAATTACAAGTTCAGTGCGCAGTCGAGCAGAAAACATTTTCGGTCAGGGACCACAGCGCCGAAAATCAGGGTCGCGGTGCCGGAAGTTCTGAAAATTCGCGGAGGTTTCAGCGCCGCGGCGCCGGCTGCAGGGCCGCGACGCCGAGGCGGAGTTTTTGCGAAAACAGAGGGAAAAATCAGATATTTTCTTTCAAAAAGGCCATGGGAGGGTGACAAGTGTCCCCCCCCCCCCCCATCTGATTTTTGCATGTCCTATTTATTGACCAAGTCTTGAAGACTTGGTCATTCTTGAAAGCTCTCCCTTCTCTCTAAAAATTAGAAGCTCTCCCTTCTCTCTAGAAATTCAAGAAGAAACCAAGGCCTAGAGGAAAATTTCAGAAAAAGTGGCAAGAAGGAAACTTGTTGGCAAGCTTGTAGGAGTTTTGTGGAAGTGATTGTGGAAAGAAGACAAGTGAAATTTGTTGGATTAATTTGGGTAAGCTCTAAGGTAACAATCCTTTCTCTTTTGCTAGTAAATTGTGTTGCATGTGTGGAAGAAAGGATTTGTAGTTGTCAATATTGCTCTTAGATATATTGCATGTAGGAATTGGATAGGAATTTGGATTAAAAAGGAATTGGACAAGAATTTATGTTGTTATACCTCAAAGTTGCCGAATTGGACCTTGTAGTTTGTACTAGTTTGATATCAATTGTGGGGCGGAATTTTACACGTCTAGTAGGCGTGTAATCCCCTATTTGTTACCTGCATTGTTGAGCCTTAAAGATGACATGTTTGGTTATTGAATTCGGCCTTGAAAAAGGTGGCAAAGTATGTAGAAACAAAGGAAGTGCTGTCCGATTTTCCGTAGAATTTAGTGACTTTTGCACTTGGAATATTCTACGTTGAAGTTAGAGGTTAATAAACGTATTATGGTCATTATAAGTTAACATACTACGTGTGGTATATTGGACTTGCGAGTGGATTGACCCGAAGAGGTATGTGGAACTTTCCTATCTCTTGAGCATGAGTAGTTGTACCTATATAGTACGGTAGACGTACAAGATTTGATACCCTTTACTTGTTTTAAGTATATGATACTTGTTTCGTTTTAAAAGTATAAGTCCCTTGGATATAGGAAAATGTAATTGACTAAGGTATAGGGTTAATATAACGACTTTATGGGAAGTTGGTTATATTAGCTTTATGGAAAGTTAAAAAGAGAGATTTACTCTAAGTAAGATAAGTAAGGACAAATGATTGGATTTATGAAAGGCAAATTGATTTTAAGGCATCAATTGCCTAAAGTTTTATATGAAAAGGAGTCATTTTTAAAAGAGTAGAAGTATGTAGTACTTTGGGTTAAATTCCCGGATTTCTTTTATTAAGATATGTTAGTGCCTTAAGTAAACTAAAATAAGAGGGTATATGAACAAGACTAATAAGAAGTTAGGGGATTTCTTAACTTATTTATGTTATGTATGATGGTCGGTTGAGCTAGGGTAAGAGTATAAATGAGGGGTAAACCCCCAAGACGTTATACCACCTTCTCCAGGGTAAGAGTATAAATGAGGGGTAAACCCTCAAGACGTTATACCACCTTCTCCAGGGTAAGAGTATAAATGAGGGGTAAACCCCCAAGACGTTATACCACCTTCTCCAGGGTAAGAGTATAAATGAGGGGTAAACCCCCAAGACGTTATACCACCTTCTCTAGGGTAAGAGTATAAATGAGGGGTAAACCCCCAGGACGTTATACCACCTTCTGAGTATGATTGCGGGGTAAACCCCCAAGACATTATACCACTCCATGGATTTGCTACCCATGATTTGATTATGAGCTTCCTATTTTTATGTTGTAGGTATACTCTTATTTACTCTCATTGTTAGTAAGGCACAGTGAACTGTGATTTGATTTTCATACATGTCTCCGGCTCCGTTTTAGACTCATGATGTAATTACAGTATTTTTCAGTTTTACATACTTAGTACATATTGTGTACTGACCCCCTTCCTCGGGGGTTGCGTTCATGCCGCAGGTAAGGGTAAGCAGGTGGTGGATCCTCATTCTTAGGATCTTTGATCAGGTTTCAGAAGCTCCATTTCTCCGGAGGCTTGACTTTTGGTACGGTTCTCCCTGATGTTATAGATATTATGTACATTCAGGGGTATGGCGGGGCCCTGTCCCGCCACTGTTGTTTATCCTAGAGGTCTGTAGTAACATTTGTGGTTTGGGCTGTAAGAACAAGTTGTACTGTCTTACTTTTGGCTATGTATATTTTATGAAAGACGGCCTTATCGGCTAGCCTGTGGTGTTATCGTCTAAAGCATGCTTATGTGTTGTGTATGTTTCGCTACTATTCTCTGATGTATACCTGAGAGGGGTGCCCAGGTAGGGAACCAGTCGCGGCCCGGGGTCGGGTCGTGACAACATCGATAGGCATTGAGAGTATAGGGAACCCAAGGTATCAAGATGAGATTGTTCCAAAGAGACGAACTATCAAAACCAAGGTGAATGTTTGTGGATGTGAGGGATTCTCTCTTGTGCTTGATAATGATTGTTATACAAACTTTATCGCCCCTCATGTGGTTGAATGGTTGAGGATACCTTGTGTGATGAGACTGTATCCTTGTTATGAGGAGGGAGGGTATTGGATTGATAGGAAAGTGAATATTTTCATTACATATAGTGAGTACCAAGAGGAGATTTGGTGTGATGTGCTTCCCATGGATACTTGTCACATACATTTAGGATATCCTTGGTTCCAAGAACACAGGATTTCATATGAGCATGAATGGTACAAGTGCATATTGATGCTAGAGGAAAATTTCTATTTCCACCCATGAATCCTAATCTCGAGGCGAATGCAAGTAAGTAACATTCCAACACAGAGTTTCCAACTTTGTGTACAAAATCTAGTGAAAACGATTACTTCGAATGGGAGCACAAGGTGGATGAGATCTTTAAATGCTACAACTACTTGGAAGAGAAGAAAATGGAGCTAGCTTCAAGCACCCTAAGAGGATCCCTTATTAAACATTCGGAGCATAAAAAGATAAAGGGGCACCCAATTGAGACTTGGAGTACCTTGAAGGAATTTTGGAGGTGTCGCTTTGTCAATCCATATGGAAAGAATGAGAGAACCAAGCGCATCCCGAAAAGGAAAGAACTACTATAAGAAGATAAGACTACTCCAAGTGAAGCCAAAGGGAAAGAAGAAGTGAATGGTTCACCAAATTCCTCACAAGATATTCTTAGCACTTTTTCCAACTTCAATGAAATTGAGAGAGAAAAGATTCAAATGAGCAAGAGAGAGAAAAGTGACAACTCTAGAGAGGGAAAATGAGAGGTTGTGTGGAGTGATGTCAGAGGGTTATCACAACCCAATTCTAATTCATGTAATTTTTCCTTCTTTTCCAGTTGTCTTGATAATGTTGCGGGTATTCTTGGAAGCAAACCGAAAGATGAACCTCAAACTTTGAAAGTTCATGAAGTAGTTGAAGACTTCCCAAAAGAGCAAATATGATCCACCATTGAAAACCATGGTAAAGAAGATACTTTGTGTGAACTTCAAGGTAAAATAGCTAAACTCGATACTTCAATTAATGAGAATGATCATGTTGTTAACTTGAGTGTGAATGATAGTTTGTCCTTATGTGAGCTTAGTGAGTCTTTACCATGTTGTGAACATAATTCTGTAATAATTATTGATAATGTTGTTGATATTGGTGTTCCAACACTAGTAGATCATTTTGATGACTGAATTGATTCTTTTTATGACATCAATTCGTGTTCACCTAGTGTTGACACGTATGATAAGAGTGTTTGTTCATTGTCAGGTGTTGAGATTGCTCACCCACTAGTTGATCCTATTGATGATCGGATTGATTCTTCTAGAAAGATCAAATTGTGTCCAACTAGTGTGGATATTTGTGTTGATCAACTTGATTGTTATGATAACCCACTAATTGAGGATCTTTGTGATGTGATTAATGAACATCAAATTAGTGAATACATTGATATAGTTGATCATGTGGATAGTCATGAAAAGAAAAATGTTTTGAAAAATGATGATTTTCTTTATGAGAGTGAAATTACATGTTTGCAATCCTCATCATTCATTAATTGTTCTCTCTTTAAAAATAATGTCTTATTTGATGATGACATGACTAGTGAAAATGAGGTGCATAATGGCATGTGTTGTGATGATGAACATGTAGTCACATTTGGAAGCTACAAAGTATTTGGTAAAGAAAGTCATTCTTGAGGGTTTGTGGCCCACTTGATGGACTAACGTCGTGTTTGGAAAAAGATTCTAAAAGTGAAGAGTGCTCTTTAAAGAAGGGAGCAATTTGGAAGGAAAAAACATACCTTTTGGAAGGACTGTGCTAGATCTTCTAACCTAAAGGGGAGGAGATGCTACTCAAATCTTGGCATAGGATCGATGAGCTTAAAGTTAAAACTTTCTCTCATGATGAAATTGATTATGTGATTAACTTGTTTGTGAAGTTCCATCAAAAGAGGATACTTGAAGAGGAAATTTGAAGGGAACCTCATTGGCCAACAACTTGGTATGATGTCACATCTTATACTTCCTTCGAGGACGATATGTATTTGTGGTTCATGCTTATTTTTGGGCTTTCTAGAGCCACGGAGGTAAATTCTTTGTGTGATAAATATGGTAGTAACACTTTTAGTCGTCCATGTGATTCTTTACTAGTGTTATTACTTAATTTTATGTTGGTCTTGAAATGGAGAATGTGAGCAAAATAGTGTGGGGGATACCTTTGTATTTGGCCCTGATGTTGACTTGATAGTGGATCCTTTCTTGGGATGGGCTAGTGTAATAATTAGACTCTTGACTTGTGTTGGTTTTGTTTGTGATGTTGCACTTAGTCGTGAGGGAGATCACTTGTTTCTTGACTTAAGAGAATATATGTGCTTCTTGATTGCTAGGATCAATGTGAACTTGCATGTTTGTTTTCCTAAAAGCATTGGGTTCCTTAATTTACCCTTTTGTCAACATGTCTTGAATAGCCAAGTGTCTTGGGCATTATTGGGATATACAGTCTTTCTAGATCCTTATGATGCTTGATTATATCATAAAAGTGAGTTATTTAGTGTGTTGGTTGCATGCATTTATTACTTTAGGTATTATCATTTACCTTACGATGATTACTTTGTTTGTTACGTGCGAGGATATCCACTCATACTCTTCTATGTCTTGCAAGGTACGGATTCGAGGACGAATCCTTTTCAATAAGGGGAGGATGATACGATCCCAAGGAGCACACATGATTCAAATTGCTTCACTCGAGGCGGAGCCAAAGAACTTCAAGTCTTACAAGTCACGTTGATGCAAAATAGGCTCTGGAGACCTTTGAAGAGCTTTATAGGAGAGCATATGATGTATGGATGATTGATTGATCGCGTGGAGTGAAGATGAGATGGAGGAGAACGATGGTGGTTAGCCATGCAAATAGGTTATTTTTTAAATTCAAGTCATCATCCATAAAGAAGACTATCAAAACAAGGCCCTTACTTCATTAAGGATATTATTGCAATAACTAATCTAGTCTTCTTTAGCTTGTTTAGTATAAATATCATACTTGGTCATTTCATTACTTTGTTTTTTATGATGTTGAGATGAATACTCTTAAAAATGATAGTTAGTGTTGGAAATTTATTAACGTGAAATAAAGGTTATCCCATTATTTATGACTCGAACAATAGGGGCCCTGCATGTCAGAAACGTTGTTTCCACACACGTGCACACGTTGTACCAAGGATCGTA
Organism: Przewalskia tangutica; assembly: GCA_029844215.1. Classification (NCBI taxonomy): domain Eukaryota; kingdom Viridiplantae; phylum Streptophyta; class Magnoliopsida; order Solanales; family Solanaceae; genus Przewalskia; species Przewalskia tangutica. The sequence continues at coordinate 9,158,573 of CM056718.1, read as the reverse complement.
AATTTTCTTAGTGAAAGAGATATTGGTACGTAAATAAAATGTTTGATATGTAGTATGATGGACGGTTGTTGGACAAATGACGAGTGTTTCACGTTGGTAAATGAAGGAAGAAGTCTGCGTAGTGTAAAGATTGGAACGGGTCGAAAACGTGTCGAAGAGCCGAGAAGGGCCGTGGCTCGCCCTCGGAAGCCGGAGAGTCGTGGCTCTACACCCTTAAGGGTCACGGCACCGTGGCGCCAAGGTGAACCAAAGGCTGAGCCGCGACTCTAATTGGTCAGTGGCTCACTGGAGCCGCGTCGCTTCCGAGGCAGTGTATTCGACGGAAGTCCAAAAGTTTGGCTGATTATGGAGACGTTTTGGAGCATTGAAATGTCAATTTTTCCTCCATAACTCAGCCATTATTTGGCACCATTACTTGTTAGATTGAATTACCATTACATGGGTACTTGAAGAGGCTTTCTTACACTACTATATATTGAGGCCTTTGGCTCAATTGGAGATATACCACACTCAGATTTTCTGAACTTCTTCTCTAAGCATTATTTCAAACACTCATGGTTCTTCTTCTAGGAACACTTGAGTTTCCTTTGTTTATTTGTTAAGTTGATGTTTTATCTTGGGAGATAGTTGCCCGTTAACGTAAAATGATATATAAAGGGCAATATTGTCTTAAGAATAGAGTGAATATCAATCGACTAAGAAAACCTTGTATTTGTTCTTGTTTCCAGTTTGTAATCTTTGTAGTATTTACTTACTTCCCATTCATAGAAATTGTTGTACTCACAAGCTTTAGACAATATTTATTGTAAGTGACAAGAAGGAAGACTGGAGGAGAACAATTTGTTGCTGAATTTTCTGATGCTGCTCAAGGCACACCCAATGCCTTCCCCGTTGCTGCTCAAGGCATACACAGTGTCCTCCCCACTGCTGCACAAGGCTCACACAATGCCTTTTCTGCTGCTCAATGGAACACTACAGTTCCTCCACCCGCTGGATTCCACCATGAACGCCCATAAAAGTTCATGGGCTCCAACATCAAGAGATGGCAGCAAAACATGTTGTTTTATCTTACTGTTATGGAAATGGCTCATTTCTCAACATAAGATCTTACACAAGCTGGAGATGAAATGGACCCTCAGCCAAGTGAAACGGCTGGAGGAGGCCAATGTATCCATGTCGTTAATGGCATGAAGACGGTTCTTGATGCATGGAGTCACAGTAATTTCATGTGTAAGAATTATATTCAGAACTATTTGTCTGGCCCTCTCTACACGGCGTATTGCACCGTAGGCACCACCAAAGAGTTGTGGGAAAGACTGCAGAAAAAGTACAACGCACAAGATGTTGGTTCTAAAAAATCCATCGTTGGAAAATTTCTGAAATTTCAAATGGTGGATAGCAAAATTGTGATGTCCCAAGTCCAAGAATTCCAAATAATTCTACATCACATGGATTTGGAAGGTATGGAACCAAACGAGCAGTTTTTTATTGCATCACTAATTGAGAAGTTACCTCTCTCGTGTAATGAGTTCATGAGTTACTTAAAACTCAAGACAAAAGAAATGAGCTTTGAGGAACTTATTATCAAACTCTAGATTCAGAAGGATAATAAGAAGGCCTTGCCTAAGGTAAAACAACCTGCTGAGGCAAAGGCAAATCTGGCCGAAGCCAAGGGAACATATGTAAGAAGCGTAAGTTCCATAAAGATAGCAAGGCCCCAACGACGGAAAGGTTCAAGGGGAACCACCACCACTGTGGGAAAACTGGTCACATGAACAAGGACTGCCGCAAGCTCAAGACTGAGCAAAAAGAGAAGGCCAAAGGCACATTCTAACGTCGTCGAAGACACGCTTCTTGACGACATGATTGAGGAGTTCTCGGCTGTGGTGCTTGAAGCAAACCTCGTTGAGAATCCCATGCAGTGGTGGATGGACACGGGTGCTACCCGTCACATAAATTCCAATAGAGAAGCCTTCTTTACATATACACCAGTTACGGAAAAGAAGTTGTTCATGGGTAACAATGTTTCCTCTGATGTGATGGGGTAGGAAAGGTGGTCCTGAAGATGACTTTTGGAAATAAGATATGATCGGTGTATTTTATATACACTTTTTGAGTCAGTTTTAGTTAGTCTTTTGTCCCTTTTTGTACAAATAAGTGTCGTATTAGGATAGTTTTTCTTTCTTTTGAGTCAAAGTGGTTAAAATGGCCAAATGGCGGAAAAGGAGCTAAAAGAGGGCAAAAGTGGAAGTTCAGAGTCAAAAGGCAGAAATCGCTAACGAGGCGAAACTCGAACCCGCGCGCCTCCGCCGATCGAAGGGCGCGACGCCTAATCATCAGAGAGGCTGCAGAGGTTCCAGCCGCGCGCCACAAACAGCAGATCGGCCGCGCGCCAAATCACCCGGCAGCTTGGTTCGCCGGCGCCGAAACAGGTCGCGGCGCCGACGCGGAAAATCGAGTTAATTGGCGAATTCGGGCCAGCACGAAGGAAAAGTTAGAGGCGGTTTTCAGCCTATAAAAGGAGAACCCTAAGCAGATTTTAAGAGTTCCCTTTCTTGCACAACACAAGGTTTTCTTGGATTGAAGATTGGAGACCCTAAACTTAGTAATTTTCTTTTCTTTTCTTTTCTTTTATTTCAGTTTTGTATGATGAACCTTGAATTAGTTCTTGTCATGTCAATGGCTAGGAACTAATTCTTTTATAGGGCTTTCCATGTTAATTCACTAGAAACTTATGTTATAAATTAATGCATGTCTATGGTTATTCTTCTTCTTGTTGAGATTTATCCAATAATTGCTTTGAATGCTTGGTAATTAATTGACAACTAATTATCATTATATGATTTCTAATCAAACTTCGAAAGGAGGAGGTTGTGAATATGCTGTAAGCTGGGTAGATATATTTTGGATTGGGGATGAAAATACCTCAATTATTTATGTAGCGTTAATGAGAGGCTTAAAAACCCTAATTTTGCGCATGGTGCGTGACGGTTAACTAGGTTTTTGTTCTTAATCCTCCTATAGAGTTATCCTTATCACCGAAAGGTAGAAATGTGCAATACTGGGGTTGAGTATTTATATATCCTTAACGGGAATATAAAACGATTTCGTAAACCTGCTAGCTCCGAAAGAAGAAGACCATAATTCATTGCATTAATAAATAACATAAGCGGATAGTTGAGGAGACATGGAAGCCCTATTCCCATCACAACTGAAGTAATCTTATAGTTAATTAGCCTTTATAATTGTTAGTTATAAACCACAAAATCAAATATCGATTGCCAAATAGATACCAAAAGATAGATAGTTGGTACTTGAACCCTAATCCTTGTGGACGATATTCGGTCTTACCAGGACTATATTACTTGTCACGATAACGTGCACTCGCGTTAAAGTGTGTGCATCTTTTCGCGCATCAAGTTTTTGGCGCCGTTGCCGGGGATTAGACATAGTTCAATATCAAATTCATATATTTTTAATTTCTAATTTGGTTTTTAATTTTTATTTTATTTTTACGTTTTTTTCGTTATTTTCGGTAAAAATCAGGGTGCCGTGATTTGTTGTCTGTTTTTGATCTATTTCAAGAAGTCAGTTTATGCGAAGGAGAAAAGGAGCAGACACTATTGTTCCCTTCAATCCAGAGATTGAGAAAACCTGTAAACAGAACAGAAAGAATCAGCGGATTGCAACTTTGATAGAAATGGACGGTGTTCAAAACAACAACATGATGAGAGAAGGGTTAGGTGAAAATCAACCTAACCCAGGAATACCTCGGCAAGTACCTATGGATGTCGAGGAAAGAGTTCAAGTCCAGGCAGAAAGGAGCTTGGGAGACTATGTGCTGCCTAGAGTGAATGGAGCACAGACATGCATTAGGCTCCCTGCCATAGGAGCGAACAACTTTGAGATAAAACTGGCGATTCTGAGCATGGTGCAGCACATAGTGCAATTTGGAGGACTGCCATCGGAGGATCCACATATGCACATAGCTAATTTCTTGGAGCTATGTGCAACTTTCAGATATCTTGGCATCGATGATACCGTCATATTGAGGCTCTTTCCCTTCTCACTCAGGGATAGAGCAAAAGTATGGTTGAATTCCCTGCCGGCCGATTCGATTTTTACATGGCAAGAGCTGGCACAGAAATTCCTAGCCAAGTTTTTTCCCCCATGCAAAGCAGCAAAATTGAGAGGGGAGTTGAACAACTTCTACCAAGCAGATGGAGAGTCCTTATATGAAGCTTGGGAAAGGTTCAAGGATTTGCAGAGAAAATGCTCACACCATTGCATTGAGTTGTGGAACTTGGTCCACATCTTCTATAACGGGCTGAGCAGTACAACCAGAACCATTATAGATGCAGCAGCAGGTGGGGCATTCATGAGGAAAACAGCCCACGACGCTCACGAGTTATTAGAAGATATGGCCACCAACAACCATGTCACAGAAGAGAGGTCGACAAATGGGAGGAGAACAGTGGGAGTCCAAGAAATAGATGCCATTGCTGCCTTGAATGCCCAAGTGGCCCTTTTGGCGAAACAGTTACAGCAACATACAGTGTAAGTGAATGCGGTGCATATGCCTAAAAGCTGTGAGATATGTGGTGGCCCACATACATTCGATAGGTGTCCTTCAGCTGATCCTAATAATATACCAATGGAACAGGCAGAGTGTCAGGCCGTGGGTAATTATTAGAGACCACAGAACAACCCCTACTCCAACACATATAATCCAAGGTGGAGGAATCACCCAAATTTCTCATGGAGAGGAGACCAGGGGCAGCAAAATCAATATAGGGGCCTGATGCGCGAAAAGATGCACATACTTTAACGCAAGTGCACGTTATCGTGACAAGTAATATAGTCTTGATAAGACCGAATATCGTCCACAAAGATTAGGGTTCAAGTACCAACTATCTATCTTTTGGTATCTATTTGGCAATTGATATTTGATTTTGTGGTTTATAACTAATAATTATAAAAGACTAATTTATCTAATGAGTTTACTTCAGATGTGATGGGAATAGGGCTTCCATGTCTCCTCAACTATCCGCTTATGTTATTTATTAATACAACGAATTATGGTCTTCTTATCTCGGAGAAAGAGTTTCTGAAATCGTTTTATATTCCCGTTAAGGATATATAAACACTCAACCCCAGTATTGCACCTTACCTACCTTTCGGTGATAAGGATAACTCTATAGGAGGATGAAGAACAAAAACCTAGTTAACCGTCACGCACCATGCACAAAATTAGGGTTTTTAAGCCTCTCATTAACGCTACATAAATAATTGAGGTATTTTCATCCCCAATCCAAGAATGTCTACCCAACTTACAGCATATTCACAATCTCTCCTTTCGAAGTAAATTAGAAATCATATAAGGATAATTAGTTGTCAATTAATTACCGAGCATTCAATGCAATTATTGGATAAATCTCTCAAAGAAGAATAATAACCATAAACATGTATTAATTCATAACATAAGTTTCTAGTGAATCAACATGGAAAGCCCTATAAGAGAATTAGTTCCTAGCCATAGATATGACAAGAACTAATTCAAAGTTCATCATGCAAAAACTGAAATAAAGAAAAGAAAAAGGAAAGAAATTACTAAGTTTAGGTCTCCAATCTCCAAGCAAGAAAATCTTGTGTTGTGCAAGAAGGGGAACCCTTAAAATCTGCCTAGGGTTCTCCTTTTATAGGCTGAAAACCGCCCTTAACCTTTCCTCGCAGTTCGGCCCGTAAAAATCGTCAAAACCACGATTTTTCAGCGTGCCGCCATGGCCTGCTGCGCCGGAACTTCGTGGTACCGGTGAATTGGCGCCGCGGCCCGTCTCTGAGAGGCGCGGCGCTGCAACTTTTGTAGCCTCTCTGATGATTAGGCGCCGCGGCCCTGCACCTGTTGACATGAGGCGCCGCGGCACTGGGTCTTCTGCAGCCTCTCTGGATATTGGGAGCCGCGGCCCTGCTTTCGACTGCAGGAGGCGCCGCGGCGCTGACCTGGGTTTTTGTCTCGTTCGCCACTTTCTCTGTTTTTAGCTCTGGAACCTCCTCTTTTGCCCTCTTTTTGCTCATTTTCCGCCATTTGGCTATTTTAACCACTTTGACTCAAAAGAAAGAAAAAATATCCTAATACGACACTTATTTGTACAAAAAGGGACAAAAGACTTACTAAAACTGACTCGAAAAGTGTATATAAAATACACCGATCTAATACCCCCAAACTTAACCTTTGTTCGCCCTCGAGCAAAGATAGAAAGAAAGAAATAAAAGACTCAAGAAACGAAAATAAAAGACTCACTGACATTGATCACTTTTGCTGCATTAGTGTTATCTAGAAAAACATGAAGGTTAGCAGAATAATATGCAGGAACATATAGCATGAAATTTTTAGCACACTAAACACATTAAGCTAGATATTACGCAAACTCATATTTATCATGCTTAATGGAAGTCAATATACTAAATCATGCATATAAATTCAAAAATCCTATGGCATGCTTACTTGCTATTCTCCACTAATCCTGGATATGCATAAAAGAGATCTTCAGGTCTTTAAGGGTTGTAATGTAGGCTTAGGTATAGGTAGGTAAAAATAGGCATTTTAGGCTCATTTCGTGTACCATAAGCTCTTTAGCTTTTCAGTATTTCCCTTTTCTTTTTGTTCTTTCCTTCACTTCTATTCTATCTTTTCCCTATCTTGTTTTGGGAGAGTGAAGTATATAATAATGACAAGCACCCCCAAACTTAGGCTTTTGCCTATTTCTTATTACTTTTTAATTGGGGTGCAACAAGCTCATTCACTCTTTTTGTCTCTTTTTTAATACAATTTATTCCACTACTTCACATTTTTACTTATGGCACAATTTGTGGGAATATAGGGTGTCAAAGAAGAAGTTTCAATTTTTAGGCTCAATGGGGCTGACTAGGGATATATTTAAAGTCTGGGATAGAAAAGAGTGGTAAGAATTGGCTATGAAAGAAATGTCTGAGTCATCTCCCTAGCATGCATATCCTAACTATTTCGCCTCAAATAACAAGAAATCATAACACATAGGTTTTCATTATTTAGCATGCACAATTTAAGCAAGAAACTCCAAATAGACAGATTCTGTGAGTTTTTGACATATCTAACCTAGGTGTTTAGATAGTTGCTTTTATTCCATTACATTATTCCACCTTACTTCACTAGGTGTTTCTAGCAACTACAGCATACATGATCTTTTGACAGACAATTATGACTCAAAAAAAGAAAAAATTTTGTGACTCAAAAAATACATAAAACCATAAAAAGACTTAAATAAAACATAACAAGACACAAATAAAACACAAATAAAACACCCCCAAACTTAAACCACACATTGTCCCCAATGTGTGTAGACTCAAAGACAATAAAAGAAATAAGACACTTACAGACTTTGGCTAAAATGGTGGTGGTGGCGGTGGATAATGCATCGACCATTGGTTGAACAGGGAACTCATCTCGTCAAACTGCTGGTGCAATTGTTGTTGCTCCTGCCTCAAATCTTGTTGCCCTTGTCGCAACTCATGTTGTCCATGTCTCAACTCATTTTGTCCTTGTATCATTGTGTCGAAATGTTGCATCATCATTCTCTGGTTCTGGAGCACTTGCTCCATCATAGGCACTGGAGGTTCTGATTCTGTGGTTGGCTGGTGGCTAGGTCCTGCCTCATATTGAGCCCCTATTTCAGGATCATCTTCGTTCATTGCGGCCTCTGCTGCTGCTGCTGCTGGTGGTTGTGCTCTTCGTCTGGCTGCTGGGGGCTTGGGTCTGGGAAAGAGTGCACTATCCCACAGGACACCGACAGTTGGTTTCTCTCATGAGTGTCAGTGGGTAGGGTTGGGACCCCATGGAAGGCGCATAGATTAGTGATCAGTGAGCCATGTCCCAATCCACCTGTTGTCACCAACCTGCTGATTTCTTCAATGCTCTGCACTATCTCTTTCCCCACATCAATCGTCATCCCCCTCATAATTCCATATATCAGTTTAATCCTATCTTCTGGCACTCTGGTGAAGTGCGTGGATGGAATTATGCGGGTCGATTTAAATATAACCAACCCTTGGTCGCTTTGTTAATGCACCGCTCGGTGCTCTTGATCCATTTCTTCCAATATCAAAAGCAGCCCCAGGGTAGCTCACGGTGTCTGCAACGGCATTCCAGTTGATGCGGTCGGTGCTTCTAGACCATGTTCTAAAGTGATTCCAATCACTTCTTTCTTCAACATCAACCGTCTTCAATTGTGCATTTACATTCTCTGCTGTCACAGGCACATAAATTCCCCTTATAAAGCATCCCCTTTCCACCTTCTCCGGAAAGTTGGCATAGAATTCACGCACCATTGTTGTGTTCATTGGTGCTATCTTCTCGGTTACAAATCTCCTCCACCCCTTAACTCAATCATTTCCGAATGGGCTCATAAACATCCTCTTCCCCAAACGACTCCTCCGATAGTCGATCCCTTTCGAGGATTAAAGTGCAGTATCAAGCCTTTTGTATCTTTGGAAGGCTTGGTAGCTCACAAACCTAGTATTATCGTATTGCGGGGCTGGGGTGGATGTGGAGGCTCTTCTCTTCCTGGTGGCCATGGTTAAAACAGTTTCTGCAGCTTACAACTTAGTGGCACAAATGTTTTCCAACACAATCAACAACTAGCAGTTAAACACAACACCCTTGACTTGAACTCTACTTTGATACCCACCTCCTTTTCTACTCTTTCTCCAAACTTCTCAATCAATTTTTCAGCACCCAAACTACTTCACAACTACAATACTCCTTCAAACTACTACCTCCTGTGACTTCAGTAAAGATCTCAAGAACATAAAAAGATTACCTTTTTATGAGAAGATTCAAGCTGTTCTTGTTTCTAATGGTGGTTTGAGGCTATGGAATGGAGCTTTGTTGTTTGAGATAGCTAAGGGTTTTTAGGAATTTAAGGGTTTTGGTTGTGGTTGGGTTGGATTTGTGGGCAAATTTTTGGATTTTCGTGTGTTTTTGGAGGAGGGGGTTAGGTTTTTTTGGTTTTGAATTTGGGGCAGATCTGATTTCTGGGCGTTTTTAAGTTTCTGGATTTCCGGCAGTGGCTGATGTTCTGCACTCGCCGGGACTTCTGCGCGCGGCCATTCTGGTAGCATGGCTAAACTTGGCAAACTTTGCAGTTTACGCATGCGCCTGCTCTGGCGTATGGCCTACGCTTTCGAAATCCTCGTTTTTCTTCAGTTTTTCGCCCTTTAATGTATTTGCCTATACCTGTCAATCATAACACAAACACTAGAACCCAAGACCGTGAGGCATTACAGACAAAATAAAATAAATTAAAGGCGAGAATTGAAATAACATAATTGAAAGCGTTGGGTTGCCTCCCAGTAATGTATTTGTCTTTAACGTCTTTTAGCGGACGCAAGTTCCTTAGTTTTAATAGCAGTGGGGTGGATCAACCCGACTAATCCATTTCCTCCATTTTGCATTTTCTTTTTCTTTTCCTCTTAGCATTATCGGTAAGGGGAGTTCGGAACATACCTGCGTCGGTGGGGTTTGGCAAACCATGCCTGCTTCTTGGGCTCATCTCCCTTTGGTTGACTTGTAATGGCTCACGGGGGCTTGATGGTGCGATTGCAAAGCACACTGCTCATGGTTGGTGGCTCGATGACATGTTTAAAACCTTAAACACCATTTCTTCCTTCTCCACCCTTAGTGTTAGCTCTCCTCTTTCAACATCAATTAAAGCTCTCCCGTTGCTAGGAATGGTCTCCCGATATGATAGGGATTTCGCGTCTTCTTCCATATCAAGAATGAGGAAGTCTGCGGGAAAGAAGAATTTTCCTACTTTCACAATCACGTCCCTCAATCTTGCCTCTTGGATGAACCATCGTCATCGGCGGTGCGGGCTTCTGTGGTTGGTTTGGCCTCATGACTCGATCTTTTAAATGCGATAAGGCGTCGATTTATACTTGCCCTAAATCACCTGAGCTCTGTTGCATGTCACCATTTGTGCAAGGTAGTGTAAAGCTTCCGGATCCTTTAGTTTTGGTGGCAACTTTTTGCAAGATAGCACTACACTCTTACATTAGTGCTACTATTTCGTGATTCGACCTTCTTCTTCCCCAAGATCTCCTTCATGAACTTGAAATAGGAGGGCATCTGCTCTAATGCTTCTATGAAAGGTATGTTGATATGCAGCTTCCTGAATGTCTCCAAAAATTTGGAGAATTGTTTATCAACCGCCTTTCGCTGTAGTCTCTGGGGGAATGGGATCTTCTCTGTATACTCTTTCTCTGGAGTTTTCTCTACTACTGGGCTAAGCTCAATTACCTTCTATTTTTATTTCTGCCTTCTTCTCAACTCATCGGGTGAGGTATTCGCTGCTTCCAATCGCTTGTCGCTTTTCAATTGCACTGCCTGGCATTGCTCCCTTGGATTTACCTCTGTGTTGCTTGGCAATGTACCCTGTGGCCTGCTGTTTGCCTGCTTTGCTAGCTGACCCACTTGTGTCTCCAAGTTCCTGAACGAGGATCTAGCTTCTGTCATGAACTGAGTGCAGGCGTTGCGTGTCGCCACACCGCTTTTAGCTTGTCTGGATTTTCTTGCTGAACCGGTGCATTGAACTGTTGAGGATGCTGGGCCTGAGTAAAGGGCTGCTGGTTTTGGTTCTCATTGGGTTGATCTGGCCCTGTATTGATTTTCTTGCCTGGTCTCCTCTCCATGAGAAATTTGGGTGATTTCTCCACCCTGGATTATAAGTGTTGGAGTATGGAATGTTCTGTGGCCTCTGATAATTACCCATGGCCTGACACTCTGCCTGCTCCATTGGTATATTATTGGGATCAGCTGAAGGACACCTTTCAAATGTATGTGGGCCACCACATATTTCACAACTTTTAGGTATCTGCACCGCGTTCATCGACATCGTATGTTCGCAATTGTTTGCCAAAAGGGCCACTTGGGCATTCAAGGCGAATAGCATCTATTCGTAGACTCAACATTTCTTCTCCCACATGTCGACCTCTGTACGTGACATGGTTGTTGGTGGCCATATCTTCTAGTAACTCGTGAGCGTCGTGGGCTGTTTTCCTCATGAATGCCCCACCTGCTGCTGCATATATGATGGTTCTGGTTGTACTGCTCAGCCCGTTATAGAAGATGTGGACCAAGTTCCACAACTCAATGCAATGGTGTGGGCATTTTCTCTGCAAGTCTTTGAACCTTTCCCAAGCTTCATATAAGGACTCTCCATCCGCTGGTAGAAGTTGTTCAACTCCTCTCAATTTCTTTGTTTGCATGGGGAAAGAACTTGGCTAGAAATTTCTGTGCCAGCTCGTGCCATGTAAAAATTGAATCGGCCGGAAGGGAATTCAACCATACTTTTGCTCTATCCCTGAGTGAGAAGGGAAAGAGCCTCAATCTGACGGCATCATCAGTAACACCATTATATCTGAAAGTTGCACATAGCTCCAAGAAATTATCTATGTGCATATGTGGATCCTCCGATGGCAGCCCTCCAAATTGCCTTTGTGTCTTTGTATCATGCTCAGAATCGCCGGTTTTATCTCAAAGTTGTTCGCTCCTATGGCAGGGAGCCTAATACATGTCTGTGCTCCATTCACTCTAGGCAGCACATAGTCTCCCAAGCTTTTTTCTGCCTGGACCTGAACTCTTTCCTCGACATCCATATGTACTTGCCGAGGTATGGCTGGATTGGGTTGATTTTCTCCTAACCCTTCTCTCATCATGTTGTTGTTTTGGACACCGTCCATCTCTATCAAAGTTGCAATCCGCTGATTCTTTCTGTTCTGTTTACAGGTTTTCTCAATTTCTGGATTGAAGGGAACAAGAGTGTATGCTCCTCTTCTCCTTCGCATAAGCTGATTTCCTGAAATAGATAAAAAACAGACAACGAATCACGGTACCCTGATTTTTGAAATAAATAAATAAATAATAAAAAAAATGTGAAAATTAAAAATAAAATAAAAATAAAAACCAAATTAGAAATTAAAAATAGATAAATTTGATATTGAACTATGCCTAATCCCCGGCAACAGCGCCAAAAACTTGATGCGCGAAAAGATGCACACACTTTAACGCAAGTGCACGTTATCGTGACAAGTAATATAGTCTTGATAAGACCGAATATCGTCCACAAGGATTAGGGTTCAAGTACCAACTATCTATCTTTTGGTATCTATTTGGCAATTGATATTTGATTTTGTGGTTTATAACTAATAATTATAAAAGACTAATTTATCTATTAAGTTTACTTCAGATGTGATGGGAATAGGGCTTCCATGTCTCCTCAACTATCCTCTTATGTTATTTATTAATACAACGAATTATGGTCTTCTTCTCTCGGAGAAAGCGAGTTTCTGAAATCGTTTTATATTTAGTTAAGGATATATAAACACTCAACCCGATTGCACCTTACCTACCTTTGGTGATAAGGATAACTCTATAGGAGGATGAAGAACAAAACCTAGTTAACCGTCACGCACTATGCGCAAAATTAGGGTTTTAAGCCTCTCATTAACGCTTACATAAATAATTGAGGTATTTTCATCCCCAATCCAAGAATGTCTACCCAACTTACAAAGATATTCGCAATCTCTCCTTTCAAGTAAATTAGAAATCATATAAGGATAATTAGTTGTCAATTAATTACCAAGCATTCAACGCAATTATTGGATAAATCTCTCGAAAGAAGAATAATAACCATAAACATGTATTAATTCATAACATAAGTTTCTAGTGAATCAACATGGAAAGCCATAAGAGAATTAGTTCCTAGCCATAGATATGACAAGAACTAATTCAAAGTTCATCATCAAAACCGTAATAAAGAAAAGAAAAAGGAAAGAAATTACTAAGTATAGGTCTCCAATCTCCAAGCAAGAAAATCTTGAGTTGTGCAAGAAAGGGAACCCTTAAAATCTGCCTAGTGTTCTCCTATTATAGGCTGAAAACCGCCCTTAACTGTGCCCTGCAGTTCGGCGAAAAATCGTCAAAACCACGATTTTTCAGCGTCAGCGCCGTGAACTATGTGGTCTTGGGTGAATACGCCGCGGCCCGATATCTGGCTGCGAGAGCCGCGGCGCTGCAACTTCTGTAGCCTCTCTGATGATTAGGCACCGCGGCCCTGCACCTGTTGACATGAGGCGCCGCGGCGCTGGGTCTTCTGCAGCCTCTCTGGATATTGGGCGCCTCGGCCTGCTGATCGCAGGAGGCCGCGCGACTGGTTTTGCCTCGTTCGCCACTTTCTCTGTTTTTAGCTCTGGAACCTCCTTTTTTGCCCTCTTTTTGCTCCTTTTCCGCCATTTGGCCATTTTAACCACTTTGACTCAAAAGAAAGAAAAACTATTCTAATACGACACTTATTTGTACAAAAAGGGACAAAAGACTTACTAAAACTGACTCGAAAAGTGTATATAAAATACACCGTCGCGATGCAGGGCGAGAACCAGTGAAGCAGTCGCCTTTACTCAAGCCCCACCTCAGCGATTCAATGCACGATTCAAAGAAAGGCGACGAGCCGAGCGGCTTTGTTGCACTCACTAACGCCTTCGAGCCAGGATGTGGCGAAGCTAGATCCTCATTCAGGAACTTGGAGACATAAGTGGGTCAACTAGCAAAGCAGGCAAACAGCAGGCCACAGGGTACATTGCCAAGCAACACAGAGGTAAATCCAAGGGAGCAATGCCAGGCAGTACAATTGAGAAGTGACAAACAATTGGAGCAGCAGTCACCTCAGCCAGTAGTTGAGAAAAGGGCAGAGATAGAAATAGAGAAGGTGGTTGAACCTAGCCCAGTAGTAGAGAAAACTCCAGAGAAAGAGTATACAGAGAAGATCCCATTCCCCAGAGACTACAGCGGAAGGCGGTTGATAGACAATTCCCCAAATTTTTGGAGACATTCAGGAAGCTGCATATCAACATACCTTTTATAGAGGCTTTGGAGCAGATGCCCTCCTATTTCAAGTTCATGAAGGAGATCTTGGGGAAGAAGAAGAAACTGGCAGAGTACGAAATAGTAGCACTGACGGAAGAGTGTAGTGCTATCTTGCAGAAGAAGTTGCCACCAAAACTAAAGGATCCAGGAAGCTTTACACTACCTTGCACAGGGCGGTGGCGTGACACTGATAGGGATGCATGCGATTTAGGGGCAAGTATAAATTTGATGCCTCTATCAGTGTTTAAACGGTTGGAGTTGGGTGAGGCCAAACCAACCACAGTAAGCCTGCAGCTGGCCGATAGGACAGTGGTTCATCCAAGAGGGAAGATTGAGGACGTAATTGTCAAAGTAGGAAAAAAAAAATTTCCTGCGGACTTCCTCATTCTTGACATGGAAGAGGATGCAGAAATCCCTATCATATTGGGGAGACCATTCCTAGCGACGGGGAGAGCTTTGATTGATGTAGAAAGAGGAGAGCTGACATTAAGGTGGAGAAGGAAGAAATGGTGTTTAAAGTTTTTAAACACATCATTGAGCCACCAACCACGAGTAGGTGCTTTGCAATCAGCACCATCAACCCCCCCTGTGAGCCAGTACAAGTCAACAAAAGGGAGATGAGCCCACGAAAGCAGGCATAGTTTGCCAAACCTCCACAGAAGCAGGTATGTGTTCCTGAACTTCCCTTTAACGATAATGCTAAGAGGAAAAGAAGAAAAAGAAAACGAAAAATGTGGAGAAAATGGGTTAGTTGTGGGCTTAACCCACCCCACGTTTATTAAACTAAGGAACTTGCGTCCGGCTAAAAGACGTTAAAGACATCGCTACTTGGGAGGCAACCCAAGGTATTTTAATTTATTTTACTTTAGTAATTTTTATTAAGAACGGTCTCACGGAGGTAGTGTTTGTGTTGTGATTGACAGGTGCAGGCAAATAAACTGAAGGGCGAAGAAAAGCCGGATTTCGGAAAAAGCGCGCGGCCAGAGCGAGGCGGCGCGAAAAGAATGTAAGAGGCGCTGAAGTTTAAGCGTGGCCAGGAAGCGAGGGCATGCGAAATCGTAAAATTTCAAGTTTAAGTGTATGCCGCTATGAATGTGGCGCGAAATTCCCGGCGAGTGCGAACATTAGGCGCATGGCTAAAAGCATGGCGCGGCGGAAATCCAAAAACTTAAAAACGCCCAGAAATCAGATTTGCCCCAATTTCAAAACCAAAACCTAACCCTTCTTTTCCACAAAACCCACGAAAATCCACAAGTTACCCACAAATCCTCCACAAATCAAACCCAACCACAACCAAAACTCTTAAATTCCTAAAACCCTTAGCTATCTCAACCAACAAAGCTCCATTCCTTAGCCTCAAATCACCATTAGAAGCAAGAACATCGTGGAGAACACCATCAAAAGGTAATCTTCACCTTTTCTTGAAAGTTGATAGTAGTCAAAGGAGGTAGTAGTTTGGAGAAGTGTTGCATTGTGAAGTAGTTTGGGTGCTGAATTTTTTTTTGGTTGTGGAGTTTAGAGGAGGAGGAACAAGGAGGGTGTGGGTATTGGGTAGTAGAGTTGAAGTTTGGGGGTGTTTGTGTTTAGCTGCTAATTGTTGATTGTGTTGTGAAACATTTGTGCCACTAAGTTGTAAGCTGCAGAAACTGTTTTAACCATGTCCACCAGAAATAGAAGAGCCTTCACATCCACCCCAGCCCCGCAATACGATGATACTAGGTTTGTGAGCTACCAAGCCTTCCAAAGATACAAAAAGCTTAGTACTAAGCCCTTAATCCCTGAAAGGGGAATGGACTACCAGAGGGAGTCGTTTGGGGAGGAAGATGTTTATGAGCCCATTCGGGCAATGATTGAGATAATGGGGTGGAGGAGATTTGTAAATCCAGAGAAGATAGCACCAATGAACACAACGATAATGCGTGAATTTTATGCTAACTTTCCGGAGAAGGTGGAAAGGGGATGCTTTGTGAGGGGAAGATATATGCCTGTGACGGCAGATACGATAAATATGGCTCTAAAGACGGTTGATGTTGAAGAAAGTAGTGATTGGAACCATTTTATAACATGGTCTAGGAGCACCAACAACATCAACTGGAACACCGTCGCAGACACAGTGAGCTACCCTGGGGCTGCTTTTGATATTGCAAGAAATGGGTCAAGAGCACTGAGCAGGTGTCAATTTAACAAAGCAGCCAAGGGTTGGCTATATTTCGTCAGCGCCCGCATGATTCCATCCACACACTTCACCAGAGTGCCAGAAGATAGGATTAAGCTGATATATGGAATTATGAGGGGAATAACGATTGATGTGGGGAAGGAGATAGTGCAGAGCATTGAATAAATCAGCAGGTTGGTGACAACAGGTGGATTGGGACATGGCTCACTTATCACGAATTTGTGCCACATGAATGGGTCCCACCTACCCATCGATACTCATGAGAGAAACCAGCGCAAGAATATATGGGATAGTGAACTCTTTCCTGCACTCCAAGCCCCCAAAGAAGAAGAGCACAACCACCACGCGCGGCAGAGGCGCGATGAACGAAGATGAGCCTGAATTAGAGGCTCAATATGCAGCAGGGCCTAGCCACCAGCCAACCACAGAATCAGAACCTCCAGTGCCTATGATGGAGCAGTTGCTCCAAAACCAGAGAATGATGATGCAACACTTCGACACAGTAATACAAGGACAACATGAGTTGAGACAAGGGCAACAAGAATTGAGGCAGGAGCAACAACAATTGCACCAGCAGTTTGACGAGATGAGTTCCCTGTTCAACCAATGGTCGATGCATTATCCACCGCCACCACCACCATTTTAGCCAAGTCTGTAAGTGTCTTATTTCTTTTATTGTCTTTGAGTCTACACACATTGGGGACAATGTGTGATTTAAGTTTGGGGGGGTGTTTTATTCGTGTTTTATTTGTGTTTTTGTTGTTTTTATGTATTTTTGAGTCACAATTTTTTTTCTTTTGAGTCATAATTGCCTGTCAAAGATCATGTATGCTGTAGTTGCTAGAAACACCTAGTGAATTAAGGTGGAATAATGTAATGGAATTGAAGCAACTGTCTAAACACCTAGGTTAGATATGCCAAAAACTCACAAAATCTGTCTATTTGGAGTTTCTTGCTTGAATTGTGCATGCTAAATGATGAAAACTTATGTGTTATGATTGCTTGCTATTTGAGACGAAATAGTTAGGATATGCATGTTAGAGAGATGACTCAGGCATTTCTTTGATAGTCAATTCTTACCACTCTTTTCTATCCCGGACTTTAAAAGTATCCCTAGTCAGCCCCATTGAGACTAAACATTGAAACTTCTTCTTTGACACCCTATATTCCCACAAATTGTGCCATAAGTAAAAATATGAAATAGTGGAATAAATTGTGTTAAAAAAAAGATAAAAAGAGTGAATAAGCCTGTTGCACCCCAATAAAAAAAGTAATAAGAAATAGGCAAAAACCTAAGTTTGGGGGTGCTTGTCATTATTATATACTTCACTCTCCCAAAACAAAAGAGGGAAAAGATAGAATCGAAGTGAAGGAAAGAACAAAAAGAAAAGGGAAATACTGAAAAGCTAAAGAGCTTATGGTACACAGAATGAGCCTAAAATGCCTATTTTTACCTACATATACATAAGCCTACATTACAACCCTTAAAGTCCTGAAGATCTCTTTTATGCATATCCAGGATTAGTGGAGAATAGCAAGTAAACATGTCATAGGAATTTTCTATTTTACAAGCATGATTTAGTAGATTGACTTCCATTAAGCATGATAAATATGAGTTTGTGAAATATCTAGCGAAATGTGTTTAGTGTGCTGAAATTTCATGTTATATGTTCCTGCATATTATTCTGCTAACCTTCATGTTTTTCTAGATAACACTAATGCAGCAAAAGTGATCAATGTCAGTGAGTCTTTTATTTTTCGTGTCTTTGAGTCTTTTATTTCTTTCTTTCTATCTTTGCTCGAGGGCGAGCAAAGGTTAAGTTTGGGGGTATTTGATCGGTGTATTTTATATATACTTTTTGAGTCAGTTTTAGTTAGTCTTTTGTCCCTTTTGTACAAATAAGTGTCGTATTAGGATAGTTTTTCTTTATTTTGAGTCAAGTGGTTAAAATGGTCAAATGGCGGAAAAGGAGCTAAAAGAGGGCAAAAGTGGAAGTTCCAGAGCTGAAAAGCAGAGAAATTGGCGAACGAGGCTTGAACCGAACGGCCGCGGCCTCCTGCATCGGCGAGCGCGGCGCCTAATCATCGGAGAGGCGCAGAGGTTCGGCACCGCGGCACCCGCAGCCAGAGATCGTGGTCGCGGCGCCAAATCACCCGTGCTTGAAGTTCCGCGAAGCGGGCGCGCCGACGCGGGAAAATCAGGTTAATTGACGAATTTCTGGGCCAGGCCTGAAGGGAAAAGTTAGAGGCGGTTTTCAGCCTATAAAAGGAGAACCCTAAGCAGATTTTAAGAGTTCCCTTTCTTGCACAACACAAGGTTTTCTTGGATTGAAGATTGGAGACCCTAAACTTAGTAATTTTCTTTTCTTTTCTTTTCTTTTATTTCAGTTTTGTATGATGAACCTTGAATTAGTTCTTGTCATGTCAATGGCTAGGAACTAATTCTTTTATAGGGCTTTCCATGTTAATCCACTAGAAACTTATGTTATAAATTAATGCATGTCTATGGTTATTCTTCTTCTTGTTGAGATTTATCCAATAATTGCTTTGAATGCTTGGTAATTAATTGACAACTAATTATCATTATATGATTTCTAATCAAACTTCGAAAGGAGGAGGTTGTGAATATGCTGTAAGTTGGGTAGACATATTTTGGATTGGGGATGAAAATACCTCAATTATTTATGTAGCGTTAATGAGAGGCTTAAAAACCCTAATTTTGCGCATGGTGCGTGACGGTTAACTAGGTTTTTGTTCTTAATCCTCCTATAGAGTTATCCTTATCACCGAAAGGTAGAAAGGTGCAATACTGGGGTTGAGTGTTTATATATCCTTAACGGAAATATAAAACGATTTCGTAAACCTGCTAGCTCCGAGAGAAGAAGACCATAATTCATTGCATTAATAAATAACATAAGCGGATAGTTGAGGAGACATGGAAGCCCTATTCCCATCACAACTGAAGTAATCTTATAGTTAATTAGCCTTTATAATTGTTAGTTATAAACCACAAAATCAAATATCGATTGCCAAATAGTACCAAAAGATAGATAGTTGGTACTTGAACCCTAATCCTTGTGGACAATATTCGGTCTTACCAGGAATATATTACTTGTCACGATAACGTGCACTTGCGTTAAAGTGTGTGCATCTTTTCGCGCATCAAGATACTCTAAAGGAGGTGATGCATATCCCTGATATTAGAAGAAATTTAATTCCAGGCCATTTATTGGTAAATGTTGGTTTTAGGTTGGTGTTTGAGTCAAATAAATTTGTAATCACTAAGAATGGAACTTTTGTAGGAAGGGGTTTCATCTGTGAAGGCCTCTTCAAAGTTAACGCCATGTCTGTAATGCGTTCTATCAATAAAATTGAAGTTTCTTCTTATTTGCTTGAGTCTTCTAATTTATGAAATCAGAGATTAAGACATGTAAACTATCAATCTATCCAAAGGTTGGTAAAGTTGGAATTGTTTCCATCTATCGACGTACACCCTCAACGTAACTGTGAGGTGTGTGTAGAGGCAAAACTCACAAAGATTCACTTTAGATCGGTCGAAAGGGAAACCGCTCTTCTAGAACTTATTCACACAAATATATGTGATTTAAAGTTTGCACAAACTAGAGGGGGAACAAGTACTTTGTGATGTTCATAGATGATAGCACGAGGTATTGTTACCTTTAATTATTGAAAAGTAAGGATGAATCCTTTGAAGCGTTCAAACGCTACAAAGCAGAAGTTGAAAACCAACTAAACATACAGATTAAATCATTTCGTAGCAATAGAGGGGGAGAATACGAGCGCTATTTGAAGAATATTATGCCCAATCGGGCAGTGTTCATTAAACGACGGCTCCATACGCACCTCAAAAAAACGGTGTCGTTGATCGCAAGAATTGTACGTTAAAGGAAATGATGAATGTCTTGCTCATTAATTCCGGTCTTCCCCAAAATATGTGGGGAGAAGTTGTTTTTACCGCTAATAAAAAATTTAATAGAGTTCCACATAAGAGTAAGGGCAAGACTCCATACGAGTTATGGAAGGGAAAGAAACCCAGCTACAAATACTTGAAGGTGTGGGATTGTTTGGCAAATGTTGAAGTACCTATGCCAAAGCAGGTCAATGATAGCGATTTATCCACACGCTTAACGCAAGTTTACGTATCGTACAAGTAATATAGTCTTGGTAAGACCGAATATCGTCCTCAGGGATTAGTGTTCAATTACCAAACATCTATATATAGTATCTATTTGGTTATCGATATTGTTGTTGTGGTTTTTATCTAAGAACTACTGAATAATTGTAAAAACTAGCTAGATTACTTTACTTAAATCAAATATGGTGGAAATAGGGCTTCCAATCTCCTTAACTATCCGCTCGCTTTATTCATTAATGCAACAATCAAGGTTCTTCTTCTATGTTGAGATAGCAGGTTAACTAGATTGTTTTATATTCTGGTTAGGATATATAAACACTCAACCCCGATGCAGAACTCTTCTATCTTTCGATGATAGGATTTACCACAAAGGAGGATTAAGAACAATAAACTCTTAAACTACACAAGTATCGGAGTACTTTCGTCCACGATTTTAACCTATGTTTATTCAACTACAACATATTCAGAATCTCCCCTTTCGGATTTCGATTCGAAATCATATATGTGATGATAACTAGTGATCAATTAATTACCAAGCAATCAAAACAATTATTGAATAAATCTCAACTATATAAAGAAGAAACCAAAAACATGCATTAAATCATAAAACGAGGTTCAAGTGATTCGAATGGAAAACCCTAAATAAAGTTTAGCTCCTAGTCATAGACATGCCAATAACTAAAAGATTATCCAACATAAACTGAAAATAAATAAAGTAAAGAAAAAGAATTACTCAAGAACAAGCCTTTAATCTTGAAGCCTCCAAGACTCTAAGTGTTGTGATGAGTTAGGGATTGTGGAACCCTTTCAAAAATCTGCCCTAAGGCCCTTTTATAGCCTCCAAAAACGTTTTCAACTTTTCCCTCTTGCCCTTGGCCCTTTTCTTCTCGGATTTGGCATAAAACTCGCGTCGGCGCCACGACCCTGTAGTCTGGCGCCGTGGCGCTTAAACTCCTGCAGCTGCTGATCCACCTGGGTGCCGTGGCCCTGCTGTTCCTGATAGATTGGGGCCACGGCGCCGCCCTGTACTTCGTCCGGAGTGCCAACTTTTCGTCTCTTTTGGCTCTGGAACCTCTGTTTCTGCCATCTTTCTGCTTCTTTTCGCCAATGTGTCATTTTAAACAACTGTGACTCAAAAGAAAGAAAAACTATCCTAACACGACACATATTTGTACAAAAATGGGCAAAAGACTAACTAAAAATGACTCAAATGGTGTATATAAAATACACCGATCAAACACCCCTAAACTTAACCTTTGCTCGCCATCGGGTAAAGATAAAAAAAATAGAAATAAAGACACGAAAGAAAGAAATTAAAGGACTCAAAGACACTGATCAATCTGTTGCACAATTGTCACTAGAAAAGCATGAAGGTTAGTAGGATAATATGCAAGAACATGTATAGTATGGATTTTTAGCATTCTAAACTCTCAAGTCAGATATTTCGCAAATTCAATTCAATCATGCTCAATGGAAGTAAGAATACTTAACTATGCATGTCAATTTCAAAATTCTATGGCATGTTCACTTGCTATTATCCACTAATCATAGACACACAATATAAAGATCTTCAGGACTTTTCAGGATTGTAATGTAGGCTTAGACAGGGGTAGGTAAAAATAAGCATTTAGGCTCAATTTACGTACCATAAGCTCTTTTGCTTTCAACTTTTTTCCTTCCTTTTGATTTTCTTATTAACCTCATACCTATCTTTCCCTCTTTTGTTTTGAGACAATGAGGGACATTGTGAATAATATGCACCTTCAAACTTAGTCTTTTGCCTATTTCTCATTGGGGTACATAAATTTGTTCACTTTTTTTTCCAACACTTTTTATTCCAAACATCTTCAAATTTCACTTATGGCACAAACATGAAATTATAGGATGTCAAATAAAGATCTTATTTCAGGCTCAAAGGGCTGACTAGGGATATAATTTATTGTTAGAGATATGCAATGAATGGTAAGAAAGGGCTAACAAAGAAATGTCTGAGTCATCTCCCTAACATGTATATCCTAACTATTTCGCCTCAAATAACAAGCAAGCAGACACATATACTTTATTATTAACAATGCATAAATCAAGCAAGATACCCCAAATAATTTGATTTCATGAATTCTTGGCATATCTAACTTAAGTGTTCAGATTGTTTGCTTCTCATTCCATTACATTATCTCACTTCACTTCATTAGACGTTTCAAGTAACTACAGAATGCATGATCATAAAAAAATTTAGACTCATATAAAACATACAACTAAACAACAAAAAGACTAAAAAACACACAAAAATAAAATAAACTAAGAACCCCCCCAAACTTAAATCACACATTGTCCCTAATGTGTGCAAGACTCACAATAAAAAGACGAGACAATTTACAGACTTGTTGTTTAAAATGGTGGAGGTGGCAGCGGGTAATGGATGGGCCAAAAATCTCCGATCGGCGCCACGGCCCTGCAGTTCGGCGTCGTGGCACCGAAACTACTGCAAGCTCTCTGATCTTTGGGCGCCACGGCCCTGCATCTGGGCGTCGTGGCTCCATATTTCCTGCGGCTCCCTCTCTGCTTTTAGTCCATGATTTTTGCCTGAAATTTCAAGATTTTGAGTCTGTTCATGAGAAAAACTAGCCAACTTTTTAAAGTGTTGGGTTGCCTCACAATAAGCGTTGTCTTTAACTTGTAGCCGGACGCCGGTTTCTCTTCATATTGGCTTGAGATAGGTCACGGAGCTCACATATTCCATGTCATTGATCAAGTAGGGTTTCAACCTCTGTCCGTTTACCTTGAATGAGGCTCCCTCTCTTCCTCTTACTTCAACTGCACCATAGGGGAATACTCTTTCAACAGTGTACGGCCCTGACCAACGAGATTTGAGCTTGCCTGGGAAAAGCCTCAACCTTAAGTTGAATACGAGCACTTATTATCCTGATTGGAAATATTTAGGGATCAAGCTTTTATCATGCCATGCCTTGGTTCTTTCCTTGTAGATCTTTGCATTCTCATAGGCATTGTGTCTGAATTCATCCAACTCACTCAGCTGTAACAACCTCTTCTGCCCTGCTGCCTTGGCATCCATGTTCAGCTTCATTATTGCCCAATAAGCCCTGTGTTCTAACTCTACTGGCAGATGACATGCTTTCCCAAAAATTAACCGATATGGTGACATTCCAATGGGAGTCTTGAACGCTATTATATAAGCACATATTGCGTCATCCAACTTGATAGACCAATTATTCCTTGAGCCATCCAATGTCTTTTCCAATATGCTTTTCACTTCCCTGTTTGAAACATCTATCTGTCCATTCGCCTGAGGATGATAGGGCAATGTGGTGTGGTGGTAGACTCCATAGCGGGAAAGTAGTGTATCAAGCTGCTTGTTGCAAAAAGTGGCTTCCTTCATCACTGATGATGGCTCTGGGAGTACCAAACCTTGTGAATATGTTCTTTTGGAGGAACTTTTGGACAGTCTTACTATCATTCTCTTTAGTGGCTACTTCTCCTACCCATTTGGACACATAATCCACTGCAAGAATAATGTATTGATTCTAAAGGACGAAGGAAATGGTCCCATGAAGTCAATCCCCCACACATCAAATAGTTCCACCTCCAAGATCACATTCCAAGGCATTTCATTTCGCCTTGATATGTTCCCCGTTCGTTGACAACGATCACAACCCTTCACAAAGATGTGGGCATCCTTGAATAGGGATGGCCAATAGAACCCACTTTGCAGTACTTTGGCAGTTGATCTTGATGCCCCAAAATGCCCACCACATTGTAAGGTGTGACATTGGGTGAGAATCTGGTGCATCTCATCATCTGGTATACATCGCCTGATGACTTGGTCGGCGCAGTGCTTGTATAGCATTGGCTCCTCCCAATAGTAATGTTTTACCTCTGAATAAAACCTCTTCACCTGCTGTCTTGTCAATCCCGGGGGTACTACATTAGCTACAAGAAAATTAACAAAATCAGCGTACCAAGGTAAATTAGAGACAACGCTTACCTGAAACAATTGTTCATCTGGAAAGTGATCATTTATCTGCACATCCTTGGTGTTCTGGCTCTCTTTGTTTTCAAGCCTTGACAGGTGGTCAGCAACGGAGTTCTCAGTCCCCTTCTTATCACGGATTTCCATGTCAAATTCTTATAATAGCAGACCCATCGGATAAGATGGGGTTTTGCATCCTTCTTTGTCATCAAGTATTTTATGGCAGAGTGGTCAGTGTATACTATCACCTTATTCTCAATTAAGTATGACCTGAATTTCTCAAATGCATATACTATTGCTAGCAAAAAAAATTTCGTAGTGGCATAATTCAATTGTTCATCATTAAGAGTTTTGCTAGCATAGTAAATGGATCTGAATACCTTATCAATTCTCTGCCCAAGAACTGCTCCCACTGCATAGTCACTTGCATCACACATTATTTCAAATGAAAGTTCCCAGTTTGGTGCAATGACTATGGGTGCTGAGATTAGCCTCTCATTGAGTGTCTGAAATGCGGTCATGCATTCCTTACTGAATTCAAAAGCAACTCCATTCATTAGGAAGGTGGAAAGGGGTTTCGAAACTTTTAAGAAGTCTTTGATGAATCTTCTATAGAAACCAGCATGCCCAAGGAAACTTCTGACCCCTTTTGTTGACACTGGAGGTGGTAGATTTTCAATTACTGAAATCTTTGCTTTGTCCACCTCAATACCTTGTTTGGATATTTTGTGGCCAAGGACAATCCCCTCTTTCACCATGAAATGACACTTCTCCCAATTTAACACAAGGTTGGACTCTTCACACCATTTCAATACTTCCTCAAAATGCTTCAAACACTCATCAAAAGAAGACCCAAAGACAGAAAAATCATCCATGAAAATTTCTATGGTCCTCTCCACCATGTCAGAGAAAATTGCCATCATGCACCGCTGAAAGGTAGCAGGTGCATTGCAAAGCCCAAATGGTATCCTTCTGAAAGCAAACGTACCAAAGGGGCAGGTGAATGTTGTCTTCTCTTGATCTTCTGGTGCTATGGAAATCTGATGATACCCTGAGTAGTCATCCAAGAAGCAATAATAGTTGTGCCCTGCGAGCCTATCCAGCATCTGATCCAAAAAGGGTAATGGAAAGTGATCTTTTCTAGTTGCCTTGTTCAACTTGCGGTAATCAATGCAAATCCTCCATCCAGTAAATGTTCTAGATGGAATGCGCTCATTCTTTTCGTTGGTCACCACTGTCATTCCACCCTTTTTGGGCACCACTTGCACATGACTCACCCATGCACTGTCAGAGATAGGATAGATTACCCCAGTATCAATCCATTTCATGATCTCTTTTCTTACTACCTCCTTCATGTTTGGATTCAGTCTCCTCTGTGCCTCAATGGAGGATCTGCTCTCATCTTCTAGACGGATCTTATGCATCACTGTTGAAGGACTTATCCCTCTTATGTTTGCCAATGTCCACCCAATGGCACGTTGTGAGCCCTCAACACTCTCAGTAGCTTCTCAACCTCCACTGTGGATAGATGACATGATACGATCACTGGTAAGGATTGGTTCTCACATATATATCGGTACTGCAAATGATCTGGTAGAGTCTTCAACTCTAACTCTGGAGCTTTTTCTGTGGATGGTACTGATCTCTCTGGCATCTGCCCTAGCTCTTCATATTTCTTCTTAAAACATTGCTCATAAGAATCCATCCAATTACATACTCCATCAATTTCGGGTCATTGCTACTATCCTCACCCCATTGTGTCAGCATTTCTTCAAGAGCATCAACACTTCTGAACCCATTTTTTGAAATTGTTTCTTCAATCATATCAATGGTGTAACAGTTGTCACTCGCCTCTGGGAAGGTGGCTGCTCGGAATATATTGAAAATCACCTCATCTTCCTGAACACGAAGTCTCAGCTCACCTTTCTAAACATCAATGAGTGTCTGCCCTGTGGCTAGGAATGACCTTCCAAGGATAATGGGGATCAGTTCATCTTCTTACATGTCTAAGATGATGAAATCAACGGGGAAGATAAACTTATCCACTTTAACCAACACATCCTCGATGACTCATCTAGGGTGGACGATGGAGCGATCAGCTAGCTGTATGGTGATGTTCTTAGGTCGTGCTTCTCCCATTCCAAGTTTACAAAACACCAGATAGGGCATCAGATTTATACCTGCTCCCAAATCACACAAGGCCTTCTGGCATTCAAACTTTCCTATGGTACAAGGGATGGTGAAACTCCCTGGATCTTTCAACTTCTTAGGTAACTTCCTCTGTATGATGGCACTGCATTCCTCAGTTAACATCACTGTTTCATAGTCATCTAGCCTCCTCTTTTTACTGAGAATATCCTTCATGAACTTTACGTAACTCGACATCTGCTCTAGAGCCTCAACAAATGGGATATTGATTTGCAGTTGTTTGAAGACTTCCAGAAATTTAGAGAACTGTTTGTCAAGGGACTTTGTCTTTAGCCTATGAGGATACGGTATCTTGACCTGAGGATTGCCAACAGCTGCTGGTAATGTCCCTTGCTTCGGATGAGGGTCTCCAGCAATCACCTCGTCATCTGATGCCTCGGTGCCATGGTCCTGCAGTTCAGAGCCGTGGCGCTGTAAATCCTACAGCTTCTCTGAACTTTGGACGCCACGGCCCTGCAATTCGGCGCTGTAGCGCTGAGAATTCTGCGAGCCTTCTGAGTCTTTCTTCTCCGAACACTGTGGCGGTGGTCTCTCTCCCACTAATTCTCCATTCCTTAGATCAACTACCTGACACTGCTCTTTTGGATTCACCCCCATATTTTCAGGGTGATTCCTTTGTATTCTGTCGCTCAGCATGCCCGCGAGTTGTCCTATTTATGTCTCCAAATTCTTTAGGGACACTCTTGTCTCATCCATGAACTGAGTTTTGTGCTTAGTTAGCCTGAGTATGGCCGCTCGCAACCCGTTCTGCTCTCCATGTGGAATATGAAGGTTACATTGCTGTTGATAGTTCTGTAACCCTTGATAGTGGTGGTCCATGTTCGCTGGGTACCTGAGATGGATCAAAACCAACAAACAAATTACGGTGCACGATTCCACAAATAAAAGACAATAAAATACAAGAAAATAAAAACCAAATTAGAAATTAAGAATAGATAATCTGATATTGAACTACGTCAATCCCCGGTAATGGCGCCAAAAACTTGATAGTGATTTATCCATACACTTAACTCAAGTGCACGTATCGTACAAGTAATATAGTCTGGGTAAGACCGAATATCGTCCTCAGGGATTATTGTTCAATTATCAAACACCTATCTATGGTATCTATTTGGTTATCGATATTGTTGTTGTGGTTTTTATCTAAGAACTACTGAATAATTGTAAAAACTAACTAGATTACTTTACTTAAATCAGATATGGTGGAAATAGGGCTTTCAATCTCCTCAACTATCCGCTCGCTTTATTCATTAATGCAACAATCAAGGTTCTTCTTCTATGTTGAGATAACAGGTTAACTAGATTGTTTTATATTTTGGTTAGGATATATAAACACTCAACCCCGATGCAGAACCCTTCTATCTTTCGATGATAGGATTTACCACAAAGGTGGATTAAGAACAATAACCTCTTAAACTACACAAGTATCGGGGTACTTTCGTCCACGATTTTAACCTATGTTTATTCAACTACAGCATATTCAAAATCTCCCCTTTCGGATTTCGATTCGAAATCATATATGTGATGATAACTAGTGATCAATTAATTACAAAGCAATAAAAGCAATTATTGAATAAATCTCAACTATATAAAGAAGAAACCAAAAACATGTATTAAATCATAAAATGAGGTTCAAGTGATTCGAATGGAAAGCCCTAAATAAATTTTAGCTCCTAGCCATAGACATGCCAAGAAATAAAAGATTATCCAACATAAACTGAAAATAAATAAAGTAAAGAAAAAGAATTACTCAAGAACAAGCCTCTAATCTTGAAGCCTCCAAGACTCTAAGTGTTGTGATGAGTTAGGGATTGTGTAGCCCTTTCAAAAATCTGCCCTAAGGCCCTTTTATAGCCTCCAAAAACGTTTTCAACTTTTCCCTCTTGCCGCCAGCCCTTTCCTTCTGGTTGGCATAAAACCGCGTGGCCGCGCCACGGCCTGCGTTCGCGCCGTGGCGCAAACTCTGCGGTGCTGATCGTCCTGGGCGCCGTGGCCCTGCTGTTCCTGATAGATTGGGGCCACGGTGCCGCCCTGTACTTCGTCCGGAGTGCCAACTTTTCGTCTCTTTTGGATCTGGAACCTCTGTTTCTGCCCTCTTTTTCCTTCTTTTCGCCAATGTGTCATTTTAAACCACTGTGACTCAAAAGAAAGAAAAATTATCCTAACACGACACATATTTGTACAAAAATGAGCAAAAAACTAACTAAAAATGACTCAAAAGGTGTATATAAAATACACCGATCAGTCAAGATTGGGCCTAAGATTGTAGATTACGTTTTCATCGGATATGCAAATAATATTAGCGCTTATAGCTTCTTAGTGCATAAATCATATGTACCAGACATCCATGGGGTATAATCATGGAATCAGAGAATGTCAATTTCTTCGAGGATACATTTTCTAGAAAGGAAAGACACATAACCTCTCGCAAACGAAGTTATGAACAAATCTCTCAGGATCCAGGAGTTGTTGACTGCTCGGATCTAGGTGGTTCAGATCTAGTGGACTCCGAAGTGGCTGAATATCCGGAATCTAGTGTTCCATATTTTCAGAACTTGGAGACTCCAGAGATGGAACCAAGACGAAGTAAAAGGGCCAGGAAGCATAAGTCCTTCGGTTGTGACTTTGTGGCTTATATGGTTCATGATGAACCACAGATAATTGTTGAAGCGTTGTCAACTCCAGAAGCACCACTCTGGAAAGAAGCTATTGAGAGTAAAATAGACTCCATCCTGCACAACCATACTTGAGAGTTGGTTGATCTTCCTCCGAAAAATAAACCGTTGGATTATAAATGGATACTCAAATGGAAGTATAAAGCAGATGGATCTATAGATAAGTACAAGGTCAGGTTGGTAGTCAAGGGCTTTTATCGACAAAAGGAAGGCCTTGACTATTTTGACACGTACTCCCCGGTGTCTAGAATGACGTCCATACGAGTATTCATTGCGATCGTCGCATTGCGGGACCTTGAGATACATCAAATGGATGTCAAGACAACCTTCCTAAATGGTGATTTGGAAGAAGAAATCTATATGGACCAACCCAGGGGGTATGTGGTTCCAGGGCAAGAGAGGAAAGTCTGTCGGCTTGTCAAATCTCTGTACGGGCTGAAACAGGACCAAAGGCAATGGCACAAAAAATTTGATAGTACTCTACTGTCGAAGGGTTTCGCCATTAATGATGTGACAAATGTGTTTACATGAAAGATAATGCTGACTCATTCGTCATGATATGTCTTTATGTAGACGACATGTTGATCACATGGAGCAGTCCTAGGTTGATCCTAGAGACTAAGAACATGTTGAAACAATGTTTCTACATGAAGGATATGGGTATTGCAGATGTTATCTTAGGGATCAAGATCTCTAAGACGTCTGACCGACTAGTCTTATCTCAGTCTCACTACATCGATGATGTGTTGAGAAAGTTTGAGATGTTCGATAGTTCGCCGATAACGTCACCACTGGATATAAATCAAAAGATTGATAAAAATTGTGGTGAGCCCGTATGCCAGGAGCGATATGCACAGGTGATTGATAGTTTAATGTACATAACAAAATGCACCCGACCTGATATCACTTATGCAGTCAACAAGTTGGCTAGGTTTACCCGTAATCCAAGTGATGATCATTGAAAAGCATTGAAACGAGTACTACGGTATCTAAAATATACGCTAACTTACGGGCTACATTATTCAACATATCCAGATGTACTACAGGAGTACAGTGATGCAAACTAGATATATAATATAGAGAACACCAAGTCCACTAGTGGGTATATATTTACAATTAGTGTTGGGGTTGTGTCTTGAAAATCCTCTAAGGAAACCTGCATCTCCCGATCCATGATGGAATCAGAGTTTATCGCTTTAGACAAAACAGGAGAAGAAGTTGAGTGACTTCATGATTTCTTAGAGGATGTCCCGTATAGGGATAAACCTGTAACTTCTGTAATGATCCACTTTGATAGCCAGTCGGCTCTATGAAGGGCACAAAATTCTATGTATAACAACATATCTCATCATATTCGACGGAGACATAAGACCGTTCAGTTGATCACCACGGGTATTATTTCCATTAATTATGTACAATAAAAGGAAAACATAGCAGACCCTTTGATAAGGGCATACCCAGAGATCAGATGTTCTGTCTGTCTAGAGGAATGAGCTTAAAACCCAAACAAAAGGACTGATACGGTGGAAACCCATCCTTACTGACTGAAGATCCCAGGAATTAGGTTCAATGGGAAAACAAGTCGTAAAAGTTTAGTTGAGCGCTTCGGTGGAAGTAAGAACACTTAGGATGATGATTTCTATAAAGAAACATGAATACAAGGTTCCCGTGATAGACATTAAGTGCTATATGTAGTGTGGGTAGAGGCTAAGTTTCCAAAATCTTTAAGGATCCTCAACAGTTGAGGTTATGTTTAGGGAAACTTTTAATGGTTCCTAACACTTGTGAAGTGGGGTATAGCAGGATACCTTATAGGAGACCACCTATTTAAGTGCGAGGACAAGCCGCCTCAAATGGATTCGCTTACGAATCCAAGAAGTGTCCACGGCCACAACGGATAAAACATTAAAGAAAAACAGAGTAAGAAAAGTTGTTGTGTTGGTACCGTTGACTTGGCTTATGCTGAACACTGGCGGTTCAAGACATCACGTTCACCGCGCAGTAAGTAAGTCTGGTGGTATTCAACTATGGAAGGTTCAAAGCCAAGGCTACCTATCCAGATGCAACATCGGTCCACCGAAAGATTGCTAGAAAGACACATTGTGAGTGCGCCAAAATCTCTTTCGAGAGGGGATTGTTGAAAATTTATTAACGTGGAATAAAGTTTATCCCATTATTTATGACTCGAACAACTGGGGCTCCGCACATCGAAAACGTTATTTCCATACACGTGCACACGTTGTACCAAAGATAGTAAATTTCCTTAGTGAAAGAGATTGATACTTAATTAACTTGTTTGAAATGTATAATGATGGACGATTGTTGGCCAAATGATGAGTCTTTCACGTTGGTAAATGAAAGAAGAAGTGTGCTTAGTGTAAATATTGGAATGGGTCGAAAAAGTGTCGCAGAGCCGAGAAGGGTCGCGGCTCGCCCTCGGAAGCCGGAGAGCTGCGGCGCTACACCCTTAAAGGTCGTGGCGCTGAGGCGCCCCAAGGGCTGAGTTGCGGCTCTAATTGGTCAGTGGCTCACTCGAGCCACGGCTCCGCGACGCTTCTGAGGACGAGCCGCGGTGCTTTCGAGACAGTGACTATTCGACGAAAGTCCAAGAGTTTGGCTAATTATGGAGACGTTTTGGAGCATTGAAATGCCGGTTTTTCTTCCATTACTCAGCCATTATTTAGCAGCATTACTTGGTGGATTGAATGTCCACTACATGGTATTTAAATGGTCATTACATGGACACTTGAAGAGGCCTTCTTACACTACTATATTTTGAGGCCTTTGGCTCAATTGGAGATACACTAAACTCAGATTTTTTGAACTTCTTCTTCTCTAAGAATTCTTTCAAACACTCAAGGTTTTTCTTCTAGTAACACTTGAGTTTTCTTTGCTAATCTGTTAAGTTGCAGTTTTATCTTGGGAGACAGTTGCCCGTTAACGTAAAAAGATATACACGGGGCAATATTATCTTAAAGATATAGTGAATATCACTCGACTCAGCAAACCTTGTATTTGTTCTTGTTTCCAGTTTGTAATCTTTGTAGTATTTACTTACTTTCTGTTCATAGCAATTGTGTTACTCACAGTAGTATGGTAGTTTAGTGTAGTACTTATTTAGTGATTAATGTTAGTGATAGTTAATTATGGTGGATTCCATTGTTGGCTATTGATACTTTTTCCATTGATTTTCATATAGAGTTGTTCATTTGTGGATTCATTTGAATTACTCTTTGTTGAAGATCAAATAGTATAGGTTTTTAGGGTTGATTCCAATTGGGAGGATTTAGGTTTCACATACCTAAGTTTGTCCATATATCATTACTTTTTGGGTCTTGCTTCTATCCTTCTATTCTCATCCCAAATTCTTCAATTCTCATCCCCAATTTTCTTGTTATTTTAGTTTCCGCATTTTTGTTGTTTGAATCCGTCTCTTACCTCAAGCCGGATCGTATCAGTATTAGTGGCCAATTTGATGTAGTTTTTTTTACCATTGGTGATTAAAACGATGCATATGTTCAAGAAATACCACCCGGGGATCAATAAGAAAACAAGTGTATCCTTAGTTTGAATTCCATAATTAACTTCAGGATTTTTGTGTCCTTAAGTTTGAACTGTGTAGTTAAAACTTTAATTGATACTCCTGTAAGAATAAGATGATGGAGCCATACGATTTGAGAGATAGGCTTAGCTAGATGAAAACCTTAGTTGACATGGATTAACAGAGGCGGATCTAGAATTTTATAAGATGGGTGCGTCATGCACTTAATAAAGAATAAGAAAGAAAGTATTAAGTAGGAATTGATATGTGTTCCTATAGGTAAATAACTTAACATTCAATCAAGTGCATCATTTAATCTTTTTAGAATATGACTAGCAGATAATATTAAATCAATTCTAAAAATATGTACATAACATATGTATTTGGCAGAAAACCCATGAATTCACATACACCATAAATTAGGCTACAAATCCACCTCTGTGTGGATAAACAAGAAGAAGACATAAAAGGAGAAGCAGAAAAACGGGTACTGCTCTTTTAAAAGTATTGGCTAAGTCAGTGTATAAAGAAAATGAACTTTGGGTCTTCTCAACACTAGCTAGTTTATGAAAGACGATTGTTCGAAATCATATAAGGAAGTAATGTAATTCTATCAATCAATGTGGGACACTTTAACACGGATATAAGCTAAGTTATAGAAATTTCTACAATTACATATACATTATATGTGTATGTATACATAGAGGTTAATTATAAAATGGTTGTTTAACCAGTTGGTAACGAACCACGTAGTTTGCTGTTAGAGAATACAATAGAAAACACGTCGTTGAGAAGAGCAAAAGTGAGTCACACATAACCTTTAAATGCCATGTGTTTGAACATGTTTTCTTTTAATACATTGAACATTGTTTCGACATAAATAAATAGAAAACAAGCACATTATTTTGAAGCAATATAGATAAAACGTACATTTTACTAATTAAAATTACAAACTAATAATTTAGAAGTTAAGTTACAAACCTTATCTGGATGTATATAAAACTTTCAACTTTTACTATAGGACTTTTTCACACTCTAGATATCAGTGCATTGACAGAATCAAAATGTTCATCAAGGATATGCAAAATATAAAGAAATAACTAAACAAATAAGTCAAAAGAACTTACTATACATATGTAAAAAATTAATTTTAACATTATATATACCGTGTAATTTTTAGAGAAGGGTCATTGAATTCGGATAAACCTTCTTCCGGTACTTCCGATATCTTAGCTCTGCCCATGTGTTTGATGTAACTTGCCCTATTCTTTATTAAATCCCACAATACACGATATCACACACAACTTGCTGCCTTGGGTCTCGAGTTCGATTCCCATGACCAATGAGACCAAACTGCGCCTCATAAAAATCGCGTTCGCGCAGCCTTGCGGTACCCACTCCGTAGGGCCAGGATGCTGGTGGGGTTTCTTGTGTGTGGAGCCGCAGTGATGCGGTGGGGATGACTAGTATAAAAAGTTTACCCTCAAATTTTTATCCAAAGATAGTGGCCCAGTGGCCATTAGTCAAATTTCTGGCCTTAGGGTCACAAGTTCGATTCTCGACGGATACGTTCTCCGGGGCATATGCCTCGTATTAAAGCCTGGTAGCTTAACTGTGCGGGCATGTTGCAGTGTGGATTTGATACTCGCCGGACAATCCTGTTGAAGTCGGACCTTAGCATTGATCAGTTGGTGGCGATCGACATCGAATGCGGGCGCACATCCGCGATTTACTGCGGTGGCGGTTAGAGCGGATTCCATTCGCCTCGGGAGCGTAATCTGATCTTGTGCAGTGATTAGCGATATAGATTTAAAGCGAGATCTGGATTATCAAAAAAAAAAAAAGTAGAAGCAAATGAGAATCTTAATAAGTGACTTATCACGTGAAGCCAACAGTTCTGTCTAAGAAAGTCAATAACAGCTAACAGCCAATCAATTGCCAATAATTACGCAAAAATAAATACCATGAGCCAACCATTCTCTATGATGAACTAACTCCAAACAAGAATAAGACAACTTGACAAGAATTTTCTCATACTACTTAATAAAATTTCTCAGATAATGAGAGAAACAGAAAGAGGGTTTGCAAAGCAATCTCTCTTCTTTGGATCTCTCAAATCATATTATAATTAGTACAATCTGACCACCAGAAAAATAGTTTAGAAAGTAGCCTTTTCTTGTTAATTCAGCATTCCAATTCATTATTATTCTCTATATACTTCATTCTTCCTTGTGTCTTTCTTGATAATTTTCTCTTCATTTTTTTTGAGATATTGATCATGAGTAGACTTCGCGTAAATTCATCTCCTGATTTAATTGCTAATACATCATTTCAACAATTTTATGATGATTCAGCTTTAGAAGGTAATGTTTGTCTTATTAAGGTTTCTTGATTCATTCACGACACTTTTAAGAAATATATATGGGTGATCATAAAATTCAATGAAGAAATAGAGGAAGTAAGGTTTTTGTATAAACAATGA
Source organism: Przewalskia tangutica (assembly GCA_029844215.1). Classification (NCBI taxonomy): domain Eukaryota; kingdom Viridiplantae; phylum Streptophyta; class Magnoliopsida; order Solanales; family Solanaceae; genus Przewalskia; species Przewalskia tangutica. Next base: position 9,123,390 of record CM056718.1, on the reverse strand, counting down.
TAGGCACCATTATTTTTAATTTGGAAAAAAAGGTCAAATATGACATCTAACTATCGGAAATAGCTCATAAAAAGTTTGGTTCATTTATGTCATTGTCGTTACCAAAATAGCTCATCCATGTCATATTCATTAACGCCGGTTTTACAAAATCATTTTTTATTAACGCCGGCGTTAACGAAAAATGGCATTTATGAGTCATTTTGGTAAGGGCGATAGCATAGATGAGCCAAACTATTTACGAGTGACATAAATCAACAATTTCTGATAGTTCAATGGCATATTTGAGCTTTTTCCCTTTTTATTTTTACATATTTTTTGTATTGTTGCAGCATTGTATTGATCACAAGTTTTATGAGATATTCATGTTTTGAATTATTTTTTTGTTGTGCAAATTTCTGTATTTTCAGGGGTTGCAGCCAACATTAAGTTATTGCTAAAGTTGATTCAAGAGCACAAAAATGCTTGTAACAAAGAGAACGATGGCTGGAGAATGTTAAGGGTGGCAACCATGCTGAGCATTCTTGATAATGTTAGGACAAGAATTCAGAAATGTCAATCTTTTGGTAACAAGTCATCATCAGAAGCTGAATCTACTAGTCATGTTCCCATAGATAAGAGGCACCACGAGCCGATGAATGAGGAGAAAGAAAAGCTGAGGAAGCAGCTAAACGCAAGCTTGGTAGCACGAAAGAGCCTGGAGGTCATGTGTTCAAGTTTAGGGAAAGAAAAAGAGATCATGGCAGCAGAGCTCTCGAAGAAAGTCCACGAGTTGAATGAGATGGAGGACCTCGTCAATGATCTAAAAGAACAAAACGAGAATTTAGTGGAAAGGTTACACGAACGTGCCACCGAGCAAAAAGAAAGGAGGTTTAGCAGTGGTGGAGGAGAAACACAAGGAAACATTGCCCTCCAAGAGAGAAATAAGGCACTTTCGGAGAACCTCCTAAGGTCGTTGGATGGCTATAGGTCTATCAAGAGGAAATGGAAGGACGCACAAGCGGAAAACATGGCAATGCATGCAACCATGGAGGAAATGACAGCAAAAATTGGAGCTGGACTAGCCCGAATCCACAGCTTTAAAGAAAAAATTGCCTCTGAAAGTGTGCCCTCGGCAGATATCCAAGAGGAGATTGTTGAATTAGAGCGCATGTTTGAATGCTTCGAAATGCAGGTGGCAAAACATGGTCAAAATGAAGGGGAATGTGTCAAACCAAAAGCAGAGATTAGTGCTTGCAAGCCTACAGTCTTTGCATGAGAACACAGAGTAACTTAGAAACAAGCAGACACAAAGAAGAAAGATGGTCCTCAAGGTTTTCTTTAACATGGTGTTCCATAAAATCTACTGAAATGGAGAAACAATAGCCCATTCTCTATTATAGAGTCAATGTAATAAAGAGTCATGTATATGGTATGTAACTGGAAAAACTAGCGATGTTGCTTCTTTATTCATCTGCAATTTACAGGTAATCTAATTCGTCTTCAGTTTTGTATTAGTGCTAATAACATCAATGATTTGGCCTCACTATCCTAATTGCATTGCAACCTTCTTACAAGACCTTGAAGTGCTACACTCCTATTATGGAATTATAATGAAGAGCATAGTCTACTTTTTAAAGGACAGGTCGGGTAGATGGCATTCAGTTATGGATTGATTCAGCACTTTTGAGCTCCTCTATCTGCAGATTTGACAACTTCCAGACTATGGAATATGCAAACTGAACTGAATTTTCATCTAAATGTTTAACTTATATATCAAACAAGAAGAAAACATAGACTTTGGGGTATGAGTAACTGAATGATGAGAGACAAGGATAGTTGTTTGGGAAATATTTACAGACTAATGCTTTATACAGCGTTAGATAAAAAGACAGTCTTTCCTATGTTGCTGAATGATGTGATAAACTTGGGTAGAAATTTTTACACTACTCCAGCGTCAGCAACTTAGAGCCAGCAATGCAGTTTAGAATCCATAAGTTTCTGGCAGCTACAGCTCCAGTTGAATTAGCCAAAACTTGTGCATCAGATCTTCTGCGCGCTAGAATTGAATTTTTTTCGCTTCCATCACACTTGTCAAGTTGCCCGTGACTATAAATTACAAAGGGTGGAGGGCATCCAGGTGAAAGAATTTCCTGATCCACTGCTACAGGCTTCCTGTTGAGGACAATTCCTCCAGCAGCAATAACAAGGTCATGTAGATAGCTCTTGTAAGAAGGTAAAAAGTCACCCATAAAAAAGAACTTGTATCCATTGAAAAGCTTCGGTTGCTGCAGAACAGGAACTGATATTGTTAGTACCAATCTAGATCTTTCAATAAACAATCACAATAACATAATAATGATTCAAATGTAATTGAAATTAACAATAGTGAAAAACATCAAACTGAAAAACACACACTAACTTGTGTCGATAGAGACCTGCAATGCAGTGACCTAAGACAGAAATTCGCCCTCACTCGTGCTGTAGTTTCACGAACGTCTATATTCAGGATACAACTATATGGTTCAGGTTCTTGCACGAGAATTTGATCCCTAGCGAATTTACTTTAAGTGTTTTCCAGAAAAATATCTCTTGACAAAGAAGATGAAGATTGGGCAACAATCTTAAATCATTAATTGTGTTTAATGATAGATTGTAATGTATTGAGTATTGTGTAGCTTCAAACAAGTGATCCACATGCTTTTATAACATTAATTTTCGTCCAGGCAGCTTTCCATTCCAAAGGTTGTGACCCATGGGAAGAAAATTTTCCCGTTGGATTAGCGTCGCGGCGCTAATTCATTTTGAAATTCCAGAACATTACTGCAGGCGCCGCGACTCTTCCTCTCAGCGCCGTGGCGCTCAAAATCTATCAAACCTCTCTGAAGTTTTGGCGCCGTAGCACTGCTCCCCAGTGCCGGGGCGCTGGTCACGGGGAATTTTTACTGTTCAAGCGTTGCGGCCATGTCCTTGGGCGCTGCGCCTTAAAATCGCAACGCTTATTTTGATCACTCTTACTCTTCTTCTTCTACAAGTTCCAACAATACCCCACATTTTCTATTCACACATCTCACAATACCCCACACGTGGATAGAAAATAAGATAATTAGGAACTTATCGTTATTTCTGTAAAACGCGATATGCATCGGAAACAGTGTCTTTTGGACTTGAACCGTTCGTAGTGAGTACCTATCGGGCTACTTGTGAAATAGTGAACGTATGTCTTGAAATATTCATGTTTTGTAGTAAACCAAGACAACAAGTATCACACATATCATATCAACATATTTCAATTCTTACGGTTGTGTTCATTTCGGTCGTGAACAACTCCTTCATGAGAATTTCTAGAGAACGTAGCCATATCGGTTCTCCCAGATGCAACCCTACATCAATCTCACATAGGTAATACCAAACAAGAATAGTCCGTACTATCCCACCAAAAGGCTTTTAAGTATTATTAAGAATAATATTCATCCCTTAAAACATCAACGGATTTAACACACTTAGTACACCATAGGAATGAGCATATGTGTGTTTTATGCTCCTTGAATCTTCCCCAACTAGTTTTCCTATTGAACCTAAACCATGGGATCTCCAATTATGATAGGTTAGGTTTCCGCCAGTTAACGACTCATTTTTTGGCTTTAAGCCCATTCCCCTCGATGTAAATACGACTTGCTCTCTTGTAAGGCCTTTTGTCAAAGGATCCGCTATATTGTCCTTTGACTTTACATAATCAATGGATATAATTCCATTCTTCAGCAAGCTTCGTATTGTGTTATGACGTCTCCTTATATGTCTTGACTTGCTATTGTATATTTGATTATTTGCCCTCGTCAGGGCAGACATACTATCACAATGTATGCAAATGGTCATCACAGCTTTGTCATGACGGAATACCTTCTAGGAAGTTTCTTAGCCATTCTGCCTCTTCGGCAGCTTTGTCCAAGGCTACAAACTCAACTTCCATAGTTGATCGCGTATTTACCGTTTGCTTTGATGATTTCCAAGATATCGACGCTCCACCAAGTGTAAATACATACCCACTTGTGGACTTACTTTCTGAATGGTTGGAAATCCAATTAGCGTCACAATATCCTTCTAGCACGGGATGATATTTTGTATAATGCAACCCATAGTTCATTGTATGCTTTAGATATCGTAGTGCCCTTATTAGTGCAACCCAATGATCATTTCCAGGATTATGTGAGTATCGACTAAGTCGACTCACTGTATATGCTAAGTCTGGTCTTGTACAATTCATTATGTACATCAAGCTTCCAAGAACTTGTATATACTCCAATTGAGACACATTGTCACCTTCATTCTTCTTAAGGTGACTAGCGGGATCAAATGGGGTAACAACCGGTCTATCATCATAGTGTACAAATTTTCTAAGGACCTTCTCAACATAATGAGATTGAGTTAGTATATAACCCTCAGAATGCCTTTGAATTCTAATACCAAGAATGACATTCGCTATTCCCATATCTTTCATATCGAAAGCGGCATGCAACATCTTCTTAGTTTGGTTAATTACATCCTTACTTGTTCTCATAATTAGCATATCATCCACATACAAGCATATAATGACATATGCATTATTACACTCCTTAATGTAGACACATTTGTCACATTCATTTATTTGAAAATCATTTGACAATAGTGTATTATCAAACTTTTCATGTCATTGTTTTGGAGCCTGTTTAAGTCCATATAAAGACTTAATCAATTTGCAGACTTTTTTCTCTTGACCTTTAACAACAAACCCTTCGGGTTGTTCCATGTAAATTTCTTCATTTAATTCACCATTCAGGAATGCAGTTTTCACATCCATTTGGTATATTTTCAAATTGTGAATCGCTGCTATAGCAATTACATCCTTATAGACATAATTCTAGAGTAGGTATCAAAGAAATCTACACCTTCTTTTTGTCTAAACCCTTTGACTACTATACGTGCTTTGTATTTTTCTATAGTACCATCAGGCCTTAGTTTCCGTTTGAAAATCCATTTATGACCTATTGGTTTTTGTCCCGGAGGGAGATCAATCAATTTCCATATATTGTTTTGTACAATGGATTCTACCTCACTTTGGATAGCCTCCTTCCAATAAGGTGCTTCGGATGATTCCATAGTAGCCCTATATGTTTAGGTTCACCTTCAACGGAAAGGTCATAAAGTCCGATCCAAAATCTTTGGCGACTTTTCCACGTTTACTTCTCCTTGGTTCAGAATTTTCTTCTTGAACAGAGGAAGTAAATTTTTCATCATTTTGAGTGTCTTGGTATGCCTCTTCTTGAGGCAGCGTCCTCTTCTTATTATTAGGAACACCTTTATCTTTGTCTTTGTAAGGAAAAATATCCTCAAAAAATTCTGCTTCAGCAGATTTCATAAGTGTATTTTTGTGAATACCTTCAACATCGGAATGATACACCAAAAACATATATGCTGCACTATTATTGGCATGACCAATATATATGCAATCCACCGTTTTTGGTCCAAATTTAGTTCTCTTTGGCAAAAGAACTTGAACTTTCGCTAGGCAACCCCACACTTTCATCCTTTTGAAAGTAGGCAATCTTCCTTTCCACAATTCATAGGGAGATTGATCATTTTTCATTTGAGGAATTTTGTTCAATATCATTTTCGCAGTAGTTAACGCCTCACCCCATAGACTAAAGGGGTGCCCCCGAACTAATCAACATAGAATTTATCATATTCTTCAATGTTCTATTCTTACGTTCGGCAACTCCAATGTTACACCTCGTAAGTTAAGACGATAATTAAGAACGTCATTAAGAGGTAAGATTCGAATATTGGATATAAATCATATTTATATAAGCTAATCCGGGAGTTATAATATGAAGGATGTGATTCCGAAAATATTTTGGGTTACAACGAGTGTGTCAATGGAATTTGTAATAATAATTGTATATTTCCGTTATGGATTAGTGTTAGAATTGCGACAGTGAGTATACGAGACCTTATGAAATTTCCGGGAATTAAAAGAAGTGGAGTCTAAAAGCTTTAACTATTACTTGAGGGGTTATTTAAGTAGATAATTTAAGAAGGGGACCAAAGTGTATTAAAGTTTTCAGATTTTTAACCCTAAGACCCTTTTTACATTCTCAATTCATATTTCATCTTCAAGAACACACCCCTCACCTTCCCTTCTCCTCTTCAATCGAAACCACACCCATTGCCATGCCAAATTGAAGTTCTTTTCTTTTAATTCCTTTCCTAGATTAAATCATTCTTCATCTAAGTTTAGAAGCCAAATTTGCAAAAAAGAAAAGAAGAAAAAGAGGGCAGTGGCAACGCAGAAACTGGGCAGTTTCTGTCCAAGTTTTTGGACGAAAATTGTTGGAAGAAAACATAGGATGATGGAGTAACATTATTGAATTGTTGCATGTCGATTTGGAATTGAAGAAGTGTGAAATTGAAGCCAAAAATTGGAGCGAAAACAGTGGCAAAATCGGGACTGCTGGGCAGAATTTTATTCAACTTTGGAGGGGTATATCTCCTCGTGTATTAGGGATTTTTGGGTGTTTCAAAAGCCTAAAATGTAGTTCGTCGAGTCTAGTTTCCAAAACAACAAACCACTCGTCGTTAGGACACCGGAGTAGAGAGTTATGGACGTTACAAGTTCAACTGACGAAGAAGTGACTAACTGTTTTGGGGATTTAATTAAGGTATGAAAATTCTTCAATCTATGCTATAATTGAAGTTGCATATTGTTGTAGTTGAAGTAATGGACTTGTGTTAGGAAGAAATCTTGAATTTAGACATTGCATATGAATAATTTGAATGTTGTAGCCGATACTAGGACTAATGTTACTAATCTTGGAATTGTCGTATTCGATTATTGTGTTGTGAAATTCGTCGCTACTTGGCATGTTGATATTGGAAGAGAATCTCGACATATAAGTTATAATTGTTCATAAAGAATTATTGGAACAAGATTGGACTCTAAGTAATTAAGAAAATGATTGGTTTTGTAAATATTGGCCAAAGACTTGCTTGGAATTTTTGGATATTATCGCGTCAAGTTAGGGGCTGATTTTGTGAAGTTTAAATGTTGGGAATTTGACTATGAACATGTATATAAGTTATGGTAATTACTAATACATGTCTTAAAGGAAGTAAAGTGTAAAAAGGGTGTTATGTTACAAATTATAGAACTTGGTTATTGTTGTTGTCATTAGAGTTGATGGATTATTTTAAGATTGTTCTAATATGGACTAAGGACTGAATTAACATGACAAATAGGTGTAGTAATCACCTGGTTTGTTGTAGTTGTGATATCGCTTAAAAATAAAAGAGAAGGAATATGTTATGATGACATAAATGGAATATCTGAGATTTTTGTGGTTATATATTTGAGTTATGAGGAGTGTAGACGTGTTTGTTTATCCATGCTTTCGTATTTCTGTTTGGGATGTTCCCTTATGTTGGTGGAAGCCTTGTCGGCTTGCTTATTATATTGTGTTGGTTAGTTGTTACTCCTCTGGAGGCAGGTATCCCCTTATGTAAAGACAGCCTGACCGGCTCGTCTATTCGGGTACATGTTGTAGATGTAGCGTTATGTTGTCGGAATTTTATTAATCTTGGTATCAAATGGATTAAGTATGACAGGTCAGTAATGTCGTCCAATTAGGGCGCCAAGTCGCGGCCCGTCGGGTCGGGTCGTGACAAAAAGTGGTATCAGAGCAGTTAGTCCTCGGAATGTCTACAGACCGTGTCTAGTAGAGTCTTGTGTATGGGTATGTTGTGCACCATACTTATACATGCGAGGTCACAGGCATTTAGGATTGGTTTCTACTCTTTCATCTCGTAGATCGTGCAATAGAGCTATGTCATTAGGATAATCTCCCTCCCCCCTTCCTAATAATTATTGTGGTTGCAGCTATGTCTTGAAAGACATCGACAGTGGCTCGGAAGGAAAATCAGAGTTTGAATAGAAGTATGATGACCAGGTTTGGAGATACTAGGTCAACGTCAGGTAAGGTAACTCTTTAGTATCTTTTACGTACCAAATAAGAAAATAAGTTAACAATTCATCACTTAAGGGATGATATCATCAGGGATTAGAACCAGGAGCAATGTCCAAGATTACGTATGTATACTATAATGTGTTGGAATTATGGAAAGTACGACAAGTAAGAAATGAGTGAACAAGTGTTAAAAGAAATGAATTTGTTTATAATTACGAGTAGTGAAGAGATCCCTTTTAGACCATGAATGAAGTGACGACTTGTGAGATGAATTGCAGTAGTCTCTATCTTACGAATTGATACCCCGTTATGCTACGTTATCTGCTCTATAGTTACAAAGATTGAACTTTTCCTTCCAAAGATAGAAAATGAAGGTAGAGATTGAACTCCATTTTGTTTTGGAGTGTATGGCGCAGTGGTTTGATGAACTATACCATAAGTAGAACAGAATTCTTTGAACTCATTCGATTGATATTCACCACCTCTGTCTGACCTTAGAATCATAATTCTTTTGTCAAGTTGGTTTTCTACTTCAGCTTTGTATGTTTTAAACATGTTCAAAGCTTCATCTTTGGTATGTATTAAGTATACATAGCAAAATTTACTGCAATCATCGATAAACGATATGTAACAATTCTTTCCTCCACGAGATAGGGTTGCTTGGTAATCACACAAATCACTATGAATTAAACCAAACACTTCATTTGATTTCACAACAAATTTATGAGGATGACTTGCATATTTTGACTCTATGCAAACCCACAGTTAGTCATTTTGTTTATAGAACATTTTGGCAACATGCCTATCTTTGTCATTCTTTGTAAGGAATGATAATTAAGATGGCCTAATCGAGAATGCCATAAAGAAGGGGCTTGGGCTCGAAAGCCGACCTTACTCAACAAGCACCTTTCTAATCAACCATATACATAGAAGCAGTGCTAGTGCCTGTATTTTTATTAATAATGGCAACTGCCTGAGTAGGTACAATACTTAGTTTGAAGAGCCCCTCACTGAGGTAACCCTTTCCTACATACACCCCACCTTTGGTGAGTACAAATTTGTCAGATTCTATTACAATTTTGAAGTCTTTGTTACTAAGAACAGACCCAGAAATTAAATTCTTACAAATTTCAGGCACGTGCAACACATTTGTGAGCACAAGATCATTCCCGGAAGTGAGCCTCAAAGTCACCTTCCCTTTCCCTTCTACCTTCACAAAGAATGGCATTTCCGCGAGCGGTGGTTCTCCATCTTTGATGGCTTGGTAAGATGAAAACATGTCCTTTTCTGAACATACATGCCTTGTAGCACCCGTGTCCATCCACCAATCGGTTGAATTAGTAACCAGATTTGCTTGAGCAGCCACAACCCCAATGAATTGGTTTTTAATTTCAGCCCGGTTGGATTGGTTGACATCACTCGAACCTCCAACACTACCACATTGACTCTTGCGAAGGCGATAATCTTTTGCTCTGTGCCCAGGTTTGCCACATACCCAACATAGTCCTGGTTGTGGTTTCTTGAATGCACCTTTGTGGGGCGAGTGCATTCCTCCCGATTGCAAAAGATGGCTTGACACCAGCAAATTTGCCCTTGCCTTTCTGAAACTTGGCCTTAGAAGCATTGTCTTCTACCATGTTGGCATTAGGCTCCAATGAAACAACATCAGCCCTTTCACTCTTCCGGTTGTCCTCTTCAACACGAATTTTCAGAACCAGTTGCTCAAAACTCATGTCCTCGGTTAGATGCTTCAAATAAACCTTAAAATCCTTCCAAGAAGGAGGTAATTTCTCAATAATAGCATCAACAAGGAAATTTTGGTTAAGACCCATACCTTCAACCTCTAGTTCATGAACAATGACTTGGAGTTCCTCCACTTGCTTGACAACATGCTTTGCATCGCTCATCTTGAAGTTCAGGAACTTGCCGATGACGAACTTCTTTGAACAAGCAACCTCAGATTTGTACTTGTTCTCCAATGATTGCCATAACTCTCATGCTAATCCGAACGTGGAGTAAATATCATAGAAAGTATCGTCTAAGGCGTTGAGAATGTAGTTCTTACAAAGAAACTCTTGGCTCCACCAAGTCTCAATATCCTTCAGCCTTTCGGCTCTCTCTGCATTAGTAAGAGCATTCTCCCCTTCTCATCCCGGCAATGTCGTTGGAGCCTCAGCAGTCAATACATTTGTCACATGGAGAGTGGTCAAATAAAATAACATCTTTTATTGCCAGCGTTTGAAATCAGAACCCTTGGATTTCTCGGGTTTCTCAACATGGTTTTTCACCATTGATGATCCAGATTGATCCATTTTGCAAATCAGGAAAAAGTATTCTCTGAATTTTTTTGGAAACTCAACAATGTCAGAAAAAATGTATTTTTCTGAAATTCTGTCTTAGATTGTTAGTACCAATCTAGACATTTCAATAAATAATCACAATAACATAATAATGATTCAAATGTAATTGAAATTAACAATAGTGAAAAACATCAAACTAAAAAACACACACTAACTTGTGTCGATAGAGGCCTGCAATGCAGTGACCTAAGACAGAAATTCGCCCCCACTCGTGTTGTAGTTGTGATGTTATTAAGATGATCTTCAAATTACTATACCACATTTATATGAAAGAAACATAAAGAGACTTATCATTACCATTCTGTACAATGTTTATGCACATTTATAACTCCTGATACTCCATTGACATCTCCTTTGACATGCTTTCCATTAACATAGCTTAACATGACTCCTGAAACCTGAAATTTGATTATGGAAAATAGAAGTATATAATCAATATACAAGTCAAGAGGCAAACAGGTCTAAGAATAAATAGGATGAACCAGAAAAAAGAATTACATAATCAGTGGTTTATACCTCAAATTCTTCCGTTGAACGGCAGAAAGCACACTGGATCTTGTTGTGGCTTGCCTCACACTTCCGCAAAACCAAATCATTCAAGTTTGAAACAGATTTCTCTGTTTCGAATGATTGAAGCACTCTCTTCCGGATCTTTTCTAGTGTTATATTTTCCTTGTCAGCATGTTGCCCATCTTCAGAAAACTTCATTTTCTTCTTACCAAGAAGCTTGGCATCACAGTCAAGCTCACATTTGTTCATTTCTGTACCAGGAGTAGCTTCCCCGTCATTATCCATGGGAACCAATCTATTTGCTGATTCAAAATGTGAAGCTTCATTGTGAGCTTGTGTATTGTTATATTTCCCTGTTCTCAGTCTGCTTTTTGGTCTAAAACAATATTTATTTTCTTCACTACGAGATTCATGGCGCCGTTTATGACATGTCTTCACATCAAATGTCCCAACACTTCCTTCACCGCATTTTTCCTGGTCCACAGGAGTAGACAAATGGAAGGAAATGGAATTATTTCCCTTGCAAAATCTTTTAGCACCACATGAGGCAGAGATGTCATCTACTACTGCTTCAGTGACTTTTGTAGTGGAACTACCCTTTTTGTTTTTCAATTTTTTCTTCGAATTAAATGCATTGACATTCTCCTGATTATTCTTTATAGTTTGTTCAGCTGCTATTTGTGAATTATTATGGACTTCTGATACTTCACCTAGTACTTTCTTGCCTTGTTTCTTCTTGGTACTTCTCAATGCCTTACTCCTGCCAGACTTGCAAACACCTTTCGTACTAGTGGTTTCATTTTCAGGAGGAAATAAAGAGTGTGAACTCGGTTGTCCTTTATCAGTACCCTTTTCACTTGCCACATCTATTCTGTTCTGAGTTACTGATTCCTCATTAGCATTTCCCAGTGAGTAAGCTTCATCTTTCTCTTGAGCTCCAGCACACTCATTAGTATCTTTGGTCTTAACCACGAGAGAGTGTAAACCGGCAAAAGAGAGAATTTAGAAACCAAGCAAGTACGGAGAATGAGAAAGGGGAAAACAGTTTTGACTCATTGGCAATAATGTACGACAAAGAAATACCTTCGCCCTGAATGGGCTTGAACAAAGTTCAGGCGAGCAAGCTCTCTGTGTCCATTCGAACATCTCACTGTCAAAAAGATCTGCTCCATTTGCTGCTTTATGAGCTCCACTCTGTATAGCATGACAGTGGACAAACTAATGAAACTTCTTCAAATGAAATAAGTACATAAAGTGTCAAAGTGAACAAGATCATCATTAAGCTTGACTCTGGATCATAAAACAGAAAACTAAGTCGAAGGGTAGGACAGGAGAATACCAAAAACAGGTTTCCAAATGATTCGAAATAAGCAAAGTGGAAAGCCACCCTCTCCCTCATCCAGCAGAAAACCCAAAAATAATGAAAAAAAGTAATACAGGAGAAGTGTTCAGAAGATCAGAGTGAATTCTAACAGCCTATTGTGCTAACAGATCAGGCCAAACAATCAAGTCTTATAAATTTTTGATTTAAGGATAAGTCTAATTCTGGAGCTGAAGCAGTTATTTCTTCATATAAAACCGGATATCAGGTTACTTACTTTGGGAGACATTTCACAAGGGACCGCACATCTAGTCCTTTATATCACTGAAGCATGGAGCATCTGGAGGTGTATCCATGATAAAGTCCTCATCTTTTTGCTGAGTTGATCTTTCTACATCCTCCTCTTCTCTCAGCCAGAAGAATGGAGATAGTACTGGTTCTCCTTTTTCATTTAACTCAGACCTGTCTTTCTCAGTGACCAAAGGTTTCTGAGCGTCATTGGTGATGGATTTACTATTTCCATCAACCAACTTCGTAGGTGGCAAAGTGTCTGAAGGTAGATATTGTGGCACCTGCACTCTCTTCTTTGTTGGAAAGGAAGGTTTGATAAGATTTGATCCGGAATTCTTTTTGTTGCGCTCTGAAGACTTTTTTGATCCTTTCCCTCTTTTTCGTTTCTGATTATCTGTGACTGGCGCCTCTGTTACATTTTTCCCTTTAACTTGGAATCCACAAGTTTGTTTGTCATTAGATTACTTGTCTTCACCTATACATGAGATGAGATAAAGATGCTCAAACCAAAATTATGTAGTGAAACAATAATAACAACATCTGAATTGGCTGAGTCAAACCATAATACATATCAAGAAGACTATTTGGATTATAGTCAAGAATAAAGAATGAATATGAGATGCAATTAAGAGTTACTGGCATCCATATCATCTAATATTCTATATGAATTACAAATATGATTTCTTTGGTGTGGTTGAATGTTTAACAAAATCAAACCTAACTTAACAAAAACTAACTAAAACATTAAAGTTCACTTGTTTCAATGGGAAACATGGTATATACCAAAAAAGTACTCAACAGCATAAGTAATTATTACAAGGCGTACCCAAGTTAAACAAATGTGGATGATAATTCTAGGTGCATACAAAAGCTCTAGTTATCGATGAATGATGACTGATGAATTATATCTGGTAATTTGGATGAAGGGTCGGTATGAGTAACAAACATATTGACTCCTGAAGCAACTTCCATGTTCTTATAGATGTTCACCAAGTTATCCATGTGGAGAGCAGGTCGAATTTCTATTAATTCAAAAACATTAAAAGTTAAATAAAGAATCAAAAGAGTTACAAAAACCTGCAAGCAGCAATGAAAGCATTATTCTGGTAAAACAAAGTGAATTGACTCAAGTTTTTGCTGACACCAAACATATAATTTCTAACAAGTAGAACCTAAAATGACTGCAAGAGCAAAGGGAATCATGAAAGAACATGCAGAAAGATAAACTTAATTGTCATTCAAACATTATGCACTAAATAAAAAAAGTATTCATATAAAAAGAGCAGTACTTCTGACTGAACCCCACACTAGCACGGGTTGATTTCTCAGATGGTTACTCAGCTAATAGTTTATTATCTCAAATGGTGACCTTTCTTCTTGATTCCAATTTCCGTCAACAAAGAAAGTGACTATCTTAGATAAAAATTATTAATTGAATGACCATCTGAGAAATCAACTCACGCTAGCACCTGAACATTGATATATCTTAAAAGAGCTAAGTACATATAAGCCGATCATCGAATTAGTCCTAGTATAACTGTTGAGCTGATAACCGTGGATACAATATACAGTCTCAGAAACAATGATTGAAGCAAAATACAAAGACATAAATATTTGAGCATTTTGATTATAAGATCGATCTAAAAAAGCCCAATTTCATAAGCAGTTTTATGCACACTAGACAAAGATAGCCCTCTTAGGGTGTGTTTGGTATGACGGAAAATGTTTTCCTATTTTCCCTTGTTTGGTTGACACTAAATATTTTGAAACATATTTTCCTATGGAAAATGTTTCCCTTAAAAATTTGCACTCCGAATTCAAAAAACACCAGTGTTTTTCTTTTAATATATGCAAATGCTCTTAGAGTAACATTTTCCAACTTGCGTACCAAACACTAGAAAATGAGTAGGAAAATCACTTATTTCCGAGAAACTATTTTCTTGGAAAACATTTTCCGTCATACCAAACACACCCTTAACGATTTTCAGGCAAATACTTTAACAAATATAAGTTTATTAAACTCCTCTACTGAGAAAAATACAACACTACATATATAAGTTTAATTGAATGGTAAAAAAGAACACAAACCTCTGCGATTGAAAGGAACTTTGCAGACTGGACAATTAGGTCCAGATTTCATAGTAGTCTGAATACATAAACTACAACAAAACACAACACAACAATAATAGTCATTCAAATTATCCGACTCGAAACAACAAATCATAACTCATAAGCATTTTGTCATATACTCTACTTACTTGCAAAATACATGATTACATGTAAGTGAAACAGCAGAATTCAACAAACTCAAACTGCAAAACAAATGATTAATTGTACCAAATTGGGCACTTGAGTTCTCTTCCCATTTTTCCGAGATGCGAAATATCTGCCATTATTTTTTTTCGCAGTAAATCCTGAATTTCTTCGTAATATTTAAAAATGAGATGTGTTATTTGGTTTGTGAGAGAAGCTGAATAGTGAAGAGTGAATAAATGCATAGATTCTTTTATATATTTTTTGGGGGAAATGAGAGAATTATTTGAATTTTTACAGAAAGCGCGGTTATTCTGTCCCGCCACAAGATGATGGATTTGAGGAGGTGAATTCGGGGGGCGTCCGACCTATTAAAGCATACTCTGTCTTGAGTCGAAGTCTCCCGAAAAATGTACCTATCGAGCGAAGGTGTGTGTACACTCTATTTCACACCCCAGGAGCATCAGTTTCAAGACAAGTTGAGGGACTCATTGGTGTTCCAAAAGCTTTAGCTTTTTCCATACCAAACTTTTTGATTGGCTCATTTGTATACTTCGTTTGACGGATGAATGTACCGGTAATCGACTACCTTATTTGCAGTCCTAGAGAAATTGTTAGTTCTCCCATCATGCTCATTTAAAATCCTTTCATGAGATCAACAAAATTCTTGCATAAAAGAGGGTCAGAACTTCCAAAATAATATCTTCAACGTAAATTTGAACGATCAGAATGCAATTTGAAGGGGATTTTTTTATGAACAAAGTAGTATCAATTTTTTCATGTTTAAAATTGTTTTCAATAAAAAGGAACTATGTCTCTCATACAGGACTTTGGAGCATATTTTAATCAGTACAACGCTCTTGATAGTTTAAAAATGTGACTTGGATATGAATAGTTTTCAAAACCTAGGGGTTGCTTAATAAAAACTTCTTCTTTGATAAAGCCATTTAAGAAAGCACTTTTGACATCTATTTGAAATAATTTGAATAGTTTAAAAGATGCATATGCAAGGATGATACGCAGGGGCGGATCTACGTCCTTGGTAGTGGTTGTTCGGAAAAGAATTTCATAGCGTTGTATAAGAGAATGAAGATGCTGTGCTTATTCAAAAGTGGAAAATAGCACTGCAAAAAAAAACTTGTTCAACTGAACAAGTGCGAACACCATGGGTCCGCGGCTGATGATACGTATTGATTCTAACCTAGCTACGGGAGACATGTTTCATCGTAGTCAATATCTTCTTGTTGATAGTAGTCTTGGGCGACTAACCTTGCTTTATTTCTACAATTTGTCCAGATTCATCTACCTTATTTATGAATACTCATTTTGTTCCTATGACCAAGGCACTTTTTGGGCTTGGAACAAGTTTACATACTTCATTTCTTTCGAACTGATCAAGTTCTTCTTCCATTCCACTAATCCATGATTCATTATGTAGTGCTTCATCAACTTTCTTGGGTTCAAGTTATGATATGAGAGCTATAATTGACTGTTGTCTGAGAAATGCTATAGTTTGCATTTTGACAATTGAATTTCCGATCATTTGGAAAGTTTACTTCACTTCTACATTCTCTTGGAATATTTATCTTTGGAGTTTTCATAGTTTTGACCTATTCTTTGGGCTCCTGAGCTGATTGAGCTGAGTTATTCTGAGAAGGAGAGGGTTCAATCACGGCATTTTCATTAGTCGACTTACTACTTTTCTGAGTGGGTGAGCTTTCTGTCTGCTGGTTCAAAGTCTACTTTGTCAGATTCATCTCTTCCTCTGCATCATTTTGCACAACACTTGTGTCTTGGACACTAAGGTTAGTATCAATAAATACAACATGGACGAATTCTTCTATAGTCACGGTCCTTTTGTTATAGACTCTATAGGATCTACTTATGGGTGCATAGCCCACAAAAATATCTTCATCACTGCGAGGATCGAACTTACCAAGGTTATCCTTACCGTTGTTGTGGATAAAATACTTGCATCTGAAGGGATGAAAGTAACTAATACAGTATTTGGACATTACCTTTCCAGATCTCATAATGAGTTTTTCAAGATTGGCCTTATTATACATCGATTTAAAATGTGGCATACACCGATTACAGCTTCAGCCCAAAATCTATTAGGCATTTCTTGTTCTAGAAGCATTGTTTAGGCAGTGTCTCGAAGAGATCGATTCTTTCTTTATGTAACACTATTTTGTTGTGGAGATCATGGTGATGAGAAGGTTTAAGTGTACCCTTGCTGAGCACAAAATTCTTCAAAAAGCTTGTTTTCATGATCATTGTGTATAGTAGAGATGTAGTGTCCTTTTTTGCTTTGAACCTTTCTACAAAAAATCTCAAACTGGGTGAAAGCTTCACTTTTGTGAGTTAAAAATATGGCCCAAGTAAAATGAAAATAATCTTCTACAATGACAAATGCATATTTCTTTCCACCTAGACTAGCAGTTCTAGTTGGTCAAAATAAATCTATACGTAGTAGTTGAAGAGGCTTGGTAGTGCTAACAATATTTTTAGGTTTGAAAGAAGACCGAGTTTGTTTTCCTAGTTGATATGCATCACAGATATGGTCCTTCGAAATTTTTTGTTTTGGCAAACCTAACACAAGATCTAACTTTGACAGCAAGAATATGCATGCTAGCATGACCTAATTTTATGTGTTATAGCCAAGGATAATTAGATATAGATGCAAGATATGTAAGAGTAGGTAAATCAATATTACTGTGTATATAGGAGTAGCAAATATGGTTGTTTCAAGAAAAATCATTACTGGCAGTAAAGAATTCAGTGGAATGTTTGTAACTGACTCCTTACAAATTTTCCTTTTTTTGAGTTAAAATGATTTAATCTAACAGAACTATGACTTGGAAATTTCCTGAAGCCATTAACTGCATTTTAACTTAACTCCTCCTAAAGTAAGTCGACTTGAATTTGACTTGTCTCAAGAAAAATTTGTCAATCTTCTTTTCTCTAGTCAATTTATTATTTTCATCAATCATCTTCTGAAGGTTATCAATGACCAAATAAAGAGATGTTTGAAGTTCATTACATTTATTACAGTTTGAAGAACGTACCTCACTTGTTTCTCCTATAGCCATGAAACACATGTTTGTCATATCTACCTGTTTTGAATCTTATTCGTCTTCATCACTCCATGCTCCATAGGATATGGAGTTGTTTTATTTCCTGTAGTTTCTCCTTTTTAGTTCTAGGCATTCAGCCTTGATGTGTCCTGGATTTTCGCACTGATAGGATTTGTTGTCATTCTTTTCATCGTTGTTTATGCACCCATTTCGAGGCTTTTGTCTTCTTTTTCTCATAATACTTTTTACTCCTCACTTTATCATGTCTAGTGCCTCATTATTCTTCATCATCATCTTCACTTTCATGAACCGTGGATTTGAAGCGATGAACTTCTTCTTTTCTTTCTTTGGGTATCTGTTTAGATGAGTCTTTTCGAATGCCATCAGACTTCCTCAGAGCTCATCATAAGTGAGATTGTTCCGCTTTCTAGAACAATAGTTGTTGTCTCCCATGCCTTGGGCAGACTCCTGATAAGTTTGCAGCTTACTATCTTGCTGAACCAGGTAAACACATATTCAATATTCATCTTCCCCATCATGAATAGTTCATATTCATGTGTGAGTGCATCAATATTTATTTCCCTGACTTTGGACGTTCCTTCGTATGTGACCTCCATTTTATCCCACATCTCCGTGGCAGTTTAAATAAAGTAAACTTATAGCTCTAGCATTAGTCTGAATTACCTCCTATTGTTATTTGGTGACTTCAAATGATTCGAGGTCGATCTTGCTTGTGGGATCTTTGGTTTCAACATTTAGAATGGGCTTTGGTCCCTTGAACTCAACTTCCTTTTTTCACCAACATCCGCTTCTCACTCAAGAAACTGGTCCTTTCACCAGTCATGCTTGAAAGTCAGTCGAATGAATATTCTAAATCTTTCCTTCTAGTGAATGTAGTGTTGTCCGTTGAAGTAAGGAGGTCAAGTTGTGGAGTGTCTGTCTTGAAAATTGCACAAGGGATCTGGTATCCGGCCATTTGATATTTTCTCACGTGTTGTTAGGTCACTTGATATGAGACCTGATACTAATTGAAACACAAAAAGAGGGGTGAATTATAAATTTTCTCTTTATTTTATAAGTCGACTTCCCTGCAAGTCTGTAAGACAAATTAGTAGATAGGCAGATTTAAAGGTAATGCATAATGATAAATGACACAAGTAATTTTATTTTGGCATGATGCTTGCTATCTGGTTTTAGTGAGTGATAAGTCTCTTGTGATCTTGTCAGTATAACATGATAATTTAGTCTGGGTATTGAGGTTTGATACTTAATGTTGTTCTAACTGATTAAATACCATATGTGTGTACTTGAATTCTGTCCTTCGTCATATATGATTTGCTAAGAGTAGCCTTCTTCTTTTTCTTTAGTAATTTGGTTGGAAATATGTGATGATATACACTTGATGTACCACTTATAACATAGGATATACTCAGTATATTAAATGTTTACAAGCATGTATATCTGCATATCCTCCATACCTTATGATATAAATGATTCATTGGGTCTAGCCCACTTCTGTTTTGTTTGCCTTCTTCACGGGACTGTAGTCTTTGGGTCTAGCCCACTGTTTACACCATTTTCTTTCCCTCATTTTATGGATATTTAAACACTCAGAGAAATTTTAAGCATGCTATAAAACCCGTAGGTCAAACGTATTTTACGGATTTTTAATATCGGGGTGTCTAACACCTTCCCCGGGGATCACCAACACCCTTACATCACTATGGTTTAGATAGGATTTTTCAATATTTTTTAATAAACTCTTTCACATTGGTTTCCTATTTTATCTATAAATTAGGTGGCGAATCTAAAAACATTATCCGACTTAGAGCACCATCCAAATTCATAATAGCTTTTATGCATTTACTGTGTAAAAGTAAACCGTAACAATCTTTATCCATAGTACTTAAGCAGCCAACATCATAAGTTTTATAACACAACAACAACATACCCAATGTAATCCCACACAGCGAATTTTATAACACAGTGGACTAATCTACTCCTAAACTCTGACCAAACACTTACAGCATATACATTTTCGAACACATAAGGGCTTGACAAAGCTAAAGGGAACAACCAAACTAGTTGACATACACAATGGAGTTACAAGAATTTTTTTAAGTGCATATCATCCACTTTATGTACAAGCAACCCAAACAAAGTACCAAACAATCTAAAGACTGAATTAGGAACAAAATAATACCGAATCATAAACAAGGAAACATCCAAACAAGCTTTGATTATTCTGAAAAGTTGTTTAATTTACTCTTGTCAAGTTTCTCATTTGCAAGAGAAATCCCATGTCTAAATATCAACCTATTCTTGATGGTACCAAGAAAAATCTGAGGCACGGTTAGTGAAAATATCAAAATAATAAATTAAATATTTGGCATACATCAGCAGTTCAGAAATTAGGTCGTAAAACTGACAAGAACAGAAGGAAGAAGCACCAACAATTTGCACATATATAAAAGGCATGCTATAATAAATGAAGAAAAAGAACTGATAAAGCTCATTAACCAGAAATGATAACGAGACCAAACATCAACTATTTTTTTTACATGTCTCCCTTGTTTTCTCTCAAAAAGCAGATTGCTTACTTATGTTCCCTGCATGTATGTCAAGTTTGACTAAGTGATGCCCTATTAATATTTGACCAGGAAAGAGTTTTGCCTGCCACAAAGTTATTTATGGAAGGAGGAAAGCAAAAATTCCATTTCTTTAATGGGGTATGGAACTTATAATATGCCTTCTGCCTCTGTTCTTCACTTCTTGATGTCATTAGGTAATTGGAATAATCTGTATAACTTGTATGTTATAGAGAGTAAATAAAGAATCCTAGTCACATATTTTAGTTACTACATAACAAAACATCTGTTAATCAGCTAACTTCCTAAGTTGGCGTGGTTGCAGTATGTGCTTCATATGTCAATTCTAATTGAACTGTCCCAAGATTAGTAAAATTCATGTTAATGTTGGGTTTGGTGTTGTGACATTTTGCCCAACATATCATTTTCAACTCTAAGTTAAAATCAGAAATGTTGGAACAAATGTCACGACATTCGGACCAACATTCTGTGAAACAGTTTTGTCTTACTTCACGGGAACAAAAGATTTCGTGACATTTTTACCATGATGGTAAAGTGACTTGACAAGGTGATTAGGAGTTGATTAAAAACGTGGAAATACCAAGTCAAAGTTGTTGCTAAGCTTGGTGAACAAGTCCAAGAAGTTAGAGGATTTTGCTCCATGATCTTCTCCAACAACTTATCGGCTGCCCACCTTTCCCTCAACCTTTACAACCAATCGATGAGCTTTTCAAGGAAGACTCTCTACTATAAATAGAGAGGGAAGATCAATGAATCTACATCGAGAATCAAAATGTAAAAATACCAAGAGAGCTCTCGGGATTTCATCTCAGAAATCTGGATCACAACTGTGTTGCCTGAGCTTTTCGACGACATTCTGTCTAACATTACAGTTGCTGCTTAGATTCTATATTTGTTCTTTATTGAAGCAATTGTAATGAGATGTTGTTCATATCTACTTAGTTAGATTTTTCAGGCATGTAAGTCATCTGCGACTTCACCATTTTTTATTCCTTTTGTATTATTTTGTAATATTGTAAAAGACGGAATATATTCAATTGTATATATATATATATATATATATATATATATATACATATATATATATATATACAATACTTTTGGTCATTGACCATCATAGGTTATATTAATATATAACCTATATTAATATATAACCTATGTAAATTTAAACCTTTGTGTCTTTATTATTTCTGCTGCATTTTACTCTTCAAAGGTTTTTCAATTATATCTAAGTGTTGTCAGTTGTGCCGGACAACATTATCGGTGACATTCGCAATCTGTTCCAGCATTCGAATTTATTTATTTCTAGTTTGTTTTTATTGTTCCATGGCTATACCCCGGGACCTAACAAGTGGTATCAAAGCCAACACTTGATATAATAAGTGTTTGGTCCTATTATTCAAAGCTATGGATCCGGCTAATCCAAATATTGGTAGACTTCCCTTTTTAGATGGAACAAACCGTACATATTGAGGATTCACCTACGTTCTCACATCAAATCAATTGATGTTAGGACATGGAGATCTATAACCAATGGGTATGTTGTTCAAATGTTGCCGCCGGATGATGAAGGTGACATTCTAAATCTAAATCCAAATGGACGGCGGAAGAAACCAATAATGCTAGCTTAACGAAAAGGCCTTAGATGCAAATTTTGGATGGGTTGATATTTACATGTTCAAACTCATTCAAAACTGCTCAACGACTAAAGATTGCATGAGATACTTTACAAATTCATTGTGAATGTAGCTCAAGTGTTCGTCGAACAAAGCTACACATGTTCATAAGTGAATATGAACATTTAAGGATGGAAGAAGCGGATGCTGTTAAATCTTATTTTGAAAGGCTCTCCGTTCTCTTCCTGAAAAGTTCAACTTAAAGATTTATGTCATTGAAGAAGCTCACAATCTTGCTACTATGGATATTCATACCTTGATGAGCATTCTAAAAACCTATGAGATGAACATTGAGAGTCAAAGGGAACTATACAAAAGCAAGAATGTGGCACTTCAAGTTCAATCCTCGGAGAATCAAATCAATGAAGAGGATGAGAATCTTGAAGAACTTGGTGAAGGTGTTAATGTTGTCTTACTCACTCGAAAATAAAATTTGAATGTGAGGAAATTCAACAATGAGAGAAATCAATCTAAATCTAAAAGACATCAAAACCAAGGCTTCAATCAAAAGTCCACCAAATTCCTTCCAAGTACTCAAAAAGAAAGGCAAAAAGAAGGAGAAGAGGAAGGATATCAAGAAGTTGAATCACAAGCAATGTTGGCCACTATTTATGAATAGTCTCTGTCTGATAATGAAAATACCGTCTGTAATGTGCCTCAGATGTCACGACAATTCAGGCAACATCTGCATCTCCAGCAACATCTGAAAGGTACACATTCTTTAACTATCCTGTTGTTAACTGCTTTAGTGATTTTATTTCTAATGGTGAGGCTCAGAGTATGGATCAAGTTTAATGCAAATATGACATGATTAATGAATTACAAAACATTTGTAAAGCATTAATCATAGAATCCAAGCAACTTGACACAAAGGTAAAATCTATAACTCGTGAGAATGTAGATCTAAAAGACACAATAACCCGACTAGAGGTCGCACTTACCAAAAAGGATATTGAATTTGGTAAGATTCATGCAAAATTGGACTTAGCCGAAGCCTCCCGTAAGCTTAACTGAGGGACTTCTAAATTGAATGAAATACTCAGTTTTAGTAATCCTTCACATACAAGTATTGGGTATGAAAATTCTCTTAAAACCTTATGCTCTAGTTTATTTGACAAAAATGAAAAAATGTGCTTTGTAAAAGAAAAATGATTAAATAATAGGTTCTCATATATGTCAAAAAGAATATGAAGTTTGTGTGTCATCATTGTAACTGTTTCAAACTTCAAAGATTCTGTGAGCGAAATGTTGCCTAAAAAGTTGTCCAACATCTCAGACAACATTTGAAGCAACATTTCTGAGCTGAAAGGTAAAAAAATGTTTTAAAAGAGTTTGGATTCCCAAAATATTGTATCTTGTAATGTGCGATAACTGCTTTAAGAACTAACATTTCAGGTTCTTGATGCTTTAAGAGTAGATATTCTCGTCACATGACAGGTACGAATGAGTTTCTAAAGAACTGTGAGTCATTCAATGGAGGTAACGTAACTTATGGAGGTAGCAGTAAAAGTAAAATGATTGGAAAAGGAATCCTGAATATTCCTGGATTTCCAACTTCAAGAAATGTCTTACACGTTGAAGGTTTAATGGCTAATTTGATGAGTCAATTGTGTAATGATAATCTTGAGGTAAAATTTAATAAGAATGTTGTAATTTATGAATGAAGCTAATGAATGTGTCGTGTGAGATACTAGAACAGGTGATAATTGCTATCTTGTTGCAAGACAAGAGACAAACAATAATGCCAAGATGGATGACACAACACTATGGCATCAAAAGTTGGGGCATGTCAACTACCGCAATCTGAAAAAATTGGTCTCATATGGAACGGTTAGAGACTTACCCAACTTCAGTCATAAAGGTAAAACAGTCTGTGCAGATTGTTTCCAAGGTAAGCAAGCCCATATTTTCCATAATGTTGTCCAGAATGACGGATAACATTCAGGTATGTCTCACTGTTTTCAATTATTACACATAGATCTTATGGGTCCAATTGAGGTAGAAAATTTAGAAGGCATGAGTTATTCCTATGTGATTGTAGATGATTTTTCTAGGTACTCATTGTAGGCGTTTTAGTCGGGTTCGTACATGCAGCGGAATTTGAAAATTTATGTTTCAAATCCGACTTTCGGCCAAACTGTAGTATGAATATATGATGTAAAATAAACACAAAACAATAATGTAATACTTAGATAGAAGACTTACATTTTGTAGATAGCAATCCGCAAATCTTGAAGCTTTGTGTAGTCCGAGGGTGCACACGCAAACGTTCCTCGATTTGCAAGTTTCTAAAAAACTTTAATGTAATTTGCTAAGTCTAGAATGCTAGGAATTCCAGCAGAGCTTTAGAAGAGATTAAGTCTCTTGCTTTGGTGTAGTGAAATGGGAGGAGGTAGCCCTCTATTTATAGTTGAGAATAAAGGCTTTAGGGTGTCCATGGGCCAGGCCCAGCAGAAAACGGACTGGGTTAAATTCGGACTGCCTGAACACGCCTCGGCACCGCGGTCCTGCATAAGTGGCACCGCGGAGCTGGCACGTGTTCTTGGCACCGCGGTCCTGTCCCATTTTCTGCCCCTTTTCCCATTTCCAATGTCCCGGTTATCAATCCGAACATATATATATATAATCTCATTTTAATTACATCCTTCAATAGACGGAACATTTGACTTAGTGTTACCCTTCAGGACTTTACATATTGTTACGATATTTCTAGATGCTTACGCAAGTGTACGTATCGTTCAAGTAATAAGGATCTGTAAGATCGAGTTATTGTCCACAGAGACTGGTTTGTCAAGTGCCGATTATCTATTCTATGGTATCTATTTGGCTAACGTTCTTTTGTTTGGATTTATGACTAAGACTAAAATTATAGTAAAGTGCAGAAATTAAACTAAGGATCATAATACTTTGGGGTTTAAACAGTTATGAAGGAAATAAGGCTTCCAATATCCTCAACTATCTACTCTTTCACGTGTTAATGCAATGCTAATGACTTTTATTCTTATTAAGATAGCAGGTTAACTAATATGTCATTATATTCTGGTTAGGACATACAAGAGCTCAACCTTGTGTAGAAACCTTTTATATTTCTATGATAGATTTTACCACACATGAGGATTAAGAACAATAACCTTAAATACTACACAAGTATCGGGGTACTTTCATCCATGATTTTAACCTATGTCTAAACAACTACAACATATTCAAATCTCCCCTCTCGGATCTCGATTCGAAATCATATAAGTGAAGACAATTAGCGATCAGTTAATTATCAAGCAATCAAAACAATAGTGAGTAGATCTTAATATGACTGAAGAAGAAATCAATAACTATGCATTAACTATATGAAAGAGTTTTAAGAAGATTCGACAGAAAACCCTACTAAAGTAATTAGCTCTTAAATATTGTCATGTCAAGAACTAAATTACAATCCAACATAAACTGAAATAAAATAAGGGAAAGAAAAAAACTTGAACAATGAGATGTCTCTAATCTTGCTCTTGCCTCCTTCTTTGCCTCCATCAAGTATGATATAGAATGAATGAAATAAGGTCAGGGTTTAAGGGTTTTATATATGAGAAAACTTGTGTTTCGAACCCTTTTACCCTTTTGAAATTCGGCCCAGTTTCGCAAAATCTCGCGTCGGCGTCGTAGCCCTGTATTTTGGCCCCACGGCGCCGCAACTCCTGCAGGTTCTCTGAACTTCTGGTGCCACGACGCTTTAAGCCTGTAGACCAGTCCGGTTTACAGTGTATTTTTTTGTCAGGATTTCGTCTGGTTTCTTCTATTCTTCCCGGGACTTCTTAGACTTCATTTCTTTGCCTTTAAATGTGCAATTTCATCCTCAAAAGTATTATCTTCTCCTTTTTAACCGATATGACACAAACGAAAGAAAAACACATCTAACACTATATTAAACGCAAATTAAAAGAGCAAAATACTAACTAAAAATGACTCAAAAGAGTGTATAAAATACACTCAACAGCTTCATGCTTAGTACTCCTTCTGACATTTAGGCCTAACTTCACTTGATTACCTAGGAGTTGTGATGAAGGTTGGTTTACTAGTATGTATAATCCATTTTATAATCTAACAATCCTTCACCTTCACATTGTAAAGATCCTGAAAAAGGCAGAATTTAGGATAGAAAGTTGTTGCACACTTTAGTTCTTTGGTTAGTTGAGACACATACATTAAGTTGAACTTAAACTGTGGTAAGAAGAAAACATTATGAAGGGTACGTCTATCTAAGATACTACTTGAACCAGCGTGTGTCACTCTGATTGTTTCTCCATTTGGTAAGTGTACCTTCTTTGAATCAAACTAATTTTGTACTCTAGTCACATCATTTATAAGATTTATATCTGACACCATATGATTAGTAGCCCCAGTATCTATTATCTAATGTTTTATTAAGTTAGATGCAAGTAAGGCTTTGTGATTTAAAGATTTGAAGCTAGTCATACCTGCAACATCAACATTTGAGGATGAAGGTTGGGACTCTTTACTTTGATTAGCCTCTGTCTGTACCAGGATGTGATTCAGCAATTTTACAATCTGTTCATATTGCTCATTAGAGAATTTAGGAGCTCCAAGAACTTGCCAGTTGGTTGAATTTGTATTCTCACAAGAAGATTTGTCATACATGTCATTTGCTTTGTATTTTTTATCAGTACCATTATACTCTTCATTAGCATAGGAATTATGAGCATCATACTTTTTTTTTAGACTTGAAATTTGGAGGATATCCTACCACCCTATAACACTTCTCTTTTGTGTGTCCTTTATCTTGCACACATCACAAAACATATTATAGCTATAGTTTCTTTTGTTCCACTGTGAGCCAGGACCAGGACCAGTTTTGAATACATGGTAGTATGATCATGTCCAATATTATGACTGAACCTGCTAGGTCCAAA
This sequence comes from Przewalskia tangutica, assembly GCA_029844215.1. Classification (NCBI taxonomy): domain Eukaryota; kingdom Viridiplantae; phylum Streptophyta; class Magnoliopsida; order Solanales; family Solanaceae; genus Przewalskia; species Przewalskia tangutica. Next base: position 9,096,401 of record CM056718.1, on the reverse strand, counting down.
TGCTAAGATTCCAATTGATTTTGCAGTGATGGATTTCTGGTTTTCATCACTAGTTATCATGGAATAGGCTTTGTTAACAGGAGGTAATGGTGACATTAATAAAATCTGACTTCTTACCTGCATGTAGTTTTCATTTAGTCCCATCAAGAATTGGTATAGTTTTTGTCTTTGAAGATATTCTACAAAGTCTTTAGACTTAGGACATCCACAACTAGGTGGGGGCACTAAAGACTGCAATTCTACCCAAAGACTCTTCAACTTAGTGAAATATTCAGATACACTATAACTTTCCTGAGTTAGTGTAGTTATTTCCCTATGTATATCATAGGTTCTTGAACCATCTACCTTACCAAATCTCCCCCTTAAATACTCCCACACTTCAAAGGCAGTTTCAGCATACAAAACACCACTTAGTAAACCACTGGAGACTGAATTCATGAGCCATGCTTGGACCACAATATTTACTTTATCCCACTGGTTCTATAGCTCATCTCCATAGTGTTCATTTTGTACTTTCCATTTACAAAGCCTAATTTGTTCCTTCCAAGTAGAGATATCCTCATTGACTTGCTCCACAGTGCATAGTTTTCAGACCCCATTAATTGAAATGAAATTAAGGACACACCACTTATATCAGAAGCTTGAAGAAATAGTGGATGATTGTGATCGATTAATGTTGTAACTGTCACACCAGAGTCTTCTCTTTCAGCAACGCTTCCTTGTAAGTTTTCTGTTGTATCTTGATCAGTATCCATCCTTCATAGTATATGAGTTTCAGTACTTTCTGATAATGTATGTTTCTTAAAAAAGGAGTTTTCTGAAATCTTCACTTGTGATTCAGAATCAAGAAGAGAACAAGAAGAAGAAGAACTATAAGAAATATCAGATTTGTACTTAGAGATGAATATCAACTACTGACCAGTTTATGTCGACTTGACTAGAGATTTCAGAATATAGTGACTTAGTCAGTTAGTATAATATTGCTTATCAGTTACAAGAAACTAAATTGTGATCAACAAGAGACTAGAAATGAGAGAAATGAGACAAAAGAGAAAACCAGAAACAGAAGTGACAGAAGAAAAACAGAATTGACAGAAGAAGAATCAGAGAGTAAGAATCGAACCAATATCAATGATTTGTTTTCAAGGATGATTGCGGAAGAATTCAATTCTCGAACAGTAAGTACCTGCTTTGATACCATGTAAATAATGGATCTTGGGCCTAACTCAACCCTAAAAGCTAGATTGTAGGGTGAGGATTGTCCAAATCCATATAAGGAGTCCATGTTTCCATTCCATATCTGATGTGAGACTCTTAACACTCCTGTAAAGAATGGATCTTGGGCCTAACTCAACCCTAAAAGCTAGCTTGTACGGTGAGGATTGTCCAAGTCCATATAAGGAGTCCATGTTTCCATTCCATATCCGATGTAGGACTCTTAACACTCCTCGCACACTCAGACCTTATTAGCTGAAGCGTGGATAGTATAATTTTGGGGGCCCAACATCGGTAAACAAAGAATTGGAATGGGTCTGGCTCTCATACTATGTTGAAACAATGAGACGAGTATCCATTTATAGATATTGATATACAAGCAATATTGATCGGTGTATTTTATATACACCTTTTGAGTCATTTTTAGTTAGTATTGTACTCATTTCATTTATGTTTAGTATAGTATTAGGGTTGTTTTCCTTTCTTTTGTGTCACATCGGTCAGAAATGGAGAAATGACAAAAAGGAGATGAAATGAGCATAAATGAGATGGAATTGCACACTAAAAGGGCCAAGAAACGGTCTAAGTTCCAGGAAATATAGAAGAAATCGACGAAGGCGACGAACAAAGGACGAAGAAACGAAAATCCGAAGAATCGCCACACGGCCGCGGCCAAACCATCAAGCCGTCCAAGCTCTCGATTTTCAGCGTCAGAGCGGATTGCGACGCAGCGCCGACGCTGGATTTCGAAGTTTTGGGCCGAATTTGACACATTTTCAGAGTCCAAAAGGGATAACTTTTCCTACCTACATATTCCTTAACCCTTTTCCATAATTTTTCCTAAACCCTTTACCTAAAAGGATTCCATAACCTTTCCTACCTACATAATCCCTAACCCTTTACCTAAATGATTCTTGGGTTATAAATAGTCTCTACATCATTAGAAGAATTCATCTACCCATCCTTCATCCTACAAACCATACCACATTCCATTCTCCATCCACCATTCCATTCCATACCATCTTGTAAATACTCCACAACATAATCCTTGGATGCTAGAAGGCTTGGAGACTTGTTCTTGAGTATTTTCTTTTCTTTCTTTTTGCTTTGTTTATTTCAGTTCATGTATGGAGATTATATTAGTTCTTAGCGTGACTATGACTAGGAGCTAATTACTTTGTTAGGGATTTCTTTGTGATTCACTTGAAACTCTATTCATGAATTAATATATTAGTTTGGTTTCTTCTTCACTTATTTAAGATTTATTCAATAGTTGTTTTGATTGCTTGGTAATTAATTGATCACTAATTATCATAACTTATATGATTTCTAATCGAAAGCCGAAAGGGGAGATTGTGAATATGCTATAGTTGAATAAACATAGGTTTAAATCGTGGACGAAAGTACTCCGATACTTGTGTAGCTTAATAGGTTATTGCTCTTAATCCTCTTTTGTAGTCAATCTTGTCACCGAAAGGTAGAAGGGTTCTCCATTGGGGTTGAGTGTTTATATTACCTTAACAGGAGTATAAAACGGTCTAGTTAACCTGTTATCTTAACGTAGAAGAAGAAGTTAGTCTAATTGTATTAAGGATTGAATAGAGTGGATAGTTGATGATCTTGGAAGCCCTAATTCTCCATCATAACTTATTTAAATCAAAGTGTTTTCATAATTAGTTTATTTCCTGCATTATTAGTTTAGAATTCCAACTCAATTAACGTTAACCAAATAGAAACTAAAGCATAGATAATCGGTACTTGAAAACCAGTCCTTCAGGACGATATTCGGTCTTACCTAGACTATATTACTTGTCACGATATGTGCACTTGCGTTTAGTGTGTGCATAAATCGCGCATCAAATATACATTTGATATACAAAACCCAGAAAATTGTAGTTCATTAAGTAAATGAAAAAGATAAAGTGGTGTAAGCTTTCTTTTCATTTGTATTTCGAATACTTCTTTAAAATGGCATATGTATGCCTTATATACAACTCATTGTAGTTTTAGATATTTGTGAGATTATAAATTCTTCTAACAAACTCTTAGGCTCCTAACTAACTAATTAATTGTCCCATCCCATTATTCTAACAAACTTTTGGCTCTCATCCCATTAATTGTATAATTAATTATGGTATATTTGTAAATTAGACTTGTATATTAATTAGTCTTGTAGTCTTACCATAATTGTATTATTAGTCTCCTTGTAGAATAGGGATTTAGAAGTAGAATAGGAAAAAGATCTTCCTATTGTAACTTGTATATATATGTCTTTCATCAATAAGAATAACGAAGGTATATATCATTGTTGCGATATTTCTAGATGCTTACGCAAGTGTACATATCGTTCAAGTAATAAAGATCTGTAAGACCGAGTTTATCATCCACAGAGACTGGTTTGTCAAGTACCGGTTATCTATTCTATGGTATCTATTTGGTTGACGTTTTTTAGTTTGAGAATTATAACTAAGAATTATGACTAAGTGCAGAAAATAAACTAAAGATTATAATACTCTGAGTTTATAACAGTTAAGAAGGAAATAGGGCTTCCAATCTCCTCAACTATCCACTCTTTCACGTGTTAATGCAATGCTAATGATTCTTCTTCTTATTAAGATAGCAGGTTAACTAATCTGTCATTATATTCCGATTAGGACATACAAGAGCTCAACCTTGTGCAGAAACCTTCTATATTTCTATGATAGATTTTACCACACATGAGGATTAAGAACAATAACCTTAAATACTACATAAGTATCGAGGTACTTTCGTCTACGATTTTAACCTATGTCTAGACAATTACGACATATTCAAATCTCACCTTTCAGACTTTTGATTCGAAATCATATAAGTTATGACAATTAATGATCAGTTAATTATCAAGCAATCATAACAATATTGACTGGATCTTAATATGCTGAAGAAGAAATCAATAATGTCACGACCCGACCCGACGGGCCGCGACTAAACGTCTTAATTGGACTTCATTACTGACCTGTCACTCTTAATCCATTTAATACCGAGATCTATAGAAATTTTGGCAGCACAACACTGCTTTTACAACATCCCCCAAAATGGGCGAGCCGACAAGGCTGTCAAATCAATAATAGAACAACAAACAAAACAAAGAGCCGATCAGCCGCCACCAACCAACATTATATACACAAAGGAATAGTCAAAATAAACAAGCCGGCAAGACTGCCACTAGATACCAACATAAATAACCGGGAACGCCCCAACACAGAGTACAACAACATTACAACCCAAAACAAGGTACAAACGTCCAACCCACAATCGCTTCTGCACTCTAAGAGTACGACATCGACATATGACGTGACATGGCCCCGTCGCCCAAAATATGCATAAGTCCGAAAGATGAAGATCTGTACCAAAATAGCCGCTCGGAACAAAGCGAGTTTCCAATCTGCATGTAAGTTCTAAACCGGAGGGTCACCTATTCAACACTGAACTCGCGGCATTTAACGCACTTCTCAGAGAGTGGTCAAGACGAAATAATGTCTCGAGTATGTAAAACATAAAATATCAAAATCGAATAACGATCGTATCAAGTAAAGCAGAGTCATCAAATTTCATAAAATCGAGAATCATGCTCAAGATCATATCATGTATCTTGAATCATAAATCATCATGCTCGTATCAGATATAAAATCAGATAACATGTCTCGACTTCTACATGGAGGACTCGATGAAATCAGATTCTACAGCGTAACGTGTCTCTAGCCTCTAAGGAGGAACTCGATGTAATCAGATATATATATATATATATATATATATATAACGTGTCTCGACCCTCAGTGAGGACTCGATGAATGATGCACGGTCGCGCACGAACATGACTCGCCCGACTCAGTGGAGTGAAATAGTAACACTTAGCACGAGTAGATATCATGAGCAACTGTATGCAATTAAAATCATTATGTGACTCTCAATAAAATCATTACCATAAACTCTGTTACTGAAATCATAATCACTAGTAAATAATAATTTCTAAAACTGAACTGGTATGAGTTAAGTACGTCCGCCGTACTTTCATAAAAATCATGTCAAAAGAAAGAAGGAAAAGTCTCACATACCTTGTTGTCGAATGTATTCTAAGTTCCCACGATTGCTTGTAAACTCTACGAATGGTTTTCACACATCCTAAGAACGATTTAAATCACACATAAATCAATGCACTAATAATCAGATTTTATTGGGGCATTCTATCGAACATCTAATACGCGTAGAATCTATGTTTCGTCTATATTGTAACCTAAACATGTAGCGAAACACCCAGCCTTACTAATCTTCCTTTTGTTAACTGTTGCAATGCTTAAAACAGTCTAGAAATTCTACATGCAACCTCCCAATTTTGCACCAACAGCTTCACAATACCTAAATAACTTAGTATTCTTATAATCGTAGAGTTAGGTTCTATAACTTATAAACTTAAGAACGAGAATCGTTACCGATGCATGTAATTCACAATCAACCTTCCCAATTCTCCCTCTTACTGTTTCAATGTCTAATACACCCAACAATTTCACATGCAATCACCAATTTATACGGACGACTCCAATAACCAATCCACTTAGCATTTCCGATAATCGCCCTAGAACTTAGTAAGAATTATACTTTATGACAGGTCTAAACTCAAGAGTAAGAAAGGTTACCTCTGTTAGAAGCTGCGACGAGCGTCGTCGGACAATCCTGCGTCGGTATCGATCTTCGACGAGCAGCAACCAGAGCACTTCCTCAAAAATCTAATGTTTTAGTTTGGTTTCTGGGTTTCTTTAACTTGCTTCTAGGTTTCGAATTGTCAAAATCAAACCCCAAACTACCAGGAACTCCTCCCCTTTTGATGAACAGAAGCTCACGGAATCTCCCCAATTTTCGATTGGGGTTTTCATAAGGTATAAGTTGTGATTTCTCCCTTAGATTGGAGCATAATAGCTTTTCTCTTTTTTTTTTTATGGAGAATTCCTACAAACCTTGTAAAAATGAAAGGGATTGAGATGAAGAAGAGTTCAAAGGTTAAGAGTGAAGGCTTGTGAAGTTGCCAGCGATTTGCTTCAATTGTTTATAAGGCAATACGTATTGTTCCATTAAAACAAAATGGTCCTCCGCTTATAATTAATTAATCCCACAATTAACTAATTATACACACGACTAACTTCTCGATCCCAACTCGCTAAAATCCTGACAATTTTATAAAACCTTCGTGTACTCAATGTCACAATTCTTATAATATAAGACTAGTCTGCAGTCTCCTTGGGAATGTACAATTATTATTATAACCCTTGGCGTCGCACCGATAATCTCAAAATGATTTCGAAATCACATCGTTTTATATACTAATTCCCTTATTAGTATCCACAAGTATAATATAACTTCCCGGGGTCCGGGTCTACTTGTCAACGTTACCATTACCCGGGATTTCGAGGTGTAACAAATAACTATGCATTAATTATATGAAAGAGTTTCAAGAAGATTGGACGGAAAACCCTACTAAAGTGATTAGCTCCTAAACATTGTCATGTCAAGAATTAATTTACAATCCAACATAACTTAAATAAAGTAAAGGAAAGAAAATAACTTGAACAAGAAGATGTCTCTAATCTTGCTTCTAGCCTCCTTCTTAGCCTCCAAAAGTATGATCAAAAGTTCCCCCGATGGTCAAGGTTTAAGGATTTTATGGCTGAGAAAAATTGCATTGCGGACCATGAAAACGTGTCACCCGCCCGAATAAAAAAATCGCCTCGGCCACGCACGAACTCCTGAGACCAAAACATACCCCGCAAAGATATTGGCCACAACACGCTGGTCGTGGCGTCGCTCGGTGGCCCCATTCTCGGTTTTTGCAATTTTTTATCCTTTTTTCGTCCGGACTTCGTCAGATTTCTTTTGTGCTTTCCGGGACTTCTTAGACTTCATTTCCTAGCCTTTTCTTGTGCAATTTCATCCTCAAAAATAGTTTCTTCTCCTTTATAATCGTTGTGACACAAATAATGAAAAATACACCTAACACTACACTAAACGCAAAATAAAAGAGTAAAATACTAACTAAATAGGACTCAAAATAGTGTATAAAATACACTCAACAAACACCCACAAACTTACACTTTACTCGCCCTCGAGTAAAGCACTAAACAACAATAAAAAAAAAAAAAAACTTTATGAAATGGATGAAGTAGTTATAGCAATGCTTCTTCAAAATCATGGATGAAAGTTGAGCTAATATGTTAGAACATACATAGCATGAATATTCAGCAATCTAAAATTTCAAGTTAGATATTTCGCAAATTCACTTAGATCATGATCAATGGAAATACAAACATCTAACCTATGCATGTCAATTTCGTTCCATCTTTCCCAAAATGCTATAGACTTATTTACTTGTTATTCTCCACTAATCCTAGACATACACATTAGAGATCATCAACACTTTCAAGGGTTGTAATGTAAGCTTAGGCTGGAGATAGGTAAAAGTAGGCATTTAGGCTCAAATTACGTACCATAAGCATTTTCCATTCAACTCTTTTTTTCCTTCTTTCTGATTTTCTTTTTAATCTCATACCTACTTTCCTTTTCTTTTCATTTGAGAGAATGAGATATATTATAAATAACAGACACCCCCAAACTTAGACTTTTGCATATTGTTCATTAGGGTGCATTACATTTGCATTCTCTTTTTATTGCTTTCTTGAACACTTTTCATCCCATGAGTTTTCAATCACTACTTATGGCACAATTAAATGAATCATAGGGTGTCAAATAAAGATATTATTTTAGACTCAAAGTGGCTGACTAGTGATACAATTTATGTCAAGGAGGTAATGAATGGTCAGAAGGGCTATCAAAGAAATGACTGAATCATCTCCCTAAACATGTACATCTTAACTATTTAGCCTAAAATAACAAGCAAATAAATTTTCTAGACATTTTTCAACCTTTCTTTCCATAACTGACACACATAGGCTAAGCACAAATATCCAAATAATTAGATGTTTATGAATTTTTGACATATCTAACTTAAGCACACAGATTGTCGCTTTTAATTCCATTACATTATCGCACTTTATCCACTCAATATCGTTAGAACTACAACATACATGATCTAAAAAAAATTATGACTTAAAAACACATAAAACAACACAAAGACAGATAAAAAAGACTCAAAAACAATAAGACAAAATAAGACACCCCCCCTCAAACTTAATCGTCACATTATCCCCAATGTGTGAAGACTAAAAATAAAGGGACAACTTACTGACACAACACAACGGTCATAACGGAGGTCTGGGATGAGATTCTTGAGTTTGCACAAGCTTCTGGGCTCTCTGAAGTTGCAGCGTCGTGGCACTACATTTTGGCGCCACGGCGCTGTGCTCGATTTGTGCTCTTTTCCAGCGTTTTTGATCCTTTTCCACTCAGGGTCAGTCCCTAGTCCACCTGCCATTAAAACATAAGACAAAAATCAAGACCGTGAGACTGTTCAAGACAAAATAAAACAACTAAAACAAGAATTAAAATAACATAATTAAAACCATTGGGTTGCCTCCCAAGTAGCGCTATCTTTAACGTCTTTTAGCCGGACGCAGATTAGTTACTGAATCAAGGGGGTAGAGTGCCCCCCTCCACATATCCATTTTAGCACCATTCTATTCCTCCTTCTCCTCTTCTTTTTCACATAGTTCATTTCAGGAGGGTTCATTCTCTTTTCAACATTCGTCGTTTCTTTGGCCTTACTCTCAGGTTCCACATTTTTATTTAATGGTACCCCATGAGCATCAGTATTAGTGAGGCTGTTCTGCAACCCGACCTTATCAACCACCCCAATAGCATAACATTTATCAATGACTTGAGGTTCAGGATGTGACTTGAACACTTTGAATGTCATCTCATCATCTTGCACTCTGAGCTTCAACTCTCCCTTCTCAACATCAATAATTGCCCTTGTTGTGGCTAGAAATGGTCTCCCAAGGATGAGGGGCATATCTTTATCTTCTTCCATGTTTAGGATGATGAAGTCAGCAGGAAAGATGAATTTACCCACTTTAACTAGCACATCTTCAATTATACCATGTGGATGTTTTACTGAACGATCTGCTAACTGCAAAATTACTGTTGTAGGCTTAGCTTCACCTACTACAAGCCTTCTAAACAAAGAGAGGGGCATTAGGTTGACACTTTCCCCCAAGTCACACAGGGCTTGCTTGCATGTCACCTTCCCTATGGTGCAAGGTAGGATGAAACTCTCTGGATCTTTCAACTTAGGGGGAAGTCTCTTTTGCAAGATAGCACTGCACTCCTATGTCAGCGTTATTGTCTCATAGTCTGCCAGTTTCCTCTTCTTAAATAGGATATCTTTCATGAACTTCACATAAGCTGACATCTGCTCCAAAGCTTCAATGAATGAGAGATTGATATGAAGCTTTTTAAAGACCTCTAAAAATTTGAAGCATTGCTTGTCTAAGGACTTCTTCTGCAGTCTTTGGGAAAAGGAATTTTGTCTACATATTCTCTCATGACTGCCGGTGGAGCTTTCTCTACAATAGGGTGGTCATCAGTAACCCCCTCTTTCTCTGCCTCAACTGCTTTCTCCAACTCGATCTCCTTTTCAACCACTGGTTTGGGTGTCATCTGCTCTAACTGCTTCTCACTCCTTGAGTTAATTGTCTGGCACTGTTCTCTTGGGTTCGCCACAGTGTTAGTGGGAGGATTTTCCTTAGGTCTGTCATTCACTTTCTCTGCCAACTACCCAATTGAATATCTAAGTGACTAATGGATGACATGGTTTCCGCCATGAATTGATTCTGGGAGTTGGTCAGGGCTGAAAGTGAGGATGCCAAAGATGAAAATGAGGACTCTAAGTTGCTAATGGATGACTTGGTCTCGGTCATGAATTGTGTGATCTCCTTCATAATTTGTGTCTGGGAGTTGGCCAAGGTTGAAAGTGATGATCCGATCTCTTTCATGACTTGTGTCAGTACTGCTCTTATTTCTCTTATTTCATCTGACTTCTCTTGTGGGGCTAGTGGGCTGAACTGTTGTGAAGAAGATGCCTGAAATTGTGGTTGTTGCTCTTGGCCATTCTTCCATGAAAAATTTGGGTGATTTCTCTACCCCTGATTATATGTGTTGGAGAATGCATTGTTGTAGGGCCTTTGAAAATTACCCACTGTCTGAACCTGCTCCATGAGCATATTATTTGGGTCCACTGTTGTACACCTATTAAAGGTATGGGGACCCCCACAAATTTCACAATTCACTGGTGTCTAAACAACTTTCACGGACATAGTATTCTGCTGCATCTGCTTTGTCAAAGTGTAAACCTGCGCAGTCAATGCAGTGATAGCATCCAACTCATGAATTTCAACCACTTTCCTGTTGTTCATTGCTCTCTCATCGGCCCCTGATGGTTGATTGTGGCCATGTCTTCTAGCAAATCATGTGCCTCATTGACACTCTTTTTCATGAATGTTCCTCCTGCTGCAGTATCAATAATGGTACGAGTTGTACCACACAGTCCATTGTAGAATATGTGGACTAACATCCGCTTCTCAATCCCATGATGTGGGACTTTCTCTGCAAATCTTTAAACCGCTCTCATGCATCATATAGTGGTTCTCCTTCCAGCTGATAAAAGTTATTGAGCTCACCTCTAAGTCTTGCTGCTTTGGCTGGAGGGAAGAATTTGGCAAGAAACTTTTGAGTCAAGTCTTGCCATGTGGTAATGGAGTTCGTTTGTAATGAATTCAACCAGCTCTTTGCTCTATCCCTGAGTGAGAATGGGAAGAGTCTCAACCTAATGACATCATCATTAACACCATTGTACTTAAACGTTGCACACAGCTCCAGAAAATTTGCTAGATGCAAATGGGGATCTTCGCAGTAACCCCCAAATCAATCGAGCCTTGAACCATGTGCAAGATTGCTGGTTTGATTTCAAAATTATTGGCTTCAACAGCTGAAAGCCTGATGCAAGTATGCACTCCTGTAATTGTCGGCATCACATAGCTCCCTAAGCTCCTTTCTGCAGGATGTTGTACTTGTCTCATCACAGCCGATAACTCATCATTCACTATATTATGATTCTGCTGATCTTCCATTGCTAACAAATCAACAGTTCTTTTATCTTTTCTGTTTTGTCTGCACAATCTTTCAATCTCGGAATTTAGAGGAATAGAAGTGTATGCTCCTTTCCTACTTCGCATAAACTAATTTCCTGAAATTGATCAAAAACAACAAACAGATCACGCCAAACAACACTAAAACGAAATAAAAATAAAAACCAAATTAGAAATATGAATAGATAATTCGATATTAACAGTACGCCAGTCCCCGGAAACGGCGCCAAAAACTTGTTTGCGATATTTCTAGATGTTTACGCAAGTGTACGTATCGTTCAAGTAATAAAGATCTGTAAGACCAAGTTTATCGTCCACATAGACTGGTTTGTCAAGTACCGTTATCTATTCTATGATATCTATTTGGTTGACGTTGTTTAGTTTGAGAATTATAACTAAGAATTATGACTAAGTACAGAAAATAAACTAAAGATTATAATACTTTTGGTTTATAACAGTTATGAAGAAAATAGGGATTCCAATCTCCTCAACTATCCACTCTTTCACGTGTTAATGCAATGCTAATGATTCTTCTTCTTATTTAGATAGCAGGTTAACTAATCTGTCATTATATTCCGGTTAGGACATATAAGAGCTCAACCTTGTGCAGAAACCTTATATATTTCTATGTTAGATTTTACCACACAGGAGGATTAAGAACAATAACCTTAAATACTACACAAGTATCGGGGTACTTTCGTCCACGATTTTAACCTATGTCTAGAAAATTACATCATATTCAAATCTCACATTTCAGACTTTTGATTCGAAATCATATAAGTTATGACAATTAATGACCAGTTAATTATCAAGCAACCATAACAATATTGAATAGATCTTAATATGCTGAAGAAGAAATCAATAACTATGCATTAACTATATGAAAAAGTTTCAAGAAAATTGGACGGAAAACCCTACTAAAGTGATTAGCTCCTAAACATTGTCATGTCAAGAACTAATTTACAATCCAACATAACTGAAATAAAGTAAAGGAAAGAAAATAACTTGAACAAGAAGATGTCTATAATCTTGCTTCTAGCCTCCTTCTTAGCCTCCAAAAGTATGATCAAAAGTTCCCCCCAAGATGGTCAGTGTTTAGGGATTTTATAGCTGGAAAAAATTACATTGCAGACCCTGAAAACGTCTCAAATTCGTCCCAGAATTGGAAAAATCCCGCCGTGGAGCCGGAACTCCTGAGACCAAAACATACCACGCAGTATATTGGGCGTCGCGGCGTCGGTGGCGTCCCATTCTCAGTTTTTGATATTTTTCATCCTTTTTTCGTCCGGACTTCGTCAGATTTCTTTTGTGCTTTCCGGGACTTCTTAGACTTCATTTCTTGGCCTTTTCTTGTGCAATTTCATCCTCAAAAATAGTTTATTTTCCTTTATAACCGTTGTGACACAAATGACGAAAAACACACCTAACACTACACTAAACACAAAATAAAAGAGTAAAATACTAACTAAATAGGACTCAAAAGAGTGTATAAACTACACTCAATAATCATCGGGGTTCTTTCATGGATTATATATTATTATATGTGGATGATATTATCTTGACTGCGTATTCTGATGTTTTGCGAAAGTCTATTATGAGAATGCTCAGTTCTGAGTTTGTCATGAAATACTTGGGCCCATTGAGTTATTTTTTGGGGATTGTTGTCACTCGTCATGCAGGTGGATTGTTCTTATCATAGAGAAATTATGCAACAGAGATCATTGAGAGGGCTGGAATTTCATCATGTAAGACCAATTCTACTCAAGTTGATACTAAACCCAAGTCAGCGCCGCGGTGACTCTCCCATGCAGACCGAATTCGCCATCGTAGTCTTACAGGCGCCCTTCAGTATCTTACATTCACGCGACCTGATATTACATATGTCGTACAACAGGTGTGTTTGTTTATGGATGATCCCAGGATTGAACATATGAATGCGCTCAAACGCATTCTTAGGTACATTCAGGGAACACTTGATTATGGCTTGTATCCTTCGTCGACGTCAACACTTATGTTCTATACATATGCTGATTGAGGTGGTCGTCCTGACACCACACGTTCTACGTCTGGATATTACATGTTTTTAGGTAATAACTTGGTCTCATGGTCTGTCAAGCGTCAATCCACGCTATCACGCACAAGTGCAAAGACCGAGTATCGAGGGGTAGCCAATGTGGTTTCTGAGTTATGTTGGTTATGTAATATACTTTTAGAGCTCCATTGTTCTATTGAAAAGGCTACCTTGGTGTATTGTGATAATATAAGTGACATCTATCTTTCTGGTAATCCAGTTCAGCACCAACGCACTAAACATATAGAGATGAATATTCACTTTGTTCGAGAAAAGGTAGCTAGAGGGCAAGTACGCGTCTGTCATGTCCCTTTCAGATATCAAATTGCAGACATATTTACATAGGGTCTTCCTTCGGTCCTTTTTGAAGATTTTTGAGACAGTCTCAGCGTACGAACCGTGTAAAGGGCTTCAGCCAGTGGGCTTCCGTGTCCCATTAATTGTATAATTAATTATGGTATATTTGTATATTAGACTTGTATATTAATTAGTCTTGTAGTCTTACCATAATTGTATTATTAGTCTCCTTATAGAATAGAGATTTAGAAGTAGAATAGAAAAGGATCTTCCTATTGTAACTTGTATATATATGTCTTTCATCAATAAAAATAATGAAGGGATTAATTCTTTCGGTAACTCTTTCAGCAAACAAATGTGCAAGAGTTGAAGTTGTTTTGGTAGTGCTACATATGGTTGAGATATTTTTTGCAAAAATTTCTGCCGTGGCATTTTTAGGTTAATAATGTTATCCTTTATAAATCGGATAACTTACAGAAATATTTTGTAGAGCTTAGATTTGTATTGAAGCCATGCTGATATGTTTTTATTATTACCTCTGGAAAGCATTGTCTATCTTGTGCTATTGATTGCTCTTGCAGAAGCCAAGAACTGATGGCAATGGAGTTTTTTCTGGTATCCAGCCGTACCAGAAAAAAGAGTTAAATAAGGTAGCTTTCATCTGACCTGGTAATTGATCAAAGTATCTTTGAATAGAAAGTTCTCAGTAACGTGTGTTTCCTTCTGTTCTTCTTCGAGCAAAGAACATAACTGACCTAACATGTTATGTATAGCAAAGTTCAAGTTCTTTCTTTCCTTCTGATCATCTAATCCACTCACCAAGATTCAACAATTTCAAGATCACAACCGATAAGCACTTTCATGAATATTCAATTCGCATGCACGGGCTATTGTTTCATGGTTCCAGTGTGTATGTGTATCTGTTTTTCCCTATGATTATCAACAATGCAAGAACCTAAGCAACAATAATCTATTATCATCACTCAAATTCTTAAAACTTCAACGTCTCTAATCAACCTCAAGGATCAACAACCCGATAATTTTGCTAATCAAGAACATTTATTACATTTTTCACAACATTGGGTAGATCGTCATTTGAATTTGATACTCGAGGCTTTTTTTCACCCCAGGCCGAGCATTGGAACTGTTAGAATATTATTAATTACTATTAATTATGTAGAATCTTTTGTAAATGGTAAGTAGTATTATGTATTAAATAGAATAGTATTAATATAGGGAATAAGAATATATTATGGGATAGGTAGGAGGATTTTAAGGAAGACTTAATCTTCCTATTAATTATTACTTAGTGTATATATTGTGACCATTTGGGATGAATGAGATCAAGGAAGATTTTCCAATTCTAAATAATTCTTACATGGTATCAGAAGGTAATTCAAAGATCTTATTCTAAATAAAATTTTCCTTCCAAATTCGGTCATCTTCCCCATCCTTCCAACCGAATTTGTCTTCTCCATTGTTATACGTTATTTTTCTCCATTATTGTTGTCAACCATGTCTGAATCAAAATCTTCGTTTCACTCAGCCCTTACTATTTCCAACATCAAAACACATATTTCTGTCAAACTAGAGATGAAAATTGTTCACTACGCAACATGGGCGGAGTTGTTCAAAATATGTTGTAGGGCTCACAAAGTTCTTCATCATATAATTCCATCAAAAAATGGTACAACAACGGAACAATCGTCTGAAGCAGACAAAGAATTGTGGGATACCGCGATGCCACGCTTCTTGGTTGGATTTATGCAACAATATCCACGCACTTTGCATACAATAATGAAACCGATTCTACCATCATGTGGCGTACGGGAACGCTGAGAGACATTTTTCAAGATAATCAAAACTCTCGTGTCGCGTTGAACAAGAATTTTCAACCATTGTCACGGCAGACTTCCCTAACGTTTCAACCCATCACAACGCCTCAAAGTGGTGGCGATCAATTGAGAACGTAGTTCACGGTTCGACAACCTGGTTAGTTTTACGCTTAGTCACGGTCTCACGGATGCTTATAGTGGCGTGGGGACTCTAATCCGTCAAAGTAATCCCTTACCAAAGTTTTATCAAGCAAGATCTATGCTTGTTCTTGAAGAATCGGGTTTGATTAAGAAGGTTTCAACAAATTCCGCCATGGTTGCCACGTATTCAAATGAAGGTAATTATTTTGACTATTCTTCACAAAATAAGAGTCAAAAGACGTGGTAATAATAATAAGCGGTGGAAATCGCGAAATAATGAAGGTGGTCACCGGAATTAGGTGGCGTAAGAACACCAACTCCATGAGGCGGCGGCAAAGAAGAACTCGCGGCGCATCGGCAAGAACCACTGTGCCGCTGGCAGCCTCACGCAGACCGGCAAAGAAATTTCACCGGCAAGCGATGGTCCAGAGCAGGTATTGGGCGAGCAAACCAACTGGCCCAATGGCCAGTGGCAGCCCAACCCGCCCCAGCAGAGAAGCCAACAGCTCTTAGCAAAGCCACCAAAGAGCCCGGGCCACAGTGCCATTCTTCAAGAAAAGAATAATGCAGGCGAGCCCATCACTGGAGTTACTTCAAGAGTGAAGCAGCTTGGGCCTCCTCCGCCCCGATGACAGAGGCCCATTCAACCATGACCCATCCTACGGATATCGAGCAGCTATGCACACTCGACTCAATCCATCTGATTCTAATTGTATATGGACTCGGGCTACGTCACATATGATGGCCCCAAGGTACACTCTCACCCTATTATAATTTGAGCAAAGAAAATGGTATTATTGTTTAAATGGCCATAAAATTCCAATAAAAGGTTATGGGTCGAACACACCGTCACCACCACACCCGCCACTAGTTTTAAAAATGTCATGCTCCCAAATTAATAAAAAAATTGGTTTCATAGGAAGTTTACTAGTGATAATTGGGTTTCTGTTAAATTTGACCCATTTGGTTTTTATGTACATGACTTTCAGACGGGGAAGCTTCTCATGAGATGTGATAGCAAGGGGGAGCTCTATCCAATAAGTTTACCAAATCCACATTCTAAAGTTCCTTCCACTTTTGCAGCCTTGGCTCCATCACTATGGCATAACGATTGGGACATCCGGAGTCCGCTTTGGCCTCTCTTAAACAAAACAATTTTATTTCATGTACTCAAACTCATGTTTTGAATAAGTGTCGCTTGTGCCTTGGTAAACATGTTAGGTTGCCATTTACTTTCTACTTCACGCACTACTATGTCATTTGATATTTTACATTGTGATATTTGGACATCACCGCTTTTGAGTTCCTCAGTCATAGATACTATATCTCGCTTTCTTGATGATTACTCTAATTATTTGTGGACATTCCCTTTGTCGAAAAAATCACAAGTGTTTTCCACTTTCCTAAACTTTAGAGCATTTATCCGAACTCAGTTTGAACGGGAGATTAAAAGTATTCAATGTGACAATGGGAGGGAATTTGACAATAATCAGTTTTGGGATTTTTTCAAAACAAATGGTTTACAATTTCGTTTATCCTGTCCTCACACATCTTCACAGAATGGGAAGGCGGAACGCAAAATTAGAACCATTAACAATATTGTGAGAACATCCCTTGCTCATACTTCTATACCCCCATTTTTTGGCATCATACCCTTCAAATGGCAACCTACATGTTAAATATCCTTCCCCACAAAAACATGTCTTACCAAGCTCCACTAAAAATACTTTATTTACGAGAGCCCTCATATCATCATTTGAGAGTATTTGGATGTCTTTGCTACCCCCTATTTCCATCCACCACAATCACAAAATTTCAACCCCGGTCTATTCCATGTGTCTTCTTGGGATATCCTACGAATCACCGTGGTTACATGTGTTATGACATTTCTTCCAAACGTATGTTTATATGTCGTCATGTAATTTTTGATGAGTCACAATTTCCCTTTGCCAAGATACATGACACAGGGACAAATACTTATGATTTTTTGGATGATGATAGGCCCCCGTATCTAACTCATTTCCTCCACGATCCGACTCACAAAAATCTGATCCAAAGAACCGGCCATCGCCCAAGGCCCAGTGAACGAACCCCTACTTTACACCGCCTTTCCTTCACTGGGCCAACCTCCAACCTGTGCCCAACTACACACAAAATACTCGGCCAAAATTTCAAGCCAATGGAGAAATTAGCAATAACTGGGCGATGGCGTTCAGCCCACTGTCTCACTCCGGCCAAATGGCCCATCCATCGCCCACTAAACCGCCGATCACCCGTAGTCAACATGGAATTACAAAACCCAATGCCAAATACCACACACTCAAGTCTCCAAATCACCTTTGCGCAGTAACCCCGTATGCGCTCTAAAAGATCCTAATTGAAAATGGTCATGGATGATGAATATCATGCTCTAATTAAAAATAGGACATGGGAGTTAGTACCTGCCCATCTAATGCTAATATAATTAGTTACATGTGGATTTTTAGCCATAAATAAAAATCGATGGTTCTTTTGAGCGACATAAGGCCCGACTTCAGGTGATGGCAAGACTCAGCGGTGGGATTAGATTGCCGCGAGACATTCAATCAGTTGGTTAAACCAAAGAACCATCGAATTGTTCTCGCTTAGCCTCTCAAAATGATGGTTACTTCATCAATCGATGTCAAGAATGCCTTCATACGGACATTTGAGTGAGATCAGATACACGCACCAACCATCGGGGTACAGAGATTCTCGTTATCCCAATCATGTATGTTTACTTAAAAATTCATTATATGGACTCAAACAGCTCCCGTGACTTGTACAAGCGGTTTGCGATTTTGTGTTCAACATGGGTTTCTCAAACAAATTGCTCGGATAATTCACTATTTATTTATCAACAGGAAATCATATCGCTTATATTCTCTTATATGTAGATGATATTATCCTAACAAATTTCTTCACTCTTCGCAAGAATATCATGACCAGTGAGTTCGAATTTGCTATGAAGGATCTTGGTCCACTTCACTACTTTCTAGGAATTTGGTGACACGTCATGCAGTGGTTTATTTCTTTTCCGTAAGAAGTATGCATCGTAAATCGTAGAACGGGCCGAATGTCATCTTGCAAACCGTCTGCAACTCCAGAGATACCAAGTCAAAATTGAGTATCATATCCAGAGTCCTTTTGCCAATCCGACATTGTATCGCGGCTTGGCGGGAGCTTTACAATATCTCACATTCACGGGCGGATATATTACATACGCAGCACAACAAGTGTGTTTGTTCACGCAATCCAATGGAAGAACATACGCACGCACTCAGCGTATTGCACGATATATTCGTGGCACTCGAATTATGGATTGCATCCGCATTCGTCTTCCATGACCAAGCTTGTCACCTACACGTACGCAGATCGGGCAGGATGTCCGACACCGCACGCCCACCTGCTATCGCGTCTTCCGGTGATAATTTAATCTCACGGTCCTCCAAAAGGCAACCCACCGTATCACGCCCAGTTGAAGCCGAATACCGTCGCGTAGCTAATGTCATGTCGACTATGCTGGATTCTAATCTTTACTTGAGCTTCATTGTCTATTCCGACCACCATGGTATCTCGTGATAATATTAGTGCAATTTATCTCTCAAATCCAATCCATCATCAACGCACTAAGCATATTGAGTTAGATATTCATTTTGTCCGTGAAAAGGTGGCTCGCGACAAAGCGAGTGTTACACGTCCCGACGCGACATCGATTGCGAGATATCTTCACAAAAGGGCTTCCACGATCTTATTTGAAGAATTTCGACGCTCAAGATTCGCCTCCTCCCATTCGATCATGGGAGTGTTAGAATATTATTAATTACTATTAATTATGTAGAATCTTTTGTAAATGGTAAGTAGTATTATGTATTAAATAGAATAGTATTAATATAGGGAATAAGAATATATTATGAGATAGGTAGGAAGATTTTAAGGAAGACTTAATCTTCCTATTAATTATTATTTAGTGTATATACTGTGACCATTTGGGATGAATGAGATCAAGGAAGATTTTCCAATTCTAAATAATTTCTGTACATTATTCTTCATATTTTTGTACTTGTTTTCACTTTTTTCTCATGTCTTCAATTATTACCCTCCTTGTCTCATCCTTGTCATACATCTGTTTCCATTCAAGTAATTGTCCCTTTCTCTTGTTGTTTTTCTTATTTTTAATCACTAAATTTTGCTCCATCCTCTTTAACCGCTTTTCAGAGGCACCTCACAGTCATCTGGTACCATAGATTTCAACATCAGGTGCTCAAGCTTTACCAGTGGAACCATGGTTCTAAACAAGTGCATTTGAATTAAAATCAAGAATCATACTGTTCACTCTTCTCTCATACAATTGTTTGTCCCTCATAAAATCTTAATGAATTTAACTGGATTTACTGATTTCTTTTATTTTTCCCGTAATTATACTAATTCTAATCTAGAAATGTAAACGTGTATAGTAAAATTCTTACCCATAATTGTTGGGTTTTTATATTGGTGAATGAGAAATGATGGGATGAAAATTAAAGGGAGTAAAATACTCTTTTGTCTCACATCGGAAAAAGAGAAGAAAAGAGAGGTGTATATATTACATTGCACCTTCTCTAGTTGCTAAAAGGGTTGAGAGGGCAAGGACACCTCGCGTCGTCGTCGTCGCTCGCTCAGCTTTGGCTTTGGATTTGAATTTGTTTGATAATCTTTTTGGACAAACGTTTCTTTAATTAATTAATTATTTAATTAAAAAATAAATCCAAACGGATCGACCCAAGACCCGCGACCGACCCGTCCGGTTTAAGCCCTCTCTTTTCGAATTTCCCTCCAAAATTAGGTGACTATTCTGAATGGTTGCAAACATTCAGAATCAGTACCTCCAAACCTATAAATTCTTGATTGTTCCAAGAATTTATTGATTCAATTCAATTCTGAATTTCAGTCTTCAACTCAAAAATTTTGTCTTCATTCTGTGTGATATACTGTTGTTGAGTGGTTCGCTGCTACCGAAATTTAGAGTACTACTATTCTGGTAAGATAATCGTTCTATCCTGGGAGACGATATTCCATTAACCTCGAGTACTGTGAGGGGAATAATTTCCTTAAGGACACACTTTGAACTAAGTGAGCTCGATTATATTCTGAAATTATTTTTCCTTATTTCAAACATATTCTGTTTATTGTACTCAATTAAGTATTTTTTATACTGTGAAATCTGTTTTTTACTAAGTGTTTAAATAGATTGTGTTGAAATATTATTTTGGCCATATACAGATTATTATACCAACAATCTTAAGGAAATTATATTTATTTTATTTTAATATGTATTCTGGTTTGGAGATTAAAACATGTGTGGTTTTCTACTCCGTATGAATAACTTGAAGACATAAAAACTTCGTTGGAATATTAAAAGTCCAGGAAAAAGTGTTTTCCAAAAGAAAAAAAAAGTGTTTTCCAGAAAGAAAAAAAAAGAAGAAGGTGTTTTCTTGTATGTTGTTTGGAGACTAAAATCTTCGGATTTTCTACTCCGATTGAGATTAAAGTTTTCATAACTTTCTACTCATTTTGGTACTTGATTTGAAGATATAAAAACTTCATCAAGTATACAACATACAATCTATTGCACTTCGTTTCAAGCAATTTTGATTCGGTTTGAAGAAATAAAATCTTCACTGTTGTGTATTATATTTGTTGCTATCAAAATTGATTCGGTTTGAAGAAATAAAATCTTCACCATTGTGTATGATATTTGTTGCAACGATTTGAAGAACATAAAAACTTCATCGTTCTGTTAAAGGAGATTAAAACTTGTGTAGTTTTCTACTCCATATGAATATTAGTATTCTGACTCGAAGATATAAAAACTTCGTTGGAATACTAAAGTTTCATAATTATACTACGATTTGAAGAAATAAAATATTCATCGTTTAAGTTTATAATTCGACTGCAATTTGAAGAAAAAAAATCTTCATCGTTGAAGTTTGTGAATTAATTGCTATTTTGGTTTTATTAATTAAAACAGTTTGTCGATTATTCTGTGACAAACAATGACAATTGAAACTGGAACTACCTCTGCAAATATTGCACCAAGCATTACTACAACCCGCATCTGCAGCATCACCAATGAGAAACCTGCAAAGTTCACCGGTGCCAACTTTAAAGAATGGTAGCAAAAATGTTCTTTTGGCTTACCACCCTTGGTTTGCAAAAGTTCACGGTGAGGACCTCCTGCTCGCCACGACATGTCTGACAACCAGCAGTTCATGGTTACTGAGTCTTGGAAACAGGTTGATTTTTTGTGCAAAGGCTACATTTTAAGTGTCTTAGAAGATAACTTGTACAATGTCTACAGTGCAGTAGATACTTCCAAAGAACTATGGAGTGCACTTGAAAAAAAGTACAAGACAGAAGATGTTTGCTTGAAGAAGTTTGTGGTTGCCAAATTCCTAGACTATAAAATGGTTGATGGGAAAACCGTTGGAGCCCAAGTTCAAGAGCTTCAACTTATCTTCCATGACCTTATTGCTGAAGGTATGGTAGTGAATGAAGTATTCCAAGTGGCTGCAATGATTGAGAAATTGTCGTCTTCGTGGAAATATTTCAAGAATTATCTTAAGCACAAAAGAAAGGAAATGAAGTTGGAGGATCTTGTGATTCGTCTCAAGATCGAGGAAGATAACAAAACCGATGAGAAGAGGTATCGTAAGAGTTCACCAATTGAAGGGGCCAACATCGTTGAAGATGCTGCTCCGAAAATGAACAAGAAAAGAAAGAGGCCTTCCGAAAAGAAGGGGTTCTAACAAGAAAAAGTTCAAGGCGGCTTTAATTGTGGGAAAGGGTTACAAAAGCCTGGGATTGTCATCTCCCGAAAAAGGACAAGGGAAAAGGATAAGCCAATATGGTGGAAATGAATGATCAAATGAATGATCTGGGTGCAATGTTGTCCGAGTGCAATTTGGTTGGAAACCCAAAGGAGTGGTACGGATTACGTGCCACTGACATGTTCTTGTCGCAAAAGAAGCATTTGCAACCTATGCTCCCGCTGGACCCGAAGAGGTACTGTTTAT
Source organism: Przewalskia tangutica (assembly GCA_029844215.1). Taxonomy (NCBI): domain Eukaryota; kingdom Viridiplantae; phylum Streptophyta; class Magnoliopsida; order Solanales; family Solanaceae; genus Przewalskia; species Przewalskia tangutica. Next base: position 9,073,639 of record CM056718.1, on the reverse strand, counting down.
GGGAAATACTGCAACAGCCAAGGTTGAAGGATATGGGAAGATACTTCTGAAGATGACTTCCGGCAAGGTCCTGACTCTCAACAATGTTCTGCACGTTCCAACAATTCGGAAGAATTTAGTTTCAGCCGGACTACTCGTCAAAAACGGGTTTAAGTGCGTGTTGGTTAGTGAGAAAATTGTAATAAGTAAGAATGATATGTTCATAGGAAAGGGCTACCTTACCGAGGGGCTTTTCAAACTCAATGTAATGGTTGTTGACAGTATCAATGAAAATTCAGCTTCGTCTTACTTATGGCATGTTCGTTTAGGACATGTCAATTACAAAACCTTGCGAAAATTGATCAATTTAGAAGTATTGCCTAAATTCGAGTGTAACAAATCAAAATGTGAAATTTGTGTTGAATCTAAGTTTGTTAAACATCCATATAAGTCTATTAATAGGAATTCAAATCCTTTAGACTTAATTCACACAGATATATGTGATATGAAGTCAATACCATCTCGTGGTGGAAAAAAGTATTTTATAACTTTTATTGACGATTGCACTCGATATTGTTATGTGTATTTGCTTAATAGTAAGGATGAAGCAATTGATGCATTTAAGCAATACAAGAACGAAGTGGAAAATCAATTGAATAAAAAGATCAAAATGATTAGAAGTGATAGGGGTGGAGAGTACGAATCTCCTTTTGCAGAGACATGTTTGGAATATGGAATTATTCATCAAACTACTGCCCCTTACACACCACAATCAAATGGAATTGCGGAAAGGAAAAACCGAACATTAAAGGAAATGATGAATGTCTTACTAATTAGTTCTGGAAGGCGTAGCAAACGTCAAAAGACATCTACTTCCTTTGGGCCAGATTTTGTAACATTCTTGCTTGAAAATGAGCCTCAAACATTTAAAGCAGCAATGTCATCCTCTGATTCAACATTTTGGAAAGAAGCAGTCAATAATAAGATTGAATCAATTTTAAACAACCATACATGAGAATTAGTTGATCTTCCTCCTGGAAATAAACCTTTTAGGATCAAAATGGATTTTTAAAAGGAAAATGAAAGCTGATGGCACTATTGAAAAATATAAGGCAAGACTTGTGGTCAAAGGTTATAGACAAAAGGAAGGCCTTGATTACTTTGACACATACTAGCCGGTAATAAGAATAACATCTATTCGGGTGTTAGTGGCATTGTCGACCGTATATGGTCTTGAAATCCATCAAATGGATGTCAAGACAGCTTTCTTAAATGGAGAATTGGAGAAAGAAATTTACATGGAACAACCTGAGGGTTTTATGGTTCCTGATAAAGAAAGGAAAGTGTGCAGACTTGTTAAGTCACTTTATGGACTTAAACAAGCACCCAAACAATGACATGCGAAATTTGACCAAACAATGTTGGCAAATGGATTTAAGATTAATGAGTGTGACAAATGTGTTTACATTAAAAATACTCCAAATCATGAAGTCATTGTTTGTTTGTATGTTGATGACATGTTGATAATGAGTAAAGATATTGTCGATGTAAATGCTACGAAGCGTATGCTCACTAGCAAATTTGACATGAAAGACTTAGGGGTTGCTGATTTGATCTTAGGAATTAGGATCCATAAAACTCCACAAGGTCTAGCATTATCACAGTCACATTATATTGAAAAAGTACTTGACAAATTCAAGTATTTAAATTTCAATGTTGCAAAGACTCCAATTGATGTAAGTTTTGCACTTCAAAAGAATGAAGGTGAAAGTGACTCACAATTAGACTTTGCACGAGTTTTGGGAACTTAATGTATATTATGAATTGTACACGACCAGATTTATCATGTGCTATAAGAAAGCTGAGTCGATTCACGAGTAATCCCAATCAAACTCATTGGATGACAATGAAACGAGTGTTGGGATATTTACAACACACCCAAAACTATGCATTGCATTATAATAAATATCCTGCAGTACTTGAGGGATATAGTGATGCAAATTGGATCAACGGATCGTTTGAAGTTAAATCCACAAGTGGATATGTTTTCACCGTTGGCGGAGGAGCAGTGTCTTGGAAATCATCAAAACAGACATGCATCGCCCGAATCAGAATTTATAGCTTTAGACAAGGCCGGTGAAGAAGCTGAATGGCTCCGGAATTTCTTAGAAGATATTCCATTCTGGCCCAAACCTTTGGCTCCTATATGTATACATTGTGACAGTCAAGCAGCAATAGGTAGGGCAGAGAGCGTAATGTATAACGGAAAATCTCGTCACATACGACGGAGACACAATACCGTTAGACAACTCCTCTCTAGTGGCGTTGTCACAATTGATTATGTAAAGTCAAGAGATAACGTGGCGGATCCGCTTACAAAAGGCTTATCTAGAGAGGGAGTTAGTAGATCATCAATGGGAATGGGGTTAAGGCCAATGACAAGTCATCATGGCGGTAACTCTACCTAGCAGATTGGAGATCACAAGAGCTAGGTTCAAGGAGATCAAACAAATTGTGACTGACGGTTCAACATTGTCAAATAACTCAACCCATTCTCGGATGAAGACAATGTTCAGAAATAAGAATAAGACTTTATGGCTTGTTAATGAGTTAATAAAGCATTAAGGGTTTTTAATGGTTATCTAAATCTGGCAATGTATGACCAGATAATGTAGCTATAGGAACACATGTTTAGAAATCACCTATGTGAGTGTTAAGTGTAAGCCGATTTAAAGGGGAATGACAGTAAAGGCACATTCTCTATGCACTCACGACCAAAGCGGTGTTCATGGTCAAACGAACACAACCGTGAGAACCATAAACGGTTGAGGTTGATTGTGTCTTATGTTGTCTAGGTATACAACAAAGTTCGCTTGCTCAAAGATATCAAATCTACCGATTGATCGAGTATATCCGATATAAGTTCACTACTGAAAAGTTCAAAGGAAACCTACTTATCCAGACGATTAATTCGCCAGATATCACACTCATCCGTACATTCTTTTATCTTGTAGCCATTCCCCATTCATGTGGGGGATTGTTGGGTTTTGATATTGGTGAATGAGAAATGATGAGATGAAAATTAAAGGGAGTAAAAGGCTCTTTTGTCCCACATCGGAAAAAAAAAGGAAAGAGAGGTATATATATTACATTACACCTTGTCTAGTTGCTAAAAGGGTTGAGAGGGCAAGGACCCCTCGCGCCGTCGTCGTCGCTCGCTCGGCTCGGCTTTGGATTTGGATTTGTTTGATTGATAATCTTTTTGGACAAACGTTTCTTTAATTAATTAATTATTTAATTATTTAATTAAAAATAAATCCAAACGGATCGACCCAAGACCCGCGATCGACCCGTCCGGTTTAAGCCCTCGCTTTTCGAATTTCCCTCCAAAATTAGGTGACTATTCTGAATGGTTGCAAACATTCAGAATCAGTACCTCCAAACCTATAAATTTTTTATTGTTCCAAGAATTTATTGATTCAATTCAATTCTGAATTTCAGTCTTCAACTCAAAAATTTTGTCTTCATTCTGTGTGATATACTGTTGTTGAGTGGTTCGCTGCTACCGGAATTTGGAGTACTACTATTCTGGTAAGATAATCGTTCTAACCTGGGAGGCGATATTCCATTAACCTCGAGTACTGTGAGGGAAATAATTTTCTTAAGGACACACTTTGAATTAAGTGGGCTCGATTATATTCTGAAATTATTTTTCCTTATTTCAAACATATTCTGTTTATTGTACTGATTTCAATTAAGTATTTTTTATACTGTGAAATCTGTTTTTTACTAAGTGTTTAAACAGATTGTGTTGAAACATTATTTTGGCCATATACAGATTATTATACCAACAATAATTAGAATATATTTCATATATTGTGTAAATATAATTATGGTAAGATTATAATTCCTCTTGTAATTAGGACTAGAATTCCTATTGTATAAGAGATGAATATTATACACTATATATATTGATATTAATGAGAAAGACTCATTAATGGAGATTAATATCATCTTACATGGTTCTCCAAGCCGTCGGCAAATCCCCCCCTCGGGATCCGTCGCGGCCCTATACCAAAAATTCTTGGTTTCTCTTCTTCTCCATTGCTCTCTTATCTAAATGGGTACTCTTGAATCTTTCACACTTTCTGACGCTTTCGCTTCCACACCTCCCACCACCAATTCATCACCATCTTTCCATCCGGATCTCGCCGTTACAAACATCAACAATTTCATCTCTCTCATTCTTGATCAGGAAGATGATCAATACTGGTCGTGGGTCGAACTCTTCAAAATTCATGCATGTGTTTACCACGTTCTTGATCACATCGATGACACAACATGGCATCGTCTCAATGTCGTGGTTAAACAGTGGATATATGGCACTATATCCAAAGATCTCCTTCTCACTATCATGAAAACTGGCGCCTCAGCCAATGACTTGTGGATTCGTTTGGAAGAAATATTTCAAGACAACAAACACACACGCGCTGTGTATTTGGAGCAACAATTTAACAACACACGTCTTGTCAATTTCTCCAACATGACTGAGTATTGCAAACAGTTAAAACTTGTGGCGGATCAACTCTCCAACATCGGCTCGCTTGTCTCGGAAATTAAAATAGTGTTACAATTGATTGCAGGCCTTCCGAAAGGTGAATATGATACTTTGGCCACCATGATTCAACAGGCAGATCCGTTACCCAATTTTAATAAATCTCGCTCGCAGTTGTTGCTCGAAGAAACCCGTCGTGCTAAGCAGGATTAACATAATCAAAAGGCGTTAGCCGTCGAAACGCCTCCCCAAAATCAGCTTCCTGCCGGCCAAACGCCGTCGAAAAATTCCCAACAGCAACAGGGTCGTGGCAGTAGAGGAGGTCGTGGCCGTGGAAAAGATCGCGGCCAGCAGAACTAGACGCAGCAGCCCATCGCCAGCCTCAAGATGGTTGGGTCGCGGCGCCAACAGCATACAAAGAGCGCGCGGTGCCCCAACAAGCATCAAGAAGCGGTGACTCAACTCAGATGCAGCCAAGCATCAAAGAAGAAGCCCACTTTATGCAAGGCCGCCAGAGTTCGCACTCGATAGCTACAACTGATTGGGCCAGGCCTTCAGCAGTATAAACTTGCAGCCACCGGACAACACTTGGTACATGAACTCGGGAGCCATATCTCACCTCACCCGGTCTGCAGGTAATATTTCCAAAATGTTTAGTTTAAAGCATCCTCAATATATTACAGTTGGCAATGACCACCGCATTCCAATACAGGGCTATGATACATCCTACACACAACCACCTCATCTAACCTTCTCCCTAAAAAATATCTTATATGCCCCACACATCATTAAGAACTTAATTTATGTCCGCAAATTTACTCGTAATAACTCTATGTCTGTTGACTTTGACCCTTTTGGTTTTACTGTAAAGGATCTTCATACGGGGACACCTCTTACGAGATGCAATAGCACGGGGGATCTCTATCCATTCTCATCCACCTCCGTTGCCAGATCTTGATCTCCCGTCTCTCTAGCGGCTATCTCTCCATCCATATGGCATAATAGACTTGGTCATCCAGGATCCCCAGTTTTTAATATTCTTAGAGGCAATAATTTTATTTCATGTAATAATGGAAAACTAGCCCAACATTGTGTTTCTTGTTCTCTAGGCAAACATATTCGTCTTCCGTTTAAATCATCTACTACTGTTACTTTTGCACCTTTTGATATTATACATGTCGATTTATGGACATCTCATATCCCTAGTTCACTCGGTCATTAATATTATCTTGTATTGCTAGATGATTTTCTCACTACATTTGGGTCTATCCTCTTAAATTCAAATCGGAAGTGTTTGCCAAATTTCTTGTGTTTCACACTTTTATCCAAACACAGTATGAAAAAAATATAAAATATTTTTAGTGCGATAATAGTCGTGAATTCAATAACTCTATGTTTCGCCGCTTTTGTACAAACAATGGCATGGTTTTTAGTTTCTCCTGCCCTCACACTTCCCCACAAAATGGTAAAGTTGAACGAATCATTCGCACCATTAATAATATGATTCACACTCTATTGATTCATGACTCACTCCCTCCGTCCTTCTGGGTATATGCTGCTAAGATGTCAGAATACATTCTAAATATTCTCTCAACTAGCACCCTTCACAATATGACACCTACCGAAATCCTCTATCGCAGAGTCCCTTTTTACAATCATTTACGGATATTACTGTGTTTCTTGTTCTCTAGGAAAACATATTCGTCTTCCGTTTAAATCATCTACTAATGTTACTTTTTCACCTTTTGATATTATACATGCCGATTTATGGACATCTCATATCCCTAGTTTCCTCGGTCATTAATATTATCTTGTATTGCTAGATGATTTTCTCACTACATTTGGGTCTATCCTCTTAAATTCAAATCGAAAGTGTTTGCCAAATTTCTTGAGTTTCACACTTTTATCCAAACACAGTATGAAAAAAATATAAAATATTTTCAGTGCGATAATAGTCGTGAATTCAATAACTCTATGTTTCACCGCTTTTGTACAAACAATGACATGGTTATTAGTTTCTCCTGCTCTCACACTTCCCCACAAAATGGTAAAGTTGAACGAATCATTCGCACCAATGATAATATGATTCACACTCTATTGATTCATGACTCACTCCCTCCGTCCTTCTGGGTATATGCTGCTAAGATGTCAGAATACATTCTAAATATTCTCCCAACTAGCACCCTTCACAATATGACACCTACCGAAATCCTCTATCTCAGAGTCCCTTCTTACAATCATTTACGGATATTCGGTTGTCTATGTTATCCTAACCTTGCCTCTACTACCCCTTACAAACTAGCTCCCCGTACCACTCCATGTGTCTTTCTAGACTTTCCGCCGAACCATAGGGGCTATCTCTGCTATGACTTGTCCACTCGTTAAATCCACATTTCACGTCACGTCACATTCGACGAGACCACATTCCCATTTTTGAATCCTCAGAAATTCCAAAAACCGAATTACTCATTTCTTGACGAGCCTGCCATCTCTCCCATCATTCTCAGTCAACTCACTCACGCCACCACCGAAACATCCAATCCCCACCTGTCATCACCGATGTCAGCGTCGCGTCCCATCGAGGAGGCGCCGCGGCGCCAAACTTCTAGTGAGCAAACTGATGTTTTACCAGTGTCAGCGCGGCGGCGCAAACTTCCAGTGAGCAAACTGATTTTTTACCGTCGTCGGCGTCGTGGCCCCTCGGAGATGTGCCGCAGCGTCAAACTTTCAATGAGCACTGTACCTCAGGCGCCGCGGCCCTTAATCGCGGTATTGCAGTGCTTTCGATGATAAATCCTCCACACTCCCTATATCTGACCATACCATCCGTCTCGGATCCCACCACCCAGCCGTCGCAGCCACCCACTGTCCCCACTCACCAAACGGAAACTCATGCCAAACACGGAATTTTCAAACCCAAAGTCCAGTTTAACTTGTCTACCCAAACCATCTCTCTAATTCCCAAGAACCCTAAATTGGCCAAACAAGACTCTAATTGGAATGCAGCTATGTCTGAGGAATTCAATGCTTTGATTAAACAACACACATGGGATTTAGTACCTAGATCGGAGGGGGTGAATGTGATCCATTGTATGTGGCTATTTCGTCACAAATTCAGAGACAATGGAGATCTTGAGAGGTATAAGACACGAATTGTGGCTAATGACACAAATCAGCAGGAAGACATTGATTGTGGTGAGACTTTCATCCCGGTTGTAAAACCGGCTACCATTCGCACAGTTTTGAGCATAGTCATGGGCAAACACTGGCCGATCCATCAACTTGATGTGAAAAATGCATTTTTACATGGGGACCTGAAAGAAACAGTCTACATGCATCAACCGTATGGGTTCGTCCATCATGATGTCCTTCACTATGTGTGTCGTCTCCGTAAGTCACTGTATGGCCTGAAACAGGCCCCGTGCGTGGTATGATCGCTTTGCCAGTTATATTATGCAGATTAGGTTTGTATGCAGCAGAAGTGATAATTTCCTTTTCATTTTTCATCGAGGTAGTAGCATTGTTTACTTACTACTGTATGTGGATGACATTGTTGAAAAATGAGATTATTGCTCTACTTAAGACCGAATTTGCAATGACTGACTTGGGAAAACTAAGTTACTTCTTGGGGATATCAGTGACCAGGTCTGCCAACCACATGTTCTTGAGTCAGCGTAAGTATGCAGAGGCGATTGTGTACAGGGCTAATATGGCAAATTGCAAAATCATGCCTACTCCAGTTGATTCAAAATCCAAGCTCAGCGCTATGGATGGTGCTCCATTCTCCGATCCTACTCTTTATAGGAGTCTTGCAGGTGCACTTCAATATCTCACATTTACAAGGCCAGATATTGCTTATGTTGTTCAGCAGGAATGCCTATTTATGCAGGCCCCTAGGGAGTCTCACTTTACTGCCCTTAAGCGTATCATCTGATACATTGCGGCACATACATGGCTCAGACCTATACCCTCTGCGCCAAGCTTTGCTCGATACGATGCACGCAGATTGGGCAGGGTGTCCGGACACGTGACGCTCCACCTCCGGCTTTTATGTTTTTTTAGTGGATAATCTGGTTTTATGGTATGTCAAGCAACATGCCACCCTATCTCGTTCCAGTGTCGAGACTGAGTACAGAGGAGTTGCAAATGTGGTAGCTGAGATTTGTTGGCTCAGAAATTTACTGTTAGAGCTTCAGTGTCCTTTGCGGCAGGCATCTATTGTGTATTGTGATAACATCTCTGTGATCTATCTTTCTCACAATCCGATTCAACATCAGCGAACCAAGCACATTGAGATGAACATACATTTCGTTCGTGAGAAGGTTGCGCTAGGACATGTCAGAGTTTTACATGTTCCCTCATCATATCAGTACGCAAATATATTCACTAAAGGATTTCCCCGACAGTTATTTCTTGACTTCAGATCCAGTCTCAGCGTCCGGCCTCCTCCCGCTCCGACTGAGGGTGTGTGTAAATGTGTATAGTAAAATCTCTACCCATAATTAGAATATATTCCATATATTATGTAAATATAATTATGGTAAGATTAAGATTCCTCTTGTAATTAGGACTATAATTCATATTGTATAAGAGATGAATATTGTACACTATATATATTAATATTAATGAGAAAGACTCCTCAAGGGAGATTAATATCATCTTAAAAAAACACCCGGCTCAAAACAAAACATGTTTTTGGGAAATGAATCGTGGAATGAAGAAACCCAAGAATCTTATTGTCTACTAGTACCTAATTAAAATATTTGTTTGCCAAAAAAGAGTCTGTTCAATATTATGAGGGTTAGTTGGGTCGTTTGGTAGGGTGCATAAGAATAGTGTTGAATAGGGTGTATTAGTAATGGTGACATTAATTATGATTGCATTAGTTATGCTGAGATTATCTCTTATACATTGTTTGGTTCGGTATATTAAAACATTATATGATTCTTAAAAAAAAACATTATATGATTCTTAAAAAATAATGTTTGTTTACAAAAGTATCATCCACTCCATATAACTAGTGAAATAATTAAATAACAAATTTTATTAATAAATAATGTTTTTGTTATATCACAATATATCCAGATATTATGTAATAATATAATTTATTGCATGAATATCCTTCATCGAATGTATTCAGTTGTAAAAAAACATAGTAAATTTATAGCATGAAAAACTCAATATATTCGGATGTTATGTAATAATATAATTTGATGATTTAGTTTAAGTTTTGTTTAATAAAATACCCTCCATAAATATCATTCACGGGCAATTGTGTCTTTAACCATGCTTATGCATGCATTAAAACTCATTGCATTACTAATACCATGATTTGCTAGGTATTAGTTATGCATATGATAATATCAAATAAGATGTATAACTGCATTAGTTATACATCGAATGAAAAAGTATACCAAATAAAGTATCAGTAATACACAAAGCTAATACATGCATTATTTTCTCTAATACATTCCATCAAACGACCCTTTAGTGTTTTACTCTAGGTATTATTAATACACATTTTAACCTGCATGGAATAATAATAGATTTCTTCATTAACTTGTGGGTATTATGTTAAGTAGTACTAGCTAGCTAGTGCACATTTTGGACTCACGTTTAAAGGTAGAGTCAACATTTGAAGTTTAAGGATCTGAATTACCATCGAACTCATAGCTCGTTTTAGTTATTAAATTCACAATAAAATATTAGAAAATCTATTAAATTCCTCTTGAGTCCATATATACCCATAGATTCCCCCCTCACGTCCAACAAAAAGAAGTAAAACAAGATTTCAACACCATATGCCACAACTCCACTAGTAACTACCAAGAAGTAAATTACTTGAAAATTGATTGACCTGGATTCTCAGCAGTAAATCCTCCATCAACAATAAAATTTTGGTCACTGGCATACTTGGACTCTTCACATGCACGGAATAGAGCCATTTCAGCGCTATTCCTTTACATCAGATCAGAGACTTTCATGTTTTGCTCCAAATAGAAAGTACTGGCCTGTTCAGTTGGACCTGATAACATCAAGCTACATCCGCCCCTGTTAACATTCGTCTTATAATAATAATCCGAAGCTAAATGGTGTGTAACAAGGTATGGTGATGTTTAAGCTTTCTTAAACCTTATTTATTGAGAATGACCACCTGGCATTCAATGAACAAACAACAATGATATGATACGTACTAGTGAAATAGGAAAATATATGGACGCCACTTCGACTGAAAAGAAGTGAACATGACTTTTATTCCAAGCGATGGTACCAAACTACATGTAACTTTTATCAAATAAAGCTACTTGAACATTGATAAACCTATATTCTCAATTGTGAATCCACCATCAACAATAAAATCTTGTCCACTCACATACTTGGACTCATCACTTGCGAGGAAAACAGCAGTTTCAGCCACATCATTGGGAGTAAGTTTAGCACCATTTAAGGTAGAATAAACATCTGAACCTTCCTTACCCATCTTCTTTAAGGTATCTAAAGCCGCTGCTGTAAGAACAACGTATGGTGACACACAATTCACACGAATGCCATAGCGTCCTAAATCAACTGCAACATTCCTAGTGAGTCCTAATATTCCATGCTTTGAGCTCGTGTACGAATGAGAACAAACACCACCTATCGATGCACAAACACTAGCAGTGGAAATTATGCTACCTTGACCACGAGGGACCATCACTCGAGCCGCTTGTTTAATCCCAAGAAATGTACCTGCACGATGAGGGAAATCAAATGTGCTTTTAGTCTCTTACATATTGGTGTAAGATGAGTTCTAATTTTGATACTTGTGATATCTGGTTATGCACTTTCATCCTTCAATTAGTGCACTTATACTCCTTTTGCTCGAAAATCTTTACAAATTTAATGAATTATTAAACGATGAACCATTCAATTACTCATGTATTTTGTTTAACTTGTACTATTATGTACTCAATATAACATAGTAATATAGTTATGATCGACGAGACTCACAGCGGAGTTAACGCTAAGCTCGAGGGTTGGAGGCAACTCTGGAGGCTAAAGAGTTCAAGTTGAGTAGGACCAAGACAGAGTACTTGGAGTGCAAGTTCAATGACGCACGCCATGAGGCTGACATGGAAGTAAGGCTTGGTACCCAGGCCATCCAGAAGAAAAGTAGTTTCAAGTATCTTGAGTCTATTATACAAGGCAACAGGGAGATTGACGATGATGTCGTATTGGTGCAGAGTGGATGAAATGGAGGCTCGCTTCTGGAGTGCTATGTGATAAGAAGGTACCACTAAAACTTCAAGTTCTACAAAGTGGGGGTTAGACCGACTATGTTGTATGGGACAAAGTGTTGGCCTATTAAGATCTCTCACGTTCTAATGATGAGAATGTTGCGATGGATGTGTGGGAACACTACGGGGGATAAGATTAGGAATGAGGCTATCCGGGACAAGGTGGGAGTGGCCTCGGTGGAGGATAAGATGCGGGAAGCGAGACTGAGATGGTTTGGGCATGTGAAGAGGAGAGACATAGATGCCCCAGTGCAGAGGTGTGAGAGGTTGACCATATGGACGGTTTCAAAAGAGGTAGGGATAGGCCGAAGAAGTATTGGGGAGAGGTGATTAGACAGGACATGACGCAGTTACAACTTACTGTGGACATGGTCTTAGATAGGAGGTTATGGATGACTCAAATTAGGGTAGAAGACTAGTAGGAAGTTTCTCCTATCCTTGCATATTAGTAGTCGCAGTATTGTTCTATAGCTTTTTGTGCTGTAATTTTTTTCTACAATTTGTTATTCTTGTACTTCAACTATTCTATTTTATATGTGGTAGCTATTGCCCATTTTTCAAACTGCTTTATCATGGCCTAGTCACTTTCTCTTGAGGCGAGTGTCTTTCGGAAACAACATCCATACCTTCCAAGGTAGAGGTAAGGTATGCGTACACTCTATCCTCCTCAGACTCCATATTGTGGGATTTCATTGGGATGTTGTTGTTGTATAGTTCTAAAATGGAGTATCTTACTATAACATATTTCTTACTATTAAGGGGAAGGACTAAAACATGTTTCTAGTTTCGAAATTAAATATGCTTTGAAATATCACAAGGATCAAAATGAGAATTTACCAATAACATAGGAATAAAAAAGGTAATTGTCCCATACCTACAAGGTTAATACTAATGACTTTTTCGAATTCAGATTTTTCATTGTCAAGAATGTTGGATTTTACTTCTCCAGAAATACCAGCATTGTTGTACATGATGTCTAGCTTGCCATACTTGGATACTGCAGTGTTCACTGCATTTTCCAGGTCTTCTTCTTTTGTAACGTCACAATGCACAAATGTGGTTGATGATGGATTCAAATCTTTGCAAACTTTATGTGCCAAGTCGTCTTGAATGTCTGCAATCACCACTTTCGCTCCATGTCTCAAGAAAAGTTTCGCAGCAGCTTCACCAATGCCACTAGCAGCACCGGTTATAATTGCAACTCTACCTTCTAGCCTAACTTAAAACAATATTGCGTGTTACCTTTAATATATGTGGTTTGTGTACTGCCGACGTATAAAAAATTTCACTATCCAATTTATTAGAACAAGTAATCAACTATGCCACAATCAAATAACTTGAAAATAGAATAATAACCTAGTATATATAATTAGTTCCACTAAGAAAGTCTTTTCTTCTACGAGGGAAGATGCAGATAAAAGGTCAATAGCATGATGTCAGCTATTTTCATTTTTCACTTTCCAGGAGGGTTTAAGTTACCTACAATGATGGTGAGAATTTTTTTTATATTTGAAATTTAACTAACTGCGCATAATAAGAATTATTACTCTAATACCAAACTTGCTATGAAGAGTTGAATGTTAACGTCTGTCATTTAAACCTGATGGTATAAAAAATCGAAAAACTTATATACAATTGATGGACAAGCTGGATCAAAATTACTATGGACGACAAAAGTTACATGACAGACAGATAGAGTGATTAGAACATGTACATCTCTTTATATTCCCTGCTAAGATCAATTTAATCTCACTACAAGAAAAACAAGCTATGATGACAGTTTACATCTGACAGAAATGCAAATATCACATCTTTTTACTAAATTTACGTTTTTTCTGACATTAAATCAAGGAAAGTCTTACCTTCTTGCAAAATTTGCAGCCATTGAAAAATGTAATAGCCCTCAAAGTCTTCAAGTGGAAGAGAAAAGAAAAGAGCTTGGCCACTTGTGAGATCTCAAAATGATTCGATAAATAAATTATGAGATGTGTTCATCCTTCTGCTCTATTATTTGAGGACAAAATGCGAAATTTCTCGCCCACAAGACCCTCATCTCCTACCGTGAGAGATTGGTGGAGAGTAAATCACGGTATTTCAATACCACTAGGTGGGAGACAGATGTCGACGCCAAGGAGTCACCCCTCTCAAAGAAGGAATGAAACTCCCACACTGCGGTTGCGCGAAACTGCCTAATTGAGGGCAATCTAACACTCTGAAACCAACTGAACTACGTCCACGCGGGCTTTCTGCTCTATTATTGTATACTAAGGGATAGGGCAGAAGTATTATTAGCCACAAACTATATGATGTCATACTAGTGTGCACAAAGTGAAAAGTAGTTGTCACTTTATATGGTTATTTTTATTGCTATAAAGTGTCTTATTTCTTGCCATGTTTAAAGTACTAGTTAATTTATTAAGAAAATATACAACAACAATGCCAACAGATAAAAACAAAATTAGTTGTACTTATTTTGGTGAGTTAATTGATTCCCAAATAGTCACTCAACTTTGTGAATTTAACTAGCAAAAGCATTTTTATTTTAAATTTTATGACAATGAAATGAAGTCACTCAATTATTACTTAGAATCTTAAATGGTCACACCTAATTATTACTTCCATCAAACGGGTCGTTCCAACCAAACCAACAACCAATTATTACTTATCTTAAATGGTCAGCCATTACTGGGCGGTGATGGTGGTCATTTATTAGGATTATACCCAACCTAGTCATCAACCCGACATCATCACTTCCACCCATAACCCAGAACCGACTCCCCACCATAATCTTTAACCTACCCCTGTCCTCATGCACCGTATGAAAATTCATGCCAAATTTTCAAATCTAAAGTCCACTTTAACCTATCTACGCAAATTATATTCTTAATTCTCAAAACCCAAAATTAGTTAAACAAGACATTAATTGGAATGCGGCCTGCGTGAGAAATTTAATACTTTAACAAAATAGCACACTTGGGATTTGGTTCCTAGACCTGAAGGGGTGAATGTAATCCATTACATATGGCTATTTTGTCACAAATTTAGAGACACTGGTGACATTGACGATATAAGGCGAGACTTGTGGCTAATGGTACTAATCAGTATGAGGGTATTGATTGTGGTAAGATGTTCAGTTTGATTGTTAAATCGGCTACTATTCACACAATTCTGAGTATTGTTATGAGTAAGCATTGGTTGATCCATCAACTTGATGTGAAAAATGCATTTTTACATGGGGACTTGAAAGAAACTGTTTACATGCATCAACCGTCATTTTTGTCCATCCTGCAGCCCCTCATTATGTATGTTGTCTCCGTAAGTCACTTTATGATTTGAAACAGGCCCCCAAAGCATGGTATGAATGTTTTTCACAGTACATTATGCAAATTGGGTTTGTATGCAGCAAGTGTGATACTTCTCTATTTATTTTCTAGCGATGTAGTAATATTGCTTATCTGTTGCTATATGTGGATGATATTAATCCTCGAAAGTCAAAGAAATAATTCCTTGATTATATCATTAATGAATGGGGTATTTATACAAGTTACAATCTCCAAATATGGAAAATCATATTCATACTATACTTATAAATCTTAATCATACTTGTACAAGAATTCTACAATTATGGTAAGTTTGTACACTAGCTTAATTACAATCCTAATATACACGGTATATTTGTCACACCCTCATAGCACATATTGTCGACGAGATCGCCCCTAAAATCTTCAAATAAAACTGAGGGAAGTCACTTAGTAAAGATTTCTGCAAATTTGGTACCTGGAAGGGACATGCAAGACGCGCACTTGTTCACGAGCTACCTTTTCGCGAACAAAGTGAATATCCATCTCGATATGTTTAGTGCTGATGTTGGACCGAATTACTAGAAATATATACTGCACTAACATTATCACAGTAGACCAAGGTAGTTTTCTAAATGGGAAAGTGAAGTTCTAATAGAAGATTACGCTGATACTCGGCCTCTACACTAGATCTCGATAATGTAGCCTGGCGTTTTGCGGACCATGAGACCAAGTTATCACCAAGAAACATACAGTAACCAGTATCCAACAGATAGTTCCCGCACTTTTTGGTATGCTTCAGAATCTGGGAAATGAACATAAGTGTCATCTCATCGCGTAGATAAGACAGTAAGTGTGGCTGCGAGAAGTGAACTATCGACGTTTTTCAGTGACGTATATAAAAAAAATCGCAAGCGGTGTTGGTAATTAAAGATCACATCATAATTTAGAAAAATACAATTCAAGTATAATACTACAACTCTCCTCGATGCGCTTTTATTTGTTGAAACGTATCCATAATAAACTCATTAAAAATATTACTAGATACTTCTTTTATACAAGTCACAAAACAACCGTTCAGAAGCCCACCGTAGTTATATTCAATTCTGGCCAGCAATATGTACGTGGTAGGTGTTGGTTCACTTGGTTTAGCAAATTCATTTTTAGGTAGGCGTCAAAGGATCGGGATGGGATCCCCTCCATCCAGTGAGTTTTCGTCCAGTATTTATCAATACACACTTAGATGCAAGCCACCTAATGGACTGGATTCATTTTCATTAGTTACTATACTTTTTATTTATTTTAATTAACTAAATAATACGTATGTAAAACGAACAACACTGCCGTATCTCCAGACGCCATAGCTTCTTTTCTTTATCAGCATTCCAACTCATTTTGTCCTTTAGGGTTAATTTCAACCTAGTATGATCTTTCTTATACACACAAGAAACTCAGCTTAATCTCACCTTATTGAGATTTAAATAGCCAAATCCATTTCTTATTTTTTTTGGATATTCACAAGAATCTTGAGATGACTCTTGAATTGTTGTCACGTATAGCCGTGAGTGCGTTCGTGTGGAAACATCTTCTGCAGAATGCAGGCTAACGTAGCCCCATGAAAGTGACCCGACATGACTATTAAAATCCCCTCCCACAAATAATGGGTGGTACATATGCCACCACCTCATCCAAGTCCTCCAAAAGCTCCTCTTCTCCTCCGCGGCCAAGCCCACCTGCGGTGTGTAAGCACTAATAATGTTCAAAGTGGACCCTCCAACTACCGGCTTAATTGTCTTTGATATTTTTGCACTTCATTAAAAGATTCTATAATAGATAAAATTATCATTTATTATTAATACTTTCAAAATAAAACATTTAACTATTTTCCTATTATTTAGGACTTCAAAATCATTTAAAATATGGTTATTAAATCCTATATAATAGACTATTCAAATTAGTCTGGAATTCTTTTACCAATGCATTAAACACGCAAGTATTATTCACTAGGAAGCAATAAGATTTTATTACAATGTAAAGATACAAAGTACAATAAAACAAGGGAATTTTGAGCAACTTACCTATTAACAATTTAGCGATGGTTTAACGATTTCTATCTAAGTTTAATTTTTTCCCTAAAGTATTCGTTTTTAAATGAGGTGCACACTTTTATCACGCAGAAAATGCTTACACCGAGACTAGTATCATAAAAGTCATGTAACTAATGGCATAAAGTTATTCCATATTAGTTGAAATTTTGGACATACCCTAATAAGAGAGGAATCCTTCTACATCAATATCACATCGTTCACATTAGTACCTTTCTGGTTCCAAGGAGAAGCTAGATTCCATAATCCATAGTAATTTGATGCAAGTACACACGCTATTAGGAATCGAACCACTGAAGCGGCAGATCTAGTCTTTAGCAACATGTTCATGTGAACCTGGTATTTTTGACGCTTTATATACATGAAACCTTCTAAATTTTCAACGAATACTAGATCTAAACGTAATGATTATGAGTTCAATGATAAGAACCTTAAATGATCGAACTCATCAAGTTAAAATCGTAGATCCATACAGATAAACACCTATAGTTCACACTCAGAGCAAAGACAACAGTCTTCAGAAGCAGAACATAAACCTACTTTTTGCCTTTCCGAACTCTTACTGAGCAATATCGAAATCAAAATTGATGAAAAAGTTAGCTAAGTTTCCATTCACCAACTCAAATTACACGATAGCATAAAGGTTCCACATCTTTTAAAGGAAAAGAACACATATCTATAAGATGCTCTTAGTAAACTACTCTGCTATAGTAGAATAGCTGGTTTACATGTCAATAACATTTGTAGCTAGAGAAGGCTATTATTCAGTTCAAGTGCTCAAAGATTTTCTTCATCTTCCTGGTTGTCATCTGAGGCAAGAAGATGATTTAATGCTACTTTCGCCTTCTTTGTTTCTTTTGACTTCTCATTAGTTTCATTTTCGTCGCCCTTTCTCTTGAGCGATTCATCTTTCTCAGCCTCTATTTCTCCTTCCTCAATTGCAGCACCTTTGCCATCAGAGCTCTCTGTCTTTGGTTCGGGTTCAACCTTGTTTTCTCCATCATCTACAGCTGCTTCCGACGATGCAGCTTCCGGTTGACGTAAAACGGAGCTGACTTCTTCATTGCTTGCAAGATCAATGGAGGTTTTCCCTGCCTTGTTTTTAGTGTTAACATTTGCACCTTTCTTCAGCAAATACTTAATGAGTTCCAGGTGGGACCCTTGGGCAGCATAGTGAAGGGCGGTCATACCTTTGCGGTTGCATGATTTAACAGAGACTCCAGAACTAACAAGAAGCCTAACAACTTCCAAATGACCTTTTTGAGCAGCAAAGTGAATTGCACCCATGTCATCCATAGCAGCAGCACCTACATCGGCTTTGTTTTTGCAGAGATATTCCACTATTTGGGCATGCCCAGACCATGCTGCTAGATGGAGCCTAAAGTCCATTTTAAAATGCATTAATAAGGCAAAATGATATAACAAATAAAAGAAAAAAGGCAAAATGATATAAAAAATTACTGGATCAAAGTGACTTCACTCACTTGGGAGTTGAAAAAACCGGAAAAAAAAACCCGTTAAGAATCAAAGAATGACTTTTCAAACTTGTGGTCTAAAACAAGCTATAGATATTTATGTTGTTATAAATCATCTCATTAAGGGTAAAATGAGAAGTTTAAAATTAAATTGTTACTCCCTCCGTCCCATTTTATATGAAGGTCTTTGACTTGTCACAAAGTCTAAAAAATAAAGGAAGACTTTTGAAACTTGTGATATAAAACAACCCATAGAAATTTGTGTGGCTAGATATCATTTCATTAAGGGTACAAAGGTAAAGTTAGAGTTGAATTGCTACTAAATATAGAAAGTTGTCATTCTTTGTGGGACTGAGTAAAAAGGAAAGAGTGTCACATAAATTGGGACTGAGAGTAGTTACTACAAAATTAAAGCGTGGCAGGACATCCAAAACTGGCCATATTATGCTAGTATTGAAGTCAGTGGGGACAGAATCTCAGGAGGAAAGAAATTGAAAACTGAACCACAAAGTGACATTGATTAAGTAGTTGAATATAATATTTTCAAAGGAAAAAGAGGACATGACCAACGAGATAATACACATATATCAGGTAATGAAGTGTTGATGACAGTGGTGAGAACAAAATCAGATACAAAGGGGACCTATGGAGATAAAGAATATTGTAAAAGAATAAGCATCCATCTTATCTTCTCATGTATAGACAAATCAATTTACTTAGAAGATACTATCAATTTACTTAGAAGGGGAGCCTTGGAGTAACTGGTAAAATTACTGTCATGTGACCAGGAGGTCATGGGTTCAAGCCGTGGACTGAGAGAAATGCAAGGTAAGGTTGTGTACAACAGACCCTTTTGGTTCGGCCCTTCCCCGGACCCCGCCGCGCATAGCGGGAGCTTAGTGCACTGGGCTACCCTTTTTTTTTTATACTATCAATTTTCACTTTCTTTTACTTCAACGAACATGTACTATTACAAATCATGTTGTTTGAGTTGCCATTGTATATCTTTTGTTTTCTTTTTCTATTATCTCACATTTAATAGGCTATCAAACAGCACTCTTTGAGGGCAAAATTTATGCCTAGGGAGACAATCTGTTCATAGCCAGCAATAAAAAGTATAATTTTTTTTGTGATAACCATAAGTAGAAATTTTCTATGATGAATATTTTTGGTAACTTGAAGCAGATCTTTCTGATCTAACAGTATGATAATGTGGACAGTGAATGCTACAAGCCAGAAAATCCATAACATTAGCCACATAATAACATTAGTTTACATGTGAAGGCATAAAACAACTCATAAAGCAAGTGTTAATAAAGTAGATTTGATAACTACACAACCTAAGGCTTGTAATAATCACAAAAGACTAATCTTTGCTCGTAAAACTTAGTGGAGATCCCCTTAAAGTATTGACAACAGCACAAATTAACCACCTTTCTTCGTCATGCAAAACCCTGACATATGTTTGAGTTTTACCTCAAGATTCCACCTTAGGCACTTCCTTTCCCGCCTTTTAAAATCATAAGTACATGAGGAGACTGAGTGTAAGCTCCATCAGATAAAGTTTTTTCTCACATATCAATGGATATCCTATAAGATTATCTCCATGGGAAGACCTTGATACTCTCATTTCTTCAGATTGTCCAGTTTAAAAAATTTACACTTAAAAAAGTACAAGTGAAAATAGAAGAAGAATGGAAATTCTACAAGGGGCAGGAACACCTTCATGAAGTTCATAATAATACCTTAACAATCTTCTCTATTTCTACTTGCGACCTTCTTCCATCCCCTTTCCCAACTCTGTTCTTGACCCAGCAGCCTCATCAATCTCTCAAAATCCCTAGGGCTGTTAAATATGCCCCTTGCACAGAGCCACAGACTACATCACAACTATTTACTACCATAGCTAGCTATTGCACAATCATCTCTAGACTCATCAGAATTGCATGTCCACATCCCTTTTTAAGGAAAATACATTGATAAACCTATAAACTTGTCATATATTTCATTTAGACACTCAAACTACAACCTCTTCTATTGAGCACCTAAACGATAAAGTGTTGTATTAGACACTTCCAACTCAAATTTGGAAAAAAATTTGTACGTGTTTGAGTTAACCACATAAAATATGTCACCTCCTTTAATTATACACACCAGCCTCAGTTAGAACGGGCCTACAATTTTACGGCTTATTGAGGATAATGTGATAATTAAGGAGGTTACATATATTTAGTGGCTAACTTATCTACAATGGACATCTGAAAACACACGCAAAAGCTTTTCCAAAATTTGATCTAGAAGCATCTAATAGGAACAATTTATTGCGTGTTCATGTGCTAAATTGGAACAAGCCGTAGTTCGAGTGTCTAAATGAAATGTATTGATAAGTTTAAGTGGTCGTCGATGTATTTCGACTTTTTCTAATAGCTGATTTTCCATGTCCACATCCTGAGAGCAACTTATGTTAATTACTTCAATGGGTATCCAATGCTTCTCCAAGATACTATTTTCACCAATCACATTGCTTCACCGAAATAGCAGATTCCATGCCTGACTTTCATTCTTGAATTGGTAACATATTTCATATATATAAAATCAGCACATACGATGTCCTCCATTACCAGAGTGGGAGGAATTAAGCAGATCGCATTATTATTACTTTTTCATAAGGTAAGTTTTTACTAAAAAGTACCAAGGTGGTACAAATTACAAAAACCAGTAACTACCACAACAGGGAAACTGCACTCCTCCTATCTCCTCTAGAAAATCTATATATTGTTCTATATTTCCCATAACACGCCTTTCACCAGATCGTGTTATTATTAATTCCACCTCGACTGTCAAACATCTTCAGCATATAGAGGCAACAGTAGATAGCATTAACCTTATGGTGGCACACTAGAGGACAACATATAAATTGAATGAGCATTACAAAACATTAGAGGCACCATTTTAAGTTGCTCAATAACATGGACAATAGGAGGTACTAAAAAGTAACTTAATCCCCCATTACATGTTACCGTATCCTCTCCAGTCCAAATTACTTGAGCTAATTAATTAAGGAGGTGTGAGTGTTAGTGTCTATCTGTTTAACATCTCTAAGTAGTCACATGATTTAACAAGACTGTTTACGCATTTCTAGACTAGCTTGTAACATGTAACACTAAGTTCGAGCCCTGCACCAAGTGAACTAACTCAGACATTTAAGTGGGGAAGGATAAAGGCGTGGGCCCATCATCCCTGAGTCTCGAAGGATGTAGTTGACCAATGGGTCGGCTGCAGATGGATTTATCGGTAATCAAAAGAAAACAAAACATGCAACACTAAAATTCTTACAGCTGAGGTTTTGATGTCTCCCCAACGTAGATCAAACCTTAGAAATTATTTACTGGAACAAGCATCCCAGTCGTGTCATGTCCTTGAAGTAATTCTTAAAGCTAAAAGCATGGTAGAAGAGAGGAAAATTTAATATAGCATTATATTGCCCCCAGGGGTTGGTTTAATTATCAAAGGTTGAGGGACTTTTGTCTTAGGTTATAAGTCCAAGCCTTGCACCACACGCAACAAACTAACTCTTAAGTGGATAAGGGTGGGGTGGACCCACATCATCCCCGATTTTAGAAGGCCCCAAAAGGTCGGGTCTAAATAGGATTTCTCAGTCAAAAAGAAAAAGAGAAGAAAATGTAATATACATATGAGCAGAAATTGTGAAAGATAAAGGCCCTCCCCTTCAGATTTTTGGAGAAATTTGTTTGTAGAACGGCATATACTGTGACCTAAACTAACAAATTCAGTGTTTTGGAATAGATACTTGGACAAAACATCAATTATGGTAAAGAGAGATGTGAATAATCTCAAATACCAATGTTAGCAGCTTAGAAGTTTTAACCAAATTTCAAAAACCGTCTGCGGGAATCTATATATCTTCTCAGACTTGAATATGTACATTAAGAATAGCATTCACCCTCCAACATAGACAAAGCTCTGTGTCAATGATGTAGCAAAACTAAAATAAAATGGAAGTCCTTTATACAACTAGAGCAATAGGTCCAAAAGGAAAACAGCATATACAGTGGGAAATAGAATCAGAAAAGCCTCAAAAAGTAGTATCACTTATGGAACTGGTGGGTTTCCAGTCCTCTTAGTTGGAAATACAAGATCTAGCTAACTCAGAAATAGATATTCAGGCAAAGCGAACAGTCCAACTTCTACCAAAATTTAGCTAATAATACACGAGCAGAGACAACAAAATTGAGTTGTGCCCTTCCCTTATCACCTTAGCTACTCAGAGGCAGAGATGGAGCCAGGATTTAAATCTAATGAGTTCGGGATTATAGTTATCTTAAGTTACTGGATTCTAAATTAATAGTTTGTGCATATTCAGTGAATTTCTTAAGACAAATACAGGGTTTGGACTGAAGCTACTGGGTTCGACGAATCCCTAAGCTATACTCTAGCTCCACCGCAAACGGAAGTCAAAGTTGGACCCTAGATTTCAAACCAATGGGTGCAGACCAGAACCAGGATTTCAACTTTATGGGTTCTAGATTTTAAAATGACGATTTTAAGTATTAATAACTAGGTTCCAAAACTGTCTTCTGACCATATTGAATTGAATCACTTTTTTTTAACACAAATATACTGATTGAGCAAAATCTAATTGATTCGACCAACCCGTATCCGAGTTTCTAGCTCCGCCCCTGCTGCAGCAGACCCACTAATCTGGCTACAAATGTGTTGTTGCCACAAAACAACATTCGCCAATTAGCTCCAAAATACTTACAATTTCCTCAATTTGGTTATAAGTTCCTAAAAGTGAAGTTCTAGAAATACCTACTATCAAAAAGCTTCAAAATTACGGGTGTGTTTGGTATGGATGAAAATATTTTTCTACGAAAATAAGTTCGTTAAAAATAAGGAAAATGATTTCCCAAATGGTATTAGGGAAAACAAGTTCATAAATGACATTTCAACTTCATTGTCTCCTCCCCATCCAATGCACCCAAACCCTCACCCCTTGACCATCCCACCCCTGCCACCCACGAACCCCCACTCCCCGCCCTATCTCACCTCCATAGTGTTTTGTTAAATTACATATAAACGTTCTTGCATAAACATTTTTTCTTACGTACCAAACACTAGAAAATAAGTAATACTCACTTTTTTTTTAAAAAAAACGCATGTAATTAACAAAAATAATTGATATGATAGTTTAAAGTTGAAAGGAGGAGATGAAGAAAGCATACGGAGTACGAGAGTGTTTATCCCTAGAGTTAACGGCTAAAGGATTAGTGCTGCACAGTGTTTGAACTGTGGTTAGGTCCCCAGATCGAGCCGCCGCATGTAGTTCCTCGTTCCTATCTGTTGATGATGGTTTCCTTGGGTTCCCCATTTTATTTTCCCTTCTACTAGGTGAAAATTGAAGATAGAAATTTGTATTTCTGCTCTTATAGGAGAGTGAAGCAATTTATATGTTTGAAAATAGATATTTCCTATTTTTTGTTCAAAATTTCATATTTTTTGTTTCCTCCCACTATATCTCGATTCGGGCCTGCTAAAGTTAATTTTTTATTCAAGATTTCCTATTTTTTGTTTCGTCCCACTATATCTCGATTCGGACTGGCTAAAGTTAATTTTTTATTCAAAATTTCCTATTTTTTGTTTCGTCCCACTATATCTCGATTCGGGCTGGCTAAAGTTAATTTTTTATTCAAAATTTCCTATTTTTTGTTTCGTCCCACTATATCTCGATTCGGACCGGCTAAAGTTAATTTTTTATTCAAAATTTCCTATTTTTTGTTTCGTCCCACTATATCTCGATTCGGGCTGGCTAAAGTTAATTTTTTTATTCAAATTTTCCTATTTTTTATTTCGTCGAACTATATATGGATTCGGGCCGGCTAAAGTTAATTTTTGAATGAAGCTCTCCTTTCGGATGATTTTTTCATACCCGGGCTTGATATGTACGTGAGGAATTTTTTTATTTTGTGACACACTAGTTTATGAACTAAAAAAATGAAAGAGTTGGGTTTATTTTTTGTGTTGAGAAAAATATTTACAAACATATTTTTGAGAAAAACTCTGCCTATGTTTTATTTTAAACTTTTTTCCCTTTTATTTTGTCACATGTGGTGGATTGGGGAAGAAAAAATAAAAGAGTTGTGAATCCAAGTCACATTTATTGTGTTGAAGACTCCATCACTATATTGGTTAACTCTACCTATTTGAATCAAGCCCTGCACTGGGTCTTGAAGGCGCATGATCCTCATGGTGGGAGAGCTGGTCACAAGTTCAAAACCACAGGTAACGTCCGCCCGCCGCCGTGGGAGTCACACTGCTTGCAGTGTGGTTTAACCGGCCGACGTGGTTTGCGTGCTATCGTACATCCGGTTTACCTCAGGCGCACTGAAAGAGCAATGGCCGCGTTCCTTCACAACAAAAAAAAAACTCTACCTATTTGAGAGAGAGGTTAAAATTTGTTTCCGAATTTTGTGAAATGGTCCAAATTTGTTATTCGTTAATAATTGAATAAAAATATTCTAGTCCTTATAAGATTGGTTCAAATTAAACTCGTCTAACTGCCGACCGTAACTCTTTTATCGTTTAACGGTTCGGACCGGGTTATCTACCTGCTTCACGACTATCGGCCAACCGGTCCTGGTTCATTACCGGATTTCAGTCGGCCCGCATGTCCGGTCCAACCGACTACTGACCGGTTTTTTTTTTTTAATGTCTAGTATTTATTTTCTACAATATAAACTAAATTCAATTTAAATATGTAATATAATAATATAATATATAATATAGTTTTATATATTAAAATTGAAACTTTAAAGTTAACTTTCTATTTTATAGTTTATAACTTTATACTTTATACTTTATCTTTATTTTATAGTTTATACTTTATAGTACTGCTATAGTTATACTTTATAGTTTATAACTTTATATTGTAATTATACTTTTATTAATTTATTAGATTAGTAGATATAAATTAATAAATAAGTAATAACAAATTAACAACTAAATAGATAGTAAAATTAAAACTAATGATAAGATGTAAACTTTCATAATGTTAATAAGAGTACATAATGAAGTAATAATAATTTTATTTACATATTATGCATCCTTCTTGCAAGTTCTTCGTAATCTATAGGTTGATTGAATTGGTTATGCTTCATAGCCTCTAAATCTGGAGTATTAATTTCAGTCCCGCCTCCGCTCCCGCCTTCCAAAATATTGTCTATTTCTTCATCTTCCGGAGAATTAACGTCTACACATCCTTGATTTCTTCTCTCTGATCTGATCCAATCTCTTAAGCAAACTAACACTTCTAATGTGTTTCCACCCAATGAATGATGTGTGTCTCTATTTGATCTCGTGCTTGGCTAAATGCACTTTCAGAAGCCACTGTTGAGATCGACACATTAAGAACATCTCGTGTCATCGCTGCAAGTACCGGAAATTGCCTTTTGTTATCATGTCACCATTGTAAAGGGTCAAAACTTTTCTTCGGCTCTGCTGGCTTTTGCAAATAAAATTGCATCTCATCGCAAGATCGACTTGTGGTTGCTTGTGTTGTAAAAGTGTTCCATATGTCTAAAGATTCTTCACCGTCATCTTCATTGAATCCTGAAGGTGTAGACACAGAAGTAGAACTAGAGGAAATATTAGTAGCAGAGTTGTTGTTATCATGTAATGTAGCATAATATTCATATAATGTAGTTAAATTAGTATCAAGTTTACTTATGCAATCAAATGAAGACGGAGTTTCTGTTGCACCTACTTCTATATAAGTATATAAACTACATATTAAATTATGACAATATATTTTTTTAATAGAAGGATTTAAGACTGCACCAATACAATAAATATCAGGAATAGGGAAAAAAAATTAAAATTTTCAAACATAAGTGTAATTGCATCTTTATATTTCACATTTGATTTTAAACCATAAAGTAAATATGAAATTTCAGCTATATGAGCTAAAGCATTACAAACTGTTGGGTAATAAGATCCTGAAAATTCAACAGTAGCAGTGTAAAATTTATGTAATTTTTTTAAAAGTTCACCAATTGATTTTCAATGTTCGTCGGTTAACATATACATCACATTCTTACAATGCGCATTTGCAACATGTGTTATGAGGTCTTTATACTTATAACATTCTTTTAACAATAAATAAGTATAATTTCACCATGTAATAATCTCATCTGGCATGAATTTAGGTCTCAAATTAAATTGTTTACATTTTTCTTTAAATTCTATAATTCTATTTTTCCTATTATTACCCTGAATAACTCCAACATCTCTTTTGACAAGTTTTATTTCAGGTGCAAATAAATCAAGACCACTTTTAACAATTAAATTATAAATATGACAAGCACAACGAACATGAAATATATGAGGAAGTGGTGGTTGTACTTCCGCTTTTAAAAGATCTACAGCAGTAGTATTATTAGATGCATTATCGAATGATACACAAAGTATTTTATTATAAATATTATATTTTTGGGCATAAGAACAAATAGTTTTGCTTATATATTTTCCAGTATGACGTTGATCCTCGTCATACGCAAAAACAATAATACGTTTTTCCATTCTAAAATTTTCATCAATTCAATGACAAGTAATTGTTAAATAATCATAACCATTTAAATCATGCCCAATGTCTGAAGTAAAACTAACTAGGCATGGAAGGTTAGCAAACAAATATTGCAAAAAAATAACATAATCATTATGAAGTCTAAAAATATCGGCTCTAGTGGTACTACGAGGAACACCTTTAAAAAAAGGATTATATACTCTTTGAATATATGTAATTAAATATGAAGAAGAAGCAAAAGAAAAAGGTAAACAACCTCCGACAATCATTTTTGCTAATTCAATGCGATCCTTTTTTGGATCGTACTTAGCCACCCCCCAGTTAATGGATTAAGTTGTTGTTGACTGAGTTCTAATTCAGAGACATCATTCCATTGTGCCGTATGATCGTTTTTTATATGTCTACCTATAGTGTCCGTCCCCCCATCACCACCCCCTGTCTTATGTTTATAAGTTCTCCCACAAATATTACATCTAACTCTATCAGTGCCCATAACTTTATCATAAAAAAACCACACTTTACTCTTTTTTTTTCTTACTTCTGGTTCTGGTAAAGGAGGTCTACGACTACCACTAGCAGTACCAACATTGACAGAAGGAACACTAGTAGGTGTATGAGATTCATTTTCTTCAAGTTCAACAATATTATCTAATTGAACGTTATCATATTCATTATCTTCTATTCCAAAATCTTCTTGCATTTGATCATAATCTATATTTTGATTAGATGATGAAGAACCTATAGATTTTTTACCCCTTGAACTAGATTTACGGCGTAGTCCCGACAAATTTGCCCTTAGCGAAGACATTACAAAATATTTAAATAACCAACAAATAAATATGACAATTTAATAAAATAATTAGAGAATGAAACGAGTGTACCAATTCGGGATTCAGAATTCAATTGAAACTCGAAACTCGAAGTCTTGCGTCTTGATACTTTGAATTTGAAAACTAATAATAATAATAACTTGAAAATTGATAATAAAGATAATTAAGAGAGTATGAGAAATTGAGAATAAGAGAATTGAGAGAATTGTTGTGTGATAAAAATGAAAAAAATGTAGAGAATTTATATATTTTTAAAGGGTAAAAATGTAATTAAAAAAAATAATAAACAAAACAAAAAAAACAAAAAAAAACCAAACGGTCGAAATGATTGCTTTCACCCTCACTCCCAACGGTAACATTACCGTTGGGTCGAAAAAATGTGCAATTGTTTTTAATTTTTGTATTCTGGTCCGACCGACGGTTAAATATGTAGGTTTTCGATTCTGGGTCTAACATGTTCGGGCCTTAGGGTTTTATATAACGTGCGGGTCAAGTGAGGCGGCCAACCCCCAATCCGGTAAGCCCTTAACGGTCCGGTCCGGACCGGATTTTCTACCGAGTCAACCGGTCCGGTTCCGGGTCAACCCGGACCGTTAGACAGGTTTAGTTCAAATATGTCCTTATTTACTAACCGCAAAAGCCCTCCAATTTTTTATAAGAAAAAATAGTTAAATTTACCCTTGAACTATGTGAAATAATCCAAATTTGTCCCTAAATTTTGGAGAAGAGGGTCACTATTCTGGCAGTAATAACACCGTCTTCTTCAATACTTAGAACCTCCAACGACAATGTCTCTAAACCCCAAGCTCAAATTAACCATCCTCAAGTCTAGATCATCACAAATGAAACTCAAACAATGAACAATTATACCACCAAATTATTCTTTCATCTCTAGTGAAACTCCATCAACATAACTCTATCACCAATCTTTTTAAGATCATCAATAATCATGCCAAAGCTCTATATCAAACTCATAATATTAAAACAAACTCAGATACACAATATTTAGCTTCTAAATCATTTGACACAATAATATTGTAGCGGTCAAGATAGAGTTATAGTGGTTGAGGGCCGATGTTCTAATGACAGAGGTAAAATTGTGACGAGAAAAGATGAAGGTGCGAGCGGGATCATTTGAATGTGGTAGTTTTGGTGTGGAATATTTGTGTTTTCTGTGAGTGTCGTCGGAGGAATTTAGTGATGGAGATGGTGGTCTTCAAGTGGTGTTTTAGTGAGTAGAGGTAATCAATTGTTATGATGTTGATTAATTTGAAGCAATGATAAATTATTATTGAGAAACATAAAGTCTGCATAATTACGCAAAGTTCATGTCTTCATGATAATAATCATGATAGCTCACAGACGTGTCACAAATATTAAGGAGTCATTTCGACATCCTGTTACGAGGTCATATGATGAAGAGCTTCAAGAGAAGTTAGTTGAGTTACAATTAAATATCAAGAAGTTAATTTTGTTGGAAGATGAGCTGAAGGACGTGGCCTCACAAACATTTAATATGCTTGTGACAACAAGGTGATCCATAGTCAATTTGAACTCAATGAGCATCCAAAAACAGAATTTAAAGGTTTGGCAAAGAGCAATGTTGCACTATCACACCTCAGGGCACTGCTACTAGAGTTTGTGAGACAATAATTAGGGGTGATCATTGATGAGCATTACAGCAGAGCAAAGTTGGGTGCTATAATGGATAGTTTGACGACTTTTAGGGCTTCAAGGCAGTGACTAGCGATGCAACAATCAAAGATTGAGCATTGCAACGCGCGATTGAATTTTCTATTTTTTAGTTTTTGTATTTGGAATTGGAGAATTGATTTGGATGATAGGTTGGGATACGGGATTAGCTCTGTTTTTTTAATATTAACTAGATTTTTCATTCTTATATCTATTGTAATGTTAGTTGCAAGCGATCCATATCTTTAGTTACTTTAATCATCTCAGATTGTTGATATAAAATAATACAAGCCCTAAATATTAATTTTTACTTTGACTATTCAGAGTACTATCAATTTATTTCCTCTAAAAACATAATTGGTTCCTCGTATATGTTTGTCAAATCATCAAAACATGGCATAACTTATTACTTTCTCCCTTTTTGATGATGACAAACTTAGAATTTAAGTTCCTCTGAGAACCAGTTTCCCCACTTGTTCCCCTGAGAATCAGACCCATTTCATCACAAAATAACATTATCAACAGGATTATTAATAGGATTATGCCCCTTAAAGATATTTCCCCCTTTGCATCATTAAAAAGAGTAGAAAGCAGTAATATGAGGAAATGAATAAAAGCAATGTTAACTCATGGCCACTGGAAAACACTAACATGAGCAAAATCAGAACAAACATGGTGAAGCAATATTGCACAAATAGAAAGATAATGCTTAATTTTTTATTAACAAAAACATAGTAGATCCAACATGCATAAAATATGGTAAAAACAAGCAAGAGTACCAACGTCATTACAACCCAAATACAAGAACTGCATAAAGACAGTAGAAACAAAAGATAGGGAGATCAAAGGGTTATGTGAATGGGCATAAGGAGACTGTAAATAGGAAATGAGAGGCTAGGACAGGGGACAACTTAGAGCTTGGCGAGAATCTTGTCAATTTGCTCATTTGCAGCCTGTTTATCACGATCCAGTTGTTGGGTCATTCCTCCACCTGCGTTTTCATGTCAGCTACCTCATCAATGAGCTGCACATTTTCTTTCTTTAACTACTCTGAGGTACATGGTTCCTCTCTTTCCTGTGTGCTCTGCTCTTCAGAAGCTCAACCTTCAGGGTATCATATTCAGTGTCCTTCTGAGCTAAGAGCAGGGTCAGGTTATTTATCTCTTCATTTGCCCTTTCCTGGGCATCGATCAGACTTGAAATAATAGAGTTGCTCCCAACTTCTCATTTCTTAAGCACACATTCACACTCTTAAGGAGTGCTCATGGGGAACATTTGCATTCTTGTGCCTAATGTATAATTAATGGCCCTGATCACAAAATGCTTAAACACCTTAGTAAGAAAGAATTTGTACGTCAACCCATGACAACCATCCTTAACCGTAATCACCTTCAACATATACTCTAGCATCATAGCAGACAAACTAACCTGAGTGAATATGGTCAAGGCTTTCATAAGGTACAAGTCAGGAGTAGCTGTTATTGAACGTCTCTCAGAATGAGGCTGTCACGATCCGTTCCGGGGCCCGTGACTGGTGCCTTACCCGGGCACCCAAGTAGTCATACATCAGAGAAATCAGCGGAACATAAAACAAGACATGAATCAAATGTAAAATGAGACACATTTTATCTGAGAGAAAGTCGCCTTTCGGCATATATATATATATACAAAGTTTGAACAGTTACATCCTTTACAACCCTGCCACAAAGGCATGCACTCTAAGATTTTTATACAACAACTATGACGGGACAGGGCCCCGCCATACCCCTGAATGTACAAGAACCTACAACTCAGGGAAAACATACCCAAAAGATAAGCCTCCGGAGAAACGGAGTTTCCCAATACGTTGAATTGCGATCCTATGAGCGAGGATCAACGACTGGTGTACCTCTACCTGTGGCATGAACGCGCCGAGAGGTCAATCTAACAGTACCAAGTATGTGAAACTGAAAAATACTGTAAGTGAAATCATAACAGTCTATATAAAATAGGAGACATGTATGATGACCAACTACAGTTCACAATATAATCTAGCACACATATCAAGTCAGGGACTCACGCCCGTAAGTCATCACTCAAATATAACTCGGGAATTAACATGCGACGCGTGCCGGCAAGATCTTACCTCGGTACAAGCATGGCCATGGAACCATCCTAATGGAAACATACCCGTGGGCCACCCATCGTGTCAGTATGTCCAAAGGAAATAACAAGATAACAATCATAATGGAAGCATACTCGTGGGCCACCCATCGTGTCAGTATGTCCAAAGCAAATAACAAGATAACACTCCTAATGGAAGCATACCCGTGGGCCACCCATCGTGTCAGTATGTCCAAAAGGAAGTAACAAGATAACAATAAAAAATGGAAGCATACTCGTGGGCCACCCATCGTGTCAGTATATCCAAAGCAAATAACAAGATAACACTCTTAATGGAAGCATACCCGTGGGCCACCCATCGTGTCAGTATGTCCAAAAGGATCGATATAGTGGAAGCATACCCGTGGGCCACCCATCGTGTCAGTATGTCCATCAATCAATCAGATAGCCGGCCTTCCAACGAGAGACGCGGTAGCACAGAAATACAACACTTGCACAACAAAGGTTATCACCACAAGCATAGGCAAGTTCAATCATACTTACAGACATTTATTTTATTACAACAAATCTGGGTTTTAATCCCAAAGTACTACATACATTTATCCTTTCAAAACGACCTCTTTTTACGTAAAAACAACTCGTTACTATTATTCGTAGTACCAAATACGTTCATGTTAAAATCAAGTACTTTACACTATTTTAAACCAAGTGGCTTACACCTTTTAGAACAACGTCAAGTAACAACATTCTTTTTCCAAAAGTTCAAGTTTGCCTAATTTCAGATACTCAAGTCTTTTAGTTTCGAAAGCTTTCATAGTTTATAGTCTTAATCAAATAACATACTCTCTTTTAAAACAATTGAGTAACGTATGCCTTATGTGTGAGTAGGTTATTCTTATTCATAATCAATCTTATTAAAGCAGCCATGATCTAGGAAATGTAATATCATTTTGTCTTATCTTAGCTTCTATGCAGATGGAGATTTCTACTGGTTTTAATAATACTTAATTATTCAATACATTTCCCTTTATTAGCGCTGCAGTGGTTTGTTCGATACTTATTCTGATTTCTGAAATCAGTAAAACATTATTCTTTTAAAAACCAAGTATTACTCTTCTTTCAAAACGGTTCTTAATTCTTTTGAAATACTTCAAGATTCTTATTATTCAGGCTTAAGTCAAAAGACATTGCCGTAAAACCACGTTCAGTTAACACACGTACGTCTACCGTACTATATATATATACTTTTAAAATATCATGCTCAAGAGTATAGGAAGAATCACATACCTCGCGACGATTATCGACTATAAGCAAATAGCTCCAAAGTACTGTAATCCGGCTAGCCCTTTCCACCCTTCGAGTAGAATACGCTACTTGCAGTACTTCAACCTATAACAGTCATACAAGTCTATCAACGTCTAGACTACTCTGCAGAATAATTCTAGATACAAATTCCTTATTCTACGGAAAATTGGGCAGCACTTCCCTACCCGCCAAACTACAAGTTTCATCAGAAATACGATCCCATGTAAGTCTGATTCACTTCTTTTAATATTCTTACGATGTGATTTCAATTCAATTCTCTTCTTTTATACCATTCTTCTATATATCTTATACTCATTTCTATACTACTACAGTATGTAATTTCCAATTACAATAGAAGGTCAAGAGTATTTACCTCGTTAAGCCCAAAATTATCCAAGTTTTAATGTCGATCCTGAGCAACGTTTAGCTCCTACTGGCGCTCCAACCCGCTCCAAACAACCCTTAGAAGTTCTACACAACTTCTTCTTAATACTTCAACTCGTATGAAGATTTCCTTAGGGTTTCGTTTAGTAGCTAAAGGAAGTATAATAGTATTTCGGGCTTTTAGTATAGGTGTAACCTTGGAATACTACAAGGTATTTGGGCCAAGGTATTTTGGAATAAGAATACTTGGAGAATACTTTTCTACCAAGGGGGTGTTTTACGAAACAACTAGGCAAGGGGAGATGTTTCGCCAAGGCCTCTCAAAGGGGAGAGCCTTGGACGAATTCTACACTTAAGGGGGAGAGAGTTTTTAGACTTGGAAAATGATTTGTGGATGAAGATTTAGTCTTGCATTTGAGGGGTATTTATAGGCCAATCAATGGCCAAGATTAAGCCAAGTGGGGGGGCAAGTGGAGGGTGAGGATTTGGACATGTGTGTGTGGGTCCCACCTTATCAATCTACCACACAAATATCCTACCTAATCCTTGACCAAAGAAAAGGCAAGAAAAACGCTCAAGTTTCGTCCATTTGAGGGTGACAAGTGTCACCCTCCCGTTGGTCCAAAATATTTCATCTCTCGGAAAAATCTGCAAAAATAATAAATGACATAGCCGTAATTTTCCCTTCGCAAAGTTCGGAAAACGTTTCGTCGGAAAACGATTCTTTTCGCTAGTTGTGCACAAATTTCGCCACTTTTCCTACTTAAGGCTTAAACTTTTGTACGCACGCCTCACGCATACTACGGAAATACGGTATAACATTCTCCTCCTAGAAACATTCGTCCCGAATGTTCCTTCTCACGACGGATAACGATAAAGTTTCTCTTAACAAGTTGCCAATGCCACACCTGGCCACAAAATAACACCCGCGCAACTACTTAACCCAAGTCAACGAGGAATCATCCCTACATCACAAAAGCTTTCACCCTGGTCTAAAGGATACTCCCTTCGCATCTTCACTTCACAACAAAATGATCTATTTTATTCTGCTAACACACGTTCACTTCTTTCCTTACTCGTCGTACTCTTCTTGAACACTTGAACTCTCCTGGTATACGTACCATACTTCAGTCATTACTTCAGTTCCCAAAATTTCTGGAGCCACTACCTCCAAACTTGGTCATCTTACTAGCCTCGATCTTCTTTAAGGCCATTCCCGGCCTTCACGAACCGCTTCTGGTCGAACATATCCAAGAACTCATACGATGGTCATCTAAACTTGGGCCTAGCACCCTCGTGACCCTACCACCTGGCGGGACCACCCAAAACTGACCCCACCTTAATCCGGGCTACGGGTTGACCCGCAAATGGTCCTCAACCCGACCCATAATCGCGCCAAACTCTTGTCCCCCGATCCGGAACAATCTTACCTATTCAAGTCCAGAAAGCTACCACTTTCATCTTACACAACCCATGGAATTATCCCACAATACTAGGCACTCTGATAAAGGTCAATATAAACTTAAATCTTTTACTCAAGATGGCCTCGCATCTAAGGTCTCTACGTGTAATATTCTAAGGTTCATACCTTCCCTGCCCCCATACTTATCCTTTCAACTAACCATGTCTCTAAACCACAATATACACAACACTATCTGCATAGTACTCAAAGATATAATCATCGTATCACGCATGCTAATCTCTAAAGGGTTAAGGATATACGAAAAGATAGGCGCTTCAAAGGACCGCTAAAATCGAACTTCCACCGCGACTCTACCGTGGCTGCCGTGTATGAACATCCCGCCTAGCTATGGAAGGTGAAGAACCCGCAATCGATTCGTAGTCTGCTATCCCACCGCTACCTGCCTGACGATCTCGCCAAATGGCCCTGTTGGCCGCAAGCATAGCAATCTCCCAAATTAGTACGATACTCTCCCTTATGAATGTTTCCACAACGGCCACACTGAGACAAGGGTGGCCTCATCCGGCGAGCACTCCTACTCCCCTGAGAATCTGAAACCTGGGAGCCCTGACCTGCTCCTGAATACTCTGGATGCCCTGAAGATTGTGGAGGACCACTCAGATCGGGCGAGGCGCATAACTAGTCTCTGGCGAGGCGGTCCGCCAAAGTCGCCAAAAGACCGCTGTTCTTCGCTGATCTTGGTCATTCCGTCGACCTCTCCGCTCCTCACACCTGCGCATAAGCTGCGTGCGGCAATGTCCATGCCTGAAGAGCTACACCAACAAGCCTCGCCAAGTAGTCATCTAGCCCGTAACGTAGCGGTGTACTCATCCTCCATATCGCTACTACGGGGACATACCGAGCCAATGAGTCGAACTCACATTGTACTCCCGAATCAGACGCCTGCTTCGCCAACATCAAAAATCTGTTTACCGAGCCCTCCTCATCCGCGAGGCAAGAAATGTGCAAGAAATGCCCCTGAGAACTCGTCCCAAACGGCTGGAAGTGCATACTCTCCCCGGGACAGCTCCCACGAATCAAACCAGTCGACTGCAGTATCACGCAGCCGATGCGAACCTAAGACCACCGACTCGGTCTCCGAAGCCTTGATCACTCACGATCCGTCAGAATCGCTTGATGAACTCTCGCGGATCATCCTCGGACTCGACCGTAGAACTCTGGCGGGCTACAACTCAGAAAGTCCCGTAGCCTCAAACTATCCGATCTCGGGTGAACCATGGGTACTCGAATCGAATCGCCAGATCCAAACTTATCTCATGTTCGCCACGATCCCGCCGAATCGGGCCATCTCTTTGTACCCAACTCTCTCGCCTCGTGTGCCGGACCGAGGTGCAGTATCGGTCTCATCGCCCACCGCTGCGCTCTAAACTGCTGGGCCGGGCGGCGTCGCAAAACTCGCCGCGTCAAGCACTATCTCGTGTAATGACCGGCTGCGCCTCGTACTCTCCACTTACCAGCAGCTCCCTAGGCCGCTTGCCCATCTGGGCTGCGCTTTGCGCGAGGCATAATCGGTGAAAGCGAAATACGTCGGAGGGTCCAACTTACAACACGCCTCTAAGGCACGATTTGGAATGAGAAGAATGGAAACCAATCCTAAATGTCCTGCGACTCGATTATAGATGTGGTGCACAACATCGATAATCAAGACTCTACTGAACACGATGCGTAGACACTTTCAGGATTAATTGCTCGATACCACTTTTGTCACGACCTGTTCGGCCCGTGGATCGTGTCTTACCCGGCACCCAAGTAGTCATACATCGAGAAATCGTGAACATAAAACAAGACATGAATCAAATGTAAATGAGACACATTTTATCGAGAGAAAGTCGCTTTTCTATATATATATATACAAAGTTTGAAAGCTATATCCTTACAACCCCGCCACAACAAAGGCTGCACTTAAGATTTTTATACAACAACTATGACGGACAGGGCCGCCATACCTCGAATGTACAAGAACCTACAACTCGGGAAAACATACCTAAAAGATAAGCCTCCGAGAAACGGAGCTTTCAATCTGTTGAATGCGATCCCATGAGCGAGGATCAACGATCGTGTACTTCACCGCGACATGAACGCAGCCCAAGGAGGTCGATAACAGGTACCAAGTATGTGAAACTGAAAAATACTGTAAGTGAAATCATAACAGTCTATATAAAACAGGAGACATGTATGATGACCAACTACAGTTCACAATATAATCTAGCACACATATCAAGTCAGGGACTCACGCCCGTAAGTCATCACTCAAATATAACTCGGGAATTTAACCCGCAAACGGCCGCATGCCCCGGCATCTTACCTCGGTACAAGCATGGCCATGGAACCATCCTAATGGAAACATACCCGTGGGCCACCCATCGTGTCAGTATGTCCAAAGGAAATAACAAGATAACAATCATAATGGAAGCATACTCGTGGGCCACCCATCGTGTCAGTATGTCCAAAGCAAATAACAAGATAACACTCATAATGGAAGCATACCCGTGGGCCACCCATCGTGTCAGTATGTCCAAAAGGAAGTAACAAGATAACAATAAAAAATGGAAGCATACTCGTGGGCCACCCATCGTGTCAGTATGTCCAAAGCAAATAACAAGATAACACTCCTAATGGAAGCATACCCGTGGGCCACCCATCGTGTCAGTATGTCCAAAAGGATCGATATAGTGGAAGCATACCCGTGGGCCACCCATCGTGTCAGTATGTCCATCAATCAATCAGATAGCCGGCCCTCCAACGAGAGACGCGGTAGCACAGAAATACAACACTTGCACAACAAAGGTTATCACCACAAGCATAGGCAAGTTCAATCATACTTACAGACATTTATTTTATTACAACAAATCCGGGTTTTAATCCCAAAGTACTACATACATTTATCCTTTCAAAACGACCTCTTTTTACGTAAAAACAACTCGTTACTATTATCCGTAGTACCAAATACGTTCATGTTAAAATCAAGTATTTTACACTATTTTAAACCAAGTGGCTTACACCTTTTAGAACAACGTCAAGTAACAACATTCTTTTTCCAAAAGTTCAAGTTTGCCTAATTTCAGATACTCAAGTCTTTTAGTTTCGAAAGCTTTCATAGTTTATAGTCTTAATCAAATAACATACTCTCTTTTAAAACAATTGAGTAACGTATGCCTTATGTATGAGTAGGTTATTCTTATTCATAATCAATCTTATTAAAGCAGCCATGATCTAGGAAATGTAATATCATTTTGTCTTATCTTAGCTTCTATGCAGATGGAGATTTCTACTGGTTTTAATAATACTTAATTATTCAATACATTTCCCTTTATTAGCGCTGCAGTGGTTTGTTCGATACTTATTCTGATTTCTGAAATCAGTAAAACATTATTCTTTTAAAAACCAAGTATTACTCTTCTTTCAAAACGGTTCTTAATTCTTTTGAAATACTTCAAGATTCTTATTATTCAGGCTTAAGTCAAAAGACATCACAGTAAACCACGTTCAGTTAACACACGGACGTCTACCGTACTATATATATATACTTTTAAAATATCATGCTCAAGAGTATAGGAAGAATCACATACCTCGCGACGATTATCGACTATAAGCAAATAGCTCCAAATCATGAATCCGCTAGCCCTTTCCACCCTTCGAGTAGAATACGCTACTTGCAGTACTTCAACCTATAACAGTCATACAAGTCTATCAACGTCTAGACTACTCTGCAGAATAATTCTAGATACAAATTCCTTATTCTACGGAAAATTGGCAAGACTTCCTACCCGCCAAACTACACAAGTCTCATCAGAATACAATCCATGTAAGTACAGCTGATTCTTCTTTAATATTCTTCTGATGTGATTTCAATTCAATTCTCTTCTTTTATACCATTCTTCTATATATCTTATACTCATTTCTATACTACTACAGTATGTAATTTCCAATTACAATAGAAGGTCAAGAGTATTTACCTCGTTAAGCCCAAAATTATCCAAGTTTTAATGTCGATCCTGAGCAACGTTTAGCTCCTACTCTGGGCGCTCCAATCCGCTCCAAACAACCCTTAGAAGTTCTACACAACTTCTTCTTAATACTTCAACTCGCTATGAAGATTTCCTTAGGGTTTCGTTTAGTAGCTAAAGGAAGTATAATAGTATTTCTGGGCTTTTAGTATAGGTGTAACCTTGGAATACTACAAGGTATTTGGGCCAAGGTATTTTGGAATAGTAACAATACTTGGAGAATACTTTTCTACCAAGGGGGTGTTTCTGAAAACAACTAGGCAAGGGAGATGTTTCGCCAAGGCCTCTCAAAGGGGAGGAGCCTGACGAATTCTACACTTAAGGGGAGAGAGTTTTTAGACTTGGAAAATGATTTGTGGATGAAGATTTAGTCTTGCATTGGAGGGTATTTATAGGCCAATCAATGGCCAAGATTAAGCAAGTGGGGGCAAGTGGAGGTGAGGATTTGGACATGTGTGTGTGGGTCCCACCTATCAATCTACCACACAAATATCCTACCTAATCCTTGACCAAAGAAAAGGCAAGAAAACGCCTGTTTCGTCCATTTGAGGGTGACAAGTGTCACCCTCCCGTTGGTCCAAAATATTTCATCTCTCGGAAAAATCCGCAAAAATAATAAATGACATAGCCGTAATTTTCCCTTCGCAAAGTCCGGAAAACATTTCGTCGGAAAACGATTCTTTTCGCTAGTTGTGCACAAATTTCGCCACTTTGCCTACTTAAGGCTTAAACTTTTGTATGTACGCCCTCACGTACATACTCTGGAAATACGGGGTATAACAGAGGCAACAATACCTTGTTGACCAGTTCAAAGAGAAGTTGATATTCATGCTTGAGCTGCTTTTTAAAGACCCATTCCCCCTTGATGTTCCCTTCCTGCTTTGCCATCAGTTTCAGGAATTCCGCACAGGTTGTTCTCTTTCTTACGGTGTTTAGGCCATCAATTGAAACTTCAAGAATCCTTCTAATTGTCTTTTCATCTAGTGTGAAATCAGTACCATTCACACTGGTCATGGGGGAATCATAATCATCAGTAAAGAAAAGGGTGGCATAGAATTCTATTACCTCTAATTCAAATAATACAAGTAATGGAGGTCGGAATAGATGACTGTAATTTTGGAACTCAACCATTTCCAGTACATCTTGCATTCCAGGCTTCTCGGCAATTTCTGGATCAAAGACTCTCCCATTTAGCATCTTTGAGTTCTCAGCACCTCTCATATTTTTCCCTCAGTAATATCTACTTTTTGAATCTTGGAGAAGGAAACAGGTTCCTCACTCTCAACAATTTTCCTCTTCATTCGAGGATATGATCTTCCTTTCTTTCCTGAGGTACCTGATCCTCAGCATTAGGTTTCTCACTCTTAATAGTTGATTTCCCTTTCATCTGTTTTCTTTCTTTAAACTTCTTCTCTCAAATGGAGTTTCCTCTACTTTATGTTCCTCTTCATATTTTTCAAGTTCCACCAACTTCTTTGGTGACACCTCTTTTTTATAAACCAGCATCATACGCACTAGACATTTCCTTTTTGTAGTTTTCCCTTGTTTTCTTTTAAAGTAGAGTCCATTTAGGCCTTAGCTTTCCCTTAGTAGTTGGACCTCGTTAGGACATTGTCTTCCCCTTACTCACTTTGTCTTTCGGAGAGGACCCAATATTCTTCTTAACACCAGATTCAATGCAATATCATCATCGCCAACCTCTTTAAAAGGAGTGACATTTACAAGTGCTTCACTTGCAGGTATATCTCCTAGGGGCACAGTTATAGTAGACACATGTTAGGAACCCGGTGTTCCATACCATTTAGGAGCAGTCTATACAAAATTCACTATATGTCCATGTGCTAAGTAAAGTAGATTACCTTTTGTACTCAATAGTATCAAAAGTACAAATAGTTTTTCATTGATTCATGTAGATTTGTGGGAACCATATAGAGTACCTACATATGATGGAAACAAGTACTTTCTTACAATAGTAGATGATTACTCAAGATTTATATGGATATTTCTTCTTAAAGAAAAATCTGAAGTTTATCTTGCATTATAGTATTTCTTTTCATATGTGAAGACTCAATTTAACAGACTATGTTAAAGTGATAAATGATAATGGAACTGAGTTTATTACTACAATGTGCAATACATGTTCAAATAATTAGGCATAGTTCATCAAACTACTTGTGTCTATAATCCTCAGCAAAATGGAGTAGCTGAAAGAAAATATAGGCAATATTAAAGATCACTAGAGCAGTAAGGCTACAAGATTGCATACCAATAAAATTTTGGGGTCATTGTGTGTTAGCTGCAGTTTACTTTTAGGGCCAGTTTGGTACAACTTATTAAAAAGTGCTTTTAGGAGTAGAGTTTTTTTATTAAAAAGTGGTTAGGTGTTTGGTTGTCAATAAAAAAAGTATTTTTGTATAAAAAACAAAAAAGTTGAAGGCCAAAATAAGCTCTACTCAAGAAGCTCAAATTTTGAGTTTCTTCCAAAAGTGTTTTTGGAATCCAAAAACACTTTTGGATTCCACAATCAAACACTCCAATTAAAGGCCAAAAGTGCTTTTGGCTCTCCAAAAGCACTTTTGGCCTTTAAAAAAGCCATACCCAACAAGCACTTAATCAATAGATTACCTACTCAAGTAGTAAGTGGTAAATCACCCTATGAGAAAATATATAACAAAAAACCTAGTCTTAATCACTTAAAGGTACTATGGTGTTTATGTTTTTCCATAGATCCAACTCAATAAGACAAATTACTGTCAAGATAAAAAATGGCTATACATATGGGGTATTCAGATGTGCAGAAAGGTTATGTGCTATATGATATATCTAACAAAGTGTTTTTTTGTGAATAGGGATGTCATATTCCATAAATATGTTTTCCCATTTCACACACAAACAAGCAGTTCACAACCAACTTTTCCTACAATGGTCCAAATACAGAAGATGAAGACATTCCAACTTGCATTCCTTTGGGGCACACACAGACTGAGAATTCAACATATACTGAAGCTATTATATCTCATGAATTGATAAGCACAGATACTCAACCACAAAATACTGTCCAAACTCCAGTTCAAACACTTATACCTCAATTAACATAGACTACATCACCAAATCTTATACCTCAATTATCACAAATTGTGCCTTCAAATCCTACATTTGTGCCTACAAGACAATCATCTAGAGGGATTAAACCAGTTTGGATGAAGGATTTTATATCACTAAACATACATCATGAGGTGCCTTATTCAATGGATCAATTTATTAGTTATGACAGCATCTCAGATAACTACAAGACATATGTAGATGCAGTATCTAGTGTTATATAACCCAAGACATATGCAGAAGCTATCAAAGATCCAAAATGGATACAAGTTATGAAGGAATAGATTCAAGCATTGGAGAGTATACAACACTTGGACAGTGGTTCCCTTACCATAAGGCAAGAGTACTATAGGATGTAAATAGATCTACAAGAACAAGTACAAGTTAAATGGTGAAATAGAAAAGGTCCAACGTAAGGTTGGTGGCCAAGGGTTACAACTAAAAGGAAGGAATTGTTTATCAAGAAATATTCTCACATATGGTTAAAATGGTGACTGCGAGAAGTGTTTTGTCATTAGTTGCATCTCACAAGTGGCACATATATCAAATGAATGTTTATGATGCCTTTCTACAAGGTGATTTACATGATGAAATTTACATGGACATGCAACAAGGATTCACCAATCGGGGGAGAATAAGGCAGTATGCAAATTGGTAAAGTCATTGTATAACCTTAAACAAGCACCTAGGTAGTGGAATGCCAAATTGTGTGAAGTATTGACAAAGTTTCAATTTAAACAGTCCCAATATGTTCATTCTCTATTCATAAAAAGGTCAGGACAACAAACTATCATTGTACTAGTGTATGTAGATGATATGTTGATCACAGGAGCAAGCCTAGAAGCTCTACAGAGACCTTTCAAAATGAAAGATTTAGGAGATCTAAAGTATTTCCTAGGCATATAATTTGCTAGATCAAAGCAAGGTATAGCTATGCATCAAAGGAAATATGCCTTGGAACTAATATCTAAGACTGGAGTTGCAGCTGCTAAACCATCATCTACACCAATTGACACAAATGTCAAGTTGACCTCAAAACAGTATGATGAGCAGTTTGAAAACAAGTACAATGTTAAAACACATGAAGATCCTTTAGTGAATCAAGAAACATATCACATATTAATTGAAAAATTGTTGTACCTTACGGTGACCAGACCAGATATATCATATGGAGTTCAAACTTTAAGTCAATTTTTGCAACAACCAAAGAAAAGTCATATGGATGCAGCACTGAGGATTGTGAAGAATATCAAACATGATCCAGGACAAAGAATACTTTTATCTAGCGCTGAGAAAAATATAGTTACAACTTATTGTGATGCAGACTAGGCAGCTTGTCCATTAACTAGGAAATCAGTAATATGTTTTGTGATAAAACTGGGTGATTCTCTAGTGTCTTGGAAGTCAAAAAAGCAAACCACTGTTATTGTCAATCTAGACATTCAATGTTTAACCACAATAATATAGAAATATAATTCAAGAGGTATTGAAATCAACAACAATATAACCAGCAAATGAAGAACATTTACTAACTTGTTTTATATAGAGGCCTGCAAATGCAGTTACCTAAGACAAAAATTCGTCCCCGTTTGTGCTGCAGTTGATCGGACGTCTGCCTTGAGGATGCAACTATCCGAGTGATAGTTCTAGCACAAGAACTTCACTCCTGGCGAATCTACTATATGTGTTCTTCAGAAATGGTTTTGAAGATGAAAAAGAAGAGACAAGTAGAAATCTTCTTAAGTTTTTTATTCTCAAAATCAGAAGATTTAATCTTGTTAATTGTTTGTTGTATATTAAAACAAGTGATCAACATGCTATTTATAGCATATCAAACGTCCATAAGAAGCTATTAACCAAAGGTTGTGACTTTATGTGAAGAGTTGCAACTTTTAGTTCAAATCTAGAATTTCGTTCTGTGCACGCGGTCGCATGCGTCGTCGGAATTTCTGAGGCTCTCGAATGTTTCAGACCGCGTCCGCATCTTAGGCGCGCGGACGTGCCTTTTCACAGCGCATATTTTTGATCACTTAATCTCTTCTTCTTCTACAAGTTCCAA
The DNA here is from genome assembly GCA_029844215.1 of Przewalskia tangutica. Taxonomy (NCBI): domain Eukaryota; kingdom Viridiplantae; phylum Streptophyta; class Magnoliopsida; order Solanales; family Solanaceae; genus Przewalskia; species Przewalskia tangutica. Next base: position 9,029,382 of record CM056718.1, on the reverse strand, counting down.
CAATACCCCACATTTTCTATTCACACATCCAACAATACCCCACATGTGGATAGAAAATAAGATAAAGGAACTTGTCTTCATTTATGTCAAACGTGATATGACATGCATCGGAGACGGTGTCTTTTGGACTTGAACCGCTCGTACTGAGTACCTATCGGATCTACTTGTGAAGTAGTTGACGTAGTGCCTTGAACTATTCACGTTTTGTAGTAAATCGAGACAACAAGCATCACACACATCATACCAACATATTTCAATTATTACGGTTGTGTTCTTTTCGGTCATGAACAACTCCTATCTTCATGAGAATTTCTAGAGAACTTAGTCATCTCGGTTCTCCCAGATGCGACCACACAACAATCTCACATAGGTAATATTAATCAAGAATAGTCTGTACTATCCCACCATAATGGCTATTAATATTATTAAGAACCGAAGTTAAGCCCTATATCGTCAACGGAATAACACACTTGGTACATCATAGGAACGAGCATATGTGTGTTTTACGCTCCTTGAGTATTCCCCAACTAGTTTGCCTTTTGAACCTAAACCATGGGATCTCCAATTATGATAGGTAAGGTTTCCAAGAGTTCACAACTCATTGTATTGGCTTTAAGCCCATCCCCCTCGATGTAAATACGACTTTCTCTCGTGTAAGGCCTTTTGTCAAAGGATTCGCTATATTGTCATTTGATTTTACATAATCAATGGAAATTATTCCATTCTTCAGCAAACTTCGTATTGTATTATGACGTCGCCTTATGTGCCTTGATTTGCCATTATATATTTGATTTTTTGCCCTCGTCAGGGCAGCCATACTATCACAATGTATGCAAATGACGGTCATTGGCTTTGTCCACAACGGAATACCTTCTAGGAAGTTTTTTAGTCATTCTGCCTCTTCGGCAACTTTATCCAAGGCTACAAACTCTGCTTCCATAGTTGATCTCGTATTTACCGTTTACTTTGATGATTTTCATGATACCGACGCTTCACCAAGTATAAATACATACCCACTTGTGGACTTACTTTCTGAATGGTTGGAAATTCAATTAGCATCACAATATCCTTCTAACACGGGAGGATATTTTCTATAATGCAACCCATAGTTCATTGTATGTTTAGGTATCGTAGTGCCCTTATTAGCGCTACCTAATGATCATTTCCAGGATTGTGTGAGTATCGACTAAGTCAACTCACTGTATATTCCAAATCCGATCTCGTACAATTCATTATGTACATCAAGCTTCCAATAACTTGTGTATACTCCAATTGAGACACACTATCACCTTCATTTTTCTTAAGGTGACAAGTGGGATCAAATGACGTAACAACCGGTCTATCATCATAATGTCCAAATTTTCTAAGGACTTTCTCAACATAATGGGATTGGGTTAGTACATAACCATCAGAATTTCTTTGGATTCTAATACGAAGAATGACATCCGCTATTCTCATATCTTTCATATCGAAAGCGGCATGCAACATCTTCTTAGTTTGGTTAATAACATCCTTACTTATTCCCATAATTAGCATATCATCCACATACAAGCATATAATGACATGTGCATTATTACATTCCTTAATGTAGACACATTTGTCACATTCGTTTATTTGAAAACCATTTAATAATAATGTATTATCAAACTTCTCATGCAATTTCTTTGGCGCTTGTTTAAGTCCATATAATGAATTAACCAATTTACAGATTTTCTTCTCTTGACCTTTCACAACAAACCCTTCGGGTTATTCCATATAAATTTCTTCATCTAATTCACATTCAAGAATGCAGTCTTCACATCCATTTGATGAATTTCCAAATTGTGAATCGCTGCTATAGAAATTAACGTCCTTATAGACGTAATTCTCATCACTAGTGAGTATGTATCAAAGAAATCCACACCTTTCTTTTGTCGGAATCATTTGGCTACTATCCGAGCTTTGTATTTCTCTATAGTACCATCAGGTCTTAACTTCCGTTTAAAGATCCATTTGTGACCTATTGGTTTCTGTCCCGGAGGAAGATCAACCAAAATCCATGTATTATTTTGTACAATGGATTCTACTTCATTTTGGATAGCCTCCTTCCAATAAGGTGCTTCGGATGATTCTATTGCAGCCTTATATATTTGAGGTTCTCTTTCAACGGAAAATGTCATAAAGTTTGGTCCAAATTTTTTGGTTATTTTACCACGTTTACTTCTCCTTGGATCAGAATTTTCTTCTTGAACCGATGAAGTAAGATTATCAACATTTTGAGGCAGTGTCCTCTTCTTAGAATTAGGAACACTTTTATCTTTGTCTTTATAAGGAAAAATATCCTCAAAAAGGCTTCAGCAGATTCTATAAGTGTATTTTTGTGAATACCTTCAACATCGGAATGATACACCAAAAACTTATATGCCGCACTATTATTGGCAAGACCAACATAAATGCAATCTACTGTTTTTTTGTCCAAATTTAGTTCTCTTGGTAAGGGAACTTGAACTTTTGTTAGACAACCCCACACTTTCATCCTTTTAAAAGTAGGCAATCTTCCATTCCATAATTCGTATGGAGATTGATCACTTTTCTTTTGAGGAATTCTATTCAATATCATATTTGCAGTAATTAATGTCTCACCCCATAGACTTAGAGGTGCACCCGAACTAATCAACATTGAATTTATCATATTTTTCAATGTTCTATTCTTTCGTTCGACAATTCCATTTTGTTGTGGAGTATATGGAGCAGTGGTTTGATGAATTATACCATGAGTGGAACAGAATTCCTTGAACTCATTAGATTTATATTCATCACATCTATCCGACCTTAGCATTTTAATTCTTTTGTCAAGTTGGTTTTCCACTTCTTCTTTGTATGTTTTAAACATGTTCAAAGCCTCATCTTTGGTATGTATTAAGTATACATAACAAAATTTACTGCAATCATTAATAAATGATATATAATAATTATTTCCTCCACGAGAAGAGGTTGCTTGGTAATCACATAAATCACTATGAATCAAATCAAGCACTTCATTTGATTTCACAACAGATTTGTGAGGATGACTTGCATATTTAGATTTTATGCATACCACACATTTGTTTATTTTGTTCATGGAACATTTTGGCAACATGCCTAGCTTTACCATTCTTTGTAAGGACGATAATTTACATTCCCTAATCGAGAATGCCATAGAGAAGGGGAATCAACCATATACATAGAAGCATTGCTAGTGCTTGCATTTTCATTAATAATGACAATTGCCTTAGTAAGTACAACACTTAGTTTGAAGAGTCCCTCACTGAGGTAACCCTTTCCTACAAACACCCCACCTTTGGTGAGTACAAATTTGTCAGATTCAATTACAACTTTGTAGCCTTTGTTACTAAGAACAGACCCATAAATTAAATTCTTACAAATTTCAGGCACGTGCAACACATTTGTGAGCACAAGATCATTCTCGGAAGTGAGCCTCAAAGTCACATTCCCTTTCCCTTCTACCTTCACAGCAGCGGCATTTTCCACGAACAGTGGTTCTCCATCCTTGATGGCTTGGTAAGATGAAAACATATTCCTTTCAGAACATACATGCATTGTAGCACCCGAATCCATCCACCAATCGGTTGAATTTGTAACCAGATTTGCTTGTGCAGTCACAACGCCAATGAAATCAGCATTAGTCTTTTCATTCTTCCGGTTATCCTCTTCAACTCGAAGTTCAAGAACCAATTGCACAAAATTCATTCCCTCAACAAGGAAATCTGGGTTAAGGCCCAAGCCTTCAACCTTTAATTCATGAACAAAGACATGGAGTTCCTCCACTTGTTTGGCAACAAACTTTGCATCGCTCATCTTGAAGTTTAAAAACTTGCCAATGACGAACTTCTTGGAACAAGCAACCTCAGCGTTATACTTGTTTTCCAACGACTGCCACAACTCCCGTACTGTTTTGAAAGTGGAGTTAACATCATAGAGAGTATCATCCAAGACATTCAGAATATAATATCTGCACATAAATTCTTGGGTGTCCCAAGTATCACTAGCCTTCAGCCTTTCGGCTCTCTCTACATCAGTAGGAGCATTCTCCCCTTCTCCTTCCAGCAAAGCCATAGGAGCCTCAGCAATCAACATGTTTGCCACGTGAAGTGTTGTCAAATAGAACAACATCTTCTGTTGTCAGCGCTTGAAATCAGAGCCTTTGAGTTTCTCAGGCTTCTCCACATGGTTTTTCACCATTGATGATCCAGATTGATTCATCCTTTTGCAAATCAGGAAAATGTATTCTCCGAAAAGTTTGCAAGCTTCACACAGTCAGAAAATAAATTTTCTGAGAATTTTTTGTCTTAGATTGTTATTGTCAATCTAGACCTTCAATGTTTAACCACAATAATATAGAAGTATAATTCAAGAGGTATTGAAATCAACAACAATATAACCAGCAAATGAAAAACATTTACTAACTTGTTTTAGATAGAGGCCTGTAAATGCAGTGACCTAAGATAAAAATTCGTCCCCGCTTATGCTGCAGTTGATCGGACGTCTGCCTTGAGGATACAACTATCTGAGTGATAGTTCTAGCACAAGAACTTCACTCCTTGCGAATCTACTATATGTGTTCTTCAGAAATGGTTTTGAAGATGAAGAAGAAAAGGCAAGTAGAAATCTTCTTAAGTTTTTTATTCTCAAAATCAGAAGATTTAATCTTGTTAATTGTTTGTTGTATATTAAAACAAGTGATCAACATGCTATTTATAGCATATCAAACGTCCATAAACAGCTATTAACTAAAGGTAGTGACTCTATGTGAAGAGTTACAATTTTTAGTTCAAATCTGGAATTTCCCGTTACGCAGCGCCGCGGCCCTGCACGTCGGCGTCGTGGCGTCGGAATTCCTGAGGCTCCCGGATGTTTCAGCACTGCGGCCCTGTCCTTGGGCGCCGCGGCTCTGTGCCTTTTCACAGCGCATATTTTTGATCACTTAATCTCTTCTTCTTCTACAAGTTCCAACAGTACCCCACAATTTCTATTCACATATCCAACAACCACAGTGTCAAGAAGCTCAGTTAAATATGAGTATAGAAGTCTTGCAATTACTACAGTAGAATTGACTTGGTTACTTGGATTATTGAAAGAAGTGGGAATAGAAATCAGTCAACCAATAGTGGTATAAAGTGATAGCCTAGCAGCATTACAAGTTGATGCTAACCCTGTGTACCATGAAAGAACAAAGCATGTAGAGATTGATTGTCATTTTATCCGGGAAAAAATACAGCTTGGTCTAATGCTAAGGACTTACCAAAGTTCAGCATGAGTATTTGAAGAGCAAACTAGGTTTGATTAACATCTTTACCACACCTAGTTTGAGGGGGAGTGTTAATATGAGTTGAAGAAATCAGATTATGTAAATGTACCAAAGTTAGTTAAGTTAGGTAAGCTAGTTAAAAGTTACTTGATAGCAGTTAGTAGTTAACAGTTAGTAGCTAACAGAGTTAGTTGTGATGGATTAGTCGATTGATTGATAAGATCATGTATATATACAAGTTCACTAATCATTGTAAACAACACAATTGAATGATACAAAGATATTGAATCCATGTCTTCATTTTCTACTTCCTTTCTCAGATTTTGTGTTCATATACTTCTTGTTCTTAATATGAAGTTCTTAATCTTCATCTAAGTCTCAGATTAAAAGAAGTAACTTGTCATGGATCACAAAACAGACACCATATAATCTCTATTTCTAACGCAATCACCAGAAAAAAAACTATCATTCAAAGTTAATTGCCACTAATAAATAGGCACAGGGGCAGGGAAAATACAAGCTTACAACATTAGATGCTTTACTGCAGAATAGGACAATTCAGTTTTCATGCAGTTGTTGCAGTGTCGTGTTAGTAGTAGAATCGTACATTATAAAAGATGCGACATATGAGAATCAATGAAGTAGTGCTCCAGTATCATGATGAATGTCAAGAAGATCAGGACTAATGGAGAACTTCAACCATCTCTTCTTCTCAATGCGCTTAATACACGGTTGCATCACCAACCCGATTGCAACAGCAGCAAGGCTTAAATCATGACTTTAACCGTAGAAAATGCCAAAACAACACCGACGAGTATGGTTGGAGGAATACACAGCAGGATGGCTCCGACTGTTTCCCCAGGTATCTTAAAAGGGCGCGATGCCTTTGGGAACTCTATTCTTAATCGTACGAATGCTATAAATTCCAAGATCATTCCAAAGCAATACAAGAAATTTTCTGCAGCTACAATCTCTTGAAAGCTCATCCACGAAAGTAAAATCACACCAGAAGCTGAGAAGAGGATCCCGACTAGAGGTGTTCCATGACGTGATCTCTTGGCAAAGAAATCGGGTAGCATTCCTCTCTCAGCCATAAGGAGTAGCTGAAAAGAGTCGCTGCTTATTTCCGCCACAAACGTCCCCATATTTGACAATGCAGCAGCCCCTTGAATCCACCATCTTAGCCAGACTCCACCAATTATTTTCGCAATATCTACGAAATAACCATCTGTCCACAAGTCACGCTCGAGTGGAACAACTCATGTACCGACCAATAGAGGGAAAAAGTATGATAAAACGACTAGAATCACAGCATAAAACAGAGCCTTAGGCAGAGTTTTCTTTGGGTTACGTACTTCTCCTACGAGAGTACTGATCGAGTCCCAATAATTCAGATTCCAGAAGAGAGTGTTTAGATACAAGTTCCAATCGACATTGTGCACATCCTCCACCAACCACCTTGTCGGCCTTATTTTTGGAATCGAAATGAGCCCCATTATGATAGAAGAAAGAATCGACAATATCCCAAGTAGAATAGCAATCCATCCAACAATAGTTAAACCTCTATAGTTCATGTAAGTGAGGACCAAAGTAATGCCTACTACCGCGATAACTCGAGGAAGTCCACCGCCTAATGCAGGAATTGCTGATTTCAGATAATCAAGAAACAAAACTGGGTAAAGAGCATTATCGATGACTCCACTTAACCATTTCACCCAACCTTGTGTTGCAAATTTACTAAACGTGGAATTATGTTTATCCCGTAATTTATGACTTGAATAATTGGTGTCCTGCACGTCAAAAATATCATTTTCACACACGTACATACGTTGTATCAAGGGTCGTAAATTTCCTTAGTGAAAGAGATATTGGTACGACTCGAATAATTGGGGTCCCGCACGTCAAAAATATCATTTCCACACACGTACACACGTTGTACCAAGAGTCGTAAATTTTCTTAGTGAAAGAGATATTGGTACGGAAAGTGTTAGTATCTGATTTTCTTGTCCATATCATGTGGCCACTGTCGGTCCCCTTCAGTATCTTATTAAGATGTTGTAGTTAGCTGGGATCAATCCCTCCTTTGATTTTTATGCAAATTTTGAAGTATTGAGACTTTCCTCTTTTGTCATTGGGAACATGTATTCTTTATTATTGGGTTAAGAATGACAAGTCTGCATCTGTCTTTCCATGTGAAGTTAATAGGTGAACTTGGTTTTATTTATGTTTTCTAATATGTGCAAACTGTATATCTGTATACATGTTTTAGATATATCATGTGTGTGTTTTGAATATCATGTAGGGCAGCCTCCTTACATGGCTGTGTAGATCAAATTATGGGCTTATATATATGTATGAATGTAATACTTGTTAAGTGGGCCAGTCACATGCATTGGACCAATCGGCTTTTCTTTCTAAATCGGAAATTTCATGTTTTCTGGGCATGTTTTAGGCTTCTGCCTATTGTCTGCATCCAAGGACAATATCCGGATTAAATAATATGGAACTTTCATTTGTTTGGGCATGATGATTTATTTCATATTTCTTAATTAAACACGAGTGTTTATACCCGAACTCAATTTTATCTTAGTATTTGTGCTATTTATTTCATTTTAATAAGTTTTGGATATTTTCTAATTCCTTTTCTTTTCTTTGTTTACATGAAATGCATTGAAGTGAATGAAGAGTCTCGTTATGAGACTTATCATAACCATGACAAATAAAGATCCACATCCATGTTCATCGTCCTATTCGCCTCGTAACTTCTAAACTCATAAGCGGAATGACATTATCATTCTCTTTAGTCGTTATTCTTGATTCTCTAATTCTGCCTCCATTTATTTGTTGTAATTTAATTACTTAACCTTGCATGGTCATCAGAATACTTAGGTTAATTAGGATTTGAATTGATGAATTGGACTTGTAGTTTCTATTTATTTTAGGATTGTCATACATGCTTAAAACTTTGCAAAATGATTTAATCATCCTTCATCTGCATATTTAATCATGCAACTAAGGTTTTGTTTCTTACCAAATTCATAATAAAAAATATTTTTTCTCATAAACTCACTTATTGACATCACATAAATAATTTATTTGTCGTTATAAAAGTTGTCTTCTTACTATCAATTGCAAAGTAATCACTTTATACACCATGCCATACACATGTTCGTCAAAATCGATTTTGCAAGTAAATACACACTTTTAATCAACAAATCAACTTTGCATGTATTTTTATAAATAACAATGTAAGTGCATAATTTTTTACTACCTTGTCAAATGCATCTTTTTAACCACTTGCAACATCCTTTTACTTAAATATTTTCAAACGTGCATTTTTTCTTAACGTAATAATCAACCTAGGTTTGACCGGACAACCGCAAGTTTGCGGATTTTAGAGGATGCTTAATCCCTTCCCTTTAGGATAATAAAGAACCCTTATCCAGAATCTCATAAGTTTCGCAGACCACTAAATGAAGTTTATTTTGCAGCATTTAGTCAGCATTTAAAGTGTCCTAATTCACTATAATAATTAGGTGGTGACTCCTTAAACATGCTTTAAATTCAAGATTCACCAAGCAGCGCGTCGCGAGCACGCAGTAAAAAACGGGTGTAACAGTGGCACCTACAAAATTTCCCCTGGTAGGCGAACCAATTCCAAAAAACAACTTTAAGAAGGTTAAATAAATGTGGAAGAGAATGAAATGCAACGTAAAATGCCAACTTTCATAAAAACACCTTTAAATACCGTTCTTACAAAAACCTTCTTTCTCATAGCCTAGTCTGACTTATACAAGGACGAAAGGGGGATAAGCTCGACAAAGACTTCGAAGGAAAGGAGGTAACCAACTGAAGGCTGCTTTGTTTGGGAAGACGTGTTCTTGTTGTTTTCTTGCTGCTGCGGCCTCAATACAATTCTGGATATCCTCTCTCTTCTTTTGCGTGCGGCCCGTGATGTTTTGATCCTTTCTTTCTTTCTTGCTCTATCGCTTTTTTTTGAGGGTCTGCTAAGACTTAAGCTTAAGAAATTACTTAAGTCAAGTTCTTGTGCTCCAACCGCGGTAGAGATGTGTTCGAACTGTTGCAAGAAATATTTCTTTATTTCTTTTTAGTGTTGGCTTTGATCGATTCATCCTCTGTCCCCAGGGTGGATGGAGGGCCCAGGGATACATCTCTATATCCGAACGGAATGATGAACTAAACAAGGGCTATCTCCCCTGATGTGACGATATAATAAGGAATAAAAAATATAATAACACTGCTCTGAATGAAAGAGACAATCTACATAAGATTGAAACTAAGGCCACCGAAGAGTAGTTTGCCTCAGCTTACCGTGCTCCAAACTGCAATGTGAATAGACAGTGTACCTGCATCCACGTAAAAGATACATCAAGCGTAGCATGAGTACACAACGTACCCCCGTAGGCATCATAGATCGACAGCAATGGAAGATACGCAAAAAGAGATAAATATCAAGTTAACAACAAGCAATCCTACTCTAACGGTTCCATATGTCAATTTGTTCATATTGTCCACATAGTAGCACAGAATCAACAAGTCGCCTTGTCCATATAAAGATCCACAAAGTCATGTAAAAGTCACAATCATGCAAGACTAGTAATTCATGTAGACCCCAATCAAATCAAGGTGTATGTATCTCTAAGTCACCTACTTCACATAAAGAGATTTATCAATCACAGAAATCATACAAGATCTAGCAATCAAGGAAATCACTTAAAGTCGCATAAAGATGTATCAATCAACCCTGTTAAGCCTCACATAATATATAGTCACAGCGATTATTACCCACTACCTTAGACATTCCACAATATAAACCTTAGGAAGGAGGATATTTAATTAACGTTCATCATCTCTAGTTTCAAGCCCTAAGTATAGCCATATCCAATTTCAAGCAAGACAACATTAGTTCGCTAGACTCTTTCCATAGATTCTAAGAATTTTCATATCCTTCACTCTATTTACCAAGACAATAATTACACATATATACACCATGTAAGCATGACCACACGACAATAATGCGACAACTATAACTGCAATCCTTGATAGACCATTTTATCAATTAGCACTGCCAATCACCAAGCAATTCAAACCAACAAAATACACAGACATAAACAAGATTGACAGTAAGTACCCAGATTCATAAAGTGTAACCACACAGCATAATCCATAGAGAACAAGCCAATCATGACCACCAACAGATCCAATATAGGCAATCCAATCATGTGATCCAAATCAAATCAGAAAGTCACTCAAGTTCCAATAAACAATCCATGTCACATTACCACACAACAAGCCACCAATTTATGAATGAATATATGAGTATGAATGCAATGCATATTCTAGGTACCTTTTTATTCCGCATACATTATGTCAAATTTTTATTATGATCATACACCCATAGGGAATCCACAAAGTTCATAAACCCCTCCGGAATATCCCATCAGATCTCAACTCATAATAATATTTATTACAGGCGTGCAACCCCGATCCCCGTGCATCATCATCATCTCAATGTTATCATCATCTCAATGTTATCATAATCTCAAAATATTCTTACATTTCCCAGTCCCTTTGGACCCACATCATACATCATATCATTCCAATATCAATATCATCAAATCATGAGTGTATGAATGCAATGACAATGCCAGGAAATAATCATAATGTCATGAGATGCAACAAGTATAGAAATGAATATTGTCGACACCCAATTTTTTTCCTCCAAAATTCAAATTAAATAGCCGAGTTTCTTAAATTGCGAACAAAGTGAAAGAGTTAATGTCAATTAATTATTTTATTTTGTTAAAGTCAAGAAGCTTAATTAGCTAATTGGATAATTAATTCTCAATCTTATTGCAACTTAGTCGGATTTTAAATGAAGAGTTTTGATTGAAAATGATTGATGTCGATTTGAGTTGAATTGGCTATCGTTACAATTTCAATACATCAAAACAACCCTCTTAAACAACTCATTTTAATTAAAATCAACCCAGAACATTTAAATTCATCGGTCCAAACGAGCAGTAGCTCTGTCTCTCTAGCGAAATCTCAGCAAAAAATAGGTTGTCGACGCCATTTTTGGCAAAGCATCAACTCGTGATCATCGTTTCAGTTTTGGTTTCTTCCTCAAGAATTCAATTAAATTCATGAGTTTATTGAGTTCTGTCCAGTTCTGTTTCCTTAAAATATGACTGAGTTTGGACAACCTAAAGTTATACTATGTTAAGTGTGTTGTTGTATGTTGAGCATAGGGCTCTAAAGATCTAAAAATTAGTTCCTTGTTGATTATTAGCTATCTGCATATCATTACTTAGTCTTGAATGTGCTGTTCTTCACTTGGTATTTTATCATATTCCCAGATTGTGAAATATTGTTCAAATGGCCTTTATCTGCATAAGTGCTCTTCCTTGACAACTTGGGATCTATCAGCTGAAAGACAAGGCATGCTTTAGGTTTGGTTTAGCCTCCTCCGATAGTGTGTCATGCCTAAGGTTATAGAAATCTTTTGATCTTGCTGCGACATCGGTATATGAATGGTGGTAACTCCTTTTGATTGCTTAATCTTCAGCTTGATGTTTGATAACAAGTTCTCAAATTCATTTGGTGTTTTTGTTGGAATCCTTACTCTTCTGGAAATCACCTTGTAGAAACTGTTGTGTATAAGCCCTTTAGACATACTAGATATCCATGATTTCCAAATTTTTGACATTTAAATATAACATTCACCTTCTTATGAGATCACTAGGAACTGTTGGTTGTCATGAAGTTACCTTGTGTGCTCATTCACTCCTTTGGCTATCCTAACCTTTATTTAATATAACAATATGTTTGTAACTTGACCAACAACAACTTAAAATGCCTCATACTTAATTTGTTATTGCTTTTGACGAACTCTGTCTCTTTACCCTTTTCTTCTTTGCATAACCTGGGGGGTTTCAAACCTCAAATGATGTTGCACATTTGAGGAAACAACAAGCTATTGCTCTAAAGGAAAGCAGCCACATTTGAGAATTCCAAGTACGTTGTTGTTAGTTGCTATGTTAAAGAAATAGAGGTTGTATTTGAGTTAAGTAAGTTGCATTTTGAGGTTACATATGCCACTCTCTTGAGACAAGTTGGGATAAATAGTTGTTGCTACTTAGTTACTGCCTTTGATAGCAAATTACTGCTCTATATTGTTGCTTGTCATGGCTACTTACTGCAACTATTTGTTGTTGTAACATTGTTGAGCTACTGCACCCTAAACTGCTACACTTTTGGAGAAAATTTGTGGTTCTCTTTATGCAAAATGACTGCTACAATCTTGGTCATCTACACCTGCTTTTGAGAGTGTTTTACTAATGTAACATGGCCATTTTGCTGCATTTTTTATGAGTTGTCATGTGAGTGTTAATGTTTTACTACTACTCATGGATGCCTATGGTTACTGTTTATGGAGGCCTATAGTTGTTACTTCTTGTTGTTGACTCATAACACCTTCAGTTTGAGAGCAATGCTGCTCTATTTTATTGATTGAGCTGCTACCCTACTGCATTTGGAATATTTTTGGGGTTCCACTCTATTCTGTTATAAAAATGTTAAACCTGGGAAAATTATTGCTCTTGTGAGGAAAGTGATTGTTGATCCTTTGAGAACAAACTGCTGCTCCCTATTATTGTTGCTTAGTTGCACTTGTCTCTACTTGTTATGCTTCTGCCAGTTGTGGTATTCTTGCTTATTGCTGCACTCAAGACTTTACTGCACTTTTAGGTTACTATGAGTTGTTTTGTTCCCTTTTGGGTAGTACATGATGAAGCCTGCTGCTGATCTTGGTAAATTGTTGTGTCTTTGGGAGGCAGATCATCCCACATCCTTAAGTCTGTTGTTTTTGTCATATTTTTAGGATGTTGTTGTTATCTGCTGCTTTTTGATGCATCTTGAGACTCATTTTGTTGCTGCACTGGTATTGTAAACATTGATGAATAATTGGTGTGCCCAACTTGCTATTATGGCATTTTTAGGAAAAACTTGATATATTTTGGGTGTCCATTTGAAACACTCTGATGAGAACAAATACTACACAGAAGGTACTGTTTCATAGCAGTTGATTGAGTTGTTATACACAACTACTAGGTTGTTGCGCTGCACTTGAGATTGTTGCACTTCAGCTTCTACATTCTTAGATATCATACTTAATGAGAAATGTTTCTTGTCATCTGAAAGGATTGGCTGGTGCACATTTAAAGGTTGTCTGATGTATTTGTGTGTTCCTTTAAATTATGACCATGCCTGGTACTGGTTTGCTATTGTCCATTGCTGATAAGTTTGAGGGTTAGTTGCTGAGTGCTGCTCCTTTCTTTTAAAGAGAATTGAATGATAAACTTGATAAAAATCTCACTCATTGGAATAAGATGCTACACTTGGGCCGATGAAAATGAATTTGAGGTCATGCCACCTCCGGAAAGGTTGTCCCTCAGATTAAACATTTTTGTTAAAGGGGATGATGATATGTAAAAATCAGAAGGTAGAAATTGACGAGCGTATGGCTATAGACTAGTATGGCTAACAAGCAACTAGTGTTCGTGATTACAAACTAGTATGACCTACAAGCAAACTAGAATCAGTAACCGCGACATGACTCAATCTCTAGCCTAAATCAATAAGCATAAATCTAAGCCTTCGTATTCAAAACCCTCAAATGTTTTGATAAAGTCCGAATAAGATATTTGTTATATTTACAAACGCCACACCACAGGATGGCGTATCATTTTAACTAACCCTTTTCTCTTCATTGTTGGGAGATACAAATAAATAAGTTCGCGAAATACTACAAAGATGAGGCAAGACTTAGATACTCAGAGCTTTGGACAAGGAAGTAGCAAAGAGCGGAATTGTAACTTAAAGGTCCAAAAGGATTAGCTAATCTAACCTTTCTCCACCTTCCCCTTCTCTCCCTCTCTTTATTTATCTTTTGTAATTTGTATACATGTATATAATTGTACATGATTTACTTTAAATACGAGTTTGGGAAGAGTTCGAAGAATACCGTTGACCTTCCAAAAACATTATATAAAAGATTTCAAAACAAAAAATGAAATGCTAAGAGTTTTAATTTTTACAAGAATTTGAACACTTTTTTAAGCAATTAATCACAATAAAACATACTATGAAACTCGAAGGTCAACCTTATTCTACGGATCCTTAATATCGGGGTGTCTAACACCTTCCCCGGTGAATCACCAGAACCCTTAGTTCGAACTCTGGTTTTAAAGAATTTTTCAAATGTTTTTGAATAAACCCTTTCACATTAAAAAAAGAGCAGTCCGGTGCACTAAACCCTTTCACGTTGATTTTCCTAATTTACTTATAAATTAGGTGGCGACTCTAAATAGCATTATTCACTTAGACCACCGTCCCAAATTCTTAGTTTTTATGCTTTCGCGTAAAAGCGAACCGTAACAAATATCACATGCTTTCAGAAATATATCAACATATAATCCACGTACTATCAAGATATCATATCAAAGCATGTGTGATGAATAAGCATAACAATAACAAGTATGACGACAAGCCCACATAACGACAACGTTTTTGCCCCTGCGGAAACGACCTCGTAGGCGCGGATGCGCTTCGGCGTACAAGCTAACCGCTGAGGCTTGACACTTCACCTCAGCGCCAACGCGAAAAAGTATTTCGCAAGAGCGGACTTCGTCCGTCTGCCTGCCCGGACACGATTTCACCGTGGCAGCAGAGATTGCTTTCTCAACAATTCTTCACTTTAATTAATCTTCTTTCTGAACCGTATGAATTACTTTACTCACAAAATCCAAAGGAATAGTCATTGGTGAATGCCCAGACGAGGGATATGACAAAAATCTAGACGAAAGGTTCATAACGATCGAACGGGTTGTTACAAGCTTACCTATTTACTTCTTTATTTATCTCACATATTTATCAACTGTAACCGGACTTGTCTAAGAGTTTCTCTGATCAGATATAACTCACTTGTCTTTAAACCCTAAAATATAAATCTCTAACCGAGTTTCTAGTTAAAACTGATTTCACCTGAAACAATCTTGATTTCTTAAAATGAGAGTACTTATTACTTCTATGTAATTCTAGCAGCCCAACAAGAATGACAAATTTCTTTATTTAATAATAATTTAACTCTAAACATTATATTTTACGCTTAACGAGATGATCTATAACCACACAAATATCTTCGACTTTACACCACAAAATTCAAAAGTCTTTATTTCTTTAATTCCGTGCATAGTCAAATTACATCACATAAATTGGAACAGATAGAGTAGTTATTATGAACCAAATTTTAAAGGTTATTAAAACACTTATCTTATGAAAAGTTATTACACAGTTTAATCTTTTACCATGACATCCTTATGATTTTAAGATAATGTCAGCTTATTTACCTTACAAAATCACTATCGAAATTATCAAATGAGAAAGTTGCTATTTGCCGAAAAGTCGTTTATTTTGGTGTAGTCTTTTAATTTCTTCCTTTTTTATATAAAGTTTTATTGGATTAGGAATACAATTCGTGAAAGTAAGAAGGAAATGGTAAAATATGAGAGTATCTTTAATGAAATCAGCACATAAAATATAAACTATTTTTTAATATATAGTAAGTAGTAATTGAGTATTTCATTTCAACATTTGACTTGTTTAACAGTGGTCCTCAAAGTGTTTCATAATATTGCTTTCAACTTTTAAAATATAGAAAAGGTTCCAAATAATTCACCTTCAAGCAACTTAATTAGTCGTTAAGTGCAAATTACTATCAAGTATAGCACCAGTAGGGCACCGGTCGCGGCTCCGGGGTCGGGTCGTGAAAATGTCCCTATCAAGTATAGCTAGCCTGCTACTAGGTCAAATGAAGCCCATCTATATAGTTTGACCCAGATTGAATTGGGCCTTAATTACTTCATTTAAGGTTGGCTTATACAAATGTCGCCTTTAAACCCTGATTCCTAAACTCTATTTAATCAATGTTATTTTTGCATATAAGCTCATTTGGACTTGAATTAAGAAAGCAATTAGTACAAAATCAGCATATGAGATGATTGGTGATGATGACACTACTCCAAATAATAGGAAATGGACTGATATATTTATTTAGCTCATGAGACATAATAGACTCATGTTAAATAAGCTTAGTAATCGAGTCTCGAAAATGTGCACCATGTATGGAGATGTGAAGGACTCTGCACATATTATCAGGTGTTGTCCAATATCTAAACTGGTATGGGAAAAATGCATCTCACAACATGAAATTGATATTTTGAATGACAAGTCACTTCTTGAATGGCTTGATTGATTACTTGCTATCAAGCTTATCAACAAGGAGGACATATAATATCATCCTAGCTATTCAAATTATTATTGAAGATTGAAAATATTTGTTGGAAGTGAACAAGATACCTATTGCAATAGATTAAAATATATTGATCATATAAAAAAAATTATTTTGTCTTAAGTCCAATGACCTTAATCATCACTAAAACAATTGCATAATAAGAAAAACAACACAACTAGCATTGCAAGCCCCCATGCATTTCCTTCTGCCTTGAAAAACATCACTTGGCAAACCAAAAATATCAAAACAAGAAGCAACCATCCCCATCCTCCAAACTCATCTTCATATCCATAAACACGACTCTGCTGGTAATTATTCTCTTGGAACAAAGGTAAACAAAAACTTGCTAAATATAATATTATGACTGATACAAGAGGGACAATAAGGATTTTTGAAAATGTGTTAGACAATAATATGAAAGAAAGAGGCAGTATGATTGATTGAGTTGTATTGTAAACTAAAAAGATAGCCAGAAAAGGGATGGCAAGGAAAAAAGTGAAGTTTATGTTCTCTGCTAATGAAACAGTGTTCATTATAAGGCACTGGCCATAAAGGAGTAATACTAATGTGAGTACAAGGAGAAGAGGGATCAATGGAGAAGGCCCTTTGGCCATATATACAAATTAAGAAAGAAAAGAGGCTGATTTTGACAATGTTGACTTTCTCTAATGAATTGAAATTTACTTGAGTTAATTCAAGAAAATGGAACAAATTAAGAGTTTAAGTTATATATATCGACAGTATCTCTATCAGGTCACCAAACTCTCCTGAAAAAGTGAAACTTATAATCTTGAAAATAAAAAAAATTACCTACTAAAACAGAAAAAATGAATATGCAACAAGTTCTGCATCTCTATTTGGATTTAATGTTTCAAATGGCTCAGAACAGAAGGGAATTAATGCATCTTTAAATAAAGAATAGTTCTGCCGGATAACTTTGCTTCTAATGAAAAGATGATTTAAGGGTTCTAATAATGAGTCATATCTTTCATTTTCACGTATATGTAGTAGTTCATTGGCCTTATCTGTTTTACATTTTAAGTTTGTAATGATGATGAAATCTTCGCTTCAAGGAGAGTTAATTAACAAATACTTTGAACAAGAAATACTTGAGATTAAATGCTTCAAGCAGTGTTGGCTTTTTATTATCATTGCTCTGCTTAATAAGTCTTTATTCAATTGATCTCTTTTTTAACTTGTGTACTTAACGATCTTGATATTCACTTTTTCCTACCGTATTGATATTGAAAATTAAACTAGATTTTGGGTTAAGCTTAATTATCGGTTCATGATCCAACTAACTTTTTTGGACCAAACCCAAAATTAAGCCCAAGTTCTAGAATTTCTCTAGAAACATCATCACCTCCTTTAAGTGTTCTAGAGAATTTTATTAGTTAATAATCTAAATATTATAGTAGAAAGTTCTAGAGATTAGGAGAAGGTTGTAAGCTATTTTGTAGTTTTGGAGCCTATAAATAGTTCATTCCTCTCTCATTTGTAACATGCAGAAAAGCTGAACAAGTAAAATAAAACAAAGAAAGAGTGTTCATCATAATTTCTCTTATCCTCTCTAAGAGTCTTTCAAGTATTATCTAAGTGTTCTTCCATATTCTTCTTCATACTTAGAGGGTTTATTCTCTTGGTTTTTTGTTGGGTTTCTCAGGTATTAGGTCTTGGGCTAGTGCTAAGCACTATAGGTGGTTTCTCTACATGGCATCAGAGCCATCTAATCTTGTACTCATCAATGGGTTGTGTCGTTGGATTGGGAATGAAGATCTTAAACCAATCTAACTGTCGGTTATGGAAGTCATGTATGGAGTCATACTTGGTGAGTGAGGACTTATGTGATGTCGTCGTCGGTAGCAGCACAACACCACCAAAGGGAGATGCTGCAACGGCGGAAGCGACAAAAGAGTGGACACGGAAGAATGCCAAGGCGGAGTTTGCTTTGAAGAGGTCAATATCCTCGGGAGTATTTGAGCATGTCTCAAAGTGTACGTCCGCTAGTTCTATTTGGCAGGCGTTAGATCAATTGTTCAACAAGAAGAACGAGGCTCGGCTACAACTGTTAGAGAACGAGTTGACGAATGCGAAGTAGGGGGAGTCTTCAATCTCAGAGTTTTTTTATCAAGGTAAAAAATCTTTGCTATGAGATTAATACTCTAAATCCTGAGGAGTCGATTTCGGAAGCTCGGTTGAAGCGGTCTATTATTCGTGGTCTACGACCCGAATATACATCGTTTATTACTTCAGTTCAAGGATGGGCTACACAACCTTCCTACAACCTTCCTTGGAGGAATTTGAAAACTTGCTAGCTTCGCAAGAATCACTAGCCATGCAAATGGCCGGAGTTAAAATTCATGATGATTCGGAAAGCGCTTTTGTAGCTCAGAGAAAACAAAGCTTCAAAGTCAAACCCAGAGATGGTGGTGCAAAGAACAATGATGGACGGAACGGATCTTCTACTGGAGATAAAAAACGATTCAAATGTTAACAGTGTGGGAAACTTGGGCATTTCAAAAGAGATTGTCGAGTCAAGCTGAAGGAAACAAATATGGCAGAATCAAAAGGTCATATTGAAAACGAAGAATGGGGAAAATGTTTCACGGTGGAGGCTGCATCTTCAGGTACATCCACAACAAAAATCTTAGAAATGAGTGGATTGTAGATTCTGGTTGTGGCCATCATATTACCGGAGACGAGAAGTTATTTTCTAGTCTTCAGCGTCATGACGGGAAAGAAGTCATCATTATCGCGGACAATTCAATCCATCGCCTTGAGAAGAAAGGGACGGTTGTCATTTAAGGAGATGATGGAAGCCCAATCACTCTCAAGAACGTGTACCATGTTCCTGGAGTAAGGAAGAATCTTCTCTCTATAGTAAATGAGGTGGACTCGGGTAACTATGTTTTATTTGGCCCAAGAGACGTTAAATTCTTAAAAAATATTAAAGTGTTAAAGGCGGATGTAGTTCACACCGGAGCACGGGTTAAAGATTTATATATTTTATCGGCCTCAAATTCTTATGTTAAGAAGATGAGTACCAATGACAATGCCTTTATATGACATGCTAGACTTGGTCATATAAATATGACTAAGCTCAAAGTGATGGTGAATAAGGATTTGGTCAATGAGCTCCCAAAATTGAAGATTCAGGATGAAGGAAAACTTTGTGAAGGTTGTCAATATGGAAAATCACATAGACTTCCATTTGAAAACTCAACTTTACGATGCAGCGCTCCGTTGGAAAGGATTCATAGTGATCTGATGGGTCCGACGAGAACATCCTCCTATTTCGGGTCTCGATACATGTTGTTGTTTGTTGATGATTTCTCACGGTACACTTGGGTATACTTTGTAAAGGAAAAATCAAAAGTATTCTCCAAGTTTCAAGAATTCAAAGTTACCATGGAGGGAGAGTTGGGTCGGAAGATCAAGACATTGAGAACGAATAATGGAGGGGAGTTTATGCAAAATGAGTTTCTCTCCTTTTGTCGAGATCGTGGTATCAAGAGAGAATTTACATGCCCGTATACACCTCAACAAAATGGAGTAGCACAAAGGAAAATCAAACATTTAACCGAGACGTGTAGAAGTTAGCTACATTACAAGAATTTGCCTAAAGCCTTATGGGCAGAAGATGTGAGATGTGCAGCGTATGTAATCAACCGGATGCCACTTAGTCCGAACAATAAGAAGTATCCTTATGAGATTGTTCATGGGAAGAAGCCAACGGTGAAACATCTCAGGATATTTGGATCAATCTGCTACGTCCATGTGTTCGACTCTCAAAGAACCAAGCTGGAGGCAAAGGCGAAGAAATGCATCTTTATCGGCTATGATGAACAAAGGAAGGCTGGAGGTGTATGGATCCAGAGACACACAAGTACACTGTGTCTCATGATGTTGTCTTTGATGAAATTTCTTCATATTATGAGCCACCTCAAGTCTTGGTTGAGCAAGATGGTGCGAGTTCCTCCAAGAGCGATGAACCAGCTCCTCAAATGCCAAGTGAGAGCGGAAGTCCTGAAAAGGAGATGCAAGGTGAAAGGGGGAGCACTAACCAAGAGGAAGATAAGGAAGAAGATCATGGTTCCATGACTAATCAACGGCCAAAAAGGAACATTGTTAGGCCTGCTCAGTTCAGAGATGAAAAGGTTGTCACTACTTACTCATGCTACTTTGCAGCTCCATTAGAGGAAGATGAGTCATCATCTTATGATGAAGCAAAAAGAGTTCAAGAGTGGGAGGTCACAATGAAGGAGGAGATGAATGCTCTCATGAAGAACGAAACTTGGGATTTGGTTCCGAAACCCAAGGATGTCCAACCCGTCTCTTGTAAATGGGTGTATCGAATTAAACGAAAAACAGATGGAAGCATTGATAGATTTAAGGCAAGGTTGGTTGCTCGAGGGTTCTCTCAGAAGTATGGAGAATATTATGATGAGACTTTCAGTCCAGTGGCGAAGATGACTACGGTACACTCACTTTTATCTTTAGCCGCAAGCTTTGGTTGGAAGTTATGGTAACTAGATGCGAAGAATGTTTTTCTATACGGTGAGCTTGATAAGAATATCTTCATGGATCAACCACTTGGTTTCAAATCACGAGAGCATCCTGATTATGTGTGCAAGCTTAAAAAGACTTTGGATGGGTTAAAACAAGCTCCACAAGCATGGTATGGAAAGCTTGCTCAATTCCTTCAGTTTTGCGGTTATATGCCATCAAATTCTGATCTGAGTCTATTTTTCAAGAAGAATGGAGGAGTCCACATGGTATTTCTTCTTTACATGGATGATATGATAATCACCGGGAATGATGATGCTGGAATTGCTCGTCTACAAGAGGATATGTCGGTGAGGTTTGAGATGAAGAAGTTGGGTGAGCTAAATAACTTTCTTGGTTTGGAGGTTGAAAGGGTAAAGGATGGAATATTCATCGGTCAACAAAGCTATGCAAGAAGATTTGTTGAAAGGTTCGGGGTACACGAAGGAAAGACACGTACTACTCCGATGGATGTGAACATAAAGCTTAAACACAATGAAGGGTCCTTGCTACCCGATCCTCGACCTTATCACTCTATTGTAGGAAGTATTCTATACTTAACCATTACAAGACCTAACATTGCCTTCGCGGTAGGTCTCGTAAGTCGATTTATGCAAGCACCAATGAAGCCACATCTAGAAGTGGCAAAGAATATATTGAAGTATGAGAAGACAACTCTTGGCATGGGTTTGGTGTACAAGTACAATGCTAAGGTTTTTCTCTATGGTTTTACGGATGCTGACTTTGGTGGAGATCTAGAGGATCGAAAATCAACTTCAGGTTATGTGTTCTTATGTGGAGACAAAAGCGTTTCATGGTGCAGCAAGAAGCAAGCAACGGTGTCACTGTGTACCACTAATGCGGAGTATAAAGCTTCGACACTCGCAGCTCAAGAGTGTGTATGGCTTCAAAGACTCCTTGAAGATTTGTTTGAGCCGATAAATAAGCCAGTTGCCATCTACGAAGATAATCAAAGTACTATCAGGTTGGCTAATAATCCAGTGTTCCATGCAAGGACGAAACATATTGAGTTAGAACATCACTTCATACGGGAGAAGGTGCTTGATAGAACGATTGAAGCTTTGGAGGTTCGAAGCGAGGAAAATGTTGCAGATATCTTCACCAAGTCATTACCAAAGGGCAAATTCGAATTACTTCGCTCGAAGCTCGGGTTGGTTGACAAAATCAAGTTTAAGGGGGAGTACTGAAATTAAACTAGATTTTGGGTTAAACTTAATTATGGGTTCATGATCCAACTAACCTTTTTGGACCAAACCTAAAATTAAGCCCAAGTTCTAGAATTTCTCTAGAAACGTCATCACCTCCTTTAAGTGTTCTGGAGAATTCTATTAGTTAATAATCTAGATATTATGGTAGAAAGTTCTAGAGATAAGGGAAGTTTTGTAAGATATTTTGTAGTTTTGGAGCCTATAAATAGCTCATTCCTCTCTTATTTGTAACATGCAGAAAAGTTGAACAAGTGAAATAAAAATAAGTTCAAAGAAAGAGTGTTCATCATAATTTCTCTCATCCTTTCTAAGAGTCTTTCAAGTATTCTCTAAGTGTTCTTCCATATTTTTCTTCATACTTAGAGGGTTTATTCTTTTGTTTTTTTTTTGAGTTTCTTGGATATTACGGTCTTGGACTAGTGCTAAGCACTATCGGTGATTTCTCTACAACTGACAATTTAGTCTAGTGTACAGACCAGACCTTTGATTGGCAGAAAGTAATCAGGGAAAGTCGATTGCTTTGCCTTGCACTACGCTTCCAAGACATTACAGGAATGTGTCGCATAACCATAGGCAGGCTAGCAGGGCCTACCAAGCACATCTTTCTTGAAGAGACAATATTGGTTCCTTAAGGGGAGGCTCAATAGTATTGGAGACATAAAGAGAAATATTTATAAGAGGCATGAGGAATGAAAAAAAAATGAGAACTTGGTTTTATATATTACAAAACAATTGGGTGAATTAAACGTTTGCAAACTTTATTTGTTGCGACACTTGCATGTTTGTTTGCATCACAACTGAAAGAATAGCTAGAAATCAGGACACTTTCAATTTATGTGAGAAAAATAATTGATAAGCTAGATTTTTAGATAGAGTTAAGTGAGTAATTAGTGAATAGTGAATAAGATTTCAGTTAAAAGGTAAAATAAAATTGGCAAAAATATTAATTATGTTATACTACTATTTAGTAACAATAACATATTCAGTATAATCTCACAAGTGGAGTTTGAAAATGGTGGAGTGTACGCAGACCTTACCCCTAACTTGGGAGGTAGAGAGGTTATACTATTTAGAAAGATAAAATAATTAAATCATTAAACAGTACAACAACAACAACAACATACCCAGTGTAATCCCACACTGTGGGGTCTGCGGAGGGTAGAGTGTACACAGACCTTACCTCCACTTTGGTAGGTAAAGCGGCTGTTTCCGGGAGACTATCGGCTCAATACAAAGCATAATCACAAGCAGAGCAATCAAAACAAAGCAAGAGTAAAGCAAGAATAAAAAGTAAAGCAAGAGAAACAGTAAGATTCAGGTAAGAAATTAAAGTAGTATAATTTTTTTAGGATAGATTATTCCTTTGTAAAGCTATTTATACGCACACTGTGCAAAGAAACACACAATTTTTTTTATCTCATTTGCATTCTTCAATTTTATTTTTTCTTTGCTTTTTACCCTTCGTGGTATCAAGACCTCTAATTTGTTTTTGCTTTAATGTATTTTCTCGTTCAAGTTTTCTATTACAATGGTGGAAACTATAGAAGCAACTACTGGGACTCAAAATCCCTTTTAGCTGTAGATACAACTCCTAAAGAACTCATTGATCCTTCTCACCCCTTCTTCATAGCCTCATCAAATTCCCCAAGGACACTTTTCGCCAATACTGTTTTTGATGGCAAGAGTTTTGGGGGTTGGAAAAAGGCCATGTGGATAGCCTTGACTGCAAAAACAAGGTTGGTTTTGTTGATGGTTCAACTATTGAACATGTAATTGGTTCAGATCTTTGCAGTGCTTGGAGTAGATCTAACAATATGGTCATTTCTTGATTGTTAAACTCTCTATTTAGAGATATTTCTGAAAGTGTCTTATATTATGCTACTGCTAAGGACATTTGGTTGTCGTTCTACCTACCAAAATGGAGGTAAGGTCTGTGTACATTCTACGCTCCTCAGACCTCACGTTGTAGGATTTCACTGGGCATATTGTTGTTGTTGTTGTTGTTGCTAAGGACATTTGGGAAGAACTAGAAGCTAGGTTTGGTCAAAGTTCAGAGGCTAGGTTGTTCGAGCTCCAAAAGTAACTTAGTGATCTTGTTCAAGGTCCTTCTGATATAGCAGTCTATTTTACTAAGATCAAACGTCTCTGGGATGAATTGGACACTTTGGACTTTTTCATTCATTATTCTTGTGTTTGTTCCTATGGAGCAAAGGAGAAAAATATTAAGTTTAAACAAGATGAACAACTAGTTTAGTTTTTAGTGGGACTTAATGACTCCTATTGTGGTGCTAGAAGCAACATACTCATGATATCACCCCTACCTACAATTTCTAATGCATATGCATTGTTGGTTCAACAAGGAAAGGCAAAGAGAAGTCAATAATACACCAAAATACCCAGGAGAATCATCCTCTTTTGTTGCTTCCAATCAGGCAAATGTTGGACAAAAACAATTCACCACTGATTTCAGGATCCAAAAGACCTACTATGATAATAAGAAATTATTTATTGTCTACACATATTGCAAGGAACCAGGCCATTGTATTGAAAAATGCTACAAGCTTCATGAATTTCCTCTTAATTTCAAATTCACTAAACAAATAACTTTTCAGAATCCAAACCCAAGAAAATGCAGTCATGTCTAGTAAAAATTCTGGGGATAGTTTCATGCTTAACACAGATGTACCAGAGCAGGGGAAACTTCTTACTACTGAACAGTTGGCTCAAGTGATGCAAAGGCTTCAACATGTGAAAAATAGTGATCTTACTTCTAGTTCTGAAGTCATGCCTTCTGTTAACTGTGTTGGTATAACCCTTTGTCCTAGTCCTTTCTCTCTTGCTTGGTGAAAGTCAGAATGGTCTCTATCTAATAGGCATCCAGTTGTTTCCTCCTATGCAAGATTTAGTTCTAGTTCTAGGATTTCTACTTCTATTTTTAATTCCCTAAAGGATGTTGCATCCAGTTTTTTTGTACTTCTGTTTCTGAAATTAAGAGCAAGTTATGGCATGTAAGATTGGGCTATATGCCCCTTTCAAATATGCAAAATATTAATACAATTCCTTTTACTGTTTGTTCCAATTTCAATGTTCTTTGGCCAGACAACATAAACTTTCTTTTCAAATAAGTAATACTACTTCTAAACACAGTTTTGAATTGATTCATATTGATACTTGGGACTCTATCAAACACCTACATATTATGGTTATAAGTATTTTTAACCATAGTAGATAATTTTAGTAAGGGGACTTGGACTTTTCTACTAGTCACTAAATCTAATGCCTTTTCTATTCTCAAATAAAAAAAAGACAATCCCGTGCACTAAGTTCGCGCTATGCGCGAAATTCTGAGAAATTTCATTTTTATGGTAGAAAGACAGTTTCACAAAAAAGGTCAAAATCATTAGATCAAATAATGCCAGAATTGAGCATTCTAAATTCCTAACTTCCCAAGGCATCATACACCAAACATCTTGTGTGGCTACACCACAACAAAATGAGATAGTGGAAAGAAAACACAAACATCTTTTAAAAGTTTCAAGGGCTTTACTTTTTCAATCACATTTACCACACAAATCTTGGGGAGATGCCATTATGATTGCTACTTATATCATAAACAGATGTCCCACTAAACTGTTTTCTTTCAAAATACCTTCTGAAAAGCTTTTTGATAAGGTTCCTACTTATTCTTATTTAAGATGTTTCGGTTGTATTGTCTTTGTTTCTACACTATCTCAAGGTAAATCCGGTGACTTACACAATGGTAGATGTACAGGAATAGTAACTAACTATTACTAGTGCTTCGAAAGGATAAACAATAATGAATTACAATACAACAGACTTGAAGCCTAACAAAAGTTGTGACAACAACAATGAGTTTTGTGATCTTGATCGTCTGTCTTGTATCAATCTTGAATCTGTCGTCCTGGATCTTCGTCCCTATTGAAGCAAGCTCCTTGATCTTGATAGCCTGAAACCAAGAGAAACTAAATCTCTACTTGTTACAACTATGTTGAGTCAAGTGTTAACACTCTGTCCTTAAGACATTATTGTCCAGTAAATACCCTTTTACATTTATGGGAAACTGTCTCCCAAGATAAAACAACTTCAAACAAATGAGCAAAGGAAACTCAAGTGTTTACTAAAAGAAGAACCTTTGAGTGTGTGAAAGAATGCTTAGAGCGGAAGTAGTTCAGAAAATCTGATAATATATGTGTGAGTGTTGTATTCTTCAATTGAGCCAAGGACCTCAATTTATAGTGTAAGAAATATGACCTCTCATCTAGCCAAGTAATGACTTTTAATAGCCATGTAATGACACTTATTGAGGGGTTATAATTCAGCTAAATAATGGTTGAATTCAAGTGTTAAGTAATGAAGAATCAATGCTCCAAAACCACCCCAAAAGTCAGAAACTTTTCATCTCCCGTCTACCTCACTGCCAGTGAATCGCCGCGATTCTGCTAGGGAGGTGCCACGACGCCTGAGCTCCAGTAGATGACCAGGCATTTAGAGCCATGACTCTTGGTGGAGGCATCGCGACGCTCCAGCGCCGCGGCGATTTCTGACTCATTTCATCTTTTACATATAGTACACTTCTTCCTTCATTTACCAATGTGGAACACTCGTCGTTTAACCAACAACCGTCTATCATTCTATATCTCAGAAATTTACATACGTACCAATATCTCTTTCACTAATGAAATTTACGATACTTAGCACTACGTGTGTACGTGTGTGGAAACGACATTTTCGACATGCGGGATCCCAATTGTTTGAGTCACAAATAATGTGATAATCTTAATTTCACATTAGTAAATTTACAACAATCCCCTCTTGAAATAGATTTGGGCGCACTCACAAGGTGTCTTTCTAGCAATCTTTCGGCATACCGATATTATATCTGGATTAGTAGCCGTAGCTTTGAACCTTCCATAGTTGAATACCATCAGACTTACTTACTGCGCGATGAACGTGATGTCTTAAACTGTCAGTGTTTAGTGTAAGCCAATACAATGGTACCAACACAACAACTTTCCTTACTCTGCGCTTCTTAATGTTTTGTCCGTTGTGGTCGTGGACACACTTGGATTCTTAAGTACGTTCATTTGAGGCGGCTAGTCCTCGCACTTAAATAGGTGGTCTCCTACAAGGTATCCTGCTATACCCCATTTCACAAGTGTTAGGCACCATTAAAATTTACCCCAAACCTAACCTCAACCGGTGAGGATCACTAAAGGTTTTGAAAACTTAACCTCTACCCACCATGCATGTAGCACTTTAAGGTCTATCGCGTGAACGACTTTGGATTCATGTTTCATTACAGAAATCATTATCTGAAGTGCTCTTACTTCTATCGAAGCACTCAACTGAACCTTTACGATTTAGTTTTCCCATTGAACCTAATTCCTGGGATCTCCAGTGAGTAAGGTTGGGTATCCACCGTATCAGTCCTTATTATTTGGATTTTACGCCAATTCCCCTAGACCGGCAGAACTCTTGATCTTTGGGTAATCCCTTAATTAAAGGGTTTGTTATATCTTTTGATTAATAATCAAGGAAGTGACACCCACAATGATCAACTACCATACGGTCTTTTGTCTCCGACAGATACGTCCAGACGCCATCATCCGTTCCCTTCTTGACGCCAACTGGCTAGTCACAGTGTATAACTGACAAAAGTACGAGTTTCTCCCCATAAGGGGCATCCTCTAAGAGGTAGTGAAGTTACTCAACTTCTCTTCTTGTTTTGTACAAAGCGATAAACTCTGGTTCCATCACGAATTGGCTGATGCCAGTTTGCTTTGAGGATTTTGCAAAGACACACCATGCACATCCACTTGTGGCTTTGGTGCTCTTTAAGTCTGATGTCCAGTTTGCATCACTGAATTCTCCCAGAATTGTTGGACATCCACAATACCATAATCCATAGATAAGCGAATAGTTCATATGTCGTCACATCCGATTTAACGCCTTCTATGGATCATTACCAGTGAACCTTAGTTCAACCGATCTTCTTTATAATTCGATACCAGGTCAGTTGTAGTGTGTAAAATACATTGAACTATATGTGACCTATGTATATCGCTCCTGGTATCTCGGTGCACCATGATTTCAATTAATTCTATGATTCATATCCATTGGTGACTTCAACGAGATTTTCAAAATACCTCACAAATGAGTTTGGTTTAGACCAGTCCGTTAGATGTCTTAAAAATCTCAATTCCTAAGATGTCATCTGCAGTACCTATATCATTCATATCGAAACATCATTTCAACATACTCTTAGTCTCTAGGATCAAACTAGGACTACTACTTGTGATCAACATGTCGTCTACGTAAAAGCATATCATCAACGAGTTAGAATTACCTTTCATATAGACACATTTGTCATACTCATTAATGGAGAATCCCTTCGATAGTAGAGTATTATCAAGGTTTTTCGTGTCATTGCTTCGGGGCCTGTTTTAGCCCGCACAGAGATTTGACAAGTCAACAAACTTTCTTCTCTTCCATGGAACTACATACCCCTCAGGTTGTTCTGTATTACTTTCTTCTTCCATTTTTGGACTTTTGGTTTTTCAACTGTTGGCTTTCTAGCTTCAGAGTCAATATTTCTATCGTCAGATTCATTGTTTCTGTTTTATCTAAAACTTCCAGGACCAAAATGGAAGTTTAGGAAGAAGCCCAACAATCCACAAACCAACTCTCCGGTTAGGAAGACTGTCTCAACATCCATGTCACGCAAAACTGTTGTGGCTCTGTATGTTAAGCTATTCACATAGGATCACATGTTCAAGTAGCTGAGGCCTTATACTTGTCAGTAGATCCATTTACTCTTTATTCAATTTGAGTATCCACTTTTCCATTTTTCCAACCCAAAGGTTCTTTTCCCGAAGGAAGATAAACCATTACATAAGTATAGTTCTATCTGACGAAATCTATTTATCTCTCTGTAGCTTCTTTCCAAAGCAGCACTTCTGGAGATGACAATTATTTCTTAATTGTCCATGGTTCATTTTCAACAATACAAGCTAGAAGGCCTGACACAAGTCTTTGCCCCCTCTTTGCTCTGTCTCAGTTCAACACCTAAAATCCATGAGTTCTGTAGATCTGGAACATTATGTTCTGGATAGTCAACAACTTTTGAGTCTTGTAGATCTGAAACGTCTAGTTCTGGACATTCAGACACTCGTAGATTCTTATTAATCTTGAGCAATTACTACTTTTCCTTCTCAAGAAAAGTTATCTTCAAAGAACTCAACATTCTTTTACACCAAGATGCGATAAGCACTAATGTTCTTTGCAAATCTACTGGATATACAATTTACAGTCTTAGGTCCGATATTGACCTGCTTTGGCTTAGGTACTTGAACTCTTGCCATACTACCCCACATCACAACATATGTACATAGGGTCCTTTTCATGTTTTACATGGAGGGTTATCCTTATCCTTATGCGGAATTCTGTTGAGAACCGCATTAGCGGTAAGGATTGTCTTGCCCTATATATCTTGGGCATACGGTCTTTGCGCTGGCTAACACCGTCAAACTGAGGTGAATAAGGAGCAGTCATTTGATGAACGATGCTTCATATTCTCCCCCTCTATCACTACGAATTCCTCAATCTGTAGGCTCTTCAACTTCTGCTTTGTAGCGCTCATCCGTTTCAATAACCTCCTCTTTGCTTTTCAACAAACAAAGGATGTAAGATATTGCACCATCGTCAATGACGGTGACAAAATACTTGTGTCCTCCCTCTATTTTGTATAAGCTTCAAATCACCCATATAGGTGTGACTAAGTTATAGAGGAGCGGTGCTTCTTTTGCTATTCCTTTGACGAAATGGAAAGGTGATTTTGCCTCTTCGCCTACCTCACATTAATTTTGAGTTTTTGTGTCGACAGACGGAAATAATCTCAACTTAGTTAGCTTTTGAATGACTTTATAGTCAATGTGTCTTAATATATGAAGGCATAGATGCACAGATTACAAATATATCATTCTCTTGGCTACAGACGTAATGTACCATTCTTAGTTATTAAAGACCAGTTGGACTAGACTTAACCCAGTTTGACCAACATCGTCCCTTAAACCTAGTTTGGGACATATATCACCTCTTTTTAGAGTGATCCCATTCCCTTAAGTCCTTTTGAGGACAACTTCTCCAACCACTCTACTTTAGAGGTGGCGTTGCTTCACATGAACAACCTCTTGCCCGTGGTTAGGGCATCGCCGAATCATATGTGATCTAGATGTTCTAGCCCACTCTAGTTGCATTGGCAGACTAAGTGTCCAATTTCTTTTCTACCTTTCTTTTGGCCTTCAGATCGTTTAAGATATGGAAAACTCTGGCCCACTCCAGTCTCCTGTAGGCTATGTATGACTGAGTGTCCAATACTATCCCCTCAAAAGATGGATCTTCTGTCGGAAACGGTGACAAGTTTGTCTCTAGTCATCTTCCCTTACTTAGGATTGTCCATAAATCCAATTTATTACAACTTAAGTCCATATATTTTAGGCCGTTATTTATAACAATCCAATCTTTAAGTGGGAAGTGACATTAAATTTTTGATCTTAAAGCGTAAGAAATATATTTTTTCTGGAGACTCTCTTCATATTCCTAGCCTTACTATACTCATTTTAATCTCATTATTGACATTTTTTAATCTTATATTTGTCAAGGAAGAATAATTATCTTAGACCTTTTGAATTCTGGCCCACGCCAGTCACGATGTTGGACTGCGTGTCCAAATTCTCCTTATCATAAGATGTAGGCTTTTTGCTACAAGATGGAACATCATCTTCAGCCTTCTCCTCATGTCCTAGTTGACATCCTCAACCTTTTGTAGGCGCTTGTTTCTACCACTCTTGGGAGTGGTGACAACAACTCTTCCTTGATCCTTAGCCTTGCTAGCATGACTATCAGCAATATCTTGAAGCATCAGATCCATAGATCCCACCTTGACAGATACAAATTTGTAACTGTCGTCAAAGAAAGAGCCAAAACTAGGACCATATTTGAAAACTTTATTGTTGACAAAACAGTGGTAGAGCTGTTAACAAAACTGTCAACAAAACTGGTTTCAACAAGAAACTTACAGCCAAATTTGGGATCATATCTGTTGGAAAACATCTTTCGAGCATTAGTACAAATAATGTCTTAAGATTGTGAGTTACACAATGGTGGATGTAAGGAAATAGTAATTAACTATTACTAGTGCTTCGAAAGGTTAAACAATAATGAATTATAATACAACATACTTGAAGCCTAACAAGAGTTATGACAACACCAATGATTTTTGTGATCTTGATCTTCTGTCTTGTATCAATCTCGAATTTGTCGTCCTGGATCTTCGTTCCTATTGCAACAAGCTCATTGAACTTGATAGCCTAAAACTAAGAGACACTAAATCTCTACTTGTTACAACTGTGCTGAGTCGAGTGTTAACACTCTATCCTTAAGACATTATTGCCCCATATATATATCCTTTTACGTTTATGGACAACTGTCTCCTAAGATAAAATAACATCAAATAAATGAGCAAAGAAAACTCAAGTGTTTACTAAAAGAAGAACCTTTGAGTATGTGAAAGAATGCTTAGAGAGAAAGTAGTTCTAAAAATCTGAGAATATATGAGTGAATGTTGTGTTCTTCAATTGAGTCTATTGAGTATATTTTATATACTCTTTTGAGTCCTTTTTAGTTAGTATTTTATTCTTTTATATTGCGTTTAGTATAGTGTTAGGTGTGTTTTTCTTTCGTTTGTGTCACAACGGTCATAATGGAGAATATACTACTTTTGAGGATGAAATGAGTTTAACTGAGAATGAAAATTGCACAAGCACAACCCAAGGAATGAAGCCTAAAAAGTGCCAAGAAGAACAGAAGAAATCTGGCAGATTCTGGATAAAAATCAAAGAGGCACCGTGGTGCCTGGCCAAGTAGCACCGCAGTGCCATGGAGCCGCGGTCAGGAAAATTAGCACCGAGGCGTCAAAATAACTGAAAGTCTGAAACTGAAACACCGTAGAAGGCACAACGGCGCCATATGTCCAGTGCAGTGGTTTCAGAAGAATTAGCACCGCGGTGCCTACCAACGGAACCGCGGTGCCGACGCGTATTTTTAGAAAAGTTGGGTCGAAATTGGACAAAGGTAAATGGGTCCGAAGCAAGGTTTTTCTCAGATATAAATACCCTAAACACTATCATTATTAGAGGATACAACTTTGGAGAAGAGAACGACGGCTACGAGCTACAATTGGAGACATCTTATTGTTCAAGTTATTTTCTTTTCCTTATTTTATTTCAGTTTATGTTGGATTGTAATTTAGTTCTTGACATGACAATGTTTAAGAGCTAAATACTTTAATAGGGTTTCCATCGAATCTTCTTGAAGCTCTTTCATATAGTTAATGCATTGATTATTGATTTCTTCTTCAGCATTTTAAGATCTATTCAATAGTGTTATGATTGCTTGATAATTGTTAGACATATTTTATATACATTTTTTGAGTCATTTTTAGTTAGTATTTTTCTCATTTTCTTTGTGTTTAGTATAGTATTAGGGTCATTTTTTCTTTCTTTTGAGTCACAGCAGTCCTAAATGGAGAAATGAAAAAAAGAAGATGAAATGAGCTTAATTGCACAAGAAAAGGCCAAGAAATGAAGTCTAAGAAGTCCCGGAAAGTATAAAAGAAATCAGACGAAGTCCGAACGAGAAAATGACACAGAAATAGAAAACTGGCCAAAGAACGTCATAGGCGCCACGACGCTAATTGTCCTGCGGAGTCTGATTTTGTCGCAGTATTTTCGGCGCCGTGGCGCCATCCAGCAGGCCTGCGACGCCGAGGTGGGATTTCTGATTTTCTGGGCCAATTTTCGAAGGGCAAAATGATTCGAAACACAATTTTCCTCAACTATATAATCATAAAACCCTGACCTAAAGGGGGAGTTTGGAGCATGTTGTACATAATTCTACATTCTACTTTGAAGAGGAAAAGGAGGCCACAAGCTACAAGATTGGAGACAACTTTGTTCAAGTTCTTTCCTTTTATCTTTTGTTTAATTCAGTTCATGTTTGGATTTGTATTAGTTCTTAGCATGTCTATGGCTAAGAGCTAAACATTTTATTAGGGCTTTCCTCTTGAATCGCTTGAAACTCGTTTTCATGAATTAATGCATTAGTTTGGTTTTTTCTTCACTTGATTAAGATTTATTCAATATTGGTATGAATGTTTGATAGTTAACTGATCACTAATTATCATAATCTATATGATTTCGAATCAAGAACCGAGAGGAGAGATTTGGATATGCTGTAATTGAATAGACATTGGTTAAAATCGCGGACGACAGTACCCCGATACTTGTGTAGCATTATAGGTTATTGTTCTTAATTCTCCTATGTGGTAAAACCTATCATAGAAATATAGAAGGTTTATGCACTGGGGTCGAGTGATTATATATCTTAACTCGAATATAAGACAGTCTAGTTAACCTGCTATCTTAACGTAGAAGAAGAAGTCATTCTTGTTGCATTAAGGATTGAAAAGAGTGGATAGTCGAGGATATTGTAAGCCCTATTTCTATCATAACTGATTTAAACCAAAGTATTATCATAATTAATTTATATTCTGCAATTACGTATCTTAGTTATTAGATAAAAATACAAACAAATCAACGTTCACCAAATAGAAACTAAAGCTTAGATAATCGGTACTTGAAAACCAGTCTTTGAGGACGATATTCGGTCTTACAGACTATATTACATGTAATGATACGTACACTTGCGTGGGCATTTGAAAATCGGCCTAACAAGTTTTTGGCGCTGTTGTCGGGGACTGACGTACTTTTAATATCGAATTATCTATTCTTATTTCTAATTTGGTTTGTATATTCAGTTATGTTATTTTATTTCTAATTTGGTTGCTCCAGGAACAAGTTTCTAACTTGTTCTGCGAGCATCTTTTTGTTGTTTTTATTTTTTTGTAGGTAAAGTTGAAATAAAAAAATGGACTACTACTACTACTATCAGGAGCAGTGGAATCAGCAACAACAACTTAACATACAGGTTTCACAGGAAGATCAAAATGAATTGCAGGCAGCCATACTCAGGCTCACCAAGTGCCAGACTCAGTTTATGGCTGAAACAAAGGTGTCCCTAAAAAAATTGAAGACACAAATAGGGCAGCTGATGGATATGGTGATCAATGTACCGTAAGAAAATCTGTCTAGCGACACAGTTGTGGAGGGTGATAAGCATAGTGTGGAACCTGAACCACATAGTTAATGCATTGATTATTGATTTCTTCTTCAGCATATTAAGATCTATTCAATAGTGTTATGATTGCTTAATAATTAACTAGCTATTAATTGTCATCACTTATATGATTTCGAATCAAAAGTCTGAAAGGTGAGATTTGAATATGATGTAATTGACTAGACATAGGTTAAAATCTTGGACGAAAGTACACCGATACTTGTATAGTAATTAAGGTTACTGTTCTTAATCATCCTGTGTGGTAAATCTATCATAGAAATATAGAAGGTTGCTGCATAAGGTTGAGCTCTCGTATGTCCTAACCGGAATATGATGACATATTAGTTAACATGCTATCTTAAAAAGAAGAAGAATCATTAGCATTGCATTAACAAGTGAAAGAGTGGATAGTTGAGGAGATT
The DNA here is from genome assembly GCA_029844215.1 of Przewalskia tangutica. NCBI lineage: Eukaryota > Viridiplantae > Streptophyta > Magnoliopsida > Solanales > Solanaceae > Przewalskia > Przewalskia tangutica. The sequence goes on along the minus strand of CM056718.1, from coordinate 8,994,270 downwards.
GAAACCCTATTTCCTTCATAACTGTTATAAACCCAAAGTCTTATAATCTTTAGTTTATTTCCTGCACTTAGTCATGATTCTTAGTTATAATTCTCAAACAAAAGAACGATTGCCAAATAGATACCATATGATAGATAATCAGTACTTAATAAACCAGTCTCTTTGGTCGATAAACTCGGTCTTACGGATCTTTATTACTTGAACGATATGTACACTTGCGTAAGCATCTAGAAATATCGCAACAAGTTTTTGGCGCCGTTGCCGGGGACTGACATACTGTTAATATCGATTTATCTATTCTTATTTCTAATTTGGTTTTTTATTTTCAGTTTTTTTTCTTATTTTTAGTTTGCTTTAGTGTTGTTTGCCGTGATCTGTTTGCTGTTTTTGATTAGTCTCAGGAACTTAGTTTATGCGAAGTAGGAGATGAGCAGGCACTCCTATCCCTCTGAACCCTGAGATTGAAATATTGTGCAGACAAAACAGGAAAGAGAAAAGAGAAGTTGATTCCTTAGCAATGGGAGATCAGCGAAACAACAATTTGGTGGATGATGAGTTACCGCCTGTATTAAGACAAGTCTCTGCAGAAAGGAGCTTGGGAGACTATGTGATGCCTACTATTACAGGGGTGCAGACTTGCATCAGGCTTCCAGCTGTTGAAGCCAATAATTTCGAAATCAAACCAGTAATCTTTCACATGGTCCAAGGTTCAGTCCAGTTTGGGGGATTACCGTCTGAAGATCCTCATTTACATCTAGCAAATTTTCTGGAGCTGTGTGCAACCTTTAAATACAATGGTGTCACTGATGATGCCATACGGTTGAGACTCTTCCCATTCTTACTCATGGATCGAGCAAAATGCTGGCTGAACTCATTACAGGCAAACTCCATCACTACATGGCAAGACTTAGCCCAAAAGTTTCTTGCCAAGTTCTTCCCTCCATCCAAAGCAACAAAGCACAGATGAGATCTTAATAATTACTATCAGATGGATGGAGAGTCACTCTATGATGCATGAGAGCGGTTCAAAGATTTGCATAGGAAGTGCCCACATCATGGGATTGAGAAGTGGATGCTAGTCCACATATTTTACAATGGGTTGAGTGGTACAACTCGTACCATAATTGATGCTCCAGCAGGAGGTACGTTCATGAGAAAGAGTGCCAATGAGGCACATGATCTGTTAGAAGACATGGCCACAAACAACCATCAGGGGGCAGATGAGAGAGAAATGAACAACAGGAAAGTGGTTGGGATTCATGAGCTAGATGCTATAACTGCATTGACTGCGCAGGTAGTCACTTTGACAAAGCAGATGCAGCAGAGTATCATGGTAGTTAAAGCAGTTCAGACACCAGCTAGATGCAAAATTTGTGGGGGTCCCCATACTTTTGATAGATGCACAGTAGTGTGGACCCAAATAATGTGCTCATGGAGCAGGTTCAGGTAGTGGGGAATTTTCAGAGACCCTACAACAATCCATTCTCCAATACATATAATCCAGGGTGGAGAAATCACCCAATTTTTTCATGAAAAAATGAACAAGGCGAACCACTATTTGTGCATCATCCTCACATGATTCAGCCCACGGACTCACGAGAAGCGGATGACATAAAAGCAGCATTGTTGACCTTAGCCAATTCTCAGACTCAATTCATGGCAGAAACTAGGTCCTCAATTTCATCATTGGCCAATATCCAGACATAGTTTATGACAGAGACCAAGCCGTTCATGACAGAAACAAGATCCTTCATTAGGAACTTGGAGACTCTCCCTAGTGATACAGTGATGAACCCTAGGGAGCAATGCCAATCAATCAGTTTGAGAAGTGGGAAGCAGTTAGAGCATTGGGCACCCCAAGCAGTGGTTGAAAAGGAGAAGTATGTGGGGCAGACAATTGAAGTAGTAAAGAAGGAGGTTACTGATGACCACCCTACTTTAGAGAAGGCTCCACACGCAGTGATGAGGGAGTACACAGACAAAATCCTTTACCCTCAAAGACTGCAGAAGAAGGCTTTGGATAAGCAGTTTTCGAAATTTTTGGAGGTATTTAAAAAACTGCACATTAACCTTCCTTTCATTGAAGCCTTGGAGAAAATGCCAACGTATGTGAAGTTCATGAAGGACATCCTTTTTAAGAAGAGGAAGCTGACAGATTATGAGACAATGGTGCTGTCGGAGGAGTGCAGTGCCATATTGAAGAAGAAACTTCCCCCAAAGTTGAATGTTCTAGGGAGTTTCACCCTACCTTGCACCATAGGGAATGTGACATGCAAGCAAGCCTTATGTGATTTAGGGGTAAGTGTCAACATAATTCCACTCTCTGTGTTCAAATGACTTGGTTCAGGGGAGGCAAGGCCAAAAAATTCACCTTGCAGCTAGCTGATCGCTTAGTTGTGCATCCCCAAGGAATTATTGAAGATATGTTGGTACAAGTGGGTAAATTCATCCTTCGTGCTGATTTCCTCATTTTAGACATGAATAAAGATGAAAATATGCCCATGATCCTTGGGAGACCATTCATAGCCACAGGAAGAGCCTTCATTGATGTTTAAAAGGGGGAGTTAAAGCTCAGAGTTCAAGGTGAGGAAATGGTGTTTAAAGTTTTTAAGCAGCCCACTATACCTCAAGTCGATGCTAGATGATTTGTTGTTGGTGTAGTTGATAAAAAGAGTCCTCATGAAAGTTCCAAGGTTATTGATGCCTTTGATGGTAAGAATTCTGCACCCGTAAATGATGTGGTGGATAAGAACAAGGGAATAAACCCTCCTGAAATGAGCCCTGTGAAAAAGTAAAGGAGAATAAGGAGGAAAATGATGATAAAATGGATATGTGGAGGGGGCACTCTACCCCCTTGATTTAGTAAGTAACCTGCTCCGGCTAAAAGATGTTAAAGACAGCGCTACTTGGGAGGCAACCCAATGTTTTAATTATGTTATTTCAATTTTATTTCAGTTTGTTTTATTTTATCTTGAACAGTCTCACGATCTGGTATGCTAGTGTTTTTGGATGACAGATGAAGGACATGACTCACTCCGAAGGGCGAATGGTTAACAATGCAGAAAACTGAAGACACTGGAATTTTTTGGCAATTAGCACCGCGGTGCTTGGAGCAGAACCGCGGTACCTCCTTCGGCTTTGTGCACAGTAATTTGGCTTTCCTCCCAGACCTTCGTTATGACCGCTGTGTTGTGTCAGTAAGTTGTCCCTTTATTTTTTTAGTCTTCACACATTGGGGACAATGTGTCGATTATGTGTGGGGATGTCTTATTTTGTTTTGAGTCTTTTTGTTGTTTTATGTGTTCATGAGTCATAATTATTTTTATGGATCATGTATGTTGTAGTTGCTAAAGATATTGAGTGAATAAAGTGGAATAATGTAATGGAATTAAAAGCGACAATTTGTGTGCTTAAGTTAGATATGCCAAAAATTCATGACATCTAATTATTTGGGATATTTGCGCTTAGCCTGTGTGTGTCAGTTATGGAAAGAAAGGTTGAAAATGTCTAGAAAATTTGTTTGCCTGTTATTTGAGGCGAAATAGTTAAGATGTACATATTTAGCGAAATGATTCAGGCATTTCTTTAATAGCCCTTCTTACCATTCATTACCTATCCTGACATAAATTGTATCACTAGTCAGCCCCTTTGAGCCTAAAATAAGATCTTTCTTTGACACCCAATGATTCATTTTTTTTGTCATAAGTGATATTTAAAAACTATTGGAATAAAAAGTGTTGAAAAAGAATAAAAAAGATAGTACAAATTTGATGCACCCCAATGAAAAATATGCAAAAGTCTAAGTTTGGGGGTGCTTGTTATTTATAATGTATCTCATTCTCTCAAAAGAAAAGTGGAGAGAAAATAGGTATGAAATTGAAAAAAAAGTCAAAAAGAAGGAAAATGAGTTGAATGAAAATGCTTATGGTATGTAATTGAGCATAAATTCTTACTTTTACCTACCCCTACCTAAGCCTACATTACAACCAGTGAAAGTCCTGATGATCTTTAATATGTATGTCTATGATTAGTGGAGAATAGCAAGTAAACAGATCTATAACATTTGAGAAAGATGGAATGATATTGACATGCATAGGTTAGGTATTTGTATTTCCAATTGATCATGATCTAAGTGAATTTGTGAAATATCTAACTTAAAATTCTAGATTGCTAAATATTCATACTATGTATATTCTAACATATTATCCCAACTTTCATCCAAAATTTTGAAAGAGCAGTGTTATAACTACTTGATCCATCTTATAGAGTCTTTGTTTTTATTTTTTGTTTTTGTTTAGTGCTTTACTCGAGGGCGAGTAAAGTGTATGTTTGGGGGTGTTTGTTGAGTGTATTTTATACACTCTTTTGAGTCATTTTTAGTTAGTATTTTACTCTTTTATTTTGCGTTTAGTATAGTGTTAGGTGTGTTTTTCTTTCGTTTGTGTCACAGCGGTCATAAATGAGAAGATACTATTTTTGAGGATGAAATGAGCTTAACTGAGGATGAAAATTTCACAGGCACAACCCAAGGAATGAAGCCTAAGAAGTGCCAAGAAAAATAGAAGAAATCTGGCAGATTCCGGACAAAAATCAAAGAGGCACCGCGGTGACTGGTGTTAGACATATTTTATATACACTTTTTGAGTCATTTTTAGTCAGTATTTTTCTCATTTTCTTCGTGTTTAGTATAGTATTAGGGTCGTTTTTTCTTTCTTTTGAGTAATAGCGGTCCTAAATGGAGAAATGACAAAAAGAAGATGAAATGAGCTTAATTGAGGGGTAATTGCACAAGAAAAGGCCAAGAAATGAAGTCTAAAAAGTTCAGGGAAGTATAGAAGAAATCAGACGAAGTCCGGAAGAGAAAATGACACGAAGCAGCGGCCAAAGAAACGTCACAGCGCGCGGCACATCCAAAGCAGGCGCGTTTTTGCAGATCCGAGGCGAAATTGGAGAAAGACAAAAAAGGTCAAAACCTAGGGTTTTCCAGGGAATTAAAACCCTATATCAATCGTCATTGAAAGGGAATCTTGTATATATTCTCTATTCTACTTTGGGGAGGGTAAGGAGGAGGCTACAACACAAGATTGGAGACAACCTTGATTCAAGTTCTTGTCCTTTCCTTTTATTTATTTCAGTTTATGTTGGTTTGTATTAGTTCTTGACATGACAATGTTTAGGAGCTAATTACTTAATTAGGGCTTTCCTTTTGAATCGCTTGAAACTCGTTTTCATGAATTAATGCAGTAGTTTGATTTCTTCTTCACTTGATTAAGATTTATTCAATATTGGTGTGAATGCTTGATAGTTAACTGGCCATTAATTATCATAATCTATATGATTTCGAATCAAGAACCGAGAGGAGAGATTTGGATATGCTTTAATTGAATAGACATAGGTTAAAATCACGGACGAAAGTACCCCGATACTTGTGTAGCATTATAGGTTATTGTTCCTAATCTTCCTATATAGTAAATCCTATCATAGAAATATAGAAGGGTTCTGCACTGGGGTTGAGCGATTATATGTCCTAACCAGAATATAAGACAGTCTAGTTAACCATTATCTTAACGTAGAAGAGGAAACCATTTTTGTTGCATTAAGGATTGAAAAAGAGTGGATGATCGGTGTATTTTATATACACTTTTTGAGTCATTTTTAATTAGTATTTTACTCATTTTATTTATGTTTAGTATAGTATTAGGGTCGTTTTCCTTTCTTTTGTGTCACAGCGGTCAGAAATGTAGAAATGACGAAAAGGAGATGAAATGAGCATAAATGAGATGGAATTGCACACAAAAAGGGCCAAGAAATGAAGTCTAAGAAGTTCTGGGAATTATAGAGGAGATCCGACGAAGTCCGGACGGAAAAATGACGACGAGCAGATCCTCCGAAAACGTCACCGAGCCGGCGTTAGCCATGGCGCCCAAAGTGCTGAAAGTCCCGAGAGTTGCTGAATTTGGTAGCCATGCAGTGGCCATGGCGACGCGGATTTAAGAAATGCAGGCGAATTTGACATGTTTTCAGAATCCTAAAGGGATTACTTTTCCTACCTAACGGGATAACTTTTCCTACCTTAAAACCCTTACCTAAAAGGATTCTAATAACTTTTCCTTTCCTACAAATCCCTAACCCTTCACCAAAAGGATTCTTTGGCTATAAATACTCTACATCATTAGAAGAATTATTCACTCTCCACTCCACCATTCACCATTCTACATCCATCCTTCCACCAATCCATCTTGTAAATATTCCACAACACAACTCTTGGATGCTTGGCTTGGAGACTCATTCTTAAGTATTTTCTTTTCTTTTTCTTTTCTTTTATTTAAGTTTTTTCATGATGAACTTTGAATTAGTTCTTGTCATGTCAATGGCTAGGAACTAATTCCTCTATAGGGCTTTCCATGTTGAATCTCTAGAAACTTATGTTATGATTTAACGACGCTTATGGTTATTCTTCTTCTTGTTGAGATCTATCCAATAATTGAATTGAATGCTTGGTAGTTAATTGACAACTAATTATCACTATATGATTTCTAATCAGACTCCGAAAGGGGGAGATTGTGAATATGCTGTAAGTTGGGTAGACATTCTTGGATTGGGGATGAAAATACCTCAATTATTTATGTAGCGTTAATGAGAGGCTTAAAAACCCTAATTTTGCGCATTGTGCGTGACGGTTAACTAGGTTCTTGTTCTTAATCCTCCTATAGAGTTATCCTTATCACCGAAAGGTAGGTAAGGTGCACATCGGGTTGAGTGTTTATATAACCCTAACGGGAGTATAAAACGATTTAGTGAACCTGCTTTCTCCAAAAGAAGAAGACCATAAGTTATTGCATTAATAAGTAGCATAAGCGGATAGTGAGGAGACGTGGAAGCCCTATTCTCATCACAACTGAAGTAAACCTTTATAGTTAAAATAGCTTTTATAATTCTTAGTTATAAACAACAAATCCACATATCAATTTACCAAATAGATACCAAAAAATAGATAGTTGGTAATTGAACCCTAATCCTCGGCGACGGTATTCGGTCTTATCAAGACTATACTACTTGTCACGATAACGTGCACTTGCGTTTAAAGTGTGTGCATCTTACCGCGCATCAAGTTTTTGGCGCCGTTGCCGGGGATTAGGCATAGTTCAATATCAAATTTATCTATTTTTAATTTCTAATTTGGTTTTTATTTTTGTTTCTTTAAATTATTTATTTTATTTTCTTTTGAAAAAAAAAAAAATGTGCCGTGATTCGTTGTTGGTTTTGATTCATCTCAGGGATCCTTAAGACATGGATTTCTACTGTCAATATGATCGAGCTCCAACCATAGAGGAAGAGATGGAGGAATTACGAGAAGCTATATTCAGTCTCACGAGGTACCAAAATCAGTTCATAGACGAAACGAGAATGGCCATGAAGAAGTTGGAAACGCAAATAGCAGAACTCGCGATCATATTCAACAGCGAAACGCAAGAAGAGCAATCTGCACCTGGGGCAGGCAATGAGGAAACACAATGTCAGGCAATTGACCTGAAGGATGCCGAATCAGGGGAGATAGAGAGTTCGCAACAGCAGAAGCGGGCGGCGCCGATGAGCAGGGCCGCGGCGCCGAAGATTCTGAGACAGTGCAGGAGAGTGAGAGCCGCGGCGCCAAAGAGCAGGGCCGCGGCGCCCAGAACCCAGAAATCGAGGTGATTTTGAACAGCGAACAACAAATTGAGGAGCCTGAACCACACCCAACTATTGAGGAATCTGGTGAGATAGTTGGTGTAGAGAAGGAAAAGATTGCAGAGATCCAATTATTTACCTTCTTGGATTCTGTGGAAATTCTTTTTCTTGCACCTATTACAGAAGAAACACCATTAGCTATCACGGTTGATTCCCAATTAGGAAGCCCATACCATCAAGGGTACCCCTAGAGTTGAGAGATGTAGAGAAGTTCACGGATTCCTACATTATAGAAAGCATAAAAGACAAGCCTACTTGGGGGATAATTGTATATGTAAGGCTCTTGTTTGAACAAATGGTCGTAGGGAAATTGAGACCTACAACAATAACTCTGCGGATTGCAAGCAGTTCGCAGAAGGATCCAATGGGCACTCGAAAAGGTTAATTGCGTCCGGCTAAAAGACGTTAAAGACAACGCTTGTTGGGAGGCAACCCAATGTTTTTAATTATGTTATTTTAATTTTTGTCTTTATTTTATTTTATTTTGTCTTGAACAGTCTCACGGTCTTGGGTTCTTGTTTTGTGTTGTTGGATGACAGGTGGACTGAAAGCTAAAACCGAGGAAAAAGGAGCAAAAACGCTGAAAAAGGAAAGCGATCGTCGGCGCTGTAATCGAGCCGCGGCGCGGAACTCAGAGAGCCATCAGACTAGCAGTGGCGCCGAATGTCGTGGCGCCGAACTCAGAGGACCATATTCCGTGCAAATTCCAGAATTCTTCCTCCTAGATCTGCGTTATGACCGCTGTGTTGTGTCAGTAAGTGTCACTAATTTTTTTGAGTCTTGCACACATTAGGGACAATGTGTGATTTAAGTTTGGGGGAATGTTTTATTGTTTTTGAGTCTTGTTGAATTGTTTTGTGTATTTTTGAGTCATAATTTTTTTTTTATAAGAGCAGGCACGTCGTAGTTACTTGAATTGCCTAGTGAAGTAAGGTTGAATAATGTAATGGAATTAGAAGCAACCATCTAAACACTTAGGTTAGATATGTCAAAAACTCATGAAATCTGTCTATTGGGAGTATCTTGCTTGATTTGTGCATTGTTAAAAGATTAAAATCTATGTGTTATGATTGCTTGCTATTTGAGGCGAAATAGTTAGGATATGCATGTTAGGGAGATGACTCAGGCATTTCTTTGTTAACCAATTCTTACCACTCTTTTTTATCCCTGACTTTAAAATATCCCTAGTCAGCCCCATTGAGCCTAAAAACATGAAACTTTTTCTTTGACACCATATATTCCTACAATTGTGCCATAAGTAAAAATGTGAAATAGTTGGAATAAATTGTGTAAAAAAAAAAGAGACAAAAAGAGTGAATAAGTTTGATACACCCCAATGAAAAAGTAATAAGAAAGAGGCAAAAGCCTAAGTTTGCGGGTTCTTGTTATTATAATACACTTCACTCTCCCAAAACAAAAGAGGGGAAAGATAGAATTGAAGTGAAGGAAAGAATCAAAAAAAAGGAAAAAATTGAAAAGCTAAAGAGCTTATGGTACACAAAAATGAGCCTAAATGCCTATTTTTACCTACCCGTGCCTAAGCCTACATTACAACCCTTAAAAGTTCTGAAGATCTCTTAGATGCATAGCCATGATTAGTGGAGAACAGCAAGTAAACATGCGATAGGAATTTTGAAATTAACATGCATGATTCAGTATTTGACTTCCATTAAGCATGATAAAAATGAATTTGCGAAATATCTAGCTTAATGTGATTAGAATGCTGAAATTTCATGCTATATGTTCCTGCATATTATTCTACTAATCTTCATGTTTTTTTCCAAGTAGCACCAATGCAGCAAAGTGATCAATGTCATTGAGTCTTTTATTTTTCGTTTTCCTTGAGTTTGTATTTCTTTCTTTTGATCTTTGCTCGAGGGCGAGCAAAGGTTAAGTTTGGGGGTATTTGATCGGTGTATTTTATATACACTTTTTGAGTCATTTTTAATTAGTATTTTACTCATTTTATTTATGTTTAGTATAGTATTAGGGTCGTTTTTCTTTCTTTTGTGTCACAGCGGTCAGAAATGGAGAAATGACGAAAAGGAGATGAAATGAGCATAAATGAGATGGAATTGCACACAAAAAGGGCCAAGAAATGAAGTCTAAGAAGTTCCGGGAATTATAGAGGAGATCCGACGAAGTCCGGACGGAAAAATGACGACGAAACAGAATCCTCCTGAAAAACGCCATCGAGTCGCTGGCGTCGCAGCTGGCTCCCAAAGTCTTGAAAGTCCCGAGTTGCTGAATTTCAGGCCGCGCGCTGGTCTCAGGCCAGCGACGCGGGATTTAAGAAGTCTGGGCCGAATTTGACATGTTTTCAGAATCCTAAAGGGATTACTTTTCCTACCTAAAGGGATAACTTTTCCTACCTTAAAACCCTTACCTAAAATGATTCTAATAACTTTTCCTTTCCTACAAATCCCTAACCCTTCACCAAAAGGATTCTTTGGCTATAAATACTCTACATCATTAGAAGAATTATTCACTATCCACTCCACCATTCACCATTCTACATCCATCCTTCCACCAATCCATCTTGTAAATATTCCACAACACAACTCTTGGATGCTTGGCTTGGAGACTCATTCTTAAGTATTTTCTTTTCTTTTTCTTTTCTTTTATTTCAGTTTTTGCATGATGAACTTTGAATTAGTTCTTGTCATGTCAATGGCTAGGAACTAATTCCTCTATAGGGCTTTCCATGTTGAATCTCTAGAAACTTATGTTATGATTTAATGCATGCTTATGGTTATTCTTCTTCTTGTTGAGATCTATCCAATAATTGAATTGAATGCTTGGTAGTTAATTGACAACTAATTATCACTATATGATTTCTAATCAGACTCCGAAAGGGGGGGATTGTGAATATGCTATAAGTTGGGTAGACATTCTTGGATTGGGGATGAAAATACCTCAATTATTTATGTAGTGTTAATGAGAGGCTTAAAACCCCTAATTTTGCGCATTGTGCGTGACGGTTAACTAGGTTCTTGTTCTTAATCCTCCTAAAGAGTTATCCTTATCACCGAAAGGTAGGTAAGGTGCAATACTGGGGTTGAGTGTTTATATAACCCTGACGGGAGTATAAAACGATTTAGTGAACCTGCTTTCTCCAAAAGAAAAAGACCATAAGTTATTGCATTAATAAGTAGCATAAGCGGATAGTGAGGAGACGTGGAAGCCCTATTCTCATCACAACTGAAGTAAACCTTTATAGTTAAAATAGCTTTTATAATTCTTAGTTATAAACAACAAATCCACATATCAATTTACCAAATAGATACCAAAAAATAGATAGTTGGTAATTGAACCCTAATTCTTGAGGACGATATTCGGTCTTATCAAGACTATACTACTTGTCACGATAACGTGCACTTGCGTTTAAAGTGTGTGCATCTTACCGCGCATCAGTGGATAGTTGAGGATATTGGAATGCCCTATTTCCATCATAACTGATTTAAACCAAAGTATTATCATAATTAGTTTATTTCCTGCATTAGTTTTAATTCTTAGTCTAAAACCCAAATAAATTAACGTTCACCAAATAGAAACTAAAGCTTAGATAATCGGTACTTGAAAACTAGTCTCTGAGGACGATATTCGGTCTTACCAGACTATATTACTTGTGAACGATACGTGCACTTGCGTGAGCATTTGTAAAATCGCTAACACCTGGCCAAGTAGCACCGCGGTGCCATGGAACCGCGGTCAGGAAAATTAACACCGAGGCGTAAAAATTGCCGAAAGTCCGAAACTGAAACACCGTCGAAGGCACCGCAGTCCTGGCTAGAGGCACCACGGTGCCATATGTCCAGTGAGCTACAGTGGTTTCAGAAGAATTAGCACCGCGGTGGCTGCCAACGGAACCGCGGTGCCGACGCGTATTTTCAGAAAGTTGGGTCGAAATTAGACAAGGGTAAAGGGGTCCGAAGCAAGGTTTTTCTCAGATATAGATACCCTAAACCCTGTCATTATTAGAGGATACGACTTTGGAGAACAGAACGACGACTACGAGCTACAATTGGAGATATCTTATTGTTCAAGTTATTTTCTTTCCCTTATTTAATTTCAGTTTATGTTGGATTTTAATTTAGTTCTTGACATGACAATATTTAGGAGCTAAATACTTTAATAGAGTTTCCATCGAATCTTCTTGAAGTTATTTCATATAGTTAATGCATTGATTATTGATTTCTTCTTCAACATATTAAGATCTATTCAATAGTGTTATGATTGCTTGATAATTAACTAGCTATTAATTGTCATCACTTATATGATTTCGAATCAAAAGTATGAAAGGTGAGATTTGAATATATTGTAATTGTCTAGACATAAGTTAAAATCGTGGATAAAAGTACCCTGATACTTGTGTAGTAATTAATGTTACTGTTCTTAATCCTTCTGTGTGGTAAAATCTATCATAGAAATATAGAAGGTTTCTGCATAAGGTTGAGCTCTCGTATATCCTAACCGGAATATGATGACATATTAGTTAATCTGTTATCTTAAAAAGAAGAAGAATCATTAGCATTGCATTAACACATGAAAGAGTGGATAGTTGCGAAGATTGGAACCATATTTCCTTCATAACTGTTATAAACCCAAAGTCTTATAATCTTTAGTTTATTTCCTTCACTTAGTCATAATTCTTAGTTATAATTCTCAAACAGAGTCAATGGCCTCAATTTATAGTTTAAGAAAGATGACCTCTCATTTAGCCAAGTAATGCCTTTCAATAGCCATGTAATGACACTTATTGAGGGGTTATAATTCAGTCAAATAATGGATGAATTCAAGTGCTAAGTAATGGAGGATCAATACTCCAAAACCACGCCAAAAGTTAGAAACTTTTCGTCTCCCGTAGACCTCACTGCCAGTGAAGTGCCACGACTCTGTCAGGAAGGCGATGCAGTGCCTGAGCTCTAGTAGTTGACCAGGCATTTAGAGCCACGACTCTTGGTGGAGGCGTCGCGACACTCCAGCACCGTGGCTCTTAGTGGAAGTTTCGCGACACTCCAGCGCCGCGGCTCTGACGGTGCTGCACCACGCCCCTCCGCGACTTTGTGGTGATTTTTGACTTATTTCATCTTTTACACGTCGTACACTTCTTCATTCATTTACCAACGTGGAACACCCGTCATTTAACCAACAACCATCCATTATTCTATATCTCAAACATTTACTTACGTACCAATATCTCTTTCACTAATAAAATTTATGATACTTGGCACTACGTGTGCTTGCACGTGTGTGGCAACGACATTTTCAACGTGCGGGATCCCAATTTTTCGAGTCACAAATAATGGGATAATCTTAATTCCACATGAGTAAATTTCCAACATATCCAAATTAGCTCAAGAGTAGAGCCTTGTGCTTTCCTTGGGTATTCATTTGGGAAAAAAGCATATAAAATGATCAGTCTTAGAAATAATAAAATTATTGTTTCTAGAAATGTCAAGTTCTATGAAGAGATATATTCTTTTGCTAATATGCATACTTGAGTTCCTATTTTTACTTTTTTCAATTCTACAGTTGATCCTTCTATCCCTCTTGTAGTTCATGAGAATATTTCTATCCCTTTTATATCTTAACACAACACTACAAATGATGCTAGTTAATCTTCTCACAGTATATGTAACGATCCATCCGGTCATTTTTAGCTAAAACTCTTATTTACTTGTTTTACCTTTCCCGTAGACTTTAGGTGGGGTTTGTGATGCACGGGGATAGGTGGCATGGATCTCGAGGTCCATTTGTATGAGTTTCGGATGAAAAACCCAAATCTAGAAAATTAGAGTTGGTTAGGTTGACTCAAAGTTGACTTTTGGTTAGATAGGTTCATTTACGGTTTCTGTCACTCTTGGTAGTTCTGGAGGGTCATTTATGACTTATTCAAGTCATTGGTTTTCTTCTCGAGGCAATCAGATGTATTTTGTGGCCTTATTTGCAAATTTTGGATATTTGGTTTTCCCGGACGATTCTTTAGAAAAGCATGCCTTATATCGATTAACTGTGAAATCTAAGGGTACAAGAGAGTGTGTAGCACTGTTTATCATAAATGAGCATGCCTAGTTTGTGTCCGGGGGGTCTCGGGAGTATTTTGGATGTTTGGTAGAGATTTTGGCTTGTTTTCTATAATTGGGTATTCATCCCGGCCCTGTCATTTCACACAGAAAATGGTTTGTATTGAGGCACCAATTTCCGCTTTGGCGTGTCCGCCCCGATGGAAAGTTGGCTCGCCGAAATGAGGGTTGGGAAGTGTTGGTTTTCGCCGTGGCGGAGGGTTTGTTCGCAGGGGCGAGTCCGCTCCTGTGGAGTCGTGTTCGTCGTGACAATGAGGTGAAGTGTCAAGTGACACCGCCTCAGTGGGGATCTGTTCGCCGCAGTGGGTCCGCTCCTGCGGAGTCGATTCTGCTGGGACGGAAGTAGTATATCAGGTGTCCTATAAAATCTTTTAGGTCAGAATTATTTTTCCAAATTAGAATACCTTTAGACCAGAGCCGTTTTTGAGCATTTTTAGAACCATAGGAGCAATTTCATCCTTTAGGTAATAGATTTTTCCTTTTTAGTACTTATATTTATGATTCTAAGTTCATTAATGGTGTTGTATTGTGTTATTAAGTTAGGGAAAAATGAATTGCAAGTTTCTATGAGAATAAGAGGGTTATGGTATTGATTTAATGAAGATTTGTGGATTAGATTGTGTTAGTATCATAAATTAGTGTTAGAATATGTTAGCTTATTATGTTGTAAGGCTTAATTTGATTATTGAAGCTTATCTTCAAAAGGGGAAAATTTTAGGATTTCAATTTGGGGCTTTTGAATATTGTTCAATTGAGGGTTCTAATGTGTATAGTTTTTCAATTAAATTAAAGACATGACTACTTAGTATGTATTCGTGATTTTTGGATATTAAAGTTCGAGTCTTGGTGACGTGGGCCCGGGTTGGTTGTTTAAAGTCTTGTTTGTAAGATTTATATCATTGTATGTTGCGTAAGCTTTATATTAATGAATAGTATATATAAGTGGAAGACTTCAACTATCACGAGATGTAGAGGAAGGGCAAGACTGTCACTGAAGAAATAAGATTAGACTATGTTCCCATAAATGATAATCTAGTTGATCCATTTATTAAATCATTAAGCTTAGTTAAGCATAATGGTCATTTTGAAAATATGGGTATTAGATACATTGAAGATTGGCTCTAGGCCAAGTGAGAGATCGAAAGTATGTATATCCTAGATACAATCATTAGTTGAATACATTCGTATTATTAATAAGATTAATATATTTATGACATTTGCAATTATTGAATTATTATTTGATTGTTTGTAATTATTCATTAATGTGCATCTCTTGAGCTTACGTTGTCATTAATAGAGTGAGATATTAATGATAGAGCATAACTCTCAAAGTAGTCTCGACTAATGATCATCGAGAATGGAATATCGATGATATGTTATAAGTCGACATGTGGTATGCATCACATTCTTCGAGAATGTAGTATGTCTCACCTGCTACTATTAATGGTTACTAGTGATGGATACATGGATACTTTTGAAAAGTATTGACATACCCTGCTGATAAACTATTTGTTATACATGTCTAGAGTGTTATCAGCGTGTGCGAGATAAAAATCTTTTGACTTGAGGTCAATACGCACCTTGTTTACAGAGTAATGTATTTTTACTCTGTCCTAAGCTTAAATTCCTTGTAGGATAAGATACGACTTGTGTTGGGTGCATTACAATGTGAACTAAGGTGGTAGTTGAGCCAAGAATAGGATTTATTCCACGATTGGATATTCGAGAGAGCATTCAACTTCTCAGTGATATTAGGTCGACCAAGTCATTGGTCAATGCAAGATACATATTTAGAATATGGTCTAGTTGTCGATTAGTATAAATGAGATAAAGTGATCAATCTATTTGGATAGACACATGATAAATTCTAAGCTTGATCGAGTGTGTCGCGAATGAAAGAAATTTATCATCTCACATAAAGGTTATATTTGTTGGATTCATGTAAACGTACTTCACATATTGAGTTCGTCGTACGGCGCAGTCTAAAAGTTTTGTATGGACCTTAATTGGATTAGTATCAATATTTAAAGGCCTATAGGGTCACACTATGTCGATTGTCTTTTCGGTCTAAGGGTGTATTGAGAAAGTATTAAATATTCGATTTGGAATCGAG
Source organism: Przewalskia tangutica (assembly GCA_029844215.1). Classification (NCBI taxonomy): domain Eukaryota; kingdom Viridiplantae; phylum Streptophyta; class Magnoliopsida; order Solanales; family Solanaceae; genus Przewalskia; species Przewalskia tangutica. The sequence continues at coordinate 8,978,343 of CM056718.1, read as the reverse complement.
ATATTTAAAATGATAATAACTATGGGATACAAATTCGATTTTGAAATTAAAATTAAACGTGCTGAATATATAAGGGGTAAAGAGTCGTGGCACCTACCAGGTTGAGCCGCGACACCAACCCACGCTGCGGCACCTGTTAGGCTGCCCCGCGGCGCCGACCCGACAGTAGGCCCAGTCAAACTGGCCCACTGTACCTCGGGCTTTGGGTCAGACTTGGAGCACAACCCTAATCTGATATTTGACCTAAGCCTCTTATATAAACAACACTAACTCCATAAGTTTTATACATCAATTCTAAACAAATTCCAGACATAGAGTTTGGAATAAAATTTTCTCGAACCTCTGTCAATGTTTTCTAGCTTTCGTGACAGAGGAATACACCGTATAGCATAGTGCTTGCAGTCGAAAAACAATCGCGTGTAATCCCTAAGTCGAGATTCCAGATAACACAACATGTAAGTGTTAATGTTCATGTTTTACATTACATGTTTGATTGTCATATAACCATACCAAAATTATTGTGGGGTAAGTAAGCAAAATAAAATTTTAATTTCCGCTGCGCCTTATTTATGTGTTTTGAACCCAACAAAACCCTACAGACTACACCAAAGAATTATGGCATAGAATATTACAGTGAATTGGTAGGGCATACATAGGAGCTGGAAGCTGGGGACAATATCAGCAATGGGCCCAGGGGCGGACCATACCTTGGGCTAGCCTGGGCCCTGGCCCCCATTTAAAAAAATTGACTATAGTATTGGCCACTGCCTTTTAAAAAAAAAGATTTAACCTATTGAAAAATCATGAAATCACTACTTTAAACCACGTGCGTGAGTGAAGAATTGCAATTTTCAGCGACAACAAGTAGAACGACAACGAAAGCTTTCTCCAGGTGTGTAGTATTCTTTGTATTATTTTATTAGGTTATTTGAAGGTTTTGTAAATAGAATTTTTGGGTTTAATTTGGATTGTTAATTATGATTGCAAATTAGGGAAATAATTAACTTTAAATCAATTCTTTTTTTGATTGGGTTTGATGAATTGTTAGAAATATTTAATTTATGATAGTAATATTGTAGTCCCAATTCAATTTTAGTTAGGCGATTGATTATTTTAAATGTTTGATTTTTTTTGTCAGATTTGAAAATATTATACAAATGTCAAAACCACAAAAAAAAATAGTTCGTTCTTTAAAATAAAAGAACCCACTAAACCTTTGAAAAATGATGCACCTGTGGTAAATGAACATGTTACAAATGTCGGGGTTTCAAGTGAACGAGAAACTTCAAAGCGCGCTAGGCCGAGAGAGCTTAGTATCAATTCTATTAATTATGATCCCGCTGAGCGAGCTCAAATTTGGGAATATCTTTTTGGCCAACGTGATGAAGTTAGACGTGCTCATATCAATGAAGGTCCTTGTCACCCGGATGAAAAATATGTTTTCCCGTATTCAAGTCCTGTTTGCCATCAAAGAAGTTGTCAACATCATTGGTTTATAACTTTCCATGGTTGGATTATTCAAAGTCAAGGGACAAACTCTTTTGTCATCCATATTTTTTGTTTAATAGTTCGGGAAATTCAAAAGTGTTCACAGTTGATGGATTTCAGAATTGGAAAAAGGTAGGTGGAAAAGATTGTGCTTTCTTGACTCATATGGGAGATGTGAATTCAACCCATGACAAAGTTGTGCAATCTAGGTTGGATTTACTAAACCAACCTCGACATATAGTTCACTCATTTGAGAAACAAAGTACACAACAAAGAGAAGATAATAGGTTGCGGTTGAAAATCTCGATTGATGCGATAAAATATTTGACACTTCAAGGATTGACATTCAGGGGGCATAATGAAAAACATAACTCTTTAAATCGGGAAATTTTTCTTGAATTGGTTGAACTTTTGGCTTCTTATGACAAGAAGGCTGAGATAGCGTTTAAACAAACTTCTGGTACATTGACAAAGAAGGAACATTAAGGGAGCGATTTTTTGATCTAGTACATGTGAAGAACACTTCATCACTTACATTGATGAACGAAATTGTTTTGGTCCTTTCTCGAAACATTCTTGACATTAGAAAAATACGTGGACAATCTTTGATTGTAAAAGAATGTCCATATGCATATTATGTTCATTGTTTAGTTCACCGCCTTCAGTTGACATTAAATGCGGCTTCCACAGAGGTAATCTATGTTGAGAATTTTTTTGAGAAATTGAGATTCATTATTAATTCTGCTATCGGTTCAACCAAACGCAATGATGAGCTACAAGTTGCTCAAGCTGAACAAATTGCTCAAATGATTGAAAATGATGAAATTGAAACCGGGAGGGGACTTAATCAGATTGGAACACTACAAAGGGCTGGAGATACTCGTTGGGGCTCCTACTTGAGATCAGTGTCAAGTTTGATTAAGATGTACAATGATACACGTTTGGTTCTTGATAATATTATTGATGAAGGCAAAACAAGCACTCAATGGGGTCAAAAATATTCTGGCCTTGAGGCAATGAATTCATTCGAGTTTGTTTTCATCCTGTATTTCATCCAAATTGATGGAGATTACTGATTCTCTTCTCAAGCTCTCCAAAAGAAGTCACTAGACATTGCACATGCTATGTATCTTGTTCGGACAACAAAAAACCTTGTTCAGAAACTCAAAGATAATGAATTTGATGATTTGCTCCTAAAGGTAAAAACTTCCACTATTAGATATAAATCCCAACCTAAGTGAAAAGTATAAGGGCATGAGAGGGTGTAGCCGTGTCAATTTACATGATTTTACAATTGAAAATCATTATAAAATTAATATATTTTATGCTACTATAGATTTGGAGACGCATGAGTTAAACAGTCGTTTCAGCAAGCAATGAAGTTGATTTCTCTTAGTTGTGCTCTTGATCCAAGAGAGAAATATGTTTCATTTGATTCTGAGCTAGCAAAAAAAATATTATCCAAGGAATTTTACAGAGCTAGAATTGGGGCAATTGTTGACAATAGAGTTAAGACACTTTGGAGTTGAAGTATCAGATGATAAGGAGTTGAATTATCTTTCAAGTATTATTATGTTGTGTAAGTGGATGATAGATACAGGAAGGTCGAAAATCTATCTGTTGATATTCAGATTGGTTTCTCTTGTGCTTACGCTCCCGATTTCCACTCCAACAAATGAACGTGCATTTTCAGCTACAAAAATTGTGAAGAGTCGACTCCGCAACAAAATGTCAGATGATTATGACATATATGCTATTATCAATGACTTTCATGATTCGAAAGAACGTAAATTGCTATTGTAATATAATTATTTGAGCGATAAATATATTTTTTATTTTATTTTAGTCGGTGCACTCTATGATTATTTCGTTAGTCCGCCCCTGAATGACCCATACAAAATGCAAAAGGCAGAGGACAAGATGCTGCAATTTTCAGGCTGATTTTTGAGGAAATTGTCAATGCGAGAACATTTGAAAAGAGTAGACACCGGAGGGAATTGGCAAAGGAAATTGCTGTGGTTTCATGTGTTAGAGCCTCAACTGGGATAAGGGACTAAAAATGCAGCAACTTCAATTTTAGAGAGGCTAAGAGCTAGGGACCTTTGTTTCTGAATTTTTATTCTGTTTTTAGATAACCAACTGTGGTAGTATGGTTATGGTTTTGTAATGGTTGACTTGGTGATTAAAACAACAAAGTTAGTTATCAAAAAATATTTATATTCATATTTTCTAAATAATGCTAGTCTATATAAACGTGCAGTTGCACGTTATTTCCCGACATACTCAATCATAGTAAACAATATTAGATAATATTATTTGTAATTATATATTTTACAAAAGTACTATTGTATAGAATTGTATTTACTTAATACTTCTTTGAAATTAATGTTCTTGATACTTTTTTTTTTCTCTCGTACAGAAAACATGTTACAACTAAGATAATCCAATATTAGAGATTAAGTGATCATATATTTATTTTTTATTATTTGCGGATATAAAAAATATTGAAAATATTATTAATCAAAATTATACTATAAGAATATCAATCAATTTTAAGAATATTTGGTTATTTATTTGTTAAAAATAAAGTTTTTCACAAAGAGATTTAAAATATTTTTATTAAAAAATAAAAAAAATCATAACAAAAAAAGAACAGAATTTAGAGGCTAATCCACCTCATTGTTTTAAACTTTTTGTTTCGGTACTACTTATTGTGATACATATGATATGACTTAAACTTCAAATATAGGTAGGATACAATATGTCAAAGTATTTCAAACGTGAACTCCACAGGAAGTAGAAGTCAATGCAAATTCATATTAGACCCAACTTTACAATTTTATTCTATGTAAATTATCTTTTCAAACGACATAAAAGTCTTCAATATTTTAAGGATATTTTGATCAATCAACATTTATATTAATGCTTTTAAAATAATATAGATAGATAGATATATAACTTCAACATCTTAAGAAGACTTACCTGTAAATAGTCTTTGACGACTTGATAATGGATTTTTTTACACGGATAATATATATAACTTAAATTTAAAATGATAAATAGAAGGAACAATAAAATGTTGAAAATATTTATTAAACGTGAAATAAAGTAAATCCTATTAATTATGAATCGAACAATTGGAGCCCCGCACGTAGGAAACCTTATTTCCACACACGTGCACATGTAGTGTCAAGGATCAAAATTTTCTTAATGGAAGAGATATTGGTACGTATACGAATTGTTTGAGACGTAAGGTAATAGACGGTTATTGGTCAAATGACGAATGATTTCACGTTGGTAAATGAAGGAAGAAGTGTATAATGTGTAAAGATGAAATGAATCAGAAATCACCACGAAACCGAGAAGGGCATCGGCTCCTCCAAGTAAGGGTCGCGACGCTTGAAGGGCCGCGACTTCTCCTCTGAAGGGCCGCGACTCTAATTGACGTTTCAATTCCAGTAACTCACTGGAATTGAAGGGTCGCAGCTCTAATTGACGTTCCAGTTTCAGTGAGTTACTGGAACTGAATCCGAAAGGCCGCGGCTCCTCGACTGTTTCAATCCGTTGGAGGTGAATTAAAAACTGATTCTTGGGCTGACTTTGGAGTATTTACTCTTCATTATTTTGCTCATGAATTCAACCATTACTTGGCTGAATTGTAACTCCAAATTCAAGGCATTAACATGACATTCATGGGCATTACTTAGCCATTTGGAGGGTCATCATCTACACACTATAAAATGAGACACAAGGCTCATTTGAAAAAAAAAACTTGACATTTCACACTTAAACAATTCTCTGAAAATTATCTTCATCTCTAGCAATCAAAATACACTCAAAGATCTTTCTTATCAAGCGAACAATTGAGTCCCTTTGCTCACTTGTTTGATTGTTGTTTTATCTTGGGAGATAAATTTCTAACACAACCGTTGAAAGGACATACGGGGCAATATTATCTTAAGGAAAGATTGAAACTTCAATCGACTCAGCAAGACCTTTTACTTATTTAATTTCCAGATTTATTATTTACTTATTGTTGTTGTTGCTTTCTCATTTCCTTGTAATTTTATATTAAGAGTTAACAAGCTTAAGATAATATTTGCTATTTCAACGACAACATGACTGGACAAGATCAAATCAATGCTGGAAATTCGAACACCACTCAAGGCAATCTTAATGCTTTCAACTCCACTGGCTTTGGCACTGCTAGTATCAATCCTACCACTCAAGGTAACACCACTGTTCTTGGCACCACAAGTGCTAACACTGCTACTCAAGGCGTTCCAAACGTCTTTTCTCCTGCTCAAGGAAACACCATTGCTTCAACTCCGGTTGGTTTTCACCATGAACGTCCTGAAAAGTTCATGGGTACTCACTTTAAGCAATGGCAGCAAAAGATATTGTTTTTCTTGACGGTTATGGGAATGTCACGTTTTCTAACCGAAGACCCTCCACAAGTTGGGAAAGACACGGACCCTCAGCCAAATGAAATGGCGGGAGGGGGCCAAGGTATCCATATCATTAACGGCATGAAGATGGTTCAAGATGCATGAAATCATAGTGACTTCATGTGGAGGAACTATATTCTGAATAGTTTGTCCGATCATTTGTACACGGTATATTGCACCGTTAGGACAACCAAGGAATTGTGGGACAAATTGCAAAAGAAATACAACACCCAAGATACGGGTGCCAAAAAGTTTATCATTGGGAAATTTCTGAAATTTCAAGTGGTGGACAACAAAAGTGTATCATCCCAAGTCCAGGAATTTCAAATGATAATACATCACCTAGAATTGGAAGGTTTGAAGCCCAACGAGCAATTCTTGGTTGGGGCATTGATCGAGAAACTGTCTCCCTCATGGTCTGAGTTTATGAACTACTTGAAACACAAGAAGAAGGAGATGACGTTAGATGAACTTATTGTCAAACTCCAAATTCAGGAGGACAATAAGAAGGTCATGTCAAAGGGGAAACAACCCACCGAGGCTAAGGCAAATCTGACGGAGGTTAAAAGGAATCCAAGCAAAAAGCGGAAGTTCCAGAAGGATGGCCAGTCCCACACAACTGAAAAGTTTAAGGGAACATGCAACTATTGTGGTAAAGTTGGTCATATGGCCAAAGACGGCCGCAAGAAAAAGTATGACAATTCCAAAGGAAAGGATAAGGTAAACGTCGTCGAGGACACGCTCTTAGACGATATGATTGAAGAGTTCTCAGCCGTTGTGCTAGAGGCCAACCTCGTTGAGAATCCAACGCAATTGTTTCTAGACACAGGTGCTACACGCCACATCTGTTCCAACAAAGATGCCTTCTCCACATATACACCAGTCACAGATAAGAAGTTGTTCATGGGCAACAATTCTTCTTTCGGGGTACTGGGGGTAGGAAAGGTAGTCCTCAAGATGACGTCCGGAAAGGATCTGACTCTAAAGGAAGTGATGCATCGAAGAAAATCTCCGGACCTGTGTTGGTCAATGCTGGTTTTAGGCTAGTATTTGAGGCTAACAAATTTGTAATCACGTAAAATGGAACTTTTGTAGGTAGGGGCTTTGTCTGTGAAGGCCTCTTTAAAGTTAATGTTAAACCTGTAATGCCTTCTACTTAGAGAGAGGCTTCGCCTGTGAAGACCTCCTTAGGCGAATAATGCACTTGCAAAACCTTTCTTTTAACTATCAATAAAATTGAGTCTTCCTTACATATTGGAATATTCTAATTTATTGCACCATAGATTAGATGTGTTAAATATCAATTTATACTGAAATTGGTAAAGTTGGAATCATTACCGTCTATCAACATAAACCCTCAACATAAGTATGAGGTAGACATAGAGGCAAAGAATCTCCAAAAAGCTCCCCTTAGATCCATCTAAAGGGAAATCGCTCCTCTATGACTCACACATATATCAACATATGTGTCTTGAAGTTCGCTCAAGCTAGAGGGGGAACAAGTACTTTGTGACTTGCTTAAATGATGGCACAAGGTTGTGCTACCTTTACTTACTTAAAAGTAAAGACGAAGCTTCTAAAGCATCTAAGCGCCACAAACCAAAGGTTGAGAACCAACAATGTCAATGGGTCTATAGACAAGTATAAATCTAAGACATTCATACGTATGTTCATAACTATCGCCGTCTTGCGGGATCTTGAAATGCATCAAATGAATGTCAAGATAGCCTTCATAAATGGTGATTTGGAAGTAGAAATATACATAGATCATAGCCTTCCTAAATGGTGATTTGGAAGTAGAAATATACATAGATCAACCTGAAGGGTATGTGGTTCCAGGATAAGAGACAAAAGTGTGTCGACTTGTCAAATCGTTGTATGGGCTGAAACAAGCCCCTAAACAATGGCACGAGAAATTTGATAGTACCCTACTATCAAAAGGGTTCATCATTAATAAGTGTGACAAATGTGTTTACATGAAAGAAAATGTCGATTCATTCATCATAATATGTCTTTATGTAGATAGCTTGTTGATCACATGTAGCACTCCTAGGACAATTCTAGAGACTAAGAACATGTTAAAACAATGTTTTGACATGAAAGATATGGGCATTGCAGATTTCATCTTAGGGATCAAGATCTCTAAGACATCTAATAGACTGGTCTTGTCTCAATCTCACTACATCAAAGATGTGCTAAAGAAATTTGAGATGTTCGACAGTTCACCTGTAATGACACCATTGGATAAAAGTCAAAAGATTGACAAGCATCTTGGTGCACCAGTACGCCAGGAGCGATATGCACAGGTGATTGGGAGTCTGATGTATATCACAAATTGCACTCAACCTGATATCGCTCATGCAGTCAATAAATTGGCTAGATTCACCCGTAATCCAAGTGAGGATCACTGGAAAGCGTTGAACAGGATACTACGGTTCCTAAAGTTCACGATACATTTCGGGTTACACTATTCAAGATATTCAGCGGTACTAGAGGGGTACAACGATGCAAACTGGATATCTGATAGCGATGACATCCAGTCCACCAGCGGATATATTTTTACAATCGGTGGTGTAGCTGTGTCTTGAAAATCCTCTAGGCAAACTCTTATTGCCCGATCCACGATAGAGTCAGAATTTATCGCTTTAGATAAAGCGAGAGAGGAAGCTGAGTGACTTCATGGTTTTCTAGAGGATGTCCCATGTTGGGATAAACCTGTGTCTTCTGTAATGATCCACTGCGATAGTCAGTCGGCTCTAGGAAGGGCACAAATTTCAATATACAACGGTAAGTCTCGTCATATTCGACGGAGATATGAGTCTGTTAGGTAGTTGATCACCTCGGGTATTATTTCCATTGATTACATAAAATCTAAGGAAAATATCGCAGATCCCTTGACGAAGGGAATACCCAAATATCAGTTGTTTTGCTTGTCTAGGGGAATGGGCTTAAAACTCAAACAATAAGAAAATGTATCACATAAATTGAGACAGAGGGAGTATTAAATAGAAGTGTGGTAAAAGTGTTAATAAACTAAACATTTCGAAAATTTGAAACGTATTCGATAATGTAATAGTTTATTAATGGTACTCTTTTTGTACAACTCTAACCTCCAAAACCTAAAATCCCAATCTCTTTCTTGCAACTCTTACATCACCTTAGCACACATTCTCTTGTTCTTCTTTTTCCAGCATAAATATAGAAATTGTATCGTTGTATTATAGAATATGTATCACTATTATAGAATATGTATCACTATTATATTCTATACATCAATGTATACAATATATATATATATATATATATATTGTATACATTGATGTATAGAATATGTATTCTTACAGTATGTGTATAGAAATTGTATCATTATTGTATAGAATATGTATCAATAATGTATACGTATAGAAATTGTATCAATGATGTATAGAATATGTATCCCTACCGTATGTGTATAGAAAATTGTATCATTATTGTATAGAATATGTATCGTTATTTATATGTATAGAAAATGTATAATATGTATATAAATTGTATCATTGTTGTGTAGAATATGTATCCCTACCTTATGTGGATAAAAACTAATGTTGGCGTCTGTGAGCCAGGACGACTCGGTCCCGCCCCGATCCCCTTTAAAAAACAATAATTTTGGTACCGTGACACGAACCCGGAATGGGACATGGCCTTGTCCCTCCAGGCCCGTCCCGCCCCAGGCCCTCCAAGTCCCGTCCCGACCCAGCCCCTATCCCGCCCGAAAACCCCCCTTTGCAAAAATAGTTGTTGCACCAACGTCCATTTTACATTTTGGTCGTTGTGCAACAGCCATTTTTGGCCTCTCCCAACCCCCCTACCCCCTTTATATTTATTTTTAGCCCCTAAGTTATTATATTTACACTTTAACCCAATTTCCCAACTATAAATACCTCATTTTATCTTCATCTTTCTCACAAATCTTCATACAATCTCTCTAATATCTCAATCTATCTCTCTACAAGTCTACATTATCTACTAAATATTCAATTTTATTTATTCATTTGGGAGTGAAGTTGACAACTAGCTTGAGGATCATCCATCGAGCAAAGTTTCAATTTTCAACTTCTCGATTACACGTCGACGTTACGTCGTCGTTTGGTACATTCGTTCCTTCATTAAATTATTATTGTTTCTTCATTATATTTAGCGCACTTAATTTCATTATCTTTAATTATTTATTTGCATAATTATAATGAAAGGATTAAACGTATGATTACGGGTAAGGATACTTCTACTAGTAGAGGTAATAAAAGTAAGGGTACTCTTCTAGTTCTAGTCATCCTATTCCTAGATAGGATCATATTCCTAGACTGGATGATTTTGTTGATACTGAAAATTTTCCTGAAGTGCCATATGATTTAGACGATGAGATATTTTCTGGAACTTAACAAGACTTTAATTTAGAAGATGATCTAGATGATGACACACCCACTAATGTAGATGACACATCCACTAATGCGCCTTAAACTGAAATGCCTCATATTCCCCTTAGTATGAGACGAGGTCTAGCAAAACGACCATTAAAATCAGATGCATGACAATTTTTTATTAGGGACGTAGCGAACCAAGTAGCTATATGTAAAATTTGTAAAGTGGTTTTTAGTTTTAAAATTGGACAAGGTCAGGGTGGGACGGAGGGGTTTAATGAGACACAACAAACAAAAACACTCAGCTAGGTATGCCCAATACGAGGCTAAAAAAAGGGTGTGCAAACGCCCTCTCCATCGGGACAATGTTCACATATTGTCCCGGACCAAGTACAAGGTCAAATTAACCCTGTGACAGGGGGAATTGTAGGCCCTAAGTACGATAAACTTAGAGATAGAGAAGCACTAGCAAAATTAGTTGTTGTGGAGAGTTTGCCTTTTTCATTTCCTGAATCTCCTGATTTTATTCATTACATTAGATAAATGTATAACCCTGATTATAAAGAATTTCCTAGATCAACTGTTAAAAGATATGTATTTAAATTTACACACGAATATCAACAATATTTACGTTCATTTTCCTGGCAAAGTATCTATTACGTCTTATATAAGTCGTAGTACTAACGATCATGATTATTTAACTGTAACATGTCATTGGAAATATTATAAATGGTTTATGCAAAAATGTATTTTAGCGTATAGATATATAAATGATAGGCACACTGGTAATTTTATTGCAGAAAATATTTATTTTGTTTGCCATTATTATGGCATAACTGATAAAATATGAATGTTACATTAGATAACGATTCTTCTAATAATTATATTATTAATATTTTAAAAAATAGTTTAACTCTATCTTTTCCAGATCATTTTCATATAAGATGTGTCTGTCATATATATAATTTAGTTGTAAAGGATGGTCTATCACTTTTTACAGACATTCTTGAAAAAATACAATTTGCTATACACCATATTTTTAAAAATAATAGAATACAAAAAAAAAAAAAACTTGTCACAATTGCGAACTACCTTATAGAAAAATTTCTGAAGAAGTACCCACTAGGTGGAATTCTTTGTACCATCAACTACTTGTTGCTTATGACTATAGAAGACCTATAACTTTATTTTTTAACGCCCATAATCAAAATTCAGCTTATATGCTTATAGATAGCGATTGGGAAAAACAAAAAATTAAAGAACTTATTATATTTTTAGAGAAATTTTATCAAGCAACAAAAGAATTTTTCGGTATATATTATCCTACTATTTCAACTATGTTGTTTTATATAGCTCTCATATTTTTATTACTTAATGAATATATGGATAAACTAACTTATAAGGCAGTTGTCACACCCCATTTTAACCGGAGTAAAAAATGGTGTACGACATATGAGTGATTCCTGTATTTGTATTTAAGTAGTCGCCACCTAATTATTTTAAAGATGAATTAGGACATCTACTTAGCAAAATGCTAAAAATAACTCCATTTTTAAAGGTCTGCAAAACTTAATGAGATTCTAGGGTAATGATTATTTATTATCCTAAAGGAAAGAGATTAGGCACCCTTCAGGATCCATTAACCTGCGGTTGTCTGGTCAAACTTAGGTTAATTATAAAATTGAAATGTATGTTGTTTTGAAAGCATAAAATGTTGCAAATAATCATTTGAAATATGTATGTTTTCATAAGAATTTGCATGAGATTGGTTTACAAAAATGCATGGAAAATAGTTTATTGAAAATTGTACGTTATGCATAAAATTAAAATTTTATAAAAATATGCACTATTAGGACATTATTAAAAATGCATGCTTTAGAGATATGAAAAATAAAATTTTCCGTTATAAGCTACCCTCCCCTTTAATCTATTGGTCTTAAATCTACTTATTCTACACATTTCAATATTTATGCAAGATTATATATTTAAACAAGAAAATAAAATGAATGGGGGATTAAAGAATAATGATAAAAGAGCGAATGAAGCGAATGATGTTGTCATCCGGCCCATTTTGGTTTAGGAGTTCCGAAGCTGAGAAATGCAAAGGACATGGATGCGGATCTTGTTTCGTCGTGGTCGCATTGAGTCTCATTATGAGACTCTTCACATGTTCCTGATGCATGTCATGTAAAACAAAGAAAAAAAAGGACTAGTAGAGTTTGATTTGATGATTGGCGATACAAGGAGACATTCATGTTAATATGGAGGCAATTTTACATTTAGACAAGAAGGGCAAAATCACGTAATCAATTCAACATGTATAGGACACAGACATAACATAACTAGACAACCACTTGCAGAAAATATTTTAAACTATGCAAGGCCGTCTAGACCAAAACGCATTAGAATCATATTTATGTTGCATCCTGGACATAATAACCCCTTTTTAGGACAAGGCTCAACAATACATTATAAGTAAAACAACTACATATAATAGTTAACATCAAACTACAGTAATGAACCGATTGAAAGAACTTAGTCAAGCTAGGCAAGTTTCACATCTTTTTAAGCATCAACAAATAATAGACTAACAAACAACCATTTACTTCCATCAACAGTAGGCGTTATGATATAATCAAACTAATCCACATCTTAAACCTTCTAACATACACTAATTAACGTCATATCATATAGTCGAACATCAATCTAATAACCCAAGGACATATTACTACACATTATTTAAATGAAACAAGCTAACATACTTATACATTAAGCACGACCATTATCTCATTACTTAATCAACAGCAAGAATATATAAAAAAACGCAAAGGAAGTAAAGAGGATTGAGGTGAGTTTGAGTTTACCGACCTTTTTGGGTGCAGCGAACCGAGACAAGGGGTCTTAAAGTTCAAATTGACTTACCGAATCTAAAGCGAGATTTGTTTAAAACTTATCTCTGAAAGCTTTAGTAAGAAAATGAAGAGTATTTAGAGTTTCGAAAGGGATAATGCGGCGGCTCTCGATCTGCAGACCGCGATTTTTTCTCGAAACCAGCAAGTAGTTTTAGGCTTGAGTTTTAAGAAGATTCATTGAAGAAAACCAAAAGATATTCTAGAGTTTTTTCAAAAGGTAGAAGCGGCGTCTGCTCTCAATTTTTCTTTTGTTTTCTTTTTAAAGCAAGATAGTGTAAGAAAATGGAAATATTTTAGGGTTTCCAGAGGTAGTGAGGCGGCTCTGAGGTGTGTCCCCCAAATGGATTTCAATTCTTGGTATTTATAGAATTCATTTGGGATTGCTAGGGTTCCAGATTTTGAATTTTGGGCTCCAAATCAAAGAATCATTTGAAAATCAAATCTCTGAAAACACTGAGAGAGAGATGAAAGGAGCGTGCGAAGTTACCAAGGTATTCATGAAAATGATGTAACATCACTGATTTAGGATAAAAAGCTTTGAAATCTTTGCTAAAAATAGCCATGAAAGAGAAGAAACTGTCGTTTGGGGAGAAATGGGCAGTGTCCTGGTTTTGGGCGATTTAGAAATGGGTTTGTCTTTTCTTTTCTTTTGATTTTTGATTTAGTTTTAGGAAGCTTAAGGGATTTATGTTTTGGATGAAATGGGCTTGGAGCTTGGACGTTTGGGCCGCGGGTTGGGTTACAGATTTTAATTGCTTGGGTAGAGTTTTTTTTTTTATCTAATAATGGATTATGGTATAGAAAATGATTTATTAAAATTATGAATTATAAGGATAAAACTACCAATGTGATAATAAATAATGCGATAATATTTTGGAAAATGATTTAGTGCTTAATATAAAAAATGCCATAACAATAGAATATTAGGATAAATATTATGGATGTGATGAAAGATGTCGCGACAGTAAACATGCGAAAAGAAGATAATAATAATAATAATAAATAGTAATTATTTTGAGAATATTAAATTCTTTATTTATGTATGAATATGTATGAATATATTAAAAAATTAAAGTTGTTTTTGCGGTATTAAAAAATAGTTTAATTTTAGATGAATAATGAGAAGAGATGGACAAAATTGAGTGTCAACAACTTGTCTCTCTTTGTATGAAGAGGATGAAAGACAAATACGTTGACTTGTAGTCAATTTTGTACTGATTGCCGAAGATTAGGAAATGCATGGGCAAGCGAAGTTTCAAGAAGAAATATAAATTTATTATGCTAGGAATTTGAGCGCAAGGCTATGCGGCTTCAAAATTTATCCCAGTGTCGAACTATGATGACAATGAGTTCTTCATGGCGCCAGAAGATTAAAGACGTGGCAAATGAGGATTCCAAAATGTGTCCCAGTGTCGAATTATGATGACACTGGGTTCTGTGATGCTGGAGAATTGAAGGTAATGCCAACGTGAATTTGACTTTTTTGTCTCAGTGTCGAATTATGATGACATTGGATTATTGTGATGCAGGATAATTAAGGCAAAGCAGGCGTGGATTCAAATTTGTCCTAGTGTCGAATTATGGTGACACTGGATTACGGTGATGCTAGGGAATTAAGAGGATGACTGACGCGAATTCAAAATTTGTCCCTGTGTCGAATTATGATGACACTAGGTTATTGTGATGCTAGAGGATTAAGGCAAGACAGACGCGGATCCCAAAATTTGTCTCAGTGTCAAATTATGATGACTTGGGTTCCTGTGGCAAAATCTTGGGAAAGAGAAGAACGATGTTCGAAGTAAGCCGATGACCTTTGTTGGGAGGTCAAGCCTTCCAACAAATTGCCTCAGTTCGCCGCAAAAGATGGTTCCACGTTTTGCTCCTGCTCCTGTAAATTAAGGTTCATGCAGGCTAAAGCTTAAGAAAAAATTAGTGCATAATTGTTGAGACACAAATGGCAGAGCATGTATATGTAAGAAATGCAATTCTGCAAATAGAAATGTCATCATGTGTAATGTGATGACGTTGTTGACGTGATGTTGCAAATGCTGAGTTATCGTCCTTGCATGGACTTGCTAAATGTTGCGATATCGCCCTTACACGGACGTGCAACAACTGCTCCTGTAAATTGGGGATCTTGTAGGCTAAAACTTAAGAAAAGTTATGCATAATTGTTAAGCCGATAAAAAATGGTAAAGCATGAATATGAGAATACAATTATGTGAATAGAAATATTGTCTTGTGTAGACATCATGTGATGGAGCTATTGCATTATCGTAATGAAAAACGTTGTTTCTGAATGTAATGCAGATAGTGTCGTTTTCGGACGTAATTCATATGACGTTATTTTCGGACGTTACACATATATTCATTATATCGATGTGCTATGTTTGTGAGCCACATGGCTGCTACTGTCCTTCCGGTTGCTGCTAATATGAAAACTTGTCTTAACAAGGCGAACAGATAAATGTATTTCATTATATGCAAAATAAAGAGAATAGTTTCCCAATGATATTTGGGGACAAATGTGTTTAAATGTCTCTAAGGGTGTTTGTTCAGTGAGGTCGAAGATGCAGATGATGTCATTGTGTTTACGTAATGATGATGTCGTTGTGTTGACGATGCATATGACGTCATTATGTTTGACGATTTTGATGGTGTCATTGTGTTGAGCCGATACAGACGACGTCATTGTGTTGACGTAATGATGGCATCATTGTATTGACCCGATGCAGATGACGTCATTGTGTTAACATAATGATAGAGTCATTGTGTTAATTAGATGCAGATGACGTCATTGTGTTAACGTAATGATGGAGTCATTGTGTTGACATGATTCAGATGACGTCATTGTATCGACGATATTGAGGGTGTCATTGTGTTGACGATTTTGAGGGCGTCATTGTGTTGACAGTTTTGATGGTGTCATTGTATTGACGATTTTATAAGGTGTCATTGTGTTGACAATTTTAATGGTGTCATTGTGTTGATAATTTTGAAGGTGTCATTATGTTGACAATTTTAGAAGACGTTATTGTGTTGACGTGATGTAGGGGTCGTCGTTGCATAGAAGAAATATAGATGAGGGGCCACACAAGCATAATAGAATGACGTCGTTGAGTAGACGCGATGTAGAGGTCGTCGTTGCATAGACGAAATATAAATGAGGCCGTTGCACATGCATAATAAAGTGACGTCGTTGAGTAGACGCGATGTATATGTCATCGTTGCAATATATAGATGAAGATGTTGCATGAGCATAATAAAATAATGTCATTGAATAGACGTGTTGTAGATGTCGTTCGTTGTGTAGACGAAATATAGATAATACTGTTGCACAGGCATAATAAAATGATGTCGTTGAATAGATGTGTTATAGATGTTGTCCATTGTGTAGACGAATAGATAATGTCGTTGCACATGCATGACGTCGTTGGGTAGACGTGTTGTAGATATCGTCGTTGAGTAGACGAAATATAAATAATGTCGTTGCACAAGCATAATAAAATGACGTCGTTGGATAGACGTGTTGTAGATATCGTCGTTGAGTAGACAAAATATAAATAGTGTTGTAGATATCATCGTTGAGTAGACGAAATATAGATAATGTCGTTGCACAGGCATGACATCGTTGGGCAGACGTGTTGTAGATATAGTCATTGCGTAGACAAATTTAGACATTATTAATAACTGTAATAGGAGAAACGTCGTTGTGCAGACGTAATAAGAATACGTCATTAATAGACGTAATAAGATGATTTCGACCCGGTGGGCCAGGCTACTATGATGAAATTACCTGCAGAATATAAACCGCCTAAAATAGTTAGTCGTAAAATGATTGATAAATGAGGAACATGGTGTGGCCCTGTGAGCCAAATGACGTCTTGATAGACGCGTGCGATTGTGGCATTGCGGGTTGAGCTGCTATGCGAAACTTTCTACAAAACCAAAGATAGATGAAATAGTTTAGTGCAATGATATATAGATATGCGAAATGAATGAATGAGGATAAGAATGTTGACATGTGAGCCGAAATATCGTCCTTGTGCAAATATAATATTGTTGGACCATGTAGGTCAATTTTGCGTAGCCGCCTAATAGGAGTGTGATCCCTTTGGGCTGAATTGCGATCAAGAAATTCCTCGGAATTATACATCAGTTTTGCGGTTTCGATGCTTCTGTTAACCTAAAATCTGCACTCAAAGGAAACTTGTGAGATTATGAACCGCCGGAGGTTGAAATGACGTCGTTGTCTGTTATGACGATTTCCAATTGCTCACGCAAGTGTACGTATCGTTACAAGTAATATAGTCTGGTACGTTAAGATAGCGGTTAACTAGAATCTTTAATGCAACTAGAATGACTTCTTCTTCTACGTTAAGATAGCGGTTAACTAGACTATCTTATATTCCGGTTAGAATATATAATCGCTCAACCCCAGTGCAGAAACCTTCTATATTCTATGATAGGTTTTACCACATAGGAGGATTAAGAACAATAACCTATAATGCTACACAAGTATCGGGGGTACTTTCGTCCGCGATTTTAACCTATGTCTATTCAATTACAGCATATCCAAATCTCTCTTCTCGGTTCTTGATTCTAAATCATATAGATTATGATAATTAGTGATCAATTAACTATCAAACATTCATACCAATATTGAATAAATCTTAATCAAGTGAAGAAAAAATCAAACTAATGCATTAATTCATGAAATATAGTTTCAAGCGATTCAATAGGAAAGCCCTAATAAAGTGTTTAGCTCCTAGTCATAGACATGCTAAGAACTAATACAAAATCCCAACATGAACTTAATTGAAAATTAAAGAAAGAAAAATTACTTATAACTAGGTCTCCAATTGTAGCCTCCAAATTTTCTTGTGTTGTCTTCTGTTGTGGAATCCCCTCCTTTCTGTAGAATAATCCATAGAGCTTAAGTATGCTGCTATTTTTGTGCCCTCTGGACCCTATTTGCCCCTGGCCAATTTGTCCTCGGATCTGCAAAATTCCGCATCGGTCTCGCAGATCCTGTGATGGCGCGCCTAAACTCGTGACGATCGATCTTACGCTCGCGATCCTGCTAGGTACCACGGCGCTGCTTTGCTTTCGTCCGAATCTCCAATTTTCAACCTTTTTGCCTCGGGACCCTCCTTTTATGCCCGTTTTTCGCTCATTTTCGTCATTTTGCCTTTTTGAACCGCTGTGACTCAAAAGAAAGAAAAACGACCCTACCACTTCATTTATTTTAACGAAAATTGGAAAAATACTAACTAAAAATGACTCAAAAAGCGTATACAAAATACGCCTAACAAATACCCCCAAACTTAAACTTTGCTCGCCCTCGAGAAAAGATCAAAACAAAATCAAAGAAATAAAAACAAAAAGACTCAAAGACTCGAAGACTCAAATCAAGCAGTTGCACAAGGTTACTTAGAAAAGCATGAACGTCAGTTGGGATAATATGCTGGAACATATATAGCATGAATATAACAATCTAGAATTTCAAGCCAGATATTTCGCAAATTCATTTCAATCACACTCAATGGAAACATGAACATTAACATATGCATGTCAATTTTATTTAGTTCTATGGGTCTGTTTACTTGTTATTCTCCACTAATCATAGACATACATTCTAGAGATCTTCAGAACTTTTCAAGGTTGTAATGTAGGCTTAGACAGGGGTAGATAAAAGTTGGCATTTAGGCTCAAATTACGTACCATACGCGTTTTTCTCATTCAACCATTTTGTCCTTCTTTTTGTTGTTCTTTTTCGCTCATACCTATTTTCCCCTCTTCTCTTTTTGAGAGCATGAAACACATTCACATAGGCACCTCAAACTTAAGCTTTTACACTTCTTCTTTTTTCTCATTAGGGTGCATCAATTTTTTACTCTCTTTTGGTATTTTTTTTCCACTCTTTTTTCTCCCTATTTTCAATTACTTCTTATGGTACATAAGAGAATCATGGGGTGTCAAAGAAATAACTTACTTTAGGCTCAAAGGGGCTGACTAAGGATATAATTTATTGCAGAGTAGGTAATGAATGGTAATAAGGGCTATCAAAGAAATGACTGAATCATCTCCTTAAACATGTATATCTTAACTATTTCGCCTCAAATAACAAGCAAACAGACTTCATAACCATTTTTCAATCATTCTTTCCACAATTGACAACACATAAGTTAAGTACAAATATCCCAAATAATTAGATTTTCATGAATCTTTGGCATATCTAACTTAAGCACACAAATTTTAGCTCTAATCCCATTACATTATCCCACTTAATTCACTAGGCGTTTCCAGCAACTACAACATGCATGATCATAAAAAACAAATTGACTCATATAACACAAAAACATAATAAAAAAGACTCCAAAAATACACACAAAAACATAATAAAAAAGACTCCAAAAATACACACAAAAATAAAATAAAATAAAATAAAATAAGAACTCCTCCAAACTTAAACGACTCACTGTCCCAAATGTGTAAGACTGAAAAATAAAAAGGACGACTTACAGACAATAGCGGTTCAAAATGGTGGTGGTGGCGGCGGATACTGCTCGTCGGAAAATTTCCCAGAGGCGCGGCGGCCCTGCAACTTCACTGCTTAATAGGCGCCGTGGTCCTGCAAATTAGCGCCCCGGCGCTGAAATTCCTGCAATCTCTCAGAACATTCGGCGCCGCGGCCCTGCTGCTAGGCATCGTGGCGCTGCACCAATTTCATGTTTCCAGCGTTTTCTTGTGCTTGATGTCCAATTCCCTTAATGTATTATCACAACACAACCAAAAAATATCAAACGTGAGACAATTTTATTTAAACTAATTGCATAATTTAAACATTGGGTTGCCTCCCAAGTAGCGCTGTGTTTAACGTCTTTTAGCCGGACGTAGGTTCCTCTTTACTGTGGCTTGAAGTGGATAGTAGAGTTGATTTGTTCCATGTCATTCAATAAGTATGGTTTCACTCTCTGTCTGTTCACTTTGAATGGAACGCCTTCTTCCCCTCTCACTTTGACTGCACCATAGGGGAACACTTTTTCCACTAAAAACGACCCTGACCATCTGGACTTCAACTTGCCTGGGAACAATATCAGCCTTGAGTTGAATAGGAGTACTTGTTGTCCAGGGTGTAGCTCTTTCAGGATCAAGTTTTTGTCATGACATTCCTTGGCCCTTTCCTTGTAGATTTTCGCATTTTCATAGGCGTTGTTCCGAAATTCATCTAGCTCATTCAGTTGTAGCAGCCTATTCTGCCCGGCTGCTTCGGCATCCATGTTCAGCTTTTTCATTGCCCAGAACGCCCTATGTTCCAACTCCACCGGAAGATGACATGTCTTCCCGAAAACCATCCTATATGGTGACATCCCAATGGGAGTTTTAAAAGTTATCTTGTAGGCCCAAAGTGCATCATCCAGCTTTGTAGACCAATTCTTTCTTGAGTCATCCATTGTCTTCTCCAGTATGCTTTTCACTGTCCTGTTTGAAATTTCAGCCTGCCCATTAGCTTGAGTGTGATATGGCAAAGCAGTCCGGTGGTAGACTCCGTAACGCGCCAGTAAAGTGTCAAGCTGCTTGTTACAAAAGTGACTCATTTCTGAATGCCCTTGGAGTACCAAACCTTGTGAATATATTTTTCTGAAGGAATTTCAAGACTGTCTTACTATCATTCTCTTTAGTAGATACTGCCTCAACCCATTCTGACACATAATCCACCGCGAGAAGGATGTATTGGTTCTCAAAGGACGTAGGGAACGGGCCCATGAAGTCGATCCCCCACACGTCAACAGCTTCACTTCTAAAATCCCAGTTATGGGCATTTCATTTCGCCTAGATATGTTCCCAGTTCTTTGGCAACGATCACAGCCCCTCACAAAAGTGTTGACATCCTTGAATAGGGTTGGCCAATAGAATCCACTCTGCAATACCTTGGCTGCTGTCTGTGATGCCCCAAAATTCCCACCACATTGCAGGGTGTGACAATGAGTGAGAATTTGGTGCATTTCATCATCTGTACTCACCGCCTAATGAATGATCAGCACATTGCTTGTAGAGAATTGGCTCCTCCCAGTAGTAATGTTTTACCTCTTAATAGAACTTTTTCACCTGCTGTCTTGTCATTCCTGAAGGCACTATTTTTGCTGCAAGAAAATTAACAAAGTCAGCGAACCAAGGTAAACTTACACTAGTACTCACCTGAAACAGTTGCTCGTCTGGGAAGTAGTCATTTATTTGCACATCATTGGTGTTACACCCCGTATTTCCAAGGCAATGAGATGAGAACGTGCGTAATGAAATAAGATTTGAATTTTGGAAAGAAAGAAATATTATTTTTTTCTTAGGGAAAAATATCGGAAATTTGTGAAGGAAAAAGTTTATTAATTGAAATTTGGTTCTCAAATTTGGTATTTGGGACTTATAGAATATATTGGAATTTTCGGATTTGGTCATATGGGGCTCACCGGAGAATTTTACGATTTTGTGGGGCCCACAAGTTTTTGAAATATTTTGACCAAATATAGATATTTTGGGGAAGAAATAATTTTGGACCAATCGGAGGGCGACACATGTCACCCCCACTTATCTTGGCTTGACTATTTGACTTAGATATTTGTTGAAGGAGGACAAGTGGACATGGGTCCCACATCCACTTGTCCATACACGTGTCATGATCTCACCCTTTGAGATATTTATATATACATAAGAGGCTTGCAAGACTCTCCACACTTAGCCAAATTTCACAACAAATATATCTCTTTCCCTTTGAAGTGCTCTCGGCCAAGGGCCTATTTTGAGAACAAAAATTCTTCAATCCTTGTTGATAAATCCTACAATCCAAGACTAAGCTCCCTAATGGAGTGCTAAGCCAAGATAACCCCTTAAACCCCAAGAACAAGGTGTTGGGCCGAGAAATGAGGGTGAAACCCTAAGGTTTCGTCGACTTTTTGGAAGTTAAATACAAAGTGAAGTTGTGTATAAGCTCATAGGGGTCACATATATGTGATTGGAACTTGAAGAAGTGGAGCTAAATGAAAACTGCAGACCAATATAGTAGGGGCTATTTGGGACGATTTTTGGTACAAAAATGAGGTAATAATTCTTCTTCCTTTGCAGTAATCGGATATTACTTATTGTTATGTTTAAGGGATGAATTTATGTTAAGGAAGAAATGGAAAATAAGATGTGTATGTGATAGATATATTGTTGGCCGATTTGAGGCAATTTTGTGTCATTGGTTTCGTTGGTTATATTGTTGTTGTTTTCCACACTCGTCGCATTTTATAATGAGGTAATATGGTTGTTGATAAGTTGGTATGACATATATAGAAGTGTTCGAACTTGAATTGGAATAAAATCGATTAAGGAAAGAGTGATGATTGTTATAGTTGTTGTTGGCCGAAAACTACCAAAAATTGTTAGACGTTGTAGTGTCGTATTATGGACTGTTTTAGGGTGTTGTAATGCTGTAAAATCAGTCCCTAATATGCATGATTAATGTGGTAAAATGACTAGTGAAAGTCCTAAGGAATAAGGGTGTTAAAGGCTTCACATTGTACCCTTAATGTTGGTTTATTATGGACTGTTTAGTGGACTATTTTATGGACTGTTTTGGGGACTGTTTTGTATAGATTGTGGGGCAAAATTTTACACGTCAAGTTAGGCGTGTAATCCCCTTTGGTTAACTGTTGGTTGTGCCTTAAATGTGGCTTGTTGGTTCATAAATTCGGGCCTTGGAAAAGGTGGAAAAGTAATTAGAAACAAAGTAAGTGCTGCCAAAATTTCCGTAGAATTAGAGGGCAATTATTTGGTATAAGTCTTACAATAGTAAGCTTGGAATTGATAGAAGTGCTATCATTATTATAGGTTGAAGTACTATGTGTAGCATATTCTACTTGGAATGTGGAATAGACGATAAGGTTGAAGTACATTGGAGCGTATTGCTACTTGTCGTATGAGAGTCGTCAACGAGGTATGTGAACTTCTTTCTTCTATTGACATGATTATTCTTGAAATATACTTGCTTTGTTTTGGAGTATACGTGATTTGTTTTCTTGAAGTACTTGCCTTGTCATTAGGAAGTATTCATGTTATTGATCTTATGCTAAAGGCATGTCCAAATATAATCCTAAGTTCTTACCAAGTATTATGGGAGATGTTGGTAAGAGTTGTTTGAAAGGAATGAGTTACTTGAGTTAAAGGAATAATTGCCTTAATGTTGGTAGTAGAAGTCACTTGATTTTAAAGCCTTGAGTTGAAGTTAAAAAGGTGTAGTAACTTGATTTGAAAAGTATATGTTACTTAATTTAAAGAGTAGAAGTAACTTGATTTAAAGGTATAGGTTACTTGATTTTGAAAATGGGGGTTTACTTGATTTAAAAGTAAGTTACTTGAGTTTTGAAAGAATAAGTGACTTGATTTAAAGGCATAAGTAACTTGGTTTTAATAGTGAAGGTGCTTTTGGGTTCAACTCCCTAAATATTGCATGAAACGATTCCTTTATAAAGAATAGACGTACATAGTACTTTGGGTTCAAATCTCTTACATGATATGATAGTGTCGTGGTTGTATTAAAAGGAAAGACGTGGTAGTGCTTTAGTTTTCTAAAATGAAAGTGTTATAACGGCTTTATGGGAAGTTTGTTATAACAAGGTTTGTGGAAAGTCAAGATAAGGTTTAAAATATTGTAAGGAAATCATGTGAGAATGTCCATGATTAAGTCCTTAATATAGTTCATGATATGTGACACTTTGATTTTCAAAGATGTTTTAAAGTAATACGTGATGTCTATTGCCTTGATTTGCCAAATCATGTCTTAGAAAGATACTTGGTATGATAAGTGTCTCGATGATGGTTTCAAAATGATACATGTATTGGATTCTACTTCCTAGTGATACATATAGTATTTGGGCTTTTCTAAAATGGAAATTTAGTTTATAAAGTGAATGTACGGCTCACGTAAATTGTTGTAATGGACTTTAATCCTTAGTGATGCAAGGTGTGATAGTGCCTTGGTGTTATAAAAATGAAAGACTTGTTAGTGTCTTGGTTATTTTAGAAAAGAAGGCATGGTATTGCCTTGGTTTCTCTAAGAGGAGAGTACATCTCATTTGTTCTATTGAGAGTCAAAGATTATGTTAAATTGCATATGTTTGTTCATGATAGCCATTAGTGCTAGTGTTATATTATTTATTGCGGGGTAAATCCCCGGGACATTTTACATATCTGTGGACTTGCTCTCTACGATGCGAGTATTGCGGGTCCGTAGGGCTTATGCGGGTGAAATAGTCCTATGCGGGGCAAATTGCGGGTCCACAAGACCTATGCGGGTGAAATAGTCCTATGCGGGGCAAATTGCTCTATTGCGGGTTCACAAGACCTATGCGGGTGAAATAATCCCATGAATAAGATTGCATAATTGTGGGAAAGTGTCCCGTATATTGACATGTCTTTCATAATTTGAAATGGTATTGATTTCATTAATGAAAGTGTTCAGTGATTTCATGATTTGAGATGAGGTGGTAAATCTCATTTTGTCTAAGCAGGGTTTAAAAGATAAAGTTGACTCTCATTACTCTCATTGTTAAAAAGGCACAGTGTACTGGTAGTTGATTATTATACTTATTACATGCCGACAGTGATGTGGGAATTCCACGGGCATGCTTATCTGATGATGGTTGTATATTATACTTGTTACATGCTGACAGTGATGTTGTATTCCACGAGCATGCTTCTGTGCTATTATATGATGAGGGCAGGTGTCCCGGATTTTGACATGGCTTTCATATTTGAAAGTGTTACGGTTTTACAGTAGTACAATGATACAAGGTACAGTTGGCTCTGATTTTTATATGACACGGTAGGATCTAATATTTGATTTTCATACTTGCCCATGTCATTCCTTGTACAGTTATGATCTTAATTGCTGTACTTTATTTCCGTTCCATACTTAGTACCTGTTGTACTGACCTCCTTTGGGGGGCTGCGTTCATGTCCGCAGGTCTAGGTACTCAGTTGTGGATACGTGAGCTTAGGATCCTTGTTCAACATTTTGGGATAGCTCCAATGTTCCGGAACTTGTCATTATGGCTAGGTACATTCAAAGGTACGACGGGGCCTTGTCCCGTCAGAGTATTTGTCCAAAATCTTAGAGGTCTGTATTCATATGTGGGCTGGACTGACTAGAGTTGAATTTACATTGTTGAACAGTGTAGCCCCTTTCAGGTGATTTATATTATGACAACCTTATCGGCTTTGCCTTTGTTTAAAGAAAAAAAATGAGTGTTATTTATCTTCCGCAATTTATTGTGTTGTATGAATAGAAGGGTGCCCACGTAGGGCACCAATAGCGGGCCCGGGGGTTCGGGGCGTGACAATTGGAGTTCTGGATCTCTTCCACTTCAAGCCTTGACAAATGGCTGCAACCACTTTCTATGTCCCCTTTTTATCACGGATCTTCATGTCAAATTCTTGTAGCAGCAGCACCCATCGTATAAGGCGAGGTTTTGCATCCTTCTTAGTCATCAAATACTTGATGGCTGAGTGATCAGTGTACACTATCACCTTATTCCCAATGAGGTATGGCCTGAATTTTTCAAATGCATATACTATAGCCAACATCTCTTTTTCTGTTGTTGCATAATTCAGCTGTGCATTATTTAGAGTTTTGCTAGCATAGTAAATTGACTTGAATACCTTGTCGACTCTCTATCCAAGAACTGCTCCCACTGCATAGTCGCTTGCATCACACATCAATTCAAATGGGAGTGTCCAGTCAGGTGCAGTGACTGTGGGTGCTGAGATTAGCCTCTCCTTAAGGGTCTGAAAGGCATTCAGACATTCTTCATTGTGTTCAAAAGCAAACCCATTCACCAACAAGGTGGACAGAGGTTTGGAGATCTTTGAGAAATCCTTAATGAACCTTCTGTAGAAACTAGTGTGCTCAAGGAAACTTCTGATCCCTTTTACCGACACTGGAGGTGACAGATTTTCGATTACTAAAACCTTAGCCTTGTCTACCTCAATGCGTTTGCTGGAAATTTTGTGTCCAAGAACGATACCTTCATGCACCATAAAATGACACTTCTCCCAGTTCAACACCAGATTTGAGTCTTTGCACCGTTGCAAGACTGCTTCTAAATGTTGCAAGCATTCATCAAAGGAGGACCCAAAAATAGAAAAATCATTCATGAAGATTTCGATGGTCTTTTCCACCATGTCAGAAAAGATAGTCATCATACAACGCTGAAAGGTGGTCTGTGCATTGCAGAGCCCAAATGGCATTCTCTTGAAAGTAAATGTACCAAAAGTTCATGTGAAAGTTGTTTTCTCCTGATCTTCTGGAGATATGACAATTTGATGATACACTGAATAACTATTCAAGAAGCAATAGTAGTTGTGTCCTGAAAGCCTGTCAAGCATTTGGTCAAGAAAAGACAATGGAAAATGATCCTTCCTGGTTCCTTTGTTCAACTTGTCGTAGTCAATACACATTCTCCACCCTGTATTTGTTATGGATGTAATAAGCTCATTCTTTTCGTTTATCACCACAGTCACACCACCTTTCGTGGGTTCCATTTGCAAAGGTCTTACCCATGAACTGTCAGATATAGGATAAATTACCCCCGCATCTAGCCATTTCAGGATCTCTTTTCTCACCACCTCCTTCATGGTTGGATTTAGTCTCCTATGTGCCTCAATGGAAGGTCTGCTCTCATTTTCTAGACGAATTTTGTGCATTACTATGGAATGACTTATCCCTCTAATGTCAGCCAGCGTCCACCTAATCACGAGTTTGTGAGCCCTCAATACTCTCAACAGTTTTTCAACCTCCACTTTGGATAGATGAGCCGATACAATCACTGGTAAGGATTTGTTCTCACCTAGAAATTGATATTGTAAATGGTCTGACAGAGTCTTCAACTCTAGTTCTGGAGCTTGTTCTGTGGACGGCGCTGGTCTTTCTATCATTGTTCCTAGCTCCTCAATTTTTTTATAGCAGGGCTCATGGGACTCCAACCAATTTGCACACTCCATCAATTCTGTGTCAGTACCAATATCCTCATCTCATTGTGTCATCACCACTTCAAGAGCATCAGCACTCCTGAACCCGTTTTCAGAAACTGCTTTATCAATCACATCAATAGCATAGCAGTTATCACTTACCCTAGGGTAGGTTGTTGCTCTGAATACATTGAAAATCACTTCTTCTCCCTGAACACGAAGTCTCAGCTCACCTTTCTGAACATCAATAAGTACCTATCCCGTGGCTAAAAATGTCCTGCCAAGGATGAGGTACATCTTTTCATCTTCTTCCATGTCTAGGATGATGAAATCAGCAGGGGAGATAAACTTGTCCAACTTAACCAAGAGATCCTCGATTATTCCTCTAGGGTGGACAATGGAGCGATCTGCTAGTTGTAAGGTGATGGTTGTAGGTCTTGCTTCCCTCACTCCAAGTTTGCAAAACACAGAAAAGGGCATCAAATTTATACTTGCCCCCAAATCACATAGGGCCTGCTGACATTCAAATTTCCCTATAGTGCAAGCGATGGTGAAACTTTCCGGATCTTTCAACGTCTGAGGTAACCTTCTCTGTAGGATGACACTGTATTCCTCAGTCAATGTCACTGTTTCATACTACTCCAACCTCCTCTTTTTGCATAGGATATCCTTCATGAACTTTACATAACTCGAAATTTGTTCTAAGGCTTCAGCAAATGGAATGTTGATGTGCAGTTTTTTAAAGACCTTCAGAAACTTAGAGAACTGCTTGTCAAGAGAATGTTTTCTAAGTCTCTGGGGATATGATATATTCGTCTGATGTGTGCAACAACTGCTGGAGGTGATCTTTGGTCCCCAGGAAGATCTTCTATGATTACAGCCCCCTCCGAATCCTTCACCTCACTAGATTCACCCTTTTTTTCTGGACATAGTGGGGATGAACCTGGCTCCACTTGTTTGTCACTCCTCAAGTCAACTGCTTTGCACTGCTCTTGTGGGTCTAAACCAGTATTGCTAGGGCGGTTCCCTTGCCCACCTTTCCTCAGTATGCTATCTAGTTGTCCCAACTACATCTCTAGATTCCTGATGAATGATCTTGTTTCCACCATGAACTAAGTTTGGTCGTTTGAGAGTGCCCAAATAACTGCCCCCAAGTTATCTAGATCTCCTGATGGGGACTGTGTTATACCCCGTATTTCCAGAGTATGTACGTAAGGACGTACGTAGAAAATTTGAACTTGAGAAAGTGGCTTGGCCGAAATTTATTTGTGCACAACACCCGGTTAGAGTCGTTTTTCGACGAAACGTTTTCACAGCTTTCGTAGGGGAATTTCCGGCTATGTCATTTCTAATTTTTGCGGATTTTTCCGAGAGACGAAACATTTTGGACCAACGGGAGGGCGACACTTGGCACCCTCCAATTGGTGGACTTGAACGTCCATTTGGACGATTTGGACAAAGTGGAGCACGTTTTTGGTGCCTTGGAAAAGTCAAGGAGTTGGTAGGATATTTGTGTTGGTAAATCCTAGCCCTACACTTGCCTAACACATGGATTGATCTTGGCCTTTGGTTGGCCATCCCTTGACCTATAAATACCCCTTAAGGTTGAAGACTTCTTCATCCAAAAATGCCTAAGTCTTGTGAGCTCTTCCTCCCTCCCTTCACCTTGTTCTCGTCCTTTCCCCCGGCGAGAGCCCTCCCCGAGTTGGCCTTGTGGCGAGACTTCACCCCTCCTTGTGGTGTTGTTCTCGTATTATGTACCCCTTTGTGGTGTAGAAATACTCTCAAAAGTATTGTTATAATGCCCAAATTACCTTAGCCATATACCTTGTTGTATTCTAAGGTTATACTATCTGAAAAGCCAGAAAATACTATTATACTTCCGTCAATACAAAACCGAAACCCTAGGAAAATCTCCATAGTCAGTTTGGAGTATTGTGTAGAAGTTGGTTAGAACTTCTTAGGGTGGTTTAGAGCGGGTTGTAGCGCTCGGAGTTGGAGCTAAACGATTGCCCTGGATCGACTTTAAGCTAGGATAATTATGGGCTTATCGAGGTAATTATCTTGTCCCTCTATTGTAATTGGGAATTACATGATTGCTTGAATATATAGTTGAAGTATACTATATAATAGAACTGAACGTAGTTATCGGCAATGTGTTTTGACTTAAGCTGAATAATACTTCTGGCAATGTCTTGCGACTTAAGCTGAATTTAAAGAAAATCTTGTTGTAATTACATAGGGGTATTACAGTAGACTTGTGTAGTAGTACCATGGAGTAGAGTTGTACGTTAGGGTTAGATGTATAACCCCGGTTGGCTTGGTAGCGGCCTCGATAGAGGAGGAGATTTCTGTTGTTGTTGCGGGGAGAGTCTTTGAATTTTGGTAGAATGTTCTACGAAGAGACCTAATGTTAATAAGCGCCTTGTGGCCTTATAGGTGGGAGTACTACGTGTGGCGCGATCTGCTTGGCTTAAGGAGTAGCCGACGGTTGGGCGTTTTGCTATTAGTCGATACTCGTCGCGAGGTATGTGAACCTCTTCCTATCTCTTCTAGCATGATATGTGTGAACTATGTAGTGCGGTGAGCGTCATGTGCTAAATGTATTTGATTGGTGTAAAACATAAAGTGTTATAACGGCTTTATGGGAAGTTGGTTATAACGACTTTATGTTGGTTAGAAAATACATGTGGTTTTAAAAGGTAGCGATTTGAACTATAAGCGGCTTGTTATGTGTTAATAAAGAACTTGAAGTATTTCAAAAGATTTTGAATCATTTTGAAAGAAGAAGTAATATTTGGTTTTGAAAACTTAAGAGTTATACTAGCTTTATGGGAAGTTAGGTATAACGGCTTAAGAATGTTTCTTGATTTCGAAATCGAATGTGTAACGACAAACCACCTGCAGCGTTAATAAAAGGAAATGTTTTGAATAATTAAGTATTATTAAAACCAGAGAAACTTCCATCTGCATAGAAGCTAAGATGAGACAAAATGTTATTTCCTAGATCATGGTCTTTGTAATAAGATTGTAATAAACAAGAATATCCTACTCATATGAGACTTATGTTTTTCAGATAGTTTTAAGGAGAATTATATTCTCAAATGAATAAGACTATGAACTACGAAACCTTTCTAAAATGAGAAACTTGAACATTGGAAATTAGGCAAACTTGATCATTGGAAAGAATGTTGCTACTTGATTTTACAAAGAGAAGTAATTGATTTACTTTAAAAGGATAGTCACTCTTTTTATACTACGGTATTGTGTGACATTGTGAAAGTAACGTATCTTTTAAAGAGTTAATGTATGAAGTACTTTGGGGATAAAAACCGATCTTGTTAATCATATAGTAGAAGGTACCTTGTGTGAACAACTTGATTGTATTGGTTTGTGATAGCCTTGTAATACTTTCTTGATTGCTTTGATAAGTAAGCGTGTTGGGACGCTACGTGTGTTAGTATCTTGTGATGTTTATGCGAAGGGTTTCTGATTGTGCTTATTAACTATCGGTCGTTATGATAGTATTGTGGCATTCATCTCTTGAGATGATTCCGGGTTAAGCGCCCTCCGACGCGGGGTAGACTCAGCGGGTCGATGGACACATGATTCGAGAATACCTACGCAGTCCCGGGCTACGCGGAACTACGAGAGTTCGTGTTAGTGACGTCCTTTATGGGCATGCGGTCCTTGTGGCCATGCGGTGCGAAGTCGGGGCGATCGGGAGTAGCTACCCTCGATGCGGGAATGCCTCATGCGGGCGATGAGATTGGCCTACGCGAGTGCGGGAGTTCGAGGGTTAGGCGTGACATCGATCTGCGGGCAAGTGGCGGCTTTGATCATGTGGCGGTGCAGACAGATCTTATAATCTGATTCGCGACCTTGTTGGTACGTGGGTTTTAGTAGTCGGCTATGCCTTCGCACTTACCGTCTGATTTTATTATGACACAGGTGGGACCTGGTGTTCAGGTGTGTTCCTTGGTGCTTTTATATCATAGACTGCCGACAGTGAGGAAGGTATCCCACGGGCATGATTGATGTTGTGGGCCTGAGACCCATTGTTATACTTGAGTGATGACTTGAGGGCGTGAGTCCCTGACTTGACATGACTGCTTTGTTGTAAGCGTAGTTTGGTTATCATACATGCCTCTGCTTTGTATGGCGCTATGATTTCATTTCTGATGCGTATTTTGATTTCACATACTTTGTTATCGACCTCGCCGGTGCGTTCATGCGCGAGTCGAGGTACACGATCGTTGATCCTAGCTCTCGAGTCACGATTTGGCGTTAGGAAGCTCCGTTTCTCGGAGGCTTATCATGGTATAGTCCTGTTGTTGTAGGTGCTTACATTCGAGGGTATGGCGGGCCACTGTCGCCATTGTTGTCGTATCATTTCTTAGAAGTGCAGTAATGCTTGTTGTGGCGGGGTTTGTAAAAAGGATTAAAGCATTCATTTGTAAAAGTTGTTATTTATATATGCCGAAAGCAAGTTTTCCTCAGTTCTTGTTTTGTACTTCACTTGTTTCATGTACGTGTTTTATGTTCGTGATTACTCGATGTTGTGTCACTAGGGTGCCCGGTAGGCACGATCACGGCCCGGTTCGTCGTGACAAAAGTGGTATCGAAGCGATTAATCCTCGGAAAGTGTCTGAGCCGTATCGATGGAAGTCTTGATTATCGGTGTGTTGTGCACATCAATAATCGTGAGGCTATAGGATATTTTAGGATTGGTTTCTATTCTTCTCACTCGAGATCGTGCCTTAGAGCCGTGTTGTAAGTTGGACCTCTAACGTATTTCTTTCCTTACCGATATGCCTCGCGTAGGCAACCCGAGCCCGGGAGGCAAGGCGAGGAGCCGCGAGTAAGTACTGAGAGGGTGGCGTGGGCACAGCCCAATCATTACCTAGGGTAATGCTTCATTCGAGGATTCTGCGGCGTCACTAGCCCCATAAAGTTTAGCAGCGGCGGCGATTCCTCTGCGGCCATGACATTTGAACCTTTAGTTCCACGGCCGAACGTGAATTTAGATTGCAAAGAGCGACCACATTGCTAGCTATAGATTTGGCTACCAGAGAGTATACCGATGTACCGCGAGTCTTGAGGACTATCTAAAGAGGGTTGTGCAAGAATAATTCTTGATTAGGCTTGAGCATGGCACGTATGCGGGCTTATGCGCGTGGCCGAGACGATGTAGAAATCGACAGTTAACGAAGGACACGAGAAGAGGGCGAGCGGCAAGGTCCTTTAGTAACTTTCGAGGCGAGTCACCTCACCAGAGATCAGATTATGCACCTCGCGGTCAGAGTGGTCTTCCACGAGTTCGTGACATTCGGGGTATCACGGGAGTTGGTTAGAACTCCGTGGCTTCCGGTTCACGGTGTAATGCACGCCATCGGAACGCCATCTTTTAGGTTGGTACTTGTTGTACTATGACCGTCGAGTGCAGTGTCGAAGAGTGTCCTTGTAGGAGGACTTAGCGCCGGGATCGATGGGTAGTCGTCACCTTTAGTTATCGCCTGCAGGCGGGGTTTGATTTGAGCGATTAAGGGAGTGAAGCGGTAGATATAGATATATCTTTAACCTCAGAGATCGTATATGTGATAAGGTGAGTATACCTTAGGTGCTATGTTCGATAGCGGTGTGTTAGTTGTGATTTGAAATCATGGTTGTTTAACCGAGTAAGATTTTGGGGATAGAGAAGGTGCGAGCCTTAGAGCTTTTGCGTAGAGACCTTAGAGGTGAGGCCATCTCGAGAAAGGTGTAGTGTTATGTTTGACCCTTATCGGAGTGCATAGTGCACGTGAGTTATGGTTGGGATAGGTCCTAGTAGTGTGGAATGAAAGGGGGTAGTTGAGCTAAGAAGATCGCTAGGTTTTAAATAGCGTGATTAGTGAGACCCATTCGAATCGGGGAACTAGTGTTGTGCTCGTTGACGGGTCGGATTGAGGCCGTGATGCGGGTCAACCCGCCGCTTTGTTTGGTGGGTCGGTTGTGGTGGTCCGCCTTGTGGTAGGTCACGAGGGTGTTAGGCCCATGTTCGATTAACGGTGTCTGAGTTCGTGGATCGTTCGGCCGGTGGTGGTCGATGGGGCAGCCCATCGTGTTCTTCGCTCGGACCGTTTACTCGGCTGTGTTGAGTTATCTGAAGGGTTGAAAGGCTGCACGGGGTGCCTACCTTTACCTTATGTCAGACAGTGAAGCCCAGGTTGTGGTTATTTTCGTTTTCTAAAAGTTTACCAGGCAGGGTTAAGAACTCAGGTGAGTCTCAGAATCGCATTCGCCCTCGGGCCAGTGCGTGGATTTCAGGGATAGTTGTGGGGATTGTTGTCTCCTGTGGAGGTAGTGTTTGATCTACCATTTCAGTGTTCGGATATCGCCTTATGAAGCCTTGTAAGGCGGAAGTGTAAGTTCTTGGTCGATTGGTTCGAGGTTGGCAAGGTTCGACAGTTAGTTCAGCTTGTTCCGGTATTTGTGGATAGTGAAGCTTGTCTAGAAGAAGTTACGCAGCTCGGGGAATTGTGCGGATAATCGGTGACGACGCTTAGAGTTCGAGTTGGTCGATCTTCTTGAAAGTACCACCGGGTTTGGGTGTGACGAGTTTTGGAAAGCAGAGGACTTAGCCCGAGTTACTTTGTGCCTTTGTGAGTTCATGTGAAGGATAGGCCAGGTTGCCTATATGTTAGCATTTGCCGTCCGGCGTGGGAGGCAGTGCGTCCGGTCTTTCGTATTGTTATGATCGGGAAAGTATCGGAGATCCATCCAGTGTTCCCACTTAATGATGACCACGTTAGAGATAGTAACCGAGTTTTAGATCTTGGCCGTGTCGTAACGTGGTAAGAGTTTGAGTGTCGACATCCTCGGGA
Organism: Przewalskia tangutica; assembly: GCA_029844215.1. Taxonomy (NCBI): domain Eukaryota; kingdom Viridiplantae; phylum Streptophyta; class Magnoliopsida; order Solanales; family Solanaceae; genus Przewalskia; species Przewalskia tangutica. Next base: position 8,944,228 of record CM056718.1, on the reverse strand, counting down.
TCATGGCGGCCGGTACCATTTGTTGGGTCGTCGAAGCAAGGCTCGCGACAAAGTGACAAAGTGGTATCTACGACGAGTAAAGAGAGAAGCGAGCATGTATGGCGAGCATAGATGTGATCATTTCTTTTGTAGAGAGAAGGTACGAAGGAAGTATATTTTAGACCCTGGAGAGAGGTGGTTGTGGTGATGTTAGAGGTGTTTCCTCGTGGACTTGGATGGGTATTTGTGCGGTTGTTTCTATGGCCATGTGTGGCAAGGATTGTTCTCGTAAGTATAGTAGTGAAGAATATACTGGCGCACGTTTGTTTTGAGACTTAGAAGGAACATTCGGGACGAATGTTTCTAGGAGGAGAATGTTATACCGTATTTCGGAGTATATGCGTGGGGCGACGTAGAAAATTTGAACTTGAGAAAGTGGCTTGGCCGAAATTTATTTGTGCACAACACCCGGTTAGAGTCGTTTTTCGACGAAACGTTTTCACAGCTTTCGTAGGGGAATTTCCGGCTATGTCATTTCTAATTTTTGCGGATTTTTCCGAGAGACGAAACATTTTGGACCAACGGGAGGGCGACACTTGGCACCCTCCAATTGGTGGACTTGAACGTCCATTTGGACGATTTGGACAAAGTGGAGCACGTTTTTGGTGCCTTGGAAAAGTCAAGGAGTTGGTAGGATATTTGTGTTGGTAAATCCTAGCCCTACACTTTCCTAACACATGGATTGATCTTGGCCTTTGGTTGGCCATCCCTTGACCTATAAATACCCCTTAAGGTTGAAGACTTCTTCATCCAAAAATGCCTAAGTCTTGTGAGCTCTTCCTCCCTCCCTTCACCTTGTTCTCGTCCTTTCCCCCCTTGGCCGAGAGCCCCTCCCCCTTGAGTTGGCCTTGTGGCCGAGACTTCACCCCCCGCCTTGTGGTGTTGTTCTCGTATTATGTACCCCCCCTTTGTGGTGTAGAAATACTCTCAAAAGTATTGTTATAATGCCCAAATTACCTTAGCCATATACCTTGTTGTATTCTAAGGTTATACCTATACGAAAAGCCCAGAAAATACTATTATACTTCCCGTCAGTCACAAAACCGAAACCCTAGGAAAATCTCCATAGTCCGTTGGAGTATTGTGTAGAAGTTGGTTAGAACTTCTAAGGGTGGTTTAGAGCGGGTTGGAGCGCTCGGAGTTGGAGCTAAACGATTGCCGGGATCGACTTTAAGCTAGGATAATTATGGGCTTATCGAGGTAATTATCTTGTCCTCTATTGTAATTGGGAATTACATGATTGCTTGAATATATAGTTGAAGTATACTATATAATAGAATCAACGTAGTTATCGGCAATGTCTTTTGACTTAAGCTCGAATAATACTTACGGCAATGTCTTGCGACTTAAGCCCGAATTTAAAGAAGAGTAATCGAATCAGAATTACATAGGTCAGACATGAGACTTGTGTAGTAGTACCATGGAGTAGAGTTGTACAGTTAGGTTAGATGTATAACCCCGGTTGGCTTGGTAGCCTACCGATAGAGGAGGAGATTTACGCTGTTGCGGGAGAGTCTGCCGAATTTTGTAGAATGTTCTACGAAGAGACCTAATGTTAATAAGTCGCTGTGGCCTTATAGGTGGGAGTACTACGTGTGGCGATCCGCTTGGCTTAAGGAGTAGCCGACGGTTGGAGCTTTTTTGCTATTAGTCGATACTCGTCGCGAGGTATGTGAACCTCTTCATATCTCTTCTAGCATGATATGTGTGAACTATGTAGTACGGTGAGCATACGTGCTAAATGTATTTGATTGGTGTAAAACATAAAGTGTTATAACGGCTTTATGGGAAGTTGGTTATAACAGCTTTATGTTGGTTAGAAAATACATGTGGTTTTTAAAAGGTAACTGATTTGAACTATAACTGGCTTGTTATGTGTTAATAAAGAACTTGAAGTATTTCAAAAGATTTTTGAATCATTTTGAAAGAAGAAGTAATATTTGGTTTTGAAAACTTAAGAGTTATACTAGCTTTATGGGAAGTTAGGTATAACGCTTAAGAATGTTTCTTGATTTGAAATCAGAATGTGTAACGACAAACCACTGCAGCGTTAATAAAAGGAAATGTTTTGAATAATTAAGTATTATTAAAACCAGTAGAAACTTCCATCTGCATAGAAGCTAAGATGAGACAAAATGTTATTTCCTAGATCATGGCTGCTGTAATAAGATTGTAATAAACAAGAATATCCTACTCACATATGAGACTTATGTTTTTCAGATAGTTTTAAGGAGAATTATATTCTCAAATGAATAAGACTATGAACTACGAAACCTTTCTAAAATGAGAAACTTGAACATTGGAAATTAGGCAAACTTGATCATTGGAAAAGAATGTTGCTACTTGATTTTACAAAGAGAAGTAATTGATTTACTTTAAAAGGATAGTCACTCTTTTTATACTACGGGTATTGTGTGACATTGTGAAAGTAACGTATCTTTTAAAGAGTTAATGTATGAAGTACTTTGGGGATAAAAACCCGATCTTGTTAATCATATAGTAGAAGGTACCTTGTGTGAACAACTTGATTGTATTGGTTTGTGATAGCCTTGTAATACTTTCTTGATTGCTTTGATAAGTAAACGCGTTGGGATGCTACGTGTGTTAGTATCTTGTGATGTTTATGCGGAAGGGTTTCTTGATTGTGCTTATTAACTATCGATCGTTATGATAGTATTGTGGCATTCATCTCTTGAGATGATTCCGGGTTAAGTCGCCTCCGACGCGGGTAGACTCAGCGGTCGATGGACCTATGATTCGAGAATACCTCACGCAGTCCCGGCCTGCGCGAACTACGAGAGTTCCGGTGTTAGTACGTCCTTTATGGGCATGCGGTCCTTGCGCTACGCGATCGCGAAGTCGGGGCGACGCCGGAGTAGCTACCCTCGATGCGGGAATGCCTCATGCGGCCGATGAGATTGGCCTATGCGGAGTCGCGGAGTTCGAGGTTAGACGCAGATATCGATATCGGGCAAGTGGCGGCTTTGATCATGTGACGGTCAGACAGATCTTATGATACGATTCATGACCTTGTTGGTACCGTGGGTTTTTAGTAGTCGGCTATGCCTTCAGACTTACCCCCGTCTGATTTATTATGACACGGTGGGACACGTGTTCAGTGTGTTCCTTGGTGCTTTTATATCATAGATCGCTGGCGGTGAGAAGGTATCCCACGCATGATTGATGTTGTGGGCACGAGACCCATTGTTATACTTGAGTGATGACTTGAGGCGTGAGTCCTCGACTTGACATGATCGCTTTGTCAAATCGTAGTTTGGTTATCATATGCCTCCCGCTTTGTATGATCGCTATGATTTCATTTACTGACGCATTTTCGGGCCACATACTCGGCACTCAGATCGACCTCGGGGCTGCGTCATGCCGCAGTTGAGGTACACCCGATCGTTGATCCTAGCTCGTGGTCACGCGTATTGGGAAGCTCCGTTTCTCGAGGCTTATCATGGTATAGTCCTCGTTGTTGTAGGTGCTATCTGTGGTATGGCGGCCCCGCCCCGCCATTGTTGTCGTATCATTTCTTAGAGTGCAGAATCTTGTTGTGGCGGTGGTTTGTAAAAGGATTAAACCGCTTCATTTGTAAAAGTTGTTATTTATATATGCCGAAAGGCAAGTTTTCCTCGACATCGTTTGTACTTCACTTGTTTCATGACGTGTTTTATGTTCGTGATTACTCGATGTTGTGTCACTAGGGTGCCCGGTAAGGCACGATCACGCCCGGTTCGGTCGTGACATCGACTGCGGCGCTGAGTCACCCGAGGATTTTGGCTCTCGGTGAGCCTGAGTAAGGCTTCATGCAACTCATTTCGCCTCTCTTGTGGAGCCTGTTGGCTAAATGTCCGCTGTGGAAAAAGGTCAAAGTCCTGCAGCCCTTGATAGTGATAGTCCATGTACCTATACTTGGATTTCCTGCAAAACTTACAAAAACAACAAAAAATGATAAAAAGATGCTCTCAGAACAAGTTTGGAAGCAACCAAATTAGAAATTAAGAATAGATGCTTCGATATTAGAAGTACGCCAGTCCCCGGCAACGGCGCCAAAAACTTGTTAGGCCGATTTCCAATTGCTCACGCAAGTGTACGTATCGTTACAAGTAATATAGTCTGATAAGACCGAATATCGTCCTCAGAGACTGGTTTCTAATTACCCAACATCTATTCTAGGTTATCTATTTAGCAAACGATAAGTTGATTTGGTTTTTATCTAACACTAGTAGAGTAATTGCAAGAATTAAACTAAATTATTGAGGTTTAATCAGTTATGAAGGAATTAGGGCTTCCAATATCCTCAACTATCCACTCTTTTCAATCCTTAATGCAACTAGAATGACTTCTTCTTCTACGTTAAGATAGCGGTTAACTAAACTGTCTTATATTCCGATTAGGATATATAATCGCTCAACCCCAGTGCAGAAACCTTCTATATTTCTATGAAAGGTTTTACCACATAGGAGGATTAAGAATAATAACCTATAATGCTACACAAGTATCAGGGTACTTTCATCCGTGATTTTATCCTATGTCTATTCAATTACAGCATATCCAAATCTCCCTTCAAGGTTCTTGATTCGTAATCATATAGATTATGATAATTAGTGATCAATTAACTATCAAACATTCATATCAATATTGAATAAATCTTAATCATGTGAAGAAGAAATCAAACTAAAGCATTAATTCATGAAATATAGTCTCAAGCGATTCAATAGGAAAGCTCAAATAAAGTGTTTAACTTCTAGTCATAGACATGTTAAGAACTAATACAAAATCCCAACATGAAATGAATTGAAAACTAAAGAAAGAAAAATTACTTAGAACTAGGTCTACAATTGTAGCCTCCAAATTTTCCTGTGTTGTCTTCTGTTGTGGAATCCCCTCCTTTCTGTAGAATAATCCATAGGGCTTAAATATGTTGCTATTTTCGTGCCCTCTGGATCCTCTTTGCCCCTTGTCAATTTGTCCTCGGATCTGCTAAATTCCGCGTCGGCGCCGCGATCCTACAGACTGGCGTCGCGGCGCCTAAACTTCGTGGCGATCGATCTTCCGCGCCGCGGTCTCGCTAGCGCCACGGCCGCTTGCTTTCGTTCGAATCTCCAATTTTTAACCCTTTTACCTCAGGACCCTCCTTTTATGCCCGCCTTTTGCTCATTTTTGCCATTTTGCCTTTTGAACCGCTGTGACTCAAAAGAAAGAAAAACGACTCTAACACAACACTTATTTAAACGAAAATAGGGAAAATACTAACTCAAAATGACTCAAAAAGCGTATACAAAATACGCCTAACAAATACCCTCAAACTTAACATTTGCTCGCCCTCGAGCAAAGATCAAAACAAAATCAAAGAAACAAAAACAAAAAGACTCAAAGACTCAAATCAAGCAGTTAAGGTTACTTATAAAAGCATGAACGTCGGTTGAGATAATATGCTGAAACATATATAGCATGAATATAACAATCTAGAATTTCAAGCCAGATATTTCACAAATCCATTTCAATCACACTCAATGAAAACATGAACATTAACTTATGCATGTCAATTTCATTTAGTTCTATGGACCTGTTTACTTGTCATTCTCCACTAATCATAGACATACATTCTAGAGATCTTCAGGTCTTTTCAGTGTTGTAATGTAGGCTTAGGCAGGAGTAGATAAAAGTTGGCATTTAGGCTCAAATTACGTACCATACGCGTTTTTCTCATTCAACCATTTTGTCCTTCTTTTTGGTGTTCTTTCCGCTCATACCTATCATTCCCCTCTTCTTTTTTTGAGATCATGAAATACATTCACATAGACACCTCCAAACTTAAGCTTTTACACTCTTTTTTTTCTCATTAGGGTGCATCAATTTTTCACTCTTTTTTTGTATTTCTTTTTCACTCTTTTTCCTCCCTATTTTCAATTGTGTTGTATGAATAGAAGGTTGCCCAGGTAGGGCACTAGTTGCGGGCCCGGGGTTTCGGGGCATGCCAGAGTGGTATCAGAGCAGTTAGTCCTCGGAATGTCTACAGACCGTGTATAGTAGAGTCTTGTTTATCGGTGTGTTATGCACCACATCTTTAAACAGGAGGCTATAGTACATTTAGGATTAGTTTCCCTTCTTCTCACTCTGAGATCGTGCGATAGAGCTGTGTTTTTAGGGTTGTCTTTCCCTAACGTATTATTGTGGTTGCAGCTATGAGAAAGGCAACAGTGGCCCAGAAAGGATTATATGGACTTCGTATCCAGGTTGGTAAAACTATTGTATAGTTTGGTATAATGATGATGTGTATATGTATAAGCATATTTATTTGGGGCCCTGTGTGTTGCCTGAAATAATTATGAATTACCATGAGTTGGTTAAGCCTTAATAATTACTTGGAAGGTGTGAAACAGTTTATTGAATCCACACCTAGGTTTTATATATGTACTGATTTGGAATAGTCAGGAGGTAATGAACTGACTAAGATTGTGAAAGACTCTTAGGAGATCGTGTTCAATTGACCTAAGGACATACCATATTGTTAGATAAAGATGTGTTGTACGCTTAGGTGATTATGTGAATAATATTGGTATAGAGTAAATAGAGTTGTTGTGAGTAAGACAACAAGATTTTGAGATTTTGAGAAGCTACCTTACCCGTATGTGGGGACTGATAATGTAAGCTTGGGACATAGAAAAATTGTGAACCTTAGAATATTGATAACCGCTGAGACCTTGGATGTACAAGGCCTTCTCGGGTAGTGAGATTTATTTCAGACCAAGAATGAGAGTTAAGTGCGATTATGGGTCGGGTTGTGGACCAATTGCGGGTCGATCTATAGCCTGGAATGGAGTGGGGTCGGTTGGAGGTGGTCCCGCTATGTGATAGGGTCACGAGGGTGCAAGGCCCAAGTCTAGTTAATCGTTGTACCAGTTAGTGGACGCGTTCCACCAGAACCGGCTCGTGAGAGTCGAACACTAGTAGAGTAATTGCAAGAATTAAACTAAATTATTGAGGTTTAATCAGTTATGAAGGAATTAGAGCTTCCAATTTCCTCAACTATCCACTCTTTTCAATCTTTAATGCAACTAGAATGACTTCTTCTTCTACGTTAAGATAGCGGTTAACTAGACTATCTTATATTCCGGTTAGGATATATAATCGCTCAACCCCAGTGCAGAAACCTTCTATATTTCTAGGAAAGGTTTTACCACATAGGAGGATTAAGAATAATAACTTATAATGCTACACAAGTATCAGGGTACTTTCATCCGCGATTTTAACCTATGTCTATTCAATTACAACATATCCAAATATCTCCTCAAGGTTCTTGATTCGTAATCATATAGATTATGATAATTAGTGATCAATTAACTATCAAACATTCATACCAATATTGAATAAATCTTAATCAAGTGAAGAAGAAATCAAACTAATGCATTAATTCATGAAATATAGTTTCAAGCGATTCAATAGGAAAGCCCTAATAAAGTGTTTAGCTCCTAGCCATAGACATGCTAAGAACTAATACAAAATCCCAACATGAAATGAATTGAAAACTAAAGAAAGAAAAATTACTTAGAATTAGGTCTACAATTGTAGCCTCCAAATTTTCCTGTGTTTTCTTCTGTTGTGGAATCCCCTCCTTTCTGTAGAATAATCCATAGGGCTTAAGTATGCTGCTATTTTCGTGCCCTCTGGACCCTATTTTCCCCTGGCCAATTTGTCCTCGGATCTGCTAAATTTTGCGTCGGCGCCGCGGTCCTGTAGACTGGCGTCGCGGCGCATATACTTCTGTGAGCACCGATCTTCCGCGCCGCGGCCTCTGCTAGCGCCACTGGCCACTGCTTGCTTTCGTCCGAATCTTCAATTTTCAACCTTTTTGCCTCGGGACCCTCCTTTTATGCCCGCTTTTTGCTCATTTTCGCTATTTTGCCTTTTGAACCGCTGTGACTCAAAAGAAAGAAAAACGACCGTAACACTACACTTATTTAAACGAACATAGGGAAAATACTAACTCAAAATGACTCAAAAGGCGTATACAAGATACGCCTAACAAATAACCCCAAACTTAACCTTTGCTCGCCCTCGAGCAAAGATCAAAACAAAATCAAAGAAACAAAAACAAAAAGACTCAAAGACTCGAAGACTCAAATCAAGCAGTTGCACAAGGTTACTTATAAAAGCATGAACGTCGATTGGGATAATATGCTGGAACATATATAGCATGAATATAACAATCTAGAATTTCAAGTCAGATATTTTACAAATTCATTTCAATCACACTCAATGGAAACATGAACATTAACATATGCATGTCAATTTCATTTAGTTCTATGGACATGTTTATTTGCTATTCTCCACTAATCATAGACATACATTCTAGAGATCTTCAGGTCTTTTCAGGGTTGTAATGTAGACTTAGGCAGGGGTAGATAAAAGTTGGCATTTAGGCTCTAATTCTGTACCAACGCGTTTTTCTCATTCAACCATTTTGTCCTTCTTTTTGGTGTTCTTTTCCGCTCATACTTATCATTCCCCTCTTCTTTTTTTGAGAGCATGAAATACATTCACATAGGCACCCCCAAACTTAAGCTTTTACACTTATTCTTTTTTCTCATTAGGGTGCATCAATTTTTCACTTTTTTTTTGTATTTCTTTTTCACTCTTTTTTCTCCCTATTTTCAATTACTGCTTATGACACACAAGTGAATCATGGGGTGTCAAAGAAATAACTTACTTTAGGCTTAAAGGGCCTGACTAAGGATACAATTTATTGTAGGGTAGGTAATGAATGGTAAGAAAGGCTATCAAAGAAATGTCTGAATCATCTCCCTAAACATGTATATCTTAACTATTTCGCCTTAAATAACAAGCAAACAGACTTCATAGCCATTTTTTAATCATTCTTTCCACAATTGACAACACATAGGTTAAGTACAAATATCCCAAATAATTAGATTTTCATGAATCTTTGGCATATCTAACTTAAACACACAGATTTTAGCTCTAATCTCATTACATTATCCCACTTAATTCACTAGGCGTTTTCAGCAACTACATCATGGATAATCATAAAAGAAATTACTCATATAACACAAAAACATAATAAAAAAGACTCAAAAAATAGACACACAAAAATAAAATAAAATAAGAACTCCCCCCAAACTTAAACTACACATTGTCCCAAATGTGTAAGACTCAAAAATAAAAGGGACGACTTACAGATAATAGCGGTTCAAAATGATGGTGGTGGCGGCGGATACTGCTCGTCGGAAAATTTCCCAGAGGCGCGGTGGCCCTGCAGCTTCACTGGTTAATAGGCGCCGTGGTTCTACAAACTGGCGCCGCGACGCTGAAATTCCTGCAATCTCTCAGAACATTCGGCGCCGCGGCCCTGTTTCTAGGCACCGCGGCGCTGCACCAATTTCAAATTTCCAGTATTTTCCCATGCTTCATGTCCCATTCCCTTCACCTGTCATCACAACACAACCAAAAAATACCAAACGTGAGAATGTTCTATTTAAACTAATTGCATAATTTAAACATTGGGTTGTGTCCCAAGTAGCGTTGTCTTTAACGTCTTTTAGCCGGACGCAAGTTCCTTTTTACTGTGGCTTGAAGCGGATAGTAGAGTTGATTTGTTCCATGTCATTCAATAAGTATGGTTTCACTCTATGTCTGTTCACTTTGAATGGAGCGCCTTCATTCCCTCACTTCGAATGCACCACAGGCGAACACTTTTTCCAATACGAATGGCCCTGACCATCTGGACTTCAACTTGCCTGGGAACAATCTCAGCCTTGAGTTGAATAGGAGTACTTGTTGTCCAGGGTGTAGCTCTTTCAGGATCAAGTTCTTTTCATGCCATGCCTTGGCCCTTTCCTTGTAGATTTTCGCATTTTTGTAGGCGTTGTTCCGAAATTCATATAGCTCATTCAGTTGTAGAAGCCTCTTCTGCCCGGCTCCTTCGGCATCCATGTTCAGCTTTTTCATTGCCCAGAACGCCCTGTGTTCCAACTCCACCGACAGATGACATGCCTTCCCGAAAACCATCATGTATGGTGACATCCTAATGGGAGTTTTGAAAGTTGTCTTGTGTGCCCAAAGTGCATCATCCAGCTTTGTAGACCAATTCTTTCTTGAGTCATCCACTGTCTTCCCCAGTATGATTTTTGATGTCCTGTTTGAAATTTTAGCCGGCCCATTAGCTTGAGGGTGACATGGCAAAGCAGTTCGGTGGTAGACTCCGTAACGCGCCAGCAAAGTGTCAAGCTGCTTGTTGCAAAAGTGACTCCCTTCATCGCTGATGATGACCCTTGGAGTGCCAAACCTTGTGAATATGTTTTTCTAAAGAAATTTCAAGACAGTCTTATTATCATTATCTTTAGTAGCTACTGCCTAAACCCATTCAGACACATAATCCACTACGAGAAGGATGTATTGGTTCCCAAAAGACGTAGGGAACGGGCCCATGAAGTTGATCCCCCACACGTCAACAACTCCACTTCTAAAATCCCAGTTAGGGGCATTTCATTTCACCTCACGAAAGTGTTGGCATTCTTGAATAGGGTTGGCCAATAGAATCTACTCTGCAATACCTTGGATGTTGTCCGTGATTCCCCAAAATGCCCACCACATTGCAGGGTGTGACAATGAGTGAGAATTTGGTGCATTTCATCATCTGGTATGCACCGCCTAATGATTTGATCAGCACAGTGCTTGTAGAGAATTGGCTCCTCCCAATAGTAATGTTTTACCTCTTAATAGACTTTTTCACCTATTGTCTTGTCATTCCTGAAGGCACTATTTTTGCTGCAAGAAAATTAACAAAGTCAGCGAACCATGGTAAACTTACACTAGTACTTACCTGAAACAATTACTCGTCTGGGAAGTAGTCATTTATTTGCACATTATTGGCTTTCTGGCTCTCTTCCACTTCAATCCTTGACAAATGGTCTGCAACCATTTTCTCTGTCCCCTTTTTATCACGGATCTCCATGTCAAATTCTTGTAGCAGCAGCACCCATCGTATAAGGCGAGGTTTTGCATCCTTCTTAGTCATCAAATACTTGATGGCTGAGTGATCAGTGTACACTATCACCTTATTCCCAATGAGGTATGGCCTGAATTTTTCAAATGCGTATACTATAGCCAACAACTTTTTTTCTGTTGTTGCATAATTCAGTTGTGCATCATTTAGAGTTTTGATAGCATAGTAAATTTACCTGAATACCTTGTCGACTCTCTGTCCAAGAACTGCTCCCACTGCATAGTCGCTTGCATCACACATCAATTCAAATTGGAGTGTTCAGTCAGTTACAGTGACTATGGGTGCTGATATTAGCCTCTCCTTAAGGGTCTGAAAGGCATTCCGACATTCTTCATTGAGTTCAAAAGCAACCCCATTCAACAACAATGTGGACAGAGGTTTGGAGATCTTTGAGAAATCCTTAATGAACCTTTCAGAAAACCACGTGCCCAAGGAAACTTCGATCCCTTTACGTATTAATCGGAGGTGGCAGATTTTCGATCACTGAAACCTTAGCCTTGTCTAACTCAATGCCTTTGCTAGAAATTTTGTGGCCAAGAACGATACCTTCCTGCATCATAAAATTACACTTCTCTAAGTTTAACACCATATTTGAGTCTTTGCACCGCTGCAAGACTGCTTCTAAATGCTGCAAGCATTCATCAAAGGAGGACCCAAAAACAGAAAAATCATCCATGAAGATTTCAATGGTCTTTTCCACCATATCAGTAAAGATAGTCATCATACAATGCTGAAAGGTGGCTGGTGCATTGCAGAGCCCAAATGGCATTCTCCTGAAAGTAAATGTACCAAAAGGGCATGTGAAGGTTGTTTTCTCCTGATCTTCTGGAGATATGGCAATTTGATGATACCCTTAATAACTATCCAAGAAGCAATAGTAGTTGTGTCCTGCAAGCCTGTCAAGTATTTGGTCAAGAAAAGGCAAGGGAAAATGATCCTTACTGGGTTCTTTGTTCAACTTGCCTTAGTCAATACACATTCTCCACCCTGTAGTTGTTCTGGATGTAATAAGCTCATTCTTTTCATTTGTCACCACAGTCACACCACCTTTCTTGGGCACTATTTGCAAAGGGCTTACCCATGAACTGTCAGAGATAAGATAAATTACCCACGCATCTAGCCATTTCATGATCTCTTTTCTCACCACCTCTTTCATGGTTGGATTTAGTCTTCTCTGTGCCTCAATGAAAGGTCTGCTCTCATCTTCTAGAAGAATTTTGTGCATTACTATGGAAGGACTTATCCCTCTAATGTCACTCAGCGTCCACCCAATCGCGAGCTTGTGAGCCTTCAATACTCTCAACAGTTTTCAACCTCCACTTTGGATAGATGAGCCGATACAATCACTGGTAAGGATTTGTTTTCACCTAGAAATTGATATTGCAAATGGTCAGACAGTGTCTTCAACTCTAGTTCAGGAGCTTGTTCTGTGGACAGCGCTGGTCTCTCTGGCGTTGTTCCTAGCTCCTCAATTTTTTTATAGCAGGGCTCATGGGACTCCAACCAATTTGCGCACTCCATCAATTACGCACAAGCATCAATATCCTCATCCCATTATGTCATCACCACTTCAAGAGCATCAGCACTCCTGAACCCATTTTTAGAAACTGCTTTATCAATCACATCAATAGTATAGCAGTTATCACTTGCCCTTGGGTAGGTTGTTGCTCTGAATACATTGAAAATTACTTATTCTCCCTGAACACGAAGTCTCAGCTCACCTTTCTGAACATCAATGAGTGTCTGTCCCGTGGCTAAGAATGACCTGCCAAGGATGAGGGGCATCTTTTCATCTTTTTCCATGTCTAGGATGATGAAATCAGCAGGGAAGATAAACTTGTCCACCTTAACCAAGACATCCTCGATTATTCCTCTAGGGTGGACAATGGAGCGATCTGCTAGTTGTAAGGTGATGGTTGTAGGTCTTGATTCCCCCACTCCAAGTTTGAAAAACACAGAAAAGGGCATCAAATTTATACTTTCCCCCAAATCACATAGGGCCTGCTGACATTCAAACTTCTCTATAGTGCAAGGGATGGTAAAACTTCCCGGATCTTTCAACTTCTGAGGTAACCTTCTCTGTAGGATGACACTGCATTCCTCAGTCAATACCACTGTTTCATACTCCTCCAACCTCCTCTTTTTGCAGAGGATCTCCTTCATGAACTTTACATAACTTGGCATTTGTTCTAAGGCTTTAGCAAATGGAATGTTGATGTGCAGTTTTTTAAAGACCTCCAGAAACTTAGAAAACTGCTTGTCAAGAGAATGTTTTCTAAGTCTCTGGGGATATGGTATCTTCGCCTGATGTGTGTCAACGACTGTTGGAGGTGATCTTTGGTCCCCAGGAAGATCTTCTATGATTACTGCCCCCTCCTAATCCTTCACCTCACTGGATTCACCCTTTTTTTCTGGACATAGTGGGGATGAACCTGTCTCCACTTGTTTGTCACTCCTCAAGTCAACTGCTTTGCACTGCTCTTGTGGGTCTTGATAGTGATAGTACATGTACCTATACTTGGCTTTCCTGCAAAATTTACAAAAACAATAAAAAATGAATAAAAGATGCTCTCAGAACAAGTTTCCAACTTGTTCTGGGAGCAACCAAATTAGAAATTAAGAATAGATGGTTCGATATTAGAAGTACGACAACCCCCGGCAACGGTGCCAAAAACTTGTTAAGCCGATTTCCAATTGCTCAGTCAAGTGTAATCGTTACAAGTAATATAGTCTGGTAAGACCAAATATCGTACTCAAAGACTGATTTCTAATTACCGAACATCTATTCTAGGTTATCTATATGGCAAACGATAAGTTGATTTGGTTTTTATCTAACACTAGTAGAGTAATTGCAAGAATTAAACTAAATTATTGAGGTTTAATCAATTATGAAGAAATTAGGGCTTTCAATATCCTCAACTATCCACTCTTTCAATCCTTAATACAACTAGAATGACTTCTTCTTCTACGTTAAGATAGCGATTAAGACTGTCTTATATTCCGGTTAGGATATATAATCGCTCAACCCCAGTGCAGAAACCTTCTATATTTCTATGATAGGTTTTACTACATAGGAGGATTAAGAACAATAACCTATAATGTTACACAAGTATCGGGGTACTTTCGTTCGCGATTTTAACCTATGTCTATTCAATTACAGCATATCCAAATCTATCCTCTCGGTTCCTGATTCGAAATCATATAGATTATGATAATTAGTGATCAATTAACTATCAAACATCCATACTAATATTGAATAAATCTTAATCAAGTGAAGAAGAAATCAAACTAATGCATTAATTCATGAAATATAGTTTCAAGCGATTCAATAGGAAAGCCCTAATAAAGTGTTTAGCTCCTAGTCATAGACCTGCTAAGAACTTATACAAAATCCCAACATGAACTGAACTAAAAACTAAAGAAAGAAAAATTACTTAGAACTAGGTCTCCAATTGTAGCCTCCAAATTTTCATGTGTTGTCTTCTGTTGTGGAATCTCCTTCTTTCTGTAGAATAATCTCTAGGGCTTAAGTATGCTGCTATTTTTGTGCCCTCTGGACCCTATTTGCCCCTGGCCAATTTGTCATAGGATCTTCAAATTCCGCGTCGGCGCCGCGGTCCTGCAGACTGGCGCCGCGGTGCCTAAACTTCTGTGAGCAGTCTAATATTCTGGCGTCGCGGTCCTGTTGCTAGGCGCCATGGCGCTGCTTTGTTTTTGTCTGAATCTTCAATTTTCAACCTTTTTGCCTCGGAACCCTCCTTTTATGTCCGTTTTTCGCTCATTTTCGTCATTTTTCCTTTTTGAACCGTTGTGACTCAAAAGAAAGAAAACGACTCTAACACTACACTTATTTAAACGAAAATGGGGAAAATACTAACTAAAAATTACTCAAAAAGCGTATACAAAATACGCCTAACAAATACCCCCAAACTTAACTTATGCTCGCCCTCGAGCAAAGATCAAAAGAAAATCAAAGAAACAAAAATAAAAAGACTCGAAGACTCAAATCAAGCAGTTGCAGAAGGTTACTAAGAAAACATGAACGTTAGTTGGGATAATATGCTGAAACATATATAGCATGAATATAACAATGTTTAATTTCAAGCCAGATATGTCGCAAATTCATTTCGATCACACTCAATAGAAACGTGAACAATAACCTATGCATGTCAATTTCATTTAGTTATATGGGCCTGTTTACTTGTTATTCTCCACTAATCATAGACATACATTCTAGAGATCTTCAGGACTTTTCAGGGTTGTAATGTAGGCTTAGGCATGGGTAGATAAAAGTTGGCATTTAGGCTCAAATTACGTACCATATGCGTTTTTCTCATTCAACTATTTTGTCTTTCTTTATGGTGTTCTTTTCCGCTCATACCTATCATTCCCCTCTTCTCTTTTTGAGAGCATGAAACGCATTCACATAGGCACTCCCAAACTTAAGCTTTTACACTTCTTCTTTTTTCTCATTAGGGTGCATCAATTTTTCACTCTCTTTTGGTATTTCTTTTTCACTCCTTTTCCTCCCTATTTTCAATTACTGCTTATGGCACACAAGGGAATCATGGGGTGTCAAAGAAATAACTTAATTTAGGCTCAAATGGGCTGACTAAGGATACAATTTATTGTAGGGTAGGTAATAAATGGTAAGAAGGAATATCAAAGAAATGTCTGAATCCTCTCCCTAAACATGTATATCTTAACTATTTCGCCTCAAATAACAAGCAAGCAGACTTCATAGCCATTTTTCAATCATTTTTTCCACAATTGACAACACATAGGTTAAGTACAAATATCCCAAATAATTAGATTTTCATGAATCTTTCGCATATCTAACTTAATCACACAGATTTTAGCTTCTAATTCCATTGCATTATCCCACTTAATTCACTAGGCGTTTTCAGCAACTACAACATGCATGATCATAAAAAAATTTAACTCATATAACACAAAAACATAATAAAAAAGACTCAAAAAATAGACACACAAAAATAAAATAAAATAAAATAAAATAAGAACTCCCCCCAAACTTAAACGACACATTGTCCCAAATGTGTAAGACTCAAAAATAAAAGGGACGGCTTACAGACAATAGCGGTTCAAAATGGTGGTGGTGGCGGCGGATACTACTCGTCGGAAAATTTTCTGGAGGCGCGGCGGCCCTGCAGCTTCACTGATTAATAGGTGTCGCGGTCCTGCAAACTGGCGCCGCAGCGCTGAAATTCCTGCAATCTCTCAGAATATTTGGCGTCGCGCCCCTGCTGCTAGGCACCGCGTCGCTGCACCGATTTCATATTTCCAGTGTTTTCCCGTGCTTCATGCCCAATTCCCAATTCTATGTAAACTAATTGCATAATTTAAACATTGGTTTGCCTCCCAAGTAGCGATATCTTTAACGTCTTTTAGCCGGACGCATGTTCCTCTTTACTATCGCTTGAAGTGGATAGTAGAGTTTATTTGTTCCATGTCATTCAATATGTATGGTTTCACTCTATGTCTGTTCACTTTGAATGGAGCGCCTTCATTCCCTCACTTCGAATGCACCACAGGCGAACACTTTTTCCAATACGAATGGCCCTGACCATCTGGACTTCAACTTGCCTGGGAACAATCTTAGCCTTGAGTTGAATAGGAGTACTTGTTGTCCAGGGTGTAGCTCTTTCAGGATCAAGTTCTTTTCATGCCATGCCTTGGCCCTTTCCTTGTAGATTTTCGCATTTTTGTAGGCGTTGTTCCGAAATTCATATAGCTCATTCAGTTGTAGAAGCCTCTTCTGCCCGGCTCCTTCGGCATCCATGTTCAGCTTTTTCATTGCCCAGAACGCCCTGTGTTCCAACTCCACCGACAGATGACATGCCTTCCCGAAAACCATCATGTATGGTGACATCCTAATGGGAGTTTTGAAAGTTGTCTTGTGTGCCCAAAGTGCATCATCCAGCTTTGTAGACCAATTCTTTCTTGAGTCATCCACTGTCTTCCCCAGTATGATTTTTGATGTCCTGTTTGAAATTTCAGCCTGCCCATTAGGTTGAGGGTGATATGGCAAAGCAGTCCGGTGGTATACTCCGTAACGCACCAGCAAAGTGTCAAGCTTCTTGTTGCAAAAGTGACTCTCTTCATCGCTGATGAGGGCCCTTGGAGTGCCAAATCTTGTGAATATGTTTTTCTGTAGGAATTTCAAGACAGTCTTACTATCATTCTCTTTAGTAGCTACTGCCTCAACCCATTCGGACATATAATCCACTGCGAGAATGATGTATTGGTTCCCAAAAGACATAGGGAACGGGCCTATGAAGTCGATCCCCCACACGTCAATAACTCCACTTCTAAAATCCCAGTTTAGGGCATTTCATTTCGTCTTGATATGTTCCCAGTTCTTTGGAAACGATCACAACCCCTCACGAAAGTGTTGGCATCCTTGAATAGGGTTGGCCAATAGAATCCACTCTGCAATATCTTGGCTGCTGTCTGTGATGCCCCAAAATGCCCACCACATTGCTGGGTGTGACAATGAGTGAGAATTTGGTGCACTTCATCATCTGGTATGCACTGCCTAATGACTTGATCAGAACAGTGCTTGTAGAGAATTGGCTCCTCCCAGTAGTAATGTTTACCTCTTAATAGAACTTTTCACCTGTTGTCTTGTCATTCCTGAAGGCACTATTTTTGCTGCAAAAAAATTAACAAAGTCAGCGAACCAAGGTAAACTTACACTAGTACTTACCTGAAACAGTTGCTCATTTGAGAAGTAGTCATTTATTTTCACATCATTGGCATTCTGGCTCTCTTCCACTTCAAGCCTTTACAAATGGTCTACAACCACTTTCTTTGTCTCCTTTTTATCACAGATCTCTATGTCAAATTCTTGTAGCAGCAGCACCCATCGTATAAGGCGAGGCTTTGCATCCTTCTTATTCATCAAATACTTGATGGCTGAGTGATCAGTGTACACTATCACCTTATTCCCAATGAGGTATGGCCTGAATTTTTCAAATGTGTATACTATAGCCAGCAGCTCTTTTTCTGTTGTTGCATAATTCAGCTGTGCATCATTTAGAGTTTTGATAGCATAGTAAATTGACATGAATACCTTGTCGACTCTCTATCCAAGAACTACTCCCACTGCATAGTCGCTTGCATCACACATCAATTTAAATAGGAGTGTCCAGTCAGTTGCAGTGACTATGAGTGTTGAGATTAGCCTCTCCTTAAGGGTCTGAATGGCATTCAGACACACTTCAATGAGTTCAAAAGCAACCCCATTCATCAACAAGGTGGACAGAGGTTTGGAGATCTTTGAGAAATCCTTAATGAACCTTCTGTAGAAACCAGCTTGCCCAAGGAAACTTCTGATCCCTTTTACCGACACTGGAGGTGGCAGATTTTTGATCACTGAAACCTTAGCCTTGTCTACCTCAATGCCTTTGCTAGAAATTTTGTGGCTAAGAACGATACCTTCCTGCACCATAAAATTACACTTCTCTAAGTTCAACACCAGATTTGAGTCTTTGCACCGCTGCAAGACTGCTTATAAATGTTGCAAGCATTCATCAAAGGAGGACCCAAAAACAGAAAAATCATCCATGAAGATTTTTATGGTCTTTTCCACCATATCAGAAAAGATAGTCATCATACAACGTTGAAAGGTGGCCGGTGCATTGCAGAGCCCAAATGACATTCTCCTGAAAGTAAATGTACCAAAAGGGCATGTGAAGGTTGTTTTCTCCTGATCTTCTAGAGATATGGAAATTTGATGATACCCTGAATAACCATCCAAGAAGCAATATTAGTTGTGTCCTGCAAGCCTGTCAAGCATTTGGTCAAGAAAAGGCAAGGGAAAATGATCCTTCCTGGTTGCTTTGTTCAACTTGCGATAGTCAATACACATTCTCCACCCTGTAGTTATTCTGGATGTAATAAGCTCATTCTTTTTGTTTGTCACCACAGTCACACCACCTTTCTTGGGCACCATTTGCAAAGGACTTACCCATGAACTGTCAAAGATAGGATAAATTACCCCCGCATCTAGCCATTTCAGGATCTCTTTTCTTACCACCTCCTTCATGGTTGGATTTAGTCTCTTCTGTGCCTCAATGGAAGGTCTGATCTCATCGTCTAGACGAATTATATGCATTACTATG
Source organism: Przewalskia tangutica (assembly GCA_029844215.1). Taxonomy (NCBI): domain Eukaryota; kingdom Viridiplantae; phylum Streptophyta; class Magnoliopsida; order Solanales; family Solanaceae; genus Przewalskia; species Przewalskia tangutica. Next base: position 8,925,016 of record CM056718.1, on the reverse strand, counting down.
GAAGGACTTATCTCTCTAATATCAGCCAACATCCACCCAATCGCGAGCTTGTGAGCCCTCAATACTCTCAATAATTTTTCAACCTCCACTTTGGATAGATGAGCCGATACAATCACTGGTAAGGATTTGTTCTCACCTAGAAATTGATATTGTAAATGGTCTGACAGAGTATTCAACTCTAGTTCTGGAGCTTGTTCTGTGGACGGCGCTGGTCTTTCTAGCATTGTTCCTAGCTCCTCAATTTTTTTATAGCAGGGCTCATGGGACTCCAACCAATTTGTACACTCCATCAATTCTGTGTCAGTACCAATATCCTCATCCTATTGTGTCATCACCACTTCAAGAGCATCAGCACTCCTGAACCCATTTTCAGAAACTGCTTTATCAATCACATCAATAGCATAACAGTTATCACTTACCCTAGGGTAGGTTGTTGCTCTGAATACATTGAAAATCACTTCTTCTCCCTGAACACGAAGTCTCAGCTCACCTTTCTGAACATCAATAAGTACCTATCCCGTGGCTAAGAATGTCCTGCCAAGGATGAGGGACATCTTTTCATCTTCTTCCATGTCTAGGATGATGAAATCAGCAGGGGAGATAAACTTGTCCACCTTAACCAAGAAATCCTCGATTATTCCTCTAGGGTGGACAATGGAGCGATCTGCTAGTTGTAAGGTGATGGTTGTAGGTCTTGCTTCCCTCACTCCAAGTTTGCAAAACACAGAAAAGGGCATCAAATTTATATTTGCCCCCAAATCACATAGGTCCTGCTGACATTCAAATTTCCCTATAGTGCAAGCGATGGTGAAACTTTCCGGATCTTTCAACGTCTGAGGTAACCTTCTCTGTAGGATGGCACTGCATTCCTCAGTCAATGCCACTGTTTTATACTCCTCCAACCTCCTCTTTTTGCAGAGGATCTCCTTCATGAACTTTACATAACTCGACATTTGTTCTAAGACTTCAGCAAATGGAATGTTGATGTGCAGTTTTTTAAAGACCTCCAGAAACTTAGAAAACTGCTTGTCAAGAGAATGTTTTCTAAGTCTCTGGGGATATGGTATATTCGCCTGATGTGTGTCAATGACTGCTGGAGGTGATCTTTGGTCCACAGGAAGATCTTCTATGATTACTGCCCCCTCCGAATCCCTCACCTCACTGGATTCACCCATTTTTCTGGACATAGTGGGGATGAACTTGTCTCCACTTTTTTGTTACTCCTCAAGTCAACTGCTTTGCACTGCTCATGTGGGTCTACACCAGTATTGCTAGGGCGGTTCCCTTGCCCACCTTTCCTCAGCATGCTAGCTAGTTGTCCCAACTGCATCTCTAGATTTCTGATGATTGATCTTGTTTCCACCATAAACTGAGTTTGGGCGTTTAAGAGTGCCCAAATAACTACCCCCAAGTTATCTAGCTCTCCTGATGGGGCCTGACTCTGTGGCGGATGAGTCAGTCCTTAAGGATTTTGGCTCTCGGTGAGCCTGAGTAAGGCTTTCTGTAGCTCATTTTGCCTCTCTTGTGAAGCCTGTAGGCTAAATGTCCGTTGTGGAAAAAGGTCAAAGTCCTGCAGCCCTTGATAGTGATAGTCCATATACCTATACTTGGCTTTCTGCAAAACTTACAAAAACAACAAAAAATGATAAAAAAAATGCTCTCATAACAAGTTTCCAACTTGTTCTGGGAGCAACCAAATTAGAAATTAGGAATAGATGGTTCGATATTAGAAGTACGCCAGTCCCCGGCAACAGCGCCAAAAACTTGTTAGGCCGATTTCCAATTGCTCACGCAAGTGTACGTATCGTTACAAATAATATAGTCTGGTAAGACCGAATATCGTCCTCAGAGACTGGTTTCTAATTACCGAACATCTATTCTAGGTTATCTATTTGGCAAACGATAAGTTGATTTGGTTTTTATCTAACACTAATAGAGTAATTGCAAGAAGTAAACTAAATTATTGAGGTTTAATCAATTATGAAGGAATTAGGGCTTCCAATATCCTCAACTATCCACTCTTTTCAATATTTAATGCAACTAGAATGACTTCTTCTTCTACGTTAAGATATCGGTTAACTAGATTGTCTTATCTTCCGGTTATGATATATAATCGTTCAACCCCAGTGCAAAAACCTTTTATATTTCTATAATAGGTTTTACCACATAGGAGGATTAAGAACAATAATCTATAATGCTACACAAGTATCGAAGTACTTTCATCCGTGATTTTAACCTATGTCTATTCAATTACAACATATCTAAATCTCTTCTCTCGGTTCTTGATTTGAAATCATATAGATTATGATAATTAGTGATCAATTAACTATCAAACATTCATACCAATATTGAATAAATCTTAATCAAGTGAAGAAGAAATCAAACTAATGCATTAATTCATGAAATATAGTTTCAAGCGATTCAATAAGAAATCCCTAATAAAATGTTTAGTTCCTAGCCATAGACATGCTAAGAACTAATACAAAATCTCTACATGAACTGAATTGAAAACTAAAGAAAGAAAAATTACTTAAAACTAGGTCTCCAAATTTTCCTGTGTTGTCTTCTGTTGTGGAATCCCCTCCTTTCTGTAGAATAATCCCTAGGGCTTAAGTATTCTGCTATTTTCATGCCCTCTGGACCCTATTTGCCCCTGGACAATTTGTCCTCGGATTTGCAAAATTCCGCGTCGGCGCCGCGGCGCCTAAACTTCTGTGAGATGTCTGATCTTCTGGCGTCGTGGTCCTGCTGATAGGCTCCACGGCGCTGCTTTGCCTTCGTCCGAATCTCCAATTTTCAACCTTTTTGCCTTGGGACCCTCTTTTTATGTCCGTTTTTTGCTTCTTTTCGTCATTTTGCCTTTTTGAACCGTTGTGACTCAAAAGAAAGAAAAATGACCCTAACACTACACTTATTTAAACAAAAATGGGGAAAATACTAACTTAAAATGACTCAAAAAGCGTATACAAAATACGCCTAACATTGTCTGGACATTATGCATTTGTGAACCGCATGGGTTGAAATGACGTTGTTGTCTGGACGTTATTGCGGAATTTGAATTTTGATTATTGTTGTATTTTCCACTTCTGCTAATATGAAAAACATGCGCTCATTGAAAAATTGTGAGTTTGGGGGGGGGGGGGGGCGGGGGCGGGGGGCGGTTGATTCGTTTTGACTTTGCAGGTTCGACCCATGATATGCGCGCTACTGCTTTGGACTCAGAACCCTATCTGGTTTCCTGTCTTGGCGAGAAGGTTTGTATATTTATTGAAAAACATGAAAAGGTTCTTGTCGGATTTTCAAGATCAATATTCCTGTTTTTATTAGCGTCTTTTTGCGGCGAAACCTCAAAAATTGTCCCAGTTTCAAATATGCGAATTTCGACATATCCAAAACAAGGGAGAAAAGTTTTTTAATGGTGTGACCAAAGCCGATATAGGCCGCCTACGTATCCCGCCGAGGGAATCATGTCATAACGTAGTTCGTTGCAAACAAAGGTGATTGCAATTTTTCCTAAATGTGGGACCAAAGCCGATATGATCGCCTACGTATCTGTCAAGGGAATTAGGTCACACGTAGTTCCGATGGACAAGACTGGGTAAAAATTAAAAAAAATCTAAAGGTGGGACCGAAGCCGATATGGCTGCCTACGTATCCGCCAATGGAATTAGGTCACACGTAGTTCCGATTACAAAAGGAGATGATAACATATTAAAATAACAAAATATCTTTAGATTCTAGGAGGACCAAGACAATGGTACAATTCTATTTGTTCAAAATGTATCCTAGCTCTGCATCTCAGATGGCTGAATCTTCAGCGGGATCATTCAGGATCACATTGCCTTTCTGCTTCTTTTCAGCAATGAAAAGACTTTTGAGTTCTTCCACGCGGTTTTCTGTATCATTTTCTTTTGGCTCTCGCGCAATGCATGCTTTGACAAATGACTGATTTAGGCAGAGCAGGTTGTGGCAAAGGGTGATTGTTTATATTAGGGGAAACTCTTTTCAGTTGGATGACTCCCTCTTTGATCAATTCCTCTATTTTGTCTTTAAGGGTATAACAACATTCAGTATCATGTCCAGTGACTCTAGAGTGGTATGCACAACGTTTAGTTTCATCGTGCCCTCTGGAAGTAGGTCAGGAAATGTTTTGTGGGATTGGTTAGAGGATTCTTGCGGCTCTCAACCTCTCGTACAACTGTGCTAAAGGTTAGGCCAAAGGTGTATAGGTTTGGCTGGCTTTTTCTCATGACTTGTGCTGGCTTTGGGTATTGCAGGCGTTTGGCTTTGTGGATAAACTTGGTATGTATGTTGATGTGGAGAGGGGTAAACGGGTGCCTGGAATGCGTTGTATATGGGTTGTGTGTGATAAGCGGGATATGAAGTAGGTGCGTATTGGTAATAATGTAGGAGATTTTGGTCATAATAGAAAGGTTGGGGTGGAGCATTTAGGCTAATAGATAGGCTGGTGAGATTTCGGAGCCTCTCAATTTCGATCTGCATAGTTGTCATTTGTTGCAACAATTGGGCAAGGAATTCGTCATGAATGATAGTATTTTCCCTTTCAGAACTTTCCGGTTCATCTCTTGGGAAAGTGACAAGTCCCAAACCAGTTTGTTCGGATGGCCTTGAATCAGTCATTTTGTTGGTCGATCGTGCCTTTATGAAGTGGAGATATTCTACCAGTCTAACGCGAATCAACCTTTGGGGGGAATAAGCTATACAAAAAATAATTCTTCTAAAAAATTAAGCGAACCCAGTTAGTATAACATGGGTAATTTATTGCCTTAAATAATATGTACATAGCTGCAGTAAGCAAATTTCATGCAAATCAAGCGTGCGTTTTAATATGCTTGGGGACCTCCTTTATGCCAGAGGTAGGCCTAAACGCCAAATATGCGAGATTATGATAAATAGGTCCAAGCCATTAAACTGCAATGTTTTGTTGGAAATGGTGACCAAATGACAGTGATTAATCTTGGATATGTCTTATCATTATCACGTTTCATATAGTATGTCAATTGGTCATTGGGTTGTGAAACCCGTCGACCAGTTTTGGTGGTTTTTTTTTTTATGTAAATGTGTATTAATAATCATCAGAATGTACATGTTTTGCGGGCGTTCCCACGGCGTAAAGATGATGTAAATCTAGTGCGTCTCTGCTAGGCAAGTCTGCATAAGATTTAGGCTCGTCAGTAACAAAAGCTCAAGCTAGCCCACATGTTGGGTAGTCGTGAGTGGCCAAGCTAAGCAAAAGAGAGATGCATCCTACAAAAGTCATAAACTATGGCAATTCCCTTATGTAGAGCATAAGGTTGTAGCCGTGGGCCTCCTTAAACTCTTGTCATAGTAAACTCAAAAGGGACAAACCCACGATCAAGGGAAGAGTACCTATTCGGACATGGGTAAAGACCCACCCTCGTCACGTTATGCCGATGGGAGTAATCGCCATAGTAACTACTATCCAGACCACGTACTATATCATGCTTGCCCACAGGGCGAGAAGTCATTAAGTACAAAACATAAAGGACTCCCGCCAATCCCACATTCCGGGTGGTTGGAAGACTCCAGCTGATCCCACAAGTTGGGCAGTCTGGAGATTTGCAAAAGGCGCATCGACGATGCCACAGGTCCAGCCCGACATCCATATCCTAGTTTGTGGCTAGGGAAACAAATCTATCCAGGAAAAGGGGGTAAAACGTAAACAAAATTTTGTAGACGCTGGTCTTGATCCTAAAGAGAATAGATTCTCTATCAAGTCTTAATTGTGGAAACGATACCAAGGATCGACTCACCTAAGGTTTATACATGCATGAGTTAATGCAAAAAGGTGGTTTAGCTCTATCTTAAGTTTGCTAAGATTTGGCTTACTAGACGTAAGGTTTCCGAGCGGACTACTAGAGCGAGAAGGCTACGCGGCCACCGGTTGGACCAGATTCTCCGCGCAAAACGCCAACTCTCTTAAATTTGGGTATTTGAAAGAAATTTGTGGGTGCACAAAGCACACCCGTGTGTTGTGTGTGATGTGTGAATTTTCCGTAAGGGATGAAATATGAGCGGAATGCCAATTTAAGGAAAGCGATAACAAATAGCAGCATGCAAATATTCATGTAAAGAATAACAGTTTAGGCAAAGGATAAATAGGAGCAAATAAATGTAAAAACACAAAAAGAAGCAAATAAGCAAAAAAATAAAAATAAAGCACAATTATTAACCTAAGTTTGTTATGGTTAAGAACCTAAATATCCCCAATGGAGTCGCCATGATGTCACACCCCCATTTTAACCGGAGTAAAAAGTGGTGTACGACATATGAGTGATTCCTGAATTTGTATTTAAGGAGTCGCCACCTAATTATTTTAAAGATGAATTCGGACATCTACTTAGCAAAATGCTAAAAATAACTCCATTTTTAAAGGTCTGCAAAACTTAATGAGATTCTAGGGTAAGAATTCTTTATTATCCTAAAAAGAAGAGAATAGGCACCCTTCAAGATCCACTAACCTGCTGTTGTCTGGTCAAACTTAGGTTAATTATAAAATTGAAATGTATGTTGTTTTGAAAGCATAAAATGTTGCAAATAATCATTTGAAATATGCATGTTTTCATAAGAATTTGCATGAGATTGGTTTATAAAAATGCATGGAAAATAGTTTATTGAAAATTGTACATTGTGCATAAAATTAAAGTTTTATAAAAATATGCACTATTAGGACATTATTAAAAATGCATGCTTTAGAGATATGAAAAATATTTTTTCCGTTATAAGCTACCATCCCCTTTAATCTATTGGTCTTAAGTCTACCTATTCTACACATTTCAATATTTATGCAAGATTATATATTTAAACAAGAAAATAAAATGAATGGGGGATTAAAGAATAATGATAAAAGAGCGAATGAAGCGGATGCTGTTGTCATCCGGCCCATTTTGTTTAGGAGTTCCGAAGTCGAGGAATGCAAAGGACATGGATGCGGATCTTATTTCGTTGTGGTTGCATTGAGTCTCATAATGAGACTCTTCACATGTTCCCGATGCATGTCATGTAAAACAAAGAAAAAAAGGATTAGTAGAGTTTGATTTGATGATTGGCGATACAAGGAGACATTCATGCTAATATGGAGGCAATTTTACATTTAGACAAAAAGGGCAAAAACACGTAATCAATTCAACAGGTATAGGACACAGACAGAACATAACTAGACAACCACTTGCAGAAAATATTTTAAACTATGCAAGGCCGTCTAGACCAAAACGCATTAGACTCATATTTATATTGCATCCTGGACATAATAACCCTTTTTTTAGGACAAGGCACCACAATACATTATAAGTAAAACAACGACATATAATAGTTAATAGCAACTACAGTAATGAACTGATTGAAAGAACTTAGTCAAGCTAGGCAAGTTTCACATCTTTTTAAGCATCAACAAATAATAGACTAACAAACAACCATTTACTTCCATCAACAGTAGGCGTTATGATATAATCAAACTAATCCACATCTTAAACCTTCTAACAGACACTAATTAACGTCATATCATATATTCGAACATCAATCTAATAACCTAAGGACAATATTACTACACATTATTTAACTGAAACAAGCTAACATAGTTATACATTAAGCACGACCATTATCTCATTACTTAATCAGCAGCAAGAATATATAAAAACGCAAAGGAATTAAAAAGGATTGAGGTGAGTTTGAGTTTACCGACCTTTTTGGGTGCAGCGTGAAAGTATATGTATGTCCTAGAGACAATTTATATTAGGACACAATGTACTTTATACACATTCGTACTTATATTAATGATGATTAATATTATGGAAATTTGCATTTGTTGAATTATTAATTGATTGTTTATAATATTTTATAAATGCATCCCTAGAGGTTACGTATTTATTAATGATGTGAGAATTAATGTTATAGCGTAACTCTTAAATTACCTCGAGTAATGATCATCGAAATTGGGATATCGATGATATGCGATACGTCGACATGTGGTCTGCATCATATCCTTAGGGGATGTAGTATGTCTCACTTGCTACGAGTTATGGCAACTCGTGATGGACACATGGATACTTGTTGAAGTATTGCTATGCCCTGCTGATGTACTATTTTGTTATATGTCTATAATGTCATCGGCGTGTAGGAGATAAAAGTCCTTAGACTTGAGGTCAATATCATCTTGTTTACGGAGTAATGTACTTTGATCCTGTCCTAAGCTCGAATGCCTTATAGGTTGAGACACGGCTTGTTTTGGGTGCGTTACGAAGTAGATTAAAGGTGGTATGTGAGACAAGATTAGGATTCATTCCATGAATACATATTCGAGTGAACACTCAGATACTCATTTGGTATTAGGTTGACTAAGTCATTGGCCAATGCAATGGACATGTTTGTGACATGGTCCTGTTGTCAACTAATATAGATGAGTTATGTCGCGCCCTTTTTCGACCGCGACATTTATTTTCTAAAATAGCGAGCCCTGCTCAAAAATGCAATGTTAGAAAATAAAATAAAATGTTAAATAGTTAAAAATGCTTAAAAGGTGCTAGCATATTAATGCTAAATAGTTTGCTAAAATTGCAAAAAGAGATGCTAAAGTTTAAAGGAGTGCTAAAATGCTAAAGGGTTGCTAGAATGCTAAGGGTTCGCGGAGTCGCCACCTAATTATTTTGGGTGAATTAGGACACCTAAATGTTTAACTGGTTTAAAGTAAAACATTAACTCCATTTTAATGGTCTGCTAAACTTAATGAGATTCTGGGTAAGGGCTCTTTATTAATCTAGAGGGAAGGGGTTAGGCACCCTCTAAGATCCGCTAACTTGCGGTTGTCCTGCCAAACCTAGGGTAATTATTATATTTTAAAAAATGCAAAGTAAAAGATCTATAAAAAGTGCAATGTTAGGAAATAAAGTGCTAAATGTTAAAATAATGCTAAGTAGTTAAAAAGGTTTTAAAATGTTGGAAGATGTTTAAAGGTGCTAAGAGGTTAATTTTAAAGCTAAAGGGTGCTAAGGTGCTAAGAGGTGCTTAAAAGTGCTAAATGCTAAAGCGCCGAATAATTAATAAAATGTTAGGAAATAAATGCTAGCATGTTATAATGTTTAAAAGGTGCATAAAGTATCAAAAGGGGCTAGAGGGTGCTAAGGAATGCAAAATGTTAAGATGCTATTTTGAGAGTTTAAGAGAATATCTGTTTATGGATTTTAACAAATTGTTGGTTTTATGATGCAAGTTAGATTATTATTTTTGCCGATTTTAAACATGCCTAATAGCCCCAAAAGACAAATAAAGTAGAAGCGTATTCCTAAAATGTAATTACTTCCCGTCTCATATATTTAAAGACCTAATTGCTAGAAGTTCCCCTATTAATTACAAAATTAAATAATGAAATTACAGTAAATAAATAAAGGCATAAAAATGAGATAAGCAAGTTAAGAGAGTGAAGGGATTGGAGCGGATGACCCCGTCCTATTTGTTTGTCTAGGAATGGCCGAAGAGGGACTCGATGGATGTGTATGCATGCCTTACGTTTGCCACGACGAGTCTCGTTATGAGACTCTTTGTTGCTCCGGTGCGTTTCATGTAAATAAAGAAAAGATAAGGATTAGTACATGTCCAAATTTATTCAAATAACAGGCAAGCATTTAATGCGATGTTTAATCCTACGCAGATATGGGCACCAACAGAGGGCAAAATAAATGATAATGGACAAGTATACAGACAACGCAAATCATCTTCCAATACATATAGTTCAGAACTTAGGTCTACTGTTATAGAAAATAGACAAGACATCAGGTGACAATATAAAACGGGAATAGGCGTGGCAGTGATAAAAGAAATAAGGGCGAGTGTATGTAGCGATGAGGCGGTAGGCAATAAGCGTAAAACAAAGAAACAATGAAGCAACAAACTTAATCAATAAGTGAGCATAATACATCTCAAGCCCAATATCCATAAAAACAGTGAGAATCAAGAGCAGCGTGAGGGGGAAATAAGCCTCGAAGAGGAGAGAAAGGGATACTTAGACAATAATGGACTGATTTACCAAGCATGCTAGACCTTTGACAACCAAATAGGCCAATTTATTAACACGCAACATGCATGAAGACCTGCTTGATGTATACCAGATTAGTATACCCTGTGTTTCTCAGGATATATCATCTCAAGCCCAACCAAACCAAAGGGCAAGTACAAAGATTCACAAATATATATCTCGGATAAATAAGAGTAATAAACTAGCACATATGGAGGCTAAGATTTGACATTAGATATGTAGGATCCGCTTGAACCGGAGTAAGCACACGAATTTATAGGTTATGTATTAAACCTATCGTCATCGCTTTTATAGCATGAACTCGCATTTAACTTGATATGGTGTAAATGGTTTGAGGACATAGGAAGCTAGTATGTGATGCTATGACAAAGAGGTTGAGGAATACTATACTATATAAGAAAAGACAAACGTAACTTGAGCATATAGATAAAAACACATGACCAGTTATAACAGAACATGAGGACCTATACACACAAAGGTTCATTCAAAATTCATGTCAAGATTATGCTTAAGACCCCTAAGGTTTCACTAGATATTCAGAACTTAACATGTCACCATAGGGTCTTTAACACTTGAGATAAAACAGAACGAGCATGCAACTAATTAAGGACACAAGTATGAAAATAAATAGGCAACACATTCAGCATGGCATTTAGACCTACTTGAATATCAGGATTTCTAAGCAAAGATACATGCTGATTTTATTGACTCTTTAACAACTTTTAGGGCGTGAAGAAGATATCAAGAAATATAGACAACAAGAAGGGATAGTTATTCCTAAGGACACTATTTTGGATATAGAATATCACTGACACTTAACTCAGACATTTAAATCATAATAGACATAGTAATATACAGTATTGGACACACAATGGCAAAGATAAATGCATTTTCAGAAACAGCAGAGGGCATCATGCTTAGCAAACCAACATATATGTACAAGACATATGGTCTTCAAACAGTCATCACACCCAACAAGACAGAATCAATACATGATGAGATAATATCAACAAATACAGTCGAGGCATATAACAGAAAAACGCATGAATTCACATAAGAAGCCAAAATTCGACAGGAAAGCGAGTTTACCTTCTCCGGGCAGCGACCCGGGGCAGCGTATCAAGTCGTCGGTCCGCTCGACGGGCTTTGGGTTTGCGATGCGAATAGAAGGGCAAGGCTGGTTTTTTTGTTGATTATTGGCTAGAATTGAAGTAAAGGTATTCGAATTACCTATTCGTGCTATGCTAGCGGTCTTATCTTTTTCTCTGCTCTGCCATGGTAGTTCTTAACTGCTGCTTCCCTGACTCTCAGTGTCTTTGCCTTAAATTGCTATGTAGTTGCCCCCACTCTCCTGTTCTTTTTCAGAATTCGACTCTTCTCTCCATTTCTCCTAAATTGCTATCTCCTAACTGCTGCTAAGGTGTCCTCTGAATTCCTTCTCCTATGCTCTGCCTGTCTCCCTATAAATTGCTATGTAGTTGCCCCCCGATTCCGCTCTGAATCCCTGCTATGCTCTCTTTTTCTGAATTCCCCCCCTCGATCCCTATTGCATGCATATAACTTCTGTATTTATAGCCCTAATTCGGGTTCTAAATTAGGTAAGCTATAAAGGCTGAGATTCTTATCAATATTGGTGCTGATTCGTGCTGAAAATCCCTCCTGATTTCGTATTGATTCTTACCATTTGTTGACGAGATTTGGGTAGGGATATGGTAAGGAATCGTTGGCTGGGGGGTGTGTATAAAGGAAACCCCGGATTCTCCGGCGAGAAATCCGGGCTAGGGTGCTGCGATGGGGAGGGGAAGGTGCGAGGTGCGGCGGTTGCTTTTAGGTTTAGGGTTCGTTGATTTTAGGAAGGTGAAGTGAAGGTGAGGTGAAAGGGCTGCTAGGCATATAAGGGCTGTGAAATGAATTGGGCTGGGGGGATGAGTATTAGGGAAATGATAAAGGGCTTGCGGATGGGGGGCGTCGGGTTGGGCCTGGACGACGGGTAGAAGGGGGACTGGGCCTTAGGCTAGCTAAATATATATTAATTGGGTAGTGTTATAATTTAAGTGTATTAATTTTAGGTGTTAATTAGTTAATGTGCTATTTAATTAATAGTTTTAGGCTTTTAATTAGTGACAAAGTAATTAACCTAATTGTTATAAAATAAATGCGGGTGTGTTATTTAATTAATGCTTAATGCTCTAGAATGCGGCGCTATTAAAATCTTATTATTGCATTATTGCGAAGTTAAATTAAAATTGATTTGAGTTTAGATTAAATTATTTAAATGCTAAATGCGAGTATGATATTTAAGAATTGTTTAAAGCTTTATAAATGCGACGCTATTAAATGCATGTATTAGATTAAAATTAATTTTAAATTACAAATGATTATGAAATTCCCTGGCGTATTAATAAATGCGGCTATGCTACCTGACACGACGTTATTGCTAAATTATTTATTTTATGTATTTATTAATTATTTAAGAATTACGACAGAGCTTGAAATCAATTAACGCGGACGCGGGACTCTAAGTGCTTGAAACTCTACGTAAGATGCGACGCCATTATTAAATTAATTATTTATGCCTGTATTTAATGTTTTATTCGCTGCATTTTATTATAAAAATCCTAAAAAATTATTTTACAAAATTAGTGTAATTTTATAGTTAATGGCTGGACGGGAGGGTCAAAATTGGGTGTCAACAAGTTATAATATTCAAGCCATTTGGATAGACACTTGACAGATCCTAAGCTTGATTGAGTGTGTCATGAATGAAGGGGTTTTATCTTTCCACATATAGGTTCAGTTCACATATTTTGTGTAGCTAAACTTTACATGTTGAGTTCGTCTTTCGGCGCAGTCTAGGAGTTCCTAGTAGACTCTAATGTTATTAGTGTCAATATGTAAATGCTTGAAGGGTAACACTAAGTCAATTGTTTCGTCGATTCAAAGGATATAATCAGAGAGTATATAAATGTTGGGTTGATAACTGAGACATTAGAATAAAATAGAAACGAAGCAGAATTGGATTAGGGTCACGGCGCCACAGTGTCGCGGCACCACTTACTCAGCGTCGCGGCGCCGACACGCGTCCAGTGGGTCCGAATGACCCACTCTGCTTCGGTTTTTGGGCCTTGCCCACGAGGGAAACCCTAGCTGATTTATTCAGCTATATATACAGGGTTTAGCCTCAAAATTGATATACCATCTTTTCATAAGATTTACTCTACTGAAACTCTGCTGGAATTTCTAGCTTTCCAAAGGAGTAATTATATCATAGTCTTTGACTTGCGAATCGAAGAGTGATTGCGTGCTCACCCTCGGACTACACAACACAAGGCTTGAAGATTTCTACTGCTTGGCTGATTGCTTTGAATGTAAGTCTTCTGTCGAAGTTTTACATTTGCTTTGTGCTTTATATTTACATTGTATAATCATCCTACAGTTTGACCGTCGTCGGGTTTGAAACATAAATTTTTCAAATTCCGCTGCGTGTACGAACCCGACAAAAGCCCTATTGTGGTATCAAAGCCTAGGCTATTTTATGTGATTATACAATGTATATTAATGATAATATAGGTTAGAATTTGTTTAAATTTAATTTTTATGTCGTTTAAAAGCTTTAAACCCTTAAAACGCAAGAACACATGACTTTGTCTCCAGATATGTTGAACAGTGATGTAATCGAGGAAGTCATTCAAATCTAACGAATCTAAGTTGATATGTGTGACCGGTTCGATTCGAACATGGGCATTGAAACGAAGAACGAGAAAGATTTGATGATGGTCGATGAACGTGCTGTGAAATAGTGAAAGGGGTACGAAATGAATCTGCAAATCTGAGCCTAAACCAGTTTTAGGGTTTCGGAATTGCAGAAATTGTATTTCTAGGGTTGAGGCGCCACGACTCCATCATGGAGCGTCGTGGCGCTGACTAGGGTTTTGCGGAGGCGCCGTGGCTCTGATCAATAAGACCATGGTGATGTTCATCCAAAAGATTAAAATAATTTTTTTGAGAAAATCTGAAAAAAATCCGTCTCTGAAGTTGCGGCGCCTCCCTGCAGGGCCACGGCGCCGTCGACGGATTTTCAAAAAAAAAATTACGAAATCAAAAACTGAAGTTTTAAAAGTTTCAGAATTTGATTCTGAAATTTTTAGAATTTCCTAATCTGAAAATAAAATTTTGAATTGAACAGATTTGGTCCTTTCGGGCAAATCTGTAATTAAAGAAACTTTCTGAAAATTTGATTTTGAGTTCTGAAAATTGCAAATAGGTCCCTGAAATCTGAAAATATTTTCAGAGATTTAAAATTGCATTTTCTGAATTTATTAGGGTTCGAATTGAACTTTTAAATTCTTAAGGGACTAAACTGTAAATTTTAAAAGTTGCAGAAATCCTGAAAATAAGAATTTTAAAATCAGAAAATATTTAGGGATTGTTTGGCATAGACATAGTTTTAAAGTTTAGACAAATAAATTCATGATTGTCATTAATGGTATATTATTCTATAATATACAAATGTGTTAAGTGATTGAATGTGATGCATTTAAATTATTAGCATAGCGTCCGCAATTATTGTCTGGGTAGGCGGCGCACAATAATTGTTTAATTTTAAATGACCGCTATAACTGTCTGGGTAGACGGTGCCCAGTATGTGATTAAAACCATCTTATATCATGTCTATTGGGTTTGATGATTTCCCATCTAATTGTGTTTAGAAATTGCATGATAGAATGTCATATGATGTACGACTTGATTGTTGATCTTGAATGAATCCCCGAAAACTAAAAATGTTCCCCAAACATTAAATACAAGTCTAATTATAACGCGTCATCCATTATAATTGTTAGGGTGCTAAGTCCTTTTCGGCGATAAATGTATTTATGTCAAAGCCTTTGCTCTAAGTCTAAGAGGACCGAGACCCTTTCATAGATGTGTTAAAATGAAAGTAGATAATAAACTTTTGTAGGTATTTACACCAAAGTGTTTGCTTGCAAATACTAAATTTACTTAGGCATTTAAACACAGTCGTGTAATGGAGTTGGCTTGTTTAGATGAATCTTGGCGCCAAAGTGTCAGACTAGTCTAAAGACGTAAGATTAAAATGAAAGATATTTAATCAAACCAAGAGTTGTAGAGTTGCTTTACAATTGGTTGAGGACCTACCAAAGTGTGTTATTGAAGTTATCAGCCAAAGCAAACACAGATATAACATATGTTTGGATCTTGGCCCATTATGACCTTTATATTAATTTAGGTCTGTATTCTACCTTGGGGTCGTAGAAGTATGAAAAATAGTGGGAGCTAATTAAACAAAAGGCCATGTTAAATTAGTCTATAATAAATGTGTATAAATTAGGAGAATGTGTTGATTGCATTTTCCTGAGTCTATCTATATCTTCAAAAAAAACTTCAAAATGTCGAACCTATCGTTGAAATGAACAAACTCACCAGACCGAACTATCTAGACTGGCTAAGGAAATCTAAGAATTGTCCAAAAAGCAAGAAAAGATAGAATATGTATTGGACAAAGTATTCCCACAATGCATGTTGATGATTCTGCAAAATATGTCACATTTAATAAGGTAGTCTACCATAAGAACCTAGATGACGCCACTTCAGCAGGATGCATCATGTTGTCTTCCATGTCAGTGGAACTACAGAGACAACATGAGAACATGGTCCCTAACGAGATGCTCAAACATTTGAAGAATTTCTATGACTCTCAGTTCCAAACATTGAAATTTGAGGTGTTAATAGAACTCTTCAAGTGTAAGCTAAGTGAGGGAGCCAAGTGTCTCAGCATGTGTTAAAAATAATAAGGCTGATAGAAAGGCTGACCTCGATTGGCATAAGGTTGCAGAGTAACGTCGCTTCCACCCTCTGCCGGAACTGCATGGCATATTAAAAACCTTTGAATCTTCAATTTTCAAGAGCAAAGTTGTGCTCATGATGAGCTCCTCTAGCCGTCCCAAGATGAAAGGTAAGGAATGGCAGAAGAAGAAGGGCAAGACAGTCAATGCGCCCTCAGCTATGAAGCCTAAGGGAGGTGTGAAGAAGAAAAGGTAATTTCGGCCAAGGATGTATGCCTAACATAATAGGAAGGGCATTGGAAGAAAGGACTGCACTGCACTAGGAGGAAAAACACAAGATAATTTTACCTCTAGTGGATAAGGTATGTACATCATTGAAATTAAAGAAATTTTCAATGTACAAAATAAAAGGGCTAAGTTAAATGAAAGAAATTCAGCCTACTTATGGCATTGCAGACTTGGTCATATCAATCAAACAAGGATAGAATGGTTGAGGAAATTAAATTACCTCGAACCATTTGACTTACAATCTTATGGTAACTGTGAATCTTGCTTGAATGGTAAGATGACCATTAAACCTCTTTCTAGAAAGGGAATCTGTGCCAAGGAGGTGCTTGAGTTGGTACATACGTACGTATGTGGACCATTTTCGACTCAAGCTAGAGAGGGTTTCTTTTACTTCATCACTTTCACAGACGACTTATCAAGGTTTGGATATGTGTATCTTATGAGACATAAATCCGAGGCTTTTGAGAAGTGTAAGGAGTTTAAGTGTGAAGTTGAGAAACAACTCTCAAAGAGTATCAAGGCTCTCTGATCGGATTGTGGAGGTGAATACTTAAGCAAAGAATTTCTTGACTACTTAAAGCTTCATGGTGTTCATTCCGAATGGACACCTCCTGGAGCACCACAGATGAATGGTGTTGCCGAGAGGAGAAACCGAACCTTGCTTGACATGGTTTGTTCCATGATGAGAATTTCAGCTCTTCCTACATACCTTTGGGGATACGCTATTTTAACCTCAATATATGTTCTAAACAGAGTTCTATCTAAATCAGTCGAAAAGACACCATATGAGGTATGGTGTGGCAAGAAGCCATCACTTAGACACATGAGGCCCTGAGGGTGTCCTGCATATGTCAAGAAGTTGGTCACTGATAAGTTGGAATCTAAAAGTGAGAAATGTTACTTTGTTGGGTATCCAAAGGAAACTAAGGGATACTATTTCTATCTACCTGGAGAACATAAGATATTTATTTCTAGGAACACAACTTTCCTTGAAGATGAATATGTCTACAAGGATGAGAGTTGCACGGAGATAGAACTTGAAGAAATTCAAGAATAATGTAACAAAGAGGTGGAATCCTTGCCCGATGATGAAGGCAAGAATTCAGTGGGAGCTTCTGGCAAAGATTGAGTATTTAGGGTACCCCCTTCGGCTAGTGGGAGTGCTACGAGGAGTAATGCAGAAATGCAAGATCTTCCGACACAGACATTGGGAGCAAGTTCACCAGTTGCATTTCTTTCCATTCAGGAAAGACATGAAAATGATATTCCTGAAAGCTCTAATGTTGGTGGTTCGACCAGCACACAAGAACCTACTCGCAATCAGAACATACCTGTAACTGAACTGCAAGACAATCAACTCCGTAGGTCTACTAGATTTCATCGTCCTCCGGAAAGACTAAATCTATTTGTGGAAACACAAAATGAGCTAGATATTCCAGATGATGACGAGCCTAGAACCTACAGCGAAGCAATGCTAGACATTTATTCGAAGAGATGGCAAGAAGCCATGAAATCCAAAATAGAATCTATGTATATCAATCAAGTGTGGAACTTGGTTGATTTGCCAAATGGGGTTAAACCCATAGGATGCAAATGGGTCTTCAAGAAGAAGATTGATGCATCTGGCATGGTTCAGACTTATAAAGCTAGACTAGTGGCTAAAGGTTTTACTCAGCGTCCTGGTGTGGATTATGATGAAACCTTTTCACCGGTGGCTAAGATAAAGTCTATTCGGATTTTGCTTGCGATAGCTGCACATTATGATTATGATTATGACATTTAACAGATGGACATCGAAACTGCATTCCTCAATGGTAATCTAATTGAGGAAGTATATATAAAACAACTCGAGGGTTTTTCATGTGAGTCCAGACCAAATGTTGTGTGCAGGCTACAGAAGTCCATTTATGGACTTAAATAAGCCTCTAGGAGTTGGAACATTTGCTTTGACAATGCTATCAAATCTTTTGATTTTGTCAGAAGCAAAGAGGATCCTTGTGTTTATTCCAAACGCAAGGATGAGGGTATTGTCTTCATTATAATATATATTGATGACATATTGATAATGAGAGATAATAAGACCCTCATGCAGTCAGTTAAGGATTGGTTGTCCAAGATCTTTATGATGAAGGATTTAGGTGAAGCCTGTTACATTCTAGAAATTAGGATCTGTAGAGATAGACCTAATAGATTGTTGGGGGTGTCACAGTCAGTCTACATAGACAAAGTGCTTAGACGCTTTTCAATGGAGAATTCCAATAAAGGCGGTCTTCCAATGGGTAAAAGCATCAAGTTATCAAAGAAGGGTTGCCCTTCTAATGTTATTGAACTTGAGTGCATGGAGAAGATCTCATATGCTTCAGCTATAGGATCAATCATGTATGTCATGACCTGTACTAGGCCAGATGTGTCTTTTGCACTTAGTATGACTTGTAAGTTCCAGCATAATCCTGGCGAGGAACACTGAAAGGCAGTCAAGAGTATTCTCAAGTACCTCAGGCGTACTAAAGATTACTTTTTAGTCTATGGTGGATTTGATGAGTTGGTTACCACTGGGTATACTGATGCTAGTTTTCAGACAGATGTTGATGATTTCAAATCTCAGTCTGGTTACACGTTCATTTTCAACGGAGGAGCAGTGAGCTGGAAGAGTTCCAAATAGGCTACTACTACAGACTCAACTACTGAAGAGGAGTACATTGCTGGATCGGAAGCTGCTAAAGAAGCTGTTGCGATTTATGAGTTCCTGAAGGAAGTAGGGGTTGTTCAGAGTGCTAGTTGTCCAATAACCATTTATTGTGACAACACTGGTGCCATTGCACAGGCAAAGGAACCAATATCAACAAACAGAAACAAGCATGTACCAAGAAAGTACCACATCCTGAGAGAGATGGTGGAAGCTGAAGCTATCAAGATAGATTATATTCCCACGGACAATAATCTAGCAGACTCGTTTACTAAACCATTAAGCTTGGTGAAGCATAATAGTCATTTTGATAACATGGGTATTAGATATGTTGGTGATTGGATCTAGGCCAAGTGAGAGATTGAAAGTATATGTATGTCCTAGAGACAATCTGTATTAGGACACAATGTACTTTATACACATTCGTACTTATATTAATGATGATTAATATTATGACAATTTGCATTTGTTGAATTATGAATTGATTGTTTATAATATTCTATAAATGCATCTAGAGGTTACGTGTTTATTAATGATGTGAGAATTAATGTTATAACGCAACTCTTAAATTACCTCGACTAATGATCATCGAAATTGGGATATCGATGATATGTGATACGTCGACATGTGATCTGCATCATATCCTTAGGGGATGTAGTATGTCTCACTTGCTACGAGTTATGACAACTCGTGATGGACACATGGATACTTGTTAAAGTATTGGTATGCCCTGCTGATGTATTGTTTTGTTATATGTCTATAATGTCATCGGCGTGTGGGAGATAAAGTCCTTAGAATTAAGGTCAATATCATCTTGTTTAAGGAGTAATGTACTTTGATGCTATCCTAAACTCAAATGCCTTATAGGTTGAGACACGGCTTGTTTTGGGTGCATTACGAAGTAGATTAAAGGTGATATGTGAGTCAAGATTAGGATTCATTCCTTGATTACATATTCGAGTGAACACTCAGATACTCATTTGGTATTAGGTTGACTAAGTCATTGACCAATGCAATGGACATGTCTGTGACATGGTCCTGTTGTCAACTAATATAGATGAGTTATAATAATCAAGCCATTTTGATAGACACTTGACAGATCCTAAGCTTGATTGAGTGTGTCATGAATGAAGGGGTTTTATCTTTCCACATATAGGTTCAGTTCACATATTTTGTGTAGTTAAACTTTACATGTTGAGTTCGTCTTCCGGCGCAGTCTAGGAGTTCCGAGTAGACCCTAATGTTATTAGTATCAATATGTAAAGGCCTGAAAGGTAACACTAAGTCAATGGTTCCGTCGATTCAAAGGATATAATCAGAGAGTATATAAATGTTCGATTGATGATCTAGACATTAGAATAAAATATAAACGAAGCAGAATTGGAGCAGGGCCATGGCGCCAGAGTCAGGGCCACAGCGCCGCGACGCCACTTACTCAGTGCCGCGACACCGACACACGTCTAGTGGGTCCGAATGACCCACTTTGCTTCGGTTTCTGGGCCTGGCCCACGAGGGAAACCCTAGCTGGTTTATTCAGCTATATATACAGGGTTTAGCCTCATAATTGATATACCATCTTTTCATAAGATTTACTCTGCTGGAATTTCTAGCTTTCTAAAGAAGTAATTATATCATAGTCTTTGACTTGCGAATCGAGGAGTGATTGCGTGCTCATCCTCGGACTACACAACACAAGACTTGAAGATTTCAACTGCTTGGCTGATTGCTTCGAATGTAAGTCTTATGTCGAAGTTTTACATTTGCTTTGTGCTTTATATTTACATTGTATAATCATCCTACAGTTTGACCATCGTCGGGTTTGAAACATAAATTTTCAAATTCTGCTGCGTGTACGAACCCGATAAAACCCCTACACAGCGAACCGAGGCAAGGGGTCTTTAAGTTCAAATCGACTTACCGAATCAGAAGTGAGATTTGTTTAAAACTTATCTCTGAAAGCTTTAGTAAGAAAATGAAGAACATTTAGAGTTTCGAAAGGGATAATGTGGCGGCTCCCAATCTGTAGACCGCGATTTTTTCTCAAAACCAGCAAGTAGTTTTAGGCTTGAGTTTTAAGAAGATTCAGTGAAGAAAACCAAAGATATTCTAGAGCTTTTTCAAAAGGTAGAAGCGACATCTGCTCTCAGTTTTTCTTTCGTTTTCTTTTTAAAGCAAGATAGTGTAAGAAGATGAAAATATTCTAGGGTTTCCAGAGGGAGTGAGGCGGCTCTGAGGTGTGTCCCCCAAATGGATTTCAATGCTTGGTATTTATAGGATTCATTTGGGATTGCTAGGGTTCCAAATTTTGAATTTTTAGGCTCCAAATCAAAGAGCTGTTTGAAAATCAAATCTCTGAAAAAGCTGAGAGAGAGATGAAAGGAGTGTGCGAAGTTACCAAGGTTTTCATGCAAATGATGTAGCATCACTGATTTAGGATAAAAAGCTTTGAAACCTTTGCTAAAAATAGCCATGAAAGAGAAGAAACTGTCGTTTAGGGAGGGGCAGTGTCCTGGTTTTGGGCGATTTAGAAATGGGTTTTTCTTTTTTTTTCTTTTGATTTAGTTTTAGGAAGCTTAAGGGATTTAGGTTTTAGACGAAATGGGCTTGGGCTTGGACGTCTGGGCCGCGGGTTGGGCTGCAGATTTTAATTGCTTGGGTAGAGTTTTTTTTGTTTTTTATCTAATAATGGATTATGGTATAGAAAATGATTTATTAAAATTATGAATTATAAGGATAAAAATACCAATGTGATAATAAATAATGAGATAATATTTTGGAAAATGATTTAGTGCTTAATATAAAAAATGCAATAACAATAGAATATTAGGATAAAAATTATGGATGTGATGAAAGATGTCGCGACAGTAAACATGCGAAAAGAAGATAATAATAATAATAATAAATAGTAATTATTTTGAGAATATTAAATTCTTTATTTATGTATGAATATGTATGCATATATTAAAAAATTAAAGTTGTTTTTGCGGTATTAAAAAATAGTTTAATTTTAGATGAATAATGAGAAGAGAGGAACAAAATTGTGTGTCAACAGCAGTTATTAAAAAAATATTTATCAAAATAAAAAATATTTTATTCCTATTCCACTATTTATATTATTAATGTTGTATTACATCCGTCTATTAAAATAGACGGATGTAAATCACTTATTGAAACTATTTATGATTGTATAGCAGTACTACCACCTCCAACTCCAAAAAATCCAAATGATCTACCACCTATTGAACAAACTAAAGAAGAAGTGTTGTCTAGCATACAAGATGAATGCAAAAAAGTATATAAGTATTACCAACAAGAAATGACTAGCAACCAACCAGCTTATGTACCTTCTTCTTCTTCTTCTTCAACACAATCTCAAAAAAGACATGATGTTTCTGCGACTAGTATTGAAAGTCTTAGAAATAAAATGTGTGGTGCTAACACTACTAACCAAATTAACGAGTTTGATATTTTTGTTTTGCATGGTGTTTTACTGTACCAAGCAGTTGTCAATAAAGAAGGACATGAAGACTTGCTGAAATACTGGAGGGAGAATGAAAATATATTTCCGACACTTTCAAGGATAGGCCGAGATGTTTTGAACATTCAAGCGTCATCAACGGCGTCTGAAATCGCTTTTTCTGTCGGCATATTTCAAATAAGAGAGCACTTATTAGCCGGAGATATTTTGGAGATTGGAGTTTTATTCAGAGACTGGATTCGTGCGGAGCGTAGGAGGTGCGGTCAATCGGAGATCAATGAAGAAGACGAAAACTACAACGACATTTTATTTGAAGGTATGAGTAGCGACGTAGAGCAATTTGACCAAGATATACCAATTCCAATCGAAGAACCACATGAAATTATATGGAAAATAGAACATGTTTTTTTGAAAATGTAATTTCTTTAATTACAATTTTACTACGTCATTTTCAACTTTTGAACGACACTACAAAGTTGTAAATTTTGATAATTGTATCTGTATACTGTATTAGAAAAAAAATCATATTTATATTAAATAATATAAGATGCACAAAAATAGTCTTGAGATATTTTTATTACACTTTTGTTCAATTATTGAGTTGTTTATATATATATATGTGTGTGTGTGTGTTATTAAGTGCAACAAAAAACAAACAAAAAACTACCGCCGCCCTAGCTAACGGGGACAGAACCGGGCGAGACTCGATCTCGTTACGCTGGACGGCCGCTACCTCGCTTACCGATCCGCCGTCCGTCCACTTGCTTTCACCGATCCCGCCGTCCCGTCCAGCCCCGACTCCAGTTGCGGCCTTTTTAGCCAACCCTGCCACTTCAAGGGTGAGCATAGACCAGGCTTAATAAAACGGAGGAAGATGGTTGCTTTGACGAAGAAGAGTCCCAACACCATTATAGGCCTCGGATAGGCTGACAACCATATGAAGAACAAGACGATCATTCGTGACGGGTGCACCAACGTTCTTGAGTTGATCCGCCAATTCCTTCAGCCTTTTACAAAAAGCTGAGACATTTGGAAATTCTTCCATAGTGACATGGGAGAATTCCTGCTCAAGAGTGACGACATGATTTTTTTGTTATCTTGGAATATATCACGCACCATATTCCAAGCATTCATCGTCGTGGCGTCGGGTTCAATAATAGTCTACAAAAGGTTCGTAGAGATAGTGAAATATATCCATTAGAATACGGTAGCATCAAGAATCGTCCATAACATATAGTCATCATTGGCGGTAGGCACCTTCTCCTTGCCTGTATCCGTGGAGATGATGTGGTGAAGGACATGATGCAAGCGTGCGTGAACTTTAAATAATTCTGACCACGTCGCTTATTGAACGTTTCCCATCTCAAGAACGATAGGGATGTGGTTCTTGATGTTGGAGACGATAAGGGTAGGATGAAACATGTTCTTTGAGTTAGACATAATGAAAAAACAAGAGGAAAATTAGGGATTAGGAAGAGAATTTGGGAAGATAGGAAAAAAATTAGAAAAAAAAGTGTCGGAATCGCGGATTCCGAGGGTGCTAGGCGGTAGAAGTGTAGTTGGGAGAAGAGAATTTTCCCTAAACTTCTGATACCATGAAAGAAATAATCTATTGATTATTTTCATTAATGAAGAGGTCTATTATATACAATATACAATATCTAAATATGGAAAATACAATTCCTACTATAATACTAATATCCTAATTACACTTGTACAAAGATTCTATAAAATATAGTAACATAAATATACATAAGTTGTCCGTGAGATACACAGTTTTAGTTTCTATCATTTTCATATGTATGTCAATTGACCAAACTCATATAATTTTTTATAGTTTTTCTTTTGTAGTCTTATTATCGTCGTTCAAGGTTTGCAATTATTAACTTTCGCTTAACGCTCTGTTTATTTTGATCCCAACATAAATTACCCTTGAATTATTTGCTTTTTCCTTTAACTTCGGCTTTGCTAGGAGCTGGCAACAAAAACACACAAAAACACTCTCTCAACGACCAAACACTTGATATTACTAGGAAGAATTGTTGAGTTCCAACCATTACGTACTGTGGTTCATGACTTCCTGTCGATTATTTGAATGCTTAGCTCCCGTTTGGTTATAAATTTTGAAAGTATTTTTTCAAAAGAAATTTGAAAACATTGTTTATACATGAAATTTGATCAGTTTTTGAATAAAAATGGAAGAAAAAACTTTCAAGTTCCACCAGTTTTGGAGTGAAATTTTCTTTTACTCATAAAACTTTAATTTTTTTTCAAATAAGTTCAAACACAACTTCAAATTTAAAAGATTATTGTTTAACACATCTTTTAAAACCTCGCACGGGATCTATGGCCAGACGCTAGCTTATCGGCTTGTGATAATTCTGCCAATAAGCAAGTCTATGTGAAGGAGAATATTAGGAGTAAGGACACAATTAACCATCATGTGAAAGTAATGACATCCAATGATCCAAGTTTCCCTAAAATTCATTTTGTAGTCCTAAACTAATCTCAACCCATTTTCTAGTCTCCTTTTTACGTTCTTGACACAGGATCTCTGTTTTTTATTATTTTGTTTGTTTCCTCTTGATTTTAATTTCTTTTTTTTGTTTAGTTTATCTTCTTCATTTTTTGTTCTTTCTTTATTTTTGTCTTTCTCTTCCTTTTGTAAAGATAAAAATAAAATACAAAAATACAAATATTAAATAAATATTTTAGATTAATAAAATATAAAATATAAAATATAAAATATAAAATATAAAATATAAAAAACAATTATATAATTAGATTATAATAAGAACTAATATAAGAAACATGCTAAATAATTATATAATTAGATTACAACGAGAACTAATATAAGAAACATACTAAAGTCACTAGCAAATGAAAATAAAAGTTATATGTATCTCAATTTTTTTTGTAATTATTTTTATAATTTCCTAAATATAATATCAAAATTAAGCTTTAAACTCTATTTGTTGATTTCTTTAATAATTTTTTTTATTGTATACTTTTTCGTCCTAATTTATGTGATATAGTTTGACACGGCACGAACTTTAAGAAATAAAGTAGGACTTTTGAATCTTGTGGTCTAAAACAAGTCAAATATATTTGTGTGATTATAGATCATCTCGTTAAGCGTAAAATATATATATTAAAGTTAAATTAATGTAAATTAAGCAAATGTATCATTCTTTTTTGGACTGACTAAAAAGGAAAATGTATCACGTAAATTGAGATAAAGGGAGTATTAAATAGAACTGTGGTAAAAGATTGTATCTCGCAATGTATCATTCTATTTTTCGTTCATTAATTAACTACCATTCTGTTAAAAAGTTGTCTCTCGCAACAAAAAAACTATTAAGGTCTGACATTTCCCAAATTTTTTTAAAAGGTTGTCTCTCGCAAAAAGTCATATATAAAAGGTTGTCTCTGACAAATTATCCTAATTATTTCCATGAATTTTTTGCTTTTCCCATCATCTATCACAAAAATTGTTGGCACAATTTTTATATATAGTCGCCTATCAGTTATTAAGGCTGTTAATCTGTTTATATACGTATATTATATTAGGTTATATTATTTTCATTTGTGATTAGAATAAGACAATAAGTATATTGAATATTCACAATAATAATTTATTTTAGATGAATATGAGATAAATATTCATTTTGTTTAAATTTATGCAAAATTCGCGATTCAACTACAATAATCAATAATGAAAAAAGAGTCAAATGAAAATCGTATCAACTAGAATGCTTAGTGGTAACATTTCTAATCAAATTAGCGGGTTTGATGTTTTTGTTTTGCAGGGTGTTGTACCGTACGAAGCAATTGAAAATGAAGAGGGACATGAAGACTTGCTAAAATACTGGAGGGAGAATGAGAAGACATTTCCAACACTATCTAAGATGGTCCGAGATGTGTTGAACATTCAAGCCTCATCAATCGCGTCTGAAAGCGCTTTTTCGGCCGACATATATCAAATAGGAGAGCACAAACATTTATTGGCGAGAGACTCATTGGAGATTGCAGTTCTATTCAGAGACTGGATTCGTGCGGAGCGTAGGAGGTGCGGTCAACAGGAGATCAATGAAGAAGAAGGACTACAACTACAACGAAATCTTATCCGACTGAGGTGGAAGTGACATCGACAAATTTGACCAACAAATACCAATTCCAACCGAAGAACCACAAGAAATTATAAAGAAACTAGAAAACGTGTTTCTTAACATGTAATTCTTTTAATTGTAATTTTACTATGTTATTTATTTGCAACTTTCAATATCACGAAGTTGTAATTTTGAAATTGTATTACAAAAATAATAATCATACTTCTATTAAATAATATAAGAGACACAAAAACAGTATGTTTTTATTAAACTATCTTATTGTGTGTGCTATTTTTTTAATTTAAAAGCAAAAAAATTACCCATCCCGACACCTCGGGATGGGGACGGAACGACGACAGACCCGCCGACCCTGACCCTGCTAGCCCTGCCAAACCCTGACCCCACCCTACCCCAGCCCCACCGGACCCGACCGCCAGCCCCGTCCCGACCCACCCCACCCCTAATAAAAACATAGAGGAGCAAGAAAACCGCTCCAAATCGAAATTGCAAAAGAAAAAACAAAAGAAGTGCGACCTAACAACTTCTCACTAGTCATGAGCTACTGCTACGCCGACCGGTTGACTTCACCGCCGTTTTCCCTTCTTCCTCCGCCAACCACCGCCGTCTTCCATACCGCCACCGCTTTTCCTCCATCATTCACTCCACTTAAAATCCAAAGACTCTCTCTTATTCGACCTTCAGCCTGTCGAGATTACAACAACGGTAACGGCGGCAGTAACGGCGGAAATAACGGCGGCAGTTACGGCGGTGCCAGTGGAAACGGAGACAACAATTTCTTCAATTTCGATAAGAGAAAATCTCTTCTCTTCCTCCTTCCTTTTACTCGTAATAATGAAGATAGTTTTATTGATTCTATATTATCATGTAAACCTTTATTATTGTTCATTGTATCAGTTACTTCTTCAATTACATGCTCCTTACTATTAGCTTCGTTCGTACAAGCGCAAACTAATAATAATGGAGGGGAAATTGTGTATGAAATTAGAGGAGGAAAGCGACTTGAACTTGTACCTGATCATACAAAGGATGAATTTGTGCTTTCAAAGACAATGTGGTTAGACTCGAGAGGGGGTAATAGTTTTGTTTCAAATTTATGGATTCAATGTAAGGAATTAACGATGGATTTGTTGCTTCCTGAGGGGTTTCCGGAGAGTGTTACAAGTGATTACTTGGAGTATGCACTTTGGAGAGGGGTTCAAGGTGTTGCTGCACAAATTAGTGGTGTTCTTGCCACTCAGGTACTATTCTTGTGAAATGAAAATTTTGCAATCCATGTAGTAGGCTTTTAAGATTTATTGGATTTAAATCATAAATTAACTTGGATTTAATTATATGAGGGTCTACCGGAAACATAAACAACCTCTCTACCTCCCAAGGTAGGGCTAAGGTGTGCATAGAACCTACCCTCCCCAGACCCCAAATTAACTTGGATTTAATTATATGAGGGTCTATCGGAAACAAAAACAACCTCTCTACCTCCTAAGGTAGGGGTAATGTTTGCGTACAGCCTACCCTACCCAGACTCCACTTTGTTGTATTAGTCCAAATAAATATGGCGAGCTAATATAGTTGGATTAATTATTTAGGTCTAATAAATATGGATTTAATGGAAAAGGTCTAATTTTGTTGGGCTAATCCGTTGATTTGGACTTTAATGGATCAGATGGTTCGTTAGAAAATCCATAATGTGTATTGAAGTAGTAAACAAGCTAACACATAATGGGAAAAGCGACTTTGATATGCTCACGCTGTGAGGACATAGATCTTTTTTAAGCCATTGTACATGCTTGACAAGACTGGAGCTGCTAAGGCTAAGTCTCCGTCCAAATCCATCATGCTCGTCATTTAAAGGACCCCGGTTGAATGAATTCACCATCTTTAGAGGAAAATACAAAGGTGCACAACGTACATGACACAAAAACCGGTCATATATGTGTCATCGCTCTGTTGATGCCCCATTCCAAGCTTAGAAAACATTGCTTCATGCGCACTTGACCACTTGGTTGCTTCAGGTATAACTCCAGGTGGATTATATGTCAACTTCAAGCGAGTAGATCTTTTCTCCTTTATTAGTGGATCAAGTTCATATCTCAAAGCTCTCCCTTGGATTATGATTCTCCCCTTCTTGAAGATGATGAAAGGTTGCAAACTAGTATTTGCAAGTTCGAGGAATAAAGCTTTCATTTTCTCATAAACACTTGTGAGTTAGTTCCATAGCTTCGAGCACCACTTATTCACAATGAGTTGTTATCAACAGGGACTCGGTAGCAGTTTTTCAGATCAAATATTCATGGCTCATCTCCTAAAGGTGTTTGTGTATTGGTAGCGTAGCAGTACATGTTTGGTGTTGAGCTCCATGGCAAACTCATCTTACGACCAATTAAATTGCATTTGTTATGGACTGCGCCAAATTTCAGTATTTGGCCTTACATGTGCTGGACGCTAAACATATGTCAAGGGTAGTTCTCAATTAAAAAAAAGAAGAAAAAACTCTTTATAAATGCAAAAGTCAAAGAGAACAGGAGCAAGCAATTAAAACTCTCAACATGACTGAAGTTGGCCCTAGTTTTGCATGAAAAAAAGAAAAGAAAGATTGTTGCTTAAATATACTTCAAGCCTAGTCTTTAAATGCGACAAGTTTTGAAGTATGCGACAGTCTAGACGTTTAAAATTTACAACAACAACAATATACCCGGTGTAATCTCACAAGTGAGGTCTAGGGAGGTGTATACAGTCCTTATCCCTACCATGTGTGATAGAGAGGTGGTATCCGATAGACCCTCGGCTCAAGAAAGGAATTTTTAAAAACAGGTTTGACAAATACACGAGTAAAAGCTATGGTGAAAAAACATACGGTAGAAAAGAAAATTACTTACAACAAAAATAGTAAAAGAAACAACAGTAGTAATACAATTGTAGTATAAGATAATAATAGAACTTGGACTATTAAATCCAAAATATATTAGTCCAAATCAATATGGTGGGCTAATATAGTTGGATTAATTATTTAAGTTCAATAAATGTGTGTTTAACTAAAAGGTCTAATTTTGTTGGGCAACGTCTGTTGATTTGGGCTTTAAATGACGAACTCACTTTGTTAGCGCAAGAATCTTATCCTAGAGGCCCAAAATTGTGCCACATGTCAAATGACGTGGTACACCAAGTCAAATGAAAGAGCTGGTAGGATGATGCCACATGCCAAATAACGTGGCATGCCAGTCACATCAAAGACCAATGAAAATATCTCACGTGTACAAGTGACATGTTTTGGACAATCATGTAGGGAAAACAAGTTCCATAAGCGACATTTCAAGTTCATTGTCTCCTCATCACCTACCCCTTGACCATCCCGCCCCGACCCCACTCCCCACCCCATAATGTTTTGCTAGATTACATATAAATGTTCTTGGAATAATTTTTTTTTTGCTTACTTACCAAACACTAGAAAATAATAAGAAACACTTGTTTTTCAAGAAAATATTTTCTAGGAAAATATTTCCCTTCATACCAAACACACCCTATATATACGCTTTTTTTCCACCTTTGTTGTCTTGAATCATCTTAGGAAGAAAATCATACGAGTGAAAAATGCTGATTGATTTTTATACTTTGTTATGTCTAGGCCTTGCTTTATGCTGTTGGATTAGGGAAAGGAGCTATTCCTACTGCCGCTGCTGTCAATTGGGTGCTTAAGGATGGCATTGGATATCTTAGCAAGATTCTTTTGTCGAATTATGGCAGGCATTTTGATGTCAATCCTAAGAGCTGGAGGCTGTTTGCAGACCTTTTGGAGAATGCTGCTTATGGGCTAGAGATTTTGACCCCTGCCTTCCCACATCTATTTGTTCCTATCGGAGCTGTTGCTGGAGCAGGGAGATCAGCTGCTTCCTTAATCCAGGTAATATTCTTGAAGCCAAGTGGGAATCTGATCATGATTAAAAAAGGGCTAGGTTCTGATCTGCATGTTCTTACTGCAAATACACTATATTGTGGTATTGTGTTTCAAAGATGTGCTGCAAGTTTCGCTTAGGTGTTTCATTAAATTTATGTAATTTTTATCTTAATTACAGGAAAGAATCATATGTTATACCCCACACCACAATCTGCCCATCCCCATCCCCCGAAAGAAAAAAGAAAAAAACAGAGATGGAAGGTTCATAAAGTAAACAACGATAAACAAAAATCTTCGTCTTACAGGCTGCTACAAGGAGCTGCTTCTATGCGGGTTTTGCTGCTCAAAGGAATTTCGCTGAGGTAATTTATTGACTTGTATTCAGACTTTGGTTGTCAAAGTATGTTTGGTGCATGAAACTTCTAATGTTCCAGCCTGTCTGTTGATTACCTACAAAACCACTCGTATACTCTTGCATATGCCTTGTGAGGAGTTGCAAAATATTTCTATTCTGACTCAGTCACTAATAGCAGGTGATTGCAAAGGGTGAAGCTCAAGGAATGGTGAGCAAAGCTATTGGAATCATGCTTGGCATTGCACTGGCTAACTGCACCCGCTCTTCTACGTCTCTTGCTCTTGCTTCTTTTGGAGTGATAACTTGGATCCACATGTTTTGTAATCTGAAGTCATATCAGTCCATTCAACTAAGGACTTTAAATCCTTATCGTGCAAGTACTTCTCCTTTTGCATTTTTATTTTTTATCTCTTGAGATAAAAGTAATTAATTTGAAAAGCACAAGGAAGTATACTTTGTATTCTGTATTTTGTATGTTAAACTGATTTCAGTGGATTCTTTTACATGAGAATGGCCTATTCTTCTTGTTTCCATTGATAAAAATTAAGTGTTCAACAGATGACCTATAACACAATCACTTTTAGTGTTGGAAAGTACATTTTGTACCTTGTTGTAAGTTTCTGTCCTGAAAGATGTAAGATGAGTGAAGGTGAAGATGTTATAGTGATTAGTTGTGGACGTGTATATGCATTGATAACTTATATGACATGTACCTCACAGCATAGATCACATTATCATTACAATTTGGATAAGGTTTATTGATATTGACTTCATTTATTAACTGCTGGAAAAGTGTCCACTGTAAGCATGTGCACTTAGATGCTAATAGCTATTGTACATCAAAGAAACCTATCTACTTTATCGAATCTGAAAAAGCTCGACTTCAAAAAGAACGGAGAAAAGAAGATAACTTTAGTAACCAGAGAACAAAAAAAAAAAGAAAAGAAAAACAAGCTGGAGGCTAAAACGTCTGAAGGAGAACACATATATAACTATATGTCAAAAGCTGATGAAAGATTAAAAAATTCTGTGATTTTAACATAAGAATGAATAGATTTGCAGTTGGCTCCCCCCTCCCCCCAAAAAAAAATAGAAGAAAAGAATGAAATTTACAGGTCTTTGATGTTTTAGCAAGGGATACAGATCTGGTCCAACTTTTTGTTGCTTTAATTTAATAGAAATGTTACTAAGTTTTAAGAGTTAGCTGAAACTTGTCACTTAATCTGTCCTTGTTTAATCTTATGTTAGCGTCTATTATTTGATAGGTCTAGTCTTCAGTGAATATCTGCTCAGTGGTCTAGTTCCTTCTGTTAAAGAGGTCAATGACGAGGAGCCCCTTTTTCCAGCTGCTATTTTAAATCTAAGGGCAGCATATGAAGTAAGTTTGCTTTCACTTTTACCAGTAATACATTTTCCCTCATAATCTATGCAAACTTCAACCTGTAATTAGTTCTTTTGTGTGAGGTTTGACGTTTTACTACGTGAACAAACTGCAGGAATTTCTGGCCTATGTTTATGCAGTAAAATGCACTTTTTTCTTGGGGTGGGGAGGTATAAGTTGATAAAGAAAAGTTGGATATATCCCCAGAAAGACAATATTTGGCCAGCTTAACCGTTCTATCAAGTTATAGAGGATAAACGAGGGGTTTTCATGTGAATCTACCAACTCAAATAAGAATAGTAAAATAGTAGAACAAATTCTTACCCCAATACAAAAGGGGAAAAAAAACTAGCAGCTCACAAGATAGGCATAAGAGTGATAAATGAGTACCAAGGATGACCTAGTGACTGGGGATGGCCCTAACTATAACCCTTATTCTTTGTTTGGAATGGGAGAAATATTTCTCTGTTGATGCCAGCTTCATTTGGTTTTGACATGCAAACTGTGAAAATATACTATATTCTCTGATTATTATAGTCTTTTCAGACACAAACGGAAGTGCTTTCTGTCCATGCTAAGAAAGCAGCTTCAGGGATTGTGCAACGGTTGCAGCTGGGTTCTAAACTTTCTGATGTTGCTACAAGTCAAGAAGATGTGCTTGCTCTGTTTGAACTGTACAAGAATGAAGGTTATATTTTGACCGAGCACGAAGGAAGATTTTGTGTAAGTAAATCTTCCTTTTGCTTGTTTGTTATTACCCCCATTCAGTCTTGCATTTTTCTGCACTCCGTCAAGCCCCCCAACCACTCTTCTTTGTTTCTCTTAGAGCTCCTCATTATTTCATTGTTGAGACACACTTGTTTAGACTAACCTGTAAATTCCTGCTGAAGTTTTATCTGGTCCACCATCTGCAAGGTGTTAACTTTTTAAAAACTGGTGAATAAAGAGTTAGATTTGATTGCTCTGCTTAAGGAACCTTTCTTTTATTGGGAC
This sequence comes from Przewalskia tangutica, assembly GCA_029844215.1. Lineage (NCBI taxonomy): Eukaryota > Viridiplantae > Streptophyta > Magnoliopsida > Solanales > Solanaceae > Przewalskia > Przewalskia tangutica. The sequence continues at coordinate 8,891,940 of CM056718.1, read as the reverse complement.
AGTTGATCAGATTTTGGCCTTCCCAGAGTGTGATTGTATTTACTACAACTAAAGAAATATTAAACCTCCTTGTTGCCCTCTCCCCTCCTCACCGGGACATTCACTATGTATGTTGGGTATTCAAACAAGCTAAACTTAGTCATAACATGTATTAGGCTTCGAGTGGAAAGAATAATATTGTCCTTCCCATGTTTCTTCAAGAGAGTATATTTCATGTTCTGGAACTCCACTATTTTTACCTACACATTTTTAGTATATATTTCAAAGTGCAAAGTAAATACGAGGGTTTTGCAGAATCCATTTTGTAACTCGCAATCACCACTGGTGATTTATGATGGGGTCACCATTTGAGTTAAAAGCAATTCAAAATTTTAAGTTAGTATTAGCAAGCAAAGTTAGGAAGTACCATAATTGACACACTCTTCTTTCTTAGTACAGCAATTGCATCAGTGTTGCTCCCAGAACACCTTAAGCTGATCACCAAGCAGTTTGGTGAGCCTCATAAAAATGGTGATTGAGATCTAAGGTTGACCTTAAGTGTGAATTATTGGAGTTGGTGTTGACAGAATGAAATGTCATTTAGAGATATTTAACTGTATAAATGAGGGAGAAATTCCATGAAGAGAAAGCAAATGACTCATATAGATCATTCACTTAGCAGGAAAGGATGAATACTCCCCTGAGTTACACACATCTGAGAGGGAGAGTTGAGCTTAGGTAGATTGTTTAGCAGGCTGGTTTCCCTCGGAAAAACTCCTCATTAATTTCCTGGATTATTTCACATTCCTTTTCTTTGTTGAGATTTGGGCGGGGGACCTCATTCGTAGCTACTTTTTTACGTTTATTTGCACTTGTTGGAGCAGATTGTATTGAAAGAAAGTTCATCACCACAAGATATGTTGAAGTCATTGTTTCATGTCAATTACCTATACTGGCTGGAGAATAAAGCAGGAATCAAGTCTGGCAGTGTAGCTAATGACTGCAGGCCTGGGGGAAGGCTGCAGATATCTCTGGAGTATGTTGAGAGAGAGTTTAATCATGTCAAGAGTGATGGTGAGGTAGCAGGTTGGGTCACTGACAGTCTCATCGCGAAGCCTTTGCCAAATCGCCTTCGTTTGGATTATGCAGCTGTATCTTCTGTCGCAGAAGGTTGACCTTATGTTACAAGGCGTGCTTACTATGAGCAAGCTGTTGTTGCTCAGCTCAAGTCATCTCTCAAACCATGGTGATGGGTTCACTTTGGATTTGCATCTACAGGTGGAAGAGCTTGAAAATGACTGGTGAATCCATGCGGTGACTGTACAATGAGCTTGAAATGGTGTCATACTGGAATGTGAATCAAGAATTGGACGATGCAGTACGCTGGTTGAATGGGGGTGGGTTCTTGTGAGTATCTGATTTGTTTCTGAATGCTTGATTTCATTGCTGCCCAGCTGATTGCTATTCTATCAATAGCTTTGAAGTTCCATTGATCTTGATCAGATAACACTGCACCGTGTGGGGCTTCTCCTCCTCCATTCTTTCATGGTTTAATTGTTTTCTTCCTATTTTTCTGTAAGTAAGTTTACACCTATAGGCTAGAGTAAACACTTTAACTTTACTTTGTCAAAAAAAAAAATTTACACCCAAGTGATCTCCATCAAGTTAGAGTCGGGTCAGATTTTGGTAAGATGTTCTGTTTCCCTTTGCATTAAGCAGCACAATGGGAGATGGGTGAAGTAGAACAAAAGCATGTTATAAAATAGCAAGTTGTTGAGTTTGGTCACTTTTTCTTTTTCCTGTTATGTTCAATTTTTGCGTTAATGAACCAACATGTTCGTGTTAGCGGCTGGCTATCTGTTCCAGGTTCATCAAGAGGATATGTTAGGTAAAAGTTTAGTCTTGTAGAACTTATGCACAAGCTCTACTGAGTTATAAATTAGTCAGATTCGATGGTGTGAATGAAGGGCAGCCTTGGAGTAACTGATGTCATGTGACCAGGAGGTATAGGTTCAAGCCATGAAAACAACCTCTAGCAGAAATGCAAGGTAAGACTGCGTACAACAGATTCTTGTGGTGGCCCTTCCTCGGTCCCCGCGCATAGCGGGAGCTTAGTGCACCGAGCTGCCCTTTTTTATTTGATGGTGTGAATCTGTATCTAAATTTGGTGATTGTATAGTTCATACCACGTCTATTTCATGTTCAATTTGAAAGTTTCGAACCAAATATGGATATGGTTCCTTAAATCTCATTTGAATATTGTGCTTATTTGCTCTTTATTGTTTTAATTTGTACTTCCCTCTGTCGGAAAGACATTATAATTTTTCGATGGTTCATTCAGGATTATTCTATTTATATATTTAGAGCCACTGGATCAACTACACTAGCTTCTAGCTCTAGGAAACATTAGGCCCCTGCCTCATTAAAACTCTTCTATCCATTTCATCTCTTTCCACATGTCAAATTCAATATGAGCAAATGAGGTATCCCTTCTCGCGTGTCAAAGTTGATGAAAAAAGTTACAATAGTTAATATTTTCAAATGGACACCACACTTGTACCACTATCCTCAGCTGTTCGTCATCCCTTTCTCCCCGTAATAACTTGCTTGAACCCTATCAACACTCTTTCAATAACCATAAAGAATCACTCTCCACCACTACAGATTCAACACAAGGTGACAACTGAGGGGATTTATGGGTTGAGAGATGTAGCATAAGAGCGAGACTCCACTGTCGTTAAAGTTGAATTGCAATTGAAGGTGATGAAATCCACAGGAAACTCGCAGCATTGGAAGCGCCCCTTCTTTCAAAGAGGAGGACGAGATCAAAGGCCAAGCTCTCGGGGTGAATTTTACTCTTTCTGCTTCGAGCTACACAAGGAGCAAAGTATTTTCCCTACTAAGTCATGCTTCTTTATAACTATTTCGTCCTGAAGATGGATGAGACGGAAAGAGTGGCATTTGAAAGTATTGTTGACTTAACATTAAGATTTGGCAGAACAAAGCTTGCACCGCTTTACGATTTCTATCACGTGAAGAACCTCATCAAGCTTTGCAAATAGTACATGCTTTCCTAATAGAGGTATAGTAATAGTTGTTTGGTGGTTGGTTTTGTGCTCTACCTAACTTAAAGTGGGATTTCTTGGGGGCAAAAGGCGATATCCCTTGCCCACAGGGCCCTCACCCCCTGGCCCGACAGAGATTGATGGAGGAGGTAAATCATGGTGACTCAGCGGCCCACTAGGTGTGAGACACAATGTCTGGTGCCCACAAGGAGCCATCCCCCACAAAGGAAGAATGAAACTCCCACACTGCGGCTGCCAGGACTCGAACCTGCCTACTTGGGGGCAATCTACCATCTTGGAACCAACTGAGTTACGCCCATGCGGGCACATAATTTATGAGTCTTAACTAATCTAATATTCTAGAAAAGTGTCTTTATTATGATTTATTATTAACTTTAGCAACTCTCATTGGTGACACATTAGTAAAACTTCTATAGATGAATATCCTTGGAACCTGAAAAATTATTATCTTATACGGGGTTATTAATTTATCGATAAATGAATATTTTATTAATTTATCGATAAATTAATAGAATATTTTTTATTTGTACATTATATTTCTCAAATTAAACAATTAAATTAAACGAGTAGATGACGGTTTCAACAACTATCACAAATAAGCTGGATTTATTCGAACACTTAAAGATTTATTATCGGCGTCGTTTTTTTTCTAGCATCTTGGACGGCTATGAGATGAGAGCAATAAATTCTGAAACAATTAATGTCCTGGATGCTATCAATTTTATTAATGTTGCTTGGAATATTGATGCGAAGGGCACAACTGTCACAAATTATTTTCGACATTGCAAAATTCGATCCGAGGAATGTATGCTTCTAGAAGAAGAAACTAGTGATGTTGAAGACATTCAAATATTAGAGGAAGTTATTTCTAATCTATAGTACAGAAATGTCATGAATGTAGAGCATATTCTGAATTATTCTAGTGAAAATGAAGCTTTAATGGAATCGCCAATGGACGAAGAAATTATTCAAGGAGTAATGGGTATGGAAAATGATGACAATCAAAATCCAGATGATAGTAACGCTATACCACATGTTTCTCTAAAAGAAGTTTTTCTTGTTGTAGAGACTTTGAAAAATTACTTGATTCAAAATGAGAAGAATGTGTCAAATGTAGTTTATGTCTTCCAAAAAATTAAAGATGAAATTGAGTTCAGCTCGCATGAAAAGAAGAAACAATTGACTATGGATACATATTTTAGGAAAGAATAAAATTTGAAATAAAAATTGTTTAGGAAGTACTTTATTTTATGAATTATATATGTAATTTTCATACGTATTTAATGAATTATTATTTTATATTTTCAGTGGCCTCAAGGATTTTTTTTAAAATTATTATCTTATGCATTTATCGAGGTTATTATTTTATCTCATTGGTCCAAGTCGGGACCGAAGAAAAATATTATTTAATTTATCGAATATTCATTTATCGACTGTAGGTTATCCTTCAGTGTTGTCATACTTCTTCTTTGTACCTTTCATATGAGATTTTGGAGTCTTGCTTCAACTACTACATGTTCCAAGGCCTTTGATAGTGCTTCAGTTGTATCAGTGTTATTGAGATCTGCTTCCTTTTCATCTAAATAGACATATATAACTATTTCTAATATACAAGATCATGCAATTCCTTCCTGGGAGAGATATTCTTCATATTCAGGGTCTGCTGAGCTTGTGGGAACCTGTCACCATTCATCCTTCACACAACCACCTCCATCTCCTTATTATGCACTTCCATTTGTTCCTCCTCAGAGATCTCCACCTGAAACCCTAGCTTCTCAGTCACACCTGATATGATCACCTCCCAGTATCACCAATGTATTGCCGGTCAGACAAATCCATCTGCTCATCTTTAATGTCTTCTGTGGAAGGCATTACAACCTCCACATTTTCACTTGACTGTGCAGAATCAATCAAAACTTGATCAACAAGGAAGGTCTTTTCTTTTGTGTTGATTTTTCTTGTAATTTCAACTTTTGATCGTGTTTTTATTAAACGTTGTTAGTTCGACCAAAAAACAAAAAAAGGAGTCCTGAGTGTGAAATATTTTGTAAATTCACGTAAGGTCCGGAAAAAGGATCACATCTTAATGAATATAACGCAAGTACCAGTGGCTTATTTTAAAGATTTCCATCTAATATTATATTTTGATCTAAAAAAAGATGTCGACAATACTTCTATTAAATAATTTCTTGTATCTCCATCTCTTCGAGTGACATAATATGATATACCTAATTCATTGGTATAAGTTTTGTGCTTGAATACTTATGTCTATCAATGTTCTTATCTTCTCGTTTTGACATTCTAAAGATATAGTAATCAAAACTAGAATTTATACAACAAAAAAATCAATTGAAACATATATATCTACCTTCACTTCTTTATCAACAAGGAATATTATATCATTATTGAAAAAAACTACGAAAGCATTCATCTACTCACAAGGGATGATGCGATCATATCAACACTAACGCACCAGATTTCATCAGAACTCCGAAGTTAATTGAAAAACAAAGTCACCAAGGGAGCAAAAAGGCGGGAGTTCTAGGGAGGGGTAAAATAGAAGAATATTTGTGCAAAAAATAGTATATACTATACTTATTAACTGATAAATGTATATAACTATTAAAATCTTAAGTGATAAGGATTCTTCTATAAATTAAATTCTGATATTCGAGAGTGCTTCACTGAAAATGTGAGAAGCGACTATTATAATATCATAGGATGGGTCACTTTTATAGCATATATTGATGCAGGAGCAATCAATGATTTTATATTAATTATTACATTTTAGTCATATGCTAAAATTTAGTCTAGGTACAATATGTCATAATCCAAGTGTTACTTCTATTTTATATCAAATACATAAAAATTCTATTTGATAAGAACTAGCAACGAGACTCGAACTGATCGGGACATTTGCATGCTCTAATATCATGTTGAAGTGTGTGTTCATTTCATATAAAATTTTAAGCTGCTAGAAAAAATATACTTTTAATTTAATTAATTATATTATCTACACATCTTCACATGTATATGCATATTTCTTTTCTGTAGGCTAAGCACGTAAAGTTTTTATTTGATAATGATTAGCAGTGAGATTCTAATTCCTGCTTGCACTAATAATAGCCAATAATCTCCACTTCCTGAGTTACTGAACAGTTATGAGATCGTTATTTATAATATAAGCCTCAAACTATTACAATTTCATAAACATAAAAAGAAATACTAACTTCCAACCAAAAATATGATATCTATCTAATGTGATGTATGAAATATATGACAAAGCTCCCTTGGATAATGTGACACCTTAAACAAATTTCATATCAGTAAAACAAGAGAGAGTTAATGGGTATATAAGAAAACAAATCTTAAACTCTAGTATCACATTCTAATATCGTGCGAGCCTAACTTTAAATCGAATAATATCACTAATGAGTTGACCTTTTACAAATAAAGAATGAAAGAATTCAACTATGAAATCATATTTTCTAGTTATTTTCTTAATGTACAAATAAACAAAGTTGAAAATTTGTAGATTAGCAAACGAAAGAAGCTTTTTCAACTAGCCCTTCATAATCCCTCAATTATTTTCATTAATGAATTAGTATATATACATTTTACAATTTCCATAATATGGAAAATCCTATTCTTATTATACTCCCAAAAACCCTATTCTATCTGTACAAGAATTCTACAAGTATGGTAAGTGTACAATACTAATTAAATACAAATAATATATTATCAAAAACCATAATATACACGGTGTGTATACCGTGTATAACACGGTCTCCCAATTGTCTTAGGTTTCCGTGATATACACGATATAGACAAGGCATTGTATATGCTTAGTATACCGTGTATATTATGGTATATTTTCACACCCCCGCAGTCATAGCGGGCGGTCGTCATACGCTAAGAATGTCTCTAAAATCTTCAAATAGATCTGAGGGAAGACCCTTAGTAAATATGTCTGCAATTTGGTACCTAGAATGGACATGTAAGATGTGTACTTGTCCACGAGCTACCTTTTCGCGAACAAAGTGGATATCCATCTCGATGTGTTTAGTGCGCTGATGTTGAACCAAATTACTAGAAATATAAACTGCACTAATATTATCACAATATACCAAGGTAGCTTTCATAATGGGACAATGAAGTTCTAAGAGAAGGTTACGTAACCAACATGATTCAGACACCATATCGCTATCCTCGACTCGACCGTGACCGAGCGAGCGTGATAATGTAGATCGCCGCTTGCACTATGAGTCCAAGTTTTCACCAAGAAACATACAATAACTAGACGAGGAGCGCCCGATATCTGAACATCCACCCCAATCAACATCTGTATACAAAACAAGTGTAGAAACCGACGATGGATATAGATGCAAGTCATAGTCAAGTGTTACCTGGATGTAGTGTATAATGTGTTTGAGCGCATTCATGTGCTCAACCCTATGATCATGCATAAACAAACACACCTGATGTACGACATATGTAATATCCGGTCTCATGAAAGTAAGATACTGAAGAGCCCCTACACCTCGCATCGGGTCAGGGATTGAAGTCAATGGATCCCTCTTCCTCTCGGCATTCAAATCCGATGCCACATATGGATCTGTTCCTGCTTCAGACTGCGATAGTGGGTGGGATCCTCGTAAGGTGAGTCAGCCGCAACACCCAACTTGGATTTAGTATCAACTGAAGTGGAAATAGACTTATAGGAGGACATACCAGCTTGCTCAATTATCTCAGTTGCCTACTTTCTTTGTGATAAGAATAACCCACCTCTATGACGAGTGACAACAATTCCCAAGAAATAACTCAAGGTCCCCAAGTCTTTCATAGCAAACTCAGAACTGAGGAGTGTCATGATAGACTTGCGTAAATCATCCAAAGAAACAGTTAAGATAATATCATCCACATATAATAGAATATATGCAAGGGAAGTTCCACGATGATATATGAACAAATAATTATCAGACCTGTTGTGAGAAAACTCAATAGTAGAGACATAGTCCGCAAATCTCTTATACCAAGCTCGTGGGGCCTCCTTAAGACCGTACAATGACTTCTTCAATAAACATACATGATTATGATATTAGGGGTCTCTAAAACCCAAGGGTTGATGCATGTAAACTGTCTCCTTAAGCTCACCATGTAAGAAAACATTATTTACATCTAGCTGATGAATGGACCATGCCTTAGAAAGTGCCAGACTGAGAACAGTGCGAATGGTAGCCGATTTTACTACCAGACTAAATGTCTCACTACAATTCATGTCAAACTGTTGAGTTTTATCATAGCCTACAAGACGAGTCTTATGTCTCGCAAAAGAACCGTCAGAATTATCTTTATGAGTAAGAATTTTTAGGGGTGATTGATATGTTAAACCTTTGTTAGAGAGTATGTTAAGGAGGTAGATAGCCATTTGTAACGCATGATGTCAAAAATACGGAGGTAAGGAAGCATGGGCTAGTAAAGTGTGGACAATATTATTAATAGTATGAATTTTTATTTCGGTCTTCCCATTTTGTGAGGACGTATGAGGACAAGAAAACCGAAAAGATAGCATGATTGTCACAAAATTTCCGAAATGGCCCATTATCATATTCCCTACCATTATCACATTGAATATTTTTAATTTCCTGTTCGAATTGGGTACAAATAAAAGTTCTAAATTTTAAGAATGTGGAAAAAATTTGAGACTTTTTAGACAAAGGAAAAGTCCACAAAAAATTAGAATAATCATCCAAAAATAAAATATAATAACGACGGCCCAAAGAGCTCAAAACGGGAGATGTCCATAAATCACAATGAATAATGTCATAATTCATCGACGTACTAGAAGTAGAGGCTAAAAATGGTAATCTAACATGTTTTCCTAGAGGACAAGAAGGACAAATATGAGTACTACGCGTACTCTTACAATCAATAAAATTAATATTTTTAATAGAAGAAATAATAGACGACCCCGGATGACCCAAACGTGCATGCCACAAAGAAGGAGCAAGAGCGAAAAATGTTGAAGGTGTGGTTTGACTCGTGAAAATGGTGGTGGTGGTGATTGGATAAAGCTCTCCCCGACCATTACATTAGAGGTATTCCCATCGTTGAAATCCTTCACAGAAAATCCAAAAGGGTCAAAGTTAATAGATACCCAATTATCAGTTGTGAATTTTCGAACAGACATCAAATTTTTAATTAAGTAAGGGGCATGAAAGACATTTTTAAGAACGGGATGTGGATGTGGAGGGGGCAAATTTGTGTGATCATAACCACGAATTGGAGTTGAATTGTCATTATCAATAATTATGTCACGATTATTGTTCAAATTAAAATAAGACGAGAGATTACCTTGTACGGACGTCATATGAGAAGTGGCTCCGGTGTCCATATACCAATTTGCATCCGAGGGATTTAATTCAAGGTTATGTATCGCGGCCTCGATATCCGTGGGTGTCGGATCGCTGGGCCGCAGCGGCGAGCTCTTGGCCGAAAGGCCCAAGACGCAGTTGCGCGCCAAGCGAGTTTGGCTTATGAATTGAAAACTCACCTACGAAATTCTGGAAACTAGCCCAGTTTGTTGTATAAAGCTGGAAAGGCACATTGGGCGACTGGCCACTGATCGGTGTATTTTATATACACCTTTTGAGTCTGTTTTAGTTAGTCTTTTGTCCCATTTTGCACATATAAGTTTCGTATTAGGATAGTTTTTCTTTCTATTGAGTCAAAGTGGTTGAAATGGCCAAATGGCGGAAAAGGAGCAAAAAGAGGGCAAAAGAGGAGATGCCAGAGCTGAAAACAGAGAAAGTGGCGAACGAGGCTAAAATCGGACCCGGCCGCGGCCTCCGCGACAGCGAGGGCGGCGCCCATTATTCGAGAGAGGCAAGACTTCGCCGCGGCGCCTCGCAGCCAGATGCAGGGCGCGGCGCTAAACATCCGAGGAGCTACGAAGATACTGGCGCGCGCCTCGCATGCCGAATATCGGGGCGGCGCCAAAACACCCGACGGATCGCAGAACTTCGGCGCTGTCTGCGGCGCGGCGCCAGCGTAAAAATTAGGTCTTTGACGGATTTTTGGGCGAACTGCAGGGAAAAGAAGGAGGCGTTTTTAAACCTATAAAAGGAGAACCCTAGGCAGTTTTTGAGGGTTCCCCTTCTTGCACAACTCAAGATTCTTGCTTGGAGATTGGATACCATTTATTTTAGTAATTTCTTTTCCCTTTCTTTACTTTAATTCTGTTTTTGTATGATGAACATGGAATTAGTTCTTGTCATATTTATGGCTAGGAACTAATTCTCTTATAGGGCTTTCTATGTTGAATTTCTTGAACCTTATGTTATAAATTAATGCATGCTTATGGTAATTATTCTTATTGAGAGATCTATCCAATAATTGAGTTGAATTCTTGGTAGCTAATTGACAACTGGTTATCACTATATGATTTCTAATCAGATTCTGAAAAGGGGGGATTGTGAATATGCTGTAAGTTGGGTAGACAGTCTTGAATTGGGGATGAGAATACCTCAATTAGATTTGTAGCGTTGATGAGAGGCTTAACAACCCTAATTTTGCGCATTGTGCGTGACGGTCAACTAGGTTTTTGTTCTTAATCCTCCTATAGAGTTACCCTTATCAGCGAAAGTTAGGTAAGGAACAATACTGGGGTTGAGTGTTTATATAACCCTAACGGGAGTATAAAACGATTTCGTAAACCTGCTTTCTCCAAAAGAAGAATACCATAAGTTAGTGTATTAGTAAGTAGCATAAGCGGATAGTAAGGATACATAGAAGTCTTATTCTCATCACATCTGAATTAAATCTTTATATTTAATTAGCTTTCATAACTCTTAGTTACAAACCAAACAATCAATCATTAATTCACCAAATAGATACTAGAAAATAGATAACTGATACTTGGACCCTAATCCTAGAGGACGATATTCGGTCTTATCCAAGACTATACTACTTGATACGATAACGTGCACTTGCGTTTAAAAGTGTGTGCATCTTAACGCGCATCAAGTTTTTGGCGCCGTTGCCGGGGATTAGGCAATAGTTCAATATCAAATTATCTATTTTTAATTTCTAATTTGGTTTTAATTTTTTTTTTTTTTTTTTTTTTTACGAAAATTCAGGTTGCCGTGATTTGTTTTCTGTTTTTGATCTATTTCAGGCAATCAGTTTATGCGAAGGAGAAGAGGAGCAGACACTCTTGTTCCCTTCAATCCTGAGATTGAGAAAACCTGCAAACAGAACAGAAAGAATCAACGAATTGCAACTTTGATAGAGATGGACGGTAATCTAAACAATAACAGGATGAGAGAAGGGTTAGGTGAAAATCAATTTAACCTGTGAGATCCTCGCAGTGCGATAGATGTGGAGGATAGAGTCGAATCCACCGAGAAAGAAGTTTGGGAGATTATGTGCTACCAAGAGTGAATGAAGCACAAACTTGCATTAGACTCACGCACAGAGCCAAATTTTGAGATAAAGCCGTGAGTACGGCATGGTACGACACCGCGTGCAATTCGGATCGCCATGGAGGATCACACGCACATAGCTAATTTCTTGGAGCTATGTGCCACTTTCGATATAACGGCGTTCACGATGATGCGTCGAGTTGAGGCTCTTTCCTTTCTCACTCGGGGATAGAGCAAAAGTATGGTTGAATTCCACGCCACCGATTCAATATTCACATGGCACGGTAGCACGTAAATTTCTAGCTAAGTTCTTTCCGCGTAGAAGCGGCAAAATTGAGAGGAGTTGAACAACTTCTACCAAGCTGATGGAGAGTCCTTATATGAAGCATGAGAAAGGTTCAAGGATCTACAGAGGAAGTGTCCACACCATTGCATTGAGTTGTGGAACTTGGTCCACATCTTCTACAACGCCGAGCAAAGACAACCTAACTATCATAGATGCAGAAGCAGTGGAGCATTCATGAGGAAAACAGCCACGACGCCATGAGTTATTAGAAGATATGTCCACTAACAACCATGTCACCAAGAGAGGGCGACTAGAAGGAAGAATCGCGGGTCCACGAAGTAGATGCTATCACGCTTGAATGCCCAAGTGGCTCTTCTAGCGAAAGCAGCAAAGATACTGATGTCGATGAATGCCGCATGATGCCCAAAAGTTGTGAGATATGTGCGCCCACATACATTTGATAGGTGTCCTTCAAATGATCCCAACAATGTATCAATGGAGCAGCAGAGTGTCGTGCAAGAGGTAATTATCGAGGCAACGTAACAACCCTACTCCAACACTTATAATCCAGTGGAGGAATCACCCAAATTTCTCATGAAAGGAGATCGTACGCAGAATCCGCATCGTGGCAGCCAGAATCCGCACTGTGGCCAACAGTAACCAATATCGTGGCGCAGACCGTGATAGGGCCGATCGTAACCAGCAGCATCGTAATCAACCTCTTCACTAAGCCCCACACTCAACAGCGCAATGCGCGATTCAAAGAAGAATGCATACCGACCGAAGTAGTCAGAATAAAGATCGCCAACGCCGTGACGCAGCTTTTGTGAAGCAGAGCCTCGCTCGTAAATTTGGAAACACAAGTAGATAACTAGCAAAGCATAAACATCAAGCAGGTGGACATTGCTAAGCAATACAGAGGTAAATGGAGGAGCAGCAAAGGCGCGGTTGAGAAGTGGAAAACAATGGAGCAAAACACTTCACCAAGAGTCGGCGAGAAAGCGCACTAGAAAAGAGGTGGCCGCCTAGCCCAATGATAGAGAAAACCTGCAGAGAGTATACAGAAATATTTCTTTTCCCTGCAGGTTACAGTATGGGTGGTGGATAAACAATTCTCCAAATTTTTGGAAGTATTCAAGAAGTTCGCAGACATCAACATACCCTTCATGTAAGCATTAGAGCAGATGTCATCCTATTTCAAGTTTATGAAGGAGATATTGGGAAAAAGAAGGTGGCGGAATATGAGGTAGTAGCACTGCAGGAGTGTAGTGCTATTCTCAAGAAAGTTGCCACCAAAGCTTAAGGACTCGGAAGCTTCACACTACCTTGCACGAGGCGGGGTGACTTGCAATGAGCTCTACGCGATTTGGGGCAGTATAAATCGATGCCTCATCGCTTTAAAAGGTCGAGTTGGGAGAGGCCAAACCAACCACCGTGAGTCCGCAACTAGCCGACAGCGATGCTGGTTCATCCACGAGGCAAGATTGAGGACGTGATTGTGAAGGTAGGAAAATTTTTCTTTCCCGCAGATTTCTCATTCTTGATATGGAAGAAGATGCAGACATCCCTATCATATTAGGAGGCCATTCCTAGCAACAGGAGAGCTTTGATTGATGTTGAAAAGGGAATTGACATTAAGGGTGGAGAATGAAGAAATGGTGTTTAAAGTGTTTAAACATGTCATCGAACCACCACCCATGAGTAGGTGTTTTGCAATCAACACCATCAAACCCCATGCGAGCCCTTACAGTGCAACCAAAGAGTGATGAGCCCAAGAAAGCAGGCATGGTTTGCTGAAATGACACTAAATGAGGTCATTGTCCCGGAACTCCCTAGTACTGATAATGCGCAAAAGAAAAGAAGAAAAGGAAACGCCAAATGTGGCGAAATGGATCGGTTGGGACTTAATCCACCCTGTGGCTATTAAGTCTAAGGAACTTGCGTCCGCTAAAAGACGTTAAAGACAGCTACGTGGGAGGCAACCCAATGTTGTCAATTACGTTAGTTTAATTTCTATCAGTAGTTTAAATTTATTTTGTCTAAGAACGCTCACCAGATTGGATCTTGTTGTTTGTGTGATTGATGTACAAGAAATTAAACCGGGGACGAAAAGCCGAATGAAAGCCGGATTTCGAAAGCGGTAGCCATGCGCCAGTGAGCAGGCGCTACCAAAAGATCAACAGCTCGGAAGTTTAAGCCGCGCGCCCGAGCGGGCGCGACAAAATTCCGTAAAAGTTGCTAAGTTTAGCCAGCGCAGAAAATCCCGGCGAGCGCAGATGAGTGAGCGCGCGCTAAAAGCAGGCGCACAAGCGGGAAATCCAGAACTTAAAACGCCCAAAAATCAGACCTTCCCCAATTCCAACTTCAAAAACCTAACCCTCCCTCTCCAAAAACCCACGAAATTTCAGAAACTCTCCCACAAATCCTCCACAAATCCAACTCAACCACAACCTAAACTCTTAAATTCCCAAAAACCCCCAACTATCTCAAACAACAAAGCTCCATTCCATAGCCTCAACCCACCAATTGAAATAAGAACAAGCTTGAATCTTCTCATCAAAAGGTAATCCCTATCTTTGTTCTTGAATCCTTTCACTGAAGTCATAGGAGGTAGTAGTTGGGAAGAGTATTGTAGTTGGAGTAGTTTGGGTACTGAAAAGTTGGTTGTGAAGTTGGAGAAAAGAGTAGAAAAGGAGGTTGTGGGCATTATTGAAGTTTGGGGGTGTTGTCACTGCTAGTTGTTGAGTGTGTAGGAGACATTTGTGCCACTAAATTGAAAGCTCCAGAAACTGTTCTAACCATGACCACTAGAAAAAGAAGAGGCTCCACATCCGCTCCAACCCCACAATATGACGAAAGTAGGTTTGTAAGCTACGAAGCCTCTCAAAGATACAAAAAGCTTGATACTGCACTTTAATACCGTAAAGGGGAATGGACAACCAGAGGGCGTCATTTGGAGAAGGAGATGTTTATGAGCCCATTCGGGCGATGATTGAGTTAAGGGAGTGGAGAAAATTTGTGAACCCGGAGAAGATAACACCGGCAAACACAACAATGGTGCGAGAATTTTATGCCAACTTTCCGGAGAAGGTGGAAAGGGGTTGCTTTGTAAAGGGAAGCTATGTGTCTGTGACGACAGAAAATATTAATATACAATTGAAGACAGTTGATGTCGAAGAAAGAAGTGATTGGAATCACTTTAGAACATGGTCTAGAAGCATTGACCACATCATTGGAATACCGATTGCAGACCGTGAGCTACCGCGAGCTGCTGAGATTGGAAGAAATGGATCGAGAGCGGCGGTGTCAATTCAACAAGTAGCGAGCTTGGCTGTATTTTGTCGGTGCGCGTGATTCCATCCACGCACTTCACCAGAGTGCGGAAGATAGGATTAAATTGATTTATGGAATTATGAGTGACAATTGATGTGGGGAAAGAAATAGTGCGAGCATTGAAGAAATCAGCAGTTGGTGACAACGGTGGATTGGGACACGGCCGCTTATTACCGATCTATGCCACGTGAGTGCGGTCCCACAACTACCCACGATACTCATGAAAGAAATCAACTGTCGGTGTCACATGGGATAGTGCACTCTTTCCCAGACCACTAGCCCCTGTGACGGACGGAGTACAACCAAGAAGCAGCAGCAGCAGAGGCCGCCATGGATGAAGATGAGCTCAAACAGGGGGCTCAATATGAGGCGAGACCCGGCCGGCCAACCACAAGAGCGAGAACCTTCAGAGCCCACAATGGGGCAATTGTACCAACACCAGAGGAGATGATGCAGACGCGCAAACAGAGTACAAGGACGAAGAAACAAAGCAACAAATCGACGAGCCGAGTGCCTTGTTCAACCAATGGTCGATCATTACCCGCCACCACCACCATTTTAGCCAAAGTCCGTAAGTGTCCTTTTCTTTTGTCTTTGAGTCTTACACACATTGGGGACAATGTGTGATTTAAGTTTGGGGGTGTTTTATTTGTGTGTCATGTTATGTTTTAATTAAGTCTTTTTCTTTGTTTTATATTTATTTTGAGTCACCAATTTTTTTTTTCTTTTTGAGTCATAATTGTCTGTCAAAGATCATATATGCTGTAGTTGCTAGAAACACCTAGTGAAGTAAGGTGGAATAATGTAAAGGAATTGAAGCAACTATCTAAACACTTAGGTTAGATATGCCAAAACTCACGTAACTGTCTATTTGGAGTTTCTTACTTGAGTTATGCATGCTAAATGATAAATGCTTATGTGTTATGATTGCTTGCTATTTGAGGCGAAATAGTTAGGATATGTATGTTAGGGAGATGACTCAGGCATTTCTTTGATAGCCAATTCTTACCATTCTTTTCTATCCTGTACTTTAAAAATATCCCTAGTCAGCCCCATTGAGCCTAAATTTGAAACTTCTTCTTTGACACCCTATGTTCCCACAAATTGTACCATAAGTGCAAATATCAAATAGTGGAGTACATTGTGTTAAAAAGAAGAAGCAAAAAGAGTGAACAAGTTTGATGCACCCCAATAGAAAAGTAATAAGAAAGAGGCAAAAGCCTAAGTTTGGGGGTGCCTATTAGTATAATACACTTCACTCTCCCAAAACAAAAGAGGGGAAGGATAGAATTGAAGTGAAGGAAAGAATCAAAAGAAAAAGGGAAAAATTGAAAAGCCAAAGAGCTTATGGTACAGAAAAATGAGCCTAAATGTCTATCTTTACCAACCCCTACCTAAGCCAACATTACAACCCTCAAAGTCCTGAAGATCTCTTTTATGCATATCCAGAATTAGTGGAGAATAACAAGTAAGCATGCCATAGGAATTCTTGAATTTATATGCATGATTTAGTATATGGACTTCCATTTAAGCATGATAAGTATGAGTTTGCGAAATATCTAGCTCGGTGTGCTGAAAAATTTCATGCTACATGTTCCTGCATATTATTCTGCTAACCTTCATATTTTTCTAGATAACACTAAATGCAGCAAAAAGTGATCAATGTCAGTGAGTCTTTTATTTTTCGTTTCTTGAGTCTTTTATTTCTTTCTTTCTATCTTTGCTCGAGGGCGAGCAAAGGTTAAGTTTGGGGGTATTTGATCGGTGTATTTTATATACACCTTTTGAGTCTGTTTTAGTTAGTCTTTTGTCCCATTTTGCACATATAAGTGTCGTATTAGGATAGTTTTTCTTTCTATTGAGTCAAAGTGGTTGAAATGGCCAAATGGCGGAAAAGGAGCAAAAAGAGGGCAAAAGAGAGATGCGAGTCGAAAGCAGAGAAAGTGGCGAACGAGGCTAAAATCGAACAGGCCAGCCTCCTCCTGGCAGCGAGCGCGGCGCCATTATCGAAGAAGGCGGCGCAAGCTGCGGCGCCTCGAGCAGCGGTCACGAGGCGCGGCGCCTAAACATCCGAGGCTACAGAAGATCTGGCGCGCGGCCGAGCGAATGCAGAGATGGCGGCGCGCAAAACACCCGGATCGCAGAACTTCCGGCGCTTTGTCTGCGGCGCTGGCGCAACGTAAATTAGGTCTTTTGGATTTTTGGGCCAGCTGCGAGGGAAAAGAAGGAGGCGTTTTAAACCTATAAAAGGAGAACCCTAGCGGTTTTGAGGTTCCCTTCGCACAACTCAAGATTCTTGCTTGGAGATTGGATACCATTTATTTTAGTAATTTCTTTTCCCTTTCTTTACTTTAATTCTGTTTTTGTATGATGAACATGGAATTAGTTCTTGTCATATTTATGGCTAGGAACTAATTCTCTTATAGGGCTTTCTATGTTGAATTTCTTGAACCTTATGTTATAAATTAATGCATGCTTATGGTAATTATTCTTATTGAGAGATCTATCCAATAATTGAGTTGAATTCTTGGTAGCTAATTGACAACTAGTTATCACTATATGATTTCTAATCAGTTACGAAAAGGGGATTGTGAATATCTTTGTAAGTTGGGTAGGCAGTCTTGAATTGGGGATGAGAATACCTCAATTAGATTTGTAAGCGTTGATGAGAGGCTTAACAACCCTAATTTTGCGCATTGTGCGTGACGATCAACTAGGTTTTGTTCTTAATCCTCCTATGAGTTACCCTTATCACCGAAAGGTAGGTAAGGAACAATCTGGGGTTGAGTGTTTATATAACTAACGGGAGTATAAAACGATTTCAGAAACCGCTTTCTCCAAAGAAGAATACCATAAGTTAATGTATTAGTAAGTAGCATAAGCGGATAGTAAGGATACATAGAAGCCCTATTCTCATCACATCTGAATTAAATCTTTATATTTAATTAGCTTTCATAACTCTTAGTTACAAACCAAACAATCAATCATTAATTCACCAAATAGATACTAGAAAATAGATAATTGATACTTGGACCCTAATCCTAGAGGACGATATTCAGTCTTATCCAAGACTATACTACTTGATACGATAACGTGCACTTGCGTTTAAAAGTGTGTGCATCTTAACGCGCATCAGCCACTAGCCCAGCCACGGCGATTGGCTGGCGTGGCTAGTGGTGGTGCGCCCCACTACCGCGCCACTACCACCACGCCCGCCATCACGCCCACCACCACAATAGCCCCCGCGGTTCTTGCCACTATTTTTTTCGATTTTGAGTGTTTTTGCCGCCACAGTTGTTACAGTTTTGGCTATATTTATCTGAGAACGGGTGAGGGTTATCGGATATGACCATCATCATGACGAAATTAGCTCCGATGACCTCCTTTTTAGCCAAGTAGGCCTCTTCTAATGTGAGCATGGAACGGGTATGGTAGAACGGTGGAAGAGGATTACTTTGACGAAGAAGCATCCCAACACCATTATAAGACTCAGATAGGCCTGCAACCATCTGAAGAACAAGACAATCATTGGTGACAGGCACACCAATGTTCTTGAGTTGATCCATCAATTCCTTCAGCCTTTTACAATAGGCTGAGACATTTGAAAAATTCGTCATGTTGATATGGGAAAATTCCTACTCAAAAGTGACATTATGGGAATTTTTGTTATCTTGAAATATATCACGCACTATATTCCAAGTTCCATCGATGTGGCATCGGGCTCAATAATCGTCTGAAAGAGGTCCGTAGATATAGTGGAATAAATCCACTTGAGAACTGTAGCATCAAGAGGTGTCCATAACGCAGGGTCATCCTCGGCGGTAGGCACCTTCTCCGTGCTTGTTACCGAGGGGATGATGTGATGAAGGATTTGATGCGAGCGTGCATGAACTTTAAATAATTCTGCCCACGTCGCGTATTGGACGTTTTCTATCTCAAGAAAAATAAGGATGTGGTTCTTGATGTTGGAGACTGTAAGCGCAAGATGAAACGTGTTCTTTGAGGAAGACATGAAGAACGAACAAGAGGAGAATTAGGGATTTTTGGAAGAGAAAAAAACCAAAAGTTGAAGGGAGGAGGAGGTTGGCCGACGACCAATGGCAAGTAGGGCTCCGGAAGGAGGGATTTTGGAGAAGGAAAAATTTGCCCTAGACTGCTGATCATGATAAAAATAATTCCTTGATTATTTTCATTAATAAAGAGATATATATACAAATATACAATATCTAAATATGGAAAATAAATCTAACTTTTCCTACTCTAATTCTAATAGATTTTCCTAAAACAAAACTAATATCATAATTACAATTATACAAGATTTCTACAAATAATATACCAAAAACTGATCCTTGATATACACGGTTTGTCCGTGTATATCACGCCTTCTGTCTCTACCGATGCTTGTACCTTGTTTTGAGGTTTTTTATTATTAACCAAATAAGTCACTACGACGTACTACCAAATGTTATACTAGGAGTATTAGATAAAAAGAACGCTTGCAGTCCTCCGGGGCATAGTCCAGTGGCAAAGCCTGGGCGCTACAAGGCGCTCTGGCATGGACAGCGTGAGTTCGATTCCCCGCAAGCACGAAGTAACTCTGCATGTTGGGGAATTGGACCTTGTTTCATTGATCAGTTGTACACTTCCAGAAACTGGCCACCGGAGCACATCCCGCGATTTACTGGTAATAGTATTGAAGGAAAAAAACGCTTGCAAGCACCCCATGTTGATTAGTATGACTTCTGGAAACATCAGCAAATGAAGAAAGGTAGTAAAAAAATTAAATTGTACTTGCAAGTAGGGTGGCGATGGGTCGCCGAGCCACCGGGTCGGGTTTAGCGGATCGGGAGGGTCGGGGCGGAGAAGAGGCGCGGGTCGGTAGGCGGGCTGGCAAGTCGGGGCCAGTCGGGACGGGACGGTCGGCGGGTTTGTTTTTTTTTTTTTTTTTCACTAAATTAAAAATACTAAATTACTAACAAAGTAACATTAACATATACTTGTCATATAGTCATATACATATACTATAATATTATAGACTTATAGTATTATAATTATAGTATTATACTCATATATATAATATATTTATAAAGTATAAACTATAAAGTATAAACTAAATAATTAAACAAAGACAAGAAGAGTGTAAAAAAACATCCAAAAGCTTATATTGAGCCACTTATAATATTAATTATATCAATGAAATATACAAGATTCAAAATTACAACATAGTATTGTACTGTTGTTGAAAAAAATTGCAAAAGACATAGAAAAATTAAAAATTGCAATGAAATAAATTACCAATTTGAAAATATTTTTCTAGTTTCTTTATAATTTCTTGTGGTTCTTGGTTGGAATTGGTATATCTTGGTCAAATTGTTCCACGCCGCTACTCATGCATTCAGATAAAATGTCGTTGTAGTTGTCGTCTTCTTCGTTAATCTCACGGTTGTGGCGCCTCCTTCGCTCCGCTCGTATCCAATCTCTGAATAGTACCGCCATCTCCAAGCTGTCTCCGGCTAATGAGTGTCTGTGCTCTGCTATTTGAAATCTGCCTGCAGAAAAAACGCTTTCAGAAACGATTGATGACGCTTGAATGTTCAAAATATCTCGTGCCATCATTGAAAGTGTCGGAAATGTCTTCTCATTCTGCATCCAATATTTCAGCAAGTCTTCCTTTCCTTCTTCATTGATAACTGCTTAGTAAGGTAAATTACCCCGCAAAACAAAAACATCGAACTCGCTAATTTGGTTAGCACTTTTACCACCGCACATTCTATTTCTGAGGCTTTCAATAGAACTAATAGTACTAGCCCTAGAAACAGCATGCCTTTTTTTAGGCTGTGTTGAAGAAGAAGATGGTACAAAAGTCGGTTGGTTACTAGCACTTTCTTGCTGGTAATGCCGATATACTTTTTTGCATTCATCTTCTACGCTATTCAACACTTCTTCTAGCGTTAGTTCAATAGGTGGTTCAACATTTAAATTTTTGGGAGTTGGAGGTGGTAGTACGTCCATACAGGTATAAATATTTTGAATAAGACTTTTACAACCCTCTACTTTAATAGTCGAGTTTAATACAACACCAATAATATAAATAGGGGGAATAGGAATAAAATATTTCTTTAATTTCATAAACATTTTTTTAATAGCTGCCTTATAAGCAGGTTTTTCCATATATTCTTTAAGAAGTAAAAATATTATAGCTATATAAAACAACATAGTTGAAATAGTAGGATAATATAAAGTAGAAAATTCTTTTGTTGCTCGTTGAAATTTTTCTAGAAATACAATAAGTTCTCTAATTTTGTCCCAATCATTATCCACAATCATATCATTTGGATTTTGATTATGGGCGTTAAAAAATAAAGTAATAGGTTTTCTATAGTCATAAGCAACAACTAGTTGGTCATATAAAGAATTTCACCTAGTTGGTACTTCTTCGGGAATTTTTCTGTAAGATAGTCCACAATCGTGACAAGTTTTTTTATATTCTTTTCTCTGTTGAATTCTATTATTTTTAAAAATAAAGTGTATAGCAAATTGTATTTTTTCAAGAATATCTTGAAAAAGTGAAAGACCATCCTTTACAACTAAGTTATAAATATGGCACGCATTTGATATAAAAATGTTTTGGAAAAGACGAGTTAAAACATCTCTTAAAATACTAATAGCGTAATTGTTAGAAGATGCATTATCTAATGTAATACTCATAACTTTATCGCTTATTCCGTAATAATCGCAGTGAATAAATATTTTACGAAATAAACTCACCATGTGCCTACTATCTATATATCTATATGCTAAAATACGTTTTTGCATAGACCATTTATAATCTATCCAATGACAATTCTAGTTAAATAATCATGGTAGTTAGTACTACGACCTATATCAGAAGTTAGAGCGACTTTGCAATTTAAATGATATAATGTATAACGTAAATATTGTTGATATTCATGTGCAAATTTAAATACATCTCTTTTAACAGTTGATCTAGGAAAACCTTTATAAGCAGGATTATACATATCTCTAATATAATGAATAAAACCAGGAGATTCAGGAAATAAAAAAGGCAAACCCTCCACATCAACTAATTTTGCTAGTGCTTCCCTATCTTTATGTTTATCGTATTTAGGGCCTACAACTCCCCCCGTCATAGGGTTAATTTGACCCTGTACTTTGTCAGGGACAGTATGTGAACCTTGTCCCGATTGAGAGGACGCTTGCTCATCTTTTTCAATAAGGTATTGGGCATGCAAGGCTTTGTGTTTCTGATAGGTGTCTTCCTAAACCCCGCTCCAGTGACCTTGTCCAGTTTTAAAAGAATAAACATTTTTACAAGTTTTACATACAGCTACTTGATTCGGTACGTCTCTGTCAAAATATTTTCATACAACTGATTTTAATGGTCGTTTTGCCGGACCTCGTCTCATAGTAGGGGGGATAGGAGGCATTTCACTAGTGTGTGTATCATCATCTTCATTAGTAGGTGTATCATCATCTAGAGTGTCATCTAAATTAAAATCTTCTTCAATTTGAGGATAATCATTTGTGTCAAGATCATATGGTATTTCAGGATCTATAAAATCATCTTGTCTAGAAATAGCTGGAACATGAATACTAGAAGAAGTACCCTTGCCAAAAACACTTTTAACTCTTTTCATGGTAATAAATAGTTAAAGACTTAAAGATAATGAAATTAAATGTGCTAAATGAAATAAAAACAAAATAATAATTTAATGAGAGAACGAATGTACCAAACGCCGACGTAGAGTCGACATGTAATCGAGAGGTTGAAAATTGAAACTTTGCTCGATAGATAATCCTCAAGCTAGTTGCTAACTTCACTCCCAATTCTCAAATTAATAAATAGATTGAATATGTAGTAGACAATGTTGTATAGAGAATAAAGATTGATTGATTGAGAGATTAGAGAGTAGAAAGATTTGTGAAAATAATAAGAAGAGGAAATGAGGTATTTATAGTTGAAAAATTGGGTTAAAGTGTAAATATAATAACTTAGGGGTTAGAAATAAATATAAAGGGGGTAGGGGGTTGGGGGAGGGGGGGAAGCCAAAAATGGTCGTTGTCCAACGGCCAAAATGTAAAATGGTTGTTAGACAACGGTTATTTTCTGCAAAGGGTTGGACTGGGGCGGGACTGGGGCGGGGTCGGGTCGGGCGGGACCATACCCTGTCCCGCCCCGGTTCGAGCCCTGATCCCGCTTTTTTTTTTTTTTTTTTAACCGGGGTCGGGTCGGCCCGGCCCACTGGCCAGCCCTACTTGCAAGCACCCCCATGTTAATTTTCATTTTTTTATATCCAACTTTAAGAAGCAAAAGAACTCATAATTATAGCCAATTAATGTCTAATGACAAGCCTATGTTAAAAGGTAGTCTGCCATAGTGTCATTGTCATTAATGCCGAGTCAGTGGACAGTTGAACATTCGTCATCGGAAAATTATATTGCATTTATAGGCCAAAAAGTCATATAGGTTCAGCAGCTCAGCTGTTCAGGGGTCAATCGAACATCCATCGTTACAAAATTATATTGCGTTCATATATCAAAAAGCCACATAGGATCAAATCAAAGGGGTCAATTAAACATCAGCATCGGAAAAATTATATTCCCTCCGGATTAAAAAGTGTCTACTTAGTCATTTACACACCTCTTAAGAAAATACTAACTTCTAGGCAAAAATAGATAATTTTTTAAAATGCACCTAAATATGTATTGAGATTTAGTCACCTAACACTTAATAAGAGAAAATCTAAAAAAGTAAGGTTAATTATTTTTCTTGATTTGGTAAGTAAACTCTTTTCGACTAAAAAATAAACACTAAGTGAACATTCCTTTTTATCCGGGGGAGTATTGTGTATACAGGTCAAAAAGGCACATAAGCACAACTCTCAAAGCGGAAAACTATATTGTGTACATATGTTAAAAATTCCTATATACATATTAAATCACGAATATCCTTCATGAAAAAACTGGCTTCGCTACTGATGATACACCCTTCACTCACAAAAGGAAGGCAAAAGAAATCAGCCTCTACATGAAGAAACATGAAACAATCACTTCATATAAGAATGGAAAGATAGTGAGAGGAAGCTACAGTTCAAAGAGGATTAAGAGGAAACTGACATGAAGAAGATTAGTGTAATAATTTGATTGTGTTAAATACTTTAAGAAAAAGAGGTGAGAGCCCACAAGAAAAGAAAGTCATGAGGTAGGACTACTACTTTAATTTAACACAAATAAGAGATCCTCCTTTGTATGTTGATGTTCTTTCTCTGTTTATATATTTAGCTGTCTAGTTCACTTTAAGACACAGCAACTCTTTAACTTCTCTACCTAAGTTTTTTCCAGCCAAACATATAGTACTCTTAAAAACTTTCCTCAGTTCAAGTTGTTTCGACTATTTGGCAATATGCACCTTCATTGCTCCGACGAATTCGCCTAATTCGTCCGAGCAATATGACAAGCCCTGTCTGCCTTTTCCTGTCCAGATCAAGTCACAAGAGTCTTTTTCACAAAGGGCCCTGTACCCTATAACTTTGAAGGTCTATTTTTCTCTCTTTTCACCCTTTATTAGTACGTAAAGACTTACTTGTTGCTTACATATAACTAGTAAATTGAGTCAGTCATGTACTCTGATCCAGGACAGAAATACATGTATTGAAGGGGCAACTGAATCCCCTTTGTCGGAAAATTATACTGTATAAATAGGGTAAAAGGAATTTTCCTGGATCCCGTATTAGAATTTCTTACTCTGCTGATACACCCTGGAGTATTTTTGGAGAGTTGAGCAACATAAGTTCAAATAATCATTGCTGATGTCTGTTGGTATAATAATCTGTACTTGGCTAAATAATGATTCAAAACAATATGTTAATCACTTAGTGAAACATATAACATAAATGAAACAATAAACGAAAACATAATCTGTTTTGGAAAAATAATTTCAGAATGTAATCGAGCCCACTTAGTTCAAAGTGTGTCCTTAAGGAAATTATTCCTCACGATTGCTCGAGGTTAACGGAATATCGCCTCCCAGGATAGAACGATTATCTTACCAGAATAGTAGTACTCCAAATTCCGGTAGCAACGAACCACTCAACGGCAGTATATCACACAGAATGAAATTTTCGAGTTGAAGAGCAACTTCAGAATTTCAGAATTGATTAGAATGAATTTGTTGATAAATTCTTGAAATGATCAAGAATTTATAGGGTTAGAGGTACTGATTCTGAATGGTTGCAACCATTCAGAATAGTCACCTCATTTTGGAGGGAAATTCGAAAAAGAGAGGGAGAGCCGGATGGGTCGGATCGGGTCGCGGGTCGACGATCTTTTGACAAATCCAAATCCAAATCCAAAGCCGAAGCCGAAGCCGAAGCCGAGCCGAGCGAGCGAAGACGACGGCGCGAGGGGTCCTTGCCCTCTCAACCCTTTTCGAAGGTGTAATGTAATATATACACTCTCTTTCCTTCCATTTTTCGATGTGGGATAAAAGAGCTTTTACCCTCTTCAATTTTTATCCCATCATTTCCTATTCACCAATATCAAAACCAACAATCCCCACATGAATGGGGAATGATTATAAGATAGAAGAATGTACGGACGAGTGTGATATACTGGCGAGAATCGATCGCATCTGGATAAGTAGGTTTCCTTTGAACTTTACGTAGTGAACTTATATCGGATATACTCGATCAATCGGTAGATTTGATATCTTTGAACCGTCGAACTTTGTTGTATACCTAGACAACATAAGACACACAATCAACCTCAACCGTTTATGGTTCTCACGGTTGTGTTCGTTTGACCATGACACCGCTGGTCTCGTGAGTGCATAGAGAATGGGCCTTTTGTCATTCCTTTAAAGCGGCTTACACTTAACACTCACATAGGTGATTTCTAAACACGTGGTCCTATAGCCACATTATCCGGTCATACATCGCGATTTAGATAACCATTAAAAACCTTAATGCTTTATTAACTCATTAACAAGCCATAAAGTCTTATCCTTATTTACGAACATTGTCTTCATCCGAGAACGGGTTGAGTTATTTGACAATGTTGAACCGTCGATCCAACTTTGTTTGATCTCTCGAACCTAGCTCTTGGGATCTCCGTCGCAGGTAGAGTTACCGCCGTGATGACTTGTCGCGCTTAACCCCATTCCGTTGATGATCTACCAACTCCTGCAGATAAGCCTTTTGTAAGCGGATCCGCCACGTTATCTCTTGACTTTACATAATCAATCGTGATAACGCCACTGAGAAGAGTTGTCTAACGGTATTGTGTCTCGTCGTATGTGACGAGATTTTCCGTTATACATTACGCCCCGCCTACCTATTCTTTGCTGATCGCAAGGTGTATACATATAGGAGCCAAAGGTTTGGGCGAGAATGGAATATCTTCTAAGAAATTAGAGCTATTCACCTTCTTCACGCTTGTCTAAAGCTATAAATTACGATTCCATTGTAGAGCGGGCGATCGTATGCATTTGATGATTTCCAAGACATCGCTCCTCATAACGGTGAAAACATATCCACTCGTGGATTTAACTTCAAACGATCGGTGATCCATTTGCATCACTATATCCTCCAAATCATGCGGGATATATATTATAATGCAAAGCATAGTTTTGGGTGTGTTGTAAATATCCCAAGACTCGTTTCATTGCCATCCATGAGTTTGATTGGGATTACTCGTGAATCGACTCAGCTTGCTTATAGCACATGCTATATCTGGTCGTGTACAATTCATAATATACATCAAACTTCCCAAAACTCGCATAGTCCATTGTGAGTCACTTTCACCTTCATTCTTTTGAAGTGCAAAACTTACATCAATTGGAGTCTTTGCAACATTGGAATTTAAATACTTGAACTTGTCAAGTACTTTTTCAATATAATGTGACTGTGATAATGCTAGACCTTGTGGAGTTTTATGGATCTTAATTCCTAAGATCAAATCGGCAACCCCTAAGTCTTTCATGTCAAATTTGCTAGCGAGCATACGCTTCGTAGCATTTATATCGACAATATTTTTACTCATTATCAGCATGTCATCAACATACAAACAAACAATGACTTCATGATTTGGTATTTTTAATGTAAACACATTTGTCACACTCATTAATCTTAAATCCATTTGCCAACATTGTTTGGTCAAATTTTGCATGCCATTGTTTGGGTGCTTGTTTAAGTCCATAAAGTGACTTCACAAGTCTGCACACTTTCCTTTCTTTACCAGGAACCACAAAACCCTCAGGTTGTTCCATGTAAATTTCCTCCTCCAATTCTCCATTTAAGAAAGCTGTCTTGACATCCATTTGATGGATTTCAAGACCATATACGGCCGTCAGTGCCACTAACACCCGAATAGATGTTATTCTTGTCACCGGCGAGTATGTGTCAAAGTAATCAAGACCTTTCTTTTGTCTATAACCTTTGACCACAAGTCTTGCCTTGTATTTGTCAATAGTGCCATGCCTTTCATTTTCCTTTTAAAGATCCATTTTGATCCTAAAGGTTTATTTCCAGGAGGAAGATCAACTAACTCTCGTGTATGGTTGTTTAAAATTGATTCAATCTCACTATTGACTGCTTCTTTCCAAAATGTTGAATCAGAAGATGACATTGCTGCTTTAAATGTTTGAGGCTCATTTTCAAGCAAGAATGTTACAAAGTCCAGTCCAAGGAGTAGATGTCTTTTGGCGTTTGCTACGCCTTAGATCCTCTTTGCTTGGTGTACTTTCCTTTGGTTCTTCCGCGATCGTTTAGATCTTTCACTTGACGACTCACATTCGCTTTTATACGGATAGATGTTTTCAAAGAATTCAGATTATCGATTCATTACCGTATTAACATGAATTTGGATTGTCCGACTTGTGAACCAAAACCGATAAGCTTTCTTTGTTGTAGCATAGATAAAAACACAATCCACGTTTTGGTCCGATTTTTACCACTTTTGGGCAAAGGAACTTGGACGCTGCTAAACACCCCACACTTTGAAATATTTCAAGTTGGGTTTTCTTCCTTTCCATAGATCATATGGAATAGATTGTGTTTCTTTGTGGGGTACTCTGTTGAGTATTCGATTAGGTATGAGATAGCTTCCCCACAAGCTCTGCAGAAACGGAACTAATTAGTAAGGCATTCATCATTTCCTTTAATGTTGGTTTTTCCTTTCCGCAATTCCATTTGATTGTGGTGTGTAGAGGCGATAGTTTGATGAATAATTCCATATTCCAAACATGTCTCGCAAAGGAGATTCGCACTTCCACCCCTATCACTTCTAATCATTTTGATCTTTTATTCAATTGATTTTCCACCGTTCTTGTATTGCTTAAATGCATTAATTGCTTCATCCTTACTATTAAGCAAATACACATAACAAGATCGAGTGCGATCGTCAATGAAAGTTATAAAATACTTTTTCCACCACGAGATGGTATTGACTTCATATCACAAATATCTGTGAATTAAGTCTAAAGGATTTGAATTCCTATTAATAGACTTATATGGATGTTTAACAAACTTAGATTCAACACAAATTTCACATTTTGATTTGTTGCTCGAATTTAGGCAATACTTCTAAATTGATCAATTTTCGCATGTTTTGTAATCGACATGTCCTAAACGAACATGCCATAAATCATTTGACTCGATAAGTAAAGCACGTGAATTTTCATTAATATCGCCAACAACCATTACATTGAGTTTGAAAAGGCCTCGGTGAGGTAGCCCTCTATGAACATATCATTCTTACTTATTACAATTTTCTCACTAACCAACACACTTAAACCCGTTTTTGACGAGTAGTCCTATTGAAACTAAATTCTTCCGAATTGTTGGAGCGTGCGAACATTGTTGAGAGTCGGACCTTGCCTAAGTCATCCTCGAAGTATCTTCCCATATCCTTCAACTCGTCATTGCGGATTTCCCATATGCACTCTCTTGGGTCCAAATGAGCATATGTTGCAAATGCTTCTTTGCATATAAACATGTCGAGTGGCACCGTAATCCAGCCACCACTCCTGGGTTTCCAACCAAATTGCACTGACAAAGATTGTACGGATCATTTAGATCATCATTCATTTCCACCATATTGACTTGTCTTTTCCCTTGTCTTTTCTGAGACGACAATCTGGGCTTTGTGGCCTTTCCCACAATTAAAGCGATTGCCTCTGAACTTTTTCTTGTTAGAACCCTTCTTTTCCGAAGGCCTCTTTCTTTTATTGTTCATTTTCGAGCAAGATTTTCAACGATGTTGACCCGCAATTGGTGAACTCTTACGATACCTCTTTCACGGTTTTGTTATCTTCTCCGATCTTGAGGCGAATCACAAGATCCTCCAACTTCATTTCCTTCTTTTGTGCTTAAGATAATTCTTGAAATCTTTCCACGAAGGCGGCAATTTCTCAATCATTGCGACCACTGAATGCTTCATTCACTACCATACCTTCAAAGAATAAGGTCATGGAAGATAAGTTGAAGCTCTTGAACTTGGGTTCCAACTGTTTTCCCATCAACCATTTTATAATCTAGGAATTTGGCAACCACAAACTTCTTCAAGCAAGCATCTTCTGTCTTGTACTTCTTTTCAAGTGCACTCCATAGTTCTTTGGAAGTTTCTACTGCACTGTAGACATTGTACAAGTCATCTTCTAAGGCACTTAAAATGTAGCCTTTGCACAAAAAATCAGCCTGTTTCCAAGCCTCAGAACTATGAATCTGGTTGTCGTGCATGTCGGCGCGACGCGGGAGGTCTCATTTGGTGAACTTTTGCAAACCAAGAGTGGTAAGCCAAAAGAACATTCTTTGCTGCCATCCTTTAAAGTTGGCACCGGTGAACCTCGCAGGTTTCTCGGTGGTGCTATCATGCAGCGTTGTAGTAGTAAATCACGCAGTATTCTGAGGTAGTTCGGTTTAATTGCCATTGTTTGTCATCACAAATCGACAAACTGTTTTAATTAATAAAACCAAAATAGCAATTAATTCACAGACTTCAACGATGAAGATTTTATTTCTTCAAATCGCAGTCGAATTATAAACTTAAACGATGAAGATTTTATTTCTTCAAATCGTAGTATAATTATGAAACTTTAGTATTCCAACGAAGTTTTTATATCTTCGAGTCGGAATACTAATATTCATATGGAGTAGAAAACTACACAAGTTTTAATCTCCTTAAACAGAACGATGAAGAATAATTTCAGAATGTAATCGAGCCCACTTAGTTCAAAGTGTGTCCTTAAGGAAATTATTCCCCTCACAGTACTCGAGGTTAACGGAATATCGCCTTCCAGGATAGAACGATTATCTTACCAGAATAGTAGTACTCCAAATCCAAATCCAAATCCAAATCCAAATCTGAATCAATCGAATCGAATCGAATCGGCCGAAGCGGCGGCGACGACGGCACGAGGGGTCCTTGCCCTCTCAACCCTTTTAGCAGCTCGAGAAGGTGTAATGTAATATATACACCTCTCTTTCCTTCCATTTTTTCGATGTGGGATAAAAGAGTTTTTTACCCTCTTCAATTTTTATCCCATCATTTCCTATTCACCAATATCAAAACCCAACAATGTCTTCATTTTTAATGTGCAGTTTGAAGAGATTGTTTACAAGATTAGACTATCAAGCACAAAACAGAAAACTATACTAAATGGGGTGACAGGTACTGTATTCCCAGGAGAGATGCTAGCATTGTTAGGTCCATCATGCAGTGGAAAAACTACCCTTCTAACAGCACTGGGCGGCCGTCTTTCAGGAAAATTATCCGGGAAAATTACATATTACAGCCAGCCATTCTTCGGTTCAATCAAGCGTAGAACGGGATTCGTGGCACAAGATGATGTCCTATATCCTCATCTCACCGTAATAGAAACACTTCTATTCACAGCTCTGCTTAGGCTGCCACAAAGCCTCAGCAGGGCGGAAAAAGTGAGACATGTAGAGGATGTTATTGCAGAACTTGGATTAAACAAGTGCAGAAACAGCATGATTGGAGGGCCATTGTTTAGAGGGATATCAGGTGGAGAGAAAAAAAAGGGTCAGTATAGGTCAAGAAATGCTAATCAACCCGAGCTTATTACTACTAGACGAGCCTACTTCAGGATTGGATTCGACAACAGCACTCCGGATCCTTAACACAGTTAAACGCCTAGCAAGTGGTGGCCGAACTGTAATCACAACGATCCATCAGCCGTCTAGTCGGCTTTATTATATGTTTGATGAGGTAGTGTTGCTCTCTGAGGGCTGTCCTATCTACTATGGTCCTGCATCAAGTGCCTTGGAATACTTCTCCTCAATTGGTTTTTCCATATCCATCACTATCAATCCTGCTGATCTCTTGCTCGATCTCGCAAATGGTATTTCAAATATTCCACTTTAACAAATAACACACTTTATAATAAAATAACTGGAATTAACTACAAATTTTGTCGCTAATCTATCGCTAAATACCTCATAGCTAATAGAATTTTTTGATAATATGTCGATAATCCATCGCTAAATAAGATAGATTAGCGACAGATTTTGCTGATTAGCTATAGAATTTGTCTATCACAGTTCCTGTTTTCTTAGTAGTGCTTGAAAGGAATGGTTCACATAAATGTCCAATCTTGACAAACCTAACATGAAGGACCATGGTTCATCATTTTTTTTCTGTTTAATTATGGGCTAACAGACATAAAGTCAGATTAGTCACTAGGATTAATGATAAGTAATGGTGATTAGTACCTTTGTTAAGTAAAGTAAAAGAGACCCCACTACCAATCGTCCCTTCAAAGTTGTTAAGGTAGGATTCAGTTTCATCTCTCCCTAATATTCTCAACAAAAATTCTTCTATTTTTTATACCAAATATGTATGAACAGTTAGAAACTATTATAATCTAAATCACATATGCAGGAGCTCAGATAAATAGTTGAGGAGTGAAATAGTCTTTATGGGGATAGAGGGATTGAACGCTCATGACTTTTAAAGCCGATGGACCCCCTCTAGGGGTATTTTAGTAATAGGTTCTATAAGAACTGGACGATACTATTTGGTCAAATATCTAGGACAAACTCCTATATTCCTTTCATTACGTTATTTCTGTCATCTTAAAATCTATCATTGATCTTTCAGGAATTGGACCCGATACCAAGCACACCATCGAGCAAGGTGACAAGACAGAACAGGAAAAGAAGTTGGTGAGAGAGGCTCTCATCTCCGCGTACGAAAAGAGTATTTCTACAAGGTTGAAAACTGAGCTATGAAGTTTAGTTAACAGTAATTACCGTTACACAAAGGATGTTTCTACAAGTAAGTTTCCAATTTATCATGAAAAAGGCAACTTCAAACTGTTTTCAAACTGTGCATCACCTTTAACCAGTGACTAAGTAACAGCTATCGTGGGATCTATAGATGCAGGAAATGGTTTGAAATTAGAACAATGGTGCACAAGTTGGATGCATCAATTCAAAGTGCTGCTTCTTAGGGGGCTAAGGGAGCGAAGATATGAAACGTTCAACAGGCTTAGAATCTTCCAAGTTATAAGTGTAGCATTTCTTGCAGGATTGTTGTGGTGGGATACTCCTACATCCCACATTGAAGATCGCGTAAGAAATTATACGTTCATATAGCACTAACGAAAACAAAAAATTCCAATAATTACACTAGGTAGCTCTAGTAAATAAAGCTAGCACATTTATAACTTACTACATACCTCTCTATAACAGCCGATTTTTCATGTTATGTTGTATTATATGTTATTTATAACAACATTTCGCTATAGCAGCCAAACAATATTAGGAAAAATGATATTATTGTAAAAAGGTTTGACTGTATATCAATTTCAAGAATCAGGACCTTATCATGTTTGACATATTACAACATATGATAGCCTGCTGCAATGTGCTTTTAGTGATAATGAAATTTGACTTCAATGTTGTTCTTTTTCGCGGTATTTTGGGGCTTCTATCCACTCTACAATAGGGCTGGCCAGTGGGCCGGGCCGACCCGATCCCGTCCCGGTCCCGACCCGACCTCGTGTAAAAAAATCGGGCGGGGCTCGGCCGACGGGACATGGTATGGTCCCGCCGATCCGCCAGACGGCGATCCTCCCGATCCCGCCAAGTCCCGCCAATTGCCAAAAATATCCGTTGTCTACGACCAATTTACATTTTGGCCGTTAGACCACGGCCCGTTTTGGCTTCCCCACTCCCAACCCTCCTACCCCTTTATATTTATTTTTAACCCTAAGTTATTATATTTACACTTTAACCCAATTTTTCAACTATAAATACCTCATTTTCTTCTTATTTCTCACAAATCTTCCTACATTTTCTCTAATTTCTAGACAACATTGTCTACTACATATTCACTCTATTTATTAATTTGAGAATTGGGAGTGAAGTTGACAACTAGCTTGAGGATTAATCTATCGAGCAAAGTTTCAATTTTCAACCTCTCTCGATTACACATCGACTCTACTTCGGCGTTTGGTACATTCGTTCTCTCATTAAATTATTATTTTGTTTTTATTTCATTTAGCACATTTAATTTCATTATCTTTAAGTCTTTAACTATTTTTTATCATAATTAAAATGAAAAGAACAAAAGTCTTTTCAATGAAGTACTTCTTCTAGTAGGAGCGGGTATGAGGGCAAGGGTACTTCTTCTAGTATTCCTAGACAAGATGATTTTATAGATCCTGAACTGTTTCCTGAAATACTATATGATCTTGACACAAATGTTTATCCTCAAAATGAAGAAGATTTTAATTTAGATGACACGATGATGATACACCTACTAATGAAGATGATGATACACCCACTAGTGAAATGCCTCATATCCCCCCTAGTATGAGACGAGGTCCGGCAAAACGACCATTAAAATCAGTTGTATGGAAATATTTTGACAGAGACGTACCGAATCAAGTAGCTATATGTAAAACTTGTAAATCTGTTTATTCTATTAAAACTGGACAAGGTCATG
The DNA here is from genome assembly GCA_029844215.1 of Przewalskia tangutica. Taxonomy (NCBI): domain Eukaryota; kingdom Viridiplantae; phylum Streptophyta; class Magnoliopsida; order Solanales; family Solanaceae; genus Przewalskia; species Przewalskia tangutica. The sequence goes on along the minus strand of CM056718.1, from coordinate 8,857,843 downwards.
GTGGGACGGGGGGTTTAGGAAGACATCTATTGCAAAAACACAAAGCATTGCATGCCCAATACATTATTGAAAAAGATGGTGAGAAAGCGTCCTCACAATCGGGACAAGGTTCACATACTGTCCCGGACAAAGTACAAGGTCAAATTAACCCTATGACGGGGGGATTTGTAGGCCCTAAATACGATAAACATAAAGATAGGGCAGCACTAGCAAAATTAGTTGTTGTGGAGGGTTTGCCTTTTTCATTTCCTGAATCGCCTGGTTTTATTTATTATATTAGAGATATGTATAATCCTGCTTATAAAGGTTTTCCTAGATCAACGGTTAAGAGAGACGTGTTTAAATTTGCACACGAATATCAACAATATTTGCTATATTCATTATATCATTTAAATTGCAAAGTCGCTCTAACTTCTGATATAGGTCGTAGTACTAACGGCCATGATTATTTAACGGTAACCTATCATTGGATAGATTATAAATGGTCTATGCAAAAACGTATTTTAGCATATAGATATATAGATAGTAGACACACTGGTGAGTTTATTTCAGAAAATATTTATTCAGTCTGCGATTATTACGGAATAACTGATAAAGTTATGAGTATTACATTAGATAATGCATCTTCTAACAATGCTGCTATTTATATTTTAAAAGAAGTTTTAACTCCGTCTTTTCTAAAACATTTTCATATCAAATGTGCGTGTCATATTTATAACTTAGTTGTAAATGATGGTCTTTCACTTTTTCAATATATTCTTGAAAAAATACAATTTGCTATAAACTTTATTTTTAAAAATAATATAATTCAACAGAGAAAAGAATATCAAAAAACTTGTCACGATTGTGGACTATCTTACAGAAAAATTCCCGAAGAAGTACCAACTAGGTGAAATTTTTTATATGACCAACTAGTTGTTGCTTATGACTATAGAAAACCTATCACTTTATTTTTTAACTCCCATAATCAAAATCCAAATGATATGATTGTTGATAATGATTAGGACAAAATTAAAGAACTTATTGTATTTCTAGAGAATTTTCAACGAGCAACAAAAGAATTTTCTACTTTATATTATCCTACTATTTCAACTATGTTGTTTTATATAGCTATAATATTTTTACTTCTTAAAGAATATATGAAAAAACCTTCTTATAAGGCAGCTATTAAAAAAATGTTTATGAAATTAAAGAAATATTTTATTCTTATTCCCCTTATTTATATTATTGGTGTTGTATTAAACCCGACTATTAAAGTAGAGGGTTGTAAAAGTCTTATTGAAAATATTTATAACTGTATGGACGTACTACCGCCTCCAACTCCCAAAAATTTAAATGTTGAGCCACTTATTGAACAAACGCTAGACGAAGTGTTGAATAGCGTAGAAGATGAATGCAAAAAAGTATATCGGCATTACCATCAAGAAAGTGCTAGTAACCAACCGGCTTTCGTACCATCTTCTTCTACTTCAACACAGCCTCAAAAAAGACATGTTGTTTCTGTGGCTAGTATTGAAAGCCTCAGAAATAGAATGTGCGATGGTAGCACTGCTAACCAAATTAGCGAGCTCGATGTTTTTATTTTGCAGGGTACTTTACCTTACCAAGCAGTTGTCAATGAAGACGGAAATGAAGACTTGCTGAAATATTGGATGCAGAATGAGAAGACATTTCCGACACTTTCAATGATGGCACGAGATATTTTGAACATTCAAGCGTCATCAATCGTTTACGGCGTTTTCGCAGTGATTTCAAATAGCAGAGCACAGACACTCATTAGCCGGAGACAGCTTGGAGATGGCGGTACTATTCAGAGATTGGATACGAGCGGAGCGAAGGAGGTGCGGTCAACCAGAGATTAACAAAGAAGAAGACGAAAACTACAACGACATTTTATCTGAAGGCATGAGTAGCGACGTGGAACAATTTGACCAAGATATATCAATTCCAACCGAAGAACCACACGAAATTATAAAGAAACTAGAAAAAATATTTTCAAATTGGTAATTTATTTCATTGCAATCTTTTAATTTTTCTATGTCTTTTGCAAATTTTTTCAACAACAGTACACTACAATATTGTAATTCTGAATCTTGTATATTTCAATGAAATAATTAATAATATAAGAGGCACAAAAACAGCCTTGGGATATTTTTTTTACACTCTTCTTGTCTTTGTTTAATTATTTAGTTTATATTTTATAAATATATTATATATATGAGTATAATACTATAATACTATAATAGTATAATATGAGTATATGAGTCTATAACTATCACTATATGACTATATGACTATATGATAATGTTACTTTGTTAGTAATTTAGTATTTTTAATTTAGTGGAAAAAAATTAAAAAAAAATCCGCCCGCAGTCCGTCGTCAGGCCGTCCAGGCCCCGCCTTGCGGACCGATGCAGGATGGGACACGATATCGTCTGCTAGTCTGGGTCCGCGTTGCCCGCCCCAGCCCGCCCTCCTCTCCACTTCGCCGTCCGATCCGCCGGTCCGGTCCGTGAGCGGCGACGGCGGCCAATCACTCTACTTACAATTTTCACTTTTCCACAAGAAAGAAGAATGCTCATCAAAGAAAGATCATCAGGAATATACCGCCTCTCGTTGTACTTTCTAGCCAAAACTGTTGGAGATTTGCCTTTGGAACTTGCATTACCAACAGCATTTACCTTCATCCTTTATTGGATGGGCGGGCTCAAACCCGATCCTACAATCTTCATCCTATCTCTCCTAGTAGTCCTCTACAACGTCCTCGTTTCACAAAGTCTTGGACTAGCTTTTGGTGCCTTACTCATGGATGTTAAACAAGCCACTACTTTAGCATCAGTTACAACAATGGTTTTCGTAATTGTGTAACAGACTTGGAGGTCTGCTACACTGAAATCACAGAGAAGAGCAGAGAAGAGGGGGAAAAGATAAGATAGAGAGAAAGAGAGATTAGGTTAATATTTCTGAATATTCCCCAAATGAACGTTACATTGGTATATAAAAGAAAGGACTGAAATTGTAAATACTAGATAGTATAAAAATAAACTTAAGGACTAAAGTAAACATTTTCTAATACTTGTCACATAATACAAATATGACATTTCACTCTCCTTGAAAATGTTCTTGGGCCTTCAAAATTCAGCAATATCTGGAAATTGAGATTTTATGAAGTGATTATCCTCCCAAGTTGCTTCTTTCGGTAACAAGTTGGCCCATTGAACCAAAATTTGAGTTGTCGCCTTGTTCCCTTTCTTGAACATCCTCATGTCTAACACTGCTATCGGCTCCACCAATGGTTGTCCTGATGCTGAACATAAAGGAGGATCCACATTTGTAGTAATGTGATCTCCCACCTTTTTCTTGAGTTGAGATATGTGAAACACTGGATGTATCTTGACAGTTGTTGTGAGGGCTAATCTATATGCCACTGGTCCTACCTTTTGCACCACTTGATAAGATCCATAGTATTTAGAGGCTAGTTTGAGGCTTTTCCTGATAGATATTGAGGTTTGCCTATATGATTGTAGTTTTAGGAACACCCAATCTCCCACGTGGAACTCTCTTTCAGTTCATCTTTTATCTGCATTGTTCTTCATTCTGTTTTGTGCCTTCATTAGGTTATCCTTCAGTATTTTAGTCATCACCTACCTTTCCTTGAGCATTTGATCCACAGTTTCGACCTTGGAGTGAGCTATGAGTTCAAACGTCAGTTGTGGTGGATCATACCCATACATGACCTTGAAGGGACTCATCTTTAGGGAAGAGTGATAGTTGGTATTATATCAAAATTCTGCATGTGACAATCATTTATGCCACTGTTGAGGTTTGTGACTGGTCATGCTCCTCAAATAATTTTCGAGACATTTATTAAGCCTTTCAGTTTGCCCATCCGTCTGAGGGTGAGGGTGATAGGTTGAGCTGTGGCAAAGTTGTACTTGTAGCATCTTGAACAGTTCTCTCCAAAAACTGCTGATGAAGATCTTGTCTCTGTCTGACACTATACTCTTTGACATGCCATGTAACTTGTAAATACTATCAAGGAAGAGTTTGGACACTGGGCAAGGCTAATGAAATGAGCATACTTGTTGTACCTGTCTACCACTACTAGTATAGTTTCCTTCCCTTCAGACTTGGGTAGACTCTCTATGAAATCCATGGAAATGTGTTCCCAGGCTCTGTCTGGAATTGGCAAGAGTTGAAGTAATTCGGGATATGCTACATGTTCCACTTTACATCTTTGGCAAACTTCACAAGCCTGCACCAGATTCTTGACATGTTCCATCATTCCAGGCCAATAGAAAATGGCCTTGAGCCTCTGATATGTAGCCCATGCTCCAGAATGTCCTCCCAATCCTGGGTTATGCACTTGTAAGATGAGTTGTTGTCTTATAGCTCCATGTTTTCCTACCCAAGCTCTATCTTTGTATCTCAATACTCCTTGCTTAAGGGTTACTGCAGGTTCTCCCTCTTGATTGAGACTCAAAGTAGTCATGGCTTGTAACACTTCTACATTTCCCTTATAACTGTCCACAATTTCTTCAATCCACTTAGGTTATATGTGTGTAGTTATTGCAGTTAGTTTAGCTTCTTCAGGTTCACCTAGTCTCCTGGATAGTGCATCAGCCACCACATTCTCTACTCCTTTCTTGTATTGGATATCAAAACTTAACCCCATTAATTTAGTAAGTCCATTGTGCTGTGGTGAGGTAGTGATCTTTTGATCCTGTAGGAATTTCAAACTGAAGTGATCAGTTTTGATGACAAGGTGACTGGGGTGCAGATAGTGTCTTCATCTGTCCACAACTTGTAGAAGTGATATAAACTCCTTTTCATAGGTTGATAATCCTTGGTGTATCTGGCTTAAGGTCTGACTCATGTAGGCTATTGGTCTTCTTTCTTGCATCAATACATCTCCAATTCCAGTATTGCAAGCGTCCACCTCTACTACAAAAGTTTGGTAAAATCAGGCAGGGATAATACAGGGGTACTGGACATTACCCTTTTGAGCTACAAAAATGTTGTCTCAGCCTCTTGATTCCACAAGAAGGCTCCCTTTTTAAGCAGGTTAGACAGTGGTTTGCTCAATTGTGCATAATTTTTGACAAATTTTCTATAGTACCCTGTCAGTCCTAGAAATCCTCTGAGTTCTTTAATGTTTTTAGGAGACTTCCATTCCAGCATAACACTCACCTTCCCTAGATCAGTACTCATTCCTTTGTCACTAATAATATGCCCCAGGTATTCTACTTGGGATGTTCCAAATTCACACTTACTCAGTTTTACAAAGAGTTGGTTCTTCTGTAACAATTTCAAAACAACTTCTAAGTGTGTCAAATGTCCTTCCATGTTTTTGTTGTAAATTAGTATATCATCAAAGAACACTAAGATAAATTTTCTGAGATGTTCCTTGAACACCTGATTCATTAATGACTGAAAGGTAGTTGGTGCATTTGTCAACCCAAAAGGCATCACCTTGAATTCCCATAGCCCATGGTGAGTCCTAAAGGCAGTCTTGTGTTCTTCTCCTTCCTTCATTCTCACTTGGTGATACCCTGCCCTTAAGTCAATTTTTGAGAATATTCTGGCTCCAAACAGCTCATCCAGTAGGTCATCTATTATGGATATTGGGTATTTGTTTTTATGTTATATTATTGAGTTTCCTGTAATCCACACATAATCTCCATGTGGAATCCTTCTTCTTTACTAACAAAGCATGGGAGGCATAAAAGGATTTACTGGGTTCCACAGTGGTTTCTTTGAGCATATCAGCTATAATAGATTCTATGATATTTTTTTGATCATAGGAGTATCTGTATGGTCTTAAGTTAAAGGGTTGGGATCCTGGGACCATATTTATTTGGTGATCACATTTTCTCTCTTTGGTGGTAATTTAGTAGGTGTTTGAAATAAAGGTTGGTAATTGAGTAGAAGTTGATCTATATAGGGGTGTAGTTTTGGTGTGTCTTTGTTTGTTGGTTTTGACTGTACCATAGATATGCCAGCTACAATCTGACAAGTACCACACTCTAATAGTCTTTGCATCTTTACAGAGTTCAAGGTTTGGAGCTTGAATTCATCACATTTGCCACATAGGGTAATCATTCTCCTATCTCTACAGAAATTGATACTTGGGGGTCTGGTGTGCAAATTTACTGGAGCCACCTGATCTGTCCAATCTATTTCCAAGATCATGTCACAACCCCTACTTTTAATAACCTCACCCTGAAACTGAATTGTTCTCCCTATATCTTCCAATCAAAAGTTGGGCTCTCCCAATGGCACATCATCTTTTGATCATTAGCTATCTTGACCCTCATTGGTTTTGTTAATGGGTGGATTGGTTTCTTCACACATTTGACAATAAAAGGATCAATGAAGGAGTGTGTTGATCCACTGTCTATGAGGATAGTTATAGGGATCTTACTGACATTCCCTAGTATCTTGATAGTAGATACCTGACCCTGTGAAGAACTTAGTCCCAACAATGTATTCAGGGATATTTCAGCTTGCTCTTCTGCCTCATCTTCCAAGTTTTCAGCCACATCCACAAACTCCTCATTTATATCATCATCACCTTCAACTTCTATCCCTTCCATATCATGTATACCCTCCACCCTGCATTGATGACCTGGGGTATATTTTTCCTTACATTTGTAACACAATCCTTGTTCTCTCAAGGATTCTAAGTGGGGAGGGAGGTTGCATGGTTTATTGGGAGGTTTAATTTGTGGTTTTGGTTGAGGATATGTAAGCTTAGGGGGATTTTGGTTCATGGTTGGTTTATAGCTAAAGATATTTTGGTTCTTTGAGTAGGGACTGTTTGTAGGTTATGGATAGTGGATTTTTGGTTAGGTTGGGAGGAATTTTTGTTATGTACGAAAGGTGAGAGTGCCCTGAATGACTCTTCATATAGTTTAGCTATTTCATAAGCATCCAAAAGAGTATAGGGGTTGGCTAGTTTAACTAATGGTTTGATTTCTGGTTTAAGCCCACTAATGAAGCTAGCAACATAGTGTGCTTCATTCAATAAAGGGTTTAGGATGGTCATGTGGTTGATTAACTCATCAAATCTATTTTGGTACTGGTCTATGGTACTCTGTTGTGTAAGTTTATTGAATTCCTCCACAATGTCTTGATTTTTTCAAGTTCCCAAATCTTCTACAAACTTCATAACAGAACTTGCTCCATGGCACACTTTCTTTAAGATGAGCTGAATACCCATCTAGCCAAAGATCCACCATGTCTCCAATATGCATCGATGTGTAGTGTAGTTTCTCATTTTCAGGGATATCATACAACTCGGAAAACTTTTCACACCTCCTCAACCAACATCTCGGGTTATCTCATCAAATTCAGGGAAGTTGATTTTGGATTTCAAGGTTCTGGGGTTATTATAGTTTCCTGGTGTATGTACGATAGTTCCGGGTATGGTGGGTGGTGAGTTGGAGTACATAGGGTTGCTGAATATTGGGGGACTTGTGAATAAGGGTGCTGGGGGAAATGTGAAGCATCTACCCACACTCTGACTCGACGACGCATATTGATTAGAGTAAGAAATATGGGTTTTGCTACCTGAAAGCTGTTCAAATTCAGCTGCCAGAGGAATGAGTTGCAAGTTGGTTGGAAATGACCCAATCGCGATGTTTGCCTGAGTTGTAGCAGGGTTTGCTGCTGGAGTCGCTGGTGCTGACCCTCCCGGTTGAATGACATTCAAACTCGTCATAATGAGTTCAAACTTTCGATTGGCTTCGCGATTTTCGTCCAGTAGTTTTTGTTCTAAGTTTTCCAGTCTTTTGCCTATACTCGATTTGATTGCTTCAAGCTTTTTACTCGTGTCCTCGGCTAATACTGTTAGCTGCGTCTTGAGCATTCGAATCTCATCGTGTATGTTTTGTATCTCCGGCGAGATGTTAATTCTCGGCGTCGAATCAGCTCCTGATACCATTTGTAACAGATTTGGAGGTCTTCTACACTGAAATCAGAGAAGAGCAGAGAAGAAGGGGAAAAGAGAAGATAGAGAGAAAGAGAGATTAGGTTAATATTTCTGAATATTCCCCAAATGAACGTTACATTGGTATATAAAAGAAAGGACTGAAATTGTAAATACTAGATAGTATAAAAATAAACTTAAAGACTAAAGTAAACATTTTCTAATACTTGTCACATAATACAAATGTGACAAATTGCTGGAGGATACTACATTCAACAAATTCCCCCGTTCATCGTCTGGTTAAAATACTTGAGTTATAGCTACTATAGCTATAAGTTGCTTCTTGGGGTTCAGTACGATGAGAGTGACTACTATGAATGTTCAAAAGGAATCTATTGTCAAATTGCAAATTTACCCGCCATTAAATCAGTAGGCTTAAACAATATGTGGATCGATGTCTCTATCATGGCTGTGATGCTGATAGGCTACAGACTTGTTGCTTATCTAGCACTCACTCGTGTACGATGATGATTCGATGGAGACATGAAGAAGATGACAAAAATTTTGGAGTTAAATTTTCTGCAACAGAGGACTAGGAATGTTTAGGGGTGGCCTTATATCAGTTCGGTTCTGTTTTGTATAAAAAAAAAGTATGAACCGAATAAAATTCGATTTTTATTTTAAAAAATCGAATTAAACTTTTTTTTAAAAAAAAATCGAACATATCAATTTATATCACCGAACGTATCGGTTTATATCGTTTTTTCCAATCCAAGTGTATCAACATCCTCTAAGGATATGATACACACGTCGACTTATCACATACCGTCGATATCTCATTTTCGATGATCATTAATCGAGACTGTTTTAAGAGTTACATTATAATATTAATATTTCACACTATTAATAATCACGTAACCTCTAGAGATGCATGTTAAAGAATATTATAAACAATCAACTAATAATTTAATAATTACAAATGTCAAAATATTAATCTCCATTAATACGAATGTGTATAAAGTACATTTGTCATAATATAGATTGTCTCTAGAACATAAATATACTTTCACGAAGCTAGACGAAAATTAGACAGCAACAATCTCAAGATAAGCTAGCTGTTATATATGAAATAGACCAAACATTATGCAATACTACTAGATAACTCTTGTTAGAACTTTATGTTGAAGATTGTCTGAATAAAGATTGATGATTATTCTCCAACTCAGTTGTGCCAGATAGGATCGAATCTATGTTGCTCGGATCCTTTAAAAAATATGATTATATCTGTATTGGTCCTCCGAAAACAATAGTCTTTGAACAGTGGCGCCGGAGCCAGATGTATTCAATGAGCGTAATTGGCACTCTTTCATCGGATAATTACACTGTGTAACTAGGAAGTAAATATGAATAATTTCTTATTATGTATATATGTTATATATTGATTCCTCTTGACTTCTTCATGAGATTAGTCTTTTATATTTTGACACCCCTTAGTGAAAGACTTCGCCACTGTAAGGATCCGACACCCAGACAACATTTTCGAAAAATCCTAGCAAGATAGACTGAAATAGTGGCGGATGTAGGGCACGATTATTAGGTTCAACCGAACCTAGTGTTTGACATAGAGTACAATTATTAGGTTCAACCAAACTAGTGTTTTGGAACGAGTATGAATATTTATGTTAAAAATCACGAAATTTTAAATATATACGAAATTCTAAACTGATAATTTCAAAATTGACGAATTTAGTGATACAAAAATAAAGGCTGAACCAATTAAATTTAAATCTTGAATCTATCTTTAAACTAAAATGTAGGTCAATGCAATAGAGGAGCTAGAGAGCTAGAGAACACATTAGTGAAAAGTGAAGTCAAAAAAGCCTGTCATGCTATCTCAACATTGGACAATTGACATTTCCGTCCTTTTATCTCAACTTTCAGCCATCGACCGATAACTTTAAATTAATTAACCGATCATTATAGGGGTAAAAGGGAATTTCAGTTATAGTCTTAATAAATTAGTGGGTCCCTAGTTAATTATATATTATTTTCTCACTGTTTCCCTCCGTTTGAGTAATTCAAACATGTCTCTGCCAATCAATTTTTTCACATTAGCCTAAAAAATTCTTTCATATTTCCAGAGAATCTTCCAAATCATAAACACTTGTTTACGAATATGAAATTTGTCATCTCAATAGAAATAAAACTCCTTTTCTCCATGAGCCCATACTATCTTCCGTCACTCCACTCGATCAATAGAGGGGAGGGGGTCTTAGCGAGTAAAACAAGAAGGACGACAAACATAAATAGTAATTTAGAGGGAGCGAAGTGAGTGAACGGTCTCTAATCAAAGAGTAAATTCCTGGGAAGAGACCTCGTCCTCTTTCTCTTTCGATAGACTTCCTGAACGAAAGTACCTCCCAAAGGTTCTACCTTTTCTTGTGCGTTCGGGAATAAATAGAAAGTTTCTAAATGTATAGAAGACTCTCAATTGATTGGTTGTAATGTTCACGAGGTTGTAACAGGATCGTCTCAATAAGATTAGAGCCTAAAACCACACTTCATATAGAGGTCCTAATTTTTTTTAGGGAAAAGTACATGGTGTGACCATCATGGAAAAAAGGCCAAAAAGGCCCCATTTTGAACAAATGACTTGATCTGGCCGGCCGGCCCAAAATAATGCCAAGCGCTAGCCGGCCCAGCTTTCCCAGTCCCATAATTCTCTTGCAAGTTGTATTTGTTTTGGGCCCAAAATGGGGAACGTTACTACTTGCTATTTATTTTGGGCCTATTATATATTTGCTAGGCATATACAGGCAATGATGGCCCTTTTTGCGATTGTACGGCATGTATGATATCCTTTCATTCTTAATTTGTTTAAATAAATATTTTCTTCCGTCCATATTTAGTGTTTTTATTAAGGCTGGCCAACGGATCGGCCCGGTCCCGGCCCCAACCCGATCCCCCCTAATAAAAATGGGGACGGGACCTGGGCTCGTCCCGCCCCGATCCCACCCCGGTTGCTACCCGATCCCGCTCGCCCCCCTTCCCTTTGCAAAAATGGTCGTTGCACAACGGCTATTTTATATTTTGGTCGTTGTGCAACTGTCAATTTGGCCTCCCCTACCCCCTTAATATTTATTTTTAACTCCTAAGTAAATATATTTACACTTTAACGTAATTTTTCAACTATAAATACATCATTTTCTCTTCATCATTCTTATAAAACTTCCTATAATCTCTCAATCTATCTCTCTACAAGCCTACATTGCCTACTAAATATTATATTTTATTTGTTCATTTGTATAATTGTATCAAAGTTCAAAAATTGAGAGTGAAGTTGACAACTAGCTCGAGGATCATCCATCGAGCAAGGTTTCAATTTTCAACCTCGATTACAAGTCGATGTTACGTCGGCGTTTGATACCTTTGTTCCTTCTTTAAATTATTATTGTTAATTTATTTTAATTATCGTACTTAATTTCATTATTTTAAATTTTTTATTTACATAATTAAAATGGAAGGATTAAGAGGTATGTTTAAGGGTAAAGATGCTTCTTCTAGTAGGGTAAAAAGGACATAGTACTTCTTCTAGTCATCTTATTCCTAGACGAGATGATTTGATTGATTACACTTATGTAGATGAAACATATTTTTTTAATGAGATATATTCTGCAAATGAACCAGACTTTAATTTAGAAGATAATCTAGATGACACACCCACTAATCTAGATGACACACCCACTAGTGCACCTCAAACTGAAACTAGAACACTTCATATTCCCCCTAGTATGAGACGAGAACCAACACAATGAAAATTAAAACCATATTTTTCTAATTATTTTGATATAAAATGTGTGTGACATATTTATAACTTAGTTGTAAAGGATGGTATATCACTTTTTGAAGACATTCTTAATAAAGTACAATTTCTTATAACCTTTATTTTTAGAAGTAATAAAATACAAAAAAAAAAAAAGAATATAAAAATACTTGTCACGATTGTGGACTACCTTATAGAAAAATTACTGAAGAAGTAGCCACTAGGTGGAATTCTCTACATGAACAACTTGTTGCTTATGATTATAAAAGAACTATAACTTTATTTTTTAACACTCATAATCAATATCCAACTGATATGCTTGTAGATAACGATTGGAAAAAAAATTCAGAACTTACTGTATTTTTAGAGAATTTTTTTTAAGCAACTAAAGATTTTTTTGTATATATTATCTTACTATTTTAACTATGTTATTTTATATAGCTCTAATATTTTTGTTACTTACTGAATATATGGAAAACCCATCTTATAAAGCACCTATTAAAAAATATTTATCAAATTAAAAAAATATTCTTTTCCTATTCACACTATTTATATTATTGGTGTTGTATTAAATCCAACTATTAAATAGATGGTTGTAAAGCACTTATTGAAACTATTTATGATTGTATAGCAGTACTTCCACATCCGACTCCAAAAAATCCAAATGAACGACCAACTTACGAACCAACTAAAGAAGAAGTTTTGTCTAGCATACAATTTAAAGAGGGGGTATCACTGGATCATCAAATTCGTTCAAGAAAATCCATTCTTCTCTGGATCGGTTCTCCGTAGCATCTTCTTTCCACCATTCTTTTCCTCTAAGAAATGATACTTTTAATATGGATTTTCTCTCTTCTTATTTTGCTTTTTTTTAGCAACCAACCGACTTCTATACCATCTTCTTCTTCTTCTTCTTCAGGACAACCTTATAAAAGACATGTTGTTTCTGCGGCTAGTATTGAAAGCCTTAGAAATAGAATGTTTAGTGGTACTACTACTAATCAAGTTAGCGAGTTTGATGTTTTTGTTATGCAGGGAAGTGTACTGTACCAAACAGTTCTCGATGAAGAAGGACTTGAAGACTTGCTTAAATACTTGAGGAAAAATGAAAAGACATTTCCAACACTAGCAAATATGACCCGATATGTGTTGAACATTCAAGTGTCATCAACAACGTTTGTAAGCATTTTTTCTGTCGGAAGATTTCAAATAGGAGAGCACATACATTCTTTGGCGAGAGACAGCTAGAAGATTGCAGTTTTATTCAGAGATTGGATACGAGCGGAGCGTAGAAGGTGCAGTCAACCAGAGATCAATGAAAAAGATGATTTAAACTACAATGAAACTCTGTCCAACGGAACTGGAAGCGACGTCGACCAATTTCACCAACAAATTCTAATTTCAATTTTCAACCGAAGAACCACAAGACATTGTGAAGAAACTAGAATGTGTTTTAAAAATGTAATTTTTTAATTGCAATTTTACTATGTTATTTGCAACTTTCAACACCACAAAGTTGTAATTTTGAAATTGTATTACAAAAAAAAAAAATCTATTAAATAATATAAGAGACACAAAAACAACATTGTGATATTTTTATTACACTATATTGTTCAATTATTGAAGTGTTTATATATGTTATTTTTTAAAAATTAAGTGCCAAAAAAACCGATCCCGACCCCGTCCCGCCAAGACCGGTCCCTTTTTCCGACGGGATCAAGAATAGGACGAGAAATCGACGGATCCCGCCGGGGACCTATACGGCTATACCACCCTCCCCAGACCCGTCGGGTCCCGGCCCACTGGCCACCCCTAGTTTTTATCTTTCTTTTTTTTACATAACAAGTTAATATGTATGATCCTATCTCAAATTTCATTATATTTATTGGACATGTTTTTTTAATGTGATAAGACTAATTCAATATTGTATGAGTAATTAAAATTTAGATATTCAAGATTTATACGAAAAAATATTCCATGTATAATATGTGTATACTTACTAAGGATACATTAATTATATATTTATTAAATATAAATTATACGTTGATTATATATACATTATACAATAATGATATATTTTATATATTTATACTTTAGGGATACATATTCTATATGATAATGATACAATTTCTATATGTGTGATACATTTTTTACTACATATACAGTAGTGATACATATTCTATACAACAATGATACAGTTTCTATACGTATGATACATTTTTTATACATATACAGTAATGATACATATTCTATACAAAAATGATACAGTTTCTATACGTAATGATACATTTTTTTCTATACATATACAATGGTGATACATATTCTATACATATGATACACTTTTTATACATATGATTGAAACTATACAACAACGATACATTTTCTACACTTATACATTAGTGATACATATTCTATATAACAATGATACATTTTTTATACTTGATACATTTTCTATACATATATGGATACACATTTTATACAACAATGATACACTTTCTATACGTATGATACATGCTATACATTTTAAAACACAATATTTCCCAATCCAAGGGGGTCTTCAGCTTTGAAGCAATTTCCAATCTATACAACATTAGTTAAACTTATAACATCAACAAAAATCAGGAAAACCATCGAAAAGAGTTCTTCCATCATCATCAATAGCGAGATCTTAGTAATATCTACTATTCTAAATTTAAACAAAGTTAAGCTTCAACTAAAAAACAGAGAAATAATTGTAAATCATAAACGAAAGCAAGCATCGCAAATCAATCCACAAGAATTACACAGTACACATAACTTTTTTTAATAATATATATATTGAATACAACTTTTTTTTAGGCGTCGAGCAATTGCTTTACTGACCTCATAGTCGAGCGCCGCCCTGTATTTGACTAGTATTCCCGCTGGGTACCTTACTATTCTTTTTTTCAAATTGAAAGAATTAATTTCTTGATTATTCTTATTGATGAAATGCATATATATATAAGTTACAATAGGATTTTTTTTTCCTATTCTACATCTAAAACCCTATTTTATTTGAAGACTAACTATACATTATGGTAATATTACACTATTAATTTAAGTACAAGACTAATATTTAAATGTATACCATAATATACAAAACAGTCTGTGATGGGCTGCCACTGCGGACTGGGCCTTGATCGTGATCTGCATTGGGCTGCTGCTTGGTCGTGATCCTTTGGATATACACATAATATACATTTGTATATTATGTGTATATTTAACACACACCCGCAGTCATAGCAGACGATCTTCATACGCTGAAATTGTCTCTAAAATTTTCAAAAAGGACCGAGGAAAGACCATTTGTAAAGATGTCTGCAATTTGATATCTTGAAGGGACATGACAGACACGTATTTGTCCTTTAATTACCTTTTCTCGAACAAAGTGAATGTCCATCTCTATGTGTTTAGTGCGCTGGTGCTGAACTGGATTACCAGAAAGGTAGATGACACTAATATTATCACAATACACCAATGTAGCTTTCTGAATAGGACAATGGAGCTCTAAAAGAAGATTATGTACATGACTCAGAAACCACATTGGCTACCCCTCGATACTCGGTCTCTTCACTCGAACGTGAAAGTGTAGATTGACGTTTTGCAGACCATGAGACCAAGTTATTACCAAGAAATATACAATATCCAGACGTAGACCATCTGGTGTCAGGACAACCACCCCAATCAACATCTGTGTAGGAGACACGCGTAGACGTCGACGAAGGATACAAATGTAAGCTATACTCAAGTGTTCTCTGAATATACCTAAGAATGCGTTTAGGGGCATTCATATGTTCAATCCTAGGGTCATGCATAAACAAACACACCTACTGTACGACATAAGTAATATCAGGTCACGTGAACGTAAGATACTGAAGGACCCCTGCAAGACTACGATAGCGGGTCGGATCCTCATAGGGGGAGCCAGCTGCAACACCCAACTTGAGTTTAGTATCAACTAGAGTGGAAGTGGACTTACAGGATGACATCCCAACCCTCTCAGTGATCTCAGTTGCATACTTCCTCTGTGATAAAAATAGTCCACCTGCATGGCGAGTGACAACAATTTCCAAAAAAATAACTCAATGGTCTCAAGTCTTTCATGGCAAACTCAGAACTGAGCATTGTCATAATAGACCAGCGTAATGTATCAGAAGAGACAATCAAGATAATATCATCCACATATAACAGTATAGAAGTCATGAAAGACCCCCAATTATATATGAACAATGAATTACCAGACATGTTGTGAGAGAATCCAATAGTCGAAACATAGTCAGCAAACCTTTTATACCAAGCTCGTGGAGACTACTTAAGTCCATACAAGGACTTATTCAACAAACATACATGATGAGGATATCTAGTATCCCTAAACCCCAAGGGCTGATGCATATAGACTGTCTTCTTGAGATCACCATGTAGGAATGCATTCTTCACGTCTAGCTGATGAATGGGTCATGCTTTTGACAAAGCCAAGCTAAGAACTATGCGAATGGTAGCTGGCTTGACCACTGAACTAAATATTTCACCACAATCCACACCAACTTGCTGAGTCTTACCATCACCTACAAGTCGAGTCATATGTCTTGTAAAAGATTCGTCAGAATTATCCTTATGAGCAAAAATCAACATAGACCGAATAATATTAACGCCAGATGGACGGGGTACCAAATCTCACGTCTTATTATCAATAAGCATTATATTCATCAGTCATGACAATTTTTCAATCTGGGTCTTTTAAAGCAGACACATAATTACAGGGTAGGAGTGATTTAAGAACATTAGAATTTAAATTTAAAAATCTTTTTGGTTTAAAAATACCCCGTTGGGCTCGGGTGACTGGACCATGACTTGGGGCTGGATTGGGTGAATTTTGAGAAATTTTGGAAGACAGAACGGACTAGCCAGCAGGCAGTGGGCCTGCTGGCCCAACACGGTGAACTGGGGCAACTTCACTTATTGGACCAGTCTCGGTACTGGGATGGGCAACAGACCTAATTGCCGAGATTGGCCCAGTACTATTTCTGGGAGCAGAAGATGGCTGGAACGAGGCAGTTGGACCAGCGGGCATTGGGCCCGCTGGTGGAGTCGAGTTGCGGGACATATCTGAAAAATGATGGATAATATATGGTGAGATAGCATCATCCAAAAAAATATACGAACTAGGCACGAGATTATCTACCTTAGAAAATGGAAATTGAGACTCATAAAAATAACATGACGACTACTAAGGATTCGTTTAGATGACAAATTAAAGCATTTATAACCACGATGATTTGACGGATAACCCAAAACACACAAGGGGTAGAACGTGCCTGATGTTTGTTAATTGTGGTGGATGGAAAGAGTGGATAACATAAGCATCCAAAGATCCTAAGATGTGGATACGAATGAGTCTTATTATATAAAATTTGAAGAGGGGACAGATATGTCAAACATTTAGAAGGAAGAATATTAAACAGATATGTAGCCATTTGTGGAGTATGATGCCAAAACAACGGAGGTACGGAAGAATGAACCAATAAGATGTGGATAATGTTATTAATGGTACGAATATTACGTTCAACTTTCCCTTTTTGTAAAGACGTATGAGGACAAGAAAAATGAAAATTTATCACATTGTTAGCACAAAACTCCCGAAACTCCCATTGTCATATTTTTTGCCATTATCACATTGAATATTTTTATTTCTCATTCGAATTGAGTTCTAATGAAAGCTCTAAATTTTAAGAAGATGGAAAAAACTTGGGCGCTATTGAAACGTCCATAAAAATTTAGAATAATCATCCAAGAATAAAACATAATAACGATGTCTCATAGAATTGAGAACGAGAGATGTCCATAAATCACTATGAATAATATCAAATGACATTGAAGTATGAGAATTTGAGGCTACAAATGAAAATTTAATAATTTTTCCTAGATAACAAGATTGACAATTTGGAGTACTACACGTACCCTTACAGTAAATAAAATTATTTCTATCTAAAATAGATGACACCGGATGACTTAGACGAGCATGCCACAAGGAAGGAGCAAGAGTTGTAAAAGTGGTTGGTATGACTTGACGCGAGAAACTGAGACTTATTGCGATTGGATAAAGATCTCCCCTACTGTCACACCTCATGAGAGAACTCCCGGTCTTGAAATCCTTCACAAAAAACCCAAACGGATCAAAATTAATAGAAACCCAATTATCAGTGGTGAATTTACGGACATACACCAAAATTTTAATTAGTTTTGGGGCATGAAGGGTATTTTTCAAGACAAGTGGTGGATGGGGAGAAGACAATGTTTTATGACTATAACCCTTAATTGGAATTGAATTACCATTACCAACAATTATACCACGATTACTGCTCAAATTGGAATACGATGAGAGAGTACTTTGATCGGATGTCATATGAGTAGTGACGTTTGTGTTCATGTACCAATTTGGGTCCGATTGAGTCATTCCAAGCGTGTGCATTGCGACTTCAATATCGATTTGTGTGGGTCCCACTGCGTGATGGGCTTGAGGAGGCCAGGGCCCAAGCACCCTAGACTGCTTCCCCGACACACTGCTGGGCCTGAAACCCAGTGTTGGACCCGAGAAACTAGGCCGATCGGGAAAAGCGGGCCCGATTTCGGGTAATAAGATGGGCATTTGGATGGTTATTGACTAGGGCCATTGCTGCGTGCATTGGGGTCCACTGTGGGCCCCATGTGTTACACCTCGTAAGTTTAAGACAAGGATTAAGAACGTCATTAAGGATTAAGATTCAATTTTTGAATTTAAGTATATTCTTACGTGTGAGTACGGAATAATTTTCGGTAATAACGTATGTGGCGCCAGAAATTTCTTTAATAATAATGATTTATATATATGCATGAATCCCGTCATGGATTAGTAAGGTATATCAGATACGACGGTAAGAATTTAAGGCAACGAGGGTTGAGATTAAATTAAGATTTACTACTTGGGGTTGTTTCTATCTAAGAGGGCATTAAAAGGGCCAAAGTGTAAAATTTTAAAGCTATTTTCAGATTTTAAATTAAAACATCTCAAACCCTTTTTCATTTAAATTTCAATTCCATTCTTAAAACACTAACTCTCATCTATTTCCTCTCAAATCCAAATTTGAAATTAACCTCAATCCCATAGTCAAATTAGGTTCTTACTTCTCTTCTTCCTAGCCTAATTCCTCTACAATTACAAGCTTAAGAAATCACCCAAAAACAGTGGCAAAAAAACGTGCCACTGTCGAGAGTTGTTGCCCAGAAATTTCGAATTTTTGGATGAAATTTTCGAAGGAAAACATGTATAAATGATGGGTTGACATTATGGAATGATTGCATGTTGAATTGGAGTTAAAAAAATGAATAATTGGGCAAGAAAAGGACCAAAACAGTGGCATTTTCCCCTGGGACAGTGAGCAGATTTTCGGGACTGCTGGACAGATTTTTAGTCAAATTTGGAAGGGAATATATCCTAGCATATTAGGAGTTTTTGGGTGTTTCAAAAGCCTAAAATGAAGTTAGTCGAGTCTAGTTTCCAACGCAATAAACCGGTCGTCGATAGGACACTGGAGTAGAGAGTTATCGACGTTACAAGTTCAGCTGACGAAGCAGTGACTAAAAATCAGGACTGTTTTGGGGATTAAATTAAGGTATGAAAATTCTTTTTTCCATGCTATAATCAAAGTTGCATATTGTTGTAGTTGAAGTAATGGACTTGTGTTAGGAAGAAATCTTGAATTTAGACAATGCATGTGGAATTTGATGTTGAACCGAAATTGGACTATTTTGGACATGCGTTGGATTTGTATGTTGTGTTGTAAATTCCATTACTAATTGCGTGTTAAAAATGAAATAACTTGTGAAGATTTAAGATGTGTTCATTATATGGAGTTGTTGGAAAATAAGTTGAATTATTTATTAAGGAAAGAGTAAATGGTTGCATGTTAAATGGCCTAAAACTCATGAATAACTTTCGGACATTGTGCGACCCTTTACGGGCTGTTTTGGTGCCATATAATCGTTGTTTCTATTATTGACATCGTCACTAATTGTGTGTTAACAATTGAAAGAAGCATTGGTACTTGGTGATGTAATTAGTTATATAAGGTGACGCGAGACGAAATGGATTTAAGAAACCAAGAAACGAATTATGAAATCTTTTTAGACATTGTCGTAACATTTTAAGTATTGAATGAATATGGTAAATAGGTACGATAGTCACCTTGATGATTTAAATTATTGTCTTTCATAAGTAACGAGAAAGGGGTTATATGACGGCGTATATGCGGTATATGGAGCCTAGTTAGATTACATATTGAAATGGTTGGATTGTTGGTTTGAGTTGGATTGTTAGTTGGAGTTGAATTGCTGGCTGATTTGGATTGTTGGAAAATTGTGGATACGCACATAAACAAAGGAAATGCTGCCCAAATTTTTATAGAAATAAGGGAGCCGTTATTCATATAACTTACATTAGAGAATCAAAATTGACGAGCGTGTTATTCCTTATTATAGGTTGAAGTACTAGACGAGGCATACCTTAATATCGAGTTGATTAGTTCGCCTAAGAGGTATGTGAGACCTTTACTTCTTTCTTTTGGCATGATTTCTTTTATGAAAGTACGGCGAACGTACTTAACTCCTACTAGTTCAGTTTTAAAAATGATTATTTACTAGTGATTATGATTTCAGTAACAGAGTTTATGGTAATAATTTTATTGAGAGTCACATAATGATTTTAATTGCATTCAGTTGCTCATGATATCTACTCGTGCTAAGTGTTACTATTTCACTCCACTGAGTCGGACTGAGTCATGTTCGTGCGCGCCATGCATCATTCATCGAGTCCTCACTAGAGGCGAGACACGTTATATATATATATATACTGATTACATCGAGTTCCTCCATAGAGGCGAGACACGTTCTGTAGCAGATACTGATTCCATCGAGTCCTCCATAGAGGCCGAGACATGCTATCTGATTTTATATCTGCATACATGAGCATGATGATTTATGATTCAGTATACATGATATAATTTTCAGACATGATTCTCAGTTTTATGAAATTTGATGACTCTTTTTTTTACTTGATACAATTGTTATTCAGTTTCAGTATTTTATATTTTACATACTCAGTACATTATTTCATCGACCCCTCTCACTTTGCGTTAAATGCCCGCGAGTTCAGTGTTGAATAGGTGACCCTCCGTCTAGGATTTCACAACAGTTGGAGCTCCTTTGTTCCGGAGCGGCTATTTTGGTATGCACCTTTATCTTTCGAGACTTATGCATATTTTGAGCACGACGGTCTGTCCGTCATATGTCGATATTGCACTCTTAGAGGTCCGTAAACGATTGTAAATTTGGATGTTTGTACCTTGTTTTTGGGGTTTTTAATGTTGTTATCTAGTGGCAGCCTTGTCGACTTGCATATTTTGATTATGTCTTTGTGCACGTGATGTTGGTGGGTGGCAGCCTAGTCGGCTAGCCTATTATGATTTGTTGTTTTGTTGTTGTTTTGGCAGCCTTGTCGGCTCGCCCATTTTAGGGATTTGTTGTAAAAGGAGCGTTGTGCTGCCGAAATTTCTATAAATCTCTGTATTAGATAAATTAAGAGTGACAGGTCAGCAAGGACGTCCAATTAGGACGTTTAGTCGCGGCCCGTCGGGTCGGGTCGTGACACCATCTGCTGCCACTGCTGACTGGGCCGAGTACCTCCGCTGCTACTGTCACTGTTCCGGTTGCCGCCACGATTCTTGCCATTATTTATATGATTTTGACCCTTTTTACCACCGTCGTTGTTGTGATTTTGGCTTGAGTTGGTGGAACCGGAAGGAGAAAAATTTGACTCAGTCATCATGACGACATGACTAGCCCCGATAGCCGCCTTCTTAGCCAACCAAATTTCTTCCAATATAAGCATGGAGTGTGCTTGGTAGAATGCCGGTAGAGGGTTACTTTGACGAAGAATTGAAGCAACGCCATTATAGGCCTCAGACAGGCCTGCAACCATCTGTAGAACGAGACGACTATTACTAATAGGAGCACCCACGTTGCGAAGTTGGTCCGCTAAGTCCTTGAGTCATTTGTAATAAGATGAAACGTTTGGAAAATTCTTCATCTTGACTTGAGAAATTTCTGTTCAAGGGTAACAATGCGTGAATGACTGTTATCTTGGAAGATATCACACCATCGATTCCAAGACTCCATAGTTGTGGATTTGGGTTCCATAATTGTCTGTAAAATGTCCATGTAGATAGTGACATAAATCCACTGGAGAACTTTTGCATTAAGCGTGATCCATAATTTTGGATCGTCTGCTTTGGTGGGCACAACCTCCGTAGCCGCCGTATCACCTATCATAGGAGTAGCCGGAGGAATTATGTGGTGGAGGACTTGATGTGCCATCACATGAATTTTGAATAATTCCGCTCACATCCCATATTGGACGTTTTCTAGGTCAAGAACAATACGAAGGACACTCTTAATGTTAGAAACTGTGATGACATAATGAAATGTGTTTTTATTAGTCATGGGGAATAAAACACGAAGATTCGGAGAAGAGAATTTTTGAGGGAGTTTTTGGAAGACAATTTTGTCTCGGTTTTAGTGAAACTCGAGAAGGGGGGGGGGGGGGTATCACGGAATTTTGAGAGAAAAGAGAGGAGCGGAAACAAGGTAAAAATAACCTAGACTCTTGATACCATGAAAGAATTAATCCCTTGATTATTTTTATTGATGAAAGACATATATATACAAGTTACAATAGAAAAATCATTTTCCTATTCTACATCTACAACCCTATTCTATTTGGAGACTAACTATACAGTTACGATAATATTACACTACTAATTTAGGTACAAGACTAATATCTAAATATATACCATAATATACAAAACAGTCTGTGATGGTCTGCCACTGCGGACTGGGCCATGACTGTGATCTGCATTAGGCTACTACTTGGCCATGATCCTTTGGATATACACATAATATACATCGTATATTTAACACAAATGTCAAGACAAACGTAGAGATGGAAAAATAGTTGCTATTAATCTCTCCTCCATTGCCTCATTTCCACCAAAGCAATTTTAAGGAAGCTATTAGGAGTAATATCTCGATTATCCTCACTCTTCTCCAATTCTCTCTTTTTCCTTTACTCTCCCCATTTTTAATCAACCAAATTCACCAACTCTGGTTAAGAAGGTGAGAAGAATAAGATTCGAAAATAATTGTTTACAAGGATTTGAATGGTTCTTTGGAAATATGAAGAATTGTTTAGGCTAACTGAGAAAGATTAATTGAGACAACGTTAGGATTACTTAACGGAGGAAACTGGGGAAAAATAATATATGATTAATTAGGGTATCTACTAATTAATTAAGAATATAAGTGAGGGAGGAAATATCAATTGTCCAATGTTGAGGGAGGTATTTGATTTTAAGCAAAGTTGGAGGACTAAAATGATTTCCACAAAAAAATAAAAACTATAAGACATAATAATTGACAATTCAAAATATTTAAAAGATATATGAAAAAGTCACCGTAAAAAAAAAGATTTATTTAAATCTCAAAATTCGAAAAATATCACATAAATAGAGACGGGAGATGTTAGGGGGTGAAAGCAAGATCCGAAAGGAAAGAGCTCTGTACTCGAGGGTGATAAACCAATGAAAAACGTTCCAAGCTACTCGACAGACTATAAGGAAAGAGAGGCGTAAAGACCGCTTTCAGGAGTGAAGCTGCTTGACCATCTCTGACGATTAATCAACAATTCGAAGTGTGAGGAGTACTTACTTTAGTATTTTCTTTTTAAATATCATTAATATAACAATATTCCGTCTATCCTATTTTATGTGATAAAGTTCGGAGTTCGAAGTCAAAATCTTATTTTGTGTGAATTCAAACATAGATTTTTTTAAAATAAAAATAAAGTTTACATATTTAAAAAGTGCATTAAAATATTAAAGTCATAATAATAATAATAAAATACTATTATAAAAATATTAAACAGGGTATCCAATAAAATCACCGTATTATAAAATTAAATAGAAGGAATGCTATCCCAAAAAAAACTTATTAAGGTCTTCCATTTGAAATTCAATTTTTTCATGGAAGAAGGAAAAATAACAGATTCAATAGTTATTAACTTTTAAAAAGAAAAAGGTAAAACATTTATGGGGCAAACCTGTTTTGATACCGCTATTTAACTTGTAATTACTTAATAAAATTTCTTGTATATAAAGTCACTTCACATATGAAGTGTATCAAGTTAGTTTTGACAAAATCAAACTTCAGACATAGTGTCTGAAGTAGTAAAAATGACTGAGCTTCAATCATATATATCTGAACTTTAGCTATATGAAATTTTAAATACATTGTTTAAAGTTAGACTTTGTTAAAATTAACTTCAAACACTACATGTTTTAAGTTGTTACGAAATGAGTACACGTATAATGTTTTTTAAATATGAGCACAAATTAAATGGCGATGCCAAACTCGGATATCCATGCACTTCGCCCAACAAAAAGTAACAGCTTGTTGCACAAATTTCATTCATACGGTCTGGTCTTTAATTTTTGTCCCTCAAATCGTTGGTCTTTAATTTTTGTCTTTGATTCTCATTTAATGAACATTTATGAATGAAATACCCTTATTTACGAAACCAGAAACTCTGGGTTCGATTCCCAGTAGAATTGGGTAGAAAAATTTCTCAAGGCGACATTTCATTGCCTTGTCCCACATAAGTTCTGAACTAATGAAGTTATCTGGTATAAGTTGTGTAGTAAATAATTTGCAAGACATAGAAATTTTGTCTTGTCCGGCATAAGTTCTGTAGAAATAAAGTTATACCGGATAACTTAATTCCTACAAAGCTTATATCGAACTACAAAACTTTGTTTTGTGAAATTAAATCAGGTAGGCCAAATTAATATTTTTATTTTTCTGAGAGACCCGGCCCTATTAAATTTTGAGAGACCCGGCCCAATGTCCTCCCCACTAGCAGCCCAATAGGTCGTTTACACAGTAACCTGAAAAAGTGATTTTCCGACTGTAAAAACTACAACTTTGCCATTCCTTCACCAAAACCCCTCATTTTCCTCTCTCGCAAGGGTTTCACAGAATCCAAGTAAAAAACAATCATGGCGTCATCATCTAGGGTTTTCGGTAACTATTGCCGAACTCTAATGGCTGCCGCAAAGAGGTCCACCACAAGTACAGCTCCACCCACCACCACCACCACTGCCACCACCACCACTGCCACTACCGCCAAGGAGACTGTAAAAGGTCGTTATAAAGGCATACTAAAGCCAGTACCGATTTCACCTGCTTTAGGAAAATTTGTGGGTGCTACAGAAATATCACGTACTGATGCTATTAAGAAAGTCTGGGATTACATCAAAACTAATAATCTTCAGGTCCCACTTTCTCTCTCTTTATATATTACTTACTAATTTTTAGGACATATAGTTACTTATATTACACTCTACCCTCCCCAGACGTGAGATTTCACTTGTTGTACAGTTACTTATATGGTAGAGAATGAACCTTTGCATGACGGTATAGAGTTGCTCTTTGAAATAGCATCTTTTGTAGAAATGTAAGGAAAAAGTTGCTAAGATATAGATAGACACCTTAACTGACCTCAACTGACAATTAAACACTCCAACTTTGAGAATACATATCTAGACGCTTCAATTCGTCCCTATTGTGTCTCGTGGACACACGAAGCTAAAGTGTCACATAAATTTTGGAAGTGGCTAGATGATCATTTTGTAAGTTGGAGTGGAGACGAGTTGAGGTGTTTAGATGATCATTTTGTTTGTTGGAGCGTTCACCTGACAGTAGAGGCCAAGTTTAAGTGTCTATCTATGTATTCTGCCTAAAATGGAACTATTTGATATGCATGGCACATATGAGGGTCAATTTGGTAGGACATATGAGTTGTACATGGTACAGGGGAGCACTTGGCGCAACGATGAAATTGCTAATTTGGCAACTTGTTGGTCAAGGATTCGAGGTGTGAAAATAGCCTCTTTGCAAATATGAGGGATTTGGAGTGGGTTTTTGTTTGGGGTATGTCAAACCTGAGCTGAGTCAATTATGGCTACCTGGTGTTTGTACCAGCTATATCAATAAAATGAATGTCGGAAAATGCAAATGTTTGGATAGATATATAGTCATGAAAGATTAGAAAAGATCACGAGTAATCTCATGATTCTTTAAGTAGTTAGCACATTAGATGATAAAATGAAAGAAGTTACTTAAGATGGTTTACCATGTATGCACTGGTTTGTAGGTGTGAAAGTATGATAATTGAAGGTGTTAAGAAGTGGCATGTATAGTTAACATGGCACTTGGAGACATTACATCTTCTTTTAATGAAACAATTTTCACGGGGATGATTGTATTTCCTTCTGTGCTTATCTTCGTACAGGGTGGGGGTTTGTGGTCTGATGGAAAATGGTAGTGATTGTACCTAGCACGTCAGATGCAATCAGCGAACAAGTTGTTTTCTGCTCCTTTGACTAGCTTTATTCATTTAAAGATAGTCAAACCTATTTGCTCAATCACACAATAGATGGAATTTTGACATTCTTGGAGTCTAGTTTTTTCCGTGTGATCAGAAAGTCTTTCAAATGATTTGATGCTGTGCACCAAATTTAAGGATATTATTATTTTTCCTATCTAGTAGACTGCCTTTTACTGGAACGGAAGACCCTACCAAAGTAGACTGCAAGAGGGTGTGGGATCTGCAGGGCTCTTAACATTTCAGCATTGAGGTTGTAAAGTCTCTGTATTGAGCTAGGCTACTGATCAACACGTGATATCAAATGATCAATTCTCTCTCCCCTCTCTGTTATTTTACTTTTTGCCTTATGAGACTTCCACTAAGCTGCGCATAAACTAAGAGATGAGCTTATTTTGGCTGGTCACTGTAGCTCTTTTTTTAAAAAAAACACCGGTTCTATTGTATTCCTCAGCATTAAGGGTATGCTGTCCACCTCCAAAAATTGGCAGAAACAGTAAGTAAAGCAAAAGCAGATTTATAGAGATCCTAAAAATTTGACAAGGCCATCTACTTGTTTTTCTTCCTCTATACAATCTCTTTACACCAAAAATATAAAGATACAATACAATTCCATTTCACTTTATGGATGGAATTGAGTTTATCTTCTAAGCATCTATCATTCCTTTCCTTCCAAACAGCCCACCAAATGCAGGAAGGTATAATCCTCCACCACTTCTTCTGGCTCTTACTGCCCCCTCTTCTAATCCAGCAGCAGCCAGCAGTATGTTCTGGCATAGTCCAGTTGACCTTTGTAAGACTAAAGAACATAGCCCATAATTGGGCAGTAAATTTTCAATGGAGGAATAAATGGTTGTTGGTCTCCCCAGTTTCATTGCAAAGAAAAACCTAGTGACAACTGGCATACCCTTCTTCTGAAGAACTTCATGCGCGAGGCAGGCCCTTTTAACCACCAACCATGTGAAACATTTCATGGTTGGTGGTGGGTGGCTGTTCAACAACAACAACATACCCTGTGTGATCTCACAAGTGGGGTCTGGGGAGGTAAGATGTACGTAAACCTTACCTCTACCTTTGTGGGGTAGAGTGGCTGCTCCGATGGGTGGCTGGTCCAGAATAGAAATTAGCACACTACATGATACTGAATAAACCGGTTAGTGGGATTTCTTCTTATGCTAATTCAAATGTATGATAGACATTGCAGAACTTTATATGAAGAAGTAGGATGCTCATGGCTCGGGGGCCCTCAATACTATGATGTCTGATTTGGTTGCCATGTGCTGAATCATACATGAGTTTTTATTCTCAAGCTACTTCGACACTTTGTATGACCAGCTGAGGCAGTCCTTTATAAGACCCAAGCTAAAAATATTTTTTGATGTAATAAACCTGCAGTTCAAGCATTTTTAACACCATATGTCAATCTTCAGATTTAAAAGTAGAAATTTGTTGTGATATTTCTGAGATATTCCTTAAAGTGTACAACAACAAATAACATACCCAGTGAAATCTCACAAAAGTGGGGTCTGGGAAGGGAAGGGTAGAGTGTACGCAGACCTTGCCCCTCTCTTGGGAGGTAGAGACTGTTTCCGATAGACCCTCGGCATAAGGACAAGATATTTCTTAAAGTGTATTTGATTGAAAAGAAAAACATAATGTAGCCAAGCATGATTCTCTACATTGCACATTTGCTTACCCTCCTATTTTTTTCTGTTAGTTCAATTGTTTGAGATAAAATTAGCTGCAAAGAACAGCAACAATTGTTAAATGATGAATTCTTATATTTCATTATTATAACCAGATGATGGTCATTGATTTCATTAAACCATCATAATTACAAGTTTTTTTTCCTTATCAGGTTTAGGACAATCCAAATACTTCTGATGTTTGAGAAAAAAGTTCCATAATTTAATACGTAGTTATGATCTGAGTCAGCTCATGTTTAATCCACTTGAACAAATGTGTGAATTATCAATTATGTCATATATAATATACACCCTTTAGTTTTCTTGACAAGTAAAATTCATGATCTGCAGAACCCTGCAAACAAGAAGGAGATAAATTGTGATGACAAGTTGAAGACTATATTTGCTGGCAAGGACAAGGTCGGGTTTCTAGAGATTGCAAAGCTGCTATCCAATCATTTTCAGAAGGCTTCTTAAGTTTGCCATTTTGCAGTTCCTGTAAACAATTAGGAGCTTTTCTCGGTAGTGAACTCTCTACTTTAGTAGCTTCTCCTTTTGTTTCCTTTCACTCTGGTTGTAAGCTATGGTGCATAGTTCTGAAATTGGAAGCTTGCAGAGTTTTATGCCTGCTTTGGCCCACCACCCCTAGCCACATTTCCTTTTTAATGTTATTCACTTTTTGAAGTTGAAGCAAGATGCAATTGTCCTCTTTCCTTATTGTATTTGGATCGAGACGGGGCTAAATGAAGTGACATGAACAAAGACTCTAACTTGCTTGGGATTGTTACATAGTAACATTGTAGTTCCTATTACCAGGTTCTTGGAAACCTTGCATTAAATGAACCGGATTATTTCAACTTCGTGCTGGTTGTGTTGGTTCTATTAGTGATTGTAGATGTTAAAAGCTTTTGAATGCCTTATTTAGTCAATGTGAGATATTGTATTCTCTGATAGAAGAATCATCTAAAGAGATTTTCCACTCTTTTTCATTTGGGAAGAATATCCTAGCTGATCAAGCGGAATATCTTTTTATCTTTCACCCTGAAATGAAAAGCGGGTCAATACTTACCCGTATCAAGTATTTATACCTAAGGCACGTTTGATAGGATGTATTACGCTGGACAACACTGGACAAAAAAATAATACAGCGTTTGGTGACCGTTTTCAGTCGGACTGGACTGTACTATTTCTAAAAATAGTACACTCCAACTGCCATTTTTGAGATACATCCTGGACTGTACTAAAAATAAAAAAAATAAAAATACAGTCTATTACAATACAGTACAATCCATGTAAAATTATACAGTACAGTGCGACGTACCAAACGAACCCTAATTGAATAATCTATCTATATTATATTAAAAGCACGAAGGGTCTTAAAAATGTTGATTGAATTTTTTGCCCTTCATTAAAGGACTCTATAATAGATAAAATAGTCATTTAATAATTTCTCATATTTAGGACTATCTAAATCAACTAAAAGTGTTATTTATTAAATCTTTTCTTATTTGAAGTATGTAGGAATCCTAATATTTAGAACTTAAAAATTAATAAGAAGTTTACTTTATACTAAATCTTTCCTTAAACTAGGATCAAATTGATTTCCATGAGGATTCATATGTTTCCTCCTATTTAGGAAAAAAACGGAACGGTAAAACTCTATTTATGTGTAAACTTTAAAATCAATAAAAAGTTAACTTTATATTAAATTTTTCATTAAACTAAGATTAAATTGATTCCCAACTTGAATCTAATGGGATTGAAACTCTCTACAAATAGAGTCCAGTACTTCAATTAGACCATTATCGTCTAAACAACTTGATTCTCTAAGGTAATTATAAATCTATGTTCTTTTTTCCATTTTCTTTGAAATATATTCTATCCATGTAGTTTGATTCTACATTTCTGATGCTATGTGTCATTTAGTGTACTTTATTTAGCTTATTTATCTGCGTTAGTTACTTCTTATTTTTTTGGAATG
The DNA here is from genome assembly GCA_029844215.1 of Przewalskia tangutica. Lineage (NCBI taxonomy): Eukaryota > Viridiplantae > Streptophyta > Magnoliopsida > Solanales > Solanaceae > Przewalskia > Przewalskia tangutica. The sequence continues at coordinate 8,827,873 of CM056718.1, read as the reverse complement.
CGCTATCATGAATTATTTGCATTTGATATCAACATTTTCATAACACTTTAATTTTTTTTCCTGACCGAATTTGACTGTTTCTCTTGCTTTGCTTTTGCTGTTTTTTTTGCTTGTGCTCTGTCTTGAGCCGAGTGTCTCTCGGAAACAGCTGTTCTAACACTCTACCATCCCCAGACCCACGTTGTGGGATTTCACTGGGTATATTATTGTTGTATATTCTATCCATGTACTGCATTGATTTCTCATCCAGTCAGTATATCTTCATATTAACTCCATGCATATATTTTAATCGAGAACAAACTATGAGATCGAGCGTGTTTCTTGGTTTAGTTGTATAATTTATCAATTTTGATATGATTATTGCATTATTCAATAGTAGGTTTTTTCAATAATTGTATATGCAGAAAATATGATTAGCCTTTTTATAGGTAATTTAATTTATTATGTTTATGCTTGTAGATTTGCAATTCAAGGTATAAACCGATATGTTCGATTTTTTTTAAAGTTTCTGAATTTTATTCGATTCATACTTTTTTGATACAAAACCGAATCGAATCGACATACGCCCACCCCTAATCACGGACATAAGAGAGTTAGAGAGTTGTTTCTCTCACTAGGCGAAAATGCAACTCAACTTTTCCCCCTAGTTGCTCTTCTCGCAATCCGCCTTTACATCTGATTTCTACTTCGATTTTCATTTTAATCTTTGTTACGAATTGTTGCGTGAGTGATTGTGTGTTCCTTATACTCAATTCGTGCGAATTAGTTAGGAGAGACTCTTCATATTCTCCGATTTCATCCTTAACATTCAAGTGCTCAAGGCTTTAATTCACGGTTTTAGTGTGTTAATCCTATTTCATGCCATGAGGAAGACAAGGGCGAGTTCCACGGTCAGCAATGGAGGTGTGATGAAGGTGAAATCCAGAAAGAAGAAAAAGGTTAGTACTTCTCCGGTGATTGTTGATGAAAGCTTGGTTCCCGGTGTATCGGATCCTAATATTTTAGTTCATGTTTCACCGGATTACCGTGTACCACTTGAAAATATTGTTGATGATACGACGCTTCAAATGATTCATGAACGGGGGGAAAATGTGGAAGGGGATGATGTTAACGGGGAGGGAATGATGTTAATGGTAATGATTCTTCCATGTTACTGGTGGTTACTCCGGTTGTGTTTGCTCCAAGTTATGCTTCGGCAGTAGCCATGGAAGCTGTGAATGTTCAAGGTATGAATGTTAACCATTTGAATGTTAATGGTGTAGTAAGCACTATTAACAATGATTCTTCCAATCTTCCGACTGAAAATACGGTGGAGGCGACCTCTAGTGGTGTTTCGGTAGTAACCTTGGACATCGAGTGAAATACAGGTCTTGCGGGAGATCCCAGGTCGAAAAAGGGTCAGGAGGGTGGTTACGGGTCATGATGGTGGTCATGGGTCGTGGATGCAATCCAAGGGTCACCGGTCAAAGGTTGTGGCCTTTAGTGGTGTTCCGATAGAAACCATGGACTTCGGGGAGAAGACGGGTCATGTGGGAGGTCCCGGGTCGAAGGCGGGTCAAGAGGGTGGTCACGGGTTGCAAGTGGGTCATGATGGTGGTCGCGGGTCAAGGATGCAGTCCAAGGGTCACTGTTCAAAGGGTGTAGAGTCCAAAGACGGTTCAATTCCCATGGACCTGGGAAATTCAAATATTGCGGAAGCCGAAGGAATTTCTGTTCAAAGAGACTTAGTAACTTACATAATTTAATTGATGAGGGAGCCAATGAGTCACTTCATTCAAAGGGGCTTCAAAATTCGAAGGTTGTGGGACCTGAATTTCCTTCCATTCCCATTTCAACCGGTTTGGACAATTCTCAAAGTCCTAGAAACTATAATGGTGTAATAAACGAGGGAACAACAAATCTCGTAGGATAAGAAACATTTAAAGCAACTATTCCCAATGGTGCGCGGGTCTTAACTTCTCCCGAAACTCGAGTTGAGCGTGTTAATGACCCTCGGGAGCCACAACAACACAATGAGCCTAATCCAATCAAGAAGACTTATGCGGGGATCTTTACGGGTTCTCGTCTAGAAGCAAAAGGATTGGAATTTCAATATGTGGAACAAGAAGGTGATGATGTTGTACTAGATGCAAGCGATGAAGTACCATTTGTTGAAACATGGGGTTATTGTCTTATTGGGTGTTTCACGGGTCCTTTCCCGGGGCGTGAAACACTGAACACTATTGTTAAAGGATAGAGGTAAAGTGCAGAATTATTCCTTACGGTCGTGGATGGACTATCTTCCAATTCATGACAGAGGAAGATCGTATCACGGGGGCCCTTATATGACTTTTGAAAAAACTTTGATGTTAAAGTTGGTCGATAAGAATGTTTTACTTTCGGATGATCTTTTCATAGACATCCCGGTTTGGGTGGTGTTTCGTGATGTTCCTTTGTCAGTGTGGAGTACATCCGACTTGAGTAAGCTTGCCTCACGAGTGGAAAAACCCTTGTATACAGACCAATTCATCAAGGAGAGGTCCAAAATGAACTATGCACGAGTGTTGATTGAAATAGATGTTAGTAAAGAACCCGTCATGGAATTTGGAGTTAAATTACCCGAAAATAGAAGATATGTCCAAAAAGTGGAGTATGAAAACTATCCTGATTTTTATTTTCGTTGTGCAACATTTGGACATAATCACTTGAAGTGTAAGAAGCTTTCTAAAGAGGTTACCCCTATGGAGATCTCCCGACCTCAAAATTCGAACGCCTTGCCTAAGAATGGCGGGATTATGGGTAATTTTAGAGTTACAGAAACAACACATCACATTCAATCCAATTCCCTTTTTGTCCCCGCACCCGTGAGTGGTGGAGCTTGGATGGGTGCTAATAACGGTGTACAAATTATGCCCTCTATACCCGATAGTGTCGATGGAGCTTCGGGTGTAAGACAATTCGATGAACCTCGTTTACGGGATGCACATGTTGTTCCTAACGCAACAGAGGTGGATACTGGTGATTTGATTCATGTAAGGGCTTTAGCCGCGACAACACGAGGGGAGCCTAACATTTCTTTCGTCCCGGGGTCTTTTAGAGGTATTGCGGGTGTTGGGAGTCCTCCGGGTGTGGACATGCGTGCACTGCATTGTGCGTATATGGATCATGGAATGCGTAACATTGGTGACTCAACCATTTTGATTGCTAACACCGCGGATGATGATGGATGGCAAGAGGTTACTTCGAGAAAGATTTTCCCTAAGAACAATAGTAAGACAACAGGTATGAGGCGCGTAGGAGCAGTTCAATCCTCCTCGGTTTCTAAGTGAAGATACTATTTTGGAATTATTTTTGCTTGATTTTAGTCTTTTGTCTTGCACTGTATTACGTTGAGGATTCAGAACCCTCAATGATTGACTGTAACTTCTGAATTTTAGTAATATAATATTTATTTACCGGAAAAAAAAACCGCTACCCAAACAACTGAACACCCCTATGCAGACTCCTTTTCCATCAATGAATCCTCGATTTAATCCACCGCTTAGATTCGCCACGTCATTCTTCGGTCACCGACGAACATTTACCGATTAATATATATATACGGCCTTTTAGGTTATAGTAATGGTAATCTCCGACGATGAGGATGAATCACTCGCTCAATTCCTTGAATCTCAATTCCTCGCTTTCTCCGATCATGTAATTTATAATATTTACATTAGGCAAATTTTGATTTATTACCGCTGCAATCATTTGGGTGTTTGTTTGATAATCTCATTTTTATGTATACTTCCCGTTTTAGCTGGCTTTTGGATTGTCTATGCTCTGCAAGTATTGTTGTTAATTTATTTTTTTTTGTGTTTTTTTCTTTCAAAATTAGATAAAAGTTTCTGCTTTCTTTTTTAATTGATTCATGGGTAAGCCGTGAAAACAACCTCTAAAGCTCATATATATATATTATTGAAGAAGAAGAAGATAGTATAAGGTTGTATTGAAGAAGAATATGATATAGAAGTCGGTTGGTTGCTAGCACTTTCTTGTTGGTAATGCATATATACAAGTTTGCATTCATCGTATATGCTAGACAAAACTTCTTCTTTAATTGGTTGTTCATTTGGGTTTTTTTGGAGTTAGAGGTGGAAATACTGCTATACAATCATAAATCGTTTCAATAAGTATTTTACAACCGTTATTTTAATAGTCGGATTTAATACAACACTAATAATATAAATAGTGGGAATAGAAAAAAATATTTTTTAAAATTTGATAAACATTTTTAATAGGTGCCTTATATGATGATTTTTCATATATTCACCAAATAACAAAAATATTAGAGCTATGTAAAATAACATAGTTGAAATAATAGCTTAATATATATCATAAAATTCTTTAGTTGCTTGAAAAAATTTATCTAAAAATCCAATAAGTTCTGATTTTTTTTCTCAATCATTATCTACAAGCATATTAGTTGGATTTCGATTATGGGCGTTAAAAAGAAAAGTCATAGGACTTCTATAATCGTAAGCAATAAGTAGTTTTTCATATAGAGAATTCCACAGTCGCTACTTCTTCAGGAATTTTTCTAAATGGTAATCCACAATCGTGACAAGTTTTTTTATATTCTTTTTTTCTTTGTATTTTATTACATCTAAAAATAAAGTTTATAGCAAATTATACTTTATTATGAATGTCTTCAAAAAGTGATAGACCATCCTTTACAACTAAGTTATAAATATGACACGAACATTTTATATGAAAATGATTAGGAAAATATGGAGTTAATAGATCTTTTAATAGTCTCACAACATAATTATTACAAGAATCATTATCTAACGTACCAATCATAATTTTGTCAGTTATACCATAATAATCACAAACATCATGAATATTTTGTGCAATAAAAGCTCCAGTGTGCCTATCATAAATATATCTATATGCTAAAATATATTTTTGCATAGATCAATTATGATCTATCCAACGACATGTGACAGTTAAATAGTCATTGCCGTTAGTACTACGACATATATCAGAAGTGATATATACTTTGTCAGGAAAATGATATAATGCATAACGTAAATATTGTTGATATTCATGTGTAAATTTAAAAACGTCTCTCCTAACCGTTGATTAGTAAAACCGTTAAACGCAGAATTATACATATTTCTTATGTAATGAATAAAACCAGGAGAGGAGGAAATGCAAAAGGCAAACCCTCCACCGCACTTAATTTTGCTAATGATTCCCTATCTATGTGTTTATCATATTTAGGACAAAAAATTTCCCCCGTCGTCGGGTTAATTTGATCCTGTACTTGGCCCGGAACAGTATGTGAACCTGGTCCCGACTCAGAGCGCATTGACGCACCCGAGTTTGTAGCCTCGCATTCATCTCACTTAGCTTTGTGAAAGCCTTGTACATGTCTTAATAAATCTCCTGTCCCACCCTGACATTTTTCGATTTTAAATTGATAAACATTTTTATAAATTTTACATCTAACTACTTGATTCTCTTTGTCTCTATAAAAAAATAACTATGCATGCGATTTTAATGGCCGTTGTGTGGGGCCTCGTCTCATACTAGGGGAAATATGAGGCATTGCAGTTTCAGGCTTAGACTCAGTCTGAGCCTGAGGTTGAGGTGCTCTAGTGGACGTGTCATCTATATTATCGTCTAAATTAAAGTCTGGTTCAATTGCAGAATATATCTCATCATCTAATAGTACATCATTAAAAAAATCAGTTTCATCTATATGAGTGTAATCAATCAAATTGTTCTGACTAAGAATAAGATGACTAGAAGAAGTATTCCTTGCCCTTGTTACCCCTACTAGAAGAAGCACCCTTACCCTTACACTTAATCATACGTCCAAGGCGTTCAATTATAATTATGCAAATAAATAATTAAAGTAAATGAATTAAGTGCGATAATTAAAATTAAGTAATAATAATAATTTATAAAAGGAACGAAGGTACCAAACACCGACGTGTAATCGAGGTTGAAAATTAAAACTTTGCTCGATGGATGATCCTCAAGCTAGTTGCCAACTTCACTCCCAATTTTTGAACTTTGATATAAATTAGCAAATAAAATTTAAAATTTAGTAGCAATGTAGAGTTGTAGAGAGAGATTAGAGATATGGTAGGAAGATTTGTGAGCAAAATGAACATGTAAAGATCAACCCATCCAAAAATTACATTTAAGACATTTTCGTTAAAGCTAACATTATTGGTTACTTCCGCCGTCCATTCTTATTCAAGTAATCTCACCTTCCTCATTTTCGGTGGCAATATTGGAACAACATACCCATTGGTTATAGATCTCCATGCCCTAAAATCAATTGATTTGATGTGAGAACGTAGACGAATCTTCCAATAGGCATATTTTGTACTATCTAAAATGGAAAGTCTATCAATAGTTGGAGCCGGATCCATAACTTTGAATAACAGGACCAAACAATTATTATGTTAAGTGTTGACTCTGATACCACTTGTTAGGTCCCGGAGTATGCTATGGAAATAAAAAAACAAACCGCAAGTAAAAATAAATCGAATGCTCATACAATTTACAAATGTTGGCAACAATGTTGTCAGTCACAAGTGACAACACTTGATAAAACAGAAAAACATTTGAAGAGTAAATTGCAACGGAAATAATAAAGAACACAAATGTTTAATATTTACATAGGTTATATTGATTATATAACCTATAACGGTCAGTGACCGAAAATATTGTATATATTTATATACAATTGAATAAATTTCTTCATTTATAATTTTACAAAATAAAACAAAAGGAATTAAAAAGTTGAAGTCACAGATGACTTTTGTCTGAAAAATCTACCTAAATAGACATAGACAATATCTCATTATAATTGCTTCAATGAAGAACAAATATAAAATCTAAGAAGAAATTATAATGTTGGACAAAATATTATCGATTCACTCTTGTTCCCTCTCTATTTATAGTAGAGCAAAGACTCATCGACTTGTTGTAGAGGTTGAGGGAAATGTGGGCAGCCGATAAAGTTTGTTGGAGAAGATCATGAGTAAAATCCTCTAACTTCTGGACTTGTTCCCCAAGCTTAGCAACAACTTTGACTTGTTCTTCCCACATTTTTCATCAGCTCCTAATCACCTTGCTAAGTCACTTTTCCATCGTGGTAAAATTTCCACGAGATTTCCTTCATTCCATGAAGTAAGACAAAACTGTTAGTCACATAAATGTTCGTCCGAATGTTGTGGCATTTGTTCCAACATTTCTTAACTTTAACTTAGTACTAAAAATGATATGTGGAGCAAAATATCACAACACCAAACCCAACATTAATATTCTCCCCCTTTTTGCCTTTCTTCACAAAACCTATTCTAATTTGTGCAACTGACTTACCGTAATGTCATTGATGTTGTCCGAACATCTATGATTACAATAATGCTCCCCTTAACTATGATGACATACAAACAAACATATGTATACTAGTTTATACCACTATATATGATTAAACACAATGTTAGCACAAACATAGATATACACACATCATATAGGATTAGAAGAAATAAACTAGCATATTAACACATCATCCAAAAATATAGTCAGAATCATGGACAGTTACATCACCCAACATCCAGCCAAAACAAAAATACACAATCCACACCCATTAACGATGAATATGATTCTCTTATTGACAATAAGCCGTGTGAGTTGGTACCCCGTCCTTCCGGTGTTAATATTATTCGGTTTATGTAGATTTGTACTCATAAGGATAATTTTGATGGTACTTTACGAGGCATAAGATTCGTTTTGTAGGTGATGGTAAGACTCAGCAGGTTGGCATAGATTGTGGTGAGACGTTTAGTCTGGTGGTCAAACCGGCTACCATTCACACTGTTCTCAGTCTGTCTCTTTCCAAGGCTCTGCACATTCATCAGTTAGATGTGAAGAATGCTTTCTTACATGGTGATCTTAAGGAGACCGTCTACATGCATCAACTCTTGGGGTTTTGAGACCCCAAATATCCTCATCATGTTTGTTTACCGAAGAAGACCTTGAATGGGCTTAAGCAGACCCCTTGGGCTTTGTATAAGAGATTTGCAGACTATGTTTCATCTATTGGGGTTACTCACAGCAGTTCTGATAATTCATTGTTCATATATCATCGTGGTACCTCTCTGGCTTATATTTTATTATATGTGGATGATATTATCTTGACCGTCTCTTCTGATGCTTTGCGCAAATCTATCATGAAAATGCTCAGTTCGGAGTTTGCTATGAAAGACTTGGGGCCCTTGAGTTACTTTTTGGGATTATTGTCACTCGTCATGCAGGTGGGTTATTCTTATCACAAAAGAAGTATGCCGCTGAGATCATTGAGAGAGCTAGTATGTCCTCATGCAAGTCTACTTCCACTCTCGTTGATACAACCCAAGCTGGGTGCTGCGGTTGGCTCACCTTATGAGGATCCGACCCACTATCGCAGTCTTGTAGGGGCTCTTAAGTATCTTACTTTCACGAGATCGAATATTACGTATGTCATAAAACAGGTGTGTCTGTTTATGCATGATCCCAGAGTTGAGCACATGAATGAGCTCAAATGCATTATTCAATACATCTATGGGAAACTTGACTATGACTTATATTTATATCCTTCATCGACGCATACACTTGTCTTTTATACAGATGTTGATTGGGGTGACTATCCAGATACCAGACGCTCTAAGTCTGGCTATTGTATGTTTCTTAGTAATAACTTGGTGTCATGGTCTACGAAAAGACAGTCTACATTGTCACGCTCTAGTGCAGAAGACGATTATTGAGGAGTAGCCAATGTGGTCTCTGAATCCTGTTGGTTACGTAATCTTCTCTTGGAACTTCATTGTCCCACTAAAAAATCTATCTTGGTTTATTGTGATAATATTAGTGCCGTCTACCTTTCTGGTAATCCGTATCAACACCAACGCACTAAGCACATCGAGATGGATATCCAATTTGTTCGCGAAAAGGTAGCTCGTGGACAAGTGCGCGTCTGCCATGTCCCTCCCAGATATCAGATTGCAGACATCTTTACGAAGGGTCTTCCCTCGGTTCTATTTGAAGATTTTAGGGACATTTGTTAGGCGTATTTTGTATACGTTTTTGAGTCATTTTTTAGTTAGTATTTCCACGTTTTCGTTTAAATAAGTGTAGTGTTAAGGTCGTTTTTCTTTCTTTTGAGTCACATCGGTTCAAAAAGGCAAATGACGAAAAAGAGCAAATAACGGGCATAAAAGGAGGGTCCCGAAGAAAAAAGGTTAAAAATTGGAGATTCGAACGAAGGAAAAACAGCGTCGTGGCGCCTAGCAGCAGGACCGCGGCCGGAAGATCGTGCTCCCGGGAGTTTAGCGCGCATGGCTGATCTGCGAGACAGCGGCAAGCGGAAAATCCAATTCTGAAGTTAAATTGGCCAAGGGCAGAATGGTCCAGGTTGGACGAAATTTCAGCATACTTAAGCCCTAGGGATTATTCTATTGAAGGGGGATTCCATTCTATCACATAACACAATTGAAGAAAAATTGGAGGCTACCATTGGAGACCTAGTTCTAAGTACTTTTTCTTTCTTTAGTTTTCAATTCAGTTTATGTTGATATTTGTATTAGTTCTTAGCGTGACTATGGTTAGGAGCTAAACACTTTATTAGGGCTTTCCTATTGAATCGTTTGAACCTCTATTTCATGAATTAATGCATTAGTTTGATTTCTTCTTCACTTGATTAAGATTTATTCAATATTGATATGAATGTTTGATAGTTAACTGACCATTGTTAGACATATTTATATACCCTTTTTGAGTCATTTTTAATTAGTATTTTACTCGTTTTTGTTGTGTTTAGTATAGTATTAGGCTTGTTTTTCTTTCTTTTGAGTCACATCGGTCCAAAATGACAAAATGGCGAAAAGAAATGAAAAAGGGGCATAAAAGGAGGAATCCGAGGCAGGAAAAGACAGAAAATGAAGACCCAGACAAAATCCAGGCAGCGCCGCGCCGCCAATAAGCAGGGCCGCAACGCCGAAAGTGCAGAATACCCACAGAAGATCAGGCGGCCGGCTAGTGTGGCGCGACCGTGCGGAAAATTCGATCAGAGTTTTAATTGGCAAAGGACAAATTGGTCCATAGGGCACGAAATGTGATAGATACAAAAACCCTAGGGATTATTCTTTGAGAGGGAGGTTGGTCATTCTACAACATAGCACAACACAAGACAACAAGAGAGACTACAATTGGAGACTTAGTTCGCAGTAATTTCTTTTCTTTCGTTTTTAATTCAGTTTATGTATGGATTTTGTGTTAGTTCTTAGCGTGACTATGACTAGGAGCTAAACACTTTATTAGGGCTTTCCTTTGGAATCACTTGAAACTCTTATTCATGAATTAATACATTAATTGATTTTTTCTTCACTTAGATTAAGATCTATTCAATAATTGGTTTGAATGCTTGATAGTTAATTGATCACTAATTATCATAACTTATATGATTTCGAATCAAGAATCGAGAGGAGAGATTTGAATATGCTGTAATTGAATAGACATAGGCTAAAATCGTGGACGAAAGTACCCCGATACTTGTGTAGCATAATAGGTTACTCTTCTTAATCCTCCTATGTAGTAAATCCTATCATATAAATGTAGAAGGGTTCTGCACTGGGGTTGAGTGATTATATATCCTAACTGGAATATAAGACAGTCTAGTTAACCGTTATCTCAACGAAGAAGGAGAATCATTCTAGTCGCATTAAGGATTGAATATAGTGGATAGTCGAGGAAATTGGAAGCCCTAATTCCTTCATAATCTGATTACAACTTAAATAGTTTAATTAATTCTTGCAATTATTCTAGTAGTTAACCAAAAACCAAACTCAATTATCGATTGCCAAATAGATAACAAAAAAATAGATGAACGGTAATTAGAAACCAGTCTCTGAGGACGATATTCAGTCTTACAGACTATACTACTTGAGATGATACATACACTTGCGTTAAGCGCGTGGAAATCGCATGACATCCATTAATTATCATAATTTATATGATTTCGAATCAAGAACCGAGAGGAGAGATTTGGATATGCTGTAATTGAATAGACATAGGTTAAAATAGTGGACGAAAGTACCCCGATACTTGTGTAGCATTATAGGTTATTGTTCTTAATCCTCCTATGTGGTAAATCCTATCATAGAAATATATAAGGGTTCTGTAGTGGGGTTGAGTGATTATATATCCTAACCGGAATATAAGACAGTCTAGTTAACCGCTATCTTAACGTAGAAGAAGAAGTCATTCTAGTTGCATTAGGGATTGAAAAGAGGGGATAGTCGAGGATATTGAAAGCCCTAATTCCTTCATAACTGATTAAACCTCAACAATTTAGTTTACTTCTTGCAATTATTCTAGTAGTTAGATAAAAATCCAAATCAATTATCGTTTGCCAAATAGATAACCTAGAATAGATGTTCGGTAATTAGAAACTAGTCTATGTGGACGATAAACTCGGTCTTACAAGACTATATTACTTGTAACGATACATACACTTGCGTGAGCACGTGAAAATCGCCTAACAAGTTTTTGACTCTATTGCCGGGGACTGACGTACTTCTAATATCGAACTATTTATTTCTATTTCTACTTTGGTTTTTATTTTTGTTTGTTTTTTTATTTATTTTTTATTCTTAGAACCCTGTTGCCTTGATTTGTTTGTTGATTTTGATCGATTTCAGGGACCTAGTTTATGCGAAGAAGAAGAGGAGCAGACACACTTGTTCCTTTTAACCCTGAGATTGAGAAAGCTTGCAAGCGAGCAGTGAAAAAACGATATCTGATTCAGTGACCATGGACAACCAACCGAATCAGAATGGGGCGAACAATGAGGTTCCTGAAAATGCAGGGAGCTGGCGAGTTCAATGGAAAGAAGCTTGGGAGATTATGTTACGCGGCATTCTTGGTGCACAGACATGCATCAGGCTCCCAGCAATAGAGGCAAACAACTTTGAGATCAAGCCAGCCATCCTGAGCATGGTCCAGAACACGATGATTTGGGGATTGCTGCGAAGATCCCCACATGCATTGCCAATTTTACGAGTGTGTGCCACCTTCAACTACAATGGTGTTACTGACGCCGCCATTAGATTGAGGCTCTTTCCATTCTCACTTAGGGACAGAGCCAAGAGCTGGTTGAACTCACTGCCTTCAAACTCCGTCACCACCTGGAAGGATTTAGCCCAAAAGTTTCTTGCAAAGTTTTTCCCTCCTTCAAAGGCGACCAAGTTAAGGGGAGAGTTGAATAATTTCTATCAGGTAGAGGCAGAGTCGCTGTATGATGCATGAGAGCGATTCAAGGATTTGCAGAGAAAATGCCCACATCATGACATAGAGAAATGAATGTTGGTCCATATTTTTTATAATGGGTTGAGTGGTACTACTCGTACCATAATTGATGCGGAAGAAGGGGGAGAGTTCATGAGGAAGAGTGCCAATGAGGCACATGAGTTGCTAGAAGACATGGCTGCGAATAATCACCAAGGGGCAGATGATAGATCAGTGAGTAGCAGGAAGACTATGGGCATACATGAGATAGATGCTATCACCGCATTGAATGCGCAGATGACCGCACGACAAAGCAAGCTGCGGCAAATACTATGTGCGTGAACGATCAGATGCTCGTGAGTTGTGAGATCTGCGGTGGACCACATACTTTTGCAGCGGATCTGTGGCGGATCCTAATAATGTGCCCATGGAGCAGGTTCAAGCAGTGGGGAACTTTCAGCGCCCTTATAACTCCAACACATACAATCCGGGGTGGAGAAATCACCCAACTTTTTGTGGAGAAATGACCAAGCCCAGCAGCCACCATATCAAGGTAATTACCAGAACCAACAGACACATAATCAGGCTACATCTTCCCAGCAGTTTATGTCACGACCCGACCTCGGGTCACGACTGGTGTCCTACCTGGGCACCCTGTTCAAATATACATCAGAGAATAGCAGCGGAACATACACAACATAAACACGTGTGTAACTATAAAACATCCCAGGCTAGCCGATAAGACCGCCTTCCAATATAGATAACAAAATCAGAAGTACAACTGTACAACATCAGTTCTTACAGCCCAACCACATATGTGAATACAAACCTCTAGGAATAACAATCGTGGCGGGGCCAGGCCGCCATACCACGAATGTACATAAATCTACAACACTGTGGAAAAGAGCGTACCCAAAAGAGACAAGCCTCGGATAAATGGAGATGCCGTCGGATAAGTGATCCTAAGAATGTGGATCCGCCACTTTACCACTTTCTGCGGCATGAACGCGGCCGGGAAGAAGTCGACAATATGTACCAAGTATGTAAATCGGAAAAGAATACTGTAATTACATCACAAGTCTAAATCAAAGCCGGAGACATGTATGATAATCAAATTACAGTACACTGTGCCTTACTAACAATGAGAGTAAAATAGGTGTATACTTACAACGGAAAATAGGATTGAAATCCTACTCCTGGGACTATTTCACCCGCATAGGCACAGTGGACCCGCGTGAGGTATTCCTCGCATGGGACTATTTCACCCGCATAAGCCCTACGGACTCGCATGAGGTATTCCTCGCATAGGCTGGACCCGCCCGCATGGGACTATTTCACCGCGTAAGCCGCGCGGACTCGCGTGAGGTATTCTCGCATCGTGGGTAGCAAATCCACGAAATATGCAATGCCACAATCCCGGGAATGATCCATGACAAATAATATATCACTAGCCCAATCCGCTATCATACGTAACATAAGCACTACCGGCTTATCATACAATATGTAAGCAAGTTAAGAGATCCCCTAACTTCTTACTATTCTTGTTTATAAACACTCTCATTTTAGTTTACCTAAGGCACTAACATGTACTTTATAATAATCCGGGAATTTAACCCAAGTACTACGTACTTCTACTCTTTTAAAAACAAATGACTCTTTTTAGTAGAAAACTTCCAAGATACTATTAATCCTAGTATCAAGTCCAATTTACATTTCAAGGTAAGTCACAACACCCTTAGAAATAAAGTTAGGTTTCTAAATCAAGTGACTCATTTTCTTATAAAACCTTAGGCAATTGATACCTTAAAATCGAGTTGCCTTCCATTAAATCAAGCCATTTACCTTTTCATAAAGCCAATATAACCAACTCCCCATAAAGTCGTTATATTCACTTTATACCTTAGTCGATGCCATTTCTATCCAGGACTTATACGTTTAAAACGAAACAAGTATCACATACTTTAAAACTCTTCAAGTCCCTTAACCTTAATAAAACTTTAAGACATCCTTAGTATTTTCAAAGAAGTGAGTTAATCTCTAACTCACCCGACTTGGCATTTCATAAAGCTAGTAAAGAATGTCAAAGTCTTGTATGTCTCACTGTACTATATACGTGAAACTAATCATGCTCAAAGATAGGAATAGTTCTACATACCTTAGGGTCAAACCACTTGCCAAGTACAAAGTCCCTAGAAGTGTGTCAACCTATGATATTCACAATACGTCTATTAATGCCTCACTTCAACATATAATATTATAAGTGTTAAGTCGCTATTTTCTACGGAAAATCGGACAGCACCTCCTTTGTTTCTACATACTTTGCCACCTCTTTCGAGGCCGAATTCAATAACCAAACAGCCCCAATTGGCTCACCACAATTTAAATAAAGTAGTCCAATACGAATGGTCCTTTCCGATTATATGGTATAACCACCATAAATCCATCCGTAATGTTTTCATGCTTGTTATAGTCACAACCAATTTCCCAATTATAAGCGTATACTTACATAACATGCGACAAGTATAACTATCGATTTCCTTTGTATTTCTCATTTCAAATGGCTAGCAAAACCTATAATACATATCAATCTAACACATGATTCATGTGGTCAATATTAACTATAACAAGGATTATTATCAATTCCAAGAGAAGAGGAAATCTCTTACCTTTTGGGTTAGCCCACTAAAGCTCTTTTTTTTTTTCAACTCCTATCCCCGTCAACATCGTCCTCGTGCTTCCCACAAGCTTACCAACACTTTGCCTTCTTACCGCCGCTCCAACAAAACCCACTAAGCTAGGCTTTTCTTAAATCTCAAGAGAGAAAGGGAGAGGGGTTTTAGGAGTTCTAAGATGAAATGACCAAGTCTTTCAAGACTTGGTCCTAAAATAGGGTCATTTTCGTGGTCAACAAGATGGGAGGGACACTTGTCACCCTCCCATAGGCTCTTTTCGAAAATATCCCCTTTTTTAAGCACTGCCATGAGAAAAAATCCCGCGTGGCGCGTACCTGATCGGCCATGGCTCCGAGGATTTTCAGATTAGTGGCGCCATGACCTCGCTGCGCCATGTGCTGAGACGCCTGACACGAAAATCCTTCCTCTGCGCCTGCTTACAGAATTTCTAACGCCCATACCCCTCCGCTCCGATGTCCTATCGACGAGCGGTTTGTTGCGTTGGAAACTAGACTCATCCAACTTAATACTAGGCTTGCTAAACACCCCATACATCTTAAAAAAAAATTGGGGTACCACACTCCAAATAAGACTTAAAATCCGTTCGACACATGATTGCCAACTTATCTAATATTTGAATTTACGGGGTGTAACATTCTTCCCCCCTTAGAAACATTCGTCCCGAATGTTCTTTCGGAGTAAACTTTTAATTAGCAACATAGTTTCCTTTCACAACCCCGACCTACTAATAATGTCACACAAGGCCACATAATAGCATTAAGCAAAATAAACACTTCAATTTAAAACTTGGCAAGTAAGGGAAGATGGATTACCTGAAGGTATAGGGAATAAGTGAGGATACTTCCTCAGCATGTCCTCCTCCGCTTCCCAAGTCATCTCCTCCCGGTTATCATTCCTCCACAGGACTTTGACGGAAGCTACATCCTTGGTCCGCAGTCGCCTGACCTGGCGATCGAGTATCGCTATGGGACTCTCCTCATACGATAACCCTCTCATTACAGGATCTCACCTGGTAGGAAAACTCTTGGATCTCCGATACACTTCCTCAACATAGAAACATGGAAGACCGGATGTACGCCTCTAACTCGATGGTAGATCCAACTCATAGGCAACCTTGCCCATTCACGGACGATCGGTAGGGCCCGATGTACCTTGGTGAGTTTCCCTTCTTACGAATCTCATTACACCGCCATGGGTGACACCTTCAATAAGACCCAATCGTGCACCCGAAACTCCAAATGCCGACGCCGATTATCCGCGTATGACTTCGCCGACTACGAGGCTGCGGTTTCTCTGGATAAGCTTCACCTTATCCACGACTTGCTGTACCAAGTCCGCCAACTAAGCGTACCTCGCCCACGTCGAACCAACCGATCGGCGACTGCATTTCCGCCATATAAAGCCTCGTATGGCGCCATCGTATCTTTGGAATGGTAGCCGTTGTTATAAGCAAACTCCACGAGGGCAAATGATCCTCCCGGCTACCATCGAAATCAATCACGCAGCTCGCGGCATATCCTCGAGTGTGCGGATAGTGCGCTCTGCGCCTCGATCCCGAGGATGAAATCTTTGTACTAAGACTCACTTTGTGTCCTAGACCATACGGAAAGATCTCGGAAGTTAGGCGTAAGCGGGCTCCCTATCGGATATAATCGACAGGGACACGTGTAGCCTCACAATCTCTCGATGTACAATCGGCATAGTTCTCGGTAAGCGTCGTCATTTGGAAGGAAATGGGCTGATTTTCGACTGTCAACAATAACCCAAATGGAGTCGTACTTCCTCGAGTGCGAGGTAACCTGTAACGAAGTCCATGTTGATCACCTCCCACTTCCAGTCGGAATCTCGATAGATCGCAATAATCCATCGGGCCTCGGTGCTCGACCTTGACCTGCGGCAATTAGGACACCGTGCAACAAAACCTACCACGTCTCTCTTGGGCCGTCCACCAATACAAACATCGAGGTCATGGTACATCTTGGTCGACCGGATGAATAGAATATCGAGCAACGTGTGCCTCCCGAGAATCTGGCGGCGAAGTCTGTCACATCGGGAACACAACTGGCCGGCCCTCAAATCGGCACCCATCAAGTGCTACCTCGAATAGACTCTTCTCTTCCCGAAGAGCTGCGTCTCGATACGCGCGACACTGGTCCTCAAGCGTCGCCTCTTCACCTCATCAACGATGGAAGACTCGCAACCTCACGAACCGTACCCACTATCGTCGGTATCGATCAATCGAACCCCAGGCTCGCTAAGCGGTGGATCGACGGACCGTATCTGTCTCTCTCGTACCTCGACGGGCTCCCATCGATCTACGGCTCAATGCATCCGCAACTATGTTGGCTTTCCCCGGATGGTAGAGAATATCAACATCATAATCTTTCAGCAACTCTAACCACCGTCTCTGTCTCGGGTTCGACTCCTCACTTTGAAGATATCTGGAGGCTCTTGTGGTGCGTATAAATATCCACACGAACCCGTACAAATAGTGTCTCCAAATCTTGAGGCATGAATAAACGCGGCCAACTCTAAGTCATGGGTAGGGTAATTCCTCTCATGCTTCCGTAACTGCCGGGAAGCATAGGCTATAACCTTGCCGTGCTGCATCAAAACACACCCTACCCCGATACCCGAGGCATCACAATAGATCATGTACCCATCTAACCCGCCGGGAAGAGTAAGCGGGTGTAGTCAACCTCTCCTTCAAGAATCGGAAACCCTTCTCGCAAGCCTCGTCGGCTGGAACTTGATCGCTTTCCGAGTCGGCTAGTCAGCGGTCTTTGAAATCGAAGCAAAGCGCTCCACAAACCTACGATAATAACCCGCGATCTAAGAAGCTGCGCCTCGGTCGGAGTAGGTCTCGGCCAAGACTTGATTGCCTCGATCTTTGCGCATCCACCGACGCCATCAACCCCAATAATATGTCGGGAATTCCACGAGGCCAACAAAACTCACACTGAGAACTTGGCGAACAAGCGCCGGCTCGGAGAACCCCAAGTACCGTTCTCGAGTGGTGTACATGCTCGCTCTGTCGCGAATAAACGGGATGTCGTCAATGAATACTATCACAAATGTATCCAAGAATGGCTTGAACACGGTTCATCAAATCCATAAATACGGCTGGGCGTTGGTCAAACCGAAAGACATAACCCTAAACTCATAGTGCCCATATCCGGGTCTGAATGCGATCTTTGGGATATACGCCTCTCGAACTCGAACGATGATAACGGACGCAGTCTATCTTTGAAAACACCTCGCACCTGCAAATGGTCAAACAAATCATCAATCACGGGAGAAATTTTATTCTTAATGGTTACCTTATTCAGCTGCCTGTAGTCAACACACATACGCAGCGACCCATCCCTCTTCTTTACAAACAACACCGGCGATCCCCAGGGAGATACACTAGGCCTGCTAAAGCCTTTCTCCAGCAAATCTTTCAGCTGGTCCTTCAGCTCCATCAACTCAGCAGGTGCCATCCTGTATGGCGGAATGGAAATAGGTCGAGTGTTTGGCAACGTGTCAATACAAAACTCGATTTACCTCTCAGGAGGGATACCCGAAAGATCATCTGGGAACACATATGGAAACTCCTAACCAGCGCATCGATCAAGAAGCGCTCGGCCTGCGTATCGAATACGAACGGATGATAGATATACCCGCCGCACCATCTTCCTAGCCTTGAGGTGCGAAATAAACCTACCGCCGGAGATCTTTGTGTTGCCCTCAACTCGATAATCGGCTCGCGAAGCTGGAACGAACCAACTGTCGCTACGATCAGCGTTGGCATAACGAAGCCACCAGTCCATACCCATAATGACATCAAAATCTGTCATCTCGGCTCTATCAAGTCTGCAAGTCGGCGGCGTAAATAAATCTGGACAACCTCTATACACCCGCTCAGCTAACACCTAATAACCCACTGGCGTAGCTACCTCAAACGGCTCTATCGACACCGGCTCTATCCCGATTCTACCCGCAATAAGAGGGGACACATAGGACAAGGTAGAACCTGGATCTATCAAAGCATAAACATCACAACCTGAAATCGTAATGTACTGTGGCGGCGTCGGGAAGCCTCCTGATCCTGGCGGCTGGCTAGAGAATATATGCGGTTCTGAGGACCGCTAGAACTAGAACCGCCACCTCGACCTCTACCGCGGCCTGCCTGTCCGTGAGTACCCTGCCCTCCGGGGCGCATGACCACCGAAGGAGAAGAAGACCCAAGCCCGATCACCGGTGTCTTTGTACCACCCATGCCGCCTCTGAGCGGACAATCTCTCTTCAAGTGGCCCGGTGGCCACAAGAGTAACAACCTCCTGCGAGAACACGACACTCGCTGGTGAGATCTGCGCGTCGAGCACCGAGGTGTGGGTGGTCTCGATCGGCGAGGATCTGCCTCCTCAAACCCCGAAGCCCGACCTGCTCTGAATGACCTGCGATCGGACCTCGCCGAAAACCGTGGCGGAGCACTCTGTCTTGGCCGGAAAGTGGACCAGTCTGCCGAAATTTGTCCGCCTCGAATCGCCTGAGACCACGATGTCACAGCCTCTTGGGTGGCTGCGTCAATCGGTCCTCCCTCTCTCTATCCTCTATCCCATGTGCATAGGCCTGCATCCTAGCAATGTCCATACCGGGCTGAAGAGCCACCCCCAAGCATGCTGTAATCATATGACGGTCTAGCCCCATCACATATCGATGAACTCTATCCACCATGTCAGCTACAATAGTGTGAGCATGCACGGCCGAGTCAAACTCAGTGTACTCCTGCGATCCTCCGTTACGCCTCAAAGTCAAGAATGCATCTGCAGGGCTCTCCTCATCTCAGGAGGCAAGAAGTGATCCATGAAGGCCTCTGTAAACTCCTCCCAAACAGCTGGAAGAGCATCGTCACCTCTCGAAAGCAACCACGTCTCAAACCAGTTCAACGCAATATCGCGCAACCGGTAAGAGGCTAGTGTAACAGACTCTGTCTCTGAAGCCCTAAGAACTGCATGGTCATTGTTGCCGAATGAACTCCTGCGGATCCTCATCGGACCTCGAACCATAAAACTCGGTGGATGACATCCCGGAAAATCCCTAATCCGCAAATCGGCTCTAGGGTGGTTTGCTGCTCTCGTGTTTGCCCGACTACTATATCTTGGTCAACAACCGAATCGCTCCCGTAGTCTCTATACTCGGCGGTGGTGGGAAGGCTGGAGGCTCGGTATCGGAACCTCGAGCTCCGC
Source organism: Przewalskia tangutica (assembly GCA_029844215.1). Taxonomy (NCBI): domain Eukaryota; kingdom Viridiplantae; phylum Streptophyta; class Magnoliopsida; order Solanales; family Solanaceae; genus Przewalskia; species Przewalskia tangutica. The sequence continues at coordinate 8,807,646 of CM056718.1, read as the reverse complement.
CGCTCTCGGCTCCTCTGCTCTTGGCGTGGTGAACTCGCCGACCGCCTACTACCTCGGGCATAGTGCTCTGAGCCCGTAACCCTCTCGAGTACCGCTAGCGCCTTTGCCGCTTGCCATACGGGCTCGCAGTGCGCCAGGAGGCATATGCATTCATAAGACTAGGTCGGAGAGGATTCAACCTAATAAGGCATCGCACGATCTTGCGATCTGAGAGAGAAGAATGGAAACCAATCCTAAATGTCCTGCAACATCCTGATTATAGATGTGGTGCACAACACACCGATAATCAAGACTCTACTAAACACGATCTGTAGACACTTTCCGAGGACTAACTGCTCTGATACCACTTTTGTCACGACCCGACCCCGGGTCACGACTGGTGTCCTACACAGGCACCTGTTGGTATACATCGAGAGAATAGCGGTGAACATACACAACATAAACACGTGTGTAACTATAAAACATCCCAGGCTAGCCGATAAGACCGCCTTTCAATATAGATAACAAAATCAGAAGTACAACTGTACAACATCTGTTCTTACAGCCCAACCACATATGTGAATACAAACCTCTAGGAATAACAATTATGGCGGGACAGGGCCCCGCCATACCCCTGAATGTACATAAATCTACAACACCAGGGAAAAGACTGTACCCAAAAGAGACAAGCCTCCGGATAAATGGAGCTTCTGTCGTCAGATAAGTGATCACAGAATGTGGATCCGCCACCGCTACCTTTCTGCGGCGTGAGCAAGCCCGGGAAGGGGTCGACATAATATGTACCAAGTATGTAAAACTGGAAAATAATACTGTAATTACATCACAAGTCTAAATCAAAGCCAGAGACATGTATGATAATTAAATTACAGTACACTGTGCCTTACTAACAATGAGAGTAAAATAGGTGTATACTTACAACGAAAAATAGGATTGAAATCCTACTCCTGGGACTATTTCACCCGCATAGGCCCGGTGGACGCGTGAGGTATTCCTCGCGTGGGACTATTTCACCGAATAAGCCTACTGCATCGTGGTATTCTCGCATAGGTTGGACGCCGCATGGGACTATTTCACCCGCATAAGCCCTTGCGGACTCGCATGAGGTATTCCTCGCATCGTGGGTAGCAAATCCACGGAAATATGCAATGCCACAATCCCGGGGAATGATCCCGCAACAAATAATATATCACTAGCCCAAATCCGGCTATCATACGTAACATAAGCACTACCGGCTTATCATACAATATGTAAGCAAGTTAAGAGATCCCCTAACTTCTTACTATTCTTGTTTATAAACACTCTCATTTTAGTTTACCTAAGGCACTAACATGTACTTTATAATAATCCGGGAATTTAACCCAAGTACTACGTACTTCTACTCTTTTAAAAACAAATGACTCTTTTTAGTAGAAAACTTCCAAGATACTATTAATCCTAGTATCAAGTCCAATTTACATTTCAAGGTAAGTCACAACACCCTTAGAAATAAAGTTAGGTTTCTAAATCAAGTGACTCATTTTCTTATAAAACCTTAGGCAATTGATACCTTAAAATCGAGTACCTTCCATTAAATCAAGCCATTTACCTTTCCATAAAGCCAATATAACCAACTCCCCATAAAGTCGTTATATTCACTTTATACATTAGTCCAGTACCATTTCCTATCCAAGGGACTTATACGTTTAAAACGAAACAAGTATCACATACTTTAAAACTCTTCAAGTCCCTTAACCTTAATAAAACTTTAAGACATCCTTAGTATTTTCAAAGAAGTGAGTTAATCTCCTAACTCACCCGACTTGGCATTTCATAAAGCTAGTAAAGAATGTCAAAGTCTTGTATGTCTACCGTACTATATACGTGAAACTAATCATGCTCAAAGATAGGAATAGTTCTACATACCTTGCCGGGTCAAACCACTTGCCAAGTACAAAGTCCCGCCCGAAGTGTGTCAACCTATGATATTCACAATACGTCTATTAATGCCTCACTTCAACGTAGAATATTATAAGTGTTAAGTCGATATTGTCACGGAAAATCGGACAAAGACCTCCTTTGTTTCTACATACTTTGCCACCTCTTTCGAGGCCGAATTCAATAACCAAACAGCCCCAATTGGCTCACCACAATTTAAATAAAGTAGTCCAATACGAATGGTCCTTTCCGATTATATGGTATAACCACCATAAATCCATCCGTAATGTTTTCATGCTTGTTATAGTCACAACCAATTTCCCAATTATAAACGTATACTTACATAACATGCGACAAGTATAACTATCGATTTCCTTTGTATTTCTCATTTCAAATGGCTAGCAAAACCCATAATACATATCAATCTAACACATGATTCATGTGGTCAATATTAACTATAACAAGGATTATTATCAATTCCAAGAGAAGAGGAAATCTCTTACCTTTTGGGTTAGCCCACTAAAGCTCTTTTGTTTTTCAACTCCTATCCCCGTCAACCTCGTCCTCGTGCTTCCCACAAGCTTACCAACACTTTGCCTTCTTATCGCCGCTCCAACAAAACCCACTAAGCTAGGCTTTTCTTAAATCTCTAGAGAGAAAGGGAGAGGGTTTTTAGGAGTTCTAAGATGAAATGACCAAGTCTTTCAAGACTTGGTCCTAAAATAGGGTCCTTTTCGTGGTCAACAAGATGGGAGGGACACTTGTCACCTTCCCATAGGCTCTTTTCGAAAATATCCCTGCTTTAAGCATCGCCATGAAAAAATCCGCTTGGCGCCAAGGCCAAACCTCCGAGGATTTTCAGGATTAGTGGCACCGCGGTCCTGCTGACGGCGCCGCGGCGCTGAGACGCCTGTCACGAAAATCCTTCCTCTGCGCCTGCTTACAGAATTTCTAACGCCCATACCCCTCCGCTCCGATGTCCTATCGACGAGCGGTTTGTTGCGTTGGAAACTAGACTCATCCAACTTAATACTAGGCTTGCTAAACACCCCATACATCTTAAAAAAAAATTGGGGTACCACACTCCAAATAAGACTTAAAATCCGTTCGACACATGATTGCCAACTTATCTAATATTTGAATTTACGGGGTGTAACATTCTTTCCCCCTTAGAAACATTCGTCCCGAATGTTCTTTCGGAGTAAACTTTTAATTAGCAACATAGTTTCCTTTCACAACCCCGACCTACTAATAATGTCACACAAGGCCACATAATAACATTAAGCAAAATAAACACTTCAATTTAAAACTTGGCAAGTAAGGGAAGATGGATTACCTGAAGGTATAGGGAATAAGTGAGGATACTTCCTCAGCATGTCCTCCTCCGCTTCCCAAGTCATCTCCTCCCGGTTATCATTCCTCCACAGGACTTTGACGGAAGCTACATCGTTGGTCCGCAGTCGCCTGACCTGGCGATCGAGTATCGCTATGGGACTCTCCTCATACGATAACCCCTCTGTTACCTGGATCTCACTGGTAGGGAAAACTCTCGCTGGATCTCCGATACACTTCCTCAACATAGAAACATGGAAGACCGGATGTACCGCTCTAACTCGATGGTAGATCCAACTCATAGGCAACCTTGCCCATTCTACTGACGATCCGGTAGGGCCCAATGTACCTGGGCCGAAGTTTCTTCTACCGAATCTCATTACACCGCTTCATGGGTGACACCTTCAAGACCCAATCGCTCACGAAACTCCAAATGCCGACGCCGATTATCCGCATATGACCTGCCGACTACGAGCCGCTACGTTTCTCTGGATAAGCTTCACCTTATCCACACCTGTACCAAGTCCGCCAACTAATCAGACCTCGCCCGTCGAACCAACCGATCGGCGACTGCATTTCCGCCATATAAAGCCTCGTATGGCGCCATCTCGTATCTTGGAATGGTAGTTGTTGTTATAAGCAAACTCCACGAGGGCAAATGATCCTCGGCTACCATCGAAATCAATCACGCAGCTCGCATCATATCCTCGAGTGTTCGGATAGTGCGCTGCACGCCGCCATCACCGAGGATGAAATCTCGTACTAAGACTCACTGTGTCCCTAGACCATTCGGAAAGATCTCGAAGTTAGGCATACTGGGCTCCTATCAGATATAATCGACACCGGGACACCGTGTAGCCTCACAATCTCTCTGATGTACAATCGGCATAGTCTCACCAAAAGCGTCGTCCGATGGAAGGAAATGGGCTGATTTCGTCACCACAACAATAACCCAAATGGAGTCGCATTCCTCCGAGTGCGAGGTAACCTCGTAACGAAGTCCATGTTGATCACCTCCCACTTCCAAGTCGGAATCTCGATAGATCGCAATAATCCATCGGGCCTCGTGCTCGACCTGACTCGGGCAATTAGGACACTGTGCAACAAAACTTACCACGTCTCTCTTCAGGCCATCCCACCAATACAAACATCTGAGGTCATGGTACATCTTGGTCGACCCCGGATGAATAGAATATCGAGCACTGTGTGCCTCCCGTAATCTGGCGACGAAGTCTGCACATCGGAACACACAACCGCTCAAATCTCGACTTCATCAGTGCTACTCGAATAGACTCTTCTCTTCCCAAGAGCGCATCTCGATACCGCACCAACACGGGTCCTCAAATCGCCGCTCTTCACCTCATCAACGATGGAAGACTCGGCAACCTCACGAACCCGCACCACTATCGTCGGTATCGATCAATCGAACCCCAAGGCTCGCTAATCGGTGGATCGACGGACCATGTCCTGTCTCTACGATCGCACTCGAGCTATCGCCGCTCTCGGCCTCTAACATCGCGCCGTGGTGAACTCGCCGACCCGCCTACTACCTCAGGCATAGTCTGTGCCTGAGCCCGTGTAACCCTCTGAGTACCGCTAGCAGCTTCTGCTGCTGCCTTGCCCTTCTGGGCTCTAGTCGCCTTCCGTGGAGGCATATCTGTTCATAAGACTAGGTCAGAGAGGATTCAACCTAATAAGACACTCTCATCGCACGATCTCGCAGAGAGAAGAATGGAAACCAATCCTAAATGTCCCGCACCTCCGATTATAGATGTGGTGCACAACACACCGATAATCAAGACTCTACTGACACGGCCAGACACTTTCCGAGGACTAATCGCTCGATACCACTTTTGTCACGACCCTCGGTCACGATCGTGTCCTACCCGGCACCCTGTTCAGGTATACATCAGAGAATAGCAGCGGAACATACACAACATAAACACGTGTGTAACTATAGAACATCCCAGGCTAGCCGATAAGACCGCCTTCCAATATAGATAACAAAATCAGAAGTACAACTGTACAACATCAGTTCTTACAGCCCAACCACATATGTGAATACAGACATCTAGGAATAACAATTGTGGACAGGCCGCCATACCCCGAATGTTCATAAATCTACAACACTGTGGAAAAGATCAGACCTAAAAGAGACAAGCCTCGGATAAATGAAGCTTCGTGCCGATAAGTGATCCTAAGAATGTGGATCCGCCACCTGCTTACCCTTTCCTGCGGCATGAACGCAGCCCCCGGGGAAGGGGGTCAGTACACAATATGTACCAAGTATGTAAAACTGGAAAAGAATACTGTAATTACATCACAAGTCTAAATCAAAGCCGGAGACATGTATGATAATCAAATTACAGTACACTGTGCCTTACTAACAATGAGAGTAAAATAGGTGTATACTTACAACGAAAAATAGGATTGAAATCCTACTCCTGGGACTATTTCACCCGCATAGGCCCAGTGGACCCGCGTGAGGTATTCCTCGCATGGGACTATTTCACCCGCATAAGCCCTACGGACTCGCATGAGGTATTCCTCGCATAGGCTGGACCCGCCCGCATGGGACTATTTCACCCGCATAAGCCCTTGCGGACTCGCATGAGGTATTCCTCGCATCGTGGGTAGCAAATCCACGGAAATATGCAATGCCACAATCCCGGGGAATGATCCCGCAACAAATAATATATCACTAGCCCAAATCCGGCTATCATACGTAACATAAGCACTACCGGCTTATCATACAATATGTAAGCAAGTTAAGAGATCCCCTAACTTCTTACTATTCTTGTTTATAAACACTCTCATTTTAGTTTACCTAAGGCACTAACATGTCCTTTATAATAATCCGGGAATTTAACCCAAGTACTACGTACTTCTACTCTTTTAAAAACAAATGACTCTTTTTAGTAGAAAACTTCCAAGATACTATTAATCCTAGTATCAAGTCCAATTTACATTTCAAGGTAAGTCACAACACCCTTAGAAATAAAGTTAGGTTTCTAAATCAAGTGACTCATTTTCTTATAAAACCTTAGGCAATTGATACCTTAAAATCGAGTTGCCTTCCATTAAATCAAGCCATTTACCTTTCCATAAAGCCAATATAACCAACTCCCCATAAAGTCGTTATATTCACTTTATACATTAGTCCAGTACCATTTCCTATCCAAGAGACTTATACGTTTAAAACGAAACAAGTATCACATACTTTAAAACTCTTCAAGTCCCTTAACCTTAATAAAACTTTAAGACATCCTTAGTATTTTCAAAGAAGTGAGTTAATCTCCTAAATCACCAGACTTGGCATTTCATAAAGCTAGTAAAGAATGTCAAAGTCTTGTATGTCTCACTACTATATACGTGAAACTAATCATGCTCAAAGATAGGAATAGTTCTACATACCTTGCCGGGTCAAACCACTTGCCAAGTACAAAGTCCCGCCCGAAGTGTGTCAACCTATGATATTCACAATACGTCTATTAATGCCTCACTTCAACGTAGAATATTATAAGTGTTAAGTCGCTATTTTCTACGGAAAATCGGACAGCACCTCCTTTGTTTCTACATACTTTGCCACCTCTTTCGAGGCCGAATTCAATAACCAAACAGCCCCAATTGGCTCACCACAATTTAAATAAAGTAGTCCAATACGAATGGTCCTTTCCGATTATATGGTATAACCACCATAAATCCATCCGTAATGTTTTCATGCTTGTTATAGTCACAACCAATTTCCCAATTATAAGCGTATACTTACATAACACGCGACAAGTATAACTATCGATTTCCTTTGTATTTCATTTCAAATGGCTAGAAAACCTATAATACATATCAATCTAACACATGATTCATGTGGTCAATATTAACTATAACAAGGATTATTATCAATTCCAAGAGAAGAGGAAATCTCTTACCTTTGGGTTAGCCCACTAAAGCTTTTTTTTCAACTCCTATCCCACAACCTCGCCCTCTTGCTTCCCACAAGCTTACCAACACTTTGCCTTCTTCACGGGCCCGACAAAACCCACTAAGCTAGGCTTTTCTTAAATCTCTAGAGAGAAATGAAGAGGGTTTTTAGGAGTTCTAAGATGAAATGACCAAGTCTTTCAAGACTTGGTCCTAAAATAGGGTCCTTTTCGTGGTCAACAAGATGGGAGGGACATTTGTCACCCTCCCATAGGCTCTTTCAAAATATCCCTGCTTTAAGCCTCGCCCGCAGAAAAAATCCCGCTGGCGCTGCCTGCAGCCGCGCCATGCACCGAAACCTCCGAGGATTTTCAGGATTAGTGGCGCCCGGCCCTGCTGACGGCGCCGCGGCGCTGAGACGCCTGACACGAAAATCCTTCCTCTGCGCCTGCTTACAGAATTTCTAACGCCCATACCCCTCCGCTCCGATGTCCTATCGACGAGCGGTTTGTTGCGTTGGAAACTAGACTCATCCAACTTAATACTAGGCTTGCTAAACACCCCATACATATTAAAAAAAAATTGGGGTACCACACTCCAAATAAGACTTAAAATCCGTTCGACACATGATTGCCAACTTATCTAATATTTTAATTTACGGGGTGTAACATTCTTCCCCCCTTAGAAATATTCGTCCCGAATGTTCTTTCGGAGTAAACTTTTAATTAGCAACATAGTTTCCTTTCACAACCCCGACCTACTAATAATGTCACACAAGGCCACATAATAGCATTAAGCAAAATAAACACTTCAATTTAAAACTTGGCAAGTAAGGGAAGATGGATTACCTGAAGGTATAGGGAATAAGTGAGGATACTTCCTCAGCATGTCCTCCTCCGCTTCCCAAGTCATCTCCTCCCGGTTATCATTCCTCCACAGGACTTTGACGGAAGCTACATCCTTGGTCCGCAGTCGCCTGACCTGGCGATCGAGTATCGCTATGGGACTCTCCTCATACGATAACCCCTCTGTTACCTGGATCTCACTGGTAGGGAAAACTCTCGCTGGATCTCCGATACACTTCCTCAACATAGAAACATGGAAGACCGGATGTACCGCCTCTAACTCTGATGGTAGATCCAACTCATAGGCAACCTTGCCCATTCTACGGACGATCCGGTAGGGCCCAATGTACCTTGGGCTGAGTTTCCCCTTCTTACCGAATCTCATTACACCCTTCATGGGTGACACCTTCAAGAAGACCCAATCGTCTACCTGAAACTCCAAATGCCGACGCCGATTATCCGCATATGACTTCTGCCGACTCTGAGCTGCTAACAGTTTCTCCTGGATAAGCTTCACCTTATCCACAGCCTGCTGTACCAAGTTCGCCAACTAATCGTACTCGCCACGTCGAACCAACCGATCGGCGACCTGCATTTCCGCCCATATAAAGCCTCGTATGGCGCCATCTGTATACTGGAATGGTAGCTGTTGTTATAAGCAAACTCCACAAGGGGCAAATGATCCTCCCAGCTACCACTGAAATCAATCACGCAGGCTCGCAGCATATCCTCGAGTGTCTGGATAGTGCGCTCTGCCTGCCCATCAGTCTGAGGATGAAATGCTGTACTAAGACTCACCTGTGTCCCTAGACCCTTCTGGAAAGATCTCCAGAAGTTAGCTGTAAACTGGGCTCCCCTATCAGATATAATCGACACCGGGACACCGTGCAGCCTCACAATCTCTCTGATGTACAATCTGGCATAGTCCTCAGCCGAAAACGTCGTCCTGACTGGAAGGAAATGGGCTGATTTCGTCAGCCTGTCAACAATAACCCAAATGGAGTCGTACTTCCTCTGAGTACGAGGTAACCCTGTAACGAAGTCCATGTTGATCACCTCCCACTTCCAAGTCGGAATCTCAATAGACTGCAATAATCCACTGGGCCTCTGGTGCTCGACCTTGACCTGCTGGCAATTAGGACACTGTGCAACAAAACCTACCACGTCTCTCTTCAGTCCATCCCACCAATACAAACATCTGAGGTCATGGTACATCTTGGTCGACCCCGGATGAATAGAATATCGAGCATTGTGTGCCTCCCCAAGAATCTGCTGACGAAGTCCTGTCACATCGGGAACACACAACCGGCCCTCAAATCTCAGCACCCCATCAGGTGCTACCTCGAATAGACTCTTCTCTTCCCGAAGAGCTGCATCTCGATACCGCACCAACACTGGGTCCTCAGCGTCGCCTCTTCACCTCATCAACGATGGAAGACTCGGCAACCTCACGAACCCGTACCCCACTATCGTCGGTATCGATCAATCGAACCCCAAGGCTCGCTAACTGGTGGATCTGACGGACCATGTCCTGTCTCTCTGACTGTACCTCTGACAGGCTCCCCATCGATCTACGGCTCAATGCATCCGCAACTATGTTGGCTTTCCCCGGATGGTAGAGAATATCAACATCATAATCTTTCAGCAACTCTAACCACCGTCTCGCCTCGTGTTCACTCCTCTCGCTCAAGATATACCGAGGCTCTTGTGGTCTGTATAAATATCCACATGAACCCCGCACAAATAGTGTCTCCAAATCTTCAAGGCATGAATAACCGCGCCAACTCTAAGTCATGGGTAGGGTAATTCCTCTCATGCTTCCAGAATCGCCGAAGCATAGGCTATAACCTTGCTGCGGCCGCATCAAAACAAACTCCAGCCCGATACCCGAGGTATCACAATAGATCACGCACTGCCTAACCCTCGGAAGAGTAAGAACCGGGCCAGAGTCAACCTCTCCTTCAAAGAATCGGAAACCCTTCTCGCAAGCCTCGCTCCATCGAGCTTGGCACGCTTCCGAGTCACCCTAGTCAATCTGGCCAAATCAAGCAACCGCTTCCACAAACCTACGATAATAACCCGCCACCCTAAGAAATCGCGCACCTTGGCCGAGTAGTAGGTCTCGGCCAAGACTTAACTGCCTCAATCTTTGCCGCATCCACCCGAACGCCATCAGCCCCAATAATATGTCCCAGGAATGCCACTGAGGCCAACCAAAACTCACACTTGGAGAACTTGGCGAACAACTGTCGGCTCCGGAGAACCCCAAGTACCGTTCACAAGTGGTGTACATGCTCCTGCTCTGTCCGCGAATAAACCAAGATGTCGTCAATGAATACTATCACAAATGTATCCAAGAATGGCTTGAACACCCGGTTCATCAAATCCATAAATACCGCTGGAGCGTTGGTCAAACCGAAAGACAACCCTAAACTCATAGTGCCCATATCGGGTCCTGAATGCAGTCTTTGGGATATCTGCCTCTCGAACTCGAACCTGATGATAACCAGACCGCAGGTCTATCTTTGAGAAACACCTCGCACCGCGAATCGGTCAAACAAATCATCAATCCTGGGGAGGGGGTACCTATTCTTAATGGTTACCTTATTCAGCTGCCTGTAGTCAACACACATACGTAGCGACCCATCCCTCTTCTTTACAAACAACACCGGCGCTCCCCAGGGAGATACACTAGGCCTGATAAAGCCTTTCTCCAGCAAATCTTTCAGCTGGTCCTTCAGCTCCCTCAACTCAGCAGGTGCCATCCTGTATGGCGGAATGGAAATAGGTCGAGTGTCTGACAACGTGTCAATACAAAACTCGATTTCCTCTCGGGAGGATACCCAAGATCATCCGGGAACACATCCGAAACTCCTAACCATCGCATCGATCAAGAATCGCACCTCGGCCTGCGTATCGAATACCGAACGGATGATAGATGTACTTCCGCACCATCTTCCCAGCATTGAGGTACGAAATAAACCTACCCCGGAGATCTTTGTGTTGCCCTCCACTCGATAATCGGCTCGCCAGAAGCGGAATCGAACCAACTGTCCTACAATCAGCGTTGGCATAACGAAGCCAACCATCCATACCCATAATGACATCAAAATCGTCATCTCCAACTCTATCAAGTTCGCAAGTGCGGCGACGTAAATAAATACGGACGACCTCTATAAACCCGCTCGGCTAACACCGAATCACCATCGCGTAGCTACCTCAAACGACTTATCGACACGGCTCTATCCCGATTCTACCCGCATAAGAGGGGACACATAGGACAAGGTAGAACTCGGATCTATCAAAGCATAAACATCACGACTGAAATCGCGAATGTACTGCGACGGCGTCGTGGAAGCCTCACGACCGCCCGGCGTGACCACGTAAGGAGAAGAAGACCCAAGAATCGATCCGTCGGTGTCTTTGTACCACCCATGCTGCCTCTAGACGGACAATCTCTCTTCAAGTGGCCCAGCTGGCCACAAGAGTAACAACCTCCTGCAGGAACACGACACTCGCCTGGGTGAGATCTACCGCATCGAGCACACCGAGGTGTGGGTGGTCTCGATCGGCGAGGATCTCTGCCTCCCTGAAACCCCGAAGCCCTGGAGCCCTGACCTGCTCCTGAATGACCTTGCTGATCAGACCTCCTGCCAGAAAACCGTGACGGAGCACTCTGTGCTGGATGAAAAGTGGACCCAGTCTGCTGCTGAGGCTGTCCGCCTCGAATCGCCCGAGACCACGATGTCACGGCCTCTTGGGCTGGCCTGCGTCAATCTGGTCCTCCCTCTCTCTATCCTCTATCCCCTGTGCATAGGCCTGCATCCTAGCAATGTCCATACCGGGCTGAAGAGCCACCCCCAAGCATGCTGTAATCATATGACGGTCTAGCCCCATCACATATCGATGAACTCTATCCGCCATGTCAGCTACAATAGTGTGAGCATGCCTGGCCAAGGAGTCAAACTCCAGGCTGTACTCCCTAACAGTCCTCCCGTTCTGCCTCAAGGTCAAGAATCTGTCTACCCGGGCTCTCCTCATCTCAGGAGGCAAGAAGTGATCCATGAAGGCCTCTGTAAACTCCTCCCAAACACCTGGAAGAGCATCGTCACCTCTAGAAAGCAACCACGACTCAAACCAGTTCAACGCAATATCGCGCAACTGGTAAGAGGCTAGTGCAATGCACTCTGTCTCAAGCCCTAAGAACTCGCATGGTCCTGTAGCTGCCGAATGAACTCCTGCGGATCCTCATCGGACCTCGAACCATAAAACTTCGGTGGATGACATCCCGAGAAAATCCCTAATCCGCAAACCGGCTCACAGGGTGGCCGCTGCTCGCATCGTGCTGCCCGACTACTATCTTGGTCAACAACCGACCGCTCCGTAGTCTCTATACTCAGCTTGGTGGGAGGCTGGAGGCTCGGTATCGGAACCTCGGAGCTACCGCCGCTCTCGGCTCCTCTAACACCGCGGCGTGGTGAACTCGCCGAGCCTTACTACCTCGGGCATAGTGCGCTCGAGCCCGTGTAACCCTCGAGTACCGCTAGCGCTCTGCCGCCGCCTTGCCCTTCCGGGCTCGCCGCCAGGTGGAGGCATATCATTCATAAGACTAGGTCGGAGAGGATTCAACCTAATAAGACGACTCTCCGCACGATCTCGAGAGAGAAGAATGGAAACTAATCCTAAATGTCCTGCGACCTCACGATTATAGATGTGGTGCACAACACACCGATAATCAAGACTCTACTAGACACGGTCTGTAGACACTTTCCGAGGACTAACTGCTCTGATACCACTTTTGTCACGACCCGACCCCGGGTCACGATTGGTGTCCTACCTGGGCACCCTGTTCAGGTATACATCAGAGAATAAAAGCGGAACATACACAACATAAACACGTGTGTAACTATAAAACATCCCAGGCTAGCCGATAAGACCGCCTTCCAATATAGATAACAAAATCAGAAGTACAACTGTACAACATCAGTTCTTACAGCCCAACCACATATGTGAATACAGACATCTAGGAATAACAATTGTGGCGGGACAGGGCCCCGCCATACCCCTGAATGTTCATAAATCTACAACACGGGGAAAAGATCAGATCTAAAAGAGACAAGCCTCGGATAAATGGAGCTTACGTGCCGGATAAGTGATCCTAAGAATGTGGATCCGCCACCTTACCACTTTCTGGCATTTAACGGCCTCTGAAGAAGGGTCGATACACAATATGTACCAAGTATGTAAAACTGGAAAAGAATACTGTAATTACATCACAAGTCTAAATCAAAGCCGGAGACATGTATGATAATCAAATTACAGTACACTGTGCCTTACTAACAATGAGAGTAAAATAGGTGTATACTTACAACGAAAAATAGGATTGAAATCCTACTCCTGGGACTATTTCACCCGATAGGCCCGGTGGACCGCGTAAGGTATTCCTCGCATGAGACTATTTCACCCGCATAAGCCCTACGGACTCGCATGAGGTATTCCTCGCATAGGCTGGACCCGCCCGCATGGGACTATTTCACCCGCATAAGCCCTTGCGGACTCGCATGAGGTATTCCTCGCATCGTGGGTAGCAAATCCACGGAAATATGCAATGCCACAATCCCGGGGAATGACCCCGCAACGAATAATATATCACTAGCCCAAATCCGGCTATCATACGTAACATAAGCACTACCGGCTTATCATACAATATGTAAGCAAGTTAAGAGATCCCCTAACTTCTTACTATTCTTGTTTATAAACACTCTCATTTTAGTTTACCTAAGGCACTAACATGTCCTTTATAATAATCCGGGAATTTAACCCAAGTACTACGTACTTCTACTCTTTTAAAAACAAATGACTCTTTTTAGTAGAAAACTTCCAAGATACTATTAATCCTAGTATCAAGTCCAAATTACATTTCAAGGTAAGTCACAACACCCTTAGAAATAAAGTTAGGTTTCTAAATCAAGTGACTCATTTTCTTATAAAACCTTAGGCAATTGATACCTTAAAATCGAGTTGCCTTCCATTAAATCAAGCCATTTACCTTTCCATAAAGCCAATATAACCAACTCCCCATAAAGTCGTTATATTCACTTTATACCTTAGTCCAGTACCATTTCCTATCCAAGGGACTTATACGTTTAAAACGAAACAAGTATCACATACTTTAAAACTCTTCAAGTCCCTTAACCTTAATAAAACTTTAAGACATCCTTAGTATTTTCAAAGAAGTGAGTTAATCTCCTAACTCACCCGACTTGGCATTTCATAAAGCTAGTAAAGAATGTCAAAGTCTTGTATGTCTACCGTACTATATACGTGAAACTAATCATGCTCAAAGATAGGAATAGTTCTACATACCTTGCCGGGTCAAACCACTTGCCAAGTACAAAGTCCCGCCCGAAGTGTGTCAACCTATGATATTCACAATACGTCTATTAATGCCTCACTTCAACGTAGAATATTATAAGTGTTAAGTCGCTATTTTCTACGGAAAATCGGACAGCACCTCCTTTGTTTCTACATACTTTGCCACCTCTTTCGAGGCCGAATTCAATAACCAAACAACCCCAATTGGCTCACCACAATTTAAATAAAGTAGTCCAATACGAATGGTCCTTTCCGATTATATGGTATAACCACCATAAATCCATCCGTAATATTTTCATGCTTGTTATAGTCACAACCAATTTCCCAATTATAAGCGTATACTTACATAACATGCGACAAGTATAACTATCGATTTCCTTTGTATTTCTCATTTCAAATGGCTAGCAAAACCTATAATACATATCAATCTAACACATGATTCATGTGGTCAATATTAACTATAACAAGGATTATTATCAATTCCAAGAGAAGAGGAAATCTCTTACCTTTTGGGTTAGCCCACTAAAGCTCTTTTTTTTTTTCAACTCCTATCCCCGTCAACCTCGTCCTCGTGCTTCCCACAAGCTTACCAACACTTTGCCTTCTTACCGCCGCTCCAACAAAACCCACTAAGCTAGGCTTTTCTTAAATCTCTAGAGAGAAAGGGAGAGGGTTTTTAGGAGTTCTAAGATGAAATGACCAAGTCTTTCAAGACTTGGTCCTAAAATAGGGTCCTTTTCGTGGTCAACAAGATGGGAGGGACACTTGTCACCCTCCCATAGGCTCTTTTCGAAAATATCCCCTGTTTTAAGCACTGCCCGCAGAAAAAATCCCGCCTTGGCGCCGCGGCCCTGCAGTCGGCGCCGCGGCGCCGAAACCTCCGAGGATTTTCAGGATTAGTGGCGCCGCGGCCCTGCTGACGGCGCCGCGACGCTGAGACGCCTGACACGAAAATCCTTCCTCTGCGCCTGCTTACAGAATTTCTAACGCCCATACCCCTCCGCTCCGATGTCCTATCGACGAGCGGTTTGTTGCGTTGGAAACTAGACTCATCCAACTTAATACTAGGCTTGCTAAACACCCCATACATCTTAAAAAAAATTGGGGTACCACACTCCAAATAAGACTTAAAATCCGTTCGACACATGATTGCCAACTTATCTAATATTTGAATTTACGGGGTGTAACAGTTTAGACCACCTACCCAACAGGAAAAGCCTGATGAACTGAGAGCAGCATTGCTTACACTCATCAATTCACATAATCAGTTCATGTATGAAACAATGTCTTCTCTCAGGAACTTGAAAACGCAGGTGGGGCAACTGGCGAAGATGGTAAACAACAGACCCAAGGGTACTCTCCCGAGCAACACAGAGGTTAATCCGAGAGAGCAGTGCCAGGCAGTTTTATTGAGAAGTGGAAAACAGTTGGAGCAGGTTGCTCCCCAACCGGTAGTGGTGAGTGAGAAAGAGTGTGGGAGGACAGTTGATGTAGGAAAAGAGGGGGTCACTGAGGACCGTCCTACAGTAGAGAAAGCTCCACCATCACCTTTGAGGGAATACACTGATAAAATCCCTTACCCTCAAAGGCTCCAAAAGAAGGCCCTAGACAAACAGTTCTCCAAGTTCTTGGAGGTATTTAAGAAGCTCCACATCAATATCCCTTTCATCGAGACGTTAGAATAAATACCCACATATTTCAAATTCATGAAGGAGATACTTGGGAAGAAGAAGAGGTTGGAGGATTACGAGACTGTAGTGCTGACAGAGGAGTGCATCGCTATCTTACTAAAGCAGTTTCCTCATAAATTGAAAGATCCAGAAAGTTCACCCTGCCTTGCACTATTGGAAAGGTAACCTGTAACAGGGCACTTTGCGACTTAGGGGCTAGCATAAATCTTATGCCTCTATCTGTGTTCAAGAGATTGGGTTTAGGGGAAGCCAAGCCAACCACAATTAATCTGCAGCTTGCTGACCGATACGTGGTGCACCCGCGAGGTATAGTTGAAGATGTGCTAGTCAAGGTGGGCAAGTTCTTCTTTCCAGCAGACTTCCTCATTCTTGACATGGAGGAGATGAGGACATGCTCATTATTTTGGGAAGACCATTCCTAGCCACGACATAACCCTCATTGATGTGGAGAAGGGAAAGTTGAGACTCAGGGTTCAAGAAAAAGAGATGGTATTCAAAGTTTTCAAATCTACCATTGAATCCCAGGCCAGCAACAAATGTTTTGCAGTGAGCACAGCTGACACAACAGCTCATCAAGCACAAACCAAAGGTAAGAGAATCATTGCGACAGTTGTGAACCCACAAATTAGGTTGATTGCTGAAACAAAAGTGGATGAGATGAAAGCTGTCAAACATGTAAATCTTACTGAACCCAATACTGTGAAAAAAAAGAATAGAGTAAGGAAGAGGAGAATGATTTTTAAATGGATAGGTTGTGGGGTTAATTTACCCCAATTATTGAATAAGGAACATGCGTTCGGCTAAAAGACGTTAAAGACAACGCTACTTGGGAGGCAACCCAAGGTTTAAATTATGCAATTAGTTTAAATAGAACATTCTCACTTTTGATATTTTGTTGGTTGTGTTGTGATGACAGGTGAGGGAATTGGACATGAAGCACGGGAAACGCTGAATACACGAAATTGGTGCAGCACCACGACGCCTAGCAGCAGGGCCGCGACGCCGAATGTCCTGAGAAGGCGCAGGAGTTTAGGTGCCGCAGCGCAGGAATGCTGGGCCGCGACGCCGGTGCGGGATTTCAGAAAAATAAAAAGCCCTAAATCACCAAATCCCTTCCCACAGATACCGTGTTAATGCAGTATCTGTCGTCACCACCACCATTTTGAACCGCTATTGTCCGTAAGTCGTCCCTTTTATTTTTGAATCTTACACATTTGGGATAATGTGCCGTTTAAGTTTGGGGGGGGGGGGTTCTTATTTTATTTTATTTTATTTTATTTTATTTTATTTTATTTTATTTTATTTTATTTTATTTTATTTTGTGTGTCTATTTTTAGTCCCTTTGATTGATTTTTGTGTCATATATGAGTCAATGTTTTTTTCATGATCATGCATGCCGTGTTTATTCGAAATGCGTAATGAATTAAGTGAGATAATGTAATGGAATGAGAAGAAAAAATTTGTGTGCTTAAGTTAGATACGCCAAAGATTCATGTAAGTCTAATTAATTGGAGTATTCTGTGTTTAGCTTGTGTGTTGTCAATTGTGAAAAACATCTATGAGTCTGCTTGCTTGTTGTTTGAGGCGAAATAGTTAGGATGTACATGTTATGGAGATGATTCATGCATTTCTTTGTTAACCCTTCTTATCCTTCATTACATACCATGACAATAAATTGTATCTCTAGTCAGCCCCCTTGAGCCTAAAATAAAAGTTCTTTCTTTGACACTCCATATTCTCTTATGTGCCATAAACAGTAATTGAAGATAGGGATGAAAAGAGTGAGAAAGAAATACAAAAAGAGAGTGAAAAATTATGCACCCCAATGAAAAAAATGGAAAAGTTTAAGTTTGGGGGTGCCTATGTGAATGTATTTCATGCTCTCAACCAAAAAGAAAAGAGGGAATGATAGCCAAAAAGAAGGATAAAATGATTGAATGAGAATGACCCTTATGGTATGTAAATTGAGCCTAAATGCCTAATTCTACCTACCCCTGCCTAAGCCTACATTACAACCCTGAAAAGTCCTGAAGATCTCTAGTATGCACGTTCATGATTAGTGGAGAATATCAAGTAAACAGGCCCATGGAGCTTTGAGAAAAATGAAAATAAAATTGACATGCATAAGTTATGTATTCATGCTTCCATTGATTATGATTGAAATGAATTTGCGAAATATCTGACTTGAAATTCTAGATTGCTAAATTAATGCTACATCTGTTCCTACATATTATCCAACTGACGTTCATGTGTTCTAAGTAACCCTGTGCAGCTGCGTGATTTGAGTCTTTTTGTTTTTGTTTCTTTGATTTTGTTTTGATCTTTGCTCGAGGGCGAGCAAATGTTAAGTTTGGGGGTATTTGTTAGGCGTATTTTGTATACGTTTTTGAGTCATTTTTTAGTTAGTATTTTCCCCATTTTCATTTAAATAAGTGTAGTGTTAGGATCATTTTTCTTTCTTTTGAGTCACATCGGTTCAAAAAGGCAAAATGACGAAAATGAGCGAAAAGTGGGCATAAAAGGAGGGTCCCGAGGCAAAAAGGTTAAAAATTGGAGATTCGGACGAAGGCAAAGCAGCGCCGTGGCGCCTAGCAGCAGGACCGCGACGCCGTAAGATCGATCGCCACGTAAGTTTAGGCGCCACAGCGCCGATCTGAGACATGGCGCCGAAGCAGAAAATCCAATTCCGAAGTTAAATTGGCCTAGGGCAGAATGGTCCAAGTTGGACGAAATTTTAGCATACTTAATCCCTAGGGATTATTCTATTGAAGGGGGATTCCATTCTATCATAGAACACACTTGAAGACAAATTGGAGGCTACCATTGGAAACCTAGTTCTAAGTACTTTTTCTTTCTTTAGTTTTCAATTCAGTTTATGTTGGTATTTGTATTAGTTCTTAGCATGACTATGGCTAGGAGCTAAACACTTTATTAGGACTTTCCTATTAAATCGCTTGAACCTCTATTTCATGAATTAATGCATTAGTTTGATTTCTTTTCACTTGATTTAGATTTATTCAATATTGGTATGAATGTTTGATAGTTAACTGTCCATTAATTATCATAATCTATATGATTTCGAATCAAGAACCGAGAGGAGAGATATGGATATGCTGTAATTGAATAGACATAGGTTAAAATCGCGGACGAAAGTACCCCAATACTTGTGTAGCATTATAGGTTATTGTTTTTAATCCTCCTATGTGGTAAATCCTATCATAAAAATATAGAAGAGTTCTGCACTGGGGTTGAGCGATTATATATCCTAACCGGAATATAAGACAGTCTAGTTAACCGCTGTCTTAACGTAGAAGAAGAAGTCATTCTAGTTGCATTAGGGATTGAAAAGAGTGGATAGTCGAAGATATTGAAAGTTCTAATTCCTTCATAACTGATTAAACCTCAATAATTTAGTTTACTTCTCGCAATTATTTTAGTGGTTAGATAAAAATCCAAATCAATTATCGTTTGCCAAATAGATAACCTAGAATAGATGTTCGGTAATTAGAAATTAATCTTTGTGGACGATAAACTCGGTCTTACAAGACTATATTACTTGTAACGATACGTACACTTGCGTGAGCACGTGGAAATTGCCTAACATGTTTTTGGCGCCGTTGCCGGGGACTGACGTACTTCTAACATCGAACTATTTATTCCTATTTCTACTTTGTTTTTTTATTGTTTTTTTTTATATATTTTTTTTATTCTTAGAACCCTGTTGCCTTGATTTGTTTGTTGATTTTGATCGATTTCAGGGACCTAGTTTATGCGAAGAAGAAGAAGAGCTTATACACTTGTTCCTTTTAACCATGAGATTGAGAAAGCTTGCAAGCAGAACATGTGAAACAAGAGAATATCTGATTCAGTGACCATGGACAACCAACCGAATCAGAATGGGGCGAACAATGAGGTTCCTGAAAATGCAGGGGAGCCAGGCCAGGTTCCAGCGGAAAGAAGCTTGGGAGACTATGTTTTGCCCACTGTTACTGGCGCACATACATGTATCAGGCTCCCAACAATAGGGGCAAATACCTTTGAGATCAATCCAGCCATCCTGAGTATGGTCCAGAACACAGTACAGTTTGGGGGATTGCCATCTGAAGATCCCTACATGCACATTGCCAATTTTCTGGAGCTGTGTGCCACCTTCAACTACAATGGTGTTACTGACGATGCCATTAGATTGAGACTCTTTCCGTTCTCACTCAGGTACAGAGCCAAGAGCTGGTTGAACTCACTACCTGCCAACTCCGTCAACACCTGGCAGGATTTAGCCCAAAAGTTTCTTGCAAAGTTTTTCCCTCCTTCAAAGACGACCAAGTTAAGGGGAGAGTTGAACAATTTCTATCAGGTAGAGGGAGATACGATGTATGATGCATGAGAGCGATTCAAGGATTTGCAGAGAAAATGCCCACATCATGGCATAGAGAAATGGATGTTGGTCCATTTTTTTTATAATGGGTTGAGTGGTACTACTCATATCATAATTGATGCGACAGCAGGGGGAGCGTTCATGAGGAAGAGTGCCAATGAGGCATATGAGTTGCTAGAAGACATGACTGTGAATAATCACAAAGGGGCTGATGACAGATCAGTGAGTAGCAAAAATACTATAGGCATACATAAGATAGATGCTATCACCACATTGAATGCGCAGGTGGCCCTTTTGACAAAGCAACTGCAGCAAAATACTATGTCTGTGAATACAGTCCAGATGCCTGTGTGTTGTGATATCTGTGGTGGACCACATACTTTTGACAGATGCACAGCGGCAGATCCTAATAATGTGCCTATGGAGCAGGTTCAAGCAGTGGGGAACTTTCAGCGCCCTTATAACTCCAACACATACAATTCGGGGTGGAGAAATCACCCCAACTTTTTGTGGAGGAATGACCAAGCCCTGCAGCCACCATATCAAGGTAATTACCAGAACCAGCAGACACATAATCAGGATACATCTTCCCAGCAGTTTAGACCACCTACCCAACAGGAGAAGCCTGATTAACTGAGAGCAGCATTGCTTACACTCACCAATTCGCAGAATCAGTTCATGTCCGCAACAAGGTCCTCTCTCAGGAACTTGGAAACGCAGGTGGGGCAATTTGCGAAGATGGTAAACTGCAGACCCCAAGGTACTCTCCCGAGCAACATAGAGGTTTGCCTTTTTCATTTCCTTCTTCTCCTGATTTTATTCATTATATTATAGATATATATAATCCTGCTTATAAATGTTTTCCTAAATCAACTGTTAAGAGAGATGTATTTAAATTTGTACATGAATATCAACATTATTTACGTTATGCATTATATCATTCTAATGACAAAGTCTCTCTAACTTCTGATATAGGTCGTAGTACTAACGACCATGATTATTTAACGGTAGCTTGTCATTGGATAGATTATAAATGGTCTATGCAAAAACGTATTTTAGCGTATAGATATATAGATACTAGGCACATTGGTGATTTTATTTCAGAAAATATTTATTTAGTTTGCGATTATTACAGAATAACTGATAAAATTATGAGTATTACATTAGATAATGCATCTTCTAATAATGATGCTATTACAGTTTTAAAAGATGTTTTAACTCCGTGTTTTTCAAATAATTTTCATATAAAATGTGCGTGCATATTTATAACTTAGTTGTAAAGGATGACCTATTACCTTTTCAAGATATTCTTGAAAAATACATTTTGCTATACACTTTATTTCTAAAAATAATAGAATACAACGAAAAAAAATTATAAAAAAAACTTGTCACGATTGCCAACTACCTTATAGAAAAATTCCCGAAGAAATACCCACTAGGGGAAATTCTTTATATGAACAACTACTTGTTGCTTATGATTATAGAAAAACTATAACTTTATTTTTAACGCCCATAATAAAAATCCAATTGATAGATTGTAGATAACGATTGAGAAAAAAATTAAAGAAGTTATTATATTTCTAGATAAATTTTTTCAAGCAACAAAAGAATTTTCCGCTATATATTATCCTACTATTTCAACTATGTTGTTTTATATAGCTATAATATTTTTACTACTTAGAGAATATATGAAAAAATCAGCTTATAAGGCAGTTATTAAAAAAATATTTATCAAAATAAAGAAATATTTTATTCCTATTGTCACGACCCGACCCGACGGGCCGCGACCCGGTGCCCTACCTGAGCACCCTTATACCCACCTGTCACATAATCACACAGATACTAAGGATAATGTAAACATCGATAATAAACCTGTCTCCTGAGGAGTCACATCTAATTCATATAACAAAATAGGCAAGCCGACAAGGCCGTCACTGTACATAGAGATATCCAAAACGAATCACAACCGTACACATATCCGAATACACATCTACCACCCACACCTGTCTACAGACCTCTAAGAATACGATAATAAAATATGACGGGACAGGGTCCCGTCGTGCCCCTAAATATGCATAAGTCCGAAAATAAGGTTCTGTACCAAAATGACTAAGCTCTGAATCAATGGAGCTCTCCGAACAGCTGAACAGGAATCCTAGACTGGAGGATCACCAAATCGAGTACTGTACTGCGGGCATTTAACGCAGACCCCAGGAAAGGGGTCGATGCGAAATAATGTACTGAGTATGTAAAACATGAAATACTGTAAAGAAGATCATAACTGGCCAAAAGATATCAGGAGACAAGTATAATAATCAAAATACCAACACAACTATGCCATATAAAAATGAGAGTCATATTAAAATCATGGATGATTGTCCATAGAATCATCATGTCTATACACATATAACGTGTCCCGACCCTCTAGTGAGGTACTCGGTGGAATCATTATAGTCATGGATGCCTGTCTATATAACGTATCCCAGCCCATTCTGGGACTCGATGAGCTCATCATCATCATGGATGCTTGTCCATGGAATCATCATATATATACCTATAACGTATCCCGACCCATTCTGAGACTCGGTAGAACAATGCAAGGATGTGCACGAACATAGACCAGCCCGGGACTCGATGAAATGATATAATCACATCAAGCACGAATAGAATATCATGAGTAACCATATGCAATTTAAATCATCATTTGACTCTCAATGGAATAAATAGAATGAACTATCACTGAAAAATCAAAGGCAACTATCATATCAAGTATCACTAGAAATTTGGATTAATTGGAATTACGTACGTCCGCCGTACGCTCATTTTAGGTAAATCATGCCAAAAAAAAGGGGAAGGGATAGTTTCACATACCTTATTGTCGAAATAACCAACTCTATAACTACAACTCGTCTCGATTAGCACTTCAACATATAACAATAGTAATTCGTTCGTCAACTCTATGATTTCTAGCGTAAGTTATATTGAATGAAGACTCTCTTTTCTATAGAAATTTGGGCAGCACTTCCTCTATTTATATGCACATCCACAACTTACAAACAAATCCAACAATACCAATAACAAGATGCAACTTAAAGATATAACCAAATCAGTCCATATACTATATCTACACCATAGTTATGCATTCTTTCTCTTTACCTTCATGTACTACAACAACCACAATAACCAAGGTGATTTATACACCTATTTCTCATGTTAATCCATCATCTTAATGTCACGACACGACCCCGGGGCCGCGACTGGTGCCCTATCGGGGCACCCCGTCAGATATACATCAGAGAATAGCAGCGGAACATACATAACACATAAACATGTAGATAGTAAACATCACTGGCTAGCCGACAAGGCCGCCTTCCATAGAATATACTTAATCAAAAGTAAACAGTACAACTTTGTTCTTACAGCCCAAACCACAAACGTGACTACAGACCTCTAGGAATAACAACTGTGGCAGGACAGGGCCCTGCCATACCCCTGAATGTACATAAGACCTATAGCATCAGGGAAAAACCGTACTAACAAAACAAGCCTCCGGAGGAATGGAGATTCTGACACCATACCAGTGATCCTAAGAATGAGGATCCACCACCTGCTTACCCCTACCTGCGGCATGAACGCAGCCCCCGAGAAAGGGGGTCAGTACACAATATGTACTAAGTATGCGAAACTGGAAAATACTGAAAATACCTCATAAGTCTCAAATAACTGAAGACATGTATGATAAACAATTTTACAGAACACTGTGTCTTACTAATAATGAGAATATCAAGCATATACTATACTGCATGAAAATAGGAAGCTCATGATCAAAGCAAGGTCATCCGCCCACGATGTCATTAAGCACTCCTACTCCGGGACTATTTCACCGACGTGGGTCATGTGGACCCGCATGAGGTATTCTCGCATAGGTGTACTCCGCGCGTGGGACTATTTCACCCGCATGAGCCCTACGGACTCGCATGAGGTATTCCTCGCATCGTGGGTAGCAAATCCATGGAATATACAAAATGTCACAACCACAATGGAAGCATACCCGTGGAATCCCACATCACTGTCGGTACGTCCAGGTAATCTCATACTGCATGCCTCGGAATCCCTCATCGTAAGCATGTCCAAGGTGCATACCCGTGGAATCCCACCTCACTGTCGGTACGTCCAAGTAAGCTCAATCTACGACCATGGAAGCATACCCGTAGAATCCCACATCACTGTCGGTACGTCCAAGTAAGCTCAATCTACGACCATGGAAGCATACCCGTGGAATCCCACATCACTGTCGGTACGTCCAAGTAAGCTCAATCTACGACCATGGAAGCATACCCGTGGAATCCCACATCACTGTCGGTACGTCCAAGTAAACTCATACTAAGACAATGGAAGCATACCCGTGGAATTCTCCATCACTAACGGTACGTCCAAGTACTTTCATAACTTCTTTAGACTTTCATTAATCTACAAAATAAATCTCATTCTTGACCTTAAGGCACCTTCTTATTGCTTAATAAAATCCGGAGAATTTAACCCGAAGTACTATGTACTTCTACTCTTTCAAAAGATTCCTTTTTCACATAAAAATTCCCATTTTACACTCTAAGCAATGGATGCCTTTTAAATCAAATTTGCCCTACTTAATTTCGATTCTTTCATCTTTGTTTACCTTACTCAAGAAGACCATTCCTTTAACCTTCCATAAAGTTATTATAACCAACTCCCCATCAAGCCGTTATACTAACTTTATGCTTTAGAAATTAAGACATTCTTATCCTTTCATAAGGCCGTTATAACTAACTTCCTATAAAGCCGTTATAACTCCTTATAAACAATTTCGTTCTTTTATTAACCAAGAGACTTATACTTCAAATCAGTTTACACAATTTTCAAAATACTTTTTCCTGTCAAGAAATCCTTGTCTACCTTATTAGAATAAACCATTCCTCAAGAACAAGTGAGTTAACTCTCTAACTCAACCAACCTAGACATTCTTTAAAAATAAGACAAAGATACCAAAAAGATTTACTTCATTTAAATCACGTACGTCTACCGTACTATATAGTTATAACTACTCATGCTCAAGAGATAAGAAAGTTCCACATACATCTTCAGATCAAACCACTTGCTAAGTCCAATAAACCGCACGTAGTACGTCAACCTATAATGACCATTATTAACCTCTAGCTTCAACATAGAATATTCCAAGTGCAAAGTCACTAAATTCTATGGAAAATCGGGCAGCATTTCCTTTGTTTCTACATGCTTTGCCACCTTTTCAAGGTCCGAATTCAACAACCAAACACCACTTTTAAGGCCCAACAATCCAAACAATTCAAAGGGGATTACACACCTAATCTTGGATGTGTAAAATTCTGCCCCATAATGCATAACAACTAACTTAACAAGTTTAAGGTAGTATTTTGGCTACAATATGCTTACATAACCTTCTTATCCAATCCTTTCATATCCAACCCACATTTCTTACATGCAATTTATCTAAGAGCAATATTTACAACTACAAGTTCTTTCTTCTTCACATGCAACACCAAAAACTAGCAAAAAGAGAAAGAATTGTTACCTTAGAGCTTTAGCCAAATTAATCCAACAAATACACTAGCCTCCTTTCCACAAACACCACCACAATAAATCCTACAAGCTTGCCAACAAGTTTCCTTCTTGCCACACTTTTCAGATTTTTCTCAAGCCTTGATTTCTTCTTGATTTCTAGAGAGAAGGGAGAACTTTTAATTTAGAGAGAGAGAAGAGTTTGAAGAATGACCAAGTCTTAAAGACTTGGTCAATAAATAGTACATGCAAAAAATCAAATGGGGGGGGGGGGGGACACTTGTCACCCGCCCATCACCTTTTAAAAGAAAAAAAATCTGATTTTCCTCAGTTTTTCCGCAAAAAAATCCGCCTCGGCGCGCACCTGCGGCGCGCGCTGAAAACCTCCGCAACCCCACGAAGCTGGCGCCGCGCGACGCTTCCCTTGCCGCGCGACGCGTGGCCCAGCCAGAGATATTCTTACGTCCGATTGCTTTGAACTTATAACTTCCATAACTTTCTACTCCGATGTCCTATCGACGAATGGTTGGTTGCGTTGGAAACTAGACTCAACGAACTACATGCTAGGCCTTAGAAACACATACAAACTCTGGATGAACTAGGAGATATGCCGTTCCAAAGTTGACTAAAACCTGTCCGAATCATCCTGACAACCTATCTTTCTAAAATTTTAAGTCTTAATCCCCTTAGTACGTTCTCATACGCATGGCCAGAACTACGGGGTATAACACTTAACCCATATCAAATCATCCCCTAAAACAGTCCATATACCAACAATAATGAAAATACAAAGTAACACCTTTCTACACCTCAATTTCTTTAAGACATGTATTAGTAATTATCACAATGTATATACATGTTCATAGCTTATAATTCCAACATTATAACTTCAACAAAATAGCCCCTAAATACAACACAACAATGTCCAACAATTTTAGGGGTGTCACGGTCCAAACAACATAATACCACAACTCTTCTTATAACTTCTTAGACTACAATTCCATGTTTCAATACTTTTCATATAACCAATTACAACTTTCAATATCAAGGTTTCTTTTCAAATTCAACATGCAATTAGTGACAATAATAACAACAACAACAATCAAACCCAAGGTATACCAAAACAGTCCCCAAAATTGGTAATAACCATTCCATTCGGCTCAACAACAATCACATGCAATCTCTTATTTCCAATTCTTCTTTAACATGAGTTTATCCCGAAACTACAACATCATTTAATCTTCCAAATACTCTATAAAAAGAAGAATTCTTACCTTAATATTTGTCCAAAACAGTCCCTATATTTTGGTTACTGCTCCACTTCCTTTTGCACCATTTTTCATCGTTTCTTCAACTTATATTGACATGCATGTATTCTACAAGTTTTAGACCATCTTACTAACTTATGTTTCTTCCAAAAAGTTCATCTTTCAATCCACAATTTCCTTGGACAGTTTCGGTCCCAGCATTACCGAAAAGCAGTGGGTAAGAAGTTTACCATGGCCTAGAACTTTAGTAGAAGAGTTTATTCTTGAAAGGGGAGTTGTTTGGTCTTTTCTTAGCTATGGAGGATGAGGTAAAATCTGTTTTAGGAGGGGGAGAGAATGAAAGATGAGAGAGGTGTGTTGTTCAAATGAGGGGGAGGGAAATGAGAATATGTGGCTGAAAATGGGGTTTAAACCAATGCGTGTTAGTGGTCTTGCCACTTGGAGGGCGCAAGGTGCCATTTGTCTTCCACTAATCCCCACTTATCCTTCTTGCTACTAAAAATTAGTCACATACTTAGTTAAAAATATGAAATTTTAGAATGGACCCCCTATTCTCAATGTCAACACATTTTTTTTTATAATAAAACATTAATCCAAAACCCCATTGAGAAAGTTCAACTACTAGTATTAATTCTCGCCGCCACATATGTTTTATCCAAAATTATTCCGTATTAGCATATGTAAATATACTTTATATCCAATATTTGAATCTTACTTCCTTAATGACTATCTTAATTACCGCCTTAAAACTACGAGGTGTAACATCCTTCCCCCCTTAGAAACATTCGTCCTCGAATGTTCATCATAGGTTCATCATATATTGCTACAAAAATTTCGGCGGAGTCTCCTCTATAACTCTACCTACCTACCTATATTCAGCAACCCAAAGATGCCTCACAGAGCCACAATATATCACACATACTATTCATCAATCAAAATAGTTAAGTAAGGAGTCAAATTACCTGTAGGCATCGGGAATAAGTGAGGATACTTCCTCTTCATCTCATCTTCTGCTTCCCAAGTCAGCTCTTCCCTATTATTATTTTGACATAACACTTTGACGGAAGTCACATCCTTTGTACGTAACCTTCTTACCTGGCGATCAAGTATAGTTATGGGGCTTTCCTCATAAGATAACTCCTCTGTCACCTGGACATTATCTATCGAGAATACTCTAGAAGGATCACAAACACACTTACGCAGCATCGATACATGAAAGATTGGGTGTACCACTTCCAAATCAGATGTAAGATCCAACTCATAGGCAACCTTGCCTACCCTACGAATAATTTGATAAGGCCCAATGTATCTCGGGCTAAGCTTCCCTTTCTTACCGAATGTCATCACACCCTTCATGGGTGACACCTTCAGGAATACCCAATCACCAACCCGAAACTCTATGTGTCGACGTCGATTATCTGCATATGACTTCTGTCGACTCTGGGCTGCTAATAATCTCTCCTGAATAGGCTTCACTTTATCAGCAGTTTGCTGAATCATGTCTGGGCCTATTAACTTAGTCTCACCTACATCAAATCAATCGATAGGTGACCTGCACTTCCTCCCATATAAGGCCTCGTACGGGGCCATCTGGATACTAGAATGGTAGCTATTATTATAAGCGAACTCAACAAGTGGTAAATGATCATTCCAGCTACATCTGAAGTCAATAATACAGGCTCTCAACATATCTTCTAGTGTCTGAATACTACG
This sequence comes from Przewalskia tangutica, assembly GCA_029844215.1. NCBI lineage: Eukaryota > Viridiplantae > Streptophyta > Magnoliopsida > Solanales > Solanaceae > Przewalskia > Przewalskia tangutica. Next base: position 8,778,641 of record CM056718.1, on the reverse strand, counting down.
CTCATCCTGCCTATCAGTCTGAGGATGAAATGCTGTGCTAAGACTCTGTTATACCCGGTAGTTCTGACCCTACGTATGAGAGCGTACGAAAGCATGTAAGACTTAAAATTTTCAAAGGATAGGTTGACAGATTATTCCGGACGGGTTTTAGTCAACTTTGAGGCGGGTTATGACCCGATACATTGAGAGTTCCTAAGTGTTTCAAAGAACTAGGGCGTAGTTCGTGGAGTCTAGATTCCAACGCAACCAACCGTTCGTCGATAGGACGTCGGAGTAGAAAGTTATGAGAGTTACAAGTTCGGCTGTGATCGTGCAATGTGTTTCGGACAAAGCGGCGCGGCGCGGATGCGAGGCATGGCGCCGGATGCGAACGCGACACCGAAAGTCTTGAGGTCGCTGAGATTGCAGCCGTGGCTGAGACAGCGAGGCATGGCGCGATAGTTGAAGAGTGCAGAGGTTTTGTTACGTGGCGAGATTTTAGGCGGAAAAACTTAGGAAAAGTCGATTTTTCTTTTAAAAGACCTTGGGAGGTGACAAGTGTCCCCATCTGATTTCTTGCATGCAATATATTGACCAAGTCTTCAAGACTTGGTCATCTTCAATTTCTCTCTCTCTAAAGCTTAAGCTCCCACTTCTCTAAAATTCCAAGAGCTATTTTAGCCTTAGGAGAAATCTGAAAAAGTAAAAGGCAAGAAGGAAACTTGTGGCTAGCTTGTGAAGGTTGTTGTGGTGGTATTTTTGGAAAGGAGGCTAGCAAAATTGTTGGAATAAATTTGGCTAAAGCTCTAAGGTAATGGTTCCTCCTTTTTAATTAGTTTTTAGTGTTGCATGTTAAGAAGAAGGAACTTGTTGTAGTAAATAATGCTCTTAGACTCATTGCATGTAAGAACTATGGTTTGAATGTGAAGGAATTGGTTAAGAAGATATTATGAGCATGTTGTAGCCTAAAAACTACCTTAGAATTGTTAAGTGAATTGTTGTACCTTGTGGGGCAGAATTTAACACACCCAAGTTAGGTGTGTAATCCCCTTTGAAATGTTGGATTGTTGAGCCTTAAATGTGGCGTTTGGATGATAAATTCGGCCTTGAGAAAGGTGGCAAAGTGAGTAGAAACAAAGGAAATGCTGCCCAATTTTCCATAGAATTTAGTGGCTTTGAATTTGGATTATTCTACATTGAAATTAGAGGTTAATAAACGTATCATGGTTATTTTAGGTTGACATATTACTTGCGGTAGTTTGGACTTAGCAAGTGGATTGATCAAAAAAGTATGTGAAGCTTTCCTATCTCTTGAGCATGAATAGATGAAACTATGTAGTACGGTGACGTCAAGATTTGGTATTCTTACTTGTTTTAAGTATATAATGACTTGTTTCGTTTTAAGAATGTATAAGTCCCTTGGTTAGGGGAAAAGTATGATTTTACTAAAGTATAGAGTTAATATAACAACTTTATGGGAAGTTGGTTTATTAGCTTCATAAAAGGTTAATGAGAAGAGATTTACTCTAAAGTAAGATAAGTATATGAAGAGGCAAATTGGTTTTAAGGCATCAATTGCCCAAGGGTTTTTATGTATAAAGAAGAGTCATTTTTAAAAGAGTTGAAGTATGTAGTACTTGGGTTAAATTCCCGGTTTTCTTTTATTAAATATATGATTAAGTGCCTTAAGTAAACTAAAATGAGAGGGTATATGAACAAGACTAATAAGAAGTTATAAGTTTTCTTAACTTATTTATGATTATGATAGGATGTGATTTGAGCTAGGGTAAGAGTATATCCGAGGCAAGCGCCAAGATCGTTATACCACCTACTCGGGGTAGAGTATGTCGAGGCAAGCCCCAGATCGTCATACCACCTTCTTGATGTAAGAGTATATCGAGGCAAGCCCCAAGATCGTTATACCATCCGCTTGGTGTAAGAGTATATCGAGGGCAAGCCCCAAGATCGTTATACCATCCGCCGGGGTAGAGTATATCGAGGAAAGTCCCAGATCGTTATACCACTGTTAGTGGATTTGCTACCCACGATGCGAGGAATACCTCATGCGAGTCCTTATGGGCTTATGCGGGTGAAATAGTCCCGTGCGGTAGTCTGACTATCACGAGGAATACCTCATGCGGGTCCACAAGACTATGCGGGTGAAATAGTCCCGAGAGTAGGGTGCTTATTGATACTACGGGCGAGTACCTGTTTTGATCCTAAGGCCCTATTTTATGCGATATTATATATATATACTTGTCACTCTCATTGTTAGTAAGGGACGATAAAAGGTATTTGATTTTCTTCCATGACTCGGCTTACTTTTAGACTTATGATATCATTATTACGGTATTTTCGACTTTACATACTTGGTACATATTGTGTATCGACCCTTCCTCGGGGCTGCGTTCATGCCGCGGTAAGTAGCGATAGAGGATCCTCGTTCTTAGGATCACTATTAGGTGTCGAAGCTCCACTCCTCGGAAGCTTATTTATTAGTACGGACATTCCACGATGCTATAGGTATTTTGTACATTCGAGGTATGGCGGGCCCTGTCATCACGATTGTTATCTTTAAGTGCGTGGTCACATATATGTTTTGGGCTATAAGAACCGGTTGTACTACTATACTTTGTTTAAGTATGTTTTATGGAAAGCGACACTTATCGGTGACGGTGATGTTACCCTTTTATAAGTTATGTGTTATGTATGTTCATTGCTATTCTCGACATATACAGCGGGGTACCTCGGTAGGAGTACGATCGCGGCCGAGGTTGAGTCGTGACAAAAGTGGTATCAGCGATTAGTCCTCGGAAAGTGTCCACGCAGGTGTCTAGTAGAGTCTTGATTATCGGTGTGTCATGCATCACACCTATAATCGAGAGTGCGAGATATTTAGGATTGGTTTCCATTCTTTCACTCTAAGATCGTGCAATAGAGTGAGTTATAGGTTGAACCTCATACGATGTTTTCCTTTATGTATCGATTATGCCTCGCGCAAAGGCAACGCGGCCCGAAGAAGGGCAAGCGGTGAGAGTCTTGCTAGTGGACGCGGAGAGTCACGAGGCCTGAGCCCGATCCTTACGAGAGATGATGTTTAGGGCGGCGAGTTCCACGTCGTCGCCCGGCCTCAGCAGTTCGGCGATGGGCGCGGATCACGAGACCACGTGCCAGGAGCCTCGATCCGATCGGTGAAGTGCGAGATTACGGTGGAAACAGTCGATTCTTGACGGCATAGTGGCGGCGGCGCAACGGCGAGCGGCGCGACCCTAGAGCCGACGATTCTGGATTCGGGATTTCTTAGGTTGTCACCCACCGAGTTCTATGGTTCGAGATTTGAGGAGGATCCGAGGAGTTTGTCCGGCGATTCTGACGGACCATGCGAGTCCTTAGGGCATTGGAGGCGAGTGCATTATACTAGCTTCTTACAGGTTCGCGATATTGCGTTGAGCTGGTTTGAGTCATGGGTATTGTCGAGGGTGATGATGCTCTTCCGGTGATTGGGAGGAGTTCACGAGGCGTTCTAGACCACTTCTTGCCTCACGAGGTGAGAGAGCCAGCGTAGATAGGTTCTTGACCTTGAGGCGGGATGGGAGGACTATCGAAGTCTGACTGGAGTTCGACTCCTTGGCGGATATCGCACACCATAGTAGGCGACATGGCGAGCGTGGTTCATCGGTATGTGATGGGGTTAGACCGTCATATGATTCTGCATGCTTGGGGTGGCTCTTCACCCGAGATAGATATTTCGAGATGCGAGCATACACGAAGGATTGAGGCGAGAGGCGGGATCGGCTAGATTTGGGCGGCCAGAGGCGGGGCGAGTTCTCGAGGCGATTTGGCGGCGGCCTCGGCGAACTAGGTCCACATTCCGGCCCGGCCTGAGTGCTCCTTCTCCGATTTTCGGCGGGAGTACGTCGGCGAGGTTATTCGGGGCGGTCGAGGCTCGGGACTTGAGTTTTCATGGGCGAGACCGGCGCTGTCGAGACCACCTACCTCTGCAGGTGCGTTCGTCACGGTAGATCTCATCGGCGAGTGCCGTATGGGTTGAGGCGTGCTACTCTTGTGGCCGGGCCCCATCGAAGAAGAATTGTCCGTCCTGGCGGCGGGCGTTCTGGTTCAGCGGCGAAGTGCATTGCGAGATCTTCATCTTGATGGTTATACGCCCGGAGGCGTGGTACTTATGGGCGGCGGCGCGCGGCGAAGGTCGTGGTAGGGGTTCGATTTTAGCGGTCCTCGAGCGCATATATGCTATGTCGGTCAGCGGGACCGGGGCGTCGCGGATGTAAATCCGCAGTACATTGTTAGTTTCTTCTTTGTGATGTATATGCTTTGATAGATCGAGTTCTACCTTGTCCTACATATCTCCTCATATTGCCGGTAGAATAGGGATAGAGCAGAGTCCATAAGACCTTTTGAGGTGGCTATGCGATGGGTGATTCGATGGTAGGCGGCGGGTGTATAAGGCTTGCCCTGTGACTATAGATAGTCGTCGGACTCTGGCGGACTTGATAGAGTTGGATATGACGACTTTGATGTGATTATGGGTATGGATTGGCTAGCATCTTGCTATGCCAATGTGGGTATGAGAGAGATTAGTTCGGTTCGGTTTCGTGAGCGTTGCCAGTGGAAGGGAATCTGCATCGTAGGGTAAGTTTATTTCTTACCTCAAGGCTAGGAAGATGGTGCGGAAAGGTACATCTACCATATGGTTGGGTATTCGACACTTTGGTGAGGTGCGGACCTTGATTAGTTCGTCGTTAGAGAGTTTCGGATGTATTCCCGGATGAGCTTAGGGTATCCTCACGAGAGGAGATTGAGTTTGCATTGATTTGGCGCGGATACTCGACCGATATCTATTCCGCCATACAGGATGGCACTCTCGAAATGAAGGAGTTGAAGGACCGGTGAAAGATTTCTTTGGAGAAAGGCTTTATTAGGCCAAGTGTTTCTCCACAGGAGCACGGTGTTATTTGTAAAGAAGAAGGATGGGGCCAGCTGCGTATGTGTATTGATTCTGACGGTGAACAAGGTAACTATCGAAACAGATATCCTCCCGGGATTGGCGATTTGTTTGACGGTTGCGGGGTGCAAAGTGTTTTTCAAGATAGACTGCGATGCAGTTTACCATCAGTCACGAGTTAGAAGCGGATATCCCAAAGCGCATTCGGGACCGGTATAGGCACTATGAGTTGAGTGATGTCCTTGGTGACCAGCGCCCAGCGGTATTCATGGATTTGATGAATAGGGTGTTGAGCCATTCTTGGATATGATCGTTATAGTGTTCATTGATGATATCTTGGTGTATTCGCGCGAGCGAGCATCTGATCATTTGAGGGCGGTATTGGGGTCTCGAGGACCTTGATTGTATGCCAAGTTCTCGAAATGCGAGTTTTGGGTGGCGATGGCTTTCTTAGGACATGTTATGGGGCGATGGTATTCGGGTTGTCTGGCAAGATTGAAGCGATCAAGACTTGGCGGACCAGCTACAAGCGGAGTGCGCAACTTTTGGGCCTTGCGAGTTATTATCGGAGGTTTGTAGAAGTTTGCTTATTTCACACCTTTGACTAAGGCGACTCGGAAAGCGGCTATGTTCGGTGGGCGGATACTTGTGAGGAAAGTTTCCAGTTGCTAAAGGAGAAGTTGACGACCGCCCCAGTTCTTACTCTTCCAGAGGGCTTAGATGGATATGTGGTTTATTGTGACGCGTCAGATGTCGGGCTTGGGTGCGTGCTGATGCAGCACGACAAGGTTATAACTTATGCGTCTCGACAACTTAGGAAGCATGAGAAGAACTATCCCACACATGACTTGGAGTTGGCAGCAGTGATTCATGTCTTGAAGATCTGGAGACATTATTTATATGGAGTTCATGTGGACATTTACACAGACCACAAGAGTCTCGGTACATCTTGACGGAGGAGGCGAACTTGCGGCGAGGCGGTGGTTGGAGCTACTTAAGGATTACGATGTTGATATTACGTACCACCCGGGAAGGCGATGTAGTTGCAGATGCCCTTAGTCGTAGATCGATGGGTAGTGCGTATGATGTTCATCGGATAAAGGGATATGGTCCGGAGTTACATCAACTAGCGAGCCTTGGGGTTGGTTGGTTGATTCGTTAGTGTGAGTCGGGTTCGAGAGGTTGCCGAGTCTTCCATCGTCGAAGAGGTGAAGAGGCGACATTATGAGGATCCGATTTTGGTACGGTACCGAGATACAGCTCTCCAGAAGGGGAAGGGTCTATTTGAGGTAGCGCCTGATGGGGTGCTAAGATTCGAGGGCCGGTTGTGTGTTCCCGATGTAGCGAGGACCGTCGGCCGGGGAGGCACGCGGTGCTCGTTATTCTATTCATCCGGGTCGACTAAGATGTATCATGACCTCGAATCGTGTATTGGTGGGATGGCCTTAGCGGGGCGTTGCGGAGTTCGTGGCACGGTGCGAATTGTCGGCGAGTTAAGATTGAGCACGAAGCGGTGGTATTGCAGGCTATTGATATTCTGACTTGGAAGTGGGAGGTGATAAATATGGATTTTATTACAGGGCTACCTACCACTCAGAGGAAGCATGATTCCATTTGGGTAATTGTCGACAGGTTGCGAAATCAACCCATTTTCTTCCGGTCGAGCAGCGTTCTCGGTGAGGACTATGCGGATTATATATTAGAGATTGTGAGGCGCATCGAGTCGGTGTCGATTATATCGAGATAGAGAGCCAGTTCTCGGCTAACTTACGGAGGTCTTTTCGAAGGGATTAGGGACACATGTGAGTCTCGATGCGGCGTTTCATCCTCGGGCCGTCGGACGGGCGGCGCACTATCCGGACAACGAGGATATGTTGCGGGCTTGTGTTATTGATTTGAGGTATTGGGAGGATCATTTGCCTCTTGTGGAGTTTGCTTACAACAACAACTACCATTCCAGTGTTCAGATGACGCCTTATGAGGCCTTATACGGGAGGAAGTGCAGGTCACCGATAGGCTGGTTCGAGGTGGGAGAAGTTCAGTTAGTCGGGCCAGACTTAGTTCGTGACGATGGATAAGGTGAAGCTTATCCAGGAGCGGTTGTTGGTAGCTCAAAGTCGGCAGAAGTCGTATGCAGATCATCGGCGTCGACACTTGGAATTTGAGATAGATGATTGGGTTTTTCTAAAGGTATCACCCATGAAGGGCGTGATGAGATTTGAAAAGAAGGGGAAGCTTAGCCCAAGGTACATTGGGCCGTATCGGATTGTCCGTAGGGTAGGCAGGGTTGCCTATGAGTTAGATCTGCCGTCTGATTTGGAGGCGGTACATCCAGTCTTCCATGTGTCCATGTTGCGGAAATGTATTGGAGATCCATCTAGAGTGCACCCGGTTCATGATGTCCAAGTGACAGAGGAGTTATCGTATGAGGAGAGTCCCATAGAGATACTCGATCGTCAGGTTAGACGACTTGGACGAAGAGCGTGGCTTAGTCGAGTCTATGGCGGAACGAGAACAGGGAGGAAATGACGTGGGAAGCAGAGGATGACATGATGAAGAAGTACCCTCACCTATTTCCTATACCTCCAGGTAACCCACTTTCCTGCTTGTTAGTTTTGATTTAGCACTTACGCTTCAGTATGTTGTGGCTCGTGGAGCTTCTTTATTTGCAAAAGAATAGTTAAAAGGGTCTATGTCGATGTTGTGATTTGAGTAAGCCTAGAAGGAACATTCAGGACGAATGTTTCTAAGGGGGGGAGAATGTTATACCCCGTAGTTCTGACCCTACATATGAGAGCGTACGAAAGCATGTAAGACTTAAAATTTTCAAAGGATAGGTTGACGGATTATTCCGGACGGGTTTTAGTCAACTTTGAGGCGGGTTATGACCCGATACATTAAGAGTTCCTAAGTGTTTCAAAGACCTAGGGCGTAGTTCGTGGAGTCTAGATTCCAACGCAACCAACCGTTCGTCGATAGGACGTCGGAGAAGAAAGTTATGAGAGTTACAAGTTCGGCGTGATCGGACAGAAATGTGTTTGGACAAAGACAGCGGGCGCATGGCGCGAAAATCGAGGGTCGCTGAAGTTGCAGCGCCGCGGCGCCAAGACAGCAGGGCCGAGGTGCCAAAAGTTCAGAGAGGCTGCGGAGGTTTCAGCGTCGCGGCGCCGGCGGCGGGGCCGCGGCTCCGAGGCGGGATTTTTGGGCGGAAAAACTTAGGAAAAATCAGATTTTTCTTTTAAAAGACCTTGGGAGGGTGACAAGTGTCCCCCCCATCTGATTTCTTGCATGCAATATATTGACCAAGTCTTGAAGACTAGGTCATCTTCCAATTTCTCTCTCTCTCTCTAAAGCTTAAGCTCCCACTTCTCTCTAAAATTCCAAGAGCTATTTTAGCCTTAGGAGAAATCTGAAAAAGTAAAAGGCAAGAAGGAAACTTGTGGCTAGCTTGTGAAGGTTGTTGTGGTGGTATTCTTGGAAAGAAGGCTAGCAAAATTGTTGGAATAAATTTGGCTAAAGCTCTAAGGTAATGGTTCCTCCTTTTTAATTAGTTTTTAGTGTTGCATGTTAAGAAGAAAGAACTTGTGGTAGTAAATAATGCTCTTAGACTCATTGCATGTAAGAACTATGGTTGAATGTGAAGGAATTGGTTAAGAAGATATTATGAGCATGTTGTAGCCTAAAAACTACCTTAGAATTGTTAAGTGAATTGTTGTACCTTGTGGGGCAGAATTTTACACACCCAAGTTAGGTGTGTAATCCCCTTTGAAATGTTGGATTGTTGAGCCTTAAATGTGGCGTTTGGATGATAAATTCGGCCTTGAGAAAGGTGGCAAAGTGAGTAGAAACAAAGGAAATGCTGCCCAATTTTCCATAGAATTTAGTGGCTTTGAATTTGGATTATTCTACATTGAAATTAGAGGTTAATAAACGTATCATGGTTATTTTAGGTTGACATATTACTTGCGGTAGTTTGGACTTAGCAAGTGGATTGATAAAAAAAGGTATGTGAAGCTTTCCTATCTCTTGAGCATGAATAGATGAAACTATGTAGTACGGTAGACGTACAAGATTTGGTATTCTTACTTGTTTTAAGTATATAATGACTTGTTTCGTTTTAAGAATGTATAAGTCCCTTGGTTAGGGGAAAAGTATGATTTTACTAAAGTATAAAGTTAATATAACAACTTTATGGGAAGTTGGTTTATTAGATTCATAAAAGGTTAATGAGAAGAGATTTACTCTAAAGTAAGATAAGTATATGAAAAGGCAAATTGGTTTTAAGGCATCAATTGCCCAAGGGTTTTTATGTATAAAGAAGAGTCATTTTTAAAAGAGTTGAAGTATGTAGTACTTGGGTTAAATTCCCGGTTTTCTTTTATTAAAGATATGATTAAGTGCCTTAAGTAAACTAAAATGAGAGGATATATGAACAAGACTAATAAGAAGTTATAAGTTTTCTTAACTTATTTATGATTATGATATGATAACAGTTTGAGCTAGGGTTAGAGTATATCTGAGGGGCAAGCGCCAAGATCGTTATACCACCTACTCCAGGGTAAGAGTATGCGAGGCAAGCCCAAGATCGTGATACCACCTTCTTGTAAGAGAGTATATCGAGGCAAGCCAAGATCGTTATACCATCCGCCGGTGTAGAGTATATCGAGGCAAGCCCCAGATCGTTATACCATCTTGAGGTAAAAGTATATCGAGGAAAGTCCCCAAGATCGTTATACCACATTCAGTGGATTTGCTACCCACGATCACGAGGAATACCTCATGCGAGTCCTTATGGGCTTATGCGGGTGAAATAGTCCCGTGCGGTAGTCTGACTATGCGGGGAATACCTCATGCGGGTCCACGGGACTATCACGGGTGAAATAGTCCCGGGAGTAGGGGTGCTTATTGATACTACAGGCGAGTACCTGTTTTGATCCTAAGGCCCCTATTTTATGCAGTATTATATATATATACTTGTCACTCTCATTGTTAGTAAGGCACAGTAAAAGGTATTTGATTTTCTTCCATGACTCCAGCTTACTTTTAGACTTATGATATCATTATTACAGTATTTTCCAGCTTTACATACTTGGTACATATTGTGTACTGACCCCCTTCCTCGGGGGCTGCGTTCATGCCGCAGGTAAGGGTAAGCAGATAGAGGATCCTCGTTCTTAGGATCACTATTCCGGTGTCAGAAGCTCCACTCCTCCGGAAGCTTATTTATTGGTACGGACATTCCCTGATGCTATAGGTATTTTGTACATTCAGGGGTATGGCGGGGCCACATCCACAGTTGTTATCTTTAAGTGCGTGGTCACATATATGTTTTGGGCTATAAGAACCAGTTGTACTACTATACTTTGTTTAAGTATGTTTTATGGAAAGCGGCCTTATCGGTGGCGATGATGTTACCACTTTTATAAGTTATGTGTTATGTATGTTCCGCTGCTATTCTCTGACATATACCTGATAGGGTACCCCGGTAGGGTACCAGTCGCGGCCCCGAGGTTGGGTCGTGACAGACTCACCTGTGTCCCCAATCTCTTCTGGGACGATCTCCAAAAGTTAGCTGTAAACTGAGCTCATCTGTCCGATATAATAGATGTGGGAACCCCATAAAGTCTCACTATCTCCCTGATGTACAATCTCGCATAGTCTTCAGCTGAATAAGTAGTCCTGACTGAAGAAAATGGGCTGATTTCGTTAGTCTATCCACAATAACCCATATAGAGTCACACTTCCGCTGAGTGCGAGGTAAGCCTGTAATGAAGTCCATATTAATCACTTCCCATTTCCAAGTTTGGATCTCTATCTCCTGTAGCAATCCACCAGACTTCTGATGCTCGACCTTAACCTGTTGACAATTCGGGCACTGAGCAACGAACTCTGCTATGTCCCTTTTTATGCCATCCCACCAATACAAGCATCTAAGGTCATGATACATCTTTGTTGACCCTGGATGAATAGAATAACGGGCATTGTGTGCCTCTCCCATAACCTATCGTCGTAGCCCTGTAACATCAGGTACACATAACCTACCCCCATATCATAACACTTCATCGGGTGCAACCTCAAATAGAGTCTTCTAATTTCGAAGAGTTGTATCTCTATACTGCGCCAGAACAAGATCCTCATACTTATGTCTCTTTACCTCTTCTATGAGAGAGAACTCAGCAACTCCTCGAACAACAACTCCACTATCTCCAGAATCAGCCAACCGGACTCCAAGACTAGTCAGCTGGTATATCTCATGAACTATCTCCTTTTTGTCTGCCTGCACGTCCGTCAAGCTACCCATAGATCTACGGTTAATAGCATCTGCTACAACATTAGCTTTCCCTAGATGGTATAAAATATCAACATCATAATCCTTTAGCAACTCTAGCCACCGTCTCTGTCGTAAATTCAGCTCCTTCTGCTTAAAGATATATTGGAGACTCTTGTGGTCTGTATAAATATCAACATGAACACCATATAAATAATGTCTTCATATCTTCAAGGCATGAATCACCGCTGCTAACTACAAATCATGAGTAGCATAGTTCTTCTCGTGCTTCCTTAGCTGTCGGGAGGCATAAGCTATCACCCTGCCAAGCTGCATCAACACACAACCTAGTCCAACACCTGACGCATCACAATAAATAACATAACCATCTGGTCCCTCAGGAAGAGTCAGAACTGGAGCTGTAGTCAACTTGTCTTTCAACAATTGGAAGCTTTGCTCACAACCGTCGGTCCATTGAAACTTAGCTGTCTTCTGAGTTAGCCTTGTTAAAGGCGCTAAAATCGAGGCAAACTTTTCTACAAACCTCCTATAATACCCTGCTAGCCCCAGGAAACTACGTACCTCCATAGGTGTCATAGGTATGGGCCAAGTCTTAACCGCCTCAATCTTCTGCGTATCGACCCGAATACCATCAGTTCTAATGATATGCCCCAAGAATGCCACTGAAGTTAACCAGAATTCACACTTAGAAAACTTGGCATACAACCTCTGATGTTGAAGTACCCTAAGTACCGTCCTCAAATGGTCTGCATGATCCTCTTCTGAACGAAAATAAACCAGAATATCATCAATGAATACAATGACAAACATATCCAAGAATGGCTTGAATACCCGGTTCATCAAATCCATAAACACTGCTGGAGCATTGGTCAGCCCAAAAGACATCACTCTAAACTCATAATGCTCGTACCGGGACCTGAATGATGTCTTCGGAATATCTGCCTCCTTCACCCGCACCTGATGATAACCTGACCGCATTCAAAAAACACTTAACACCCTGCAACTGGTCAAATAAATCATCAATCCTGGAGAGGGGATACCTATTCTTTATGGTTACCTTATTCAGCTGCCTATAATCAATACACATCTGCAGCGATCCGTCTTTCTTCCTCACAAATAATACCGGTACTCCCCAAGGTGATGTACTAGGCCTGATAAAGCCTTTTTCCAACAACTCTCTCAGCCACTCCTTCAATTCCTTCAACTCTGCAGGTGTCATTCTATAGGGAGGAATAGATATGGGTTGGGTACCTGACAATACATCTATAGTGAACTCTATCTCCCGTTCTGGAGGAAGACCTGGAAGATCATCTGGGAATACATCTGAGAATTCACTAACTATTGGTACTGACTGAAGAGCCGGTACCTCTGCTTCTACATCATGCACTCGATCCAAATGATAAATGTAACATTTTATAACCATCTTCCTTGCCTTGAGGTATGAAATGAACTTACCCATTGGCGATGCTGTATTCCCTCTCTATTCTATAGTTGGTTCGCCTGGAAACTGAAATCGCACCATCTTCTCTCTACAATCAATGCTAGCATAACAAGAAGCCAACCAATCCATACCCATAATAACATCAAACTCGGTCATGTCTAACTCTATCAAATCTGCTATGTTACGACGACTATGTATAACCACTGAACAATTTCCATATACTCGCCTAGCTATGACAGAATATCCTACCGGTGTAGCTACCTCAAATGATTCTATCGACTCAGATTCTACTAGAAACAAAGGGGGATATATATGACAGGGTGGAACCTTGATCTATCAATGCATATACGTCTCGAAAAAAGATCGATAATATACCTGTAACCACATCTGGCGACGCCTCCTGATCATGCCTACTAGCCAAAGCATATATGCGGTGCGAGGGACCGCTAGAACTGGAAACTCCACCACGACCTCTACCACGGCCTGCTGGCATATGAACACCCTACCCTGCGGGGCACATAGCTATAGAAGAAGATGAACTAGCAACCGGTCCAGTAGGCTGAGCCATACCACCTGTATCTCTTCTAAAATGACACTCTCTCATCACATGGCCTTGAAGGCCGCAATAAAAACAAGAACCTATAGCAAAACGACATTTCCCAGAATGAGACCTATTACACTGAGAACACCGAGGCAAAAGTGGCCTCGACTGACTTGAAACCCTGCTCATCTGTGAACCTGAAGCCCTAGAGCTCTGACCAGCTCCTGAATACCCTGTGCAGTCCAATCTCCTACCTGGGAATGGTGAGGGTGCACTCTGTGCTGACTGGGAAGAATATCTAACATGCTGTTGAGGCTGCCCGCCTCGAAACCCACCAGTATATTCAGCCGTCCTAGCCCTCTTATGCTGACCTCTGTCGTGGTCCCTATCTAGCTGACACCCTCTGTGTTGGTCCTCTACCCCCTGTGCATATGCCTGTATCGAAGCAATGCCCATACCTGGCTGAAGAGCCACTGCCAAAAAACCATCAGTCAAATAGCGATCTAGTCCCATCACATAACGGTGCACTCTACTTACGAAGTCACAAATCCTCAGACTATCAGATCTATAGCCAAGTCCTGGTCCATGGCTGCGAGTCTGTTCTTCTGCTAATATGATCAGCAGCTGAGCTGCATCTCTCATGGCCCTATCTTCCGCCCCTGGCTGAGGAGTTGGAGGCTCAGGTGCTGGGACCTCGGGAGCTGGTGATGTTGCCTCCTAAACTGGAGCCTCTGGAGGTGGCGATGTAGCAGAACTCGCCGATTGAAGTACAATCTCGAGCGTAGACTGGGTACGAGCCCTAGTAACTCTCAGGATCGGACTAGTATCTCCCGCTACTGATTTTGCCCTTCTGGGCCGCTGTCGCTTTCTCTGGAGGCATAGCTGTAAACACAATAACTAATTAGATAGGGATTATCCTAATAACATAGCTCTATTGTACGATCATAGAGTAAGAAGAAAAGATGACATCCTAAAGATCCGGCAACCTCCTGCGTATAAGTATGGTGCACAACATACTCTACACAAGACTCTACTAGACACGGTCTGTAGATATTCCGAGGATGAACTGCTTTGATACCACTAAATTTCACAACCCGACTGGCAAAGCGGCGCGACGACGGCGCGACGATGCCTACAGGCACCTTTATACCCACCTGTCACATAATCACACGGATACCAAGGATAATGTAAACATCAGTAATAAACCTGTCTCCTGAGGAGTCACAACTAATTCATATAACAAAATAGGCAAGTCGACAAGACCGCCACTGTACATAGAGATATCCAAAATGAATCACAACCGTACACATATTCGAATACACATCTACCACCACACCTGTCTACAGACCTCTAAGAATACGATAATGAAATATGATAGGACAGGGCCCCGTCGTGCCCCTAAATATGCATAAGTCCAAAAATAAGGTTCTGTACCAAAATGACTAAGCTCCGAATCAATGGAGCTCTACGAACAGCTGAACAGGAATCCTAAACTAGAGGATCACCAAACTGAGTACCTGTACCTGCGGGCATGAACGCAGCCCCCTGAGGAAAGAGGGTCAGTACGAAATAATATACTGAGTATGTAAAACATGAAACACTGTAAAGAAGATCATAACTGGCCAAAAGATGTCAGGAGACAAGTATAATAATCAAAATACCAACACAACTGTGCCATATAAAAATGAGAGTCAATTGTTCCTTATAAAAATGAGAGTCATATCAAAATCATGGATGCCTATCCATAGAATCATCATGTCTATATACATATAACGTGTCCCGACCCTCTAGTGAGGGACTCGGTGGAATCTTCATAGTCATGGATGCCTGTCCATATAACGTATCCCGACCCATTCTGGGACTCGGTGAGCTCATCATCATCATGGATGCCTATCTATGGAATCATCATATATATACATATAACGTATTCCGACCCATTCTGGGACTCGGTAGAACAATGCAAGGTTGTGCACGAACATAGACCGATCCGAGACTCGGTGAAATGATATAATCACATCAAGCACGAATATAATATCATGAGTAACCATATGCAATTTAAATTATCATTTGACTCTCAATGGAATAAATAGAATGAACTATCACTGAAAAATCAAAGGCAACTATCATATCAAGTATCACTAGGAATTTTGATTCATTGGAATTACGTACGTCCACCGTACGCTCATTTTATGTAAATCATGCCAAAAAAAAGAAGGAAGGGATAGTTTCACATACCTTATTGTCGAAATAACCAACTCTATAACTACAACTCATCTCGATTAGCACTTCAACCTATAACAATAGTAATTCGTTCGTCAACTCTATGATTTCTAGCGTAAGTTATATCGAATGACGACTCTCTTTTCTATAGAAATTTGGGCAGCATTAATCCTATTTATATGTGATCGGTGTATTTTATATACACTTTTTGAGTCATTTTTAGTTAGTATTTTACTCATTTTATTTATGTTTAGTATAGTATTAGGGTCGTTTTCCTTTCTTTTGTGTCACAGCGGTCAAAAATGGAGAAATGACGAAAAGAAGAGAAAATGAGCTTAATTGAGATGGAATTGCACACAAAAAGGGCCAAGAAATGAAGTCTAAGTTAAAGAATTATAGAGGAAATCAGACGAAGTCCGGACGAGAAAAAGACGACGAAACGAGAATTCGCCAGAAAAATGTCACCGGCGCCGCGGCGCCTGGAAGCTGAGCCGCGACGCCCAATGTGCTGCGAAGTCCGAAAGTTGCTGATCTTCAGGCGCCGCTGATCTGCAGTCGCGCGGCGCGGGATTTTATGAAGTTCTGGGCGAATTTGACATGTTTTCAGAATCCTAAAGGGATAAATTTTCCTACCTAAAGGGATAACTTTTCCTACCTAAAGGGATAACTTTTCCTACCTTAAAACCCTTACCTAAAAGGATTCTAATAACTTTTCCTACTTACAAATCCTTAACCCTTCACCTAAAGGATTCTTTGGCTATAAATACTCTACATCATTAGAAGAATTGTTCATTCTCCATTCTACCATTCACCATTCTACATCCATCCATCCACCATTCCATCTTGTAAATATTCCACAACACAACCCTTGGATGTTAGGCTTGGAGACTCATTCTTAAGTAATTTTCTTTACTTTTCTTTTCTTTATTTCAGTTTCTGTATGATGAACATGGGATTAGTTCTTGTCATGTCAATGGCTAGGAACTAATTCCTCTATAGGGCTTTCCATGTTGAATCTCTAGAAACTTATGTTATGATTTAATGCATGCTTATGGTTATTCTTCTTCTTGTTGAGATCTATCCAATATTTGAGTTGAATTCTTGGTAATTAATTGACAACTGATTATCACTATATGATTTCTAATCAGTTAGAAAGGGGTTGTGAATATGTCGTAAGTTGGGTAGACATTCTTGGATTGGGGATGAAAATACCTCAATTATTTATGTAGCGTTAATGAGAGGCTTAAAAACCCTAATTTTGCGCATTGTGCGTGACGGTTAACTAGGTTCTTGTTCTTAATCCTCCTATAGAGTTATCCTTATCACGAAAGGTAGGTAAGGTGCAATCTGAGGTTGAGTGTTTATATAACCTAACGGAGTATAAAACGATTTAGTGAACTCCGCTTTCTCCAAGAAGAAGACCGTAAGTTATTGCATTAATAAGTAGCATAAGCGGATAGTGAGGAGACGTGGAAGCCCTATTCTCATCATCACTGAAGTAAACCCTTTTAGTTAAATAGCTTTTATAATCCTTAGTTAAAAACAACAAATCTAAATATCAATTTACCAAATAGATACAAAAAAATAGATAGTTGGTAATTGAACCCTAATCCTTGAGGACGATATTCGGTCTTATCAAGACTATACTACTTGTCACGATAACGTGCACTTGCGTTTAAAGTGTGTGCATCTTACCGCGCATCAAGTTTTTGGCGCCGTTGCCGGGGATTAGGCATAGTTCAATATCAAATTTATCTATTTTTAATTTCTAATTTGGTTTTTATTTTTGTTTCTTTAAATTATTTATTTTATTTTCTTTTGAAAAAAAAAAAAAAAAACAAGTGTGCCGTGATTCGTTGTTGGTTTTGATTCATCTCAGGGATCCTTAAGACATGGATTTCTACTGTCAATATGATCGAGCTCCAACCATAGAGGAAGATAGGGAGGAATTACGAGAAGCTATACTCAGTCTCACGAGGTACCAAAATCAGTTCATAGACGAAACGGGAATGGCCATGAAGAAGTTGGAAACGCAAATAGCAGAACTCGCGATCATATTCAACAGCGAAACGCAAGAAGAGCAATCTGCACCTGGGGTAGGCAATGAGAAAACACAATGTCAGGCAATTGACCTGAAGGATGCCGAATCAGGGGAGATAGAGAGTTCGCAGCGATAGCGCCTTGGCCGATGGATGGCGAGCGCGGCGCCGAAGATTCTGAGACAGTGCAGGAGAGTGAGAGCCGCGGCGCCAAAGAGCAGGGCCGCGGCGCCCAGAACCCAGAAATCGAGGTGATTTTGAACAACGAACAACAAATTGAGGAGTCTGAACCACACCCAACTATTGAGGAATCTGGTGAGATAGTTGGTGTAGAGAAGGAAAAGATTGCAGAGATCCAGTTATTTACCTTCTTGGATTCTGTGGAAATTCTTTTTCTTGCACCTATTACAGAAGAAACACCACTAGCTATCACGGCTCATTCCCAATTAGGAAGCCCATACCATTAAGGGTACCCCCTAGAGTTGAGAGATGTAGAGAAGTTCACGGATTCCTACATTATAGAAAGCATAAAAGACAAGCCTACTTGGGGGATAATTGTATATGTAAGGCTCTTGTTTGAACAAATGGTCGTAGGGAAATTGAGACCTACAACAATAACTCTGCGGATTGCAAGCAGTTCGCAGAAGGATCCAATGGGCACTCGGAAAGGTTAATTGCGTCCGGCTAAAAGACGTAAAAGATAGCGCTTGTTGGGAGGCAACCTAATGTTTTTAATTATGTTATTTTAATTTCTGTCTTTAGTTTATTTTATTTTGTCTTGAACAGTCTCACGGTCTTGGGTTCTTGTTTTGTATTGTTGGATGACAGGTGGACTGAAAGCTAAAACCGAGGAAAAATGAGCAAAACGCAAAAAAAGAAGCGATCGTCGGCGCTGGCTGTAATCGAGGGCGCGCGCCGTAATTTGAAGAGCCACGAGTACTAGCGGCGCGTATTTGAATCTCAGGGCCGCGGTGCCCGAACTTCAGAGAGCCTTATTTCCGTTCAAATTCCAGAATTTTTCCTCCTAGACCTCCGTTATGACCGCTGTGTTGTGTCAGTAAGTTGTCCTTTTTCTTTTATTTTGTTTGAGTCTTGCACACATTGGGGACAATGTGTGATTTAAGTTTGGGGGTGTTTTATTTGTGTCTTGTTATGTTTCAATTAAGTATTTTTTTTGTTTTTTTATTGTGTTTATGTTTATTTTGAGTCACCAAATTTTTTTTCTTTTTGAGTCACAATTGCCTGTCAAAGATCATGTATGCTGTAGTTACTAGAAACACCTAGTGAAGGAAGGTGGAATAATGTAATGGAATTAGAAGCAACTATCTAAACACCTAGGTTAGATATGCCAAAAACTCACAAAACTCTGTCTATTTGGAGTTTCTTGCTTAAATTGTGCATGCTAAATTATGAAAACCTATGTGTTATGATTGCTTGCTATTTGAGGCGAAATAGTTAGGATATGCATGTTAGGGAGATGACTCAGACATTTCTTTGATAGCCAATTCTTACCACTCTTTTCTACCCCGAACTTTAAAAGTATCCCTAGTCAGCCCCATTGAGCCTAAAAATTGAAACTTCTTCTTTGACACCCTATATTCCCACAGATTGTGCCATAAGTAAAAATGTGAAGTAGTGGAATCAATTGTGTTAAAAAAGAGACAAAAAGAGTGAATGAGCTTGTTGCACCCCAATAAAAAAGTAATAAGAAAGAGGCAAAAGCCTAAGTTTGGGGGTGCTTGTTATTATAATACTCTTCATTCTCCCAAAACAAAAGAGGGAAAAAGATAGAATTAAAGTGAAGAAAAGAACAAAAAGAAAAGGGAAATACTGAAAAGCTAAAGAGCTTATGGTATACAAAAATGAGTCTAAATGCCTATTTTTACCAACCCCTACCTAAGCCTACATTACAACCCTTAAAGTCCTGAAGATCTCTTTTATGCATATCCAGGATTAGTGGAGAATAGCAAGTAAGCATGCCATAGGATTTTTGAATTTATATGCATGATTTAGTATATTGACTTCCATTAAAACATGATAAATATGAGTTTGCGAAATATCTAGCTCAATGTGTTTAGTGTGCTGAAAAATTTCATGCTACATGTTCCTGCATATTATTCTGCTAACCTTCATGTTTTTCTAGATAACACTAAATGCAGCAAAAGTGATCAATGTCAGTGAGTCTTTTATTTTTCGTTTCTTGAGTCTTTTATTTCTTTCTTTCTATCTTTGCTCGAGGGCGAGCAAAGGTTAAGTTTGGGGGTATTTGATCGGTCTATTTTATATACACTTTTTGAGTCATTTTTAGTTAGTATTTTACTCATTTTATTTATATTTAGTATAGTATTAGGGTCGTTTTCCTTTCTTTTGTGTCACAGCGGTAAAAAATGGAGAAATGGCGAAAAGAAGAGAAAATGAGCTTAATTGATATGGAATTGCACACAAAAAGGGCCAAGAAATGAAGTCTAAGAAGTTCCGGGAATTATAGAGGAAATCGGGCAAGTCGGACGAAAAAGACGACAAGCAGTCGCGAGAAAAATATCACCGCTGGCCTGGAAGTGAGCCATGGCGCCCAATGTCTTCTGAAGTCCGAAAGTTCTTGATCTTCAGGCTGCTCGACGCGGGATTTTATGAAGTTCTGGGCGAATTTGACATGTTTTCAGAATCCTTAAGGGATAAATTTTCCTACCTAAAGGGATAACTTTTCCTACCTTAAAACCCTTACCTAAAAGGATTCTAATAACTTTTCCTACTTACAAATCCTTAACCCTTCACCTAAAGGATTCTTTGGCTATAAATACTCTACATCATTAGAAGAATTATTCATTCTCCATTCTACCATTCACCATTCTACATCCATCCATCCACCATTCCATCTTGTAAATATTCCACAACACAACCCTTGGATGCTAGGCTTGGAGACTCATTCTTAAGTAATTTTCTTTACTTTTCTTTTCTTTATTTCAGTTTCTGTATGATGAACATGAGATTAGTTCTTGTCATGTCAATGGCTAGGAACTAATTCCTCTATAGGGCTTTCCATGTTGAATCTCTAGAAACTTATGTTATGATTTAATGTATGCTTATGGTTATTCTTCTTCTTGTTGAGATCTATCCAATATTTGAGTTGAATTCTTGGTAATTAATTGACAACTAATTATCACTATATGATTTCTAATCAGATTCCGAAAGGGGGGGATTTTGAATATGATGTAAGTTGGGTAGACATTCTTGGATTGGGGATGAAAATACCTCAATTATTTATGTAGCGTTAATGAGAGGATTAAAAACCCTAATTTTGCGCATTGTGCGTGACGGTTAACTAGGTTCTTGTTCTTAATCCTCCTATAGAGTTATCCTTATCACCGAAAGGTAGGTAAGGTGCACATCAGGTTAAGTGTTTATATAACCCTAACGGGAGTATAAAACGATTTAGTGAACCTGCTTTCTCCAAAAGAAGAAGACCATAAGTTATTGCATTAATAAGTAGCATAAGCGGATAGTGAGGAGACGTGGAAGCCCTATTCTCATCATCACTGAAGTAAACCCTTTCAGTTAAATATCTTTTATAATCCTTAGTTAAAAACAACAAATCTAAATATCAATTTACCAAATAGATACAAAAAAATAGATAGTTGGTAATTGAACCCTAATCCTTGAGGACGATATTCGGTCTTATCAAGACTATACTACTTGTCACGATAACGTGCACTTGCGTTTAAAGTGTGTGCATCTTACCGCGCATCAATATGCACATCCACAACTTACAAATAAAGCCAACAATACCAATAACAAGATGCAACTTAAAGATAAAAACAAATCAGTCCATATACTATATCTACACCATAGTTATGCATTCTTTCTCTTTACCTTAGTGTACTACAACAACCACAATAACCAATGTGATTTATACACCTATTTCTCATGTTAATCCATCCTCTTAACCCATATCAAATCAGCCCCTAAAACAGTCCATATGCCAACAATAACGAGAATATAAAGTAACACCTTTCTACACCTCAATTTCTTTAAGACATGTATTAGTAATTACCATAATATATATACATGTTCATAGCTTATAATTACAACATTATAACTTCAACAAAATAGCCCCTAAATACAACACAACAATGTCCAACAATTTTAGGGGTGTCACGGTCCAAACAACATAATACCACAAATCTTCTTATAACTTCTTAGACTCCAATTCCATGTTTCAATACTTTTCATATAACCAATTACAACTTTCAATATCAAGGTTTATTTTCAAATTCAACATGCAATTAGTGACAATAATAACAACAACAACAATCAATTCCAAGGTATACCAAAACAGTCCAAAAAATTGGTAATAGTCATTCCATTCGGCTCAACAACAATCACATTGAATCTCTTATTTCCAATTCTTCTTTAACATGAGTTTATCCCTAAACTACAACATCATTTAATCTTCCAAATACTCTATAAAAAGAAGAATTCTTACCTTAATATTTGTCCAAAACAGTCCCTATATTTCGGTTACTGCTCCACTTCCTTTTGCACCATTTTCACCATTTTTTCAACTTATATTGACATGCATGTATTCTACAAGTTTGAGACCATCTTACTTACTTGTTTTTCTTCTAAAAAGTTCATCTTTCAAGCCACAATTTCCTTGAACAGTTTCGGTCCCAGCATTACCGAAAAGCAGCGGGTAAGAAGTTTACCATGACCTAGAGCTTTAGTAGAAGAGTTTATTCTTGAAAGGGGATTTGTTTGGTCTTTTCTTAGCTATGGAGGATGAGGTAAAATCTGTTTTAGGAGGGGGAGAGAATGGAAGATGAGAGAGGGGTGTTGTTCGAATGAGAAGGAGGGAAATGGGAATATATGGGCTGAAAATGGGGTTTAAACCAATGCATGTTAGTGGTCTTGCCACTTGGAGGGCACAAGGTGCCACTTGTCTTCCACTAATCCCCACTTATCTTTCTTGCTACAAAAATTAGTCCCATACTTAGTTAAAAATCTGAAATTTTCGAATGGACCCCCTATTCTCAATGTCAACACTTTTTTTTTATAATACAACATTAATCCAAAACCCCATTGAGAAAGTTCAACTACTAGTATTAATTCTCGTCGCCACATATGTTATATCCAAAATTATTCCATATTAGCATATGTAAATATACTTTATATCTAATATTCGAATATTACTTCCTTAATGACGTTCTTAATTACAACCTTAAAACTACCAGGTGTAAGACCTATTCCCTCTATTTATATTATTGGTGATGTATTAAATCCGACTATTAAAATAGACCGTTGTAAATCACTTATTAAAAATATTTATAACTGTATAGAAGTATTACCACCTCCAACTCCCAAAAATTTAAATGCCCAACCACTATTGAAATTGAACAAACGAAAGAAGAAGTGTTGTCTAGCATAGAAGACGAATGTAAAAAAGTATATAGGTATTACCAATAAGAAAGTGCTAGCAACCAACCGACTTCCATACCATCTTTTTCTTCTTCAACGCAACCTCTAAAAAGACATGCTATTTCTGCGGCTAGTATTGAAAGCCTCAGAAATAGAATGTGCGATAGTAGCACTACTAACCAAATTAGCGAGTTTGATGTTTTTATTTTGCAGGGTACTTTACCATACCAAGAAGTTGTCAATGAAGAAGGAAAGAAAGACTTGCTGACATACTGGAGGGGGAATGAGAAGATATTTCCGACACTTTCAATGATGACCCGAGATGTTTTGAAAATTCAAGCGTCATCATCGGCTTCTGAAAGCGCTTTTTCTGCCGACAGATTTCAAATAGGAGAGCACAAACACTCATTAGCCGGAGACACTTTGGATATTGCAGTACTATTCAGAGATTGGATACGAGCGGAGAAAGTGCGATCAACCGGAGATCAACGAAGAAGAAGATGAAAACTACAACGACATCCTATCTGAAGGCATGAGTAGCGACGTGGATTAATTTTACCAACAAATACCAATTCCAACCGAAGAACCACACCACATTGTGAAGAAACTAGAAAAAGTGTTTTCAAATTGGTAATTTATTTAATTGCAATTTTACTATGTCATTTGCAACTTTTGAATAATACCACAAAGTTGTAATTTTGATAATTGTATATGTATTACCAAATAAGTGCAAAAAAACCCGACCCGATCCCGACCCGCCCGCTAGACCCGATACCTTTTCCCGACGGGACCGGTACTGGGATGGGACATCGGTCAAGCCTGATCCCGCCCTAACCCCCACCCCAACCCGATCCCGCCAAAACCCGGCCCAACCCATCCCGTTGGCCACCCCTAGTGTAGCATTATATTACCCTTTTATTCTTTATTGAGTAGATTAAACTCAATACATCTATGCCAAATCTATATGTCATCTTTATAAATACAATCAAAATGGTGTATTAAATTTACACCAAAGTTTCATTACTTATTTTATGGTTTAGCAATGTTGTGCTTATGACAAATGTTGTGGGTATTGAAATAGTTGCTGAGTATTTTATCAATGGCCTTTCCCAAAATACTATTTTACTCAAAGTTCGTTGTAAATCTAATGATGATGATCATGGAGTTCACACACTTAAAGTGGGTGACAAATATGATTTCTCATTCCATGCAGTTTTTGCAGGTAAAAGTCATTTTCGTTGCAATCTTGCATGTGGTCCAAAGTTTCGAGATTTTGATGTTTATAATTTACGTTGGAGCCTTTGTGTAATGACCTATTCTGTCGTTATGTGTACTTTGACTATTTTACCTCAGTTGACTCGATTCCCAGAAATTTTGAATGATTCTAGTGCGAGTTGAGAGATTAGAACCTTAAAGTATGAGAGTGTTGACCAATAGTTGACTTTTGTGTGAATATTTTTCAGAATTCCATAATTTCATGGGGTCCAGAGGGTCATTTATGACTTGGTGGGATGGTTGATTTAGTTCACCAGGCCCTCTAGAGCATTTTTGGCTATTGGTTGGAAAACTAATTTAGCCTATTGAGGGTTGACCCGTAGAATTAGAACTCTGATGACAATTTCGAGAATACGAGTGATTTTGTAGCGTGCTTTTACATATGTTTCAGGGAGGTCTCAGGTGATTATTGAATTTCGGGTTGAAATTGAATGAGTATGAAATTTATGGTTTTATGGTATATTGGCTGAGGTGGGCTTTAGTGTGCCCTAGCGGATAGGGACCGTTGCAGCATATGGCGTCCGCTGGCAGCAGCGCTTTTGAGTTTTCACGCTGGACAGCGCGGTCTTTGGCGCACGCTGCTGGTCCGTACAGCAGACTGCCGCAATGACGATGGGATTTCCAGATTGTTTTAAGTGTCATTAAACCCTACACGTCCTTATATCGAAAATACACCTCCAAAACATCCATAGGGCGATTCCTAGCATCCTTAAGTGATTTCTTCTTGTGATAATCTTTCTTAACCTTGTATTACCTTCACTTATTTTCCTTATGTTGAATTAATGGTGGAAACAACCTAGAAATCTAATTGGGGAAGAAGAGTTCAACCTAGTTAGGGTTTGTTTTATGATTAAGTTTAAAATGGAAATTGATTGATGGATTTTACTATTCTAAGCTTGGGGTTCACTAATTTATAGTTGTTAGGTTATAATCTTTTCTTTTCTTGATGAAATTGATTGTTGAAAATTAGGGTACATACCCAAAATTGATGGTTTTGCTTGTATGATGAAATTAACCTAATCTTGAGTTGTTTTAGCAAGAGATTGGTAATATGGAACTCCTAGAACCTTCAATTTCATGTTTCACCTCCAAATTGATAGTTTTACCCATATATGCATATTTTTCCCTTTCTCCCATAGTTGGGTTGGGTTTGACGGATAGTGTAATGTTTTGGGTGTTGTTAATTTCTTTGTCTAACATAGACTTCGATAATATTAGACTTCGAGTACGACTGTGATCCGCGGAAGGGCAAGGTGCAAGTTGATTCACGTGACTCCCGTTTGACATTTAAGGTAGGTTATGGCTTACCTTCTGGTTAGACTTCAATTAGCGAATCATATGTGTAATTAGATTCTGTTGGAGAAAGCATGTAAGCCTTCGGGTATGAAGTTGGGATGAATTTCATAGGTTGGTTACAATTGATTGATTATGATCTGTTGCCTCTTTGTGGTTACTGGACTTGTACATAATGTCATGTTTTATGTGCGATATAATTTTATTTCACTTATCTTGGCATGTTCATGAATATAGAAAATGAGTTAATATGATAATGATATTATGATAAGTGTCCTTGTGTGGTACGACTGGGTATTGTTATGTTACACTTGATATTGTCATTACATTGTATTCATCTTCATTTCCATGATATATTGATATGACTTGTGATTAACGTAATGGTGATAAAAAAGAATGAAACATTTATGATTCATATGACATACTATATTGCCTAGCCAACTCTATACTGTGTGATACAGAGTGACTAGAAGAGTGTTCGATGAAAGAGTCGTCTCTAGGTTGTGTGATACGGAGTGATTGGTACATGGACATATATATTCTGCCATGAGCATGTATATACGAATATTTCATGTGGCCACTGCATTGCATACTTATTCATCATTCATTCATACATTTGGATCCTGACTTGATTCTCTACACTTGGCTGATTATTCTTGGATTGTGATACTACTTGTACTTGATTGTGAGTATGTCTATCTTTCAGCGTCTTTCTTATACATATGTTAGCTAACTATTGTCATCCTATGATATTTACCGGTACATAGCATTTATACTGATACTACATTACTATATTCTTTTGAGTGCAAGTATGTGACTGGTTCTACCTCTACCCATTGAGACTGATCTAAGGCTACTGCAGAGTCTTTTAGGGTGAGCATTACTGATGGGTTTGCTTCCCGAAGACTCCTTCTTATCCACTTGTCTTACTTTAATTCTGAGACAATATTTGACATTTTCAAACTTATGTACTATTCAGATTTATTTTATTAGCGGCTCTTGTGCTATTCAAACCATTTTCCTTTGGGGGTTGTACTAGTATTCTTATCTTTCACACTTTGATATTTATGATATGTGTTAGACTTTATATTATTTCCGCTTAATTTACTTCAACTGTTGATAGATGGTTTATTAATGAAAGGATTCTCCTACCGAGGTGAATGATAGGTGTCCTCATGACTTAGGGATTTGGGGTCGTGACAAGTTAGTATCAAAGCCTTAAGTTACCCAGTCTATAAGTACAAGAGCATGTCTAATAGAGTCTTACAGATGGGTACAAAGAGCTCTGTACTTATTTGCGAGAGGCTACGGGACATTTAGGAAACTTCAATTTCTTCATTTTTTCGTGCTACTTTATTCAAATTGGTATCTCGAATGTTCAAATTGGTATCTGATTTATTTCCATTCTCTCACAAATGGTGAGGACACGAGCTGATCTTGTGAGGGACGGTGAGCCCTAGCCTGTTGTTATTAGGGCTGGCGCTTGAAGCTGAGGTCGGGCGAGAGGACGCGGCTAAGCCAGAGGTCACGGTGCTACACCAGCCAGGGGTAGGGTTCCTGTAGCTGGACATAGATTGGCATGCTCAACTTCTCCAGAGCGTGAGCCTGAGGCAGAGCAGATAGACGAGGGAGGTTTGGGGACAACCCACTCCCCCGATATTATGTCAAACCTAGCAGTTCAGGACATACTATCCCATACAATTTTTCATCTTGATGCCTTGTAAGCATCGGGCTAATGTCATTCCTAGTGGATCTCATATCAGAGAAGGGTCGCATACTCCTGAGCAGGGACAGACACAAGGGATGCAACTTGCTGCTGACATGGCCCCATCTATTGATGATTTTCCAGCCTCTGAGGGCGTTCCTAGGTTGGTAGTAGCTCATGATTTGACACTCTGATATCAAGAGCTCATTGGTAGGTTCCTGAAGATGGAGCCGCCCAGGTTTCATAGTAACCGCAATGAGGATACGTATGAGTTTATCATTGACATGCACGAGAGGTTGTATAAGATGGGGATTGTTGAGTCTCATGTATCTTTTCAGCTTTGTGATAATGAGAAGACTTGGAGGAGGTACTCCATTGAGAGCATGCCAGCTGGTTCACCTCCACTTGTGTGGATTCAATTTCACCAGGTCTTCCTAGAGAAGTACATGTCTCATACTTTGAGAGATCAGCGCAGGGATGAGTTCACTCATTTGCGATAGAGGGTTATGTCGGTGGCTGCGTATGAGTTTAGATTCTTATTCTTGGCTCAGTATGCAACACACTTGATTTTGATAGAGGCTGAGAGAATTCATAGGTTCGTGAATGGGCTTATGCTTTCACTTCATGTTCTCTGTCTTCAACATGTGGCTATGTGGTATTCCTTTTAGATGGTTGTGGATCATTCTATGAGTGTTGACGTTGCCACAGTTTGGACTTTTGGAGGGTCTAGTAAGAAGAGGCCCCATCAGCATGGTCAGTTTAGTGGTGCTTACAATCACTGAGGTAAGGGTCAATCTTCCAGGACTTATTATTTATCCCCTAGCTGTCTGATTCATTCCACATTGCATATATTTTCTAGTGGTCTTTCTAGGTAGTGTGGGCATAGGGATGGACAGTCTTATAGAGGTTCTTTCTCTCGGCCAACAGGTCATGATGGTCCATCCAGTTTTATATCAGCCTCCAGCATCTAGAGTGTGTTATGGTTGTGGTGAGATGGGTCATTTCAAGAGAGATTGTCCTCGAGTTATACAGAGTGGGACTCAGTAGGATTCCAGGTTCCAGACACCTAGGACTCTGACATCTTCTGGTAGTCGGGGTGGTTATTTAGCAAGAGGCGGTGCTTAGTTAGGCCTCAGTGGTTCTCAGTCTTACATCAGTCTAGGAGAGGCGGTTCTCAGGTATATAGGGGAGGATCATAGTCTGGTCAGAGCGATCATGGTGGTGCATAGTGTTATGCATTTCTAGGTAGGCCAGAAGCAGAGGCTTCTGATATTGTGATCTCAGGTAGCATTTTTGTTCGTCGTCGGTCGGCTACTATCTTATTTGATCCAGGGTCTACTTACTCACATGTGTCTGCTTATTATTCTATTGGTTGGGATTTGATTTTCGACTGTCTTGACTTGCCTATTTATATGTCTACTTTGGTTGAGGATTATATATTGGTTGATAGGATCTATCCGTCTTACTTAGTTACTTTTATGGGGTACGACACGTGGGTAGACTTGATGATCCTGGATATGTTAGATTTTGATGTTATATTGGGCATGACTTGGTAGTCTCAGTACCATGCGATTTTAGTCATCGGGGCTGCACAATCACCTTTCTTGCATTTGGCCCTTTTGCACAGGCTTGGAGGCAACATCATCTCATTATCACAGTCAGGTTCCTCAAGTATCGGTTGGAATTTGCTAGGGAGGATGCTACCGAAAGTGAGTGGATGTAGCAGTCGAGTGACGCCACTAGACAGAGTGATCATGGTCGGTGCCGGAGTTGGCGGAGCAGCAGTAGACGATCGACGGGAGGTCATTTTTTGAGTCTTAGCATATGTTAGCAACCTTGCCTAAACGTGCGCTGAGAGCATGACTCAAAATCCTAATCTCATCTTCTTATGCTTTATCTTAAACGTATTGATTTATGTTTTTTTATGGTCCACTCATATCCATTTTATTCATTCATATTATTATTGGCATTGAACTATTGAGATACTGAAAAGAGGCTTGAAAGTCAGTTACTGGATATGGTATATGGTAAGAGTGATGACAGATGATGATACTACAACCACAGAGCTGGGACCCGATGGAAAATTCCGGGTGGGTATATGAACCTCATGAGTCCAGCATGGGTCACATTACACCTACTGCAAAAGTATGTGTATACCGAATACATATGGCCATTGCATTGCATACATACCATTTGCATTTATACTTCTTGATGTGTAATTTATGTCATGTGTGCTTGTTGATGTAAAACTATAGACTATGATTATTTTCCTCTTAGTGGAAGAAATAGTGAAGCTTTACAACTTATCCTTGATGTAAGACTGAATTATGAGACTTAATGGGACTAGAAGCTCTGAACATGGTTTAGGTTGGATTTGGTAATAGTATTGGCTTGACTTTAGTAAAGTTGGGGACTTTTGAACTTGTTAATAATGATGATCTTTACAGTTAATTGAACTATAAGGCTTTACTGGTAGAGTTGGATATCTGATTTGATTATACCTTAGTCAACTAGTTAAGTAGAGAAGTATCGGAAAGTACACACCCTGGCCACCACTAAAATTAGATTCGATCGATGATGTTGTTGGGTACACGTGCTTCTCGTACTTACTCTACACTTGTTGCACCTTTGTGTGCAGGTACTGATCCCATATTTGAGTGGAGCGTAGACAATGCGGTTTGGATAGCTACCTCAGGAGTCCAGGGTGAGCTGAAGACACTTTCCCAACACTCGAACTCCCCTATCTTGTCATTTACTTTTCTATTTTATATTTCAGATAATATGATGTATTTATGTTTCAGACTTGTATTCTAATTAGTAACTCTGTACTCATGACAACCAGATTTTGGGGGATAATTTCTAAGGATTATGTATTGAGTATTTCAAGACTTTGTCAGTACTTCTGTTGTTCTTTACATTTCCGCATTTACTATTATTTATTATGTCTTGAATGTAAGGAGTTCACCTTGGGTTCAGGCTAGGTGCCCACACGGCTCAAGTAGAATTTTGGATCGTGACAGTCGATTGACTTTTTTATTACAAAAATATTTGTTTAGTGACTTGTTGTGATTCTTAGGTAAAGTTGAATGATTTTTTTTTACTATAAAAAAGTTGAATGATTTTTTTTTACTATAAAAAAGTTTAATGACTTTACTGTAATACTTATGCAAAATTGATTAATTTTAATTGTGTTAAAAGTATTTAATGACGTTATTGCAATGAAATAAAACTTGGGTGACGAACTACGAAATCAACCCCAAAAAAGTCAAGAAAGTAGTCTACATTAATAACATAATCAAATTAATGTAATCTTAACTTCTTAGTGTAGCATTAAATTACTCTTTTTTCTTTATTGAGTGGAACAACTCAAATTAAACTCAATATATCAATACCAAATCTGTATATCATCTTTATAAAGTGAGGAAACCAACTTCAGTTTTACTGTAAAATGGCTCATTATACTTGCACCAAAGTTTTATTACTTATTTTATGGTTCATCAACATTATGCTTATGACAAATGCTATTTCTTTCAATCCAATAATTACTGAATATTTTATCAGTGGACTCCCACAAAATTCACCTTTACTCAAAGTTCATTGTAAATCTAATAGTGATGATCTTGGAGTTCACACACTTAAAGTGGGTGACAAATTTGATTTCTCATTCCATGAGAATTTTTGGGGCACTACTCATTTTTATTGTAATTTTGTTTGGGGTCAAAAGCTTAAAGATATTGATGTTTGGAAAAAACATAAGAGCCTTTGTAAATATCCAAAACTTTTTAAAGAAGATGTTTATTGTACTTGGTTGATGAAGGATTCTGGTATATATCTTGCTCGTAATCAGAATCCTTCACCTAGTGACTTCAAATTTGTCTATCCTTGGTTGTAAGCATTAGGGATTTGTAATATTTCTGTGTTAAATTTCAATATTTCGTAAATTAAAGTAAATTATATTATACTCGTGTCCTCCCCTCTTCACATACCGAAACAATGAATCGGAGCACATGGATTTTACATTTTCTTACAATCATCTTTTTTGTAGTCAAGAAATACGCGTGCACAATGTCACGACTCAAATAGTGGGTCATGGGGGCACCTACTCTATCTCCCAGGTATGCGAAACACATCCCAAAATTTAGTAGACACAAGTTAAAGAAGCGGAAGTTGAATAAGAACAAGTTTATTATCTTGATAATTAGCATAACTAGAGAAATATCTGACAACATCCAAAATCTGGTCAAATAGTATAAGAGCTCTAATTACATATCTGAAATATCGATTTGCAAGGGCCCGAAGGGTACATATTGTCTGCCAAATGAAAATACAAAAGTAAATAAATGAGGGTCTTTCTGAGGCCACATATGACTAAGTGTCTCACCCTGAATGACCGTGAGATATCATCCTCACGTATTATCCACGCGGTATAAAACTAAAATCTGGATCGTACTATGCACTCAACAAAAGTGCAGCAATAGTAGTATCAGTACAACACTAGTACCAGTAAGTATCATAGGACAACATTGATTAGATAACACATGACGTGAAGAATAACAAGTAGTACATAGAGCAATCAAGTGCGGTCACTAAACATATACAAGTAAAGTTTCAAAGAGTCATATAATCAACCAAAGACAGATATGGGTCACCTAGGGATGAGTTAAATATATAAACGAATGAATGCAATATAGTATTTACCTCTCTCGTTCCACTCTCATACACCCATGCTAAGGACAATGCCTCAAAGCTATGACCCATAGAGGACCTACGAAGTCTATGCTTGTGATCTTCGGTGTAAACCTCAGAGGCTATTTATCTCTCCCATCTCCCGGCAAAGACCTCGGGTCTCTCTATCACTCTCAATCTCCGACAAAGACATTGGAGTCTCTCTGTCACTCTCAATCTACGACAAAGATCTTGGAGGCTCTCAATCACTCACCTCACCATCATGACAACATATGAGTAATATGGAAAACATGTCATGTTTGATATCAATCTTAACAATATCACCAATATACGAACAACAAGTACAAGTCATATTATTGTTTATGGTTCAATTATAATTAATTCCCTTCATTTCCATGATGTGAGTGAGCAATCATGTGACAAAGATACAGGCAGGTGATAAATACAAGTAAAAACACATATGGCAACAAGCCCACATAACAGATGACGAAACGAACCTAATTGGAAATTCATCTCCACAACATGCCCGAAGGCCTATCATGCTATCGCCGTTAATTTCTACCATCATATACGATTCTCTAATCAGAGTCTAACTAAAGTAAGTCGTAACCTACCTCAAGGGGGAGCGAGCTCCCTGAACCCTCACGCTAACGCCTTTCCTCTTTGAAGTGCCTCCGAGCGGTTAAAATCAATTAATTAGGCATTCTACATCAAAATATAATTCCATTGATGCCTACTTCACTATACCTTTTCAAATAGTTCCCGAAATGACCCTAAAAATGACCTCGGGCCCACAAGGCAAAATCAGAGTTTTATTACCAAAATGGCTTAAACAATGCTCAATTAACCTTATTCCAAAACTTCAATTTAAAAAGACCTAAACTTGACATTTAATTTCATAAAATTCCCTTATTAAACCTAGGGTTTTAAATCCCTAATTTTAAACTACAATCTTCGTGAAAACAAAGCTAAATAATGGATTTAAACATTGGGAAACACTAAATTAGGAATTAGGATTTTACCCTTACGAGAAATCAATTTATTAGCACTTGAAATCGCCTCTAACCAAGCTCTCAACCCAAAAGCTCGCAGACTAGGTCACCACGATCACGATGCCCATCCATGACCTGGCCTACTAAGTCATAAAGTCTGATTCAATACTCAAAACACATCTATGACTTCCTGCTCTAAACCAAATATGCTATTTGAGTATAAACGACACTATAAATTTGTTTGTGCACTCAAAACACTGATCCGACATCGCTATGACATGATTTTCCACATAATCCACGTAACTTTCTCAAAATTCAAGATTATCCAATTAAATACTCTAAACATACCTGAATGCCTCGGGACCCGATCTAAGGGCTAGACTAAGTCATAAATGACATTCCGGAACTAACAGAGTTGCCAAATCTCAAATACGGACACATTTGCTCAAAAGTCAACTTTTAGCCAACCTTTTCAAATATGAAACTCAAGAAAGTTCTGATTGAAATGAGCCTAATTTTCTTCGAAAAGCGTGCTATCTCTCCCCGCGAGCTTATAAACACAAAAATAAGGGTTATGGAAAAGTCATTTTAGATACTCAAATTCCATAGAGGGATAAACGACCAAATGAGTCGTTAGATTAGATACTAATCAAACAATCGCTCATCCTCAAGCAAAAAAAAAAACAAAAGTGTGGGAGGTAAAACTTGAACGACCAAAAAATTAAGGGTATATACTTTGCATATCTTCATCGGTCTCCCAAGTAGCCTACTAGACCAGATGATGATCCTATTGAACCTTTATTGAGACTATATTTTTAGATCCCAACTTTTGAATCTGCCTATTTAAAATGACTATTCACTCTTTCTCAAAAGTTTAATTATGACAAAGAAACATTGAAACTCATTGAATCATAAGAGCATCATTCGAATGTAACCCCCAACTATTGAAATATGAAATGCGAGGTGATCACCCGACAACCAAGTGGAAAGCTAACCCATGGGACACCTCACAAATATGTTAAATAATCTCAAAGGGAAAAATATACCACATGCTAAACTTATCTTCTTTTCGAACCTCATCATCCCTTTCATGGGTGAAACTTTTAACAAGGACTTGTCCACCAACCGTGAACTCCAAATCGAGGACCTTCTAATTTGCATAACCCCATTGCCTGCTCAGAGCTGGGAGAAGGCTTTCCTAAATGTATTTCACCTTGCCCTAATAACCCCTCACTAAGTCTACACTCCAATGCCTAACATCGAACACTTCGAACAAATAACTGGAGAACAACATCTCCTACCATATAATATACTTCTCAATTGGTGCCATCTCGAATCTTGAATGTTAACCATCATTTTAAGCCACTCTACCAAAGCAAGAACCGATCATAATGACCGCCAAGATAAACCATACAAGACCACAACCTATCTTCAAAAACCTAGATAGTCTTCTCGAACTTGCAATCTCTCTACGGGTGAAATGACGAGTAAACTCCACCTGAGATGTAAGTAGTCTGATTCTGTACGAAAAGAACCGACTTAGTCAAATGGTACACACTAACCTAAGTAACATCAAACCTTTTCAAGGTCCATAATAACCATATAACAATTCGATTGTTCACTAAGTCCATTATTTTTTCCTTCAACTTAGCCCTGTAATCTGATTCCCATGTCTAATTTGTCTAAACTTGAAATACCTGACTTGGTTAGAACCATAACTCTAAATGCAATTGGTTGATTTCACATTCCCCCTCATTATCATCATAATATTTTTGTTGAGGTTACAAAACATTGTCAACCCGCACCTGCAAGATGCCCTCATCCTACTTATCTTACTTTTATACCTTACAAAGACATCCTTAGTACCCACAGTTTGTAGATTGCATTGTTACATACCGTAAGTCTAAATCATGACTCCCTATGACCAGAAATGGAATTAGCGCTTGTACTAAGGCCATTGTAATCATCATAATCAAATACATGATCTTATCTAAGGTCGATTGTGCAATATTTGATTCCCTTAGTTTCGTTCCGTTGAGCCGAAGTCACTTGTCAACACCCATCTATCGAACACCTCTAAAACCTTCAAATGCATTACTATGCTCATCATACTGATTGTATTGCAATGCCAAATTGGTAAAATACAATTAATTACCTAAAAGACTTCTAATATTCAATCGTACCACCTCAAAACATCTCCAAGTACTCGTGTTGACCATCAAAATTATCTATATAGCTACTATCAACAACATTTTATCCAATCTCCTTGTAAACACTAATAACGCTCGGTAAACATATCAAACCCCAATTTCAAACCAAATTTCATCAATCCTTCTAAATAGGTTACTAGAATAGCCATAAATATTTCTGGTAATACCTCCATAAGCCACCTGACATTAAATACATGACCTGAATAAAATGCCCCATTCCTGAATGTCATTGATAATCACCCGAACTATTTTCAAATCTTTATATATGAAAAGTAAGCTTCTTCTAAATCAAAGGAGACCCATTCTCATATGTGGCTCTTGAAAACACAATTTTATTCTGTCCTTTCCAACCTCAAAGCTGGAATTGTCTAAGTCGTCAACCAAGTACCGGTGAGCTGTACCTTATGACCTTAAATCTTCAAGAAAATCTAACTACATCGAACTCTCTTCTGTGCATTTTTCCCCTACGCATTCAACACCTCGAACACTCCAACGTAAGGCCTTTGGCCCCACACCTTACTCTTTACAACCATAAATTTTCTGAGTACAATACCTTATTACGCCTTTAGAAAATTCAAGAGTATCAAACCTTACAATCCATGTGCTTACCACACTCAAACACTCTCGAGTCATCCATATTTGAAATACTCAACCATACTATCCAACCGTCAATCCTCTGATACAGTATACTACCACTGACTTAGCCTTACCTCGACATTATGCCTTCAACTTTCAATTATAGAGATTTCTTCTGATGAATAACCTCTAGATCATCTATTCGAATATTACATGAAATTATCCATCCTGATACTACCTAGCTTATATCCCAAAAAAATCTTCAATAAATAAAGTTATGTTGGCACTTGCCATACACTAAGTCGAATCATCCATAAACTTCCTTCTTCAATCATACTTCCACTTTTACACCCAATCTGTATGATATAACATAAAGTCAGTGTAACTCGTACATGATTCAAGTACTCACACTGCTTTAAATTTAAGTCTCACGAACATTAATCCTTCTCTACCATATTCCACTCAAGATCACTTTTATCATTATCAATTTAAAATCACTCAAACACACCCATGGGGTGAATCAAAATATCGCACATCTTTAAAAGTAGTAGAGCCAATCATGGAGATAATGGTATACCACAATCTGAATTGTCTGAAAGTGTCTTTTGCCTCAGTCGAATATTTAACTGAGCACTTTTTAAACCCAAATGCAATCTTACATACTATTTCCCATGAAGCCTTTCTACACACAATATCGACCAAACTCGATAATACCCATAATGTTAATTATCGTCGTTGTAATACTTTAAACCACCATTAAATTAGTCTATAAACTGTAGGGTGATCCTCAAATCCTGCACATAAAATCCTACTGATGTCCCCATATAGCTTATAGCAGTTCCCTTGTAAATTCCTTAGCATATGAATTGCCCTTCCATCTTGATTCACGAGTTTACCAAATCAATACAAACAATTGAAGGTCCCTTGGTGAATTCACTGCTCCTTGTCTAAGCTAACCCTAAATTAATCGCCTGAGGTATACTTCACAACTAGAATATTACCATCCACTATTATTCGTAGAAACTTGTCTAGTCTAAGCAACATATACAAACCTACCTTTCTTCTCACAACTTAAGTGTAACACCCAAAAATTCTGCAAGTAGTTCAATATTCACACTCGTGTATCGCTAGAATCATCTCATTAGTCAATTATTGTTCCTTCCTAAAAGACTACAACACAATCCACGTTACCGATCAAATTGTGTTCCTTTAGCATTTATTTCATAAACAAAATAACATCACATAAGATAAACAATCACATAATTCAACCTTGATTTCTCATCGCCCTACACTAAAATATCAAGCGAACCTGCAATCACAAACTTAATTGAAATATCACACCCTACTATTCCCACAAGATTCAATCTACCATAGTAACCATTGTCGGATGAGCACATTCACAACTTCGGCTCGCCATATCACTGAGAACGAACCCTTCAAATTTCTTTCATTACATATTGTCCCATCTAGTAGTTGAAGAATCTTCACACACTCTCCATTACAAAATCTTACTCCTTTATACCTATCCACAAAAGATCCTCTTTCATGTTAATATGCTCTCCAAACTTCTCTTCATACCCTTATTAACTATTCCTCATATTCGACAAAAGATTTATCCTACTTTTTCTTTACCTTCAGGATATTAATATACAATCCATCCCATTACATACCCATAAATACTTGTGTTATGCCGAAAACTCTCACATGGAATATTCAAGCCACAACGCTCATTACCTGGTTGTCTCGCTAACCGTACCCTTTAAAATCATAAACTCACTTCTCAATAACCCTTATGCCTTAGAAACACTCATCAAACATCCGAGTAATTAACTTTAAAAGAGATGTCGATCAATGCAGTCCTTCGCACCACCACTCCCATTCTCAAGAATGGCACCAAACTAAAGTGTCACACCCCAACCTAGGTAAGGCGTGACTGATACTCGGTATCTTATTAGTCCCGAGTGAACCAAATTGTAACTCGTATTATCTATGTCTCTGGAGACAAATTAGGCAAATGAGGCTAACGTGTAAACATAATATTGTATTTGGAGCTGAAGAGGTCTTAAGATATAATATTTATACTTCAAACTAAGTCAGCCAGATAGTACTATCCCAATACATACATGAATAACTACATGGCCGACTAGGCTAATATACGTTTTTGCAAGAAACAAAACCCAAAAGATATATTTTCTAGGGTCGATAAGGCCCCTAAACAGACATGTAATATTGAAAAACAAGTCTACAAGCCCCTACAAGAGTGTAACTATAACATGGTCAGGACAGGGCCCCGGCCTACACATACTGTATATACACAAAACTCTGAACCCGATAACTCTATATGCCATGGAGCTTACCACATTGGCTGGTACCCAATAAATCTTACTAGTGTGATTCTCCTGCAACCTTTCTGAACCTGTGGGCATGAAACAACATCCTCATACAAAGGAACGTCAGTATGAAATAATGTATCCAGTATGTAAGGCGACTGAAGATAACTGAAACTGAACTGAAATGTAAATAAACTGAATATATACTGAGGAGTCAATAAACAGTCTAGCTATACTTACCTTCCACTGTCATTTAACAACTAACCAACATGATATCAAGTTACCTAGCCTCATACAAGACATCTAGACATGCGTGAATAGCCCGAAGGCAATTGCATAGCCCCAAAGGAAAGTGTATAGCCTCAAAGGAATTCTATATATCCCTTAAGGCAATCTGTGTCTGTAAAGCCTTGAAGGTAATTTGTATCTGTATAGCCTCGAAGGTAATATGTGAGTAGATAGCCCCGAAGGCAACTGTTAGGCGTATTTTGTATACGCTTTTTGAGTCATTTTTAGTTAGTATTTTTCCCATTTTCGTTTAAATAAGTGTAGTGTTAGGGTCATTTTTCTTTCTTTTGAGTCACAACGGTTCAAAAAGGCAAAATAGCGAAAATGAGCGAAAAATGAGCATAAAAAGGAGGGTCCCGAGGCAAAAAGGTTAAAAATTGGAGATTTCGACGAAGGCAAAGCAGCAGTGGCGCTAGAAGGGGACCGCGCGCCGTAAGATCGATCGCCACGAAGTTTAGGCACCACGACGCCAGTCTGCAGGACCGCAGCGCCAACGCAGAATTTTGCAGATCCGAGGACAAATTGGCCAGGGGTAAATAGGGTTCAGAGGGCACGAAAATAGTAGCATACTTAAGCCCTATGGATTATTCTATACATGGGGATTCCACAAAAGAAGACAACACAGGAAAATTTGGAGGCGACAATTGGAGACCTAGTTCTAAGTAATTTTTCTTTCTTTAGTTTTCAATTCAGTTCATGTTGGGATTTGTATTAGTTCTTAGCATGTCTATGGCTAGGATCTAAACACTTTATTAGGGTTTTTCTATTGAATCGCTTGAAACTCTATTTCATGAATTAATGCATTAGTTTGATTTTTTCTTCACTTGATTAAGATTTATTCAATATTGGTATGAATGTTTGATAGTTGATTGATCACTAATTATCATAATCTATATGATTTCGAATCAAGAACCGAGAGGAGAGATTTGGATATGCTGTAATTGAATAGACATAGGTTAAAATCGCGGACGAAAGTACCCCGATACTTGTGTAGCATTATATGTTATTGTTCTTAATCCTCCTATGTGGTAAAACCTATCATAAAAATATAGAAGGTTTCTGCACTGGATTGAACGATTATATATCCTAACCGGAATATAAGACAGTCTAGTTAACCGCTATCTTAACATAGAAGAAGAAGTCATTCTAGTTGCATTAAGGATTGAAAAGAGCGGATAATGGAAGCCCTAATTCCTTCATAACTGGTTAAACCTCAATAATTTAGTTTAATTCTTGCAATTACTCTACTAGTGTTAGATAAAAACCAAATCAAACTATCATTAGCCAAATAGATAACATATAGTAGATGTTCGGTAATTGAAAACCAGTCTCTGAGGATGATATTCGGTCTTACCAAACTAAATTATTTGTAACGATACGTACACTTGCATGAGCATTTGAAAAATCGGCCTAACAACAACATGTGAGTAGATAGCCCCGTAGGCAGATGCATGCTTCTATGAACTGTGCAACCATCCATTCTATATATTAACTATATAACCAAGAATACTAGACTAAAAATAAACTCCCGACAAGGGAAAACCACTATGAATCGATTAAGAACGATATAGATATGGGATATTAACCACTATAAATCGATTAAGAACGATTTAGCCCACCTTGGTGTTTGACCATAGTAGCCCAGTGTCGTCATAACTCGACACTGTGACAAATTTTGAGACCGCGTTAGCCCGCCTTGGTATTTGACCCTGGCAGCCCAGTGTCGTCATAACTCGACACTGGGACAGATTTTGATTTTGCGTCAGCCTTGTCTACCTGCCCAACATTTTTGCAATTCTGAGGATCGAGACAAAATTGGCTATGAGTCAACGTCTTTGTCCGAAGATTCTTCCATCATCTCCATACAAAGAGGGACAAGTTGTTGACACCCAATTTTGACCCTCCCGTCCAGTCATTAACTATAAAATTACACTAATTTTGCAAAATAATTTCTCATAATTTTTATAATAAAATGCAGCAAATAAAACATTAATACATGCATAAATAAGCAATTTAATAATGGCACCGCGTCTTACGTAGAAAATTAAACACTTATAGTCTCGCGCCCGCATTTATTAATTTTAAGCCCTGTCATAGTTCTTAAATGATAATAAAATAAATAAATATTCGCATTTCATTAATAGCAAGACAATTTCATAATTCGTAATTTAAATTAATCTAACACATGCGTTTTAAATAATAGCACCGCATTTTAAGTAAAAGCATTAAGCAATCCTTAAATATCACACCTGCATTTAGCATTTAAATAATTTAATAGTTTTCAATTTAATAATATAACATCGCAATAATAAATAAGTTTTAATAATAGCATCGCATTATAAAAATTAAGCACTAATTAAATAGCACACTCGCATTTTGTAATAATTTTAAAACTCAGGCTAACAAAGCACCTAAATAATTTAATCACAATTTATTAATTTAATTCACCACTAATTAATTAATTACCAGCCCAATACCCTTTGCTTTACCTTCAGCCCACCCCATTTAATTTCCAGAATGACCACCCGCGCCCAACTCCCTGCCCCTTTATTTCCTTTCACCCAACCATCCTCACTTTTCCACTTATCTCCACGCTTCACCTCTTCAAAAAAAGCGATCTAAAAACCTAATGGAAAAACCCTAGCAATCGCCGCACCTCTCCCTCGCACTCCCATCGCTCATGCCGAGATTCTCGCCGGAGAATCCAGCGAATCACCCCCACGAATCCACTACCATATCGACGCCTCTGTACTTACCATAGAAATGGAAACAAATCAGTCCAGAATGATATCGATAACTTACCAACATTAGAACCCAAGATTGAGACTATAAAAGGGGAGAGCATGCAAAACCGATAGGCATCGATTGGACACCCCTTAGCAGCAGTCAACAACTCAGAGCGAGAGGAGGAGAATCGAGAGCAGTGAGCTCGATGGGAGAGTCACAAATAGCAATAAACAAATTAAGCAGCAGAACATCGGGGGAAGAGCGTCGGGAGTTAGGGGGCTCAGCATCTAGACAATTAGCTTCACAAGAACGGTAAGTTCGAAACCCATTTTCTTTCAATTTCAGCCAAGAAATCAGCAAACAAACCTTGCCCTTTTATTCGCATCACAAAGCCAAAACCCGAGCGAGTCGACGACTTGATACGCTGCCCTGGTTCGCTGCTCGGAGAAGGTAAAATCAAACCCTTTTCCTTTAATTTCGATTTAATGCATGTTGGTTCAAATCTGCTTATATAATTCTCGTGTTAACAATCTCCCTACTACGTCGTTGTGTTAAATTATCTGTTGATCTGCCAACAGGGCCTCTATGTCCATTTTGGTCAATATAACGATAGTCGCGTCAAGTTTGGGTCGTTAAGTTAAGTGTTGTGGTAGTATTATACCTTGTCTGCACTTGATTTAAAGCCTTATTTACTTAGTAAAGGCGTGTTATTAAGCATTTTGACTATTCAGATAATTTCATGGAATGAGCATAGCCATTTAGTCTTGTTATGATTTGCCTAATTTGCATTAGTTTAACACGATAGGTTAGTATAATACAATACTTGTGCTCCATGCTGTCCAAACCAGTGTCAAAAAATAGTTCTCTGTTGTCGTGTGGAGTATTCTAATCTGCCTTGTATCTAACTGCATACCTTACATGAAGGAATCATCATATTTTGTTTCTTATTAATCATATAATCTGCCCTCATATGTTATTTAGCATTTGTTAGCATTTCTCAGGTTGTACCTTAAGTATCACTAGGTTCAATCTATGAAGTTTTTGATATGTCCACTGAATTACCAAATGATATGTGTGCCTTACCCTGTCTGTTAAATTGAAAATGACTGCCCATATGATTAAATTGTCTATTGATATGATGCTATGCAAAATAAATGTGGTTCTACTTAATTCTGGCCAGAATAGCCACTGTGTAGGCCCCTGGACATCCCTGGATTTTCACCTATTTTCCAAATTGATCCTGTATGCTGTTACAAGCCCAAAGGCATTCAGGTTGTCTAGGGTGGCCTAAGTAGTCCCCTGTCTCATCATCTTGCCTTCCCCCCTCTCTTTTTTGACCTATCTCAACTTTAGTTTGCTGCCTACATGCTCATATTGATCCATTTTTATTTACTTCCCATCTAGCAGATGAGACATGATTAGGATCCTGACATAGCCACATGCCACATTTTGAATACCTTGGCCTTTGCATTATGATTAATTCAGCTGCAGGTTT
This sequence comes from Przewalskia tangutica, assembly GCA_029844215.1. Classification (NCBI taxonomy): domain Eukaryota; kingdom Viridiplantae; phylum Streptophyta; class Magnoliopsida; order Solanales; family Solanaceae; genus Przewalskia; species Przewalskia tangutica. The sequence continues at coordinate 8,736,177 of CM056718.1, read as the reverse complement.
TCATTCTAAAAAAAGGGTATATGTATTTGATGTGCATATTAATACATTGGCCTCTATGCAAGTTATATTTTAGATGTTTTGCATCAGTATCTATATTGTGAAATCAAGGCATGGCGATATCCTGTAGCAGACCTAAATTCTGAACTATATCTAGTATTAGAAGCTGATTTACGTGTCTGTATACTTGTCCATTTATTGTGCCATCTGTTGATCCCTATATCTGATTAAACATAAACTTTGCATTAAATGCTTGCCTGTTATTTAAATAAATTTGGGCATGTACTAATCCTTATCTTTCTTTTTGCTACATGAAATGCACCGGAGCAAAAATGAAGAGTCTCCCGGCGAGACTCATCACGAGCTACTTCAAATGGCAACCTGCGTCTATGTGCATCCGCATTCGCATTCCCGCTTCAGAAATTCCTAAGACAAAATAGGATAAAATGATGTCGCCACACATCTTGAAAGTCGCGATCATATCCACCTTTTATCTTATTTGTTTAAATTGTTGCCTAATTATTTAACTTTGTAATTAATAGGTTGTCTAGAACAATTAATCCTTGAATACATGAAATGGGGTGGTTAGCTTTAAAACTTGAAACACACTTCTAATTTATCTATCTTAGGCCTGTCATTCATATTTAATCTTTTGCCTAATCGTTAAAATTGCATATCTGAAACTAACGCACCACTTCTTTGATTTCGCAGATAAATGCATATCTATAGTCCATAAATCGACTTTGCACCATAAACAATATAAATGCACACTTTAAAACTTTATAACATTTTTATCAACATGCCACTTTTATAAAATATTTTGAAGCATCTTTTATATTTTCAAAACACGCATTTTTAACATAACAATTACCCTAGGTTTGGCAGGACAACCGCAAGTTAGCGGATCTTAGAGGGTTCCTAACCCCTTCCCTCTAGATTAATAAAGAACCCTTGCCCGGAATCTCATTAAGTTTAGCAGACCATTAAAATGGAGTTAATGTTTACTTTAAACTAGTTAACATTTAGGTGTCCTAATTCACCCAATTAATTAGGTGGCGACTCCGCGAACCCCTTAGCATTTAGCACTTTCTAGCACCTTTTAGCATTCTTTTGCACTTTAGCATATAACACCTTTTGCATTTTAACACCTTTTTAAGCACTTTTAAACATTTAACATTTTATTATTTATTTTCTTACATTTTTAAATAAGCAGGAGGGTTCGCTAAAAAATAAATGTCGCGGTCGGAAAATGGCGTGACACATGACACAACTGATTTCATACCAAAAGAGTGTTAATCATATAATTCTCAGTAAATCAGTAGTTCTAACAAAAGATCGATTAATGGAGACAATCGACACCTAAACAAGTAGGGGCAACATATGATCAGCTCGGGGAAAATAGTCTTTTAAAGACACTGATCTTAAAGTACGAAGTCACTTGGCCTTAGCCTTAGCCTGGGCATATAGGATTTTAGTCTGGTCATTCATTAGACATAAAAATACTTCCACACAGAAAGTCCGGTAAGCTGATTTTAGACAGTATTATTGAGTTCATTGATTATCATGTATTGCATTACCTAGAAATTTAGTCAACAACTCAGAATAAAAATGTATTCAGATTAATTAAAGCAAACTTATTCAACATCATATTCATAGATTAATGAATACAGCAATATGAATGAACTAAATTAACACATATTTAACACCGAAACGCGCAGGAATAAAATGAACTGAAAGGAATTTAAGTTTACCTTCTCCGGGCAGCGAACCGAGGCAGCATATCAAGTCGTCGAAGCCACTCAGAGATTTATGCTTATGCGATTGAAAGGGAAACAAAGCTTGGATGATTTTGCTGGTATTGTGCAGAAGATAAAGAGTTTTAGAGTTTTTCCTGTTCTTTTTTTTCTTCCGTGGATATTTTCTGATTTCAGATCGATTTTTGATTTGTTTTCTACCGGTGTTCTTGACTGTGAAAAGGTTTTTCGAAAGGGTGCTCAACCTGTGTTTTCTCGATTGAGATTCAAGATCTAGAAAATTAGGATCTTTAGGAAGATTTTTACTATGGAAATCGATCCCTCTTGCATGCACTAAATCGTCATATATATAGCCCCAATTTAGTTTCGATTTATGGTAAGTTTAGGACCATCTTTAAGGCTAATCTTTTGGCAATTTTGGGTAGATTCGGGATGACTTGTTATGATTTCTGGTTATGGTAAGTTTATGTTTTTGGTAATCTTTGATTGTAAAGGATGATATGGTCGATTTTGGTTGTTTTTTTGCGTATGACAATTTTGGTGGATTTTTGGTACGAGATTCAGGAATGGTCTTGGGGTAAGGATTCGATCCCCGAAAAACAGACTCACATTAATGTGTGAAGCATGCATAGATACCCTATGATCTTTCATCAAATGGTGACAAAGGTGATTTCCGGATTTTCCGACCGAAAAATCCGGCGAGGATCTCGGGAAAGGGGCGTGTCGGCGGGTCCTCCTAGGGCTGCTACTTCTTTCTTTATTTTTTTTGTTTTCTTAGGTTTATGGGATATTGGGGGGTGATGGAAGAAATAAGGTTGTGCTGCTAGGTATTATCCGGTTTGGCCTCTTTATTTTGGGCTCAATCGGATGGGTGAGAAAAGAATGGGCTGGGAATTAAATACATTGTCATGTTGGGTTGTGGGTTTGAGGAATATATTTTGGGCAGGATTTTAGGTGTATTTTATAAATAGTTTAATTTGGCAGCAAATAATTGAAAGAGATGGTCAAAATTGGGTGTCAACAATTTGTCTCTCTTTGACTGGAGACGATGAAAGAGTTTTCAGACAAAGACGTTGACTTATAGTCATTTTTACCTCGATCATCGGAATTAGAACGAAGATCAATAAATGCATGGGCAAATGGAATTTTCAAGAAGGAAATATGGATTTCTAATGCCTGAGGATTGAAAGCGAAGTTGACACAAATTTAAAAAAAATTCCAGTGTTGAATTATGATGACATTGAGTTGCTGTGGTGCTGGAAAATTAAAGACAAGACTGATGCGAATTCAATATTTGTCCCTGTGTCAAATTATGATGACACTGGTAGCTGTGATGCTAGAAAATTAAAGACGAAATGGACACAGATTCAAAATTTGTCCCAGTATCGAATTATGATGACACTGGGTTGCTGTGATGCTTAGAAGATTAAAAACAAGGGTTCAAAATTTGTCCCAGTGTCGAATTATGATGACACTGAGTTCTGGGGTGCTGGAAAATTAAAGGCAAAACTGACATGAATTTAAATTTTATCTCAGTGTTGAATTATGATGACACTGGATCACTATGATGCTAAAAGGCGGGCTGACACAGATTTAAAAAAAATTTCAGTGTCGAATTATGTTGATACTGGTTACTGTGGTGCTAGAAAATTAAAGGCAAGACTGATGCGAATTCAAAATTTGTCCCAGTATCGAATTATGATGACACTGGGTTGATGTGATGCTAGAAGATTAAAAACGAGGCAGACGATGTTTCAAAATTTATCTCAGTGTCAAATTATGATGACACTGGGTTCTGTGGTGTTGGGAAATTAAAGGCAAGGCTGACACATATTTAAATTTTGTTGCAGTGTCGAATTATGATGATACTGAGTTGTTGTGATGTTGCGGGATGCTGAAGGAGAGTGGATTGATGCTCAAGGCCGCTTTTTCCTTTTGTTGGGAAGTCTGGCCCCCCAACAAATTTCCTCAGCTCACTGTAAGAGAAAATTCCACGTTGCGCTTTTGCTCTTGTAAATTAAGGTAACTAATCCGTGATCATGTCCTAGAAAGTTAAATATAGGGATTTTAACACTTAATATCAAAAGAAACTCTGCATCTGGGTTCTCACTCTGCCTTTGGGTGCCTAAAAACACATGTTCGAGTTTCTCAATAGAAAGCTACTTCAAATGGAAAGACGCCAAATTGTAAACATAAAGGAAATGTACCTCCACATTCGGGAATAACTCCAAGCCTCAGATCAGGTAAACCAATATCAGATTTTGCGGTGGCAATTCGAGCACTACACCCCTACACAATTTAAATTCATGAAAACAATTATATGAAATTTTGAGAACAATGAAGGACTAAATTAAATGAAAAAACTAGAGCAGAGAGAACAAACCATAGTCAATTCCAAGCCACCTCCAAGAGCAAATCCTTGAATTGCAGCAAAAAAAAGGCTTCTTCCCATCTATATAAGATCCTCAATTTTTTTATTAGGTAATGAAACAACATAAAATTTGAACTTCCAAAAAGTTATTGGCAAAGAACATAAAAAGTTATGAACATACTTTCCATTTTGTTAACCATGAGACCAATCGACGCGTCAGGTAGAAGTGATATATCACCTGGAAGTTTTTTTTTAAAAACTGGTTAGATTACACTAGGGACATTAATCAATAAGGAAAATGTGAGCTAAAAATTACCATATTTATGAACATTCTTCACAACACTGATGTCCAAACCTCCACAAAATCTACCATCCGCACCTATTAATATACGAGGACGACAAAGTTTAAAATGAAAGTGTTAACAACACAAAGCCATTTCGATTAAATAGCAAAAAAAAAAACAGTCAACAATAACAATGAAATGCTCACAACGAAATTAGAAACTCAGAACCTTGAGCTCGACAACCATGGTAGTCACATTGCATTACTAAAACAGTTGGGGATGAATCGAGACTAAATAATTAGTGTAAAATGAAGAGGATACTGTGATGAATATATTGGTACCACTTTCAAGATCGCCTTTGTCGGAACACGTCGGAAACTCAGATCGCGATTTGCGAAAATTCGATCTGAAAGTTGACCCAAAATAACTTGAATCGAAGTAAGAGGGTAGGCGCAAAGTATAGATCTAAGGTAGATGAACACAAAGACACCACTCTCAACCTTCGAGTTGACCTGAGTTAGCCGTAAAGTACAAATCATCGTCGGGGGTAAAAATGTCTAGATTTTTGCGGGCTAAAATCGACGGGGTTTGGGGTTGAATCGAAGGTCGAGACTGGTATATACTTGAAGCCGGTGTTGAGACGAGTCTAATGGATGTGTTCTCGGTGGAAACAGCCGCCGGAGTTGGCCGAAAAAGGCAAAACTCCGGCGAAGTTATTGTAGCTTCACGTTTTGGGACAGGCTTCACGCTTAGGCAAAGGATGGCTGCGTTTGGTTTTTGTGGAGAAAGACTAAAGAAATGTATCTGATTTGGATTTAGTTTTAAGAGATATTTGGTTTAGAAATAAAATGGGTCGGGTCGGGTATAAATTATTTTAAAAAAAAGAAAATTAAATTCGTATTTTAAAAATCGTCACAAAAACATATGACGGTTGAAATAACCGTTACACAGCTGTCACAAAGTTGTGACGGTTAATAAAACCATCACACATCTGTCACGAATGCCCATTGACCAGAAATTCAATGCTAAAATCGTCATAACGTGACCGTCACACCCAAACTGTCACGGTAGGTCCTTTTTTTGTAGTGGAATAGGCGGCTAAAGAACTCGAGAGATTCGTAGTTGTAATATCAACCATGTCAATCAGTAAACTGAATAAATTAAGAAGTTGAACCAATTCAAGAACACAACGTGATTGTTACATATCCATAGCCCTAGATCAATTTCATATCATTGATAATATAAAAACCCGCTTTTTCTTTGTTGAAGTTCATTATTTATTTTCTTTCTATTTTAATTAGTTTAGAATTACAACCTACGAATTTTCTCTCTTGTATAGATAATTCGGATTGTTTAATTTAGTTAACGGTTAATCATAAGTCCATGTGGGTTCGACATTCGATTTCTAAAATCACTATATTAGTTGTACGACCATATACACTTGCGTGTGTTTGAGGGCAACAGGAAGTGATATTTTAAAAAGAAAAAAAGAATTGAAAGTTGTGAAAAATAAACTATAAATATTTACATGCTATGTATAAATCATTTCATTACGAGTTAAATAACTAGTTTAAAGTTAAATCTATATATTATTAAAAGCCAAAGAAAAAGACACCACACTAAGTCAAGTGTCATAACCACAAGAAGCCAAATAGTATTATTAAGACAAAATAAACTCAAGAAGCCAAATAGTATTATTAAGACAAAATAAACTATCTTTTTAACTAACAAAACTTTTAAATTTGTAAATTTGAATTAAAACTTCTAAAATAAACTGTATATAACCTGCATATTGTCAAACAAAGAATAACTATATTCACATCTGCATTTTGCACACACTCACCACAAGTGGAGTCCTAAAACCGTGCATCCATAATTCAAGACACATTAATTAGTCAGTCGGGGTTTACTGCGAAGAGACTGAAGCGTATTGCGGTTAAAAATCAAAAAAAAAATGACACATTAATTAGGACTCTTTATTTTTATGTTATCAGATAATTTATATTTAAATCTACTATAAAAATTTGAAAAAAGTTCACCAAAAATATAGCCAAGCAACTACCGCGTTTTTCTTTTAACTTTTAGCATAATATTTATCCATTTGTTATGAATTCTTAAAAGGTTGTTCCTATTTTAAAAATTTGAACGAAACATAGTAAAAAACAATAGTGTACATATATAGCCAATTATCAGTTTTAGGACAATGCTCCGCTAAAATAGGAACTACAAAATTATTTGAAAAAAATAGAATAAACTAAATAAAACTAACCTACACGTCCCTTACTCCCACGGTAAATAATGGATCTTAGGCCTAACTCAACCCCAAAACTAGCTTGTAGGGTGAGAATTGTCCAAATTCATATATAAGGAGTCCATGTTCTCATTCCATTACAGATGTGAGACTCTTAACACTCCCCCGCACTCCCAGACCCCGTTAACTGGAGCGTGGATAATATAATTTGGGGGCCCAACATCAGTGAATAATGAATTGGAATGAGTCTGACTCTGATAGTATGTAAAATGATATTAATCTCCCTTGGGGAGTCTTTCATTAATATCAAGGTATATATAGAGTACAATGTTCATCCCTTATACAATAGGAATCCTAAGCCTATACAAAAGAGGAATCATAGTCTTACCATAATTATATTTACACAATATATGAAATATTCTAATTATGGGTAGGGAATATATTGTTTCCTATATTTACACGTTTACACACCCCCTCAGTCAGGGCGGGAGGAGGTCGGACGCTGAGACTGAATCTAAAGACAAGAAACAACTGTCTGGGAAGTCCTTTGGTAAATATGTCTGCATACTGATAGGATGATGGAACATGTAACACTCTGACATGACCTAAAGCAACTTTTTCACGAACAAAGTGTAGGTCTATCTCAATGTGCTTGGTTCACTGATGCTGAACCGGATTATGAGACAAATAGATGGCAGAGATGTTATCACAGTACACAATAGATGCCTGACGCAAAGGACACTGAAGTTCTAATAGTAAGTTTCTGAGCCAACAAATCTCAGCTACTACATTTGCAACGCCTCTGTACTCAGCCTCGGCACTGGATCTAGATATGATAGCATGTCGCTTGGCAGACCAAGAAATCAGATTATTCCCTAAGAAAACACAAAAGTCTGAGGTGGAGCGTCGCGTGTCCGGATACCCTGCCAATCTGCATCCGTATATGAGAGCAACCTGTTTGACGCAGAGGGGTATATGTGCAAACCAAAATCAAGAGTGCCCTTAATGTATCGAATGATATGCTTAAGAGCAGTGAAGTGAGACTCCCTGGGGGCATGCATGAATAAGCATACCTACTGAACATCATAAGCAATGTCTGGCCTGGTAAATGTGAGATACTGAAGTGCACCTGCAAGGCTCCTATACAGAGTAGGATCGGAGACTGGAGCACCATCCATAGCACTGAGCTTAGATTTCGAATCGACTGGAGTAGGCATAACTTTGCAATTCGCTATCTTAGCCCTGTACACTATCTCCTCTGCATACTTACGCTGACACAAGAACATGTGATTGGCAGACCTGGTCACTGATATCCCCAAGAAATAACTCAGCTTTCCCAAATCAGTCATTGCAAATTCGAACTTAAGCAAGACAATAATCTCATTTTTCAATCTATTTGAGGAGGCAGTCAGAACAATATCATCCACGTATAGTAATAAGTAAGCAGTGCTACTACTTCGATAAAAAATGAAGAGTGATGTATCACTCTTGCTGTATACAAACCCAATATGTAAGATATATCTGGCAAAGCGATCATACCACGCACGGGGGGCCTGTTTCAGGTCATATAGTGACTTACGGAGACGACGCACATAGTGAGGAACTGCTGGATGGGTGAACCCAGACGGTTGATGCATGTAACTATTTCTCTCAGATCCCCGTGTAAGAATGCATTCTTCACATCAAGTTGATGGATCGGTCAGTATTTGCCCATGACAATGCTCAAAACTGTACGAATGGTAGCCGGTATGATAACCAGGCTGAAGGTCTCTCCACAATCAATGCCCTTCTGCTGATTTGTGCCATTAGCCACAAGACGGGCCTTATACCTCTCAAGATCCCCATTTTCTCTGAACTTGTGATTAAAAAGCCACATAATTACATTCACCCCCTCAGGTATAGGTACTAGTGTCACGACCCGACCGGGCGCGATCGTACCTACCGGTACCTGTCGGTATACATCGAGAATAGCAATGGAACATACATAACACATAACTTATAAAAGGTAAACATCATCGGCGGTAGATAAGATCGCTTCCAGAAAACATACTTAATCAAAAGTGTAGAAGTACAACTTGTTCTTATAGCCCAAAACACATATGTGACCACAGACCTCTAAGGATAACAACTGTGGCGGGACAGGGCCCCGCCATACCCCTGAATGTACAAAATACCTATAGCATCGTGGAATATCCGTACTAACAAAACAAGCTTGGGAGGATGAAGCTCGACAAATAACGATGATCCTAAGAACGAGGATCCACAATCGCTTACCTTACCGCGGCGTGAACGCAGCCCGAGGAAATTCGACACAATATGTACCAAGTATGTAAAAGGAAAATATTGTAATAATGATATCATAAGTCTAAAAGTAATTTGAGTCATGGAAGACAATCAAAATACCTTTTCTTGTGCCTTACTAACAATGAGAGTGACAAGTATATATATAATCTTTGCATAAAATAGGGGCCTCATGATCAAAACAGGTACCTCGCGTAGTATCAATAAGCACCCTACTCGCGGGACTATTTCACCCGCATAGGTCCTGTGGACCCGCATGAGGTATTCCTCGCATAGGCTGTACCCTCCCGCATGGGACTATTTCACCCGCATAAGCCCATAAGGACTCGCATGAGGTATTCCTCGCATCGTGGGTAGCAAATCCACGGAACAGGTGGTATAACAATCTTGGGGACTTACCCCTCAGATATACTCTTACCCTGAAGCAGATGGTATAACGATCTTGGGGACTTACCCCTCAGATATACTCTTACACTGAAGCAGATGGTATAACGATCTTGGGGACTTACCCCTCAGATATACTCTTACACTGGAGAAGGTGGTATGACGATCTTGGGGCTTGCCCCTCAGACATACTCTTACCCTGTAGAAGGTGGTATAACGATCTTGGGGCTTGCCCCTCAGATATATTCTTACCCTAGGTCAAACTGTCATCATATCATAATCATAAATAAGTTAAGAAAACTTATAACTTCTTATTAGTCTTGTTCATATACCCTCTCATTTTAGTTTACTTAAGGCACTTAATCATATCTTTAATAAAAGAAAACCGGGAATTTAACCCAAGTACTACATACTTCAACTCTTTTAAAAGTGACTCTTTTTCATACATAAAATCTTTGAGCAATTAATGCCTTAAAATCAATTTGTCTTTCATAAATCAAATCATTTGTCCTTACTTGTCTTACTTAGAGTAAACCTCTTCTCATTAGCCTTTTATAAAGCTAATAAACCAACTTCCCATAAAGTTGTTATATTAACCCTACACTTTAGTAAAATTACACTTTTCCCCTAACCGAGAGACTTATACATTCTTAAAAAGAAACAAGTCTTCATATACTTAAAACAAGTAAGAATATCAAATCTTGTACGTCTACCATACTACATAGTTACATCTATTAATGCTCAAGACATAGGAAAGCTCCACATACCTCTTTGATCAATCCACTTGCTAAGTCCAAACTACCGCAAGTAATATGTCAACCTAAAATAACCATGATACGTTTATTAACCTCTAATTTCAATGTAGAATAATCCAAGTTCAAAGTCACTAAATTCTATGGAAAATTGGGCAGCATTTCCTTTGTTTCTACATACTTTGCCACCTTTCTCAAGGCCGAATTCAACATCCAAACGCCACATTTAAGGCTCAACAATCCAAACATTTCAAAGGGGATTACACACCTAAACTTGGGTGTGTAAAATTCTGCCCCATAAGGTACAACAATTCACTTAACAATTCTAAGGTAGTTTTTAGGCTACAACATGCTCATAATATCTTTTTAGCCAATTCTTTCATATCCAAACCACATTTCTTACATGCAAGGATTCTAAGTGCATTATTTACTACTACACATCCCTTCTTCTTCACATGCAACATTAATAACTAACCACAAGAGAAGAAATGTTACCTTAAAGCTTTAGCCAAACTTATTCCAACAACTTTGCTAGCCTCCTTTCCAAGAACACCACCACAATAACACCAACAAGCTAGCCACAAGCTTCCTTCTTGTTCTTAACTTTTCAGATTTCTCTTAGGCTTGAATTCCTCTTAGAATTTTAGAGAGAAGTGGGAGCTTAAGCTTAGAGAGAGAGAGAGAGAGATTTGAAGACTAGGTCAATATAAGGCATGCAAGAAATCAGATGGGGGGGGGGGGACACTTGTCACCCTCTCAAGGTCTTTTAAAAGAAAAATCTGATTTTTCCTAAGTTTTTCCGCCAGGAATCCCGCCTCGGCGCCGCGGCCCTGCAGCCGGCGCCGCGGCGCTGAAACTTCTACGGTCTTACAAAACTTCCGGCGCCGCGGCGCTGCAACTTCAGCGACCCCTCAGTATATCCGGCGCCGCGGCCCTGCATCCGGCGCCCGCGCTTTGCTCAAACGCATTTCTGTCCGTCTGCGCACTGAACTTGTAACTCCCATAACTTTCTACTCCGACGTCCTATCGACGATCGGTTGGTTGCGTTGGAAACTAGACTCAACGAACTACGCCCTAGGCCTTTGTAACACTTAGGAAATCTCAACGTACCGAGTCATAACCCGCCTCAAAGTTGACTAAAACCCGTCCGAACAATCCGTCAACTTATCTTTCGAAAACTTTTAAGTCTTACTCTCCTTCGCACGCTCTCACACGTGTGGCCAGAAATATGGGGTATAACATTCTCCCCCCCTTAGAAACATTCGTCCCGAAGACTTTGACGGAAGCCACGTCCTTCGTCCGAAGTCGCCTAACCTGACGATCGAGTATCGCTATGGGACTCTCCTCATACGATAACTCCTCTGTCACCTGGACATCATGAATCGGGTGCACTCTAGATGGATCTCCAATACATTTCCGTAACATGGACACATGGAAAACTGGATGTACCGCCTCCAAATCGGACGGCAGATCTAACTCATAAGCAACCTTGCCTACCTTGCGGACAATCTGATAAGGCCCAATGTACCTTGGGCTAAGTTTCCCCTTCTTTCCAAATCTCATCACGCCCTTCATGGGCGATACCTTTAGGAAAACCCAATCATCTATCTCAAATTCCAAGTGTCGACGCCGATGATCTGCATACGACTTCTGCCGACTCTGAGCTGCCAACAACCGCTCCTGGATAAGCTTCACCTTATCCACTGCCTGCTGAACCAAGTCTGGCCCGACTAACTGAACTTCTCCCACCTCAAACCAACCTATCGGTGACCTGCACTTCCTCCCATATAAGGCCTCATAAGGCGCCATCTGAATACTGGAATGGTAGCTGTTGTTGTAAGCAAACTCCACAAGAGGTAAATGATCCTCCCAGCTACCCCTGAAATCAATAACACAAGCTCGCAGCATATCCTCAAGTGTCTGGATAGTGCGCTCGGCCTGTCCGTCGGTCTGAGGATGAAACGCCGTACTGAGACTCACCTGGGTCCCTAATCCCTTCTGAAAAGACCTCCAGAAATTAGCTGTAAACTGTGCTCCTCTGTCTGAGATAATCGATATAGGAACTCCGTGCAGTCTCACGATCTCACGATATACTGATCTAGCATAATCCTCGTAGAAAAGTCGTCTTGACTGGGAGAAAATGGGCTGATTTCGTCAACATGTCGACAATAACCCAAATAGAATCATGCTTCCTCTGAGTGGAAGGTAACCCTGTAATAAAATCCATATTTACCACCTCCCATTTCCAAGTCGGAATATCAATAGCCTGCAACAGCCCACCGGGCTTCTGGTGCTCAATCTTAACCTGCTGACAGTTCGGGCACTGCGCCACGAACTCCGCAACGTCCCTCTTAAGGCCATCCCACCAATACACGCATCTGAGGTCATGATACATCTTAGTCGACCCCGGATGAATAGAATAACGAGCACTGTGTGCCTCCCGAAATCACGACGAAGTCCTGTCACATCGGGAACACACAACCGGCCCTCGAATCTTAGCACCCCATCAGGCGCTACCTCAAATAGACTCTTCTCCTTCTGGAGAGCTGCATCTCGGTACCGTACCAAAATCGGATCCTCATACTGTCGCCTCTTCACCTCCTCGACGATGGAAGACTCGGCAACCTCTCGAATCCGAACTCCATCACTATCAGAATCAACCAAACGAACCCCAAGGCTTGCTAGCTGATGTAACTCTCGGACCATATCCCTCTTCTCTGGCTGTACATCAGACAGACTACCCATCGATCTGCGACTAAGGGCATCTGCAACTACGTTGGCCTTCCCTGGGTGGTATAGAATATCAACATCGTAATCCTTAAGTAGCTCCAACCACCGTCTCTGTCGCAAGTTCAGCTCCTCCGGTGAAGATATACTGGAGACTCTTGTGGTCTGTGTAAATATCCACATGAACTCCATATAAATAATGTCTCCAGATCTTCAAGGCATGAATCACTGCTGCCAACTCCAAGTCATATGTGGGATAGTTCTTCTCATGCTTCCTAAGCTGTCGAGATTCGTAAGCTATAACCTTGCCGTACTGCATCAGCACGCATCCAAGACCGACACCTGACGCGTCACAATAAACCACGTATCTATCTAAACCTTCTGGAAGAGTAAGAACTAAGGCGGTCGTCAACTTCTCCTTTAGCAACTGGAAACTCTCCTCACAAGTGTCCGTCCACCGGAACACAGCTGCCTTCTGAGTCAGCTTAGTCAATGGTGCTGAAATAGAAGCAAACTTCTCCACAAACCTCCGATAATAACCTGCAAGGCCCAGTTGCGCACTCTCGGTGTGGTGGAGTGCGGGCCAAGTCTTGATCGCCTCAATCTTGTTTGTATCAACGAATACCATTGGCCCGATAACATGTCCTAAGAAAGCCATCGACGCCAACGAACTTCGTGACTTCGATAACTTGGCATACAATCGCCGGTCTCGGAGGACTCAATACCGCCCTCAAATGCTCAGTATGCTCTGCTCACGTGCGCGCGAATAAACCAAGATATCATCAATGAAAACTATAACGAACATATCCAAGAATGGCACGAACACCCTATTCGTCAAATCCATGAATCTTGTTGGGGCGTTGGTCAACCGAAAGACATCACTGAACTCATGGTGCCCATACTGGGTCTGAATGCGATCTTTGGGATATCTATCTCTCTAACTCGCACTGATGATAACTGGACCGCATGTCTATCTTGGAAAAACACCTTGCACCTGCAGTGGTCAAACAAATCGTCAATCACGGGAGGATATCTGTTCTTGATAGTTACCTTGTTCACATGTCAATACACATACGCAGCGTCCATCCTTCTTCTTTACAAATAACAGGCGCTCCCGAGGAGAAACACGGCCCGATAAAGCCCTTCTCGGCAAGTCCTTGGTGGTCCTTCATTCCTTCAATTCGGCAGGTGCCATCCTGAATGGCGGAATAGATATCGGTCGAGTATCTGGCGCCAAATCACTACAAAATTCAATCTCCTCTGGGAGATACCGGAAGCTCGTGCAGAATACATCCGAAACTCTCTAACGGCCGGATCGATGGTCCGGTATTTCAGCCTCAGTGTCGAATACTCGAACCATATGGTAGATATACCCTTTCCGCACCATCTTTCTAGCCTTGAGGTAAGAAATAAACTTACCCCTCGGCGATGCAGTATTCCCCTTCCACTCGATAACCGGCTCACCGGGAAACTGGAACTGAACTAATCTCTCTCTACATTCTACATTGGCATAGCAAGATGCTAGCCAATCCATACCCATAATCACATCAAAGTTCGTCATATCCAACTCTATCAAGTCGGCTAAAGTCCGACGACTGTCTATAGTCACTGGGCAAGCTCTATATATCTGTTACACCCCGGAAATATTTCAGGATATGTTTCTAAGAACGTACGTAAGAACTCAAATGTTAAGGTTTGAGACGAGTAAAAATTTATCGGAATTATGGAATTGTCGGAAAACGAAATATTGCGACGAACGGGAGGGCGACACGTGTCACCCCCCTTTATGGACATGGACGAAATGTGCAAGGGTGGAATGGTCAATTGACCATAATTTATGATGAAGTCTTGCAAAGCTTAGAGCTTGACAACTTTGACCAAGTCAATGACCCCACAAAAGCTTGATATTTAGTAAATCTCATCCAAACCACCCAAGTGTTCTAATCTATACCCTTTCTTGTGTTATATATGTACACTAGTAGGTGCAAGACCTTGTCATTCTCCACACTTAGAATTATTTTTTCAAGAACTTGTTCTTGCTCTTTAGGGGAGCTCACGGCTAAGGGGTTTTTCAAGAAGGAAAAACTTCCAATTTTGTCCAATAATTCCCCACTTTAAACCAAGGTACCTAAGGGTATTATAAGTGTTTCTCAATAGAAAGATCCCGGAAAAATGGTGTTTTCGTATTAGTCGCAAGGCGAAAACCTAAAGGGTTATTCAACTTTGAAGTTGAAACTTGAAGATGAGTTTTTCATAAGCTTCTAAGGGTGGCTTGGAGTGGATTGGAATGTCGGAAGGAGGAGCTAAAGGTGCTTGAGGATCGACTTGTACTCTTGGAGCATATTTGGGCTAATTGAGGTATAATCTTCGTTTTACTTTTGTAATTGAAGATTTCATGTTATGATAAGTTATAAGTGGTCATGTGATATGTGTTATGAAGTTTGTTAAGTGTTATGGAATTGGAAGCTAAAAATCCGAAAATGTCATATTTAGCCATTTGAAATTGAAATCCAATTTGATCGATAAATTGAATTGTCGCATGTTACCTACTTGGAGAATGTAGTAGCTAGAATCAATTGCGGCTTGATATCTTATTATGCTACCAATTTGGATTGAAATGGAAATTGAATAAGAATTGGTATTGTTATATTATTGTGAGCCAATTGGAAATTTGTTTGGTTATTCATTTGCATTGGATTACCTTCTATATTATTGTGAGCCAATTGGGGCTGTTTGGTTATTCATTTGCATTGGATTACCTTCTATATTATTGTGAGCCAATTGGGGCTGTTTGGTTATTCATTTGCATTGGATTACCTTCTATATTATTGTGAGCCAATTGGGGTTGTTTGGTTATTCATTTGCATTGGATTACCTTCTATATTATTGTGAGCCAATTGGCTGTTTGATTATTGTATTTCGACCTTGGAAAAGGTGGCAAAGTTAGTAAAAACAAAGGAGGTGTTGTCCGATTTTCCGTAGAATTTAAAGACTTAACACTTATAATATTCTACGTTTGAAGTAAGGCCTTAATGGACGTATTGTGAATATTATAGGTTGACATACACCGGCGGGAATTTGTACTTGACAAGTGGTTTGACCCGAAGAGGTATGTGGAACTTTTCCTATCTTTTGAGCATGGCTAGTTTCACGTATATAGTACGGTGACGTCTGAGATTTTGTGATCTAGTCCATTTGACATCCTTGGCTTATTTTAGGAATGTCGAGTTGATTGAGTTAGGAATTAACTCACTTGTTTAAATGTTAAGGATATCTTGGTTTTCAAAGTTAAGAGACTTTAAGTATGTTGAAAGTATTTTGATACTTGTTTTTATGGAAAGTTTAAAGAGTGGTTTACTCTAAGTAATTTAAGTATGTCGAGGACTTGAAGAGTTTTAAAGTATGCGATACTTGTTTCGTTTTAAACGTATAAGTCCCTTGGATAGAAATTGTACTTGACTAATGCATAAAGTGAATATAACGACTTTATGGGGAGTTGGTTATATTGGCTTTATGGAAAGATAAATGGCTTGATTTATTGAAAGGCAATTTGATTTAAGGCATCAATTGCCTAAGGTTTTAAAAGAAAGAAGTCACTTGATTTAGAAGCCTAAATGTATTTCTAAAAGGTATCGTGACTTGTCTTGAAAAGTAGTTATGACTTGATACTACGGTTATTAGTATCTTGGAAGTTATATATGAAAAAGAGTCATTTTTTAAAAGAATAGAAGTACGTAGTACTTTGGGGTTAAATTCGGATTTTATAATGACATGTTAGTGCCTTAAGTAAACTAAAATGAGAATGTATATGAATAAGGCTAATAAGAAGTTAGGGGATTTCTTAACTTGCTTATTTATTGTATGATAAGGTAGGGCTTATGTTATGTATGATGGTCGGTTGAGCTAGGGTAAGAGTATAAATGAGGGTAAACCCCAAGACGTTATACCACCGCCTTGAGGTAAAAGTATAAATGAGGGTAAACCCCAAGACGTTATACCACCGCTTTAGTGGATTTGATACCCATGATGAGATGAATACCTCATGCGAGTCCTTATGTGCTTATGCGGGTGAAATAGTCCCGTGCGGTAGTCTGACCTATGCGAGGAATAGCTCATGCGGGTCCACGAGATCTATGCGGGTGAAATAGTCCCAGGAATAGTATTGCTTAATGATACTGCGGTCGGGTGGTCCTGTTTTGATCGTGAGCCTCCCATAGATATTGTAAGTATTCACTTATTTACTCTCATTGTTAGTAAGGCACGATGTCTTGTTAATTGAGTAATCATACATGTCTCCGTTTATTTTAGACTTATGATTTCATTCTGATTTTCGATTTCACATATTTGGTACATGTTGTCGACCTCCTTCGGGCCGCGTTAAATGCCGCAGTAAAGTGCAGTCTTGATCCTCGCTCTTAGGATCACTGTTGCCGTTGAGAAGCTCCTTCATTTGAGGCTTATCCTCGGTATTGTCGGTTGTTGTACATTCGTGGTATGGCAGGGCCCGTCACTTGAGTTGTTATTCTTAAGTGCAGTAGTCACATTGTGGATTGGTGTAAAGAAAAGAAAAATGTCTCGTTCTATTTACGGATTGAGTATATTTTACGGAAGGTGGCCTTATCGGCTAGCTTTGTTGTTGGTTCTTGTCTAAGTTTTTTTGTATGTTGTGTATGTTCATTGCTATTCTCGATGTATACACAGCGGGGTGCCTGTGTAGGGCACCGGCCATGCGAGGTCGGGTCGTGACAATATCCGCTCGGCTACCACCGAATCACCTACTGGCGTAGCCACCTCAAAAGGTCTTATGGACTCGGGCTCTATCCCTATTCTACTGGCAATATGAGGAGATATATAGGACAAGGTAGAACCTGGATCTATCAAAGAATATACACCACATCAAGAAACCAATAATGTACCTGTGACGACATCTGGTGACGCCTCCTGGTCCTGTCGGCTGGACATAACATAGATGCGGTTCTGAGGACCGCTAGAACTGGGACCCCTACCACGACCTCTGCCGCGCTGCCGCCCATAAGTACCTCGCCTCCGTGGCGTCGACCATCAAGACGAAGATCCGAATCGACCTGTTGGCTGAACCATAACACCTCCGCCGCCCAAGGACGGACAATCCTTCTTCAGATGGCCATGCTGGCCACACGAGTAACAAGCTCCCGAACCCATACGACACTCTCCCGGATGAGACCTACCGCGTCGACGCGCAGAAGTGGGTGGCCTCGATTGGTGGCGGTCCTGTTTCCTGAAACCACAAGTCCCGGAGCCACGACCGCTCTGAATAACCCGGTGATCGGACCTCCCGGAAAGCGAGAAGGAGCACTCTGTGCTGGCTGGAATGTGGACCTAGTTCATTCTTGAGCCCGCCTAAAAATCGCTCGAGACCCTGCTGTCCTGGCCCTCTTGGGCTGGCCTAAATCTAGCTGATCCTGCCTCTCTCTGTCCTCAATCCCCTGCGCGTACGCCTGCATCCTGGCAATATCCATCCCTGGCTGAAGAGCCACTCCCAAGCATGCAGTAATCATATGACGGTCTAACCCCATCACATACCGATGAACCCTGTCTGCCATGTCCGCTACAATGGTGTGCGCATACCTGGCCAAGGAGTCAAACTCCAGGCTGTACTCTCTGATAGTCCTCCCGTCCTGCCTCAAGGTCAAGAACCTATCTACGCGGGCTCTCCTCATCTCAGGAGGTAAGAAATGATCCAGGAAGGCCTCTGTGAACTCCTCCCAAACAGCTGGAAGAGCATCCTCACCTCTCGACAACACCCATGACTCAAACCAGTTCAACGCAATATCGCGTAACCGGTAAGAAGCTAGTATAACAGACTCAGTCTCCGATGCCCTAAGCACCTGCATGGTCCGCTGTAACTGCCGGACAAACTCCTGCGGATCCTCCTCAAATCTCGAACCATAGAACTCGG
This sequence comes from Przewalskia tangutica, assembly GCA_029844215.1. Lineage (NCBI taxonomy): Eukaryota > Viridiplantae > Streptophyta > Magnoliopsida > Solanales > Solanaceae > Przewalskia > Przewalskia tangutica. Next base: position 8,717,418 of record CM056718.1, on the reverse strand, counting down.
GTGGGTGACAACCCAGGAAATCCCGAATCCGTAAACTGTCGGCTCTAGGGTTGGCTGCCTGCTCCTGTCGGCGCTGCCCTGCCACTATCTTTGTCGATGGCAGAATCTGCTCCCCGTAATCTCTATACTCAGACCCATCGTGGGATGGAGGCTCGCATCGCGGTCTCGATGCGCTCCGCTGCCTCGAAATCTGCTGAGGCTGGCGACGACGTGGAACTCGCCGCCCTAAACATCATCTCTGGAAGGACTGGGCCTGTGCCCTCGTGACCCTCCGCGTCCCACTAGCAGCACCCTCAGCTGCCTTGCCCTTCTGGGCCGCGGTTGCCTTGCGTGAAGGCATAACTGATACATAAAGGAAAACATCAGAGGAGGTTCAACCTATAACTCAGCTCTATTGCACGATCTTAGAGGGAAAGAATGGAAACCAATCCTAAATGTCTTGCAGCCTCCTGATTATAGATGTGGTGCACGACACACCGATAATCAAGACTCTACTAGACACGGTCTGTAGACACTTTCCGAGGATTAACTGCTCTGATACCACTTTTGTCACGACCCGGGCGCGGCGGTACCTGCAAGGGTACCCTGTCAGATATACATCAGAGAATAGCAGCGGAACATACATAACACATAACTTATAAAAAGGTAAACATCACTGGCCAGCCGATAAGACTGCCTTCCATAAAACATACTTAATCAAAAGTGTAGAAGTACAACTTGTTCTTATAGCCCAAAACACATATGTGACCACAGACCTCTAAGGATAACAACTGTGGCGGAACAGGGCCCCGCCATACCCCTGAATGTACAAAATACCTATAGCATCAGGGAATATCCGTACCAACAAAACAAGCTTCCGGAGGGATGGAGCTTCTGACACCGGAACAATGATCCTAAGAACGAGGATCCACAATCTGCTTACCCTTACCTTCGGCATGAACGCAGCCCCCGAGGAAGGAGGTCAGTACACAATATGTACCAAGTATGTAAAGCTGGAAAATACTGTAATAATGATATCATAAGTCTAAAAGTAAGCTGGAGTCATGGAAGACAATCAAAATATCTTTTACTGTGTCTTACTAACAATGAGAGTGACAAGTATATATATAATACTGCATAAAATAGGGGCCTCATGATCAAAACAGGGTACCTCGCCCGTAGTATCATTAAGCACTCCTACTCCTGGGACTATTTCACCCGCATAGGTCCTGTGGACCCGCATGAGGTATTCCTCGCATAGGCTGTACCCGCCCGCATGGGACTATTTCACCCGCATAAGCCCATAAGGACTCGCATGAGGTATTCCTCGCATCGTGGGTAGCAAATCCACGGAACATGTGGTATAACGATCTTGGGGACTTACCCCTCAGATATACTCTTACCCTGAAGCAGATGGTATAACGATCTTGGGGACTTACCCCTCAGATATACTCTTACACTGAAGCAGATGGTATAACGATCTTGGGGACTTACCCCTCAGATATACTCTTACACTGGAGAAGGTGGTATGACGATCTTGGAGCTTGCCCCTCAGACATACTCTTACCCTGGAGAAAGTGGTATAACGATCTTGGGGCTTGCCCCTCAGATACACTCTTACCCTAGCTCAAACTGTCATCATATCATAATCATAAATAAGTTAAGAAAACTTATAACTTCTTATTAGTCTTGTTCATATACCCTCTCATTTTAGTTTACTTAAGGCACTTAATCATATCTTTAATAAAAGAAAACCGGGAATTTAACCCAAGTACTACATACTTCAGCTCTTTTAAAAGTGACTCTTTTTCATACATAAAATCTTTGGGCAATTAATGCCTTAAAATCAATTTGTCTTTCATAAATCAAATCATTTGCCCTTACTTGTCTTACTTAGAGTAAACCTCTTCTCATTAACCTTTTATAAAGCTAATAAACCAACTTCCCATAAAGTTGTTATATTAACCCTACACTTTAGTAAAATTACACTTTTCCCCTAACCGAGAGACTTATACATTCTTAAAACGAAACAAGTCTTCATATACTTAAAACAAGTAAGAATACCAAATCTTGTACGTCTACCGTACTACATAGTTACATCTATTCATGCTCAAGAGATAGGAAAACTCTGCATACCTCTTTGATCAATCCACTTGCTAAGTCCAAACTACCGCAAGTAATATGTCAACCTAAAATAACCATGATACGTTTATTAACCTCTAATTTCAATGTAGAATAATCCAAGTTCAAAGTCACTAAATTCTATGGAAAATTGGGCAGCATTTCCTTTGTTTCTACATACTTTGCCACCTTTCTCAAGTAATTCAACATCCAAACGCCACATTTAAGGCTCAACAATCCAAACATTTCAAAGGGGATTACACACCTAAACTTGGGTGTGTAAAATTCTGCCCCATAAGGTACAACAATTCACTTAACAATTCTAAGGTAGTTTTTAGGCTACAACATGCTCATAATATCGTTTTAGCCAATTCTTTCATATCCAAACCACATTTCTTACATGCAAGGATTCTAAGTGCATTATTTACTACTACACATCCCTTCTTCTTCACATGCAACATTAATAACTAACCACAAGAGAAGAAATGTTACCTTAAAGCTTTAGCCAAACTTATTCCAACAACTTTGCTAACCTCCTTTCCAAGAACACCACCACAATAACACCAACAAGCTAGCCACAAGCTTCCTTCTTGTTCTTAACTTTTCAGATTTCTCTTAGGCTTGAATTCCTCTTGAAATTTTAGAGAGAAGTGGGAGCTTAAGCTTAGAGAGAGAGAGAGATTTGAAAGATGACCAAGTCTGCAAGACTTGGTCAATATAAGGCATGCAAGAAATCAGATGGGGGGGGTGGGGGACACTTGTCACCCTCCCAAGGTCTTTTAAAAGAAAAATCTGATTTTTCGTAAGTTTTTCCGCCAGGAATCCCGCCTCGGTGCCGCGGCCCTGCAGCCGGCGCCCCGGCGCTGAAACTTCTGCGGTCTTACGGAACTTCCGCGCGCCCTGGCATCTGGCGCGCTGCAACTTCAGCGACCCTCGGTATATCCGTGGCGGCCATGCGCGCTTTGCTCGAAACGCATTTACGTCGTCTGCGCACTGAACTTGTAACTCCCATAACTTTCTACTCCGACGTCCTATCGACGAACGGTTGGTTGCGTTGGAAACTAGACTCAACGAACTACGCCCTAGGCCTTTGAAACACTTAGGAACTCTCAACGTACCGGGTCATAACCCGCCTCAAAGTTGACTAAAACCCGTCCGAACAATCCGTCAACTTATCTTTCGAAAATTTTTAAATCTTACTCTCCTTCACACGCTCTCACACGTGTGGCCAGAACTACGGTGTATAACAACTAGATCCCACGTGTGCTGTTTAGTCTAAGCATTGAATTCCTCATACATAGATGCATTCCAATTAAGGTCTTATTTGGCCAATTTTGGGTTCTTTGGAAGTGGAGAGATGGTTTGGGCAGACAATTTGAAATGGACTTTGGGTTTTAAGATTTCATGCTTTGAACGAGTTTCCATTGGATGAGTAGGGACAGTGGGTGGCTGAGTGGGGTCTGAGACGGGGGGTAAATTCAGACAAGGAGAGGGTGGGGGAGAAGTCATCAAAGGCTCCACGACACGGGAGGCGGGAGCGCGCTGGCGATGATCTTCCACTGGACATTTGGCGCATGGCCTCTCTGTGGTCGCGGTGCCGACTCGCAAGAATTTTGGCTCCGCGGCACCTCGATGCATAGTCGCGGCGCTGAGGACGGGACAAAAAAAGTGAATTATTCGAGGAGGATGGGAGAGATGGCAGGCTCGTCAAGGAATGAGTAATCCGGTTTTTGGAATTTTTGAAGATTCGAAAACGAGAATGTGGTCTCGTCGAATATGACGTGACGAGAGATGTGAATTTGACGAATCGACAAGTCATAGCATATATAGCCCCTATGGTTCGGCGGGAATCCTAAGAACACACATGGAGTGGACCTATGAGCGAGCTTGTGAGGAGCGGTAAAGCTAAGGTTGAGATAGCACAGACAACCGAAAATCCGTAGATGATCATAGGAGGGGACTCTATGGTAGAAGATTTCGGTAGGGGTCATATTGTAAAGAGTGCTAGTAGGGAGAATATTTAGAACATATTTTGATTTTAGCAACATAGACCCAGAATGATGGAGGGAGGAAGACATGAATCAATAGGGTGTGAATCATGTTGTTAATGATGCTTATGATTCTTTCAGCTTTACCGTTTTGTGGTGAGGTGTGAGGGCAGGAGAAACGAAAAACCATGCCATTATTGGTACAAAAACGGTGAAACATAGAGTTATTGAATTCACGACCATTATCGCACTGAAATGATTTTATGTCTTTTTCAAATTGTGTTTGAATGAACTTGCGAAACTCAAGAAATTTGGCAAACACTTTCGATTTAAATTTAAGAGGGTATAACCAAACATAGTGTGAAAAATCATCAAGAAACACAAGATAGTATTTATGACCGAGAGAACTAGAGATAGGAGACGTCCATAAATCGGCATGTATAATATCAAAGGGAGAAAAGGTAACATTAATAGATGATTTAAACGGAAGACGAATATGTTTGCCTAAAGAACAAGAAACACAATTTTGGGCAAGCTTCCCATTACAAGTACTGAAATTGTTGCCTCTAAGAAAATTAAAGATTGGGACTCCTGGATGACCAAGCCATTGTGCCATGTTGAAGAAGAAATAGCCGCTAGAGTGACGGGAGAGAAAGATCTGGCAGCGGGGGTGGAGGTGAATGGATAAAGATCCCACGTGCTATTGCATCTCGTAAGAGGTGTCCCCGTATGAAGATCATTCACAGTAAAACCAAAAGGTTCAAAGTCCACAAAGACAGAATTATTACGAGTAAATTGGCGGACAAATATGAGGTTCTTAATCATGTGTGGGGCATATATGGTGTTTTTTAGGGAGAATGGTGGATGAGGAGGTTGTGTGTATGAGGTACCATAACCTTTAACTGGAATGCGTTGACCACTACCAACTGTAACATATTGAGGATGATTTAAACTAAACAATTTAGAATAGTACCTGCAGATTGGGTGACGTGAGATGTGGCGCATGAGTCCATGTACCAAGTATTGTCAGGCTGTTGTATAGAGAGGGTGTTGAACGCCTGACCCAACTCAGTGGGTGTCATGCCGAAGGAGGGCTGCGGGACCTGACCCTGCATGAAGTGGGCCTGCTGCGAGACTGGAGCGGGGCCCAACAAACCGGGGTAAGAATACAGATTGTAGGGCTGCTGGTACTGGAATGGACCTTGCACCGCGGCTCTGTACGGAGGCGCAGCGCGCTGTAGACGAACTGCTGAGGAGCCACGACCCAGTTGTTCTGCGATCCCTATTGATGTTGTTGTTGCTGCTGTTGGTTCTGTTGACCGCGACCTTTGGCACGACCACAACCTCCTCTACCGCCGCGGCCTTTTCCACCCTTGCCTCCGCAGCCCTGCCGCTATTGGGAGTTTTCCGATGGCGTCTGATCTTGTGGTTGCGAGTCGATAGTTAAAACCTGCTGGGTATGCTCATCCTTCTTAGCACGACGAGTTTCTTCGAGAAACAATTGTGAGCGAGCTTTGTTAAAACTTGGTAGTGGATCTGCCTGTTGGATCATGGAGGCCAAAGTATCATATTCGCCCTTAGTAAGACCTGCAATCATTTGGAGCACCATTTTAGCGTCAGTAACAGGCGTGCCGATGTTGGAGAGTTGATCCGCTAGAAGTTTAAGCTGCTTGCAGTACTCAGAAACATTAGAGAAGTTTTCAAGACGTGTTTTGTTGAATTGTTCTTCCAAATACACGACACGAGTGTGCTTGTTGTCCTGAAAAATTTCCTCCAAACGATTCCACAAGTCAAGGGCTGTAGAGTCAGATTTCATGATAGTAAGGAGCAGATCCTGAGAGATACTACCATATATCCACTGTTTGACGCCAGCGTCTAGACGCCAAGTAGAATCAGCAACCTCCTGAGGGCGCGAAATTTTGTTATCAATATGATCAAACACGTTATAGAGACATGCATGATTGCGAAACAGTTCAACCCAGGGAGAATACTGACTTTTTTCTTGATCGAGAAGGATAGGGATATGGTTCTTGATGTTGGAAACAGTTAGGGCGGGATGAAAAGATGATGATGACTTGGTGGTGAGATTTGTGGAGGAAGATGCGTCAAGGACAGCGGAAGAATCTTGAGTATCCATTTAGAGAATAGATGAATGGAGAATAAAAACAAAGAATTTGGGTAGAGAGAGGGAGGCGCCGCGGCGAGATGCCCGAGGGGGGGGGCTGCTTGGTAGAAAAATTCTAGGATTTTTCTTTCTAGGCTCTTGATACCATGTAAATAATGGATCTTTGACCTAACTCAACCCCAAAAGCTAACTTGTAGGGTGGGGATTGTCCAAGTCAATATATAAGGAGTTCATGTTCTCATTCCATTACCGATGTGGGACTCTTAACACCCACTACTCCCACTAATTTACAAACACTCATGCACGGTTATATTCCAATTTAAATTCAAAATCTAACTGTAGCAAACTACTAATCCACATTTATAGATCTTCTTCCTTTGCTTTAAAAATCATTTTTCTTTTTTCGCTCAGTTACTTATTATTTAATTCAATATTTAATTTGATTGCAAAATTCTGAAGAAAAGAACAATTTACTTGCTATTTAAATGTGGTTGTATTTCGAGATATTAATCCCTACGCTTTCAGGCACATATGGTGATTTGGAAACAGCACATTCCAACTGTTAAAAAACTTGAGAGAAGCCTAGAAGACTTCTCCTTGGTCAGTCACATCTTAGTGTTTATTTTTCCTTTGTTTGGGATTATTTGTTCACGAGTCAGTAGTTTATGTTTTAGTGACAATAATATCTATATATATATATATATATATATATATATATAGATATATATATCAATGTTCTAAAAACGCTAGGCGGGGTCAAGGCAGGGAGTGGCCGCCTAGCGCCTAGGCGGTTTTTTTTAATGTCCATAAATAGTAAAATATTAAAATATATAAATCAATAAAATCATTAAATCAATAAAATAAGTACTTAATTTCATAAGACATAGTAATTGACTAATTGTTAAGAACTTACATGTTAGATGAGGAACAGAAGATTAAAAAAACAGAAAATGCCACCGCTTCAGTCGAAAAACAGAGCACGACGGGAAAACGGAAGATTAAAAAAAAAAAACTTACATGCTCGGCTGCTCGTCGGCTTCTTCTTCAGTCTACCCTGGGCTTGACGTTGACGACTTCTTCTTTTCTTTTTTCTTTTCTTGTTCTCGTTGTCTTTCTCGATTCATTCTTTGCTTTGTATATTTGTTTTGTGAAGTTGTAATATTATTAAGACAAATAGTATATATAGTTAGGTTAAAAAAATAGGTAAAATTACGAAAATACCCCTGATTTAGGTAAAATTACGAAAATACCCCATTTTTTTAAAATCTATCCGCCTAGAGGAAAAACACCTCGGCTCACTCCCGTCAGCGCCTAGGCGCCGTCTAGGCGTCCACCAGTGGCAGTTACAATGGGGACAAAGTGGCGTGTCAGGCATATGCCGGCCCATAATACAAGGAAACGTTCAACACTAGTTAGGGGCACATCGCCCCACTTCAGAGAACTCTCGCAATCACTCGCAATGGCATGTAACTGTAGTGTCTGTCGCGCACATGACGTAACCGTCGCATGTGCTGCACACACGGACGTAACTGTCGCTTTTCCATGCGCCTCGCGCGTGATCCGCACTCCAGGTCCGCCTTTTAACTTCACCCCAACACTTGGCCGAATTTTCTTGCCATTCTGCCCACACGATGCCTTCGCCTTGTGCACCCTTTGTTTCGACCAGCCTATGCCAACAAACACTTATGTTCGAGCCATTTTACTTACACGCATGCCCCATGGGTGTCATGCGCCTGTCCGTGTCACTGCCCTTCGTCAAGGCTGCCTTGCCTTTCGACAAGCCCGTGCCAATACACACACGTTTTCCCGAGTCATCCCATGTCATTGACTTAGCCGCACATTGATTTCGTTGCCTTCATAGGTCAGTGCCAAGGGGCAATGCACAAGGCATTGACACTGCCTTTGCCCGACGTCTGTCTTAGCCGAGTCTAGGAGTGTAACAAACCACCCGCACCAATTGAACTCGACGTCCTCGTCGAAGCTGTTTTAAGATAGTCCTGAACCTTCTTGTCGAACTTCCATAATAAAGAACTCTTCTCCCAAGTAGCATCAACTTCTTGCCTTCCTTTCCAGTGAATAAAAAATTATGTCCGCCTATTCTTCTTACTCATGCCAAATTCCTTGTGATCAAGAATATTTTCGACCTCGACATAAAACTGTGTGCACAGCATAGCCGGCGCCCTTTTCGATTTGTTCCTGTATGAATCCATTATGTCTTCATAACAAGGCTTTAGAAAACTGACATGGAAATTTGGGTGCAACTTCAATCTTTCCGACAGCATCAACTTTTAAGCGAATTCATACAATAAACTGAGATTAACCTAATATGTCTTCATAAACAATGTCTTCATAATAAGGCTTTAGAGGATTCTTGTACTACTAGAATAGGGTTTTGAGAGTATCATAGGAATAGAATTTTCCTATTATGAAAAATTCTAAATTGTATATATACTCTTTCATTAATGAAAATAATGAGAGGATTATTTCTTTCAGTCTTTTTAACGGAAGTAAATGGTTTATTAATTATTAATACAATAAACTGAGATTAACTGTGAAACTTTGAATAAATTAGTGTTTATTTTCCCTTTGTTTGGGATTAATTGTTGACGAGCCAGTAGTTTATGTTTTGCTGATACATTATATATATATATATTTATTTATATATATATATATAGGGAAATTGCAAGGCGATTATAAAGGGGACAAAGGCGTGCTGCATATGCCGATCCATAATACAAGGAAACGTTCAGCACCACTTAGGGGCACATCGCCCCGCACACGGACGTAACTGCCGCTTTGCCATAAGTCTCGCGCGTGATCCGCGCTCCAGGCCAGCTTCTCAATTTCTTCCAACACAACTGAATTTCCTTGCCATTCTGCCCATGCGATGCTTTGACCTCGCGCACCGTTTGCCTTCGACCATCCCGTACCAACACACACGTCTGTTCGAGTCATTTGCCTTGCGCGCATGCCCCATCGGTGTCATGCGTCTGTCCGTGCCACTACCCTTCTTCAAGGCTGCCTTGCCATTCGACCAGCCCGTGCCAACACACACACGTCTGCCCGAGTCATCCCACGTCATTGACTTAGCCGCACATTACTTTTGTTGCCTTCATAGGCCAGTGCCAAGAGGCAATGCGCAAGCCCTTGACTCTGCATATTCCCGGCGTCCGTATTAGCCGAGTCTAGGAGTGTAACAAAACACCCGCACCAGTTGAACTCGACGTCCTCGTCGAGGTTGTTTTAATATAGTCCTCAACCTGCTTTTCGAACTTCCACAATAAAGAACCCTTCTCCCAAGTACCTTCAGCTTCTTACCTTCCCTTCCAATGAATCAAAAATTATGTCCTCCTATTCTTTTTACTTATGACAAGTACCCGGTGATCAAGAATCTTTTCGACCTCGGCATCAAACTGTGTGCGCACCACAGCCGGTGCCCTTTCCTATTTTTTCCTGTATGAATCCTCAATGTCTTCATAATAAGGCTTTAGAAAACTTACATTGAAATTTGGGTGCAACTTTAATCTTTCCGGCAACTTCAACTTGTAAGCGAATTCACCTACTTTTTGAACTATTTCAAATGGTCCATCATACTTTGGTACTAAACCCTGGTGACGATATTTACTTACAATTTAATTCTAAATTTGCAGCGTGAGTTTTAGTAGCACCTTGTCACCAACATCAAATTCGACCGACCTTCGAGTTTGATCAGCATACTTCTTCATACGTTTTTGGGCCTTGCGCAAACTGTCTTGAGCCTCAGCAAGCATCTCATGCTTGTCCCTCGCATATCGATAGGCGGAAGGGCATATTCCTTGACTCTTCTATTTTGCAACATCCAGCGGAGTCATAGGTTGTCTGCCCAAGACTATCTCAAATAGACTCATCTCTTTTGCCGACGACTTGTGCAGGTTATAACAAAATGGAGTTGTACCCAACAAGACCACCTAGTTCATTTGGCTCGCCGTTACATAGTGCCTCAAATATTCCTCCAACAAGTGATTAATATTTTCAGTTTGCCCATCAGTTTAAGAATGATTGGCAGTAGAAAACTTTAAATCAGTCCTCGTCAAGTTGAACAAAGAAGTCCAAAACTGACCTATAAAGAGAGCATCTCTATCATTCACAATGTCGCTCGGAACACCAAAGAACTTAACCACATTTTTATAGAATAAATCAGCAGCAACATCCGACGAACACACAACTGGAGCCGCAATAAAGATAACATATTTTGAGACCTATCGACCACCACCATGACTGACGCAATGTATTTCACCTTTGGGAACCCACCAATAAAGTCCATCGAAACATACATCCATGGCCCTTCTAGAATAGGAAGAGGCTGCAACAAACCAGTTTTTTTCTTATGTTCTGTTTTGTCTAGTTGGCACACTAAACAAGTCTTAACATAAGCTTATATATCTTTCTCCATCTTAGGCCAGAAATACGCTCGAGACAGCAAAGCAGGCATCTGTTCAACACCCGGATGACCTACCAAAGTTGTGCCGTTCGCCTCTTTCATAAAGTCTTTAGGCAGTCCACCCCCTTGAGGTACCACGATTCTCCCCCTTTAAAGTAGAGCAGATCGTCCTCGATGCAATACCTCCTAACAGTCCCGTCCCAAACTTGACTCATTAATTTCACATATAATGAATCATTTGCAGCACATAGACTAATTTTCTCAATAAAATTAGACTCTAAATTCGAAATTGAATACACAGTAGCAAATACATTTTTTCGACTCAACTCGTCCACAACCTGGTTGTGTTTGCATGGCTTATGCTCGTACACAAAGTCATATTCAGCCAAAAATTACTGCCAACAGGCCTATTTTGGACTAATCTTGTGTTGCGTCTTGAAAAATGTATTAGTAGCGTTTTATCAGTTCGCACTACAAACTTAGTCACTAGCAGATAAACACGCCACACTTGCAAGCAATGAACCACACCAACCATCTCTTTTTCGTGAGTTGAATACCTTTGCTCCGCATCATTCAACTTTCTTCTTTCAAAGGCCACAGGATGACCTTCTTGCACCAACACCCCTCCAACGTCCTTGTCGGAAGCATCACTGTGTACTTCAAACGGCATTCCAAAATCAGGCAGCTTCAATATCAGTTATGAGGTAATGGATTCCTTATGAACAGAAGGCAGCCTCACACTTCTCCGACAAACACCATTGCACATTCTTCCTCAACAAGTCTGTCAATACATCATCCTTTTTAGAATAACCTGCTATAAATATTTGATGTAACTTTCCAAACCCAAAAACAACCGCAACTCCTTCACGTCGCTTGGTGCATACCACTCAGCAATAGCTAGCGCCTTCTTTGGGTCCATCCGCACCTAATTCTGACTCACCAAGAGCCCAAGAAACTTAATCTCTTTCTTGGCAAATTCACACTTTTCTATCTTTACATAGAGCTTGTACTCCCGCAACCGAGACAATACCTTGCTCAAATGTTGAACATGTTCTTCCAGCGAGCGGCTATAAATGACTATATCATCTAAGTATACTACTACAAAATCATCGAGATACTCAAGTAATACGTCATTCATTAAATTACAGAAAGTAGACGGGACATTTTGTTAAGCCAAATGACATTACAAGAAATTCATCAGATCCATAACGCATCACACACGTCATTTTTTACTCATCTCTCTCCGCTATTCTAACCTGCCAATAGCCCGAACATAAGTACAGCTTAGTAAACCATCTTTCCTGACAAAGCATGTCCATGAGGTCTTGAACCAGCGACACCAGATACTTGTTCTTGCTAGTCACTGTGATCAATGCCCTATAGTCCACACACATTCTCAATGAACCGTCCTATTTCTTTTGAAACAAAAAGGAGTACCATAAGGAGCCTTCGATGGTTGAATTAACCAAGCATCAAGTAACTCATTAAGCTGCTTCCTCAATTCAACCAACTCCTTGGGAGCCATTCGATACGATGCTTGAGCAGGGGCAATAGAACCCGACAACAATCCAATCTTATCATAATCGGGAGCGAGTAAACGCAATGCAGGCAGGAAATATTCCACAGAATAAAGAACGGGGTGTTGTTGCTGCCTTGGCTAACCCGCAGGGTTTACTTTTGAACAATCATATTTCATTAGTAAATACAGTGGGTGAGTCTTCATCAAACCCGCATGCTAGTTTGTTGTATAATCAGATGATGGAAGATGATAAGGTGTTAGTGGCAATGGTGGATACTGGAGCTACTCACACCTTCATCGACGTGAAAGTTTCTGCAAAATTTGGACTAAGGCTGACCAAGAGTCCGAATTATATGAAAACTATGAATCAGGTTGCCCAGATGGGATATCCTATGATGTGAAGATGGATTCTAGACCATGGGCTAGAAAACATGACCTGATTGTGATCACCTTAGGTGATTTCGATGTTATTTTTAGCATCGATTTCCTAAAAAAATATTGTTTTACCCCGATGCCTCACTTGGATGGTGTGATGGTGATGCATGAGAAGATGGCGGGGTTCATTAAGCTTGTTCATCCACATGGAGAAGTGGAGAAAGTATGTAAGTACAAGAGCCCTATTATTTCTTCCATTTCTGTTAAAAAAGGTTGAAGAAAGGAAATGAAACCTTTCTTGTTGCTTTGGTTGAAATCAAATCGGATGTGAATGAAGAAGTTCCAGATTGTGTGGCTGAGTTGTTGTGAAAGTTCACTGATGTTATACCCCCAGAATTGCCCAAAAACATACCACCGCGGAGGGATATTGATCACAACATTGAGTTGTTGTCGGGTTCTATTGCCCCTGCTCAAGAATCGTATCGAATTACTTGATCGGTGTATTTTATATACACTTTTTGAGTCAACTTTAGTTAGTATTTTACTCATTTTGTTTATGTTTAGTATAGTATTAGGGTCGTTTTCCTTTCTTTTGTGTCACAGCGGTCAGAAATGGAGAAATGGCGAAAAGAAGAGAAAATGAGCTTAACTGAGATGGAATTGCACACAAAAAGGGCCAAGAAATGAAGTCTAAGAAATTCCGGGAATTATAGAGGAAATCGAGGCGTAGGACGAGAAAAAACGACAACGAATTCGCCAGAAAAATGTCACCAGCGCCCAGCTGGAAAAATGAGCATGGCGCCCAATGTCTTCGAAGTCCGAAAGTTCTTGATCTTCAGCGCGGCTGATCTGCGAACGGCGCGCCGACGCGGGATTTTATGAAGTTCTGGGCGAAATTTGACATATTTTTCAGAATCCTAAAGGGATAATTTTTCCTACCTAAAGGGATAACTTTTCCTACCTTAAAACCCTTACCAAAAAGGATTCTAATAACTTTTCCTACCTACAAAATCTCTAACCCTTCATCAAAAGGATTCTTTGGCTATAAATACTCTACATCATTAGAAGAATTATTCATTCTCCATTCCACCATTCACCACTCTACATCCACCCTTCCACCAATCCATCTTGTAAATATTCCACAATACAACCCTTGGATGCTAGAAGGCTTGGAGACTCATACTAAGTAATTTTCTTTATTTTTCTTTTCTTTATTTCAGTTTTGTATGATGAACTTTGAATTAGTTCTTGTCATGTCAATGGCTAGGAACTAATTCTTTTATAGGGCTTTCCATGTTGAATCTCTAGAAACTTATGTTATGATTTAATGCATGCTTATGGTTATTCTTCTTCTTGTTGAGATCTATCCAATAATTAAATTGAATGCTTGGTAGTTAATTGACAACTAATTATCACTATATGATTTCTAATCAGACTCCGAAAGGAGGGGATTGTGAATATGCTGTAAGTTGGGTAGACATTCTTGGATTGGGGATGAAAATACCTCAATTATTTATGTAGCGTTAACGAGAGACTTAGCAACCCTAATTTTACGCATTGGGCGTGACGGTTAACTAGGTTCTTAGTCTTAATCCTCCTATAGAGTTATCCTTATCACTGAAAGGTAGGTAAGGTGCAATACTGGGGTTGAGTGTTTATATAACCCTAACGGGAGTATAAAACGATTTAGTGAACCTGCTTTCTCCAAAAGAAGAAGACCATAAGTTATTGCATTAATAAGTAACATAAGCGGATAGTGAGGAGACGAGGAAGCCCTATTCTCATCACAACTGAAGTAAACTCATTAGTTAAATTAGTCTTTATAATTCGTAGTTATAAACCACAAAATCAAATATTAATTTACCAAATAGATACCAAAAGATAGATAGTTGGTACTTGAACCCTAATCCTTGTGGACGATATTCGGTCTTGCTAAGACTATATTACTTGTCACGATAACGTGCACTTGCGTTTAAGTGTGTGCATCTTTTCGCGCATCAAGTTTTTGGCGCCGTTGCCGGGGATTAGGCATAGTTCAATATCAAATTTATCTATTTTTAATTTATATTTTGGTTTTTATTTTTGTTTCTTTAAATTATTTATTTTATTTTCTTTTGAAAAAAAAAACAAGTTTGTCGTGATTCGTTGTTGGTTTTGATTCATCTCATGGATCCTTAAGACATGGATTTCTACTGTCAATATGATCGAGCTCCAACCATAGAGGAAGAGGGAGGAATTGCGAGAGGCTATACTCAGTTTCACGAGGTACCAAAATCAGTTCATGGACGAAACGAGAATGGCCATAAAGAAGTTGGAAACGCAAATAGCAGAACTCGCGATCATATTCAACAGCGAAACGCAAGAGAAATCGCACAGGGTAGGCAATGAGGAAACACAATGTCAGGCAATTGACCTGAAGGATGCCGAATCAGGGGAGATAGAGAGTTCGCAGCAGCAGCAGCGCCGCGGCGCCGATGAGCAGGGCCGCGGCGCCGAAGATTCTGAGACAGTGCAGGAGAATGAGAGCCGCGGCGTAAAGCGAGCATGGCGCCCGAACCCGTAAATCAAGTGATTTTGAACAATGACAGCAAATTAAGGAGCACGAACCACACTGACTATTGAGGAATCGGTGAGATAGTTGGTGTAGAAAGGAAAAGATTGCGAGATCCAATTATTTACATTCTTGGATTACGTGGAAATTCTTTTCTTGCACCTATTACGGAAGAAACACCACTAGCTATCACGGTGATTCCCAATTAGGAAGCCCATACCATCAAGGTACCCCAGAGTTGAGAGATGTAGAGAAGTTCACGGATTCCTACATTATAGAAAGCATAAAAGACAAGCCTACTTGGGGGATAATTGTATATGTAAGGCTCTTGTTTGAACAAATGGTCGTAGGGAAATTGATACCTACAACAATAACTCTGCGGATTGCAAGCAGTTCGCAGAAGGATCCAATGGGCACTCGAAAAGGTTAATTGCGTCCGGCTAAAAGACGTTAAAGACAACGCTTGTTGGGAGGCAACCCAATATTTTTAATTATGTTATTTTAATTTTTGTCTTTATTTTATTTTATTTTGTCTTGAACAGTCTCACGGTCTAGGGTTCTTGTTTTGTGTTGTTGGATGACAGGTGGACTGAAAGCTGAAACCCAGGAAAAAGGAGCAAAAATGCTGGAAAAAAAAGGAAAGCGATCGTCGCGCGCTGAATCGAGGCATGGCGCGGAACTCCAGGCGGTACGATTAGCGGCGCCAGGCTAAATCTCAGTCATGGCGCGAACTTCAGAGAGCCATATTTCCGTGCAAATTCCAAAAAATTTCCTCCTAGACCTCCGTTATGACCGCTGTGTTGTGTCAGTAAGTTGTCCTTTTTCTTTTATGTTCTTTGAGTCTTTCACACATTGGGGACAATGTGTGATTTAAGTTTGGGGGGATGTTTTATTATTTTTGAGTCTTTTTGAATTGTTTTATGTATTTTTGAGTCATAATTGCCTGTCAAAAGATCATGTATGTTGTAGTTACTAGAAACACCTAGTGAAGTAAGGTGAAATAATGTAATAGAATTAGAAGCAACTATCTAAACACCTAGGTTAGATATGCCAAAAACTCACATAATCTGTCTATTTGGAGTTTCTTTCTTGAATTGTGCATGCTAAATGACTTAAACCTATGTGTTATGATTGCTTGTTATTTGAGGTGAAATAGTTAGGATATGCATATTAGGGAGATGACTCAGACATTTCTTTGATAGCCAATTCTTACCACTTTTTTCTATCTCTGACTTTAAAAGTATCCCTAGTCAGCCCCATTGAGCCTAAACATTGAAACTCCTTATTTGACACCCTATATTCCCACAAATTGTGCCATAAGTAAAAATGTGAAAAAGTGGAATAAATTGTGTTAAAAAAAAGAAACAAAAAGAGTGAACAAATTTGATGCACCCCAATAAAAAGAATAATAAGAAATAGGCAAAAGCCTAAGTTTGGGGGTGCCTGTTATTATGATACACTTCACTCTCCAAAAACAAAAGAGGGGAAAGATAGATTTGAAGTGAAGGAAAGAATCAAAAGAAAAGGGAAAAATTGGAAAAGCTAAAGAGCTTATGGTACACGAAATGAGCCTAAATGCCTATTTTTACCTACCTATACCTAAGCCTACATTACAACCCTTAAAAGTCCTGAAGATCTCTTTTATGCATATCCAGGATTAGTGGAGAATAGCAAGTAAACATGCCATAGGATTTTTGAATTTTACAAGCATGATTCAGTATGTTGACTTCCATTAAGCATGATAAAAATGAGTTTGCGAAATATCTAGCTTAATGTGTTTAGTGTGCTAAAAATCTCATGCTATATGTTCCTGCATATTATTCTGCTAACCTTCATGTTTTTCTAGATAACATCAATGCAGCAAAAGTGATCAATGTCAGTGAGTCTTTTATTTGTCGTTTTCTTGAGTCCTTTATTTCTTTCTTTCTATCTTTGCTCGAGGGCGAGCAAAGGTTAAGTTTGGGGGTATTTGATCGGTGTATTTTATATACACTTTTTGAGTCAATTTTAGTTAGTATTTTACTCATTTTGTTTATGTTTAGTATAGTATTAGGGTCGTTTTCCTTTCTTTTGTGTCACAACGGTCAGAAATGGAGAAATGGCGAAAAGAAGAGAAAATAAGCTTAATTGAGATAGAATTGCACACAAAAAGGGCCAAGAAATGAAGTCTAAGAAATTCCGGGAATTATAGAGGAAATCGAGCGAAGGCGGACGAAAAAGACGGCAACGAAGTCGCGAAAAAATATTCTGGCGCTGGCCACGGAAAAGTGAGCCGGCGCCCAATGTCTTCTAAGTCCGAAAGTTCTTGATCTTGGTAGCGCGCTGATCTGCGAACGCGCGCGACGCGGGATTTTATGAAGTTCTGGGCGAAATTTGACATGTTTTTCAGAATCCTAAAGGGATAACTTTTCCTACCTAAAGGGATAACTTTTCCTACCTTAAAACCCTTACCAAAAAGGATTCTAATAACTTTTCCTACCTACAAAATCTCTAACCCTTCATCAAAAGGATTCTTTGGCTATAAATACTCTACATCATTAGAAGAATTATTCATTCTCCATTCCACCATTCACCACTCTACATCCACCCTTCCACCAATCCATCTTGTAAATATTCCACAATACAACCCTTGAATGCTAGAAGGCTTGGAGACTCATACTAAGTAATTTTCTTTATTTTTCTTTTTTTTATTTCAGTTTTGTATGATGAACTTTGAATTAGTTCTTGTCATGTCAATGGCTAGGAACTAATTCTTTTATAGGGCTTTCCATGTTGAATCTCTAGAAACTTATGTTATGATTTAATGCATGCTTATGGTTATTCTTCTTCTTGTTGAGATCTATCCAATAATTAAATTGAATGCTTGGTAGTTAATTGACAACTAATTATCACTATATGATTTCTAATCAGACTCCGAAAGGAGGGGGTTGTGAATATGCTGTAAGTTGGGTAGACATTCTTGGATTGGGGATGAAAATACCTCAATTATTTTTGTAGCGTTAACGAGAGGCTTAACAACCCTAATTTTACGCATTGGGCGTGACGGTTAACTAGGTTCTTAGTCTTAATCCTCCTATAGAGTTATCCTTATCACCGAAAGGTAGGTAAGGTGCAATACTGGGGTTGAGTGTTTATATAACCCTAACGGGAGTATAAAACGATTTAGTGAACCTGCTTTCTCCAAAAGAAGAAGACCATAAGTTATTGCATTAATAAGTAACATAAGCGGATAGTGAGGAGACGAGGAAGCCCTATTCTCATCACAACTGAAGTAAACTCATTAGTTAAATTAGTCTTTATAATTCGTAGTTATAAATCACAAAATCAAATATCAATTTACCAAATAGATACCAAAAGATAGATAGTTGGTACTTGAACCCTAATCCTTGTGGACGATATTCGGTCTTGCTAAGACTATATTACTTGTCACGATAACGTGCACTTGCGTTTAAGTGTGTGCATCTTTTCGCGCATCATTACTCCTAAAGAGTTGGCTGAATTGAGGAAGTAGCTTAATGAGTTGATTGATGCTGAATTAATTCAACCATCGAAGGCTCCTTACGGTACTCCTTTTTTGTTTCAAAGAAACAGGATGGTTCGCTGAGAATGTGCGTGGACTATAAGGTGTTGAACAAAGTGACTATCAAGAACAAGTATCCACAATTGGTCGTTCAAGACCTCATGGACATGCTTAGTCAGGAAAGCTAGTTTTCTAAGCTGGACTTACGTTCGGGCTATTGGCAGGTTAGAATAGTGGAGGGAGATGAGTCAAAAATGATGTGTGTGACGCGTTATGGCTCTTATAAATTTCTTGTAATGTTGTTTGGCTTAACAGATACCCCGACTACTTTCTATAATTTAATGAATGATGTATTATTTGAGTATCTCGGTGAATTTGTAGTAGTATACTTAGATAATATAGTCATTTATAGCTGCTTGCTGGAAGAACATGTTCAACATTTCAGTAAGGTACTGTCTCGGTTGCGGGAGTACAAGCTCTATGTAAAGTTGGAAAAGTGTGAATTTTCCAAGTAAGAGATTAAGTTTCTTGGGCACTTGGTGCAAATGGACCCAAAGAACGTGCTGACTATTGTTGAGTGGCAGGCACCAAGCGGTGTGAATGAGTTGCGGTCGTTTTGGGTTTGGCAAATTACTATCGAAAATTTATAGCGGGTTATTCTAAAAAGGTTGCTGTATTGACAGACTTGTTGAAGAAAAATGTGCAATGGTGCTGGTCGGAGAAGTGTGAGGTTGCCTTTCGTTCATTGAAGAAAGCCATTGCCTCAAAACCGATATTGAAGTTGCCTGGTTTTAGAATGTCGTTTGAAGTACACACTGATGCTTTCGACAAGGCTGTTGGAGGGGTGTTGGTGCAAGAAGACCATCATGTGGCCTTTGAAAGCAAAAAGTTGAATGATACGGAGAAAAGGTATTCAACTCACGAAAAAGATATGGTTGTTGTGGTACATTGCTTGCAAGTATGACGTGTTTATCTTATAGGGACTAAGTTTGTAGAGCAGACTGATAACGTTGCAAATACGTTTTTCAAGACACAACGCAGGCTTAGTCCAAAACAGGCCCATTGGCAGGAATTTCTAGCGGAATATGACTGTGTGAGAGCATAAGGCAGGCAAACACAACTAGGTTGCGGACGCATTGAGTCGAAAAGAGGTATTTCCTGTTGTGTATTCAATTTTGAATTTGGAGTCAAATTTTATTGAGAAAATTAGGCTATGTGATGCAAATGATTCGATCTGCTTCACTTTAAAGGGGGAGAATTGTGGTACCTCAAGGGGGTGAACTGTGATTGATGAAAGAGGCGCACGACACCACCTGGGTAGGTCATCCGAGTGTTGAACAGATGCTTGCTTTGTTGTCTCGGGCATATTTTTGGCCTAAGATGGAAGAAGATATAGAAGTTTATGTTAAGACTTGTTTAGTGTGCCAACTAGAAAAAATAGAACGTAAGAAAAAAAACGGGTTTATTGCAGCCTCTTCTTATTCCAGAAGGGCTATGGATGTCTGTTTCGATGGACTTTATTGGTGGGTTCCCAAAGGTGAAAGACATGACGTCGGTCATGGTGGTGGTCAACAGGTTCTCAAAATATGTTATCTTTATTGCGGCTCCAGTTGTGTGTTCGTCGGATGTTGCTGCTGATTTATTCTATAAAAATATGTTTAAGTTCTTTGGTGTTCCGAGCGAATTGTGAATGATAGAGATGCTCTATTTAAAGGTCAGTTTTGGACTGCTTTGTTCAACTTGATGAGGACTAATTTGAAGTTTTCTACTGTCAATCATCCACAAACCGATGGGCAGACTAAAAGAATTAATAACTTGTTGGAGGAATATTTGAGGCACTATGTGACGGCGAGCCAAAGGAACTGGGTGGACTTGTTGGATACAACTTAATTTTGTTATAACCTGCACAAGTCGTCAGCAGCAGAGATGAGTCCATTTGAGATAGTCTTGGGCAAACAACCTATGACTTCACTGGATGTTGCAAAACAGAAGAGTCAAGGCAGATGCCCATCTGCCTATCGATATACGAGGGACAAGCATGAGATGCTTACTGGGGCGCAAGACAGTTTGCGCAAGACCCATAAACGTATGAAGAAGTATGCTAATCAAAATCGAAAGTCGGTCGAATTTGATGTTGGTGAAAAGATGTTGCTGAAACTCATGCCGCAGATTGGAAACAAATTATGAGTAAAAATCATCACCAGGGTTTAGTAACAAAGTATGATGGACCATTTGAAGTGGTTCAAAAAGTAGGCGAAATCGCTTACAAGTTGAAGTTGTCGGAATGATTGAAGTTGCACCCAACTTTCCATGTAAGTTTTCTAAAGCCTTATTATGAAGACGTTGAGGATTCATACAGGAACAAGACAAAAAGGGCGTTGACTGTGGTGCACACACAGTTTGATGTCGAGGTCGAAAATATTCTTGATCACCGGGTACTTGACACTAGTAAGAAGAATAGGCGGACAAAATTTATAATTCATTGGAAAGGAAGGCAAGAAGTTGATGCTACTTGGGAGAAGTGTTCTTCATTGTGGCAGTTCGACAAGAAGGTTGAGGACTACCTTAAAGACCTCGACGAGGACGTCGAGTTTAACTGGTGCGGGTGGTTTGTTACACCCATAGACTCGGCTAAGACGGACGTCGGGCGAAGGCATCGCGTGGGCAGAATGGCAAGGAATTTAGCTAAATGTTGGGCGAAGTTGAGAAGATGAGTTGGAGCGCGGATCACACGCGAGGTGCATGGCAAAATGGCAGTTACGTCCATGTGAACGACAGATGCGACAGTTACATCATGTACGCGGCACACACGATGGTTACATGCCATTTACGGGTGATTGCAGGAGTTCGCTGCAGTGGGGCAATGTGCCCCTAAGTGGTGCTGAACGTTTCCTTGTATTATGGGCCGGCATATGCCTGGCACACGCTTTGTAAATTCCACTGGCAGATTTCCTCTATTTATGTAGCATTTCGGCTAAGGCTTAGCTAGGATCATCCAGAAAAGAGTGAAAACTAACAAGCAAGTGTTGTCTTATCACCCCCTTAGAGTGTTGGTCAGTTTTGTAGCCTTGTAAACGTTGAATCCTCTGTTTATTGTGAATAAAAAAATGTTGGGTCTTGTTGCAAGTAAATGTGCGTGTGTGATTCTTTCCTTACTGTCTTGAAATAATTCTAAGTGTTGGAAACGAGTATTGTTGAAAGGCTGAATTTGGTTGTGTTAGTCGACTGTTGTGTAAGGTGAACTCGGAAAAAATCACCCCTGTAACAATTGGTATCAAAATGCAGGCGGTACGTTGCGAACGATGGCTGACGGAAGTTCAAACACTGAAATGCGGGGAAGGATCGAACGATTGGAAGCGATGGTTGGCATAACTGACGATGTTGAGGGTCTGGTTGATCTTATCACCCAGATTCATGGCATAAACACTGAGTTGACAACTTTTAAAAATGCGGTTGACGTTCAAATGGAGGAATTGTTGAACTATCGTGAAGCGGCTAACGTTCAGATCGAGGATCTGAAGAAGGCAAATGAAAATTTGCAAACCGGAGTCATGATATTGCGCAAGGCAGGAGCCTCTACCGGCCTTGACAGTGACGACCGAACGAAGGTGAAGATTCTGAAGCCTAAGGCCTTTATTGGGTATAGAAATGCTAAGGAACTGAAATTTTTTCTTTGGGACATATATATATTTATCCTTAAATTATTTTAAGAAGCCCCAAAGTCATTTTTAATTTACTTTCATAGTCCACAATAAGTTTGTGAAATGCTTATATATGGATGATACACGTTAGTCTCTTTTATACTTTTTGTGTTCCGGCAAATATTAAGGTTATTCTTTGAACTAATTTCGGTACCATTTTACATTCAAAATTAAATTTGGTTGCATTTTGAGATGTTAATCCCTACGCTTTCACGCATTACTTGGTGATCTCTATCCAAAAAAGTTTTGAACTTTGAAAAATTTAATATATTTATCTCATGGGAAACAACTTGCTCAATGGGCTGCTCCAATGCGTCTCAAATCACTTCCCATGACAAACAAGATGAAGAGTTTATCTGGAGGACTATCCAAAACTGCATACTCAAAGAGGTAATATTATTCTTTGTAATACTTTTTATTTTTAATTGTTTTTTTATTTTTTGTAAAATGAATTGCTTCTACAATGTAGATTAAAAATCACTCTTTTATGTGAATCATGAGCGTAAAATTTCATTTTGACATAATAAATATTTTAAAAGAAAGATAAAAATATTTGAATTATTAATTTGAATTTAAATTAAGAGATGGGTTATTATAATTTTAATAGTTATTGTGAATTGACTTGGAGTTATAAAAGATGTAATACTGGAATTTAGGCGCTCTTCATAAAAGAACAATAGGTGGAATTTGCTAAAACATATTAATTTTAGATAATTATTTGAACTTTAATTCAAGTAATTGAATTTCATAATTATCAAATAAAGAAAATTATACACACACATATTGAAATGAGAGTAGTGGATAAGAATATTAAGCCAACTGACAAGCTAATAAAAGTAATATTTAGTAATATAGTTATAAAATAGACGGATATCGTAATAAAGAAAAATAAGGAAGAAAAAAATTATTCCATGATTATATGATTTGTTTTCTTATCATGACGCCAAATTTTACTTGTGTCGTGAGGGCACCTATCCTAACCCATAGGCGAACCCAACCAACATCATATGAAAAGAGAAAATTAAATGCGGAAGTAAGGAAGTAAAAGAGGAATAATCAACAAGTCTAGATATATAAATACATAGTTTGAATAGAACCCCTAAATAATCCGGTAGTCATGACTATCAAGCTCTAAAACCGAATACAAGTCTGAATAATAAAAATACATAAAATGTCTGAAAGTAGCAATGAACCATAGTCTGAGAAAGTCAAAGCAGAATATAATAATAGAGTGAAGCTCAGGTGACGGGGAAGAAGTTGTGGCTCACCCTGGACTCCGAGTATCAAGCCCTCTCTGATGAGGGGGAGATCGAGCTGCTCCGGCGTCACCTCCTGGCTCAGTATCTGCACATTGAGTGCAGTATACGTAGAGTGAGTATGAAAAACATGTGTACTCAGGAAGCATCGTTGAACGACTCTAGCTATAAAGGTGGCGAGGACTGCTACTTTACGATACCTCTCTCTCTACTAGTTAGTTACATAAGACAGAATAAGACAGTTAACCAACCTATGATGAATATACAGTTTAACTCACCATAAGTACCCTCAAGTCATACTTCACACAAGTCTAACCTAAACCCATTAGGGCGTTTAGATCCCTCAAATCACTCCGTTCAGAATCTTACACAAGGTTCATCATACACTAACTGTATTGCTTCTAACAGTCCAGGAACACAAGTATAATAGAGTTCAAGCCAGACACATAAATCGTAAAGCTCATATCAGGATATAAATGAAGGCAATGCAGAATGATATGTATGAATGCAACTGGCCATAATACCTGGTACACAGATGTGAGATTCACTTTGTGGCTCTTAATTGAGAAATATGTCTTCATTCTTTAGTTTAAGTGAACTGTTCTTATTTGATTGAGTTAAGGAGGTTTACTATTTGATGAAGAGCGAGAGCTCAACTCTATTCTGTGTGTATTTGCCAACTTTATGTAAATTTATTTCTATTTTATAGGTATATTTTTAATAAGATTCTTATTCCTAAGTTGTGTTCTATGGAACTGAGAAAGACTTGGATCTGATTTGTCATATTACTATGAAATAAATTTGTAATAACGAAACCTGTTGTCGTTTTCATTTTTGAAGGGGAGCAGTTCATAGTGCTTATATATAGATGTGTCTTGATATTGCTGATTAGTGCACACTCTGATTATCCTGTTTGTTTCAACATTAAATTGGTAATTTCCCAGAAGCCTTCTGGTTATTTCATTATCACCAAAAAACCCAGTGCTTTACATAGAGGTGGATTAAACATCCATGCCTCCAACTTCACAACTGCATAACAAAAGTAAAACCTACTATACAGAGGTTATATTAACAGCCTATAACAATTACTTATTTACTAGACTTCTAGCATCACTTTCAAGCAGCTTTGTTCTTCCATAAACAACCACCGTAGCTTGCACAACTTGAAACCCCCCTAAAAGTATCATGAAATTCCTCCAAAGCAGCTGATTTTTGTTGTCTTCAATTCCTCCTGTTTGTTCACAATTTTGCACTCCAATTTTTGCCTGATTTGTGCTCTAATATGTACCCAGAATCCTCAAAAACGTCACTTGTAATGCCCCCCAAAATCACTGCTGCATAGTAACAATTCCCTTGAAACACCTCGACGCAACCGATTTTGCCAAACTTGTTTCCAGTTTTTTCACTCCTTGATGATGTATTTCCTTCTTGCGGGAACATGATGATATTTAATTTTTCCTTGACTGCTGTATGAGCTAAAAGATGCAGCAACGATCAAACTCATACAGCTCCCCCATCCACGATCAATTCTAAGGTTGACCGTCTCTTATTTAATTGTTGTTAATCGCAAACTCGGCACTTCCGCTTTGTTATAAATTCCTTTGCTGGGAACATCATGAAATGAATTAGAAGTTACTTCACAAATTAGCAATTTTGGCGACTTGTGTAGCAATATTCCACGGAACTTCCCACACTCCATCAATTATAACTATCATCAACAGGGAATTCGTCTCTACCACAACAGGGAATACATGGTTAACACTTGAAAGAATTTCGATGAGTTCCTCCAAATCTGCAGATAAACCAATTCAACACGCCGCTTCCTCTGAATCCTTTACACAAGCCTATCAGCTAGATGGCTATCATGTATAGAGAGACGAGCTCTCGACAGCAGAGATTAAGCTCCCATAAGTAGTGAACCATTTATACATATATACCCCTCCTCAGCTTGTGTCTTATGGAGGGCATATTATCTTTGTCCAAGATATATGCTCCTACTGCAGCTCTGGGAAGGTACTTGATATCATAGAAGATTTCTTCTTGTCCATTCATACTGCATTTGGCCAGTACATCCGCGACTTGATTTGCTTATGTATAATAGTGTTGAACTACGAAGTTTGTTGGAGAGAGCAACTGTTTAATCTTATCCACTGAATCTTGAAGCGGCCATGCAATAATGGATTTTTCCTTGACCATGTTAATTATTGCTGCTGTTTGTTCATTGTCCTGTTACCCAATTTATTTTAAAAAAAAACATACAGCAGAATAATGTTAAATGCAGTCGAATTGAAGAATCGAAGCTTTGTGTTAATGGAAGAAAAATGAAGAAGACGATGAGAGCGTTTCAGAAGCTTTTCTCTGTTTTCTATATCACTGAACAAAACAAAAGAGAATACATTGTATAGTATGCTTTAAGGGTAAAATGGTAAAATGCCAAGTAAGGGCAAAATAGTAAAATCTTGTGATGAGGTAAAATTGTAATATGCTAATGTAACTAATAAACTAACTATCCTCAACACCCCCCTGCAAGCTTGGTACTGAAAACAAGTTTTTCAGACCAAGCTTGGACAGTAAATAATTGTGATGACATTGAGTCAGGCCCTTCGTCAACACGTCGGCAGGTTGATGCTCAGTGGGCACATATAAAGTAGAAATCAGACCCTGAACTATCTTCTCCCGGATAAAGTGGCAATCAATGTCGATGTGCTTCGTGCGTTCATGAAAGACAGGATTCGCAGCAATCTGGATGGCGGACCTGCTGTCACAATGCAGCGGAATAGGCAAAGGCAGGGAGACATTAAGTTCTGTAAACAAGCTGGACAACCATACTAGTTCAATTCTGCAGAACCATATACGTATTCACCTCGGCCAGCTCCCGGAGATTGCATTTGTTTCTTCGATTTCAAGAGATAAGAGAACCAAAGAAGACCAAATACCGTGCGGACCTCGCGTGTTGAGACAGACGCCCAATCTGCATCACGAGGCGAGATAATTGGGCGAACTACGGAAGGGCGGAAAATCCCGATCCGGAGCTTGTCGAACATATTTGACTACTCTATGTGCTGCCAGAAGATGGGAAGACTTGGGTGCCTGCAGAAATTGACTCAGATGCTGAACAGCGAAGGCAATGTCTGGTCTAGTATGGGTTAGATATAGAAGACGACCAATCAGTCTCTGATAGCTGACAGGATCATCCAAAAGTGGGTCATTGTGCACACAAGCAGAAGCATCAGGAGGAACATGTCGATCGTAAAGAAAAGAAGTAAGCTTGACATTCAATTCCAAAGGAGAAGCAGCAGGCTTGCTCCCTGTGAAACCCAAATCAGCAATCAATTCCAAGGCATACTTACGTTGGTGTATGACAATCCCAGTGTCATTTCGGGCAAACTCCAGACCAAGGAAGTATCGCAAGTCCCCTAAATCCTTGATTTTGAAATGCTGATGAAGCAAAGACTTGGTCTGTTGGATGAGGAATGAATCATTCCCTGTAATAAGCAAATCGTCCACATAGATAAGAACCACAACCAATACATTACCATCCTTCTTGGTAAACAGAGAGTAGTCCAAATGACTTTGGACAAAGCCAAAGGAGAGCAAAGCAGTGGTTAACTTAATATTCCATTGTCGAGAGGCCTGTTTCAGACCATAGAGGGATTTCAACAATCGACAGACCTTGCCTTGCTGACTTGCAAACCCCTGAGGCAGTGTCATGTAAACCTCTTCAGTGAGATCACCTTGCAAGAAAGCATTAAAGACATCCATTTGATATATGTTCCAGCCTTGTGAAGCAGCAACAGAGATTACAGATCTAACAGTGACCATCTTTGCCACAGGGGAAAATGTATCCTGATAGTCTATGCCTGCTTGTTGATTATACCCTTTTGCCACAAGTCTTGCCTTGAATCTCTCAACCTCACCAGATGCCTTGTACTTAATCTTAAACACCCACTTGCAACCTATAGCCTTTTTGCCAACAGGAAGATCCAAGATTGTCCAGGTATGGTTGTCCTCCAAAGCCTGAATTTCAGACTTCATAGCCTCAACCCATCTGCTGTCTTTCACTGCATCACTGTAGGATTGGGGTTCACATTCTTCTGATTCCTTGGCTAGGAAACTTTGATAAGTGGAAGATAGGCCTGCATAGCTGAGAGTTGCAGATAGTGGATATAGGCATGTCTGCATACTCTTTGAATCTGCTGTAGGTTGAATAAAGTCCTTCATCCATGTAGGGGGTCTTCTAGTCCTGTCTGACCTTCTTATAGATGGATTCTGAGCAGCTGGAGAGACAGGCAAAGTGGCAATCTCAGGAGGAGAAAAATCTGAATTGTCTACTGTGGTTCCATTTGTATCAGCATCTTGAATAGCTACTGTGATTCCATCTTGGCCAACACACGTGTTGTTATCTTGGCTGTTGACCGCTTACTCATACGGCTCTACAGTTTGATAACCTCTGCCACTCATGTGATCATCAGAGAATGAAGGAACAGAGGTACTAATATCTGGAATGGCATCATCCTGGTAGTGGTCTTTGAAAGGAAATATGTCTTCATGAAATGCCACATCTCTGCTCACAAAGATAACATTATTAGAGAGATTGAGCAACTTGTAACCTTTCTGCCTAGAGGAATATCCAAGCAATACTGACTTGATAGCCCTTGTGTCAAACTTATCTCTCTTCTGTAAATTGGTGGCATAGCAAAGACATCCCAATACTCTCAGATGTGACAGATTAGGAACTCTGCCATACAGCTTCTCATATGGTGAGACATTTCCTATTACTACAGATGGAATCCTATTAATTACATACACAGCTGTTTCCACACATTCTCCCCAGAATTTAGAAGGTAATTGACTCTGAAATTTAATGGCCCTGGCAATTTCTAATATGTGCCTATGTCTTCTTTCCACTACTCCATTTTGTTGAGGAGTATGTGGACAAGAACTTTGATCTGTGATCCCTAGCGTAAACATTTCATTCACGAGACCTATTGAAGAATTCTGAACCATTATCAGACCTGACACACTTAATGCAAGCACCAAACTGATTTTTAACCATTGTACTAAGATTCTTAAGAATGACAACAACATCAGATTTAACATGAAGTAAGAAAATCCAAGTCCATCTAGTATGGTCATCAACTACAGTCAGGAAATACCTCATACCAGTGTAAGTGGGAATTCTATATGGTCCCCATATATCAAGATGCAACAATTGAAATGCATTGTTAGCTCTACTAATACTAACTGGAAACTTCATTCTAGTTTGTCTTGCCATAGGACAAACTCCACAATGTTGTATAGTGAAGTTAGGCTTATTTTTGAAACTATCTATCTTTCTAATAACACTCATTGGCACATGCCCTAGCCTTTTGTGCCAAAGTTCTGCATTCAACTCATCTGTTACTCTTTGCAATGTGTGCTTGTGTCTTCATGTAATCAGGGCTTCTTCCTTTTGGCTCCAACATGTATAAACCATCTACCTCTCTACCAATCTCCTTCACCTTCCCAGTGAAGAGATCCTGTAATACAAAAAAGTCAGGAAAAAACCTTGCACTACAGTTCAATTCTTTTGTTAGCTTAGAAACAGAAAGCAAGTTAAACTTGAAGCTGGGTACACATAACACATGTTTGATAAGGTCACCTCGATCGACTGCAACTCGATCGTGTAATGGGAGCGGTATCCCCGATGGCGGTGAACTTTCCCTGCATTCTCTAATGCATCAGGTTGGTCAATCATACTTTTATCAGTTACCATATGGTTAGTTGCTCCTGAATCAACTATCCAGGAACTTTCTTTGTCAAGTGCAAGTTTACCTGCCATATGAACCTTGTGAACTGGTGGTGGACCATACTGTGGTCCTGTTTCCACTGGATATACCATAGCTTTTATCTCCTCAAGCTTCTCTGGTGTACATGTCCTCAACATGTAATTGAGATGCTCCTGCTGGTCCTGTGATATCTGTCTACATCCTCCAGATCCTTCTAATTGAGGCACATTGGTCATGAATGCATTCACCTTTTTCCTTCCCTTATAATCTGTTGGATATCCTATCAATTCATAGCACTTTTCTTTGACATGTCCTTGCTTATTACAGTAGTCACAGTGCATTAACTTGAAACATCCTTTTCTAGTGTGTCCCTTCATTTGGCAGTAATCACAAAATGTGTATGGCCTTCTCTGCTGTTGTTGTTTGTTCTGAGGAAATCGACTTGTCAGTGCAATATGCTCACCAGGTTCTCCTCCATACGAATGTCCTTCTGTTATACATTTCTGACTCTCGTCTTGTGCAATCATTGCGTAAGCTTGATTTACGCTAGGAGTAGGAGACATCAGGAGTATATGGCTCCTTGCCTGATTATACCCGTCATTCAGTCCCATTAAAAATTCTAATAGCCTTTGATTAGACAAGTGTTCTATGTATTCTCTTGGACTCGTGCAATCACATACTGGTGGAGGAATGATCGAGTCGATTTCATCCCATAGATCCTTCAATTTAGAGTAGTAACTAGATACAGGCGAAACTCCTTGAGTTAATAGTGTGAGTTCTCTCTTCAATTGATAGACTCTAGACAGATTTACCTTGTCGAATCTTTCCCTCAGGTCCTTCCATACTGCACAAGCAGTAGATCTGTACAATATACTACTTAGCAAATTTCGACAAACATTTTTCATAATCCAAGAGATGACTACAGCATTGCATCGATCCCATTGTCTCACTTGATTAGGCCCAAATGTGTCTCGTTTAATGGAACCATCTATGAAGCCGATTTTGTTCTTCGTCAATAAAATTAACTTCATAGATCTGCACCATAACGTGTAATTCTCCATACCTGCTAGCTGAATTTCCATTTGTACTGCTCCTGCTGTGTCTGATGCTCCTAGGAACAGGGGATGGTTATGGTCTGCTATATTCAAACCAGAGATTTGATCCTCTATAGTGATGCCCGAATCTGCTGCAAATGTGTTGATGTTCTCCATAGACCTACTTTACCGTCGGACTTGTGATTGTATCCTATTGCAATCTCAAGAGCTCAGAAAATCGAAAAATCGATCCGATTGTCGAAACGTCGCAACGAGTCAGATTTAACTGCTGCATGTGTGTGTCTCTTCGATCCTTCACTGCTCTGGCTTTGATACCATGTTAAATGCAGTCGAATTGAAGAATCGAAGCTTTGTGTTAATGGAAGAAAAATGAAGAAGACGATGAGAGCGTTTCAGAAGCTTTTCTCTGTTTTCTATATCACTGAACAAAACAAAAGAGAATACATTGTATAGTATGCTTTAAGGGTAAAATGGTAAAATGCCAAGTAAGGGCAAAATAGTAAAATGCGCAGTAAGGGTAAAATTGTAATATGCTAATGTAACTAATAAACTAACTATCCTCAACAAATAAGCTAAGATAGACAAGATGGCTCCTAAAATAGAGAAAACACCTATATTAGTTCAGGAACTGTTCTGGCATCATTGATTGTGGCACTATTAAATCTGGAACTCATTTTTTGAGCTAGTCTCAATTCTTACATGGTATGACATTAACATACTGTTAGCAGTGCAGAAATTTTACCCTGATTTGTTGATTCTATAGATGTTATGGATGCTTCTCTTTCTTAGTTGCCATGGAAAAAGATAAACTACGAAAAATGCTTGTCTGGGCAATTGTCAATAATGTGATCTCTTTAACTATGAAATTATTTGACGGATTAATAACTATAAAGTGTGTAAATTAGTTGTTAGTGGACCGTAGAGTGTAGGCTATGGAGCCGTGGAGGACAATTCTATATCTTGTATTAACTTAACCGATAACTCAACCGGTAATTGACTGATAACCTTTAACCGAACCGAATTTACCTATATCTTATTAGTTCAGTAGCTGTTTAGCACATGTAAAAATCGATAACTGATAAGTCAAACCGTTAAGTGCAAAAATCAAACCGAACCACCCAATAAGCACCCCTAGGCCATCAGACCTCTTTTACGTTTTTATGGCCATGTTTGCCTTAGTAGGATTAGATCATTGTTGACAATTTGACCATTATTCCTAGATCTATTGAGTGCCCTTTCATGTGTTTAAGTGCAACTCTCTGTTAGATCGTTATCATATTCTAGGAATTTTTCTGTCATTTTCTTTCATTGTTTGATTCAAATTTGCTGGAAGAATCTATTAGCAAACATTATATCATGTCTTATAGGGTTTTGGTGTTTAACTAGGTAACAAATAGTTAGTAGTATGATTACTTCTTAACCAATGCATATAATTCCAAATCTATCGTGGTGTTATTTATGGTACTTGATCTATGCAAACATATCAGGAAGAAAGGTACGGACTATCAAGTTTAGTGGTTACTGGAAGGTTGTGGCTTCTAGTTGAATGCTTTTTTCACATGGACAAGGAATCAAGCTAAATTTGGGTGAAGTACTAACAAGGCACATAGACACTGGCAGTACCCGAATTTCTTCATATGTAGTTTTCTTGTATCCACATTGTTTAAGTAATAATTTCTTTTCCCTTCTCATAATGTTTGTCAAAGCAATTGTGCAGCAGAAGAGTAGTACATCGAAGAATCTACAGTGGCGACTCTTGTATATTATGAGTGAATAAGCAAATTACTGTTTCGATAATATATTCAGATTGACACTCTTGGCTGGCTTATAACTTATTCAATCTAGCATTGTAATCATTCAGATATACATTAATGGCATAGCTTAGTCTACGTAAGTATTCCAGTTTTAGAAACTTAAGTTTATGGAATGTGATATCTCCCAAGGCACCACACTTCTGGCTGAGAAAAGAGTATCGCCACCCTTAAATAGAAATACTTGCAGACGTATTTGACTTGTAAAATGTGTAACTTTCCTGTTCTAATAACCTAAGTATTAATTAAACTGGTAAAAACCAAGTAACAAATGTAGCATTATTTTCTTATTTGACTTGTAAAATGTGTAACTTTCCTGTTTTAATAACCTAAGTATTAATTAGCCTGGTAAACAAATGTAGCATTATTTTCTTATTTGACTTGTAAAATGTGTAACTTTCATGTTCTAATAACCTAAGTATTAATTAGCCTGGTAAAAACCAAGTAACAAATGTAGCATTATTTTCTTATTTGACTTGTAAAATGTGTAACTTTCCTGTTCTAATAACCTAAGTATTAATTGGCCTGGTAAAAACCAAGTAACAAATGTAGCATTATTTTCTTATTTGACTTGTAAAATGTGTAACTTTCCTGTTCTAATAACCTAAGTATTAATTAGCCTGGTAAAAACCAAGTAACAAATGTAGCATTATTTTCTTATTTGACTTGTAAAATGTGTAACTTTCCTGTTCTAATAACCTAAGTATTAATTAGTGCTTTGGTAAAAACCAAGTAACAAATGTAGCATTATTTTCTTATTTGACTTGTAAAATGTGTAACTTTCCTGTTCTAATAACCTAAGTATTAATTAGCCTGGTAAAAACCAAGTAACAAATGTAGCATTATTTTCTTATTTGACTTGTAAAATGTGTAACTTTCCTGTTCTAATAACCTAAGTATTAATTAGCCTGGTAAAAACCAAGTAACAAATGTAGCATTATTTTCTTATTTGACTTGTAAAATGTGTAACTTTCCTGTTCTAATAACCTAAGTATTAATTAGCCTGGTAAAAACCAAGTAACAAATGTAGCATTATTTTCTTATTTGACTTGTAAAATGTGTAACTTTCCTGTTCTAATAACCTAAGTATTAATTAGCCTGGTAAAAACCAAGTAACAAATGTAGCATTATTTTCTTATTTGACTTGTAAAATGTGTAACTTTCCTGTTCTAATAACCTAAGTATTAATTAGCCTGGTAAAAACCAAGTAACAAATGTAGCATTATTTTCTTATTTGACTTGTAAAATGTGTAAATTTCCTGTTCTAATAACCTAAGCATTAATTAACCTGGTAAAAACCAAGAAAACAATGTAGCATTATTTTGGTTTGATTAGGTTGATAATTGTTCTTATAGAAGTTGTTACCTACAGTAGCTTAGGAACATTGAGAATCTAGAGCGCAATTGTATGTACGAGTACGACAGGTTTGTCCTTAATTTATGTTGCTATTGAGATCAGGGCTGTCTTTGGGCCTGTGCGAGTTGTGCTACCGCACAAGACCCAAAGATTTTAGGGGCCCCAAAAAAATCATACCAACCCATATATATTACACCCACAAACCAGTCCAACTGGCCAATCCCCACTGAAAATCATACCAGCCCAGTGCCGAATCGGCAGACCCAAGCCCAATCCCCAAAAAACAAAACCCAACCCATTAGTCCATTACCTTATTCACCCTCAAAACCAAAAAAAATCCCTAACCCAAAAACCCTCTCAGCGGACAGTGATGTCAACAATATCCCTAACCCAAAAACAAAATCCCTAACCCAAAAACAAAATTCCTTCCAGTTTGATCTTACAAGTTGTGTCAATAAAATCCCTAACCCAAAAACAAAATCCCTCATCTTTTGTGTCTTTGTGAAAGCACTGCTTTATGTCTTTTCCCGTGCTCACAGTACTAGCAAAACATGTAAGAATGGAGCCTTGTTTGTTGTTTTAAATTTTAATGATTTACAAGCCCCCAAAATGGTACATGGTACATCCATCTTACATTTTTGGCCTTCTTAAAAATGAAGAAGCCCCAAAATGTAAGATGGATGTACCATATTCCAGACTATACGACCGTCTCAAACATTTTAGGCGTCCTGTTCTAATTCATAAAAGTGGACCCTTAATATAAGTAAATATACGATTTCAATAATTAAAAAATATTTTAAATTGTAAATAACAACCCAAATATATCAAATGAGTTTTCTTGCTCTTGCTCTACATTATCAATACCATTATCCTCCAGATCATCACTTTCATTATAAAATGAATTATTCAAATTCTCC
The DNA here is from genome assembly GCA_029844215.1 of Przewalskia tangutica. Taxonomy (NCBI): domain Eukaryota; kingdom Viridiplantae; phylum Streptophyta; class Magnoliopsida; order Solanales; family Solanaceae; genus Przewalskia; species Przewalskia tangutica. The sequence continues at coordinate 8,682,956 of CM056718.1, read as the reverse complement.
GGAACGACTTGATTCTCTATATTAATATTCCCATTAACATTATTAACATTTTGATCTTCAACCTGAACTTGTGTCTCTTTTATAACAAACTTATCGAGAGCTCCTCTTTGAGATTTAGTTAATTTCTCAATTTTTTTCTTCTTCTTACGCTTCTCATATTTAGATTCATACTTTCTGGGAGGTATAATATGTAATTAAAATGCAAAAAGGATCGAAAAAATCTGATAATTTTATGTAATGCTCCAATTTATTAGAACACCCACTCTCACAATTTGTCAAACATGAATTGAAGCTTTCAAGCTAAATATCAGACGGAACATCTACTGTTTTTGTTCAGTAAACAATTGAAATATGATAAACAATAATAATTAATGATTAAAAATTAAAACAACAAACAAGACTCCCTTCGTACATGTTTGATTAGTACTGTGAGCACGGGAAAAGATAGAGAGCAGTGCTTTCACAAAGACACAAAAGATGAGGATTTTTGTTTTTGGGTTAGGGATTTTGTTGACAAAGCTTGTAAGATCAAACTGGAAGGGATTTTGTTTTTGAGTTAGGGATATTGTTGACATCGCTGTCCGCTGAGAGAATATTTGGGTTAGGGATTTTTTTTATTTTGAGGGTAAATAAGGTAATGGACTAATGGGTTGGGTTTTGTTTTTTGGGGATTGGGATTGGGACGGCCGATTCGGCACTAGGCTGGTATGATTTTCAGTGGGGAGTTGCCAGTTAGGCCGGTTTGTGGGTGTATATATATGGGCTGGTATGATTTTTTTGAGGCCCCTAAAATCTTTAGGCCCTGTGCGGTAGCACAGCTCGCACTGGCCCAAAGAAAGCCCTGTCTCTAGCCTCGCATTAATTAGACTTTTTTATTTCAACTTTATTGGTTGTGTTATGGATGTATTCAATTTGACTATATAATTGCTATATGCATTGACCTTGTAAAATATTACTCTCTAAGTTTCAATTTATGTGAACCCTTTATTATTTTGAAAGTCTATGAGGTGATTCTTTGACCATATTTTCTTATATTTTTTCTAAATTATTTGAATTATAAATTATCATGACTTAATAGTACTTTTAATGTAGTTTTCTAAATATATAAATTTTATTTTTACAAACTTGAAAAATCTATGTTAAAATTTATGATCAAAGATATAAAGTATGACCCCCGTACTTCGAAAATGTTCCCATAAAGTAAAACAAAGGGAGTAGTTTATATGAATTTCAATTTTTTAAAGTGTAATAAAATGTTATATGTTTGAATATGGTGTATTTAAAATATTAAATAAAAAAATTATAAATGTTGCAACGGATTAGTGACAAAATAAATCAGTCTTAATTGGCACTCAAAATATTTTGTGACGGCTAGCGACAGAAAGTTTCGTTGCGAATTAAGTCAAAAGATGAAATTTATAATGAGTTTAGCGACAAAATTGACAAAAATAGTGACGGAGTATTCTGTCGCTAAACTTAGCAACAAATATGACCCGTCACTAATCCATCGCAAAAACTTGCAACATATTTTATTTTTCCGTCGCTGAGGGGTTAGCAACGAGCAAAACAGTAACGACCATGAATGCGTCACGAATCTGCCGCTAAATTGATTTAGCTACAGAAATATGATGTTTAGCGACAGAAATGAATTGTCGCTAAATGTTTTTTTTTTTGTAGTGGTGGATGAGAAAGATGGACCGTTTGAGAGCGAAAGATAGCAATCACAAATGCCCGGTGTTGAGGCTACTCCAGAAATTAAGCGCAAAAAAGAACTAACGAAAGGTTTTTGCCCGGAGAATCCGACAAATAGAGTGCCCAAGGGATTCATCGCATGGGAATAATCAGATGTAGTGAGGTCCACGATTAAAGACATTGAGCTGAACTCCTGTCACCTGAACCACCCCAAGGAATAGGTATATCTGGGCTCGGGCCTAGAACCCGAGTTTCGGGAAAGCTTAGTCAAATTCATTAATAATAACATTAGTAGCTTCAGTTGGTTGAGGTCAGATATTATAGGTGTGCCCCCAGAATTGGCCATTCATAAGCTAAACATCAACCTAGATTGTCAACCCGTTAAATAAAAAAGATGTCTGGTGTCGCAGAGCGAAGCCAGTTTGTCAAAGAGAAAATGGTTCAACTTGTCAAATCGGGAGCAGTCCGAGAGGTAGAATATCCTGACTGGTTAGCAAACGTCGTAGTACTCGCTAAGAAATCAGATACTTTTCGAATGTACTTAGATTTAAAAGACTTAAACAGAGGATTCTTGAGGAACTCGTGTCACATGCCCCGTATGGACAACAATGTCGATGTAGTAGCCAAGCATGAGCTTCTAAGTTCTTGGATGTCTCCACGGGGTTCCACATATGAATCTAACTAGATCCCATGACTCATTTGTCGAGTCTCAATCATGTTGCAGGCGTTCAACTCTGCTCTCCGCGTATCAATAACATCATAAGTGTCAGAATTTGATATTACTCTTACCTTTCCGATCTCTTGGACTACAACATATTCATACCACTTTCACATCAAGTCACATAACCATGAGTGTATAAATACTACCCAAATTCCACACAAGCCAAAATCCTACCCAAATTCGAAATATCAAGCCTCACAAAATGGTTGGCTAGAGTTTGGACCTCTAATGCCAAGGGACACTCAGAAATAGCCAAACAAGATAAACTTTCCATACTAACCACCTTCCGACTTAAATCATCTGCCACCATATTGGCCTTGCCCGGTTGATACAAAATAGTCATGTCATAATCTTTCAACAACTTCATCCATCGATGCTGCCTAGAATTCAAGTCCCTCTGATTAAATACGTGTTGAAGAATGCGATGATCAGTATACACCTCACAATGAACACCATAAAAATAGTGCATCCAAATCTTCAAAGCAAACACAACAACAACCAATTCCAAATCACGAATATGATAGTTCTTCTCATGTATCTTTAACTGCGTCGATGAATAAGAAATAACCTTACCCTCCTATATCAACACACAATCCAATCCAATCCTAGAAGCATCGCAATACACTGTAAATTCCTTCCCCTTCATCGGAAAGGATAAAATCGGGTCACATACCCATGGGTGTATAAATGCAATGATAATACAAGGAAAGATATCATGATATAATGAGATGCAATCAAGTATAGATATAATATACACATGCTTTCAAGAATTCAATATCACGTAAGCAAATCCAATCAAATCAGGATTCAATCAAAAGCATGTGTGATAAGTAACCAAACAAAAACAAACATGGCGATGATCGGTGTATTTTATATACACTTTTTGAGTCAGTTTTAGTTAGTCTTTTGTCCCGTTTTGCACATATAAGTGTTGTATTAGGATAATTTTCCTTTCTTTTGAGTCAAAATGGTTAAAATGGTCAAATGACGGAAAATGAGCTAAAAGAGGGCAAAAGAGGAGATTCCAGAGCTAAAGCAGAAAGTGGCGACGAGGTGAAACGAGCCAGTGCGCGCCACTATCGAGAAGGCTGCGAAGACTGGCGCGGCCTCATGTCGGCCAGTGCGAGGCGCGGCGCCTAAACATCAGAAAGCTACGAAGTTGCGGCGCGCCACCGGCAACGAAATCAGCGCGGCGCCAAATCATCCGGATTGCGAGTTCCGGCGCGCGCTATGCGAGGGCGCCGACGCGGAAAAATAAGGTTTCAGACGGATTTTGGGCCAACTGCGAGGAAAAGTTGAGGCGGTTTTCACTATAAAGGAGAACCCTAGGCGGTTTTAAGGGTCCCCTCTTGCACAACACAAGGCTTTGCTTGGAGATTGGAGACCATAGTTTAGTAATTTCTTTTCCCTTTCTTGTTTTTATTTCGGTTTTATGAAGAACATGGGATTAGTTCTTGTCATGTCAATGACTAGGAACTAATTCCTCTATAGACTTTCCATGTTGAATCTCTAGAAACTTATGTTATGATTTAATGCATGCTTATGGTATTTCTTCTTCTTGTTGAGATCTATCCAATAATTGAATTGAATGCTTGGTAGTTAATTGACAACTAAATACCACTATATGATTTCTAATCAGACTCCGAAAGGAGGGGATTGTGAATATGCTGTAAGTTGGGTAGACATTCTTGGATTGGGGATGAAAATACCTCAATTATTTATGTAGCGTTAATGAGAGGCTTAAAAACCCTAATTTTGCGCATTGTGCGTGACGGTTAACTAGGTTCTTGTTCTTAATCCTCCTATAGAGTTATCCTTATCACCGAAAGGTAGGTAAGGTGCAATACTGGGGTTGAGTGTTTATATAACCCTAACGGGAGTATAAAATGATTTAGTGAACCTGCTTTCTCCAAAAGAAGAAAACCATAAATTATGCATTAATAAGTAGCATAAGCGGATAGTGAGGAGACGTGGAAGCCCTATTCTCATCACCACTGAAGTAAACCATATAGTTAAATAGCTTTTATAATTCTTAGTTATAAACAACAAATCCAAATATCAATTTACCAAATAGATACCAAAAAATAGATAGTTGGTAATTGAACCCTAATCCTTGAGGACGATATTCGGTCTTATCAAGACTATACTACTTGTCACGATAACGTGCACTTGCGTTAAAGTGTGTGCATCTTTTCGCGCATTAAGATTTTGGCGCCGTTGCCGGGGATTAGGCATAGTTCAATATCAAATTTGTCTATTTTTAATTTCTAATTTGGTGTTTAATTTTTATTGTTATTTTTAATTTTTACGTTTTTTTTTATTATTTTCAGAAAATTCGAGGTACCGTGATTGGTTGTTTGTTTTTGATCTATTTCAGGAAATCAGTTTATGCGAAGGAGAAGAGGAGCAGACACTCTTGTTCCCTTCAATCCAGAGATTGAGAAAACACGCAAAGCGAGCAGAAAGAATCGGATTGCAACTTTGATAGAAATGGACGGAGGTCAAAACAATAACATGATGAGAGAAGGGTTAGGTGAAAATCAACCTAACCCAGGAGTGCCTCGGCAAATGCCAATAGACGTGGAGGAGAGAGTCCAAATCCAGCCAGAAAGGAGTTTGGGGGACTATGTGCTGCCAAGAGTGAATGGAGCACAGACATGCATTAGGCTCCTACTGATAAGCCAACAATTTCGAGATAAAACGGCGATTACGAGCATGGTACAACACAGTGCAATTCGGGATCGCCGTGGAGGATCCACGTATGCACATGGCGAATTTCTTGGAGCTATGTGCAACTTTCGAATATAAGCTGCGTTCTTGATGATGCCGTCAGTTGAGGCTCTTTCCTTCTCACTCGAGGATAGAGCAAAAGTATGGTTGAATTCCTGTAGGCGATTCGATTTTTACATGGCACGGTGACACGAAATTCCTAGCCAAGTTCTTTCCCGTGTAAGCGGCAAAGCGAGAGGGAGTTGAACAACTTCTACCAAGCGGATGGAGAGTCCTTATATGAAGCTTGGGAAAGGTTCAAAGATCTCTGAGAGAAAGTGCCGCACCATTGCATTGAGTTGTGGAACTTGGTCCACATCTTCTACAGGTGGCGAGCTGACCCGGAACCATTATAGATCGTGATGGGTGGAGCATTCATAGGAAAACAGACCGGCGGCTCATGAGTTATTAGAAGATATGGCCACTAACAACCATGTCACGAAGAAGAGGTCGACAAGTGGGAGAAGACGTTGGGAGTCCACGAAATAGATGCTATTCTTGCCTTGAATGCCCAGTGGCCCTTTTAGCGAAAGCGATTGCAACATACTGATGTCGATAAATGCGGTGCAGATGCCTAAAAGGCGTGAGATATGTGGTGGCCCACATACATTTGATAGGTGTCCTCGGTGACCCGATAACATACGATGGAGCAAGCGAGTGTCGGTGTGGGTAATTATCGAGCAGCAGAACAACCCTACTCCAACACTTATAATCCGAGGTGGAGAATCACCCAAATTTCTCATGGAGAGAGGGCGAGGCGTGAACCAATACGAAGGGCAGAATCAATACCGGTGGCGATAGAACAATCTGAGGCGATGCGAACCGTGAGCGAGAATCAGCGACCGCTTCATTCAAGCCCCGGCCTCAGCGATTCGTCATCGGTTGTGAAAAGCGGGCAGTGGCGGTGTAGCGGCACTTGCGATGCCAGATCCGATTCATAGCGAAGCTAGATCCTCATTCGGGAACTTGGAAACACAAGTGGGTCGGTAGCAAAGCGGCAAACAGCGAGCCACGAGGACATTGCCAAGCAACACAGAGGTAAATCGAGGGAGCAATGCGAGCGATACAATTGAGAAGCGGCAAGCGGTTGGAAGCGGCGATCACCTCGGCTAGTAGTTGAGAAGAAGCGAGTTAGAAAAAGAAGGTGATTGAGCCCTACAGTAGTAGAAAACTCCAGAGAAGGAGTATACATAGAAGATCCCTTTTCCCCAGAGACTACAGCTAAAGGCGGTTGATAAACAATTCTCCAAATTTTTGGAGACATTTAGGAAGCTGCATATCAACATACCTTTCATAGAAGCATTAAAGCAGATGCCCTCCAATTTCAAGTTTATGAAGGAGATCTTGGGGAAAAAGAAGAAGCTGACGGAATATGAGATAGTAGCACTAACAGAAGAGTGTAGTGCTATCTTGCAGAAGAAGTTGCCACCAAAACTAAAGGATCCTGGAAGCTTTACACTACCTTGCACGGTGGGCGGGGTGACTTACATGAGCTTTGTGTGATTTAGGGCGAGTATAAATCGATGCCGCCTTCGGTATTTAAAAGATTGGAGTTGGGTGAGGCCAAACCAACCACGATAAGCCCTGCAGCGGCGGGCAGATGGTTCATCGAAGGCAAGATTGAGGGCGTAATTGTGAAAGTAGGAAAATTCTTCTTTCTGCAGACTTCCTCATTCTTGATATGGAAGAAGATGGAAATCCCTATCATATTGGGAGGCCATTCCTAGCAGCGGGAGAGCTTTGATTGATGTTGAAAGAGGAGAGTTAACATTAAGGGTGGAGAATTAAGAAATGGTGTTTAAAGTTTTTAAACACGTCATTGAAACCAACCATGAGTGGGTGCTTTGCAATCGGCACCATCAAACCCACGCGAGCCAATACAAGTCAACCAAGAGAGATGAGCCCGAAGCGGGCATGGTTTGCGAAATTCCACTAAAGGAGGTATGTGTTCTGAACTCCCTCTTCGATAAAGCTAAGAAGAAAAGAAAAGAAAAGCATAAAATGTGGAGAAATGGATTAGTTGGGGCTTGATCCACCCGCGGTTATTAAAGCTAAGGAACTTGCGTCCGGCTAAAAGCGTTAAAAACAGCGCTACTTGGGAGGCAACCAGCGTTTTCAATTATGTTATTTCAATTCTTGTCTTTAGATTATTTTAATTTCTCTAGAAACGATCTCACGGTCTTGGGGTCTTGTGTTTGTGTTATTGTGAGTGCAGAGACAAATAAAGCGGAGGACGAAAAGTGAGCGAAAGCGGGATTTCGAAAAGCGAGTAGCGTCGCGGCTCCGGGAAGCGGTCGCGCGCCAAAAGAACTGAGCAGCGCAGTTTAAGCGCTGGCCAGAGCGAGGGCGCGGTGGCAAAATTCCAGAAAATTTGCCAAGTTTAGCGCGCGCTGTATTTCCGCATGACGCATAAAGTCCGGAAAGTCTGAGAAGATTAGCGCGTGGCGATATGGCGCTAAGCGGGAATCCAGAAACGTAAAGCGCCCAGAAACCAGATCTTTCCCCAAATTCCAATTTCAAAAACCTAACTCTCCCTCTCCAAAAACCCACGAAATTCCAAAAACTTGCCCACAAATCCTCCACAAGCCCAACCCAACCACAACCAAAACTCTTAAATTCCTAAAAACCCTTAGCTATCCCAAACAACAAAGCTCCATTCCATAGCTTCAAACCACCAATTGAAACAAGAACAACTTGAATCTTCTCATAAAAAGTTAATCTTTTTCTGTTCTTGAGTCCTTTACTGAAGTCACATGAGGTAGTAGTTTGAAGGAGTATTGTAGTTGAAGTAGTTTGGGTACTGAAAAGTTGATTGTGAAGTTTGGAGAAAAGAGTAGAAAAGGAGTGTGGGTATTGGGTAGAAGAATTGAAGTTTTGGGGTGTTGTGTTCGCTGCTAGTTGTTGATTGTGTAGGAAACAGTTGTGCCACTAAATTGTAAGCTCCAGAAACTGTTTTAACCATGGCCACCAGGAAGAGAAGAGGCTCCACATCCACCCCAACCCCACAATACGATGATACTAGGTTTGTGAGCTACCAAGCCTTCCAAAGATACAAAAAGCTTGATACCAGACCCTTAATACCAGAAAGGGGAATGGACTACCAGAGGGAGTCATATGGGGAAGAAGATGTTTATGAGCCCATTCGGGCGATGATTGAGTTAAGGGGGTGGAGGAGATTCGTAAATCCGAAGAAGATAACACCAGTGAACACAACAATGGTGCGTGAATTCTATGCCAACTTTCCGGAGAAGGTGGAAAGGGGATGCTTTGTAAGGGGAGTTTATGTGCCTGTGACAGCAGAGAATGTAAATGCACAATTGAAGACGGTTGATGTTGAAGAAAGAAGTGATTGGAATCACTTTAGAACATGGTCTAGAAGCACCAACCACATCGACTGGAATGTCGTTGCAAACACCGTGAGCTACCATGAGGCTGCTTTTGACATTGGAAGAAATGGGTCAAGAGCACTGAACAGGTGCCAATTCAACAAAGCAGCCAAAGGTTGGCTATATTTCGTCAGCGCCCGCATGATTCCATCCACGCACTTCACCAGAGTGCCAGAGGATAGGATTAAACTGATATATGGAATTATGAGGGGAATGGCGATTGATGTGGGGAAAGAGATAGTGCAGAGCATTGAAGAAATCAGCAGGTTGGTGACAACAGGTGGATTGGGACACGACTCACTTATCACTAATTTATGCGCCTTCCGAGGGGTCCCAACCCTACCCACTGACACTCATGAGAGAAACCAACTGCCGGTGTCCTGTGGGATAGTGCACTCGTTCGGACTCCAAGCCCCCAGCGGCGGAAGAAGAGTACAACCACCAGCAGCAGCAGCAGCAGAGGCCGCAATGAACGAAGATGAGCCTGAAATAGGGGCTCAATATGCGGCAGGACCTAGCCACCAGCCAACCACAGAAGCAGAACCTTCAGTGCCCATGATGGAGCAATTGCTTCAGAATCAGATGAGGATGATGCAGAGTTTGGACACAGTGATCCACGAACAACAAGAAACGAGGCAACAAATCAACGAGATGAGTTCCTTGTTCAGTCAGTGGTCCATGCACTATCTCATGCCACCGCCACCACCACCATTTTAGCCAAAGTTTGTAAGTGTCTTATTTCTTTTACTGTCTTTGAGTCTACACACATTGAGGACAGTGTGTGATTTAAGTTTGGGGGTGTTTTATTTGTGTCTTGTTTTAATTGTGTCATGTTATGTTTTATTTAAGTCTTTTTATTGTTTTTATGTATTTTTGAGTCACAATTTTTTTTCTTTTTGAGTCATAATTGTCTGTCAAAAGATCATGTATGCTGTAGTTACTAGAAACACCTAGTGCAGTAAGGTGAAATAATGTAATGGAATAAAAGCAACTATCTAAACACTTAGGTTAGATATGCCAAAAACTCACAAAAATCTGTCTATTTGGAGTTTCTTGCTTAAATTATGCATGCTAAATGATAAATACTTATGTGTTATGATTGCTTGCTATTTGAGGCGAAATAGTTAGGATATGCATGTTAGGGAGATGACTCAGGCATTTCTTTGATAGCCAATTCTTACCATTCTTTTCTATCCCGAACTTTAAAAAGATCCCTAGTCAGCCCCATTGAGCCAAATATTGAAACTTCTTCTTTGACACCCTATATTCCCACAAATTGTGCCATAAGTAAAAATGTGAAGTAGTGGAATAAAATGTGTTAAAAAAGAGACAAAAAGAGTGAATAAGCCTGTTGCACCCCAATAAAAAGTAATAAGAAATAGGCAAAAGCCTAAGTTTGGGGGTGCTTGTCATTATTAGATATTTCACTCTCCCAAAACAAAAAAAGGAAAAGATAGAATCGAAGTGAAGGAAAGAACAAAAAGAAAAGGGAAATACTGAAAAGCTAAAGAGCTTATGGTACACAGAATGAGCCTAAAAAGCCTATTTTTCCTACCTACACCTAAGCCTACATTACAACCCTTAAAGACCTGAAGATCTCTTTTATGCATATCCAGGATTAGTGGAGAATAACAAGTAAGCATGTCATAGGAATTCTTGAATTTATATGCATGATTTAGTATATTGACTTCCATTAAGCATGATGAATATGAGTTTGCGAAATATCTAGCTTCATGTGTTTAGTGTGCTGAAATTTCATGTTATATGTTCCTGCATATTATTTTGCTAACCTTCATGTTTTTCTAGTTAACTCTAATGCAGCAAAAGTGTTCAATGGCAGTGAGTCTTTTATTTTCGTTCTTTGAGTCTTTTATTTCTTTCTTTCTATCTTTGCTCGAGGGCGAGCAAAGGTTAAGTTTGGGGGTATTTGATCGGTATATTTTATATACACCTTTTGAGTCAGTTTTAGTTAGTCTTTTGTCCCGTTTTGCACATATAAGTGTCGTATTAGGATAGTTTTCCTTTTTTTTTGAGTCAGAATGGTTAAAATGGCCAAATGGCGGAAAAGGAGCTAAAAGAGGACAAAAGAGGAGATTCCAGAGCTAAAAACAGAGAAAGTGGCGACAGTGAAACCAGGCCGCGCGACGCCTCTGATCAGTAAGTCGCGACGCCACTATCGAAGGCTGCGAAGACTTCGGCGCGCGCGCGCCTCATATCGCGAGTGCGGGCGCGGCGCCTAAACATCGGAAGCTCTGAAGTTGCGGCGTCGCGGCCTCGAGCGAAATCGGCGCGGCGCCAAATCATCCGACGGATTGCGAAGTTTCGGCGCATGGCCATGCGCGGCCGGCAGCGGAAAAATAAGGTTTCGACGGATTTTGGGTCGAACTGCGAGGAAAAGTTGAGGCGATTTTCAGCCTATAAAGGAGAACCCTAGGCGGTTTTTAAGGGTCCTCTGCACACAACACAAGGCTTTTGCTTGGAGATTGGAGACCATAGTTTAGTAATTTCTTTTCCCTTTCTTGTTTTTATTTCGGTTTATGAAGAACATGGGATTAGTTCTTGTCATGTCAATGACTAGGAACTAATTCCTCTATAGGCTTTCCATGTTGAATCTCTAGAAACTTATGTTATGATTTAATGACGCTTATGGTATTTCTTCTTCTTGTTGAGATCTATCCAATAATTGAATTGAATGATTGTTAGTTAATTTACAACTAAATACAACTATATGATTACTAATCGGACTCAGAAAGGAGGATTGTGAATATCTTTGTAAGTTGGGTAGACATTCTTGGATTGGGGATGAAAATACCTCAATTATTTATGTAGCGTTAATGAGAGGCTTAAAAACCCTAATTTTGCGCATTGTGTGTGACGGTTAACTAGGTTCTTGTTCTTAATCCTCCTATAGAGTTATCCTTATCACCGAAAGGTAGGTAAGGTGCAATCTTTGAGGTTGAGTGTTTATATAACCCTAACGGGAGTATAAAACGATTTAGTGAACCTGCTTTCTCCAAAAGAAGAAAACCATAAGTTATGCATTAATAAGTAGCATAAGCGGATAGTGAGGAGACGTGGAAGCCCTATTCTCATCACCACTGAAGTAAACCCTATAGTTAAATAGCTTTTATAATTCTTAGTTATAAACAACAAATCCAAATATCAATTTACCAAATAGATACCAAAAAATAGATAGTTGATAATTGAACCCTAATCCTTGAGGACGATATTCGGTCTTATCAAGACTATACTACTTGTCACGATAACGTGCACTTGCGTTAAAGTGTGTGCATCTTTTCGCGCATCAGGCGACAGGCCCATTTATGGTGACGAGCCCAAATAAACAGCAGTCAAAACCAACACAAGTCTGGTTCCCCGAACCCCATCATCACAGTTCAACACTAATACCTACTCAACCATTCATCAGAAACGACTGAGTGGGACCCCCAAACACGTCTAATACCACCGCAACATTTATAACTAATTATGTATTTCTGTCGGAGTCTCAAAAAGCTAAACCGTAGCCTACCTCAAAGTCGAGTTGGATCAATTCCAAATCAAGTCTAGAATACAACCTTGTTCTTCCTTCTTGCCTTGCAATGATCGAAGTCTATACATGTGTATTACATAGTTGATATTAATATTAACACAACAAAAGCAAGATTTTAAATACCTATTCCGGGCCTATGACACTAAGACTCAAACTTTAATACACAAACTCAAGATTACATATTAGATAATCATATCTTTAAATTAATTGGAAACCTATTCACATTTGATCCATCAATTGGACAATAATCAAAAGCCCTAATTTGGAATCCTAAAAATTTTCCCCAATTAAAAACGTGCTTCTTTCACCAATTTAAAACTTATAACATGATATTCTAACATAATCCAACCCTAATTCATGATATTAAAATCATCTAATTTATACATTAAAATCAACCATAAAACTCCCTTAATATCACAATATGCATAACCCATCTTCCCCAATTCAAACAATAATCAACAAATGCAAAATATTCCAAAACCTCTATCCAACACCCGAAACACTCCCGGAATCCCCTGAACATGAACCAAACATGCTAGTCTATTATAAATAATGCTATGAACTCGCACATACCATCAGATTTCATAAATACCTCAGACAATACATACTTTTCTAAAGTATTTCTAAGAACTAAACCATAATCCAACTTTATAATTATAGTCACAAAATATATCTGATTGCCTCGGGAAGAAAACTGATGACTCAAATAAGTCATAAATAACCCTCTGAAACTATTGGAAGTGACATAACCTGAAAACGAACCCATCTAGCCACAAGTCAACTTTAAGTCAAACTAACCAACACTAAGTTTCTAGTCTTGGACAATTCATCTGAAACTCATATAAATGGACCTCTGGATCTGTGCCACCTATCCTTGCGTATCACAAACCCCACGAAGATTCTATGGGAAGGGTCAAACAAACAAATAAGGGGTTTTAGCAAGAAATGACAAGGCAGGTCATTACAAGAATGTAGGACCGCCTTCTGTTAATTGACTAAATAGATATTCCAACATCAGTTGGGTCGAAGCATCGAGATTTATTTAGATGATATAATTGTTAAGTCCCTGGAAATAAAGGAACATATTTGACATTTACAGAAAATAATCTATATTCTCCACAGCTACAATCTCAAGATGAACTCAGAGAAATGTGCCTTTGGGGTAGGCTCAGGGGAATTCTTGGATTATAGTATCGAACAGGGGAATTGAGACTAATCCATATCATGTCTGTGCTATTGAATAAATACCGGACATAATAAACAATGCTCGGGAAGTATAAGAATTGATCGGAAGAATAACTGTGCTAGGGAGGTTCATATCTAGGTCGTCCGACTGATATAAAAAATTCTTCAACCTGTTGAAGAAAAAAAAAGACTTCAAATAGACCCCATAGTGCCAACAGACGCTAAAAGGACCTAAAAGATATTTGACAAAATCATCTCGGCTTGAAAGACCAGAAGAAAGAGAACTCTTATTGATTTATCTCAATGTGTCTAAAACCATTGTAAGTGTTATGCTCATTCGATAAGAAAAATGTACGAAATCCCTTATTTATTATACTAGCAAGGCCTTGACTGAGGCCGAAATCCGCTATCCTCACCTTGAGAAGCTGGCTTTGGCCTTGGTGGTTACATCTTGCAAACTAATGCTATACTTTTGATGTCACCCTATATGTGTAATCACAACTTCCCCCCTGAAGAATATTTTTTATAAACCCGGACTCTCAGGAAGGCTAGCAAACTGGTCGAGAATTATGCCTCATGCACATATCGAGGTGATCTAGAAAAATGAGACCGCGTCCAGGAAACGGGTCCTATACACGGACAGAGCCACACGAATGAAGGGTATTAGGCTGAGAATCGTCTTGATGCCCCATCTAGAGCAACGATAAGGCAAGCTATTAAATGTATTTCTATAACTAATAATGAGGCCGAATATGAGGTTGAAATTTCAGGTTTATAGTTAGCTTGAGGGCTCTAAGCTGAAACTATAGATCTTAAAAGTGACTCAACTAATCATCAATCAAATTCTAGGCAAATGTGAGGCTAAAGACAACCGGATGCAAGAATACTTGAAAAACACAACCACTCTGTTGAGCTACTTCAAGAAGTAGAATGTGATGCAGATCCTCTGAGAGATGAACATTGAAGCTGACGTCTTGGCTAACATGGGTTCCTCATTCGAGTCAACTAAAGAAGAGTTAGAATCTATAGTCAAACTCTTGCACTCTATCCCTGATCCGTTCATGCACGAAGTAATTTCTACCCGCCCGACATTAGGCTAGTGGAATGACATTATCAATTATTTTTAGATCGGGGCTCTTCCAGAGGACTATAAGGATGTAAGAGGCTTGCAAGTCAAAGCAGCCAGATATTTTATGCAGGAAGTTGAGCTGTACAAAAGATCCTACCTTGGTCCCTTGGCCAAATAGTTGGCGTCAATAGAGGCTGAGTACTGATCGGTGTATTTTATATACACTTTTTGAGTTATTTTTAGTTAGTATTTTATTCATTTCATTTATGTTTAGTATAGTATTAGGGTTGTTTTCCTTTCTTTTGTGTCACAGCGGTCAGAAATGGAGAAATGACGAAAAGAAGATGAAATGAGCATAAATGAGATGGAATTGCACACCAAAAGGGCCAAGAAATAAAGTATGAGAAGATCCGGGAATTATAGAAGAGAACCGACGAAGTCCGGACGGAAAAAGGACGACGAAACAGAATCCGCCTGAAAAACGTCACCGGAGCCGCGGCGCCTAATGTGCTGGAAGTTCAGAAAGTTGCAGGTTTTTCGGCGCCGCGGCGCCAGTCTGCAGGGCTGCGGCGCCGACGCGGGATTTATGAAGTTCTGGGTCGAATTTGACATGTTTTCAGAATCCTCAAGGGATAATTTTTCCTACCTAAAGGGATAAATTTTCCTACCTAAAGGGATAACTTTTCCTACCTTAAAACTTTTACCTAAAAGGATTCTAATAACTTTTCCTACCTACATAATCTTTAACCCTTCACCTAAAGGATTCTTGGTCTATAAATAGTCTCTACATCATTAGAAGAATTCATTCTCCATTCTACCATTCACCATTCTACATCCATCCATCCACCAATCCATCTTGTAAATATTCCACAACACAATCCTTGGATGCTAGAAGGCTTGGAGACTCGTTCTTGAGTATTTTCTTTTCTTTCTTTTTGCTTTATTTATTTCAGTTCATGTATGGAGATTCTATTAGTTCTTAGTGTGACTATGGCTAGGAGCTAATTACTTTATTAGGGATTTCCTTGTGATTCATTTGAAACTCTATTCATGAATTAATATATTAGTTGATTTCTTCTTCACTTATTTAAGATTTATCCAATAGTTGTTTCGAATGCTTGGTAATTACTTGATCATTAATTATCATTATTTATATGATTTCTAATCAAACTTCGAAAGGATGAGATTGTGACTATGATGTAGTTGGGTAATCATAGGTCGAATTGGGGATGAAAATACCTCAATTACTTGTGTAGCGTTAAACATGGGTTTTTGTTCTTAATCCTCCTATAGAGTCATCCTTATCACCGAAAGGTAGAAAGGAGCGCTACTGAGGTTGAGTGTTTATATAGCCTTAGTGGGAGTATAAAACGAATTAGTAAACCTGCTATCTTAACGTAGAAGAAGAAGTCAGTCTAATTGTATTAAGAATTGAATAGAGTAGATAGTTGATGATCTTGGAAGCCCTAATTATCCATCATAACTGATTTAAATTAAAGTATTTTTATAATTAGTTTATTTCCTGCATTATTAGTTAGAATTCCAATTCAATTTACGTTAACCAAATAGATACCATAGGATAGATAATCGGTACTTGAAAACCAATCCTTGAGGACGATATTCGATCTTACCTAGACTATATTACTTGACTCGACAACGTGCACTTGCGTTAAAGTGTGTGCATTAAATCGCGCATCAAGTTTGGGGGTGCTTGTTATTATAATACACTTCACGCTCTCAAAACAAAAGAGGGGAAAGATAGATTTGAAGTGAAGAAAAGAAATCAAAAGAAAAGGGAAACATTGAAAAGCTAAAGAGCTTATGGTACACAAAATTAGTCTAAATGCCTATTTTTACCTACCCATGCCTAAGCCTACATTACAACCCTGAAAAGTCCTGAAGATCTCTTATATGCATATCCAATGATTAGTGGAGAATAGCAAGTGAACAGGCCATAGGATTTTGAAATTGACATGCATAGTTAGGTATTTTTACTTCCATTGAGCATGATTAAATTGAATTTGCGAAATATCTGACTTGAGTGTTTAGAATGCTAAAAATTCGTGCTATATGTTCCTGCATATTATTCTGCTAACCTTCATGTTTTTCTAAGTAACAACAATGCAGCAAAGTGATTAATGTCGTTGAGTCTTTCTAGTTTCTTTTTCCTTGTGTCTTTATTTCTTTCTTTTGATCTTTGCTCGAGGGCGAGCAAAGGTTAGGTTTGGGGGTATTTGATCGGTGTATTTTATATACACTTTTTGAGTCATTTTTAGTTAGTATTTTACTCATTTTATTTATGTTTAGTATAGTATTAGGGTTGTTTTCCTTTCTTTTGTGTTACAGCGGTCAGAAATGGAGAAATGATGAAAAGGAGATGAAATGAGCATAAATGAGATGGAATTGCACACCAAAAGGGCCAAGAAATGAAGTATGAGAAGTTCCGGGAATTATAGAAGAGAACCGACGAAGTCCGGACGGAAAAAGGACGACGAAAGAGAATCCGCCTGAAAACGCCACGGAGCCGCGGCGCTGTTAGCAGCCGCGCGCCAATGTCCTGGAAGTTCATAAAGTTGCAGTTTTTAGCGCACGCGCTGATCATAGGCGCGCGACGCGGGATTTATGAAGTTATGGGCCGAATTTGACATGTTTTCAGAATCCTAAAGGGATAATTTTTCCTACCTAAAGGGATAACTTTTCCTACCTTAAAACTCTTACCTAAAAGGATTCTAATAACTTTTCCTACCTACATAATCCTTAACCCTTCACCTAAAGGATTCTTGGTCTATAAATAGTCTCTACATCATTAGCAGAATTCATTCTCCATTATACCATTCACCATTCTACATCCATCCATCCACCAATCCATCTTGTAAATATTCCACAACACAATCCTTGGATGCTAGAAGGCTTGGAGACTCGTTCTTGAGTATTTTCTTTTCTTTCTTTTTGCTTTATTTATTTCAGTTCATGTATGGAGATTCTATTAGTTCTTAGTGTGACTATGGCTAGGAGCTAATTACTTTATTAGGGATTTCCTTGTGATTCACTTGAAACTTTATTCATGAATAATACATTAGTTGATTTCTTCTTCACTTATTTAAGATTTATCCAATAGTTGTTTCGAATGCTTGGTAATTACTTGATCATTAATTATCATTATTTATATGATTTCTAATCAAACTTCGAAAGGAGGAGGTTGTGACTATGTTGTAGTTGGGTAATCATAGGTCGAACTGGGGATGAAAATACCTCAATTACTTGTGTAGCGTTAAACATGGGTTTTTGTTCTTAATCCTCCTATAGAGTCATCCTTATCACCGAAAGGTAGAAAGGAGCGCTACTGGGGTTGAGTGTTTATATATCCTTAACGGGAGTATAAAACGAATTAGTAAACCTGCTATCTTAACGTAAAAGAAGAAGTCAGTCTAATTGTATTAAGAATTGAATAGAGTGGATAGTTGATGATCTTGAAAGCCCTAATTATCCATCATAACTGATTTAAATTAAAGTATTTTTATAATTAGTTTATTTCCTACATTATTAGTTAGAATTCCAATTCAATTTACGTTAACCAAATAGATACCATAGGATAGATAATCGGTACTTGAAAACCAATCCTTGAGGACGATATTCGGTCTTACCTAGACTATATTACTTGACTCGACAATGTACACTTGCGTTAAAGTGTGTGCATTAAATCGCGCATCAAGTTTTTGGCGCCGTTGCCGGGGATTGGCTTACTTTCAATAACGATTTATCTATTCTTATTTCTAATTTGGTTGCTCCAAGAACAAATTTCTAACTTGTTCTGCGAGCATCTTTTTATCACCTTTTGTTGTTTTTTTGTATTTTGCAGGTTAAATTCGAAAAAAAAAAATCAGGACACATGGACCACTACTATCAGAGACAGTGGAGTCATCAACAGCAGCTTAACCCACAGATTTCAGAGGAAGATCGAAATGAGTTGCAGGCAGGCATACTTATGCTCACCAAGTTCCAGGCTCAGTTTATGGCTCAGACAAGAGTGTCCCTCAGAAAGTTGGAGACACAAATAGGGCAATTGATGGATGAGATGAGCAATACAACTCAAGCAAATCTGCCTAGCGACATCATTATGGGAGGTGGTAAGCAAACAGAAGAGCCTGAACCACACCCAGCTGTTGAGGAATCTGGCGGGATAATTGGTGTAGAGAAGGAAAAGGGTACTGAGATCCAATCATTCATCTTTTTGGATTCCTTGGAAAAAAAAATTCTTGTACCTATTGTAGAAGAAACACCACCAGCTGTCAATGTTGACCCCCAAACAGAAAGTCCATCCATCAAGGGCACCCCCTAGAGTTGAGAGATGTTGGGAATCTCACTGATCCCTACATTAGAGAAAGCCTAAAAGACAAGCATGTCTTGTGTACTTGGGGGATAATCGTATATTTGAGGCCCTTGTTTGAAGCAATTATTGTAGTTGAAGTGAGACCTGCAACAATAACTCTGCGGATTGCAAGCGCGCGAGAAGGATCCAATGGGCACTCGTAAAGGTTAATCGCGTCCCGGCTAAAAGACGTTAAAGACGGGCTTGTTGAGGCAACCCAATGTTTTTAATTATGTTATTTTAATTTCTGTCTTTAGTTTATTTTATTTTGTCTTGAACAGTCTCACGGTCTTGGGTTCTTGTTTTGTGTTGTTGGATGACAGGTGGACTGAAAGCTAAAACCGAGGAAAAATGAGCAAAAACGCTGAAAAAAAAGAAAAACCGTCGTCGCAGCGCTCGTAAGCAGCGGAACTTCGTAGAGCCACGCACTTAGCGTCGCGGCGAATCTCGAGCGCGGCGAATTTCAGAGAGCCGTATTCCGTGCAAATTCCAGAATTTTTCCTCCTAGACCTCCGTTATGACCGCTGTGTTGTGTCAGTAAGTTGTCCATATATTTTTTTTTTAGTCTTGCACACATTGGGGACAATGTGTGATTTAAGTTTGGGGGGTGTCTTATTGTTTTTGATATTGTTGAGTTTTGTTGATTTGTTTTGTGTATTTTTGAGTCATAAAATATATTTTTTTTGAGTCATAATTTTCTGTCAAAGATCATGCATGTTGTAGTTACTAGAAACACCTAGTGAAGTAAGGTTGAATAATGTAATGAAATTAGAAGCAACTATCTAAACACTTAGGTTAGAAATGCCAAAAACTCATGAAATCTGTCTATTTGGAGTTTCTTGCTTGAGTTGTGCATTGTCAAATGATTAAAACCTATGTGTTATGATTGCTTGCTATTTGAGGCGAAATAGTTAGGATATGCATGTTAGGGAGATGACTCAGGCAATTCTTTGTTAGTCAATTCTTACCACTCTTTTCTATCCCTGACATTAAAAATATCCATAGTCAGCCCCATTGAGCCTAAAAATTGAACTTTTTCTTTGACACCCTATATTTCCATACCTGTGTCATAAGTAAACATGTGAAATAGTTGGAAAAAAATGTGTTAAAAAAGAGACAAAAAGAGCAAACAAGTTTGATGCACCCCAATAAAAAAGTAATAAAAAATAGGCAAAAGCCTAAGTTTGGGGGTGCTTGTTATTATAATACACTTCACGCTCTCAAAACAAAAGAGGGGAAAGATAGATTTGAAGTGAAGAAAAGAAATCAAAAGAAAAGGGAAACATTGAAAAGCTAAAGAGCTTATGGTACACAAAATTAGTCTAAATGCCTATTTTTACCTACCCATGCCTAAGCCTACATTACAACCCTGAAAAGTCCTGAAGATCTCTTATATGCATATCCAATGATTAGTGGAGAATAGCAAGTGAACAGGCCATAGGATTTTGAAATTGACATGCATAGTTAGGTATTTTTACTTCCATTGAGCATGATTAAATTGAATTTGCGAAATATCTGACTTGAGTGTTTAGAATGCTAAAAATTCGTGCTATATGTTCCTGCATATTATTCTGCTAACCTTCATGTTTTTCTAAGTAACAACAATGCAGCAAAGTGATTAATGTCGTTGAGTCTTTCTAGTTTCTTTTTCCTTGTGTCTTTATTTCTTTCTTTTGATCTTTGCTCGAGGGCGAGCAAAGGTTAGGTTTGGGGGTATTTGATCGGTGTATTTTATATACACTTTTTGAGTCATTTTTAGTTAGTATTTTACTCATTTTATTTATGTTTAGTATAGTATTAGGGTTGTTTTCCTTTCTTTTGTGTTACAGCGGTCAGAAATGGAGAAATGATGAAAAGGAGATGAAATGAGCATAAATGAGATGGAATTGCACACCAAAAGGGCCAAGAAATGAAGTATGAGAAGTTCCGGGAATTATAGAAGAGAACCGACGAAGTCCGGACGGAAAAAGGACGACGAAACAGAATCCGCCTGAAAAACGTCACCGGAGCCGCGGCGCCTGGCAGCAGCGCCGCGGCGCCCAATGTGCTGGAAGTTCAGAAAGTTGCAGGTTTTTCGGCGCGCTGCCTCAGGGCGGCGCCGACGCGGGATTTATGAAGTTATGGGCCGAATTTGACATGTTTTCAGAATCCTAAAGGGATAATTTTTCCTACCTAAAGGGATAACTTTTCCTACCTTAAAACTCTTACCTAAAAGGATTCTAATAACTTTTCCTACCTACATAATCCTTAACCCTTCACCTAAAGGATTCTTGGTCTATAAATAGTCTCTACATCATTAGCAGAATTCATTCTCCATTATACCATTCACCATTCTACATCCATCCATCCACCAATCCATCTTGTAAATATTCCACAACACAATCCTTGGATGCTAGAAGGCTTGGAGACTCGTTCTTGAGTATTTTCTTTTCTTTCTTTTTGCTTTATTTATTTCAGTTCATGTATGGAGATTCTATTAGTTCTTAGTGTGACTATGGCTAGGAGCTAATTACTTTATTAGGGATTTCCTTGTGATTCACTTGAAACTTTATTCATGAATAATACATTAGTTGATTTCTTCTTCACTTATTTAAGATTTATCCAATAGTTGTTTCGAATGCTTGGTAATTACTTGATCATTAATTATCATTATTTATATGATTTCTAATCAAACTTCGAAAGGAGGAGGTTGTGACTATGTTGTAGTTGGGTAATCATAGTCGAATCGGGATGAAAATACCTCAATTACTTGTGTAGCGTTAAACATGGGTTTTGTTCTTAATCCTCCTATAGAGTCATCCTTATCACCGAAAGGTAGAAAGGAGCGCCATCGGGGTTGAGTGTTTATATATCCTTAACGGGATTATAAAACGAATTAGTAAACCTGCTATCTTAACGTAAAAGAAGAAGTCAGTCTAATTGTATTAAGAATTGAATAGAGTGGATAGTTGATGATCTTGAAAGCCCTAATTATCCATCATAAGCGATTTAAATTAAAGTATTTTTATAATTAGTTTATTTCCTACATTATTAGTTAGAATTCCAATTCAATTTACGTTAACCAAATAGATACCATAGGATAGATAATCGGTACTTGAAAACCAATCCTTGAGGACGATATTCGGTCTTACCTAGACTATATTACTTGACTCGACAATGTACACTTGCGTTAAAGTGTGTGCATTAAATCGCGCATCAAGTTTTTGGCGCCGTTGCCGGGGATTGGCTTACTTTCAATAACGATTTATCTATTCTTATTTCTAATTTGGTTGCTCCAAGAACAAATTTCTAACTTGTTCTGCGAGCATCTTTTTATCACCTTTTGTTGTTTTTTTGTATTTTGCAGGTTAAATTCGAAAAAAAAAAAATCAGGACACATGGACCACTACTACTATCAGAGACAGTGGAGTCATCAACAGCAGCTTAACCCACAGATTTCAGAGGAAGATCGAAATGAGTTGCAGGCAGGCATACTTATGCTCACCAAGTTCCAGGCTCAGTTTATGGCTCAGACAAGAGTGTCCCTCAGAAAGTTGGAGACACAAATAGGGCAATTGATGGATGAGATGAGCAATACAACTCAAGCAAATCTGCCTAGCGACATCATTATGGGAGGTGGTAAGCAAACAGAAGAGCCTGAACCACACCCAGCTGTTGAGGAATCTGGCGGGATAATTGGTGTAGAGAAGGAAAAGGGTACTGAGATCCAATCATTCATCTTTTTGGATTCCTTGGAAAAAAAAAATTCTTGTACCTATTGTAGAAGAAACACCACCAGCTGTCAATGTTGACCCCCAAACAGAAAGTCCATCCATCAAGGGCACCCCCTAGAGTTGAGAGATGTTGGGAATCTCACTGATCCCTACATTAGAGAAAGCCTAAAAGACAAGCATGTCTTGTGTACTTGGGGGATAATCGTATATTTGAGGCCCTTGTTTGAAGCAATTATTGTAGTTGAAGTGAGACCTGCAACAATAACTCTGCGGATTGCAAGCAGTTCGCAGAAGGATCCAATGGGCACTCGTAAAGGTTAATCGCGTCCGGCTAAAAAGACGTTAAAGACGGGCTTGTTGGAGGCAACCCAATGTTTTTAATTATGTTATTTTAATTTCTGTCTTTAGTTTATTTTATTTTGTCTTTAACAGTCTCACGGTCTTGGGTTCTTGTTTTGTGTTGTTGGATGACAGGTGGGTGAAAGCTAAAGCAGGAAAAATGAGCAAAACGCTGAAAAAAAAGAAAAACCGTCGTCGCACATGGCGCTGTAGTTAGCCGGAACTTGAGAGCCACGACTTAGCGTCGCGGCGAATCTCGAGTGGCGGTGCGGAATTTCAGAGAGTCAGATTCGTGCAAATTCCAGAATTTTTCCTCCTAGACCTCCGTTATGACCGCTGTGTTGTGTCAGTAAGTTGTCCATATATTTTTTTTTTAGTCTTGCACACATTGGGGACAATGTGTGATTTAAGTTTGGGGGGTGTCTTATTGTTTTTGATATTGTTGAGTTTTGTTGATTTGTTTTGTGTATTTTTGAGTCATAAAATATATTTTTTTTGAGTCATAATTTTCTGTCAAAGATCATGCATGTTGTAGTTACTAGAAACACCTAGTGAAGTAAGGTTGAATAATGTAATGAAATTAGAAGCAACTATCTAAACACTTAGGTTAGAAATGCCAAAAACTCATGAAATCTGTCTATTTGGAGTTTCTTGCTTGAGTTGTGCATTGTCAAATGATTAAAACCTATGTGTTATGATTGCTTGCTATTTGAGTAAATAGTTAGGATATGCATGTTAGGGAGATGACTCAGGCAATTCTTTGTTAGTCAATTCTTACCACTCTTTTCTATCCCTGACATTAAAAATATCCATAGTCAGCCCCATTGAGCCTAAAAATTGAACTTTTTCTTTGACACCCTATATTTCCATACCTGTGTCATAAGTAAACATGTGAAATAGTTGGAAAAAAATGTGTTAAAAAAGAGACAAAAAGAGCAAACAAGTTTGATGCACCCCAATAAAAAAGTAATAAAAAATAGGCAAAAGCCTAAGTTTGGGGGTGCTTGTTATTATAATACACTTCACGCTCTCAAAACAAAAGAGGGGAAAGATAGATTTGAAGTGAAGAAAAGAAATCAAAAGAAAAGGGAAACATTGAAAAGCTAAAGAGCTTATGGTACACAAAATTAGTCTAAATGCCTATTTTTACCTACCCATGCCTAAGCCTACATTACAACCCTGAAAAGTCCTGAAGATCTCTTATATGCATATCCAATGATTAGTGGAGAATAGCAAGTGAACAGGCCATAGGATTTTGAAATTGACATGCATAGTTAGGTATTTTTACTTCCATTGAGCATGATTAAATTGAATTTGCGAAATATCTGACTTGAGTGTTTAGAATGCTAAAAATTCGTGCTATATGTTCCTGCATATTATTCTGCTAACCTTCATGTTTTTCTAAGTAACAACAATGCAGCAAAGTGATTAATGTCGTTGAGTCTTTCTAGTTTCTTTTTCCTTGTGTCTTTATTTCTTTCTTTTGATCTTTGCTCGAGGGCGAGCAAAGGTTAGGTTTGGGGGTATTTGATCGGTGTATTTTATATACACTTTTTGAGTCATTTTTAGTTAGTATTTTACTCATTTCATTTATGTTTAGTATAGTATTAGGGTTGTTTTCCTTTCTTTTGTGTCACAGCGGTCAGAAATGGAGAAATGATGAAAAGGAGATGAAATGAGCATAAATGAGATGAAATTGCACACCAAAAGGGCCAAGAAATGAAGTATGAGAAATTCCGGGAATTATAGAAGAGAACCGACGAAGTCCGGACGGAAAAAGGACGACGAAACAGAATCCGCCTGAAAAACGCCACGCGGCGCTGGCAGCGGCGCCAATGTCTTGGAAGTTCAGAAAGTTGCAGGTTTTTAGCGCCATGGCCGCTGATCTGGCGCGCGGCGCGGGATTTATGAAGTTCTGGGTCGAATTTGACATGTTTTCAGAATCCTCAAGGGATAATTTTTCCTACCTAAAGGGATAAATTTTCCTACCTAAAGGGATAACTTTTCCTACCTTAAAACTCTTACCTAAAAGGATTCTAATAACTTTTCCTACCTACATAATCTTTAACCCTTCACCTAAAGGATTCTTGGTCTATAAATAGTCTCTACATCATTAGAAGAATTCATTCTCCATTCTACCATTCACCATTCTACATCCATCCATCCACCAATCCATCTTGTAAATATTCCACAACACAATCCTTGGATGCTAGAAGGCTTGGAGACTCGTTCTTGAGTATTTTCTTTTCTTTCTTTTTGCTTTATTTATTTCAGTTCATGTATGGAGATTCTATTAGTTCTTAGTGTGACTATGGCTAGGAGCTAATTACTTTATTAGGGATTTCCTTGTGATTCACTTGAAACTCTATTCATGAATTAATATATTAGTTGATTTCTTCTTCACTTATTTAAGATTTATCCAATAGTTGTTTCGAATGCTTGGTAATTACTTGATCATTATTATCATTATTTATATGATTTCTAATCAAACTTCGAAAGGAGGAGGTTGTGACTATGTTGTAGTTGGGTAATCATAGGTCGAATTGGGGATGAAAATACCTCAATTACTTGTATAGCGTTAAACATGGGTTTTTGTTCTTAATCCTCCTATAGAGTCATCCTTATCACCGAAAGGTAGAAAGGAGCGCTACTGGGGTTGAGTGTTTATATAGCCTTAACGGGAGTATAAAACGAATTAGTAAACCTGTTATCTTAACGTAGAAGAAGAAGTCAGTCTAATTGTATTAAGAATTGAATAGAGTGGATAGTTGATGATCTTGGAAGCCCTAATTATCCATCATAACTGATTTAAAGTAAAGTATTTTTATAATTAGTTTATTTCCTGCATTATTAGTTAGAATTCCAATTCAATTTACGTTAACCAAATAGATATCATATGATAGATAATCGGTACTTGAAAACCAATCCTTGAGGACGATATTCGGTCTTACCTAGACTATATTACTTGACTCGACAACGTGCACTTGCGTTAAAGTGTGTGCATTAAATCGCGCATCAAGTACGTAATGAAGAAGATACATAAGGGCAATTGCAGGAATTATTCCGGATATGACTTATTGGTGAAGAAGATAATAAGGGTTGTATATTATTGGTCCCGGATGAAAGATGATGCCAAGGCCTATGTTTGAAAATGTAAAAAATGTCAGCAATACTCCTCCTTGATAGAGAAGCTCATTGAACCACTCCACTCGGTAGTGGTCCTTTAGATGTTCATGAAATGAGGAATAGACATCGTGGGGCCTTTACGAGGAGCGGTAGGGAAGGTAAAGTTCTTGTTGATCCTGACAAAATATTTCTCAAAATAGGTAAAGGCTAAATAATATAAAAAGGTCCAGGAGAAGCATGTCATAGACTTCATCTGAGACCACATCATTTGCTGATTCAGAATACCAAAGGATATCACCTGCGAAAACAATCGATTGTTTGTGGGAAAAGGTTACTGAATTCCTAGAGAAGTTGAACATCAAAAGAGTCACATCATAGCCTTATCACCCATGCGCAAACAGACAAGCAAAATCAACCAACAAAAGTATAGTCCAGAGTATCAAGAAATGGTTGGAAAAATCCAAAGGTAAGTGTCGAAAGAGTTACTAGGGGTATTGTGGTCTTATAAGACCACGACTAAGATAAGTATCAGGGAAACCCCACTCTACTTAGTATACGTAGTTGAGGCCTTGATACTCATAGAAGTTAGGGAACCTAGCTTTCGATAGCTGTTGTAGGAGCGCAGAGAATTGGCCTTCATACGTTTGGCAGCATAAAAACAAATAGTATAAATGTACTTTAACATGAATGGGAATTTAAGGCATTTTAAAATCGGTGACTACGTCCTCCGGAAGGTCACTCTTTCAACCAAGGATCCAAATACGGGTATGCTGGGAGAAAATGAGAAGGACCGTATCAAATAGTGGAAATTGCAGGAAAGGGATCTTACCGGATCAAAGATGAATCTAGAAAAGAAATGAAGAATAGCTAGAACATTAGTCACTTGAAGAGATTCTATCTTTAAAAAAGTAGCAGGTAAGTCTTGTCTTCAGAAAAAACATTTATTTTTGTTTAATTGGCTTTCTCTCCTCGACAAGGATTTCCCACGAAATCAAGATCCCTGGGGAATGAGTATGTGTTGCAGTATTTTCCTTAACCAAGGTTTTTAATGAGGCAACAAACCAAATCATATCAAGCTTAGCGTACCGGGCCATATCCCGAAACTCAACTTCTTGATGCCTCACACTCGAATTTTGGGCGGAGAAGAATGGATCCGCATGTTCAAAACACGAGGTCTCCTAGAGGACGTTTCGTACGATTGGGACTGCTGGAAGTCACTGCACTCTCCCAGTTTTTTTTTTGTCCTTTTGAAAAAACCATGAAGAGGGATCATATATTCACAGAACGATTCATCCCTCTTTTTAGGGCACACATGCCCTAGAAAATTCACAAAACATAGCACAAATGCTAATAATTGAAGTCAAAAGGGCTCAAGGGCCTAGAAGTATCGATCACAAAAAAAAAAATGACATGCATGCCAAAATGGTAGCAATAACACTCACAAAAGGTCCCACAGGACCTCATCAAATTCCAGGGGAGGGGCATCCTCGACACCTAAGAACCTAGCGGAAGTACCGAAGGAGGGAGGCATTTCTTCATGAAGCTCGTCTATATCAGCCTCGGTCGTAACTAGGTCCACCTCTGCATCTATAAAGGCTGAAAAGACATCAATCTGATCATTCTACACATCTAGAAGAACCTCATGCTAGGTTTGGAGAACCACATAATCTTGGAGCAAGGTATCCCTTTACTAATCAACCTCCCGATGGAGAATTAGGCATTAATTACAGGCTCAGAGTCGGGTACGGGAAGACTCTAATGCTTATGTCTATCCATGTTCGCGATATTTCTTTGCGCTAATGCAAGTGTACATATCGCTAAAGTAATAAAGTATGTAAGACCGAGTTATCGTCCACGGAGACTGGTTTCTCAATTACCGAATAGCTAATCTATGGTTTCTATTTGGTTAACGTTAATTGTGTTTGGTTTTTTTGAACTAAGAATTAAAAACTAAGTAAAGTGCAGAAAATAAACTAAGATGATAATACTTTGGGTTTAAGATAGTTATGAAAGGAATTAGGGTTTCCAATCTCCTCAACTATCCACTCTTTCACTTGTTAATACAAGACTAATGATTCTACTTCTTATTAAGATAGCAGGTTAACTAACATGTTCTATATTCCGGTTAGGACATATAAAAACTCAACCTTATGCAGAAATCTTCTATATTTCTATGATAGATTTTACATGATTAAGAACAATAACCTTAATCACTACACAAGTATCGGGGTACTTTCGTCCATAATTTTAACCTATGTCTAATCAACTATAGCATATTCAAATCTCCCTTTTCAGATCTCGATTTGAAATCATATAAGTTATGACAATTAATGGTCAGTTAATTATCAAACAATCAATACAAATTGAATAGATCTTAAATAGATGAAGAAGAAATCACTAACAATGCATTAACTTATGAAAAGAGTTTCAAGTTGATTCGATGGAAAACCCTAATAATGAAATTAGCTCCTAGACATTGTCATGCTAAGAACTAATTTACAAATATCCAACATAAACTGCAATAAAATAAAAGGAAGAAAAAGAACTTGAACAAAAGTCTCCAATTGTGTAGCTTTGCCTTCTTTCTAGCCTCCAAAGTATGATCTGGGATATGAGAGGGTTTCAGGATTTTATATCTGAGCAAAACCTCATTTCGGACCCTTTTACCCTTCAGTAAATTCTGCCTTTTTCTCGAAAGCGTGCGTCGCCGCCGCTGGCCTTGTTGGCGTCGCGGTCTTGGCATAAATTCCGAAACCGGGAGTTTCGCGCGACCTGGCTGGCGTCACGGCTCTATCGACATGAAATTTCCGGCGCTGGTCTCTTGAGCCGTGGCGCCGCTTCATTTTTCTGTCCGGACTTCGTCAGATTTCTTTCATGCTTCCCGGGACTTCTTAGGTTTGATTTATTGGCCTTTTATTATGTAATTTCATCCTCAAAAGCAGTATTTTCTCCTTTATGACCGTTGTGACTGAAAAGAAGGAAAAACAACTCTAACACTATACTAAATGCAAAAGAGAAGAGGAAAATACTCACTAAAAATGACTCAAAAGTATATATAAAATAGACTCAACAAACACCCCCAAACTTAAACTTTACTCGCTCTCGAGTAAAACACTGAACAAAAACAAAAACAAAACCAAAGAAAAGACTCTATGAAATGGATCAAGTAGTTATATCAATGTTGCCTCAAAAAAATCATGGATGAAAACTAAGATAATATGTTAGAACATAGCATGAATTTTTAGCAATCTAAAATTTTAAGTTAGATATTTCGCAAATTCAATGATGAGCATGATTAAATCATGTAGATCATAATCACTGAAAAATACAAGCACCTAACATATGCATGTCAATTTCATTCCATCTGACCCAAAATTCTATAGACCTGTCTACTTTCTATTCTCCACTAATTATAAATGTACACATTAGGGATCTTCAGGACTTTCAAGGGTTGTAATGTAAGCTTAGGCAGGGTAGATAAAAGTTGGCATTTAGGCTCAATTTCGTACCATAAGCATTTTTCATTTAACTCCTTTTTCTTTTTTATTGACTTTCCTTTTAGTCTCATACATATTTTCTCCCCTCTTTTCTTTTGAGAGAATGAGACACATTACCCAAGAACAAGCACCCCCAAACTTAAGCTTTTACATATTTTTCATTGGGGTGCATCAAATTTTCACTCTCTTTTTGTTACTTTTTCAACACTTTTCATCCCCAAAAATTTCCAATTAGCACTCATGACACAACAAAGGAATCATAGGATGTTAAACAAAGATATTATTTTAGGCTCAAAGGGGCTAACTAATGATACAAT
This sequence comes from Przewalskia tangutica, assembly GCA_029844215.1. Lineage (NCBI taxonomy): Eukaryota > Viridiplantae > Streptophyta > Magnoliopsida > Solanales > Solanaceae > Przewalskia > Przewalskia tangutica. The sequence continues at coordinate 8,653,223 of CM056718.1, read as the reverse complement.
TTATGTCAGGATAGGTAATGAACGGTAAGAAGGGCTATCAAAGAATGCATGAATCATTTTCCTAAACATGTATATCTTAACTATTTCGCCTCAAATAAAAAACAAACAGATTTTCTAGACATTTTCCACCTTACTTTCCATAATTGACAACACATAGGCTAAGCACAAATATCCAGATAATTAGATGTCATGAATTTTTGGTATATCTAACTTAAGCACACAGATTTTTGCTTTTAATTCCATTACATTATCCCACTTTATCCACTCAATATCTTTAGCAATTACAACATACTTAATCCATAAAAAAAATTGACCCACAAACACATAAAACAAAACAAAACACAACAAAAAGACTCAAAACAAAACACAAGATAAAGTAAGATCCCCCCCCCCCCCCCAAACTTGATCGACACATTGTCCCAAATGTGTAAAGACTAAAAATAAAGCGACAACTTATGGAGGTTCTTGAAATTGCATCGGCATCGGGACTCTCTGAACTTTTGGCGCTGCGGCGCTGATCACGGGAAATACTCTTTGAAGTTCTGGCGTCGTGGCGCTGCACCAATTTTTTTTCGAATTTCAGCATGTTTGATCCTTTTTCCCTCAGAGTTAGTCCCTAATTCACCTGCCATAAAAAACACACCAAAAAGCACAAGACCGTGAGGCTGTGCAAGAACAAAAACAAAAAAAAATGACATAATTTAAAATGTTGGGTTGCCTCCCAAATAGCGATGTCGTTAACGTCATTTAACTGGACACAGTTATCTTTTTCATTTAAGTGGGGTAGATTACCCCCACAGCAAATCCACTTCAGGATTGTTCTCTTCTTATTTCTCTTTTTCTTCTTCTTCACAGGGCTATGTTCAGAGGGGTGCACTCCCTTTTCATCATCCTATGGTTCAGTATCCTTACCATCCTGTTCTGCACACTGCGTTAATGTTACCCCAAGGGCATCAGTACCCTTGGAGCTTTCATGAGGAGCAACTTTATCAATTATACCAATAGAAAAACATTTGTCACTTGTTTGTGACTCGGTTGGTGGCCTGAAAACAGTGAAGATCATTTCCTCGTCCTAGACTTGGAGCTTTAACTCTCCTTTTTCAACATTAATGAGGGCTCTCCCTGTGGCTAGGAATGGTCTCCTAAGGATAATGGGAATATTCTCATCTTCTTCCATATCCAGGGTGAGGAAGTCAGCACGAAAGATGAATTTGCCAACTTTCACCAATACATCTTCAATTATGCCTCGGGGATGTACGATTGAGCGATCTGCTAGCTGCAAATTGACTGTTGTCGGCATTGGTTCCCCCAAACCAAGTCTTTGAAATACAGAAAAGGGAATCAGGTTGATACTTGCCCCCAAATCACACAGGGCCCTATTGCATGTAACATTCCCTATAGTGCAAGGTATTGTGAAACTCCCTGGATCTCTCAACTTCTGGGGTAGTTTCTTCTGCAAGATTGCACTGCAATACTCTGTCAATGCCACTGTCTCGTACTCTACTAGTTTCTTTTTTTTAAAGAAGATATCCTTCATGAACTTGACATACGTCGGCATCTGCTCCAAAGCTTCAATGAAAGAGAGATTGATGTGCAGCTTTTTGAATACCTCTAAGAATTTAGAAAACTGCTTGTCCAGAGACTTATTCTGAAGTCGTTGAGGGTATGGAATTATGTCTGTATATTCCCTCATGACTGCTGGTGGAGCCTTCTCTAAAATAGGGTGGTCATAAGTAACCCCCTCTATCTCTACCTCAGATGTCTCTGTCAGATTATCTTTCTTCTCCACATGTGGTTGGGCTGCAACCTGCTTTAAGTGTTTACCACTCCTCAAGCTTATTACCTGGCACTGTTCTCTTGGGTTCACCACAGTATTGCTGGGGAGATTTCCCTACGGTCTGTCATTCAATCTCTCTGCTAACTGCCTCATCTGAGTCTCCAAGTTCCTAATAGAGAATTTTGTTTCCGCCATGAATTGAATTTGGGAATTTATGAGTGTTAACAGTGCTGCTCTTAATTCATCAAGCTTCTCTTGTGGGATTTATGGCCTGGGCTGCTGTTGTTGGATCTGTCCCTGAGAAGATGGATTGGTCTATTGATATTGCTCCTGAAACTGAGGTTGATGATCTTGATTGTTTCTCCAAGAAAAGTTGGGGTGATTTCTCCACCCCTGATTATAGGTGTTGGAGTAAGGATTGTTGTAGGGCCTTTGAAAGTTTCCAACTGCTTGAACCTGCTCCATAGGTACATTATTTGGATCCACTGTTGTGCACCTATCAAAAGTATGGGGACCCCCACAAATCTCACACCCCACTGGTGTTTGAACAACATTAACGGACATAGTACTCTACTGCAACTGCTTTGTTAAAGTGGGAACCTGAGCAGTCAACGCAGTGATAGCATCCAACTCATGAACCCCAACCACTTTCCTGCTATTTGTTGCTCTCTCATCTGACCACTGATGGTTGTTGGTGGCCATGTCTTCTAATAAATCATGTGCCTCATTGACACTTTTGCTCATGAAAGTTCCTCCTGCAACAGCATCAATAATGGTACGAGTAGTACCACACAACCCATTGTAGAAGATGTGGACCAACATCCACTTTTCAATCCCATGATGCGGGCACTTCCTCTGCAAGTCTTTGAACCGCTCTCATGCATCATACAATGATTCTCCCTCCAGCTGATAGAAATTATTAAGCTCTCCTCTAAGCTTTGCTGCCTTCGATGGAGGGAAGAATTTGGCAAGAAACTTCTGAGCCAAGTCTTGCCATGCGGTAATGGAGTTCGCCTGCAAGGAGTTCAACCAGCTGTTGGCTCGATCCCTGAGTGAGAAGGGAAAAAGCTTCGTAACGCTATTGTATTTAAATGTTGCATACTGTTCTAGGAAATTGGCAAAATGCATATGGGGATCTTCAGACGGTAACCCCCCAAACTGAACTGAACCTTGAACCATATGCAAGATCGCTGGTTTGATTTCGAAATTATTGGCTTCCATAGCGGGTAGCCTGATGCATGTCTGCACACCTGTAATTGTTGGCAATACATAGTCCATTAAGCTCATCTCTGCAGGATGCGAGAATTGTCCCATGATAGGTAGTACCTCTTCATTTAACCCATTCTGATTTTGTTTATCTGCCATTGATACTGAATTGGAAATTATTTTGTTCTTTATATTCTGCTTGCAAGTCTTTTCAATCTCCGGATTTAGGGGAACAAGTGTGTTTGCTCCTCTTCTGCATCGCATACACAAAGCTTCCTGAACTTGATAAAAAACAAGACAAACAGATCAAGGCAAAAAATGTATCTAAAAATAAAAATAAAAATAAAAACAAATTAGAAATAAGACTAGATAATTTGATATTTGATAATACGCCAGTCCCCGGCAACGGCGCCAAAAACTTGTTCGCGATATTTCTTTGCGCTAACTCAAGTGTACGTATCGCTAAAGTAATAAAGTCTGTAAGACCGAGTTATCGTCCACAGAGACTACTTGATCAATTATCGAATAGCTAATTTATGGTTTCTATTTGGTTAACGTTAATTGTGTTTGGATTTTTTTAAACTAAGAATTAAAAACTAAGTAACGTGCAGAAAATAAACTAAGATGATAATACTTTGGGTTTAAGACAGTTATGAAGGGAATTAGGGTTTCCAAACTCCTCAACTATCCACTTTTTCACTTGTTAATACAAGACTAATGATTCTTCTTCTTATTAAGATAGCAGGTTAACTAACATGTTCTATATTTCGGTTAGGACATATAAAAACTCAACCTTATGCAAAAATCTTCTATATTTCTATGATAGATTTTACCACACAAGAGGATTAAGAACAATAACCTTAATCACTACACAAGTATCAGGGTACTTTCGTCCGCGATTTTAACATATGTCTAATCAACTATAGCATATTCAAATCTCCCTTTTCAAATCTCGATTCGAAATCATATAAGTTATGACAATTAATGGCCACTTAATTATCAAACAAGCAATACAAATTGAATAGATATTAAATAGATAAAGAAGAAATCACTAACAATGCATTAACTTATGAAAAGAGTTTCAAGTTGATTCGATGGAAAACCCTAATAAAGAAATTAGCTCCTAGATATTGTCATGCTAAAAACTAATTTACAAATATCCAACATAAACTGCAATAAAATAAAAGGAAGAAAAAGAACTTGAACAAAAGTCTCAAATTGTGTAGTTTTGCCTCCTTTCTAGCCTCCAAAGTATGATCTGAGAGGGTTCGGAGTTTTATATCTGAGCAAAACCTCGTTTCGGACCCTTTTACCCTTCAGCAAATTTGGCCTTTTTCTAAGAAGCGCAGCGCCAGCCTTGTTGGTGGCCGCTTGGTATACAATGCTGAAACTGCGGGAGTTTGGCGCGCTACTGGTTTGCTGCGACGCTATCGACGTGAAATTTCTGGCGCTACGCTGCTTCATTTTTCTGTCCGGACTTCGTCAGATTTCTTTCATGCTTCCCGGGACTTCTTGGGTTTGATTTCTTGGCCTTTATTGTGCAATGTCATCCTCACAAGCAGTATTTTATCCTTTATGACCGCTGTGACTCAAAAGAATGAAAAACAACCCTAACACTATACTAAATGCAAAAGAAAAGAGGAAAATACTCACTAAAAAAGACTCAAAAGTGTATATAAAATAGACTCAACAATCCCCTAGCATCATCACGTTCTACCTGCACTCGAATCACCATCTCCTCCATCAACTGACGAGCATTGGTAATTGTCTGAAAATGTACTCCTGAGCTACCAGAGCCTGCCTGACCTCTTCCCACCAAAGCCCCAAAATGGTCCTCAAGTCCTAGAGGCATTTATTCTCGGACCAGCACAACAACAAAAAAGGGCCTACCGTGACGGTTAAAAACCGTCACAAAATTCGTGACGGTTGTTGTGACGATTTTTTGTGACGGTTATAAAAACCGTCGTTAATTAAATAATATTTTTTGGCGGGAAATTATAAAATTAATTTAAATTGGCGGATTTTTTTTAATAAATTTGATTTAAATTGACAGGAAAATTAGTTTTTGACATTTTTTTATATTTTAATTTTAATTTATTAAATAAAAATAAATTAGATTGTAAATATATTATAACTAAAATGTTACCCACATAATGAAATTGTTCTAATACATTAAATCGAAACAGTACAAATTGTTTTTCAAAACATGTAATGTTATCATCAAATACAACAAAAAAACATAATATTGTTTCAACTTCAAAAAGTACAAATATTGTCTAAATCTTCATAAAAATGACACAACTATACATCATGGAGAATCTTTGTACCATGTTGCGCCCACTCGATCCGAACTTCATCAAGGTCATGCTCCGACAAAGGTGGCTTTTGTAAACATTCTCTTCCACTGCTTGGCTGCAAATACGAACACAAATCAAAATGGTCAGGAAGTCACTCCTAACAACTCCAAAGAACACAAATAACACAACAAAAGACAAGCGTGAAGAGCTAAAATCAAGAGCATGTACATAAAGGCTAACCAACAGAACAAAATTAGATCATTGAAGAATACTTACTCTTCCTTTTGTCAGATCTTATCACTTTGAACATCTCATCTTCAGCCACAGGCCTAACCTGTAAGGTGAATCATCTTATTAAGAAGCAATTTAAGTAAATGAAAAGAACGAAAAGATCAGGCATTTACACATAAGGAATTACAGTTATGCTCATATGATATTGGAATCGCAACTCTTTGTAAGTCATCTATTTTCAGTGAAATCTCTGTACATATCTAAGACAACAAATAAGAATTATCCATATAGCTAAACATATTTCATGTAAGATGAAAGATCCACAATTGCAGTCTTAAGAGCACAAACTGAAATGAGAAGTATCTCTACTTGTGACCAGTCAAACAGTGAGACAGAGCGACGTCAATATTTTAGAAACAGAAGTAAATGACAGGCCTTCAATCGCACCATAACATATTTAACAAGAATTATAGATACACCGAATAAGAGTGAAGAACCAACATAAAGGCAGAAAGAGATAGTACTGAAACTAGTGTAAAGACAAATATTACAATGCTAAAAATTACAAGGGTTATTCTAACTTTACCTTAGGTAGAGGCACCTCCCACTTTCCAGCTTTCTCTTTCCTCTTTTGTTTTATTGTGTTGCTAGTCTACACAGAAGGTTCAACATTTCAAAACAGTTACCAGTCTATGTTTATTGTACCACAATTGAACAAAATAGACAAGTTCAACACTGCATCAAACTCAACATCCCTTAGCTTTTGTGGTAGTCTCACGATCCATTAGGAACTGGTACGAGCTTTGGTGTCTGAACTATGAAGAACCATTACTTCTTCACATGCCTCATCCACAAGGAACAAATAAGCACCAAGTATTCTATAACTGGTTTTAGAAAATTTGCCACCATAAATAGCATCATCCATAGATTGTAGCAGCAATAGTCAGAATATATGGATATGTTACTTCACTGTAAGAGGCTAAAACTTTTTAATTCTTATCTTTATGATTTAATTTTCTAACTATTACTCCTGCCAGAATCAAAGTGATATCGGAGCTAACCTTATTAGACAATAAAAATCTACAATTATTTCAATGGACAACTGCAAAATGTAAGAGAAACTATGTTTAACATTTAAATAACCTTGAAGAGGAAACAATTAGTAGTAGTACACATTTGTGCAATTTTCCCACAAACCAAGTATAGAAAAAGGAAACGATAAAACAGATCTGTAATAATCATCACTTAGTTCCTCAACTATCCCTAAAGTCTAATCAGGTGTGACAAAAGCTAGTTCATACAAAGTATAGGATAGGGAATAAATTATCAGAACAAAATTAAGACCTTTCTCAAGCTATTTCATAGGCATGATAACATTCAATGCATCATATACATGACAGGACTAAGAGGAAGCACAAAATACATTTTTTGCACTTAGAGGTTAGTATATTAATAGCAAAAGATCAGTATCACATTAGAGTAACAGTTCAAGCATTATTATTTTTCCTCTTTTAGAAATGGAAGATAGACTGCTGCGAAAACTTCTTCCTCTACCTTTCTCAGAGAAACAGGATTGTACCAAAATAAACAGCAAGAGGTATATCATCACAATACAAAAGCTACACTAAAGAAGGATTAGTTCTATGAATATATTGTTTTTTCAGCACTAAAGATAGTATGGATTTTTCTCCCACAAATGGTTGGAACAATTTCCAGTCGTATCAGCAGTTTAAATTATCTCCAAAAATATTAGACTATTATTAACTGGTTTTAAGGTTCTAAAACCATATGCATAGTCCATAGAGACATAGACTGTTATTCACTGTTTTAAGGTTCTAAAACCATATGCATAGTCCATAGAGGCATAGAGCCATATAACCCATTCAAAATTAGAGATAGAACTCAAAAATAAAGTAGAATTCAAGAGACTGAAAGAAACTAAAAAGATCAAAGTAGTTTTGGCTGATCTCTGGCTAAACATGAGCTACTAGAACATCAGATTACCTGAATTGAGAATACATCTTCTACTGGAATTAAGAATGGTTTATCAAGTTGATGCAATGGATCTGGAATGTATTCATCTACAACATCCATTAACTTTAAAATAGCTTTCTTTCCAATTTCTTCATTAGTTCCCTGTAAAGCAGAAAGAGCTGAACCACGAATGATAGGATTTTCATCCCCAGGAAACTTGTAGAAACTAAGCAGCTCTACAAGAAATGAAATCTCATGTAAGGAAATGAACATAGCAAAGTCGTGATAGCTGCAATCCAGTTATCAGGACTTCAGGTTCAGCATCAATAATAATATTTAATCAAACGGTTGATAGCGCTCCATTTCCACAAGTTCCAGCAGCTCATGATCATCAACAACATCAACTTTGTTTAAAAAGTAGACAAGAGATGGTACACCGACCTGTAAAGTATAAGAAAAGCAACATTTAGAATCACCAAAAATAGTCTACTTCTGTTATTTCTCTGGTCTATCCATGAGTATCCACCTGGCGGGCATCTCCAGTGATCATATTCTATATATTAAAACAAGTGATTACCAATTGAATAAAAAGGAAGTTTAGGAACATTATAATTTTCAGAGCAAACTGGAGTCTGCTATTAGCATTAAGAACAGATGTATATCTTTAATATCTTTTTGGTGCAACATCGCTATTGCAAATGATAAAGACACCATTTCATGGTTTAAAGTAGATAATGATAACTCACACATTACTAACATGCTTTCATTTCATGGTTTAAAGTAGATAATGATAACTCACACATTACTAACATGCTTTCATTTCATGGTTTAATACAAACACATATGTAGTTAAGAATAAACAAGAAATGATGACACAAGTATGCAAATCCACATGATACAAGTATTTTAGACTAAAAAATCTTAAGGTTCATTTTTGACTTAGACTAAGTTCACATTTAGCAGAAATGAGCACATACTAGGAATTGGGTGAATGAAAACAAGCACTTGAGACATATTGCTCAGATACTAAGTCTAAACAACCCTAGTTTTAATCTTCACTCAGTATGACAGGTGAAAAGATGAGCTACAACAAATTTCATATTCATTTGAAACATAAACTGGTCACGGCCTTGATATGTATGATTCAGAGGCTTAGACTACTTCATTATCTCAAGAGGTCATCTCAAACTGGTGTCGTAAGCCACATTTTAACCTATGCATATTTTAAACAAACCTTAAATGATCTGCATATTCGAAGCAGCTCAACCTATATAATTCATTTAGCCATCCTAGTGTCTATGTGTTGTTCCTAAAATCATTTTTAGAACAGATTCAGAGCCTTACCAAACAATCAAACCAAACCATCACTTAACTACAAAAGAAGCAAAGCAAACAAAGCAAAGCAAACAGACATATTTCATATTTTAAACACCTAGATCATTAGACATACAATACAAATAGAGATAATTATTTAATACCTATGTTAGTATTAAACTTCCTAAATCAGTAATGATAGCATTCAGACTAAGCAGATTCATTATTCAACTAAAATAGGTTTATGTGTCCACAAAGCATAGTAATCTAAACTCATTCTTAAACTAAACTAACCTAAATAAGTCAATGAAAACACATATCTCATAGAATCAACTAAGTAGGTTCATCATTACATATATACATACAGAAACTACCTTATGCCTTTTTTAGACTTAGTTAACTGTCATATCAACTACAATAGGCATGAATTCATCTATAACAGGTTCATAAATACACAAATATGTACAGAACTATGCTGAAATTAAAAGATGTCAAAGGAGAAGTAAATACCTTTTGTGGAGGCAGTGTAGGATCGAAGAGGGGCTTGAATCTTCACTCCCGCACCTCAATCACTCGCACACACATAAATGAAAAGGTTTTAGAATTGTGAAGATCAATTAAAGCTAGTTAGGGTTTGGATTACAAAAAAGCTCGAATGAGTCAGATGTTAGTTTGAAAATGGATCTTAACAATATAAAAGCAAGAGATTCAAACTACGGACCTCTGAAAATGAGGGAATGTGGTACAATTTATAAAAAACTAAAAATTGAGGCTTCCAATCGGTGTTGGATGAATGAAATAGGAGGGGAAAATCCCTCCAAAATCAATGAAAATCCAGGAATTGAAATAGTAATGAGAAAAAAACAATTAAAGGATCGCAGAAAATCAAAGAAGGGAGGGGTAACCTCACCTATAGGGGATGGTGGTGCATCAACGGTGTGCGGGCAAAAGCAATTTTAGATGAGCAACACTGAAGCAAAAGTAACGTACACTGATCGGTTGCCATTTTTAGCGTGAAGACAACGGTCCAAGAGAGAAAGCTAGGGTTCTGCGCACAAATGAGAAGGGAAAATGGATATTAGGGTTATTTTATGCGTATTGAAGGGGATTTGGGTCGGGTCGCATTCCATTTGGGTCGGACCTAGTCGTTTTATAAAGAAATAAGAGCCCCATCTTGTGTTTTAAATTAAAATAAAAGTCAATTTGTATTTTAAAAACCGTCACAAAAATATGTGACGGTTGAAATAACCGTCACACAGCTGTCACAAAGATGTGACGGTTACTAAAACCATCACACATTTGTCACGAACACCCATTGACTAGAAAGTCAATGCTAAAACCGTCATAACATGTGACGGTTTTTAAAACCACCACACCCAAACTATCACGGTATGTCCTTTTTTTGTAGTGCAGAGCTGGGAAATCTTGTCTCGGAGGCACTGGTTCTCCTCTGTCGACCTCTTTACATCCTGAGATGACGAAGGAATAGTCTTGAAAAGATTTATGGTGGAGAAAGCGGCAGCATTACCCTGGAAACATACCAAAATAAAGAAAACTTAGCACATGCATTCTCCTTAAAGAACAAATGATACGGGGTACAAAGACTCATGTTACCTGAAGAAAAATTTCCGCTAGATGACTCAAGGAGGCCTCTAAGGCAAGGTCTGGACTAGTAGCGAAAGGCGTTGAAACCAAGAGGCCAACACCTGTATTACCACTATCTATACTCCTAGGTTGTCCTTTACTAAATCCCAGCTCCTCGACAGTTGTGGTGGAAAGAACTCTCGCATCCTCGGTCTCTGCGGCCTCTCCTTCATCATCCTCCACATGCACTACCATCTCTAGCTCCTCTCTCCGGTACTAATTGAATGGGCTATGTGTTCTTACACGTGAATAGATTCCAGAGGAAGATGCCCCTCTTTCTACTATTCATTGCCTCTTCAGCTACCTTAGCGATGTGAGCATGGGCTTAGTCCCGGGAAGGCACTTTCCTAGCCGATCCCCCTCGAACGGGGAGTCCTTACTAGAGCAAAAAGAGTTGGAATGACATTTCAAGTATACAACTCACCATGATGAAGGCGAGAAAAGAGGATTCAATATGACTCTTCCCTCTCCATTTGTAAGAAGAAATGGCTTTCCAGGTACGCTCAACACTATAGGAGGCTCGGAATAAGCCCATCACCTAACCAATGATGTCGGGAAGAGGTTCAGGTACCACCAAGGACGCTAAAGGAACCACAAAAAATAATATAGTCAGGAAAGAAATGGAGGAAATACGGAAAGAAAAGGCATGGATACTTACGGGAGTTATTCCACTGCTCCGACAGAGGTCCAAAATCAGCATCATGAAGGTGGTGGGTATGGATCATTAAATATCGATCACACCATCCTCAGTCATGATCATCTTTTGCGTTAGTGATAATGGCTATGAAGCCCCGTAAAGCTAAGTTTTATTATTCCCCCGTAAAGAACTCGAGGGGTGTAAAGATGGATTAAGTGATCCAACATGAAGGGAAGGCATGTAAGATCTGCCAAATACTGTACACAACAAACTATTCTCTAAGTTTGAGGGCCAACTGCCCTACACAAATGTCGTACCGGTGACAAAAGTCCTCATAACCCAATGAACCGGGAGGCCAAAACTAATGCTAAAGGGGTAGGTGTAAATCAGGGACATCTCAGGGATGTGCTGAGTGATGCTCACGTTGTTAGGGGGAGAAAATATGTCTACATCAGGGCCTCATCGATAGTCGATGCAAACTTGAGGAGGATATAGTGATCAATCAATGAGGATATACCATCCACATACTCAATAACGGAAGTCGAATAAAAAATCCCTCTTAAAATTATAATGGGAAGGGATAATCTCAGAGACAGAAGAATTTAGGTCAATGGCCCGGATAATACCGGAAGGCGATAGACGGTGGTGAGCGAAAGTCACCGTGGTAGAGCCAAGTTCATCTCAAATTATGGCGAGGGTGAGGTTATAGTAATAAGATGAAGAAGTATAAGAAGAAGACATAATGGAGATGAGGTTTGATGAATCAAGAAGATGTGTTTTCTCAAAAAATAAAAAGATAAAGAGTAAGAGTGGGAAAGTATGATCGAGTCACTGGCTTAAATAGCATGTTAGAGTAATGATTAGCTTTGGAAAATGAAGTGGCGTACCCTGTCAAGCAGTTTCAATCGGTGTCTCCAAAAGGGTGTTGTTGAATGAGTGAAGGAACACATTAAATGTTAGCGTGACAAAACATCTGATCGGGGGAAATGAGCTGATGTTTCGATTCCCGTGAAAAGTTTAGAAAAGTAAATACACTCTTCCACTTCCCGGACTCATGCAATGAAGGGTCCAAAAATTGGGGGACTATATGTATTGGGTAAAATGCCTCCGGGTGGATTAGTGTATCCAGATTTCCCAACAGCTTCGAAGACTCACCACAGTTGTCTCCCACTCCCAATAACTTCCATCACATCAACCTTTTTATATTAGAGTGTCACAGCGCATGTGGGCACGATGACATCAGCAAGTTTACGTCGTCAGAACTTTAGAAGGGCATAATATTCTAGTTTTGTCTTATATATGTAAGACTTAGAAGGGAAGGAACCACACATTGTATGCTTTATGCTCACACTTGTAATAAAAATTCGATTCTCTCGAAAAGCAATACACTAAAAGTAGCACTTGTCCATTATTTTTCATTACTAGTTCTGAATCAAAGCTTGTTCATATTATTTACTTATTTATTTACTAACTTATTTTCTTATTCATCAGCTATTATGATCTCAGACTCATTGAGGGGATCTCTGGATCGGATATGTAGAAATCTGGTGATATTCACTGAATATAAACCTTGTATACAAAAGTTTAAAGAATACAGATGAAGCAGAAGCAGTAGTATTCAGAAGATAGAAAGTGAACGAGAAGAAGAGAGTAGATGAATCTCATATTTCCATTAATTTGAGTAGTTCATAATGAGGATATTACATTGATATATATAGATACTTGTATAATGATTATAGTTAATAACTAACTTGTAACTACTTTTAACAACTTAAAACTTTCTAACTACTTTGCTAACTTCTTAACTTCTTTGTTAACTAACACTCTAACTTCTTAACTTTTAAGTTTATTTTATGTCTCAACAGTCTCCCTCAAGCTGAATGTTGCGAAGATATTCAGCAATCCAAGCTTGGAACATAGATGCTGATGTTGAATCCTACTCAATCCTTTGGTGAGTAAGTCTGTTCGTTGATTTACAATATTGATGTATTCTGTCTGTATTACTCCTTTCTGAATCTTTTCTCTTATGAAGTGTAATTCAATTTCTATGTGTTTAGTCCTTTCATGAAATACATGATTTGAAGTTATTTGAATTGCTGATTTGTTGTCTGTGAACACCACCACTGGTAGAGTGATATTAGTTCAAATTTCTTCTAGTAGTCCAATTATCCAGGTTAGCTCATCAATTGTCCCTGCTAGACTCATGTACTCTGATTCAGCTGAGCTTCTAGAAATGGTAGTTTATTTCTTTGACTTCCATGATATAAGAGAATCACCAAACTTAACAATATAACATGTGACTGACTTTCTTATTTGGGGGCAAGCAACCCAATCTGCATCACAATATACAGTCACTGTTTTTTGTTCCTTACTTGCCATAAGTATACCTTGTCCAGGCTGATTTTTTAAGTATCTCACAATTCTTAGTGTTGCATTTATATGAGACTTTTTTGGCTGCTGTAAGAACTGACTGAGTGTTTGTAAACTATATACTATTTCTGGTCTTGTAATTATGAGATAGGGTAGTTTTCCTATCAGCTTGATATGGATTGATATCCTTCAATACTTCATCTTCTGCTGTTGATTTTTCTTTCCTTGTTTCCTGCAGTTCCTGAATATACTCATCATATTCCTTAGTGGTCAGTTTAAGATTACAATCAATTAGTGTGTTTATAGGTTTGGTTGCTGCTAGGCGAAGTTCTGAAATCAATTCTAGTGTATATTTTCTTTGATGCATTACGATTCTTTTTTCTGATCTTACAAACTCTATACCTAAAAAATACTTTAATTCTCCTAGATCATTCATTTTGAAGGCTTGTTGTAGATCTTGTTTTGTCTTCTTTATTAGTTCTATGTTATCTCTTGTGATCAACATATCATCAACATACACTAGTACTAAAGTTATTTCTTTGTCAGTTTTATTAACAAACACTGAGTGATCATATTTTGACTGTCTCAACTTCATCTGATTTAGTGCCTCGGTGAGTTTAAAGTTCCATTGTCTTGGTTCTTGTTTGAGTCCATACAAGGATTTAATCAGTCTGTATACTTGTTTTTCCCCGTGACTGATAAATCCTTGTGGTAGTTCTATATATATATATATATATATATATATTTAATCATTAAGATCTCCCAGAAGAAAATCACTGTACACATCCATTTGATGTATGTGCCAATGTCTAGATGCTGTCATTGACATAATGGTCCTGACGGTTATCATCTTTACCACAGGAGAGAATGTTTCTTGATAGTCAGTTCCTTCATTTTGACTATATCCTTTTGACACAAGTCTGGATTTTAACCTTTCATTTTCTCTTGTTTCTTTGTATTTTATTTTATATATCCACTTGCACCCTATAGGAGTTTTTCCTTCTGGTAAGGATAACATATTCCATGTGTGATTATCCTGTAATGCTTTTATTTCAGCTTTCATGACTTCTATCCATCTTGGATCTTTAGAGGCTTCATTATAGTTTTTAGGTTTTGTTACCTCTGATAGATCAGTAAGAAAGACTTTATATTTTGAAGAGATAATATCATATGATATATAATTAGCTATAGAGTATGATACTTTTGTAGATTCAGGTTTCTTTGTGATAAAGTATCTCAACCATATTGGTGGGTGTTTTAATCTGGTGGATTTTCTGATAGATAAATTAGATGGATTAGGTTGTTGTAGTTGAGCTTGACTAGGAGCTTCATGTGGTACAATTTCTGAACCAGATATTTGATTTATATCTGCAGATGACATATTTTTCTGGTTGGTTATTTTCTAGTGTGAGTATTTATCCTTGGTAATTTACTATAGGTATAAATATTATTGTATATGTGTCATTAGTCCTATCATATTGACCATCTAGGAATATTGGTTTTTCTGGTGTGTTGGTTTCGAAAGGAAATTTTGTCTCCCTAAATGTGACATCTCTGTTGACCAATTTTTTTTATTTTGTAGGTCATAAAGGATATACTTTGAGATGATTAATTGTTGGTTTCTTCTTGTAAAGTTTCTCATAAAGAGTTATACTATTTACTGTATAAGGTAATCTATTAATTAGATACACAGCAGCCTGTACACAGATCCCCCAAAATGCTAATGGTATATTGGCCTGGAGTCTTATAGTTCTAGTTATATCCAGTATGTGTTTTCTTTTTGCTACCCCATTTGTTGTGGTGTGTAGGCACATGATCTTTGATGTATGATACCTAATGTGAGAAATAGATTGTACATATATCATTTACAAATTCAATTCCATTGTCAGTCCTAACAATCTTTACTGTTTTATTGAATCGAGTCTGTACAAAACTGAGAAATGGTTGCATAACCACACAAAACATCTAACTTTAGTTTCAGCAAATATATCCATGTCATTTTTGCACAATCATCTACTACTGTAAGAAAGTATTTCTTTCCATTATAAGTTGGTACTTTATATGGTCCCCAAACATCAATGTGTACAAGATCAAAACTAGACATACTAGGCGTTATATTACTGATATAAAAGGGTAATCTACATTGTTTAGCACAAGGACATACATTGCAGTTTTTCACAGTACTGGATATGTCACCAAGTTTAGCTCTAATCAACTTACTTAGTACATTGCTAGAAGTATGTCCAAATCTTTTATGCCACAATTATATTTCTTCTTTAGTCATACTAACAGTGTCCTTAGATTGTTGTACATGTAATCCTTCTATTTCTTCTTTTGAAGATTCAATTGATTCCTGATCCACTAATATGTATAGACCATCTTGTATCCTACCAATCTTCTTTAATATCCCACTGTAAAGATCCTGAAATACACAGAAATCAAGGTAGAAGGTTGCAGCACATTGTAGTTCTCTGGTTAGTTAAGTACAGACATTAAATTAAACTTAAATTGTGGCAAATAAAACACATTCTTAAGACACCTTCTGTTAGACATGACGCTTGAGCCTGTATGTGTTACTTTAACCCTTTCTCCATTAGGTAGATGTACTTGCTTATGATCAGATGTGTTCTCTATTCTAATTGCTTTATCTAGCATTTGTAAATCAGAAACCATATGATTTGTGACACCAGTCTCAAGAACTGTAGATTTCTTCAGATTGTGATTGCAGAAGCTTGGTACAAGTTTCAGTATTGATCGTGCTCTGATACCATGTAGAAATCTGGTGATATTCACTGAATATATGTAACACCCCATTTTTAACCGGAGTCGAAAACGGGATTCTAGCGAACCCTGCTTGAATAAAAGTGTTAGAAAATAAATAAAAGTGTTAAATGTTAAAAGAATACTAAAATTTAAAAGGATTGCTAGGAGTCGCCACCTAATTAATTTGGGTGAATTAGGACACCTAAATGTTAACTAGTTTAAAGTAAACATTAACTCCATTTAATGGTCTGCTAAACTTAATGAGATTCTGGTTAAGGATTCTTTATTATCCTAAAGGGAAGGGGTTAGGCACCCTAAAGGATCCGCTAACTTGCGGTTGTCCGTTCAAACCTAGGGTTAGTTATGCTAAAAAATGCGTGTTTTGAAAATATAAAAGATGCTTCAAAATATTTTATACAAAATGAAGTATGTTGATAAAAGTTTGTAAGACTAATGCTATAAAAATAAAATTTCACGGTATGCATTTATATTGTTTATAGATATATGCCATGTTGATTAATGATCAAAGATAAGCCTTTAAAATCAAATATATATGACGTAGTGCAGAAGGTGATTATTTTGTAATTTTATGATAAGAAGGTTATTCAACATAAATTATTCATATTATGCTAATAAAAGAACTTATGGGAAAAATCAATTCATTTTATCCTGAATTTTATAAGAAGTAGTACGTTAGTTGCGAGTTAAATTGTTAGTTAAGTTTAGACATGCATGACAAGCCCTTAAAATAAGTAATTTAAAAGTGTATTTCTGATTTTAAAACTACCCGCCCAATTTATTTATTCCAAGACTAATCGTTCTATGCCTCCTATTAATTACAAAGTTAGCTAATTAAATTTCAACAAATAAACAAACAAATATATATAAGGCGTAAGAGATTAAGAGGCCAAAGGATGCTCTTTGGGGATGACAACCCTTTTGTTTGGGAATGCGGAGGCGGAATGGTGTACAGTCACGGGCACTCATGCGGTGTGGCTTGTGAAGAGTCTCGTAATGAGATTGCTCGATGCATTTTCATGTAAAACAAGAGAAGAAAAGGATTAGTACATACCCTAAACATTTAGCAATAAATAAGCATTTTAGCAAACATATTTCCTATCAAACCCAGTGTATCCATGGAAAGACCAATGGGAATCAGTAGGCAAAACAGACAGTGAGCAACGAGAAGCAAGCGAAGGACTTAAACCAAATATATGTATAATTGTTATTATATTACTTCCAAAACGAAACAAAGACATTCGGAAAGAAAGTCAAAATACCCAAACATTTTAAATAAGAACCATGCTTTAAAATGCATCTGAGTAGTAGAAAACATGAGACTTGAACATTTAATGAATACATATACTTATGCTTGTACTCTTGTACATCCGGAGATGTATCCTCCGATTTAAAGCAAGCAGGCTAAGTATGCACTAACATATTCAATTTTATAACCAAAGAACCAAACAACTACATGATATTCAAAACAAACACCTACTTCATATCCTTTTTAAGCATATTGGGTGACATACTAAATATTCAGGCAGGGTATTCGCTCGATATATGGAGTATGTGTACTTGATACACAATCCTTTTATCTTATGACTTCAGAAACTGAGACAAGGGAACTTCCAGCAAACTGATGCAATACAACCTATGTATACCATACAAATCTTCAAAGAACTATCTCTATAGGACTCATTTATTCAAACTGCATTGATTCTTTTAAAACAGACATGTGAATCAAATGAGATGGATTAGAGCAAGCAGGCAAAGGCTATCATCACTTCTAATTAACATGAAATTCATAGACAAGCATTTTAGGACCAGAACAGAAACATATGTGCCTATTCTCTGACAGTTTAGGCGATCAGACACAATCCGGTAGATCAAACCAGTGGCTATGCAACATGTATTAAGTAAAACAAGTTGCAGGCTACTATGGTAGAATTATTATTTAGCATATACAGTCTTCATGGTGATCTTAAATGAGTTCCATATTCACATAATTGACTTAATGCATATACCAATAAACTCAAA
Source organism: Przewalskia tangutica (assembly GCA_029844215.1). Classification (NCBI taxonomy): domain Eukaryota; kingdom Viridiplantae; phylum Streptophyta; class Magnoliopsida; order Solanales; family Solanaceae; genus Przewalskia; species Przewalskia tangutica. The sequence continues at coordinate 8,634,970 of CM056718.1, read as the reverse complement.
CTTGTCATGTTTAGGACACCGCAATTTCGACATAGCCCAAATACATTAACACAAGCTGTAAAAGAGTAGTCTGACTTCATATTAGGCTCGGAATAGTCATTTCACATACCAAGCTTCTTATCATGTTTCCTATTATCAACTAGTTAACAGGGACATAAAGAGACGTTATTCGTCGGATCATATCATGAGCGTGCATATTCAAATCCATAAGGAAACGAAGAATCCAAGGCATGTAAAAGGAACAAAACCACAACTGCAAATCGAAATCCGACAATCACAGGTTGTGACTCTCAAAGAAACAAGAATAACTAATCCTTAGGCCAAACTATCTAGACCATGGTCTTTACTACACGATATCGGATGGCGTATTAATCCCATAATATAATCCTAACGAAAGATCCTACTGTTTATGATCGGATAAACATGGTCGACCACGCATGAAATAGCGGCGAATATGAATTTAATCGATAACTTGAGATGCAAAGTACCTCGATGATTAAATAGTTTGTCATATTGATTAATGCAATAATATGCGGACTACCACATATGTCACGAAAACATAGAAATGCCGATATGCGATGAAATCAATAAGGAATGGGATTTACCTTCTCGGCGTGACCGGGCAACGTATCAGTCGTCGGTCCCACTCGGGTTATGGGTTTGCGATCACGAATAACGGGGCGAGGTTTGTTTGCTGATTTTGGCTGGAATTGAAATAAGGGGACTCGAACTACCTATTCTTGCGATGCTAATGGTCTAGGTGCTGAGCCATAACTCCCGATGCTCTGCTGTTCTCGATTCTTCCCCTGGCTGAGTTCTGTCATCTGTGCTCTATCGGACTGCTGCCGTCTGTGCTCTTGTCCCCACTGCACTCTGCCCCCTTTGCATGATGACAAGCTTCTGTATTTATAGCTAATAACCTGGGTAATCAAGGCTGATTCTGTGAATTGATTCGTGCTTGATTTGTTACTGATTTCGCGCGATTCGAAACGATTTGGAAGGATTTGCTTAGTTATGGTAAGAGGAGCTGGCTAGGGTGCGTGGGTAAAGGGAAAGGAAAGTCGCCGGATTTTCCACCCTGAAAATCCGGCGAGATTTGCGGGTGAAGGGGAGAGGAGTAGGCGGTTCTTTTTAGGGTTGCTGAGGTTTCTTTTGTCTAAGGGCTGTTGAAGACGATATAGGAAAGGAAGTGAAGGGCTGGGGGTTTGGGCCTCTGATAAGGGATAAAGGTGTGGGCCGGGGCGACGGGTCACGGGTTAGCTGGGATAGTGGGCCGCGGGTTTGGGCTGGATAATTTAAAGGGTGGGCTGATTAGGGTAGTATTAAATTAGGTTAGTTATTTTAATTAGGTAGAGTTTTAAGTGTTTAATTAGCTAATTAGTAGTAAATTAGATTAATAAATTGTGCTTAAATTATCTAGGTGCTTTATTAATCTAAGCTTGAGTTTTAAAATTATTGCAAAAAATAAAGACGGGCGTGCTATTTAATTAATGCTTAATATTTTGGAATGCGGCGCTATTATTAAATTGTTTATTTATGCATGTGTTAATGTATTATTGTTGCATTTTATTATTTTAAAATTATTGTTGAAAATTAGTGTGACTCTATAGTTAATGACTGGACGGGAGGGTCAAAATTGGGTGTCAACAGTTGTCCCTCTTTGTATGGAGATGATGGAAGAATCTTCGGACAAAGACGTTGACTCATAGCCAATTTTGTCTCGATCCTCAGAATTGAAAGGTTTGGGCAATTAAGCAAGGCTGACGCAAAAAATTTTAAAAAATTGTCGATGTCGAGTTATGACGACACTGGGCTACCATGGTCAAACACCAAGGCGGGCTAACGCGGACTCAAAAATTATCCCAGTGTCGAGTTATGACGACACTGGGCTACCATGGTCAAAACACCAAGGCGGGCTAACGCGGACTCAAAATTTGTCCCAGTGTCGAGTTATGATGACACTGGGCTATGGTGCTAAAAATAAAAAATAGAAGTAAATGACTTGAACCTGGGGTGTACTGCTATCGACTTATGATGTTGGGTTTTATGGTGATGTGGAACGAGTGGACCGACGCTTGAGGCCGCTTCTGCCATTTGTTGGGAAGGTTGGCCCCCCAACAAATTGCCCCGGTTCGCTGTAAGAGAAAATCCACGTTGTGCTCCATCTTTTGCAGTTCCTGTAGATTGAAGCTAAGATAGAAGCATTAGTGCATAACTGTCAAAACAAAACAATGTAAGAATGTGAATTTTGTGTTGTGGTTGTAGTCAAATGAAATGGTGTGATGATACGCCGTCTTGTATAGGCGAGATGTAGATGACGCCTTGTATGGGCGGAATCGTCTTGTATGGACGAAAAATGCAAATGTTAAATCGTTGTATAAACGAAATGCAAAATGACGCCTTGTATGGGCGTTATTGCGTGTATAGACGAAATGCAAATGTTAAATCGTCGTTGTATGGACGAGATGCAAACGACGCCTCAGTGGCATAGATAAAAATTGTTCTATATATGGAGTTGTGTCGTAATTCACGCGTAATCAAAACTAGATGAATTAAAGTGTAAATGATGTAGCTTGTGGTTTTTGCAAGATGTATTTGATGTAGACTTGTTGCAGTTTGACTTTGTGAGCGAATCTGTTGTGTTGGAATGTTGCTATTGGCGTCATTTTCGGACTTGTCGCTGTTTTTGGACTTGTTGTGTTGATGACGTCGTTGCCTTTGGATTTGTTGTGTTGATGACGTCGTTGCCTTTGGATTTGTTGCTGCTGCCCCTGTAGACTAAAGCTCAAGAAAGAGTTAGTGCATAACTGCTAAGACAGAATAATAATAAAGCATAAAATGAGAAAAATGCAATTTTGAGAACAGAGAAAATCGTTCCTGCGTAGATGTGATATGTTGATGATGGCGTCGTTTTCGGACTTGGCGTCGTTTTCGGACTTGTCGTCGTTTTCGGACTTGTCGTCGTTTTCGGACTTGTCGTCGTTTTCGGACGTGGAGTCGTTTTCGGACTCGGAGTCGTTTTCGGACTCGTCGTTGTTTTCGGACGGGGCGTCGTTTTCGAACGTGGCGTCGTTTTCGGACGCGGAGTCGTTTGGACCGAGTCGTTTGACGCGAGTCGTTTCCGGACTGAGTCGTTTTGGACTCGGCGTCGTTTTGACGTGGCGTCGTTTTGACGTGGCGTCGTTTTGGGCGTGGCGTCGTTTTGACGCGAGTCGTTTCGGACTCGAGTCATTTGGACTCGGCGTCGTTTTGGACGCGTGGCGTCGTTTCGGGCGTGGCGTCGTTTCGGGCGTGGCGTCGTTTTGGGCGTGGTGTCGTTTTGGACTTGGCGTCGTTTTGGGCGTGGCGTCGTTTTGATTCGAGTCGTTTCGGCCTCGGCGTCGTTTTGGGCGTGGCGTCGTTTCCGGACGCGAGTCGTTTCGGACCGAGTCGTTTGGACCGGCGTCGTTTTGGGCGTGGCGTCGTTTTGGGCGTGGCGTCGTTTTGGGCGTGGTCGTTTCGGACTTGGCGTCGTTTTGGGCGTGAGTCGTTTCCGGACTCGAGTCGTTTTGGACTCGGCGTCGTTTTGACGCGTGGCGTCGTTTGGACTTAGCGTCGTTTGGACTCGAGTCGTTTTGGACTCGGCGTCGTTTTGGACGTGGCGTCGTTTTGGGCGTGGCGTCGTTTTGGGACGCGAGTCGTTCCGGACTGAGTCGTTTTGGACTCGGCGTCGTTTTGGACGTGGCGTCGTTTTGGACGCGAGCCATTTTCGGACTTTCTTTGATGCTCGCGTATAATAAATGCTCGCAAGCTAAGCTTGAGAAAAATTAGTGTATAGCGGTAAAACAAGATGATGAATATATGAGAAATGCAATTATGTGAATAAGGATGTCTTCCCTGTATGATATGTGGGGTGTTGTGAATGCTGATATGTTGTCCTTGGCGGACATCTGGATCTTGCCGTGACAGTGCCATGATGCCTTTGTTGTGATCGTTTGTGAACCGTATGGATTGTCGTGATGTCTTTGTTTTGCGTTTGTGCCTTGCATGAGTTGCAATTTGACTCTAGGCAGCCGATGCGCTATAATTTGTTCTTGGATTTGAACTCGATTGTTGATGTATATACGTCCTGCTCGAAGAATTTTGTTGTATTTTCGCTTCTACTAGCATAGAACTTTGTTGTACCTACGCTAATATGAAGGACTGCGCCAAAGAAAATTTTGTGAATTTGAGGGCGGTTGATTCGCGTTGACTTTGTAGTTTTGACTCTTGATGTCGGACGTCTGCCTTGTTTGGGACTCATAACCCACTGGTTTCCTACCTTGTCCCGATTTGAATATCTGAGGCGTCTTGGCATAAAGTGGGTCTTAATGGGGTTGCTTGTATATTAAGTGTATTTTTGTTATTTTCAAAATGAAGGGAAAGTTTCCTAATGGTGTGACCGAAGCCGATTTAGGCGCTCGTATCCCAGGGAATCGGTCATGGCGTAGTTCATTACAAGCGAATATTGGGTAAAATTCTAAAGGTGGGACCGGCGATATGGCGCCACGTATCCGCGAGGAATCAGTCACGCGTAGTTCCAAAGGTTTGTGATATTTGAGCCTTTCTATTTCGCATGACTTCCATTTTCGCGATAGTTCGGCGAGGTGTTGATCATTGGCGTTTCTCATTTCTAACGCCTCTGCATCCTCTACGAGGAGCGGGATGAGTCTAAGTTGTTTCGTTAGGTGCCTCTGGATTAGTCATTTATTGGATGATTGTGCTTCTACCAGTCAACGCGAATCAACCTTTTGGGGATAAGCTAGGCAAAAATAATCCTTTAACAAATGAAGCAAACCAAGTTAGTATAATATGCAAAAAGTTGCAGGCAATATATACTAATAAGCAAATTGCAAATCAAGTGCGTGTTCTAATATGTTTGGGACCTCTTTATGCCAGAGGTAGGCCTAAACGTCACATATGCGAGGTTATGATGGATTTGTCCAAGTCGCCCAACTGTAATGCTTTTGTTGGAAATGGCGACCAAATGACGGTGCACTTTTTCTAATTTCAGCATGACATGATTAGGTTTGGATTTGTCTATCATTGTCAAGCTACACATAATATGCTGGTTGGTCGTTGGGTTGAGAAATCCGTCGACAAGTTTGGTGTCTTCCTAATTGTGGTGTCGATGCCAGGGACCGACCCACCTAAGGTAAATGCATGCCCTAAAATAAAGGGTGGTATAGCTCTATCTTAAGTTTCTAAGATTTGGATTTTCTAGACGCAAGGTTCCCGAGCGGACAACTCGAGTGAGAAGGCTACGCGGCTGATCAGACGAACCGATCTAACTCCGCGCAGGCGCCAACTCTCCTAAATGTGGGTGTTTGAAAGAAATTTGCAGGTGCGCAAAGCACACCCGCGTGTGAGTGTGTGTTTGTGTGAATTTTCCAGAGCGGAAGAAATATGAGCGGAATGCCAGTTTAAGGAAAGCAGTAAAGCAAGTAGCAATCAAAATGAATAAAGCAAAATACAGCACGCAAAATGCAAAAGTAATGCCAAATAATAACCCTAGATCTGTTGTGGTTAAGAACCTAAAATCCCCAGTGGAGTCTCCATCTGTAACACCCCATTTTTAACCGGAGTCGAAAACGGGATTCTAGCGAACCCTGCTTGAATAAAAGTGTTAGAAAATAAATAAAAGTGTTAAATGTTAAAAGAATACTAAAATTTAAAAGGATTGCTAGGAGTCGCCACCTAATTAATTTGGGTGAATTAGGACACCTAAATGTTAACTAGTTTAAAGTAAACATTAACTCCATTTAATGGTCTGCTAAACTTAATGAGATTCTGGTTAAGGGTTCTTTATTATCCTAAAGGGAAGGGGTTAGGCACCCTAAAGGATCCGCTAACTTGCGGTTGTCCGTTCAAACCTAGGGTTAGTTATGCTAAAAAAATGCGTGTTTTGAAAATATAAAAAATGCTTCAAAATATTTTATACAAAATGAAGTATGTTGATAAAAGTTTGTAAGACTAATGCTATAAAAATAAAATTTCACGGTATGCATTTATATTGTTTATAGATATATGCCATGTTGATTAATGATCAAAGATAAGCCTTTAAAATCAAATATATATGACGTAGTGCAGAAGGTGATTATTTTGTAATTTTATGATAAGAAGGTTATTCAACATAAATTATTCATATTATGCTAATAAAAGAACTTATGGGAAAAATCAATTCATTTTATCCTGAATTTTATAAGAAGTAGTACGTTATTTGCGAGTTAAATTTTTAGTTAAGTTAATACATGCATGACAAGACCTTAAAATAAGTAATTAAAAAGTGTATTTCGATTTTAAAACTACCCCAATTTATTTATTCCAAGACTAATCGTTCTATGCCTCCTATTAATTACAAAGTTAGCTAATTAAATTTCAACAAATAAACAAACAAATATATATAAGACGTAGGAGATTAAGAGGCCAAAAGGATGCTCTTTGGGGGGATGACAACCCCTTTTGTTTGGGAATTCTGAGGCGGAATGCGGTGTACACAGATGCGGGCACTCATGCGGTGTGGCTTGTGAAGAGTCTCGTAATGAGATTGCTCCAATGCATTTTCATGTAAAACAAGAGAAGAAAAGGATTAGTACATACCCTAAACATTTAGCAATAAATAAGCATTTTAGCAAACATATTTCCTATCAAACCCAGTGTATCCATGGAAAGAACAATGGGAATCAGTAGGCAAAACAGACAGTGAGCAACGAGAAGCAAGCAGAAGGGACTTAAACCAAATATATGTATAATTGTTATTATATTACTTCCAAAACGAAACAGCACATTCCAGCAGTAAAGTCAAAACAGTCCAAACATTTTAAATAAGAACCAGGCTTTAAAATGCATACAGAGTAGAGAAAACATGAGACTTGAACATGCAATGAATGCATATACTTATGCTTGTACTCTTGTACATCCAGGAGATGTATCCTCCCAGATTTAAAGCAAACAGGCTAAGTATTCACTAACATATTCAATTTTAAAACCAAAGAACCAAACAACTACATGATATTCAAAACAAACACCTACTTCATATCCTTTTTAAGCATATTGGGTGACATACTAAATATTCAGGCAGGGTATTCGCTCGATATATGGAGTATGTGTACTTGATACACAATCCTTTTATCTTATGACTTGAATCGAGACAAGGGAACTTCCAAAGAAACGATGCAATACCTATGTATACCATACAAATCTTCAAAGAACTATCTCTATAGGACTCATTTATTCAAACTGCATTGATTCTTTTAAAACAGACATGTGAATCAAATGAGATGGATTAGAGCAAGCAGGCAAAAGCTATCATCACTTCTAATTAACATGAAATTCATAGACAAGCATTTTAGGACCAGAACAGAAACATATGTGCCTATTCTACGTGATTTAGGCGATCGGACACAATCCAGAGATCAAACGGTGGCTATGCAACATGTATTAAGTAAAACAAGTTGCAGGCTACTATGGTAGAATTATTATTTAGCATATACAGTCTTCATGGTGATCTTAAATGAGTTCCATATTCACATAATTGACTTAATGCATATACCAATAAACTCAAACTTGTCATGTTTAGGACACCGCAATTTCGACATAGCCCAAATACATTAACACAAGCTGTAAAAGAGTAGTACAACTTCATATTAGGCTCGGAATAGTCATTTCACATACCAAGCTTCTTATCATGTTTCCTATTATCAACTAGTTAGCAGGGACATAAAGAGACGTTATTCGTCGGATCATATCTGAGCATGCATATTCAAATCCATAAGGAAACGAAAAATCCAAGGCATGTAAAAGGAACAAAACCACAATCAAATCGAAATCCGACAATCACGAGGTTGTGACTCTCGAAGAAACAAGAATAACCGATCCTTAGGCCAAACTATCTAGACCGTGGTCTTTACTACACGATATCGGATGGCGTATTAATCCCATAATATAATCCTAACCCAGTATCCTACCTGTTTAACAGTCAGATAAACATGGTCGACACACCACAAAATAGCAGCGAATATGAATTTAATCGATAACTTGAGATGCAAGGTACCTCAGTTGATTAAATAGTTTGTCATATTGATTAATGCAATAATATAGACAGACTACCACATATGTCACGAACACATAGAAATGCCGAGATCTGACGAAATCAATAAGGAATGGGATTTACCTGAGGCGTGACAGAACCGGCGTATCAGTCGTCGGTCCACTCGGATTATGGGTTTGCGATGCGAATAACAGGGGCAAGGTTTGTTTGCTGATTTTGGCTGGAATTGAAATAAGGGGACTCGAACTACCTATTCTTGCGATGCTAATGGTCTAGGTGCTGAGCCATAACTCCCGATGCTCTGCTGTTCTCGATTCTTCCCCGGTGAGTTACATCATCTGTGCTCTGTCATTTCCGTTCGTGCTCTTGTCCCCACTGCACTCTGCCTCTTTGCGTGATGACAATTACGTATTTATAGCTAATAACACAGGTAATCAAGTGATTACGTGAATTGATTCGTCTTGATTTATTCTCGATTTCGCGATTCAAACGATTTGGAAGGATTTGCTTAGTTATGGTAAGAGGAGGCGCTGGAGTGCGTGGGTAAAGGGAAAAGAAAGTCGCCGGATTTTCCACCCTGAAAATCCGGCGAGATTTGCGGGTCAAGGGGAGAGGAGTCGGCAGTTCGTTTTAGGGTTTCTGAGGTTTCTTTTGTCTAAGACATTGAAGGCGATATAGGAAGGAAGTGAAGGGTGGGGGTTTGGGCCTCGATAAGGGATAAAGGTGTGGTAGGCGACGGGTCACGGGTTAGCTGGGATAGTGGGCCGCGGGTTTGGGCTGGATAATTTAAAGGGTGGGCTGATTAGGGTAGTATTAAATTAGGTTAGTTATTTTAATTAGGTAGAGTTTTAAGTGTTTAATTAGCTAATTAGTAGTAAATTAGATTAATAAATTGTGCTTAAATTATCTAGGTGCTTTATTAATCTAAGCTTGAGTTTTAAAATTATTGCAAAAAATAAAGACGGGCGTGCTATTTAATTAATGATTAATATTTTGGAATGCGGCGCTATTATTAAATTGTTTATTTATGCATGTGTTAATGTATTATTGTTGCATTTTATTATTTTAAAATTATTGTTGAAAATTAGTGTGACTCTATAGTTAATGACTGGACGGGAGGGTCAAAATTGGGTGTCAACAATGTACACCTTGTTTATAAAAGTTGAAAGAATACAGATGAAGCAGAAGCAGTAATATTCAGAAGATAGAAAAGTGAAGGAGAAGAAGAGAGTAGATGAATCTCATATTTCCATTAATTTGAGTAGTTGATAATGTGGATATTACATTAATATATATATAGTTAATAACTAACTTGTAATTACTTTTAACTTTCTAACTACCTTGCTAACTTTTTAACTTCTTTGTTAACTAACTCCCTAACTTCTTAACTATTCTTTTAAGTTTATTTTATGTCTCAATAGAATACAATCCACTTGTCTTTAACTTCTAAAATACAAATCTCTAACCGTGTTTTTGGTTACTATCCCCTGAAAACATAGTTATTTGAGTTGGCTAACCTATCTTTCCATTTTAATGAGAACGATTTTGTCATTATCCAGAGTTTGTTAAAAGGCTAAGCGGCAGTGCTCCCAACTTTAAGAAAAAGTCTTATTTATGAGAAGTTATTTAATTTATGTGATCCTGCAACTACAAGTCAATGCTTAGACTTAAGAAAATAAATTGATTACTAAAAAAAAAAGAGTTGAATATTCCAAGGTCTCTCTTACGTAGAGGCACCTGATTCCGTGAACCTCTTTGTTGGCTACCAAATAACATAAATTTAGTTCTTAAGCGATCACATTAATAACCTCATAAGATCTCTATTTGACTTTAATTGAGTCAAATTAAACACTGAGCATGTTCAGAATTAATTAGTGTTTAGTAAGAAATAGAAAATATTAAAGATTAATTATTACTAATTAAACAAGTAAGCATGGTTAGCTATGACTTCATTAAGCTGTTAGCCAACACAAAGTGGCATTTGTTGGCTTCGACTCATCTCCAATACATATTTACTAAAATTTGTCTGTTGTTTAATGACAACTTGTTAATTTCAAATAATTTAAGGGTATTTTGCCATTATTATTATTATTGTTATTATTATTATTATTATTATTATTATTATTATTATTAATATTGATAGCGAATATATTTCTATATATTCTTCGTGTATTATGTAATTAATACAATGTGTGTAATTATGTAAAGTAGAGATTCTCATTCAATTAGGACTCATACTGTATACACTATATATATTTTATTATGGGAAAGACAACACTCAAAGAGAGATTAATATTATTCTACGATTATTATTATTATTTGCTTACTATGTTTTAGGCTTATTGTACTTCTAGGTTTAGTGAGTGCAGTTAAGATAAGTGTCTCTCGACTCATACAATTAATGGCTTTTTTGAGGTAAAATTATGAGGTTCACCCCCAAAAGTTTGCTATTTTTTTAGGTGGTGACTGTAGTCACCCTCAAAATTTGCTAGGTGGTGACTGCAGTCACCCCCAAAATTTGCAAGGTGGTGAGTCACCACCTAGACCACCATTGTTGTCTCCGGCGAAGTCACACAACCACGGGTGATGACCAAACACAACCACTGGTGAGCCCCCATATACCTAGATATGAACACCGCCGATTACCACACCACCAATAACATCAATCCCTCACTATCTCACTACTAGATCCGCCGACCACTATCGTCGGAGCTCCAAACTCCGACGATCTCACCAGACCACTATACACCCAACGTCTTCCCTTGCTCCCTCTCTCGTTCCCTTCTTCTCCATAGCCACTATTGCCCTGTCAACAACTGAAACCTCCTCGAACCACCCAACTCAGTCAACAACCACAAAGTGCCTCAACATCACTGTCAAACTATACCATCACACCCACTATTTCGGTGGAACGCCGGTGACAAATCAACCCACCTTATGCTATTTTTTGGGGTGACGTGGACTCCGATTTGAAAGAACGGAATGGATTGTATCGGAGATGGGGTTGATGAATGAACGGAGAGCGGCGCCGATGATGGTTTGTTGGGTGTCGGTGGTGGTTTGGGGGTTGGAAATTGAAACAACGGCTGATGGTGATATCAGTTCGGATCCGACGTGGAGTAACGGGTACGGGTATGAGTTAAGGGTGCAAATGGGTGGATCCGATGTGGAGCATCTATATGGATCCGACGTGACGTCCAACTCATATATTCGTCCATTCGAGGTCAAATTTAACAAGTATACTAACGGGAAAAATATATTTGATCTTAAAGTTTGACGGAAGGCAATGTTATTCCATAAAGTATAGTTGGAGGGAATTTTTTACCCATTTCCCTTTTTTATGTTGTGTCAAACCAACAGTTGGTTTTGACTTATCAAGAGTACAAATCTAGTTAAGGTGTTTACTTCAACACCCATTGTATTAGTATGATATTATATTCTAATCCTTACTTAAATTACAAATAAGCTAGTTGGCATTAATTGCTTGATAATATACTTATGTACATATTACGTACACGCATGAGTACTCGAAACACGAGCACGTGTCCACGGGTGCATTAATTCAGCAGCCTAATTAAATAATTAAATTGACTAACCATGTACTAATAATCTTTTTTAATATAAACGACCTCAAACATGACAGCTGAGATATGACTGAAAATTAGTGAAAGATTATTTAAATCAAAGCCACAGCAACTTAATTAACTAACCGTTTATTATTAACATAATTAAGTCAAATTAAGCATTTTAGAGTGCCATGGGTAGGGTTGGACATATATCGGTTCATACCGATTTTGTATCGAAAAAATCCAAACCGAAAAAAAAACGATTTTTTTAAAAAAAAAATGAATCAAACTATTTAAAAAAAAAACAATACGTTCGGTTTATATTGTCGAACGTATCGGATACATCGATTTTTTTCTCGAAATTGAAATTGATACCTGATGTTGACATTCACACCTACATTACCATAAAATTCGTACGTTAAAATCTATTGTAAATCGCGAGATCTGTAGTGAAGAAAGGGAAAATTAGAAATCGATTTGGGGTAAACGTCAAATCGATTGGGAAGACGTACGTTTTTTCAAAAATTGGTGTTGTCAAACCGCCTTACGGCAGTTTGAAACAGCCCCATCTCGAAAAAATACGTGAAATCAAAAAAAATTGGATCAAGCGGACGTCCGAGCGCATAGTTATGACTGTTTAAAGTTTCACCAATTTACAACTATTTTATTTCTCCCTAATTAATGCTTCTTTCATATGATAATCAAGTTCGACTTCCATAAAAACATCATAGATTGGCTTCAATGGCTATGTTTTAAGAGATAGTAATAGCCTAAAATAAATAAGATTAATTACTAATATGCCCGGTTTTTTCGGTTCGGTTCATATCGGAAAAAAAAAGAACCGAACCGAAATCGGTTTTCTTTTTTCGGTTCGATTTTTTCCAAAATCGTTTTTTTTTAAAACAGAGTAAAAATCGAGCCGAACCGTCGATTCGGTTCGATTTTTTCGGTTCTCCGGATTTTTTGCCCACCTGCCCATGGGACACTATATATTAAACAGCCTTACCTTATCTGTAATAGTGTAAGAATGACGTGTAATGAAAGTGATTAGGCATTTATAACCTCCTACTCCCTATCACCCCCACCCCAACCCACCCCACCAAAGCATGTGTATATGTATCTATTGGTTTATTAATGATTATAATTAAGCTAATAGAGTCAAAACTATAGAGAAGTGAACTCTTGAGAGTCACTTATGGACAAGTTCCTAGTAAACTCAATCACGAAAGAATATAAAAATCGCTGTTTAATTGGATTTGATAACATCATTTTAAAGAGTGGGTTTGAAGTGGTTTCCACTCCACAAGTTGTAGAAAGAAAAAAATAGTACAAAACAAATGATTGTATCAATGTGGGACCTCTAGGAGAAAAGAAAGTTTATTTGGTTTTTGGTTTCTTTTAATTTATTTTCCCTTATACTATTGTGCATGGTGCATGTAATTTTCAAATCCTATCCCATCCTTCACTGTCTGTTTTCAATTATTTAAAAGTGTCAAATTCTAGTAAAAGCAATGAATGGTAAGTGATTTGTTCTTATCTGTTTAAGCTTGGATGAACAAAACTATCTGATATTTATATTGCTAAAAGCAAGTAGTTAGTAGAATAATTAAGATACATATAAACTGATCCAGCCATCATCATTATTAAAAAAAACATATAAACAGAGTAGCCTATTATTTTGTTTTTTGCGGGGTGGGTTGGGAGGTTTATGAAGGGGGGGGGGGGATTAATGATTGTTAGGGTACAAATCCATAAATGTGTGAGCTGACTAAGTTGTGGTAAGGTGGTGAGGGACCATGGATGACCACCATCCTCCTGTTTTTTTCATTTGGCTCAAAATTATTTTCAGGACCCATACCATATGAAAACAAAAATGGAAATATTGCATCAGAACTTTTGATCAAGTTGCAAATAATTAATGTTAGGATTGTTTTCTATGAAAACTAGGACAACCCTGGTTTTGTCTAGCACATTGATTTTAATATAGTTTTGAGGGAGCATATTCCTAATCCTACGTGCATATACACGGAATTGAATCCATTTTTGACTTCAAAGATATACATGCATGTTTTAATAATAGGGTTAAGTATCACAGTAAATGGTTTCCCACCTTCATCCATGGGTTCTACTCAGAGTACCAAAATTAGTTTAAGCTTTTGCATTTAACTTATTATAGCAAAATGGAATGACTACACATAAAATTTTGTTCTCATTACTGAGCATATACCTAGAGGTTCATTCTGGCGTAAGTGTAACGATCCGACCTCTCATTTTAAATATTTGCATCTAAATTTATGTCTTGTAGGAGTGATTTTTGTTGAAGATCATGATAAGACTAGTTAAATTATGATAAGTATGATTAGAGATAAGCATTATCATTAGAGATAAGTTGTATTGTAAGTGTTACTATTGTATTAGGAGTCTAAGTCTAGATGTATACAACTTGATATATAGTTGATATACCATTATTGGAACTTGTAAAAGAAGAAGAGATAAAGTGATCAATATAAGCGTTGCAATTTTAGGCGCAGTGCCGCGGCGCTCAAGGACAGGGCCGTGGCGCCGGAACAATGCAAAAATGACCGTCGACAGCGCCACGACGTCGAAACTTCAGAGAGGTCTGAAGATTTTGGAGCGCCGGGGCTTAGGGCCGCGGCGCTAATCCTCAACGGGAAAATTTCCAGAAAGCCAAAAGTTGTGTCTCTTCCCAAAGATCACAACCTTTGGACTAAAAGCTGCTTATGGACGAAAATATATGCAATATAAGCATGGTGATCACTTGCTAGAAGACACAACACACAATACAATACAATCAAATCATTAAACACAATTAATGATCTAAGATTGTGCTCTATCTTCTTCTTCTTCCTCCTCAAAAGAAATTTCTGAAGAACACAAATAATAAATTCGCCAGAAGTGATCACTTAGTTAGTTGTATCCTCAAGGCATACGTCCGAAGAACTACAACACAAATGGGGATGGATTTTTGTCTTAGGACACTGCATCGAGTATGCCTCTATCTACACCAAGTTAGTATGTGTTGTTCATACTGTTGATTTCATTGATGTTGATTTCAATTTTATTTGAATTATCATTATATTATTGTGGTTATACATTGAAGGTTTAGATTGAAACTAACAATCTAAGACAAAAATTCTCAGAAAATTTATTTTCTGACTGTGTGAAGCTTGATCGTCAATGGTGAAAAACCATGTGGAGAAACCCGAGAAAGTCAAGGGTTCAGATTTCAAACGCTGCCAACAAAAGATGTTGTTTTATTTGACCACTCTTCATGTGACAAATGTATTGACTGCTGAGGCTCCAACGGCATTGCCGGAAGGAGAAGGGGAGAATGCTCCTACTGATGCGGAGAAAGCCGAAAGGTTGAACGCTATTGATACTTGGTGGAGCCAAGAGTTTATTTGCAAGAACTACATTCCCAATGCCTTGGATGATACTCTCTATGACATATACTCCACGTTCGGATCAGCACGGGAGTTATGACAGTCACTGGAGAACAAGTACAAAAATGAAGTTGCTTGTTCTAAGAAGTTCGTCATCGGCAGGTTTTTCAACTTTAAGATGAGCGATGCTAAGGCAATTGTCAAGCAAATAGAGGAACTACAAGTCATTGTTCATGAACTAGAGGTTGAAGGTATGAGACTTAACCAATATTTCCTTGTTGGTTCTATTATTGAAAAATTACCTCCTTCTTGGAAGGATTTTAAAGTTTATTTGAAGCATCTAACAGAGGAGATGAGTTTTGAGCAACTGGTTCTTGAAATTCGTGGAGCCTAATGCCAACATAATAGAAGGCAATGCTTCCAAGGACAAGTTTCAGAAAGGCAAGGGAAAATTTGTTAGTGTCAAGCCATCTTTTTCAACCGGAAGGAATACACTAGCCCCACAAAGGACCAATGCATTCAAGAAATCACAACCGGGACTATGTTGGGTATGTGGAAAACCTGGTCACAGGGCAAAAGATTGTCGCCTTCGCAAGAGTCAAGGTGGTGGTGTTGGAGGTTCAAGTAATGTCAACCATACCAACCGGGCTGAAACTAAGAACCAAATTTATTGGGGTTGTGGCTGCTCAAGAAAATCTGGTTACGAATTCAACCGATTGGTGGATGGACACGGGCGCTACAAGACATGTATGTTCAGAGAAGGACATGTTTTCATCTTACCAAGCCATCAAGGATGGAGAACCATTGTTCGTCGGAAATGCCGCTTCTGTGAAGATAGAAGGGAAAGGGAATGTTACTTTGAGGCTCACTTCCGGGAATGATCTTGTGCTCACAAATATGTTGCACGTGCCTGAAATTTGTAAGAATCTGATTTCTGGGCCTGTTCTTAGCAACAAAGGCTTCAAAATTGTAATAGAATCTGACAAATTTGTACTCACCAAAGGTGAGGTGTATGTAGGAAAGGGTTACCTCAGTGAGGGGCTCTTCAAATTAAGCATTGTATCTACTCAAGCAATTGTCATTATTAATGAAAACACAGTCACTAGCACTGCTTCTCTGTATATGGTTGATTCCCCTTCTTTATGGCATTCTTGATTAGGCCATGTTAATTATTATTCCTTACAAAGAATGGTAAAGATAGGCATGTTGCCAAAGTATTCTATTAACAAAATGACTAAATGTGGGGTTTGCATAGAGTCAAAATATGCAAGTCATCCTCATAAATCTGTTGTGAAATCAAATGCAGTGATTGGTTTAATTAATAGTGATTTGTGTGATTACCGAGCAACCCCATCTCGTGGAGGAAAGAATTATTACATATCGTTTATCGATGATTATAGTAAATTTTGTTATGTATACTTAATACATACCAAAGATGAAGCTTTGAACATGTTTAAAACATACAAAGCAGAAGTGGAAAACCAACTTGACAAAAGAATTAAGATTCTAAGGTCAGACAGAGGTGGTGAATATCAATCAAATGAGTTCAAATAATTCTGTTCTACTCATGGTATAGTTCATCAAACTACTGCGCCATATACTCCAAAACAAAATGGAGTTGCCGAACGTAAGAATAGAACATTGAAAAATATGATAAATTCTATGTTTATTAGTTAGGGGGGAACCTCTTAGTCTATGGGGTGAGACACTAATTACTGTAAATATGATATTGAACAAAATTCCTCAAAAGAAAAATGATCAATCTCCTTATGAATTGTGGAAAGGAAGATTGCCTACTTTCAAAAGGATGAAAGTGTGGGGTTGCCTAGCGAAAGTTCAGGTTCATTTACCAAAGAGAACTAAACTTGGACCAAAAATGATGAATTACATATATATTGGTCATGCCAATAATAGTGCAGCATATAAGTTTTTGGTGTATCATTCTGATGTTGACGGTATTCACAAGAACACGCTAATGGAATCTGCAGAAGCAGAATTCTTTGAGGAGATTTTTCCTTACAAAGACAAGGATAAAAGTGTTTCTAATAATAAGAAGAGGACACTGCCTCAAAATGAGTCACACCAAAATGATGATCTTACTTCATCGGTTCAAGAAGAAAATTCTGAACCAAGGAGAAGTAAACGTGCAAAAATCGCCAAGGACTTTGGACCAGACTTTATGACATTTTCCATTGAAGGAGAACCTCAAACATATAGGGCTGCAATGGAATCATCCGAAGCACCTTATTGCAAGAAGGCTATCCAAAGTGAGGTAGAATCCATTGTACAAAATAATACATGGAAATTGGTTGGTCTCCCTCCGGGACAAATACCAATAGGCCATAAATGGAGAAATGGAAACTAAGGCCTGATGGTACTATAGAAAAATACAAAGCTCGTATAGTAGCCAAATGGTTTAGACAAAAAGAAGGTGTAGATTTCTCTGATACCTACTCACCAGTATCTAGAATTACGTCTATAAGGACGTTAATTGCTATAGCAACGATTCACAATTTGGAAATATACCAAATGAATGTGAAAACTGCATTCTTGAATGGTGCTAGACGAAGAAATTTACATGAAATAATCCAAAGGGTTTGTTGTTAAAGGTCAAGAGAAGAAAGTCTGTAAATTGATTAAGTCTTTATATGGACTTAAACAGGCTCCAAAACAATGGCATGAAAAGTTTGTAATACATTATTATCAAATGATTTTCAAATAAATATATGTGACAAATGTATCTACATTAAGGAATGTAATAATGCATATGTTATTATATGCTTGTATGTGGATGATATGCTGATTATGGGAACAAGTAAGGAGGTAATTAACCAAACTAAGAAGATGTTGCAAAAGTATGAAATATGATGCTTAAATGTCCATTAGTGCCAAAGTCATTAACAAAAAAGGAACAAGAAGATGTTTGAGAGGCAGAGAGGATGTAAAAATATAGAAAACATGAGAAGGAAAGATAGAAACTGCTTAAGAGGATGAGCGAGATTATTTTATTAACTTTAGGACTTTATCGATCCTATCATTTGCAGCCCGCTGATCATCGACCATTTTTTTGTGCAGTAACTTCACTTGTGCCTTCAACTGTGTATTTTTCTTTTTCAAAGTTGTAATGACACATGTTTCCTCACCTCCTTCTTCAAACATTTGCTTCTCTGCCTTTAGAATTGAGTTCTCAGCCATCAATCTAGCAATGTCAGCATTTTCTTGCTCTTATGCATTAATCAGGCTTGAAATTGTTAAACGATTCCCAATTCCTCCCTTTTTGGGCACACATTCACACTCCTCAAGAATGATGAGAGAGAACATTTACTTTTTCGTCCCCATAATTGATTTCCCAACCATGACTCCAAAATGTTCAAATATCTTGGTGATAAAGAACCCGGAGGCTAGCCCATGTTTACCATCTTTGACATTGACAATTTGCTTCATATGTTCTATCATGAGGGCGGACAAGCTAATAGGGTGGAAATTTTTCAAGGCTTCATGGAACAGGCTAGAAATCGCAACCATTACTCTTCGTTCAGATCAAGGTAGAAGCACCTTGTTGACAAGATTGAAGAGTAGTTGAAACTCAGGATTGAGTTCTTTTTTTTAGACCTTCTCCCTAGTCCCATTTCCTTTCTGTTTGGTCATGAGATTTAAGAATTTTGCTGAAGTTGATTCACTTTTAACAAATTTTAACCAATCGGTGGGAACTTCCAAAATTTCTCCAATTATTTCCTTATCCACATTGAATTCATTTCCATTTATACTTACCAATAATGAGTCATCAGTGACAATCAAATTCGTGTAAAACTAGTCAACTTCCTCTTTATATATTCTTGGAACTGGGGGTTTGAAAATATGATTCCATTTATGAAATTCAACCATTTACAACATTTTCTTCATCCCGAACCTTTCAGCTATTTTGGGGTCAAACACTCTCTCGCTCAGTATCTTTTGAGATTTCAAATTTTTTATTTTTTTCTTTGGACACCATTACAGACTTTTGTTTCTCTGGAGGAAAACTTGCTTCCTCATCCACATATGCCTTTCTTTTGCAAGAATGATAAATATTCTCATTTTATTTCTTATCATCAACATTAGAACCATGTGCACTATCTATTGCACTCTATCATTTTCTTGTTATTTCTTTCTTAGCCTCGTCACCATTAGCTCTAGTTCCCTATGCAACCCCTGCTGACTTGCCTTTCCTCTTTCTCTCAAGAAGAGTCTCATCCACCTCTTCCTTTTCATCAATTTTCACATCTGCTACATTAGAGGGTTCCAAGTTTTCTTCATCCATCAACCTTTTAACCATACGCCTTCAGTTCTTGCATTTTCCTTTCACTTTATTTGCTATAAGAGAAAATTCTAGTTAAGCATGACGTATTTGTCGAGTTTTAAGTTCCTTCTACGCAATGTGCTTACGCGCCCCAAACTTTAGATTAAACACATGATACAAGGGAACTTTATCATCATCCTTACCCCCTTTGGAGGAACTATCAGTGTCAGGCTCCTTTTCAGTAGAAATATTTCCTAGGGGTACATATAAGGTAAGCCCAAGTAGGGTATCCATATTTTTTGTGAGACATGTGTTCCATCCCATACAAGATATAAAATATGAAAAAGGGACTTAGACTTCCCTTAAGTGAATGCACTTATTTCCTCAACAGTGTTTCCACTCTTCAGTTTATTCATAGTCTCTAAGAACCTAGACACAACCTTAGCTTCTTCACTTTATAGTATTCTGGACCCTCTCTTTTCACCTTCATGAAGATTTCCATCAAACATATGGCCAACAGAGGACTCAGACTGCTCTTTGTCAGATTACTAATTAAGAGAGTAGTGGTACATGGTTCATGTGTAAATTTAGTAACCTTTTATCGTTCCTATTCAACACTATTTATAGAACTAGGTTGTGCAGACCGTTCATACATCTTTAACTTGTCACCCTCTATTTCAATTGGAGGCTGTTGTTGACTAGACACCTCAGAGTTCTCATCCTTTTTGTAAACGTGTAAATATAGGAAACAATATATTCCCTACCCATAATTAGAATATTTTCATATATTGTGTAAGTATAATTATGGTAAGACTAGGTTTCCTCTTTTCTATAGGCTTAGAATTCCTATTGTATAAGGGATGAATATTGTACTCTATATATACCTTGATATTAATGAAAGACTCGAGATTAATATCATCTTACATGGTATGAAGAGTCAAACACCCAAAACCCTAGAACTCTTTCTTCCTATCGCCGTCGAGAATCGCCCCCCCGGAACTTGCCACGGCCCCTCCCACAAATTTTAGGTTTTCTTCTTCATTCCTCTCATCTCTAAATGACTATCCCTGAATCTTCCACACTTTCTGAATCTTCTACCTCCACAAATCCCATCACCACGTTGTCATCCTCTTTTCATTCAAATTTCTAATCACATAAACATCAAGAACTCTATTCCCATTCTTCTTGATCAAGAAAACAGTCAGTATTCTCCCTTGGTTAAACTGTTTCATAATCATGCATGTCTCTATAACGTGCTTGATCACATCGATGACACTATTCCGCGCCCTCCGGAGGTTGATGAGTCTATTTGGCATCGTCTAGACGTCGGTGTCAAACATTGGATTTATGGTAGTATTTCTCAGGACCTTCTTCTTACTATCATGAAATCTGGCGCCACAGCCCTTGAGTTATGGAATCGTTTGGAGGAAATTTTTCAGGACAATAAGCACACCTGTGCTGTGTATTTAGAGGAGCAATTTCATAATACACGTCTTGAAAACTTTTCTAATATGACTGAGTACTGCAAACAGTTAAAGCTACTGACGGATCAACTTGCTGCTATCGACGAGCCTGTTACTGACACCAAACTGGTGTTACAATTGATTGCTGGCCTTCTTAAAGGCGAATATGATACTTTGGCCACCATGATTCAACAAGCAGATCTGTTACCCAGCTTTAACAAAGCTCGTTCGCAGTTGTTTCTCCAAGAAACTCGACGTGCTAAGCATGATGAGGACAGTCAGAAGGCATTAGCAGTCAAAATGCGCCCTCAATATCCAACGCCGCCAGAAAACTCTCAACCGCAGTAGAGACGCGGTGGAAAGAGTGACAAGGGCCGCGGCAGGGGAGGCCGTGGTCGTGGCAAGGGTCGCGGTCAACAGAACCAGCAGCAGCAACAACAATTGGGATCACAGAACAACTGGGCCGCGCTCGCCGGCATTTGCACCATGCGCGCCAAGTCTGAGCCGCGGCGCCCGGTTGAATCATGAATCGAGTCCATTCTAGTACCAAGAAATTTTACAATCTGTATTCTTACCCTGGTTTGTTGGGCCCCGCTCCAGCCTCGCAGCAGGTCCACTTCTGTAAGGTCAGGTTTTGCAGCCCTCATCCTGCATGACACCCACTGAGTTGGGACATACATTCAACACCCTCTCCATGCAACAGCCTGACAATACTTGGTACATGGACTCAGGCGCCACATCTCACGTCACCCAATCTGCAGGTACTATCCCTAAACTGTTTAGTTTAAAGCATCCTCAATATGTTACAGTTGGTAGTGGACAATGCATTCCAGTTAAAGGGTATGGTACCTCATACACACAACTTCCTCATCCACATTTCTCCCTAAAAACACCCTATATGCCTCACACGTGATTAAGATCTGTCCGCCAATTTACTCGTAATAATTCTGTCTCCGTGGATTTTGACCCTTTTGGTTTTACTGTGAAGGATCTTCATACGGGGACACCTCTTACGAGATGCAATAGCACGGGGGATCTCTATCCATTCACTTCCACCTCCGCTGCCAGATCTTGCTCTCCCGTCACTCTAGCGGTTGTTTCTTCTTCAACTTGGCATAATAGGCTTGGTCATCCAGGAGTCCCAATTTTTAATTTTCTTAAAGGCAATAATTTCATTGCTTGTAATGGGAAACTTGCCCAAAATTGTGTTTCTTGCTCTTTAGGCAAACATATTCGTCTTCCGTTTAAATCATCTACTAGTGTTACACTTGCTCCTTTTGATATTATACATGCCGATTTATGGATATCTCATATCTCTAGCTCTATCGGTCATAAATACTATCTTGTGTTGCTTGATGATTTTTCACACTATGTTTGGTTATATCCTCTTAAATTTAAATTGGAAGTGTTTGCCACATTTCTTGAGTTTCGCAAGTTTATCCACACACAATTTGGAAAAAGCATAAAATCATTTCAGTGCGATAATGGTCGTGAATTCAATAACTCTACGTTTCACCGATTTTGTACAAATAATGGCATGGTTTTTTGCTTCTCCTGCCCTCACACCTCACCACAAAACGGTAAAGCTGAAAGAATCATACGTACCATTAACAATATGATTCACACCCTATTGATTCATGCCCCCTCCCTCCTTCCTTCTGGGTATATGCTGCTAAAATGTCAGAATACATTCTAAATATTCTTCCTACTAGCACTCTTCACAATATGACCCCTACCGAAATCCTCTACCATAGAGTCCCCTCCTATGATCATCTATGGATTTTCGGTTGTCTATGCTATCCCAACCTCAGTTCTACCGCCCCTCACAAGCTTGCTCCTAGGTCTACTCCATGTGTCTTCCTAGGATTTCCGCCAAACCATAGGGGCTATCTATGTTATGACTTGTCGACCCGTCAAATCCACATATCTCGTCATGTCACATTCGACGAGACCACATTCCCATTTTCGAATCTTCCAAAATTCCAAAAACCAGACTACTCATTTCTTGACGAGCCCCCCATATCTCCACTCATCCTCAAACAACTCACGTCCTCTGTTCCATCGTCAGAGCCGCGACACCTGATTTCTAGTGAGTAATATTCAGGAATACCGTCGACAGCGCCGCGGTGCCCAAACTTCAGAGACGCCTGTCAACCTTCTAGAGCCGCGGCGCTTGATCCAGGAGCCGCGGCTCCTCCGATGGCTTCACCCCCACCTTCTCCTTATCCGACTTTATACACCGTCTCAGACATCACTCCGCAACCCACTGTCCCTACTCATCCAATGAAAACTCGTTCAAAGCATAGAATCTTCAAACCCAAAGTCTATTTCAACTTGTCTGCCCAAACCATCTCTCCACTTCCAAAGAATCCAAAATTGGCCAAAAAAGACCCTAATTGGAATACGGCTATGTATGAGGAATTCAATGCTTTAACTAAACAACACACGTGAGATCTAGTACCTAGACCTGAGGGGGTGAATGTAATTCGATGTATGTGGCTTTTTCATTACAAGTTTAGAGACAATGGGAATCTTGAGAGGTATAAGACCCGTCTTGTGGATAATGGAACAAATCAGTAAGAGGGCATTGATTGTGGAGAGACCTTCAGCCCGGTTGTCAAACCGGCTACTATTCGCACAGTTTTGAGCATTGTCATGGGCAAACACTGGCCGATCCATCAACTTGATGTGAAGAATGCATTCTTACATGGAGACCTGAAAGAAACAGTGTACATGCATCAGCCGCCTGGGTTCACCCATTCAGCAGTCCCTCACTATGTGTGCCGTCTCCGCAAGTCACTATATGGCCTGAAACAGGTTCCCCGTGCGTGGTATGATCGATTTGCCAGGTATATCTTGCAGATTGAGTTTGTATGCAGCAAGAGTGATACATAACTCTTCATTTTTCATCGAGGTAGTAGCACTGCTTACTTATTACTGTACGTGGATGATATTGTTCTGACTGCCTCCTCAGATAGATTGAAAAATAAGATTATTGCCTTGCTTAAGTCCGAATTTGTAATGACTGATTTGGGAAAGCTGAGTTATTTCTTGGGGATATCAGTGATCAGGTCTGTCAATCACATGTTATTGTGTCAGCGTAAGTATGCAGAGGAGATAGTGTACAGGGCTAAGATGGCGACTTGCAAAGTTATGCCTACTCTAGTCGATTCGAAATCTAAGCTCAGTGCTATGGATGGTGCTCTAGTCTCTGATCCTACTCTGTATAGGAGACTTGCAGGTGCACTTCAGTATCTCACATTTATCAGGCCAGACATAGCTTATGTTGTTCAGCAGGTGTGCTTATTCATGTATGCCCCTAAGGAGTCTCATTTCACTGCTCTTAAGCGTATCATTCGATACATTAATGGTACTCTTGATTATGGTTTGCACCTATACCCTTATGCGCCAAATAGGTTGCTCTCATATACAGATGCAGATTGGGCAGGGTGTCCGGACACGCGATGCTCCACCTCCGGCTTTTGTGTTTTCTTAGGGGATAATCTGATTTCTTGGTATGTCAAGCGACAGGCTACCCTATCTAGATCCAGTGTCGAGGCTGAGTGTCGCGCACTTTTTCGACCGCGATATTTAAATAAAAACTCCTTCTTAATAAAATGTTAGAAAAATAAAATAAATGCTAAAAGTGCTAAAATGTGCTAAGATGTTAAAGGTACCAAAATGCTAAAGGTAGTGCTAGGGTTCGCGGAGTCGCCACCTAATTAGTTTGGGTGAATTAGGACATCTAAATGTCGACTAGGTTAAAGTCAACACTAACTCCATTTTTTATGGTCTGCAAAACTAATATGAGATTCTGGATAAGGGTTCTTTATTATCTTAAAGGGAAGGGGTTAGGCACCCTAAAGGATCCGCTAACTTGCGGTTGTCCGTTCAAACCTAGGAAATTATTATTGCTAAGAGTGCATGTTTGAAAGATATTTAATAGAAAGTATTTTTTGCCGACATAAAATGTGATATTTGTTTAAAATATATAAAGTTAGTTCTAGTTGAAAACATACATTAGAGAGCCTATGCAATTATTTTGTAAAGTATATGTGTTGCTTAGCGTAATATAGGAGTGATAATAAAAAGTCTATTGTGACCAAAATGTATACTTAGGCATAGGATATGAAAAATATATATCGTGCAAGGGCTAAGAATCCTACAATTTATATATTTTTTATGTGGATGTTAATAGGAATAAAACTGATTTCTCTCAGGTTAGGATTTTAGCGATAAATAATGTCTTGGCTACTTAAATAATTATGCGAATGGGAAATTACTAAATGGTTTAATTATAACTTAAGCAAGCTAAAATAATTAACTTAAGGGGAAAGCAAATCTCTAATGTCAAGCTACTTTCTAGTCTAAGGTTTAACTATTATAAATATCCTACTAGTAGCGTAATGTTAGACAAATAGTTACAATAAATAAATGGGGGAAAGGGGAATCAGTAATAAAGACTCGAAGAAATGGCGAAGTCATTTCGCCTATGGTTTGGAGTTTATGATGCGGAGAGGATGAAGCACATAAGATGCGGGTCTTCATTTGTTGTAGCTTGTAATGAGTCTCGCCATGAGACACTTCGTTTTCGCTCCGATGCATTTCATGTAAAAAAAAAAGATAAGGATTAGTATTTGTCAGAGTTTATCAAATGATACAAGTGAATGAAATACTCATATAAACTTGACTTAACTATTACCTAATCTAAAGTAAAATGGCAAGCACAAGCAAAGTAGATCTTAATATTTGTTCAAACAATTGTGGACCTCAAATGCAAATGGTGCGCAACAGATGCCAAAGCAGCTTAACATTTTTTTTTTGTAAACAATTTGAGTATACCGAGACTGTATTAGGACATGTAAGTTATATTAGAGCTGACTTTTGACAAGCAAACTGGCTATGTTGTATTTTGAGCTAAACTTTATTGTGCTAAGTTAAACCAAGCCAAGATGTATGTATATTTGCAACGGAAAAAGGGTAAATATAGTCTAAATTAATCATTTCAAACGAAATTAGCAAACACCCATCTGAGAGTAACATTTTTTTTTGTAAACAATTTGAGTATACAGAGAATGTATTAGGACATGTAAGTTATATTAGAGCTGACTTTTGACAAACAAACTGGCTATGTTGTATTTTGAGCTAAACATTATTGTGCTAAGTTAAACCAAGCCAAGATTCATATTCAATTCCAAGTTAACAGG
This sequence comes from Przewalskia tangutica, assembly GCA_029844215.1. Lineage (NCBI taxonomy): Eukaryota > Viridiplantae > Streptophyta > Magnoliopsida > Solanales > Solanaceae > Przewalskia > Przewalskia tangutica. Next base: position 8,608,983 of record CM056718.1, on the reverse strand, counting down.
ATAGACACACAAACATGATGTATGCAGGGGCAGTCCAATAGATGCATTAGACTGCTGGAGGTGCTGGGCAGTGGCAACATAGTTAGACTGAGATCAGACAGCTCATAAAGCAACTTACATCAGACAGTTCTGTTAGAAGTAAATGATCAAATAAGAGCCATTTTATCACCAATACAGGGGGGAGATGTATATATGCACAAATTATCTATGAAGTCAACAAACAACTAAAATGACAGAAGTAGATTCGAGGGCCTGATTCCAGATTGCACACATACCAAAAGACAACACGAAGATGAAGGAGAAAAAATAGGATAAACCCGAGACATACACACACCAGATAGATAATACAAGATTATGTCTCGAGTCCTGGTATAATACTAAATAGACGTGCATATGATGGAATCATAATTCTAACATGATACCTAGACCACCCATATAACTAAATCTAGGGCTATTCTACAAAAGGTTATACACTTAGCCATTTGTAATGGAAGTACTCCTACAAAATCCAAGATATAATAAATATATGCTCAAGACTGAATCAACATCAAACATACTAGAAGTCATAACTAACGTATTTTATCTGAACTCACATATTCGAACAATGACTAAATTAAGCCAAATACATTCGACATAACAAACACATAATCATATCGTATAGAACACACAATACGAAAATAGCTGAGTAATAGAAAGAGAGCGAGTTTTAGTTTACCTTCTCCGGGCAGCGAACCGAGGCAGCATATCAAGTCTTCGATTCACTCGGGATCCATTGTGATGCGTTTAAAAGAGAGGTGCGAGACTTACTTGATAATTATTGCTTGATTCTTTTCTACGGTTTCTCGATTTCTTACTAATTGAGTCCTTCTCTTGAGACTGACTTTTCGATGCTTTTTCTACTGGTTTTTTATTGTTGAAAGGTTCACTCCTTTCCTGATTGATGCTTATTGATGCGCGAAAAGATGCACACACTTTAACGCAAGTGCACGTTATCGTGACAAGTAATATAGTCTAGGTAAGACCGAATATCGTCCACAAGGATTAGTGTTCAAGTACCAATTATCTATCTTTTGTTATCTATTTGGTAACCGATATTTGATTTTGTTGATTATAACTAACAATTATAAATACTAATTAACTAAGTGTTTACTTCAGTAGTGGTGGAAATAGGGCTTCCAAGTCTCCTCAACTATCCGCTTATGTTACTTATTAATGCAATGAATTATGGTTCTTCTTCTTTTGGAGCTAGCAGGTTTACTAAATCATTTTATACTCCCGTTAAGGCTATATAAACACTCAACCCCAGTAGCGCTCCTTTCTACCTTTCGGTGATAAGGATGACTCTATAGGAGGATTAAGACCAAAAACCTAGTTAATCGTCACGCGCCATGCGTGAAATTAGGTGTTTAAACCTCTCATTAACGCTACACAAGTAATTGAGGTATTTTCATGCCCAATCCAAAATATGTCTACCCAACTTACAACATAGTCACAACCTCCTCCTTTCGAAGTTTGATTAGAAATTATATAAGTAATGATAATTAGTGATCAATTAATTACCAAGCATTCAAAGCAATTATTGGGTAAATCTCAACAATAAGAAGAAAACCATAAACATGCATTAACTCATAACATAAGTTTCAAGTGATTTGACATGGAAAGCCCTATAATAGAATTAGTTCCTAGCCATTGACATGACAAGAACTAATTCAATATCAAACATAAAAACTGAAAGTAAAGTAAAGAAAAAGAAAAGAAAATTACTAAGTTAAGGTCTCCAATCTTCAACTTCAAAAAATCTTGTGTTTGTGCAAGAAAGGGAACCCTTGAAAAATGCCTAGGGTTCTCCTTTTATAGGCTCAAAACCGCCTCAAACTTTTCCCTTCAGGCCTGGCCCAGAAAAACGTCTAAAAACTTGATTTTCCCGCGTCGGCGCTCGATATCGGCGCGCACGAACTTCAAACCCCTCCGATGATTAAGCGCTGCGCACTCTGGCTGTTCGAGGCCGCGGCGCTAAACTTCGCGACCTCTGGATATTGGCCGGGTGCTCGAACTTGTTGGCATGGTGCCGCGGCGTGTCCGCGTGCACAGTTCGCCACTTTCTCTGCTTTTAAGCTCTGGAACCTCCACTTTTGCCCTCTTTTCGCTCCTTCCCCGCCATTGGGCCATTTTAACCACTTTGACTCAAAAGAAAGAAAATCTATCCTAATACGACACGTATTTGTACAAAAAGGGACAAAAGACTAACTAAAAACGACTCAAAAAGTGTATATAAAATACACCGATCACTTATTGCCCCCTTTGACTGCTAACTTTATGATTTTAAGGGGGTTATTTCGGGGTAGAACTCTTGATTTTGAAGGGGATTCCTCTGTGTAAACTCCGGGATCTTTCTCGTCCAGTCCCCTTTTTGCATGTGTAAAATGGGTTCATTTATATGGCCATCCTTTGGGTTATAATGTTGGTAAGTATTTAAGGTGCGATTTTGGCTGATTTTGGACGAGATTTGTGCTTGATTCTTACTGCGATTTCGTGTTTATTCGCATGCGATTTTGTGTGATTTGGGTGTGATATAGGTTAGGATTATGTTACCAATTAGGAGATGGGGGGTGAGTACGTTGGTTATGCCAGGTAAGGGAAGGGTCGCCGAATTCTCAGGCGAGAATCTCGGCGATGAAGGTGGCGTGAGGGCGGGCGTGGCTGCCTTTCTTTAGGTTTAGATTAGGTTTTTCTTTCCTTTCTGTTGTGGACGACGGGAGAAATAAAGGGCTGGGGTCTGGTGGGCTTTAGGTAAATGTAGGGAATGGGCCGCGGGTTGGGGAGTTGGGCTGGGCGAAAATAAGTTGTTTTTTTCGTGTGTGGGTATTTAATTGGGTATTAGTTTTGGGTTGGGTAGAGTTTAGGTATTAGGTGTATTATTTAATTAGTGGTAATTAAATCATTTAAATACAACCCTAGGTGTTTTATTAGTTTTAGCTTGGATTTTTATTATTACAATAATAAATGCGGGCGTGCTATTTAATTAGTGCTTAATATTTCATAATGTGATGTCGTTATTAAAATCTTATTTATTATGTGTATTTTGCGATGTTAAATTAAATTAAATGGAGTTTAGATTAAATTATTTAAATGCTAAATGCAGATATGATATTTAAAGACTACTTAATACTTTTCTAAATGCGACACTATTATTAAAACGCATGTATTAGATTAAAATTAATTTAAATTGAAAATGAAATTGCTTGTTTAATATGACGAATGCGGACGCGAGACTCAAGGTGTGCTTAATACCCTACGTAAAAATGAAGTGTTGTTATTAATCACTTATTTATGCATGTATTAATGTTTTATTGTTGCATTTTATTATAAAAAAATTTATTTTAAAAATTAGTGTAATTTTATAGTTAATGACTGGGCGAGAGGGTCAAAATTAGGTGTCAACAATTTGTCCCTCTTTGTGTGGAGATGATGGAAGAGTCTTCAGACAAAGACGTTGACTTATAGCCAATTTTGTCTCGATCCTCAGAATTTAAAATGTTGGGCAATTAAGACGCAAATTCAAAATTTTGTCTCAGTGTCGAGTTATGACGACGATGGGCTACCATGGTCAACACCAAGGCGGGCTGATGCGGACTCAAAATTTATCTCAGTGTCGAGTTGTGACGACGCTGGGCTACCATGGTCAAACACCAAGACGGGCTTATGCGGACTCAAAATTTGTCCCAGTGTCGAGTTATGACGACGCTGGGTCGACGTGATGTTAAAATAAGATAAAAATAAACTAGCTTGACCCTAGGGGTGTACTGGTATCGACTTATGTTGCTGGGTTTATGGTGATGTGGGATGAGTGGACCGACGCTTGAGGCCGCTTCTGCCATTCGTTGGGAAGGTTGGCCCCCCAACAAATTGCCCCGGTTCGCTGTAAGAGAAAATCCACGTTGTGCTCCTGCTCCTGCATGCTAAGACTTAAGCAAATGGTTAGTACATAACTGTTACGTCAAAATGATAACGCATGATTTTATTAATGATGTAAATGTGTGAGTAAAAAATGCTATCCTGCAAAAATGTGATGCTTATTGTGTCGATGTGATGTTGCAACTGCTGTGATTTTCGTCCTTGTACGGACGCGTTGCGATTGTGGATGCGGATATGTTGCCCTTACTGCAACTGCCCCTGTAGACTAAAGCTCAAGAAAAAGTTAGTGCATAACTGTTGAGACAGAATAATAAAGCATGAATAAGAAACACAATTTTGAGAGTAGAGAAATCGCCCTTGCGTAGATGTGGTATGCTGATGACGTCGTTTTGGACGTGGCATCGTTTTTGTACGGACGTCGTTTCAGACTCTGAGTCATTTTCGGACTCGGCGTCGTTTTCGGACTCGGAGTCATTTTCGGAATCGGCGTCGTTTTTGGACTCGACGTCATTTTCGGACTTAGCGTCGTTTTCGGACTTGGCGTCATTTTCGGACTCGACGTCGTTTTTGGACCTGGCGTCGTTTTCGGACTTGGCGTTGATGAAGACGTCATTGTGTTGATGCTACTATTCTCGCGAATTAATGTTCATGCATGCTAAAACTTTGAGAAAATGTGCATAGCGGTTAAATCAAAATAATGAATATATGAAAAAATAAAAATGTGTGAGTAGAGATGTCGTCCCTGTATGATATGTAGGACGCTGCGAATGCTGATGTCGTCTTTGCACGAACTTGCTGGATGTTGCGAATGTTGATGTCGTCATTGCGTAGACTTGGCCGGACGCCGCGAACGCTTCTTTGAATGTCGCGATCGATGTAGTCTGCACGGACTTGTTGGATGCTGTGAATGTTTGCTGAATGTTGCGATTGTTGATGTCATCCATGCCCAGACATGTTGAAATTGTTCCTGTAAATTAAGGACCCTGTAGGCTAAAACTTAAGAAAAATTAGTGCGTAAATTTTAAGACAAAAAATGGTAGAGCTTGAATGTGATTTTTGTGTAATGTGATGAAGATGTGATTGATGGTGTCGTTGTCTGGACGCGTTGCGCTGATGACGTCATTTCCTGGACATGTTGTGCTGATGATGTCGTCGTTGTCTAGACGTGTTGCTGATGTGACGTCGTTGTCTGGACGTGTTGCTGATGCTCCTATAGAATAAATGTTCCTGCAAGCTGAGCTTGAGAAGACATTAGTGTATAACTGTTAAAACAAAATGATAAATATATGAGAAATGCAATTATGTGGGTAGAGATGTCGTCCCTGTATGATATGTGAGGTGTTGTGAATGCTGAGATGTTGTTGTAATGCATTTTTGTGCTTTGTTGTGCGTTTGTGCACCGCATGGATTGCAATTTGACTCTATGCCCGAGCTGATGCGCTAGACTTTGTCGCGGGTTTTGAAGTTTGATTGTTGATGTCTGTTTGCTTCAGCTGCTTCTTTCTGCTTCTGCTAACATGAAGAAACTTTTGTTGTATTTTCTGCTTCTGCTATTATGAAGAACCTGCGCTAAAAAAAAAATTGTGAGTTTGAGGGGGGGGGGCGGTTGATTCGCATTGACTTTGTAGTTTTGACTCTTGATGCTCAGACGTCTGCCTTGTTTGGACTCATAACCCCTGCATGTTTTCCTACCTTGTCCCGCTCGAATACGCAGCGGCGTTTGGCCTAAAGTGGGTCTCAATGGGGTTGCTTGTATATTATGTGTATTTTCGTTATTTTCAAAATAAGGGAAGGTTTCCTAATGGTGTGACCGAAGCCGATTTAGGTCGTCTACGTATCCCCATGAGGGAATCAGGTCATGACGTAGTTCATTACAAGCGAAATTTGGTGAAATTTCTAAAGGTGGGACCGAAGCCGAAATGGCCGCCTACGTATCCGCCAAGGGAATCAGGTCAAACATAGTTCCATTTTATTACAGATAAAGCACAAAATACATTAAACTAACTATTTTAGGACTCGGAGGGCCAAGGCGGAGGCACGAGTCCACTTGTTCAAAATGTCTTCTTGCTCTGCGTCTTCCATGGCTGATTCTTCAACAGGATAATCCCTTAGAGCACACAACTAAACGAATGACTTATTCAATGGTTAAACAATCTCCGGCAAGGAGCACCTCCTTTTCTCTGGCGGTTGGTCGATGATTCAGCTTTCTTCCCTTTTCGGGCTGGCGTAATAGTCCCTTCCAGACTGTCTTATTCATCTTTAGCTATCATGCTCACATGGGCATCTTCATAACCGGGAAGAAGGTTATTGTTTACCTTGAGAGGAGCGTCTTTCAGCTGAATGACTCCTTCTTCGATTAACTCCTCTATTTTGTGCTTGAGTGTATAGCAATTTTCGATGTCGTGCCCCTCGACACCGGAGTGGTATGCACAATATTTGGTTTTATCGTGCCATTGGGAAGTAGGCCTGGGGGTATTTCTGGGAATTGGCTGGAGTATTCATGCGGCTTTCAGCTTCTCATACACTTGGGCTATGGGTTCGGCTAAAGGCGTATAGGTTCTGGTTGGTTTTCTCTCAGCATCTATGCGGGGTTTGGGTCCGTTTGGTATGCGAGTTCGTGACTGTGGTGAGTATTTTGGATATGCTGGTTGGGTATGGTAAACAGGATATGGGGTAGCGCAGTGCTGATAATACGACTGTGGATTTTGAGTATTTTGGTTATAGTAAGAAGGTGGTGAGTTTTGATACACTGGAAGTTGTTCTGGCCTATGTTCCTGAATGACCATGACAGAGGGTGATTCATCTCTTCTCCTCTGTGAGGTACCTCCTATGGAATCTGACTGCATTGCTCTGCTAGTTGCTTGTAGGTCGCGGGTTTGTAATCCTGCCCGTTTTAATGCCTTCTTCCACGAAGTCGCCCATTCTTACGACTTCTGCAAAACTTCACCCAATTACACTGATCATCCTTTCATAATACGTCGCGTCTTTTAACGACTGCACGAACAAGGTGGTAATTTAGCTCTCTGCCATTGGAGGTTGGACCTTTGCTGCTTCTGACCGCCACCTCAGGGCGTATTCCCTGAAAGTTTCTGTGGATTTCTTTTCAAGTTTCATAAGATAAAATCTATCCGGTACAGTGTCAGTGTTGAATCTGAATCTATCCATGAAATCTTGTGCCATGGTATTCCAACCGTCCCATTTTCGAGGGTCTTGGCATGTGTACCAGTCCAGCGCCTCGCCGGTTAGACTCCTGATGAATAGTTTCATGATGATTGCTTGATTTTTCCCAACTCCAATCAATTTATCGCAATATGACCTTAGATGAGCTCGAGGATTCCCCTTTCCATCGAACATGTCAAATTTGGGCACCTTGTACCCCACAGGTAATTCAACGTCGGGGTGCATACATAAGTTTTCATATTCTAACCCTTCATCCCCCTTGTTCATCTGAATGCTTTTGAATGTCTCTTTCAAGCTACGGATTTCTTTTGCCACGTTTTCATCTGCTCTAGCTCGAGTCTTCCGCTCCACTTCCCTGTATTGATCCGTCTCTTGAGAGGATGCATGCATAATAAATGGTTGACTTTCGATCGGATGTGCTAATCCCGCATATTGTTTGTTAGGACTAGTGATGCGTGTCCTCTGCTCGTATTGGGTGGCTTGGAAATTTGGGATGAGTGGGAAGATATAAGTAGGTGGAGGTTGAGATATGTATGTAGTAAACGGATCATTTTGGAGGTCGACTTGCAAATTGACCGGGCGAGTGACATTTTGGTGTGAGCTGGTATGTTGCTGCCTTTGCAGGGAGCTTTGGGGAAGTAGAGGCTCAAGGACTTGTGACACGATTGCATTGGTCATTTGCTCTGGGAGTGGTGCATTCAAGCTAATAGACAGGTTTGTGATATTTAGGAGCCTTTCTATTTCGGCTTGCATGATTTCCATTTGATGCAATAGTTTGGCGAGGTGTTGATCATTGGTGTTTATCCTTTCTAACGCATCTGCATCCTCTACAGGAACGGGGACGAGTCCTAAGTTGTTTCGTTTTGGTGCCTCTGGATTAGTCATTTATTGGATGATTGTGCTTCTACCAGTCAACGCGAATCAACCCTTTGGAGATAAGCTAGGCAAAAATAACCCTCTAACAAATGAAGCAAACCAAGTTAGTATAATATGCAAAGAGTTGCAGGCAATATATAATAATAAGCAAATTGCAAATCAAGCGCGTGAACTAACATGTTTGGGACCTCTTTATGCCAGAGGTAGGCCTAAACGTCACATATGCGAGGTTATGATGGATATGTCCAAGCCGCCCAACTGTAATGCTTTTGTTGGAAATGGCGACCAAATGACGGTGCACTTTTTCCAATTTCAGCATGTCATGATTAGGCTTGGATTTGTCTATCATTGTCACGCTACACAAAATATGCTGGTTGGTCGTTGGGTTGAGAAACCCGTCGATAAATTTGGTGTTTTTCCTAATTGTGGTGTCGATACCAAGGACCGACTCGCCTAAGGTAAATGCATGCATGCCTTAAAATAAGGGGTGGTATAGCTCTATCCTGAGTTTCTAAGATTTAGCTTTACTAGACGCAAGGTTCCCGAGCGGACAACTCGAGTGAGAAGGCTACGCGGCCACCGGTTAGACCGGGCACTCCACGTATATTACCAACTCTCCTAAATTTGGGTTTTGAAGAAAGATTTTTGCTAATGCACCAAGCGCACCTCGCGTGTAGTGTGTGATAGTGTGAATTTTCAGAGTGGAAGAAATATGAGCGGAATGTCAGTTTAAGGAAAGCAGTAAAGCACATAACAATTAAAACAAATAAAACAAAATACAGTACATGAAAATTAAATGCAAATATAATGCCAAATAATAACCCTATGTCTGCTGTGGTTAAGAACCTTAAATCCCCAGCGGAGTCGCCATTTCTGTCGCGCCCTTTTTTGACCGCGGCATTTAAATAAAAACTCCTACTTAATAAAATGTTAGAAAAATAAAATAAATGCTAAAAGTGCTAAAATGTGCTAAGATGTTAAAGGTGCCAAAGTTCTAAAGGTAGTGCTAGGGTTCGCGGAGTCGCCACCTAATTATTTTTGGTGAATTAGGACACCTAAATGTCGACTAGGTTAAAGTCAACACTAACTCCATTTTTTATGGTCTGCAAAACTAATATGAGATTATGGATAAGGGTTCTTTATTATCTTAAAGGGAAGGGGTTAGGCACCCTAAAGGATCCGCTAACTTGCGGTTGTCCGTTCAAATCTAGGAAATTATTATTGCTAAGAGTGCATGTTTGAAAGATATTTAATAGAAAGTATTTTTTGCCGACATAAAATGTGATATTTGTTTAAAATATATAAAGTTAGTTCCAGTTGAAAACATGCATTAGAGAGCCTATGAAATTATTTTGTAAAGTATATGTGTTGCTTAGCGTAATATAGGAGTGATAATGCCAAATCTACTGTGACCAAAATGTATACTTAGGCATAGGATATGAAAAATATATATCGTGCAAGGGCTAAGAATCCTACAATTTATATATTTTTTATGTGGATGTTAATAGTGTTGACATCCAATTTTGACCCTCCCGTCCAGTCATTAACTATAAAATTACACTAATTTTGCAGAATAATTCCTCATAATTTTATAATAAAATGCAGCAAATAAAAACATTAATACATGCATAAATAAGTTTTAATAATAGCGCCGCATTCTAAAACATAAAGCACTACTTAAATAGCACACCCGCATTTATTATGGTAGTTATTTTAAAACTCAAGCTTAGGCTAATAAAGCACCTAGATAATTTAATCACAACTTATTAATTTAATTTACCACTAATTAATTAATACACCTAAATTAACTCCTAAACACTAATACCCTAATTAATCACCCAGCCCAATACCCAAAGCCCAATACCCCTAAACCCTAATCACACCCTATTTTACCCACCATCCGTCTCTCCCTCCAGGACCTAACCTAAAACCCTAGCAGCTACCCTATCTCCCTATTTATCAACAGCTAGCTACCAGACCTAATTAATTACCCCCCCCATCCGTCACCTTCCTCTCCTCTCTATACACACACAGCAGCCCTTTCCCGTCGCCTCCGCCGCCGCCTTTCGCCGGAGTTCTATCTCCGGCGAACTACCCAACACGACACAGTAGCCCCAGCAATCCCGTCACGCCCCGTCGCCTTCCTCTCCTCTTCCTACACCCCCTTCACCCCATCCGCGGTGCCCCACACCCTACCTCCAGCGTCGCCGATATCCTCTGCCCAACCACCACCACACATCACTTCAACCCATACCCCTAGACTACAACATCAGCCCTCCTCCTCATCATCTCCCGTCGACCACTGTCACGCGAACCACCACTACACACCCGCTGTTCGCCAGCGAGCCCGTCGACCACCACCATCGCTGCCTGGGTTTGGTTCCATTTTTAGATTTATTGGCATATTTGTTATTTGGACTGATTTCCTTTATTTTTAAATCTCGCCGGAGTTTGAGTAACTCCGGCGGTCGTTGGTTACTGTTCCTATTTTTGGTTTGATTTGGAATGATTTCTTGTGTTCTGCCGGAGTTTTAAACCCCGGCGGGTCTCTGGTTTTCCGACGAATTGCTCCAGCTGCTGTAGCTATTCCTGGACTGATTTGGATATCACTGGCCTTATTCTGTTGAATCCGCGTTTGGACTGTTTTTGATGTTTTGCTGGTTTCTTTGGGACAGATTTTGCTGTGATAGTGGACTGTTCTGACCATTGTGCTCTTTGTTTTGTTAAACTGATCGAACCATACTGCACTTGGTATTAAACTGACTTAGAACAAAACTACACTGTGGTGTTTACTGATCTTGAATAAAATACTATACTGATTTGGAACAAAAACTACATTTTGTATTTTTACTGATTTTGAACAAGATACTACATTTTGATATTTTACTCTTTCTGAACAAAGATACTACATTTTGGTTACTGATTTGAACAAGATACTATACTGATTTAGAACAAAACTACACTTGTTATTTACTGATTTTGAACAAGATACTACACTTGGTATTTTATTGATTTTGAACTTGATACTACATTGGCCAAAGAAGGATTTATCCGTCGATCTGGAGGCCCTCCCGTGGTAAGCGAGACGGAATAGGTGGGCAAGGAGGAAAGCGAAAAAAGATTGGACGAGAATGCATAGTATCGTTCACCAGGAGGCGAGTCGACCGCCACCGTGACGATATTGGCTTCTCATGTCTTAGTATTCTTGGCATAACACTAGCTGAGCCCACACTATATAAAAAATATATTTTTATAATATCTTCTACATATATATCTATACATATACATGCATTGTGTTTGTTTGGTAATTTATTAATTATTTACTAACCTCTACTAAGTGTCTTCAGAAAATTTATGCGCACCTCAAAGTTAAAGCATTCGCGATAAGATAAAGCGAAATGTTGCTAATTTCTATTCATTACATCTTTTATGATTATTTGCTTTTATTATTTATTAACTCTTCTACTAAGTGTCTTTGCAGATACCCGGAGGCGCACCTCAAAGTTAAAGCATTCGCATAAAAGCGAAATGTTGTTAATTTCTTCTCATTACATCTTCTATGATTATTTGCTGTTATTACCATCTTGTTAAATATGTATCTATTTTAAATATTTGCATGCCTAGTTTAAATATCTCTTGGTTAGTTTAATAATTAAAACACTTTTAGAATTATAGATTACATGTTAGCACAATAATATTAAACCTAAGTTTGAACGGACAACCGCAAGTTAGCGGATCCTTTAGGATGCCTAACCCCTTCCCTTTAGGATAATAAAGAACCCTTACCTAGAATCTCTCATAGTTTCACAGACCTTTAAATGGAGATCATTAATTGCAGTATTTATTGCAATAAATCAAGTGTCCTAATTCACTATAATAATTAGGTGGCGACTCCTTAAAATGCATTTAGGAATCAACCATATGTAGTACTCTGCCAACTCCGCTTAAAATGGGTGTTACTGCATAAGCGACTCCACTGGGGATTTTAGGTTCTTAACCATAACAAACATAGGTTAGTTATTGTGCTTCATTTATTTGCTTAATTTGCTTGTTTTGTGTTTCACATTTGTTTGCTTTTATGTTTTGCCTAAACTATTTTGCTTTACATATAAATATTTGCATATTGTTTTAACTGCTATTTGTTACTGCTTTTCTTAAACTGACATTCCGCTCATACTTCTTCCACTCTGGAAAATTCACGCAATCACACACTACATACGAGGTGCGCTTGGTGCATCAGCAAAATTCTTTCTTCAAAACCAAATTTAGGAGAGTTGGTAACATACGTGGAGTGTCCTGGCCTAACCGCGTCGCAGAGCCTTCTCACTGAGTTGTCAGCTCGCCTGAACTCAAGGCCTAGAAAAGTCAAATCTTAGAAACTTAAGATAGAGCTATACCACCCTTTATTTTAGGGCATGATGCATTTACCTTAGGTGGGTCAATCTTGGCATTGACACCACAATTAGGAAGACACTAAACTTGTCGACGGGTTTCTCAACCCAACGACCAACCAAAGATATTATGTGGCGTGACAATGATAGACAAATCCAAACCCAATCATGTCATGCTAAAATTGGGAAAAGTGCACCGTCATTTGGTCGCCATTTCCAACAAAAGCATTACAGTTTGGTGGCTTGGACAGATCCATCATAACCTCGCATATGTGACGCTTAGGCCTACCGCATAAAGAGGTCCCAAGCATGTTAGAACTCGCCAGAATGTGACAATTTATGTGCAACATGTACTTGCTAAATGTTTTTTTTTACACTTTTTGCAAAATCACGTGTTTTACACTAACGCAGTTTGCTACATCTTCTCTAAAAGGATCTATCACCTTCCCCAAAGGTCGATTTGTATTTGACTAAGCAATAACAGAACATCAAGACCCAACACCATAACGCAGGCAATGACGTATTGAAAGATTGATTTGCATCCCTATTCGTCCGCCAGAGTCGGATAAGAAAGAGCAATTTAGTTTAGCGTAATAATTTAAGACTCATATTTAAGTTTTCATAATGTTTTGCTTAAGTTTGTTGATTGAACTACGTGTGACCGATTCCTCATGGATACGCAGCGCCACATCGCTTCGGGTCCCACCTTTTAGAAAATCCCAATTTATCCTTTGCTTGTAATCGAACTACGTGTGACCGATTCCCTTGGCGGATACGTAGCGCGCCATATCGCCTGGCCCCACCTTTAGAATTTTACCCACTATTCGCTTGTTATGAACTACGCCATGACCGATTCTCTCACTGGGATACGTAGCGCCTAAATCGGCTTTGGCCACACCATTAGGAAACTTTCCTTCGCTCAAAATAACAAGAATACACAAGCAACTCCATTGAGACCCCTGTGCCAAACACCCTTTTCAAAATCGGGACAAGGTAGGAAACTGTGCAGGGTTATGAGTCCCAAACAAGGCAGACGTCCGACATCAAGAGTCAAAACTACAAAGTCAACGCGAATCAACCGCCTCAAACTCACAAATTTTTCTTTGAGCGCAGTCCTTCATATTAGCGTATGTACAACAAAGTTCTGTGATACTAGCGTATGTAAAATACAACAAAATTCTTCGTAAATAGCGTAAGCATAAACATCAACAATCGAGTTCAAATCTCAGAACAAATTATAAGATCGCTCGGACATAAAGTCAAAGTTGCAACCCACACACACAACAAGGACACTATGGCAATTCGTCACCCGCAAAGGACAACATCTCAAGATTCATCCCAAGATATCGTGACGACATCTCTATCCATAAAATTGCACTTCTCATATATATTTATCATTTTGTTTAAACAGGTATACACTAACGTCTTCTCAAGCTTAGCTTGCATGAGCATTTATTCTACAGAACAAAGAAGAAGACGCCCGCATAACGACGTTATCGCGATTATGTCCAGCGACGATATATATCCGACTCGGGCCATACCAAATCGACAATTTTTAAGACTTCGCCACGAAAGGACATTGACAAATATGATCCCATACGCTTGAAAGATCGATACAAATCCGACAATTTTAAGGACTTTACTACAAATGACATCAATGGACATGGTCAATTTACGCTGGTTCCATGTCCCAAAATCGACAAAATTTTAAAAGAAAGCTCGACGGCAATGAGCACCGAGAGTATGAGAGAATATACCGCCGATTTCGTAACATGTCGCTATTCAAAATCGATAATTTCCTACTAGTATTTTCTCAAGATAGAATATTTTCAACAAATGTTTTCGACCGAGACTCAAATCGCATGCGGTTACATGATCCGCAGAGACAACGCGTGCAAATATCAAGAGCCAACACAAATCGCCAATTCTCCCGAACTCACAATTTTTCTTTGAGTGAACGCTGCAGTCAACAGAACGGCGAGGACAATAACATTCCAAAACAACATCTACATTTCGTCCATACAACGATTTAACATCTACATTTCGTCCATACAACGACATTTAACATCTACATTTCGCCCATACAACGATTTAACATCCGCATTTTCGCCCATACAACGCATTTAACATCTACATTTCGTCCATACAACAACGAACATCTGCATTTCGTCCGAAAAAGACGCCAAGTCCGAAAACGACACCAAGTCCGAAAACGACACCACGTCCAAAAACGACGTCGAGTCCAAACGACTCCAGTCCGAAACGACTCCACGTCCAAAACGACGCCACGCCCAAAACGACGCTAAGTCCAAAACGACACCACGCCCAAAACGACGCCGAGTCCGAAACGACTGAAGTCAAAACGACTTTACGCCCAAAACGACGCCACGCCCAAAACGACGCTAAGTCCAAAACGACTCAGTCCGGAAACGACTCGGCCCAAAACGACGCCACGCCCAAAAACGACGCTAAGTCCGAAAACGACGCCACGTCCGAAAACGACGCTAAGTCCGAAAACGACACCACGTCCCAAAATGACGTCGAGTCCGAAAACGACTCCGAGTCCGAAACGACTTACGTCCAAAACGACGCCACGCCCAAAACGACGCTAAGTCCAAAACGACACCACGCCCAAAAACGACGCCGAGTCCAAAACGACTCGAGTCCGGAAACGACTCCGGCCCAAAACGACGCCACGTCCGAAAACGACGCTAATGCCGAAAACGACACCACGTCCAAAAAACGACGTCGAGTCCGAAAACGACTCCGAGTCCGAAAACGACTCCACGTCCGAAAACGACGACAAGTCCGAAAACGACGCCGAGTCCAAAACGACGCCAAGTCTGAAAACGACGCCATCATCAACATATCACATCTACGCAGGGACGATTTTCTCTGTTCTCAAAACTGCATTTTTCTCATTTCATGCTTTATTATTATTCTGTCTTAGAAGCATGCACTAACTCCTTCGAGCTTTAGTCTACATGAGCAAAAGAACACAACGACGTCATCAACACAACAAGTCCAAAAACGACGACAAGTCCAAAACGACGCCAAGTCCGAAAACGACGCCAATAGCAACATTCCAATACAACAGATTCGCTCACAAAGTCAAACTGCAACAAGTCTACATCAAATACCTCTTGCAAAAACCACAGGCTACATCATTTACACTTTAATTGTTTCATCTAGTTTTGATTACGCATGAATTACGACACAACTCCATATATAGAACAATTTTTATCTATGCCCTACAAGGCGTCATATGCATCTCGTCCATACAAGATGAGAACGCCCATACAAGGCGTCATATGCATCTCGTCCATACAAGATGAGAACGCCCATACAAGGCGTCATTTGCATCTCGTCCATACAAGACGAGAACGCCCACACAAGGCGTCATATGCATCTCGTCCATACAAGACGAGAACGCCCACACAAGGCGTCATATGCATCTCGTCCATACAAGACGAGAACGCCCATACAAGGCGTCATATGCATCTCGTCCATACAAGACGAGAACGCCCATACAAGGCGTCATATGCATCTCGTACATAAAAGATTAGAACGCCCATACAAGGCGTCATATGCATCTCGTCCATACAAGACGAGAACGCCCATACAAGGCGTCATATGCATCTCGTCCATACAAGACGATAACGCCCATACAAGGCGTCATCTGCATCATTTCATATACGATTTGACTACGACCACAACACAAAAGTTACATTCTTACATTATTTTGTTTTGACAGTTATGCACTAATGCTTCTATCTTAGCTTCAATCTACAGTGAAACCGCAAGATGGAGCATAACGTGGATTTTCTCTTACAAATAATCTGGGCAATTTGTTGGGGCCAACCTTCCCAATGAACGGCGTAAGCCTCGAGCGTCGGTCCACTGCTCCACATCACCACTCATTCCACAAAGACCATTAGCCATAGCAAGACACCCGTGTTCAAGCCGCTTATTTTTATTTCTTTTTGCATAGCCCAAAGTGTCATCATAACTCGACATCGACAATTTTGAGTCCGCGTAGCCCACCTCGTGTTTTGACCATGGTAACCCAAAGGTCGCCATAACTCGACATCGACAATTTTTGAGTCCGCCACTTTGCCCAATTGCCCAACATTTTATTCCGAGGGTCGAGACAAAATTACATGAGTCAACGTCTTTGTCCAAGATTCTTCCATCATCTCCATACAAAGAGGACAACCGCTGACATCCAATTTTGACCTCCCGTCCACCATTAACTATAAAATTACACTAATTTTGCGTAATAATTCCTCATAATTTTATAATAAAATGCAAAGAAATAAAAACATTAATACATGCATAAATAAGTTTTAATAATAGCGCCGCATTCTAAAACATAAAGCACTAATTAAATAGCACACCCGCATTTATTATGGTAGTTATTTTAAAACTCAAGCTTAGGCTAATAAAGCACCTAGATAATTTAATCACAACTTATTAATTTAATTTACCACTAATTAATTAATACACCTAAATTAACTCCTAAACACTAATACCCTAATTAATCACCCAGCCCAATACCCAAAGCCCAATACCCCTAAACCCTAATCACACCCTATTTTACCCACCATCCGTCTCTCCCTCCAGGACCTAACCTAAAACCCTAGCAGCTACCCTATCTCCCTATTTATCAACAGCTAGCTACCAGACCTAATTAATTACCCCCCCCCCATCCGTCACCTTCCTCTCCTCTCTATACACACACAGCAGCCCTTTCCCGTCGCCTCCGCCGCCGCCTTTCGCCGGAGTTCTATCTCCGGCGAACTACCCAACACGACACAGTAGCCCCAAAGAATCCTGGCCACGCCCGCCGCCTTCCTCCTCTTCCTACACCCCCTTCACCCCATCCGCGGTGCCCCACACCCTACCTCCAGCGTCGCCGATATCCTCTGCCCAACCACCACCACACATCACTTCAACCCATACCCCTAGACTACAACATCAGCCCTCCTCCTCATCATCTCCCGTCGACCACTGTCACGCGAACCACCACTACACACCCGCTGTTCGCCAATGAGCCTGGCCGACCACCACCATCGCTCGGGTTTGGTTCCATTTTTAGATTTATTGGCATATTTGTTATTTGACCGATTTCTTTATTTTTAAATCTCGCCGGAGTTTGAGTAACTCCGGCGGTCGTTGGTTACTGTTCCTATTTTTGGTTTGATTTGGAATGATTTCTTGTGTTCACGAGTTTTAAACCCCATGTCTCTCGTTTTCCGACGACCGCTCCACTGTTGTAGCTATTCTCGACTGATTTGGATATCACCGCCTTATTCTCATTGAATCCGCTTTGACTGCTTTTTGATGTTTCTTTGGTTTCTTTGGGGATGATTTTGCCGTGATAGGATCGTTTCGACTATCAGGTTTTGTTTTGTTAAACTGATCGAACCATACTGCACTTGGTATTAAACTGACTTAGAACAAAACTACACTGTTGGTGTTTACTGATCTTGAATAAGATACTATACTGATTTGGAACAAAAACTACATTTTGTATTTTTACTGATTTTGAACAAGATACTACATTTTGATATTTTACTCTTTCTGAACAAAGATACTACATTTTGGTTACTGATTTGAACAAGATACTATACTGATTTAGAACAAAACTACACTTGTTATTTACTGATTTTGAACAAGATACTACACTTGGTATTTTATTGATTTTGAACTTGATACTACATTGGCCAAAGAAGGATTTATCCGTCGATCTGGAGGCCCTCCCGTGGTGTTTAGACGGAATAGGTGGCAAGGAGGAAAGTGAAAATATTGACGAGAATGCATAGTATCGCTCACTGCGAGGCGAGTCGACCGCCACCGCGATTTATATCGCTTCTCATGTCTTAGTATTCTTGGCATAACACTAGCTGAGCCCACACTATATAAAAAATATATATTTTTTATAATATCTTCTACATATATATCTATACATATACATGCATTGTGTTTGTTTGGTAATTTATTAATTATTTACTAACTCCTCTACTAAGTGTCTTCAGTGCCTATAAGACCTCAAAGTTAAAGCATTCGCATAAGATAAAAGCGAAATGTTGCTAATTTCTATTCATTACATCTTTTATGATTATTTGCTTTTATTATTTATTAACTCTTCTACTAAGTGTCTTTGCAGATACCCGGAGGCGCACCTCAAAGTTAAAGCATTCGCATAAAAGCGAAATGTTGTTAATTTCTTCTCATTACATCTTCTATGATTATTTGCTGTTATTACCATCTTGTTAAATATGTATCTATTTTAAATATTTGCATGCCTAGTTTAAATATCTCTTGGTTAGTTTAATAATTAAAACACTTTTAGAATTATAGATTACATGTTAGCACAATAATATTAAACCTAAGTTTGAACGGACAACCGCAAGTTAGCGGATCCTTTAGGATGCCTAACCCCTTCCCTTTAGGATAATAAAGAACCCTTACCTAGAATCTCTCATAGTTTCACAGACCTTTAAATGGAGATCATTAATTGCAGTATTTATTGCAATAAATCAAGTGTCCTAATTCACTATAATAATTAGGTGGCGACTCCTTAAAATGCATTTAGGAATCAACCATATGTAGTACTCCCGTTTTCAACTCCGGTTTAAAATGGGGTGTTACAAATAGGAATAAAACTGATTTCTCTCAGGTTAGGATTTTAGCGATAAATAATGTCTTGGCTACTTAAATAATTATGCGAATGGGAAATTACTAAATGGTTTAATTATAACTTAAGCAAGCTAAAATAATTAACTTAAGGGGAAAGCAAATCTCTAATGTCAAGCTACTTTCTAGTCAAAGGTTTAACTATTTTAAATATCCTACTAGTAGTGTAATGTTAGACAAATAGTTACAATAAATAAATGGGGGAAAGGGGAATCAGTAATAAAGACTCGAAGAAATGGCGAAGTCATTTCGCCTATGGTTTGGAGTTTATGATGCGGAGAGGATGAAGCACATAAGATGCGAGTCTTCATTTGTTGTAGCTTGTAACGAGTCTCGCCATGAGACTCTTCGTTTTCGCTCCGATGCATTTCATGTAAAAAAAAAAAAAGAATTAGTATTTGTCAGAGTTTATCAAATGATACAAGTGAATGAAATACTCATATAAACTTGACTTAACTATAACCTAATCTAAAGTAAAATGGCAAGCACAAGCAAAGTAGATCTTAATATTTGTTCAAATAATTGTGGACCTCAAATGCAAATGGTGCGCAACAGATGCCAAAGCAGCTTAACATTTTTTTTTTGTAAACAATTTGAGTATACAGAGACTGTATTAGGACATGTAAGTTATATTAGAGCTGACTTTTGACAAGCAAACTGGCTATGTTGTATTTTGAGCTAAACTTTATTGTGCTAAGTTAAACCAAGCCAAGATGTGTGTATATTTGCAACGGAAAAGGGGTAAATATAGTCTAAATTAATCATTTCAAACGAAATTAGCAAACACCCATCTAAGATTAACATTTTTTTTGTAAACAATTTGAGTATACAGAGAATGTATTAGGACATGTAAGTTATATTAGAGCTGACTTTTGACAAACAAACTGGCTATGTTGTATTTTGAGCTAAACATTATTGTGCTAAGTTAAACCAAGCCAAGATTCATATTCAATTCCAAGTTAACAGGATAGACACACAAACAGAATGTATGCAGGGGCAGTCCAATAGATGCATTAGACTGATGGAGGTGCTGGGCAGTGGCAGCATAGTTAGACTGAGATCAGACAACTCATAAAGCAACTTACATCAGGCAGTTCTGTTAGAAATAAATGATCAAATAAGAGTCATTTTATCACCAATACAGGGGGAGATGTATATATGCACAGATTATCTATGAAGTCAACAGACAACTAAAATGACAGAAGTAGATTCGAGGGCCTGATTCCTGATTGCACACATACCAAAAGACAACACGAAGATGAAGGAGCAAAAATAGGATAAATCCGAGACATACACACACCAGATAGATAATACAAGATTATGTCTCGGGTCCTGGTATAATACTAAATAGACGTGCATATGATGGAATCAGAACTCTAACATGATACCTAGACCACCCATACAACTAAATCTAGGGCTATTCTACAAAAGGTTATACGCTTAGCCATTTGTAACGGAAGTACTCCTACAGAATCCAAGATAGAATAAATATATGCTCAAGACAGAATCAACATCAAACATACTAGAAGCCATAACTAACGTATTTTATCTGAACTCACAGATTCGAACAATGACTAAATTAAGCCAAATACATTCGACATAACAAACACATAATCATATCGTATAGAACACACAGTACGAAAATAGCTGAGTAATAGAAAGAGAGCGAGTTTTAGTTTACCTTCTCCGGACAGCGAACCGAGACAACATATCAAGTCGTCGATTCACTCGGGATTCATTGCGATGCGTTTAAAAGAGAGGTGCGAGACTTACTTGATAATTCTTGCTTGATTCTTTTCTACGGTTTCTCGATTGCTTACTGATTGAGTCCTTCTCTTGAGACTGACTTTTCGATGCTTTTTCTACTGGTTTTTTATTGTTGAAAGGCTCACTCCTTTCCTGATTGATGTCTATTGCCCCCTTTGACTGCTAACTTTCTGATTTTAAGAAGGTTATTTCGGGGTAGAACTCTTGATTTTGAAGGGGATTCCTCTGTGTAAACTCCGGGATCTTTCCCGTCCAGTCCCCTTTTTGCATGTGTAAAATGGATTCATTTATATGGACATCCTTTGGGTTCTAATGTTGGTAAGTATTTAAGGTGCGATTTTTGCTGATTTTGGACGAGATTTGTGCTTGATTCTTACTGCGATTTCGTGTTTATTCGCATGCGATTTTGTGTGATTTGGGTGTGATATAGGTTAGGATTATGTTACCATTTAGGATATGGGGGTGAGTACGTTGGTTATGTCGGGTAAGGGAAGGGTCGCCAGATTCTCAAAGAGAATCTCGCGAGAAAGTGGCATTGTGCGGCGTCGCTTTCTTTAGGTTTAGATTAGGTTTTTCTTCCTTCTGTGTGGACGACGAGAAATAAAGCGGTCAGTCCAGTGGGCTTTAGGTAAATGTAGGAATGGGCGGGTTGTGGGAGTCAGTGGCGAAAATAGGTTGTTTTTGTGTGGTGTGGGTATTTAATTGGGTATTAGTTTTGGGTTGGGTAGAGTTTAGGTATTAGGTGTATTATTTAATTAGTGGTAAATTAAATTATTTAAATACAACCCTGGGTGTTTTATTAGTTTTAGCTTGGATTTTTATTATTACAATAATAAATGTGGGCGTGCTATTTAATTAGTGCTTAATATTTCATAATGTGATGCCGTTATTAAAATCTTATTTATTATGCGTATTTTGCGATGTTAAATTAAATTAAATGGGGTTTAGATTAAATTATTTAAATGCTAAATGCAGATATGATATTTAAGGACTGCTTAATACTTCTCTAAATGAGACGCTATTATTAAAACGCATGTATTAGATTAAAATTAATTTAAATTGCAAATGAAATTGCTTGTTTAATATGACGAATGCGGACGCGAGACTCAAGGTGTGCTTAATACCCTACGTAAAAATGCAGTGTTGTTATTAATCGCTTATTTATGCATGTATTAATATTTTATTATTGCATTTTATTATAAAAAAATTATTTTAAAAATTAGTGTAATTTTATAGTTAATGACTGGGCGGGAGGGTCAAAATTGGGTGTCAACACTGAGTACAGAGGCGTTGCAAATGTAATAGCTGAGATTTGTTGGCTCAGAAACTTACTGTTATAACTTCAGTGTCCTTTGCGTCAGGCATCTATTGTGTACTGTGATAACATCTCATCTATTTGTCTCATAATCTAGTTCAGCATCAGCGAACCAAACACATTGAGATAGACCTACACTTTGTTCGTGAGAAAGTTGCTCTAGGCCATGTCAGAGTGTTACATGTTCCATCATCCTATCAGTATGCAAACATATTTACCAAAGAACTTCCTGCATGCTTGTTTCTTGACTCAGATCCAGCCTCGTCCCGCCTCCCGCTCCGACTGAGGGGGTGTGTAAACGTGTAAATATAGGAAATAATATATTCCCTACCCATAATTAGAATATTTCCATATATTGTGTAAATATAATTATGGTAAGACTAAGATTCTTCTTTTGTATAGGCTTAGGATTCCTATTGTATAAGAGATGAATATTGTACTCTATATATACCTTGATATTAATGAAAGACTCCCAAGAGAGATTAATATCATCTTACACTTATCTTCAAGTTCAACTGTACCACCAATTAATTGAGACGTTGAGACTGTCTGAGGACTATCATTATTCAAAAATTGCTCCTCAAGAGCAATATATAATGACTTAAAAGGGAATTTCTTTGGGTTTTGGTATTTTCGATTCTGAGGATGATCGGAGGGAGTGGACATCATGGTTGAGGCTGGGTTTGAAATGGGAGAATTTAGGAGTGAGTTTGAAGGGTTTATGTCAGATGGATTTGGGGAATTTGAGGATGAAGCGGCATGGTTGAGTGTAGAAGAGTTTGGAGATGGAGATTCGGAGTTCGACATGATAAATATTTGGATCGAGTGTGAGAAGAGATATCTCAATAATGGTTTTTGAACAAGGGAACAAAAATTAGTGTTATGATTTTTGAGAGAGAGATAGAGAAACAACAGTGAAATGTGAGTTTGGTTAAGTGAGAAGGATATACATAATGGAAAGAAGGAACAATTTGGGATTGGATGAAAGTGAAGTGATGTATTTGTCACGACCCCAAATCGGAGGGCCGCGACGGAAACCCAAATCCCACTCGTCGATTACCGCTATTCATATGTTTAACATTTCTATTCATAATTAATTACAGACTAAGCCGAAAGAAAACTATGTGAAATTTTATCTAGAAAACCAACTTATATATATACAATACCCATACAACCTACTACACCCACAAGACACCATCTACAAGCCCCTAAAGAGTATACGACATCAAAAGGTCGGGACAGGGCCCTGCCATACCGAAATAGAATGCAACAATATATCGTACAAAGGTAGACCGACATTCTGAAACAAGAGGAGTGCTCCAAAATCTGTTGAATCCGTAGCCTACTAACGTGGATCGTCGTCTTGCCTACGTTAACCTGCAGACATGAAACGCAACATCCTCCGATAAAGGGACGTCATTACGACTGATGTACTGAGTATGTTAGACATGAGTAATAGCATAGTAGAGATATATCAATAACAGAAACAGAAACAGCTGACCATCAGTAAATACATCTGAGACCCTAATACATATGCCTACATGTTATGCAATGTAAATGTGGTATAATATTGACAACACAGAAATCTTTCTTTTCATAACGACCATTGTGGTCATCATACCTTATAATGGTTAATGCATATATGCATGATGCAAATGTGGTATACTAATGTCCACACGGGAATCCTACCCATCCACACATGCTTAATATTGGCCATACATGCATTCATTTTACATATCATT
This sequence comes from Przewalskia tangutica, assembly GCA_029844215.1. Classification (NCBI taxonomy): domain Eukaryota; kingdom Viridiplantae; phylum Streptophyta; class Magnoliopsida; order Solanales; family Solanaceae; genus Przewalskia; species Przewalskia tangutica. Next base: position 8,585,098 of record CM056718.1, on the reverse strand, counting down.
TTGGCCACACATGCATCTATTTTGACCACATAAGCTCGATATGTGGCCTCTTAGGGCTCTTTTGTGATAGTCTGCACCAGTTGCTGGTGGTGTATGTATGTAACACTTTTCACTTTTCCCCATATTTCATACATATATATAATATTTACCATATAGTAGTGTGCATAACATAAGTGGTCTAGGGTAATATATGAATGGAATGAAAATGAAATGCGTGAATGACAATACAATATTCCAATCTCAACGGATGACATAATACCTCTACACCTTCGGCTAACATTGGAAACATCAACATCTTTTTCGTATGTTTCAATAAGGACTTAGGAACATATTTATACATGTTTTTGACATAGGGAGTAGAACAATTTATGAAATAATATTATGGTTACGTTTCGTTAAATAAAATATGCCAAAAGAAAAAAAAAATCATCTTAATATACCTCTATTTCACTTAGGAGTTAATCCCAATCAATTAGAGAGGAACAACCTTCCATATACTGGAACGAGAACTGGATAACTTTGGTACGTTTTGAAATGTAAAAAAAATATTTGGAGTCGTTTACTGCCTTTAGTTCTTAGGAGAAATATCAAAATGTCACTGCCTACTTTATTTCTAACTAGCAAAAGAATGATACACTAAAGGATGAAATTGAAATGTATCCCCGTGATGTTGTCTAACTGAACGAAATGGAAATTACTTCTCCGGTCTTCAATAAATTCTCAAACCATGATATATATATATAACCCCCCCTAATTATGATGACCAACTGATTTCCCATAATGTTGTCTCCCACCCAATTATTCTTGGCGGTGGAGAGCTCATTTTCACGCCACATACACCCTTAATATGTACGGTCACTTCATTATTAAGTGACTTGTCTCCGTATAATTTACCAATTACACGCATAATTAATTCTTGATCCCAATTCACATAAATCGTAGTAACTTATAAAACTTTCATCTTCTTTGTATTCTATGAGCTCGATGTCCTGATCATATAAATGAAATGGATAGCTAAGTCTGAGTGAATCCCTCTCTTTCCTTAAACTCCCTTAATCCACCCCCTTTTTATGCACTTAAAGTCCTTCTTTACTAGGTAGTTCAAACAACATATAAGTACTGATGGAACTTCTAAACTGAGTCATAGAGACTAGGTCCCTTGACACTTTCTGAATGTGAGGCCAAATCTCTGAAAGATGCAATATCACTTAACCTTGTATTGTATTGAGTTTGTCATGCGTGCATACCTGTAACAGTATAGAACTGAGTTAGATGTCACCATGAAATTTTTTAGCAGGTGCATATTCCCTTATCATAGCCAATCATTGAGGTAACTTATAATGAATAACCAATAGATCTTGATCCATTTCAGCTTCAAGGAGATTTCTTTTAGGGTGCTCCATATTTAGTGCTCTCATGAGAATATCTGCTACCCAGTTCTCCATTTTGCAGAACTTCATATAAATAAATCATTTCTCAACATCATCCCTTAGAAAATAGTGCCTAATATTAATATATTTGGTCCTCTTGTGTTGCACCGAGTTCATTGCCATATTGAATGAGCTTGTATGTCTCAGGGAAAACAATCAGTAAACACGCTAAGAACCTCAAGTCATTGATTGATACAAGTCATTTGAGCACAACAAGAGGCAACAACTTCATATTCAGCTTCTGTAATGGAGGGAGCCACATAGTTTTGTTTCTTTGTACCCCATGAGATCAAACATGATCCTAAATAATAAGCCAAACCAGATGTGCGTTTTCTATCCACAAGATATCCAACATAATTCATATCAGTATACCTAACTAATTTAAAAATATCTTCTACGAAATAGAGAGGGACCATGTCCTGAGTCCTTTTGAGATACCTCATAATTCGGATGTCACTACTACAGATTTTAGCTTGCGTAACGCTACTTAGATAACACTTTTAAAAAGCGTTATCTAAGTAACAGCTTGCATAGCGCTTTTTCAAATTTTCCAACTAAAAAAAAACTAACAAAAAATACAGCCATAGCGCTTTGCGGAAATTTTAATCGAAGCATTATGCAAGTTAATCCTTGCATAGCGCTATTATAATTTGCGTTACTTAAGTAATTTATTAATATAATAATATAAATATTCCTACTTAGATAGCGCTTGTGGAAGCGCTATTGAAGTAAATCATACACCTTTTATTTCCCCCGCAAAAAACAATATCCACATTTATTTTCCCCCAAAATATCAAATCCTAACCTAAAATCTCCCTATAAATCAAACACTTCCCTCTTTTTCACTTCAACCATTCTTCAACCAACTCACTTCAGCCGCAACACATACATACCACCCATATCATTCCCAAACCTCTTCAATCTCTCACCCCTACACCACCACTGTCCGTCGACCTGCACCACCACTGCCCGTCGACCTACACCACCACTGCCTGACGAACCACACCCACCATACCACCGGCGAATACCTTCACGAACCTCGTCTATACCACCATCACCGACACCAACTCGCCACAACACTCCCCCGGTCCCTCTGTTTATGTTTGTCACTTCGGTTGACGGATCACCGGACGATCGATGATCAGAACGCCAACTCCGGCGACGTTGTTTGGTTCTTCTTTTATGCTATTATGTATATTTTGGTTGCTGGACTAACCTTGTTCTCGTGTTGTTCATTTTCACCATTTTCAGCGACCCTACTGTGTTGTGATTATATTGTTCTTGACTGATTTGGTTTTCTGTTTGGTATCTCATCGGAATTTTTAAAACTCCGGTGACCCTTTTGTTCGGCTTTATTTTGGGGGTTGGTATTTTTGTGGTGCTGGACTGATTTATTTCGGTTATCTCGCCGTTTCGAAAAATTCGGCGACCTTGATTTGGTTTCATTTTCAGATTTGATGCCCACTTTGAGGGATGGACTGATTTTTTTTATTTGTTGGTATCTGGAGACGTTCTGGAATTTTCCGATGATCGTTGGTTATTGTTGCCACCGTTTTTGGGACTGTCTTGACATTTTTTCCCTTTAACTGGTTTTGTACTATTTTCTTGAACTTTCTCCGGCGATTCTTGGGCTTTCCAGCGAGATGCTGCTGTTTACTTGCCTCTCGGATTGATTTTCTTTTGATTTTGGGCGGTTTGACCCTTTTATTATTTTATTAAACTGATTCAGAACAATTACTACACTTTTGGTACACTGATTTTGAACATATACTATATTGGCCGATGAAGGAATCTCTGTCTGATTTCCAAGGCCCCCCATGTATAAAAGCGGGTTTTATTTTTAGTTTACTTATTAATTTTTATCGCTATTTCAGATACTACACTTTATATTTTCTGTTTCATTGAGGATATTTTGAGTTCGGGTGATACAAGTATTCCTCTTTATGTAAGTATATCGATCTTCACTTTATACTTAACAGTATGATAGTATATTGGGTTATCAACGAATTTACTCCTAGATCAATAAAATCATGCACATATCATATAGTAGGTATTTCTTAAAAAGTAAATGATTTAGGTCATTGTTCATACACAATCATATTTGTATGAGGTTATTTGTGAAAGTATGTTTATTTGTTGGACGTTTCTATTCTAACTATGTTTTTGTAACATCTATGATTTGCAGTTTGTTCATAGTTCGTCACTCAAAGTTTATCCTACAAGAAAAATGAAGAATTTTCGAATTAATTGGGCAGGCTACTTGTACAATCGATTCTTCAAAGAAAAAATGGAAGGTTGAAGCTATTAGTTAGTATTTTGATGTAATTGTTGACTATGTCATATTGTTATTAGTTAATGATTGTAAGCTACTAATGATTGAGATACTATTTTAAATATATTATTATATTTTATGCGAATGATTATATTATATTATATTATATTATATTATATTTTGAATGAGTATTCTTTTTGTTATCTTTTTGATATTTTATTTATTAGGTGAAAAAACAGGGGGGGAGGGGGAAATAGGTACCAAAACAATAAATAAAAAGTAAAAAAAAAACAGATAAAAACAATTGGATAGCGCTTTTTTAAGCGCTATGCAAGCTAGTATCTTCAAAATATAAGCGCTATCGGAATTATACTAGCATATCGCTTTTTTTGCGCTAACTAAGAAAAGCGCTATGATAGTAGTAAGCTTGAATAGCGCTTTTTTAAGCGCTATGCAAGCGCAATTCTGTAGTAGTGTATGATTCCTTTAGATTTGATTGAAATCTTGCACTTTTTCAGCAACTTCCTAATATACTTTTGTTGGTTGATCATAATGCCTTTTGGAGGTTGCACGACCTGGATTCTATGATAGTTGCAAAATTTGAGTACCAGGTGCCATACAGTGCCTACCGTGACACGTAGCAAAATCGTCACAAAACTCTTTTCGTGATGATTTTTAACCGTCACAGTAGTTTTTTTTGTTTTTGTAGTATATAGAAAAAGAAGAGGTAAGCTTGTAGTTGCTGTACTTCATCCAGTTTACAAAGAAAGTGAATAAAAATATAAAGAAAAACAAAGTCTGGCTCTAATTAAAAAGTATAATTTCAGTGATTTAATTGACAGAATAAATCCAAATCATAATGTATATATATACATGCGATTTTTTCCCACACTGTCAACCAACTGCTTTGTTGTTATAAAGAACTATTTGGAATTATTTTTTAGTGAATTAATTGATCCTTACGTAGCCAACAAATAAAACTTAGTCTCATATTATTATTTCGTAGAATTATATAGATCAATATTAAGAACAGAAAACTATTTGAAGCCTTTCATTCTTTTATGAAATCTTGTACATACACGTACCCTTTTTTACTAAAACATTGTTGTCATATTTTAGGTTACTTATACACAAATTCCTGTCGTGGTTGCGATGAATCAAAGTTATTACATTCATGAAATTTGTTGAAATGAGATTAGGAATCAACTTGGAAAAGGGAGAATGGAATAATCTATACTCATAAGTAGTTCTTTTACCAAAACCTCTCTTGAAAGTCATCAATTTTGGCCTTAATCTAGCTTAGATTCATGTAAAACTCATGGATTTGAGTTAGAAACAATACCTTGCTGATATCCCAATGATTTCTTTCTCAAATGTGATGTTTTGATGTTTCAAAAGTGCTTTCAAATGTCAGATCAAATTTCTTTTATATTACAACAGAGACATATTCGATATTTTTACAAAAAAGATTCCTATTTTTAACGTATTCGTTAAAATTGAAAGGGACATTGTTAAAGAAATTTGAACAGCAAATTCATAGCCTACGACGTGCAAGTTTTTGAATAATTTCACGTATACATGCTTGGCATGAAAGAAATATATATTAAAGGAAAAAGGGTTATATTTGCCGTTCAACATTCGAAAAAGGGTCATATTTACCCACCGTTAAAGTTTGGATTAAATATACCTTTAATGTTAGCAAGTTGTTATATTTTTCCTTTGTTAACGGAAATTCCACGTGGAAGCCACATGTGACCCACGTGGATGCCACGTTGGATCCACGTGGACGCCACGTTGGATCCGCGTGGGCGGATGGGACCCACCTTTAGTCTTCAACCGCCGCCACCACTACCAGCACCGCCTCCACCTCCATCGCCGCCACTACCACCGCCTCCACTGTAAACTTTCGATGAAAAACAGATTTGTAACTGATGCGCGATTTAATGCACACACTTTAACGCAAGTGCACGTTGTCGAGTCAAGTAATATAGTCTAGGTAAGACCGAATATCGTCCTCAAGGATTGGTTTTCAAGTACCGATTATCTATCCTATGGTATCAATTTGGTTAACGTAATTGAATTGGAATTCTAACTAATAATGCAGGAAATAAACTAATTATAAAAATACTTTGAATTAAATCAGTTATGATGGATAATTAGGGCTTCCAAGATCATCAACTATCCACTCTATCCAATTCTTAATACAATTAGATTGACTTCTTCTTCTACGTTAAGATAGCAGGTTTACTAATTCGTTTTATACTCCCGTTAAGGCTATATAAACACTCAACCCCAGTAGCGCTCCTTTCTACCTTTCGATGATAAGGATGACTCTATAGGAGGATTAAGAACAAAAACCTTGTTAATCGTCACGCACCTTGCGTGAAATTAGGTATTTAAACCCCTATTAACGCTACACAAGTAATTGAGGTATTTTCATCCTCAATCCGACCTATGTCTACCCAACTTACAGCATAGTCACAACCTCCTCCTTTCGAAGTTTGATTAGAAATCATATAAGTAATGATAATTAATGATCAAGTAATTACCAAACATTCAAAATAATTATTGGGTAAATCTTAAATAAGTGAAGAAGAAATCAACTAATATATTAATTCATGAATAGAGTTTCAAGTGAATCACAAGGAAATCCCTAATAAAGTAATTAGCTCCTAGCCATTGTCACGCTAAGAACTAATACAATCTCCATACATGAACTGAAATAAATAAAGCAAAAAGAAAGAAGAGAAAATACTCAAGAACGAGTCTCCAAGCCTTCTAGCATCCAAGGGTTGTGTTGTGGAATATTTACAAGATGGATTGGTGGAAGGATGGATGTAGAATGGTGAATGGTGAATGGTGGAATGGAGAATGAATTCTTCTAATGATGTAGAGACTATTTATAGACCAAGAATCCTTTAGGTGAAGGGTTAAAGATTTATGTAGGTATGAAAAGTTATTAGAATCCTTTTAGGTAAAGGTTTTAAGGTAGGAAAAGTTATCCCTTTAGGTAGGAAAAGTTATCCTTTTAGGATTCTTAAAACATGTTAAATTTGGCCCAGAACATCATAAATCCCGCGTCGGCGCTACTCAGAATCAAGGGCGCCATGGCTGAAAATCAGCAACTTTCTAACTTTCAACACATTAGCCGCGCCGCCGCTAAGAGCCGCGCGCTCGAGGCATTTTTCGCGGATTTCGTTTCGCTGCTTTTTTTTCGTCCGGACTTCGTCTGATCTCCTCTATAATTCCCGGAACTTCTTAGACTTCATTTCTTGGCCCTTTTAGTGTGCAATTCCATCTCATTTATGCTCATTTCATCTCCTTTTCGCCATTTCTCCATTTTTTACCGCTGTGACACAAAAGAAAGGAAAACGACCTAATCAGTACTTCAAACATAAATGAAATGAGTAAAATACTAACTAAAAATGACTCAAAAGGTGTATATAAAATACACCGATCAAATACCCCCAAACTTAACATTTTCTCGCCCTCGAGCAAAGATCAAAAGAAAGAAATAAAGACTCAAAGGAGAAGAAAAATAAAAGACTCAATGACATTGATCACTTTGTTGCATTGGTGTTACTTAGAAAAAACATGAAGGTTAGCAGAATAATATGCAGGAACATATAGCATGAAATTTTAGCACTCTAAACACATTAAGCTAGATATTTCGCAAACTCATTTTAATCATACTTAATGGGAGTAAGAATACTGAATTATGCATGTCAATTTCAAAAATCCTATGGCATTTTTACTTGCTATTCTCCACTAATCATGGATATGCATATAAGAGATCTTCAGGACTTTTCAGGGTTGTAATGTAGGCTTAGGCATGGGTAGGTAAAAATAGGCATTTAGGCTCATTTTGTGTACCATAAGCTCTTTAGCTTTTCAATTTTTCCCTTTTCTTTTGATTTCTTTCCTTCACTTCATATCTATCTTTCCCCTCTTTTGTTTTGAGAGAGTGAAGTGCATTATGAATAACAAGCACCCCAAACTTAGGTTTTTGCCTATTTCTTATTACTTTTTTTTTATTGGGGTGCATCAAACTTGTTCACTCTTTTTGTCTATTTTTTTAACACTTTCTATTCCAACTATTTCACATTTTTACTTATGGCACAAGTGTGGAAATATAGGGTGTCAAAGAAAAAGTTTATTGTTTAGGCTCAAAGGGGCTGACCAGGGATATTTTTTTTTTTAATGTCAGGGATAGAAAAGAGTGGTAAGAATTGGCTAACAAAGAATTGCCTGAGTCATCTCCCTAACATGCATTTCCTAACTATTTCGAGCAAACAATCATACTCATAGGTTTTAATCCTTTAACATGCACAATTCAAGCAAGAAACTCCAAATAGACAGATTTCATGAATTTTTGGCATATCTAACATAAGTGTTTAGATAGTTGCTTCTAATTCCATTACATTATTCCACCTTACTTCACTAGGTGTTTCTAGTAACTAGAGCATGCATGATCTTTGACTGAAAATTATGACTCAAAAAAAAATATATGACTCAAAAATACACAAAACAAATCAACAAGACTCAACAATATCAAAATTAATAAGACACCCCCCCAAACTTAAATCACACATTGTCCCCAATGTGTGCAAGACTAAAAAAAAATATGGACAACTTACTGACACAACACAGCGGTCATAACGGAGGTTCAGAGGACAAATTGAATTTGCACTAATACGACTGAGATTTCGCGCCGCTACTCGAGATTCGGCTACGCTAGTATCGTGGTTTCTGAAGTTCCGCCGCGCTCACATCAGCCATGGCCGACGACGCTTTTCCTTTTTTCGCTGCTTTTGCCTTTTTCCTGCTTTAGCTTTGACCCAATCACATCCAACAACACAAAATAAGAACCCAAGACCGTGAGACTGTTTCAAGACAAAATAAAATAAAATAAAGACAAATTAAAATAACATAATTAAAAACATTGGGTTGCCTCCCAACAAGAGTTGTCTTTAACGCCTTTTAGCCTGACGCAATTAACCTTTACGAGTGCCCATTGATCCTTCGCGAACCGCTTGCAATCCGCAGAGTTATTGTTGCAGTCTCACTTCAACTACAACAATTGCTTCAAACAAGTGGCCTCAAATATACGATTATCCCCAAGTACACAAGACATGCTTGTCTTTTGCTCTCTAATGTAGGATCGGAGATTCCCAACATCTCTCAACTCTAGGGGGTGCCCTTGATGGTATGGACTTTCTGTTTGGGGGTCAACATTGACAGCTGATAGTGTTTCTTCTGCAATAGGTACAAGAAAAAGATTTTCCAAGGAATCCAAAAAGATGAATGATTGGATCTCAATAACTTTTTCCTTCTCTACACCAATTATCTCGCCAGATTCTTCAACAGCTGGGTGTGGTTCAGGCTCTTCTATTTGCTTACCACCTCCCATAATGATGTCGCTAGACAGATTTTCTTGAGTTGTATTGCTCATCTCATCCATCAATTGCCCTATTTGTGTCTCCAACTTTCTGAGGGACTCCCTTGTCTCAGCCATAAACTGAGTCTGGCACTTGGTGAACATAAGTATGCCTGCCTGCAACTCATTTCGATCTTCCTCTGAAATCTGTGGGTTAAGCCGTTGTTGATGACTCCACTGTCTCTGATAGTAGTAGTCCATGTGTCCTGATTTTTTTTTTTTAATTTTTTTTTTCGAATTTAACCTGCAAAATAAGAAAAACAACAAAAGGTGATAAAAAGATGCTTGCAGAACAAGTTAGAAACTTGTTCTTGGAGCAACCAAATTAGAAATTAAGAATAGATAAAATTGATATTGAACTATGTCAATCCCCGGCAACGGCGCCAAAAACTTGATGCGCGATTTAATGCACACACTTTAACGCAAGTGCACGTTGTCGAGTCAAGTAATATAGTCTAGGTAAGACCGAATATCGTCCTCAAGGATTGGTTTTCAAGTACCGATTATCTATCCTATGGTATCTATTTGGTTAACGTAATTGAATTGGAATTCTAACTAATAATGCAGGAAATAAACTAATTCTAAAAATACTTTGAATTAAATCAGTTATGATGGATAATTAGGGCTTGCAAGATCATCAACTATCCACTCTATCCAATTCTTAATACAATTAGATTGACTTCTTCTTCTACGTTAAGATAGCAGGTTTACTAATCCGTTTTATACTCCCGTTAAGGCTATATAAACACTCAACCCCAGTAGCGCTCCTTTCTACCTTTCGGTGATAAGGATGACTCTATAGGAGGATTAAGAACAAAAACCTTGTTAATCGTCACGCACCTTGTGTGAAATTAGGTATTTAAACCCCTATTAACGCTACACAAGTAATTGAGGTATTTTCATCCCCAATCCGACCTATGTCTACCAAACTTACAGCATAGTCACAACCTCCTCCTTTCGAACTTTGATTAGAAATCATATAAGTAATAATAATTAATTATCAAGTAATTACCAAGCATTCAAAATAATTATTGGGTAAATCTTAAATAAGTGAAGAAGAAATCAACTAATATATTAATTCATGAATAGAGTTTCAAGTGAATCATAAGGAAATCCCTAATAAAGTAATTAGCTCCTAGTCATTGTCACGCTAAGAACTAATACAATCTCCATACATGAACTGAAATAAATAAAGCAAAAAGAAAGAAGAGAAAATACTCAAGAACGAGTCTCCAAGCCTTCTAGCATCAAAGGGTTGTGTTGTTGAATATTTACAAGATAGATTGGTGGAAGGATGGATGTAGAATGGTGAATGGTGGAATGGAGAATGAATTCTTCTAATGATGTAGAGACATTTATATACCAAGAATCTTTTAGGTGAAGGGTTAAGGATTTATGTAGGTAGGAAAAATTATTAGAATCCTTTTAGGTAAAGGTTTTAAGGTAGGAAAAGTTATCCCTTTAGGTAGGAAAAGTTATCCTTTTAGGATTCTGAAAACATGTCAAATTTGGCCCAGAACTTCATAATCCGCGTCGCGCGGCCATGGGTGCCGCGGTGCGTTCAAAATCAAGAACTTTAACTTTCAAGACATTGGCGCCGCAAGCGCCGCTACAGCCGCGCGCTCGAGGCGTTTTACGAGGATTTTCGTTTGCTGCCTTTTTTTTCGTCCGACTTCGCCCGATCTCTCTATAATTCTAACTTAGACTTCATTTCTCGCCCTTTAGTGTGCAATTCCATCTCATTTATGCTCATTTCATCTCCTTTTCGCCATTTCTCCATTTTTGACCGCTGTGACACAAAAGAAAGGAAAACGACCCTAATACTGTACTAAACATAAATGAAATGAGTAAAATACTAACTAAAAATGACTCAAAAGGTGTATATAAAATACATCGATCAGTAACGTAAGAACCAACACCAGCGTGGTGGTTGTAAATCAGATCTGTAAATCGACGATGGTGGCGTTGGTGGGGTTGGAGGTCGGAGTGGTTGTGGTTGGCGGTGGAGGCAGTGGTAGTGGCGGCGGCGACAGCGGTGGTAGCTGTTGAAGACAAGGTGTGTCCCACCCTCCGCATGGATCCAATGTAGCATCCACGTGGGTCACATGTGGCATCCACGTGAAATTTTCGTTAACAAAGTGTAAATATAACAACTTTGCTAACGTTGAGATATATTTGACCTCAAACTTTAACAGAGGACAAATATGACACTTTTCGAAAAATTAAATGGCAAATATGACCCTTTTCCCTATATTAAATCCTAATAAACATTTTAGTAATATTAAAATTTTGTTCTAGATATAATAAATACCAATTGATGAAAAAGAATTAAGCATATGTTGGGCCCGTATAGTATTTTTATAACTCAACAACACTATGTTATAGTCATGAGAAAATATAATATAGAGTAATAGCTCAAAATAGCATACATATCCTAGTACAAGTTCGCCCCACGATATACTATGTAGTTTCATAGCAATTATGAAAATTTCAAATCATGCTTTTACAAAAATGCAAGCGGTCTAAAGATTAAAGTCTCCAATACTTTGAAATTGACTAGCTCCCTAAACCTGAAATGTACAAATCTCCTCTAACATGACCTCCAACGATATTATGATGTCAATTATACTAGTTGAGGTCAATTCCAAATTTTTAGGTTAAGCCTAGATCAAAATCAACATAAAGTCAATAAACAGTCAACTCTTGATCAAACCCCCAAACAAACTAGAGAACAAAATTATGCATAATCGTACAACCTCAATTCTAGAGTTAAGTATTAATATTTTTGAATTCTTTAGCTAGGTCAAACCCCTAATTTACCTAATTGAGTTACTAGTTCAAAATTCCCCGATTTAACCATTCAATCTCATGACCCTCTAGTTGAAAATCCACCAAAATCAACTATAATATCATAAGATGTTAAAGCATGATTACCTCAATGATCTAGATTTAAACCAATTCATTGGATCATAACCCATGAGCTCCTCTTTTCCAAACTAATGAAAACTAAGATATGATTTCATCAGTATTCATATTTGTTCCTAACAACTAACTCATCACGATTGCACCCTACTACATAGATCCTGATAATATTTTAATTGAACCCTTATGCACGATTACGGTCCAATTATGCGATAACGCTGACACTGTGGTTTCCTCAATTGTGAAATCGCAGTCCAATAACAACAACATATCCAGTGAAATTTCACAATGTGGAGTCTGGGGAGGGTAGAGTGTACACTGACCTTACCTCTACCTTGGTAGGTACAGCGATTGTTTCCGAGAGACCATCGGCTCAAGACAGAGCATAAGCACAAGCAAGGAAAAAGAAAAATAAAATCAAGAGAAACGGTCAGACCCAGTCAAAAGAATTTAAAGAACTATGAAATTGTTGTATCAAAAAGTGCAGGTAGATAAGATAAACAAAGTACACTAAAGGACACATAGCATCAGAAATCAAACTACAGGGAACTATAAAGCAATATTGCGCCTACTAGTATGATAGGCTAGGCTGGCCTATAATAATAACACTACAACTATCAGTTTACAAGCGTAAGTAGGACTACACTCGACTACCTACTACCCTTCTGCCCTAATTCGTGTCCTACATAACCCTCAATCTAAGGTTATGTCCTCAGTAAGTTGCACCTACGTCATATCTCATCTAATCACCTCTCTCCAATATTTCTTCGGCCTACCTCTACCCCTCATGAACCCGTCCATATCCAACCTCTCACACCTCCGCACTGAGGCATTTGTGTCTCTCCTCTGCACATGTCTAAACCATCTCAGCCTCACTTCCCGCATCTTATCCTCTACCAAGACTACTCACACTCTGTCCTGAATATCATTATTTCTAATCTTATCCCTCCTTATATGCCCACACATCCATCTCAACATACTCATCTTCATAACTTTCATCTTTTGGATGTGTGATGTCTTGACTGGTCAACACTCCGCCACATACAACATAGTCGGTCTAACCACCGCCCTATAGAACTTGTTTTTAAGTTTTGGTGGCACCTTTTTATCGCATAAGACTCCAGATGCGAGCCTTCATTTCATCCACCCTGCCTCAATACGATGTGTGACATCGCCATCAATCTCTCCATCCCCTTGGATAATAGAACCGATATACTTTGACCTTGTTTCTAGTTGCGCAATAACTTTGACCTTGTTTTCCTCAAGAACGCGACAACGTGCTAATAGCACTATAGCGCTGGTCTATAATTTCCTCCACTACACGATCACTCTTGGAGTACAAATAGTTGATGTATTTTGATAAATAATTGGTGATATTTCAGGTAAGAAACTCAAAATAAATGATACTTTGTGTGTGTTTTTGACTATTACCACTTCTTTACATAAAAGACTAAGCTAGCGTTTGGTCATGATTTCCAAAAATATTTTGGAAATTTGATTTGGGTGAAGTTTTTCAAGTTTTGAAAATGTGTTTGGCCATAATTTTTCAAAACATATTTCACTTTTTGTTTTGGAAAACATGAAACATTACTTATACCAATAAGTTCTAAAAACTATCAAGAATATCCAACAATAAAAAACATACATACTTTCTAATCGAAAATTATGCAGAACATGATATTTTAATAACAACTACTAATAACACACTTACTAGCTACTACAATTCAAATTACAATATAAAGATCTATTTTTATCTTCGCAATGACTTTCTACAGTTGGCAGAACATTTTTTCCTAAAATTGATTCTTCTAAAGTTTGGGCACAACTTAGCTCGTTCACTTTATAGAATAGACTGTTTTAATTGTGAAAACACGATAGATACAATTTTAATAGGGGAACATGATAGATAAAATTAGTTGGCGATAAATAGATAGGGCTTTTTTATAAAATACAAAAGTTTGGGGTAGTTTTTAATAGTTTTGAAAAGGTCAAAACATAGATATTGGCCCAAAAATATGTTTGAACCAGAATTTGAGATTTGTTTTCAAAATCTGTCAAAATTTTATGGCCAAATAAAGATTTAAAAACAAATCTTCAAAATATACTCCCAAAATCTATAGCCAAACAAGAGCTAAAGGTAATCTAATTTGAAATCTATGGCCAAACAATAGGTAAAGGTAACCTAATTTGAAGAATTCGAGTACCACGAATTCTCCTTGGAAAAGGTAACAATTTGCATGAAACTTGAGAGGCTTTTCTATAATTTTTTTAAGGGAAAGGGTCATATTTGTCATCCAAATTTCAGAAAAGGGTCATATTTGCCCTCCGTTAAAGTTAGGGGTCAAATATGCCCTTTCCATTAGCAAAGTTGTTATATTTGCCCTCCATAGACGAAAAATGTCATGTGAATGCCACATGTGATCCACATCAGCGGACCCAATTTATTAACCCAGACCCATTAGCCTGTTACGAGTTCATATTGATATGACCCGATCGAAATCACCCCAAAATTATCTCCCCAACCGATTTAAAAATGATAAAACTATATTAGGTTTTCTTAATTTCTCATTGGCACGGAAAATTTTAGATTTTCCTTTTCTTGGACGCCAATGGTGGCGGTGGTCTTGTACATCTTCTTTAAAAAATAGGGGAGACGACGATGGAGATAAGCGGTGCAACAGTGAAAGAGGATGAAGTTGAAGTCGTCGGTATCCAGAGACACACCACCGGCTGAGGAACAAGACCACTTAATAGCATATAGAAATTGATTTTCGAACATTTTCATGTTTTAAAAAATATGATTTCAATATCTGGAATGATGTTATATGAACGGGTCAATCCAGTTAGGTGAAGAAGACGATCCACTGTGACAGGAAGGTGTCAAGGTGTGTAGGTGGGGTATGGGTGAGTAGTGCTCGGTACCGATGACTAGTTGGGTGTGGTGGGGCCTCGATTAGGGTCGATGGGTTGGGGGTGGGTCGATGTCGGGTATGGAGGTGGTGACGGTGTTAGAGAAGGAGTTGGGTTACAGTGATGGAGTTGTCATGGGGTGGTGAAGGTGACGGTGGTGATGATGATGGGTTACTGGGTTGTCGCGGGGTGATCTTTGTGTTTGGGTGGTCGACGATAGGTCGGAGGACATGCGGGGGTGGTCGACGTTGTGGTGGTGGTGGTTAGCAGATCTTGTGTTTGCCGGTGGTTGCGAAGCAGTGGTGGTTGTGGGGAGTTGTGATGTTGTGGCAGATCTAGTGTTCGCCGGAATGTTTGATCGGAGTTGCGGCTCGTCGACGATGGAGGTGGAGAGGCAGTGGAGATTGTTTGGTGTGCGTCCCACTTGCCCTGTATGAACTATGATGTCCACATGAATCACATGTCCACATGGCATTTTTCGTCCATGGAGGGCAAATATAACACTTTGCTAACGAAAATGGCATATTTGACTCCAAATTTTAACGGAGGGAAAATATAACAATTTTTTTAAAGTTGAATGACAAATATGTCCCTTTTCAAAAAGTAGGATGACAAATATGATTATTATTATTATTATTATTATTATTATTATTATTATTATTATTATTATTATTATTATTATTATTATTATTATTATTATTATTATTATTATTATTTATAACCCCAAATAGACATTTCATGTCAGAGGGACGCGCAATAATAAAGTACAATTTAGATCATAAGAGGAACCTTGGTCATACAAAAAGGCAAAAATCCAAAGGATGTAGTCAAATTGGTCTATCTTTAATTAGAAAGCAATGATTACCTTTATACATATGTGCCTCATCTTCCAGGAAGCTTTACTGCTCTTAATAAATGGGGTATGTGTTGTGAAATTTTGTCCAAAATTTATACTACTATATGATTGGATATATTAAAGCCATCCCTATCAAAATTGCATATGAGGACAATTATATTGCTTATTTTGTATAAGACACAAAAGTGACCAAGTGTCTCCTCCTAATAAAATGGATGCCTTTTGTTTGAAAGAATCTTGAAAAAATATTACTTAATCTCTACCCTTGTCATTTCCAGTATGGAATAGGAATGATGTTTGTTTCTATCACAAATCCTTTACTCCATTTACTTCAAAATACTATAAAATACTATGCAAATTGGCATGTCCCTTTCAAGTTGCACATATATAGTGGTGGAACTACTCAACATCACTCCAAATAAATTGCTGTAACCAAGAAACTACTTTTTTTTTCTTTCAAAAGAGTGGTACTAGATAGTTTAATGAAAAGGTGTTGAAACATTTTACTCCACCAGTCCACTTCACTAGTACTATAATATATGTTCATTGTTTTCATCCTTGTGTCTCTAATACTCTATTATAGCTACTAAACAATTAGTATTGCACAAAGCTGGACTTAGTAGCTATCTAATTTATATGTTGATGGTGCTAACAACAATTAATTAACCAACTTGTTGTCATATTGTAAATGAAAGTATTAAGTCAAGAGGGGAACCTAGAACTTGAGCATTAAGGTTCGAAATCGGATTTTACCACTGATAAATATAGCCCACTAATTGGGCTAATTTTTTGTATACAATTATGTATTAGTCTTGTACTTTAATTAGTCTTGTACACTTATCATAATTATATAGTTAGTCTCCAAATAAAATAAGATTTTAGGCTAAATCCGGTAGGATCCCTTGCCTGCGATCCCTACTACCTGGTATGTACCTTCCCAATTAGCCCCTAATTTGCATGTGCGAGCGTCCCAGGTTGCGAGCATAACCTTTCGGAGAACGTAGTCTCCAATCTTGAAATGCATTAAATTTGTTTTCTATAAAAATATCTTTTGACCATCTACTTTTGTGTCACTGACCGTACGATGGACAACTCGTTGCGCTCCTCTAACAACTCTAACTTGACAGCCATTGCTTCTCTGTTAGACTCCTCCATGGTCTGAGTGTATCGAAGCCTAGAATCCCCGATTTCCACAAGTATTACGGCTTCAACCCCGTATACTAGGGAAAATGGAGTCTCTCCGGTGCTTGTCTTTCCTGTAGTTCTATAGGTCCAAAATACCCTAGGCAATTCCTCTGGCCATCTTCCCTTGATGTCCTCCAACTTCTTCTTAATGTTCAGGATCAAAATTTTGCTGGTCGACTCCGCTTGTCCATTTGGACACGCGTTGTATGGCGAAGAGGCTATTCCTTGATCTTCAACCCTTCCAGGAACTTAGTGACCTTCGTCCCTATGAACTGGTCACCCTTATTGCATGTTATTTCCTTTGGCACTCCGAACTTGCATACAATGTAATCCCAGATGAAGTTTATCACCTCATTCTCATGGACATTTTTATATGATTAGCCTCCACCCACTTTGAGAAATAGTCTGTTAGCACCAGAAAGAATCTCACCTTCCTCACGGCTCTTGGAAGCGGTCCCATAATAACAATTCCCCATTTTAAGAATGGTCATGGGGCCAACTACCGAGTGGAGTAATTTGGAGCAGGATAAAGTGGCTAGGTCAAGCGCAAGGTAGATGCATCATATGAGAATGTCTTTGACACTTGTCATATTTTTGAATGAAGGCTTTGACATCTTTTTTCATCCGGGACCAATAATATCCGGCCCTTATTATCTTCATGACTAGTGAGTCATACCCTAAATGCTTCCCGCAACTACCTTTGTGTACTTCCCTCATCATGTTTTCTTCCTCCGTTGGTCCCAAACATTTAGCTAGGGGGCAAGGTAATAACTTCAATACAACTCTCCTTCATGTATGTAATGTCACACATCTTTAATTCTCATGGCTCACGTGAATTTGCTATATTCAGGAAGAGTCATGTTTTGCAGATAATTCATAATGTCATTATGTCAGTCCCATGTCAAAATGGTGGAGTTAACCTCATGCAAGCTCGGGTCCATGACGTAATGCAAGATATGGACTATGAAATTCGACTTTGGCCCAGTCGTCTCGAACGAAGAACCCAAGTTTGCCAACGCATTAGCTTCAGTGTTTATTTCTTGAGGAATCTGAGTAGCTTTCCATCATTTAAAACGAGCCAACAATGTCATTGTTGACACCTAGTGTTTACCCTCCAATATTGTGTTTAATTATTTCAGAGTTCCTGAGTTATGAACGAAGTGAATATGCATTTTACAAACCAAAAATGATTTGTACGAAATTTTTCTAGTAATAGTTTTTCATTTTATTTGGAAAAATAATATCGAATATATTAATATATCATTAGCATATTGTTACATGATTTTTAGAAGTATATATCAATTTCTATGATTTAAAAAATAATTATTTAATTAATTATCTAATATAATTATATTAATTTGATAAATATTTTACTCCATGAAATTTAGAAAACTTGAGTAATTGAATATAGTGTCAAATAACGTCTTATTTTAACGGAAAAAGGTCATATTTGCCATCCAACTTTCAAAAAAAGGTCATATTTGTCCTCCGTTAAAGTATGAGGTCAAATATTCCCCTCCGTTACAAGTATAGGGTCAAATATGCCCTTCATGTTAGCAAAAGGGTCATATTTTCCCTCAATTGGACGAAAATCTCTCGTGAACACCACTTGGAAAATACATGGCGGGTGGGATCCGACGTGACATCCACGTGGGATTTCCGTCCAATTGAGGGCAAATATGACCTATTTGCTAACCTGAAGGGCATATTTGATCCCATACTTGTAACAAAGTGCAAATATGACCCTTTTTTCGAAAATTCGATGGCAAATATGACTCTTTTCCCATTAAAAAATTTGTGAGCAAAATCAAAATTTATGCGATTATTTGATCGACTCTCGTATAGATTTAAAAGAAGAATGATATATTTCTCAATATAAATAATCGCATAAATTTTGATTTTGCTCACAAATTTATCTCGTGGCTTTCTTCTGATTTCAATTCCATGATCCAACAAATTTAGCTCGTGGCTTTCTTCAGAAAGCACATGAATTTTATTTAACTTTGAATAAAAGCACGACTAATTTTATAATCAGCTTTAAATTAAAAAAATCAACGATTAGAATGTTGACTTGAATTAATTCTAACTTAAAATCAAAGTAAAAAAAACTATTGGCTATATTTTCTTTTAAAAAAATTGCAAGATAAGGGTAAAGATAAATTTTGCATTAACAAATATTTTGTATTCAAATAGCTAATTGTGACATTTTGCATAGTTACGTTGCATTAATAGAACGTAGGTAAGTGTATATTAAAACCTACTACCTTTTTTCTATTTTTTTTTTCCGCTTACTTTTTCATTTTCCTAAGTAGAAATTTAAAAGAAAATCAATTACAATTTTTTAATGGAAAAAGAGTCATATTTGCCATCAAATTTTTGAAAAAGTGTCATATTTGCCCTCCGTTACAAGTATGAGGTCAAATATGCCCTTTAGGTTAGCAAAAGGATCATATTTGCCCTCAATTGGACGGTAACCCCACGTGGATGCCACGCCGGATCCCACCCGCCATGTGTCTTTCACGTGGATCCAACGTGGCATCCACGTGGATCCAACGTGGCATCCACGTGGGATTCCGTCAAATTGAGGAAAATATGACCCTTTTGCTAACCTGAAGGACATATTTGATTACATACTTGTAACGGAGGGGCATATTTAACCTCATACTTTAACGGAGGGCAAATATGACCATTTTTTAAAAGTTCAATGGCAAATATGACCCTTTTCCCTATTTTAACCCCCTCAATTGTTTTAATTATACAGAGATTTTAGGCTTAATTGATTGTTTATTTCAATTTTAGCCTCAAATTATTTTAATCATCTGTATTGGCCACAATTGAAATTAAGTGGCTATTCGTTAAATAAACTCCATGGCCTCATTTTCACAATTTCCCTTAAATACCTCAGCCCTTATGGTGTGTGTGTACCATGTGTCGTGTGTATGTATGGTTGTAGAAACTCAAGTCAAAGGGTAGATAGTAATAGCACGGGCTAATTACCACTTTTTAGTCATGTAATTGAAAAATAATCATTATCTTATGTTATAGCGAAAGCAATTAAACAGAAGAAAGAATAATAATGAATGTAAATGACACAAACGATTTAACGTGGTTCACTAACAATGTGTTAGCTACGTCCACGGGCAGAAGAGAGAAAAACTTTATTGATCTTGAGGAATACAATTTTTGGGATTTCTCTGGATTATATTTCAGATTGCTTATTAGGTTATGACCTATGAGGTTTATATAGAGTACCTCTTACACAGACTAAGGAAAGGTTTTCCAAACAGAAAAGGAAAAGGTTTTCCAAACAGGAAAGGAAAAGGATTCCTAAACATGGTATAAACCTAATATGCCGGATTCAAGGCATATTTCAATAAATCTCCACCTTGACTTGAATCCTCTCACAAATAACAGATGTACCAGATGCACCATTATAGTGTCATATGTACTAGACTCCTTCTGCCGCAGATTTTGCCCTCAAGGGGAAATCAGCAACTCCTAACATTGAGCAAGTCCAAACAGTGTTGGAACTTGCTGTGTGGAACGGGCTTTGTGAACATATCAGCTGGGTTATCAGCAGTACCCACTTTGTTCACCTTGATTCTCTTCTCACTTCTCAGAAAATGATACCTCACATCAATGTGCTTAGTCCTCTCATGATGGACTTGATCCTTTGCTAAACAGATTGCACTAAAACTATCACAGTACACTGTAGCCTGATCCTGATGTAGACCCAGATCGCTGATCAATCCTTTCAACCAGATTCCCTCCTTGGCTGCTTCTGTTAATGCCATGTACTATGCTTTTATAGTCGACAAAGTCACTGTAGGCTGCAAAGTATCTTTCCAACTGACAACTGAACCACCAAGAGTGAAAACATAACCAGTCATAGATCTTCATCACAACATCTCCAAAGATAGTCGAGTCCAAAACCCTGTCACCAAGAACTCTGTATTACCTCCATAAATGAGACCAACATCAGACGTACCTTTGAGGTACCGAAAAATCCTCTTCACAACTTTCCAATGCTCTTTGCCAGACTCACTCATAAACCTGCTAACAACACTAACAGACTGTGCAAGATCATGTCTAGTGCAGACCATTGCATACATCAAGCTTTCTACTGCACTAGCATAGGGAACTCGAGACATGTACTCCTTCTCCTCAGCTGATTTAGGTGTAAAAGCAACAGACAGATGTGCATTTGCAGCACTGGGAGTATCTATAGGCTTTGCTGTAGACATGCCAAACCTTAAAAAAACCTTCTGAATGTAGCCCTTCTGTGACAAGAAGAGCTTCCCTCTGCTTAGATCCCTATAGATCTCCATTCCTAGAATTTTCCGGGCTGCACCCAAATCCTTCATATCAAACTCGGCACTGAGAAGATCCTTCAACTTCTGGACATCAGACTTGTCCTTCGCAGCTATCAACATATCATCTACATACAGGACCAAGTAAATCAAAGAACTGTTTGCTGACCTGTTATAGTAAACACAACAATCATATGGACTTTTGTTGTAGCCAATCTCTATCATATAGCTGTCGAACCTTTTGTACCACTGCCTCGGAGACTGCTTTAGCCCATACAAGGACTTCTTCAACTTGCAAACATAGTCCTCCTTACCAGGAACCTGAAACCCATCTGGCTGAGTCATGTATATTTCCTTCTCAAACTCTCCATGTAGGAAAGTTGTCTTCACATCTAGTTGTTCAAGTTTCAGATTCTGATGTGCAACTATTACTAGTAGCACCCTGATGGAAGTGTGTCTGACCACTGGCGAGAAAATCTCATTGTAGTCTACCCCCTCTCTTTGAGTGAACCCCTTAGCTACCACTCGAGCTTTATACTTAATACCCTCAACAGGTATTCCTCCTTCATTCTTCTGGTAGATCCACTTGCAAGTGACAACTTTTCTGTCTCGCGGTCACTTGGATAACTCCCAAGTCTGATTCTTATGGAGTGACTCCATCTCCTCTACCATAGAAGCAAGCCATTGGGTAGATTCAGTACATGTAACTGCTTCTTTGTAAGTGGATGACTCATGTGAGTCAGGATCCACTTCTTCAGCAACCTGCAATGGATAAGCTACCATGTCTTCAAAACCATACCTTCTGGGAGATATTCCATAATTTGCTCTTTTTGATTGATCAAGAGCCAAATTGTGCTGATTTGCTGCTGGTAATGAAGATCCCGATGATTCTGCTTTTGACTGTGGTTGTTGAACTTCATATGATGATTCACCCTCATCTGGAGTGACTTGGTGCTCCACCTGTTTTCCAACACTGCCACCAATAATAGACTTTATAGTAGGGTTAAACATAGGATTTTCATCAAAAACTACATTCCTGCTCAGTATAACTTTTTTCTCAGACGGGTCTGTAACCTTTAACACCATCCCCATAACCCACAAACACTCCCTTTTTAGCTCGTGGTTCTAATTTACTCTCATTCACATGATAATAAACATTGCAACCAAAACCTCACAAGCCAGAGTAATCAGCAGGCTTACCAGACCACATCTCAAAAGGAGTTTTGAGATGTATACCTGTGTGAGGTCCACGATTTATCAGATAGCAAGTTGTACTAACCGCCTCTGCCCAGAATGTCCTAGTTAGTCCAGCATTAGAGAGAATGCATCTAGCTCTCTCCAGAAGTGTCTGATTCATGCGTTCTGCTACACCGTTTTGCTGTGGAGACTCCCTGACTGTATGATGCCTAACAATCCCTTATTTTGGCAAAACTCATTGAACTCAGAACAACAAAATTCCAGACCATTATCAGTTCGCAGTCTTTTGATCTTCTTCCCTGTTTGATTTTCCATTAATGCCTTCCACTACTTGAAGTTCTTGAAAGCTTCACTTTTATGCTTCATAAAGAACAATAATTGTCATAAAATATATGTGACCTCCTAGAGACTCCATACGGGAAGGACTCCAACAATCAGAATGGATGTAATCAAGTGTGCCTTTTGTTCCGTGTATTGCTTTGGGAAACTTGTTGCGATGTAATTTCCTGAATACACAGTGTTCACAAAACTTAAGGTCCTCGACCTTGTGACCACAAAGAAGATCTCCTTTTGACAGAATTTGCATCCCTCTCTCGTTCATACGACCAATCCTCATATGCCATAACTTGGTCAAGTTTTCTTTATCAACCAGGATGCAACATCAACAGAACCTGATAACGTAGAACCTTGAAGGAAATACAAGGTACCACATTTTATGCCCTTTAGAACCACATTTGAATCCTTGTAGACATATAGAACTCCACATATACCTCGAAATCTGAACCCCTTTCTATCTAACATGCTCAATGATATCAGATTCTTTGTAATGGATGGAACATGTCTGGCGTCATTCAATGTGCAGAATTTATCATCATGTGTTCGAATTTTAATAGAGTCTATCCCAACCGTTTTGCAAATAGAACTGTCAGCCATAGAAACACTACCACCATCCACTTGCTCATAGGTTGTAAACCACTCCCTGCACGGAAATATATGGTAAGATGCTGCTGAATCGAGGATCCACACATCATTGTGATGCGTGTACTCATTAGAAACTAGAGCGATATCATCTTCTGAGTTGGTATCTCCTACAACAGCAGTACCTGTCGGATTATTCTGCTGCCTCTTCTTCTTGGGATAATCAGATTTTCAGTGTCCCTTCTCCTTATAGTAATTACAGACATCATTTGGTTTTGGACCTTTAGAAAATGGTTTCTTGGACTTCTTCTCCCCCGGATTTCTATGTCCATGACTTCCACTAGCTACTAACCCTGCAGCCTGATTATCTGCACCTGTACCAGCGGCCTTATGGCGCAGCTTCCTAGTATGGAGAGATGATCTCACCTCCTCTACAGACACATTATCTTTTCCAATAATGAATGACTGTACGAAATTTTCGTACGATAATGGTAAAGATACTAACAGAATCAATGCAACATCCTTATCCTCAACTTTTACATCAATATTACGCAACTCTAACAAGATTGTTTTTAGTTGATCTAAGTGATCTCGAAGAGGCATACCTTCCTGCATTCATAGGCTGAACATACATTTCTTCAGAAGCAAATTGTTGGTTAAGGACTTCGTCATATAAAGACTCTCGAGCTTGACCCATAGACCCTGCGCGATTTCCTCATCCGCGACCTCAGTGATAATATCATCAGCAAGACTCAACATAATTATTGAATGAGCCTTCTCTTCCAGAACGACCATCTCAACGTTAATGGGTTCCGCCGGCTTCCTAGCAAGTGGCGGCCAAAGTCCTTGTTGTTTTAACAAGGCTCGCATCTTGATCTGCCACAGACTAAAATTGTTTCTCCCCGTAAATTTGTCGATTTTCACATTCATTCCAGACATCTTTCAAACAAACAAATCCGACTCTGATGCCAATTTGTTATAGCAGAAGTAATTAAACAGAAGAAAGAATAATAATGAACGTAAAGGACACAAACGATTTAACGTGGTTCACTAACAATGTGTTAGCTACGTCCACAGGCAGAAGAGAGAAAAACTTTATTGATCTTGAGGAATATAATTTTTGGGATTTCTCTGGATTGTATTTCAGATTGCTTATTAGGTTATGACCTATGAGGTTTATATATAGTACCCCTTACACAGACTAAGGAAATGTTTTCCAAACAGAAAAAGAAAATGTTTTTCAAACAGGAAAGAAAAAGGATTCATAAATATGGTATAAACCTAATATGTCCAGATTCAAGACATATTTCAACATCTTAGAATTTCAGTTTTTACTGGTGAAACTTCATGACAAATGATAATAGTCATTTTTCAATTATATAAATAAAGTGGTTATTTATGAAAATTGTCTAAAGGATTTATTTATGAAAATTGTCTAAAGGATAGTATAAACAAGGACTTCTTACAGAGAATTGACTATTTTATATAGTGACCATAGATTTGGAAATTGGTAATTGGTAATTGGTAATTGGTATGGACCACTTTTAGTTTTCTCTTATCACTTCAATATTTTTTTTTTATATCCAGGTTCTTGACTTGTGTCAGATTAGTTCTGAAGGTAATAATACCGGTCTTATCACTTCAATTTTATTAGTATAGAACATGACAGAGCACTCAATTGAAAAATATCGTAGATTATTTTTATTTATTTTGCAAGAATAAATAATTTAAAGTGCTTTGTTGTATCCTCAAAAAGAAGTTTGTATTTACGTCACTTTTATATTAAGAAATAAAGAAAGAAATAGAATAATTAGACAAAATATAGGAGAACTAGTTGTTAAGAGTTTCACATCGGAAATTGAATGAAAACATGGACTCCTTATATGGACTTGGACAATCCTCGTCTTACAAACTAGCTTTTGGGGTTGAGTTAAGCCCAAAATCCATTCTTTACATGAAGTTGAGTTAGATCTTGGGCCTAACTCAACCCCAAAAATTACGTTGTAAGGTGAAGATTGTCCAAGTCTATATAACGAGTTCATATTTTCATTTTATTTTCGATGTGAGACTCTTAACACTAGTAAACAAATTTTTAAAGGATATAATTTTGCTAACTTATATTATTTCTTATTTCTACTAAGTTTAAAACACGAATCTCCTATTATTCTTTACTCTTTGCTAACTTTTCCGTGGTTACCTTTTTAATATCCCTCTGGATTAGTGAAATTTGATCAATGATGATATGCCAAAAGTGAAATAAAACTGAATACATTACTGGATTAGCATTTTTATGTTGGATTAGTGGAATTTGATCGTTCACGATATGTTTGACGTGATCAAAAGTAAGGATAATGTTATACGTCATTTCTTCCTTGCTTTAATTTCTTATGTTGTCCTAGCTAGACGTGTATTTATGACCAATAATTGATAAAACAAATTGGTTTTGCAGACAGTTATCTTTCTCATCAAAACTTTATTTTTTATTTTTTATTTTTTATAATCCTATTTTCTTCACTTCCTGGAACCACTTATGCCCATCAAGTTGATGCAATATTGGGAAATTGAATATAGGATTTTGTTATTTTTTGGCTGCAGGGCCAGAAACCCCACTTTTAGCCGTGTGGAAATAATTAAAGATGGAAATAATTAAAGAGGAAGGTATACAGTGACTTCCTTTAAAGTTAAAGTCTTGGTATTTTACCTTTAAAGTTAAAGTCTTGGTATCTTATGTTTCAAATTTATTAAAGTGAAATCTTATGACTCAAATAATTGGGGCCTCCACATCAGAAACGTCGTTTTCACACACGTACACACATAGTACCAATGATCATAAATTTTCTTAGTGAAAGAGATATTTATACGTATAAAAAATATTTGAGACATGAAATTATACACAGTTATTGGTCAAATGACAAGTGTTTCACGTTGGTAAATGAAGGAAGAAGTGTATAATGCGTAAATGATTAAACGAGTCGAAAATTGCCGCGGAGCCGTGAAGGGCCGCGACGTGAAAATTCACTGGAAGTTACTGGAGTTTAGGTGCCGCGACGCCTTCCCGAAGGGCCGCGGTGCTTTTATTCCACTAGCTACTGTTCATCAAGCGCAACAGCGCTTCGGGTCCAGTGAGCACGACGGGAGATGAAAAGTCCTGACTTTTGGGCTGGTTTTGAAGCATTAATCCTCCATTATTTGAAACATGAATTCAGCCATTATTTGGCTGAATTGTAACCCCATATTAAGTGTCATTACATGGTCATTGAAGGTCATTACTTGGCTAGATGGGAAGTCATCTACAACACACTATAAATTGAGGCCATTGGCTCAATTGAAGAACACACACAAAACTTCAGATTTTCCAAGTTCTTATTCTTCTCTAGCAATTTTCCACACACTCAAAAGACTCTTATTTTTAGTAAACATTCATTTACTCAATTGTTTGTTGCTGTTTTATCTTGGGAGACAAGTTTCCAAACATCGTTAAAGAATTTATACGGGGCAATATTGTCTTAAGGACAAAGTGCTAACACCCGATTCAACAAATCTTTGTAGTAGTTGTTTCTTGTTCTTATTTCCAGATTGTAACCATTGTTGTTGCTGCTTTCATTCTCATTTCCTTGTAACCATCATTGTAACTCACAATCTTAAGACAATATCCGTTGATAGAAACAACAAGATTATTGGAGTAGATCAATTCCACACTGAAACATACGCATCGCCAAGGCAACTCAATGCCTTCACGCATTGCTCGAGTACAATTAGTGCCAACCCCACTGCTTCTCAAGGCGCTCACAATGCCTTTGCCACTGCTCATGGGAACGCTCCCGTTCCACCACCCGCTGACTTTCATCATAAACGCCCAGAGAAATTCACGGACACAAATTTTAAAAGATGGCAGTAAAAGATGTTGTTTTTCCTGACGGTTATGGGAATTGTCTCATTTCCTAACCGAAGATCCACCAAAAGTTTAAGATGAAGTGGACCCTCCACCTAATGAAATGGCGGGAGGGGGGCCAAGATATCCATGCCATTAATGGAATGAAGATGACTCTAGATGCTTGGAATGATAATGATTTCCTTTGTCGAAATTATATCCTGAATTTTTTGTCCGATCCTCTTTATACGGTATATTGCACCGTTGGCACAACCAAAGAGTTGTGGGATAAACTTCAGAAGAAATACAAAGCACAAGATGCGGGATCTAAGAAGTTCATCGTTGGGAAATTTCTGAAATTAAAATGGTGGACAACAAAACTGTGGCATCCCAAGTCCAGAAATTTCAAATGATTTTACATCACCTGGAATTGGAAGGATTGAAGCCTAACGAGCAATTCTTGGTTGCCTCGTTAATTGAGAAGTTATCTCCCTCGTGGAATGAGTTTATGAGTTACTTAAAACTAAAAACGAAATAGATGACCTTAGAGGAACTTATTATCAAGCTCCAGATTCAGGAGGATAATAAGAAGGTCATGCCAAAAGGGGAAACTACCCGCTGAGGCTAAGGCAAACCTGGCGAAAGCCAAAGGGAGTTCAAGCAAGAAGCGAAAATTCCAGAAGGACAATAAGGGCCCAACAACTGACAAGTTTAAGGGGACTTGCCATCACTGCGGTAAACCTGGTCACATGGTCAAGGATTGCCGCAAACTCAAGAATCAGAATAAGGCCAAGGGCAAGGCTAAGTCTAACATCGTCGAAGACACGCTCGTAGACGATATAATTGAGGAGTTCTCGGCGGTGGTACTTGAAGCCAACCTCGTTGAGAATCCTATGCAGTGGTGGATAGACACAGGTGCTACCCGTCACATCTGTTCCAACAAAGATGCCTTCTCCACATATACACTAGTCACGGATAAGAAATTATTTATGGACAACAATGCTTCTTCAGAGGTGCTGAGGGTAGGAAAGGTAATCCTGAAGATGACTTCTGGAAATGAGCTTACTCTGAAGGAGGTGATGCATGTCCCGAAATTTGAAGAAATTTAATTTCTGGACCTTTGTTGGTGAATGATGGTTTTAGGCTAGTGTTTGAGGCCAATAAATTTGTAATCACTAAAAATGGAACATTTGTAGGAAGGGGCTTCATATGTGAAGTCCTCCTTAAAGTTAATATTTTATCTGTAATGGCTGCTGCTATTATTAATAAAATTGAGTCTTCTACTTATTTGTTTTAGTCTTCTAATTTATAGCATCATAAGTTAGGACATGTAAACTATCAATATATCCAAAGATTGGTAAAGTTTGTGTTGTAGCCGTCTATCGACGTAAACACTCAACGTAAGTGTGAGGTGTGTGTAGAGGCAAAACTTTCAAAGAATCCATTTAGATACGTCGAAAGGGAAAACCGCTCCTCTAGAACTCATACACACCGATATATGCGATTTGAAGTTCGCTCAAACTAGAGGGGGGAACAAGTACTTTGTGACTTTCATAGATGATAACACAAGGTATTGTTACATTTACTTACTAAAAAGTAAAGATGAAGCATTTAAAGCATTCAGACGCTACAAAGCAGAAGTTGAGAACTAACTAAGCGGACGTATTAAATCAATCTGTAGCGATAGAGGGGGAGAATATGTAGCGCTTTTTGAAGAATATTGTGCCCAATCGGGAATTGTTTATCAAACAATGGCTCCTTACTCACCTCAATCAAACAGTATTGTTGAACGCAAGAACCGTACGTTAAAGGAAATGATGAATGCTTTTCTCATCAATTCAGGCTTTCCCTAAACTGTATGGGGAGAAGTTGTCCTTATCGCTTGTAATATTCTTAACAGAGTCCCACATAATGGTAAGGACAAGACTCCATACGAGCTATGGAAAGGAAAGAAACCCGACTATAAATACTTTAAGGTATAGGGTTGTCTGGCAAAGGTTAAAGTACCTATGCCAAAACAGGTCAAGATTGGACCTAAGACTGTAGATTACATATTCATCGCATATGCAAGTAACAGTAGTGCTTATCGGTTCTTAGTGCATAAGTCAGATATATCTGACATTCATGTGGATACAATCATGGAGTCAAGAAATGCTAGTTTCTTTGAAGACTTATATCCTAGAAAGGAAAGAGACATAACCTCTCGAAAATGAAGTTATGAATAAAACTCTCAGGATCCAGGAGTCGTTGACTGCAAGGATCTGAGCTGTTTAGATCTAGTGAACTCCGAAGTGGCTGACTATCCGGAATCAAGTATTCCAGATTCTCAGGACTTGTAGGGTCCAGAGATGGAACCAAGAAGAAGCAAAAGGGTCATGATATATAAGTCCTACGGTCCTGACTTTGTAGCTTATATGGTTCATGACGAACCACAGACACTTGCTGAAGCATTGTCAACTCCAGAAGCTCCACTCTGGAAAGAAACTATAGAGAGTGAGATAAAATCTATCCTGCAGAACCATGCCTGGGAGTTGGTTGATCTTCCTCTGGGAAACAAGTCGTTGGGTTGCAAGTGGATACTCAAATGGAAGTTCAGAGCAGATGGATCTGTAGACAAGTACAAGGTTAGGTTGGTAGTCAAGGGCTATTGAAAAAAGAAGGGCCTTGATTACTTTGACACCTATTCTCCAGTGTCTAGGATAACATGCATACGTATGTTCATAGCTATCGCCACTTTGCGGGATCTTAAAATACATCAAATGGATGTCAAAACAGCCTTCCTAAATGGTGATTTGGAAGAAGAGATCTATATGGACCAACCCAAGGGGTATATGGTTCTAGGACAAGAGAAGAAAGTCTGTCGGCTTGTCAATCTCTGTACGGGCTGAAACAGGCCGCAAAGCAATGGCACGAGTAATTTGATAGTACTTTACTATCGGAAGGGTTCGTCATTAATGAGTGTGAAAAATGTGTTTATACGAAAGGAAATGCCGATTCATTCGTCATGATATGTCTTTACGTAGACGACATGTTGATCACATGAAGTAGTCCTAGGTTGATCCTAGAGACTAAGAACATGTTGAAATAGTGCTTTGACATGAAGGATATGAGTATTGCAGATGTCATCTTAGGGATCAAGATCTCTAACATATCTGACGGACTGGTCTTATCTCAATCTCACTACATCGAGGATGTATTGAAGAAGTTTGAGATGTTCGACAATTCGTTGATAACGACACCATTGGATATAAATCAAAAGATTGATAAACATCATGGTGCGCCCGTACGCTAGGAGTGGTATGCGCAGGTTATTGGTAGTTTGATGTATATCACAAATTGCACTCGACATGATATCGCATATGCAGTCAACAAGTTGGCTAGGTTCACCCGTAAACCGAGTGATAATCACTAGAAAGCGTTAAATTGGATACTACAATACCTGAAATACACGCTAGCTTACGGGTTGTATTATTCGAGATATCTAGCTGTACTAGAGGGGTACAGTGATGCAAACTGAATATCTGATATAGAGAACACAAAGTCCACCAGTGGGTATATATTTACAATTGGTGGCAGGGCTGTGTCTTGGAATCCTCTAATCAAACTTGCATCGCCCGATCCATGATGTAATCAGAGTTTATCTCTTTAGACAAAGCAGGAGAAGAAGTTGAATGGCTTCATGATTTCTTAGAGGTTATCCCATATTGGGATAAACTCGTACCTTCTGTAATGATCCACTCTATAGCTAGTCATCTCTAGGAAGGGCACGAAGTTCTATGTACAACGGAAAATCTCATCATATTCGACAGCGACATAAGACCATTAGGCAGCTGATCACCACGGATGTATTTCCATTTATTACATAAAATCAAAGGAGAACATAACAGATCCCTTGACGAAGGGCATACCTAGAGATCAGACAGTCTGCCTGTCTAGGGGAATGGGCCTAAAACCCAAGAAATAAGAACGGATACGGTGAATACCCAACCTAATAGACTGGAGATCCCAGGAATTAGATTCAATTGGAAAATTAAATCATAAAGGTTCAGTTGAGCGCTTCGGTGGAAGCAAGAGCACGCCGAATAATGATTTCTACATAGAAACATGAATCCAAAGTCGTTCCCGTGATAGACATTAAGTGCTATCTGCAGAGTGGATAAAGGTTAAGTTTCCAAAACCTTTAATGATCCTCAACGGTTGGGGTTAGGTTTGGGGAAACTTTTAATGGTTCCTAACACTCGTGGAGTGGGGTATAACAAGATACCTTGTAGGAGACCACCTATTTAAGTGCGAGGACTGGTCGCCTCAAATGAACACACTTAAGAATCCAAGACGTGTCCATGACCACAACAGACAAAACCTTAAAGAAGAACAAAGTAAGGAAATGTGTTGTGTTGGTACCATTGTCTTGGGTTACACTAAACACTGACGGTTCAAGACATCGCGTTCACATCGCAGTAAGTAAGTCTGATGGTATTCTACTATGGAAGGTTCAAAGCTACGACTACCTATCCAGATGCGACATCGATCCGTCGGAAGATTGCTAGAAAGACACCACGTGTGTGCGCAAAAATCTCTTTCAAGAGGGGATTGTTGGAAATTTATTAACGAAATAAATTTAATCCTATTATTTATGACTCGAACAATTGAGGCCCCGCACGTCAGAAACGTCTTTTCCACACACGCGCACACATAGTACCAAGGATCGTAAAGTTCCTTAGTGAAAGAGATATTGATACGTATAAAAAAATATTTGAGACATGAAATGATAGACGGTTATTGGCCAAATGACAAGTGTTTCACGTTGGTAAATGAAGGAAGAAGTGTATAATGTGTAAAAGATGAAAATTCACTGGAAACTATTGGTGTTTAGGCGCCGCGGCGCCTTCCCAAAGGGCCGCGATGCTTTGATTCCAGTAGCTACTGTCCATCAAGCGCTGCAGATCCAATGAACACGACGGGAGATGAAAAGTCCTAACTCTTGGGCTGGTTTTGAAGCATTAATTCTTCATTATTTGACACATGAATTCAGTCATTATTTGGCTGAATTGTAATCCCATATTAAGTGCCATTACATGGTCATTGAAGGCCATTATTTGGCTAGATGGAAAGTCATCTACAACACACTATAAATTGAGGTCATTGGCTCAATTGAAGAACACACACAAAACTTCAGATTTTTCTAAGTTCTTATTCTTCTCTAGCAATTTTCCACACACTCAAAAGGCTTTTCTTTTTAGTAAACATTTGAGCTTCCTTTACTCAATTGTTTGTTGTTGTTTTATCTTGGGAGATAAGTTGCCAAACACCGTTAAAGATTTATACGAAAAAATATTATCTTAAGAACAAGAAGCTAACACCTAACTCAGCAAATCTTTGTAGTAGTTGTTTCTTATTCTTATTTTCAGATTGTAATCATTGTTGTTGTTGTTTTCATTTCCATTTCATTATAATTATCATTGTAACTCACATTTTTGTCTACGTTTCTCTATCATAGTTCACCACTTGATGGAGGCTACATTAGACCGATGGTAAAATATATTTACATCATATTAATAAATATATAACATGTGTTTATATATAAATATTTAATACTTAATTATAATTAATTAACGTGCATTCTTACCTCTAAATTAAATAATTTGGTGTAAACCCTCTAAACGGAATCTTAATGAGGGAGAAGGGGAAGGAAGGAAAGCATACCAAGTGAAGAGAGTTCTTTCTATTTTCTAAATTTATTAATTACTCCATGTTATGTTCTAATAAATAAATATATCTTTAATTAAATAATTTATTTCTTATTTGACGAATCCCTATACATTAATATCATATTTATTTTTCTGTTCTTTTGGTGAATAATTTTGAGGTTGTGTAAAAAGTAGCAGTACTGTAGTAGTAGTAGTAGATTGTGTCATGCCCGAGTGACTTTATTTTTTCTTTTTCTTTTTGATATAACCATATGGTACCAGTGAGATCTAATCAAAATTCTGATCACGTAGGGCTCATTAAAAGGAAAATGATCTCTACGAGTGGTTTCTCCATTCTCAAGACTTGAACCCTAAGCTTCTGAAGGATCTCATCCATTCTATCATATTCAGATCCATCCACACCCATTGATGAGTTCACGTAGGCGTCTAATAAACTAGATAGAATTCGGTAGTATTTAACGATGACTGTAG
This sequence comes from Przewalskia tangutica, assembly GCA_029844215.1. Taxonomy (NCBI): domain Eukaryota; kingdom Viridiplantae; phylum Streptophyta; class Magnoliopsida; order Solanales; family Solanaceae; genus Przewalskia; species Przewalskia tangutica. Next base: position 8,551,611 of record CM056718.1, on the reverse strand, counting down.
ATATTAACTTTTGATAAATTTAAAGGACCAAAATTATTCATTACATACTTAAGGGACTATTTTAAATCTACCCTAAAACATAAGGGATCATTTTAGTCATTTTATCTCATGTTCACCCAACATCAGTACAATCAAATCATAAACATGCTTAGCAAAGAAAATGAAGAGAGACCTATTTAACAACAAAAGCTAGTGAACATATGGCAGGTACAACTCTTAGAGATAATCAAAATTTGATTGTACATACATGAGCCACTAACCACATGATTGAAAATTAGAGATTCTTACCAGGTGATAAGCTTAAGCTGTGTTATGTGTTTCAGCATTTAAGTTCAATATTTAGTCTGTGACAGACAACATTTTCAAATTGTCATGTCACATTCATTCTTAATTACCTTGTCATTCATGATATCTCATCTGGGACGGTGAAAGAGATTAGCAGGGACCATGATGGATTGTATGTATTGTCTTCACAGAGGAGTAAGGAGGCAATAACTGTAGGATGGAAATGAAACTACGGATGATTCCCCAACTGCTTCAAAACTCTACCAAAGTAATCCATAGCTATTACAAAGAGGAAAGGAGAGAGGCGATTTCCCTGCCTCAACCTTTTTTTTTAGCATCAAAGGGTTTAGTAGGCTGGCCATTAATAAGGATAGAGTAAGAGACTATTTGTTGGTATAATAATCTGTATTTGACTAAATAATGTTTCAAAACAATCTTTTAATCACTTAGTGAAACATATAACATTAATGAAACAATAAACGAAAACAGAATCTGTTTTGGAAAAATAATTTCAGAATGTAATCGAGCCCACTTAGTTCAAAGTGTGTCCTTAAGAAAATTATTCCCCTCACAGTACTCGAGGTTAACGGAATATCGCCTCCCAGGATAGAACGATTATCTTACCAGAATAGTAGTACTCCAAATTCCGGTAGCAGCGAACCACTCAACGGCAGTATATCACAAAGAATGAAAAATATTTTCGACTTGAATATGAAATTCAAAATGAAAAGTGAATGAATAAATTCTTGGAATAATCAAGAATTTATAGGGTTGGAGGTACTGATTCTGAATGGTTGCAACCATTCAGAATAGTCACCTAATTTTGGAGGGAAATTCGAAAAAGAGAGGGAGAGTCGGACGGGTCGGGTCGCGGGTCGATCCGTTTGGATTTGTTTTTAATTAAATAATTAATTAATTAATTTAATTAAAGAAACGTTTGTCCAAAAAGATTATCAATCCAAATCCAAATCCGAATCTGAATCCGAAGTCGAGCCGAGCGAGCGACGACGATGGCGCGAGGGGTGCTTGCCCTCTCAACCCTTTTAGCAGCTAGAGAAGGTGTAATGTAATATATACACCTCTCTTTCCTTCTCTTTTTTCGATGTGGGACAAAAGAGCCGTTTACCCCCTTTAATTTTCATCCCATCATTTCCCATTCACCAATATCAAAACTCAACAATCCCCCACATGAATGGGGAATGGTTATAAGATAGAAGAATGTACGGACGAGTGTGATATCTGGCGAGAATTGATTGATCTGGATAAGTAGGTTTCCCTTTGAACTTTCCGTAGTGAACTTATATCGGATATACTCGATCAATCGGTAGATTTGATATCTTTGAACCGTCGAACTTTGTTGTATACCTAGACAACATAAGACACACAATCAACTCTCAACCGTTTATGGTTCTCACGGTTGTGTTCGTTTGACCATGAACACACTTTGGTCTCATGAGTGCATAGAGAATGGGCCTTTACTGTCATTCCCCTTTAAAGCGGCTTACACTTAACACTCACATAGGTGATTTCTAAACATGTGGTCATATAGCCACATTATCTGGTCATACATCGCCAGATTTAGATAACCATTAAAAAACCTTAATGCTTTATTAACTCATTAACAAGCCATAAAATCTTATCCTTATTTCTGAACATTGTCTTCATCCGAGAATGAGTTGAGTTATTTGACAATGTTGAACCGTCAGTCACAACTTTATTTGATCTCCTTGAACCTAGCTCTTGGGATCTCCAGTCTTCTAGGTAGAGTTACCGTCATGATGACTTTTCCTTGACCTTAACCTCATTACCATTGATGATCTACCAACTCCCTCTCTAGATAAGCCTTTTGTAAGTGGATCCGCCACGTTATCTCTTGACTTTACATAATCAATTGTGATAACGCCACTAGAGAGGAGTTGTTTAACGGTATTGTGTCTCCGTCGTATGTGACGAGATTTTCCGTTATACATTACGCTCTCTGCCCTACCTATTCTTTGTAGGTATCACAATGTATACATATAGGAGCCAAAGGTTTGGGCCAGAATGGAATATCTTCTAAGAAATTCCGGAGCCATTCAGCTTCTTCACCGACCTTGTCTAAAGCTATAAATTCTGATTCCATTGTAGAGCGGGCGATGCATGTCTGTTTTGATGATTTCCAAGACCGCTCCGCCAACAGTGAAAACATATCCACTCGTGGATTTAACTTCAAACGATCCGGTGATCCAATTTGCATTACTATATCCCTCAAGTACTGCGGGATATTTATTATAATGCAAAGCATAGTTTTGAGTGTGTTGTAAATATCCCAAGACTCGTTTCATTGCCATCCAATGAGTTTGATTGAGATTACTAGTGAATCGACTCAGTTTGCTTATAGCACATGCTATATATGGTCGTGTACAATTCATAATTGTCACGACCCGAACCCGGGCCCGTGACTGGTGCCTTACCCGGGCACCCTAGTGATACAACATCAGAGAAAATCAGCGGAATATAAAAACATACACATGAAACAAGATATACAATAATGAAATAAGAAAACAGGCTAACCAAAACGGTTACCTTTCTGAATATATAAATAAACTTGAACCCGAACAGTTACATCCCTTTTACAAACTCTGCCCACAATAGTACTACAGACCTCTACGAATGTTATAACAACAACGACGGAACAGGGCCCCGCCATACCCCTGAATGTAAGTACCTACAACAACAGGGGACTATACCAAAGATAAGCCTCGGAAAGCGGAGCTTCCCAACGTTGAGCTGTGATCCTATGGCGAGGATCGACGATGGTGTACCTCTACTGCGGCGTAGCGCGGCCCCGAAGTCAATGTAACAGTATGTGAAGCGTAAATCACGAAATCAAATCATAACATTTTAAAACCAATTACAAATACAACCAATTCAACCACACATAGTGTCACAGCCTAAACAAGAGCAAAATAAATATAATGTAACTGGTCTTTTCTAGGCCGCTAATGATCGAAGCAAGGCCAATCGCCCATAGTATCATTATGCGTGCCTAATCCTGGAACTCCGCGATCGCATAGTCACGGACCGCATGAGGTATTCTCGCATCGGGGTAGCTAACCCGCGACATCCTCGCGGACTCCGCGATCCGCATAGTCACACTGCATCGCATGAGGTATTCTCCGAATCATAGTCACACGCATCGCATGCAGGTATACCTCGCGTCGGGTAACACACCGAGTGATCATCCCGGAACTCCGCAGACTCGCATGGTCACGCATCGCGTGAGGTATTCCTCGAATCATAGTCACACGCATCGCGTGAGGTATACCTCGCGTCGAGTGCGAGTCCTCGGCATCATAACAAGTCAGGGGGGTATGTGATATAATAGCAGTACAACGGGCTTATCGTTTAACAACGTAAGCACAACAAGAATAACCCCCTCACACAAACATCACAGGACACTAACACACGTAGCATCGTAACATGTTTACTTATCAAACCATCTTACTACACTTTCCAGAAATCATTACAAGACTTTCAAGTAAACCGTTCCTTCTATCTTTCTTAAGTCGTTATACCTAACTTCCCATAAAGCTAGTATAACACTTAAGCTTTTAAAACCAAGTATTTCTTTTCTTTCAAAAATGATTCATAACTCTTTTGAAATACTTCAAGATTCTTATTATTTAAAACTCAAGTCAAAAGACATCAAAGTAAAACCAAAACAATTTCTATACCTTCTTTTTAAACCAATCTTAAGACAAAAGCATGCCTTCCTTTTTAAACAAAGACACTTTTTCCTTTTTAAAGTCAAGTAGCAATATACTTTTTAAACCAAGTGTCTTACTCTTTTAAAAACAAGTAATGTATACCTTTAAATCAAGTTACTCCTCCTTTCCCAAAATCAAGTTGTTTATAAGTCAAGTCTCTTTACTTTCAAAAATCAGGCTCTTAATTTTTAAATCATATCTTTTAAGGAAACCAACTTCCAACCTTTAAAATGTCAAGTTATCATTTTAAATCCAATGATAAAATCATTCTTTTGTTTTCATAAAGTCGTTATAAATAACTTCCCATAAAGCTATTATGACACTTTATGTTTTAAACCAACCGAGGACAACTATTCTTATTTTCGAAATCAAGATAACTTTATTCTTTAAAAGACCACACACCCATTACTCATGAGTGAGGTTTTACAACTTTTAACATAATTCAAGTCCTTAATATTTCATAACAAGTCACTTAACTTTGGAATCAAGTCAAGGACACAAAAGGAAAATCAAATTTCTTTAAACACACGTGCGTCTACCGCACTAAATATATTTCACAAATAACATGCTAGAAAGGATAGGAAGAGGTTCACATACCTCGCGACGATTATCGACAATTAGCAAAACGCTCACGTGCTCTAACTTTGCTCGCCTTTTCCACCTTCAGTAGAATACGCTACTCGTAGTACTTCAACCTATAAAGGCCACAAAACGCCTATCAACCTCAAGATCTCTTCGTAGAATAATTCTAGATGCATTCCTTATTCTACGGAGAATCGCAGCACCCCTCCCCGCAACCACATAAATCTCCTCTCTAACGAGGCGCTGCAAACCAACGATCCCAAGGGGGGTTACACGTCTAACTGGACGTGTACAATTCTACTCCACAATAATACTATAAGTCTACTGTAAATACAGTCCTATGTAAATACAGTTCAATTCTTTATAATCATCCTTCCAATATATCTTATACTCAATTCTAAACTACTACAACATGTAATCTCCATTCTGATAGGGGACAAAGATAATTACCTCTATAAGCCCAAAATTATCCAAGATATAAGTCGATCCTGAGCAACGTTTAGCTCCAATTCCTTACGCTCCAACCCGCTCCAAGCAACCCTTAGAAGTTTCTAAACAACTTCTCTTAACACTTCATCTAAGCTATGAAGATTTTTCTAGGGCATCATTTTGCGACTATGGAATAAAGTAGTATTTCCGGGCTCTTATGTTGAGATTTCTTTGGAATACCACAAGGGATTTAGGCTAAAGTATTTAGAATAACAACAATACTTGAAGAATTCTACTCACGGTGGGGGTGTTTGGGCGAGAACTCACTAAGGGAGGGAGGGGAATTTTTTTGCCTTGGAAACTTTCTAATGTGGATGAAATAAAGTCTTGCACACGGGGTATTTATAGGAAATCAATGGCCAAGATCTGTGCAAGTGGATGGTGAGGATGGGTACATGTGTGTGGGTAGTTGGCCAACCATTTGGCTACCACAAAATGGGACAAGTGGCCACCACAAAATGGGCCACTTGTCCACCAAAAACGCCCCACTTGTTCTTTCCAATTCGGCCAACATGGCCACACTGGGTGACACGTGTCGCCCTACTGCTCAAAATATTTCATCTTCCGAAAATATCCGTAATGCCAAAAATCCAAAATAAAGTGGGCCCCAAAACAGTAAATTTTCCGTGGCCCCACGTGACCAATTTCGGAAATAAAATTTCATAATTCTCAAATATTCCAAAAAGTCCAAATACCAAATCTGGGAATCCAATTCCCTTTAACGAACATTTTTCCTTCACAAAATCCGGAAACTTTTCCGTCGAAAAATCACATCTTTCTTCCTTTCCAATTTTACTGTCGTATTCTCGTACGTACGTCCTCGTATACATACCCTGGAACTACGGGGTGTAACAATAATGTACATCAGACTTTCCAAAACTCGTGCAAAGTCCAATTGTGAGTCACTTTCACCTTCATTCTTTTGAAGTGCAAAACTTACATCAATTGGAGTCTTTGCAACATTGAAATTTAAATACTTGAACTTGTCAAGTACTTTTTCAATATAATGGATCGTGATAATGCTAGACCTTGTGGAGTTTTATGGATCCTAATTCCTAAGATCAAATCAAGAACCCCTAAGTCTTTCATGTCAAATTTGCAATGAGCATACGCTCGTAGCATTTACATCGACAATATCTTTACTCATTATCAACATGTCATCAACATACAAACAAACAATGACTTCATGATTTGGAGTATTTTTAATGTAAACACATTTGTCACACTCATTAATCTTAAATCCATTTGCCAACATTATTTGGTCAAATTTTGCATGTCATTGTTTGGGTGCTTGTTTAAGTCCATAAAGTGACTTAACAAGTCTGCACACTTTCCTTTCTTTACCAGGAACCACAAAACCCTCAGGTTGTTCCATGTAAATTTCTTCCTCCAATTCTCCATTTAAGAAAGCTGTCTTGACATCCATTTGATGGATTTCAAGACCATATACGGCCGCCAGTGCCACTAACACCCGAATAGATGTTATTAACATTGCCGGCGAGTATGTGTCAAAGTAATCAAGACCTTCTTTTTGTCTATAACCTTTGACCACAAGTCTTGCCTTATATTTGTCAATAGTGCCATCAGTTTTCATTTTCCTTTTAAAGATCCATTTTGATCCTAAAGGTTTATTTCCAGGAGGAAGATCAACTAATTCTCATGTATGGTTGTTTAAAATTGATTCAATCTCACTATTGATTGCTTCTTTCCAAAATGTTGAATCAGAAGATGACATTGCTGCTTTAAATGTTTGAGGCTCATTTTCAAGCAAGAATGTTACAAAGTCTGGTCCAAAGGAAGTAGATGTCTTTTGACGTTTTCTACGCCTTAGATCCTCTTTGCTTGGTATACTTTCCTTTGGTTCTTCCCGCGGTCGTTTAGATCTTTCACTTGACGACTCACATTCAGTTTTATACGGATAGATGTTTTCAAAGAATTCAGCATTATCTGATTCAATTACCGTATTAACGTGAATTTCGGGATTGTCCGATTTGTGAACCAAAAACCGACAAGCTTTTCTGTTTGTAGCATAGCCAATAAAAACACAATCCACGGTTTTTGGTCCGATTTTTACCCTTTTGGGCAAAGAAACTTGGACCTTCGCTAAACACCCCCACACTTTGAAATATTTCAAGTTAGGTTTTCTTCCTTTCCATAGATCATATGGAATAGATTGTGTTTTGCTGTGGGGTACTCTATTGAGTATTCGATCAGCTGTAAGGATAGCTTCCCCCCACAAGCTCTGCGGTAAACCGAAACTAATTAGTAAGACATTCATCATTTCCTTTAATGTTCGGTTTTTCCTTTCCGCAATTCCATTTGATTGTGGTGTGTAGGGAGCAGTAGTTTGATGAATAATTCCATATTCCAAACATGTCTCTGCAAAAGGAGATTCGTACTCTCCACCCCTATCACTTCTAATCATTTTGATCTTTTTATTCAATTAATTTTCCACTTCGTTCTTGTATTGCTTAAATGAATTAATTGCTTCATCCTTACTATTAAGCAAATACACATAACAGTATCGAGTGCAATCGTCAATGAAGGTTATAAAATACTTTTTCCCACCACGAGATGGTATTGACTTCATATCACATATATCTGTGTGAATTAAGTCTAAATGATTTGAATTCCTATCAATAGACTTATATGGATGTTTAACAAACTTAGATTCAACACAAATTTCACATTTTGATTTGTTACACTCGAATTTAGGCAATACTTCTAAATTGATCAATTTTCACAAGGTTTTGTAATTGACATGTCCTAAACGAACATGTCATAAATCATTTGACTCCAATAAGTAAGACGAAGCTGAATTTTTATTAATATTGTCAACAACCATTACATTGAGTTTGAAAAGTCCCTCGGTGAGGTAGCCCTTTCCTATGAACATATCATTCTTACTTATTACAATTTTCTCACTAACCAACACGCACTTAAATCCGTTTTTGACGAGTAGTACGGCTGAAACTAAATTCTTCCGAATTGTTGGAACGTGCAGAACATTGTTGAGAGTCAGGACCTTGCCGGAAGTCATCTTCAGAAGTATCTTCCCATATCCTTCAACCTTGGCTGTTGCAGTATTTCCCATAAACAATACCTCTTCGGGTCCAGCGGGAGCATAGGTTGCAAATGCTTCTTTTGCAGCGCAAACATGTCGAGTGGCACCAGAATCCAGCCACCACTCCTTTGGGTTTCCAACCAAATTGCACTCAGACAGCATTGCACACAGATCATTCAGATCATCATTCATTTCCACCATATTGGCTTGTCTTTTTCCCTTGTCCTTTTTCGGGAGACGACAATCTGGGATTTTGTGGCCAGCTTTCCCACAATTAAGGCAGTTTCCCTTGAACATTTTCTTGTTAGAAACCTTCTCTTTTCCAGAAGGCCTCTTTCTTTTCTTGTTCATTTTCGGAGCAACATCTTCAACGATGTTGGCCCCTTCAATTGGTGAAATCTTACGATACCTCTTTTCAGCGGTTTTGTTATCTTCCTCGATCTTGAGACGAATCACAAGATCCTCCAACTTCATTTCCTTTCTTTTGTGCTTAAGATAGTTCTTGAAATCTTTCCACGAAGACGACAATTTATCAATCATTGCAGCCACTTGGAATGCTTCATTCACTACCATACCTTCAACAATAAGGTCATGAAAGATAAGTTGAAGCTCTTGAACTTGGGTTCCAATGGTTTTTCCATCAACCATTTTGTAGTCTAGGAATTTGGCAACCACAAACTTCTTCAAGCAAGCATCTTCTGTCTTGTACTTCTTTTCAAGTGCACTTCATAGTTCTTTGGAAGTTTCTACTGCACTGTAGACATTGTACAAGTCATCTTCTAAGGCACTTAAAATGTAGCCTTTGCACAAAAAATCAGCCTGTTTCCAAGCCTCAGTAACCATGAACTGCTGGTTGTCAGGCATGTCGGCGGCAGGCACGGGAGGGTCCTCACTGGTGAACTTTTGCAAACCAAGGGTGGTAAGCCAAAAGAACATTCTTTGCTGCCATCCTTTAAAGTTGGCACCGGTGAACCTCGCAGGTTTCTCAGCCGGTGGTACTGCGGTACGGGTTGTAGTAGTAACCGCTGGTGCAGTATTTGCAGAGGTAGTTCCAATTTCAATTGCCATTGTTTGTCACTGTCAAATAGACAAACTGTTTTAATTAATAAAACCAAAATAGCAATTAATTCACAGACTTCAACGATGAAGATTTTATTTCTTCAAATCGCAGCCGAATTATAAACTTAAACGGTGAAGATTTTATTTCTTCAAATCGTAGTATAATTATGAAACTCTAGTATTCCAACGAAGTTTTTATATCTTCGAGTCGGAATACTAATATTCATATGGAGTAGAAAACTACACAAGTTTTAATCTCCTTAAACAGAACGATGAAGTTTTTATGTTCTTCAAATCGTTATACACAACGGTGAAGATTTTATTTCTTCAAACCGAATCAATTTTGATAGCAACAAATATAATACACAACGGTGAAGATTTTATTTCTTCAAACCGAATCAAAATTGATAGAAACGAAGTGCAATAGATTGTATGTTATATACTTGATGAAGTTTTTATATCTTCAAATCAAGTATCCAAATGAGTAGAAAGTTATGAAAACTTTAATCGCAACCGGAGTAGAAAATCCGAAGATTTTAGTCTCCAAACAACATACAAGAAAAACACTTTTTTTTTTCCTTCTGGAAAAACACTTTTTTTTCGTTTTGGAAAACACTTTTTTCCTGGACTTTTAATATTCCAACGAAATTTTTATGTCTTCAAGTTAGAATATGAAATGTCATACGGAGTAGAAAACCACACAGGTTTTAGCAGCTAGAGAAGGTGTAATGTAATATATACACCTCTCTTTCCTTCTCTTTTTTCGATGTGGGACAAAAGAGCCTTTTACCCCCTTTAATTTTCATCCTATCATTTCCCATTCACCAATATCAAAACCCAACACTATCTTCAGACACATTATAATTCATTGCACAAACTCATCAGAAAAATTTAAAGCAACAAGAACTTGTGAGTTACGATGATGGTTACAAGAAAATGTGAATGAAAGTAATAACAACAGTGGTTACAATCTGGAAATAAAAACAAGAAACAAATACTACAAAACATTTGTTGAGTCAGAGTGTTAGCATCGTGTTCTTAAGACAACATTGCCCCGTATAAATTCTTTAATGGTGTTTGGTAACTTGTCTCTCAAGTTAAACAGCAACAAACAATTGAGTAAATGAAACTCAAATGTTTACTAAAAAGAAGAGTTTTTGAGTGTGTGAAAAATTGCTAGAGAAGAAGAAGAACATAGAAAAATCTGAAGGTTTTTGTGTGTTCTTCAAATGAGTCAAAGACTTCAATTTATAGTGCAAGAAGATGAGAACTTTTCGTCTTCCGTCGAGCCTTCTGGAATCGAAGAGTCGCGGCCCTGCCTGGAGGCGCCGTGACGCCTAAATTCCAGTAGCCAATCAACCGAATTAGCGCTGGGCCGCGGCCCTTCGAGGCTCCGCGGCGTTTTCCGACTCGTTTCGTCTTTTACACATCGTACACTTCTTCCTTCATTTACCAACGTGAAACACTTATCATTTGACCAATAACCGTCTATCATTTCATGTCTCAAACGTTTTGTATACGTACCAATATCTCTTTCACTAAGGAAATTTACGATCCTTGGTACTATGTGTGCACGTATATAGAAACGACGTTTCTGACGTGCGGATCCCCAATTATTCGAGTCATAAATAATAGGATTAACTTTATTTCACGTTAAACTTATTCGAGAAAGTCCCCTTTACAGGAATCATAAGCCTTCCGCACGTCAATTTTGAGCATGCATCTAGGTGTTAATCCCTTCCTAGATGGCCTTTAACTAGTTTACGGCACAACAAATTGTTGTCTGTAAAAGGCTGCTTGGAAAAGTCTGATGATTTCTATTACTTTGATAGTTGGGATGTGATTAAAAAGCTAACACTTTCTGCCTATTCAAATTATTCATCATATCTCCAAGGTTAAAGTTTAACGAAAACGGCAATGATTTGACTATCTGGACACTTACTCATTCCGGAAAGTTCAGTTGTAGCTCTGCTTGGAACATTTTGAGAAATAAAAAATGGATGGCACTACTCTCACTCATTGAACAAATAATTAAGTGTACAATGTTAATTATATACAATAATATACTAAATATTTTGTGATATACTTTCCTTATATGGCTCGTGTTACCGTGATATAAGGTATACACATGGCAGTTCAATACCGTGTATATCGGGATATTTATCACACCCCGCAGTCATAACTGACGGTCTTCGTACGGTGAGACTATCCTTAAAATCGTCGAATAGAACCGAGGGAAGACCCTTAGTAAAAATGTCTGCAATCTGATACCTGGAAGGAACATGACAGACGTGTACTTGTCCACGAGCTATCTTTTCATGAACAAAGTGGATATTCATCTCGATGTGTTTAGTGCGTTGATGTTGAACCGAATTACCAGAAAGATAGACCGCGCTAATATTATCACAATACACCAAGGTAGTTTTCTGAATGGGACAATAAAGTTCTAATAGAAGATTACGTAACCAACATGATTCAGATACCACATTAGCTACCCCTCGATACTCGGCATCTACACTAGAGCGTGATAATGTAGACTGTCGCTTGGCAGATCATGAGACCAATTTATTACCCAAAAACATACATGTCACGACCCGACCCCGGGCCCACGACTGGTGCCTTACCCCGGGCACCCTAGTGATTAAACATAAGAGAAAACCAGCGGAATAAAACTCATAGACAGGTAGCAATGTAATACAAGAAACAAGCTAACCGATAGGTCGCCTTTCTGCATATATATATATATCAAAAACCCGAACAATTATCCTTTTCAAATACAGCTCACAACAGGACTACAAACCTCTAAGAATTTTTTGACATAACAACTATGACGGGATAGGGCCCCGCCATACCCCTGAATGTACCTGTACCTACACTGACAGGGAAACATACCAAAAGATAAGCCTCCGGAGAAACGGAGTTTCCCAAAACGTAGAACTGTGATCCTATGAGCGAGGATCAACAACCGGTGTACCTCTACCTGCGGCATGAACGCAGCCCCCCCGAAGGAGGTCAGTATAACAGGTACCAAGTATGTGAAACTGAAAGTACTGTAATGAAATCATAATAATCTATAAATAAACAGGAGACATGTATGATAACCAAAATACAGTATACAATGCCTGGTTAACAACAAGAGTAATGAAAATCAATTTCATCTTTTTTTTAAAAGACCATTTCACAATATATAAGCAGTCATGTCAAGTCAGGGACGCATGCCCTCGAAATCATTACTCAAATATAACCACGGATCTCATGCCCACAATATCAAGCGTGCCCGTGGAATTTCTTCCTCACTGCCGGCAGTCTATGATATGATAGAACACCAATATATACATACTCAATCACCAGGTCCAACCTGGACATAAAATTGACCTGGGCAAGTACGAAGGCCAACTACTGTGTTCTCGCTGCCGCAAGAATCGATCGGGCAAGTACGAAGCCAACTACGGATACCACTCGCTACAAAACTGCGCCATGAAACTGACCGGGGCAAGTACGAAGGCCAACTACCAGATACCGCCTGTGTCACGCTAATGACCGGGGCAAGTACGAAAGCCAACTACCAAATACCGCCTGCGTCACTAAACCTCATGGGGAGCTAGTCCATGGAATAATAATATCATCCGGGAAATTGAACCCGCATCATGACCGCATGCCCCCGGAATTCTTCATCGGTGCAGGCATGTCCATGAAACAATATAGTGGAAGCATACCCGTGGAATCCTTCCTCACTGTCGGTATGTCCAAGTAAATAATAAGATGACCGGCCCTCCATCGAGAGACGCGGTAGCATAAGAATACAACCCTTGCACAACAAGGCTATCACAAGCAAGCATAGGCAAATTACCATACTTCTTAGACTTTCATTAACATGTAAACTGATTCACCATTTTATAAACTCAAGGTAGTTTCATTTTATGCCAACAATCCGGGTTTTAACCCCCACAGTACTACGTACTTCAACTCTCTTAAAAAGATCTCTTTTTACATAAAAGTCATACGATACTAATACCCGTAGTATCAAGACACGTTTTCTTTTCAAACTAAGTTACTACACCTTCAGGAAAAAAATTCAAGGCTTTTTAAAATCAAGTAACTTCTACTTTCATAATACAAGTAACCTATTCTTTAAATCAAGTTACCAGTTTAAATCAAATAAATAAATCATTCTTTTGTCTTCATAAATTCGTTATAACTAACTTTCCATAAAGCCATTATAACACTTTATGTTTTAAACCCACCAAAGACAACTACACTCCTTTATGAAATCAAGAGAACTTTATTCTTTAAAGACCAAGTATCAATTTCTTTCCGAATAATGATTCACAACTTTTTAGAATAATTCAAGCTCTTAAGATTTAGAATTCAAGTCAAGGACATCAAAATGAAACCAAATTCATTTAACACATGTACGTCTACCGTACTATATATTTCACAACAATCATGCTCAAGAGGATAGTAAGAATCACATACCTCCTTGGCTAAATCTACTTGCCAAGTTGAATATGCCGCGCGTAGAGTGCCAACCTATAATAACCATAACACTTCTATCAATTTCTATTTTTCTTCGTAGAATATTTCTAAGCATAAGGTCCCTTATTCTACAGAAAATTGGGCAGCACTTCCCCTGTTTCTACGTACTTTTCCACCTTTTTCAAGACCCGAAATCAATAGCCAACATGCCACATTTAAGGCGCAGTAAATCAACAACTCAAAGGGGATTACACGCCTAACTGGACGTGTAAAATTCTGCCCCACAATATACAAAACAATCCATTAGTCCAAAGTAAAAATAGTTCATAGTCCAAAGTAAAAGCAGTCCATTAGTCCACTAATACAATCCATTTGTCCAGTCCTTTAGTTGGTGTTCTTGGCCAACTACTACAATCAAAACTGTCCAGTTTTCGGCTAGCATGCCAATATCTGTTTCATTACTTCTTTAATATTCCAATTTATATTTCAATCTTTATATAAGTTACATTAACTTGTTATTAACAAGATTCCTTCATGTCAACAAGTAACAGGTAATGTTTTAACAAGTTTAATGGCTAGCATGCCAATTTCGATTTTTAACATCTTAATTAGGTCCAATTCTTTTCAATCTTCCTTCCACATATCATATACTCAAACATATACTACCAACATATGTAATTTCCAACTTCATTAAAAAGGACAAGATTATTACCTCAATAAGCCCAAAATTATCCAAGATCTAAAAGTCGATCCTTAGGAATATTAGCTCCAATTCCTTACGTTCCAATCCACTCCAAGCAACCCTTAGAAGTCCCTAACCAACTTCTCTTAACACTTCATCCAAAAATATGAAGATCACCTTAGGGTTTCACTTTGCGACTATTGAATTAACGTAGTATTTCCGGGATTTTGTGTTGGGTTATCCTTAGAACACTACTAGGGACACTTGGTTTAAGTATTGGGATTTTTCACCAACAATTGAAGAATTGTTCTTCAACTAGAGGGGGGGGGGTGCCGAGAGCATGAAGAAGGGAGGGAGTATATTTCTTGGCTTGGAATTAATTCTAAGTGTTGAATGAAGTCTTCACTACTAGGGTGTATTTATAAGACAACCAAGGGCTAGGATGCAAGCATGTGTGTGGTTGAGATTGAGGACAAGTGTGTGTGGGTCCCACAAGCCACTTGTCCACACAAATATCTTGGCCACTTGGCTTGTCCACTTGTCCAACAATTTCGGCCAACATGGCCCCATGGGGTGACACGTGTCGCCCTCCTATTGGTCCAAAATATTTCATCTTCCCAAAATCTCAATAATTGGTCAAATATCGAAAACCTTGTGGGCCCCACAAAACGTAAAATTTCCCGGGTGGGCCCCACATGACAAAATCTGGAAAATAAAATTCATAATTCTATTATATTCTAAGAAGTTCAAATACCAAAATTGAGAATCCAATTCTCCATAATAAACTTTTTTCCTTCACGAGATTCGGAATATTTTCCGTCGGAAAAACAAATCTTTCTTCCTTTTCGAACTTAATGTTGTATTCTCGTACGTATGTCCTCACATACATACCCTGTAACTACGGGGAGTAACAATACAATAACCAGATATAGATTGTCTGGTATCCGGACAACCACCCCAATTAACATCAGTATACGAGACAAACGTAGAGGTCGAAAATGGATATAGATGCAAGCCAAAGTCAAGTGTTCTCTGAAGGTATCGTATAATGCGTTTGAGCGTATTCATGTGCTCAACCCTAGGATCATACATAAATAAACATACCTGTTGTACGACATAAATAATATCAGGTCTCGTAAAAGTAAGATACAGAAGAGCTCCATCAAGACTACGATAGTGGATGGGATCCTCGTAAGGTGAGGTAGCCACAACACCCAACTTAGGATTAGTATCAACTGGAGTGGAAGTAGACTTACACGATGACATATCATCTTGCTCAATGATCTCAGCAGCATACTTCCGTTGTGATAAAACTAACCCACCTATATGAAGAGTGACATCAATCCCCAAGAAGTAACTCAAGGGCCCCAAGTCTATCATAGCAAACTTAAAACTGAGCATCATCATGATAGACTTACGCAAAACATCAGAAGAGACATTCAAGATAATATCATCCACATATAAGAAAATATAAGCCAGGGAAGAACCACGACGATATATGAACAATGAATTAATAGACATGTTGTGCGAAAACCCAATAGACGAAACATAGTCTGCAAACCTTTTTATACCAATCCCAAGGGGTCTGCTTAAACCCATACAAGGACTTCTTCAATAAACATACATGATGAAGATATTTGGGATCTCGAAAATCCAAAGGTTGATGCATGTAAACAGTCTCCTTGAGATCACCATGTAAGAAAATATTCTTCACATCTAACTGATATATGAGCCATGCCTTTGAAAGAGTCATACTGAGAACAATGCGAATGGTAGCCGGTTTGACCATCAGACTAAGTGTCTTACCACAATCCACGCCAACCTGTTGAGTCTTACCATCACCTATAAGACGAGTCTTATGCCTCGCAAAAGAACCATCAGAATTATCTTTATAAGTAAAAATTCACATAGACTGAATAATGTTAACACCAGAAGGACGGGGCACCAACTTCCAAGTCTTATTTTCAACAAGAGCATCATATTCATCGTTCATAGCTAATTTCCAATTTGGGTCATTTAACGTAGACACTGGATTATGGGGTAGGAGATTTAAGAATATTAGAATTTAGATTAAAATATCTTTTTGATTTAAAAATACCCCGTTGACTACGAGTGACCGGTCTGTGATCTGGGGAATAATCGTTTGGAGAAAAATTCTGAGGGTGTGAGATAGGCAACAGCGATGGGGCTGCCCAACACGGAAGCAGAGGCAGGCGGGCCAGAAGCGGGCTGCATATTTGGCCCGATTCGAACACAGGACACGAGAGGCTGGCCCACTGGGCAGAGTCAACGGGACATGAGGTCCAGCGGGTAGTGGGCTCGTTGGAGGATTTTGGGTGCGGGACAACTCCGATAAATGTTAGAGAAAATACGGAGAGACCTTATCATCTAAAAAACTATACGAACTAGGCCCGAGACTACTTATTTTAGCAAACGAAAATTGGATTTCATCTAAAATAACATGGAGACTAATGATGATTTTATTAGATGATAAATCAAAACATTTGTAACCACGGAAATAGGAGAAAACATAAGCACCCAAAAACCCTAAAGTGGGAATACGAATGAGTCTTATTATAGAGGACTTTAAGAGGGGTTGTATATGTTAATCATTTGGTAAGAATAATGTTAAGAAGATAAGTAGCCATTTATAGAGCATGATTCCAAAAGGAAAGGGGTATAGATTCATGGACCAATAAAGTTCAGACAATATTATTAATACAAAAACAACAACATATCCAATGAAATCTCACAATGTTGGGTCTGGGGAGGGTAGAATTTACACAGATCTCACCTCCACATTGATAGGTAGAGTAACTTTTTCCGGGAGACCTTCGGCTCAAGACAAAGATAAACAGGCAAAGCAATAAAAACAAAATAAAGCATGAGAAACGGTCAGACTCAGACGAGAAATTAAAGAAATGTGGACATGCAGATAGTAAAAATCAAATAAGCAATGGTAGCGCATTCTAACAACAAGAAGCAGTAGCTAACAAGAAGCAGTAGCTAACACAACTAAATACGATAAATAAATTACACTAAAGAACACATAGCAACATGAATCAAACTACAGAGTACTAAAGAACAATAATGTGTCTATAAGCGTGACAGACTAATCGAACCTACAGTAATAATATAATCGAACGTATATATTATTAATGGTACAAATTTTTCGTTCGGCTTTTTCATTTTGTAAGGACGTATGAGGACAAGAGAAATGAAAAACTATGTCATTAGCATCACAAAATTCCTGAAATACCTCATTATCATATTCTTTGTCATTATCACATTGAATATTTTTTATTTCTCGTTCGAATTGGGTACGGATGAATGGTCGAAATTTTAAGAAGGTGGAAAATACTTGAGATTTCTTAGCCAACGGAAGGTCCATAAAAATAATCGAATAATCATCCAAAAATAGAACATAATATCGATGACCAGCAGAACTTAAAATGAGAGATGTCTATAAGTCGCTATGAATAATATTAGATGACATTAAAGTACAAGAAGTAGAGGCTACAATTGGTAGTCTAACATATATCTCTAAAGGACAAGAGTGATAAATTGGAGTACTGCGCGTACCCTTACAAGAAATAAAATTATTTTTATGCAAAGAAGAACAACAGACGACCCAGAGTGATCCAAACTTGCATGCCACAAGAAAGTAGCTAGAGCTGCAAAAATATATGGCAAGGCTGGACTCGCGAGACTAGATGCGAGCATGATTGGATAAAGATCTCTCCTACTATTACATATCATGAGAGGTATCCCCATCTTGAAATCCTTCACAGAAAACCCAAAAGGATCAAAATTAATAGAAAATCAATTATCAGTGGTGAATTTACGGACATACACCAAATTTTTAATTAAGTTAGAGGCATGAAGGGCATTTATCAAGACAAGAGGTGGATGAGGGGGATGGGGGGGGGGGGGGGGAGGGAGTTGTATGATCATACCCATGAATCAGAATTGATTTGCCATTACCAATAACTATGCCATGATGTTTTCTCAAATTGAAATAAGACGAGAGAGTACCTTGGTCGAACATCATGTGAGAAATGACGCCGGTGTCCATGTACCAATTTGCATCTAAAGGAGTCAATCCAAGTGTATGCATGTCGTCCTCAATATCTGTAGGTTTCGGGATCAGATTAGAGCCTGTAGCATGGAAAGCTTGTGGGGGCCGATGCCCAAGCAGGCCCCCTTATTGTCTAGGCCCAGCACTGTTGCAGAACCCACTGGACATGTGTGACAAATTGGGCTGGAAGGGCTACTGGCGGCCCACTGTCCAGGGCAAGGAGAAGCTAGAAAATATTGGTTGTTGGGCCAAGGGCCACTGGCCCAGTTCAACGGTCAAGGAGCCCAGTGGGACGAGTGACTGCGACCATGCCCATTTATCGCAGAGGTATACCTCTGCTTTGTTGATCTATTCCATTGGTGGTGCATCGTTCACCACCACCGTTGTTGTCGCCGTGATTCTTGTCATTATTTTTACGGTTTTGACCCTTCTTACCGCCACCGTTGATGCGATTTGTACCCAAATTGTCAACAAACCCGTAGGAGTTAGCAGATGAAGTAATCATCGCCACGGAACTGGCGCCGATAGCCGCCTTTTTTTGCCAAGCCGGCCTCTTATAACGTGAGCATCGATCGGGCTTGATAAAAAGGTGGAAGCAGATTACTTTGACGGAGGAGAGTCCTAACACTATTATAGGCCTCAGAAAGACCTGCAACCATTTGTAGAATAAGCCGATTATTGGTAACACGCGCCCCAACGTTGCGGAGTTGGTGATAACCAAATTTGGTAAAAAAGGCTTCCTTTTAAAATTTGTCTCTTTATGATAAAATTGGTTGAGAATAAAATACCGATAATGTGGTCATTAAAAATTTAGCATTGATAGTCCTTCACTTGTTGATGTGCTCACAAGCACACTGAATCTGCCCAACATATGTTTTTACAAGGGAACATGGCCACTAGAGTTTGAAAATTTTATTATGACTCATGTAGCATCAAGGTTAACCATAATAATCTGAGATATAATATTATGCAATGATGGCTCATGAATTTCAAAAAGGAATACACTATGTTCTTAAATATTTACCAACAATCATCTATTGGGAAATATGAAATAGATATGCATTCAGTTTTGATGAGGTTAGAATTGCTAGTTGGTTGTGATCCAATAGATGAACCGACTCAAGTCATTTCTCCTTCGTAGTGAATTCCCTTTTTTGAACACCAATTGAACTTGGACAAACCTTTGTCTCGCTGTTGATAACTGCAAACTCAATCTGTCTATAAATATTGTCACTTGGGCAAACCGAACACCAAACTTTTAAAACTGAATGTGGATGACTGCTCCAAAGACAACATAGGTAGAGCAAGATGAGGTGGAGTCCTTAGGGATCATATGGGTAAAATGGTCATGGCCTATGCTGAATTCTATGGGAAAATTAGCAACAAATTGAATCTACGGCAATAGTTTCAAGGGTGCAATGGTGTTACTGTAATAACTTCTCCCAGATCACTGTTGAATCTAACTCCCTATTATTATTAAGATGATCAAGAAAGATATAAACACTGTAGGGATTTGTTGGGTTAGAAAAACATAAGTAAGGCGCAACGAAAGTTTAAAATTTTATTCAACTTACTTACCCCAACAATTTTGTCTGGTATGGTTACATTACAATTGAAACCCGTAAAGACATAACATTAAACTTACAGTTTGTGTATATCCGGAGTCTTTACTAGAAGGTGCGCACGCGATTATCCTTTCGACTGAAAGTCTTTGATACGATGTATTCCTCTGTCAAGAAAGTCAGAAAATCTTGGCAGAGGTTCGAGAAAGTTTCTTTTCTAAACTCTAAGTTCAGAAAATATAAAATTAGTGTGTATAATTTATGGGGTTTAATGTTTCTTATATAGGGGGAATTAGATCATACTTCAGATTAGGGTTGGGCCCCAAGCCTGACCCGAATCCCGAGGCGTAGTGGGCCAGTATGACTGAGCCTACTGTCGGGTCGGCGCCGCGGATGTGCGATTTATACACACGCTTAACGCAAGTGCACGTATCGTTACAAGTAATATAGTCTAGGTAAGACCGAATATCGTCCTCAGGGACTGGTTTTCAAGTACCGATTATCTATGCTTTAGTTTCTATTTGGTTAACGTTAATTGAGTTGGAATTCTAAAATAATAATGCAGGAAATAAACTAATTATGAAAATACTTTGATTTAAATCAGTTATGACGGAGAATTAGGGCTTCCAAGATCATCAACTATCCACTATATTCAATCCTTAATACAATTAGACTAACTTCTTCTTCTACGTTAAGATAGCAGGTTAACTAGACCGTTTTATACTCCTGTTAAGGTAATATAAACACTCAACCCCAATGGAGAACCCTTATACCTTTCGGTGACAAGATTGACTACAAATGAGGATTAAGAGCAATAACCTATTAAGCTACACAAGTATCGGGGTACTTTCGTCCACGATTTAAACCTATGTTTATTCAACATAGCATATTCACAATCTCCCCTTTCGGATTTCGATTAGAACTCATATAAGTGATGATAACTAGTGATCAGTTAATTATCAAGCAATCAAAACAATTGAATAAATCTTAAATAAGTGAAGAAGAAACCAAACTAATATATTAATTCATGAATAGAGTTTCAAGTGAATCACAAGGAAATCCCTAACAAAGTAATTAGCTCCTAGCCATAGTCACGCTAAGAACTAATATAATCTCCATACATGAACTGAATTAAACAAAGCAAAAGAAAGAAAAGAAAAATACTCAAGAACAAGTCTCCAAGCCTTCTAGCATCCAAGGATTGTGTTGTGGAATATTTACAAGATGGAATGGAATGAAATGGATTGGTGTGGGATGGAATGTAGGATGAATTCTTCTGATGATGTAGAGACTATTTATAGCCCAAGAATCCTTTAGGTAAAGGGTTAGGGATTATGTAGGTAGGAAAAGTTATGAAATCATTTAGGTAAAGGGTTAAGGAAAAGTTATGGAATCCTTTAGGTAAAGGGTTAAGGAATATGTAGGTAGGAAAAGTTATTCCTTTTGGACTCTGAAAACGTGTCAAATTCGGCCCAAAACTCAGAAATCCTGCGTCGGCGCCGTGGCCCTGCAGACTGGCGCCACGACGCTGAAAAATTGCAGTGAAATCAACTTTCGGAACATTCGTGACAGCGTACTGCGGCCGAGGCGTTTTTACAGCGGATTTTCGTTTAAATCGTCCTTTGTTCGTCCGGTCTTCGTCTGATTTCTTCGATATTTCCCGGAACTTCTTAGACTTAAGTTATTGGCCATTTTTGTGTGCAATTCCATCTCATTTATGCTCATTTCATCTCTTTTTCGCCATTTCTCCATTTCTGATCGCTGTGACACAAAAGAAAGGAAAACAACCCTAATACTATACTAAACATAAATGAAATGAGTAAAATACTAACTAAAAATGACTCAAAAAGTGTATATAAAATACACCGATCAGCCGCGTCGGTGGTCAGCGCCGCAACTCGTCCTGGTAGGGGCCATCGCGGCCCTTCATGTTCCATCATTTAATATATATTTAGCACGTTTAATTAAATCCAAAGTCCAATTTTAACTAAATTAAATAATTTCCATCAAATAGAAATTATCTCATAATTTATTATCAATTGAAATATCTCAATTCTAAATCGATTTAATATATTCTCTAAATACACTCTTAGACCGAAAAGACAATCGACATAGTATGACCCTTTAGGCCATCACATATCGACATTAATCAAATTTAGTTTCATACGGAACTCCTAGACTGTGTCGTATGACGAACTCAATATGTGAAGTACGTTTATATGAATCCAGCAAACATAACCTTTATTTGAGATGATAAATTCCTTTCATTCACGACACTGATGCGCGAAAAGATGCACACACTTTAACGCAAGTGCACGTTATCGTGACAAGTAATATAGTCTTGGTAAGACCGAATATCATCCACAAGGATTAGTGTTCAAGTACCAACTATCTATCTTTTGGTATCTATTTGGTAACCGATATTGATTTTGTTGTTTATAACTAATAATTATAAAGGCTAATTAACTATATGTTTACTTCAGTTGTGATGAGAATAGGGCTTCCACGTCTCCTCAACTATCCGCTTATGTTATTTATTAATGCAATGAAATATGGTTCTTCTTCTCTCGGAGCTAGCAGGTTTACGAAATCGTTTTATATTCCCGTTAAGGATATATAAACACTCAACCCCAGTATTGCTCCTTTCTACCTTTCGGTGATAAGAATGACTCTATAGGAGGATTAAGAACAAAAACCTAGTTAACCGTCACGCGCCATGCGTAAAATTAGGGTTGTTAAGCCTCTCATTAACGCTACATAAATAATTGAGGTATTTTCATCCCCAATCCAAAATATGTCTACCCAACTTACAGCATATTCACAACCTCCTCCTTTCGAAGTTTGATTAGAAATCATATAAATAATGATAATTAGTGATCAATTAATTACCAAGCATTCAAAGCAATTATTGGATAAATCTCAACAAGAAGAAGAATAACCATAATATACATCAATTCATAACATAAGTTTCTAGTGATTTAACATGGAAAGCCCTATAAAAGAATTAGTTCCTAGTCATTGACATGACAAGAACTAATTCAAGGTTCATCATACAAAACTGAAATAAAAGAAAAGAAAAGAAAAGAAATTACTAGACTATGGTCTCCAATCTTCAATCCAAGAATCATTGTGTTGTGCAAAAAAGGGAACCCTTAAAAACTGCCTAGGGTTCTCCTTTTATAGGCTCCAAACCGCCTCAACCTTTTTCCGCCAGGCTGGCGAGTCGTCATTAAACCTGATTTTCCCGCGTCGGCGTCGCGGCCCTGCTATCGGCGCGCGGCCGCAACCTGCGATGCCGGGTGATTTGACGCCGCGGCCCTGATCTCTGCTGTCGAGGCGCGCGCTGCTATTGTGGCCTCTCGATGATTAGCGCTGCGGCCTCGCTCTTGTTGGCATGGCGCGCGGTGCGGACTGCGTTTCTGCCTCGTTCGCCACTTTCTCTGCTTTTAAGCTCTGGAACCTCCACTTTTGCCCTCTTTTAGCTCCTTTTCCGTCATTTGGTCATTTTAACCACTTTTACTCAAAAGAAAGAAAATCTATCATAATATGACACTTATTTGTACAAAAAGGGAAAAGACTAACTAAAAATGACTCAAAAAGTGTATATAAAATACACCGATCAAATACCCCCAAACTTAACCTTTGCTCGCCCTCGAGCAAAGATAGAAAGAAAGAAATAAAGGACTCAAGAAACGAAAATAAAAGACTCACTGACATTGATCACTTTTGCTGCATTGATGTTATCTAGAAAAACATGAAGGTTAGCAGAATAATATGCAGGAACATATAGCATGAAATTTTTAGCACACTAAACACATTAAGCTAGATACTTCGCAAACTCATTTTTATCATGCTTAATGGAAGTCAACATACTGAATCATGCTTGTAAACTAGAAAAATCCTATGACATGTTTACTTGCTATTCTCCACTAATCCTGGATATGCATAAAAGAGATCTTCAGGACTTTTAAGGGTTGTAATGTAGGCCTAGGTATAGGTAGGTAAAAATAGGCATTTAGGCTCATTTTTGTGTACCATAAGCTCTTTTAGCTTTTCAGTGTTTCCCTTTTCTTCACTTCAAATCAATCTTTCCCCTCTTTTGTTTTGGGAGAGTGAAGTGTATAATAATGACAAGCACCCCCAAACTTAGGCTTTTGCCTATTTCTTATTACTTTTTTATTGGGGTGCATCAAAGTTGTTCACTCTTTTTGTCTCTTTTTTTAACACAATTTATTCCACTATTTCACATTTTTACTTATGGCACAATTTGTGGGAATATAGGGTGTCAAAGAAGAAGTTTCAATTTTTAGGCTCAATGAGGCTGACTAGGGATACTTTTAAAAGTCAGGGATAGAAAAGATTGGTAAGAATTGGCTATCAAAGAATCGCCTGAGTCATCTCCCTAACATGCATATCCTAACTATTTCGCCTCAAATAGCAAGCAATCATAACACATAGGTTTTCATCAATTTAGCATGCATAATTTAAGCAAGCAACTCCAAATAGACAGATTTTGTGAGTTTTTGGCATATCTAACCTAGGTGTTTAGATAGTTGCTTCTAATTCCATTACATTATTCCACCTTACTTCACTAGGTGTTTCTAGTAACTACAGCATACATGATCTTTGACAGGCAACTATGACTCAAAAGAAAATTTTTGTGACTCAAATTATACACAAAACAATCAAAAATACTCAAACATACTATAACAAGACACAAATAAAACACAAATAAAACACCCCCCCCCCCAAACTTAAATCATACATTGTCCCCAATGTGTGTAGACTCAAAAACAATAAAATAAATAAGACACTTACAGACTTGGCTAAAATGGTGGTGGTGGCGGTGGCATGGGATAGTGCATGGTCCACTGGTTGAACAAGGAACTCATCTCATTAATTTGCTGCCGCGTTTCTTGCTGTCCTTGTATCACTATGTCCAAACTCTGCATCATCCTCATTTGATTCTGGAGTAGTTGCTCCATCATGGGCACTGAAGGTTCTGAATTTGTGGTTGGCTGGTGGCTAGGCCCTGCCACATATTGAGCCTCTATTTCAGGCTCATCTTCGTTCATGGCGGCCTCTGCTGCTGCTGGTGGTGGTGCTGGTGCTCTTCTTCTTGCTGCTGCTGGAGGGATTGGGTCTGGGAAGTTGTGTACTATCCCATAGGATACAGGCAGTTGGTTATTCTCATGCGTGTCAGTGGGTAGGGTTGGGACCCCATTGAAGGCGCATAGAGTTGTAATGATTGAGCCATGTCCCAACCCACCCGTTGTTACCAACCGGCTGGTCTCTTCAATACTTTGTACTATCTCCCTTCCCACATCAATCGTCTTCCCCGTCATAATTCCATATATCAGTTTGATTCTGTCTTCTGGCACTCTGGTAAAGTGAGTGGATGGAATCATGCGGGCACTGACGAAATACAGCCAACCCTTGGCTACTTTGTTGAACTGGCACCTGCTCAGTCCTCTTGACCCATTTCTTGTAATATCAAATGCAGCCCCAGGGTAGCTCACTGTGTCTGCGACGGCATACCAGTCGATGTTGGAGGTGCTTCTAGACGATGTTCTAAAATTGTTCCAATCACTCTCTCCTCCTTCAACATCATCTGTTTCCAATTGCGCATTTACCGCTTTTGCCGTCACAGGCACATATTGTCCCCTCACAAAGCATCCATTTTCCACCTTCTACGGAAGATTAACATAAAATTCACGCACAATCACTGTGTTTATTGGTGCTATCTTTCCCGGTTTGACAAATCTCTTCCACCCCCTCATCTCAATCATCGCCCGAATGGGCTCATAGACATCTCCCTCTTCCAGCGAGTCTCTTTGATAGTCCATTCCCCTTTCAGGAATTAAGGGCCTTGTTTTGAGTTTATGGTATCTATCTTGAGCACTTCGGCTGACAAACCTAGTCTCATCATATTGTGGGGCTGATGTAGATGTGGAGGCTCTTCTTTTTCTGGCGGACATGGTTAAATTACTTTCTGCAGCTTACAACTTAGTAGCACAAATGTTCCCCAATACAATCAACAATTAGCAGCTAAAACACTAACACCCCCAAACTTTAATTCTACTACCCAATACCTACACCCTCCTTGTCTACTCCTTCTCTAAACTTCACAACCAAATTTTCAGCACCCCAACTACTTCACAATGCAACACTTCTCCAAACTACTACTTTTTTTTTTAACTACTGAAAGCTTTCAAGAAAAGATGAAGATTACCTTTTTATGGTGTTCTTCAAGGTGTTCTTGCTTCTAATGGTGATTTGAGGCAATGAGATGGAGTTTTGTTGGTTGAGATAGCTAAGAGTTTTAGGAATTTAAGAGTTTTGGTTGTGGTTGGGTTTGATTTGTGGAGGATTTGTGGGTAACTTGTGGATTTTTGTGGGTTTTGTGGAGAAGGGGGGTTAGGTTTTGGTTTTGAAATTGGGGAAAATCTGATTTCTGGGCGTCTTTTAATTTCTGGATTTCCGCTGGCCACGCTTTTAGCCGCGGCTGCAATGTTCTGCACTCGCCGGGAATTTCCGCGCGCGACCACTGTTATGGCGCGGCTAGACTTGGCAATTTTTCGATTTTTGGCTCATGGCGCTTAAACTTCGCCTTTTCGCTCTTTGGCGCCGCACCTGCTCACCGCCATGCGCTTACCCATTTTTCTGGAAATCCTGGTTGTTCTTCAGTTTTTCGCCTTTTAATTTATTGGTCTATACCTGTAAATCACAACATAAGAACTACCTCCGTGAGACCGTTCTTAATAAAAACTAATATATTAAAGTAAAATAAATCAAAATACCTTGGGTTGCCTCCCAAGTAGCGCTGTCTTTAACGTCTTTTAGCCGGACGCAAGTTCCTTATTTCAATACACGTAGGGTGGATCAACCCCACAACTAATCCATTTTCTCCACATTTTTCGTTTTCTTTTTCTTCTTCTCCTCTTAGCATTATCGTTAAGGGGAAGTTCAGGAACACATACCTGCTTTTGTGGAGGTTCGGCAAGCCATACCTGCTTTCGTGGGCTCATCTCCCTTTGGTTGACTTGTACTGGCTCACAAGGGGGTTTGATGGTGATGATTGCAAAGCACCTGCTCATGGTTGGTGGCTCAATGATGTGTTTAAATACTTTAAACACCATTTCTTCCTTCTCCACCCTCAATGTTAGCTCCCCTCTTTCTACATCGATCAGGGCTCTCCCTGTCGCTAGGAATGGTCTCCCCAATATGATAGGGATTTCTGCGTCCTCTTCCATGTCAAGAACGAGGAAGTCCGCAGGAAAAAATAATTTTCCTACTTTAACAATCACGTCCTCAATCTTTCCTCTTGGATGAACCAGCATCTATCACCACCGCAGGCTCACGCGGTGGTTGGTTCGCCTCACCCAACTCCAATCGTTTAAATACCGATAAAGGCATCAGATTTATGCTTGCCCCTAAATCGCACAGAGCCCTGTTGCATTTTACCCTGTCAACTGTGCAAGGTAGTGTAAAGCTTCCTGGGTCTTTTAGCTTAGGCGGCAACTTCTTCTGTAGGATATCACTGCACTCCTCCGTTAGTGCTACCATTTCATACTCCGCCAGTTTCTTCTTCTTCCCCAAGATCTCCTTCATGAACTTAAAATAGGAGGGCATCTGCTCCAATGCTTTTATAAAAGGTATGTTGATATGCAGCTTTCTGAATGTCTCCAAGAATTTGGAGAATTGTTTATCAACTGCCTTCATTGTAATCTCTGGGGAATGAAATCTTCTGTATACTCCTTCTCCGAGTTTTCTACTGGGTGAGATTCAACCACATTCTCTTGTTCTATCCCTGTCCTTTGCTCAACTCTCGGTGAGGTATCGCTTCCAATCGCTTACCACTTCTCAGTATCGCTGGCATTGCTCCCTCGGATTAACCTCTGTGTTGCTTGGCAATGTACCCTGTGGCCTGCTGTTTGCTTGCTTTGCTAGCTGACCCACTTGTGTTTCCAAGTTCCTGAACGATGATCTAGCTACATTCTGGCGGAGTGCAGGCGTTGGTAAGTGTCAACAAAGCTGCTTTCAGCTCGTCTGTCTTTTCTTGCTGAACCGGTGCATTGAACTGTTGAGGAGGTGGGGCCTGAGTAAAGGCCTGTTGATTACAGTTCTGCTTGGGTTTAGTGCGCCTATATTGATTCTGCTGCCCCTGGTCTCCTCTCCATGAGAAATTTGGGTGATTCCTCCACCCTGGATTATATGTGTTGGAGTATGGATTATTTTGTGGCCTCTGATAATTACCCACGACCTGACACTCTGCCTGCTCAATTGGTATATTATTAGGATCAGCTGAAGGACACCTATCGAATGTATGTGGGCCACCACATATTTCACAGCTTTTAGGCATCTGCACTGCATTCACTGATATTGTATGTTGCTGCAACTGTTTCGTCAACAAGGCCACTTGGGCATTCAAGGCAGCAATGACATCTATTTCGTGGACTCCCACTGTTCTCCTCCCACTCGTTGATCTCTCTTCTGTGACATGGTTGTTAGTGGCCATATCTTCTAATAACTCGTGAGCGTCGTGGGCTGTTTTTCTCATGAATGTCCCACCTGTTGCTGCATCTATAATGGTTCTGGTTGTTCCGCTGAGCCCATTATAGAAGATGTGGACCAAGTTCCACAACTCAATGCAATGGTGTGGGCATTTTCTCTGCAAATCTTTGAACATTTCCCACGCTTCGTACAAGGACTCTCCATCTGCTTGGTAGAAGTTATTCAACTCCCCTCTCAATTTTGTTGCTTTGCATGGGGGAAAGAATTTAGCTAGAAATTTTTGTGCCAGCTCTTGCCATGTAAAAATCGAATCGGCTGGCAGAGAATTCAATCATACTTTTGCTCTATCCCTAAGTGAGAAGGGAAAGAGCCTCAATCTGACGGCATCATCAGTAACGCCGTTATATATGAAAGTTGCACATAGCTCCAAGAAATTAGCTGTGTGCATATGTGGATCCTCCGATGGCAGTCCTCCAAATTGCACTGTGTGCTGTACCATGCTCAGAATCGCCGGTTTTATCTCAAAGTTGTTTGCTCCTATGGCAGGGAGCCTAATACCTGTCTGTGCTCCATTCACTCTTGGCAGCACATAGTCTCCCAAGCTTCTTTCTGCCTGGACTTGAACTCTTTTCTCGACATCCATAGGTACTTGCCGAGGCATTCCTGGATTAGGTTGATTTTCACCTAACCCTTCTCTCATCATATTGTTGTTTTGAACATCGTCCATATCTATCAAGGTTGCAATCCGCTGATTCTTTCTGTTCTGTTTACAGGTTTTCTCAATCTCTGGATTGAAGGGAACAAGAGTGTCTGCCCCTCTTCTCCTTCGCATAAACTGATTTTCTGAAATAGATCAAAAACATACAACAAATCAAGGCACCCTGATTTCTTTTCGAAAATAAAAACGTAAAAATAAAATAAAAATAAAAAAAACCAAATTAGAAATTAAAAATAGACAAATTTGATATTGAACTATGCCTAATCCCCGGCAACGGCGCTAAAAACTTGATGCGTGAAAAGATGCACACACTTTAACGCAAGTGCACGTTATCGTGACAAGTAATATAGTGTTGGTAAGACCGAATATCGTCCACACGGATTAGTGTTCAAGTACCAACTATCTATCTTTTGGTATCTATTTGGTAACCGATATTGATTTTGTTGTTTATAACTAATAATTATAAAGGCTAATTAACTATATGTTTACTTCAGTTGTGATGATAATAGGGCTTCCACATCTCCTCAACTATCCGCTTATGTTATTTATTAATGCAATGAAATATGGTTCTTCTCTCGGAGCTAGCAGGTTTACGAAATCGTTTTATATTCCCGTTAAGGATATATAAACACTCAACCCCAGTATTGCTCCTTTCTACCTTTCGGTGATAAGAATGACTCTATAGGAGGATTAAGAACAAAAACCTAGTTAACCGTCACGCGCCATGCGTAAAATTAGGGTTGTTAAGCCTCTCATTAACGCTACATAAATAATTGAGGTATTTTCATCCCCAATCCAAAATATGTCTACCCAACTTACAACATATTCACAACCTCCTCCTTTCGAAGTTTGATTAGAAATCATATAAATAATGATAATTAGTGATCAATTAATTACCAAGCATTCAAAGCAATTATTGGATAAATCTCAACAAGAAGAAGAATAACCATAACATGCATCAATTCATAACATAAGTTTCTAGTGATTTAACATGGAAAGCCCTATAAAAGAATTAGTTCCTAGTCATTGACATGACAAGAACTAATTCAAGGTTCATCATACAAAACTGAAATAAAAGAAAAGAAAAGAAATTACTAGACTATGGTCTCCAATCTTCAATCCAAGAATCCTTGTGTTGTGCAAGAAAGGGAACCCTTAAAAACTGCCTAGGGTTCTCCTTTTATAGGCTCCAAACCGCCTCAAACTTTTTCCCTTCAGGCCTGGCCCAGAATTCGTCATTAAACCTGATTTTCCCGCGTCGGCATCGCGGCCCTGCTATCGGCGCCGCGCCGCCGCAACTTCGCGATGCCGGTGATTTGGCGCCGCGACCACGATCTCTGGCTGTTCGAGAGGCCGCGGCCGCTACTCGTGGCCTCTCTGATGATTAGGCGTTGCGGCCTGCCATCGTTGGCATGAGGCTGCGGCGCGACTGCGCTGCCTCGCCACTTTATCTGCTTTTAGGCTCTAGAACCTCCACTTTTGCCCTCTTTTAGCTCCTTTTCTGCCATTTGACCATTTTAACCACTTTGACTCAAAAGAAAGAAAATATATCCTAATATGACACTTATCTGTACAAAAAGGGACAAAAGACTAACTAAAAATGACTCAAAAAGTGTATATAAAATACACCGATCAGACACACTTGATCAAGTTTATAATTTTCCATGTGTATATCCAAATAGCTTGATCACTTTATTTCATCTATATTAGTCGACAACTAGACCATATTCTAATATGTCTCTTGCATTAGCCAATGACTTGGTTGACCTAAAATCACTGAGAAGTTGAGTATTCTCTCGAATATTCAATTGAGGAATGAATCTTATTCTTGGCTCAACTACCACCTTAGTTTACGTCGTAATGCACCCAACACAAGCCGTATCTTATCCTATAAGCAATTTAAGCTTAGGACAGGGTCAAAGTATATTACTTTGTAAACAAGGTGCGTATTTACCTCAAGTCAAAGGATTTTTATCTCCCACACGCTGATAACACTCTAGACATGTATAACAAAGAGTTTATCAACAGGGTATACCAATACTTTCCAAAAGTATCCATGTGTCCATCACTAGTAACCATCACTAGTAGCAGGTGAGACATACTACATTCTCCAAGAATATGATGCAGATTATATGTCAACTTATAACATTTCATCGATATCTCATTCTCGATGATCATTAGTTGAGGCTATTTTCTGAGTCATGCTCTATTATTAATATATCACTCTATTAGTGACAATGTAAGCTCAAGGGATGCACGTTAATGAATAATTACAAACAATCAAATAATAATATAATAATTACAAATGCCATAAAATATTAATCTTATTAATAATACGAATGTGTTCAAGTACATTTATCCCTAAAATGATTGTCTCTAGGACATACATACTTTCAATCTCCCACTTGGCCTAGGGCCAATCTCCAATGTATCTAATGCCCATGTTTTAAAAATGACCATTATGCTTAACTAAGCTTAATGGTTTAGTAAATGGGTCAGCTAGAATATCATATGTGGGAACATAGTCTAATATTATTTCTTCAGTTTCCACCATCTCCCTGAGTATGTGGTATTTCCTTAGTACATGATTGTTTCTGTTTGTTGATCTTGGTTCCTTAGCTTGCGCAATCTCACAACTGTTTTCACAATAAATCATTATTAGACAAGTGACACTTGGAATAACCCCTAGTTCCTTAGGAACGCAGATATCATGACAATTTCCTTACCAGCTTCCGATCCAGCAATGTACTCGACTTTAATTGTCAAATCAGCAGTTGTAGTTTGCTTGAAACTTTTCCAACTCACTACACCACCATTAAAAATGAAGGTATATCTAGACTGAGACTTGAAGTCATCAAGATCTATCTGGAAGTCAGTGTACCCAGTAGCGACTAGCTTCTCTTATCCACCATAGACTAAGAAATATTCTTTAGTTCATCTAAGATACTTAAGAATACTCTTGACTGTTTTTAGTGTTCTTCCCCGGGATTCTGCTGGAATTTGCAAGTCATACTAAGTGCATTGGCCACATCTGGCCGCGTACAGGTAATGGCATATATGATTGACCCTGTAGCTGAAGCATATGGGATCCTCTTCATGCGTTTAAGTTCTGCACCAGTAGAACAACTATCCTTCTTTGATAACTTGATACCTTGACCCATAGGAAAACCTCCTTTTTTAGAATTTTCCATAGAGAATCATCTTAGCACTTTATCTATGTATACAAACTATGACAGCCTCAACAATCTATTACGTCTATCTATGTAGATTCTAATTCCAAGAATGTAGCAGGCTTCACCCAAGTCCTCCATAATGAAGGTGTTGGATAACCATTCTTTGACTGATTGCATGAGAGTCTTATTATCTCCCATTATTAATATGTCATCTACATATATAACAATGAAGACAATACTCTCATATGTAGCTTGCATACTGCTTTGGGCTTAGTCTTGGATGTAAAACCCTCTAGCTGTATCATTTACACCTCCTCAATTAGGTTACAATTGAGGAAGACAGTTTAATATCCATTTGCCAAATGTCATAATCATAGTATGCAGCTATTGCAAGCAAAATCCTAATGGAATTAATTTTTGCAACAGGTGAAAATATTTCATCATAATCGACCCCAGGCCATTGATTATAACCTTAGCCACCAATCTTGATTTATAAGTTTGTACCTTGCCATATACAACAATATTCTTCTTGAAGACTCATTTGCATCATATGGCTCTAACCTCTGTTGGCAAATCAACCAAGTTCTAAACTTCATTGACGTACATCGAGTCCATCTCAGATTTCATGGCTTCTTTCCATCTCTGCAAATCAATGTCTAACATCGCTTTGCTATAGGTCGTAGGTTCATCATCATCAGGAATATCTATCTCATTGTGTGTTTCAATAAAGAGATTAAGTCTTTCGGGCGGACGATGAGTTCTAGTTGTCCTATAGAGTTGAATATTCTGCGTTTCAGTGTTTGTTGTATTCTGATTGTGAGAAGGTCTTTATGTGTTGGACAATCCACCACCTTGAGATCTTTCAAGAATGTCATTTTCATGCGTTTCCTGAATGGGATGATGTACAACTATTTTATCATCTTCTGTTGGTTGTGTATGAGAGTTTTACATTTCTACACTTTCTCTCATAGCACTCCCACTGGCTGAAGGGCGTACTCTAAGTACCCAATCTTCACCAAATACTTCCACTGAATCATTGTCTAGGTCATTCGACAAGGGTTCACCTTATGTGTTATCTTGTGGTTCTTGAATTTCTTCAAGTTCTATCTTATTGTAGTTTTGTTCCTTGTAGACATAGTCTTCTTCAAGGAAAGTTGCATTTCTATAAACAATGACCTTATGTTCTCCGGAAAGATAGAAATAGTATCCCTTAGTCTCCTTTGGATACCTCACAAAATAATACTTCTGACTCTTAGATTTCAACTTGTCAGTAAGCATTTTCTTTACATATGCAGGGAATTCCCAGGGTCGTATGTGTTTAATTGCTGGCTTCTTGCCATTCCATATATCATATGGAGTTTTCTCTACTGATTTTGAAGGAACTCTGTTCAGAATATAGATTGAGCTTTGTAATGTATATCCCCAAAGGTATGTTGGTAGAGCTGAGAAACTCTTCATAGATCTAACCATATCTAATAGGGTTCGATTTCTCCTTTCGGCAACACTATTCATTTGTGGTGTTCCAGGAGGCGTCCATTGTGTTGAACTTCATGAAGCTTCAAGTAATCTAGAAATTCTTTACTTAAGTATTCACCTCCTCGATCTGATCGAATGATCTTAATACTTGTTTCAAGTTGTTTCTCTACTTCTGATTTGTACTCCATGAATTTCTCAAAGGATTTGGTCTCGTGTTTCATGAGATACACATTCCCAAACCTTGTGAAATCATATGTAAAAGTGATGAAGTACGGGAAGCCTCTCTTAGCTTGAGTTGAAAATGGCCCACTTACATCTTTATGGACTAACTCAAGCATCTCTTTAGCTCACACACCCTTCCCAGAAAGTGTCTTGTTGGTCATCTTTCCTCTCAAGCAAGATTCACAGTTACCATAGGACTCTAAGTCAAATGGTTCTAGGTAGTCTAACTTCTTTAATCTTGCTATCATTGATTCATTGATGTGACCAAGTCTACAGTGCCATAAGTAGGTGAGATTTCTTGGATTGCTTATCTTAGCTCGTTTATTTTGTACATTAAAAAATTCACGACTACAATTTAGAATATATAAACCATCCACAAGCGGAGCATTTTCCTCTTTTCGTTCGTATTTAGTATAGTATTAGGTTGTTTTTCATTCATTTTGTGTCACAACGGTTATAAAGGAGAGAATACTACTTTTAAGGATGAAATTGCATAATAAAAGCCGAAGCAATGAAGCCTAAGAAGTCCCGAGAAGAATAGAAGAAATCAGGCGAAAGCAGGACGAAAAGGCAGAGGCACCGCGGTGCATAGCATGTAAGGGCCGCAGTGCTTTAAAGGCCGGGGCGTAAAATTTCCAGAAAGTCCAAAAAACAAATCACCGTGGAAGGCACCACGGTGCAACCATTCCAGTAGCCAGCAACGAATTTCAGCCAATTAGCACCGCGGTGCCGACGCGAGTTTTTCCAGATTTTTGGGCCGAATTTTGACAGGGTTAAAAGGGTTCGAAACACAATTTTTCTCAGCTATAAATCTCTTAAGCCCTGACCTTATTTGATATCATACTTTGTGGAGGCAAAGAAGGAGGCAAGACACAAGATTAGAGACTACTCTTGTTCAAGTTCTTTTTCTTCTCTTTTATTTAATTCAGTTCATGTTGAATTTTGTATTAGTTCTTAGCATGACAATATCTAGGAGATAATCTCGGAGTTTTCCGTCTAATCTTCTTGAAGCTCTTTCATATAGTTAATGCATAGTTATTGATTTCTTCTTCAACATATTAAGATCTTTTCAATATTGTTTTGATTGCTTGATAATTAACTGGACATTAATTGTCATAACTTATATGATTTCGAATCGAGATCCGAGAGGGGAGATTTGAATATGTTGTAGTTGTTTAGACATACGTTAAAATCGTGGACGAAAGTACCCTGATACTTGTGTAGCATTTAAGGTTATTATTCTTAATCATCATGTGTGGTAAAATCTATCATAGAAATATATAAGGTTCTGCACAAGGTTGAGCTCTTATATGTCCTAACCAGAATATAATGACAGATTAGTTAACCTGCTATCTTAATAAGAAAAAGAATCATTAGCATTGCTTTGACACGTGAAAAAGTGGATAGTTGAGGAAATTGGAAGCCATATTTCCATCATAATTGTTTTAAACCCCAAGTATTATCATCTTTAGTTTAATTTCTGCACTTACTATAATTTTAGTTCTTAGTAATAAAATCCAAACTAAAGAACGGTTACCAAATAGATAACATAGATTAGATATTCGGTACTTGATAAACTAGTCTCTGTGGACGATAACTCGGTCTTACAGATCTTTATTACTTGAATGATACGTACACTTGCGTAAGCATCTAGAAATATCGCAACAAGTTTTTAGCACCGTTGCCGGGACTGGCGTACTATCAATATCGAATTAGCTAATATTATTTATAATTTGGTTTTTATTTTCTGTCTTTTATTATTTTTATTTTAGAATATTTTGCCGTGATCTGTTTGTTGTTTTTGATCAATTTCAGGAAATTCATTTATGCGAAGTAGGAGAGGAGCATACACTCATATCCATTTGAACCCTGAAATTGAAAGATTGTGCAGACAGAACAGGAAAGACAAGAGAATCGCTGATTCTTTAGCAATGGGAGATCAGTAACAGAACAACGTTGGGAATAATGAGTTACCGGCTGTGATGAGATAAGTCCCGCATCCTGCAGAGAGGAGCTTAGGGGACTATGTGATGCCGAATATTACAGGGGTGCCGACTTGCATCAGGCTTCCAGCGATGGAAGCTAATAATTTTGAGATAAAACCAGCGATCTTGCACATGGTTCAAAGTTCAGTCCAGTTTGGGGGGTTACCGTCTGAAGATCCCCATTTGCATCTAGCAAATTTTCTGGAGTTGTGTGCAACTTTTAAGTACAATGGTGTTACTGATGATCTCATCCGGTTGAGACTCTTCCCATTCTCACTCAGGAATAGAGCAAAGAGTTGGTTGAACTCATTACAGGCGAACTCCATTACCACATGGCAAGACTTGGCACAGAAGTTTCTTGCCAAATTCTTCCCTCCATCCAAAGCAGCCAGGCTCAGAGGTGAGTTGAATAACTTTTATCAGCTGGAGGGAGAATCACTATATGATGAATGGGAGCGGTTTAAAGATTTGTAGAGGAAGTGCCCACATCATGGGATTGAGAAGTGGGTGCTAGTCCACATATTCTACAATGGACTGTGTGGTACAACTCGTACCATTATTGATGCTACAGCAGGAGGGACGTTCATGAGAAAGAGTACCAATGAGGCACATGATTTGCTAGAGGACATGGCCACAAATAACCATCAGGGGGATGATGAGAGAGCTACAAATAGCAGGAAAGTGGCTGGAGTTCATAAGTTGGATGCTATCACTGCATTGACTGCACAGGTTGCCACTTTGACAAAGCAGATGCAGCAGAGTACCATGTCAGTTAAAGTGGTTCAGACACCAGTGAGTTGTGAAATTTATGGGGGTCCCCATACTTTTGATAGGTGTACATCAGTGGACCAAAATAATGTGTCTATGGAGCAGGTTCAGTCAGAAGGGAATTTTCAGAGGCCCTACAACAATGCATTCTCCAACACATATAATCAGGGGTGGAGAAATCACCCAAATTTTTCATGGAAGAATAAACAAGGGCAGTAACCACAATTCCAGGCATCATCCTCACAACAGTTCAGCCCACCAGCCCAACAAGAGAAGCCAGATGACATAAAAACAGCACTGTTGACATTGGCCAACTCTCAAACTCAATTCATGGTGGAAACCAGGTCCTCAATTTCATCATTGGCTAATACTCAGACACAATTTATGGCAGAGACCACTCAGTTCATGACAGAGACTAGGTCATCTATCAGAAATTTGGAAACACATGTGGGACAGCTGGCAAACACGCTGAATAACAGAGAGCAAGGTAATCTTCCTAGAAATACAGTGATGAACCCAAGGAACAATTTCCAGGAGATTATCATGAGAAATGGGAAGCAGTTAGAGCAGGTTGGATCCCAACCAGTGGTGGAGAAGGAGAATGATGTGGAGAAGACAACTGAGGTAGAAAAAAAGGGTTACTGATGACCGTCTTATTATCGAGAAGGCTCCACCCGCAGTGATGAGGGAGTATACAGATAAAATTCCTTACCCTCAAAGACTGTAGAAGAAGGCTTTGGATAAGAAGTTTTCGAAATATTTGGAGTTATTTAAAAAATGGCACATTAACTTTCCTTTCATTGAAGCCTTGGAGCAAATGCCAGCATATGTGAAGTTAATGAAATACATCCTTTTTAAGAAGAGGAAGCTGACAGATTATGAGACAGTGCTGACAGAGGAGTGCAGTGCTATCTTGCAGAAGAAGCTTCCCCCAAAGTTGAAAGATCCATGTAGTTTCACCTTACCTTGCACTATAGGGAAGGTGACATGCAAGTAGGCTCTATGTGATTTGGGGGGAAATGTCAACCTGATGCCTCTTTCTGTGTTTAAAAGACTTGGGCTAGGAGAAGCAAAACCAACCACATTTACCCTGCAGCTAGCTGACCATTCAATTATGCATCCCCAAAGAATAATTGAATATGTATTGGTGCAAGTAGGTAAGTTCATCTTTCCTGCTGACTTCATCATCCTAGACATGGAAGCAGATGAAAATATGCCCATCATCCTTGGAAGGCCATTCCTAGCCACAGGGAGAGCCCTCATTGATGTTGAAAAGGGAGAGCTAAAGCTAAGAGTTAAAGATGAGGAGATGATATTCAAAGTTTTCAAGCCACCCACTGAACCTCAAGTTAATGATAGATGCTTTGTTGTTAGTGTAGTTGATAAAAAGGCTACTCATGAAAGTTCCAAGGGTACTGATGCCCTTGATGGTAAGACTTATGAACCAGCAAATGATGAAAAATGAATGAACTCATCTGACCTTAGCCTTGTGAAGAAGAAAATGAGAAAGAGTAAGAGAATGGTGCTAAAATGGATATGCGGAGGGAATAAGCTACCCCCTGATTGAGTAAGAGAATTGCGTCCGGCTAAAAGACGTTAAAGACAGCGCTACTTGGGAGGCAACCCAATGTTTTAATTATGTTATTTCTATTTTTGTTTTAGTTGTTTATTTTGTCTTGAACAGTCTCACGATCTGGTATGTTTAGTGTTTTTGGATGACAGATAAAGGCAGGAACTCACTCAAAATGGCTAAGGGTTAGCAATGTAGAAAACTGGAGGTCACTGGAATTTTTCAGGGATTAGCGCCGCGGTGCACGGATTAAGGACCGTGGTCCCTCACAGGGCGTGTGCACAATAATTCGTCCTCCCTACCAGACCTCCGTTATGACCACTGTGTTGTGTCAGTAAGTTATCCCTTTATATTTAGTCTTTACACATTGGAGACAATGTGTCGATTAATTTTTTTGGGGCGGAGGGGTGTCTTATTTTGTTTTGAGTCTTTTTGTTGTCTTTTTGTTTTATGTATTGGTCTCCTTGTGGAAATGTTCGAAGATATTTTTGATTCTTGTCATGCAATCCACTTTCTTTTCCTTTCCAGTATGGGATGAGCGCGTTAGCTTCACAGTTTCTCTCGAATCTTGGGGCGAATCAGAGAGTCGAGAGAAGGGTCAAGAACAGAAACTATGGTAAGCGCTAATCCTGATACATAGGGTTTTTGAGTTCTGCATCTTCCCTTTCACACGGATTTGGTTAAGCCAAACGAAATGACCCCTCAATTAATGAAAGTAGACAGAGATTTTATGTCTTTTCCGCTCCTCTCCTCGTTGGAAAGCTAACAACCCATTTCTGGGGCATTTAACGTGGCTTAACCCTCCCTCATGACCAATCGTAGATTAGAGTTCGTCAAGTGGGCTTAAAAGCATCTCAAATTGGGTGTCCAACAAGGAGTAAGGAAGATCGAACGAATGTGAGAGGAACGAAAGCTACTCGACTCGAATGTTGGCCAGGTTCTATTGATCATGTCCCCTTCCCAATAGTTGTACTTTGTCTTGGGGCGTCTTTGGCTTTACGATAGAAAGTTCGTCGGAGAAAGCCAGGTGCCGTAGGTAAGCTCTATTTGGCCCAGCGCATTAATTTCCCATAACGAATATGCTAGCTCTATCTCTCAATTACCTATCCCGTGCTCAAGAAGGTCCCTCAGTTCCTCGGCAGCACCTCGAGGTGCATTTAGTTGTCTTACATGAGACGAGAGTTATTCCCCACTCCATGGCATGAAACCTTTCGGTCCATTCCGCCCATCCAGACGCGGCGCCCTTTCTCATTATCATCTACCGCCATTTATTTCCTCCCGGCTATTCATGCATGAAGATCGTCGTATGTATGCTCGACTTCGGTTCCCGGTGCTATAATAGGTAGAAGTCCATTATGGCAGGATCAGTCACCCGGGCAAACAACCCTCTGGGGTTAAAACCTTACAAGAACCTAGGCTGTTCAAAGCATCGAAAAAATGCCATACATTTGGTTCGACCGGGAGTCCCCCAATTTCCCCAAACCAGCAATTCCTCGAACGAGGGTTCGCTCTTCATCAGCTCTATGGCTAGACTGAACAATTAATAATAGCCTATATAACACACATACTTTCACTTGAGATATTCTCATATTAGGGGAGCACTCTTACCACCGAACTCTAAGCGCTAGTTTTTCCTAGTTTTCGTGGAGCTAGAAAAGAGGACCCTAGCTACTCTCTCTTAAGTAATTTATGCCTTTCTTTCTTGTTTAGTAAAGTCAAGCTTTGGCGGTAGGGTTGAGGTGGCTTGCTGTGAGTCATTTTTTTTTATATGGATCATGTATGTTGTAGTTGCTAACAATATTGAGTGGATAAAGTGGGATAATGTAATGGAATTGAAAGCAAAATTTTGTGTGCTTAAGTTAGATATGACAAAAATTCATGACATCTAATTATTTGGATATTTATGCTTAGCCTATGTGTTGTCAATTATGGAAAGAAAGTGTCACGACCCGACCCCAGGCCCGCGACTGGTGCCCTACCTGGGCACCCTTATAGGTATACATCAGAGATAACCAACGAAAGTTAAATAAAACTCATAGACATGCATCAACGTGAAGTAAGAAATAGGTCAGCCGATAAGGCCACCTTTCTGTATAGATACATAATCAAAAGAGTTACATCGTTTACAAGCCCAACTCACGTATATGACTACAAACCTCTACGAGTTTTGACATAACAACTATGATGGGACAGGGCCCCGCCATACCCCTGAAAGTACAAAAATCTACAACAACAGAGATCCGTACCAAAAGATAAGCCTCCGAAGTAATGGAGCTTCCCAAAAAGTTGAACATAGATCATAAGAGCGAGGATCGCCAAACTGTGTATCTATACCTGCGGCATGAAACGCAGCCCCCCGAGGAAAGAGGGTCAGTACAAAAGATGTACCAAGTATGTGAAACTGAGAGTACAATAATGAAATCATAACAGTCTAAAATAAAGCAGGAGACATGTATGATAACCAAAATAACAGTATAAATGTGTCTTATAAGAGTGATGAGAGTCAACTGTAACTTTTAAAATATATCCTTTTTAAAAGTAAGACAAACTGTATCATTTCAAGTTATCATTTCAAAGTATGAAATCAATCGTGCCCCTTTCAAATATGAAATTATTACCATTTCAAAATATGAAAGCCATGTCATAATCAGGGTCATTCGCCCTCAGAATCATTATGCAATCCTACTCATGGGACTATTTCACCCGCATGAGACTCGAACCCGCATGAGACTATTTCACCCGCATAGGAAATCTGTACGCGATATCCGCATCACGGAGAGCTAATCCATGGAATGTGTTCTGGGATTTGAACCCACATGAGTCCTTCAGACCCGCAGTGAGTGTGTACCATCTCACGTCATGTGAGCTACTCCATGAAATATATATAAAATGTTTCCGGCCCCCTAGTGAGGGACGCGGAGATGTGGAAATATAACACTCGCACGAATGGCTATATGAGATAACATATGCAAGTTAAAATGATCTTTGACCCTCATTAGAACAAATAGAATGAACTATTATTTTAGAAAAACCAAGGCAATGCCATGCCTTCCTTTTTATAAACACCAAGGCAATATCATGGCTTTATTTTTTATAATTATCAAGATACTAACACCCGTAGTGTCAAAGTACTTCAACTTTTCAAATCAAGTCACTTTCTTTATATACTACAATGAATTCACTTTCATTTAAAATATGTACGTCCACCGTACAAACATTTTATAAGGTTCTTGCTCAAGAAGGATAGGAAGAGTCCACATACCTTTTACGCTATTCCACACGCTAAGTAGAATACGCCACTCGTAGGATGCCAACCTATAATGACAATAATACTTCCATCAATTCTAAGCTTTCTAAGGTAGAGTAATACTAAGTAAAAGGTCTCTTATTCTACGGAAATTTGGGCAGCACTTCCCCCGTTTCTACGTACTTTTCCACCTTTTCCAAGGCCCGAATTCAATAACTAAACAAGCCCCATTTAAGGCACAACAAAGCAGCAACCAAAGGGGATTACACGCCTAACTTGACGTGTAAAATTCTGCCCCACAATCTATCTAAAACAGTCTATTAGTACCGTCCACTAATACAGTCCATTAGTCCACTAATACAATCCATTAGTCCACTAATATAGTCCATCAGTACAGTCCACTAATACAGTCCTTTAGTCCACAATTTTATAGTATCTTCGACAACTACTATAACCAAAACCGTTTCCAAAACTTCTTATAATCCAACTTATATTCCAATACTTTATATAAGTTATATTAACTTGTTAACAACAAGATTTCCGTCATGTCAACATGTAATAGGTAATATCTTAACAACAATAACCAACGAATCCGACAATACCAAAACTGTCCACAATCGGCTAACATGCCAAGATTGTGACATGTACTTCTTATTCTTCATTCCAAAATGTTATATTAACCATCAACAACCATATTTCCTTTATTATATAACATCTAACAAGTGATAATACCAATAAGAATGATAAACAATTCCAATGGCCAAAAAGTGTCATGTCTCGGCCTCAACTTCCAATTAGCCCTTAACACTTTTTAATCTTCATCTTTTTTATTCACAAGTTAATCCATTAATTACTACAACATGTAATACCCATTTACATTAAGAAGACAATGATTCTTACCTCAATATGCCCAAATTAATCCAAGTTAAAAGTCGATCCTAAGCATATCATAGCTCCTATTCTTCAAGTTCCAATCCACAACATGTAATCCTTAGAAGCTTATAACCAACTCCTCTTCAAGTTCCAACACCAAAAGTTGAAGAACACCTTAGGGTTTCAATACCCCTATTTTCGGCCAAAGGAGTTTTTAAGGGTTAGGGGTGTTTAATCTTGGCTAAAACTTGGTTAGGGGCCTTAAGCTTGTGTTAGGGAATTAAACTTGGAATATTTAAGAATTTTTTCTTCACAAATGGGCCTAGGCCGAGAGCACCTTAGAAAGAGAGATATATATTTTGTGTAGTGAAAATAATTCTAAGTGTAAGATGAGTCTTGCACCCTCTATGTGTATATATAATGTAGCCCAAGTAGTGAGATCAAGACAAGTGTAGGGACAAGAGTAGAGACAAGTGTGTGTGTGACCCATGTCCACAAAATATCTCAAAGGCCAAGTCTTGCAAGATCAAGACAAGGGGGTGAAACGTGTCACCCTCCAATTCGTCTAAAAAAATTCATCCCCCAAAATATCCACATTTGATCACAATATCTCGAAACCTTGTGGGCCCCACAAAGTCGTAAATTTTTCTGGTGGGCCGCACTTGACCAAATTCGAGACTTGAAAATTCAAAACTCCAATATATTCTGTAAATCTCAAAT
This sequence comes from Przewalskia tangutica, assembly GCA_029844215.1. Lineage (NCBI taxonomy): Eukaryota > Viridiplantae > Streptophyta > Magnoliopsida > Solanales > Solanaceae > Przewalskia > Przewalskia tangutica. The sequence continues at coordinate 8,508,319 of CM056718.1, read as the reverse complement.
ACCAAATTTGAGAATCAAATTCCAAATAATAAACTTTTTTCCTTCACGAGGTTCCGAAATTTCTCTTTAGGAAAAAGTGATTCTTCATTCGTTCCAAAACTTCAATCTTTTTTTCTCACATACGTTCTCATCTCATTCTCTAGGAAATTACGGGGTGTAACATCATTTTCCCCTTAGAAACATTCGTCCCGAATGTTCATACTAGTTTCAATCTAAACAGATATCGGCATAGTCCCCTTAACTATACCCTACACAATCAAATATGCCACACATGACCACAATATAACACTCATGCATATATGTCAACTAAAATCGACAAGTAGGGAATCGAATTACCTGAACGTGTAGGGAACAAGTGAGGATACTTCTTCATTATGTCCTCTTCTGCTTTCCAAGTCATCTCCTATCTATTACTATTCTGCCATAAGACATTGACGAAAGCCACGTCCTTAGTCTGTAATCGTCTGACCTAGCGATCAAGTATCGATATAGGACTCTTCTCATACGATAACTCCTCTGTTACTCGAACATCATCAACTGGGAAGACTCTGGAAGGACCCCCGATACACTTCCGTAACATCGAAACATGGAAGACCGGATGTACCGCTTCCAAATCGGATGGCAGATCTAACTCATAGGCAACCTTGCCTACTCTGCGAACAATCTGGTAAGGCCCAATGTACCTCGGGATAAGCTTCCCTTTCTTACCAAACCTCATCACACCCTTCATGGGTGATACCTTCAAGAAAACCCAATCGTCAAGCTGAAACTCCAAGTGTCGACGTCGATTATCTGCATAAGACTTCTGTCGACTCTGGGCTGCTAATAACCTATCCTGGATAAGTTTCACCTTATCCACAGCCTGTTGAACCAAGTCTGGACCTACTAACGTAGCCTCGCCTAAATCGAACCAACAAATCGGCGACATGCACTTCCTTCCATATAAGGCCTCATACGGGGCCATCTGAATACTGGAATGGTAGCTGTTGTTATATGAAAACTCAACAAGAGGCAAATGATCCTCCCAACTACCCCTGAAATCAATAATACAAGCCCTCAGCATATCCTCAAGTGTCTGTATAGTACGCTCTGCCTGTCCATCGGTCTGAAGATGAAATACAGTATTGAGACTCATCTGTGTCCCAAATCCCTTCTGGAATGACCTCCAGAAGTTAGCCGTAAACTGAGCCCCTCTATATGATATAATAAATGTAGGAACCCCGTGCAGTCTCACAATCTCCCTGATATAAAGTCTAGCATAATCCTCAGCCGAGTAAGTGGTCATGACCGAAAGAAAATGGGCTGATTTCGTCAGCCTGTCTACTATAACCTAAATGGAGTCACACTTCATCTGAGTATGAGGTAACCATGTAACGAAATCCATGTTAATCACCTCCCACTTCCAAGTCGGGATCTCAATCGTCTGTAATAACCCACCAGGCTTCTGGTGCTCAATCTTGACCTGCTGACAATTCGGACACTAAGAAACGAACCCTGCTACGTCCCTTTTCAAGCCATCCCACCAATACACACATCTGAGGTCATGGTACATCTTCGTCGACCCCGAATGAATAGAATATCGAGCATTGTGTGCTTCCCCTAGAACCTGCTGATGAAGTCCTGCAACATCGGGTACACACAATTTACCCTCATATCTTAGCACCCCATCAGGTGATACCTCACATTAACTCTTCTCCCCTCGAAGAGCCGCATCTCTGTATCGTACCAGAATCGGATCCTCATACTGCTGCCTCTTCTACGATGGAAGATTCGGCAACCTCTCGAACCCGAACTCTACTATCATCGGAATCAATCAACCGAATCCCAAGGCTTGCTAACTACTGAATCCCATGAACCCTTTTATCTGGCTGCACATCGGTTAGACTACCCATAGATCTATGACTAAGAGCATCTGCAACCACATTGGCTTTCCCTGGGTGGTATAGAATATCAACCTCATAGTCCTTAAGCAACTCTAACTACCGCCTCTGCCGCAAGTTCAGCTCCTTCTGTCTGAAGATATACTGGAGGATCTTGTGGTCTGTATAAATATCCACATGAACTCCATATAAGTAATGCCTCCAGATCTCCAGGGCATGAATAACTGCCGCCACCTCCAAATCGTGGGTGGGGTAATTCCTCTCGTACTTCCGGAGTTGTCGGGACGCATAGGCTATAATCTTACCGTGCTGCATCAACACACAACCTAGCCCAACACCCGAAGCATCACAATAAACCACATAACCCTCTAATCCTTCCAAAAGAGTAAGAACTGGAGTCGTAGTAAACTTCTCTTTGAATAACTGGAAGCTCTTCTCACAAGCATCCGTCCATTGGAACTTAGCCACTTTCTGAGTCAGCCTAATCAAAGGCGCTGAGATCGAAGTGAACTTTTCCACAAATCTCCAGTAATACCCCGCAAGCCCTAAAAAGCTGCGCACCTCAGTCGGTATAGTAGGTCTAGGCTAGGTCTTTACCGCCTCAATCTTCTCCGTATCAACCCGAATACCGTCGGGCCCAACAATGTTCCCCAAGAATGCTACTGAGGCCAACCAGAACTCACATTTGGAGAACTTGGCATACAACTGCCGGCTCTAGAGGACTCCAAGTATTGTCCTCAAATGATCGACATGCTCTTGCTCCGAGCGAGAATAAACCAGGATGTCATCAATGAATACTATAACAAACGTATCCATAAATGGCTTGAACACCCGGTTTATTAAATCCATGAATACCGCTGGAGCATTAGTCAACCCGAAAGACATTACCCTGAACTCATAATGCCCATATCGGGTCCTGAATGCAGTCTTCGGGATATCTGCATCTCTAACTCATACCTGATGATAACCGGATCGCAGGTCTATCTTGGAAAAACACCTAGCCCCCTGCAACTGATCAAACAAATCATCAATCCTGGGGAGGGGATACATATTCTTGATGGTTAAGTCAATACACATACGCAGCGTCCCATCCTTCTTCTTTACAAACAATATCAGTGCTCCCCAAGGAGAAGTACTAGGCTTAATAAAGCCTTTCTCTAGCAAGTCTCTCAGCTGGTCCTTCAACTCAGCAGACTCCATTCTGTACGTAGGAATAGATATCGGTCGAGTATCTGGCAGAACATCTATACAGAACTCTATCTCCCGCTCTGGAGGAATACATGGGAGATCATCAGGGAATACATCCGGGAATTCACTAACAACTGGAACCGACTGAAGAGCTGGTACCTCAGCCTCCGTGTCGAACACCCGAATAAGATGATAGATATACCCCTTTCTGAACCATCTTCCTAGCCTTGAGGTAAGAAATAAACCTACCCCTCGGCGACACAGTATTCCCTTTCCACTCAATAACCGGCTCACCGGGAAACTGGAATCAAACCAATCTGTCTCTACAGTCAACATTAGCATAACAAGAAGCCAACCAGTCCATACCCATAATGACATCAAAATCTGTCATATCCAACTCTATCAAGTCTTCTAGGGTCTGACGACTGTATATAATCACCGGGCAATTCTTATATACCCGCTCAGCTACCACCCAATCACCTACTGGTGTAGCTACCTCGAAAGGCTCTATAGACTCCTGTTCTATTCCTATTCTACCAGCAACAAGAAGAGATATATTGGACAAAATAGAACCCGGATCTGTCAAAGCATAAACGTCACAGCATGAAATCAATAATATACCTGTGACGACATCCGGCGAAGCCTCCTGATCACGTCGACTGGCCAAGGCATAAATGCGGTTCGGAGGAACACTAGAACTAGGACCTCTGCCACGGCCTTTGTCGCGGCCTGCTGTCCCGCGAACACCCTGCCCTCCGGGGCGTATAACTACAGAAGATGTCGATCCAGCAACGGACCCTGTAGGCGGAGTCATACTACCCGTGCCTCATCTATACGGATACTCCCTCTTCAAATGGCCCGGACGGCCGCAAGAATAACAGGCTCCCGGTGCAGAATAACACTCTCCAAAATGGGACCTACCGCATCAAGCGCACCGAGGCAAATGTGGCTTTCACGCTAGACCCTGTTCCACGAGAACTGAAGCCTCGAACTCTGACCGATCCCCGAATACCCCGGACGGAAAAACCTCCTGCCTGTAGACTGTGGAGGAGTACTCTGCGCTGGCTAAGATGCATGACCCGCCTGCTGTCGAGGCTGCCAGCTGCGGAACCCACTCGAAAACCCAGTCGTCATGGCCCTCTTGGGCTGATCTTTATCAAGTCGTTGACCCTTATGTCGCTCCTCGACCCCCTGTGCATACGCCTGAATGCGGGCAATGTCCATGCCCGACTGAAGAGCTACAGCCATGCACCCATTAATAAGATAATAATCTAGCCCTATCACATAGCGGTGCACCCTATCTGTCATATCCGCTACTATAGTGGCCGCATACCGAGCCAATGAGTCGAACTCTAGGCTATACTCTCTGATCGTCCTCCCACTCTGCCTCAGCGTCAGGAACCTATCAATCCGGGCTCTCCTCATCTCAGGAGGTAAAAAGTGATCAAGAAAGACCTCCGTGAACTCGTCCCACATAGTTGGAGAAACACCCTCACCCCTGGACAACTCCCACGACTCAAACCAGTTAACTGCTACATCGCGCAACCGGTAAGAAGCCAATACGACCGACTCGGTCTTCGAAGCCTTGATCACCCTCATCGTCCGCTGAATCTGGCGAATGAACTCCTGAGGATCATCCTCATGTCTCGACCCATAAAACTCTGGCGGACTGCAACTCAGAAAGTCCCGAACTCTCAATTTGTCTGCTCTGGGGTTAACTAACGGCTCCTGTCTATAAGTCTATCCTGCTACTATCCTAGCTAGTAGCTGGACTATATCTCTGAAGTCCCTATCCTCTGCCCTTGGCTAAGGAACTGGAGGCTCAAGTACCGAAGCCTCTGGAGCTGCAGATGCTCTAAGCTCCTCTGGTGATGGCAGCGTAATAGAACTAGCCGACTGATACACCGCCTCCGGCATAGACTGGGCTTGTGCCATCGTAACTCTCTGCATCCGACTGGCAGCTCCTACTACTGACTTGCCCTTCTGGGCAGCTGGCACCTTCCGTGGAGGCATAACGGATGCACGAGAATACGTCAGAGAGGGATCAACCTAATAACACACCTTTACTGCAAGATCTCAGAATGAGAAGAATGGAAACCAATCCTAAATATCATGTAGCCTCCTGTTTATAGGTATGGTGCACAACATACCGATAACCAAGACTCTACTAGACACAGTCTGTAGACATTTCTAAGGACTAACTGCTCTGATAAAACTTTTGTCACGACCCGACCTCGGGCCTGCGACTGGTGCCCTACCTGGGCACCCTTATAGGTATACATCAGAGATAACCAACGGAAGCTAATAAAACTCATATACATGCATCAACGTGAAGTAAGAAACATGCCAGCCGATAAGGCCACCTTTATGTATAGATACATAATCAAAAGAGCTACATCGTTTACAAGACCAACCCACGTACATGACTACAGACCTCTAAGAGTTTTGACATAACAACTATGACGGGACAAGACCACGCCATACCCCTGAAAGTACATAAATCTACAACAACAGGGATCCGTACCAAAAGATAAGCCTCCGAAGTAATGGAGCTTCCCAAAAAGCTGAACAGAGATCCTAAGAGCGAGGATCGGCAAACTGTGTTTCTATACTTGCGGCATGAAACGCAGCCCCTCGAGGAAAGGGGGTCAGTACAAAATATGTACCAAGTATGTGAAACTGAAAGTACAGTAATGAAATCATAACAGTCTAAATAAAGCAGGAGACATGTATGATAACCAAAATAACAGTATAAATATGCCTTATAAGAGTGATGAGAGTCAACTGTACCTTTTAAAATATATCTTTTTTAAAAGTAAGACCAATTGTATCATTTCAAGTTATCATTTCAAAGTATGAAATCAATCGTGCCCCTTTCAAATATGAAATTATTACCATTTCAAAATATGAAAGTCATGTCACAATCAGGGTCATTCTCCCTCAGCATCATTATGCAATCCTACTCATGGGACTATTTCACCCCCATGGGACTCGAACCCGCATAGGACTATTTCACCCGCATAGGAAATCTGTACACGATATCCGCATCACGGAGAGCTAATCCATGGAATGTGTCCTGGGATTTGAACCCGCATGAGTCCTTCAGACCCGCAGTGAGTGTGTACCATCTCACGTCATGGGAGCTACTCCATGAAATATATATAAAATGTTGTCGGCCCTCTAGTGAGGGACGCAGAGATGTGGAAATATAACACTTGCACGAATGACTATATAAGATAACATATGCAAGTTAAAATGATCTTTGACCTCACTAAAACAAATAGAATGAACTATTATTTTAGAAAAACCAAGGCAATTCCATGCCTTCGTTTTTATAAACACCAAGGCAATATCATGCCTTCCTTTTTATAATTATGAAGGTACTAACACCCGTAGTGTGAAAGTACTTCTACTTTTCAAATCAAGTCACTTCCTTTATAAACTACAATGAATTCACTTTCATTTAAAATATGTACGTCCACCGTACAAACATTTTATAAGGTTCATGCTCAAGAAGGATAGGAAGAGTTCCACATACCTTTTACGCTATTCCACACCCTAAGTATAATACGCCACTCGTAGGATGTCAACCTATAATGAAAATAATACTTCTATCAATTCTAAGCTTTCTAAGGTAGAGTAATACTAAGTAAAGGGTCTCTTATTCTACGGAAATTTGGGCAGCACTTCCCCCGTTTCTACGTACTTTTCCACCTTTTCCAAGACCCGAATTCAACAACTAAACAAGCCCCATTTAAGGCACAACAAAGCAGCAACCAAAGGGGATTGCACGCCTAACTTGACGTGTAAAATTCGGCCCCACAATCTATACAAAACAGTCCATTAGTACCGTCCACTAATATAGTCCATTAGTCCACAATTTTATAGTATCTTCGGCCAACTACTATAACCAAAACCGTTTCCAAAACTTCTTATAATCCAACTTATATTCCAATACTTTATATAAGTTATATTAACTTGTTAACAACAAGATTTCCGTCATGTCAACGTGTAATAGGTAATTTTTTAACAACAACAATAAACAACGAATCCGACAATATCAAAACTGTCCACAATCGGCTAACATGCCAAGATTGTGACATGCACTTCTTATTCTTCATTCCAACATGTTATATTAACCATCAACAACCATATTTCATTTATTATATAACATGTAACAAGTGATAATACCAATAAGAAAGATCAACAATTCCAATGGCCAAAAAGTGTCATGTCTCGGCCTCAACTTCCAATTAGCCCTTAACACTTTTTAATCTTGATCCTTTTTATTCACAAGTTCATCCATTAATTACTACAACATGTAATACCCATTTACATTAAGAAGACAATGATCCTTACCTCAATATGCCCAAATTAATCCAAGTTAAAAGTCGATCCTAAGCATATCTTAGCTCCTATTCTTCAAGTTCCAATCCACAAAATGTAATCCTTAGAAGCTTATAACCAACTCCTCTTCAAGTTCCAACACCAAAAGTTGAAGAACACCTTAGGGTTTCAATACCCCTATTTTCGACCAAAGGAGTTTCTAAGGGTTAGGGGTGTTTAATCTTGGCTAAAAAATGGTTAGGGGCCTTAAGCTTATATTAGGGAATTAAACTTGGAAGATTTAAGAATTTCTTCTTCACAAATGGGCCTAGGCCGAGAGCACCTTAGAAAGAGAGAGATATATTTTGTGTAGTGAAAATAATTCTAAGTGTAAGATGAGTCTTGCACCCTCTATGTGTATATATAATGTAGCCCAAGTAGTGAAATCAAGACAAGTGTAGAGACAAGAGTAGAGACAAGTGTGTGTGTGACCCATGTCCACTTGTCCACAAAATATCTCAAAGTCCAAGTCTTGCAAGACCAAGACAAGTGGGGTTGACACGTCTGGAACCTTGTTGGTCATAGCACCAGTACTTGAACGCTTACTCTTACTGCTCTTCTCAGGTTCACCTCTTTTGGATGCCCTGAGGTTTGAAGTCATTTGTTTATCACAGAACAAGATTTGGTCACAATATCTCGTAACCTTGTGGGCCTCACAGTCGTTAAAATTTTTGGTGGGCCCCACATGACCAAATCCGAGACTTGAAAATCCAAAACTCCAATATATTCTATAAATCTCAAATACCAAATTTGAGAATCAAATTCCAAATAATAAACCTTTTTCCTTCACGAGGTTCCGAAATTTCTCTTTAGGAAAAAGTGATTCTTCATTCGTTCCAAAATTTCAATCCTATTTTCTCACGTACGTTCTCATCTCATTCTCTATGAAATTACGGGGTGTAACATAAAGGTTGAAAATGTCTAGAAAATCTGTTTGCTTGGTATTTGAGGTGAAATAGTTAAGATATACATGTTTAGGGAGATGTTTCATGCATTTCTTTGATAGCCCATCTGACCATTTATTACCTACCCTGACATAAATTATATCACTAATCATCCCATTTGAGCGTAAAATAATATCTTTCTTTGACACCATATGGTTTCCTGGTTGTGCCATAAGTAAAAAAATTGAAATTTTGAAATGAGAAGTGTTGAAAAAGAAATAAAAAAAGATGAAAAATTTGATGTACCCCATTGAAAAATATGCAAAAGCCTAAGTTTGGAAGTGCTTGTTATTTATAATGTATCTCATTCTTTCAAAAAAAAAAGGAGAAAATAGGTATGAGACTAAAAAGAAAATCAGAAAAAATGAAAAAAGAGTTGAAAGAAAAATGTTTATGGTACATAATTTGAGCTAAATGTCTACTTTTATCTACCCCTGCCTAAGCCTACATTACAACCATTTTGAGTCCTTTTTAGTTAAGTATTTTCCTCTTTTCGTTCGTGTTTAGTATAGTATTAGGTTATTTTTCTTTCATTTTGTGTCACAGCGGTTATAAAGGGATGAATACTACTTTTGAGGATGAAATTGCATAATAAAAGCCCAAGAAATGAAGCCTAAGAGGTCCCGAGAAGAATAGAAGAAATCAGGCGAAAACAGACAAGATAGAGGCACCGCGGTGTATAACATGTAAGACCGCGGTGCTCGAAGCACCGCGGTGGACGGAATAAAGGTCGGGGCGTAAAGTTTCCAGAAAGTCCGAAAAATAAATCACCATCGAAGGCACTGGGGTGCACGACAAAGGATCATGATGCGGCCATTCCAAAGGCTTGAATTTCAGCCAATTAGCACCGCGGTGCCGACACGAGTTTTTCCTGATTTTTGGGCCGAATTTTGACAGGGTTAAAAGGGTCTGAAACACAATTTTTCTCAGCTATAAATCCCTTAAACCCTGACCTTATTTGATATCATACTTTGTGGAGGCAAAGACGAAGGCAAGACACAAGATTGGAGACTACTCTTGTTCAAGTTCTTTTTCTTCTCTTTTATTTAATACAGTTCATGTTAGATTTTGTGTTAGTTCTTAGCATGACAATGTCTAGGAGCTAATCTCTTTAGTAGGGTTTTCCGTCGAATCTTCTTGAAGCTCTTTCATATAGTTAATGCATAGTTATTGATTTCTTCTTCTGCATGTTAAGATCTATTCAATATTATTTTGATTGCTTGATAAGGTCATTAATTGTCATAACTTATATGATTTCGAATCGAGATCCGAGAGAGGAGATTTGAATATGCTGTATTTATTTAGACATAGGTTAAAATCGTGGACGAAAGTACCACGATACTTGTGTAGTATTTAAGGTTATTGTTTTTAATCCTCCTGTGTGGTAAAATCTATCATAGAAATATAGAAGGTTTCTGCACAAGGTTGAGCTCTTGTATGTCCTAACCAGAATGTAATGACAGATTAGTTAACCTGTTATCTTAATAAGAAGAAGAGTCATTAGCATTACATTGACACATGAAATAGTGGATAGTTGAGGAGATTGGAAGCCCTATTTCCATCATAAATGTTTTAAACCCCAAGTATTATCATCTTTAGTTTAATTTCTGCACTTACTATAATTTTAGTTCTTAGTCATAAAATCCAAACTAAAGAACGGTTATCAAATATATACCATAGATTATATATTCGGTACTTGATAAACCAGTCTCTGTTGTCGATAACTCGGTCTTACAGATCTTTATTACTTGAACGATACGTACAGTTGCGTAAGCATCTAGAAATATTGCAACACAAACATACCTTATCCAGCATGTCCAGGAGCACCTAGTGCTTTGCCTCCCCTTTGAGCTATGCAGTCCTTCTTCCAATGCCCCTTCCTTTTGCAGTTGAGGCACACATCTGCAGCTACATTCGCATTTTTCTGAATACCTCTTCGAGGTCTCAAAAATGTGGGTACAGCAACAACTGCCTTACCCTTCTTCTGCATGTTCTTACCTTTAGGTTTGAACTTGCTAGAGGAGCCCACCATGAGCACAACTTTACCTTTGGAGGTGGACAATTCGAAGGTCTTAAACATGTTGTGAAGCTCTGGGAGACTCACATTGGTTCCATTTATGTTGAAGTTTACAATCAAGTTCTCAAACGAACTAGGAAGCGAGTTCAGGATTAGGTTGACAGAAACATTCACGGGCAGCTTCGTTCCAATCGAAGTCAACCTCTCTATAACTCAATCATCTTCAGAACATGTTGTGACACATGACCCCCTTCATTTAACTTACATTTTAAAAGGTCTCTCAGCAGTTCATACTCCATTGTGAGACTGTGAGTCATAGAGACTCTTCAAATGTTCGAGCATCTCGTCGGGGCCCATGATTTCATGCTGCCTCTTTAACTCTGCAGTCATAGAGGGCAACATTACACATTGTGCCGAGGTAGCGTCGTCAAGATGTTTCTGATAGGCTGCCTTGTCAAACAGGACATACTCTTCAGAATCTTCGGCAGGGACTGTTGGGAACACTTTATCTAATACATACTCAATCTTTTCCAATCTCAACACCAGACACAGATTTCTTAACCCGTCAGGAAAGTTTGCTTTAGTCAACTTGTTCGTTTCAACCAATATTTTGAGTGACAGATTCAACATTGTATACTGATGAAATAGATAGACTTGAAATTAAACTCTAATATAATTTCTATTGAAAACATTCATTAACTAATTAATATGTTCTTTAGTTTAATTAACTCTCACTATTTTAACATACTTTTCAATCCTATGGAAGAATACAGACTCATATCAAATACAGTCATAATAGGCCAAGATCCAAGTTCATGTTATCTCCGCATTTGCTGTGGCTGATAACTTCAACAACACAACCTGGTAGGCCTCTAAACCAATTACAAACAATTTGCAACTCTTGGTTGACTGAATGTTCTAAAAAAAACAACTTGCATCCCTCGGCTTGTTCGACATTGTGGCGCCAAGATAGCCTAGCAAGTCAACCCCTTTATGCGACTGCAATTATGTATCTAAATGAGTTTTACATTTATAGAGCAAACAATGTGGTGTAAATACTCATGAAGGTTTATCACTCATATTTAACATGCATCTATGAAAGAGTCTGAGTCCTCATAAACATAGAACAAATGTTGTGTCATAAATACATCTCGTCGAAAAGGATTTTGCACTACAGTCAATTATAATAGACGACGCGTTCATTTTGAAATGAGACTTATATTAAATTTTGGGGAACATTTTTAATTCAGGGTATTAACCAAGATCAACTCTAACATGTTTTTTATCAAACGAAGCAACATGCAAAGGTTTTAAGCACATATTGGGTACCACATTCCCAATCATGATACTAAGTGGTTCAAACATGTATTGGGCGTCTCCTACACAAACAATTATTTGCGGACGTTATTCTAATAATCTAAATGACAATCATTTAGCACATCAAATAATATACTTATCAAATAATATATTGCAAAATAACAATCATGGTTTAAACATTCTGAAATCCGAAAAAAAATTACTTTGTGGCGCCCATCATTAGGACTGCAGCGCCAGTGAGGCAGAAACCTTTCTGCTTCTACATTGAATTAGCACCGCGGTGCTCTACCATGGAGTCACAGCTCCGCGGCGGCGCTCCTCTAAAGATTTGTGGTGCTTGCATGGCAGAAACATTTCAGTTTTTATTTTGCGAATTAGGGTCGCGACTCTCCACCATGGGGTTGCGGCGCTTCAGGTCCAGTAAGTTCTAACTTTTAAAACCAAAGCTTATAATCGCGATTTCGGATAGGAGTCGCGGCCCTTTTGTTACTGTGATAGGCGCCGCGACGCTCCACTATGGAACCGCAGAGCTACCTCAAAACCCTAGCAGGCGACGCGGCACCCTACAATAGTGTCGCGACGCTGACGTCCTGACAGAACGTATTCGTGTTGATTTTTCTAAAAAAAATCCAAATTCTAAATCTAATTTAGGGATTAGATCACAGGTCCTTTATTATCACCCATCAATATCAATAACGCACATATCAACCATCATCTATTCCTACTCGTGCTTCGTCGTGCACCATGTTCGTAATGAACCGGTTTTCTGCACTAGGCTTAGTTCGAGTTAGAATGGAATGACTTCTTCAATTTGGCGTAGTTGATAATTTTGTTCAATTGTTACGTAATCATTGAAATCAGCCTGGGCTCTGATACCACTGTAGAAATTTGTTGGGTTCAAAACACATAAGTAAGGCGCAACAAAAGTTTAAAATTTTGGTCAACTAACTTACCCCAACAATTTTGTCTAGTATTGTTACGTTACAATTGAAACCTATAAAGACTTAATATTAAACTTACAATTTGTTTATATCTGGAGTCTTTACTAGAAGGTGCGCACACGATTATCCTTTCGACTGCAAGTCTTTGCTACGGTGTATTCCTCTATAAAGAAAGAAAGGAAATCATGGCAGAGGTTCGAGAGAGTTTCTTTTCTAAACTCTGGGTTCCGAAAGTATAGAATTAGTGTGCATAATTTATGGGGTTTAGTGTTGCTTATATAAGGGGAATTAGGTCAGACTTCATATTAGGGTTGGGCCCAAGCTTGACCCAAATCACGAGGCGTAGTGGGCCAGTGTGACTGGGCCCACTGTCGGGTCGACAATGCATGGCTCAGTCCTGGTAGGCACCGCGACCCTTCACGTCCCATCATTTAATAGATATTCAGCACGTTTAATTAAATCTAAAATCTAATTTGACTTAATTAAATAATTTTCATCAAATAAAAATTATCCCATAATTTATTATCAATTTAAATATCTCAATTCTAAATCGAATATGTAATATTCTCTCAATACACCCTTAGACCGAAAAGACAATCGACATTGTGTGACCCTTTAGGCCTTCACATATCGACATTAATCAAATTAAGGTCCATACGAAACTCCTAGACTGTGTCATATGACGAACTTAATATGTGAAGTACGTTTACATGAATCCAGCAAACATAACCTTTATGTGAGATGATAAATTCCTTTCATTCACGACACACTCGATCAAGCTTATGATTTGCCATGTGTCTATCCAAATGGCTTGAAATCTCATCTATATTAGTCGACAACTAGACCATATTCTAAATATGTCTCTTGCATTGGTCAATGACTTGGTCGACCTAATATCACTAAGAAGTTGAGTGTTCTCTCGAATATCCAATCGAGGAATGAATCTTATTCTTAGTTCAACTACCACTTTAGTTTACGTCGTAATACACCCAACACAAGCCGTATCTTATCCTATAAGGAATTTAAGCTTAGGACATGGTCAAAGTACATTACTCTGTAAACAAGGTGCGTATTGACCTCAAGTCAAATGATATTTTTCTTTCACACGCTGATAATACTCTAGACATGTATAATAAATAGTTTATCGGTAGGGTATACCAATACTTTCCAAAAGTATTCATGTGTCCATCACTAGTAACCATCACTAGTAGCAGATGAGTGATCGGTGTATTTTATATACACTTTTTGAGTCATTTTTAGTTAGTATTTTACTCATTTCATTTATGTTTAGTATAGTATTAGGGTCGTTTTCCTTTCTTTTGTGTCACAGCGGTCAGAAATGGAGAAATGGAGAAAAGGAGATGAAATAAGCATAAATGAGATGGAATTGCACACAAAAGGGCCAAGAAATGAAGTATAAGAAGTTCCGGGAATTATAGAGGAGATCCGACGAAATCCGGACGGAAAAATGACGACGAAACAGAATCCGCTCAAAACGCCACGGAGCCGCGGCGCTGGCAGTGGCGCCAAAGTGCTGAAAGTCCCGAGTTGCTGAATTCAGCGCCGCGACGCCATCTGCAGGTCGCGCGCCGACGCTGAATTATGTCTTGGGCGAATTTGACATGTTTTCAGAATCCTAAAGGATAACTTTTCCATCCTAAAGGGATAACTTTTCCTATCTAAAGGGATAACTTTCCTACCTTAAAACCCTTACCTAAAAGGATTCTAATAACTTTTCCTACCTACAAAATCCCTAACCCTTCACCAAAAGGATTCTTTGGCTATAAATACTCTACATCATTAGAAGAATTATTCATTCTCCATTCCACCATTCACCACTCTATATCCATCCTTCCACCAATTCATCTTGTAAATATCCCACAACACAAACCTTGGATGCTAGAAGGCTTGGAGTCTCATAATTTAGTAATTTTCTTTTCTTTTCTTTTTTTTATTTCAGTTTTGTATGATGAACTTTGAATTAGTTATTGTCATGTCAATGGCTAGGAACTAATTCTCTTATAGGGCTTTCCATGTTGATTCACTAGAAACTTATGTTATGAATTAATGCATGTTTATGGTTATTATTCTTCTTTGAGAGATTTATCCAATAATTGCTATGAATGTTTGGTAATTAATTGACAACTAATTATCACTATATGATTTCTAATCAAACTTCGAAAGGAGGAGGTTGTGAATATGATGTAAGTTGGGTAGACATTCTTGGATTGGGGATGAAAATACCTCAATTATTTATGTAGCGTTAATGAGAGGCTTAACACAATTTTTGCGCAGTGCGTGACGGTTAACTAGGTTTTGTTCTTAATCCTCCTATAGAGTTATCCTTATCACGAAAGGTAGGTAAGGTGCGATCTTCGGGTTGAGTGTTTATATATCCTGCGGGAATATAAAGCGATTTCGTAAACCCGCTAGCTCAGAAGAAGACCATAATTCATTGCATTAATAAATAACATAAGCGGATAGTTGAGGAGACATGGAAGCCCTATTCCCATCACAACTGAAGTAAACTCATTAGTTAAATTAGTCTTTATAATTCTTAGTTATAAACAACAAATCCAAATATCAATTGCCAAATAGATACCAAAAGATAGATAGTTGATACTTGAACCCTAATCCTTGTGGACGATATTCGGTCTTACCAGGACTATATTACTTGTCACGATAACGTGCACTTGCGTTAAAGTGTGTGCATCTTTTCGCGCATCAAGTTTTTGGCGCCGTTGTCGGGGATTAGGCATAGTTCAATATCAATTTATCTATTTTTAATTTCTAATTTGGTTTTTATTTTTGTTTCTTTAAATTATTTATTTCATTTTCTTTTCTTTTGAAAAAAAAAAAAACAAGTGTGCCTTGATTCGTTGTTGGTTTTGATTCATCTCAGGGATCCTTAAGACATGGATTTCTACTGTCAATATGATCGAGCTCCAACCATAGAGGAAGAGAGGGAGGAATTGCGAGAAGCCATACTCAGTTTCGCTAGGTATCAAACTCAGTTCATGGACGAAACGAGATTGGCCATGAAGAAGTTGGAACTGCAAATAGGAGAACTCACAGTCATTTTGAACAACGAAATGCAAGAAAAGCAATCTGCACCGGTGGGAGGTAGCAAGCAAATTGAGGAGCCTGAACCACACCCAACTATTGAGGAATCTGGCGAGATAGTTGGTGTAGAGAAGGAAAAGATTGTAGAGATCCAATTATTCACCTTCTTGGATTCCTTGGAAAATCTTTTTCTTGTACCTATTGCAGAAGAAACACCACCAGTTGTCAAAGTGGATCCCCAAACAGGAAGTCCATACCATCAAGGGCACCCCCGAGAGTTGAGAGATGTAGGGAATCTCACTGATCCCTACATTAGAGAGAGCTTAAAAGACAAGCATGTCTTGTGTACTTGGGGGATAATCGTATATTTGAGGCCCTTGTTTGAAGCAATTGTTGTAGTTGAAGTGAGACCTGCAACAATAACTCTGCGGATTTCAAGCAGTTCGCAGAAGGATCCAATGGGCACTCGTAAAGGTTAATTGCGTCCGGCTAAAAGACGTTAAAGACAACGCTTGTTGGGAGGCAACCCAATGTTTTTAATTATGTTATTTTAATTTTTGTCTTTATTTTATTTTATTTTGTCTTGAAACGATCTCACGGTCCGGTTCTTGTTTTGTGTTGTTGGATGGCGGTGGAAAGCTAAAACCGAGGAAAAGGAGCAAAACGCTGAAAAAGGAAAAGCGATCGTCGGCTGGCTGTAATCAGTCGCGGCCGTAACTTGTAAGAGCCACAAGATCTTATGTGCGCCCGAATCTCAGGGTCGCGGCGCCCGAACTTCAGAAAGCCATATTTCCGTGTAAATTCCAGAATGTTTCCTCCTAGACCTCCATTATGACCGCTGTGTTGTGTCAGTAAGTTGTCCATATTTTTTTGAGTATTGCACACATTGGGGACAATGTGTGATTTAAGTTTGGGGGGGGGGGGTGTTTTATTTGTGTCTTATTGTTATAGTATGTTTAAATCTCTTTTTTTTTGTATATTTTTGAGTCATAATTTTTTTTTTCTTTTGAGTCATAATTGTCTGTCAAAGATCATGTATGCTGTAGTTACTAGAAACACCTAGTGAAGTAAGGTGGAATAATGTAATGGAATTAGAAACAACTATCTAAACACCTAGGTTAGATATGCCAAAAACTCACAAAAATCTGTCTATTTGGAGTTTCTTGCTTGAATTGTGCATGTTAAATGATTAAAACCTATGTGTTATGATTACTTGCTATTTGAGGCGAAATAGTTAGGATATGCATGTTAGGAGAGATGACTCAGGCAATTTTTGCTAGCCAATTTTTACCACTCTTTTCTATCTCTGACAATAAAAGTATCCCTAGTCAGCCTCATTGAGCCTAAAATTGAACTTTTTTTTGACACCCTATATTCCCATACTTGTGTCATAAGTAAACATGTGAAATAGTTGGAATAAAGTGTGTTAAAAAAAAAAAAGAGTGAACAAAAGTGATGCACCCCAATAAAAAAAGTAATGAGAAATAGGCAAAAGCCTAAGTTTGGGGGTGCTTATTATTATAATACACTTCACTCTCCCAAAACAAAAGAGGGGAAAGATAGAATTGACGTGAAGGAAAGAATCAAAAGAAAAGGGAAAAATTGAAAAGCTAAAGAGCTTATGGTACACGAAATGAGCCTAAATGCCTATTTTACCTACTCATGCCTAAGCCGACATTACAACCCTTAAAAGTCCTGAAGATCTCTTTTATGCATATCCATGATTAGTGGAGAATAGCAAGTAAGAATGCCATAGGATTCTTGAAATTAACATGCATGATTCAGTATTTTGACTTCCATTAAGCATGATAAAAATGAGTTTGCGAAATATCTAGCTTAATGTGTTTAATGTGCTAAAATTTCATGCTATATGTTCCTGCATATTATTCTGCTAATCTTCATGTTTTTCTAAGTAACACCAATGCAGCAAAAAAGTGATCAATGTCATTGAGTCTGTTTATTTTCCTCTTTCTTGAGTCTTTTATTTCTTTCTTTTTATCTTTGCTCGAGGGCGAGCAAAAGTTAAGTTTGGGGGTATTTGATCGGTGTATTTTATATACACTTTTTGAGTCATTTTTAGTTAGTATTTTACTCATTTCATTTATGTTTAGTATAGTATTAGGGTCGTTTTCCTTTCTTTTGTGTCACAGCGGTCAGAAATTGAGAAATGGCGAAAAGGAGATGAAATAAGCATAAATGAGATGGAATTGCACACAAAAGGGCCAAAAAATGAAGTCTAAGAAGTTCCGGGAATTATAGAGGAGATCCGACGAAATCCGGACGGAAAAATGACGACAAGCAGAATCACTTAAACGTCACGGAGCGCGGCGCTGGCAGCGCCACGGCGCAATCTTGAAAGTCGAGAGTTGCTGAATTTGGTAGCCATGGCTGATCTTGAGCATGTGACGCTGGAATTATGAAATCTTGGGCGGGTGACATGTTTTCAGAATCCTAAAGAGATAACTTTTCCTACCTAAAGGGATAACTTTTCCTACCTTAAAACC
The DNA here is from genome assembly GCA_029844215.1 of Przewalskia tangutica. Classification (NCBI taxonomy): domain Eukaryota; kingdom Viridiplantae; phylum Streptophyta; class Magnoliopsida; order Solanales; family Solanaceae; genus Przewalskia; species Przewalskia tangutica. The sequence continues at coordinate 8,490,079 of CM056718.1, read as the reverse complement.
CTTACCTAAAAGGATTCTAATAACTTTTCCTACCTACAAAATCCCTAACCCTTCACCAAAAGGATTCTTTGGCTATAAATACTCTACATCATTAGAAGAATTATTCATTCTCCATTCCACCATTCACCACTCTACATCCATCCTTCCACCAATCCATCTTGTAAATATCCCACAACAAAAACCTTGGATGCTAGAAGGCTTGGAGTCTCATAATTTAGTAATTTTCTTTTCTTTTCTTTCTTTTATTTCAGTTTTGTATGATGAACTTTGAATTAGTTCTTGTCATGTCAATGGCTAGGAACTAATTCTCTTATAGGGCTTTCCATGTTGATTCACTAGAAACTTATGTTATGAATTAATGCATGTTTATGGTTATTATTCTTCTTTGAGAGATTTATCCAATAATTGCTATGAATGCTTGGTAATTAATTGATAACTAATTATCACTATATGATTTCTAATCAAACTTCGAAAGGAGGAGGTTGTGAATATGTTGTAAGTTGGGTAGACATTCTTGTATTGGGGATGAAAATACCTCAATTATTTATGTAGCGTTAATGAGAGGCTTAACATCCCTAATTTTGCGCATGGTGCGTGACGGTTAACTAGGTTTTTGTTCTTAATCCTCCTATAGAGTTATCCTTATCACCGAAAGGTAGGTAAGGTGCGATACTGGGGTTGAGTGTTTATATATCCTTAACGGGAATATAAAACGATTTCGTAAACCTGCTAGCTCCGAGAGAAGAAGACCATAATTCATTGCATTAATAAATAACATAAGCGGATAGTTGAGGAGACATGGAAGCCCTATTCCCATCACAACTGAAGTAAACTCATTAGTTAAATTAGTCTTTATAATTCTTAGTTATAAACAACAAATCCAAATATCAATTGCCAAATAGATATCAAAAGATAGATAGTTGATACTTGAACCCTAATCCTTGTGGACGATATTCGGTCTTACCAGGACTATATTACTTGTCACGATAACGTGCACTTGCGTTAAAGTGTGTGCATCTTTTCGCGCATCAGTGAGACATATTACATTCTCCAAGAATATGATGCAGACCACATGTCGACTTATAACATATCATCGATATCCCATTCTCGATGATCATTAGTCGAGACTACTTTCTGAGTCACGCTCTATCATTAATATCTCATTCTATTAATGACAACGTAAGCTCAAGGGATGCACATTAATGAATAATTATAAATAATCAAATAATAATTCAATAATTGCAAATGTCATAAAATATTAATCTTATTAATATTACGAATGTGTTCAAATACATTAGTCCCTAAAATGATTATCTCTAGGACATATATACTTTCACACACTTCTTGGCAGTTAATGTAAATTATTCAGCAATTTGGGACCATTAGCAATTCTAGAAACTTTCATTTTCAACATTGCCTCATAGAGCGCAACATGGTTGCTGACAAATAAGCTTACTAGGGAGAGATTAATATGGGAGGAACATTTTCTTCTATTGTTGGTTCGATTTTACAAATGCTCACACAAGTGCACGTATCGTTTACAAGTAATATAGTCTATAAGATCGAATATCGTCCACAAAGATTGTTTATCAAGTACCGAACTTCTAAACTTTGGTTTCTATTTGGCAATCGGTAAATTGTTTGGTTTTATAACTAAGAACTATAATTAAAGCAAAGTGCAGGAATTTAAACTGAGGTTGATAATACTATGAGTTTATAACAATTATGAAGGGAATAGGGCTTCCAATCTCCTCAACTATCCACTCTTTCACTTGTTAATGCAATGCTAATGAGTCTTCTTCTTATTAAGATAGCAGGTTAACTAGTCTGTCATCATATTCCGTTTAGGATATACGAGAGCTCAATCTTGTGCAGAAACCTTCTATATTTCTATGATAGATTTTACCACACAAGAGGATTAAGAACAGTAACCTTAAACACTACACAAGTATCGGGGTACTTTCGTCCACGATTTTAACATATGTCTAAACAATTACAGCATATTCAAATCTCTCCTCTCGGTTCTTGATTCGAAATCATATAAGTAATGATAATTAGTAGCTAATTATTTATAAAGCAATCAAAGAAATATTGAATAGATCTTAATAAAGTTGAAGAAGAAATCAATTAACTAATGCATTAACTATATGAAAGAGCCTCAAGAAAATTCGACGGAAACCCTACTAAAATAATTAGCTCCTAAACATTGTCATGTCAAGAACTAAATTACAATTCAACATAACTGAAATAAACTAAGGGAAAAGAAAAGAAATACTTTGAACTAAAGTCTCCAATTGTGGCCTCAAATTTGCCCTGAGTTGTGTTGTTTTATAGAATGTCCAACCTCCCTCACTAAACTAATCCCTAGGGCTTAAGTATGTTGCAAATTTCTTGCCCTATGGACCCTTTTGCCCTTAGCCAATTCTAATTCGGATCTGAAAATTCGCGCCCACCGCTGTCTCAGAGTGGCACCGATGTCGAAAGTCTGCGACTGGCGATAAATATGGCATCGCGGTTCTGTCTGAATGGCACCCCGGTGCCAAAAGTCCTGCGGGGTCTCGATCTTCGAAGGCTGCTTACCTTACGGACACCGCGGTGCTACTTTGCCTTCGTCCGAATTATCAATTTCCAACCTCTTTCTGCCTCGGGACCTCCTTTTATGCCCAATTTTCGCTCTTTTTTGCCATTTTGCCTTTTTGAACCGCTGTGACTCAAAATAAAGAAAAACGACTCTAATACTATACTAAACACAACAAAAACAAGTAAAATACTAATTAAAAATGACTCAAAAAACGTATACAAAATACGCCTAACATCTATCCAGATATTTCTTTGCGAACTCAAGTTAGAATCAAGGTCGACTTTCATGTCTTAGAATTAGACATGCTAAAGTACAATATACTGTTGTTTAAATTTGTCTATGATCCTTGTCAATTTTATCATGCTTTCTTATGCCTTTTTTATTAGCATAAGTCACTTCGTTCACTCGGATGAGCTCTTCATCTTAAATGTATCTCAAGGAGGATTGGCCAAAAGCCACCTCTTGTACTCTCAACTTTACGGTGATATCTACAGGTTGGGGTCTATATTTAACCCCCTTCCCCCGTCCCCACCGATAGGTGGTTTATAAAGGATTATGAAAAAACTAAAAGATTCTTTCTCTCTCAATATTATGCATGCCTGTGTGTTCTTAGCTTCAATCCACGATCTGATACAAAATTCATGAGAAATAACAGTCATAAAATTTTAGGTACTCCAAAAGGAATATAATTAGGTCATATTTATCTGCAATCGTAGAGAAAGATAATTATTTTGATGATGTTATTAGCACGTGTGTATTACTATTGTATTTATCATATTTAGGTTTATGTAATTATGGTAGAACTAAAATCCATGTTGTATAGGGATTCTACAATGTACACATATATATTTAGTATTAATGAGAAAGACTCCCTAAGAAAAATTAATACAATCTTACATGGTATCAGAGCCCAAAACCTAAACCCTACTTTTTTTTCCGTATCTTTCTCGGCGGCTCAATGCCCGAGAAATAACATTTTTCTTTTTTTCCTCTCTTTCCCTCTATGCACGCATTGTGCTATCTTGCCTGCCCCTCTACGCACTGTGTTGTCTCTCTATCGTCTGTGCCTCCTCTGCCTGAGTACAGTGACCAAAAGTTTCTTTTTCTCCTTTTCTCTCCCTTATCCGAGAACCAAAGCAGATTGTTTTTGTTTTCGAACAAATTTAAATTCTTTTTCACATCCACTATAATGACTCATCGGCAGCCCGATAATGTGTGGTATATGGATACGGGCACGACGTCTCACATCACCAATAATTTTGGTAATTTTCCTCAATTGCAAAGTTTAAGTACTCCACAATCTATTATAGTTGGAAGCAGACATCACATTCCAATTCAGGGGTTTGGCAACACACTAACCCCACCAACGCATCTCCACTTCTCTATAAATAACGTTATTTATGCCCCACACATCATCAAAAAATCTAATCTCTGTTACAAAATTTGCCACCGATAACTCTGTCTCTATTAATTTTGACCTGTTTGAATTTTCTGTAACAGACCTTTGTACCGGAAAACTCCTTATGAGATGCAATAGTGAGGGGGACCTATATCATTTTCTACCCATATCCGTTGCTAGTGTCACTCTTTCCACCGTTTTAACAACCATATCTCCCATGGCATAATAGACTTGGTAATCCGGGTTCTCACGTTTTTTATTCTCTTAGAAACCGAAATTTAATCAAATGTAACAAAGGGAATCTCTCATAGTTGTCCCTCCTGTCATTAGGGAAACATGTTCGACTACCATTTACGACCTCTATGAGTACTACTTTCTCTCCCTTTGATATTATTCACGATGATATATGGACATCTCTCATAACCAGCAACTTATGTCACACATATTATCTGGTATTTTTTGGATGATTTTTTTTACTTTCTTTGGGTTTACCCACTAAAACTCAAATCTCAAGTGTTCTCCAAATTTGTTGAGTTTCGTACACTGGTTAAAACACAATTTGAAAAAGACATAAATTTATTTCAATGTGATAATGGGCGTGAGTTTAATAATTCCTTATTTCATAATTATGTGCGTTTTCATTTCTCATGCCTCCATACCTCCCCTCAAAATGGAAAAGCCGAAAGAATTCTCCGAACCATTAATAATATGATTCGTACACTCTTTTTTAATGTGTCTCTTCCCCCTAACTTTTGGGTATATGCATTAAAAATGACATAAACATTCCCAACATTTTACCTACCCGTGCGATTTAAAATAGGACACCCACCGAAATTCTTCACCATCGGATCCCTACCTATGACTACCTTAGAATTTTCGGTTGTCTATATTACCCAAATATGACATTCCCGGCTCCTCACAAATTAACATCCCGATCTACTCTGTGTGCCTTTCTAGGTTTTCCATCAAACCATATGGGGTACCTATGCTATGAACTATCCATCGACAAAATAATAATCTCACGCCACGTCACTTTTGTCGAGTATGTTTTCCCGTTTAACAACATTCAAAAATTTCGAGTCACTTATTACCAATTCCTCGATGATTCTGACACATCACCGCTAGTCCACCATACTCTCTGATATGTTGCCACTACTGACGAGCAGCCCTCCACCTCTACCACCACTACCCAGTCACCGTCACTGCCACAAGTCGCTGCCACCACCGACAGTTCCCCCGTCCAATCTCTGCCACCTAATTATGCCGCCACAATACCAACTCTGGCGTCTCTGTCACCTGCCCACTCTCTGCCACCATCACTAACGATTTCCACCACCGGCATCATACCCCATCGTCCCAACCCACATACCATCGACCTACCCAGTTTGACACCCATTGCCACCCCCGATGTCATACCTAGATTCCAAAATCCTGATACTCGAACTAGTCATCAAACTCGGATCACCACCTACAGCCATCCCGTTGACCAATAATCGGGATCCACATCCAAACCCGATTTACAACAGTACCCTTGTACCCATTCACTACATGAAAACCCGTGCGTGTTCCAAAATTTATAAACCCAAAGTCCAGTTTAACTTGTCCAGCCAAACCGTTTTCTTGATTCTCCAAAACCCAAAATTAGTCAAACTAGACCTTAATTGGAATACAGCCATGTGTGAGAAATTTAATGCTTTAACGAAACAACACACTTGGAATTCGGTTCCTCGATCGGAGGGGGTGAATGTGATCCGATGCATGTGGCTTTTTCATCACAAATACAGAGACATTGGTGACTTAGAGAAGTATAAGGCCAGACTTGTGGCTAATGATACTAATCAGCAAGAGGAAATTTATTGTGGTGAGACATTCAGTCCAGTTGTCAAACCGGCTACCATTCATACACTTCTGAGTATTGCTATGGTAGGCATTGATCGATTCATCAACTTGATGTTAAAAATGTATTTCTTCATAGGGATTTGAAAGAAATTGTCTATATGCATCAACTGCCTGATTTTGTCCATCCAGTAGCCCCTCAGCGCGAGATCAGATCGACTACTCTACTACCATCATTCCGAAGGTTTTTTTATTCAAAAAAACGGAGAATGAATAGCTTATTCATAATCTTATAGGCCTGGATTTTCTGGCTTCTCTTTCCCTTCAACCAGCCCGTAAGTCTCTCTATGACTTGAAACACCCTAAAGCATGGTATGATCTCTTTGCACAGTATATCATGTAGATTGGGTTTGTGTGCAGCAAGTGTGATAATTCTCTATTTATTTTTCATAGAGGTAGTATCATTGTGTATTTATTATTTATATGTTGCTGCTATTGTGCTCACTGCCTCCTCTGATTTATTAAAAAATGAGATTATTACACTACTCAAAATAGAATTTGTTATGACTGACTTGGGGAAGTTGAACTATTTTTTGGGGATTTCTGTGACTAGATATGCAGATACTATGTTTATTTATTAGTGTAAGTATGTAGAGGAGATTGTATACAGGGCTAAAATGACAAATTGCAAGATCATGGCTACTCCAATTGACTCAATATCAAAGCTTAGTGTTTTGGATGGTGATCCAGTGTCAGATCCCGCTCTTACAGGAGTCTTGCAGGTGCATTATAGTACCTCACTTTCATCAGGCCTGATATTGCTTATGTGGTTCAGCAGGTATGCTTATTTATGCATGCCCCCAGGGAGCCTCACTTTACTTCCCTCAAACGTATCATTCGATATGTTAAGGGCACACTTGATTATGGTTTGCATATATACCCCTTTGCACCGAACATGTTGTTGTCATATGCGGATGCTAATTGGGCAGGTTGTCCAGACACGCGACGCTCCACCTCGGGTTACTGTGTGTTCTTAGGAGATAATCTTATTTCTTGTTCCACCAAGAAACAACTCACATTATCCCGTTGGAGTGCATAAGCAGAATATAGAGGCGTTGCTAATGTTGTTGCTGAGATTTGTTGGCTCCGAAACCTTCTTTTGGAGCTTCAGTGTCCATTACGTAAGGCTTCTTTGGTTTATTATGATAATATATTCGCCATAAATCTGTCTCAAAATCCATTCAGCATCAGCGAACCAAGCACATTGAGATGGACATCCACTTTGTTCGTGAGAAGGTTGCTCTCGGTCATGTCAGGATATTGCATGTGTCTTCTTCATATCAATATGTGGATATATTCACCAAATGGTCTTCCTAGACAGTTATTCCTCGACTTTAGATCCAGTCTTAGCATTCGGTCTCCTACCGCATCGACTGTTGGAGTGTATTAGCACGTGTGTACCACTATTGTATTTACCATATTTAGAGTTATGTAATTATAGTAGAATTATGATCCATATTATATAAATATTCCACAATATACACCTATATATATTTTATATTAATGAAAAAGGCTCCTAAGGGTTAGTGTCTTTACTTCCTTCAACAACCAAGAAAGATAATGATCCATATGTATATCAACCAACTGCAAAACACCGAAAAGATTTGGTCAGCAAAATGCATTAAAAACGAAAAGAAAAGTGAATCTTGACCAAATTTAATGAACCCATACCCACACATAATTAAAAATATGTGCATGAGATTATGATCTGAAATTTGGAGGACGCGTGTGCCTTTTAACAGTTAGCCTCTTTTAATGTTCTCCAGTTTTTGTACTTGTACGGCTCCTATTGTTTCCCCACTCTAACCAACCTGTCTGGGCATAACACTTACGAATTAAGCCGAACCCATAAACTTTGATTCAAATTTTATATTTATCTTAAAAAATTTATTAAATATAAAAAATTATTAATTTAGAATTCAGTAACTTAAGCGAACTAGAATCTGAACCCACAAGCATTAAATTCTTTTTCCGCCTCTACTGTCTGGTTAGATTGACGTTATATTATACGCAGAATTTTGTATAAACGATGTTGACTTACCGTTACAATTTAACTTATAAATGACATTTAATTAGAGACGATAGGGCATTGAAGTTTTACTTTTAATCTCTATTTTTAGTGATTTTGTATTATTTTACGCGGTTTGGCTTATTATATATATAAATATAAACGTGTATCTTTTTTAAAAGAAAATTGTTACATTTATATATGTACTGAATTTTATCTACTCTTTCACAATTAAGAAAATAATTTGGATCGTTTTGAAGAGAATCTGTCTCGGCATTGCATGAATAAGATTTGAACTTCTTGATTTTGAGGGTGAATTTATTTAATTTGATTGTACTTCTAATGTAGGCGTATTTGATTGAGGAAACGCGTGAATAGTGCTTCACGCACAAGTTGTCATGGCAATGTCACACTATGGCCTATCTGCCTTCACTTTGTAAAGCTAATTCTATAAATTGTGATTGTTGACTTTATTTTGGTTTTGTCAACCTCATCTTTCATTTTGGATATTTTGGTAGTTGGGAAGATGAGTATTGGGTCAGTAGTCATGGTTTAAAGAGAATAATCTCTTCATTATTTTCATTAATAAAAAGATATATATATAATATCTAATTAAAGAAATTAAATCTATTTTTTTCTAATATAACTATAATAGTTTTTTCTAATACAAAACTACTACCATAATTACACTTGTACAAGAATTATACAACTTATAGTAAATTCTATACAAAATATGCAACCATTCAATACACGTTATTAGGGTCGTGTATATCAATATTTCACACCCCCACAGCCATAGCGGGAGGTTGCCGTACGCTGAGACTGTCCCTAAAATCTTCAAACATGACTAACGGAAGACCCTTCGTAAAGATGTCATCAATTTGGTACCGTGAAGGGACATGCAAGACACGTAGTTGTCCACGAGCTACCTTTTCGCGAATAAAGTGAATATCCATCTCGATATGTTTAGTGCGATGATGTTGGACCGGATTCTCAGAGAGATACACTGCACTAACATTATTACAGTAGACTAAGGTAGCTTTTTGAATAGGAAAGTGAAGCTCTAATTAAAGATACGCAACCAACATGACTTAGACACCACATTGGCTACCCTTCGATACTCGGCCTCCACACTGGATCGCGATAAACTAGTCTGGCGTTTTGCCGACCAAGAGACCAAATTATCACCAAGGAACATACAACAACCAGATGTAGAACGTCTGGTATCTGGACATCCATCCCAATCAGCATTTGTATAACACACGAGAGTAGAGACGGAGGATGGATATAAATGCAAACTTTAATCAAGAGTGCCCTATATGTAACACATAATGCGTTTGAGTGCATGCATGTGCTCATCCATCAGATCATGCATAAATAAATATACTTGATGCACTGCATAAGTAATATCAGACCTCATGAAAGTAAGATAATGAAGAGCCTTGCAAGACTGCGATAGTGGGTGGGATCCTCGTAAGGTGTGCTAGAAGTAGAACTTAGCTTTGGGTTGGTATCAACCGGAGTATAATATGACTTACAAGAAGACATGTCGGCTCTCTCAAGAATCTTAGCTGCATACTTTCTCTGTGATAAAAATAGACCACTTGCATGACGTGTGACAACTACACCAAAAAAATAACTCAAGGATCTTAAGTCTTTCATAGAAAATTCTGAAACTGAGAAGAGAAATGATAGACTTGCACAGATAATAAGAAGAGGCAGTCAATATAATACCATCCACATATAACAAAATGTATGTCAGAGAAGTACCATGATTATAGATGAACGGAGAATGATCAGACCCGTTGTGAGAAAACTCAATAGTAGATACATAATCTGCAAACCTCTTATACCAAGCCCGTTGGGCCTGCTTAAGCCCATATAAGGACTTCTTGAGCAAACATACATGATTAGGATAAATGGGGTCCCTGAAACCCAAAGGCTAATGCATGTATACAGTCTCCTTGAGATCAATATGTAAGAAAACATTTTTCACATCCAGTTAATGAATGGTCATGCTTTCGAGAGAGCTAGACTAAGAACAATGTGAATAGTTGTTAATTTGACCACCGGAATAAATATCTCTCCACAATCCATGCAACATGTTGAGTTTTACCATCACCTACAAGACATGCCTTATGTTTCTCAAAAGAACCGTCAAAATTTTCCTTATGAGTAAAACTTCACATAGAACGAATAATATTGACACCGGGCGGATAGGGCACCAACTCCCACGTCTTATTTCAATAAGAGCATTATATTCATCATCCATGGCTAATTTTCAATTCAGGTCATGAAGGAAAGACACTGGATTACGTGGTAAGGGTGATTTAGTTACATAAGAAGTTAGATTAAAATATCTTTTAGGTTTAAAAATACCTCCTTAGCTAGGAGTAACTAGCCCTTGACTCAGTATAGAAGTGGAATGGACCGGGGACGGTGTCGGAATGCCACAGGAATGGCCAACATGCAGTTGGTCTGTTGGCCGAAAGGCTGAATCAGCTAAAACATTTATCGAGCCAGTAGGTAGTGGGTCTGCTAGCCGAGACATATAAACTGGGCAGCAATGAAGTGGGAAAGTACAGGAAGTTATTGGGCTTGATGACCGAGAACTCGAAATTGGAACTGGACCAAAACTGGGAGGACACAATGTTGGGCAAACATGCAGTAGGTCTGCTGGCCAAAAATCAGGAATTGTACCCATAATTGGATCACGGGAAGGCTGGGCCCACTATGTAGAATATACGATGAGAGTCCATCATCCAAAAACATATAAGAACTAGTCACGGAATTATACAATTTAGCAAACGAAAATTGTGTTTCATAAAAAATAACATGGTGACTAATATTTTATTAGAAGATAAATTAAAATATTTATAACCACGATGATTAGACTGATAACCCAAAAATACACACGCGGTAGAACGAGCTTGAAGTTTGCTAATTGTAGTGGACGGAAAAAGTAGATAGCACAAAACACCTAAACACACTAATATGAGAATACGAATGATATTTATGATAATTTTTTTAGAGGTGATTGATATGCTAATCCTTTTCTAGGAAGTATGTTAATGAGATAAGTGTCACGACCCTACCCGATGGGCCGCGACCCGGTGCCCTAATTGGACACCCTTACTGACCTGTCACATATAATCCAACTGACACCCAAAAACAATACATAAACCCAATGAAATAGTTGCTGACGCATGACGTCATATATATATACCAGAGTAAACCTGTCTCCTGAGGAGGCATATCTAATCAAATATAACAAGGGAGGCAAGCTGACAAGGCCACCACTATACGATATCACCTATATACGGGAACATCCCAAAACAAAGTACAACAACACAGCTGACCAAAACAGGTTTACAAATCCACATCGTCTGATCCACAATCGTCTACGGACCTGCAGAATACGATAATGAGATATGACGGGACAGGGCCCCGTCGTGCCCCTAAATATACATGAGTTAAAAGAAAGGTTTTGTACCAAAATGACTAAGCTCCGAAATAATGGAGCTTTCGACGACTAAGTAGGAGTCACAGGCACGAGGATCACTGGCGAGAACAGTACTGCGGGCATGACGCAGCCCAGAGAAAGGGTCGATCTGAAAAAATGTACTGAGTATATAAAACATGAAGTACTGTAAGAAAGATCATAACTGGCCAAAGATAATATGAGACAAGTATAATAATCAAATTACCATTTCAACTGTGTCATATACAAATGAGAGTCAACTGTACTTTATAAAAATGAGAGTCATATCAAAATAATGGATGCATGTTCATAGAATCATCATATCTATATACATTTCCGGCCCTCTAGTGAGGGACTCGGTGGAACCATCATATCTATATACATTTTCGGCCATTTAGTGAGGGACTCGGTGGAATCATCATATTTGTATACATTGTCGGCCCTTTAGTGAGGGACTCGGTGGAATCATCATATCTATATACATTGTCGGCCCTTTAGTGAGGGACTCGGTGAGGTCATATAGCCATCTCAGCACGAATAGAATATCATGAGTAACTTTATACAATTTAAATCATCATTTAACTCTCAATGGAATAAATAGAATAACTATCTCTTAGAAAATTAAGGCACTATCATATCATGTATCATTAAGAATTAGGAGTCAATAGAATTATGTACGTCCTCCGTACACTCATTTTATATAAATCATACCAAAAGCAGAAAAGATAGTTTCACATACCTTAATGCCGAACTAATCAACTCAATAATCTAAATACGCCTTGACTAGCACTTCAACCTATAATAATAGTAACATGTCCATTAACCTTATGATTACTAGCATACGTTATAATCGAATGATAGCTTGTTTTCTTTTCTATAAAAATTTGGGCAGCACTTCCCCTATTTATATGCACATCCACAACTTACGACAAATGTCAACAATACCAATTAACAAGTCACAATTTCAAGATATCACAAAATCAGTCCATGTACTCTACTTACACCATAGTTATGCATTCTTTCTTCTTACATTTATGAAATACAACAACAACGATAACCAAGGTGATTACTACACTTATTTCTCATGTTAATCCATCCCTTAATTCATATTAAACAACCTTTAAAACAGCCCATAAAAACAGTCCATACGTCTAGCAACAATGACAAGAATACGTGTCTTATAGTTTGCAACATAACACCTTTTTACTCTTTAATTCCTTTAAGACATGTATTAGTAATTACCACAACGTATATACATGTTTATAACTTATATTCCCATCATTATAACTCTACCAAAACAACCCCTAAAATGCAACACAGCATATCCAATAATTCCATACAAGTCTCGGACAACACATCATAATTCCATAACCCTTCTCTTAATTCCTTAGAATCCAATTAACCTTTCAACAGTTCTATATAACTAATTACCACTCTAAATATCAATGTTTATTTTCAATTTCAACATGCAATTAGCGACAAGGATAACAACAACAACAACAATGAATCCAATGTACACAAAAATAGCCCCAATTTCGGCTACAACACCCAATAGTCACATGCATTGTCTTAAATTCCAAGTTTCTCCTAACACAAGTTCATTCCTTAAACTATAACAACATGCAATTTCAATTATATCATAAGAAGAAGAATTTCATACCTTAATTTATGCCAAAACAGTCCCTAAGTTCGCGGTACTGTTCCATCGATTTTTGCACCATTTTTCGCCATGTCTTCAACTTATAATTACATGCATGTATTCTACAAGTTAACATTTATCTTCCTTGCATGTTTTTCCTCCAAAAACTCCATCTTAAAATTGAAAATTTTGGACTTAAAAATCAGTCAAGTTCAGCCGAAATGCCCATTGTGTTTTGTGCTAAATTGGTTTATAATTTATAAAAGAACTTAGGCTAGGAAGACGAACAACAACAACAACAAAAACTTCAATTTGTTGATTATGGGGGGAGGGGTTTTCTCGGCTAAAAGGGAGAAGAGAATGAGAGTGAAGAATGTTTGAAATGAAAATGTTGGGAGGTGAAAGGTTATAAGCCTTAAGGGCAAAATATGAAATTTAAGTTTACACTTTGGTCCCTCATTGTCCACTTAAATTAACCCCTCTACTAAAATAAATCTCACTTCTTTTAAATCCCGAAAATCTCATAAGACCTCGTATCCTCGTTGTCGTAACTTATATAATACGTTACTAATCCATAACGGAAATATATATATAATTATCATTATAAGTTTCCAACGTCACACACATATTGTAGCCAACATTTTTCCGGAACCACATCCATTTGTATCCTAATTTCCGTATTAAACATATGTAAGTATACTTTATATCCAATATTCGAGTCTTACTTCCGTAATGACGTTCTTAATTATCGCTTTAAACTTACGAGGTGTAACATCCTTCCCCCCTTAGAAACATTCGTCCTCGAATGTTCATTATAGATCTTATGCCCTAGAAATTTCGGTACAGTCTCCTTTATAACTATGCATATCCACCTATATTCAGCAAATCAACAGATGCCTCACAGGGCCATAATAACACATATATAATTCATCAATTAATCAAATAAGGGATCGAGTTGAATTACCTGAAGTCACAATGAACAAGTGAGGACATTTCTTCTTCATTTCATCTTCTGCCTCCCAAGTCATTTCCTCCCTAGTGTTGTTTCACCACAATACCTTGACGGAAGCCATATCCTTCATCCGTAATCTCCTGACCTGACGATCAAGTATGGCTATGGGGTTCTCCTCATAAGACAACTCCTCTGTCACCTGGACATCATCTACTGGAAAGACTCTGGAAGGATCACCAATACACTTACGTAGCATCGATACGTGGAAGACTGGGTGTACTGCTTCCAAATCAGATGGTAGATCCAACTCATAGACAACCTTGCTTGCCCTGCGAATAATCTGATAAGGTCCAATGTACCTCGGGCTAAGCTTCCCATTCTTCCTGAATCTCATCACACCCTTCATGGGTGACACCTTCAAGAACACCCAATCATCAACTTGAAAATCCAAGTGTCGACGTCGATTATCTGCATATGACTTCTGTCGACTCTGTACTGCTAATAATCTTTCATGAATAATCTTCACCTTATCAACAGCTTGCTGAACCAGGTCTGGGCTGATCAACTTAGTGTCACCTACATCAAACCAACCAATAGGTGACCCGCACTTCCTCACACGGGGCCATCTGGATACTAAAATGGTAGCTATTATTATATGCAACCTCAATTAGTGGTAAATGATCATCCCAGCTACCTATGAAGTCAGTACTATAGGCTCTCAACATATCCTCTAGCGTTTGAATAGTGCGCGCAGCCTGTCCATTAGTCTGAGGATGAAATGATGTGTTAAGACTCACCTGTGTCCCCAATTCCTGTTGGGACGACCTCCAAAAGTTAATTGTAAATTGAGCTTCTCTGTCCAATATAATAGACGTGGGAACCCCATGAAGTCTCATTATTTCCCTACTGTATAACCTCACATAGTCTTCAGCTGAATAAGTAGTCCTGACTGGAAGAAAATGGGTTAATTTTGTCCGTCTATCCCAATAACCCATATGGAGTCATACTTGTGTTGGGTGCGAGGTAAGCCTGTAATAAAGTACATATTAATCACTTTCCATTTAATTATCTTACTTACTAGTCTTAGCCTGTAACCTTCAAACACCTGCATTATCTAAGGAAGGTACCTTAGAATATTTGTTGCCATAAAAATATGAGTCTGCACATCTTATAGATAATCATATTGATCTCATAAATCACCCTGTGGATAGTCATCTTGCCTTTATGCAATACAATATTTTCCCACTTTCATATCTACCGCATAGTGAGAAGTGGTACAGCTCTGAATACCACTTTGAACTTGGAGGGGCAATAACCATTCACCACACTTGCAATACTGGTGTTGCCTCTAGAAACTGAGTTGTAATACCTACATCAGCGTTACCGTATCTCCAAAAATAAACAAATGATCCACGGTCTCATATTGTCTATTATTACAACAATAGCATCTAGCCTCAGTCTCTTTTCCAACTCTTCTTAGGACATCCCCACTTGTATTTTAAACTCCCATAGTCTCTAGAAGAAGAATAAAATCTTAAAAGGTAATCCTGGTATCCATACATTCTTAAAAACATCAGATTTGTGTGATTTTCTTCTTAACAACTCTCATGCACTTCCTACTGTAAATTTATCTGAAGCTGTCATTATCTACCACGATATTTCACATCCTTCTATTAATTTATGCAACTCTAATTCTTGTGAGATATGATCCACTATATCCCTAGAAAATAGTTGTTGCAATTTCTACAAATCACATCTTCCATCTATCATAAGTTCCTTCACATCCTGAATACTCTCATCCACCGTGTATTTTGTCGGAACAATATAGTACAAAGCTCCTAGTTTTTTTCACTTGTCCAACCAGAAATTAGCAGTTCCACTCCTTGGCTCCTACCATATCTCTTGCCCTATGTCATCTCTAGTTCCCAACATCATTTTCCATACACGAGAGCATCATTTATATTGTACATTTAGAGGATAATGTCCCTTGAAATATTTGATTCACATAAAATTATCTCACAATCTGTTAGATGTTTGGAATTTCACTAAAGTTTAGCACATAAGGCTTTAGACACTTCAAACCATGATATAAGCCCTATGCTCCCTTTATCTCTAGGTAAGCACATATTCAACCATGAGGGCCAATGCCTCATTCTATCTTCATCTCTATTATTCCAATAAAATTGTGCAAAGACTTTATGTAACTCATTTATGAAATATTTTGGAGACTTTATAGTTAATAATAGATGGATTGACATACTTAAAAGAACACTGGTTATCAAGGTAGATTTTTCTTCAAATGATAGTAATCTTCATTTCCAGACTCGTAATTTATTCTTCACCTTCTTTATCAAATCTGCTATGGTATGATGACTATATACAACCACCGAGCAATTTCTATACACCCGCTTAGCTATGACCGAATCTCCTACCGGTGTAGCTACCTCAAATGGTTCTATCGACTCAGGTTCTATTCCGATACTACTAGCAATAAAGGGGGATATATATGATAAGGTAGAACCTGGATCTATCAATGCATATACGTCCCGGAAAAAGATCGATAATATACATGTAACCACATCTGGCGACGCCTCCGGATCATGCCTACTAGCCAAAGCATATATGTGGTGCGAGGGACAGCTAGAACTGGAAACTCTACCACGACCTCTACCACGGCCTGCTGTCATATGAACACCATGCCCTGCGGGGCGCATAGCTATAGCAGAAGACGAACCAGCAACCGACCCAGTAGGCTGAGCCATACCTCTTGTACTGCTTCTATAAGGACAATCTCTTCTCATATGGTCTTGACGGCCGCAAGCAAAACAAGCACATGTAGTAATACGACATTCCCCAGGATGGGACCTACCACACTGAGAACACCTAGGAAAAGGTGACCTCGACTGACTAGAACCCATGTTCATCTATCAACCTGAAGCCCTGGAGCTCTGACCGGCTCCTAAATACCCTGGACGGTCAAACCTCCTACCTGTGAACTGTAGGGGAGCACTCTGTGCTGGCTGGGATGAATATCTAACCTGCTTCTGAGGTTGCCTGCCTCGTGACTCACCAGAATAACTTGCCGACCTAGCCCACTTATCTTTGGTCTGCATGATCTATGTGCGTTCGCGCCTACATGTCGGTTCTCAACCCCCTGTGCATATGCCTGGATCCGAGCAATATCCATACCTGACTGAAGAGCCACTATCATACACTCATCGATCAAGTAGTGATCCATCCCCATCACATAGCGATACACCCTGTCTGCCATATCTGCTACAATAGTGGGTACATATCTGGCCAATGAATCAAACTCAAGGTTGTACTCTCTAAGGCTCCTACCGCTCTGCCTCAAGTTTAAGAACCTATCAACTCTGGCCCTCCTCATCTCTGGAGGTAGGAAGTGGTCAAAGAAGGCCTCCGCAAACTCATCCCACACAGCTGGAAGAACACCCTCGCCCCTAGATAACTCCCACGACTCATACCAGTTAATAGCTACGTCACACAGTTGATATGAAGACAATATGACAAACTCAGTCTCTGAAGCCTTTATTACCCTCAACGTACGCTGTATCTACCGGATGAACTCCTGTGGATCATCCTCGGGCCTTGACCTGAAAACTCTGGAGGGCTACAACTCAAGAAATCACGAACCCTCAAACTATCAGATCTGGGGTCAACTCGGTCCTCATGCGTGAGTTTGCCCTGTCACTAATCTAGTCAGCAGTTGTACCACATCTCTCATGGCATCCTGCCCGCCGGTGAGAGGCTGGAAAGCAAGTCTTTGGGGTCTCGAATCGGTGATGATGCCTCTGACTGGAGCCTCGGAGGTGGCGGCGTGCGAGCTTCGTCGGTAAGTCTGATCTCGGCATAGGCCGAGTCACGGGACACAGTAACTACGAATCCGACTAGTATCCCCCGCTGCTGATTTACCCTTTTGGGCCACTGTCGCATTCTTCAAAGGCATAGCTGTAAACATATTACGTCATCAGAGAGGGATCATCCTAATAATATAGCTCTATTGCACGATATATGAGATGAAAGAATAGAAACCAATCCTAAATGTTCGGCAGCCTCCTGCGTATAAGTATGCTGCACAACATACTCATACACAAGACTCTACTAGACACGGTATGTAGACATTCCAAGGACTAATTGCTTTGATACCACTTTTATCACGACCCGACCCGACGGGCCGCGACCCGGTGCCCTAATTGGACACCCTTACTGACCTGTCACATATAATCCAACTGACACCCAAAAACAATACATAAACCCTATGAAATAGTTGTTGACGCATGACGTCATATATATACCAGAATAAACCTGTTTTCTGAAGAGTCACGTCTAATCAAATATAACAAGGGAGGCAATCCGACAAGGTCGCCACTATATGATATCAACTATATACAGGAACATACCAAAATAGAGTACAACAACACAGCTGATCAAAACAGGTTTACAAATCCACATACGTACAACCCACAACTGTCTACAGACCTCTAAGAATACGATAATGAGATATGACGGGACAGGGCCCCGTCGTGCCCCTAAATATACATAAGTCAAAAGCAAGGTTTTGTACCAAAATGACTAAGCTCCGAAACAATGGAGCTTTCCAACCAGCTGAGTAGAAGTCCTAGGCCTGAGGATCACCAAACTGAGAACCTGTACCTGCGGGCATGAACGCAGCCCCCCGAGGAAAGGGGGTCAGTACGAAATAATGTACTGAGTATATAAAACATGAAGTACTGTAAGGAAGATCATAACTGGCCAAAGATAACATGAGACAAGTATAATAATCAAATTACCATTTCAATTGTGTCATATACAAATGAGAGTCAATTGTACCTTATAAAAATGAGAGTCATATCAAAATCATGGATGCATGTCCATAGAATCATCATATCTATATACATTGTCGGCCCTCTGGTGAGGGACTCGGTGGAACCATCATATCTATATACATTGACGGCCCTTTAGTGAGGGACTCGGTGAAATCATCATATTTGTATACATTGTCGGCCCTTTAGTGAGGGACTCAGTGGAATCATCATATCTATATACATTATCGGACCTTTAGTGAGGGACTCGGTGAGGTCATATAGCCATGTCAGCACGAATAGAATATCATGAGTAATTTTATACAATTTAAATCATCATTTGACTCTCACTAGAATAAATAGAATAACTATCTCTTAGAAAATCAAGACACTATCATATCATGTATCATTAAGAATTAGGAGTCAATAGAATTATGTACGTCCTCCGTACACTCATTTTATATAAATCATGTCAAAAGAAGAAAGAATAGTTTCACATACCTTAATGCAGAACTAATCAACTCAATAATTTAAATACGTCTTGACTAGCACTTCAACCTATAATAATAGTAACATGTCTGTTAACCTTATGATTACTAGCATACGTTATAATCGAATGATAGCTTGCTTTATTTTCTATAAAAATTTGGGCAGCATTTCCCATATTATTTATCCACATCCACAACTTACAACAAATGCCAACAATACCAATTAACAAGTCACAATTCCAAGATATCACAAAATCAGTCCATGTACTCTACTTACACCATAGTTATGCATTCTTTCTTCTTACATTTATGAAATACAACAACAACGATAACCAATGTGATTACTACACCTATTTCTCATGTTAATCCATCCATTAATCCATATTAAACAACCTTTAAAACAGCCCATAAAAACAGTCCATACGTCTAGCAACAATGACAAGAATACGTGTCTTATAGTTTGCAACATAACACCTTTTTACTCTTTAATTCCTTTAAGACATGTATTAGTTATTACCACAACGTATATACATGTTTATAACTTATATTCCCATCATTATAACTCTACCAAAACAACCCCTAAAATGTAACACAACATATCCAATAATTCCATACAAGTCTCGGACAACACATCATAATTCCATAACCCTTCTCTTAATTCCTTAGAATCCAATTCACCTTTCAACACTTCCATATAACTAATTACCACTCTAAATATCAATGTTTATTTTCAATTTCAACATGCAATTAGCGACAAGGATAACAACAACAACAATGAATCCAATGTATACAAAAAGCGACCTCGATTTCACTCTGACACGATAGTCACATCGTTGTCATAAATTCCAAGTTTCTCCTAACACAAGTTCATTCCTTAAACTATAACAACATGCAATTCCAATTATATCATAAGAAGAAGAATTTCATACCTTAATTTATGCCAAAACAGTCCCTAAGCTCACGGTACTGTTCCATCGATTTTTGCACCATTTTTCGCCATGTCTTCAACTTATAATTACATGCATGTATTCTACAAGTTAACATTTATCTTCCTTACATGTTTTTCCTCCAAAAACTCCATCTTAAAATTGAAAATTTTGGACTTAAAAATCAGTCAAGTTCAGCCGAAATGCCCATTGTTTTTGGTGCTAAATTGGTTTATAATTTATAAAAAAACTTAGGCTAGGAAGACGAACAACAACAACAACAAAAACTTCAATTTGTTGATTATGGGGGGAGGGGTTTTCTCGGCTAAAAGGGAGAAGAGAAGGAGAGTGAAGAATGTTTGAAATGAAAATGTTGGGAGGTGAAAGGTTATAAGCCTTAAGGGCAAAATATGAAATTTAAGTTTACACTTTGGTCCCTAATTGTCCACTTAAATTAACCCCTCTACTAAAATAAATCTCACTTCTTTTAAATTCCGAAAATCTCATAAGACCTCGTATCCTCGTTGTCGTAACTTATATAATACGTTACTAATCCATAACGGAAATATATATATATAATTATCATTATAAGTTTCCAACGTCACACACATATTGTAGCCAACATTTTTCCGGAACCACATCCATTTGTATCCTAATTTCCGTATTAAACATATGTAAGTATACTTTATATCCAATATTCGAGTCTTACTTCCTTAATGACGTTCTTAATTATCACTTTAAACTTACGAGGTGTAACATCCTTCCCCCCTTAGAAACATTCTTCCTCGAATGTTCATTATAGGTCTTATGCCCTAGAAATTTCGGCACAGTCTCCTTTATAACTATGCATATCCACCTATATTCAGCAAATCAATAGATGCCTCACAGGGCCATAATAACACATATACAATTCATCAATTAATCAAATAAGGGATCGAGTTGAATTACCTGAAGTCACAATGAACAAGTGAGGATACTTCTTCTTCATTTCATCTTTTGCCTCCCAAGTCATTTCCTCCCTAGTGTTGTTTCACCACAATACCTTGACGGAAGCCATATCCTTCATCCGTAATCTCCTGACCTGACGATCAAGTATGGCTATGGGGTTCTCCTCATAAGACAACTCCTCTGTCACCTGGACATCATCTACTGGAAAGACTCTGGAAAGATCACCAATACACTTACGTAGCATCGATACGTGGAAGACTGGGTGTACTGCTTCCAAATAAGATGGTAGATCCAACTCATAGGCAACCTTGCTTGCCCTGCGAATAATCTGATAAGGTCCAATGTACCTCGGGCTAAGCTTCCCATTCTTCCCGAATCTCATCACACCCTTCATGGGTGACACCTTCAAGAACACCCAATCATCAACCTGAAACTCCAAGTGTCGACGTCGATTATCTGCATATGACTTCTGTCGACTCTGGACTGCTAATAATCTTTCATGAATAAGCTTCACCTTATCAACAACTTGTTGAACCAGGTCTGGGCTGATCAACTTAGTGTCACCTACAACAAACCAACCAATAAGTGACCCGCACTTCCTCACACGGGGCCATCTGGATACTAAAATGGTAGCTATTATTATATGCAACCTCAATTAGTGGTAAATGATTATCCCAGCTACCTCTGAAGTCAGTACTATAGGCTCTCAACATATCCTCTAGCGTCTGAATAGTGCGCTCAGTCTGTCCATCAGTCTGAGGATGAAATGATGTGTTAAGACTCACTTGTGTCCCCAATTCCTGTTGGGACGACCTCCAAAAGTTAGCTGTAAATTGAGCTTCTCTGTCCAATATAATAGACGTGGGAACCCCATGAAGTCTCACTATTTCCCTACTGTATAACCTCACATAATCTTCAGTTGAATAAGTAGTCCTGACTGGAAGAAAATGGGTTAATTTTGTCCGTCTATCCCAATAACCCATATGGAGTCATACTTCTGTTGGGTGCGAGGTAAGCCTGTAATAAAGTCCATATTAATCACTTCCCATTTAATTATCTTACTTACTAGTCTTAGCCTGTAACCTTCAAACACCTGCATTATCTGAGGAAGGTACCTTAGAATATTTTGTTGCCATAAAAATATGAGTCTGCACATCTTATAGATAATCATATTGATCTCATAAATCACCCTGTAGATAGTCATCTTGCCTTCATACAATACAATATTTTCCCACTTTCATATCTACCGCATAGTGAGAAGTGGTACAGCTCCGAATACTACCTTGAACTTGGAGGGGCAATAACCATTCACCACACTTGCAATACTGGTGTTGCCTCCAGAAACTGAGTTGTAATACCTACATCAGCGTTACCGTATCTCCAAAAATAAACAAATGATCCACGGTCTCATATTGTCTATTATTACAACAATAGCATCTAGCCTCAGTCTCTTTTCCAACTCTTCTTAGGACATCCCCACTTGTATTTTAAACTCCCATAGTCTCTTGAAGAAGAATAAAATCTTAAAAGGTAATCCTGGTATCCATACATTCTTAAAAACATCAGATTTGTGTGATTTTCTTCTTAACAACTCTCATGCACTTCCTACTGTAAATTTATCTGAAGCTGTCATTATCTACCACGATATTTCACATCCTTCTATTAATTTATGCAACTCTAATTCTTGTGTGATATGATCCACTATATCCCTGGAAAATAGCTGTTGCAATTTCTACAAATCACATCTTCCATCTATCATAAGTTCCTTCACATCCTGAATACTCCCATCCACCGTGTATTTTGCCGGAACAATATAGTACAAAGCTCCTAGTTTTTTTCACTTGTCCAACCAGAAATTAGCAGTTCCACTCCTTGGCTCCTACCATATCTCTTGCCCTATGTCATCTTTAGTTCCCAACATCATTTTCCATACACGAGAGCATCATTTATATTGTACATTTAGAGGACAATGTCCCTTGCAATATTTGATCCACATAAAATTATCTCACAATCTGTTAGATGTTTGGAATTTCACTAAAGTTTAGCACATAAGGCTTTAGACACTTCAAACCATGATATAAGCCCTATGCTCCCTTTATCTCTAGGTAAGCACATATTCAACCATGAGGGCCAATGCCTCATTCTATCTTCATCTCTATTATTCCAATAAAATTTTGCAAAGACTTTATGTAACTCATTTATGAAATATTTTGGAGACTTTATAGTTAATAATAGATAGATTGATATACTTAAAAGAACACTGGTTATCAAGGTAGATTTTTTTTCAAATGATAGCAATCTTCATTTCCAGACTCGTAATTTATTCTTCACCTTCTTTATCAAATCTGCTATGGTTTGATGACTATATACAACCACCGAGCAATTTCTATACACCCGCTTAGCTATGACCGAATCTCCTACCGGTGTAGCTACCTCAAATGGTTCTATCGACTCAGGTTCTATTCCGATACTACTAGCAATAAAGGGGGATATATCTGATAAGGTAGAACCTGGATCTATCAATGCATATACGTCCCGAAAAAAGATCGATAATATACATGTAACCACATCTGGCGACGCCTCCTGATCATGCCTACTAGCCAAAGCATATATGTGGTGCGAGGGACCGCTAGAACTGGAAACTCTACCACGACCTCTACCACGGCCTGCTGTCATATGAACACCGTACCTGCGGTGCATAGCTATAGCGAAGGCGAACCAAAGAATCGACCCAAGTGGTGAGCCATACCTCTGCATCTTCTATAAGGACAATCTCTTCTCATATGGTCTTGACGGCCGCAAGCAAAACAAGCACCTGTAGTAATACGACATTCCCCAGGATGGGACCTACCACACTGAGAACACCTAGGAAAAGGTGACCTCGACTGACTAGAACCCCTGTTCATCTATCAACCTGAAGCCCTGGAGCTCTGACCGGCTCCTAAATACCCTGGACGGTCAAACCTCCTACCTGTGAACTGTAGGGGAGCACTCTGTGCTGGCTGGGATGAATATCTAACCTGCTTCTGAGGCTGCCTGCCTCGTGACTCACCAGAATAACTTGCCGACCTAGCCCACTTATGCTGGTCTCTGTCATGATCTATGTCTGGCTGCCGCCCTCTATGTCGGTTCTCAACCCCCTGTGCATATGCCTGGATTCGAGAAATATCCATACCTGGCTGAAGAGCCACTGTCATACACTCATCGGTCAAGTAGTGATCCAGCCCCATCACATAGCGATGCACCCTGTCTGCCATATCTGCTACAATAGTGGGTACATATCTGGCTAATGAATCAAACTCAAGGTTGTACTCTCTAAGGCTCCTACCGCTCTGCCTCAAGTTTAAGAACCTATCAACTCTGGCCCTCCTCATCTCTAGAGGTAGGAAGTGGTCAAAGAAGGCCTCCGCAAACTCATCCCACACAGCTGGAAGAACACCCTCGCCCCTAGATAACTCCCACAACTCATACCAGTTAATAGCTATGTCACACAGTCGATATGAAGACAACATGACAGACTCAGTCTCTGAAGCCTTTATTACCCTCAACGTACACTGTATCTACCGGATGAACTCCTGTGGATCATCCTCGGGACTTGACCTGAAAAACTCTGGAGGGCTACAACTCAAGAAATCACGAACCCTCAAACTATCAGATCTGGGGTCAACTCCTGGTCCCTGTCTGTGAGTTTGCCCTGTCACTAATCTAGTCAGCAGTTGTACCACATCTCTCATGGCCCGCCCTCCGCCCGGGTGAGAGTGGAGGCTCAGTCTTTGGGGTCTCGGCTGGTGATCTTGCCGCTGAACTGGAGCCTCTGGATGTGGCAACGTGCGAGCTCGTCGGTGAATCTGATCTCGGCATAGGCCGAGTATGGGACACGTAACTACGAATCCGACTAGTATCCCCCGCTGCTGATTTACCCTTCTGGGCCACTGCCACCTTCTTCAAAGGCATAGCTGTAAACATATTAAGTCATCAGAGAGGGATTATCCTAATAATATAGCTCTATTGCACGATCTATGAGATGAAAGAATAGAAACCAATCCTAAATATTCGGCAGCCTCCTGCATATAAGTATGGTGCACAACATACTCATACACAAGACTCTACTAGACACGGTATGTAGACATTCCGAGGACTAATTGCTCTGATACCACTTTTATCACGACCCGACCCGACGGGTCACGACCCGGTGCCCTAATTGGACACCCTTACTGACCTGTCACATATAATCCAACTGACACCCAAAAACAATACATAAACCCCATGAAATAGCTGTTGACGCATGACGTCATATATATACTAGAGTAAACCTGTTTTCTGAAGAGTCACGTCTAATCAAATATAACAAGGGAGTCAATCCGACAAGGTCGCCACTATATGATATCAACTATATACAGGAACATCCCAAAACAGAGTACAACAACACAGCTGATCAAAACAGGTTTACAAATCCACATACGTACAACCCACAACTGTCTACAGACCTCTAAGAATACGATAATGAGATATGACGGGACAGGGCCCCGTCGTGCCCCTAAATATACATAAGTCAAAAGCAAGGTTTTGTACCAAAATGACTAAGCTCCGAAACAATGGAGCTTTCCAACCAGCTGAGTAGAAGTCCTAGGCCTGAGGATCACCAAATTGAGAACCTGTACCTGCAGGCATGAACGCAGCCCCCCGAGGAAAGGGGTCAGTACGAAATAATGTACTAAGTATATAAAACATGAAGTAATGTAAGGAAGATCATAACTAGCCAAAGATAACATGAGACAAGTATAATAATCAAATTACCATTTCAACTATGTCATATACAAATGAGAGGCAAATGTACCTTATAAAAATGAAAGTCATATCAAAACCATGGATGCATGTCCATAGAATCATCATATCTATATACATTGTCGGCCCTCTGGTGAGGGACTCGGTGGAACCATCATATCTATATACATTGACGGCCCTTTAGTGAGGGACTCGGTGAAATCATCATATTTGTATACATTGTCGGCCCTTTAGTGAGGGACTCAGTGGAATCATCATATCTATATACATTGTCGGACCTTTAGTGAGGGACTCGGTGAGGTCATATAGCCATGTCAGCACGAATAGAATATCATGAGTAATTTTATACAATTTAAATCATCATTTGACTCTCATTAGAATAAATAGAATAACTATCTCTTAGAAAATCAAGACACTATCATATCATGTATCATTAAGAATTAGGAGTCAATAGAATTATGTACGTCCTCCGTACACTCATTTTATATAAATCATGCCAAAAGAAGAAAGAATAGTTTCACATACATTAATGCAGAACTAATCAACTCAATAATTTAAATACGTCTTGACTAGCACTTCAACCTATAATAATAGTAACATGTCTGTTAACCTTATGATTACTAGCATACGTTATAATCGAATGATAGCTTGCTTTATTTTCTATAAAAAATTGGGCAGCATTTCCCATATTTATATCCACATCCACAACTTACAACAAATGCCAACAATACCAATTAACAAGTCACAATTCCAAGATATCACAAAATCAGTCCATGTACTCTACTTACACCATAGTTATGCATTCTTTCTTCTTACATTTATGAAATACAACAACAACTATAACCAATGTGATTACTACACCTATTTCTCATGTTAATCCATCCCTTAATCCATATTAAACAACCTTTAAAACAGCCCATAAAAACAGTCCATACGTCTAGCAACAATGACAAGAATACGTGTCTTATAGTTTGCAACATAACACCTTTTTACTCTTTAATTCCTTTAAGACATGTATTAGTAATTACCACAACGTACATACATGTTTATAACTTATATTCCCATCATTATAACTCTACCAAAACAACCCCTAAAATGTAACACAGCATATCCAATAATTCCATACAAGTCTCGGACAACACATCATAATTCCATAACCCTTCTCTTAATTCCTTAGAATCTTATTCACCTTTCAACACTTCCATATAACTAATTACCACTCTAAATATCAATGTTTATTTTCAATTTCAACATGCAATTAGCGACAAGGATAACAACAACAACAATGAATCCAATGTATACAAAAACAGCCTCAATTTCGGCTACAACACCCAATAGTCACATGCATTGTCTTAAATTCCAAGTTTCTCCTAACACAAGTTCATTCCTTAAACTATAACAACATGCAATTCCAATTATATCATAAGAAGAATAATTTCATACCTTAATTTATGCCAAAACAGTCCCTAAGCTCACGGTACTGTTCCATCGATTTTTGCACCATTTTTCGCCATGTCTTCAACTTATAATTACATGCATGTATTCTACAAGTTAACATTTATCTTCCTTACATGTTTTTCCTCCAAAAACTCCATCTTAAAATTGAAAATTTTGGACTTAAAAATCAGTCAAGTTCAGCCGAAATGCCCATTGTTTTTGGTGCTAAATTGGTTTATAATTTATAAAAAAACTTAGGCTAGGAATACGAACAACAACAACAAGAAAAACTTCAATTTGTTGATTATGGGGGGAGGGGTTTTCTCGGCTAAAAGGGAGAAGAGAAGGAGAGTGAAGAATGTTTGAAATGAAAATGTTGGGAGGTGAAAGGTTATAAGCCTTAAGGGCAAAATATGAAATTTAAGTTTACACTTTGGTCCCTAATTGTCCACTTAAATTAACCCCTCTACTAAAATAAATCTCACTTCTTTTAAATCCCGAAAATCTCATAAGACCTCGTATCCTCGTTGTCGTAACTTATATAATATGTTACTAATCCATAACGGAAATATATATATAATTATCATTATAAGTTTTCAACGTCACACACATATTGTAGCCAACATTTTTCCGGAACCACATCCATTTGTATCCTAATTTCCGTATTAAACATATGTAAGTATACTTTATATCCAATATTCGAATCTTACTTCCTTAATGACGTTCTTAATTATCGCCTTACACTTACGAGGTGTAACAATAAGTAGTCATTTGTAATGCATGATGCCAAAAAGAAGAAGATAATGAAGCATCAGCTAGTAAAGTTTGGACAATATTATTAATTGTACGAATTTTTCATTCGGCTTTCCAATTTTGTGAGGACGTATGAGCACAAGAAAACCGAAACACGATGCCATTAGTGTCACAAAATTCCTTAACGACCATTATCAAATTCCCTAATATTATCACATTGAATATTTTAAATTTCTCGTTCAAATTGACTACGGATGAATGCTTCAAACTTTAAGAATGTGAAAAAAACTTGAGAATTTTTAGACAATATAAAGGTCTACACAAAATTAGAATAATAATCCAAACATAACACATAATAACAATGACCAGAACTCAAAACGAGAGATGTCCATAAATTACTATGAATGATATCAAAACGCATCAAAGCACTAGAAGTAGAGGCTACAAATGATAACTTAACATATTTCCCAAGTGGACAAGAGGGACAAATATTAGTACTACGCATACTATTACATTCAGTAAAATATTTATTCTTATGAGAAGAAATAACAGACGCCCCCGGGTAACCTAAACGTGCATGTCATAAGAAATGTGCTAGAGCAACAAATATTGATGTTGTGGCTTGACTCGTGGAAGTGGTAGTGGTAGTGATTGGATAAAGCTCTCGTGACTATTACATCTTATTAGTTGTATCCCCGTCGTGAAATCCTTCACAAAATATCCAAAAGGGTCAAAGTTAATAGAAACTCAATTATCAGTTGTGAATTTTCTGACAGACACCAAATTTTTAATTAAGTGAGGGACATGAAGAACATTTTCAAGACTAGAGGTAGATGTGGGGGAGATAAATTTTTGTGACCATAACCATGAATTGGAATTGAATGACCATTACCAATAATTATGCCACGATTTTTGCTCGTATTGAAATAACATGAGAGATTACCTGACGCGGATGTCATATGAGAAGTGACATCGGTGTTCATTTACCAATTGGCATATAGGGGAGTTAATACAAGTGTATGCATCGCATCTTTGATATCCATGGGTGTCGGGATGACTGACTGCTGGCTCATGTAGGCCTGAGGAGGTCTCGGTCCAAGCTAATTATGGGGTTGCATTTCTGTTGGGCTGTGTTCTGCCTGGCCCAGTTAGGTGCCAGATAAGGGCAGAAAGTCGTGGGCCAGTTGGGCCATTGACAGGCCATTTGGCCACCGTTACCGTTGGTCCATTGCCCCAGCCCAGCCTGTTGTTGCCCCTGTCGACTTCCACCCTTACCACTATCGCCGCCACCATCGTCGTCGCGACCGCATTTGCCACCAAAATTCTGATTTTGACCCATTTCCACCACCGTTGTTATGATTATGAGTAGAATTACCCGAAGAAGATGGAAAGTAGGAATCTTGTGGTGAGGCCTCTATCATGGTAGAATTCTCCAATTACGACCTTTTTAGCCAACCCCGACTCTTAAAGAGTTAACATAGATCGGGCTTGGTAAAACGGATGAAGAGGGTTGTTTTGAAGAAGAGGAGTCACAACACCATTATAGGCCTCAGATAGGCCTGCAACCATCTGAAGAACAAGACGATCATTCATGATGGGTGCACCAACGTTCTTGAGTTGATCCACCAACTCCTTGAGTCGTTTACAATAGGTTGAGACATTCAGAAAATCCTACATATGGATGTGGGAGAATTCCTTCTCAAGGGTGACGACACAAGAATTTTGTTATCTTGGAAAATATCATGCAACCTATTCCAAGTGTTCATAGCCGTGGTGTCGGACACAATAATGGTCTGCAAGAAGTCCGTAGAAATAGTGGAGTAAATCCACTGAAGTATCGTAGCATCAAGAGTTGTCCATAACTCAATATCATCATACGTGGTAGGCTCCTTCTCCTTGCATGTTGCCGAGGGGATGATATGATGATGGACTCGATGCGAGCGTGCGTTAACTTTGAACATTTCTGCTCACGTCGCGTATTGAACGTTTTTCATCTCATAGGGATGTTGTTCTTGATGTTGAAGATGGTAAGGGTAGGATGAAAGGTGTTATTTGAGGTCGTCATAACAAAAGAACAAGAGGAGAATGAGGGATTTGGAAAAAAATAGAAGATGTGGCCGGCATCCGAGGAGGTCTCGGGTGCCGAGGCCAGAAGTGCGGGTTGGAGAAGGAAAATATTTCGCCCTAGACTTCTGATACCGTGAAAGAGAATAATCTCCTTCATTATTTTCATTAATGAAAAGACATATATATACATGAAATACAAAATTTAATTAAGGAAATTAAATCTACCTTTTTCTAATACAACTCTAATAGTTTTTTCTAATACAAAACTACTACCATAATTATACTTGTACAAGAATTCTACAACTTATGATAAATTATATACAAAATCTTCAACCATGATATACACGGTATTAAGGCCGTGTATATCGGTCTTTCAATGGCTAAATTCATGGCATTGCGTGTCCTGCACCTACTTTGTTGTCTTTCCTTTAGAAAAGTTTGGATATAATGCATGGCATTTATGGATGAAAAAGATGATCCTTGTTTAATAGTTTGTGTACTATGTCATCAAGAAAAGGCTTTGGTTGTATTGTACGTACAATTCGTTTTTTCCGTCTATACTTCTTGTATTATACCCTAAGGGGATCGTCTGGTTACCATGATGAGATAGACAATGATGTCCGTGGGATAGACTATCTCAATTTGTATGAGATGGTTAATTCTACCATTTAGTACAAAATGATTCTCGGAATTAGTTAATACTTGTAACCAAATGTGGGATAATTAAAATAGTCCCTTCAAAATATCTCAAGATTGTTATCTCCTATCCCATCAACCAAACAATTCCTAATAGATATTAATGTAACTCTTAGAAGTGATTTGGTCTATGGACTAGTTATACATGAACTATAGTTAAGGGACTATTTATAGAAAGATTAATAACATTCAATATGTTATATGGTGAATAATAATGTGGAGATTGATTATTTATACAAGGATTAATAACATACAATATGTTATATGGTGAATAATAATGTGGAGATTTATACAAGGACTTTATACAAGGATTAATAACATACAATATGTTACATTCCCTTAAGGTAGTAATAGGATTTCCCCAAGGAAATGGTAGTAATAGTTACTATAAGCTTTATTTCTTCTATTTAAACGTCAGGGGTGTGCCAATATTGACAAGGTTATAAATCCTACTATAATATGATCACGGAATAAAAGGTCACCTTAATCGGCTACTAAATCATCATATGACAAGCTACTAAATCATCAAGTGATAAATTACTGTATTAGCAAGTAACAAGCTCTTGCGTCATTAGACAAAAGAAATTCTCTCAAATGGTTGGTAATTCTCTCAACGAAATCATCACCCTGCGTGCCGTGTATCTGGAGGAGAAATTTAATAACACCCGTCTTGAGAATTTTGCTAATATGTACGCCTATAGTAAACAACTGAAAGTAGTTGCAAATCAGTTATCTAATGTTGACAATCCGATTTCAGAAATAATTATGGTCCTACAACTAATTAATGGTCTGATAAAGGGCGAGTTCGACACACTTGCGACGATGATCCAACATGTTGATCCCTTGTCTAGTTTCAACAAGCCCGATCATAATTATTATTGGAGGAGACTATACGTGTCAAACAAGATGAACATAATCAGAAAGCGTTGGTAGTTGATGACCCGCCGGACCACCGCAACCCGCCGACCACCACAATCAGTGTGGCGGCCGAGGCGGTAGCCGCGCCAACGAATGCGGTGGCAGAGGAAGGGATCGTGAGGGCAGGTCCAATTATGTTGGGCCTCCCCTTTGCCCTTACCCAACACCTGAGTCTGAGTATGTTGGGGCCTACTCCTGGCCCACATCCCCGGGTCAACCGAACCAGGCCCACTTCTCTGCGGTCTAACCACAACAGCAAACATACGGTCTGATGACCCCTACCGAACTGAGTCAGGCCTACAACACTATGAATCTCCAGCAGGCCGCCAACACATGGTACATGAATACAAGTGCCACATCTCACCTCACTCGCGACTTTGGTAATCTCCCCCAACTATCTAATTTGAACAATCCTCAATTTATTTTGGTCGGCAATGGTAATTGCATTTCAATTCAGGGCTATTCACCACTCAAACACCACCACCTCACCTTCCCTTTACCCTAAAAATATCCTATATACTCCTAACATCATTAAAAACTTAATATCTTTTAGGAAATTTGCTAGTGACAATTATGTATCTATTTAGTTTGACCCTTTTAGATTTTCTGTGAAGGACCTACGTATGGGGACAACTCTTACGGGATGCAATAGTGTAGGGGACTTATATCCTTTCTCATCCAATTCTGATGTAAGTGTCAATCCCCCATCCTCTCTAGTTGCAATATATTCTTCAACTTGGCACAGTATACTCGGGCACCCGGGAGCACCAATTTTCAATTTTCTTAGGAGTTAGAATTTCATTCAATGTAATAAAGGACATTTATATGTTTGTTACTCTTGTCCTTTAGGAAAACATGTTAGACTTCCTTTTCAATCTTCATTGAGTGTAATGTTTTCTACTTTTGATATTATTCATGCGGATTTATGGACATCTCTCATTACTAGCAAACTGGGTCACAAATATTATTTGATTGTTTTGGATGATTCCTCTCATTTTCTTTGGGTTTATCCTCTAAAATATAAGTCCCAAGTTTACACATTTTTTCTTGAATTTCAAGCATATGTTAAAATCAAATTTGAGAAGACCATCAAAACATTTCAATGTGATAACGGTTCGTGAGTTTGACAATCTTCCCTTTCATAAATTTTGTGCAAACCACGGCATGGTGTTTCGATTTTCTTGCCCCCATACCTCACCTCAAAATGGTAAAGCCGAAAGAATTTTGCGCATCATCAACAATAAGATCCGCACTATGCTTTTTCATGCTTCTATGCCCCCTTCATTTTGGGTTTACGCACTACACATGGCAACTTATCTCCTTAATATATTACCAACACGAAATCTTTGAAATAAAACTCCAACTAAGATTCTCTTCCATCGGATGCCCTCTTATGATCATCACCTTCGGATTTTTGGTTGTTTATGCTACCCGAATCTCACCTCCACGGCCCCTCACAAATTAGCGCCTAGGACTACTCCTTGCATTTTCTTAAGTTCCCGTCGAACCATAGGGGGTACTTATGCTATGATCTGTCCACAACTAAAATCCTAGTCTCTCTCCATGTCACATTCCAGGAGAACGTTTTTCCATTTGGAAACGTCCAAAAATTTCAAGTCACTGATTACGGCTTCCTTGATGATCTGAACACATCCCCACTCATTAGAAACACAATACATAGTGCTACTATTCCAGCTCAAAAATTCTCTGCCCCTGCCAGCTGTCTCGAGCTGCCCCTCCACCCGTCGACCCCTTACCCCGTCGACCACCCCTCTACCATTGTTCCCGTCAGGGCCCTAATATTCCAGTTCAATCGCCCATTGCCTCACAGCCCAAATCTTGTGACGTCACCCCCAACCTTCGCCGACCCCCGCCCTCGACAACCCCACTGCCCAGCACAACTCCACTACCATCGATTCTTGCCACCCAAACGACCCCACTGGCCCTAATTTCCGTCACCTAGAAAGTCCCGACCCACAGCATGGAAACTCGTGCCCAGCATGGGAATTTTAAACCGAAAGGCCACCTTAACCTCATCTCGTGGTTTGCAAAACGGCAAGCTACACTTTTCCGTTCGAGTGCAGAAGTAGAATGTAGAGGTGTTGCAAACGTCGTTGCCAAAATTTGTTGGCTCAGAAACCTCCTCCTAGAGCTTCATTGTCCCTTACGTAAGACATCTATTATCTATTGTGATAACATATTTGCAGTCTACCTGTCTCATAACCCGATTCAGCATCAGCGAACCAAACATATTGCGATAGATATTCATTTTGTTCGTGAGAATGTTACCATGGGCCTTGTTCGGGTATTACATGTTCATTCTTCCTATCAGTACGCATATATATTTACTAAGGGACTTCCTCGGTAGTTGTTCCTTGACTTCAGATCCAGTCTGAGCGTCCGACCTCCTCCTGCTCCAACTGAGGGGGTGTGATAGAGAATAAGTAAATATTCTTCGTATATTATGTAATTAGTATTCTAATGTAATTATATGAAATAGATATCCTCGCACGATTAAAATTACAACTGTAAACACCTATATATATTGTATTAATATAGAAGGAAAATTTCATAATTCTACAATTTGTAGCATCATTATTTATCAAATTAACGGACAAAGTATAGAATCACATTCCATAGGGGCTGTTTCTTTTGACTTTTGTAAATATAGAAATAGTAGGTAAATGAAACAAGATATTTTCAAGCTTATTGACCTTTTACCCAACAGGAAAAAACAATAAATTCTCCTCAACCCATTATTTAGATACTTTTTTCAAATGATATGTCCTCATTGCATGAGAATTTTGACTCAGGATAAATCGTTTTTTATGTTTTTAGTGAA
Organism: Przewalskia tangutica; assembly: GCA_029844215.1. NCBI lineage: Eukaryota > Viridiplantae > Streptophyta > Magnoliopsida > Solanales > Solanaceae > Przewalskia > Przewalskia tangutica. The sequence goes on along the minus strand of CM056718.1, from coordinate 8,455,440 downwards.
TGATCACTTTTTGACTGGCTTCTTATATTGATTAAGTACCTGTTTGGCCAAGCTCACAAAAATATTCTTAGGCTAAATAGATATTTTTCAGAAGTAAAAACACTTTTTCAGAAGTCAAAAAGTGTTTTTAGATGGGAAGAAAAGTAGAAACACCAATTTAATTCTTCTCCAGAAGTGTTTCTCGAGAAGCTCTTTTTGCTCATTAAATAAAAAAAAAATTGGACCCATTTACCCTTTTTTTTTATAAAATTCCTTTTAATCTCTTATAATATCCCCATATAAAATAGATATTTGGGAATTGGATAGGGCGGGGGAGGGGTAGGGCGTGGGGGTAAGAAAAAAATTCATATTTTTTAATATTGTTTTTTATAAATAACAAAAAATCTGAAATATAAATTTGAGGATGGGGTAGGTAAATGGGGTGGGTAGGGGTAGGGATAGGGCGGAGTAAGAAAAAAATTCATATTTATATTAAATTATTAATAAAAATAAAAAATATATAAAATAGAAATTTGAGAATGTGGTAGGTGCACGGAGGGAGGTAAGCAAAAAATTCATTTTTTTTTATAAAAGTAACAAAAATATGAAATAGAAATTTGAGGATGGAGTGGGGTGGGGTAGAGGCGGAGGGAGGGGGGTAAGAAAAAATTCATATTTTTTATAAATTGTTTATAAAAGTAAAAAAATATAAAATAGAAATTTGAGAATATGGTAGGTGGACGTAGGGGGAGGTAAGAAAAAATTTCATATTTTCAATCATTTTTTATAAAAGTAACAAAAAATATGAAATAAAAATTTGAGGATGGGGTAGACAATGAGGTGGGGTGGGGGTAGGAGGGGGTAGATAGGTGTGGGTAGGACGTGGGATAAGTTTGAGCATATTTGAGTCATTGACTATCATGTTGTCAACTTGTCATTACATTTCTTATGTACAATATAATATTATTTTTTGATTAAATGTTGCAATTAAATAATTTAAAAAAAATTATTAAAGTGTAAAGATATACTATTTTTTAGAAACATAGGATAGAAAAGAATATTTTAAATAATTTTAAATCTATTAAAAAAAATATTCTAGTAAATTTGCATAAATGTGGGTCAAACAGAAAACTGTTTCTGTTTATCAGAAGTACTTCTATAATTATAGGTCAAACACCCTAATAGATTGTCTAGAAACAATTTCTGCTAGAAGTCACGTTTGCAGAAGCTTGGCCAACAGACTAAGCATTTATATTTGTTTCCCCTGTATTTGACATTATTGAAAATATATAGTGTACTATGAGAACTTTGGTCACGAGACACTTGAAAAGTACTGAAACAGTAATTACATGATAAAAACGTCCAGTTAACATGCAATGCACCTATGATCTATGTGTCCCTATTTTATTTCATTTTTACTTTCTCTAAGTTGAAATAATTATTTGGACCTTAATTTGCAGTGAAATCCCACAAGGCGGAGAGGGTAGGAGAGGATAGAGTGTATACAGATCTTATCCTTATATTTGTGAGGTAGAGAGATTGTTTTCGACACAAGGACAAATTGTTCAGAGCAGTATAAAAGTCATGTCGAAACACTATAAAAGCATGATAAAGTTGTCTGGCAAAAAAAAAAAACAGGAGTCACAATTACCACAAAATAATACGACAATTGAAGTATAAGAAATAATAGATATTAGAAGAAATTGAAGGACTGAAAACTAGAAGAATAATACACCACTATTAGTATGAAAAGATAAGACAATGTTCAATTACCTACTGACATTCTACCCTAATTTGTATCCTCAATAACGTCATATCTAAGGTTATGTCCTCGGTAAGTTGGACCTGCGTCATATCCTGTCTAATCATTTTTCCCCAATACTTCTTCGTCCTACCTCTGTGTCTTCTGAAACCATTCATAGTCAACCTCTCATACTTCCACACTGGGGCATCCGTGCATCTCCTCTGCATATGCCCGACCCATTTCAGTCTCACTTACCGCATCTATCCTTCACCGAGACCACTCCCACCTTGTCAAGAATGACTACTTATTACCTAACACGAAAATAGGTTATAGTGATAAAAAAAATCTTAAAATCAAATTGTTGTTTTACTAATCTTACGTGAATTCCTGCCACCAAGCCGCATGTTTCTGGATCTCGAGATTCGTTTCATTTCTCTCGCTAGGAATTTTACAAATTAAAATTTACACGGAGAATTTTCAAAATATTACAGAGAAAAATAAGCAAATTTCACTGGAAAAATTTATTCCTAAAATGACAACGGCATGATGTTTAATTAAGTAAAAAAACAGAGAAATTTAGGTGAAAAAAGAAGCTGTAGAAACTTGGCAAATAGAGTCGTTAACTCATGCTTTTAAGATTGAAAGTAAGAAATTGTACAGTAAAATGTTGAATTTATTTACAAAGTAAGCAGTTAAGAAACACTATATTCATGACGGCTCTTCTTGTTTTTGTAAAGGACATCATTAATCTTGAATTTCTAAAACTTATAGTGCTAAGTACTCCACTATTTATTATGAGTTTAATTCCTGAGTTAATTCGTCGATCTAAGACTTTTGACTCGTGCGAGGTGTGTTATTGCACAGGACGTTAAAAAAAAACGAAAAATTTTAGGGCTCTTTTTTCATTTTTTATTAAGTAGTATTAGTCAGAATTTACTGTAAATGTCCATAATTCGCATGTCTTAGCCTAATTAAAATCCAATTTTTATGAATTAGAACAGGACTCCAAAATATTTGAGACGGCCTTGTCACAAAGTATATTTCTTTTAAAATCCGATTCTCCGTTAAAATGACAGGAAAAGAAAATTGTCTATTATTTTACTATGGTTAAGAAAAACAGGTACTCCATATACACAAGTGACACGTGGGATGGTTGAAATCTTGAAATTAAAGAATAATTAAGAATGGGTTAGGAAAATTATTATTTTAATTAATACTTTTTTTTAAAAGCAGGGAGAACATGACAAGTAAAATTAGCCGTGGGAGGTAATAGGAAGTGCACTCGAATATACCAATGCCTGAAGTAGTGGTATTTGCTTTACTATCCCATGCATGAATTACAAAATGTCACTTCAACATTGATTAAAACGATAATTTCATGCCACGTGCTTCTACCCACCAAAGATTTGTTATCTCTGTATTTAAGAGTATATACGGTAAAACAAAAATTATTTAAGAATAAAAATGTAGTTTTGAGCTCACAAAAAAATGTGTTTTCCTAAAGAAATTAATCCTATAACAATTGCTCAACGTTTAGATTAATATTTTCCAGGATAGAATAAAATTCTATTATGCAATACTTGCAATCAAAATTGCAGAACTTCAACGAACTCAAAAAATGATAGTAAATCACACAACACTTACTGATTTTTATCTTTGAAAATAATGCACAGGAGAGGGGAAGAAAAATATGATTTTTCAGAGAGTATTTTGCTTTCGTGATTTTAGTGTGTTTGAGGATAAGCCTCTGAAAATTTTATTTAGCCACGGTTAGAAGTCTCAACAGATGCGAACATGTCTGTTGAGAAGGGAAGTGTCTGTTCGGAAAAGAACAGACCATTAGGATTAATTTATTCCGCGAAAATAATTAATTAATTATTTAAATTTTGCATGAATTAATATTAGGAAAAGGAAATTAAATAATAAAATAAAAAAATAAATTTGGTCCAAAAAGATTAGACAACGACGTCGCGAAGGGTGATCGTCTTCTCAACTCTTTATTGGCTAGAAGATGTGCTTCTACGTATAAGCACACAAATATGACTTTCTACCACCAATGTGGGAGAAAGCTCACTTGAAAAAGTTACTTTTTCAAAATTTCATTTTCCTCTAATTTTGTTTTCTTACATTTTCCAATTCACACTTTATTTTTAAAGCCCACATTTTAGTGTCATAAAGCTTCAAAGCCCAATAATTCTCCACATAAATGGGAAATGACTATATTATAAAAATAATGCATGAAAAAACTATGTGATGTACAAGTAAGGATTAACTTCATTTGGGTGTAGGTTTTCCTTTAAACTTTTCATAGTGAGCATACATCGGGTATACTTGATCAATCGGGTAGATGTGATATCCTTGAACCGTCGAGCTTTTATGTATACCTAGACAACATGTGTCACACAATTAACTCTTAATTGTTCTTGATTCTCATTGTTGTATTCGTTTCAGACATGAATATCGTCTGGTTTCATGAGTGAGTAGAGAATTGGCCTTACTCTAATTCTCCTTGAAGCGACTTACACTTCACACTCACAAAGATGATTTCTATCTGTGTAACTCGTAGATGCATTGTTTGCTCATATCATGTCAAACTTAGTAATCATTAAAAAGCCTTAGCGCTTTATCCTTGCTTTTGAACATTTGTCTTATCATGAGAATGGATTGAGTTTAACGACAACGTTGAACCATCCTTCATAACTTTGTTTGATCACCTTGAACCTAGATATTGGGATCTCCATTCAGCTAGGTGTAGTTACCATTATGACGATTTGTTCTCGGCCATAATCCCATTTTCATTGATGATTTATTAACCGCCTCTCTAATTATGCCTTTTATATGTGGATCATATAGATTATCCTTTGACTTTACATAGTTCATGATAATTCCACTAGAGAGTAATTGTCTAACGATATTATGTCTTCATCTTATGTGACGAGATTTTTCATTATACATCACGCTTCCACCCCTTCCTAATGCAGCTTGACTATCACAGTGTATGCATATAGATGCCACTGGTTTAGGCCAAAATGAAATGTCTTCCAATAAATTCCGTAGTCATTCTGCTTTTTCACCAGCTCTATCTAAAGCTATAAATTCAGACTCCATTGTAGAGCGAGTGATGCATGTCTGTTTATATAATTTCCAAGACACTGCTCCTTCTCCAATGGAAAAATGTATCCTCTTATGGATTTAACTTCAGATGATCGATGATTCAATTTTCATCACTATATCCTTCAATTATGCGGGATATATGTTGTAGTTCAAATTATAGTCTTGAGTGTATTGTAAATACCCCAACACTCTTTTCGATGTCATCCTATTAGTTTGGTCATAATTACTTGTGTAACGACTCAATTTACTAATAGCGCAAGCTATATCTGGTCATGTACAGTTCATGATGTACACCAAACTTCCCAACACTCGAGCATAGTCCAATTGTGACTTGCTTTGACCTTGGTTCTTTGTAAGAGCAATGTTTACGTCAATAGGAGTCTTTGTAACTTTGAACTCCAAATACTTAAACTTTTCAAGTACCATTTTAATATAATAAGATTAATACAATGCTAGACCATGAGAAGTCTTGTGGATTTTAGTTCCTAGAATCAAATCAACAATTCCTAAGTCTTTCATATCAAACTTGCTATCAAACATACACTTAGTAGCATTTATGCCAACAATGTATTTGTTCATTATCAACATATAAGCTAACAATGACCATGTGATTTGGAACATTCTTAATGTTATTATATTTATCACATTCATTAATATTAAATTCATTTGCCAACATTGTTTGGTCAAATTTTGCATGTCATTGTTTGAAAGCTTGATTAAGTGCATAAAGTGTCCTTTCTATTTTTCATGTGAAATAGATTTTGTTTTCCTATGGGTACTCAGTTGAGTATTCGACTTGTTGTAAGGATAGCCTCCCCCCAACAAGATCTAAGGTAAACTAGAACTTATCAATAAGGCATTTATCATCTCCTTTAATATTCTATTCTTTGTTTCTGCGGTTCAATTGGGCTGTGGAGTATATGGGGCAGTTGTTCGATGAAGAATGCCATGTTCTAAACATATTTTCTCAAAAGGAGATTCATATTCGCCATCTCTGTCACTTCTAATCATTTTTCTTTTTTGCTAAGTTGTGTTTCAATTTAATTTTTGTATTGATTGAATGTGTTAATAGCTTCATTTTTGCTATTAAGTAAATAAACATAGCAATATCGAGTGCTATCATCAATAAAAGTTATAAAATACGTTTTCTCACCGCGAGATGGTATTGATTTCATGTCACAAATATCTGTATGAATTACGTATAAAGGATCTGAATTCCTTTCAATGGACTTAAAAAGATGCTTACCATACTTAAATTCAACACATACCTGATATTTTGGATTATCGCAATCAAATTTAGGCAATACTTTCAAGTTAATAATTTTTCGCAAGATTTTTATAATTAACATGTCTCAAATGTGCATGACATAAACTATTTGACTTAAGTAAGTAAGATGAAAATAAAATTATTAATATCAATGGAAATTACATTGAGTTTGAAAAGACCCTCAATGAGGTAACTCTTTCCTATATACATCTCATTTTTGCTAACTACAACCTTGTCGGAAACAAAAACACACTTGAATCCATTTTTTATTAGAAGTTACGACGAGACTAAATTCTTCCGCAGCTCAGGAACATGAAGATCATTGTTCAAAGTTACAATCTTGCCCAATTTCATCTTCAAAATAATTTTACACATTCCTTCAATTTTTACAATAGTGTAATTTGTCATGAAAATTATGTCGTCGGGTCCATCTGCATTATAAGAAGCAAACAACTCCTTATTAGTACACACATGGCGGGTTGCCCAGAATCTATCCACCATTTTCTTGAATTACCTACCAAGTTGCATTCTGACAACATAGATAAGTTGTCCACATCTCCATTCATTTCTGTCAGGTTTGCTTGACCCTTCTTCTTTTCTTTATCTTTCTTTGGTGCACAGAATTCTGAAGACATGTATCTAAACTTGCCACAATTGTAGCAATTTTCTTTGAACTTCTTCTTTCTTGGAAGATTTTTCGGTCTAGAAGCATTTTTCCTTTTCTTTGAATTTGTTGGAGCAGTTTCAACAATATTCGCTCCCATAATTGTTGACTTTCCACTTGCTTTATTTTCTGCAGATCTATTGTCCTCTTCAATTCTAAGACAAACAATTAGATCTTCCAATTTCATCTCCTTTCGTTTATGCTTCAAGTAGTTTTTAAAGTCTCCCCACAAAGGAGAAAACTTTTCAATGAAGGTTGCTACTTGGAAAGCTTCATTAATAATCATTCCTTCGATAATAATAAAAATATTATTAGTAACATAATTAATATTTGAAATAAACATATTAATTTGGATCATACCTTCCGCAAGAAGATAATGAATAATCACTTGCAATTCCTAGACATGTGACAGGACAAATTTGTTGTCTATCATTTTAAATACTAAAAATTTGACAGCAATTAATTTCTTCAATCCAGCGTCCTCGGCCTTGTAATTCTTGTCCAAAGCGTTCCATAATCCTTTAGAATAATTACAGACGCTATAAACACTATATATACCATCATCCAATCCATTTAGAATAGAAAATCATAATGTTTCCATGTCTTTGTCACGATAAATCGTTCATTGTCCGGAGTATCATCTGGCAGGACTAGAACATCCTCATTATTATACTGTTTCAAACGGAGGGTCGTTCAGTAAAAAAATATTCCATCTTTTAAAGTCAATACCGGAAAAAAATCGGGCTTTTCAACGGGTACCATTGCAGGCGTTGTGCGACTAGATGATGCAACATCTGTTGCAATAACAGCAGTAGCAGTAGAGTTCACAACATTAGTTGGATCAACAATTTCTATTTGGAAAGAAAAACACAAACAAAATTAATCAACAGGAAAGTTTTTATATTCTTCAAACAAAATCTAAAAACGTATTCACTTGATAAAGTTTGTATATCTTCAAATCAAGTGACTTAACGGAGTAGAAAATCTGAAGACTTTAATCTCCAACCAAAACAGAATATAAGATGAAACAGAAATATATAATTAAATTATTTAGGTTTGTTATCTCTGTATTCAGAGTATATACTGTAAAACATAAATTATTTAAGAATAAAAATGTAGTTTCAAGCCCACAGAAAATTGTGTTTCCTTAAAGAATTTAATTCCCTCACAAGTCACAATTGCCCAAGGTTTGTATTAATTCTTCCCAGGATAGAACAAAATTTTACTCTGCAATACTGGCAATCGAAATTGTAGAACTTCATTGAACTCAATAAACGGTAGTAAATCACAACGGTTACTGATTTTTGTCTTTGAAAATAATGTACATAAGAGGGGAAGAAAAGTCTGATTTTTTTCAAAGAGTATTTTGCTTTCGTGATTTCAGTGTGTGTTTGAGGCGAAGCCTTTGATAATTTTATATAGCCACTGTTGAAAGTCTCAACATATGCGAACATGTTTGTTGAGAAGGAAGGTGTCTATTCGAAAAAGAACACACGTCAAATCCAAATTTAAATTTGAAGTCGAGCCAAGCGATGAGGGCACGGGGTGATCCTCTTCTCAACTCTTTATTAGCTAGAAGATGTGCTTATACATATAAGAACACAAATGTGATTTTCTACCACCAATGTGGGAGAAAGCTCACTTGAAAAAGTTACTTTTTAAATTTTTTATTTTCCTCCATTTTTATTTCCCTCCATTTCCCAATTAACACTTCATCTTTAAAGCCTACATTTTAGTGTCATAAAGCTTTCAAGCCCAACAAGATTACAGTAAACATAAAGTTTGAAAATGTTTTGGTTTTTTCCTCGTGAAAGTGTTTTGGTTGAATTATTTGGAATGACAAACGAAATCGATCCGAACGTGATAAATTTTATTCCATTCTTATATCTTGACATATTTCTTAGCTTTATCGACTTTCTGACTTTTTTTAACAATTTAATATTCAAAGTATTGTAACCTGATTAATTTTGATTCACTCCAAATAGACCCTTAAGAAAGATAAACGACATAATTACTAGACGAGTCATGACCTTGGTGCTTGAACTTAACCAAGTGAACATTATTAACTTAGTTGTTTTATTTATGGTACGTACCTCGCTTTGTCTGCACACAAGAAAAATTTGATAAATAACCTTGAGTAAGATGGCCATAACTTTTAGTAGCAATGTTCAAATGATGAACAATTTGAGAGGTTGGAAACTAAACTTTAAGAGTTTCATTTGGAATCCTCTACATGGCCAAATTCATTATACATTCGGATTTGACGATGATACAACATTTGTGTAGGAGACATATTGGAGAGCAATTTACTAGGAAGAATGCATAAAAGGTATGTGGTCATTTGAAGTGTATGGTGTCAAAACTTTGCTGGTGTGGAAGAATACACAAGAATAGAGCGAATTATATTATTAATCGTTCGAATTTTTCTTTTGGATTTCTCATTTTATGGTGATGTATGTGGACACGAAAGACGCAAAGACATCTCATTTGACAAAAATCATTAAATTGGGTATTGATGAATTCCCCACATTGAAAACATTTAATGCTTTTGCCAAATTGAGTTTTGATAAAAATACTAAATTGTTTTAAAATGGTGTAGGTTTGGGATTTATGTCCTAAGGGAAACATCCACAAAAAAATTGAATAATAATCATCTAGAATGAGCATATAATATTTATGACCTGCAGAACTCAAAACTGGTGATGTCCACAAATCACAATGCACAAGATCAAATTGCATAAAAGTATGAGAAGTAGATGATGCAAAAAGAAGCTTAACGTGTTTACCAAACACACAAGTTTGACAACCAGAAGAGTAGGGTTGTTATCGGTTTGAGGGGTCCGGGTATCAACATACCGAAATTGGACCGATAAGGTTACCGGTTCGGACCGTGACCAGACCGATAAGAATTCAGTCCTGAAAAGAGATCCAGGACCGGACCGATACCTTATTGGGCGGGTACCCGGTTAGGTCCGATAAGGTTACCGGTCCGATTCTGAATATTGTTTTCGGTCTAAAATCGGGTCGACGGGGCCCGATAGATTTTTTTTTTTAAAAAAATTAAATTTCAAATACTGAAATTGAAATTCTCAGAAACATTATCACGAAATTCGTACGTTAAAATGTATTGTATATCGGGAGATATGTAGGGAAGAAAATGGAAAATTAAAAACCGATTTGGGAAAAACGTCAAATCGATTGGGAAGACGAACGTTTTCCAAGAAATTGATTGCTCTTGCAAGGCCCCGTCTCAAAAAAATACGCGAAATCAATTTTTTTAGGTGAAACGGATGTCCGAGCGCAGAGTTATGACTATTTAAAGTTGCACCAATTTACAACTACTTTCTTCTCTCCCTATATTTTAAGTTATCGGGTAATTAGATCGGGTTGCCGGACTGTATCTTTATCAGTCTGGATCTTTATGTCAGGTACTCGTATCCGGACCGTTAACTTTTCGGTTCGAGTAACGGTCCGAATATTTCGTTCCGATTTTCGGACGGTTTTTGGGTGTATCCGGACCGATAACAACCCTACAGAAGAGTCTGAAAGTTTGTTATAATAAAACAAATTATTCTTCCTAAGATTATTAAAAAATTTTCTCCTGTGTATCCCAACTGATTGCGTCATAGAGTAGGAGAAATGGCAGCAAAGGTTGATGGTTTGGTGACGCTATTTTTAGAAACATAGGTGACGGGATACAAGTCTCACGTGCTATTGCATCTCATAAGTGGCATCCCCGTATGCAAATCCTTCACAAAAAAGCCAAATGGATCAAAATTCACAGAAACATTGTTGTCAATGGTAAAATATCTAATAGATATCAAAATTTTAATTATTTTTGGTGCATGTAAGACGTTTTTAAAGTATAATGGTGGGTATGGAGAGGGTAGTAATACCTAACCAATACCAAAAATTGGAATTTTCTACCCAATGCCGATAACAATATTTTTATTATTGCTCATGTTAAAATAAGATGAGAGATTACCTTGAGATGTCGTCATATGTGACGTAGCCCCTGTGTCCATGTATCAAGACTCATCCGGAATACTTATATTCATGTTGTTCATGGTTTGCTCAATATATGTGGGTACATAGCCTACCGAGGACGGTTCCTGAGCCACAAACGCATGCTATGGACGAGACCCTAGAATACAGGGTTGACGATTCGAATGAGGAAGAGGCCTGGCCCATGAATAAGTCGGATAAGGGCATGGAGGGGCAGCCCACTGTGGGGCCTAGGCCCATGGTGGATACTGCCCCACTGTGTTCCATCACTGCCAGCCCGCCACTGCCCGGACTAGCCACCGCCACCGGCAGTTTGGCCACAGCCCTGACCACCGCCACCGATAGTTTGGCCACCGCTCCGGCCTTATCCCTTTCCACCATTATTTTTTCCTTTATTATTATGGTTTGAACCACTTTTTTGGCCATTATTTTGATGATTATTATTTCCCCCGAACCAGAATTTTGGGGCTCCAAATCCGTGAAAACTTGGTTGGTGGAGATGAGAGCAGTTTCGGCGGTGGTTGCTTTAGAAGATGTCTGTTTTGCTCACGTTTTGCTCGAGAATCAACTTTGAATGTGCCTCATAAATGGGAAGCAACAAATTACTTTGTTGAATGAACGTAACAACTCCATCATATTGTTCATTCAACCCTGCAATCAACTGAAGAACCAACCATTGATTTATGACGGTCGAACCAACATTGGATAGTTGGTCCACAAGTACCTTTAATTCCTGACAATAGGCGGATATGTTTGAAAAATCATCCAAGTTAACATTATTAAATTGGTGTTCAAGATAAACTGCCCTAGAAAATTTGTTATTTTGAAAGATGTTCTGTAAACGTTCCCACGCCTGTTGAGTTGTAGAATCACCTCTAATATGGTATGGAGGAGATCATTCGAAATTGTGCCATAAATCTATTGAAGGACTATAGAATCTAACCGGACCATAGTTTGTGTTCACCGTAGTGATATTTGATGATGACTCGAACGAGATGATATGGTCGATTAGTTCATAGGCACGTCAATGAATTTTAAACAACTCCACCCAAGAGGTATATTTCCATTTTTCCATTTCAAGAGTTATGGATATAAAGTTCTTGACTTTATTAACGGCAAGAGTGTGATGAAAGCTTTGTTTTTCGGCCATAGTTTCCAATTAGAAACAAAAGAAGAGGAGAAGTAGGTGGTGTTTTGATGGAAGAACCCTAAATATTAGAAGAAAATATTGTCTAGCGGGGGGGGGGGGGGGGGGTTGGTTATGGCGAGAGTGTATTTTTAGGTTTAGGGTTTATTTAGGTTTAGGTTTTAGGATGACTAAACCTAAGTGGGGGGTGAAAATTTTAGTAATGTGAGAAGAGGAAATCGGCTAGGAGAAGGGAAAGAGAAAGGGTTAGGGTAAAGGATCTTTAGACTCTTGATACCATGTAGGAATTGATTCCTTGATTAATGTTATTCCAAATAGTACAATATATACAGTCATTATATCATTTGTCTTATAGAAGACTAATCTATCTTACCTAAATTATAAGATGCTACTTAATTACAAAATATTACATTATAAATTAATATTAATGAATGTAGGTAATTATGAGATTGCCCCATAATTACTCTAACACCAAGATCTTGCTTGTCAAGAAGAAAGATCATTCACTATAAATGTGCATTGATTATCGGGAGTTGAACAAACTCAAAAGAACAAGTACCAGTTTCCAAAAATCGATGATCTATTAAGCAACTTTAGAGAGAAAAGTACTTTTCAAAAATAGATTTGAGGCATGAATATCATCAGTTAAGGATAAATAAAGGATATATCCCAAAAATGACCTTAAATACTCCATATGGACATTATGAGTTTTTAGTAATGTCCTTTGAGTCAATTATTTCCCTAGCTGCACACATTCATAAACCTCGTGAGCATAGTCTTTACGACTTTCTCGACATTTTCATCATCATGTTTATAGATTGACATAATTAATGTACTTCAACAGTGATGAATAATATGTAGAACACCTAAAAATCTTGGAAAATTTGACAAATAATGAGCTATTTATGCCAAAATTTTAAAATGTGAATTTTTTAAGCAATCCACTAGGCTCGCGACCCAGGGCAATTTTATTATAACAACAAATAAAAGGGCCCCAAAATAGGGATAGTACAAGGAAAGGGGGATAATTTTATTGCCCTACCTTACTAATCCTATTGAGGCAACTAACCTCTACTATCAATAATGTAAAAAGTAGGAACTTGATAAAATCAAGTAAGCTAGGATCATCACAGAGTTTATAATACACTCTATGATGAAATTATAGATGATGATACTAACATAATGAGAAAATAGTATACGAACAAATATATGATAATCTACCTCTAACTTATAAAATATTCTAACTGCAACATCTGTTCCACGTCTTCTTCTAGATACTCTTGGAACTTTATCATTTACTCTTTGATCTGGTGGAGATTGTTGAAGTGGCCGGAGCCATCGTCTTTTTCTTTGCCCGTCTTCTTGGTCTTTGAACACCTACCAGAGTGAAGTCAAACACTGTCACCATCCTATCATAATCCTATGTCCGTTTTTGATTTTTTTTTGTAATACTCAGGAGTAACATTCCACATATATAGATGCTCATCCTTGTTAGCAGTAGCCTCATCTATATCATCCTCCATTTCCATATCCGAGTCATGCTCTCTAGCCAAGGAAGCTAAGATATCATCGTTTATATTCACACCTTTCTCAAAGTCATCATTCCATGTCCTTCTCTCACCACTAGACATGCTAGAGGATGGAATGTCAAGACAGGCTTGGTTTAGAGTAACTAAAAATTCATCATTGGGTTGGGACATAGAGTTCCCGGTTTGTGGGCTTGGAACAGGTAAAGTTTTGGTTGGTGGGCTAGGGTTTGGGTTGGGTAGGGTATCGGGTGGAGGGTTAGGATATGGGTTGGGTAGGGTTGCGGGATTGATTTTAGGGTTTGCGTTGTTGGTTGGGTTTGATAGGGATGGCGAGTTAGAGTTTTGGTGTGATGATTTAGGTTGGTGGTGTCGGGTTAATGTTTTAGGTAAGATTTTCTAGGTTAGTGGTTTTGGGTCGGGGTGGCTGTTATACCCCGTATTTCCAGAGTATGTACGTGAGCGCGTACGTATTATAATTTGAGCCTTAAAGTTGGCTAGTTTCGAAATTTGTACACAAGTGCCGAAAAGAGTCGTTTCCGTAAACGTTTCCCACGACTTACGAGGGAAAATTCGGCTATTTCATTTATAATTTTTGCGGATTTTTCCGAGAGACGAAACATTTTGGACCTACGGGAGGGTGACATGTGTCACCCTCACATTGGGCGTGAAAGTGCGGCAAAGGCAAGACTTGCGTTTTTGTGCCTTGGTTAGGTAGGATATTTTTGTGCAAGTGGTTGTGGTAGATGGATAAGGTCCACATGGTTGAAATCTAGCCCTACACTTGCACCACACTTGTTTTCATCTTGGCCATTGGTTGGCCTTCACTGACCTATAAATACCCTCTAAGTTGAAGACTTTCTTCATCCTCACTGAGCAATCTACCTAAGTCTCAAAATACTCCCTCCCTCTTGTTCTTTCGTCCACCACACCCCTCCCCTTTGAGAAGGCCCTTTGGCCGAGCTTCCCTCCCCTTTGTAGTGGTTAGCAGTGGTACCCACTAGCCTAGTTGTTTCGTATAATACCCCCTTTTTGTGGTATAGAAATACTCTCCTAGTATTGTTATAATGCCCAAATACCTTGGCCCAAATACCTTATAGTATTCCCAAGTTACACTTTTACAAAAGCCAGAAAATACTATTATACTTCCTCGATCAAAAACGAAACCCTAAGTAAATCTTCACCGTAGTTGAAGTTATAAGTAGAAGTTGGTTAGAACTTCTAAGGGTTGTTTGGAGCGGGTTGGGCGCACGGAGTAGGAGCTAAACCTTGCTCGGGATCGACATATAACTTGGATAAATTTTGGGCTTATCGAGGTAAACACTCATGACCTTCTGTTGTAAATGGAAATTACATTTTGTAGGAGTATAAAGTTAAGTATACTATATATAGAACTTCACATATGTGTGCGGCAATGACTTTTGACATAAGCTCGAATAATACTTACTGCAATGTCTTGCGACTTAAGCTGAATTTTAAGAAGTGAATCAGTAATTACATAGGGTGTATTCAGATGACTTGTGTAGTATTCTTGTGAGTAGAATTGTACACGTCCGGTTAGGCGTGCAAACCCCGGTTGGCTTGGTGGCCGGCCTCGATTGAGAGAGATTTACTGTTGCGGGTGTGAGAATTTTCGCCGAATTTTCTGTAGAATATTCTACGTTGAGATCTAGGATGTTAATAGGCGCCTTGTGGCCTCTATAGGTTGAAGTACTACGTGTGGTGCAATCTACGTGGCTTAAGAGTAGCCAAGCGGTTTGAAGTACTTGAGCGTTTTGCTATTAGTCGATAATCGTCGCGAGGTATGTGAACCTCTTCCTATCTTTTCTAGCATGATATGTGTGAGCTATGTAGTACGGTGAGCGTCGCATGTGTTAAGCGTATTTGGTTGTTTTAAAACATAAGTGTTATACTAGCTTTATGGGAAGTTAGGTATAACGTCTTAAGT
The DNA here is from genome assembly GCA_029844215.1 of Przewalskia tangutica. Classification (NCBI taxonomy): domain Eukaryota; kingdom Viridiplantae; phylum Streptophyta; class Magnoliopsida; order Solanales; family Solanaceae; genus Przewalskia; species Przewalskia tangutica. The sequence goes on along the minus strand of CM056718.1, from coordinate 8,440,046 downwards.
GGTAAAATGAATGGTTTATTAATTTCAAAAGTTAAGAGATGGATCTTATAAGATAAGAGACTTAACTTAAATGAATTAATATGGATTTTGTGTGAAACCTCATTCGTGAGTAATGAGTACTTGGTTTTAAAAGGAATAATGTTTCTTGATTTTAGAAATCGGAATGTGTATCAATAAACCCTGCAGCGTTAATAAAGGAGAATGTATTGAATAATTAAGTATTATTAAAACCAGTAGAAACCTCCATCTGCATAGAAGCTAAGATGAGACAAAATGATATTACATTTTCTAGATCATGGCTGCTTAATAAGATTGATTATGAACAAGATTAACCTACTCACCTATGGCATATGTTACTCTATTGTTTTAAAAGAGGTTAAGACATTGAACTATGAAACTTTTCTAAAAAGAGACTTGCGTAATTGAAATTAGGCAAACTGGAACTTTTAGGGAAAAGAAAGGCATTGTGTTGTCTTAAAATGGTTTAAAACATAAAGTGTTACAACAGCTTTATGGGAAGTTGGTTATAACTACTTTATGAAAACAAAAGAAGGGTTTTATCATTTGTTTTAATGTGGTAACTTGACTTTTAAAGAGAAGTATTTTGATCCAAAAGGAAGGCATGGTATTGCCTTAATTCGGTCTTAAAAGGAAAGTATGAAAGTTGTTTTGGTTTACTTAAAAGATATAAGTCACACATTTTTATATACTACGGTATCGGGTGACTTTTAGAAAAGGAATGAATCTCTTAAAAGGAATTTAACGACGTAGTACTTTAGGAGTTAAAATCAGGACTTTGACATAAAATGAAAGTACCTTGAGTTGTGTATAACTTGCCTATGCTTGTTGTTATGAAACTTGACCATGTTACGTGTGATAGCCTTGTTGTGCAATCTTGTGTTCTACTCGACTCTGGGTTCATCCGGAATGTATTTCACTCGACTCCGGTTCATCCGGAAATGTATTTCACTCGACTCAGGTTCATCCGGAATGTATTCCACACGTTTCTATCGGGTCCATAAGATGGGCGAGACACGTTATACGTATCACATGATTTGTACCTAGGCTAGCGGTGAGGAAGGAGTTCCACGGGCGTGAGGATGACTTTGAGGCGTGAGTCACGACTTGACATGGCGCTTTTATGTTGTGAGCGTAGTTTGGTTATCATACATGTCTCTGCTTTATATAGACTATTATGATTTCATTTCTGATATTTCTGATTTCACATACTTGGTACTGTTATCTTGACCTCGCCCGGGGCTGCGTTCATCCGTGAGTAGAGGTACATCGACTGTCGATCCCCGCTTATAGGATCACATTTCAGCGTGTTGGGAAGCTCTGTTCCTTCGGAGGCTTATCTTTGGTATGTTACCCTGAGTCTGTAGGTTCTTGTACATTCAGGGGTATGGAGGGGCCCTGTCCCATCATAGTTGTTGTCACTTCTTAGAAGTGCATGAAATCTTGTTGTGGTGAGTCTGTAAAAAGGATAACTGTTCGGGTATTTATGTATATATACTGAAGGCAACTATTTTGGTTGGCCTGTTTATTTACCATGTCTCTTAATTCATGTTCATGTTTTTATTTTCGCTGATTTTCTCTGATGTTGTATCACTAGGGTGCCCGGGGTAAGGCACGATCACGGGCAGGTTGGTCGTGACAAAAGTTGTATCGAAGCGATTAGTCCTCGGAAAGTGTCTACTGACGTGTCTAGTAGAAGTCTTGATTATCGATGTGTTGTGCACCACATCTATAATCGTGAGGCTATAGGACATTTAGGATTGGTTTCCATTCTTCTCATTCTGAGATCGTGCCTTAGAGCTGTGTGATAAGTTGGACCCCTCTGACGTATTCCTTTCTTTTACCAGTTATGCCTCCGCGTAAGGCAACCTGAGCCCAGATGGGCAAGACGATCGAGGAGTCTGTTAGTGAGATCTGAGAGAATGCGAGCGCGAGCTCGATGCACGAGACAGTGCTTGACGGCCCGGGTTTCGTGACGCCGCCCGGCAAAGAGTTTAGAGCCGCAGCGATGGCTGCGAGACTCTGATACACGAGCCTCCAGTCCCACGGCTGGAAGCGAGATGAGATGGGTACAAGGAGATGGCCTGAATTCTGGCGGTCGTGGCGAATATGAGATAAATGGATCGCAGCGATTCGATCCCAGAGCACCGTAGTTCACCCCGAGCGCATTTGAGACTACGGGATTTTACGAGGTGTAACGCGAGTTTTATGGGTCGAGGCACGAGGATGATCCGCAGGAGTTCATCCGGCGATTCTGTGGTCGTGAGTGATCAAGGCATCGGATACAGTCGGTGGTCTTAGGTTCGCATCGGCCGCGTGATACCGCAATCGATCGTTTGATTCGTGGGAGCTGTCGGGAGAGAATGCACTTCCGGTATATGGGACGAGTTCTCAAAGGCAATTCTTGCACACTTCTTGCCTCCACAGCTGAGGAGGGCTCGGGGCGACATATTTTTGACGTTGAGGGAGGACGGGCGTACTGTTAGAGAGTACAATGTGGAGGTCGACGCATTATCTCGGGATGTTCCGTGTGGTAGCCGATATGGAGGGCGAGTACACCGCTACGTCACCGGCTAGATGATTACTTGGCGAGGCTTGTGCGGGTGTAGCTCTTGGTAGGGCATGGACATTGCCCGCACGCAAGCTCATGCACTAGGATGCGAGGCACGGAGGTCGGCGGAATGGCCAGATCGTGAAGAGGCGAGCAGCGAGGTCCTTTGGTAACTTTCGAGGCGGACCGCCTCGTAGCCGATCTAGTTATGTACCTCCACGATGCAGTGGTCCTCCGCGATCTTGGGGCGTTCGGTATTCGGGGCTGGTCGAGCTCGGGCTTCCGTTCACGGTATACGTGAGTGCTAGCGGCGGGATTCATGTCCTCGCCGGTGTGCGATGTGGCAAACATCATCCGGGAATGTCGTCTTTTATCGGTGCTTGTTTCACTGCGGCCGTCGAGCCATGTGACGAGAGTGCTTATAGGAGAGGTACGGAAGCTTGGCGCGACTCTGCGGATCGATGGCGGGTTCATCGCGCCCCTACGGTATGCGCCTGCAGTGGGCCTATGATTAGAGTGGGCGGTAGGTTCAGGTATATCCTTAACCCTCTAGAGATTTGTATGCATGATATAATGACCTTCTTATTGTGTGCTACATAACGTTATGTTGGTTATGAGTTAGAAAGCATGGAAAGTGTGAACTTTAGAATATTTCGTGTTGAGACCTTAGAGGTAAGGTCATCTTGAATAAAAGATTTTACGGTTAGTCTTTGTTGAAATACTTGGTTTGCGTATAAATGTGTTGCAGGATAATTCCTTGGGTAGTGTAAAATGGAAGTGGTAGCTTTCATGACTTGTATAGGTAAGATTGTTCCGGATCGAGGAACGAGAGAGTCGGCGTGATAGAGGCTCGGGTTGAGGACGTGTTGCGTGTCAACCCGTAGCCCGGAATGAGGTGGGGTCAGCTCTGGGTGGTCCCGCCAGGTGGTAGGGTCACGAGGGTGCTAGGCCCAAGTTTAGATGACCATCGTATGAGTTCGTGGTTATGTTCGACCAGAAGCGGATCGTGAAGTCCGGGAATGGCCTTAAGGAAGATCGAGGCTAGTAAGATGACCAAGTTTGGAGGTAGTGACTCCAAGTTTTGGAAAGCGAAGTGTGGTACGATACTAGAAGAGTTCAAGTGTTCGAGAAGAGTACGACGAGTAAGGGTAGAGCGGCATGTATTGCGAGCATATATATGACCATTTCTTGTGAAGGGAGAAGGTGCGAAGGATGTATATTTTAGACCTCGGGGATCGCATGCGGCCGGCATCGGTTGTTGGGTCGGGGTGACACTAGAACCTCGCGGCAAAGTGACAAAAGTTTGTGATGTTAGAGGTGTTTCCTCGTGGACTTGGATGTAAGTATTTGCGGGTGTTTCGTGGCGGTTGTGGAGTTGGCAACTTATTAGAAGAACTTTATCGTTATCCGTCTTGAGAAGGAACATTCGGACGAATGTTTCTAAGGAGGATAATGTTATACCCGTATTTCAGTATATGCGTGGCGCGTGACGTATTATAATTTGAGCCTTAAAGTTGGCTAGTTTCGAAATTTGTACACAAGTGCGAAAAGTCGTTTCCGACGAAACGTTTCCGACTTACGTAGGGAAAATTCCGGCTATGTCATTTATAATTTTGTGGATTTTTCCGAGAGGCGAAACATTTTGGACCAACGGAGGTGACATGTGTCACCCTCACATTGGCGTGAAAGTGCCGCGGCAAAGGCAAGACTTGGCACGTTTTTGTGCCTTGGTTAGGTAGGATATTTTTGTGCAGTGGTTGTGGTAGATGGATAAGGTCCACATGGTTGAAATCTAGCCCTACACTTGCACCACACTTGTTTTCATCTTGGCCATTGGTTGGCCTTCACTTGACCTATAAATACCCCTCTAAGTTGAAGACTGTCTTCATCCTCACTTGAGCAATCTACCTAAGTCTCAAAATACTCCCTCCTCTTGTTCTTTCGTCCACCACACCCCTCCCCTTTGAGAAGGCCCTTTGGCCGAGAGCTTCCCCCTGTAGTGGTTAGTAGTGGGTACCCCACAGCCTAGTTGTTTCGTATAATACCCCCTTTTTGTGGTATAGAAATACTCTCTAGTATTGTTATAATGCCCAAATACCTTATAGTATTCCCAAGGTTACACTTTTACAAAAGCCCGTAAAATACTATTATACTTCCTCGATCCACAAAAACGAAACCCTAAGTAAATCTTCACCCGTAGTTGAAGTTATAAGTAGAAGTTGGTTAGAACTTCTAAGGGTTGTTGGAGGCGGGTTGGAGCGCCGCGGAGTAGGAGCTAAACCTTGCTCGGGATCGACATATAACTTGGATAAATTTTGGGCTTATCGAGGTAAACACTCATGACATACATTGTAAATGGAAATTACATGAAGTAGGAGTATAAAGTTAAGAATACTATATATAGAACTGAACATAGTTGTGCGGCAATGTCTTTTGACTTAAGCTCGAATAATACTTACGGATGTCTTGCGACTTAAGCTGAATTTTAAGAAGTGGTGAATCAGTAATTACATAGGGTATTCAGATGAGACTTGTGTAGTATTCTTGTGAGTATAATTGTACACGTCCGGTTAGGCGTGCAAACCCCGGTTGGCTTGGTAGCGGTCTCGATTGAGGAGGAGATTTACTGTTTGCGGGGGGAGAGTCTTTGCAATTTTACGTAGAATATTCTACGTTGAGATCTAGGATGTTAATAGGCGCGCGTGGCCTCTATAGGTTGAAGTACTACGTGTGGTGCAATGCGTGGCTTAAAGAGTAACAAGCGGTTTAAAAAGTACTTGAGCGTTTTGCTATTAGTCGATAATCGTCGCGAGGTATGTGAACCTCTTCCTATCTTTTCTAGCATGATATGTGTGAGCTATGTAGTACGGTGAGCGTACGTGTGTTAATCGTATTTGGTTGTTTTAAAACATAAGTGTTATACTAGCTTTATGGGAAGTTAGGTATAACGTCTTAAGGGTGGTAAAATGAATGGTTTATTAATTTCAAAAGTTAAGAGATGGATCTTATAAGATAAGAGACTTAACTTAAATGAATTAATATGGATTTTGTGTGAAACCTCATTCGTGAGTAATGAGTACTTGGTTTTAAAAGGAATAATGTTTCTTGATTTGAAATCGAGAATGTGTATCAATAAACCATGCAGCGTTAATAAAGGAGAATGTATTGAATAATTAAGTATTATTAAAACCGGTAGAAACCTCCATCTGCATAGAAGCTAAGATGAGACAAAATGATATTACATTTTCTAGATCATGGCCGCTTAATAAGATTGATTATGAACAAGATTAACCTACTCACCTATGGCATATGTTACTCTATTGTTTTAAAAAGAGGTTAAGACATTGAACTATGAAACTTTTCTAAAAAGAGACTTGCGTAATTGAAATTAGGCAACCTGGAACTTTTAGGAAAAGAAAGGCATTGTGTTGTCTTAAAATGGTTTAAAACATAAAGTGTTACATGACTTTATGGGAAGTTGGTTATAACTACTTTATGAAAACAAAAGAAGGATTTTATCATTTGTTTTAATGTGGTAACTTGACTTTTAAAGAGAAGTATTTTGGTCCAAAGGAAGGCATGGTATTGCCTTAATTCGGTCTTAAAAGGAAAGTATGAAAGTTGTTTTGGTTTACTTAAACGATATAAGTCACACATTTTTATATACTACGGTATCGGGTGACTTTTAGAAAGGAATGAATCTCTTAAAAGGAATTTAACGTCGTAGTACTTTAGGAGTTAAAATCAGGACTTTGACATAAAATGAAAGTACCTTGAGTTGTGTATAACTTGCCTATGCTTGTTGTTATGAAACTTGACCATGTTACGTGTGATAGCCTTGTTGTGCAAATCGTGTTCTACTCGACTACCGGTTCATCCGAATGTATTTCACTCGACTCTGGTTCATCCGGAATGTATTTCACTCGACTCACGGTTCATCCGGAATGTATTTCACTCGACTCTGGTTCATCCGGAATGTATTCCACACGTTTCTATCTGGGTCCATAAGATGGGCGAGACACGTTATACGTATCACATGATTTGTACCTAGGCTGGCGGTGAGGAAGGAGTTCCACGGCGTGAGGATGACTTTGAGGCGTGAGTCCCGACTTGACATATCGCTTTTATGTTGTGAGCGTAGTTTGGTTATCATACATGTCTCTGCTTTATATAGACTATTATGATTTCATTCTGATATTTACGATTTCACATACTTGGTACTGTTATCTTGACCTCGCCGGAGTGCGTTCATCCGCAGTAGAGGTACATCGACCGTCGATCCCCGCCATAGGATCACATTTCGTGTTGGGAAGCTCCGTTCCTTGGAGGCTTATCTTTGGTATGTTACCACGAGTGCATAGGTTCTTGTACATTCGGGGTATGGCGGGCCCTGTCCGTCATAGTTGTTATCACTTCTTAAGTGCAGCAAATCTTGTTGTGGCGATGCAGTAAAGGATAAGCGTCGGGTATTTATGTATATATACTGAAGGCAACTGTTTTGGTTGGCCTGTTTATTTATCATGTCTCTTAATTCATGTTCATGTTTTTATTTCCGCTGATTTTCTCTGATGTTGTATCACTAGGGTGCCCGGGGTAAGGCACCAGTCACGGGCCCGGGTTCGGGTCGTGACAGTGGCGGTGGGTTTGGATTTGCCGGTGAACCAATAGGGTTCCTGGTAGGTTTTTCTTGTGAACTAGTGGGGTTCCCGGAGTGGTTTTATAGGCTTGGGGTAGGGTTAGGGTTTTGACTAGGGTTTGGGTGGTATTTGGGTCAATGAGTGGAAGCGAGTTGGGTGGTTAGGGTTAGGGTTTCCATTAGGTTTAGAGTTAGGGTTTTGCAGCGCGACGCCGTCAGTAGGGTTTCTGGTAGGTTGCAATGGAATTCCACTAGTTTTTACCCATTTTTCGGTAAGGTTTGAGTTGGACCTTTGATTATGTGCATTGTTTTTGTTGTTTCCATAATTGTTTCAGTGGTTTGGGACAGTTTTCCATTCGAAATGGCTAGTCTTAGGGTTTGAATATTTAGATGACAAATTAGGGTTTTAAGACTTACCTTGGCCTCAAGTTGTTTGCCACCTCCATGCCGTCAGTCTCTCCCTTCTTCTTTTCCGATCTCAATTCCGGATTGATCTTCCAACAATCATTCACATCGTGCCCTTGCAATTTGCAAGTTGTACAATATTTTAGCTAGAAGTCAAATTTGATATTCTGCCATTTAGATGTAGCGTCTTCCCCATTACCAATTGTAATTTGTATTCTTTTGGGTGTTTCTTGAGTAAATCAATTTGAACCTTAACCCTAGCACACCTAGGTATAGTTTTGTTTCTAGTAGCAGCATCAATAGAAATAGCTTTACCAACTGCCACCGCTAATGAGAATAGAGGTGATTCACCATACCCATTCGGGGCCAAGCTAGGGAATGAGATCCACGCTAAAGCCATGCTTGTCTCCTCTTCCGGATTAAACCATATGTCTCATTTGAAAGTTTTCATCAAATAGGGTTTGTTCTTCTCCTTAATCCAAAAACTTGGTATTAACATCAACATAACATAATCTTCTTCGATTGTACATCGAATCAAGACATGTCTGTTCCAAAGAAGACCAATCCTTACCTCGGCTTTCAAATCACATTGTTTTGGAATTGTCGTTCTCAATTGAGGGTGTTTGTGTTATCATTTGTTTCCATCAACTACCATTAACAACTACATGTGATCAACATGTCGTCTACGTAAAGGCATATCATCAACGAGTTAGAATTACCTTTCATGTAGACACATTTGTCACACTCATTAATGGAGAAGTCTTTCGATAGTAAAGTACTATCAAGGTTTTCGTGTCATTGCTTTGGGGCCTATTTTAGCCTGCACAGAGATTTGACAAGTCGGTAAACTTTCTTCTCTTCCCTGGAACCACATACCTCTTGGATTGTTCCGGATTACTTTCTTCTTCCACTTTCAGACTTTTGGTTTTCCAACTATTGGCTTTCTAGCTTCAGAGTCAATATTTCTGTCATCAGATTCATTGTTTCTATTTTATCTGAAACATCCAGGACCAAAATGTAAACATTTTAGGGACCAAAATAGAAGTTTAGGAAGAAGCCCAACAGTCCACAAACCAACTCTCCGGTTAGGAAGGTTGTATTAACATCCAAGTCACACAAGACTACGGTGGCCCTGGATGTTAAGTTATTTACAGAGGAGCACATGTTCAAGTAGCCGACACTACAAGAAAAACACCCTACGGTGACGGGTAAAAACCGTCATCTGGCCCATAAGATGACGGTTCTTGTAAGTGTTATTTTTGCCACTGTCACAAAAGGATGACGGTTACGGGCGTCACCTGGCGTGTGGCGGTTTTACCGTCACACAAATGTCACAAAAGGATGACGGTTATTACCCGTCACACAAAGGTCACACTACATGTGACGGTTTTTACCCGTCACACAATTATCACTTAAATTTACATTTTGATTCAATTTTTTTTTAAATTTCTATTAAATTAATAATTTATTTTAATATAGCGGGAAAATTAAATTTGGCGATTTTTTTTTGGAATTTAATTTCAATATTGCAAATTGAAATTACAACAATGAAATGGACCGATGATTTAAATAACACAAAAAATATACATTAAATAGCTAGAATTTGTACAAAGTGTTCCCAAAATGGATATAAGCATTCAAAGAACCAATTGCTTGTCCAGAGGATCTTAAGTCCAACTCTAATAGAAACCAATGCCTATCCATTTACATAGAAACAAGCCTCTTAATAAAATATGGATGATACTCAGTCGAACGGCTGAGTGAACTGCTGCAAAAACACATTAGTTTCGTCGTCTCAAGAATGGGCATCAAAGACAGTAGTAAGCCTCAAAATGCAGTCACAACCAGCATCTTCAAAGAAGCATTTTAGGATAGCATTAAAACTTTGATAAGGCAACAACTATCTCCATCGATATAAGGCCAGGAGTTGACCCGAAATACCACAGAAATGACTCAGAATATAGCAACAAAACAGCAGCTCAAAGGGCAGAATATTTACTTCAAATGTAACATCTGTTTTTCCCTCAAAATGTAGCCATTATTTGACTTCAAAGCAACCTAAAATTTGTCTCAAAATCACAACAGCAGTTAGCGAAATATAGCAGCAAAAGTGCAGCACTTTCGAGAGCCTCAAAAGTCCAAAATACAACAAACATTTGACCTCAAGACGCAACAGCAGTGGGGCAACTAAAATGCAGCAGCTCGAGAACATTGACGATTGGAGAATTCCCCCAAATTATGCAATGTTATACCTCAATAATTTCCTGCAGATGAAAGGGTGGAAGATGTATAAGAGCTGATGGTAGGAAATTGATGGGATATAAGGATGTTGAAACAACTATTTCCTAGTGATATTGTATATCACATTACTACAGACTTGGAAATCAAATAGGTTTCTTAACAATGAAACGAAACCCTTCGTGAATGATGACTAGTACTTGCAAGTTCACTGTTGACAATGCTTGGGAACTTCTTAGACATAAATCTCACATCTCAAATATCTACCAGAACATATGGATAAAAAATCTACCTTTTAATATCTTCTTTTTCTTATGAAGGTTGTGGAAATTGAAAATTCATGTTGATTAAGTGTTGGCTAGTATTGAGATAAATGTAGTATCCAGTTGTTATCATTGTAGAGAGCAGGAGACCATAGATCACATGTTTCTTACAAGTGATTTTGCCTCAACAATTTGGAAAGTTTTTAATATTATCGTTGGTATCATTAGTCCTTGAGCTCAAGTAAAACAGTAATAACTTGGTGGAATGTTGTTTGTCCTCACAAGCTTAAATCTATATTCAAAATAGTACCAGTAATAATAATTTGGAATATCTAGAAATGAAGGAATATAAAGATACATGAAGGTGCAATGTATTTATAAAATGCTACTTCATTTATCAACAAGTGTTATGAAAAAAAATTGACCAATCCACAATGTTATGACAAAAAACAAGCTTGATCCATCTTTGGCAGTTTTAGCATACAAATGCTCTAGTACTAGAAGGCCATTAACCTCGCCTACAACTTTTTTATGGGTTTGTGCCTCTGAATCTCCACTAGAAAATTCCATGGATAGTAAGACAGTAAACACCATTAAACAGGGAATTACAAAGAAAATGTATATCTTTTTTTAAAGAAATGGTCAGTAGTGATTCTATTAAAATAAAAAATCTGGAACTTAGTTAGTGCCAGGAAAATACAAAGATAAAAACTTTTCTGTAAAATTTAAGATACACTAAGATTCATACTCAACACTTATTTAAAAGCGCCAACAGTGGGGATAAACATGTACAGTACTAGGAAATTCCTCACAATTCGGGCAACTCTCATAAGAAGATAAACTAATCAATCAAACACATAATTTAAAAGTTGGATCTTCAATACAGATAAATAAAGGGAAAAGGGAGAAGGTTACCTTTTCCACGAGCAGCGACGCGAGATGACGAACACCCTTTCAACCAAACTAGCTTCCGACGAACGGAAGCAAAATTAATAAAATTCAACTTTGAGCTTAGAATCAACAATGCATCAAACCAGACATATAGTCGGCTTTGAATCATTAGGAACAACAATACCCCAATCTACATAACTCACCTCTATTTAATACACTACACCCATCATCTTCTTGATTCAACATAACTCACCTCTACATATAAAGATCTTATCTTAAGAGTTAGTACATACCTCATTGAGACGTCGACCGTCGTTACTCATCTCAGCAGCTGTAGGCGTAGCAGCAGCCAGCACCCAGCACCCAGCACCCAACAACGACGTTGATAATGAAACTTGGGGATTTAGGGTCTGAGACTGAGACTTGAGAGAGGCGAGACGACAGTGGTATTCGTCGCTAATTGAAGTTGAGTCAGTCGTACTATGGGAATGGGTGTATGTTGTAGAGGTTGACGATACGAACACAATGAGACCACCCTCAGCCGTCGACAATAACTTAAACGACCGGAAAACGCCCAAAATCGATCGGAAAGATTGAAATGGTCATCCCGATGCTCTGGGATGAATTGGAGGTGGAGACTGTGTTACACCTAGTAAGTTTAAGGCGATAACTAATAATATCATTAAGGAAGTAGGATTCAAATATTGAATATGAAGAGTACTTATACATGTTAATACGAAAATTTGCGGAAATTTGTATACAACGGAGGTGATCCCAGAATAATTTTTAAAGTACTATACATGTGATGCCGAGAATTAATTATAGTAGTTGAATTTGTTCCAATGGAGTTATGGAATAGTATTGTATTATAAAATTATGACATTGAGGATACAATGCTTTATGAAATTCTCGGGAATTAAAGGAAGCGGGAGTTAAGATTTAAAAGAAAGGGGATTAAGATTTAGTAATTGTGGGACTTTGAGACCAAAGTGCAATTAGGGAAATTTAGATTTTTAAGATTGGGTTTAATAAAACCTATGTTCATCTTCTTCATTCTCATTCAAAAAAATACACAAACCTCCCCTTTCTCTCACCCTCTCCATCCAGCCAAAGAACACCCCCTTCCCCTACCAAAATTTGAGTTTATTTTCTCCTCCTAGATTAAATTGTTCATTTAAAAATAGAAGCCAAGAACAACACATTAAAACAATGGCAATAACAGCAGCAGTGGGCCGAAATTGCCCATGTATTTTTTCAAATTTTAGCTACAATTGTTTTAAGGGAAAATGTGTAAGGATAATGGATTAACATTGTAGAATTCATGCATGACAAATTGGAGTTGAAGAATTGATAAAAATGGGGCAAAATTGGGAGTTTAAGCCGTGATTATTAGGGATTGTTTTGGGCAAGAATTGAGGTAAAATTCTTCTTCTTGTGATATGATTAGAGTTCCATGTTGTTATAATTAAGGAATTGAATTGGTGTTAAGGGAAAATTAGAATTTAAACATGCATGTGATTGTTGTAATGTTGTTGGACCAATTTTGGAGTTGTTGGATTTAATTGTTGATGTTCTTATTATCGTCGCTAATTGCACGTTAAAAATTGAAGGAAGTCTTGAAAGAAATCTTGACATTTAGATTATAATTGTACTTGTTTACTGGTTTGGTTGACATTTGTTGTAAATTGTGGATGTACATATAAATAGGGGAAGTGCTACCCGAATTTTTATAGAATAGGAAGTCGCCATTCGATATAAAGTATGCTAAGTGATCATAGAATTAACGAGCGTATTACCATTATTATAGGTTGACGTACTAGACGAGACGTATCTTAATATTGAGTTGATTAGTTCGACTAAGAGGTATGTGAAGCTATCCTTTATTTCGTTTGGCATGATTTTTATCAAGTAAATGTACGGCGGACGTACATGATTTCTATACAGTCTAATTTCCAGTAATATGAGTTATGAGAAGTGCCTTAGATTTCCAAAAAAAAATTCATTTTAATGATTTTATTAAGAGTCGAATGATGAGTTCACACCGAGTCCCACAATGGGCCGGGTACGGGATATATATGATTTCACACCGAGTCCCATAATAGGCCGGGTACTGTATGTATATGATTTTACACTGAGTATCATAATGGGTCGGGTACGGTATATGTATGTGTATATGGTTTTCATTCACACTGAGACCCTCACTGGGGATGGGGGTACGGTATATATATAAGTTCATGACTCTTATTTTTATAAGGCACAGTTGATTCTCATTTGTATATGGCACAGTTGGATTTTGATTCTGATTATTATACATGTCTCATGTTATCTATTGGCCACTTATGATCGTTCTTACAGTATTTCATATTTTACATACTCAGTACATTATTTCGTACTGGCCCCCTTTCCTTGGGGGGCTTCGTTCATGCTCATTGGTACAGGTTCTCAGTTTGGTGATCCTCATGCATAGGACTTCTTCTCAGCTGATTGGAAAGCTCTTTTGATCCATAGCTTTGTCTTTTTGGTACAGAACCTCTTTTAAACTTATGTATATATTTAGGGGCACGACGAGGCCCTGTCCCGTCATATGTTGGTATCCTTCTCATAGAGGTCTGTAGATAGTTGTGGGTTGTTCTTATGTAGAGTTGTAATCTGTTTTGGTCAGCCATATTTTTTTACTCTGTGTTGGGATGTTCCCGTGTATATGTGACACTATTTGGTGGCAGCCTTGTCGGCTTGCCTGTTATATTATGGTGGCTAGTTGTGACTCCTCAGGAGATAGGTACATTCTCGTGTAAAGGCAGTCTTGTCGGCTTTCCTATTCTAGTGTACATTATGATTGCAGCGTTATGCTGCCGGATTTCATATTCCTCAAGTGTTAGTTGAATTATGTGTGATAGGTTAGTACAATGGCGTCATTAGGGTGTTTAATCGCGGCCCGTCGGGTCGTGACAAAAGTGGTATCAGAGCAGTTAGTCCTCATAATGTCTACAGACCGTGTCTAGTAGAGTCTTGTGTATGGGTATGTTGTGCATCATACTTATACACATGAGGTTGCCAGACATTTAGGATTGGTTTATATTCTTTCATCTCTTAGATCGAGCAATAGAGTTGTGTTATTAGGATGATCTCCTTCTGACGACTTAATGTGTTTACAGTTATGCCTCCGAAGAAGGCGACAGCGGCCCAGAAGGGCAAATCAGTAATGGGGGATACTAGCCGGGCCCAGAGAGTTATCAGGATCCATACTCAGTCTATGCCAGAGATTGTACCCCAGTCGATGAGCTCTGCTTCGTCACCACCTTCAGAGGCTCCAGTTCAGGGGGAAGCATCACCAATATCTAAGACCCGGACTGAGCCTCGGCTCACCGGCGAGCGCAGGGCGAGCCATGAGAGATGCGGTTCAGCTGCTGACTAGGTTAGTGGCAGCGCAGACATATATACAGGGACCAGGAGTTGACCCCAGAGAATGTAGTTTGAGGGTACGTGATTTCTTGAACTGTAGTCCACCAGAGTTTTTTGGGTCAAGGCCCGAGGATGATCCACAGGAGTTTATCCGACAGATACAGCGTACGTTGATGGTGATAAAGACTTCAGAGACTGAGTCTATCATGTTGGCTTCATACCGGTTGCGTGATATAACTATTAACTGGTATGAGTCGTGGAAGCTATCTAGGGGCGAGGGAGCTCCTCCAACCATGTGGGACGAGTTCAAAGAGGCCTTCCTTGACCATTTCCTACCTCCAGAGATGAGGAGAGCTAGAGTTGATAGGTTCCTAAACTTGAGGCAAGGCGATAGGAGCATTAGAGAGTACAACCTTGAGTTTGATTCATTGGCCAGACGCACCCATTATTGTAGTAGATATGGCAGACAGGGTGCACCGATATGTGATGGGGCTGGACCACTATTTGATTGATGGTTGTATGGCGGTGGCTCTTCAGTCAGGCATGAACATTGCTCGTCTCCAGGCATATGCACAGGGAGTTGAGGACCGACATAGAGGCGACGGCGGGCAGGTCATGCGAGGACGGCAAAGTAAGAGGGCTAGTTCGACAGTTTATTCTGGTGAGTCTCGAAGTAGGCAGCCGCAGGTTAGATACTCACCCAGCTAGCATAGAGTGCTCCCGTACGGTCCACATGTAGGAGATTTGATCGTCCAGGGTATTCAAGAGCCGGTCAGAGCTCCAGTGTTTCAGGTTCTCCAGAGGAACAGGGGCTCTACTCAGTCGGGGCGACTTTTGCCTCAGTGTGCTCAGTGCGGTAGGTCCCATTTTGGGGAATCTCGTTTTGCTACAGGTGTTTGTTATTACTGTGGCCGTCAAGGCCATATAATGAGGGAATGTCCATCCAGAGGTGGTTTAGGTGGTATGGCTCGGCCTATGGGGTCGGTTGCTGGTTCGTCATCATCTATAGCTATGCACCCCACATGGCAATGTATTCAGGCTCCAGCAGGCCGTGGTAGAGGTCATGGCGGAGTTTCTAGTTCTGGCGGTCCTTCAAACCGTATTTATGCTTTGGCCAGTAGACGTGATCAGGATGCGTCACCAGATGTTGTCACAAATATACTATCGGTCTTTGTCTGTGATGTATATGTTTTGATAGATCCAGGTTCCACCTTGTCCTACATATCTCCTCTTGTTTCTAGTAGAATAGGGATTGAACCTGAGTCGATAGAGCCATTTGAGGTAGCTACACCGGTAGGAGATTCGGTTATAGCTAAGCGTGTGTATAAAAATTGTTCGATAGTGATATATAGTCGTCATACCCTAGCAGATTTGATAGAGTTGGATATGACTGACTTTGATGTTATTATGGGTATGGACTGGCTGGCTTCTTGTTTTGCCAGCGTTGATTGTAGAGAGAAGTTGTTTCGATTTCAGTTTCCAGATGAGCCAGTTATAGAATGGAAGGGGAATACAGCATCGTTGAGGGGTAAGTTTATTTCATACCTCAATGCAAGGAAGATGGTCAGAAAGGGTTGTATCTATCATTTGGTTCGGGTGCATGATACAAAAGCGGAGGTACAGGCTCTTCAGTCAGTTCCGGTAGTTAGTGAGTTTCCGGATGTATTTCCAGATGATCTTTCAGGTCTTCCTCTAGAGTGGGAGATAGATTTTAGTGTAGATGTATTGCCAGGTACCCAACCTATATCTATTCCTCCTTATAGAATGGCACCTGCAGAGCTGAAGGAGCAGCTGAGAGACTTGTTGAAGAAAGGCTTTATTAGACCGAGTACATCTCCTTGGGGAGCACCAGTATTATTTATGAGGAAGAAAGATGGTTCGCTGCGGATGTGTATTGATTATAGGCAGCTGAACAAAGTAACCATCAAGAACATGTATCCCCTTCCCAGAATTAATGATTTATTTGACCAGTTGCAGGGTGCTAAGTGCTTCTCGAAGATAGACTTGCGGTCAGGTTATCATCAGGTGCGGGTAAGGGAGGCAGATATTCCAAAGACAACAGTGTTTATAGATTTGATGAATCGTGTCACGACCCGAACCCGGGCCCGTGACTGGTGCCTTACCCCGGGCACCCAAGTAGCCATACATCAGAGTAATCAGCGGAATATAAAACAAGACATGAATAAAGTGAAGTGAAAAACAGTTATCTGAGAAAAACTTGCCTTGCGGCATATATAAATATCAACTAGAACAGTTACATCCTTTTTTACAATTCTGCCCACAACAGTACTACAGACCTCTAAGAGTGATATGACAACAATGGCGGGACAGGGCCCCGCCATACCCCTGAATGTAAGCACCTACAACGACAGGGGACTATACCACTGATAAGCCTCCGGAAGAAACGGAGCTTCCCAAACGCTGAACTGTGACCCTGAGAGCTAGGATCAACGACTGGTGTACCTCTACCTGCGGCATGAACGCAGCCCCCCGAAGGAGGTCAGTACAACAGGTACCAAGTATGTGAAACTGAAAATACTGTAAATGAAATCATAGTAGTCTATAAAAAGCAGGAGACATGTATGATAACCAAACTACGATTCCTGATAAATAGCGGTCATGTCAAGTCGTGGACTCACGCCTCAAAGTCATCACTCAATTATAACTATGGGTCTTACGCCCACAACATAAACAAGAGTGAAATAGATATCAGAATCGGTCTTTCTAGGCCGCTAATGATCGAAGCAAGGCCAATCGCCCATAGTATCGATATGTGTGCCTAATCTCGACTTCCCGCGCATAGAGTCGCACATAGACCGCGTAGTCGTATAGACCGCGACGGGGTAGCTAACCGGTACCCTCACGGACTCCGCAATCCGCATAGTCTCAAAAGACCTCATAGTCACACAGACCGCATAGGGCATCCCCGTCGGGATAAAACACCGGAATGATCAATCACGGAGCATACCGCTCGCGTAGTCACATAGACGCGTAGCCGTATAAACCCGCATCAGGGTGGCAAGCCCCGGTATAATAAGTCGAGGGTAGGTGATATAATAACATAACGACTTATCGTTAAACAACATAAGCACAACAAGTGGAAACCCTTTACACAAACATCACGGATACTAACACACGTAGATCCTAACATGTTTACTTATCAAATCAACAAGAAAGTATTACAAGGCTAACACAAACCAACACAATCAAGTTATTCACACAAGGTACTTTCTACTTTATGTTAACACTTTCGGGGTTTTATCCCCAAAGTACTTCATACATTAACTCTTTAAAAGATCCGTTTCAAAAGTCACACAATACCCGTAGTATTAAAATAGAGTGACTATCTTTTTAAGTAAACCAAAACACTTCCTTTTGTAAAATCAATTAACAACATTATTTTCCAAACGTTCAAGTTTGCCTAATTTCAAATGCTCAAGTTTCTCATTTTCGAAAGGTTTCGTAGTTCATAGTTTTAATCACTTAATGATATAATTCTACTTTAAAACGATTTGAGAAACATATGCCTTATATGTGAGTAGGTTATTCTGGTTTATAACAATCTTATTAAAGCAGCCATGATCTAGGAAATGTAATATCATTTTGTCTCATCTTAGCTTCTATGCAGATGGAGGTTTCTACTGGTTTTAATAATACTTAATTATTCAGTACATTTCCTTTTATTAGCGCTATGATGGTTTGTTCGATACTTATTCGATTTCAAATCAAGAAACATTATCCCATTTTAAAACCAAGTACTCATTACTCACGAATGAGGTTTCACACTTATTAACAAAATTCATATTAATACCCTTAAGTCAAGTCTCTTATCTTTTAAGATCAAGTCTCTTAACTTCTAAAATTAATAAACCATTCTTTTTATCTTCTTAAGACGTTATACCTAACTTCCCATAAAGCTAGTATAACTCTTAAGTTTTAAAACCAAGTATTACTCTTACATTAAAAATGATTCAAGATTCTTTTGAAATACTTCAAGATCCTTATTATTCGTGCTTAAGTCACAAGACATTGCCGTAATTATTATTCGAGCTTAAGTCAAAAGACATTGCGTAATTATTATTCGATTCACACGTCGTCTCGTACTATATATATATATTTAAAATATCATGCTCAAGAGTATAGGAAGAATCACATACCTCGCGACGATTATCGACTATAAGCAAAACGCTCACGGCTATAACGGCTAGCCTTGTCCACCTTTCAAGTAGTACATGCTACTCGCGAACATTCAACCTATAAAGGTTAAACAAGTCTATCAAAGCCTAGACTACTCAGATTATTCTTCCGATGTGATTTGATTCAAGTCTTTTACGTAATATCCTTATTCGATTCAATTCTCTTATGAATCTTATATTCATTTCTATACAACTACGTATGTAATTTCCAATTACAATAGAAGGTCAAGAGTATTTACCTCGATAACCCAAAATTATCCAAGTTATAATGTCGATCCCGAGCAACGTTTAGCTCTACTCCGGTGCTCGACCCGCTCCAAACAACCTTAGAAGTTCTACGCAACTTCTTCTTAATACTCCATCCAACTATGGAGATTTCCTTAGGGTTGTGTTTTGTAGTGAAGGAAGTATAATAGTATTTACGGGCTTTTAGTATAAGTGTAACCTTGGAATACTACAAGGTATATGGGCAGTATTTTGGAATAGTAACAATACTTGGAGAGTCTTTCTACCAGGGTAGGGGTGTATTGTATGAGAACAACGAGGCACAAAGGGGTACCTCGGCTAGCACCACTAGGAGGGGATACTTTCGACCAAGGGGAGGGCTCTCGGCCAAGGGGCCTTCTCAAAGGGGGAGGGGGGTGTTTGGACGAAACACTACCAAGAGGGGGATTTTCAAGACTTGGAACAATTTTTGGATGAAGAAGTCTTCAAAGGGGAGGGGTATTTATAGGTCAAGCAATGGCCAACCAATGGCCAAGATCATGCCAAGTGCAAGGCAAGTGTAGGGTCAAGATTCATCCATGTGTACCTTATCCATCTACCACACCAACTATCACAAAATATCCTACCAACTACAAGCCCTCCAAATCGTCCCAATGCCGCCCACAAGTCCACCAATTAGAGGGTGACAAGTGTCGCCCTCTTGTTGGTCCAAAGTATTTCGTCTCTCGGAAAAATCCGCAAAAAATATAAATGACATAGCCGGAATTTTCCCTTCGCAAGTCTTGCTAAACGTTTCGTCGGAAAACGATTCTTTTCGGCACTTGTGCACAAAATTTCGTCCTTGCCTAATCTTTAAGGCTCAAATTTTTGTACGTATGTCCTCACGTACATACTCTGGAAATACGGGGTATAACATTCTCCCCTCCTTAGAAACATTCGTCCCGAATGTTCCTTCTCAAGACGGATAACGATGAAGTTCCCCCTAGCATAACAAGCTTGCAAATGTCACACATGACCACAGAAAACACCCGCGCAAATACTGACATCCAAGTCCACGAGGAATCACCTCTAACATCACAAAAACTCCGCTGAGGCTAAAAGATACTCCCTCCGCACCTTTTCTTTACAAACGAAATGCTCACTTCTATGTTCTTAACACATGCTCGCTTCTTCCCTTACTCGTCGTACCCTTCTCGTACACACGAACTCCTTCTCATAACTTACCACATTTTTGTTACTGCTTCAGTTTCCAAAATCTCTGGGTTACTACCTCCAACTTGATCATCATTAACTGGGAATACTCTGGATGGATCTCCGATACTTTTGAACCTAACAACATGAAGGATCGGACATCGCCTCTAAGTCGGACGGCAAAAGCTAACATATAGGCAACCCGCCTACTCTTCCCATGATCCGAAAGGCCCAAAGTAACTCGGGCTAAGTTTCCTCTGTTTCCCAAACTCGTCACACCGCCAGGTGGTACCTTGAAGACCACCGTCACTGAACTCAAGCGTCGTCGCCGATCATCTGCGACTTACGTTGATTACGAGCTGTTGATAACCTCTCTGGATAGGCTTCACCCTATCCCCATCCCGCCAAACAAGTATGAACCACTATCCGAACTTTGCCAACATCGAACCAATCGACCAAGAACTTACACTTCCGCCCTACGAGGCTTCGTAAGGCGATATCCGAATCGAAATGGTAGTTATAAAGCACTCCTCAACAGGAGGCAACAATCCTCACCTATCCCCGAAATCCAAACACAGCCAGAGGCGAATGCGCCATCGAGACTCACCGAGTTCCTAACCACACTGGTAAAACCTCCCGAAAAAGAAGTACCAACACGGGCTTCCGTCATGCGCCATAAGGTGAAGGTAGGCACCTCGCGCGACCTTACAACCTTCCCGATATAACATCTCGCACAACCTGCCGAGTAAACGATCTTGGTGAAAGACAATACGGTGACCTCGTTGGCGACATCGGTTGAACGCATCTACGAACTCGTACGATGGTTAACTAAACTTGGGCCTAGCACCCTTGTGACCCCACCACCTGGCGGGACCACCTCGAACTGACCCCACCACATTACCGGCCACGGGTTGACACGCAATAGGTCCCCAACCCGACCCGTTATCGCGCGAAAGACTCTTGTTCCCCGATCCGGAACCATCTCACTAATCAAGTTACGAAAACCTAGTGGTTTTCTTAGCTCAACTACCCTCTTTCATTTCAAACTACTCAGGGACTTATTACACTAATATATCCCACTGATATTAAGCACTCTGATAAGGGTCAAACACAAGAATAATCTTTTACTCAAGATGGCCTCGCCTCTAAGGTCTCTACGCATAAAACTCTAAGGCTCACACTTCTTATCCCCAATCTTACCCTTTTAACTAACCATGATATCTAATCACAATTAACACAACGCTATCTGAATATAACATTTAAGACATACTCCTCTTATCACACCTACTAATCTCTAGAGGATTAAGGATATACCTGTATCTACTGCTTTACTCCCCTTAGTCGTTCTAATCAAACTCGCCGTGCAGCGATAGCTAAGGAAGGTGACGAACGGTCACGATCATGAAGGTTGAGTCCTCCTACTTACATCCTCCTACTAGGACATCCTTTCGACACACGGCCCGACGGCGCAGTAAAACAAGTACCAACTAAAAGACGACATTCCCGGGATGGCGCGTCACATGTGAACACCGGGAAAAAAGCGAATCGGTGGCCGGAACCTACGTGTAGCGTGAGCGGAAGCTCGGAGCTCGACCAACTCCGTCTTACCCCAACGCCCCGCAATCCGTGGAGGACCACTCTGCTTGGTGGATGTGCGTATCATTCACTGGAGGCGGTTCGCCTCGAAAGTTACTAAAGGACCTCATTGCTCGCCTCTTCTGTCGCCGGTTAACCCTTCGATCTCTACGTTTCTTGGCCTACTGCGCATAAGCCCGTACACATGCCATGCTCAAGCCCAACTGACGAGCTATTCTTGCACTACCCTCTCTTAGATATTCATCAAGGCCCGCGATAAATCGGTACATCATATACCCTCTGGTAGCTTAAATCCCTAGCTAGTAACAGGGTCGTCTCTTTGCAGTCTATATTCTCTGCTCCTGGTCGTAGGCGAAGGTGTAAATGTCATGGTCGCGATGAGGAATCGCCGCCGTGCTAAACTCATTGGAAATTTGGCGACGTCGCAGAACTTCCCCGAATGAAGCACCACCCCAGGTGATGATTGGGCCTGTGCCCTAGTAACCCTCTGTGTTATACTCGCAGCTCCCTCGGCTGCCTTGTCCTTCTGGGCCCGGGTTTGCCCTACGCGGAGGAATAACGGTAAGGGAAAGAAATATGTGAGAGGGGTCCAACTTATAACACAGCTCTAAGGCACGATCTCAGAGTGAGAAGAATGGAAACCAATCCTAAATATCCTATAGCCTCCTGATTATTGGTGTGGTGCACAACACACCGATAATCAAGACTCCACTTCTGATGCGTAGACACTTTCAGGATTAATCGCTCGATACCACTTTTGTCACGACCGAACCGGGCGTGATCGTGCCTTACCGGGCACCCAGTAGCCATACATCAGTAATCGTGGAATATAAAACAAGACATGAATAAAGTGAAGTGAAAAAGCTTATCGAGAAAAACTTGCCTTGCGGCATATATAAATATCAACTAGAAACGATTACATCCTTTTTTACAATTACGCCCAACGATACTACAGGACCTCAAGAGTGATATGACAACAATGGCGGGGCGGGGCCGCCATACCCGTGAATGTAAGCACCTGGCGACGAGGACTATACCACGATAAGCCTCGGAAGAAACGGAGCTTCCCAACGCTGTGACCACGAGCTAGGATCAACCCGGTGTACCTACTGCGGCATGAACGGCCGAAGGAGGTCGATAACAGTACCAAGTATGTGGCGAAAATATTGTAAATGAAATCATAGTAGTCTATAAAAGCGGGAGACATGTATGATAACCAAACTACGATTCTGATAAATAAGCGATCATGTCAAGTCGGGGACTCACGCCTCAAGTCATCACTCAATTATAACTATGGGTCTTACGCCCACAACATAAACAAGAGTGAAATAGATATCAGAATCGGTCTTTTCTAGGCCGCTAATGATCGAAGCAAGGCCATCGCCCATAGTATCGAGATCGTGCCTAATCTCGACTTCCGCGGCCGCATAGGTCGCACATGACGCGTAGGTCGTATAGACGCGTCGGGGTAGCTAACCCCGCACCCTCTGAGACTCCGCAATCTGCATAGTCTCAATAGACCGCATAGTCACACGGACGCATAGGGCATCCGCGTCGGGATAAAACACGGAATGATCAATCACGGAGCATACCGCTGCTCGCATAGTCACATAGACCGCGTAGCCGTATAGACCGCGTCAAGGGTGGCAAGCCCTCGGTATAATAAGTCAAGGGTAGGTGATATAATAACATAACAACTTATCGTTAAACAACATAAGCACAACAAGGAAACCCTTTACACAAACATCACGGAATCTTAACACACGTAGCATCCTAACATGTTTACTTATCAAATCAACAAGAAAGTATTACAAGGCTAACACAAACCAACACAATCAAGTTATTCACACAAGGTACTTTCTACTTTATGTTAACACTTTGGTTTTATCCCCAAAGTACTTCATACATTAACTCTTTAAAAGATCCGTTTCAAAAGTCACACAATACGTAGTATTAAAATAGAGTGACTATCTTTTTAAGTAAACCAAAACACTTCCTTTTGTAAAATCAATTAACAACATTATTTTCCAAACGTTCAAGTTTGCCTAATTTCAAATGCTCAAGTTTCTCATTTTCGAAAGGTTTCGTAGTTCATAGTTTTAATCACTTAATGATATAATTCTCCTTTAAAACGATTTGAGAAACATATGCCTTATATGTGAGTAGGTTATTCTGGTTTATAACAATCTTATTAAAGCAGCCATGATCTAGGAAATGTAATATCATTTTGTCTCATCTTAGCTTATGCGGATGGAGGTTTCTTGGTTTTAATAATACTTAATTATTCAAGATACATTTCCTTTTATTAGCGCTGCAATGGTTTGTTCGATACTTATTCTGATTTCCGAAATCAGTAAAACATTATCCCATTTTAAAAACCAAGTACTCATTACTCACGAATGAGGTTTCACACTTATTAACAAAATTCATATTAATACCCTTAAGTCAAGTCTCTTATCTTTTAAGATCAAGTCTCTTAACTTCTAAAATTAATAAACCATTCTTTTTATCTTCTTAAGCCGTTATACCTAACTTCCCATAAAGCTAGTATAACTCTTAAGTTTTAAAACCAAGTATTACTCTTCTGTTAAAAATGATTCAGTATTCTTTTGAAATACTTCAAGATCCTTATTATTCAGGCTTAAGTCACAAGACATTGCCGTAAGTATTATTCAGGCTTAAGTCAAAAGACATTGCCGTAATTATTATTCAGTTCACACACGTACGTCTACCGTACTATATATATATTTAAAATATCATGCTCAAGAGTATAGAAAGAATCACATACCTCGCGACGATTATCGACTATAAGCAAAATGCTCCACGGCTATAACCCGGCTAGCCTTGTCCACCTTTCAAGTAGTACATGCTACTCGCAGAACATTCAACCTATAAAGGTTAAACAAGTCTATCAAAGCCTAGACTACTCTGTAGATTATTCTTCTGATGTGATTTCAGTTCAAGTCTTTTCTGTAATATCCTTCTATTCCAGTTCAATTCTCTTCTATGAATCTTATATTCATTTCTATACAACTACAGTATGTAATTTCCAATTACAATAGAAGGTCAAGAGTATTTACCTCGATAAGCCCAAAATTATCCAAGTTATAATGTCGATCCTGAGCAACGTTTAGCTCCTACTCCGGGTGCTCCAACCCGCTCCAAACAACCCTTAGAAGTTCTACGCAACTTCTTCTTAATACTCCATCCAACTATGGAGATTTCCTTAGGGTTGTGTTTTGTGACTGAAGGGAAGTATAATAGTATTTCTGGGCTTTTTGTATAAGTGTAACCTTGGAATACTACAAGGTATATGGGCCAAGGTATTTTGGAATAGTAACAATACTTGGAGAGTATTTCTACCAAGGTGGGGGTGTATTTTATGAGAACAACTAGGCACAAAGGGGGGGGTACCCCTCGGCTAGCACCACTAGGAGGGGGGGGATACTTTCGGCCAAGGGGGAAGGGGCTCTCGGCCAAGGGGCCTTCTCAAAGGGGGAGGGGGTGTTTGGACGAAACACTACCAAGAGGGGGAAGGGATTTTCAAGACTTGGAACAATTTTTGGATGAAGAAGTCTTCAAAGGGGAGAGGTATTTATAGGTCAAGCAATGGCCAACCAATGGCCAAGATCATGCCAAGTGCAAGGCAAGTGTAGGGTCAAGATTCATCCATGTGTACCTTATCCATCTACCACACCAACTATCACAAAATATCCTACCAACTACAAGCCCTCCAAATCATCCCAATGCCGCCCACAAGTCCACCAATTAGAGGGTGACAAGTGTCGCCCTCTTGTTGGTCCAAAGTATTTCGTCTCTCGGAAAAATCCGCAAAAAATATAAATGACATAGCCGTAATTTTCCCTTCGCAAGTCTTGCTAAACGTTTCGTCGAAAAACGATTCTTTTCGGCACTTGTGCACAAAATTTCTTCCTTGCCTAATCTTTAAGTCTCAAATTTTTGTACGTATGTCCTCACGTATATACTCTGGAAATACGGGGTATAACAAATCGGGTATTCATGCCATTCTTAGACATGTTCGTCATCGTATTCATTGATGATATCCTGGTTTATTCTCGTTCAGAGCAGGAGCATGCAGACCAATTGAGGACAATATTTAGGGTCCTCCAGCACCAGCAGTTGTATGCTAAGTTCTCTAAGTGTGAATTCTGATTGGCCTCAGTGGCATTTTTGGGGCATATTATCGGGGTTGATGGTATTCGAGTGGATACACAGAAGATTGAGGTAGTGAAGACTTGGCCCAGACCTACTACACCTACTGAGGTACACAGTTTTCTGGGGCTAGCAGGGTATTACAGTAGATTTGTGGAGAAGTTTATTTCGATATCAGCGCCTTTTACTAGGCTAACTCAGAAGACAACTAAGTTTCAGTGGACCGATGCCTGTGAGCACAATTTCCAGTTGTTGAACGATAAGTTGACTACGGCTCTAGTTCTGACTCTTCCCGAGGGACCGGATGGTTATGTCATTTATTGTGATGCTTCAGGTATTGGGCTAGGTTATGTGTTGATGTAGGCATGTCAGATTTATAGCTTATGTCTCCCGACAACTCAGGAAGCATGAAAAGAATTATCCCACTCATGATTTGGAGCTAGCAGCGGTGATTCATGCCTTGAAGATTTGGAGACATTATTTGTATGGGGTTCATGTTGATATTTATACGGATCACAAGAGTTTCCAATATATCCTCAAACAGAAAGAGCTGAACCTATGACATAGACAGTGGCTAGAGTTGCTAAAGGACTATGATGTTGATATCTTGTACCACCCAAGGAAGGCCAATGTTGTGGCAGATGCTCTTAGCCGTAGATCTATGGGTAGTTTGTCAGATGTACAACCAGACAGTAAGGAGATGGTTCGTGAGATACATAGGCTAGCTAGTCTTGAATTCCGGTTGGCGGATTCAGGAGATAGTGGGGTTCTTGTCCGAGAAGTTGCCGAGTTCTCTATCATAGAAGGGGTAAAGAGAAATCAGTATGAGGATCCTATTCTGGCACGGTATAGGGATGCAGCTCTCCGAAAGGAGAAGGCTTTATTTGAGGTGACCCTTGATGGTGTGCTAAGGTATGAAGGTAGGCTATGTGCACCTGATGTTGCAGGACTACTTCAGCAGGTTATGGGAGAGGCACACAATTCCCGTTATTCCATTCATCCATGGTCGATGAAGATGTACCATGACCTTAGATGCTTGTATTGGTGGGATGTCATGAAGAGAGACATATCAGAGTTTATTACCCAGTGCCCGAATTGTCAGCAGGTTAAGGTCGAACATCAGAAACCTGATGGATTATTACAGGAGATAGAGATCCCGACTTGGAAGTGGGAAGTAATCAATATGGACTTCATTACAGGCTTACCTCACACTCAGCGAAAGTGTGATTCCATATGGGTTATCGTGGATAGGCTGACGAAATCAGCTCATTTTCTTCCAGTTAGGACTACTTACTCAGCTGAGGACTATGCTAGTGTAAAATCCGGAAAAAACAAATAGATCAAGAGATTAGTTTAACGTGGCGCTTCAAGTACATTAGCCTAATAAAAAAATAAAAAAAATAAATTATTTAGTGAAAAGGAGAATTAATTTGTCTATTTAGATATTGGACAAAAACTAAATGTCTTGAATGTGGCTTATCGTTTTCCTTTTTGGTTATTTTCATGCAACTCCAATTCTACATTTAAAAAAAAAATGAACACTACATTGATGAAATATGAAAGTGGGATGATGAAAAATTAAACTTACAAGTAGTAATTGGAGACTCTGGTAAGTCATGAAACTGCATGCTCAATTATAATTAAAAGATGCACATGCATCTTCCCCCTTCCTTAATTCCCCTTCAACCCTTGTTCTTCCACCTCCCACAAGTTATACAAATATCTCTAGTTATATATGTTACTTATACACAAATAAAATACCTAGCACAAAGAATAGGAAATCAGAAAAAAAACAAGTGAAAAGAAGACGAAAAAATCTGGAAAAATACCATGAGGGCAAGAAGAACAAGAATCAAAATACTAGGGAGCAAGGATCATTTTAGCAACCAAACAACAATCATCTTCACACTTACAAGGTGGGTTTTCTCACTCAGAAATTCTTGGTAACATCCTTTATTTTAAGTTCAATACATGTTAGAATAAGAATTTAGTGTTGAAAAGAAATAATGAGCTTTTGATTGTTTAGACAACTAGTTGCGTCATGAACTTTACCAACTGGTTTTACTGAGTTATAATTGTTAGAATTTGATGAAATTCGGAATAATGGTACATCTCTCTATTATGATCATATAGAACCAAAAATGAGGTAAAATGGACATACGGCTTAAAAGTTATCATAGTTCAAAGTTCCTGCCTTAGATTTGACCGAAATTCGGAAAGACATAATTACGGACTGTTTTTATTGAGTTTTACTTATTAGAATTATATAAAAATTTACATGGTTGTAAATATCTCTGTTACAGACAGATATAGCCAAAGATGGGTTAAAACGGACTTACGAGTGGAGATTTATTGTAGTTTGAAGTTGTTGCCTCGGATTCATCAGAATCCAGAAGGGAAGGACGTTGAAACGTAAAACTGTACAAATCTGTGAGAAATATAAAAATTTGTCTTAAATGAAAGTTCTAGATCTCTATGTTGTGGACATTTTTAGACCTTACAGAGGTCTATCTGATTTACGGATTTAGAGTTATCGCTGTTTAAAGTTTCTTCCTCGGATCTATCGAGATTCAGGAAGGGCAGCGAATAAAAGTGTAAAACTGTACGAAATGGTACATAATATGAAAGGATGGTTCACATCGAGACGTGTAGCCCTCTGTTCTCGTCGTTTTGAGATTTTATGGGGCTTGATCGGATTTACGGATTAGAAGTTATGACTATTTTAAGATTTGGTTCTGTTTAATAAAAATTATGCCGAAATAAATTTTATGTGGCTGTTTTGAGGATGAGTTTGTGCTAGTTACCCAAAGTAGTTTTAAATGAAATTTGATACAGTGAAAGATCCCCGTCTTACCTTAGTTTTAGCTTGAGAAACACCTTAGTTGAAGTTATAGTTGAAAAGTTATAATCGTTACAAGTATGAATGGCAGAATGTTGGAAAAGAGAATATTATTTATTTGATCTTCTGAAAAATATGAAAAGTGAATACGTGTTCACATAAATATATAAATATATAATGGATCGGGTTGCACGCTGCAATAAAACGTAAAGTGAATACGCATTCACAAATACGTAAACATAATGGATCGGGTTGCACGCCGCAACAAAACGTAAAGTGAATACGCGTTCACAAATACGTAAACATAATAGATCGGGTTGCACGCCGCAACAAAACGTAAAGTGAATATGATTTCACAAATACGTAAATATAATGGATCGGGTTGCAGGCCGCACACAACGTAAAGTGAATACGTGTTCACAAATATGTAAATAGAATGGATCGGGTTGCACACCGCAACAAATATGAAAGATGAATACATGTTTACCTATATATAAATACTTTGGATCGGGTTCCACGCCGCGACAAATATAAAAAGTGAATACGCGTTCACAAATATATAAATGCAACAAATATATGGAAATGCAGGAGAATGTCTTAACGTATAATACGAGATAAAATAAAGTGTTAGTTAAACTGAGAATTTTCTATGAGGAGTTGCTGCAAATTTAAAAGTGTTGTAACCTAATATGTTTTTGCAATATGCTTATTACATTATAATGTGATTGCACTTGGAATATTGTGGTGTTACTTTGAATTGCAGGGTAAGGTTCTCACTCAGCCCCGGATGGTAGGGCTGACTCTTTATTTAACATGTTTCATGAAAGCGTTATAGAGGAAAGGCTCCACATCAAGACTAGCGATCGTCCCGCAACCTCTTGTCGTACCAAATCCATTGCTTCGGGCTTGGTACTCGTCAGGTTCAGAATGTCAGTTTCAGTGTCTCGGAAAATGCCCGTGTGGGATGGTCTCCTTTCCAACTTAGAATAATCTTTATCAGTATGTTTATGTGGAAACAGTATTTGTACGAGCATGGGCTCGCGTTATGTTTTCAATAAAGTCATAAACAGATGTCTTTATTGTTATTGGTAGTAATGGCTCCGTATTTAAATATAAGTTTAAATTTCTAAATAAAGAGAATTAAATGGTGCTCCTGGTGGGAAATAATTGTTCATGTGCCATCACGCCCTAAGTAAAGGCTTAGGAAATGTCGGGGCGTGACAGCTAGGATGTACATCAGGGAGATAGTGAGACCACACGGGGTTCCAACATCTATTATATCAGACCGAAGAGCTCAGTTTACAGCTAACTCCTGGAGATCATTCCAGAAGGGATTGGGGACACATGTGAGTCTCAACACAGCACTTCATCCTCAGACGAATGGGCAGGCAGAGCGTACTATTCAGACACTATAGGATATGCTGAGATCCTGTATTATTGACTTCAGAGGTAGTTGGGATGATCATTTACCACTCATTGAGTTTGCCTATAATAACAACTACCATTCTAGTATCCAGATGGCCCCGTATGAGGTTTTATATGGGAGAAAGTGCAGGTCACCTATTGGGTGGTTGACGTAGGTGAGACTAGGTTGATCGGTCAAGAATTGGTTCAGCATGCTGTTGATAAGGTGAAGCTCATTCAGAAAAGATTATTAGCAGCCCAGAGTCGACAGAAATCTTATGCTGATAATCGACGTCGACACTTGGAATTCCAGGTTGGTGATTGGGTATTCTTGAAGGTATCACCCATGAAGGGTGTGATGAGGTTTGGCAGGAAAGAGAAGCTTAGCCCAAGGTACACTGGGCCTTACCAGATCATTCGTAGGATAGGAAAGGTTGCCTATGAGTTATATCTACCATCTGATTTGGAAGCAGTACACACAGTCTTCCACGTATCGATGCTACGTAAGTGTATTGGTGATCCTTCCAGAGTCTTCCCAGTAGATGATGTCCAGGTGCCAGAGGAGCTGTCTTATGAGGAAAGTCCCGTAACCATACTTGATTGCCAGGTTAGGAGATTATGGACGAAGGATGTGGCTTCCGTTAAGGTATTGTGGTGAAACAACAATAGGGAGGAAATGACTTGGGAGGCAGAAGATGAAATGAAGAAGAAGTATCCAGTACGCAACTCGATTTTCCGCCTGAGTACAACATCACATAGTTCTTCTCGTTGTACCGAAATAGAGGTCTGATTTAAACGACCAGGTACAACATCACATAGTTCGAGCAGGTAGCAGAAAGCGCGCACACCCTTTCTCCTACTACAGAAAGTGACTCTTTCCGATTCATGTCTGGCCAGTGCAGGTGGGCGCCACAGCTATCTTCCTCCATATGATATCACGCAAGAGGCGAAATAATCCCTTTGGTCTGTCTATCATTGCCCATGTTGGGCTGACTCTTTTTTTAGGCAAGAAGACCACTAGTTAAAGATCAACTGAGCATCTCAGCGGCGGGATTGAATACCCGGATCGAATCAAAGTTCACGCCGCCCGCCCCTGAATTGGAAGAGCAAGAAACTGAACTAGAAGAAAACTTGGCCTCGTTATCCATACCTCCGGTCGGATGAATGGAGGACCGACCTCTTCCATTCAGGGGTCATGAATGATTAACAGAAACGAAGGGTAAGTGCAACGAACTAGAATTTTGGACCAGTCTTGTAGCGAATAAAGGAAAAAACCCTAAGGGAACGAGTGGAAGATTTGAAAAAGCATTTTATGCCTATTACACTGATCGGTCGTATGCCCCTTGTTCAGGTGTAATTTGGCATTTCAGTCTATATCTCTACCCCAGGCAGCGGATGATACTAGAGGAGTTGCACCAAGCTATGCTCAAGAAACATACGAAGAGAATGCGAGAGGAGTGAAAAGCTTTAAGTATTAGAAGCGTATTAGAAGGACGGAGTGAAAAGAGACTATGACGGCTCTGTTACCTTACTTGTTCCCTGTGCCTCTAGGTAATTCAATTCAACTCCTTTTTTATTAAATTGGTGAATTGTATATGTGTGATATATTGTGGCCCTGTGTGGCATCTGTTGGTTTGCTGAATATTGGTGGATAGAAATAGTTATAAAGGAGACTCTGCCGAAATTGTTCTAGTATAAGACTTATTATGAACATTCGAGGACGAATGTTTTTAAGGGGGGAAGGATGTTACACCTCGTAAGTTTAAAACGATAATTAAGAACGTCATTAAGGAAGTATGATTCGAATATTGAATATGAAGAGTACTTACATATGTTAATACGTAAATTTGCGAAAATTTGTATACAACAGAGGTGATCCAGAATAATTTTTAAAGTACTATACACGTGACGACGAGAATTAATCATAGTAGTTGAATTTGTTCCAATGGAGTTATGGAACAGTATTGTATTATAAAATTATGACATTGAGGATACGAGGCTTTATGAAATCTCGGGAATTAAAGGAAGCGGGAGTTAAGATTTAAAAGAAAAGGGATTAAGATTTAGTAATTGTGGGACTTTGAGACCAAAGTGCAATTAGGGAAATTCAGATTTTTAAGATTGGGTTTAATAAAACCTATGTTCATCTTCTTCATTCTCATTCAAAAAAATACACAAACCTCCCCTTCCTCTCACCCTCTCCATCCAGCCGAAGAACACCCTCATCCCCTACTAAAATTTGAGTTTATTTTCTCCTCCTAGATTATATTGTTCATTTAAAAATAGAAGCCAAGAAAAACACATTAAAACAGTGGCAATAACAGCAGCAGTGGGTCGAAACTGCCCATGTATTTTTCCAGATTTTAGCTACAATTGTTTTTAAGGGAAAATGTGTAAGGATAATGGATTAACATTGTAGAATTCATGCATGACAAATTGAAGTTGAAGAACTGATAAAATGGTGCAAAATTGGGAGTTGAAGCCGTGATTGTTAGGGACTGTTTTGGGCAAGAATTGAGGTAAAATTCTTCTTCTTGTGATATGATAGAGTTGCATGTTGTTATAATTAAGGAATTGAATTGGTGTGAAGGGGAAATTAGAATTTAAACATGCATGTGATTGTTGTAATGTTGTTGGACCAATTTTGGAGTTGTTGGATTTAATTGTTGATGTTCTTATTATCGTCGCTAATTGCACGTTAAAAATTGAAGGAAGTCTTGAAATAAATCTTGACATTTAGATTATAATTGTGCTTGTTTACTGGTTTGGTATTGACATTTGTTGTAAATTGTGGATGTACATATAAACAGGGAAAGTGCAACCCGAATTTTTATAGAATAGAAAGTCGTCATTCGATATAAAGTATGCTAAGTGATCATAGAATTAACGAGCGTATTACCATTATTATAGGTTGACGTACTAGACGATACGTATCTTAATATTGAGTTGATTAGTTCGACTAAGAGGTATGTGAAGCTATCCTTCTTTTTTTTGGCATGATTTTTTTTAAGTAAACGTACGGCGGACGTACATGATTTCTATATAGTCTAATTTCCATGCATATGAGTTATGAGAAGTGCCTTAGATTTCCATAAAAGAATTCATTTTAATGATTTTATTAAGAGTCGAATGACGAGTTCACACCGAGTCCCATAATGGGCCGGGTACCGGATGTATATGATTTCACACCGAGTCCCATAATGGGTCGGGTACGGGATGTATATGATTTCACACCGAGTCCCATAATGGGTCGGGTACTGTATGTATATGATTTCACACTGAGTCTCATAATGGGTCGGGTACGGTATATATATGTGTATATAGTTTTCATTCACACCGAGACCCTCACTGGGGGGGGGGGGGGGGTACGGTATATATATAAGTTCATGACCCTTATTTCTATAAGGCACAGTTGATTCTCATTTGTATATGGCACAGTTGGATTTGGATTCTGATTATTATACATCTCTCCTGTTATCTATTTGCCACTTATGATCTTTCTTACAGTATTTCGCGTTTTACATATTCAGTACATTATTTTGTCTCGCGACCCATTTCCTCGAGCTGCGTTCATGCTCATGCAGAGTTCTCAGTTTGGTGATCCTCAGGCCTAGGACTCCTTCTCAGCTGGTTGGAAAGCTCCTTTGATCCAGAGCTTTGTCTTTTTGGTACAGAACCTCTTTTAAACTTATGTATAGATTTAGGGGCACGCCGGGGTCCTTTCCCGTCATATATTGTTATCCTTCTCATAGTGGTCTGTAGACAGTTGTGGGTTGTTCTTATGTAGAGTTTTAATCTATTTTGGTCAGCCATGTTGTTGTACTCTATGTTGGGATGTTTCCGTGTATACGTGACACTATTTAGTGGCAGCCTTGTTGGCTTTCCTGTTATATTATGTTGGCTAGTTGTGACTCCTCAGGAGACAGGTACATTCTCGTGTAAAGGCAGCCTTGTCGGCTTGCCTATTCTGATGTACGTTATGATTGCAGCGTTATGCTGCCGAATTTCATATTCCTCAAGTGTTAGTTGGATTATGTGTGACAGGTTAGTACAATGGCGTTATTAGGGCATTTAGTCGCGGCCCGTCGGGTCGGATCATGACAGACTGGTTGCAAAATGTCGGCGTGATGACGACGAATCTAATGGTACCAGTCACGATCGAAAAAAGCAACTCGCTGGCAGGGGTAAAAAGTCCAAAAATTCGATCTATAAATCGACAAAGAAAATGTGAAAATCGAAGGGTATTGTTGGTATAGAATTGAAGATGAGGATGATATGAGAAGATTGGTGGTGGTCTCGTCCCCTAAGGCTGCCGGAGTTGGCCGGAAAAGACCAACAACCGTCGAAATCACTGTTTGGGCGAAAAATCGCCTAAGACGTGCAGGTTGAGGTCTAGGGTTTTATGGACGTGGCCCTTTAAGAATACCAATTTGGGTCCGTATGTTGCCTCACAAATTTTATGCCTTCAAATAAAATTTATCGTAAGCTAATAAATTCTTTTAAATATATAATTATGTGAATACTCTATTGTACTAATTTTTAATTTCTGAAAGTAGTAATATCGAGATTCGTGGCATGTCCAATTTGGAAACTGTGTGAGCGTGAAGACACTTAGTATTTTTATAGAGTTTTTGATCTTTTATTTTTATAATGTTAAAACGACAACGTTTAGTTTGTTTTTATTAAAAAAAAATTAAAAAAGAAATAAAAATTATGTAGGTCTTAATTTAAATTAAAAAAGTGCTAAACAAATAATAAGAATGGTGTCATTTTAATCAGTCAAACATGTCATTTTTGGTCAATTTAAAACACAAGGCACTTATTTATGTGACATTTCACAAACCCTTCACACAAATGTCATAAATAAATGACACTTAAAAAAATCGTCACACAAATGTCATAATTTTATGATACTTAAAAAAATCATCACACAAATGTCATAATTTTGTGACACTTAAAAAAAAATCGGCACATGACTGTCAAGAAAAGGCAGAAATTTAATAAAAAGATGTGACAGTTGCATTTCTGTCACACGTGAACTGTCACCGTAGGATGTTTGTCTTTTAGTGCGAGTCCTTATACTCGTCAATAGATCCATTCACTTTGTACTCAATTTGAGTATCCACTTTTACAACTCAAAGGCTCTTTTCTTGGAGGAAGATCAACCATCACATAAGTATGGTTCTATTTGACGGAATCGATTTCTCTCTATAGCCTCTTTCCAAAGCAACATTTCTGGAGATGACAATTCTTTGTTAATTGTCCATGGTTCATTCTCAACCATACAAGCTTGAAGGCCTGGAACAAGTTTTTGTCCCCTCTTTTGCTCCGGTTTGGTTCAACATCTAGAATCTCTGAGTTCTGTAAATCTGAAATATTAAGTTCCGGATAGTCAGTAACTTCTGAGTCCTGTAGATTTAGAACGTGTAGTTTCGTACAATCAGGCACTCGCGGGTTCTTGTTATCCTTGAGCAATTACTTATCTTTCCTTCTTAAGGAAAGTTTTCTTCAAATAATTTAGCATTCTTTGGCACCAAGATGCGATACGCACTACTGTTATTTGCAGATCTAATGGATATACAATCTACAGTCTTAGGTCCAACTTGACCTGTTTCGGTATTTCAACCTCCACCAATCCACCCCATATCATAACACTTGTAGATGATATCATTTTACTATCCTTATGTGGAGTTCTATTGAGAATCACATTAGCGGTAAGGATCGCCTTACCCCACATATCTTGGGCGTACATATATGCTCTTGGCTAACACCGTTAGACTGAGGTGAGTAAGGAGCAGTCGTTTGATTAACGATGCTTCACATTATCCCCTTCTATCCCTACAAATTCCTCAATCTTTTGGCTTTCTAACTTCTGCTTTGTAGCGCTCATCCATTTCAACAACTTCATCTTTGCTTTTCAACAAACAAAGGATGTAATATGGTGTACCATTATCAATGAATATCACAAAGTACTTCTCTCCCTCCTCTATTTTTGTACAAACTTCAAATCACCCACGTAGGTGTGACTGAGTTCTAGAGGGGCGGTGCTTCTTTCAATATTCCTTCGACGTAATGGAAAGGTCATTTTGCCTCTTCGCCTACCTCTCTTTCAATTTAAGGGTTTATGTCGACAGACGACAACAATCTCAACTTTGTTAGTTGTTGAATGACTTTTTATTTAACGTGTCTTAATCTATGATGGCATAAATGCACGTATTACCAATATATCATTCATTTGGCTACAGTCATACTGTGTCATTCTTAGTTATTACAAATCTGTTGGACTAGACTTAAATCAATTTGACCAACATCGTTCCTATAACAAATTTGAGACATGTATCACCGCTTTTAAAGTGATCCCATTCCCTTAAGTACTTTTGAGGACAGCCTCTTCAACTCCTTCTACTTTGAAGGTGGTATTGCTTCACCTGAACAACCTTTTGCCCATGGTTAGGGCGTAACCGGATCATAGGTGATCTAGATACTCTAGCCCACTCCAGTTTCATTGGCAGACTGAGTATCTAATTTCTTTTCTGCCTTTCTTTGGGCCTTCAGATCATTTAAGATCTGAAAACTCTGGCCCACTCCAGTCGCCCGTAGGCATTGTATGACTGAGTGTCCAATACTATCCTGTCAAAAGACGGATTTTCTGTCGGAAACGGTGGCAGGTTTTTCTGTAGTCCTCTAGTCATTGTCTTTAGTCCTCTAGTCATATTCCCTTGTGATTGGTGCCTAGGATAGCGCCTACTTAGGATTGTCCATAATTACAATTTTATTACAACCTAAGTCCATAACTTTTAAGCCGTTGTTCACAACAGTCCAATCATAAGCGGGAAGGAAAGAGAGATTAAACTTCTGATTTTAAAGTGTAGGGAATATAAGTTTTAATAAAAACACTTCATATTCCTAGCCTTGCTTTATTCACTTTTATTCAGAAATTATCTTTTAATCACATTTTTGACAAGGAACAATAATTAACTTATACCTTTGGAATCTTTTGTCTGGGAAAGATGTAGACCTTCTACTGTAAGATAGAACATCATCTTCAGCCTTTTCATCTTGTCCCAATTGATATCCTCCGCCTCTCGTGGGCGTTTGTTTCCACCAATCTTGGGAGCGATGACCGCAACTCTTCCTTGATCCTTAACCTTGCTGGCATGACTATCGGTAGTATCTTGAAGCTCCTCATCAGATCCAGAGATCCCACATTTGACAGAGACATATTTGTAATTGTCGTCAAAGAGAGAGTCAATACTAGGACCAGATTCGAAACCTTTGTTGTTGACAGAGACCGTGTTAGAACTGTTAACAGAACTGTCAACAGAATTGTGTTCATCAAGAAAACCATAGCCAGATTTAAGACTATATCTGCGGGAGAACATCTTTCGAGTACTAGTACAAATAATGTCTTAAGATTGTGAATACACAATGGATGTACGAGAATAGTAAACAACTATTAAACTATAATGATTACAATAATTAACAATCTTGTAGCCAACAAGAGTTGTGACTACAATAAACTTGTGAGTTCTTGACCTTCATTCTTGAATAATTCTTGAGTTCGTCTTGACTCGTTGTTCCAGTTGCAGCAAACTCATTGATCTTGATAGCCTGAAATCAAGAGACATTAAATCTCTACTTGTTACAACTGTGCTGAGTCGAGTGTTAGCACTCTGTCCTTAAGACATTATTGTTCCTTATATATCCTTTTACGTTTATGGGCAACTGTCTCCCAAGATAAAATAACATCAAATAAATGAGCAAAGGAAACTCAAGTGTTTACTAAAAGAAGAACCTTTGAGTGTATGAAAGAATGCTTAGAGACGAAGAGTTTCAGAAAATCTGATTGTATGTGTGTTGGGTGTTCTTCAATTGAGCCAAGGACCTCAATTTATAGTGTAAGAAAGACGACCTCTCATCTAGCCAAGTAATGGCTTTCAATAGTCATGTAATGACACGTATTGAGGGGTTATAATTCAGCCAAATAATGGCTGAATTCAAGTGCCAAGTAATGGAGGATCAATGCTCTAAAACCACCCAAAAGTCAGAAACTTTTCGTCTCCCGTCGACCTCACTGCCAGTGAAGCCCCGCGGCTCCGTCAGTGCTGCGTCGCGGCCCTTCGCGACGATTTCTGACTCGTTTCATCCTTTGCACGTCGTATACTTCATTTACCAACGTGGAACACTCGTCGTTTAACCAACAGTCGTCCATCATTCTATGTCTCAAACATTTACTTATGTATCAATATCTCTTTCACTAATGAAATTTACGATACTTGGCACTACGTGTGCATGTGTGTGAAAAATACGTTTCCAACGTGCGGGATCCCAATTATTCGAGTCATAAATAATGGAATAATCTTAATTCCACATTAGTAAATTTCCTAACATTTCCTTAATTCTTTTTTTCAAAACATTGTGTCCATATAACTATCATATAAGTTGAAACTTTCATTTTTGTCAGAAAAAGGAGTATGGAGCTTAATAAAAGGGTCAAACATTCAATGGTTAGATTGATCATTGAAGCAGCCATCTATTATTTTATTAGAAAAAATCTTATTTAAAAGTTACATATAAATATTATATGCTAAAATTTTGTTATATAATATTAAAAAATGTGTAAAAATGTTGTAGTAAGAAACAAACATTTGACTCTTGAACTAATAATAGTGTCGTATATAAATATAATAAAAAAAGTTATTAATAAATAAATAAAATATTTCACAGAGCCAAAGATTTTTTTTAGTAATATTAAGGTAGTTCCTCCTTGAGGTCACTTTACGACTTTACGGTATTGAATTCAACAAACCTTGGATAATATTAATATACCGCCTTCCTATTTATAGTAATTAATTAAAGAAATAGTTTCAGCAACAATTTGATGGGATTTGTCAATTTTCAAATCAACCCATGCAGGAGATAGACAGGTCAAACATCAAGTTGATTCATATTAATTCAACCAAACACTTGGCAATACAAAACAAAAACAAGCTTTATATTCGTATTATTAAATATTAAATAAAAATAGAAATCCCATAATACATGCAATATTTATGCATCTGGTTAGAGGAAACCAAGAGGCGGAAAATGGACGATTAAATATAATTATTATTATTTAATATTTTAACACAATATTGATATAGACATTTTAACACAATACCTCTATTAATTGATAAAAATTTGAATAATTGAAACCAAATTTTTATAGGTAATTATTAGAGTTTTAAGGTTCAATATTAAATTTTTATATATATTAGTAGCACTTTACAATTCATCCGTCTCTTTGATGAAGATGTGTGTGTCAATCCCACTACAAAGTATTGGTTAGCTAAAATTAACTTATAATATCAATAAGTCTTTGTAGTAAGTAAATTAAGGGTAAAATAGAAACAAAATTATTTTCTCTTGATATGCGAAAAGTGATAAATAAAAGTAAAAAATTATTTTTGAATTAGTTGACAAGTAAAAATAAACTAACCGAGTATCTTTTATAAATGTGGTAAGTAAATAAGACTAAAGGAAGTAAATTACAACTTTATCCAAGCTACTCTTGTTTCCACTTAGTCTCTGTTCATGGGCTAAATTTTCCTCGAAAAAAGGAAGTCAATAAATCTCATATACTCTCTCCTTATTGTTTTATGTGTCTTAAGTTTAATTATATAATTACTTTGGTTCAGTTTTATTTGTCAATTATATTAAAAATAGATTTTTATTTTAAAAAAGTAAAGTTAATTTTTGAATTTTTCAATTTTAAACTAAAGATATGTATAATGTATAAAAATATTATTCGAATCTTATAATCTTAAATATGTCATGTAATATATTATAATTAAATAGTTAGGAGTGCTAAATATAGAAAGTGTTGTTATTCTTTAAACTAACTAAAAGTCAGGTTCCAGCTCCAGTGAATGAAGAAAATTTTATTGGGAGCGACCCCCACATGAATGGACCCTGCAGTGCGCGATTCAAATTTAATTGAACTTCAATGCGGATATCGAATAAAATAATTAAAAGTAAAATAAAATAAATTAATTAAACAGACGGAATAAATAGTTTCGAGTTGTATTCTTTCTTTTAATTTTTGTAAAGAATATTAATGCATCTGTTAAAAATTTATTTAAAAAAAAACTCTTTGATTCCCTTTACTAATCAT
The DNA here is from genome assembly GCA_029844215.1 of Przewalskia tangutica. Lineage (NCBI taxonomy): Eukaryota > Viridiplantae > Streptophyta > Magnoliopsida > Solanales > Solanaceae > Przewalskia > Przewalskia tangutica. The sequence continues at coordinate 8,399,865 of CM056718.1, read as the reverse complement.
TGTTTTATAAATTCCTATACGATGGTACGGATAGTAAGTTCATCCCCTCTATACCACTTTTTCCCTCTTTGCCCTTTCATAATATGTAGTCAACCAACTCCTCCCCTACCCACAGGCTACAATTTATACTTCTAGACCCACCCCACCCCACCCCTCACCCACCCTACTTCACTCACACACTCTTTTTACATGTATCCAAAGTCCAAACTTACACATACCCTCTCCTTTCCTCTCTCTTTCTCTTTTGTAAATATACAAAAAACATGAGCTGTAAGGAGATTCCGTGTGTGGGGATTCAAGCTGTATGTTAAAGGACCCCACCACCCCATGAGGGAGTTTATTTTATTTTATTTTTTGCTCAACTTTACCTATATATATACACCCTTTGCACTTAGTTTTTTTCATTCATTAAACCATCAAAGGTTCAACTAGTACTACACCTACTTGCAACAAACAACATTTGAAGTACCTAATTTTGGTACCTTTGGTTCTTGTTTAAACATGGAGATTGTTTCTATGTTTTGCTTATTTGCTATCATTTCATTCTCACTTCTTCTCCTTCATTCAATCTTCAAGTTCTTGGCTTTTGCTGCCAAGAAATTGCCACTTCCTCCTGGCACTTTGGGTTGGCCTTATATTGGAGAAACATTCCAACTCTACTCTCAAAATCCCAATGTTTTCTTTGCTACAAAAGTCAAGAAGTAAGTGGATTTTTTTTTTTATAAATGTTAAGAGTCTCACATCAGATATGAAATGAGAATATGAACTTTTTATATGAATCTTAGGCGTAATTCAACCCTAAAAGCTAGCTTGTAGGGTGAAGATTGTCCAAGTGCATATAAGGAATTCATGTTCACATTCTATATCCGATGTGAGATTTTTAATAATAAATCATTCACTTTCTTTAGTATTCTCTTGATTTTGAGTTACTAATGAAAAATGGGTGTTGGTTCTTTTTGTCTCTTTTTTTTTATTATTATTAGGTATGGTTCAATATTCAAGACTCACATATTGGGTTGTCCTTGTGTAATGATATCAAGTCCAGAAGCAGCTAAGCAAGTTTTGGTCACAAGGGCTAATTTGTTTAAGCCTACATTTCCAGCTAGCAAAGAGAGGATGTTGGGAAAACAAGCAATTTTCTTTCACCAAGGTGATTACCATGCCAAGCTGAGGAAATTAGTCCTCCGGGCCTTCATGCCCGAATCGATCAGAAACATCGTCCCCAATATTGAATCCATCGCAAAAAGTTCACTCGAATCGCTCGAAGGCAGATTGATCAACGCTTACCAAGAAATGAAGACAGTACGTTCTTGAATTCCCTACAACAAAAATTTACCAAAAAACAGGGGAAAACAGAGTCCTCTGTGTTTGCCACAACTAAATCTTAGAAAAAACAGGGGAAAACAGAGTGCCCTGTTTTTTCTCTGTTATTGAATGCCGCATTTGGATAGTTACTAAACTTGTTTTCTATACATTTTTGGTTATTTGCAGTACACATTCAACGTTGCATTGATTTCAATATTTGGGAAAGATGAATTCCTATATAGAGAGGAACTCAAGAGGTGTTACTACATTCTCGAAAAAGGGTACAATTCGATGCCAATCAATCTCCCGGGTACCCTCTTCAACAAAGCAATGAAAGCAAGAAAGGAACTAGCAAAAATTGTGGCCAAAATCATCTCGACTAGACGGGAAATGAAGATCGATCATAGCGATCTTCTTGGGTCTTTCATGGGAGATAAAGAAGGACTCACTGACGAACAAATTGCAGATAATGTAATCGGAGTCATTTTTGCAGCTAGAGACACCACTGCTAGTGTACTTACATGGATCCTCAAATACCTTGGAGAAAATCCTAGTGTCCTTAATGCTGTCACAGTAAGATCCATACTCTAACAAAAAAATCTCAATTTTTTTTTTACTTAAGATGGTTTCAGCTATATTTTGCTCGGACACTTAAAATATGTTGTAAGATACGTGTCTAATCCACCAAAAGTAGTTTATTTTTTGAGGATCTGGGATGGATGCGACAATATTTTTGGAGAGCAACATACGATTTCAGAATAGGAGGCGAAAATATAATGATATTTTGTGAATTTACAGGAAGAACAAGAGGCATTAATGAGAAATAAAGAGGAGAATGGTGAAGAAAAAGTTCTAAATTGGGCAGACACTAAACAAATGCCTATGACTACAAGAGTGATTCAAGAAACACTTAGAGTTGCTTCTATCTTATCTTTCACTTTCAGAGAAGCTGTTGAAGATGTTGAATTTGAAGGTTAGCTTTGATAATCCCTTTTGATTTTTTAAAGTCAAAACTATCATATTCCAATTTAAATATTTTAAATATTTTTTGTTAATCTTTTGTATTGTTGTGATAATTTTCAGGATATTTAATACCTAAAGGATGGAAAGTACTACCACTCTTTAGGAACATTCATCACAGTCCAGACAACTTTCCTGAACCAGAGAAATTTGATCCTTCAAGATTTGAGGTAAATATCAGAGAAAAATTGTATTAAAAAAAATCCCACATAAATTCTACTATTGTCTAAGAGAAATCTTTTTGGGATATGACAGGTGTCTCCAAAGCCCAATACTTTCATGCCATTTGGCAATGGAGTCCACTCATGTCCAGGGAATGAATTAGCCAAGATGGAGATCTTGATCCTTGTACATCATCTGACCACAAAGTACAGGTCAGTAACAGATTTCATTTCTCATTCTAACTGAATTCTCATCATCTCATTAGAAAAAAAAAACCTTAAAAGTAAAGTTCCTAAAAATAGTACTCAAAATATAATTTTCTAATTTTTCTTTGTTCATTTCTGACAGGTGGTCTATGGTGGGCCCACAGAATGGAATTCAGTATGGGCCATTTGCTCTTCCCCAAAATGGTCTGCCCATTAAGCTATCTCTCAAAACATCATCTGCATAAGGCCTAATATTTATTGAGATGAAAAACCACAAATGGTTTTTCCTCAAGAAAGAAAAAAAAAGATGATGAACCACAAAAAAAATTCATCAAGAAAGACAAAAAAAGAAAAAGATATTATACAAAAATAAGTTCGAGATATCAATGACAGGCATCGCACGCAGGGACGAACCCTTCCTCACCCCATCGGGAGCTATAGACCCCAACAATTTTTTTTCTATTACTACTATCTTAACAATTGCAAAAAGCCCCCCATAAATTTGTATAATATAGTACTAGCTCCCTCAGGAAAAATTAGTTGGCTCGCACGTGCTTGACCAATCCAAAAGGCACAACCAAGACCAGACGTCACACGAGCTTGACCGCTTTTATAAGGCACGACCAAGACCGAGACCAAGACCCAAGACAGGCATTGCACGAGCTTGACCTAGTCAAGAAGGAATGACCAAGACCCAAGACAGGCATCACACTAGCTTGATCGGTCCAAAAGGCACGAACAAGACCGAGACGAGCATATAAGTTGAGGACCTAAAATTGTAAATACAAAGAGTTCCAATACTATGAGATATTCAAAGTCCAAAAAAGAAAACACAAAGGGTCTGATTCATTTTCCATGAAGAAAAGGAGAAAGATAGGGAGCAGGTAATTAATTATTAGTGTAACATATAGTAAGATGAAATTCATTTTAAAAAAAATATTATTTACTCATTTGCGTTAATTTTTATATATTTTTTAAATTCTGACATGTAAAGAAGTCCGCAAGGCAATTAATGAAAGGTCTATTATGACAACACATAGTTTTGTCAATTTCTTAAGATTATTGTTGTTTTTTGTTTCTGCTATGAAGATTGAGAAAATACATCATTACCTTTCTGAAGTATGATTTTGTTTTTAAAGACTTGAATTTTGAGGGGATTCTATTACCCCCTAAACAACTTTGAATTGATACAATTATCTCCTTTTCTTCCAATCCCAAATTCTGAAAAAATAGGTGTTAACCACGCACCCAAAGTTGACACGTGTTAATTACTTAATTCAATTAAATCATATTTTCTTTTTATTTTTCATTTTTGTTTATAACCCACTGTTCTTCTCTTCACCAACATTTCTTCTTTCTTTCTTTCTTTCGTCTTGTTGTGAGTAGTAATGTGTAGAACGGAAATATAACAACAACTATTTGTTAGAAATCTGGAAATGATCAAGTATGAAGACTTGCTGAGTCGACCAAATTCTTGATATATCCTTAAGATAATATTGCCCCGTATATCCTTTCAACGATTGTAATGGGAACTTATCTCCCAAGATAAAACAGCAATCAAACAAGTGAGCAAAGAGAATTCAAGTGTTTGCTTTGGAAGAAAGATCTTTGAGTGTTTTGTGATTGTAAGAGAGGAAGACAATTTCAGAGAGTTGTTGAGTGTAAGATGTCAAGTGTGTTTCCAAATGAGCCTTGTGTCTCATTTTATAGTGTGTAGATGATGACCCTCCAAATGACTAAGTAATGGCCATGAATGTCATGTTAATGCCTTGAATTTGGAGTTACAATTCAGCCAAGTAATGGCTGAATTCATGAGAAAAATAATGGAGAGTAAATACTCCAAAGTCAGCCCAAGAATCAGTTTTTAATTCACCTCTAACAGTTGAACGATCGAGAACCGCTCTTCGGAAGGAGCGCGACTTCAGCATAAGAACTCACCGAATCAAACGTCAATCGAGTCCCGCCGGAGGCGCCGCGACCCTTCAAGCGACGCGGCCCTTCTCGGTTTCGTGGTGATTTCTGATTCATTTCATCTTTACACATTATACACTTCTTCCTTCATTTACCAACGTGAAATCATTCGTCATTTGGCCAATAACCGTCTATTACCTTATGTCTCAAACAATTCGTATACGTACCAATATCTTTCCCATTAAGAAAATTTTGATCTTTGGCACTACGTGTGCACGTGTGTGAAAACAAGGTTTCCTACGTGCGGGGCCCTAATTTTCCGATTCATAATTAATAGAATTTACTTTATTTCACGTTTAATAAATATTTCCAACAATCCCCTCTTGGAAGAGATTTTGGTGCACGCACATGGTGTCTTTCTAACAATCACTTGGCGGAACGATGTTGCATCCGGAGAGGTAGCCGGGGCTTTGAACCTTCCATTGTAGAATACCATCGGACATATTTACTGCGCGGTGAACGTGATGTCTTGAACCGTCAGTGTTTAGTATATGCCAAGACAATGGTACCAACACAACACATTTCCTACTCAATCTTTCTAGTGTTTTGTCCATCGTGGGCCGTGGACACCCTTGGATTCTTAAGTGTGTTCATTTGAGGCGGTCTGTCCTCGCACTTAAATAGGTGGTTTCCTACAAGATATCATGTAATACCCCGCTACACAAGCGTTAGGAACCATTAAAAATTTCACCAACTTAACCTCAACTTTTGAGGATTATTAAAGGTTTGGAAACTTATCCTTTACCCCTCTTACAGGTAGAACTTTTTGTCTATCACGGGAACGACCTTGGATTATGTTTCTTAAGAAAGACACATTATCTGAAGTGCTCTTTCTTCCACCGAAGCGCTCACGGAACCTTACAGTTTAGTTTTCCCATTGAACCTTATTCCTGGGATCTCCAGTCTGTAAGGTGGGTGTCCACTATATCGGTTTTTATTATTTGGGTTTTAATCCTGTTCCCCTAGACAGGCAGAACAATTGATCTTTGGGTATTCCCTTCGTCAAGGGATCTGCTATATTTTCCTTATATTTCATGTAATCAATGGAAATAATACCCGAGGTGATCAACTGCCTAACGGACTCATGTCTCCGTCGAATATGACGAGACTTACCGTTGTATATTGAACTTCGTGCCCTTCCTAGAGCCGACTGACTATCACATTGGATCATTACAGAAGACACGTGTTTATCCCAACATGGGACATCCTCTAGAAAACCATGAAGTCACTCATCTTCCTCTACCGCTTTATCTAAAGCGATAAATTTCGACTCCATCGTGGATCGGGAAATAAGAGTTTGCCTAGAGGATTTCCAAGACACAGCTCCACCACCGATTATAAAAATATACCTGCTGGTGGACTTGATGTCGTCGCTATCAGATATCCAGTTTTTATCGTTGTACCCCTCTAGTACCGCTGGATATCTTGAATAGTGTAACCCGGAATGTATCGTGAACTTTAGGAACCGTAGTATCCTGTTCAACGCTTTCCAGTGATCCTCACTTGGATTTCGAGTGAACCTAGCCAATTTATTGACTGCATGAGCGATATCAGTCGAGTATAGTTTGTGATATACATCAGACTACCAATCACCTGCGCATATCGCTCTTGGCGTACAGGCTTACCCAGATATTTGTCAAGCTTTTGACTTATATCCAATGGTGTTGATACCGGTGAACTGTCGAACATCCTAAATTTCTTCAGTACATTCTCGATGTAGTCAGATTGAGATAAGACCAGTCCATTAGATGTCTTAGAGACCTTGATCCCTAAGATGACATCTGCAATGCCCATATATTTCATGTCAAAACACTGTTTTAACATGTTGTTAGTCTCTAGGATTATTCCAAGACTGCTTCCAGTGATCAACAAGTCATCTACATATAGACATATAATGACGAAGGATTTGACATTTCCTTTCATGTAGACACATTTGTCACCTCCATTAATGGTGTATCCTTTTGATAGTAAAGTACTATCAAATTTCTCGTGTCATTGTTTAGGGGCTTGTTTCAGCCCGTACAATGATTTAACAAGCCGACATACTTTTGTCTCTTGTCCTGGAACCACATACCCCTCAGGTTAATCCATATATATTTCTTCTTCAAAATCACCATTTAGGAAGACAGTCTTAACATCCATTTGATGTATTTCAAGATCCCGCAAGGCGGCAATATCTATGAGCATACGTATGAATGTCATTCTTGACACCGGAGCGTAGGTGTCGAAGTAATCAAGGCCCTCCTTTTGGCGATAGCCCTTGACTACTAACCTAGCTTTGTACTTGTCGATAGAACCATCTGCCTTTAACTTCTATTTAAGGATCCACTTACAACCCAACGGTTTGTGTCCTGGGGGAAGTTCTGCCAACTCCCAGGTATGGTTATGCAGAATGGATTCTATCTCACTTCTAAAGCTTCCTTCCAGAGCGGTGCTTCTGGAGTTGACAATGCTTCGGCGATTGTCAGTGGTTCATCCTGAACCAAATAAGCTACAAAGTCTGGACCGAAGGACTTGTCCTTCCGTGCCCTTTTGCTTTGCCTTGGTTCCATCTCTGAATCTTTCAAGTCCTGAGAATCTGGAATACTAAAATCCGAATCATCAGCTACTTCAGAATTTACTAGATCTGAACCGTTTCGATCTAGATAGTCAGTGTCTCCTAGTTCATCAGAGGTTTTCTCATAACTTCGTTTGCGAGAGGTTATGTTATTTTCCTTATATGGAAACGTGTCTTCAAAGAACCATGCGTTCCTTGATTCCATGATCGTTGTCGCGCCCGTTTTTGACCTCGGGGTCTGAACGGTATCCGCAACGTTGCTCTTTAGCGCGGTTCTCTGGATGGAGCAATAATGCTGATTTTGAGGAGTCGCCACCTAATTAGTTAAGTGAATTAGGGCACTTGATTTATTGCAATAAAAATACTGCAATTAATCTCCATTTAATGGTCTGCGAAATTAATGAGATTCTGGATCAGGGTTCTTTATTATCCTAAAGGGAAGGGGTTAGACATCCTTTAAGATCCGCTAACTTGCGGTTATCCGTTCAAACCTAGGTTAATTATTTATTGCCTTTTTATTCTACATATTCTAAGCAATTTTCATAATTTACAATTACAATGTTATGCAATACAGAATAATAAAGTTAAAATCAAATAAAACTCCGGGACATCTTTTAACCCTTTTTAGGGTTTCTGCACAAGACGATCTCCGGTACCTGCATAAACACTTAGTAAAAGTGTTAGTAATAGAATAAATAATTTTAAAACCAATGACAAGAATTAATTAGTAAAGCCAAAAATAAATTCGTCTTTTGTACAGAGGAGGCCTTGGAAATCAGACGGAGATTCCTTCATCGGCCAATATTGTTAAAACAATAAAATAAATAAAACATTCAGATCCGCGCCAAAACAATAATAGTTTTAAACACGGAGGGCTCAAATATATATAAAAATAAAGTGGGACTTCCTAACAAGTGCGGCTGCGAGAATTCGCTCTGCCAGCGCATGTTGGTTATCCGGTGTAAGTGGAAGAAATCTTCATTGCCGAGAAAGCTTCATTTTATTTTATTTTCCGTCTTTGCAACTGTGGAGGCCTTAAAAATCGACGAATAACTTTTTCATTGGCCAATAAGTGTAGTATCTTGTTCAAAATCAATGTACCAACAGTGTAGTACTTATTCTAAATCAGTTTAATAAAAATAAATCAAAGGGGCAAAATTGTAAAAATTTGCCCGAAATATTATGAAAACAGTAGAAACAGCAACAACGACACAGTGAACACGCTGGAATTTTTAGAACATCGCCGGAGTTTTCAAACTCCGACGGGTAGCCAAAAATCAGAAAAGCTACCCAAAAACAAGAAAGAAGAAAGAACTACGGCGTTTCGGAAATAACAATAAAACACAGCCGAAAAACATCAAACTATAGCCAATGAAAGTCGTCGGAAAGTTCCAACTGTCGCCGGAGTTTTAAACAAAACTCCGACAAGATTCAATAGTCCAGAAAATAATGTGAAATCAGTCAAATCACAAAACAGAGAAACAAACAGTAGCCGCGCCGGAGCTCAGGCTCCGGCCAGATAAAACAAAAATGAGAAAATCAGTTCCCACAACCAACAACACACCGTGGAATCAGCAACGTCTCGCCACGCCATCGGCTCTCGCGAGGCAAAACGATGCAAAGAAAAGAAAAGGTTACAGCGGTGGTCGACGAACTGGGAATGGTGGTTCGCCGATGGGTCTCGGCGATAGGGTGTGTTCGACGACGGGTATGTGTTTAGGGGAGCAGTGGGAGACGAGAACAGTGGTAGTCGACGTCGACAGGGGTTGGGGAGACGGGCAGTGTGTGTGTGTGAGAGACGAGGGAGAGAGGTGAGAAAGGTGAGGGGTTAGGAAGATGTAGTAGGGGAGTGTGCGGCTGAAGGTTAATTAGAATGGGGGTAGTGTTTTATTTATAGGGTAGATATTTAGGTTTAGGATTTGGTATTTTGGGGGGGAAAATAGATGAAAGTGTATTGGGCCTTATTTTTTGGGCCTCGGTTTGAGCCTCGATTTTGGCGGACTAGACTGATCCGGATTGTGTCTCGTACTGGACTGGTTTGACAAAAAATGCAAAGCGGGTTAATTATTTAAAAGAAAAAATTATTTAAAAAATGCAAAATTATCCAAATAAAAAATGCTGACGCTATAATAATAAAATGTCATATTTAAGAAATGTTTAATGTCTAATTAAAAGTAAAAACGCGGTGTCAATTAATTATTTAAATAGATGCAAACATTATTAAAATAAAACGACGGTGTAATAATAATATAAACATAATATTAACAAAGACTTCATGCTTAATTTAAAATAGAAAGATGCAATGTCATTTTGCGAAGAAATAAACATAGAATATTATGTAAAAAAATGTAAAAAATGATGATTAAAATGTGGTGTCCTAAAATGCTTAAAATTGCAAGAAATGACTAAAGAAATGGGTCAAAATTGGGTGTCAACAACTTGTCTCTCTTTGACCGAAGACGATGAAAGCGTTTTCGGACAAAGACGTTGACTTGTAGCCAATTTTGTCCCCATCGTCAGAATTAAAACAAAGATCAAGAAAAAGAATGGGCAAAAGCTGATGCAAATTCTAAATTTTGTCCCAGTGTCGAATTATGATGACACTGAGTCGTTGTGATGCCAAAATAAAAGACAAAGCTGATGTAGATTTAAAATTTGTCCCAGTGTCGAATTATGAGGACAATGGGATGCTACGATGCTAGAAAATTAAAGCAGGCAGACGCCGATTCAAAATTGTCCTAGTGTCGAATCATGATGACGCTGGGCTACTGTGATGCTGCAAAATTAAAGACAATGCCGACACAAATTCAAAATTTATCCCAGTGTCGAATTATGATTGACACTGGGTTACAGGTGATGTGGTTCTGTAACAGACAGGGTGTTTATAGATGTTGATAGCGTCATTGCATGGACGCGATGCATATGTTCGTCGTTGCATAGACGAATCATAGATGAAGCCGTTGCATAGGCTTACATGAAATGACGTCGTTGCATAGGCTTACATGAAATGACGTCGTTGCATAGACGTGATGTAGATGCTCGTCGTTGTATAGACGAAACATGATGAAGTCATTGCATAGGCTTAGAAGATGGCGTCGTTGCATAGACCCGATGCAGATGCTCGCCGTTGCAAAGACGAAACATAGATGAAGCCGTTGCATATGCTTACATGAGATGACGTCGTTGCATAGACGCGATGCAGATGCTCGTCGTTGCATGAACGAAACATAGATGGCCGCCAGATAGCTTACGAGATGACGTCGTTGCATAGACGCGATGCAGATGCTCGTCGTTTCATAGACGAAACATAGATGAAGCTGTTGCATGGGCTTAAATGAGATGACGTCATTGCATAGACGCGATGCAGATGCTCGTCGTTGCATAGACGAAACATAGATGAAGCCGTTGCATAGGCTTACGTGAGATGGCGTCGTTGCATAGACGTGATGCAGATGCTCGTCGTTGCATAGACGAAACATAGATAAAGCCGTTGCATAGGCTTACAATGAAATGGTGTCGTTTTATGGACGTACATGCTTTGTGACTCGCCTGGGTTGAGATAACGTCATTTCATAGACGTTGAGCGGTTGTAACCCGCATGGGCTTATTGTTGTGCTCCCGCCTTTGCTGATATAAAGATCATGCACTCAAACAAAACTTGTGAGTTTTTGAAAATGAGTGGTTGATTCGCGTCGACTTTGTAGCTTTGGCTCTTGACGCTTGCATGCTCAGACTTAAGCAAAAGGTTAGTGCATAACTGTTAAGGCAAAAATGATAACGCATGAATTTATAAGCAATGTAATTGTATGAGTAGAAATGTTATCCTGTAAAATGTGATGACGGTTGTATTGATGTGATGCTGCAAATGCTGAGATTTCGTCCTTGCACGGACGTGTTGAATGTTGTGAATGCTTGCTGAATTTGCGTCGCGATCACGCTACCGCGGACTTGTTGGATGCTGTGAATGCTTGCTGAATGCTCTGCGCGCTTGCTGGATGCTGTGAATGCTTGCTGAATGTTGCGATTGCTGATGTAGTCTCTGCACGGACTTGATGGATGCTGTGAAGGCTTGCTGAATGATGCGATTGCTGATGTAGTCTCTGCACAAACTTGCTGGATGTTGCGAATGCTTGCTGAATGTTGTGAGTGCTGATGTAGTCTCTGCACGGACTTAACTCTGGCGAAAATTGCTCATATCTCTTTTCGGAATAATCACATGCATTTTGTCGCACGCGAGCCAATGGGAAGATTTCTAATGGTGTGACCGAAGCCGACTTAGGCCTCCTACGTATCCTCGTGAGTGAATCAGGTCATGACGTAGTTCGTGATGCAAAAAATGATTGTACATTTTTTTTTAAAATGAGACCGAAGCCAATGTGGCCGCCTACGTATCCCGCTGACGGAATCAGGTCAAGACGTAGTTCGTGATGCAAAAAATGATTGTACAATTTTCAAAAAATGAGACCGAAGCCAATTTGGCCGCCTACGTATCCCGCTGAGGGAATCAGGTCAAGACGTAGTTCGTGATGCAAAAAATGACTGTATAATTTTCAAAAAATGAGACCGAAGCCAATGTGACCGCCTACGTATTCCGCTGAAGAAATCAGGTCAAGACGTAGTTCGTGATGCAAAAAATGATTGTACAATTTTCAAAAAATGAGACCGAAGCCAATTTGGCCGCCTACGTATCCCGCTGAGGGAATCAGATCAAGACGTAGTTCGTGATGCAAAAAATGACTGTACAATTTTCAAAAAATGAGACCGAAGCCAATGTGACCGCCTACGTATTCCGCTGAGGGAATCAGGTCAAGACGTAGTTCGTGATGCAAAAAATGATTTTTTACATATGTATTTTTTTTTAAAAGTGGAAAGACAACATCACGTTCTGACTTCAGTTGATACCAATAATTAGTATTGTGCGTAGGAATTCCGTTATTTACTTCCAGTATAACCGAGACTGACTTCTGGGTAATTCCTATAGTTTCAAATGGTACCTCAGACACCTAAGTATCGACACACTTGCTTGCAGCCAAGGTTTTGAACTACACGTAATCTTCACGTTTCAAATGCCCTCACTGAAGAAAGTCTCATTTCTCACATATATTCCAGTATTTTGAATTTTGGGATGTTTAGAGAAGTACGCTCACACTCAAAAGGATGTTCAATGCATGCAATTGTGGTACCATGTGATTGACCATCATGTAAGTATCCACTAATGTGAGAACCCTCAGTGTAAGATCATGTAGGGCTTGTCACGGGCTTGTAATGTAGGTTTGGGGAAAGGGATGAATATCATTTGGGTAAAAAGTGACTAATCCTTTCTCGAGTGTTGGACTACGTCCGTGCTTGATATTTGTGTGCTTTAATGCTGATCTGCTTTCTTCTTTTTTTTGTCCTAGTTTTTCTGTACTGACTTCTTTTTGAATCTTTCATTTGGAGCCCACTTTTTCCAAAGTTATTCTCTCATTTTATTCATTTTTTTTTAATGTCGGGGCTTTTGATTTCTTCTTTTTGTGAAGTCGCCCTTTGTGTTTCTCTTTTTCCTTTTGGGACTTTGACAATTTTGTCTTTGCAAACTTCGACGCAGAATTTTGTCAGCCACTTGCACATTTCTAAAGCGCTCAAGGAGGTCGAGCCAAGAGAGGGATAGTACGTACGCACTCAGAAAGGGTATAGATGTAATATGCGGTTGTCAAAAGAATACACTTTAGGCTCAAAGGGGTGTACTACGGATAATGTTATTTGGTAGGCTGAAAAAGCTCAAACGGGTCAAAGAAAGCCTACGATCACTTCCTACACCGAGTGTTACTCAGGATTTCGCCTCAACAAACATTCAGGCCAAGTTCTAGATCACAATGCAATGCAATTGAACTTATTCTAAAACTCACCACACAATGCACATGAAACGATGATGCTGGTTTCGTTCTTATCTTGAAAGCATGCAAGACAATGTCATTTACGGGTGAATAAGAGGTACCAAAAGAATCTATGGTTTACCACGAAATCAACTCATATTGATTATTACTCGTTCTTTCCTATGCACACTCCCAACTGTGTTGGTATAAACCAAGTCAAACAATGATACTTAAAAAAAATGTTTTTGTATTTTTGGATAACATTTTTTTTTTGTATTTATGAACAAAATATTTTTGTATTTTTTGAATAAAGGGTACCGAACCCGAATAGGGCTGCCTACGTATCTCATTTTTGACGAGAATCAGGTGTGCGTAGTTCGTTCAGATATGTTATAAAACGTATGATTTAAAAAGAATTTATTCATGAAAGAAATGCAAAAATAAAAGTTATGCAAAACAAATGATTGTTCACTATAAGACTAATGCAAAGTAAAAGAATGTAATGAGAAAATGCATGACTGTGATAGAATGAATGAAATGCATGAATGAATGTGCGTGATTGGATAAATGCAATGAATGAGTGAACCAAATGTCCCCCCTTTTTTTTATAGTGATGGTGTCGAACCCAAGATGAGTTGTCTACGTATCACACCGTATGGTGAGAATCAGACACGCGTAGTTCGGGATGATTATGTTGTAAAATGCATGATAAAGAATTATATAATAAATACTAGACATATCAATTGAATTTGCAATTATGTATAAAGATACAAAATATAGGATCCAGAGCGATGATTCGTTGAATCTGGTATAAGCTGACTTCTTTCCGTCAACATAACTCCAGCTCATTCTTGTGATGATTTTTTTTTTCTTCTTCCTTTTTTTTTGTTGTTGTCTGCCCTCGACTATTTGCGAGGACGGTCTTCCTGCAAAAAATATGACAAATGGGTGAGAGTAGGCAAGCCACAAAAATAAAAAAATGTAAGGGCGTGACAATATAGTCAAAGACTCCCCTGATTGGTTCGACCGAACTAGTGGTTGATGCTTCACAAAGTTCAAGTCGCGCTATTCAAGAGTGATTTACGCAGTAGAAATTCTGATTGCATTGTGACTACAAAAAGTGCAAAAATGCAAATGCTCGTAGTCGGAGTTATAAGCACATAGCATGATATGTACAGGGGTTAAAATGATAATTATTGCATTAAATAATATGTACAGAATTGCTAACGACAACAATAGTAAACAAAAACATGCAAATCAAGCGCGCGCCTAATATGCATGGGACCTCTCTATGCCAGAGGTCGGCCTAAATGCCAGATATACGAGATTGAGATAGATTGACCAAAGTTGCTAAACATTAATGTTTTTGTTAGAAATGACGACCAAGTGACGGTGCACTTTTTTCCAATTTCGGCGTGTCATGATCAGACTTGGATCCGTCTATCATCATCACGCTACACATAGTATGCTAATGGGTCGTTGGGTTGTGAAACCCGTCGACAAGTTTGGTGGATTTATAATTGTGGCATTAATACCAAGGATAAACCTACCTAAGGTAAATGCATGCCTTAAAATAAGGGTGATATAGCTCTATCTTAAGCTTTCTAAGATTTGGCTTACTAGACGCAAGGTTCCCGAGCGGACAACTCGAGTGAAAAGGCTACGCGGCTGATCAGACGAACCGATCTAACTCCGCGCAAGCGTCAACTCTTCTAAAATTTGGGTATTTTGAAAGAAATTCGCGGGTGCGCGAAGCACACCAACGCGTGTAGTGTGTGACAATGTGAATTTTCCAGAGTGGAAGAAATATGAGCGGAATGCCAGTTTAAGGAAAGCAGTAAAAGCAAATAACAATTAAAACAGTTAAGCATACAAGATTAAAGCAATCAATTTTAAGGCATTTAAAACAAATAAAATAAACCCAAGCAATAATAAACCTAGGTTTGCTATGGTCAAAAACCTGATTATCCCCAGCGGAGTCGCCATGTTGTCGCGCCCGTTTTTGACCTCGGGGTCTGAACGGTATCCGCAACGTTGCTCTTTGGCGCGGTTCCCTAGATGGAGCAATAATGCTGGTTTTGAGGAGTCGCCACCTAATTAGTTAAGTGAATTAGGACACTTGATTTATTGCAATAAAAATACTGCAATTAATCTCCATTTAATGATCTGCGAAATTAATGAGATTCTGGATCAGGGTTCTTTATTATCCTAAAGGGAAGGGGTTAGGCATCCTTTAAGATCCGCTAACTTGAGGTTATCCGTTCAAACCTAGGTTAATAATTTATTGCCTTTTTATTCTACATATTCTAAGCAATTTTCATAATTTACAATTACAATGGAATGCAATACAGAATAATAAAGCTAAAATCAAATAAAACTCCGGGACATCTTTTAACCCTTTTTAGGGTTTCTACACAAGACGATCTTCGGGTACCTGCATAAACACTTAGTAAAAGTGTTAGTAATAGAATAAATAATTTTAAAGCAATGACAAGAATTATTTATTAAAGCCAAAAATAAATCCGTCTTTTGTACAGAGGAGGCCTTGGAAATCAGACGGAGATTCCTTCATCGGACAATATTGTTAAAACAATAAAATAAATAAAACCTTCAGATCTGCGCCAAAACAATAATAGTTTTAAACACGGAGGGCTCAGATATATATAAAAATAAAGTGGGACTTCCTAACAAGTGCTGTTATACCCCGTATTTCTGGAGTATGTACGTGAGGACGTACGTACAAAAGTGTAGCCTTAAAAGTTTAGGCCTAGGACGTTTTTTTGGGCACAACCCACACAAGGAATCGTTTTCCGACGAAACGTTTTACACGACTCGCGTAGGGTAAATTCCGGCTATGTCATTTCTAATTTTTATGGATTTTTCCGAGCGACGAACCCTTTTGACCAACGAGAGGTGACACTTGTCACCTCAGTGGACGACAAGTGGCCTTTGCCTTGGGCGGTTGAGAGGCTTTGGGGCTTAGAACATGGACCTTTGTTTGTGGAGTGATTTGAGGAGTAGGTTAGGGGCACTGGGCAAATCTTGCCCTCCACTTGCCACTTGGCTTGATCTTGGCCATTGGTTGGCCATGTCTTAGCCTATAAATACCCCTCTCTTTGAAGACTTATTCATCACAAATTTCCAAGTCTAAATCCTCCTTCCCTTGTGAGCCATCGTCCTAAGCCTCATACCCCCCCTTTTTAGAAGCCTTGGCCGAATACCCCCCCTAGCCCTAGCCGAAACACTACCCCCTCCCTTGGTAGAAAAGTTGTCTTCTAGTATTGTTATAATGCCCAAAATACCCTAGCCCAAATCCCTTAGTCCTTAGTAGAAGTTGTGAAGAACTTCTAAGGTTTCTTGGAGCTACCGGAGCGTTCAACTTAGGAGTTAAACCTTGCTCAGGCGCGACTTTATCTAGGATATTATTGGGCTTACTGAGGTAACAAATCCTAACCCTCTTTTGAATAAGAGAATACTTACTGTTGTAGTATTAGAATAAGTATTAAATACTTAGAAGAATATCACAGAATAGAATCAATCTGTTACCACAAGAGAAAGGTTTAAAAGAAGAATAATCAAATCGCTTACATAGGATTTGTTTTCACGAGACTTGAGTAGCTCACCGCAGGGAAGATCGCCAATTTTCCGTAGGATATAGAACCCTCTGTTTAGAATCGTTTACAAGTAGTGCAACGTTGTTAGGCGTGTCGACTATTATAGCCGATTCTCTGCGCGACATATTCAACTTGGCGCATTTGAGAAGGTATGTGATTCTTCCTAAAGCATGATATTTTACAATATATATAGTACGCAGACGCATACGTGTTAACTGAATAATAACTACGGCAATGTCTTTTGACTTAAGCCTGAATAACACTTACGGCAATGCCTCACGGCTTAAGCCTGAATAGTAAAGATCTGAAAGCATTTCATAAAAATATTGAATCATTTTAAAACAGAAGCTTAAGAGTTATACTAGCTTTATGGGAAGTTAAGTATAACCACTTAAGATTGATAAAAGAAACAAGTTTGCCTATGTGTTTATAACAGACTTATGTTGAATTGTGAAAAAGAATAATAAGATGGTTTGATAAGTAGACATGATATGATGCTATGTGTGCTAGTATCTTGTAACGTTTGTATAAGAGAGTATCCTTGTCAGGCTTATGTTGTTTAAAGATAAGTCGTTATGTTAGTGTACTATCACTCACCTCTTGAGATGATACCGAGGTTAAGCCTCCGACGCGGTAGACTCGGCGATGCAGGACCATGATGCGAGAATACCTCATGCGGGTCCAGGGGGCCTGCGCGAGCTACGAGTTCCGTGTTAGTATGCGGGTTATGCCTCACGCGGCCTATGTGGCCATGCGACAACGAGTCCAGATACGCCGAGGAGTAGCTACCCTCGACGCGGGTTACACCTCACGCGCCCACGTGAGTGGCCTACGCGACTCGGAGTTCAGATTAGGCTTGCGTATGATGATGTGGGCGAGTGGCCCTGCTTTCGATCATTCGCGGCCTAGACAAGACCTATTACGATTACCTATTGTTGCTCTTGTTTGTGGTGTACTACGTGCGGTTTCTCGTTGTTTCACACATATTTGTAAACCGGTTTTAAAAATAATATGTTTTCATTTAAGTACTTTACGTTCGCATACTTAGTACTGTTGTAATCGACCTCCTTCGGGGCGCGTTCATGCCGCAGGTGGCAAGCAGTGCTAGATCCGCATCCTTAGGATCTCTTTGCAGTGTCGTGAGCTCCATCTTCTCCGAGGCTCTACTTTTGGTATGATCTCCTGTATTGTAGATAGTTTGTACAGTGGTATGACGGCCCCGTCCCGCCATAGTTGTATATTTCCTTAGAGGTCTGTAGTCATGTTGTACGATGTCGGATGAATCGCTAAACCTCGGTTTATATATATATGCCGAAAGGCGACGTTTGTTCACATAAATCGTGTCTTATTTTATAAATCGTTTCATGTCTTATTTTATATTTCCACGATTACTCGATGTATGACTACTGGGTGCCCAGAGGCACGACCACGCCCCGAATGGGTCGTGACAAAAGTGGTATCGTGAGCGATTAATCTCTGAAAGTGTCTATGCATCGTATCTAGTAGTCTTGATTATCGTGTGTTGCGCACCACACCAATAATCGTGAGGCTATAGGATATTTAGGATTGGTTTCCATTCTTCTCATTCGAGATCGTGCTTTAGAGTCGTGTTATAGGTCGACCTCTCTAACGTATTCCTTTCGTATGCTTATGCCTCCACGTAAGGCAACCCGCCCGAAGGAAAGGCAATAGGAGTCGCTAGCAGACACCCAGAGTCACGAGGGCTCGTGCCCGTCTATACGAGACGGCGAGTTCTATGACGCCGCCGGCCCCAACACAGACCACGC
This sequence comes from Przewalskia tangutica, assembly GCA_029844215.1. Taxonomy (NCBI): domain Eukaryota; kingdom Viridiplantae; phylum Streptophyta; class Magnoliopsida; order Solanales; family Solanaceae; genus Przewalskia; species Przewalskia tangutica. The sequence continues at coordinate 8,381,388 of CM056718.1, read as the reverse complement.
ACCCACACCTCCCGCCCCACACCGGGCGAGGAGTTAGGTATGCGAGACGGCCCACTATTGGCAAAGTCAGGCCCGACACGAGAGAGATTGACGCGGCGAGCCTGGGGCCTCAGCTCGCACCGTGGTGCACCCGAGGCGAATAGTTTGAGACTACGAGATTTCTTGAGTCAGAGCCCGCGAGTTTTTCGGTCGAGGCCGGAGGATGATCCGCAGGAGTTCATCCGTCGCCTACAGAGAATCATGAGGGTGATCAAGGCCTCTGAGGCAGTCCGTGACCTTTGTTCGCATCGGCCGCGTGATACCGCAATGATTGGTTTGATTCATGGGAGTTATCCCGGAGAGCACGCGTCCCCGCCTACTGGGATGAGTTCTCGAGGCTTTCCTCACTCACTTCTTGCCTCCACAGACGGCGAGGGCGCGGCCGATAGATTTTTACCATCGAGGCGAGAGGACGACCGCCGTGGAGTACAATGTCGAGTTTGATTCATCGCTCGATATGTCCCAAAGATTGGTAGCAGATATGGAGGATAGGGTGCACCGCCACGCCACCGCTAGATGATTACATGGCCGAGTCGTATGCGGGTGTTTTCTTCACCGGGTATGGACATTATCCGCATGCGCAGCTCACGCCTTGGATGCGGCGAACGCAGAGGTCGACGAGTGACAGAGCAGCGGTAAGGCGCCGGGACGGAGGGTCTTACGTGGCTATCGTGGGCGGCGCCTCAGTTAGCCTAGATTTGCACCACACCACCAGAGCACTCTCGCACCGCCCTCAAGACCAGAGTATTCGAGGGCGCATCGGGCCCTGTGGCTTCGGGCGTCCATAGTAGCAGAGATCGCCGACGACCACCCCAGTGTGGCCGATGGTAGATCCCATTACGGAAGTGTGGTATCGCTTTTTGGATCTTGTTACGCCAGTGGCCGCAGGTCATTTTGCGGGATCGTCCGACCGGGGCCAGTGGTAGGGCTCACCGTGTTCTGTTGCCGCTTCATCATCTCCTACGCTTACTCGCCGGAGGCAAGGTACTCATGGGTCGCAGGTCGCGCAGAGGTCGTGGCTCGTCCCGATTCTAGCGGTCCTCGAACCGCATTTATGCTTTGTCCACCGACAGATCGTGAGGCCTCACCGATGTCGCCACGGTACCTTATCGTTCGGGTTTGATGTGTATGCTTTGATAGATCCGGTTCTACTGGCCCCATATATCTCCCTTGTTGCTAGTAGGATAGTGGATAGAGCACGAGTCCATAGACCCTTTCGAGGTAGCTACGCCATGGGTGATTCGGTAGCTCGGCGGTATATAGAGCTTGTCTGTGACCATTTACAGTCGTCAGACCCTCGCCGACTTGATAGAGTTGGAGATGATTGACTTCGACGTGATTATGGGGATGGATTGGCTAGCTTCGTGCTACGCCAATGTAGACTGCAGAGAGAGAGTAGTACGGTTCCAGTTTCGGCGAGGGCCATTGTTGAGTGGGAGCACCAGACGCCGGTGGTAGGTTTATTTCCTACCTCGGCTAGGAAGATGGTGCGGCGGGTATATCTACCATCTCGTTCGGGTGTTTGATAATCGCCGCGTACCAGATTTTCATCGGGCCCAGAGTCACGAGTTCCCGACGTGTTTCGGATGACCTCCGCATCCTCCCGAGAGGAGATCGAGTTTTGTATAGATGTGTTGCGATACTCGGCTTATTTCCATTCCGCCATACGTAATGGCACTGCCGAGTTGAGGAGTCAAGGACCACCGAGGGATTTTACGGAGAAGGGTTTTATCGGACCTAGTGTTTTTCCCGAGGCGCGGTATTGTTCGTAAAGAAGGGCGACGCCGCGCATGTGTTGACTACAGCGGTGAACAAGGTGACCATTAAGAATGATACCCCTTCCCGTGATTGATGACTTGTTCGACCGGTTGCAGGCGCGTGATGTTTCTCCAAGATTGACCGCGATCGCTATCATCGTTCGTGTCGAGAGTGGATGTCCCAGATCGCATTCGGACCCTGACGCATTATGAGTTCAGTGGTCATGTCTTTGGTTGACCAATGCTCGTGAGATTCATGGATTTGATGAACCGAGTGTTCAAACCATTTTGGACACGTTTGTGATAGTGTTCATTGATGATATCTTGGTTTATTCTCGCCAGAGCGAGCACGCGAGCATTTGGCGATCAGGCCGACAGCTTCTCAGACCAGCTTGTACGCCAAGTTTTCCAAATGTGAGTTTTGTTGACTTGATGGCGTTTCTTGGGCATATTGTCGGGCCGATGGCATTCAGTGGATACGCCAAGATCGAGCGATGACTTGGCCGAGACCTACTACTCCGGCAGAGGTTCGCAGCTTTACGGGCCTTGCAGTTATTATCGGCGGTTCGTGGAGAAGTTTGCTTCTATCTACGCACCATTGACTAGCCGACTCGAGGCGCCAAGTTCGATGGATGATGCTTGTGAGCGTGGTTTCCGATTCTTGAAAGAGAGATCGACGACCGCCCGTTCTTACTTCCGCAGGTCCGCACGGTTATGTTGTGGTATTGTGACGTCGGGCATCGGTTGGGATGTGTTGATGCAGCATGGAAGAGTTATAGCATATGCATCCCGACACCTGAAGAAACACGAGGAACTACCCCACCCATGATTTGGAGTCGGGCACCGTGATTCACGCTTTGAAGATCCGGAGGCACTATTTGTATGGGGTTCACGTGGATATTTTTACGGACCACAAGAGCCTCCAGATATCTTGACCAGAGGAGTCGAACTTACACTGCAGACGGTGGTTAGAGTTGCTTAAGGATTATGATATTGATATCTGTACCACCCGGAAGGCCAATGTCAGGCGTATGCTCTTAGTCGTAGGTCGGGGGAGCCTATCGACGCGACAGAGAAGGCGGACATGGTTCGTGATTTGCACGATTAGCGAGCCTTGTGTCCGCTTGATTGATTACGATAGCAGTGGGGTTAGAGTTCGTGAGGTTGCCGAGTCTTCCATCGTCGAGGAGGTGAAGAGGCAACAGCTCGAGGATCCACTTTGATTCGATATCGTGATCTGACTCTTCGTGAGGCGCGGTCCTCGAGGTAGCACGATGGGGTGCTAAGGTTTGAGGGCGATTGTGTGTTCCAGATGTTTCGTGACTTGGCGCAGTTCTTGGGAAGCACACGCACAAGCGTTACTATCCATCCGGTCGACCAAGATGTACCACGACCTTAGATCCGTATTGGTGGGATGGCTTGAAGAGGACGTTGCGAGTTCGTAGCTCAATGCCCGTGTTGTCGCAGTGAAGGTAGAGCACCGAGGCCCGTGGTTTGTTACGCATTGAGATCCCGACCGAAGTGGAGGTAATCAACATGGACTTCATCACAGATTACCTCGCACTCGGAGGAGACATGATTCTATATGGGTTATCGTCGACGGTCGAAAATCAGCCCACTTTCTTCCCGTCAGACGACTTTTTCTACCGAGGATTATGCCGACTTTACATCCGAGAGATTGTCGATCGCATGGAGTCCCTACTTCGATCATATCGCATGGGAGCCCGCCACGCTAACTTCGAGGTCCTTCCGCAGGGTTTAGGACGCAGTGAGCCCGAGCATCGCATTTCATCCACGCATGCACGACAGCAGAGCGCACTATCCGCACTCTTGAGGATATCTCGCGAGCCCGTGTTATTGACTTCAGTGGTAGTTGGGAGGATCATTTGCCTCAGTTGAGTTCGCGTATAATAATAGCTACCACCCAAAGATTCGATGGCGCCTTTACGAGGCCTTGTATGGGCGGAAGTGCAGATCGCCTATAGGTTGGTTCGATGTGGGTGAGGTGCAATGAGTGGGACCAGATTTGCGCAGCGATGGATAAGGTGAAGCTTATCCGAGGCGCTATCGACACTCGAGTCGCATGAAGTCGTATGCAGATCATCGTCGCGGATCTTGAGTTCGAGGTTCATGATTGGGTTTTCCTAAGGTGTCACCCACGGCGGTGTGATGCGATTCGGGAAGAAGGAAACTCACCAAGGTACATCGGGCCGTTTCGATTGTCCGCAGTGGTGCAAGGTTGCCTATGAGTTGATCTGCCGTCCGATCCGGAGGCGCATCCGGCTTTTTCACGTATCTACTTTGAGAGATGTATCGGATCCATCTAGTGGTACACCGATTGACGATGTCCAGTGTGACCAGGGGTTATCGTATGAGAGATTCCCATAGCGATAATCGATCGTCGTGTTAGCGTCTGCGACGGGCGGACGTGGCTTCCATCAAAGTCTTGTGGGCGAACGAGCTCGGGAGGAGATGACGTGGGAAGGCGGCGAGGACATGAGGCGTATATCTCACCTATTTCCCACACCTCCGTAATTCACTTTCCTACTTGTAAATCTTCATTATCGTTTATGCCTAAGTATTGTTCGCGGCCGTGTGTGGCATTTGCAATCGTTTAAGTTATGAAGAACCTTATCGATAATCGTCTTGGGAAGGAACATTCGACGAATGTTTCGGCGAGGAGAATGTTATACCTCGTATTTACGAGTATGTACGTGAGGACGACGCATAAAAGTGTAGCCTTAAAAGTTTAGGCCTAGACGTTTTTGGGCACAACCCACACAAGGAATCGCTTTCCGACGAAACGCTTTACACGACTCGCGTAGGTAAATTCCGGCTATGTCATTTCTAATTTTTGCGGATTTTTCCGAGCGACGGAACCCTTTTTGACCAACGAGAGGGTGACACTTGTCACCCTCAAGTGGACGGCCAAGTGGCCTTTTGCCTTGGGCGGTTGAGAGGCTTTTGGGGCTTAGAACATGGACCTTTGTTTGTGGAGTGATTTGAGGAGTAGGTTAGGGGGCACTTGGGCAAATCTTGGCCCTCCACTTGCCCCCCCACTTGGCTTGATCTTGGCCATTGGTTGGCCATGTCTTAGCCTATAAATACCCTTCTCTTTGAAGACTTATTCATCACAAATTTCCAAGTCTAAATCCTCCTTCCCCCCTTGTGAGCCATCGTCCTAAGCCTCACTACCCCCCCCCCCCCCCTTTTAGAAGCCTTGGCCGAATACCCCCCCCTAGCCCTAGCCGAAACACTACCCCCTCCCTTGGTAGAAAAGTTGTCTTCTAGTATTGTTATAATGCCCAAAATACCCTAGCCCAAATCCCTTAGTCCTTAGTAGAAGTTGTGAAGAACTTCTAAGGTTTCTTGGAGCTACCGGAGCGTTCAACTTAGGAGCTAAACCTTGCTCAGGCGCGACTTTATCTAGGATATTATTGGGCTTACTGAGGTAACAAATCCTAACCCTCTTTTGAATAAGAGAATACTTACTGTTGTAGTATTAGAATAAGTATTAAATACTTAGAAGAATATCACAGAATAGAATTGAACTGTTACCACAGTAGAAGGGTTTAAAAGAAGAATAATCAAACTGTGCTTACATAGGACTGTTTTCACAGTAGACTTGAGTAGCTCACCGGGTAGGGAAGTACTGCCCAATTTTCCGTAGGATATAGAACCCTCTGTTTAGAACTGTTTACAAGTAGTCTGAACGTTGTTAGACGGTTCGACTATTATAGGTCGATTCTCTCGCGACATATTCAACTGGCGGCATTTGCCACGAAGGTATGTGATTCTTCCTAAAGCATGATATTTTACAATATATATAGTACGGTAGACGTACATGTGTTAACTGAATAATAACTACGGCAATATCTTTTGACTTAAGCCTGAATAACACTTACGGCAATGCCTCACGGCTTAAGCCTGAATAGTAAAGATCTGAAAGCATTTCATAAAAATATTGAATCATTTTAAAACAGAAGCTTAAGAGTTATACTAGCTTTATGGGAAGTTAAGTATAACCACTTAAGATTGATAAAAGAAACAAGTTTGCCTATGTGTTTATAACAGACTTATGTTGAATTGTGAAAAAGAATAATAAGATGGTTTGATAAGTAGACATGATATGATGCTATGTGTGCTAGTATCTTGTAACGTTTGTATAAGAGAGTATCCTTGTTGTGCTTATGTTGTTTAAAGATAAGCTGTTATGTTAGTGTACTATCACTCACCTCTTGAGATGATACCGGAGGTTAAGCTGCCCTCCGATGCGGGGTAGACTCAGGCGGTCTGGGACCATGATGCGAGAATATCTCATGCGGGTCCAGGGGGCCTATGCGGAGCTACGAGAGTTCCAGGTTAGTATGCGGGGTTATGCCTCATGCGGTCTATGTGGCCATGCGGACAACGAGTCGGGGCGATGCAGGAGTAGCTACCTCGATGCGGGGTTACACCTCACGCGGGCCCGTGAGTGGCCTATCGCGGACTCGAGTCGAGATTAGGCTTGCGGGAATGATGATGTGGGCGAGTGGCCCTGTTTCGATCATTCGCAGCCTAGACAAGACCTATTACAGTTACCTATTGTTGCTCTTGTTTGTGATGTGGCACTACGTGCGGTTTCCTTGGTTGTTTCACACATATTTGTAAACTGGTTTTAAAAATAATATGTTTTCATTTAAGTACTTTACAGTTTCGCATACTTAGTACCTGTTGTACTGACCTCCTTCGGGGGGCTGCGTTCATGCCGCAGGTAAGGGCAAGCAGGTGCTAGATCCGCATCCTTAGGATCTCTTTGCATTGGTGTCAGGAGCTCCATCTTCTCCGGAGGCTCTACTTTTGGTATGATCTCCCTGTATCGTATATAGTTTGTATGCAGTCGGGGTATGGCGGGCCCTGTCCGCCATAGTTGTATATTTCCTTAAGTGCGTAGTCATGTTGTACAGTGTCGGATGTAACTGCTAAACCTGGTTTATATATATATGCCGAAAGGCGACGTTTGTTCACATAAACTGTGTCTTATTTTATAAACTGTTTCATGTCTTGTTTTATATTTCCGCTGATTACTCTGATGTATGACTACTTGGGTGCCCCGGTAAGGCACCAGTCACGGGCCCCGGAATGGGTCGTGACAAGTGCGACTGCGAGAATTCGCCTTGCCAGCGCATGTTGGTTATCCGGTGTAAGTGGAAGAAATCTTCATTGCCCAGAAAGCTTCATTTTATTTTATTTTCCGTCTTTGCAACTGTGGAGGCCTAAAAAATCGACGGATAACTTTTTCATTGGCCAATAAGTGTAGTATCTTGTTCAAAATCAGTGTACCAACAATGTAGTATTTATTCTAAATCAGTTTAATAAAAATAAATCAAAGGGGCAAAATTGTCAAAATTTGCCCGAAATATTATGAAAACAGTAGAAACAGCAACAACGACACAGTGAACACGCTAGAATTTTTAGAACATCGCCGGAGTTTTCAAACTCCGGCGGGTAGTCAAAAATCAGAAAAGTCACCCAACGATGCTTGATGGCAAGACTATCAGCGTTTGCTGGAAATAACAATAAAACACAGCCGAAAAACATCAAACAATAGGCAACGAAAGTCGCCGGAAAGTTCCAACTGTCGCCGGAGTTTTAAACAAAACTCCGACAAGATTCAATAGTCCAGAAAATAATGTGAAATTAGTCCAATGACAAAACAGAGAAACAAGCAGATTCGCGAGCTCGGGCTCGTGAGATAAACAAAAATGAGAAAATCGGTTCCCACAACCAACAACACACCAAAGGGAATCATAACGTCTCGCGATCGCGGCGGTCGGCTCTGCGAGGCGTAAACGATGCAGCAAAGAAAAGGTTCTGAGGTGAGGTCGGCGGAGCGATGGGAATGGTGGTTCGCCGATGGGTCTCGGCGATAGGGTGTGTTCGACGACGGGTATGTGTTTAGGGGAGCAGTGGGAGACGGGAACAGTGGTAGTCGACGTCGACAGGGGTTGGGGAGACGGGCAGTGTGTGTGTGAGATAGACGAGGGAGAGAGGTGAGAAAGGTGAGGGGTTAGGAAGATGTAGTAGGGGAGTGTGCGGCTGAAGGTTAATTAGAATGGGGGTAGTGTTTTATTTATAGGGTAGATATTTAGGTTTAGGGTTTGGTATTTGGGGGGGGGGGGGGGAATAGATGAAAGTGTATTGGGCCTTATTTTTTGGGCCTCGGTTTGAGCCTCAATTTTGGCGGACTAGACTGATCCGGATTGTGTCTCGTACTGGACTGGTTTGACAAAAATGCAAAACGGGTTAATTATTTAAAAGAAAAAATATTTTAAAAATGCAAAATTATCCAAATAAAAAATGCTGACGCTATAATAATAAAATGTCATATTTAAGAAATGTTTAATGCCTAATTAAAAGTAAAAACGCGGTGCCAATTAATTATTTAAAGAGATGCAAACATTATTAAAATAAAGCGACGGTGTAATAATAATATAAACATAATATTAACAAAGACTTCATGCTTAATTTAAAATAGAAAGATGCAATGTCATTTTGCGAAGAAATAAACATAGAATATTATGTAAAAAAATGCAAAAAATGATGATTAAAATGCGGTGTCCTAAAATGCTTAAAATTGCAAGAAATGACTAAAAAATGGGTCAAAATTGGGTGTCAACAATCGTATCTTCAGAAATGTGTGATCCAACTTGTGCACTATGAAGCGATAAGCACTACTATTATTGGCATATCCGATGAATATGCAATCCACAGTCTTAGGTCCAATCTTGACCTGCTTTGGCATATGTACTTTTACCTTGGCCAGACAACCACATACCTTCAAATACTTGTAGGTAGGTTTCTTTCCTTTCCATAGCTCGTATGGAGTCTTGTCTTTACCCTTGTGTGGGACTCTGTTAAGAATCTTGTTTGAGGTAAGGACAACTTTTCCCCACATGGTTTGAGGGAGGCCCGAATTGATGAGTATAACATTCATCATTTCCTTTAGTGTTCGGTTCTTGTGTTTAGCAATCCCGTTTGATTGAGGTGAGTAAGGAGTCGTTGTTTGATGAACTATACCCGATTGGGTACAAAGTTCTTCAAAAGGTGCTACATATTATCCCCCTCTATCGCTACGGATAATTTTAATCCGTCCGCCTAGTTGATTCTCAACTTCTGCTTTGTAGCGTTTGAATGTTTCAAAGGTTTCATCTTTACTTTTTAGTAAGTAAAGATAACAAAATCATCTATGAAAATCACAAAATACTTGTTCCCCCCTCTAGTTTGAGCGAAATTCAAATCACATATATCAGTGTGTATAAGTTCTAGAGGAGTGGTATCCCTTTCGACGGATCTAAAAGGACTCTTGGAAAGTTTTGCCTCTATGCACACCTCACACTTACGTTGAGAGTTTATGTCAATAGATGACAATAATTCCAGCTTTACCAATCTTTGGATAGATTGATAGTTTACATGTCCTAATCTATGACGCCATAGATTAGATGACTCAATTAAGTAATTAGAAGATGCAATTTTTATTGATAGTTGAAACAGAAGGCATTACAGGTGCAACATTGAACTTAAATAGGCCTTCACAGACGAAGCCCCTTCCTACAAAGGTTCCATTTTTAGTGATTACAAACTTGTTAGCCTCTAACACTAGCCTAAAACCAACATTTACTAATAGAGGTCCAGAAATTAAATTTCTTCGAATTTCTGGGACATGCATCACTTCCTTCAGAATCAGCTCATTTCCGGACGTCATCTTTAGGGTCACATTTCCTACCCCCAACACCTCTGAAGAAGAATTGTTGCCCATGAACAATTTCTTATATGTGACTGGTGTATATGTGGAGAAGACATTTTTATTGGAACAAGGGTAGCACCCGTGTCTAGCCACCATTGCACCAGATTCTCAACAAGGTTAGCTTCAAGAACTACCGCCGAGAACTCCTCAATCATATCGTTGATGAGCGTGTCTTCAACGATATTAGCCTTGACCTTTCCTTTGGCCTTATTCTTACGTTTGAGCTTGCGGCAGTCTTTGGCCATGTGACCAACTATACCACAGTGGTTACAATTTCCCTTGAACTTTTCAGTTGTTTGGTGCTTGCCTTCCTTCTGGAACTTCCGCTTCTTGCTTGAGTTTCCTTTGACTTCCGTCAGGTTTGCCTTAGCCTCAGTGGGTTGTTTTCCCTTTGGCATGACCTTCTTATTGTCTTCCTGAATCTAGAGTTTGACAATAAGTTCATCTAGGGTCATCTCCTTTGTTTTGAGTTTTAGATAGTTCATAAACTCAGTCCATGAGAGAGGCAACTTCTCGATTAATGCCCCAACCAAGAATTGTTCGTTGGGCTTTAATCCTTCAAAATCCAGGTGATATAGAATCATTTGGAATTCCTGGACTTGGGATGTCACACTTTTGTTGTCCACCATTTGAAATTTCAGAAACTTCCCAATGATGAACTTCTTACTACCCGCATCTTGGGTGTTGTACTTTTTCTGAAGTTTGTCTCATAACTGCTTGACAGTTTCAACGGTGCAATATACCATGTATAGTGGATCGGACAAACTGTTTAGAATATAGTTCCTACACATGAAATCACTATGTTTTCATGCTTCGTGAACCATCCTCATGTCGTCAGCGACATGGTTACCTTGGCCCCCTCCCGCCAAATTATTTGGCTGAGGGTACACGTCTTCCCCAACTAGTGGAGGATCTTCGGTTATGAAACGTGACATTCCCATAACCGTCAAGAAAAACAACATCTTTTACTGTCATCTTTTAAAGTGAGCACCCATGAACTTTTCAGGACGTTCATGGTGAAAACCAGCAGTGTCAGGGCGATGGCGCCCTCGAGGAGTTGCAAAGGCATTGTGAATGCCTCCAACATGAGTATAGTTGTTGTTGACGCCTTGGGTAGGAGCAAAGGCACTATAAGTGCCCGGAGCAGTAGTGGAGGCATTGGTTGTGCCAAAGGCAGTGGCGGTGGCACTTGACGTACCAAAAACAGTGGCACTTGGCGTGCCAAAAGCAGTGGTTGGGAATGCATTAGAAATGCCATGATCAGTGGTGACACTAGGAGTGCCAACAATAGTGGAGTTGAAGGCAACGTTAGTGCCTTAAGTAGTGGGATTGAAGACAATGGGATTGCCTTGAGCATCGGTGGAATTTTCAGTGTTGAATTGGTCTTGTCCAGTCATGTTGTTGTTGAAATAGCCAATATTATCTTAAGCTTGTGAGTAGTAATGTGTAGAACGAGAATATAACAACAACAACTATTTTTTAGAAATCTGGAAATGATCAAGTATGAAGGTTTGATGAGTCGACCAAATTGAAAAATCTTTAAGAGTAAATGTAGCGAAAAAAATAAAGAAAACATAGGTTATATTGATTATATAACCTATGACGGTCAGTGACCGAAAGTATTGTATATATTTATATACAATTGAATAAATTCCTTCTTATACAATATTACAAAATAATACAAAAGGAATTAAAAAGTTGAAGTCGCAGATGACTTCTGCCTGAAAATCTACCTAAATAGACATAGACAACATCTCATTACAATTGCTTCAATAAAGAACAAATCTAGAATATGGGCAGCAATTATAATGTTGGTCAGAATGTTGTCGACACGCTCAGACAACACTTGTGATCCAATTTTCTGACGAATATATCGGAGAGCTCTATTGATATTTTTTCTAACTTTTTCTGGATATCGATTCACTGAAGCAGCCTATCTATTTATAGTAGAAGGTCTTCCTTGAAATGCACATTGAATCGTTGTAGATGTTGAGAGAAAGATGGGCAGCCGATAGGGTTTGTTGGAGAAGATTATGGAGCAAGATCCTCTAAATTCTTGAACTTGTTCCCCAAGCTTAGCAACAACTTTGACTTGTTCTTCCCACGTTTTTATCAGCTCCAAATCACATTACCAAGTCACTTTACGATCTAAGTAAAAATCCCACGGGAATTGCTTCAGTCCGTGAAGTAAGGAAAAACAGTTATACAGAATGTTGGTCCAAATGTCGTGACATTTTTTCCAACATTTCTGAATTTTAACTTATTACTAAAAATGATATGTTGGGCAAAATGTCACAACACCAAACTCAACATTAACATTCTCTCCCTTTTTATCATTTTCATGTTACACCTTGTAAGTTTAAGGCGGTAATTAGATAACGTAATTAAGAAAATAAGATTCGAATATTGGATATTAAGTATGTTTATATATGCTAATCCGGAAGTTAGTATACGAGGGATGTGATTCCGGAATAATTTTGGTGAAAACGAGTGTGACGATGGAAATTGTTAATTGTAGTTGTGTATTCCCAATGGGGGTTGTGGATTAGTGTCGTATTATAAGAGTTATGATATTAAGAATACGAGGCCTTACGAAATTTTCGGGATTTAAAAGATGTGGGGTTAAGATTTATTTTTATTAATTGAGGGGTTGATTTAAATATAATTAAGGACCATAGTGTAACAAGTAAATTGCAGATTTTGCCCTTACACCTCATTAACCTCTCATCTTCTACATTATTCAAAACACTCTCACTTTTCCTTTCCCTCACCCTCTTAGCCGATTTTTCTCCCATTACCACACCAAATTGAAGCTCTTTAATTCATCTTCCAAGATTAAATCACTCTACAAATTACAAGCTAAGGAAACACCACAGAACAGTGAGGAAATCGAAAAACTGCTAGCCGAATTTAAGCTTGGAATTTCCAGATTTTGGGTCAAGTTTTTGGAAGAAAAATGAGTAAAGAATGATGGATTAACATTGTAGAATTAGTGCATGTCATTTTGATTTGAAGAAACTGATAAAATGGTGAGAATAAGGCAGTGAAGTCGCGGGCTGCTGGGCAGATTTTCGGGACTGTTTTGGGGCAAATTTAAGGTAAGAAATTCTTCTTCTTATGGTGTAATTGAAGTTGCATGTTGTTGTAGATTAAGAATTGAACTTGTGTTAAGAGTTGAACTTAGATTAAGAGAAAATGGGAGTGAGACAATGCATGTGATTGTTGTAATGTTGTTGGACCGATTTTGGAAATAATTTTACTTATTTTGGATTTGTTGTGTTCGATTGTTGTGTTGTTAATTTCATCACTAATTGCATGTTAAAAATGCAGGAATCTTGATGCTTTAAGTGGTAATTGTCATATGAAAGTGTTGGAACATAAATTGGATGTTAAGGAATTAAAAGAAGGGCTATGGTATTATGTTGTTTGGACTGTGACATGCTAGAAATTGTTGGACATTGTTGGCTCAATTCTAAGGGCTGTTTGCGGGCTGTTTTTGTGGTGCTATAATGCTGAAAATTTAGTTACAATTATGCATGTCCAATGTGGTTATTTCTAACGTATGTCCCAAAAGAATTAAAATGTAAAAGAGGTGTTATGTTGCACGTTATAGGGCTTGAACTCTTGTTGTTGTTGCTAGAGTTGATGGACTGTTTTAAAAGGTTGTGTTAATATGGATTAAGGGTTGAATTAATATAAGAAATAGTGTCTTAATCACCCTGGTTGTTGTTTTGGTTGTACTCCGTAAATATAAAGGGAAAGAATGTAGAATGAAGGTGTATACCAAGTATATGGATTGTTTTGGGTTATATTCTTACGTTGTGGTTGTTATTTGGTATTGCTGGCTTGATTCGTAAGTTATGGGTATGCACATAAATAGGGGAAGTGCTGCCCGAATTTCTATAGAAAGAGAGTTATCATTAGATTAACCTATACTAGTGATCATAAGGTTAATGGACGTGTTACTATTATTATAGGTTGAAGTGCTAGTCAAGGCGTATTTAGATTATTGAGTTGGTTAGTTCGGCATTAAGGTATGTGAAACCCTTCCTTCTTTCTTTTGGCATGATTTAATGAACGTAAGGCGGACGTACATGATTTCTACACAGTTTAATTCCTAAAGATATGTGTCATATGATAGTGCATTTTAGCTATTCCATTAAGATACAAATGATGATTTGATATGTATAAGGCTACTCATGATATTCTATTCGTGCTAATGTGAGTATATAATTTCACCGCGTCCCGGGCCAGGCAGATACGCGCGCAGATACCTTATATGACTTTACCGCGTCCCAGAATGGATCGGGCAGTATACCTTATATGACTTTACTGCGTCCCAGAATAGGCCGGGCAGTATACCTTATATGACTTTACCGCGTCCCAGAATGGGCCGGGCAGTATACCTTATATGACTTTACCGCGTCCCAGGATGGGCCGGACAGTATACCTTACACGACTTTACCGCGTCCCAAAGGGCCGGAAAGTTTATGTATATATGATGATTTTATATGGACATACATGACTCTCACTTTATAAGGCACCGTTGAAATGGTAATTTGATTATTATACTTGTCTCATGATATTCTTTGGCCAGTTATGATCTTTCTTACAGTACATCATGTTTTACATACTCAGTACATTATTTCGTACTGACTTTCCTTAGGGGCCTGCGTTCATGTCCGCAGGTACAAGTGCTCAGTTTGGTGATCCTCCAATCTATGTTCCTGCTCAGCTGTCTGGAAAGATCCCTTGATTCAGAGCTTTTCTATTTTGGTACAGAACCTTTATTTTTGACTTATGTATATTTAGGGGCACGACGGGGACCTGTCCCGTTATATTTCATTACCTTTCTTATAGAGGTGTGTAGACAGTTGTGGGTTGTACATATGTGGAGTTGTAAACCTGTTTTGGTATATGTGTTGTTGTATTTCATTTTGGGATGTTTCCGTATATAGTGACAGCCTTCTCGACTTGCGTCCCTTGTTATATTTGATTTAGATGTGACTCCTCAAGAGACAGGGTTGTACATGTGTAAGGCAGTCTTGCCGGCTTGCCTATTCGGACATATGTTATGTTTGCAGCGTTATGCTGCCGGATTTCATATTGTCCTTAGTGTCAAATTGATTACATGTGACAGGTTAGTATAATGGCGTCCAATTAGGGCGCTTAGTCACGGCCTGTCGGGTCGGGTCGTGACACTTCACAAAACCTATTCTAATCTGTGCAAGTGACTTATGGTAATGTCACAGATGTTCTCCCAACATCTATGATTACAATAATGTTCCTCCTTAACCTGTGATGACATATAAATACAATATATACAAACAATATATATATATATATATTCCATACTTATAGGATTAGAGAAATAAAAATAGTCATTTAAACACATCATCCAAAATAAAAAAATTGTCAGATCATTGTTAAATACATCCCAAATTTGCAAACCAAACAACAAACCATAATCCACATTTAACAACCAGATAATATTCATCAGTAATAGCGATTCACTATTAGAAATTATCCCTTGCATGTCATGCATCGATAGTAGTTTTCAGCCGATTTGTACTTTTGCATGATCTCAGCTTGCTCCTTCCTCTGTCTGGCAGCTTCAGCTTCAGTTTTTGCATGATCTCAGCTTGCTCATTCCTCTGTCTGGCAACTTTAGCTTCAGCTTCAACACTTTGCCTTGTATCTTTAGTTTCTGCTCTCAGCCTTAGCCTTGTCAGCAAGACTATTCTTCCAACAACCTCTTCTCTCTGCATGGCAGCATCCACAGATTCTTCTGCAGCAACACCTTCTCCACCTTCTCCACTCGTGCCTTCACCAGCCTCTCTCTGCTTCCCCTGTGTAGATTTATCCCCCCCTTTTTGTGAAGATAGCAGAAGTAGGAAATGGTCTCTAGCTTGAACTAACATTATCAACTCCAACAATTTATAAATTAATTTTAGCAATCTGTTCCACAAGTCAATTTGTAGACATTTCAGACTGTCTTGGACCAGTGTTGCCTTGAATGCTGGGAACATTCCTGGCAACATATTCCTTATCTGCCTATTTTGTCCATGGGAGGTCAATCACTTTCTCTTTGCTCTTTAGAATAACTTTATTGGTAGTGTAGAGTTCAAGAGCTTTCCCCAAAATATCTATTTTCAAAGGCTCTAGGCTTTGGCTAGTTAGTACTTTGAAAATTTTAGAAGGAAAAAGAAGGATGGAAGTTGATTTGTTTTCTACCAGGTTGGCAATTTGATAGAAAATTAACTTTTCTAGATCAACTTTGAATCCTTTACCAATTTTGAAGAGTATGAAGGTTTGTTCAGTTGTAAGCACTGACTCATTCAGAGAGGGAAGCCAATTGTGAATTGTTATTTTGTGGAGAGTTGAAAACAGAGCAGTAAATTTTGATGCTGAGCATCTAGGGATCCACTTCTTAATTGTACCTCCAGTGAAATATTCTCTCAGTGTATCCTTATTTGTTGTTACTCTTACTGTCTCTCTCACTTGCTCATCATAAAGACCCATACAGTGATTAATTATTGAAGGTGTAAACTGATAAATTTTATTGTAGAGATATACCTTCCCAAATTTCTTTGAGGAAGTATCCTCTATGGTAGAGTTTAAATTTGTATAGAACAACCTAAATATTTCATCAACATATAGTTCTTTTTCAGTTACAGTACCAATAAGCTGTCTATCTTCCAGAAAATCTATCGTACCATACTCAGAACATGAGGCAATATCTAACTCTCTTTTAGATCTAATTACTCTATTTCTATAATAATCACATTTATCATGTTTGGCTTCAGAGTAAAATATGTCAGAGAAGGCATTTACCTCATTGTCTGTATCAGACAGGTTTGGGCTGTTGAATTCTGTATTGTTGGAGAAAGTAGGAGAATGTGCCTTATCTTCAGAGGTTGGCTGAAATGTTTCATGAGATGTTGTGACATATGGGGAAACATCTGGGACATCACTTGATCTTGTAAATATGGGAACTCCTTTCGGAAGGAATGGTTTCAATGGTGTTTCATTAGGAATTTCCCTCTCTAGTGGCACATCATTAGATTTTCCAGGAGCAAACTCTTCAGGTTCTCCTTGGGTTTCCTCAGAAGATAGATCATAGTCCATGTCCCCTGTGTCACTACTCGAACAGGTAGGAACCTTAGTCTTAAACCTGAATTTCTTAGTGACAGGTTCTTGTTGGAATGTTCTTTCGAACATTCTGCTAGATCTTCTAGAGGGAAAAGAGGAAGAACTGGCCCTTTTGCCTAGGAAAGAGAAATCGTGAGTAGCATCGACATCAATGGGGTTATTATCATACCCATGGTAACTGATTTCTAAGGGTTCTTGAGATATGCTAAGAACAATGGCTGAGCAAAGTGGAGGACTAATGCTCATAGGTGTGTTGTCAGTGGTGTTGACGGACATAGTGATTGACATTGGAGATGTTTCCATTTGTGAGTTTGGAGGAGAGGATATTGAGGGTTTAGGGTTTTTGGGGTTTTTTTTATGAAGAAGGAAGTGATGATTCCATTTGGTTTGGTAGAGATTTTACCGAGGTGATGTGATCCTTTTTCTCTTTTTTTTTTTTTAAATTTTTACTTTTTCGGAAAAAACAAGGATGGTAAAAAGAAGAACAAATGTGCTAGATATTTATATTCTTGGCAATTTGTAAAATTCCTTATTTTTAGGTGTTTGATTTTTATTTAAAAACTTGCACCTAAAATATTGGGATAAAAATATAGACATCATGTTTGAAATTTAATCTTATCCTATTAACGTTTGAATTCCAATTAAAAACATGGCATAAAAATAGGAAAGATAAAAAAATAATTTTTTGAAAGTCAGTTACGAACAACATCCCAACAAATATCATTATCTGATAATGTCAACAGTAATGTTGGCAATATTTCAGACAACACAAGTATTATGATCCTGCAAGAACATTTCATTTTGGCAACAAATCAAGACACATTTTATATATATTTTTATGAGTTTAACCACTGGACTAATGTAACATTTTCCATCGTGTCTCTGATCTAATCATGAAACACATACAAAATTATTTTTTGTGTAAAAAACAAGAATACTTATTTAGTATCCTCACATACTTTTTAAAGCACATGATACTCCTATAGAATAGGTACGATATCATTTCAATGGTTTTGCCCATTTTGTACAGTTGCCAAAAAATTGTAAAAGTTTTGCCTTATTTTGATACTCTTTTTATGATATCTAATATCATCGCAGAGAACGGTATCACTATAGAATCATGTTCTTATTGAAAAATCTGCTTGTGTGACCAAAAGTAATGCACTATATAGTAACATTAATCAGTTTATGATATTACATAGGTAAATGTCACCCGAAATGTTAGAGATATTTCAGCCGACATTCACCAAAATACCTTTTTAGAGATTACAAAGACCAAGAGATTTCTTCAAACTTGAAAATCTCTCATGGTCTAAAGCTTTTGTAAAAATATCAGCTAGTTGATGAAGAGTGTCACAACGTTAAATTTGAACTAGCTGTTTTTCAACTAAATCTCTTAAAAAGTGATGTCTAATATCAATATGTTTTGTACATGAGTGCTGAACTGGATTTTTGAAAATATTATATCACTCAAATTATCACAATATAAAACTAAGATATTACTTGAAAAAATATAGTCGTCTAACATATGTCTTAGCCATATTAATTGAGAGCAACAACTTCTAGCTGCTACATATTCAGATTCGACAGTTGAAAGTGAGACACAATTTTATTTACGACTATACCAAGAAACAAGATTATTGACAAGATAAAAATATTCTCCACTAGTACTCTTTCTATCATCCACATCACCATTCCAATCCGAGTCACTATATCCTATTAAATTAGGATTAGTGTCTATGGAATACCAAATTCCCAATTTACATGTGCAGGCAACATTCTAATGATATGTCTTACGACATTTAAGTGGGATATTTTGGGACAGGCTTGGGATCGAGTACACACACATAACACTAAACATTATATCAGGACGACTAGCAGTGAGTTATAGAAGACTACCTATCATAGATCGATACAATATTGGGTCGACACTAAACATTATATCAGGACGATCCCATTGAAGTTCTCATCTGTTTAGCATTTTCCAATCCAAACCTCTTAACTAGGTTCTTGGCATACTTACCTTGGGAGATGAAGATTCCATCATCACTTTGCTTAATCTGCAAGCCTAAGAAAATAGTTAGTTCCTCAAACATGCTCATCTCAAATGTTGATGGCGTTGCTTCAATAAATGTCTTTAGGTAGGACTGTGAAGTCGAACAAAAAACTATGTCATCTACATAGATTTGAGAAATAAGAATATCTACACTGTGATGTTTAATGAATAAAGTACAATCAGCTTCACCACGTATAAAACCAAATTCAAGAAGGAAGTTAGTTAGACGATCATACCATGCACGATGAGCTTGTTTCAACCCATACAAAGCCTTTTTGAGCTTGTATACATACTGTGGATGGTAAGGATCTTCAAATCTTTTTGGTTGTTCAACATAGACTTCCTTATCAAGTTAACCATTCAAGAAAGTATCTTTAACATCCATTTGATGAAGAGTAATTTTTAGACAACAAGCAATGGCAAGTAGTAATCTAATTGACTCAATTCTAGCTACAGGAGAAAATGTTTCGTCATAATCAATCCCTTTGACCTGAGTACAACCTTGAGCAACTAGACGAACTTTGTTTCTAACAATAGTTCCCAATTCATCTATTTATTTTTAAATATCCATTTAGTTCCAATTACATTGGTATTATTTGGGCGTGGAACTAAATCCCAGACTTCATTTCGAGAAAATTGTTCAAGTTCTTCTTGCATTGCTTGAATCCAACAATTATCATTAAGTGCTTTTGAAGCATTCTTAGGTTCTAAAGTAGATACAGAATAAGAAAGACTAACATTTTGGTATATGGTAGACATACACACATACCTTACCATGTCTATGTAATTGAGTGATTCTTTTAATCTTGTTTAACTCCCTCAAATACTCCCCCCTATCACCTGACCTGTTGGATGATTTTTTCTAATCCTTGATGATGGGCCCTTCGAACTTGTTCTTTCAATTCAATATTTGACTCCTCATTCATATCCTCTGTGGTCTCTAGTTCAAGTTTAGATGTTGCTTCAGATGTGATAACATTTGGGGCAACATATGTTTCTTCAGCAGTCTGCACATCTTCCACTGAAACTATAGTGTTATTTTCAAGTGTATTTCCTATAGAAACATAAACATCATAAAAAAAATAACATTTACTGACTCTTGCATAGTTTTGGTCCTTAGATTGTACACTCGATAAACATGACTATTTTGTGAATAGTCAACAAAAATTCCTTTGTCACTCTTAGAATCAAAGTTTGCCAAATGATCACTATCTTTTAAAATGTAACAAATGCACTCAAAAACATGAAAGTAACGCAAGTTAGGTTTTTCCATTTATTAGCTCATAGGGTATCATCTTTGTTCCAGACCTTAGAAAGACTCTATTGGTGATGTGACTTGCAGTGTTCAAGGCTTCAACTCAAAAATGTTTTGACAGTTTGTTAGAACTAAGCATAACTCTAGCCATTTCTTGTAGTGTTGTATTCTTCCTCTCTGCTACACCATTCCGCTGAGGAGTCTTGGAAGCATAAAATTCATGGAAAATACCCTCTTTCTCACAAAATTTTGAGAACAAATTATTTTCAAATTATTTTCCATGATCGGATCTAATCCGAAAAATAGGAGAATGAAACAAATTCCTTATCCTAAAGTGCAAGATTTTAAACATGTCAAAAGTTTGTGATTTTTCTTTTAAAAAATATATCCATGAATATCTAAAAAAATCATCACATAGGAATACTTCATGCCTCCTAAACTGTCTACCTCAATTGGACCCATAAGATCCATGTGCAGTAATTAAAAATAGTGAGACGTACCTGAATGTTGTCCGTCATTCTGGACAACATTACGGGAAATACGGGTTTGCTTACTTTTTATACAATCTTCACAAACCATTGTTTTACCTTTAGGACCCAGTTTAGGAATTCCCGTTACCGCCTCATAAGAGATCAATCTTTCAAGTTACGGTAATTGACATATCCAACTTTTGATGCCACAATGTTGTGTCATATATCCTTACATTATTTCATATTTCTTGTCTTCCAACAAGATAACACTTGTCACCTGTTCTTGTACCTGCCATAACACACACGTTAGCTTCATTTGCACCATCACCAATTTCTTCAAAATTCTCATCCTCTTCTTCGATTTGACTCTCCAAGGTTTTGACTTGAAGTGATACATCTCTATTCTTGTACAATGTCCTTTGATTCTCAATATTCATCTCATATGTTTTGTGAATACTCATTAAGGTATGAAGGTCCATTGTTGCAAGATTATGAGCTTCTTGTATCGCACAAACCTTTATATTGAACTTTTCAAGTAGAGAACGGAGTGCCTTTTTCACAAGTAGTATTGGTTAAAGGAGCACCAAGAACTTGACATTCTTTAGAGATGTCAATCAACTTTTCAAAATAGGTTTTAATGTCCTTCGTTTCTTCCATCCTTAAACGTTCATATCTACTCATGAGCATACGAAGCTTCGTCCGACGAACATTAGAGCTACCTTCACAATGAGTTTGTAAAGTATCTCATGCGTCTTTCGTCGTGGAGCAGTTTTGTATGAGTTTGAACATTTAAAGATCAAGTCATCCAAAAATGGCATTTAAGGCCTTTTCGTTGAAGCTTGCATTATTGGTTTCTTCCAGAGTCCATTCGAATTCAGGTTTAACAAGTATGTCACCTTCCTCATCTGGTGGTAGCTTTGGAACATATCCATTGGTGATAGATCTCTATGCCCTAACATCAATCTTGATATGAGAGCGTAGGCGAGTCTTTCAATATGCATAGTTTGAACCATCTAAAATAGGAAGCCTACAATTTGTTGGATTAGCCGAATCCATAGTTGTAAATAACAGGACCAAACACTTATTGTTTTAAGTGTCGGCTCTGATACCACTTGTTGGGTCCCGGGGGCATACTATGGAACAGTAAAAATACAAATTGAAAGTAAAATAAATTAAACGCTAATATAATTTGCAAATGTCAGTGATAATGTCGTCTGTCACAAGTGGCAACACTTCAATAAAACAGAAAAACCTTTAAGAATAAATGCAACGGAAAAATAAAGAACACAAAAGTTTAATATTTACATAGATTATAATGATTAGATAACATATGACGGTCAGTGACCGAAAGTATTGTATATATTTATATACAGTTGAATAAATTCCTTCTTTTACAATATTACAAAACAATACAAAATGAATTAAAAAGTTGAAGTCGTAGATGACTTATGCCTGAAAATCTACCTAAATAGACATAGACAACATCTCATTACAATTGCTTCAATAAAGAACAATTCTATAATCTGGGCAACAATTATAATGTTGGACATAATGTTGTCGACACGCTCAGGCAACACTTGTGATTCATTTTTCTGACGAATATATCGGAGAGATCTCTTGATATTTTTTCTAACTTTTTCTGGATATCGATTCACTGAAGCAACCTCTCTATTTATAGTAGAAGGTCTTCCTTGAAATGTTCATTGAATCGTTGTAGCGGTTGAGAGAAAGATGGGCAGCTGATAGAGTTTGTTGGAGAAGATTATGGAGCAAGATCCTCTAACTTCTTGGACTTGTTCCCCAAGCTTAGCAACATCTTTAACTTGCTCTTCCCATATTTTTCATCAGCTCCAAATCGTCTTGTCAAGTCACTTTACCATTGAGGTCAAATCCCACGAGATTTGCTTCAGTCCGTGCAGTAAGACAAAACTGTTTTTTTACAGAATGTTGGTCCGAATGTCGTGACAATTGTTCCAACATTTCTGAATTTTAACTTAGTACTAAAAATGATATGTTGGGCAAAATGTCACAACACCAAACCCAACATTAACAAATTTAATGGGTTAGAATTATTCAAAATGTAAGTAAAAAAATTAATAAGATTTTGGAGTTGAAGAAAGAGTTTAAGTGCTAGTAGTAAAGGAAGATGGGTGGAAATGATGGCATTGAAAGTGGCGGGTGGTCCGACGGAGATGATTTATGAAGAAGAAAGAAGAAAGAAAAATTAAAATAACCGCAAAATAGGAAAATACATTTTATATAAAAAAAATTGTAAAAATAAAATTATAGTTATTTTTCGGATTGCCCACTCTCTTTAAGAGAGTGTATGCACTCTCTATGTTATGTGGCACAAAAAAGAGGAAATTATATCGAGTCAAAGTTGTTTAGGAATAATAGGATCCCGCAAAGTTGAAGTGTTTTTTTGAAAAAAAAATCCTACTTCATGGAATGCTGAAGATTCATTGAGTTGATAGATATACTCACCCTCATCCTGATCCTTCTGATGCAGCTACCTTCCTTTCTTCCTCACAAGAAAACAAATAAAAGGGGAAAAATATAATTAAAAAAAGTGCACACGTTGTATTGAATTTTTATAATTAATTTCTCGAATTATAAAGAAATGAACAGCATTTGTTTGAATTTGTGTCCTTTCTTTGTTGTAGTTCTTATTTTACATGCTACAAGATTTTATACAATTAAATTTGTTGTTAAAATTGGATAAGACGAGTGTTGGAAATTTACTAAGAAATTTACTAAACGTGAAATAAAGTTAATTTTATTAATTATGACTCGAACAATTGGGGCTCCGCACGTCGAAAACATGGTTTACACACACGTGTACATAAAGTGCCAATGATCGTAATTTCTTTAATGGAAGAGATATTGGTACGTATTCGAATTGTTTGAGACATAAGATAATAGATGGTTGTTGGCCAAATGACAATGGTTTCACGTTGGTAAATGAAAGGAAGACGTGTACAATGTGTAAAAGATGAAACGAGTCTGAAAAATGCCGCGGCGCCTCCCTGCAGGGCCGAGGCTCTGCGGACGTTTCAGACCGTTGGAGAAGAACGAAAACTGATTTTTGGGCTGATTTTGGAGCATTAATTCTCCATTATTTGGCTCATGAATGCAGCCATTATTTGGCTGAATTGTAACTCTACATTCAAGGCTATTACATGGCTTTATTGATCATTACTAGGCTATGTGGAAGATCATCTTCTCTACATTATAAAATGGAGCGTTGGGTTCATTTGCAAAATACACCTTACACACATTTTCAAAATACATTCTTCCCTCTTTAGCAATCTTCAAACACTCTAATATCTTTCTTCCTAAAGCGAACTCTTGAGTCTCATTTGCTCATTAGTTTGATTGTTGTTTTATCTTGGGAGATAAGTTGTCAATACACCGTCTAAAGGAATATACGGGACAATATTATCTTAAAGATAGATTGAAAAATCAATCGACTCAGCAAGCCAATTTCTTTATTCATTTCTAGATTTCTAGCATATTTGTTGTTGTTGTTACATTTCTCATTTCCTTATTACTACACTTTTGTTCTCACAAGCCTAAGATAATATTTGTTGTTTCAACAACAACATGACTGTACAAGATCAATTCAATCAATTCAACGCTGAAAATTCAATTAATGTTCAAGGCAATCCCAATGCCTTCACCACGGCTACGGAAGGCGACACCACTGCTTTCAACACCACTGATCATGACATTCCAAATGCCTTCCAAACTGCTGGCTTTGGCACAACTAGTGTCAACACTATTTTTGGCACAACCAATGCCTCCACTGCTACTCCGGACACTTATAGTGCCAATGCTATTGCCCAAGGCGTCCAGAACGCCCATGCTTCTGTTAGAGGCGTTCCCAACGCTTTTGCAACTGCTCAAGGGGGCGTCACTGCCCCTACATCCGCTGGTTTTCACCATGAGCGTCCTGAAAAGTTCATGAGTGCTCACTTTAAGGGATGACAGTAAAAGATGTTGTTTTTTCTGACGATTATGGAAATGTCATGTTTCCTAACCAAAGACCCTCCACTAGTTGGGGAAGACGTGGACCCTCAGCCAAATGATTTGGCGGGAGGGGGCCAAGGTAACCATGTCGCTGACGACATGAGGATGGTTCGCGAAGCATGGAAACATAGTGATTTCATGTGTAGAAACTATATTCTAACAGTTTGTCCGATCCTCTCTACACGGTATATTGCATCGTTGAAACTGCCAAGTAGTTATGAGACAAACTTCAGAAGAAATACACACCCAAGATGCGGGTAGTAAGAAGTTCATCATTGGGAAATTCTTGAAATTTCAAATGGTGGACAACAAAAGTGTGTCATCCCAAGTACAGAAATTTCAAATGATTCTACATCACCTGGATTTAGAAGGATTGAAGCCAACGAGCAATTCTTGGTTGGGGCGTTGATCGAGAAGCTGCCTCCCTCGTGGACTGAGTTTATGAACTATTTGAAACTTAAAATGAAGGAGATGACCTTAGACGAACTTATTGTCAAACTCCAAATTCAGGGGATAAGAAGGTCATGCCAAAGGGGAAACAACCCGCTGAGGCTAAGGTGAACCTGGCGGAAGTCAAAGGGAACCCAAGCAAGAAGTGAAAGTTCCAGAAGGTTGGTAAGTCTCAAACAACTGAAAAGTTTAAGGGTACTTGCCATCATTGTGGTAAAGTTGGTCACATGGCCAAGGACTGCCTCAAACTCAAACATGAGAATAGAGAGAAGACCAAAGGCAAGGTCAAGGCTAACATCGTCGAAGACACACTCGTAGATGATATGATCGAGGAGTTCTTAGTTGTGGTTCTTGAAGCAAACCTCGTTAAGAATCCGGTGCAGTGATGGTTGGACACAGGTGCCACCCGTCACATATGTTCCAATAAAGAAGTCTTCTCCACTTATACACCAGTCACAGACAAGAAGTTGTTCATGGGAAACAATTCTTCTTCAGAGGTGCTGGGGGTAGGAAATGTGGTTCTAAAGATGACGTCCGGGAAGGAGCTGACTCTGAAGGAAGTGATGCATGTCCCAGAAATTCGAAGAAATTCAATTTCTGGACCTGTGTTAGTAAAAGCTGTTTTTAGGCTAGTATTAGAAGCTAACAAATTTGTAATCACTAAAAACGGAACATTTGTAGGAAGGGGCTTCGTCTGTGAAGACCTCTTTAAGGTTAATGTTGCACCTGTAATGTCTTGTGTTTCAACTATCAATAAAATTGCGCCTTCGACTTACTTGATTGAGTCATCTAATTTATGGCATTATAGATTAGGACATGTTAACTATCAATCTATCCAAAGATTGGTAAAGTTAGAATTATTGCCTTCTATCGACAGAAACCCTCAACGTAAGTGTGAGGTGTGCGTAGAGGCAAAACTTTCCAAGAATCCCTTTAGATCTGTCGAAAGGGAAACCGCTCCTCTAGAACTCATACACACTGATATATGTGATTTGAAGTTTTCTCAAACTAAAGGGGGGAACAAGTACTTTGTGACTTTCATAGATGATGACACAAGGTTCTATTACCTTTACTTACTAAAAAGTAAAGATGAAGCTTTCGAAGCGTTCAAACGCTACAAAGAAGAAGTTGAGAACCAACTAAATTGACGGATTAAAACAATCTGTAGCGATAGAGGGGGAGAATATGTAGCGCCTTTTGAAGAATTTTGTACCCAATCGAGTATAGTTCATCAAACGACAACTCCGTACTCACCTCAATCAAACGGTGTGGCTGAACGCAAGAACCGAACGCTAAAAGAAATGATGAATGCCTTACTCATCAATTCAGGCCTTCCACAATACATGTGGGGAGAAGCTGTCCTTACCGCAAATAAGATACTTAATAGAGTCGCACACAAAGGTAAGGACAAGTTTTCATACGAGCTATGGAAAGGAAATAAACCTACCTATAAATACTTGAAGGTATGGGGTTGTCTGGACAAGGTAAAAGTAACTATGCCAAAGCAAGTCAAGATTGGACCTAAGATTGTGGATTATATATTCATCGGATATGTCAATAACAGTAGTGCTTATCGCTTCCTAGTGCATAAGTCGGATGTACCAGACATTTATGAAGGTACGATCATGGAATCAAGGAACGTGCGGTTCTTTGAAGACACATTTCCAGAGAAGAAAAATAACATAACCTCTCGCAAACAAAGTTATGAACAAACCTCTGAGGATCTAGGAATCGCTGACTACCCAGATCCAAATGGTTCAGATCTAGTGAATTATGAAGTGGCTGATTATCCGGAATCTAGTATTCCATATTCTCAGGACTTGAAAAATTCAGATATGGAACCAAGGTGAAGCAAAATGGTCCGGAATGACAAGTCTTTCGGTCCAGACTTTGAAGCTTATCTGGTTCAGGACGAACCACGGACAATCGCCGAAGCATTGTCAACTCCAGAAGCACCGCTCTGGAAAGAAGCTTTAGAAAGTGAAATAGAGTCCATCTTACACAACCACACCTAGGAGTTGGCTAAACTTCCTCCGAGACGCAAACCTTTGGGTTGTAAGTGGATCCTTAAATGAAAGTTAAAGGCAGATGGATCTATCGATAAATACAAGGCTAGACTGATAGTCAAGGGCTATCGCCAAAAGGAGGGTCTTGATTATTTCGACACCTACGCTCCGATGTCCAGAATGACATCCATGCGTATGTTCATAGCTATCACCGCATTACGGGATCTTGAAATACATCAAATGGATGTCAAGACAATCTTCCTAAATGGTGATTTGGAAGAAGAAATATTTATGGACCAACCCGAGGGGTATGTGGTTCCTGGACAAGAGACAAGAGTGTGTCGGCTTGTCAAATCATTGTACGGGCTGAAACAGGCCCCTAAATAATGGCACGAGAAATTTATAGTACCCTACAATCAAAAGGGTTCGTCATTAATAGATGTGACAAATGTGTCTAAATGAAAGGAAATGTCGAATCTTTCGTCATGATATGCCTTTATGTAGACGACTTGTTGATCACTGGAAGCAATCCTGGATAATCCTAGAGACTAAGAACATACTAAAACAATGTTTTGACATGAAATATATGGGCATCGCAGATGTCATCTTAGGGATCAAGATCTCTAAGACATCTGACGGACTGGTCTTGTCTCAATCTCACTACATAAAGGAAGTACTGAAGAAATTTGGGATGTTCGACAGTTCACCGGTAACAACACCATTAGATATAAGTAAAAAAATTGACAAACATTCTGGTGTGCCCGTACGCCGGGAGCGGTATGCGCAGATGATTGGTAGTCTGATGTATATCACAAACTGCACTCGACCTGATATCGCTCATGCAGTCAATAAATTGGCTAGGTTCACCCGTAATCCATGTGATGATCACTGGAAAACATTGAATAGGGTACTACGGTTCCTGAAGTTCACGCTAAATTTCGGGCTACACTATTCAAGATATCCAACTGTATTAGAGGGGTATAGTGATGCAAATTGGATATCTGATAGCGACGACATCAAGTCCACCAGCGGATATATTTTTACAATCGGTGGTGGAGTTGTGTCTTGGAAATCCTTTAGGCAAACACTTATTGCCCGATCCACGATGGAGTCAGAATTTATCGCTTTAGACAAAGCGGGAGAAGAAGCTGAGTGGCTTCATGGTTTTCTAGAGGATGTCTCATGTTGGGATAAACCCGTGTCTTCTGTAATGATCCACTGCGATAGTCAGTCGGCTCTAGAAAGGGCACGAAGTTCTATGTACAATAGCAAGTCTCGTCATATTCGACAGAGACATGAGGTCGTTAGGCAGCTGATCACCTCATGTGTTATTTCCATTGATTACGTAAAATCTAAGGAAAATATCGCAGATCCCTTGACGAAGGGAATACCAGAGATCTGATCGTTCTGCCTGTCTAGGGGAATGAGCTTAAAATCCAATCAATAAGAACCAATATAGTGGACACCCAACCTTACAGACTGGAGATCCCAGGAATAAGGTTCAATGGGAAAACTAAACTGTAAAAGATTCAGTTGAGCGCTTCGGTGGAAGCAAGGGCACTTCAGATAATGATTTTTTCTTAAGAAACATAATCCAAGGTCGTTCCCGGGATAGACATAAAGTGCAACCTGTAGAGGGGTAAATGATAAGTTTCCAAACCTTTAATGATCCTCAACAATTGAGGTTAGGTTGGGGAAACCTTTAATGGTTCATAACGCTTGAGTAGCGGAGTATTCCAGGATACCTTGTAGGAGACCACCTATTTAAGTGCGAGGACAGGTCGCCTCAAATGAACACACTTAAGAATCCAAGTGTGTCCACGGCCCACGACGGATAAAAACATAAAAAAAGATGAAGTAAGAAAGGTGTTATGTTGATACCATTGTCTTGGCATGTACTAAACACTGGCGGTTCAAGACATCACGTTCACCGCGCAGTAAATATGTCCGATGGTATTCTACTATGGAAGGTTCAAAGCTACGACTACCTCTCCAGATGCATCATCGATACACCGAATGATTGCTGGAAAAGCACCATGTGCATGTGCCAAAATCTCTTCCAAGAGGGGATTGTTGAAATTTACTAAACGTGAAATAAAGTTAATCCTATTAATTATGACTCGAACAATTGGGGTCCCGCACGTCGGAAACATGGTTTTCACACACGTGCACATAAAGTGTCAAGGATCGTAATTTCCTTAATGGAAGAGATATTGATACGTATACGAATTGTTTGAGACGTAAGATAATAGATGATTATTGATCAAATGACAATAGTTTCACGTTGGTACGAAAGGAAGACGTGTACAATGTGTATAAGATGAAACGAGTCTGAAAAATGCGGCGACGCCCGAAACTCTCTGAAGTTTCGGTGCTGTGGACGTTTCAGACCGTTGGAGAAGAACGAAAACTAATTTTTGGGCTGACTTTGGAGCATTAATTCTCCATTATTTGGCTCATGAATTCAGCTATTATTTGGCTAAATTGTAACTCCACATTCAAGGCTATTACATGGTCTATATTGATCATTACTAGGCTATGTGGAAGATCATATTCTCCACACTATAAAATGGAGCCTTGGGTTCATTTGCAAAATACACCTTATACACATTTTCAGAGTACATTCTTCCTCTCTAACAATCTTCAAACACTCTAAGATCTTTCTTCCTAAAGCGAACTC
Organism: Przewalskia tangutica; assembly: GCA_029844215.1. Classification (NCBI taxonomy): domain Eukaryota; kingdom Viridiplantae; phylum Streptophyta; class Magnoliopsida; order Solanales; family Solanaceae; genus Przewalskia; species Przewalskia tangutica. The sequence goes on along the minus strand of CM056718.1, from coordinate 8,351,708 downwards.
TTGAGTCTCCTTTGCTCATTAGTTTGATTGTTGTTTTATCTTGGGAGATAAGTTGTCAATACACCGTCGAAAGGAATATACGGGGCAATATTATCTTAAGGATAGATTGAAAAATCAATCGACTCAGCAAGCCAATTTCTTTATTCATTTTCAGATTTCTAACATATTTATTGTTGTTGTTACATATCCCATTTTCTTGTTCCTACACTTTGTTCTCACAACGAGTCATTCTGAAATTTTCAACAAATATTTAACATCCAAATAACTAAATATGGAAAATTTTCTAAAAACCAAATATTTAACCAAAATAAATCTATTTAATCTGGCTATTTCACAATATAGACTAATTAAACTCTATTTTTTTTATAAATCTAATAAATTCCGACGATCTACAAATTCAATTATTATCTTTTTACATTATAGTTTTCAATTCTTAATTTATATATTTTACTTACTCCAATTAATTAATATCTATACCAAGTTAACCATTTTAATTAAAAGAAAATAAATAATATTTTTATTAAACGATAAACTACAATAAACACAAAGAATGAACCAACCTAAATTTCACCCTACAAATAAATAAAAAATAAAAAAAGAGCAATCCACACTATTAGATTTCTTTTTTTAAATAACCATTTGATCAGAGTTAGACTGATCCTACTAATCAAAATTCATGTATATATAATGTCCATATAAGAGGAAAGCCTCCTTAATGAGAGTTCTTTCCTTCACGGAGCTTAAACTTAGATATCTGATTAAGAATGTATACAAATCCATGGTAAGTTATGATCACTTCACCGGGAAAGGGTAGAACCCGAGGCCTCAAAATTTGGGTGCTTAACCCGTTAACCGTGCTTCGTTTTTGTAGAATGAATATCCCTTTAGTATAGTACTACATCTAGGCGTCGCAGATCAACTGTTTGAGCTAAAGTTGAACGGATCAAAATGAGTTGAATCAATAGACGAGTCAATGTCCAAATCGTCCAAAATTTATATGGGCTAAGATGAGCGAGTCAAGATGTGCTAAATGATGGGTCATAACTCAACTTGTCCAACTTGACTCATTACTTTTTCAAATTTCAAACTTACCTTTTATAATATTATTTTATTTTGTATGATATTTAATTTTTTCATATCTTTATTTTTAAAATAACAATAATATTTTTATTTTATTTTTCATTTTTTATAAAAACAAAAAATATATGAAATAAAAATTTGAGGATGTAGATAGGGTAATGCGGTGGGGGTGGAGGTGGTAGGGGTGGGTAGGACCGGGAGATGTAAGAAAAAATTCATATTTTTTATAAATTATTTATAAAAGTAAAAAAATATAAAATAGAAATTTGAGGGGGGGGGGGGTATGGGAGGTAAGAAAAATATCATATTTTTAATAATATTTGGGAAAAAGATTAATTAAATACTGATGCGCGTAATATGCACACACTTTTAAACGCAAGTGCACGTTATCGTATCAGGTAGTATAGTCTTAGATAAGACCGAATATCGTCCTCTAGGATTAGGGTTCAAGTACCAACTATCTATTTTCTAGTATCTATTTGGTGAATTAATGATTGATTGTTTTGTTTATAACTAAGAATTATTAAAGACAAGTAAATATAAAGAATTACTTCAGATGTGATGAGAATATGACTTCTATGTATCCTTACTATCCGCTTATGCTACTTACTAATGCATTACTTATGGTGTTCTTCTTTTGGAGAAAGCAGGTTTACGAAATCGTTTTATACTCCCGTTAGGGTTATATAAACACTCAACCCAGATTGTTCCTTACCTAACTTTCACGATAGGGTAACTCTATAGGAGGATTAAGAACAAAACCTAGTTGGTCACGCACAATGCGCAAAATTAGGGTTGTTAAGCCTCTCATCAACGCTTACAAAACTAATTGAGGTATTTTCATCCCCAATTCAAGCACTGTCTACCCAACTTACAAAGATATTCACAATCCCCTTTCGTAACTGATTAGAAATCATATAGTGATAACTAGTTGTCAATTAGCTACCAAGAATTCAACTCAATTATTGGATAGATCTCTCAATAAGAAAAATAACCATAAGCATGCATTAATTTATAACATAAGTTTCAAGAAGTTCAACATAGAAAGCCCTATAGGAGAATTAGTTCCTAGCCATAAAGATGACAAGAACTAATTCCAAGTTCATCATGCAAAAACTTAATTAAAGAAAAGAAAAAGGAAAGAAATTACTAAGTTTAGGTCTCCAATCTCCTAGCAAGAAAATCTTGTGTTGTCAAGAAAAGGGAACCCTTAAAAACTGCCTAGGGTTCTCATTATATAGGTTTAAAAACGCCTCCTTCTTTTCCCTGCAGGCCTGGCCCAAAAATCCGTCAAAAGACCTAATTTTTCCGCGTCGCCGCGCCTCGCAGATAGCGCGCGCCGGAAGTTCTCGCGATCCGTCGGGTGTTTTGCGTCGCGCACGATATCTGCTGCTCGGTAGCGCGCGCTGAATCTTCGTAGCTTCTCGGATGTTTAGGCGCCGCGCCTCGCTTCGTCTTCGGTAGCCGCGGCCGAAGCTGTCCTCTTCGGATAGTGGCGCCACGCGGCCTGTTTTAGCGCCGCGTTCGTTTAAGCGCGCGGCCTGGATCTTCGCGCCTTCACGAATGATGGCGCCGCTTCGATCGCAGGAGCGCGCGCTGGTCTGGATTTCTGCCTTGTTCGCCACTTTCTCTGTTTCATCTCTGGCATCTCTCTTTGCCTCTTTTGCTCCTTTTCCGCCATTTGGCCATTTTAACCACTTTGACTCAAAAGAAAGAAAAACTATCCTAATACGACACTTATATGTGCAAAATGGGACAAAATACTAACTAAAACTGACTCAAAAGGTGTATATAAAATACACCGATCAAATACCCCCAAACTTAACCTTTGCTCGCCCTCGAGCAAAGATTGAAAGAAATAAAATAAAAGACTCAAAGAATGAAAAATAAAAGACTTCCTGTCATTAGTCACTTTTGCTGCATAAATGTTAACTAGAAAGACATGAAGGTTAGCAGAATAATATGCAGGAACATATAGCATGAAATTTTCAGCACACTAAACACATGAAGCTAAATATTTCGCAAACTCATATTCATCATGCTTAATGAAAGTCAATATACTAAATCATGCATATAAATTCAAGAATTCCTATGGCATGCTTACTTGCTATTCTCCACTAATTCGGATATGCATAAAAGAGATCTTGAGGACTTTGAGGTTGTAATGTAGGCTTAGGTAGGGGTTGGTAAAGATAGGCATTTAGGCTCATTTTTCTGTACTAAGCTCTTTGGCTTTTCAATTTTTCCTTTTTCTTTTGATTCTTTCCTTCACTTCAATTCTATCTTTCCCCTCTTTGTTTTGGGAGAGTGAAGTGTATTATACAAATAGGCACCCCAAACTTAGGCTTTTGCCTCTTTCTTATTACTTTTCCATTAGGGCATCACTTGTTCACTCTTTTTGTTTCTTCTTTTAACACAATGTACTCCACTATTTCATATTTTCACTTATGGCACAATTTTGTGAGAATATGGGGTGTCAAAGAAGAAGTTTCAAATTTAGGCTCAATGGGTGACTAGGGATATTTTTAAAGTGCGGGATAGAAAAGAATGGTAAGAATTGGCTATCAAAGAAATGCGAGTCATCTCCTAACATGCATATCCTAACTATTTCGCCAAATAGCAAGCACTCATAACACATAAGCATTTATCATTTAGCATGCATAACTCAAGCAAGAAACTCCAAATAGACAGATTCTGTGAGCTTTTGGCATATCTAACCTAAGTGTTTAGATAGTTGCTTCAATTCCTTTACATTATTCCACCTTACTTCACTAGGTGTTTCTAGCAACTACAGCATACATGATCTTTGACAGGCAATTATGACTCAAGAAAGAAAATTTTTTGGTGACTCAAAATAAACATAAAACAAATAAAAAGATTTAAATAAAACATAACATGACACACAAATAAAAACTAAAACACAAAAACACACCCCCAAACTTAAATCACACAGTGTCCCCAATGTGTGCAAGACTCAAAGACAGTAAAAGAAAACGACACTTACAAACTTTGGCTAAAATGGTGGTGGTGGCGGTGGATAATGCTTTGAATTCCGTGAGGGGAGGAATATTCTTGATGTTTTGATTTGGCGATAGGGCCTTCGGTCGTGGTATCCTCCGGACTATAGTTTCAGTAGCGCTGCCCCGCAAATCAGCGCGGCGCCAAGCTTCGGGCGCTTCGATCATTTGGCGATTTTTCTGGATATCCTTGGTTTCCACCTGTCAACACAGCACACACGAACCCAAGACCGTGAGACTGTTCTTAGACAAAAATAAAATAAACTAAAAACAGAAGTTGAAATAACATAATTAAAACATTGGGTTGCCTCCCAACTAGCGCTGTCTTTACCGTCTTTTAGCCGGACGCAAGTTCCTTATTATTTTAAGGATTGAGAAGTTACCAAGTTCATGTATTCCATTTCATTGATCAGGTAGGGTTTTAACCTCTGTCCGTTTACTTTGAAGGCGACTTTCTCTCCTTTTATTTGATTGCTCGCATGGGAATACTCTTACTACCGTGTATGGTCCTGTCCAACGTGATTTTAACTTGCCTGGAAACAATCTTAACCTTGAGTTGAATAGCATCACTTGTTGTCCTTCTTGAAAGTCTTTTGGTATCAAATTCTTATCGTGTCATGCTTTCGTTCGTTCCTTGTAGATCTTTGCATTCTCATAGGCATTGTGTCGAAATTCATCTAATTCGCTCAACTGTAGTAGCCTCCGCCCGCCGCCAAGTGGTATCCATGTTTAACTTCTTCATTGCCCAAAGATGCTCTGTGTTCCAACTCTACTGGCAAATGACATGCTTTACCAAAAACTATTTTATAAGGTGACATACCAATTGGTGTTTTGAATGCTGTCCGGTATGCCCACAATGCGTCATCTAATTTGATAGACCAGTCTTTCCTTGAGCCGTTCACCGTCTTTTCCAATATGCTCTTCACTTCTCTATTTGACACTTCCGCTTGCCCATTAGCTTGAGGATGGTAAGCGAAAAGTGGTGGTAAACTCCATATCGGGAAAGCAATGAATTCACGCCTTATTGCAGAAATGGCTCCTTCATCACCGATGAGAGCTCTTGGTGTCGAACCTTGTGAAAATATTCTTACGAGGAATTTTTGAACAGCTTTCTTGTCGTTCTCTTTGGTGGCCATCGCTTCTACCCATTTGGACACATAGTCTACTGCCAGAAGGATGTATTGATTTCCAAAAGATGGCGGGAATGGTCCCATGAAATCAATTCCCCATATATCGAATAGTTCTACTTCCAATATCCCGTGCGAAGGCATCTCGTTTCGTCTTGAGATGTTCCCTGTTCTTTGACAATTATCACATCTCTGCACAAAGGCATGGGCATCCTTGAACAGTGTTGGCCAATAGAATCCGCATTGCAATACCTTTGTTGCCGTTTCTTGATGCCCCAAAGTGTCCACCACATGACAAGGTGCGGCAATGGGTGAGAACCTGGTGCATCTCTTCCTCTGGTATGCATCGCCTGATGACTTGGTCGGCACAGTGTTTGTATAGCATTGGTTCCTCCCAATAGTAATGTTTTACTTCAGAATAAAACCTCTTCACTTGCTGTCTTGACAAGCCTGGGGGTAGAACTTTAGCTGCAAGAAAGTTAACAAAATCAGCGTACCAAGGTAAATTAGAATTCATACTTACTCGAAACAGTTGTTCGTCTGGAAAGTGATCATTTATTTGCACATCCTCGTGTTCTCGCTCTGTGTTCTCCAGTCTGGACAAGTGGTCTGCAACTGAATTCTCTGTTCCTTTCTTATCACGGATCTCTACGTCAAATTCTTGTAGAAGTAGGACCCATCGAATGAGGCGAGGCTTTGCATCCTTCTTTGTCATTAAGTACTTTATAGCAGAGTGGTCAGTGTATACTATCACTTTATTTCCAATCAAGTAGGGCCTGAATTTCTCAAACGCATATACTATAGCTAGTAATTCTTTTTCAGTAGTTGCATAATTTAATTGTGCGTCATTTAGAGTTTTACTAGCATAGTAAATGGATCTAAATACCTTGTCGATTCTCTGTCCAAGTACCTCCGATCGATAGTCCTCAGATCGCACATGAGTTCAAATGGGAGCTCCCAATTTGGTGCAATGACTATGGGTGCTGAGGTAAGCTTCTCCTTGAGCGTTTGAAATGCGGATAAGCATTCTTTATTGAAGTCGAAGGCTACCCCCGTCATTAGCAATGTGGAGAGGGGCTTTGAGACCTTTGAAAAATCCTTGATGAATCTTCTATAGAAGCCTGCATGTCCAAGGAAACTTCTGACTCCTTTTGTTGATACTGGAGGTGGTAGATTTTCGATCACTGAGATCTTTGCTTTGTCTACCTCAATACCTTGGCTTGATATTTTATGCCCCAAGACGATTCCTTCTGTCACCATGAAGTGACACTTCTCCCAATTTAGCACAAGGTTAGATTCTTCGCACCGGCTCAACACTGCTTCTAGATGCCTTAAACATTCATCAAATGATGCTCCAAAGACCGAAAAGTCATCCATAAAGATCTCTATAGTCCTCTCTACCATATCTGAGAAAATTGCCATCATACACCTTTGAAAAGTAGCAGGTGCATTGCAGAGTCCAAATGGCATTCTTCTAAATGCAAATGTGCCAAAAGGGCAAGTAAATGTTGTCTTTTCCTGATCTTCTGGGGCTATTGCAATCTGGTGATACCCTGAGTATCCATCCAAAAAGCAATAGTAGTTATGCCCTGCGAGTCTGTCCAACATTTGATCTAGGAATGACAACGGGAAGTGGTCTTTTCTAGTTGTGTAACACCCCATTTAAAACCAAAGTCGAAAACGGGAGTGCCAAGTATGGTTGATTCCTAAATGCATTTTAAGGAGTCGCCACCTAATTATTATAGTGAATTAGGACACTAAAAATGTAGCATAAAATACTACGAATGATCTCCATCTTAAAGGTCTGCGAAAGCTATGTGAGGTTCCGGGTAAGGGTTCTTTATTATCCTAAAGGGAAGGGGTTAGGCATCCTTTAAGATCCGCTAACTTGCGGTTATCCGTTCAAACCTAGGTTAATTATATATTGACTTTTATTCTACCTATTCTAAGCATTTTTTACATAATTTAGAATAAAAATAAAATGCAATGCAAAAGTAAAACTGAAATTAAATACGACATAGAATAAGCTCCGGACATTCTTTTGAAAGGCATCTCAGGATACTGCATAAACACTTAGTAAAAGTGTTAGTAATAAAATAAACAATTTTAAAAGTAATTGCAATAATTAATAAATAAAGCCAAAATAAATCCGTCTTTTGCACAGGGAGGCCTTGGAAATCGACGAAGATTCCTTCATCGCCACTATTGCAATAAAATAAATAAAACCTTCATATCCGCGCCAAAAACAAGTAATAGTTTTAAACACGGAGGGCTCGGATATGTAAAAATATAAAGTAGGACAACCTAAACAAGTGCGGCGCGAATTGCCTTGCCAAGCGCATGTTGGTTATCGGTGTAAGTGGAAGAAATCATCCTTGCCTGTAAAGCTTCATTTATTTTATTTTCCGTCTTTGCAAATGGAGGCCTCAAAAGTCGACGGATAACTTTTTCATCCAAACAAGTGTAACATCTTGTTCAAATCAAGAAAATACCAACAGCAGTAGTATTTGTTCTAAATCGAGAAACCAAAGAAATGTCCAAAATCAATAGCAATATGGCCAAAACCACCCAATAATATGGCCAAAACAGAGCAAAATAGCGAAAATTAGTCCGAATCCACTTTAAAATGGCTAACAATATGGTAGTAGTAGACCCCAAATATAGTATTTGTTCCAAATCACCAAGTTACCAATATTAATAATAAAAGGGCGGATCGTGCAAAGAAACGGGAACGATGAGCGGAAACGAAGCGTGGCAATAATCAAGAGCAATGGCAAAAGCGAAGATAAAATGCAAACGAACCAGTCCAACTAACAAAGCATGCCGTCGAACATCGCCGGAGTTTTGCAAACTCCGGCCCAATATCAAAACTTCACAAATCAGCCCAACAAATAACCAAAATTAGTAGCTTGATAACGGAAGATCACCCATTAAAATGGCGAAAATCAGTCTAGTAACAATAGTCAAACGATCCAAAGACAAAGAAACAATGAGAGCGATTCGCGGAAAGCGAGCTGCACGGAGTTTAAAAACTCCAAGAAAATACAAGGAATCATTCCAAATCAAACCAACAATGTAAAAACAAGATAACCATCGCCGTGAGTTCCTCAAACTCCGGCGAGATTCACAAATAAAGGAAATCAGTCCAAAATAACAATATACCAATAAATCTAAAAATGAAACCAAACCCAGGCAGCGATGGTGGCGGCGTCACTTCCACGGCGAACACCGGAGCGACGCTACCGACGATTTAACGCTGGAGCGATCGGCGACGGATAGTGGCGACGGGAGCGGCGAGAGGGTGAGGGAGAGGTGAGGTTCGACGGGACAGCGGCGACGGGAGCAGCGGGTGATGTGGGCTGTTGATGAAGGGTGTTCACGGAGTTTTAGAACTCCGTGAAGAAGCGGCGCGAGGCTGGCGCGGCGGCAGGAGAAGGGAGGGCACCCTTTTTCTTTTGAAATGAAAAGAATGGGCTCAGCCCTTATTTTTGCTGCTGAACGTGGGCTGTTGATGAAGGGTGTTCGCCGGAGTTTTTAGAACTCCGTGAAGCGGCGGCGAGGCGCGGAGGCGAAGTGCGCGCAGGAGAAGGAGGCACCCTTTTTCTTTTGAAATGAAAAGAATGGGCTCACTTATTTTCTTCTTGAGCATTTGCCGCCCCTTTAATGGGGGTGATGTTTAAATAAAAATAGGGGGTAGAATTAGGGTGGGATGATTTTAATAAGTGAGAGAGATAGGGTAGGTGAGGAAAATGTGGGGTTGATATTGATGTTGGAGTGTAGAAATGGTGAAAGTATGGGGTGGAGTATGGTAAAGGTGAAAGAGGTGTGGGTGAGATAAATAAAAAAAATGTTGGATTGGATTAATTCGGATTGGGCTTCGGACCGGACTGGTTTGACAAAATGCAAGGCGGGTTAATTATCTAAAACAAAATTATTTAAAAGGATACAAGATTATAAAAAATGCAAATGCCGACGCAATGATACTAAAATTCAATATTTAAGAAATGTTTAATGCCTGATTAAAAGTAAAAACGCGGTGCCGATTAATTATTTAAAGAGATGCAAAATATTATAAAAATAAAAATATAATATTAACAAAGACATAATGCTTAATTTAAAAAAAAGATGCAAAGTCATTTTTGTGAAGAAATAAACATAGAATATTATGTAAAAATATTCAAAATAACGATTAAAATGCGGTGTGCTAAAATACTTAAAATTGCACGAAATATACAAAAAATGGGTCAAAATTGGTATCAGCGGTATGTCCTCTTTATGCGGAGATGATGAAAGAGTCTTGGACAAAGACGTTGACTGTAGCCAATTTTGTCTGTTTATAAACTATGAACTCAAAATAGGGATGATGCAGACCCAAAAATGTCGATTTCAAATCAAGATGACAAGTCGTTGTGATGCAAAATTAAAAGCAAAGTCGACGATTAAAATGTCCCGATTGTCAGTATGATTGACACCGGGTTGCAGTGATGTGGTCTTTGAAAAAGACAAGGTTATCGTAGGCGTTGATGGCGTCATTGCATAAACGATCACGGATGTTCGTCGTTGCATAGACGAAACATATATGAAGCCGTTGCATAGACTTACGTGAGATGACGTCGTTGCGTAGACGCAATGCTGATGACGTCGTTGCCTGGACGTATTGCTGCTGGCGTCGTTGCGTAGACGCAATGCTGCTGGCGTCGTTGCGTAGACGCAATGCTGCTGGCGTCGTTGCGTAGACGCAATGCTGATGACGTCGTTGCCTGGACGTATTGCTGCTGGCGTCGTTGCGTAGACGCAATGCTGATGACGTCGTTGCCTGGACGTGTTGTCGCGATAACGTCGTTACGGGCGTATTCTGCCGGGCGTCGTTGCGTGACGCAATCGCGATGGCGTCGTTGCACGGGCGTATTCTTCTTGGCGTCGTTGCGTGAACGCAATCTTCTTGGCGTCATTGTATAAACGCAATCGCGATGGCGTCGTTACTGGGCGTATTCTTCTTGGCGTCGTTGCGTAGACGCAATCTTTGCTAAGCGTCGTTGCATAAACGCAATCTTGATGGCGTCGTTACTGGGCGTATTGTTCTTTGGCGTCGTTGCGTAGACGTAATGCTGCTAACGTCGTTGCCTAGACGTAATCCTGATGCTCCCGTAGAATAAATGCACCTGCAAGCTATGTTGTGTGCGATGCGAGGGTTGCAAATTTGACTTTATGCTCGGTGATGTGTTAGACTTAGTTGTGGATTTTGAACTTTGATTGTTGATCGTCGATGCCGCTTTACGCATACATTTGCATTCTTTACGCCTCGCTAATGTGAAGAAACTGCGCTAAAAGAAAATTTGTGAGTTTTGGGAAATGAGTGGTTGATTCGCGTCAACTTGTAGCTTTGGCTCTTGCTGCTTGCATGCTCAGACTTCAGCAAAAGTTAGTGCATAATTGTTAAGCCAAAAATGACAACGCATGAATTTATAAGCAATGTAATAGTATGAGTAGAAATGTTATCCTGTAAAGTGTGATGGCGGTTGTATTGATGCGATGCTGCAAATGCTGAGTTTCGTCCTTGCACTGGCGTGTTGAATGTTGTGAAAACTTGTTGAATGCTGTGAGTGCTGATGCAGCCTCTGTGCGGGCTTGCTGGATGCTGCGAATGTTGGCTGAATGCTGCGATTGCTGATGGAATCCTTATTATGATCTCTTCATAATGCATTTCTCAAAATTGTCGATTTTAGTTATGCGGGTGCGTGGGCAAGACTTAGCTCGCGGACATTGCTCATATCTCTTTTCAGAATAAACAAGCGCATTTTATCGCACGCGAGCCAATGAGAAAATTTCCAATGGTGTGACCGAAGCCGATTTAGGCCGCCTACGTATCCCGCTGAGAGAATCAGGTCAAGACGTAGTTCGTGATGCAAAAATGATTATTTTATATGCATTTTTTGAAAAGTGGAAAGACAAAGATCACGCGTTCGACTTGATTGATACCAACAATTAGTATTGTGCTTAGGAATTCGTTATTTACTTCGATCTAACCAAGACCGACTTACGGGTAATTCATATAGTTTCAAATGGTACCTCGGTGACGCTAAGTATCGACACACTGCTTGCAACCAAGGTTTGAACTACACGTAATCTCACGTTTCAAGTGCCTCACCTGAAAGAAAGTCCCATCTCTCATATATTCCGGTATTTTGAATTTTGGGCGTTTAGAAATGCGCTCACACTCAAAGGATGTTCATGCATGCAATTGTGATACCATAGGCTTGGCGTCATGTAAGTATCTACTAATGTGAGAACTCTCAGTATAAGATCATGTAGGGCTTGTCATGGGCTTGTAATGTAGGCTTGGGGAAAGGGATGGATATCATTTGGGTAAAAGTGACTAATCTCTCCTCGAGCGTTGGACTACGTCCGTGCTTGATATTTGTATGCTTTAATGCTGACCTGCTATTCTTTTTCTTTCCACTTTTTTTGTCCCAGTTTTTATCTCGACTTATTGAATCTTCGTTTGGAGCCCGCTTTTTCCCAAATTTATTCTTGCATTCTTTTCTTGGGGCTTTTGATTTCTTCTTTTGTGAGTCATCATTTGTGTTTTTTCCTTTTGGGACTTTGACAATTTTGTCTTTGCAACCTTTGTGAGAATTTTGTCAGCCACTTGCACATTTACAAAGCGCTCAAGGAGGTCGGGCCAAAAGAGGATAGTGCGTACGCACTCAGAAAGGGGTATATGTGTAATATGCGGTTGTCAAAAGAATAGACTTTAGGCTCAAAAGAGGTGTACTACGGATAATGTTATTTGGTAGGCTGAAAAAGGCTCAAACGGGTCAAAGAAAGCCTACGATCATTTCCCACACCGAGTGTTACTCAGGATTTCGCCTCAACAAACATTCGGGCCAAGTTCTAGATCACAATGCAATGCAATTGAACTGATTCTAAAAACTCACCACACAATGCACATGAAACGATGAGGTTGGTTTCGTTCTTATCTTAGAAGCATGTAAGGCAATGTCATTTACGGGTGAATAAGAGGTACCAAAAGAATCTATGGTTTACCACGAAGTCAGCCCATATTGATTATTACACGTTCTTTCCTATGCACACTCCCAACTGTGTTGGTATCAACCAAGTCAAACAATGATGCTAAAAAATGTTTTTGTATTTCTGGATAACATTTTTTGTATTTATGAACAAGATATTTTTTTTTTTGTATTTTTTGAATAAATGGTACCGAACCCGAATAGGGCTGCCTACGTACCTCGTCTTTGACGAGAATCAGGTGTGCGTAGTTCGTTCAGATATGTCATAAAAATTATGATTTGAAAGAATTTATTCATGAAAGAAATGCAAAAGTAAAAGCTGTGCAAAACAAATGATTGTTCACTATAAGACTAATGCAAAGCAAAAGAATGTAATGAAAAATGAATGAATGTGATAGAATGAATGAAATGCAATAACGAATGTCCGTGCAATGAATGAGTGAACCAAATATGTACCTCTTTTTTTTTTTTTTTTTTTTGTGGTGGTGTCGAACCCTAGATGGGTTGCCTACGTATCACACCGTATGGTGAGAATCAGACACGCGTAGTTCGGAATGATTATGTTGTAAAATGCATGATAAAGAACTATGTAATCAATTGAATCTGTATAGAAATGCAAAATATAAGACCCAGAGCAATGCTTTGTTGAATCTGGTATAAACTGACTTCTTTCCATCAACATAACTCAACTCATTCTTGGGATGATTTTTTCTTTTCTTTTTCTTCCTCTTTTTTTTTTTTTTTGTTGTTGTCCGCCCTCGACTATTTGCGAGGACGGACTTCCTGCAAAAAATATGACAAATGAGTGAGAGTAGGCAAGCCACAAAAATAGTAAAATGTAAAGGCGTGACAATATAGTCAAAGACTCCCCTGCTTGGTTCGACCGGACTGGTGGTTGATGCTTCACAAAGTCCAAATCGCGTTGTTCAAGAGCGATTTACGCAGTAGAAGTCCTGATTGCAATATGACAATAAAAGTGCAAAAAATGCAAATGCTCGTGGCCAGAGTTGTAAGCACATAGCATGATATGTACATGGGTTAAAAGGGTAATTATTGCATTAAATAATATGTACAAAATTGCTAGCAACAAAATAGTAAACAAAAGCATGCAAATAAAGCGCGCGCCTAATATGCATGAGACCTCTCTTATGCCAGAGGTAGGCCTAGACGCCAAATATGCGAGATTATGATAAATAGGTCCAAGCCGTTAAACTGCAATGTTTTGTCGGAAATGGCGACCAAATGACGGTGCACTTTTTCCAATTTCGGTGTGTTATAACCAGGCTTGGATCCGTCTATCACCATCACGCTACACATAGTATGCTAATGGATCGTTGGGTTGTGAAACCCGTCGACAAGTTTGGTGGATTTCTAATTGTGGCGTTAATACCAAGGATTAACCCACCTAAGGTTTATGCATGCATGACTAATATAAAAGGGTGGTATAGCTCTATCTTAAGCTTTCTAAGATTTGGCTTATTAGGCATGAGTTCAGGCGGACAACTCAGTGAGAAGGCTATGTGGTGATCGACGAACCGATCTAACTCCACGCAGCGCCAACTCTCCTAAATTTTGGGTGTTCTTGAAAGAAATTTGCGGGTGCTTGAAGCACACCAGCGTGTAGTGTGTGGCGGTGTGAATTTTTCAGAGTGGAAGAAATATGAACGGAATGCCAATTTAAGGAAAGCAGTAAAAACAAATAGCAATTAAAACAGTTAAGCATACAAAATTAAAGCAAACAATTTTAAGGCATTTAAAACAAATAAAAATAAAGTCAAGCAATAATAAACTTAGGTTTGCTATGGTCAAGAACCTGATTATCCCAGTGATCGCCATCTGTAACACCCCATTTAAAACCAAAGTCGAAAACGGGAGTGCCAAGTATGGTTGATTCCTAAATGCATTTTAAGGAGTCGCCACCTAATTATTATAGTGAATTAGGACACTAAAAATGTAGCATAAAATACTACGAATGATCTCCATCTTAAAGGTCTGCGAAAGCTATGTGAGGTTCCGGGTAAGGGTTCTTTATTATCCTAAAGGGAAGGGGTTAGGCATCCTTTAAGATCCGCTAACTTGCGGTTATCCGTTCAAACCTAGGTTAATTATATATTGACTTTTATTCTACCTATTCTAAGCATTTTTTACATAATTTAGAATAAAAATAAAATGCAATGCAAAAGTAAAACTGAAATTAAATACGACATAGAATAAGCTCCGGGACATTCTTTTTGAAAGGCATCTCCGGATACCTGCATAAACACTTAGTAAAAGTGTTAGTAATAAAATAAACAATTTTAAAAGTAATTGCAATAATTAATAAATAAAGCCAAAAATAAATCCGTCTTTTGCACAGGGGAGGCCTTGGAAATCAGACGGAGATTCCTTCATCGGCCACTATTGCAATAAAATAAATAAAACCTTCATATCCGCGCCAAAACAGTAATAGTTTTAAACACGGAGGGCTCAGATATGTAAAAATATAAAGTAGGACAGCCTAAACAAGTGCGGCGGCGAGAATTCGTCTTGCCAAGCGCATGTTGGTTATCCGGTGTAAGTGGAAGAAATCATCCTTGCCCAGAAAGCTTCATTTATTTTATTTTCCGTCTTTGCAACTGTGGAGGCCTCAAAAGTCGACGGATAACTTTTTCATTGGCCAAACAAGTGTAACATCTTGTTCAAATCAGTAAAATACCAACAGTGTAGTATTTGTTCTAAATCAGTAAACCAGCAAAATGTCCAAAATCAATAGCAATATGGCCAAAACCAGTCCAATAATATGGCCAAAACAGTAGCAAAATAGCCGAAAATTAGTCCAGAATCCAGCTTTAAAATGGCTAACAATATGGTAGTAGTAGACCCCAAATATAGTATTTGTTCCAAATCAGCCAAGTTACCAATATTAATAATAAAAGGGCCAGATCGTGCAAAGAAACGGCGGAACAGTAGCGGAAAATGAACTGTGGCAGCGAATCAGTAGCAATGGCAAAAAGCAGCATAAAAATGCAAACGAACCAGTCCAACTAACAAAGCATGCCGTCGAACATCGCCGGAGTTTTGCAAACTCCGGCCCAATATCAAAACTTCACAAATCAGCCCAACAAATAACCAAAATTAGTAGCGACAACGACGGAAGATCAGTCCATTAAAATGGCGAAAATCAGTCTAGCAACAATAGCCGAAACGATCCCAGCGGTAAACAGCGAGAAGCGATTCGGAAAGCGAGGTCACGGAGTTTAAAAACTCCGGCAAAAATACAAGGAATCATTCCAAATCAAACCAACAACAGAAAACAGTAACCAACGACCGTCGGAGTTCCTCAAACTCCGGCGAGATTCACAAATAAAGGAAATCAGTCCAAAATAACAATATGCCAATAAATCTAAAAATGAAACCAAACCCAGGCAGCGATGGTGGCGGCGTCACTTCCACGGCGAACACCGGAGCGACGCCGCCTGACGAACGCTGGAACAGTCGACGGGATAGTGGCGACGGGAGCGGCGAGAGGGTGAGGGAGAGGTGAGGTTCGACGGGACAGCGGCGACGGGAGCAGCGGGTGATGTGGGCTGTTGATGAAGGGTGTTCGCCGGAGTTTTTAGAACTCCGGCGAAGGGCGGCGGAGGGCGGCGAAGTGCGGCGGCAGGAGAAGGGAGGGCACCCTTTTTCTTTTGAAATGAAAAGAATGGGCTCAGCCCTTATTTTTGCTGCTGAACGTGGGCTGTTGATGAAGGGTGTTCGCCGGAGTTTTTAGAACTCCGGCGAAGGGCGGCGGAGGGCGGCGAAGTGCGGCGGCAGGAGAAGGGAGGGCACCCTTTTTCTTTTGAAATGAAAAGAATGGGCTCAGCCCTTATTTTTGCTGCTGAACGTGGGCTGCCCCCTTTTAATGGGGGGTGATGTTTAAATAAAAATAGGGGGTAGAATTAGGGTGGGATGATTTTAATAAGTGAGAGAGATAGGGTAGGTGAGGAAAATGTGGGGTTGATATTGATGTTGGAGTGTAGAAATGGTGAAAGTATGGGGTGGAGTATGGTAAAGGTGAAAGAGGTGTGGGTGAGATAAATAAAAAAAATGTTGGATTGGATTAATTCGGATTGGGCTTCGGACCGGACTGGTTTGACAAAATGCAAGGCGGGTTAATTATCTAAAACAAAATTATTTAAAAGGATACAAGATTATAAAAAATGCAAATGCCGACGCAATGATACTAAAATTCAATATTTAAGAAATGTTTAATGCCTGATTAAAAGTAAAACGCAGTCTTAGATTAATTATTTAAAGAGATGCAAAATATTATAAAAATAAAAATATAATATTAACAAAGACATAATGCTTAATTTAAAAAAAAGATGCAAAGTCATTTTTGTGAAGAAATAAACATAGAATATTATGTAAAAATATTCAAAATAACGATTAAAATGCGGTGTGCTAAAATACTTAAAATTGCACGAAATATACAAAAAATGGGTCAAAATTGACTGTCAACAAGTTGCTTTATTCAACTTGTGATAGTCAATGCAGATTCTCCATCCGGTGACTGTTCTCGAAGGGATGAGTTCGTTTCTTTCGTTAGCCACCACTGTTATTCCACCCTTTTTCGGCACCACTTGTACTGGACTTACCCAAGTGCTATCAGATATGGGGTAAATTACTCCTGCATCGAGCCATTTTAGGATTTCTTTCCTTACTACCTCCTTCATATTTGGGTTCAGTCGCCTCTGGGCTTCGATGGATGGTCTGCTCTCCTCATCTAGACGGATCTTATGCATTACCGTTGATGGACTTATCCCTTTTATGTCTGCTAATGTCCATCCAATAGCCCGCTTGTGATTCTTTAGTACTCTTAGCAGTTTATCAATCTCTTCGGTGGATAGGTGGCATGAAATGATCACTGGTAGGGTTTTCTCTTCACCTAGGTATTGGTATTGTAGATGATTGGGTAGGATTTTTAACTCTAACTCTGGGGCCTTCTCTGTGGATGGTAATGATCTTTCTGGTACCTGTCCCAGCTCTTCATACTTCTTTGTCCTTGTATCCCATTTTTCATAAGCATTCATCCAATTTGCATACTCCATCAGATCTGGATCGTTTCTACTATCATCATCCCATGTGGTCAGTACTTCTTCAAGCGTATCATCATATTCGAACTCTTTGTTTGACATTGTCTCTTCGATGAGATCAATGGCTGAGCAGTTATCTTTAGCCTCAGGAAAATTCGCTGTTTGGAGAACATTAAAAATCACCTCTTCTTCATCTACTCGAAGCTTCAATTCCCCTTTTTGAACATCAATGAGAGCCTGTCCTGTGGCTAAGAAGGGTCTGCCCAGTATGATGGGGATTCCATCGTTTTCTTGTATGTCTAAGATAACAAAATCGGCGGGGAAGATGAACTTGTCCACTTTTACTAATATATCTTCGATGACTCCTCTCGGATGAACAATTGAGCGGTCAGCTAGCTGCAAGGTGATGTTTGTAGGTTTGATTTCTCCCATTTCTAGTTTGCAGAAAACTAGATAGGGCATCATTTATGCTCGCTACAGTGCCCATGCTGCCTTTTGACATTCAAACTTTCCAATAGTGCATGGGATGGTAAAGCTCCCAGGGTCTTGTAACTTCTGAGGCAGTTGTCTCTGTATGATGGCACTACATTCTTCAGTTAACATCACCGTTTCGTAATCCTCTATCTTCCTCTTTTTGCTAAGCACATCCTTCATGAACTTGACGTAGCTCGGCATTTGTTCTAGTGCTTCAGCAAACGGGATATTGAGTTGCAATTGTTTGAGAACCTCACGAACGGAGAATTGCTTGTCAAGAGTGCATGTTTTTAACCACGGGGATATGGTATCATCACTTGGGTGTCGTTGCCACCGGTGCTTTGTTTTCGGTTTACGGGTTACGGCGCGCGGCCAGTCTTAGGCGCTGGCGCCACTTTCTGCTGCTTGTCTCGGATGCCAGAACTTCCTGTACTATCTCCGAATCCTCGACGCCGCGGCAAACTTTCTCTCTCCCCTAATTTGGCATCCTTCAGGTCAATTGCCTGACATTGTGTTTCCTTATTGCTTATACCAGATGCAGATTGCTCTTCTTGCGGTTCGCTGTTGAATATGACCGCGAGTTCTGCTATTTCTGTTTCCAACTTCTTTATACCCAACCTCATTTCGTCCATGAACTGAGCTTGGGACCTCGTGGTGAGTATAGTTTCTCGTAATTCCTCCATTGTTCCTCTATGGTTGTCTCTCTATCATATGGACAGTAAAAATCCATCTCTAGAGTGTTCCTGAAACGAATCAAAGCCAACAAAAAATCACGGCACCTCGAATTTTCGTAAAAACTAAAAATAAAAAAATAACAAATTAACTTACCAAATTAGAAATTAAAAATAGATACTTTTGATATTGAACTAATGCCTAATCCCCGGCAACGGTGCCAAACACTTGATGCGCGTAATATGCACACACTTTTAAACGCAAGTGCACGTTATCGTATCAAGTAGTATAGTCTTAGATAAGACCGAATATCGTCCTCTAGGATTAGGGTTCAAGTACCAACTATCTATTTTCTAGTATCTATTTGGTGAATTAATGATTGATTGTTTTGTTTATAACTAAGAATTATTAAAGACAAGTAAATATAAAGAATTACTTCAGATGTGATGAGAATAGGGCTTCTATGTATCCTTACTATCCGCTTATGCTACTTACTAATGCATTACTTATGGTGTTCTTCTTTTGGAGAAAGCAGGTTCTGAAATCGTTTTATACTCCCGTTAGGTTATATAAACACTCAACCCAGATTGTTCCTTACCTAACTTTCGTGATAAGGGTAACTCTATAGGAGGATTAAGAACAAAAACCTAGTTGGCCACGCACAATGCGCAAAATTAGGGTTGTTAAGCCTCTCATCAACGCTTCTGAAACTAATTGAGGTATTTTCATCCCCAATTCAAGCCTGTCTACCCAACTTACAACATATTCACAATCCCCTTTTCGAATCGATTAGAAATCATATAGTGATAACTAGTTGTCAATTAGCTACCAAGAATTCAACTCAATTATTGGATAGATCTCTCAATAAGAAAAATAACCATAAGCGTGCATTAATTTATAACATAAGTTTCAAGAAGTTCAACATAGAAAGCCTATAGGAGAATTAGTTCTAGCCATAAATATGACAAGAACTAATTCCAAGTTCATCATGCAAAACCGAATTAAAGAAAAGAAAAAGGAAAGAAATTACTAAGTTTAGGTCTCCATCTCCTAGCAAGAAAATCTTGTGTTGTCAAGAAAAGGAACCCTTAAAAGCGCCAGGGTTCTCCTTATATAAAAACGCCTCTTTCTTTTCCTCTGCAGTTCGCCCAAAAATCCGTCAAAAGACCTAATTTTTTCAGCGTCGCGCGCCTGCGAGATAAGCGCGCGGCGGAAGTTCCGCGATCCGTCGGGTGTTTTGCGCGCGGCCGATATCTGGCATGCGAGCGCGCGGCCTGGATCTCTGTAGCTCCTCGGATGTTTAGCGCGCGGCGCTTCGTCTCACGAGCGCGCGCGTGAGTTTTTGTCCTCTCGGATAGTGGCGCGCGGCCATTTTAGCGCGCGTACTGGATCTTCGCGCTTCTCGAATGATGGCGCGCGCCTCGCGCTGCGATCGGAAGCGCGCGGCTATGTCCGATTCTGCCTTGTTCGCCACTTTCTCTGTTTTCATCTCTGGCATCTCCTCTTTTGCCCTCTTTTTGCTCCTTTTCCGCCATTTGGCCATTTTAACCACTTTGACTCAAAAGAAAGAAAAACTATCATAATACGACACTTATATGTGCAAAATGGGACAAAAGACTAACTAAAACTGACTCAAAAGGTGTATATAAAATACACCGATCAAATACCCAACTTTTTAAAAGTGCCAAAAAATGCTCGAACTCTATCATTAAATTTTTAATTATCAAACTATTTAAAATGGTGTCAAATTAAATACCCAACTTTTTTAAAGTGCCAAAAAATGCTCGAACTCTATAATTAAATTTTTAATTATCAAACTATTTAAAATGGTGCCAAATTAAAACTCCTTTATGCTGACAATTAACACTGTTAATTAACATAACTAACAAACATTTAAAGAGAAAACATTCTTTAAATTAATTCATAAATTGAAAATTAAATTGTTTCATCGCCAACACCAAGCTCCATTTTTGCTTTCTACCAAACCCAAAATGAAGACAAACTAAAATCAACCCATAAACTCACCACAAATCATAAAAACCAAAAACAAACCCAACTAAGTAACCAGAAGCTCAATTTTGTTCTTTTGAACTAGAAGCTTATTTTTACCTAAAATTATGACAGAATCAAACCCAAAACTGTACCTTTCTCTCTTCTCCTCTCGGTGTTCTTCGATTAAGACAAGTAACCATGAATTTAGTTTTTTTCTATTTTTATATCAGCTTGAACCTCTGATTACATTATTGAAATCATATTTTCATGTAAATACTCCAACTAAGTTTCTTTGGTGGCTCTATAGTAACTAGTATTAATTGTGTTAATTGTCAGCTTAAAGGAGTTTTAATTTGGCACCATTTTAAATAGTTTGATAATTAAAAATTTAATGATAGAGTTCGAACATTTTTTGACACTTTTAAAAAGTTGAGTATTTAATTAACATTTTTCAGCTTAAAAGAGTTTTAATTTGGCACCATTTTAAATAGTTTGATGATTAAAAATTTAATGATAGAGTTCGAGCATTTTTTGGCACTTTTAAAAAGTTGAGTATTTAATTACCTTTTTCTCAATAATATTTCTATAAAAATAACAAAAAATATGAAATATAAATTTGAGGATGGGGTAGGAGTGGATGGGGTAGGTGGGGTTAGGGCGGTAGAGGGGGGAGGTAAGAAAAAAAAAATTCATATTTTATAAAAGTAAACAAATATGAAATAAAAATTTGAGGATGGGGTAAGAAAATGGGGTGGGGATGGATGGGGTAGGTGTAGGTAGGATGGGGATGGGGGTAGGTGGGGTAGAAATAGGTAGGAGTGGTCGGGGTGGAGTGGAGTAGGCAAGGTAGAGGGCATAGATGTTAGGGCGGTTCAGTGCTTGGGTGGGGATTGGTGTTGTAGAGGGGGTAGGGTGGATGGATAATGTGGTTGGGGTGCATTGGTGTATTTTTATTGTTCCGAAAAAATAAATATTTTTTTAAAATAATTATCTATAAATAAAAATCTTAATCTAGAGTGGAGCTCTAATCGTTAAAATTGAGCATTTTTCGTGTGTCAAGTTTGGGCATCATCATGGGTTCATTTGGGCTGTTGATTTATAATGTGTCAACTTGGGCTAACCCAAATCAACCCATCATCAAAATTACTCTTGCCAAAACCCATAAAATCCTAGGCAGATTGGACGGATCATTTGAATTTGACTAATTTTGTCACCCCTAACTACATCATATATCTTTGACATAATTCACGTATAACAAAATTATTCTGAAAAGAACACATAAACTAAAGAAAAAGTGCAGTACATAAATTGAGACAACTAAAGTAATAAATCATTCTCTTGTCCAACCCCTCGCTGCTGCCAAACAGTGATTCTGAAATGATAGAAGTAGGGGGAGAGGAGTTTCCTTCCCAGAAAACGGTGGCGGATTCAATAACGAGTTCGTGTAAATAGCAGAAATAATCTACTAAATACTTTATTATCAAACCATATATTGTTGAAAATTTAATAATGTAGAATTAAGTTTAGCCCATTATTTATGACTCGAACAATTTGGATCCCGCACGTCGGAAACATCGTTTCCACACACATGCATACGTAGTGTCAAGTATCATAAATTTCATTAAGTGAAAGAGATATTTGTACGTAAGTAGATGTTTGAGACATAAAATGATGAACTGTCGTTGGCTAAATGACAAGTATTCCACGTTGGTAAACGAAGGAAGAAGTATACGCAGTGTAAGATGAAACAAGTCAAAAATCGCCGTGGAGCCGCGGCACAGCCCCGCGACAGTTCAGCTGCTCGAGCTCAGGCGCCGCGGCGCTAATTCTCCAGCGCTTCCCAGGCAGTGTGTGCGACGGTTGACGAAAAGTTTTTGACTTTTGGGTAGGTTTTGGAGCATTGAACCTCCATTATTTGACATTGAATTCAACCATTATTTAGTTGATTGTAACCCCTCAATAAGTGACATTACATGGCTATTGAAAGCCATTAGTTGGCTAGTTAGGAGGTCATCTTCCTTACACTATAAATTGAAGCTTTGGCTCAATTGGAGGTACTAGACTAAACACTCATCACTTGACACTACATTCAGATTTTCTAAACTTCTTCCGCTCTAGCATACTTTCATACACTCAAGGTTCTTCTTGAGAAGCACTTGAGTTTCCTTTGCTCATTTGTTAGTTGTTGTTTTATCTTGGAAGATAATTGCCCATTAACGTAAAAGGATATATATGGGACAATATTGTCTTAAGAACATAATGAATATCACTCAACTCAGCAGTTCCTTTGTAACGCTACCAAATTTAGTGTCTCTTTGTTTCAGGTGATCAAGATACAAGGAGCTTTCGACAGTTGAAGACAAAGACTCAAGACATATTCAAGAATGAAGATCAAGATCTCAAAACTTATTGTTGCCACAATTCTTGTTGGCTACAAGTTTATTGCTATTGTAATCCTGATAGTTTACACTTTTGAAGCACTTGTAATAGTTAGTTATTATTCTCGTACATCCATTGTTTTCCAGCAATCTTAAGACAAGATTTGTACTAGTACTAGAAAGATGTTTGCCAGTAGATATGCTACCAAATCTGGCTGTGGTTTTCTTGTTGAAACCAGTTCTGTTGACAATTCTGTTAACAGTTCAAACATTGCCTCTGTCAACAACCGTGCTTTCAGATATGATCCTAGTTTTGGGTCTCTCTTTGATGATAGTTATGAATCTGTTTCCGTCAAAGGTGAGATCTCTGGATCTGATGATGAGCTTCAAGATACTGCTGATAGTCATGCTAGTGCAGCTAAGCGTCAAGGAAGAGTTGCGGTCACCGCTCCCGATAGTGGTGGAAACAAGCGTCCACGAGATGTTGAGGATGTCAACTGGGACAATAGGAGAAAGATGAAGATGAAGTTCTATCTTGTAGCAGAAGGTCTACATCTGTCCCAGATAAAGGATCTGAATTATGGTAAGGAGGAAATGGACACTCAGTTTAACTGAAGTGGGCCAGAATCTAAAAGGTCTGTGTTAATTATCCTTCCTTGTCCATAATGTGTTTAGATAATTTCTGAATAAAAGTGTGTAAAACAAGGCTAGGAAAATAAAGTGTTTTCATTAAAAACTTATATTCCCTACACTCAAAAATCAGAAATTGAATCTCTCTTCTTCCCGGTTAAAGATTGGATACTGGAGAACAAGTTAATCTCAAAGAAAGAAGACTAAAAGATAATGACTTATGTTAATGTTGAACCTGTCACACAATCCGATAGAAGATCCTTCTTTGACAGGATGATGTTGGACACTCAGTTATACAAAGCCTATGGGCGACTGGAGTGGGCCAGAGTTTCCAGGTCTTAAATGATCTGAAGGCCAAAAGAAAGGCAGAAAAGTAATTAGACACTCAGTCTGTCAAGACAATTGGAGTGGGCCAGAGTATCCATATCTCATATGATCCGGTTGCGCCCTAACAACAGGCAAGAGGTTATTCATGTGAAGCAACGTCTCCTCTAAAGTAGAGGGGTTGGAGAGGTTATCCTTAAAAGGACTTAAGGGAATGGGATCACTCTAAAATAAGGGGATATGTCACGACCCGACCCCGGGGCCGCGACTGGTGCCCTACCGGGACACCCCGTCAGATATACATCAGAGAATAGCAGCGGAACATACATAACACATGACCTGTATAAAGTAAATATCACTGGCAAGCCGATAAGGCTGCCTTCCATAGATTAACTTAATAAAAAGTACAACTTGTTCTTACAGCCCAAACCACAAACGTGACTATAGACCTCTAGGAATAACAACTGTGGCGGGACAGGGCCCCGCCATACCCCTGAATGTACAAAAGTCTACAACCTCAGGGAACCGTACCAAAAGACAAAGCCTCCGGAGAAATGGAGCTTTCCAAGAATCGGCGGTGATCCTGGAGTGCGGACCGAAGCTACGTACCTCAACTGCGGCATGAACGCAGCCCAAGGAGGTCGATCTAACAGTACCAAGTATCTGAATCGGAAAATCGAAAATACCTCATAAGTCTAAAATAACTGGAGACATGTAAGATAATCAGTTTACAGAACACTGTGTCTTACTAACAATGAGAAATCAAGCATATATTATACTGCATGAAAATAGGCAGCTCATGATCAAAGCAAGGTCATCCGCCCTGCAGTATCATTAAGCACTCCTACTCCTAGGACTATTTCACCCGCATGAGTCATGTGGACCCGCATGAGGTATTCCTCGCATAGGCTGTACTCACCCGCATGGGACTATTTCACCCGCATGAGCCCCACGGACTCGCATGAGGTATTCCTCGCATCGTGGGTAGCAAGTCCATGGAATATACAAATGTCACAACCACACTGGAAGCATACCCGTGGAATCCCACATCACTGTCGGTACGTCCAGGTAACCTCGTGTTGCATGCCTCGGAATCCCTCATCGTAAGCATGTCCAAGGTGCATACCCGTGGAATCTCACCTCACTGTCGGTACGTCTTAAATAAGCTCATACTATGACCATGGAAACATACCCGTGGAATCCTCCATCACTGACGGTACGTCCAAGTAACCTCGTACTAAGACCATGGAAGCATACCTGTGGAATCCCACATCACTGTCGGTA
The DNA here is from genome assembly GCA_029844215.1 of Przewalskia tangutica. Lineage (NCBI taxonomy): Eukaryota > Viridiplantae > Streptophyta > Magnoliopsida > Solanales > Solanaceae > Przewalskia > Przewalskia tangutica. The sequence goes on along the minus strand of CM056718.1, from coordinate 8,326,642 downwards.
CGTCCAAGTACTTTCATAACTTCTTTAGACTTTCATTAATCTACAAAATAAATCTCATTCTTGACCTTAAGGCACCTTCTTATTGCTTAATCAAATCCGGAGAAATTTAACCCGAAGTACTATGTACTTCTACTCTTTCAAAAGACCCTTTTTTCACATAAAAATTCCCATTTTACACTCTAAGCAATTGATGCCTTTTAAATCAAATTGCCTTACTTAATTTCGATTCTTTCATCTTTGTTTACCTTATTCAAGAAAACCAACTCTTTAACCTTCCATAAAGTTATTATAACAAACTCCCCATAAAGCCGTTATACTAACTTTATGCTTTAGAAATTAAGACATTCTTATCCTTTCATAAGGCCGTTATAACTAACTTCCCATAAAGCCGTTATAACTCCTTATAAACAATTTCGTTCTTTTATTAACCAAGAGACTTATACTTCAAATCAGTTTACACAATTTTCAAAATACTTCAAGTATACCAAAGGATTTACTTTATTTAAAACACGTACGTCTACCGTACTATATAGTATAACTACTCATGCTCAAGAGATAAGAAAGTCCCACATACCTCTCTGGTTAATCCACTTGCTAAGTCCAATACACCACACGTAGTACGTCAACCTATAATGACCATAATACGTTTATTAACCTCAAGCTACAACGTAGAATATCCCAAGTTCAAAGTCACTAAATTCTATGGAAAATTGGGCAGCATTTCCTTTGTTTCTACATACTTTGCCACCTCTTTCAAGGCCGAATTCAACATCCAAACGCCACATTTAAGGCCTAACAATCCAAATATTTCAAAGGGGATTACACACCTAAACTTGGATGTGTAAAATTCTGCCCCACAATGTATAACAACTAACTTAACAAGTTTAAGGTAGTATTTAGGCTACAACATGCTTACATAACCTTCCTTATTCAATTCCTTCAATTCCAAATCATATTTCTTGCATGCAATGCATCTAAGAGCAATATTTACCACTACAAGTTCTTTCTTCTTCACATGCAACACCAATAACTAGCTACAAAAGAAGAATTGTTACCTTAGAGCTTTAGCCAAATTAATCCAACAAAATTTGCTAGCCTCCTCTTCCATAAACACCACCACAACAACTCCCACAAGTTTGCAAATAAGTTTCCTTCTTGCCACACTTTTCAGATTTTTCTCAAGCCTTGTGTTCTTCTTGATTTTCTAGAGAGAAGGAAGAGCTTCTAATCTTAGAGAGAGAGATGAACTTGAAGAATGACCAAGTCTTCAAGACTTGGTCAATAAGTAGTGCATGCAAAAATCAGATGGGGGAGGACACTTGTCACCCACCCATGGCCTCTTTAAAAGAAAATATCTGATTTCCTCAGTTTTTTCGCCAAATTTCTGCCTCGGCGCCGCGGCCCTGCAGCCAGCGCCGCGGCGCTGAAACCCCCGCCACCTCTCAGAGCTTCCGGCGCCGCGGCGCTGCAACTTCAGCGATGCTCCAGTTTATCCGGCGCCGCGGCCCTGCATCCGGCGCCGCGGCCCTGTGGCTCCTGACCGAAACACTTTTCTGCCCGACTGCGCACTAAACTTGTAACTCCCATAACTTTCTACCCTGACGTCCTATCGACGAACGGTTGGTTGTGTTTGGAACTAGACTCATCGAGCTACATGCTAGGCATTCGAAACACCTACAAACTCTCAAGGTAACTGGACATACACCACTTCAAAGTTGACTAAAAACCCGTCCGATCCGTCAACCTATCTTTCAAAAATTTTAAGTCTTACTCCCTCTCGTACGCACTCATACGCATGACCTGAACTACGGGGTGTAACATGATACATTTCGCAAACTTAGTTTTAGGGACGCTATTGGTAAAACTAATTTCAGTCTAGTCCAATAGGTATGTAATAACTAAGAATGGTATAGTATGTTTGTGGCCAAATGAATGATGTATTTATAATCTGTGCATCTATGCCATCATAAATTAAGACACGTTAAATAGAAAGTCATTCAAAAGCTAACTATGTTGAGATTGTTGCTTCTGTCGAAATAAACTCTCAAAATGTGAGATGGGCAAAGAGGCAAAATCACATTTCCATTTCGTCAAAGGAATATCAAAAGAAGCACCGCTCCTTTAAAACTTAGTCACACCTACACGGGTGATTTTAAACTTGTCCAAAATAGAGGGGGAGAAAGTAAGTTGTCACCCTCATTGACGATGGTACAACATATTGCATCATTTGTTGTTGAAAAACCAATATGAAGCTATTGAAACAGATACGCGCTACAAAACATAAGTTGAAAATCAACTAAGCCTATGGATTGAGGAATTTATAGTGATAGAGGGGGAGAATGTGAATCATCGTTCATCAAATGACTGCTCCTTACTCACCTCAGTCTAACAGTGTTAGCCAAGCGCAAAACCGTACACCCAAAATATGTGGGGAAAGACGATTCTTACCTCTAATGTGATTCTTAACAAGAACTTCACATAAGAATAAAGATAATCCTCCATGTGAAACTTGGAAAGAATTCCACATATAAATATTGTGATTTGGGGTGGCTTGGTAGAGGTTGGAATACCGAAAGATGTCAAGTTGGACCTAAGACTGTAGTGCTTATCGTATCTTGGTGTCAAAGAATGTTGAATTCTTTGAAGATAACTTTCCTTGAGAAGGAAAAAATAAGTAATTGCTCGAGGTTAACAAGAACCCGTAAGTGTCTGATTGTCCGTGTCTAGACATTCCAGATCTGTAGGACTCGAAAGTTGTTGACTATCCGGAACTTAATGTTCTAGATCTACATAACTCAGGATTCTAGATATTGAACCGAGACAGAGCAAAAAGAGGGGACAAAGACTTGTTTTATGCCTTCTATATTGTATGGTTGAGAATGAACCATGGACAATTAAGAAAAAATTGTCACCTCCAGAAGTGCTGCTTTGGAAATAAGCTACAGAAAGAAATAGACGTCATCAGATAAAACCATACTTGTGTGATGGTCGATTTTCCTCTGGGAAAATAACCTCTGGGTTGTAAAAGTGGATACTCAAGTTGAGTATGAAGTAGTGGATCTATGGATGAGTATAAGGCCTCGGCCACTTGCATATGTGCTCCCCTGTTAATAGCTTAACATCCAGGGACACCGCAGTGTTGTGTGACATGGATGTTGAGACAACCTTCTTGATCGGGGAGTTGGTTTGGTGGACTGTTGGGCTTCTTCCTGAACTTCCTTTTTGGTCCCTGAAGTGTTTACATTTTAGTCCTTGAAGTTTCAGATAAAACAAAATTAATGAATCTGACAACAGAAACATTAACTCTGAAGTTAGAAAGCCAACAGTTGAAAAATCAACAGTCCGAAAGTGGAAGAAGAAATTGTAATGGAACAACCCGAGTGGTATGTGGTTCAAGGTAAGAAAAGAAAGTCTATTGACTTGTAAAATCTCCGTGCGGGATGAAATAGACCCTGAAGCATTGGCACGAAAACTTTGATAGTGCTCTACTTTCAAATGGTTTCTCCGTCAATGAGTGTGACAAATGTGTCTACATAAAAGATAATTCTGATTCGTTCATCAATATATGTCTTTACGTAGACGACATGTTGATCACAAGGAGTAGTTCTAGTTTGATCCTAGAGACTAAAGATATGTTGAAACGATGTTGCGATATGAAGGATATGGGTATTGTAGATGACATTTTAGAAATTGGATTTTCTAAGACATCTAACAGACTGGTCTAAATCCAAACTCATTTGTGAAGTGTTTGACAGTCTCGTTGAAGTAACCATTAGATACGAATCATATAATTGATTGAAATCATGGTGCACCCGTATACTAGGAGTGATGTGCGCATGTCACATATAGTTCAATGTATTTTACACACTACAAACGACCTGATATTATCTCACGAAGTAGATCAATTGAACTAAGGTTCACTGGAAATAATCGATAGGATGCGTTAAATCGAATATGATGATATCAAAAAAATTCACTTATCTACGGATTATGGTATTCTGGATGTCCAAAGGTTCTGGGAGAACACAGTGATTCAAACTGGACATCAGACTTGAAGAACAACAAAGCTACAAGTGGATGTGTATGGTGTTTATATGAAAATCCTCTAAGCAAATTTGCATCGGTCGATTCGTGATGGAATCAAACTTTGGAAAAAACATGAAAAGAAGTTGAGTAACTTTAAGACCTCTTAGAAGATGTCCCTTGTTGGGAGAAACCCATGCCTTCATCAGTTATACATTGTAGGGCACGGATGACGGCGTTTGGACATTCTAGCCAGATACATAAGACTGTTGGACAGTTGATCATCACGACTGACACTTCCTTGATTAATAATCAAAGGATATAACGAATCCTTTAACTAAAGGACTACCCGAAGATCAAGAATTCTGCCGGTCTAAGGGAATAAGCGTAAAACCCAAACGATAAGAACTGAAATGGTGGATACCCAACCTTACTGAGTGGAGATCCCAGAAATTAGGTTCAATAGGAAAACTAAATTGTAAAGGTTCAGTTGAGCGCTTCGGTGGAAGAAAGAGAACTTCGAATGATGATTTTGTAAGGAAACATGAATCCAGAGTCGTTCCCGCGATAGACCTTAAAGTGCTACCTGCATGGTGGGTAGAGGTTAAGTTGCCAAAACCATTAATGATCCTCACCGGTTGAGATTAGGTTTGGGGAAACTTTTAATAGTGCCTAACACTTGTGAAGTGGGGTGTAGCAGGATATCTTGTAGGAGACCACCTATTTAAGTGCAAGGACAGACCACCTCAAATGAACGCACTTATGAATCTAAGTGTGTCCACAACCACAACGGATAAAATATTAAGAAAAACAGACTAAGGAAAGTTGTTGTGTTGGTACCGTTGTCTTGTCTTACACTAAATACCGACGGTCAAGACATCACATTCACCGCACAGTAAGTAAGTCTGATGGTATTCATCTATGGAAGGTTCAAAGATAAGGCTACCTATCCAGATGCAACATCGGTCCGTCGAAAGATTGCTAGAAAGACATCTTAAGAGTGCCAAAATCTTTTTCAAGAGGGGATTGTTGGAAATTTACTAATGTGGAATTAAGTTTATCCCATTATTTATAACTCGAACAACTGGGATCTCGCACGTCAGAAACATTATTTCCACACACGTGCACACGTAGTGCCAAGTATCATAAATTTCATTAAGTATAAGAGATATTGATACGTAAGTAAACGTTTGAGACATAAAATGATGGACAGTCGTTGCCTAAATGACATGTATTCCACGTTGGTAAACGAAGGAAGAAGTATGTGAAATGTAGGATGAAACAAGTCGGATATCACCGCAGAGCCGCGAAGGGTCGCGACACAACCCCGTCAGAGTTGCAGCTTAGTCAGGCGCTTCTGGGCTCGAGTCGTGCCGCGACGCTTAGTTTTGCGAGCCGGTGCTTCCTGTGCATGTGTCGCGACGAGACGAAAAGTTTCTGACTTTTGGGCTGGTTTTGAAGCATTGTACCTCCATTACTTGGAACTTGAATTCAACCATTATTTGGCTGATTGTAATCCCTCAATAAGTGTCATTACATGGCTACTGAAAGACATTAGTTGGCTAGTTGACAGGTCATCTTCCTTACACTATAAATTGAAGTTTTTTCTCAATTGGAGGTACTAGACTAAACACTCAATACTTGACACTACATTCATATTTTCTAAACTTCTTCCTCTCTAGCATACATTCATAGTTCTTTCTGAGAAAAACTTGAGTTTCCTTTGCTCATTTGTTAGTTGCTGTTTTATCTTGGGAGACAATTGCCTACTAACGTTAAAGGATATATACGGGGTAATCTTTTCTTAAAGACATAGTGAATATCACTTGACTCAGCAGCGCCTTTGTAACGCTACCAAATTTAGTGTCTTTTGGTTTCAGGTGATAAAGATACAAGGAGCTTTCGACAGTTGAAGACAAAGACTCAAGACGCATTCAAAAACGAAGATCAACATCTCAAAACTTGTTGTTGTCACAATTTTTGTTGGCTACAAATTTATTGCTATTATAATCTTGATAGTTTACCCTTTCGAAACACTTGTAATAGTTAGTTACTATTTCCGTACATCTATTATTTTCCAAAATAATGATATATAGCTAAAGTACGTTATACGTTTCAAATTCAATCAAGTCCCAATGAAGAACCCGCCCTGTTCTAAATTTTGGATCTGCCACAAACAAAAAAATTGTGAGACATGTGTCACTCATGTTTCATGAAACTTAGGAAGTTGTAATTAAGTTACGTGCACAAGTTCAGTAGCTATACTATGACTCTCTGCCGACTTCAGACTATTCTTATGTTATCCCAACTGTAAGAATTTCTTTCTCATTTATGAAATCAGAATATAATCCTTGCTTAATACCATGGAGTCAATTTTTTATTACTGAACTTATTGTAATTTTAAAATTATGAATGCTAACATATAGTAGTATTTATCAAAATTTTAGTTAGTAATTCTTCTACATATATGTCTAAGTTTCGTGTTAAAAATACTGAATTCACATGAATTTCACTCTTTTATATCTTGTAATTTGAACAACAATTTATTTTGACATTAATGAAGATAGGGATGTATAGCAAACTGTCGCATTGTAGGTTTTGACTTAAATGTATATATTTGACTTGACTTCTATTGTATCGTCGGTGACAAACTTGATGAATCATGTTAAGTTTATGATTATATCATGTCGTACTTAATTTTATGTGGTGAACAACCTTTTGTCTAATTAAGAGGCAATAATAATACCCGCAAGCAGATTAGTGTACAGAAGAAGCGCGGGGCCATGAGTTCTGAGTTTGATCCGTGCATAAACCTTTTTGGTTGGCGCACACACATGGCTTGCCAAATGTGGTTAATCGGCTGACGTGGTTTGCAGGCTATTGCGTCAGCCCGGGGTTTACCCTGTGCGCACTCGAAACAGTAGCGGTTGCGGGTTCTTCGTCAACAAGAGGCAAGAATAATTCTCCAATATCACAATATTAGAATGGGTACAAATATTATTTAGTCATTTAATTTTATGTAATTATGATAAATATAAAATTTCTATTGTATAAGGATTTCATATTGTATACAATATATATATATATATATATATATATATATATATATATTGTATTAATGAAAAAGGCTCCAAGGGAGATTAATACAATTCTACATGGTATCAAGAGACAACAATACTTCCCGACCTAAGAGCTAATTTCGATCGCTCATCCCTCTATTTTTTCGGCGCCAAACCGATTGTATACCGTCGGTATACATCTTATTTACGATGATATACAGTGGTCCAACCCTCCAATTCTGCAAAATAGCCTTATATACCCCTGTTATACTGCTGATATACAACCCTCTTTCCTTCTCTATATCTCCAGCAGTTGTATACCCTTCGTATATAGCCTATACACGCCGATATACACCCTGTATACGACGGTTATACCCTCATTTCCACTATATAATGTTCGTATACAACCTCTCTGAGCCGTTATACACCTCGTATATGGTTGTTTCTGCCTCGTATACTGCCCATATACGTTCACTATCTCTCTCACACGTTCCGACAACCATTATGACCGAGGACAACCACGAACGTGGCAGTGGCCAGCGGCGCAGTTGTGGCAGATGGCATTGGGTCCCCTACACGAGTCCACTGCCCTGGCAGCAGCAGGGACTCTGGCCTTAAGCGCAAGCCCAATGCCTTCCACTAGTGGCCCAGTACTTGCGGCCCACCAGCAGCTCCTCCATCAACACACTGTTCTGCTACATCAGTGGGGGTCTTGGGCCTCTACATATCCGCCCCAATTGCATACAGGCCAACAGTTAGCAGGCCTAGCAGTGCGCTCCAGGTTCTTTCCAATCCAATATGGGTCATGTTTTCAGCACATTGACTCCTTGCAAGCCCGATAATGTGTGATATATGGATACGGGCGCCACGTCTCCTCTCACCAACAATTCAGGTAATCTTACTCAACTGTAAAATTTAAATACTCCGCAGTCTAGTAAGGTCGGCAATGGTGATCGCATTCTAATTCAAGGTTTTGATCACCCTTACACCACCACCGCATCCCCACTTCTCTCTATGCCCCAAACATCATCAAAATCTAATTTATGTTAGAAAGTTTGTCACCGATAATTTTGTCTCAATTAATTTTGACCCGTTTGGATTTTCCGTACCGGAAAACTCCTTACGAGATGCAATAGTGATGGGGACCTATATCCTTTCCTACCCACATCCGCTACTAGTGTCACTCCTCATACCGTTTTAACTACTATATCTCCCTCTGCGTGACATAATAGACTTGGTCATCCGGGTTCTCACATTTTTTATTCTCTTAGACACCGAAATTTAATCTAATGTAACAAAGGGAATGTGTCTCATAGTTGCTCCTCTTGTCAGTTAGGGAAACATGTTAGAATACCATTTACGATGTCTATGAGTACTATTTTCTCTCTCTTTGATATTATTCACGCTGATTTATGGACATTCTCTCATAACTAGCAAGTTAGGCCACAAATATTATCTGGTGTTTTTGGATGATTTCTCTCACTTTCTTTGGGTCTATCTACTCAAATCTCATGTGAGCTTCAAATTTGTTGAATTTCGTACACTGGTTAAAATTCAATTTGAAATAGACATAAAATCATTCCAATGTGATAATGATCGTGAGTTTAATAATTTCTTATTTCATAAATTTTGTGCGGATAATGACATGATCTTTCGTTTCTCATGCCCTTACACCTCCTCTCAAAATGGAAAAGCCAAAAGAATTCTCTGAACCATTAATAATATGATTCGTACTCTCCTTTCATGCGTCTCCCCCTACTTTTTGGGTATATGCGCTAAAAATGGTAGAACGCATTCTCAAAACTTTACCTACCCGTGCGATTCAAAACAGAACACCCACCGAAATTCTCTACCATCGGATCCCTATCTATGACCATCTTCGAATTTTCGATTGTCTGTGTTATCCTAATCTGACGTACATGCCTCCCCCCCATAAATTGGCACCCAGATCTACTCCGTGTGGCTTCCTAGGGTTTCCGTCAAATCATAGGGAGTACCTGTGTTATGAGCTCTCCACCGACAAAATCATAATCGCACGCGACGTCACCTTTGTTGAATATGTTTCCCATTTGACAACATTAAAAAATTCTGAGTCAATGATTACCAATTCCTCGAAGATTCGGACCTATCACCGCTTGTCCAACAAGAACTTCGGCAGGCTGCTACTGTTCCAGCGGCGACAGACGCACTAATTACCGCCACCGGTAGTCCAGCCACAGTCTCCCCTTCTCGTCCTCTCAGGTATTCCACCTCCATTTTGGTGGCAGCCAACGTACCAGCCACCGCCATTGTTCCATCAAACACAGGTCAGGGAACTTCCACCTCCGATAGTCTCATCGTCCCTGCCACATTTCTGTCACAATCACTGTCAAAATATTCTTTTGTTTACAGTCTTATCTATTCTGATAAGAAAGCGCTCTTAGTTCAATTTGGTAGAACGCCATCCCTACCAGCAATCGTCCCACAACCTAAGTCTCTTTACCGGTCACCGTCCCCACCAATATGTATCAGTCACCTGCTGCCTCCAACCCCGCCACTACACCAGTACCCAGAACCCACCCTAGCACCGATACTCAGAACAATTCAACCTTACCTCGACACTATCACTCTAGTCCGTACCGACCACAATCATTGTTTCCGGCAACAACCACCCAAACCCACTTCGATCTGCTCATATTATTGCCCCCACCCTCCGCAATATCCTCACCAGTAACAACCAACCCACTACACTGCTTTGTCATCCACACCCGCAGACATCTCGACACCGCCCCTGACGCCAGTGACCCGAATCCGACCCCACACAAAAATACCCAACCTACCCCTACCCCCACGCACCGTATGGAAACCCATTCCCAACATGGAATTTTCAGACCCAAAGTCCAATTCAACCTATCCACTCAAACCATATCTCCAATTTCCAAAAACCGAAAATTAGCCAAACTACACTCCAATTGGAATGCAGCCAAGTGTGAGGAATTTAATGATTTAACAAAATAACACACTTGGTATTCGATTCCTAGACCAGATGGGGTGAATGTGATCTGATGGATGTGGCTATTTCGTCACAAATACAGAGACAGTGGTGATCTAGAGAGATATAAGGTGAGGCTTGTGGCGAATGTTACTAATCAACAAGAGAGTAATGATTGTGGTGAGACGTTCAGTCCGGTTGTTAAACCGGCTACTATTTACACAGTTCTGAGTATTGTTATGGGTAAGCATTAGCCGATACATCAGCTAGATGTGAAAAATATGTTTCTTCATTGGGATTTAAAGGAAATTGTTTACATGCACTAGATGCATGGGGTTGTCTATCCAGAAGCCCCTCAGTATGTATGAAGTCTCTGTAAGTCACTCTATGGTTTGAAACAAGCCCCTAGAACGTGGTATGATCGTTTTGCACAATACATCATGTAGATTGGGTTTGTATGCAACAAGTGTGATAATTCTCTATTTATTTTTCATATAGGTAGTAGCATTGCATATTTATTATTATAAGTGGATGATATTGTGCTTATTGCCTCATCCGGGTTGTTGAAAAATGAGATCATTGCATTGCTCAAAACAGAATTTACTATGACTGACTTGAAAAAGTTGAGCTATTTTTTGGGGATTGCAGTGACTAGATCTGCAGATACTATGTTTCTTTGTCAGCGTAAGTATGTAGAGGAGATTGTGTACATGGCTAAAATGGAAAATTATAAAATCATGTCTACTCCAATTGACTCTAAATCAAATCTTAGTGCTTTGGATGATGATCCAGTGTCAGATCCCACTCTCTACCGGAGTCTTGTAGGTGCACTAAAGTACCTAACTTTCATCAGGCCTGATATTGCTTATGTTGTTCAGCATGTATGCTATTCATGCATGCCCCTAGGGAGCCTCATCTTACTGTCATTAAACGTATCATTCGATACGTTAAGGACACACTTGATTATGGACTGCATTTATACCCCTCAACACCGATCAGGTTGTTGTGATTTACGGATGCTGATTGGACAGGCTGTCTGGACACGCGACGATCCACCTCAGGCTATTGTGTATTCTTGGGAGATAATCTCATTTCTTGGTCTGCCAAGAGACATGCCACATTATCCTGTTCGAGTGTAAAAGCAGAATACAAAGGTGTTGCTAATGCTGTTGCTGAGATCTGTTGGCTCCGAAACCTTCTTTTAGAGCTTCAGTGTCTATTTCCTATGACGTATTTGGTTTATTGTGATAACATATCCAACATCTATCTATCTCATAATTCGGTTCAGCATCAGCGAACCAAGCATATTGAGATGAACATCCACTTTATTCGTGAGAAGGTTGCACTCGGACATGTCAAGGTATTGCATGTGTCTATAAAGTCCCGGACGTTTTTTAAAAAAATGAAAAAAAAAGAAAAAGAAAAAGAAAAATTAAAACACTATCTTATTTGAACTAGAAGAGCTATGTCTAACTTAGACTTCTACTAGATCTTGATATCCCTCTAGGTCTTTCTTACTTAGGGGTTTTGTAACACTCAACTTTTCACTATATCTTCAAAAGTCAAGAACATCAAAGGAAAACCACTCCTTTCCCCTCACCTCTTGGACGGAAATTTACCTTTTTGGTGAAGTTTTTGTCTTCCTTTATTTTGATTTTCCAAGAGCATGGTCGGGAAAAGATCAAGTGTGCAAGAATGAGAATAGTGGCAGTGTGATAAAAGTTGTGAAGAAATAAATGTGAGTTTTCTCACTCACATATTCTTAGTAACATCATTTGCTTTGAATTACGATACATGTTAAACATAATATTCATGTAAAAATAATATATGTTTTTGGGAAACATAAGTTGTGATGAATTAATTGAAATAAGTATTGTCTTGTAACAAGTTTGAGCCTTGTATTTGCGGACTGTTTTGCTGAGTTATACTTGTTAGAATTGGATTAACATATACAATGTTATAGATCTCTCACTCACGATCAGATTGAGCCCAAACAGGGCTAAAACCGACTAACGGTTTGAAAGTTATCACTGTCTAAAGTTTCTGCCTCGGATCCACCGAAATCCGGAAGAGCAGAACATATAATGTAAAAATGTACAAATAGGTAGAGAATCTAAAAGTATGTGCTGAATAAAAGTTGTATATTACTCTATTCCCGACAGTTTAATACCTTACGGGGATAAATACGACTTACGGATAAGTAGTTATGACTGTTTTAATATCGTGTCTTATTTTACAAAAATTCTAGCGACACAGATTTCATAGGGTTGTTTTTATCGTAAATCTGTACCAGTTACACCAAGTACTTCCATATGGAATTTGACATAATAAAAGATCCTAGTGTTGCCTTCAATTTGGCATAATAAACACCTTATTTGGAGTTACAGATTTAATATTATACCATTTACAAGCGGAAGAGTCGAGAAAGTTGAAAGAAAGAAATATTATTTGAATCTTCTGAAATTATTCCATTATATATATATAAATATGTGTGTGTGTGTGTGTGTATGAGTTTAGCCATACAATTGAAATGATGAAAATCTTGATAATTTAAATACTTTACCTTTGGGGCTATTCAAGGATATTTGCCTTCGGGGCTATTCAAGGACATTTGCCTTCGGGGCTATTCAAGGATATTTGTCTTCGGGCTATTCAAGGGTATTTACCTTCGGGGATATTCAAGGGTATTTGCCTTCGGACTATTTTAAATACATTTGCCTTCGGGGTTATTCAAGGACATTTACCTTCGGGGCTATTCAAGGACATTTACCTTCGGGGCTATTCAAGGATATTTGCCTTCGGACTATTTTAAATACATTGCCTTCAGGGTTATTCAAGGATATTTGCCTTCGGGGCTATTTTAAAAACATTACCTTCGGGGCTAATCAAGGATAATTGCCTTCAGCGCTACTTTAAATACATTTCCTTTGGGGCTATTCAAGGTCACTTATTTTGAATCTATATGGTAAGTGTATTAAATCAGGTTGCACATTCTAAATAGATATATAATAAATTGGGTACTTTCTGAAACGAGTCGAAAGAGAATATTATTATGTGAATATTGAATCGTGGTACATTGAAAGTGTTGAAGTTTGTTTCATAAGATGTTTATTGTGTTATAATATGATTGTATTTGAAATATTGTGAGGTTACTTTGGATTGTAAGGCGAAATTCACACTCAGCCCCGGATGGTAGGGCTGACTCTTTTATTTAATATATTTCAGGAAAGCGCAATAGAGGAAAAACTCCGCAACAGGGCTAGCGATCGTCCCGCAACCTCTTTGTCCCACCAAATTCATTACTTCGGATTTGGTGAAAGTTATTTTAGACTAAGTATGTTTTTAGAACTAAGTGTCGTTATCTCGGGGAATGCCCCGCATGAAATTGTTCTTTGTAAACTTCTTATTATTTATTATATATTATTTCAGCATTTAAATACATGTATAAATTAGAAAGAAAAGAAGTTAATGGTTCGCCTGAAAAATGGATAGTTATTCAGGTGTCATCACGACCTAAGGAAAGACTTAAGAAAATTCGGAGCGTGACAAGTTGGTATCAGAGCTAAACCAGGTTAAGAGATTCTAGAAATTTTCTTTGAGTTGGGTGTTTGAACAATTACTTATTGCGACGGTGTGCGCGCCACCTTAGTAATAAGTGAACGGAATAACATTCTAAAGTTTCCCTTCTTTCATACTCTTCTCGTGCCTATCTTGAGTCCTTTTCAAAGACTTGGTTCTCGTACTACCTCTTTCAAAGGATTTTTGAAGGGGATTGTGCAACGATTAACTTTCCGTTCCTGCAAAGATGTTACGTGGAGATATTAAAGGAGGCTCTTTGCTCAAATTTCTACATCAAAGTTTGAAAGATGAAGGAAAGAATGGACAACAAAAGGAAATGGTATTTTAAATTTGGAAATACTTCATTGAACATGCTAAATTTTTAGCACAATGGAGGATTGGCGGAACTCTTATGAGTTCAGGGATGACTAGACGTGGCCCTAGCAAAAGAAAAGGACTCAAGACGTTAAAAGAAGATTTAAAGAAATGGAACAGAGGACCCATGGTCACCCGTGAAGCAGAAAATAATCAAATTTTGTAGCAATTAAAGATAAGGGGGCAAAGCGACAATTATGAGAGTAACTCTAAGGAAGAAGATCCAATCAGGAAATCATTAACAAAGGAGTTGTATGATATTTCCAAGGTATCAGAACTACATTAGAGACACAAGTTCAAAATTTATGGAGCTAATTAAAAAAAGAAGAAGATATAACTAGATTGATAAACTGGAAATTGATGAAGATATCACTGATGATAAAAACTTGGATCAAAATTCATTTTCTTGAGTTCTATAAAGAGTAGTTTTCCGAGAAAAGGAGTTGGGGACCTTGAATTTATCCAGAACTAGCCAACATCAGTGTACAAGAGAGAAAATGGTTGGAGATACCTTTGGAAGAAGTAGAGGTAACTAATATTATTAACGAAATAGAAGGGGATAAGACTCCTAATCCAACTGGTTTTAATATATATTTCTTCAGGAGATGTTGGTATATGGCAAAAGAAGATGTCATGAAGACATTTAATCTGTTTTTTTTAGAAGGGGAATTCTTTAGAAGCTTTAATTCGACTTTTATTGGTTTGATTCCGAAGAAGAAAATGGATGTTAATATCAAGGATTTCAGGCCTTAGTCTGCTAGGAAGTATACACAAGTTGATTTCTAAAATTCTTATCAAGAGGATGAAGATGGTATTAATAAGTTAATTTTTGAAAGTTATAATGCCTTTCTGAGACGGAGACAAATAACAGATGCACCATTTCTGGCTAATTTGTGCATCGATTACTGCTTGAAAAAAAATGCAAGGAATCTTGTTCAAATTAGATTTGGAAGAGGCCTCTGATCATGTCAGTTGTCTTTGCTTGCTGAAGTTACTTGAGAAGATGAATTTTCGAGATAGGTAGATTCAATAGATAAAAAAAATTGTGTTTCCACTTTTAAGTTCTCAATTCTCGGTAATAATAGTCCTACAATTTAGTTTAGCTCTCAAAGAGGCCTAAGACAAGGGACGTTGTATCCCCCTATATGTTTCTTTTAGTGGCGGATGTACTAAGTCAGATGATTAATAATATTGTCATGAGTGGATGGATAAAAGACTTTAAATTGGAGGGTCACTCAGGAAACTATAACGAAATTACTCAGAGCCTTTATGCTGATGATACACTGGTGATGGAAAAAAAGTGCTACACTTGAGGGTAGTGTTGCTGCATTTGAAACAATAACTGGATTGAAAATAAATTCCGATGATATATCCAAAATAACTTTTAGAACCCGATAGGGCCATTATGAATTCTTGGTCATGTCTTTCGGGTTAACCAATGCCCCATCAGTTTTTATGGATCTAATGAACATAATCTTTAAACCATTATTAGATTTGTTCGTGATTGCATTCATAGATGATATCATAATTTACAACAAGAGTATTGAAGAACATGAAGAGCATTTGAGGGTAGTGCTTCAAGTATTAAAACAGGAGAAACTATATGCTAAATTTTCAAAGTGTGAATTTTGGCTGGATATTATAGAAGATTTGTAGAAGGCTTCTCTAGTATTGTTGCTCCCTTGAACCGGTTGAATCAGAAAGCGGTTAAGTACCAGTGGTCTGAAGCATGTGAAACAAGTTTTCAGAAACTGAAGGAATTGTTGATCATCGCACGCTTCTAACCTTATCGTGATGAAGGGTTCACAGTCTATTGTGATGCCTCTAGGGTAGGGTTAGGATGTGTCTTGATGCAATTTGGAAAAGTTATTGCGTACGCATCTAGACAACTAAAGATACATGAGAAGAATTATCCAACTCATGACTTGGAATTGGCCGCGGTAGTGTTTGCCTTACGAATATGGAGACACTATCTGTATGGGGTGCATGTAGATATATTTACATATCATAAGAGTTTACAGTACATAAACACGCAAAAGAATTTGAATCTCCGACAAAGAAGATGGTTAGAGTTGCTTAAGGATTATGACCTTAGCAGTTTTTACCATCCTGGAAAGGCTAATCTAGTGGCGGACGCACTCAGTAGGAGATCAATGGGCAGCTTTGTCACGACCCGACCCCGGGGCCGCGACTAGTACCCTACTGGGGTACCCTGTCAGGTATATGTCAGAGAATAGCAGCGGAACATACACAACACATACGCATAAAAAGTAACATCACTGGCCAGCCGGTAAGGCGTCGCTCCATAAACATACTTAACAAAAGTATAATGGTACAATGGTTCTTATAGCCCAAAACACATAGGTGGCCTGCACTTAAAGATAATAATCGTGGACGGGCCCGCCATACCTCGATGTACAAAATATCTATAGCATCAGGGAAATATCCATACCAATAAATAAGCTTCCGGAGGAATGGAGCTTCTGACACCGGAATAGTGATCCTAAGAACGAGGATCCTCAATTCGCTACTTACCGCGTATTTAACGCAGCCGGGAAGGGGTCAAGACACAATATGTACCGAGTATGTAAAGCTGGGAAAAATACTGTAATATGATATCATAAGTCTAAAAGCAAGCTGGAGTCATGAAAGATAATAAAATACCTTTTACTGTGCCTTACTAACAATGAGAGTGACAAGTGTATATATATATATATATAATACTGCATAAAATAGGGGACTTAGGATCAAAACAGGGTACCTCGCCCGTAGTATCAATAAGCACCCCTACTCCTGAGACTATTTCACCCGCATAGGTCCTGTGGACCCGCATGAGGTACTCCTCGCATCGGCTGTACTCCGCACGGGACTATTTCACCCGCATAAGCCCATAAGGACTCGCATGAGGTATTCCTCGCATCATGGGTAGCAAATCCACGGAACAGGTGGTATAACGATCTTGGGGACTTTCCCCTCAGATATACTCTTACCCGGCGGATGGTATAACGATCTTGGGTCAGACTCGATATACTCTTACACCGGGCGATGGTATAACGATCTTGGGTTTGCCCCTCGATATACTCTTATACCGTGCAGATGGTATAACGATCTTGGATCCGCCTCGATATACTCTTACACCAAGCGGATGGTATGACGATCTTGGTGGCCGCCTCGCATATACTCTTACATCAAGGAGGTGGTATGACAATCTGGGGCTTGCCTCGCATATACTCTTACCCTATCTCAAATCACATCATATCATCATAATAATAAGTTAAGAAAACTTATAACTTATTTTTAGTCTTGTTCACATACTCTCTCATTTTAGTTTACTTAAGGCACTTAACCATATCTTTAATAAAAGAACACCGGGAATTTAACCCAAGTACTACATACTTCAACTCTTTCAAAAGTGACTCTTCTTTATACATAAAAGCCTTTGGGCAATTGATGCCTTTAAATCAATTTGCCTCTTCATATAATTATCTTACTTAGAGTAAATCCTTCTCATTAACCTTTTATGAAGCTAATAAACCAACTTCCCATAAAGTTGTTATATTAACTCTATACTTTAGTAAAAATCATACTTTTCCCTTAACCAAGGGACTTATACATTCTTAAAACAAAATAAGTCATTTTATACTCAAAACAAGTAAGAATACCAAATCTTGTACGTCTACCGTACTACATAGTTTCATCTATTCATGCTCAAGAGATAGGAAAGCTTCACATACCTCTTTGGTCAATCCACTTGCCAAGTCCAAACTACCGCAAGTAATATTTCAACCTATAATAGTCATGATACGTTTATTAACCTCTAATCTTAATGTAGAACAATCCAAGTTCAAAGTCACTAAATTCTAAGGAAAATTGGGCAGCATTTCCTTTGTTTCTACTCACTTTGCCACCTTTCTCAAGGCCGAATTTATCATCAAAAACACCACATTTAAGGCTCAATCAATCCAACAATTCAAAGGGGATTCCATGCCCAAAATTTCTGCCCCATAAGTTTACAACAATTCACTTAACAATTCTAAGGTGGTTTTTAGGCTACAACATGCTCATAATTTCTTCTTAACCCATTCTTCATATCCAAACCACATTTACTTGCATGCAATGACTCTAAGTGCATTATTTTACTACCACAAGATCTTGCTTCTAAGCATGCAACACTAGAACTAAGTTTAAAGGAAGAAATGTTACCTTAAAGTTTTAGCCAAAACTTATTCCAAATATTGCTAGCTTCCTTGCCAAGAACACTACCACAACAATGCCAACAAGCTAGCTACAAGCTTCCTTTTCTTGTTCTTAACTTTCAGATTTTTCTTGGGTTTTTAGAGAGAAGGGGGAGCAATTTGAGAGAGAGAGAGAGAGAAGATGAAAGATAGACAATGACCAAGTCTTGGTCAATATATTGCATGCAACAGAAAATCAGATGGGGGGGGACACTTGTCACCCTCCCATGGTCTCTTTTAAAACAAAAATCAGATTTTCTAAGTTTTTCCGCCCAAATTTACGCCGCGGCTTTCGCCACTGGGCCAAGGGCGCTGAAACCTCCGCAGCCTCTCTGAACTTTCAGCGCCGCGGCGCTGCAACTTCAGCGACCAAGATTTTTAGGCGCCGCGCCCGATCCGAGCCGCGCCCCGCCGCTTTGCTCGAACGCATTACCGCATCGCGGTTGAACTTGTAACTCTCATAACTTTCTACTCCGACGCCCTATCGATTTAGCGGTTGGTTGCGTTGGAATCAAGACTCAACGAACTACGCCCTAAGCCTTTAAAATACTTAGGAACTCTCAATGTACCGGGTCATAACCCGCTTCAAAGTTGACTAAAACCCATCCGGAACGACCCGTCAACCTATCCTTTGAAAATTTTAAGTCTTACATGCTTTCGTACGTTCCCAATACGTAGGGTCAGAACTACGGGGTATAACAAGCTTAGCCCACTTGGCAGTACAAAAGAGAAGTATTGTTCGTGAGGTACAAAAATTGGGAAACCTCGGGGTTAGTTTAACTGAGATCGGTGAAGATAAGGTGGTGGTACATGATACATCGCAGTCTGCTTTAGCTACGGAAATAAAAGAAAATTAGTTTGAGGACATGGAATTTGTTAGATATCGGGAGAGGATTCAACAGGGAAAACCTTCACAGTTTACAGTAGGAGAAAATGACGGTACCCTTCAGTATAAGGGTAGGTTATGTGTTTCAAAGGTAAGGAATCTAAGAAGGAAGATTTTAGATGAAGGTCACAATACCAGATATTCCATTCATCCAGGATCAACGAAAATGTATCATGATCTCAAGACAAATTAATAGTGGGAAGGAATAAAGAGAGATGTTGCGGAGTTTGTCGGAAGATGCCTTACGTGTCAATAGGTGAAAGCCGAACATCAAAAACTCGTCGGACTACTTCAGGATATTAGCGTCTCCATGTGGAAATGGGAGGCCATTCATATGGATTTTGTGACTGGTCTACCAAAAACACGAGAAGGTTATGACTCTATATGGGTGATTGTAGATCGGCTTACAAAGTCAGCCCATTTTCTACCGGTCAAGACTACATATCGGGCGCCGCAGTATGCGCAAATTTATTTGAAAGAAGTAGTGAGGTTACACGGGATTCCATTACAAATTATTTCGAATAGGGGTTCCCAGATCACCTCACACTTTTGGCAAAGTTTCCAGCAGGGCCTCGGGACAAAGGTCAAGTTGAGTACGACTTTCCATCCACAAACCGACATAAAAACTGAACGAACAATTCAAACATTGGATGATATGTTGTGGTCTTGTGTGTTGGACTTCCAAGGAAACTGGCTGGACCATCCATGTCTAGTTGAGTTTGCTTACAACAACATCTTCCATGCTAGTATACAGGTGGCTCCGTTCGAAGCATTGTATGGGCGAAAATGTAGATCTTCACTTGGGTGGTTCGAAGTGGGAAAATTATCGGTGTATTTTATATACACCTTTTGAGTCATTTTTAGTTAGTATTTTACTCATTTCATTTATGTTTAGTATAGTATTAGGGTCGTTTTCCTTTCTTTTGTGTCACAGCGGTAAAAAATGGAGAAATGGCGAAAAGAAGATGAAATGAGCTTAATTGAGATGGAATTGTACACTTAAAGGGGCCAATAAATGAAGTCTAAGAAGTCCCGGGAAGTATAGAAAAGATCAGACGAAGCCCGGATGAAAACTGGACGACGAAGCGAAGAACCGCCGAAAAAACGCCACCGGCGCCGCGGCGCCGACCACTGAAGTTGTCCGAAACTCTCTGATTTTCAGGCGCCGTGGCGCCCGACTGCAGGGTAATGCGCGATTTAATGCACACACTTTAACGCAAGTGCACGTTGTCGACTCAAGTAATATAGTCTTGAAGACCGAGTTATCGTCCTCAGGGATTAGTGTTCAAGTACCAACTTCTATTCTTTGTTATCTATTTGGTGACCGATAATTGAGTTTGTTGATTATAACTAACAATTATAAAGACTAATTAACTATGTGTTTACTTCAGTAGTGATGGAAATAGGGCTTCCAAGTCGCCTCAACTATCCGCTTATATTACTTATTAATGTAATAAATTATGGTTCTTCTTCTTTTGGAGATAGCAAGTTTACTAATTCGTTTTATACTCCCGTTAAGGCTATATAAACACTCAACCCCAGTAGCGTTCCTTTCTACCTTTCGGTGATAAGGATGACTCTATAGGAGGATTAAGAACAAAAACCCTGTTAACGTTTACGCAAGTAAGCTAGGTATTTAAACCCCCGTTAACGCTACACAAGTAATTGAGGTATTTTCATCCCCAATCCGACTTATGATTACCCAACTACAGCATAGTCACAACCTCCTCCTTTCGAAGTTTGATTATAAATCATATAAATAATGATAATTAATGATCAAGTAATCACCAAGCATTCAAAACATTATTGGAATAAATCTCAACAATCAGAAGAACAACCATAAACATGCATTAACTCATAAAATAAGGTTCAAGTGATTTGACATGGAAAGCCCTATATTAGAATTAGTTCCTAGCCATTGACATGACAAGAACTAATTCAATATCCAACATAAACTAAAAGTAAAGGAAAGGAAATAAAAGAAATTACTAAGTAATGGTCTCCAATCTTCAACTCCAAGAAGTCTTGTGTTTGTGCAAGAAAGGGAACCCTTGAAAACTGCCTAGGGTTCTCTTTTTATAGCTTCAAAACCGCCCTTAAGGTTTTCCTTCAGGCCTGGCCCATAAAATCGTCAAAGACCTGATTTTTCCCGCGTCGGCGCCGCGGCCCTGCTACTGGCGCCGCGGCGCCGGAAGTTCTGTGAGTTTCTGATGATTAGGCGCCGCGGCGCTGCACTCTGCTGTCTGGAGGCGCCGCGGCGCTTGAACTTCTGCAAGCCTCTGATCATTGGGCGCCGGGGCGCTGGCCCTGCTGGCTGGAGGCGCCGCGGCGCTGGCTCGTGTCCGTGCCTGGTTCGCCACTTTCTCGTATTTTAAGCTCTAGAACCTCCACTTTTGCCCTTTTTTCGCTCTTTTTCCGCCAAAGAGCCATTTTAACCAGTTTGACTCAAAAGAAAGAAAATTTATCCTAAGACGACACATATTTGTACAAAAAGGGACAAAAAACTCACTAAAAACGACTCAAAAAGTGTATATAAAATACACTGATCAAATACCCCCCAAACTTAACCTTTGCTCGCCCTCGAGCAAAGATAAAAAGAAAGAAATAAAGATTCAAAGGAGAAGAAAAATAAAAGACTCAATGACATTGATCACTTTGCTGCATTGGTGTTACTTAGAAAAACATGAAGGTTAGCAGAATAATATGCAGGAACATATAGCATGAAATTTTAGCACTCTAAACACATTAAGCTAGATATTTCGCAAACTCATTTTTATCATGCTTAATGGAAGTCAAAATACTGAATCATGCATGTTAATTTTAAAAAATCCTATGGCATTTTTACTTGCTATTCTCCACTAATCATGGATATGCATCTAAGAGATCTTCAGGACTTTTAAGGCTTGTAATGTAGGCTTAGGCATGGGTAGGTAAAAATAGGCATTTAGGCTCATTTTTGTGTACCATAAGCTCTTTAGCTTTTCAATGTTTCCCTTCTCTTTTGATTTCTTTTCTTCACTTCAAATCTATCTTTCCCCTCTTTTGTTTTGAGAGCGTGAAGTGTATTATAATAACAAGCACCCCCAAACTTAGGCTTTTGCCTATTTCTTATAACTTTTTTATTGGGGTGCATCAATCTTGTTTGCTCTTTTTGTCTCTTTTTTAACACATTCTATTCCAACTATTTCACATGTTTACTTATGGCACAAGTATGGACATATAGGGTGTCAAAGAAAAAGTTCAATTTTTAGGCTCAATGGGGCTGACTAGGGATATTTTTAATGTCAGGGATAGAAAAGAGTGGTAAGAATTGGCTAACAAAGAAACGTCTGAGTCATCTCCCTAACATGCATATCCTAACTATTTCGCCTCAAATAGCAAGAAATCATAACACATAGGTTTTAATCATTTATCATACACAAGTCAAGCAAGAAACTCCAAATAGACAGATTTTATGAGTTTTTGGCATATCTAACCTAAGTGTTTAGATAGTTTCTCTAATTCCATTACATTATTCCACCTTACTTTACTATGTGTTTCTAGTAACTACAACATGTATGATCTTTGACAGACAATTATGACTCAAAAGAAAAAGAAAAATTATGACTCAAAAATACACAAAAACAATCAAAAAGACTCAAACATACTATAACAATAAGACACAAATAAGACACCCCCCCAAACTTAAATCACACATTGTCCCCAATGTGTGCAAGACGCAAAGACAATAAAAGAAAAGGACACTTACAGACTTGGTTTAAAATGGTGGCGGTGGCGGTGGCATTGGATAGTGCATGGACCACTGGTTGAACAAGGAACTCATCTCGTTAATTTGCTGCCTCGTTTCTTGTTGTCCTTGTATCACCGTGTCCAAACACTGCATCATCCTTATCTGATTAGATCGCTCCATCATGGGCACTGAAGGTTCTGATTCTGTGGGTGGCTGGTGGCTGCTTCCTGCCGCATATTGAGCCTCTATCTCAGGCTCATCTTCGTCCATGGCGGCCTCTGCTGCTGCTGGTGGTGCTCTTCTTCTTGCTGCTGGGGGACTTGGGTCTGGGAAGGAGTGCACTATCCCATATGACACAGGCAGTTGGTTTCTCTCACGAGTATCAGTGGGTAGGGTTGGGACCCCATTTATGGCGCATAAACTTGTGATAAGTGAGCCATGTCCCAACCCACCTGTTGTTACCAACCTGCTGGTCTCTTCAATACTTTGCACTATCTCCTTTCCCACATCAATCGTCTTCCCCGACATGATTCCATATATCAATTTGATCCTGTCTTCTGGCACTCTGGTAAAGTGCGTTGATGGAATCAGACGGGCACTGACGAAATACAGCCAACCCTTGGCTGCTTTGTTGAACTGACACCTGCTCAGTCCTCTTGACCCATTTCTGGCAATATCAAATGCAGCCCCAGGGTAGCTCACTGTGCCTGCGACGGTATCCCAGTCGATGCTGTTGGTGTTTCTGGACCATGTTCTGAAGTAGCTTCGGTCATCACCCCTTTCTTCAACATCTGCTGTTTTTAGTAACACATTTACCGCTTCTGCCGTCACAGGCACATATATTCCCCTCACAAAGCATTTATTGTCCACCTTCTCCGGAAAGTTAGCATAGAATTCACGCACCATCACTGTTTTCATTGGTGCTATCTTTTCCGGGTTTACAAATCTTCTCCACTCCCTCATCTCAATCATCGCCCGAATGGGCTCATAGACACCCCCCTCCTCAAGCGAATCCCTTTGATAATCCATTCCCCTTTCAGGGATTAAGGGCCTAGTACTAAGCTTTTTGTATCTTTCATGAGCTTGTTGGCTAATAAACCTAGTATCATCGTATTGAGGGGCTGAGGTGGATGTGGAGGCTCTTCTCTTTCTGGCAGACATGTTCAGATACTTGTTTCAGCGTTTTCTTAGTATCACAAATGTTCCCCAACACTATCACCCAACAACTAGCAGCTACTACACTATCACCCCCAAACTTCAACTCCTGCACAACACCCACACTCACCTCCTAGACTCCTTTTTGAAATTTCACAACCAATTTTCAATACCCCAACAATCTTCACAGATACAATACTCCTCCAATCTAACACCTCCTCTTACTACAGTAAAGTTTTCAAGAAAAGATGAAGATTACCTTTTGTGGTGTTCTTGAGGTTTCTTGCCTCTAATGGTGATTTGAGGTAATGAGATGAGGTTTGTTGGCTAAGATGGTTGAGGTTTTTAGGGAATTTAAGAGCTTTGGTTGTGTTTGGGTTTGGGTTATGGGAGAGTTTTAGGTAAAGTATGGATTTTTGTGGGTTTAGTGGAGAAGAAGGTTTAGGTTTTTGATTTGGAATTGGGGAAAATCGGGTTTTGGGCGTCTTTTAATTTCTGGGTTTCCGCCTCGGCGCCGCGGCCCTACACTTGGCGCGGCTGACTCTTGCACTTCTTGGGAATTTCTGCGCGCGCCCTTCTGGTATGCGCTAGACTTGGCAATTTTTCAGATTTTGGCGCCGCTGCTCTGGCGCGCGGCGCAATCTTCATCGCCGCTCTTTTGGCGCGCGCCGCTCTGGCGCGCGACGCTCGACGCTCACCCATTTTTCTGGAAATCCTGACTATTCTTTAGTTTTCGCCCTCCAATTTATTGGCCTACACCTGCCAATCACAACACAAACACTACCTCCGTGAGACTGTTCTTAATAAAAACTAACTTTATTAAATTAAAATAAATCAAAATACCTTGGGTTGCCTCCCAAGTAGCGCTGTCTTTAACGTCTTTTAGCCGGACGCAAGTTCCTTAACTCAAGAAGTGTGGGGTGGATTAACCCCACAACCAATCCATTTTCTCCACATTTTCCTTTTTCTTCTTCTGTTTCTCTTCTTAAAATTATTTTCAAGGGAAGGTTCAGGAACACATACCTGCTTTGGCGGAGGTTCGACATCACGTACCTGCTTTTGTGGGCTTATTTCCCATGGTTTGGCTTGCACTGGCTCACAGGGGGTTTTGATGGTGCTGATTGCAAAGCACCTGCTCATGATTGGTGGCTCAATAATGTGTTTAAATACTTTAAACACCATTTCTTCCTTCTCCACCCTCAATGTCAGCTCTCCTTTTTCTACATCGATCAGGGATCTCCCTGTCGCCAGGAATGGTCTCCCCAATATGATGGGGATCTCTGCATCCTCTTCCATGTCGAGAACGAGGAAGTCCGCAGGAAAAAAGAATTTTCCTACTTTAACAAGCACGTCTTCAATCTTCCCCCTTGGGTGCACCACTGTTCTATCGGCTAGTTGCAGGCTCACCGTGGTTGGTTTTGCCTCACCTAACTCCAACCGTTTAAACACCGATAAAGGCATCAAATTTATACTTGCCCCTAAATCACAAAGGGTCATGTTGCATGTCACCTTGCCAACTGTGCAAGGCAATGTAAAGCTCTCTGGGTCTTTTAGTTTAGGGGGCAACTTCTTCTGCAGGATAGCACTGCACTCCTCGGTCAGTGCTACCATCTCATACTCTGCTAGTTTCTTCTTCTTCCCCAAAATCTCCTTCATGAATTTGAAATAAGAGGGCATTTTCTCCAACGCCTCTATGAAGGGTATGTTGATATGTAGCTTTCTGAACGTCTCCAAAAATTTGGAGAATTGTTTATCAACTGCCTTCCTCTGCAATCTCTGTGGGAATGAGATCTTCTCAGTATACTCCTTCTCTGGAGTTTTCTCTACTACTGCGCGAGCTTCAACCACCTTCTCTTTCTCTATCTCTGCTCTTTGTTCAACTACCGGCTGAGGTGAATGCTGCTCCAACTGTTTACCACTTCTCAGCTGTACTGCCTGACATTGTTCTCTCGGATTCATCTCTGTGTTGCTTGGCAGTGTACCCTGTGGCCTGCTGTTCGATTGCTTTGCTAGTTGACCCACTTGTGTTTCCAAGTTCCTGAACGAAGATCTAGTCTCCGCCATGAACTGGGTCTGGGAGTTGGTAAGTGTCAACAAAGCTGCTCTCAGCTCGTCTGGCTTTTCTGGCTGAACAAGTGCATTAAATTGTTGAGAAGGTGGAGCCTGAGTAAATGGCTGCTGGTTTTGGTGCTGCTGGTTTTGGTACTGGCCTCTATATTGATTCTGCTGCCCCTGGTCTCCTCTCCATGAAAAATTTGGGTGATTCCTCCACCCTGGATTGTATGTGTTGGAGTATGGGTTGTTCTGGGGCCTCTGATAGTTACCCACGGCTTGACACTCTGCTTGCTCGATTGGCATATTATTAGGATCAGCTGAAGGACATCTATCGAATGTATGTGGACCACCACATATTTCACAGCTCTTTGGCATCTGCACTGCATTTACAGATATTGTATGTTGTTGCAGCTGCTTGGTCAACAGGGCAACTTGGGAATTCAGGGCAGTGATGACATCTATCTCAATGAACTCCCACTGTTCTCCTACTACTCATTGGTCTATCTTCTGTGACATGGTTGTTGGTGGCCATATCTTCTAATAAGTCATGAGCTTCGTGGGCTGTTTTCCTCATAAAGGTCCCACCCGCTGCTGCATCAATAATTGTTCTGGTTGTTCCGCTCAGCCCGTTATAGAAGATGTGGACCAAGTTCCACAACTCGATACTGTGGTGTGGACACTTTCTCTGCAAGTCCTTGAATCTCTCCCAAGCTTCATATAATGACTCTCCATCTGCTTGGTAGAAATTATTCAGCTCCCCTCTCAATTTCGCTGCTTTGCATGGTGGGAAAAAAAATTCCAAAAATTTCTGCGCCAGCTCTTGCCATGTAAAAATCGAATCAGCTGGTAAGGAGTTTAACCATACTTTTGCTCTATCCCTGAGTGAGAAGGGAAAGAGCCTCAGTCTGACGGCATCATCAGTAACGCCGTTATATCTGAATGTTGCACACAACTCCAAGAAATTAGCTATGTGCATATGTGGATCCTCTGATGGCAACCCTCCAAACTGCACTGTGTTCTGCACCATTCTTAGAATTGTCGGTTTGATCTCAAAGTTATTTGCTCCTATTGCTGGGAGCCTAATACATGTCTGTGCTCCGTTCACCCTCGGCAGCACGTAGTCTCCCAAGCTTCTTTCTGTCTGGACTTGAACTCTCTCCTCGACATCCATAGGTATTCGCCGAGGCATTCCTTGGTTAGGTTGATTTTCACCTAACCCCTCTCTCAGCACATTGTTGTTTTGGACGTCGTCCATCTCTATCAAGGTTGAAATTCGCTGGTTCCTTCTATTCTGTTTACAAGTTTTCTCAATCTCTGGATTGAAGGGAACAAGAGTGTCCGCTCCTCTTCTCCTTCGCATAAACTGAGCGCCTGAAACAGATAAAAAACAAACAACGGATCACGGAACCCTGATTTTTACCAAAATAAAAATTAAAAAACGTAATAAATAAATAAAAAAACAAATAAAAACCAAATTAGAAATTAAAAATAGATAAAATTGATATTGAACTATGCCTAATCCCCGGCAACGGCGCCAAAAACTTGATGCACGATTTAATGCACACACTTTAACGCAAGTGCACGTTGTCGACTCAAGTAATATAGTCTTGAAGACCGAGTTATCGTCCTCAGGGATTAGTGTTCAAGTACCAACTTCTATTCTTTGTTATCTATTTGGTGACCGATAATTGAGTTTGTTGATTATAACTAACAATTATAAAGACTAATTAACTATGTGTTTACTTCAGTAGTGATGGAAATAGGGCTTCCAAGTCGCCTCAACTATCCGCTTATATTACTTATTAATGCAATAAATTATGGTTCTTCTTCTTTTGGAGATAGCAAGTTTACTAATTCATTTTATACTCCCGTTAAAGCTATATAAACACTCAACCCCAATAGCGCTCCTTTCTACCTTTCGGTGATAATGATGACTCTATATGAGGATTAAGAACAAAAACCCTGTTAACGTTTACGCAAGTAAGCTAGGTATTTAAACCCCCGTTAACGCTACACAAGTAATTGAGGTATTTTCATCCCCAATCCGACTTATGATTACCCAACTATAGCATAGTCACAACCTCCTCCTTTCGAAGTTTGATTATAAATCATATAAATAATGATAATTAATGATCAAGTAATCACCAAGCATTCAAAACATTATTGGAATAAATCTCAACAATAAGAAGAACAATCATAAACATGCATTAACTCATAAAGTAAGGTTCAAGTGATTTGACATGGAAAGCCCTATATTAGAATTAGTTTCTAGCCATTGACATGACAAGAACTAATTCCATATCCAACATAAACTAAAAGGAAAGGAAAGGAAAGAAAAGAAATTACTAAGTAATGGTCTCCAATCTTCAACTCCAAGAAGTCTTGTGTTTGTGCAAGAAAGGGAACCCTTGAAAACTGCCTAGGGTTTTCTTTTTATAGCTTCAAACCCGCCCTTAAGGTTTTCCTTCAGGTCTGGCCCATAAAATCGTCAAAGACCTGATTTTTCCCGCGTCGGCGCCGCGGCCTCTCAGCGCTTGGCCGGAAGTTCTGTGAGTTCGATGGTTAGCGCGCGTACTGCACTCTTTGTCTGGAGGCGCGCGGCGCCAGACTCTGCAAGCCTCGATCGATCATTGGCGCCGGGCGCTGGCCTCATTTGGGCCCGGCGCACGGCTCGTGTCCGTGCCTGGTTCGCCACTTTCTCGTATTTTAAGCTCTGGAACCTCCACTTTTGCCCTCTTTTCGCTCCTTTTCCGCCAAAGAGCCATTTTAACCAGTTTGACTTAAAAGAAAGAAAATCTATCCTAAGACGACACGTATTTGTACAAAAAGGGACAAAAGACTCACTAAAAACGACTCAAAAAGTGTATATAAAATACACTGATCACAGGGCAACGGCGCCGACGCGGTATTTTTGACGTTTTGGGCCGAAATTGACACGTTTTCAGAGTCCAAAAGGGATAACTTTTTCTACCTACATAATCCCTAACTCTTGACCTAAAGGATTCTTGGGCTATATATATTCTCTACATCATTCTCTAGAGGGGGATTGATTCCATCCATTGTACATACAACACGACTCTAGGAGGCGAAGATTTGAGACCTAGTTCAAGTATTTTTCTTTTCTTTCTTTTGCTTTGTTTATTTCAGTTCATGTATGGAGATTATATTAGTTCTTAGCGTGACTATGGCTAGGAGCTAATTACTTTTTTAGGGATTTTCTTGTGATTCTCTTGAAACTCTTATTCATGAATTAATATATTAGTTGATTTCTTCTTCACTTGCTTAAGATTTATTCAATAATTGCTTTGATTACTTGATAATTAATTGATCACTAGTTATCATCACTTACATGAGTTCTAATCGAAATCCGAAAGGGGATATTGTGAATATGCTATAGTTGAATAAACATAGGATCGTGGACTAAAGTACCCCGATACTTGTGTATCTTAATAGGTTATTGCTCTTAATCCTCCTTTGTAGTCAATCTTGTCATCGAAAGATAGAAGGGTTCTCCATTGGGGTTGAGTGTTTATATTAGCTTAACAGGAGTATAAAACGGTTTAGTTAACCTGTTATCTTAACGTAGAAGAATAAGTCAGTTTAATTGTATTAATGATTGAATAGAATGGATAGTTGATGATCTTGGAAGCCCTAATTCTCCATCATAACTGATTTAATTCAAAGTATTTTCTTATTAGTTTATTTCCTGCATTATTAGTCTAAAAATCCAAACTAATTAACGTTAACCAAATAGAAACCAAAGCGTAGATAATCGGTACTTGAAAACCCGTCCCTGAGGACGATATTCGATCTTACTTAGACTATATTACTTGTAACGATACGTGCACTTGCGTTAAGCGTGTGTATAAATCGCACATCAGCAAAACACTAATGTTAGGACCCGAAGTCATTCAGGAAACAAACGATAAAGTGCAGATTATTAGGGAACGGATCAAACCAATTCATAGCCTCCATAAGTCTTACGTGGATCATCGCAAAAGAGATCTCGAATTTCAAGAATGGGAGATAGTGTTTTTCTAAAAGTTTCTCCAATGAAGGGGCTGATGCGATTTGGCAAGAAAGGGAAGTTGAGCTCAAGGTTTATTAGACCATATGAGATCTTATTAAGAGTGGAGAATGTGGCTTATGAACTAGCACTTCCACAAGAATTAGAAGTGGTGCATCCGGTATTTCATGTGTCAATGTTACGAAAATACTTGCACGATCCAAGTCACGTCATCCGACCCCAATAGATAGTTTTGAACGAAGAGCTTCAATATGAAGAAATTCCTGTGGAAATATTGTATAGACAGATTAAGCGCCTTAGGAATAAAAATATTGCTTCCATGAAAGTTCTATGAAAAACAAATCACTCCACATAAGAAGCAACATGGGAAGCCGAAGACGCGATGAAAGTCAAATATTCATTCCTGTTTGAGTAAGATAAAAAGATGTATTAAGTTGTATTTCATGGGTATGAAGTTTTCCTGTCTATGTACATATGTTACGACCTTATTCATATTCGAGGACGAATATTGTTTAAGGAGGGGAGAATGTAAAGTCCCAAACGTTTATTTAAAAAAACGAAAAAAAAAGAAAAAGAAAAAAAAGAATAATTAAAAACACTATATTATTTGAACTAGAAGAGCTATATCTAACTTAGACTTCTACTAGACCTTGATATCCCTCTAGGTCTTTCTTACTTAGGGGTTTTGTAAGACTCAAACACTCAATTTTTCATTATATCTTCAAAAGTCAAGAACATCAAAGGAAAACCTCTCATTTCCCCTCACCTATTGTACGGAAATTTACCTTTTTGGTGAAGTTTTTGTCTTTTTTTTAGTTTTCCAAGAGCAAGGTCTGGAAAAGATAAAGTGTGCAAGAATGAGAATAGTGGCAGTGTGATAAAAGTTGTGAAGAAATAAAGGTGAATTTTCTCACTCACATATTCTTAGTAACATCCTTTGTTTTGAATTACGATGCATGTTAAACATAATATTCATGTCAAACTAATATGTTTTTTAGGAAACATAAGTTGTGATGAATTAATTAAAATAAGTATTGTCTTGTAAGAAGTTTGAGCCTTGTATTTGCGGACTGTTTTGCTGAGTTATACTTGTTAGAATTGGATGAAAATTTACAAGGTTATAATCTCTCACTCACGATCAGATTGAGCCCAAACAGGGCTAAAACCGACTTACGGTTTGAAAGTTATCACTGTCTAAAGTTTCTGTCTCGGATCCACCGAAATTCGGAAGAACATAACGTATAATGTAAAAGCTGTATAAATTGGTAGAGAATATAAAAGTATGTGCTGAATAAAAGTTGTAGATTACTCTGTTCCCGACAGTTTGAGACCTTACGGGGATAAATCCGACTTACAGATAAAAAGTTATGACTGTTTTAATATCGTGTATTATTTTACAAAAATTCTAGCGACACAGATTTCATAGGGTTGTTTTCATCGTAAATTTGTACCAGTTATGTTATACCCCGTAGTTTCAGGGCATAAGTGACAACGTATGTAAGGAAATAAGATGTGAAGGTTGGAAGGAAAGTATATTTACATTTTCTGATATGGAAAAATTTTGGATACAAAAATGTGACGACGAGAATTTATATTAGTGGTTGAATTCTTTCCAAATGGAGTTATGGACTTAGGATTGTATTATTAAATCTTCGGATTAAGAATATGAGCCAATTGAAAATTTCACAATTTTGGGGGGATGTCCATCGAAATTTTAAGTATTTTGGCTAAGTATGGAATTATTTTTGTTAAGAGAATTATGGGCGAATAAGAGGGTGACACGTGTTTCTCCCCACTGTGTAACAAAGCTCTAATTATATATATGTATATGTATTGCAATATTGGCTAAGTGTGAGAGATATTATAGTGAAGACAAGTGGACAAGTGGGTCCCCCTCCACTTGTGCTACATACACCTTATATGCACAAGTCTTGAAAGACTTTGTGTATCACAAAATATCTTCATCCAAACTCTCCTTAACCCCTCTTCTCTCTTCCTTAAGCTCCAAGTTCTCTAAATCCTAGCCAAAGTGAAGAACAAGATTAAGTTATTTTCCAAGATTAAGCACTTTAACCAAGTTCTAAGCCAAGTTAACTCTCCAAAATAGTGGGAGGTGGTGGTTGGCCGATTCTTCCTTGGACACTACTAAACTTGGAGATGAACTTTTTGGAAGTAAAACAAGAAGGGAAGATGGTTACAAGCTTGTAGAGAATACATGGGTGTGATTGGAACTTGAAGAAGTGGAGCTAAAACGAAAACAGTGGCCGAAAGTTAGTGGACTGTTTTGAGCAAAATTTAAGGTAAGAGTCTTCTTCCTCTTGAAGTAATTGGATATTACATGTTGTTATAGTTAATAGATGAACTTGTGTTAAGTGAAATGGAGAATAAGAAATGCATGAGACTATTTTTGGGTGTTGACCGAATCTTGGACAGTTTTGCTATAATTGGATTCGTTGGTTATTATTGTTATTATCGTCACTTGTTGCACGTTAAAATGAAAGAATCTTGTTATTGATAAGTAGATATGGCCGAGACTTGTATAAAACTGTTGGATATTGTTATGCAGTTTTAGGGATTGTTTTGTGGCATTATAATACTGGAAATTCAGCGGCCATTATGCATGTTTAAATGTGGTAATTGCTAATGTAAGTCCTAAAGGTTTAAGGGTGTAGAATGGTGTAGAAAGACTTCACATCTTACCCTCGTTGTGTTGGATTAAAGACTATTTTTAGTGTACTATTTTATATGGATTAAGAGGTCGGATTAACATAAGAAGTAGGTGTGTGAATCACATTGGTTGCTGTTTGGTTGTGTCCTTAATTGGTGCTTGGTTATTGATGAAATTGGCCTTATTGAAATGTGGAAAAGTATGTAGAAATAGGGGTAGTGTTGCCCAGATTTTTATAGGAAAAGAGAGTCATTACTTGGTATATGTCTTATACTAGTATTCATGAAGTTGATAGACGTGTTGTTGTCATTATAGGTTGAAGTACCTATTTGAAACGTATTCTACTTATCATGTTGGTTAGTCGTCAATAAGGTATGTGAACCTCTTCTTTCCTTCTTTTGGCATGTTCTACGTATGAACCATAACTGTGGTATTGTTTCAAAATTTCTTCTACTCTTAGAAGTTAAGGAGTATTCATGTTATTGATTCTATGCTAAAGACATGTCTAAATTATTCCTAAGTCCTTACCAAGTCTTATGGGAGATGTTGGTAAGAGTTTTTAGTAAGCATTGCAGTCGAGTTGATCTTGCTAAGTTACAACACTAATAAGTATTAAGCGTTGAGACTGATTTTGGTAAGCGTATTAAAATAAGCCATTGCAGCGTTAAATGAAAAAGGTATCAAATAAGCCATTGCAGCGTTAAATGAAAAAAAAAGTGTCGACAATCAATTATTGAAATGATTAGACTTCCATCTGCATAGAAACTAAGATATAACCAGTTCGTTTTACATTTTCTAGTTCACATATGATTAGATAAGATCATTATAAATATATAACCTACTAACGGCTCATAAAATGAATTAATTTGGCAATTCGGATCGGTTATCACCATGCAATAATTTCTATAATGTTAGCCAGAGGAGCGAGACAAATTTAGATTATCAAGTTGGTACAGACGACAAGCGGTATGTGAAACTATCCTTTCTTCTTTTGAAAGTTGAGTTTTATGAAGTAAGTGTACGGTGGACGTACGTAGTTCTTTGGATCTTAATCCTTAATGATATGATAAGTGCCTTGATTTTCCAAATGAGGATCTAAAATAAAAGTTAAGTTATAAAGTGAGTGTACGGCGGACGTACATAGATTTGTTGGATCTTAACCCTTAATGGTACACGAGATGTTGGTACCTAGGTTTGTTTAAAATGAAAGATTTTATATGTGTTTGGTATATGATGTTTTGGTACCTTGGCATAGCTAAAATGAAAGATTTTATAAGTGTTTGGTACATGATATGTTGGTACATTGGCATAACTAAAATGAAAGATTTTATATGTGTTTGGTACATGATGTTTTGGTACCTTGGCATAGCTAAAATAAAAGATTTTATATGTGTTTGGTACATGATATGTTGGTACCTTGGCATAGCTAAAATGAAAGATTTTATATGTGTTTGGTACATGATGTTTTGGTACCTTGGCATAGCTAAAATGAAATTTTTTATGTGTTTGGTACATGATATGTTGGTACCTTGGCATAGCTAAAATGAAAAGTTCGTATATGTGATTGGTACATGAGATGTTGGTACCTTGGGTTTTTTTTTCTAAAAGGAAAGTTCATTTTAATCGTTGGTACATAAGATGTTGGTACCTTGGTTTTATTCCTTTGAGAGTCAAAAGATGAGTTAAATTGCACAAGGTTGCTTATGATAGCTATTCGTGCAAGTGTTATTATTCCATTTCCCCGAGTCCCTCACTAAAGGGTCGGGATACGTTATAGTGAGTTCGTCGAGTCCCTCTCTAAAGGGCCGGGATATGTTATATGAAAACAGATGCGATGACTCTCATTTTTATAAGGTACAGTAGTATAGTGGTACAGTGATCCAGTGATACAGTGGTACACTGGTACAGTGGTACAGCGATACAAAGGTACAATTGACTCTATTTTATATGGCACGGTAGAATCTGGTATTTGATTTTCATACTTGTCTCTGTCATTCTTTTGTACAGTTATGATCTTGTTTACTGTACTTCTTGTTTACATACTTAGTACATTATTATCGACCCACTCTCAGGCTGCGTTAAATGCCGCAGTATAGGTACTCAGTTGGGTGATCCGCGAGCTTAGGATCCTTGCTCAGCGTTTTGGGATAGCTCCATTGTTCCGGAGCTTGTCATTTTGGTCTTCCATTATGGCTTATGTATATGCAGGGGTACGGCGAGCCTTGCCCCGTCATAGTTCATTGTATACTCTTAGAGGTCTGTAGTCATGTGTGGGTTGGACATGTACAATTGTAGCTCGTTTTGGTTCTATGTAAAGTGGCAGCCTTGTCGACTTGCCTATTTTTATTTTTATGAGATTATGAGTTTTTTAAGCTTCCGCTGATTTTATGTGATGTATGGGTAGAAGGGTGTCCAGGTAGGGCATCAGTCGCGGGCCCGTCGGTACGGGGCGTGACAAAGTACTTCCATATGGAATTTGACATAATAAAATATCCTAGTGTTGCCTTCAATTTGGCATAATAAACACCTTATTTGAAGTTACAGATTTAATGTTATAACCTTTACAAGCGGGAGAGACGAGAAAGTTGAAAGAAAGAAATATTATTTGAATCTTCTGAAATTATGCCAATATATATATTATTATGTGTATGAGTTTAGCCATACAATTGAAATGATGAAAATATTGATAATTTAAATACTTTGCCTTTGAGGCTATTTAATGATATTTGCCTTCGGTGCTATTCAAGGATATTTGCCTTCGGGGCTATTAAAGGACATTTGCCTTCGGGGCTATTCAAGGATATTTGCCTTCGGGCTATTCAAGGATATTTGCCTTCGGGGCTATTCAAGGGTATTTGCCTTCAGGCTATTTTAAATACATTTACCTTCGGGGCTATTCAAGGATATTTGCCTTCAGATTATTTTAAATACATTGCCTTCGGGGTTATTCAAGGATATATGCCTTCGGGGCTATTTTTAAAACATTACATTCGGAGTAATCAATGATAATTGCCTTCGGCGCTACTTTAAATACATTGCCTTTGGGGCTATTCAAGATCACTTACTTTGAATCTATATGTTAAGTGTATTAAATCAGGTTGCACATTCTAAATAGATATATAATAAACTAGTACTTCCTGAAACGAGTCGAAAAAGAATATTATTATGTACTTGAAATATTGTGAGGTTACTTTGGATTGTAAGGCGAGGTTCACACTCACCCCCGGATGGTAGGACTGACTCTTTTATTTAACATATTTCAGGAAAGCGCGATAGAGGAAAAGCTCTGCAACAGGGCTAGCGATCGTCCCACAGCCTCTTTGTCCCACCAAATTCATTACTTCAGATTTGGTGAAAGTTATTTTAGACTAAGTATGTTTTTATAACTAAGTGTCGTTATCTCGGGAAATGCCCACATGAAATTATTCTTTGTAAACTTCGAATTGTCTATTATATATATTATTTCAGCATTTAAATACTTGTATAAATTAGAAAGAAAAGTAGTTAATGGTTCGCCCGGAAAATGGATAGTTATCCAAGCGTCATCACGCCCTAAGGAAAGACTTAAGAAAAGTCGGGGCGTGACAGTGTCATCTTCTTATCAGTATGCGGATATATTCAAAAAAGGTCTTCCTAGACAGCTATTGCTTTACTTCAGATTCAGTCTTAGCGTCCGACCTTCTCCCGCTCAGACTGAGAGGGTGTATTAGAATGTGTACAAATATTATTTAGATATTTAATCTTATGTAATTATGATAAATATAGAATCCATATTATCTAAGGATTACATTATATACCCTATATATATATATATATATATATATATATATATATATATATATATATATATATATATATATATATATATAAAATGTTCTTCAAGGGAGATTAATATAATTTTACACACAAATTTGAATCATACTATTCACTTGTCCTTTATCATGTCGGTGGTACAAACTTGATGAATAATGTTCGGTTTAAGGTTAGTTGGAAAGGAAACATATTATATATACACAATATGCATGTTAAGCTATAAGGTGTTAGCAGCAAAATTATGCTATCCAACATACAATTATAAAATAATAGCTATTCGAATATAAAAGAGAAGTCTTTAATTTATTTACCTCAAGTGCTTCTAAGACAAATACAAAGGAAGTTTTAGTTATCATATCATACTTTTATATGACTATGTCAACAAGTATATTAAGAATTTGTTCCTCGGGCAGCGTTATTATTGAGCTCCAAAGCGCGTGTATCATCTAAAATTATTTTATATATTTTATAAAACTCTTCACTTTTCTCTTAATGTGTAATTCGTTTAAGGTGTCATATTCCTTTTCTCTCATATTTCAATATGTAATTCGTTTAAGGTGTCATATTCAAATCTTTTTCAGAAGCTTGCTAGCCTAGAATCCTATCCGTCCTTCTCTTTTACATGCCTTCCATCATGGGGTCACATACATCCCCTTAGGGACTCAACATCCTCCTTCAGATTTTCCCCACCATTTTATTGAGGGGTGTCAGACTTTTGTACAATAATTATCACGATTCAAGTCCATAACACATATTTTTTTCTTTGGCCAATAGACCTCACATTATTGTCCCTTGGATCGAGGCCAAAAGTGCATCGACGTACCATGTGACATTGTGGTATATGCTATATAAAACTCTTCACTTTTTCGCTCCTATTTTAATGTGAGATTCGCATAAGGTGTCATGTGTACCCCTTCTTCAAAAGTCTGCCAACCGAGAAACCTGCATGTTAGTCCTTCTCTTTTATGCACCCGCCATCACCATCCTCGATACCACTGTATTGAGGGAGCGTTAAACTCTAATACCGTATTTGTCACGACTCAAGCCCATAACATGTATTGTCCGCTTTGGCCAAACAGACCTCATGGATTGGTCTCGTAGACTACGCCATCATCGAGTCTAAAAATGCGCGTTCATGTGAACTTGTACTGTGTTTTATAAAGCTCTTCATCTTCCTCCCCAATTTAATGTGAATTCGCCTAAAATGTAACATGCACATGAAGTTGTGCTCACATAAATTAAGAAAATTGTACGAGCTAGCGCACATGTCATCACCCATCACCAGTGGTCCAATGCTAATTACTTTTAAATTTGACTTTGATGAATTAAATTGATTAACAGTAGCTGACTTTATGATTGAAACTTTATCTTATTTATGAATTTGGGAACACTTGTCTGTTGTTCCTGATTTCATGCCGCTATTTTATACTATAAAAAGTTACAGATTGCAGTTGGGAATGTAAGCTGGAATGTGATATTAATGACTAATTTATCATATCTTCCTCTTTATCTTCCCTTATTATCACGTGAAAATCTATCATTTTTGAAGAAATATTTAATATTTTTCATATTTTCGCCAGATGTTTTGGGTAAATATTCATTCGCAGTAGATGTTTACATTACATCAATTTAACCTGTGATTTAATGAAGTAAAATATGTATTAATTAATTATAATTATGTATATTCAAAGATATATTATGTATCTATTAATTTATCAATCTCAACAATTTGTGAGATGATTTTAGCAATTTGTGAGACCAGCCAGCTTGTTGACAGTTGAGTGTCCTGGACTAATGTTGTCGTGAATGTTGGAAACATTCTTAACAACATTGTCATTGTGTGCCTCTTTTGTCTTTTGTCCAAGGGAGATCAATTAGCCTCTCTTTGATCCTAAGAATAGCTTTGTTTATAGTGTATATTTCAGGAGCTTTCCCCAAAACATCTTCTCTAGAAAGTTCTAGCCCTTGGCTAGTTAAAATTTTGTAAATCAGTGAGGGAAAAAGTAGAATTGAAGTTGATGTTTTTTCTGTTAGATTTGCAATCTGATATAATACTATCTTGCTCATATCAATTTTGAATCTTTTTCCTATTTTGAAAAGCAGAGAGGTTTGTTTACTCGTGATAATCAATTCATTTGAAAATAGAGCAGTGAGTTTTGACGTTGGGCATCGAGGAATCTATTTCTTGAGTATATCTCCTGTGAGATATTCTATCATTGCATCCTTATCTGCGATTCCTCTTTCTATTTCTTTCACATACTCCTTATTAAGTCCCATGCATTGATTTATGATTGAAGCGGTGAAACGGTAAACTTTATTATAGAGGTAAACCTTTCCATATTTCTTAGAAAAGATGTCCTCTACATCCGAGTCCAAATTTGCATAAAACAGTCTCACAACCTCATCAACATAAGGTTCTTTTTCAGTGACAGATCCCAAAAATTGTATGTCCTCAAGAAACTCTACCACACCATACTCAACACATGAAACAATGTCTAATTCTTTTTCCGGCCTAATCACCCTATTCCTAAAGTTATCCCAATTATCATGCTTTGCTTTAGAATAAAATTTGTTAGAGAAAGCTTTTACCTCACTGTCTGTTTCAGACATGTCTGGTTTGTTGGAATCTGAGCTATTGGAGGAATTAGGAGAATCTATTTCTTCAGAAGTCGACTGGAATGTTGCCTGAGATGTTGTGACATCTGGGGCAACATCTGTATCAGCATGTGATATGATTTTGTAAGCAATTCCTTTGCTACAGAATCTCTTCAAGGGGTGTCATCAGGAATGTCATCATCCTCAGACGACTTTTGAGGAACAGAAGCAGAGGGTTCCGGGTGAAACTCAGAAGCTTGTGGTTCACTTTGTTTCTCTTCAACAGGGATTTCTTCTCTATCATCTTCAGATGAGAGGTTGAAATTTGTGTCATCAGTGTCACTGCTTGAACAAGCAGGGACTTACATCCCGAACCTCAATTTCTTGACAGTAGGCTGAGGATGAACAGTTCTATCAAAGATTCTACTCGGCCTCCTGAAGGCAAACTGAGAAGTACTGGTTCTCTTTCCTAATACTGAAACATCTGAGGTTGCATCGACATCTATGAGATTGTTATTCCCCTGGATAGCTTATAGCCAGTGGTTCTTGAAACGAACTCAGTATAATAGCATAGCATATTGGTGGACTGGTACTCATTGGAGTGTTCTCTGAATGTTGGTTAGCATAGGTGTTGAGATCGGGGATGTGTCTATTGGAGAGTAATGAGAAGGAGATTCTAATGGTTTAGGGTTTTGAAAGATGAAGAGTGTGATGATGGATCCATCGGTCTTAAACCGAGATTGATGTGATCTTTTTCCTTCTTTTTTTAAACAAAAAATCGGAAAAAGACAAACAACTGAAAAGATGAACTAATGAAGAAGGTTTTATACACTTGGCAAACAAACAAAATATTTTTGGTTTTTAGGTGTTTGAGTTGTATTCAAATGCTTGCACCTAAACTTGAAAAAGATAGACATCAAAATTTAGGAATTTATCTATTTATTTAAAAATTTGAATTCCAGAATAAGACATAAAAATAGGGAAGCTGAAAAATAGATTTTTCAAAAATCAGTTATGTATTGTATCCCAACAAATATCATTATCTGAAAATGTCAACAGTAATGTTAGCAACATCTTGGATAACACAAGTATTATGATCCCTGAAGAACTTTTTCGTTTTGGCAGAAAATCAAGACACGTTTTATATGTGTTTTTATGAGTTTAACCATCAGACCAATGTAACATTTTCTCATTATGTCCTTGATTTAATCATAAATCACATACAAAATTTATTTTTGTGTCAAAAAATAAGAATACTTATTTAGTATCCTCATAATTTCATATTTTAGCACTTGATACTCCTATAATATAGGAACAATATCATATTTAAGGTCTTTGCCCATTTTCACAGTTGCCAAAAGATTAGTAAATGACTTTGCCTTATTTTGATACTCCCTTTTTATGATATCTAATATCATAGCAGAGAATGGTATCACTTTTTGAATCATGTTCTTATTTT
Organism: Przewalskia tangutica; assembly: GCA_029844215.1. NCBI lineage: Eukaryota > Viridiplantae > Streptophyta > Magnoliopsida > Solanales > Solanaceae > Przewalskia > Przewalskia tangutica. The sequence continues at coordinate 8,286,033 of CM056718.1, read as the reverse complement.
AGGATCATACTTGTGTGAACCGAAAATTCATGCCAATAAACAGTAACAAAAACCAGATTATGATATTACATAGGTAAATGTCACCCAAAATGTTAGAGATATTTCAGCCGACATTCACCAACCAGTGCCTTTTTTAGAGATTACACAGACCTAGAGAGTTTTTAAGACTAGAAAATCTCTCATGATCTAAAGCTTTTGTAAAAATATCAGCTAGTTGATGAAGAGTGTCAATATGTTCAATTTGAACTAGCTGTTTTTCAACCAAATCTCCTAAAAAGTGATGTCTTATATCAATGTATTTTGTACGAGAGTGCTGAACTGGATTTTTTGAAATATTTATAGCACTCAGACTATCACAATACAAAACTAAGATATAACTTAAAAAACCATAGTCGTCTAACATGTGTCTTAACCAAATTAATTGAGAACAACAACTTTCAACTGCTACATATTCAGATTCAGCAGTTGAAAGTGACACACAATTTTGTTTACGACTATACCAAGAAACAAGATTATTGCCAAGATGAAAACAACCTCCACTCATACTCTTTCGGTCATCCACATCACCAGCCCAATCAGAGTCACTATATCCTATTAAATTAGGATTAGTGTATTTGGAATACCAAATTTCTAACTCACATGTGCCGGTAACATATCTAATGACACGTTTTACGGCATTTAAGTGGGAGACTTTGAGGAAGGCTTGGAATAGAGCACACACAAACACTAAACATTAGATCAGGGCGACTAACAGTGAGATACAAGAGACTAACTATCATAGATCGATATAATGTTGGGTCAACATTTTCGCCAACATCGTCTTCCCAAATCTTCTGTGTTGATCCCATTGGAGTTCTCATTTGTTTAGCATTTTCCAATCCAAACATCTTACATAAATTCTTGGCGTACTTACTCTGTGAGATGAAGATTCCATCTTCATTTTGCTTTATCTGCAAGCTTAATCATCTACATAGATTTGAGCAATGACTATATTTAATCCGTGATGTTTTATAAATAAAGTACAATCAGTTTCACCATAAAACCAAATTCAAGAAGAATGTGAGTTAAACGACCATACCATGCACGAGGAGCTTGTTTTAGTCCATACAAGACCTTTTTGAGCTTGTATACAAACTGTGGATGGTAAGGATCTTCAAATCTTTTAGGTTGTTCAGCATAGACTTATTTATCAAGATATCCATTCAAGAAAGCACCTTTAACATCCATCTGATGGAGAGTAATCTTTAGACAACAAACAACAAGTAACAATCTAATTGACTCAATTCTGGCAACAGGAGCAAAGGTTTCGTCATAGTCAATTCCTTCGACCTGCGTGTATCCTTGAGCAACTAGGCGAGCTTTATTTCGCACAACGGTTCCTGATTCATCTGACTTGTTTTTTAATATCCATTTTACATTGGTATTATTTGAGAGTGGAACTAAATCTCAGACTTCATTTCTTATGAATTGTTCAAGTTTTTCTTGCATAGTTTTTGATACATGGTAGACATGCACATATAACTGACCATATCTCTGTAGTTCATGGGTTCTTTACTTCTTGTTCTTACACATTTGAACATTTCTCCTATCACCTGACAAGTAGAATGATTCTTTCTAATCCTAGATGAGGGGTCTCTTCGAACTTGATCTATCAATTCAGCATTCGGCTCCTCATCTGCACCTTCTGTGTTCTCGGGTTCAGGTTCAGATGTTGCTTCAGATATGGTAACATTTGGGGCAACATCTGATTATTTTATCATTCTGCTCATTCTCCACTGAAATTATAACATTATTTCTAGATGTATTCCCTGTAAGGTCAGAAAAAGCATCAAAAATAATGTTAACAGATTTTTGTAAGTTTTGGTCCTAAGATTGTACATACGATAAGCATTGCTATTTTGAGAATAACCGACAAAGACTCAATTGTCACTCTTAGAGTCAAACTTTGCTAGATGGTCTCTATCATTTAAGATGTAACAAACACACCCAAACACATGAATGTAACGCAAATTGAGTTTCTTTCCATTTATTAGCTCATAGGGTGTCATTTTTGTTCCAGGCCTTAGATAGACTCTATTTGTGATGTGACTTGCAGTATTCAAGGCTTCAGCCCAAAAACGTTTTGACATTTTCTTAGAACTAAGCATGACCCTAGCCTCTTGTAGAGTTCTATTCTTCCTCTCTGCCACATTATTCTGCTGAGGGGTTTTGGGAGCAGAAAATTCATGGAAAATACTTTTTTCTCAGAAGGAGAACAGATTATTCTCAAACTTTTTTCCATGATCGGAACTAATCCGAAAAATAGAAAAATGATACAAATTTCTTATCTTAGAGTGCAATACCTTGAACATGCCAAAAGTTTGAGATTTTTCTTTCAAAAAGAATATCCATGAATACCTAGAAAAATCTTTTACAATCACATACAAGTACCTCATGCCTCCTAGGCTGTCTACCTCGATTAGACCCATAAGATACACGTGTAATAACTGAAAGCAGTGAGACGTACCTGAATGTTATCCGTCATTTTGGACAACATTATGGGAGACACGGGTTTGCTTACCTTTTAGACAATCTTCACAAACCACTGGTTTATCTTTAGGACATAGTTTAGGAATGCCTCTTACTGCCTCATAAGAAATTAATCTTTCTAAGTTACGGTAGTTGACATGCCCTAATTTTTTATGCCACAAAGTTGTGTCATTTGCCCTAACATTATTGCAGATTTCTTGTTCTCCAACAAGATAGCAATTATCTCCTGTCCTTGTACCTGACATTACACATTTGTTAGCTTCATTTGTAACTGTACAAGTATACTTATTAAACTTTACCTCAAGATTGTCGTCACACTTTTGACTTATACTAACTAAGTTAGCCATTAATCCGTCAACATGTAAGACATTTTCCAAGGCAGGAACACCAGGAATATTTAACGTTCCTCTTCCTATGATTTTACTTTTACCTCCACCTCCATAAGTCATGTTACCTCCACTGAGTGGCTCGTAGTTATTTAGGCACTCTTTTGTCCCTGTCATGTGGCGTGAACACCCATTGTCAAAGTACCAAGAACCTGAAATGTTAGTCCTTAAAGCAGTTATAGCTACATTACATTTCACATTCATTTTGGAAATCCAAACTCTCTTAGAACATTTTTCCTTTCTGGACTGAGGAATGTTGCTTCGAGTGTTGTCCGAGATGTTGGACAGTTGTCTGGAAAACATTCTGCTCCTGTAATTCTGAAGTTTGTGACAATATGGTCTTATGTGTCCAGGGGAGTTACAATGATGGCACACAAACTTCATATCATTTTACGAGACCGAGAAATTTTCCTTTAATCATTTTTTCTTTTACAAACCTATTCTCTCAGTTTTTTCAACAAAATTAGAGCATATTGCATTAAGAGAGTTCTTGTACTCAATACCTACGTGTGATGGTTGACTAACACTTAGTATCTCATTCAGTTTGGAAGTGCCTGTATTGAGCTTACGGAAGGTTGCTTCAGCTAGATCCAACTTTGCACTTATCTTACCAAATTCAAGATCCTTTTTGGTAAGTGTAACCTCCAAACGGGTTATTGTGCCTTTTAAACCTGCATTCTCAAGAGTTAAAGATCTTACTTTTGAGTCAAGTTGCTTGAATTCTAGAATTAAGTTCTTACAAAGTTTTTGTAATTCCTTAATCATTTCGTCCTTGGAGTCAACTTGATTTTCAAAGTTAGTCTCACTAACAGAAATAACACCACTAAAGCAATTAATATCAGGATAGTTGAAGTATTCATACCTTTCGGATGTGGTTGGAACTGCAGATGTCGTCGCTGATGTTGAAGCAAATGTGGTGACATTTGGAACAACACTGTCGACAACATTTTCCTCGTCTGATAAGGACTGTTCAAAAACAGTAGTCAGCATTGCTTGTGACTCTATTTCTTGATCTCCTTCTTCTCCTTCGTCGTCACTAAGAGAAACCCACAGACTTTTACCAAATTTTCTCAACGTATTTTCATATTCATTGACATAATGACCCCACCCTGAACAAACATGGCATTGCACAGTTCAAGTTGTTTGGGTTCAAATTTGGTGCGATCTGAGTTGGTTCTCTTTAGTTAATTTCTTCTTTGTACTATAGGAAGGGAGTTAGTAGACTTTTGATTGAAGCCTTGGTTTTGGTGCTCTTTGGATTTAAATTTATCTTTATCATTGTTGAACTTCCTTACCATCGAATTGAACTTTCGAGTAAGGAGGACAACATTTGCACCATCACCAATTTCTTCAAGGTTCTCATCCTCTTCATTGATTTGATTCTCTAAGGATTTTACTTGAAATGTTACATCCTTGATTTTATACAATGTCCTTTGATTCTCCATATACATCTCATAAGTTTTTAGATTACTCATCAAGGTATGAAGGTTCACTGTAGCAAGATTGTGAGCTTCTTCAATCGCACAAATCTTTATGTTGAACTTTTCAGGAAGAGAACGAAGTGCTTTCTCCATAAGTTGAGTGTTGGTCAATGGTGAACCAATCACTTGACATTCATTAGATATGTCAATCAACTTTTCAAAATATGTTTTATTATCTTTCGTCTCTTCCATCCTTAAAAGTTCATATTTACTCATGAGCATATGAAACTTCGTTCGACAAACACTAGAGCTACCTTCACAATGAGTTTGTAAAGTATCATATGCGTCCTTGGCTGTAGAACAGTTTTGTATGAGTTTGAACATATAAAGATGAACCCATCCAAAAATGGCATTTAAGGCCTTTTCGTTGAAGTTTGCATTATTGGTTTCTTCCGCATTCCATTCAGATTCAGGTTTAACAAGTATGTCACATTCCTCATTCGGTGGAAGCAATGGAACAACATATCCTTTAGGTATAGATCTTTATGCCCTAACATTAATTGATTTGATATGAGAGCGTAGAAGAATCTTCCAATAGGCATAGTTTGAACCATCTAAAATAGGAAGCCTACCAATTATTGGATTAGTCGGATCTATAGTTTAAATAACAGGATCAAACACTTATTATGTCAAGTGTTGACTATGATACCACTTGTTCGGTTCAGGGGGTAATACTACGGAAAATTAAAAATTAACCAAAAGCAAAACAAGTTTGAATGTTAAAACAGTTGCAAATGTCAACGATAATGTCGTATGACACAAGTGACGACACTTAGATAAAAATAGAAAAACCTTTGAAGAGTAAAATGCAGCGGAAATAATAAAGAACACAAAGATTTATATTTACATATGTTATATATTGATATAACTGATCGGTGTATTTTGTATACACCTTTTGAGTCTGTTTTAGTTAGTCTTTTGTCTCATTTTGCACATATAAGTATCGTATTAGGATAGTTTTTCTTTCTATTGAGTCAAAGTGGTTGAAATGGCCAAATGGCGAAAAAGGAGCAAAAAGAGGGCAAAAGAGGAGATGCCAGAGATGAAAACAGAGAAAGTGGCGAACAAGGCAAAAATCCAGACCAGCGCCGCGGCGCTTCCTGCAGTCAGAAGCAGGGCCGCGGCGCCCATCATTCAGAGAAGGCGCAGAAGATCCAGCGCCGCGGCGCCTAAAACAGGGCCGCGACGCCCACTATCGAAGAAGGGACAGAACTTCGGCGCGCTACCTCGAAGACGAAGCGAGGCGCGGCGCCTCGAACAGCGAATATCGGGCGCGGCGCCAAAACACCCGGACGGATCGCAGAACTGTAGCCGCGGCGCCTATCTGCAGGGCCGCGGCGCCGACGCGGAAAAATTAGGTCTTTTGACGGATTTTTGGGCCAGGCCTGCAGGGAAAAGAAGGAGGCGTTTTTAAACCTATATAAGGAGAACCCTAGGCAGTTTTTGAGGGTTCCCCTTTCTTGACAACACAAGATTTTCTTGCTAGGAGATTGGAGACCTAAACTTAGTAATTTCTTTCCTTTTTCTTTTCTTTAATTCAGTTTTTGCATGATGAACTTGGAATTAGTTCTTGTCATCTTTATGGCTAGGAACTAATTCTCTATAAACTTTCTATGTTGAACTTCTTGAAACTTATGTTATAAATTAATGCATGCTTATGGTTATTTTTCTTATTGAGAGATCTATCCAATAATTGAGTTGAATTCTTGGTAGCTAATTGACAACTAGTTATCACTATATGATTTCTAATCAGATTCTGAAAAGGGGGGATTGTGAATATGATGTAAGTTGGGTACAGCTTGAATTGGGGATGAAAATACCTCAATTAGTTTTGTAAGCGTTGATGAGAGGCTTAACAACCCTAATTTTGCGCATTGTGCGTGACGGTCAACTAGGTTTTGTTCTTAATCCTCATAGAGTTACCCTTATCGTGAAAGTTAGGTAAGGAACAATACTGGGGTTGAGTGTTTATATAACCCTAACGGGAGTATAAAACGATTTCGTAAACCTACTTTCTCCAAAAGAAGAACACCATAAGTAATGCATTAGTAAGTAGCATAAGCGGATAGTGAGGATACATAGAAGCCCTATTCTCATCACATCTGAAGTAATTCTTTATATTTACTTGTCTTTAATAATTCTTAGTTATAAACAAAACAATCAATCATTAATTCACCAAATAGATACTAGAAAATAGATAGTTGGTACTTGAACCCTAATCTGAAGGGCGATATTCGGTCTTATCTAAGACTATACTACTTGATACGATAACGTGCACGTGCGTTTAAAAGTGTGTGCATATTACGCGCATCAAGTTTTTGGCGCCGTTGCCGGGGATTAGGCATAGTTCAATATCAAAATTATCTATTTTTAATTTCTAATTTGGTATTTAATTTTTATTTTAAATTTTTACGTTTTTCGCTATTTTTCGGAAAATCAGGTTGCCGTGATTTGTTTTACGCTTTTTGATCTACTTGCAATCGGTTTATGCGAAGGAGAAGAGGAAGCAGACACTCTTGTTCCCTTCAATCGGAGATCGAGAAAACGCAAGCGAGCGAGAAAGAATCAGCGGGTTGCAACTTTGATAGAGATGGGCGGTAATCTAAACAATAACAGGATGAGAGAAGGGTTAGGTGAAAATCAACCTAACCGGAAGATCCTCGTCAAGTGCGATAGATGTGGAGGATGAAGTGCGAATCCGGCGAGAAGAAGTTTGGGAGATTATGTCGCCGAGTGAATGGAGCCGCAGACGTGCATTAGGCTCCTGCGATAGGAGCCAACAACTCGAGATAAAACCGCAATTTTGAGCATGATGCAGTACGGCCTGTGTGCAATCGGAGGATGCCATGGAGGATCACACATGCACATAGCTAATTTCTTGGAGCTATGTGCCACTTTCGGATATAACGGCGTTGCGATGATGCCGTCGAGTTGAGGCTCTTTCCCTTCTCACTCGGGGATAGAGCAAAAGTATGGTTGAATTCCTGCCCGGTAGATTCGATATTCACGTAGCACGGTGCACGCGAAATTCCTAGCCAAGTTCTTTCCATGCAATAAGCGTGGCAAAGCGAGAGGGAGTTGAACAACTTCTACCAAGGTGATGGAGAGTCTTTATATGAGCGTGGGAAAGGTTCAAGGATCTACAAAGAAAGTGCCACACCATTGCATTGAGTTGTGGAACTTGGTCCACATCTTCTATAACGGTGGCGGTACAACGGGACCATCATAGATGCAGCGGGGGAGCATTCATAGGAAAGCGACCACGATGCTCATGAGTTATTAGAAGATATGGCCACTAACAACCGTATCCTTGAAGAGAGGGCGACAAGTGGGAGAAGAAGCTAGGAGTCCACGAGATAGATCTTATGCGCCTTGAATGCCCAGTGGCCGCCACAGCGAAAGCGATTGCGGCAACATACGATGTCGGTGAGCAGTACGGATGCCTAAAAGGCGTGAGATATGTGGTGGCCCACATACATTTGATAGATGCCCTCACGGATCCCAACAATATACCATGGAGCAGGCGAGTGTCAGCGGTGGCGATTACGAGAGGCAACAGAACAACCCCTACTCAAACACTTATAATCCAAGGTGGAGGAATCACCCAAATTTCTCATGGAAAGGAGATCAGGGGCAGCAGAACGATGCGGCGTGAGAATCGATATCGAGAATGAGAACCAATACGAGTCGATGCAGAACAGTGAACCAGAATCAGCAGCCTTTTATTCAAGCCTCAACAGTTCAATGCACCAGGTCAGCAAGAAAAACCAGATGAGCTTAAAGCAGCTATGACAGCACTTGCCAACGCCCAGACGCAGTTTATGACAGAAGCTAGATCCTCGTTCAGAAACTTGGAAACACAGGTAGGGCGACTAAAGCGAGGCAAACATCGGGCCACGAGGACATTGCCAAGCAATGCGAGGTAAATCAGGGGAGCAATGTAAGCGATGCGGTTGAAGTGGAAGACAATTGGAGCAACATCCACCTCGGCCCAATAGTTGAGAAGAGCGAGTTAGAAAAAGAAGGTGGTGAACCTAGCCCGGTGATAGAAAACTCAGGAGAAGGAGTATCTGAGAAAGATTCCTTTCCACCAGAGATTACAAAGGAAGGCGGTCGATAAACAATTTTCCAAATTCTTGGAGGTATTCAGGAAGTTGCACATCAACATACCGTTTATAGAGGCTTTGGAGCAGATGCCGTCTTATTTCAAGTTCATGAAAGAAATCTTGGGGAAAAGAGAAGCGGCGAATATGAGATAGTAGCACTAACGAGAAGAGTGTAGTGCTATCTTACAAAAGAAATTGCCACCAAAGCTAAATGACCTGGAAGCTTTACACTACCGTACGCGATGGGCGGGGTGGCGTGCAATGAGCTCTATGCGATTTAGGGCAAGTATAAATCGATGCCACTTATCGGTTTTCAAAAGATTAGAGTTGGGAGAGGCTAAACCAACCATCGTGAGTCTGCGACTAGCGGCGAGCGATGAGTTCATCCACGAGGCAAGATTGAGGACGTGATTGTGAAGGTAGGAAAAATTTTCTTTCCTGCAGATTTCCTCATTCTTGATATGGAAGAAGATGCGGAAATCCCTATCATATTAGGGAGGCCGTTCCTAGCAACGGGAAGAGTTTTGATTGATGTTGAAAAAGGGGAGTTGACATTAAGGGTGGAGAGTGAAGAAATGGTGTTTAAAGTGTTTAAACACGTCATCGAACCACCACCAATGAATAGGTGCTTTGCAATCAGCACCATCAAACCCCCATGCGAGCCATTACAAGTCAACCAAAGAGTGATGAGCCCAAGAAAGCAGGCATGGTTTGCCGAAATGCCACTAAAAGAGGTAAGTGTTCCTGAACTCCCTATTACCGATAATGCTAAAAAGAAAAGGAGAAAAAGGAAACGCCAAATGTGGAGGAAATGGATAGGTTGGGGGCTTAATCCACCCCAAGGTTATTAAGACTAAGGAACTTGCGTCCGGCTAAAAGACGTTAAAGACAGCGCTACTTGGGAGGCAACCCAACGTTTTCAATTATGTTATTTTAATTTATGTCATTAGTTTATTTTATTTTGCCTAAGAAACGATCTCACGGTCTTGGGTCTTGTAGTTGTGTGATCGGCAGTGCAGGCAAATAAACGGAGGGCGAGAAGTGAGCAGCGGGATTTCGAAAAAGCGGGTAGCGCGCCAGAAGGCCGCGGCGCAAAGAGTCCCGAAGGAGCGCAGATGTTTGGGCGCCATGGCTAAGCGAACATGGCGGCGGCGGGAATCCAGAAATTTAAAACGCCCAAAAATCAGTTTTCCCAATTCCAACTTCCAAAACCTAACCTTCCTCTCCAAAACCCACGAATTTTGAAACTCTCCCACAAATCCTCCACAAATCCAACCCAACCACAACCTAAACTCTTAAATTCCCAAAAACCCCCAACTATCTCAAACAACAAAGCTCAATTCCATAGCCTCAACCCACCAATTGAAACAAGAACAAGTTTGAATCTTCTCATAAAAAGGTAATCCCTATCTTTGTTCTTGAATCCTTTCACTGAAGTCATAGGAGGTAGTAGTTGGGAAGAGTATTGTAGTTGAAGTAGTTTGAGTCTTGAAAAGTTGGTTGTGAAGTTGGAGAAAAGAGTAGAAAAAGAGGTTGTGGGCATTGTTGAAGTTTGGGGGTATTGTCATTCTTAGTTGTTGAGTGTGTAGGAGACATTGTGCCATAAAAATTAGAAGGCAGATTTTGTTTAAAAATGGCCACGAGAAGAGAAGAGGATCCACATCCACTGACCCCACAATCTGATGAAAATAGATTTGTGAGTTACAGTCTTCCAAAGATACAAAGGCTTGAGACTGTGCCCATAATTCGAGAAAGGGAATGGATTACCAAAGGGGATCATATGGGGAGGAAGACATTTATGAGCCCATCCAGGGCTATGATGAAGCTAAGGGGTGGAAGAGATTTGTCAATCAGGAGAAGATAACACCGGTGAATACAACAATAGTGCGGGAATTTTATGCAAACTTTAGGAGAGGGCGAGAAGGGGTGCTTTGTAAGGGGAAATTATATGCTGTGGCGGAAGCAATAAACGCGACTCTAAAAGCGGTGGATGTTGAAGGAGGAATTGGTGATTGGAGCCATTTTAGAACATGGTCTAGGAGCAGACAACATCAATGGGATACTGGTTGCAAACACCGCTACCACCGAGCCGCTTTTGAGATTGGAAGACATTGATCTAGAGCACTGAGTAGGTGCCAATTCAACAAGGCAGCCAAGGCTTGGCTGTATTTCGTCAGTGCCCGCATGATTCCATCTACGCACTTCACGAGTGCCGTAAGCGGATTAAGTTGATTTATGGAATTATGAGGGGGCTGACAATTGATGTGGGGAAAGAGATAGTGCAGAGCATAGAAGAAATCAGCAGGTTGGTGACAACAGGTGGATTGGGACACGACTCGCTTATTACCAGTCTATGCCACATGAGTGCGGTCCCACAACTACCCACGGATACTCGGGAAAGAAACCAACTGCCCGTGTCCTATGGGATAGTGCACTCTTTCCTGCACCCCACCCAAAGGCGTGACGGAGAGCACCACCACGCGGCAGCAGCAGAGGCCGCCATGGATGAAGATGAGCACGAAATAGGGCTCACATGAGGCGAGACCCACACCGCCAACCACAAGAGCAGAACCTTCAGAGCCCACAATGGGGCAATTGTACCAACACGGAGGAGATGATGCAGACCTTGCAAACAGAGTACAAGGACGGCAAGAAACAAGGCAACAAATCGACGAGCCGAAAGTGCCTTGTTCAACCAACGGTCGATCATTATCCACCGCCACCACCACCATTTTAACCAAAGTTTGTAAGTGTTATTTTCTTTATCAGATTGAGTCTACACACACATTGGGGACAATGTGTGATTTAAGTTTGGGGGTGTGTTTTTGTGTTTTAGTTTTTATTTGTGTCATGTTATGTTTTATTTAAATCTTTTATTTGTTTTATGTTTATTTTGAGTCACCAAAAAATTTTCTTTCTTGAGTCATAATTGCCTGTCAAAGATCATGTATGCTGTAGTTGCTAGAAACAACTAGTGAAGTAAGGTGGAATAATGTAAAGGAATTGAAGCAACTATCTAAACACTTAGGTTAGATATGCCAAAAGCTCATGTAACTGTCTATTTGGAGTTTCTTGCTTAAGTTATGCATGCTAAATGATAAATGCTTATGTGTTATGAGTGCTTGTTATTTGAGGCGAAATAGTTAGGATATGCATGTGGGGAGATGACTGGGCATTTCTTTGATAGCCAATTCTTACCAGTCTTTTTTATCCCGTACTTTAAAAATATCCCTAGTCAGCCCTATTGAGCCTAAATTGGAAACTTCTTCTTTGACACCCTATATTCCCACAAAATTGTGCCATAAGTGAAAATATGAAATAGTGGAGTACATTGTGTTAAAAAGAAGAAACAAAAAAGAGTGAACAAGTTTGATGCACCCCAATGAAAAAGTAATAAGAAAGAGGCAAAAGCCTAAGTTTGGGGGTGCCTATTAGTATAATACACTTCACTCTCCCAAAACAAAAGAGGGGAAGGATAGAATTGAAGTGAAGGAAAGAATCAAAAGAAAAAGGGAAAAATTGAAAAGCCAAAAAGCTTATGGTACAGAAAAATGAGCCTAAATGCATATCTTTACCAACCCCTACCTAAGCCTACATTACAACCCTCAAAGTCCTGAAGATCTCTTTTATGCATATCCAGAATTAGTGGAGAATAGCAAGTAAGCATGCCATAGGAATTCTTGAATTTATATGCATGATTTAGTATATTGACTTCCATTAAGCATGATGATTATGAGTTTGCGAAATATTTAGCTTCATGTGTTTAGTGTGCTGAAAATTTCATGCTATATGTTCCTGCATATTATTCTGCTAACCTTCATGTATTTCTAGCTAACATTTATGCAGCAAAAGTGATTAATGACAGGGAGTCTTTTATTTTTCGTTCTTTGAGTCTTGTTATTTTATTTCTTTCAATCTTTGCTCGAGGGCGAGCAAAGGTTAAGTTTGGGGGTATTTGATCGGTGTATTTTGTATACACCTTTTGAGTCTGTTTTAGTTAGTCTTTTGTCCCATTTTGCACATATAAGTGTCGTATTAGGATAGTTTTTCTTTCTATTGAGTCAAAGTGGTTGAAATGGCCAAATGGCGAAAGAGGAGCAAAAAGAGGGCAAAAGAGAGATGCGAGATGAAAGCAGAGAAAGTGGCGAACAAGGCAAAAATCCGCACCAGGCGCTTCCTCGCGATCGAAGCGCGCGCATCATTCGAAGAAAGCGCGAAGATCCAGCGCCGCGCGCTAAAGCGTGGCGCGCGCCACTATCGCAGAGGACAGAAACTTCGGCCGCGCGCCTCGAGACCGAAGCGGGCCGCGCCTAAACATCCGAGGAGCTACAGAAGATTCAGCGCCGCGGCGCCTCGCAGCCAGATATCGGCCGCGCGCCAAAAACACCCGGACGGATCGCAGACTCCGGCGCGGCGCCTATCTGCAGGGTCGCGGCGCCGACGCGGAAAAATTAGGTCTTTTGACGGATTTTTGGGCCAGGCCTGCAGGGAAAAGAAGGAGGCGTTTTTAAACCTATATAAGGAGAACCCTAGGCAGTTTTTGAGGGTTCCCTTTCTTGACAACACAAGATTTTCTTGCTAGAGATTGGAGACCTAAACTTAGTAATTTCTTTCCTTTTTCTTTTCTTTAATTCGGTTTTGCATGATGAACTTGGAATTAGTTCTTGTCATCTTTATGGCTAGGAACTAATTCTCCTATAGGGCTTTCTATGTTGAACTTCTTGAAACTTATGTTATAAATTAATGCATGCTTATGGTTATTTTTCTTATTGAGAGATCTATCCAATAATTGAGTTGAATTCTTGGTAGCTAATTGACAACTAGTTATCACTATATGATTTCTAATCAGTTACGAAAAGGGGATTGTGAATATCTTGTAAGTTGGGTAGACAGGCTTGAATTGGGGATGAAAATACCTCAATTAGTTTTGTAAGCGTTGATGAGAGGCTTAACAACCCTAATTTTGCGCATTGTGCGTGACGGTCAACTAGGTTTTGTTCTTAATCCTCCTATAGAGTTACCCTTATCGTGAAAGTTAGGTAAGGAACAATCTGGGTTGAGTGTTTATATAACCTAACGGAGTATAAAGCGATTTCAGAAACCTGCTTTCTCCAAAAGAAGAACACCATAAGTAATGCATTAGTAAGTAGCATAAGCGGATAGTGAGGATACATAGAAGCCCTATTCTCATCACATCTGAAGTAATTCTTTATATTTACTTGTCTTTAATAATTCTTAGTTATAAACAAAACAATCAATCATTAATTCACCAAATAGATACTAGAAAATAGATAGTTGGTACTTGAACCCTAATCCTAGAGGACGATATTCGGTCTTATCTAAGACTATACTACTTGATACGATAACGTGCACTTGCGTTTAAAAGTGTGTGCATATTACGCGCATCAATAACCTATGATGGTCAATGACCGAAAGTATTGTATATATATACATATACAATTGAATATATTCCTTCTTTTACAATATTACAAGATAATACAAAAGGAATAAAAAATGTTAAGTTGTAGATGACTTATGCCTGAAAAATCTACCTAAATAGACATAGACAACATCTCATTAAAATTGCTTCAGTAAAGAATAATCTAGAATCTAAGCATCAATTATAATGTTGGGCAGAATGTTGTCAACACGCTCAGGCAACACTTGTGATCCAGTTTTCTGATCGTTATATCGGAGAGCTCTCTTGATATTTTCTTTTGATTTTTTTGGGTATCGATTCACTGATGCAGCCTCTCTATTTATATTAGAGGGTCTTCCATGAAATGTTCATTGAATCGTTGTAGAAGTTGAGAGAAACATGGGCAGCTGATAGGATTTGTTGGAGAAGATTGTGGAGCAAAATCCCCTAACTTCTTGAACTTATTCCCCAAGTTTAGCAACTACTTGGACTTGGACTTGGACTTGGTCTTCCCACATTTTTCTTCAGATCCAAACTCCTTGCCAAGTCAAATTACCCTCGTGGTGAAAATCCCATGAGTTTAGCTTCAGTCTCGTGAAGTAAAGCAAAACTGTTATCATAATATTGGTCTGAATGTCATGACATTTGTTCCAACATTTTCTGATTTTAACTTAGTACTGAAAATGATATGTTGGGAAAAATATCATAACACAAAACCCAACATTAACAGAGTTAACGAATTCAGAATTAGTATGATTTTATTTTATATACATAACTCGAGTTGTGAGCAATCGATTCAATTGATCATGTTGAACCCGCCCTAAATCCGTATTGAAAATATTCAAGATAGTATTTTTACATTGTTAAGAGTCCCACATCGAATATGAAATGACAACATGGACTCCTTATATGGACTTAGACAATCCTCACCCTACAAGCTAGCTTTTGGGGTTGAGTTAGACCAAAAATCCATTATTTACATAATATGAGAGCCAAGCTCATTCCAATTCCCCGTTCACCGATGTTGGGCTCCCAAATTATATTATTCACGCTCCAGTTAACGAGGTCTGGACATACTTGAGAATGTTAAGATTCCCACATCGGATATGAAATGAGAACATGTGAAAGTATGTATGTCCTAGAGTCAATCATTATTAGGGACAAATGTACTTAAACACATTTGTATTATTAATAAGATTAATATATTTATGGAATTTGCAATTATTGAATTATTATTTGATTGATTGTAATTATTGATTAATGTGCATATCTTGAGCTTACGTTGTCATTAATAGAGTGAAATATTAATGATAGAGCGTAACTTTCAAAGTAGTCTTGACTAATGATCATCGAGAATGGAATATCGATGATATATTATAAGTCGACATGTGGTCTGCATCACATTCTTGGAAAATGTAGTATGTCTCACCTGCTACTAGTGATGGACACATAGATACTTTTAAAAAGTATTGGTATACCCTGTTGATAAACTATTTGTTATACATATCTAGAGTGTTATCATCATGTGGGAGATAAATGTCCTTTGAATTGAGGTCAATACACACCTGATTTATAGAGTAATGTACTTTGACCCTGTCCTAAGCTTAAATTCCTTATATGATAAGATATTGCTTGTGTTGGGTGCATTACGACTAATATAGATAAGATAAAGTGATCAAGTCATTTGGATAGACACATGGAAAATCCTAAGCTTGATCGAGTATGTTGCGAATGAAAGGAATTTATCATCTCACATAAAGGTTATGTTTGTTGGATTCATGTAAACGTACTTCACATATTGAGTTCGTCATACGACGCAGTCTACGAGTTCTGTATGGACCTTAATTGGATTAGTGTCGATATGTGAAGGTCTATAGGGTTAGACTATGTCGATTGTCTCTTCGATCTAAGGGTTTATTGAGAAAGTATTAAATATTCGATTTAGAATCGAGATATTTAAATTGATAATAATTATGGGATAATTTCTATATGATGGAAATTATTTAATTAAGTCAAAATAAGATTTTGGATTTTGAATTTAATTAAATGTGCTGAATATATATATTGACGAAACGAGACGTAAGGAGCCGCAGCTCCGACCGCGCTACCGCTAAGTCGAGCCGCGCAAGATCGCCGACAGATGACCCAGCTTAGATCGCCCATTGCACCTCGGTTTTTGGGTCATGCTTGGGGCCCAACCCTAATTCATTTTTTACCTAAAAATGTTAACTATATACACAACACTAAACCTTATTATCAACATACTAATTCTAAACCATCTTCTAGATTTTCTGGCGTTCTTGACAGAGGAATACACTACAGTTAGGCGCTTGCAAATCGAAGGGACAACCGCGTGTAATCCATAAGTAAAGACTTCAGATTAACACAACCTGTAAGTATTATTGTTTAATATCTTTACAGGTTTTCAATTGTCATATAACTATACTAGATGAAATTGTTGGGTAAGTAAATAAAGTTTTAAACTTACGATGTGCATCCTTTACATGTTTTGAACACAATAAACTCTACAATGGTATCAGAGCCCAGACTGGTTCAATGGTTATATAACCATTGAATAAGATAATATTACGGGTTAAACATAAAATTGGTTTTAAACTGAATTAAAACAAGGATACTTGAAATCCTACACACCTTGACTGAACGGTTAACCTTTTGACGTCACCCTAAATTATCAACTACGCTAAATCGAGAAAGTAATTCCGTTCTAACTCGAACTAAGCCAAGTGCAGAAACTTATTCATTGCGAACATATTACACGATGAAGAACGGGTAGGAATGGATGATGGTTGATATGTGCGTTATTGATATTGGTGGGTGATGATAAAAGATATGTGATCTGATCTCTAAATTGGATTTAAGGTTTGGACGATTTTTTAAAATCAACACGGATATGTTATGTCAATACGTCAGCGCTGCGACCCTATAGTAGGGCACCTCGATGCCTGCTAGGGTTTTGATGCGGCGCCATGGCTCTATAGTGGAGCGTCGTGGCGCCTGTTACGGTGACAGAGAGGAGCCGCGGCTCTTGTCCGAAATCCACGATTAAAAACTTCATTTTAAATTATGAACTTACTGGACATTAGGCACCGCGACTCCATGGTGGAGCGTCGCGGCCCTAATTGCACAACAAAAGCCGAAAGGATTCTGCGGCGCCACCTGTCCAGAAAATAAAATTTTCAGATTTCAGAATGTTTAACCCCCGATTGTTATTATACAGTATATTATTTGATAAGTATATTGTTTATGTGTTAAATGTCAACATGTTTGTCATTTAAATTATTAGAATAGTGTCCGCAAATAATTGTTTGGGTATGCGGCGTCAAGTATATGTTTAACCACTTAATATTGTGCTTGGGAAGGTGGTACCCAATATGTGCTTAAATAACGTTGCGTGATAGTTAAGATTCTTTATTTGATAAAGCATGCTAGAGTTGATGCTGGTTAAAACCCTAAGTTAAAATGTTCCCCAAAATTTAATACAAGTCTCATTTAAAATGAACGCGTTGTCCGTTATATATTGATTGTAGTGCAAAATCCTTTTCGGTGAGATGAGTATTTATGCCACAACATTTGCTCTAAGTATACGAGGACTCAGACTCTTTCATAGATGCATGTTAAATGTAGAAGTGGGTGATAAACCTTCATGAATATTTACACCGCAGTGTTTGCTCTATAAGGCAAAACTCACTTAGATACATAATTGTAGTCGCATAACGGGGTTGACTTGCTAGGCTGTCTTGGCGCCACAGTGTCAGACAAGCCAAGCGACGCAAATAATTTGTTTAGAACATTCGGTCAAACAAGAGTTATAAATTGTTTGTAATTGGTTTAGAGACCTACCAGGTTGTGTTTTTGAAGTTATCAGCCACAACAAATGCGGAGATAACATGAACCTAGATCTTGGCCCATTATGACCATATTTGATATGAGTATGTATTCTTCCATGGGGTCGAAGAGTATGTTAAAATAGTGGGAGCTAATTAAACAAAAACTCATGTTAATTAGTTAACGAATGTATTCAATAGAAATTATATTAGAATTTAATTTCAAATCTATCTATTTCTTTAGAATATATAAAATGTCAAATCTAATGCAATGTTGGTTGAAACAAACAAGTTGACTGGAGCAAAGTTCCCTGACTGGTTGAAAAATCTACATTTGGTGTTGAGAATAGAAATAATTGAGTATGTGTTAGACAGTGTTCCTCATAGTCCCTGTTGAAGATTCTGCTGAGTATGCCCTGTTTGAGAAGGTAGCTTATTAAAAACATCTAGATGATGCTACCTCGGCACAATGTGTAATGTTGTCCTCCAAGAATGTGGAGTTACAGAGGCAACATGAAAACATGGGCCCCAATGAGATGCTAAAACACTTAAAAGAGTCTCTATGACTCACAGTCTCAAACAATGGAGTATGAACTATTAAGAGACCTTTTCAAGTGTAAGCTGAACGAAGAAGGTCAAGTGTCAGCACATGTTCTGAAGATGATTGGGTTAATGGAAATGTTGGCTTCGATTGGAACAAAGTTGCCAGTAAATATCTCTGTCAACCTGATCCTGAATTCGCTTCCTGGTTCATTTGAGAATTTCATTGTGAACTTTAATATGAATGTGACCAAGTCAAGTCTTCCAGAGCTTCACAACATGTTGAAGACCTTTGAATCATCTACCTCTAAAGGTAAAAAGTTATGCTCATGGTAGGCTCATCTAGCAAGTTCAAACCCAAGGGTAAGAACATGCAGAAGAAGAAGGGTAAGACAGTTGTTTCACTCACAGTTTTGAAACCTAAAGGAGATGTTCATAAGAAGGCAAAGGTGGTTGCGGATGTGTGCCTCAACTGTAGGAAAAAGGGGCAGTAGAAGAAGGATTGCACAGCTCTAGGATCAAGACCCTTCGATCAAATCGAGGAGGTGAATACTTCAGTAAAGAATTTCTGGATTACTTAAAGCTTCATGGAGTCCAATCACAATGGACACCTCCTGAAACGCCACAAATGAATGGTGTTGCTGAAAGGAGAAAACGAATCATATTAGATA
Organism: Przewalskia tangutica; assembly: GCA_029844215.1. Taxonomy (NCBI): domain Eukaryota; kingdom Viridiplantae; phylum Streptophyta; class Magnoliopsida; order Solanales; family Solanaceae; genus Przewalskia; species Przewalskia tangutica. The sequence goes on along the minus strand of CM056718.1, from coordinate 8,267,056 downwards.
TGGTTAGATCCATGATGAGTTTCGCAGCTCTACCAATATACCTTTGGGGATATGTATTGCAAAGTTCAATTTATATTCTGAGCAGGGTTCCTTCAAAGTCAGTAGAGAAAACTCCATATGAGATATGGAATGGCAAGAAGCCAACACTTAAACACATGCGACCCGGGGGTGCCCTGTATATGTAAAGAGGTTGCTTACTGACAAGTTAGAATCTAAAAATGAGATATATTATTTTGTGGGGTATCCAAAGGAAACTAAGGAATATTATTTCTATCTTCCTAGAGAACATAAGGTTATTGTTTCCAGAAATACAACTTTCTTTGAAGAAGACTATGTCTACAAGGAACAGAGTTGCAATGAGATAGAACTTGAAGAAATTCAAGAACCACAAGATAATACAGAAATTGAACCCTTGTCAAATGATCTAGACAAGGATTCAGTGGGATTATTTGGTGAAGATTTGGTACTTAGAGTACGTCGTTCATCTAGTGGGAGTGCTGTGAGAAATAGCGCAGAAATGCAAGGCTCTCATACACGACCAATGGAAGATGATACAATGGTTGTACATCATTTTATTCAGGAAATACATGAAAATGACATTCCTGAAAGCTCTCAAGGTGGTGGATTATCCAGCACACAAAGACCTTCTCACAATCAAAATGCAACAAACATTGAAACACGTAATAATCAACTCCGTAGGATCATTAGGACTCATCTTCTGCCTGAAAGACTTAATCTCCTAGTTGAAACACACAATGAGAAAGATATTTCTGATGACGATGAACCTACAACATACAGTGAAGCTATGTTAGACATTGATTCACAGATATGGCAATAAGCCATGACATCCAAGACTAAGCCTAAAAGAGTATGAAAGCTACGTAAGTCCATTTACGGACTTAAGCAAACTTCAAGGAGTTGGAATATATGTTTTGCCAAAGTGGTCAAATCGTTTGACTTTGTCATAAGCAAAGACGATCCCTGCGTTTATAGTAATACAAGGAATGGAGTATTGTCTTAATTGTTATATATGTAGATGACATATTAATAATGGGAGATAATAAGACTCTCATGCAATCAGTCAAGGAATGGTTATCCAGCACCTTCATGATGAAGGGCTTAGGTGAAGCCTGCTACATTCATGGAATTAGGATCTATAGAGATAGACCTAATAGATTGTTAGGGATGTCATGGTCGATATACATAGACACAGTTCTAAGACGATTCTCTATGGAAAACTCCAAGAAGGGAGGTCTTTCTATGGGTCAAGGCATCAAGTTATCAAAGAATGATAGTCCTTCTACTGTTGCAGAACTTGAACGCATGAAAAAAATCTCATATGCTTCAACTATAGTCAATCATGTATGTCATAACTTGCACAAGGCCAGATGTGGCCTATTCACTTAGTATGACATGTAAATTCCAGAAAAATCCTAGGGAAGAACACTGAAAAGCAGTCAAGATTATTCTTAAGTATCTTAGACGAACTAAAGAATATTTCTTAGTCTATGGTGGAAAAGAGAATCTAGTGGCTATTGGGTACACTAATGCTAGCTTCCAGACATATCTTGATTACTTCAAGTCTCAGTCTGAATATACCTTCATTTTCAATGGTGGAGCAGTGAGTTGGATAAGTTCCAAGAAAGCAAGAACTGTTGATTCGACAAATGAAGCCGAGTACATTGCTAGATCGGAAGCTGGTAAAGAAGATGTCGCGATATATGAGTTCCTGAAGGAACTAGGAGTTGTTCCAAGTGCCACTTGTCCAATAACGATTTATTGTGACAACACTGATGCGATTGCACAAGCTAAGAAACCAAGATCAACAAATAGAAACAAGCATGTACCAATATCAAATGGTGCAAAGGTAACACTAGTAGATGATTTAAATGGAAGACGAGTATGTTTGCCTAAAGAACAAGAAACACAATTTTGGGCAAGCTTCCCATTATTACAAGGAATGAAATTATTGCCTCTAAGAAAATTAAAAACTGGAGCTCCTGGATGACCAAGTCTATTATGCCACATGGATGGAGAGATAGCCGCTAGAGAGACGGGAGAGCAAGATCTGATAGTGGAGGTGGAAGGGAAAGGATAGAGATCCCCTGTGCTATTGCATCTTGTAAGAGGTGTCCCCGTATAAAGATCATTCACAGTGAAACTAAAAGGGTCAAAGCCAACAGAGACAGAGTTATTACAAGTAAATTTGCGGACATAAATTAGGTTCTTAATGATGTGTGGGATATATAGGATATTTTTAAGGAAAAATGGTGGATGAAGAGGTTGTGTGTAGGATGTACCATAGTCATCCTAATAAACTGAGGATGCTTTAAACTAAACATTTTAGGAATATTACATGCATACCGGGTGAGGTGAGATGTGGCACTTGAGCCCATGATCCAGTTGTTGTCCGGTTGTTGCAGGTTGAGGCTACTGAAAGCCTGACCCAAGTCAATGAGGGCATGCTGTAAGCGGGCTGCTGGAATTGGCTTTGCATGAAGTGGGTCTGATGCGGGTGCTGAGCTAGCCGAGGGGATGGAGATGGACCCAACAACCCATGTTGAGAATACTGAGAGAAGTGCTGCTGGAATTGCGGCAGCGCCTTACTGGTACTGCTGTTGAGGTTGTGTTTCGACAGCGAGCGCCTTCTGATGGTGCTCATCCTGCTTAGCACAACGGGTTTCTTCTAGTAGTAGTTGAGAGCGAGCTTTGTTGAAGCTCGGTAGAGGGCCAGCCTGCTGAATCATCGTGGCTAGGGTATCATATTCCCCTTTAGGGAGGCCTGCAATCAGTTGTAACACCATCTTTGTTTCAGACACGGGCGTACCAATATTGGACAATTGGTCTACCACAAGTTTCAACTGTCGACAGTATTCGGACATATTGGAATAATTTTCCACACGTGTGTTGTTGAATTGCTCCTCCAAGTACACCGCGCGAGTGTTCTTGTTGTCTTGGAAAATTTCCTCCAATCTTGTCCATAATTCGCGGGCAGAAGCCCCCGTTTTCATGATGGTAAGAAGTAGGTCTTTGGATATAGTGTCATAGATTCACTGTTTAACTACGGCATCAAGACGACGCCAAGTTGTGTCATCAATCTCCGGGGGACGAGGAACAGACTCGTCGATGTGGTCAAGCACATTGTAAACGCATGCATGAATTTTAAAGAGTTCGGCCCACGATCAGTATTGGCCATCTTACCGATCAAGAATGAGAGAGATGAAATTCTTGACGTTTGTAACGGCGAGAGCCGGATGGAAAGATGGTGAGGAATTGATGGTGGGAGGAGGTGTGGAAGAGGAAGCATCAGAATGTGTGGGAGAGGCAGAAGGATCCATCTAGAGAAGAGAGGAAAGGAGGAAAAGAAACCAGAAATTTGTGGAGGAGGCCGCGGCGCTGGGGAGGGCGGCGGCGGCTGATCTGAAAAATTTCTACGGTTCTTTTGTTTTGGCTCTTGATACCATGTAAGATGATATTAATCTCCCTTGGGGAGTCTTTCTCATTAATATCAATATATATAGTGTACAATGTTCATCCCATATACAAGAGGAATCTTAGTCCCATATACAAGAGGAATCCTAGTCTTACCATTATTATATTTACACATATTCTAATTATGGGTAGAGATTTCATTATACTACTATACATGTTTACAAACAAACTACACTACTTGCTTAAAGGGCAGCCTGTTGTTCAAAGCTCCCGCTATATGCGGAGTTCGAAAAAGGACCGGACCATAACAATTTATTGTTCGCAGTCTTAACTTGTATTTCTGAGGTTGTTTTTCACTTAGTTACTTAGCTAAAATTGAAACCGTGCTAATAGTCTTTTAAGGTTTACAGACACTCTGGAATTAATGATGGGGTCTTATGGTCAAAGGCCGATTTTGGATGATTTCTGTAGGTTCAATTGAATCTATTACTTGCAATTGGAATTATGTAAGCATAACATTATTCTTTTTAACATGTAACAATATAATTAGATGATATTTATTTTGAACCCAATAATACTAAAAAAAATCCTCTGCTTATAGTATATTTCATTTTACACCTAGGTTTTCAATGTGCATGCATGATTACGGCAGATGTGATTCCATAGCTGAGGCTATTTATATAATTGGGGTTTTAACATATTTAATCGTTCAATAAAATATAATTATAATTGCTAGTCAAATATGCACTAATTCTATATATAATATGTATATTGTTCATTAATATACAAAAATAATATTATCAATTATTATTTTGATAGACAGCTATAAAATGTTAAAATTCCTTTATAGTTCCCCACTCCAAATGAGCATTCTCTTTATGGACCTTTGTTGTTCAGGCCTGTAGCATGAACTGAATAGCACAACCTTAAGAACTTGGACTGCAGCCCAAGAAGCTTACTGATTAGCCTAACATAAACCTCATGCGCCTAAATAGATTATTGAAGCTAATCACACACAATCATAATAGGTGAAATTTTCGCGACTATGCCTTTTGATATAACCATTTAATAAATGACTTTTTTTTATTTGTGTTGTAACTTATGGACCTTTAGGCCATAATATAAAAAGTCATTTTAAGCAAATTAATTTTTTTATGAGAAAACGTTAAATCACAATTTAAAATGTTATAAATTATTAAAAATGTTAGATGATAGTCTGATATGTTATTCGCAAGGTTGAAAAATAAATGAACAAATCTTAGATTCAATTATAACGTTATCGATGTTGGAAATTTACTAAACGTGAAATAAAGCTAATCATATTAATTATGACTCGAATAATTGGGGCCCCGCACGTCGTAAACATGGTTTCCACACACGTGCACATAAAGTGTCAAAGATCATAATTTTCTTAATGGAAGAGATATTGGTACGTATACGAATTATTTGAGAACGTAAGATAATAGATGGTTATTGGCCAAATGACAATGGTTTCACGTTGGTAAACGAAAGGAAGACGTGTATAATGTGTAAAAGATGAAACGAGTCTGAAAAAAATGCTACGACGCCTCCCTGCAGGGGCCAGCGCGGCGGCGCGAAACTCTACGAAATTTTGGCGGCTGCACATGCATGGTGACGCGGCCGTGGCCTTCGAAACTCTCTGAAGTTTCGACGACGTGGAGGTGCGGACGTTTCAGACCGTTGGAGAAGAACGAAAACTAATTTTTGGACTGACTTTGGACCATTAATTCTCCAAATTTGGCTCATGAATTCAGCCATTATTTGGCTGAATTGTAACTCCACATTCAAGGCTATTACATTGGTCTTTATTTATCATTACTAGGCTATGTGGAAGATCATCTTCTCCACACTATAAAATGAAACTTTGGGCTCATTTGCAAAATACACCTTACACACATTTTCAGAATACATTATTCCTCTCTAGCAATCTTCAAACACTCTAAGATCTTTCTTCCTAAAGCGAACTCTTGAGTCTCCTTTGCTCATTAGTTTGATTGTTATTTTATCTTGGGAGATAAGTTGTCATTACACTGTTGAAAGCAATATACGGGGCAATATTATCTTAAGGATAGATTGTTCATCCAATCAACTCAGCAAGCCAATTTACTTTGTTCATTTCCAGATTACTAACATATTTGTTGTTGTTGTTGCATTCTCATTTCCTTGTTACTACACGTTGTTCCCACAAGCTTAAGGTAATATTCGCTGCTTTCAACAACAACATGACTGTTGAAGATCAATTCAATGCTATGAACAACGCCACTGCTCAAGGAAATATTAATGCCTTCACTTCCGCCACTCAAGGCGATGACGTTGCCTACACCCCAACTAATCTATCCATTCTCACTGCTTTCCAAACTGCTGGCTTTGGCATAACTAGTGTCAACACTGTTTTGGCACAACCAATGCCTCCACTGCTACTCTGGGCACTAATAGTGCCAATGATACTGCCCAAGGTGTCCAGAACGCCTATGCTCCTGTTAGAGGCGTTCCCAACACCTTTTCAACTGCTCAAGGGGGCGTCACTGCTCATGCACCCGCTGGTTTTCACCATGAGCGTCCTGAAAAGTTCATGGGTGCTCACTTTAAGCGATAGCATCAAAAGATGTTATTTTTCCTGACGGTTATGGGAATGTCACGTTTCCTAACCAAAGACCCTTTACTAGTTGGGGAAGACGTGGACCCTCAGCCAACTGATTTGGCGGAAGGGGGCCAAGGTAACCATGTCGTTGACGACATGAGATGATTCGCGGAGCATGGAAACATAGTGATTTCATTTGTAGAAAATATTCTAAACAGTTTGTCCGATCCTCTCTACACGGTATATTACACCGTTGAAACTGCCGAGCAGTTATGGGACAAAATTCAGAAGAAATACAACACCCAATATGCGGGTAGTAAGAAGTTCATCATTGAGAAATTCCTAAAATTTCAAATGGTATACAACAAAGTGTGTCATCCCAAGTCCAGGAATTCCAAATGATTATATATCACCTGGACTTGGAAGAATTGAAGCCCAACGAGCAATTCTTGGTTGGGGCATTGATCGAGAAGCTGCCTCCTTCGTGGACTGAGTTTATGAATTACTTGAAACTCAAGACGAAGGAGATGACCTTAGATGAACTTATCATCAAACTCCAAATTCGGGAAGATAATAAGAAGGCTATGCCAAAGGGGAAACAACCCGCTGAGGCTAAGGCGAACCTGGCGGAAGCTAAAGGGAACCCAAGCAAGAAGCGAAAGTTCCAGAAGGTTGGTAAGTTCCAAACAACTGAAAAGTTTAAGGGTACTTATCATCACTGTGGTAAAGTTGGTCACATGGCCAAGGACTGCCGCAAGCTCAAACATGAGAATAGAGAGAAGGCCAAATACAAGACAAAAGCTAACATCATCGAAGACACGCTCCTAGACGATATGATCGAAGAATTCTCAGCGGTGGTGCTAAAAGCTAACCTCATTGAGAATCAGGTGCAGTGGTGGTTGGACACGGGTGTCACCCGTCACATATGTTCCAATAAAGAAATCTTCTCCACTTATACACTAGTCACGGACAAGAAGTTGTTCATGGAAAACAATTCTTCTTCAGAGGTGCTTGGGGTAGGGAAGGTGATCCTAAAGATGACGTCTGGGAAGGAGCTGACTCTGAAGGAAGTGATGCATATCCCAGAAATTCGAAGAAATTTAATTTCTGGACCTGTGTTAGTAAACGCTGGTTTTAGGCTAGTGTTAGAAGCTAACAAATTTGTAATCACTAAAAATGGAACATTTGTATGAAGGGGCTTCGTCTGCGAAGACCTCTTTAAGGTTAATGTTGCACCTGTAATGCCTTCTGTTTCAACTATCAATAAAATTGTGTCTTCTACTTATTTGATTGAGTCATCTAATTTATGGCATCATAGATTAGGACATGTTAACTATCAATCTATCCAAAGATTGGTAAAGTTGGAATTATTGTTGTCTATCGACATAAACCCTCAACGTAAGTGTGAGGTGTGCGTAGAGGCAAAAATTTCCAAGAGTCCATTTAGATCCGTCGAAATGGAAACCGCTCCTCTAGAACTCATACACACTGATATATATGTGATTTGAAGTTCGCTCAAACTAGAGGAGGGAACATGTACTTTGTCACTTTCATAGATGATGGCACAAGGTTTTGTTACCTTTACTTATTAAAAAGTAAAGATGAAGCTTTTGAAGCGTTCAAACGCTACAAAGTAGAAGTTGAGAACCAATTAAGCGGACGGATCAAAACAATCTGTAGCGTTAGAGGGGGAGAATATGTAGCGTCTTTTGAAGGTATGATCATGGAATCAAGGAACGCGTGGTTCTTTGAAGACACATTTCCCGAGAAGGAAAATAACTTAACCTCTCGTAAACGAAGTTATGAACAAACCTCTGATCTAGAAGTCGCTGACTACCTAGATCCAAATGGTTCAGATCTAGTGAATTCTGAAGTGGCTGATTATCCGGAATCTAGTATTCCAGATTCTCAGGACTTGGAAGATTCAAATATGGAACCAAGGCGAAGTAAAAGGTCCCAAAAGGACAGTCCTTCGGTCCAGACTTTGAAGATTATTTGGTTCAGGACGAACCACGGACAATCTTCGAAGCATTGTCAACTCCAGAAGCACCGCTCTGGATGGAAGCTTTAGAAAGTGAGATAGAATTCATCCTGCACAACCACACCTGAGAGTTGGCTGGCCTTCCTCCAGGACACAAACCTTTGGGTTGTAAATGGATCCTCAAACGAAAGTTAAAGACATATGGTTTTATCGATAAATACAAAGCTAGGTTGGTAATTAAGGGTTATCGCCAAAAGGAGGGACTTGATTACTTTGACACCTACTCACCGGTGTCTAGAATGACATCCATACGTATGTTCATAGATATCGCCGCCTTGTGGGATCTTGAAATACATCAAATGGATGTCAAGACTACATTCCTAAATGATGATTTGGAAGAAGAAATATATATGGACCAACCCGAGGGGTATGTGGTTCCAGCACAAGAGATAAAAGTGTGTCGGCTTGTTAAATCGTTTTATGGGCTGAAACAGGCCCCTAAACAATGGCATGAGAAATTTGATAGTACCCTACTATCAAAAGGGTTCGCCATTAATAAATGTGACAAATGTGTGTACATGAAAGGAAATGCCGATTCGTTCGTCATGATATATCTTTATGTAGATGACTTGTTGATTACTGGTAGCGGTCCTAGGATAATCCTAGGGACTAAGAACATGTTAAAACAATGTTAAGATATGAAAGATATGGGTGTCGCGGATGTCATCTTAGGGATCAAGATCTCTAAGACATCTAATGGACTAGTCTTGTCTCAATCTCACTACATCGAAGTTGTGCTGAAGAAATTTAATATGTTCGATAGTTCACCAGTAACGACACCATTGGATATATAAGTCAAAATATTGACAAGCATCTTGGTGTACCCGTACGCCAGGAGCGATACACACAGGTGATTGGGAGGTTGATGTATGTCACAAGCGCACTCGACGGATATAAACATGCGATCAATAAATTGGCTAGGTTTACCCAAAATCCAAGTGAGGATCACTGGAAAGCATTGAATAGGGTACTACGGTTCCTGAAGTTCACAATAAAATTCAGGTTACACTATTCGAAATATCCAGCGGTACTAGAGGGGTACAGTGATATAAACTAGATATATGATAGCGAAGACATCAAGTCCACCAATGGATACATTTTTACATTCGGTGGTGGAGCTGTGTCTTGGAAATCCTCTAGACAAACACTTATTTCCCGATCCACGATGGAGTCCGAATTTATCGCTTTAGACAAAGCGGGAGAAGAAGCTGAGTGGCTTCATGATTTTCTAAAGGATGTCCCATGTTGGGATAAACTCGTGTCTTCTGTAATGATCCACTGTGATAGTCAGTCGGCTCTAGAAATGGCACGAAGTTCTATGTACAATGGCAAGTCTCGTCTTATTTGACGGAGACATGAGTCTGTTAGGCAGCTGATCACCTCGGGTGTTATTTCCATTGATTATGTAAAATCTAAGGAAAATATCGCAGATCCCTTGACGAAGGGAATGTCCAGAGATCAGATGTACTGCCTGTCTAGGGGAATGGACTTAAAACCCAATCAATAAGAACCAATATAGTGGACACCCAACCTTACAGACTGGAGATCCCAGGAATAAGGTTCAATGGAAAAATTAAACTGTAAAGGTTCAGTTAAGCGATTCGGTGAAAGCAAGAGCACTTCGGATAATGATCTTTTCTTAAGAAACATAATCCAATGTCGTTCCCGTGATAGACATAAAGTACGACCTGTAGAGGGGTAAAGGATAAGTTTCCGAATCTTTAATGATCTTCAATAATTGAGGTTAGGTTGGGGAAATTTTTAATGGATCCTAACGCTTGTGTAGTGTTGCGATATTTCTAGATGCTTACGCAAGTGTACGTATCGTTCAAGTAATAAAGATCTGTAAGATCGAGTTTATCATCCACATAAATTGGTTTATTAAGTACCGATTATCTATCCTATGGTATCTTTTTGTTTGACGTTCTTTAGTTTGAGAATTATACTAAGAATTATGACTAAGTGCAAAAATAAATTAAAGATTATAATACTTTGAGTTTATAACAGTTATGAAGGAAATAGGGCTTCCAATCTCCTCAATTATCCACTCTTTCACATATCAATGCAATGTTAATGATTGTTCTTCTTATTGAGATAGCAGGTTAACTAATCTGTCATTATATTCCGGTTAGGACATACAAGAGCTCAACCTAGTGCAGAAACCTTTTATATTTCTATGATAAGTTTTACCACACATGAGGATGAAGAACAATAACTTTTAAATACTACACAAGTATCGGGGTACTTTCGTCCACTATTTTAAATTATGTTTAGACAATTACAGCATATTCAAATCTCACCTTTCATACTTTTGATTCGAAATCATATAAGTGATGACAATTAATAGCTAGTTAATTATTAAGCAATCATAACAATATTGAATAGATCTTAATATGATGAAGAAGAATTCAAGAACTATGCATTAACTATATGAAAGTGCTTCAAGAAGATTGGATGGAAAATCCTACTAAAGTAATTAGCTCATAAACATTGTCATGTCAAGAACTAATACAAAATCCAACATAAACTGAAATAAAAATAAATGAAAGAAAAAGAACTTGAACAAGAGTCTACAATTGTGTCTTCCTCCTTCTTGTCTCCCAAAGTATGATTTTAGGTATCTGGTATAAGGTATGGAAGAATGAGTAGGGTTTTAGGGTTTTATAGCTGGGTAAAGTTGCCCTTTAGGACTCTGAAAACGTGTCAAATTTGGACCAAAAATCAGAAATCCCGCGTCGGCGTCGTGGCCCTGCAGGCTGGCGCCACAGCGCTGAAACTCCTGCAGCAAATCCGTTTTTTCAATATAATTAGCGCCGCGGTGCTGCCAGCAGCGTCGCGGCGCCGTCGACGGCTTTGTTTCGGTTTTATGATTCTGTGTCCTTTTTTCGTCCGAACTTCATCAGATTTCTTCTATGCTTCCCAGGACTTCTTAGGATTCATTTCTTGGCCTTTTTAGTGTGCAATTCCATCTCAATTAAGCTCATTTCATCCTCGATTATGTACTTCCCCCTTTATGATCGCTGTGACACAAAATGAAAGAAAAACACACCTAACACTATACTAAACACAACGAAATGAGTAAAATACTAACTAAAAATGACTCAAAAGTGTATACAAAATACACTTAACATGTAGCGGGGTATTGAAGGATACTTTGTAGGAGACCACTTATTTAAGTATTTTTATCTAACACTAGTAGAGTAATTGCAAGAATTAAATTAAATTATTGAGGTTTAATCAATTATGAAGGAATTAGGGCTTCCAATATCCTCAACTATCCACTTTTTTTAATCCTTAATGCAACTAGAATGACTTCTTCTTCTATGTTAAGATAACGGTTAACTAGACTGTCTTATATTCCGGTTAGGATATATAATCGCTCAACCACAGTGCAGAAACCTTATATATTTCTATGATAGGTTTACCACATCGGAGGGTTAAAAACAATAACCTATAATGCTACACAAGTATCGGGGTACTTTCATCCGCGATTTTAACCTACGTCTATTCAATTACAGCATATCAAAATCTCTCCTCTCGATTCTTGATTCGAAATCATATAGATTATGATAATTAGTGATCAATTAACTATCAAACATTCATATCAATATTGAATAAATCTTAATCAAGTGAAGAAGAAATCAAACTAATGCATTAATTCATGAAATAGAGTTTTAAGTGATTCAATAGGAAAGCCCTAATAAAGTGTTTAGCTCCTAGCCATAGACATGCTAAGAATTAATACAAAATCCCAACATGAACTGAATTGAAAACTAAAGAAAGAAAAATTACTTAGAACTAGGTTTCCAATTGTAGCCTCCAAATTTTCCTGTATTGTCTTCTGTTGTCCAATATCCCCTTATGTAGAATAATCTCTAGGGCTTAAGTATGCTGTTATTTTCGTGCCCTCTGGACCCTATTTGCCCCTGGCTAATTTGTCCTCGGATCTGTAAAATTTCGCGTCCCCACCGCGATCCTGCAGACTGGCGCCGCAACGCCTAAACTTCTGTGAGCAGTCTGATCTTCTGGCACCGCGATCCTGCTGCTAGGCACCACGGCGCTGCTTTGCCTTCGTTCGAATCTCCAATTTTTAACCTTTTTTGCCTCGGTACCCTCCTTTTATGCCCGCTTTTCTCTCATTTTCGTCATTTTGCCTTTTTGAACCGCTGTGACTCAAAAGAAAAAAAAACGACCCTAACACTACACTTATTTAAACAAAAATGGGGAAAATACTTACTTAAAATGACTCAAAAAACGTATACAGAATACGCCTAACAAATACCCCCAAACTTAACATTTGCTCGCCCTCGAGCAAAGATCAAAACAAAATCAAAGAAATAAAAACAAAAAGACTCAAAGACTCAAATCAAGCAGCTGCACAAGGTTACTTAGAAAAGCATGAATATCAGTTGGGATAATATGCTGAAACATATATAGCATGAATATAGCAATCTAGAATTTCAAGCCAGATATTTCGCAAATTCATTTCAATTACACTCAATGGAAACATGATCATTAACTTATGCATGTCAATTTAATTTAGTTTTATTGGCCTGTTTACTTGTTATTCTCCATTAATCATAGACATACATTCTAGAGATCTTCAGGACTTTTCAGGGTTGTAATGTAGGCTTAGGTAGGGGTAGATAAAAGTTGGCATTTAGGCTCAAATTACGTACCATAAGCGTTTTTCTCATTCAACCATTTTGTCCTTCTTTTTGGTGTTCTTTTCCGCTCATACCTATCATTCTCCTCTTCTCTTTTTTAGAGCATGAAACACATTCACATAGGCACTCCCAAACTTAAGCCTTTACACTTTTTTTTCATTAGGGTGCATCAATTTTTCACTCTCTTTTGGTATTTCTTTTTCACTCTTTTTCCTCCCTATTTTCAATTACTGCTTATGACACACAAGGGAATCATGAGGTGTCAAAGAAATAACTTACTTTAGGCTCAAAGGGGCTGACTAAGGATACAATTTATTGCAGGATAGGTAATGAATGGTAAGAAGGACTATCAAAGAAATGCTTGAATCAGCTCCCTAAACATGTATATCTTAACTATTTCGCCTCAAATAACAAGCAAGCAGACTTCATAGCCATTTTTCAATCATTCTTTCCACAATTGACAACATATATGTTAAGTACAAATATCTCAAATAATTAGATTTGCATGAATCTTTGACATATCTAACTTAAGCACACAGATTTTAGCTCTAATTTCGTTACATTATCCCACTTAATTCACTAAACGTTTCCAGCAACTACAACATGCATGATCATAAAAACAATTTGACTCATATAACACAAAAACATAATAAACAAGACTCCAAAAATATACACAAAAATAAAATAAAATAAAAACTCTCCCCCAAACTTAAACGACACATTATCCCAAATGTGTAAGACTCAAAAAATAAAATGGACGACTTACAGAAAATAGCGGTTCAAAATGATGGTGGTGGCGGCAGATACTGCATTGACCACTGGTTGAACATGGTGCTCAAATCATTGACGCGCTGGCTCAGGTCCTGATGCTCTTGCATCATCTGTTGCTGATTTTGTATTATCTATTCATGGTTTCGCAGCATGTGTTGTTGATTTAGGAGCATCTGCTCCATGATTGGCACTGGAGGCTCCAATGTTAAGGGAGGCTGGTGGCTGATTCCGTCGGGCTCATACTGTGTGGCTGTCTCTGGCTCCTCTTGCTCCATTGCGGCTGTGCCTGCTCTGCCTTCTTCTCGACCTCGTCTCCTATCCGCTGGGTTTTCCGGGTCAGGGTATGAATGGACTAGACTGTATGTTATAGGTGGCAGAGTCTTCTCAAGAATGTCTCTGGCGAATGTTGGGACTCTGTGCCTAGCACATAATGCAGTAATTAATGAACCATGTCCCAATTCGCCAGTAGTGGTCAATTTGCTGATTTCTCCAATACTCTGCACTATCTTCATTCCAATATCAATAGTAAGGCCCCTCATGATGCCAAAGATGAGCTTGATTCTGTCTGCTGGTACATTGGTGAAATGAGTTGACGGAATCAATCGAGCACTCACAAAATATATCCAACACTTGGCTACTCTGTTGAATTGGCACCGGGCAAGTCCTCTGCCCCCGCTGCAGGAATAACGAAAATACGCTCTTGGGTAGCATAGGGCCTCAGCAACTACATCCCAGTGTATAAGGTTGACATTCCTTCACCAGGTTCTGAAATGGGTTGGATGGTGGCCCTGGTCCCCAACATCAGCTGTCCCAAAAATAGCATTCGCTGCTTCAGCGCTAACGGGTACATAACGCCCTCTTACAAAGCATCTCTCATCGCTTTGTTCTGGATAATTGGCGTAGAATTTCCTCACGAGGCTGACCTTTTGTTGTGGAATAGCCTCTGCCTCAACGAACCTCTCCCAACCATTAGCTTCAGTCGTAGCCCTAATAGGCTCGTGTGCATCCTCCTCATCGAGTGGTTCTGCCTGATAGTCCATTCCTCGATCTTGTATTACTGCCTTACCACTTATCTTGTTGTACCGATTCTCCGCATTCATGTTGGTGAATCAGGTAATATCATGATCTGGAGCAGATGAAGATGGGGTGGTTCGGGCAGTTCGTCTCCTTGAGGCCATTATGAGGGTTGTTGGAAAATTCTCTGCAACATTTTCTTTGTTTCCTTGCAGTTTCCCAACAACTATCAACCAATCACAATTTAAACACACCAACACCCAAGAATAATCACACCATAATATACCCAATCAACAACATCGTACAGCATCAACAACACACAACACAATAGAACACAACCCCCAATCACACAGCACAACATAAAAGTGGCCCGTACAGTACCCAAAACTTAAAGCTACTTTCACCACTTAACCAAGAAATTTCAAGAGAATTGATGAAGATTACCTTTTTGAAGAGTTTTTCTTCACAAATTTCCTGACCCAAGTGAAGGAGTGGTGATGGTGAAATATGTGAGGGTTTTTAATGGGGGTGGTGTGTAGGGATTTTTGAAGAATTTGGTGGAGTTTGTGGAAGATTTTTGGTGAAAGGGAGAGTGGATTTTTCGGACTTTGAGAGAGAGAGAGATGAGGGTTTGCTGAAAGTGGGACGAGATGGGGATTTTATGGGTTTTTATTTACAAAGCGTCGCGGCCTGTTTGTCTGGCGCCACGGCGCCAAATTCTGCAATCTCTCGGAGCGTTCGTGGCGTGTACTGCGATTTCATGTTTCCAACATTTTTTCGTGCTTCATGTCCAATTCCCTTCACCTGTCATCACAACACAACCAAAAAAATATCAAAAGTGAGACTGTTCTATTTAAACTAATTGCATAATTTAAACATTGGGTTGCCTCCCAAGTAACGTTATCTTTAACGTCTTTTAGCCGGACGCATGTTCCTTATTCAATCACTGGGGTAAATTAAACCCACAACCTATCCATTTAAAGATCATTTTCCTTTTCCTCACTCTATTATTCTTTTTCACAAGATCGGGTTTAGCAAGATTTACCTCTGTGTCAGCTTTCATCTCATCAACATTTATTTCAGCACTCACACTAACCTGTGGGTTCACCGCCGTCGCAATGATCCCCCTGTCATTGGTTTGTGCTTGATGAGTTGCTGTGTCAGCTGTGCTCACTGCAAAACATTTGTTGCTGGCCTGGAATTCAATGGTAGATTTGAAAACTTTGAATGCCATCTCTTCTTCTTGAACCCTGAGTCTCAACTCTCCATTCTCCACATCAATTAGGGCTCTACCCATTGCAAGGAATGGTCTCCCCAAAATTATGGGCATGTCCTCATCTTCCTCTATGTCAAGAATGAGGAAGTCCGATGGGAAGAAGAACTTGTCCACCTTGACTAGCACATCTTCCACTATACCTCGGGGGTGTACCACGGATCGGTCAGCAAGCTGCAGATTAACTTTGGTTGGCTTGGCTTCCCTCAAACCTAATCTCTTGAATACTGATAGAGGCATAAGATTTATGCTAGCCCTTAAGTCGCAAAGTGCACTGTTGCAGGTTACCTTTCCAATAGTGCAGGGCAGGGTGAAACTTCCTGGATCTTTCAATTTAGGAGGCAGTTTCTTTTGTAATATGGCGTTGCACTCCACTATCAGCACTACTGTCTCATAATCCGTCAATCTTCTCTTCTTCCCAAGTATCTCCTCCATGAATTTGAAATATGTGGGCATTTGTTCGAACGCCTCAATGAAGGGGATATTGACGTGAAGCTTCTTAAATACCTCCAAGAACTTGAAGAATTGTTTGTCTAGGGCCTTCTTTTGGAGTCTTTGAGGGTAAGAGATTTTGTCAGTGTATTCCCTCAAAGGTGCTGGTGGAGCTTTCTCTACTGTCGGGCGGTCCTCAGTGACGCCCTCCTTTCCTACATCAACTGTGTTCTCACACTCTTTCTCATTCACCATCTTTGGTTGAGGAAGCAACACTCCAGCGCTTTCACTTCTCAACAAAGCATGCAGCGCTCTCTCGGATTAACCTCTGTGTTTCTTAGGAGAGTACCCTATGGTCTGTTATTTACCATATTTGTCAGTTTCCCCACATGCGTATCCAAGTTCCTGAGAGAGGACCTTGTTTCGGACATGAACTGATTCTGCGAATTGGTGAGTGTAAGCAATGCTGCTCTCAGTTCATCAGGCTTTTCCTGTTGGGTAGGTAGTCTAAACTGATGTGAAGATGTAGTCTGATTATGTGCATGTTGGTTTTGGTAACTACCTTGATATGGTGGCTGCTGGGTTTGGTCATTCCTCCACGAAAAGTTGGGGTGATTTCTCCACCCCGGATTGTATGTGTTGGAGTTATAAGTGAAAGTTCCCCACTGCTTGAACCTGCTCCATGAGCACATTATTAGGATCCACCGTTGTGCATCTGTTAAAAGAGTGTGGGCCCCCGCAAATCTCATAATTAACCGGCATCTGGACTGCATTCACAGACATAGTGTTCTGCTGCAGTTGTTTTGTCAAGAGGGCCACCTGCGCATTTAATGCAGTGATAACATCTATCTCATGTATGCCTATAGTTTTCCTACTACTCACTGATCTGTCATCTTCCCCTTGATGATTATTGGTAGCCATGTCTTCTAGCAACTCATGTGCCTCATTGGCACTCTTCTTCATGAATGCACCCCCTGCTGCAGCATCAATGATGGTACGAGTAGTACCACTTAACCCATTATAAAAAATGTGGACCAACATCCACTTCTCTATGCCATGATGTGGGCATTTTCTCTGCAAATCCTTGAATCGCTCCCAAGCATCATACAACGACTCTCCATCTACCTGATAGTAATTGTTCAACTCTCCCCTTAACTTTGTAGCCTTTGAAGGAGGGAAGAACTTTGCAAGAAACTTTTGGGCTAAATCCTGTCAGGTGGTGACGGAGTTGGCAGGCAGTGAGTTCAACCATCTCTTGGCTCTGTCCCTAAGTGAGAACGGAAAGAGCCGCAATCTAATGGCGGCGTCAGTAACGTAATTGTACTTGAAGGTGGCACACAGCTCCAGAAAATTGGCAATGTGCATGTGGGGGTCTTCAGACGGGAATCCCCCAAACTGTACTGTGTTCTGGACCATGCTCAGGATGGCTGGCTTGATCTCAAAGTTGTTTGCCCCTATTCTTTGGGAGTCGATGCGTATGCATGCACACTGCAAGTGGGCAAAACATAGTCCCCCAAACTTCTCTCTGCTGGAACCTGTATCGGCTCCCCAATATTTTCAGGAACCTCATTGTTCGCTTCATTCTGATTCGGTTGGTTTTCCATGGTCACTGAATCAGATATCCTCTTATTTCGCCTGTTTTGCTTGCAAGTTTTCTCAATTTCAGGATTAAAAGGAACAAGTGTATCCGCTCCTCTTCTTCTTCGCATAAACTAAGTCCCTGAAATCGATCAAAATCAACAAACAAATCAAGGCAACAGGGTTCTAAAAATAAATAAATAAAATATATAAAACAAAGTAGAAATAAGAATAAATGGTTCGATATTAGAAGTACGACAGTTCCCGGCAACGGCGCCAAAAACTTGTTAGGCCGATTTACAATTGCTCACGCAAGTGTACGTATCGTGACAAGTAATATAGTCTAGTAAGACCGAATATCATCCTCAGAGACTGGTTTCTAATTACCGAACATCTATTCTAGGTTATCTATTTGGAAAACGATAAGTTGATTTGGTTTTTATCTAACACTAGTAGAGTAATTGCAAGAATTAAAATAAATTATTGAGGTTTAATCAGTTATGAAGGAATTAGAGCTTCCAATATCCTCAACTATCCACTCTTTTTCGATCCTTAATGCAACTAGAATGACTTCTTCTTCTACGTTAAGATAACGGTTAACTAGACTGTCTTATATTCTGGTTAGGATATATAATCGTTCAACCCCAGTGCAGAAACCTTCTATATTTCTATGATAGGTTTTACCACATAGGAGGATTAAGAACAATAACCTATAATGCTACACAAGTATCGGGGTACTTTCGTCCGCGATTTTAACCTATGTCTATTCGATTACAGCATATCCAAATCTCTCCTCTCGGTTCTTGATTCGAAATCATATAGATTATGATAATTAGTGATCAATTAACTATCAAACATTCATATCAATATTAAATAAATCTTAATCAAGTGAAGAAGAAATCAAACTAATGCATTAATTCATGAAATAGAGTTTCAAGTGATTCAACAGGAAAGCCCTAATAAAGTGTTTAGCTCCTAGCCATAGACATGCTAAGAACTAATACAAAATCACAACATGAACTGAATTGAAAACTAAAGAAAGAAAAATTACTTAGAATTAGGTCTCCAATTGTAGCCTCCAAATTTTCCTGTGTTGTCTTATGTTGTCCAATACCCCTTCTGTAGAATAATCTCTAGGGCTTAAGTATGCAGCTATTTTCGTGCCCTCTGGACCCTATTTGCCCCTGGACAATTTGTCATCGGATCTGCAAAATTCTGCATCGGCGCCGCGACGCCTAAACTTCTGTGTGCAGTCTGATCTTCTGGTGTCGCGGTCCTTCTAGGCGCCACGGCTCTGCTTTGCCTTCGTCCGAATCTCCAATTTTCAACCTTTTTTGCCTCGGGACCCTCCTGTATGCCCGCTTTTTGCTCATTTTCGCCATTTTGCCTTTTTGAACCGCTGTGACTCAAAAGAAAGAAAAACGACCCTAACACTACACTTATTTAAATGAAAATGGGGAAAATACTAACTAAAAATGACTCCAAAAGAGTATATAAAATACGCCTAACAACCGGCCGCCTCGAATGAACGTATTTAAGAATCCAAGTGTGTCCACGGCCCATGATGGACAAAAAACATAAAGAAAGATAAAGGAAAGATGTTGTGTTGGTACCATTGTCTTGACATATACTAAACACTGACAGTTCAAGACATCACATTCATCGCGCAGTAAATATGTCTGATGGTATTGTACTATGGAAGGTTCAAAACTCCGTCTACCTCTCCAGATGCATCATCGATCCGCCGAATGATTGCTAGAAAGGCATCATGTGCATGCGCCAAAATCTCTTCCAAGAGGGGATTGTTGGAAATTTACTAAACCTGAAATAAAGTTAATCATATTAATTATGACTCAAACAATTGGGGCCCCGCACGTCGGAAACATGGTTTTCACACGCATGCACATAAAGTGCCAATGATTGTAATTTCCTTAATGGAAGAGATATTGATACGTATACGAATTGTTTGAGACGTAAGATAATAGATGGTTATTGGCCAAATGACAATGGTTTCACGTTGGTAAATGAAAGAAAGACGTGTACAATGTGTAAAAGATGAAATGAGTCTGGAAAAAATGTCGCGGCCTTGAAACTCTCTGAGATTCTGGTGGCGGCACCACTACAGTAGCGGAGGCTGCGGATGTTTCAGACCGTTGGAGAAGAACGAAAACTCCTGAATAATGCTTCCTGCAGCTCATTTAGCTCCTCTAGCGGAGCCTGTGGTCTAAATTGCTGCGGTGGACAAAGGTCATAGTCCTGCAGCCCCTGATAGTGATAGTCCATGTTCCTGTACATGACCTTACCTGCAAGATTACACAAACAACAAAAAGTGATTAAAAGATTCTCTCCGAACAAGTTAGAAACTTGTTCTGGAGCGACCAAATTATAAATTAAAAATAGATTGTTCGATATTAGAAGTACGCCAGTCCCGGCAACGACGCCAAAAATGTGTTAGTGATATTTCGAATGCTCACGCAAGCGTACGCATCGTTGACAAGTAATATAGTCTGATAAGACCGAATATCATCCTCAAAGACTGGTTTCTAATTACCGTTCATCTACTTTATGTTATCTATTTGGCAATCGATATTTGAATTGGGTTTTTGTTTAACTACTAGAATAATTGTAAGAATTACTGAACTATTTAAGTTGTAATCAGTAATGAATGAATTAGGGCTTCCAAAATCCTCGACTATCCACTCTATTCAATCCTTAATGCAACTAGAATGACTTATTCTTCTTCTTCTTCTACGTTAAGATAGCGGTTAACTAAACTGTCTTATATTCCGGTTAGGACATATAATCACTCAACCCCAGTGCAGAACCATTCTATATTTCTATGATAAGATTTACCACATAGGAGGATTAAGAACAATAACCTATAATGCTACACAAGTATCGGGGTACTGTCGTCCACGATTTAACCTATGTCTAGTCAATTACAACATATCCAAATCTCTCATCTCGGTTCTTGATTCAAAATCATATATATTATGATAATTAGTGATCAATTAATTATCAAACATTCATACCAATTATTGACTAAATCTTAATCAAGTGAAGAAGAAATCAAACTACTGCATTAATTCATGAATAGAAGTTTCAAGCGATTCATAAGGAAAACTCTAATAAAGTGTTTAGCTCCTAGCCATAGTCACGCTAAGAACTAACACAAAATCCATACATAAATTGAATTAAAAATGAAAGAAAAGAAATTACTGTGAACTAAATCTCTAATTGTAGCCTCCCTTGTTGTATTGTGTTGTGATATGTTGTAGTATGATCCCCCCATAGCATTAATCCCTAGGGCTTAAATATGTTCCAAATTTCGTGCCCTATGGACCAATCTGCCCTTAGCCAATTCTTCTTCGGAACTGAGATTTTCCGCAAACATGATTACGCTGCAACGCGTGGTGCCAAAACTCCTGCACCTTCTAAGCAAATGTGGCACCGCGGTTCTGCATAGTGGCACCGTGGTGCTGAAAGTCCTGTGGCTTCACAGTAAATATGGTACCGCGGTTCTGCATATTTGCACCACGGTGCTGAAAATCCTTCGTTCTGATGTGCCAACTTTCGTCATTTTTTCCTCGGGAGCACCTTTTCTGTCCAATTCTCGCTCTTTTTCGCCATTTTGCCTTTTGGAACCGCTGTGACTCAAAATAAAGAAAAACAAACCTAATAATATACTAAACATAACAAAAACGAGTAAAATACTCACTAAAAATGACTCAAAAGGCGTATACAAAATACGCCTAACAGCTGCTGCCTGAAAATCATCAAAACAAAGTAAAGCAGACTCCCCGTGACAGCAAATCAGTCCATTTTCAACAACAAACAACTGAAGGTAAAAAAAAACAGTAGCAAAAGCGAGCAAGATAGTTCAGCATAGTAGCTAAGAATAGCAAACAAAATAGAACAATAACTTAGAGAACCAAAGACATAGCCAGAGCTTCATCGGAATTTGTTTTTCGGCGAAGTCTATCAAATCAGCAGTGTGAGAACAATCAGAAAAATAACCAGTACACCGGAAAACAACCACGGTGACAGTGAAAAAATAACAAACGAAGTCAGTCACAACAATAAAGCCGCAAAAGAGATAAAATAAACAAACGTCGCCGGAGTTCCAACTCCGGCCAGATTCAAATACATAAAAGAGTGTGGCGGCGTCACTTCCACGATGAGGTACGCTGGAGCGACGCCGCCGTGGTGATTTGAGATGCGGACAGTGGTGGTCGACGGTGGTTTACCGTCGGTTGTCCATCAGTGTTAATGGGTATTACTTTTGGTTCGTTGTTGTCTGAATTCTGGCGGCGTGAGTTCACCGAAGAAGACACAATAGGTGACGGGTGTGGTGAGAAGCAATGGCTGATTTAATGGAGGGGTTTGGGCGGTGGTGGTCGACGGTGGAGTTTTGGCGATGGTGGTAGACGGGGTTGGGTTAATGGGGGTGAGAGATGATGAAGTGAGAGAGATGATAAAGTGGGAGAGATCTGGGAAAAATCAAGGATGTGCGGTTGCTGATGTTGGGTTTAATAAAGGAGGGGTAGGTATTATAGCAATTCAAAAAAATGAAATGATGGAAATGGGGATGGGATGTGAGAAAATGAGACTGATTTGGGCAAATTTGGTGGGATATGGTAGGGGGATAGGCTAATTTTGGGGAAAAGATAGGAGGGGTGTGAGGGTGTCAGCGAAAAAAAGAGTGGCAGAGGTATGTGTTTTAGATATTTTTTTATTTTTTGTCTTATGGTTTTTAGTAGGTTTAGGATAAAAAAGGTGGAAATAAAAGAAAGGGAAGGGGTTGGGCTGGTGGGCTGGTCCGGCTGGGCCTGGCCGGTCCAAATTAAAGAAAAGGGGTTTGGTTTTTATTTTGGAGCTTTGGATTTGTGGGTTGGGTAGATTTTGGGTTTTGAGAATAAGAAATGGGTTTTAAAAATATAAAAAGGGTTTGTTAAAAATGCTTTGAACAAAAAATGAAATTACTAAAATGACAACAACAATATGATAGTAATGAAAACATAATATTTAAAAAAATGCTAAATGATTAATTAAAAATAAAAAAATGTGATGCCACTTTGCGAAAATAGGGTAATATGGAAGAAAAATGAGGATAAAAATGCGGTGTTAAAAATATTCAAAATTGCAACAAATAATAAAAAAGATGAGACAAAATTGGGTATCAACACCCTATTTCTTTGCTTAGTTGTAATTTCTTTTAGCATGTTTTTAATAACACAAAACAACAAAAATATTTTGTTTTCTTTTTATTAATATTGCCCTTTTTCATAATGGTTCGAGACAAAGCCATTGCATAACGGAATACCTCCAAAGCGGGAGAAAGTTGGGCAGAAAATAAAAGAGTCCACTTCTTCATAAGAATAGGAAGAGTGGACTCATGTGGAGGGGCATGCCACTACTCCCTCCCAACGACAACCTCCAACTTAGGATGCGGGGGGAAGTAGTGAGACTTCCCAAATGTTGCGACACGAGCTCGAGTAAGGATTCACTTAGAGGATTCCCTCTGGTTCAAAGATGAGGGAGTGAATGAGTGATATGAACAAAAGTTCACCTTCAATTATGAGAAGCAAGTCAGCATGAGGGGTTTAGAGGATTTCTTTCCCCGTATCCTAGAGAAATAGAAAAGATGGAATTGGATGGTGTTCACAAAAACTCCCGGTGTGTTTGTTCCCACACTGATGAGGGAGTTCTATGCAAGTTTGGGGGGGCCATGGGGAAAAAGAATACTTATTTGAGAGGTTGTACGATGTGGGGTGTAATGGTTCCGGTATTTCAAGAAGGGATAAATGACATCTATTCCGGCGACAATGGTACACCACAACATGAGTATGAGGACAAAATTTGGCATGACAATATTGCGAGCCAACGTGCATGGTTGGTTGAGGTAATTTCAGCCCCGAGCACCACACCTCTATGGATTCAACCACTGATTTCAATTCAAAAGTCCAGCCTCAACATTGAGGCCAAGGTTTGGTTGACTTTCATGAGTAGTTATTTCTTGTCGTCTCAAAAGGATAATTTGGTAGGCCTTCCCAAGGAAGTTCTTCTTGGGTGTATCATGACGGAGGTCCATTTGAATATGGGCAATATTATGTAATATCACTTTTTGATCGAGCTTGGCATCCAACAAGATCATTACCATTCCTCTGTCTGATCACAACTACATGCCTAAAGGAAGAGGTTCCTACTTTTCGGTGGGTGGACAGAGATCGCACTCCCACAAGAACTATTGATATCCTCAAATTGGAATATGAGGAGAACCCGGAGAGAAATAAGAAGAGAGCAAAAGCTCAGACCATTGATTTAATTGCGGGGTTCGAGGATATGGCCCAACCTGCCATCACTACCATTTGCACACCATCTGATACTTCTTCTGGGGCAGATTCTACTAGCACAACTACATGGTCCACCGCCAATGGCACCCCTCCTACCACTTAAGTAGCACCTCCTCAGGGACTCAAGCCTCCTTTTGTGGTAGATTTCTGGTCTATGGCACACACTGTGGATGCGGTGGATTCAAAAGTTACCAACTTCATCAAGACCATTCCAGATCATGATAGTTGTAGACTCAAAAACAGAGTTGAGATAGTTGTTGATGCTTTGGAGAAGAGATTTGAGAAAGTGGAGGCAGGTGATGATGAGGATTTGGCAAGTGTCAAGAAGTACCTTGCCAAATTCGGACAGAGTTCTTTTCCTCTCATACTTTACTGTTCACTGTTATGGGTATTGAGATGGTACATCCAGCTGATAGCATCCCGTTAGATACTATTGAGAGTAGTATCGAGAGAGTTAACCTCAAGGTCGAGGTAGATTAAGCGGGTACTGATCAGGATACTTATGATAAACTAGATGATTTTGACGTGCTTTCTTACACCTTGGATGACCAGCTTCAGGTAGGGAGACTGCCTCACTTCAGGCACAACATCCTGGTTCCTGTAGTGAGGAGGAGTTAGAAAGAGACATTCAGATAGCCCGCGAGCATTCATTGATGGATTTGTTGGAGATAAGAGGAAGGGTATTGAGGCCCATCCTCCACCGGGTGATGGTTCTAGATCCTCCCAATCACAGACTCCAGGGGCCACTCCCTTGGATGCTACCATTGATCCCATTTCACCCACCGAGCCTTGTTTAGTTCCTTTAGATGTGGCTCGACATGACGTTTGATGCATCCAAGAGGGTTCTCACATCTTTTGATTATTTGTGATGAATTGAGGACAATGCACTATCTTTTTAGATGAGGTGGGGTTCCTTGTATGTTAAGTGGGATGTGATTGGTATGAATTCAGAAGTTTATTTGATTTGGTCTGTAAATATTTGGATGTTTAAGCCTGATGTTTGATTTTTTATTGTGTATGATGTTTCTTTAGTATTTTGTATTGTTTTGTTTTTTGTTAGTATTTTGTATTTTTTTATTTTTGCCTTTGTGTCATGGTGTTAGCTATATCCTTGATTTTTTTAGACGTGGTTCTTTTCTCAAGAATGCTAATGATCTTTTGAATTCGGTATTTTTAGGTAGTTTTGAGTCGCTTTTCCCAATGATAGATATTTGGGCATTTTTTAAAGGATATTAAAGCATGTGGTGTGAAATTATGACTTGTTTTGTATCAATACATTGAGTTGTGGGCATGTTAGTTAATACCCCACCAAAAATTTCAAAAGTTCTGTTTTAAAAAGATAAGGATGAACGATTGGCAACATGTGAATCATTGTGTTTCTTTTGGATACCATTTTGATAAGTTTGCACAAATTGAGTTTGTCTTAAGTCAATTACTCAACTTGGAATAATGCATGTGCCATGTGTGGCGAGTTTTGTTCAATTGGCTTTTGTGTTTACTTGTATCAACTAAAACTTGTCTGGTAGGTCTAACAAAACTAATCTTGATTGTGGCAGTTGGAGAAAGCATAAATTTGATCACTAGTTACCTTGTGGGCCTTAATCCTTTATTTCTAACCACATTACAAGATGTGACCTTTTTGACATCTAACCTCTTTTGAACCCGTTTTTCTTTATCTCGAAGTTTCAACTTAGGCCTTAGATTCTATGTGAATAATGTGAATAGATCAACTTATGCTTTTGGCCTAAGTTGGGGGTGGGGTGCCAAGTATATAAAGGAAATAATATGCAGTGTAGTTGTTCATAGAACCCGCTTGTAAATAAAAAAGGAAAAAGAAAGAGAAGAAAAAATCAGGGGAATAATGTAGAAAGGAATTTTGAAAATAAATGTGGCATTAGAAATGGGAGACTAATCTTGCGAAGGTTAAGAAAATGGAAGAAACAAAGAGGAATCAAAGAAATGACCCCAACATAAAAAGATGTGTAGATTTCAAGGAAGTTATAGTCGCTTTAAATACAAATAAGCATTCTACCCTACACTAAGCTTACATTATTATTGAAAAAGTCCTTATAGATCTCAAACAATGATCTTTCAGTTAGAATTGAAAGAACGTAAGGGCAAGCCTATGATTTGATACTTGTTGCACTTAAAATTCTTTGTTGAGTGTTGATCGGTGTATTTTATATACACCTTTTGAGTCATTTTTAGTTAGTCTTTTGCCCACTTTTGTACAAATATGTGTCGTCTTAGGATAGATTTTCTTTCTTTTGAGTCATATTGGTTTAAAGTGGCTCATTGACGGAAAAGGAGCAAAAAGAGGGCAGAAACAGAGGTTCCAGAGCTCAAAAAGCGAGAAAGTTGGCGAACCGGACACGAAACAGCAGGCGTCGCGAGCTTCCGGCCAAGAGTGAGCCGCGGCGCCTAATTTACTGACGACGCAGAGTTTAGCGCCGCGCCTGATTGTAAGCCGCGGCGTAAGCGAAAAGCGACATATTCGAATGGTAATGGGCCAAGGCACAAGGAAAACACGAAAACGTTTTGGAGGCTATAAAAAGCAGCCTTTAGGTCAGAGTTGAGAGTTCCCTTCCTTGCCAATTCACACAACTTTGGAGATCAAGATTGGAGACCACTTCTTAGTAATTTCTTGTTTCTTGTTTTATTTCTTTGTAGTTTATGTTGGATGTTAATTTAGTTCTTGTCATGTCTATGGCTAGGAACTAACCTAATCTAGGGCTTTCCATGTCAATTCACTTGAACCTTATCATTATGAATTAATGCATGTTTTTGGTTCTTCTTGTTATTGTTGAGATTTATTCAATAATTGTCTTGAATGTTTGGTAATTAATTGATCACTAATTATCATAATCCATATGATTTCTAATCAAAAGCCGAAAGGGGAGATTGTGAATATGCTATAGTTGAATAAACATAGGTTTAAATCGTGGACGAAAGTACCCCGATACTTGTGTAGTCTTAATAGGTTATTGCTCTTAATCCTCCTTTATAGTCAATCTTATCATCGAAAGGTAGAAGGGTTCTATATTGGGGTTGAGTGTTTATATTACCTTAACAGGAGTATAAAACGGCTTAGTTAACCTGCTATCTCAAAATAGAAGAAGAACCATAATTAATTGCATTAACAAGTAAGATAAGCGGATAGTTGAGGAGATTTGGAAGCCATATTTCCATCATATCTGAAGTAAAACAAAGTAGTTTAATTAGCATTTATAATTATAGTTATAAACACTTTATCAATCATCGGTTACCAAATAGATACCATAGAATAGAATTTGAGAATTGAACACTAATCCCTGAGGACGATAACTCGGTCTTCTAGACTATATTATTTGTCACGACACGTGCACTTGCGTAAGTGTGTGCATAAATCGCGCACCAAGTTTTTGGCGCCGTTGCCGGGGATTGGCGTAGTTCAATATCAATTTTATCTATTCTTAATTTCTAATTTGGTTTTTATATTGTTTATTTATTACTATTATTATTATTTTTTGTGACAATTAGTGTGTCGTGATCCGTTAGTTTATTTTGATCTGTTGCAGGCATCCAGTTTATGCGAAGGAGAAGAGGAGCAGACACACTTGTTCCCTTCAACCCGGAAATTGAAAAGACGTGCAAACAGAACAGGAGAAACCAACGAGTTTTGGCCTTAATAGCAATGGGGGGTTTACATAACAACAATGAAATGAACGAAGGGTTAGGTGATCATCAACCTAACCAAAGGATGCCCCGGAGATTGCCAATGGATGTAGAAGAGAGGGTCCAGGTCCAAGCTGAGAGAAGCTTAGGAGATTATGTCTTTGCCGGTGAATGGAGCACAACTTGCATCGAGCTCCAGAATAGAGCGAATAATTTTGAAATCAAGTCTGCGATCCCGAGTATGGTGCGAATCATCGCTCATTTGGAGGGTTGCCGTCGGAAGATCCTCACATGCACATAGCGAACTTCTTGGAATTGTGTGCAACCTTCAAGTATAATGGCGTTACTGATGACGCCATCCGATTGAGGCTTTTTCCCTTCTCACTCAGGGATAGAGCGAAAGTTTGGTTGAATTCCTTGCCTACAGATTCGATATTCACATGGCAGGAGTTGGCACAGAAGTTTTTAGCTAAGTTCTTTCCACCATCCAAAGCCGCGAAGCTGAGAGGGGAGTCGAACAATTTGTATCAAGCTGATGGAGAGTCACTCTATGAAGCTTGGGAGAGATTCAAGGACTTGCAAAGAAAGTGTCCACATCACAGCATTGAGTTGTGGAATTTGGTCCATATTTCTACAATGGGCTAAGTGGGACCACCAGGACGATCATTGACGCAGCCGCATGTGGAACTTTCATGAGAAAAACAGCACACGAAGCTCATGATTTATTGGAAGACATGGCCACCAATAATCATGTAACAGAGGACAGAGGGGTGAGTGGTAGAAGAGCAATTTGAGTCCATGAGATTGATGCCATCACAGCATTAAATGCACAAGTTGCTCTCCTGACCAAGCAACTGCAACAAAATACAGTGTCTGTAAATGCAGTGCAAATGTCATTGAGTTGTGAAATGTGTGGAGGTCCACATACCTTTGATAGATGCTCATCAGCTGATCCTAACAACATCTCGATCGAGCAAGAAGAGTGCCAAGCAGTAGAGAATTATCAAAGGCCCCAGAACAACCCCTATTCGAATACCTACAATCCAGGGTGGAGGAATCACCCTAATTTTTCATGGAGGGGTGATCAAGGGCAGCAGAACCAATTTCGAGGCCAGTACCAAAATCAAC
Source organism: Przewalskia tangutica (assembly GCA_029844215.1). Classification (NCBI taxonomy): domain Eukaryota; kingdom Viridiplantae; phylum Streptophyta; class Magnoliopsida; order Solanales; family Solanaceae; genus Przewalskia; species Przewalskia tangutica. The sequence continues at coordinate 8,238,111 of CM056718.1, read as the reverse complement.
AACCATTCACTCAGGCCTCATCTTCACAACAATTCAGTGCACCTGCTCAACAAGAGAAGCCAGACGAGTTGAGAGCAGCCCTGTTGACACTCACCAACTCACAGACCCAGTTCATGGCAGAGACTAGATCCTCTATCAGGAATTTGGAGACACAGGTGGGACAACTAGCGAAGATGGAAAACAACAGGCCACAGGGCACTTTGCCTAGCAATACAGAGATAAACCCCAGAGAACAGTGCCAAGCGGTGCAGCTGAGGAGTGGAAAACAAGCTGTAACACCTACACCCCAGCCTGTGGTTGAACAGAGAGTAGATGCAGAGAGGGAGAGGGCTACTGAAGACAGCCCGATATTAGAGAAAGCTCCAACAGTCCCAATAAAGGAGTACACTGAGAGGATCCCTTTTCCGCAGAGGTTGCAAAAGAAAGTGGTTGATAAGCAATTCTCCAAGTTCTTGGAGATATTCAGAAAGTTACACATCAACATTCCGTTCATTGAGGCATTGGAGCAAATGCCTACTTACTTTAAATTCATGAAGGAAATTCTTGGGAAGAAGAAGAAGTTGGCAGAGTATGAGATGGTGGCACTGACAGAGGAATGTAGTGTCATCTTGCAGAAGAAATTGTCCCCTAAACTCAAGGATTCAGGGAGCTTCACATTGTCTTGCACAGTTGGCATGGTTACATGTAATAGGGCCCTTTGTGATTTGGGGGCTAGCATAAATCTTATGCCCTTGTCTGTTTTTAAGAGGTTGGGGTTAGGTGAAGCCAAACCAACCACTGTGAGCTTGCAGTTAGCGGATAGAACGGTGGTGCATCCCAGGGGAAAGATTGAAGATGTCTTAGTTAAGGTGGGAATTTTTTTTTCCCGCGGACTTCCTCATCCTGGATATGGAAGAAGATGGTGAGATCCCCATCATATTGGGAAGACCGTTCTTGGCAACCGGGAGAGCCCTAATTGATGTGGAGAAGGGTGAGCTGACACTTAGAGTGAAAAGTGAAGAGATGGTGTTCAAAGTGTTCAAACACATCATTGAACCCCCAGTCATGAGCAAGTGCTTTGCAATTAGCACTGTCATCACATCGGTTGAGCCAGCGCAAGCCACAGCAAGGGAGATAAGTCCGCCAAAACAGGTAAGTGATACTAAACCTCCTCTTGAGAAAAAAGAGAAAAGGAAAAACAGAAGGAGGAAGAGAAAAATGTTGATGAAATGGATAGGCTGTGGGGTTAATTTACCCCATGCCTCTTGAGTAAGAAATTTGCGTCCGGCTAAAAGACGTTAAAGACAGCGCTACTTGGGAGGCAACCCAAGGTTATTTTATTTGATTCAATTTAATGCAATTTAGTTTTTACTTAGAACAGTCTCACAGAGGTATTGTTTAAATGTTGTGATGACAGGTGCAGAGCCAAGAATTTGGAGGACGAAAACTGAAAAGAAACCAAAAGAAAATCGGCTCAGCCATGCGTGGCAGAGCATGGCGCCAAAAGATCAGAAGGGCGCAGAAGATTCAGCGCCGCGGCGCCAATTGCAGGTCCGCGGCGCCAAAAGTCTAGAAAAGTTCTGAAGATTGGGCGTCGCGACGCAAAATCAGAGCGCCACGACGCTGGAAGTTCAGAGGATTACAGAGTTCAGCGCGCCAATTCAGTGTCAGCGGTGCTGACGGAAATTCTGAAGCTTAAAGGAGCCCTAAATCCGATTTTCCTCTCTCCAATTCAAAACCCAAACCTTCCCTCTCTCCAAAAACCCACGAAATTTACCCTTTACCTAAAAATCTTCCACAAACTAAACCCAATCACAACCAAAGTTCTTAAATTCCTTAAACCCTTAGCCATCTTAAACAACAACCCTCATTCCATTGCCTCAAAACATCATTAGGAACAAGAAAATCTTGAAGAACACCGTCCAAGGTAACCTTTATCACTTTTCTTGAAATCTTCAATACATTCAGGGGAGGTAATAGGTGAGGAGGTGCTTTATTGGTGGAAGGTGTGTGGTGTGTTGAAGTTGGGTGTGATTTGGTCAAGATTATACGAAGTGAGCGTGGGGTGTTGTCTAGGAGCTTTTGAGTGAAGTGTGGGGTTGATAAGTGTTGTAGTCACGATTATTGATTGATAGTGTTGGGTAATATCGTTGAACAAAGGAAACGCTACCAAGTTATCTAAAAATGTCTGTCAAGAAGAGGAGAACTTCCACATCCACTTCCGTCCCTCAATATGACATTACTAGGTTTGTCAGCCAAAAAGCTGAGGAGAGATACCAAAAACTTAGTACTAGACCATTGATCCCTGAAAGAGGAATGGAGTACCAAAGGGAGTCATTTGAGGAGGGAGATGCCTATTCGGGCGATGATAGAGGTCATGGGGTGGAAGAGATTTGTTAACCCAGAAAGAATAGCACCGATGAACACAGTAATGGTGAGAGAATTTTATGCTAACTTTCCAGAGAGGGCGGATAATAGATGCTTTGTGAGGGGACGGTATGTGCCTGTGACGGCAGAAGTGGTGAATGTGCTATTAAAAACAACTGATGTTGAAGAAAGAGGTGACGACCGGAGCTATTTCAGAACATGGTCTAGAAACACCAACAACATCGACTGGGATGTCATCGCAAGCACAGTAAGCTACCCTGGGGCTGAGTACGAGATTGCAAGAAATGAATCAAGAGGAATGAGCATATGTCAGTTCAACAAAACAGCCAAGAGTTGGTTATATTTCGTCAGTGCCCGCTTAATTCCATCGATGCACTTCACCAGAGTGCCAGCAGATAGAATAAAAATGATATATGGAATCATGTCAGGGAAGACGATTGACGTTGGGAAGGAAATATTGCAAAACATCGGAGAAACCAGCAGGTTGGTAACGACAGGTGGGTTGGGACATGGCTCACTTATTAGCAGCTTATGCTCCAGATATGGGGTCCCAACCTTACCCACTGATACATATGAGAAAGTCCAACCTCCTGTGTCATATGGGCTAGTGCATTCCTCCCTGCACTCCACTCCTCCAAAGAAGAAAGACGGCGAGACAAGCACCAAAGCAGCAGGTCGCCATGGATGAAGATGAGCCTGAGATAGAGGCTCAGCATGAGGCAGGAAGCAGCCAACAACAACCCCCAGAATCTGAACCTCCAATGCCCATAATGGAGCAGTTGCTCATGAACCAGAGAAGGATGATGCAGAACTTTGACATAATGATACAAGGTCAACAGGACCTGAGGCAAGGACAACAAGAATTAAGGCAGGAGCAACAACAGTTGCACCAGAGATTTGATGAGATGAGTTTCTTGTTCAACCAGTGGTCAATGCATCATCCACCGCCACCGCCACCACTTTAAACCAAGTTTGTAAGTTGTCCTGTTTTTTTTTTTTTTTAAGTCTTACACACATTGGGGACAATGTGTGATTTAAGTTTGGGGGGGGGTGTCTTATTTGTCTTATTTTTTTGAGTCTTTTTTATTTATTTTACGTATTTTTGAGTCATATTTTTTTTTTAAAGATCATGCATGCTGCAATTACTTGAATCGCCTAGTGAAATAAGGTTGAATAATGTAATGGAATTAGAAGCAACCATCTAAACACTTAGGTTAGATATGCCAAAAACTCATGAAATCTGTCTATTTGGGGTATCTTGCTTGATTTGTGCACTGTGAATGATTAAACCTATGTGTATGATTGCTTGCTATTTGAGGCGAAATAGTTAGGATATGCATGTTAGGGAAATGACTCAGACAATTCTTTGTTAGCCCTTTCTTACCACTTTTACCTATCCATGACATTCAAAATATCCCTAGTCAGCCTCTTTGAGCCTAAAAATTAGACTTTTTCTTTGACACCCTATAATTTCACACTTGTGCCATAAGTAAAAATTTGAAATGATTGGAATAGAAAGTGTTTAAAAAGAGACAAAAAGAGTGAACAATTTTGATGCACCCCAATAAAAAAAAGTAATAAATAGGCAAAAGCCTAAGTTTGGGAGTGCATGTTATTCATAATACACTTCACTCTCTCAAAACAAAAGAGGGGAAAGATAGTAAGAAGTGAAGAAAGAAAAAGCAAAAGAAAAAGGAAGAATTGAAAAGCAAAAGAGCTTATGGTACATTAAATGAGCCTAAATGCCTATTTTTACCTACCCATGCCTAAGCCTACATTACAACCCTGAAAAGCCCTGAAGATCTCTTACATGTGTAGCCATGATTAGTGGAGAATAGCAAGTAAACATGTCATAGGATTTTGAAATTGACATGCATAGTTAGGTATTCTTACTTCCATTGAACATGATTGAATTGAATTTGCGAAATATTTAACTTAATGTGTTTAGAATGCTAAAAATTCATGTTATATGTTCTTGCATATTTTTCTGCTAACCTTCATGATTTTCTAAGTAACAATGATACAGCAAAGTGATCAGTGTCTTTGAGTCAGTCTATTTTTCTTTTTTTTTCTTCTTGTCTTTAAGTCTTTCTATTTGGGGGTGTTTGATCGGTGTATTTTATATACACCTTTTGAGTCATTTTTAGTTAGTCGTTTGCCCACTTTTGTACAAATACGTGTCGTCTTAGGATAGATTTTCTTTCTTTTGAGTCATATTGGTTTAAAGTGGCTCATTGGCGGAAAAGGAGCAAAAGGAGGGCAGAAACAGAGGTTCCAGAGCTCAAAAAGCGAGAAAGTTGGCGAACCGGCACGAACAGTGGCCAAGCGCGGCCCCAGCCAAGTTAGAATGAGGCCGCGCGCCCAATTTACTGAGACGCAGAGTTTCAGGCCGCGCGCTGATTCTGGTCGCGGCAAGCGGGAAGACTGACATATTCGAATGGTAATGGGCCAAGGCCTGAAGGAAAACCTGGAAAACGTTTTGGAGGCTATAAAATGCAGCCTTTAGGTCAGAATTGAGAGTTCCCTTCCTTGCCAATTCACACAACTTTGGAGATCAAGATTGGAGACCACTTCTTAGAAATTTCTTGTTTCTTGTTTTATTTCTTTGTAGTTTATGTTGGATGTTAATTTAGTTCTTGTCATGTCTATGGCTAGGAACTAACCTAATCTAGGGTTTTCCATGTCAATTCACTTGAACCTTATCATTATGAATTAATGCATGTTTTTTGTTCTTCTTGTTATTGTTGAGATTTATTCAATAATTGTCTTGAATGTTTGGTAATTAATTGATCACTAATTATCATAATCCATATGATTTCTAATCAAAAGCCGAAAGGGGAGATTGTGAATATGCTATAGTTGAATAAACATAGGTTAAATCGTGGACGAAAGTACCCCGATACTTGTGTAGTCTTAATAGGTTATTGCTCTTAATCCTCCTTTATAGTCAATCTTATCATCGAAAGGTAGAAGGGTTCTATATTGGGGTTGAGTATTTATATTACCTTAACAGGAGTATAAAACGGCTTAGTTAACCTGCTATCTCAAAATAGAAGAAGAACCATAATTAATTGCATTAACAAGTAAGATAAGCGGATAGTTGAGGAGATTTGGAAGCCCTATTTCTATCATATCTGAAGTAAAACAAAGTAGTTTAATTAGCATTTATAATTATAGTTATAAACACTTTATCAATCATCGGTTACCAAATAGATACCATAGAATAGAATTTGAGAATTGAACACTAATCCCTGAGGACGATAACTCGATCTTCTAGACTATATTACTTGTCACGACACGTGCACTTGCGTAAGTGTGTGCATAAATCGCGCACCAAGTGTGAGTTATTGTTTCATGTCCCTTGCTTACTATATATCCTTGTGTGGTGGACTTTCTTCTTGTGAGGGCACATATGTTATGATAAAGTATTGACAATTGTGTTGTTTTAACTAGCCAAAAAGTGTGTGAACAAGAGAATGGTAATTTCTAGTCACACTTTGAGGCTTGTTGTTGCCATGTCATTTTATCAAACGCAATTCGATGATAAAGAAGAGGTGGTTGTGTGAATTGAAGAGGTATGTTTGTATTCTCATTATTAGTACCAACCGACAGTCATATGCATCCATTGTGTCAATAGTCGAGTCTTGTGTGAATCATAATTTTATGTTGTTGCTTGAGGACAACAAAATGTTAAGTTGGGGGTGTTGATAAGTCATGAATTTTAGGATTATTAGCATCCACTCCTTATACTTTTAGGTGTCTTCTAATCATATTTTTTCTCTATATTTATAGTGTTTTCAGGTATTTGACGGTTCGAGGATAAAAAGGAAAAAATTGCAGAAAATTCTGAAATAACACTCATATGTGATGGAGATGTCACACCACAAATTCACAATGTGACCGCAAGTGGACCGTAAACTATAAGAAGAAAGGTTGACAAAAACAAGTAGAATGCGATGAGTATGTGACACCACAATCTCTCAAATGCGGTCTCATACTCTCCAGACGAGCAACTAGTGAGTGGAACAAAATGGGGTAGAAGTGCGACGCAAATACGACACTGCATACCAGAAATGCAATCGCATACTCGAAGCTAAGATAAAATAGTGAAGAGTGACGAAATGAAGGAAACACATCATCACCATAAGAATGCGACCACATTCCAAGAATGTTGCACCACATACACTCCGCATAAATCGCGGGTAGGAATTTGGGCATGAGAATGCGGCCAGAATATGATCGCATTCTATTCGGCACATTGCGATCCATCAGCTATTTTTTGTACCTTTTGTCCTTTCCGTATAAATACCTTGCATATATTTCTGAGCTCATTATTCAATATTCTAGACTCCAAACAACGTTTTAGCTTTTAGCATTGGAGAAGTGATATTTGGGTGTAGCTTTCAAGAGATTCCCTTGTCTTCTTCTCTACTCTTATTCTAAGCACATGGATACTTTTAATATTTTTAATGTTTGCTTTTATTGTATTTAATATGAGTAGCTAATTTCTTAGCTAGGGTTGTGGGGGCCAAAGAGGTTTGGTATGTGATTGGGTTTAACTTTAATTCATTGGGTTACTGTGATTGTTTTTCAATATCTCTTTGTTTTGTAATATTTATTAATGGTGGCCAACATTAATAGTGTCTAAAGTCCTTAACTTGCTTGGAAAGATGACAGGGATTAGGAAAAGAACTACTGGCAAGAATTTGGGGTTTAAGCCTCATCCGATACTTAGAGCTAGGAATAGAATAGCTAAATTGAAATTAAATTGGACATCCTTAATTGCACATCATAGGGCTTGGAAAAGCTTGTGATGAAATTTATCAATTGGGTTGGAAAATCTTTGATAACCCAATAGACCCATTATTTAGAATATGAATATTTCCCGAGTGAATTAAGTAACGTCCTAATTGCATCCTTTCTCTGAAGGCATCACAACCCTAGTCAACTCTAATTTGATAATCTAAATCAATTAAGTTGATACAACTTAGTTCAATCGTTATTAAAAGAAAACAAGGGTTTTCTCCCTTTCCTTTGGAAATATAGACTAATCGTTGAGGCTTGCATTTAAATTGTACGTTTCTCGTCGTATTCCCGGTGGGATTCGACCCCAATCTTATTGGATTGTATATTTGGTCAACGACCGCTTTACATCTTTTTTAAGGTGTAATTTTGGCGTATCAAAAACCACCAGCGACACCACCTCGCTCACCACCATCAGATCTGAGAGAGGGGGGAAGGGAGAGAGATATGACATCACATTCCTTCCACGGTGTTTGTCCTTTCCGGTGGTGCCGACCACCGGCTGCAGCGACTGCGTCGTTGGGAGAAATTTTCTGAGATCCAGGAAAATGTAGTACACCGACCGACGAACTCTCTTTATGTCATGTCTGGTGGTGCCGACCGCTAGTTACGACGTCGTTGAGAGAAGTTTTTTGAGATCTAGGAGAATGTAGTACACTGGCGGGCGATTATGGTCCGACAAAGAAGGAGCTAAGCTCGTATATTCTGAATTAGTTTTTGCGTGCGGATATATAGATAGAGAGAGGGGGGAGTGGGTCATTTCTGTAAGATTTTAAAAAGTGGGTTAATTTTAATAGCATTGTTATCCTAATTAACATACAATGTAATTATTCATATTTTGGGGGTTTAAGAGATATGCTAAAGGCCAAAAACACATACTTCCTCCGTTTACTTTTATTTATCCACTATACTGAAAATAAATTTTCACTTTTACTTATTATGTTTAACATATCAAGAGAAGACAAAATCTTTTTTTCTATTTTATTTATAATATTAATTACTCATTTCAAATTATTTTTAAAATTTATTAAAATATGCATCAATTAATATAAATATTATAATAAATTATGTACTTTATTTATTATTTTTAAGTGGCGCGCAAATTTAATAGTGGACAAGTAAAGTATTATGGATGGGAGAGAGTATATTTTGGCTGATCTATACACGTTGTCGCAGATCATGCGTCACATGTGACATTATCCTCGTTAGTCAGACCAAATTTTCACACCGAATCTAACCCCAATGTTTTCAACATTATTATATGTCACGATTTTAAACCCTTTTCTCCCTCAAAAGTTGCAGAAAGCATCTAACTACATCCACGTGGCATCATCCTATTCGCCAATTTTTCCTATAAATAAGATTTTTCTCCATTTAGCCACTCTCTGCCTTTGCACAGTTAGTCTCTAGCATTTCCATTTTTTGCAGCCGCCTCTAATTCGCTTGGTGCAGGTCGGGACTAATATTTTTCAGAATCTCCGTACATTTTATCATTCTCATATCTCACTTGTGGGATTACGGTGGGTAGGTTTGTTGTATGAACAAATATTTTTGCGGATACAATTATTTTGAATGAATAGATCTTGACTGTGGGGAAAATTTAGTCCTGCCTTGCATCAACTGAATTGGAGACTGATGTGAATTGAATTATTCGGATTGGTTTCAGCTAAATGAGCTTCGTTGTGGATCGATCTAATCAGGTTTAATTATTTCAGTTTGATTTGGATTATTACTTATTTTTGTGTGTGTGTTTTTAATTTGTACTTCAGGATATGTGTGGATCGATTGGTGAGCGTGTAATTCGACCTTTAGATCTTGTTTATATATTGATATACACAAACATATATTTCCTTTGTATTTTGTGATTTTAAATTTATTACTTAGGATGTTTGAATTGTCAAAAAGGATAATAAGTGTTAAAGATTGAAAAAATCTTACATCGGTGGTTAATGAGATGAGTGATCTCCTTATATGGACTTGAACAATACTCTCCTCATAAGCTAGCTTTTGGGATTGAGTTACGTCAAAGATCTATTTTTAACAGTAAGACACTTTAATTGTGACGGAGATACATATATATACTTCACAGGATCTACGAGGTTTTCATTAGTTGAGTAATGAATGTTGGAAGTGAGATTTGTCAATTTGATGCCATTTAATGAAGTATATTTAGATTTCTGTTAGAAATGTAATTTATTCTAGAGATGATGGTCAAAAACACATTTAAACTATCATATTTTCGTGAGTTTCCTACCTGAATTACTATGTGTGCGAGTTTTTTGTTAATTAGAGTTATGCAAATAATACATAGATTCCTTCATAGCTTATACAAGTAAAGTATTAGTTATGCGAGATTGTAAATTGGTAACGAAATACCGTACTTGGAGTGCTGAATTTTATATATAGCAACTAAAATGCTACCAAATATAATACTAATTATACTGATTTTAATATATGAATAATTTATTTTCTAACCAGCGACCAAACAACCCCTAAAAGTTCGATCTTCGATTTTTGGTGAATACTTTTTTATATCCAAAACTCTTTGGTCATAGCATGCTCCAAAAGTCTTTCTTTCTTGAACTCCTGATCAATCATAGTTATATGAAATGAAAAGAGGAATCATATTTGGTGATTTGAGAGTGAGAAGCATGTAAGATAATTCTTTCCTAATGGATTACCAATGACCACTCTCCCAGATTTTACCTATGCTGTTACACGTATCTGATGGATTGAGTGGCAAATTTATAAAGATTTGATCTTTGATTTCTGGTGATACTTAGCATCAAATTTAGAAAGGATTAATGTAACCGTGATGGAATGTGAACTAAGAGAATAGGTTTAAAAGGTTCTGCTTTTTTAACGCTCATTTCTCTTGATTTGCAGCTATTTCCATAAAACTAATGCCTAAATGATGTTTTGGCAATTGTTAAAGTGCCCGTTTGGTTGGGCTTTTGGAAAGGCCAAAAACACTTTTGGCCTAAAATTGGAGTGTTTGGCTGAAAATCGGAAAAGTGCTTTTGGCTTTCAAAAGCACCTCTGGCCTTTATTTCCAAAAGCTCAAATTTTGGGCTTTTAGAAGTAGAGGTTGATTTTGCCTATTTTTAAATCAAAATATTTTTTTTATTGACAACCAAACACCTAACAACTTTTTGATAAAAAACTTTATTCCCAAAAGCTCTACTTCTAAAAGTTCTTTTTAATAAGTTGTACCAAACGGGCCCAAAATGTGTGACCATCTTATCTAAAAGCTTAAACGGTTAGAAATAGCACACTTTTAATATATATTCTCAACAATTACACTTAAGTCATTTGTCAGTATGTATAGACATTTTTTTCAAGATTTTATACTCTAATTGGTCATAGAGTTAACGGACGAGACAAGCTATGTTGCAGAGAAACTTGGATGAAGCTTTGAAAAACGATGACACCTTGTAAACTAGGTGGAGAGTCATGGTCATAAAGAAAATGAAAGATATAACATACTTATCACAAGAAAAGGAAAGATGAAAAATATGACTTCTTTGATTTTTATAGTTTCAATGTTCTCTCTGTCTGTGGATATGTATGTTTCAGACCTTTGTTTACAATTTCACAGATTTCTCAATTTATCGCTTAAACATGTAATGCTCTCATTTCGCAGATTTTGTCTGCAAAACCATCATCAAATGAAAATGTAAGTTATGTATGACTCTGTTGTGGGATTTGAGCTACACTCGGTCTTATGCTATGGACATTCACTAGTTTTATTTCTACAGTTTGAAAGTATGAATGGAAATGGTCACCTGATTCCTATCTTTGCTCTGATCGAGGGAGTTTCGTTGTGTTGTTATCTCATATAAACTGCTTAATAACAAAGAATTGCACGTGCGAGTAAATTTGAGTATGAATTCTAGACAAGTATCAAATCTGAATGAGGTATGCTGCTCGACAGCTTATGTCCATCCTCATTCTTCACATTTTTTTCTCTTTTATTGTTTAGCTACAAAATTTGTCCTTCCCTAATTTCTACTTTTTTTTTTAGTAGTGTTGAGAATACCAATTAATTGTGTTATAGGGCAGAAAAATGCATATTATGTAGAAATGTTTCCACAGAAAAACATGCCTTTTTCATACAGGCAGTTCTATTATTAACTTTTCTATACATTGTATATGTTGGGTCCCGTGGGCTACGGATTCGTAAAACGTAAGATTAAAACGCAAAACTACGAACAACAAAAACAGTCATTGGATGTTGGGTCAACATCTGAGGCAACATTGTAATAAAACAGAATAAACCTTGTTAGAGTAAATGCAGCGGAAAAGTGAAAGAACACAAGATTTATATTTTCAAGGGTATATATAAATATATCCCTTGATGGTCGATGACCAAAAGAATTATATAAATTATATACAATTACAAAGAATTTCTTTTTACAAATTGAGTGTTACAAACGAAAAAGAAATTACATACAAAAATGAAGTCGCAGATAACTTCGCATAAAATTACAAAATCTAAAAGATAAAAGACAACATCTTCATTACAATCACTTGAACAATAAGCTTAATCTAGAATAGAGATAGCGATTGCAATGTGTGACAAGATGTTGTTAAAACAATTTTATGCTAAAAGGTTGATCCAATTTTCTAAGGTAAAATCCGAGAGCTCTCTTGGAAGTTCTTCTTCTCTAAATCTGGATATCGATACTTGTGAAGCTCTCCTCTATTTATAGTGTTGAGCTTCCTTTGAAATCCTCACTGATGGTTGCGGAGGTTGAGCAAAAGATGGCAGCAGCTTGGACCGAGTCTTCCTCCTAAAAATCCTCAACGATCTGGACTTGGTCTTCGCTGCTTTCTCTCCACGTTTTGACTTGGTCTTTCACTACGTTTTAAACACAGCAATCTGGTAAGCTTGTCTAGGTCATTTTTACTCGCAGTAACTTCAACTGTTTAGGCCGGAAGAATAGGCAAAACAGTTACATAGATGTTGACAGAAATGTTGTCGCAACATTGCAGGCATCATCCTGAAGATGTTGTCTTGTGCTTTCGCAGATGTTGTCATAACATCCTATCCAACATCAATAATCTCCCTCTTTTTGTCTTTCTTCACAAAACTCCATACGATGCTAAAATGACTAGGATACTGAGTATTGATGTAGTCCTCGATAATCTAAGAAACAGTAAGATCAGTGTCGTGCTCCCTCTTAACCTGCAGTTACAAGATTTCAAGCAATGTGGTATTGATGTTATGGTTAGTTAGGAGTTATGTTATGTCCGTCGTGACTTACTTTCAGCAGATGTGAGCATAGTTAGTCTACAGCCATAACACTAATCCACATCAGGCAAATATATATATATATATATATATATAGAGAGAGAGAGAGAGAGAGAAAATAAGCATAAAGATATATCTGCCATAAACATACCTAAATATCCCATAATTAATTATTACAAACCAAAAAAAATGTATCCAAAAGTCAGTTAAAAAACACCAAACCATTAACCAAATGATTGTTTACATAGTAGAGATCGAGCAACATCAATATACTATCACCACTATCTTCATCTCTTATCCCCCTACTTGCTTGAATCTACACCATCTCCCCCTTTCAGTTTGCTCATTCCCTTAGCAGCAACTGCATCAATGCTCTCCCCGTTTTTGTGAAGAAAGCATGTCCTCATAGTAGCTTTTTTCACGCACAAGCTCCAGAATTTGACGATCAAGTTTAGAAATGTGCTTCCTTAGCCAATCCTTAGATATAGGGACAGTACACTCAATGTTGCCAGAAATGTTGGTAATTTAGTAGAAACATGCTGCGATGTTTTGGTTTCCCAGTTTTCTTTCTTCCAGGACAAGTCTATGACTTTGTCCCTGCTATTCACTTGGATAAACATCTAGGGGCTTACTCAGTTTTTCTCCTTTCAGAGTCTTGAAGTTTTGGTTCAGCAGTATTTGAAAAATGAGAGAGGGGTATGGAAGAGCAGAGTTAGATTGTCTTTCAGCCAAGTTTGTGACATGGTTGAAAATCAGAGTTCCAAGATCAACTATGTAGTTTCTTCCTAACTTGTACAGTAGGGTTGCTTGGTCAAGGGTAACAACAGTTTCATTCACGGAGGGCAACCAATTGTATATGGCAATTCTATGCAGGGTTGCAAACAGTGTTGTGAGCCTCGACACTGGACTGCGAGGAGCCCAAGTGGTGATCAAATTTCCAGTGAGGTATTTGGTCATTTCATTCAATTCTTCAGCAGTGGGAGTAGCTTCTGGGGTTCTAACAACATTAGGGATCCCTAGTGTGGTATTTATGATGTCAGGGGTAAAATTATACATCTTGTTGTAAAGATATACTCTCCCAAATATCTTTGAGGTTGTGTCTCTTACAAGGTGGGTCAGATTGGCATAGAACACCCTAGCAACCTTCTCACAGTAAGGATTTTTTCCAGTTACAGAGCTTAGAACCCTACGACTACTTAGAAAATCAATCAAACCATGTTCTGAAAATGAAGATTCATCTATCACCTTTTCACTTCTGATGCCTCTATTCTTAAACCAGTTCCAATTATTTGAGCACGTTTTACTATGGAACAAAAGAGAGTAAGGCATTACCTCAGAATCTGATTCGGATTCTATTTTTTCTTGTTCTGGTGGTGTGGCTTCCAGTGTTGCCTCGGATGTTGGGGCAACATAGTCAGGATCAATTTCTTTTTCTTTTGTTGCCTTCGATGTTGAGGCAACATTTGAACCTAGGTTCCAGTATGTTCTTCGCACTTTCTTGGGCATGAAGTTCCTTAGAGGAGTGTCATCAGACATTTCCTCTTCTCCTTCCTTTTCGGCTTCGGATGGAGTGGTTGGAGTGGTGGCTGAAGCTGTCGGACTTTTGGGTAGATTAAAGTCTGAATCAGTGCTTGTTGAGGTTGTGGACTTAACAGGGAAATTCGACTCTTCAACAGGGAAAGTCGATTCTGCGTTGGTCCTTTTGGCAGTTTGCTCTACACCGAATCTGCTTTCAAATACCCTTTTCGACCTTCTCGTCAGCATTGTTGACTGTGATCCTCTTGCCGCAAGGTTTGTAAAATTAGATGTTGTATCAACATCTATTGGGTTATCCGAATCTCCAGGGTAACACACATTTAATGGCTCATCAGAACCCAAAAAAATCAGGGCTACACTTGCGTCTTCCTCAAAAGGGTTTTCTTCATTGATGGCTTTGTAATGTTTATACATTTTGTGACTGTTTGGTGGATTTGTTGACATAGGAGAATACTCTTTTGATTTGAAAGATTGAAAATATTTGGGGGATATGGACATGGGAGAGGGTTTTGAAGAGTTGGGCGAATTTAAAAAGTTTTGAAAAATGGTTCGACTTAGTGGCTGATTGGTGTGACAAGACCGACGCAATAATAGGGATTTTAATCAAGAAAATCTTCAATTTACACACAAACTCTTTTCCTTAAATCAAGGTAGTGGAAAATATTTTGAACTCTACACATACCCAAAACAAAGGTTTTACATGACACAAGGCATTTAAATTTTTTAGAAGAAACGGTCCTCCTTAATTTTTAGATTTTCGTTATTCACAGAGACTTGTTACAAATTAATGCCCGAATAAAATAAGATAAACAAGATCGACCAATGTACTGGAACACGATGTTGTGAACGATGTTGGCAACATTTCCAAGTTTTCACAAGTAATTTGAGACTTCAAGGATTTTCTGATTTGGCAAATGGTTTTCGTATATGTTCCTTATGAGACTGATCGCTGGACAAATGTGACATTTTACCATTGTCCTTAATCAACTTAGTTGAACACATATGGATAAAAAAAATATTAAGGAGTTTTCAACCTTCTTGAAGCACATGGGACTCCTATAGAATAGGAACGGTACCAAACTCAGAGTTTTGCTCTTTTTGTATAAAATCAAATCTTTAGTTGAGGTTTCGCCTTCTTATGATACTCTTTTTTTATGATATGCATCATCGCATAGAACGGTATCACATTCAAACCTTGTCCTTGTGAAGTCAAGCTTGATTCCTTTGAAAATATTGTGCAACATTACTTACAACATATATCCCGTATACTGATCCAAACGGTAAATGTTACCCAGAATGTTAGGTCAATATTTAGGACAACATCTACCTTGCCTGTCTTATTTTCAGAGAAAACAAAGACCAAGAGATTTCTGCAAGCTAGAAAATCTCTCATGATCTAAGGGTTTGGTAAAAATATCAGCTAGTTGCGAAAGAGTATCAACATGTTCGATTTGAACTAGCTATTTTTCCACTAAGTCTCTTAAAAAATGATGCCTTATGTCAATGTGTTTTGTACGTGAATGCTGAACAGGATTTTTGGAAATATTAATAGCACTCAGATTATCACAGTATAAAAACATAGAGTTATTAGATATGACATAGTCATCAAACATATTTCATAAGCAAATCAGTTGAGCACAACAACTTCCGGCTGCTACATATTCGGTATTCGGCAGTCGAAAATGACACACAATTTTGTTTACGACTGTACCTTGAGACTAGATTGTTTCCAAGATAAAAACAACCACCAATAGTGCTTTTCCTATCGTCGACATCACCGGCCCAATCTGAGTCACTGTACCCTATTAGATTAGAATTAGTGTCTCTAGAGTACCAAATTCCCAAGTCACTTGTACAGATAATATATCGTGTGATACGTTTCACGGCATTAAGATGAGATACTTTGGGACTGGCGCAAACACACACACACTGAACAAGATATCCGGGCGACTGGCAGTAAGGTATAAAAGGCTCCCTATCATAGATCGTACAATGTTCAATTCCCAAAGCTCCTATGTGGCGAAAAAGACTGATTCAACGAGACTCATCTTGTCCAACATTGTCTTTACAAACCTGCTGCGTAGAGCCCATTGGCGTCTTCATGTGTTTAGCGTTTTCCAGACCAAACTTCCTAACAAGATTCTTGGCATACTTGCTATGGGATACAAAAATCCCTTCTCAACCTGTTTAATCTGCAAGCCTAAGAAAAATGTTAGTTCTCCAATTATACTCATTTCAAATGTTGTCGACAGAGCTTCGACAAATGACTTCAAGAGGGATTCTTTAGTCGAGCCAAAGACAATGTCATCAACATAGATTTGAGCTATGATTACATCTACTCTGTGTCTCTTTATGAATAAAGTTATGTCAGCTTCACCACGGATAAAACCAAAATCAATAAGAAAGTTAGTCAAGTGACCATACCATACACGTGGTGCCTGTTTTAACCCATACAAAGCTTTCTTGAGCTTGTATACATGTTGTGGATGGTGAGGATCTTCAAATCCTTTTGGTTGTTCAACGTATACTTCCTTGTCCAAGTATCCATTGAGAAAGTCACCTTTAACATCCATTTGTGCAAGATAATTTTCAAGTAACAAGCAATGACAAGAAGCAATCTTATTGATTCAAGTCTAGCCACAGGTGAAAAGGTCTCGTCGTAGTCGATACCTTCAACTTGTGTATATCTTTGAGCTACAAGTCGAGCTTTGTTCCTCACAATCTGTCCTAACTCATCTGATTTGTTTTTGTATATCCACTTAGTCCTAATAACATTAGTGTTGTTGGGCTGTGGTACCGAATCCCAAACCTCATTTCGGGTAAACTGCTCCAGCTCATCTTGCATAGCTTGTATCCAAAAATTATCTTTCAATGCTTCCCCAATATTCTTAGGTTCCAATGTAGATGTCAAACAAGAAAGGCTAACTTATTGGTATATGGTGGACATGCACACATACCTTACCATCTCTCGGTAATTGACTGGTTCTTTCTCCCTCGTTCGCCTCTGCTAAAAAACTCCCCCTATCACTAGGTCGGGTGGATGGTTCCTCATAATCCTCGATGGAGGGTCTCTTCTTACTTGATCATTCAGCTCTGTAGAAGACTCCTCCTCGACATCTTCCTCGGTGTTCTCTCTTGAGGTTCAGATGTGACTTCTGGTGTTGGGTCAACATTTGGGTCAACATCTGATGCTTCAGTGATTTGCTCCTCTTCTACTGCAACCACAATGTTGTTTTCTGATGATCTTCTAGATATGTCCAGAAGATCATCAAAAATCACATTGACAGACTCCTGAATAGTCTTTGTCCGAATGTTGTATATCTGGTAAGCATGGCTATTATGAGAGTAGCCGACAAATATCCCCTTGTCGCTCTTGGAGTCGAATTTGGCCAGTTTATCCCTGTCATTAAGAATATAGCACACACACCCAAAGACATGGAAATACTTCACTGTAGGTTTCTTTCCATTTAACAGTTCATAGGGCGTCATTTTGGTCTCTGACCGAAAGTAGACTCTATTACTTATGTGACATGTTGTGTTAAATGCTTCAGTCCAAAACCTCTTTGATAATTGCTTAGAACTCAACATTACGCTTGTCATTTCCTGTAAAGTTCTGTTCTTTCTCTCGGCAACCCCATTTTGTTGAGGTATTTTTGGTGCCGAAAATTCATGGAATATGCCTTTCTTTTCACAAAATTTTGCAAAGGTCTGATTTTCAAATTTTTTTCCATGATCAGATCTTATTCTGAAAATTAAAGAACAAAATAAATTCCTAATTCTAGAGTAAAGAGTTTTAAACATCTCAAAGGTTTGTGATTTTTCCTTTAAAAAATATATCCAAGTAAATCTGGAAAAATCATCAACTATCACATAAGAGTATCTCATTCCTCCTAGGCTATCTACCTCAATTGGACCCATAAGATCCATATGTAATAATTGGAAACAATGAGACGTACCTGAATGTTGTCTGTCATGTTAGACAACATTGTGAGAGACTCGGGTCTGCTTTCCCTTCAAACAATCCTCACACATTGTTTTATATTTTATATCCAGTATGGGAATGTCTTTAACAGCCTCAAACGAGATCAGTTTCTCCAAGGTGTCGTAGTTGACATGTCCCAACTTCTGGTGTTAAAGTGTCAAGTCACCTACCTTTGCGGAGTTGCAAACCTCTTCTCTACCTACTAGATAGCAGTTATCTCCGGTTCGGGTTCCTAACATGACACACTTGTTTGCAGAATCTGTAACTTTGCATCCAATTTTGTTGAATTTCACCTCTAGATCGTCATCACATAGTTGGCTTATGCTAAGAATTAACAACTAAACCTTCTACATGAAGCACATTCTTCAAGGCTGGTACATTCGGAACATTTAGAGTTCCTCTACCAATAATCTTACTCTTACTTCCTCCTCCAAAGGTTACATACTGTTAGGCGTATTTTGTATACGCTTTTTGAGTTAATTTTAGTTAGTATTTTACTCATTTTGTTTGTGTTTAGTATAGTGTTGGGGTTGTTTTTCTTTCTTTTGATTCACAGCGGTTCAAAAAAGTTAAATGGTGAAAAGGAGCGAAAAGTGGGCATAAAAGGATGGTCCCGATGCAGAAAAAGGTTGAAAATTAGAGATTCGGGCGAAGGAAAAGTAGCATCGCGGTGCCAAGCAGCAAAACCGCGGTGCCAGAAGATCAGAGAACCTGCAGGACTTTTGGCACTGCGGTGCCATTCTGCAGAACCGCGGTGCCAGATGTTCATAAAACCCACAAGACTTTAGGCACCACGGTGCCATTATGCAGAACCGCGGTGCTGATGCGGGAATTTCAGAATCCTAAGAGAACTTGGACAAGGGCAGAAGGGTCCATAGGGCACGAAAATTGCAACATACTTAAGCCCTGGGGATCATTCTAGTGAAAAAGTTGGTCATTCTATCATACAAGACAACACAGGGCAAATTGGAGGCTACAATTGGAGACTTTAGTTCGCAGTACTTTTCTTTCTTTTTAATTCAGTTTATGTTTGGAATTGTATTAGTTCTTAGTGTGACTATGGCTAGGAGCTAAACATTATATTAGGGTTTTCCTTTTGAATCGCTTGAAACTCTATTTCATTAATTAATGCATTAGTTTGATTTCTTCCTTACTTGATTAAGATTTATTCAATAATTGGTATGAATGTTTGATAGTTAATTGATCACTAATTATCATAATCTATATGATTTCGAATCGAGAACCGAGAGGAGAGATTTAGATATGCTGTAATTGAATAGACATAAGTTAAAATCGCGGACGAAAGTACCTCGATACTTGTGTAGCATTATAGGTTACTGTTCTTAATCCTCCTATGTTGTAAATTCTATCATAGAAATATAGAAGGGTTCTGCACTGGGGTTGAGTGATTATATATCCTAACCTGAATATAAGACAGTCTAGTTAACCGCTATCTTAACGTAGAAGAAGAAGTCATTCTAGTTGCATTAAAGATTGAATAGAGTGGATAGTTGAGGATATTGAAAGCCCTAATTCCTTTATAAATGATTAAACCTAAATAATTTAGTTTAATTCTTGCAATTACTTTCATAGCTTAGACAAAAATCAAACCCAACTATCGATTGCCAAATAGATAACAGAGAATAGATGTACGGTAATTAGAAACCAGTCTCTGAGGATGATATTCGGTCTTATCAGACTATATTACTTCAGACGATACGTACACTTGCGTGAGCAGTGACTAATTGCCCAACACATACCCTCCATTGAATGCTCCATACTCCTTCAAGACACTTTTAGTACCTGTCATATGACGTGAGCATCCACTATCGAAGTACCAAGAACCTATAATGTTAGTACGCAAGGCAGTTATGCATACATTACATTTTAGATTTAGTTTGGGTACCCACTCCTTCTTAAACCTTGTCTTCCTTCCGCTTCCAGGATTGTTGTTTTGAATGTTGTCAGTGATGTTGGGCAACATTGGTGACAACACTTTTAGGCAATAGGCTGAGAGCAGAATTTTGAAGCTTGAAGCAGTAGGGCATGAAATGTCCTGACTTTTTACAGAAGCTATGTACAAACTTCGATTCAATCATAGTGCTCTGAGAGTTATAAGCATTTTCTTTGACGAATTTTATCCTCTCAGTTGGACTATGGATCCTGGAAGTATTGGTTTTCTTGGAGAATGATAACCAAGCCCAGTCCTTGTGGGATTGCTGAAGTTCAAAATTTCATCCAGTTTGGAGGTTCCCATGTTTAGCCTTTGAAATGTGGTCTCAGCTGTATAAAGTCATGCACGAATGTTACCAAGCTCAAGATCCTTCTTGGTAAGTGTCACCTCTAATCGGTTGGTTGTGCCTTTCAAATTGCAGTTCTCAAGAGCCAATGATTTTGCTTTTGAGTCTAGTTGCTCAGATGTAGTGATTAAGGTTTTACAAAGATTTTGTAATTCTTTTATCGTTTCGTATTTCGAGTCAACTAGATCCAAATCAGCAGCCTCAGTTGAAGAAATAAATCCACTAAAACAATTTACATCAGAATAATTAAAGTAGACATACCTCTCTGATGTTGCATACATTTCCGATGTGGCCTCCGATGTTGTTTCAGATGTTAGGTCAACATCGTCAACAACATCTTCATCGTCGGACAGTGAGTGTTCAAACATTGATGCAAGCATTGCATGTGGTAGACACATGGCAAATTCTAAGCTTGAGAGTGTGTCACGAATGAAAGAAATTTATCATTTCTCATAAAGGTTATGTTTGTTGAAGTCATGTAAATGTACTTCACATATTGAGTTCGTCATACGGCGCAGTCTAGGAGTTTTGTATGGACCTTAATTTGATTAGTGTCGATGTGTGAAGGACTAAAGGGTCACACTATGTCGATTGTCTTTTCGGTCTAGAGGTATATTGAGAGAATATTAAATATTCGATTTAGAATCTAGATATTTAAATTCATAATAAATTATGGGATAATTTTCATTTAGTTGAAATTATTTAATTAAGTCAAAATTAGATTTTGGATTTAACTAAATGTGTTGAATATATATTAAATAATGGGACATTAAGGGTCTCGGCGCCTACCAAGACGTAGTCGCGTCGCATCGCCGACCCGGTAGTAGGCCTAGTCCACTACACCTCGGGATTTGGGTCAGGCTTTAAAGTCTAACCCTAATCAGATTATTAACATAATCCCTGCTATATAATCAGCACTTAACCCTATAATTTAGACACACCAATACTATACTTTATGAACTTAGAGTTTAGAAAAGAAAATCCTCTCGAACCTCTGCCAAGATTTTCTGGCTTTCCTGACAGAGGTGTATACCGTAGCAAGGCTTGCAGAAAAAAGGATAATTGTGTGCGCTCCCTCTAGTAGATACTCCACATAATATTAACTGTAATTTATATGTTCATGTCTTTACAAGTTTCAATTGTAACGTAACCATACCGATAGGGAATTGTTGGGTAAGTAAGTTGAACAAAAAATTTAACTTCCGTTGTGCCATACTTACATATTTTGGATCCAACAAAATCCTACAGTGGTATCAGAGCCCAGACTGGTTCAATGGTTACGTAACAATTGAAAGAGAATTATATGGGTTAAAACGTAAAATTGGTTTTAAACTGAATTAAAACATGGCTACTTGAAATCCTACACACCTTGAGTGAACGTTGACCTTTTGTAATCCCCCTAAATTATCAACTACGCTAAAATAAGGAAGTCATTTCGTTCTAACTCGAACTAAGCCTTATGCAGAAACTGGGTCATTGCGAATATGGTGCACGACGAAGAACGGGTAGGAATGGATGATGGTCGATATGTGCGTTATTGATATTGGTGGGTGATAATAAAGGATCTGTGATCTGATCCCTAAATTAGATTTAGGGTTTGGATGATTTTTAGAAAGTCAACACGGAAATCATTCTGACAGATTGTCAGCGTCGTAACCCTACTGTAGGGCATCGCGGCGCTTGCTAGGTTTCGAGGCAGTGTTGCGGCTCCATGGTGGATCCAATCCTACGTCATGATTACATGCTTCATTTTAAAATTCTGGACTCACTGGACCGTAGGCACCACAGCTCCATGGTGGAGCACCGCGACCCTAATTCGCAAAATAGAAACCGAAAGGTTTCTACCATGCTCTCAATATCAAAGTAACTAATCTTATTTTTAATTTGGTTGTTCTTAGAACACATTGTTTGCCTTGATCTGTGTATATTATTTTTTATCAATTTTAGGTAGCTTTGTTTTATACGAAGCAGAAGAGGAGCAGATAACCTTGTCTCTGTGTTTGAGTATTTTGTGTCAATGAATCAAGTTAATCATAATAGCCCATGAGATTGAGTGAACACATGCGATAAAATTTGATGTTATTGATAGCCATGAAAAATGCATAAATTTGTGTGCTTAAGTTGGATAGTTTTTTAGTTTGCTTTCAGTTATTAATAATGATGAAAACTTGATCATGATGATTGACTTTCTTATACTCTAATATGGGTTTATGCATGATTGAATTTTGGTTTGAGGAAAGATGGTGGAAAATTCTAGAACTTGCTTGCTTGCTACTTAAGACAAAATTCTAGATGATGCATGTTTAGGAAGATAATTTAGGTCATATTTGGAATGATTGAGCCTTTTAAGCCACCCTTAATTACATTAACCCCTAGTTACCCCTTTTGAGTCTTAAATAATCCTTCGTTGATTGATGTCTATTTTGCGCCTACTTGAAACCCTTTACTATTTTTTATTCCCTTAAATTACCATAAGTATAGAAATATATGAGTGGGGATTTAATTCTTGTAATTAGTATTGGAGATTGGGTGCTATAAACAGAAGAGTAAAAGATTGAGAAAAACATCATCTAAAAATAAACTACACGTCTCTTGTACATACATTGAAAAACAAGTTTGGGAGGGTGTTGTAGTTCAAAAAAATATGGGGGATTGCTGTGAATTGTAATGTGATATCAAGTTTGGATTGGTTGGTCTCTATGCTTATGATAATTTTGAACTCAAATGACATTTCATCTACCCATGCCTAAGCCTAGCGATATAACCTATAAAAGTCTTATTGATTCTTGAGCACGTGTTGCCTACATTAGTGGAGAGTAGCAAGTTAGCAAGCCTATAGAATTTTGGTTTGATGAACTGTTGGTAAGAATTCATTGTGCATAAACTAATATTGAGTAAATTTTAAAGTCAACAATCATGGTTGAGTGATCATATGCCTTAATAACTTTAAGCAAATTTGAGGAATATCTGACTTAAAATTCAAGATAGCAAATTAGTGGCTAGAATGTTCCGGAAAATGATATTGCATGTCGTTCATGATATTCGAGGCATAATCTATTGTGGTTGACCTGATTCATTGATGTGAGTTGTGTCTTTTTCATTTTAGGGTGTGTAGAGTTCTTTACTCGAGGATGAGTAAAGTTTAAGTTTGGGGTGTTTGTTGAGTCTATTTTAGTGTTGTTTTAGAATATATTTTAGGGAGTCTTTTATATATTGTTAATTGTTTTGTACAGTATTATGCGTGTTGTCTTCTGTTTTCATGTCGTAAGCGATTCAGAATGGAACAAGGCGAATTCAAAGAAAATAGGCGGTTATGAAGGGCAAAAATGCACATCGAGTCACAAGTGATCAGTCAAAGAAGTCCCAAAAAACTCGAGAAGAGTCCTAAACAAAAATCCGACCGAGAAACAATGAAGCGTTGCGGCGCTGAGAATGAAGAGTTGCGGTTCTTTCTTCTTGCGAGGTCGAATCTAAGAAAAATAGCAGCACTAAGGCGCCTAATACATGTTTAACCGCTTAATATCTTGTTTGGGGGCGATACCCAATATGTACTTAAAAAGTTTTTGGTGATGTTTGAAGCATGTTAGAGTTGATATTGATTAAAACCCTAAATTAAAATGTTCTCCAAAATTTTTATACAAGTCTCATTTAAAATGAATGTATCGTCCATTATAATTTATTGTAGTGCAAAATCTTTTTCGACGAGATGAGTATTTATGCCCCAGCATTCACTTTAAGCCTACGAGGACTCATTTTTTCATAGATGCATGTTAAATGTTGAAGTGGGTGATAAACTTTTATGAGTATTTACACCACAATGTTTACTCTGTAAGGAATAACTCACTTAGATACATAATTGCAGTCACATAATGGGGTTGACTTGCTAGGATATCTTGGCGCCACAGTGTCAGAAAAGCCGAGGGACGCAGATCATTTGTTTAGAACATTCGGTCAACCAAGAGTTGCAAATTATTTATAATTTATTTAGATACCTACCAGTTTGTGTTGTTGAAGTTATCAACCTCAGCAAACACGAAGAAAACATGAACCTGGATCTTGGTCCATTATGACCATATTTGATATGAGTATGTAGTCTTTCATGGGGTCGAAGAGTATGTTAAAATAGTGGGAGCTAATTAAACTAAAGGTCATGTTAATTAGTTAACGAATGTGTTCAATAGAAATTATATTAGAGTTTAATTTCAAGTCTATCTTTTTCTTCAGTATATAATGTCGAATTTATCACTTAAAATGTTGGTTGAAACGAACAAGCTGACTGGAGCAAACATCCATGACTAGTTAAGAAATCTACGTCTAGTGTTGCGATTGGAAAGAATTGAGTATGTATTAGGTAAAGTATTCCCAACAGTCTATGCCGTAGATTCTGAAGAATATGTCATGTTTGACAAGGTAGCCTATCAGAAACATCTTGTTGATGCTACTTCAGCACAATGTGTTATGTTTTCCTCTATGACTCCAGAGTTATAGAGGCAGCATGAGAACATGGGCCTTAACGAGATGCTCGAACATTTGAAGAGTCTCTATGACTCATAGTCTCAGACAATGGAGTATGAACTGCTGAGATACCTCTTCAAATGTAAGTTGAATTAAGGGGTCAGGTGTCACAACATGTTTTGAAGATGATTGGGTTAATAGAGAGGTTGGCTTCGATTGGAACGAAGCTGCCCGTAAATTCTTCTGTCAACCTAATCTTGAACTCGCTTCCTGGTTCGTTTGAGAACTTTATTGTAAACTTCAACATGAATGAAACCAAGGAGAGACTCCAAAAGCTTCACAATATGTTGAAGACCTTCTAATCATCCACCCCAAAGTTAAAGTTGTGCTCATGGTGGGCTTCTCTAGCAAATTCAAGTCTAAGGGTAAGAACATGTCGAAGAATAAGGGTAAGGCAGTTGTTGCCGCACCCACATTTTTTAGACATGTATTCAGAAGAAGGCAAAGGTAGCTACAGATGTGTGCCTCAACTAAAAAATGAAGGGGCATTGGAAGAAGGACTGCACAGCTCCAGGGGGAGGCAAAGCACCAGGTGTTCCTGGCCCTGTTGGAAAATGTATGTTTGTTATTGAAATTAATATGTCTATAAGTAACTCTCACTGGTGGGTATTAGATACCTCTTGTGGCTCACACATTTGTAACAATGTGTAGGGGCTGACTGATAGCTGAAAGGTTGGACCGTGGAGGTGGACTAGCGCGTTGTAAATGGAGCACGAGTGGATGTTGAACGTGTGGGAACTTATAGATTAGATTTACCTTCTGGATTTTGTTTAGAACTTAATAATTATTACTTTGCTCCCTCGTTAACGAGGAATATTATTTCTATCCCAATGTTAACATTAAGGGTTTTTCCGCATTTATTACAAATGGCAGTTATGTGCTGTCTTTTAATGGTTTTATTTGTGAAAATGCACCGCTTGTGGATGGATTGTATGTTCTAAACTGTAGTCGTGAAATTTTCAATGTACAAAATAAATGAGCTAAAATAAGTAATCCAAGAAACCCCGCCTACTTATGGCACTGTAGACTTAGTCACATCAATGAATTAAGGATAGCAAAATTAAGGAAGTTAGACTACCTCAAACCATTTGACTTAGAGTCCTATGGTAATTGTGAATCTTGTTTGAGATGAAAGATAACCACCAAGCCACTTTCTAGGAAGGGTATGGGTATGAAAGAGGTGCTTGAATTAGTCCATACTGATGTATGTGGGCCGTTTTCAACTCAGGCTAAGAGAGGCTTCCCTTACTTCATCACTTTTACAGACGATTTCACAAGGTTTGGGCATGTGTATCTTATGAAACACAAGTCCGAAGCTTTTGAAAATTCAAGGAGTACAAGTCAGAAGTGGAGAAGCAGCTTGAAGCAAGTATCAAGACCCTTCGACCAGATCGATGAGGTGAATACTTAAGCAAAGAATTTCTAGATTACTTGAAGCTTCATGGAGTTCAATCACAATGGACACCTCCTGGAATGCCACAAATGAATGGTGTTGCTGGAAGGAGAAATCAAACCCTATTAGATATGTTAGGTCCCTAATGAGTTTCTCAGTTCTACCAACATACCTTTGGGGATATGCATTACAAAGCTCAATCTATATTCTGAACAGAGTTCCTTCAAAGTCAGTAGAGAAGACTCCATATGAGATATGTAATGGCAAGAAGTCAGCACTTAAACACATGTGACACTGAGGGTGCCCTCCATATGTAAAGAAGTTGCTTACTGACAAGTTGGAATCTAAAAGTGAGAAGTATAATTTTGTAGGGTATCCAAAGGAAACTATGGGATACTCTTTCTATCTTCCTGGAGAATATAAGGTCATTGTTTTCAGAAATGCAACTTTCCTTGAAGAAGACTATGTCTACAAGGAACAGAGGTTCAATAAGATAGAACTTAGAGAAATTCAAGAATCATAAGATAATACAGAGGTTGAACCCTTGTCGAATGACCTAGGCAAGGATTCAGTGGGAGTATTTGGTGAAGATAGGGTACTTAGAGTACACCCTTCAGCCAGTGGGAGTGTTGTGAGAGGTAGTGCAGAAGTGCAAGGCTCTAATACACAACTAATGGAAGATGATACAATAGTTGTACAGCATCCAATTCAGGAAAGAAATGAAAATGACATTCCTGAAAGCTCTCAAGGTGGTGGATTGTCCAGCACACAAACACCTTCTCAGAATCAGAATACAACAAACACAGAAACGCAGAATATTCAACTCCGTAGGACCATTAGGACTCATCGTCCGCCTGAAATACTTAATCTCCTTATTGAAACACACAATTAGTTAGATATTCCTGATGACGATGAACCTGCAACGTATAGTGAAGTTATGTTAGACATTGATTCGCATAGATGGCAAGAAGCCATGAAATCTAAGATGGACTCCATGTACGTCAATCAAGTATGGAACTTAATTGACTTGCCAACAGGGGTTAGACCCATAGGATGCAAATGGGTCTTTAAAAAGAAGATTGATGCATATGGCAAGATTGGTGGCTAAAAGTTATAATCAACAATTTGAGGTCTATTATGATGAAACCTTTTCACCTGTTGCAAAAATTAAGTCCATTCGGATTTTTCTTGCAATAGTTGTATACTATGATTATGACATTTGGCAAATGGATGTTAAAATTATCTTCCTCAATGGTAATCTAATTGAGGAGGTGTATATGATACAGCCAGAAGATTTTACATCCGAGACTAATCCCAAAGCAGTATGCAAGATACAAAAGTCTATTTATGGACTTAAGCAAGCCTCATGAGTTGGAATATTTGTTTTGACAAAGCAGTCAAAATGTATGACTTTGATAGAAGCAAAGAAGATTCATGCGTTTATAGTAAACGCACGTATGTGAGTATTGTCTTCATTGTTATATATGAAAATGACATATTAATAATGGGAGATAATAAGAATCTTATGCAGTCAGTCAAGGAATAGTTATCCAGCACCTTCATGATGAAGGACTTGGGTGAAGCCTGCTACATTCTTAGAATTATGATCTACAAAGATAGACCTAATATATTATTGGGGCTATCACAATCCGTATACATAGACAAAGTGCTAAGATGATTCTCTATGGAAAATTCCAAGAAGGGAGGTCTTTTTATGGGTCAAGGCATCAAGTTATCAAAGAAAGATAGTCATTCTACTATTGCAGAATTTGAACGCATGAAAAGGATCTCATATGCTTCGACTATAGGATCAATCATGTATGTCATGACCTGTACGAGGTCATATATGGCCTATGCACTTAGTATGACTTACAAATTCCAGCAGAATCCTAGGGAAGAATACTGGTAAGTAGTCAAGAATATTTTTAAGTATCTTAGACGAACTAAAGAATATTTCTTAGTCTATGGGGGACAAGAAAAGCTAGTCGCTACTGGGTACACTGATGCTAGCTTCCAAACCGATATTGATGATTGCAAGTCTCAGTCTGGTTATACCTTCATTTTCAATGGTGGAGCGGTGAGTTGGAAAAGTTCCAAGCAAGCTACAACTGCTGATTCGACAACTAAATTCGAGTACATTGCTGGATCGGAAGCTGGTAAGGAAGTTGTCGCGATATCTGAGTTCCTAAAGGAACTATGGGTTGTTCCAACTGCCACTTGTCCAATAATTATTTATTTTGACAACACTGGTGCGATTGCGCAAGCTAAGGAACCAAGATCAACAAACAGAAATAAGCATGTACCAAGGAAATACCACATACTCAGAGACATGGTGGAGACTAAAGAAATAAGATTAGACTATGTTCCCACATATGATAATCTAGCTGACCCATTTACTAAACCATTAATCTTAGTTAAGCATAATGATCATTTGGAAAATATTGGCATTAGATACGTTGGAGATTGTCTCTAGGCCAAGTGGGAGATTGAAAGTATGTATGTCCTAGAGACAATCATTATTAGGGAAAAATGTACTTGAACACATTCATATTATTAATAAGATTAATATATTTATGGTATTTACAATTATTGAATTATTATTTGATTGTTTATCATTATTCATTAATGTGCATCCCTTGAGCTTACGTTGTCATTGATTGAGTTAGATATTAATGATAGAGCGTAACTCTTAAAGTTGTCTCGACTAATGATCATCGAGAATGGGATATCGATGATATGTTATAAGTCGACATGTGGTCTACATTCTTGGAGAATGCAATATGTCTCACTTGCTACTAGTAATGGTTAATAATGATGGACACATGAATACTTTTAGAAAGTATTGGTATACCCTGCTGATAAATTATTTGATATACATGTCTAGAGTGTTATCAGTGTGTGGAGATAAAGGTCATTTGACTTTAGGTCAATACGCACCTTGTTTATGGAGTAATGTAATTTGACAATGTCCTAAGCTTAAATTCCTTATCGAATAAGATACAGTTTATGTTGGGTACATTGCGATATAAAATAAGGTGGTAGTTGAGCGAAGAATAGATTCATTCCTCGATTGGATATTCGAGAGAACACTCAACTTTTGAGTGTATTAGGTCGATCAAGTCATTGGCCAATTTAAGAGACATATTTAGAATATGGTCTAGTGTCGACTAATTTAAATGGGATAAAGTGATCATGCCATTTGGATAGACACATGGCAAATCCTAAGCTTGATCGAGTGTGTCGCGAATGAAAGAAATCTATCATCTCACATAAAGGTTATATTTGCTGGAGTCATGTAAACGTACTTCACATATTGAGTTCATCATACGGCGCGGTCTAGGAGTTCAATATGGACCTTAATTTGATTAGTGTCGGTGTGTGAAGGCCTAAAGGGTCACACTGTGTCTATTGTCTTTTCGGTCTAAGGGTATATTGAGAGAATATTAAATATTCTATTTAGAATCGAGTTATTTAAATTGATAATAAATTATGGGATAATCTTCATTTGATGGAAATTGTTTAATTAAGTCAAAATTGAATTTTGGATTTAATTAAACGTGCTGAATATATATTAAATGATGGGACGTGAAGGGTCGCGGCTCCTACCAGGACTAAGCTGTGGCGCCAACCCGGCAGTGGGCCCAGTCCGAATGTCCCACTGCACCTCGGGAGTTGGGTCAGGCTTTAAAGCCCAACCCTTTAGGCCGTAGCAGGTTTCAATTATAACGTTGTAACACCCCATTTTAAACCGGAGTCGAAAACGGGAGTACTAGCGAACCCTGCTTGAATAAAAGTGTTAGAAAATAAATAAGAAAATGTTAAAAGAATACTAAAATTTAAAAGGGTTGCCAGGAGTCGCCACCTAATTAGTTTGGGTGAATTAGGACACCTAAATGTTTAACTAGTTTAAAGTAAAACATTAACTCCATTTTAATGGTCTGCTAAACTTAATGAGATTCTGGGTAAGGGTTCTTTATTATCCTCAAGGGAAGGGGTTAGGCACCCTAAAGGATCCGCTAACTTGCGGTTGTCCGTTCAAACCTAGGGTTTATTATCTGAGATGCAATACATGTCTTTGAAAAAGTATTTAAGTAAAAAATATAGGAAGTTTTCTTATTAACATAAATGTGAGATTTAAAACATGTATTATTATATATGCAAAGACGATTTATACTTTTATTAGCATATCATAGTATGCCAAATGTTTAGGAGGTTTTTAATAAAAGAAATAAGGCTTTTATGCAAATGTTAACGAGGGTCTATAAAAAATGGGTTGGAAATCTAGTAATAAAATGCTAGCGGCGAACAGTTACGAAGATAAATAAAATTTAATAGTTTGGTATGACTTAAGCAATATGTAGTGAGTTTAGAGTAATTAACCTAAAGAGAATTGTTTTCTAATCTAGAGGTTCAGGGTTTAGATATTCTAATTATTCTATTAATTAATAAAGCGTTAGACAAATAATTTACAATAAGTAAATGAATGGGGGCGGGGTAGAAAATAATTTAAAGGACTCGAGGAATGGCGATGTCTTTCGCCTGCGGCTTGGAATTTCTGAGGCAGAGATAAATGCACATAGATGCGGGTCTTCATTTGTTGTAGCTTATGATGAGTCTCGCCGTGAGACTCTTCGTTTTGCTCCGATGCATTTCATGTAAAATATAAGAAAAAGATAAGGATTAGTAACTGCCCAAATAATATATGCTAGGGTAGTAATACGACTACCAAATTTTAAGAAAACAGATATACAACAACGATATGCAGGCAACATGATACATATGTGCAGGAAGTGCCTTTCATGGGCCAGAGACAATACGGGACATGCCTGACATTTAAGTGAAATTGTGACAGTAGAACTGAGCCTTGTGAATGTAAAAGAATAACATGTATGGGTCGATACGCAGTTGTGATGTAAGTATGTGTGAAAACAAACAAAATGGGTCAAATGGGCACAAGCCTAACAGATTAAACTTAAACTTCTTCAGAGGAAGCCTGTCAAAGGTATCATACAAACTAAGCCAACTAGCAAGCCATGTATTCTCCCGACCTCATTTGGGAATACCTATCAAGCCTGGACCAAGCCTAAATAATCTCAATTATTCATAAAATCGATCACTACTTACATATACATAGAGGCATGTTTTCGTACCATTTTTAATCCCAGTTAAGTAGCATATTAACCATAACATACATGAAGTCTTCCAAATAAAATCATAAGCACTTAAACATACCAGAATGTCGACAGGATTTAAGGGAGAAGCGAGTGAAGAAGCAGATACATAGACCAGTAGGCATTTTGGAACGGGATAAGAAATGAATCAAATGCCCATCTAAGGGAAGCAGGGAATAAAATCATAGCCAAACAGGACCATCACTTATCCAACAGTTTCAACATGAACAATTTTTGCAACTGATACAGTGACATGTACTTCTAGGCAACCTAACAATTGAACCAAGCATACACAGACATATATCCCAAATACTTAAACATGCCGACTTATGTAAAGTGAATATATAATCAGTCTAATTTTACTACATGACAGACCAGGATGTCCAAATGGTCGGGATAAGATGGGCATACAGAATTATTTAGGTTAGGTTCAAAGACAATCAGACAAATTACCACTGCAAACGATATTTGACCAGAATTAAACTCCTAGAAGCAAGGCTAAAGAAATACACAAGGGTTAGACCTATCCCTGAAGAAACGAATGCAAGTACAGATGCGGATAAATGGGGGCAAGGCATAAAGCTCAAAACTGACTCTTCCCTTTATGTTCGGAATCTTAGTTTACAGTAAATTACGTACAGAAATCTTAACACAACAGGGCAGTTTCTTTCAAATATAAAAAATATGATTACACCCAGATTTCTATTGTCACGACCCGACCGATCGCGATCGTGCCCTACACAGGCACCCTTACGTAAACATCGAGAAAATCAGCGAACATACATGAAACTTATAAATAAAACATCGGAAGTAAAACAACAAAGTTAGCCGATAGGCTACCTTCCCGAACATATATAAATACAACCAAGCTTGCCTCATTTCTTTTACAAACCGACCACAATATGTGACTACTGACCTCTAAGAGTTTTGACATAACAATCGTGGCGGGACAAGGCCCGCCGCACTTCGAATAAACATAAACGTGACAACTCCTAACACCGAGCCATCTCAACTTCTTGAACCGGATCCTAAGCTCGCGGATCCACAATCGTACCTAAACCCGCGGCATGACGCAGCCTCGAAGGGGGTCGATAACAAAACCGAATATGGAGCAGAATATAACGCATGATAAACAAATCATAATCGTACAAAGAATGACAAGGACAAGTATAAAATTACATACCGATCCTGCCGTGTCATTACCACTTATGAACTTAATCGCACCTTATTATCCTTTCCATTCCCAATAAAAGTTATAGTCATTCTTACGCACATTATTAGAAAAAGAATCATTAAGTTCATTACCATATAACTTACTTATCTTTCGTAACATAGTCCGGCCCATTACGGAGGGACACATATACTACCCGGCCCAATCTGGGACGCGATCAAGTCACACTAATATCAAAGCATGCCCGTGAAATCCCTCATCACTGTCGACAGCTATTAGTGTAAAATATAACCATGTGACGCGCCTGGCATCCCACCTTATCGTCGGCGCATACATACACAATACATATATATATATCCCGCCTGGAATCCCACATCATCGCCGATACCAGGTATAATAATACACCCATAGGCATACATGAACACCAAGTCCCACCGGTGGTATAGCGTCTTGGGGGTCTACCCCTCACTTATACTCTTACCCTGGAGAAGGTGGTAAAGCAGGTGGTATAGCATCTTAGGGGTCTACCCCTCACTTATACTCTTACCCTGGAGAAGGTGGTATAACGTCTTGGGGCTTGCCCCTCATTTATACTCTTACCCTATCTCAACCGACCATCAAACAAAACAAGCAGGGGGTATAATGTCTCGGGGGTTTACCCCTCACTTATACTCTTACCCTGGAGAAGGTGGTATAACGTCTTGGGCTTGCCCTCATTTATACTCTTACCCTATCTCGATCGTTGTCAAACAAATGTAAGCACTACCATGTCTTCTATAAAAATCCGGGAATTTAACCCAAGTACTACAAATAACGGAAGCATACCCGTGGAATCCCACATCACCGCTTGCGTCCAAGTACTTATAACAAGGCAAATACTTCTCCAACCGAGAGTCGCGGAAACGTATTAAAACATAATACTTGCACTCAAAGGCTATCACCAGCACATATAGGCTAATTCTCAGTTAACCAAGCCAAAGTACTTATCAAGGCACACATGGAATAATTCTCATTTAACAAGCCAAAGTACTTATCAAGGCATACTTAGACTAATTCTCAATTAATCAAGCCAAAGTACTAATCAAGGCACAAATAGAATAATTCTCATTTAACAAGCCAAAGTACTTATCAAGGCATACTTAGACAAATTTTCAATTAATCAAGCCAAAGTACTAATCAAGGCACAAATAGAATAATTCTCATTTAACAAGCCAAAGTACTTATCAAGGCATACTTAGACAAATTTTCAATTAATCAAGCCAAAGTACTAATCAAGGCACAAATAGAATAATTCTCATTTAACAAGCCAAAGTACTTATCAAGGCATACTTAGACTAATTCTCAATTAATCAAGCCAAAGTACTACGTACGTCCATTCTTTTCAAAAGACTCCTTTCCGAATAAAACTTCCCCGATACTAACAACCGTAGTATCAAGTCCTATCCACCTTTCGAGACAAGTCACAATACCTTTTAGAAATACAATTACGGCTTCCAAATCAAGTGACTTCTTTATTAAAAACCTTAAGCAATTGGTACCTTTAAAACAATTTGCCCTTCCTTAACACAAGTTATTCCTTTGATTACTTTACTAGAAAACCATTCTCTTAACCTTCCATAAAGCCGTTATAACCAACTTCCCATAAAGCCGTTATAACCCTTTATGGTTTAGACCAATACGTTCCTTTTATAATCAAGAGACTTCTACTTTTTGAAACCAAGTATTATATTCTTTCAAATCAATTCTCTTAACCTTCAAAAATACCATTTGTCTCTTAACCTTTAGAAAACAAGTGACTCCTTTTATTATAAAACCTTAGGCAATTGATGCCTTAAAAACAAGTTGCCTTTTCACTTAAAATCAAGTCATTTGTCTTTCCATAAAGCAAATATAACCAACTCCCCATAAAGTCGTTATATTTACTTTATACCTTATCCAAAATACAATTTCCTATCCAAGGGACTTATACGTTTAAAACGGAGCAAGTATCACATACTTTAAAACTCTTCAAGTCCCCTAACTTTAAAATCAACTTAAGACATCCTTACTATTTTCAAATAAGTGAGTTAATCTCCTAACCCACCCGACTTGGCATTACATAAAACAAGTAAAGAATGTCATAGTCTTCAGACGCCTACCGCACTACATACGTGCAACCGTCATGCTCAAAAGATAGGAAAAGTTCTACATAGAGTAAATCACACAACTACCTCTTAACTTCTAAGAGTAGAAGGAAACATGAAATGATACCACAAGTATATTCCATACATAGAATCATGCCAAAGGAAGGAAGAGGTTCACATACCGCGACGATTGTCGACAAATAGCAAAATGCTCCAAAGTACTCCAACCTTGATAGCTATTCCACTCTCCAAGTAGGATACGCTATACTTAGTACTTCAACCTATAATGGTCACAATATGTCCATTAACCTTTCACTTCTAACGTAGAATATTTTAGGTGCTAAGTCGCTAAATTCTACGGAAAATCGGACAACACCTCCTTTGTTTCTACTCACTTTGCCACCTTTTCAAGGCCGAATACAATAACCAAACAGCCTCAATTGGCTCACAACAATATAGAAGGTATTCCAATACAATGAATAACTAAACAGCCCCAATTGGCTCACAATTTAGAAAGTAGTCCAATACAAATGAATAACAAACTAAAAGTCCAAATTCGGCCACCTTGAGTTCAACCATACCAATTCTTATCAAATTTCCATTTCAATCCAAATTGGTAGCATAACATGATATCAAGTCGCAACCAATTATAATTACTACAATCTTCAAGTTAATAACATGCGACGATTCTAATCAATCGACCAAATTGTAATCCAACTAAACATGGCTTACATTACTTTTCGGATTTTCAAGGCTACAATCAATCCATAATCCTTATAAACTTCAATACATATACTTCATGCTAGCAACAAGTAAGGCTAACAACAATATAAATAACCTTGTAACACTTCAAAGAACAAGATTATACCTCAACGAATCTCACCCAAATCTTCAACCAAGTCGCTCTTTAGCAACTTAGAGACTCTCCAAGATACTTCAATCCGCTACTTGAGACCCTTAGAACCATACCAACAATTTTCCTTCAAACTTCCAACCAAAACCTAGAAAAGCCATTAGGTTTTCACCTTTGCGACTAATACGAAAACTCTCTTTTCCGGATTTTTCTATTGAGATATACTCACAATACACTTAGGAACCTTGATTTAAAGCTGGGAGATTATCGACAACAAACAAACTTTTTTCCTCTTATGGATGCCCAACCCGTGAGCCTCCTCTCTTGTTCTACAATTTTTGTGAATTTTAGCTAAGTGTGGAACTCTTGTCTTGCTACTAGTATTATATAGGGACATGGAGGGTCAAGGTGTGCACAAATGGTTGGCTAGGATGAGGTCTTAACAAATATCAAGACTAATTGTCCCCTCGACTAAGTCAAACATGTCAAGCTTTCAAGTTGCAAGACTTGTCTTGCTAACAAAGGTCCAATGACCCTTTAGCCCTTGCAAAAATCGCCCAAGGCATCATCTAAGGGGGTGACACGTGTCGCCCCCATTCGCCACAATAATACGCTTTCCAAAATTTCATAATTCAGAAATTTTTACAAGTCTCAAATCTTAACATCGTGAGTTCTTACGACGTTCTACACCATGTCCTGTAAATACGGGTGTAACATTCTTCCTCTTAGAAACATTCGCCCTCGAATGTTCTTTCGAGTCAAACTTATAATTACCGACATAGTATCCTGTCACAACCTCATACCAACAATGCCACACATGGCCCTAATACCTTGTACACGATACTGCCCATCTTAAGCCCAAAAGAGATTATCTTTTCGCATTTCCAACTCATACTAGCATACATACATAACTTCCATACCGATTCGCCTCAAATCTTTGGAGTAACTCTATAAAACAATATAAGGCCATTTCCGGCCATGACTGGTTCCGGTGGAACGCGCCCACGAACCCAGAAACAATTAACTAAACTTGCCTTGCGCTCGTGACTCGCCACGTAGCGAACTACTACCAACTGATCCCACTCCATTCCAGCCGGGAGACCCGCAATGTGTCCTCAACCCACTCGTCGTGACTTAACTCTTTTCCTTAGTCGACTTAAAATCTTATCACAGAGAAAACCTTATACATCTAAGGTCTCAGCTTATCAATATTCTTAGGCTCGCAATTTCCATGCTCCCACTTATCTTATCACCCCAAGAACGGGTACAAAAACTTCTCACAAAACCATAACCATGTTGTCTCGATCACAACAACCATTATTTACTCTATACAGCCTCATCTCAGATAATCTTCTTAAGCTTACTACACGCCTTAATCTATTAACATGACATTCCGTTAGGTTCCTTAATATGGCTTCAAGGGTTCACTACCCTATCGCATGCTTCATCCTTTCCCAATTATCTCAAATAAAACACAAAACCTTGGCGAAAATTCATTAACTATTCCATACCTTCCCAGATCTAGTTAGTCTTTACCGATTCTCGTAATCTAAAATCATTCTAGGCAACACGCGTCGACTTCATACATAACTCCGTATAGATGTATGTCACAATACCGACTATACTATAATCATTACCAACCCGTTACGCAATCCACAACATCTTTCCCCGGTCATCACGCTTTCTCGAATGCAGAACAACATAACTCGTTGGGAGGGACGACCCTAACAACACAAATTTCATCGCACGATCTCGAGTGAGAAGAATGGAAACTAATCCTAAATGTCCTGCAGCCTCCCGATTATAGATGTGGTGCACAACACACCGATAATCAAGACTCTACTAGACACGGCCTCAGTAGACACTTTCCGAGGACTAATCGCTTCGATACCACTTTTGTCACGACCCGACCTCGATCGCGATCGGTGCCCTACCCGCACCCTTACAGTAAACATCGAGAAAATCAGCGAACATACATGAAACTTATAAATAAAACATCGGAAGTAAAACAACAAAGTTAGCCGACAGGCTACCTTCCCGAACATATATAAATACAACCAAGCAGCTTGCCTCATTTCTTTTACAAATCGACCACACATATGTGACTACGCACTTAAGAGTTTTGACATAACAATCGTATGGACAAGGCCCCGCTGCACTTCAATAAACATAACGTGACAACCTAACACCGAGCCATCTCAACTTGCCGAACCGGATCCTAAGCTCATGGATCCACAATCGTACCTAAACTCGCGGCATTTAACGCACTTCGGCGGCCGCATAACAAAAATTTAATATGGAATGTAATATAACGCATAAGAAACAAATCATAATCAGATAAAAGAATGACAAGGACAAGTATAAAAATACATACTGATCCCGCCGTGTCATTACCACTTATGAACTTAATCGCACCTTATTATCCTTTCCATTCCCAATAAAAGTTATAGTCACATTCTTACGCACATTATTAGAAAAGAATCATTAAGTTCATTACCATATAACTTACTTATCTTTCGTAACATAGTCCGCCCATTACGAGGGACAC
Source organism: Przewalskia tangutica (assembly GCA_029844215.1). Lineage (NCBI taxonomy): Eukaryota > Viridiplantae > Streptophyta > Magnoliopsida > Solanales > Solanaceae > Przewalskia > Przewalskia tangutica. The sequence continues at coordinate 8,200,095 of CM056718.1, read as the reverse complement.
ATATACTACCCGCCCAACTGGGACGCGATCAAGTCACACTAATATCAAAGCATGCCCGTGAAATCCCCATCACCGCCGATACTATTAGTGTAAAATATAACCACGTGACGCGCCGTGGCATCCCACCTCATCGTCGGCGCATACATACACAATACATATATATATATCCCGCCTGTGGAATCCCATCATCGCCGATACCCAGGTATAATAATACACCCATAGCATACATGAACATCAAGTCCCACCTGGTATAGGCCTCGGGGTCTACCCTCACTTATACTCTTACCCCGGAGAAGGTGGTAAAGCCAGGTATAGCATCTTGGGGGTCTACCTCACTTATACTCTTACCGGAGAAGGTGGTATAACGCCTTGGGCTTGCCTCATTTATACTCTTACCCTATCTCAACCGACCATCAAACAAAACAAGCAGTGGTATAATGTCTCGGGTTTACCCTCACTTATACTCTTACCTCAAGAATGTGGTATAACGCTCGGGCTTGCCTCATTTATACTCTTACCCTATCTCGACCGGCGTCAAACAAATGTAAGCACTACCATGTCTTCTATAAAAATCTCGAATTTAACCCAAGTACTACAAATAACTAAGCATACCCGTGGAATCCCACATCACCGCTTCAGACGCCCAAGTACTTATAACAAGGCAAATTCTCCAACCGAGAGTCGCAAGAACGATTAAAACATAATACTTGCACTCAAAGGCTATCACCAAGACATATAGGCTAATTCTCGCTAATCCAAGCCAAAGTACTTATCAAGGCACACATGGAATAATTCTCATTTAACAAGCCAAAGTACTTATCAAGGCATACTTAGACTAATTCTCAATTAATCAAGCCAAAGTACTAATCAAGGCACAAATAGAATAATTCTCATTTAACAAGCCAAAGTACTTATCAAGGCATACTTAGACAAATTTTCAATTAATCAAGCCAAAGTACTAATCAAGGCACAAATAGAATAATTCTCATTTAACAAGCCAAAGTACTTATCAAGGCATACTTAGACTAATTCTCAATTAATCAAGCCAAAGTACTACGTACGTCCATTCTTTTCAAAAGACTCCTTTCCGAATAAAACTTCCCCGATACTAACAACCGTAGTATCAAGTCCTATCCACCTTTCGAGACAAGTCACAATACCTTTTTAGAAATACAATTACCGGCTCCCAAATCAAGTGACTTCTTTATTAAAAACCTTAAGCAATTGGTACCTTTAAAACAATTTGCCCTTCCTTAACACAAGTTATTCCTTTGATTACTTTACTAGAGAAAACCATTCTCTTAACCTTCCATAAAGCCGTTATAACCAACTTCCCATAAAGCCGTTATAACCCTTTATGGTTTAGACTAATACGCCTTTTATAATCAAGAGACTTCTACTTTTTGAAACCAAGTATTATATTCTTTCAAATCAATTCTCTTAACCTTCAAAAATACCATTTGTCTCTTAACCTTTAGAAAACAAGTGACTCATTTTATTATAAAACCTTAGGCAATTGATGCCTTAAAAACAAGTTGCCTTTTCACTTAAAATCAAGTCATTTGTCTTTCCATAAAGCAAATATAACCAACTCCCATAAAGTCGTTATATTTACTTTATACCTTAGCCAAAATACAATTTCCTATCCAAGTGGACTTATACGCTTAAAACGAGCAAGTATCACATACTTTAAAACTCTTCAAGTCCCCTAACTTTAAAATCAACTTAAGACATCCTTACTATTTTCAAATAAGTGAGTTAATCTCCTAACCCACCCGACTTGGCATTACATAAAACAAGTAAAGAATGTCATAGTTCAGACGCCTACTGCACTACATACGCAACCGGTCATGCTCAAAAGATAGGAAAAGTTCTACATAGAGTAAATCACACAACTACCTCTTAACTTCTAAGAGTAAGGAAACATGAAATGATACCACAAGTATATTCCATACATAGAATCATGCCAAAGGAAGGAAGAGGTTCACATACCTCGCGACGATTGTCGACAAATAGCAAAATGCTCCAAAGTATCCAACCTTGATAGCTATTCCACTCTCCAAGTAGATACGCTATACTTAGTACTTCAACCTATAATGGTCACAATATGTCCATTAACCTTTCACTTCTAACGAGAATATTTTAGGTGCTAAGTCGCTAAATTCTACGGAAAATCTGGACAAAGACCTCCTTTGTTTCTACTCACTTTGCCACTTTTTTCAAGGCCGAATACAATAACCAAACAGCCTCAATTGGCTCACAACAATATAGAAGGTATTCCAATACAATGAATAACTAAACAGCCCCAATTGGCTCACAATTTAGAAAGTAGTCCAATACAAATGAATAACAAACTAAAAGTCCAAATTCGGCCACCTTGAGTTCAACCATACCAATTCTTATCAAATTTCCATTTCAATCCAAATTGGTAGCATAACATGATATCAAGTCGCAACCAATTATAATTACTACAATCTTCAAGTTAATAACATGCGACGATTCTAATCAACGACCAAATTGTAATCCAACTAAACATGGCTTACATTACTTTTCTGGATTTTCAAGGCTACAATCAATCCATAATCCTTATAAACTTCAATACATATACTTCATGCTAGCAACAAGTAAGGCTAACAACAATATAAATAACATTGTAACACTTCAAAGAACAAGATTATACCTCAACGAATCTCAGTCCAAATCTTCAAATCCGAAGTCGCTCTTAGCAACTTAGAGACTCTCCAAGATACTTCAATCCGCTACTGAGACCCTTAGAACCATACCAACAATTTTCCTTCAAACTTCCAACCAAAACCTAGAAAAGCCATTAGGTTTTCACTGCGACTAATACGAAAACTCTCTTTTTCCGGATTTTTCTATTGAGATATACTCACAATACACTTAGGAACCTTGGTTTAAAGTGGGAGATTATCGACAACAAACAAATTTTTTTCCTCTTATGGATGCCCAACCCGTGAGCCTCCTCTCTTGTTCTACAATTTTTGTGAATTTTAGCTAAGTGTGGAACTCTTGTCTTGCTACTAGTATTATATAGGGACACTGAGGGTCAAGGTGCACAAATGGTTGGCTAGGATGAGGTCTTAACAAATATCAAGACTAATTGTCCCCTCGACTAAGTCAAACATGTCAAGCTTTCAAGTTGCAAGACTTGTCTTGCTAACAAAGGTCCAATGACCCTTTAGCCCTTGCAAAAATCGCCCAAGGCATCATCTGGGGGTGACACGTGTCGCCCCCATTCGCCACAATAATACGCTTCAAAAATTTCATAATTCCGAGAAATTTTTACAAGTCTCAAATCTTAACACCGTGAGTTCTTACGCACGCTCTACACCATGTCCTCGTAAATACGGTGTAACATTCTTCCCCTTAGAAACATTCGCCCTCGAATGTTCTTTCTGAGTCAAACTTATAATTACCGACATAGTATCCTCGTCACAACCCCGCTATACCAACAATGCCACACATGGCCCTAATACTCAGACACGCATACTGGCCCATCTTAAGCCCAAAAGAGATTATCTTTTCGCATTTCCAACTCATACTAGCATACATACATAACTTCCATACCGATTCTCGCCTCAAATCTTTGGAGTAACTCTATAAAACAATATAAGGCCATTTCCGGCCATGACTGGTTCGGTGGAACGCGCCCACGAACCCAGAAACAATTAACTAAACTTGGCTCTTGCGCGTGACTTCCACGAGCTTTAACTACTACCAACCGATCCCACTCCATTCCAGCGGGGAGACCTGCACAGTGTCCTCAACCCGCCAGTCGCACTTAACTCTTTTCCTTAGTCCGACTTAAAATCTTATCACAGAGAAAACCTTATACATCTAAGGTCTCCAGCTTATCAATATTCTTAGGCTCGCAATTTCCATGCTCCCACTTATCTTATCACCCCAAGAACGGTACAAAACTTCTCACAAAACCATAAACATGTTTCTCGATCACAACAACCATTATTTACTCTATACAGCCTCATCTCAGATAATCTTCTTAAGCTTACTACACAAATTTTAATCTATTAACATGACATTCTGTTAGGTTCCTTAATATGGCTTCTAAGGGTTCACTACCCTATCGCATACCTCATCCTTTCCCAATTATCTCAAATAAAACACAAAACTCGCGAAAATTCATTAACTATTCCATACCTTCCCAGATCTAGTTAGTCTTTACCGATTCCCGTAATCTAAAATCATTCTAGGCAACACGCTGCCGACTTCATACATAACTCCGTATAGATGTATGTCACAATACCGACTATACTATAATCATTACCAACCTGGTTACGCAATCCACAACATCTTTCCCGGTCATCACGCTTTCTCGTAATGCAGAACAACATAACTCGCAGTGAGGGACGACTTAACAACACACTCTATCGCACGATCTCAGAGTGAGAAGAATGGAAACCAATCCTAAATGTCCTCGCAGCCTCCCGATTATAGATGTGCGCACAACACACCGATAATCAAGACTCTACTAGACACGGTCAGACACTTTCCGAGGACTAATCGCTCGATACCACTTTTGTCACGACCCGACCTCGATCGCGATCGTGCCCTACCCGGGCACCCTTACTGTAAACATCGAGAAAATCAGCGAACATACATGAAACTTATAAATAAAACATCGGAAGTAAAACAAAGTTAGCCGACAGTGGCTACCTTCCCGAACATATATAAATACAACCTAGCGGCTTTCATTTCTTTTACAAATCGACCCACAATGTGACTACTGCACTTAAGAGTTTTGACATAACAATCGTATGGACAAGGCCCCGCCGCACTTCAATAAACATAACGTGACAACCTGCAACACCGAGCCATCTCAACTCACAACCGGATCCTAAGCTCGCGGATCCACAATCGTACCTAAACTCGCGGCATTTAACGCAGCTTCAAGGGGTCGCATAACAAAATTTAATATGGAATGTAATATAACGATAAGAAACAAATCATAATCAGATAAAAGAATGACAAGGACAAGTATAAAATACATACCGATCCGCCGTGTCATTACCACTTATGAACTTAATCGCACCTTATTATCCTTTCCATTCCCAATAAAAGTTATAGTCACATTCTTACGCACATTATTAGAAAAAGAATCATTAAGTTCATTACCATATAACTTACTTATCTTTCGTAACATAGTCCGCCCATTACGGAGGGACACATATACTACCCTACCAACTGGACGCGATCAAGTCACACTAATATCAAAGCATGCCCGTGAAATCCCCATCACCGCCGATACTATTAGTGTAAAATATAACCACGTGACGCCCCGTGGCATCCCACCCATCCGTCGGGCGCATACATACACAATACATATATATATATCCCGCCTGGAATCCCACATCATCGCTGACACCAGTGGTATAATAATACACCCATAGGCATACATGAACATCAAGTCCCACCTGGTATATAGCCTTGGGTCTACCTCACTTATACTCTTACCCGGAGAAGGTGGTAAAGCAGGTATAGCATCTTGGGGTCTACCCTCACTTATACTCTTACCCCGAGAAGGTGGTATAACGCCTGGGCTTGCCTCATTTATACTCTTACCCTATCTCAACCGACCATCAAACAAAACAAGCAGTGGTATAATGTCTCGGGGTTTACCCTCACTTATACTCTTACCCCAAGAATGTGGTATAACGCCTGGGCTTGCCCTCATTTATACTCTTACCCTATCTCGACCGGGCCACAAACAAATGTAAGCACTACCATGTCTTCTATAAAAATCCCGAATTTAACCCAAGTACTACAAATAACTAAGCATACCCGTGGAATCCCACATCACCGCTTGTGACGCCCAAGTACTTATAACAAGGCAAACTTCTCCAACCGAGAGTCGCAGAACGTATTAAAACATAATACTTGCACTCAAAGGCTATCACCAGCACATATAGGCTAATTCTCAGTTAACCAAGCCAAAGTACTTATCAAGGCACACATGGAATAATTCTCATTTAACAAGCCAAAGTACTTATCAAGGCATACTTAGACTAATTCTCAATTAATCAAGCCAAAGTACTAATCAAGGCACAAATAGAATAATTCTCATTTAACAAGCCAAAGTACTTATCAAGGCATACTTAGACAAATTTTCAATTAATCAAGCCAAAGTACTAATCAAGGCACAAATAGAATAATTCTCATTTAACAAGCCAAAGTACTTATCAAGGCATACTTAGACTAATTCTCAATTAATCAAGCCAAAGTACTACGTACGTCCATTCTTTTCAAAAGACTCTTCCGAATAAAACTTCCCGATACTAACAACCGTAGTATCAAGTCCTATCCACCTTTCGAGACAAGTCACAATACCTTTTAGAAATACAATTACCACTCCCAAATCAAGTGACTTCTTTATTAAAAACCTTAAGCACTTGGTACCTTTAAAACAATTTGCCCTTCCTTAACACAAGTTATTCCTTTGATTACTTTACTAGAGAAAACCATTCTCTTAACCTGCCATAAAGCCGTTATAACCAACTTCCCATAAAGCCGTTATAACCCTTTATGGTTTAGACCAATACGTTCCTTTATAATCAAGAGACTTCTACTTTTTGAAACCAAGTATTATATTCTTTCAAATCAATTCTCTTAACCTTCAAAAATACCATTTGTCTCTTAACCTTTAGAAAACAAGTGACTCATTTTATTATAAAACCTTAGGCAATTGATGCCTTAAAAACAAGTTGCCTTTTCACTTAAAATCAAGTCATTTGTCTTTCCATAAAGCAAATATAACAAACTCCCATAAAGTCGTTATATTTACTTTATACCTTAGCCAAAATACAATTTCCTATCCAAGGGACTTATACGTTTAAAACGGAGCAAGTATCACATACTTTAAAACTCTTCAAGTCCCCTAACTTTAAAATCAACTTAAGACATCCTTACTATTTTCAAATAAGTGAGTTAATCTCCTAACCCACCCGACTTGGCATTACATAAAACAAGTAAAGAATGTCATAGTTCAGACGCCTACCGCACTACATACGCAACCGGTCATGCTCAAAAGATAGGAAAAGTTCTACATAGAGTAAATCACACAACTACCTCTTAACTTCTAAGAGTAGAAGGAAACATGAAATGATACCACAAGTATATTCCATACATAGAATCATGCCAAAGGAAGGAAGAGGTTCACATACCTCGCGACGATTGTCGACAAATAGCAAAATGCTCCAAAGTACTCCAACCTTGATAGCTATTCCACTCTCCAAGTAGGATACGCTATACTTAGTACTTCAACCTATAATGGTCACAATATGTCCATTAACCTTTCACTTCTAACGTAGAATATTTTAGTGCTAAGTCGCTAAATTCTACGGAAAATCTGACAAAGACCTCCTTTGTTTCTACTCACTTTGCCACCTTTTCAAGGCCGAATACAATAACCAAACAGCCTCAATTGGCTCACAACAATATAGAAGGTATTCCAATACAATGAATAACTAAATGCCCCAATTGGCTCACAATTTAGAAAGTAGTCCAATACAAATGAATAACAAACTAAAAGTCCAAATTCGCCACCTTGAGTTCAACCATACCAATTCTTATCAAATTTCCATTTCAATCCAAATTGGTAGCATAACATGATATCAAGTCGCAACCAATTATAATTACTACAATCTTCAAGTTAATAACATGCGACGATTCTAATCAATCGACCAAATTGTAATCCAACTAAACATGGCTTACATTACTTTCTGATTTTCAAGGCTACAATCAATCCATAATCCTTATAAACTTCAATACATATACTTCATGCTAGCAACAAGTAAGGCTAACAACAATATAAATAACCTTGTAACACTTCAAAGAACAAGATTATACCTCAACGAATCTCACCAAATCTTCAACCAAGTCGCTCTTAGCAACTTAGAGACTCTCCAAGATACTTCAATCCGCTACTGAGACCCTTAGAACCATACCAACAATTTTCCTTCAAACTTCCAACCAAAACCTAGAAAAGCCATTAGGTTTTCACTTGCGACTAATACGAAAAACTCTCTTTTTCCGGATTTTTCTATTGAGATATACTCACAATACACTTAGGAACCTTGGTTTAAAGCTGGGAGATTATTGACAACAAACAAATTTTTTTCCTCTTATGGATGCCCAACCCGTGAGCCTCCTCTCTTGTTCTACAATTTTTGTGAATTTTAGCTAAGTGTGGAACTCTTGTCTTGCTACTAGTATTATATAGGACATGGAGGGTCAAGGTGTGCACAAATGGTTGGCTAGGATGAGGTCTTAACAAATATCAAGACTAATTGTCCTCGACTAAGTCAAACATGTCAAGCTTTCAAGTTGCAAGACTTGTCTTGCTAACAAAGGTCCAATGACCCTTTAGCCCTTGCAAAAATCGCCCAAGGCATCATCTGGGGGTGACACGTGTCGCCCCCATTCGTCACAATAATACGCTTTCAAAATTTCATAATTCCGAGAAATTTTTACAAGTCTCAAATCTTAACATCGTGAGTTCTTACGCACGCTCTACACCATGTCCTGTAAATACGGTGTAACATTCTTCCCCTTAGAAACATTCGCCCTCGAATGTTCTTTCTGAGTCAAACTTATAATTACCGACATAGTATCCCGTCACAACCTCATTATACCAACAATGCCACACATGGCCCTAATACTCAGACACGATACTGCCCATCTTAAGCCCAAAAGAGATTATCTTTTCGCATTTCCAACTCATACTAGCATACATACATAACTTCCATACCGATTCGCCTCAAATCTTTGGAGTAACTCTATAAAACAATATAAGGCCATTTCCGGCCATGACTGGTTCGTGAACGCGCCCACGAACCCGTAAAACAATTAACTAAACTTGGGCCTTGCGCTCGTGACTCGCCACGTAGCGGAACTACTACCAACCGATCCCACTCCATTCCAGCGGGAGACCCGTAATGTGTCCTCAACCCGCCCGCCGCACTTAACTCTTTTCCTTAGTCCGACTTAAAATCTTATCACAGAGAAAACCTTATACATCTAAGGTCTCTAGCTTATCAATATTCTTAGGCTCGCAATTTCCATGCTCCCAAATTTATCTTATCACCCCAAGAACGTACAAAAACTTCTCACAAAACCATAACCATGTTGTCTCGATCACAACAACCATTATTTACTCTATACAGTGCCTCATCTCAGATAATCTTCTAAGCTTACTACACACTTAATCTATTAACATGACATTCCGTAGGTTCCTTAATATGGCTTCAAGGGTTCACTACCCTATCGCATACTTCATCCTTTCCCAATTATCTCAAATAAAACACAAAACTCGAAAATTCATTAACTATTCCATACCTTCCCAGATCTAGTTAGTCTTTACCGATTCTCGGTAATCTAAAATCATTCTAGGCAACACGCGTCTGACCCTCATACATAACTCCGTATAGATGTATGTCACAATACCGACTATACTATATTCATTACCAACCTGGTTACGCAATCCACAACATCTTTCCCGGTCATCACGCTTTCTCGAATGCAGAACAACATAACTCGTTAGGGAGGGAAGACCCTAACAACACAGCTCTATCGAACGATCTCAGAGTGAGAAGAATGGAAACTAATCCTAAATGTCTCGCAGCCTCCTCGATTATAGATGTGGTGCACAACACACCGATAATCAAGACTCTACTAGACACGGTCAGTAGACACTTTCCGAGGACTAATCGCTCGATACCACTTTTGTCACGACCACCTCGATCGCGATCGTGCCCTACCCGGGCACCCTTTACAGTAAACATCGAGAAAATCAGCGGAACATACATGAAACTTATAAATAAAACATCGAAGTAAAACAACAGTTAGCCGATAGGCTACCTTCCCGAACATATATAAATACAACCAAGCTTGCCTCATTTCTTTTACAAACCGACCCACACATGTGACTACGCACTTCAAGAGTTTTGACATAACAATCGTATGACAAGGCCCCGCCGCACTTCAATAAACATAACGTGACAACCTGCAACACCGAGCCATCTCAACTTGTCAACCGGATCCTAAGCTCATGGATCCACAATCGTGTACCTAAACTCGCGGCATTTAACGCACTTCGGCGGGGGTCCGCATAACAAAAATTTAATATGGAACAGAATATAACGCATAAGAAACAAATCATAATCGCATAAAAGAATGACAAGGACAAGTATAAAAATACATACCGATCCTCGCCGTGTCATTACCACTTATGAACTTAATCGCATCTTTATTATCCTTTCCATTCCCAATAAAAGTTATAGTCACATTCTTACGACATTATTAGAAAAAGAATCATTAAGTTCATTACCATATAACTTACTTATCTTTCGTAACATAGTCCGCCCATTACGGAGGGACACATATACTACCCTACCAACTGGGACGCGATCAAGTCACACTAATATCAAAGCATGCCCGTGAAATCCCCATCACCGCCGATACTATTAGTGTAAAATATAACCACGTGACGCTGCGTGGCATCCCACTCATCGCCGGGCGCATACATACACAATACATATATATATATCCCGCCCGTGGAATCCCACATCATCGCATACCCAGGTATAATAATACACCCATAGCATACATGAACATCAAGTCCCACCGGTGGTATAGCGTCTTGGGTCTACCCTCACTTATACTCTTACCCCGGGAGAAGGTGGTAAAGCGGTGGTATAGCATCTTGGGGTCTACCTCACTTATACTCTTACCCCGGAGAAGGTGGTATAACGCCTGGGCTTGCCTCATTTATACTCTTACCCTATCTCAACCGACCATCAAACAAAACAAGTGGGTATAATGTCTCTGGGTTTACCTCACTTATACTCTTACCTCAAGAATGTGGTATAACGTCTGGGCTTGCCTCATTTATACTCTTACCCTATCTCGACCGGCCACAACAAATGTAAGCACTACCATGTCTTCTATAAAAATCTGAATTTAACCCAAGTACTACAAATAATCTAAGCATACCCGTGGAATCCCACATCACCGCTTGCAGACGCCCAAGTACTTATAACAAGGCAAACTTCTCCAACCGAGAGTCGCGCAACGTATTAAAACATAATACTTGCACTCAAAGGCTATCACCAGCACATATAGGCTAATTCTCAGTTAACCAAGCCAAAGTACTTATCAAGGCACACATGGAATAATTCTCATTTAACAAGCCAAAGTACTTATCAAGGCATACTTAGACTAATTCTCAATTAATCAAGCCAAAGTACTAATCAAGGCACAAATAGAATAATTCTCATTTAACAAGCCAAAGTACTTATCAAGGCATACTTAGACAAATTTTCAATTAATCAAGCCAAAGTACTAATCAAGGCACAAATAGAATAATTCTCATTTAACAAGCCAAAGTACTTATCAAGGCATACTTAGACTAATTCTCAATTAATCAAGCCAAAGTACTACGACGCCCATTCTTTTCAAAAGACTCCTTTCCGAATAAAACTTCCCCGATACTAACAACCGTAGTATCAAGTCCTATCCACCTTTCGAGACAAGTCACAATACCTTTTTAGAAATACAATTACCGGCTCCCAAATCAAGTGACTTCTTTATTAAAAACCTTAAGCAATTGGTACCTTTAAAACAATTTGCCCTTCCTTAACACAAGTTATTCCTTTGATTACTTTACTAGAGAAAACCATTCTCTTAACCTTCCATAAAGCCGTTATAACCAACTTCCCATAAAGCCGTTATAACCCTTTATGGTTTAGACCAATACGTTCCTTTTATAATCAAGAGACTTCTACTTTTTGAAACCAAGTATTATATTCTTTCAAATCAATTCTCTTAACCTTCAAAAATACCATTTGTCTCTTAACCTTTAGAAAACAAGTGACTCATTTTATTATAAAACCTTAGGCAATTGATGCCTTAAAAACAAGTTGCCTTTTCACTTAAAATCAAGTCATTTGTCTTTCCATAAAGCAAATATAACCAACTCCCCATAAAGTCGTTATATTTACTTTATACCTTAGCCAAAATACAATTTCCTATCCAAGGGACTTATACGTTTAAAACGGAGCAAGTATCACATACTTTAAAACTCTTCAAGTCCCCTAACTTTAAAATCAACTTAAGACATCCTTACTATTTTCAAATAAGTGAGTTAATCTCCTAACCCACCCGACTTGGCATTACATAAAACAAGTAAAGAATGTCATAGTCTTGTACGTCTACCGTACTACATACGTGCAACTGGTCATGCTCAAAAGATAGGAAAAGTTCTACATAGAGTAAATCACACAACTACCTCTTAACTTCTAAGAGTAGAAGTAAACATGAAATGATAACACAAGTATATTCCATACATAGAATCATGCCAAAGGAAGGAAGAGGTTCACATACCTCGCGAAGATTGTCGACAAATAGCAAAATGCTCCAAAGTACTCCAACCTTGATAGCTATTCCACTCTCCAAGTAGGATACGCTATACTTAGTACTTCAACCTATAATGGTCACAATATGTCCATTAAACTTTCACTTCTAACGAGAATATTTTAGGTGCTAAGTCGCTAAATTCTACGGAAAATCTGACAAAGACCTCCTTTGTTTCTACTCACTTTGCCACCTTTTTCAAGGCCGAATACAATAACCAAACAGCCTCAATTGGCTCACAACAATATAGAAGGTATTCCAATACAATGAATAACTAAATGCCCCAATTGGCTCACAATTTAGAAAGTAGTCCAATACAAATGAATAACAAACTAAAAGTCCAAATTCGGCCACCTTGAGTTCAACCATACCAATTCTTATCAAATTTCCATTTCAATCCAAATTGGTAGCATAACATGATATCAAGTCGCAACCAATTATAATTACTACAATCTTCAAGTTAATAACATGCGACGATTCTAATCAACGACCAAATTGTAATCCAACTAAACATGGCTTACATTACTTTTCGATTTTCATGCTACAATCAATCCATAATCCTTATAAACTTCAATACATATACTTCATGCTAGCAACAAGTAAGGCTAACAACAATATAAATAACCTTGTAACACTTCAAAGAACAAGATTATACCTCAACGAATCTCACCCAAATCTTCAAATCCAAGTCGCTTTAGCAACTTAGAGACTCTCCAAGATACTTCAATCCGCTACTTGAGACCCTTAGAACCATACCAACAATTTTCCTTCAAACTTCCAACCAAAACCTAGAAAAGCCATTAGGTTTTCACCTTGCGACTAATACGAAAACTCTCTTTTTCCGGGATTTTTCTATTGAGATATACTCACAATACACTTAGGAACCTTGATTTAAAGTGGGGAGATTATTGGACAACAAACAAACTTTTTTTCCCTCTTATGGATGCCCAACCCGTGAGCCTCCCTCTCTTGTTCTACAATTTTTTGTGAATTTTAGCTAAGTGTGGAACTCTTGTCTTGCTACTAGTATTATATAGGGACATGGAGGGTCAAGGTGTGCACAAATGGTTGGCTAGGATGAGGTCTTAACAAATATCAAGACTAATTGTCCCCTTGACTAAGTCAAACATGTCAAGCTTTCAAGTTGCAAGACTTGTCTTGCTAACAAAGGTCCAATGACCCTTTAGCCCTTGCAAAAATCGTCCAAGGCATCATCTAAGGGGGGGTGACACGTGTCGTCCCCCCATTCGTCACAATAATACGTTTTCCGAAAATTTCATAATTCCGAGAAATTTTTACAAGTCTCAAATCTTAACACTGTGAGTTCTTACGTACGTTCTTACACCATGTCCTGTAAATACGGGGTGTAACATCTATATACGAGTCGCAGACATTTTCACACAAAACAAGTCATAATACTATGCCTCTACTTACGTAGTCTCTAAGACAAACAACATCCTCACATAAATATTCAGTCGTCGATAATCGAGAACCAACAGGTAAGGCGAATGACCACTCGCATCTCTTACATTAATTATTTGACAAATCATATTTCAGACTTTCATTAGACAAATACTTGGACAGCAGAATACCCCCATATTGAAACAACAAACACGAATGTAACACGAAGCGACAACAAACAGGATAAAACAGGTTTCACATAGTCGACTACAAAATCAGAGTTTCACGAAGAGGAATGGATTTACCTTCTCCGGGCAGCGAACCGGGGCAGCTTACCAAGTCGTCGATCCACTCGATATTTGGTTGTGATGCGATTTGAAACAGGAAGCAAAACTTAGACGATTTTGCTAGGCTGTACGAAATAAAGAGTTTGGTTTTGTTCTCGTTCTTTTTTTTCTTCTGTTTTTGATCCCCTAAGAACATAAAAGAGTGCAGATGTATGGAAGTTTATTCTTTTTTTTTTTTTCTGAAACTCCTCTTTGTTTTTCTCACCGCCTCCTGCTCGGATTCTGCACTACTAACAGAGGTCTTTGTGTCCACCTCCTCTGCGCTGCATGTGCATTTGAATGATTTATAGCCTCCATTTGGGATTCTCATTTTGGACAGCCCTTATGGTCAATCTTTGAATTGATTTTTGGACTGATTCTGCTCCCATTTTAGGTGTTCGTTTTAGGTGGTCTTTCCTTCTGGGTTCTTATTTGGTAGCCTACGATTTTGGATGGTAAATGGTATGATTTTTCCAAAACTTCGGCTATGGCAAGTTATCGTTTTAGATACGATTCATTTTTGATCTAGTAAGCCTATGGTAAGTTGTATCTTTCGAGGCTGGGTGTGCATGGTTAAGGAAGGTCGTCGGATTCTCCGGCGAGAATCTCGGCAGGGATCTTGGCGGCGATGTGTTTTTTAGGTTTAGGTTTTCTTGTTGAAGGTTTTCGTTGAGGACGATTGGGAAAGTAAAGGGAAAGTGAGGGGCTTGTGGGCGTGTGGCGTTAAGGTAAAGGGCGATGGGCCGATGGGCGTCACGCGTCATGTAATTTAAGTGGGGAGTGTGCTGGGAAGTTAAATTAGGGTATTAGTTATATGTTAGTATTAGGTATTTAATTAGGGGTAAATTATTTAAATAGGTATTAGTTTTAGGTATTTAATTGTTAATTAGTAGTGAATTAAATTAATAAATTGTGCTTAAATTATTTAGGTGCTTTATTAATCTAATTGTTATAAATTTAAATTATTATAATACTAAATGCGGGTGTGCTATTTAATTAATGCGATGCCGTTATAAAATTGAGTTATTTAAATGCTACATGCAGATAGGACTTCTTAATTCTTTTATGAATGCTATTATTAAAACGCGTATGTTAGATTATTATTTTACGTATTTATTGTTTATTTATGCCTGTATTAATGTTTTATCACGCATTTTATTATTTAAGAATTATTGAAAATTAGTGTAATTTTATAGTTAATGATCGACGGAGGGTCAAAATTGGGTGTCAACAGTTGTCCCTCTTTGTATGGAGATGATGGAAGAATCTTCGGACAAAGACGTTGACTCATAGCCAATTTTGTCTCGATCCTCAGAATTGAAAGGTTTGGGAAAAAGACAAGGCTGACGCAAAATTTAAAATTGTCCCAGTGTCGAGTTATGACGACACTGGGGTTATCATGGTCAAAATACCAAGGCGGGCTAACGCGGACTCAAAATTTGTCCCAGTGTCGAATTATGACGACACTGGGCTACCATGGTCAAAATACCAAGGCGGGATAACGCGGACTCAAAATTTGTCCCAGTGTCGAGTTATGACGACACTGGGCTACCATGGCCAAAACACCAAGGCGGTCTAACACAAACTCAAAATTTGTCCCAGTGTCGAGTTATGACGACACTGGGCTATGGTGTAAAAATAAAAATAAAAATAACTGGCTTGAACCTGGGGTGTACCGCTATCGACTTATGATGCTGGGTTTTATGGTGATGTGGAACGAGTGGACGCTGAGGCGCTTACGCCATTTGTTGGGAAGGTTGGCCCCAACAAATTGCCTGTCATTGTAAGAGAAAATTCACGTTGTGCTCCATCTTTTGCGGTTCAGTTCAAGCTAAGATAGAAGCATTAGTGCATAACTGTCAAAACAAAACAATGTAAGAATGTGAATTTTGTGTTGTGGTTGTAGTCAAATGAAATGGTGTGATGATACGCCGTCTTGTATAGGCGAGATGTAGATGACGCCTTGTATGGGCGGAATCGTCTTGTATGGACGAAAATGCAAATGTTCGTCGTTGTATAGACGAGATGCAAATGACGCCTCCTAGGGCATAGATAAAAAATTGTTTTATATATGGAGTTGTGTCGTAATTCATGCGTAATCATAACTAGATGAAATAATTAAAGTGTAAATGATGTAGCCTGTGGTTTTTTGCAAGATGTATTTGATGTAGACTTGTTGCCGTTTGACTTTGTGAGCGAATCTGTTGTATTGGAATGTTGCTATTGGCGTAGTTTTCGGACTTGGCGTCGTTGGCGTCGTTTTAAGACTTGTCGTTGTTTTTGGACTTGTTGTGTTGATGACGTCGTTGCCTGGACGTGTTGCTGCTGCCCCTGTAGACTAAAGCTCAAGAAAGAGTTAGTGCATAACTGCCAAGACATAATAATAATAAAGCCTGAAATGAGAGAAAAATGCAATTTTGAGAACAGGGAAAATCGTCCCTGCGTAGATGTGATATGTTGATGATGGCGTCGTTTTCGGACTTGTCGTCGTTTTCGGACGTGGCGTCGTTTTCGGACGTGGAGCCGTTTTCGGACTCGGAGTCGTTTTCGGACTCGACGTCGTTTTCGGACTGGGCGTCGTTTTCAGACATGGCGTCGTTTTCGGACGTGGAGTCGTTTTGGACCGAGTCGTTTCGACTCGAGTCATTTCGGATCAGGCGTCGTTTTGGGCGTGGCGTCGTTTCGGACCGAGTCGTTTTGGACTGAGTCATTTTCGACCGGGCGTCGTTTTGGTGGCGTCGTTTTGACGCGAGTCGCTGACGCGAGTCGTTTCGGACTCGGAGTCGTTTTCGGACTCGACGTCGTTTTCGGACGTGGCGTTATTTTCGAGCGAGTCGTTGACGAGTCGTTGACTCGACGTCGTTTTGGATGGCGTCGTTCCGGACGCGAGTCGTTCGGGCGAGTCGTTGACCGAGTCGTTTGGACTCGACGTCGTTTCGGACGTGGCGTCGTTTGGGCGTGGCGTCGTTTGGGCCGGCGTCGTTTTGGACGGTGTCGTTTGGACGCGAGTCATTTGGACCGGAGTCGTTTTCGGACTCGACGTCGTTTTTTGGACGTGGTGTCGTTTTCGGACGTGGCGTCGTTTTCGGACGCGGAGTCGTTTCGGACTGAGTCGTTTTGGTGGCGTATTCGCTAGCGTCGTTTGGACTTGTTGTCGATAACGCCGTTATGCGGGCGATGTTCTTCCGCTCCGTAGAATAAATGCTCGCAAGCTGCTTGAAAAACGTTAGTGTATACCGCTTAAACAAAATGATAAATACATATGAGAAGTGCAATTTTATGGGTAGAGATGTCGCCACGATACGCCGATGAATATCGAGATGTTGTCCTTGCGGACATGCTAAATGCCGAATCGACGAATTGTCATGATGCTTTTGTTGCGCGATCGCGTGTTGTAATTTGCTTTATGCCCGCTGATCGCTAGCCACTGGCGAATTGACTCACCGTTGATTGTCGATGCCTTTTACGCTACGCTTCAAGAATTTTGTTGTATTTTTCTCGCTAGTATCACGAGAACTTTGTTGTACATACGCTAATATGAAGGACTGCGCCAAAGAAAAATTTGTGAGTTTGAGGCGGTTGATTCGCGTTGACTTTGTAGTTTTGACTCTTGATGTCGGACGCCCGCCTTGTTTGGGACTCATAACCCCGCCGGTTTTCTACCTTGTCCCGCTTTGAAAAGGGTGTTTGGCTAAGGGGTCTCAATGGAGTTGCTTGTATGTTATGTGTATTCTTGTTATTTTGAGCGAAGGAAAGTTTCCTAATGGTGTGACCGGCCGATTTAGGCGCCACGATCCCCACGGGAATCAGTCATGACGTAGTTCATTACAAGCGAATATTGGGTAAAATTCTAAAGGTGGGACCGAGGCCGATGTGGCGCCACGATCCGTGGAGGAATCAGTCGAACGTAGTTCCATTACAAGCAAAGGAGAAATTGGGATTTTGTAAAGGTGGGACCGGCGATGTGGCGCCACGATCCGCCATGAGGAATCAGTCACGTAGTTCCAATTTATTACATATGAAGGGTAAAATATATTAAACTAACTATTTTAGGACTCGGCGGGCCAAAGCAGGGGCATGAGTCCACTTCTTCTTACTTTGTGTCTTAGAGGGCGGGGTCTTCAGCGGGATCATACCGGATTACATTGTATTTATGTTTCCTTTTCAGTAACGAGAAGACTTTAGAGCCCTTCCACGCAGTTTTTGTATCTTCTTTTGATTTCTGCGAAGTGCGTGTTTTGATGAATGACGATTCAGCGCATGTGCTCTAGCGAGGCATTCTCTTCCTTTGGAGATTGATTGATGATTCAACGATCCCAAACCGCTTTTGTTCAACAATCATGTTCACATAGCATCATCGTGTCCGTAAGTGGTTGTTGTTTATATTGGAGGAACTTCAACTTGGATGACTCCATCTTTGATCAATTCCTCGATTTTGTCTTTGAGGGTATAACAATTTTCGGTGTCGTGTCCCTCTGCACCGGAGTGGTATGCACAATGCTTAGTTTTATCGTGCCCTCGGGAGGTAGGCCTGGGGATATTTCTGGGAATTGGGTGGAGTATTCCTGCGGCTTTCAGCTTCTCATACACTTGGGCTATGGGTTCGCCTAATGGTGTATAGGTTTTTGTTGGTTTTCTTTCGGCATCTATGCGGGGTTTGGGTCCGTTTGGTGTGCGGGTTCGTGATTGTGGTGAGTATTTTGGATATGCTGGTTGGGTATGGTAAACAGGATATGGGGGGGCGTAGTGCTGATAATGTGGATTTTGAGTGTTTTGGTTATAGTAAGGAGGCGGTGGATTGTGATACACTGGATGTTGTTCTGGCCTATGCTCCTGAATGACCATGATAGAGGGTGATGCATCTCTTCTCCTCTGTGAGGTACCTCCTATGGAATCTGACTGCATTGCCCTGCTAGTTGCTTGTAGGGCTGTCAAGTTTGTAATTCTGCCTGTCTTAATGCCTTCTTCCACGAAGTCGCCCATTCTTACGACTTCCGCAAAACTTCGCCCAATTACACTGATCATCCTTTCATAATATGTCGCGTCTTTCAACGACTGCACGAACAAAGTGGTCATTTCGCTCTCTGCCATTGGAGGCTGGACCTTCGCTGCTTCTGACCGCCACCTCAGGGCGTATTCCCTGAAAGTTTCTGTGGATTTCTTTTCAAGCTTCATAAGATAAAATCTGTCCAGGACAGTGTCAGTGTTGAATCTAAATCTATCCATGAAATCTTGTGCCATGGCATTCCAACTGTCCCATTTTCGAGGGTCTTGGCATGTGTACCAGTCCAGCGCCTCGCCGGTTAGACTCCTGATGAATAGCTTCATGATGATTGCTTGATTTTTACCAACTCCAATCAATTTATCGCAATATGACCTTAGATGAGCTCGAGGATTCCCTTTTCCATCGAACATGTCAAATTTGGGCACCTTGTACCCCACAGGTAATTCAACGTCGGGGTGCATGCATAAGTTTTC
Source organism: Przewalskia tangutica (assembly GCA_029844215.1). Taxonomy (NCBI): domain Eukaryota; kingdom Viridiplantae; phylum Streptophyta; class Magnoliopsida; order Solanales; family Solanaceae; genus Przewalskia; species Przewalskia tangutica. The sequence continues at coordinate 8,180,443 of CM056718.1, read as the reverse complement.
ATATTCCAAACCTTCTTCCCCCTTGTTCATCTGAATGCTTTTGAATGCCTCTTTCAAACTACGAATTTCTTTTGCCATATTTTCATCAGCTCTGGCTCGAGTCTGCCGCTCCATTTCCTTGTATTGATCTGTCTCTTGAGAGGATGTATGCATAATAAATGGTTGGTTTTCGATCGGATGTGCTAATCCCTCATATTGTTTGTGTGTCATCTGCTCGTATTGGGTGGCTTGGCAATTTGGGTTGAGTGGGGAGATATAAGTAGGTGGAGGTTGAGATGTGTATGTAGTGAACGGATCATTTTGGAGGTCGGCTTGCAAATTGACCGGGCGAGTGACATTTTGGTGTGAGCTGGTATGTTGCGGCCTCTGCGGGGAGCTTTGGGGAAGTGGAGGCTCAAGGGCTTGTGACATGATTGCATTTGTCCTTTGCTCTGGGAGTGGTGCATTCAAACTAATAGACAGGTTTGTGATATTTTGGAGCATTTCTATTTCGGCTTGCATGATTTCCATTTGCTGCAATAGTGTGGCGAGGTTTTGATCATTGGTGTTTCTCCTTTCCAACGCCTCTGCATCCTCTACGGGAACGGGGACGAGTCTTAAGTTGTTTCGTTCTGGTGCTTCTGGATTAGTCATTTATTGGATGATTGTGCTTCTGCCAGTCAACGCGAATCAACCTTTTGGGGATGAGCTAGACAAAAATAAACCTTTAACAAATGAAGCAAACCAAGTTAGTATAATATGCAAAAAGTTGCAGCCAATATATACTAATAAGCAAATTGCAAATCAAGTGCGTGTTCTAACATGTTTGGGACCTCTTTATGCCAGAGGTAGGCCTAAACGTCAAATACGCGAGGTTATGATGGATTTGTCCAAGTCTCCCAACTGTAATGCTTTTTGTTGGAAATGGCGACCAAATGACGGTGCACTTTTTCCAATTTCAGCATGACATGATTAGGTTTGGATTTGCCTATCATCGCCACGCTACACATAATATGCTGGTTGATCGTTGGGTTGAGAAACCCGTCGACAAGTTTGGTGTCTTTCTAATTGTGGTGTCGATGCCAGGGACCGACCCACCTAAAGTAAATGCATGCATGCCCTAAAATAAAGGGTGGTATAGCTCTATCTTAAGTTTCTAAGATTTGGCTTTTCTGGACGCAAGGTTCCCGAGCGGACAACTCGAGTGAGAAGGCTATGCGACCGCCGGTTGGACCGGATTCTCCGCGCAAAGCACACCTGCGTGTTGTGTGTGATAGTGTGAATTTTCCAGAGTGGAAGAAATATGAGCGGAATGCCAGTTTAAGGAAAGCAGTAAAGCAGGTAGCAATTAAAATAAACAAAATATAGCACACAAATTAAATGCAAAATAATGCCAAATAAATAACCCTAGGTCTGTTGTGGTTAAGAACCTAAAATCCCCAGTGGAGTCGCCATCTGTAACACCCCATTTTAAACCGGAGTCGAAAACGGGAGTACTAGCGAACCCTGCTTGAATAAAAGTGTTAGAAAATAAATAAGAAAATGTTAAAAGAATACTAAAATTTAAAAGGGTTGCCAGGAGTCGCCACCTAATTAGTTTGGGTGAATTAGGACACCTAAATGTTTAACTAGTTTAAAGTAAAACATTAACTCCATTTTAATGGTCTGCTAAACTTAATGAGATTCTGGGTAAGGGTTCTTTATTATCCTCGAGGAAGGGTTAGGCACCCTAAAGGATCCGCTAACTTGCGGTTGTCCGTTCAAACCTAGGGTTTATTATCTGAGATGCAATACATGTCTTTGAAAAAGTATTTAAGTAAAAAATATAGGAAGTTTTCTTATTAACATAAATGTGAGATTTAAAACATGTATTATTATATATGCAAAGACGATTTATACTTTTATTAGCATATCATAGTATGCCAAATGTTTAGGAGGTTTTTAATAAAAGAAATAAGGCTTTTATGCAAATGTTAACGAGGGTCTATAAAAAATGGGTTGGAAATCTAGTAATAAAATGCTAGCGGCGAACAGTTATGAAGATAAATAAAATTTAATAGTTTGGTATGACTTAAGCAATATGTAGTGAGTTTAGAGTAATTAACCTAAAGAGAATTGTTTTCTAATCTAGAGGTTCAGGGTTTAGATATTCTAATTATTCTATTAATTAATAAAGCGTTAGACAAATAATTTACAATAAGTAAATGAATGGGGGCGGGGTAGAAAATAATTTAAAGGACTCGAGGAATGGCGATGTCTTTCGCCTGCGGCTTGGAATTTCTGAGGCAGAGATAAATGCACATAGATGCGGGTCTTCATTTGTTGTAGCTTATGATGAGTCTCGTCGTGAGACTCTTCGTTTTGCTCCGATGCATTTCATGTAAAATATAAGAAAAAGATAAGGATTAGTAACTGCCCAAATAATATATGCTAGGGTAGTAATACGACTACCAAATTTTAAGAAAGCAGATATACAACAACGATATGCAGGCAGCATGATACATATGTGCAGGAAGTGCCTTTCATGGGCCAGAGACAATACGGGACATGCCTGACATTTAAGTGAAATTGTGATGAGAATCGAGCCTTGTGAATGTAAAAGAATAACATGTATGGGTCGGACACAGTTGTGGGCCGATAAGTATGTGTGAAAACAAACAAAATGGGTCAAATGGGCACAAGCCTAATGATTAAACTTAAACTTCTTGGAGGAAGCTCACAAAGGTATCATACAAACTAAGCCAACTAGCAAGCCATGTATTCTCCCGACCTCATTTGGGAATACCTATCAAGCCTGGACCAAGCCTAAATAATCTCAATTATTCATAAAATCGATCACTACTTACATATACATAGAGGCATGTTTTCGTACCATTTTTAATCCCAGTTAAGTAGCATATTAACCATAACATACATGAAGTCTTCCAAATAATATCATAAACACTTAAACATACCAGAATGTCGACAGAATTTAAGGGAAAAGCGAGTGAAGAAGCAGATACATAGACCAGTAGGCATTTTGGAACGGGATAAGAAATGAATCAAATGCCCATCTAAGGGAAGCAGGGAATAAAATCATAGCCAAACAGGACCATCACTTATCCAACAGTTTCAACATGAACAATTTTTGCAACTGATACAGTGACATGTACTTCTAGGCAACCTAACAATTGAACCAAGCATACACAGACATATATCCCAAATACTTAAACATGCCGACTTATGTAAAGTGAATATATAATCAGTCTAATTTTACTACATGACAGACCAGGATGTCCAAATGGTCGGGATAAGATGGGCATACAGAATTATTTAGGTTAGGTTCAAAGACAATCAGACAAATTACCACTGCAAACGATATTTGACCAGAATTAAACTCCTAGAAGCAAGGCTAAAGAAATACACAAGGGTTAGACCTATCCCTGAAGAAACGAATGCAAGTACAGATGCGGATAAATGGGGGCAAGGCATAAAGCTCAAAACTGACTCTTCCCTTTATGTTCAGAATCTTAGTTTCTGATGAAATTACGTGCAAATCTTAACACAACAGGCGGTTTCTTTCAAATATAAAAATATGATTACACCTGATTTCTATATACGAGTCATGAGACATTTTCACACAAAACAAGTCATATTACTATGCCTCTACTTACGCAGTCTCTAAGACAAACAACATCCTCACATAAATATTCAGTCGTCGATAATCGAGAACCAACAGGTAAGGCGAATGACCACTCGCATCTCTTACATTAATTATTTGACAAATCATATTTCAGACTTTCATTAGACAAATACTTGGACAGCAGAATACCCCCATATTGAAACAACAAACACGAATGTAACACGAAGCGACAACAAACAGGATAAAACAGGTTTCACATAGTCGACTACAAAATCAGAGTTTCACGAAGAGGAATGGATTTACCTTCAGGCGTAACAGGCGGCTTACCAAGTCGTCGATCCACTCGATATTTGGTTGTGATGCGATTTGAAACAGGAAGCAAAACTTAGACGATTTTGCTAGGCTGTACGAAATAAAGAGTTTGGTTTTGTTCTCGTTCTTTTTTTTTCTTCTGTTTTTGATCCCCTAAGAACAGAAAAGAGTGCAGATGTATGGAAGTTTATTCTCTTTTTTTTTTTTCTGAAACTCCTCTTTGTTTTTCTCACCGCCTCCGCTCGGATTCTTGTACTACTGCGGGGTCTTTGTGTCCACCCTCCTCCGCTTTCGCATGCATTTGAATGATTTATAGCCTCCATTTGGGATTCTCATTTTGGACAGCCCTTATGGTCAATCTTTGAATTGATTTTTGGACTGATTCTGCTCCCATTTTAGGTGTTCGTTTTAGGTGGTCTTTCCTTCTGGGTTCTTATTTGGTAGCCTACGATTTTGGATGGTAAATGGTATGATTTTTCCAAAACTTCGGCTATGGCAAGTTATCGTTTTAGATACGATTCATTTTTGATCTAGTAAGCCTATGGTAAGTTGTATCTTTCGAGGCTGGGTGTGCATGGTTAAGGAAGGTCGCCGGATTCTCCGGCGAGAATCTCGGCAGGGATCTTGGCGGCGATGTGTTTTTTAGGTTTAGGTTTTCTTGTTGAAGGTTTTCGTTGAGGACGATTGGGAAAGTAAAGGGAAAGTGAGGGGCTTGTGGGCAGTGGGCGTGTGAGTTAAGGTAAAGGGCTGATGGGGCGTGGGCCGATCGGGTTGGGCCGCGGGTCGCGGGTAATTTAAGTGGGGAGTGGGCTGGGTAGTTAAATTAGGGTATTAGTTTTAGGTTAGTATTAGGTATTTAATTAGGGGTAAATTATTTAAATAGGTATTAGTTTTAGGTATTTAATTGTTAATTAGTAGTGAATTAAATTAATAAATTGTGCTTAAATTATTTAGGTGCTTTATTAATCTAATTGTTATAAATTTAAATTATTATAATACTAAATGCGGGTGTGCTATTTAATTAATGCGATGCCGTTATAAAATTGAGTTATTTAAATGCTACATGCAGATAGGACTTCTTAATTCTTTTATGAATGTTATTAGTAAAACGCGTATGTTAGATTATTATTTATGTATTTATTGTTTATTTATGCATGTATTAATGTTTTATTGTTGCATTTTATTATTTAAGAATTATTGAAAATTAGTGTAATTTTATAGTTAATGACTGGACGGGAGGGTCAAAATTGGGTGTCAACAAACGTAACCATACCAGACGGAATTATTGGGGTAAGTAAGTTGAACAAAAAAATTAAACTTCCGTTGTGCCTTTCTTACATGTTTTGGACCCAACAAAATCCTACAAGTAGTACTATCAATAGTAACACTTCGTGAGACAGAATATCTTTCTGAAATAAATGATCAAGAATTTACGCGTTTCCAAATTCCCATATTAATGTTTTACAAATATAATTCTTCAATGAAAGGGAAAGATCCTGCAAAATTTATCAAAGATGGATTGTCCAAATCATTAGTGTTTTACCATCCATTAGCTGGTAGGATAATTGAAGGGCCTAATAGAAAATTTATGGTGAATTGCAATGATGAAGGAGTCTTATTTGTAGAGGCTGATGCCAATGTGGAGCCTGACAAGTTAGGAGAGTCGATTAAACCACCATGTCCATACTTGGATTTACTACTGCACAATGTTCCTGGTTCTGATGGAATCACTGGTTTCCCTCTTTTGTTAGTTCAGGTAAACAACTACTCTCCCCGTCCCGTAAAGTGTCTCATCTATATTTAGTAAATTTTCCAATTGCAACATTCTACGTTACAAGTTTAAGTTTTTCAATTTCAACATTCTACGTTGCAAGTTTAAGACCACGTGATTTAAAGGACTACACATCTCTTTAATTTAAGATCAAAAAATTCAAAAATTTCTTTTTATTTTTTAAATTAGGTGTCCATTCAAATTAAGCACGGAGTAATAAATATGTAGGCAGAAAGGAAGTAGTCGTGCCAAAGAAGCATTTGGTTATTAATATCAACTATCAACCTTCATGTTACATAAGTTGTCTAACTAGTGGCAGTTGTTATGGTCGCGTTGGTAGGTTATTATTTTGTTTTGGATTCCCAATTGATTCCAGTAGTTAGTAACATTATTATAATTCATGAAGACATGATAAGGGTGCACTAGGCGGACTTGGACTAATTAATATAACTCTATGCATAGGTGACCCGTTTTAGCTGTGGTGGATTTGCTGTTGGATTCAGGAGTAATCACACTATAATGGATGCCTATGGCTTCAAAATGTTTCTAAACGCATTAAGTTTTTCAATTTCAACATTCTACATTACAAGTTTAAGAAACTACACACCTCTTTAATTTAAGTTCAAAATTTTCTTTTTATTTTTTAAATTAGGTGTCCACTCAAATTAAGAAGGGAGTAATAAATATGCTTCGTCTTTTTATGTAAGATTGGAATAATATCCCTTAGGGATTTCTTTCATTAATCACAATATATATAGTTGTATAAAGGTGATTCTTAATACAGTAAGAATCATAAGTTACCTTAAATACATAACAATAATAATTACAATATATACTGTGAATATTCGGAGAATATTCGCTAATACTTCCTCTCAGGCGGAGCGGGAGGAGGACGAACGCTAAGGCTGGATCTGAAGTCTATGAATAATTGTCTGGGTAGCCCCTTTATGAAGATACTGATAGGAGGAAGGCACATGCAATATTTTGACTTGACCAAGCGCTACCTTCTCTCGTACAAAGTGAATATTCATCTCAATATGTTTGGTCCACTGATGTTGGACCGGATTATGAGACATATATATATGGCAGATATGTTATCACAATAGACTATAGAAGCTTTACGCATTGGAGCTCCAAAAGAAGATTTCGGAGCCAACAGACCTCAGTAACTACATTAGTCACGCCTCTGTACTCTGCTTCTGCACTCGAGCGGGATAACGTGGATCATGAAATGAGATTATCCCCTAAAAATATACAAAGACGGATGTAGAGCGTCGCGTATCTGGCATCCTGCCCATCGGTGTAAGAGAACAACCTGATTGGAGCAGAGGGGTAAAGATGCAACCCATAGTCAGGTGTGTCCTTAATGTATATGATAATACGCTTAAGGGCAACAAAGTGGGGCTCCCTCGGGCCATGCATGAACAGACACACATGTTGAACGGCATATGAAATGTTGGGCCTTGTAAATGTGAGATATTGAAGTGCACCTGCAAGACTCCGATACAGAGTGGGATCAGATACAGGAGTATTGTCAGTAGCACTGAGCTTGGATTTCGAATCGACCGGAGTAGATATAGCTTTGCAATTCGACATCTTAGCCCTGTACATAATTTCTTCTGCATACGTACGCTGACTCAGGAATATATTATCTGCAGATATAGTCACTGATATACGCAAGAAGTAACTCAGCTTGCCCAAATCAGCAAATTCAGTTTTAAGTAGAGCAATAATTTCATTTTTCAATTTGTCGGATGAGGCAGTGAGAACAATGTCATCCACATATAATAGTAAGTAAGCAGTGCCACTACCATGATGAAAAATGAAAAGAGATGTATCACACCTGCTACATATAAACTCAGTTTGCATAATATACCTGGCAAAACGGTCATACCAAGCTCGGGTGCCTATTTTAGGCCATAGAGTGACTTCCTGAGACGACAAACATATGGAGGGACTGCAGGATGAACAAAACATGTTGGCTGATGTATATACACAGTTTTTTTCAAATCCTAGTGAAGAAATGTGTTTTTTTACATCAAACTAGTGAATAGGTCACTGCTTGCCCATATACTAAGAACAGTACGAATCGTAACCGGTTTAACAACTGGGATAAAAGTCTCACCACAATCAATTTCCTCCTGCTGATTTGTACCATTTTCCACAAGTCTTGTCTTACACCGCTCCAAATCACCATTATCTCTGTATTTATGACAAAATAGCCACATGCATCGGATCACATTCACCCCATCCGGTCTAGGTACCAAATACCAAGTATGTTGCTTGGTTAAAGCATTGAATTTCTTACACATGCTCGCATTCCAATTGGAGTCCAGTTTGGCTAATTTTGAGTTTTTGGGAATGGATGATATTGTTTGAGTATCCAGATTAAAGTAGACCTTGGGTTTAAAAATTATGTGTTTTGCACGGATTTCCATGAAATGGGTGGTTGGGGTGTGGTATGTGCGAACTAGGTTTTCTGGTATGTAATATGTACAACATTGGGACTGGTCGACGGCAGTGGGTTCGATGTGGAGGTCGGGAACACTGTAGATCGGTGGTGTTGTGGGATCTGGTCTGAGTGGTTGGCAGACATAAATGGGCTGTGATGTGGTGACTACTGTGAGTCGATTTGTGAGGTAGGTGAAATGGTGATTGTCAGTGACGGGTAAGGTGATAGAAGGGTTGTCGGAGGCAAGTCAGATGAGGAGTCACTTGACTGAGTGCCGGAGCTGGAGAGGTGTTCGGGGGTTGCAGATCGACGAACATGGGATTGAGTGAACAACAGTGGGTTGGGTTTCGACGGGGTGTTCATGGCAGCGTCAGAAACTGACACTGGAGGTGTCACCGGAGGAGGTGACGGAGCAGTGGGACTGTGGTGGTGTTGGGTACGTACTAGCGGTGAGATTTCTAACTCATCGAGAAACGTATAATCAGTGTTTTGGAAATTTCGGATATTGGAAAAGGGGAAAGTCGTCTCGGCAAATGTGACGTGACGAGAGACAATGATTTTACGTGATGATAAGTCATAGCACAGATAGCCCCTATGGTTGGATGGAAACCCAACGAATACACACAGTGTAGTTCGGGAAGCCAATTTATGAGGGGTGATGGAGGTAAGATTGGGGTAGCACAGACAACCGAAAATTCATAATTGGTCATATGATGGAATCCTACTGTATAAAATTTCGATAGGGTCTTATTTTGGAGAGTGCTAGTGGGTAAAATATTAAAAAGGTATTTCACCATTTTAACAGCATAGACCTAGAAAGAAGGTGATAGACATGCATGAAAGATGAGAGTACGGACCATGTTATTGATGGTACGTATAATTCGTTCAGCCTTGCCATTTTGAGGGAAGGTGTGGGGACAAGAGAAACGGAACACCGTGCCTTGTTGTGAGCAAAAATTATGGAATGCCGAATTATTAAATATATATATATACATTTTTAGCCTTCCTTATGTCAACAGGTTTCAAAAACTTGTATACACATTAAGAAAATTATTTTTACCTATATTGCACATTAAGATTTTTCGAACGGGATAAATTGATCCCCTTGATGAACTTAACTCAACAACTCCACATCGATTCGAAAGGGAAAAGATTACCTGCACTTGGTTCTTAACCAAGACAAAATGAATGCATGAGGTCTATCGAAACAAGTTGAGGGAGTAGTGGAGGTATTTATGTATCATCTCAGTTAGCTTAGATACACTAAGTGTAAATATTTACAAAGCATGCTACCTTCACTTTTGTTTTTTAAGTTATTAGTCCTTACACTTCTTATAAACGATTATCTATAGCTTTCACTTTTTCTCAAGTTTTCTATCCGAACTAATCAGGTGTGTAATGAGTAATCGAATTCTTTAATGGAATAGGGATATCCTAAGTGCTAGATCATTATTAGTCCTTGCATGTTGAATTCTTAAGTGAATTGATTAAAGGAGCTTCAACACCTTCTAAGTTCTATAGTACCTGTATGGCAAAGGGATCTCCTAAGTGCTAGATCATCACCATGCATTACACGTACCCTCCATGAGTTTGGTGAGGAAATTGAAGCAAGAATTTCATGGGAATCTATGGAAGACAAGTTGATACAACAATCATTTTTCTTTGGAAATAAGGATATGGAAGCTATTAGAAGTGAAGTTTCTCCAAATTGTGAAAGTACAAAATTCGAGTTGTTAGTGGCGTTTGCTCTCAATTTGCACCCCAAAGAAATTGTTCATTTGACGTACCTTATTAACATACGTGGAAAATCCCAAGAATTTCAACTGCCTCCTGGATATTACGGAAATGCATTCATTGCTCCAGCTGCCGTATCAAAAGCAGGATTGTTATGTTCAAATCCACTGACATATGCAGTTGAATTGGTCAAGAACTTAAAAGATCATTTGAATGAAGAGTACATTAGATCAGTGGCAGATTTAATTCTGATTAAAGTACAAAAGTGTTTGACTAATCACCTTTTAAAACTTGTGGTCTTAAGAATTGTCATGAAATCTTCATGGATATAGAATTAGATTGGAAATTTAAAGTTACATTCTTTCAAAATATAGCAAGTTATACTTTTATTAAAACAGACTTGATAAGAAAGTATCACAAGATTTTGAGATCTTAAGAGACTACATGAAACACAATGTCATCTACTTGCATTAATCAAACGCAATAACTAAAGAACTATTTGTTTCTCTTCAACTTGCAGACAATCATAGTAGAAATGGTGACTTAGTGAGGGGTGAGTAGAATTGTACTTGCCATAGTGTGTAATTTAGATATAAATCATCTGCATTCCATTTACATTTACATAAATTGACACATATATTTGGATAGTACAGAAGACAAAAGTCTAAAGCAAATAAAGATCTTCATTTCAAGCAAAGATTCCATGACAGGCTCAACATTCTACATTGTTGATTTCTCCTGAAAACAGAGACAAGAACATAACGTCAGTTAAGAGTTAAAAGGGATTTACTACAGCTCAAAAATCACAAACGTTATGTATATATGTATTTGGTAAAATTTATGACTGTTGTAAACCAATAAAAAACATTTCAGGCTACCACACTGAGGCATCTAACCAAGAGTTTTAACTGCTTTTCTGATCACTGTATGAGACGGTGGTTAAGAAATGACACATATATTACTTGTTTCAGGTTCACAAATCAAACGTGGTTTGATCTTTGTTGCTCGGACTTTTTAAAAATGTCAATGGGTGCGTGTCGGATCCTCCAAAAGTAGTGCAACTTTTGAGGATCCGACACAAGTGCAACAATATTTTTGGAGAGCCTGAATGATTGATGTTCTTCAACATTACTTGGAACATATCAAGTATATTTGCTTCATATAAGCTAGGCAAGCGAAAAAAGAAAGGGAGCAATGATTGAATATTAGAAAACTATACCATGCATGCATTTGATGAAGTAGTCCAGCTCCGAGAAACATATTGCACTCTGAACCAAAGGCGATGGTTGTTGAAATGTGAAAAAAGAGAAACGGTGATGATCAGGATCATTTCTAGGCTTTGAAGTCTCAACCAGCCCCGTCAATCCTTCTCTATCATAACACGGAAATGCATTCTGACCAGCAACATTAATCTCCTTATCCCATGCTAAATTCAGGATCTGCACAAACAGAAAAGCGTTTAAGAGGCAAGAAAAGAAAAATATTAACCCGTGCTCTACTGCTAGCTGAACAATATGCCCCAAGCGGCATGTGGAGGTATGCATGTGGAAGTAAAGATGAGTTTTCATCTCCTAAAGAGAGGTCTAGAAGGGATGTTAAGAAGTCAATAACCTGCCAACTTAAACCTTCTGGATCTGCCAATGCGTCGTCAGTTTCTGGAACCTGAAGTCCGGAGCAGATAAACTTTATTGTAACACCGTGCTTCTTGAGAACATCAAGAACGGGAGAATAGCCATCCTGGTTCGTTGGGTTGTAATATCCAGCTGTGAGCTCAGCAGCATGGCTGCTCGTTCTGTACCACCAATGAATTGATGGAATCTGCAGAAAAAAGGAATTTCTAATTTACCAGGAAAATATATGCCACTATCCAAGTTCGCCATTCAACATACTCTAAATCTTTAGACAATGTATACATATGTGATCATAAACACACTAGGTGATTTCTTCCCACCTGTCCTAGCCTTGGTGGACAGAGTTACCTGTTGCCGATACGAAGTGACAGGTATCTTGTGGAATTAGTCGAAGTGCGCGCAAGCTAGCCGAACACCACGATTATCAAGAAAAAAAGAAAAAAACTATGTGATCTACCAAGAACACTAATGTCAACGTGCACCAGCTAAGTCAATTTCCATAGCAATAAATAACTCGAAGCAGATATGTTACAAGTGCAATCTATCATTATTTCATCATGCACATACTCTGATGAAATAGCCTCTCTACCTCCCAAGGTAGGGGTAAGGTCTGCGTACACTCCACCTTCCCCAGACTCCACTTGTGGGATTATGCTGGTTATGTTGTCGTATATTATGATGAACTAATTTTTTTTACATAATATACGTGATTCTAAAATCGATTAAATTAACAATCCCCCAGAACCCGAAGGGATTATCAATTCCATTTCATGAGGGCTAAACAGATTATGTCTGACCAAATACTTTTAAATGTTTTGAACTACTATAATTTTGCTAATTTTATTACAATTAATTAGTTTTCTTTTTTTTGAGAAGGAATTATTATTTAGTTATCAAATCTTCAAAACAAATTAGAGATTGCATTATAAAAACTGGTCAAATTGATCCAAAGCAAAATAAGACGCTTGGTTCGGATGCAAAGAGCATAAGCTACCAATTTCGAATTATTGTAGAAGTATATATGTCATTTGTGGAGAAGAACAAAAGTTGAAAAATAGAAAATAAGCAAAACAGGGGTCAAAAAGTATGATGAGCTGAATTAGGGCTATACTTATACCTTCACAACAATCTGTATTCCCTCAAATGCAAGAGTTGCCAGGGAGAGAACATTATCAGCATGATCTATCAAGACCTGTCTATACCAATGGAGGAAAAATCTCCCATAGTAGCTATCATAATCACCTCGCTCGCAGAAGAATCCCGTTTCATGTGGCTTAGAATTGTAATAACCAGCATTATCAGGTCCCTTGGCCCAGAAAGAGTGTCCCCTTGATGTTGCAGCTTTGCGGAGATTCTGCAGAGAGTATTTATCATAGCACTGAAACAGGAAATATTGAAGCCAATTAGAAAATATATTAAGACTGCAAAATGAAATTTCGCAATGAAAATAAGTAGCGATAGTGCATCGGTCACAGAGATAAGAGGACAGTTTGAAGGTAGAGTTAACTATGTGGTAGTATTACAGGTTAATCATTGCAGAGATTTTAAATTAGAAACGGAACAACAAGTAGGTGTTTGGCCATGCAATTTGGAGCTCAAATTTGATGTTTTGATTTGGAATCAGAGTTTGTTTATGACATTTGAACGATAGTACTTTCAATTCCAAGATTGTCATTTAAATTTTAAACTTGACCCATAATTTTTAATTCTGCAAAACAAGACCCTTAATTTAAAAAAATTGCAAAAAAAGACTCATGTTCGACACGAAGAGATTGTTCGTACCATTGTAGAGTTTCAATGTATATGAGAAAAAATATAACTTCTGAGATCCAAATTGCATTTCCAAATAAAATTTCAACTTCAAATCAAAATGATCATGTCAAAATGGGCCCTAAATTTATACGTTTTAACTACATTAAATTGATCCACTTGGGTTTACGAAGGACCAATCAGTGTCAGACTCAAGCATTTTTAGGTACACCAAGGTTATCAAACAGACCCAGGGAACAAAATGAAGATAGTTTTCTAAGATTATAGTCAGTGAAGACTAGATAATATGACTAAATCACATACTTCCTCCGTCCCAATGTATGTGATGTAGTTTGACTAGGCACGGAGTTTAAGAAATAAAGGAAGACTAATGAATCTTGTGGTCTAAAACAAACCAAAGGTATTTGTGTGCTTATAAATCATCTCGTTAAGCGTAAATGGTAAAGTTTAAAGGTAAATTGTTGCCAAATAAGAAAATGTGTCGTTCTTTTTTAGACTGACCAAAAAAGAAAGTGTGTCATATAAATTGGAACAGAGAGTAACAATTTATACATTTCAGCCTTTCCTATAACAGATACCTGAAACTCACCAATACCAGGATACCTCCACCCCATCCTTTCAGAAAAAGAAGGGTACTTTAGCTCCCCAGAAGCTCCAAGACCAATTTCAACAGCATAAATTAAACCATCAGTGAATAAGTCATCAAATTCCGTGCGGAAGCTTCTCATCAAATCAAAGTAAACCTGCAACATTAGATTTAAACTAGCGATCAAAATAACCAACATTTAGTTACAATTTAGACGAGTACTATACTTTTTTCTTTTTAGTTTTCACTGTAATTTTGTCTCATCATCAGCAAAATCAATCATGGTCAGTTTGCTACTTACAAAAGCCACATTACCTTTCACTTCTAAAATTTGTCTTGCAAAAATTTCCTCGGAAACTACAAATTATTCAGTTGACAATATGATTTACATGATTGGATAATATCTAATAGAGAGATATTCCCTTGGGAAGAATCAGGGAAAGTTAGCTTTTCTCTCTTGAAAGGAATAAAGGAAAACTTAATACCTCGATGGCAGTTCTACCTCTTAATACTCGTTCTTTGTCTATGCCCCACGATAGGCATTCAGTGTTTCTTCTTCCTTGACGATCAGTGAAGAATATATCCTGATTGTCTTTTCCTATCTCCAGAACCCACTGAGGAAGGGATATGAACATGCCACTGGTATCACTTCCTCCATTTTCATGAAATGCCATTACAACCTTCGTGGATAAAAGAAGAAACTCGATAAAACACTCTATTATTGGAGATCCAGCCATAAATATGCCTAAATAAGCTAGAACTCAAGAAATGTCTAAATGTGAAACATAACACTGGAAAGACAAGGGTTCTTCCAACCAAAGGATGACCAACTTAAACTTGTTAGGAATACCGACGCATCAATACGAGTATAACATAAACAATGAGTGGTTTAGGACCTGCAGTTTCATCTTGAAATCTCGGATTATTTTGAACAATTCTCTGTAGCCGGACCAGTCATATTTCTGAGGCACCCATCTTTCAACGATACCCCACCAGCAATTTACCGCAACACCATCGATGTTTAAAGACCTGAGCTGCTGCAACTCCTGTTTAACACCATCAGGATCCATCAACTGGCAGAAATTGTTGATTACACCACTCTGCCACAAACAAAGCCATGATTTAGGTATGGATAATTAGAATGAAATTGGAATATGTATTGATATGATATGATGCCACATAATAGCAATTTGCTGATAAATAATCAGTTTCCTTGTGTTTCATGTTGACTGGTGAACATGGAAAGATAATTAACTAATGAGAGAAATATCAAAGCTTGGTGTCCTCCTTTAACATGTAATGAGGAACATAAAGTATGTTAAGGAAAAAGCTGCTTACAGAAAGCATAACAAAAACAAGGACGTATTGAGTTTCTGAAAAACCACTTCCATGCTCCCCACAGTGAAGTTCTTGCATGAGCTGCAGGAAATTACTTGTTAGATTTATTTTCCATATATCCTCCAATGGGAGAACTAATGTAGCTCAGCCATTAATTAAAAATAGCCTACAAACTATAAAAGCAGCCATGTTAATATCAAGAACTATGTCTGTTCTTTGCTGCTGAGGTAAACTCATACTACTAGGGTCTTTGAAGCTTGAAGAGATGATCTCAAATAAACTTGCAAAATCTTTGTGTGAGATTGAAAGAAGAAAGTCAACAATAAGATCTTCCATTGTCGTTGGGAGAAAAGTCAAAACCACTCAATTTGATATGTCTGCAGTGGAACAAGGAATTGTTTACGTCAACTATGTCATCTCACAGGGACGGGACTTAAGTAGCATGAACACAGACACAGAGAGAAAAACATTTGAGAATTAGGGGACATGACACAAGCAAGATCTTTATCGTCATATAGCTTTCATCTAGCAAAAGAATGAAAAAGAAAACACGAGGTGCAGTTGATCTACTGTATCAATTTCAGAAGATCTTCCATTGTCGTTGGGAGAAAAGTCAAAACCACTCAATTTGATATGTCTGCAGTGGAACAAGGAATTGTTTACGTCAACTATGTCATCTCACAGGGACGGGACTTAAGTAGCATGAACACAGACACAGAGAGAAAAACATTAGAGAATTAGGGGACATGACACAAGCAAGATCTTTATCGTCATATAGCTTTCATCTAGCAAAAGAATGAAAAAGAAAACACGAGGTGCAGTTGATCTACTGTATCAATTTCATAGGTTCCGGAAAGAAATAATCTCTTAATTATTCTTATTAATGAAAGGCATATATATACAAGTTACAAGAAAGATCTTCTTCCTATTCTACCTAGGAAACTCTATTCTATTTGAAGACTAACTTTACAATTAAGGTAATATTACACTACTAATTAAGGTACAATCCTAAGTCTAATATTCACCAAATATACAAGGGAAAGGGAAGGAAGGAGGACCCCACGGTTGGACCTCTCGGTTGGGCCATATTCTTTAACACACCCCCGCAGTTATAGCGGGCGGTCTTCGTACGCTGAGACTGTCTCTAAAATCTTCAAAGGACCGAGGGAAGACCCTTTGTAAAGATATCTGCAATCTGATATCTGAAAGGGACATGGCAGACGCGTACTTGTCCTTTAGCTACCTTCTCTCGAACAAAGTGAATATCCATCTCTATGTGTTTAGTGCGCTGGTGCTGAACTGGATTACCAGAAAGGTAGATGACACTTATATTATCACAATACACCAAGATAGCTTTCTCAATAGGACAATGAAACTCTAAAAGTAGATTGCGAAACCCCACGATACTCGGCCTCTGCACTTGAACGTGAAAGGGTAGATTGACGCTTGGCAGACCAAGTTATTACCCAAAAATATACAATTGTCAGACGTAGACCGTCTGGTGTCAGGACAACCACCCCAATCAGCATCTGTATATGAGACCAGTGTAGACGTCGACGAAGGCCGAAGGGTACAAATGCAAACCATAATCAAGTGTTCCCTGAATGTACCTAAGGATGCGTTTGAGCGCATTCATATGTTCAACTCTGGGATCATGCATAAACAAACACACATGCTGGACTGCATATGTAATGTCTGGTCGCGTGAACGTAAGATACTGAAGGGCGCCTGCAAGACTACGATAGCGGGTCGGATCCTCATATGGAGAGCCAGCTGCAGCACCCAACTTGGGTTTAGTATCAACTGGAGCAGAAGTGGACTTACAGGATGACATCTCAGCCCTCTCAATGATCTCTGCTGCATACTTCCTCTGTGTTAAGAACAATCCACTTGAATGAGTCATGACGAGTGATTGCAATCCCCAAAAAATAGCTCAAGGGGCCCAAGTCTTTCATAGCAAACTCAGAACTGAGCATTGTCATAATAAACTTTCTCAAAGCATCAGAAGAGGCAGTCAAGCTAATATCATCCACATATAACAATATATAAGTCATGGAAGAACCTCGACGATGTATGAACAATGAATTATCAGACCTGCTGTGAGAAAAATCCATGGTCGAATCAAAATCAGCAAACCTTTTATACCAAGCCCGTGGAGACTGCTTAACACTGTCTCCTGAAGATCACCATGTAGAAAAGCATTCTTCACATCTAGCTGATGAATGGACCATGATTTTGAAAGAGTCAAGCTGATCACAGTGCGAATGGTAGCCGGTTTGACCACCGGGCTAAATATCTCACCATAATCCACACCAACCTATTGAGTCTTACCATCACCTACAAGTCTAGCCTTGAGCCTTGCAAATAAACCATCAGAATTTTCCTTATGAACAAAAATCCACATAGACCGAATAATATTAACACCAGATGGACGGGGTACCAACTCCCACATCTTATTATCAATAAGAGCATTATATTCTTCGGTCATGGCAATTTTTCAATTAGGGTCATTTAAGGCAGACACGGGATTACGGGGTAAGGGGGATTTCAGAACATTAGAATTCAAATTGAAATGTCTTTTTGGTTTAAAAATACCCCGTTATCGCAGTGGATGGACCAAGACTTCATGGATTGGGTGAATTTGGGAATTGTTGGAAATGTCAGTCGGCGCGCCGCGACGCTAGGGGTGAAGAGCGTGACTTCAGGAGTTTTAGCGCGCTACGTGTCGAGGCAAATCTAAAAAATGACGTAGAATATAGGGGGAGATATCCTCATCCAAAAAATCATAAAAACTAGGCACGGGTTTTTCTACTTTAGAAAAGGGAAATTGGGATTCATCAAAGAAAACATGACGATTAATGATGATTCGTTTAGAGGACAAATCAAAGCATTTATAACCACGGTAATTTGACGAAAAACCCAAAAACACACAAGGAGTAGAACGTGCCTGAAGTTTGTTGATTGTAGTGGACGGAAACAGTGGATAACATAAGCATCCGAAGACCCTAAGATGAGAATATGACGGAGACTTATTATATAAGACTTTGAGAGGGGATGAATATGTCAAACCTTTAGAAGAAAAAATATTGAGTAGATCGGAAGTCATTTGTAACGCATGATGGGAATATAATGGAGGAACGGAAGAATGAACCAATAAAGTGCGGACAATATTATTAATGGTACAAATTTTTCGCTCAGTTTTCCCATTTTGTGAAGACGTATGAGGACAAGAAAAACGAAAATTTATCTCATTTTGAACACAAAACTCCCTAAATTCCTCATTGTCATACTCGTTGTCATTATCACATTAAATGTTTTTTATTTTCCGTTCGAATTGTGTTCTTATGAAAGCTCTAAATTTTATGAAAATGGAAAAAATTTGAGATTTTTTCGCAATTGAAAACGTCCATAAATATTTAAAATAGTCATCTAAGAATAAAACACAATACCGATGACCCATAGAACTGAGAACAGGAGATGTCCACAAATCACTATGAATAATATCAAATGACATTGAAGTAGTAGAATTTGACGCTACAAATGGTAACTTAATAATTTTTCCCAAAGCACGGGATTGACAAAGTGGAGTATTACACATACCCTTACAAGAAATAAACTTATGTCTATCTAAAGAAGATAAAATAGACGACCATGGATGACCTAGACGAACATGCCATAAGGAAGGAGCAAGAGCTGCAAAAGTGGATGGTATAGGTTGACGCGAGATGCTGAGACTTGGAGTGATTGGATAAAGATCACCCCTACTATTACACCTCATGAGATGACTCCCCGTCTTGAAATCCTTCACAGAAAACCCAAACGGATCAAAATTAATAGAAACTCAATTATCAATGGTGAATTTACGCACAGACACCAAATTTTTAATCAATTTTGGAGCATGAAGGGTATGTTTCAGGACAAGGGGTGGATGAGGACGGGACAAAGTTTTATGACCATAACTCTTAATTGGAATAGAATTGTCATTATCAACAGTTATACCACGATTAGTGCTCAAATTGGAATAAGACGAGAGAGTACCTTGATCGGATGTCATGTGGGTAGTGGCGCCGGTATCCATGTACCAATTTGGGTCCAGTTGAGTAAAGCCAAGTGTATGCATCACTGCTTCAATGCATGCGAGTGGGCCCACCGCGTGGTGGGCTGATGGGCGAGGCCCAGTATCTTGGATCGCTGGCCGCCATTTGTCTGAACCACGAGTCCGAATCGAAGAAGTGGCCGCGATCGAGGCGTCGTGGCTGTAAGGCCGAAGTCGCGTGTAAGGTGGAACCGCAAAGATCGTGAGGCGTTGGGACCCACTTCCATTGTCGGGGGCCCTCAGATCGGGGCTGCTGCTGACGGTTGCCTCCGTTGTTGCCGCCACGATTCTTGCCATTATTCTTCTGATTCTAGCCCTTATTACCACCCCGTTGTTGTGATTTTGAGTCATGTTGGCGGGATTGGAATGAGAAAAATTGGAAGTAGTCATCATGACGACAGGGCTGGCCCCAATCGCCACTTTCTTAGTCAATCCGGCTTCCTCCAAAGTAAGCATAGAATGAGCTTGATAAAATCCTGGTAGGGGTTACTCTGAAGAATCACCGAAGCAACACCGCTATAGGCCTCTGACAGGCCTTCAACCATCTGAAGAACTAGACTTTGAGAAATAGGAGAACCCACGTTACTGAGTTGGTCTGCCAAGTTCTTGAGGCGTTTGCAATAAGAAGAAACGTTGGGAAAACTCGTCATAGCCACCTGGGAGAATTCCTGCTCAAGGATAACAATTCGAGAATAACTGTTATCTTGGAATATGTCTCGCAATCGATCTCACGCCGCCATAGCTGTGGAATTTTGTTCCATAATCGTCTGTAAAAGGTCCAAGGAGATAGTGTCATATATCCACTGAAGAACCTTGGCATCAAGTATGACCCATAATTCTGGATCTGCTTCTTTAGTGGGCACAATCGTCTTAGAAGTATACGTCGTATCACCCCCCTTTGAAGGAGTTGGAGGAATGATATGGTGGAGGACTTTATGTGCCAAAGCATGATCTTAAATAATTCTGTCCATGTCCCATATTGAACGTTTTCTAGGTCAAGAACGATAGGAAGAACGCTCTTGATATTAGAAACTGTGAGGGCAGGGTGAAAAGTGTTCTTATCAACCATAGGGAATAGAACAACAAGATTCAGAGAAGGGAATTTGTGAGAAAGGTTTTTGAAAGAGAAGAAACTCGGTTTTTGTGAAAGAGGAATAACAAAAAAAAAAATCGAGAATTTAGGGCAAAATTCGAAAAGAATAGAGAGGAAATTTTGAGGAGCGGAAGCAAGGTAAAGAGAACCTAGACTCTTGATACCATGAAAGAAATAATCTCTTGATTATTCTTATTAATGAAAAACATATATATACAAGGAATATCTTCTTCCTATTCTACCTAGGAAACCCTATTCTATTTGAAGACTAACTTTACAATTAAGGTAATATTACACAACTAATTAAGGTACAATCCTAAGTCTAATATTCACCAAATATACAAGGGAAAGGGAAGGAAGGAGGACCCCACGGTTGGGCCTCTCGGCTGGGCCATATTCTTTAACAGTTCCAAAATCGTCCAAAATTCCAGGGCCATATTTAAGTCATTGAACATCACTTATAAATGAGAGAGGGGGGGTTGATTAAAAATGCATCTAAAATCGTCCAAAATTAAAAAAAGAACATAAAATCTGATACAAAACAACTCAAATTTAGTAGCAAGTCTCCTTCTTCCCTGATTTGAATAGTGGACGAATTTGTATCTTCGTAAGTTCTTATTTATGCTAAAACAATTCGATTAGTTGTTTTAACAATGCTATATTGCAGCCAAATGAAAACATGTGAATAGGTTAGGATGGTGGGGTACATCAAGATAAATAATAAACCTCAAACAACATTGAACATTATTTTAACATACAGTCTCCTCAGCTTATTAGAACTTGCTTACCTGGCCTGCCTCTAAACATTCTGTAGAATTCATTGGACTGGTACTTGTGAATTTATCAACCTTCGTTTCACTCTCTGTGACGACAATAGAATCAAAAGATGCTGGCGATAACCTTTCATTGATCCTAGGAATTGATGGATGACAGTCCACTGATGCTCTGGTTGAGCAATTTCTCAAGGAACTGCCAGAAACTGGGCTCTCAACAGACATCACCTGATAAGGCCCCTGTCAAATTTATTTCAGTAGTAGTGATAATTAAGACATCATTTTTGTTGACAGTTTAATGTTTAAACAGAATATAAGAAGACATCAGATGCCAATGAGACTAGATGTTATCTTTGCAGCAACAGATGCAGTGCCAGCAAAGCAACCCAAGATAAAATATGAATTGTTATGTACTATCCAAAAGCAATGTATTTCAGGACGTCTTTAAAACGACCGTACACATAGACGCATGACTTCAGATTCTTCAAACGCATTGAAGCTAAGATGGCTAACAATGAAATAAAAAAGGCTTCAAAAGGGAAGTCTGGTGCATTAAGTTCCCGCTATGCGCAGGGTCCAGGGAAGGGTCGGACCACAAGGGTCTATTGTACACCGTCTTACCCAGCATTCCTGCAAGAGTTGTTCCACGACTTGAACCCGTGACCTCCTGGTCACATGGCAGCAACTTTAATGGCTAACAATGAAATCCACGATCCATAAAAGTGTAAGATCTGTTAGTAGTAACACAGGCATTTGGTTTGGTATTTAAATAATGTTCTCTTCAATTATTACATTAAGTGGCTGATAGAGAACCACATACACAAAACAATGGAGGTACATCATCTTATATATACTTTGCAGGTTTCTTTTCTAATTAACAAGAAACTCAATGCTCTTTTAATCATCCAGTAAATTACACCATAGATCATTCCTTTTAGTCGGGTATAGTTCAAGATGGCCACTGTCAAAATCATCCAACATTTGCTAACTTCCCCAAATTAGATAAGTTCATAATTTACTTTTTTTCTAATAAATGTAATATCATCTTTAGTTAAATATTACTCCCTCCATCCCAATTTATATGATGTAGTTTGACTTGATACGGAGTTTAAGAAATAAAAGAAGACTTTTGAATCTTGTGGTTTAAAACAAGCCAAAAATAGTTGTGGTTATAGATCATCTCGTAAAGCGTAAAAGGTAAAGTTTAAAGTTAAATTGTTGCCAAATAAGGAAAGTGTGTCATATAAATTGGGACAAACGGAGAAGTAAGCTAAGAAAGACATGACAATCAAAATATTTCAGAGTAAATTCTACTTAACCCCTTAACCTTTTGGGTTTGTGAAACAACACTTCATTTTAAATAGCACAGAGAATCTCATTGACCTTAGAGTCAAGAAAAAAAAAGCCATTCCCCGGAATTCCAGAAGGTATTGAGATCATTCATTAGACCAAGAAATATGAAAGACAACAACAACAACATACCCAGTGAAATCCCATAATATGGAATCTGGGGTAGAGTGTACGCAGACCTTACTTCTACCTTGATAGGTGGAGCGGCTATTTTCAGGAGACCCCCGGCTCAAGACAACGCATAATCACACGCAAAGCAAGCAAAGCAAAGCAATAGAAACGGTCAGACCCAGACAAGAAATTATAGCAGTATGAACATGCTAATGACGAAATCGAATACGACATGGTAGCGCATTCTGACAAAAGGAAGTAATAGCTAACACGGATAAATAAAATAAACAAAGTACACTAAAGAACACATAGCAACAATCAAACTACAGGGGACTACAAAGCAATACTGCTCCTATGAGTGTGATAGGCTAAGAGGGCCTACGGTAATAGCACTGCAACTATCATTTAAGCGTAAGTAGGACTACGCTCGACTACCTACTACCCTTCTACCCTAATTCATGTCCTCCACAACCTCATATCTAAGGTCATGTCCTCAGTAAGTTGCATCTGCGTCATATCTCATCTAAATCACATCTCCCCAATACTTCTTCAGCCTACCTCTACCCCTCCTGAACTCGTCCATAGTCAATCTCTCACACCTCCGCACTGGGGCATCTGTGTCTCCTCTGCACATGCCCGAACCATCTCAATCTCGTTTCCCGCATTTTACCCTCCACCGAGGCCACTCCCACTCTTTTCCGGATATCTTCATTTCTAATCCTATCTCTCATTTTATGCCCACACATCCATCTCAGCATCCTCGTCTCCGCAACTTTCACCTTTTGAATGTGCGAAGTCTTGACTGACCAACACTCCGCCCCTCTACAACATAGTCGGTCTAACCACCACCCTATAGAACTTGTCTTTAAGTTTTGGTAGCACCTTTTTGCCTTTAAATATGAAAGAATGACATAAAATTAAAATCCTTGTCCACAATGTTGACAAGCTAAAATAAAATTTTCAAACTTTGTAAAGAGTAACACCTTCAAAAGAAGGGTCAAGGTACAATAAATTTGGAACTCGAGCCGAGGGTCTCTCGAAAACAGTCGCTCTACCTGCCAAGATAAAGATCTGTGTGCACTCTACCCTCTCAGACCCCACGTTGTGAAACTTCACTGGATATATTGTTGTTGTTGTTGTTGAGGAAAAAGATCGCATAAAGCAATATGAGCCTATGAAATTTGAAAGAACGATAAAGGGGTGAATATTAATTTTCAGCTAATACTTTTGCGTAATATTTTTCCTTTTTAAAAGACATTATAATCTATGAAAAAAATTATAATGGTGTTGTCCGACTAGCTCGCTCCCACTGCGACTATTCCACAAGTACATGCTACCTCTCACCAGCACAAGTACCGATAACTCTATCCACCAAGGCCTAAGAAGATGGTAATAAATCACCTAAAGTCTTTGTCTCTGCTGGAATTTGAACCCGGGTCTCTTCAGTCACTTCATTGACAGCTAAGCTATGGGTTCTCTATCCCATTGAAAAGGTAAAAGATGTACTCTTTAAGGTATTAATTGTAATTCACTCTATGCTTGATTAACTAATACCTTTTCTATCTCTCAAATTAGTTTCAGAAGGCGCATTCCATATTCTATAAAATGAATAGAAGCACACAAACATTAAAAATTATCAAACTTAAACTGTAAAGTCGCAAACTTTAGCAAAAACATAAAGTAAAACTCCAATCTTCCTACAACAATATATAAGCAATCCAATACGAAAATGAACCTTGAACCTAACAGACAATAACCAATTCCATCAGCCAATATGAGACACCCTAACAAGAGTACGTATTGCAAACCAGAATAAATGATAAAAGTATCCATACTCTAACACAATTGGATAATTTTAGTGCCCATTTAGTCATGGATAGTTCTCACTTTTTTCTGAATTTTATTCGGGAAACTATTTAGACACAGAATTGTTACAATTTTCCATAATTCGAAAAACTTCAAAAAGCTGATTTCACAATTTTCACTCCAAATCACTCACAAAGATTCAAAAACAACTCCAATTTGTAATTTTTTTTCAAGCAAAGTTATACCACTAGACTGTGTCTAGCAGCCTTTTTATTGATAATAAAATTAATCCTCAAAAGAGAGAAGTACAAGCAACGAGGTCTAGACCTTAACTTACATATCCTAATGAGGTAACGAGCCTCCACTAATTAACTAGCGTGCAAAAAATAAGAGCTTGAGAGAACTAGAATTGTATTCATGTCCGAACACAACTCGATTTCCAAATATCATTTTCAACTTAGAAAACAAATATTTGTCTCAATTTAGTGATATAGTTTGACTAGTCACGGACAGGGGCGGATCTATTGTGTTCATTCTTGTTCGGTTGAACAAGCAGAATTTTTGGTAAAAAATCCTAGGGTTTTGACTTCTGATACCATTGTAATAATTTTCCTTGGGGAGTATTCTCATTATTACAAAATATTTATATTGTGTACAATAGAGGAATCCTAATTCGGTTAGGATCCTAATATACCATAAATATATATTTATCATAATTACACAATATACAGAGAATATTCGATGATTATTGGTAAAACACCAAAACGACTTGTGGCAACCGGAAAGTCTAGGATCTATGCAGCTGTTTTTAAGCTTGTGAAACTTGCTTTGGTGCTACCTGTAGCAACTGCAAGAGTTGAACGAGTTTCATCAGGGATGAAGCATGTTAAGAGTGAGCTGAGGAACAAGATGGGGATCAATGGTTAAATGATCGTCTTGTAACTTTTGTTGAGAGAGATATATTCATGAGTATAGATTCTCGAGAAATTTTAGATCATTTTCAAAAAATGAGCACAAGAAAACATGAATTGTAAGATTGTTAATATTTTATTATCAGTGTAAAAACTTTATTGAATTTTATGAATTTATGTTTATAAAGATTGTTGTCTAGTTTTATTGCATCAAAGAGTAATATTTTTTGAATTTTTTTCTATATATTTCGAACAACCACCTCAAAACTCGTAGATCCGCCACTGGTCACGGAGTTTATAAAAGAAAAAGAACATATATATTTGTGTAGCCGTAAATCATTTTCATTAAGGGTAAAAGAACAAGTTTAAAGTTAAATTATATTTAAATATAGGAAAGTGTGTCTGGGACAGACGAGTACTACTTTTTTTTCAAATTCACTTATAAAAAAGTGTCATTTCGGTAGTAAATAAATGGGAGCTCACCATAGTTGAAGCATTATTATTCGGAGATGATTGTCTAAAAGTGGTACCATCAGGTTCAACAGTCCAACCAGCTTGTCTAGCAAGTGCGGCAAGTACATCATTCATATCAGCACGAACAGGTAGTGGATAATTCCCGTATTGACGTAGTCCAGCAAGCATTCGACTCGTAATTGCTCGCCTGTGACGTTCTCGAAGCTTCGTTCGTTCCTTCTCTTTTTCTCTCTCTTTTCTGCTCTTATTTGTAGTTCCGGTGGTGGTGGTGGCGGCGAAGCCGCGGAGACGGCGAGGTTGGGGATTCGGGTTTGGATCATTATTCGGGTTGGGAAATTGGGGATCCGGATCTTGGGTATTTTGAATGTGGTGGTTCATTCTTGCATGTTTTTATTCACACTGCACTCACTTATACCTTGCATTTTTCTTTCTGGTTACATTGCAAATATTTTTGTTCTCATAAGAAAAACAAAAAAGAAATATATTTTATTCCGAGATACTTCTATTGAGATGATACTTCTATTGTCCCATATTAATTGTTAATGTTACTTAAAATATTTGTCTCATAATATTTTTTATTAAGTGGAGCTCAGTCTAATCTAGTACTTTTATTGATTTATAGAGATTACGGGTGTTGACACCCAATTATGTCTCTCTATTTCAATTATTTATCATAAGATTAAACTATTTTTTTACACCACAACTTTATTTTTTTATAAATATATACATATGCATACATAAATAATGAATTTAATATTCTCAAAATAAACGCTATTTATTACTATTATTATCTTTATTCGCATTTTTTTTACTATCGTGACGTTTTTATCATACTCATAATTTTTTATCCTAATATTCTATGTTTTAAGCATATTTGCTAGAATAGATGTCCTAATTCATCTTTAAAATAATTAGGTGGCGACTCCTTAAAAATAAATTTAGGAATCAACATACGTAGTACACCGTTTTCGACTCCGGTTAAAATGAGGTATTACAACGGGTAGGTTGGAGTCTTATCGCAGTTGTACAATTTGAATCATTAGCCATATGTTTCAGACTCGACAGCCAACTTAAACACACATACATATGTAGATTTCTAGTGACAATACATCGCGGATCCATGTATATATCATCTGCTAATACACGATCGAGGTTTTTGAACATAACTTCGATAGGCGAGAGGTGTAAGCACCGCGAGGTGTTCAAGTTCTTTGTGTTAGCTTATCTTATTTTTCTTGAATTGAAATCAGTTCAAATGGAAGAAACAAATCTGTTGATAAACGAATTCCAATTTGTGTGTGAGTGGTGAGTGGTCTCTTTCATTTCATCAGCATTTGCATAGTTCATACATTTGATTCGTTCACTTGATCAGATTAAGGCAATGGGTGTCGATCCGCCTCAATGAGATTTGGAGCAAAATTCAGATGATATTAATTATTTTTATCCTTAATATTAGTGTTTTTGAATATAATCAATATTGATTAGACTACAATCTAGTGGAGAGAGATACGGGTTATAAAGTAGTAAAAGTACACTTTTATTTATGATATTTTAAGGCGTGCAATGTGATAACTAATATGGGACGGAGAAAGTACGCAATAACCATCCAAACAAGCTAGTCAACTTGAGAAAAGAAAAGATGAATTTGGTTAAATTCGGTGATTTAAAAGCGCTTTAGGATTCGTCTTGGGGCTCGTCAGAGGTGGCAATGGTAAAACGCCAGGCTTAGTTACGAGGCTTACGCCTAGTGTCCGTATGCGTCATAAAGACGCCTAACGCCCAATGCTCGGGGCTCACCTAAGAGTTCTTACACACATTATTTGTCAAATTTCTCATTAACATTATTAACCCTCGTAATTCTTTATTAAAGGGATGATGTTTAATAATTTTTTCATCTATAGAAATAAGGCGATTGAGAGTAACTCGAATAACAAATCGTAGTATTGCATATTTATTATTTGAGAATATTGTGAGAGTAATATCACTTAACAAGCGAAATTTGCATCTTCACTTGTCATTGGTCTTCATGTTTTTGTCCTACGTCTCAAAATTATCAAAGTTTATTATTTTGCTATTTGAAAATAATTTTATTTTTATTCATGAAGGAGTGGTGTTTTAATTATAATATGATAAAGTTTATTGATTATTTTCTTTTGAGGGAGGTAAATTGCATAGTATATATGATAGTAATATGCTTTAAGAAATTATAATTATTTTATTGTTTGAAAGTTAAGAGGTTAGAGTTGATTTGCAAATTATAATAGCTTTTAAATCATTTGCTTTATTTATACTTGTACAATCATGTTAGAAGTTTTATTTTCTCTGAGTTTCTTTAATCAAAATTTTAATTTTTTCAAAATTATTTTATATATGTTTTATAATTTTTGTGTTATACTATTTTACTATATTATAAATTTTAAAAATCCAAAGGGTTTACGCCCCGTGCCTAGGGGCTTACGCCTCACCCCTTACTAATTAAAATGTCTCAGTCTTTTAAAAAACTTGTTAAGTTGATGGTTTCAAGTTCAAAGAAAGAGGGAATTGCATCTTATGCAATCTCTTGTATGAATCTTTAATACACCTCATGAATTCTTGTTAAGATTGAAAATACAAAAGAAACGAAGATCCCTAACTGGGGTTGTTGAGAAAATAGAGAGAGAAAATCTTTTATTCTGATGAGATTGAAAGAATGAAAATGAAAGAATGCGTCCAGAAGGATCCAATGATTCTTTCATACAAATGGGCCAAAATAAACTAAATTAAAATTGGGCTAAAACAAAACAAACTGAAATTACAAGTGAAACAGTATAATACATAAATACATGGTAGTGAAAATATCACATGGGATCCACTACATATGATTGTGTATTTGAAATTCACAAGTTGAAGGGGCTTGAACACCCAACTTGAGCAAAATAGAGTGATGGACAATCCCAATTAAGGGCTTGGTGAAGACATCAGCCAACTGAACAGTAGTAGGAATATGATGAAGTTGAACCAGACCCTCTAGAAGCTTGATGCGGATGAAATGACAGTCCACCTCAACATGCTTAGTTCATTTGTGAAACACATGGTTCTTAGCAATGTGAATTGCAGTCTGGTTATCACAATATACAGGTACAGGACAAGAAACTTGAATATCAAAATCAGAAAGAAGTCTTAATAACCACACCAATTCAACAACAACCTTGCTCACAGACCGGTATTCAGCTTCAGCCGAGGACAAAGATACAACAAGTTGCTTCTTTGCTTTCCATGAAATAAAAGAACCACCCAAAATGACATAGAAATCAGTAACAAATCTTCTTCTATCAGGGCAAGCAGCCTAGTCACTATCACAATAGGCAGAGATGGAGAAACCAGGTGAATTAGAGAAGAAAACACCAATATGAGCAGTCCCTTTGAGATATCTAAGGAGATGCAGAGCAGCACTCATGTGAGACTGAGTACGTTTCTGCAAATATTGACGCAAATGCTGAAGAGCAACAGAAAAGTCAAATCTAGTGTGTATTAAAAAATAGTTTACCTATAAGACTTCTATATGATTCAGGATTGGGAAGAAGATCACCCATGCCAGCCTTCAATTTAACAGTCAAGTCCAAAGGGCAGGTAACAGAAGTGACAATATCACACTTAATAGCCTTTTAGAATGTCTCTGATGAATTTCTTCCGATGAAGTAACAAACCAGATGGAGAGTAACAAACCTCAATCCCTAGGAAATAATTGAGAGTCACCAAGTCCTTAATCTTAAACTGGGAGTCCAGGAAAGACTTGAGAGAAAATATAGCATCCAGATCACCAAACAAAATTATGTCATAAAAATGATCATTGTGAGAGTGAGAATAGCTTCTAGAGCATAGAGCTTGAGAAAGCTTGACATAGCACTACCTAGAAGTTTGTCTCAAATCATATAATATTTTTTGAAGGTGCAGATAAGCCAGGTGGGAGTTTCATGTAAACCTTCTCTTCCAAGTCACCATGTAAAAATGCATTGTTGACATCAAGTTGAAATAGGGGCCAACCTTTCTTAACAGCAACACCAACTAAGCATTTGACAATAGAGAACTTGATAATAGGATAGAAGGTCTCATTAAAATCTACACCCTCAACTTGAGTATCCCCCCTTACCACCAACCTAGCTTTACACCTTTCAATAGACACATCAGTCTTGTATTTGATTTTTTAAACCCACTTGCAATTAATAGACTTTTCCCAAAGGCACAACATACCAAGTATTATTAATTTTGTAAGACCTCAAACTTAGCTCCGTAGCCTTTTGCCAAGCAGGAACAGAAGCTACATGTTTGTAAGAATGTGGTTCTAATGCAGCAGAATTAACCATGTGATCAACACAAGCTGAATTAGAACTAGAGCCACACAAGGAAAGAGAAAGGTCATTGACAAAGTGCTGAAGGTGATATGGAGGAAGGTGAGTCCTGCCAGACTTCCTTGGATGAAAATAAGGACCATGAGGAGATTAGAATGTATCAGTAGAAGGAGGAGCAGGACATGAGATGTGTTGAATAGGAAAATCCTTAGGAATAAAAACAGGAGGTTTGGCAATGTTAGGTGAAGTGGCAGAAGTAAAAGGAAAAGATTGTTCATGAAAAATAACATCCCTAGAAATGAAAGTAATCTTGGTAGAGAGCTTGTAAAGTCTGTAGCCCTTTTTGTTGAGAGGGTATCCAATGAACATAAAAGGTTCAACCCTTGGCTAAAACTTATCTCTATAAAATTTAGAAACATTAGAGAAACAAAGACAGCCAAAGGTCCTGAAATGCAAGTAAGAAGGAGGGTGACCATACAGGAGCTCATAAGGGGTCTAGTCTTATTATGAATAAATTGTTAGGAAGATTTTAGTATTGTTTTAGAGGTTATTCTAGAGTCTTTTGTTTGTCTTTTAGTTGATTTGTACAGTATTATGCATATTGTTCTGTATTTTCAGGTTGTAAGCGATTCAGAAAGGAATAAGGTGAATTCGAAGGAAATAGGCGGCAATTGAGGGCAAGAATGCACATATGTTCACAAGAGCTAAGTCGAAGAAGTCGTGCGAAGCTCAAAAGGCAGTATAAACAAATTCCGGACGAAAAAAGAGGAGTTGTAGCGCTGGAGGCAAGAGCCGCTGCGCTGAAGAGCTGCGACACAAGAAGAAAGAGTCGTGGCGCCATACGTGCAGAAGCTAGAAGAAAAGTCATCATCGAAGGCACCGCGTGCCACATCACCAGAGAGCGCAGTTGGTTTCTACCAAAGAGGCATGCGGCGCACCACGACAAAGTCGCGACGTTACTTAACATGAGATGTCGAGCCAGTGTCTGCCCAAGCAGCGTCGCAATGCCATCACGGCCTCGACGATCGTAATGTTGCGAAAAACCTAATTTTTACAAGGGCAAGATGGTCCATTCCAAGGTGTTTCGTGATATAAGTTGGAGGAGGCAAATTTTAGGGATAATCACACATCGGAGGCAAGAAACAAGAGCGAAGGAGCAATTAGAGACATCGATTGTTCAAGTTCTTTTCATTTTCTTTATTTTAATTCGATTCACGTTGGATATTGAGTTAATTAGTTTTATTAGCATGTCTATGAGCAAATTACTTTTATTAGGGTATTTCGTCGATTCACTTGCAACTATGTTATGAATTAATGCATTGCTAGTATTTCTTCTTCATCTATTAATATCTATTCAACTTATGTTTATTGAATGAAAATTAATTGGTCATTAGTTTTCATTATCTATATGATTTCAAATCAAGATCGAAAAGGAAATTTGAATGTATTATAATTGATTAGACGTAGGTTTAATCTTGAATGAGAGTATCACGATTATCGTGTAGCTTTTAGGTTATTGATCTTAATCCTCCTATATGATTGAATTTATCATAAAAATATAGAAAATTCTCACTTAGGTTGAGTTTTTATGTCCTAACAAGAATATAGAACATCTCAGTTACTCTGCTATCTTAATAAGAAGAAGAATCGCTAGTCTTGCATTAATGAATGATAGAGTGGAAATTTAATGAGATTGGAAACCCTAAGTTTTTTCATTACTGAATTAAACTTCGTGTGTTTTCATTACTAGTTTAATTCTTGTGATTTACTCTTATTTGTTAATTCTTTAGTTTAGAAATCACAACTTTTATTCGTTTGTCAAATATAAACCAAATATTAGTTAGTTGGTAATTGATAATTCGATCTTTGTGGGCGATACTCGGTCTTTAGAATTTATTACAAATTGTGATACGACTGACTTGCGTAGTATCTAGAAATACCACAACAAGTTTTGGCGTCGTTTCGGG
This sequence comes from Przewalskia tangutica, assembly GCA_029844215.1. Lineage (NCBI taxonomy): Eukaryota > Viridiplantae > Streptophyta > Magnoliopsida > Solanales > Solanaceae > Przewalskia > Przewalskia tangutica. The sequence continues at coordinate 8,148,339 of CM056718.1, read as the reverse complement.
GACTAAGTATTATCAATATCAAATTAATTAATTTTATTTCTAATTTTATTGTTCTTAGAACACATTTTTGCCTTGATATGCGTGTATTGATTTTGATCAATTTTAGGTAGCTTTGTTTTATGCGAAGGGGAAGTGGAGCAGATAATATTGTTTCTCCGAATACGGAAATTGAGAAAGCGTGCAAGCGAATCGAAAGAACAAAAGCGTGGATTCAACAACAATGGCAAATCAACATGATAATAATGGGTTGAATGGAGAGTACCAACATACATGATAGAACGGCCCGAGAATCTGCCGCACGGAGCTTACGAGACTATATATTACCAATCTATTGAGTGCGAATGCATAATACCACCGGTGTGGGCAATCCTGAGATAGTTCATAACATAGTTTAGTTTGGTGGATTGCCCTCGTAAGATCCGCAGCGTGTATTTGGCAAACTTTTTGGAGTTATGTGCCACATTTAAATATAATGGTGTTCGATTATGTCATTAGGTTGAGGCTATTTCCATTCTCACTCGTGACCGAGCCAAAAGTCGGTTGAACTCTCTTCAGAAAATTCTATTACTACTTTGAAAGAATTGGCTCGTAAATTTCTTGTCAAGTCTGCAACAAGTGGGATGTGAAATTTATGGGAACCACATACTTTTGATCATCGCAACAAGTGGATCCCAATAATGTCCCTATGGATCGAGCACGCAGTGCGAGCGATTTTGAGGCCCTACAACAACTCATTCTCTAACACTTACAATCTTGGGTGGAGGAATCACCCTAATTTTTCATGGAGAAATAGCGTAACCAGCGACGCTTTGAGGCGGTAAAGCCGTCATCTCAAACCGCCACCACAAGTTCAACAAGATGATCCCAATTAATTGCAGCGGCCTTGTTGACCCTTACCATTCTCAAACCCAGTTCATGATCAAACGAGATCATCCATTAGGAACTTGGAGACACGGTGGGACAACTTGCAAATATGTTGAACAGCAGTTGCGAGGATTACGCCTAGCAATCTTGCTGTGAACTCGAAGGAGCGATGTCGTGCCATCACCGGCGAGTGGCAAATAAGTGGAGCATTCTACAACTCAATCACGTGTTGAAAAGAATGACGAGTTGGGAGAGACATCCGGTTTGGAGAAAGAGGGGTTCAAGACCACCCTACTACGTAAAAGGCACCATCACGGTTATTGTTGACCCCCAAATCAATTTCATATCCTCAAAGACTTGGAAGAATTCTCTTGATAAACAGTTTTCAGTGTTCAAGAAGTTGTACATCAACACTCTCTTTATCGAGGCCCAGAGTAGATGCCAGATTACTTGAAATTTATGAAGAAAATTCTCTTTAAAAAAGAAAGCTAAAGGAGTATGAAACCGTGGTATTAACGGAGGAGTGCAATGATATTTTGCAAAGAAGTTTCCAAAAGTTGAGAGATCCATGGAGTTTCACTATACCTGCACTATAGGAAATTTTGAATGCAAGAATGTCTTGTGTGATTTGGGGCAAGTATAAATTTAATGCCTCTTTCGTGTTTCGTAGACTTGGTTTGGGTGAAGCTAGGCCTATAATTGATGACACTATAGCTCATGAGACCAAACATTAAAGCATCCGGTATCATTGAAGATGTGCTAGTAAAAGTGGATAAGTTCATCTTTTACATTGATTTCATTATTCGGATATAAAAGAAGATGAAAATATGTCCATCATCCTAGGTTGGAGTCTTATCGCGGTTGTACAATTTGAATCATTAGCCATATGTTTCAGACTCGACACCAACTTAAACACACATACATATGTAGATTTCTAGTGACAATACATCGCGGATCCATGTATATATATCATGCTAATACACGATCGAGGTTTTGAACATAACTTCGATGGCGAGAGGTGTAAGCCGCGAGGTGTTCAAGTTCTTTGTGTTAGCTTATCTTATTTTTCTTGAATTGAAATCGGTTCAAATGGAAGAAACAAATCTGTTGATAAACGAATTCCAATTTGTGTGTGAGTGGTGAGTGGTCTCTTTCATTTCATCATTTGCATAGTTCATACATTTGATTCGTTCACTTGATCGATTAAGGCAATGGGTGTCGATCCGCCTCAATGAGATTTGGAGCAAAATTCGGATGATATTAATTATTTTTATCCTTAATATTAGTGTTTTTGAATATAATCAATATTGATTAGACTACAATCTAGTGAGAGAGATACGGGTTATAAAGTAGTAAAAGTACACTTTTTATTTATGATATTTTAAGGCGTGCAATGTGATAACTAATATGGGACGGAGAAAGTATGCAATAACCATCCAAACAAGCTAGTCAACTTGAGAAAAGAAAAGATGAATTTGGTTAAATTCGGTGATTTAAAGCGCTTTAGGATTCGTCTTGGGGCTCGTCAGAGGTGGCATCGTAAAACGCTTGGGCTTAGTTACGTGAGGCTTACGCCTAGTGTCCGTATGCGTCATAAAAGACGCCTAACGCCCAATGCTCGGGGCTCACCAAGAGTTCTTACACAAATTATTTGTCAAATTTCTCAGCTAACATTATTAACCCTCGTAATTCTTTATTAAAGGGATGATGTTTAATAATTTTTTTCATCTATAGAAATAAGACGATTGAGAGTAACTCGAATAACAAATCGTAGTATTGCATATTTATTATTTGAGAATATTGTGAGTAATATCACTTAACAAGCGAAATTTGCATCTTCACTTGTCATTGGTCTTCATGTTTTTGTCCTACGTCTCAAAATTATCAAAGTTTATTATTTTGCTATTTGAAAATAATTTTATTTTTATTCATGAAGGAGTGGTGTTTTAATTATAATATGATAAAGTTTATTGATTATTTTCTTTTGAGGGAGGTAAATTGCATAGTATATATATGATAGTAATATGCTTTAAGAAATTATAATTATTTTATTGTTTGAAAGTTAAGAGGTTAGAGTTGATTTGCAAATTATAATAGCTTTTAAATCATTTGCTTTATTTATACTTGTACAATCATGTTAGAAGTTTTATTTTCTCTGAGTTTCTTTAATCAAAATTTTAATTTTTTCAAAATTATTTTATATATGTTTTATAATTTTTGTGTTATACTATTTTACTATATTATAAATTTTAAAAATCCAAAGGGTTTACGCCAGTGCCTGGGCTTACGCCACCCTTACTAATTAAAATGTCTCGATCTTTTAAAAACTTGTTAAGTTGATGGTTTCAAGTTCAAAGAAAGAGGAATTGCATCTTATGCAATCTCTTGTATGAATCTTTAAAACACCTAATGAATTCTTGTTAAGATTGCGAAAATACAAAAGAAACGAAGATCCCTAACTGGGGTTGTTGAGAAAATAGAGAGAGAAAATCTTTTATTCTGATGAGATTGAAAGAATGAAAATGAAAGAATGCGTCCAGAAGGATCCAATGATTCTTTCATACAAATGGGCCAAAAATAAACCAGAAATTAAAATTGGGCCTAAAACAGAAACAAAACTGAAATTACAAAGTGGCTCGTATAGAAATACATAAATACATGGTAGTGAAAATATCACATGGGATCCACTACATATGATTGTGTATTTGAAATTCACAAGTTGAAGGGGCTTGAACACCCAACTTGAGCAAAATAGAGTGATGGACAATCCCAATTAAGGGCTTGGTGAAGACATCAGCCAACTGAACAGTAGTAGGAATATGATGAAGTTGAACCAGACCCTCTAGAAGCTTGATGCGGATGAAATGACAGTCCACCTCAACATGCTTAGTTCATTTGTGAAACACATGGTTCTTAGCAATGTGAATTGCAGTCTGGTTATCACAATATACAGGTACAGGACAAGAAACTTGAATATCAAAATCAGAAAGAAGTCTTAATAACCACACCAATTCAACAACAACCTTGCTCACAGACCGGTATTCAGCTTCAGCCGAGGACAAAGATACAACAAGTTGCTTCTTTGCTTTCCATGAAATAAAAGAACCACCCAAAATGACATAGAAATCAGTAACAAATCTTCTTCTATCAGGGCAAGCAGCCTAGTCACTATCACAATAGGCAGAGATGGAGAAACCAGGTGAATTAGAGAAGAAAACACCAATATGAGCAGTCCCTTTGAGATATCTAAGGAGATGCAGAGCAGCACTCATGTGAGACTGAGTACGTTTCTGCAAATATTGACGCAAATGCTGAAGAGCAACAGAAAAGTCAAATCTAGTGTGTATTAAAAAAATAGTTTACCTATAAGACTTCTATATGATTCAGGATTGGGAAGAAGATCACCCATGCCAGCCTTCAATTTAACAGTCAAGTCCAAAGGGCAGGTAACAGAAGTGACAATATCACACTTAATAGCCTTTTAGAATGTCTCTGATGAATTTCTTCCGATGAAGTAACAAACCAGAGGAGAGTAACAAACCTCAATCCCTAGGAAATAATTGAGAGTCACCAAGTCCTTAATCTTAAACTGGGAGTCCAGGAAAGACTTGAGAGAAAATATAGCATCCAGATCACCAAACAAAATTATGTCATAAAAATGATCATTGTGAGAGTGAGAATAGCTTCTAGAGCATAGAGCTTGAGAAAGCTTGACATAGCACTACCTAGAAGTTTGTCTCAAATCATATAATATTTTTTGAAGGTGCAGATAAGCCAGGTGGGAGTTTCATGTAAACCTTCTCTTCCAAGTCACCATGTAAAAATGCATTGTTGACATCAAGTTGAAATAGGGGCCAACCTTTCTTAACAGCAACACCAACTAAGCATTTGACAATAGAGAACTTGATAATAGGATAGAAGGTCTCATTAAAATCTACACCCTCAACTTGAGTATCCCCTTACCACCAACCTAGCTTTACACCTTTCAATAGACACATCAGTCTTGTATTTGATTTTTAAACCCACTTGCAATTAATAGACTTTTCCATAAGGCACAACATACCAAGTATTATTAATTTTGTAAGACCTCAAACTTAGCTCCGTAGCCTTTTGCCAAGCAGGAACAGAAGCTACATGTTTGTAAGAATGTGGTTCTAATGCAGCAGAATTAACCATGTGATCAACACAAGCTGAATTAGAACTAGAGCCACACAAGGAAAGAGAAAGGTCATTGACAAAGTGCTGAAGGTGATATGGAGGAAGGTGAGTCCTGCCAGACTTCCTTGGATGAAAATAAGGACCATGAGGAGATTAGAATGTATCAGTAGAAGGAGGAGCAGGACATGAGATGTGTTGAATAGGAAAATCCTTAGGAATAAAAACAGGAGGTTTGGCAATGTTAGGTGAAGTGGCAGAAGTAAAAGGAAAAGATTGTTCATGAAAAATAACATCCCTAGAAATGAAAGTAATCTTGGTAGAGAGCTTGTAAAGTCTGTAGCCCTTTTTGTTGAGAGGGTATCCAATGAACATAAAAGGTTCAACCCTTGGCTAAAACTTATCTCTATAAAATTTAGAAACATTAGAGAAACAAAGACAGCCAAAGGTCCTGAAATGCAAGTAAGAAGGAGGGTGACCATACAGGAGCTCATAAGGGGTCTAGTCTTATTATGAATAAATTGTTAGGAAGATTTTAGTATTGTTTTAGAGGTTATTCTAGAGTCTTTTGTTTGTCTTTTAGTTGATTTGTACAGTATTATGCATATTGTTCTGTATTTTCAGGTTGTGTTTATCTGTAAAGGAATAAGGTGAATTCAAGGAAATAGGCGGCAATTGAGGGCAAGAATGCACATATGTTCACAAGAGCTAAGTCGAAGAAGTCGTGCGAAGCTCAAAAGGCGATATAAACAAATTCGGACGAAAAAGAGGAGTTGTACCTGGAGGCAAGAGCCGCATACCAAGAGTGCGACACAAGAAGAAAGAGTCGTGGCGCCATACGTGCGTAAGCTAGAAGAAAAAGTCATCGTCGAAGGCACCGGCGGTGCCACATCACCAGAGAGCGCATTGGTTTCTACCAAAGAGGCACTGCGGCGCACTCGACAAAGTCGCGACGTTACTTAACATGAGATGTCGAGCCGTTGCGCGCCAAGCGTCGCAATGCCATCCCGGCCTCGACGATCGTAATGTTGCGAAAAACCTAATTTTTACAAGGGCAAGATGGTCCATTCCAAGGTGTTTTCGTGATATAAGTTGGAGGAGGCAAATTTTAGGGATAATCACACATCGGAGGCAAGAAACAAGAGGCGAAGGAGCAATTAGAGACATCGATTGTTCAAGTTCTTTTCATTTTCTTTATTTTAATTCAGTTCACGTTGGATATTGAGTTAATTAGTTTTATTAGCATGTCTATGAGCAAATTACTTTTATTAGGGTATTTCGTCGATTCACTTGCAACTATGTTATGAATTAATGCATTGCTAGTATTTCTTCTTCATCTATTAATATCTATTCAACTTATGTTTATTGAATGAAAATTAATTGGTCATTAGTTTTCATTATCTATATGATTTCAAATCAAGATCCGAAAAGGGAAATTTGAATGTATTATAATTGATTAGACGTAGGTTTAATCTTGAATGAGAGTATCACGATTATCTGTGTAGCTTTTTAGGTTATTGATCTTAATCCTCCTATATGATTGAATTTATCATAAAAATATAGAAAATTCTCACTTAGGTTGAGTTTTTATGTCCTAACAAGAATATAGAACATCTCAGTTACTCTGCTATCTTAATAAGAAGAAGAATCGCTAGTCTTGCATTAATGAATGATAGAGTGGAAATTTAATGAGATTGGAAACCCTAAGTTTTTTCATTACTGAATTAAACTTCGTGTGTTTTCATTACTAGTTTAATTCTTGTGATTTACTCTTATTTGTTAATTCTTTAGTTTAGAAATCACAACTTTTATTCGTTTGTCAAATATAAACCAAATATTAGTTAGTTGGTAATTGATAATTCAGTCTTTGTGGACGATACTCGGTCTTACCGAATTTATTACAAATTGTGATACGTACACTTGCGTAGTATCTAGAAATACCACAACAAGTTTTTGGCGTCGTTTCCAGGGACTAAGTATTATCAATATCAAATTAATTAATTTTATTTCTAATTTTATTGTTCTTAGAACACATTTTTGCCTTGATATGCGTGTATTGTTTTTGATCAATTTTAGGTAGCTTTGTTTTATGCGAAGGGGAAGTGGAGCAGACAATATTGTTTCTCTGAATACGGAAATTGAGAAAACGTGCAAGCAGAATCGAAAGAACAAAAGAAGCGTGGATTCAACAACAATGGCAAATCAACATGATAATAATGGGTTGAATGGAGGAGTACCAACATACATGATAGAACCAGCCCAGAATCCTGCTGCACGGAGCTTACGAGACTATATATTACCAACTGTTACAGGAGTGCAGAAATGCATAATACCACCAGCTGTGGGGGCAATCCTGCAGATAGTTCATAACATAGTTTAGTTTGGTGGATTGCCCTCAGAAGATCCGCACATGTATTTGGCAAACTTTTTGGAGTTATGTGCCACATTTAAATATAATGGTGTTACTGATTATGTCATTAGGTTGAGGCTATTTCCATTCTCACTCAGGGACCGAGCCAAAAGCTGGTTGAACTCTCTTCAGGAAAATTCTATTACTACTTTGAAAGAATTGGCTCAGAAATTTCTTGTCAAGTGCAGACACAAGTGGGATGTGAAATTTATGGGGAACCACATACTTTTGATCATTGCACAACAGTGGATCCCAATAATGTCCCTATGGATCAGGCACAAGTGCAGACAGTTTTCAGAGGCCCTACAACAACTCATTCTCTAACACTTACAATCTTGGGTGGAGGAATCACCCTAATTTTTCATGGAGAAATAGCCAGAACCAGCAGCCACAGTTTCAAGGGCAGTAAAGCTTCGTCATCTCAGCAGCCCTGGCCACAAGTTCAACAAGATGATCCCAATTAATTGCAAGCAGCCTTGTTGACCCTTACCAATTCTCAAACCCAGTTCATGACTGAAACGAGATCATCCATTAGGAACTTGGAGACACAGGTGGGACAACTTGCAAATATGTTGAACAACAGATTGCAGGGGATTCTGCCTAGCAATACTGTTGTGAACTCGAAGGAGCAGTGTCAGGCCATCACCTTGAGGAGTGGCAAATAAGTGGAGCATTCTACAACTCAATCACATGTTGAAAAGAATGACGAGTTGGGAGAGACATCTGGTTTGGAGAAAGAGGGGGTTACTGAAGACCACCCTACTACAGAAAAGGCACCATCAGCGGTTATTGTTGACCCCCAAATCAGAATTTCATATCCTCAAAGACTTCAGAAGAATTCTCTTGATAAACAGTTTTCCAGTGTTCAAGAAGTTGTACATCAACACTCTCTTTATTGAGGCCCTAGAGTAGATGCCCAGTTACTTGAAATTTATGAAGAAAATTCTCTTTAAAAAAAGAAAGCTAAAGGAGTATGAAACCGTGGTATTAACGGAGGAGTGCAATGATATTTTGCAAAAGAAGTTTCCCCAAAAGTTGAGAGATCCATGGAGTTTCACTATACCCTGCACTATAGGAAATTTTGAATGCAAGAATGTCTTGTGTGATTTAGGGGCAAGTATAAATTTAATGCCTCTTTCTGTGTTTCGTAGACTTGGTTTGGGTGAAGCTAGGCCTATAACAGTGACACTATAGCTCGCAGACCAAACATTAAAGCATCCACGGTATCATTGAAGATGTGCTAGTAAAAGTGGATAAGTTCATCTTTTCTGTTGATTTCATTATTCTGGATATAAAAGAAGATGAAAATATGTCCATCATCCTAGGTTGGAGTCTTATCGCAGTTGTACAATTTGAATCATTAGCCATATGTTTCAGACTCGACAGCCAACTTAAACACACATACATATGTAGATTTCTAGTGACAATACATCGCGGATCCATGTATATATCATCTGCTAATACACGATCGAGGTTTTTGAACATAACTTCGATAGGCGAGAGGTGTAAGCACCGCGAGGTGTTCAAGTTCTTTGTGTTAGCTTATCTTATTTTTCTTGAATTGAAATCAGTTCAAATGGAAGAAACAAATCTGTTGATAAACGAATTCCAATTTGTGTGTGAGTGGTGAGTGGTCTCTTTCATTTCATCAGCATTTGCATAGTTCATACATTTGATTCGTTCACTTGATCAGATTAAGGCAATGGGTGTCGATCCGCCTCAATGAGATTTGGAGCAAAATTCAGATGATATTAATTATTTTTATCCTTAATATTAGTGTTTTTGAATATAATCAATATTGATTAGACTACAATCTAGTGGAGAGAGATACGGGTTATAAAGTAGTAAAAGTACACTTTTTATTTATGATATTTTAAGGGCGTGCAATGTGATAACTAATATGGGACGGAGAAAGTATGCAATAACCATCCAAACAAGCTAGTCAACTTGAGAAAAAGAAAAGATGAATTTGGTTAAATTCAGTGATTTAAAAGGCAGTTTTAGGATTCGTCTTGGGGCTCGTCCCGAGGTGGGGCACTGGTAAAACGCTTCGGGGCTTAGTTCTGTGAGGCTTACGCCCTAGTGTCCGACTGTACGTCATAAAGACGCCTAACGCCCAATGCTCGGGGCTCACCTAAGAGTTCTTACACAAATTATTTGTCAAATTTCTCAGCTAACATTATTAACCCTCGTAATTCTTTATTAAAGGGATGATGTTTAATAATTTTTTTCATCTATAGAAATAAGACGATTGAGAGTAACTCGAATAACAAATCGTAGTATTGCATATTTATTATTTGAGAATATTGTGAGAGTAATATCACTTAACAAGCGAAATTTGCATCTTCACTTGTCATTGGTCTTCATGTTTTTGTCCTACGTCTCAAAATTATCAAAGTTTATTATTTTGCTATTTGAAAATAATTTTATTTTTATTCATGAAGGAGTGGTGTTTTAATTATAATATGATAAAGTTTATTGATTATTTTCTTTTGAGGGAGGTAAATTGCATAGTATATATGATAGTAATATGCTTTAAGAAATTATAATTATTTTATTGTTTGAAAGTTAAGAGGTTAGAGTTGATTTGCAAATTATAATAGCTTTTAAATCATTTGCTTTATTTATACTTGTACAATCATGTTAGAAGTTTTATTTTCTCTGAGTTTCTTTAATCAAAATTTTAATTTTTTCAAAATTATTTTATATATGTTTTATAATTTTTGTGTTATACTATTTTACTATATTATAAATTTTAAAAATCCAAAGGGTTTACGCCCCGTGCCTAGGGGCTTACGCCTCACCCCTTACTAATTAAAATGTCTCAGTCTTTTAAAAAACTTGTTAAGTTGATGGTTTCAAGTTCAAAGAAAGAGGGAATTGCATCTTATGCAATCTCTTGTATGAATCTTTAAAACACCTAATGAATTCTTGTTAAGATTGCGAAAATACAAAAGAAACGAAGATCCCTAACTGGGGTTGTTGAGAAAATAGAGAGAGAAAATCTTTTATTCTGATGAGATTGAAAGAATGAAAATGAAAGAATGCGTCCAGAAGGATCCAATGATTCTTTCATACAAATGGGCCAAAAATAAACCAGAAATTAAAATTGCCAAAAATGTAAACAAAACTGAAATTACAAAGTGGCTCGTATAGAAATACATAAATACATGGTAGTGAAAATATCACATGGGATCCACTACATATGATTGTGTATTTGAAATTCACAAGTTGAAGGGGCTTGAACACCCAACTTGAGCAAAATAGAGTGATGGACAATCCCAATTAAGGGCTTGGTGAAGACATCAGCCAACTGAACAGTAGTAGGAATATGATGAAGTTGAACCAGACCCTCTAGAAGCTTGATGCGGATGAAATGACAGTCCACCTCAACATGCTTAGTTCATTTGTGAAACACATGGTTCTTAGCAATGTGAATTGCAGTCTGGTTATCACAATATACAGGTACAGGACAAGAAACTTGAATATCAAAATCAGAAAGAAGTCTTAATAACCACACCAATTCAACAACAACCTTGCTCACAGACCGGTATTCAGCTTCAGCCGAGGACAAAGATACAACAAGTTGCTTCTTTGCTTTCCATGAAATAAAAGAACCACCCAAAATGACATAGAAATCAGTAACAAATCTTCTTCTATCAGGGCAAGCAGCCTAGTCACTATCACAATAGGCAGAGATGGAGAAACCAGGTGAATTAGAGAAGAAAACACCAATATGAGCAGTCCCTTTGAGATATCTAAGGAGATGCAGAGCAGCACTCATGTGAGACTGAGTACGTTTCTGCAAATATTGACGCAAATGCTGAAGAGCAACAGAAAAGTCAAATCTAGTGTGTATTAAAAAAATAGTTTACCTATAAGACTTCTATATGATTCAGGATTGGGAAGAAGATCACCCATGCCAGCCTTCAATTTAACAGTCAAGTCCAAAGGGCAGGTAACAGAAGTGACAATATCACACTTAATAGCCTTTTAGAATGTCTCTGATGAATTTCTTCCGATGAAGTAACAAACCAGAGGGAGAGTAACAAACCTCAATCCCTAGGAAATAATTGAGAGTCACCAAGTCCTTAATCTTAAACTGGGAGTCCAGGAAAGACTTGAGAGAAAATATAGCATCCAGATCACCAAACAAAATTATGTCATAAAAATGATCATTGTGAGAGTGAGAATAGCTTCTAGAGCATAGAGCTTGAGAAAGCTTGACATAGCACTACCTAGAAGTTTGTCTCAAATCATATAATATTTTTTGAAGGTGCAGATAAGCCAGGTGGGAGTTTCATGTAAACCTTCTCTTCCAAGTCACCATGTAAAAATGCATTGTTGACATCAAGTTGAAATAGGGGCCAACCTTTCTTAACAGCAACACCAACTAAGCATTTGACAATAGAGAACTTGATAATAGGATAGAAGGTCTCATTAAAATCTACACCCTCAACTTGAGTATCCCCCCTTACCACCAACCTAGCTTTACACCTTTCAATAGACACATCAGTCTTGTATTTGATTTTTTAAACCCACTTGCAATTAATAGACTTTTCCCGCAAAGGCACAACATACCAAGTATTATTAATTTTGTAAGACCTCAAACTTAGCTCCCGTAGCCTTTTGCCAAGCAGGAACAGAAGCTACATGTTTGTAAGAATGTGGTTCTAATGCAGCAGAATTAACCATGTGATCAACACAAGCTGAATTAGAACTAGAGCCACACAAGGAAAGAGAAAGGTCATTGACAAAGTGCTGAAGGTGATATGGAGGAAGGTGAGTCCTGCCAGACTTCCTTGGATGAAAATAAGGACCATGAGGAGATTAGAATGTATCAGTAGAAGGAGGAGCAGGACATGAGATGTGTTGAATAGGAAAATCCTTAGGAATAAAAACAGGAGGTTTGGCAATGTTAGGTGAAGTGGCAGAAGTAAAAGGAAAAGATTGTTCATGAAAAATAACATCCCTAGAAATGAAAGTAATCTTGGTAGAGAGCTTGTAAAGTCTGTAGCCCTTTTTGTTGAGAGGGTATCCAATGAACATAAAAGGTTCAACCCTTGGCTAAAACTTATCTCTATAAAATTTAGAAACATTAGAGAAACAAAGACAGCCAAAGGTCCTGAAATGCAAGTAAGAAGGAGGGTGACCATACAGGAGCTCATAAGGGGTCTAGTCTTATTATGAATAAATTGTTAGGAAGATTTTAGTATTGTTTTAGAGGTTATTCTAGAGTCTTTTGTTTGTCTTTTAGTTGATTTGTACAGTATTATGCATATTGTTCTGTATTTTCAGGTTGTAAGCGATTCAGAAAGGAATAAGGTGAATTCGAAGGAAATAGGCGGCAATTGAGGGCAAGAATGCACATATGTTCACAAGAGCTAAGTCGAAGAAGTCGTGCGAAGCTCAAAAGGCAGTATAAACAAATTCCGGACGAAAAAAGAGGAGTTGTAGCGCTGGAGGCAAGAGCCGCTGCGCTGAAGAGCTGCGACACAAGAAGAAAGAGTCGTGGCGCCATACGTGCAGAAGCTAGAAGAAAAAGTCACTGTCGAAGGCACCGCGGTGCCACATCACCAGAGAGCGCAGTTGGTTTCTACCAAAGAGGCACTGCGGCGCACCCTGACAAAGTCGCGACGTTACTTAACATGAGATGTCGAGCCAGTGTCTGCCCAAGCAGCGTCGCAATGCCATCCTGGCCTCTGACGACTGTAATGTTGCGAAAAACCTAATTTTTACAAGGGCAAGATGGTCCATTCCAAGGTGTTTTCGTGATATAAGTTGGAGGAGGCAAATTTTAGGGATAATCACACATCGGAGGCAAGAAACAAGAGGCGAAGGAGCAATTAGAGACATCGATTGTTCAAGTTCTTTTCATTTTCTTTATTTTAATTCAGTTCACGTTGGATATTGAGTTAATTAGTTTTATTAGCATGTCTATGAGCAAATTACTTTTATTAGGGTATTTCGTCGATTCACTTGCAACTATGTTATGAATTAATGCATTGCTAGTATTTCTTCTTCATCTATTAATATCTATTCAACTTATGTTTATTGAATGAAAATTAATTGGTCATTAGTTTTCATTATCTATATGATTTCAAATCAAGATCCGAAAAGGGAAATTTGAATGTATTATAATTGATTAGACGTAGGTTTAATCTTGAATGAGAGTATCACGATTATCTGTGTAGCTTTTTAGGTTATTGATCTTAATCCTCCTATATGATTGAATTTATCATAAAAATATAGAAAATTCTCACTTAGGTTGAGTTTTTATGTCCTAACAAGAATATAGAACATCTCAGTTACTCTGCTATCTTAATAAGAAGAAGAATCGCTAGTCTTGCATTAATGAATGATAGAGTGGAAATTTAATGAGATTGGAAACCCTAAGTTTTTCATTACTGAATTAAACTTCGTGTGTTTTCATTACTAGTTTAATTCTTGTGATTTACTCTTATTTGTTAATTCTTTAGTTTAGAAATCACAACTTTTATTCGTTTGTCAAATATAAACCAAATATTAGTTAGTTGGTAATTGATAATTCAGTCTTTGTGGACGATACTCGGTCTTACCGAATTTATTACAAATTGTGATACGTACACTTGCGTAGTATCTAGAAATACCACAACAAGTTTTTGGCGTCGTTTCCAGGGACTAAGTATTATCAATATCAAATTAATTAATTTTATTTCTAATTTTATTGTTCTTAGAACACATTTTTGCCTTGATATGCGTGTATTGTTTTTGATCAATTTTAGGTAGCTTTGTTTTATGCGAAGGGGAAGTGGAGCATAATATTGTTTCTCCGAATACGGAAATTGAGAAAACGTGCAAGCGTAATCGAAAGAACAAAAGAAGCGTGGATTCAACAACAATGGCAAATCAACATGATAATAATGGGTTGAATGGAGAGTACCAACATACATGATAGAACCAGCCCGAATCCTGCTGCACGGAGCTTACGAGACTATATATTACCAACTGTTACAGGAGTGCAGAAATGCATAATACCACCAGCTGTGGGGGCAATCCTGCAGATAGTTCATAACATAGTTTAGTTTGGTGGATTGCCCTCGAAGATCCGCACATACGTATTTGGCAAACTTTTGGAGTTATGTGCCACATTTAAATATAATGGTGTTACTGATTATGTCATTAGGTTGAGGCTATTTCCATTCTCACTCGTGGACCGAGCCAAAAGCTGGTTGAACTCTCTTCAGAAAATTCTATTACTACTTTGAAAGAATTGGCTCGAAATTTCTTGTCAAGTGCATACTGAAGTGGGATGTGAAATTTATGGGAACCACATACTTTTGATCATTGCACAACAGTGGATCCCAATAATGTCCCTATGGATCAGGCACAAGTGCGACAGTTTCAGAAGCCCTACAACAACCCATTATCCAACACTTACAATCCTGGGTGGGGGAGTCACCCTAATTTTTCATGGAGAAACAGCCAGAACCAGCAGCCACAGTTCCAAGGGCAGTAAAGCCGTTATCTCAGCAGCCCTGGCCACAAGTTCAACAAGATGATCCCAATTAATTGCAAGCAGCCTTGTTGACCCTTACCAATTCTCAAACCCAGTTCATGATCAAACGAGATCATCCATTAGGAACTTGGAGACACAGTGGGACAACTTGCAAATATGTTGAACAAATGATTGCGGGATTACGCCTAGCAATCCGTTGTGAACTCGAAGGAGCGGTGTCAGCCATCACCTTGAGGAGTGGCAAATAAGTGGAGCATTCTACAACTCAATCACATGTTGAAAAGAATGACGAGTTGGGAGAGACATCTGGTTTGGAGAAAGAGGGGGTTACTGAAGACCACCCTACTACAGAAAAGGCACCATCAGCGGTTATTGTTGACCCCAAATCAGAATTTCATATCCTCAAAGACTTGAAGAATTCTCTTGATAAACAGTTTTCAGGTGTTCAAGAAGTTGTACATCAACACTCTCTTTATTGAGGCCCTAGAGTAGATGCCCAGTTACTTGAAATTTATGAAGAAAATTCTCTTTAAAAAAAGAAAGCTAAAGGAGTATGAAACCGTGGTATTAACGGAGGAGTGCAATGATATTTTGCAAAAGAAGTTTCCCCAAAAGTTGAGAGATCCATGGAGTTTCACTATACCCTGCACTATAGGAAATTTTGAATGCAAGAATGTCTTGTGTGATTTAGGGGCAAGTATAAATTTAATGCCTCTTTCTGTGTTTCGTAGACTTGGTTTGGGTGAAGCTAGGCCTATAACAGTGACACTATAGCTCGCAGACCAAACATTAAAGCATCCACGGTATCATTGAAGATGTGCTAGTAAAAGTGGATAAGTTCATCTTTTCTGTTGATTTCATTATTCTGGATATAAAAGAAGATGAAAATATGTCCATCATCCTAGGTTGGAGTCTTATCGCAGTTGTACAATTTGAATCATTAGCCATATGTTTCAGACTCGACAGCCAACTTAAACACACATACATATGTAGATTTCTAGTGACAATACATCGCGGATCCATGTATATATCATCTGCTAATACACGATCGAGGTTTTTGAACATAACTTCGATAGGCGAGAGGTGTAAGCACCGCGAGGTGTTCAAGTTCTTTGTGTTAGCTTATCTTATTTTTCTTGAATTGAAATCAGTTCAAATGGAAGAAACAAATCTGTTGATAAACGAATTCCAATTTGTGTGTGAGTGGTGAGTGGTCTCTTTCATTTCATCAGCATTTGCATAGTTCATACATTTGATTCGTTCACTTGATCAGATTAAGGCAATGGGTGTCGATCCGCCTCAATGAGATTTGGAGCAAAATTCAGATGATATTAATTATTTTTATCCTTAATATTAGTGTTTTTGAATATAATCAATATTGATTAGACTACAATCTAGTGGAGAGAGATACGGGTTATAAAGTAGTAAAAGTACACTTTTTATTTATGATATTTTAAGGGCGTGCAATGTGATAACTAATATGGGACGGAGAAAGTATGCAATAACCATCCAAACAAGCTAGTCAACTTGAGAAAAAGAAAAGATGAATTTGGTTAAATTCAGTGATTTAAAAGGCAGTTTTAGGATTCGTCTTGGGGCTCGTCCCGAGGTGGGGCACTGGTAAAACGCTTCGGGGCTTAGTTCTGTGAGGCTTACGCCCTAGTGTCCGACTGTACGTCATAAAGACGCCTAACGCCCAATGCTCGGGGCTCACCTAAGAGTTCTTACACAAATTATTTGTCAAATTTCTCAGCTAACATTATTAACCCTCGTAATTCTTTATTAAAGGGATGATGTTTAATAATTTTTTTCATCTATAGAAATAAGACGATTGAGAGTAACTCGAATAACAAATCGTAGTATTGCATATTTATTATTTGAGAATATTGTGAGAGTAATATCACTTAACAAGCGAAATTTGCATCTTCACTTGTCATTGGTCTTCATGTTTTTGTCCTACGTCTCAAAATTATCAAAGTTTATTATTTTGCTATTTGAAAATAATTTTATTTTTATTCATGAAGGAGTGGTGTTTTAATTATAATATGATAAAGTTTATTGATTATTTTCTTTTGAGGGAGGTAAATTGCATAGTATATATATGATAGTAATATGCTTTAAGAAATTATAATTATTTTATTGTTTGAAAGTTAAGAGGTTAGAGTTGATTTGCAAATTATAATAGCTTTTAAATCATTTGCTTTATTTATACTTGTACAATCATGTTAGAAGTTTTATTTTCTCTGAGTTTCTTTAATCAAAATTTTAATTTTTTCAAAATTATTTTATATATGTTTTATAATTTTTGTGTTATACTATTTTACTATATTATAAATTTTAAAAATCCAAAGGGTTTACGCCCCGTGCCTAGGGGCTTACGCCTCACCCCTTACTAATTAAAATGTCTCAGTCTTTTAAAAAACTTGTTAAGTTGATGGTTTCAAGTTCAAAGAAAGAGGGAATTGCATCTTATGCAATCTCTTGTATGAATCTTTAAAACACCTAATGAATTCTTGTTAAGATTGCGAAAATACAAAAGAAACGAAGATCCCTAACTGGGGTTGTTGAGAAAATAGAGAGAGAAAATCTTTTATTCTGATGAGATTGAAAGAATGAAAATGAAAGAATGCGTCCAGAAGGATCCAATGATTCTTTCATACAAATGGGCCAAAAATAAACCAGAAATTAAAATTGGGCCTAAAACAGAAACAAAACTGAAATTACAAAGTGGCTCGTATAGAAATACATAAATACATGGTAGTGAAAATATCACATGGGATCCACTACATATGATTGTGTATTTGAAATTCACAAGTTGAAGGGGCTTGAACACCCAACTTGAGCAAAATAGAGTGATGGACAATCCCAATTAAGGGCTTGGTGAAGACATCAGCCAACTGAACAGTAGTAGGAATATGATGAAGTTGAACCAGACCCTCTAGAAGCTTGATGCGGATGAAATGACAGCCCACCTCAACATGCTTAGTTCATTTGTGAAACACATGGTTCTTAGCAATGTGAATTGCAGTCTGGTTATCACAATATACAGGTACAGGACAAGAAACTTGAATATCAAAATCAGAAAGAAGTCTTAATAACCACACCAATTCAACAACAACCTTGCTCACAGACCGGTATTCAGCTTCAGCCGAGGACAAAGATACAACAAGTTGCTTCTTTGCTTTCCATGAAATAAAAGAACCACCCAAAATGACATAGAAATCAGTAACAAATCTTCTTCTATCAGGGCAAGCAGCCTAGTCACTATCACAATAGGCAGAGATGGAGAAACCAGGTGAATTAGAGAAGAAAACACCAATATGAGCAGTCCCTTTGAGATATCTAAGGAGATGCAGAGCAGCACTCATGTGAGACTGAGTACGTTTCTGCAAATATTGACGCAAATGCTGAAGAGCAACAGAAAAGTCAAATCTAGTGTGTATTAAAAAATAGTTTACCTATAAGACTTCTATATGATTCAGGATTGGGAAGAAGATCACCCATGCCAGCCTTCAATTTAACAGTCAAGTCCAAAGGGCAGGTAACAGAAGTGACAATATCACACTTAATAGCCTTTTAGAATGTCTCTGATGAATTTCTTCCGATGAAGTAACAAACCAGAGGGAGAGTAACAAACCTCAATCCCTAGGAAATAATTGAGAGTCACCAAGTCCTTAATCTTAAACTGGGAGTCCAGGAAAGACTTGAGAGAAAATATAGCATCCAGATCACCAAACAAAATTATGTCATAAAAATGATCATTGTGAGAGTGAGAATAGCTTCTAGAGCATAGAGCTTGAGAAAGCTTGACATAGCACTACCTAGAAGTTTGTCTCAAATCATATAATATTTTTTGAAGGTGCAGATAAGCCAGGTGGGAGTTTCATGTAAACCTTCTCTTCCAAGTCACCATGTAAAAATGCATTGTTGACATCAAGTTGAAATAGGGGCCAACCTTTCTTAACAGCAACACCAACTAAGCATTTGACAATAGAGAACTTGATAATAGGATAGAAGGTCTCATTAAAATCTACACCCTCAACTTGAGTATCCCCCCTTACCACCAACCTAGCTTTACACCTTTCAATAGACACATCAGTCTTGTATTTGATTTTTTAAACCCACTTGCAATTAATAGACTTTTCCCGCAAAGGCACAACATACCAAGTATTATTAATTTTGTAAGACCTCAAACTTAGCTCCCGTAGCCTTTTGCCAAGCAGGAACAGAAGCTACATGTTTGTAAGAATGTGGTTCTAATGCAGCAGAATTAACCATGTGATCAACACAAGCTGAATTAGAACTAGAGCCACACAAGGAAAGAGAAAGGTCATTGACAAAGTGCTGAAGGTGATATGGAGGAAGGTGAGTCCTGCCAGACTTCCTTGGATGAAAATAAGGACCATGAGGAGATTAGAATGTATCAGTAGAAGGAGGAGCAGGACATGAGATGTGTTGAATAGGAAAATCCTTAGGAATAAAAACAGGAGGTTTGGCAATGTTAGGTGAAGTGGCAGAAGTAAAAGGAAAAGATTGTTCATGAAAAATAACATCCCTAGAAATGAAAGTAATCTTGGTAGAGAGCTTGTAAAGTCTGTAGCCCTTTTTGTTGAGAGGGTATCCAATGAACATAAAAGGTTCAACCCTTGGCTAAAACTTATCTCTATAAAATTTAGAAACATTAGAGAAACAAAGACAGCCAAAGGTCCTGAAATGCAAGTAAGAAGGAGGGTGACCATACAGGAGCTCATAAGGGGTCTAGTCTTATTATGAATAAATTGTTAGGAAGATTTTAGTATTGTTTTAGAGGTTATTCTAGAGTCTTTTGTTTGTCTTTTAGTTGATTTGTACAGTATTATGCATATTGTTCTGTATTTTCAGGTTGTAAGCGATTCAGAAAGGAATAAGGTGAATTCGAAGGAAATAGGCGGCAATTGAGGGCAAGAATGCACATATGTTCACAAGAGCTAAGTCGAAGAAGTCGTGCGAAGCTCAAAAGGCAGTATAAACAAATTCCGGACGAAAAAAGAGGAGTTGTAGCGCTGGAGGCAAGAGCCGCTGCGCTGAAGAGCTGCGACACAAGAAGAAAGAGTCGTGGCGCCATACGTGCAGAAGCTAGAAGAAAAAGTCACTGTCGAAGGCACCGCGGTGCCACATCACCAGAGAGCGCAGTTGGTTTCTACCAAAGAGGCACTGCGGCGCACCCTGACAAAGTCGCGACGTTACTTAACATGAGATGTCGAGCCAGTGTCTGCCCAAGCAGCGTCGCAATGCCATCCTGGCCTCTAACGACTGTAATGTTGCGAAAAACCTAATTTTTACAAGGGCAAGATGGTCCATTCCAAGGTGTTTTCGTGATATAAGCTGGAGGAGGCAGATTTTAGGGATAATCACACATCGGAGGCAAGAAACAAGAGGCTAAGGAGCAATTAGAGACATCGATTGTTCAAGTTCTTTTCATTTTCTTTATTTTAATTCAGTTCACGTTGGATATTGAGTTAATTAGTTTTATTAGCATGTCTATGAGCAAATTACTTTTATTAGGGTATTTCGTCGATTCACTTGCAACTATGTTATGAATTAATGCATTGCTAGTATTTCTTCTTCATCTATTAATATCTATTCAACTTATGTTTATTGAATGAAAATTAATTGGTCATTAGTTTTCATTATCTATATGATTTCAAATCAAGATCCGAAAAGGGAAATTTGAATGTATTATAATTGATTAGACGTAGGTTTAATCTTGAATGAGAGTATCACGATTATCTGTGTAGCTTTTTAGGTTATTGATCTTAATCCTCCTATATGATTGAATTTATCATAAAAATATAGAAAATTCTCACTTAGGTTGAGTTTTTATGTCCTAACAAGAATATAGAACATCTCAGTTACTCTGCTATCTTAATAAGAAGAAGAATCGCTAGTCTTGCATTAATGAATGATAGAGTGGAAATTTAATGAGATTGGAAACCCTAAGTTTTTCATTCTCGAATTAAACTTCGTGTGTTTTCATTACTAGTTTAATTCTTGTGATTTACTCTTATTTGTTAATTCTTTAGTTTAGAAATCACAATTTTTATTCGTTTGTCAAATATAAACCAAATATTAGTTAGTTGGTAATTGATAATTCAGTCTTTGTGGACGATACTGGTCTTACGAATTTATTACAAATTGTGATACGTACACTGCGTAGTATCTAGAAATACCACAACAAGTTTTTGGCGTCGTTTCAGGGGACTAAGTATTATCAATATCAAAATAATTAATTTTATTTCTAATTTTATTGTTCTTAGAACACATTTTTGCCTTGATATCGTGTATTGTTTTGATCAATTTTAGGTAGCTTTGTTTTATGCGAAGGGAAGTGGAGCACAATATTGTTTCTCTGAATACGGAAATTGAGAAAGCGTGCAAGCGAATCGAAAGAACAAAAGAAGTGTGGATTCAACAACAATGGCAAATCAACATGATAATAATGGGTTGAATGGAGGAGTACCAACATACGTGATAGAACCATCCGTAATCCTGCCGCACGGAGCTTACGAGACTATATATTACCAACTGTTACGAGTGCAGAATGCATAATACCACCACCGTGGGGCAATCCTGCAGATAGTTCATAACATAGTTTAGTTTGGTGGATTGCCCTCGGAAGATCCGCATACGTGTATTTGGAAAACTTTTTGGAGTTATGTGCCACATTTAAATATAATGGTGTTACGATTATGTCATTAGGTTGAGGCTATTTCCATTCTCACTCGGGGACCGAGCCAAAAGTCGGTTGAACTCTCTTCAGAAAATTCTATTACTACTTTGAAAGAATTGCTCAGAATTTCTTGTCAAGTGCAGACACAAGTGGGATGTGAAATTTATGGGAACCACATACTTTGATCATCGCACAACATGGATCCCAATAATGTCCCTATGGATCGTGCACAAGTGCGAGCAGTTTGAGGCCCTACAACAACTCGTTCTCTAACACTTACAATCTTGGGTGGAGGAATCACCCTAATTTTTCATGGAGAAATAGCGAACCCAGCCACGCTTTCAAGGCGGTAAAGTCTTATCTCAGACCACGCCACAAGTTCAACAAGATGATCCCAATTAATTGCAGCGGCCTTGTTGACCGCTTACCAATTCTCAAACCCGATTCATGATCAAACGAGATCATCCATTAGAACTTGGAGACACGGTGGGACAACTTGCAAATATGTTGAACAACAGTTGCGAGGGATTACGCCTAGCAATAATCTGTTGTGAACTCGAAGAGCGATGTCGCCATCACCTCGAGGAGTGGCAAATAAGTGGAGCATTCTACAACTCAATCACGTGTTGAAAAGAATGACGAGTTGGGAGAGACATCTGGTTTGGAGAAAGAGGGTTCTTGAAGACCACCCTACTACGAAAAGGCACCATCACGGTTATTGTTGACCCAAATCAATTTCATATCCTCAAAGACTTGAAGAATTCTCTTGATAAACGCTTTTCTAGTGTTGAAGTTGTACATCAACACTCTCTTTATCGAGGCCCTAGAGTAGATGCGATTCTTGAAATTTATGAAGAAAATTCTCTTTAAAAAGAAAGCTAAAGGAGTATGAAACCGTGGTATTAACGGAGGAGTGCAATGATATTTTGCAAAAGAAGTTTCCCCAAAAGTTGAGAGATCCATGGAGTTTCACTATACCCTGCACTATAGGAAATTTTGAATGCAAGAATGTCTTGTGTGATTTAGGGGCAAGTATAAATTTAATGCCTCTTTCTGTGTTTCGTAGACTTGGTTTGGGTGAAGCTAGGCCTATAACAGTGACACTATAGCTCGCAGACCAAACATTGAAGCATCCACGGTATCATTGAAGATGTGCTAGTAAAAGTGGATAAGTTCATCTTTTCTGTTGATTTCATTATTCTGGATATAAAAGAAGATGAAAATATGTCCATCATCCTAGGGAGACCTTTCTTAGCTACAGGGCGAGCACTTATAGATATTGAAAAGGGCGAATTAAAACTTCGAGTCCATGGGGAAGAAGTGAGTTTCAACGTATTCAGGGCAACAACTGATCCAAGAGCAAGTGACGACTGTTTTTCCATTGATATGATTGCAAAAGTTGTTTCTGAGAAAAGTTTTAAGAGTACTGAAGCTCTTGAAGTAGTATTAACGCAATGCAAGAAAGATGACATTGAAGACACTGTGGAATATGCCAAGTGTGTGAACTCTAATGAGCCCGGCTATAGGAAGAAATATAAAAATATGTGGAAGAAAGAAAGAAGAAAGAAGAAAAAGTTTGTCATCCTCTTAAAAGCAATATGAAGAGGAAATATGCGTCCGGCTAAATGACGTTAACGACAGCGCTATTGGAAGGCAACCCAACATTTTAATTATTTTATTTTATTTTGTTTTGTTTGTTTTAAACAATCTCAATGCTTTGTTGTTTCTTGGTCTGTGTTTGTTATGTTTGGTGAATTGTGATCCAACTCTAGGGTGAAGCTATCATCCACAATACTAGCCCTATCAGCCGCCGCCGCCACCACCATTCTGATATCGATATTGTTTATTATGTAAGTCTTCGTTCCCTTGCGTTCTTTTTTCACATTGGGGATAATATGTCAACTAAGTTTGGGGGAGTCTTACTGTTTTGTGTTAGTAGTCGTTAGTTGTGTATGTTCAGTTGTTTGATTATTGTTAGTGTCTGTGTTTTGAGTGTCATACATCAATGAATCAAGATAATAATAATAGCACATTTGATTGAGTAAACACATGTGATAGAATTGGATGAAATTGATAGCCATGAAATGCATAAATCTATGTTCTTGAGTTAGATATGTCTTGAGTTTGATTTTGGTTATTAAAAAGTATGAAAACTTGAGCATGATTGGTGAATTTCGTGTACTCAAATATGGGTTTATGCATGATAGAATTTCAGAGTGAGAAAAGATGGTGGAAATTTTAGAACTTGCTTGCTAGACGAAATCCTAAATGATGCATGCTTAGGAAGATGATTTAGGTCATTTATTAAACGATTGAGCCTTTCAAGTCACCCTTAATTACATTAATCCCTAGTTACCCTTTTTGAGCCTTAAATGATCCTTCGTTGATTGATGTATATTTTGAGTCTACTTGAACCCCGTTACAATTTTTCCATCCCTTAAATTTTACCATGAGCATATAAGTATATGATTGGGGATTGGTTGTTGTAACTGGTATTTTAGATTGTGTGCTATCAATAGAAGTGTAAAAGATTGAGAAAAAGTCAATGAAAAAATAATAATATATAAACTACACTCTCCTTGTGCTTACATTGAAAAATAAGTTTGGGGGAGTGTAGTTCGAAAAAATTTGTTAAAAGTGTGAATTTTCTCAATCTAGAAAAGAAAGAAAAACAATTGGGGATTATTGTTGGTTTGTAATGTGAATATCAAGTTTGGTTGGTTGGTTTCTATGCTTATGGTAATTTTGAACATAAATGACATTTGATCTACCCGTGCCTAAGCCTAACGATATAACATATAAAAGTCATATTGATTCTTGAGCATGTGTTGCCTACATTAGTGGAGAGTAGCAAGTTAGCAAGCCTCTAGAATTTTGGCTTGATGGACCGTTGATGAAAATACATTGTGCATAAACTAATATTGAATACGTGTTTAAGTCAATAATCATGGTTGAGTGATCATATGCCTTAATAACTTTAAGCAAATTTGAGAAATTCCTAACTTGAAATTCTAGATAGCAAATTAGTGGCTAAAAGGTTCCTGAAGATTATATAGCATATTGTTCATGATCTTCGAGGCATAATCTATTGTGGTTGACTTGATTCATTTTTAGAGTTTGTGTTTTTCTTTTTAGGTGCCTATAGTTCTTTACTCGAGGACGAGTAAAGTTTAAGTTTTGGGTGTTTGTTAGGTAGATTTTAGTACTGTTTTAGAGGTTGTTCTAGAGAGTCTTTTAGTTGTTTTGTACAGTACTATGCGTATTATTTTGTGTTTTCAGGTTGTAAGCGATTCAGAAAGGAATAAGGCGAATTCGAAGGAAATAAGCGGTAATTGAGGGCAAGAATGCATATCTGGTCACAAGAGCTAAGTCGGAGAAGCCGTGGAAAGATTAGAAGGCAGTCTAAACAAATTCCAAATGAAAAAGGGCGAAAACCGTGGCACAAGAAGAGATAGCTACGACGCCGTACGTACAGAAGCTGGAAGAAAAAGTCATCATAGAAGGCGCCGCGGCGCCCAACCATCAGAGTCGCGGCGCTACATCACCCAAGAGCACAGTTGATTTCTGCCAAAGAGGTGTCGCGGCGCCACCCTGACAGAGCCGCGACACAACTTAACCCTACATGTCGAGCCATTTTTTGCTCAAACAGCGCCGCGACGCCAACGACTATAATGTTGCGGAAAACCTAATTTTTACGAGGGCAAAATGGTCCATTCCAGGGGTTTTTCGTGTTATAAGCTGGGGGAGGCAGATTTTAGGGATAATCACACATTAGAGGCAAGAAATAAGAGCCTAATGAGCAATTAGAGACATCGATTGTTCAAGTTTTTTTTCTTTTCTTTATTTTAATTCAGTTCATGTTGGATATTGAGTTAATTAGTTTTAATAACATGTCTATGAGCTAATTACTTTTATTAAGGTTTTCCGTCGATTCACATGAAACTCTGATATGAATTAATGCATTGCTAGTATTTCTTCTTCATCTATTAATATATACTCAACTTATGTTTATTGAATGAGAATTAATTGGCCATTAGTTTTCATTATCTAATTGATTTCAAATCAAGATCTGAAAAGGGATATTTGAATATGTTATAGTTGATTAGACGTAGGTTTAATCTTGAACGAGAGTATCACGATCGCATGTGTAGATTTTTAGGTTATTGATCTTAATCCTCCTATGTGATTGAATTTATCATAGAAATATAGAAAATTCTCACTTAGGTTGAGTTTTTATATGTCCTAACCAGAATATAGAACATCTCAGTTTACATGATATCTTAATAAGAAGAAGAATCGATAGTCTTGCATTAATGAATGATAGAGTGAAAAGTTGATGAGATTGAAAACCCTAATTTCGTTTATTACTGAATTAACTTCGTGTGTTTCATTACTTGTTTATTCCTGTGATTTACTCTTATTTGTTAATTCTTTAGTTTAGAAATCGCAACTTTTATTCGTTTGCCAAATAGAAACCAAAGATTAGTTAGTTGGAAATTGATAATTCAGTCTATGTGGACGATACTACGTCTTACCGAATTTATTATAAATTGTGATACGTACACTTGTGTAGCATCTAGAAATACCACGATAGAAACTTAAAAGAAAATTTATTTATAAGATATGTAGTTATTAACACACAGTCCCCCCCCCTGATGCGCGAAAAGATGCACACACTTTAACGCAAGTGCACGTTATCGTGACAAGTAATATAGTCTAGGTAAGACCGAATATCGTCCACAAGGATTAGTGTTCAAGTACCAATTATCTATCTTTTGGTATCTATTTGGTAACTGATATTTGATTTTGTTGTTTATAACTAACAATTATAAATACTAATTTAACTAATGTGTTTACTTCAGTAGTGATGGGAATAGGACTTCCAAGTCTCCTCAACTATCCGCTTATATTACTTATTAATGCAATGAATTATGGTTCTTCTTCTTTTGGAGCTAGCAGGTTTACTAAATCATTTTATACTTCCGTTAAGGCTATATAAACACTAAACCCCAGTATCACTCCTTTCTACCTTTCGGTGATAAGGATGACTTATAGGAGGATTAAGACCAAAAACCTAGTTAACCGTCACGCGCCATGCGTAAAATTAGGTGTTTAGACCTCTCGTTAACGCTACACAAGTAATTGAGGTATTTTCATCCCCAATCCAAAATATGTCTACCCAACTTACAAAGATATTCACAACCTCCTCCTTTCAAGTTTGATTAGAAATCATATAAATAATGATAATTAGTGATCAATTAATTACCAAGCATTCAAAGCAATTATTGGATAAATCTCAACAAGAAGAATAACCATAACCACGATCAATTCATAACATAAGTTTCTAGTGATTTAACATGGAAAGTTTATAATGGAATTAGTTCATAGCCATTGACACGACAAGAACTAATTCAATGTTCATCATAAAACGAAATAAAGAAAAGAAAAGAAAGAAAATACTTAAGAATGAGTCTCTAGCATCCAAGGGTTGTGTTGTGGAATATTTACAAGATGGATTGGTGGAAGGGTGGATGTAGAGTGGTGAATGGTGGAATGGAGAATGAATTCTTCTAATGATGTAGAGACTATTTATAGACCAAGAATCCTTTAGGTGAAGGGTTAAGAATTTGTAAGTAGGAAAAGTTATTAGAATCCTTTTAGGTAAGGGTTTTAAGGTAGGAAAAGTTATCCCTTTAGGTAGAAAAAGTTATCCCTTTAGGTAGGAAAAGTAATCCCTTTAAGAAACATGTCAAATTCGCCAGACTTCATAAATCCGCGTCGGCACTACTTGCGCAGATCGAAATACCAAAATCAAGAACTCGGGACTTTCAAGACATTGAGCCATGGCCGCTGACGCCGCGGCTCCGGTGACGTTTCAGCGATTCCGCCTCGCCGCTCTTTTTCGTTCGGACTTCATCTGATCTCCTCTATAATTTCCGGAACTTCTTAGACTTCATTTCTTGGCCCTTTTAGTGTGCAATTTCATCTCATTTATGCTCATTTCATCTCCTTTTCGTCATTTCTCCATTTTTTACCGTTGTGACACAAAAGAAAGAAAAACGACCCTAATACTATACTAAACATAAATAAAATGAGTAAAATACTAACTAAAAATGACTCAAAAAGTGTATATAAAATACACCGATCAAATACCCCCAAACTTAACATTTGCTCGCCCTCGAGCAAAGATCAAAAGAAAGAAATAAAGGCACAAGGAAAAAGAAACTAGAAAGACTCAACGACATTAATCACTTTGCTGCATTGTTGTTACTTAGAAAAACATGAAGGTTAGCAGAATAATATGCAGGAACATATAGCATGAATTTTTAGCATTCTAAACACTCAAGTCAGATATTTCGCAAATTCAATTTAATCATGCTCAATGGAAGTAAAAATACCTAACTATGCATGTCAATTTCAAAATCATCTGGCATGTTCACTTGCTATTCTCCACTAATCATGGATATGCATATAAGAGATCTTCAGGACTTTTCAGGGTTGTAATGTAGGCTTAGGCAGTGGTAGGTAAAAATAAGTATTTAGGCTCAATTTACGTACCATAAGATCTTTTTCTTTCAACTCTTCCCTTTTCTTTTGATTCTCTTTTTCACTTCATACCTATCTTTCCCCTCTTTTGTTTTAAGAGAATGAGGTGTATGATGAATAGCAGGCACCCCCAAACTTAGGCTTTTGCCTATTTATTATTACTTTTTCATTGGGGTGCATAAAAATTGTTTACTCTCTTTTGTTTCTTTTTCAACACTTTATATTCCAAACATCTCAATTTTTCACTTATGACACAAGTATGGAATTATAGGGTGTCAAATAAAGGTCTTATTTTTAGGCTCAAAGGGGCTGACTAGGGATATAATTTGACTGTCAGGGATAGGCAAAGAATGGTAAGAAAGGGCTAACAAAGAAATGTCTGAGTCATCTCTAACACGATATCCTAACTATTTCGCCTCAAATAGCAAGCAAGCAGACACATAGGTTTAATCACTAACAATGCATAAATCAAGCAAGATACCCCAAATAGTTCGATTTCATGAATTTTTGGCATATCTATCCTAAGTGTTCAGATGGTTGCTTTTAATTCCATTACATTATGCTACTTTACTTCACTAGGCATTTCACATAACTACAGCATGCATGATCTTAAAAAAAAAATTATGACTCAAACAAAATACTTTAAAAAAAAAATAAAAAAAAACAAAACAAATCAAAAAGACTCAAAAATAATAAAACATCCCCCCAAACTTAAATCACACATTGTCCCCAATGTGTGCATGACTCAAAAAAATATGGACAACTTACTGACACAACACAGCGGTCATAACGGAGGTCTAGGAGGAAAATTCGAATTTGCACTAACTGGTTTACGAAGTTCGCGCGACACTGAGATTCAGCGGCTACTGCTAAGATCTTGTCTGGCTCTCAGCCGGCTGGCCGCTGGCACCATACGACGACAGCTTTTCCTTCTTTTCTTTTTTTTTTGCTCCTTTTCCTCGCTTTAGCTTTGACCCACTGTCATCCAACAACACAAAACAAGAACCCAAGACCGTGAGACTCTTCAAGACAAAATAAAATAAAATAAACTAAAGACAGAAATTAAAATAACATAATTAAAAACATTGGGTTGCCTCCCAACAAGCGCTGTCTTTAACGTCTTTTAGCCGGACGTAATTAACCTTTACGAGTGCCTATTGGATCCTTCTTCGAACTGCTTGCAATCCGCAGAGTTATTGTTGCAGGTCTCACTTCAACTACAACAATTGCTTCAAACAAGGGCCTCCAATATACGATTATCCCCCAAGTACACAAGATGTGCTTGTCTTTTAGGCTCTCTCTAATGTAGGGATCAGTGAGATTCCCAACATCTCTCAACTCTAGGGGGTGCCCTTGATGGTATGGACCTTCTGTTTGGGGGTCAACATTAACAGCTGGTGGTGTTTCTTCTGCAATGGTACAAGAAAAAGATTTTCCAAGGAATCCAAAAAGATGAATGATTGGATCTCAGTACCCTTTTCCTTCTCTACACCAATTATCTCGCCAGATTCTCAACAATGAGTGTGGTTCGTGCTCTTCTATTTGCTTATCACCTCCCATAATGATGTCGCTAAAGTGATTTGTTTGAGTTGTATTGCTCATCTCATCCATCAATTGCCCTATTTGTGTCTCCAACTTTCTGAGGACTCCTTGTCTCACCATAACCGAGCTCGCACTGGCGAACATAAGTATGCTGCCGCAACTCATTTCGATCTTTCTCTCAAATCGCGGTTAAATCTTTGTTGATGACTCCACCGTCTCGATAGTAGTAGTCCGTGTCCCGATTTTATTATATTTTATCGTTTTTTCTTTTGAATTTAACTCGCAAAATAAGAAAAACAAAAGGTGATAAAAAGATGCTCGCAGAACAAGTTAGAAACTTGTTCTTGGAGCAAAAAACAAATAAAAATAAAAACAGAAATAAAACCAAATTAGAAATTAAAAATAGATAAAATTGATATTGAACTATGCCTAATCCCCGGCAACGGCGCTAAAAACTTGATGCGCGAAAAGATGCACACACTTTAACGCAAGTACACGTTATCGTGACAAGTAATATAGTCTAGGTAAGACCGAATATCGTCCACAAGGATTAGTGTTCAAGTACCAATTATCTATCTTTTGGTATCTATTTGGTAACTGATATTTGATTTTGTTGTTTATAACTAACAATTATAAATACTAATTTAACTAATGTATTTACTTCAGTAGTGATGGGAATAGGGCTTCCAAGTCTCCTCAACTATCCGCTTATATTACTTATTAATGCAATGAATTATGGTTCTTCTTCTTTTGGAGCTAGCAGGTTTACTAAATCGTTTTATACTCCCGTTAAGGCTATATAAACACTCAACCCCAATATCGCTCATTTCTACCTTTCGGTGATAAGGATGACTCTATAGGAGGATTAAGACCAAAAACCTAGTTAACCGTCACGCGCCATGCGTAAAATTAGGTGTTTAGACCTCTCGTTAACGCTACACAAGTAATTGAGGTATTTTCATCCCCAATCCAAAATATGTCTACCCAACTTACAGCATATTCACAACCTCCTCCTTTCGAAGTTTGATTAGAAATCATATAAATAATGATAATTAGTGATCAATTAATTACCAAGCATTCAAAGCAATTATTGGATAAATCTCAACAAGAAGAAGAATAACCATAACCATGCATCAATTCATAACATAAGTTTCTAGTGATTTAACATGGAAAGCCCTATAATGGAATTAGTTCATAGTCATTGACATGACAAGAACTAATTCAATGTTCATCATAAAAACTGAAATAAAGAAAAGAAAAGAAAAGAAAATACTTAAGAATGAGTCTCCAAGCCTTCTAGCATCCAAGGGTTGTGTTGTGGAATATTTACAAGATGGATTGGTGGAAGGGTGGATGTAGAGTGGTGAATGGTGGAATGGAGAATGAATTCTTCTAATGATGTAGAGACTATTTATACACCAAGAATCCTTTAGGTGAAGGGTTAAGGATTTGTAAGTAGGAAAAGTTATTAGAATCCTTTTAGGTAAGGGTTTTAAGGTAGGAAAAGTTATCCCTTTAGGTAGGAAAAGTTATTCCTTTAGGTAGGAAAAGTAATTCCTTTAGGATTCTGAAAACATGTCACCCGCCGGACATAAATCGCGCGGCCACACGCTGCCATAGGCCAAATACATACAAAAATCAAGAACTTTGATTTCAAAGACATTGAGCCGCGGCTGCCGCCGCCAGCGCCGCGGCCCGGTGACGCGTTTTACGTGATTCCGCCTCGCCGCTCTTTTTCGTCCGCATTGCCGTCGATCTCTCTATAATTTCCGAAACTTCTTAGACTTCATTTCTTGGCCCTTTTAGTGTGCAATTCCATCTCCTTTTCGTCATTTCTCCATTTTTGACCGCTGTGACACAAAAGAAAGGAAAACGACCCTAATACTATACTAAATATAAATAAAATGAGTAAAATACTAACTAAAATTGACTCAAAAAGTGTATATAAAATACACCGATCCCCCCCCCCCCCAGAATTTGATAGGCAATTTAGACTAAAATAGTGCCCTGGAAGTTACTAACATATATCTATATTTTCTCTCAACCACACTATTTTTTGTGGTGTGTGACAAGAGGGTCGGTGTATAATACCATGATCAAGAAAGAATAGACTAGATGAAGTGCTAAAACCAAGCTTAAAAGCATTGTCACTCCTAACAGTTTGAATAGATGTATGAAATTGGATTTTGACCATTTGAATAAATCTTTGATTAAAGGAAAAACATTACTCTTGGATCCCATAAGATCAGGTTTCCATAGTAAACTCATCAACAATTGTCTGGAAGTATTTACAGCCATTATAAGTGGGTTGTTATATGGTCCCCAAGAGTTCACATAGACAAGTTAAAAAGGAAAATTGGATTTTATTGAACTATCAGGAAATACCAACCAGACTGCCTAGCCATAGGGTTTACATTGCACAAAAGGTTGTTTAGAAGAAAAATGATAGGAAATTTGAGGATACCCTTCATTATTACAAAAAGGCATATGCCCTAGTCCAACATACCACATAATTTTCAATTTATTCATATTAGAAGAAACATTACATGGAAAATCAGAAACACTTGAAGATATAAGAGTGAAATTACATTGAAAGGAAGTAAAAACAACAGATGGAGAACTAGGTGAAACAGATGTGGAAACAATTTGAGAAGCAGCAGATTGCAGAAGCTTGTAGAGCCCATTCTTCAGTTTACTAATCTCCACTAACCTCCTCATTGAATGGGTCTGTAAGATGTATGAAAACTTGGTAAACAGAACGATGCAATTTAGTTGAAGTATGAGTTTTGAGACATAGTGGAAGCTAGGTATATAAAGGATATGGTGAAGTGCGAAGGAAAGAAAATGAAGTAAATCAGTGCAGGTTACTTTAACTTTGTAATCATTTGACAAACTAACTAGATAAGGAATAACAAGAGGTTTAATGTCAAAATGTAGATTTTTTATTTGATGTCATGTGGTCAGTGGCCTCATCTACTTGAGTAATCATGCAAGCACCATAAGACACATTTCCCACACAACTAGGGAAAGAAACCTTACCAGAAAAATTGGCAGAAGCCAAACAGGAAGGAGAGTCTGAAATATGATAATGATCAAGCATAAACCTTACTTGCTCACACTATTCTTTGCTCAAACTATTAAGCATGGAAGATAGATAAGTTGTGGGAGCAGATAATGGATTAGTAGAAGACTGAGAAGCATCAGGACTATTGGGTTTGACTTCAGCATTAGCAGCAACCTTATTACCCTTAGAATTAAAATTAGTAGAGTTGAAGTCAGGTGGAAAATCATGGAGCTTGTAACACTTATCCATTATGTGCCCAGTTCTCTTGCAATATTTGCAAAACATCATGGACCTGTCTTGGTCAAAATTAATCGTTGGAGTACAAGATTTCCCAGGATAAGTTGAAATAGGGAATTTCTCATTGAAGTTGACATGAAAAGAGACAGAATCATTTGAGAACTGAGCATGTAAGAATACATGTCTCTGTCTCTCATCTTGAAGAAGGATGTTTGTATGCAGAGTCAAGGGAAAGGTTGTTCCATGAGGAGATTGATTTTGATCCCAACATAGATATCATTTAACCACATGAGAAATTGGTATACCCTGTTCTCTTCTTCTTCCTTTTGGAGACCAGACTTCGCAGCACAAGTGCACATATTTATATGATTTGTGAATATGACTTTAAGCTCATCACAAAGTTTTTTGGGTTAATTGAAATAAGAGGGAATATCTAAAGAGCTCTGACTAGTGGAAGAAAGTTCTTTGTTGAGTTCAAAAATCTTAGTACCACTAACCGACCCATACCTACTGCACAACTGAGCCCATATGTTCTCAACAATGTCGGAATATTGAACACTCTGCAATATCAGGAGTCAAGAAGCTAGTCAACCAAGATATGACCATATTGTTGCATCTATCCCATTTCCTAAGCTGAGGAGAATTCTCAGCTGGTCTTGGTCAAGAGCCATTAATAAGTCTTAACTTATTTCTACCAGACACGGATACAACTATATTTCGCTTCCAACCCCCCACATTCCCCGAAAAAGACACAACAACCAAAGAGATACCAGGTACACCAGATGAGGACATGTATATAGGGTTAGAATAGTCAATTATATTCACAACATTATCATTATTCACAACATTAGTGTTTTCCATGGCAATATCGAGATAAACACGAGTAATATCGAGACAAACACAAACTCACAATTGGACAACAAGTACTAATGATACTATCAGATTATCAAGAAGAAAAACCAAACTATTCAAAAGAAAAATTACAAACCCTAGATATGCGAAAATATATGAATGTAAGGAGCGTAATTACCCATCGCCTTCGCAATCGGAAGACAGTAACTCCCTTGAAAATTAGTCCACACGATGACCAAATCAACGAATCAAAACGGAGACTCGCCAAAAAATAAAAAACCTCACAAACTAGTCCAAACAACCACGAACCAACTTTGGCCGGAAAAACTTGACGGAAATTGAATGGGGTAACATCGCTAGCAAGAGAATAACACAGAGAATCAGAATCTCCGCTCTGATATCATGTTAAGATTGCAAAAATACAAAAGAAATGAAGAACTCTAATTGGGGAGAAAATATTTTATTCTGATGAGATTGAAAGAATGAATGTGTCTAGAATGATCCTTTTATACAACTGGGCCAAAAATAAACCGAAAACTAAAATTGGGCCTAAACAGAAACAAAACTGAAATTACAAAGTGGCCCATATAGAAATACATAAATACATGATAGTGAAAATATCACGTGGGATCCACCACATCTAAATGTGTATTTGAAATTCCAACATTCTTCAAACACATCAAATGATATTCAAAATAGCAAGAGAATTATAACCTTTTTTTTATATAGAAACACATGATGTGATCCATACTCAGTTCGTCCTTGCAAGCACAAAATCAGATTTGAAATCATATTTCAAAGTTATGCATTTGGAGAGAAGGCCACAAGAGAAACATTGGAAGATGTAGCCTTCTAATATATACCGATTCATCTGAACTCTGAATACACATATATATAAATTAATTAAAATTATAATAAATAGTCGATAAGAACCAATAACTTAAATATATAATGGGTTTATATTAAAAACTTTAAAAACTAAATCAATAAATTTAAAATTCCGCAAATGAAGAGAAAGGTTAAAGTTTCAACATTGACGTAAATTCGACTTCCACGATCCAAGACGCTTCAACAATTCAATATACATCAATTTAACTTAAATGTGTCAAATGTCAATTGAAATCCAATACATCCAATTAGACACTTTTTGGCTACTAGACTTAAGCCACCGATAGGGCTGCACAAAACCCTCGGACCGGACCAGACCGAGGATCGAAAATCCAGAAAGGTTGGACCGCATACACTAAAAACCGAAAAAAAAAAACAGACCGAATCGAGGACCGAATTTTCAGAAACGTAGGACCGAAGACCGGATCGAATTTTTCGGTCCGGTCCGATTCATTTTTTGTGCAGCCCTAACCACCGATATCCAAATTCTGGTCTAGGTGAAATCTAGACTCACCCATATAATAATTCACACTTCACATTTCACCTAGACTCACCCATTTAATAATTCACACTTCACTATATATAGGCTATACATGTCATTTATGGTATTACAAGATTAATTAATACACTGGATACAAACAAATTATTTTAATTAATTTTTTGTGCTCAAAATTTGTATTATTCCAACATTATATAAGTTTGAAAATAAATTTTCACGGTTTTACTTCATAAATAAGATTTATTTGTTCTATAGGCAAGTTCATAATATATAGATTAAAAAGAGAAAAGAATATCATAATTTAAAAATTAAAAGAGACAATAGATGATAATTTTAGAGAATAAAATAAGTAATTAAAATTTTCAATTAAAATAAAAGGGAGAGAATATCCTATTGTTCAAAGCAAAGTTAGAGGAGGAAAATAATATTCACACCGTAAATAATGAATGGTCAATAAGTGAAAGTATATATATAGCAAACATATAGAGAAGGGAAATCATTGTTGCAAAATATAGCAAGCAACATCCCGTGATATTCGTTTCACCCAACGTTGTTTTTATATAAAAATGGCTCCAAGTTTCAATAAAAACACCAGGACAATTCATTTCTTGGGGACAAAAGTCGAAATCCCTTTCATTTCTATTCGCATTATTCGTGGAATTAGAGGGATTTGATTTACGAGGTAAGACATTCACAGCGTTCAAGGAAATATTGTTTTTTTTTCATCAAAAAAGAAAGTTGGAAAACTTTCTCAACTTTAATGTTGCTATTTGAAGATCAAAAACAAATTAATGTTGCTATATTCTTCCTTATAAGTTCTAATCTGTTGTTTCAGTAAGGGTTTTTCAACGGAAAAGCCATCGGAAACATTACAGACTAGCCAAATTTCGACGGATTTCATCATAAATTAGAGATCTTTTAATAGTGAACTAATGTTATTTGCATCAATTAAACAAGAATTTAAGTTATACAGTGTCACTAAAATGCATATGGATAAGCATCCTTAAATATGAAATTCGTAATCTTGAAAATAAGACAAGTTACTTGTTATAGTAGTTAAAAATGACCCGATGGTATAAAAATTCATTACATTGACCGTATATAGGTTACTGAAACTTATTAAACATTAATAGGATAATGCATATTATTCTTAGATATAATTACATTTTTGCATATTTTGTCATCATTTTTATAGATTTTATTAAAGTCTCTCACGAAAGTTTTCCTTAATTGTTTGTAGAAGCATGGAACATACAAAATTGCAAGGGTTGTGCCTATTCATTTGTTCTCTGATTATGCTAAATGGAAAAACTGTACTTGGATCAAACGGAGATTACATGGTTGATTTAACTATTCTTGAAAGTGCAGTGTCAAAAGGAGCTGGTAACAATCTTATTTTCTCTTTATATGTACAAGCTATATATATAATTATTTGGCTAATAATGAGGTTAACTTTCATACTATATAAGTTGAATCCCTTGATTATTACGTAACGATATTATATATATTTAGGGGTGAATGAGCGATTTAGATTGAATTTGAGTGGATCAAGATGAATTGAGTCAATTAATGAGTTATTATTCAATTCTGTCCACAAGTTAGTTGGCTTAAGATGGGCTGATCCAAGATGAATTAAATAATAATAGGTCATCGCCCAGACCCGCTCAACTCTTTGTAGTTTTTGTTCTATTTCTTATAATTGTTAATTACCAAACAAACAAAAAGAAATTCTTCATTAGTATAGCTATATAACATATGAAATTAATAAGTATTTAAAAAATATTTTGATAAGATTTTTCATAGGTCAATTTGGATATTATATTTGGCACAAATCAACCTACTTTTAGATATGCTAAATTTAGGCGGATCTACTTTGATATGTTAAATTTAGGCAATGAATCTTGGGCCTAACTCAACTCCAAAAGCTAGCTTGTAGGGTGAGAATTGTCCAAGCCATATAAGGAGTCCATGTTCCTATTCCATTTTCGATGTGGGACTCTTAACACTGCCCCGCACACCCTGACCACGTTAACTGGAGTGTGAACAATATAATTTGGGGGTCCAACTTCGGTGAACAAAAAATTGGAATGGATCTGACTCTGATACCATGTAAAGAATGGATCATGGGTCTAACTCAACCCCAAAAGCTAGCTTGTAGGGTGAGAATTGTTCAAGTCCATATAAGGAATTTATGTTCTCATTCCATTTTCCGATGTGGATTCTTAACAGATATGAACGAATCATATTTGTATATGTTAATGCCACCCCCATATACAATGAGTCTAACTACATATGTGTTTATGATATTATATTTGTAAGATTATATTAATCTCCCTTGGAGAGTCTTCTCATTAATATCAAAGTATATATAGAGTACAATATTCATCTCTTATACAATAGGAATCCTAAGCCTATACAAAAGAGAAATCCTGGTCTTACCATTATATTTACACAATATATGGAAATATTCTAATTATGGGTAGGGATACAATTGTTTCTATAATATACATGTTTACACACCTCATCAGTCGGAGCGGGAGGAGGCCGGACACTGAGACTGGATCTGAAGTCAAGAAATAACTGTCTGGAAAGTCCTTTTGTAAATATATATGCATACTGATAGGCTGATGGAACATGTAACACTCTGACATGGACTAGTGCAACTTTCAAACAAAGTGTAGGTCTATCTCAATATGTTTGGTTCGCTGATGTTGAACCGGATTATGAGACCGATAGATGGCAGAGATGTTATCACAGTACACAACTGATGCCTGACGCATATGACACTGAAGTTCTAACAGTAAATTTCTGAACCAACAAATCTCAGCTACTACATTTGCAACGCCTCTATACTCAGCCTCGGCACTGGAGCGAGATAGGGTAGCATGTCGCTTGGCAGACCAAGAAATCAGATTATCCCCTAAAAAATACAAAAGTCGAAGGTGGAGCGTCGCGTGTCCGGACACCCTGCCCAATCTGCATTCGTATATGAAAGCAACTTGTTTGGTGCTGAGGGGTATAGGTGTAAACCATAATCAAGAGTGCCCTTAATGTATCGAATGATACGCTTAAGAGTAATGAAATGAGACTCTCTGGGGCATGCATGAATAAGCACACCTGCTGAACAACATAAGCTATGTCTGGCCTGGTGAAGGTGAGATACTGGAGTGCACCTGCAAGGCTCCTATATAGAGTAGGATCAGAGACTGGAGCACCATCCATGACACTGAGCTTAGATTTCGAATCAACTAGAGTATGTGAAACTTTGCAATTCGCCATCTTAGCCCTGTACACGATATCCTCTGCATACTTACGCTGACACAAGAACATGTGATTGGCAGACCTGGTCACTGATATCCCCAAAAAGTAACTCAGTTTCTCCAAATCAGTCATTGCAAATTCGGACTTAAAAAAGGCAATAATCTCATTTTTCAATCCGTCGGAGGAGGCAGTAAGAACAATATCATCCACGTAAAGTAATAAGTAAGCAGTATTACTACCTCGATGAAAAATGAAGAATGATGTATCACGTTTGCTGCATACAAACTCAATCTGCAAGATATACCTGGCATAACGATCATACCACGTACGGGGGGGGGGCTGTTTTAGGCCATATAGTGACTTACGGAGACGACACACATAGTGAGGAACTGTTGGATGGGTGAACCATGACGGCTAATGCATTTATACTGTCTCTCTCAGATCCCCATATAAGAATGCATTCTTCACATCAAGTTGATGGATCGGCCAGTGTTTGCCCATGGTAATGGTCAAAATCGGCAAGATAGTATGGCGGTTTGACAACCGGACGGGCGTCTCACCACAATCAATACCCTCCTGCTGATTTGTGCCATTAGCCACAAGTCGTGCCTTATACCTCTCAAGATCTCTACTGTCTCTGAATTTGTGACGAAATAGCCATAGATAATGAATCACATTCACCCCCTCAGGTCTAGGTAATAGATCCTATGTGTGCTATTTAGTTAAAACATTGAATTCCTCATACATAACCACATTCCAATTAGGGTCTTGTTTAGCCAATAAAGGGTTCTTGGGAATTGGTGAAATGGTTTGGGCAGACAAGTTAAATTGAACTTTGGTTTGAAGATTCCATGTTTTGCACGTTTTTCCATTTGGTGAGTGGGGATAGTGGGAGCCTCCAAGGCGGAGGGATTTGTTGGATATGGAGAAGGATGGGCTGATGCCGTAGGAGGCACCGCGGTGCCTAGATCAAGAACTGCGGTGCTAGAAGGAGCCGTCGGAGGCGCCGTGGCGCCGTGATCAAGGGCTGCGGCGTTGGAGGACTGACAGACCTCTCTGATGTTTTAGCCGCGCGCCAACACTTACGCGCGCCGCCGACGGTGGGAAGGCGAACATTCGCGAGAGTTGGAAGCGCGCGCCGATCTCGGGGCGCGGTGTGGCGAAGAAGTGATATGCTCTAGTTGCCTTAGGATGATGGGAGAGATGACAGACTCGTCAAGAAAAGAGTAATCCGGTTTTTGGAACTGTTTAAGATTCGAAAATAGGAATGTGGTCTCGTCGAATGTGACGTAACGAGAGATGTGGATCTGACGAGTGGACAAGTCATAGCGTAGATAGCCCCTATGGTTCGGCGGAAAGTCTAGGTAGACACAAAGAGTGGCCCGGGGGGCTAGTTTGTGAGGGGTAGTAGAGGCAAGGTTAGGATAGCATAGACAACCGAATATTCGGAGATGATCATAAGAGGGAACTCTATG
Source organism: Przewalskia tangutica (assembly GCA_029844215.1). Lineage (NCBI taxonomy): Eukaryota > Viridiplantae > Streptophyta > Magnoliopsida > Solanales > Solanaceae > Przewalskia > Przewalskia tangutica. The sequence goes on along the minus strand of CM056718.1, from coordinate 8,108,339 downwards.
ATAGAGAATTTCGGTAGGGGTCATATTGTGAAAGGTGATAGTTGGGAGGATATTGAGAACGTATTCTGACATTTTAGCAACATAGACCCAGAAGGATGGAGGTAGAGAGACATGAATCAATAGAGTGAGAATCATATTATTAATGGTGCGGATGATTCTTTTAGCTTTACTGTTTTGAGGGGAGGTGTGAGGGCAGGAGAAGCGAAAATTATGCCATTATTAGTACAAAAACGGTGAAACATAGAGTTGTTGAATTCACGACCATTATCGCACTGAAAAGATTTTATACCTTTTTCAAATTGTGTTTGAATGAATGTTCGAAACTCAAGAAATTTGACAAACACTTCCGATTTAAATTTGAGAGGATACAACCAAACAAAGTGGGAAAAGTCATCTAGTAGGATAAGATAGTATTTATGACCGAGAGACCTAGCAACAAGTGATGTCCATAAATCGACATGTATAATATCAAATGGTGCAAAAGTTACACTAGTGGATGACTTAAACGGAAGACGAGTATGTTTGCCTAAAGAACAAGAAACACAGTTTTGGGCAAGCTTCCCATTACAAGTAATGAAATTATTGCCTCTAAGAAAATTAAAAAATGGGTCTCTTGGATGACCAAGCCTATTATGCCATTTGAAAGAAGAAATGACCGCTAGAGAGACGAGAGAGCTAGATCTGGCAGGGGAGGTGGGAGTGAATGGATAGAGATCCCCCGTGCTATTGCATCTCGTAAGAGGTGTCCCCGTATGAAGATCCTTCACAGTGAAACCATAAGAGTCAAAATCAACGGAGACAGAGTTATTACGAGTGAATTTGCGGATAGAGGTTAGATTTTTAATCATGTGGGGGGCATATAGGGTATTTTGAAGGGAGAATGGATGAGGAGGTGGTGTGTAGGATGTACAATAACCCTTTACTGGAATGCGGTGACCACTACCAACTGTCACAAATTGAGGATGTTTTAAACTAAACAGTTTGAGAATATTACCATGCACGGGTGAGCGAAGTGGCTCCAGAGTCCATGTACCGATTGTTGTCGCCGCATGTTGAGATACCAAGGCGCCGACCCAACTTCGATGGGTGTCATGTTGGACGAGGGTTGTTGGTGATGGAACTGCGGCGGCGCTGTACGGGTATTGTTGGGGCGCCGCGATGCTGAACTGAATCTGTGGGCCATGTTGTTGCTTCTGTTGATTCTGCTGTTCGCGACCCCTACCACGACCACGGCCTCCTCTGCCGCGACCCTTGCCACCGCGTCCCTGCTGCGGTTGAGAGTTTTCTGGCGGCGTTGGATCTTGAGGGCGTGTTTCGACAGCTAACGCCTTTTGAGTGTGCTCATCCTTCTTAGCACGGCGAGTCTCTTCGAGCAACAACCGCGAATAAGCTTTGTTAAAACTGGGAAGTGGATCTGCCTGTTGAATTATGACGGCTAATGTATCATAGTCGCCTTTGGAAAGGCCTGCGAACTCAAACTTCTGAACCCTTCTTTGTTCTTTGGTTGAGAATATTCTATATTCTCACGAACCGAAGGAAATGACTAGCCGACGCTTCTGCCTTTCCACTTTCCATTGCAACACCATCTTAGTATATGAGATAGATGTGTCGACGTTGGTGAGTTGATCCGCCAGTAGTTTCAACTGTCTGCAGTATTCAGTCATGTTGGAGAAATTTTCAAGACGTGTATTGTTAAATTATTCCTCCAAATACACCGCACGAGTGTGCTTGTTATCTTCCTCCAAGCAGTTCCATAAATCACGGGCTGTGGCACTAGATTTCATGATAGTAAGAAGAAGATCCTGAGAAATACTACCATAAATCTACTGTTTGACGCCGGCGTCTAGACGACGCCAAGTAGACTCATCAACCTCCGGAGGGCGCGGAATAGTGTCGTCGATGTGGTCAAGCACGTTATAGAGACATGAATGATTACGGAACAGTTCAACCCAAGGAGAATACTGACTGTTTTCTTGATCAAGAAGAATGACAATATAATTCTTGATATTGGTAACAGTGAGGGCGGGATGAAAAGAGGATGACGACATGGTGATGGAATTTTTGGAGGTAGATGCGTCAGAATCAGAAGCGTAATCCTGAGTATCCATTTAGAGAAGAGAGAAAAGAAAAAGAAAAACCAAAAAAAATGGGAGGAGAGGGGGAAGGAACCGCGGCGGAACTGCCCTAGGGGGGGGGGCTGGTCGGCGGCGGCGTCTCACATAAAGAAAAAATCTAGGGTTTTGTGTTAGGCTCTTGATACCATGTAAGATGATATTAATCTCCCTTGGAGAGTCTTCTCATTAATATCAAAGTATATATAGAATACACTATTCATCTCTTATACAATAAGAATTCTAAGTCAGTCTTACCATAATTATATTTACACAATATATGAAAATATTCTAATTATGGGTAAGAATACAATTATTTCTATAATATAAATGTTTACAATATTCTGTTCTTCTATGCTTCTAGTTTGCTTGGATGGGAGTCCACCAGCGTACTATTATGACAAGGGACATGGAGAAGGAGCAAATAATTGGATTATCTACTTTAGGGTAAGAGCTATAAAAATATTAGTTTGTTAAAAAACTTGAAACATTTACATAGTCTTCTCACTTTAATTTGTATTTATCAAAATTAATGTAACTTTAATTTTCGGATTTAGGGAGGGGAATGGTGCTATAACGTGACAAATTGTCTTGATCGTACAAAGACAGAAAAAGGTTCCTCCAAACTTGCTCTAAAGCAAAGATCGTTTTATGGAATACTTAGCAACAATAAAACAGTGAATTCAGGTAAAATATATTTTGGTACTTAGGATCTTATCAATAATGCTATTATTTCTAAATGTTCACATTTAATTTATATTATTTTATATTTAAAAATTGTAGATTTCTACAATTGGAATAGAGTCATGGTTATTTATTGCGATGGATCGTCATTCACCGGAGATGTTGAAGAAGTTGATCCTGTACACGATCTTTAAGCTCGCTTTTTGCATATTTTAACAATTTAAAAAAATTAGGAGTATATAGTTGGTTATTATTCATCACCTTACTTTGGAAATGCATAATTATGTACAAGTATATTAACTATGCATATTTTTCAGGCTACTAATCTTCATTTTAGAGGCGCGAGAATTTTTCTTAACTTGATAGAGCATTTCTTGGCGAAAGGAATGAAGAATGCAAAAAATGTATGTCTCTAGCCAATATACATATGTTATACACGACTACACACATTTATATACAAATTTATTTTATAGTGACAATTTTTTTTTCTTAATGGACATGTATTTAAGTTAATTTTTGAAGAGTTTTTCAAGTGTTGTTTTAATCTTGTTTGGCAGGCCATTCTCACAGGTGGTTCAGCTGGAGGACTGCCTGCTTTAATCCATTGTGATCGTTTTAGAGCTCTTCTTCCCAACTCTGCTAGAGTAAAGTGTCTTGCTGATGGTAGTTACTTTCTTGACAGGTAAGAATTAACTTAAGAGTCAGTAATATACACTAACATTTTAATTTTTTTAACACAATTAGTTCAATTGAGCTTGATATTGCAGGTTCTTCAATTTTCTGGTTGTCATTTTAGACTTGCTATAAATTAAGTTATATTTTGTAGGTTAACTTAACCATATATCAGCGATATAACTAGTATTTTCACAAAGGAAATTCGAAACATAAAAAATAAGTATACAAAGAAATTGAGAGAATTCAACATCTACTATATACACATAAAAATCAGGTGACCCCCTTGATACTCCCATTCCTGAAACACTATTAGCGCACATAACTTAATTAATAATACTTGTAGATGAGTTACAATGTTGTTAATTTGTGTAACAGGAAAAACAAGAAGGAAATGACATTCATGGAAACTGTCAATGAAGGACTTATCAACTTACATGTAGAATTCCTCTTCAATTTTTTCTATCATCCATCCTTACAAACATTCAATATTTAATTTTTATTTATGATATAATTTTTTTAATCAAGTGCAGCATTCAGCCAAGATGTTGCCATCATCATGCACTTCAAAAATGAAACCATCCTTGGTAATAATTCATTGCTATTAAATCAAGGATTTTACCCAATTGTCATTTGAAACTAATGTTTAATGAATTTGCAGTGCCTATTTCCACAATATTTTCAAGAAGGAATCAAGACACCCTTTTTCATAGTCAACTCAATGTTTGACTCATTTCAGGTCAACATAGTTTTTTCAATGTATATTTTTACTAGCATATATACATATATTAGATACTGTTATACACTATTATACATGAATTATACATTTGCCGACTGCTATTTTTAGTTTAAATTGTTGGGTAAGCGGTTCTTTAGGTTAATTCTTCAAAAGAATTTACTTTATGTTTCTTGCACTAGATTAACAATTGTTTATCTTCAATTATTTCCAGATAAACAAGACACTTCCTGGTTATTATGAAAACCTATTTAACAATACATGCTCATCTTGTCTTGTTAAAAATTTACAAGGTTAGTGATGCAAGTTTAAGGCCAAATTTCGTAATATATGTATTGAAGAATTATCTACGCCCAAGTCAAATTTGGATTTAATTCATATGAAAATCCATGAAATTCGAAAACTTTATATAATTGTTGTTGTTTTATTTCAGATTTCAAACATGAATTTTTAAGTGCATTACCCAAACAAAGTCAATCTTCATCAAGAGGAATGTTTATTGACTCTTGCTTGATTCATGCCCATATAACAAGTAGCGATGGTTGGAATGGGTTCTCAGTACATAATAAGGTAACTCAACTTTAATTACTATATATCTTCACTCACTAGAAATAGGGTAAATGTACCCGCATGGGTGTAGCTCGATGGTTTCAGGGCGATGATTGCTCAAGAAGCGAGTTCGAGCCACAGCATGATGTGGGAGTTCATTTCTCCTTTGTGAGGGATGATTCTTTGTGGGCACCAGACACTGTGCCTCCCACCTAGTGGGCCGCTGAGTACCATGATTTACCTCCTCCACCAATTTCTGTCGGGTCGGAGGGGTGGGGGGCCTGTGGGCGAGGGATTTCGCCTTTTGCTCCCAAGGGTAAATGACTCTCATTTCTATTAGTTGTATCCCGATTTCCCCGCATTTGTTATTCCTGCATTTGAAAAAGATAGAATACGCACTATGTTGCCAAGGCTAGTCTCTACTTGTAATGATTCTTAAGCATTAAAGGGCACTGACGTCATTAAACTCCCGCATGAGGCGAAGACTGCGACCACAAGAGTCTATTGTACGCAGTCTTACCTCACATTTCTGCAAGAGACTGTTTCCACGGCTTGAACCCATGACCTCCTGGTCACATGTCATCAACTTTACCGGTTACTTCAAGACTTTCTTTTATTCTAGCTCTGGCACATGCTAGGGTGGAGAGGCATGTCAGAGTCATTTGACCTATTTATTTTTTACCCTATGATCAATTTGGAATACTCTCTGTCTTTCATTAGAATCTTCCCTTATATTAAGAAATTTGATAACCTGAAAAAAAAGAAGGTAAGCAACATATTTTAACTAGTTAAACTACACTATTAATGTAAATACTTTTGTACAGTATAGATGTCTAAATTGTGTATGTGTGTGTTTTATTTTTTCTGCAGACAATTGCAGAGGCATTTAGCGACTGGTACTTCGACCGGAGTCCTGTACAACTGATAGACAAGCCGGACTTGCCACTAAATTGTTACAAATTCCCCTCAATTACAAACTTTTGCCACTAGAATTGAAAGAAATTAAAGTTGCTTAAGAAAAAGAAGAAAAGTGATAATCTTCTACCTTTTAACAAAATCTCAGAAGAAGTAATTGATTTATATATGCATTTCATTTTGGGAACTTTTGTTTATAATTATATTAAAGAATATTCAGAAATTCGTAAATACTTCCTGAACATATATAGCGACCACTACCAGAAAATTGTGACACTTTGGTTATCTAACTGTACGTCCAATATATTCATTTTCAATTAGGCATGTTATCAAAATGATGGGAGTCGGGTAGGGATGTCAGTGGGGAGGGTAAATGCGGGTACCGCCCTGCAATCGCTCCAGTTGGAGCGGGTATGGGGATAATTTGGTGGGTGGTGGGGCGGGTATGGATATCAAAAGTGCTATCCGCCATGGGTAGTGGGGCGGAGGTGAATTTCATATAAGACCCGCCCCGCACCTGCCCCGCTACCCGCCCCGCTCCGCTACATCCCCGTACATATTTGTGTTGGATTCTTTAATTATGCTGATTTTCTAGTATTTTTAACTAGACAAGGACTTGAAATCCTTTATTCTTGTCAAGTGATCAACTTATTATTATTATTATTATTATTATTATTATTATTATTATTATTATTATTATTCATTTAATTAATATGACTTATTCCGTCAAATCCCTTATTCTTGTCAAGACTCCCTTATTCTTGTCAAGTGATCAACTTATTATTATGATTTTTCTAGTATTTTTAACTAGACAAGGACTTGAAATCTCTTATTCTTGTCAAGACTCTTATTCTTGTCAAGACTCCCTTATTCTTGTCAAGACTCTCTTATTCTTGTCAAGTGATCAATTTATTATTAGTATACCTTTATGGGCAAAACTTATTATTATTCATTATTATTCTTGTCAAGACTCCCTTATCCGAGCAATGATGTGAAGTAGTGAGATCAACATCAACTCTTGTAATCAATTATATATGATAATGAAATTAAGTATAACCAATTAATTAATAAAAATAATTCAGATTATGTACATTTAATTTTTCCCCCCAACTTATATATGTAGACATTTGCAAACTTTAGTAAGTTGGTGAACACATTCAATGTTGTAAGATGATATTAATCTACATTGAGAGTCTTCTCATTAATATCAAAGTATATAGTGTACAATATTCACCCCTTATACAATAGAAATCCTAAACCTAATCACAAGAGGATTTCTAATCTTACCACAATTATATTTATACAATATATGAAATATATTCTAATTATGGGTAGAGAATATTATTAGGACTATACACACGTTTACAAATATAAGTCTGATTATTGCAAGCATGCGATGAATGTTTTCATCCTATTCCTAATGGGCCTATACTCAGGGGCGGATCTCTTGTGTGCATACTTGTTCACGTGAACAAGCGTGTTTTTTTTTTTGCAGTGCTATTTTCCACTTTTGAACAAGTACAACATCCTCATTCCCTTATACAACGCTGTGATTTTTTTTTCGAACAACCACTTCAAACGACGTAGATCCGCCACTGCCTATACTCAGATCCAATGACACATACAAGCTTCGTTTTTTGTTTGTTTTTGGTTATAAAAAGACTTATCACATATATTATGTGTCATAACAAAATATTATTGCAAGCATGCGATGAATGTTACGCTAGCTGGACCAATTAAGTTAATGTACTGGAGTCATATAGACCATTACTATTACATACAAACTTTTTTTAAACTTAAAATGAGTAAATGCACTTGAAGTACACGTTACAATGCTTGAACCAATCTATGAACCATTGTTCGTGTCACTTAAGATTGATTAAGGTTTACCAGTCGGAACAAAATTGTTGCAGAGGCATAGCTTGAGTGTCAAAATTGCGTAAACAAACTTAATTCTGTCTATTTCTAATTGAAAGTATTTCAATACTTTTTATTTTTTATTTTTTTATCGACGGCGAACGCTTTCGCTTTTGAGTGCGCATTGGTAAACCCCTGATCGACGCAATACCGCAAACCACGCCACCGCTTAAACCACACTGGCAGTGTGATGCAGCTCCCAAGAGCGGCGCAGCCAGACGTTACTGCTGCTTTCAACTTGACTGCCTCTCCCACACCACCCATGAGATACTCGCTTCGGCACCAACCTGGTGAGGCTTTGATAAAGTATTTCAATACTTGTTGCTATATCTATTTGTTGCTTTGCATTTTTATTTGTACATTTGCGTTTTACCCTCAGAACCTATTCAAGCCATGTCCAGATATTCCTTAGTGACCTTATCCAAAATTACGGAATCGTAGTTACTTTAATCTATACTCTATCTTATTAGTAGGTTAAAAGATTATGAGTATTTGGACTGTCTGTAATCTCTCTGGTAAAAAATTAAAAGTATAGTTATAAATTCTTAATATAGTTCATTTTATGATGGAAAAAATGAAATAAAATATTTTAGAAGAACAAGATGAATTGGAAGGAACAAGGACCAACGACTGTCGTCCGAGTTACCACATTTTCCCTATAGTTGTCCCGTCCGAGTGACCACATTTCCCCTATTGTTACGGTTCTATAATTTATTGAGATTAATATGTTTAATTAAAGGAGGATATGGTGCAGTTAATGAGATTGTTGTTCCCTTAATCAGAGTTCTTAAGTTCAAGCCCAGGATATAGAAAAACCTTTGGTACGGTTCCCCAGAATAGGTCCTACGCGGCGCGAATCCGAATATAGTAGTACCAGAAGAATTCGAAAGACTAGAAATTTTCAAGAATATATATTAGCATGCACCAAAAATGTCTATTAAGTTGAATCTTTATACCTTTTTCAATTTTCTGAATTGTATAGGATAGCATTAGCACTAATACAAAAGCTGAATTATTGACTTGTACATTATAACAAGATACATAATATTAACCTCAAACAAATAATACAGAACAGTTCCTCTTTGGGGACACCAGAGCACACAATTTTGTGCAGTGTTGGCTTTCCCTTATTGTAAATTTTTTGATACACTTCTTTAATTCCATATATTTTTTCTCTTTCTCCCTTTTGGAAATTTTTATAACTCTCAGAGGAAAAACTTCCATCAGTCATCTATATTATCCGTATCTAAGGGACGAGCATCCGATTCAAAATTCCGGTTCTTGCAGGTTTTGTCACAGGGGTAAGGACAGTCAATCTCTTGGAATATTTTTCTGTCATAATACCAGTCTCCAACTGCTTTGGCAATTGTCTGTAGAATACATTTTTTAGCAGTGTCAATGGTTGTCTAAAACAGGAAAACAGAATTTTTTGTATAATAAACATAATATCAAGATAGCTTTTACTCCCTCCGTTCCAATTTATGTGAAGGTTTTTTACTGAGCACGGAGTTTAAGAATGAGAGCTGTACTTTTGAAACTTTAGGAAAGCGTCATTCTTTTTAGAAATGACTAAAAAAGAAGTGTCACATAAATTGGGACAAAGGAATAGTTTGATTGCGTACCGTGCCAGCCAATCTTGGTGAGTCGTCCCTTAGCCATGTCTCTTGTGTTCCAGTTTGACAATGTGCGTAACAGGAATTGATGTAATACCCTCTTGTTGAGGATGGGCCTAGTGAATTCAACGCTTTTAAGAACTCCGACCTATAACCTGAGAAATAACTCCATGTATTAGACACAAGGAGCAAAGTACAGCTTTTAAATGTCATATTCCATATAATTTAGCGTCTTCCCGCTTTTACTATAACTGGTTAGTTTCTTTTGAAGTATTAGCCACAAAGGACGGTCTAATTCGATATTGTTGTTTACAGTGATCCAGTAGAAGTGATTTTCCTTTACCAGCACATAGGTGCTCTGAATTCCCATGATCGATAGCGTAACGGTGTAATCCAAATGAACGAACGAACAACAAAGGGCTTAAGAGTGTTAACCTTGCATGGTTTCGAGCTGAGTAGACGAACATTTCAATATGTCGAGCTTGCAGTCTCTCCAGGTTCCGCGAGGATCAGCAACTCCAGGAGCTAAAATGTTCTTTATCTGAAATTTAAGAAAAAAAGAAGCAAAATCGATTATTTATAGGGCAAGATTGTGCTCATGTATGTGTATATTCATGGTATATCAATGTATAACATAACTTTGAGATGATAGACTAAATTCTAATGCAGCTATTACCAAATAACAAAATGTTGAATCTTTATCTACATTTGAACTATATGTAAGACATTATAGGAGATTGATAAAGAGTACTCGTCACATAGAACAGAGGAAGCAATTCGGATTAACCACAATTTGTGAAAGAGCTAGCTGGTTAAAAAAATCTTAACAATGTAGCCTTTTTCTCCAGCGACTTGCAACTTGAGCGTCAATCACAAAGTTTGTACTCATTAAGGTGGTAGTGTTGCGTGATTTTTTTATACACTAGAGATCGTAACTTATAAGTTTTGAGGCAACATGGTAAGATTGACGTCTTGAGGCGACCATCTTTTTAAGCCCTATGGATGCTGTAATTTTTTACTCGTGAAATGATAAAAGAACGAGGAAAACGAGCTTTGTTCTCATGAGATGTCAGGTATTTTTAGATCGTTTTATGCCTTTATATCGACAATGAGACAGCCAACTGCACATCTCAGTTCCTAAAACAAACAGAACTTGGATAGAACAGAAGTCCATATATCGAGTACTTTTCCCCTCGAAATCATAAAGACCGTGGACTTTCTTAAATCTATCACCTCCTCTTTTTGAGTACATTCCAAGAGAAAGCCTAGTCTCATTTTCCAATTGTCACAGAAAACGGAACATCGTCAAAAGGAAGAAAAACTTCGGCGAAAAAATGAGCATGAAATTTCAGACATGAAAACTGACCTGCCAGGAATCATAGGCTGCATTTACTAGGAAAAGTGGTGTCTGGATTTGTTGTGCAACGTTTTGGGGGAAAAAACACTGCAACATAAATTGTGGTGCTTTCGCATAAGATTATGCATCAATTAAGGGAAAATATATATATATATATATATATATATATATATAAAATAATTGCTCTTACCAATCCCGGATTCAGTCTAGATGTACACGATTGAGGCAAATTCTTTGCAGAACCCTGAATCAAGAAAATGTAACACATTAAGGACAAGTAAAATGGAATGTTTAGAACTTTCTTAGAGACTTTACTGTTACTTCCGTTTTGACGCTCCCTATTCATACACGATATTTACAGTTCATTGTAGGTCTGAGCGTCAATTTCAGTATGAAAGAACCAATAACCAGCAGATTATGCGACGGAGAATTATAGTTTAAAGAAAGCTTACATGTGTGTTAACAACTTCACGGTAGAACTGTTCGATATGAGACGCACCAGAAACAGTCTTCCTGCAACAGAGAATCAATGTTTTTACAAGTAGCAAAGAGGAAATATTTCTCGCTAATTTTGAGAGGATCACGATTATAAAAAAACACATAAATAGTCGTCCACCAAAATAATAGCCACTGTAATTATTTTTGGTCGACCTGCCAAATGTGTAACTTGCCCTATAAAAGAAAAAACAACAAGAACACTTACGCATTGATAAAGAAACCAGCATCGGAAAGGCATTTTACTTTAGCACCCGGTGGAAGGAGACCTTTAAATCTATCACAATGTAGAATTGCAGCCAAACTACCAGCGGAACATCCCGCCAGAATAGCCTGCCATTAGAAAAAACTGTGTCAGTGACTAAACAATGTGGGAAGACGAGTGTATAATCGTTGCCAATAATTTGTAGTCGATTGATACATCATACATTTTGAGCATTCTTCATCCCTTGTGCCAAGAAATCATCCATAACCGCTGAAAAAATCCTGGCTCCTCTGTAGAATACTTTTGTTTTCTGACATAATTCAACATGTCCATTAAGAATCAACGAAAATAATTCAATTCTATATATGTAATATTACGATACTATGACAGCTCGTCGTTTATACCAAATCAATAATTGTATAGTATTAACATTAAATTACCGGATCGACTGCTTCAACATCACCGGTAAAGGATGATCCATCACAATATCTAATTCTAATTCTGTTCCAATTGTAAAAGTCTACAATTTCCAAAATACAGTCAATCAGAATAATAAAAAATATAAAAAAGAAGGGCATGAAAACAATGAATATGATAAGGGTGAAGCTCCACCTGGATTAAACTTGGCCTTGTTGCTCAAAATCCCTGAAAAAGACACCGTCTTTACCATCAATTTTGATGATCCCAATCTTGTTTTTGTACGGGCAAGGCAAGTCGTGGCGTTGTTGCACCATGCTCCTCCCTGAAAATCCCAAAGTCATTGGATCAATTTTAATGCAAATTCTTGTAGGTGATCTAACATTTTAGAAAAATTCAAAGAATTCATCAAAATATGTTCAAATTCTTCTATGTTATAGTTGTTAAAGTATTATTGGCCCAGCCGAGAATGGCCCATCCGAGTGGGGTCCCTTTCCTTTGTATATTTGGTAAATATTAGACTTAGGTTTGTACCTTAATTAGTAGTGTAATATTACCATAATTGTAAAGTTAGTATTCTTATAGAATAGGGATTCCGAGGTAGAATAGGAAGAGAATCTTACTTGTAACTTGTATATATATGTCTTTCATTAATGAGAATAATCAAGGGATTATTTCTTACATTCTTTCATGGTATCAAGAGTCTAGGTTCTCTTTACCTCGCTTCCGCTCCTCAAAATTTCTTCTCTTTTTCGGATTTTTGGATCCTCAAATTCTCGATTTTTGTGTTCTTCCTTTTTAACAAAACCGAGTATCTTCTCTTCCAAAATCCTCTCTCCCAAATTCTCTTCTCCCGAATCATGTTGTTCTATTCTCTATGGCTGATAAGAACAATTTTCATCCTGCCCTCTCAGTTTCTAACATCAAGAGTGTCATCCCTATTGTTATTGATCTTGAAAACGTCCAATATGGGACGTGGGCGGAGTTATTCAAGATTTATGTTAAAACACATAAAGTTTTTCACCACATCATCCCTCCTACTCCTTCATGAAGGAGGGTGATAAGGCGTCTACAGTCCTCACTAAAGAAGCAGACCCAGAATTATGAGACATACTTGATTCCAAGGTTCTTCGGTGAATTTATGCCACTATTTCCTTGGACCTTTTGCAGATGATTATGAAACCCAACTCCACAGCTATGGCAGCGTGGGATCGATTGCGAGATATCTTCCAAGATAACAGTCATTCTCGGATTGTTATCCTTGAGCAGAAATTTTCACAGGTGGCCATGGTGAATTTTCAAAACGTTCTTCTTATTGCAAACGCCGCAAGGACTTGGCAGACCAACTCAGCAACGTGAGTTCTCCTATCTCTAATAGTCGTCTAGTTCAGAGGCCTATAGCGGTGTTGCTTCAGTTATTCGTCAGAGTAACCCCCTGTCATGATTTTATCAAGCCCGTTCTATGCTTACATTGGAAGAAGCCGGATTAGCTAAGAAAGTGGCGATTGGGGCCAGTCCTATCGGTATGATGACTGCTTCCAATTTTTCTTCTTTCAATCCAGCCAACGTGACCCAAAATCACAACAACGGGGGTGGTAAGAAAGGCCAAAATCGAAAGAATAATGACAAGAATCGTGGCGGCAACAACGGGGCAACCGCCGCCAGCAGAATGTATAATCCCGAATCCACGGGCCTCCCGGCGGTGGCGATGGTCTCGACCGCAAGTCGCCACGACTTAGCCTTTTACGGCCGTGGCGCTCAATATCGGCTCGCTCACGCACCGCGCCCGCCTTTCTCCCACCCGGACTCTGAGTGCACAACAGATGAATGGCCCCAGATCAAAGATACTTGGCGATCCAAAGATACTGGGCCTCACCCCTATCAGGCCCACCACGCAGTAGGGTACACCCAAACCGACATTGAAGCAGCGATGCACACGCTTGGCTTGATTCAACCGGACCCTAATTGGTACATGTACACCGGCGCCACTACCCACATGACATCCGATAAAGGTACTCTCTCGTCTTATTCCAATTTGAGCACTAATCGTAGTATAACTGTTGGTAATGACAATTCTATTCCAATTAAGGGTTATGATCATAAAACTTTGTCCCCTCCTCATCCACCACTTGTCCTGAAAATACCCTTCATGCCCCAAAATTAATTAAAAATTTGGTATCTGTCCGTAAATTCACAACTGATAACTGGGTTTCTATTAATTTTGATCAATTTGGATTTTCTGTGAAGGATTTCAAAACGGGGAGTCATCTCATGAGGTGTAACAGTGGGGGGACCTCTATCCAATCACACCAAGTCTCAGCATCTCGCGTCAAGCTATGTCATCCACCTTTGCAGCTCTTGCTCCTTCCTTGTGGCATGCTCGTCTAGGTCATCCGGGGTAGTCTATTTTATCTTCTTTAGATAGACATAAGTATATTTCTTGTAAGGGTACGCGTAGTACTCCACTTTGTCGATCCTGTGCTTTGGGAAAGATTATTAAATTACCATTTGTAGCTTCAAATTCTAATACTTCTATGCCATTTGAAATTATTCATAGTGATTTATGGACATCTCCGGTTCTCAGTTCTATGAGTCATCGCTATTATGTTCTATTCTTAGATGACTATACTAAATATTTATGGACGTTTCCAATTGCGAAAAAATCTCAAATTTTTTCCATCTTCATAAAATTTAGAGTCTTCATAAGAACGCAATTCGAACGGAAAATAAAAAACATTCAATGTGATAATGACAAAGAGTATGATAATGGGGAATTTAGGGAGTTGTGTGCTAACAATGGGATAAATTTTCGTTTTTCTTGTCCTCATACGTCTTCACAAAATGGGAAAGCTGAGCGAAAAATTTGTATCATTAATAATACTGTCCGCACTTTATTAGTTCATTCTTCCGTTCCTCCATTATTTTGGCATCATGCATTACAAATGGCTACCGATCTCCTAAATATTCTTCCCTCTAAAGGTTTGACATATTCCTCTCCTCTCAAAGTGTTATACAATAAGACTCCGTCCTACACTCATCTTAAGGTCTTCGGATGCTTATGTTATATCCACTGTTTCCATCCACTACAATCAACAAACTTCAGGCACGTTCTACTTCTTTTGTATTCTTGGGTTTTCCGTCAAATCACCGTGGTTATAAATGTTTTGATTTGTCCTCTAAACGAATCATCATTAGTCGTCATGTTCTCTTTGATGAAACTCAATTTCCCTTTTCTAAAGTAGAAAAACCCGTATCTACATCTTATGATTTTTTGGATGATGCTATCTCCCCCTATGTTCTCCGTCATTTTTCAGGTTCGCCAGAAAATACGTTAAACCCGTCCTCAGCGTCGCGGCCCTGCATTGAGGCGCCACAGCGCCAAAATTCATGTGAGGCGTGTGCGACCACGCACAGAGCGCCACGGCGCCAAATATCCAGAGAGCCCTGTAGTGGTTACGGCGCGGCGCAAGACGCCAGTTTCTAAGCCCGTGACGGAATTTCCGACATTTCACAAACCTCCCAAAATTCACTCAATCCAACCCATAGTCTTGGTCCAGTCACTCGTATTCAACGGGGTATTTTTAAGCCAAGAACACATTTCAATTTGAATTCTACTGTTCTTAAATCCCCCAAACCCCGTAATCCTGTGTCTGCCTTAAATGACCCTAATTGAAAAATTGTCATGACCGAGGAATATAATGCTCTTATTGATAATAAGACGTGGGAGTTGGTACCCCGTCCATCTGGTGTTAATATTATTCGATCTATGTGAATTTTTGTTCATAAGGAAAATTCTGATGGTTCATTTGCAAGGCATAAGGCTAGACTTGTAGGTGATGTTAAGACTCAGCAGGTTGGTGTGGATTGTGGTGAGACATTTAGCCCAGTGGTCAAGACGACTACCATTCGTACTGTACTCAACTTGGCTCTTTCGAAATCATGGCCCATTCATCAGCTAGATGTGAAGAATGTTTTCCTACAAGGTGATCTTCAGGAGACAGTGTATATGCATCAGCCTTTGGGATTTAAGGATACTAGATATCATAATCACGCTCATTGAAGAAGTCCTCAGATGGGCTTAGCGATCTCCACGAGCTTGGTATAAGAGGTTTGCTGATTTTGTTTCGACTATGGGTTTTTCTCACAGCAGGTCTGATAATTCATTATTCGTATATCGTCGAGAATCTTCCATGACTTATATTCTGTTATATGTTGATGATATTATCTTGACTGCCTCTTCTGATACTTTGCACAAGTCTATTATGACAATGCTCAGTTCTGAGTTTGCCATGAAGGACTTAGGCCATTTGAGTTACTTTTTGGAGATTGCTGTAACTCGTCATGCAGGTGGATTGTTCTTATCACAGAGAAAGTATGCAGCAGAGATCATTGAGAGGGCTGTGATGTCATCCTGTAAGTCCACTTCTACTCCAGTTGATATTAAACCCAAGTTGGGTGTTGCAGCTGGCTCTCCGTATGAGGATCCGACCAGCTATCGTAGTCTTGCAGGCGCCCTACGTTCACGCGACCAGACATTACATATGTCGTACAGCAAGTGTGTTTGTTTATGCATGATTCCAGAGTTGAACATATGAATGCACTCAAACGCATTCTTAGGTACATTCAGGGAACACTCGAGTATGGTTTGCATTTGTATCCTTCGTCGACGTCTACATTGGTCTCCTATACAGATGTTGATTGGGGTGGTTGTCCTGACACCAGACTACGTCTGGATATTGTATGTTTTTGGGTAACAACTTGGTCTCATGGTCTGCCAAGCGTCAATCTACGCTTTCACGTTCAAGTGCAGAGGCCGAGTATCGAGGGGTAGCTAATGTGGTCTCCGAATCATGTTGGTTACGAAATCTTCTTTTAGAGCTTCATTGTCCCATTGAGAAAGCTACCTTGGTGTATTGTGATAATATAAGTGTCATCTACCTTTCTGGTAATCCAGTTCAGCACCAGCGTACTAAACACATAGAGATGGATACATAGAAGCCCTATTCTCATCACATCTGAAGTAATTCTTGATAGCTTTTATTATTCTTAGTTATAAATAACAAATCCAAATATTAATTAGCCAAATAGATACTAGAAAATAGATAACTGGTACTTGAACCCTAATCCTAGAGGACGATATTCGGTCTTATCTAAGACTATACTACTTGATATGATAACGTGCACTTGCGTTTAAAGTGTGTGCATATTACGCGCATCAAGTTTTTGGCGCCGTTGCCGGGGATTAGGCAATAGTTCAATATCAAATTATCTATTTTCAATTTCTAATTTGGTTTTAATTTTTTTATTTTTACGTTTTTCGTTATTAAAAATAAAAAAAAAATAAAAAATATATATATATATATATATATATATATATATAAAAAAATAAAAAAATATAATAAAAAATAAAAAAATCGAGTGTAGTGATTCGTTGTTGGTTTTGATTCATCTCGTGATCCTCAAGACATGGATTTATCTTGTCAATATGATCGAGAGCCAACCATGAGGCAGAGGAGGAATTACGAGAAACCCTACTTAGTCTCACGAGGCGCCAAGCTCGATTCACGGACGAAATGAGGTCGGGCATAAAGAGGTTGGAAACGCAAATAGCGTAACTCGCGATCATATTCAACAATGAACAACAAATTGAGAGCACGAATCACACCCAACTATTGAGAATGGCGAGATAGTTGGTGTATGAAAAGATTGCAGAGATCCAATTATTCACCTTCGATTCCTGGAAAATCTTTTCTTATACCTATTGCGGAAGAAACACCACCAAATCAAAGTTGACTCCCAAACAGAAGTCAATACCATCGCGGCACCCCAGAGTTTAATGATGTAGGGCATCTCACTGATCCCTACATTAGAGAGATCCTAAAAGACAAGCATGTCTTGAGCACTCGGGGATAATCGTATATTTGAGGCCCTTGTTTGAAGCAATTGTCAGAGTTGAAGTGAGACTACAACAATAACTCTGCGGATTGCAAGCGATTCGCGAAGGATCCAACGGGCACTCGTAAAGCGTTAAAGGCGTCCCGCTAAAAGACGTTAAAGACAACCATTGGGAGGCAACCCAATGTTTTTAATTATGTTATTTCAATTCATGTCTTTATTTTATTTTATTTTGTCTTGAAACGATCTCACGGTCTTGGGTTCTTGTTTTGTGTTGTTGGATGACAGTGGGTGAAAAGTCAAACCGAGGAAAAAGGAGCAACAAACGCTGGAAAAAAAAAAAAAAAGCGATCGTCGTAGCTGGCTGCCAGCCAGAACTCGTAAGAGCCAGAAAGATTAGCAAGGCAGCATACGCGAATCTCGTGCGCGCTGAACTTCAGAGCAATATTTCCGTGCCAATTCAATTTTCCTCCTAGACCTCCATTATGACCACTGTGTTTTGTCAGTAAGTTGTCCATATTATTTGTTTTTGATTATTGCAAAAATTTGGGACAAGGTGTGATTTAAGTCGGTGTTTTATTTGTGTCTTGTTATGTTTCAGTTAAGTCTTTTTTATTTGTTTTGTGTTTATTTTTGAGTCACAAATTTTTTTTCTTTTTTCTTTTCTTTTTTTTTGAGTCATAATTGCCTGTCAAAAATCATGTATGCTGTAGTTGCTAGAAACACCTAGTGAAGTAAGGTGGAATAATGTAACGGAATTGAAGCAACTATCTAAAACACCTAAGTTAGATATGCCAAAACTCACGTAACTGTCTATTGGAGTTTCGCTTGAGTTATGCATGCTAAATGATAAATACTTATGTGTTATGAGTGCTTGCTATTTGAGGCGAAATAATTAGGATATGCATGTTAGAGAGATGACTCAGGCATTTCTTTGATAGCCAATTCTTACCATTCTTTTCTATCCCGCACTTTAAAAATATATCCCTAGTCACTTATCGAGCCAAAAATTGAAACTTTTTCTTTGACACCCCATATTCCCACAAATTGTGCCATAAGTAAAAATATGAAAAAGTGGAATACATTGTGTATTGAAAAAGGAAGACAAAAGGAGTGAATAAGCGTGTGCACCCCAATAAAAAGTAAAAATAAAATAGGCAAAAGCCTAAGTTTGGGGGTGCTTATTATGATTATACATTTCACTCTCCCAAAACAAAAGAGGGGAAAGATAGAATCGAATGAAGGAAAGAACCAAAAGAAAAAGGGAAAAATTGAAAAGCTAAAGAGCTTATGGTACACAAAAATGAGCCTAAATGCCTATTTTTACCTACCCCTACCTAAAGCCTACATTACAACCCTTAAAGTCCTGAAGATCTCTTTTATGCATATCCAGAATTAGTGGAGAATAGCAAGTAAGCATGCCATAAGAATTCTTGAATTTATATGCATGATTTAGTATATTGACTTCCATTAAGCATGATGAATATGAGTTTGCGAAATATCTAGCTTACTGTGCTGAAATTTCATGCTACATGTTCCTGCATACTATTCTGCTAACCTTCATGTTTTTCTAGATAACACTAATACAGCAAAAATGATCAATGGCAGTGAGTCTTTTATTTTTCGTTCTTTGAGTCTTTTATTTTCTTTCTTTCTATCTTTGCTCGAGGGCGAGCAAAGGTTAAGTTTTGGGTATTTGATCTGTATTTTATATACACTTTTTGAGTCTTTTTTAATTAGTATTTTACTCATTTTATTTATGTTTAGTATAGTATTAGGGTCGTTTTCCTTTCTTTTGTGTCACAGCGGTCAAAAATGGAGAAATGGCGGAAAGGAGATGAAATGAGCATAAATGAGATGGAATTGCACACTAAAAGGGCGAGATGAAGTCTAGAAGTTCCGAATTATAGAGAAAATCGACAAGTCCGGACGAGAAAAGACGACAAACGGAATTCGCTGAAAAATGTCACAGCCTTGTAGCCAGCATGGCCATGGCCAAAGTCTTGAAAGTCGAGTTGCTGAATTTGGTAGCCGCATCGCATAGACACGGGCCATGATGGATTTATGAAGTCGAATTTGACATATTTTGTAATCTAAAAGGATTATTTTTCCTTTCTAAAGGGATAACTTTTCCTTCCTAAAGGGATAACTTTTCCTACCCTAAAACCCTTACCTAAAAGGATTCTAATAACTTTTCCTACCTAATAACTTTTCCTACCTTAAAACCTTTACCAAAAAGGATTCTACCTAAACTTTTCCTTTTCCTACAAATTCTTAACCCTTCACCTAAAGGATTCTTTGGCTATAAATACTCTACACCATTAGAAGAATTCTTCATTCTCCAACCAATTCTCCATTCTACCATTCACCATTCTACATCCATCCTTCCACCAATCCACCTTGTAAATATTCCACAACACAACCCTTGGATGCTTGGCTTGGAGACTCATTCTTAGTAATTTTCTTTTCTTTTCTTTTACTTTATTTCAGTTTTTATGAAGAACATTATATTAGTTATTGTCATATTTCTGGCTATGAACTAATTCTCTTATATTGCTTTCTATGTTGAATTGCTTGAAACTTATGCTATAATTTAATGCACGCTTATGGTTGTTTTTCTTATCGAGAGATCTATCCAATAATCGAAATGAATTCTTGGTAATTAATTGACAACTAATTATCACTATATGATTTCTAATCAGTTACGAAAGGGGATTGTGAATATCTCGTAAGTTGGGTAGACAGGCTTGAATTGGGGATGAAAATACCTCAATTAGTTTTGTAGCGTTGAAGAGAGGCTTAACAACCCTAATTTTGCGCATTGTGCGTGACGGTCAACTAGGTTTTTGGTCGTACTCCTCCTAGAGAGTTACCCTTATCGTGAAAGTTAGGTAAGGAACGATCATGGGGTTGAGTGTTTATATAACCTAACGGAGTATAAAACGATTTCGTAAACCTGCTTTCTCCAAAAGAAGAATACCATAAGTAATGCATTAATGAGTAGCATAAGCGGATAGTGAGGATACATAGAAGCCCTATTCTCATTACAACTGAAGTAAACCTTTATATTTAAATAGCTTTTATAATTCATAGTTATAAACAACCAAATCAATTATCAATTCGCCAAATAGATACTAGAAAATAGATAACTGATACTTGGACCCTAATCCTAGAGGACGATATTCGGTCTTATCTAAGACTATACTACTTGATACGATAACGTGCACTTGCGTTTAAAAGTGTGTGCATCTAATCGCGCATCACATGTTCCTTCGAAATATCAAATTGCAGACATCTTTACAAGGGTCTTCCCTCAGTCATTTTTGAAGATTTTAGTAACAGTCTCAGCGTACGAAGACCACCCGCTATGGCTGCGGGGGTGTGTTAAAGTATATCGGCCAATATGGCCCAGCCGAGAATGGCTCATCCGAGTGGGGCTCTTTTCTTTGTATATTTGGTAAATATTAGACTTAGGTTTGTACCTTAATTAGTAGTGTAATATTATCATAATTGTAAAGTTAGTATTCTTATAGAATAGGGATTCCTAGGTAGAATAGGAAGAGGATCTTCCTTGTAACTTATATATATATATATATGTCTTTCATTAATGAGAATAATCAAGGGATTATTTCTTACATTCTTTCAATAGTCATCCAAGCAACTGATTTTCTGATATTATTTCGATCAGAAACCTCCAACTTTAACTGCTTTTTTACGTTGCCCATTCTTTTTGTAAATCACTAGAAAAAGCTCAATCAAGTTTGTTTTTTTCTTTTCACTTCACTTTTTTTATGACAATGGTATCCAGGTCAAGGTCAGCTTACACGCATCTCGACTATCTTGTTTCAAAAATTTGAAGGGAAAATAGGCTAACAATTGGATTGAAATGAGATTATGAACCACAGAGCCTAGAAATCTAAGTTTTAACCCTTCGGGGCCATCAGACAAAATTGGAACAATATATAGAAGCACGGCCGTCTCAAACATTTTGAGGGTCCTGTTCTAATTCGTAAAAGTGGGCCCTTAATTGGGCTAAAGTCTGCGAATTATGGGTCTTTACAGTAAATTTTGACTAATACTACTTAATAAAAAATGAAAAAAGGGGCCCTAAATTTTTTCGCTTTTCGGGCCCTGTGCGGTAGCACATCTCGCATGGGTACAAAGACGGCCCTGCATAGAAGATTAGCATGGCCTGACAAAGGTAACACCAACAAATAGAGAAATGATCCAAATTTACTCATTGAAAAAAAGATATATAAAGAGTATATGTTGTGAAGCAAATGTATAGTGCAATAAGAGACGAACCTCAAGTTGGATAAACCAATTGTTAACCCCTTCTCCAAATCCTTTATCAAAATGGTACGCTGGTGGACTCCCATCCAAACATACTGCAAACACGACATTATTGGCATACAAAAATCAACACATTTTTACATTCTTAATTTTTATTTGTCGGTGGCGAATTCAGCATTTAGACGTCTTCAATTCTAACTTTCTAAGTCGAAACTAAAAGTTCTAAAATATATATTTAACTTCATCTATACTTATTTTCTTTACATAAATATACATAAAGTTCGAATCAAAAGTCACGGGTTCTGCCAAACCCGTGACTTCTATATTGTATCCAGGGGCGGAGCTACAGATCTGCTTACGAGTTCAGGTTCGCTTTGACCCAGACCTTCATTTGTGCTAGAAAATCTACTTAATAGGCATAAATAATTTATCTTGAATTCATGAAACTGTTTTTTTAGAATCAACAGCTCGTAAACTCAAAATCTTAGCTACGCCTTTGATCGGATACACCACTATCAGAGTTATTGGGACAGAAGAAAAAAGACAATCACTTTGATTCAAAGAAATTCTTACCAGCTCCTTTAGCTACTGCACTCTGTAGGTAAGTAATATCAACTGGGTGTCCTTCAGTAATAATTAATATAAGCAAAGTTATTATTGCACGTAGCCATAGTTGCATTGCCCCTTTTACCATTCTGCATATTAATTATGTGAAAAAATACAAATCAATATAAGTAAACACACAAAAAAATATGAAAAACATAGTGCAGAAAGCTCCTAAAAATTGAACCAAGAAAAGAAAACATCTCAATTTTAGAAAGATTGTTAAAACGTTTCCTATATTATTCCAAACTTAGCAATTAAATCTATGTTTACAAGATTTAATTCCTTAACCATTAATGCTACCTTTTCTTTACCACTAAAGCATATGATAAATAAAAAGCAAAGAATAATCCAACACACTCATTTCAGGAAAAAAAAAACTTACTAAATACAGAATTGAAATATTACTTCTATGTAGTACCTGGAATAGCAAAGATATTGAAGAAATAATAAATCTCAAAATGAGATTATTTGAAGTATAGTTGTGTATTTTGTGTCTTGAGCTAAAAACAGGGGTCCCAAAAAGCAAATGTTGGTGGAAACTCGAGAGTAGAAGCCTATATTTATACTCGAGAGTATTTTGTCAAGTTTTTTTTTTTACTATCAATGTACATTTATGTGTTAAGGTAACATTACTTATTCAATGTAATTTAATATGTTTGACCTGAATTTGTAACATTAGAGTGAAGTTGTCTATTCTTATGAAGATTTTGAAACACATAACTTTTTTAGCTACACTGATAATACATACGCTAAAACTACTCAAATATGAAAAGACAAACAGTATTCATTTATATTATAGAATACTCCCTGTTTCAAAAAGCTTCTCTCGTTTTAAATTGACACAGAGTTTAAAAAAGTAAAAAAAACTTTTGAATCTTATAGTTGTTAATTAAAGATATCGAAAATGTCCTTTAATTTTATGATCTTAAACATATCACTTTGAAATTTAAATTAAAAAGTTGTTAAAAAAATATTATTTTCTAAATTAATTAAAAAGAGAAGTAAGACCAGGGGAAAGAGAAGAGAAAGATCCAATCTAAAAGCTGTACTTTTTAAAATCTTTACATGAAGTTGCCGACACACGAAGCTATAGGTTGAGTTTACGTACGTTTGTGTAAGAAAAAAGGTTGTAGAGACATTTCTTGGACAATTTATGGAACTAACTAAGCTATATTCGTGCAGCCAAACATTTCTGTGTATTAAGATTTGACAAATGCATGTGCTATAGTGACAGAATCTTATCGGTTTACGCGTTCAACATTCAATGAATGGAGACCACAGTTGAAGTGAAATTTGGAAATAGAGAGATGGAGATGTCTTTCACTATTCTAGGGTGTGAAATATTGAAACAAACTGGAAAAAAAAAGTTACATTCTTTTTTAAATTTTGAATTGATTTTAATTTTAAGAATTGATAATAATTTGATTTACGAATAGAAATAGATCGAAAATGAATTGAGAGATGATTTAACAAGATATGACACACCTTCAACTAACTGGGAATATGTGAATTAAGGTAAAAGTATGTAGATAGTTTAGTGTTGTCGTATTGTCGCACTTTTAATAAAAAATTTAAATTCCTCTATGAATTATTATTTAATTTGTGGTTTATGTTGGTAAGTGGAGGAATTTATTTTATGTTAAAAGTAACTTGACTCTTAGTTGAGCTCTTGATTCATTAATGTTTAATTCAATTAACATTAAAAATCTCGTGAAATCACTTTTTTCCATAAAGAATAACTTACTTAATAGTGTTATGTTAGAATACAATCGTTAGAAACTTAGAATACATATGTCTCATATTTTTTAAAAAGGGCCTACAAAAAATGAAAAAGGCAAAGGTAGAACCGACAAATATGAAACTAATGAAAAATCGTCTTTCTTAGTCTCACGGGCATAGCTGGATAGCAAAAGAGGAGAACTTAAAATCCAACTAGAGACATGCAGTGTGGGTTCGAAGTCTGGTGAAAGCAATTTGTTCTCTTCTGGGTAAAACCTTGTAGTTGATATCAGTTGCTCTGTTCTCAAACTCTGGTCAGTCAGGCACATCCCGCGATTTACTGATAATAGTATTGAGGGTGTAGGAGTTTTGTCGGGTTCGTACACGCAGCGGAATTTGAAAATTTATGTTTCAAACCCGATATGGCGATCAAACTATAATTGATTATATAATGTAAAATAACACAAAGCAGGAATGTAATACTTAGAACGAAAACTTATATTTGTAGTTAGCAATCTGAAAACTTGAAGCTTTGTGTAGTCCGAGGGTGCGCACGCAAATGTCCCTCGATTTACAAGTCAAGAACTTTGATGTAATTTTTTAACTCTTGGAATGCTAGGGATTCCAGCAGAGCTTTAGAAGAGATTAGTCTCTTGCTTTTGGTGTCAAGAAATGGGAAGGGAAACCCCTTTATTTATAGCTGAAGTGGACAGCCAGGGTTCCCCAAATGGGTCAGCCCATTAAAACCTCAGCAGACTGGGAAAGCAGTAGGATCCACTGGACGCGCCTCAGCGTCGCGGCTCTGCATAAGTGGCGTCGCTAGACACGTGTTCAGGCGTCGCGGCCCGGAGTCCATGGCGCCGCGACCCTGTCCCATTTTCTGCCTTGTTTTCATTTCTTTCTAATGTCCCGATCATCAACAGAATATATATATATAATATTTTTTCTAATTACATCCTTCAATCGACGGAACATTTGACTTAGTGTTACCCTTCAGGCCTTTACATATCAACACTAACAACATTAGGGTCTTCACGGAACTCCTAAACTGCGCCGGAATACGAACTCAATATGTAAATTTTAGCTACACGAAATATGTGAACTGAACCTCTATGTGGGAACATAAAATCTTTTCATTCACGACACACTCAATCAAGCTTAGGATTTGTCAAGTGTCTATCCAAATAGCTTGCTCATTATACCTCATCTATATTAGTTGACAACAGGACCACATCAAAGACATATCCATTACGTTGGCCAACGACTTAGTCAACCTAATACCATATGAGAATCCGAGTGTTCTATCGAAGATACATTCGAGGAATGAATCCTAATCTTGGCTCAACTATCACCTTTAATCTACTTCGTAATGTACCCAAAATAAGTCGTGTCTCAACCTATAAGGCATTTGAACTTAGGACATGATCAAAGTACATTACTCCGTAAACAGGGTGGTATCGACCTCAAGTCTAAGGACTTCTATCTCCCATACGCCGATGACATTATAGACATATAACAAAACAGTACATCAGCAGGGTATACCAATACTTCAACAAGTATTCATGTGTCCATCATGAGTTGTCATAACTCGTAGCAAGTGAGACATACTACATCCCCTAAGGATATGATGCAAATCACATGTCGACGTATCGCATATCATCGATATCCCAATCTCGATGATCATTAGTAGAGGTTATTTAAGAGTTACGTTATAATATTAATTCTCACACCATTAATAACCACGTAAACTCTAGGAATGCATTTATAGAATATTATAAACAATCAACTAATAATTCAACAAATGCAAATGACATAATATTAATCATCATTAATATAAATACGAATGTGTATAAAGTACATTTTGTCCTAATACAGATTGTCTCTAGGACATACATATACTTTCAATCTCCCACTTGGCCTAGAACCAATCACCAACATATCTAATACTCATGTTCTCAAAATGACCATTATGCTTTATCAAGCTTAATGGTTTAGTAAACGGACATGCTAGATTATTGTCTGTGGGAACATAATCTATCCTGATATCTTCAGCTTCCACCATTTCTCGGAGGATGTGGTACTTCCTCGGTACATGTTTTTTTCTGTTTGTTGATCTTGGTTCCTTTTTGCAATTGCACCAGTGTTGTCACAATAAATGGTTATTGGACAACTAGCACTCGGAACAACCCCTAGCTCATTCAAGAACTCAGAAATCGCGGCGAACTTCTTTTAGCGACTTAGATCCAAAGAATCTTATGCTTGATGGTCGAATCAGCAGTAGTAGCTTGTTTGTAACTCTTCCATCTCACTGCTCCTCCGTTGAAAATGAACATGTAACCAGACTGAGATTTGAAATCATCAATATCTGTCTGGAAACTAGCATCAATATACCCAGTGACAACTAGCTTATTGTGAAGTCCGAAATTGTTGTTACAATAACTATGTGATTATGTTACGACCGTATTCACATTCGATGACGAATGTTGCGTAAGGAAGGGAGAATGTCGATGACGAATGTTGCGTAAGGAATGGAGAATGACCGTATTCACATTCGATGACGAATGTTGCGTAAGGAAGGGAGAACAAAACAACAACAACACCAATACCACCAACACCAACACCAACACCACCAACACCAACACCAACACCACCAACACCACCACCACCACCACCA
The DNA here is from genome assembly GCA_029844215.1 of Przewalskia tangutica. Classification (NCBI taxonomy): domain Eukaryota; kingdom Viridiplantae; phylum Streptophyta; class Magnoliopsida; order Solanales; family Solanaceae; genus Przewalskia; species Przewalskia tangutica. The sequence goes on along the minus strand of CM056718.1, from coordinate 8,081,481 downwards.
CCACCAACACCACCAACACCAACACCACCACCACCAACACCAACACCACCAACACCAACAACAACACCAACACCACCAACACCAACACCACCACCACCAACACCACCACCAACAACATCAACAACAACAACGCCAACAACAACAACAACGCCAACAACAACAACAACAACAACAAACAACAACAACAACAACAACAACAAACAACAACAACAACAACAACAATAATAATGGTGTATTAGAAAATTAAGGATTTACGTTATACTATATTAACATAGTATTAATTTTTTTACACTATCCTATAAATAAAAGATGATGACCTATCATATTACATGAATGTTTTAAATCTTATCTTAATACTACAATGGTAAAAATCTGCACACTACAATGGTAAAAATCTGCACACCCATTCCCTTCCCCTCCCTTTTATTTCCCCTCCACTCTTGGTCTTCCATCTCCCATAGGTTATACAAACACCTCAATTTATATAGTGTACTTGGCACAAAACAAAGTACCTAGTACAAGGAATATAAATGAGAAAAAAAAAGTGAACAAGAAGAATAGAAATCTGGAAAAAATATCAAGAGGGCAAGAAGAACAAAAATCAAAAAATACTAGGGAGCAAGGATCACTTTTAGCAATCGAAGAACAATCCTTTTCACGCTTACAAGGTGAGTTTTCTCACTCATAAATTCTTAGTGAAATCCTTTATTTTAAGTTCAATACACGCTAGAATATGAATCGGGTGTTGAAAAGGAATCATGAACTTTTGATTGTTTAAACAACTAGTTGAGTCATGAACTTTGCAAATTGTTTTCACTAAGTTATACTTGTTAGAATTTAATGAGATTTGGAAGTTTTGTACACCTCCATATTATGATCATATTGAGCCAAATAAGGGATAAAACGGACTTACGTTTTAAGAGTTATCATAGTTTAAAGTTTCTGTCTCGAATTGATCGAAATCCGGAAAGGCAGAAAACAAAAACCTAAAACTGTACAAATCGGTTAGGAACCTGAAAATTTGTACTAAACAATATTCTAGATTTTTCTGTTTTTGACATTTTGAGAACATACAGAGGTCTATCCAACCTACGGGTTGAGAGTTATCGTTGTTTAAAGTTTCTGTCTCGGCTTGATTGAGACTCGGGAAGGCAGAACTTTACAACCTGTTTTCACTAGGTTTTATTGGTTAGATTTCGTTAAATTTGGAAGTGTTATACATCTATATGTGTAGGTCAGATTGAGCCAAATCAGGGATAAATCGGACTTACGGGTTGAGAGTTATAGTAGTTTGAAGTTTCTGCTTCGGATCTATCGGAATTCGGAAAGGCAGTACATAAAAGTGAAAAAACGGTACCAAATGGTACATAATCTGAATGGATGGTTCACATGGAGACGTATAACTCTCTGTCCTCGTCGTTTTGAGATTTTATGGGGCTCGAACGGGCTTATGGATTAGAAGTTATGAGTATTTTAAAATTTAGTCATGTTTAATAAAAGTTCTGGCGAAACAAATTTCAGGTAGCTGATTTGCGGATAAATTTGTGCTAGTTACCCAAAGCAGTTTCCAATGAAAATTGGTACAGTGTAAGGTCCCCATGTTACCTTCGTTTCAGCGTAAGAAAAACCTTAGTTGAAGTTACGGTTGAAAAGTTATAACCATTACAAGTACGATAGGCAGAATGTAAAAAAAAAAGAATATTATATATTTGAGCTTCTGAAATATAAAGTGAATACGTGTTCACAAATTTTTAAATACATTGGATCGGGTTGCACGCCGCAACAAATATGTAAAGTGAATACGTGTTCACAAATATGTAAATGCATTTGTAAATACATTGATCGGGTTGCACGCCGCAACAAATATGTAATGTGCATACGTGTTCACAAATATGGAAATGCATTTGTAAATACATTGGATCGGGTTGTACGCCACAACAAATATGTAATGTGAATATGTGTTCACAAATATGTAAATATATTTGTAAATACATTGGATCGGGTTGCATGCCGCAACAAATATGTAAAGTGAATACGTGTTCACAAATATATAAAGTGAATACGTGTTCACAAATATGTAAATGCATTTGTAAGTACATTGGATCGGGTTGCACGCCGCAACAAAAACGTATAGTGAATACGTATTCACAAATACGTAAATGCATTTGTAAATGCATCAAATCAGGTTATACATCGCAATAAATGTAAAATTGCAAAGGGGAATATCTTAACGTGTAATACAGGATAAAACAAAACATTGTTTAAATTAAGAATTTCCTATATATATATATATATATATAATATTTTTTCTAATTACATCCTTCATTCGACAGAACATTTGACTTAGTGTTACCCTTCAGGCCTTTACATATCAACACTAACAACATTAGGGTCTTCACGGAACTCCTAAACTACGCCGGAATACGAACTCAATATGTAAATTTTAGCTACACGAAATATGTGAACTGAACCTCTATGTGGGAACATAAAATCTTTTCATTCACGACACACTCAATCAAGCTTAGGATCTGTCAAGTGTCTATCCAAATAGCTTGATCATTATACCTCATCTATATTAGTTGACAACAGGACCATATCAAAGACATGTCCATTACATTGGCCAACGACTTAGTCAACCTAATACCATATGAGAATCTGAGTGTTCTCTCAAAGATACATTCGAGGAATGAATCCTAATCTTGGCTCAACTATCACCTTTAATCTATTTCGTAATGTACCCAAAATAAGTCGTGTCTCAACCTATAAGGCATTTGAACTTAGGACAGGATCAAAGTACATTACTCCGTAAACAAGGTGGTATCGACCTCAAGTCTAAGGACTTCTATCTCCCACACGCCGATGACATTATAGACATATAACAAAACAGTACATCAGCAGGGTATACCAATACTTCAACAAGTATTCATGCGTCCATCATGAGTTGTCATAACTCGTAGCAAGTGAAACATACTACATCCCCTAAGGATATGATGCAAACCACATGTCGACGTATCACATATCATCGATATCCCAATCTCGATGATCATTAGTCGAGGTTATTTAAGAGTTACGTTATAATATTAATTCTCACACCATTAATAATCACGTAAACTCTAGGGATGCATTTATAGAATATTATAAACAATCAACTAATAATTCAACAAATGCAAATGACATAATATTAATCATCATTAATATAAATACGAATGTGTATAAAGTACATTTTGTCCTAATACAGATTGTCTCTAGGACATACATATACTTTCAATCTCCCACTTGACCTAGAACCAATCACCAACATATCTAATACTCATGTTCTCAAAATGACCATTATGCTTTATCAAGCTTAATGGTTTAGTAAACGGACATGCTAGATTATTGTCTGTGGGAACATAATCTATCCTGATATCTTCAGCTTCCACCATTTCTCGGAGGATGTGGTACTTCCTCGGTACATGTTTTTTTCTGTTTGTTGATCTTGGTTCCTTTGCCTGTGCAATTGCACCAGTGTCCACAATAAATGGTTATTGGACAACTAGCACTCGGAACAACCCTTAGCTCCTTCAAGAACTCAAAAATCGCGACAGCTTCTTTAGCAGCTTCCGATCCAGCAATGTACTATGCTTCAGTAGTCGAATCAGCAGTAGTAGCTTGTTTGGAACTCTTCCATCTCACTGCTCCTCCGTTGAAAATGAACATGTAACCAGACTGAGATTTGAAATCATCAACATATGTCTGGAAACTAGCATCAGTATACCCAGTGACAACTAGCTTATTGTGAAGTCCCAAATTGTTGTTACAATAACTATGTGATTATGTTACGACCTTATTCACATTCGATGACGAATGTTGCTTAAGGAAGGGAGAATGTGAAGTCCCAAATTGTTGTTACAATAATAATAATAATAATGATGATAATGATGATGATGGTGATGATGGTGGTGGTGGTGGTGGTGGTGGTGGTGGTGGTGGTGGTGGTGGTGGTGGTGGTGGTGGTGGTGGTGGTGGTGGTGGTGGTGGTGGTGGTGGTGGTGGTGGTGGTGGTGGTGGTGGTGGTGGTGGTGGTGGTGGTGGTGGTGGTGGTGGTGATGATGATGATGGTGATGATGATGATGGTGATGATGATGATGGTAGGGTGATGATGGTAGGGTGATGATAGTAGGGTGATGATAGTAGGGTGATGATAGTAGGGTGTATTAGAAAATTAAGGATTTACGTTATACTATATTAACATAATATTAATTTTTTTACACTATCCTATAAATAAAAGATGCTGACCTCTCATATTACATGAATGTGTTAAATCTTATCTTAATACTACAATGGTAAAAATCTGCACACTACAATGGTAAAAATCTGCACACCCATTCCCTTCCCCTCCCTTTTATTTCCCCTCCACTCTTGGTCTTCCATCTCCCATAGGTTATACAAACACCTCAATTTATATAGTGTACTTGGCACAAAACAAAGTACCTAGTACAAGGAATATAAATGAGAAAAAAAAAGTGAACAAGAAGAATAGAAATCTGGAAAAAATATCAAGAGGGCAAGAAGAACAAAAATCAGAAAATACTAGGGAGCAAGGATCACTTTTAGCAATCGAAGAACAATTTTTTTTCACGCTTTCAAAGTGAGTTTTCTCACTCATAAATTCTTAGTAAAATCCTTTATTTTAAGTTCAATACACGTTAGAATATGAATCGGGTGTTGAAAAGGAATCGTGAACTTTTGATTGTTTAAACAACTAGTTGAGTCATGAACTTTGCAAACTGTTTTCACTAAGTTATACTTGTTAGAATTTAATGAGATTTGGAAGTTTTGTACACCTCCATATTATGATCATATTGAGCCAAATAAGGGATAAAACGGACTTACGTTTTAAGAGTTATCATAGTTTAAAGTTTCTGCCTCGAATTGATCGAAATCCGAAAAGGCAGAAAACAAAAACCTAAAACTGTACAAATCGGTTAGGAATATGAAAATTTGTACTAAACAATATTCTAGATTTTTCTGTTTTTGACATTTTGAGAACATACAGAGGTCTATCCAACCTACGGGTTGAGAGTTATCGCTGTTTAAAGTTTCTGCCTCGGCTTGATTGAGACTCGGAAAGGCAGAACTTTACAACCTGTTTTCACTATGTTGTACTGGTTAGATTTGGTTAAATTTGGAAGTGTTATACATCTATATGTGTAGGTCAGATTGAGCCAAATCAGGTATAAATCGGACTTACGGGTTGAGAGTTATTGTAGTTTGAAGTTTCTGTCTCGGATCTATCGGAATTCGGAAAGGCAGTACATAAAAGTGAAAAAACGGTACCAAATGGTACAGAATCTGAATGGATGGTTCACATGGAGACGTATAACTCTCTGTCCTCGTCGTTTTGAGATTTTATGGGGCTCGAACGGGCTTACGGATTAGAAGTTATGACTATTTTAAAATTTAGTCATGTTTAATAAAAGTTCTGGCGAAACAAATTTCAGGTAGCTGATTTGCGGATAAATTTGTGCTAGTTATCCAAAGTAGATTCCAATGAAAATTGGTACAGTGTAAGGTCCCCATGTTACCTTCGTTTCAGCGTAAGAAAAACCTTAGTTGAAGTTACGGTTGAAAAGTTATAACCATTACAAGTACGACATGCAAAATGTAAAAAAAAAGAGAATATTATTTATTTGAGCTTCTGAAAATATAAAGTGAATACGTGTTCACAAATTTTGAAATACATTGGATCGGGTTGCACGCCGCAACAAATATGTAAAGTGAATACGTGTTCACAAATATGTAAATGCATTTGTAAATACATTGATCGGGTTGCACGCCGCAACAAATATGTAATGTGAATACGTGTTCACAAATATGGAAATGCATTTGTAAATACATTGGATCGGGTTGTACGCCACAACAAATATGTAATGTGAATATGTGTTCACAAATATGTAAATGTATTTGTAAATACATTGGATCGGGTTGCATGCCTTCACAAATATGTAAAGTGAATACGTGTTCACAAATATGTAAAGTGAATACGTGTTCACAAATATGTAAATGCATTTGTAAGTACATTGGATCGGGTTGCACGCCGCAACAAAAATGTATAGTGAATATGTATTCACAAATACGTAAATGCATTTGTAAATGCATCGAATCAGGTTATACATCACAATAAATGTAAAATTGCAAAGGGGAATATCTTAACGTGTAATACAGGATAAAACAAAACATTGTTTAAATTAAGAATTTCCTATAAGGAGCTGAGAGGAGATGTTGCATATGTGTATGATAAAGGTGTTATAACCTAATATGTTTTTGTAACATGCTTATTATGTTATAATGTGATTGTATTTAGAGTATTGTGAGGTTACTCTGAATTGCAGGGCGAGGTTCTCACTCAGCCCCAGATGGTAGGACTGACTCTTTATTTAACATGTTTCAGAAAAGCGTGATAGAGGAAAGACTCCACATCAAGGCTAGTGATCGTCCCGTAGCCTCCTTGTCGTACCAAATCCATTGCTTCGGACTTGGTACTTGTCATGTTTAGTATGTAGTTGAAAGGTTTAGTTTCAGCATCTCGGGAAATGCTCGTGTGAGATTGCCTCCTTTCAAACTTGGAATAATCACTTTCATTATGTCTAGGTAGAAACAGTACTTGCACGAGCATGGGCTCGCGTTATCTTTTAATGAAGTTCAGGAAAAGATTTATCTACTTTCATTATTATTACTAGTTCCGCTTTTAAATACACGTCTGAATTTTAAAATAAAGAGAGTTAGATGGTGTTCCTAGAAAGGGATAATTATCAAGGTGTCATCACGCCCTATGAAAAGACTTGAGAAAAGTCGGGGCGTGACACTTATCATCTCCATCATAGACTAAGAAGTAATCTTTAGTACGTCTGAGATACTTAAGAATACTCTTGACTGCCTTTCAGTGTTCCTCACCAGGATTCTGCTGGAACTTGCAAGTCATACTAAGTGCAAAGACCATATCTGGCCTAATACAGGTCATGACATACATGATTGATCCTATAGCCAAAATGGGATCCTCTTCATGCACTCAAGTTCTACAGCACTAGAAGGACAATCATTCTTAGATAACTTGATGCCTTGACTCATTGGAAGACCGTCTTTCTTGGAATTTTTCATTGAAACGCGTCTAAGCACTTTGTCTATGTAGATTGATTGTGACAGCCCCAACAAACTATTATGTCTATCTTTATAGATCCTAATTCCCAGAATATAGCAGGCTTCACCTAAGTCCTTCATCATGAAGGTTTTGGACAACCAATCCTTAACTGACTGCATGAGAGTCTTATTATCTCCCATTATTATTATGTCATCAACATATATAATAAAGAAGACAATACCCTCATTCTTGCATTTGATATAAACACAAGGATATTCTTTGCTTCTGACGAAATCAAAATATTTGATAGCCTCGTCAAAGCAAATATTTCAACTCATAGAGTCTTGCTTAAGTCCATGAATGGACTTCTGTAGCTTGCACACATCATTTGGTCTGGACTCAGATGAAAAACCCTCGGGTTGTTTCATATACACTTCCTCAATTAGATTACCATTGAGGAATGTAGTTTTGATGTCCATCTGCCAAACGTCATAATTATAATGTGCAGCTATAGCAAGCAAAATCCGAATAGATTTAATCTTAGCAACCGGTGAAAAGGTTTCATCATAATCCACACCAGGACGCTGATTAAAATCTTTAGCCACTAGTATAGCTTTATAATTTTGAATCTTGCCAAATTCATCAATCTTCTTCTTAAAGACTCATTTGCATCCTATGGGTTTAACCCCATTTGACAAATCAACCAAGTTCCACACTTGATTGATATACATAGATTTCATCTCGGATTTCATGGCTTCTTGCCATCTCTTCGAATCAATGTTTAGTATTGCTTCGTTGTAGGTTGTAGGTCATCATCATCGGGAATATCTAACTCATTTTGTGTTTCCACAAGTTGATTTAGTCTTTTCGGAGGACGATGAGTTCTAACAGACCTACAGAGTTGAGTGTCTTGCAGTCCAATTTCAGGTATGTTCTTATTGTGAGAAGGTTCTTGTGCGTTGGTTGATCCACCAACATTAGAACTTTCAGGAATATCATTTTCATGTCTTTCCTGAATGGGAGGAGGTGCACCTGATGCACTTGCTCCCAAGGTTTGTGCTGGAGGATCTTGAATTTATGCATCATTCCTCGAAGCACTCCCACTGGCCGAAGGGCGTACCTTGAGTACCCGATCTTCGCCAAAAGCTCCCACTGAATTATTGTCTTTATCATCTGGCAAGGATCAACCTCTATGTTACTTTGTTCTTGAATTTCTTCAAGTTCTATCTCTGTGCAACTCTCTTCCTTGTAGACATATTCATCTTCAAGAAAAGTTGCGTTCCTAGAAAAAAATATCTTATGTTCTTCAGGAAGATAGAAATAGTATCTCTTAGTTTCCTTTGGATACCCAACGAAGTAACATTTCTCACTCTTTGATTCCAACTTATCAGTGATCAACTTCTTGACATATACAAGACACTCACAGGGCCTCATGTGTCTAAGTGATGACTTATTGCCACACCATACCTCATATGACGTCTTTTTAACTGATTTAGAAGGAACTCGGTTCAGAACATATATTGAGGTCAGTGTAGCGTATCCCCAAAGGTATGTAGGAAGAGCTGAAAAGCTCATCATGGATCGAACCATGTCAAGCAAGGTTCGATTTCTCCTCTCGGTAACACCATTCATCTGAGGTGTTCCAGGAGGTGTCCATTCTGAATGAAATCCATGAAGATTTAAGTAATCTAGAAATTCTTTACTCAAGTATTCACCTCCTCGATCAGATCAAAGAGTCTTGATACTCTTTGAGAGTTGTTTCTCAACTTCACACTTAAACTCCTTAAACTTTTCGAAGGCCTCAGATTTGTGTCTCATAAGATACACATATCCATACCTTGATAAGTCGTCTGTAAAAGTAATGAAGTAAGAGAAACTTTCTCTAGCTTGAGTCGAAAATGGTACACATACATCAGTATGTACCAACTCAAGCACCTCATTGGAACAGATCCCCTTTTAAGAAAGAGGTTTAATGGTCATCTTACCTTTCAAACAGGATTAACAGTTTCCGTAAGATTGTAAGTCAAATGGCTCAAGGTAATTTAATTTCCTCAACCGTTCTATCCTCGTTTGATTGATATGACCAAGTCTACAATGCCACAATTAGGTAGAATTTCTTTCACTTAACTTAGCTCTTTTATTTTGTACATTAAAAATTTCTCTGCGGTAGTTTAATGTATACAATCCATTCACAAGAGGTGCAATTCCATACACAACATTATCATAAGTCAAAATCATATTGCCATTATTAATGCTTGAGTAAAAGCCCTCAGTGTCAAGAACAAGAATAGAAATAATGTTCCTCGTCAATGAGGGAATATAAAAACAATTGTTTAATATTAAAACTTTGTCGGAAGGTAAATCTAATCTATAATCTCCCACGCGCTCAACATCAACTCGTGCTCCATTTTCGACGCGCAGGTTTACCTCTCGATGCCCGACCTTCCTGCTATTAGTTAGCCCCTGCACATTTGTACAAATGTGTGAGCCACAAGTGGTATCAAGTACCCAGGAGTGAGAATCATTTATAGACAGATTTATTTCAATTACAAATATACCTTGTCCAGTAGAGGCTGAAGCACCTGGTGCCTTCCCTCCTCCTGGAGCAGTGCACTCAAACTTTCAATGTCCATTTCTGTTGTAATTCTTACACACATCCTTTGTCGGGGTTACCTTCTTCTTCTTCACCCCTACCTTTGGGCTTCATTGCTGCTGGCGCAGCCACAACTTTACATTTTCTCTTCTGTGGTCCCTTACCTTTCGGTTTGGGATGACTAGAGGAGTCAACCATTAAGATAGGTTTGCTCTTGGAGATCGAAGACTCAAAGGTTTTCAACATAATGTATAACTCCGGCAACTTCGCTTTAGTTCCATTCATATTATAGTTTATGATGAAACTCTCGAATGAACGTGGAAGTGAATGCATGATAAGGGTGGAAGCAACTCTGTTGTGAAATTTTATTTCAATGGAGGCCAACCTTTCGATCAACCAATCATTTTCAGCACATGCGGAGATACCTGACCCCCTTCATTGAGTCTATACTTAAAGAGTTCTATGAGCAGCTCAAACTCCATGGTCTGAGACTGAGAGTCATAGAGACTCTTCAAATGTTCTAACATTTCATTGGGTCCCATGTTCTCATGTTGTCTTTGTAATTCAGGAGAAATCGAAGACATCATCAAGCACTGTGCCGAAGTGGCGTCATCATAGTGCTTCTGATAAGCAACTTTCAAAGGTGGCATACTCGACAGATTTTTCAGCATGCATGGTAGGGAATATTGTGTCCAATGTATACTCAATTTTCTCTTATCTCAGGACGATTCTTACATTCCTGAGCCAATCTATAAAATTGGGTCCAGTCAATCTGTTTGATTCCATTAGCATTTTCAACGAGAAGTTCGACATTCTGAAGATCTGAAGATATAGATAGAACAGGGAAAAAGCAATCAAAAATTCATTCTCCTAATTATACACATTCATTATAGGCTAGTTTAACATGGTCTTTTGTTTAATTAGCTCCCACTATTTTTGCATACTTCTACGATCCCAAGGTAGAATACGGACCTAAATTATTTTAAGGTCATAATGGGTCAAGATCCAAATATATGTTATATCCGCGTTTGCTTTGGCTGATAACTTCAATAGCACATTTCGGTATGTCTTCAACCAATTACAAAGCTTATTTGCAACTCTTGGTTTGATTAAATATCTTTCATTTTAATTTTGCGTCTTTAGATTAGTCCGACACTTTGACGCCAAGATTTATCTAAACAAGTCAACCCCATTATGTGACTGCGTTTCAGCACCTAAGTAAATTTAGCCTTTGCGAACAAACACTTTTGTGTAAATACCCATAAAAGTTTATCATCTACTTTTACTTTAACATGTCTATGAAAGGGCCTGAGTCCTCGTAGACTTAGAGCAAATGCTTTGGCATAAATACTCGTATCGCCGAAAAGGATTTTGCACCCTAACAATTATAATGGACGACACATTTTAATTTAGACTTGTATTTAATGTTTGGGGAACATTTTCAGTTTTCGGGAATTTCAATCAAGATCAATAAACATGTCATACTTCATATGACATCCTATCATGCCATTTCTAAACACATTTAGATGGAAAACTATCAAACCCATTAGGCATGATAAAAGATGGTTTTAATCAAATACTGGGTGCCGTCTACCCAGACAGTTATTGCGGTAATTGAAAGTAAATAATTACTGGGCGCATCCTACCCAGACAATAATTGTGGATGCTATGCTAATAATTTAAATGCAACACATTCAAAAGACTTAGCACATTTGTATATTATATAATAATATACCATTAATGATAATCATGGGTCTATTTGTCTAAACTCTAAAATCTATGTCTATGTCAAACAGTCCCTAAACATATTTTAAAATTCTGATATTCAGGAATTCTGCCAACTTTTAAAATTTACAGTATAGTCCCTCAAGAATTTAAATATTCAATTTGAACCCCAATAAATTCAGAAAATATAATTTCAACTTTCAAAAAATATTTTCAGGGACCAGTTTGCAATTTCCAGAACTTAAAATCTAATTTTCAGAAACTTTATTTAATTAAATATTTGCCCGAAAGGACCAAATCTGTCCAATTAAAACTTTTATTTTCAGATTCTGTTATTAATCTGAATATTAAAACTTCAGTTTTTTATTCTGAATTTTTCTTTTTTTTAAATTACCGTCGACAGCGCCTCGACCCTTGGGGCAGACGCCGCGGTGCCGAAAGTTCAGAGACACAACCTGCAGACTGTCGTCAGCGCCGCAGCCCTAACAGGTGGTGCCGCGGTGCCTTAGAGGCAGTAAGTCCGAAAATTTATTTTGAGCTTTCTGGATGAACAGCACCGCGACACTCTAGAACAGAGCCACGACGCCTCTGGCGTCATCTGGGCAGCACCGCGACTCTCCATCGTAGAGTTGCGGCGCTCCATTGTGGAGCCGCGGCGCCTTACCTCCAGAAACGCAAATCCCGAAAATCTGAACTCCTAAAACTGCTTTAGGATCAGATTTTCATATCTATCACTTGCAAAGCCATCACCATTAAACAATATGTTCATCTACCATCATTCTAATTTTCTTCTCGTTCTTCGTTGCACCATGCTCTAAACGAACCGGATAACGCATATCAACTTAGAAGAGTTATAAATTGGAATGACTTTCTTGATTACATCATTGTTTTAACAGATTCGGGTGCAAGGACTATGCGTTCTAAAGTTTTAAGATTTTAAAGCCTTTAACGACATAAAATTAGATCTAAACAAATCCTAACTCATATTATCATTAATATTCATCATATAATCACACAAAACAGCTCAGACTCTGATACCACTTAAGGAGTTTTGTCGGGTTCATACCCGCAGCGGAATTTGAAAATTTATGTTTCAAACCCGACATGGCGGTCAAACTATAGTATGATTATATAATGTAAAATAACACAAATCAAGAATGTAATACTTCGAACGAAGACTTATATTTGTAGTTAGCAATCTGAAAACTTAAAGCTTTGTGTAGTCCGAGGGTGCGCATGCAAATGTCCCTCGATTTTCAAGTCAAGAACTTTGATGTAATTTTCTAACTCTTGAAATGCTAGGGATTCCAGAGCAGAGCTTTAGAAGAGATTAGTCTCTTGCTTTTGGTGTCAAGAAATGGGAAGGGAAACCCATTTATTTATAGCTGAAGTGGACATCTAGGGTTCCCCAAATGAGCCAGCCCATTAAAACCTCAGCAGACTGGGCCAGCAGTCGGACCCACTGGACGCGCCTCAGTGCCGCGACTCTGCATAAGTGGCGCCGCGGCCCTGAGTCCATGGCGTCGCGGCCCTGTCCCATTTTCTCCCTTATTTCCATTTTTTTCTAATGTCCCCATCATCAACCGAACATATATATATATATATATATATATATATATAAAATCTCTTCTCTAATTACATTCTTCAATCGACGGAACATTTGACTTAGTGTTACCTTTCAGGCTTTTACATATCGACACTAACAACATTAGGGTCGTCACGGAACTCCTAGACTGCGCCGGAAGACGAACTCAATATGTAAAGTTTAGCTACACGAAATATTTGAACTGAACCTCTATGTGGGAAGATAAAATCATTTCATTCACGACACAATCAAGCTTAGGATATGTCAAGTGTCTATCCAAATCAATTGATCATTATACCCCATCTATATTAGTTGACAACAGGACCATATCAAAGACATGTCCATTGCGTTGGCCAACAACTTAGTCAACCTAATACCATATGAGAATCCGAGTGTTATCTCGAAGATACATTCGAGGAATGAATCTTAATCTTGGCTCAACTATCACTTTTAATCTACTTCGTAATGTACCCAAAACAAGTCGTGTCTCAACTTATAAGGCATTTGAACTTAGGGCAGGATCAAAGTACATTACTCCGTAAACAGGGTGGTATCGACCTCAAGTCTAAGGACTTCTATCTCCCACACGCCGATGACATTATAGACATATAACAAAACAATACATCAGTAGGGTATACCAATACTTCAACAAGTATTCATGCGTCCATCATAAGTTGTCATAACTCGTAGCAAGTGAGACATACTACATCTCCTAAGGATTTGATCAGACCACATGTCGACGTATCGCATATCATCGATATCCCAATCTCGATGATCATTAGTCGAGGCTATTTAAGAGTTACGTTATAATATTAATCCTCACACCATTAATAACCACGTAAACTATAGAGATGCATTTATAGAATACTATAAACAATAGACTAATAATTCAACAAATGTAAATGTCATAATATTAATCATCATTAATATAAATACGAATGTGTATAAAGTATATTTTTTCCTAATACAGATTGTCTGTAGGACATACATATACTTTCAGAGGGACCGGGACTTCTATCTTCAAAAATAGTCTGGTGTAAGCCATGAAGCTGGATATAAAAAAAATTATCTTTCTTTCTTTCTTCTGATTTGAATATTTTGAAAATCCAACTACAAATACATGTTTGTTCGTCCAAAATGAGGAAAGTAAAAGCAAAAAGGAAACATTCAGCCTTCATTTTATTGATTTGCAAAGTCAAAAGGATTCCATCTCCACAAACAGTATTCACTATCAGTCACTGTTCTTTTTTCAAATTTCTTAACACTACCCCTTAGTTGAGCATCATAAATGAGTTCATAGATCTAAAGATAGCGAATTTATAGGAAAAACTAAGGTTGCTTCTAATAATAGTATCATCCATTCAGTATTTAAGTGTGTGTTTGGTTCTTCAATGGAAAAAATTGATTCTGTCAGAATTAATTTTGATAGAATTGATTTATATTTGGATACAATAATGTAAAATTGATTGTTACAAATTTATGATATTTGGATAATTTGAATCAAAAAGATTTACATTTATTTTTCTTAATTAAATATTTTCCTTCTATATTTTAATTAACTGAAGTAACATGATATCTCATTTATTAAATTCGAACAGAAAATATATATTTTCAAATTGTTATACAAAGTTGAATGATATTGTCCAAATCAAATACCATTATTTTGAAGTTATGCATTATTTATTAAAAAAAATTATATTTAAATATAAAACTATACAATGATTGTTTTACTACACGTGTGAGGCATATACAGTGCTTTTTAATTTTACTTTTTTAATAAAGTGCAATATATAATACTTAAATATTAAAATTTTACTTAATACTTAATTTTTAGAATTAAATAATACTTAGAATCCTACTCAGCCTGAACCCTTTAGATTCCAAAGTCTATATCCACTCTCCAAATTTCCAACTTAGCATTCACTCCGCTGCGAGTCTCATCAATCAGGACTATATCATCTTTGAATAACATACACCATGGCACCTCCTATTGGATTTGTCACGTTAGTCCATCCATCACCAAGGTGAATAAGAATGAGCTAAGAGTTGATCCCTATTGCAGCTCCATTATCACTTAAAAGTACTCCGAATCTCCTCCCACTGTCTGTATCCTGGTCTTGGCACCATCTTACATATCTTTGATCGCCCTAGTGTACGCCATAAGTACACCTCTAACCTCCAAACATCTCCATAGAACCTCCATAGGAACTTTATCGTATGCCTTCTCGAGATCGATGAAAACCATATGTAAGTATCTTTTCCTCTCCCTATACTGCTCCACCAACCTCCTAATAAGATGAATGAATGATTTGTGTAGTCGAACGCTCTGGCATGAATTCAAACTGGTTCTCGAAAATAGACACTTCTCTTCTCACCCTTATCTCCACGATCCTTTCCCAAACTTTCATAGTGTGACTTAGCAACTTGATACCCCTATAGTTATAGCAACTCTGGATATCACCTTTGTTCTTGTAAAACGGGATCGCTGTACTCCACCTCCATTCTTCGGGCATTCTCGACGTCATAAAAATGATGTTAAACAACTCAGTGAGCCACTCCAAACATGCACTGCCTGTGATATTCCAAAAGTCAAATGGGATCTCATTAGGCTCTGTCGCTCGTCCCCTGCGCATACTGCGAACAACACCCTTAACTTCCTCAACATCAATGCTTCTACAATATCCAAAATTTCGGTACCTACCAGATCTCCCATTAAATGAGTGCAACTTTAAAATACGTAACCAAAACATGGGTTTGAACTACTTCATCTGTCTCAAATTATTTATCATTTTAGAAGTTTAAGACATAATTAATTATTTTTCTCCATTTTACTCTTTGTCATTAATGAAGATGACACATAAATAGAGTAAATATTTAACGATGAGAGATTATAACTTAAACATAAATAAGGATAATGTAGGTCAAATCATCAACCGGATACTTAAAGCTGACTAACCTTATTCATGCATGTGAATTTCAGCAAGACATTAAAGTAAAGTACTTTAAAAGATATTTCATCGAATTTAATTTAATGCGACATTTCTTTTGCAAATTTATACTACTAGACTAGAGGTTGTTTAGTAGGGTGTTTAAGAATAATATTGAATAAGATGTATTAGTAATGTTGATATTCGTAATGCTGAAATTAGTTATGCATATGATAATACCAAATAAGATGTATTAGTAATACACAACGTTAATGCACATATTATTTAATCTAATGCATCCTACCAAACGACCGAGTCTTTAGCATTTTATTTATTAATAAAAATAAAATCTATACAAATTTGATTGGATTTGTGTATTATTTCTTAAAAAGTGTGTAAAATAAAAAATGGACAACTAAAAATGAACATTAAGTCATTAACCATCAATCTTTAGAAAAATTACCCCATATAAATTCACACAGTAGTGTTTCTTTTTCCACGTACGAATTTTCAAGTAGGGCCAGAGAGAGAAGGTTGGGGTTTGTTGACTAGGAAAGCATATATATATATATATATATATCCATGATTTAAAATGAATTTTAGGCAGAAACACGTGAATGCCGGTGATTATTTTAAGATGAAGAGTTTCCACAAGAAAGAAAATTCTGAAACTTGTGCTATTAAATCATTAGAATAAAATAACTTATAATATTGAGTAAATTCGACTTATGAATTTTATGATCGGAAGAATATAAAAGAGGTTGTATGCATTAGTGAACAAATTTAATTTGCAAATTATGATCTTGCATGATCAGAAAATAACATTGCAAAGCAAAATAGGAACTTAATTTTCACTCGTATAATACATGAGTTTAAATTAATATAACCACACATTAAATCAACATGCAAAGTAAATTTATTTGCTGAATGATTTCAGATTGTCTTTATAATGACACTCAAAACTATTATGTTTATTAATTATTTTGGATGATTTTACTAGTTTTTAAAAATTGGGGGTTTAAATCATATTTTTTAAGAAAAGTGAATTCCAACAATCAAATATCATTTGCAAAAACTATGATCAAACACAACTCTAACTCAACTTCAAAATTTACAAAAAAAATGTTTTTTTTTTATTTCTATGGCCAAATGCCTACTAGATATAACATTTATCTTGACTGTTATTCAGATTTTATTGTATCGCATCGTTAAATTCATCGTTATGTAATGACGAAAGGTCTTATTTTATGTAACGACTGATTTGGTGTGATCGCGTATTTTGTCTTTAGTTATTACTACCTCCGTGTCAATTTATGTGGCACAGCCGCACAATTGGAATTTCGAGAGTCAACCAAGTTTTTCTTTGACCGGAATATTTTTATATGTCTTTTAAATATTTTAAGTTGTTGATTATTGTGATTTATAGTACTAATTTTTACATAATGTTTAAATATATAAATTTTATTTCAAAATACTTAAAGCTTCTATGTCCGAATTCACGATTAAAGTTTAAAATTTTAAATCTCAAAAAATATAACTGTATCACATAAATTGGGACAGAAAGACTTATCTAATAATTCTATTTTATCTTTACCTTACTTTTTGTAGTAACCTCACCGCCTTAACATACTTTTCTTGTAAGTTTATTCTTCAAATGACTGTTATGACATTACGTAACGATAAAATAATAATATAATTTAATAAAAATTATATTTATCAAAATAATTTAATATTGTAAGACTTTGGAATAATTTTCCTTTGGGATTTCTTTCATTAATCACAATATATATAGTTGTACAAAGGTGATTCCTAATACAGTAAGAATCCTAAGTTACCTTAAATACATGATACTAATAAATTCAATATATACTGTGAATATTTGAAGAATATTCGCTAATACTCCCCCTCAGACGGAGTGGGAGGAGGTCGAATGCTCAGGCTGGATCTGAAGTCTGTGAAGAGTTTTCTGGGTAGTCCCTTTGTGAAGATGTATGCATACTGATAGGAGGAGGGAACACGTAGAATTTTGACAAGACCACGTGCGACCTTCTCACGTACAAAATGAATATCCATCTCAATATGTTTGGTCCGCTGATGCTGGACCGGATTATGAGACATATAGATAGCAGATATGTTATCACAATAGACTATAGATGCCTTACGCAATGGACAACTGAGCTCCAAGAGAAGATTCTGGAGCCAACAGATCTCGGCAACTACATTAGCAACACCTCTATACTCTGCTTCGGTACTGGAGTGGGATAATGTGTCTTGTCGCTTGGCAGACCAAGAGATAAGATTATCCCCTAAAAACACACAATAGCCTAAAGTAGAGCATCGCGTGTCCGGGTACCCTGCCCAATCAGCATCCGTGTAAGAGAGCAACCTGTTCGGAGCGGAGGGGTAGAGATGCAACCCATAGTCAGGAGTGCCCTTAATGTATCTGATAATACACTTAAGAGCAGCAAAATGGGGTTCCCTCGGAGCATGCATGAACAGACACACATGTTGAGCGACATAAGCAATGTCGGGCCTGGTAGATGTGAGGTACTAGAGAACACCTGCAAGACTTCGATAGAGAGTAGGATCAGACACTAGATCACCCTCAAAAGCACTGAGCTTGGATTTCGAATCAACAGGAGTAGGCATAGCCTTGCAATTCGACATCTTAGCTCTGAACACAATTTCTTCTGCATACTTACGCTGACTCAGGAACATAGTATCTGCAAATCTAGTAATTGATATACCCAAGAAGTAACTCAGCTTGCCCAAATCAGTCATAGCAAATTCAGTTTTGAGAAGAGCAATAATGTCATTTTCAACTTGTCAGATAGGCAGTGAGAACAATGTCATCAACATATAATAATAAGTAAGCAATGTCACTACCATGATGAAAAATGAACATAGAGGTGTCACACCTGCTGCAAATAAACCCAATCTGCATAATATACCTGACAAAACAGTCATACCAAGCACGAGGTGCCTGTTTTAGACCATAGAGTGACTATCTGAGACGACAGACATACTGGGGAACGACATGATGAACAAAACCAAGTGGCTGATGCATGTACACAGTTTCTTTCAAATCCCCATGAAGAAATGCATTCTTGACATCCAGCTGATGAATCAACCACTTTTTACCCATAGCAATACTAAGAAAAGTACGAATCGTAGCCGGTTTAACAACCGGGCTAAAAGTATCACCACAATCAATCCCTCCTGCTGAGTAGTGCCATTTGCCACAAGTCTAGCCTTGTAGCGTTCCAAAACACCACTGTCTCTGAATTTGTGACGAAAAAGCCACAAGCATCTGATCACATTCACCCCCTCTGGTCTAGGTACAAGATACCAAGTATGTTGCTTAGTTATAGTATTATATTCCTCAGACATAGCTGCATTCCAATTAGGGTCAAGTTTAGCCAATTTGAGATTCTTTGGAAGTGGAGAAATGATTTGGGCAGACAGATTAAACTGGACTTTAGATTTGAAAATCCCGTGTTTGGCACGAGTTTTCATTTGGTGACTGGGGACAGTGGGTGGTGGGATTGGTGGAGTGACTGGATCCAAGATGACTCACTCACTGGAAGACTGGCACTGCGGTGCTAAAGGCGAGGCAGAAACTATGTGTTACACCCCGTAGTTCCAGGGTATGTATGTGAGGACGTACGTACGAGAATACGACATTAATATTGGCAAGGAAGAAAGATTTGATTTTCCGATGGAAAATTTTCCGAATTTTGTGAAGGAAAAAGGTTCGTTAATGGGAATTGGATTCCCAGATTTGGTATTTAGACTTCTTGGATTTTAAGAGAATTATGGAATTTTATTTCCGGAATTGGTCACGTGGGGCCCACGGGAGAAATTTACGGTTTTGTGGGACCCACTTTGTTTTCGAGATTTTGGCCATTATGAATATTTTCGAAAGATGAAATATTTTGGACGTGTAGGAGGGCGACACGTGTCACCCCCCTAGGTGGCTCTTGGCCGAAATCCTCATGACAAGTGGCTTGTGGGACCCACACACACTTGTCCCCAATCTCTACCACCCATTTGTTTTAATCCTAGCCCTTGGTTGTCCTATATATGCACCCTTAGTTGATGAAATCTTCCACACTTAGACATTTCAAGACAAGAAAAATTCCCTCCGTCTCCCTTACCTTGCTCTCGGCAATGAGCCCTCACCATGACCAAGATTTGTCCATCAATTCTTAAACTTTTAAGTGTTCTTCCTTAAGGTGTTAGGAAGATTGTGAACCAAGAGTTAGACAAGATTTCACACCCCTAGCCTATTTATTTTGCCTTGGCCGAAAGTTCCAAGTTTGGAACCCTAAGTGTTCTTCACTTTTTGGAGTTGAATCTTGAAGAGAAGTTGATTAGGAGCTTCTACGGGTTGCTTGTAGCGGATTGGAACGTAAGGATTTGGAGCTAAACTTGCTAAGGAGCGACTTTAAGTTCTTGGATATTTTTTGGGCTTTTTGAGGTAATGATCTTAATCCTCCTTGTGAAGTTGGATATTATGTATATGTTGGAAGTATATTTGGAGTATGAGATATGTGGAATGAAGGTTGGAAAGATTTGGAACTTGTTAAGTTGCTAAAATGGAAAATTGGCATGTTAGCCATAAAATGGTAAAAACGTATCTATTACCTGTCAACAGTAATAACAAGTAACTATAACTTATATGAAGATTGGAATATAAGTTGGAGGATTAAAGAAGTAATTCCGGCATTCTAGCCGAAAAATTGGTTAAAGTGTGATTATTGTAAGTTGGCCAAGAACACCAACTAATGGACTGTATTTACATTGGACTGTATTTACATTGGACTGTATTTACTTTGGACTATATTTACATTGGACTGTATTTACATTGGACTGTCTTTACTTTGGACTATGGACTTGTTCCATTTCGGTTTTTATGTTGTTGTTGTTTAAGGGGAAGATTGTTTAACACGTCCGTTTAGGCGTGTGATCCCCTTCTTTAGTTGTTGAATTGTTGCGCCTTAAATGTGGCATGTTGGTTACTGTTATCGGGCCTTGAAAAAGGTGGAAAAGTATGTAAAAACAGGGGAATTGCTGCCCGATTTTCCGTAGAATAAGAGACCTATACTTAGAAATATTCTACGAAGAGATCTAGAAGTTAATAGACGTATTATGGCCATTATAGGGTGAAGTACTACGAGTAGCGTATTCTACTTGGAGGGTGGAAAAGGCTAGCAAGGTTATAGTACTTTGGAGCATTTTGCTATTTGTCGATAATCGTCGCGAGGTATGTGAACCTATTCCTATCCTTTCTAGCATGATTGTTGTGAACTATGTAGTACGGTAGACGTACGTGTGCTAAACGAATTTGGTTGGTTTAAAACATAAAGTGTTATAATGGTTTTATGGGAAGTTAGTTATAACGACTTTATGTAGGTAAAAGAATGGTTTGTTGATTTTAAAAGATAAGAGACTTGACTTATATTTGACTTGATATGAACTATTAAGAACTTGAATTGTGTTAAAAAATGGTGAAACCTCATTCGTGAGTAATGAGTACTTGGTCTAAAAAAAGGAATAAGTTATATTGATTTCGGAAATGGGAATAAGTATCGAACAAGCCATTGCAACGTTAATAAAGGAAAATGTAATGACAAATAATTATATTAAAACAAGTAGAATCCTCCATCTGCATAGAAGCTAAGATAAGACAAAATTGTATTACATTTTATAGATCATGGCTGCTTTAATAAAAATCATTAGAAACAAGTATTGTTTTTTCTTAAATTCCAAAGTAAGGAACTTGATTTCTAAAAGAAAAGAGACTTGAGGAATTGAAGTGTTTTTGGTTTAAAAGAAAGGCATGGGTTTTGTCTTAAGTTGGTTTAAAAAGAAGGCATGGTATTGTCTTGGTTTATTCAAAAAGAAGATATGGAAATTGTTTTGGTTTACTTAAAATGATAGTCACTCTATTTTGATACTACGGGTATCGTGTGACCTTGGTAAAAGAAATGGATCTTTTTGAAAGAATTTAAGTACGTAGTACCTTGGGGTTAAAACCCGGATTTTGTTGTCATAAAATGAAAGTCTAAAAGTATGTTAAACTTGTCCATGCTAGTTGTAATAGCCTTTGGTGGTATTACTATGTTACCGCGTCTCTCAGTTGGAGGGTCGGCTGACTTATTGTGAATTTACTTGGACATACCGGCCGTGACGGAGGATTCCACGGGTATGCTTTCATTGTGATTGATCTTGGCCATGCTTATACGATGAGGGATACCGGGGCATGCGGCCAGGATGCGGGTTAGATGCCCGGATGTTTCATTACCCCATGGCCATGCTTATACGATGAGGGATTCCGGGGCATGCGACCATGTTATATTTTACTCCATGGGCTAGCTCCCCATGAAGACATGTACCTACGATGAGGGATTCCGGGGGCATGTTATATTATTACTCCATGGGCTAGCTCCCCATGAAGACTGCGCCACGATGAGGATTCCGGGCACGCATGTATGATAATTACTCCGTGGCCATGCTTATACGATGAGGATTCCGGCATGCGACCATCGTTATATTTTACTCCACGGACTAGTTCCCATGAAGACATGTACCCGAGGAGGGATCTGGGGCATGTTATATATATATATATATATATATATGTTGTATATGCACGCCGACGGTGAGGTAAGATGCCACGCGCGCGTCACGAGTATGATTTATGTCATAGATCTGGCGATGAGGAAGGAATTCCACGCACGAGTGATGACTTTGAGGCGTGAGTCACGACTCGACATGGCCGTTTATATATGGTGTAATCGTAGTTTGGTTATCGCATGTCTCTGCTTTATATAGATCGTTATGATTTCATTCTGATTTTCGATTCACATACTTGGTACTGTTAGATCGACCTCGCCCGGGCTGCGTTCATGCCGCAGGTAGAGGTACACCGGTTGTTGATCCTCGCTCTTAGGATCACGGTTCTGCGTATTGGGAAGCTCCGTTTCTCCGGAGGCATATCTTTTGGTATAGTCCCCTGTCATTGTAGGTACTTGTACATTCAGGGGTATGACGGGGCCCTGTCCCGTCATAGTTGTTATAAAAACTCTTAGAGGTCTGTAGTACTGTTGTGGGCAGGGTTTGTAAAGGATGTAACTGTTCGGTTTTGTTATATGTATGCAGAAAGGTGACCGTTTTGGTTAGCTTGTATTTTATATCTTGTTATCATGTTTAAGTTTTTATTTCCGCTGATTTTCTCTGATGTTTTATCACTAGGGTGCCCGGGGTAAGGCACCAGTCACGGGCCCGAGGTCGGGTCGTAACACTATGTGCTCATTGGAAGACTGGCACCGTGGTTCATCCCCGAGGGACCGCGGCGCTAAAGGCGAAGCAGAAACAATTTGCTCACTGGAAGACTGGCACCGCGGTGCATCCCCTAGGGACCACGGCGCCGAAGGTGGGATATGAGTGAGCTAACTCAGAATGCTGGGAGATATGACTGGTTCATCAAGAAATGAGTAGTATGGTTTACGGTATTTCAGAGGGTTCGAAAACAGAAATATCGTCTCGTCGAACGTGACCTGATGAGAGATGTAAATCTTACGAGTAGACACATCATAGCACAGATAACCCCTATGGTTCGGTGGGAAACCGAGGAATACACAAGGTGTAGTTTGAGGATCCAACTTATGAGGGGTGGTGGAGGTAAGATTAGGATAGCACAGACAGCCAAAGATCGGTAGATGTTTATAAGATGGAGTCCTACGATATAGAATGTTTGTGGGGGTCTTGTTTTGTAGGGTGCTAGTAGGTAAAATATTGAGGAGGTATTCTACCATTTTGACAGCATAGACCCAGAAAGATGATGACAACCATGCATGAAAGAGGAGGCTACAGAGCATGTTATTAATAGTACGAATAATTCGTTCAACTTTACCATTTTGAGGTGAGGTGTGAGGACAAGAGAAGCGGGAACACCATGCCTTGTTGGGAGGAAAAATTATGGAAAGCCGAATTATTAAATTCACGTCCGTTATCACATTGAAAGGATTTTATGGATTTTCAAATTGAGTTTTAATAAATCTGTGAAACTCAAAAAAATTAGCAAAAACTTCAGATTTGAATTTGAGTGGATAAATCCATACAAAATGTGAAAAATCATCTAATAAAACAAGATATAATTTGTGACCTAGAGAGCTAACAACATGAGAGGTCTATAAGTCAGCATGAACAATGTCAAATGGTGAAACTGTAATACTCATTGAAGACAGGAAAGAAAGACGAGTACGCTTGCCAAGCGGACAAGAAAAACAGTTTTGGGCAAGTTTCCCATTATTACATTTAATACGCTGATTATTTCTAAGAAAAGAAAAAACATGATCTCCTGGATGCCCGAGCCTATTGTTCCAGGTGGATGGAGATAATGCAGCAAGGGAGACTGGTTGTTGAGTTCTGACATGTGAAAGGGTAGATGTCTCCCACACTATTTCATCGCGTAAGAATTTTCCCCGTATTGAGATCCTTCACAGAGAAACTAAAAGTGTCAAAATCTACAGACACCCAATTATTACGAGTGAATTTCCTAACAGATATCAACTTTTTAATAATTTGAGGGGCGTAGATGACATGGTTAAGTGAAAAGGTTGGATGAGGATTTTTTATGTGTGTATTGCCATAACCTGCAATTGGAATGCGGTGACCATTGCCAACAATAATGTATTGATACTACTTTAATCGAAGCAGTTGGGAAAAATTACCTGATGAGTTGGTCAGGTGTGATGTGGCTCCGGAGTCCATATACCAATTATTGTCGGGCGGTTATAGAGTGAGAGTGTTGAAAGCTTGGCCCAAATCGGTGGTCAGATTCGAGCCGATATCGGATGGGCTGTTGGTCTTTGGACCGAGAATACTAGACGCCATCGCTGTGAAATCGCTTGTGGCCACCGGAATTGATGCGCGCAACCATCGAACTGCTGCCGCGCCACTAAGTCTGCCGGCCGCTACGACAACTCGCCGCCGCTGTTTACCTTTACCGCGACCCTTCCCCTTTTGTCCTTGCCCGCGACCTCTGATGTCTTTGCCTCCACTGCGGCTCTGCTGCTGCTGGTTGTCCTGCGGTGGTGGAGCAGTGGTGATGATTGTCGATTGCAAGTTTTCAACGGCTAATGTTTTTTTATTATGCTCATCCTGTTTAGCACGTCGTATTTCTTCCAACAATAATTGTGAGCGTGCCTTGTTGAAAGTTGAAAGTGGACTAGCCTGTTGAATCATTATTGCAAGAGTATCATATTCACCTTTTGGTAATCCTGCAACGAGTTGTAGAACCATTTTAGTCTCAGAAACCGTTGTCCCAACATGAGAGAGTTGGTCGGCGACAAGTTTCAATTGTTTGCAATAGTCAGACATGTTGTTAAAATTCTCAAGACGAGTGTTGTTGAACTGCTCCTCTAAATACGCAGCCCTAGTATTTTTATTATCCTGAAATATGTCTTCCAAGCGTACCCAAAGTTCACGCACTGAAGCACCTGTTTTCAGAATAGTACACAACCAGTCCTTAGAGATGGTACCATAAATTCATTGTTTGACAATAGCGTCAAGACGGCGCCATGTCGAGTCATCAATCTCAGAGAGGCGAGGGATTGAATCATCAATGTGGTCGAGCACGTTATACGTGCATGCATGGATATAAAGTAGTTCTACCCACATAGAATATTGACATTCTTCTTGATCAAGAATAATAAGAACAAAATTCTTGATGTTTGTGACAACAAACGCCGGATGAAAGGAAGACTTTAAGGAAGAGAGGGGTGTCAATTGATTCGGAGGTAGAACAATGGTTTTACGAGATGTTGGGGGGGACATGGTAGCCAGAGGGTTAGAAAATCAATGATAAACCACCGCTGTCGAAAGTGAAAGGGAGGGGGGGCACATATTTTGGAGAAATGTTTTCTAGGGTTTTGGGAGATTAGGCTACTGATACCATGTAAGACTTTGGAATAATTTCTCTTAGGGATTTCTTTCATTAATCACAATATATATAGTTATACAAAGGTGATTCCTAATATAGTAAGAATCTTAAGTTATCTTAAATATATAATACTAATACATACAATATATACTGTATTCGCTAATTAATACAATATGATTCAATATGAAATAGTACAATATATTATGATACGATTTGTAACAACCATCTTAAACGAATGTGTGTCATCACCTTCCTTTTTTAATAATTTAATTTATTTCTTTATTCTGATATTGAAAAGCCATTTTACCAAAAGCACTTTATTCTGAGAAAAGTTTAAAAACGAACAACTTTAAGGTCTGGATCTTTCTTTTCTCTTTCTTTACCCTAGTTGTTGATGCTTTGGATAACAAAAAAACAAAAAAACAAAAATCTTTTGAAAAGATTCTTGTTCTGTAATACATAAATGAATAAAAACATCTTACGTAACATGTATCTTTTTCTCTTTTGACAAGTGAGTTTTTGTGAATTCATCTATTCTTCTTAAATACTATTCATATATGAAGTTTTATATATCATTAGTGTAAATATATTTCTTTCAGTCATAAGTGAATTCAATATTTAAAAGTTTATGAGTTTTCATCGCCAGTCAAATTAATATATAGTAATAAATGAATTCACAACAAAATATTTATAAATGTTTAGCTGATATTCTAATATACATGATAGGTACAAAAAGTATAAATTTTGCTTGAGCACACACGATATGTGCTAGATCTGTCGTTGTTTACAATACTTGTTAAATTACTCAAAGAATTTCTACATATAACAACAACAACAACATACCCAGTAAAATCTCACAACGTGGTGTCTGGAGAGGGTAGAGTGTACGCAGACCTTACCTCTGCTTTGGTAGGTAAAGCGACTATTTCCAAAAGACCATCGGCTCACGACAAAGCATAATCACAAGTAAAGCAAGAGAAGCGATCAGACCCAGACACGAAATTTAAAAGCGAATAAGCCATGATAGCGTGTTCTGAAAAAGAAAGCAGTAACTAACGCAGATAAATATGATAAACAAAGTACACTAAAGAACCCATAACAGTAGATATCAAGCGATAGTGGACTATAAAACAATATTGCGCCTATTAGTATGATAGGCTAAGCAAGCCTATAATAATAACTCTACAACTATCAGTTTGTAAGCATACGTAGGACTACCCTCAACTACCTACTACCCTTCTACCCTAATTCGTGTCCTCCACAACCCCCTATCTAAGGTCATGTCCTCAGTAATTTGCACATGCGACATATCCCGTCTAATCACCTTTTCCCACTACTTCTGCGGCCTACCTCTGCCCCTCATAAACCCGTCCATAGCCAACCTCTATGTCACGACCCGACGGGCCTCGACTAAACGCCTTAATGACTCCATTATACTAACCTGTAACACATAATCCAACTAATACTAAGGAAGGTATGAAATCCGGCAGCACAACGCCGTAACAACAACATATGCCAGAATAGGCGAGCCAACAATGCTGTCTTTACACAAGACTCTACCTGCCTCCTGAGGAGTCACAACTAGCCAACATAATATAATAAGCAAGCCGACAAGGTTGCCACCAAATAATATCACGTATACACGGGAACATCCTAGCACAAAGTACAATGACATAACTGACCAAAACAAATTTACAAGTCTACATACGTACAACCCACAACTGTCTACAGACATCTATAAGAAGGATAATGATCTGTGACGGGACAGGGCCCCGTCGTGCTCCTAAATATACAAAAGTCCAAAATAATAGGGTTCTATACAAAATGACAAAGCTCCGAATCAAGGGAGCTTCCTCAACAATCGAGTAGAACCTGCACTGCAGGATCACCAAATCGAACACACGTACTGCAGATATTAACGCAGCCTCCGGGAAAGGGGGTCGACGAAAGAATGTACCGAGTATATGAAACATAAGTACAAGATAGATAATCATAACTGGTCAAAACGTACAGGAGACATGTAAGAATATCAAATGCCAAGCTAACTGTGCTATAGAAAATAGAGAATCATTTGTGCCTTATAAAAATGAGAGTCAAGTCAAAAACCATGAATGCTTGTCCATATGGTCATCATATACTGATACGCGATTTATGCACACACTAAACGCAAGTGCACGTGTCGTGACAAGTAATATAGTCTAGAAGACCGAGTTATCGTCCTCAGGGATTAGTGTTCAATTATCAACTTCTATTCTGTAGTATCTATTTGGTAACCGATAAATTGATGAGTTGTTTATAGCTATGATTATAGATGCTAACTAATTTACTTTATTTTACTTCAGATATGGTGGAAATAGGGCTTCCAAATCTCCTCAACTATCAGCTCGTTTTACTCGTTAATGCAAATAATTATGGTTCTTTTTCTATTTTGAGATAGCAGGTTAACTAAGCCGTTTTATACTCCTGTTAAGGTAATATAAACACTCAACCCCAATGTAGAATCCTTCTATCTTTCGATGACAAGATTGACTACAAAGGAGGATTAAGAACAGTAACCTATCAAACTACACAAGTATCAGGATACTTTCGTCCACGATTTAAACCTATGTTTATTCAACTATAGCATATTCACAATCTCCCCTTTCAGATTTCGATTAGAAATCATATAAGTTATGATAATTAGTGATCAATTAATTACTAAGCAATCAAAACAAATATTGAATAAATCTCAACAATAATAAGAAGAAACCAAAACATGCATTAATTCATAAGAACGAGGTTCAAGCGATTCGACATGAAAAGCCCTAAATTAAGTTAGTTCCTAGCCATAGACATGCCAAGAACTAAAACTAATATCCAGCATAAACTAAAAAGAAATAAAATAAAGAACAAGAAATTACACAAAAGTAAGTCTCAAATCTTGATCTCCAAGTTGTGATGAATTCTCAAGTGTGGGATCCTTAAATCTGACCTAACAAGGTCCTTTTTATAGCCTCAAAAACGTCCAACAACTTTTCCTTCTTGGTCTTGGCCCATTCCTATTCGAATTTGGCTGATTTCCGCCTGCCAGAATCAGCCGCGCTGAAACTTCGCGACTCTGTTCTTTGGGCGTCGTGGTGCTCTGATGCTGCTGGTTGGTGGCGCCGCGGCGCCGCCCTATTTCTCGCCCGGGTTGCCAACTTTTTAGCTTTTTGAGTTCTGGAACCTCTGTTTCTGCCCTCTTTTCGCTCCTTTTCGCCAATGTGTCACTTTAAACCATTATGACTCAAAAGAAAGAAAATATATCCTAAGACGACACATATTTGTACAAAAATGAGCAAAAGACTAACAAAAAATGACTCAAAATGTGTATATAAAATACACCGATCATATATATGTATACATATAACGTAATCCGACTCTTTAGTGCGGGACTCGATGGAATCATATCGTAATCCGTCCCATACTGGGACTCGGTGAAGTCATCATCTCATCTATGTATGCATCCTACGTGATCCGGCCCCTCTAGTGAGGGACTCGGTGAACAATGCAAGGCTGTGCACGAACATAAGCCAGCCCGGGACCCGGAGAAGTAGAATAGTAACACTTTGCACGAATAGATATCATGAACAACCATATGCAATTTAAATCGTCATTTGACTCTCAATAAAATCATTAAAATGAACATTGTAAACATCAAAGGCACTTCTCATAACTCATATTATTAGGAATTAGACTGTATAGAAATCATGTACGTCCGCCGTACGTTCATTTTAAATAAATCATGCCAAAGAAAGAAGGAAGAGTTTCACATACCTCGTCGTCTATATCAATTCGAATATCTAATAATCACTTCGACTAGCACCTTGACCTATAATAATAACAACATGTCCGTCAACTCTATGATTCCTAACGTGAGTCATATTAAAAGATGACTCTCTTATTCTATAAAAATTCGGGTAGCACTTCCTCTGTTTATATGCACAACCACAATTTACAATAAATGCCAATCAATCAATAACCAAGCATAATTTCAAGATGTAACCGAATTAGTCCCATGTGCTTCATATACGCTACCATAATATATTCTTTCTCTTTTACATTTATGCAATACGACAACTACAACGACCAAGGTGATTACTTCACCTATTTCTTATGTTAATTCAGTCCTTAATCCATATCAGAACAATCTTAAAGCAATCCAACAACTCTAACGACAACAACAATAACCAAAATAGTGCATGTCCTACAATCTTCAACCTAATACCCTTTCTTACTCCTTAATTCTTTAAGACAAGTATTAGTAATTGTCACAACATATATATACATGTTTATAATCAAACTTCCAACATTTAAACTTCACAAAATCAACCCCTAACTTGACTCGACAAAATCCAACAATTTCAAGCAAGTTTCCGGTCAATCTCCATAAATCAATTTTTTCTTAATTCCCTAGAATCTAATTCATGTTTCAACAATTTCTTATGAACCATTATAATCTAAATGTCAAGATTTCTTTCAAGACTTCCTTCAATTTTAACGTGCTATAAGCGGCGATAATAAGAACAACAACAATTAAATCCAACAACTCCAAAATTGGTAAAACTAGTTCCAAAAGCGGTCCAACAACATTACAACAATCACATGCATGT
The DNA here is from genome assembly GCA_029844215.1 of Przewalskia tangutica. Classification (NCBI taxonomy): domain Eukaryota; kingdom Viridiplantae; phylum Streptophyta; class Magnoliopsida; order Solanales; family Solanaceae; genus Przewalskia; species Przewalskia tangutica. The sequence continues at coordinate 8,050,954 of CM056718.1, read as the reverse complement.
TTAAATTACATTTTCCCCTTAATCACAATTTTATTTCCTTAATCCTAACAACATGAATTCCAATTATATCATAGAAGGAAGAATTTTATACCTCAAATCGCCTCAAAACAGTCCCGATTTGCGTCCACTGCCCAGTCCAATTTTCCCCACTGATTTATCGATTTTTCCTCACCAATATTCCCCCTTCTTCACTCCAAATCGTCATGCATGAATCTCATAATGTTAACCCATCATTTATACATGTTTCCCCCCCTTAAATTTCCTTTTAAAATTCGAAATTCCAAGGCACAAAAACTGCCTAGTGGCCGTGACCCACTGGTTGCCCTTCTTCTTCTTCTTCTTCTTTTTCTTGATTTTTCCTTGGCTTGTACTTGTAAAAGGACTTAATCTAAGAGAGGAGATAAGATAAACTTCAATCTTTCTATGGAATAGGGTGGGTTTCGGCCCTAGTGAAGAGAAGGATGAGAGAAAAGATTGTTTGTTTTTTAAAGTGAAGTGTGTGAGATGGAAGATGAATGACTTCTTAAGATGTATTAAAATCTGAAAATCTAGTAGTACACTTTGGTCCCTTAAATATTACCCTTGAGTCCCTCCTTGTCTACTTAAGTTAAATCAATCCCCCAAGTAATAAATCTTAATCCCACTTCTTTTAATCTTAACTCCCGTTTTCTTTAATTCCTGAAAATTCTATAAGACCTCGTATTCTCAATGTCATAACTCTTATAGGATGTTAATAATCCTTAATGGGAATATACAACTATCATTTTCTATTTCCATCGACACGCCCGTAGTAACAAAAAAATTTCTCGGACTCACATCCTTTGAATACCAACTTCTGGATTAGCTTATATAAATATACTTTATATCTAATATTCGAATCTTACTTCTTAATGACGTTCTTAATTATCGTCTTAATCTTACGATGTGTAACACTCTAACACCTCCGCACTGGGCATTTGTGTCTCTCCTCTACATATGCCCGAACCATCTCAACCTCGCTTTCCGCATCTTATCCTCCACTGAGGTCACTCCCACTCTATCTCGAATATCATCATTTATAATCATATCCCTCTTTGTATGACCACACATCCATCTCAGCATCATCATCTCTGCAACTTTTATTTTTTGGATGTGCGAAGTCTTGACTGACCAACACTCTGCCCCATTGTTACACCTCGTAAGATTAAGATGATAATTAAGTACGTTATTAAGGAAATTAAAATACTTAAGGATGTGATTCCGGTTTTTTTTACAACGAGCGTGACAAGGGAATTGAAAATTATTGTTGTATATTTCCGTTATGGGTTGTAACATATTATAAGAATTACGACGTGGAGAATACGAGACCTTATGAAATTCCCGAGAATTAAGGGAAACGAGAGTTAAGATTAAAAGAAGTGATACATAAGATTAATTATTGGTGAGAAGTGGACCAAAGTGTTATATTTAAGGGACTAAATTACAATTTAGTTTTTCAGATTTTTAATTGCCCTTAAAGCCATATTAAACCCTTCATTTTCCCATTTCAAACTCAACTCCATAGCCAAACTCAATCTCTCTTCTCTTCCTCTCAAGCTTGGCCGAAAATAACCCCAATTCCATAGCCAAAATTTGAAGTTTTTCATCTCTTTTTCCTAGATTAATTCCTCTACCATTCCAAGCCAAGTTTTTAAACCCAAAAAACAGTGGGTTCGACTACTTGCTGACCGAGAAATTGAGGCTCAAAATTTCCAGTTTTTGGACAAGATTTTGGGAAGAAAAAACATGTATAAATAATGGGTTAACATTGTGGGATTCATGCATGTCCAATTGGAGGTAAAAAAAAAGGGAAGAATTGGGCAAGAATCGAGGGCACAATAACAGAATTCTAGGGACTGTTTTGGACGAATTTGAGGTATAAAATTCTCCTTCTTATGGTATAATTGGGATTGCATGTTGTTGTAATTCAAGAAATGAATGTGTGTTAAGAGGAACTTGAAATTAGACAATGCATGTGACTAATTTGGTGTTGCAGCCGATTTTAGGATCACTTTGTATATATTGGGTTTAAGTGTTGTTGTTGTTATTATTGTTGCTAATTACATGTTGAGAATTGAAAAGAAACCTTGATGATATAATTGTTATAAGGAATTATTGGAACATGAATTGGACTCTAAGGAATTAAGAAAAGAATTAGTTTGTGGATGTTGGCAGAAAACTGGCTTGAAATTGTTGGACATTGTCGCGTCGAGTTAGAGGCTGATTTTGTGAAGTTTAAATGTTGGAGATTTGATTATAAACATGTATACATAGGTTGTGGTGATTGCTAATACCGGTCTTAAAGAATTAAAGAGTAAAAAGGATACCATGTGGAAGATTGTAGGACTTGCACTACTTGTTGTTGTCGTTTTTGTTAGAATTGATGGACTGTCTTTAAGGTTATCTTAATGTGGTTTAAAGGACTGAATTAACAAGAGAAATAGGTGTATTAGTCACCTTAGTTGTTAAAGTTATCGTATTACATAAATGTAAAACAAAAAGAAGGTATTATGGTAGCGTATATGAAGTACATGAGACTAATTTGGTTATATCTTGGAATTGTGCTTGGTTATTGGTTTGATTGGCATTTGTTGTAAATTGTGGATGTACATATAAACAGTGGAAGTACTGCCCGAATTTTTATAGAATAGGAAGACGTCATTCGATGTAAAGTATGCTAGTGACCTTAGAATTGACGAACGTATTACCATTATTATAAGTTGACGTACTAGACGAGACGTATCTTAATATTGAGTTGATTAGTTCGTCTAAGAGGTATGTAAACTATTTTTTTTTCTTTTGGCATGCTTTTTATTAAGTAAACGTATGGCGGACGTACATGGTTTCTATACAGTTTAATTCCTAAAGATGTTAATTATGAGAAGTGCCTATGATTTTTCAGTAAAGAGCTTGTTATAATGATTTTATTGAGAGTCAAATGATAATTCTTAATTGCATATGGTTACTCATGATATCTACTCGTGCTAAGTGTTATTACTTCACCTCACCGAGTTCCGGGCCATCTTATGTTCGTGCACAACCTTGCATTGTTCACCGAGTCCCACGCTAGAGGGCCGAATTATGTAGGATGCATCCATATATGAGATGATGACTCCACCGAGTCCCAGTATGGGCCTGGTTATGATATGATTCCACCGAGTCCCGCATTAGAGGGCCGGATTACGTTTTATAAGGCACATCTGACTTTTATTGTTTACAGCACAGTTAGATTTGGATTATGATTTTTATACTGGTCTCATGTTATCTGTTGGCTACTTATGATCTCATTTACAGTATTTCATGTTTTACATACTCAATACATTATTTCGTATTGATCCCCCTTTCCTCGGGGGGCTGCGTTCATGCCCGCAGGTACATGTGCTCAGTTTGGTGATCCTCTGGTCTAGGTTCCCACTCAGCTGTTTGGAAAGCTCATTTGATCCAGAGCTTTGTCATTTTGGTACAGAACCTCTTTTTAGACTTATGTATATATTTAGGGGCACGACGGGGCCCTGTCCCGTCATATGTCGTTATCCTTCTTGTAGAGGTCTGTAGACAGTTGTGGGTTGTACTTATGTAGAGTTACAAATCCGTTTTGGTCAGCCATGTTATTGTACTCTGTGTTGGGGTGTTCCCGTGTGTATGTGATACTATCTGGCGGCAGCCTTATCGGCTTGCCTGTTATATTGTGTTGGCTAGTTGTGACTCCCCTGGAGACATGTACATTCTTGTGTAAAGACAACCTTGTCAACTTGCCTATTCTGACATATGTTATTATTGTTGTGGTATGCTGTCGGATTTCATATTCCTTAAGTGTTAGTTGGATTATGTGAGATAGATTAGTATAATGACGTCATTAGAGCATTTAGTCGTGGCCCGTAGGGTCGGGTCGTGACACCCATACAACATAGTCGGTCTAACCACCGCCCTATATAACTTGCCTTTAAGTTTTGGTGGAACCTTTTTATCGCACAAGACTTCATATGCGAGCCTCCATTTCATCCACCTTGCCCCAATACGACGTGTGACATCGTCATCAATCTCTCTATTACCTTGGATAACAACTCTGAGGTATTTGAAGCTTCATTTCTTTGGAATGACCTGAGTGTCAAGCCTTACCTCCACGTCTGTCCCATGCTCACTCCCATTATTGAAATTGCACGCCAAGTATTCTGTCTTGGTCTTACTCAGCATGAACCCTTTAGACTCCAGCGTATGTCTCCAAACCTCCAGCTTAGCATTCACTCAACTGCAAGTCTCATCAATCAGGACTATGTCGTGTGCGAATAACATACACCATGACACCTTCTCTTGGATTTGTCGCATCAGTCCATCCATCACCGAGGCAAATAAGAATGGGCTAAAAGTTGATCCCTGGTGCATCCCCATCATCACTGGAAAGTGCTCTGAGTCTCATCTCACTGTCTGGAACCTCGTATTGGCTCCATCATATATATCCTTGATCGCCCTAATGTACGCCACATGTACACCTCTAACCTCCACACATCTCCATAGAACCTTCCTAGGGACTTTGTCATATATCTTCTCGAGGTCGATGAAAACTATATGTAAGTCTCTCTTCCTCTCCCTATACAGTTCCACAAACCTCCTAATAAGATGAATAGCTTATGTAGTCGAACACCGGTGTGAATCCAAACTGGTTCTTGGAAATAGACACATCTCTTCTCACCCGCATCTCCACAACCCTTTCCTAAACTTTCATAGTGTGACCTAGCAGTGTGATACCCTTATAGTTGTTGCAACTATGGATGTCACTTTTGTTCTTGTACAAAGAAATCATTGTACTCCACCTCCATTCTTCGGGCATTCTCGCGGTCTTAAAAATGACATTAAACAACTCAATCAGCCACTCCAAACCTGCCATGCCTACGCTCTTTTAAAATTCAACTGAGATCTCATCAGACCCAAACGATATTCCCCTGCGCGTCATGCGAACATCACCCTTAACCTCTTCAACCTTAACAGTTGTAAAATATCCAAAATCCTAGTACATTCTGGATTGCTGCAGGTCTTCCAGCACAATGTCTTTATCTCATTTTCTGTTCAAGAGTCTATAGAAGTAAGACTGCCACCTCCGTCTAATGTGTTCGTCCTCCACCAGTACTTTGTTGTCATCGTCCTTGATGCACCTCACGTGATTCAAATCACGGGCCCTCCTCTCCCTCGCCTTGGCTAGTCTATACAATTTCTACATATAAACCTTATTAAAATGTGAAAATTACAATCTTGTAAGTAATGTACCATGCTATTGTTAGATAAAATGTAAAAACAACAAGCGGAAAATAGTAAACACCTATTACAAGAACTAGGAAAATAAAAAACAAAATATTAAAACAGAAGAAATAATCTTAACTTAAAACTGGAAACAAGAACCAACACTTAATCTGAATTTTTGCTGAGTCGAGTGATGACACTCTATCTTTAAGACAAGATTGCCCCGTATATATCCATTTACGTTTTTAGGTAATAGTCTCAAAATATAAAACAACTACTAACATTTGAGCAATGGAAACTCAAGTGTTTCTCTTGAAGAACTTTTGAGTATTAAAATATGATAGAGAGAGAAGTTTTCAGAATTTCTGATTTTGTAAGTGTTTCTCAATTGAGCCAAATGCCTCAATTTATAGTGTGTAAGATTTGTACCTTCAAGTGTCAAGTAATGGCACCCACATATCAGCCAAATAATGGTTGAATAATGCTCGAATGAATGCCATTGAGGGTAGCCCATTGAATACCATCGGACTTACTTACTACGCGGTGAAAGTATTGTCTTGAACCGTTAGTGTTTAGTGTAAGCCAAGACAACGGTACCAACACAATAACTTTCTTTACTCTATTCTTCCTAATGTTTTGTCCGTTGTGGCCATGGAAACTCTTGAATTCTTAAGTGTGTTCATTTGAGGCGGCTTGTCCTCGCACTTAAATAGGTGGTCTCTTACAAGGCATCCTGATATACCCCACTTTATAAGTGTTTAGGAACCATTAAAAGGTTGTGGAAACTTAACCTCTACCCATACTACAGATAACACTTAATGTCTATCCCGAGAATAGTCTTGGGTTTATGTTCCTTACAGAAATCATAACTCGAAGTGCTCTTGCTTTAACTGAAGCGCTCAATTAAATCTTTACAACTTAGTTTTTCCATTGAACCTAATTCTTGGGATCTCTAGTCAATAAGGTTTGGTTACCACTGTATCAGTCCTTGTTGTTTGGGTTTCAAGCTCATTCCCCTAGACATACAGAACATCTAATCTCTGGGTATGCCCTTAGTCAAAAAAGTCTTTTATGTTATCCTTTGATTTTACATAATCAATGAAAATAATACTCATGGTGATCAGTTGCCTAACAATCTTATGTCTCTGTCGAATATAACGAGATTTTCCGTTATACATAGAACTTCGTGCCATTCCTAGAGCTAACTGGTTGTCGCAGTGGATCATTACAGAAGGTATGGGTTTGTACCAACATGGGACACCCTTTAAGAAGTCATGAATCCACTCAACTTATTCTCCTACTTTATCTAAAGCAATAAACTCTGACTCCATCGTGGATCGGGAGATGCAAGTTTGCTTAGAGGATTTCCAAGACACAGCCCCACCACCAATTGTAAATATATACCCACTGGTGGACTTGGTGTTCTTTATATCAGATATCCAGTTTACATCACTATACCCCTCTAGTACAGTTGGATATCTCGAATAATACAACCCGTAAGTTAGCTTGTATTTTAGGTATCGTAGTACCCGATTCAACGCTTTCCAATGATCATTACTTGGATTATGAGTAAACCTAGCCAACTTGTTGACTGCATAAGAAATATCAGGTCGGGTGCAGTTTGTTATGTACATCAAACTCTCAATCACATGTGCATATCGCTCCTGGCATACGGGCGCACCATAATTTTTATCAATTTTCTGATTCATATCCAATGGTGACTTCATCGGCGAACTGTCAAACATCTCAAATTTTCTCAACACATCCTCGACGTAGTGAGACTGAGATAAGACCAGTCCGTCAGATGTTTTAGAGATCTTGATCCCTAAGATGACATCTGTAATACCCATGTCCTCCATGTCGAAACATTCTTTCAACATATTTTTAGTCTCTAGGATCAAACTAGGACTACTCCTTGTGATCAACATGTTATCTACGTAAAGGCATATCATGACGAACGAGTTAGAATTACATTTCATTTAGACATATTTGTCACACTTATTAATGGAGAAACCCTTCGATAATAAAGTACTATCAAATTTTTCATGCCATTACCTCGGGTCCCGTTTCAGCACGTACAAAGATTTGATAAGTCAACAGACTTTCTTGTCTTGCCCTGAAACCACATACCTCTCGGATTGTTTCATATAAATTTCTTCTTTCAAATCACCATTTCGGAAGGCTGTCTTGACATCCATTTGATGTATCTCAAGGTCACGCAATGCTGCGATCATAATGAATACTCGTATGGACGTCATTCTAGACACCGGGGAGTACATGTTGAAATAATCAAGACCTTTCTTCTGTCGATATCCCTTGACTACCAACCTGGCCTTGTACTTGTCTATAGACACATCTCCTTGATACTTCCGTTTGAGTATCCACTTACAATCCAACAGTTTATTTCCCCGAGGAAGATCAACCAACTCCAAAGTATGGTTATGCATGATAAAGTCTATTTCACTCTCAATAGCTTCTTTCCAGAGTGGTGCTTCTGGAGTTGACAACACTTCAGCAATTGTCCGTAGTTCGTTATGTACCATATAAGCTACAAAGTCAGGACCGAATGATATATCCTTCCTGGCCCTTTTACTTTGTCTTGGTTCCATCTCTGGAGTCTCCAAGTTCTGAGAATCTGGAACACTAGATTCCAGATATTCAGCCACCTCAGAGTCCACTAGATCTGAACTATCTAGATCTGGGTAGTCAATGACTCCTGGTTTCTGAGAGTTTAGTTCATAATTTTGTTTGCGAGAGGTTATATCTCGTTCCTTTCTAGGAAAAATATCCTCAAAGAATTGGGCATTCCTTGATTCCATTATCGTACCCCTGTGGATATCTGGTATATCTGACTTATGCAGTAAGACGCGATAAGTACTACTGTTATTTGCATATCCGATGAAAATGCAATCTACAGTCTTAGGTCCAATCTTAACCTTCTTAGGCTTAGCCTCTTAGGTACTTCAACCTCTGCCAAAAAAACCACACCTTCAGATATTTGTATGTGGGTTTCTTTCCCTTCCATAACTCATATGAAGTTTTGTTCTTACCCTTATATGGGACTCTATTAAGAATCGTATTAGCGGTAAGGATAGTTTCTCCCCACATGTTTTGGGGAAGACCGGAAATGATAAGCAAAACATTCATCATTTCCTTAAATGTACGGTTCTTGCGTTCAGCGACACCGTTTGATTGAGGTGAGTATGTATCCATCTTTTGATGAACTATGCCCGATTAGGCACAATATTCCTCAAATGGCGCTACATATTCTCTTCATCTATCGTTACGGATTGATTTAATCCGTACGCTTAGTTGGTTTTCAACTTCTGCTTTGTAGCGTCTGAACGCTTCATCCTTACTTTTCAACAAGTAAATGTAATAATACCTTATGCTATCATCTATAAATGTCATAAAGTACGTGTTCCCCCCTTTAGTTTGTGCAAACTTCAAATCACATAAATCTGTGTGAATAAGTTCTAGAGGAGCGATATCTCTTTCGACTGATCTAAAGGGATTAGTGAGTTTTGCCTCTATGCATACCTCACACTTATGTTGAGGGTTTACGTCGATAGATGACAACAACTCCAACTTTACCAACCTTTGGATGGATTGGTAGTTTACATGTCCTAATCTACCATGCCATAAATTAGAAGACTCAAGCAAGTAAGAAGAAGCTTCAGTTTTATTGCATGAACGTATGATAGACATAACCTTGAAGATGTCTTCACATACGAAGCCCCTTCCTACAAAGGTTCCATTCTTGGTGATTATAAATTTATTAGACTCAAATACTAGCCTAAAACCAGCATTAACAATTACAGGACATGAAATTAAATTCTTTCTAATCTCAGGGACATGCATCACCTCCTTCAAAGTGAGCTCCTTGATAGAAGTCATCTTAAGGACTACCTTTCCTACCCCCAGTATGTCAGAGGAAGTATTGTTACCCATGGATAACTTTTTGTTTGTAACTGGTGTATACGTGGAGAAGGCATCTCTATCAGAACAGATGTGATGGGTAGCACCCGTGTCTATCCACCATTGCTTGGGATTCTCTACAAGGTTTGTTTCTAGCACTACCGCAGAGAACTCCTCAATCATGTCGTCAAGAAGCGTGTCCTCGACGACGTTAGCCTTTGCCTTGCCTTTGGCCTTCTGACTCTGCTCCATCTTGAGTTTGCGACAGTCCTTGATCATGTGACCAGTGTTGCGATATTTCTAGATGCTTACGCAAGTGTACGTATCGTTCAAGTAATAAAGATCTGTAAGACCGAGTTTATCATCCACAGAGACTGGTTTATTAAGTACCGGTTATCTATTCTATGGTATCTATTTGGTTGACGTTCTTCAGTTGGAGAATTTTAACTAAAAGATTATAACTAATGCAGAAAATAACTAAGAATGATAGTACTTTGGGTTTTAAAGTCGTTATGAAGGATATATGGCATTTCAATCTCCTCAACTATCCACTCTTTCACGTGTCAATGCAATGCTAATGATTCTTCTTCTTATTAAGATAGCAAGTTAACTAATCTATCATTATATTCCGGTTAGGACATACAAGAGCTCAACCTTGTGTAGAAACCTTCTATATTTCTATGATAGATTTTACTACACAGGAGGATTAAGAATAATAACCTTAAATACTACACAAGTATCGGGGTACTTTCGTCCATGATTTTAACCTATATCTAGACAATTACAGCATATTCAAATCTCACATTTCAGACTTTTGATTCGAAATCATATAAGTTATGACAATTAATGGCCAATTAATTATCAAGCAATTATAACAATTTGAATAGATCTTAATATGCTGAAGAAGGAATCAATCACTATGCATTAACTATATGAAAGAGTTTCAAGAAGATTCGATGAAAAACCCTACTAAAGTAATTAGCTCCTAAATATTGTCCTGTCAAGAAATTACAATCCAACATAAACTAAAATAAAATAAGGGAAATAAAAGAACTTGAACAAGGCGATGTCTCTAGTCTTGATCTTTCCTCCTTCTTTGCCTCCACAAAGTATGATCTAGAATGCCTCCAATAAGGTTAGGGTTTAGGGATTTTATATCTGAGAAAAATCACGTTTCAGTCCCTTTTGCCCTCAAAATTCGGCCCAGATTCGTAAAAATTCCGCCTCGGCGCCTTTTCTCGGTTTTTGCGATTTTTCATCATTTTTTCGTCAGGACTTCGTCAGATTTCTTCTATGCTTTTCGGGACTTCTTAGGCGTCATTTCTTACCCTTTTCTTGTGCAATTCCATCCTCAAAAGTAGTATTCCCTCCTTTATAACCGTTGTGACACAAAAGAAAGAAAAATACACCTAACACTATACTAAACACAAAATAAAAGAGTAAAATACTAACTAAAAAGGACTCAAAATTGTATAGAAAATACACTTAACAGACACCCCCAAACTTACACTTTAATCGCCATCGAGTAAAACATTAAACAAAAATAAAAACAAAAACACAATCAATTAAAAGACTCAATAAAATGGATCAAGTAGCTATAGCAATGCTTCATCAAAATCATGGATGAAAGTTGGGATAATATGTTACAGCATACATAGCTTGAATATTTAGCAATCTAGAATTTCAAGTTAGATATTTCACAAATTCAATTATATCATAATCAATGGAAACATAAACACCTAACATATTCATGTCAATTTCATTCCATCTTTCCCAAAATGCTATAGACCTGTTTACTTGCTATTATCCACTAATCATACATACAAATTAGAGATCATCAGGACTTTCAAGGGTTGTAATGTAGACTTAGGCAGGGGTAGATAAAAGTAGGCATTTAGGCTCAATTACGTACCATAAGCATTTTTCATTCAACTCATTTTTCCTTCTTTTTTTGACTTTCTTTGTAGTCTCATATCTATTTGCTCCCCTCTTTTCTTTTGAGAGAATGAGATACCTTATAAGTAACAAGCACCCCCAAACTTAGGCTTTTGCATATTTTTCATTGGGGTGCATCAAATTTTCACTCTCTTTTTATTTCTTTTTCAACACTTTTCATTCCAAGGGTTTCCAATTCACTTATGGCAGGGTGTCAAACAAAGATATTATTTAGGCTCAAAGGGGCTGACTAATGATTCAATTTATGTCAGGGTAGGTAATGAATGGTTAGAAGGGCTAACAGAGAAATGCCTGAATCATTTCCCTAAACATGTACATCTTAACTATTTTACCTCAAATAACAAACAACCATATTTTCTAGACATTTGCAACCTTTCTTTCCATAACTCACACACATAGGCTAAGCACAAATATCCCAAAAATTACAATATCATGAATTTTTGACATATCTAACTTAAGCACACATATTGTCGCTTTTAATTCCATTACATTATCCACTCAATATCTTTAGCAACTACAACATGCTTGATCCTTAAAAATAATTGACTTATAAAACAAATAAAACAAACAAAAAGACTCAAAAACAAGACTCACAACACAATAACAAAACAAAGTAAGATAACCCCCCAAACTTAATCGACACATTGTCCCCAATGTATGAAGACTAAAAATAAAGGGACAACTTACTGATACAACACAACGGTCATAACGGAGGTCCAGGAGGAAATTATGGAAATTGCACATCTTCTGAGCCCTCTGAAGTTTCAGCGTCGTGGCCCTAGATTTTGGCGCCACGGCGCTGTGCTCAATTTTTTCGAATTTCAGCATTTTTGACACTTAGTTCCTAGTCCATCTTCCATCCAAAAACATAAGACAAGAACCAAGACCGTGAGACTGTTCAAGATAAAATAAAACAACTAAAATAAAAATTGAAAAAACATAATTAAAACATTGGGTTGCCTCCCAAGTAACATTGTATTTAACGTCTTTTAGCCGGACGCAGGCTACTCACTAAATCAAGGGGGTAGAATATCCCCTCCGCATATCCATTTTAGTACCATTCTTTTTCTCCTCTTCCTCTTCTTTTTCACAGTGCTGATTTCAGAGGAGTTCAATTATTTCTCATCAATTCCTAGTTCAAAAGTATTACCATCAAGTTCATCATGATGTTTTGGTGGTACCCCACGAGCATCAGTGCTTGTGAGGCTTTTCTTAGAAACAACCTTATCAACTATTCCATTAGCAAATCATCTATCATTGACTTGAGGTTCAGTGGGTGACTTGAGAACTTTGAAGGTCATCTCCTCATTTTGAACTCTGAGCTTCAACTCTCCATTCTCAACATCATTAAATGCCCTCCATGTGGCTAGAAATGGTCTCCCAAGGATCATGGGCATGTTGTCATCCTCCTCCATATCAAGAATGAGGAAATCAGCATAAGGGATGAATTTACTCACTTACACCAAGACGTCTTCAATTATTCCTCGGGGTTGTACGGCTGAGCGATCTGCTAGCTGCAAAGTCACTGTTGTTGGCCTTGCTTCCCCCAAACCAAGTCTTTTGAACACAGAGTGAGGCATAAGATTGATACTCGCCCCCAAATCACATAAAGCCCTTTTACATGTAACATTCTATATAGTGCAAGGTAAGGTGAAACTCCCTGGATCGTTCAACTTTGGGCGAAGTTTCTTCTGCAAGACGGCACTGCACTCTTCTGTTAGCACCACTGTCTCATAATCTGCCAGTTTTTTTTTTTTAAAAGAATGTTTTTTATAAACTTCACATATGCTGCCATTTGCTCCAAGGCCTCAATGAATGGAAGATTGATATGTAGGTTTTTGAATACCTCCAAAAATTTCGAAAATTGCTTATCCAAAGCCTTCTTCTGCAGTCTTTGAGGGTAAGGGATTTTGTCTGTGTACTCCCTCATCACTGCGGGTGGAGCCTTCTCTAAAGTAGGGCGTTCATCAGTAGCCTCTCATTTTCTGTATCCCCTGTCTTCTCCGCACCATTCTCCTTTACAACCACTGGTTGAGGTGCCCTCCGCTCTAACTGATTCTCACTTCTCAAGCTGATTGCCTGGCATTTCTCCATTGGATTCATCAATGTATTGCTGGGAAGATTACTTTGCTCTCTATTGTTTAATGTGTTCGCCAGCTGTCCCACATGTGTTTCCAAATTCCTTATGGATGATCTTGTTTCTGTCATGAACAGCTGGGTCTCTGTCATAAATTTTGTCTGAGTATTGGCCAAAGATGAAATTGAGGACCTGGTTTCCTCCATGAATTGAGTCTGAGAGTTGGCCAAGGTCAATAATGTTGCTTTTATGTCATTTGACTTCTCTTGTGGGGCTGGTGGGCTGAACTAATATGAGGTTGAGGCCTGAAATTATGGTTGCTGCCCTTGGTCATTCTTCCACAAAAAAATTGGGTGATTTCTCCACCCCGGATTATATGTATTGGAGAACGCATTGTTGTATGGCTTATAAAAATTCCCCACTGCCTGAACCTGCTCCATAGGCACATTATTTGGGTCCACTGTTGTACACCTATCAAAAGTATGGGGACCCCCACAAATTTCGCAACTCACTGGTGTCTGAAACGCTTTAACTGACATGGTACGCTGCTGCATCTGCTTTGTCAAAGTGACTACCTGTGCAGTCAATGCAGTGATAACATCCAACTCATGAATCCCAGCCACTTTCCTGTTGTTCATTGCTCTCTCATCGGCCCCCTGATGGTTGTTTGTGGCCATGTCTTCTAGCAGATCATGTGTCTCATTGGCACTCTTTCTCATGAACGTCCCTCCTGCTGCAGCATCAATAATAGTGCGAGTTGTACCACACAACCCATTATAAAATATGTGGACTAGCATCCACTCCTCAATTGTTACACCCCGTATTTCCAGGACATGTTTATAAGGACGTACGTAAGAACTAAAAAATGTTAAGATTTGAGACTAGTAAAAATTTATCGAAATTATGGAATTGTCGGAAAACGAAATTTTGTGACGAATGGGATGGCAAAACGTGTCACCCCTAGTTGGTCTTGGAACGAAATTGGGCATGGGTTAGATGGTCATTTGACCTATGTGAAGATGACTAAGTCTTGCAAGTAGAGCTTGATAATGTTGACTAAGTCAAAAGGGCCACTTGGCTAGATTTTTGCATCCAAGCCACCCATTTGTTCTAATCTTGACCCTCCATTATGTTATATATACATACTAGTAGCAAGACAAGCTTCCACACTTAGCCAAATTTTCTAGAAATTGAAGAACACTAAAGGGGAGCTCTCGGGCAAGGCTAGGGTTTCAAGAAAAAAATTTCGTTTGTTGTTCAATAAGCTCCACACTTTAAACCAAGGTTTCTAAGGGTATTGTAAGGGTATCTCAATAGAAAGATCCCGGAAAAATATCATTTTCGTATTAGTCGCAAGGTGAAAACCTAGTTGCTTTCCTAGGTTTGGATTGAAATTTAAAGGAAAGTTGTTGGTGATCTTCTAAGGGCTTCAAGTGGCGGTTTGGAGTGTCAAGGAGAGGCTCTAAGTTGCTAGGGAGCGACTTCGGATCTTGAAGTGAATTAAGGATCGTTAAGGTAACAATCTTGTTCTCTTAAGTGGTATAAGATTACATATTATTGTAGCCTTACTTAACTAGCATGAAGTATATGTATTGAAGATTTATAAGTGATATGGATTGTAGTGGCCAAAATCCGAAATGACATTTGAGCCATTTGAAATTGAAATACAATTTGGTCGTTAATTAGAATTGTCGCATGTTACCTACTTGAGGATTGTAGTAGTTATAATCAATTGCGGCTTAATATCATGTTATACTAAACAACTTGGATTGAAAAGGAATTGGATAAGAATTTGTGTTGTTGTACCTCAAGTAGCCGAGAATGACATGGTATTGTTGGATTGTTTTGTATCAATTGTGGGGCGGAATTTTACACGTCTTGTTAGGCGTGTAATCACCTATTGTTAACTACATTGTTGAGCCTTAAATAAGGCGTGTTTGGTTATTGAATTCGGGCCTTGAAAAAGGTGGAAAATTATGTAGAAACAAAGGAAGTGCTGTCCGATTTTCCGTAGAATTTGGAGATTTTACACTTAGAATATTCTACGTTTGAAGCTAGAGGTTAATAGACATATTATGGCCATTATAGGTTGAAGTACTACGAGTAGCGTATCCTACTTGAAGTATGGAAAAGCTAGCAAGGTTATAGGACTTTGGAGCATTTTGCTACTTGTCGATAATCGTCGCGAGGTATGTGAACTTCTTCCTTCTTTTGGCATGATTCTATGTATGGAATATACATGTGGTAGTATTTCATGATTCCTTCTACTCTTAGAAATTAAGGGGTATGTATGTTGATTTACTCTATGTAAAAGCTACGTCTAAGAAATCCTAAGTTCTTACCAAGTCTTATGGGGGATGTTGGTAAGATTAGTTAGGAAGTATTTGGAGTCGAGTTGACTTGGCTAAGTTACTGCACGAATGAGAATAAGTATCGAACAAACCATTGCAGCGTTAATAAAAGAAAATGTATCGACAATCAATTATAATAAAATGAGTAGAATTCACCATCTGCATAGAAACTAAGATAAGACAACATTGTATTACATTTTCTAGATCATGGCTGCTTTAATAAGATAGTTATAAACAAGTATAACCTATTCACGACTCATAAAAAGCATATGTTACTTAAATTAAAAGAGTTATGTTATGAAGTTTTAAAAACTATGAACTTGATTTCTAAGAAGGTTACGAAACTTTATTTTTCAAGTTATGGGACTTGATTCTTAAAGGAAGAAAGGATTTGATTTAAAAAGTATGGTTTCTATGAATTATTTCAAAAGTTAAGAGGCTTGAGTTTTCAAAAGAAGAAGTTTATTGATTTAAAAAGAGAAGGAGTTTTAAGATTCTTTTAAGTATGTATGTACGTAGTACGTTTGAGTTTAATTTTCCCTAAGGTAATAAGGAATAAAAAGTGCCCTAAGTTTTCTAATTTGAAAAGGTTGTTATAATAGCTTTATGGGAAGTTGTTATAACGACTTAAGAAGAAGTGAGAAGAGGGTTTAAAATTTTATGCAAAGTGACATTATCGCGTCCCAGGAATGGGCCGGACAGTATACCTTTATGGGCAGACTATATGACATTATCGCGTCCCAGGAATGGGCCGGGCAGTATACCTTTATGGGCAGACTATATGACATTATCGCCCCCGTGAATTGGCCGGCAAGATACCTTTATGGGCAGACTATATGACATTATCGCGTCCCGAGAATGGGCCGCAAGATACCTTTATGGGCAGACTATATGACATTATCGCGTCCCAGGAATGGGTCGGGCAGTATACCTTTATGGGCAGACTATATGACATTATCGCGTCCCAGGAATGGGCTGGGCAGTATACCTTTATGGGCAGACTTATGTGACTTTATCGCGTCCCAGATTGGGCCGGGCAGTATAGGCGTCCCTCCATAAAGGGTCGGATTATGTTATGTAAGGTAAGTAAGTTATATGGTAATGAACTTGATGATTTTTCCTAAGTATGTACGTAAGAAAGTGACTATAACTTTTATTGAAAAATGGGAAAAGATAATAAGGTACGATTAAGTTCACGAGATTGAAATGACACGGTAGGATCTGGTATTTATTTTGTTTATATACTTGCCCCTGTCATTTTTCTGTACAGTTATGATTTGTTTACTATTTCCGTTCAATATTCATTGTTGTTATCGACTTCTTCGGTGCTGCTCATGCCCGCAGGTATTAGGTACACAGTTTGGTGATCCTTGCTTTTAGGATCTCGGTTGATTGGGAAAAAGCTCCATTTACTCGAGGCTTATCTTTTGGTACAGTTTCCGAGGTTGTAGATTCATGTATATTCGTGGTATGGCGGCTCTGTCCCGCCACAGTTGTTATGTTAAAACTCTTAAAGGTCTGTAGTCACATGTTGTGGGTCCGTTTGTAAAGGAAAGGAGGCAACTGCTTCAGTTATGTTTATATATATATATATATATATATATATATCCAGGGAGGTAGCCTCATCGGCTAACCTGTTGATTTCATTTCTGTTGATTATTTTATAAGTTTCATGTATATTCCGCTGATTATCTCTCGATGATAATGGTATGAGTGCCTGGTAGGCACTACCGCGCCCGGCCTGGTCGTGACAAAAGTGGTATCAGATCAGTTAGTCCTCGGAGAGTGTCTACAAACCGTGTCTAGTAGAGTCTTGATTATCGGTGTGTTGTGCACCACATCTATAATCAGGAGGCTGCAGGATATTTAGGATTGGTTTCCATTCTTCTCTCTTTGAGATCGTGCGCAGAGCCGTCATAGTAGTGAATCCTCTCGACCTATTCTTATGTATCGATGCCTCCACGAAGGCGACGGGGCGGAAGGGCAAGCGCAGGAGCCGGTGGTCCACAGAGGGTTACCAGTACTCAGGCCCAGATTATGCATGAGGTTGTGGCTCAGACGACGAGTTCAGTTACGCCGACAGTGATAGAGGAGCCGAGAACAGCCGCAGCTCCAGAGGTTCCGATACCCGAGCCTCCAGTTCCGCAGCCAGGGGCAGAGTTTAGAGATTATGGGGAGCAGATTAGGTTATTGACTAGCATAGTGATAGGGCAGCGCCGACAGGAGCAGGTAGCTAACCCTAGAGCCGACAGTTTGAGGATTCGGGGTTTTCTGGGTTGTAGTCCACCCGAGTTCTATGGTTCGAGATCTGAGGATGATCCTCAGGAGTTCGTTCGGCAGCTACAACGGACTATGCAGGTACTTAGGGCCTCGGAGACAGAGTCAGTCGTGTTAGCTTCTTACCGGTTACGCGATATTGCGTTAAACTGGTTTGAGTCATGGGAGCTGTCTAGAGGTGTGGGTGCTCTTCCAGCAGTTTGGGGTGAGTTCGCAGATGCCTTTCTTGATCACTTTTTGCCTTCTGAAATGAGGAGAGCCCGTGTTGATAGGTTCTTGTTATTGAGACAGAATGGGAGGACCATCAGGGAGTACAACCTGGAGTTTGACTCGTTGGCCAGGTATGCGCATACTATTGTGGCTAACATGGCGGACAGAGTTCACCGCTATGTGATGGGGCTAGACCGTTATATGACATCGACGCTCGAGTGGCCCTTCAGCCAGGTATGGATATTGCCAGGATGTAGGCTTATGCACAGGGGATCGAGGACAGAGAGAGAGAGACCCTGCACACGCCCACCCAAGAGGCCGTGGACGGCCGTTTCGTGGTAACTTTCGAGGCGGACAACCTCAGCAGCAGACTAGGTCTACGTTTCAGCCAGCACCGAGTGCTCCTCCACAGTTTTCCGGCGGGGGGTTTTACAACCCCAGGAATGCAGGGCCGGTCGATCTCTGAGTTTCGTGTGGTCTAAGGAGGTGGGGTTCCATCGATCGAGGCCACTTTTGCCTCAATGCACCCAGTGTGGTAGGTTCCATTCTGGGATATGTCGCGCCGGTACGGGTGCTTGTTTTTCTTGTGGTCGTCTAGGCCATATGTTAAGAGAGTGTCCTTATAGAGGTGGCACTAGTGGGGCAGCACAGTCTATCGGATCAGTTGCGGGTTCTTCGCCTTCAATAGCTAGGCAGGATGTTCATGCACCGACAGGCCGTGGCAGAGGTCGTGGTGGAAGTTCCCAGTTTTAGCGGTCCTTTGAACCGCCTTATGATTTCAGGTATGTCTTTGACCCTTTAGAGACTATGTATATATGCTAGAAGGGGCTGGAGGTACGAAAAGATAATCCCTTTTGGGCTCATGATGGATGGTTATGTGTGTGCGAGGTATTAGGGCCATATGTGGCGTAATTAGGTTTCATTAAGTGTAGTTCTATGAGATTATGCCGAGAAACGATAGATTGAGCTCCGAAAGAACATTCGAGGACGAATGTTTCTAAGGGGGGAAGAATGTTACACCCCGTATTTCCAGGACATGTTTATAAGGACGTACGTAAGAACTCAAAAATGTTAAGATTTGAGACTAGTAAAAATTTATCGGAATTATGGAATTGTCGGAAAACGAAATTTTGTGACGAATGGGAGGGCGACACGTGTCACCCCTAGTTGGTCTTGGAACGAAATTGGGCATGGGTTAGATGGTCATTTGACCTATGTGAAGATGACTAAGTCTTGCAAGTAGAGCTTGATAATGTTGACTAAGTCAAAAGGGCCACTTGGCTAGATTTTTGCATCCAAGCCACCCATTTGTTCTAATCTTGACCCTCCATTATGTTATATATACATACTAGTAGCAAGACAAGCTTCCACACTTAGCCAAAATTTCTAGAAATTGAAGAACACTAAAGGAGAGCTCTCGGCCAAGGCTAGGGTTTCAAGAAAAAAATTTCGTTTGTTGTTCAATAAGCTCCACACTTTAAACCAAGGTTCCTAAGGGTATTGTAAGGGTATCTCAATAGAAAGATCCCGGAAAAATATCGTTTTCGTATTATTCGCAAGGTGAAAACCTAGTTGTTTTCCTAGGTTTGGATTGAAAGTTAAAGGAAAGTTGTTGGTGATCTTCTAAGGGCTTCAAGTGGCGGTTTGGAGTGTCAAGGAGAGGCTCTAAGTTGCTAGGGAGCGACTTCGGATCTTGAAGTGAATTAAGGATCGTTAAGGTAACAATCTTGTTCTCTTAAGTGGTATAAGATTACATATTGTTGTAGCCTTACTTTTTAACTAGCATGAAGTATATGTATTGAAGATTTATAAGTGATATGGATTGTAGTGGCCAAAATCCGAAATGACATTTGAGCCATTTGAAATTGAAATACAATTTGGTCGTTAATTAGAATTGTCGCATGTTACCTACTTGAGGATTGTAGTAGTTATAATCAATTGCGGCTTAATATCATGTTATACTAAACAACTTGGATTGAAAAGGAATTGGATAAGAATTTGTGTTGTTGTACCTCAAGTAGCCGAGAATGACATGGTATTGTTGGATTGTTTTGTATCAATTGTGGGGCGGAATTTTACACGTCTTGTTAGGTGTGTAATCCCCTATTGTTAACTACATTGTTGAGCCTTAAATATGGCGTGTTTGGTTATTGAATTTGGGCCTTGAAAAAGGTGGAAAAGTATGTAGAAACAAAGGAAGTGTTGTCCGATTTTCCGTAGAATTTGGAGATTTTACACTTAGAATATTCTACGTTTGAAGCTACAGGTTAATAGACATATTATGACCATTATAGGTTGAAGTACTACGAGTAGCGTATCCTACTTGAAGTGTGGAAAAGCTAGCAAGGTTATAGTACTTTGGAGCATTTTGCTACTTGTCGATAATCGTCGCGAGGTATGTGAACCTCTTCCTTCTTTTGGCATGATTCTATGTATGGAATATACATGTGGTAGTATTTCATGATTCCTTCTACTCTTAGAAAGTAAGGGGTATGTATGTTGATTTACTCTATGTAAAAGCTACGTCTAAGAAATCCTAAGTTCTTACCAAGTCTTATGGGGGATGTTGGTAAGATTCGTTAGGAAGTATTTGGAGTCGAGTTGACTTGGCTAAGTTACTGCACGAATGAGAATAAGTATCGAACAAGCCATTGCAACGTTAATAAAAGAAAATGTATCGACAATCAATTATAATAAAATGAGTAGAATTCACCATCTGCATAGAAACTAAGATAAGACAACATTGTATTACATTTTCTAGATCATGGCTGCTTTAATAAGATAGTTATAAACAAGTATAACCTATTCACGACTCATAAAAAGCATATGTTACTTAAATTAAAAGAGTTATGTTATGAAGTTTTAAAAACTATGAACTTGATTTCTAAGAAGGTTACGAGACTTTATTTTTCAAGTTATGGGACTTGATTCTTAAAGGAAGAAAGGACTTGATTTAAAAAGTATGGTTTCTATGAATTATTTCAAAAGTTAAGAGGCTTGAGTTTTCAAAAGAAGTAGTTTATTGATTTAAAAAGAGAAGGAGTTTTAAGATTCTTTTAAGTATGTATGTACGTAGTACGTTTGGGTTTAATTTTCCCTAAGGTAATAAGGAATAAAAAGTGCCCTAAGTTTTCTAATTTGAAAAGGTTGTTATAATAGCTTTATGGGAAATTGTTATAACGACTTAAGAAGAAGTGAGAATAGGGTTTAAAATGTTATGCAAAGTGACATTATCGCGTCCCAGGAATGGGCCGGGCAGTATACCTTTATGGGCAGACTATATGACATTATCGCGTCCCAGGAATGGGCCGGGCAGTATACCTTTATGGGTAGACTATATGACATTATCGCGTTCCAGGAATGGGCCGGGCAGTATACCTTTATGGGCAGACTATATGACATTATCGCGTCTCAGGAATGGGCCGGGCAGTATACCTTTATGGGCAGACTATATGACATTATCGCGTCCCAGGAATGGGTCGGGCAGTATACCTTTATGGGCAGACTTATGTGACTTTATCGCGTCCCAGATTGGGCCGGGCAGTATAGGCGTCCATCCATAAAGGCCCGGATTATGTTATGTAAGGTAAGTAAGTTATATGGTAATGAACTTGATGATTTTTCCTAAGTATGTACGTAAGAAAGTGACTATAACTTTTATTGAAAAATGGGAAAAGATAATAAGGTACGATTAAGTTCACGAGATTGAAATGACACGGTAGGATCTGGTATTTATTTTGTTTATATACTTGCCCCTGTCATTTTTCTGTACAGTTATGATTTGTTTACTATTTCCGTTCCATATTCGGTACCTGTTGTACTGACCCCCTTCGGGGGGCTGCGTTCATGCCCGCAGGTATTAGGTACACAGTTTGGTGATCCTTGCTCTTAGGATCTCGGTTCAGTTTTGGGAAAAAAGCTCCATTTACTCTGGAGGCTTATCTTTTGGTACGGTTTCCCCTGAGGTTGTAGATTCATGTATATTCAGGGGTATGGCGGGGCCCTGTCCCGCCACAGTTGTTATGTTAAAACTCTTAGAGGTCTGTAGTCACATGTTGTGGGTCAGTTTGTAAAGGAAATGAGACAACTGCTTCGGTTATGTTTTTATATATATATATATATCCAGGGAGGTAGCCTCATCGGCTAACCTGTTGATTTCATTTCTGTTGATTTATTTTATAAGTTTAATGTATGTTCCGCTGACTATCTCTGATGTATACCGGTCCGGGTGCCCAGGTAGGGCACCAGTCGCGGCCCGGGGTCGGGTCGTGACATCAATCCCATGATGTGGGCACTTCCTCTGTAAATCTTTAAACCGCTCCCATGCATCATATAATGATTCTCCCTCCAGCTGATAAAAGTTATTCAACTCACCTCTGAGCTTCGCTGCCTTAGCTGTGGGAAAGAACTTGACAAGAAACTTCTGGGCTAAGTCTTGCCATGTAGTGATGGAGTTCGTCTGTAATGAGTTCAGCCATCACTTTGCTCTATCCCTGAGTGAGAATGAGAAGAGTCTCAACCGAATGACATCATCAGTAACACCATTGTGTTTAAAAGTTGCACACAGTTCCAGGAAATTTGCTAGATGTATATGGGGATCTTCAGACGGTAATCCCCCAAACTGAACTGAGTCTTGAACCATGTTCAATATGGCTGGTTTGATTTCAAAATTATTGGCTTCAACAGCTGGAAGCCTGATGCAAGTCTGTACCCCTGTGATTGTAGGCAACACATAGTCCCCCGAGCTCCTTTCTGCAGAGACTTGTCTTAAGACAGACGGTAACTCATCATTTACCAAATTATTATTTCGCTGATCTCCCATTGCTAGAAAATCAGCAATCCTCTTGTCTTTCCTATTTTGTCTGCATAATCTTTCAATTTCAGGGTTCAAAGGGATAAGAGTGTTTGCTCCTCTCCTACTTCGCATAAACTAAGTTTCCTGAAATTGATCAAAAACAACAAACAAATTCCGGCAAAACGTTCTAAAATAATAAAAAAATCAGAAAATAAAAACCAAATTAGAAATAAGAATAGATAAATCGATATTAACAGTACGCCAGTCCCCGGCAACGGCGCCAAAAACGTGTTGCGATTTTTCATCATTTTTTCGTCCGGACTTCGTCATATTTCTTCTATGCTTCTTAGGCTTCATTTCTTGCCATTTTCTTGTGCAATTTCATCCTCAAAAGTAGTATTCCCTCCTTTATAACCGCTGTGACACAAAAGAAAGAAAAATACACCTAACACTATACTAAACGCAAAATAAAAGAGTAAAATACTAACTAAAAATGACTCAAAAGTGTATACAAAATAACTTAACAACCAGCTTTGCCACTGTGGTGACAGTTTCCCTTGAACTTCACTGCCGTGTAGCGCGGATCTGACAAGCAGTTCAGGATGTAGTTCTTACACATGAAATTATTATGTTTCCATGCATCAAGAGTTATTTCCAGGCGAGCTTGGTAATCTTGGCCCCCTTCAGTTGTATCAATAAACTGAGGGTCCGCACAATTTCCTGTTTTAGGAGGGTCTTTTGTGACACAGCGTGCCACTCCCGATACAGTTAAGAAAAATAACATCTTCTGTTGCCATCTTTTGAAATCAATTACCATGAACTTTTCAGGGCGTTCATGGTGAAACTTGGCAGGAGGAGGGATTATGACATTCCCTTGAGCAGCAGTGGATAAGGCAGAGGTGTTTCTTTGAGGAGCAACAACAGAGGGAGATGCAAAAGTATTGCCTTGAGGAGCAACAACAGAGAGAGAGGCAAAGGTATTTCCTTGAGTAGCAGCAATAGATTCAGAAACAAATTGTTCTTGTCCAGTCATTTTCACTAAGTACTAATACAATCTTATCTTAAAATTGTTAGATAAAATATAAAAACAACAAACGAGAAATAGTAAACACCTATTACAAGAATTAGGAAAATGAAAAACAAAATATTACAACAAAAGAAATAATCTTAACTTAAAATTGAAAACAAGAACCAACACTTAATCTGAATCTTTGTTGAGTCGAGTGATGACACTCTGTCTTTAAGACAAGATTTTCCCGTATATATCCTTTTACGTTTATAGGCAATAATCTCCCAAGATAAAACAACTACTAACACTTGAGCAAAAGAAACTCAAGTGTTTCTCTTGAAGAACTTTTTTCAGAATTTCTGATTTTGTAAGTGTTTCTCAATTGAGCCAAATGACTCAATTTATAGTGTGAAAGATTTGTCCCTTCAAGTGCCAAGTAATGACATTGAATCACCCATGTAACGACAATGAATTGCCCAAGTAATGACATCCATTTATCAGCCAAATAATGACTGAATAATGTTGGAATGAATGTCATTGAGGGCAACCTAAACGTCTCAAAAATCAGATTTTCGTTTCAGACTTTCTGTCTGGGTAGCGCCACGACTCTAGTGACTTCCGGCCGAATTAGCGTCGCGGCGCTCCCGGGCCCTTTCCGACTCATTCCAATCTTTACACTGTGCACACTTCTTCCTTCATTCACCAACGTGGAACACTTATCATTTGGTCAATGACCGTCCATCATTCTATGTCTCAAACATTTTATTTACGCATCAATATCTCTTTCACTAATGAAATTTACGATCCTACGTACAATGTCTGTACGTGTGTGAAAACGACGTTTTCGACGTGCGGGACTCAATTGTTCGAGTCATAAATAATGGGATAAACTTTATTCCACATTGATAAATTTCCAACAGCTATAACA
Organism: Przewalskia tangutica; assembly: GCA_029844215.1. Taxonomy (NCBI): domain Eukaryota; kingdom Viridiplantae; phylum Streptophyta; class Magnoliopsida; order Solanales; family Solanaceae; genus Przewalskia; species Przewalskia tangutica. Next base: position 8,026,180 of record CM056718.1, on the reverse strand, counting down.
ACTAAAAGAGATTGATATGTAAAATTTAATACTCACTACTTCTTTATTTAAAAAAGAAACTTTTAAAGAAGCTTTCAAAATATATTGTTTGTAAATCTTAAACAGACAATATTTTTGGATAAGTTTTTGAAAATCTTCATAAGAAATTCTTCAAGAATAGTACAAACTTCAGTAACCGTAAATGTTACACAATCAGGTCAACATGTTAAATTACAGTAAATTAATTCTTATAACACATTCAACTACATCAACAGCCTTGGCTAATTGTTGGAGGTCACCACCGTGGAAACAACATCTTGCATAAATGCAAGTTAAAATTGCGTATAATAACTCTGGACTCCGCGCATAGCGCGAGTTTAGTGCACCGGACTATCTTTTTATAAATATAGGCTTCTACTTTCGAGTTTCCACCAGCATTTACTTTTTGGGACCCCTGTTTTTAGCTCAAGACACAAAATACACAACTATACTTCAAATAATCTCATTTTGAGATTTATTATTTCTTCAATATCTTTGCTATTCCAGGTACTACATAGAAGTAATATTTTAATTCTATATTTAGTAAATTTTTGTTGGTTCTGAAATGGGTTTGTTGGATTATGCTTTGCATTTTCTTTATCATATATGCTTTAGTGGAAAAAAGAAGGGTAACATTAATGGTTAAGGAATGAAAACTTGTAGTAAACAATAGATTAATTACTTGCTAAAATTGGAAATATAGGAAGTATTTTAAATGAAGTAGAATTTTTCTTAAAATGAGATGTTTTTTCTTGGATTCTCTTTGTTGTTTCAATTTTTAGGGGCTTTCTGCACTATGTTTTTCATTTTTTTTGTGTGTGTTTTGTAAGATGATATTAATCTCCCTTGAGGAGTCTTTCTCATTAATATCAATATATATAGTGTACAATATTCATCACTTATACAATAGAAATTCTAGTCCTAATTACAAGAGGAATCATAGTCTTACCATAATTATATTTACACAATATATGAAATATATTCTAATTATGGGTAGGAATTTTACTATACATGTTTACACACCCCCTCAGTCGGAGCGGGAGGAGACCGGACGTTGAGACTGAATCTGAAGTCAAGAAATAACTATCGGGGAAGTCCTTTGGTGAATATATCTGCGTACTGATATGATGAGGGAACATGTAACACTCTGACATGTCCTAGCGCAACCTTCTCACGAACGAAATGTATGTCTATCTCAATGTGTTTGGTTCACTGATGTTGAACCGGGTTGTGAGAAAGATAGATCGCAGAGATGTTATCACATTACACAATAGATGCCTGACGCAAAGGACACTGAAGTTCTAACAGTAACTTTATGAGCCAACAAATCTCAGTTATCACATTTGCAACGCCTCACCTTTCGACATCGAACGAGATAGGGTGGTCTCGCCTCGCGCACCATGAAACCAGATTATCCCCTAAAAAAACACATAAGCCGGAGGTGGAGCGTCGCGTGTCCGGACACCCTGCCCAATCCGTATAAGAGAGCAACCTATTTGGTGTAGAGGGGTATATGTGCAAACCATAATCAAGTGTGCCCTTAATGTATCGGATGATACGCTTAAGAGCAGTGAAATGAGACTCTATGGGGGCATGCATAAAGAGGCATACCTGCTGAACATCATAAGCAATATCTGGCATGGTAAATGTGAGATACTGAAGTGCACCTGCAAGGCTCCTATAAAGAGTAGGATCGGAGACAGGAGCACTAGAACTGAGTTTGGATTTTAAATCGACCGGAGTGGGCATGATTTTGCAATTCGCCATCTTAGTCCTGTACACAATCTCATCTGCATATTTACGCTGACTCAAGAACATGTGATTGACAGACCTGGTCACTGATATCCCCAAGAAGTAACTCAACTTGCCCAAATCAGTCATTGCAAATTCGGTCTTAAGTAAAACAATAATCTCATTTTTCAACCCATCAGTTGAGGCAGTAAGGACAATATCATCCATATATAGTAGTAAGTAAGTAATGCTACTACCTCAATGAAAAATGAAAAGTGAAGTATCACTCCTGCTACATACAAACATAATCTGTAAAATATACCTGGCAAAGCGGTCATACCACGCACGGGGGACCTGTTTCAGGCTATATAGTGACTTACAGAGACGACACACATAGTGGAGGACTGCTGGATGGGTGAACTCAGGCAGCTGATGCATGTAAACTGTCTCTTTCAGGTCCTCATGTAAAAGTGCATTTTCACATCAAGTTGATGTATCAGCTAGTGTTTGCCCATGTCTATGCTCAGAATGGTGCGAATGGTGGCCGGCTTGACAACCGGGCTGAATGTCTCACCACAATCAATGCCCTCATGTTGGTTTGTGCCATTAGCCACAAGTCGAGCCTTATACCTCTCTAGATCTTCACTGTCTCTGAATTTGTGGCGAAAAAGCCACATACAACGGATCGCATTCACCCCCTCCGGTCTAGGTACTAGATCCAACTTATGTTGTTTAGTTAAAGCATTGAATTTCTCATACATAGCCGCATTGCAATTAGGGTCTTGTTTGACCAATTTGGGGTTCTTGAGAATTGGGGAGATGGTTTGGACAGACAAGTTAAATTGGATTTTGGATTTGAAGATCTCATATTTGGCACGAGTTTCCATTTGGTGAGTGGGAACAGTGGGTGGCTGCAGCGGCTGAGTGGTGGGATCCGAGACGGATGGTATGGTGGGATATGGGGAGGGTGGAGGATTTTCCGTAGAAAGCGCGGCATGAGGTACTGATGCTCATCGGAAGTTTGGCACCAGTGCACCAGAAGCGGCGCTACCGAGGTACTGATGATCATTTGGAAGTTTGGCGCCGCAGCGCATCCCCTAGGGGTCGCGGTTCTGACGATGGTAAAAAATTATTTTACTCACTGGAAGGTGGGCGCCGCGGTGCATTCCCGAGGGATCGCGGCGCTGACAACGGTAAAACATCAGTTTGCTCACTGGAAGGTGGGCGCCGCGATGCCTTCCCGATGGGTCGCGGCGCTGACGACCGTGATGACTGTAGTTGACTGAGAATGATGAGAGAGATGTCAGGTTCGTCAAGAAAGGAGTAATCCTGTCTTTGGAATTTCTGAAGATTCGAAAATGGGAATGTGGTCTCATCGAATGTGACGTAACGGAAAATGTGGATTTGACGAGTGGACAAGTCATAGCAAAGATATCCCCTATGGTTCGGCTAAAAGCCTAGGTAGACACAAGGAGTGGTCCGGGGAGCTAATTTGTGAGGGGCGGTATAAGCAAGGTTAGGATAACATAGACAACTGAATATCCATAAAATATCGTAAGAGGGGACTATCCGATAGAGGATTTCGGTAGGGGTCATATTGTGAACGGTGCTAGTTGGGAGAATATTTAGAATGTATTCTGACATTTTAGCAGTATATACCCAAAAGGACGGGGGGAGGGAGGCATTAATCAATCGAGTGAGAATCATATTGTTAATGATGTGAATGATTCATTCAGCTTTACCGTTTTGTGGGGAAGTGTGAGGGCAGTAGAAACAAAAAACCATGCCATTATTTGTACAAAAGCGATGAAACATAGAGTTATTGAATTCATGACCATTATCACACTGAAATGATTTTATACCTTTTTCAAATTGTGTTTGAATGAACATGCGAAACTCAAAAAACTTGGCAAACACTTCCGATTTAAACTTGAGAGGATATAACCAAATATAGTGAGAAAAATCATCTAGTAAGACAAGATAATATTTATGACCGAGGGAACTAGCCATAGGGGAAGTCCATAAATCGGCATGTATAATATCAAATGGTTCAAAGGTAACACTAGTAGATGATTTAAACGGGAGACGGATATGTTTGCCTAAAGAACAAGAAACACAGTGATGGTCAAGCTTCCCATTATTACAAGTAATGAAATTGTTATCTCTAAAAAAATTAAAAACTGGAGTGCCTGGATGACCAAGCCTATTATGCCATGTGGATGGAGAAATAGCCGCTAGAGAGACGGGAGAGCAAAATCTGGCAGCGGAGGTGGATGAGAATGGATAGAGATCCCTCGTGCTATTGCATCTCGTAAAAGGTGTCCCCGTATGAAGATCCTTCACAGTAAAACCAAAAGGGTCAAAGTCAGCAGAGAGAGATTGTTACGAGTAAATTTGCAGACAGAAATCAGGTTCTTAATGATGTGTGGGGCATATAGGACATTTTTAAGAAGGAATGGTGGATGAGGTGGTTGTGTGTAGGATGTATCATAACCCTGTATTGGAATGCGGTGACCATTGCCAACTGTAATATATTGAGGATGCTTTAAACTAAATATTTTGGATATATTACCTGCAGACCGGGTGAGGTGAGATGTGGCTCTCGAGTCCATGTACCAAGTGTTGTCCGGTGGCTGCAAGTTTAGGCTGCTGAAGGCCCCACCCAAATAAGTGGGAGCCGTCTTTGAGTGAAATTTCTTTGGGCCAGCCTTCTTCTGATCTTGGTGGCCGAAGTGGGCCCAACCAACAACCCTTGCCGAGCATACGGGTTGAAGGGGCATTGTTAGTCTTGCTGAGGCACCGCGACGCTCTGCTGAGTGCTGTTGCCGCGCCCAACCAAATGGGGCCCAGGGGCCGCTGCTCATTTGCGATGTCATGTAAGAATGAGCCTAACTAACCCCAAAAGTTAGCTTGTAGAGTGAGGATTGTCCAAGTCTGTTAATATTGGAATTAGTGTTGTAACATTTGTAACAACATATCTACATACATGTATGGAGATATGTTGGGACAAATATTATGCAACATTTTGACCAACATTTCTTCTAAACTGGTTTTGTCTTACTTCACACTGATGGATATTGATATGTGTGGACTATGAGACAATTCTATTTTTAGTCTGTAAATATATCTGTATATATTTTATTTGTGGATGATGTATGGATGTTAGTCTCTTGGTACTTACAACAATGTTGTACGTATGTTGTGACTGACAAACATATGTTCTTACTAATCTAAATTACAATACAATACTTGAAACTTATAACTGAAGGTTGAGGGGGAGCATGACTACGATCTTGCTGAATTTGGAATGTTAAGAGAAAACATTTACAATCAGTCGTATCCTAGGCATTTTGAGGTTTGTATGGAGTTTTGTGAAGAAAGACAAAAAGGGGGAGATTGTTGATGTTGTGTGAGTGTTGTGACAACATCAGGTTTTATGCCTGGACAACATCTTGCAGTGTTCTGCAGATGTTGTCTGCAATGTTGCGCAACATCCGCAGCGTCCTGCAGATGTTGTCTCCGATGTTGCTGCAACATCTCACCCGACATCTTTGGAAATGATTTTGCCTATTCTTCCGGCCAAAACAGTGTTTGTTACTGTGAGTTAAAAATGCCCTAGGCAAGCTGAATATGGAGCTGTGTTTAAAACGTGGGAATTGAAGGAGTCAAGCTTGGAATCGAAGCTACTTGAAGACCAAGCAACTTGGAGACCAAGTCAAAGCTGTTGAGAAATTCAAGGAGCTGGAATAGGTCCAAGCTGCAACCTTCTTTCTCTCAACTTCCACAACCAACCAGCGAGAGTTTCAAGGAAGTTTCACACTATAAATAGAGGAGGAACTTCAGAGTATTTGTATCCAGAATCACAATGTAAAAATACCAAGAGAGCTCTCGGGATTTCGCTTCAGAAATCTGGATCAAAACATTTTAGCCTAAGTATTTTAACAACATCTTGTCCCACATTACAATTGCTATCTTTATTCTAGATTAAGCTTACTGTTCAAGCTATTGTAATGAAGATGTTGTATTTGTCTTTTTAGACCTTTTAACTTAGGTGAAGTCATCTGTGGCTTCCTTTTTATTTGTAATTTCTTTTTGTTTGTATTGCACAATTTGTAAAAAGAAATTCATTTGTAATTGTATATAATATATACAATTCTTTTGGTCATTGACCATCAAGGAATATATACCCTTGAAAATATAAACCTTTGTGTCTTTTACTTTTTCGCTGCAATTACTCTCTTTAAGGTTTATTCTGTTTTTTGTCAGATGTTGCCAACAATGTTGAAGCAACATCCAGAAACTGTTTCAGTTATTCTTGTTGTTTCGATTTTAAATCTTACTTATCCATAGCCCGGGACCCAACAAAGTCCATATAAAGAGTCCATGTTCCCATTCCATTACCAATGTGAGACTCTTAACACTCCCCGCACGCCCAGACCCCGTTAACTGGAGCGTGAATAATATAATTTTGGCGCCCAACATCAGTGAACAAAGAATTGGAATGAGCCTGACTCTGATACCATATAAGATGATATTAATCTCTCTTGAAGAGTCTTTCTCATTAATATCAATATTCATCACTTATACAATTGGAATCCTAGTCCTAATTACAAGAAAAATCCTAGTCTTACCATAATTATATTTACACAATATATGAAATATATTCTAATTATGGGTAGGAATTTTACTATACACGTTTACATGTTTACTTATATTGATTTGTATTTTTTCACATAATTAATATGCAGAATGGTAAAAGGGGCAATGCAACTATGGCTACGTGCAATAATAACTTTGCTTATATTGATTATTACTGAAGGACACCCAGTTGATATTACTTACCTACAGAGTGCAGTAGCTAAAGGAGCTGGTAAGAATTTCTTTGAATCAAAGTGATCGTCTTTTTTTTTTTCTGTCCAAATAACTCTGATAGTGGTTGATCCGATCAGAGGCGGAGCTAAGATTTTGAGTTTACGAGTTGTTGATTCTAGAAAAGACAGCTTACTAGGTTCTAGATAAATAATCTATACGTATTAAGTTAATTTTTAACATAAATATAGGGTCTGGGCCAAAGCAAACCCGAACTAGTAAGTAGAACTGTAGCTCAGCCCATGGATCCAATGTAGAAGTCGCTGGTTTGGCATAGCCCGTGACTTATGATTTGATCTTTATGTATGTTTATGTGAAAAACAAGTATAGATGGAGTTAAATATATATTTTAGAACTTAATTTCTAACTTAGAATTGACGACGTTTAAATCCTGAATCCGCCGCTGACTTTAAAAAAGGCAATCCGGTGTACTAAGCTCCCTCTATGCGCGGGGTCCGGGGAAAGACCGGACTACAAGAGTCTATTGTACGCAGTCTTACCTCACATTTTTGCAAAAACTGTTTCCACGGCTTGAACCCATGACCTCCTGGTCATATGACAACAACTTTATCCATACTCTAAGGCTCCTCTTCTACTGACTTTGAGAAAAAAAATTCAAGAATGTGAAATTGTGTTGATTTTTGTTATGTCAATGTTTTGTTTGCAGTATGTTTGGATGGGAGTCCACCAGCATACCATTTTGATAAAGGATTCGGAGCAGGAGTTAACAATTGGTTTATCCAACTAGAGGTTTGTCTCTTAATGCACTATACAAATTGCTAAAACACATATACTATTGATATGTCTTTTTTTATGTGTAAATTTGGATCATTTCTTGATTTGTTCGTGTCATCTTTGCAGGCTATACTGATCTTCTCTGTATTATTTCATTTTATTGAATGTCGCCAAAGGATTAAAACATAGATTTCTAGGCTCTGTGGTTCATAATCGTATTTCAATCCAATTGTAGTGTTGGGTGTGCGAAAAAAGTCCCACATTGATAATTGAATAGTTTGGGAAGCTACATATAGGTGTAGGATCTCTTGGTGTGAGGCATTTTGAGGAAAATCGTGCGGGCTTGACTCAAAACAGACAATATCACACCATGTTAAGACTTTGGGCTGATATATAGCCCAACAATTTGCCTTTTTCCCCTTGAAGTTCTTGAAACATGATAGTCAAGGTGACTGGTGAGCGCAAGCTAGCTTGAATACCACCGTCCAAAAAAGAGAAAGAGAAAAGAAACTAGATCGATCTTTTGCTGGTGATTTACAAACAAAATGAGCAATGAAAAAAGCAGTGAAAGTTGGATTTTTAGGTTTCTGATCGAAATGATATCAGAAAATTGGTTGCTTGGCGAACTATAACTTAAAAAGAATTTGAACACATTTCGAGTGAATTCTTTGGTTTTTTTTTTTAAATGTTAGAATTGCCTACATGAACTTGCATTTGAATTCAACCTATGATTTTGGAATTTTCAGGGAGGAGCATGGTGCAACAATGCTACGACTTGCCTTGCCCGTACAAAAACACGATTGGGATCTTCTAAACTGATGGTAAAGACAGTGTCTTTTTCAGGGATTTTGAGCAACAAGGCTAAGTTTAATCCAGGTGGAGCTTCACCCTTATCATATACATTGTTTTCATGCCCTTCTTTTTTTATTTTATATTATTCTGATTGACTGTATTTTGGAAATTGTAGACTTTTACAATTGGAACAGAATTAGAATTAGATATTGTGATGGATCATCCTTTACCGGTGATTTTGAAGCAGTCCATCCGGTAATTTTATGTTAATACTATATAATTATTGATTTGGTATACACGATGAGCTGTCCTAGTATTGTAACACTTCCTCTGTTTCAACTTGTTTGTCTTACTTTCATTTTTAGTGCGTTTAAAAAAGAATGTCACTTTTTATATTTAGTAACTTTTTACACCCAACATCTTACATGACATATATAAGGCCACAAGATTCAAAGAGGGGCATTATACACATCTTTAGTTTAAGACCACAAGATTCAAAAGTCTTTTATTTTCTAAACTTCTTGTCGAGTCAAACTAAGACGCATAAATTGAAACAGAAGGAGTATTACACATATAGACTTGGATTATTTTCATTGATTCTTAATGGACATGTTGAATTATGTCAACAGAGGAGCCAGGATTGTTTCAGCTGTTATGGAAGATTTCTTGGAAAAAGGAATGAAGAACGCTCAAAACGTACGATGCATTGATAAATTACAAATTATTTCTGACGATTATACCCTCATTGTCCCACGTTTTTTTAGTTGCTGACAGAAAGTTTTTTCTAATGGTATATAGGCTATTCTGGCAGGATGCTCGGCTGGTAGTTTGGCTGCAATTCTACATTGTGACAGATTTAAAGGTCTCCTGCCACCAGGTGCTAAAGTAAAATGTCTCTCGGATGCTGGTTTCTTTATCAATACGTAAGCGTTCATGTTGTTCTTTTCCGATTAGTGAGAAATTTTGATTTCCGATTTTCTACTAGTAAAATCTTTTGATTCTCTGTTGTTGCAGGAAGACTATTTCTGGTACCTCACATATCGAACAATTCTACAGTGAAGTTGTTAACACACATGTATCCTTACTTTAACCTATACTCCTTCATGCTCAATTTTATGTGACACTCTTTTCTTTTTAGCAAGTCTCGAAAAGAATGAACCTTTCTATATTTAGTAACAATTTAACTTTAAACTCCCCATTTGGCCTTATTGAAATGATTTATAACCACACAAATATATATGACTTGTTTTAGACCGCAAGTTTCAAAATGTCTTTCTTTCAATTTTAAATTCCGTTTCCAATCAAACACCTTTACATAAATTGGGACGAACAATCTGGTGGTTATAATGTTCCCTTCATACCAAAATTGATGCTCATACCTACAATGAACTGTAAATTTTGTGTATGAATAGGGAGCGAAAAAATGGATATAACAGTAAAGTCTGTATGAAAGTTCTATAGATTCAATCTTACTCATCCTTAGTGTGTTATCTTGATTCAGGGTTCTGCGAAGAATTTGCCTCAATCATGTACCTCAAGACTGAAACCAGGATTGGTAAGAGCAGTTATTTTCAGAAAACATATTTTCCCCTTATTTGATGCATCATCTTATGTCAAAGCACCACAATTATGTTGCAGTGTTTATTCCCACAAAATGTTGCGCAACAAATCCGGACACCACTTTTCCTAGTAAATGCAGCCTATGATTCCTGGCAGGTCAGTGCACATCTGAATTTTTTTTTGTTGAATTCGTCTTGACAATGCCATTTTCCGTGAGGTATTTTGGAAAATGAGACAAATTGTTGTCTAAAACTGTACTAGAAAAGAGGAAATAGTAGATTTAGGAAAGTCCGGTTATCAGCAATACTATTAAATACTGACATATTCGTATAATCATTATTTTGTTTTTCGGGGTAAAAGTACATAACGTGTCATAATTCGAGTGTCTAAATGAAATTTACTGGCAAGTTCAAGGGGTCGTCAATGTATTCAGCCTAAAGAATTACTAATATGTTGTTATTTGGTTATAGCTGCATCAAATTGTCTTCATTATCCCAAAGTCATGTTAATAATTTGTAAGTATTTGGTAAACAGTGTCAGTAGTTGATTTTTTGCTTATTTATTGTTCTCAAAAATTCAGATAAAGAACATTTTGGCTCCTGGTGTTGCTGATCCTCACGGAACTTGGCGCAACTGCAAGCTTGACATATTGAAATGCTCCTCTTCTCAGCTCCAAACCATGCAAGGTCAAGACTCTTAAGCTCTTCGATGTTTCTTCATTTATTTGGATTACCATTTACCAACATTAAAAAGTTGACAAGGGCCAGAAAGATTCTCATAGTAATTGAGAGCACCTATATGCTGATAGAGAAAACCACTTTAAAAAATACTTTGACCGGATCCGAGTAAACAACAACATTGAATCAGTCTATCCTTTGTGGCTAATAGTTGAACTAAAATTACTAGTTATTATAAGCGTTAAAACGCTATATTATATGGAACATGTACATTTAGAAAGATACAAATAGAAAACTTATTTAGTTTCGGTATAAGATGTCCGTTGCTCTTTGTATCTAATACATGGAATTATTTCTCAGCTTTTAGGTCGGAGTTCTTGAAAGCATTGAATTCACTTGGCCCTTCTTCATCAAGAGGATATTACATCAATTCATGTTATGCACATTGTCAAACAGGAACACAAGAGACATGGCTAAGGGACGACTCACCAATATTAGTTGGCACGGTATGCAATCAACTAAAAACTACTTTAATATTATGTTTATTATACAAAAAAATCTATCATCCCGAAGAAATAGGAATTAGTAACGAACAAATTTTGTAGCTAAACAGCAAAATCTGCCGCTAATCCTATTTAGCTATGGATTATTACTAAACTCTGCTAGCTATGAGCAATTTAACGACAAAGTTTGTAGTTAAATCTATTTTTTTGGTAGTGATAACCACTGACACTGCTAAAAGATTGTATTATGCAGACCATTGCCAAAGCAGTTGGAGACTGGTATTATGACAGAAACGATTCCAAGAGCTTGATTGTCCTTACCCCTGTAACAAAACCTGCAAGAAACGGAATTTTGAATCGGATGCTCGCCCAGATAATACAGATGACTGATGGAAGTTTTTCTGTGAGATTGTTATACAGAGACTTACAAATTTTCCAAAAGGGATAGAAAGAGAAAATATGGAATTAAAGAAAGTGTATAAAAAAAAGGGCAGTCCGGTGCGCTAAGTTATCGCTATGCGTGGGGTCCGGGAAAGGGAAATCCAACACTGCACAAAATTGTGTGCTTTGGTTTCCCAAGAGAAACTGTTTTGTATCATTTGTTTGAGGTTAAATTTTATGTATCTTGTTATTATGTAAAATTCAATAAAATGTGTTTATTACAGTACTAATGTTATCCTTCACAATTTAGAAAATTGAAAAGGGGTATCAAGATTCAACCTAAGTAGAGATTCTTGGGGCATGCCTACTCTTGTTTCAATTTATGTGACACTTTTCATTTATTCAGAGTCAATTTAACTAATCTTTGAAATTAAAATTAAATTAGATTAACTTAATATTTTAAAATTAAATTTTCAAAAATATATGAAAATTTCTATAAGATGCAACTTTTCAAATATCAATATGATGAAAAAATATATGCTAAATTGTTGGTTAAAGTTCATGTAGTGTGAATTTCAAGAAGCAAAAAATGTCGAGTAAACAGGGGTGGAGGGAGTAATATTCTTGAAATTTTTTAGGCTTTCGAGTTCTTTTGCGCTGGTGCTGGATGAGGAAGAAAGTTATTGTTTCGAAGCTTTCACCATTGCTGGATGCTCTTGAATACTTCCATAACCAGGATGCACAGAATTCTCCTTTCTAAGTGAAGCCATTATTTATTTGAAATAAAGTATAATAACTTTACCTTTTAATTATTTATACCAAGTCCGCCTACCACCAAGTTTCAGATATTCAGTTTTTCTTTTTTCCCTTTTTAAGAATTGTACATAACTCCATTGGTAATACAAAAAATTATTTACCAAAACAAAAGATTTATACCAAGTGATCAAAGATTAGGCACAGGGAATGTCAGAAGTGACACCCTATACATTGCAAACAACCCATTGTTCCAGTTGAAAGAACTAAGACGACGATAAAGTTGTCCGAAATAGAGCTTAGCTAGCAAAAATGGACAAAGCCAGTCAAAATACATAAATCCTTTGTCTGGGAGAGGAAATCCGGCAGGTCATGAAACAAGAAAATGATCGTCATTGTGTTCCAATCAAACCAGCTCTATACCAGCTTCTCTCACTGAATCAATAACTGCTTTGACCTTCCCATGGTATCGCTGCTCTCTCTTAAAGAAAACAGATATGGCGGGAACACCTTTAGCCTGCAACCGCTCTCCCAACAACTTACCTATTTTTGCAGCAGCAGCGACATCTCTAGCATTCTCTTTTGCTTCTACCATGGCATCCCTTAAGCCTTTCTCTTGTGTGCTTGCGGAAGCAGCCACTGTAGCCGTTGGTGTGTGAACTACTTGAGCATTTACGTACTTGTTTGTGAAGTGCATCCTCAGCACGTATGGTTTGAGATACTTCAGCACTCTTTCTGCTCTAGCCGGTGGAGGAATCACCATGTCTGCTTGAGCAAACAGAGATATAAAACGAAGAAGCCATTTTATATAAATACGAAAAGATCTCGGATAGAGCTAAACATTGAGGAAATAGTTCTCATCTTCGAGAAACGCAATTTTTTCTCCACACCCTAGAGCTAATTATTACTTATTGTAACAGATAGATAAAGGTGAGTAGAAAGCCATTTTTTATGAGATGGCTTCATAGAGCTAAGTGACAAATCAAGCAAGAAAGGGTTAACACTAGCAGAAAATCGCTAATTTCAGACGGATTTTCCATCGGAAACTCCTTACCGGCGAGCGAAATTCCGATGGACGTCCATCGGAAATTAGCGATTTTCTGTTAGTGATACACTGGATAAAAATCCACAGATCATTGAAGACTCATTTTCATCCTTCGCTTTCATAAACCAAGGAGAACTCTTTTTAGCCATAATCCACTTTTACACTCCTGCGAGCTTCATTTATAAAATGAACCAAATCCTCCGTAGACATACTGAAAATGAACCAATGTCATCAGAGAAGTTAGGGGAAAGAAAGAACCAACCCCTTGATGTCCAGAGCATGACTAAGAAGGATTAGAGGACACTTTCTACATCGCCAGTCAATTTGTAAATATACTCCTAAGCAGTGTCATTTTCTCCACAATTTTGATGCTCCTCTTTAAAAAAATCATAGAAAATTAATGCCTCAATATACATAAATAGCGGTCATGTTCTATGTATTACCTTTTACAATTATATGGAAAAACTCAACCTAATGGTCAATGAAGTGGGTTGAGAACCATGAGGTCTCAGGTTTAAATCTCAACTGAAACTAAAACACTAGGTGATTTCTTTCTATCTGTTCTAGCCCGGACGCAACGGTTATCAGGAAAAAGAAATTATATGGACAACAACAGGAGAGGAAAAATGGGTTTGAGAACAAGGCAAATGCAGCTAGACAACAACAGGAAGGAAGCAAGTAAGCTTATTGGGCCAAGGTTAGTTGAGGTGCAAGGCTCTTGGCCGAAATTTGAGATAGGAACAAGGATCGAGAAGGGAAATTGTTTGCATAAAGGGGAACGACAATTTCCTTTTTGACTCTTGTTTCTGTTTGTGAGATATTATGAGGAAATAGGCAAAAACAATAAATTGGATACCTGAGAGAAACAATACATTCTATAAAGGAAAGAGATCTGTGCATCATTTGAAACATACCTCTCTACTCTATATACTTTATCCAGGTATAGTTAATTTGGTTCGATTTCTCAATTTTCTATTTGCAAATTGAAAACAGAAATTAATTCGGTTTCAGATTGGGTCTTTTAAAGTTCGTTCCGGTTATTACTGCCTGAGCCTTATCAAGTTAAAGAGTTTTTCAAGCCAAAAAAAGAGCATCCAAAACAGACCAACCCCCACCTTTATTTTTGTAATGAATGGACTCCCTTTTCTAAGATTCACACTTTCCCGTTATATATTATATGTACATACATACATACATACACACTTAACCTCATCACATCCCCCAATAAACTTCTATCTCAGCGTCTTCAACATAGTTGAATGAAAAGAGCAGCGTACTACAGCTGTGTACCCCAAATGCAGGATCATTGGCCTATCAAGAACGCTCTGGCATTGTCTGATGCAGATATCACTCATCCATTCCTCACTTTGTCTAGGCAACAAGTGGAGAACCACATTGTGTTGCATATGACAACAGAACAATAAAAACTAGCTTGTAGGGTAAGGATTGTCCAAGTCCATATAAGGAGTCCATGTTCTCATTCCATTTCCAATGTGGAATTACTCATCCATTCCTCACTTTGTCTAGTCAACAAGTGGAGACCCACATTGTGTTGCATATGACAACAGACCAATAAAAGCTAGCTTGAAAGGTGAGGATTGTCCAAGTTCATACAAGGAGTCCATGTTCTCATTCCATTTTCGATGTGAGATTCTTAACTCTCCTCGCACGCTCATACCCCGTTAACTGGAGCGTGAATGACATAATTTGAGGACCCAACATCGGTGAACATAGAATTGGAATGAGACTGACCCTGATAATGAATTTTGGGCCTAACTCAACCCCAAAAACTAGCTTGTAGGGTGAGAATTATTTAAGTTCATATAAGTAATTCATGTTCTCATCCATTTCAGACGTGGGAGTCTTAACAACTTTTGCTTTCTAACCCAATTTGACAGAAAATAAAATTCGAAAATGGATATGCAACCAGACCATAAAAAAATACGAATTATTGCAGACAAAAAAGTATATCAAGTGCTTCAAATTCTCAAAATGAAAAAAAGAACTAAAAAATTTCACCATCACAAAGCCTACGTAATCTGATCAATAACAGAAATAAGATAGATGATCTTACCTGGACAACGAGAATCTGACTGGACGAAGACGGCGTCACAGTAAACGGCAGTGGTCAGTCGCTAGTGTTTTTCTTTAAAGGAAAGGGGAGAAGGAGAAAAGAGAAAAATGAACTAAGGGTAATTTTGTCAAATGTCACTTAAAACCCTAATTAAGTTAAATAGGGTATGAATTATCATTTTTAAAACTTTTTAAATTTTTATAAAATACAAAACAATCCACCTTTTTAACATCCAACCCTCACGATTATATCTCACTTATTTCAAAAAAGATAATCAATTGTTTTCACCTCTCCTCTTCTCCTCTAAATATGTGATTTGCTCTCTTCTTACTCCATTGTTGTTGCTGTTACTGTTGCTCGTCTTCTCCAAATTCGATCATCCTTCTCTCTTTCCTCGTCACATCTGCAACTTGAAATGTAATAATTTTCTCATTTCTCTTTCACATCAGTTCAAGATTAAAAGTTAGGATTTTCAAATTGTGTACTAGAAATGATGATTTTGGTTAAAGAAGAAAAGGAAGAACATGGGTTTGTCTTCAATGTTGTTTATTTTGTTGTTCAGTTGTTGAGAAATTCTTATTTAGGGTATTTATTTCACTTGTTGAGAAATCCTTATTTAGGGTATTTATTTCACTTGTTGGGGTTTGTGTGTTTGTAAATAGTGTATGTGATTGTGAAATTATGATTTTTGGTATTGTTTTTGTTTTTGTTCTCCTTAGGATTTTGAAAAAAGGCTTGTAATTTTGTTGATTTTTTCAAACAGATGAGTTAGTTGTTACATCAACTTCAGCACTTGTTTGACAATTGCAAACATGTGTTGAGGTTACATGCTTAAAAATTATTATTTTGTGTATTTTGTTTAACTTGTGATGGTTGATTGTGTGTTTGTAGTGAAATATATATTTTTGTTGGTGGTGGTGTTGTCCTGGTATGATATTTTTTAGGAAAAATTTTAATTTTATGCAACAACTGATGAACTTGGAGGCAACATATTTCTTAGTTGTTGAAAAAATCAAAACAACTGCTGAGTTTTTTTTGCAGCAACTGAGAAGTTGTTGCAACAAATTCACAATCTGTTGTAAAGAGTCAAAATAGTGGCTAAGGTTGATGCTGAGGTGTTGCTATTGTTTTATTCTTTCCAATAGCTGAAGCATCTGTTGCAACAACTTTCTCAGTTGTTGCAACATATTTATCAATTGTTGCAACAGATTCTGTAGTTGGAAAATTCGATTACTTGTTGTATTTTGTTTGATCAACTGATGCAGTTCTTTTTCCCTGTTTACCGTGAATGATGCACAAATTAATTAAAACTATTTTTGTTTATCTCTTGTGTACAGATAAAATGGCAAAAATCCAAAAGAAAATGAGTTATATTAACTGAGCAATCTAGACAGAGTAAACGACTCAAGTGTCAAACACTGTTAGAAGAGCTTGCTGAACAACCTATTTCAGAATCAGCAAATGTGTAATCAATCAATATCACAATGGACCACAATATTCTAATATAGATGAGGGCATAAAGTCTAAGGAAACCTCTGAAGTAGAAGTGTCTGGAGATGACCATAATGAACATCAATAAGATGGCCAAGAATCAGGAGATAAAACTGATAAAAATGAAGTATATAAAGATGATGAAAAAGATAAGGTGAATGCAGAAGATAAGGAAGATAAAGAGAATGATGAAGAAGATAATGTAGATGAAGAAAATGATGAAGAAGAGCAAGAAGATGTAGAAACTAAAAAAGTAATAAAGAATATGAAGATGAAGAAGAAAATATAGATGAAAGATCTACCACTCTGTGTAAAATAAGACAAAAACTGACATAATGTAGATGGCAATGTTGTTGGGTATTCTAGTGTTGATGTAGATTCTAAAAGGCCTTCCACTGAAGATGTAGTAAAAAGTTTTATATTGCCAAGTCCGGCGTGAGGATGTCGTTGGATGACCATAATGATTTGACCGAGGATCTTGTGGTCAAATCAGACATGGAAAAAAGTTTTGATATTTTAGGGCACACTTAAAGAATTAGAGTTGGAGAATTTCTTTAGAGCTATTTTGGGTATTTCTTAGAGCTACCATAAGAAATCATTGCACGATTTCTGATGAAAAATTGTGTATAAGCTTATGAAAAATAGGATTATTTGTACCTCAAGGAATGAGGTTTGGATAAATTTTTGTGACATGCCGGTTTGTTTTGGCATAAAGGAGTTTGCTATAGTTACGGGCTTGGGATGTTATTCTCCTCTTGAGCCTCTTTCTATTGTTACATTAAAGAAGTTAGTCTGGATAGCCAAGCCGGAACCAGTCAAGAAAGGAAATGGTGCAAAAAGTAAGAAAAATGTTGATTTGTTGGATTTAGTGGGAAAGAGATGCAAAGATAAGCATTTGTTTGTACCTTTAAAGTTCAGAATTGTGTCTAGAAAACACAAGGAGTCTATTCGCTTAGTTTGGTTTGTCCAAAGTGTTCTTTGCAAAAAAAACGCAAACCTTAACATACCACTTGTTTGTTTAAACTTGTGGAGGATCGGGAGGCATTCAACAACCACCCATGGAATTTTGAAAGCTATATGTTGACTGTTGAATATTTGTTGAAAGAATTGAAGCCAACTATGAAGACGGTCAACCTATATGGCTTCCCTTGGGCTTTCATGATAAACTTCTTCAATGTTTTATTTTTTATCTTTTTTGTATTTTAAACTATTCTGATTTTTGCTGGCATATATTTTTCTAGGCTTGGGCATTTGAAGTCATTCATCACCTCTGGCATCAAGGGAAGGATTATTCCAAAGAACTTTCTTGTCCGAGGATCCTTAGATGGCTGGCTGCTAAGAGGGTTGATATTTTTAACCCCCCTATGGATGAGGTAAGCCTCAGCAACACATTTATATATAATAAACTTCTATAGCCCTGAATATTTTACAACAGGTAACTAGTTATTGCGACAACTTATATAATCTGATGCAACAACCTCTGCATCTATTGGATAATGTCCAACAAGTATGACATATGTTGCAACAGATTGCAGTATTTGTTACTCTGTTGACTTTTGAATATTTCACAGCTATATGTAACTAATTTTTACAACAAGTAATAAATCTATTGCAATAACCTCTCAATCTGTTAGACAATGTCCAATAAGTATGATATCTGCTGCAATGGATATTATAACTTCTTTTAAATATGTGTTACTTTTCATTATTGACACCATTTTAATATATATGTTTTCTTATTGTAGGTTTTGCACCTGTGGCTTGTCCCGACAGTTGGAGAGTTATTGATGTCATTTCTTGATTCCTTTGTGCCCTTAGAATCTGAGCCTGACATATTGATTGATCAGTTTAAAGTAGAATTAGCTGGAGTGACAACCATCACAAGAGAATCATGTGGTGTTAATGGTGTTGATAGTTCTTCTGGTGATTGTGATGGTGGTTTTGGTGGTGGTGTTGATGGTGCTGGTAGTGGTATTGGTGATGTTATATGTGTTGCTGTAGGTGATGGTGTTGGTGGGGTTGATGATGTTATGACATGTACTGCTGGTGGATATACTCCACTTAGTGGTGGATTTGGTGATGGAGTTGGTGGATATACTCCTCTTAGTGGTAGATTTGCTTCTATTGGGGTCGGTAACTCTAAGGTGTCTTCATGTGCTTGTCAATGCAAAACTTGCAAAAACAGAATGAACGAGTTAATTAAGAAGGTTGAGGAGTTGACCAAGGCTCAAATAGACAATAATGCTCTTATCCAGAGTTTGAGATCTAAGAGGTGTGCCAATTTGTCTAAGCGACTTTTAGAGCCATATACTCCTATTGAGATTAGAAGGAAGGGGAGATCAATTACAAAGGCACTTGTCAATACTAGCTCAAGAAAATTTGTCCAAAAGAATACTCTTCAACCTCCACTTGTTAATGATGGGTCAATTGTGTTGAAATACGTTGATATTTGCAAAATCATGAATGTCCAAATGAAGAAAAAGGTTACCGCCAAAATCAATTCAAAAAAATGCCTCAACAGTTTTCAATGCATTTATTTGCCCCTAGTGACTTCAAGAAGACAACCATGGATAAGTGATGGCTGGACATTGTAAGTCTCGGAAGAGTACTTTAGATATTTGTTGCAGCAAATCAAACATGCTTCAACATATCATTCAGCTATTGCAACAACTTAAACATTTGTTACAACAAATCCTTTATCTATTGTACTTTATCTATTGTAATAGATGTGTAAGTTGTTGCTGCAGCTCACTGTTTTCTTTTTACATTTTTACTCATCTGTTCTTGCAATTAGTGACTTTTTTAATTTGTATTATAATATGTAGATGAAATCATGCTCCTAATGCGTCAGAGAGAGATCGATTTTCCGGAGCACTACGATTTTAGGGATATAATCTTAAACCTTAACTTCTATAATTATATGTTAAAGATGAAAAGATAACTGGGGAGAGTACAATTTTGGGTGTTGTTCCATTGAAGGAAAGTCTTGCTTCATTTGAGTGGGATGAGTATACAGTCAAGTATTGTTTAGGAGATAAATCCATCCTAGGTGATCGTCTGTGGATTGGTGTGAAATAGGTCATAACAGTCATGAATGTAAATATCAACCATTTTATCACTCTCAAGTTCAAGATTGAGAAGAGAGTGATAAATGTATATGACTGCAACATTTCTTCTAACACATATGATGATTTCTTTTGTCATATACAGTCAGTGTTAGAATTGTGGTCCAAGTTGCTGAAGTAGAGTGACTTGTTTAGGAAATTTCCTGAAAAGCTGCTCAACAAATCGTGAGAGTTTGATCGGAAAAAAAATCTCCCCTGTAATATCTCTAACAGGGCATGTGGTTCGTATTCTCTTGCATTCATGGAGCAGTTGCTTACCGACACTTATATGATAAAGTCGATGACTCTATTGAACAATAATGTAGTGGCAAAGATGCAATGAAGATGGGCAATGGGTAGAGTTGATAAAGTGTTGGAGCCTTGAATTTGAGTTATTGAACAATTTCTTTTTAGTTTCTACTTTTTATGTTATTGGTGAATTATGTGATGTTGATGAATTATGTAATTTTGTTATATATTTATAAATGTATGTTTGGAGTTCAGTACCAGTACAACATCTGAATCAGTATGTTATTAAGTTGTTTCAGTAGTTTCAAATAAGTTACTAATATGTTGCAACAGATTACTAATCAGTTGGTAAAAATCAAACAACTGTTGAACTTGTTGCAACAACATCTGCAATTGTTACAGATGTTGTAATAGATGTGTAAAGTTGTTATAACAGATTCTCTATCTGCTGCATTATATTAAGTAACAACTTAGAAAATCATTGCAACAATTGACTATTTTGTTGCAACAGATGTAGCAGTTGTTGCAACAAATTGTTGCGATATTTTTAAGTGCTTACGCAAGTGTACGTATCGTTCAAGTAATAAAGATCTGTAAGACCGAGTTTATCGTCCACGAAGACTGGTTTGTCAAGTACCGATTATCTATTCTATATTTGGTACCCATTCTTTTGTTTGAGATTTAAAACTAAGAATTATAACTAAGTGCAGAAATTAAACTAGGATTGACAATACTTTGGGTTTTAAACAGTTATGAAGGAAATAAGGCTTCCAATCTCCTCAACTATCTACTATTTCACGTGTTAATGCAATGCTAATGATTTTTCTTCTTATTAAGATAGCAGGTTAACTAATTTGTCATTATATTTCGGTTAGGACATACAAGAGCTCAAACTTGTACAGAAACCTTTTATATTTCTATAATAGATTTTATCACACAAGAGGATTAAGAACAATAACCTTAAATACTACACAAGTATCGGGGTACTTTCGTCCACGATTTTAACCTATGTCTAGACAATTATAACATATTCAAATCTCCCCTCTCGGATCTCGATTCGAAATCATACAAGTTATGACAATTAATGGCCAGTTAATTATCAAACAATCATAACAATATTGAATAGATCTTAATATGCTGAAGAGAAATCAATAACTAATGCATTAACTATATGAAAGAGTTTCAAGAAGATTCGACGGAAAATCCTACTAAAGTAATTAGCTCCTAAACATTGTCATGTCAAGAACTAAATTACAATCCAACATAAACTGAAATAAAATAAGGGAAAGAAAAGAACTTGAACAAATTGATGTCTCTAATCTTGCTCTTGCCTCCTTCTTTGCCTCTACAAAGTATGATCTAAAATATGACAGGGTTTAGGGTATTTATATCTGAGAAAAATCTTGTTTCGGACCCTTTTATCCATGTCAAATTCGGCCCAGATAATCTGAAAATACGCGCACTGGAATTTTTGCGTCGTGGTGCTGCTGCCAGGCACCGCGGTGCCTGTAAACACTGTTCGGTTTACAGTGTAATTTTGTCCGGATTTCATCTGATTTCTTCTATTCTTTCCGGAACTTCTTTGGTTTGATTTCTTGGTCCTTTTTTTATGCAATTCCATCCTCAAAAGTAGCAGTCTCCCCTTTATGACCGTTGTGACTCAAAAGAACGAAAAAAAACCTAACACTATACTAAACTCAAAAGAAAATAGTAAAATACTAATTAAAAAGAACTCAAGAGTGTATATACAATACACTTAACAAACACCCCCAAACTTACACTTTACTCGCCCTCGAGTAAAATACTAAACAAAAACAAAAACAAAACCAAAGAAAAAAATTCTATGAAATGGATCAAGTAGCTATAACAATTCTTCTCAAAATTATGGATGAAAACTGGGATAATATGTTAGAACATACATATCATGAATATTTAGCAATCTAGATTTTCAAGTTAGATATTTCGCAAATTCAATTATGTCATGATCACTGGAAATACAAACACCTAACCTATGCATGTCAATTTCATTCCATCTTTTCCAAAATTCTATAGACTTATTTACTTGTTATTATCCACTAATCATAGACATACATATTAGAGATCATCAGGACTTTCAAGGGTTGTAATGTAGGCTTAAGCAGGGGTAGATAAAAGTTGACATTTAGACTCAAATTATGTACCATAAGCATTTTTCATTCAACTCCCTTTTTCCTTCTTTCTGATTTTCTTTTTAATCTCATACCTATTTTCTCCCTCTTTTATTTTGAGAGAATGAGATATATTATAAATAAAAATAACAAGCACCCCCAAACTTAGGTTTTTTCATATTTTTCATTGGGGTGCATCAATTTTTTCATCTCTTTTTATTTCTTTTTCAACACTTCTCATTCCAATATTTTTTCATTATTACTTATGACACAACAGATGAATCATAAAATGTCAAACAAAGATATTATTTAGGCTCAAAGGGGCTGACTAGTGATATAATTTATGTCAGGTAGGTAATGAACGGTAAGAAGGGCTAACAAATAAATGCCTGAATCATCTCCCTAAATATGTACATCTTAACTATTTCGCCTCAAATAACAAGCAAACATATTTTCTAGACATTTTCAACCTTTATTTTCATAATTGACAACACATAGGCTAAACACAAATATCAAAATAATCAGATGTCTTGAATTTTTGATATATCTAACTTAAACACACAGATTTTAGCTTTCAATTTCATTACATTATCCCAATTAATCCACTCAGTATCTTTAACAACTACAACATACATGATCCATAAAAAAAAAATAGACTTACAAAAATGCATAAAACAAACAAAAAAAGACAACAAAAAAGACTCAAAACAAATAGTAAAACAAAGTAAGACCCCCCAAAACTTAATTGACACATTGTCCCCAATATGTGAAGACTTAAAAATAAAGGGACAACTTACTTACACAACACATCGGTCATAACAGAGGTCTGGGAGGTGGATTTTGTGGCTCGAAAGGTGGATATTGTGGCGGTGCTCCAAAATGAGGCTCAAACAGTGAGACTTGTAGTGACAGCTGGTTGAACATGGAATTGAATTCATTGGTGTGTTGGTACTCATAATTGTACATCTGTTGCTCTCATTGATACTTTTGTATCATCGCGCTCGTGATGCGGATGATGTACTCACCCCTTTGCCTCGGTCTCGATGTTCCTGCATCATGCGGTGCTGATTCTGCATCATTTGTTGTTGATTATGAAGTAGTTGATCCAATTGTGACATTGGTGTCTCAATTATCAAAGGAGGTGGATGACTGCTCTCTCCCGGCTCATAGTAGGCAGCTGCCTCAGGTTCTTCCTCTTGGACTCGCTGGCGACGTCTAGGTGGGCATTGGATGCCCTCTTTGGCATCTTGCACTTGAGCATGGTCCACTAGCACTGGGTCTGGGTAGCCATTACCATCACTCGGGTGATGGCATTCTGTGTCCGTCCCATCGCATCATTAGCATTGAATGACATTCCATATTCAGCATATAACTTGGTGATCAATGACCCATGTCCCAGTCCAGCTGTAGTCGAGAGTCGACAAGTGAACTCAATGCTTTCTAGAATCGCCCTACCCACATCTATAGTGAACCCTCTTATTAAGGCATATACCAACTTGAGCCGGTCCATTATTACTTTGGACAAATGCATGTAGGGTATCATTCTGGCACTCACAAAGTATATCCATGCTCGAGCTACCCTGCTGAATTGAGCACGAATCATCTATCGTGGCTCATTATAAACATTATATGTCACTCTTGCCCCTCGAGCACTCAACGTTTCTGCCACCTCAACCCAATCAATTTTGTTGGCTCGGCTCCAAGAGGTATACTGGTCTTCTTCCTCATCATCTTCAATCATTTCATTAGGAATACCATAGATTGCATTTATGTTCTCTATTGCGACAGGCACCCACCTTTCTCAAACAAAGCACCTATTCTCCACCCGCTCCGGAAAGTTGGCGTAAAATTCACATACCACTGGGATGTTGGGAAGTGGAAGATTGGTATTAACAAATTCTTCCCAGTTTTTGTTGACAATCATTTCTCTAATCGGCTCATAGACATCATTATAAGGTTGTCGTCTGAATTTCATGCCTCTCTCTGGAATTAAAGGGCGACCGCTTAATTTTCCATAGCGATCTTGGGCTGCCTTGTTGGCAAATCTTGCAGTGATCTAGAAGAAGAGGCCCTATTGCTTGTTATTTTTGGAGCCATTTTTGTTTTTTAGGTATGGTTGGAAAATTTTAGGCAGAACTTTCTCTGTTTTTCAGATGATTCTTCACCAACACTTAGTAACCAAGTGATGACAACTCCAACTGCACACCCACAAACAACATCCAACAATACTCCCACAAAACTTCAACACACAATCATCGCAACCAACAACAACCAACAATACACCCACAAAAATTCAACACACAACCCACACAGCACTTGCACAATGGTCAGTAACAACTCCAACTACAACACTCAACAACCACAAGCCATGAAATTAGCAAGGAAAAGTTGTTGAATTTTACCTTTTGGACAAGTTTTTCTTCACAAATGTCTTGACCCAAGTGATGAATTGATGGTGGTATATGAGAGAATGGTAGATTTGTAGTGTAATGGGGTATGGGAGATTGATATTTTGAAGGGGTTTCGAAATTCTTTGGATAAGAAAAGAGGGTTTTAGAGAGTTGGGTGAATTTGGAATGAGGGCAATCGAAAAGGAGGCTAGGGCTTTTTATTCTGAAAATGCATAGGGACCGCAATTCCTGGGACTCGCACCGCGGTGCTAATTCATTGAATAATCACTGGGAATTTTTGCCAGAGAGGAACCGCGGTCCTCCAAACCTGCACCGCGGTGCTAATTCCCTCTTTCAAAAATTGACCCGCACCGCGGTGCTAATTCTTTCTTTCAAAAGTCGAACTCACTGGAAATTAGGGGTCGCGGTCCTTCATACCTGCATCGCGGTGCTAATTCCTTAAATTTCAATTTCTCCAATTTTTAGCATTTTCAATCCCTTGCCTCTCGGACTTAGTCCTTAGTCCACCTTCCATCCAAAAACACACTGAATATACCAGATCGTGAGACTGTTCAAGACAAAATAAAACAAACAGAATTTAAATAACATAATTAAAACATTGGCCTCCCAAGTAGCACTGTCTTTAACGTCTTTTAGTCGGACGCAATTTTCTTACTCAATCAAGGGGTAGAGTATCCCCTCCGCATATCCATTTCAGCATCATTTTCCTCCTCATTTTTCTTTTCTTTTTCACTGGGCTAATTTTAGGGGAGTTCATTCCCTTTTTATCATCCACATCAGCATTCCCATGTTTAGAATTATTACGCTGTTTTAATGGTACCCCACGAGCATCAGTACTTGTGAGACTTTTCTCAGACACAACCTTGTCAACTGTCCTAATTGCAAAACATCTATCATTGGATTGTGGTTCAGTTGGAGGCTTGAAAACAGTGAAGGTCATCTCCTCATCTTGAACTCGAAACTTAAGCTCTTCCTTTTCAACATCAATAAGTGTCCTCCCTATAGTTAAGAATGATCTCCCAATGATAATGGACATATTTTTATTTGAATCCATGTCTAGAATGAGAAAAATGGCAGGAAAGATAAATTTACCCACTTTCACTAATACATCTTCAATTATTCCTTGGGGATGCACAATCGAGTGATCATCTAGCTGCAGGGTGACTGTGGTAGGCCTTGCTTCTCCTAACCCAAGTCTTTTAAACACAGAAAGGGCATAAGGTTGATACTTGCCCCCAAATCACACAATGCCTGTTTGCACGTCACCTTCCCGTGCAGGGTAAGGTGAAACTCCATGGATCTTTCAACTTTGGGGGAAGCTTCTTTTGCAGGATAGCACTGCACTCCTCTGTCAACACCACTGTCTCATAATCTGCCAGCTTCCTCTTCTTAAAAGGATGTCTTTCATGAACTTCACATATGCTAGCATTTGCTCCAAGGCTTCAATGAAAGGAAGGTTACTGTGCAGTTTTTTAAATACCTCCAAAAATTTCGAAAACTGCTTATCCAAAGCCTTTTTCTGCAGTCTTTGAAGGTAAGAAATTTTGTCTGTATACTTCCTTATCACTGCGGGTGAAGCCTTCTCTACAATAGGGCGGTCATTTGTAACTCTCTTTCTCTGCATCAATCATCTTCTCCACTTGTGGTTGAGCTGTAAGCTGCTCTAACTGCTTATCACTCCTCAGGCTTATTGCCTGACACTGCTCTCTTGGATTCACCACAGTATCACTGGGAAGATTACCTTGTTCTCTATTGTTCAGCATATTCGCTAGTTGTCCCACATGTGCCTCCAAATTTCTGATAGATGACCTAGTCTCTGTCATGAACTGGGTCTGCAAATTTGTGAGTGTTAACAATGCTGCTCTTAGCTCATCAGGCTTTTCTTGTGGCTGTTGGTTCCGGTGTTGGTCCTGAAACTGTGCTTGCTGCCCTTTTTCATTCCTCCATAAAAAGTTGGGGTGATTCCGCCACCCTTGATTATATGTGTTGGAGAATGCATTGTTGTAGGGCCTCTGAAAATTCCAAGCTGCCTGAACCGGCTCCATAGGTACATTGTTTGGATCCACTGTTGTTCACCTATCAAAAGTATGGAGACCCCCATAAATCTCACAGCTCACTGGTGTCTGAACAGCTTTAACGGACATGGTGCTCTGCTGCAACTACTTTGTCAAAGTGGCAACCTGGGCAGTCAACGTAGTGGTAACATCCAACTCATGAATCCCAACCACTTTCCTGCTGTTTGTAGCTCTCTCATCGGCCCCCTGATGGTTGTTTGTGGTCATGTCTTCTAGCAAATCATGTGCCTCATTGGAACTCTTCCTCATGAATGTTCCCCTGCTGCACCATCAATAATGGTACGAGTAGTACCATATAACCCATTATAGAATATGTGGACCAACATCCACTTCTCAATCCCATGGTGCAGACACTTTCTCTGCAGATCTTTGAACCGCTCCCATGCATCTTAGAGTGACTCTCCATCCATCTGATAGTAATTTTTAAGCTCTCATCTGAGCCTTGCTGCTTTGGATGGATGGAAGAATTTGGCAAGAAACTTCTGGGCTAAGTCTTGTCATGTAGTGATGGAGTTCGCCTGCAATGAGTTCAACCAGCTCTTTGCTCTATCCCTGAGTGGGAATGGGAAGAGTCTCAACCGAATGACATCGTCAGTAACACCATTGTATTTAAAGGTTGCACACAGCTCCAGAAAGTTTGCTAGATGCATATGGGGATCTTCAGACGGTAATCCCTCAAACTGAACTGAGCCTTGAACCATGTGCAGGATTGCTGGTTTGATTTCAAAATTATTGGCTTCAGCAGCTGGAAGCCTGATGCAAGTCTGCTTCCCTGTAATTGTAGGCAACACATAGTCCCCCAAGCTCTTTTCTGCAAGGACTTGTCTTAAGACAGGTGGTAACTCATCATTCACCAAATTGTTGTTTTGCTGATTTTCCATTGCTAATGAATCAGCAATTCTCTTCTCTTTCCTATTCTGTTTGCACAATCTCTTAATTTCATGATTTAAAGGAATATGAGTGTTAGCTCCTCTCCTACTTCGCATAAACAAATTTCCTAAAACTGATAAAAAACAACAAACAGATCACGGCAAAATGTTCTAAAATAAAAATAATAAAAAGACAGAAAATAAAAACTAAATTAGAAATAAAAATAGATAATTCGATATTAACAGTACGCCAGTCCCTGACAATGGCTCCAAAAACTTGTTGCGATATTTCTAAGTGCTTACGCAAGTGTACGTATCGTTCAAGTAATAAAGATATGTAAGACCGAGTTTATCGTTCACATAGACTGGTTTGTCAAGTACCGATTATCTATTCTATGGTATCTATTTGGTACCCATTCTTTTGTTTGAGATTTAAAACTAAGAATTATAACTAAGTGCAGAAATTAAACTAGGATTGACAATACTTTGGGTTTTAAACAGTTATGAAGGAAATAGGGCTTCCAATCTCCTCAACTATCCACTCTTTCACGTTTTAATGCAATGCTAATGATTTTTCTTCTTATTAAGATAGCAGGTTAACTAATCTGTCATTATATTCCGGTTAGGACATACAAGAGTTCAACCTTGTACAGAAACCTTCTATATTTATATAATAGATTTTATCACACAGGAGGATTAAGAACAATAACCTTAAATACTACATAAGTATCGGGGTACTTTCGTCCACGATTTTAACCTATGTCTAGACAACTACAGCATATTCAAATCTCCCCTCTCAGATCTCGATTCGAAATCATATAAGTTATGACAATTAATGGTCAGTTAATTATCAAGCAATCATAACAATATTGAATAGATCTTAATATGCTGAAGAAGAAATCAATAACTAATGCATTAACTATATGAAAGAGTCTCAAGAAGATTCGACGGAAAACCCTACTAAAGTAATTAGTTCCTAAACATTGTCATGTCAAGAACTAAATTACAATTCAACATAAACTGAAATAAAATAAGGGAAAGAAAAGAACTTGAACAAATTGATGTCTCTAATCTTGCTCTTGCCTCCTTCTTTGCCTCCACAAAGTATGATCTAAAATATGACAGGGTTTAGGGTATTTATATCTGAGAAAAACCTTGCTTCGGACCCTTTTACCCTTGTCAAATTCGGCCCAAAAAATCTGAAAATACGCATCGGCCAGTCTTTTGTCAAGCAGTGGTACTAATTGGCTCGAATCGCCACCATCGAATTTATGCGCCATCTTGCTGCCGAACGCAGATGCTCGTAAACCTGTTCGGTTCTGATGTAATTTTATCCGAATTTCATCTGATTTCTTCTATTCTTCCCGGAACTTCTTTGGTTTGATTTATTGGTCCTTTTTTTAATGCAATTCCATCCTCAAAAGTAGTAGTCTCCCCTTTATGACCGTTGTGACTCAAAAGAACGAAAAACAACCCTAACAATATATTAAATTCAAAATAAAAGAGTAAAATACTAATTAAAATGGACTCAAAAGTGTATATAAAATACACTTAACACAAATCAAACTTCTGTTGCACCTGGTTCAATAAGTAGGAATTCTGTTATTACAGATACCGTAGTAGTTGCAATAAGTGTCTCCATTGTTGCAACATGTGACTAAGTTATTGCGATAATGTACTTAGTTATTGCAATAATGTACTTAGTTGTTGTAATATTTTGGTTCTATTGGTCATTAAATATCACTGATTTCAATTATTTATCACTAAATATGAATAAATCAAGTATTTCACATTAAATTACTTTTATGATAACTCGTTTTAGTGCATAATCATCTAGTTGAATCATCCATCCCGACTCAAAATACCATCATATTAATTAAGTATAATTGATTTCAATTGTTTATCACTAAATACCATTAAAAAATTTATTATCACTAAATATGGGTGAATCAAGTATTTCACATCAAATCACTTTTATGATCAATCGTTTTTGTGCATAGTCATATAGTTGATCATCCGTCCCGACTCAAAATATCATTATATTGATTAAATATCATTGATTTCAATTGTTTATCACTAAATACCATTGATTTCAATTGTTTATCATTAAATATGAGTGAATTAATTATTTCACATCAAATCACTCTTATGATCAATTGTTTTAGTGCATAGTCATGTAGTTGATCATCCGTCCTGACTCAAAATATCATCATATTGATTAAGTATCATTGATTTCAATTGTTTATCAAGCATTACATACTCATGCTCATGTGTCCCCTAGTCAGAGCCTTTGTAATCTTTATGCACTTCCAAACTTTTCAATAACTAACCTTACAATCTAATTTTGTGCGCATTGAATGATTCATATCTTTTGTAGAGGGGCCTTTACCATCGGAAAACCTATCTTTGAGGTATTCACCAATCACTTTCACTGCGGCATGTGGATTATGGCTTAAATATGATCAGAACCACACGTGTGATACTTTACATAGGTTCTGATACAAACTCTATCAGAACTTATAAACTTCACAGTCCTCAGTCACCACTTGCACTCAGTATGTACACATCAAAAACAATACACAACACGCGAATTAATCACCTTCTTGAGTCTAAAATCCTTTTTCACACAAGAAAGTTTCAACGAAGTTGCTAATATATCCTTGTTCTTGAATGATATTCCTTTATAAAAATTTGTTTCATCTTCTTGAACATGACTAGACTGTGTTGATTGTGTAGTGCTCGTTGTATTGCTCGCAACTTCGGGTATAAGAATCTAGTCACTCCCACTTCCAGTATCTGGAACATCCATATCCACCCTATCCAATTAGTCATTTAACATATCTTGTTGGTCATGATCTAAATGGTGGTTCATTGTCGGGCTTCCAACCACATATATCCTTAAAATTGGCCTAACTTCTTCATTCAAATAAGCACGCACATGAACCTGATTGGTTATCTTAAATGGACCTACCCACTGTTTTTAAAAGAGTTGTGCATGTAACTGATGACAAGATCTTTCGATTCATAATTTAATTCACAATATGAGAAGATTAGGTTCACAAAATCATCATACATGATATCTCTTTGGAAAGTCATCACTATCGGTTCTACAGATGCTGCAACACTCTTCCAACACTAAATAAATCGATTGTTGTTCTCGACTCATTCACCATGACAATCAACCCCTATTGTTATTGAGTCCCCCATCAATGATGTCTGAGGCACCTGAAGATATTTTGTTTAAAAGATTGGTCATGAGAGTGCATACCAAACTATAACAAAATGAAACAGTTGTAGATGCTGCATCCAACAAATTAGTGAGTTATTGCAAAAAATATTAATCTGTTGTAACAAGTAGCTTAGTTGTTGCAACAACTCAGTACTCTGTTAGAGTTCATCCAAACATTGCAGAAGATGTGCAACATATTAGTGAGTTGTTGCAACAACTAAGCTACTTGTTACAACAAATCATCAATTGTTGCAATAACTCACTTATCTACTGTACATCTTCTGCAATATTTGGATAAACCAGAACCAAAAAAGCTGAAGCTGCCTCCAACAAATTAATGAGTTGTTGCAACAATTAAGCTACTTGTTACAACAGATTACCAATTATTGCAACAACTCACTAATTTATTGGATACAACTTCAGTTTTAGGGTTTTGTTTCATCCAAAACCTGTAGAAAATGTCCAACAGATTATGCAGTTGTTGCAACAACTGCATATCTGTTGTAATTATTGCAGTAACTACAATAGATGTTGCAACAGCTGATATAACAACTTTAGCACTTGTTGCAGCAACTAAAATTGTTGTTGTAAATTGATGATTTGTTGGAGCCAATGATTTTGCTTTGGAGTCTAGTTGCTCAGATTTAGTGATTAAGACTTTACAAATATTTTGTAATTCCTTTATCGTTTCGTCTTTGGAGTCAACTAGATCCAAATCTGCAGCCTCAGTTGAAGAAATAAATCCACTAAAATAATTGGTGCAGGCATTCCAGATATGGAATTTGATGTTGTTTCTGATGTTGTCGCAACATCGTCAACAACATCTTCATCCTCAGACAGTGAGTGTTCAAACATGGCTGCAAGCATTGCCTGTGGTTGTTCTTCTTCTTGATCTTCTTCTTCCTCTTTGTTCTTATCATCACTGAGGGTTACCCACATAACCTCACCAATTTTCCTAAGGGTGTTTGAACACTCATTAGCGTAGTGTCCCCAACCCGAACATGCATGACACTGCACTCCTTCGGGTTGTTTGGAATTGTAATTGGTACCGTCGGAGTTGGATTTTCTCAGTGGATTGCGATTTCTCTGCTCAGAAGGTGACCTAATTGGCTGCTTATTGAAGAGAGGGTTCTGATGCTTATTATAATTGGCTTTGTTATGATCAGTGTTGATTTTTCTCACCATCGAATTGAATCGACGAGTGTGTAAGGCAACAATTGCTTCGCTTCCCAGTTCCTCCAAGTTTTCTTCCTCGTTTTCCAATTTAGATTCGGAGGTTTGTCCTTGGAGTGCCAACGTCTTGTCTTTGTACAGATCTCTTTGGCTCTTCATGTTCATCTCATATGTTTGAAATGTGCTCATCAAGGCATGAAGATCCTTAGTAGCAAGATTATGGGCATCTTCAATAGCACAAATCTTAGTATTGAATCTTTCAGAAAGAGATCTGAGGGTTTTATCCACAAGTTGTGTGTTGGTTAAAGGTGACCCAAGCACTTGACACTGATTAGCAATGTCAATCAACTTTTCAAAATAGGATTTTATATCGTCTGACTCTTCCATCCTTAAGCGTTCGTATTGACTCAAGATCGTGCGAAGCTTTGTACGTCGAACATTTGAGGTTCCCTCACAATGGGTTTGTAATGTTTCCCAAGCATCCTTGGCCGTTGTGCAATTCTAAATAATCTTGAACATATAGATGTCTACCCATCCAAATGTCGCATTTAGAGTTTTTTCATTAAAGCTTGTTGTGTTGATTTCTTCCTGGGTCCATTCAGACTCGGGTTAAGTGAGTACATCACCATCCTCGTCTGCTGGGTAGTCGAATTTTTCCAGTAGGCGTAATTAGATCCGTCAAGTATTGGAAGTCTACCAACGTTTTGTAAAGCTGGGTCCATAGCCGTAATATTCAGAATCAAACACTTATTGTATCAAGTGCAGGCTTTGATATTCAATACTAAGATTTGTGCTATTGAAGATGCCCATAATCTTGCTACTAAGGATCTTCATGCCTTGATGAGCACATTTCAAACATATGAGATGAACATGAAGAGCCAAAGAGATTTGTACAAAGACAAGACGTTGGCACTCCAAGGACAAACCTCCGAATCTAAATTGGAAAACGAGGAAGAAAACTTGGAGGAACTGGGAAGCGAAGCAATTGTTGCCTTACACACTCGTCGATTCAATTCGATGGTGAGAAAAATCAACACTGATCATAACAAAGCCAATTATAATAAGCATCAGAACCCTCTCTTCAATAAGCAGTCAATTAGGTCACCTTCTGAGCAGAGAAATCGCAATCCACTGAGAAAATCCAACTCCGACGGTACCAATTACAATTCCAAACAACCCGAAGGAGTGCAGTGTCATGCATGTTCGGGTTGGGGACACTACGCTAATGAGTGTTCAAACACCCTTAGGAAAATTGGTGAGGTTATGTGGGTAACCCTCAGTGATGATAAGAACAAAGAGGAAGAAGAAGATCAAGAAGAAGAACAACCACAGGCAATGCTTGCAGCCATGTTTGAACACTCACTGTCTGAGGATGAAGATGTTGTTGACGATGTTGCGACAACATCAGAAACAACATCAAATTCCATATCTGGAATGCCTGCACCAATTATTTTAGTGGATTTATTTCTTCAATCGAAATTTGATTTGGATCTAGTTGACTCCAAAGACGAAACGATAAAGGAATTACAAAATATTTGTAAAGTCTTAATCACTAAATCTGAGCAACTAGACTCCAAAGCAAAATCATTGGCTCTTGAGAAAAACAATTTGAAAGGCACAATCAACGATTAGAGGTGACACTTACCAAGAAGGATCTAGAGCTTGGTAAGATTCGTGTACGATTGAACACAGCTGAGACCACGTTTCAAAGGCTCAATATGGGAACCTCCAAACTGGATGAAATACTGAACTTCAGCAATCCCACAAGGACTGGGCTTGGTTACCAATCTCCTAAGAAAATCAATACTTTCAGGATCCATAGTCAGACTGAGAGGATAAAATTTATCAAAGAAAATGCTTGTAACTCTCAGAGCACTATGATTGGATCGAAGTTTGTATGTAGCTTCTGTAAAAAGTCAGGACATCTTATGCCCTACAACTACAAACTTCAAAACTCTGCACTCAGACTATTGCTTAAAGTGTTGTCACTAATGTTGCCCAACATCACTAACAACATTCAAAGTAACAAGCCTGTGAGCAGAAGGAAGAATAAATTAGTGGGTACCCAAACTAAATCTGAAATGTAATGTGTGCATAACTGCCCTGTGAACCAACATTACAGGTTCTTGGTACTTCGATAGTGGCTGCTCACGTCATATGATAGGTACCAAAAGTCTCTTGATGGAGTATGGAGCATTCAATGGAGGGTACATGACTTTTGGAGGAGGAATTAAGGGTAAGATTATTGGTAGATGAACTCTTAATGTTCCAAATGTACCAGCCTTGAAGAATGTGCTTCATGTAGAAGGTTTAGTTGCTAATCTCCTTAGCATAAGCCAACTATATGATGATGATCTAGAGGTGAAATTCAACAAACTTGGATGCAAAGTTACAGATTCTGCAAACAATTGTGTCATGTCAGGAATCCGAACCGGAGATAACTGCTATCTAGTAGGTAGACAAGAGTTTTGCAACTACGCAAAGGTAGGTGACTTGACACTTTGACACCAGAAGTTGGGACATGTCAATTACGGCACCTTGGAGAAGCTGAACTCATTTGAAGTTGTTAAAGACATTCCCAGACTGGATTCAAAAGATAAAACATTGTGTGAAGATTGTTTGAAGGGAAAGCAGACCCGAGCCTCTCACAATATTGTCCAACATGACAGACAACATTCAGGTACGTCTCATTGTTTCCAATTATTGCATATAGATCTTATGGGTTCAATTGAGGTAGATAGCCTAGGAGGAATGAGATACTCTTATGTGATCGTTGATGATTTTTCCAGATTTACTTGGATATATTTCTTAAAGGAAAAATCACAAACTTTTGAGATGTTTAGAACACTTTACTTTAGAATTAGGAATCTGTTTTGTTCTTCAATTTTCAGAATAAGATCTGATCATGGAAAAGAATTTGAAAATCAAACCTTTATAAAATTCTGTGAAAAGAAAGACATATTCCATGAATTTTCGGTACCAAAAACACCTCAACAAAATGGGGTTACCGAGAGAAAGAACAGAACTTTACAGAAAATGACAAGAGTAAAAGAACAGAACTTTATAGAAAATGACAAGAGTAATGTTGAGTTCTAAGCAATTATCAAAAAGGTTTTGGCAGAAGCCTTGAACACAACATGTCACATAAGTAATAGAGTCTATCTAAGGCCAGAGACCAAGATGACACCCTATGACTGTTAAATGGAAAGAAACCTACAGTAAGGTACTTACATGTCTTTGAGTGTGTGTGTTATATTCTTAATGACAGGGATAAACTGGCTAAATTTGACTCTAAGAGCGACAAGGGGATATTCGTTGGCTACACACAGAATAGTCATGCCTACCGAATATACAATCTTTGGACAAAGACCATCCAGGAGTCTGTCAATGTTATTTTTGATGACTTGCTAGATATATCTGGTAGATCTTCAGAAAACAATATTGTGGTTGCAGTTGAAGAGGAGCAATCCACTGAAGCAACAGATGTTGTCCCAACATCAGAAGACTCATCTGAACCTCAAAGAGAGAACAAAGAGGATGAAGTCGAGAAGGAGTCTGCTACTGAGCTGTATAATCAAGTAAGAAGAGACCCTCCATCGAGGATTAGGAGGAACCATCTGTCACGACCCGACCCCGGGACCGCGACTGGTGCCCTACCTGGGCACCCTTACAGGTAAACATCAGAGAAAATCAGCGGAACATACATGAAACTTATAAAATAAAAACAACAGTAATAAAACAACAGGTTAGCCGATAGGGCTACCTTCGAACGTGACATACATAAGCGATTGCCTCGCTTTCCTTTACAAATCGACCCACATATGTGACTACTGCACTTAAGAGTTTTGACCTAACTCTGTGGCGGGACAAGGCCCGCCGTACTTCGAATAAACATAAACGTGACAACTCGGAACACCGGAGCCATCTCAACTTCGAGCGGGATCCTAAGCTCGCGGATCCACAATGTACCTAAACTGCGGGCATGAACGCAGCAAAGGGCCGAAGAATTGATCTAACAGTGCGAATATGGAGCGAAATAACGTCTGATAAGCAGATCACAATGTACAAAAGAATGACAAGGACAAGTATAAAAATACATACGGATCCCGCCGTGTCATTATCACTTATGAACTTAATCGTACCTTATTATCTTTTCCATTCCCAATAAAAGTTATAGTCACATTCTTACGCACATTATTAGAAAAGAATCATTAAGTTCATTACCATATAACTTACTTATCTTTCATAACATAGTCCGGCCCATTACGGAGGGACATATACTACGACCCAACTGGACGCGATCAAGTCACACTAATATCAAAGCATGCGTGGAATCCCCATCACGTCGACGGATAAAAGTGTAAAACATAACCACGTGTGGCGCGCGTGGCATCCCACCTCACCGTTCTGCGTACACATACACCATACCTACATATATCTCCTGCCCGTGGAATCCCACATCACTGTCGACAGCTATAAGTGTAGAACATAACCATGGGTCTCACGCCCATAATATCAATCAAAACAGGTGGTATAACGTCTTGGGGCTTGCCCCTCATTTATACTCTTACCCTGGAGAAGGTGGTAAAGCAGGGGGTATAACGTCTTGGGGCTTGCCCCTCATTTATACTCTTACCCTGGAGAAGGTGGTACAACGTCTTGGGGCTTGCCCCTCATTTATACTCTTACCCTATCTCAACCGGCCGACAATCAACACATAAAGCAGGTGGTACATCGTCTTGGGGGTTTACCCCTCACTTATACTCTTACCCTGGAGAAGGTGGTACAACGTCTTGGGGCTTGCCCTCATTTATACTCTTACCCTATTTCGATGACCATCAAACAAGACATAAGCACTAACATGTCTTTTTATAAAAATCCGAATTTAACCCAAGTACTCGAATAACGGAAGATACGTGGAATCACATCAGCTGTCAGTGCGTCCAATAACTTACAACAAGACAAATTCTTCAACCGAGAGTCGCAACTTAATAAAACATAATACTTGCACTCAAAGGCTATTACCAAGACATATAGGCAAGTTCTCAATTAACCAAGCCAAAGTACTTATCAAGGCACACATAGTATAATTCTCATTTAACAAGCCAAAGTACTTATCAGGACACAAATAGAATAAATTCTCATTTAACAAGCCAAAGTACTTATCCGGGCACAAATAGAATAAATTCTCATTTAACAAGCCAAAGTACTTATCAAGGCACAAATAGAATAAATTCTCATTTAACAAGCCAAAGTACTTATCAAGGCACACTTAGACAAATTATCAATTTATCAAGCCAAAGTACTAATCAAGGCATACATAGAATAATTCTCTTTTAACAAGTCAAAGTACTTATCAAGGCACACTTAGACAAATTCTCAATTTATCAAGCCAAAGTACTAATCAAAGCATACATAGAATAATTCTCTTTTAACAAGTCAAAGTACTTATCAAGGCACACTTATACAAATTCTCAATTTATCAAGCCAAAGTACTACGTACGTACATTCTTTTATAAAAGACTCCTTTCTATGTAAAGCCCCAAGTTACTAACAACCGTAGTATCAAGTCCTATTCACCTTTCAAGACAAGTCACAATACCTTTTTAGAAATACAAATACCGGCTTCTAAATCAAGTGACTTCTTTTATTAAAAACCTTAAGCAATTGGTACCTTTGAACCAATTTGCCGTTCCTTAATACAAGTTATTTCTTTGATTACTTTATTAGAGAAAACTATTCTCTTAACCTTCCATAAAGCCGTTATAACCAACTTCCATAAAGCCGTTATAACCCTTTATGGTTTAGACCAACACGTTCCTTTTATAACCAAGAGACTTCTACTTTTTGAAACCAAGTATTAAATACTTTCAAATCAATTCTCATACCTTTCAAAAATACTACTAGTCTCTTAACCTTTAGAAAACAAGCGACTCATTTTATATAACACCTTAGGCAATTAATGCCTTAAAAACAAGTTGCCTTTTCACTAAAATCAAGTCATTTATCTTTCCATAAAGCAAATATAACTAACTTCCCATAAAGCCGTTATATTCACTTTATACCTTAGCCAAAAACAATTTCCTATCCAAGGGACTTATACGTTTAAAACGGAACAAGTATCACATACTTTAAAACTCTTCAAGTCCCTTAACTTAAAAAAACTCAAGAAATCCTTTATTCTTTCAAAGAAGTGAGTTAATCTCATAACTCACCCGACTTGGCTATTCATAAAATTAGTAAAGGATATCAAGGTGTTATCGTCTCACTGTACTACATACGCGCAACTAGTCATGCTCAAAGATAGGAAAAGTTCTACATAGAGTAGATCACACAACTACCTCTTAACTTCTAAGAGTAGAAGGAAACATGAAATGATACCACAAGTATATTCCATACATAGAATCATGCCAAAGGAAGGAAGAGGTTCACATACCTCGCGACGATTGTCGACAAGTAGCAAAATGCTCCAAAGTACTTCAACCTATAATGGTCACAATATGTCCATTAACCTCTTACTTCAACGTAGAATATCCTGGTGCTAAGTCACTAAATTCTACGGGAATCGGACAAAGACCTCCTTTGTTTCTACTTACTTTGCCACCTTTTTCAAGGTCGAATACAATAACCAAACAGCCCCAATTGGCTCACAATTTATATAGCAGGTAGTCCAATACAAATGACTAACTAAACAGCCCCAATTGGCTCACAATTTATACAGCAGGTAGTCGATACAAGTGACTAACTAAACAGCCCCAATTGGCTCACAATTTATATTTCAACCCAAATTTGTAGCATAACATGATATCAAGTCGCATTTGATTATAATAACCATAATCCTTAAGTCAATGACATGCGACGGTTCTAACAACGATTAAATTGTAATCCAACTTAACATGGCTTATATGTCATTTCGGATTTTAGGCTACAACAATCCATAATACTTATAAAACTTCAACACAAATACTTACTAGTAAAATGTAAGGCTAACAACAAAATACATAATCTTGTAACACTTAAAGAGAACAAGATTATACCTCCACGAATCTCAATCTAACTTCCAAATCGAAATCGCTCCTTAGTAGTTTAGAACCTCTCCAGACACTTCAATCCGCTTGTTGAGACCCTAGAACAACACCAACAATTTCCTTCACTTCCAATCCAAAACCTAGAAAGCAACTAGGTTTTCACTTTGCGACTAACAGAAAACTATCTTTTTCCGAGATTTTTCTATTGAGATACACTTACAACACCCTCATGAACCTTGGTTTAAAGTGTGGAGCTTATTGGACAAAAATTGGCAATTTTCCTTCTTGAAAATTCTCAAAGCCGTGAGCTCCCTTAAGAGCAAGAACAAGTTTTTTCAATTTTTTTCTCTAAGTGTAGAATGACAAAGTCTTGCTACTAGTATACTTAAATAACACAAGGAAGGGTCAAGATTAAAACAAATGGGTAGCTTGGATGCATTTTAATTAAACATCAAGCTAAGTGGGGGTCATTGACTTGGTCAATGTTGTCAAGCTCTAAGCCTTGCAAGACTTCATCATAAATTATGGTCAAATGACCATTCCACCCATGAAATTTCGTCCATGTCCAGTAAGGGGGGGGGGGGGACACGTGTCGCCCTCCGTTAAATCATGATAATTCGTTTTCCGACAAATTTCAAATTTCCGATAAATTTTACAAGTCTCAAATCTTAACAATGTGAGTTCTTACGTACGTTCTTAAAACATGTCCTGTAAATACGGGGTGTAACACCATCCACCCGACCAAGTGATTGGGGGAGTTTTTTAGCAGAGACGCACAAGAGAGAAGGAACCAGTCAATTACCTAGAGATGGTAAGGTATGTGTGTATGTCCATCATATACCAACAGGTTAGTCTTTCTTGTTTTACATGTACATTGGAACCTAAGAATATTGGGAAAGCATTGAAAGATAATTTTTGGATACAAGCTATGCAAGAAGAACTTGAGCAATTTTACCGAAATGAGGTTTGGGACTTGGTACCACGACCCAACGACACTAATGTTATTGGGACTAAGTGAATATTCAAAAACAAATCGGATGAATTAGGGAAGATTGTGAGAAATAAAGCTAGACTTGTTGCTCAAGGATATACACAAGTCGAAGGGATTGACTATGACGAGACCTTCACTCCTGTGGTTAGAATTGAATCGATATGACTGCTACTTGCCATTGCTTGCTATCTAAGGATTACCTTGCACCAAATGGACGTTAAAGGTGCCTTTCTCAATAGATACTTGGACAAAGAAGTGTACATTGAACAACCCAAGAGATTTGAAGATCCTCATCATCCACAACATGTATACAAGCTCAAGAAAGCCTTATATGGATTGAAACAAGCACCACGTGCATGGTATGAACGTTTAACCAACTTTCATATCGAATTTAGTTTCACCCGTGGAGAAGCTGACAGAACTTTATTCATCAGAAGACACGGAGTAGATATGATAATAGCTCAGATCTATGTCGACGATATTGTATTTTGTTCGACTTCGGAACCATTCTTGAAGTCCTTTGTCGAGGCAATGTCGATCATATTTGAGATGAGTATGATTGGAGAACTAACATTTTTCTTAGACTTGCAGATTAAGCAAAATGAAGAAGGATTTTTGTATCCCAGAGCAAGTATGCCAAAAAATTGGTTAGGAAGTTTGGTCTGAAAAATGCTAAACACATGAAGACTCCAATGGGCTTTACGCAACAGGTATGTAAAGATGATGTTTGGCAAAATGTTGACCCAACATTATACCAATCTATGATAGGTAGTTTTTTATACCTTACTACCAGTCGCCCTGATATTATGTTTAGTGTGTGTGCGTGTGCACGGTTCCAAGCCAGTCCCAATGTATATCATCTTAATGCCTTGAAACGTATCATACGATATATTGCCGGTACAAGTGACTTGGGAATTTGATATTCTAAAGACATTAATCCTAATCTAATAAGGTATAGTGACTCGTACTGGGCTGGTGATGTAGATGATAGGAAGAGTACTAGTGGTGGGTGTTTCTATCTTGACAATAATCT
Source organism: Przewalskia tangutica (assembly GCA_029844215.1). Classification (NCBI taxonomy): domain Eukaryota; kingdom Viridiplantae; phylum Streptophyta; class Magnoliopsida; order Solanales; family Solanaceae; genus Przewalskia; species Przewalskia tangutica. The sequence continues at coordinate 7,985,242 of CM056718.1, read as the reverse complement.
AGTCTCATGATATAGTCGTAAACAGAATTGTGTGTCACTTTCGACTGCCGAATCTGAATATGTGGCAGCAGGAAGTTGTTGTGCTCAATTGGTTTGGTTATGACATATGTTATATGACTATGGCTTTTCCAACAACTCCATAGTTTTGTACTGTGATAATCTGAGTGCTATTAATATTTTTAAAAATCCTGTTCATCATTCACGTACAAAGCACATAGACATAAGACATCATTTTTTGAGAGACTTAGTGGAAAAAACAGCTAGTTCAAATCGAACATGTTGATACTCTTCTTTAGCTAGCTGATATTTTTACCAAACCTTTAGATCATGAGATATTTTCAACGTTGAAGAAATCTCTTGGTCTCTGTTTTCTCTGAAGATAAGCTGTGTAGACAGATGTTGTCCTAAATGTTGACCTAACATTTTGTGTAACATTTGCTGATGAATCAAAATATTGGAGATGAGTTGTGAAAGTTGCAATATCCTTCAAGATAATCAAGCATGACTTCCAAGGATAAGGTTTAAATGTGATACCGTTCCCTGCGATGAAGTGCATAGAACAATCATGTATTTCATAAAAAGCGAGTATCAAGAGAAGACGAAGCCTCCATCAAAGATTTGAATGTTTGTCAAAAAGAGCAAAGCTCTAAGGTGGTATCGTTCATATTCTATAGGAGTACCATATGCTTTAAAAGGAAAAAAAAGGTGAAAACACCTCAAGAGATTTGTATATGTTCAACTAAGGTGATTAAGGACAATGGAAAAATGTGATATTAGTCCCACGATCAGTCTCATAGGAAACATATCAAGGTTTTTATACCAAATCAGAATAACCTTGAAATCTCATGTTGCTTGCTTAAACTGAAATGTTGCCAACATTCGTAATAACATTGTGTTCCAGTACTTTGATTAATATTTGCTTATCTTAATTTTATTTATTAAGTCTCTTCCGTAACAGAAAATCCCAAAATATGGTTTAAAATGATGTTATGTACTATGCAAAGTCCTTTATTTTAGGAGTATAAAAGAGTTTGTATTCTTGTACACTATTTAATTTTAAGGAAAAATAAGGTGTATGTACTTATATGTTGTCATAATTAAGTCCCCAATTTTTTCTTCTTCTTGAACCATCACATCACTGCTGCCTACTCAGTCCATTAATCAACGGAACATCAACCACCACCTTCACAGTTTCCAACCCAAAACGTCTCTGACACTCCACCTTGTTCAAAATCCTCTCCCATGTCCATATCCCCCAAATCTTCCAAATTCAAAGATTACTCTCCAATGTCAACAAACCCCAAAAAATAGCAACAAAATGTACAAACACTATGTAGCTACCAATAATAAAAAACCTGCTGAGGAAGATGTCTCGGTAGCGATGATTTTGCTGGGTTCCGATGAACCCTTGAATGTATGCTATCCTGGAGACTCCGAAAACCCTATAGATATTGATACAACATCTGATTTAATTAATCTTGCATCGAGACATTCCAAATCGATAATGCCGACAAGAAGGTCGAAGAGGGTTTCTGAACAATGATTCAGTGAAGGTCAATCTACCAAGAGGACCGGGGTGGAATCGACCTTCCCTGTTGAAGAGTCGACTTTCCCTGTTGATTCCACCACATCCACCAAAGACCGACTCGACTTGATGCAGAGAGTCTACCCAGAACACCAACACCTTCAGCCACCACTCCAACTGCCGAAGCCGAGAAGGAAAGAGTAGAGGAAATGTCTGACGACATTCCTCTAAGAAACTTCATACCGAAGAAGGTTCGAAGGACATACTGGAACTTCGGTTCAAATGTTGCCTCAACATCGAAGGCAACAGAGGAAAAATAAGACACTGACCCTGACTATGTTGCCCCAACAACCGAGGCAACACCAGCATCCACACCACCAGAACAAGAGAATATAGAATCCGAATCGGATTCTAAGGTAATGCCTTAATCCCCTATGTTCCACAGTAAAACATGCTCTAGTAGATGGAACTTGTTTAAGAATATATGTATTAGAGGAGAAAAAGTGATAGATTTATCTTCTTTTTCAGAATATGGGTTGATTAGTTTTTTAAGCAGTCGTAGGGTTCTTAGTTCTGTGACTGGAAAGAATCCTTATTGTGAAAAGGTTGTTAGGGTGTTTTTTGCTAATTTGACACACCTTGCAAGGGACACGACCTCAAAAAGTTTGGGAGAGTGTACCTTTACAACAAGGTATATGAATTTACCCCTGAGATCATAAATGTCACACTAGGGATCCCTCATGTTGATAGAACCCCTGAAACTACCCCTACTGCTGAAGAACTTAATGGGATGATCAAATATCTCACTGGAAATTTGATTACCACTTGGGCTCCTCGCAGTCCAGTTTCAAAGCTCACTGCATTGTTTGCCACCCTGCATAGAATTGCCATTTACAACTGGTTACCATATTTGAACGAAACTGTTGTTACCCTTGATCAAGTAACACTACTATATAAGATTGGAAGAAATCACATAGTTGATCTTGGAACGCTGATTTCAACCATGTCACAAACCTGGCTGAAAGATAATCTAACTCTGCCCTTCTATATCTCTCCCTCATTTTTCAAATGCTACTTAACCAAGGCTTCAAAACTCCGAAAGGGGAAAGACTGAGTAAACCCTTAGATGTTTATTCAGTACAAAGAGCTGTAGTAAACAACAGGGACAGGGTTATAGACCTGCCCTGGAAGGAAGAGAATTGAGACACTAGCACAACACAGGATGTTGCCAACATTCCTGGCAACATTAAGAGTATTGTCCCTATGTCCAAAGATTGGCTAAGGAAGCACATTGCTGAGTTAGAGAGACAAATTCTGGAGCTTGTGCGTGCAAAGAGCTACTATGAGGACATGCTTTCTTCACAAAAAGAGGGAAAAGTGATGATGATGTTGTTGCTGAGGGGAGCAAACAGAAAGGGGGAGATGTTGTTGCTGGGCCAAACACGTATGGGGAGATGAGCTGAAGACTGCTTGATGATGAAGATGAAGATGAAGATGATTGATGATGAAGATGATATTGGTTGAGGTTTTCTGAATGGAGGGTTGTTTATGTTTAGTGATGGTGTTAGCTGCTAGGTGAAAATTACCTTGTTGATGGTTTTTAACAGACATTTAGATACTGTCTTATTTTTGGTTTTGTAATAATTTTTGGGATATTTTGGTTAATGCTAGATATAGTTACATGTTATGGTATGTTATGATTATTTACTGCATATCTGCTGTAAGTCATGAGTAACAAAACGTAACGCCTATCTAATAAAAAACATCGATACAACATTGCTTGAAATTTGTAACTGTAGGTTAAGGGGGAGCACGACACTGATCTTACTGTTTCTTAGATTATCGAGGACTATATCAAGATTCAGTATCCTAGTCATTTTATGGATTGCATGGAGTTTTGTGAAAAAAAAGTAAAAAGGGGGAGATTGTTGATGTTGGATGGATGTTGAGGCAACATCTGAAAACTCTCAGGACAACATGTCTGCCAACATCTCTCTAACAGTTTTGCCTATTCTTCCGGCCAAATCAGTTGATATTACTGCAAGTAAAAATGACCTAGGCGAGCTAACAAGATTGTTGTATTTAAAACGTGTTGAAAGACGCAGTCAAAGCGTGGAGAGAAAGCAGCGTATGACCAAGTCCAGAACGTTGAGGATTTCCAAGAGGAAGACTCGGTCAAAGTTGCTGCCATCTTTTGCTCAACCTCCGCAACAATCAAGTGAGGGTTTCAAGGGAAGTTCCACACTATAAATAGAGGGGAACTTCAGTGTATCGATTATCCAGATTTGTAGAAGAAAAATTTCCAAGAGAGCTCTCGAATTTTACCTTAGAAAACTAGATCAACACACCTGGCCTAAAGTTGTTTTAACAACATCTAGTCCCACATTACAATTGCTATCTTTATTCTAGATTAAGCTTATTGTTCAAGCGATTGTAATGAAGATGTTGTATTTTTGTCTTTTAGACTTTGTACTTTAGGCGAAGTCATCTGCGACTTCATTTTTGTTTGTAATTTCTTTTTTGCCTGTAACGCTCAATTTGTAAAAAGAAATTCATTTGTAATTGTATATAATTTATACAATTCTTTTGGTCATCGACCATCAAGGGATATATTTATATATATACCCTTGAAAATATAAACCTTGTGTCTCTTGTCCTTTTCCGCTGCATTTACTCTACAAAGGTTTATACTGTTTTATCACAATGTTGCCTCAGATGTTGACACAACATTGAATGCAACATCCGGTGAATGTTTTTGTTGTTCTAGTTTTTGTGATTTTAATCTTACACTTTTTACTAATCCGTAGCCCCGGGACCCAACAAGTGGTATCAAAGCCTGCACTTGATACAATAAGTGTTTGATTCTGAATATTACGGCTATGGACCCAGCTTTACAAAACGTTGGTAGACTTCCAATACTTGACGGATCTAATTACGCCTACTGGAAAAATTCGACTACCCAGCAGACGAGGATGGTGATGTACTCACTAAACCCGAGTCTGAATGGACCCAGGAAGAAATCAACACAACAAGCTTTAATGAAAAAACTCTAAATGCGATATTTGGATGGGTAGACATCTATATGTTCAAGATTATTCAGAATTGCACAACGGCCAAGGATGCTTGGGAAACAATACAAACCCATTGTGAGGGAACCTCAAATGTTCGACGTACAAAGCTTCGCACGATCTTGAGTCAATACGAACGCTTAAGGATGGAAGAGTCTGACGATATAAAATCCTATTTTGAAAAGTTGATTGACATTGCTAATCAGTGTCAAGTGCTTGGGTCACCTTTAACCAACACACAACTTGTGGATAAAACCCTCAGATCTCTTTCTGAAAGATTCAATACTAAGATTTGTGCTATTGAAGATGCCCATAATCTTGCTACTAAGGATCTTCATGCCTTGATGAGCATATTTCAAACATATGAGATGAACATGAAGAGCCAAAGAGATGCAATACAAAGACAAGACGTTGGCACTCCAAGGACAAACCTCCGAATCTAAATTGGAAAGCGAGGAAGAAAACTTGGAGGCGGGAAGGCGAAGCAATTGTTGCCTTACACACTCGATTGATTCGATGGTGAGAAAAATCAACACCGATCATAACAAAGCCAATTATAATAAGCATCGAACCCTCTCTTGATAAGCGACCAATTAGGTCACCTTACGAGCGGAAATCGCAATCCACTGAGAAAATCCAACTCCGACGGTACCAATTACAATTCCAAACAACCCGAAGGAGTGCAGTGTCATGCATGTTCGGGTTGGGGACACTACGCTAATGAGTGTTCAAACACCCTTAGGAAAATTGGTGAGGTTATGTGGGTAACCCTCAGTGATGATAATAACAAAGAGGAAGAAGAAGATCAAGAAGAAGAACAACCACATGCAATGCTTGCAGCCATGTTTGAACACTCACTGTCTGAGGATGAAGATGTTGTTGACGATGTTGCGACAACATCAGAAACAACATCAAATTCCATATCTGGAATGCCTGCACCAATTATTTTAGTGGATTTATTTCTTCAATGAAATTCGCGATTTGGATCTAGTTGACTCCAAAGACGAAACGATAAAGGAATTACAAAATATTTGTAAAGTCTTAATCACTAAATCTGAGCAACTAGACTCCAAAGCAAAATCATTGGCTCTTGAGAAAAACAATTTGAAAGGCACAATCAACGATTAGAGGTGACACTTACCAAGAAGGATCTAGAGCTTGGTAAGATTCGTGTACGATTGAACACAGCTGAGACCACATTTCAAAGGCTCAATATGGGAACCTCCAAACTGGATGAAATACTGAACTTCAGCAATCCCACAAGGACTGGGCTTGGTTACCAATCTCCTAAGAAAATCAATACTTTCAGGATCCATAGTCAGACTGAGAAGATAAAATTTATCAAAGAAAATGCTTGTAACTCTCAGAGCACTATGATTGGATTGAAGTTTGTATGTAGCTTCTGTAAAATGTAAGGACATCTTATGCCCTACAACTACAAACTTCAAAACTCTGCACTCAGACTATTGCTTAAAGTGTTGTCACCAATGTTGCCCAACATCACTAACAACATTCAAAGTAACAAGACTGTGAGCAGAAGGAAGAATAAATAAGTGGGTACCCAAACTAAATATGAAATGTAATGTGTGCATAATTGCCCTGTGAACCAACATTACAGGTTTTTGGTACTTCGATAGTGGCTGCTCACGTCATATGATAGGTACCAAAAGTCTCTTGATGGAGTATGGAGCATTCAATGGAGGGTACGTGACTTTTGGAGGAGGAATTAAGGGTAAGATTATTGGTAGAGGAACTCTTAATGTTCCAAATGTACCAGCCTTGAAGAATGTGCTTCATGTAGAAGGTTTAGTTGCTAATCTCCTTAGCATAAGCCAACTATATGATGATGATCTAGAGGTGAAATTCAACAAACTTGGATGCAAAGTTACAGATTCTGCAAACAATTGTGTCATGTCAGGAATCCGAACCGGAGATAACTGCTATCTAGTAGGTAGACAAGAGTTTTGCAACTACGCAAAGGTAGGTGACTTGACACTTTGACACCAGAAGTTGGGACATGTCAATTACGGCACCTTGGAGAAGCTGATCTCATTTGAAGTTGTTAAAGGCATTCCCAGACTGGATTCAAAAGATAAAACACTGTGTGAAGATTGTTTGAAGGGAAAGCAGACCCGAGCCTCTCACAATATTGTCCAACATGACAGACAACATTCAGGTACGTCTCATTGTTTCCAATTATTGCATATAGATCTTATGGGTTCAATTGAGGTAGATAGCCTAGGAGGAATGAGATACTCTTATGTGATCGTTGATGATTTTTCCAGATTTACTTGGATATATTTCTTAAAGGAAAAATCACAAACTTTTGAGATGTTTAGAACACTTTACTTTAGAATTAGGAATCTGTTTTGTTCTTCAATTTTCAGAATAAGATCTGATCATGGAAAAAAATTTGAAAATCAAACCTTTATAAAATTCTGTGAAAAGAAAGACATATTCCATGAATTTTCGGTACCAAAAACACCTCAACAAAATGGGGTTACCGAGAGAAAGAACAGAACTTTACAGAAAATGACAAGAGTAAAAGAACAGAACTTTACAGAAAATGACAAGAGTAATGTTGAGTTCTAAGCAATTATCAAAAAGGTTTTGGCAGAAGCCTTGAACACAACATGTCACATAAGTAATAGAGTCTATCTAAGGCCAGAGACCAAGATGACACCCTATGACAGTTAAATGGAAAGAAACCTACAGTAAGGTACTTACATGTCTTTGAGTGTGTGTGTTATATTCTTAATGACATGGATAAACTGGCTAAATTTGACTCTAAGAGCGACAAGGGGATATTCGTTGGCTACACACAGAATAGTCATGCCTACCGAATATACAATCTTTGGACAAAGACCATCCAGGAGTCTGTCAATGTTATTTTTGATGACTTGCTAGATATATCTGGTAGATCTGCAGAAAACAATATTGTGGTTACAGTTGAAGAGGAGCAATCCACTGAAGCAACAGATGTTGTCCCAACATCAGAAGACTCATCTGAACCTCAAAGAGAGAACAAAGAGGATGAAGTCGAGAAGGAGTCTGCTACTGAGCTGTATAATCAAATAAGAAGAGACCCTCCATCGAGGATTAGGAGGAACCATCCACCCGACCAAGTGATTGGGGGAGTTTTTTAGCAGAGACGCACAAGAGAGAAGGAACCAGTCAATTACCTAGAGATGGTAAGGTATGTGTGTATGTCCATCATATACCAACAGGTTAGTCTTTCTTGTTTTACATGTACATTGGAACCTAAGAACATTGGGAAAGCAATGAAAGATAATTTTTGGATACAAGCTATGCAAGAAGAACTTGAGCAATTTTACCGAAATGAGGTTTGGGACTTGGTACCACGACCCAACGACACTAATGTTATTGGGACTAAGTGAATATTCAAAAACAAATCGGATGAATTAGGGAAGATTGTGAGAAATAAAGCTAGACTTGTTGCTCAAGGATATACACAAGTCGAAGGGATTGACTATAACGAGACCTTCACTCCTGTGGTTAGAATTCAATCGATATGACTGCTACTTGCCATTGCTTGCTATCTAAGGATTACCTTGCACCAAATGGACGTTAAAGGTGCCTTTCTCAATAGATACTTGGACAAAGAAGTGTACATTGAACAACCCAAGAGATTTGAAGATCCTCACCATCCACAACATGTATACAAGCTCAAGAAAGTCTTATATAGATTGAAACAAGCACCACGTGCGAGGTATGAACGTTTAACCAACTTTCATATCGAATTTAGTTTCACCCGTGGAGAAGCTGACAGAACTTTATTCATCAGAAGACACGGAGTAGATATGATAATAGCTCAGATCTATGTCGACGATATTGTATTTTGTTCGACTTCGGAACCATTCTTGAAGTCCTTTGTTGAGGCAATGTCGATCATATTTGAGATGAGTATGATTGGAGAACTAACATTTTTCTTAGACTTGCAGATTAAGCAAAATGAAGAAGGATTTTTGTATCCCAGAGCAAGTATGCCAAAAATTTGGTTAGGAAGTTTGGTCTGAAAAATGCTAAACACATGAAGACTCCAATGGGCTTTACGCAACAGGTATGTAAAGATGATGTTTGACAAAATGTTGACCCAACATTATACCAATCTATGATAGGTAGCTTTTTATACCTTACTACCAGTCGCCCTGATATTATGTTTAGTGTGTGTGCGTGTGCACGGTTCCAAGCCAGTCCCAATGTATATCATCTTAATGCCTTGAAACGTATCATACGATATATTGCCGGTACAAGTGACTTGGGAATTTGATATTCTAGAGACATTAATCCTAATCTAATAAGGTATAGTGACTCGTACTGGGCTGGTGATGTAGATGATAGGAAGAGTACTAGTGGTGGGTGTTTCTATCTTGACAATAATCTAGTCTCATGATATAGTCGTAAACAGAATTGTGTGTCACTTTCATTCTTAGAATCTGAATATGTGGCTGCCGGAAGTTGTTGTGCTCAATTGGTTTGGTTATGACATATGTTATATGACTATGGATTTTCCAACAACTCCATAGTTTTGTACTGTGATAATCTGAGTGCTATTAATATTTTTAAAAATCCTGTTCATCATTCACGTACAAAGCACATAGACATAAGACATCATTTTTTGAGAGACTTAGTGGAAAAAACAGCTAGTTCAAATCGAACATGTTGATACTCTTCTTTAGCTAGCTGATATTTTTACCAAACCTTTAGATCATGAGATATTTTCAACGTTGAAGAAATCTCTTGGTCTCTGTTTTCTCTGAAGATAAGCTGTGTAGACAGATGTTGTCCTAAATGTTGACCTAACATTTTGTGTAACATTTGCTGATGAATCAAAATATTGGAGATGAGTTGTGAAAGTTGCAATATCCTTCAAGATAATCAAGCATGACTTCCAAGGATAAGGTTTAAATGTGATACCGTTCCCTGCGATGAAGTGCATAGAACAATCATGTATTTCATAAAAAGCGAGTATCGAGAAAGCGAAGCCTCCATCAAAGATTTGAATGTTTGTCAAAAAGAGCAAAGCTCTAAGGTGGTATCGTTCATATTCTATAGGAGTACCATATGCTTTAAAAGGAAAAAAAAGGTGAAAACACCTCAAGAGATTTGTATATGTTCAACTAAGGTGATTAAGGACAATGGAAAAATGTGATATTAGTCCCGCGATCAGTCTTATAGGAAACATATCAAGGTTTTTATACCAAATCAGAATAACCTTGAAATCTCATGTTGCTTGCTTAAACTGAAATGTTGCCAACATTCGTAACAACATTGTGTTCCAGTACTTTGATTAATATTTGCTTATCTTAATTTTATTTATTAAGTCTCTTCCGTAACAGAAAATCCCAAAATATGGTTTAAAATGATGTTATGTACTATGCAAAGTCCTTTATTTTAGGAGTATAAAAGAGTTTGTATTCTTGTACACTATCTAATTTTAAGGAAAAATAAGGTGTATGTACTTATATGTTGTCATAATTAAGTCTCCAATTTTTTCTTCTTCTTGAACCATCACATCACTGCTGCCTACTCAGTCCATTAATCAATGGAACATCAACCACCACCTTCACAATTTCCAACCCAAAACGTCTCTGACACTCCACCTTGTTCAAAATCCTCTCCCATGTCCATATCCCTCAAATCTTCCAAATCCAAAGATTACTCTCCAATGTCAACAAACCCCAAAAAATAGCAACAAAATGTACAAACACTATGTAGCTACCAATAATAAAAAACCTGCTGAGGAAGATGTCTCGGTAGCGATGATTTTGCTGGGTTCCGATGAACCCTTAAATGTATGCTATCCTGGAGACTCCGAAAACCCTATAAATATTGATACAACATCTGATTTAATTAATCTTGCATGGAGACATTCCAAATCGATAATGCCGACAAGAAGGTCGAAGAGGGTTTCTGAACAATGATTCAGTGAAGGTCAATCTACCAAGAGGACCAGGGTGGAATCGACCTTCCCTGTTGAAGAGTCGACTTTCCCTGTTGATTCCACCACTTCCACGTGGCGACTCGACTTCGATGCAGAGTCTACCGAACACCAACACCTTCACCACGCTCCAATGCCGGCCAGGAAGGAAAGAGTAGAGGAAATGTCGGCGACATTCCTCTAAGAAACTTCATCTGAAGAAGGTTGAAGGACATCTGAACTTCGGTTCAAATGTTGCCTCAACATCGAAGGCAACAGAGGAAAAATAAGACACTGACCCTGACTATGTTGCCCCAACAACCGAGGCAACACCAGCATCCACACCACCAGAACAAGAGAATATAGAATCCGAATCGGATTACAGGTAATCTTACTCCCATGTTCCACGATAAAAACATGCTCTAGTAGATGGAACTTGTTTAAGAATATATGTATTAGAGGAGAAAAAGTGATAGATTTATCTTCTTTTTCAGAATATGGGTTGATTAGTTTTTTAAGCAGTCGTAGGGTTCTTAGTTCTGTGACTGGAAAGAATCCTTATTGTGAAAAGGTTGTTAGGGTGTTTTTTGCTAATTTGACACACCTTGCAAGGGACACGACCTCAAAAAGTTTGGGAGAGTGTACCTTTACAACAAGGTATATGAATTTACCCCTGAGATCATAAATGTCACACTAGGGATCCCTCATGTTGATAGAACCCCTGAAACTACCCCTACTACTGAAGAACTTAATGGGATGATCAAATATCTCACTGGAAATTTGATTACCACTTGGGCTCCTCGCAGTCCAGTTTCAAAGCTCACTGCACTGTTTGCAACCCTGCATAGAATTGCCATTTACAACTGGTTACCATATTTGAACGAAACTGTTGTTACCCTTGATCAAGTAACACTACTATATAAGATTAGAAGAAATCACATAGTTGATCTTGGAACGCTGATTTCAACCATGTCACAAACCTGGCTGAAAGATAATCTAACTCTGCCCTTCTATATCTCTCCCTCATTTTTCAAATGCTACTTAACCAAGGCTTCAAAACTCCGAAAGGAAAAGTGAGTAAACCTTAGATGTTTATTGATCTGAAAGAGTAAACAACGAGGGACGGGGTTATAGACATACTGGAAGGAAGAGAATTGAGACACTAGCACACGAGGATGTTGCCAACATTCACGCAACATTAAGAGTATTGTCCCTATGTCCAAAGATTGGCTAAGGAATCACATTGCTGAGTTAGAGAGACAAATTCTGGAGCTTGTGAGTGCAAAGAGCTACTATGAGGACAGGCTTTCTTCACAAAAAGAGGGAAAAGTGATGATGATGTTGTTCTTTGAGGAGCAAGCGAGAAAGGGGAGATGTTGTTCTTTGGGCCAAACACGTATGGGAGATGGTGAAAGGCGCTTGATGATGAAGATGAAGATGAAGATGATTGATGATGAAGATGATATTGGTTGAGGTTTTCTGAATGGAGGGTTGTTTATGCTTAGTGATGGTGTTAGCTGCTAGGTGAAAATTACCTTGTTGATGGTTTTTAACAGACATTTAGATACTGTCTTATTTTTGGTTTTGTAATAATTTTTGGGATATTTTGGTTAATGCTAGATATAGTTACATGTTATGGTATGTTATGATTATTTACTGCATATCTGCTGTAAGTCATGAGTAACAAAACGTAACGCCTATCTAATAAAAAACATCAATACAACATTGCTTGAAATTTGTAACTGTAGGTTAAGGAGCCTGACACCGATCTTACTGTTTCTTAGATTATCGAGGACTATATCAAGATTCAGTATCCTAGTCATTTTATGGATTGCATGGAGTTTTGTGAAAAAAAAGTAAAAAGGGGGAGATTGTTGATGTTGGATGGATGTTGAGGCAACATCTGAAAACTCTCAGGACAACATGTCTGCCAACATCTCTCTAACAGTTTTGCCTATTCTTCCGGCCAAATCAGTTGATATTACTGCAAGTAAAAATGACCTAGGCGAGCTAACAAGATTGTTGTATTTAAAACGTGTTGAAAGCGCGATCAGCGTGGAAAGCGATGTATGACGAGTTGAGCGTTGAGGATTTCGAGGAAGACTCGGTCAAGATCTTGCCATCTTTTGCTCAACCTCATGACAATCAAGTGAGGTTTGAGGAAGTTCCACACTATAAATAGAGGGGAACTTCAGTGTATCGATTATCCAGATTTGTAGAAGAAAAATTTCCAAGAGAGCTCTCGAATTTTACCTTAGAAAACTGGATCAACACACCTAGCCTAAAGTTGTTTTAACAACATCTAGTCTCACATTACAATTGCTATCTTTATTCTAGATTAAGCTTATTGTTCAAGCGATTGTAATGAAGATGTTGTATTTTTGTCTTTTAGACTTTTGTACTTTAGGCGAAGTCATCTGCGACTTCATTTTTGTTTGTAATTTCTTTTTTGCCTGTAACGCTCAATTTGTAAAAAGAAATTCATTTGTAATTGTATATAATTTATACAATTCTTTTAAACATAGAAACAATGGCACACTTAACATGCATGCATCGCTGTGACTCATGACAGTGGCGCATTCATCACAATTTTCAGCTTGAACTAAGTCCAAACATATGTATGTAACAAATAAAAAGTATAAACGAAGCTAGATGGATATATATATTTCAATATTCGCACTTCCAATTCAGAATTCACGTCATCTAAATTTTGTATACGCCACTGGTTGGAAGAACTGGGATTGCGAAATAGGGATCAACGACGATCACTTCATTCTCATCCTTTACCTCACTAGGAGTTGCTGTTCTGCTATACCCGTTCATAAATTGCTTTAGCCTTTCTCAAAATATAGCCATATGAAGCTGCCACCCATGAAGGGCTATTTTCTTGATGCATTATTAGTTCTTGAATATTCTCTTCAGATTTCTTGCTTTTGGCCCCTCTTCTTTGCTTCAAAAACTGATGTTTCAACCCCATATGTTGGGTATTAATTAGAAAACTTGATGCTATTTTTAGCAGCGGCGATAGAGTTCTAGTTATTGGTTAGGCAGAACTCTATTGCTTTAGCAACCTGTACTTATGTTAAGAAATCTACTTATTATAATGCCTTTCTAGAATTTAGAATATCTATAAATTCGATCCGCCTCTAACTATTTATAGCCTGTTTGGCCAAATTTATTTTCCCCACAAAATGCTTACTTTTTTAATAAGTGTTTATTTTTTAAAAAGTGAGATGTTTGATCAAGCTTTTAGAAGAAAATAAGTGCCTCTCGAAGCAGTATAAACACTTTTTTCAGAAGTTAAAAAAATAGTTTATACCTAAAAACACTTTTGAGAAAAATACACGTAGAATCACTTTTTAAAAGTTTGGTCAAACATTAATTGTTGCTCAAAATATTTTTAAAATTAATTGATCAAATACAAACTACTTTTTTTCCAAAAATATAAGATGTTTCATATTGATGTTGACTTTATCAGAATAGGATCAATTAGTGGTGGGAAATTGATCAACCTATTTTTCATTGGTCCCTCTAATCCGTCCAAGTTTAAGAGGGTTTATAACATGTTTATTGACTTGATTCAATAACTTGAATATGAAATGACCAATTAAACTATGTATTCAAAAGGAAAAATATCTAAAATACACCCCAATCTTTGCCCCAATTTGTCGTAAGACATCTAATATTTACAGGGGTCCTATTACCCCATGCATATAATTTTAAAGAATTTCTTTGGAATTTATCGAGTGAGCTAGATAATAATTTAAACTTGTGCTATATAAAAGGCCAAAAAATAAAGAAGTCCGCTCATTTTCAAGTCATTTCACTCTTTGAACAAAATAAAAGATTAGAATTCTCTCCTACACTCATAATTTTTTCATGGATAAAGTAGTTGATTCCCTTATAATTTGATCTTGTTAATAATTATATTCTTTCATAATCGAGTCTTCGCTTGTGTCGCGTTGAATTTTGGTTCAATTTTTCAGATAAATGTCCAAGAAATATTTTACAAATATATCCAGGTGGTAATAGAGTCATCGTAAAGATTAGATGTGTTACAACAAATCCAGGCAAAAATTGAGATGTATTTTAGACATTTTCCCTAAACAAAACGAGTCATGTTGTTGTGCGAACAAAGTCTATCGATATAATGGGTAGCTAAAAAAGAAAAGGAAGTTATATATTAAGAGTAGCAATACTTTTAAATGGTGTGAGACTTTTTTTTAAAAAAATGTGTTAGTTTAGCCTAAAACGGACAATATCATACTCATATTAAGAGTATCTTTAGGCAAACATGATTCAAACTCAAACATACATAATACAATTTGGAATCATGAACATTCAAAAAAACGTAACCTAGTAACAACTTTTAAAAGTACATGAAATTTCACATTATATTTTTCGGAGAGTAAACAAAAAAAGAACGGAAGGTTTGCCATGTTAGAAGGTTTGAGTATACGATCCGTTATTTGTATTACGATCTGCAAGTCCATGGCACGTGTTATCCATTTTGGGCATGAGTCCATACGAATTTATCTTTTGAGCTATGTCACATCGAGTCCCAAAAGCGTACGCACATACTATATTAGAGCTATGCTTTATAAGATCTTTACTTTCTTCTCTCATTTCGATGTTGATTCGCCTAAGGTATTATATGCGCCTCATCTTCAAATGCTTGCCAGCTTAGACGCCTGCCAGTATTGCTTGACCCACCCTATGTCAGGGGCATCACATAGGGGCATCACATACGCCCTTAGGGACTCAGTGTCCTCACGAGGTTTGCCCCACTATTGTACTAAGTGAAAACTGACTCTAATATCATATTTGCGTACATAACAAGTATTTTCCCCACCATCGTATTGAGTGAAAACTGACTTTGATATCATATTTGTCACGATCCAAGTTCATAACACATATTGTCCGTTTTAGGCCTAGGATCGCACAAATTTTTCTTTTGAAATATGTTACATCAAACTTCAAAAGCGTGTGTGAACTTGAGTCATGCCTTACAAAGCTCCTTACTTTTCTCTCTTATTTCGATGTGAGATTCACGGTTTCATGAGTACCTCATCTTCAAAAGCTTGCCAGCTTAGAAGCTAGCTAGTCCTGCTTGACCCGCCCTCATCAGGTCGCTCTCTGTTAGGGTCGTTACAATTTAAGTCATTTCAATCTAATTTATCTTGATCTAAACAAACTTTGGGCGGACATGTTAATTGATAGACTCTCTTTGGCCAATCCAAGTTTAATTCTGCTCATGCATTTGTCACCTCTAGGTTTAATATCATGCAAGCTTCATCCAAAACGGATAAACTTATACCATGTTATTAAGAGTATATTTGTGTTTGTTGAGTTCAATAACTTGTATTAGAGCTAATGGTTTGGGAGACGAGTATGAAAATGAAAGAGTGATGGTGTGAGGCTCGATTTATTGCCTTTTCCCGTCTATGTCCGAGTTTACTATTTTTGCCCATAGCTTGAAGACACATATACACAAAAAGATGCCTATGGACTTTGATGACTATAAATACTCGGACGATGTGGCAACACACAATTAATCTCGAGATAAGCTCATGAGATATGAGTCGTGTGACACTTAGTTCAAGAGGGAGATTGTTAGGTGTGTGAATGATGAAATCCCACAATAAAAGTTGATAAGAAAGAAAGCTACATATATACTATAAGGTTTAGTGATATTTTTAATGATGCGTGGTCTTTAGGAAAAATTCGTACGAAATTGATCCAAAACAAACGATCGATATCACATTATGTTAAGAATATCTCTGGATTGATTGAGCCAAATAAAATAGTGATTTTTCCTATTTTCCGGCTGGAAATTAGGTGGGGTTATTTCTTTTGCTATTTTTGTTACAAAGACAGTTTGCATAGAGATCATTGTTTTAGGATTTCTGGCAGAGTCGCATTCATGATAATAATTAAATGAAAGTGATATTTGGGCGAACATCTTTGAATCATTTTCTTACAAATTTACTGTAAATAGAGATTTTTCTGGTTTTAATTTATGTGACGTTATTTGATTGATCATGAAATTTAAGAAAGAATGATAAATTTTGGAACTTGTGACCATGAGATTTTTGTGTCTATAAAAGTATGCCATTAAAGATAAAATGAAAAGTTAAAGTTAAATTATTTTCATATATAAAAAGGTGTCTCGCTTTTTTTTAATACACTAATAAAATAATAGTGTCACATAAAATAAAATGAGGAGTATAAGTTAAATATCCGTATAAATATGTTAGGATTTTGTGTGGATTTCATTTACAAGTCTTAATCATACACCATGAGTCATTATAGATCATAAACAAGACTATCAACTTTCTTTAAATGTCGGTGTATATTAATTTTTGTTTTTTTCCTATGTTGTTTTAATTACCTTTATTATCAAAACAATCAGGGGGAAGCAATGATTTTGGTCTAGGGGGAGTTCGGGAAAGCTCCAGGTGTCTAGAGGGAGTCCGAGAAAATCAGAATTGAGGACTCTATTATAATATCATGAATATTACTAATAGTATATTAGGAAAAGATTTGAAATTGAAGTGGAGTACTTCTACAAGGGAGTTTTGCTCAAGCAAGAAGGATAGGTGCAAAGAGGCGAGGCTGGTGGCTCCGCCCTTGAAAACAATTAGGTGAGATCTGTTTTGTTTAGATGTTTTTGCCACTCTGCCATCTCTAATAATTTCTTATTAATTAACAGATAAGTAAGGAAATCCCGAAAAATTGAAGTTTAGTCATCGTTAATTGGTTCTTCTAATATACATTATAAAAATTGATAATTATTTTAATTGCTGTCACTTCTTAATTTCATTTTCCTTCATTGAACACATTATAAAAAGATGATCTAAATTAGCAAGCATCAGATAGAAAGTATATATAAGACATCAAGAATTGATCAATAAAATTTGAATAACTGCTAACAGCATTAGTACATAGTGCAATCTGTAGGCTGGAAGGAGACTTTGTTGGCCACAAGATCATATCCAATTAGGAAATTGGTCTGTGCCAAGTTTCCCAAAATAGCAACATGATCTGTTGGCGCTATTGTCGAACAAAGTAAACTTTGTGATTTACTACGAGAATAGTATACAACTACTACTAGTGATTCGAAAGGATAAATAATAATGAATTACAATACAACAAGCTTGAAGCCTAATAAGAGTTGTGACAACAATATGCCTTTGAGGTCTTGATCTTTGTTCTTGGATCAATCTTGGAGTCTTGGATCTTTGGATCTTCTGTCTACTGCAGCACGCCCCTTGATCTTTATATTCTGAAACCAAAAGACACTAAATCTAGTAGCGTTACAAGGGCGCTGCTGAGTCGAGTGATATTCACTCTGTCCTTAATACATTATTGCCCCGTATATATCCTTTTACGATATGGACAACTTTCTCCCAAGACAAAACAACAACTACACAAATGAGCAAAGAAAACTCAAGTGTTTCTCAAGAAGAACCTTTGAGTGTGTGAGAGATATGCTAGAGATGAAGAAGTTCAGAAAAATCTGAACTATATAAGAGTGAGGTGTGTTCTACAATTGAGCCAAAGGCCTCCATTTATAATGTGTGTAAGATGACCTCTCATCTAGCAAACTAATGACAATCAATGACTATGTAATGACACTTATTGAGAGGTGTTATTCAGCCAAATAATGGCTGAATTCAAGTGTCAAGTAATGGAGGATCAATGCTCCAAAACCAGCCCAAAAGTCATAAACTTCCCATCTTCCGTCGATCATTCTGCCTCCGAAGCGTCGCGGCTCTGATGAAGTCATCGCCACGAGCACGCGACTCAAGCGGTGTTGCGCGCGGCCGCGACTCGCGGCGATTTCTAACTCGTTTCATATTTTACACATCGTACATTTCTTCCTTCATTTACCAATGTGGAACACGTGTCATTTAACACGACCGTCCATCATTTCATGTCTCAAACGTTTACTCACGTACCAATATCTCTTTCACTAATGAAATTTATGATACTTGGCACTACGTGTGCACGTGTGTGGAAACGACATTTCCGACGTACGAGGCCTCAATTGTTTGAGTCATAAATAATGGGTTAAACTTAATTCCACATTAGTAAATTTCCAATAATCCCCTCTTGAAAGAGATTTTGGCGTACCCACATGGTTCTTTCTAGCAATCTTTCGGTGGATCGATGTTGCATCTGCATAGGTAGTCGTGGCTTTGAACCTTCCATAGTAGAATACCATCAGACTTACTTACTGCGCGGAGAACGTGATGTCTTGAACCGTCAGTGTTTAGTGTAAGCCAAGACAATGGTACCAACACAACAACTTTCCTTACTCTGTTCTTCTTAATATTTTGTCCGTTGTGGCCGTGGACACACTTGGATTCTTAAGTGCGTTCATTTGAAACGGTCAGTCCTCGCACTTAAATAGGTGGTATCCTACAAAATATCCTGCTATACCCACTCCACGAGTGTTAGGAACCATTAAAAATCTCCCCAAACCTAACCTCAACCATTGAGGATCATTAAAGGTTTTGGAAACTTAACTTTTACCCACGCTGCAGATAGCACTTAATGTCTATCACGGGAACGACCTTGGATTCATGTTTCTATGCAGAAATCATTATCCGAAGTGCTCTTTCTTCCACCGAAGCGCTCAACTGAACCTTTACGACTTAGTTTTTCCATTGAACCAAATTCTTGGGATCTCCAGTCAGTATGGTTGGATATCCACCGTATCAGTTCGTATAGTTTGGGTTTAAGCCCCTTCCCCTATGTCACGACCGGCGGGCGTGGTGGTGCCTACCGGGCACCCTAGTGACACAACATCGAGTAATGTGGAACATAAAACATATACATGAAACAAGTGAAGTACAAAGCGATGTCGAGGAAAACTTGTCTTTGGCGTATATAAATAACAACTTTTACAAGCGAGCAGTTTAATCCTTTTTACCAACCACGCCACAGCGGGACTACGGACCTTAAGAAATGATCGACAACAATGGCGGGCGGGGCCGCCATACCACGAACGTAACACCTACAACAAGGGGACTATACGAGATAAGCCTCGGAGAAGCGGAGCTTCCATGGTGAGCTGACCACAGGCGAGGATCAACGGCGGTGTACCTTTACTGCGGCATGAACGCGGCCCGAAGGAGTCGATCTGCAGTGCAGAGTATGCGGCTGAAAATACATATGTAAATGAAATCATAGCGATCATATAAAGCGGAGACATGTATGATAACCAAACTACGATTCTGACAAAGCGATCGTATCAGTCGAGGACTCGCGCCTCAGTCGTCATCACTCGAAGTATAACAATGGGTCTCGGGCCCGACATCAATCATGCGTGGAATACATTCCTCAGCTGCGTGATCTATGATATAAAAGCACGAGGAACACATATGAACACGGGTCCGCGTGTCATCATAAAGCTATGCGGGGTAAGTGCGAAGGCATGGCCGCTACTAAAAACCCACAGTACCAACAAGGTCATGAAGCGTATCATAAGATCTGTCTAGACCGTCACATGATCAAAGGCGGCCACTTGCCCGCGATATCGATATGCGCGTCTAACCACGGAACTCCGCGACTCGCGTAGGCCATCTCATCGGCCCGCATGAGGTATTCCCGCGTCGAGGGTAGCTACTCCCCGCGGCGTCCTGGATTTCGCGATCGCGTGGCCACGTGGACGCGTGCCCATAAAGGCGCATACTAACTCGGAACTCGTAGTTCCGCAGGCCGGGACTGCGTGAGGTATTCTCGAATCATAGGTCCATCGACCGCTGAGTCTACCGCGTCGGAGGCGGCAACCCGGAATCATCTCGAGATGAGTGATGTAAAATACTAACCGCGACTTATCGTTAAGCAACATAAGCACAACGGAAACCCCTTTACACAACATCACAAGATACTAACACACGTAGCATCCTAGCATGTTTACTTATCAATCAACAAGAAAGTATTGCGGCTATCACAACCAACAATCAAGTTATACACGAGGTACTTTCTACTATATGCTAACAAGTTGGGTTTTATCCCCAAGTACTTCATCGTTAACTCTTTAAAAGATCGTTACTTTCGATGTCACCTGATACCCGTAGTATAAATAGAGTGACTATCCTTTTAAAGTAAATCAATTACTTCTCTTTGTAAAATCAAGTAGCAACATTCTTTCCAATGATCAAGTTTGCCTAATTTCCAATGTTCAAGTTTCTCATTTTAGAAAGGTTTAGTAGTTCATAGTCTTATTCATTTAAGAATATAATTCTCCTTTAAACTATCCGAGAAACATAAGTCTTATGTGAGTAGGATATTCTTGTTTATAACAATCTTATTACAATGACCATGATCTAGGAATATCATTTTGTCTCATCTTAGCTTCATGCGGATGGAAGTTTCTCCGGTTTTAATAATACTTAATCTGTCAAAACATTTCCTTTTATTAACGCTGCGGTGGTTTGTCGATACACATTCGATTTCCAAAATCAAGAAAACATTCTTAAGGCGTTATACCTATCTTTCCATAAAGCTAGTATAACTCTTAAGTTTTCAAAACAAATCAAGTATTACTTCTCCTCTCAAAATGATTCAAAACTCTTTTGAAATACTTGAAGTTCTTTATTAACACATAACAAGCGATTATAGTTCAAATCGATTACCTTTTAAAAACCACATGTATTTTCTTACCAACATAAAGCCGTTATAACCAACTTCCCATAAAGCGGTTATAACACTTTTATTTTACACCAATCAAATACATTTAGTACGTATGCGTCTAGTACTACATAGTTCACACATATCATGCTAGAAGAGATAGGAAGAGGTTCACATACCTCGCGGCGAGTATCGACTAATAGCAAAACGCTCCAAGTACTCCCATTTTACTCTCGTAAGCCAAGTAGAAACGCGCCACACGTAGTACTTGAACCTATAAGACCACAAGCGACTTATTAACATTTAGACCTTATCGCGAGAACATTCTACGAAAATTCGGCGACCTCCCCATGCGGCGTAAATCTCCTCTAGCAGGCGGCTACGAAGCCAACGAGGGGGTTATCATCTAACACGGCAGGTACAATTCTACTCGCGGTACTACACAAGTCTCATGTCTGATCTATGTAAAAACGATTGATTCGATTCTTGGGCTTAAGTCGAAAGACATTGCCAAGCTATGTTGATTATATACATAGTATACTTCACTATAATTTCCTACAACATGTAATATCCAATTACAATAGGACAAGATATTTACCTCGATAAGCCCATAATTATCCAAGTATAAAGTCGATCTGGGCAATCGTTTAGCTCGACTCAGGCGCTCGACCCGCTCTAAACCACCCTTAGAAGTTCTAACCAACTTACACAATACTCCAGCTGACTATGGAGATTTTCCTAGGGTTTCGGTTTTGTGGTGACGGAAGTATAATAGTATTTACGGGCTTTTAGTATAGGTATAACCTTAGAATACTACAAGGTATCGGCTAAGGTAATTTGGGCATTATAACAATACTTTAGAGAGTATTTCTACACCATGAGGGGGTATCATACGAAAGCAACTAGGCTAGGGGGGTACACTCTCGGCTAGCACCCCAGAGGGTGCTCTCGACATGAGGGAGGGGCGAGAACCGTAAGGAAGGAGGGGAGGATTCTAACACTTAGGAAATATTTAGGATGAAGAAGTTCATCAAAGGAGAGAGGGTATTTATAGCCTGAGCCAAGGCGACGATGGCGAGATCTAGCCAAGTGTATAGCAAGTGTAAGGCCAAGATTCACCCAAGTGCCCGCAGACCCTACTCCTTAAAACCCTCACAAATATCTACACAAATATCAACCAGACTTGCTCGTCCATTCGGCCTAACGCCCTTCAAGTCCACCAACGAGAGGGTGCAGTGTTGCCTCTCGTTGGTCCAAGCGTTTCGTCTCTCGGAAAAATCCGCAAAAATACTAAATGACATAGCCGTAATTTACCGCCCAAGTTAGGTAGAGCGTTTCGTCGAAAACGACTCTAGCAAGGGTGTTGTGCACAAATGCCGTTCGGCGAGCCACTGGCGGGGTGACACGTGTCACCTCCTATTGGCCCAAATAAAACATCTTAGAAAATATCCTGATGGCCAAAATCTCGAAAACAAAGTGGGCCCCACAAACCGTAAATTTCTCAGTGGGCCCAGTGACCATTCGAAAATAAAATTCCATATTTTTCTAATATTCGGGAAGTCAGAATACCAAATCTGGGAATCAATTCCCGTTAACGAACCTTTTCCTTCACAAAACCGGAAACTTTTAGTGGAAAAATTACCTCTTTCTTCCTTTCCGATCTTTACTGCGTATTCTCGTGCGTGCGCCTGCATACATACCGGGAACTACGGGGTATAACATTCTTCCCCTTAGAAACATTCGTCCGAATGTTCATTCTAAGTCTCAAAACATCGTGCGCCAAAGATAGTCTTCACTTACATACTTACGAAACAATCGCCATACACGGCGAGAAAATACTGCGCAACATACTTATATCCAAGTCTACGAGGAAACACCTCTAACATCACCACAAATACACTTTTGTCACTTTGCGCGAGCCTAGCTCCGGCGACCCGACAAATGGTGCCAGAACAACTGCGATCATTTGAAGGTATCGTACTCGAACGCTTACCACATTTACGATCGCTTTAGTTTCCAAAACTTCGGGGTTACTATCTCTTTCGTGGGCATCATTAGCGGGAACATTCGGATGGATCTTCGATACTTTCCGAACATAACAATACGAAAGGCCGGACGTCCCGCCTCCTAAGTCGGACGGCAAAAGCTAACATATAAGGCAACTGGCCTATTCTTCACATGAACTCTTAAAGGCCCAAGTAACTCGGGCTAAGTTCCTTCGTTTCCAAAACTCGTCACACTGTCAGGGTGGTACTTTGAAGACCGACCGTCGGCTGAACTCTGGCGTCGCCGATTATCCATACGATTCTCCGAGTGCGGAACTTCTTACAGATGAGCTTTTCACATCCACGGTCTGTGGAACAAGCTGAACCAGTATGCGAACCTTGCCAACATCGAACCAATCGGCCGACAACTTACACTTCCGCCCTACAAGGCTTCATAAGGCGACCTCAGAACACCGAAATGGTAGCTTAGCGCTCCTCCACGGGAGACAATCTTCACAACTACCACCGAATTCACATGCGGCGAGGCGAATGCGGTCTGAGACTGCTGAGTCCTTAACCTGCTGGTAAAACTTCCGGAAACAAAACAGGTAGTAACACGGCTCCACATGCGCCATAAGGTGAAGGTAGGCACCGTCGCGACCTTACAACCTTTACGATAAATCAACCTGCCGAGTGAGCGGTCGGCCAGAAGAACACGATGGGCTGCCCCATCGACCACCAGCGGTCGACGCGTCCACGAACTCGTCTGGTTGGTTAACTAAACTTGGGCCTAACACCCTCGTGACCGCTTCCACGGCGGGACCACCACAGACCCCACCACCAAACATGCGCGGGTTGACCGCGGCGTGGCCTCAACCCGACCGGCAAGCGCAAATACTATCTCCCGAAGAACGATCTCTCAAAACACGTTACGAAAACCTGGCGGTCTTCTTAGCTCAACTACCCTCTTTCCTTCCACACTACTCGGGGACTTATCCCACGAACATAGCTCGCGTGCACTATGCACTCCTATAAGGGTCAAACATAATATCGTCTTTTACTCGAGATGGCTTTACCTCTAAGGTCTCTACGTATAACACTCTAAGGCTCGCGCCTTCTATCCCCAAAATCTTACTCGGTTAACCACCATGATTTCTAATCACACTAACACACCGCTATCGAACATAGCACTTAAGGTATACTCACCTCGAAAGTTACCGAAGGACCTGCTGCTCGCCTCTCCTGCGTCGCCGGTTAACCCGTCGATCTACGTTTTCGGCTGCTGTACATAAGCGTACGTGCCATGCCAAGCCCAATGAAGAATTACTCTTGCACAACCCTCTTAGGTAGTCATCAAGACTCGCGATACATCGGTATACTCTGGTAGCCAAATCCATAGCTAATGTGGTCGCCTCTTTGCGATCCATATTCTCTGTTCACAGTCGTGGGCGAAGGTTCAAATATCATGGCGCGATGGAAGCTGCGCGCCGTGCTAAAACTTTGGGGCTAGTGGCGTCGCGAAATCCCGAATGAAGCACCATCCAAGGTGATAATGGGCTGTGCCCACGTAACCCTCGAACTCTACTCGCGGCTCCTTGCGCGCCCTCACGGGCGGGTTGCCTGCGCGGAGGCATAGCGATAAGGAATGAATTTCGTCGGAGGGTCCAACTTACAACACGGCTCTAAGGCACGATCTCGAGTGAGAAGAATAGAAACCAATCCTAAATATCCTATAGCCTCACGATTATTGGTGTGGTGCGGCACACCGATAATCAAGACTGCTGGATACGATGCGTAGACACTTTCCGAGGATTAAGCGCTCGATACCACTTTTGTCACGACGGCCCGGGCGTGGTAGTGCCTTACCGGGCACCCTAGTGACACAACATCAGTGTCAGTGGAACATAAAACATATACGTGAAACAAGTGAAGTACAAAGCGATGTCGAGGAAAACTTGCCTTTGGCATATATAAATAACAACTTTTACAAGCTGAGCAGTTTAATCCTTTTACCAACCACGCAGCGGGACTACAGACCTCTAAGAAATGATACGACAACGATGGCGGGACGGGGCCCGCCATACCACGAACGTAAACACCTACAACAACAGGACTATACGAAGATAAGCCTCGGAGAAGCGGAGCTTCCCATGGTGGCGTGACCACTAGGCGAGGATCGGCGGCGGTGTACCTTTACTGCGGCATGAACGCGGCCCGGAAGGTCGATAACAAGTGCAGTATGCAGCCCGAAAATACATCACGTAAATGAAATCATAGCGATCATATAAAGCGGGAGACATGTATGATAACCAAACTACGATTTACAACAAAGCGATCATGTCAAGTCGGGGACTCGCCCTCAGTCATCACTCAAGTATAACAATGGGTCTCGGGCCCACAACATCAATCATGCGTGGAATACCTTCCAGCCGGCGATCATGATATAAAAGCACGAGGAACACATATGAACACGGGTCCCACTGTGTCATCATAAAGCTGCTGGGGTAAGTGCGAAGGCATAGCCGACTACTAAAAACCACGGTACCAACAAGGTCATGAATCGTATCATAAGATCTGTCTGCAGTCACATGATCAAAGGCGGCCACTTGCCCGCGATCGATATGCGCGTCTAACCACGGAACTCCGCGACTCGCGTAGGCCAATCTCATCGGCCGCGTGAGGTATTCCCGCGTCGGTAGCTACTCCCGGCGGCGTCTGGATTTCGCGATCGCGTAGCCACGTGGACGCGTGCCCGTAAGGGCGCATACTAACGGAACTCGTAGTTCCGCATAGGCCGGGACTGCGTGAGGTATTCTCGAATCATAGGTCCATCGACCGCTGAGTCTACCCCGCGTCGGAGCGGCAACCGGAATCATCTCGAGATGAGTGATGTAAAATACTAACACAACGACTTATCGTTAAGCAACATAAGCCTGTGAAGAAACCCTTTACACAACATCACAAGATACTAACACACGTAGCATCCTAGCATGTTTACTTATCAATCAACAAGAAAGTATTACGGTGCTATCACAACCCACAATCAAGTTATACACACAAGGTACTTTCTACTATATGCTAACAAGTTCGGGTTTTATCCCCAAAGTACTTCATCGTTAACTCTTTAAAAGATCGTTACTTTCACGATGTCACCTGATACGTAGTATAAATAGAGTGACTATCCTTTTAAAGTAAATCAATTACTTCTCTTTGTAAAATCAAGTAGCAACATTCTTTTCCAATGATCAAGTTTGCCTAATTTCCAATGTTCAAGTTTCTCATTTTAGAAAGGTTTAGTAGTTCATAGTCTTATTCATTTAAGAATATAATTCTCCTTTAAACTATCCGAGAAACATAAGTCTTATGTGAGTAGGATATTCTTGTTTATAACAATCTTATTACAATGACCATGATCTAGGAATATCATTTTGTCTCATCTTAGCTTATGCGGATGGAAGTTTCTCTGGTTTTAATAATACTTAATCTGTCAAAACATTTCCTTTTATTAACGCTGCGGTGGTTTGTCGATACGTTCGATTTCCAAAATCGAGAAAACATTCTTAAGGCGTTATACCTATCTTTCCATAAAGCTAGTATAACTCTTAAGTTTTCAAAACAAATCAAGTATTACTTCTCCTCTCAAAATGATTCAAAACTCTTTTGAAATACTTGAAGTTCTTTATTAACACATAACAAGCCGATTATAGTTCAAATCGATTACCTTTTAAAAACCACATGTATTTTCTTACCAACATAAAGCCGTTATAACCAACTTCCCATAAAGCGTTATAACACTTTATGTTTTACACCAATCAAATACATTTAGTACATGCGTACGCGTCTCGTACTACATAGTTCACACATATCATGCTAGAAGAGATAGGAAGAGGTTCACATACCTCGCGGCAGTATCGACTAATAGCAAAACGCTCAGTACTCCCAATCGGCTACTCCTAAGCCAGTAGAACGCGCCACACGTAGTACTTGACTATAAGACCACAGTGACATTAACATTTAGACCTTATCGCGAGAACATTCTACCGAAAATTGGCGACCTCCCCACATGGCAGCGTAAATCTCTCTCTAGCGGGGCGGCTACGAAGCCAACGAGGGTTATACATCTAACGACGGGTACAATTCTACTCCACGGTACTACTACACAAGTCTCATGTCTGATCTATGTAAAACGATTCGATTCGATTCTTGAGCTTAAGTCGAAAGACATTGCACAAGCTATGTTGATTATATACATAGTATACTTCAACTATAATTTCTACAACATGTAATATCCAATTACAATAGGGGACAAGATATTTACCTCGATAAGCCCATAATTATCCAAGTATAAAGTCGATCTGGGCAATCGTTTAGCTCGACTCAGGCGCTCAACCGCTCTAAACCACCTTAGAAGTTCTAACCAACTTCTACACAATACTCCGTGACTATGGAGATTTTCCTAGGGTTTCGGTTTTGTGGTAGCGGGAAGTATAATAGTATTTCAGGGCTTTCGTATAGGTATAACCTTAGAATACTACAAGGTATCTGGCTAAGGTAATTTGGGCATTATAACAATACTTTAGAGAGTATTTCTACACCTGAAGGGGGTATCATACGAAAGCAACTAGGCAGGGGGTACACTCTGGCTAGCACCCCTAGAGGGGTGCTCTCGACCACAAGGAGGGAGGGACGAGAACCATAAGGAAGGGAGGGGAGGATTCTAACACTTAGGAAATATTTAGGATGAAGAAGTTCATCAAAGGAGAGGTATTTATAGCCTGACAAGCCAAGGCGACCAATGGCGAGATCTAGCCAAGTGTATAGCAAGTGTAAGGCCAAGATTCACCCAAGTGCCCCTAGACCCTACTCCTTAAAACCCTCACAAATATCTACACAAATATCAACCAAGACTTGCTCATCCATTCGGCCTAACGCCTCGAGTCCACCAACGAGAGGGTGCAGTGTTGCCCTCTCGTTGGTCCAAAGCGTTTCGTCTCTCGGAAAAATCCGCCAAAATACTAAATGACATAGCCGTAATTTACCCTTCGCAAGTTAGGTAGAGCGTTTCGTCGAAAACGACTCTAAGGGTGTTGTGCACAAATGCCGTTCGGCGAGCCACTGGCGGGGTGACACGTGTCACCCTCCTATTGCCAAAATAAAACATCTTAGAAAATATCCACAATGGCCAAAATCTAGAAAACAAAGTGGGCCCTACAAAACCAGTAAATTTCTCAGTGGGCCCCACGTGACCATTTCCGAAAATAAAATTCCATATTTTTCTAATATTCCAGGAAGTCCGAATACCAAATCTGGGAATCCAATTCCCATTAACGAACCTTTTTCCTTCACAAAAACCGGAAACTTTTCCGTGGAAAAATTACCTCTTTCTTCCTTTCCAATCTTTCTGTCGTATTCTCGTACGTACGCCCTCGCATACATACCCAGGAACTACGGGGTATAACACCCTAGACCGACCGAACTCTTGATCTTTTAGTAATCCCTTAATTAAAGGGTTCGTTATATCCAGTAATCAAGGATGTGTCACCCGATTAACTGCCATACGGTCTTATATCTGCGACAGATATTTCCAGACGTCGTCATCCATGCCCTTACAGTATATAACTGACGAAGGCACGAGTTACTCCCAATAAGGGACATCCTCTAAGAGGTCGTGAAGTTACTCAGCTTCTCATCCTGCTCTGTACAAAGCGATAAACTCCGACTCCATCATGAATCGATCGATGTAAGTTTTGCTTAGAGGATTTTCCAAAGACATACCATGCACACCTACTTGTGGCTTTGGTGTTCTTCAAGTATGATGTCCTGTTTGCATCACTGAGTTCTCCCAGAACCGCTGGACATCCAGAATACCATAATCCATAGATAAGCAAATAGTTCAGATGTCGTCACAAATGACTTAATGCCTTCTATTGATTATTACCAGTGAACCTTAGTTCAACCGATCTTCTTTATGAGTCGATATCAAGTTAGTTGTAGTGTGTAAGATACATTGAACTACATGTGACCTGCGTTTATCGCTCCTGATATATGGGTGCACCATGATTCCAATCAATTCTATGATTTATATACATTGGTGACTTCAACGAGACTGTCATAACACCTCACAGATGAGTTTGATTTAGACCAGTCCGTTAGATGTCTTGGAATTCTCAATTCCTAAGATGTCATCTGTAATACCCATATTATTCATGTCAAAACATCGTTTCAACATACTCTTAGTCTCTAGGATCAACCTAGGACTTGTTCCTGTGATCAATATGTCATTTACGTAAGGGCACATCATGACGAACGAGTCAGAATTACCTTTCATATAGACATATTTGTCACACTCATCAATGGAGTAACCCTTCGATAGTAGAGTACTATCACAGTTTTCGTGCCATTGCTTCAGGCCTGTTTCAGCCCGTACAGAGATTTGACAAGTCGACATACTTTCTTCTCTTCCCTGGAACCATATACCCCCCCGGGTTGTTCCGTATTACTTTCTTTTTCCACTTTCGGACATTTAGTTTTCTAATTGTTGGCTTTCTAGCTTCAGAGTCAATGTTTCTGTAGTCAGATTCATTATTTCTGTTTTATCTGAAACTTCCATGACCAAAATATAAATATTTCATGGACCAGAATGGAATTTCAGGAAGAAGCCCAACAATCCACAAAATCCAACTCTCTGATTAGGAAGGTTGTCTCAACATCCATGTCACGCAAGACTGCAGTGACCCTGGAGGTTAAGCTACTCATATAGGAGCACATGTCCAAGTAGCCGAGGCCTTATACTCGTCAGTAGATCCATCCAATGTTTACTCGATTTGAGTATCCATTTTTACAACCCAGAGGTTCTTTTCCCGGAGGAAAATCAACCATAACACAAGTGTGGTTCTATCTGATGGAGTCTATTTCTCTCTTTTTATCTTCTTTCCAAAGCAGTGCTTCTGGAGATAACAATTATTTGTTAATCGTCCACAGTTCATTCTCAACTTATAAGCTAGAAGGCCTGGAACACGTCTTTGTCCCCTCTTTTTCCTCTGTCTCGGTTCAATATCTAGAATCCCCAAGTTCTGTAGATCTGAAATATTAAGTTTCGGATAGTCAGCAACTTCTGAATCCTATAGGTCTGGAACGTCTAGTTCTGTACAATCAGGCACTCACGGGTTCTTGTTAACCTTGAGCAACGACTTATTTTTCCTTCTTAAGGAAAGTTATCTTCCAAGAATTCAACATTCTTTGGTACCAATATGTGACACGCACTACTGTTATTTACAGATCTATTGGATCTACACTCTACAGTCTTAGGTCCTGACTGACCCACTTTGGATTTGGTATTTCAACACCTGTCATACTATCCCATTTCACAATATTTGTAGATGAGATCTTTTACATGCTTCACATGGAGGGTTATCCTTATCTTTATGCGGAGTTTTCGTTAAGACTCGTATTAGCGGTAAGGATCGCCTTGCCCACATATCTTGGGCGTACGGATCTATGCTTGGATAATACCGTTATACTGAGGTGAGTAAGAAGCAGTCGTTTGATGAACGATGATTCATATTCTCCCCCTCTATCACTATGAATTCCTCAATCCGTAGTCTTTTCAACTTTTGCTTTGAAGCGATCATCCGCTTCAACAACTTCATCTTTGCTTTTCAAAAAACAAAGGAACCAATATGTTGTACCATCATAAATGAAGGTCACACCGTGCTTGTCTCCCCCCTCTATTTTGTACAAGCTTCAAATCACTCATGTATGTGTTTACCAAGTTATAGAAGAGCGATACTTCTTTCGCTATTCCTTTTGAAGAAACGGAAAGGTGATTTTGCCTTTTCGACTACCTTATACTGATTTTGAGGGTTTATGTCGACAGACGACAACAATCTCAACTTAGTTAGCTTTTGAATGACTTTCTATTTAACGTTTCTTAATCTATGAAGGCATAGACGCACAAATTACAAATATATCATTTTCTTGGCTACATATGTACTGTACCATTCTTAGTTATTACAGACCTGTTGTACTAGACTCAAGCTAGTTTGACCAACAACGTTATTGAACCAAGTTTGGGACATATATCACCTCTTATTAGAGTGATCCCATTCCCTTAAGTCCTTTTGAGGACGACCTCTTCAACTTCTTCTAGTTTAGAAGTGGCGTTGCTTCATATGAACAACCTCTTGCCCGTGGTTTGGGCATAACCAGATCGTATGAGATCTAGATACTCTGGCTCACTCCAGTTGCCTTGGCAAACTGAGTGTCTAATTTCCTTTCTGCCTTTCTTTTAGCCTTTAAATCATTTGATATCTGGAAACTCTGGCCCACTTCAGTCGCCCGTAGACTTCGTATGACTGAGTGTCCAATATCGTCCTGTCATGCAACGGATATGGCCCACTCCAATCACCCGTAGACTTTGTATGACTGAGTGTCCACTACTATCCTGTCAAAAGACGGATCTTCTGTCGAAAACGGTGACAGGTTTATCTCTAGTCCTTATCCTTAGTCCTCTTCCATTGCTTAGGATTGTCCATAAATCCAGTTTATTACAATCTAAGTCCATTCTTTTTAGGTCGTTGTTTATAACCGTTCAATCATAAACGGGAAGATAAGTGAGATTAAACTTCTGATTTTAAAGTGTAGAGAATATAAGTCTTAACAAAACCACCTCATATTCCTAGTCTTGCTTTATTCACTTTTATTCAGAAATTATCTTTTAATCTCAATTTTAACAAGGAATAAAAGGTTAACTCATACCTTGGAATATGGCCCACACCAGTCTCTTCGTTGAACTGAGTGTCCATATCCTCCTTACCATTCTTCGGATCCTTTGTCTGGGACAGATGTAGACATTCTGCTGCAAAGATAGAACATCATCTTCAGCCTTATCCTCTTGTCCCAGTTGACATATTCAACCTCTCGTGGGCGCTTGTTTCAACCACTCTCGGGAGTGGTGAAAACAACTCTTCTTTGACCCTTAGCCTTGCTAGAATGACTATCAGCAGTATCTTCAAGCTCATCATTAGAGACAGATATCTCCTCTTTGACGGAAATAGATCTGTAACTTTCGTCAAAGAGAGATCCAAAACTAGAACCATATTTGTTGACAGAGACAGTGTTAAAACTGTTTATAGAACTTTCAATAGAACTGGTTTCAACAAGAAAGCCACAACCAGATCTGGGACTATATCTATTGACATACATCTTTCTAGCACTAGTATAATAATGTCGTAAGATTGTGGGTTACACAATGGATGTACGGGAATAGTATACAACTACTACTAGTGATTCGAAAGGATAAACAATAATGAATTACAATACAACAGGCTTGAAGCCTAACAAGAGTTGTGACAACAACATGCCTTTGAGGTCTTGATCTTTGTTCTTGGATCAATCTTGGATTCTTGGATCTTTAGATCTTCTGTCTACTGCAGCACACCCCTTGATCTTTATATCCTGAAACCAAAAGATACTAAATCGAGTAGCGTTACAAGGGCGCTGCTGAGTCGAGTGATATTCACTATGTCCTTAAGACATTATTGTCCTATATATATCCTTTTACGATATGGGCAATTGTCTCCCAAGATAAAACAACAATTAAACAAATGAGCAAAATAAACTCAAGTGTTTCTCAACAAGAACCTTTGAGTGTGTGAGAGATATGCTAGAGATGAAGAAGTTCATAAAAACCTGAACTATATAAGAGTGAGGTGTGTTCTACAATTGAGTCAAGGGCCTCAATTTATAGTGTGTGTAATATTACCTCTCATCTAGCCAACTAATGACAATCAATGGCCATGTAATAACACTTATTGAGAGGTGTTATTCAGCCAAATAATGGTTGAATTCAAATGCCAAGTAATGGAGGATCATTTATCCAAAACCAGCCCAAAAGTCAGAAACTTCACATCTTCCGTCGACCATTTTGCCTCTGAAGCTCCGCGGCTCCAGTAAGTCACCGCCACCAAGGTGCCGCAGCGCTCCGGCGCCGCGGCTTCAACGGTGTTGCGACGCGGCCCTTCACGGCTCCGCATCAATTTTTGACTCGTTTCATCTTTTACACATCGTACATCTTCTTTCATTTACCAACGTGGAACACGTGTCATTTAACCAACAACCGTCCATCATTTCATGTCCCTAACGTTTACTCACGTACCAATATCTCTTTCACTAATGAAATTTACAATATTTGTCACTACGTGTGCACATGTGTGAAAACGACGTTTCCGACGTGCGAGACCTCAATTGTTCGAGTCATAAATAATAGTTTAAACTTAATTTCACATTATTAAATTTCCAACAAACCTTCCTCCACTTGTGCAAACGTATTTGAAGGCGTCAACTCTAAATCCGCATTCGTAAAATGTGCAACAATATTTGGAGCATCGATAGTACCATTCTCACCAGGCTCGTAACACAGACCAAAAGTTCCTGAAGGATCGTCCTTCTTAGCAGCATTGATAGAATCCATCAACATTGATTCCAAATTCAAGTAAAAATTGTTAGGCAGAAATAATGTCGTGCCTGAATCAATTATAATGTTACCTTGGACATCGCCACTACCAACAATAGCAGGATAAAACTTAGAAGATTTGAATTTCAAAGTCCTCTTCCCGACACTCACACCTTCCTGATTTAGATAGTAGAATGTAGACAGATTTTTTAAAATCAAGGGAGTTGAAATGACTCAGGGACTAGACACGACAGCACTGTCACCAAACTTGATGCGACTAGTTGCATTTGAATTGATTGATGATAATTCCAATGGGATCAAACAATAAGAGAATTTTCCTTTGATTTGTTAATTCATTTGGTTGACAATCTAGGCATTGCCACCACCTAAGTCAATGATGTCAGAAGTCACACTAGTGAACGTGCATGTCCACAACCAAAGACAATGTTAGCAATTGAGACATTCTCACCGGAAGTAGAAGCAAATGTGAAAGTTTTGTTAATATTGGGTTTGTTGTTGTGACATTTTGTTCAACATATCATTTTTAGTACTAAGTTAAAGTTAAGAAATGTTGGACCAAATGTCACAACATTCAGACCAACATTTATGTGACTAACAATTTTGTCTTACTTCACAGACCGAAGGAAATCTCGTGAAAATTTTACCATGATGGAAAAGTGACTTGGAAAGGTGATTAGAAGTTGATTAAAAACGAGGAAAGAACAAGTCAAAGATGTTGCTAAGCTTGGGGAACAAGTCCAAGAAGTTAGAGGACTTTACCTCATGATATTCTCCAACAAACTTTATCGACTTTCCACCTTTCCCTCAACCTCTACAACAAGTCGATGAACTTTTCAATGAAGACTCTCTACTATAAATAGAGAGGGAAGAAGAGTGAATCGACATCCAGAATAAGATTGCAAAAATATCAAGAGAGCTCTCGAGAATTCATCTCAGAAAATTGGATCGCAAGTGTTGCCTGAACGTGTCGACAACATTCTGTCCAACATTATAATTGCTGCTTAGATTCTAGATTTGTTCTTTATTGAAGCAATTATAATGAGATGTTGTCTATGTCTATTTTGGTAGATTTTTCAGGCAGAAGTTATCTGCGACTTCAATTTTTTATTTCCTTTTGTTTTATTTTGTAAAATTGTAAAAGAAGGAATTTCTTCAATTCTATATACATATATACAATACTTTCGGTCACTGACCGTCATAGGTTATATAATCAATATAACTTATGTAAATATTAAACTTTTGTGTTCTTTATTATTTCCACTGCAATTTACTCTTCAAAAGTTTTTCTGTTTTATCGAAGTGTTGTCACATGTGACTGACAATATTGTTGCCGACATTTGCAAACTGTATTGACATTCGATTTATTTTTACTTTCAGTTTATTTTTATTTTCATAGCCTACACCGGGGCTCAACAAGTGGTATCAAAGTTGGGACATGTCAACTACCGCAATCTGGAAAAATTTGTATCATATGAAGTGGTTAGAGGCTTACCCAACCTTAGCCAAAAAGGTAAAATAGTCTATGCAGATTGTCTACAAGGTAAGCAAACCCGTGTTTCCTATAATGTTATCCAGAATGACAGACAACATTCAAGTACGTCTCACTGTTTTCAATTATTGCACATGAATCTTATGGGTCCAATTGAGGTAGACAGTTTAGGAGGCATGATGTGTTCCTATGTGATAGTAGATGATTTTAATCGATACTCTTGGATATATTTTTTGAAAGAAAAATCACAATTTTTGTACATGTTTAAAATTTTGCACTCTAGAATTAGGAACTTGTTCTATTCTCCAATTTTTCGGATTATATTCGACTATGGAAAATAATTTGAAAATAGATCCTTCACAAAATTTTGTGAGAAAAAAGGAATTTTCCATAAGTTGTTTTGCTTCCAAAACTCCTCAACATAATGGGGTAGCAGAAAGGAAGAATAGAACATTGCAAGAAATGGCTAGAGTTATGCTTAATTCTAAAAAATTGTCAAAACGTTTTTGGGCTGAAGCCTTAAATACTGCTTGTCACATCACTAATAGAGTCTACCTAAGGTCTGGAACAAAAATAACACCCGATGAGATTATAAATGGAAAGAAACCTAACTTGCGTTACTTTCATATTTTTGGGTGTATTTGTTACATTTTAAATGATAGAGATCAATTGACAAAGTTTGACTATAAGAGTGGCAAAAGAATTTTTGTTGGCTATTCCCAAAATAGTCATGCTTACCGAGTATACAATCTAAGGTCCAAAATTGTACAAGAGTCGGTAAATATTATTTTTGATGATGTTTTTTATCTTACATGAAATACAATTGAAAATAACATTATAGTGTTAGTGAAAAATATGAACTACTGAAGAACCAGATGTTGCCCCAAATGTTACCACATCCAAAGCAACATTTGAACCTGAACCAAAGATCACAGAAGGTGCGGATGAGGAGTCAAATACTGAATTGCTAGATCAAGTTCGAAGGGACCCCTCATCAATGATTAAGAAGAATTATCCAACATGTCAGGTGATAGGGGAGTTTTTTAGGGAATTAGAACAAGAGGGAAAGAACCACTCAATTACAGAGATATGATAAGGTATGTGTGTATGTTTATCATATACCAAAAGGTTAGTCTTTCTCATATATCTACTGTAGAACCAAAAAATGTTTTAGAAACACTTAAAGATGATTTTTGGATTCAAGCAATGCAAGAAGCGCTTGAACAATTTTCTCGAAATGAAGTCTGAGAGTTAGTTTCACGTCCAAATAATACAAATGTAATTGGAGCTAAGTAGATTTTTAAAAATAAATAAGATGAATCGGGAACCATTGTTAGAAACAAAGCTCGTCTAGTTGCACAAGGTTATACTAAGGTTGAAGGAATCGATTATGGTGAAACCTTCGCACCTGTGGCCAGAATTATGGTGAAACAAAGCTCGTCTAGTTGCACACTAACTCTATTTAATGGCCTGCTAAACTATGTGAGATTTTGGGCAAGAGTTCTTTATTAATCTAGAGGGAAGGGTTAGACACTCTCTAAGATCCGCTAACCTGCAGTTGTCTGTTCAAACATAGGTTAATTATTATGTTAAAGAAAATGCATGCTTTGAAAATATGAAGTTTCATAAAAAGATGTTGTAAACAATTATTTAAAAGATATATTGTGACAATAATTTGTTTATAAAATGCATATGAGGATTTATGTGTTAAGAAAGTATTTAGTAAGAAAGAATGTCTTAGCTATGTGAATGGTTATGCAAGTGAAAATTATTAGGTGGTTTAGCATAACTTAAACAATGTAGGGCAAGCCTAAAATAATTAACTTAAGGGGAAGCAAATTTCTAGCGTCAAACTGCTTTCTAATGGCGACTCAAAGCTTAGCTATTCTAAGTATACAACTGATAATGTAATGTTAGAAAAATAATTTACGATAAATAAACGGGAGGAGAATAAAGAATTAATAAAGACGACTCGAAGGAGTGACGATGTCATTCCGCTTGTGGTTTTGGAATTTTCAATGCGAATAGGATGATGCACATAAATGCGGGTCTTCATTTGACGAAAGTCGCGATGAGTCTCGTAGTGAGACTCTTCATTTGGCTCCGATGCGTTTCATGTAAAAATAAGAAAAGATAAGGATTAGTAAATGTCCAAATTATCAACGATGCAAACAGATAAAGGGCTCATGTAAAATTAAATGCATATAATATTCAATCCTTAGTAAATTGTGATGGCCCAAATTGAAATGTCGAACCCGAAACTGGAAACTCAACATCACATAACCACGACACTGGACTTAAATACCAACAGTAAGCGAGAGCAAAGAAACAGGCACAAGTTCCGTAATATGACCCAAACATCTTGGAAATTGATAACAGAGTAATATATAGACTTAATACATGATAATTCAAATGCAAGACCCAGATATTGATAGAACAACACTTAATCAAACTAAAATAGGCCACACGATCGCATATCATGCTAATCAACCAAATTATGTTTATCTAACATTTTTAGCCACCATTTAATTGAACCAATCTATATTTAACTAAAAGGGTTGCAAATTAACACACTGATCCATTTGGAACCATCTGAACAACGCATACCTGATCAAATAATTCTTAAAACTAACAATGTGTATCTGAGTACACAAAAATAGATCTGAAAATTATGTTGTTATTTAACAGGTGAAGGTAAACCCAAAGACGTAGTTACTCCTTTAAATCTCAACTACGACTAAGACAGCTCAACGTTATTATCACACCAGAATAACAAAGTAACTGATTCATATTATGATCTTATTAAATAGAATAAACCCAAACTCACGTATTCTGATGAATCACAAATGAATACCAATCAAAGAACAATATAGGCATACATAAAGACAACATGGAAGCAAGAGAGGTTTTAACGGACACAGCAACATGAATGAACTAACATATGTTTAACACATAAACACACATAAAATACAAAATGAACTGAGAGGGATTTGAGTTATCTTCTTCGGGCAGCGAACCGAGGCAGCGTATCAAATCGTCGATCCACTCGAAAGATTTATTGCGATGCGATTGAAAGGGAATGAAGCTCTTCGTTAATTTATTTCTGAATTTCTGTTTTATGTTATAGATGCTATTCGGATTCTGGATTGATATTGAAAGGGCTTGTTATTGTGAGAAGATGTGGGTGTCTCCTATTCTCCCAATTTTCTCTGGATGTCTATTGCATGTGTTGAAAGATTAATATATAGCCCCAATTTAGGTTCAAAAATCAGTACCAAAATCTCACTGATTCCTTTCCTTGTTTGGTATGATTTTGAGCAATTTCTGGTGATTCTTATTGCGATTTTGGTTTATCGTAAGATTTACATTTCTATTTTGATAATCTTTTATTGTAAGGGTGATTTTTAGGGGGGTGATTTATTATGATTTCATGGTTATGATAAGGGATGTGTGTGTCGATTTGTAGTGACAACCGGATTCTCCAACCGGAAAAATTCGACGAGACTTGCGGCGACCCGTTGAGGGTGAGGGATGTGATGTGATGTGCGGCTGATTGGTTTTTTAGGTTTGTGTGTGTTTTAGTGTTTTCTTTTTTTTAGGTCTGTGGTGAGGGTTGGATGAAATAACAAGGGAGTGGGCTGTGATTTTGGGCCACGGGTTGAGGAATTGGAGAAGGGGATTTGGGCTGGTTGGTTTTTGGGCCAAGGAAAGGGTTGTCCGAAAATGGGGCAAGGGATTGGACTGGTTGTTTATTAATGTTTGGGTAGAGTTTAAGTGTATTTATTTTGGGTAGAATTTTAGGTATTTTATTAGTATGTATTATTATTATTAAAATTATTCTTGCGGTATTTAAAAAATAGTTTAATTTTATAGGTAAATGATTAGAAGAGAGAGTCAAAATTGGATGTCAACAACTTGTCCCTCTTTGGCTGAAGACGATAAAAGAGTTTTCGGACAAAGACGTTGACTTATATTCAATTTTGTCTCGATCTTCGGAATTAGAATAAAGATTAAGAAATACATGGGCAATTGAAAGCGAAGCTAGCGCAGATTTAGAAGTTATTCCAGTGTCGAATTATGATGACACTGAGTGACCGTGATGATAGAAAATGCGGGGCGGACGAGGATTCAAAATTTGTCCCAGTATCGAAATATGATGACACTTGGTTACTGTGATGCTAAACACTAAAGGCGGGCTGACGTGAATTCAAAATTCTGTCCAAGTATCGAATTATGATGATACTGAGTGACTATGATGATAGAAAATGACATTGGGTTGTTTGTGGTGAAAAATTAAGAAACGGCTGACACGAATTCAAAATTTTGTCTCAGTGTTGAATTATGATGATAATGAGTTTTGTGGTGTTGGAAAATTAAAGGCAAGGCTGACAAAGATTAAATTTTGTCCCAGTGATGAATTATGATAACACTGGGTTACTATGATGCTACGGGCTGACACAGATTTAAGATTTGTCCCAGTGTCGAATTATGATGACACTGGATGATTGTGATGTCAGAAAATTAAAGGCGGGACTGACGCTGATTCAAATTTTTTGTCCCAGTGTCGAATTATGATGACACTAAGTTATTGGTGTTGTGGGATGGCGGAGGAGAGTGGATCGACGTTCGAGACCGCTTTTGCCCTTTGTTGGGAAGACTGCCCCCCTCCCCCCAACAAATTTCCTTAGCTCGCTGTAAGAGAAAATTCCACGTTGCACTCCTGCTCTTTTAAATTAAGATACCTGCATGCTAAAGCTTAAGAAAAAGTTAGTGCATAACTGTTAAGGAAAAAAATGATAAAGCATGGATATATAAGCAATGTGATTCTGAGAGTAGAGATGTTGTCATGGGTAGCGTGTTGTCGATGATGTTGACGGTATTCTTGTGTTAATGTGATGTTGCCAATGCTGCAACTGGGAATATTGACATGTTGTCCTTGCACAGACGTGGTGCAATTGCTCTTGTAAATTGAGGGTTTTGTAGGCTAAAGCTTAAGAAAAAGTTAGTGCATAACTGCTAAGACAAAGTAATAAAACATGAATATATAAGAAATGCGATCAGGTGGATAGAAATATCATCCTGTGTAATACGATGGCGTTGTTGTTGATGACGTCATTGTGTTGATGTGATGATGCAAATGACGAGATATTGTTCTTGCACGAACATGATGTCACTGCGAATACTGATATGTTGTCCTTGCACAGACGTATTACAACTGCTCTTGTAAATTGTGAATCCTGTAGGCTAAAGACCAAGAAAAAATTAATGCATAAATGCTAAGATAACGTAATAAATGCACGAATATATAAGAAGTGCGATCAGGTGGATAGGAATATCATCATGTGTAATGCGATGACAATGTTATTGATGACGTCATTGTATTGATGTGATACTGCAAATGCTGAGATGTTGTCCATGCCCAGACGTGTTGAATACTGCAAATGCTGATGTCGGTCATGCCCAGACGTGCTGGATGTTGCGAATGTTGATGTCGTCCATGCCCAGACGCGCTGAATGCTGTGAATGTTGATGTCGTCCATATCCGGGCGTGCTGAATGCTGATATCGTCCCTGCACGGACTTGCTGGATGTTGTAATGCTGAGATGTCGTCCCTGCACGGACTTGCTAGATGTTGTGAATGCTGATGTCATTCCTGCACGGACTTGCTGGATGTTACGAATACTGAGATGTCATCCCTACACGGACTTGCTGGATATTGCGAATGCTGATCTGTCGTCACTGCACAGACTTGCTGGATGCTGCGAATGTTGAGATGTCGTCACTGCATGGACTTGTTGGATGCTATAACTACTGAGATGTCATCCTTGCACGGACTTACTGGATGTTGCGAATGCTGATGTCGTCCCTGCATGGACTTGCTGGATGCTGCGAATGCTGATGTTGTCCCTACACGGACTTGCTGGATGCTGCGAATGCTGATGTTTTCCCTGCATGAACTTGCTGGATATTGCGAATACTGAGATATTATCCCTGCACGGACTTGCTAGATACTGCGAATGCTGATGTGTCGTCACTGCACGGACTTGTTGGATGCTGCGAATGTTGAAATATCGTCACTGCATGGACTTGCTGGATGCAGTAACTACTGAGATGTCATCCTTGCACAACATAATACGTTTGTGAACCGCATGAAATGCCATGATGTCTTTGATCTGGGTGTTGTGCGTTTGTGAACCGCATGAGTTGTAATGATATCGTTGTTTATGCGTTTGTGAACCGCATGACATCCTTTTGATGTCTTTGATTTGAATATTATGCATTTGTGAACTGCATGGGTTACTGTTGCTTTTGATCTGGGTGTTATGCGTTTGTGAACCACATGTGTTGTAATGATGCATTTGTGAACCGCATGGCGTCGTTGTGATGTCTTTGTTTTGGATGCGTTTGTAAATCGCATGGATTGCAATGATGTCTTTACTCTGGATGTTGTGCGTTTGTGGACCGCATTGAGTTGCAATGATGTCGTTGCATAGATGATGTGTGTTTATGATCCGCATGACTGGAGTGTGACTCTGTGACTGAGCTGATGCGCTTGACTTTGTTACAGAATTTGAATTTTGATTGTTACTATTCTTTTCTGCTTCTGCTGCTCCTGTTTGATTGTTGCTGTCTTTTCTACTTCTGATGTTTCTGAAGAACTACACAATTTGAACTTTGATTGTTGCTGTCTTTTTTGCTTCTGCTACTATGAAGAACTGCAGAATGTTGTCTTTTCTGCCTCTGTTGTGGAATTTGAATTTTGATTGTTGTTGTCTTTTCTGTTTCTGCTACTTCTGCTAATATGAAGAACCTTCTTGTTGTGTTTTCTGATTCTGCTGTTGTATTTTTTGATTCTGCTGTTGTATTTTCTGTTTCTGCTTGTATGAAGAACCTTTTTATTGTGTTTTTTTATTCTGCTGTTGTATTTTCTGCTTCTGCTAATATGAAGAGTCTTCTTATTGTATTTTCTATTTCTGATAATGTATTTTCTACATCTGCTAATATGAAGAACCTGCGTTCAAAGAAAACTAGTGAATTTTTTTGGGAAGGGGTCGATTCGCATTGACTTTGTAGCTTTGATGCTCGGACGCCTGACTTGTTTGGATCTGCAACCCATGTCTGTTTTCAGGTCCCATTTTAGAATATCTCTGTGCTCTGCATCCCAAATAATTAAGTGTTTATCAGTCATCTGCTGGGTGATTATGCATTTGATCTTGTAAAGTACGTGCATTCTGCCACCTTCTCCGTCAAATACGAATCGACATTAGGTTTTAGGGGAAAAATAATAAAACCTTCAAAATCAGCAAACCATGTTAGTGTAAACAATATGCACACAAAACATCACATCAAAAGCGAGTCCTAACATGTATGAGACCTCTTTATGCCAGAGGTAGGTCTAAACGCCAGATATGCGGGATTATGATAGATTGGTTCAAGCCGTCAAATTGTAATGCTTTTGTTGGAAACGACGACAAAATGAATGTGCGTTTTCCAATTTTGGTACGTCATCTTTAGGCATGGATTTGTCTATCATTGTCACGCTACACATAATATGTTGATTTGATCGTTGGGTTGCGAAACCCGTCGATAATTTGGTGGGATTCCTAGTTGTGGTGACGATATCAAAGATCGACCCATCTAAGGTAAATGCATGCATGTCTTAAGATAAAAGGTGATATAGTTCTATCCTAAATTTGGTAAGATTTGGCTTTACTAGACGCAAGGATCCCGAGCGGACTACTCGGGTGAGAAGGTTACGCGGCCACCGGATGGTCCGAACGCTCCGTGCAAAACGCCAACTCTCTTAAATTTGAGTATTTGAAAGAAATTTACGGGTGCACAAAGCACACCTCACGTGTAGTGTGTAATGATGTGAATTTTCCGTAAGGAAAGAAATATGAGCGGAATGTCAGTTTAAAGAAAGTAATAAAAGGAAGTAGCAATTAAACATACAAAATTAAAGCAAACAATTTTAAGGCATTTAAAACAGATAAAAGCAAATAACGCCGAGCAATAATAAACCTAGATTTGCTATGGTCAAGAACCTGATTATCAATGTCCCCAGCGGAGTCGACATACTGTTGCGCCCGATTTCGACAGTGGCATATATTTCAGCGAATCCTGGTTGTTAAATAAAAAAATAAAAGTGCAAAAATAGTGCTAAAAGGGTTCGCGGAGTCGCCACCTAATTATTTTGGTGAAT
Source organism: Przewalskia tangutica (assembly GCA_029844215.1). Lineage (NCBI taxonomy): Eukaryota > Viridiplantae > Streptophyta > Magnoliopsida > Solanales > Solanaceae > Przewalskia > Przewalskia tangutica. Next base: position 7,941,916 of record CM056718.1, on the reverse strand, counting down.
TAGGACACATAAATGTTAACTAGGTAAAGTCATCACTAACTCCATTTAATGGTCTGCTAAACTATGTGAGATTCTGGGCAAGAGTTCTATATTAATCTAGAGGGGAGGGGTTAGGCACCCTCTAAGATTCGCTAACTTGTGGTTGTCCGTTCAAACCTAGGTTAATTATTATGTTAAAGAAAATGCATGCTTTGAAAATATGAAGTTTCGTAAAAAGATGTTGTAAACAATTATTTAAAAGATGTATTGTGACAATAATTTGTTTATAAAATGCATATGAGGATTTATGTGAATGGTTATGCAAGTGAAAGTTATTAGGTGGTTTAGCATAACTTAAACAATGTAGGGCAAGCCTAAAATAATTAACTTAAGGAGAAGCAAATTTCTAGCGTCAAACTGCTTTCTAATGGCGACTCAAAGCTTAGCTATTCTAAGTATACTACTGATAGTGTAATGTTAGACAAATAATTTACAACAAATAAATGAGGGAGGAGAATAAAGAATTAATAAAGACGACTCGAAGGAGTGGCGATGTTATTCCGCCTGTCGTTTTGGAATTTTCAATGCGAATAGGATGATGCACATAAATGCGGGTCTTCATTTGACGAAAGTCGCGATGAGTCTCACAGTGAGACTCTTCATTCGGCTCTGATGCGTTTCATGTAAAAATAAGAAAAGATAAGGATTAGTAAATGTTCAAATTGTCAACGATGCAAACAGATAAAAGGCTCATGTAAAATTAAATACATATAATATTCATTTAGTAAATTGTGATGACCCAAATTGAAATTTCGAACCCGAAACTGGAAACTCAACATCACATAACCACGACACTGGACTTAAATACCAACAGTAAGCGAGAGCAAAGAAACAGGCACAAGTTCCATAATATGACCCAAACATCTTGGAAATTGATAACATAGTAATATATAGACTTAATACATGATAATTAAAATGCAAGACCCTGATATTGATAGACCAACACTTAATCAAACTAAAATATGCCACACGATCGCATATCATGCTTATCAACTAAATTGTGTTTATCTAACATCGTTTGGCCACCATTTAATTGAACCAATCTATATTTAACTAAAAGGGTTGCAAATTAACACACTGATCCTCTTGGAACCATCTGAACAACGCATACCTGATCAAACAATTCTTAAAACTAATAATATGTATCTGAGTACACAAAAATAGATCTGTAAATTATGTTGCTATTTAACCGGTAAAGGTAAACCCAAAGACGTAGTTATTCCTTTAAATCTCAACTACGACTAAGACAACTCAACGTTATTATCACACCAGAATAACAAATTAACTGATTCATATTATGATCTTATTAAATAGAATAAACCCAAACTCACGTATTCTGATGAATCACAAATGAATACCAGTCAAAGAACAATATAGGCATACATAAAGACAATATGGAAGCAAGAGAGGTATTAACGGACACAGCAACATGAATGAACTAACATATGTTTAACACACAAACACACATAAAATACAAAATGAACTGAGAGGAATTTGAGTTTATCTTCTCCGGGCAGCGAACCGAGGCAGTGTATCAAGTCGTCGATCCACTCGAAAGATTTATTACAATGCGATTGAAAGGGAATGAAGCTCTTCGTTAATTTATTTATGAATTTCTGTTTTATGTTATGGATGATATTCAGATTTCTGGATTGATATTGAAAGGGCTTGTTACTGTGAGAAGAGGTGGGTGTCTGCTATTCTCCCGATTTTCTCTGGATGTCTATTGCATGTGTAGAAAAATTAATTTATAGCCCCAATTTGGGTCAGAAAATTAGTACCAAAATCCCACTGAATCATTTCCTTGTTTGATATGATATTGAGCGATTTCTGGTGATTCTTATTGCGATTTTGGTTTATGGTAAAATTTAGATTTAGATAATATTTTATTGTATATTTTATTGTAAGGGTGATTTTTAGGGGGCGATTTATTATGATTTCGTGGTTATGATAAGGAATATGGGTGTCGATTTGTAGTGACAACCGGATTCTCCAACCGGAAAATTCGACGGGACTTGCGACGACCCATTGAGAGTGAGGGGTATGATGTGCGGCGGATTGGTTTCTTAGGTTTGTGTGTGTGTTTAGTGTTTTTTTAGGTCTGTGGTGAGGGATGGATAAAATAACAAGGGAGTTGGTTGTGATTTTGGGCCACGGGTCGAAGAATTGGAGAAGGGGATTTGGGCTGGTTGGTTTTTGGCCCAGGGAAAGGGTTGTCCGAAAATTGAGCAAGGGATTGGGCTAGTTGTTTATTAATGTTTGGGTAGAGTTTAAGTATATTTATTTTGGGTAGAATTTTAGGTGATTTATGAGTATGTGTTATTATTATTATTAAAATTATTCTTGCGGTGTTTAAAAAATAGTTTAATTTTATAGGTAAATGATTGAAAGAAAGGATCAAAATTGAGTGTCAACAATCAACATTTGAGATGAGCATGATTTGGGAACTAACTTTTTTCTTAGGATTGCAGATCAAGCAAAGTAAAGATGGAATATTTATCTCCCAGAGCAAATATGCCAAGAATCTAGTTAAGAGGTTTGGATTGAAAAATGCTAAGCAGATGAAAACTCTAATGGATCGTCGTAGAAGATATGTAAGAATAATGTTGGTGAAAATGTCGACCCAACATTGTATCGATCTATGATAGGTAGTCTTCTATATCTCACTGCTAGTCGTCCTGATATAATGTTTACTGTTCGTGTTTGTGCTCGGTTCCAAGCCTGTTCCAAAATCTCCACTTCAATGCCATAAAATATATCATTAGATATGTTGTCGGCATATGTGAGTTGGGAATTTGGTATTTCAAATATACCAATTCTAATTTAATAGGGTATATTGACTCAGATTGGGCTGGTGATGTGGATGATAGAAAGAGTACTAGTGGAGGATATTTTTATCTTGACAATAATCTTATTTCATGGTATAGTCGTAAACAAAACTGTGTCTCACTTTCAACTGCTGAATCTGAATATGTAGCAGCTGAAAGTTGTTGCTCTCAATTAATATGGCTAGACACATGTTAGACGACTATGGTTTTACTAATAACATTTTAATTTTGTATTGTGATAATCTGATTACTATAAATATTTTCAAAAATCTAGTTCAGCACTCACGTACAAAACATATTGATATTAGACATCAATTTTAAGAGATTTAGTTGAAAAACAGCTAGTCAAAATTGAACATGTTGATACTACTTATCAACTAGCTGATATTTTTACAAAAGCTATAGATCAAGAGAGATTTTCAAGTTTGAAGAAATCTCTTGGTCTGTGTAATCTCTAAAATGATTTTTTGGGGAATGTCGGTTGAAACGTTCTCTAATATTTCAGGTGACATTTACTTATAAGATATCACTGACTGATTATCGTTACTGTATGGTGCATAATTTTGGGTACACAAGTTTGATCCTCTGAGAAGAAATTGTTTAGAAAGTGATATATTTCTCTGCGATGGTAGTCAATATCATAAAAAGAGAGTATCAAAATAAGACAAAACCTTTACAAATATTTGACAACTGTGAAAATGGGCAAAGCCCGTGAAAAGATATTGTTCCTATTCTATAGGAGTATCAAGTGCTATAAAAGAATTGTGATAATGCTAAATAAGTATTCTTATTTTAACACAAAAATCTTTTTGTATGTGTTTTATGATTAGATCAACAACACGATGGAAAACTGTTACATTGATCCAGTGATTAAACTCATAAATATACATATAAAACGTGTCTTGATTTGTTGCCAAAATGAAAGGTTCTTGCGGGATCAAAATGTCATCTATGGCTAGAATTTCAATAACCAGAGTTCCAGTTGAGATTTTCATGAGGTATTCGCCTGGGATTGGAGAAATATCCGATTGGATTGTGTTGTTAGTAGCAAAGGAATTTTTCTTGAAAAATGAAACTCGTGAAAATGATCGATGGAAGGCATTTCGAATGCGGTTTGATAGAGTGTTTGATGGGTTGTAGAAAGGTGAAAGAGGAGAATCGCGGTGGATAAGATCAAGAGTGAAACCATTTCCATCACGGTCACTTATTATTTTTCGTCAAGAAACCAAAGAAAGATTAAAGAAAAATAAAAAGACTAATGTGGGAGAAATAGTGCTAGCTTTGGTATTCATCTTCGTGACAAGGGTTTATGAGAATTGATATGTTATTCAAGAATGATGAGAAAAACATTAGCTTGCTCATTTTATACGTAAAAATAAGAGAGTCGGAATGCAGGTAAAAGAATGTGGAAAGTCAAGGGAAAGATGTGAATTTGGGGATGCATTGGAAGAAATTTTGTTCAATTGCTGTCCTTCGTCTCGGCAATATGAAACCCGCGAAGATATATAAACAGATCATAACCAAAATGATTCATTTAATATATTCCATTAACACCGTGTAAATATAATACCTTACATTAATTTAGCTTTTGTTAAGAAAACACAACAAATGCTCATTAAGATAATTATTCCCATTTGAAATGATAAAATTGCTACTGCCCAGTTCACAATATTAACACGTACTTGACTTTTTGTCTTGCCGATTTTTTTTTTTAAAAAGTTTCTTTCACAAAATAAACAATTAATTTAGTGACTTATTTGAATGCAACGTTGTCATAAATTTAACTTTTGGCTTCTATTAATGAACAAATTGGGGTCGTCTGACCCCGACAACATCCAAAGTGGATTCTTTGGGAAAATATAATAATGTTAATACAACTTATCATAATAAATTAGTAAAATGAATTATCGCCTTAATTTTGTTATCATAATTAGAGTGTGTATGCGTTGAGATATATGATAAAAGTCAATTAAGTGGTGGTTAAAGTTGTTACAAGTTGTTAGAGTTAGTTAAGTTTGTTAGGATTTTTAAGAGTTGGGGTTAGAGTTAGTTAACTTTTAGATTTGGTATAATGAAATAATATTGAAAAGCTCCCACAAATATCTTCTCTCCTCATGTTTTCTTTCTTTCTCTGCTCTTCTCTTCCTTTCCTTCATATCTTGCATCAACTTCTGACTTTCTTCTTGATTAATCATGGCATATATTTGATTTAAGCTGGGAACATTCTGCATCATTAGAACCTGATTTTTAGCTTGATTAAAATTATCATTCAACCCCATTAGAAACTGCAACACTCTTTGGTACTGTAAATAATCCACAAAATCCCTCAACTTGTCACAACATGTTGGCAGTGGTATAATCGAATCATATTCATCCCATAGATCCTTTAGTCTTGAATAATACACTGATACATACGACATCCCTTGTCTTTGTGACACTATTTCCTTGTGCAACTGAAAATCCCTCGAATTATTAATTATGTCGAATCTCTCCTTTATTTCAAATTGGGTGTGAGTCCGAATTGAATAACATCCCTGTGAGTAAACTCTTACTCACATTCCCCATCAGCCACGATACAACTATGGTGTTGTATCTATCCCATAATCCCGTCAGTACTCCATCATAAGACTCTCTCTTCACAGGCCACGAATCCAATATTATTCTTACCTAACAAGACTAATTTCATCGCTCGACTCCACAAGGTATAATTGTCCATACCTGTTAGAACTACTCCAATTGACAACGATCCTGGTGCATCCGAAGGGAATAGATACAACAGATGATTGTGATCTATCACCATCGACGCACCTGCTCCAGAATCTTCAAATGTCCTAATCCTTGTGTTTATAGTTTTCTGTTTCAATTACCGTCAGAATCCTTCGCATGCAATCACTGTCGACCTCGAATCCTTCAATCGATCTCGACTCCTTCGACTTTTGATTGCTACTTTCCACTGCAATCGATTTCTCGATCTCAACTTCCTCAACACATCCGACAATCACGCAACCAGTGCTCGTGCAACCACTGCTCTGATACCATAAAGAACACCGACAATTTCTGGATCCATAGCCGAATTAGAAAGATTGAAGAAGAGTCAAGTTTGGAACGAGAAGGAGAAAAATTCCATTCAAGAGAAAGTCGATTACAAGAAGAAATGAATTGTTAACCGTCTACTAAAATATCTACATCTATTTATATTTGTAGATAATCTCCTAATTAATTAGACTACTAAACAAAGATATTTATCATAGATACTATACTATGTGCCACACCTCACTATACATATGGTGCACATCTTCTACACATTTTCTACTAACTCAACAAATACTATCTTGTTCAAAACTATCAAGATCTTGCCATCTTTTCTACCAACTTTTCACTTGCAGAAATGTTAGAATTTAACAACTTTTCACTTGCAGAATTTTCAAATTCTTCATCTTCGTTGTTTCTGAAAATCGAAACGAAAATCCATATCCAACTGGAACATGTGCGTCTCCGGACGCCATCTCTTAAGGCTGTTGAAGAGCGTGCTGGAGCTTTGAAAGCTTCTGGAAAGAAAAAAGAATGTGAGTTATAACTTGTATATTCATGTGAGTAGTTTTTTCTGTATCATCTACATCTACTATATATGGATGACGAATGTTTGATGTTGTTTAAAGAATCATGTTGGTATTAATTTAACAGGCTTTCTATGCCAATAAGAACAAAAGAAAAGCAACCCGAACATTTTCTCTTGAACTTGTTTGACTTCAGCTTACAAGTCCTCAGTTTTTTTGGATGTAAAGCCATGGGATGACCACACTGATATGAAAAAGTTGTTCAAATGGAAGAAGGATTGTTCCGGGGAGAAAAAAGTATGATGGGTTTGGGTGCGATTTTGTATAGGATTTGGTATTTATACCTTTTACTAAAAAGTCACACAAAATTCAGATTGTTTAAAATTCTGATTGTTTAGCAAATTTTTGAATATTAAAAGACTTTTTGTTACTTGTTTAAAATCCTGATTGAATACCATTAGATTTGGACAAAATCTTTAAAAATTATAATAGTCTTGATTAAATACGACAATACTTATTTAGATTATTTAAAAGTCTGAATTGAATAACACAAATTTATTTATCCCAAAATAGTCTTTTAAAATCGCAATGGAATACACGACATATTCATTCCAATCTGACTATTTGAGATCCAATTATGTGTTTTACAGTGCTTTAAAAGGGTTTCGATTTTGAGCACATCAACGGCTAATTTTTTGTCAGACCCACCAAAAAATATAACCACAGCTCAAATTCCTGTCTTCAGTGTTGAAAATTGTACGCTCAAGGTAACTACATTTCTTTGTTTCAAAGTCGTATTTATTTGTTATTTTATTCGTGAAAAGAGCCTATAGATTGAAATTAGACATTCTTCTTTGTGTCATTGATTGTTAATTTGGTGGTTAAGACTATTGTGCTATAGTGTTACTGAAATTACTATTTTCATTTAGTTTACCAAGTGTGTTATATTGTTACTGAGATTATTTTTACAACCTGGATTTTCAACTCAGAAAAGAAATACTTTTTTTTATGCTAATTTACATCTGACGTGAAGTCCGTTAGTCGAACTGGAGTCTATCGGAAACAACCTTTCTCTCTGTACCCCTCTACAGGTAAAAGTGCGTACATCTTATCCTCTCCAGCACCCCCACTTTGTACTTTGTGGGATACACTAGGTATGTTGTTGTTTGTGAAGTCTGTTAGTCGAGAGGGGCATATCTGCACCACTTGGCTAACGGTAAGGGCATTTTTGTGCCAAAAAGCAAACGGGGGGCATAATCGTTCTATTTTGAATAGTTCAGGGACATATTTTCTTCACTTGACTAACGATAAGTGTTTTGTTGCCAAAAAGCAAACCGAGGGCTTAATTGCTCTATTTTCAATAATTCAGAGGCATTTTTGGTCCTTTTTCCTTTATTTATACCAAAAGAAATTATAAAATGGGTTTCCTACTATATGCACCGGATAGTCTTTTTCGGTGTTCAGTACTTGCGTTGGAGTTGTCTAATCTGAATTAGCACTGGGAAGTTCTACTTTGGGGGTTAAAACACTCACTACCAAAGGTGACTCCATTTCCAGGCTCAAGCAAGAGACCTAGGGGTACTTACCTCCGCACCACATCCTTTGGTCGTATGCACATTATAGTTCGAGATACAGTAACTATTATGCTCCAATTCTAGCTTGTTGGGGTTGGCTGCATGAATCCTCATAGTTTGAGGCATGCTTCAGATAATTTACTGTGTTAATTCTATTTGTTTCACCTATTTATTTCCCAATTTCCTTAATTTGGTTATTCTGTCAAATATCTAGTTGTCAAGTTACTCTTTATAGGCAGATAAGAACTTGTATGATGAATGGTTGTCTTGTGCGATATCTTTGTTTTCATTACTACTTGCAGCCGATTCTGTTTCTTACACGACATTTCTTATAGCTACATAGGTTTGATTCTGTAGAATTCGGCTCATTTTCTCATTGAATGAAACAAGTCAAATTGGAATAAACAATTCATGCTTTAACTTGTAACTCCTTCTTCTTTTAAGGTAAAGTATCATTAAAACAGCACCTAGTTCGTTCATTGAGGTTTGAAATACAGAAAGCAAACTCAAAATCTTGCACATGCAAGGAGTTGAGGAATTCCGTCAGAGTAACAACTTCATATACATTTGTCATCTCACACAAGTGTGCTAAAGTAAAGATGCATTTGTTTTTGAAGTTCCACAAGGTTTCATTTCTTCCTTCAAAAATCCTTTGCTTTCTCTCCTTCCAAATTACATAGTTGCGGGGATAGTATCCCAAAGTGTTTCATGTCTCTGTTTAGATCTTTCCTGTGCCAGCAGAGAAGTCAATTTCTCGTTCTTTCAGGTAAACACCATTTTACCCCCATAAAGTTCATAAACATATGCCAAATTCATAGTTTTACTAAGTTCCATAGCCTAGGAAAATCTGTTTGCGGTAATACACTCACTCTGACACTCTCCACCTACCCCGCGTTAGTGGGGAGCAGGGTAATCTCTTTAAGCCTCTCTACGATCTCCAAAAGTTCATGCACCTATGTTTTATTGAATTCTACCAAAAGAATATGATTGAATATTCTATGATATGCACCTGATATGTTCGAGACACATCCCTGCTAAATAAATTGCTTGTATTTTTCCTGTTTGTTTCACCTGCTTTTATTTACCAGTTTCATTGGTTCTTATTATTTTGAATCGTCAAATTTCTATTTATATCAGGTAGAGTTTATATGGGAATTGTTGTCTCCTCAATATTAGTATCTGTCTACAATTTATGACAACCATATTTCAATTGCAAGAAAGCAAATAATGCTTTGTGATTTTGTGTGTGCTAAACTTTGCCTTATCTTTAGTATGTATATAAACTTAAAGATACCTAAATCAGTTCAACTGCAGCATGCTATATGATTGTATCCTTATTAATTGTGTCTTTACTTGCTGATGGAAGATCCATTTACCATGAAGTTTTAATAGACTTGTTGAAAGTGAAACAGCCTCTTTTATTATAAGTTAAGCAAACAAGTATGTGAGCTTGAGCCTTATTCAGCCGAAGCCCAATACTACTACCTGACTTGTTTCTTGGTTTTGGAGCATATAGTCAGTCCCTTGTTACTGTCTAATCAGGGAAGTCATCTAAGGCAGATCCAACATTTGAAGTTTATGGGTTCTAATGACCCCTCACTTGCCTCCGAACGCACAACCCATTTATGCTACTGGGTTCCTAGTATATTATGTGTACATATTCAGTGAATTTCTCAACACATATATGAAGTTTGGGCCAAAGTACTGGGTTCTGCCAGACCCATACCATATGTTGTACATTCGCCTATGAAGGCGACCTTTGATGATATAATTGAAGTTTTTTTTTTGGGTGACAAGAACACATGATCTTGAGCAAGAAAAGAAGATAGTAAATATCGATAAGGGGAAGCCTCTTTCTTATTTGTTTAGGGATAGGGAGGATAGTGCGTGGTCATTCAAGTGGTTTTTGCCCTTACTTTTGTTGTAAAATTTTGTTTAACGAAACAGGGATGGAAGAACTGAAAGGATAGACCAAAGAAAGCTTAGTGCAATGTTTGTCGAGTCGATTGTTTGACACTCTCTCCTTAAGGCAAAATTACCCCCGTATATAATGGCTTACGGTAGATGGGTAATAGCCTCCCAAGATAAAACGACAATACTTTCTCAAGCACAAGCCAAATACTTGAGAATCCTTGTAGAAGAAACAAGAACTCTTGATTGCTAGAAGAATAAGAGAAGCTCTCAATAATTTCAGAATGATCTAAAATCTGAAATTGAGACTCCTATTTATAGTTGCAAAATTGTGATCCACGTGCCATGTGAATGCTTTAAATGGGGTACATTGATCTCTTCAAAAGTCACCTAGTTCATGCCAAGAGTTGGCTGAACTTTGGCCTTTTTAAGGAGTGTACATTCAGAAAATTCTCTGAATTTTTGTTCACTGTACCGTCAGCGCCGCGGTCCTTAACTGGAGGCGCGCGGCGCTAATTCGACAGAAATCATCCTCGAGTCACTGGACGTTAGGCGCCGCGACTCCTGACCGAGGCGCCGCAGCCCTTGACCATGTAGCGCCGCGGCGCTGGCCTGTCGTGGCTCGGCGCCACGGCTCTTCCCTATTTTTTCGTATTTTGCACATTTCTTATTTACTTATACCGTCGTGGGAGACACATTAATTTGACCAATTAAACGTCCATCCTTACATAACTTAAGAACACTTGACATGTGTACCAACATCTCTTTCACAACGTGAAATTTAGCTAGACGTTGTACGACATATTCATGTGTATGAAAATCGTATTTTCGACATACGGGCCCCCATGTGTTCAAGTCATTAAGAACGGGATCTCCAATCAGTATGGTTGGGTTACCACCGTATCGGTCCTTATTGCTGGGGTTTTAAGTCCATTCCCCTAGACAGGCAATACATCTGATAATTGGATAATTCCTTAGTCAAAGGGTCAGCTATATTCTCCTTTGATTTTATGTAATCGATGGAGATAATACCCGTGGAGATCAATTGCCTAACGGTCTTATGTCTCCGACGTATGTGCCGAGATTTGCCGTTGTATATGCTACTTCGTGCCCTTCCTAATGCCAACTGACTGTCGCAGTGGATCATCACCGAAGGTACGGGTTTATCCCAACAAGGGATATCCTCCAAGAAGTCATGAAGCCACTCAACTTCTTCACCTGCTTTTTCTAAAGCGATGAACTCCGATTCCATGGTGGATGGATCGGGCGATACAAGTTTGTTTGGAGGACTTCCAGGACACAACCCCACCACCAATTGTAATCACATACCCACTGGTGGACTTGGTGTTCCTTATATCGGATATTCAGTTTGCATCACTGTACCTCTCTAGTACAGCTGGATACCTCGAGTAATGTAATCCGTATGACATTGTATATTTCAAATATCGGAGTATTCGATTAAGCGCTTTCCAATGGTCATGTCCGGGATTGCGTGTAAACCTCGCCAATTTATTGACGACATAAGTGATATCATGTCGGGTACAGTTTGTTACATATACATATTACCTGTGCATATCGCTCCTGGAGCACTGGTGCACCATGATTCTTGTCAATGCATCCATTGGTGACCTTAATGGCGAACAGTCAAACTTCTCAAACTTTCTCAAGACATTCTCTATGTAATGAGATTGAGACAGCACTAGTCCGTCAGATGACTTAGAAATCTTAATTCCTAAGATGACATCTGCGATACCCATATCCTTCATGTCAAAACGTTGTTTCAACATGTTCTTTGTTTCCATGATCAAGGCTCGACTACTACCTGTGATCAACATGTCATCTACGTAGAGGCAGATCATGACGAAGGAGTCAGAGTTTCCTTTCACGTAGACACACTTATCACTAGGGTTGCACAAAACCCTCGGACCGGACCGGACCGAGGACCGAAAATCCAGAAAGGTCAGATCGAAGACCGGATCGAAAAATTCGGTCCGGTCCGGTCCAAGTTCGGTCCGGTCCGGTCTGGTCCAAGTTCGGTCCGGTCCAATATACACTAAAAACCGAAAAAAAACCTCGGACCGAGGACCGAATTTTCAGAAACGTAGGACCGAAGACCGGACCGAAAAATTTGGTCCGGTCCGGTTCGGTCCAGGGGTTATTTTCGGTCCGGTCCATTTTTTGTGCAGCCCTACTTATCACACTTGTTAATGGAGAAACCTTTTGACAGTAGTGTACTATCAAATTTTTCATGTCATTGTTTTGGAGCTTGTTTCAGCCCATACACGGAGTTGATAAGTCTACAAACTTTCTTCTCCTATCCTGGAACTACATACGCCTCGGGTTGTTCCATGTATATTTCTTCTTCCAAATCACTATTTAGGAAGGCTGTCTTAACGTCCATTTGATGGATTTCAAAGTCATGCAGTGCTGCAATGGCAATGAACACCCTTTTATGGAAGTCATTCTCGATACTGGGGAGTACGTGTCGAAGTAGTTAAGGTCTTCGGTTTGTCGGTATCCTTTGGCTACCAACCTAGCCTTGTACTTGTCTATAGATCCATCAGCTTTGTACTTACGTTTAAGTACCCACTTGCAACCTAGTGGTTTATTTTCCGGAGGAAGATCAACCAACACCCAGGTGTGATTTTGCATAATGGACTCTATCTCACTTTTTATAGCTTCTTTCCAAAGCGGTGCTTCTGGAGTTGACAATGTCTCTGCAATTGTCCATGGTTCATTCTCAACCAAGTAAGCTAGAAAGTCCGGCCCAAAAGATTTCTCTTTCCTGGCCCTTTTACTTCGCCTAGGTTCTGTCTCAGGACCAGTTGGATTCTCATCCACATCTGTATCCCATTTGGTCAGAATCGTCAGATCCCGGGGAATCATGGCTCCTTTTGCGCGAGTCGACTTCATTTTCCTTCTTAGGAAAGATTGTCTCAAAGAATTCAAAGATTTCGACTCTATTATCAGACTCCGTGAATATCCGTATATTTGACTTGTGTACCGAAAGCGATAAGCACTATCGTATTCATGTATCCAATGAAGATGCAATCTACAGTCTTAGGTCATATCTTGACCTGTTTTGGCTTAGGTACCTCGACCTTGGTCAAACAACCCCATACCCTTAGGTATTTGTAAGAGGGTTCCTTTCCTTTCCACAGTTCATATGGAGTTTTCTCCTTGCCTCTGTGAGGGACTCTATTGAGTATCATGTTGGCAGTAAGAACTGCCTCTCCCCACATATTTTGCGCAAAACCGACCGGAAGGCATGCTCATCATTTCTTTTAGTGTACTGCTTCTTGCGTTCGCCACATCGTTGATCGCGAGAGTAGATGACGCATGCTTGATGGATATGCCGGATTGGGCACATTATTCCTCAAACGGAGCTACATACTCTCCCCTCTATCGCTACGAATCGCTTTAATTTGTAGACTTAGTTGGTTTTCAACCTCGGCTTTATAGCGCTTAATGACATCGAACATTTCGTCCTTACTTTTGAGTATGTAAAGGTAGCAGTACCTTGTACTATCATCTATGAAAGTCACAAAGTACTTGTTCCCCCCTCTAGTTTGAGCGAACTTTAAATCACAGATGTCCGTGTGTATAAGTTCTAGAGGGGCAGTATCTCGTTCTATGGAGCGGAAAGACAACTTAGTAAGTTTTGCCTCTACACATACCTCACATTTGGATTGAGGGTTTATAGCGTCAGACGGCAACAACTCCAACTTTACCAATTGTTGAATTGACCGGTAGTTTACGTGTCCCAGTCTATGATGCCATAGACTGGACGACTCAAGCAAGTAAGAAGATGCACTTTCATTAATGTTACGAATTACAGACATGACGTTTAATTTGAAGAGGCCTTCACAGGCGAACCCCCTTCCTACAAACACACCATTATTTGTAATAACAAACTTACCGGATTCGAACACTACTCGAAATCCGGCTTGAACTAAAACATTAACAGAAATTAAATTCTTCCGGATGTCCGGAACATGCATGACGTTCTTCAACTTGAGGTCCTTGAGGACATCTTGAGTACTACAATGCCTTCTCCAAACACATCTGAAGTAGCATTGTTTCCCATGTATAGCTTCTTACCGGCAACTTCTGTATAGGTAGAGAAAGCGTTCCGGTCGGAGCATATGTGACGGGTTGCACCCGTATCCACCCACCACTGCTTGGGGTTTTCGACCAGATTTCCTTATAGCACGACGATCGAGAAGTCTTCACACAGATCGTCAAGGATCTTGTTTTCAACCATGTTTGCTTTGTCCTTCTTCTTTCCTTTGGCCTTTTCCTACTGCTCGTGCTTTAGCTGGCGGCAGTCTTTGATCATGTGGACAACCTTGCCACAATGATGACAATTGTCCTTGAATTTCTCGGCCCGAGTCTTTCCATCTTTCAGAAACTTGCGTTTCTTACTCGGGTTTCCTTTGGTCTCAACCAAGTTAACCTTGACCTCAGTTGTTTGCTTGCCTTTGAACAAGGTCTTCTTGTTGTCTTCATGGATATGAAGCTTGATGACAAGTTCTTCAAAACTCATTTCCTTGGTTTTGAGTTTGAGATAGCTAGTGAACTCACTCCACGAGGGAGCCAAGCAGTTTCTCAATAAGTGAAGCCACCAAGAATGATTCATTGGGCTTCATACCTTCTAGATCGAGATCATGGATGATTAACTGGAACACGTGACTGATTTGTCATTCACCATTTGGTACTTCAGAAACTTTCAGACTATAAATTTCTTAGTACCCGCATCATGAGTGTTGTACTTCTTCTGCAATAGATCCCATAACTCCTTTGCAGTATTTGTAGTGCAATATACCGTGTAGAGTGAGTTGCACAGACAATTCAGGATGTAATTCCTGCACATGTAGTCATTTTGACTCCAGGAGTCAAATTTCATCATCAGGCTACTGGTATCCTGGCCCGCCTCAACCGTGTTGTCGGTTTGGACGTCCATATTATCTCTAACAGTAGGAGGATCTTCAGTTAAGTATTTTGCCATACCTAGTACTGTGAGGTAGAACAACATCTGTTGCCACCTTTTTGAAGTTAGTGCCCACAAACTTTTCGTGTCTTTCGACTTGGAAGTTGGGAGGAATCATGGCATTCCCAATGGTTCCGAAGTTGAACCCAGTGACCGGAGCGTTGCCCGGAATAGCAGTGCCAGAGGATGTGGCATGATTGGAAGCAGTGACTTGTTCGTTTCCATTCACCATCTTTAGTTCTTCGCAATAATAATTTTTGCCTTAGGTTGTTGTAAAATTTTGTTTAATGAAACAGGGATGGAAGAACTGAAAGGATAGACCAAAGAAAGCTTAGTGCAATGTTTGTCGAGTCGAGTGTTTGACACTCTCTCCTTAAGGCAAAATTACCCCCGTATATAATGGCTTACGGTAGATGGGTAATACGACAATACTTTCTCAAGCACAAGCCAAATACTTGAGAATCCTTGTAGAAGATTCTTGATTGCTAGAAGAACAAGAGAAGCTCTCAATAATTTCAGATTTTGTATTGTTAATGGATGATCTAAATCTGAAATTGAGACTCCTATTTATAGTTGCAAAATTGTGATCCACATGCCATGTGAATGCTTTAAATGGGATACATTGATCTCTTCAAAAGTCACCTAGTTCATGCCAAGAGTTGACTGAACTTTGGCCTTTTCAAGGAGTGTACATTCAGGAAAAAAACTCTCTGAATTTTCGTTCACTTGTACTGTCAGCGCCGCGCCGCTAATTCGACAGAAATCATCCTCGAGTCACTGGACGTTAGGCGCCGCAGCTCCTGACCGAGGCGCCGCAGCCCTTGACCATGTAGCGCCGCGGCGCTGGCCCGTCGTGGCTCGGCGCCGCGGCCCTGTTACGGCTCCGCGTCTCTTCCCCATTTTCCATATTTTGCACATTTCTTCTTTACTTATACCGTCGTGGGAGACACATTAATTTGGCCAATTAAACGTTCATCCTTACATAACTTAAGAACACTTAACATGTGTACCAACATCTCTTTCACACGTGAAATTTAGCTAGACGTTGTACGACGTACGCATGTGTATGAAAATCCATGTGTTCAAGTCATTAAGAACGGGATAAACTCAATCCCACTAGGTAAATTTTCCAACAACTTTTACTTGTTATTTAAGCAGACTAGAGGCTTCCTTCAAGAGGCGGATCTAGGATTGAACCTTTAATGTTCTTAGCATTGAACCCTTATATTTTTAAAGTTATGGGTTGATACCTATGTTACATGTTTAGTGGTTTTTTACACATAAATTTATGTTCTGTGTTGAAAGTAAGTACTGGATTCAAATGAACCGGGTATTGTAACTGTGGATCCGCCCCTGTTCCCTTCGCATTTGTTTTCTCTTAATCAGTTTGCAAGCATGTTGATCCATTTATTTATTTATGTTGTTCTGAAGGGGCTCAGCATCTCCAACTGGTCTTTGTAGTGTTGCAATTCTGCATTTTCTTAGAGTTACATGGCTGACAGACATGTTGATCAACTGCAAAATACTGAACCACATATAAATTCTCCTTCTTCAAAGGATGACATGACTGCCTATGTGACTGCATTAGAAGCTGCCTTACTGCCTTGTTTGCCAGCACGAGAACTCCAAGCAATAGACCGTTCAGCTCATCCATATCATCAGAGTGAGTTATTTCAGGCTTATAGCTGTATGTACAATCCTTACCAATTTGTGTGAGTAAGTGCAAATGTTGTGTCTAGCTTCGTCAGATGAGAGTCTTTGAAGGAAAAGCATAGTGATAGATCAGAAGAAAGCAATAAGACATAAATATTATCACTTACATCTTATGTATGCAAAACTTCTGTTTTGCCTTAGAATTTTTTCTATCGGTGTTATTTTTGAAACTCTATTTCATCCTTAATTAATGTTTGGAGATTTGATAAGCTCAATCTACGTAGCAACATTTGTTTTCGAGGCTTTGCAGTTTTACTGCATTTGTAAATTTGTAGATCAATAAAGTTCTATTATAGAAATATGAATCTAACTACACTATTTCTTTTAGTATGGTGTCTTGACCAGTTTGCGTGCACCACTAATTCACTGGATACTTATACTAGCACAAGTATCGGGTAACTCTGTCCACCAAGTTTTAGACAGACATGAAGTAATCATCTACTAGTATCTTTTTTTGCCTCTGTTAAGATTTTAATTCTGGTCTTTCGTGGTCCATTCCAACTTTATTCTATGCAAGGCCACACCCTTGAGGTGTAATATGAATCCAACTAGGGGCGGAGTTAGTGAGAGGAAGGGGGTTCAATTGAATCCCCTTCGTCAAAAGATTATCTATGCAATTTGGTTATATATAAACTGTTGAATCTCTTAACATTAGGAAAAATTCTGGTGTAGAGATAAAAAGGAGGTTCAAAAGTTCCTTTACGTGACAAGTTCAAATTCCATCATGACATTCTTAGTATTTTTTTTGAATTCTCTTATGTAAACTCCTGGATCCGTCACTGGATCAAGCTAGACTATTCTTTTTCTTTTTAAACAAAAAGCTGGTTTCTTATTTGTGTTACATCTTCGAATTCGAGAGAATCGACTTGTTTTGCGTTAATGGGGCTTTGAGGGACGTCTTCTCTTTCCCTTATCAAGGCCTGGGATACCTTGATTATCTAGCTATTTGATGTGTACCTACCAATCCAATAAGGAGATAGAGTGGAAGAGATGGGAACCTTATTCTTCACTTCAAGGAGTAGAGTCGCTGCCCAACCCTACCTATATAAAAGAAAAGCATAAGAAGAGTCCGATAATGGCCGGTCTTTAAAGGCCCTTAAGAAGCTCTACCGCGAAGAGAGCATAGATAGGAATTTTCATTAACCTCTCTCTTGAAAAAGAGCATTTTTTAGTGGAGCCTTAGCACGTGAACCCATAGGCTGGAGTAGATCCTAAAGAGCTACCACTTCCTCATGAATTTCTCTTGAATCGAGATCTTTTGGCTCAACTTTATCCCCGAAGTTGTTTTGGTGGGTAAATTTCTTTAACGAAGGATGAATTTCTCTCAGAATTTCTAAATTTTCGTCTAGGTGACATTCTTGGGTGCAATATGAATCCAATTTAGACTAATGTTTTTTTGAAAAAAAATGTGCAACTTTTGGTTCGTCATTCCTTGAAGGTACAAGTTTTCAATGAATTTCATGAGTATACCGAACACAAATGGAAAATGTCACTTGAGCATTGAAATCGTAGTAAATAAGGTTATATAAATGACAGTTTCAGTAGTGCCATTACACATTAAATCAAGTCGCAAGCAACACATATGAGGGGAGATATCTTAGTTAAGAAAGTCAAATGGCATATGGCACGTGCAATTTGATTATAAAGTTAGGCGGAAAGGCCAGAGCTTTAAAATTAACGAATTGAATTTGTCATTTAGATCCATTATTCCATTGTAAACTAAATCATATATGCTAGATGCAATTTAATCTACAACTAGTCATCCGTCGTTCCTTCTCTTTGGATGAGTAGATATATATTAGAATATGTAAGTCTATTTATGGTAATATATGATTTGGTAATTATGGTAATATATGATTTGTAGTCCTATTAGAATAGGGTTACCCTTAACCCTATTAGATTAGGAAAAGGACGATATTAACTCTATATAAGGAGGTCATTATGATGAATGAAAAGTTCGTCCCTGTCTCGATTTTAACATGGTATCAGAGTCAGGCCCAGGACTGATCCGATGTGGGCCCCGAAAAAAGGGGGGCATAATGCTCCCCGGACCGAGTGACCGTTCCCGGACCGATAGGAGGTGAAAATGCCCCCGGTCCATAAAAAGTGCACTCTCCAGATCGGACAGTGGACCCGGATAAAAAGAATGTCCGGATCTGGGCGTGAGGGGGTGAAGAGAAGATACCGCATCGGTGACGGACGAGAACCCTGGGCTCCTTAAAAGGCTTGGGCAATCCTCCTCCTTAGAACTAGCTTTTGGGGTGTGAGTTAGGCTTAATGCCTAATTTGACATGGTATATTGAATTTTTCATTCAGATCCAGATCCACTGCAAAGTAAATCATATATGCTAGATGCAATTTAATCTACAACTAGTCATCAGTCGTTCTTTCTCTTTAGATGAGTATACTGTGCTTGGTACTGAGGCGTAGTTGATGTTGTTTGAGTAGATGACTACAGCTAGTCATCAATCATTCTCTTTCTTTAAATGAACAGATGACTAAAACTAGTCATCAATTGTTTCAGGCTCTTTAGAAACTAGCTTGAATGTATCAAATATTGCAATTCTGGTCAAAAGGTCAGTGTAGGGTGTTCTGAATATGACAATTTATCCATGCTTCTCTAAATTGATGAAGCAAAATTATATGCTCTCGATTCATTTCTTTATGTATCTAAAAAGTAGGAGTACCCAACTACTGACAAGGAGATCACAGCTGAATTTTCTTAGCACTGCATTTCCCTTGTGATAGCATTGGTAAAATTAATGGCATCTAATGTTCTTTGTTATATCTACCGGACCAAGCTGATAGAGAAGGTTGGACCAATTGAGGGAGGGAGTAAGGCTTTCAACTGGATCCGGGGGAAGGGGGTGGGGAGGGGGGGATTGAGTAGATCTGTAATTGCCGAGGCAAGATTGGACCGAGCTCATCAGAGATTGGTGTTGTTAGGTCTCACTGAAGGATTTTCCACTTTCTCAAACCTCTATAACATACCCTTAGAATGTGACAACGGATGACTTTCGTAAATGGAAGAACTTTTCAAACTAGTTGATAGTTGTTCAATTCAAACTAGATGATATCTGTTTCATTTTTTCTTTTGGCTGATTGAGGTTCAAAATTTTTCGTTCCATAGTTGATGTTGAGAGACATGCCAGAGATTTCATGGAGGCTGCCAAAAATCTTCAACTTAATTTGATTGGGTTGCAACGTGAAGATATGCCTACAAGGCCTGAGATGCTTCGAAAGGTAATTTGTGTGCAACTCTTTGATTGTATTACTGTTTCTTTTACTTGGGTTATTTTTACTATATTTGCCGTCAAGTACTTTTCTTTTCTACCGTATCTTCACCTATAGCTTTTACTCTTGTATTTGTCAAATCTGTTTTTGAAAACGCTTTTCTTGGGTCAAGGGTCTATTGGAAATAGTCTCTCTACCTCTCACAAGGTAGGGATAAGGGTACACCCCACTTGTAGGATCAGGGTATGTTGTTGTTGTGTTGTTCTTCTTCTTCTTTGATTGGTAGAAACCACTGCTCAGCCATGTATTTGAAAATAGTAACTGTCCTGGAGTTTTAACTTCGACAAGTGAAACAACAGGACATGATCATTTTTCAATTATAGGGGCTGAAAAGTGACTATGTCCGGTTCGATTGATGTAATGGTACCAAAGGACTTATAATATTACCCTTCTATTTTTTTACTGTTGTTATTGGAGTATTATGAATTCCAATTAATTGCTACATAATAGGAGATCGAAAAGTTGGAAGAAGAGTTGGAAACAAAAACTGAGCTCATAGCTAAACAAGAGAGACTGGTCCAAGGATGGAGGAAGGAGTTGAAGGACCAACTAGATAAACACATCATGGAGTTAGAAAGGGTGTAAACCACTACAGTAATGTAACCACTACATAACTTTTCTTGTTTTATTTGTAATTCAATTTGGATACTGAGTTGGGATGATAAGTCCTTTTAATTGTGGAGAATTGGGAATAAAACTTGTAACACCTTAATGTTGCTAGATAGATTTTTGGATATGAAGGTTGCATAACTGTGCCTATTGCCTTGGTTTCTCCAACAGCATTGCCATACATGTGATTGAAAAAACTTGTTTTAGGTTCCACTAATGCCTTTTTACTTTTGATTTAAGTTAATTTTTTGCGAGCAAGGTTTCTTTGATGATCCCCCCAATAGAAGAGGAGAAATGCTCCTTCAATCAAAGTAGAAGCACTTCATTAAATAACTTAAGCATGGTAAGATCAATTGATTTGGTGTATACAATATACATACAATGCCGATTAATAATTACCCAATGTCCTCGCCCCTCAAGGCCCTTTTTAAATCATTATTGAGAGGCGTCCATTTAAGGCTTGGTGTTCGTGTGAGCTTCATATGCTTAATCTGTATGTCCAACAATTATCAAAAAGGTACTTCAAAAGGATTAATGCATATGTTTATTTTCTTTTAAAAAATGTGGATAAATGGAAGGATGAGTGAAAGAGAGAGAATACAAATGATATAAAAATGTCTAGGAAAGTGCACGTCATCTTGGAAATCAAAATAGAAGAAGAAAAAGTTAGCTTGTAGGGTGAGGATTGTCCATGTTTATATAAGGAGTCTATGTTCTCATTCTATATCCGATGTGACTCTTAACACTCCCCCGCACGTCCAGACTTAGCGCGGATAATATAATTTGGGGCTCCAATATCGGTGAACAAAGAATTGGAATGAGTCTGACTCTGATATCATGTAAAGAATAGATCTTGGGACTAATTCAATCTCAAAACTAACTTATAGGATGAGGATTGTCCAAGTCCATATAAGGAGTACATGTTTTCATTTCATATCCGATGTGGGACTCTTAACAGTAATCTCATAAAAGGCAGTGTAATAAAGCATCAATTCACATTCATACCATAAAAATGAATCTTCTTATAGAAATAGAACAAAAATCAAGAGCTCCCTGGTTAATAAAGCATATGCAAATTATTTTTCAGGGAAAACAGGTTCTTAGCATCCATTTAGAGAAGCGGAAGCTAAACTGCAGATCACCTTTGATTCAAACAAGAGCAGTTTCAAGGGAAAATTATTTAGATCACAAAACCCACAATCACACACAGGTTAACATACGATATGTTTTCTCGATGACGTTTCACACAGCTATAGCAGATTTATTCATCACCAAAACATGACATAGAGGTGGCAAACAGACAGATTGTTTCCTTTAGTATACGAGAGTGGCAGTAACAACTACTTGGTAAATACCAAACACGCAACCCACAAAGAAATAAACCATAAAATCCAAAGCTCACAATCCAAATGCAAAACTAGTTGACTGACAACAATACTTAAACATAGAGTAGACTACGTTGAGAGGATTCCTGATCTCCGCACATCAACACGGAGGAACATTCAATTCGACCTCAGTTTTCCCTGTAGGATGAAAATATATATGTCCTAGAGACAATCATTTAGGGACAGATGTACTTGAACACCTTCGTATTATTAATGAAATTCAATTACTGAATTATTATTTGATTGTTTGTATTATTCATTAATGTGCATCCCTTGAGCTTACGTTGTCATTGATAGGGTGAAATATTAATGATAGAACGTAGTTTTTAAAGTAGTCTTGACTATGATCATTGAGAATGGATATCAATGATATATTATAAGTCGATGTGTGGTCTGCATCGCATTCATAGAGAATGTAGTATGTCTCACTTACTACTAGTAATCATTGCTAGTGATGGACACAGAGATACTCTTAAAGGGTATTGACATACTCTGTTGATAAACTATTTGTTATACATGTCTAGAGTATTGTGGGAGATAGAGGTGTGTATTGACCTCATACATGTCTAGAGTATTATCAGCATGTGAGAGATAGAGGTCCTTTGACTTGAGGTCAATACGCACATAGGTTTGTAGAGTAATGTACTTTGATACTGTCCTAAGCTTAAATTCCTTATAGGATAAGACATGACTTGAATAGGTACATTGCGATACAGACTAAGGTGGTAGTTGAGCCAAGAATGAGATTCATTCCTCGATTAGATATTCGAGAGAACACTCAGTTTCTCAGTGATATTAGGTCGACCAAGTCATTGGCCAATGCAAGAAACATATTTGAGATATGATACTAATATAGATGAGATAAAGTGATCAAGCCATTTGGATAGACACTTGACAAATCCTAAGCTTGATTGAGTGTGTCACGAATGAAAGGAATGTATCATCCCACATAGAGGTTATGTTTACTAAGAGTCTTGTAAACGTTCTTCACATATTGAGTTCGTCATGTGGCTCAGTCTAGGAGTTCTGTGTGAACCTTAATTTGATTAAGTGTCGATATGTGAAGGCCTAAATGGTGACACTAAGTCGATTGTCTTTTCGGTCTAAGGGTATATTGAGAGAGACTAAAATATTCGATTTAGAATCGAGATATTTTAACCAAAATAAATTATGGATGATTTCCATTCGATGGAAATTATTTAATTAAGTCAAAATTAGATTTTGAATTGAATTAAAATCAAAACGTGCTGAAACTTTAAGATAAAAGGCGGTCATGTAGCCTCAGAGTGAGCCGCGTTGGTCTGACGATGGGCCCGATCGGTGACCCACTGCAACTCAGATTTGGGTAAGGTTTTTAAGCATAATCTCAGTCTGATTTGTACCTTAATCTATCCTATATATTCAGCACTTAACTTCATAATTTAGGTTACAGAATTTGTTGGTTGAATTCTTACTAGAATCATAAACTAAACTCTTACTTTCTGAACTCAGAGTTCAGGGACTAAAATCCTCTCAAACCTCTGTCAAGATTTTCTGGCTTTCCTGACATAGGGATATACCGTAGCGAAGGCTTGCACTTGAGCAGACAATCGTATGCCCACCTTTTAGTAAAGATTCTAAAGCTTGTAAACTGTAAGTTTTCTTTGTATCTTGCAGATTTCAATTATAGCGTAAACATGCCAGACGGAATTGTTGGGGTAAGTAAGTTAATAAAATTTTAAACTTTCGTTGTGTCTTACTTGTGTGTTACAAAATACTACAGTGGTATCAGAGTCCAGGCTGGTTCAATGGTTATGTAACAATTGAAAGATATAATAATATTGGTTAAACGTAAAATTGATTTTAAATCTGAATTAAAACAAGGCTATTTGAAATCTGACATACTTTGACTAAGCGATTAACTTTTGTAATCACCCTAAATTATCAACTACGCTAAATCGAGGAAGTCATTTCGTTCTAGCACGAACTGAGCCTTGTGCAGAAATCGGTTCATTGCGAACATGGTGCACGACGAAGAACATGTAGGAATGGATGATGGCCAACATGTGCGTTATTGATAATGGTGGGTGGTAGTAAAGGACTAGTAATCTTAACCCTAAATTAGATTTAGGGGTTGGACAATTTTAGAAAATCAGCACGGAAATCACTTTGAAAAGGACGTCGGCGCCGCGGCGCCAGCTAGGGTTTCACGGCGATGCCGAGGCACCATGTCGGAGCGTCGCGGCGCCGCTCACGGTAATTATCAGGGGTCGTGATTAAAACCTTCGTTTAAAATTCGGAGCTTACTGGAACTGAGGCGTCGCGGCCCCATAGTGGAGCGCCGCGACCCTAATTCACAGAAACATAAACCAAAAGTTTCAAGCGCCGCGGCTCCAGATGTCCAGAAAGTTAAAATCTCAGTTTTCAAAATTTAATCCATGATTATTATTACACAGTATGTTGGTATGCTGTTTACGTGCTAAATGATCGTCATTTACTTTACCAAATTTTAGAGTTCGCAAATCTTACTTGGGTAGGTGGCGCCCAAAACTAGTTTAGAGTCCGCAATAATGCTTGGGTAGGCGGCGCCCAAAACTAGTTTAGAGTCTGCAATCATGCTTGGGTAGGCGGTGCCCAAATACATGTTTTAAATGCTTTGAGTAATGTTTGAATCATGTAATAGTTGATCTTGAATATAACCCTGAATTAAAATGTTCCCCAACATTTAATACAAGTATCATTTAAAATGAACGCGTCGTCCATTATAATTGATTGTGGTGCAAAATCCTTTTCGGTGAGATGAGTATTTATGCCCCAACATTTGCTCTAAGTCCACGAGTACTCAGACCCTTTCATAGATACATATAAATATTATAGTAGGTGATAAATCTTCGTGAGTATTTACACCCCAGTGTTTGCTTGATGAAGGCAAACCTACTTAGATACATGATTGCAGTCGCATAACGGGGTTGACTTGCTAGGCTGTCTTGGCTCCCCAGTGTTGGATAACCGAGGGACGCAAATCGTATTGTTTAGAATATGCGATTAACCAAGAGTTGCAAATTGTTTGTAATTGGTTTAGAGACCTACCAGATCATGTTGTTGAAGTTATCAGCCTCAGCAAACGCGGAGACAACATGAGTCTGGATCTTGACCCATTATGACCATATTTGTTATGAGTCCGAATTCTTCCATGGGGTAAAAGAATATGTTAAAATAGTGGAAGCTAATTAAACTAAAGACCATGTTAGTTAGTTAACGAATGTGTTCAATAGAAATTACATTAGGATGTTAATTTCAAGTCTATCTTTTCTTCAGTATACAATGTCGAATCTGTTACTTAAAATGTTGGTTGAAACAAACAAGTTGACTGGAGCAAACTTTCCTGACTGGTTGATAAATCTGCGATTAGTGTTAAAACTAGAAAGAATTGAGTATGTGTTAGACACAATATTCCCCACAGTCCCTGCTAAAGATTCTGCTGACTTTGCCCTGTTTGACAAGGCAGCCTATCAGAAACATCTAGATGATGCTACCATGGCACAGTGTATAATGTTGTCCTCCATGACTGTAGAGTTACAGAGGAGACATGAAAACATGGGCCCTAACGAGATGCTAGAACACTTGAAGAGTCTCTATGACTCACAGTATCAGACAATGGAGTATGAACTGTTGAGGGACCTTTTCAAGTGTAACGAAGGGGGTCCAGTGTCAGTGCATGTTCTGAAGATGATTGGGTTAATAGAGAGGTTGACTTCAATTGGAACGAAGCTGCCTATAAATGTTTCTGTCAACCTGATCCTGAATTCGCTTCCTGGTTCATTTAAGAATTTTATTGTGAACTTCAACATGAATGGAACCAAGGTGAATCTTCCAAAACTTCACAACATGTTAAAAGCTTATGAGGGATATTGCACAGATCCAAGAAGAGACAAGACACTAGGTGCTTCTGGACCTGTTGGACAAGGTATGTTTGTCATTGAAATAAATATGTCTATAAGTAACTCTCACTGCTGGATATTAGATACCGCATGTGGCTCTCACATTTGTAATAATGTGAAGGGTCTGACTAACAACAGAAAGGTCGGACCATGGGAGGTAGACCCGCGTGTTGAAAATGGAGCACGAGTTGATGTTGAACGTGTGGAAACTTATAGACTAGATTTACCTTCTGGCTTTTGGTTAGAACTTAATAATTGTTATTGTGTTCCCTAGTTAACGAGGAATATTATTTATATCCCAATGTTAGACATTGAGGGGTTTTCCTCATTCATTGCCAATGACAGTTATGTACTGTCTTTTAATGGTTTTTGTTTGTGGAAGTGCTCCGCTTGTGGATGGATTGTATATTCTAAACTGTAGTCGTGAAATTTTCAATGTACAAAATAAATGAGCTAAAATAAGTAATCCAAGAAATCCTACCTACTTATGGCACTGCAGACTTGATCACATCAATGAATCAAAGATAGCAATATTAAGGAAGTTAGACTACCTAGAACCATTTGACTTAGAGTCATATGATAATTGTGAATCTTGCTTAAGAGGAAAGATGACAATCAAACCACTTTCTGGTAAAGAGGTACGTGCCAAAGAGGTGCTTAAGTTAGTCCATACCGATGTATGTGGGTCGTTTTCAACTCAAGCTAAGGGAGGCTTTCTTTATTTCATCACTTTTACAGACAATTTCTCAAGGCTTGGGCATGTGTATCTTATGAAACATAAGTCCGAAGCTTTTGAGAAATTCATGAAGTACAAGTCAGAAGTAGAGAAACAACTTGAAACAAGTATTAAAACTCTTCTATTAGATCGAGGAGGTGACTACTTAAGTAAATAACTTTTAGATTAGTTGAAGCTTCATGGAGTTCAATCACAATGGACACCTCCCAAAACGCCACAAATGAATGGTGTTGTTGAGAGGAGAAATCGAACCTTATTAGATATGATTAGATCCATGATGAGCTTCTAAGCTCTACCAACAAACCTATGGGGATATGCATTACAAAGCTCAATCTATATTTTGAACAGAGTTCCTTCAAAGTCAGTAGAGAAAACTCCATATGAGATATGGAACGGCAAGAAGCCAACACTTAGACACATGCGACTCTGGGGGTGCCCTGCATATGTAAAGAAGTTGCTTACTGAAAAATTGGAATCTAAAAGTGAGAAGTATTATTTTGTGGGGTATCCTAAAGAAATAAGGGGATACTACTATCTTCCTGGCGAACATAAGGTTATTCTTTTCAGAAATGCAACTTTCCTTGAAGAAGACTATGTCTACAAGGAACAGAGTTACAACAAGATAGAACTTGAAGAAATTCAAGAAGTGCAAAATAATATAGAGGATGAACCCTTGTCAAATGACCTAGTCAAGGATTCAGTGGGAGTATTTGATAATGATTGGGTACTTAGAGTACGCCCTTCAGCCAGTGGGAGTGATGTGAGGGATAATGTCGAAATGCAAGACTCCCATACATAACCAATGGAAGATGATACAATGGTTGTGCATCATCCTATTCAAAATGATATTCCTGAAAGCTCTCAAGGTGCTGGATTGTCCAACACACAAACACCTTATCACAATCAAAATACAACAAATACTGAAACGCATAATATTCAACTCTGTAGGACCACTAGGACTCATCGTGCACCCGAAAGACTTAACCTCCTTATTGAAACACACAATGAGATAGATATTGTTGATGATGATGAGCCAACTACCTACAGCGAAGAAATGTTAGACATTGATTCACAGAGATGGCAAGAAGCCATGAAATCCAAAATGGAATCCATGTACATAAATCAAGTATGGAACTTGGTTGATTTGCCAACAGGGGTTAGACCTATAGGATGCAAGTGGGTCTTCAAAAAGAAGATTGATGCATATGGCAAGGTACAGACTTATAAAGCAAGATTAGTGGCTAAAGGTTATAATCAACGGCCTGAGGTCGATTATGATGAAACTTTATCACATGTTGCAAAGATTAAGTCCATTCGTATTTTGATTGCAATAGCTGCATACTATGATTATGATATTTAGCAAATGAATGTTAAAATTGTCTTCCTTCAATGGTAACCTAATTGAGGAGGTGTATATGATATAGCCAGAGGATTTTACATCCAAGACTCAACCCAAAGCAGTATGCAAACTACAAAAGTCAATTTATGGACTTAAGCAAGCCTCAAGGAGTTGGAATATTTGCTTTGAAAAAGCAGTCAAATTGTTTGACTTTGTTAGAAGCAAGGAAGACCTATGCATTTATAGTAAGCACACAAATGAGATCATTGTCTTCATTGTCATACATGTAGATGACATATTGATAATGGGAGATAACAAGACTCTCATGCAATCAGTCAAGGAATAGTTATCCAGCACCTTCATGATGAAGGACTTGGGTGAAGCCTGCTACATTCTTGGAATTATGATCTCCAGAGATAGACCTAATATATTGTTGGGGCTGTCACAATCCGTATACATAGACAAAGTGCTAAAACGTTTCTCCATGGAGAATTCCAAGAAATGAAATCTTCCTATAGGTCAAGACATCAAGTTATCAAAGAAGGATAGTCCTTCCACTGCTGCAGAACTTGAACGCATGAAAAGGATCTCATATGCTTCAGTTATAGGATCAATCATGTATGTCATGACCTGTACAAGGCCAAATGTGGCCTATGCACTAAGTATAACTTGCAAATTCCAGCAGAATCCTGAGGAACACTGGAAAGCAGTCAAGAGTATTCTTAAGTATCTTAGACGAACTAAAGAATATTTCTTAGTCTATGGTGGACAAGAAAAGCTAGTAGCTACTGGGTACACTGATGCTAGCTTCCAGACAGATCTTGATGACTTGAAATCTCAGTCTGGTTATGCCTTCATTTTAAATGGTGGAATAGTGAGTTGGAAAAGTTCCAAACAAGCTACAACTGTTGATTCAACTACTGAAGTCGAGTACATTGCTGGATCGAAAGCTGGTAAGGAAGTTGTTGCGATATCTAAGTTCTTAAAAGAACTAAGGATTGTTCTAAGTGTCACTTATCCAATAACGATTTATTGTGACAACACTGACGTGATTATGTAAGATAAGGAACCAAGATCAACGAACAGAAATAAGCATGTGCAAGGAAATACCACATACTTAGAGAGATGGTGGAGACTGAAGAAATAAAGTTAGACTACGTTCCCACAGATGAAAATCTGGCAGACCCATTTACTAAACCATTAAGATTAGTCAAGTATAATGGTCATTTCGAAAATATGGGCATTAGATACGTTGGAGATTGACTCTAGGCCAAGTGGGAGATTAAAAGTAAATATGTCGTAGAGACAATCATTTAGGGACATATGTACTTGAACATATTCGTATTATTAATGAGATTAATATATTTATGACTTTTGCAATTACTGAATTATTATTTGATTGTTTGTATTATTCACTTGAGCTCACGTTGTCATTGATATGGTGACATATTAATGATAAAGCGTAGTTCTTAAAGTAGTCTCGACTGATGATCATTGATGTCACGACCCGACCCCGGGGCCGCGACTGGCGCCCTACCGGGGCACCACGTCAGGTATACATCAGAGAATAGCAGCGGAACATACATAACACATAACCCTGTATAAAGTAAACATCACTGGCAAGCCGACAAGGCTGCCTTCCATAAACATATACTTAATCAAAAGTATAACAGTACAACTATGTCTTTACAGCCCAAACCACAAACGTGACTACAGACCTTTAGGAATAACAACTGTGGCGGGACAGGGCCCCGCCATACCCCTGAATGTACATAATACCTATAGCATCAGGGAAAAACCGTACCAACAAAACAAGCCTCCGGAGGAATGGAGCTTCTGACACCAGACCAGTGATCATAAGAATGAGGATACACCACCTGCCTACCCCTACCTGCGGCATGAACGGCCAGGAAGAATTCGGTCGTGATATGTACCAAGTATGTAAAACTGGAAAATACTGTAATAATATCATAAGTCTAAAAATAAGCTAGAGTCATGAATGAAAATCAAATTAGATTGTACTGTGCCTTACTAACAATGAGAGTAACAAGTATATACTTTACTGCATAAAAATAGGAGTCTCCTGATCAAAACGGGGTACCTCGCCCGTAGTATCAATAAGCAATCCTATTCCTGAGACTATTTCACCCGCATGGGTCCTGTGGACCCGCATGAGGTATTCCTCGCATAGGCTGTACCCGCCCGCATGGGACTATTTCACCCGCATAAGCCCTTACGGACTCGCATGAGGTATTCCTCGCATCATGGGTAGCAAATCCACGGAATAGGTGGTATAACGTCTTGGGGGTTTTCCCCTCATTTATACTCTTACCCTGAAGCAAGTGGTATAACGTCTTGGGGGTTTACCCCTCATTTATACTCTTACCCTGGAGAAGGTGGTATAACGTCTTGGGGGTTTACCCCTTATTTATACTCTTACCCTAGCTCAACCGGCCATCATACATAACATAAATAAGTTAAGAAAGCCCCTAACTTCATATTAGTCTTGTTCGTATACCCTCTCATTTTAGTTTACTTAAGGCACTAACATATCTTAATAAAAGAAGTCCGGGAATTTAACCCAAAGTACTACATACTTCTACTCTTTTAAAATGACTCTTTTTCACATAAAGGTTTTGGGCAATTGATGCCTTAAAACCAATTTGCCTTTCATAAATCAAGTCATTTGTGCTTACTTATCTTACTTAGAGTAAATCTTTCTTTGTTAACCTTCCATAAAGTCAATACAACCAACTTTCCATAAAGTCGTTATATTACGTTATACGTTAGTCAAACACATTTCCCTAACTCCAAGGGACTTATACCTTTAAAACGAAACAAGTACCACATACTTAAAAACACTTCCAAGTCCCTTGACTTTGAAACTTAAGACATCATTAAGACAAGTAAGGAATATCAAAGCCTTGTACGTCTACCGTACTACATAGGTGCAACTATTCATGCTCAAGAGATAAGAAAGCTCCACATACCTCTTCGGGTCAATCCACTTGCTAAGTCCAAAATACCGCACGTAGTATGTCAACCTATAATGACCATAATACGTTTATTAACCTCTAGTTTCAACGTAGAATATTCCAAGTTCAAAGTCACTAAATTCTATGGAAAATTGGGCAGCATTTCCTTTGTTTCTACATACTTTGCCACCTTTTTCAAGGCCGAAATCAACAACCAAACGCCACTTTTAAGGCCCAACAATCCAATCAATATAAAGGGGATTACACACCTAACCTTGGATGTGTAAAATTCTGCCCCACAATGTATAACCAATAAATTTAACAAGCTTAAGATAGTACTTTGTCTACAACATGCTTACATAACATTCTTATCCAATTCTTTCATATCCAAACCACATTTCTTACATGCAATTTATCTAGGAGCAATATTTTCAACTACAAATTCTTTCTTCTTCACATGCAATACCAAAAACCAACAAAGAGAGAAGGAATTGTTACCTTAGAACTTTAGCCAAATATTCCAACAAATTCACTAGCCTCTTTTCCACAATCACCACCACAAGAACTCCTACAAGCTTGCCAACAAGTTTCCTTCTTGCCACACTTTTCAGATTTTCCTCAAGCTTTGATTTCCTCTTGATTTTCTAGAGAGAATGGAAAGCTTTTATTTTTAGAGAGAGATGAGAGCTTGAAGAATGACCAAGTCTTCAAGACTTGGTCAATAAGTAGTACATGCAAAATCAGATGGGGGGGGGGGACACTTGTCACCCTCCTATGGCCTTTTTTTAAAACAAAACAGTTCAGATTTTTCCACTCAACTTGAGAACCGCTCGCGCGCCACCAAAACCTCTGCCGACTCCCAGAACTTTCCGGCGCCGCGGCTGATGTGCGAAAAGATGCACACACTTTAACGCAAGTGCACGTTATCGTGACAAGTAATATAGTCCTGGTAAGACCGAATATCGTCCACAAGGATTAGGGTTCAAGTACCAACTATCTATCTTTTGGTATCTATTTGGCAATCGATATTTGATTTGTTGTTTATAACTAGGAATTATAAAGACTAATTTATCTAATGAGTTTACTTCAGTTGTGATGGGAATAGGGCTTCCATGTCTCCTCAACTATCTGCTTATGTTATTTATTAATACAACGAATTATGGTCTTCTTCTCTCGGAGCTAGCAGGTTTACGAAATCGTTTTATATTCCCGTTAAGGATATATAAACACTCAACCCAAAGATTGCACCTACCTTTCGGTGATAAGGATAACTCTATAGGAGAATTAAGAACAAAAACCTAGTTAACCGTCACGCACCATGCGCAAAATTAGGGTTGTTAAGCCTCTCATTAACGCTTCATAAATAATTGAGGTATTTTCATCCCCAATCCAAGAATGTCTACCCAACTTACAGCATATTCACCACCTCCTCCTTTCGAATTTTGATTAGAAATCATATAAGGATAATTAGTTGTCAATTAATTACCAAGCATTCAAAGCAATTATTGGATAAATCTCTCAAAGAAGAATAATAACCATAAACATGCATTAATTCATAACATAAGTTTCTAGTGAATCAACATGGAAAGCCCTATAAGAGAATTAGTTCCTAGCCATAGACATGACAAGAACTAATTCAAAGTTCATCATACAAAAACTGAAATAAAAGAAAAGAAAAGAAAAGAAAATTACTAAGTGTGAGTCTCCAAGCCTTCTAGCATCCAAGGGTTGTGTTGTGGAATATTTACAAGATGGATTGGTGGAAGGGTGGATGTAGAGTGGTGAATGGTGGAATGGAGAATGAATAATTATTCTAATGATGTAGAGTATTTATAGCCAAAGAATCCTTTTGGTGAAGGGTTAGGGATTTTGTAGGTAGGAAAAGTTATTAGAATCCTTTTAGGTAAGGGTTTTAAGGTAGGAAAAGTTATCCCTTTAGGTAGGAAAAGTTATCCCTTTAGGATTCTGAAAACATGTCAAATTCGGCCCAACACTTCATAATTCAGCGTCGGCGCCAGCCTGTGCATGGCCAAAAATCGAGATCTTTGGACGGCTTCAGTGGTCGGCGTCGCGGCGCTGCTGCCAAGCGCCGCGGCTCTAGTGACGGAATTCTTCCGGATTTTTTGTTTCTTCGTCCTTTGTTCGTCCGGTCTTCGTCTGATCTCCTCTATAATTCTCGGAACTTTTTAGACTTCCTTTCTTGGCCCTTTTTGTGTGCAATTCCATCTCAATTAAGCTCATTTTCTCTTCTTTTCGCTATTTCTCCATTTCTGACCGCTGTGACACAAAAGAAAGGAAAACGACCCTAATACTATACTAAACATAAACAAAATGAGTAAAATACTAACTAAAAAGGACTCAAAAAGTGTATATAAAATACACCGATCAAATACCCCCAAACTTAACCTTTGCTCGCCCTCGATCAAAGATAAAAAAATATAAACAAAGACACGAAAGAAAGGACAATGCAATGACTCAAAGATACTGATCATTTTGCTGCACAATTTACTTAGAAAAGCATGAAGGTTAGTAGGATAATATGTAGGAACATATATCATGGATTTTTAGCATTCTAAACACTTAAAGTAAGATATTTCGCAAATTCAATTTAATCATGCTAAATGAAAGTAAGAATACCTAACTATGCATGTCAATTTCAAAATCATATGGCCTGTTCACTTGCTATTCTCCACTAATCATGGATACACATATTAGAGATCTTCAGGGCTTTTCAGGGTTGTAATGTAGGCTTAGGCAGGGGTAGGTAAAAATAGACATTTAGGCTCATTGTATCTACCATAAGCTCTTTTGCTTTTCCCTTTCCTTTTGGTTTCCTTTCTTCACTTCATATCTATCTTTCCCCTCTTTTGTTTTGAGAGAGTGAAGTGTATTATGAATAACAAGCACCCCCAAACTTAGGCTTTTGCCTATTTATTATTACTTTTTCATTGGGGTGCATCAAAAATTGTTTACATCTCTTTTGTCTCTTTTTCAACACTTTATATTCCAAACATCTCAATTTTCACTTATGGCACAAGTATGGAATTATAGGGTGTCAAGAAAAGGTCTTATTTTTAGGCTCAAAGGGGCTGACTAGGGATATAATTTGAATGTCAGGGATAGACAAAGAATGGTAAGAAAGGGCTAACAAAGAAATGCCTGAGTCATCTCCCTAGCATGCATATCCTAACTATTTCGCCTCAAATAGCAAGCAAGCAGACACATATGTTTAATCACTAACAATGCATAAATCAAGCAAGATACCCCAAATAGTTTGATTTCGTGAATTTTTGGCATATATATCCTAAGTGTTCAGATGGTTGCTTCTAATTCCACTACATTATTCCACTTTTCTTCACTAGGCGTTTCAAGTAACTACAGCATGCATGATCTTAAAAAAATTATGACTAAAAAAATGACTCAAAAATTACTCAAAAATACACAAAACAATTCGAAACGACTCAAAAACAATAAAACATCCCCCCAAACTTAAATCACACATTGTCCCCAATGTGTGCAAGAATAAAAGAAAAAAAAGACAACTTACTGACACAACACAGCGGTCATAACCCGCCCCAAAGTTGACTAAAACCCGTCCGAAACAGTCCGTCAACATGTCCTTCTAAAATTTAAGTCTTACCCCCGTTCGTATGCTCTCATACGCATGGCCCGAACTACGGGGTATAACAATTGAGAATGAGATATCAATGATATATTATAAGTCGACATGTGGTCTGCATCACATTCTTAGAGAATGTAGTATGTCTCACTTACTACTAGTAATGATTGCTAGTGATGGACACATGAATACTCTTAGAGGGTATTGACTTACCCTGCTGATAAACTATTTGTTATACATGTCTAGAGTATTATCAGCATGTGGGAGATAGAGGTATTTTGACTTGAGGTCAATATGCACCTAGGTTTATAGAGTAATGTACTTTGATCATGTCCTAAGCTTAAATTTCTTATAGGATAAGACATGACTTGAATTAGGCACATTGCGATACAGACTAAGGTGGTAGTTGAGCCAAGAATGAGAATCATTCCTCGATTAGATATTCGAGAGAACACTCAGTTTCTTAATGATATTAGGTAGACCAAGTTATTGACTAATACAAGAGACATATTTGAGATATGATCTAGTTGTCAACTAATATAGATGAGATAAAGTGATGAAGCCATTTGGATAGACACTTGACAAATCCTAAGCTTGATCGAGTGTGTCGCAAATGAAAAGAATTTATCATCTCACATAGATGTTATGTTTACTAAGAGTCTTGTAAACGTTCTTCACATATTGAGTTCGTCATGTGGCGCAATCTAGGAGTTCCGTGTAAACCTTAATTTGATTAAGTGTCGATATGTGAAGGCCTAAAGGGTCACACTAAGTCAATTGTCTTTTCGGTCTAAGGGTATATTGAGAGAGGATAAAATATTCGATTTAGAATCGAGATATTTAACCAAAATAAATTATGAAATAATTTTCATTTGATGGAAATTATTTAATTAAGTCAAAATTAGATTTTGAATTGAATTAAAATCAAAATGTGCTGAAACTTTAAAATAAAAGGCGTGTGTGGTGCCTCGAGTGAGCCTTGTATTGGTCTGACATGATGGGCCCGATCCGTATTCAGCTATGACTTCAATTTGGGTCGGATTTTTAAGCATAATCACAGTCTGATTTGTACCCTAATCTCCCCTATATATTCAACACTTAACCTCATAATTTAGGTTACAGAATTTGTTGGTTGAATTCTTACTAGAATCATAAACTAAATTCTTACTTTCTGGACTCAGAGTTCAGGGACTAAAATCCTCTCAAACCATCTGTCAAAATTTCCTGGCTTTTCTGACAGAGGGATATACCGTAGCGAAGACTTGCACCCGAGTAGACAATTGCGTGCGCACCTTTTAGTAAAGATTCTAAAGCTTGTAAACTGTAAGTTTTCTTTGTGTCTTGCAGATTTCAATTGTAGCGTAAATATACCAGACGAAATTGTTGGGGCAAGTAAGTTAATCAAATTTTAAACTTCTGATGTGTCTTACTTGTGTATTTTAGACCCAACCAAACCCTACATAGGAGGCCTCGCTGGATGATGAACTCTCTAGCTGAAGCAGCTTCATCTCCTCATAAGCCCATTCAAGACCAGGACAATAGTGGAGTGGTGGATTGAACCTGGTGTCAGAGATGTTATGGCAACATTGCACCATTTCTAATCAAGAATTGAATTGTGTTTTTTTTCTTTTTCTCTTTAGCAACATGATGCAGTGGAGTCCCTGAAGCAAACAAAGTGATATAAAGATAAATACTGAGGTTTTTTAAGGTAAGAAAGAGCATGGACTTATGTTATATTACTTACATGCACATGCACCCTTGGCTCTGTTGAGTTTCCAGATTGTTTGTTATGCAGTTACAAAGTAGTTAAATTTGTTAGGTGGTTAGAATAATCTGTTAGAGATTAGTTAGTTTGTTAGAGTGGTTGTTAGAGGTTGTTAAGTTTTAAGGCTGATCTTATATACATATACAAATAGCACAGTGTGCACTTGGTTTAGATATGAAAAATAGAAAAGCTCCCACAACTCCTCTCTCTTTTCTCTTCTCTTCTTCCTCCCTTCTCTCCTCTTCTCGATCTCAGTTATTACTTTTCCCTTTCCTTCAGTTGTCAATGCAGACACTGGTTTGCACATGGAATCCAGTGAGTACACAATTTGCATGAATTAACATGGTATCAAAGCTCAGGGCGGATGGATTGAGGGAATTTCCAGCAGAATAGAGCCAAAAATTGAGGGATCCATAGAGGTGCAAATCTGAGATTTTTTTTATATATGTAAGTTGAGCAGATTACTATACTTTTCTACATCATTATAGCAAATAGATTTAAGAACGGAAAATACAATACCAATTGCATCACCAATTGGTGATGAAAGTTCTTCAAATTCGAATCTAAACATAGTCCATCACAATCACCCGTTGTTTGTGAGTACTTCAGACACATATGGGGATGTGCAGTTTGAAATACAATTGATATAAATGGAAAATTATACGTTATGGAGGAGAGTTATGCGATTAAATCTGTTAACAAAAAAATAAGATAGGTTTCATTGATGGAACAGTCAAGCGAGATACATATGGGTCTGATCAAGTGAAACAATGGGATCAATGCAATGCAATGATGATTTTGTGGATCATGAGGAATGTAAGCAAGCACTTTCTTAGTGGCATATTACATAGATCTACTGAATCAGCTGTGTGAACGGACTTGAAAGAGAGATTTGATAAAATTAACCTATCTAGGGTGTATCATTTAAAAAAGGAACTGACAATGATGCATCAGGGAGTCGCACCCGTATCTAGTTACTACTCAAAAATAAAGGATTTATGGGATGAGTTTGATTCAATTGTTCCTTCACCAACGTGTGAATGTGTTAGTCCTAGTGAATATATAGAACATCTAGCAAATCAGAGGTTGCTAGAGTTCATGATGGGACTAAATGATGGATATAATCAGGCTAGAAGTCATATTCTTCTAATGTCACATAATCTTAGTGTGAATCAAGCATATGAATTGATTGTACATGATGAAAGTCAGAAACTGATTACTGGAAAATACATAGGGCGGAATCTGCTGAGGCTATGGCTATGTTTGGTAGATCTGGTATCCCTCAGAACAAGCATAAGAAGTCGTATTTTCAGTACTTATTTTGTGATCATTATCAAATAAAGAGGCAGACTAGAGAAACATGCTACAAAATGATATATTGTGATTATCGTAAAAATAAGGGACATGTAAGAGACAAGTCAGACAACTGCTATAAGCTCATTGGTTATCCTTCTGACTTCAAAGGAAAGAAGAAAGCCAATATGGTTGTAGTAGGTTATCCTCTTGCTATCCTTCTTTTGGAACTGTGGCTTACATACCTTGGAGGTGGCCATATTTTCATTAAGGAGTGTAATTATAGTTTTGTTTGTTTATACAAAATTCTAGGACTTTAGCATGTTTCAAGTAAAAATCATACAGACCACTCTCATTATCGTATATAGTACCCCTAACAGGACCTAAGAGTATTTACACGTCCTTCACTATTACTACTACTGTCTTCGTTACTATTATTGTGAGAGAAATATGCATTATTATCTACATCAACCATCTGGAGGTCTACATCCCCAATAGAAAGCACCGACTCTCCAGAATGATTGCCTCCTTCATTACTATTATTGTGAGAAGTAGATGCAGTAATACCTGCATCAACCATCTGGAGGTCTACATCAACGAGACCAAGACTCAGGAGAATGATTGTCTCCTTCATTAACTCGTTCCATCTGGAGGTTCACGCGCACGAAAGGATGCCACAACGAAAAGTACAACAGAGGGTATTGATGTCTTTACATTAGCGTTCGTGACATTAGTGACACTTATTTTCGGGTGCGTTTGATTCGGGTAATAGAATCAAGTTAAGGAAATAGAATTCTCTGATTTCCTTTGAAGTTGTTTATTTGACCTATTTTTTAATTCCATTTACTCTCTTTTCTTTTTTTATTCCCTTACATTGATTCCCCACCCCCTAGGTATTTCCATTCCCTTTCCCCAATTCATTACTCGGACCCCGAACCATCCCATTTCTAAAACAGACCCAAATATATAACAACAATCAGAGCAATTCCGTTTAATTCATTTCTCTCATAGTTATATTCCTATTGTAATAAGAAGAGTGCATATTTGGGTCCATGAAATAAGATTTGATGCATTAGTAGTCCAAGTTCTATTTTGACCCCATTTTGCCTCCAAAGGGCTATATTTATATTGGACAACTCTTCAAGATAACCAATATAAATTTGTAATAGAGACATATTCAAAATTTTAAGTAAATATATTATTATGATTTTTTGTGAGAACATATATAAATTTGGCATAATTATATACTTTAAAAAATGTGTTCAAATTCATGTATTAGTATTAGTTGTTGAAATAATAAATTTATGCTTGTACAATAAAAAATATATAAGAAAGTATTAAAGAATTCTTATATGCTTCCTCCATTCCAAAATATTTGTAATTCTTTGCTTGTCAAAGTTTAAACTAAATGAGTTTTACTAGCATTATAAAAACATTTTCTGTCAAGATTGTAACTTATAATAATATTTGTATAATTTCATAATATCTATTTATTTCAAAATAAATAATTATT
Organism: Przewalskia tangutica; assembly: GCA_029844215.1. Lineage (NCBI taxonomy): Eukaryota > Viridiplantae > Streptophyta > Magnoliopsida > Solanales > Solanaceae > Przewalskia > Przewalskia tangutica. Next base: position 7,902,856 of record CM056718.1, on the reverse strand, counting down.
TAATTAATAATTAAAAATAAATGTAGAAAAAAATGATAGGTAGTTTCTTTCTACAATAAGTTTAAATTTTGGCAAGAAATTTGCTAATAAAAACCAACAAAGAAACTCTATAAAATAGTCAATTATGCGCAAGCTAACATCATATAAGTGATATCACATTATAAAAGAAAATCCTAAAAAGAAAATTATGACGGAGGGGGATTAAGTATATAATTTACCCTTCAAAAACCACAATTATTCTTTACTTGTCCTTTTTTTTATTTCCCTTCTGTGTTCGAAATCCGTATTAGAATTCAATTTATTCTGATTCATGTCGAGCAGAAGCACTCTCATTTTTCTACACTCAAAGCTCGAACCGAAACGTTAAGAGATGAGCAGTCTCATCCATTCCACCACATCTTTGATAATATTCTTTACTTGTCCTTTAACTGTTAAAAATGACTAAGGACTCGTTTGGTCGGTATTAATTATCTCGAAATTTTATTCCAATTAAACATGAGATAAAAAAATACTAAAATTTTAATCCGAAACTATTTTTGCTTATCCACCGTACCTAACAACCCCTAAAAGTCTTCTAATTTGACCCTAAAACTTTCCCTTTTCCCACTTAAATAAACCAAACCCTTCACCTTTTCCCCTCCAAAACATTAAGCAAAGAAAAAAAAAACTCAATAATGTATGGTGGAGACAATGAAAACCTCGGATCCTTTACGCAGCGTTTAATGCTTCCACAGCTCCCCCTCCACCTCCATCCCGGCAGCTCAATCTCCTCCGCCGGCGGCGGAGACGAGCGTGTTCCGCCGTGGAGTAATCAGGAAATTAGTGATTTCATAGCTATTCGAGGCGAGTTTGAGCGAGAGTTTGCTTCGTCGAAGAGAAGTAATTTGAAGAATTTATGGGAGATGATAGGTGTTAAGATGAATGAGAGAGGATATAGGAGAAGTGCTGAACAATGTAAAATCAAGTGGAAGAGTTTGGTCAATCGTTACAAGGTATTATTATTCTCTCAATTTACAATGTATTATAGGCTTAGAGTACCAATAAATTTATTTTGGATGTGAATTTAGGTATCTCGTGGAATTAGTTGACGCACAAGCTGGCCCAGCTACCACGGTTATTGAAAGAAAATAATAATAATAATAATATCTAGATAATGTTTTATTTTCAGTACCTCTGTTGGTGGGAGTTAGTAGTTTCCCATGGAATTAGTTGAGGTTCGTGCAAACTGGTCCGAATATCCAGTTATCCAAAAAATGTTTTATCAGATTCTAGTTGAAGAGAAAGTTGTTTGATTCTTCAAATAGTAGTTGTGGTCGACAGATTGGAACAAAGAGAGTATCTAGTAAGTGTGAATGGAGTCAGAATTTCTTATTTTATTTGTTCATTTTGGTCGACTGATACTGATAATATGGTCCTTCAGAAGTAAAATTTATCAGAATTTTGAGATGTCAGGATGGATTGAGAGTATGGTTAATAAATTTAGGAAGCTATGTAAAAAGTACCAAAAAGTTGAACTTTAAAAAAGGGCAGCCCGGTGCACTAAGCTCCAGCTATGCGCGGGGTCCGGGGAAGGGCCGAACCACAAGATTCTATTTTACGTAGTCTTACTCTGCATTTTCTTATAGTTAAAAAATACCTATAGAATGTTTTACGAAGTTCTTGTTGAAGAGAAAACTGTTTGATTCCTCGAATAGCAGTTGTGCCCGACTGATTGGAACAGAGAGAGTATCTAGTCAGAATTTCTTATTTTATTTATTCATTTTGGTTGACTGATACTGATAATATGGTATTTTAGAAGTAAAATTATCTGAATTATGAGATGTTAGGACGGATTGGAAGTATGGTTAATAAATTTAGGAAGCTATGTAAAAAGTACCAAAATTAAGCTTCTTATAGTTAAAAATACCTATAGAATGTTTTACGAAGTTCTAGTTGAAGAGAAAACTGTTTGATTCCTCGAATAGTAATTGTGCCTGACTGATTGGAACAGAGAGAGTATATAGTTAGTGCGAATGGAGTCGAATTTCTTATTTTATTTGTTCATTTTGGTTGACTAATACTGATAACACGGCCCTTTAGAAGTAAAATTATCTGAATTGTGAGATGTTAGGAGGGATTGAGAGTATGGTTAATAAAAGCTGAGAGTTTCTGCTTTACTTCATATATGCGTGTTTTGGTGACTATGAATGCTTGTTGTATGGAAAACAAAATGTTAGAGCAATGAGCTATCTGTTGTCTGGACATTCTCGTTGCTAGTTATCTACTGTGGATTTGTTGGTGCATCTGAACTTGAATTTGAGAAGCGTGAAATCGAAACTAGAGTATTGCGTAGTAAATTTTACTTCTGTTGCCCCATTTTATATGTCAGTGTTTGATTGGACGTGGGATTTGAGGCATTTATTTGGCTTATATGTTATATTAGCTATAGAGGAAAACAATAGTAAGAATGGTTTTAAATGTTAATTTGATAGAGAAAACATCACATTGAAACTTTAAGATTTTAATAGTTTAAAGGGCAGCCCGGTGCACTAAGCTCCCGCTATCCGCGGGGTCCGGGGAAGGGCCGGACCACAAGGGTCTATTGTACGCAGCCTTACCTCATATTTCTGCAAGAGACTGTTTCCACGACTTGAACCCATGACCTCCCGGTCACATGACAACAACTTTACCAGTTACTTCAAGGCTCCCTTTCAAAGATTTTAATAGTTTAACTTCTTGAAAGTTGCATATAAATTGAATGGTGTGAAATATTTTTGAGCCTCACAAAATGGAAAGCATGTCATTCGAATTGGAAAGAAGTACTTGTATCTTTCGGATATTGATTCTTGAAATACGAGGCATCATTCACTTTATGGGGGCAGTGCAGATAGCTTCATAGATGATAACTCCAATTTCTTCCGGGAGATATAGTTTGACGTCTTGAAATGTTTCATTTGCGGTGATTCTCTTTTCTGGTGGACTGTTTGGATGGTTTCCATTGGCTGGATTCAAAATTTGTAAGCCGGTATTTGTTGCAAATGTCACGTGTAGCTATGTTATCTTCCTTTGGTAGGATATACCACCTGAGAGATGTTCTAACATGTCATTTGGAATAGCTGAAGGATAAGTAAGTCGGTGCATGTATTATTCTTGTATTTTGGTGTGTCCAGGACCATCTGATGACTTTGTAATTTCCAATGAGATTTAGATTCATGTGTGTCAAGACTGCTCCATTTGGGAGCAGAGAAAGGGCAGTGGACTTTGGGGAAAAAGTGGAATTATAGGAATACCAAATATAGTGAAGTATGCACGGAGATAATGTTAAGGAGAAACTATAAGTAGAATGTGGAGATCCAGAAGAAACTCAGTTCAAGCACATATCTATGTTGGGTTTTATTACGTGTGTGGCTCTACTTATGAGTCTTCTCGCTGAAAGTACTAGAAATTTGATGTAGTAACTTTTCTTAATGCAAACAAGCTTTCTGTTTGAGGAATTTTTCATTTCATTCTTTCTCTCTTTTTTGTTTGTTTTTTGTTTTCCATCTTTTGTTGTTAACAAAGGCAAGTGAGGTTGTTGTTTTGTGTTGATGGAAAGTTATCTTTTCTCATTTTGAAAAATATGGATAACAATCCCAGCTTTTCTGTTCCTTTAAACCCACCCAACCCCACCCCCCAAAAAAAATAAGTAGAAGGGAAAGAAATACCGGCTTTTCTGTTCATGTTTGCCTTCATCTCATCAGGTAATTTTACCTTGTTGAATTAGTTGTCGTTTTGGTTAGATCCTTTAACAGCGTGCTTCACAACTATCTGCTGCTTTTTTAACAGCTAAATTTTCTTTTTGATGCTACTTCTGAAGTATGCATTCGGTGGGGGAAGGGTATAGTATTTTTGCCCAGGTGGATTTCTTTCTCAGTTAATAAATGTCATGTCTGGAATCTTGGGTTACAAATTGGTGGAATACTGGGCAGCAGCAATGAATAAAAGAAAATTTCATTCTTCTCTAAATTGATTGTCAAGGTTGAGTTATCTACTGTTAAGCAAAGAAAATATCAAGACAGAGTAAACTTCATGGTTTTCTCTGATGTACAATCAATTGGTACATACTTGCTGTAGACTAGTGATAATAAATGGTCAGAAAGGAGGTAGCTATGTCTTGCCTCTTTTTTTTTTTTTTTTCACACTGCAAAAGTCAGATTGACACCATTTTTGTTCAAAGATGGGGAGAGAACTCGTTGCTTTACTTTTGTGAGAATATTTACCCTCCCCTTCAAGTTGTTCCATAAAGCTGGAAGGATAGGGGAAAAACGTTTACTTGCTCCTTCCTTTCCAACTTTGCAGGTATTAAGAATGCTAATGCAAAGGGGTAGTGTTTTCTGCCCTTGTACTTTCTAACCAAACAAGGGAAATTTCAACATCTTACTCTCTCTTTCTTAGGGAAAGCCGGCAAGGTATATTGTCTGAGATCCAATAGGGACAAACTTATCTTATCTAGTCCTTTAGCCAAGGTTGGTTTCCTGGGATCTAATAGGGATAAGTTTATTGTCTACTCCTTTGATTCAATCCTTCGTTGCCCTACTGTAGAGCATAACACAGTTTGATCCTCCTCCTTCGAAGAAAGCCAAGTATCACACCTTCAGCAAGTCCTTGCTCTTTTTTTTTTGGATGAAGTAGCAAGTCATTGCTCTCTTATCTCCTTCGATTCAATTAATGTTTTCTCGACATTTCTTGCAATTTGGAGGAAACAACTTGAGAAGTAGCACGAGTGATTTGCTTCCGGTAGTTGCAAAATGTATTTTTAATTCTCGATACCCCCCCCCCCACCCCCCACCACAAAAAAAAAGAGAGTGAGAAAGAAAGTTTTATTTTTCTTCCTGTGAAAAAAAAGAAGGGCTGTGATTATGATTTTGAGATGATTTTTTTAATATAAGCTTGGACATCAATGCTTTTCTTTTTTTCGTGTTATGATTTTGTGTTGTGTGACTATTCTTCTAAATTAAATACTTTACAATTAAGTTTGAAGTTTCAATGGAGAAATATTCCCATGAAACACAAAAAGCAAATTCAACAACAAAATCAGTGTAGTTCCATAGGTGGGTCTGAGAAGGGTAGGGTGTACGAAGACCTTACCCCCCACCTTAAGAAGGTAGAGAGGTTGTTTCTGAAAGACTCTCGACTCAAAGAAATACGAAAAAAGGCAATAGCAACAAGCAGAAACAACATTAAGATAAGAAAATAATTGAGGTAAAGAAACAACATATATTAATAGAAATCTAAAAATAAGAAAATACAAGAACAATAATAATACTCCGAGAATGGGAAACAAATATGCCCAACTATTTACTAACCTTCTTTCCTAATTCTCACCCTCCACACCCTCTTATTAAGGGTCATTTCCTCGGTGAGCTGAAGTCGTGTCACGTCTTGCCTAATCACATCCCCCAATATTTTTCGGCCTACTTCTACCCCCCAACCTCACGCCACCTTATTGGGGCATTTGCACATCTCTTCTTCACATGCCCAGCCTCACTTTCCGCATCTTGTCCTCCACGGGGCTACTCCCACCTAGTCCCAAATATCTCCATTCTTAATTTTATCTCTCCTAGTATGCCCACACATCCATCTCAACATCCTCATCTCTGTAACTCTTATCTTTTCGATACGAGAGGTCTTGATTGGCCAACACTCTACCCATATAACATAATCGGTCTAACCACCACTTTATAGTTTTTACCTTTTAAGTCTTGATGGCATATTTTATCACACAAAACACCATATGCAAGAGAATCTCCTGTTGTTCCTCAGTAGCTCAGTGGTAGAACGGTCGGTTGTTAACCGATTAATCCAATATGATGACTGACATCCTCGTCAATCTCCTCATTATCTTGGGTATTGATCGAAATACTTGTAACTTCCTCTCTTGGGAAGACTTATGTGTCAAGCCTTACATCTATGTCCACTTCATGAGTCATGTCAACTTAAAACCTTTTGACTCCAAGGTCTTGTCTCCAAACCTCCAACACCACGTTAACTCCGCCTCATGTTTCGTCAATCAGTATTAAGTCATCTCCAAATGACATCCATGATGGAACCTCCCCTTGAATTTGTCGCGTCAGCACGTCCATCCCCAATGTAAATAAAAACGGGCTAAAAGCGAATTCCTGGTGCACCCCATCATGACTGGAAAGTGTTTCGAATCTCCTCCCACATTTCTGACTTGGGTCTTAGCACCATCATACATGTCCTAAATCATCCTAGTGTAGGCTACAACAAATTCGACATCTCAAAATCAACCTTACCGAGAAGAAAATGTTGACCAATTAGAAATTGTCTCATAATTGGTTTAAATTGAGTAGGATCAAGACAGAGTACTTGGAGTGCAAGTTCAGTGACACACCTCATGAGGCTGACGTGGAAGTTACCCAGGCCATCCAAAAGAGAAGTAGTTTCAAATATCTTGGGTCTATTATACAAGGCAACGGGAGATTGATGATGATGTGCAGGGTGAATGAAATGGAGGCTCGCTTCCGGAGTACTATGTGATAAGAAGGACAAGTTCTACAAAGTGGTGGTTAAACCTACTATGTTGTATGGGGCAGAGTGTTGGCCAGTTAAGATATCTCACGTTCAAAAGATGAAAGTTGCGGAGATGAGAATGTTGCGATGGATGTGGGCACACGAGAGAGACAAGATTAGCTCCTTCATTAGTACAAGTCCAAAATGTATAGCTCCTTCATTAGTACAAGTCCAAAATGTATAGCTCCTTCATGGAATTATGAAGCCCTTCATTATGTCGCTTTGTCTTTATAATTCATCAAGTATGCAGGAGTCTCTATTTATTCTGTAGAATTCTTTACTTATTATTGTAATTAAAAAATCCAAAGGATTCTTTATCTTGATCGAGGTCTTGTGTAGAAAGTTGGTCCCTCTTGATGGCTTCTCGTAGTCGAGAAAGTTTAGATGAATTATAAGAGGATCACAATCTTAATTTTTGATTTCTTAATAACAATAGTTTTCGTAGTGAAAGTAATATCTACCAGATTATCTCATTATCTAACAGACTAAAAAGCTGCAAAGAAAATTACCCTTATGTCTTAATTTGCTCGGGAGAAACTTGCCTTTTCTTCTAGGTTTTGTTTTAATGGAGCCTGTAAACATTCACACAGGGTAAGGAAACATCTGATCCAGATAATGGCAGACAATTTCCATATTTTGATGAGCTGCATGCACTCTTTTCATCAAGTATGAATAATGTACAGCGACTACAGCTCGACTCTGAGGCTGGTTCCCAACAGGTAAGGAAGAGGCCTCGGAGAGCAAGTAGAGATCAATCATCAGAGGAAATCTCAGAAGATGAAGAAGGTTATGCCTATGACAGTGATGAAGTAAAATTAGCCAGAAGCAATGTTGCTCCCAAAAAGAAAATCGAAAAAGAAAAGCGACCTAGAACAAGTAATGCGGAAAAAACTCCATCGAGACTACCTAGCTTAGGGAGTATTAACAACACTGGTAAAGCTCTTGATAATATTCAAGAAATGCTTAAAGAATTCTTTCAGCAGCAGCTGAGGATTGAGATGCAATGGAGAGAGACAGCCGAGAAGCGTGCTCGTGCAAGAGAAGTATTCGAGCAGGAATGGCGGTCATCAATGGAGAAGCTTGAAAGGGATAGGATAATGATTGAACAAGCTTGGAGGGAGAGGGAGGAGCAAAGGAGAATCAGAGAGGAGAGCCGAGCTGAAAAAAGGGATGCCCTGCTGACAACACTTTTGAACAAACTCATCAGTGAAAATCATCCTTGAGATGATTCATTGTATTCTGAATTAGGTAGAATCCAAAATATTTGGGTTATTAAGAATCTGGCTTACATAGAAATAGGAATTTCCAATTTATAGAAAGTCACATTCTCAGATAGATATGCAGGCTTTATGATACATAGTTCATGTTCTCATTCTTGTAAATATATACAGGATGGGTTAATTGAACTGAACTGGGCGTGGATAAAAGGATTGACTTTGATCTTTGGAAAAGAGTGAATTGTTTGTAATTTGATCAATTTCAATGGTGTATTGTAAAGAGTTCACAGTATTGGAATCTAAGCATTTTACGATGCTTTGCTTTCAGGCTTTCAAACCTTCGAGTAGAATGATATGTTTTGTTGTTAATTATGTACTGAAAGCTGCAGTTTCCTATCCCAAAATGGTTGTCATGATTCACATTGAAAAGTAAAACCGTGGCTATGAAAAGCTGGTTAGTATACTTAACCAGAAACAAACAAAGGCATACTTCAAAAAAAGTAGGGGTGTTCAAGAAAAACTGAATCAGACTGAACTGAATTGACTTAAAAGCCGACATATTGTTTTTCGGTAATTGAAATATTTTATTACCTAGAGCACTAAGTACAATAAAAGACAACTGATTCCACAGACAGAGTACCTAGGAGCCAGTGACAAACTAAAACAATATTCTAGCAGTCATTAAGGATAAAAACTCAAAACACTGATTCTCCCAGCCATGCTTGGCTTGATGCTAGCTCTACACTCTACAGATCACTTCCTGAATAACTTGCCTAATGATCACATCTTCACTCCTCTTCTTGCCTTAAAAGACTCGCAGTTCTGTTCTTGCCATACAAAATAGATAGTAGCAGCGGCCGTTCTAAGCATTTGAGCTGCAGCTGGTTTGCCTTTGACATTAGCCGCGGATCCACATCAACTCTTCTGTCCATATCCTAGCAGTTCTATCAATACCTTGCCATCGTAAAATCTTGGTCCATATCACACTAAACATATCACATTGGAAGAACAAGTGCTCAAATGGATTTATTCTGAGCTTCACACAAAGGACACAACATACTATCAATCACACCCCATTTCAGCAGCCTATCCCGGTGTATAATCTACCATGTATATCCAAGAACAGGATAAAAGTCCACCTAGGTGCCCCCAAGTTATTTGCAAACAAGCCTTCTCCGTGGCACCTTTTGAAATTCTCCACAGTTTCACTTAGATTTCCTTCGATAGAGATTCTGTCCAGATCCTGGAATTGCTCCATAGTATCAGTGACAAACTTTTTGGCTTTAAAGATCTTTTGGATCATCCAGGATGCCTGCTGATGCGCGATAGAAAGGATCATGAAAGAGGCGTCACAAATAAATTTAAGGGCCCCTTACTATTCTTTATCTTGATATGTTTGTCAGATAGAGTAAAAATCTATCCTAAGGTCCCAAATTAGTGGTTTTTTTTCTTTCTATTTTGTCTTCAAAATCCATTTTTTGTTTTAGATTTATAAAATAAAATAAAAAGGAAATAGCTGATTAAACAATGAAAACAAAAACTTTTTGAAGCAACCGGGGCACGACACGTTGCTAAGGATAGGCTCCTGCTTTGACTATAGAATAGATGAGCGTGAAAAGAATATCAATATAAGGCCCAGATGTAACTTGTGCGGAGCAAGCCTACACTGGCCCGTCTAACCAACAACTTTGCCTTTCGACTTTGATCCGCATATACATAATATGTATGATGGATTGGTTTAGATTGATCCTAACCGAATGATGATGAATTACTTCTATTTAATAGAATATTCAATTCGAAGATAAAATATCAAATCACAGATTTGGCTCTTGTTCTATCATTGATCAGAGATTTCTCTATGAAAAATATGAATCGGAGTTTGAAGAAGGGGAGGGAGAAGAAGCACTTGACCCGCAGGAGGATTTATTCAATCACATAGTTTGGGCTCCTAGAATATGGCGCCCTTGGGGCTTTCTTTCGTGAACAGCTATGCCCGAGAATGAATTGTGATATAGCGCCGAATAAGCCACAGCGATTTATGCACACACTAACGCAAGTGCACGTATCGTTACAAGTAATATAGTCTAGGTAAGACCGAATATCGTCCTCAGGGACTGGTTTTCAAGTACCGATTATCTATCCTATGATATTTATTTGGTTAACGTCAATTGAATTGGAATTCTAAACTAATAATGCAGGAAATAAACTAATTATAAAAATACTTTGAATTAAATCAGTTATGATGGAGAATTAGGGCTTCCAAGATCATCAACTATCCACTCTATTCAATCCTTAATACAATTAGACTAACTTATTCTTCTACGTTAAGATAGCAGGTTAACTAGACCGTTTTATACTCCTGTTAAGGTTATATAAACACTCAACCCCAATGGAGAATCCTTCTACCTTTCGGTGATAAGATTGACTACACAGGAGGATTAAGAGCAATAACCTATTAAGCTACACAAGTATCGGGGTACTTTCGTCCACGATTTAACCTATGTTTATTCAACTATAGCATATTCACAATCTCCCCTTTCGGCTTTCGATTAGAAATCATATAACTGATGATAACTAGTGATCAATTAATTATCAGGCAATCAAAACAACTATTGAATAAATTTTAAATAAGTGAAGAAGAAACCAAACTAATATATTAATTCATGAATAAAGTTTCAAGAGAATCACAAGGAAATCCCTAACAAAGTAATTAGCTCTTAGACATAGTCATGCTAAGAACTAATACAATCTCCATACATGAACTGAAATAATTAAAGCAAAAAGAAAGAAAAGAAAAATACTCAAGAACGAGTCTCCAAGCCTTCTAGCATCCAAGGATTGTGTTGTGGAATATTTACAAGATGGAATGGAATGGGATGTAGGATGGGTGGATGTAGAATGTAGAATGTAGAATGAATTCTTCTAATGATGTAGAGACTATTTATAGACCAAGAATTTTTTAGGTAAAGGGTTAGGGATTATGTAGGTAAGAAAGGTTATGGAATCCTTTTAGGTAAAGGTTTTAGGAAAAGTTATGGAAAAGGGTTAAGAAATATGTAGGTAGGAAAAGTTATCCCTTTTGGACCCTGAAAACATGTCAAATTCGGCCCAGAACTTCAGAAATCCCGCGTCGGCGCCGCGGCCCTGCAGACTGGCGCCGCGGCGCTGGTGACGACATCCTTCCGGATTTTTCGTTTCTTCGTCCTTTGTTCGTCCGGTTCTTCTATATTTCCCAGAACTTCTTAGGCTTCATTTCTTGGCCCTTTTAGTGTGCAATTCCATCTCATTTCTGCTCATTTCATCTCCTTTTCGCCATTTCTCCATTTCTGACCGTTGTGACACAAAAGAAAGGACAACATCCCTAATACTATACTAAACATAAATGAAATGAGTAAAATACTAACTAAAAAATGACTCAAAAGGTGTATATAAAATACACCGATCAAACACCCCCAAACTTAACCTTTGTTCGCCTTCGAGCAAAGCTCAAAACAAAAATAAAACAAAACGAACAAAGACTCAAAGAGATGAATCAAGAAGTTATAATATTGCTTCTTCAAAATCATGGATGAAAGATGAGATAATATGTTAGAACATATATAACATGAATAATCAGCAATCTAGAATTTCAAGTTAGATATTTCACAAATTCACTTAGATCATGTTCAATGGAAATACAAACACCTAACCTATGCATGTCAATTTCATTCCATCTTTCCCAAATGATATAGACCTGTTTACTTGTTATTCTTCACTAATCATAGACATACATATTAAAGATCATCAGGACTTTCAAGGGTTGTAAGGTAGGCTTAGGCAGGGGTAGGTAAAAATAGGCATTTAGGCTCAATTACGTACCATAAACACTTTTCATTCAAACTCATTTTCCTTCTTTTTGGTTTTCCCTTTTTAGTTTCGTACCCACTTTCTCCCCTCTTTTCTTTTGAGAGAATGATATGTATTATAAATAACAGGCACCCCCAAACTTAGACTTTTGCATATTTTTCATTGGGGTGCATCAAATTTGTTCACTCTATTTTTGTCTCTTTTTCACGCTTTTCATCAATACTTTTCCATTATTACTTATGGCACAACAAAGGAATCATAGGGTTTTAGAAAGATATTTTTAGGCTCAAAGGGGCTGACTAGTGATACATTTTATGTCAGGGTAGGTAATGAATGGTCAGAAGGGCTATCAAAGAAATGCCTGACTCATCTCCCTAAACAGGTACATCTTAACTATTTCGCCTCAAATAACCAGCAAACAGATTTTCTAGACATTTTTTCGACCTTCTTTCCATAACTGACACACATAAGCTAAGCATAAATATTCCAAATAATTAGATGTCAGGAATTTTTGGTATATCTAACTTAAGCACACAGATTGTCGCTTTTAATTCTATTACATTATCCCTCTTTATCCACTCAATATCTTTAGCAACTACAACATGCATGATCCATCAAATAAAAAATAAAATAAAAATAATAATAATAAAAAAAAAAAAAAAAAAAAAAATAATGACTCATAAATACTCAAAAACACACAAAACAAATCAAAAAGACTCAAAAATAATAAAACATCCCCCCAAACTTAAATCACACATTGTCTCCAATGTATGCAAGACTCAAAAAATAAATAGGGACAACTTACTGACACAACACAGTGGTCATAACGGAGGTCTAGGAGGAAAAATTCTGGAATTTGCACGAATATGGCTCTGAAGTTAACGCCGCCTTGAGATTCGCGCCGGCGCCCCAATCTGTGGCTCTCTGGTTCAGGGCCATGGCTGATTCAGCCATGCACGATTTACGACTTTTCCGTTTTTCCGCGTTTTTGCTCCCTTTTCCTCGGTTTTAGCTTTCAGTCCACCTGTCATCCAACAACACAAAACAAGAACCCAAGACCGTGAGATAGACTGTTCAAGACAAAATAAAACAACTAAAACAAAAATTAAAATAACATAATAAAAAAAACATTGGGTTGCCTCCCAACATTTGTCTTTAACGTCTTTAGTGACGCAGCTTAACCTTTACGAGTGCCCATTGGATCCTTCTTCGAACTGCTTGCAATCCGCAAAGTTATTGTTGCAGGTCTCACTTCAACTACAACAATTGCTTCAAACAAGGGCCTCAGATATACGATTATCCCCCAAGTACATAAGACATGCTTGTCTTTTAGGCTCTTTCTAATGTAGGGATCAGTGAGATTCCCAAGATCTCTCAACTCTAGGGGGTGCCCTTGAAGGTATGGACTTTCTATTTGGGGATCAACAGTGACAGCTGGTGGTGTTTCTTTTGCAATAGGTACAGGAAAAAAAAATTCCAAAGAATCCAAGAAGGTGAATAATTGGATCTCAGTAATCTTTTCCTTCTCTACACCAACTATCTCGCCAGATTCCTCAACAGTTGGGTGTGGTTCAGGTTCCTCAATTTGCTTATCACTTTCCACAACGGTGTCGCTAGGCAGACTTTCTTGAAGTGTACTACTCATCCTATCCATTAGTTGTCATATTTGTGTCTCCAAATTTCTGAGGGACACTCTTGTCTCATCCATAAACTGAGCTTGGCACTTGGTGAGCCTGAGTATGCCTGCCTGCAACTCATCTAGATCTTCCTCTGGAACCTGTTGGTTAAGCTGCTGTTGATGACTCCACTGCCCCTGATAGAAGTAGTAGTCCATGGACCTGTATATATATATTTATTTATTTTTTCGTTTTTTTTCTTCGAATTTAACCTGCAAAATAAGAAAAACAACAAAAGGTGATAAAAATATGCTCGCAGAACAAGTTAGAAACTTGTTCTTGGAGCAACCAAATTAGAAATAAGAATAGATAAATCGATATTGAAAGTACGCCAATCCCCGACAACGGCGCCAAAAACTTGATGCGCGATTTATGCACACACTAACGCAAGTGCACGTATCGTTACAAGTAATATAGTCTAGATAAGACCGAATATCGTCCTCAGGGACTGGTTTTCAAGTACCGATTATCTATCCTATGATATCTATTTGGTTAACGTCAATTGAATTGGAAACTAATAATGCAGGAAATAAACTAATTATAAAAATACTTTGAATTAAATCAGTTATGATGGAGAATTAGGGCTTCCAAGATCATCAACTATCCACTCTATTCAATCCTTAATACAATTAGACTAACTTATTCTTGTACGTTAAGATAGCAGGTTAACTAGACCGTTTTATACTCCTGTTAAGGTTATATAAACACTCAACCCCAATGGAGAACCCTTATACCTTTCGGTGATAAGATTGACTACACAAGAGGATTAAGAGCAATAACCTATTAAGCTACACAAGTATCGGGGTACTTTCGTCCACGATTTAACCTATGTTTATTCAACTATAGCATATTCACAATCTCCCCTTTCGACTTTCGATTAGAAATCATATAAGTGATGATAACTAGTGATCAATTAATTATCAGGCAATCAAAACAACTATTGAATAAATCTTAAATGAGTGAAGAAGAAACCAAACTAATATATTAATTCATGAATAGAGTTTCAAGAGAATCACAAGAAAATCCCTAACAAAATAATTAGCTCCTAGCCATAGTCATGCTAAGAACTAATACAATCTCCATACATGAACTGAAATAATTAAAGCAAAAAGAAAGAAAAGAAAAATACTCAAGAACGAGTCTCCAAGCCTTCTAGCGTCTAAGGATTGTGTTGTGGAATATTTACAAGATGGAATGGAATGGGATGTAGGATGGGTGGATGTAGAATGTAGAATGTAGAATGAATTCTTCTAATGATGTATAGACTATTTATAGACCAAGAATCCTTTAGGTAAAGAGTTAGGGATTATGTAGGTAGGAAAGATTATAGAATCCTTTTAGGTAAATGTTTTAGGAAAAGTTATGGAAAAGGGTTAAGGAATATGTAGGTAGGAAAAATTATCCCTTTTGGACCCTGAAAACATGTCAAATTCGGCCCAGAACTTCAGAAATCCCGCGTCGGCGCCGTGGCCCTGCAGACTGGCGCCCCGGCGCGTGAAAATCAGAGGCTTTCGGACGACTTCAATGGTCGGCGCCGCGGCGCTGCTGCCAGGCGCCACGGCGCTGGTGACGACATTTTTCCGGATTTTTCGTTTCTTCGTTCTTTGTTCGTCCGGTCTTCGTCTGATTTCTTCTATATTTCCCGAAACTTCTTAGACTTCATTTCTTGGCCCTTTTAGTGTGCAATTCCATCTCATTTATGCTCCTTTCATATCCTTTTCGTCATTTCTCCATTTCTGACCGCTGTGACACAAAAGAAAGGACAACAATCCTAATACTATACTAAACATAAATGAAATGAGTAAAATACTAACTAAAAAATGACTCAAAAGGTGTATATAAAATACACCGATCACCTGCTTAGGCATAGGTTCATAAATTGGACCGTTCTTCCCATAGTATATGTGTATCCATTGAACCCATAGTTTTTCTTTCCTACAAAGATTCCAAAGTAGTTTGCAGACTGCTGCTCTATTCCAGATTAGGACATGTAAAAAATTTATACCATCAGCAGACTTAAGTAAGAAAAGTCTCCCATGCAGTCATTTCCTTTCTTGCAGGATCAGGCCCCCCGTTCCCCAGAAACCTCATGCAAATGCTTTCAATTTCATGTATCACTCTTAGGCAAAATAAACAACTGTGATAAAAAAAGTCTGGATGGTAAATAATACAAATTTGCTCAGCTGCATCCTACCTGCATTGGACGGGAATATAGAAGCCCAATTAGTCACTCTTCCTGCATCTTATCTATTAGTGGCTGAGATTGAGCAGCTGAAATCCTATTGGAGCAATGGGACTCCAAGATACCTGAAAGGGAGGGATCCTTTAGTGAATCCCAACCTTTCCAGAATAGTGTGTTGAGTCACAACATCTACTCCAAAATAATTGGAGCTTTTCTCTTTGTTTGGTGCGAGTCCAGAAGCTTCTGAGAAAACCAAGAAACATTCATATAAATTCACACAGAGGTCAAGTCCCCTCCACAGAAGCGTAAAAGATCATCACCAAACCCCTACTAAATTATGTTCATCTTAGCACTTATGATGGAAGTTGAAGTCAGGTCCCTCTTTACTGTCTTGGGCAGTCTATTGAAATATTCCATGGCAATGACAAAGAGAAAGGAGATAAGGGTTCACCCTACCTTAAACCTTTCCAAGCCTGAAAAGGTTCCGTCAATTTTCCATGTGACCAGGAGGTCATGAGTTCAAGTCGTGGAAACAACCTCTTGCAGAAATGTGAGGTAAGGCTGCGTACAATAGACCCTTGTGGTCCGGCCCTTCCCCGGACCCCGCACATAGCATGAGCTTAGTACACCGGATTGCCCTTTTAGTGATAGAATAATAAACGCTTGTGAGGCATTCCATAATCCATCTAATAAATGGACCAGGGAAGTTGAGAGTTGCAGTAAAATTCACTCAAGTGATGGAGAAACCCCTAGAAGTTGGGAAGTTTTGCATGTCTAGCTTTATCACGCATCTTGGAGAAACCCCTTGCCTAGTATATCCTTTCACCAGTTCATGACTCATAATAATTGTCATGTATCACCCTCTCAAGAACAAACGCAGACCGGTTGTTTTCCAAAATTAAGTTCATCACCTATTGTAGCTTCCTTGTAAGAATATTTGAAATGATTTTATAAAAACAACAGTGCAACAAGAAATCACCATTTCGTGCTTTCATACTTGTGATACTGTTTTCTCTAGCTCTGCACTTCATTCAAGCATGGAAATAGGCTGTATTGGAGTCCCCAACTTCAGCCACTAGACCCTTGACTTTTGTCTGCTATGCTTTCTTCAATAGTCACAGCAAGTACAGAAATGGCAACAACTCTTTGGCACAAAAATAATATTGTTGGCAAAATTCAATATTTAGCAAGAACTTTTTATTGTTGACATATATGATGAAAAATTTAAAAATGAACTTTTTTTTGTTGCTAAACAATTTATTTTTGTTGCCATAGTATTGATTATTGTTGTAAAAAGTACTTTTGGCAACAACAAAAATGTTGTTGCACGTCGTTGCAATAACAACCGATGGAAAAAGTTTATGCAACAAAAAAAATGTTATTACCAAAAATACTTTTTGCAACAACAATTAATACTATGGCGATAAAAAATCTTTATTGGCAAATGTCTTCTATCTTTGTAGTGAGTGAGTAGTCTTTCTCCAATTTGATTCTTGGATCTGTCTCTTCACTAGTCAGTTCAGGTTGACTTCCATCCTTCATTTGCTCCTGCACATGCAACAGCTGAGATCTTACCATTTAGGTATGTCTCCAACTGCCAAGGTTTTCGTAGGAGTTGAAATTTTCGACCTACCACTACTAAAAAATCTTTATTTTTCTGCTGATTTTTCACTGAAAAATGCTCAGTGTCTATTTCTCATTGAATGTTGGTGAGAAAATCCTAAATACTAGTATTTTTACACAAAACAATTATGAAGTTTTCCAACATTTTAATGAGAACTTGTTTCCCACCATGCGTTTTTTCAGTGAACTGGTTCGATAGGAATAAGGTGGAAAAATCATATTTTATAGCACAAATTTCTCACTGAATATCAGTGAGAAAAATCTTTGTTTCTAGTAGTGTCCCTTTTAGTAGTTTTAATTTCCACCATAGCTTATCCAGATTAGTGGAATGATCATGCATAGTAATCCACCCCTCAACTATTACCCTCATGAATTCTGAATGGCCTGCTAAGTAGTTTAAGAACTTAAATGCACTACAAGAAAAATGACATACGGTGACAGTCAGAGTGTCACGATTTTTGCAACTGTCACATAGTATGACAGTTTTTTCGTTGACTTCTCGGTCAACAAACACTTATGACATAAGTGTGACAGTTATATAAACTGTTATAAATTTATGACAGACATATGACAGTTATTTGCCATCACATGTTGTGTGACGGTTTTTTTGCGTTGGCCCATTGTTTTTGGAGTTGACCCGACCAATTTCTCTTTCAAATCCGGCCGAGCCCAAGTCCAAAAGGACTTGACCCGGCCCATATCCTTGGATATTAGCCCCTTTGCCTTTTCATTTACGCCCAAAGGCAGGCCAAGGGCTTCAAACCCTAGTCGTCGCCTTATGCTCATCTCTCATCTCTCTATTTGCTTCACCATTTTTGACAAAGTTGCAGTGCTTGTGGTGTTGAGTTGACTACCTATAGTAACCTCTTGATCTTTTTGTTGCTGCTTCATTCCTTCTCTAAACTTTTCTTGTTTTCCTTTTGTAGCATCTGTGGAAAGATTATACTCTGGTCTATCTAGCTGAGTCATGCGTAGATTCCCCTCCATTGCAACTTGGATGAGCTATTCCAACATTTTCTAGTAAGTAACCTTTTCTAATTTTGTTGATATATATTTGTAAAATGACCTTCCGATGTTGTAGATCTTGTTGACTTGTACTCTGACTTGTACTCTTTTGATGTTGTGTCCTGTGTGCTTGGTTCCACCAGTGTTCCTTTGCATTTTCCTGTTGTTTTTTTCCATAGAATTGTTTGGTTACCTGTTGTGTTTTCCAATAACTGGTTCTCATTTTGTGGTGTTGTTGATTACTCCAATGGATGTATAACTTAATGAGAAGATGTTCGAAACTGAGAGTTTGTCCATATTTTCCATGGACAAACATGAAAAACATGTTAGAGCATAACGTTAAGCTCTTATTTGTCTTCAAGATTGGTTTCGAAGTGATCCTCTTCCGATAAATGTTGAAAGAAGATGGAAGTAGATTTCTAGGCAAATTGGTGAGAAGTATGGGGTGGATTATTCTGAAGCTGAGATATTGAAAAGATACAGATGGGCTTATGAGCAGTCTTGGGGTAGATCTAGGCTCAGGTATCTTGTTAGAAGCAAAAGTTTATGGAACCTACATTTTATCTTCTGTTTTTTTTTTTAAATTCAATTTAATATTGTCAATGGACATATAAAAATCTTTTACAATCCTTTTTGTTTTCTGTTTAAACCTGTGAACTTCTGGAGAACTATGCCCTTCAAACATTTTCTTGCTCTCATTCAACAATTGTATTTATTTATTTGACATCACAATGGTATGCTTCTAATACACTCATAGGCCATATTTTTTTACATCTCAAAAGGGGATGTTGATATCTACATAGTTTGAATTCATGCGAGTTATTGTTATAATCTATTGATGAACTTATAAATTATTTATTTGATAGTAAATTTCTCTCGACTGGAAGTATTAATGATATGGTTTGTATGTTGCAGATATGTTAACGATGGAAGACCATTTTGGCAACATATAGTTAGTTCTTCGACTGGCTGTTCTGATTCTTAGTACTTTGAAGAGTTGTATAACTACTATACTACATAAAAGGTTGGCTTAGTTTGAGATACTCTACTATTTCTGTTGATAGCAAACTGGTATATTTTTCAAGTTTACAATCAATAAGAACACACTTAAATTCACTTTGATTTTTCATTTTTCAATAGGCTTGGCATCTTTGTGATCCAAATACGGAGAAGGTATTTCAGGCCCTCAGAAATGTAGGAGTAAAGTTGGTTATAGTGTCAAATTTCGACGCCCGATTGAGACCAGTTTCATCTAGGGCTGTCCAACGGGGGCGGGGTCGGTTCGGGGTTGTCGGGGTCGGGGTTTGGCGGGGTAGGACGGGGTCGGGGCTGGCGAGGTGTGCCGCCGCCCCGTCCCGATCTAGAGGGGGTCGGGGTGGGGTCGGGGTGGGGTCATTTTTTTATTTGCCTTTAAATTAAATAATTAAATAACACACATACACAACAAGATATTTTAATAAAAACATCTCAAAGCTGTTTTTGTGCCTCTTATATTATTCGAGTAGAGAAGTATGATTTTTTTTTGGTAATACAATTTTAAAATTGCAACTTCGTGATATTGAAAGTTGCAAATAAATAACATAGTAAAATTACAATTAAAAGAATTACATTTTAAGAAACACATTTTCTAGTTTCTTTATAATGTCTTGTGGTTCTTCGGTTGGAATTGGTATATCTTGGTCAAATTGGACGACGTCGCTTGCACATCCGTCGGATAAGATTTCGTTGTAGTTGTAGTCTTCTTCTTCGTCGATCTCCGGTTGGCCGCACCTCTTACGCTCCGCACGAATCCAGTCTCTGAATAGAACTGCAATCTCTAATGAGTCTCCTGCCAATGAATGTCTGTGCTCCACTATTTGAAATCTTCCCGCAGAAAATGCACTTTCGGACGTTGTTGATGACACTTGAATGTTCAACACATCTCGGGCCATCTTTGCTAGTGTTGGAAAATTCTTCTCATTCTCCCTTCATTATTTTAGCAAGTCTGCACGTCCCTCTTCACTTTCAATTGCTTCGTACGGTAACACCCTGCAAAACAAAAACATCAAACTCGCTAATTTGGTTAGAAACGGTACCACTAAACATTCTATGTCTGAGGCTTTGAATACTAGCACGCAGAAACAACATGTCGTTTTTGAGGTTGTGTTGAAGAAGATGGCATGGAAGTCAGTTGGCTGCTAGCACTTTCTTGTTGGTAATGCGTATATATTTTTTTACATTCATCTTGAATGCTAGACAACACTTCTTCTCTACTTATTTCAACAGGTTGTGGGTCATTTAGATTTTTAGGAGTTGGAGGTGGAAGTGTATCTATGCAATCGTAAATATTTTCAACAAGATTTTTACAGCCGTCTATTTTAATAGACTGATTTAATACATCACTAATAAAAATATTGGGGGAATAGGAATACAATATTTTTTCATTTTTTAAACATTTTTTAATAGGTTCCTTATAAGCTTGTTTTACCATATATTCACTAAGTAATATAAATATTACAGCTATATAAAATAACATTGATGAAATAGTAGGATAATAAATCCCGAAAACTTTTTAATAGCTAGATAAAATTTCTCTAAAAATATATTAAGTTCTAAAATTGTATCCCAATCGAAATCTATAAGCATATCACTAGGATTTCGATTACGGACGTTAAAAAATTGGGTTATAGGTTGTCTATACTCATAAGCAACACTTAGTTGATTGTATAAAGAATTTCATCTAGTGCATACTTCTTCGGGAACTTTTCTGTAAGCTAGACCACAATCGTGACAAGTTTTTTTATATTCTTTTAGTCGTTGTATTCTATTATTTTTAAAAATATAGTTTATAGAAAATTGAATTTTTGCAAGAATGTCTTCAAAAAGATTTATACCATCCTTTACAACTAAGTTATAAATATGACATGCACATTTTATATGAAAATGATCTGGAAAAGATGGAGTTAAGACAGTTTTTAATAATAATTTAACAGCAGAAATATTAGAAGAAGCGTTATTTAATGTAATAGTCATGACTTATCAGATATGCCATAATAATCGCAAACAGAAGAAATATTTTCTTGAATAAAAATACCAGTGTGTGTGCTTACTATCTATATATCTATATGATAAAATACGTTTTTGCATATACCATTTATAGTCTATCCAATGACATGTTACAGTTAAATAATCATGACCGTTAGTACTCCGGCCTATATCAGATGTGATATATACTTTTTCAGGGTAATGATATAACTAATAACGTAAATATTGTTGATATTCGTGTGCAAATGTAAGAACATCTCTCCTAACAGTTGATCTAGGAAAACCGTTATAAGCAGGATTGTACATTGATCTTATATATGAATAAAACCAGGAGAATCAGAAAATGAAAAAGACAAACCCTCCACTGCAACTAATTTTGATAATTCTTCCCTATCTTTCATTTTATCGTATTTAGGGCCTACAACTGCCTCCGTCATAGGGTCAATTTGACCCTGTACTTGGTGCGGGACAGTATGTGAAGCTTGTCCCGACTGAGAGACCATTGTTGACTCACCCTTCACTTGAGCCTTATATTCATCCCACCTAACTTTGTGTTTGTTATTCAAATGTGTAGTTAAACCTCTCGTCCCGCTCTAACCTTTTTCCATTTTAAATTTTTAAACATTTTTACAAATTTTGAATGTAGCAACTTGATTTTGTACGTCTCTATAAAAAAAAGTCCATATATGTGATGTTAATTTTAGTTCTGGTGGGTCTCGTCTCATACTAGGGGGGAATATGAGGCGTTCCAGTTTGAGGTGCATTAGTTGGCGTGTCATTTAGATTAGTTGGTGTGTCATCTAGATGTTCTTCTAAATTAAACTCTTGTTGATTTCCAAAAAATTGCTCATCGTCTAAATCTAATGGTACTTCAGAAAAATATTCAGTATCAATAAAATCATCATGTCTAGGAGTAATGGGATGACTAGAAGAAGGACCATTGACCTTGTCACCCATACTAGAACCAGACATACCCAAAATACCTCTTAATCCTTTCATTTTAATTTATGCTAATAAATACTTAAATATTTAAAGATAATAAAATTAAGTGCGCTAATTAAAATAAAGAAACAATAATAATTTAATAAATGAACGAATGTACCAAACGTCGACGTGTAAATCGAGAGATGTTGAAAATTGAAACTTTGCTCAACGGATGATCCTCAAGCTAGTTGCCAATTTTCAAATGAATAAATTAAATTGAATATTTAGAACACAATGTAAAGAGAATGAGAGATAGATTGAGAGTTTATTAGAGAGATTGTAATTGTAGGAAGATTTGTGAGAAAGAATGTAGAAAAATGAAGTATTTATAGTTGAAAAAATTGAGTTAAAGTGTAAATATAATAACTTAAGGATTAAAAATAAATATTAGGGGGTAGGGGGGTTGGGGAGGGGTATTTGGCCGTTGCACAACAGCCAAATTGGACAAAGTCGTTGTGCAACGGCTAGTAGGGGTCGGATGGGGTGGGGAGGGGTTGGGGTCGGGGTCAGGGTTGGGTCGGGGTGGAGTCGGGGTTGGAGCGGGGTGAGTCGGGGTCGGGGTTTTTTCTCAGCCCCGTACTGGTACCGATACCGAATATCGGTATACCGATACCGATACAGTGTAGGAAGGGTCGGGTCGGGGTCGGTATACCCCGCCCCGTTGGACATCCCTAGTTTCATCAGAGGTAACATGTTTGTCGTCTCTCCTTTTGCTTCCTTAGTGATCCAACAACTAATTTCTAATTGGCTTTAACATGTAGAAGCAGAGAAGCCTAATCTAACAATATTTTTAAAAGCTTGTGAGTTACTAGGAGTAAATCCAGATGATGTTGTTCATGTAGGCGATGATCGTAGAAATGACATTTGGGCCGCTGTTAAGGAAAAAGAACTTTAAGGAATCTGTAGCCGGATTAGCCTGTTTATGCTGGACATGATTTGATACTTCTTGTATCGTGTATGTGAGATATCATTTAGTGTATATTTTCATCTTTGTGTAGGGTAAGGATGTATTTGAGGCATTCGACAAAAAAGATCTGGCAAAGAGGTTATTGTTAGGAAAGAGTGCTTCAATCGATGCATAGAAATTCATGATCTCTAAGGTCATGTCTCTTACGTGTGACTTCTGCTTTGTTTTACTTGATTTACCTTTCTGTATACTGAGTTTTTTTGTTATGGTACAGTTGTTGACTGAATGTGGTAGTCAATTCACTAACAAATTGGAAGGAATGTTCAAGGTATGGAAGGATATATACATCTCCCATCATGTTTTTTGAGGTTGAAATACTAGTGGATCAGGTGAAATAATTTTCTTTCCCCGTTCTCCTCTCTGCCAAAAAGTGGTTTCATTGAACATCAGATAAAAGTCTATCTGATGTAAACATCTCATATTGGCTTTTAAATACCTCAGGTTCAGAATAACCTTTTCTCCACATATCCTTTATTCTAGTGCTTCTGTGCACATGTAACTTCAAGGTATAGACGGGTTACCGGCTCTAATTGATTTTATTATACTCATTCTAGAGGTCTAACATGTCCTTTGATATGGGAGAATAAATTTGGTGTTTTTTTTAGCTTTCATGTGGTGTTGACACCCAATTTTGACACTCTCTTTCATTAATAATCAATAAATTAAACTAACTTTTTAACACCACAAAATAATTTTTATAATAATAATGCGCAATAGTAAAACATTAATACATGCATAAATAAGCAATTTAATAATGGCGTCACATTTATAAAAGCATTCCTTAAATATCATATCCGCATTTATTAATACTCAAAGCAATTTCATAATTATTTTTTACAATTTAAATCCTATCTTTTACTAAGCTAAAATCTAACACCTATAAATAAATCCCATAATACCACCAGCCGATTCCAAATCTTAAACCCGCGGCCCAAACAAATGCCCATCAACCCGTAAGGCCCAAATCCTCAGCCCTTATTTTTCGTCCAAAGCACCCCCTTAATTTAAACCAAAAAAAAGAAGCTAAACATAAGAACCTACCATCTGCCTCCCTCAAAATATACCTAATAATAAAAACAAACGAAGAACCCTAAAAGAAAACAAAGTTGCTGCCTAATACACCCTCGCCGGTTTTTCGGACGGAAAATCCGGCGAGTCAAACATATCCCTTCCATTTCCATCTCCAAATCTCGTCCTAAAGTACCTAATAACAACTTGCCATAATAAAAAATCGCAATAAAATCATCCCTAAAAACGGTAACTTGTCATAACCGAAATTTCAGAATCAAATCTTACCATATACCACCTAAAATCGCACCAAATCATAAGCTACCAAATTCAGAACCCTAATGGAGACTATAAAAGGAACCAATCATACACATACAAAAGCATCCGAAAATTGGCCGAGAATTCGAAAAAATCAGTCTATCAAAAAAGGCATTGAAAATCCGAAAAAGACAAAGTAAAGAACAAGAACAGAAATTAAAAAAAAAACATTCTTCCTCGCAAGATCAGTCGCGAACCAGTAAGCATTCTCAAAGCAAAAGCTTCATTCCCTTTTAATCGCATCGTAATAAATCCTCCGAGTGAATCGACGACTTGATACGCTGCCTCGGTTCGCTGTCCGGAGAAGGTAAACTCAAATTCCTCTCATTTCAATTTTGTATTTCGGTGTGTATCTGTGTTAAATGTGTGTTAGTTAGATTGTTGTGTTCATCAATATGATGTTGTTAATTGGAAATACCGACTGATTGGATAATCTGGAAAATGTCACACATGTTCGAATGTCTAAAAAACTGTCTAAGGTTTGTTTAGAAGCTCATCTACAGTTTAAAATGATTCAAAACAGCAGTTGATTGATGTTTATTGAGGATGGGTGACTTGTCTAGGTTCGAGTATATCATTATTATTCAGACCTTAATGTCAGTCCAATACATCTGCCAGAATAATATAATCCATACTCTCTTTAAGAAATCTACATGTATTCCTATGCCAAGCCTAAATGCGAAGTTGTATTGGCCCAGATACTGTATTAATTTTGCCGACATGTTCCTCTATGTTTTTTTAAGTGGATATAATGTCTAAATTAGTTTACCTTAATGTCAGTCTAGTACTACGCACAATCATACCCTGCCTTCATTCTCCTGTATTGGAAAATCTACTTGGGGTATTGTTAGACATGCTAGTCTAAGTTGATGTATACATAAGTCATCTAGGCCATTTGGTATCATGCTTCATATGCTCTGTTGTCATGTGTGTTACTTGCATTATATATTTTGCACTATTTGAACTAGCCTCTGCCATGTTGGTCATAGTAGTATCCCATGTTTAACTCACAACCATATTTCATGTGGTCGGTATGTATAAGCATAATCTAGTATAGAAACTGCTTGAATGGATGGCAGGACTTAATAAATCACTTAAAAATATCTCATCTAAGAATAAGAAGTGTTTTAATCTTGTCAGTGGAACACATGCCTAAATAGCGTGTTATGAATATGTGCTATTTTGTCTTGGATCTGTTTTTAACCTCCCCTATTTGTTCTTACCCCAGAGTAACTAATTGATTATTTCACATGTTTAAGTAAAGGACAAGACTCAGGATTGATGGTTTGCATGCCTGGTTTAAACTAGTATCATGTAAAAATAATTTAGGAGATCATTTGGGCATCCTAGTTAGTGGTATGCTATCATAAGTCAGTTTGAGTTGGTTTTAATGGAGAATGCATCGTAAAAGGGAATCGAAGCTTATAGGATGTGTACATTGTCTACTAAGGGTCATATTTGGTTGAAATGTAGTGTTGGTACCTGTAATGTGTCATTTTACTTGCATGGCCTTGAGTGTATATTAATCCTTATCTTTTCTTGTCTTTTACATGAAATGCATTGGAGCAAAAATGAAGAGTCTCACGGCAAGACCCATCATGAGCTACTTAAAATGACAACATGCATCTATGTGCATCCGCATTCGCATTCCCGCCTCAGCACTTCTAAGACAAAAATAGGCCAAGATGACGTCGTCATCCATCTCAACTCCTTTTACTCTCTTAACCTCTCTGCCTCATATGTGTCTTTATTTTATTATTTGTAATTTTATTATCTAACTTTGTAATTATTTTGAGACATAGAACAATTAGCCTTTGAACAAATAAATTGGGTGGGTAGTTTTAAAACTAGAAATACACTTCTAATTTATTTATTTTAGGTTTGACATGCATGTCTAAATTTTTGCCCAATTAATAATAAATCTTTTGCATTATGCCACATATATATTAAAAATCAAATTTGCAAGTAAATGATACCTTTAATCAATAAATCAGCTTTGAACATAAATGCATACTTTTCATTTTGTATGTATTTTACAATGCTTACAAATGCATGCCTTTATCCAAAAGACTAACTTTACAGGGATACAATAAGTCTTATAAATTTTTTTATGTTATCAAAATGCACCCTTTTTAAACATTTGCATCATCTTTCTCTTCAAATATTTTCAAAACGTGCATTGTTCTCTAACATAATAATTAACCTAAGTTTTGCAGGATAACCGCAAGTTAGCGTATCTTAGAGGGTGTCTAACCCCTTCCCTCTAGATTAATAAAGAACCCTTGCCCAGAATCTCACATAGTTTAGCAGACCATCAAATGAAGTTAGTGTTGACTTTATCTAGTTGACATTTAGGTGTTCTAATTCACCCAAACTAATTAGGTGGCGACTCCGCGAACCCTTTAGCATTTTCTTTTAACAACCTTTAGAATTTTAGCACACTTTAGCATCCTTTTTGCATTTTATTTTATTTTAAAGTAAGCAGGATTCGCTGAATAATGTTACGATAAAAAAAGGACGCGACATGTGAAACCGCTGCCAGTTTTTAATTTTTTATCATTGATTTTGTTGTTTTAATCTTTGAAACCATTATCCAGGATATTGAATTGTCAAAAGAGATAAATGAATCCTTTAAGCAATCTTCTCAAGCAAAAGAGATAAATGAATCCTTTTTTTGTTGACGAAGGAACCCGCAGCCGCTATTCTTTCGAGTGCGCACAGGGTAAACCCCGGACTGACGCAGTAGCCTGCAAACCACGTCAGCCATGTAAACCACACTTGACAAGCCATGTGTGACAGGTTCAACCAAGAAGGTTTATGCAGGGGATCGAACTCGTGACCTTGCGGTCCCGCGCTCTACTGCTACACCAACTTGGCTACCCTTGAGATAAATGAATCCTTTAAATGAACTTAGGGGGATTCCTGCTAAGTGTTCCATTTCTTCTTCAAGCTTGAAGAACTTTTCTCTTTCTCCGTTTTGCATTTTGATCGAAATGAAATCTCATTTATACTGTTTGCCTGCAGGTACTGGCCAACATATCCGCCCATGGATGTCCGGATCCCCCATGAACTCAATATCTATCAGGTTTTGCGCCATTTTACTTGTCATTTAGATCCTCTTTCGCGTCTTGAGTGTGTTTGTGTAAACTACACATGCCATTAATACTTAGATCTGTACTGCAGGATATTTTCAAGCAATTCTACTTGAGCAAATACAGCGGTTAAAGAGAAGGTTCAAGAAGACATTGTATTTTCGGTCTTATTGTTGGTCATGGCCGAGACCATGCATTTCTTTTTTTTTTTGGACTTTATTATGTAAAACAATTCATAAATGTTTCAATATTGTGTATTAAAATGATTTGATTAATTAATTACAATATGCTATTTTCTCTCCAATTTAACTATTATTGAAAAAATAAAAAAATAATTAGTTAAATTAATTAAAATTTAAATTTATTTAAAAATTTACCGCAAAAAAATATATTAAATTAATAAAATTCAAATATTTACCGCTAAAATTTGTAGATTCCCAAGAAAAAAAATAAAAAAGCAAGAAATAGTCAAAATCAAATACCAAATGTGTGACGGTTTATGTCCGTCACATTATGTGGCAGTTATTTAAAGTGTCACCGTCAGGAAGATCTACGGTGACACACGCTACAATGACACTTATAAAAACTGTGATGCACCCCTACTATGACAATGTTTAACTGTCACCGTAGGTCATTTTTGTTGTAGTAGTGATGGTCTTTATATCTTCTCTAGGTGCCCTTTTAATAACAAGCTCAATGGAAAATGATCATAGAAAAAAGGCTCCATGACAATCACATCCAGGAAATCCATTTGCATCATCTAGGAAGGATTTACTAAGGATCTATCAATCCTGATGTGTATAATGTAGAACTTGAACTTATGAAATGCATTTCAATGTCTGGGGTTTGAACTAATCTTGGGGAACCTAGGTTTTGATGAACTTAGGGGGATTCCTGATTCTGTTGAAATTGAACTGTGTGTAGAGGTTGTGTGTGTGTGTCACTCATGTGAGTGATGTGAACGACATAAAATCCCCGATGATGGATGGCGTGACAACTTTCTTAAGGTGATTAGTCGTGGGTATGTGTGTTGATGATTGAACTATGATAATAAATTTGATTAGAATGGTGTTATTGATCACTATTGAGGGTAGAAAACTAGTTGGGGGTAGTTTTGTGTTGGTTGCCATGAATGTGCTCTGAGAAATCGCCATTGATGGTTGGGGAAGACGACGGAAATGCGACATCGCATATGTTGTATGGGACCGCATTTGCGCCGCATTCCCGTTGGATATCTGGCAGCCATTGATCCTAAAGGCAGAAGTATGCAGTTCATATGCGGCACCACATTCGTAAAATGCGACCGCATTCCACGTCGCATTCTCCATTGCCCAATTAGGTTGTGAAGTTATTAAAAATAATGACTTTGTGGAGTATATGTGGCATCACATATTGAGTATGTGGAGCTGTACTCAGTGAATGCGACTGCATTTCACTCAATCCATCGCCACATATTCTTTATGTGGTGCCGCATACGCATCACATTTTGCCAGTTTTCACAATTTTAACTGTTGTTTCCCCTGTTTCTTTGCGTAATCATAGTTTCTTTTAGAATGCTTTTGATAACATAAAAATAACAAAACACTTTTATGCTTTTATTGTTACTATGGGTATTAATAGTGCTTTCATTGCAGAATGGTTTGAGGTAAAGCTATTGCTACATGAAATACATACAAAGATAGGAGGAAGTCGGGGAAGAAGAGAAAGGAACCCACTCCGTCTGAGGACCAAGAGGAGTGGATTCATGTAAAGAGGCAGTCCACTACTCTCTCTCAGCCTCAGCCTCAACCTCAATCTCAGGCTACATGGGGTAGTAGTGTGACTTCCCAAATGCTAATACAAGAGGTTGAAAAACTCATACGCATGGAAGATGCCCTCCGGTTCAAGGATGAGGTAGTGAAGGAGCGCATTGACCAAAAGCTCACATTCAATTATGAAAAAAAATGAGCCTACGAGGCTTAAAGGAGTCATCCCCCGGGTCTTCGAGCAATTGAAGGAGAGAAACTGGATGGTCTTCACCAAACCTCCCGGAGAATTTATGTATGTGCTAGTGAGGAAGTTCTATGCTAGTCTGGGTATAAATATGGGGAAGTAAAAGCAATACTTGAGTGGTTGCCATATTCATGGGGTAATGGTGTTGGTGTCCTATGAAGGGGTCAATGGCATTTATTTTGGCAATAACGGGACCCCACATAGGGAGTATGAGGAGAAGATCCGAAGTGACAACATTGAGAGCCAACATGCATGGTTGGCTGAGGTAATTGCAGATCCGAGCACCACACCTCTATGGATTCACTCCGCACTCCTATTCAGAAGGAGAGCCTCAACATTGAGGCCAAGTTTTGATTGAGATTTATTAGTAGCTGGTTCTGGCCTTTGCAAAATGAGACACTAGTGGGCCTTCCAAAGGCAACACTCCTAGGGTGTATCATGATAGGGGTCTATCTTAATATGGGTAGGATCATTTACTACCACATTATTGATAGATCTTGGCAGACAATGACATCCTTATCATTCCCCTACTTGATCACTATTATGTTCCAGAAGGAAAATGTGTCTGTTTTCCGGCAGGTGGATAGAGATTGCACCCCCACGGGTGTTGTGGATATCCTCAAGTTGGAGGATGACAAACATCCAAAGAAAAAGAAGAAAACAAGTGTACAGACTATTGATCCGACTGTTGGGTTTGAGGAGATGGCTCGGCCTGCCACCACTACCATGTCGATAACGTCCGGTGCTTCTTCTGATGCTGCTTCTGCTAGCACAGCTGGATGATGCACTTCAGGCAGGGATAACTGCTTCATTTCAGACACAACATCCAAGTGCCTGTACTGATGAGGAGTTAGAGAGAGATATACAGGCAGCCCGTAAGCACTCATTGATGGACCTGGCAGAGAGACGGATGAGGGGTACTGAGGCCCCTCCTATACGGACTAAGGGTGCTTGTTCTTCTCACTCACAGACTTCAAGAGTCACTCCACTTGATGATATTATTGCTCCCATTCCACCCACCAAGCCTGATTTAGCTTCTTCTTATGCGTCTCGACATGGCGTTTCATGCGTTCAGAGAGTTCTCATCTCTTTAGATTACTTGTGATGCATTGAGGACAATACACTATTCTTTGGGGTTCCTTGTATATTCGTGGGTGGGGGTTCGTATAAATTCTGATATTTTTATTTGTAAATATTTTGAATATTCGGATGTTTGATGTTTTATATAGTATGGTGTTTTGTTAGTATGTTGGCATTGTTCTTGCATTTTTTGTTAGTATTTTTATATTATTTACGTGTGTTTTGACCATGTGTCGTGGTATTAGCTATATCTTTGGTTTTCTTAGTTATGGTTCTTTTCCCAAGGATGCTAATGGTCTTTTGAACCCAGTGTTTAGTCGCTTTTTCCAATGATATATAGTTGGATACTTTCTTAAGGGATATGTCATTGTGACTTGTTTGGTACCAATACATTGAGATGTATGCATGTAAAGTTAATACCCCTCCAAAAATTTCAAAAAATGAGTTTTTCAAAGGATAAAGATGAACGATTGGTAACATTTGGCTCATTGTGTGGCTTTTGGATACTATTTTGATAAGTTTGCACAAATTGAGTTTGTTCTAGAAGTCAATTGCTCATCTTCTAATATAATGCATGTGTCATGTGTGGCGAGATTTGTTCAAATTGACTTTTGTGCTTGCTTGTATCCAGTAGAACTTGCCCGATTAGTCTAATATTTTTTGTCTTGAGGGTGGTAGTTGGAGAAATGAACTTAGGCATTCTTTGTATGTTCAAAATGCAGTCTTTCGAGCCTACCAAAGCATAAAATTGATCACTAGTCAGTCATTTTGAGCATTAATCCTTTCATTGTAACCACATTTCAAGTCATAACCTTTTTGACATCTAACTTCCTTTGAATATGTCCTTCCTTGATCTTGAAGTCACAACTTAGGTCTTTGACCTAACTTGGGGGTGAGAATCCTTGAGAATAAGGTAATAAGATCAACTTAGACTTTTAGGGGTGGGATGTCAGGTGTATGAAGAAAACAGTTTGTAGTGTAGATGTCATAGGTCCCTGTTTAAAAAAAGAAAAGAAAAAACAAAAAAGATGGTGTTTCACTTGTTGATTTTGGATAAGAGCATGGGGGATTTGTTGAACAAAAGTTTGAAAATAAAAGTGGCATCAAAAGGAAGAATAATCTTGCAAAGGTTGAGAAGATGAAAGAAGCAAATAGAAATAAAAGAAATGACCCCAACATGAAAGGATGTGTTGAGTTCAAGGAAGGTATAGTCAGTTCATATTCAAATGAGTATCTTAATTGCACATATTAGGCCTTGGAAAAGCCTTTGATGAGATTTATTAATTGGGTTGGAAAACTTTTTGTTAACCTAATGAACCCATGATTTAGAACTTGAATGTTTTCTATTTGAATTGAACAATAGCCTAGTTGCATTCTTTCCCCGAAGGCATCACAACCCTAGTCATTTCTCAATTTTATATTTAAACTCAATTACTTGATAAGTTGATATTCAATTGATACAACCATAGTTATAAATAGTCAAATATTTGTTCCCTTTCCCTTTGAAATATAGGCTAATCGTTGAGACTTACAATTAACTTGCACGTTTCTCGTCGTATTCCCTGTGGGATTCGATCCCAACCTTAGTTGAGTTCTATATTTGCTAACGACGGCTTTATATCCTTTTCGGAGGTGTAATTTGAGCGTATCACATACTTAGTAAAATTGCATTTCATGAACAAATGATCTCTGATTTCAGGATAGACAGTACATAGAGAGCATATAGGACTAACAACCATCCCCCATTTAGTAAGTCTGTCAACAGCTAACATTTTTACATGAAAATGAAGTCACATGGTAAATCTAGCTTTTGGTCTTGCATCATGATTGCTAAACATGAGATTTTTCCATGAGATCATAGAGCGTTGAGGCAACAAGAGATGATACATAGTTCTGATTAAACTTTGCACTAGGAGCTGAGAATTGTATTTGAGAAATCACCTCCTTTGCAATCAGTATTTGCCTCACCATCCATGAAGCTTGTTATGGAATAGGACAGTCAAATAAATCCTTATCTTTATATAGTAAGTGTGCACCCACCTAATCCATAGATTGTCATTTTATGTGCAAGGTCCAACAACTTCTGGCAATAGCAGCTTGATTCCAAAGCTTGAGATTTATCATATTAAGGCTCCCTACTGCAAATGGAATACATACTCTTTCTCAAGCCACTAATACCAGCTTCTTGGTGGTCACATTGGTTTCAGACCACATGTAACTTCTACAATAAGCATCAATCAGTTTCAACACAGTTGCTCCAATAGTAAAACGTTGTGTCCAATATGCTTGCATTTCAAAAAGGATAGACTGCATCAATTGTGTTCTACTAGCATAGAATATATTTTTTGCAGTGTATGAAGTAATCTTGAAAACTATCTTATCAATAAGAGATTGCCATTTGAAGGATAGATAATTTCTTAGTTGACAATGGGATTCCCAAGTACTTGAAAGGCAGCTTTCCAAGTCCATAATCCAAGTGATTGAGGATGTTATCCTTGACTTCTTGTGATACCCTCCAAAATAGACTGAACTAAAAGA
The DNA here is from genome assembly GCA_029844215.1 of Przewalskia tangutica. NCBI lineage: Eukaryota > Viridiplantae > Streptophyta > Magnoliopsida > Solanales > Solanaceae > Przewalskia > Przewalskia tangutica. The sequence goes on along the minus strand of CM056718.1, from coordinate 7,869,752 downwards.
AAGAAATATAATCAATAAAGTAAAATAATTATCAATAAATTCTTATCGTAATTCGTAAGTAGCTAGTAAATAAAAGAAATTAGTTTCTATAGTCTTGCAAAGAAATTATAGAATAGTATATTATTTGCACCTCAAGAAAGAAGTCAATCAAATATTATAAAAAATTAATAATTTTTTGAGATGTTGATAATGTAAATATGCAAGGAAAAATATATATGGTAGACCTCCAAGAAAAATAATAATTTTAACAACCAAACACCAAGCCGAAAAATAATAATTTTAACAACCAAACACCAAGCCGAAAAATAAGGGTTCTAACAAACATACACTACAAAAAAATCGTGACGATTTTTCTAAGTGTCTGTACTGTCACAAATTCGTGACGGTTGTTAATGTGATGTTTGACTTTGACTTTTCCCTCATTTTTTTAAATTTTCCCGCGAAATTATTAATTAAATAATATTTTTTGACAATTTTTTTAAATAAAATTAATTTAAATTGGCAGATTTTGTTTTATTAAATTTGATTTAAATTGGCGGGAAAATTAATTTTTGACATTTTTTTATATTTTAATTTTAATTTATTAAATAAAAATAAATTAGAATTGTAAATATATTATAACTAAAATGTCACCCACATAATGAAATTATTCTAATACATTAAATCGAAACATTACAAATTGTTTTTCAAAACATTCAATGTTATCATCAAATACAACAAAAAAAACATAATATGAGAATCCCAGTCATTGGAAACTTGTGTGATTCCAACAAATTTTCATCTCTGTAGAATCCCACTTTGATATCCGTATTGTTCGAATGTGTCCTCGCAAAGTGTAAAAGAAAGGAAGTTAGAAAAATAAATAAATGCGAGTAAAACCTTCGGATCCGTATAAAACAATAGGAGTTTTAATTACGGAAGGCTCAAACTTATAAACTAACTAAGAGATATTTAAACTAGGCATGCAGATATTTAAATAAGATATATATTTAACAAGGTTTTAACGAAAGCAAAAATCATATAAAGAGGGAGTGAATAGAACTTAGCGGTATTTTGCTTTTATTTTTCTTTTCTGCGCAGACTTTAACTTCGGGATGCGTCTCCGAATACCTGCAAAAACACTTAGTAAAAGAGTTAGTAAAAATAATAAATAAATGCGAGTAAAATCTTCGGATCCGTATAAAACAATAGGAGTTTTAATTACGGAGGGCTCAGATCAGTCAATCTAGTCGCCCTACCAAATATGTTGGTATCCGGTATATATGTGAAAGATCCATAAATGTCATCATCGCAATGGTAATGAGAAACATTTGGCATTTCAATGTAGAGTCGAGGATAACTTTAATTTCAGATCCCTTCATTTTATATGATACTAAATTTTAATAATTCAATTTTAAAAGAAAGATACTTTTTTAAATTGGATATAACTTAACCCAACCTTTAATGATAAGCTTTATGCTCACACAAATGTTATGAGTTATTTAAGATTACAAATTTTAAAGTGCTACATTCACAAAATATTATGTCATATTTAATATCACAAATTTAAAAATATTAAAATCACAAATATTATAACATATTTAAAACAATAAATTTCAAATCAATCCTGTATATATATATATATACAACGTGTAATTTGAAGTATGTATTTACTATTAATTAAATTAATCTCATCACATCATTACTGCCTTTGCCAATCCGTAAAACCATCATAGTTCCCGACGCTTAATTGTCAAACAATATCTGGCTATTTTAGTCTTACTCTTTTCCTGGAAAACAGGGCCGTATTTGAACTCGTTCGAGATCGCACACGACCACATCGAAAAAATGAAAAAAATTAGGGTTCATTTTTTTTATTTTTTATTAAGTAGTATTAGTTAGAATTTACTGTAAAGATCCATAATTTGCAGGTCTTAGTTCAATTAAAGGCCTACTTTTACGAATTTGAACAGATCCCCTAAAATGTTTGAGACGACCTGCTGGACAGTAATAATTTATTGATGCCCGCTTAACATGAGTAGAAAGAAAATGAGTACCAAAAGATGAGTGTTGATTAATGTTGATGATCGATCATGAAATCAAGAAAATAATAAATTTGATTGGCAAAGTGTTGACTTTCATTATCTTAGATCTCAATAGTTATTGGATGATCTATAAATGTAATATAAAATCTTATCATATTTATAAAAACACTCGAATATTTTATTTGATAATAAAAAACGAAGAACGTGTATTTCACTAGTATTTCATTAGTACTTCAAATAATTATTGCAATCTAAGCCATTCTGTTGTGTTAAGCTCCTTGTGAGGTACAATTGTTATCATCTTTTTCTTTTTCTGACCATCGTTTAACTCGTAGTTGAGTGAGTGTTACCTACAAAAACATGCATAATTTTTTTATAAGATTTGAATGAGACTTTCTCAATAGGCCTTTCATAATAGCAAAACTACTTTTATCGAAAATCAAAGCAGGTGACATAATAACTTTTAAAAAAAAATAACAAAAGTTAACACGGGATCATATTTGAAGGTGCAATTTTCTTCTATTTTGGTCAAATTTTAATGTCTGGTGCAAAATTTTGAGGTATAATTTATGCTATTCTTTTTATCTATATATAGTTTATGATGTAGTTTTTGGTGTTGTAATTCTGCATTTGGCATGACTTTCTTGATGTTTCTATTATATATATATATATAATTCTTGAAGGCTACATGCATGTACATCAATTTATCTATGAAGTAAAGAAAAGAAGAAGAAGAAAGCAGAGAAGAGTAGAGAAGTATGAAGAGAGAGGAGATCGTGTGGAGAGAGGGAGAGATGAGAGAAGAAAAGAGAAGAAATTATTGATTGTGTTTGAGAGAGTGAATCAATTACAATGTGTAAAAATAATATGTGTATATATATACATTCTAAAATATCTATTCTACTAATTAATTGAGTAACTAACTTTTAATCACTTTTTAATAACTTTAATTAATCTTGCAACTAACTTTCTCTTAATTCTATATCCCCTCAAGCTAGGATGTATGAAGACATTCTTCATTCCTAGCTTGGATAGCAAGTGAAGGTGTTGCAATCAACCAAGTGCTTTAGTAAGTAAGTATGGCATGCTGATCATTAGAAGGTAAGAACACAGTATTAACCAGCCATTTCTGTAGATGTTTTCTGATGAAGTGACAATCAATGTCAATATATTTTGTCCTCTCATGAAAAACTGGATTGGCTGTGTTGAGTGTATTTTGGTACACTCTTTTGAGTCATTTTTAGTTAGTATTTTACTCGTTTCTTTTGTGTTTAGTATAGTATTAGGTTTGTTTTTCTTTCTTTTGAGTCGAATCGATCATAAAGGAGGAAGTACAAAATTAAGAATGAAATGAGTCTAATTGAGATGGAATTGCACACTAAAAGGCCAAGAAATGAAGCCTAAGAAGTCCCGAAAAAGCACAAAAGAAATCTGACGAAGTCCGGACGATAAAATGACGAAAAATCGCAAAAACCAAAAAAGGACGCCACCGGCGCCACGGCGCCAGTAGCGTTGTGGCGCCCAAACTCCTGCGTGGCCTGATTTACTCTTGGCGGAGGCGGCACCGAGGCAGAAATTTTACGGTTCTGGGCTGAATTTGACAGGATTTTTAGGGTCCGAAATGTAATTTTTCTCAGATATATAAAAAACCCTAAACCCTCACATTATTCTATATCATACTTTGGAGAGGAAAGAAGAGGCCACAAGACACAAGATTGGAGACAACTCTTGTTCAAGTTCTTTCTCTTTTCTTTATTTTAATTTCAGTTTATGTTGGATTGTAAATTAGTTCTTGACATGACAATATTTAGGAGCTAATTACTTTAGTAGTGTTTTCCGTCGAATCTTCTTGAAACTCTTTCATATAGTTAATGCATAATTATTGATTTCTTCTTCAGCTTATTACGATCTATTCAATATTGTTGTGATTTCTTGATAATTAACTGGCCATAAATTGTCATAACTTATATGATTTCGAATCGAGATCCGAAAGGGGAGATTTGAATATGCTGTAATTGTCTAGACATAGGCTAAAATCGTGGACGAAAGTACCCCGATACTTGTGTAGTATTTAAGGTTATTGTTCTTAATCCTCATGTGTGGTAAAATCTATCATAGAAATATAGAAGGTTTCTGCACAAGGTTGAGCTCTTGTATGTCCTAACCGGAATATAATGACATATTAGTTAACCTGCTAACTTAATAAGAAGAAGAATCGTTAGCATTGCATTAACACGTGAAATAGTGGATAGTTGAGGAGATTGAAGCCCTATTTCCTTCATAACTGTTTAAAACCAAATATTATCATTCTTAGTTTAATTCCTGCACTTTACTATAATTTTAGTCTTAGTCATAAATCCAAACTAAAGAACGTCAACCAAATAGATACCATATAATAGATAACCGGTACTTGACAAACCAGTCTCTGTGGACGATAACTCGGTCTTACAGATCATTATTACTTGAACGATACGTACACTTGCGTAAGCACATAGAAATATCGCAACAAGTTTTTTGTGCCGTTGCTGGGGACTGGCGTACTATCAATATCGAAATATCTAATCTTATTTCTAATTTGGTTGCTCCATGAAACTTGTTCTATGAGCATCTTTTTATCAGTTTTGTTGTTTTTCTTATTTTATAGGTAAAGTTAGTGTAGGTGCATGGACTATTACTATCAGGGGTAACAGTACTACTACTACTATCAACAGCAGCAGTATCATCAACATCAATTTAACCCACAGGTTCCACAGGAAGATCGAAATGAGCTGCAGGAAGCCTTACTCAGGCTCACCAAGTGTCAGACTCCTCAAGGGAAATTTCAGCAATCACAGTTTCAGGACCACTATCGAAACTAGCAGCCACAAAGTCAGGCCCCATCAGAGAAGCTGGATGAATTGAGAACATCACTGTTGGCACTCACAAACTCCCAAACTCGGTTCATGGTGGAAACAAGATCCTCTTTTCGGAACTTGGAGACTCAAGTGGGACAATGTCTGAATTTGGAACCACAAATCGGGAAACTGATGGACATGGTAACCATTACACCTCAAGAAAGTCCACCGAGTGACCCAGTTACGAGGAGTGGTAAGCAGATAGAGGAACCTGAACCACAATAAGTTGTTGAGGAATTTGGAGAGATAGTTAGTGTAGAGAAAGAAGAGGTCACTGAGGACCACCCTATTGCAGAAAAGACAATACCAAATGTCATTGCTGACCCTAAAAAAGAAAGTCCCTACTCTGAAGGGCACCCCCAAAAGTTGAGAGATGTAGGGAGTTTCACTGATCCCTACAATATAGAGAGCCTTAAAGACAAGTGCGCTTGTGTGGGGATAATCGTAAATCTGAGGCCCTTGTTTGGAAAAAATATTGTAGGTGAAGTGAGACCTACAACAATAACTGTGCGGATTGAAACCCGTTCGCAGAAGGACCCATTGGGCACTAGTGAATATTCACTGCGTCCGGCTAAAAGACGTTAAAAACAACACTACTTGGGAGACAACCTAATGTTTTAATTATGTTATTTTAATTTTTGTTTTATTTTGTTCTTGAACAGTCTCACGTTCTTGGCTTCTTGGTCTATGTTTTGATGTCAAGTGATGCTGAAATTCAGAAAATTGAGCACAGCGTCGTGGCACCAAAATGCAGGGCCACGGTGCTGAAACTTCAGAGAGGACTGTCGTGCACAGCGCTGTGGCGCCAAAATGCATGGCCACGGCGCCAGAAGTTCAAAGAGCCTAGATGAGGGGCGATTTCAAGAATTCCCTCCCAGACCTCCATTATGACCGATGTGTTGTGTTAGTAAGTTGTCCCTTTATTTTTAGTCTTACATATTGAGGACAATGTGTAGATTAAGTTTGGGGGGTGTCTTATTTTGTTTCGTTATTTTGTTTTGGGTCTTTTTGGTTGTGTTTTATGTGTTTGTGAGCCATAATTTTTTTTATGGATCAAGCATGTTGTAGTTGCTAAAGATATTGAGTGGATAAAGTGGGATAATGTAATGAAACTAAAGCAAAAATCGGTGTTCTTAAGTTGGATATGCCAAAAGTTCATGACATCAAATTATTTGGATATGTGTGCTTAGCTTATGTCTTGTCAATTATGAAAAAAAAAGGTCGAAAATGTTTAGAAAATCTGTTTGCTTGTTATTTGAGGTGAAATAGTTAAGATATGCATGTTTAGGGAAATGATTCAAGCATTCTTTGATAGCCATTCTGACCATTCATTACCTACCCTGACATAAATTGTATCACCAGTCAGCCCCTTTGAGCCTAAATAATATCTTTGTTTGACACCCTATGATTCCTCTGTTGTGCCATAAGTAATAATGGAAAAGTATTGGAATGAGAAGTGTTGAAAAAGAAATAAAAAGAGATGAAAAGTTGATGCACCCCAATGAAAAATATGCAAAATCATATGTTTAGGGGTGCTTGTTATTTATAATATATCTCATTCTCTCAAACGAAAAGAGGGGAAAAATAGGTATGAGATTAAAAAGAAAATCAGAATGAAGGAAAAATGAGCTGAATGAAAAATGCTTATGGTACATAATTGAGCCTAAATGCCTACTTTTACATACCCGTGCCTAAGCCTACATTACAACCCTTGAAAATTCTGAAGATCTCTAATGTGTATGTCTATGATTAATGGAGAATAGCAAGTAAACATGTCTATAGCATTTTGAGAAAGATGGAATGAAATTGGCATGCATAGGTTATGTGTTTATGTTTCCATTGATTATGATCTAAGTGAATTTGCGAAATATCTAACTTAAAATTTTAGACTGCTAAATATTCATGTTATGTATGTTCTAACATATTATTTCAACTTTCATCCATGATTTTGAAGAAGCATTGTTATAACTACTTGATCCATTTCATAGAGTCTTTGTTTTTATTTTTGTTTTTGTTTAGTGTTTTACTCAAGGGCGAGTAAATTGTAAGTTTGGGGTGTTTGTTGAGTGTATTTTGGTACACTCTTTTGAGTCATTTTTAGTTAGTATTTTACTAGTTTCTTTTGTGTTTAGTATAGTATTAGATTTGTTTTTCTTTCTTTTGAGTCACAGCGATCATAAATGAGGAAGTATAGAATTAAGAATGAAATGAGTCTAATTGAGATGGAATTACACACTAAAAGGCCAAGAAATGAAGCTTACGAAGTCCCGGGAAGCACGAAAGAAATCTGACGAAGTCCGGACGAGAAAATGACGAAAAATCGTAAGAACCAAAAAAGGACGCCATCGGCGCCGCGACGCCAGCTAGCAGCACCGTGGCGCCCAAACTCCTGCGTGGTCTGATTTTCTCTTGGCGAAGTAGGCGCCGCGGCGCCAGCCAGCAGGGTCGAGGCAGAAATTTTACGGTTCTGGACTGAATTTGACAGAGTTTTTAGGGTACGAAATGCAATTTTTCTCAGATATAAAAATCCTAAACCCTCACATTATTCTATATCATACTTTGGAGAGGAAAATGAGGCCACAAGACACAAGATTGGAGACAACTCTTGTTCAAGTTCTTTCTCTTTCCTTTATTTTAATTTCTGTTTATGTTGGATTGTAAATTAGTTCTTGACATGACAATGTTTAGGAGCTAATTACTTTAGTAGGGTTTTTCGTCGAATCTTCTTGAAACTCTTTCATATAGTTAATGCATAATTATTGATTTCTTCTTTAGCATATTAATATATATTCAATATTGTTGTGATTGCTTGATAATTAACTAACCATTAATTGTCATAACTTATATGATTTCGAATCGAGATCTGAAAGGGGAGATTTGAATATGTTGTAATTGTCTAGACATATGTTAAAATCGTTGACGAAAGTACTCCGATACTTATGTAGTATTTAAGGTTATTGTTCTTAATCATCCTGTGTGGTAAAATCTATCATAGAAATATAGAGGGGTTCTGCACAAGGTTGAGCTCTTGTATGTCCTAACTGGAATATAATGACAGATTAGTTAACCTGCTATCTTAATAAGAAGAAGAATCATTAGCATTGCATTAACACGAGAAAGAGTGGATAGTTGAGGAGATTGGAAGTCATATTTCCTTCATAACTGTTTAAAACCAAAGTATTATCATTCTTAGTTTAATTCCTACACTTTACAATAATTTTAGTCTTAGTCATAAATCCAAACTAAAGAACGTCAACCAAATAGATACCATAGAATAGATAACCGGTACTTGACAAACCAGTCTCTGTGGACGATAACTCGGTCTTACAGATCTTTATTACTTGAACGATACGTATACTTGCGTAAGCACTTAGAAATATCGCAACAGGCTGTAATCTGAATGGTTGATTTATTGTTTGTATAGATGGGTATTGGTTTCTGAACTTCAACACCAAGTTCTTCAAACAATCTCTGACAGCCATATTACTTCTGCAACAGAAGATGCCATAGCCCTATATTCAGCCTCAACTGAACTCCTGGATATTGTCTCCTGTTTCTTGGATTTCCAGGATATGGGTGATGATCCATACTTCACCAAGGTACCTGTAACTGATCTCCTACTGTTAACACAAGCACCCCAATCAACATCACAGAATACTTGTAGTTGAGGCACATTAGAACTGCACATGAGAATACATAGACTTGGAGCCTGCTTGATATATCTGATCAGCTTCATTCCTGCCTCCATATGTGATGTTTTTGGAGCATGCATGCACTGGCTCAAGCAGTGTACTGCAAATTCTATATCAGGTCTGGTAGTGGTTAAATACAGCAGTCAGCCAACCATTCTTCTAGAAGTTTATCAGTCTGTTGCAATTCTGGTGCAGAAGTTGATGTAACATGCATGTCAAATTCAGCAGTAGTAAACTTCACATTCACATCCATGGGTGAACATGTAGGCTTGGCCCCTCCTAGTCTCATATAAGAAATTAATTTCAAAGCATATTTTCTCTGATGCATCAGAATACCTTGAGAGCTTCTTGCAAACTCTATTCTAAGAAAGAATCTCAGTTCAGTAAGGTCTTTTATTTTGAAGGCTGACTGTAAAACTTTTTTAGTAGATGTAATAAGAGCTGGATCATTCCCAGTAAGCAGCAAATCATCAACATATATCAATACTATCACAATACTCTCAGCCTGTCTTTTAGTGAACAAAGAGTAATCTATGTGGCTTTGTTGGAAACCAGCAGGAACTAGAGCTTCAGTTAGTATGATATTCCATTGTCTTGATTCTTGCTTCAAGCCATACAAATATTTTATCAACTTGCACACTTGTGTCTTATCTCCTTTGGCTCCAAATCCTTCAGGAACTATCATATAAATTTCTTCAAAGAGATCACCCTGCAAAAAGGCATTATAGACATCCATTTGTTGTATCACCCAATGTTTTGCAGCTGCAACTGAGATTACTGCTCTGACAATGCTCATTTTAACTACTGGTGAAAAGGTCTCTTGGTAGTCAAGTCCTTCCTTTTGATTGCATCCCTCTACCAATCTTGCTTTGAATCTTTCCACTTCTCCTGTGGCCTTGTATTTAATTTTATACACCCATCTGCATCCAATTTCCTTATTCTTTTCTGGTAATGTAACCAGTTCCCATGTTCCATTGTCCTCTAGTGCTTTGATCTCAGTTTATGGCTTCAACCCACCTTTTATCTTTTACAGCCTCTGAATAATTATGTGGTTCAGTATCTTGAGAGATCTTGGCCACTAAACTCTGATACTGAGATGATAAACCTGTGTAATCAATCACATTAGATATAGAGTATAAACAATTAAGAGCACCATGTGTGGTAACATAGTCTTTGTGCCATATAGGAGGTCTGCTGAGTCTTGTAGATCTTCTAGTATCAATTCCTGAGTCCTGTACAGTAACATCTGTGTGAGGACTTTCATGATCATGATTGAAAGTATCACCTGCTGGATATATGGGTTGATCTGCATCAATAGGATCTTGAACTCTCTGATCTGTAATCAGAACTAAATCATCATAACAAAAATGTCTATGTGATTTAATATAATTAATTTCTTCAAGTGTATTTCCTTTGATAGGAAATATTGTTTCCATGAATAGCGTATCCCTACTCATGAAAAATGATCTTTTTCCATGTCATAAAGTTTGTAACCTTTCTGGACTGACCCATAGCCAAGCAACACTACTTTCACAGCTCTCAGACCAAATTTGTCTTGGTTGGTTAAAATAGTTGCAAAACAAAGACAACCTATCACTCCTAGATTATTGAGTGATGATGGTCTTGTATACAACAACTAAAATGGTGACTTATTATTTATTGCAGTAGATGGAATTCTGTTTATGACATACACAACACCCTCTACACATAAACCCCAAAATCTATCTGGTAAGCCACATTGTAGTTTAATATATCTTGTTTCTAGTATATGTCTATGTTTTCTTTCCACTACACCATTTTATTGTGGTGTGTATGGACAGGAACTCTCATGTATTACACCATGTTGTAAGAACAGTTCCTTACAACATTGGTTGAAAAATTCTGTGTCATTGTCAGATCTTACCTTTTGTATTTTGATCTCAAATTGAGTATGAACTTTAGTAAAAAAGTGTTTAAGCAGTGTTGAGACATCAGATTTTAATCTCATTAAGAAAATCCATGTCCGTCGATAATAGTCATCTACAATGGTCAAGAAGTATTTTATTCCATTGTATGTTTCAGTCTTATAAGGTCCCCATACATCCATATGAAATAATTGAAAAGTTGATGCTCTACTAGTACTGGTTGGAAAGGGGATCCTGGTTTGTCTAGCTAAGGGACATATTTTACTTACACAAAGTAGAAGTGACATTGTCTTTTAGAATACATGGTATTTTTCTCAACACACTCATAGGCACATGGCATAACCTCTAATGCCTATTGCATCTGCATGTTGAGATGCTGACATGCATTTGTTCTAAGTTTCTGAATATAATATGTACAATCCATCTTCCTCACTACCAATCGCTCTCACCTTCCCAGATGAGAGATCCTGAAATACACAATATGTAGGAAATAATTGACACTGCAAAAAAAGTTCTTTTGTCACTTTTGATACTGACATAAAATTAAATTTGAATGTTGGCACACATAAGACATTTTTAAGGACATCACTCCTCCTATGTGGTGATCACCAATACATGAGATCTTAGCAGAATCTTCAGTAGGCAACTGCACATTTTTTGTTCCCTTTGTCAATTATTTATTATGTAAAAGTGTCTGGTTACTAATCATATGATTAGTAACTCCTGTATCTATAATCCATTTTAAGGCTTCATTTGGATCAAAGACACACTTATCTGCCAAATTTGCACTGATGCTAACATTGCTTTGATTGTTAAGCAGGTTGACAAGTTGCTGGTGCTGTTTTGGTGTAAGTTGTAATCCTGTATGCACTCTCTGATCCTGGTGTTCCACAGATTGTGTGTTATGTTGCTGTGCCATATTCTCCTGTTCAAACAGTGGACTACCTCTTGTCACTACATATGTTTTCTTGCCTTTGTTACCTTTGAAATCTTCAGGGTATCCATTAAGCTTGTAGCAATCATCCTGGATGTGTCCTGTTTTAAGACAGAAATCACACTTCATAAGTTTGAAACAATCTACTTTCCAATGGCCTTTCATACGACAGAAATCACATGAGGCATTGGGGTTATATGGCTTCCTCTTCTTTATCACTCCATTTACACTTCTACCACTTCTATTCCCAGTTGTGAACATGACAGAAGATTCAATTTGTTCCTGCATTGTTCTGCTTGTCCCTGCCACCATCCTATGACTTTCTTCTTGATTGATCATAGCATATACTTGGTTCAAACTTGGCACTTGTTGCATCATTAATATTTGACTCCTGGCCTAGCCATAACTCTCATTTAATCCCATCAAAAACTACATCAGTCTTTGATATTGGAGATGATCAACAAAATCTTTGGACTTTGGACAACATGATGGAATTGGGGTGATTGAGTCATATTCATCCCAAAGGTCTCATTCTAGAATAGTACATTGAAGCAGAAAATGCTCACTGCCTCAAAGTGAATATCTCTATAATTGAAAGACTCTAGAACTATTTATCTTGTCAAATCTTTCCTTCAACTCTTCCCATTTATTATGAGAATCTGAATTGAACAACATTCCAGTGAGTAGATTCTTACTCACATTCTCCATCAGCCACGACACTACAATTGCATTACATCTATCCCATGTCTTGGCCAGATTTCCTTGGAAAGAGGATCTTCTCACAGATCTATCAATAAATCATATTTTGTTCTTTCCTAATAAAGCTAGTTTCATAGCTCTACTCCATAGTGTATAGTTGTCCATTCCACTCAAAATAATTCCAACTGACAAAGATCCAGGTGCATCAGAAGGGAAAAGATACAAAGGGTGATTGTGGTCAATATTTACATTTACTGTTGTGTTTTCAGTTTCTTCTTCTCCGAGAGTCTCCATCACTCTTTGTATTCAATTCAAATCGTATTATTCACGATTTATCAGAGGATACTAGTTAACTAATTACACGCAACAACAATAAACAAAAATCCTTCTGTTTACCAGAATTTAACCAAAACTTACGATTCGAGTTTCGATCTTGCATCTTCAGACTCCTTACAGATCTAGTTTCAATTCTACTAATTTGTACTCCTTATTGACTGCATGTTTCTTCGAACTCATTGCATGTATAAATCGATTCTCAATTCTGTTGATTTGCACTCGTGTTTACTGCATGTAGCTTTGATCTTACAGATCTCGATTTTCATCTCTAATTTGTATGTGAAATTGCTCCGATCACTGCTCCAATTCCAGATCCATTTATCCTGGCTTTGATACCATGAAGGCTACATGCATGTACATCAATTTATCTATGAAGTAAAGACGAGAAGAAGAAAAGAGGAAGAAAGCAGAGAAGAGTAGAGAAGCATGAAGAAAGAGGTGATCGTGTGGAGAAAGGGAGAGATGAGAGAAGAAGACAGAAGATTGTGTTTGAGAGAATGAATCAATTACCATGTGTAGAAATAATATGTGTATATATATACATTCTAAAATATCTATTCTACTAATTAATTGAGTAACTAACTTTTAACCACCTTCTAACAACTTTAACTAATCTTGCAACTAACTTTCTCTTAATTCTACAATTCTTGTTAAAATAACAACCAAATTTCGTTCAAATTTGACGGGAACCAAAAGTGTTCAGGGGCATAATTAACGGACTACTTTAAACATACCTTCATAGTTAAGGAACCATTTGTGTTATTTTCTCTAAAAAAAAATAGAAACAAAGCCACATAATTGTAAAACAAAATATGTTCACAATTTCTGAAAAGAAAAGAGAGAAAATAAGAAAGTTGCAAAGGTACCTGTTTATCCCAATCAGTTTTGGAAGTAATTATAACCAACACAATAGTTTGAACAAGTGTGCCAATCAACATTCCAATCCAAACCCCCTACAAAACAATCCAACAACAGATGTTAATTAGTGACTAATTAAAATGGTGAATAGCAATCCTCCTCAGCCTAATTATACAGTTTATAAAAAGTTGTTTTCCTAAGTAAATTACGACCTTACAAGTAAATATAATCAATAAGTAAAATAATTAGCAATAAATTCTTATCGTTATTCATAAGTAGCTATTAAATAAAAGAAAATTGTAAGAATGAATATTGGGTTTAACTCAACCCCAAAAGCTAGTTTGTAGAGTGAGGATTGTCCAAGTCCATATAAAGAATCCATTTTCACATTCCACTCAACCCCAAAAGCTAGCTTGTAGAGTAAGGATTGTCTAAGTCCATATAAGGAATCCATGTTTTCATTTTATATTCGATGTGAGACTCTTAACAAAAATATTTGTACATGAACCAATATTATATTATATCTAGATCCGCCCTTGGATCGAGCAACTTAAAAGTTAATTAGTAAAAAAAATACTTCTAAAAATGAATTAAAAGAAAAGGAGAATACTTACTCTAACTTGTAATTGTAGAACATAACCAAGAAGTACTCCAATAGGAATTCCCACCAAGTAGTAGCATCCAAGGTTAACATATGCCACAATGGTTTGCCATCCAGCCCCAATAGCCACACCTATACATGGTCGCAAAAAGGATTCGAAAAATAAAATAATAACACTATGAGTGTGTTTTTCTAATAGAAGTAGGAAAAACAAGTCTCACAAATGTCATTCCACTTATTGTCTCCCCCACTCACCAATTCACCTCAACCCCACCACCACCCCCTACCCACCCTCACTCACCCCAACCCCCACCCACCACACACCCCCACCCCTCATTCACATCCATAATATGTCTAGAATATATAAATATTTTTAGGATAATATTTTTTGCTGAAGTACCGTATAAAAAAAATAAGAAATCCACTTATTTTGAAAAAATACATTTTCCAAGAAAATATTTTTCATGAAAATTATTTTCCTTCCTACCGAACACACCCTATATGTTAATTTTCAATAGGAATAAAAAAAAGGTAAAGATATAAAAAAACAAAGAAATTCAACATACAATATATTACTAACATCAAAGTAATTTTACCAGTCTACACACTATAATTAATTCTCAGGGAAGGAATTTGTCAATTGACGATCTGTTGAACAAAGATGGCTTCGCCACTATGTCTCAACACAGTGTGTTTTATTATGAGTAATTTAACTTGTATATATCGACAGTGCAAGAATTCTTACCATCTGTAACATGTCACTTAACTTCTTTTACATATTAACAACCCATCCTGACTATAGTAAATTATTTTAGGTAATTTTAAAGATACTTAATATTGTATAAACTTTTTACATCGTCAGTATATAGAATTAAACTCTTTAATAGATAGAAACATTATTGACGTGTAAAATAGTGTAGCTCTTCTTGTTTGGAGTTTTCTTATTAATATAATATATATAGGTGTTTACAATTGTAATTCTAATTGAATGAGGATATCTACTTTACATAATTACATTAGAATAATAATTACATAATATATGCAGAATATTTACATATTCTCTATCACACCCCGCGGTCGGAGCGGGAAGAGGTCGTACGCACATACTGGATCTGAAGTCGAGGAACAACTGTCGAGGAAGTCCCTTAGTAAATATATATGCGTGAATAATGAACATGTAACACCCGAACATGGCCCATGGCAACCTTCTCACGAACAAAATGAATACTCATCTCAATATTTTGGTTCGCTGATGCTGAACCGGGTTATAAGACAAGTAGACAGCAGATATGTTATCACATTAGACAATAGATGCCCTACGTAAGGGACAATAGAGCTCTAGAAAGAGGTTTCTGAGCCAACAAATCTGGGCAACAACGTTCGCAATGCCTCTATATTCTGCTTATGCACTCGAATGGGAAAGTGTGACTTGTCGTTTGACAGTCCACGAGATGAGCTTATCAACCCAAAATACACAATAGCCAGAAGTAGATCGACGTGTGTCTGGATAGCCTCCCTAATCGGCGTCCATATATGACATCAGTCGGGTCGGTGCATATGGATAAAGATGTAACCGATAGTCAAGAGTGCCCTTAACGTAACGAATGATACGTTTAAGAGCTGTGAAGTGAGGCTACCTGGGAGTATGCATGAACAGACACACCTGCTGAATAGCGTAGGCAATATCAGGCATGGTGAGAGTAAGATACTGAAGTGCACCAGCGAGACTCCTATAAATAGAAGGATCAACTATCGAATTTTCGTCATCCGCGACAAGATTCGATTTGGAGTCGACTTAAGTGGGCATGTTCTTGTAGTTAGCCATTTTAGCCCTGTAAACAACCTCTTCGGTATACTTACGCTGACACGGGAATATGGCATTCTTGTAACTAGTCACAGAAATCCCCAAGAAATAACTCAACTTATCCAAGGCTGTCATGGAAAATTTGGATTTGAACATGGTAATGATCTCGTTTTTCAGCACATCTGAGGAGGCAATCAGGACAATGTCATCCACATAGAGCAAAAGGTATGTAGCGTTATTACCTCGATGAAAAATAAAAAGTGAGTTATCATTTTTACTATATATGAACCTAATTTGCAATATGTGAGTGACACGTCAGTCATACCAAGCCATGGTGGCTTATTTCAAGCCATAAAGTGACATTCGAAGCCAGCGACACACTAAGGAGCCGTAGGATGCACAAAGACATGTGGTTGATGTATATATACGGGTTTTTTCAAATCCCAATGTAAGAACGCATTTTACATCAAGATGATGAATCGGCCAATTCTTTCTCATATCAATGCTCAAAACAGTGTGAATGGTGGATGGTTTAACCACTGGACTGAAGGTCTTACCACAATAAACTATCTCTTGTTGCCCTGTGTCATTTACCACAAGTCTTGCCTTATGGCGTTCTTTCTCACCATTATCTTTGAATTTATGATGATAAAGTCACATGCAACGAATCACATTCACCCCCTCTGGTTTAGAGACAAGATCCCAATTGTGCTGAGTAGTTAGCATATTAAATTACTCAAGCATGGCCGCATTCTAATTTGGGTTAAGCTTGGCTAATTTTTAGTTTTTAGGTAGAGGTGAGATAGTCTGAGTGGATATGTTAAAGTGGGCTTTAAGTTTGAAATCTCGTGTTGGGCACGAATTTCCATGCGGTGGTCAGGATCGGGACTGATGACAGTGGGGTCGTTTGGTTAGAGGGAACTGGGGGAATTGGGTTGGGTTGGGCAGTAGGGTTATCGGGGGCAGAAGGTAGTCGATATGGGATGCGGGGCTGACATCAAGAGATTCGGACAGTGGGGCTGTGAAGTCACGAGATTCAAGCAGAGAGGTAGAGATGTTATGTTATTCAGGAATAGTGTGGCCGTGACGGGAGCAACGGGTCGGGGGTGGTTGATGGAATTTAGGGGGGTTGACGGGTTGTGGGGTGGTGACGGGACAAGTGGCTGGGGCGATGAATTTTTAGCTGGAATACTAGTACTATGTATTGCGTCTCTATCAAGAGGTGAGGTATCCGGATCATTAAGGAAACTGTAATCAGTGACTTGAAATTTTTGGATGTTTGTAAATGGAAAAACGATCTCCTCGAATGTGACATGGCGAAAGACTAGAATTTTATTTGTGGACAGATTGTGGCATAAGTAGCCCCTATGGTTCGACGGAAAACCTAAGAAAATGCATGGAGTAGTCCTATGTGCTAATTTGTGATGGGTCGTGGAGGCGAGATTCAGGTAGCATAGACAGCCAAAAATTCGAAGTAATCATAAGAGGGGATCCGACGAAAGATAATTTCAGTTAGAGTTATTTTGAAGGGTTTGTGTTGGTAATATATTAAGGAGATAAGCTGTCATGTGTAGTGCATAAACCCAAATGAAGGGGGTGGAAGCATGAAAGAGCATAGTGCGAATCTTATTGTTGATGGTGCGTAGGATTCTTTCGGCTATACCATTTTGAGGTGAGGTATGGGGGCAAGAGAATCAAAACACCATGCCATTTTTCACACAAAATTTATTAAAGGGGAATTGTCGAATTCACGACCATTGTCACATTGAAATGTTTTGATGTTTTTCTCAAACTGGGTTTTAACATATGCCTGAAATTCTAGAAAAGTGGAGTAAACTTGGGACTTATATTTTAGAGGATAAACCCAAAGAAAATGAGAGAAGTCATCCAAAAACACCAGATAATATTTGTGACCTAAATTGCTAGTAATAGGAAATGTCCATAAATCCGCATGAAAGATATCAAAAGGAGAAAAAATTACATTCAATGAGGCCGTAAAATACAGTCTAACATACTTTTCTAGAGGACAAGAGTAGCAGTTGAGGGTATAGTTCTTTTATCATATTGAATTAAGTTTTGACATTCTTAGAAAATTAAAAACTAGTTCCCCTGGGTGCCCAAGTCTACTGTGCTAAGTTGATGGGGAGATTACGGCTAAAGAGGTTTGTTGAGTGACACTTGCAGCAGAAGTGGATGAGAAAGGATAGAGGTCCCCCACACTATTGCATCTCGTAAGAGTTGTCCCCGTACGTAGGTCCTTCACAGAAAACCAAAAGGGTCAAACTCAATAGATACGTAATTCTCACTAGCAAATTTCTAACAGACATTACGTTTTTAATAATATTAGGAGCATATAAGATGTTGTTTAGGGAAAAGATAGGGTGAGATAGTGGAGTTTGAGTGGTGCCATAGCCTTGAATTAGAATGCGATTGTTGGTAGGCATATTTTATATACATTTTTTGAGTCGTTTTTAGTTAGTATTTTCTCATTCTCTTCGAAATTAGTGTCGTGTTAGAGTCGTTTTTCTTTCTTTTGAGTCACATCGGTCCTAAATGAAGAAATGACAAAAATAGGATGAAATGAGCTTAATTGAGATGAAATTGCACACTAAAAAGGCCAAGAAATGATGCTTAAGATGTCCCGAAAAGCATAGAAGAGATCTGATGAAGTCCGGATGAAAAAATGACACAAAATCAAAAAACTGGCCAAAGAACGTCACAGGCGCCACAACGTCTGATTTTGCTTCAGTAGTTTCGGCGCTGTGGCGCCAGAGTTTTCTCAACTATAAATCCCTAAAGCCCTGACCTTATGGAGGCATCTTGTACATATTCTTGATTATATTTGGGGGGAGGTAAGAAAGGAGGCAGCAACACAAGATTGGAGACAACTTTTGTTCAAGTTCTTTTTCTTTCCCTTATTTTATTTCAGTTTATGTTGAGTTGTAAATTAGTTCTTGACATGACAATGTTTAGGAGATAATTACTTTATTAGGGTTTTTCATTCGAATATTCTTGAAACTCTTTCATATAGTTAATGCATAGTTATTGATTTCTTCTTCACTCGTATTAAAATCTATTCAATATTATTTTGATTGATTGATAATTAACTGGCCATTAATTATCATCACTTATATGATTTCGAATCGAGATCCGAGAGGGGAGATTTGAATATGTTGTAGTTGTTTAGACATAGGTTAAAATCGTGGACGAAAGTACCCCGATACTTGTGTAGTATTTAAGGTTATTGTTCTTAATCCTCCTGTGTGGTAAAATCTATCATAGAAATATAGAAGGTTTCTGCACAAGGTTGAGCTCTTGTGTGTCCTAATCGGAATATGATGACAGATTAGTTAACCTGCTATCTTAACAAAGAAGAAGAAGTCATTGTTGTTGCATTAAGGATTGAAAAAGAGTGGATAATTGAGAAGATTGAAAGCCCTATTTTCATCATAACTGTTTTAAACCCTTAGTATCATCACTTTAGTTTATTTTCTGCAATTTACTTTAGTCTAGTTATTAGATAAAAATTCAAACAAATTAACGATCACCAAATAAAACTTAAAGCGTAGATAATCGGTACTTGATAACCAGTCTCTATGGACGATATTCGGTCTTACAAACTATATTACTTGAGCGATGCGTACACTTGCGTGAGCATAAGTAAAATCGCTAACAATTGTCATTGCCGCCCATAATAAATTGAGGATTGTTCAAATTAAATAGTTGAGGAAGATTACCGGAGTTACGAGTGAGGTAGGATGTGGCGCCCGTATCCATATACCATGCATCGTCGGGCTGTTGTAAATTCATGGTGTTAAAGGCATGGCCCATTTTGGTAGGTATAAGTAGGTCATATAGTTGTTGTTGATGTAGGGCCACTGAGAAGTGGGCCTGTTATGGTTGGGTCGTCGGGCGTGAAGCGAAGGGCCCCAAAATCTTTGAGCTCGCCATTTGGCGTGGTTTGGCCCAAGAAGGTCGAGTATGGGAATTGGGCCGAAGCCCAATTTTGTGAAACAAGCCAAGGTAGTAGGCTGGCCCACTAAGATGGGAAATAGTCCTGTTGGACTTGTCCGCCGGTATTGGTGCCTCGGCCGCGGCCTCTACCTCTTTCATCGCATCCACCATTGCAGCCCCTTCCTTTGCCACCGCCTCGGCCATTCCGCAAATTTTGAGTGTCTGTGTGTGGCGGCTATCCAGCTGGTGCTATGGCGGTCACTGATGTATCAACCACCAACGTCTTCTGATTATGTTCGTTCTGTTTGGTACACCTAGTTTTCTCTAATAGTAATTGTGACCGGGCTTTGTTGAACTAGGGAGAGGATCATTCTGTTGGATCATCGTCGCAAACGTATCGTACTTACCTTTTGGCAAACTATTGATAAGTTGTAAGACCATCTTTGTTTCAGAAATCGGAGTACCAACATTGGAAAATTGATTGGTAACCAATTTTAGTTGTTTACAATAGTCAGACATGTTGGCAAAGTTCTCAAAACGAGTGTTGTTGAATTGTTCCTCCGAATAGACTGCACGAGTGTGTTTGTTGTGTTGAAAGATTTCCTCTATTCTTGTCCATAGTTCATGAGCTGAAGCACCTTCTTTCATAATAGTATGATGTAGATCCTTGGATATGGTGTCATATATCATTGCTTGACGATAGCATCAAGCCTTTTGCACGTTGTGTTGTCAACGCCTGGAGGTCGGGGTATGGTGGTATCAATGCAATCAAGAACGTTGTAAGCACAAGCATGGATGTGAAATAATTCTACCCACAAAGAGTATTATCCATCCTCTTGATCAAGAACCAAAGGGATAAAGTTTTTGATATTTGTTACGACGAATGGCAGATGAAAGGAGTTAGTAGAGGAGGAGGACGATGTGTGACGTCTTGGGTGGAGGAGGATGACACATGAGAACCCATGTTGCCTCCAGAATTTTGGAAAGAGAGGGGGCGACAAAAAGTTTTAGGGTTTTGGGGAAGGGGGTGCCGCCGGAAAGAGAGGTGGCAACCGAGAGAAAAAAAGAATTTTAGGGTGTTAGGATTTGACTCTTGATACCATGTAGAATAATGTAATTCTCCTTGTTTTGAGTCTTCCCATTAATACAATATATATAGATGTTTACAATTGTAATCCTAATCGAATGAAGATATCTACTTTACATAATTACACTAGAATAATATTACAGAATATATAGAAAATATTTACGTATTCTCTATCAGACGAAATCAGAATTTAATTTCTATGAATTCAGCTTATAAAGTTATTAGCATTGAGCCTATTATATGTCTTAAATTTATGGGTTCAAACCTTATAGTTGTCGCAACCTTAGAAGGTTTGAACCCATAATTTAAAATATATAAAGTTATTAGCATTGAGCCTATTATATAAAATTATACTCTACGTGAAAGTATTGGGTTCAGATGAACACGGTGTTATATAGCTGGATTCGCCTCTGAGGAACATAAGCCCATTAATAAAGGGCAATTTCCACGATTAATTAAGCAAAAACAATGTTCTACTATAAATAGAAATTAGTAAACTTACCAGAAAGTACAGGTTGAACACTGTTCATTAGAATAGAAAAAGCCAAGAGAGGAGATAAATTATCCACTTCTTCTACTACTTCTTGGCTTTTTGTGAAAACATAAGCCAAACGTCCCCTCAGGAAGAAGAAAAACAAAAATAGGATGAATCCAATGGCAGAAGATATTAAGACTATTGTCATGATTGAGAATTTTGCTGCCTTTGAGCTTCCTTTTCCCAACTCATTTGCTACTCGTACACTGAAAATTAGTTCATTATATATCATAATAAGCATAACGTATATATGTAGTGAGATGTTAATTAATTAGATGTTTAAAAGAGAGATAAAGGTTAATCTAGAAAAAATTTGGACTAATTTTACAGATTTTCACTCAAACATATGTAGGCATTTGCGACGCAGCGAAATTTGAAAACATATGTAGAGTTTGAGCAAGAATAATTTTGATGATGGGTTGGTTTAAATTGAAAGTTTAATTTCATCATCGTCAACAATCAAATGAGCGTGAAGATGTCTAAACTTGATCCATCAAAATACTTAATTTTAATGATTAGAGTTTCACTCTAGATTAAGATTTTTATTTATAAATAATTAATTAGAAATTCTTTTATTATTTTGGAACAATAAAAATACACCAACGCACCCCAACCACACTATCTATCAACCCTACCCCTCCCCTGCACATACCCCCTCCCCTACACCAACCCCCACTCAAGCACTGAACCACCCTCACATTTATGTCCATACATTTCCTACTCCACCCCACCCACTTCTACCCCACCTAACCCCACATCCGACCCTACCCCCACCCTACTCCACCCCTCTCCATCCTCAAATTTTTATTTCATATTTTTTTTACTTTTATAAAAAAATTATTAAAAATATGAAATTTTTACTTACCTCCCTCTACCCCTCCCCCCCTCCCCTACCCCATCCACCCCATCCCACCCTCAAATTTCTATTTTATATTTTTGTTACTTTTATAAAAAAATATTAAAAATATGAATGTTTTCTTACCTCCCCTACTCCTCCCCACCTTACTCCCCACCCCATTCTATTTCATATTTTTTGTTACTTTTATAAAAAAATATTAAAAATATGAAAAAATTCTTACCTCTCCTACCCCTCCCCAGCCTACCCTCCACCCACCTCATCCTCAAATTTATATTTCATATTTTTGTTAATTTTATAAAAAAAATAATAAAAATATAAATTTTTCCTACCTCCCCTACCCCTACCCTCCACCCCAATCCCATTGCCCCACCTCATTCTCAAATTTCTATTTCATATTTTTTGTTACTTTTATAAAAAAAAATATTAAAAATGTAATTTTTCTTACCCCCTACCCCCGGCCTACCACAATCTAAAATTTCTATTTTATATTTTTTTACTTTTATAAACAATTTATACAAAATATGAATTTTTTTCTTACTCCGCTCCTATCCACACCTATCCCTTCCACCTCCACCTCATCCTCAAATTTATATTTCATATTTTTTTGCTTTTATAAAAAAATGAAAAAATTCTTAAAAATATTGTTCTTATTTTAAAAATATTGTTCTTATTTTAAAAATAAAGATATAAAAAAATCAAATATCATACAAAATAAAATAACATCATAGAAGGTAAGTTTGAAATTTGTAAAAGAAATGGGTCAAGTTGGACAATTTGGGTTATGACCCATCATTTAGCTCATTTTGACCCGTATATCTTAGCTCATGTAAGTTTTTGGCGGGTTGAGCATTGGCTCATCTAGAACTGCATTCCATCTTGACCCGCCCAACTTCAGCTCAAACGGCCCATCTGCCACCCCTAATGATAGTTAACTAAACTTCAGACTTTTTGTTACAAAAAAAATAATTTTATATATTTTGTGCAATAAAATAAAAAGTAGAGTGATCAATTATGAAATAAATCCATAATACTCATCTAATTAAGGTTGTTTTTTCAAAAGCGGTGTATAAATGCTTTATAAAAGTTTTAAGTGATTCTGTTGCACTTAACTCTCTAATTCGTATTTTTGTGAGATAGCAAGTACAATATATTTAAGGTGGATTACCATGTTGCACTCATGAAGCCAAGAGCTATCATCATTTCCCAACCATTGATGTTAAGGCTGCCAAAAAAAGAAGGAATTGCATGAGTGAAGACCTAAAGTGATCCAATGTCTTCTTAACCTAGTAGGATTCAATACAGTCTTTCGCTGAAAAATTATACGTAAAAATTGGTAGTCTTCTCTAGCAAATGCTACAAAAGAAATTAGAGAAAAAAAGGGAGGCAAAGGAACATACCATATGGAAAGGGCATCAATTTGAATCTTGGCATTTTTGAAGTTTCCGGTTAGAAGAACCAGTATACTGTTGTACCAGAGCTCAACACTTGTACCCAAAAATAAGTACTATATAAGTAAGTTTATATGCTTAAAATCACTAACAACATGAGAAATTTGATCTTGCATTGTTGTATTAATAACACAAACAGTACATTTTGTCGAAAAAAGCAATACAATTGATACCAAAAGTAGAAAAGTTGGCAAAACGCACTACATTTATCTATCTGCTATTAGATTGTTGAAGAAAAGCATGTTACAGCAAAAAAAAAAACAGAATCAGAAATATTTTTCCATCGTGATGCGTTAATAAGAATTTCTTTTGGTTCAATCGCATTGATTCGGAATTTACGATCCTTTGAACTTAGTACAAGAAATGTGAATAAATAAACTTTGAAATGAATAGGAGTAAACAATCAACAACATGGACCGAGGTCCAGGGGCGGACGCATGTTAAAACTCGTGCATGATCGCAGTAAAGGAACCAGAGAATTGTGAAGAGAACGGTTGAGAAGTGAAAGAGAACAGACGAGAGGTTTTTGGGAGCAAAGTTGCTCTTTAGCATATATTTCTTATTAATTGCTCAAATCTAATTACAAAATATCTAATCCTATTTATAGGAAATTAGACCCCTACTAATAATATCTCACTAATAACAAAATATCTAATTAATCCAAAATATCTAACTAAAAACTAACTAACCACATATATATAATATACAATGTATATATGTGGTAATACACTTGGTGTATCTCAACACCCCCCTCAAGCTAGGCACTGAAAACAACGGTTTCAGTCCTAGCTTGGAAGAGTTCTTCACAAAGCTCCAGTTATTCACACGTTACGCAATAGATCAAAGTGAGGAGTGACAGCTGATTCAGTAGTGATCGCAGCAAGCTTAAGAAACTAACATCATGGGCAACAGTGTAGTGTACTGACTGAAGATTGAAATTCCCATATAAAATGATAGATCAGTTTTGATAGAAAATCGACTCTCGTGGTCGTTCATCATAACTTCCACTCCGATGTGACCGCACTTTACCACAAAGGTTGGTCTTTCCTGATTTGCAGCACTTGTATTCTCTGCATTCTGCCTGGTAACAAGGTATGACATGGTCTCCTGAACCTCAGTCACTCCTTCATCAACACTTTCTACTATCCCTGCAGCCCCTCAGGATCCTTGTCGATCCAGGTATAAGCAACTTCAGTAACTACTACGCTTCAACTCCCACAGCAAGATTGCAGTTTTTTTGTTTTTCTTTCTTCTTTCATTTTCCATTCAGTAGAAAACAGCAGCAAATTCAGTGTCATAATTCATTTCTGCAAAGTATTCATTTCTACAAAGTTGCCGAAATCACATCAGCAAGTTTAGCAGCAACACAACAATGAGCAGCAACACAACAATGAGCAGCAACACATTTCAGTTTTCTTTCAAATCAGTTTTCTTTCATTTGAAGCGTATTGCGCCTCGTGATGGCAATGACGGTTGTACAAAAATCGACGATCGTGAAAAGATAAATTGAATCTTTCAGTTATTGTCCTTAATTCGACATTAATCAGTGCCTATCTTGGAAGCAATGTCCTTAAGAATTTCCCGAAAATCTCAGCAACTGCATCGAACAACACCGGCAGCATCAACAGTAACAAAGAAACCACATAGCCGCAACAACTTTCGATAATTCCAGCAGCTATTTCGGCAACCAAATATTCTAGCAGTTTCAATTTTTCATCAGTGAAAACAGAAGCATTTTCTATAGGAATTCGGTAGCAACAAGCTGCGTGATAAGCTGCGGAACAATATAAATTCCAGCAACAACAACTGCAGCCTAAATCAAGACATGAAGGAATTATCTTCCAAATTTATCTTTGCTCCTACTTCCACATCTGTCCCGTCCACTGGTCATTCCTTGTTTTAAGTAGCTAGGCATTATCTACTCTTATCCCATATATTTCCAGGAATCAGATAAACTTGCAATGCAAAAGAATGTGCCTTAGTGATTCTGCAGATTCCTCATAAAAATAACATCTACTGCAGACTAAATCTTCTATGTAGATTGTCCTGTGTTAAGCATGTTTGCCACAATCCTGTCCACAAGCTACTCTAAGGCACCAGCAAAATCAGCTGCAGCAAAATCAGCTCGACTGCTGCAGCAACGACCACAGCCAAAATTCCATAAACTCCATAGCGGCGACTTGATACAAACTCCATAGCGGCTTCAATCTCGCTACACTGCATAAACTCCATAATTCGGTGTTAATAGCCACAACACGACTCGATGGCACGGTCGCAACATCGACAACATTGGTAATAATGAAGAACCCCTCGTCCTCTAATTTCACTCGGACTAGAGAATCCCTCGATTCTCCTTATGTAAAAACGACGGCAAGAACCCCTCGTTCTCTAGTCTCATTCGGACTAGAGAATCTCTCGATTCTCATCACGTCAACTATTTTAATAAGCGGCAAGAACCCCTCGTTCTCTAGTCTCGCTTGGACTAGAGAATCTCTCGATTCTCATCACGCAATATCACACAATCCATATTATCTTCGACGAAGTATCCCTCAATTCTTAGTCTATTTGTCGCTAAGAACTCCTCGATCCTTCTATCGATAGAAATGTCCTACTCTATGGTCTTCTCAACCATAGAAATCCATTAACATCCATAACACCAATATTGTTGATTTGTTTCCATTCGCCAAAACTCCAGCACAAAATCAGTGTCCTGCAGCAACAACACATCAGTGCAAACAACTGCGGAATAACACACAGCGATCATTCGCGTGAATCAAAAGCGGTGAGCCAACACGAAATACGGATGTGGTTCAACCACAGTAAAAGAAGCAACAACCAGCCAACACAACAACGACGAACTCGACAATTTTCCTCCAATTCGTCAAGTCACCAACACAAATACAACTTTATCAACACTAAACGATTCACCAACACAGGAGCCAATTTAACAATACGAAAATAAAGTTGATTTTTTTTTAGAAATATTTTCGGCGATCTTCGATTCTATGTCGATTCTGTGTCACTCGCAACAGAATCGACCTATATCCTGCAGAAATTACCTCAATACTCTGTCGATTTCGATTGCGTCGCGATTCTGATCTTCAGTCCCTTCGCGATCGCTAATTTCTCCTTAGTATGTTTCAGAATTCGATTCGATCCAGAGAGAATCACTCTGTGTTGTCACTCTAATATGGAAAACAACCGATTCGATCTCTCAATCGTACTTCAATTCTGATTTTTAGACGAAATCACGATTTCGATTTTCAGATCCTTCGCATCGCGATTTCGATTTTTTTTCGTTTTCAATTGCTTCTGATTTTCTTCAGCTCCTTCAATTCTGCTCCTCTATAACCAGTTCCTTTCACAATTTTGATTTTTCAAAGAAAACCGCTATTTCGTTCCTTCGCGATTTTTTTTCCAACGATTCTGATTTTCTAGTTTCTCTTCGATTGATCTCCCTAACCTGGATCTGATACCATGTTAAAACTCGTGCATGATCGCAGTAAAGGAACCAGAGAATTGTGAAGAGAACGGTTGAGAAGTGAAAGAGAACAGACGAGAGGTTTTTGGGAGCAAAGTTGCTCTTTAGCATATATTTCTTATTAATTGCTCAAATCTAATTACAAAATATCTAGTCCTATTTATAGGAAATTAGACCCCTACTAATAATATCCCACTAATAATAAAATATCTAATTAATCCAAAATATCTAACTAACCACATATATATACAATGTATATATGTGGTATACACTTGGTGTATCTCAACAACGCACAGCCTCCGTTATGGATGACCCACCTATCCCTTATTTATTAAATGTGTGCACCCAGTTGAAAATATTCCTGCGTCCGCCACTGATGGGGTCTGAGGAGGATAGAATGTACGCATACCTTACATCTACCTTTACGGGGTAGAGAGACTGTTTTCGATAGATCCTCGGCTCAAAAGAACCGTAATCAATGAAGGATTGCATGAAAAATAAGACAACAAAATATCACAATACAAAACAAATGGTACAACATAGTAATACACACATAAAGATAATGATCAACGACATTCGACGCGATACCAAAATAATACAACTAAGAAAAGGGGAAGAGGAGATGAAAAGGAGAGTCCCCCACCTCTCCCACACACAACGCGACAAAACTAAAATATCTACTACTCTTCTAGCCTAATCCTCGTCTGCCAAATCTTTCTATCTAAGGTCATGTCATCAATCAACTAAAGTTGAGCCATATCCTGTCTAATTACCTCCCCAATTCTTCTTCGGCCTAGCTCTACCACTCATAATCCTACGACCGTCAATTTTTCACACCTCCTAACTAGCGCATCCTTACACCTTCTCTTACATTTCCGAACCATCTCTGTCTCACTTTCCTCATCTTGTCCTCCACGGAGGTCACTCTGATCTTGTCCTGTATATTTTCATTTCTAATCATATCTCTTATAGTATGACCATACATCCATCTAAGCATCCGCATCTCCGCTACTTTCATCTTCTGAATGTGGATGTTCTTGACTGACCAACACTCTGCTCCATACAACAATGATGATCTAACCACAACTCTATAGAACTTACCTTTCAGCCTAGACAACGCCTTGTAATCGCAAAGCAGCCTGGAGGCAAGCCTCCATTTCATCCACCCTGCTCCAATACAGTTGATAACACCATTGTCAATCTCCCCGCTCCTTTGTATAACGGACCTAGGGTACTTGAAACTCCCTCTTTTGGGTATAACTTGTAACTCAATCTTTACTTCCACACATGTCTCTTGCGTCACATCACTGAACTTGCATTTCCATGTACACTGTCTTAGTCCTGCTTAACTTGAAACCTTTAGATTCTAAGATCGTTCTCTAAACTTTCAGCTTATCGTTAACGCGATCAGTAGGCGTAAACAATCAATTATTTAATTAACATTCACCAATCACAAATAAATAATGGGAGTTTCTCCGGGAACCAGCAATTAATTTTTTAAAACACAACGAAAGAAATTTTAGCCGGTATGCATGGTATAATAAATGAAAAATAATATTATACACTAATTATATATTTGTTATACATTGAATTTATATCAGTGACAACTACAAACTGTTATAACTAGGTGGGTGAAAGTTTTATTAATCATTTGGTAAAATGTTGACATCTCAAAATGAATCTTTGCCAATACCGGCCAACTAGAGGATTAGATTGATGTGTCAAGCCCATTTTGACGGTTACAATGAAAAACACCAAATGCTTAATTAAAATGAAGATAAAGGGAGATATATGTGATTGACAGTAACTTTGGACAAACAAGTGCTATGGTTGAGCGGCATGTACTCTTTCATCTTTAATCGAATTTTGGGTTATGAAATTACCTTTGTTAGGAAGTATTTACCTCCAATGTGGGACTTTCTAGCCCGAACCCAAATTTATTCGAACCCTAATGCGAGGTCCGAACGTCCAGTGGAAAAACAAAAAAGAATGTAACTATTGGGTTAGTATAAATAAATGGTATGGACTCACCAGAGCATGACACCAGATGACAAAGAAAGCTTGACAATAGGCCACAAATCCTTGAAAGCCAAGAATGTAAAACCAGTCCAAGTATCTTTGCACCATCCACCCATAACATATACCAATTGACCAATATTAGGTATCCAAAAGGCCAAAATTGTTGATATCATAGCACCAGATAGCCCAAACTTGAACTTTATAGTCAAAAGCCAAGACAAAAAAACATGAATTATTAGTGTTATTGCAGCTAAGTATGCAATAATCATGTTCTTGCTTTGTGCTTGAAGGTACATTTGGCAAGTGAAGGACACAACATAGGCATATACCACTGGGATTAACCAAAGAGAAACTATTCCAGCCATTTGTGCAATATCATCTTGTTGGCCTAATGCTTTTAAAATTGGAGTTGTAAATAGAAAAATTGGGAGTAGAAGAGTTGCGGTAATTGTTAGAACAATCCATGATCTTTGAAGATGTAAGCCAAGCATTTGGTATTGTTTTGCTCCATAAGATTGCCCACATAGAGTTTCTAATCCACTTGCCATACCTAGCTGTAAATCCAATTAACAACGTAATTTATTTGAATAAGTCCAAACAAATTAAAAGACTAAAGAGAACACAATAAGATTTTAAGTTCAAATATTATTGAAAATAATAATTTAAAATTGTAGGAAATTAATTTTGATCAACATTTGATATTTTAATTCATGTCTAGTTAAGATTTATAGTCAAAATTAATATATGAATAAGTTTCATGTTTTAAGTTAAAGTATGTTTCTTATTATTATAAATAGGAGTGTTTCTAGATATTGTTATAAAAAGAGAACAAGAGATATTGTGGAGATTTAGAGAACATTCAGTTTATGAATAAATATTATCATTCAAATTAATATCAGAGCTTCTACATCCTGATAGAGAATCATAGAACTTCTGCAGCCGGCGAGTGGCTGTAATGTATATATGACATGTCTGGCCAAGAATTATGTATGCAAACATCGGATCAATGATATATGCATGAAAAATAATCATGCAAAGAAGGATTGAAGAAAAATATAGCAGATGTAAAAAAGGAGCAAGCAAATATAACACAAGAAGAAGGAATGATCTTCTCTAAAAGTTGGAGAAGTGGGTCAAAATAATTGAATGTTGAAGAAAAGTGTTCCAACTATTGAAAGTCGAAGAGAAGTGCTCCAACACAATCAAGAAAAAATATAATTAGTGTTAGAGAGAAGTGTTCTAACACAACCAAAAGAACAATGAGAGTTGGAGAGAAGTGCTTCAACGATTGAACGTTAAAGAGAAAGTGCTTCAACAATTGAATGTTGATGAGAAAGTACATCAACAAATTAGAATGTTTGAGAGAAAGTGCTCAAACGATTGAAGATTGGTGAGAAAGGGCATCAATAAATTAGAATGTTGGAAAGAAAGTGCTTAAACAATTGTGAATGTTGAATAGAAAGTTGCTTCAACAATTGAAGGTTGATGAGAAAGTGCATCAACAAATTGGAATGTTGGAGAGAAAGTGCTCTAACGATCGTGAAGGTTGAAGAGAAATTAATTGCTTCAACAATTGATGGATTGGAAACAGATGCTTTAACAATCGGAAGACGGTGATAAATGCATAAAAAATAGATATACAACTTTGAATTACGGGAGAATATTGAAAATAATAATTCAAAGTTATATGATATTAAATTAGATTAGAATTTGATATTTTAATTCATGTCTAGTTAGGATTTATTGTCAAAATTAACATATGAATATGTTTTCTATTTTAAGTTAAAGTATTTTTTTTTGTTATAAATAGAGGCGTTGCTAGCTATTTTCATAACTAGAGAGAACAAGAGATATTGTGGAGATTTAGAGAACATTCAATTTATGAATAAAATATTATCTTTTAGATATTTATACAATCAGATCATTTAATGACAACTAATTGTAGTCCCTTAAAATTAATTAACATTAAGTGATATTTAACTCGGGGTTTCATAATCATAATGTTTCCTTATGATTTTTTTTTTCTAAAAACACAAGTACGACTTCTCAGGGCCCTCTGCGTCAGAGTGACCCCGCCGGGGCGATCCAGTCACCCGGAGGTTGGGGGGGGGGGGATGATAAGTGCTAGTATTACATATTAAAGTACACTAATAGTGTATAATGTAACTTAATTTCATTTATAATAACGCGATGAAAAAAGTTAGAAGTACATAAAAACGTGAATAAAGGACAAAAATATAATTTCATATTTTATGGCACTGTCCTTGAAAGGAACTGATACCCCTATTAGTGATACCTTACACTAATAGGCTTACTTTTTTTTTTAATATCGAGAATTCCAATTTGCGTCAGATTAATTCTGGAGGTAGCAGTATCGGTTCCTCAACACTACTATCAGTAAATCGCGGGATGTGCTCCAATAACCAGAGTTTGAGAACGGACAACTGATAGCACCTACAAGGATCAACTCTATAAGAGAGCAGAATGCTCCCACTAGAAATCGATCTCACGCTGCAAGTGTTCAGAGCGTCCTAAATCCCTCTCCTTTGCTATTGGACTGTGTCCGGGAGACTTGTATTAGGCTTACTTAAAAGTAGTTCTCTATGTGTGCTTATAACCTGTTTCATTTCTAATGGCCAAAAGGCATTGGACGTTTCCTATTTAAAAAAAGTCCAGCGGACATAAATAAAATCCTAAGGTATAGTTGTAGCACACTTCTTGAAAGGAATTGATAAAACAGAGATGGAAATAGTATCAATAATGATTGGAACTCATCCACTGAGGTAATTGTCACGTATACAGTAAAACTCTGTAAATTAATAATGTCGAAATCACGTAATTTTATTAATTTAAAAAAGTATTAATTAATTTTTAAATTAATAATTTAAAGAGATTTTTTCCGATTCAACGAACCTATTGGATTAATGGTCTTGGGTATCTCAACAACATGGATGTCAATCACCTATTGAATTACCCGGGTGAAAATGATACATGTTCAAAGGTCCAAAATTTAGAAGAAATTGTAGCTAGTGTTGTTGAAAATCCTATTGAGGATGAAACTGAAGATGATACAATGCATTTGCAACCAATTACGCGGAAGGAAACATTCATAGCGGCAACAACTCTTCGCAATTTTTGTTGTAGTATGAGAACGCAACACCGGAGCTTTTAGATGCAGTAAGAAAAGTTAGAAATGAAATACATCTAGATTTAAATTTTAAGAAAAAGCAAACAACAATAGAATCATATTGTACAGCTGCCCCTGCGAACAGTATAAAAACTACAGAGTATTATGCTGTCAAACTACTCGAAAATAGATTAAAATAACTTGTTTTTGGCTTCCAACTGGGTGCCCGGTACCTCTCTGGAACTGAATAATCCGAATTTGTGATAGAAATCTTCACTTTAGGAGGTAAAAAAATCCCTTCTAAAAGGGATTTCATATTTAATATTCTAACTCAAAATCTTTGGATAAAGATGAAAAAAATACATATCACTCTACTATATTCTTTGGTGATTGATTACCATAGCTTTTTTATTGTAAAAATGGTATGCTAACCTTTGGAATCTATAGAATAATATTTATATATTAGGATAGAATGTCTGCATCACATCTTTTAAGGTGCGTGATTATTCTTCGAACTCTGTTATGCAGGATGCTTTCTGCACCGAGCTGTCTTTTTTAATTAATACTTATACATGTAAAATTTTACTAAAATTTTAAAAAATATTTAAACTGGTAGTAAAATTATGTAATTTAGTATAAAGAGAAAGGTTTCTGATTGAAAACTTACAAGGATGCCAATGCAAAATCTGAGGAGGACAGTGAAAACCAGTGCATAAGCTGCAAGTTCAGTGGCTCCAATATGACCAATAAAAGCTAGGCTTATTACATTTACTCCAAATGTTGAAAATCTTGTAAATATAGCTGGAGCTGCCACTACCCATAATTTCTTGCTTTCACTCAATATCTTGTCTCTTAATCTCTCCTCGTTTTCCACAATAATATTCCTTTCTTTGGTCTCTTCTTGATCCTCTCCATTTTTAAGCAGCTTCTCACTGAGATCATCAGCCATTTCTGCAACTTATAAAATGGAAAATACGTACTCAGTTATAATGACGGAGGCAGAATATTTTTCACTAAGGGTTTATCATCTGCTATATATATAGATTAT
Source organism: Przewalskia tangutica (assembly GCA_029844215.1). NCBI lineage: Eukaryota > Viridiplantae > Streptophyta > Magnoliopsida > Solanales > Solanaceae > Przewalskia > Przewalskia tangutica. Next base: position 7,836,448 of record CM056718.1, on the reverse strand, counting down.
GATTATCTGGTGAAGGGGGTTGAACCTTCTTCCGTCCCTCTAGCTCTGCATTGTTCGGTTATATAGGGATTCATAAAATGCAAGAAACACTCAAATGTACTATAATTTGGTGGGCAATGAAGTGGAATGAAAGTGAGAATTCAGAGTTCAAATCTCAATAGAGTTAAAAAAACGCTTAATGATTTCTATCCAACTCTGAGAAAATAAAAGGTATCATATGAAATAGTTAAAGTGTAGAATAACTAACCTGCTGATTAATTTAAAGAATGGGAAAGAAGAGAAGACAGTGCAATAGTTTCCCTTGCCTAGTGCTCTTTATGAAGACTTGAAGAAATAATTAATTTGGGCAGCAACCAATAAAGAAAAGGAAGTCCACACAAGATGCAGAAGATCTAGCCATATAAAACAATTTCTCCCAAATTAGTTATCACAAAATTTGAATACAAGATTTTGCCTTATAAGAAATTAATGAAGTAGGTGATATTTTGTCTAGTTATGGTGGCAGAGTTATTAAGATGTGCTAGTAAAAGTAGTCATACAGTCATACTTAATGGAATAGTTAAGACCTGACAACACATTCACAAAAGAATGAAATAATCGTATCATCACCGGAGAAAGTGGTGGATGTTTAAGATAATCAAATGGTTTGTTTGGCAAAATTTTTACTAAGCTAAAAGTGTTTTTTTTTTATAATTTTTTTAAAGTACTTATTTTAGAAAGTTAAGGTATTTGACCTCTGTGGAATAAAGTGTTGAAAAAATAAAAGCTAGCAAACACCTATTACAAGAACTATAAAAAATGAAGAACAAAAGATTACAACAAAAGAAATAATCTTAACAAACATCTGAAAACTAGAACCCACACTAGATTTGAATCCTTGTTGAGTCGGGTGATGACACTCTATCTTTAAAATAAAATTGTCCCGTATATATCCTTTTGCATTGCTAGGCAATAGTCTCCCAAGATAAAACAACTACTAACACACCTGAGCAAAGGAAACTCAAATATTTCTCTTGAATAACTTTGAGTATTGAAAGGATGCTAGAGAGGAAGAAGAGTTTCAGAATTTCAAAGTGTTTTAACAATTGAGTCAAAGGCCTCAATTTATAGTATAATATTTGTCTCTTTAAGTGTCAAGTAATGGCATTGAATCACTCATGTAATGACAATGAATTGCCCAAGTAATGACACTCATTTATCAATCAAATAATGACAGACTAATGTTGGATAATGCCATCGAGGCCAGCCCAAAAGTCTCCAAAAATTAGATTTTCCGTTTCAGACTTTCTGTATGTGTAGCATCGTGGCTGAACATCGGAAGCGTCGCGACGTCTCGACTCCAGAAACTTGGAGTCGAATTAGCGCCTCGGCCGAGCCTCGGAAGAGTCGCGACCACCAGCGTCGGGGCCCTGACGGGGTTGGCGCCGCAACGCTCCCCGGTGTCGTAGTGGCACCGTGACCCTTCTCGGCTCCGCTGCCCTTTCTGACTCGTTCCATCTTTACATTATACACACTTCGTTTACCATTGTGGAACACTCGTCATTTGGCCAATGACCGTCCATCATTCTACATCTCAATTATTTTACTTACGTACCAATATCTCTTTCACTAATGAATTTACAATCTTTGATACAATGTGTGCACATGTGTGAAAACGACGTTTCTGACGTGTGGGGCCCCAATTGTTTGAGTCATAAATAATGGGATAAACTTTATTCTACATTAATAAATTTTCAACAATCCTCTCTTGAAAGAGATATTGGCGCACTCATAAGGTGTCTATTTCCAGCAATATTTCTGTGGACCGATGTTGCATCAGGAGAGGTAGCTTCCGCTTTGAACCTTCCTTAGTTGAATACCATCAGACTTACTTACTGCGTGATGAATGTGATATCTTGAACCGTCAGTATTTAGTATAAGCAAGTCAACGACACCAACACAACAACTTCTCATACTCTGTTCTTCTTAATATTTTGTCCGTTGTGGCTGTGAACACTCTTGGATTATTAAGTGCGTTCATTTGAGGCGGCCTATCCTCGCACTTAAATATGTGGTCTCTTACAAGGTATCCTGTTATACCCCACTTTACAAGTGTTAGGAACCATTAAAAAAATTCCCAAACTTAACCTCAACCGTTGATGACTTTAAAGGTTCTGGAAACTTAACCTTTACCCACACTGCAGATAGCACTTAATATATATCGCGGGAATAACTTTGGATATATGTTCCTTAAAGAAATCATAACCCGAAGTGCTTTTGCTTTCACCGAAGCAATCAACTGAACCTTTACAGCTTATTTTTTCCATTGAACCTAATTCCTGAGATCTTCAGTCATTAAGGTTGGGTTACCACCGTATCAGTCCTTATTATTTAAGTCTTAAGCCCATTCCCCTAGACAGATAGAACATCTGATCTCTGGGTATGCCCTTAGTCAAAGGGTATGCTATGTTATTTTTTTATTTTACATAATCAATAGAAATAATACTCGTGGTGATCAGCTGTCTAACAGTCTTATGTCTCCATCGAATATGACGAGACTTGACGTTCTACATTTAACTATATGCCTTTTCTAGAGCCGACTGATTGTCGTAGTAGATCATTACAGAAGGTACAAGTTTGTCCCAACACGGGACGTCCTCTAAGAAGTCATGAAATCACTCAACTTCTTCTCCTGCTTTTTCTAAAGCAATAAACTCCGACTCCATTGTGGATCGGGCGATCCAAGTTTTCTTATAGGATTTCACAGACACATCCCCACCACAAATTGTAAATATATACCCACTGGTGGACTTGGTGTTCTCTATATCAGATATCTAGTTTGCATTATTGTATCCCTCTAGTACAGCTGAATATCTCGAATAATGCAACTCGTAAGTTAGCGTGTATTTTAGGTACCGTAGTACCCAATTCAACGCTTTCCAATGATCATTACTCGGATTACGGGTAAACCTAGCCAACTTGTTGACTACATAAGCGATATCGGGTCGGGTGCAGTTTGTTATATACGTTAAACTACCGATATATCGCTCATGGAATATAGGCACACCATAATTTTTATTAATATTCTGATTCATATCCAATGGTGACTTCATCGACGAACTATCGAACATCTCAAACTTTCAACACATCCTTGATGTAGTGAGACTAAGATAAGACCAGTCAGACAGACGTCTTAGAGACTTTGATCCCTAAGATGACATCTGCAATACCCATATCATTCATGTCAAAACATTGTTTCAGTATATTCTTAGTCTCTAGGATTAAATAGGACTACTCTTTATGATCAATATGTCATCTACGTAAAGGCATATCTTAATGAACTAGTCAGAATTACCTTTCATCTAGACACATTTGTCACACACATTAATGGAGAAACCCTTCGATAGTAGAGTACTATCAAATTTTTTGTGACATTTCCTCGGGGCCTGTTTTAGCCCGTACAGAGGTTTAACAAGTTAACAGTCTTTCTTCTCTTACCCTGGAACCACATACCCCTCGGGTTTCTCCATATAAATTTCTTCTTCTAATCACCATTTAGGAAGGTTGTTTTGACATCCATTTGATGTATCTCAAGGTCACGCAACGCTACAATCGCAATGAATACTCGTATGGATGTCATTCGAGACATCGGGGAGTACGTGTCAAAATAGTCAAGGTCTTCGTCGTTGACTACCCACCTGGCCTTGTACTTATCTATAGACTCATCTGCTTTATACTTCCGTTTGTGTATCCATTTACAACCTAACGGTTTGTTTCCCGGAGGAAGATCAACCAACTCTCCAAGTATAGTTTTGCAAGATAGAGTCTATTTTACTCTCAATAGATTTTTTCCAGAGCGGCGCCTCTAGAGTTGACAACGCTTCAACAATTGTCCTTGGTTCGTTATCAACCATATAAGATACAAAGGCAGGACCGAAGGTTTTATCCTTCCTGATCCTTTTAATTCGTCTTGGTTCCATCTCTGAAGTCTCAAGTTCTGAGAATCTGGAACACTAGATTTAGGATATTCAGCCACTTCAGTGTCCACTAGATCTGAACCATCTAGATCCACGTAGTCAATGACTTCTGGTTCCTAAGAGATTTGTTCATAACTTCGTTTGCGAGAGGTTATGTCTATTTCTTTTCTAGGAGAAGTATCCTCAAAGAATTGGGCATTCCTTGATTCCATTATCGTACCCCCGTGGATATCTGTTACATCTGACGTATGCACTAAGAAGCGATAAGAACTAATGTTATTTGCATATCCGATGAAAATGCAATCTACATTGTTAGGTCCAATCTTGACATATTTTGGCTTAGGTACTTCAACCTTTGCCTAATAACCCCATACATTTAGATATTTGTATGTGGGTTTCTTTACCTTTCATAACTCGTATGAGTTTGGTCCTTACCCTTATGTGAGACTCTATTAAGAATCATATTAGCGGTAAGGACAACTTTTCCCCGCATGTTTTGGGAAAGACCGAAATTGATAAGCAAGACATTCATCATTTCCTTCAAAATAAGGTTCTTGCGTTCAGCGACACCGTTCGAATGAGTTGAGTATGGAGCCGTCATTTGATGACCAATGCCGATTTGGCACAATATTCCTCAAATGGTGCTACGTATTATCCCTCTCTATCGCTATGAATTGATTTAATCTGCGTGCTTAGTTAGTTTTCAACTTCTGCTTTGTAGCGTCTGAACGCTTCAAAGACTTTATCCTTACTTTTCAACAAGTAAATGTGAGAATACCTTATGTTATCATCTATAAGTGTCACAAAATACTTGTTCCCCCTCTAGTTTGTGCAAACTTCAAATCACATATATCTGTGTGAATAAGTTCTAGATGAGTGGTATCCCTTTCGACGAATCTAAAAGGAGTCTTAGTGAGTTTTGCCTCTACGCACACCTCACACTTATATTGAGGGTTTACGTCGATAGACGACAACAACTTTAACTTTACCAACCTTTGGATGGATTTGTATTTCACATGTCCTAATCTATGATGCCATAAATTAGAAGACTCAAGCAAGTAAGAAGAAACTTCACTTTTATTGCTTGCACGCATGACTGACATGGTGTTAACCTTGAAGAGGCCTTCACAGATGAAGCCCCTTCCCACAAAGGTTCAACTTTTGATGATTACAAACTTATTTGACTCAAATACTAGCCTAAAATCAACATTAACCAATACAGGACCTGAAATTAAACTCTTCCTAATCTCAGGGACATGCGTGACCTCTTTCAGAGTGAGCTCCTTGCCAGAAGTCATCTTAAGGACCACCTTTCCTACCCCCAACACGTCAGAGGAAACATTGTTACCCATGAACAACTTCTTATCTCAAACTGGTGTATATGTGGAGAAAGCATCTCTATCGAAATAGATATGATGGATAGCACTCGTGTCCATCCACCATTACTTAGGATTGTCTACAAGGCTTGCTTCTAGCACCACCGTAGAAATCTCCCCAATCATGTCGTCAAGAAGCGTGTCCTCGACGATGTTGGCTTTTGCCGTGCCTTTGGCATTCTGGCTCTGCTCCATCTTGAGCTTGTGGCAGTTATTGATCACGTGACCAACTTTGCCACAATGATAGTTTCCCTTGAACTTCACTGTTGTCTGGGTTTTGCCATATTTATGGAACTTGCACTTCTTGCTTGGATTCCCTTTAGCATTTTTCTTGACCTCAGCTGGTTACTTTCCCTTAGGCAAGGGCTTCTTATTATCTTCCTGAATTTAAGTTTGATAATATGTTCTTCAAAGGTCATTTCCTTTGTTTTGAGTTTTAAGTAACTCATAAACTCACTCCACGAGGGAGGCAATTTTTCAATCAGTGATGTAAAAATAAGCTGTTCATTTGGTTTCATACCCTCAAAATCCAGGCGATGTAGAATCATTTGGAACTCCTGTACTTGAGACATCACTGTCTTGCTATCCACCATTTGAAATTTCAAGAATTTTCCAACGATGAATTTCTTTGTACCTGCATCCTATGCATTGTACTTCTTCTGAAGCTTCTCCCACAACTCTTTGGCAGAGCCTACGGTGCAAACATCGTGTAGAGCGGGTCTGACAAACAGTTCAGGATGTAGTTCTTACACATGAAATCATTATGAGTCCATGCATCAAGAGCCATTTCCAGGCAATCCTGGAAACCTTGGCCCCCTTCAGCCATATCAATAGAGTGAGGATCCGCACCATCTCCTATTTTAGGGGGGTCTTCTGTGACACAGCGTGCCACTCCCATCACGGTTAGGAAAAATAATATTTTTTGTTGCGTCTTTTGAAATCAATGCCCGTGAACTTTTCAGGGCGTTCATGGTGAAACCCGATAAGTGGAGGGATTCTAACATTTCCTTGTGTAGCAGAAAAGTCATTGGTTGTTCCTTAGGCAACAGTGGGAAAGACAGAAGTATTGCCTTGAGGAACATCAGTAGGGGGAGAGACAAAAGTATTGCCTTGAGTAGAAGCAGCAGATTCAGAGACAAATTGTTCTTGTCCAGCCATTTTTCACTTGTTAAAATTAATGGAAAAATAAAAGCAACAAACGAAAAATAGCAAAAACCTATTACAAGAACTAGAAAAAATGAATAACAAAAGATTACAACAAAAGAAATAATCTTAACAAACAACTGGATACTAGAACCAACACTTGATCTGAATCTTTGCTGAGTCGAGTGATGACACTCTGCCTTTAAGACAAGATTTCCCCGTATATATTCTTTTACGTTGCTAGGCAATTGTCACGCCCCGAACCCCGGGACCGCGACTGGTGCCCTACCTGGGCACCCTTCTACCCATACATCACATGTAACCAGCGGAAGCTAAAGAAAACTCATCATTTTTTTAAAGTAAAATAGGCAAAGCCGACAAGGCCGCCATTATATATAAAACAACCCAAAGGAACTACAACTGTACAACTCACGCAAGTCCAGCCCACATATGAATACAGACCTCTAAGAGTTTGGACAGTAACCTATGACGGAACAAGGGAGACATCTCAACAAGCTAGGCAAGGATCCTAAGCTCGCGGATCCACAAATTGTGTACCTATACATGCGGGCATGAACGCAGCACCCCGAAAGGGGTCAGTACAACAAGGTACCAAGTATGTAAATATGAAGTACAATAAACAAGATCATAGCTGTACAAAAGAATGACAGGGGAAAATATGAAAACTCAAATACCAGATCCTACCGTGCCATATAAAAAGAAGAGCCAACTGTACCTTGTATCATTGTACCACTGTATCACTGTACCCTTTAAAATATGTCTTTTTAAAAGTGAGATCAACCGTGTCATTTCAAATTATGAAATCAATACCATTTCAGAATATGAAAGTCATGCCAAAATCAGGGTCATCCGACCTCAGAATCATTATGCAATCATACTCATGGGACTACTTCACCCGCATGGTACTATTTCACCCGCATGGATCTTGTAGCCCCGCATAGGAAATCTGTACCCGATACCCGCATCACGGAGAGCTAGTCCATGGAATATGTCCTTGGAATTGAACCCGCATGAGTCCTTCAGACCCACAGTGAGTGTGTACCATCTCACGTCATAGGAGCTACTCCATGAAATATATATACAATGTATGACATGTTCCGGCCCATTCTGGGACTCGGTGTAATATGCTATAAGTCAAATAAGGTACGACATGTTCCGGCCCATTCTGGGACTCGGTGTAATATAAAGGATTGTACACCTATAGCTATCACAAGCAACTATGTACAATTTAAATCATCTTTGACTCTCATTAGAACCACTATAATGAACCTTCACTTTAGAAAATCAAGGCATTACCATGCCTTCCTTTTTATAAACACCAAGGCAATATCATGCCTTCCTCTTTAGAAACACCAAAGTATTATCCCGTCATGTAATATTAGAGTCTTGAACCCCAAAAGTACCATGTACGTCTGCCGTACATTCTTTCCTTTATAAAACCCCAAGACACTAACACTTGTAGCATCAAGGCACATACTCTTTTAAATCCAAGTGACTTCTACTTTTAAAATCAAGACAAGTATATTTTTAACATCAAGTTACTACCACCTCATGTACCACATGAAATCTAGATTCATCTCGCTCCTCTGACTAACATTATGGAAACATTTGCATAGTAATAACCGATCCGAATTGAAAAATTAATCCATTTATGAGTTGTGATTAATATATATCATGAGATTTTATCTAATCAGTTGTGAACCTAGAAAATGTAAAACGAACTGGTTATATCTTAGCTTCTATGCATATGGATGACATTCTACTCATTTCAATATAATTGATTGTCGATTCTTTTTTCATTTAACTCTGCAGTGGCTTGTTCGATAATTTTCTCATTAGTGCTGTAACTAGCAAGATCAATTCGACTCCAATACTTCCTAAAAACTCTTACCAACATCTCCCATAAGACTTGGTAAGGACTTAGGAATAATTTAGACATGCATTTAGCATAGAATCAATAACATGAATACTCCTTAACTTCTAAGAGTAGAATAACTTTTGAAACAATACCACAGTTATGGTTCACACAAAGAACATGCCAAAAGAGAGAAGGAAGAGATTCACATGCCTTATCCGCTTATTCCAACTTGAAAACTAGTATACGTCTCAAAGTACTTCAACCTATAGATACAACAACACTTCTATCAACTTCTAGCTCACTTAGTATAAGATATACACCAAGTAATTGTCCTCTTATTCTACGGAAATTTGGGCAGCACCTCCCCCGTTTATACGTACTTTTCCACCTTTTTCAAGGCCCAAATTCAACAACAATCAAACCCCATTTAAGGCACAATCAAAATAGTAACCAAAGGGTATTACACGCCAACATGACATGTAAAATTCGACCCCTTAATCTATACAAAACAGCCCACAAAAACAGTCCAATATCCAACAACAACAAGGGTACAATGTGAAGCCTTTTAATACCTTTCTGAACCCTTATTTCTTAGGGCTTTCATTAGAAATTTTACCACATTAAACATGCATATTGGTGGCTGATTTTCCAGCAGCCTAACACCACAAAACAATCCATAAAAACTGCACGACAATATCCAACAGTTTTATAGATTCTACGGCCAACAACTACAATCCGATAACTCTTTCCTTAATCTTTTTTATTCCAATTCAAGTTCCAAAACTTCTATATAAGTTATATCAACTTTTTAACAACAATATTACTCCATTATAACATGCAACAAGTCTAAATAACAACAATAATAACCAACAAAATCCAACGACGCCAACATGTCTAGCTCTCGGCCCAACTTTACAAAAACTGTCCAAACACTTTTTAATCTTCATTATTTTTAGAACAAGCTCATCTATACATTATAACAATAAGTAATATCCAATTAATTCAAGAGAAGGAGGAATTTTACCTTAAAAATAGCCCAAAAGCCGCCAAAATAGTCCACTCATTTTTGGTCCACAATTTTCGTTTCGCTCCACTTCTTCAAGTGTCAATCACTCCCATGCATCCACTACAAGAATATAACAAACTTCCCTTCACGTTTCACTTCCAAAAAGTCGACGAACAAGCCTAGGATTTCACCCAAATCTTTCTTCCAACACACAAAATTGGAGGATCTGGAGAGTTAACTTGTCTTAAAACTTGATTAGGGCTCTTAATGTTAAAAAATAATCAACACTTGTTCTTGGAAAATCCTTGGAGAATTTTGAGATTCAAGCTAAGGAGAAGAGAGAGATGAGAGCTCATTTGTCAAAGTGTAGAATGATCCAAGTCTTGCAAGACTTGGATATGTATAGCCAAGTGGAGTGGGACCCATTGTCCACTTGTCCCCACGTCTCAAAATATCTAAATGTGTAGTCATCCTTGCAAGACAAGTGGATGGGTGACACGTTTCACCCTCCAATTGGTCCAAAATATTATAATTTTCGAACCACCCTGATGCGCGATTAGATGCACACACTTTAAACGCAAGTGCACGTTATCGTATCAAGTAGTATAGTCTTAGATAAGACCGAATATCGTCCTCTGGGATTAGGGTTCAAGTACCAATTGTCTATTTTCTAGTATCTATTTGGTGAATTAATGAGTGATTGGTTGTTTATGACTAAGAATTATAAAAGCTAATTAATTATAACGATTTAATTCAGATGTGATGAGAATAGGGCTTCTATGTATCCTTACTATCCGCTTATGTTACTTACTAATGCATTACTTATGGTGTTCTTCTTTTGGAGAAAGCGGGTTCTGAAATCGTTTTATACTCCGTTAAGTTATATAAACACTCAACCCAGATTGTTCCTTACCTAACTTTCGATAAGGGTAACTCTATAGGAGGATTAAGCACAAAACCTAGTTGGCCGTCACGCGATGCGCAAAATTAGGGTTGTTAAGCCTCTCATCAACGCTTACAAATCTAATTGAGGTATTTTCATCCCCAATTCAAGACCGTCTACCCAACTTACAAAGATATTCACAATCCTCCTTTCGTAACTGATTAGAAATCATATAGTGATAACTAGTTGTCAATTAGCTACCAAGAATTCAACTCAATTATTGGATAGATCTCTCGATAAGAATAATAACCATAAGCATGCATTACTTTATAACATAAGGTTCAAGAATTCAACATAGAAAGCCACATAAGAGAATTAGTTCTAGCCATGAATATGACAAGAACTAATTCAAAGTTCATCATCTGGCGAATTAAAGAAAGAAAAAGAAAAGAAATTACTAATGTTTGGGTCTCGATCTCTAGGCAAGAAAACCTTGTGTTTGGCAAGAAAGGGAACCTTGAAACCGCCTAGGGTTCTCCTTGTATAGGTATAAAACGTCTCCCTTCTTTTCCTTCCAGGCCTGGCCCAAAAATCCGTCAAAGACCTAATTTTTCCGTCGGCGGCTGCCTGTGTCAGGCGCGCCTAAAGTTCTGCAATACTGGTGTTTTGGCGCGCGGCCGATATCTGGCATGCGAGGCGGCGCCTGCAACTCTGTGGCTTCTCGGATGTTTAGCGCGCGGCTATTTCGGTCTCGAGGCGCGCGGCGCTGGATCTTCTGCGACTTCTCGAATAATAGGCGCGCGCCTAACTTCGATTGCGGAGGCGCGCTGGCTGAATTCGGCCTCGTTTGCCACTTTCTCCGTTTCGGCTCTAGTACTCCTCTTTTTCCCCTTTTCGCTCCTTTTCCGCCATTTGGCCACTTTAGCCACTTTGACTCAAAGAAAGAAAATCTATCCTAATACGACACTTTGTATGTACAAAGCGGGACAAAAGACTAACTAGATGACTCAAAAGGTGTATATAAAATACAGATCAAATACCCCCAAACTTAACCTTTGCTCGCCTCGAGCAAAGATAGAAAAGAAATACAATAAAATGACGGACTCGATAAATAAGAAAATCAACAAAGAAAATAAGCAGACTCCGCCATTGATCACTTTTCTGCATGAATGTTAACTAGAAAAACATGAAGGTTAGCGAGAATAATACGCAGAACATATAGCATGGAATTTCAACACATTGAGCTAGATATTTCGCAAACTCATACTTATCATGCTTAAATGGAAGTCGGTGTACTCAAGTATGCATATAAATTCAAAAATTCCTATGGCATGCTTACTTGCTATTCTCCACTAATTCGGATATACATAGAAAAGATCTTGAGGACTTTGGGGGTTGTAATGTAGGCTTAGGTAGGGGTTGGTAAAGATAGGCATTTAGGCTCATTTTTACGCACTGAAGCTCTTTGGCTTTTCAATTTTTCCCTTTTTCTTTTGATTCTTTCCTTCACTTCATTCTATCATTCCTCTTTTGTTTTGGGAGAGTGAAGTGTATTATACAAATAGGCACCCCCAAACTTAGGCTTTGCCTCTTTCTTATTACTTTTTATTGGGGTCATCAAACTTGTTCACTCTTTTTGTTTCTTCTTTTTAACACAATGTACTCCTATTTCATATTTTCACTTATGGCACAATTTTGTGGGAATATGGGGTGTCAGAAGAAGTTTCAAATTTAGGCTCAATGGGGCTGACTAGGGATATTTTTAAAGTACGGGATAGAAAAGAATGGTAAGAATTGGCTATCAAAGAAATGCCTGAGTCATCTCCCTAACATGCATATCCTAACTATTTCGCCTCAAATAGCAAGCACTCATAACACATAAGCATTTATCATTTAGCATGCATAACTTTCAAGCGAAGCTCGAATAGACAGATTTTGTGAGCTTTTGGCATATCTAACCTAAGTGTTTAGATTAGTTGCTTCAATTCCTTTACATTATTCCACATTACTTCACTAGGTGTTTCTAGCAACTACAGCATACATGATCTTTGACAGGCAATTATGACTCAAGAAAGAAAAAATTTTGGTGACTCAAAATAAACATAAAACAAATAAAAAAAATTTAAATAAAACATAACATGACACACAAATAAAAACTAAAACACAAAAACACACCCCCAAACTTAAATCACACATTGTCCCCAATGTGTGTAGACTCAAAGACAGTAAAGAAAATAAGACACTTACAAACTTTGGTTAAAATGGTGGTGGTGGCGGTGGATAATGCATCGACCATTGGTTGAACAAGGCACTCAGCTCGTCGATTTGTTGCCTTGTTTCTTGCTGTCCTTGTATTACTGTTTGCAAGGTCTGCATCATCTCCTTCTGGTGTTGGTACAATTGCCCCATTGTGGGCTCTGAAGGTTCTGCTCTTGTGGTTGGCCGGTGGCTGGGTCCTGCCTCATATTGAGCCCCTATTTCAGGCTCATCTTCATCCATGGCGGCCTCTGCTGCTGGTGGTGCTCTCCGTCTGGCTGCTGGGGGCAGGGGTCTGGTTTTTGGGCGTTTTAAATTTCTGGATTCCCGCCGCGCCAGCCGCTTTAGCCAGCCGCGGCTAAACATCTGCGCGCCGGGACTTTCGGCCGCGGCGCTCACTCGGCTGCGGCGCTAAATTCTGCAAACTTTCGAATTCTACCGCGGCCTGCTCACAGGAGCCGCGGCGCTAAATTCTGCGCTGTTGACTCTTTTAGCGCCATGACCTAACGCTGCGCTACCCGCTCTCTGAAATCCTTGCTTTTCTTGATTTATTTCGTCTCGGTTTAATTTCTTGTACACAATCACAAAACAACAAGATCCAATACCGTGAGACGGTTCTTAGACAAACTACAATAAAATACCGACAGAAGTTAAAATAACAGAATTAAAAAAAACCGTTGGGTTGCCTCCCAACAATTGTCTTTAACGTCTTTTAGCGGACGCAGTTCCTTAGACTTACTAGCCCCGGGTGGATTAAGTCCCCAACTAATCCATTTCGCCACATTTGGCGTTTCCTTTTCTCCTTTTCTTTTTAGCATTATCGGTAGTAGGGAGTTAGAACAATTACCTCATTTAGTGTCATCTCAAAGAACCATGCTTGCTTTCTTGGGCTCATCATTCTTTGGTTGCATTGCAATGGCTCGCGTGGGGTTTGGTGGTGTTGATTGCAAAACACCCACTTACGGTTCTTGGCTCAATGACGTGTTTAAAGACTTTAAACACCATCTCTTCGTTCTCGCTCTTGGCGTTAGCTCTCCTCTTTCAACGTCAATCAAGGCTCTGCGTTGCTAGGAATGGCCTCCCAATATGATCGGGATTTCGCATCTTCTTCCATATCCGAGAATGAGGAAGTGCGGGAAAGAAAAATTTCCTACGCCACAATCACATCCTCGATCTTCCTCGTGGATGAACCACATCTGTCGGCTAGTTGCGGACTCACGGTGGTGGGTTTGCTTCTCCTAACTCGATCTTTTGAAAACCGATAGGGGCATCAAATTTATACTCGCCTAGATCACATGAGCTCTGTTGCAAGTCACCGCCCAGCTGTGCATGGTAGTGTAAAGCTTCCAGGTCCTTTAGCTTTGGTGGCAATTTCTTTTGTAAGATAGCACTACACTCTTCTTACATTAGTGCTACTACTATCTCATATTCGCCGATTCCTCTTTTTCCCAAGATTTCTTTCATGAACTTGAAGTAAGATGGCATCTGCTCCAAAGCCTCTATAAGCGGTATGTTGATGTGCAACTTCACGAATACCTCCAGAATTTGGAAAATTGTTTATCGACCGCCTTCCTTTGTAATCTCTGGGAAAGGAATCTTTTACGTATACTCTTCTCGGAGTTTTCTCTATCACTGGGCTAGGTTCGATCACCTTATCTTTTCTAACTCGCTTCCTCTCAACTATTGGTGGTAATTTGTTGCTCAATTGTTTTCCACTTCTCAATTGCGCCTTACATTGCTCCTCGGATTTACCTCGGTGTTGCTTGGCAATGTCCCGTGGCGATGTTTACTGCTTTGCTATTTATCCTACTGTGTTTCCAAGTTTACGAGCGAGGATCTAGATTCTGTTATAAAGCGCGTCGGGCGTTGGCAAGTCTTTGTCATGCCGCTAAGCTCATCTGGTTTTCTTCTTGACTGGTGCATTGGTATTGGTGGGGGCTTGAGTGAAGAAATCATTGATTCTGCTGCTGGTTGCATCGGCCTATCACGATTCTGCGCCACGATATTGGTTTCTTGGCCACGTGCTGATTTTCGTACGATCTCTCTCCATGAGAAGTTTGGGTGATTCCTCCACCTGGATTATAAGTGTTTGAGTAGGGGTTGTTGTTGCCTCTGGTAGTTACCTCTTGCTTGACACTCTGCTGCTCCATTGGGATGTTGTTGGTATCCGAAGGACACCTATCAAATGTATGTGGGCGCCATATCTCGCGATTTTCGGCGATTACGACATTCACCGACACGGTATGTTCTGCAATTGTTTCGCTAGAAGAGCCAACATGCGTTCAAGCGACAATAGCATCTACTTCATGGACCCGCGGTTCTTCTCCCACTGGTTGCCTCTCTTGATGACATGGTTGTTAGTGGCCATATCTTCTAATAACTCGTGGCGTCGTGGGTTTTTCCTCATGAATGCCCGCTGCGTCTGCATCTATGATGGTTACGGTTGTCTTGCTCGGCCGTTGTAGAAAATATGAACCAAGTTCCACAACTCAATGCAATGGTGTGGACACTTCCTCTGTAGATCCTTGAATCTCTCCCATGCTTCATATAAGGACTCTCCATCAGCTTGATAGAAGTTGTTCAACTCCCCTCTTAATTTTGCTGCTTTACAGGGTGGAAAGAACTTGGCTAGGAATTTCTGTGCCAGCTCGTGCCATGTAAATATCGAATCAGCTGGCAGGGAATTCAACCATACTTTTGCTCTATCCCTGAGTGAGAAGGGAAAGAGCCTCAATCTGACGCAAGATCATCGCAACGCCGTTATATCTGAAAGTGGCACATAGCTCCAAGAAATTTGCTATGTGCATATGTGGATCCTCCGATGGCAGTCCTCCGAACTGCACTGTGTGCTGCACCATGCTCAGAATCGCTGGTTTTATTTCGAAATTGTTGGCTCCTATTGTAGGGAGCCTAATGCAAGTCTGTGCTCCATTCACTCTTGGTAGCACATAATCTCCCAGACTTCTTTCTGGCTGGATTCGAACCCTGTCCTCCATATCTATTGGCACTTGCTGAGGATCTCACAGGTTAAGTTGATTTTCACCTAACCCTTCTCTCATCCTTATTGTTGGGAGCACCGCCCATTTCTATCAACGTTGCAATTCGATTCTTTCGCTACGCTTTGTGCTTTCTCAATTTCCGGATTGAAGGGAACAAGAGTGTCAGCTCCTCTTCTCCTTCGCATAAACTGATATCCTGAGAAAGATCAAAAACAAACAAAGAATCACGGCACCCTGATTTTCGTAGAAACTAAAAATAAATAAAAAAAAATGAAAATTAAATCCAAATTAGAAATTAAAAATAGATAATTTGATATTGAACTATTTTAGTCCCCTAACGGCGCCAAAAACTTGATGCGCGATTAGATGCACACACTTTAAACGCAAGTGCGTTATCGTATCAAGTAGTATAGTCTTAGATAAGACCGAATATCGCCCTTCCGGGATTAGGGTTCAAGTACCAATTGTCTATTTTCTAGTATCTATTTGGTGAATTAATGAGTGATTGGTTGTTTATGACTAAGAATTATAAAAGCTAATTAATTATAAAGATTTAATTCAGATGTGATGAGAATAGGGCTTCTATGTATCCTTACTATCCGCTTATGTTACTTACTAATGCATTACTTATGGTGTTCTTCTTTTGGAGAAAGCAGGTTTACGAAATCGTTTTATACTCCCGTTAGGGTTATATAAACACTCAACCCAGATTGTTCCTTACCTAACTTTCACGATAAGGGTAACTCTATAGGAGGATTAAGCACAAAAACCTAGATGGCCGTCACGCACAATGCGCAAAATTAGGGTTGTTAAGCCTCTCATCAACGCTACAAATCTAATTGAGGTATTTTCATCCCCAATTCAAGACCGTCTACCCAACTTACAAAGATATTCACAATCCTCCTTTTCGTAATCGATTAGAAATCATATAGTGATAACTAGTTGTCAATTAGCTACCAAGAATTCAACTCAATTATTGGATAGATCTCTCAATAAGAATAATAACCATAAGCATGCATTACTTTATAACATAAGGTTCAAGAATTCAACATAGAAAGCCTATAAGAGAATTAGTTCCTAGCCATGAATATGACAAGAACTAATTCAAAGTTCATCATGCAAAACTGAATTAAAGAAAAGAAAAGAAAAGAAATTACTAATGTTTGGGTCTCCAATCTCCTAGGCAAGAAAACCTTGTGTTTTGCAAGAAAGGGAACCCTTTACACCTGCCTAGGGTTCTCCTTTTATAGGTTTAAAACGCGTCTCCTTCTTTTCCTTCCGTGCTGGCCCAAAAATCCGTCAAAAGACCTAATTTTTCCGCGTCGCCGCTTGCCTGCTGTCGGCGCGCGCTAAAGTTCTGCAATACTGGGTGTTTTGGCGCCGCCTCGATATTCGCTGTCGGTGAGAGCGCCGCAACTCTGTGGCTTCTGATGTTTAGGCGCCGCCCTATTTACAGTCTTCGAGTAGCGCTACTGAATCTTCTGCAGCCTTCTTCGAATAATAGCGCGCGCCTCGCTTCGATGCGAGGCCGCGTACTGGTCTGGATGTCAGCCTCGTTTGCCACTTTCTCCGTTTCACTCTGTACTCTCTTTTTCCCCCTTTTCGCTCCTTTTCCGCCATTTGGCCACTTTAGCCACTTTGACTCAAAAGAAAGAAAATCTATCCTAATACGACACTTTGTATGTACAAAACGGGACAAAAGACTAACTAGACTGACTCAAAAGGTGTATATAAAATACACCGATCACACCCCCCCCCCCCCCCAAATTGTGAAATTTTCGGCGGACCCCATATTATCAATTTCAATACTATGTCCATAAATCCAATTAGAAGTATTAAACTCCAAGTTAATAATTTTTCCGTCGTCACATTTTTTTTCCCGAAAATTCCTTAAGAAAATGTAATAATTCTTTCCTTCCAAAATTCAAATCTTAAATCCTTAATCACGTTCTCAATTAGTAGCCCTGGTATTACGGGGTGTAACATCAATAGTCTCCCAAGATAGAATAGTTACTAACACACTTGAGCAAAAGAAACTCAAATGTTTCTCATGAACAATTTTGAGTATTGAAAGGATGCTAGAAAGGAAAAAGATTTTCAGAATTTCAAATTGTTTTAACAATTGAGCCAAATGCCTCAATTTATAGTGTAAGATTTGACTCTTCAAGTGTCAAATAATGACATTGAATCACTCATGTAATGACAACGAATTTCCCAAGTAATGACACTCATTTATTAGCCAAATAATGACGGACTAATGTTGGAATGAATGTCATTGAGGGCAATCCAAAAGTCTCCAAAAATCAGATTTTCCGTTTCAGACTTTCTGCCTAGATAGCGCCGCAACGCATCGGCTCCAGAAACTTGGAGTCGAATTAGCATCGCGCCGAGCCTCAAGAGTCGCGCCACGCGGCCATGGCCCCGACGGTTGTCGCCATGGCGCTCCGCATCGCGTGGCTCCGTGACCCTTCTCGGCCCTTTCAGACTCGTTCCATCTTTACATTATACACACTTCTTCCTTCGTTTACCAACGTGGAACACTCGTCATTTGGTCAATGACCGTCCATCATTCTATGTCTCAAACACTTTACTTACTTACTTACTAATATCTCTTTCACTAATGAAATTTACGATCCTTGGTACAATGTGTGTACATGTGTGGAAACGACGTTTCCAACGTGCGGGACCCCAATTATTCGAGTCATAAATAATGGGATAAATTTTATTCCACGTTAACAAATTTCCAACATAAAGTAGCAAATATTTTTGATTTAGTAGTAGAAGTTTTTTCTCATAACTAAAAAAAATAGGTTTTCTCCAAAAATGCTTTTACAAAGCTGATCGAGCACAATTATTGCTCTAATGTTGGTCAAAATCAAAAGATAGGTTTTCTCAAAAAATGCTTTTAGAAAGCTGATCGAGCACACTTATTTCTCTAATGTCGGTCAAAGTGTCTTTTAAATTATATTGATTGATTAAATTGCTAATCTCAAAAAGTATTTTTTTTAAATGCTGATAAAAATCACTTTCAAAATAAATAAATTTTTAAAAGTTTGGCCAAAATATGTTAAAATGTTTTTAGACGTTGTAATCCCCACAATGGAAAATCTTGTTGGGGAACAAAGTAACAACCAGTACAGTAATAAATATTATCATTAGAAATGTAAAATAATAGCACTTGAGAAATTAAATATTATAGAAATAACATTTTTATAAAACATTAAATCTGGTGACTATTGATATGTTTAGACTTAGAATTGTGCTAGACATTATCTTAAGAAACTATTTCACCAATGTTTTAAGTATTTCTCCAGAACTAAATAATCCCCTCTCTAATTATTAGAAGATACTGGAATCAACAAGATCAAATAATTTATACCAGCAAATCTAAAAGAAAAATGATAGAATAATACAAGAATATATCAGTATCATTGTATATCTTTTGTATTAGGTTAATTTAGATTTCGATTGTAATTAGCAAGATTAATTACCTAATTTGTAATCATGTAAATAATTATGTAATACTATATATTGTACACAATAATCAATAAAAGACAGTGAACATATTCCTTTATGGTACCAGCAGTCAAACGCTAAAATCTCGTACACTAAGTCGTCGGCCGCCTCACCCTAGCCGCCGACCTCCTCCTTCTCTTTCTTTAATTTCTCGGAAACCTCCTCTCCTCCTCTTCCCCAAAATTTTCAATTCCTGAACAACCCAAATTTCATTCTGCTCTTGTGTTTAACAACATCAAGAACTTCATTCCTATTACCATTGAGATGGAAAAAGTCCAGTATTCCTCACGGGCGGAATTATTTAATATCCATTATCGTGTGTATAAAGTCATCATCCACATCATCCCTCCTAAATCAAAGTCCACTTCCTAACCTTTTGGGGACACGTGATAGTCCTGATGATGAACTTTGGTCATGTCTAGATGCGGTTGTTTTACAATGGATCTATGAAATAATCTCGAACGATCTATTACATACGATCATTGAAACCGACACCACTGCACGACAAATGTGGGAGCAATTGGAGAGTATTTTTCATGATAACAAGACACAACGTGCCTTGTATTTGAAAAATTAATTTAAGGATATTCAGCATGACGATTTTCCTAATGTGTTGGCCTATTTTCAAGAACTTAAGATGATTGTCGATCAACTCTCAAACGTTGGTGCACCAATCACAAATCAACGATTAGTAATGCAAATCATTGCATGTTTGAATGAAAATTATCACAGTGTCGCTACCATTCCACTAAAGCACGTCATTGCCTCCATTCTATGAGGCTCATTCGATACTTATCATCGAAGAAACCCAAAAAACCAAGTAGGCTATGGCTAAGAGCACCGTCGAGTCCGCCCTCGTCACTACCAGCGGACCATCTGTCGACGAAAGGGATTCAAGTTTTGATTTACAATACCGACAACCCAATGACCCGAAATGCGGCCCGCCTTCCTGAAATTACCACAAAGGGAGAAATTTCGGCAAAGGCCACACATCCGTGGAGGAAGCAGCAGCAGCGGTGGGAGAGGACAACCACTCCCATATGATAGCCACCCGCCATGGGCTACGTGGGCCTAAGCCGGCTTAGGCTGTTCCACCTTGCCCCTACCCGACGTCCTCCTGGTCCCAACCTCTGGCCTAACAGCCCCAACACGATATCCTCGGTGCACGTCCACAACATGCATACACATGGCTCTCCTTCTTCAACCTACGCACCGACGGATATTGAGACGACTATGAATACGATGTCTCTCAATGTTCCAGATGACCGTTGGTATATGAATATTGACGTCACATCTCATATGACGGTATCCCAAGGTACTCTCTCGTCTTATTTCAATATGAGCAATTTAAATTGTAATATTATTGTTTGTAGTGGACAAAATATTTCCATTCGAGGTTATGGATAATAATCACTCTCTCTGCCACATCCCCCATTAGCTTTAAAAAATATCCTCCATGCCTCGTAACTTATCAAAAATCTAATCTTTGTGCGTCGTTTCACAACTGACAATAATTTTCCCCTTATATTTCATCCTATTATTTTTTTGTGAAGGACCTTATGACATGAATGTTAATAATGAGAGGTGACAACGTCGTGGACCTTTATTCTATCACCACCACTTTCGGCCATCTAGCCTCCTCTCCATTAATCTTTGTAGCGATTTCATCTGTTTTATGACATAATAGATTAGGACATTCGAGAGATTTTGTTTTACGCTCCCTTAGAAAAAAAAAATTATTAATTGCAAATATGTCTCTTATCCTCCTGTTTGTAAATCTTGCGTTTTTGGGAAACATATCAAATTGTCATTTTATTCTTCATCCATCTGTACTTTAATGTCATTTTATATCATACACAACGATTTGTGTACTTCTCCTATTTTAAGCACGGTCAAGCATAGATATTATGTGTTTTTTTTTGGATGATTATTCTAAATTTCTGTGGACTTTTTCCATTGGTAATAAGTTCCAAGTCTACTCTATTTTTTCATCCTTTAGAGCTTTAATAAAGACACAATTTGAAAGAATATCAAATATTTCCAATGTGACAATGAGAGGGAATTCGATAATCAACCATTCAAATTTTTTTGCACCAAATATTGACTTGTGTTTATTTTTCCTGTCGACACATCTCTCCACAAAATGAAAAAACTGGATGAAAAATTATAACCAGAAACAACTTAATTCGTGCCCTCCTTGACCACACCTCTATCCCCCTATTTTTGATATTACGCTCTCTCAATGGCAACCAATCTCTTGAACATTCTCCCAAACAAGTTTCTCAACCATAAGTCGCCCACTCAAGTTTTCTATCTTCAGGATCTTTCCTATAAGAATTTACGAACTTTCAGATGCCTATGATACTCCCTCTATCCCTCCACTCAAATCAATAAGTTGCAACCTCGGTCATCCCCGTGTGTCTTTCTTGGTTATCCCCTAATCATTGAGGTTATAATTGTTACGACTTGTCCAGCCAAAAAATAATCGTTTTTGGGCATGTCATATTCGATGAGTCCCAATTCCTATTTGCCAAACTCAATTCTCCACCTCCGAATTCCTATGACTTCTTAAATGATGACCTAAATTCCATTTTAATTCATCACTTAAAAAATTAGTCGCTACCATCCCCGGCGCCCGACCCAATCCCCACCATCCCGAGTCGGGCAGCCCACCCAGCCCCGCAATGAGAGTCTCAGAACATCCCCTTCCGTCTTTCTGATTCGGCTGTCGCCTCTCGACCAGCGCCCCCACCCCTCTTTCCAACACCACTACCTCGTCTCGACCCACCTCTTCAATTTCGGTCATATTTTTTATCCCACTACCTCATATCGGGCCCACCTTCCTGATCACGTCCAACCCCCCGTGGAACTCCTACGAATAATAGAAACATGTTCTATGAACGATATTTTCAAACCCAAACGGCTATTTAACTTGTCCAATTCGATTGCCCTTTCACCTCTTCCCCGCAACCTGAAAGATGTCTTGTCCGATCTTAATCTGAAAAATATAATGATTGATAAATATAATACTCTTATTGAAAATAAGACATGGGATCTAGTATCTCATCCTCCTAATGCTAATGTTATTCGTTTTATGTGATTTTTTGACATAAAAAAGAAATTTGATGGTTCTTTTGAGAGGCACATGACTCATCTTATAGGTGATGGTACGTCTCAACAGGTGGGAGTGGATTGTGATGAAACTTTCATTCCGGTGGTGAAACCAGAAACTATTCGGACCATTCTTAATATTGCTTTGTCCAAATATTGGTCTATTCACCAACTTGATGTCAAAATATTTTCTTGCATAGGGACTTTCACGAAATCGTTTATATGCATAAACATATGAGATTTAGGAATCCGGTTCATCCAGATATGTGTGTCATTTGAAGATATCACTCTATAGACTAAAACAGACTCCTCGTGCATAGTACCAATGGTTTGCTAACTTTGTATCCTCTATCGTTTTTCACATAGCAAATCTGATAATTCACTTTTCATCTATAGCAAAGATAATGACATGGAATACATCCTATTATATTTTGATAATATCATCCTAACTACATCTTCTGATGCACTTCGTCGATTCATTATGTTATTATTTGCCTCTGAATTTGCAATGAGGGATCTTTAGGCATTGTTGTTAAGAGACATGTAAGTGGCTTATTTCTTTGTCAAAGGAATTATGCCTAAGAGATCATTGATTGAGCAGAAATGACGTCTTGCAAACCGGCCCACACACCGGTGGACACTAATTTCAAACTCAGTGCCTCTTCGAGTTCGTTGTATGTCGACCTGACTCACTATTATAGTTTAGCAGAAGCATTGCCATTATCTCACTTTCACGAGATCAGATATATCATATGTCGTGCAACAAATATGCTTACATGTGCACAGCCCGACGGATGTACATATGAATGCAGTCAAATGTATTTTGTGATATGTACAAGGTACTATTCACTTTGGCCTACAATTGTACAAGTTCCCACTCTATGGTCTCACTTCTTATTCACGATGACTGGGTGGTTGTCCGGACACTCGTCGACCCACGTCAACTTACTGTGTCTTCCTCAGAGATAACTTGTTTTCTTGGTCTTCTAAAAGACAACCTAATCTGTCTTGATCCAGTGCCAAAACCGAGTACATAGGAGTAACAAATGTTCTTTCTGAGTCTTGTTGGATACGCAACCTTCTGCTGAAACTTCACTGCCGAATCCACAAAGCTACATTGGTCTACTATGATAATGTAAGTGCGATATATCTTTTCGACAATTCTGTTCAACATTAGCGCACTAAACACATTGAAATTGATATTCACTTTGTACGTGAAAAAGTGACTTGTGGAAAAGTTTGTGTCCTTCATATTCCTTTCCGATATCAGATTGCTGACATATTTACTAAAGGACTTTCACACATCCTCTTTGATGATTTCCGAGCCAGTTTCAGCGTACGAGAACCTCCCTCTTTAACTGCGGGATATGATAGAATATTACAAGAATATTCTCGCATCATTGCATATCTTTTATATTAGATTAATTTATATTCCGATAATAATTAAGAAAATGACTATATAAATAATTATATAATACTATATACTATGGTACAATATTTAATGTAAAAGACGAGAACATATTCCTTTAAAAAATTAAAAAAAGAAAGTCAGTCCGAGTAGAGGAAAAATGAGTGAGTAATTCGGATGGAGGTGGAGGCCTATTTATAGAACTTGATGATGATAACTTCATCAGATAAGTGTCAGGTCTCCTCTGCCATTTGTTAATTGACTTGTGCCACTAATCCAAGACCAAAAGAATGAATGCCACATCTACTGCACTTGTCCACTTTATACAAAAACACTTGTAGAATATCCATTTAATATAAATGACAATTGTATACATTTTTTGAAATATCAATGTTATTTTGCTAACAAATCTTCTAACATGGAGTGGTTTCAATTCTATTAATGAATCTATTAAACCTGAATTTAGATTGATTGGGTCAGTGGTCTCTGAGTATCGAAGGATTCCCATCATTTTGTAATATTTTTAAAATCAGAATATTTTATAATAAAGGATGATGTACTAAACTTTCGCTATACGCGGAGTTTGGAGAAGGGTCAGACCACAAGAATCTATTATACGCAGTCTTACATTGCATTTCTGCAAGAGGTTATTTTCACGGCTTGAATCTAGAATATTATATGATATTTTAATTTTATTTTCCCAAAACGATGAATCATTGTGTAAGTGAAATCTTAAACTCATTAAATTGATTCCCGCGATCGAATTAATTGTTATAGTGCATCATAGCACTTGTTATAGTGCTTTATTTTCAGGTACAGATTAATGAGTTGGGCGCTAGGCGAACTCCCTGTCTTTCACAATTAAAGTGAAGGGTTCACATCAAATTAGTAGAGTATAATTTTTTTGTTACCCCCTCCGGATATAATATAAAGGAAAACAGTACAAATCGATTATATCTAATAATAAAATTCATGAAAGTCTTTTATTCATGAATTCTTACAAAATAATAACAAGATAATAAAATAATATTATTCTTGAGAGCTAAAAATGCAAGTGAAAGAGAAGCAATTAGATCCCTTTATATAGGGTCTAATACATAAGACATAAAAGTGATTTTTCAATGTGGAACATTTGACATTTTATGTTAAAATAACAAATGTTAACATCCCCTCTCAAACTCGTGATGGTGTAGACAGAAGCATCGAGAGTTTGCCAAAAAAGAAACTGTGACGCTTTAAGGTATACGCCTTTGTGAAAAAATCTGCAAGTTGCATTGAAGATGAGACAAATGGCAAGGATAGAGTGCCCTGCTGAAAATGATATCGAATAATATGACAATCAATCTCAATATGCTTGGTACGTTCATGAAAGACTGTGTTATGCGCAATCTGAATAGAACTCTTATTATCACAGTACATCGGTGTTGGTGAGGAAAGAGAGACACCCATATCAACCAATAACCGACGTAACCATACAATCTCACACGTAGTAGAAGTCATAGCACGATACTCTGCCTCAGTTGAAGAGCGAGAAACAACATCTTATTTCTTACTTTTCCTTGAGATGAGTGAATCTCCTAAAAATTCACAATAACCAGTAGTTAATTTCCGATCAGTTAGGTCACCAGCCCAATCTACATCAGAAAATGCACGAAGCTCCAAGGATGAGGTTGATGGAAACAAAAGACTCTGATAAATTGTTCCTCGAAGATAGCGAAGAATATGCATAACGGCAGCCCAATGTACAGATGTAAGAGAGCAAACACACTGATTGATAATGTGAACAACATATGCAATGTCAGGGCGAGTAATGGTGAGGTACACCAGACTCCCCACAACTGAACGATATAAAGTGGAATCAGGAAGAGGATCCCCGTCAGTAGGTGTATATCGAACATTAACCTCAAGAGGAGAGTCAGTTATACGAGTATCTGTGAGACAGGCCCGCTAAAAAATATCTACAGTGTACATAGAATGAGAGAGAAGATATCCATTCTCAGAATAAGCTACCTCAATGCCTAAAAAGTAACGTAGATGACCTAAATCTTTCATCTCAAAATGGCGAGACAAAGTAGATTTTAGGTTTGCAATACCATCAATATCATCACCAGTAATGATCATGTCATCAACATACAACAAAAGAAAAATACGACCTGCAGGGGATGATTTAACAAATAACGCTGAGTCATGAAAGCTGGAAATAAACCCAAGAGATGATACTACAGTGGAAAACTTGTCGAACCAAGCTCTTGGAGCTTGTTTGAGACCATACAAAGCTTTCTTAAGCATGCACACATGTCCTGGACTATGTGAAACACCAAGTGGAAGGATCATGTAGACTTCTTCTTGAAGATCCCCATTCAAAAAAGCATGTTTCATCCATTTGTGAAATATGTCAATGACGAACAGAGGCCACAACAATAAAAACCCAGACAGATGTCATCTTTGCAACAGGTGCAAAAGTCTCTTCATAATCCATATCATATTCTTGAGCAAAACCCTTTGCAACCACACGAGCTTTATATCGCTCAATAGAACCATCAGACTTGGTCTTAATCTTGTACACCCATCGAGAACCAATAGTTTTCTTACCAGTCGGTAGAGAAATCAAATCCCAAGTAACAGTTTTGTTCAAAGAATTCAGTTCCTCATTCATAGCCTCTTGCCAAAAAGGATGATGAGCTGCCTCAGAGTAGGAGGTAGGCTCACAAATAGAATTAATAGGAACTAGAAAGGAAGCGAATGATGGAGCATAGCAAGAATAATCAAAATCGGATACATGAGTAGGTCGCAGAGTGCGTTTAGGATAGCGAGGTGGATCTGGATCTGCAACCACAAGAGATTCTGAAATAGGCATAGGAGGGGGCTGAGTATCAATGTCATGGGACCTGCCAGAAGACTGAGAAGGAACATATGATATAGATGTAGAATCAGATGGACAATCAGCATCAAAGGGATCAATATCAATAAGGTCAGATTTTATCATGTCATGTGAGGTAGGTGGGATGGAAAAAAAAAGGAACATGCTCAATAAAGGAAATATTACGCAACACATATAATTTTTCAGAAACTGGATCATGGCAACGATAACCTTTCTGCCCAACCCCATATCCAAGAAAAACACAAATGGCAACACGAGAAAATAACTTAGTACGCTCTACATATGGACGTAGAATTAACATGTAGAACCAAAAGCTCTCAAATGGGAATATAGTGGGGTGTGACCAAATAGTCTAGCATACGAAGAAATACCAGAATTATGAGAGGTAGGGATCCTATTAATAAGATAAACAAATGTAAGGACAACTTCTCCCCAAAATTCACTAGGTACACTAGCGGACAAAAATATAGATCTAGCGGTCTCAACAATATGCCTATGCTTTCTCTCGGCTACCCCATTTTATTGTGATGTATCAGTACAAGAAGACTGATGTATTGTACCATCAGCTTTGAAAATACCAGAAAGATCCCCACTAATTTATTCGCCTCCTAAATCAGCTCAAAAATATTTAATAATGGCAGAATATTGAGTTTTCACATCGGCTTGAAACTCAACATAAGTATGAACAAAATCAGAACGTTTCTTCAACAAATAAACCCAACAATAACGAGTATAATCATCAATAAAGAAAACATAATATTTGGAGTCTCCCTTAGTAGGGATAGGTGCTGGCCCCCAAACATCTAAATGAACTAGATCAAATGGTGCAGAAGAAGTAGAAGTACTAATATTAAAAGACAAAGCAAAAAAATTTCCAAGTTTACATCCACTACAATCAGAAATATCATCGGATTGTAAATCACCAAGAACACCAGTACTACACATAAAACACAGACGAGAGAGCCCGATACATGACCAAGTCTAGAGTGCCACAAATAAAACTTCGAAGAGGAAGATGTTAAATGAAAAGAAGACAAATTAACAGGCATAATTGCTGCATGAGATATATCAAAAAGGGCGAGTTTGGTCTCCCTATTTGGCCTTACAAAAGGGGCGACTTGATAAAATCGCCCTTCTTGATCTAAGAATTATAATTTTTGTTCAATTTGAAATATACTTTTAAAGATTAAAGATATCAATTAATATTAATAGTTTGTCAAATAATATATACAACACATGATGTTCTTACAAATATGTGTTTTTAATTTTTATAATTAATTAAATTAAAACATATCTAATTTGAAAATATACTATTATTTTTACAATATTATTTACCTATATGTTATTATTAATTAATATATTTTCAAGAAATAATATGTATCTTAAATAACTAATTTAATAAATCATTTATAATGACGCATATTTGTCAAGTATTAATTTTAATTTTAATTTTTAATTGTGTAATTACATATGTGACTTTTTGTAATTCTTAAATCAAGAAGGGCGATTTTATCAAGTCGCCCCCTTTGCTAAGGTCCCTCGTCCTTTTTTGAGATATATCAAAAAGGGCGAGTTTAGTCGCCCTATTTGGCCTTAGCAAAGGGGGCGACTTGAGAAAATCGTTCTTCTTGATGTAAGAATTATAATTTTTGTTCAATTTGGAATCTACTTTTAAAGATTAAAAATATCATTACTATTAATAGTTTCATAAATAATATATACAACACATGATGTTCTTACAAATATGTGCTTTTAATTTTCATAATTAATTAAATTAAAACATATCTAATTTAAAAATATACTATTATTTTTACAATATTATTTACAAATATGTTATTATTAATTAATATATTTTCAAGAAAAAAATATGTATCTTAAATACCTAATTTAATATATCATTTATAATGACGCATATTTGTCAAGTATTATTTTTATTTTTATTTTTGTAATTACATATGTGAATTTAATTAGATTTGTAATTGTAAGATCAAGAAGGGCGATTTTCTCAAGTCGCCCCCTTTGGTAAGGACAAATAGGGCGATTAAACTCGCCCTTTTTTATGTATACCAAAAAGGGCGAGTTTAGTCGCCCTCTTTGCCTTCTCAATCACGACGATTTTTAGTCGCCCTCTTCGCTTCTCAACCAGGGCGACTTTTTCAAGTCGTCCTCTTCGGTTAAATAAACTTAAATGTCATTTCTAAAGAAATACAAAATTGATCTTCACTATTTTATAATACAAATCAGATTCGGATCAGAATATTTCGGATATCCAAAAAATCGAATATTCGTAATTTTGGATATTTATTTTATGAATTTAAATTAGGAAAAAATCTAAGAGGGTAATTTATGATGAACGAAAGTCTATAATGCGACTTAATTTGAAAGGAGGGCTTTTAATATTTTCATCTATTAGTAATAGAAATAATAGATCAAAATCGCCTTTAATTAAAATGTTATATATATTATCAACACTACAACAAACCGGTTCAAATATATATATTATCTATTTGTATTTTGTAGTAATTTTATTTTTTTAATAAAATATGATAGATAAATTTAAACATCGAAATATTTATGGGCAGTGGAATAAAAGATTAGAAATAAATTAAAATTTCAAAAGTAAGAAAAATACATATTTATTTATATCTTATTAAAAATAAATAATAAAAGAAAATATTAGTACGTGATAATATTAGTAAGTCATAATATTTATATACTATGATATATGCATTCAGTGAAGATTGAATGTTGGAAAACAAGAAAGAAGAAAACTAACGTTTGAAAAAGAAAATATTAGAACGTGATAATATAATTTGTTACCATTTGTACTCATTATAACATTTTACTTGACCATGATATTATGTGTGATTAATTATCATAGGGCGGATAGCAACGGAGATGGAAAAATCACGAGTGATGATATTTCTCATCGTATTTTATATTTTGTTCTTCCATAAGGTCTCGATTATTTATATCTTATTAAAAATAAATAATAAAAGCAAAATATAAAGTAGAGCAATTTCAAGTCGCCCCTTTTGATTTAGACCAAAGAGGGCGGCTTGCCTTTGGTCCTCACCAAAAAGGGCGACTGTATGTCTCCCTTTTTGGTCCGAACTAAAAGGGCATTTTTTAGTCGCCATCTTTGAGGCGATTTGTTGTAGTGCAATCAGATGCTGAAGCGAAGAAGACGAAACCCAGATGCGGAAGCCAAGATCAGAACTAGCACGAGCTTCCAAAACAAGCCAAGAATAAGCCAAATTTGTTTTAACTGATACCAGGCGCGTGCTTCATGCGAACCCCCAACTAACTCACCGCGAAGTTGGATCCGTGATCGAGCTAAAAATATTAACTTGCGCTCTTGACTCTGATATCATGATAAAATTCGTGAAAGTCTTTTATTCATAACATGAATTCTTATAAGACAATAACAAAATAATAGAATAATACTATTTTTTAGAGCTAAAGTGCAAGTGAAAGAGAAGCAATTAGATCTCTTTATATAGGGTCTAATACATAAGACATAAGAGTGATTTTCTAATGTGAGACATTTGACATTTTATGCCAAAATAACAAATGCTAACATCTTAATCCTTATTAAAACTTGCGCGCTGGCGGTAGGTATTAAAATTTAAATCCACCTAGAATGACATATTTTAAATATAGGTTAGCTAATAGGTAAATTGACTAAAACGCCCTCAAAACCTATTGAAATGACCAAAAGCACACATGTCAATCCTTGAATGCTAATCACACTTATATAATAGATAAAATGCAATAATACGTTCACTAATAAAATGCTGAAAAATATTAAGGTTATAATTGGAAAAAAACTGAAAGAGAAATTATCAAAGAAAATGATAAAAATGGTCCCTTTTATATGGTAGCAGGTTTAGAATAGGTCTTTTAAGGACCACTTGTGCATTTTTTATTTTTCAAGTTTGTCAAAAGTAAGCATCTTTAATCTCTATTTAATATTTATCAAACTCTAACAGTTAAGTAGAAAATATTTAATGAAAACTCGCATTTGGTAATACAATTTATGTAGCTTATGTTATTTTTTGTCTATTTCGAGAGTTTGTATAATTTTTTAAGGTGTAATTTCTGGGGCCTTTTTAATCTATTTTTATGTATGATGTAGTTTTTTATATTGCAGTCTCAGAGATTTTAACGGAATTTTTGTTTGTTTCTAGTTAAGTTTTTTTCCCATACTGTAGGTTAAATTTAACAACAAGAATTTGATAAATATTTAACAGAAATCAAAAGTGTTCACTTTTAATAAATTTAAAGCATTAAGCTTGCTCAATTGATACTTAAAGGACTATTTTAAATCTACAACTAACCTAAGAAAATAAATCAGTTTTATCATTTTCTCGAAATTATCACGTAATAATTTAACATATTTGAAACGTATAAATAGTTAAAACATAGCCGTGTAAAATAGTCTTTTTGGTATTGTCGCGGAAAATAAACATTATAGCGTATAATTAAATTGGGATGTATAACTTTCGTATAACTTTTAACTATATTGTAGTGTAATAATAGTGTGTTAGGTGATCCAAAGATAGTGGCCCAGTGACCATTAGTCAAATTTGTGATCTTAGGGTCACAAGTTCAATTCTCGACGGATACGTTCTCCGGGATATATGTCTCGTATTAAAGTATGGTAGCTTAACCGCGCGGGCATGTTGCAGTGTGAGTTTGATACTCCTCGCACAATCACGTTGAAATTGGACCTTAGCGTTGATCCGTTGGTGGCGATCGACATCGAATGCGGGCGCACATCCGCGATTTACAGCGGTGGCGGTAGAAACGGGTTTCATTCGCGCCGGGAAGCGTAATCTTGTCTTTGCATGATACGCCAAGTGATATGCAGTGGCGCCACCGCGCACTTGAAAAAAAAAAAAAAAAGTGTTAGGTGACTTGCTTTACTCCACGCCAATTGTCAAGACGTCGACATTTTCATTTGCTTGTCCTGTCATTTTCAAGAAGATGCTTACTTTCGGAACATGCCTAAAATTTATTTATATTCTGAAAATGACAAATCACACCCCTCACTATAAAAAAACTAAAATTAGATATAAAATTTGTTGTTAAATTACTCGTAGCTAATCAAATTTTATGATAATATGTCACTAATTTATCGCTAAATAAAATTAGCGATGAATTTTATTGTTTAGCTACAGAACCGTCTGTCGCTAATTACAATTTTTTAGTAGTCATGACTTAAATGACTCTTAATATGTTTCGTGCCCTGACAATACTGTACAAGTTTTGTAGATCATGTTAGATTGACCTACAACAATATATAATAATGTTAGCAAGCATTCGGTGGTAACTTTGCTCCCAACACACACAAATATATGTAGTCGCTAAGTAATATAGTAACTTGTAAAAGTCGAATATCATACCCACAAAAACTTATGATCAACGATTTAATGAAAATTCACTATCACTACTAATTATGCAAGTATGAGAGAAAAGAATTGATTGTTTTATTGACTAATGCAAAAAGTAAATATTTATGCTAATGATTTGTAACGAACGTTTGTTTAGCACTTGAGTTTATCACGGAGAGATGGATATTCAAGGGCCGTGGTTGGTTCACCAATCGTATTGCGTCATTCAAGTATCTTACCATAACAATTTTATTCACGATTGCTAATTAACCAGATTATTAATCTCATAGTATTCTCCCGAACCACTACTCACCAATTCAAACAGTTCGCCGCGTATATTCCTATAAAATTAACATGTTAAGAATGTAATTCATTACGATGTTTAATTGATTGTGTTGTCTAGGTATATTCCTATCCTAGCCATAAATCCTAACCCAACTGTAAGGACAATAAGATCACACTCTCTTTACTTATTCTCTAATTTAATAACATATTTCCCAAGTACGTGCATCAAATAGTAGATAGAACTTGATTGTTGCATAGACAATCAAGCGATTAAGAACAGAAGTAAAGATACAATCATATATGAATAAACTACTAAAATAATAATACTTGTCCAACGTCAACAGTCATGGCTACACCATATCTCCAAAATTATATAGTTTAGTTACTCATAATCGAAGACAAGATGCAAGAATTCATAAATATCATCAAGTTTTAATGAAAATTAAGAAAAATATAAGAAACCTAAGAACAACGGCTTGCAATGCTCCAGAATAAGTCCTGGTTGTCATTTACAATGTAAAAATGTCTATTCATAGTCTAGGGTAAAGTCTAAAAACATTCGATCAAATTCCGAACAAATTAGGAAATACTAACGACATCATAAGATGCATGCGTGATGCACACCATCGCGCATGTACAACTTGCGTGATACTCACACGACGCGTGACCATCGCCAACATGTATGAGATTTTGAAAACTGCGATACTCATGTGATCCGCGCCATCTCACATGGTCCTTCAGTGACCAAAATTCCTCTAAGTGTTGTGTGATCCTCTCGTTATCTGTTCAAGCGCGATACGCCTTCAATTTCCACAAAAAAATACTCAGATTTCATTCATTTTTCCTCATTGTACCTAAACATCACAAAAACACTAACGAAAACTCGAGTACAATTATATCAACCCAAAATGTACAATTAAAGTACTAAAAACAGAAAGAAAGTGACGCAAACTTCGAAAAATCTAGTAATAAGCTGTTGTAATGAATTAAAGTGAACCAATAGTGAAAAATTATGGAACGGTTTTCACACAACCCTTTACAAAATTTGTCAGTCCAAGTGTAAATATAATATTCGTTGGGTTACAGTACTCTAATTGACATAAAGAAATCGTCTTGGTAGCAATCACCAAACCAATAGAACAAGGGTTAGCTCCGCAGCAGGTCTACAAGCAAGGTAAGTAGGTCCATTACCAGCCGGCTCCGGACCGAAAAGACCTAACGGACTAATCCCTTATCTAGGATCGTAGATGCTAACGGGGCGGGAATCGAAGTGGGGGACCCCTCTAACGCCTGTGTCTATCTCCTGTCAAGTATAATTCAGTGGCCTGAAGGCTGAAGCTAACCATTCGATCAGTTAATTTAGTAAAGCGAATCAAAGCTTAAATCTAATATCATATGAACAACAAATAAAATTGATCTATCAATATCCCAGTTAGGTAATTGATTTAATTTAATGCAGTGAATGATGTCATACTGTACAACAAATGAAAAACTGTCCCAGTTAGTTAGGTGATATTGATATATTGATCGATACGGTTAGTACAAATTTTTAGATTATAAAGTCTTCTTTGTGTCAGAGAGATGTCACATTTACACAGTCATAAGAGGGACAGGGAAAAAAATACAGAAGAAAAAAGTATTTAACCCTATATGAAATACAATAACAAACGCATGTTCAGTTCATGTCCTCGTCAATGCAATTGACTTGTATTTACAAAGTTTCTGAGCATTGTTTTGATTTACCGCTTAGTGTGTTTGCGAAAGCAATGGGAGACTTGCTCCATAGAACCCCCCAGAGACTTTCGTCCCCAGTATTCTCTATGGGCAAAGGCGCTCAGGTGCGCTTAAAGTCTTATTGTCTATATCTTATCTTAAGACGAGGTCCCTCCCTATCGGTCGAGGCTTACAGCTCCTGCCCACTATGGCAAGAACAACCTCACTCCACTTTCACTACCGCTCGCTAATGTGAGCCAACCAAGTCCCATGTCCCTTTCCAAGGCATTTAACTTCTCGTATCAATTCCCCGTCGCAATCAACTTGATGCACTTTGTCGGACTAATGAGTATAGGACATAATTAGAGTTCTTTGATTCACGTACAAGACTAGATAAGTGTGGGAGATTCCAGAGGTTGCCTTTCCACATGAGCCTGGTGCTGGAAGCTGCACAAGATTATGATTTGAATAAATATTTCCTTCCAAGGCCAGTTCTTCCGTTTCATTGCATTAATGAATCCGGCTGGAAAGACCTACACCTAGTACCCTTTATCAAACCCTCCCCTTTTCCAATTTCTGATTCTACGCCTCTTGGGAGCGGCCAGCCCTAGGCCTTCGATAAAGAGATTTTTTCATCCTCCGCCAACAAGCAGAGCCGACACCCTGGTACTATGGCTGTACAGCTACAGTACCCTATGAAGAGATTTTCCACTCTTTATTTTGTAGAGTAGGGGGTTGTGGGTTACCGTGTAAGATCTCGAGGCTTACTAGACGGAATTCGATCAAAAATGTCCCTCAATACAGCTTAACTCCGTCAAGCCTGTACGAGTAGTGAAGAAGTATATATTTCTTGGTTGTTGACCAAGGGAAAGGCCAGTAAGAAAACACTCTCCCAATCAACTCTACAGATACCATCAAATCCCAGTTTCCGAGATACCACATCAGCCCTATCACCACTAATCCTAGGTTATCAGGGGACGCTAGGCATCGGAATTAAAAAATACATACCCTTTTTTTAGAGCGTATAAGGGGAAAAGAGCCCTTTAAAGAGTAGGCGGTTCGTATCTTTCTATGACCCCCAGAATAAGAAGTAGGAAGGTAGACTAGGTAGGTAGACGGGTTGCGGAGACTCGGGATCTGCACTATGCTTTTCTTCAAAAGGTTTACTCCGCCAAGAGAAACAGAGCGAGTAAGACTAGTTCGGTATTCACATCGGAATCTGACTATATCCAGATTCTCGCCGTATATGACCCATTCGAAACAACGCTTCCTGCTAAGGATTTTTCTATACCATGTAGGGCTCAAACCGAAAATCTCTAGC
Organism: Przewalskia tangutica; assembly: GCA_029844215.1. Lineage (NCBI taxonomy): Eukaryota > Viridiplantae > Streptophyta > Magnoliopsida > Solanales > Solanaceae > Przewalskia > Przewalskia tangutica. Next base: position 7,801,319 of record CM056718.1, on the reverse strand, counting down.
TAAGAGAGGAACAATCTCATTCGCTACACCACATCATATTTTAACAGTATCTCTAATGCAAAAGCATTATGTATAGTACAGTAAATTTGTACATGAAATAGAATAAAAGAGAATAAATACTTAAAATGAACTTCAATACAAAAAGAGGAACGCAAGATAGATGGCGAACATTTTTGAGCTTATTTATGAAACATTCTTGTTCATATATTCCAGATAAACCAGTTTAAAATCTGTAAAAGGATTTGTTTTTGGAAACATCTTTTGGGCCAAATATTTGTAGTGGTCCAGAATACAAAAATGGGTCTCAAAAGCCCACAGTTTTGACCGGTTTTGGGTCATCAAAATGGTTTGGGTTTAATTGGGGGCAATTCGCAGGAACATCCTTATTTTGTGAGGTCTTTAATTTTTGCCCTTCAAATTGAGAATATTTAAAAAAAATCCCTTCGCCTAAAATTTTTGGTTTTCGGGTTCGAATTCCCGCTCAAGTAAAAACTACAAAAAATCGCAAGGCAGAATTTGCTTGCAAACTATGCCTTATCTGGTAGAGTCTTCCTTGAGATAGCAAATTCTACCTTAAGGCAAGGCAAACTCTGTCTTGCGAATTCAAACTCAATCTTGCGATTTTTATTTTTGATTGAGCAGGGAATCGAACCCAAAATCTTGGGGTATTTTCGAGCGAAAGACAAAAATTAAAATTTTTAAATTTGAGGGGCAAAAATTAAAGACCAGTGCCTTTGAAGGGAAATCCGCTCAAAAAAGTTTAATTGATACTCAGTTCCTTATTTACGCATATTGAAAGATTGACGTAAGAATACAATGCGGACAAACTATCGGCACAAAGTAGCTCAGTTTTTAACTTTTGGCATTTATCCTAATAATGTATATCACACAACGTAATGCAAATATCAATTCACATTATATGTATATCAAATAATGTATATCACATAATATATCCAAATACTTATGTGTAGGGCTGTTATCGGTCCGGTTCAGACCGAAAACAGGACCGATAAGGTTTCGGTCCCGAGTCGAGATCCAGGACCGGTAAGATTTTTACGGGTCGGGTTTCGGGGCCCGAATTTTTTTTAAAATTAAATTTCCAATATTGAAATTGACATTTTCGGACAGATTACCATGAAATTTGAAAGTTGAAATCTATTGTATATCGCGAGATATTTAGCTTTGAAAAGGGAAAAAACGTAACAATTTGGGGGGAAATTGAAATTGATTGCCAAGACGGACGTTTTTTGAGAAATCGACTGCTCTTTGTCCGGCCCCGTCTCAAAAACATACGCGATTTTTTTTAGGTGAAACAGACGTCCGAGCGCAGAGTTATGGTCATTTAAAGTTTCACCAATTTACAACTACGTTCTTCTCTCCCTATATTTTATGTCAATGTTTCACATTAAAACATAAAATCTACATCACATATATTCTTAAAACATGTAAAATAGTCCAACATTAGGAAATATTACAATTAAATATAATTAGGGCTTGCTGGGGGAGGGGGTGGCTGGAGAGGGGGGCTGGCTGGGGGTGTTACCGGATATTTTATTGGGTTACCGGACCGACTCCTTATCGGTCCGGGTAATTTTTGGTACTCGTATCCGGACCGTTAATTTTTCGGTCCGAGTATCAATCCGGGTTTACCGGTCCGGTTCTCGGATAATTATCGGGAGTATCCGGACCGCTAACAGCCCTACTTATGTGTAACGTAGAATGTATATCTAGCACTTCTCAATGTATCACAAAAGTATTTACAATATAATGTATCACACTTCTCAATGTATCACATTATGTATATACAAACTGTCTCACATTAATTTACGATATGTTGTAGAATTCTCTCTGTTTATTGGGTCGGAATGATAATTAATTTCTTCTTTCTTCCTCTTGCTTTCATAGAACTCGATGAGCATCGTTCTGCATTCCCGTCTAGCAACTGTGAGTAATCTTCCATGAATCTGCAGGCATAATGTTAAAAATGGCTTTTGGTCTACCTTTGTAATGTGGGCTTAATGTAACTAAGTGGGGGCAACAATGTGGTGGAATATTGGGCCATTTCAGAGAGTTGGGCTTTGATGGGTTAATGTCGGGCCTGTCGTATCCAAACATGGAGTTTAGTAACGTGGTCCAAAGGTAGGCCCTTCAAGTGGGGGCGGAATGCGTGAGTTGATCTGCCAAATTGAATCCATCTAAAAGTTTAACTGATATGTAACTTAAATTAACGCAAATATCTTGTCAAAATATTTTTTAAAAGTCTTATTTAATATGATATAAAAGTCATAATATAGAAAACAAATAGATAATTAAAAATTATAAAAAAATAAAAAATAATAATTGGAAAGAGTTGGGCGGTTTGGCTTGACTCATTGTTTTGTCTATTTTGACCTAATCATTTCATCTCACGTTATCTTTAGGTGGGTAAATGACGAGGTATTTTGCCCGCTTACAATTTGAATAGAAGAAAATGATCTTTTCAGATCTCGTAAGATATTGAAATAATTTTCCTTAGGGATTTCTTTCATTAATCACAATATACATAGTTGTATAAAGGTGATTCCTAATACAGTAAGAATCCTAAATTACCTTAAATACATGACAATAATAAATACAATATATACTGTGAATATTTGAAGAATTTTCTCTAATACTTCCCCTCAGACGGAGCGGGAGGAGGCCGAACGCTCAGGCTGAATCTGAAGTCTGTGAACAGTTGTTTGGGTAGTCCATTTGTGAAGATGTCTTCATACTGATAGGAGGAGGGCACATGCAATATTTTGACTAGACTAAATGCTACCTTCTCGCGGGAAAAATGAATATCCATCTCAATATGTTTGGTCCGCTGATGCTGGACCGGATTATGAGACATATATATAGCAGATATGTTATCAAAATAGACTATAGACGCCTTGCGCAGCGGATAACTGAGCTCCAACAGAAGATTTCGGAGCCAACAGATCTCAGCAACTACATTAGTAACACCCCTATACTATGCTTCAGGACTTGAGCGGGATAAAGTGGCTTGTCGCTTGGCAGACTAAGAAATAAGATTATCCCCTAAAAACACACAATAGCCTGAAGTAGAACGCCGCGTGTCCGGGCATCCTGCCCAATCAACATCTGTGTAAGAAAGTAATCTGGTCGGAGCGGAGAGGTAGAGATGCAACCCATATTCAGGAGCACTCTTAATGTATATGATAATACGCCAAGAGCAAGAAATGGGGTTTCTGGCACGCATGCAACGTACACACATGCTGAACGACATATGCGATGTCGGGCCTGATAAAGGTAGTCTTGAAGAGCACTCGCAAGACTCAGAGAGCAGATCGCATAATCGGATCACCTCAAGCACTGAGCTTGGATTTCGAATCAACCGGAGTAGGCATAGCTTTGCAATTCGACATCTTAGCTCTGAAAACAATTTCCTCTGCATACTTTCGCTTACTCAGGAACATATTATTTACAGATCTAGTAACTGATATACCCAAGAAGTAGCTCAGCTTACCCAAATCAGTCATAGCAAATTCAGTTTTGAAGAGGGCAATAATGTAATTTTTCAATTTTTTAGAGGAGGCAGTGAGAACAATGTCATCCATATATAATAATAAGTAAGAAATGTCACTACCATGATAAAAAATGAACAGAGATGTGTCACACCTGCTGCAAATAAACCCAATCTGCATAATATACCTGGCAAAGAGGTCATACCAAGCACGAGGTGCTTGTTTTAGGCCATAGAATGACTTTCTGAGACGACAGACATACTGAGGAACTGCAGGATGAACAAACCCAGGTGGCTGATGCATATACACAGTTTCTTTCAAATCCCCATGAAGAAATGCGTTCTTGACATCCAGTTGATGAATCAACTACTTTTTACCCATAGCAATCCTAAGAACAGTACGAATCGTAGCCGGTTTAACAATCGGGCTAAAAGTATCACCACAGTGTCCTCCTGCTGATTAGTGTCATTTGTCACAAGTCTTGCCTTGTAGCGCTTCAAATCACAACTGTCTCTGAATTTGTGATGAAAAAGCCACAAGTATCAGATCACATTCACCCCTTCTGGTCTAGGTACTAGATCCCAAGTATGCTGCTTAGTTAAATAATTAAATTCCTCGGACATGACCGCATTCCAATTAGGGTCTAGTTTGGCAAATTTGGGGTTCTTTAGAAGTGGAGAAATGGTTTGGGCAGACAAGTTAAACTGAATTTTGGATTTGAAAATCCCGTGTTTGGCACGAGTTTCCATTTGGTGACTAGGGACAATGGGTGGTTGCATTGGCTGAGTAGCATGATCTGAGACAGATGGTATGATCGGAGATGAGGAAGATGGAGGATTTTCCGTCAGAGGCGCCGCGGCGCTGCCTGAGTGACAAACCTCTTTGAAGTTTAGGCGCCGCGGCGCATCCCCGAGGGGCCACGACGCTGATGATGGTGAAAAGTCAAGTTTCTCACTGGAAGACTGGCGTCGCGGTGCATCCCCTGAGAGCCGCGATGCTGAAGACGAGATAAAATTAGTGGGCTCACTGGAAGGCTGGAGAGGAGTGGATGTTTCGGTGATGTCATAAGTGAGTTGATAGAGAATGATGGGAGATATGACGGGTTCATCAAGAAATGAGTAGTCTGGTTTTCGGTATTTCTGAGGGTTCAAAAACGGGAATATCGTCTCGTCGAACGTGACATGATGGAAAATGTGGATCTGACGAGTGGATAAGTCATAGCACATATAACCCTATTATTGGCTAGAAACCCAAGGAATACATATGGTGTAGTTTGAGGAGCCAACTTATGAGGGGTGGTGGAGGTAAGATTGGGATAGCACCGACAACCGAAGATTCGTAGATGGTCATATGATGGAGTCCTACGATATAGAATGTCGGTGGAGGTTCTATTTTTTAGAGTGCTAGTGGGTAAAATATTGAGGAGGTATTCTATTTTTTTAACAACATAGACCCATAATGAAGGTGGTAAGCAGACGTGAAAGAGAAGGGTACGGACCATGTTATTGATAGTACGAATAATTTGTTTAGCTTTTCCATTTTGAGGGGGGTGTGGGGACAAGAGAAACGGAACACGATGTCATGTTGGGAGCAAAACTTATGAAATGTTGAATTATTAAATTCACGTCTGTTATCACATTGAAAGAATTTTATGGATTTTTCAAATTGGGTTTTAATAAATTTTTGAAACTCAAGAAATTTAGCAAAAAGATTAGATTTGAATTTGAGTGGATAAATTCATAAAAAATGTGAAAAATCATCTAATAAAATAAGATAATATTTGTGACCCAGTAAGAGCTAATAACAGGAGAAGTCCACAAGTCAGCATGAAAATATCAAATGGTGAAACTGTTATACTCAATGAAAACATAAACGTAAGACGAGTATGCTTGTCAAACGGGCAATAAAAACAGTTTTGGGCAAGTTTCCCATTATTATATTGAATACGCTGATTATTTCTAAGAAAAGAAAGTATATGATCTCCTGGATGTCCGAGTCTATTGTGTCAGGTGGATGGAGACAGTGCAGTAAGAGAGACATGTGGTTGAGTTCTGACAGCGGAAAAGTGAGTGAAAGGGTAGAGGTCTCCCACACTATTGCATCGCGAAAGAGTTCTCCCCGTATTGAGATCCTTCACAGAGAAACCAAAAGGTTCACTGATGTACACCCAATTATCATGAGTGAATTTTCTAACAGATATCAACTTTTTAATAATTTGAGGTGCGTAGAAGACATGGTTAAGTGAGAAGGGTGGATGGGGATGTTTGATGTGTATGTTACCACAACATGCAATTGGAATGCGGTGACCATTGTCAACAGTAATAAATTGAGGATGCTTTAACCGAAGCTGTTGGAAAAAATTACCTGAAGAGTTGGTCAGGTGTGATGTGACTCCGGAGTCCATATAACAATTAGTGTCGGGCTGTTGCAGGTTGAGAGTGTTGAAAGCTTGGCCCAAATCAGTGGGGGTCATTTGCTGGGCTGAAGGAAACTGTTGGGCCGACATCAAATGGCCTTGTTGCGCCGGATCGAGAACACCGCCGCCATCGCTGAAATCGGGCTCATTGCTGGATATGGTCAGCGGTGAGGCCTGGGCCGCAAGATTGGGCCACCGCCGGTTGAAGCCCACTGATAATAGGCTATTTGTGGAGGCCTGCTTCCGGCTTTACGCCTTTTCCGCGCCTTCCTTTGTTTCGTGTCCTTCGCCGCCGCCACGTCCTCCGCCTCGGCTCTGCTGTTGCTGGTGGTCCGACGGTGGTGGAGTGGTGTTGTTAGCTGGCGGTTGAGTGCTTTCAACGACAAGTGCTTTTTGATTATGCTCATCCTGTTTAGCACCTTGTGTTTCTTCCAACAACAATTGTGAACGCGCCTTGTTGAAATTGGATCAGCCTGTTGAATTATTATTGCAAGAATATCATATTCCATTTCGGTAATCCTGCAACGAGTTGTAGTACCATTTTAGTCTCAGAAATAATTGTCCCAACGTGAGAAAGTTGATCGGTCATAAGTTTAAGTTGTTTGCAATATTCAGACATGTTGTTAAAATTCTCAAGACGTGTGTTGTTTAACTGCTCCTCTAAATATACCGCCCGAATATTTTTATTATCATGAAATATTTCCTCCAAACGTACCCAAAGTTCGCGCGCTGAAGCACATGTTTTCATGATAGTACACAACAAGTCTTTTGAGATGGTACCATATATCCATTGATTGACAATGACGTCAAGACGACGCCATGCCGAGTCGTCAATCTCAGGGGGGGGGGGGCGAGGGATTGAATCATCAATGTGATCGAGCACGTTATACGTGCAAGCATGAATATAAAACAGTTCTACCCACATAGAATATTGACAGTCTTCTTGATCAAGAATTATAGGGACAAAGTTCTTGAAGTTTGTGACAACAAACGCCGGATGAAAAGAAGACTTTGAGGAAGGAGGGGGTGTCAATTAAGCCGGAGGTAGAACTAGTGGTTTTAGGGGAGTTAGGACGAGACATAGTAGCCACAGGATTTTAGAGGGAGCCGACGCGGCTGAGAAGAAGGGGGGAGGCTCGGCGGCGTTAGGGAGAAGATTTTAGGGTTAGGGATTTTAGGCTACTGATACCATGTAAGATTTGGAATAATTCCCCTTAGGGATTTCTTTTATTAATCACAATATATATAGTTGTACAAAGACGATTCCTAATACAGTAAAAATCTTAAATTACCTTAAATATATGACAATAATAAATACAATATATACTATGAATATTTGAAGAATATTCACTAATAGATCTTTTATATGTAAAAATGAAGATCTCTTCTAAGAACGACAAAAAATTAAAAACATTTTGTAAGTGGCAAGAAAACCATTTCTCCCCGTAAATGACCGGCCCATTATTAACCCGCCGAAATTCTGCCCAGCCCGCTTATTTGACATCCCTGTGTGGTACTAAATTCTCAGCGTTTATCTTATTTTAGCTATTACTTTTGTTAAAGAGTTTTAACTTCTATTAGTCTATATACGGATAGTGTGAAAAAGAATTACACTATTAAATCATCTAAAAAATAACTATAGATAATCGTTGCATGTAATCACGACCAGAAATTAATTTGACACTATTATCCGGTTTAAAAGAATAAAAATCAGTAATTTTTATCTATCGACTATGTAGGTAAAAACTAAAAAGTATACATGGAAATCATGTTATTTTGCATACATCTCAAAGAAAATAATAAAGTGGCTGGATGGCAAGGAAGACTGCTCTCGCCTGGAGGCAAAGCTGTTATTATTAAGCATGACCTTCAATCTCAGCCTCTCCACATATTTGTTGCTCTAATGCCTCCTATTATCGTTTGTTGGAAATTTACTAATGTGGATTGAGTTTATCCCGTCTTCAATGACTTGAACATATGGATTCGCATGTCGGAAACGTCGTTTCTTCGCACATGATTAATCTACTAAGTAAGTAGATGATTTTAGTGTCAAGTATCGTCAAATTTAGCGAGGAAATGAAAGAGATATCGGTACACAAAGTAAAGTGTTTGAGACATGAAAAGATAAAATGTTTTTGGCCAAAAATGACAAATCTCCTTCATTGGTAGAAGATGGAAAAATTAAGCAATATATAAGCTCTATTTTTGTGTAAGAGTTTCTGACCCCAAGGGGTAACCCATGTGTTTGGAAGAAGGAGAACCTAGATGAGCTTGGGTTCAGGTCGGACAGAAAACACACAGAATACACAACAATTTGTTCTATATTTATTTTTCGCTAGAATCAACACAGTTTGCTTTATTTATTGTCGTTGTTTTATCTTGGAAAACTATTGTCCATTACCGTAAAAAAATATATACGGGACAATCTTATCTTAAAGACAGATAGTCATCTCTGGACTCAGCATTATTTGATTTTGTTTAACCTTTAGAATACACCATTTTTTCCTACACATTTATCAATGAAATTAAGATACATTTCTCTAATTTCTTCTGGGTCAAAGAGAAGAAAAAAACAACTCACTGTTCCTCTTGGGAAAATATGTGTTATCCTTGGTTTCAAAAGCCTTTATGATATTTCTCTTACATTCTTAGCAAAGAGACGGTGGAGACTAAGAATTGAAAAATCTTTGTGGGCTGATTTCCTGAGAGCAAAGCAAAGTATTGTCAAAGAAACAAAAGGACTCCAGCAGCCGGAAGGAACTGCTCTATATGAGGGACTTTATTAAAGATTACATCAGTTGGCAAATTTATTCAGGCAAATGTTATTTATGGTGGGACGATTGGACATTCCAAGGATCCTTGTACTCTGACAAATCTTCCATCAAAACCCGGCAATATGAAGATTAATAACTGTAGGAAAAAATGATGTATTCCAAAGGTTTAAATAGAATTGACTGAGTCGAGAGATGACTCTTTGTCTTTAAGATAAGATTGTCCCGTATATATGCTTTTACGGTAATGACAATAGTCTCTCAATATGCTTTTACGGTAATGGGCAATAGCCTCTCAAGATAAAATAACGATACAATCAACTATACAAAGCAAATAAAGATGATTCTGAATAAGAAATAAATGTAGAACAGATTGCTGATTGTGTTCTGTTTCTGTATGTCGAATAGAACAGAAGATAAGAGTTTGTGTTGTGTGTATCCTGTATATTCTCTTCTGTGTTCTCTGTTCTGTGTCTTTTTGTTCGAACTGAACATAAGAATATATAGGGAAGAAGATGGGGCAAATCTGACTGTTGTTGCAACGCTTCAGAGTCGTTGCAACGTTTCGAAACTTTCAAGTCCAAAATGTAAGAAACATTTCAGGGACCAAGAAGAAAATTCCGAAAAACAACCCGCAACCCAAACCCAAACGGACGGGTGGCGTGCGTCCTGTTGGGAATAAGCAAGAGTATTCCAATTTCCCTTCAGGATCAATATTTGCGGAAAGATACAATAGAGACTCCAAAATTCTTTTCTGATGTGAAAGACCAGTCACAACTGCAATCACATAGCATATTTATAATTTCTGGATATCTTCAAATGTAAATAGTATTAGCAAGAATAAAGAGCAATACTGACACCGAGAAATTTTTACGTGAAAACTCTTCTGAATAAAGAAAAAATCCACGGTCAATCTTCTACTATAACAGTAATAATGGATACACAATATATTCTCAAGTACTGACAAATACTTGAGGAATACACTCAAAACTCACACTCACTAGTGTGGAAATCTCACAATTTCTCTACAAAATATTACTACCTATTTTGTAGGAACTCTCTTTTTCTTTCTCTCACTAAGAGGTATTCCTTATGTTTTCCTCTTTATTTTTTGGTGTGTTATGAATAAATCATGAACTACCTATTTATAGGAGTAAAAAAGCTTTTCTTGATGTCATCCATGACATTACTATGCAAGTAGAAGTCAAATTTGACAACTTTGCCAAATCATTCAATGGTAGGCTACCATGGCAAGTCAAGTTTGGCAACTTTGCCAAACCATTCAATGGTAGGCTATCATGGCAAGTCAGGTTTGACAACTTTGCCAAACCATTCAATGGTAGGCTATCATGGCAAGTCAAGTTTGGCAACTTTATCAAACCATTCAATCGTAGGCTACCAACTATGAAAATATGGGATGGACCTTACAAATCTCCCCCTCCAGTCCCATAAAGCTAAATGAGATATTTTCGCTTTCTCAGATAGAACTCATCCCGGCAAGCTTGGAACACAACCCAAACTTATGCTGAAGAATCACCTTTGTTAGCATATCTGTTGCATTCTTGTTTGTGTGAATTTTCTGCACCTGGAATAACTTCTTTTCAAGTGTATAACGAGTCCAGTGATATCTGACATCTATGTGCTTCGTTCTATAGTGATAAGTGACATTCTTACTCATATCAACTGCACTATGACTATCACAATGAACCACGTACCCTTCTTGCATCAAACTCAATCTTTGGAAAAAAATCTTTAGCCATAACATTTCTTTCCCAGATTCTGTAAGAGCGATATACTCCGCTTCAGTGGTGGATAAAGCAATACATTTTCACAACTTGGACTGCCATGACACAGCTACCCCTGCAAAAGTAAACATATATCCAGAAGTACATTTGCTGCCGTCAAGATCACCGGCCATATCTGCATCTGCATATCCTTCCAAGACTAGTTCTCCTTTTCTAAAGCTCAAATATATTTTTGATGTCCCCCTCAAATATTTGAAGATCCATTTTACAGCTTCCCAGTGCTGCTTACTTGGATTTGCAAAACAAATGACTAACGACTCCCACTACATGTGTAATGCATATATCAAGTTTCCAATCGCTGAAAAGTAAGGAATAGCCAACATCTTCTTCTTTTCTTCTTTCGAAGAAGGACACGACTTCTTAATGAGCCTGAACTGGCCACCAAGAGGTGAATAAGTTGGCTTTGCATCTTTCATGTTGAACCTCTCAAGTATTCGTTCAACATAGTTTTCATGTGACAACCATAATCTCCGAGAAGGTCTGTCTCAGATGATTTCCATTCCTAGGATTTGTCTAGCTGCCCCCAAGTCTTTCATATCAAAGAATCCTGACAATACTTTCTTCAGTTGATTTATCATATTGTCATCCTGGCCTACTATTAGCATGTCATCAACATATAGTAATAAGATGACAAATTTTTCATTAGGAAATTTCTTGATGTAGACACATGAATATGTCGATATTCTCTTATAGCTTCGATCCATCATAAATGAATCGAACTTCTTGTACCATTGCCGTGGAGCCTGTTTTAGACCATACAAACTCTTTTGCAGTCTACAAACAAGATGCTCTTTTCCTTTAACCTCAAAACCTTCAAGTTGCTGCATATTAATTTCTTCTTCTAATTCTCCATGAAGAAATGCAGTCTTTACATGCATTTGCTCAATCGTAAGATCTAGACTCACTGCTAATCCTAAGATTATTCTGATTTATGACATTTTCACCACCGGAGATTTTTTTTTATCAAAATCGATCACTTTCTTTTGACCAAAACCCTTGACAACTAATTGGGCTTTGTACTTTACCAGGTTTCCATGTCCATTATCCTTTATTCTGAACACCCATTTATTTCTCAAGGCCTTCCTGCCTTTTGGAAGTTTTACCAACTCATAGGTGTTGTTCTTCATGAGGGAATTCATTTCCTCCTTCATGGAATTCATCCACTTGTCTTTATCTTTGTGAGCCACTACTTTCAGGTAGTTCTCTGGCTCCCTCTTCTCAGTTAAAAGGATATACTCTGATTGTGGATATTTTGTGGATGGGATTAGTCCTCTAGCTGACCTTCTACGAGATTGCTCATTCTATGGTTGCTGGTACTACTCCCCCTGATTGATATCTTCTTGTGCTGGTACATCTTCTTCAGCATCACTATTATCATCATGGGATATCTCATCAGCTTCTTGCAATTCATCGTCTGGCCATTGTTGTTTTGGAGGACACAACTCAACTTCAGCCTTTTCTGGTTGACTCTTTTCTTCTATTGCGCCTTCAATTGTTTGATCTTCGTAAAAACCACATCTTGACTTCTTATGACCTTCTTGGTAACTGGATCCCAAATTCTATACCCAAACTCTTCATCTCCATAACAAATGAAGATACATGGGACTGTTTTATCGTCAAGTTTGGATCTTTGTTCTTTTGGTATGTGCATGAATGCCTTGTATCCAAACACCTTCAGATGTGAGTATGACATATTTTTCCCTGTCCATACTCCGTCTGGAATATCAAAGTTCAAAGGAACCGATGGAGATCTGTTGATGAGATAACATGTAGTCTGTACTGCTGCTCCCAAAATGGCTTCGGTAGCTTTGATGATCTCATCATACATCTGACCCTTTATATAATGGTGCGATTCATTCGTTCTTCTACACCATTATGTTGAGGAGTTCAAGGTACCGTCTTTTCATGCAGAATCCTGTTTTTAGAACAATAATTTCTAAACTCATGAGAAGTGTATTCGCCTCCATTGTCTGTTCTAAGACACTTTAACTGCTTCTCAATTTCTCTTTCAACCATAGCATGAAAATGTTGAAAAAATCCAAACACTTGGTCTTCCATCTTTAGCATATAGATCCATACCTTTCTCGATGCATCATCAATGAAAGTTAATTATTTGGCTCCTCCCAAGGATTCAACTTCCATGGGACCACATACGTCAGAGTAAACTCGCTTCAGTACCTCCGTTTTCTTGACAGAGGAACTCTTAAATGAAACTCAATGTTGTTTTCCAAATAAGAAATTCTCACAAGGATCAGACAGAGTGCCTTTCTCTAAAGGAATGAACTTCTTATTCGTAAGGAATTGCAGACCCTTTTCACTCATATGGCCAAGTCGTTTATGCCATAGATTCAGTGAAGTAGATTGCTACATTTATATTATTGGTGCAAGCCTTCCCATACGTCTTGTACAATGAACAACATAGCGTTCCGCTCGTAATGATCATCGACCCTTTACTGAGTTTCCATTTCTTTTTACCGAAGTAGCTTTCGTAGCCTTGCTCGTCTAAGGCATTTACAAAGATCAGATTTAGGCGAAAATATGAAACATGCCTTATATTCTTCAATGTCAGATGATAACCGACATTCGTTTGAATACTTACATCTCCAATTCCAATAATTTTGGAGCATGTAGAATTACTCATCTTCATATTTCCAAAGTCACCAGCTTTGTATGTGGTAAAAATCTCTCTATTGGGAGTGATGTGGAATGAAGTTCCTGAATATACCACCCACTCAGCCATATTGTTTTCAATGTGCAAACATTCACCAACAATCACTACTGCCTCATCTTCTTCTGTAGTGGTAGTTGTAGCTATGTTGTTGTTACCATTGTTTTTCTTCTAGTTGGCCTCATGTAGTTCCCGCTTCAAAATCCTACAGATTTTCTTAAAGTGGTCTGGCTTGCCATAGTGAAAGCAACCATTATTTCTATTTCTGGATTTTGATCTGCCTCTGGATTTGTCATTTCTATTCCTGCCTTCTTTATTTTGGCTTCTTGTTGCAATATTTATATATGCTTACGCAAGTGTACGTGTCGCTTAAGTAATAAAGTCTGTAAGACCTAGTTATCGTCCTCAGAGACTGGTTTATCAATTACCGATTATCTAAGCTATGGTTTCTATTTGGAAATCGTTAATACGTTTTGGATTGTTTTAAACTAAGAATTAAAACTAAGCAAAGTGCAGAAATTTAAACTAAGGATGATAATACTTTGGTTTAAAGACAATTATGAAGGGAATGTGGATTTCCAATCTCCTCAACTATCAACTATTTCACTTGTTAATGCAGACTAATGATTCTTCTTCTTTATTAAGATAGCAGGTTAACTAAGATGTTATATATTCCGGTTAGGACATATAAAAGCTCAACCTTTTACAGAAATCTTCTATATTTCTATGATAGATTTTACCACACATGAGGATTAAGAGCAATAACCTTAAACACTACACAAGTATCGGGGTACTTTCGTCCACGATTTTAACCTATGTCTAATAAACTATAACATATTCAAATCTCCCTTTTCAGATCTCGATTTGAAATCATATAAGTTATGAAAAGTAGTGATCAGTTAATTCTCACACAATCAATACAAGTTGAATAGATCTTAACAATTGAAGAAGAAATCACTAAATATGCATTAATTCATGAAAAGAGTTTCAAGTAGATTTGACGATAAACCCTAATAAAGAAATTAGTTCCTAGACATTGTCATGCTAAGAAACTAATTAACAATTCCAACATAAACTGAATTGAAATAAGGAAAAGAAAAAGAACTTTGAATAAAAGAGGTCTCTAATCTTGTTCTAGTCTCCAATTCTTGTCTCCCAAAGTATGATCCCCCTCCGTAGAATAATCCTTAGGGCTTATATCAAGCTACACCCCATTTTGTACCATTGTACCCTTGTAAAAATCGACCATTTTCTGAAATTGTGCGCATCGGCGTCGCGGCTCTAATTCGGCAAAAAGTCATTGGGCACTCACTAGAAATTTGCGACTGCGCTTGGCATGGTGTTTTTCCTTCGTCAGTTTTTGGTCGTCCAGCACCTAGGCTCCATTTTTGTCAGCCGTGACTCAGCAGCGCCGCGGCCCTTCCACTCTTGCGTCGCGACTCTTGATCCATTTCTGACCGGATTTCGCCTGATTTCTTCTGTTCTTCTCGGGGCTTCTTCGGTTGATTACTTGAGCCTGGATTATGCATTTCTATCCTCCAAATCAGCTTATATCTTCTTAAATTCGCCATATTCCACCTGAATTGGTTATGACCTGAAAACATGACACAAGACACATAACACGGTACAAAACAACTTAAAACACATAAAAGACATCCTAAAACAGACTCTAAAACAGTCTTAAAATGGACTTAACAAATACCCCAAACTTAAATTTTACTCGCCCCGAGTAAAGAACTCTAAACACTCTAAAAATAAAATGTCACAAAGACACAAAGACTCTACACATGAATCAAATCAATCACAATATTTTTGCCTCGAAGATTATGAACAACTGCAATATCATTCTCAGAAATGTCTAGCCACTAATTTGCTATCTCGAATTTCAAGTTAGATAATCATTAAGCTTGCTTAAGGTTATTAGGGCATATGATCACTCAAACATGACTACTGACTCAGCATGCATTCAATATCAGTTTATACATCAATGAACTCTTTTCAACAGTCCATCAGGCCAAAATTCTATAAGCTTGTTTAACTTGCTAACTCTCCAATAATGTAGACATACATACTTAAAAATTATTAGGACTTTTATTTGGTTGTATTGTTAGGCTTAGGCATGGGCAGATAAAATGTCATTTAGGCTCAAAACTACCATAAGCATAGAAACCAACCAAACCAAACTTGAATTCACTTTACAATTCACCACAATCCCCCATTTTTTTTAGATTGAGAAATTCCATACATTTTTTTTCTTTTTGAACTACAACACCCCCAAACTTATTTTTTTTCATTGTGTTGTGTACAAGAGGTGTTTAGTTTATTCATATTTTTTTCTATGCTCTTCTCAATCTTTTACATTTCTTATTGATAACCACCAATCTACAATACCATTTACTAAAATTCACCCCCCAAACTTATATGATTCTATACTTATGGTAATTCAAGGGAAGAATAACATAGTAAAGTATTTTAAATAGGCACAGGGATAGGTTTTGATCAACAAAGAAGGGTTCATTCAAGCTCAAAAGGGGTGACTAGGGATTAATGTAATCAAGGGTGGACTGAAAGGCTCAAACGGTGCAAATAAATCATTTTCCTAAGCATGCATTATCTAGGATTTCGTCTCAAGTAGCAATCAAGCAAGTTCTAAAACATTTCCACCTTCTTTCCTCAACCCAAGTTCACTTATGCATAAACTAATTAATTTAGTACAAGAGAGTCACCAGTCATGAACGGGTTTTTATTTTTACTAATGACAGAAGACAAACTCAACAGCGATCTAACTTAAGCACACAAATTATGCATTTCATGACTATCAAGTTCCTCTAATTTTATTACAGGCATCCACACAATCTCATTGACACAATTTTTAACTTGATTCACTTGACACAAAACACTAAAACAAAGACACGGACAATAGACAGACACTAAACATAAACAATTTAAAAGACTCCCTAACTCAAAACAATAACATAACTGACACAAACAATAAAATTTCCCCAAACTTATCGAACACATTGTCCCCAATGTGGAAAGTAAAGCAAAGGTAGGAAGACTTATAGACACACAAGCGACTCAAAATGGTGGTAGCTGAAAGGGCTGGTACTCTGGATGGTAACCAAAATGGGCTCAGCCGACGGAACCTCTAGTGACCAATGGTTGAACATAGAGTTGAGTTCGTCGACACGCTGGGCCTCATAGTTATACTGTTGCTGCTGAAATTGATTGTTATATTAGTAGTAGTCATGCTGAGATTGGATGAGATACTTGTTTTGCTGTTCTAAATATTGAATATGCTGAGCATCAGGTCCAATCTCTCCACTAGTGTCTCAATAGCCAAAGACGGTGGAAAACTGCTCTCTCCAGGCTCGTTCATCTCAGTAGCCTCAGGCTCCTCCTCAGCTCTCTGGCGGCATCTGGGTGGGCATTGGATGCCCTCTTCAACAATAGGTGCTTGTGCAGGGGCCACTGACACCAGATCTGGGTAGCTATTTACTATCACCGACGCTAACAAGTACTCTGTGCTGAGCACATAGCATGGTGATGAATGAGCCATGTCTCAACCCAACTGTGGTCGACAGTCGGCATGTAAAAATGATTCTTTCTTAAATTGCCCGACCCATATTGACAGTAAACCCGTTCATTGTTGCATATACCAACTTGATACGATCCGCTGGTATGTGTGAGAAGTGTGTGGCGGGTATTAATCGTGCACTCACAAATTATAACCATACATGAGCCACCTTGTTGAATTGGCCATGATGCATATATCTTGGCTGATTAAATGTATTATACGTGACTCGTGCCCTACGAACACCTACTGTTTCGGCCATATTTACCCAATCAATGTTGATGTGTCTGTTCCAAGTCTGATACTGATCTTCCTCATCTTCATCATCACCTTACATCATCACATTGGGGACTCCACATACAACATTTATAATATCCGCCCCCACATGCACCCATATCCCGCAGATAAAACATCTATTTTTCACTCGCTCCGGAAATTTGCGTAGAATTTATGTACCAATGGGATGTTAAGTTTCGGGAGATTGGTGTTAACCAATTCTTCCCAATTCCTATTAGCAATCATTTCTCTAATAGGCTCATAAACATGATCATCATATGGTTCTGGACTAAATTTCATGCGTCTTTCTAAGATTAGGGAGCGGGTGTGTAATCTTTCATATCTTTCCTGGGCTGTCTTGTTGGCAAGCCTTTCGGTGTCATAATCTAGTGCAAGTGCCCTAAAAGAAGATGCCCTGTTACTCACTTTTCTTGGACCCATTTGGTAGGTATGGTTGAGAAAAGTTTGGCAGAGTTTCCTTTGTATTTCTTCGATCCAGCCAACAATACCAACAACAACCACACCAGCAGCTCATAACAACAATCACCACCGCAACAAAAAACAATAAACAACGAAAATAATAGCACAATACCCAGCAACAATACAACAGTAAGTACCACGAAAATCAGCACACACATAACACAACAACAACCACAACCCGCAACAACACCCAACACCAACACCTAATTTCAACCCAAGACTTGAAGCTAAAAAAACAGTTCACTACTACCACCAAACAACCTAAGATTCAAAAATACTTGCACAATGTATTACGAAATTGTTAAAAAAGTGGTGAATGTGTTACCTTTTTGAAGATTTTCGTGTGAAGATTTCAGCCCAAGTGAATTGAAGTGTTGCAGTGGGTGTTTAAGATAGATGTGGGAGATTAGGTTGGTGTTTTGTAAGATTGATGGGAGATTTATGGAAAAAGGAGGTTTGTATTGGGAGATTTCGGTATTTGAGGAGTAGAGGAGAGGAATTTTGAGTTTGGGGGTGAAGTTAGAATGAGGAAAATCGAAAAGATGGCTAGGGTTTTATTATGGAAATCACACATGCGCCGCAACCCTTACATCACTGCGCCGCGGCGTGACCCTGAAAAATTACAAGCGCCGCGGCTCGTCTTATTGGCGCCGCGGCCCTAATTTCCTCGAAATATGACTACTCTCTCTGGAAAAATGCGTTGCGGCTCTTGCCTTACTGCGCCACAGCTCTAAATCACCGAAACAAATTCGGAGCTCTCTGGAAAAATACGCAGCGGCTCTAATTCGTCAAAAAATCACTATGCTCGCTGTCTCAGAGGCTTCGCGGCCCTTCGACCATGCGCCGCGGCTCTAAGTCTTTCGACAAATTTTCGGTGCTCACTAGAAAAATGCGCCGCGGCTCTTCGCCTTAAAATTTCAGTTTCTTCCAGTTTTTTTTTAGCCTTTTTCACCCTTTACCCCTAGAGTTAGTCCCAATTTACCTGCCATCCAAAAATACACCAAAAAGCACAAGATCGTGAGACTGTTCAAGAATAAAATAAAAATAAATAAAAAATGAAATAAGATAATTTATACATTGGGTTGCCTCCCATTAGCGCTGTCGTTAACGTCATTTAGCTGGACGCACATTTCTCTTCACTGTGATTTGAAGAGGATCACAGACTTTGTTTCCTCTATATCATCACACAAGTAGGGCTTCAATCTCTGTCCGTTCACTTTGAATGGTGCGCCCTCTTTACCTCGTACTTCGACTGAACCACAGGGGAACACTTTCTCGACAATAAATGGCCCTGACCACCTGGATTTCAACTTGCCTGGGAATAGTCTCAACTTTGAGTTGAACAAGAGTACTTGTTGCCCAGGTTGGAACTCTCTCAGGATCAAGTTCTTTTCATGCCATGCCTTGGTGCGTTCTTTATAGATTTTGGCATTCTCATAGGCGTCATTCCGAAACTCATCAAGCTTATTCAACTGCAATAGCCTCTTCTGTCGGGCAGCTTTGGCATCCATGTTCAGCTTCTTCATCGCCCAATACGTCCTGTGCTCCAACTCTACTGGTAGATGACATGCTTTTCCAAAGACCAGCCTATAGGGTGACATTCCAATGGGAGTTTTGAATGTCGTCATGTATGCTCAAAGTGCATCATCTAGCTTGGCAGACCAATTTTTTCGAGAGCTATCCACTTTCTTTTCCAATATACTCTTCACCGCTCTATTTGAAATTTCAGCTTTCCTATTTGTCAGAGGATGATATGGCAGGGCAATGCGGTGGTAAACTCCATAGCGAGCAAGTAGGGTGTCAAGCTACTTGTTACAAAAATGACTCCCTTCATCGCTAATGAGTGCTCTAGGAGTACCAAACCTTGTGAATATGTTCTTTTGAAGGAATTTCAAGAAAGTCTTACCATCATTCTCTTTAGTAACTACTGCCTCAACCCATTTGGACACATAATCCACTGCAAGCAAGATGTATTTGTATCCGAAAGATGGTGGAAATGGGCCCATGAAGTCAATCCCCTAAGCATCAAAGAGATCCACTTCTAATATCCCATTCAGGGGCATTTCATTCCGCCTTGAGATGTTCCCAGTTCGTTGACAGCGGTCACAAGCCTTCACAAAAGCATTGGGATCCTTGAATAATGTTGGCCAATAGAATCCACTTTGTAGTACCTTAGCAGTTGTCTTTGAAGCCCCAAAATGCCCACCACATTGTAGAGTGTGACAATGAGTTAGAATTTGGTGCATTTCCTCCTCTGGCACATAGCGTCTCATGACTTGATCAACACAATGTCTGTAGAGAATGGGCTCCTCCCAATAGTAATGCTTCACCTCTGAGTAGAACTTTTTTATTTGCTGCCTTGTCATCTCCTGGGGAACAACCTTAGCTACAATGAAATTAACAAAATCAGCATACCAAGGTAAAGTAGAACCAACACTTACCTAAAAGAGTTGCTCATCTGGAAAATGGTCATTGATCTACACATCTTTGGTATTTTGGCTCTCTTCTACTTCAAGTCTTGACAAATGGTCTGCCACTAAATTTGTTGTCCCCTTCTTATCACGGATCTCCATGTCAAACTCTTGTAGCAGTAACACCCATCGGATAAGGCGGGGTTTGGCATCCTTCTTGGTCATCAGATACTTGATGGAAGCATGATCAGTGTATACCACATTGCTCCCAATGAGATATGGCCTGAATTTCTTGAATACATATACTATGGCTAGCAACTCTTTCTCTGTTGTGGCATAATTCAGATGTGCATCATTAAAAGTTATACTAGCATAGTAAATGGACCGAAATACCTTGTCGACTCGCTGCCCAAGAACTGCTCCCACTGCATAGTCACTTGAATCACACATTAATTCAAATGGAAGCTCCCAATATGGTGTAATGACTATAGGTGCTGAAATTAACTTCTCTTTAAGTACTTTAAAAGCATTCAGACACTCTTCATTGAATTCAAACGTAACACCATTCATCAACAAGGTGGAAAGAGGTTTTGAGATTTTTGAGAAGTCCTTGATGAAACTCCTGTAGAAACCAGAATGCCCAAAAAACTTCTAACCCCTTTCACTGACACTGGAGATGGTAGATTTTCAATCACTGAAATCTTAGCTCTGTCTACCTCAATGCCTTGGCTGAAAACTTTATGGCCAAGGACAATACCCTCTTGCACCATAAAGTGGCACTTCTCTCAATTTACATAAGATTAACTCTTCACAACGCTGCAATACTGCTTCCAAGTGCTTCAAACATTCATCAAATGAGGACCCAAAAATAGAAAAATCATCCATAAAAATCTCTATGATTCTCTCCACCATATCAGAAAAAATGGCCATCATACAGCGCTGAAAAGTAGCAGGTGCATTGCAAAGTTCAAATGACATTCTTCTGAAAGAAAACATACAATAGGGACATGTGAATGTGGTCTTCTCTTGATCCTCTGGTGATATTGCAATTTGATGATAACCAGAGTAACCATCTAAGAAGCAATAGTAGTTGTGCCCAGCGAGTCTATCAAGCATCTGATCTAGAAAGGGCAAGGGGAAATGGTCTTTCCTGGTTGTCTTGTTCAGCTTGCGGTAGTCAATGCAAATCCTCCACCCTGTAATTGTTCTAGATGGCATAAGTTCATTCTTTTCATTGGTTACCACGGTCATACAACCTTTCTTGGGCACCACCTGTACTGGACTTACCCATGCACTATCAGAAATAGGGTAGATTACCCCAACATCAAGCCATTTCAAGATCTCCTTTCGCACTACATCTTTCATGGTTGGATTCAGTCTTCTTTGTGCTTCAATGGAAGGCCTGCTTTCATCTTCCAGACGAATCTTGTGCATCACTGTAGAAGGACTTATCCCTCTAATATCTGTCAGTGTCCACCCAATAGCAACTTGTGAGCCCGTAATACTCTCAATAATTTTCAACCTCCACCCTAGACAAATGAGCAGATACAATCACCGGTAAAGTTTCATCCATACATAGATACCTGTAGTGCAGATGATCTGGTAAGGCCTTCAATTCTAACTCTGGAGCTTTCTCTATGGACGATAATGGTCTTTCTAACATCTTTCCTAGCACCTCATATTTATTCCTATAACAAGGCCCACAAGAATCCATCCAATTTACATACTCCACCAACTCTATATTGTTACTGGCCTCCTCATCACATTTTGTCAGCACCAATTCAAGAGCATTAGTACTCCTGAAATCGTTCTCAGAAACCGATTCCTCTATCACATCAATAATATACCAATTATCACTCGCTCTTGGGTAATTTGTTGCCATGAATACATTAAAGATCACCTCTTCTCCCCGGACTCGAAGTTTCAACTCACCTTTCTGAACATCAATGAGTGTATGCCCTGTGGCTAAGAATGGTCTCCCAAAGATGATGGACACAAGTTCATCTTTATCCATATCTAGAATAATGAAGTCAGCTGGAAAGATAAATTTATCCACCTTCACTAATACATCTTCAATAATGCCTCGGGGATGTACGATTGAAAGATCTGTTAGCTGCAAGGTGATGGTTGTAGGCTTCACTTCCCTTACCCCAAGTTTACAAAACACAAAGTAGGGCATCAAATTGATACTTGCCCCCAATCACATAGGGCATGCTGACACTCAAAGTTCCCTATGGTGTAAGAGATGGTGAAACTTCCCAGATCTCTCAATTTTTGGGGCAACATTCTCTGTAAGATAGCACTGCATTCCTCGGTTAATGCCACTGTCTCATATTCCTCTAGCTTCCTCTTTTTAAAGAGGATTTCCTTCATGAACTTAACATAGCTTGGCATTTGCTCTAGAGCTTCAGCACAGAATGTTGATATGAAGCTTTTTGAAGACCTCCAAAAACTTAGAAAATTTCTTGTCAAGAGAATTTTTCTAAGTCATTGGGGGTATGGAATTTTGACCTAAGGTGCATCAATAACCACTGGTGGCATTCTCTGGGGTGCTGGATGATCTTCTGTGACTAGTACCCTCTCTAAATCCATCGCTTCACCTGACTCGCCATTCTCCTCTGCAGATGGTGGTGGCATACTTGATTCAACTTGTTTACCTCTCTTCAAGGCGATTGCCTGACACTGCTCCTTTGGATTCACCACTGTGTTGCCCCATGCGGTCTGTCGTTCAACCTCTCTGCTAACTGCCTCACCTGAGTCTCCAAGTTCCTAATAGAGGACCTTGTCTCTGTCATGAATTGGGTTTGAGAGTTGGTAAGGGTTAATAGTGTAGCTCTCAACTCATCGGGTTTCTCTTATGGAGCTGGCGGTCTGAATTGTTGAGAAGATGAGGCCTGATTCTGCGGCTGATGGTTAAGATATTGGCCTTGAAACTGTGGTTGTTTCCCTTGGTCATTTCTCCATGAAAAATTGGGGTGATTTCTCCACCCCAGATTATAAGTGTTGGAGTAAGCATTGTTGTAAGGCCTCTGGAAATTCCCCACTGCTTGACATTGGGCTTGCTCCATGGGAACATTATTGGGATCCACTGCTGTGCACTTATAAAAAGTATGTGGTCCCCCACAAATTTCACAATGAACCTGCGTCTGAACAACATTTGCAGTCATAGTACTATGCTGCAATTGCTTCGTCAAAGAAGCCACCTGAGCAGTCAATGCGGTGATAGCATCCAACTCATGTACGCCAGCCACTTTTCTGCTATTGGTCGATTTCTTATCGGACCACTGGTGATTATTCATTGCCATGTCCTCTAGCAGCTCATGTGCCTCATTGGAACTCTTGCTGATAAAAGTTCCACCTGTAGCAGCATTAATTACCACACAACTCATTGTAAAAATTGTGGACCAACATCCACTGCTCAAGTCCGTGCTGCAGATACTTTCTCTGTAACTCTTTAAATCTCTCCCAAGCTTCATACAACGATTCTCCCTCCAGCTGATAGAAATTATTAAGCTCTTCTCTGAGCTTTGCTGCCTTCGATGGAGGGAAGAATTTGGCAAGAAACTTATGAGTCAAGTCTTGCCATGTGGTGATGAAATTAGCATGCAAAGAGTTCAACCAGCTCTTGGCTCTGTTCCTGAGTAAAATGGGAAGAGCCTCAATCTAATAGTGTCATCAGTAACACCATTATATTTAAACGTAGCACACAACTCCAGGAAGTTGGCCAAATACATATGGGGATCTTCGGATGGTAACCCCCCAAACTGGACCGTGCTCTGAACCATGTGTAGAATTGCTGGCTTGATTTCGAAGTTGTTGGATTACACAACTGGTAGCCTTATACATGTCTACATGTCAGTAACAGTTGTCAATATGTAATCCCGTAAACTCCTTGCAGCGGGATTCTGAGCTTGTGCCTGCACGAATCCTGACACTTCTTCATTCAACCCGTTTGGGTTCTGTTGATTTGCCATTGATTGTGAATCTGCAATTCTTTTACTTTTCCTATTCTATGTATAAGCTTTTTCGATCTCAGGATTTAGAGGGACAAGTGTATCTGCTTTGCATAAACAAAGTTCTCTAAAATTGATCACAAATAAGACAAACAGATCAAGGCAAAAGTGTGTTTAACAAAAATAAAAACCAAATTAGAAATAAGACTAGATAATACGATATTGCAAGTACGTCAGTCCCCGACAACGACGCCAAAAACTTGTTGCGATATTTATATGTGTTTATGCAAATGTACTTATCGCTTAAGTAATAAAGTCTGTAAGACCGAGTTATCGTCCTCAGAGACTGGTTTATCGATTACCGATTATCGAATCTATGATTTCTATTTGGAAATCGTTAATACATTTTGGGTTGTTTTAAACTAAGAATTAAAACTAAGCAAAGTGCAGAAATTTGAACCTAGGATGATAATACTTTGGTTTAAAGACAGTTATGAAGGGAATTAGGGTTTCCAATTTCCTCAACTATCCACTCTTTCACTTGTTAATGCACGACTAATGATTCTTCTTCTTTATTAAGATAGCAGGTTAAGTAAGGTGTTCTATATTCCAGATAGGAAATATAAAAGCTCAACCTAATGCAAAAATCTTCTATATTTCTATGATAGATTTTACCACACAAGAGGATTAAGAGCAATAACCTTAAACACTAAACAAGTATCGGGGTACTTTCGTCCTTGATTTTAACTTATGTCTAATCAACTATATCATATTCAAATCTCCCTTTTCAGATCTCGATTTGAAATCATATAAGTTATGAAAATTAGTGATCAGTTAATTCTCACACAATCAATACAAGTTGAATAGATCTTAACAGTTGAATAAGAAATCACTAAATATGCATTAATTCATGGAAAGAGTTTCAAGTAGATTTGACGAAAAACCCTAATAAAAAAATTAGCTCCAATACATTGTCATGCTAAGAAACTAATTAACAATTCCAACATAAACTGAATTTAAATAAGGGAAAGAAAAAGAACTTTGAATAAAAGATGTCTCCAATATTGTTCTAGTCTCCAATTCTTGCCTCCCAAAGTATGATCCCCCTCCATAGAATAATCCCTAGGGCTTATATCAAGCTAAACCCCGTTTTGGACCATTGTAACCTTGTAAAAATCGACCTTTTTCTGACGTCGGTGTCGCGGCTCTAATTCGACAAAAAGTCACTGGGCACTCACTGGAAATTTGCGTTGCGGCGCTTAGCACAGTGTTTTTCCTTCGTCAGTTCTGGTCGTCCAGCGCCTAGGCTCCATTTTTGTCAGTCGCGGCTCAACAGCGCCGCGACCCTTCCACTCTTGCGCCACGGCTCAGCAGCGCCGCGACCCTTCCGCTCTTGCGCCGCGGCCCTTGATCCATTTCTGACCGGATTTCGCCTGATTTCTTCTGTTCTCTCGGGGCTTCTTCGATTGATTATTGGAGCCTGGATTATGCATTTCTATCCTCCAAATCAGCTCATATCTTCTTAAATTTGCCATAATCCACCTAAATCGCTTATGACCTGAAAACATGATATAAGACGCATAACACAGTACAACAACTAAAAACATATAAAAGACATCCTAAAACAGACTCTAAAATAGTCCTAAAATGGACTTAACATTTCTCCCGATATTTTCTGAAATAAGGGCTTGAGACTCCACACCTTGCACCTTGTTTTGTTTTTCAAATGAAACCAAGGCCTCCACAATGACTTCATAAACCAATTTGTCCTTCCCATAAGTAAGAGTGGTGATAAGGTGATCATACAATGGAGGAAGTGTTGCCATTATCTACACAACCTTTTCCTCATCGCTAAATTTTACTTCGAACCTTATCAGTAGAGAAATCATGCCATTGAAATTACTCAAATGCTGGAGCATATCCACATTGTCTGGCTTCCGCATTTGGTACAAGTCTTTCCACGAGTAGAACTTATTAGAAAGATTCTTGGACATGTATAAATTCTCTAAAGTCTCCCAGATCTCTTTAGCAGTTGTGCACTCTTTTGATTCTATATTATGCAAGACGATGTCTGACATATTTAGACGAATTGTACTGGCTGCGATCTCATATGTCTCCTCCCGGTCTTCGTTCTTCATCGTACTGGTCTTTTGTTTTATACCCAATAACGCCTTATGAACCTTATGTTGAATAAGGAGATCTTTCATCCTTCTTTGCCAGAGGGAAAAATTACCGCTGTCGTTGAACTTCTCAATTTCCATTTTTTGGCTCGTCATTTTTGTTTTCTTGAGTCTCACCGATCTCTATACTTGCTGAGTGATTCCCAAGAAAGGCTGTATATATATATATACCGCAGTCCTATCAACAAAAGATAGGTTCGGATAATCTCTTAGACAGAATCACCTGTTATAAGTGAGTTCCCGGGAAAGACGTGGAGAGTCACAGATGGACTACTTAAACTCCAGTCTCCTAGACAGACTACTTACGTCGTATGTAATCAATGCCGCTATAGAAATAGGGCTCCCGACCTTGACGCTCTGATACCATTTGTTGGGAATAAGAAAAAGTATTCTAATTCCCCTTCAGGATCAATATTTGCGGAAATATACAATAGAGACTTCGAAATTCTTTTCTGATGTGAAAGATCAGTCACAACTGCAATCATAGAGCATATTCAGAATTTCCAGATATCTTCTAATGTAAATAGTATTAGCAAGAATAAAGAGCAATACTGACACCGAAATTTTTTTACATGGAAACCTTTCTGAATAAGGAAAAAACCCACGGTCAATCTTCCACTATAACAATAATAATGGGTACACAATATATTCTCAAGTACTGACAAATACTTGAGGAATGCACTCAAAACTCTCACACTCACTAGTGTGGAAATCACAGAATTTCTCTACAAAATATTACTACCTATTTTGTAGGAACTCTCTTTTTCTTTCTCTCTTAGATTTCTCTCACTAAGAGGTATTCCCTATGTTTTTCCTCTCTATTTGTTGGTGTGTTATGAATGAATCATGAATTACCTATTTATAGGAGTGAAAAATCTTCTCTTGATGTCATCCATGACATTACTATGCAAGTAGAAGTCAAATTTGGCAACTTTGCCAAACCAAACATTCAATTGTAGGCCACCAACTATGAAAATATGGGATGGACCTTACACCTTCCTCTTCCAAACACATGAGTTACCTCTTGGGTCCCAAACTGTTACACAAAAATAGAGTTTATATATTGCTTAATTCTTCCATCTTCTACCAATGAGGGAGATTTGTAATTTTTGGCCAAAAACCCTCCATCTTTTTATATCTCAAACACTTTACTTTGTGTACCAATATCTCTTTCATTTCTTAGCGAAATTTGATGATACTTGACACTAACATCATCTACTCACTTAGTAGATTAGACATGTATGAAGAAACGACGTTTCCGACATGCGGGTCATATATTCAAGTCATTAAAGACGGGATAAACTCAATCCCACATTAGTAAATTTTCAACAACTATATTCAAGATCAGGAGCGGGACCTTGATAGCCTGAACAACATCCTTCCAGGAGACGTATTGAATAGTAAAAGATGTTACCATTGGCAACAAATTTAAAGAGGACAAAGCCATCTGGAAGCTCACTCCTAATGGTCACTTCACATGCTCATCCGCCTTTGAAAATCTCAGACAGAGAAGTATCCCTAACCTTTCTATTATTAATATTTGGATAGATAAAATTCCTTTCAAAATTTCCTTTTAATGTGGAAACTTCTTAAAAAGAAATTACCTCTTCTTTTTAGCTGGTAGCTGTTATTCTTGCACGATAGCAATGGATGAGACAGTTAATCATGTCTTTATAGCTAGTGAGCTTGCAAAGAGAGTATGACATAATTACAGGACCTCTCGGATTGAAGCTAACTGCCAACAATATCAAAGGATTACTGGATCAGTGGTAGACCTCCCCTCCCAAGAATGTTGCACACAAGTTCCTTATGCTTATTACTCATAGTATAATGTCTTGAGAAATTTGAAGGGAAAGATACACAATCAAATATGAATAGAATCAAGTCAGTACTAGCAGCATATGCCATCAAGCTCTTTTTCAGATCAAAATTATCATAGAGAAGAAATTTAGCAAGATGGAGTCGAGCTGGAATTGGAAAAAAGTCTGTCAAATTGCTGAAAATTATAAATGCTCCATTAGTAGCATTATGTTTAGCTGACAAAAACCTCTTGAAGGAAAATGAAAACTGAATACTAATGGGAGCTACAATATAAATCAAAATAAGGCAAGGGCTGGAGGAATTGTTAGGAGTAGAAATGGGGACATGGTTATTGAAAGATTAGTCCCTTGATTATTCCTATTGATTGAAGACATATATATACAAGTTACAATAGGATAATCTTATTCCTACTTTACATATAAAACTATATTCTATAAAGAGACTAACTATACAATTATTATAATATTGCAATAGTAATTAAGGTACAAGACTAATTCTAATATATACCAAATATACAAATCCGGAACACTGTTCATGGACAAGGGTCGCGGAGCTGGGCACTATTTTTGGACACTGTTTAACACACTCCCGCAGTCATTACTGGTGGTCTTCGTACGCTGAGACTGTTTCTAAAATCTTCAAAAATGACTAAGGAAAGACCCTTTGTAAAGATGTCTGCAATCTGATATCTGGAAGAGACATGGCAGACGCGTACTTGTCCTTTAGCTACCTTCTCTCAAACGAAGTGAATATCCATCTCTATGTTTTTAGTACGCTGGTGCTGAATTAGATTACCAAAAAGGTAGATGACACTTATATTATCACAATACACCAAGGTAACCTTTTCAATAGGACAATGGAGCTCTAACAGTAGAATATGTAACCAACATGACTCGGAAACCACATTGGCTATCCCTCTATACTCGGTCTCTGCACTTGAACGTGAAAGCGTGGATTGACGCTTGACAGACCATGAGACCAAGTTATTACCTAAAAACATGCAATAGCCAGACGTAGACCGTCTGGTGTCAGGAAAACCACCCCAATCAGCATATGTATATGAGACTAGTGTAGACGTCGATGAAGGATGCAAATGCAAGTCATACTCAAGTGTTCCCTGAATGTATAAGAATGCGTTTGAACGCATTCATATGTTCAACTCTGGGATCATACATAAATAACTACACCTGTTGTAAGGCATATGTAATATCAAGTCGCGTGAACGTCAGTTACTGAAGGGCGCCTACAAGACTACGATAGCGGATCGGATCCTCATAGGGAGAGCCAGCTGCAGCACCCAACTTGGGTTTAGTATCAACTGGAATAGAAGTGGACTTACATGATGACATCCTAGCCTTCTCAATGATCTCTGTTGCATATTTCCTCTGTGATAAGAACAATCCACCTGCATGACGAATTACAGAAATCCCCAAAAAGTAACTCAATGGGCCCAAGTCCTTCATGACAAACTCAGAACTGAGCATTGTCATAATAGACTTTCGCAAAGCATCAGAAAAGGCAGTTAAGATAATATCATTAACATATAATAGAATATAAGCCATGGAAGATTCCTGATGGTATATGAATAATGAGTTATCAGACATGCTGTAAGAGAAATGTCTTACAAACGAACCATCACAATTCTCTTTGTGAGCAAAAATCCACATAGACCAAATAATATTAACACCAGATAGACGGGGCACTAACTCTTATGTATTATTATCAATAAGAGCAATATGTTCATCGATCATGATAATTTTCCAATTAGGGTTATTTAGGGCAGACACATGATTACGGGGTAAGGGTGATTTAAGAATATTAGAATTCAAATTAAAATGTCTTTTTGGTTTAAAAATACCCCGTTGACTGCGAGTGATTGGACCTTTACTCTGGGTTGGAGTGGGTGAATTTTGGGAATTTTTTGAAGTGTCGGAAATTTCTGTCGGAGGCATCGCGGCGCAGGGAGCCAGGGCCGTAGCACTTGAAGAACTACAGAGCTCTCTAAAGTTTTGGCACCGCGACGCTAATGACGGGTTTAAAACTGATTGTTCCTTTGGACGGCGATCATTGCGGCGCCTCCCT
Organism: Przewalskia tangutica; assembly: GCA_029844215.1. NCBI lineage: Eukaryota > Viridiplantae > Streptophyta > Magnoliopsida > Solanales > Solanaceae > Przewalskia > Przewalskia tangutica. The sequence continues at coordinate 7,771,376 of CM056718.1, read as the reverse complement.
AAGTCATGGCCAAGACGTATTTTCTGAAAAATCTGAAAAATGACGGAGAACATAGGTGAAGACACCATCATCCAAAAAATTATAAGAACTAGGCTCGAGTTTTTCTACTTTAGAAAATGGAAATTGGAATTCATAAAAAAGAATATGACGACTAATGATGATTTTTAGAGGACAAATCAAAGCATTTATAACCACAGTGATTTGACGGATAGCCCAAAAACACACACGGGGTAGAACGTGTCTGAAGTTTGTTGATTGTGGTGGATGGAAACAGTGGATAACATAAGCATCCAAAGACCCTAAGATGAGAATTTGTATGAGTCTTATTGTATACTTAACGAGGGGAGGAATATGTCAAACCTTTAGAGGAAATAATATTAAGTAGATCGGTAGCCGTTTGTAGCGCATGATGCCAAAACAATGGAGGGACGAAAGAATGAACCAATAAAGTCCGAATAATGATATTAATGGTACGAATTTTTCATTCAGCTTTTTCATTTTGTGAAGACGTATGAGGACAAGAAAAATGAAAATTTATCCCATTTTGAGCACAAAACTCCCTAAACTCCCCACTGTCATACTCTTTACCATTATCACATTGGATGTTCTTTATTTCTCGTTCTAATTGGGTTTTTATGAAAGCTCTAAACGATGATGGAAAAAACTTATGATTTTTTCGCAATTGGAAACGTCCATAAAAATTTAGAGTAATCATCCAAGAATACAATATAATATCGATAACCCATATAACTGAGAACCGGAGATGTCCATACATCACTATGAATAATGTCAAATGGCATTGAAGTGTTAGAATTCGAGGTTACAAATGGTAACTTAATAATTTTTCCTAAAGAACAAAATTGACAATTTGGAGTACTACGCGTACCCTTTAAAGAAATAAACTTATTTTTATCTAAAACAGATAAAATTAAAGACCCTGGATGACCTAGACGAGCATTCCACAAGGAAGGAGCAAGAGCAGCAAAAGTGGATGGCATAGCTTGACGCGAGATGCTGAGACTCGGTGTGATTGGATAAAGATCCCCCTACTGTCACACCTCATGAGAGGGCTCCTCGTCTTGAAATCCTTCACAGAAAACCCAAAAGGATCAAAATCAATAGAGACCCAATTATCAGTGGTGAATTTACGGGCAGATACCAAATTTTTAATCAATTTTGGGACATAAAGGGTATTTTGCAGGACAAGTAGTGGATGAGGAGGGGGCAAAGTTTTATTACCATAACCCTTTATTGGAATAGAACTGTCATTACCAATAATTATACCACGAGAGATTACTTTGGTCGGATGTCATGTGGGTAGTGGCACCTGTGTCCATGTACTAATTAGGGTCCGATAGAGTCAAGCCAAGAGTGTGCATCGCTGCTTCAATGTCGGTCTGAGTGGGGTCAATTACGTAGTGGGCCTGAGGGGGGCGAGACCCAAATATACCGCATCTTGTTGAACGCCCGTCTGGCTGATGCGAATCTTGGATTCGACACAGGAAGAAGCTGGGACGTGGCGCTTGCACGGGCTGAAAATGAGGCGCCGCGCTGTATCTTGAAGTCGCGCTGTGGGATGTTGGGACCAATCGCGATGTCCAAGGGCCCCTGTGGGCCCGAGCTCTTATTCTTCTGGACGGTTGCCCGCTTTTTGCCGCAATTCTTATCATTATTCTTTCGATTTTTGCCCTTCTTAGCACCCCCGTTATTGTGATTTTGGGTCACGTTGGCCGAATTGGAATGGAAAAATTGGAAGAAGTCATCACGACGACGGGTCTTGCTCCGATCGATGCCCTTTTTGCCAAACCCGCTTCTACAAAGTGAGCATGAAGCTGGCTTGAAAGAACTCCGGCAGGGGGTTACTTTGACGAATAATCGAAACAACCCATGTATAGGTCTGGGATAGATCGACAACCATCTAAAGAACTAGACGACTATTAGAAACATGAGAATCCACGTTGCGAAGTTGGTCTGCCAAGTTCTTGAGGCGTTTGCAATAAGAAGAAACGTTTGTAAAATTTGTCATAGCAACTTGAGAAAATTCCCGCTCAAGGATAACAATGCGAGAATTATTGTTATCTTGGAAGATGTCACGCAATCGATTCCACGCCGCCATAGCTGTGGAGTTGGGTTCTATAATCGTCTGTAAAAGATCCAAGGAGATAGTGACATAAATCCACTGGAGAACCTTGGCATCAAACATGACCCATAAGTATGGATCTGTTGCTTTGGTGGGCACAACCGTTGTAGACGTAGACACCACCATATCACCCCCGTAGGAGTAGTGGAAAGGATGATGTGGTGAAGAAATTTATGTGCCATAGCATGAATCTTGAATAATTATTCCCACGTCCCGTATTGGACGTTCTCTAGGTCAAGAACGATATGAAGAACACTCTTGATGTTAGAAACAGAGAAGGCAGGATGAAAAGTGTTCTTATCAGTCATGATGAATAAAACAACAAGATTCGGAGAAGGGAATTTATGAGAGAGGGTTTTCTGGAGGGAAGAGCCGCGGCGCTGGAATAAATTCGAGAAGAGGGCTACGGCGCTTGGGAAAGAAAACCGAGAAAAGAAAGAGAAATTTGAGGAGCAAAAGCAGGGTAAAGAGAACCTAGACTCTTGATATCATGAAAGAATTAATCCCTTGATTATTCTTATTGATTGAAGACATATATATATATATATATATATATATATATATAAAAGTTACAATAGGAGAATCTTATTCCTACTTTACATCTAAAATCCTATTTTATAAGGAGACTAACTATATAATTATGGTAATATTACAATAGTAATTAAGGTACAAGACTAATTCTAATATATACCAAATATACAAATCCGGAACACTGTTCACGGACAAGGGCCGCGGCGCTGTATCCTAAGAGTCGCGGCGCTGGGCACTATTTTCGGACACTGTTTAACAGTTATGGCTTTTGCTTATCCAACCCAATTCTACACTAACAATTTCAGTGAAGCTCATGCTGCTTTAATTGGTATCTCATGGTATTGTGAAAATCATATTCATTACTTAACAGTGGAGCTAGATTCCCAGATCATTGTCAACATGATCAAGGGCATCATCAAATGAACTTGGAGATTACGATGCTACATTGAAGGTATTCAACAGAAGATTCAAAATAAGAACATCATTATAAATCATTGTTACATAGAAAGCAAAGAAATGGCCGATGTTCTTATGAAATATGCGACTACCATTCAAGATAATAAGATGTTTATACAAGAAAACAATCTTCCTACAGAAGCTATGAGCTTTCTTAGGATGGACAAATTGCAGCTTCCATCCTTCAGGAGAAGAGCAAAAAAACTCTTCATGGTGTTATGATCCTCCTTGAATCTACACCATGCTAGCTGCCAGGTTTTGTTAATGTTAAGGCTACTGGTTCGAGCCAGCTTTTTGATCTCTAGGTTGATTTTTTGCTTTTTAAGTACTGCCAGTACATCTTTCTTAAGTATATGACTAGAAATTAAGGAGCCTAGCTCCAATTCTTGCTTTAGCATTCTGTAATAGAGAGGTAAGGTTGCCATGTCCCCCTCTAGCTTTGTACTTTTGCGATTTAGTTATTGACATGGTAGGGATCCAAGCCAAACCCCATCACCACGGGAGATATATCCTGGGTGGATGGTTTAAAAACAAAAGTAGAACTACTACTGTAAGTTTATATGGTTAGTACATTCCTTTCTTATTACAAAATGATAAAGAAAAAGACGAGTAGGTAGCGTAAATTAAAGATAGTTTTATTATATGAGAAAATAATATTGCAATCTCCAAGAATTGTAACTCGATCTTACATCACGATGAGCAAGTGATGACATGGGGCCAGCGTAGTGCTTTTGCCTATCCACGGGCCGGTTTGCTACCTTTGTCGTATCTTGGTTGAAGGTGATACACAAAACAAAAGACAATTAATTAAAAAATACTTGGTTGAGTGTGGGAGGCAGACAATTGATCTCTAAATTAGCCCATAAATGATGATGATTATGTGAAACTTAGGATGATAAGTTCCACATGGAAAGTTGAAAAAAATATATTTATAAGATGTTAGATACTCCATTATGAGATATTTTAAGGAGAAATGTATGAGTTTGACTAAAGCGGATAACATATTTTTTGAGTAAACTGATAGTGTAGAATTTATTTATATTATTGATATATACAAGTTAAACTTTAATAATCATGTTGGAGATTTATTAATGTGGAATTAAGTTTAACCTATTATTTATGACTCGAACAATTGAGGTCTCGCACGTCGGAAACGTCGTTTCCACACACGTGCACACGTAGTGCCAAGTATCGTAAATTTCATTAGTGAAAGAGATATTGGTACGTGAGTAAACGTTTGATACATGAAATGATGGACGGTCGTTGATTAAATGTCATGTGTTCCACGTTGGTAAATGAAGGAAGAAATGTACGATGTGTAAAAGATGAAACGAGTCGGAAATCGCAGTGGAGCCGTGAAGGGCCGCGACGCTTGAGTGGCAATTTAGTCACTGGAGCTGAGGAGCCGCGGCGCTTCGGAGGCAGAATGGTCGACGGAAGATGGAAAATTTCTGACTTTTGGGCTGGTTTTGAAGCATTGATCCTCCATTACTTGGCACTTGAATTCAACCATTATTTTGCTGAATAACACCTCTCCATAAGTGTCATTACATGGTCATTGATTGTCATTAGTTGGCTAAATGAGAGGTCATCTTACACACACTATAAATTGAGCTGCTTAGCTCAATTGTAGAATACATTTCACTCTTGTTTAGTTCAGATTTTTCTGAACTTCTTCCTCTGTAGCATATCTTTCAAACACTCAAAGGTTCTTCTTGAGAAACACTTAAGTTTCCTTTGCTCATTTGTTTGATGATGTTTTCTCTTGGGAGACAGTTGTCCATAAACGTTAAAGGATATATACGGGGCAATAATGTCTTAACGATAGAGTGCTAACACTCGACTCAACACAGTTGTAATAAGTAGAGATTTAGTGTCTCTTGATTTCAGGTTATCAAGATCAAGAAGCTTGTTGTAATTGGAACGAAGATCCAAGACTCCAAGATTGATTCAAGAACGAAGATCAAGACCTCAAAAGCTTATTGTTGCCACAATATTTGTTGACTTCAAGTTTATTGCTATTGTAATCATATTGTTTACATTTTCAAAGCACTGGTAGTAGTTGTATACTATTTTCTTACATCTATTGTGTAGATCACAATCTTAAGACATTATTTGTACTAGTGTTAGAAAGATGTATGCCAACAGATCTGATCCAAAATCTGGATGTGGTTTTCTTACTGAAAACAGTTCTAACATTGTCTCTGTCAACAAGAGAGGTTTCAAATTTGGTCCTAGTTTTGGCTCTCTTTTTACGACAGTTACAAATATGTCTCAGTCAAATGTGGGACATCTGGATCTAATGCTGAACTTGAAGATATTACTGATAGTCATTCTAGCAAGGCTAAGGATCAAGGAAGAGTTATTGTCATCGCTTCCGATAGTGGTAGAAACAAGCGCCCACGAGAGGTGAGGGATATCAACTAGGACAAGAGGAGAAGGCTGAAGATGATGTTCTATCTTGCAGCAGAAGGTCTATATCAGACAAAGGATCTGAAGAATGGTAGGAGAATATGGACACTCAGTTCAAAGAAGAGACTGATATGGACCATATTTCAAAGGTATGAGTTAATTAGTCTTCCTTGTCAAAAATGAGATTAAAAGATAATTTCTGAATAAAAGTGAATAAAACAAGGTTAGGAATATGAAGTGTTTGTTAAGACTTATATTCTCTACACTTTAAAATCAGAAATTTAATCTCACTTACCTTCCCGTTTATGATTGGACTGTTATAAACAACAGCCTAAAAGGAATGGACTTAGATTGTAATAAAATGGATTTATGGACAATCCTAAGCAAGGGAAGAAGACTAAGTACAAGGAATAGAGGACTAGAGACAAAACTGTCACCGTTTCCGACAGAAGATCCGTCTTTTGACAGGATAGTAGTGGACACTCAGTCATACAAATCCTACGGGCGATTGGAGTGGGCCAGAGTTTCCAGATCTTAAATGATTTCAAGCCAAAAGAAAGGCAAAAATCGGACACTCAGTCTGTCAAGGAAACTGGAGTGGGAAAGAGTATATAGATCTCATACGATTCGATTACTCCCTAACCATAGGCAAAATGTTGTTCATGTGAAGCAACACCACTTCTAAACTAGAAGGAGTTGGATAGGTTGTCCTCAAAGGACTTAAGGGAATGAGATAACTCTAACAAGAGGTAATACATGTCCCAAACTTGGTTTCAAGGATGATTGGTCAGCTCGTTTGAGACTAGTCCAACAGGTCTATAATAACTAAGAGTGGTACAGTAAGATTGTAGCCAAATGAATGATATATTTGTAATCCGTGCATCGATGCCTTCATAGATTAAGACATGTTAAATAGAAAGTCATTCAAAAGATAACTAAGTTGAGATTGTTGTCGTCTGTCGACATAAACCCTCAAAATGAGTAAGAGGTAGGCGAAGAGGCAAAATCATCTTTTCCTTCCGTCAAAAGGAATAGCGAAAGAATCATCGCTCCTCTATAACATAGCCACGCCTATGTGGGTGATTTGATGCTTGTACAAATAGTATGGGAGACAAGTATGTTGTAATCTTCATTGATGATGGTACAACATATTGCATCCTTTGTTGATGAACAAAGATGAATTTGTTGAAGCGAATGAGCGCTACAAAGCAGAAGTTGCAAAACTACTAAGTCTACGAATTGAGGAATTTATATGGATAGAGGGGGAGAATGTGAAGCATCATTTATCAAATGACTGCTCCTTACTCACCTCAGTCTAATAGTGTTAGCCAAGCGTAGATCCGTATGCCCAAGATATGTGGGGCAAGGCAATCCTTACAGCTAATGCGATTCTCAACAGAATTCCACATAAAGATAAGGATAACCCTCCATGTGAAACCTGTAAATAATCCCATATACAAATGTTGTGATATGGGGTAGTGTGGCAAGTGTTGAGATATCAAATCCAAAATAGGTCAAGTCGGACCTAATATTGTAGATTGTATATCCACTGGATCTGCAAAGAACAATAGTGTTTATCGCATCCTGGTGCCAAAGAATGTTGAATTCTTTGAAGATAACTTTTCTTAAAAAGAAAAAAGTAGTAATTGCTCAAGGTTAACAAGAATCGCGAGTGCCTGATTGTACGTAACTAGACATTACAGATCTATAGGACTCAGAAATTGCTGATTATTCAGAACTTAATGTTCCAGATCTGCAGAAATCAGGGATTCTAGATATTGAACCGAGACAGAACAAAAAGAGAAGAGAAAGACTTGTTCCAGGACTTCTAGTTTATATGGTTGAAAATGAAGTACTAACGGGTTGAACCAACGTCATATGGTTAATTAAATGACACAGGTATGTAATAACTATCCCTTTTTTTTATTGTATGATTCTGGACCTAAAACTGATATTATTGAAATATGTCTAAGAGAAACATTTACAACGAGTTCATGCCTTGTAAGTAGACATGATTGATATGTCATTGATTGTCCCTTCTCGGGAGTACTTTATGCTTTAGAGTGTATTCTCTTCATTAGTTGAGTATGTATAGATCTTACAGACTTAGTCCTTGATTGATGACAATCCTTTACTACTTTGAGTTGTGTTTTGTTTTTTAGCACTACGTTGCACTTTCACAGAGCCTTTAAATGACATGGTATGTCGTATACTTGTCCACAGAGCCTTGTTATGGCCTGGTACACTATATTTATCCCACAGAGCCTCATTAAGGCCTAATATGTCATATATATCCACAAAGCCTTATATGTCCTGGTACGTCATGTTATTCCGACATAGACTCGTTATGGACTAATATGTCATTGTCAATCCACAAATCCTCGTTATGGCCTGATACGTTAAGCCTACTCATAGAGCCTCGTGTAAAGCCTGGTACAGTTTTATATTACTATACGAGGTGAGCAGGAAACATATATATATATATATATATCCTCAGTTTTTCCTTCTGTCTCTCAGACATGATTTAGCTATTATGCTTATAGTTTCAATTTAGCTTTCAATTTTTTAGTCGCCTTACATATTCAGTACATCTATTTGTACTGACGTCCCTTTATCAGGAGCGCTGCATTTCATGCGTTCAGGCTCTGATAGATAGCTAGACAAGCCTCCACCATAGGCACTACGGAGTTCAGCATATCGGTAAGTTGCATGTCATTCGGAGTTGCCAAGTCTAGAGTTCGTACTGTTGTTGAGTTATTTACACTTTTGATGGATAGGTCGGGGTACTGTCCCTACCACAGTACATTTTGCATTTTATAGAGGCTTGTAAATATGTCATATGCGGTCTAGTATGTACAGTACGATTTTGTAGGCCCGAATGTTGTTAAAAAGTTATGATGGCCTTATCGGTGTTAGGTTTTGTTATTGTAAATTACTTAGTGGCCTTGACGGCCTTCTTATATATATATATATATATATATGTGTGTGTGTGTGTGTGTGTGTGTGTGTTTGGTATGAGTCCCTTTTGTTGATGAGCTAGATGACTCAAGTTTTAATTCATATAGCCTTGTCGGCTTCTAGAATCTCACCTTCAAATGCAATTTGGCCACAGTATGAACTATGCATGTTCAGAGTTACAGATGGGTACACTTGGGCATATAAGGCACCAGGTGTCGGCCACGCGCCTCTAATTTGGGGTGTGAAAAACTCAATATCAGAGCAAATCATGTCTTAGGGAGTCTACTTAACTTAGACATTTTGGACTTTGGCCCACGTCAGTCCCTCTGTTGGACTGAGTGTTCATTTCCTCCTTACCATAATTCGGATCCTATTTCTGGGACAAATATAGACCTTCTGATGTAAAATAGAACATTACCTTCTAATGACAAACATGTTTCAAGCACTAATACAATTTTATCTTAAAATTATTTGTAATATGATATACGGGAAGTAAATAAATATTACAAGTGTTAGAAAAGATAAGCAAACAATTAAGTTTATAATTGTCGCAAGCTTCTTGAGTCTTGATAATCTGAAATCAAGAAACACCACACCAAATATGGATTGTTACAACTGTTGACTTTCCCGTTGCTGGCAGCATTCTGGAACGTTGGCTCAGCGGCGCTTCCCAATTTTACCTTTCGTGAAACTGCATGGACCAAACTATAAATATTACTATGTTTGGGTCCAAAAAGATAATATCACCGACCCAGACCGGGCGGATGGTGGTGGCGCGCATGTGGGACTAGCCTTGAACCCAAGCACACCTAGGTCCTCCCTCCTTCAAACACATGGGTTACCCCTTGGGGTCCCAAACCCTTATCCATTTTTGAGACTTATAAATGAACAATTCATCCTTTTCCCCACCGATGAGGGTGATTTGTCCCACACCACATTTTTCATGCCTCAAATATCTTACTTTGTGGACCAATATCTCTTTCATTTCTCGAAATTTGACGATCTTTGGCCCTACGGTCATCTACTCACTTAGTAGATTATATACGTGTGAAGAACTAAAATCTCCAACATACGTAACCCTAGTGTTTAAGTCATTAAAGATGGCTGAACGCAACTCCATCAAAGGTAAATTTCCAACATTCATATATATTGATAATCATTCCCTTTGAACGTGAGATTTTGTTTATTTCTCCAATCAAATCCACTAAAATAGGTAAGTACATGTTAGTTTTAAATAATGTCAATTTTTTTAAATGAATACAAATAAAATTTATTGACAAGTGGCTTGTTCATTTTACGCCACTTTGCTTAATATCAACCTAGACTACCATACATTTAATATAATATAGATTACGCCACTTGACTTAATATCAACTTAGACTACCCTCTTTTTAATATAAATATAGATATAGATATGAGTTTTTTTTTTAAATATCATCACATTAAATTTTCTAAAGAGATATTTTTTAAAAACAAATATCATCACATTAAATTCTCTAAATTACTTTCTATAACTTTTTTCCAAGAAGGAAACAAATCATCTTGCATATTAATACACCATAGAACACACTATGAGATCTACATTTTAATCTTCTAAAATTTCATCACATTAAATTTTTTAACACTACTTCCCAAAACTTTTCTACGATATTTATACTATAAAAGCCTCAATCACTTTGCACCAAAATACACAATTAACATTGAGATCAATTTCAGTAAGGATGAATAAGTTTTTAAATTTTGTTATTTGCTTTTTCCTCATTCTTTCAGGTTTGCCTTTATTTTATTTATTTTTTAAGAATTATTTTTCAGTCTTTATTATCTTTTTTTTTGTGATAAAAGAAAACAATTATAATTCTTCTTTTATTGATATATAATGTTTTCTTGGTTCAATTTTGTGTGCAGTTTTGGAAATAACTCAGGTAAATGCCAAGACATGCATTGTCGAATTGCCTACTCTATGTTTCCTTGCTGTCTGTCAAAAACAATGTGCACAACAATTCAAAGGTGGAAATGGAAAGTGCACTGTTGGTCGAGTTTACCCATGTGTCTGTGAATACCCGTGTTAACTTCAATTATTTAAACTCCCTTGTAATGTACCTTTTATTAAGCACAACTATTGGTCTATTAAGAATGAGTATCAATAAATATCATAATTCTATTTTAATATCGTCTAAATCACATTATTTTTGCCGAATAGTTTTTTTGTTTTCCATCAGTTGTTGGGCAATGATATAATCGAAAATTTTGTTAAGTATATTCACACTTTGAATACGACAATCAAACTTGTGCCGCTAAGCTGACTTTGAACACCAGTATTTCTAGCCACCGACTCGGTTCTTTAAAATTATTTTTCATTATTAAGAAAAGATAACAAAGATAAAATAAAAGTTTGTTTTATAGAAAGAGTAATTAACTCGTCGTGACAATATTTTTCTTTGTTCATGTTTTTCGATAAATATGATTTCTACCAAAAATGCAGTTAGAGATTTATATTAAAGGTTTAAAGACAAGTAGGTCGTATCCAATTCGGAGACCCTCTTGATTGGGTCCGGGATTGATATTTAGGCTACGGATATATGGTATGTTGACACACAATTTTGACCAATCTTTTCGATTATTTGTTGCAATTTTAGATATTTTTGAACACCGTACTTTATCATCATTTTTCGCATTTTTATATAATAATCATATTTTACCTAATATTCTATGTTGTTTTATTTTCGCTAAATGACATCACATTTTTATTTTAATTAAACATTAAGCCTTTTTAATATTATGTTTTATTATTATTACACCGTCACAGTTTGCGAAAGTGTGCTTCGAGCCGATGACAGTTGCGCTTTCCAAGTTCGACCGTTGCCAGCTACTGCTAGTCGCAAACAAGCCCTTCCCTTAACAATTTTGCATCTCTTTAAATAATTTTTCTTTTAAATAATAAATGTTTTTTGTATTTTTACCCAAATCAATTTCATCTAAACACCCATTCTATCTCAACCGATCAACTCATTGTTGCGATATTTCTAGATGCTTACGCAAGTGTACGTATCGTTCAAGTAATAAAGATATGTAAGACCGAATTTATCGTCCACAGAGACTGATTTATTATGTACCGATTATCTATTCTATGATATCTATTTGGTTGACGTTCTTTAGTTTTAGATTGATGACTAAGAATTATGACTAAGTGCAGAAAATAAATTAAAGATGATTATACTTTGGGTTTATAACAGTTATGAAGAAAATAGGGTTTCAATCTCCTCAAATATCCACTCTTTCACGTGTTAATGCAATGCTAATGATTCTTCTTCTTATTAAGATAGCAGGTTAACTAATCTGTCATTATATTCCGGTTAGGACATACAAGAGCTCAACCTAGTACATAAACCTTCTATATTTCTATGATAAGTTTTGTGAGGATTAAGAACAATAACCTTTAATTACTACACAAGTATCGATGTACTTTCGTCCACGATTCTAACCTATGTCTAGACAATTACAACATATTCAAATCTCACTTTTCAAACTTTTGATTCGAAATCATATAAGTGATGACAATTAATAGCTAATTAATTATCAAGCAATCATAACAATATTGAATAGATCTTAATATGCTGAAGAAGAAATCAATAATCAATGCATTAACTATATGAAAGAGCTTCAAGAAGATTTTATGGAAACCCTACTAAAGTAATTAGCTCCTAAACATTGTCATGTCAAGAACTAAATTACAATTCAACATAAACTGAAATAAAATAAGGGAAAGAAAGTAACTTGAACAATAAGATGTCTCCAATTGTCGCTTGTAGCCGTCGTTCTCCTCTCCAAAGTATGAATTGTGATATGGTATATGGTCTGATATATGAGCAGGGTTTAGGGGTTTTATACTTGAGAAAAGTTGCCTTTCGGACCATAAAAACCCTCTCCAATTTCGACTCGGATTCTGATTTTTACGCGTCGGCACTGCGGTTCCATGGTCAAGCACCGCGGTGCTTATTCAGCCGAAATCACTGTAGCTTCATGGAAATATGGCACCGCGGTTTCATGGCGAACGCGCGGTGCAGCCGGTGTTTCGATTTGGACTTTCGGCAATTTTTACGCCTCGATGCTAATTTTACTGACCGCGGTTCCATGGCACCGCGGTGCCTTTCTGATTTCTGCCCGGATTGTGTCAGATTTCTTCTGTTCTTTTTGGCACTTATTAGGCTTCATTCCTTGGGTTGTGCTTGTGCAATTTTCATCCTCAGTTAAGCTCATTTCATCCTCAAAAGTAGTATCTTCTCCTTTATGACCGCTATGACACAAACGAAAGAAAACATACCTAACACTATACTAAACTCAAAATAAAAGAGTAGAATACTAATTAAAAAGGACTCAAAAGTGTATACAAAATACACTTAACAAACACCCCCAAACTTACACTTTACTCACCCTCGAGTAAAACACAAAACAAAAACAAAAATAAAGTTAAATAAAAGACTCTATGAAATGGATCAAATAGTTATAGCAATGCTTCTTCAAAATCATGAATAAAAGATGGGATAATATGTTAGAACATACATAGGATGAATAATTAGCAATCTAGAATTTCAAGTTAGATATTTCGCAAATTCACTTAGATCATGATCAATTGGAAATACAAAATATTGTCAATCTCATTCCATCTTTCTCAAACGCTATAGATCTGTTTACTTGATATTCTCCATTAATCATAGACATACACTTTAGAGATCATCAGGACTTTCACTGGTTGTAATGTAGGCTTAGGCAGGGGTAGGTGAAAGTAGGCATTGAGGCTCAATTACGTACCATAAGCATTTTCATTCAATTCTTTTCCTTCTTTTTGACTTTCTTTTCAATTTCATACATATTTTTTCCTCTCTTTTCTTTTGAGAGAATGGGATACATTATAAATAACAAGCACCCCCAAACTTAAATTTTTGCATATTTTTCATTGGGGTGCATCAAATTTATACTCTCTTTTTTTATTCTTTTTCAACACTTTTCATTTTAAGAGTTTTCAAATATCACTTATGACACAACAAAAGAATCATTGGATGTCAAAGAAAGATCTTATTTTAGGCTCAAAGGGGTTGACTAGTGATACAATTTATGTCAGGATAGGTAATGAATGGCAAGAAGAGCTATCAAAGAAATGCATGAATCATTTCCCTAAATATGTACATCTTAACTATTTCGCCTCAAATAACAAGCAAACAGATTTTCTAGATATTTTCAACCTTTCTTTCCATAACTGACACACACAGGCTAAGCGCAAATATCTCAAATAATTAGATGTCATGAATTTTTGGCTTATCTAACTTAAGCACACAGATTGTCGTTTTTAATTCCATTACATTATTCCACTTTATCTACTCAATATATTTAGCAACTATAACATGCTTGCTCCATAAAAAAAATTATGACTCATGAACACATAAAACAACAAAAAGACTCAAAACAAAATAAAACACCCCCCAAACTTAATCGACACATTGTCCCCAATGTGTGAAGACTAAAAATAATGAGGGACAACTTACTAACACAACACAACAGTCATAGCGGAGGTCTGGGAGGAAGGCCAAATTACTGTGCACAAAGCCGAAGGAGGAACCGCGGTTCTGCTCCAAGCACTGCGGTGTTAATTGCCGAAAAATTCCAGTGTCTTCAGTTTTCTGCATTGTTAACCATTCGCCCTTCGGAGTGAGTCATGCCCTTCATCTGTCATCCAAAAACACTAGCATACCAGATCGTGAGACGGTTCAAGATAAAATAAAATAAACTAAAACAAAAATTGAAATAACATAATTAAAACCATTGGGTTGTCTCCCAAGTAGCGCTGTCTTTAACGTCTTTTAGTCGGACGCAAGTTACTTACTAATTCAAGGGGGTAGAGTGTCCCCTCCGCATATCCATTTTAGCACCATTCTCTTTCTCCTTCTTCTCTTCTTTTTCACAGTTCTGATTTCAAAAGAGTTCAATTTTTTTCATCAATAGCTAGTTCAAAAATCTTACCATCAGGTTCTCCATGCTGCTTTGGGGGTACCCCACGAGCATCAGTACTTGTGAGGCTTTTGTTAGGCACAACCTTATCCACTACCCCAATAGCAAAACATCTATCATCGACTTGAGGTTCAGTGGGCTGCTTGAAAACTTTGAATATCATCTCTTCACCTTGCACTCTGAGTTTTGACTCCCCATTTTCAATATCAATGAGGGCTCTCCCTGCGACTAGGAATGATCTTCTAAGGATCATGGGCATATTTTCATCTTCATCCATGTCTAAAATGAGGAAATCAGCAGGAAGGATGAATTTACCTACTTGTACCAACACATCTTCAATAATGCCTTGGGTATGCACAATCGAGAGATCAACTAGCTGCAGGGTGAATGTGGTTGGTCTTGCTTCCCCCAAAACAAGTCTTTTGAATACAGAGAGGGGCATAAGATTGATACTTGCCCCCAAATCACATAAAGCCCTTTTGCATATAACACTCCCTATGGTGCAAGGTAAGGTGAAACTCCCTGGGTCTCTCAACTTAGGGGGAAGTTTCTTCTGAAATATATCACTGCACTCCTCTGTCAGCACTGTTGTCTCATAATCTGTCAGCTTCCTCTTCTTAAATAGGATGTCTTTCATGAATTTCACATAAGCTGACATCTGCTCCAAAGCTTCGATGAATAGAAGATTGATATGCAGTTTTTTGAATACCTCCAAAAATTTCGAAAACTGTTTATCTAAAGTCTTCTTCTGCAGTCTTTGAGGGTAAGGAATTTTGTCAGTATACTCTCTCATCACTGCGAGTGGATCCTTCTCTAAAATAGGGCGGTCATCACTAACCCCCTCATTCTCTTCCTCAACTGCCGTCTCCAGCTCACTTTCTTTTTCAGTCACTAATTTAGGTGAAACCTGTTGTAAATGTTTTCCTCTCCTCAAGCTTATTGCCTGACACTGCTCCCTTGGATTAACCACAGTATCGTTGGGAAGGTTTCCTTGTTATCTATTGTTCAGCATTCTTGCCAACTGTCCAACTTGTGCCTCCAAATTTCGGATAGATGACATAGTTTTTGTCATGATCTGGGTCTGCGAATTTGTAAGTGTTAGCAATGTTGTTTTTAGCTCATCAGGTTTCTCTTGTGGCTGATGGTTCTAGTTTTAGCTCTGAAACTGTGTTTGTTGCCCCTGTTCATTTTTCCACGAAAAGTTTGGGTGATTTCTCCACCCCTGATTGTATGTATTGGAGTAAGGGTTGTTGTAAGGTCTCTGAAAATTCCCCACTGCTTGAACCTGCTCCATAGAAACATTATTTGGGTACACTGTTGTGCATCTATCAAAAGTATGGGGACCCCCACAGATCTCACAACCCACCGGTGTCTGAACTGCTTTAACTGCCATGGTGCTCTGCTGCATCTGCTTTGTCAAAGTGGCTACCTGCGCAGTCAATGCAGTGATAGCATCTAGCTCATGAACCCCAGCCACCTTCTTACTGTTCTTTGCTCTCTCATCGGGCCCCTGATGGTTGTTTGTGGCCATATTCTCTAGCAAATCATGTGTCTCATTGACACTTTTTTTCATGAACGTACCTCCTACTGCAGCATCAATGATGGTACGAGTTGTACCACACAACTCATTGTAAAATATGTGGACTAGCATCCACTTCTCAATCTCATGATGTGAGCACTTTCTCTGCAAGTCTTTAACCTCTCCCATGCATCATATAATGGTTCTCCCTCCAGCTGATAAAAGTTATTCAACTCACCTCTGAGCTACGCTGCCTTAGCTGGGGGAAGAACTTGGCAAGAAACTTCTGGGCTAAGTCTTGTCATGTAGTGATGGAGTTCGCCTGTAATGAGTTCAGTCGGCACTTTGCTCTATCCCTGAGTGAGAATGAGAAGAGTCTCAATCTTATGGCATCATCAGTAACACCATTGTATTTGAAGGTTGCACATAGCTCCAGGAAGTTTGCTAGATGCAAGTGAGGATCTTCAGACGGTAATCCCCCAAACTGAAGTGAGCTCTGAACCATGTGCAATATGGCTGGTTTGATCTCAAAATTATTGGCTTCAACAGCTGGAAGCCGGATGCAAGTTTGTACTCTTGTAATGGTTGACATCACATAGTCCCCCAAGATACTTTCTGCAGGGACTTATCTTAAAACAGGCAGTAACTCATCATCCCCCAATTTATTGTTTCGCTGATCTCCCATTGCTAAGGAATCAACTGCTATTTTCTCTTTCCTGTTCTGTCAGCACAATCTCTCAATCTCAGGGTTCAGAGGGATAGGAATGTCAACTCTTCTCCTATTTCGCATAAACTAAGTTCCTGAGACTAATCAAAAACAGCAAACAGATCATGGCAAACAGTACTAAAGCAAAATAAATATAAGAAAAAAGTGGAAAAAAAAACAAATTAGAAATAAGAATAGATAAATCGATATTAACAGTACGCCAGTCCCCATCAACGGCGCCAAAAACTTGTTGCGATATTTCTAAGTGCTTACGCAAGTGTACGTATCGTTCAAGTAATAAAGATCTTTAAGATCGAGTTTATCGTCCACAGAGACTGGTTTATTAAGTACCGGTTATCTATCATATGGTATCTATTTGGTTGACGTTCTTTAGTTTGAGAGTTATAAATACTAAAGATTATAAGACTTTGGGTTTATAACAGTTATGAAGGAAATATGGTTCCAATCTCCTCAACTATCCACTCTTTCACGTGTTAATGCAATGTTAATGATTCTTCTTCTTATTAAGATAGCAGGTTAACTAATATGTCATTATATTCCGGTTAGGACATACAAGAGCTCAACCAGGTAGGGTGAAACTCCCCAGAAACGGCGCCAAAAACTTGTTGCGATATTTCTAGATGCTTAAGCAAATGTACGTATCGTTCAACTAATAAAGATCTGTAAGACCGAGTTTATCGTCCACAGAGACTGGTTTATTAAGTATCAGTTATCTATTCTATGGTATCTATTTGGTTGACGTTCTTTAGTTTGAGAGTTATCACTACGGATTATGACTAAGTGCAGAAAATAAACTAAAGATTATAAGACTTTGGGTTTATAACAGTTATGAAGGAAATAGGGTTACAATCTCCTCAACTATCCACTCTTTCACGTGTTAATGCAATGCTAATGATTCTTCTTCTTATTAAGATAACATGTTAACTAATCTGTCATTATATTCCGGTTAGGACATACAAGAGCTCAACCTAGTGCAGAAACCTTCTATATTTCTATGATAAGTTTAACCACACATGAGGATTAAGAATGATAACCTTTAATTACTACACAAGTATCGGGGTACTTTCGTCCACGATTTAACCTATGTCTAGACAATTACAGAATATTCAAATCTCACTTTTCAGACTTTTGATTCGAAATCATATAAGTGATGACAATTAATAGCTAATTAATTATCAAGCAATCATAACAATATTGAATAGATCTTAATATACTGAAGAAGAAATCAATAATCAATGCATTAACTATATGAAAGAGCTTCAAGAAGATTTGATGGAAACCCTACTAAAGTAATTAGCTCCTAAACAGTGTCATGTCAAGAACTAAATTACAATTCAACATAAACTGAAATAAAATAAGGGAAAGAAAGTAACTTGAACAATAAGATGTCTCCAATTGTCGCTTGTAGCCGTCGTTCTCCTCTCCAAAGTATGAATTGTGATATGGTATATGGTCTGATATATGAGCAGGGTTTAGGGATTTTATACTTGAAAAAAGTTATCTTTCGGACCATAAAAACCCTCTCCAATTTCGACTCGGATTCTAATTTTTACGCGTCGACACCGCGGTTCCATGGCCAGAGTTTAGGAATTTTATACTTGAAAAAGTTTCCTTTCGGACGATAACAAGATAGTTTAATAAAAACATCACAAGATTGTTTTTATGCCTCTTATATTATTCGACTAGAAGTATGATTTTTTTTGGTAATACAATTTCAAAATTACAACTTCGTGATATTGAAAGTTGCAAATAAATAACATAGTAAAATTACAATTAAAAGAATTACATTTTAAGAAACACATTTTCTAGTTTCTTTATAATTTCTTGTGGTTCTTCGGTTGGAATTGGTATATCTTGGTCAAATTGGACGACGTCGCTTTCACATCCGTCGGATAAGACTTCGTTGTAGTTGTAGTTTTCTTCTTCGTTGATCTCTGGTTGGCCGCACCTCCTACACTCTACACGAATCTAGTCTCTGAATAGAAATGCAATCTCTAATGAGTCTCCTGTCAATGAATGTATGTGCTCCCCTATTTGAAATCTTTCCGCAGAAAATGCACTTTCGGACGTTGTTGATGACGCTTGAATGTTCAACACATCTCGGGCCATCTTTTCTAGTGTTGGAAAATTCTTCTCATTCTCCCTCCAGTATTTTAGCAAGTCTTCACATCCCTCTTCATTTTCAATTGCTTCGTATGGTACAACACCCTGCAAAACAAAAACATCAAACTCGCTAATTTGATTAGAAACGGTACCACTAAACATTCTCTGTCTAAGACTTTGAATACTAGCCGCAAAAACAACATGTCATTTTTGAGGTTGTGTTGAAGAAGAAGAAGATGGCATGGAAGCCGGTTGGTTGCTAGAACTTTCTTGTTGGTAATGAGTATATACTTTTTTACATTCATCTTGAATGCTAGACAACACTTCTTCTCTACTTTTTTCAACATGTGGTGGGTCATTTGTATTTTTAGGAGTTGGAGGTGGAAGTGTATCTATGCAATCGTAAATAGTTTCAACAAGATTTTTACAACCGTCTATTTTAATAGACGGATTTAATACAACACTAATAAAAAATATTGGGGGAATATGAATAATTTTTTTTTATATAAATAGTTTTTAATAGGTTGTCTTATAAGCTGGTTTTGTTATATATCCACCAAGTAATATAAATATTAGAGCTATATAAAAATAACATTGATGAAATAGTAGGACAGTAAATACCGAAAAAATCTTTAGTAGCTAGATAAAATTTCTCTAAAAATGTATTAAGTTCTAAAAGTGTATCCCAATCGGAATCTATAAGCATATCATTAGGATTTCGATTACGGGCGTTAAAAAATTGGGTTATAGGTTGTCTATACTCATAAGCAACACTTAGTTGGTTGTATAAAGAATTCTATCTAGTGCATACTTCTTCGGGAACTTTTCTGTAAGCTAGACCACAATCGTGACAAGTTTTTTTATATTCTTTTAGTCGTTGTATTCTATTATTTTTAAAAATATAGTTTATAACAAATTGAATTTTTGCAAGAATGTCTTCGAAAAGATTTATACCATCCTTTACAACTAAGTTATAAATATGACATGCACATTTTATATGAAAATGATCTGAAAAAGATGGAGTTAAGACAGTTTTTAATAATCTAACAGCAGAAATATTAGAAGAAGCGTTATCTAATGTAATAGTCATGACTTATCAGATATGCCATAACAATCGCAAACAGAAGAAATATTTTCTTGAATAAAAATACCGCCTACTATCTATATATCTGTATGCTAAAATATGTTTTTGCATAGACCTTTTATAGTATATCCAATGACATGTTACAGTTAAATAATCATGACTGTTAGTACTACGGCCTATATCAGATGTGATAAAACTTTTTCAGGGTAATAATATAAATAATAATGTAAATATTGTTGATATTCGTGTGCAAATTTAAAAACATCTCTCCTAACAGTTGATCTAGGAAAACCGTTATAAGCAGGATTGTACATTGATCTTATATAATGAATAAAACCAGGAGAATCAGAAAATGAAAAAGGTAAACCCTTCACTACAACTAATTTTGATAATTCTTCCTTATATTTTGTTTTATCGTATTTAAGGCCTACAATTGCCCCCGTCATAGGGTCAATTTGACCATGTACCTGGTGCGGGATAGTATATGAAGCTTGCCCCGACTGAGAAGGCATTGTTGACTCACCCATCACTTGAGCCTTATATTCATCCCACCTAGCTTCGTGTTTGGTATTCAAATGCGTAGTTAAACCTCTCGTCCCGCTGACCTTTTCCCATTTTAAATTTATAAACAATTTTACAAATTTTGCATGTAACAACTTGATTTTGTACGTCTCTATTAAAAAAAAGTCCATACATGTGATTTTAATTTTCGTTATGGTGGGCCTCGTCTCGTATTAGGGGGAATAGGAGGCGTTCCAGTTTGAGGTGCATTAGTTGGCGTGTCATCTATATTAGTTGGTGTGTCATCTAGATGTTCTTCTAAATTAAACTCTTGTTGATTTCCAGAAAATAGTTTATCGTCTAAATCTAATGGTACTTCAAGAAAATATTCAGTATCAATAAAAGCATCCTGTCTAGGAGGAATATGATGACTAGAAGAAGGACCCTTGCCCTTGTCACCCTACTAGAACCAAACATACCCAACATACCTCTTAATCATTTCATTTTAATTTATGCTAATAAATACTTAAATAGTTAAAGATAATGAAATTAAGTGTGCTAATTAAAATAAAGAAATAATAATAATTTAATAAAAGAACGAATGTACCAAACGACGACGTAACATCGACGTGTAATCGAGAGATGTTAAAAATTGAAACTTTTCTCAACGGATGATCCTCAAGCTAGTTGTCAACTTTACTCCCAATTCCCAAATGAATAAATTAAATTGAATATTTAGAAGAGAATGTAAAGAGAATGAGAGATAGATTGAGAGATTATTAGAGAGATTGTAATTGTAGGAAGATTGTGAGAAAGAATGAAGAGAAAATTAAGTATTTATAGATGACAAAATTGGGTTAAAGTGTAAATATAATAACTTAAGGGTTAAAAATAAATATTAGGGGGTAGGGGGAGGGGTATTTGGCCGTTGCACAACGGCCAAATAGGTACAAAGCCATTGTGCAATGGCTAGTAGGGGTCGGATGGGGTGGGAAAGGGTCGGGGTGGGGTCGGGGCTTGGGATGGGGGAGTCGGGGTCGGGGGTCGGGTTTTCAGGCCCGTCTTGATCGATACCGAATATCGGTATACCAATACCGATGCAGTGCGAAGTCGGGCGGGGTCGGTATGGGGTCGGGCGAAGTCGGTCGAGTCGGTATACCCGCCCGTTGGACAACCTTAGTTTGATCCATTAAACGGATATGAAATTCCATATCTGACTAAATTATATCCAGATCTTCTTTAAAAAATGGTTCCTATAAGTTATGATTTCTAGAAGCCGCAAGAAAAAACATAAGTGATGATTTATATAAACAAGATGGGAACCATTTAAAAAATGTTTTTTTGAAAATTTTTGTGAAAAAGAAAGAACATTTCTCCAAGAAGAATTATTAATACAGTTCTACTCCCCCTCCTAACAACCTTTTCAAATTGAAAAGGATAATAAGGTCCTTAATTTTGTGGCTTTTTCAAAACTGTTTGAGAATGATACTGGTCTAGTTACAACCGCGCATATTAATACTTTCTAAAACAGAATAATTATACAAATATTTATTTAAATATATTGGGTGAACAAGTTATTCTTTTACATGATAGAGTAGAACAATTAACTTCGGCAATCAGAAAAATACACCCTTCTACTGCTTCTTATACGCCAATAGTGACTCCTAATGTGCAACCTCCCCCTGAAATCAAAGACTTCAAGTTAAGAGGTTATACAGAACTTGAACAATTGCTTGATGAAAAGTTTAAGGGATTGAAAATTGGTCCCTTGACAGGAGAAAAAGGGGATGATTATGATTTTGACCTGTCTGGAGATGATTATAGATAAAAGATTTCTAATGAGGTCAATAAACTGGCACATTATTCTAGTAGATATGCTATAAAACATATGTCAGACAATGTACTATTATCCTAGACCCACCCCTCAGGATGTTTTATTTAAGGAACATGATATTGTTGATAACAATAGTTACTGTGGGACATGCATTTATGAATGGAATAAAGAATGTTATACTGAGAGACAGTGTTATAATACTATACATAAAATGCTCATGTACTGCACTATATGCAAGGCTAATAACAACGAGAATAAGTCCATTGCAGAGATGATAATCCCAGGGTTTACTGGTCAACTAAAAGGCTGGTGGGATAATTATTTAACCCAAGAGAAAATGAGTACTATTTTGGTTACGGTAAAAACCGAACCAGGTTACAGAACCACAAGAAAATGTTGTTTATACCCTATATTTGAATATCATAGAACATTTCACTGGTCGATGGACAAATGATAGTTAAAACATAAGAACTATGCTCCAAAACCTTTGGTGTAAGACCTTAACCTCATTTAGATGATATAAGGATGTATTTCTTAGCAGGATTAGGGAACTTCCGGAATGTAATAGCTCTCATTGGAAATCCAATTTTATAGATGGGTTACCCTTCCTCTTTACGGAAAGATTTAGAAAGAACCTTAGACAATGAATAATACATATCAATTATGATAATTATACTTATGCCAAACTTATAGGAACCTGCATCCAAGAAGGTTGCCTTATGTAATGAGATTAAGCTGAACCAACAAATCAGCAAGCAAGGTCTTAATGAAAGACAACAACTTGGTGAATTTGGCACCCAATTTAGGATGGAAACACCCAAAACAAAAGAACCGTCTCATGGACGCAAGAAGTATCATAAGAAGAATTTTCAGGATTGGAAGGAGAAATGCCTGGAAAAGAGATCCAGAAGGAAGAAGAAGTTTAAAATTCGAAAGAACTTTTTAAAGTCAAAAAATTCAAAAGCCTATTGGAAATATGGAAGGACGAGCCATTTTATAAGGATTGTAAAGTTAAGGAGAAGATTAAGGCCCTTAACATAGCTGATGATATAAAAGAATCATTATACAAATTGTTATTTAATTCTAAACCTGAAGATTCAGGGTTAAAACGGATAATACAAGGGACTCTTCAGAAGAAGATATTCACATATTAAACAATGAAGATTATATGTCCTCGGATACATAAGAGGAATGCATGTCTTGTCAATTAGGACAATCTTGTTCCAGTAATATAAACAATGATGAGTTTTATAACATATTCTCCCAATTTAAGGATATGAATGTTAATGCCCTTAAGGGTAATCACCTCGTTGAATTATTAAAGGTCATAAAAGGATCCAGAAATGAGATCAAGAATCATAGATCAGATTCAGGAAAACCAGAAACTTCATGTGGGCAAACAATTCTGAACAAATCAGGTGCATATACCATGTCAGAACTAAAGAAAATGATGCAGCATAATAAGGGAGTGGCAAAGATTCCTAGTACTTCTAGGTATTTAGAAAAGGAGATTGATAATCTCAAAAGATAAATTGCAAAATTAAAAAGCAATAATACTTTACGAGATTACAGAATTTCTAGTCACGAAGGGAAAGGTAAAAAACCTATCATAGAAGATGTTGATAATCTCAACTGGAATGATATCAACACCACGAGTATAGAAATGGGTGATACCAGAGATTATTTACAAGCCCTTGAGGTAATTACTTCTCAAATTTTATATGTAAAAATCACCCTCCTAATAGATTACAATTGTAAAAAGAATTTATAGCTCCTATTGATAGTGGGGCGGATGTAAATTTTATACAGGAATGAATTATATAGCTCAGGGACTTCGGTGCCTTAAGCGGAAGAGGGGATTTCTTTCTTTTTCTGGCTTTTCGTGCCTCTCCTTATTGTCGAGCGGCTTTCAGCTCCTAGTCTAGGCTTCTAGCCTTGGAAATGAGTCCTTAAACTCCCCTAGCTGCATTGGCGGTCTTAGCACTTTTCCTCTTTTTTCGGACGAGTCAAGCAAGTCCAGGAAGAGTGAATCGTCGAATAGGGGGAAGTAATATCACGGCAAAAGCCTTTTGGGTCGGAAGAGCGTTCCATGCCTTGTTCTAATAGAATCGTGAAATTAGAACTGCTACGCAACAAATATCTACGTTCAATTCGATCACCTGCGCTGGTCTACGTCTGATTACTCTTTCCTAACTGACATTTTCTTCTCTGGACTGAGTTTCCCCCGGTGCCATTGATTTTTCGGGCTCCAGAGTCTGCAGATCTGATTTGTGAGAGAAAGAGATGAAGGGGGTGGTGGCTCGCCTGAATGCCGAGTATTTCTCTGCCGTCAACTCGACGTCGTCGTCACCTGCAAGATGAGGCAAAAAACGTCGACTTTACTAAACAAGAGATAAAGGCCCTTTCTATCTTATTAGTCAAGCGTGCTAGCTGCAATAAAAAAACAACGCTAACTAGAAATAGAAAGTGTTGAGCTTGACTAATAAATCCTCGTAGGTAATGCTCTTGGTCTGCCTTCAATCAGTTTATCAGCCTAAGGCTTCGCTCTATTACCTGTGTTGTAAGCTTTCCAGTCTTTGAAGTAAGGTTCAATGCTAGGAAAAAAGCTTTTGCTTCGCGGGTCTATCACCCCAATTGCTTTTGTTAGGAAATTTTTTATATGAGTATGCCCCTATCCCGTAAGCCTTCCATCGTTGCAAGCCCCTTCTATTCAACCCAAGATATTTTTCGATTACGTCCACATTCCTAATCCGGTAGGGTCGGACGACTTTCTTTTCCCCATCTTGGCGAATCGCATCCCCACACGGAGCTTGACTCCAAGACCCACCCATCGAGCAGGGACGAAAGCAATCTACTAAAGGTCTTCCGATTCTGCTGCGAGTATTTTCTTTTCTTGGATCTTATCGATCTATGCCCTTTTGGTCTATGGGTATCCCCCTTTTTCCGCTTTTCTTTCTTTCATTTTCCTAATTCCTCAGGTAAGCTTCATGCCAGTCTGACTAAGGTAAGGGGGGAAGACCTCATTTCGTCATTCATATCTATTTGTCTTAGTCCTGCTTCGGCGATTCAATACGACATTTCATTTCCCCCTTCATCATTTTGATTTTTCGCATCTAAGAGTTGATCTTGCAAAAGGAGTACAGTGCGATAACAAGCGATTAGTGATCAATAAAAAGTACCAACCTAGTACTCCGTGGTTTTTTTAGGAAGACAGAAGGAAGTTTCGAGAGCTAAGATCCTGAGAGAGTTTCTCTACGAAGCTGGGCGTTCAGTGTTCTTATGGAGGAAGCATACTAAAAAGAGAATTGAAGGGCCTTCAAAAAAGAGCGAGGGAGTGATGGGCAACCTTAGTCTATATGTTGCTCGTGAGAAGGTCGAATGCGAGGTTTTCATAAAAAAAAGAGTCAGAGGGGAAGCCTTCTCCCTCTCAGGCTAAAGAGTAAAGATAGTCCTTGCCCTCTAATACATGTCGAGGAGAGGAAGGCCGACCTATTATGCAAGGAAATGAGCTCCAGGCCGGAACTTCACTCTTCTTTAAAGCCGTGTCCGAGCTCTAAAGAAAGGGTTGCTGCTTGTTTCCTTATTTCAAGTCTCATTTCCTTATCCCAAGAGGAGCGTAGCGACTACGTCATGCAGCTATGTCATTAATATTAATACCCACCTGTTGCTAAGCGAAAGAGGAGATGAAATGAAAGAACGAGGAGCGGAACCGCCTATGTAGTAAGAAAAACTCAGAGTTTGACGTTGAATAGCCGCCATATCATGAGTGAATAGAAAAAAAAATGTACATAGCTGTTCCAACTGAAATACTTGGAATAATTCTGGTCCAATCATTGATCGCGAAAATTTCTACCAAAAATTGGGTAGATCACTCAAAAATCTTGCTCCAATCTGACCTAGCTGGCGAGCGATCCCAGTTCGCGACAGAGTGAGGTTGTTCTTGCCATAGTTGGCAGGAGTTGTAAGCCTTGACCGATATGGAGGCAACTTCCTTACCGTTTTCGTAGCTGAGTTGAGTGAGTCAAAGTGTCCTTAGACGGATCAGGCAAACGTGCTTGTAAGCTCTCCCCTCAAGGGAAGGAAAGGCAGACTTACACCCACCCTAGTGGCTCCGCGCCTCTCACATTCGTTCGAGTTGCTTTCAGCTCCTTTCCCTGCGGTCAAGTGGCTTCGCTCCTCTCTTTCCTTTTCTTAAGATTTTGAAATCCTAGTGCGCTATTGCACCTGCTAGAAAGAACAGTTGAACTGCCATTGGCCCGGGTTCAGCCTTTACTTTGAATTAGACTTAGGCTTTAACGGGGCTAGCTTATTTTATTCCAAAAATAGCGGATTCTATAACAGCATTCTGCCTTTTTGAAGACAGAGCACTCGTGGCACACACTTGGCCCTTTGCCTTAGAAAGAGTTCAACCCACTTGAAAGAGGAAAGGGGAGTAGGCATAGTACCGGAAAGTACGGATTCGGGGTTCATCCCTCAATCAAGCGCTACTTGAAAGTCAGGATAGATTCCACTCTCAGTTAGTACGTACCTTTTTTTTAAGCAAGAACTCAACATCGTTCGTATCCCATACCCATGGGCTACTTCACTGAGATGATGGTCGGAGTTTACAAGATGCTTTTCATAAAACTACCCATAATGTAAGATTTGCTAATGAACATAAACTACAAATAGCTTTTAAATTACGAAGAGCTTATATTTGTCAAAACAAGGTATATATACCAGATAGTTTTGTCCTGGTAAAGGATATTTTAAGTTAAATTATATTAGGCACCCCATTTATTAACAAAATATTTCCTATTTCAAGAATGGATACAAATGGTATCATAGGAACTTTTGATAAAAGAGAAGTGGTATTTCAATTTATAACCGATTCATTTTCTAGAGTATTAAACTAAATAAAAGATCGATTGAAATATAAACATCAGATCAATTTTATTAAACAAGAAATTTATATTCTTAATATAGAAGAACTTTTGCAAAAATCAAAGTTGCAGCAAAAGATTGATTTTATAAAAACCCAGTTTCCATTTCAAAGATAGAAAAAACATGTTACTCTCCCATGTGAAGAGATTTTCAATGAAAATGATATTCCTACTAAAGCTCGGCCATACCAAATGAATTCGAATACTTGAAATTATGCAAAATTGAAATTTCTACTCTTTTGCAAAAAGGTTTAAACCTTCAAAGTCGCCATGGTCTTGTATTGCTTTTTATGTTAATAAACATGATGAACAAGAAAGGGGAGTACCCATACTTGTCATAAATTATAAACCACTCAATAAGGTTCTAAAATGGATTAGGAGCCCTATCCCTCGTAAAAAGGATTTACTAGATAGAATTTATAATGTTATCATATTCTTGAAATTTAATTTAATATCGAGTTATTGACAGATTCAAATTTCTGAAGCAGATAAATATAAGACTAGATGATCTCATATTATCATATTTAGTAGAAAATGTGTACTTCACTTCCTTGATTTTATGAATACTATGCTTCTTGTAAGAAATAATCCCTTGATTATTCTTATTGATGAAAGACATATATATATATATATATATATATATATATATATATATATATACAAGTTACATGATTGCTCTATTTAACACACACTCGCAGTCATAGCAGACGGTCTTCGTACGCTGAGATTGTCTCCCAAATCTTCATAAAGGACCGAGAGAAGACCCTTTGTAAAGATGTCTACAATTTGATATCTAGAAGGGACATGGCAGACGCGTACTTGTCCTCGAGCTATATTTTCTAGAACAAAGTGAATGTCCATCTCTATATGTTTAGTGCGCTGGTGCTGAACCGGATTACCAGAAAGGTAGATGACACTAATATTATCACAATACACCAAGGTAACTTTCCGAATAGGACAATGGAGCTCTAAAAGAAGATTACGTAACCAACATGATTCAGAAACCACATTGGCTACCCCTCGATACTCGACCTCTGCACTCGAACGTGAGAGCGTGGATTGAAGTTTGACAGACCATGAGACCAAGTTATTTCCAAAAAACATACAATAACCAGACGTAGAACGCATGGTGTCAGGACAGCCCCCCAATCAACATTTATATTGAAGACAAGTATAGACGCCGATGAAGGATACAAATGCAAGCCATAATCAAGTGTCCCCGAATGTACCTAAGAATGTGTTTGAGCGCATTCATATGTTCAATCCTGGGATCATACATAAACAAACACACCTGATGTACGAAATATGTAATATCAGGTCGCGTGAACGTAAGATACTGAAGGGCCCCTGCAAGACTACGACGGGTCGGATCCTCATAGGGAGAGCTAGTTGTAGCACCCAACTTGGGTTTAGTATCAAATGGAGTAGAAGTGGACTTACATGATGACATCCCAGCTCTCTCAATGATCTTTGTTTCATACTTCCTCTGTGATAAGAATAGTCCACCTGCATGACGAGTGACAACAATCCCCAAAAATAACTTAATCGCCTCAAGTCTTTCATGTTAAACTCAGAACTGAGCATTGTCATAATAGACTAGCGTAATGTATCAGAAGAGGCAGTTTATTAATAGACTTGGGTTTCATTCCCTAACCTCCCACCAGTTTATTTTGACGAGTCTATCCTATTGTCCATTGCTTCTGTTGTGGGTAGACCCATTTGTGTTGATGCAGCAACCAAAAATATGACCCGCCCTAGTTGTGCTAAGGTAAAGGTCGAATTAGATTTGTTGCGTCAATATCCCAAAAATATCCAAATCCAAATTGCTACCGAATGAGGAATTCAAACGAACTCTTACAAGATTCAGTTTAATTTCTCCCAAATTATTGCACTAATTGTTCCCTTCAAGGACATGATGTGCACAGGTGCTGAAAACTCAATCCTTCGATGAGACCTTCGAAGGATAAAGAAAACAGCCATCATGCTCCTCCCCCTCCAAAAGACAACCCACAAAATCCAAATTATCCTCCCAAAAATCCAAATCAAGCCATAAAACCGTCCAAAAATCCAAATGACTGGCAAACAGTCATCGGCAAAAAATGCAAGAAAAAGGATCCCCAAGCCCAAAATCCTACTACCAAAAATACGGGGAAGCAAAACCCGCCCCAAAAATCCAAAGCTTCCAAAAATCTACCTTCAAAACAACTCCCAGGCCACTATAGCCCAATCCTCTGCAATAATACCCACCCCTACTCCACTACCTACCCCCATACCTACTCCAAACCCTCAACAAAACTCCCCTCCTATTTTTCAATTCATGGCACAATCAATCCCCACCGTTGCTAGCACCTCATCCACCTTACCTATCCCCACCCTCCCTACCGTAACCCAGCCCCTTACCACACTGCCCACCCCACCTGAGACCACCCACCCTCCCCCTCCTCTTGAACCAAACCCACCCGAGACCATACCACAGTCATCCCTACCCGACATCACACCCCTATCTCGACCAGAACCCACCCCACCTCCTGACCCCACACCTCCACCTGAACCTACCCCCTCCAGATACTACACCCCTCCCCTCACTTACGCTTACTCACCCATTATTCCCACTGGATATTGGGAAAGCCAAACACCTTATCTTTTCTTCCGCACCTTCTTCCCCTACTGTACCAAAATGTACCCAACAATAGGACTCATTCTTGATTGACATTAATCTTTGGCTACCTTCTTTAGCCAAGAATTTTGTATCTTTGAACAAAGCTTGTACTAGAATCCCCTCTTCTAGTAGTGTGAAGAGGATTTGTGGTAATGAGCTTGTCATTGCTGATGATGATGATGTTGAGGTGGAGGTTGATGTCCACGAGGAAGCCATGGCTGACAACGATGATAATTTTGTTGACATGACTGACCTGTTTGATGAGGATAGGGATACAGAGGTTGACAAACCAGTTGGAGGAGAATGCACTTCTGAGGGTTCTGATCCTTTTTATTGTATAGTTATTTAAAAGGCTGAGATTCCACAGGCTACGCCAGCTCTTCCGACTGGGTCGGATGGGGTTGTACCAGTTAGGAACAGGGACATTCAGGATCCTCGTCTTAGGATGGTGATGAAGTTATCTGAGCAGTGCACAGAATTCATCAAAACCATTATGGATGCTAGATCGACACAGTTGTGTCGCTAGAGTCAGGCAGGTTTTACAGGCGTGACTAAGTACAGACCATCTCTGAATATCATTAGAGAAGCTCTTGCTAGGAAGAGGGAAAGGTTGCAGGCACACCAGCCCTACACTCATAAATGCAGAGCAACGGTGATAGCGATACGAGCGATCAGCATCGGCAAATACATGGGGATGGGTACTGATGAGTTAGATCGGATAATCAAGGCCATGACATATGCATTACTGACACAGCCAGACCCAGTTACTTTGGTTCCAATACAGAGAGCTGCTCCAAAGATTACACTTCGGGCACCGTCATCTATTACTACCAGATCCAGATCCAGATCCAGGACCTAGATGATCAGTTTTTTAGAGTTCATGGAGGAGGACAGTGATGAGACACTGCAGATTGAAGATTTTGTGAGCTCGGAGGTAGTTTATAACTTTAGGCTTACATTATATCTTTATTTTGTTTGTATCCGCATTTGTAGTATCATCATCGAGTATGTTATAAACTCGGTGATGAGAATTGCTTATTTGATTTTTGTTTCTTCTTTATTTTTGCATTTCTGCTGATGAGCAGTGTACTTCCCCTCCAGGGGCCCCCTTGTATTTCCTTTTTATATATATAAAATTGCTCGGACACGAGTCCGGGAATTGCTAAAAAAAATAAAAATATAAGCCATCAAAGAACCCCGATGATGTATGAATAATAAATTATTAGACCTGCTGTGAGAGAATCCAATAGTCGAAATATAGTCAGCAAACCTCTTATACCAAGCCCGTGGGGACTACTTAAGCCCATACAGTGACTTTTTCAACAAACAGACATGATGAGGATATCGAGTATCCCTAAACCCTAATGGTTGGTGCATATACACTATTTCCTTGAGATCACCATGTAGGAAAGCATTTTTCACGTCTAGATGATGAATGTGCTATGATTTTGAAGGAGCCAAGTTGAGTACAATGCGAATGGTAGCCAACTTGACCACCAGGCTAAATGTCTTACCACAATCTACACCAACCTGCTGAGTCTTATAATCACCTACAAGACGAGCATTATGTCTTGCAAACGAATCGTCAGAATTTTCCTTATGAGCAAAAATTCACATAGACCGGATAATATTAACACAAGATGGATGGGGTACCAACTCCCACGTCTTATTATCAATAAAAACATTATATTCATCAGTCATGACAATTTTCTAATTTGGTTCATTTAAAGTAGACACAGGATTACGGGGTAAGGGCGATTTAAGAACATTAGAATTTAAATTAAAATATACTTTTGGTTTAAAAATACCACGTTGGGCTCGGGTGAGTGGTCCATGACTCGGGGTTGAATTTAGTAAATTTTGGGAAGTGTCGGGACGCGAGACGGGCTGACCAACGAGCGATGGGCTGCCGCCCGAACACGAGGCCAGCGATGGGCG
Source organism: Przewalskia tangutica (assembly GCA_029844215.1). Classification (NCBI taxonomy): domain Eukaryota; kingdom Viridiplantae; phylum Streptophyta; class Magnoliopsida; order Solanales; family Solanaceae; genus Przewalskia; species Przewalskia tangutica. Next base: position 7,739,589 of record CM056718.1, on the reverse strand, counting down.
AGAATGGCTACGGAACTGACGAGTGAGGCGGGCGGGTGGAGAGATGGCCCAATTGCTGGGCCCAGAACGGGGTCATAGATAGTGAGATGAGGACCAGTGGGCAGTGGGCCTACTGGTGCAGATGGGGCGCGGGATGTGTCCGAAAAATGGGGAATTAAATACGGGGATATACCATCATCCAAAAATTATACGAACTAGGCACATGATTATCTACCTTAGCAAATGGGAATTGGAACTCATAAAAAATAACATGATGACTAATAATGATTCGATTAGATGACAAATTGGTGCGCGATTTAATGCACACACTTTAACGCAAGTGCACGTTATCGTGACAAGTAATATAGTCTAGGTAAGACCGAATATCGTCCACAAGGATTAGTGTTCAAGTACCAACTATCTATCTTTTGTTATCTATTTGGTAATCGATATTTGAGTTTGTTGATTATACTAACAATTATAAATACTAATAAACTATTTGTTTACTTCAGTAGTGATGGAAATAGGGCTTCCAAGTCTCCTCAACTATCCGCTTATATTACTTATTAATGCAATGAATTATGGTTCTTCTTCTTTTGGAGTTAGTAGGTTTACTAATTCGTTTTATACTCCCGTTAAGGCTATATAAATACTCAACCCCAGTAGCGCTCCTTTCTACCTTTCGGTGATAAGGATGACTCTATAAGAGGATTAAGACCAAAAACCTAGTTAATCGTCACGCGTCATGCGTGAAATTAGGTGTTTAAACCTCTTATTAACGCTACACAAGTAATTGAGGTATTTTCATCCCCAATCCAACCTATGTCTACCCAACTTACAACATAGTCACAACCTCCTCCTTTCGAAGTTTGATTAGAAATCATATAAATAATGATAATTAGTGATCAATTAATTACCAAGCATTCAAAGCAATTATTGGGTAAATCTCAACAATAAGAAGAACAACCATAAACATGCATCAATTCATAACATAAGGTTCAAGTGATTTGACATGGAAAGCCCTATAATGGAATTAGTTCCTAGCCATTGACATGGAAAGCCTATCCAGGAGAGGTTATCGGCAGCTCAGAGTCAACAGAAGTCGTGCGGATAATCGGCGACGACGCTTGGAGTTCAGCCGACGGTGGTCTTCTTGAGTACCACCGGCGGTGTGACGAGATTCGGAAAACATAGGAAACTTAGCCCGAGGTATTTTGAGCGTTTTCAGGACAATTGGAAGGTAGGCCAAGTTGCCTATAGTTAGCATTGCCGTCCGACGTAGGAGGCAGTATGTCCGGTCTTTCGTGTTGCTATGTTCGGAAAGTATCGGAGATCCATCCAAAGTGTTCCCAGTTAATGATGACCAAGTTGGAGGTAGTAACCCAGAGATTTTGGAAACTGAAGCAGTAACAGAAATGTGGTAAGTTATGAGAAAGAGTTCGAATGTACGAAAGGGGTACGACGAGTATGAGAATAGAGGTGATCATTTCATTGGTAAAGAAAAGGTGCGAAGGGAGTATATTTTAGACCTCGAGTGGGAGCTTTTGTAGTGATGGAGGTGATTCCTCGTGGACTTGGATTAAGTATTTGCGCGTGTGATATTTTGTGGCCAGGTGTGGCAATGGCAACTTGTTATGTTTAGAGGAACTTATCATTATCTGTATCGAGAAGGAACATTCGGGACGAATGTTTCTAAGGAGGGGAGAATGTTATACCCCGTATTTCCAGAGTATGTACGTAGAAAAGTTTGAGCCTTAAAGTTAGGCAAGGACAAAAATTTTGTGCACAACACACGAAAAGAATCGTTTTCCGACGAAACGTCTTCCAAAACTTGCGAAGGGAAAATTCCGGCTATGTCATTTATAATTTTTGCGGATTTTTCCGAGAGATGAAATATTTTGGACCAACGAGAGGGCGACACTTGTCACCCTCTAATTGGCGGACTTGTGGGCGTCAATGGGACGAATTGGAGCCATGGAGTTGGTAGAATATTTTGTGTAGTTGTTGAGCAAGTGGGACCCACAAACACTTGTCCAAATCTTGACCTTACACTTGCCCACCACTTGTCTTGATCTTGGCCATTGGTTGGCCTATAAATACCCCCCTTTGTTGAAGACTTCTTCATCCCAAAAATGTTTTCTAAGTCTTGCAAATCCTCCCCCCTCTTGAAGAGCTCTCGTCCAAGAAGCCTCCCTCCCCTGAGTGGCCCTCGCCGAGACACACACCCCCCCCTACCTTGAGTGGTCTCGTAAATACTACCCCCCCCTTGGTAGAAAATACTCTCCAAGTATAGTTACTATTCCAAAATATCTTGGCCCAAATACCTTGTAGTATTCCAAGGTTACACCTATACTAAAAGCCCAGAAATACTATTATACTTTCCTTCAGTCACAAAAATGAAACCCTAAGGAAAATCTTCACAGTTGGTTGAAGTATTAAGAAGAAGTTGCGTAGAACTTCTAAGGGTTGTTTGGAGCGGGTTGGAGCACCCGGAGTAGGAGCTAAACGTTGCTCAGGATCGACATTAAACTTGGATAATTTTGGGCTTATCGAGGTAAATACTTTTGTCCTTATATTGTAATTGGAAATTACATCTTTGTTGTAACATAGAAATGAATATAAGATTCATAGAAGAGAATTGAATCGTAATAGAAGGATATTACAGAAAGACCGAACCGAAATCGCATCGAGAATATTAAAGTAGAAGTTGATAGACTTATATAACCTTTATAGGTTGAATGTTCTGAGTAGCATGTACTACTTGAAAGGTGGACAAGGCTAGCGGGTTATAGCCGTGTGGAGCGCTTTGCTAATAGTCGATAATCGTCGCGAGGTATGTGATTCTTCCTATCCTCGAGCATGATATTTTAAAAGAATATATATATAGTACGGTAGACGACGTGTGTTAATCGAACGTAGTCAGACGGCAATGTCTTTTGACTTAAGCCTGAATAATAAGAATCTTGAAGTATTTCAAAAGAATTAAGAATCCTTTTTGAAAGAAGAGTAATACTTGGTTTTAAAAGCTTAAGAGTTATACTAGCTTTATGGGAAGTTAGGTATAACGACTTAAGAGTGATAAAAAGAATGGTTTATTGATTTTAGAAGTTAAGAGACTTGATCTTAAAAGATAAGAGACTTGACTTAAATAAATTAAATATGAATTTGTGAAACCTCATTCGTGAGTAATGAGTACTTGGTTTTTAAAAGGAATAATGTTTTACTGATTTCGGAAATCAGAAGAAGTATCGAACAAACCACATCAGCGCTAATAAAGGGAAGTGTATTGACTAATAAAGTATTATTAAAACCAGTAGAAACCTCCATCTGCATAGAAGCTAAGATGAGACAAAATGATGTTACATTTCCTAGATCATGGTTGCTTTAATAAGATTGTTATAAACAAGAATAACCTACTCACATATAAGGCATATGTTTCTCAAATTGTTTAAAAGGAGAATTATATCATTAAGTGATTAAAACTATGAACTACGAAACCTTTCGAAAATGAGAAACTTGAGCAATTGAAATTAGGCAAACTTGAACGTTTGGAAAATAATGTTGTTACGTGATTTTACAAAAGGAAGTGTTTTGGTTTACTTAAAAAAGATAGTCACTCTATTTTTATACTACGGGTATTGTGTGACTTCTGTGAAAGAAACGGATATTTTAAAGAGTTAATGTATGAAGTACTTTGGGGATAAATTCCCGAACTTGTTAACATAAAGTAGAAAGTACCTTGTGTGAAGAACTTGATTGTATTGGTTTGTGATAGCCTTGTAATACTTTCTTGTTGATTTGATAAGTAAACATGTTAGGATCTACGTGTGTTAGTATCTTGTGATGTTGTGAAAGGGGTTATTCTTGTTGTGCTTACGTTGTTAAACTTTAAGCCCGTTAGATCGTTATTATATCACATACCCTCGACTTGTTATACCGAGGGCTTGCCACCCTTGATGCGGTCTATACGGCCTACGCGGTCTATGTGACTACGCGAGCAGCGGTATGCTCGAGATTGATCATTCCGGTGTTTTATCCCGATGCGGGGATGCCTATGCGCGATGCGTGACTATGCGGTCTATTGAGACTATGCGGATCGCGGAGTCCGGGAGGGTACCGGGGTTAGCTACCCCGACGCGGTCTATACGACTACGCGGGTCATGCGCGTGACTATGCGGCCGCGGGAAGTCCAGATTAGGCACGCATAATGATACTATGGGCGATTGGCCTTGCTTCGATCATTAGCGCCTAGAAAAGACCCGATTCTGATATCTATTTCGCTCTTGTTTATGTTGTGGGCGTGAGACCCATAGTTATATTTGAGTGATGGCTTTGGCGTGAGTCCCCGACTTGACATGATCGCTTATTTATCAGGAATCGTAGTTTGGTTATCATACATGTCTCCCGCTTTATATAGACTACTATGATTTCATTTACGATTTTCGCCACATACTTGGTACTGTTGTAATCGACCTCCTTCGGGCCGCGTTCATGCCGCAGTAGAGGTACACCGATGTTGATCCTCGCTTATGTGGTCACGATTCAATGGGAAGCTCCGTTTCTCGAGGCTTATCAGTGGTATAGTCCGTCGCCAGAGTACTTACATTCAGGGTATGGCGGCCCTGTCCCGCCATTGTTATTATAACATACTTAGAGGTCTGTAGTACTGTTGTGGGCAGAGTTGTAAAAAGGGATGTAACTGTTCTAGTTGTTATATATATATATGCCGAACGGAAATTTTCTCGCATAAATCAAGCTGTGATTCTTATTATTTCATGTCTTGTTTTATATTCCGCTGATTACTCTGATGTATGTCTACTTGGGTGCCCGGGTAAGGCACCAGTCACGGGCCCGGGTTCGGGTCGTGACATTTGATTAGAAATCATATAAATAATGATAATTAGTGATCAATTAATTACCAAGCATTCAAAGCAATTATTGGGTAAATCTCAACAATAAGAAGAACAACCATAATCATGCATCAATTCATAACATAAGGTTCAAGTGATTTGACATGAAAAGCCCTATAATAGAATTAGTTCCTAGCCATTGACATGACAAGAACTAATTCAATATCCAACATAAAAACTGAAAGTAAAGTAAAGAAAAGAAAAGAAAATTACTAAGTAAAGGTCTCCATTCTTCAACTCCAAGAAGTCTTGTGTTTATGCAAGAAAGGGAACCCTTAAAAACTGCCTAGGGTTCTCTTTTTATAGCCTCCAAACCGCCCTCAACTTTTTCCTTCAGGCCTGGCCCATAAATCGTCTAAAAACCTGATTTTCCCGCGTCAAGGCCGCTATCGCGGCCGCGCCAAACTTCGTTGCTCGTAATTAGGCGCCGCGCCCGCACTGCTTGCAGAGCGCGCGCGCCTGCAACTTCGAGGCCTTCGATATCGCCGGGCGCTCGCCCTCGTTGGTCGGAGGCGCATGGCCGCCCGCCCGTGCTCGGTTCGCCACTTTCTCGTCTTTTAAGCTCTGGAACCTCCACTTTTGCCCTCTTTTAGATCCTTTTCCGCCAAATAGCAATTTTAACCAATTTGACTCAAAAGAAAGAAAATATATCCTAAGACGACACGTATTTGTACAAAAAGGGATAAAAGACTAACTAAAAACGACTCAAAAAGTGTATATAAAATACACCGATCACAAATCAAGATATTTATAACCACTGTAATTTGACGGATAACTCAAAAAAATACAAGGGGTAGAACGAGCATGAAGTTTGTTAATCATGGTGGATGGAAAGAGTGAATAACATAAGTACCCAAAGCCCCTAAGATGTGAATACTAAAGAGTCTTATTATATAAAATATGTAGAGGGGACGAATATGTCAATTCTTTGGAAAGAAGAATGTTAAGAATATCTGTAGCCATTTGTAGAACATGATGTCAAAAATAGGGGGTACGGAATCATGAACCAATAATGTGCGGATAATGCTATTAATGATACGAATTTTACGTTCAACTTTCTCATTTTGTGAAGACGTACGAGGACAGGAAAAACGAAAATTTATCTCATTTTTAGCACAAAACTCCCCATTGTCATATTCTTTGTCATTATCACATTAAATATTTTTTATTTCCCGCTCGTATTGAGTTCTAATGAAAGCTCTAAATTTTAAGAAGATAAAAAAAACTTGAGATTTTTTCGCTATTGAAAACGTCCATAAAAATTTAGAGTAATCGTCAAGAATAAAACATAATAACGATGACCCATAGAACTAAGAACGGGAGATGTCCATAAATCGCTATGAATAATATCAAAGGGCATTGAAGTATGAGAATTCGAGGCTACAAATGACAACTTAATAATTTTTCCAAGAGAACAAGATTGACAATTTGGAGTACTACGCGTACCCTTACAAGAAATAAGATTGGTTTTATCTAAGACAGACAAAATAGACGATCTCGGATGACCTAGACGAGTATGCCACGAGGAAGGAGTAAGGGAGGCAAATGTAGATGGCAAGGCTTGACTCGAAAGACCAAAACTTGGTGTGATAGGATAAAGATCCCCCGTACTATCACACATCATGAGAGGGTTCCCCGTCTTAAAATCCTTTACCAAAAATCCAAAAGGATTACAATTAACATAAACACAATTATCAGTTGTGAATTTACGGACAGACACCAAATTTTTAATCAATTTTGGGGCATGAAGTGTATTTTTCAAGACAAGTGGTGGATGAGGAGGAGACAAAGTTTTATGACCATAATCACAAATTGGAATTGAATTACCATTCCAACAATTATACCACGATTACTGCTCAAATTGGAATAAGATGAGAGAGTGCCTTGGTCAGATGTCATTGGGTAGTGGTGTTGACACCCAATTTTGTCTCATCTTTACCGATTATTTGTTCGGGTCATCCTTTTATCTTTAATTAATTTTACTATGCTTCTTAGTCTTAAAAATTATCAAAAATTAGTCATTTTAATCTTTTTTCACTAATTACCGCATAATTTTGAAATACCAGATATTATATTTTATAATATAAACAAAATAATTTTAATATCTCAGCATTGACTTTGGTGATTGATTTTCTCGTAATATTTTCATCAATTACCAAATTAATCTTTTTCATATAAATATTACATTTTACTTAAATTAAATATATATATTAAATCTTTTGTACTGTAATTTATGTGTGTGCGCATTTTTTGGAATGAACTAAGATGAAAAAGCTTATTTTAATTAATTAGAAAAATTGGATTAGTTACAAATTAATTCATCATTGTAATTCCCAACCTAAACTCTACCCATTAAACCAACCCAATTCCCATATCAGCAGCCCACACCCTTTATTCCCATTCCCAACCCATAACCCCGAAAACCCGAAGGCCCAATACCCTTTAGCCTATTTTTCGTTCACCCTCCCCAAAATACCCCAAACCAAACCAGCGACCTTTCTCCCTAAATCTCATCAACCCCATCGTCCCTCCCATCACCGACAACACCCATACTTCTGTCCCAAACAACCCCTTTCACTTCACCCACCTCCATGACACAACCCACACCCTTATCCCCTAAAATCCGCGATTTGAACCAATAAATCGTCCAAAAAATCAGACATCTAACAGCTTTATTTCGAATTCAAACCCCATATTTTCACCTATAAAACCCCCATTTATTCTTCATTGAAGGGGGCCGGATTTCAGAAGTATTAAAAACATCTTCTTTTTATCTTTTTACCAAAAAGTTCAAGTGTTGAAGCATAGGATTTTCTGGGCCTTATTGAAGCTTAAAGAACGAAAACTTGCATCATTACTATTAATTTATGTATTTTCTGTTATGTATTTCTTGATTATATTTGTTAATGTTGTTATAAAAGTGTTCAACAGGTTTTAGCTTATCTTGGTAGATTCTGATTATCTAAGTTATTATTAGGTTCATATTTAATATCATAAGCCGAGTATGCTTGTCTAATATCTGATTGTGATATTGATTAATTGAAAGTTTCTATGGTGTCGACAATTTTAGCCGATTGTTCTGTCCAGTATGTCGTTATAATGTTGTTATAAAAGTGTTCAACATGTTTTAGCTTATCTTGGTAGATTCTGATTATCTAAGTTATTATTAGGTTCATATTTAATATCATAAGCCGAGTATGCTTATCTAATATCTTATTGTGATATTGATTAATTGAAAGTTTTTATGGTGTCGACAAGTTTAGCCGATTGTTCTGTCCAGTATGTCGGTTTGAGATCGAGTATCTTGCTCTACCTAGCTAAAAGTGTCATGCCCGTTTAATTGTGGAAATTACTCCCATGTCAATATTTTGCATCTCCCAAGTTATCTCGTACCTTGGTTATCACGTTAAGTCGTTTCACATTAAAATTTTGCACTTATTAGATTAGATCATACTACGCTATGTTACATCCCTGTTTGTATCCATGTCCTAAACTTCCTGTTTAAGAATCCATGTGTTGTTTTGAACCATAAATAATAGTATGTTGTTCTTGTGTAAGATATTCATGTCTACCTCAAGTTGTCCATTGATACTTTGAGTTAAATAATCACTTACATGCCTTGTTATAATCTTGCCCTGCTTATGTTTATCTTGCTTCATGTTCTACTCTCATGGGTTTTCCTTAATACCATGCGCATCTAAGTCATGTCTGTACCTATACAGATTTAATCTTTCCTGAGTGGTTCTGTTTGTATATTGGTCATATATAAAGTCACATTTAAGTCATAGGAGTTCATGTTGCCAATTTTTTATGACCGTCAATTGTTTAACTTCAAACTGAACAACTCTGTCCGTCTTTTCAAAGTTTTATACTGCTTACATAAATCGTATTACATGCTCTGAGATACTTGCTTAAATATCAGTAACCTACAATCATGTTTCGTCTCTACTCTTGTAAGTCCTAAGACCCATTGAGTAACCCATTTGTGTTTGGATCTGAGTCAAACTTAGTAATTAAATACTATATTGTACTTGTATACAAAATGAATGACAACCATTCTTGTTATATAGTCATGTCGAGTTTGCTAAGATGGGGTCACTTAGTTGACATCTGATAGAAATGAGTTTTGAAATCCTAATTTATGTATATTGTGGTGGTCGATATCCATTTTTTGAACTAACACATGCTTAGATTAGTTTCATGCTAAGTTTAAAGTCTATATGATCATTTGCTAACATCTATGCTAAGTTATCTACTTATCTTTATTGGAGGAAAATTACTCTATCTGTTAGTTTGAAAAGGTAGATGAAAAGATCAACCTGCGTTTGCTTTTGTTTGAGTGATCCAATTGCTTTAAGCTAAAATGCTATCTTGTGAACTGGATGTTAAAAAATGTATGGCTGAATCTGCTCGGGTTTGAGATTATAAAGTGTGCTGATAGGTTCTCTTTTGTGTAGTATATCCTTGATATATACCAAGATGTCTGATCAGATATATTCGGGTGTTGTAGGTGTTTGGGCCAACCCATCCCTTCTTTTAAAATCTGAAAAATCACTGGTTGGGTTTAATACTGCCTTGTGGCTGATTTATCCTCCTTCAAGTTTGATAATTATTATATTGGCATGTCTTCCTGTTCTGTGTTTCTGTTATCCGCGCATACATCTTGAAACCCCAATTTATTTGTTAAAATTGTGTGACCACTATTCTATTCCCGTTTGTCCTCTAAACAAACAAAAAAAGTTGATTCATTTGTGTTTAAATTTTATATCAGCGTTTGTTTATTATTTGATAAGACTTGGGAAATTTTGTAATCCTTTTTCTCTTTATTTTATTTTACATGAAACATGTCGGGAACAACGAAAAGTCTCGTTACGAGACTCATTACATCCATGACAAATGAAGGCTTGCATCCACACTTCTCGCATTCTCTGGCCTCGAAACTTTAAAACAAATAGGGTGGAATGATATCGTCATCCGTCCTAGTCGTCGCTCTTAATTCCTTAATTCCGCCACTTTATTTTTATTGCAATTTAATTTTGTAATCCTGTACATTTATTGAAATGCTTAGAATAGTTAGGCCTAGAATTAATAAGGGAAGACAGTTAAATAATTATAAATTCGCCGCTAGTTTATTTATCTTTTAGGCCCGTTATACATGGGTTTTCAAAACATTTTAGTTCGTTTTATGCATCGCATTACAAAAATAATAAGGTTTTCAATTTTCATTATAACTCGAAAAATGATAATCTATTTCTGATATAAAAATCTTTTCTTATTATCAATTGCAAAAAAAAAATGGAAAATTTTCTATAGGTTTACATGTAATACGTATTTTTTTTAGAAAAACAATCTTTCATGCATTTTAAATAGGACCTCATGCAATTTTATGGAAAATATATATACATCTTTCAAATAAATATTTGCACCATCTTTTCTTAACTTTATGTTTTTAAAAACATGTATTTTTAAGCCTAGATTTGATCGGATAATCGCAAGTTAGCGGATCTTAGAGGATGGTTAACCCCTTCCCTTTAGGATAATAAAGAACTCTTACTCAGAATCTTGTATAATTTCGTAGACCTTTAAAATGGAGATCATTTGTAGCATTTTATGCTATTTAAAAGTGTCTTAGTTCACTATAACATTTAGGTGTCGACTCTTTAAAAACGGTGGTTTAACACATGGAATCACCGCAGAGCAACGTTACAGATACCGTTCGAAGCTTCCGTCGAAAATGGAGTGTGACAAGTGGCGCATGTGTCCATGTACCAATTTGAGTTTGGTTGCGTCAAACCAAGCGTGTGCATGGCCGCCTCAATGTCGGTTAAAGTGGGACCCGTTGTGTAATGGGCCTGAGGAGGCTGAGGCCCAAGCACACCGGCTTGCTGCCCCGCCCCAGATGGATGTTGGTATGAGGTTGTTGGACCGCACCGTGGGCGGTGACTATCGGGCCGAAAGAATCGCCGCTGTTATCTTGGCCCATTCGGCTGATCGACCGCCATCGACTAGTGGTCGTTGGGCCACCGTCCGTGCCTGTGGCGAAAGGTGGTGGCCCACTGCTATTGGTGTTGGACCCACTGCTGCATTTGTTACTTGCGGAACCTCATTTACCGCCTCAATTTTTTCTGTTATTTTTACTATTATTTTTACGCCATCTTGAGCACGGTTTTGGTCTGAATTATCAAAAATCCTGGAGAATTTGTAGAGGACGTCATCAATACTACGGGACTAGTTCCGATAGCCACCTTTTTAGCCAAGCCGACTTCTTCCAAGGTAAGCATGGAGCGGGCTTGATAGAACTTTGGGAGAGGATTACTCTGACGAAGAATAGTTCCAATGCCACTATAGGCCTCGGAGAGGCCGACAACCATTTGCAAAACAAGACGATCGTCACTAACAGGCACACCAATATTGCGGAGTTGGTCCGCCAACTCTTTCAACCTTTTGCAATAAGCTGAAACATTTGACAAATTTTCTATGTTGACGTGAAAAAATTCCTGCTCAAGTGTAACAGCTCTGGAGTTCTGATTATCTTAGAATATGTCACGCAGTCTATCCCAAGCAGCATTTGTCGTAGCGTCTGGCTCAATAATCATTTTCAACCGGCCGGTAGAGATACTGGAGTAAATCCACTGAAGTACGATGACATCAAGCGTCGTCCACACCTTTGGATCATCCTCGCGTTTTGGCACCTCAGGATCCGCGGGAATTATGTGATGTATGACTTGATACGAGCGTGCGTGAATCTTGAACAGTTCGTCCCACGTCGCATATAAGACGTTTTCTATTTCAAGAACAAGAAGGATGTGATTCTTGATGTTAGAAACTATAAGGGCAAGATGGAACATGTTCTTTGATGTAGACATATTGATAGAACAATATGTGATTGAGAGATTCGGGAGAAATGATTTTGAAGGGGAGGTACTCTTTTTAATATAATATAGATTAAGCCACTTGTCTTAATATCAACTTAAACTACCCTCTTTTTAATATACTATAGATATAGATAAGAGATATTTTTTTTAAAAAAATATCATCACATTAAATTCTCTAAATTACTTTCTATAACTTTTTTCCAAGAAGGAAACAAATCATCTTGCATATTAATACACCATAGAACACACTATGAGATCTACATTTTAATCTTCTAAAATTTCATCACATTAAATTTTTTAACACTACTTCCCAAAACTTCTCTACCATATTTATACTATAAAAGCCTCAATCACATTGCACCAAAATACACAATTAACATTGAGATCAATTTCAGTAAGGATGAATAAGTTTTTTAATTTTGTTATTTGCTTTTTCCTCATTCTTTCAGGTTTGCCTTTATTTTATTTATTTTTTAAGAATTATTTTTCAGTCTTTATTATCTTTTTTTGTGATAAAAGAAAACAATTATAATTCTTCTTTTCCTGATATGTAATGTTTTCTTGGTTCAATTTTGTGTGCAGTTTTGGAAATAACTCAGGTAAATGCCAAGACATGCATTGTCGAATTGCCTACAAAAGAATGTATCCTTGCTGATTGTCAAAAACAATGTGCACAACAATTCAAAGGTGGAAATGGAATGTGCACTGGTGGTCGAACTTACCCATGTGTCTGTGAATACCCGTGTTAACTTCAATTATTTGAACTCCCTTTTAATGTACCTTTGATTAAGCACAACTATTGGTCTATTAAGAATGAGTATCAATAAATATCATATTCTATTTTAATATCGTCTAAATCACTTTATTGTTGCCTAAGAATAGTTTTTTTTGTTTTCCTTCCGTTGTTGGGCAATGATATAATCGAAAATTTTGCTAAGTATATTCACACTTTGAATACGGCAATCAAACTTGTGCCGCTAAGCTGACTTTGAACATCAGAAGTTCCAGCGGTCGACTCGATTCTTTAAAATTATTTCTCATTATTAAGAAAAGGTAACAACAGATAAAATAAAAGTTTATTTTATAGCAAGAGTAATTAATCATTGTTGTTTCAATGTCAATTTATTCACTTGTCGTGACAATATTTTTCATTGTTCATGTTTTCTGGTAAAAATGATTTCTACCAAAAACGCAGTTAGAGATTTATATTCAAAAATTTAGACCAGTAGGTCGTATTCAATTCGGAATCCCTTTTGATTGGGTCCGAGATTGATTTTTTTTATTTTTTTTAAAACAATCCCGGACTCGCGGCCCGAGGTCTTTTTTATTTATCGAAAATAAAGATACAGGGGGCCCCATAGGGAAAAAAAGAAAAGTACATTGAAAGAAATCACCTACCTGACTAGTCTGACTGAGGCACGCAGACCTCGACTAGGAAGAATGCAGAAAGTAAGAAGATGCCAAAATCAAATAAGTTATGATCATCACCGAGTTTATAACTAACTCTATGATGATATTACATATGATGATGCTAACAAAATGAAAAAATAATATAATACCAAATATATAATCTACCTCCGACTTTATAAAATCTTCAATTTGCAACACCTTTTCTTCTTCTTCTTCTTCTCCCGGGTATTCAAGATACTTGATCATTTTTGTTTGAAGTATTAGATCCTGTCTGTCTCTTTGGATTCTTCCTTGTTGATTGTTTTTGTTGTTGACGTTTCAGATTGACTTTCCATTGTGACATGTTAACAACAGTCAAATCATATCTCTCATTGTCGGCAACCCACTCTCCGATTCTGTCATTATGCTTTTCAGTAATATTTCAAGCATACATGTATTCCATTGTATCCGGAGCCTCTTCTATATCATCCTCTATGTCAGCATCGGACCCACTATAAATGCTAGTCGAACCCACCTCTGTACCATCAAAAAAGTAGTAATTGCAACAACCTTCATCGCAAACTGCAATTTTTGCACCACCTGAAGGTGCATCTTCATCACCCGACTCTTCCGACTCAGTGGTGTACTCTGTTGCATCACTGTCAGTAGATGCATCTTCATAACCTGAGTCTGTGACATTTTCGTCCTCTTCATTTCCATCATCTGCATATTCTAAATTTCCTTCATTTTCTGAAGTATCATCAGTTGCAGGTGCAACAGTTGAAGTTTCAGCAGAGTTTCCATGGCATCAACAGAACCATCAACCACATCCGTGTAAGAGCACATTTTCCAAATAGCTTGCAATGCATACACCATTACCAAAGCAAGAGCATAGTCGCGAACATCGCAGCAGTTCAAAGATCATCGCAGTAGCAACACCTGTTGTGTCTTCAACAATTGCAGTAACACCAGCATGAGCTGCAGCATCAGCTCGACCAACAGCAGCTGCAAACATAGCCCCAGCAACAGCAACCACACATGGTGATGATCCACCAAAGAATAGCCTCACGCAATAACAAAGAACATCGCTACATGCACTTCAAGAAGCAGGGCAAGATCACCTGCACTTCTCACCAAGCAAATGATCAACAACAAAGAAAGATCCCCACCAACCAATGCAGTCAAACCACCACAAACACCAACTCCATCTGCTGCAGCCACAACCACAAAGAAGAATAACAACAAAGATGCGCAACAAAGAGAGTGTTTTGTAGTAGCAACATCTGCAGACACAACAGCAACAACAGCTACATCACCTGTCCCTATTTCTGCATTTTCAGCAACACCAGTAGTGGTCGAGGCTGATGCACCAGTAGTGGTACCAACACCTGCAACAAGAGTACCAATAGCAGTAGAAATAACACCAATACCACATTCTGCATTATCTCTATTACCACTAGCATTAGCAGCACTTGCATGTTTTTGTTTAGAGGTTCTATTCTTGTTTTGGGATAAGTTATTATTTGGTTTGGTTTTGGAAGGTTGTTTTTGAGTTTGAGACTTATTCTTCTTTTGTTTTTTACCGGCAACCACGTGCCAGTCATTTGGATTTTTGGGATTTTGTTCTTTTGGATTTTCGGGTGGATTTGGACTTTGTGGAGTTTCTTTGGAAGGTAAGGGAGGGGTAGGTATCTCCTTTGAGGGTCTCAAAGATGGACTAAGTTTCCAACCATGTACATCATGGCCTTGTAGGCAACACTTAGTACAATACTTAGGAAGGAAATCAAACTCAATTTTGTAAGAGTTATTTTGAATCTCACCATCCTTAACAATTTGGATTTGGAATTGGGTGGGGTGCTCCCTCAATAAATCAACCTCAACTTTGACCCGAGCACAACTTGGTCGAGTCTTGTTCTTAGTAGCCATGTCTACACGTATAGGTCTACCAACAGAAGAGGCAAATGATAATAAGGTAGATTCCTCAAAATAATTGGGCAGCAAATTGGGAAAAGAAATCCATGGCCAAGCTATGTTGGTCTCTTTAGTGGGGTCGAAGTTGACATCCCATTTCATAGAACGCATCGGATGCGGCACGTTCTTCATCTTAATATCAAAAGACCCATTGATAGACATTAGAGCATCGTAGTACTCCTTAATGGAGCATCGAATCAAAATATGTCTACTATGGAGATAACCTATGTTGACATATGCTTTAAGCTTAAGTTGTATAGGTATCCCAGTCCGTAAGAATTCAATGTGTGGCATTCCATGACTAAATTTACCAACTACATCCCATTTCAAGTCTTGCTTAGCAATCAAAACATTTATTTCTGATTCCTCAAAAGAGAATGTTGGTTCACCATGCAAGTATGTTACCTGTTTAGGTGCTAACGGAGGTGGTATTTGACTTTTCTGAGCTGCGGTGTGACACGCTGGTCCAGCTGCCGAAATGATGATTGGAGAACTTGAGCAAACTGAATTCCAGGTGGTAGACCAGCCTGCGCTGCCGCCAGTGGTGGTGTCACCGCCGCTGGACCGCCACTGGTTGCCGGAAGTGTTCGCAAAAAAAACTCCATTTTGATCCAAAGTCAATGAATTGTTGCATTGGGGCTGTTGTAGAATTGGAAATTCAGTGGAGAATGACTGGACAACCTCAACGGGAGGCTGCCCAGTCGTCGTTGCTGCCAAGGATGCTGGCAGCGAAGCTTCTTCACTCAACAATGGTGAAATTTAAAATCCTAAGAATTAAGGCTCGTGGTTGGTTGCCAATTGTAGCCAAGATCAACACGAACTCAGAGCCACCACCCACGACCTTCAATTGTACCTGAGTCTACCAGAATTAGCCAAACACCGATCGAAAAATTGAAATGGTCGACCCGTCGATTGGAGTTGAATTGAGGAGGGTGGATGGGTGCAAAATGTCAGCAATGTGATGGCGAAGCTACTGAGACTAGCCTCGACCGTCGACTCAAGCTGTGGTGGCCGGAAAAGTCAAAGCGGCGGCTAGGGTTTTGTAGAAATCGATTTGGTCGATTTGGAGTTTGGGGATGAATCGAAGCTCATTGGTGGTATAGAAAGAACGTATAAGTGATGGTGGTCACGGTGGTGTTACTCACCTCCGTCGATTCAAGCCCAATTTGTCGGAAATGCCAAAAATCGATCGGAAAACTGGGCAGTTTTTCGATCTGATATTGCTGGCGTTGTAGGTTGAATCGATGGTGGTGGTTGGTATGGAAATGACGGGTTCGACGAGACGAAGGTAATGGTACCAACCTTGTCCCCGTTGGATTAGTGAATCGGCCGGAATTTGAGAAAAATCGTCGGTAACACTGTTCACGTATGAAAATCACCGAAATTTATCTGAGCTCAATTATACTTGCATGGACGAATTGTGTGGTCGCACCATGAAAGCAATATACGAACCAATTAAGAAGAAAGGAAAAGATATTTGTCCAAGCTTTTCAATGTCGGGGATTGATATTTAGGTTACAGATATATGGAAAAAAATACTTGTAAAAATAAGCAAGTAAAGAAAAATAGTTGATTTGTTCTGAAAATAAATTATGAATTGAATGAGAGACAAAGATGAGAATAGTGTATTAGCTTGAGAGAGATCTGAGTTAAAAGTGTGTGCTTATAGAGAATAACATATGTCTCTCTTCTCTTCTAAGTCTTACATATATAAGATAAAACTTAGACTATTATAACTCCAGGGATTTATGGCGACGTGAGCATACTAACGTCACTACATCCACGCGCGCGACAATACTCTGAAGGTAGACTGATGTGACAAGAGCTGTTGGTAGTGAGAGGCAGTTGTGAAGATCCGTTAGAATTTTCGGAACCACAAACTTCTCATTTACACTTAATGCCTTTGGGTGCTTTTCTACTCAATACAGATAGTCCCTTAATTTCTGAACTTTTTGAGCTTCGAGGGACTGGGAAGTGGAAGAACCTGTCAACCGTCATCTCATAGTTCGATGTACTTAAGGGATAGCACACTGATTCAGTTGTCCATCATCCTTTCACATGTCGTCCCATGGAATTACATGTTTTGCTACTCGTCGCATCCGTCGACATTCCGCAGAGGGAATGAGCATTGTAATGATGGTTTGATTTTCTTTTCAATTGTTACCTCTTCTTTATCTTCACCTCTACTATAAAGATTCCACCAATTCCTTTTGTTCCTTTGACGATCCACTCTTCAAAAACATCCAACCATTATTCCCTTGTCTTTTTCGACCTAATCTCCATCACCATGTCTTCAATTTTTTTGGTCGACCACGGTGCAACCACACGGGCTTGGAGCTTGGCAGGGGGTGATTCAAACGTCTCTATCCACAAAGTTCCCATCTTGAACTCTTTTTTGGCAATTGTCGGTACGTCGAGGAAGAAAAAACCAAGGGCTTCTTCTTCCGTCTGACAGATCAATGCCTACATCCCTAGTCATTTGTCTTCTTTGATGGATCTCAAGAATTACCCAATCTCTATGAAGTCAAAACGGTCTCGGCTAGCGAACTCATATAAATCTATCGTGACTTCCCATTATCTGAACTGGGTAAAGATGGAATGTGGCTAGAGCGATACAGAAGTATTTCTCCCCATGGAAGGGGAGAATATTACTTCTTATAGGTAGGGTATTCCTTCGTATATATGTATCTATTTTCCTTCCGGTTGGATAAGCTTATCAACCCTGTTATTTTAGAGTTCTTCCAGAGATATGATGTTTGCCTGGCCCAAATTGATTCGACTTTTTGGATGAACGTTGCATGTCTCTGATACCCTTTCTTCTCAAGTGGATGAGGATTTCACCTCGCTCACCCAATTCACATATATTCTCCTATGATTTTCAAAGCGGGTGTTATTAATCTATCTCATTGGGGTCAGAATGCCTTGATTGGCTGCACTGATAGTGACTCCAATCGAGGATGGACGAAGAGATATGTCATTATCGTGATGGGCGACCTGGTCAAGCCACTACAGGCACCTATCTCGGAGCAATAGAAGTGTGACTGTAAGTACTCTATTTAGGCTTGCCTTCATTGTTTTGCCTTTATTAGTCACCATATCTGACTATTTTCCTTTTTTCTCCACTAATCGTGGTATGGACTTTGGAACTCATGCCGGGTTTGTCCTGTTGGGTCCAAAAAATCTTGGACTATGCTCCCTCTTCCCTCTGGACATCCCAGGAGATTACACTGAAGCGTAATTGTAAAGGAAAAAATAACTGCATTCTGAAGGGGGCATCCATCCGAGCGCATATGAAGGTTAGTAAGGATCCGAATGCGGCCCTTCAACAAATAAAAAATGTTGTTTCTCAGTTTGGTCAAGGCTAAGAGGCCGAAGATTCTACCAGATTCAAAATGCCATTGTCTCATTCTTCTCTTTCCCTGGTAAAAAAGGTCGAATCGGATGATGTGGAGCTAGATGCCTAGAAGTCTCCCCTAGCTACTCAAATTACGGATATGGTAGCCATTGATCTAGCATCTAATGTTAGTGGAGAAGAGGATCCTATTTTAGAGCCTACCCCTCGAAGGGCTGATAAACTTGATGCCGTTGCTACCGATATTTTTAGGGAAATGGATATGTCTGATAAACTAAACTTCTACCCTCCTTTCTCCTTTGTTCCTGGCCAGATTGATGGTGTGGCTGCAGGACTGACCCCTATCCCTTGTATTACATCATCATCACAGGCTTTCCCTACATCAGCTTCTCAAAAGCGAGTCCTCACCCCTCAAGGTACCATGCCTAGAGGTGGTACTGAGGGTCCAAATGTGAGAGCATGCAACGAGGGCCCGCTGAGCTCCTATAGGTCCAGGCTAGTGGACACTTATCCTTCCCTGATCCGTAATCACATATCTCGTCAGCAAGTCACTTTGATTATACCGTAGGAATGCATCCTTATTTCGAGGTCATTAGGGGTGGCCAATTACGTGTGGCCTTTGGCGAACGAGAGGGATAAGGAGAAAATGGTGAGGGTCTCTGGCGACTGTTTGCTAATTATCGGGGCTCATGCGGTCACGCAGGTGTGCTTTCTTCTTACTTCCTAACCTACTTCCTATGTCTTCGCATTGTGACACCCTATTTCCTGAATTTATTATTTCCTTAGGTGAGTTTTCTCACTATGGAAGGCTTTCAATGGAAATTGCTAAAGAAAGGGACAGGATGCTAGAGTGTTAGTCATTATAGGAAAGGGTCTAGAACCGGTTCTAGAGAGTTATATTATATCTGTTGAGAATATGGAAGCCAAGTTGGCTCAGTTAGAGAAAGACATGAAGGTTTATTGTGAAGAGGCTATGAGATTCGATAAGGGGCTTCTGGACCTCCAGAGAAAGTGGGTTGAGAACCAGGAGCATTTTGCCAGCATAGTTAAGAGGGAAACCGAGATGACTGAGTGACTTCGAATTATGGAGGTTAGCTCGAGGCCTGTCAGAGGGATAAGGTTTTCTCCAAAAGGGACATGAGGGTACTGGAGGGAAAGCATGAGAGTTTATCAACTCATTATGATAAGCAGGTCAAATGCAATAAAAGCCTGACCAATAACAATGTTTTTCTTTGGGAGGCTTTGGAAAATGTCAGTACGACTGGTATGGATGCCCAAATTCAGTAGATAAAGCTGAATTTTATTCTTAAAAAGACCCATGTTATGTACTAAGCTCGTCGACAAATTCTCCAGGAGGTTTGAGAGGGCTTGATAAATGTAGACACAACCTTGGTTGATGATTTAAGGGTTGATGGAAGCATTTATGAAGCTTTTCCTGTGTGTGCCCCATCCTTGGACCTTTCTTCCTCTTCGGATGATGAGAGTTGGTCATATGGGGGCGAATGAGAGACCCTGTCTAAGTATGAGGTGCATTCCCCCGAGGATCCCATGGATGAAAGCATGAGCAAAAAAGGAAAATGAGTGGTGACCTCTCATGGGAGCCCTTCTATAGCTCTAGAAGCGAGAGGAGATGGTGCAACGATGGCCCTCTGAAGGATCCTTCGGTTGTTGTTCCCTCGAAGACGCATGCCCCCATTGGAAATTCTGACGCTCAAATTGCCGAAGCTTGACCTTTATACTCCATGCGCGGGGCTTTTTCAAAGTTTTTGGCCTCTTTTGGTAGACAATTTATTTTGTATTTGTGGATACTGCTCGTGCTTTCTGGGCCCCTTTTGCATTCTTTTTAGTAACAATGTTTTTCTGCTTGTTTTTTAATTACCGAGTTTCTTGTATCAAATTTCCTGAAGTCCCATATGGGAGGCATTTGATTTATTAGTTGTCACTCTAGTTATGTTGGTATTCTTTGTGGTCAGATGCGTTAATTATCCGATCCTTTGAAATGAAGCAGTTCAACCATAGAGATCCTTCTACCAAAGGACCCCATCATCAGGACTATGCTCTATAGCAAATTTGAATGCTTGTGTTTAAGTTCCGCGATGTGTATTTTTATTTCTTCATATCATATACGGGGCTTTGAGCAATCGCTTCCCCCAATCCGGTAATATTACTTCCGACTGTATATTTTATTATTAGGAATTTAAATCATCTAATTTATAATAAAAAGAGGGACCCCATTTGTTTAGTGCCGACGAGGAGGATGTCTCGACCTTGCCTTATATTGACATAAGGTTATGTTTCCTTCATGCTCTGAGGCTAATAGGTTGTGTCGTGTGTTTGAGGTATATATTATCGGATCTATGAGGACGCATTCGTACCAACAACATTAGAGTGTACGGAGCTTTTAAAGCAAGCCTATTTTTATACATTCCATTCAATATTCAGACATGAATACATGCTTATTTTTTATAAAACTTAAAAAAGTACAAGGAAAGGACATGGCCTTTAGCCCCAGTAGCTAGGAGAAAATTGTTTCTCTTTGCGTTTGATTCTCTAGGATGAGTTCTTCTAAGTAATACGTTTTTCAGTTGTTGCCTCGTTAAAAACCTTGCCAACAAAAAACTCATTTGGGAAAAAAGTCGGTCACGAAAAAGAGTGCAACACACATTTTTTTATCTTTCCTTCATCGTCTTTAGGGTCAGTCCTAGTCTTAATGCCAGGACCAATCCTACGATCATAAAAGGCTATGAAAAACATAAAAAGTAAAAGGTTCATACCTCTGGATTTTTAGGGTTGTATCATGGGGATGAAATCAACCACAAACTATGGTAGGATCAGCGTCTGTATCACTAATTAAAGTTGATAGGTCAAATCATATTTGCTTATCTCTACTGATTATTTTGACAGTCGACTCGTAATATTATCCCCATGCAATAATACCTATAATGGGGTGTCGGTCACGACGGTTACTGGATGATATTGGAAATACGGTCGCAGCTTTTGTGTGGCGGCGATGAGGACCAGGGCCAATTTTGTTGTGTTCGAATATTGTGACTCAACCTCGATAAGCGTCTTACTGGCATAATACATGGAGAATTTCTTTTCCTTTTCTTTCGCACGAGGGCGACACTGATTGACACAGTTTAGATAGTGACATAGGTGAGAAATCTCTCTTTCTTTTTAGGCTTCGTCATTACATAAGGGCTAGATAAGTAAGCCTTGAGGTATCGCAAGCTTTGATTACACTCTTGTGTCCACACGAAGAATGTTCCTTCTTTATAAGTTTGAAAAATTCATGACATCGATCTGTCAATCGTGATATGAATCTTCCCAGGGTTGTCACCTTTTCAGCCAGCCTTTGTACCATTTTAACATTGTCCAGTGCATATGGAATTGACTGGATAACTTTACTTTATATGGTTTCATCTTGATGCCACGACCAGAGATGAGGAAACCCAAAAACTTCCTAGATTTGACTCTAAAGGCACACTTTTTCAATTTTAGTTTCATGTTGTGACATCATAAGACGTCGAATATTTCAGCCAAGGAATCCAAGTGAGTCTCAGCTTCTCCGAACTTGACCAATATATCATCAATGTAAACCTCAATAGTACAACTAATTTTCTTTTTGAAGACTTTTTTACCAACCTCTGGTAGGTGTGTCACACCCTTTTTCGACCGCGACATTCGTCAGCGAGTCCTGCTTATTTAAAATAATTAAAAAGTTCTAAAAGGTGCTAAATGCTAAAAGGGTTCGCGGAGTTGCCACCTAATTAGTTTGGGTGAATTAGGACACATAAATGTTAACTAAGTCCAGTCAACACTAACTCCATTTAAATAGTCTGCTAAACTATGTGAGATTCTGGGCAAGGATTCTTTATTAATCTAGAGGAAAGGGGTTAAACATCCTCTAAGATCTGCTAACTTGCGGATATCAGTTCAAACCTATGTTATTATTATGTTAAAGATAAATGCATGTTTAAAAATAGGCCTAGCATGTAAAGTGTCTAAAATGATTTTTCTATATGAATGTAAATAAGAGAATTTATGAGAAAATTGATTAGGAA
Organism: Przewalskia tangutica; assembly: GCA_029844215.1. Taxonomy (NCBI): domain Eukaryota; kingdom Viridiplantae; phylum Streptophyta; class Magnoliopsida; order Solanales; family Solanaceae; genus Przewalskia; species Przewalskia tangutica. The sequence continues at coordinate 7,717,049 of CM056718.1, read as the reverse complement.
TATAATATTCTAGCTACGTGAGAATGATTATGCGAGTAAAAATTATTAAGTGATTTAGTATAACTTAAACAATGCATGGCTAGCCTAAAATAATTAACTTAAAGGGAAGAGAATTTCTAGCACTAAATTGCTTTCTAATATATTGATTCAAAATTTAACTATTCTAAGTATTCTACTAATTAGTGTAGCGTTAGACAAATAATTTACAACAAATAAATGAGAGGCAGGGAGGAAATAATAATAACTCGGAGGAGTGGCGGTGTCATTCCGCCTGTAGCTTTGGAATTTCTGATGCGGATGTGAATGCAGATAGACGTGGGTCTTCATTTGTTGTAGCTCGTGATGAGTCTCGTAGTGAGACTCTTCGTTTGCTCCGATGCATTTCATGTAAAAAAATAATAAATAATAAGGATTAGTATATATTATGAAACTCATCACGTAATAAGTAATTATTGACATAAAATTTAAACACAAGAATCGTTTTATTTTCAGTCCGAGAGGCAAACAAGCTTCCAAAATAACAGTCAAACAACTTTAAACAAACTGACCAATCTATCTTAGCATACCCATAACCAATTAAATACACAATAATATTCCTACTTAAAAGCGCAGATCCCAGGACTCTACTGAATGCATATTCCAATCCATTTTTCTAAAACAAAGTTTTAGCATGCCCACAATCACTAAAAACCAGAATAGGTAAGGTATACAAAGGATACTTATGATGTATTTAAGAACATACCGAGGTATATTATATACAACTGATGCATACCATAGTATGTATACCCTGTATACTTCAAAATATATCATTGCAGGTATACAAAAATAACAGACTACAAGGAGATGACAAGTTGGAGAACATATCAATTTATGAGGCTTTGAATACCAATACAACAGTTTCGTGTTCCATACTAACACATGAATACACTTTCGTTCAAGAAAGTTAATACCGATACACAAACGATTCAAGACACGTATAAAAAATAAACTTAAGGATCCCATCCCAAATCAAATATATCCCAACCATTGAACAGTATTGGCCATCGGTGAGGACACTTTAATACCCCATATCCTATTTTCTAACGCAAATGATTACCTGAAGCATAAACATATTTCCTGATTTAATGAGCGAAACACAGACTCAGGTAAACTAAAGCAAAACAATTCGACGTCACATTTTAACCATTACCTAACTAAATATGATTTAGCACAGGGAACACATAAGACAGAGCATAAAACATAGAAGTAAACTAGGACTTAGAGGAATTTAATTTTAACTTCTCCGGGCAGCGAACCGAGGCAACGTATCAAGTCGTCGATCCACTCGGAGTGTATTGATATGCGAATGAAAAAGGCAGAGATTTTGCTTGGGGTGGTTTCTGGTTCTTAATTGGTATTGAGAAAAAAAGGGTTTGAGGATTTAGATTATTGCTGTTAGACTACTGTTTCTTCGATGTCTACCGATTCTTTACTGCCTCACTGCTATTTTTTCAGATTTCTTACTGATGTTCCCATGGATTCTTCACTGCGGGTCTGCTCCTCTTGATTTGAATGTTGGTTGGGTTTTTATAGTCTCAATTTTAGATTCCAATTTATGGTAAGTTATTGGTACGATTTTTGGGGTGATTTGGACAGATTTTGGTGCTTATTCGATTGACTCTTTACCCAAAATAAGTGTTCATTCGAATTGGGGTAATTAAGGAGTTGTCTTATACGATTTGGACAATTTTGGTGCTTTATGGTATATTTCGAAGTGTAATATTTGGTATATAATTCGAGTGGTAATTTGAGAAAGATTTGAGGAATTTTGGTTGTGGTCAATGACTTGGACGATTTTTGGTAAGTTCAAAGGCGTTAGCTTAGTTCGAGATTAGGTTTAGGTTAGTATTTTTATTTGTGTATGTAGGTTAGGGATGAAGAAGGTAAAATAGGTTGGGCTTTAGGTGTGGCCGACTGCTCAGCGAGGAGTTGGGTTGTTGGGATTTAATGGGTATTAGGCTAATAGTTTGGGTAATATTTTATTTATTATGTTGGGTAGGATTTAGTTAGTGGTAATTAAGTGGGGTTTAAATTATTTATAAAATTGCTTTAAATATTATTAAAATGACAAATGCGGATATGATATTTAAGGATTGCTTAATGTTTTTTTTATAAATGTGACGCTATTATTAAATTATTTATTTATTTATTATTATTAAAATGCTAAATACGGACATAATATTTATGGAGTGCTTAATTATTGAATTACTTATTTATGTGTTTATGCATATGTTATTATTGTTAAAATTATTAAGATTATTCTAAAAAATTAGTGTAATTTTATGATTAATGATTGGACGAGAGAGTCATAATTGGGTGTAAACAACTTGTCCCTCTTTGTATGGAGATGATGAAAGAGTCTTCAGACAAAAACGTTGGCTTATAGCCAATTTTGTCTCTATCCTCGGAATTAAAGCAAAGATTAAGAAAAAAAAGGCAAATGTTGACTCAAAAATTGGCTCAGTGTCACATTATGATGTCGCTGGGTAAAAAATAAGGCACGACTGACAAGCGGGCTGGCATAGACTCAAAAACTGTCCCAGTATTGAATTATGATGACACTGGATGCTATGGTGACACTCTCAAAACATGGCTGACGCTAAAAAAACTGTCCCAATGTCGGATTATGATGACACTTGGTTATGGGTGTCAGAAAATTAAGAAAGGACTGACAAATGGGCTGACACAAAAATTAAAATTTGTCTCAGTGTCGAGTTTGACGACACTGGGTTATTGGTGACGTGGGATGATAGGGAGAGTGGACCGACGCTTGAGGCCGCTTCTGTCATTTGTTGGAAGGCTGCCTCCCCAACAAATTGTCCCGGTTCACTGTAAGAGAAAAATCCACGTTGTGCTCCTACATGCTAAAGCTTAAGCAAACGGTTAGTGCATAGCTGTTAAAGCAAAAATGATAAAGCATGGATATATAAGAAATATGATTCTGAGAGTAGAGATGTTATCATGGGTTGCGTGCTGGAGATGTTGTTGACGGTGTTCTTGCGTTAATGTGGTATTGCCAATGCTGAGATATCATTCTTGCGTGGATATGCTGCCATATTGAATGCGGATATGTTGTCATTGCATAGATGTGTTGCAACTGCTCCTGTAAATTGAGGATCTTGTTGGCTAAAGCTCAAGAAGAAATTAGTGCGTAACTGCTAAGATAAAATAGTAAAGCATGAATATAAGGTAGGTAAGAATATCGTCATGTGTAATGCAACGCCGACGTTGTTGACGGCACCATTATGTCGAAGTAATGTTATGAATGCTGAGATGTGTTGAATGATGCGAATGCTGATGGCGTCATGGTATTGACGATGCTGATGGCATCATGATGTTGACGTGGTGATGGCATCATGGTATTGACGATACTGATGGCTGTCGCGCCCGATTTCGACCGCGACTTTCTAAAAGCGAACCCTGCTTAGTAAAATGTTAGAAAAATAAATAATAAAATGCTAAAAGAAAGTTGAAGTGTTAAAGAAGTGTTTAAAAAAAATGCTAAAGGGTTCGCGGAGTCGCCACCTAATTAATTTGGGTGAATTAGGACACCTAAATGTTAACTAATTTAAAGTAAACATTAACTCCATTTAATGGTCTGCTAAACTTAATGAGATTCTGGGTAAGGGTTCTTTATTATCCTAAAGGGAAGGGGTTAGGCACCCTAAAGGATCCGCTAACTTTCGGTTGTCCTGCCAAACCTAGGGTTAATTATTATGCTAGAAAAGGGTGTATTTAAAAACGTTTAAGCGGAAGAGTATAAGACATACTTTCTAAAATATTTTTGCAATGTTTATATAGAAAAGTCAAGGTCAGTTTTGAAAACTGTGCAATTAGGATGCCTAGGTACTATATTAGCTATAGGCATAATGCAAGTATTCCTTCACCTAAGGGGTATGTGTTGCTTAGCATGAGAATATAACATTGTTGTGATAAAAGCAGTATTTTCTATTATGTATTAATAGGAAATTATACTACGATTTTAAGAACATCTAGGCAAATAATATTCCTACTTATTATGCAAGTGTAGGGTGTTAAGTGATGTATTATAACTATTAAACAAGGCGAGGCGAGCTTAAAGTAAGTCAAACTAATTCCTAACTATTGATTCAAGGTTTAATTATTCTAAATGATAATTAATGTAGCGTTAGACATATAATTTACAACAAATAAATGAATGGGGGGGGGTAGAAAATAATTAAATGGACTCGAGGAATAGCGATGTCTTCGCTCGCGCTTTGGAATTCCGATGCGGATAGAGAAATGCACATAGATGCGGGTGTTAATTTGCCACGATGAGTCTCGCCATGAGACTTTTTGTTGCTCCGGTGCGTTTCATGTAAAAAAGAAAAGGTAAGGATTAGTATATGTCTCAAACTTTATCAAATAATAAATGCACATTGATATAGGATTTAACACATTGAAATCATTTCATTTCAAGAGAAAAGGGACCGAGACAGTAAAGTTCCAGATTATGAAAATATGTTGGCCCACACATACACGTAACTTAAAATATATGCAGAGGTTAAAGTTTTCAATCAAATACCAGAGACATTACGAATTTAAGCAAATTTAAACAGGAGACAGATATTAAATCGGGAGGCTCATATCGAATGGCGATCAAGCCGTTAAGTTGACGGGCTTAGCCCAATTGTCCGCTGATATGCGGAAGACAGCGAGGAAATGTAACGCAGAGGGACCAGGCCCAAAGTCATATGCCAAACATGAGTCTGATATACTGGCCATATGATTTGTATATTCTACATATATTAAATGTATTTTTGATTCAGGACAGACAAACATTAGTACACTCTTAATAGGCGATCTGGATAGGGACATAACTGATTAAGTAAAAGTCCTAAGTTTAAGTGATGCACTAGACCTTTCACTCACTTAAGCAGTTTGACACCATATTATATGACTGTAATCAAGATGGCATGCAACAGAGGGAGGGGAATTCAAATGCGGGATGTTTGATACAAGCATTATTTAGGTTGCACAATAGATTGACATGGCACAAAATGTAGCTTGAAAGAATATTGGTAGGCTCAGTTTTTCATCACTTAAACAGAGAATAAATTCAGAGTCAGTAAGCATGATGAGCCACTGCCAGAGAGACTATTTGATACACCTAATCAATTTGACAAAAGTAGGCACAGACTCCTATTCTTACTGTTTGCTGAAATGTTTCATAATATGGTAATGTGCAGTACAGTGGGCTAAAGAAATGGTTGCAGGTCATGCCCCAGTACATATTGATGTTAGGAAATAGTGCAAGCAATGGCCCAAACAATTACTTGGGGATAGACAACCACAAATACAAACATGAACTGAATAGACACAACTAATCCCGACAAGGAGCTTTCACATGTTTTGCCCATAAGCAATCAAACAAGGATAAAGAAAAAAAACAATGCCATACGTAAGGAAACTTTCAGGTACATAGACTTCTGGCTAGACCAGTAAACATTTGGAGCAGATCTACTAACTCGCAAATCAGGATAGACACGTAAAGGAGCTACGCGAATACGTATTTGAGTCTGTAAATTAGTTAAAATTATCATGCCTTTATGTGTCCTTAAATACATCTAGACTTGCGAATGTATTACTACAGACCTGTAGATGAACACGACATCAGTCCCAGATGGTACTTCAGATATACAAAATCGCTTTAACATAAGTTGCACATACAGCATCTCAGAACAAATTTAATAGGATCAAAATAATTTCAAATAGACTCCAAACGACAGCCGATTCCTTCAGTCATATGCGCGTATACACAACAAATGCTAATTCAGACCTGAACATGTTTGCAATCACAAACCCGAATTTTGGTGGAAATCTATATTAACCGAACAGCTTTCACAGTCGACTCAGCATACATAACAAACATTAATATCGCTTAGTATATGCGTATCATACACACGAATAGCCAAACGAAATCCAAACAAAAGGGTGATGAATTTACCTTCTCCGGGCAGCGAACCGAGGCAGCATATCAAGTCGTCGGTCCACTCGACGGATTATTGCGATGTGATTGAAAGAGGAATGAAACTTTTACCTGGTTCCTGAGTAGTATTGCGAAAACGAAATGCTTTTTGTTTTAACTCTGTTCTTGCTGCTTCCCTAACGATGTCTGCTGATTGGGTTCTTAAATGTGCTCGACTGATGCCCCTTTCGTTCTATTGCATGTGCCTTTTTATAGCCCTCCTTTGGGTTCTAAGTTTGGTAAACCTTAAAGGCTGATTTTGGGTATCTCCTACCATAATAGGTGTTGATTTGGTATTGATTTGTGCGATTTTAACAGGTAAGGTAAAGATTCTTGAGGGATTTCGCACAGATTATGGTAAGAAAATCGTTGGAGAAAGGGTGTGTGTGGGTAAGGAAGGTAAGGGAGCCGGATTTTCAGCCGAAAATCCGGCGAGAATAAAGGGTGATGGATGAAGGCGGCGATTGCAGGGGTTCTTAGGTTTTGTGTGAGGTTCAGTCGACAGGGGGGGAAATGAAGGTGAAGAGGGCTGATGTTTTGTGGGCTTCTGATTTTGTTTTTGTAAAGGGGTGTGTTTGGAGAGAAGGGGAGTAGACGGGCTTGGGCGTGCTGGGCCTCTGGGTTATAAGGGAAAAGGTTTGGGCTGGGTAGTTAAATTAGGGTATTAGTTTTAAGTAGGTATTTAATTAGGAGTTAATTAATTAATGGTAAATTAAACTATTTAAATTGTAATTAGATTATTTAGGTGCTTTATTAGTCTAAGCTATTATTATAATAATAAATACGGGTGTGCTAATTAATTAGTTCTTAATGTTTATAATGCGATGCCGTTATTAGAACTTATTAAATAAAAAATGAGTTATTTAAATGCTACATGCGGACGGGACTTCTTAATTCTTTTTATGAATGTTATTATTAAAACGTGTGGGTTAGATTGTTATTTTATGTATTTATTATTTATTATTAAGAATTATGACATGGCTTAATGAGCGCGAGACTCTAAGTGCGTAATTTTCTACGTAAGACGCGGTGCCATTATTAAATTATTTATTTATGCTTGTATTAACGTTTTATTGTTGCATTTTATTATAAAAATCATAAAAATTATTTTTTGCAAAATTAGTGTAATTTTGTAGCTATTGTCTGGACGGGAGGGTCAAAATTGGGTGTCAACAGTTGTCCCTCTTTGTATGGAGATGATGGAAGAATCTTCGGACAAAGACGTTGACTCATAGCCAATTTTGTCTCAACCCTCAGAACTAGAATGTTGGGCAATTAGGCAAGGGTGACGCAAAAATCAAAATTGTCCCAGTGTCGAGTTATGGCGACACTGGGCTACCATGGTCAAAATACCAAGGCGGGGGCTAATGCGGACTCAAAATTGTCCCAGTGTCGAGTTATGACGACACTGGGCTACCATGGTCAAAACACCAAGGTGGGCTAACGTGGACTCAAAATTTGTCCCAGTGTCGAGTTATGATGACACTGGGCTACCATGGTCAAAATACCAAGGCGGGGGCTAATGCGGACTCAAAATTGTCCCAGTGTCGAGTTATGACGACACTGAGCTACCATGGTCAAAACACCAATGTGGGCTAACGTGGACTCAAAATTTGTCCCAGTGTCGAGTTATGATGACACTGGGCTATGGTGCAAAAAAGAAAAGAAATAAAAATAACTGGCTTGAACCTGGGGTGTACTGCTATGGCTTATGGTGCTGTGGAATGAGTGGACCGACGCTTGAGGCCGCTTCTGCCATTTGTTTGGAAGGTTGGCCCCCCAACAAATTGCCCCGGTTCGCTGTAAGAGAAAATCCACGTTGTGCTCCATCTTTTGCAGTTCCTGTAGATTGAAGCTAAGATAGAAGCATTAGTGCATAACTGTCAAAACAAAACAATGTAAGAATGTGAATTTGTGTTGTGGTTGTAGTCAGATTGTATATACTATATAATGAAATGATGTGATGATACGCCGTCTTGTATAGACGAGATGCAGATGATGCCTTGTATGGGCGCTGTCGTCGAAATGCAAATGTTCGTCGTTGTGTAGACGAAATGCAAATGACGCCTTGTATGGGCGTTGTCGTCGTTGTATAGACGAAATGCGAGTGTTCGTCGTTGTATGGACGAGATGCAAATGACGCCTCCTAGGGCATAGATAAAAATTGTTATATATATGGAGTTGTGTCGTAATTCATGCGTAATCAAAACTAGATGAAATAATTAAAGTGTAAATGATGTAGCCTGTGGTAGACTTGTTGTAGTTTGACTTTGTGAGCGAATCTGTTGTATTGGAATGTTGCTATTGGCGTCGTTTTCGGACTTGGCGTCGTTTTTGGACTTGTCGTTGTTGCCTCGACGTGTTGCTGCTGCCCCTGTAGACTAAAGCTCAAGAAAGAGTTAGTGCATAACTGCTAAGACAGAATAATAATAAAGCATGAGATGAGAAAAATGCAATTTTGAGAACCGAGAAAATCGTCCCTGCGTAGATGTGATATGTTGATGATGGCGTCGCTTTCGGGCTTGGCGTCGTTTTCGGACTTGGCGTCGTTTTGGACTTGGCGTCATTTTCGGACTTGTCGTCGTTTTCGGACGTGGCGTCGTTTTCGGACGTGGAGTCGTTTTCGGACTCGACGTCGTTTTCGGACGTGGCGTCGTTTTCGGACTTAGCGTCGTTTTCGGACGCGTCGTTTTCGGACGTGGCGTCGTTTTCGGACGTGGAGTCGTTTTCGGACGTGGCGTCGTTTTCGGACTAGGCGTCGTTTTCGGACGCGGAGTCATTTTCGGACGCGGAGTCGTTTTCGGACTCGACGTCGTTTTCGGACGTGGCGTCGTTTTCGGACGCGGAGTCGTTTTCGGACTCGGAGTCATTTTCGGACTCGACGTCGTTTTCGGACTGGGCGTCGTTTTCGGACGCGGAGTCGTTTTCGGACTCGGAGTCGTTTTCGGACCGGGCGTCGTTTTCGGACGTGGCGTCGTTTTCGGACGTGGCGTCGTTTTCGGACGTGTTGTTGATGCTCCTGTATAATAAATGCTCCTGCAAGCTAAGCTTGAGAAAAATTAGTGTATAACTGGTAAAACAAGATGATAAATATATGAGAAATGTAATTATGTGAATAAAGATGTCTTCCCTGTATGATATGTGGGGTGTTGTGAATGCTGAGATGTTGTCCTTGGGCGGACATGCTAGATGCTGCCACTGACGAATTGTCATGATGCCTTTGTTGTGATGCCTTTGTGAACCATATGGATTGCCATGATGTCTTTGTTGTGCGTTTGTGCATCGTGAGTCATGATTTGACTCTAGGCAGGCGATGCGCTATAATTTGTCATGGATTTGAACTCGATTGTTGATGTCATGCAACGCTTACGGAGAATTTTGTTATATTTTCTATTTCTACTAGTATGAAGAATTTTGTTGTACCTTCTGCTAATATGAAGGACCTGCGCTCAAAGAAAAATTTGTGAGTTTTGGTGGGGGCGGTTCATTCGCGTTGACTTTGTAGTTTTGACTCTTGATGCCGGACGTCTGCCTTGTTTGGGACTCATAGCCCCTGCCTGGTTTCCTGCCTTGTCTCAGTTTTGAAAAGGGTGTTTGGCCTACGGAGGTCTCAATGGAGTTGCTTGTATGTTATGTGTATTCTTGTTATTTTCAGAACGAAGGGAAAATTTCCTAATGGTGTGACCGAAGCCGATTTAGGCCGCCTACGTATCCCCATGAGGAAATCAGGTCATGACGTAGTTCATTACAAGCGAATATTGGGTAAAATTCTAAAGGTGGGACCGAGGCCGATGTGGCCGCCTACGTATCCGCCAAGGGAATCAGGTCGAACGTAGTTCCAATTACAAGCAAAGGAGAAATTGGGATTTTCTAAAAGGTGGGACCGAAGCCGATGTGGCGCCACGATCCGCCCGAGGAATCAGTCACACGTAGTTCCAATTACAAGCAAATGAGAAATTGGGATTTTCTAAAGGTGGGACCGGCCGATGTGGCGCCACGTATCCGCGAGGAATCAGTCACACGTAGTTCCATTACAAGCAAAGGAGAAATTGGGATTTTCTAAAAGGTGGGACCGGCCGATGTGGCGCCACGTATCCGCCAAGGAATCAGTCACGTAGTTCCATTTATTACATATGAAGGGCAAAATATATTAAACTAACTATTTTAGGACTCGCGGGCCAAAGCAGGGAACGAGTCCACTTCTTCGCTTTGTGTCTTAGAGGCGGGGTCTTCGGATCATCTGGATCACATTGTATTTATGTTTCCTTTTCAGCAAAGAGAAGACTTTAGATCCCATCCACGCAGATTTTGTATCTTCTTCTTTTGATTTCGCGAAGTCGTGTTTTGATGAATGATTGATTCAGGCGCAACAGGCTCTAGTCAAGGAGCATTTCTCTTCCTTTGGAGATTGATTGATGATTCAACGACAGTCCCTTCCAAACTGTTTTGTTCAACAATCATGTTCACATAGGCATCATCAGGGTCTGGTAAGTGGTTGTTGTTTATATTGGGGGGAACTTCTTTAAGTTGGATGACTCCATCTTTGATTAATTCCTCGATTTTGTCTTTGAGGGTATAATAATTTTCGGTGTCGTGTCCCTCTGCACCGGAGTGGTATGCACAATGTTTAGTTTTATCGTGTCCTCGGGAGGTAGGCCTGGGGGTATTTCTGGGAATTGGGTGGAGTATTCCTGCGGCTTTCAGCTTCTCATACACTTGGGCTATGGGTTCGCCTAAAGGTGTATAGGTTTTTGTTGGTTTTCTTTTGGCATCTATGCGGGGTTTGGGTCCGTTTGGTGTGCGGGTTTGTGATTGTGGTGAGTATTTTGGATATGCGGGTTGGGTATGGTAAACAGGATATGGGGGGGCGTAGTGCTGATAATGTGGATTTTGAGTGTTTTGGTTATAGTAAGGAGGCGGTGGACTGTGATACACTGGATGTTGTTCTGGCCTATGCTCCTGAATGACCATGATAGAGGTGACGATCTCTTCTCCTCTGTGAGGTACCTCCTATGGAATCGATCGCATTGCTCGCTGGTTGCTTGTAAATTTGTCAAGTTTGTAATTACTGTCTTAATGCCTTCTTCCACGAAGTCGCCCGTTCTTACGACTTCATGAAACTTCGCCAATTACACCGATCATCCTTTCATAATATGTCGCGTCTTTCAACGATCGCGAACAAAGTGGTCATTTCGCTCTCGCCATTGGAGGTGGACCTTCCGCTTCTGACCGCCACCTCAGGGCGTATTCCCTGAAAGTTTCTGTGGATTTCTTTTCAAGCTTCATAAGATAAAATCTGTTCAGGACAGTGTCAGTGTTGAATCTAAATCTATCCATGAAATCTTGTGCCATGGCATTCCAACTGTCCCATTTTCGAGGGTCTTGGCATGTGTACCAGTCCAGCGCCTCGCCGGTTAGACTCCTGATGAATAGCTTCATGATGATTGCTTGATTTTTACCTACTCCAATCAATTTATCGCAATATGACCTTAGATGAGCTCGAGGATTCCCTTTTCCATCGAACATGTCAAATTTGGGCACCTTGTACCCCACATGTAATTCAACGTCGGGGTGCATGCATAAGTTTTCATATTTTAAACCTTCCTCCCCTTTGTTCGTTTGAATGCTTTTGAATGCCTCTTTAAAGCTACGGATTTCGTTTGCCATATTTTCATCAGCTCTGGCTCGAGTCTGCCGCTCCACTTCCCTGTACTGATTTGTCTCTTGAGAGGATGCATGCATAATAAATGGTTGGCTTTCGGTTGGATGTGCTAATCCCTCATATTGTTTGTGTGTCATCTGCTCGTATTGGGTGGCTTGGCAATTTGGGTTGAGTGGGGAGATATAAGTAGGTGGAGGTTGAGATGTGTATGTAGTGAACGGATCATTGTGGAGGTCGGTTTGCAAATTGACCGGGCAAGTGACGTTTTGGTGTGAGCTGGTATGTTGCGGCCTTTGCGGGGAGTTTTGGGGAAGTGAAGGCTCAAGGGCTTGTGACACGATTGCATTTGTCCCTTGCTCTGGGAGTGGTGCATTCAAGCTAATAGACAGGTTTGTGATATTTCAGAGCCTTTCTATTTCGGCTTGCATGATTTCCATTTGCTGCAATAGTGTGGCGAGGTTTTGATCATTGGTGTTTCTCCTTTCCAACGCCTCTGCATCCTCTACGGGAACGGGGACGAGTCCTAAGTTGTTTCGTTCTGGTGCTTCTGGATTAGTCATTTATTGGATGATTGTGCTTCTGCCAGTCAACGCGAATCAACCTTTTGGGGATAAGCTAGACAAAAATAAACCTTTAACAAATGAAGCAAACCTAGTTAGTATAATATGCAAAAAGTTGCAGCCAATATATACTAATAAGCAAATTGCAAATCAAGTGCGTGTTCTAACATGTTTGGGACCTCTTTATGCCAGAGGTAGGCCTAAACGTCAAATATGCGAGGTTATGATGGATTTGTCCAAGTCGTCCAACTGTAATGCTTTTGTTGGAAATGGCGACTAAATGACGGTGCACTTTTTTCCAATTTCAGCATGACATGATTAGGTTTGGATTTGTCTATCATCGTCACGCTACACATAATATGCTGATTGGTCGTTGGGTTGAGAAACCCGTCGACAAGTTTGGTGTCTTCCTAATTGTGGTGTCGATGCCAGGGACCGACCCACCTAAGGTAAATGCATGCATGCCCTAAAATAAGGGTGGTATAGCTCTATCTTAAGTTTCTAAGATTTGGCTTTTCTAGGCCTTGAGTTCCCGAGCGGACAACTCGAGTGAGAAGGCTCTGCGGCCACCGTTAGGCAAGGGCACTCCATGTATGTTACCAACTCTCCTAAATTTGGATTTTGAAGAAAGAATTTTGCTGATGCACCCAGCGCACCTCGCATGTAGTGTGTGATTGTGTGAATTTTCCAGAGTGGAAGAAATATGAGCGGAATGCCAGTTTAAGGAAAGCAGTAAAGCAGGTAGCAATTAAAATAAATAAAACAAAATACAGCACACAAAATTATATGCAAAAAGTAATGCCAAATAATAACCCTAGGTCTGTTGTGGTTAAGAACCTAAAATTCCCAGTGGAGTCGCCATTCTGTCGCGCCCGATTTCGACCGCGACTTTCTAAAAGCGAACCCTGCTTAGTAAAATGTTAGAAAAATAAATAATAAAATGCTAAAAGAAAGTTGAAGTGTTAAAGAAGTGTTTAAAAAAATGCTAAAGGGTTCGCGGAGTCGCCATCTAATTAATTTGGGTGAATTAGGACACCTAAATGTTAACTAATTTAAAGTAAACATTAACTCCATTTAATGGTCTGCTAAACTTAATGAGATTCTGGGTAAGGGTTCTTTATTATCCTAAAGGGAAGGGGTTAGGCACCCTAAAGGATCCGCTAACTTGCGGTTGTCCTGCCAAACCTAGGGTTAATTATTATGCTAGAAAAGGGTGTATTTAAAAACGTTTAAGCGGAAGAGTATAAGACATACTTTCTAAAATATTTTTGCAAGGTTTATATAGAAAAGTCAAGGTCAGTTTTGAAAACTGTGCAATTAGGATGCCTAGGTACTATATTAGCTATAGGCATAATGCAAGCATTCCTTCACCTAAGGGGTATGTGTTGCTTAGCATGAGAATATAACATTGTTGTGATAAAAGCAGTATTTTCTATTCTGTATTAATAGGAAATTATACTACGATTTTAAGAACATCTAGGCAAATAATATTCCTACTTATTATGCAAGTGTAGGGTGTTAAGTGATTTATTATAACTATTAAACAAGGCGAGCTTAAAGTAAGTCAAACTAATTCCTAACTATTGATTCAAGGTTTAATTATTCTAAATGATAATTAATGTAGCGTTAGACATATAATTTACAACAAATAAATGAATGGGGGGGGGTAGAAAATAATTAAAAGGACTCGAGGAATAGCGATGTCTTTCGCCTGCGGCTTTGGAATTCCGATGCGGATAGAGAAATGCACATAGATGCGGGTGTTAATTTGCCACGATGAGTCTCGCCATGAGACTCTTTGTTGCTCCGGTGCGTTTCATGTAAAAAAGAAAAGGTAAGGATTAGTATATGTCTCAAACTTTATCAAATAATAAATGCACATTGATATAGGATTTAACACATTGAAATCATTTCATTTCAAGAGAAAAGGGACCGAGACAGTAAAGTTCCAGATTATGAAAATATGTTGGCCCACACATACACGTAACTTAAAATATATGCAGAGGTTAAAGTTTTCAATCAAATACCAGAGACATTACGAATTTAAGCAAATTTAAACAGGAGACAGATATTAAATCGGGAGGCTCATATCAGTAGCGGCAGTCAAGAAGCAGTTAAGTTGATGGGCTTAGCCCAATTGTTGTTGATATGCGGAAGACAGCGAGGAAATGTAACGCAGAGGGACCAGGCCCAAAGTCATATGCCAAACATGAGTCTGATATACTGGCCATATGATTTGTATATTCTACATATATTAAATGTATTTTTGATTCAGGACAGACAAACATTAGTACACTCTTAATAGGCGATCTGGATAGGGACATAACTGATTAAGTAAAAGTCCTAAGTTTAAGTGATGCACTAGACCTTTCACTCACTTAAGCAGTTTGACACCATATTATATGACTGTAATCAAGATGGCATGCAACAGAGGGAGGGGAATTCAAATGCGGGATGTTTGATACAAGCATTATTTAGGTTGCACAATAGATTGACATGGCACAAAATGTAGCTTGAAAGAATATTGGTAGGCTCAGTTTTTCATCACTTAAACAGAGAATAAATTCAGAGTCAGTAAGCATGATGAGCCACTGCCAGAGAGACTATTTGATACACCTAATCAATTTGACAAAAGTAGGCACAAACTCCTATTCTTACTGTTTGCTGAAATGTTTCATAATATGGTAATGTGCAGTACAGTGGGCTAAAGAAATGGTTGCAGGTCATGCCCCAGTACATATTGATGTTAGGAAATAGTGCAAGCAATGGCCCAAACAATTACTTGGGGATAGACAACCACAAATACAAACATGAACTGAATAGACACAACTAATCCCGACAAGGAGCTTTCACATGTTTTGCCCATAAGCAATCAAACAAGGATAAAGAAAAAAAACAATGCCATACGTAAGGAAACTTTCAGGTACATAGACTTCTGGCTAGACCAGTAAACATTTGGAGCAGATTTACTAACTCGCAAATCAGGATAGACACGTAAAGGAGCTACGCGAATACGTATTTGAGTCTGTAAATTAGTTAAAATTATCATGCCTTTATGTGTCCTTAAATACATCTAGACTTGCGAATGTATTACTACAGACCTGTAGATGAACACGACATCAGTCCCAGATGGTACTTCAGATATACAAAATCGCTTTAACATAAGTTGCACATACAGCATCTCAGAACAAATTTAATAGGATCAAAATAATTTCAAATAGACTCCAAACGACACCGATTCCTTGATCATATGCGGCGATACAACAAATGCTAATTCGGACTGAACATGTTTGCAATCACAACCCGAATTTTGGTGGAAATCTATATTAACCGAATACTTTTCACGATCGACTCAAAGATACATAACAAACATTAATATCGCTTAGTATATGCGTATCATACACACGAATAGCCAAACGAAATCCAAACAAAAGGGTGATGAATTTACCTTTCTCCGGCGTGAACCGAGGCAAAGATATCAAGTCGTCGGTCCACTCGACGGATTATTGCGATGTGATTGAAAGAGGAATGAAACTTTTACCTGGTTCCTGAGTAGTATTGCGAAAACGAAATGCTTTTTGTTTTAACTCTGTTCTTGCTGCTTCCCTAACGATGTCACGATTGGGTTCTTAACTGTGCTCGACTGATGCCCTTTCCGTTCTATTGCATGTGCCTTTTTATAGCCCTCCTTTGGGTTCTAAGTTTGGTAAACCTTAAAGGCTGATTTTGGGTATCTCCTACCATAATAGGTGTTGATTTGGTATTGATTTGTGCGATTTTAACAGGTAAGGTAAAGATTCTTGAGGGATTTCGCACAGATTATGGTAAGAAAATCGTTGGAGAAAGGGTGTGTGGGTAAGGAAGGTAAGGGAGCCGGATTTTCAGCCGAAAATCCGGCGAGAATAAAGGGTGATGGATGAAGGCGGCGATTGCAGGGGTTCTTAGGTTTTGTGTGAGGTTCGATCGGGAAATGAAGGTGAAGAGGCGATGTTTTGTGGGCTTCGATTTTGTTTTTGTAAAGGTGTGTTTGGAGAGAAGGGAGTAGGCTTGGGCGTCTGGGCCTCTGGGTTATAAGGGAAAAGGTTTGGGCTGGGTAGTTAAATTAAGGTATTAGTTTTAAGTAGGTATTTAATTAGGAGTTAATTAATTAATGGTAAATTAAACTATTTAAATTGTAATTAGATTATTTAGGTGCTTTATTAGTCTAAGCTATTATTATAATAATAAATACGGGTGTGCTAATTAATTAGTTCTTAATGTTTATAATGCGATGCCGTTATTAGAACTTATTAAATAAAAAATGAGTTATTTAAATGCTACATGCGGACGGGACTTCTTAATTCTTTTTATGAATGTTATTATTAAAACGTGTGGGTTAGATTGTTATTTTATGTATTTATTATTTATTATTAAGAATTATGACATGGCTTAATGAGCGCGAGACTCTAAGTGCGTAATTTTCTACGTAAGACGCGGTGCCATTATTAAATTATTTATTTATGCTTGTATTAACGTTTTATTGTTGCATTTTATTATAAAAATTATTTTTTGCAAAATTAGTGTAATTTTGTAGCTATTGTCTGGACGGGAGGGTCAAAATTGGGTGTCAACAATGACGTCATTGGATTGACGTGATGTTGATGGCGTCATGGTGTTGACGATGTTGATGGCGTCATGATGTTGACGATGCTGATAGCATCATGGTGTTGACGTAATACAAATGACATTGTTGCGTAGACGTAATGATAATGGCGTCGTCGCGTAGACATAATGCTGCTAGCGTCATTGTGTAGACGTAATGCTGATGGCGTCATTGCGTAGACGTAATGCTGATGACATCATTGCGTAGACATAATGCTGATGGTGTCGTTGGGTAGACGTAATGCTGATGGTGTTGTTGCATAGACGTAATACTGATGACGTCGTTGCGTAGACGTAATGCTGATGACGTCATTGCGTAGACGTAATATTGATTGCGTCGTTGCGTAGACGTAATGTTGGTGGTGTCGTTGCGTAGACGTAATGCTGCTGGAGTCATTGCGTAGATGTAATGTTGATGGCGTCATTGCGTAGACGTAATACTGATGGCGTCGTTGCATATACGTAATGCTGATGACGTCATTGCGTAGACATAATGCTGATAGCGTCGTTGCGTAGACGTAATGCTGATTGCGTCGTTGCGTAGACGTAATGCTGATGGCGTCGTTGCGTATATGTAATGCTGATGGCGTCGTTGCGTAGACATAATATTGTTAGCGTTGTTGCGTAGACGTAATGTTGTTGGCATCGTTGCGTAGACGTAATGCTGTTGTAGTCTCTGCACGAACTTGCTGAATGTTGTGAATGCTGAATATTGCGAATGCTGATGTTGTCCCTGCACGAACTTGCTGGATGTTGCGAATGTTGATGTAGTCTCTGCATGGACTTGCTGGATGCTGTGAATGCTCCTATAAATTGAGGATCCTATGCTCAAAGGAAATTTGTGAGTTTGGGAGCCACTTGGATTGAAATGGCATCGTTGTCTGGATGTTATGCGTTTGTGAACCGCATGGATTGCAATGGTGCCTTTGATGCATTTGTGAACCGCATGAGTTGCAATGATGTCCTTGATGCATTTCTGAAACGCATGAGTTGTAATGATATCTTTGATCTGGGTGCTATGCGTTTGTGAACCGCATGGATTGCAATGTGACTCTGTGACCAAGTTGTTGCGCTGGATGTTATTGCGAAATTTGAACTTCGATTGTTGTTGTTCTTTACTTCTTCTGCTGCTATGAAGAACTGCGGAATGCGATCTTTCTTCTTCTGTTGCTTCTGTTGTGAGGATTTAACTTTGATTGTTGCTGACTTTTTGAACTTTTGATTGTTGTTATCTTCCCTGCTTCTGCTGCTTCTTTCTGCTTCTGCTAATACGAAGAACCTTCTTGTTGTGGTTTTTATTCTGCTATTGTATTTTCTGTTTCTGCTATGAAGGACCTTCTTGCTGTATTTTCTGCTTCTATTAATATGAAAAACCTGAGTGGCTAGAGCAAGTTTTGCTATCCATGGATCGAAGAAAGCGCTCTGACTCTTGAGAAAAGGTAAGTTCAAAGCCTAATTATTTCTTTTTCTACTTAACGGAGCCGAGCTTCTACCAAAAGAGATGATTTACCTTACTTGTGATAGAACGAGATTCGAAATCATCTTAGAACCTGGGCTAGACAAAACAAAGGTACTCCGAGGGCGCCGAGCAAAAAAGCAAGGCAAAGGATAAAGGAGAAGTACCCGGCCCGAGAAGAGAGGTGCTTTTAAACAAAGAAGAACAACGTAGTAGTTCGAATTGAACGGAAATCTTTTATAAAAAATATTCATATATTCTCGCTCATCCACGGGTTTTTCCCAAGCCAAAACTGGCACATTAAAAGGATATTCAATTTGTGATAACGATGGCAGATAAATCAGATAATAATCTTACTTGTCCTGAGGGGAAGACAACACAAAGAGGGGTATTACCGAAGGCTTCGTCGCTTTCTTCTTTATATATTACATAAGCCCTAAAGTAGGTAGCCCCGAAAGTCGGCTCAAAGAAAACTTATGAGTTTTGGGGGGGGGGGGGCGGTCGATTCTGTCACGACCCGACCTCGGGCCCGCGACTGGTGCCCTATCTGGGCACCCTTACAGGTATGCATCAGAGAAAAATCAGCGGAATATACATGAAACTCATAACGTACATTAACAGAAAATAAACAACAGACTAGCCGATAAGGCTACCTCCCTGAACATATATATATAGATAGCCAAAAGCAGTTACATCCTTTTTTTTACTCTTTACAAGCCGACCCACAAGATATGACTACAGACCTCTAAGAGTTTTGACATAACAACTGTGACGGGACAGGGCCCCGTCATAACCCTGAATGTACATAATCTACAACAACAGGGATTCATACCCAGAGATAAGCCTCCGGAGTGAATGAAGCTTTTACCCAAAACTGAACAGAGATCCTAAGAGCGAGGATCACCAACCTGTGTACCTAATTTCTGCGGGCATGAACGCAGCCCCGGGCGGGTCGATAACAGTGCAGAGTATGGAACGGAAATAAGGTACAGTAAACAAATCATTACTGTACAAAAGAATGACAGGGGCAAGTATAAAAAGTAAATATCAGATCCTACCGTGCCATTACAACTCATGAACTTAATCGCACATTATTATCTTTTTCTATTTTCAATAAGAGTTATAATCAAATTTTTACATACATACTTAGGAAAAATCATCAAGTTCATAAACATATAACTTACGTATTTTGCATAACATAATCCGACCCTTTATGGAGGGACATCTCATTTTGGAGTTCACTTTGATTATCCATACGTGATAATGTAACCCGACCCATTTGCGGGACATGGTGAATTTATAAAAAGTCTTCCCACAAAGGTATACTGCCCGACCCATTCTAGGACGCGGTAAAGTCACATAAGTCTGCCCATAAAGGTATACTGCCCGGCCCATTCTGGGACGCGGTAAAGTCACATAAGTCTGCCCATAAAAGTATACTGCCCGGCCCATTCTAGGACGCGGTAAAGTCACATAAGTCTGCCCATAAAGGTATACTGCCCGGCCCATTCTGGGACGCGGTAAAGTCACATAAGTCTGCCCATAAAGGTATACTGCCCGGCCCATTCTAGGACGCGGTAAAGTCACATAAGTCTGCCCATAAAGGTATCTCGCCCGCCATTCTGGGATGCGGTAAAGTCACATAAGTCTGCCCATAAAGGTATACTGTCCGGCCCATTCTGGGACGCGGTAAAGTCACATAAGTCTGCCTATAAAGGTATACTGCCCGGCCCATTCTGGGATGCGGTAAAGTCACATAAGTCTGCCCATAAAGGTATACTGTCCGGCCCATTCTGGGACGCGGTAAAGTCACATAAGTCTGCCTATAAAGGTATACTGCCCGACCCATTCTGGAACGCGGTAAAGTCACATAGCGTAACCCGACCTATGTGTAGGCTCGGTGTGTCTCATAACATAACCCAACCTATTTATAGGCTCGGTGTATCTCATAACATAACCCGGCCTCTCTCATAACATAACCCGGCCTATTTGTAGGCTCGGTGTGTCTCATAACATAACCCGGCCTATTTGTAGGCTCGGTGTGTCTCATAACATAACCCGGCCTATTTGTAGACTCGGTGTGATTTTCCTTACATAACATTTTAAACCACCTTTTCACTTCTTCTTAAGTCGTTATAACAACTTCTCATAAAGCTATTATAACAACCTTTCATTTTAGAGAACTTAAGGCACTTTTATTTCTTATCACATTAGGGAAAACTAAACCCAAAAGTACTACGTACATGCATACTTATAAAAGAATCATGCCACACCTTCTCTTTTAAATCAATAAACTTCTTCTTTTGAAAACTCAAGTTACATTCTCTTTTGAAATCAAGCCTCTTAACTTTTGAAATAAATCATGGAAACCATACTTTTTGAATCAAGTCATTCCTTCCTTTAAGAATCAAGTCCCATAACTTGAAAAATAAAGTTTCATAACCTTTTAAGAAATCAAGGTTCATAGTCTTAAAACTTCATAACATAAACTCTTTAGATTAAGTAACATATACTTTTATGAGCTGTGAATAGGTTATACTCGTTTATAACGATCTTATTAAAGCAGCCATGATCTAGAAAATGTAATACAATTTTGTCTTATCTTAGTTTCTATGCAGATGGAGAATTCTACTCATTTCAATATAATTGATTGTCGATACATTTTTATTAACGCTGCAATGGCTTGTTCGATACCTATTCTCATTAGTGTAGTAAATTAGCAAAGTCAACTCGACTCCAATACTTCCTAACGACTCTTACCAACATCCCACATAAGACTTGGTAAGAACTTAGGATAACTTAGACATACCTTTTACATAGAGTAAATCAACATACGTACCTCTTAACTTCTAAGAGTAGAAGGAATCATGAAATAACACCACATGTATATTTCATACGTAGAACATGCCAAAAGAAGGAAGAGGTTCACATACCTCGCGACGACTAACGACAAGTAGCAAAATGCTTCAAAGTACTTCAACCTTGTTAGCTATTTCACCCTTCAAGTAGAATACGCTACACATAGTACTTCAACCTATAATAACCATAATATGTCCATCAACTCCTAGCTTTTTAACGTAGAATAATATTAAGTGTACGGTCTCTTATTCTACGGAAATTTGGGCAGCACTTCCTTTGTTTCTACGTACCTTTTTCAAGGCCCGAAATCAACAACCAATACGCCACATTTAAGGCTCAACAATTCAGCTAACCAAAGGGGATTACACGCCTAACCGGACTTGTAAAATTTTGCCCCACAATTAATATAAAACTGTCCCATATTCAAGGCCATTTTCGGCAATTTCAATGTATAACAACAAATAGTCTTTTCCAATTCCTTTTAAATCCAAGTTGTTAGTCTAACATGTTATATAGTCACAATCAATTATAATAACTAAAATCCCTTCTTTATACAACATGCGACGATTATAACTATCGACCAAATTGATTTCCAATTTTAATGGCTAACATGCCAATTTTTGGTTTTAACATCTCAACATGATCCAAATCTTTTCAAATTTCATTCTATATAACACATGCTCACTTATCAACTACTACAACATGTAATCTTCAATTACATTAAGAAGACGAAGATTTTTACCTCAATAAGCCCAAATCTAATCCAAGATTTAAAGTCGATCCTTAGCAACTTTAGCTCCTCTTCTCGACGTTCCAATCCACTCCAAGCAACCCTTAGAAGCTTATGAAGAACTCATCTTCAAGTTCCAACTCAAGTTATGAAAAACTCCTTAGGTTTTCATTTTGCGACTAATGTAATAACGTAATTTTTCCGGGATTTTTGTGTTGAGATAACCTTAGAATACCTTTAGGGATCATGGGTTTGAATATTGGAATTTATGAAGCAAGATTACAAAATTTTCTTGTTCTTAGAGAGCTATGGCCGAGAGGTCCTCTTGTGCTCAACAAGATTTCTCAAAAAATTTCTAAGTGTTGGATTGGTCTAGTCTTGCACTAGTAATGTGGATATATACTACAACCAAGGGGTGAGATCAAAACAAATGTATGGCTAGGATCTTAGTCAATATAGTCAATAATGTCAAGCTCTCCACTTGGTCTTTCTTGACCAAGTCATTTTCGACCAATCCATGTGGAGGGTGACACGAGTCGCCCTCCTATTGGCCTAAAATATTCCATTTCTCAAAATTTTCATAATTGGTCAAAATATCGAAAATCTCGTGGGCTCCACAAAACGTAAAATTTCCCGGGTGGGCCCTACGTGACCAAATCCGTAAATAAATTTCCACAATGTTAATAAATTCCATACGTCTCATATAATGCATTTTGAGAATCAAATTCTCATCAACGAACATTTTTCCTTACCGAAGTTCGGAAGATTTTTCCTTCGGAAAAATAATTCTTCCTTTCGTACCAATTTTTAAAGTCCTGATTCCTTGCGTACATTCTCTTAAACATATCCTGGAATTACGGAGTGTAACAGATTCGTATTGACTTTTCAGCTTTGATCTTTGATATCTGCACACTGCCTTGTTTGGACCTGTAACCCCTGTCTGGTTTCCTGCATTGGCTAACTGTTAGTGAAAATATTTATCGCTTGTGACTGTGAGTTTTTTGATAAAATATTCTGTCGGATCGACTAAATGAATATTTTATCAATATTGTCCCAGTTTTAACTTTAAAACATGCAAGGGTGCTTGGTTTAAAACGAGTCTCTTGGGGGGTTGTTTGGCTATCCTACCAAAAATGTGTATTTTGTTATTTCGAAACAAAGAGGAAGCTTCCTAACGGTGTGACCGAAGCCGATTTAGGCCGCCTACGTATCCCAACAAAAGAATCAGGTCATAACGTAGTTCGTTACAGGCAAGACTGGGTAAAATTAAAAATTTCTAAGGTGGGACCGAAGCTGATATGGCTGCATATGTATCCCTGCCACGGGAATCAGGTCATAACATAGTTCATTTTACAAGCAAAAGGGCATTGGGATTTTATAAAGGTAGGACCGAAGCCGAGATGGCCGCATACGTATTCCGCCAAGGGAATCAGGTCAGACATAGTTCAAATTACAAGTAAACATAAACAAACATTATTAAAACTTAAATATGAGTCTGGATTAAATTATTCTGCTAAACTATCTCATTTAGATTCTAGGTGGACCAGAACAGGGTTGCAGGTCCGATCTTCCAAGATGCCTCCTTGCTCTGCATCACGGCTGGCTGCTCTTCGCGAGATTATACTTTGCTGTCAGTATCGCCTTCTTTTGACCATTGCGTGGTGCATGACTGATTCGGACGGAGCAGGTTTTGGCAAGGGAAAACCTCTCTTCTTTTGGGGATCATTGTGCACATTCGGGGAGGCCTCCTTTAGCTGAATGACTCCTTCTTTGATCAGCTCTTCGATTTTACCTTTGAGTGTGTGACACTTTCCAGTGTCGTGTCCGATGGCTCCGGAGTGGTATGCGCAACTCTTAGTCCCATCATGCGCCTTGGAATTGGGATTGGGAATATTCCTTGGAATTGGTTGGAGTATTCCTGCAGCTCTCAACCTCTCGTACAACAATGATAGAGGCTCGACTAGAGGGGTATAGGTTTTGACTGGTTTCTTCTTGGCATTTAGGTAAGGCGTGTGTGTATTTAGTGGATGGGATTTTGGCTGCGGTGTGTACATGGGTGGATACCGTAAGGAGTTATCATATGTATCACAAAAGACCTTTCTCTACTGAATGAATCATTCTCTAGTCAATGCCTCGATCTTATCCTTGAGAGTGTGGCAATTTCCGGTGTCATACCCAGCGACTCTAGAGTGGTATGTGCAATGTTTGGTCTCGTCATACCATTTCGGAAGGGGTTTAGGGATCTTCACTGGAATCGGCTAAAATATTCCTGCAGCTTTCAACCTTTCATACACCTGGGGCAAAGGTTCAGCTAGATGGATGTGTATCTTTGGTGGCCTTTTGTCATGGTTGATGTTTGGCTTGTGTATGGTAGGCATTTGGTTTTGTGAGTATGTAGGTAGTTATGATGGAGAATATATTGGTGCGTGAGACGTGTTGTATATGGGTTGAGTGTGGTCAACGGGATATGTAGTAAGAGGGTATTGGTAATAATTTGAAGGGTTTTGGTTGTTTTGGTTATTTGAACTGATGAGTAGTTTGGTGAGGTTCCGGAGCCTTTTAACTTCCGCCTGCAGGGTTTCCATCTGTTGCGGCAATTGGGCGAGGTGCTTTGTAGTATTTTCTTTTTCTGAGGCCTCTGTTTCGCATATAGGAACTAAAACAGGTTCTGAATCATTCTGCTCAAATATCTCTGAATCAGTCATGACATTGGATCGTGCCTTTGATCTGGTGAAGTATTGATGTTCTGTCATTGCTTAGTCAAATACGAATCGACCTTTGGAGAAAATGATAAATCCTTTACGATGCAGCAAACCAAGTTAGTATAGAACATATAATTTGCAGGTAATATATAGAAGATATGTTGCACACAAAACATCAAAGTGGTTCCTAATATGCATAGGGCCTCTTTTATGCCAGAGGTGAGCCTAAACGCCAGATATGCGAGGTTATGATAGGTTTGTTCAAGCCGTTCAAACTGTAATGCTTTAATTGGAATAACGACAAAATGAATGTGTGTCTTCCAATTTCGGCATGTCATGTTTGGGCTTGAATTCGTCTATCATTGTCACGCTACACATGTATGATGATTGGTCGTTGGGTTGAGAAATCCGTCGACAAATTTAGTATTTTCCTAATTGTGGTGTCGATACCAAGGACCGGCCCAACTAAGGTAAATGTATGTATGCCTTAATATAAAAAGGGTGGTATAGCTCTATCTTAAGTTTGCTAAGATTTGGCTTTACTAGACGCAATGTTCCCGAGCGGACAACTCGAGTGAGAAGGCTACGCGGCCACCGGATGCTCCTGCGCCTTTGCCAACTCTCCTAAGATTTGGATATTTTGAAAGAAATTTGCGGGTGCGTACAACACACCTCGCGTGTAGTGTGCGATAGTGTGAATTTCCCAGAGTGGAAGAAGTATGAGCGGAATGTCAGTTTAAGAAAAACAGTAAAAAAATAGCAGTTAAGCAATTAAAATAAAAGCAAATTAAGGCACATAAAAAGAAAATAATTCCAAATAATAACCCTAGGTCTGCTATGGTCAAGAACCTGTTTATCCCCAGTGGAGTCGCCATTTCTGTTACGCCCTTTTTTGACCGCGACATTCCTCAGCGAATCCTGCTTATTTAAAATAAATAAAAAGTGCTAAAAGGTGCTAAATGCTAAAAGGGTTCGCGGAGTCGCCGCCTAATTAGTTTGGGTGAATTAGGACACCTAAATGTTAACTAAGTCCAGTCAACACTAACTCTATTTAAATGGTCTGCTAAACTTTGTGAGATTCTGGGCAAGAATTCTTTATTAATCTAGAGGGAAGGGGTTAGGCATCCTCTAGGATCTGCTAACTTGTGGTTGTCCGTTCAAACCTAGGTTATTATTATGTTAAAGATAAATGCATGTTTAAAAATAGGCCTAGCATGCAAAGTGTCTAAAATGATTTTCCTATATGAATGTAAATAAGAGAATTTATGAGAAAATTGATTAGGAATATAATATCCTAGCCACGTGAGAATGATTATGCATGTAAAGGTTATTAAGTGATTTAGTATAACTTAAACAATGCATGGCTAGCCTAAAATAATTAACTTAAAGGGAAGCAAATTTCTTGCACTAAATTGCTTTATAATATATTGATTCAAAGTTAAACAATTATAAGTATTCTACTAATTAGTGTAGCGTTATACAAATAATTTACAATAAATAAATGAGGGGCAGGGAGGAAATAATAATGACTCGAAGGAGTGGCGGTGTCATTCCGCCTGTAGGTTTGGAATTTCTGATGCGGATGTGAATGCAGATAGACGTGGGTCTTCATTTGTTGTAGCTCGTGATGAGTCTCGTAGTGAGACTCTTCGTTTGCTCCGATGCATTTCATGTAAAAAAATAATAAATAATAAGGATTAGTATATATTATGAAACTCATCACGTAATAAGTAATTATTGACATAACATTTAAACACATGAATCATTTTATTTTCAGTCCGAGAGGCAAACATGCTTCCAAAATAACAGTCAAACAACTTTAAACAAACTGACCAAACTTTCTTAGCATACCCATAACCAATTAAATACACAATGATAGTCCTACTTAAAAACGCAGATCCCAGGACTCTACTGAATGCATATTCCAATCCATTTTTCTAAAAGAAAGTTTTAGCATACCCACAATCACTAAAAAATCAGAATAGGTAAGGTATACAAAGGATACTTATGATGTATTATTAGCGATTTTATAAATGCTCACGCAAGTGTACGTATCGTTCACAAGTAATATAGTCTGGTAAGACCGAATATCATCCTCAGAGACTGGTTATCAAGTACCGATTATCTAAGTTTTAGTTTCTATTTGGTGAACATTAATTTGTTTGTATTTTTATCTAATAACTAAGACTAAGTAATTGCAGAAAATAAACTAATTAAGATATTACTTTGATTTAAATCAGTTATGAAGGAATTAGGGCTTCCAATATCCTCAACTATCCACTCTTTTCAATCCCTAATGCAACTAGAATGACTTTTTCTTCTACGTTAAGATAGTGATTAACTAGACTGTCTTAAATTCCGGTTAGGACATATAATCACTCAACCCCAGTGCAGAACCCTTCTATATTTCTATGATAGGATTTACCACATAGGAGGAGTAACCTATAATGCTACACAAGTATCGGGGTACTTTCGTTCGCGATTTTAACCTATGTCTAGTCAATTACAGCATATCCAAATCTCTCCTCTCGGTTTTTGATTCGAAATCATATAGGTTATGATAAATAGTGATCAATTAATTATCAAACATTCATACCAAATATTGACTAAATCTTAATCAAGCAAAGAAGAAATTAAACTACTGCATTAATTCATGAATAACAGTTTCAAGTGATTCATAAGGAAAGCCTTAATAGAGTGTTTAGCTACTAGTCATAGTCACGCTAAGAACTAACACAATATCCATACATAAACTGAATTAAAAACAAAAGAAAGAAAACTACGTAGAACAAAGTCTCCAATTGTAGCTCCAAATCTGCATGTGTTGTGTTGTCTTGTAGAATGACCAACCTCCCCCATAACATTAATCCCTAAGGTTTAAATATCCTCTAATTTTCGTGTCCTATGGACCAATCTGCCCTTAGCCAATTTGCCTTCGGAACTGAAATTTCTCGCGTCGGCACCGCGGTTCTGCATACCGGCACCGCGGTGCCGAAACTCCTGCAGCTTCTCAGCACAAATGGCACCGCGGTACTTCCTGATGGCACCGCGATGCTGCCTTCTTTCGCTCTGAGTTGTCAACTTTCGTCCTTTTCACCTCGGGAGCACCTTTTCTGCTCAATTCTCGTTCCTTTTTGTCATTTTGCCTTTTTGCACCGCTGTGACTCAAAAGAAAGAAAAACAAACCTACTACTATACTAAACATAACAAAAACAAGTAAAATACCAACTAAAAATGACTCAAAAGGCGTATACAAAATATGCCTAACAAACACCCCCAAACTTAACCTTTGCTCGCCCTCGAGCAAAGATCAAAACAAAAACAAAGCCACAAAAATAAAAGACTCAAAGACTCAAATCAAGCAGCTGCACAAAGACTTAGAAACACATGAACGTCAGTTGAGATAATATGCAGGAACATATATAGCATGAATTCAGCAATCTAGAATTTCAAGTCAGATATTTCGCAAATTCATTTCAATCACAAGTAATTGAAGCATGAATTCCTAATCTATGCATGTCAATTTTATTTAATTCTACGGGCCTGTGTACTTGATATTCTCCACTAATCATAGACATACATACTAGAGATCCTCAGGACTTTTCAGGGTTGTAATGTAGGCTTAGGCAGGGGTAGACAAAAGTAGGCATTTAGGCTCAATTTACGTACCATAAACGTTTTTCTCATTCAACTGTTTTGTCCTTCTTTTTGGTATTTTCAGTTCATACATATCATTCCCCTTTTCTCTTTTTTGTGAGCATGAATCAATTCATATAGGCACCCCCAAACTTAAGCTTTTACGTTCTTCTTCATTGGGGTGCGTCAATTTTTTTCACTCTCTTTTTGTATTCCTTTTTAACTCTTTTTCATCCCAATTTTTCAATTACTGCTTATGGCACACGAGGGAATCATGGGGTGTCAAAGAAAACAACTTATTTTTTGCTCAACGGGGCTGACTAGGGATACAATTTATTGTCAGAATAGGTAATGAAGGGTAAGAAGGGCTATCAAAGAAATGTCTGTTATCATCTCCCTAACATGCACATCTTAACTATTTCGCCTCAAATAACAAGCAAGCAGACTTCACTGACATTTTTCACTTGAAAACACATATGCTAAGCATCAAATATTCCAAATAATCAAATTTTCATGATTTTTTGGCATATCTAACGTAAGCACACAGATTTTAGTTTCTCATTCCACTACATTATCCCACTTAGTTCACTAGGCGATCCAAATAAGCACAACATGCATGATAAAAAAATTGACTCACATAGAACACAAAAACAACAAAAGGCTCACAAAAATAAAATAAAATAAAAATCCACCCCCCAAAACTTAAACTACACATTGTCTCAAATGTGTAAAAGACTCAAAAATTCAAATGGGACGACTTACAGACATACAGCGGCTCAAAATGGTGGTGGTGGCAGCGGATACTGCATTGTCCATTGGGTGAACATGAAACTCAAATTATCAGCACGCTGGGTCAGGTGTTGATGGTCTTGCATCATTTGCTCTTGATTCCGCAACATCCTTTGTTGGTTCAAGAGCATCTGCTTCATCATTGGCATTGGAGGCTCTGGCGACGTGAGGTGACGGTCCGCTACCGCTTCATTGTGTGCCTCTGCCTCAGACTCTTCCTCATCCATGGCTGCTGCATCTGCTGCTGTTGGGCCCCTTAAACTTGCTGCTAGTCCTGGGTTGGGGTCAATAAAGGAGTGCACTAAACTGTAGGTCAAAGCATACTGACTCTTCTCTATGATATCAGTGGCGAATGTTGGGACTATATGCCTATCACATAAGGCAGTAATGAATGAACCATGTCCCAATCCGCCAGTAGTAGTCAGCCTATTAATCTCTCATATGATCTGTACTATTTCTCTCCCCACATCAATTGTCATGCCCGTCATGATGCCATAAATGAGCTTGATTCTGTCTGAGGGAACATTTGTAAAATAAGTTGATGGAATCAAGCGTGCACTTATGAAATATAGCCGTTATTTGGTTGTTCTATTAAATTGGCATCGGACAAGTCTTCTGGATCCGTTGCGGGCAAAACTAAACTCAACGCCTGGGTAGCACAATGTCTGCGCCACTACGTTCCACAGGATATGGTTGGCGTCTCTTGACCAACTTCTGAAGTGGTTTGGATTATATCCTCGGTCCTCTACATCATAGGTCCTTAGTACCACATTCACTATTTCGGAACTGACAAACACATGTTTTCCTCTAACAAAGCACTGCCCATCCTCTTGCTCGGGGTAATTCACATAGAACTCCTTCACAAGGCTAGAATTTTGAAGTGGGATCCATTCTGGATTGGTGAACCTTCTCCACCCATTTGTCTCGATCATGGCCCTAATAGGCTCGTATTCATCATCATCATCAAATGGCCTGGCCTGGTAATCCATGCCCCTTTCTGGTATCAATGCCCTAGTGCTAATCTTGTTGTATCGATCCCCCGCCTGTTTGTTGGCGAATCGAGTCACATCATAGTCTGGGGCGGATGAAGATGTTGAAGCTCTTGAAGTTTGTTTCCTAGAGGCCATAGTGAAGGTTGTTGGAAAAAATTTCGGCAGCGTTTCCTTTGTTTCCTCGAGGTTTTCCAACAATTCTCCCACCACACAACAGCAATAACCAAGCAAAACCGGACCACATCAGCAATACACAATAATTACACCACAACAAGCCTCAATTCACACAACTACACATCACAATAATACCCAGCACACACCCACAACCACCCAACACCCTACCAACAAAGCCCGTACACCCCCAAACTTGCAAGTTACTTTCCCTACTAGCCTTGAAATTGCAAGAACAATGATGAAGATTACCTTTTTGAAGAGTTGTTCTTCACCAATTTCTTGACCCAATTGGAAGGAATGATGGTAGTGCAAGATGTGAGGGTTTGTGTAGGGATTCTTGGAAGAATTTGGGGAAGTTTGTGGGGGGGTTTTATGGGTAAAGAAAGGGATTTTCGGACTTTTTAGAGAGAGGACGAATTTGTGTTTGTGTGGGAAAAGATTTGGGGATTATGGCTTTTAATTTGGAAATCTCGTCTCGCAATCACGCTCACGGTGATCGCGGTGCAAAAATCTTGTGACCCTTCCGATTATTCTAAGACCGCAGATATGCGTAATAAGACCGCTGCTTCTCCGATTCCGTGTTTTCCATCTTTTTCTTCGTGCTTAGTGTCACATTCCTTCACCTGGCTTCACAACACAACAAAAATATACCAAAAGTGAGACTGTTCTAATTAAACTAAATTGCATAATTTAAAAATTGGGTTGCCTCCCAAGTAGCGTTGTCTTTAACGTATTTTAGCCGGATGTTGTTAATCCTTACTAGTGCCCAGTAGATCCTTCTGCGAACGACTTTCAATCCGCACATGTATTGTTGTGGGTCTCACTTCACCGACAACAATTTTTTTAAACAAGGGCCTCAGATTTAAGATTATCCCGCAATTACATAAGACAGACTTATCTTCTAGGCTCTCTGTAATGTAGGGATCAGTGAAACTCCCTACATCTTTCAACTTTTTGGGGTGCCCTTGAGGGTATGGACTTTCTGGTTGGGGCTCAGCAATGATAGTTGGTGGTGTCCTTTCTGCAACGGGTATAGGAAAGAGAAGTTCCAAGGAATCCAAAAAGGTGAACAATTGGATCTCAGTAACCTCTTTTTTCTCTACACCAACTATCTCTCTCAATTCCTCATTATTCTGAACAGCTTGTTGTGGTTCAGGTTCCTCACTCTGCTTATGTTATACCCCGTAGTTCTGACCCTACGTATGGAAACGTACGAAAGTATGTAAGACTTAAAATTTCCGAAGGACAGGTTGACGGGTCGTTCCGGACGGTTTTTAGTCAACTTTGAGGCGGGTTATGACCCGGTACATTGAGAGTTCCTAAGTGTTTTAAAGGCCTAGGGCGTAGTTCGTTGAGTCTGGATTCCAACGCAACCAACCGTTCGTCGATAGGACGTCGGAGTAGAAAGTTATGAGAGTTACAAGTTCAGTGCGCAGTCGGACAGAAATGCGTTTCGGACTAAGCGCAGGCGCGCGCGGATGCGAGACGCGCGCGCCTAAAGTCGAGGGGTCGCTGAAGTTGCAGAGCCGCGGCGCCAGGACAGCAGGGCCGCGGCGCCGAAAGTTCAGAGAGGCTGCGGAGGTTTCAGCGCCGCGGCGCCGAGGCGGGAAATTTGGGCGGAAAAACTTAGAAAATCTGATTTTTGTTTTAAAAGAGACCATGGGAGGGTGACAAGTGTCCCCCCCCATCTGATTTTCTGTTGCATGCAATAAATTGACCAAGACTTGGACATTTTCTATCTTTCATCTTCTCTCTCTCTCTCAAATTGCTCCCCCTTCTCTCTAAAAACCCTTAGACAAATCTGAAAGTTAAGAACAAGAAAAGGAAGCTTGTAGCTAGCTTGTTGGCATTGTGGTGGTAGTGTTCTTGGCAAGGAAGCTAGCAATATTTGGAATAAGTTTTGGCTAAAACTTTAAGGTAACATTTCTTCCTTTAAACTTAGTTCTAGTGTTGCATGCTTAGAAAGCAAGATCTTGTGGTAGTAAAATAATGCACTTAGAGTCATTGCATGCAAGTAAATTTGGTTTGGATATGAAGAATGGGTTAAGAAGAAATTATGAGCATGTTGTAGCCTAAAAACCACCTTAGAATTGTTAAGTGGATTGTTGTAAACTTATGGGGCAGAATTTTGGGTGTGAAATCCCCTTTGAATTGTTGGATTGAGTGAGCCTTAAAGGTGGTGTTTTTGATGATAAATTCGGCCTTGAGAAAGGTGGCAAAGTGAGTAGAAACAAAGGAAATGCTGCCCAATTTTCCTTAGAATTTAGTGACTTTGAACTTGGATTGTTCTACATTAAGATTAGAGGTTAATAAACGTATCATGACTATTATAGGTTGAAATATTATTTGTGGTAGTTTGGACTTGGCAAGTGGATTGACCAAAGAGGTATGTGAAGTTTTTCTATCTCTTGAGCATGAATAGATAAAACTATGTAGTACGGTAGACGTACATGATTTAGTATTCTTACTTGTTTTGAGTATAAAATGACTTGTTTCGTTTTAAGAATGTATAAGTCCCTTGGTTAAGGGAAAGGTATGATTTTACTAAAGTATAGAGTTAATATAACAACTTTATGGGAAGTTGGTTTATTAGCTTCATAAAAGGTTAATGAGAAGGGATTTACTCTAAGTAAGATAATTACATGAAGAGGCAATTTGATTTAAAGTCATCAATTGCCCAAAGGCTTTTATGTATAAAGAAGAGTCACTTTTGAAAGAGATGAGGTATGTAGTACTTGGGTTAAATTCCCGGTTTTCTTTTATTTAAAGATATGATGAAGTGCCTTAAATAAACTAAAATGAGAGAGTATATGAACAAGACTAAAAGAAGTTATAAGTTTGCTTAACTTATTTATGATATGATGACAGTTTGAGATAGGGTAAGAGTATGTCTGAGGGGCAAGCCCCAAGATCGTCATACCACCTCCTTCAGTGTAAGAGTATGTCTGAGGGGCCAGCCCCAAGATCGTCATACCATCTGCTTCAGTGTAAGAGTATATCTGAGGGGCAGATCCAAGATCGTTATACCATCTGCTCCAGTGTAAGAGTATATCCGGCGGGCAAACCCCAAGATCGTCATACCATCTGCTCAGTGTAAGAGTATATCTGAGGTACAGCCCCAAGATCGTTATACCATCTGTTTCAGGGTAAGAGTATATCTGAGGGGAAAGTCCCCAAGATCGTTATACCACCTGTTCCGTGGATTTGCTACCCATGATGCGAGGAATACCTCATGCGAGTCCTTATGGGCTTATGCGGGTGAAATAGTCCCATGCCGGCAGTACCGACGCGAGTGAGTACTTCATGCGGTCCACAGGACCCATGCGGGTGAAATAGTCCCGTGAGTAGGATGGTTTCTTTTTGATACTACGGGCGAGTACCTGTTTGATCATGAGCCTCTTATTTTATGCGATTATATATGTATATATATACTTGTCACTCTCATTGTTAGTAAGGCACAAAAGGTATTTTATTGTCTTCCATGACTCAAATTGCTTTTAGACTTATGATATCATATTACGATTTTCCTTTTTACATACTTGGTACATATCAGGTAATCGACCCTTTCCTGGCCGTGCTCACGCCGCAGGTGGTAAGGCATTGAGGATCCTCGTTCTAGGATCACTATTCCTGTGTCGAAGCTCCATTCTCGGAAGCTTATTTATTGGTATGGATATTTCCACGCTATAGGTACTTTGTATATTCGTGGGTATGGCGGGCCTTGTCCCGCCACGCTTGTTATCTTTAGAGGTCAGGCCACCTATGTGTTTTGGGGCTATAAGAACCGGTTGTACTATTATACTTTTGTTAAGTATGTTTTATGGAAGGCACTACCTACCGGTGATGTTACTTTTTATGCGTATGTGTTGTGTATGTTCCGCTGCTATTCTCTGACATATACCTGACAGGGTACCCCGGTAGGGTACCAGTCGCGGCCCCGGGGTTGGGTCGTGACAAAAGTGGTATCAGAGCAGTTAGTCCTCGGAAAGTGTCCACAGACCGTGTCTAGTAGAGTCTTGATTATCGGTGTGTCGTGAACAACATCTATAATCGTGAGGTCGCAGGATATTTAGGATTGGTTTCCATTCTTTCACTCTAAGATCGTGCAATAGAGCTGAGTTATAGGTTGAATCTCCCCTGATGTTTTCCTTTATGTATCAGTTATGACTCCACGCAAGGCAACCGCGCCCGAGGCGGTAAGGCGGTGAGGGTGCCGCTAGTGGACGCGGAGAATCACGAGGCACAGCCCAATCCTTACCAGAGATGATGTTTAGGGCGCGAAGTTCCACGTCGTCGCCAATTTCGCAGAGTTCGAGGCGCGGACGCGCCATCGAGATCAGCGATGCACGAGCCTCCAGCTCCACAGTCAGGGCCTGAGTACAGAGATTATGGGGAACAGATTCGCCATCGACCAAAGATAGTAAGGTGGCAGCACGACAGAGCAGCGCCCACCCTGAGCCGACAGTTACTTGATTCGGATTTCTGGTTGTCACCCACCCGAAGTTCTATGGTTCGAGATTTGATGAGGATCCGCAGAGTTTGTCCGCAGCTACGGACCATGCAGGTTCTTAGGGCATCAGATACTGAGTCTGTTACACTAGCTTCTTACCGTTACGCGATATTGCGTTGAACTGGTTTGAGTCATGGGTATTGTCGAGGGGTGATGATGCTCTTCCGGTGATTGGGAGGAGTTCACGAGGCGTTCCTAGACCACTTCTTGCCTCCCGAGGTGAGAGAGCCCAGAGATAGGTTCTTGACCTTGAGACGGACGGAGGACTATCGTGAGTACACTGAGTTTGACTCCTTGGCCAGATATGCACACACCATTGTAGCTGATATGGCAGACAGGGTTCATAGATACGTGATGGGACTAGACCGTCACATGATTACTGCTTGCTTAGGAGTGGCTCTTCAGCCAGGGATGGATATTGCCAGGATGCAGGCATACGCACAGGGGATTGAGGACAGAGAGAGACAGGATCAGCTAGATTTGGGCCAGCCCAAGAGGGCCAGGACATCAGGTTCTCGTGGCGATGAGGCGGGCGGCAGTTAGGTCCACCTTCCAGCCAGCACAGAGTGCTCCTTCACAGTTTTCCGGCAGGAGGTCTGATCAGCAGGGTTATTCAGGAGCAGGCCAGGGCTCCAAGACGTCAGGTTTTCAGGGAGGCAGATCAAAGACTAATCGAGACCACCTACCTCTGCGTTCGATGCGGTAGGTCTCATCCGGGCGAGTGCCGTATGGGTTCGAGATCATGTTACTCTTGCGGCCAGCAGGGTCATCTGAAGAAGGATTGTCCGTCCTTAGGCGGCGGGAGCCTTACGGTTCAGCCAACGGGGTCTGTTGCTGGATCTTCATCGTCGATGGTTAGACGCCGAGGCGTGGTACTTATGGCCAGCCGCGCGGAAGGTCGTGGTAGGGGTCCCAGTTCTAGCGGTCCTCAGAACCGCATCTATGCTATGTCCAGTCGACAGGACCAGGAGGCGTCGCCAGATGTCGTCACAGGTACATTATTGGTTTCTTGCTGTGATGTATATGCTTTGATAGATCCAGGTTCTACCTTGTCCTACATATCTCCTCATATTGCCAGTAGAATAGGGATAGAGCCCGAGTCCATAAGACCTTTTGAGTGGCTACGCGATGAGTGGTGATTCATGGGTAGCCGGCGAGTGTATAAGGCTTGCCTGTGACTATAGATACCGCCGACTCAGCCGACTTGATAGAGTTGGATATGACAGACTTTGATGTGATTATGGGTATGGATTGGCTAGCATCTTGCTATGCCAACGTGGACTGTAGAGAGAGATTAGTTCGGTTCGGTTTCGGCGAGCCGCTATCGAGTGGAAGGAATCTCGATCGCCGGCGGTAAGTTTATTTCTTACCTCAAGGCTGGAAGATGGTGCGGAAAGGGTATATCTACCATATGGTTCGTATTCGACATCGAGGTGAGGTACGGACCTTGATCGATTCGGTCGTTAGAGAGTTTCCAGATGTATTCCCAGATGAGCTTCCTGGTATCCCTCCCGAAACGGAGATTGAGTTTTGCATTGATTTGGCGCCAGATACTCGGCCGATATCTATTCCGCCATACAGGATGGCACCTGCCGAGCTGAAGGAGTTGAAGGACCAGCTGAAAGATTTGCTGGAGAAAGGCTTTATTAGGCCAAGTGTTTCTCCTTGGGGAGCACCAGTGTTATTTGTAAAGAAGAAGGATGGGACGCTGCGTATGTGTATTGATTACAGGCAACTGAACAAGGTAACTATCAAGAACAGATATCCCCTCCCCAGGATTGACGATTTGTTCGACGAGTTGCATGGTGCAAAGTGTTTTTCAAGATAGACTGCGGTCCGGTTATCATCGTGCACGAGTTAGAGAGGTAGATATCCCAAAGATCGCATTCAGACCGGTATGGGCACCATGAGTTCGGTGATGTCTTTCGGGTTGACTAACGCCCAGTAGTATTCATGGATTTGATGAATAGGTGTTCGTGCCATTCTTGGATATGTTCGTTATAGTTTTCATTGATGATATCTTGGTGTATTCGCGCACGAGCGGAGCATCTGCATCATTTGGCGACGGTATTGGGAGTCCTCCGAGACCGCATTGTATGCCAAGTTCTCGGCGAAGTTCGCCGGGCGTCGATGGCTTTCTTAGGGCATGTTATCGGGCCGATGGTATTCGTTGATACAAAGAAAGATTGAAGTTAGCCAAGACTTGCCTGCACCACTACACCGGAGTCTTGCGCAGCTTTTGGCCTTGCAGGTTATTATCTGCGGTTTGTAGAGAAGATTGCTTCTATTTCAGCACCTTTGACTAAGCCGACTCGGCGCGGCTATGTTCGATGGACGGATACTTGTGAGGAAAGTTTTGGTTGCTAAAGGAGAAGTTGGCGACCGCCCCAGCTTCTTACTCTTCCGGAGGCCTAGATGGATACGTGGTTTATTGTGACGCGTCAGTGTCGGCTGGAGTGCGCTTTGATGCAAAGACGGCAGAGTTATAGCTTATGATCTCGGCGGCTTAGGAAGCATGAGAAGAACTATCCCACGCATGACTTGGAGTTGGCGCAGTGATTCATGCCTTAAAGATGCGGAGACATTATTTATATGGAGTCCATGTGGACATTTACACATACCACAAGAGTCTCCAGTACATCTTCAGCAAGAGGGAGCTGAACTTGCGGCAGAGACGGTGGTTGGAGCTACTTAAGGATTACGATGTTGATATTCTATACCACCCAGGGAAGGCCAATGTGGTTGCAGATGCCCTTAGTCGCAGGTCGATGGGTAGTCTGTCTGATGTTCACCGCAGAAGAGGGATATGGTCCGAGAGTTACATCGCCAGCAAGCCTCGGGGTTCGCTTTGGTTGATTCTTAGTGACGGTATTCGGGTTATAGAGGTTGCCGAGTCTTTCATCGTCGAGGAGGTGAAGAGGCGACAGTATGAGGATCCGATTTTGGTACGGTACCGAGATGCAGCTCTCCAGAAGGAGAAGAGTCTATTTGCGGTAGCGCCTGATGGGGTGCTAAGGTTCGAGGGCCGATTGTGTGTTCCCGATGTGACAGGACTTCGTCAGAAGATTCTGGGGGAGGCACACAGTGCTCGTTATTCTATTCATCCGGGGTCGACTAAGATGTACCATGACCTCAGATGCGTGTATTGGTGGGACGGCCTAAAGAGGGACGTTGCGGAGTTCGTGGCACAGTGCCCGAATTGTCAGCAGGTTAAGATTGAGCACCAGAAGCCCGGTGGGCTGTTGCAGGCCATTGATATTCCGACTTGGAAGTGGGAGGTGATAAATATGGATTTTATTATAGGGCTACCTACCACTCAGAGGAAGCATGATTCCATTTGGGTGATTGTCGACAGGCTGACGAAATCAGCCCATTTTCTTCCGGTCAGAACGACGTTTTCAGCTGAGGACTATGCCAGATTATATATTAGGGAGATTGTGAGACTGCACGGGGTCCCGGTGTCGATTATATCAGATAGAGGAGCCCGCTTCGCTAACTTCGGAGGTCCTTTCGAGGGATTAGGGACACAGTGAGTCTCGACGGGCGTTTCACCTCGTGACGGACGGACAGCCGAGTGCACTATCCGCACACTCCGAGGATATCCGCGGGCTTGTGTTATTGATTTCAGGGGTAGCTGGGAGGATCATTTGCCTCTTGTGGAGTTTGCTTACAACAATAGCTACCATTCCAGTATTCAGATGGCGCCTTATGAGGCCTTATACGGGAGAAAGTGCAGGTCACCGATAGGCTGGTTCGAGGTGGGAGAAGTCCAGTTAATCGGGCCAGACTTAGTTCAGCAGGCTGTGGATAAGGTGAAGCTTATCCAGGAGCGGTTGTTGGCAGCTCAGAGTCGGCAGAAGTCGTATGCAGATCATCGGCGTCGACACTTGGAATTTGAGATAGATGATTGGGTTTTCCTAAAGGTATCGCCCATGAAGGGCGTGATGAGATTCGGAAAGAAAGGGAAGCTTAGCCCAAGGTACATTGGGCGTGACGATTGTCCGTAGGGTAGGCAAGGTTGCGCATGAGTTAGATCTTCCGTCCGATTTGAGGCGGTGCATCCGCTTTTTCATGTGTCCATGTTGCGGAAATGTATTGAGATCCATCTAGAGTGCACGGTTCGGGATGTCCAAGTAATGAGGAGTTATCGTATGAGGAGAGTCCCATAGCGATACTCGATCGTCAAGTTAGACGACTTGGACGAAGACGTGGCTTCCGCAAGGTCCTATAATGAACGAAAACAGGAGGAAATGGCGTGGGAAGCAGAGGATGACATGATGAAGAAGTATCCTCACTTATTCCCTATACCTCCGTAACCTACTTTCCCGCTTGTTAGTTTTGATTTAGCATTTACGCTTCAGATGTTGTGGCTCGTGAGCTTCTTTTTACGAATGAATAGTTAAGAGGGTCTATGTCGATGTTGTGATTTGAGTAAGTTTAGAAGGAACATTCGACGAATGTTTCTAAGGGGGAGAATGTTATACCGTAGTTCGACCTACGTATGAAAACGCATTTAAAGTATGTAAGACTTAAAATTTCCGGGCGAGGTTGACGGTCGTTCGACGGTTTTAGTCAACTTTGAGGCGGTTATGACCCGGTACATTGAGAGTTCCTAAGTGTTTTAAAGGCCTAGGGCGTAGTTCGTTGAGTCTGGATTCCAACGCAACCAACCGCTCGCCGATAGGACGTCGGAGTAGAAAGTTATGAGAGTTACAAGTTCGGCGCAATGGACGTAAATGCGTTTGGACTAAAGCGGCTGGCCGCGCCGATGCGAGGTCGCGCGCCTAAAGCATCGAGGGTCGCTGAAGTTGCAGCGCCGCGGCCCGGAGCAGGTCACGCGCGCCAAAGTTCGAAGAGGTCGCAGAGGTTTCAGCGCGCGCGAGGCGGAAATTTGGGCGGAAAAACTTAGAAAATCTGATTTTTGTTTTAAAAGAGACCATGGGAGGTGACAAGTGTCCCCATCTGATTTTCTGTTGCATGCAATAAATTGACCAAGACTTGGACATTTTCTATCTTTCATCTTCTCTCTCTCTCTCTCAAATTGCTCCCCCTTCTCTCTAAAAACCCTTAGACAAATCTGAAAGTTAAGAACAAGAAAAGGAAGCTTGTAGCTAGCTTGTTGGCATTGTGGTGGTAGTGTTCTTGGCAAGGAAGCTAGCAATATTTGGAATAAGTTTTGGCTAAAATTTTAAGGTAACATTTCTTCCTTTAAACTTAGTTCTAGTGTTGCATGCTTAGAAAGCAAGATCTTGTGGTAGTAAAATAATGCACTTAGAGTCATTGCATGCAAGTAAATTTGGTTTGGATATGAAGAATGGGTTAAGAAGAAATTATGAGCATGTTGTAGCCTAAAAACCACCTTAGAATTGTTAAGTGGATTGTTGTAAACTTATGGGGCAGAATTTTGGGTGTGAAATCCCCTTTGAATTGTTGGATTGAGTGAGCCTTAAAGGTGGTGTTTTTGATGATAAATTCGGCCTTGAGAAAGGTGGCAAAGTGAGTAGAAACAAAGGAAATGCTGCCCAATTTTTCTTAGAATTTAGTGACTTTGAACTTGGATTGTTCTACATTAAGATTAGAGGTTAATAAACGTATCATGACTATTATAGGTTGAAATATTACTCATGGTAGTTTGGACTTGGCAAGTGGATTGACCAAAGAGGTATGTGAAGTTTTTCTATCTCTTGAGCATGAATAGATAAAACTATGTAGTACGGAGACGCATACGATTTAGTATTCTTACTTGTTTTGAGTATAAAATGACTTGTTTCGTTTTAAGAATGTATAAGTCCCTTGGTTAAGGGAAAGGTATGATTTTACTAAAGTATAGAGTTAATATAACAACTTTATGGGAAGTTGGTTTATTAGCTTCATAAAAGGTTAATGAGAAGGGATTTACTCTAAGTAAGATAATTACATGAAGAGGCAATTTGATTTAAAGTCATCAATTGCCCAAAGGCTTTTTTGTATAAAGAAGAGTCACTTTTGAAAGAGATGAGGTATGTAGTACTTGGGTTAAATTCGGTTTTCTTTTATTTAAAGATATGATGAAGTGCCTTAAATAAACTAAAATGAGAGAGTATATGAACAAGACTAAAAGAAGTTATAAGTTTGCTTAACTTATTTATGATATGATGACAGTTTGAGATAGGGTAAGAGTATGTCTGAGGGGCAAGCCCCAAGATCGTCATACCACCTCCTTCAGTGTAAGAGTATGTCTGAGGGGCCAGCCCCAAGATCGTCATACCATCTGCTTCGGCAAAGAGTATATCGAGGCAGATCCAAGATCGTTATACCATCCGCACCAAAGATAAGAGTATATCCGGCGGGCAAGCCCCAAGATCGTTATACCATCCGCTCCAGCAAAGAGTATATCCGAGGTCTGCCCCAAGCTCGTTATACCATCTGCTTCAGGGTAAGAGTATATCCGGCGGAAAGTCCCCAAGATCGTTATACCACTGTTCGTGGATTTGCTACCCATGACGCGAGGAATACCTCACGCGAGTCCCATGGGCTTACGCGGGTGAAATAGTCCCATGCCGCAGTACACCGACGCGAGGAGTACCTCACGCGGTCCACAGGGACCCACGCGGTGAAATAGTCCCGTGAGTAGGATGGTTTCTTTTTGATACTACTGAGGCACTGCTTTTGATCATGAGCCTCCTATTTTATGCAGATTATATATGTATATATATACTTGTCACTCTCATTGTTAGTAAGGCACGATAAAAGGTATTTTATTGTCTTCCATGACTCCAAATTTTGCTTTTAGACTTATGATATCATATTACGTATTTTCCCGACTTTACATACTTGGTACATATCAGTCGACCCCTTCCTGGGCCGCGTTCATGCCGCAGTAAGGGTAGCGATTGAGGATCCTCGTTCTTAGGATCACTATTCCTGTCGAAGCTCCATTCCTCGGAAGCTTATTTATTGGTATGGATATTTCACGATGCTATAGGTACTTTGTATATTCGGGGTATGGCGGCCTTGTCCCGCCACGTTGTTATCTTTAAGTGCGTGGCCACCTATGTGTTTTGGGCTATAAGAACCAGTTGTACTATTATACTTTTGTTAAGTATGTTTTATGGAAAGCGGCACTTACCGGTGGCGGTGATGTTACTTTTATGCGTATGTGTTGTGTATGTTCTACCGCTATTCTCTCGACATATACCGACA
This sequence comes from Przewalskia tangutica, assembly GCA_029844215.1. Classification (NCBI taxonomy): domain Eukaryota; kingdom Viridiplantae; phylum Streptophyta; class Magnoliopsida; order Solanales; family Solanaceae; genus Przewalskia; species Przewalskia tangutica. The sequence continues at coordinate 7,675,128 of CM056718.1, read as the reverse complement.
GGTACCGGTAGGTACCGCCGCCCCGGGGTTGGGTCGTGACAGCTTATCACTCCCCACAATTGTGTCGCTAGACAGATTTTCTTGGTACATTGATTACCATATCCAGCAGCTGCCCTATTTGTGTCTCCAAATTTTTGAGGGACACCCTTGTCTCAGCCATAAACTGATTCTGGCACTTGGTGAGCGTGAGTATGCCTGCCTGCAACTCATTTTGATCTTCCGGTGGAACCTGTCGGTTAGGATGTTGTTGATGATTCCACTGCCCCTGATAGTAGTAGTAGTCCATTTTTCCTCCATTTTTTTCCAATTTTACCTACAAAATAAGAAAAATAACAAAAAGTGATAAAAAGATGCTCGCAGAACAAGTTAGAAACTTGTACCTGGAGCAACCAAATTAGAAATAAAATAACATAATCAAAATATACACAAACCAAATTAGAAATAAGATTAGATAATTCGATATTGAAAGTACGTCAGTCCCCGGCAACGACGCCAAAAATTAGGCGTATTTTGTATACGCATTTTTTGAGTCATTTTTAGTTGGTATTTTACTCGTTTTTGTTGTGTTTAGTATAGTAGTAGGTTTATTTTTATTTCTTTTGAGTCATAGCGGTGCAAAAATGCAAAATGGTAAAAAGGAACGAGAAATGGGCAGAAAATGTGCTCCCGAGGCGAAAATGACGAAAGTTGGCAACTCAGAGCGAAAGGAGGCAGCACCGTGGTGCCACTATGCAGAACCGCGGTGCCATATTTACCAAGGAGCCACAGGACTTTCAGCACCACAGTGTCATCAGGCAGTACCGCGGTGCCATTTGTCCGAGAAGTCGCAGGAGTTGTGATCGCAGATCATGCGGTCTTGACGCGGAAATTTCGATTCAAGGCAAATTGGCTAAGGGAGGATTGGTCCATATGGCACAAAAATTAGAGGATATTTAAGCCCTAGGGATTAATGCTATGATGGAGGTTGGATATTCTACAAGACAACACAACACAGGCGGATTTGGAGCTACAATTGGAGACTTTGTTCTACGTAATTTTCTTTCTTTCGTTTTTAATTCAGTTTATGTATGGATATTGTGTTAGTTATTAGCGTGACTATGGCTAGGAGCTAAACACTCTATTAGAGCTTTCCTTATGAATCACTTGAAATTGTTATTCATGAATTAATGCAGTAGTTTAATTTCTTCTTCGCTTGATTAAGATTTAATCAATATTTGGTATGAATGTTTGATAATTAATTGATCACTAGTTATCATAACCTATATGATTTCGAATCAAAAACCTTAGAGGAGGGATTTGGATATGATGTAATTGACTAGACATAGATTAAAATTTCGGACGAAAGTACCCCGATACTTGTGTAGAATTATAGGTTACTGTTCTTAATCCTCTTATGTGATAAATCCTATCATAGAAATATAGAAGGGTTCTGCACTGGGGTTGAGTGATTATATGTCCTAACCGGAATATAAGACAGTCTAGTTAACCGCTATCTTAACGAAGAAGAAGAATCATTTTAGTTGCATTAAGGATTGAATAAAGTGGATAGTCGAGGATTTTGGAAGCCCTGATTCATTCATAACTGATTACAACTTTATTAGTTTAAATCTTGCAATTATTCTAGTAGTTAAATAAATACCCCAATCAAAGATCGATTGCCAAATAGATAACATAAAATAGATGAACGATACTTAGAAACCAGTCTCTGTGGACGATATTCGGTCTAATAGACTATATTACTTGTGAACGAAGCGTACGCTTGCGTGAACAATTGAAAAATCGCTAACAAGTTTTTGTGGTGTATTTTGTATACGCCTTTTGAGTCATTTTTAGTTGGTATTTTACTCATTTTTGTTGTGTTTAGTGTAGTAGTAGGTTTGTTTTTCTTTCTTTTGAGTCACAGCGGTGCAAAAAGGCAAAATGGCAAAAAGGAACGATAAATAGGCAGAAAAGGTGCTCCCGAGGCGAAAAGGGCGAAAGTTGGCAACTCAGAGCGAAAGAAGGCAGCACCGCGGTGCCATCAGGCAATACCGCGGTGCCATTTGTGATGAACGGTACTTAGAAACCAGTCTTTGTGGATGATATTCGATCTTACAGACTATATTACTTGTGAACGACGCCAAAAACTTGTTAGCGATTTTACAAATGCTCACTGGTCTGGCGCCGCCCTGTTTCTCGCCCGGTTTGCCAACTTTTCAGTTTTTTGAGCCCTGGAACCTCTGTTCTGCCTTTTTTTCCGCTCATTTTTACCAATGTGGCACTTTAAACCACTGTGACTCAAAAGAAAGAAAATATATCCTAACACGACACATATTTATACAAAAAGAGGCAAAAGACTAACTAAAAACGACTCAAAAGGTGTATATAAAATACACCGATCACTCACGCAAGTGTACGTATCGTTCACAAGTAATATAGTCCTGTAAGACCGAATATCGTCCTCAGAGACTGGTTATCAAGTACTGATTATCTAAGCTTTAGTTTCTATTTGGTGAACGTTAATTTGTTTATATTTTTATCTAATAACTAAGACTAAGTAATTGCAGAAAATAAACTAATTAAGATACTACTTTGGTTTAAATCAGTTATGAAGAAATTAGGGCTTCCAATATCCTCAACTATCACTCTTTTCAATCCCTAATGCAACTAGAATGACTTTTTCTTCTACGTTAAGATAGCGGTTAACTAGACTGTCTTATATTCCGGTTAGTACATATAATCACTCAACCCCAGTGCAGAACCCTTCTATATTTCTATGATAGGATTTACCAGATAGGAGGATTAAGAACAGTAACCTATAATTCTACACAAGTATCGGGGTACTTTCGTCCGAAATTTTAATCTATGTCTAGTCAATTACAACATATCTAAATCTCTCCTCTAAGGTTTTTGATTCGAAATCATATAGGTTATGATAACTAGCGATCAATTAATTATCAAACATTCATACCAAATATTGATTAAATCTTAATCAAGCGAAGAAGAAATCAAACTACTGCATTAATTAATGAATAACAGTTTCAAGCGATTCATAAGGAAAGCTCTAATAGAGTGTTTAGCTCCTAGCCATAGTCACGCTAATAACTAACACAATATCCATACATAAACTGAATTAAAAACGAAAGAAAGAAAATTACGTAGAACAAAGTCTCCAATTGTAGCTCCAAATCCACCTGTGTTGTGTTGTCTTGTAGAATGACCAACCTCCATCATAGCATTAATCCCTAGGGCTTAAATATTCTCTAATTTTCGTGTCCTATGGACCAATCTGTCCTTAGCCAATTTGCCTTTGGTACTGAAATTTTCCGCGTTGGCACCGTGCATACCGGCACCGCGGTACTGAAACTCATGCAGCTTCTCAGCACAAATGGCATCGCGGTACTGCCTGATGGCACCACAGTACTGCCTTCTTTCGCTCTGAGTTTCCAACTTTTGTCCTTTTCGCCTCGGGAGCACCTTTTCTGCCCATTATCGTTCCTTTTTGCCATTTTGCCTTTTTTGCACCGCTGTGACTCAAAAGAAAGAAAAACAAACCTACTACTATACTAAACACAACAAAAACGAGTAAACTACCAACTAAAAATGACTCAAAAGACGTATACAAAATACGCCTAATATGTATTTAAGAACATATCGAGGTATATTATATACAACCGATGCATACCAGAGTATGTATACCCTGTATACTTCAAAATATATCATTGTAGGTATACAAAAATAACAGGCTACAAGGAGAGGACGAGTTGGAGAACATATCAATTTATGAGGCTTTGAATACCAATACAGCAGTTTCGTGTTCCATACTAACGCAGGAATACACTTTCGTTCAAGCAAGTTAATACCGATACACAAACGATTCAAGACACGTATAAAAAATAAACTTAAGGATCCCATCCCAAAGCAAATATATCCCAGTCACTGAACAGTATTGGCCATCGGTGAGGACACTTCAATACCCCATATCCTATTTTCTAACGCAAACGATTACCTGAAGCATAAACCTATTTCCTGATTTAATGAGCGAAACACAGACTCAGGTAAACTAAAGCAAAACAATTCGACGTCACATTTTAACCATTACTTAACTAAATATGATTTATCACAGAGAACACATAAGACAGAGCATAAAACATAGAAGTAAACTAGGACTAAGAGGAATTTAATTTTACCTTCCACGGGCAACGAACCTAGGCAATGTATCAAGTCGTAGATCCATTCGGAGTGTATTGTTATTGATGTGCGATTTATGCACACACTAAACGCAAGTGCACGTATCGTGACAAGTAATATAGTCTAGGTAAGACCGAATATCGTCCTCATGGACTGGTTTTCAAGTAGCGATTATCTATGTTTTAGTTTCTATTTGGTTAACGTTAATTGAGTTGGAATTCTAAACTAATAATGCAGGAAATAAAATAATTATGAAATACTTTGATTTAAATCAGTTATGATGGAGAATTAGGGCTTCCAAGATCATCAACTATCCACTTTATTCAATCCTTAATACAATTAGACTGACTTCTTCTTCTACGTTAAGATAGCAGGTTAACTAGACCGTTTTATACTCCTGTTAAGGTAATATAAACACTCAACCCCAATGGAGAACCCTTCTACCTTTCGGTGACAAGATTGACTACAAATGAGGATTAAGAGCAATAACCTATTAAGCTACACAAGTATCGGGGTATTTTCGTCCACGATTTAACCTATGTTTATTCAACTATAACATATTCACAATCTCCCCTTTCGGCTTTCGATTAGAAATCATATAAGTGATGATAACTAGTGATCAATTAATTATCAAGCAATCAAAACAACTATTGAATAAATCTTAAACAAGTGAAGAAAAAATCAACTAATGTATTAATTCATGAATAAGAGTTTCAAGAGAATCTCAAGGAAATTCCTAATAAAGTAATTAACTCCTAGCCATTGTCACGCTAAGAACTAATATAATCTCCATACATGAACTGAAATAAATAAAGCAAAAAGAAAGAAAAGAAAAAATACTCAAGAACAAGTCTCCAAGACTTCTAGCATCCAAGGATTATGTTGTGGAATATTTACAAGATGGAATGGAATGGTGGATGAAGAATGGAATGGTATATGGGATGGAATGTAGGATGGTGGATTGAAGGATGGATGAATTCTTCTAATGATGTAGAGACTATTTATAGCTCAAGAATCCTTTAGGTAAAGGGTTAGGGATTATGTAGGTAGGAAAGGTTATGGAATCCTTTTAGGTAAAGGGTTTAGGAAAAGTTATGGAAAAGGGTTAAGGAATATGTAGGTAGGAAAAGTTATCCCTTTTGGACTCTGAAAATGTGTCAAATTCGGCCCAAAACTCAGAAATCCTGCGTCGGCGTCGTGGCTCTGCAACTGGTGCCACGGCGCCGAAAAACGTGCAACTTTCGGAACATTCAGAACATTGGGCGCCGCGGCGCCGGTGACGGCATTCTTCCGGATTTTTCGTTTCTTCGTCCTTTGTTCGTCCGGTCTTCGTCTGATTTCTTCTATATTTCCCGGAACTTCTTAGGTTTTATTTCTTGGCCCTTTTAGTGTGCAATTCCATCTCATTTATGCTCATTTCATCTCCTTTCCGCCATTTCTCCATTTCTGACCGTTGTGACACAAAAGAAAGGAAAACGACCCTAATATTATACTAAACATAAATGAAATGAGTAAAATACTAACTAAAAATGACTCAAAAGGTGTATATAAAATACACCGATCAGTTATGCGAATGAAAAAGGCAGAGCTTTTGCTTGAGGAATGGTTTGTGGTTCTTAATTGGTATTGAGAAAAAAAGGGTTTGAGGATTTAGATTATTGTTGTTAGACTACTGTTTCTTCGATGCCTACCGATTATTTACTGCCTCACTGCTATTTTTTCAGATTTCTTACTAATGTTTTCATGGATTCTTCACTGCGGGCCTGCTCCTCTTGATTTGAATGTTGGTTGGGTTTTTATAGTCTCAATTTTAGATTTCAATTTATGGTAAGTTATTGATACGATTTTTGGGGTGATTTGGGCAGATTTTGGTGCTTATTCGATTGATTCTTTACCCAAAATAAGTGTTCCTTCGAATTAGGGTAATTAAGGAGTTGTCTTATACGATTTGGACGATTTTGGTGCTTTATGGTATATTTGGAAGTGTAATATTTGGTATATAATTCGGGTGGTAATTTGAGAAAGATTTGAGGGATTTTGGTTGTGGTAAATGACTTGGACAATTTTTGTTAAGTTTGGGGGTGGGGCGGCGTTAGCTTAGTTCGAGATTAGGTTTAGGTTAGTATTTTTTATTTGTGTATGTAGGGTTAGGGATGAAGAAGGTAAAATAGGGGTTGGGCTTTAGGTGTGGGCCGACGGGTTTGGGCCAAGGGAGTTGGGTTGTTGGGATTTAATGGGTATTAGGCTAATAGTTTGGGTAATATTTTATTTATTGTGTTGGGTAGGATTTAGTTAGTGGTAATTAAGTGGGATTTAAATTATTTATAAAATTGCTTTAAATATTATTAAAATGACAAATGCGGATATGATATTTAAGGATTGCTTAATATTTTTTTATAAATGCGACGCTATTACTAAATTATTTATTTATTTATCTATTTATTATTATTAAAATGCTAAATGCGGACATAATATTTATGGAGTGCTTAATTATTGAATTATTTATTTATGTGTCTATGCATATGTTATTATTGTTAAAATTATTAAGATTATTCAAAAAAAATTAGTGTAATTTTATGATTAATGATTGGACGAGAGGGTCAAAATTGGGTATCAACAAGGTGGTTGTTGACACCCAATTTTTTCCATCCTCTACCGATTATTTAACCGCGAACACTTCATTTAGGCATCCTTTTATCTTTAATTAACTAAAATATGCTTCTTAGTCTTGAAAATTCCAAAAAAATAAATATTTTAATATTTTCACTAATCACTGCATATTCTTTTAAAATACCGGATAGTACATTTTATAATTAAAATATAAGCAAAATAATATTTCGGCATCAGCTTTGGTGATTGATTTTCTCCTAATATTTTCACCAATTACCAAACAAATCATTTATATTATATAAATATTATATTTCTACTTAAATTAATTATATATATTAAGACACTTGTGCCATAATTTTAAGTGTGTGTGCATTTTTTAAAATTAGTCATGACAAAGAATCATATTTTAATTAATTAAATCCTCAACCTTAATCTCTACCCATAAGTCATTCCCTTTATTTCAATTCCCATAAATCAGCCCACATTTAAACCCCCTATTACTCCAGCCCATCCCAATTCAACCGATGACCCGGCCCAACTCCCTTTACTAAATCCTCCTCCCAAACCAGAACCAAACGTTCCCCATCGTAAACCAACCATTACCCACACCCAAATCAAACCAATAACACCCCAAGAAAAACCAGCAGTCCGTCGATACCCTTCACCCCAAAACCCGTCGACGCCACCATCACCCATCACCCAGCCTTTTCCCCTTTTTACTGAATCCTTTCAGAAGTTGGAACTTAACCAAAGTTGCCTCGAACAGAGAATGAACAGCGGTGATACCTTCCAGTCTCAAGCCCATTCCATCCTTAAACCACTAGGTAATGGCAATATCTCTGTCATTGGCTCCCATCCTCTCAAATCGCTCTGAAAAGTTGAAGTTCAAGCCCTATATCAAATTTTCTTCTTTTCAAATCAGAAAGGACCCGTCACTTTTCCTTTCCCTTTTTGATTTCAAATTCGAATTCGAACCGTTGAAGCTCTCACTTTTTCGGCTATAAATACAACCCATTTGGGGTTGTATTAAGGGGTCCCTTTTTTTTGAACAAAAAGATCGGAAAATCTGGTCTTAAAAGTGAAGAACAAAAATTCAGTTTTCACTACTTTGAAAGTTGTCGAAAATCAGTGAGGAATCCCCTCTTTCAGAAACATAAATCAAGAAATCCCCTTTGTTGTTTACTCTCAGTGTTGGTTAGAAAAGCCACAAAAATCTTTAAACTTTCATTTCATCACATAAGCAAAAACAAAGCAATTTCTCTGAGCGGAGTCGACGAGTCGAGACGACGCCTCAGCTCCTCGGTTCGCTGACCGGAGAAGGTAAGTGAACGCACCTTCTTTCTAATAATTTTGATGTTTAATTCGTAATGATGTGTTCCGTGTGATATGATATGTGTCTATTAAAAATCTTTGGCTTAATTTTAGTTGTGGTTTGAATTCGTGAGTTTAAATCATGGCATGTTAGTTATGAATTTTTACAGTATGTTCAGTATCGACTCATTTCTCAAGTGGTAAATAGCTTTAGCATGCATTAATGACTACTTTAGAATATTTGATTATCTATCAAACATGATTAAGAGACTGCGGTTCCTTTTGTTTGTTATCTATCGAGCATTTGTTTGTTTTGTGGTTAGAACCTATTTCATATTAGTCGTTAACAATGTTATCGGATTATAATTATGGATCCATTAGTATAAATCAGGGAAAAATTATGCTAATACCATAATAGCCGTTTTGTTGCTCTGTAAACCCACCTATATATGCATCTTGTGTTTTATCTGGTTTAAGGGTAGTATAGGGTCATTTGGTCTGGAATATCTAACTGATAGGATGATTAACTCGAATACAAGAGTTTGAAGATAGTCAATATAGAACCCTGTATATGTTTGATATGCTTGAGCATTTGGTATCTCAATCATGGGTCAAATGTGTGAACTTTGTTCCCTTTTGTTCTGTTGGTGGTCTCATAGCTATATTTTGTATATAATCATCACATGTTAGCATGAAATGTGGTTATGATAACCCTCCTTACTATATTGTGTCCCCCTGTTGTTCGGGTATTACTTACTAAACAATCTGGCCATAGTTTGTATTCTTTTCCATTCGTGTAGTGATCATAATATCATATATCAAGCTCCTCCGTCTAAATTCTATCATGTCTTATATACAATATCTATAGGATCCTGCATATTTGGATCAGTCTAAAAGACACTATACTCTTGAAATATTTCCTTCCCTATATGTCCGTATCCTTTCCCATACTAGTCATATTCTTGTCATACCTGTTTAAGAACCCATGTGTTGTTCCTAACCATGAATGATAGTATGTCGTTCTTGTGTAAGATATTCATGTCTATCTCAAGATGTCTATTGATAGTTTTAGTTAAATAATCACTTATATTGCCTTGTTGTAATTCTGCCCCGTTACGTTCATCTTGCTTCAGGTTCTACTATATCTCAAGACACTATACTCTTGAAATATTTCCTTCCCTATATGTCCGTATCCTTGCCCATACTAGTCATATTCTTGTCATGCCTGTTTAAGAACTCATGTGTTGTTCCTAACCATGAATGATAGTATGTCGTTCTTGTGTAAGATATTCATGTCTATCTCAAGATGTCTATTGATAGTTTTAGTTAAATAATCACTTATATTGCCTTGTTGTAATTCTGCCCCGTTACGTTCATCTTGCTTCATGTTCTACTCTCACATGTTAGCTTTAATATCATACATAACTATGCCATGTCTGTACCCATGCAGATTTAATCTTACCGGAGTGTTCCTGTTTTTATATTAGTCTCGCATAAAGTCTCATTTAAGTTATAAGAGTTCATGTTGACTATTTTTTTATGACTGTCAATTTGTCTAGCTTCAACTGAATCGAACAATTCTGTCTGTCTTTTCTAGTTCTATACTATTCACATAAATCGTGTTATCTGCTCTGGGTCATTTGTTTAAGTATCAGTAACCTTTTTGCTTTGGGTCTGTTTTACTTAGGGTCTGTTTTAAGTAAGTAGATATGTTTAATTTGGTTTCATTTTCTATGATTCGGCTACTGGTGGTCTTAATTGGTTCATTTACTATTTTCTAGTCTTAATTAGTTCATTAAGTTAGATTATATTTTTTGATCAATTCCTGCACGTTGTCATGCTTGTTTTCCTAGCCTAAAAAAATAAAAATTCAGATTCCAACATTGTTGCCCCTTCGAGTTCTATTAAAAGTAATGATTTCGTTTTAGTTTGTTTATGTTGACTCTATAATTTTTAAAATATGTTCTAATCTTCTTCTTTTCTTTTGCTTACATGAAATGCATTGGGAGAAATAGAGAGTCTTACTATGAGACTCATCGCATCCCTCGTCAAATGAAGACCCACATCTACGTTCCTTGCATTCTCCGGCCTCAGGACTTCTAAACAAATAGGGTGGGATGATATCTTCATCCGTTCTAGTCACTTCTTTTAAACTCTTTAAATTCTGCCATTTTATTATTTGTACGATTATAAAATGCTTAGAATAGGGCGATTTAGGATTAATAAATTAGTAAGGGTAGTTAAGAATAGGAAAATTCTCACTAGTCTATTTTAGGCTCGTCACATATATTTTTGCCACATAAATGCATATCTTTATCAAAGAATCAATTTTACATACAAAATATATTTTCCCAACAAAAACCATTTTATGCATTTTTAAACAAAATCTCATGCAATTTTTATGGAGAATATATACTTCAGGTAATTATTTGCAAACATTCTTTTCTTAACTTTATGCTTTCAAAACATGCATTTTTAATACAATGATTAAGCCTAAGTTTGATCGAAAAATCGCAAGTTAGCGGATCTTATAGGATGCCTAACCCCTTTCCTTTAGGATAATAAGGAACTCTTACCTAGAATCTCATTAAGTTCTGCAGATCGTTAATTGGAGTTATTTTTAGCAGATTTTGCTAAGTAGATGTCCTAATTCATCTTTAAAATAATTAGGTGGCGACTCCTTAAAATAAATTTAAGAATCAACCATGCGTGGTATCCCGTTTCGACTCCGATTAAAATGGGGTGTTACAGTGACCATTGTATTCTTAAGATCAAAAGACATTACATTGTAACAAAGTTAATGTGATTAGTCATCAAATAGGTCTTTTCCTGATCATCGAAGTGCAAATTGATCTGGTTGTATCCAGAGTATGCATCAAGGAAAGTGAGCAATTCATATTCAGTCGTAGCATCTATCGTTTGATCAATATATGGCAAGGGAAATGAATCCTCAGGGCATGCCTCATTCAAGTCCTTGAAGTCCACACACATTCTGAATTTGTTGAGTTTGTTGATATTTAATTTTGACCCATCTTTTGGTTATTTGTTGCAATTTTAAGTAGAAACAACATTTTTATCATCATTTTTTGATTTTTTTTTTAGAATAATCATATTTTACCAAATATTTTATTTTCGCAAAATGCCATCGCATTTTTTATTTTTTAATTAAGCATTAAACATTTTTTTAAATATTATGTTATTACACCGTCATTTTATTTTAATAATTTTGCATCTCTTTAAATATTTTTTTTTTAAAATAATAAACTATTTTTTTATTTTAATCAAAATCAATTTCATCCAAACACCTCTTTTATTTTCCCCCTTAAAATCAAACTCACTTTTCATTTCCCTCCAAAACTAAAACCTAACCCTATAATTAAAATCTTACCCCTCCCCTTATTTGGAACACTCCGTCGCACCCCTTTGATGTCCCCTTTCATTTTTGTTAACTCTCCCACTCCCCTCACCCCTTCTCCCGTCGCCCCTCCACTGAAGCCCCGAGCTACGGTCAACACACATGTCGCCGACACCTTCCCTCTCCTATCGCCCTACCCCCTCATCCTCTTCATCGACCACCACCACGTCTCCCTCTCCCGTCGCCCTAACTCCGGCGACATCATTGTTTTTTTTTTATTTATTTATTTCTATTGTTGTTGTGTACGGTTGTTGGACTAACTTTGCTCAGTTGTTGTACATTTTCACCACTATTATTCTTGTGTCTCTCTGACAGGATCCACCACCATGGCGGCGTCGCTTCGGCATATCTCGCCGTGGAAGTGACACCGCCGCCCTTCTAATTTTTTGTTCGAAACTGGCCGGAGCTTGAGCTCCGGCGACGCTACTTTTTGTTCTCTGATTTTCATTGTGTTTGTTCGACACTACTGTTTGTTCTCCAGTGACGTCAGTTTATTTTATTCTTGGGGATCCGTTGGTTGTTTTGTTTGTTAGACTGATTTTTATGATTTTGGGGTAACTAACCGGAGTTTTTACGACCTCGGTTAGCTTTATTTTGATATCTGTTGTTGGTTTTGGTTAAATAGACTGATTTTTTTATTTTTGCATCTGGCCGGAGTTTTATAACTTCGACGACCTTATTATTTTTGGATTTGCTGGATGTCCTGATTATTGGGCTGATTTGACACGGTTTTTAGTGGCTGACCGGAGTTTTAAAACTTCGGAGATGTTCTAGAATTTTCGATGAATATATTGCTTTTGTTTCTACTGTTTCCGGCTGTTTATTAGACTGATTTTGGGTTTGTTTCGTCGTACTTTTTTTGCTATTTTTTGTTGTTTTCCTGCTGATTAGAGACAGATCTATTTTTAAAAGAATAGATTACTATACTTGGTAAAAGTTACTGATTTGGAACAAGATACTACACTTGATTGACCGATGAAAAAGTTATTCGTCGATTTTTGAGGCCTCCACAGTTGCAAAGACGAAAATAAAATCTTTTGGGCAATGATGATTTCTTCTATATACATCGGATGCCAACATGCGTTGGCGGGGTGAATATTTGCAACCGGACTTGTTTAGGATGTCCCACTTTTTTATAAATATTTGAGCCCTCTATAATCAAAACTACTATTGTTTTGCATGAATATGAATTTTATTGTTTCTAACAGTTTGTTTTTTGACAGCATTGTGAAGAATGCATGTAAAGGCCAAAGAAGACAAGATACTCTTTGGGATTTTATGTTGTATTTTGTTTTTATTATGTATTGTATTTTTATTGTAATTGTAATTATTGAAAAATGCTTAGAATAGGTAGACTTAGAATTAATACTTTAAAAGGGATAGATTAAAATAAACTGCTAGTTTATTTATTTTTAGGTCTGTCGTAATACTTTCAAACATTTCTTATTTTTCAAACACATATTGTTCTAAAGCCGATAAATAATTAACCTAGATTTGATCGGATAACCGCAAGTTAGCATATCTTAAGGATGCTTAATCCCTGCCCTTTAGGATAATAAAGAACCGCAGAATCTCATTAATTTTGCAGACCATTAAATGAAGATCAATTGCAGTATTTTTATTGCAATAGTTCAAGTGTCCTAATTTACTTAACCAATTAGGTGGCGACTCCCCAATACAAGTATTTTGCTAAATTCATGGAACCGCGTCAAAGAGCAACGTTGCAGCACCGTTCCGACCTTGAGGTCAAAAATGGGCGCGGCAGAGTTTTCTTAGGGACCACTACCACATTGGTCAGTCATGTAGGATTATCGACCCTCCGAACGGATCCTATATTGAGCAGGCGTGGCACCTCTTCCCTTACGAATTGGTCTCTGGCCACTGATATCAACCGCTTCAGTTGCCTTATTGGGTATGATTAGGATTAGCGCTTAACCGATGAATAGCTATCTTCTGGGGGATCCCTGTTATGTCAAGGTGAGACTAAGTGAAGAAATCTAAGTTAACTGTTAAATAATATAAAAGTGCATTTATAAGCTCGGGCGAAAGCTCCGAGCCCAAGCATACCTTTTTTTTCGTGATATTCTTCGAAAAATGCTCTTCAGTTCCTCAATGGTTGAGTCTGCAAACCGCGATGGTATTTTCTTGTTCCTGAATGGGTCTGTTTCATCTTTTTGGTTCAATGTAAGAAATTTTTTACTGAATTCTTTTTGGAAATCCCCAGAGATCTGACTTAGAAAGGAATCGAATGATCTTTTTCTGGTGGCGAAATGAAGCATTTCAGAAGGATCTGATTCAGGCACTCTTCCTCTACAAGCTACTCTTTCCTTTCTCCATGCGTCCCGTTTGAGCCCAACGACTGCAATTGTTATTGGGCTACTTCTAGATTTTGATGAATAGCCACCGCCAACGCATCCTCTAACTAAGAACAACCGTCACTCCCTCTAATTTCTTCGATCCCCCAAGCTGTGGAAAACTTGACCTTTTAGTGATTCAGTTGAGGGGACCGCCTGCATTACGTGCAACCATGGCCTCTCGTGTATTGTATTGTACGTCATGTCTCCGGACACGATATCAAAGGTTGTGACTTGTTTCACACCATCGACGCAAACAATTAACTCGACTTCCCCCTTGGTTAGCTCGGTGGACATGTTGAATCCTACTAGCACTTTTGTCACGGGGGTGATTGATTCATCCGTCTACATTTATTTCAGGACCCGCAGCTGGATGGTGTTTGCTGAACTTCCTAGATCAATTAAAATACGCTTAGAAAAAGATTTATTAATTTTCAAGGATATTACCCAGGGCCTCATTTTGTGGCGAAGCGAATCTTCCATAGTCACTAAAAAATCTCTGTCTTGACTCTGTGGGTTCCCACATATGGCTCGTGGTTGTGACCAAGACCTTGAACTTTCTCATTGATTTGTATGTGATCTTGTTGACCATCTCTGTATTGAAGATCATATGAGTAGTATAAGTAGGCGGAGGCGCTTGACTCAGTCTTTGCCCATCATTCTTGTTTAAGTTAAGCTTCACTCGGTCGTTGATATACTTCCTCAAATGTCCTGCGCACTGTAGTTGCACTACTTGTATCATGGAAATCCATGGTACAAGTGAATCTCCTAGCTTTATTAAGAACCTTGTTACCGATTTCTTTGAGAAAGAGCTGGCAGCCCATTCAACATCACAAAATGTTGTGACTATATATTTTTCTGGTTCTTGACATAAGAATTTTTTGTCCTGATTGTGTTTTGATTACCTTTGCTTCCATATGTGACTTTTTAGGTTGTAATAATAACTGGCTTAGAGTCTGTAGGAAATATATGATCTTGTGGCTGTTAAATATAGGAGTTTACCTATTGGTCTTTGATAATTTCCTTGGTCTTCCATAGCTTCATCTTCCTTGTAGTATGTTCCTTTGCCATACCCTTCATTCTGTTGACTTCTTGTTATCTTAACATACTGATCATACTCTCTAGTAGTGAACTTTGCATTGATATCTATAGGTGTATTTGCAGGTCTAGCATCACCTAATTCAGATTCTGATATTATTAAAATGCATATTTTCTTTATGCATTAGAAAACCTTGTTTTGACTTTGCAAATTCAATTTCCATAAAATCTTTTAACTCTCCCAAGTCCTTTATCCTTCTTGCAAAGAAGTTTTGAGCTAATTATTCCTCCAAATTATCTCCGGCGGTCAACATATTATCACCATATACTAGTAAGACTATGATTCATGTTTTTATCTTCTTTGTATATAGTGAGTGATCAGTGTTTCTTGTAACTTTGCATTCCATTGCCCTGGGGCCTGTTTGAGCTCATATAAGGATTTAGTGCGTCTGCATACTTGTCTGTTGTCCCCCTGACTCTTAAATTCTTATGGCAATTTCATGTAAAATTTATCATTTAGATCACCCTGAAGAAAAGTATTATACATATTTATTTGGTGTATATGCCATCTTCTAGCAACAGCTATAGTTAAGACTGTCCTAACTGTCACCATCTTGACAACTTGACTGAATGTCTTTTGATAGTCTATTCCTTTTTGTTGTAATCCTTTGCCACCAATATTGCTTTAAATGTTTCTATTTCTCCACTGACTTTGTATTTGATCTTGAAGATCCATTTTCACCCTATAGGAACCTTGCACTTTGGTAATTCTACTATTTGTCAAGTGTTGTTTTGTTGAAGGGCATCTACTTCTGCAAGCATGACCTTAATCCACCTTGGATCTTTCACTGTTTTTGCATAACTAGTAGGTGCAGTAACACTTGAAACAAAAGAAATAAATACATTATGTTTAGCAGACAGGCTGTCATAAGATAAGTAGTTAGATAGAGCATAAGGAATGCCATTATGAACATTCAAAGACAAACTCTTTCATCAAGCATGGTAGATGTTTGCCTCTTGTAGACTTTCTTATTGATTGCTTGTGCTGAGATGTCTGTGATTGTTATTGTACTTCATTTTGTGCATTTGTATATGGCACTTGGTTTGCAGTGTCTGGTAGTGACTCAACTGATTAATTTTCAGCATCTTGTGTGAGTAGCTCCTCCTGGATAGATCTTGTTTCACATATGCTATCAGTTGTCATTTGTACTATAGACATATCATGACTAGTAGTACCTGGTATGATTGTTTTAGTATTCTCATACACAGGTAAAGGAGGTGAGAATATAGTAGTAGAACTTGTGATTTTAGAAAATGGAAATATGTCTTCCTTAAAGATCACATCTTTGTGTACAAAACAAATTTTATTTTCCAGATCATATAATATGTAATCTTTTAATAGTACCCCATATGAATATCATTTCTTGCTCTAAATTGTAACTTGTCTGTTTGTTGCAAGTTTTTAGCAAAACAAAGACACTCCAAAACTCTTAAATGTACCAGAGATGTTTTCTACCATTCAATCTTTCATATGGAGAATTATTGGTTATTACACGAGAAGGCAACCTATTGATTATATATACTGCAGTCTGAATACAACGTCTCCAAATCTTATTGGAATGTTATCTTGAAACCTAATAGCCTTAGTTAATTCAAGAATATGTGTATGTTTTCTTTCATCTATTTCATTTTGTTGAGGAGTATAGAGCAAGATTTTTTATGAATGATGCCTAATTTAGCAAACAGGTCAGTACATAAAGAATTTATAAATTCTGCGTCATTGTCAGTTCTGATAATTTTAATAGTTATGTCATTTGATTTCTAGTAAGTAACAGAAAATTCTTAATATGTAAGAACACATCAAATTTTAATCATAACAAGAAAATCCAGGTGAACATTGAGTAAACATCTATCACAATTAAAAAAGATTTATATCCATCAACAATAGCATTTTTCATAAGGTCTCCACATATGTACAAGCTCAAAGAGCCTAGAACTAACAGTTATACTCTTAGGAAATGACAATCTGCCTAGCACAAGAACATATT
The DNA here is from genome assembly GCA_029844215.1 of Przewalskia tangutica. NCBI lineage: Eukaryota > Viridiplantae > Streptophyta > Magnoliopsida > Solanales > Solanaceae > Przewalskia > Przewalskia tangutica. The sequence continues at coordinate 7,658,182 of CM056718.1, read as the reverse complement.
GTGCATTTATTTAGAAAATTTATAATACTAGACTTTTTAAAAGGAAACAAATTTCTTAGAACACTAGATAATACATGCCTCATTCTCTTATGCCACTAATATCTTCATCACTAATAGATTCACTTGTAAAAGATAGTCTACACCCAATGATATGTTCTTTAGTAAGCATGATTTTTGATCTTATGAGATAGTAGAGACCACCCACTTCCTTACCGATTTTCTTCCCCTTCTCAATAAAGAGACGGGATAAAATTTAACTGAGCAATTCAGTTGCCTAGTTAACTTTGACACTCATAGTAAATTAAATTTGAACTCAAGTATATAAAATATATTGTGAGATGATATTAATCTCCCTTATGGAGTCTTCTCATTAATATCAAAGTATATATAGAGTACAATATTCATACCTTATACAATATGAATCTAAAGTCTATACAAAAGAGGAATCCTAGTCTTACCATAATTATATTTACACAATATATGGAAATATTCTAATTATGGGTAGGGATACAATTGTTTCTATAATATACACGTTTACACACACCCTCAGTCGGAGCGGAAGGAGGCCGGACGTTGAAACTGGATCTGAAGTCAAGAAATAACTGTCTGGGAAGTCCTTTGGTAAATATGTCTGCATATTGATAGGATGATGGAACATGTAACACTCTGACATGGCTCAGCGCAACTTTCTCACGAATGAAGTGTAAGTCTATCTCAATATGCTTGGTTCGCTGATGTTGAACCGGATTATGAGAAAGATAGATGACAGAGATATTATCACAATACACAATAGACGCCTGACGCAAAGGACACTGAAGTTCTAACAGTAAATTTCTGAGCCAACAAATCTCAGCTACTACATTTGCAACGCCTCGCATTTCGACTACATCGATTGAGATAGGGTAGCTCGCCGCCGCGTATCAAGAAATCAGATTATCCCCTAAAAATACACAAAAGCCAGAGGTGGAGCGTCGCGTGTCCAGACACCCTGCCCAATCTGCATCCGTATAAGAGAGCAACATATTTGGTGCAGAGGGGTATAGGTGCAAACCATAATCAAGTGTGCCCTTAATGTATCGAATGATACGCTTAAGAGTAGTTAAATGAGACTCATTGGGGGCATGTATGAATAGGCATACCTGCTGAACATCATAAACAATGTCTGGCCTTGTGAATGTGAGATATTGAAGTGCACCTGCAAGGCTCATATACAGAGTAGGATCGGAGACTGGAGCACCATCCATGGCACTGAGCTTAGATTTTGAATCAACTGGAGTAGGTGAAACTTTGCAATTCGACATCTTATCCCTGTACACTATCTCTTCTGCATACTTACACTGACACAAGAACATGTGATTGACAGACCTGGTCAATAATATCCCCAGAAAGTAACTCAGCTTCCCCAAATCAGTCATTGCAAATTCGGACTTAAGCAAGACAATAATCTCATTTTTTAGTCCGTCGGAGGAGGCAGTAAGAACGATATCATCCACTTAAAGTAATAAGTAAGCAGTGCTACTACCTCGATGAAAAATGAAGAGTGATGTATCACTCTTGCTGCATACAAACCCAATCTGCAAGATATACCTGGCAAAACGATCATATCACGCACGGGGGGCCTATTTCAGGCCATATAGTGACTTACGGAGATGACACACATAGTGAGGAACTACTGGATGGGTGAACCCTGACAGCTGATGCATGTAGACTGTCTCTCTCAGATCCCCATGTAAGAATGAATTTTTCACATCAAGCTGATGGATCGGCCAGTGTTTGACCATGGCAATGCTCAAAACTGTGCGGATGGTAGCTGATTTGACAACCGGACTGAAGGTCTCACCACAATCAATGCCCTCCTGCTGATTTGTGCCATTAGCCACAAGTCGTGTCTTATACCTCTCAAGATCTCCACTGTATCTGAATTTGTGATGAAATAGCCACAGACAACGAATCACATTCACCCCATCAGGTCTAGGTACTAGATCTCATGTGTGTTGTTTAGTTAAAGTATTGAATTCCTCAAACATAGCCACATTCCAATTAGGTCTTGTTTGGCCAATATAGGGTTCTTGGGAATTGGTGAAATGGTTTGGGCAGACAAGTTAACTTGGACTTTGGGTTTGAAGATTTCATGCTTTGCACGAGTTTTCATTTGGTGAGTGGTTATAGTGGGAGGCTCCAAGGCGGAGGGATTTATTGGATATAGAGAAGGAGGGGCTGACGCCGTAGGATGCACCGCTGTGCTATGATCAAGAAGCGTAGTCTTTGGAAGGAGCCCGGCAGGCTGCGTGGCGCCGTGATCGCGGTCGCGGCCGAGGACCGATGCACCTCTTCGGTTTTAGCCGCGGCCAAAGATCGGGCCGCGCCTCGCTGACGGTGATGCAGGAACCTGTTCGCAGGAGTTTTGGCGCCGCGGCGCTGACGCTGAATCTGTGGCAGTACTATGCTCTAGTTGACTGAGGATGATGGGAGAGATGGCAGACTCGTCAAGAAAAGAGTAATCCGGTTTTCGGAACTATTTAAGATTTGAAAACGGGAATGTGGTCTCGTCGAATGTGACATGACGGGAGATGTAGATCTGACTAGTGGACAAGTCATAGCATAGATAGCCTCTATGGTTCGGCGGGAAGCCTAGGTAGACACATGAAGTGGACCGGGGGGATAGTTTGTGAGGGGCAGTAGATGCAAGATTAGAATAGCATAGACAACCGAATATCCGGAGATGATCATAAGAGGGGACTCTATGATAGAGGATTTCGGTAGGGGTCATATTGTGAAGGGTGCTAGTTGAGAGAATATTGAGAACGTATTCTGACATTTTAGCAGCATAGACCTAGAAGGACGGAGGTAGGGAGACATGAATTAATAGAGTGCGAATCATATTGTTAATGGTGCAGATAAATCTTTCAGATTTACCATTTTGTGGGGAGGTGTGGGGGTAGGAGAAGTGAAAGACCGTGCCATTATTGATACAAAACCTGTGAAATATAGAGTTATAGAATTCACGACTATTATCGCACTGAAAATATTTTATACCCTTTTCAAACTGTGTTTGAATAAATGTTCGAAACTCAAGAAATTTGGCACACTTCCGATTTAAATTTGAAAGGATACAACCAAACAAAGTGAGAAAAATCATCTAGTAAGATAAGATAATATTTATGACTGAGAGAACTAGCAACATGTGATGTTCATAAATCGGCATGTATAATATCAAAAGGTGCAAAAATAACACTAGTAGATGATTTAAATGGAAGACGAGTATGTTTGCCTAACGAACAAGAAACACAGTTTTGGGCAAGCTTCCCATTACAAGTAATGAAATTATTGCCTCTAAAAAAACTAAAAACTGGAGCTTCTGGATGACCAAGCTTATTATGTCATGTTGAAGAAGAAATGACCGCTAGAGAGACGGGAGAGCTAGATCTGGCAGCGGAGGTGGGAGTGAATGGATATAGATCCCCTGTGCTATTGCATCTCGTAAGAGGTGTCCCCGTATGAAGATCCTTCACAGTGAAACCAAAAGGGTCAAAATCAACAGAGACAAAATTATTACGAGTGAATTTACGGATAGAGATTAGATTCTTAATTACATGTGGGGCATATAGGGTATTTTGAAGTGGGAATGGATTAGGAGGTGTTGTGTATGATGTACCAAAACCCTTTACTGGAATGCGATGACCACTACCAACTGTCACAAATTGAGGATGCTTTAAACCAAACAGTTTAGGAATATTACCTGCAGTCCGGGTGAGGTGAGAAGTGGCTCCGGAGTCCATGTATCAGTTGTTTTCAGGCTGTTGCATGTTGAGACTACTGAATGTCTGACTTAACTTAGTGGGTGTCATGCTGGAGAAGGGCTACTGAAACTGTCCGTGCATGAAATGTGCCTGCTGCGGGTACTGGACGTGCAGAGGGGCTGGAGCAGGGCCCAACACACCTTGGTGGGAGAATCGGAAAGGTTATCGGATCGAATCGCGCGGTGCCGCGCGCTATACGGTCTGGGGCACCGCAACGCTGAACTGATTCTGCGGGCCCTGTTGTTGCTGCTGGTTCTACTGTCCGCGACCCTTGCCACGACCATGGCCTCCTCTGTCGTGACCCTTGCCACCCTTTCCACCACGTCCCTGCTGCGGTTGAGAGTTTTCTGGCGGCGTTGACTCTTGAGGGCGCGTTTCTCCAACATGACTGAATCCGCAGCGATTGAAACCATCGCGATTAACTCTAACGCCGACACGCTCGCCTCTGGACACTAAGATGGTGTTGCAATTGATTGCAGGCCTTCCCAAAGGCGAATATGATACGTTAACCACTATGATTCAACAGGCAGATCCACTTCCCAGTTTTAACAAAGCTTGATCGCATTTGTTGCTCGAAGAGACTCGACGTGCTAAGTAGGATGAGCACAATCAGAAGAATGAAAATATAATTCTTGATGTTGGAAACAGTTAGGGTGGGATGAAAAGAAGATGACGACGTGGTGGTAGAAGCGTCAGAATCGGAAGAGTAATCCTGAGTAGCCATTTAGAGAAGAGAGGAATGTAGGAGAAAGTCAAGAAATTTTGGGAGGAGCCGCGACGGAGAAAGGGGTGGGGCAGGCGGCTTTGGACGAAATTTCTAGGTTTTTTGGCTACTTGTCTCTTGATACCATGAGATGATATTAATCTCTCTTAGGGAGTCTTCTCATTAATATCAATGTATATATAGAGTCCAATATTCATCTCTTATACAATAGGAATCCTAAGCCTATACAAAAGAGGAATCCTAGTCTTACCATAATTATATTTACACAATATATGGAAATATTGTAATTATAGATAGGGATACAATTGTTTCTATAATATACACGTTTACACATATTATAAACACCATTTCTAGATGGTATCATACTAGTACCAGTGTGCTTAACATGTGTAACATCACTATTAGAAAGTACTACTCTTTTATCTACTTCAGGCTTGGTTAAAGTATTTTTATCTAGAAACTTTAAATTTGAAGTCATATGATCAGTAGTTCCTGAGTCTATGATCAATTCTTATGGATTATTTGAGACTAACCTAGCACTACATGTACTTGACATGTTTGCAAAGTGAGTAGCATTGGTTGAGATAATTGATGAGTTGCTTGAGCAGCTAGATGACTTTGTTCCATCAGTTGACACACTTCAACATACTGAGATGGTTGAGAGATGATCCTTCATTTCTTTGGAAGTAAGCAAGCTGTTGTTGAATAGTAGCACTTGATTGATAGTGGCATAATTTGATTCATAGAGTTCATAGAAGGATCTTGACTTCCATTCTGAATTCATTGTTCAGACATTGCATTATGTGATGTATGTGTATTGTGTCCTCCTCTACCAAATTTTGGTGGTCTAAACCTATTATCAGTATGTTCACTTGTTTTTCACCTGACTAAACCTACCACCTCCTTGTTGATTAGCCTTAGGATGATCGGGAGGATACCCACTAGCCTATAACAATCAACCTTATAATAACCTTTAAACTTGCAGTAATCACATAATGCATTAGGATTATAGGTGGAATTATATATCTTTTTGAACTTCTGACCCTAATGTCCTGTTCTAGAGTATATTGCCACAGATTCAGCCTCACTCATTTCACAAGATTTATTAGCATTTGACCCATACAACCTAGTAGAATTGCTTGAACTAGCTACATCTCTTTGGTTTTCATCACTTACTATAATCGAGTAAGTTTGGTTTACATTTGAAAGAGGACTTAATAGCAGAATATGACTTCTTGCTTGAGAATAAGACTTATTCAGTCTTAGTTTCTGTTGTTATACATACATTATAAATTCTTTTGACTTATCATAATTGCATTCAGGTATAGGTACCATAGACTCAAATTCATTCCATAGTTCTTTCAATCTTGAGTAGTACACAGATACTAATTGAGTGTCATGTACAACAATAGCAATTTCTTGATGTATATTAAAAGATCTTGAATTATCTATTTTCTCAGTTCTCTCTTTCAAATCTTTTCATACAGCTTGTGCATTAATTGCATATACTATACCACCTATCGAATTTTCGACTACAGAATTCATAAGCCGTGAAAGTACAATTGCATTAACGCATTCCCATTGATCCCATAGACTCTCTGAATAATTTTATTTCTTACATTTTTTATTTACAAACCCTAATTTTTTCTTCCTAACAATGTGATTCTCATTGACTTATTCCACATACTATAATTCTCATTACCTTTCAGCTGAAAAGAAAGTATAGTTGCTCCACTTACATCGGTTGACTGAAGATAGAGTGGATGATTGTAATCAATAACTTGAGTCTGTGAATCAATTACACCATATGAATTGCTTGGATTTTTAGGTTCTGTTCCAGTAATCGCCATTGAAATCGACTGAAAAAACTTGAATTTACCCTAATTTGTTCGACAATTGATCGCGAATCTTGAAAATTTGAAATTCTCAATGCGATTGAAATTTAGCAATTGATAGATGAATTCGGAGTCATGATTTCAATGTCCCGCTCTGATACTATGAAATAATGTGTAAGCTAAGAAGAATTATGCGAAATCATGATGAAGAAGATAAAAGAGAGAAGATGAAGAAGAAGTAATTGTATTGACTGTAATGTAAAATATGAGTAATGTACAAACAACTTTCCTATTTATAGTTAACAACATATAACTAACTAACTGCAATTAGTAAAAGACTAATCTATCCTTCTAACTTTCTTTATTCTTTTCTTCAACAGATGTGTACTAGTACTACACCAATTGCACTGGTATAATCACCCGAAGCATTAGCTCATCTCGCATGATATGGCTCTCAAATTCATATTGCATCACAAGCGTAAATCACAAATTAATCAGGCTCAATGACTTAAAATATAAGAATTTTAATATTTTTAGTCAGACGACTAAAAGATTTACTCACCTAGCCATGATCTTTTGTAATCCTTGGTGGTATATACTTGGTATATAAAAATATATAATGTATACGTAAATTATATAGTGATCATTCGAAATAAATCTCTATAAAATAAAAATATTAGTATGAACTTTGTTGGACGATGTGTAACATAAATCCTCAAAAGTAATTGGGCTACAAATGATCTTAAAGAAATAAAGATAGACCCAAAATAGACTTATGCACCGGTGTAGTGTGTTTGTATGGATATTAAAGAAAAAAAGTAACCCGTGAAGCTCACTAGTTTATCTTGTGACCTGTGTTCTTTGACTTTTGAAATTAATTCTAAAAGTTAAAGGTACTAATAAGTACTACTTTTTCCGTCTCAATTTGTATGATGTAATTTTACTGGACACGAAGTTAGAAATAAAGAAAGACTTTTGCATCTTGTGGTCTACAAGTCAAAGATATTTGTGTGATTATAGATCATCTCGTTAAACGTAAATTATAAAGTTTAAAAGTTAAATTATTGTCAAATAAAAAAATATATCATTATTTTTGGAATTGATTAAAAAATGTGTAATATAAATTGAAACATACAGAGTATTAAAAAATAAAGAGTTATTGGTAGCATCTCCCTGGATGCTTCCTTGTCCGTGAAATTTACCAACTCCACGTATATTAGCAAGTTCTGAAAAAATGACTTAGTTTGCAATTATTTAAGTTCAATAATATTTATACAATCATATGATTGAAATATTTATCATGTTTATATCTAATCTAATAAATACAGGATATATATCTTTCATATCTAAATTTATCACTTAATCATGATTAAATGCTTGTATTTTAACTCTATTTTTAATTAACTCGGGTTAAAATATTTGGTTGGGTGTAAATATTTGGTGCTGATTAATTTTTACCATCATATGATTTATAATAATATTATTAATAAATAAAATTGGCGCCGGACAAATTCTATAGTTAAACAACAAAATTTATTGCTAATCCTATTTAGTGATAGATTATCAAATAATTCTGTAGTTACGAGCTTTTCAGCAATAGATTAATGATAAAGTTCTTAGCTAATTTTAATTTCTTGATTAATATAGATAATGACATGTACATTTCTACAATAAACATTAATGAATGATAATATGATAAAAAATACTCCCTCTTCTTAGAAAATGCACATAATTCTTGAGAATAATATGTAAAGAACCAAGATTTAGTAAGAGAGTTTAGTGAAATACAAGTAGCTCATAATCAAACGAGGGAAAACTTATATAATTATAACATTAACTGTCTACACCAATTCTTTCAGTAAATACATTACATTTACTTTACACTACATATGTTATCAGTTGACTACTCCGTATATGTTACTTAATAATTCTCTCTTTACTATAGTAACTGTCAAGTTTGTAGAGTAAGAGAGCACGGGATCGAAAGATCACGAGTTCGATTCCCCCTGTCAACACTTTCTTGGTTGAGCCTGTCTCACATGGCTTGCCAAGTGTGGTTTACCTGACGTGGTTTGCAAGCTATTGCGTCAGTCCGAGGGTTTACCCAGTGCACACTTGTAAAAAAAGTAGCGGCTGCGGATTCACCCGTAAAAAAAATCATATACCATAAGTAAACTTCTTTTTGTAGAGCATCCTCAACCGGCCATTAGTACGACATGTGATGTTACACCCCGTAATTGCAGGACATGTTTTAAGAACGTACGTAAGAACTCGCAAGTGTTAAGATTTGAGACTTGTAAAATTTTATCGGAATTATGAAATTGTCGGAAAATGTAATATTGTGACTAATGAGAGGGCGACACGTGTCACCCCCCCTTAAGTGAGCTTGGACGAATTGATCTTGGACATAAGGGTCACTTTATTTGTAAGACAGTCTTTGCACTTTGAAGAGCTTGACATAATTGACTTGGTCAATGGACCCACTTAGCCTTGATATTTAATAAGAGATCATCCAAACCACCCAATTGTTTGTATCTTGACCCTCCATGTCCCTTTATATGTATACTAGTAGCAAGACTAGTTCCCACACTTAGAAAACTTTCAAGAATTGTGAGGGACACCTAGTGAAGCTCTCGGGTTCTAGGCTTCTTGAAGAGCAAAAATTTTCGTTGCTTGTTCTTTAAGCTCCACGTTTTAAACCAAGGTTCATGAGTGTTATGTAAGTGTATCTCAATAGAAAAATCCCGGAAAAAGAGAGTTTTCGTATTAGTCGCAAAGTGAAAACCTAGTGGCTTTCTAGGTTTTGGATTGGAAGTTTGAAGGAAAGTTGGTGGTATGGTTCTAAGGGTCTCAACAAACGGATTGAAGTGTCATGGAGAGGTTCTAAACTACTAGGAGCGACTTCGGATTGGAATCGGATTAAGATTCGTTGAGGTATAATTTTGTCCTTTAATGTTACAAGATTATATATTTATATTGTTGTTGTTAGCTTTACGTGTTGCTAGCATGAAGTTGATATGTAGAAGTTTATAAGGATTGTGGATTGATTGTAGCATTGGAAATCCGGATTGTAATGTAAGCCATGTTAAGTTGGATTTCAATTTAGTCGTTATTAGAATCGTCGCATGTTATTGATTTGAAGATTGTGGTAGTTTTAACCAAATGCGACTTGATATCATGTTATGATTAACAAATAGGATTGAAATGGAAATTTGATAAGTATTGGTATGGTTGAACTCTGTGGTCGAATTTGGACTACTTTCTAAATTGTGAGCCAATTGGGTCATTTAGTTATTCATTTGTATCGACTACCTTCTTTTTGTTGTGAGCCAATTGGGGCTGTTTGGTTATTGTATTTCGGCCTTGAAAAGGTGGCAAAGTGAGTAGAAACAAAGGAGGTCTTTGTCCGATTTTCCGTAGAATTTAGCGACTTAGCACTTAGAATATTCTACGTTTGAATTAAGAGGTTAATGGACGTATTGTGGCCATTATAGGTTGAAGTACTTTGGAGCCTTTTTGCAACTTGTCGCTAGTCGTCGCGAGGTATGTGAACCTCTTCTTTCTTTGGCATGATCCTACGTATGAAATCTCCCTGTGATAGTATTTCAAGATTCCTTACTCTTAGAAGTTAAGTATTTACATTGTTTAATCTAAGTTAAGAGTATGTTTAAATTGTCATAAGTCCTTACTAGTTGTTTTGGGAGTCGTTGGTAAGAACGGTTAGTTAGTTATGAGATTTGATTTAAAGGCTATGTGTCTTGATTTGTTTAAAGTAAGTAAGTGGATTTTATGTTCGAAAATGACTTGAATTTATATGTGAAAAGGGACTTGATTTTAAAAGTGGAAGTTATATGATTTTAAGGGAATGAATTACTTGGTTTTGGGAAGGTATGGAACTTTATATGTTTTTGTATAAGTAATTGGGCTTTAAAGGAAGTATGTTATGAAGTATGAAGACTAAGAACTTTGATTGTCTTTTAAGGATTATGAAGTTTTAAGCGTCTGATTCTTTTTAAGTATGTATGTACGTAGTATCTTTGGATCCCGTTTTCCTAAATGTTGTAAGAATAAAAGTGACATAAGTGCTCTAAAATGAATGGTTGTTATAATAGCTTTATGGGAAGTTGTTATGACGACTTAAGAAGAAGTGAAAAGATGGTTTAAAAATGTTATGTAAGGAAAATCACACCGAGCCTACGAATAGGCCGGATTACGTTATGAAAATCACACCAAGCCTACGAATAGGCCGGATTACGTTATGAAATACACCGAGCCTACACATAGGCCGGATTACGCCATATTACCCCGAGCCTTCACATGGCGGGTTACGTCATCTTACACCGAGCCCCACAGCGGCGGATTATGCTACATGATTCCACAAGACAAGGCGGCGGGCGGATTATGCTACATGATTCCACCGTGCACCGGCCCCACAGGCGGGCGGATTATGCCACATGATTTATGAGTACACCGTGTCCCGCAAACGGGATTGACACGTTATCACGTATGGATAATCAAAGTAAGCTCCCAAATAAAGTCCATCCATAATGGGTGGATTATGTTATGAAAGATATGTAAGTTATGTGAAAAAGATGAATTAAACTCTTAAGTATGTATGTATGAATATGTTGTTAATTTTATTGAAAGAAGGAAAGGCAGTTAATATATGATTGATTTGGGAGTTAAAGGACATTCTTTTATCTGAATCTGATTTGGTTATTGCATTTTATTTTTGTTCCATACTAAATACTGTTGTCATCGACTTCAGCTGCGTTCATGCCCGCAGGTGATAGGTACACAGGGTGGTGATCCTTGCTTTTAGGATCTCTGTTCAGTTTTTGGAAAGAAGCTCCTTTCACTCCGGAGGCTTATCTTTTGATACGGTTTCCCTGATATGGTAGACTTATGTACATTCAGGGGTATGGTAGCCCCGTCCCGCGATTGTAATTCTTAAGTGCAGTAGTCACATTTTGTGGGTCGGTTTGTAAAGAAAGGAGACAACCGCCGTTTATTTATGACGTTCGGGAAGGTAGCCACTTCGGCTAACTCGTTGTTTTATTCTTGTTGTTTTATTTTATAAGTTTCATGTATGTTCATTGATTTTCTCGATGTATACGTAAGGGTGCGGAGTAGGGCACGATCGCGAGCAGGGTCGTCGTGACATGTGACTAGGGCTGTTAGTGGTCCGGATACTCCCGGTAATTATCCGAGAATCGGACCGATGCTCAGACCGAAAAGTTAACGGTCCGGATACGAGTACCAAAAAATTATCCGGACCGATAAGAGCGGGCCGGTGCCGGTAAAATACCCGTAACACCCCGCCGATCCTCTAGCCCCAGCGGTCCTCTCGCCACTCCCAGCCAACCCTACTTAGTTGTAAATTGGTGAAATTTTAAATGGTCATAACTCTGCGCTCGGACGTCCGTTTCACCTAAAAAAAAATCGCGTATTTTTTCGAGACAGGGACGGACAAACGGCTAAAGCGGTTTGGAGCAGCCGATTTCTCAAAAAACGTCCGTATTGCCAATCAATTTCACTTTTTCCCAAATCGTTACATTTTTTTCCTTTTCAAAGCTAAATATCTCGCGATATACAATAGATTTAGCGTTCAAATTTTGTGGTAATGTGTCCGATAATGTCAATTTCAGTATTGGAAATTCAATTTTTTTAAAAAATAAAAAATAAATCTGGACCCCGGAACCCGACCCGGAAATTTCTTACCGGTCCGGACCAAGAACCGGACCGATAAGGTTTCGGTCCGGCCCCGAATCTGGACTCAGGACCAAAACCTTATCGGTCCGGATATCCAGATACCCATACCGGACCGGACCGATAACACCCCTACTTGTGACTAAAGATCTTAAAAGGTTCGCAATTAATAAGAGCCCTAATGTAACATTTTAGGGCATGAGTGTTGAGGGACAAAAGAAATTACAGTTCTACTTATAAGTTTGATAAAATTTAATAATTTTAGTCTGAACTTTGTATCTATATTAAAAGATCCATTTAATATGTATAAATAATTTCTTTAGAACTTACTTAATAAATTTATTTTTAAAATTAAAGAACCCATAAAATTTTATATCTTTCACATTTTGGAGGTATAAAATATAAAATTCGAAAAATATAATCAAAAGAAAAAAAGTTTATACACTCAATATTCACCTAGTTCTGTAGACTCAAAATCAGCCAATTGGCTCATCCTAGGCAAAATATGTATATTCAAAACCTGAAACCCTACAGGAGTTTCAACCACCACCAGCCTCGGTGGCTCCGCCACCACATCCACCACTGCTATTCCCTTACCACCGCCGCCCACCACGCACACTTTACCACTGGCCGCCGCTACATTTTCCGCACCTTTAAGCATCTCATTTTCAAATATGTCCACCCAAATATCCCTCTCTTCATCATATTTCATCAATGCTCCTTTAGATTCATCCACCATGTAAATTGTCTCCTCCGCCATTGCGGCCGCCGGACCCCTCCACCCCACTAGCATCCCCTCTGGCATCTCTTGCCACGTGTCCTTTCCCACATTATAAATTATCCCTTCTTTAGCAGCATCACCTTTCACATTCACCATACACAATTTTCCTTTCCATCCAATAGCATCAATTGCATCCCTACTAAATTTCCCATCTTTTAACCCACTCATTTCCTCCCATTTCCATCCACTTTTAATGCCCCGTGTGTATGTGTCGTTGATCTTACAGTAGTGGGCCCCATTTCTATTACACTCGTCTAGGTCCCACTTCACAACTGACCGAGCTACCTCGGGATTATAGCCGGACCCAACTCCACTTGCCACATACACCGCATTCCCCAACGCGCCCGCCGCGCACCACCTCCGTGGTGCAGCGAGCCGAGGACCGTAGCTCCAATTTCTCGTCCTCGGATTAAAAATCAGAGGGCGAGAAATCGCTGGCGTGAACTGGTCCGCGGTCGCGGCCAGGAGAATTAAATTTCCGGAAACGCTAACCGATTGAATCGGAAGATTTCTTGAGATAAATGAAGGATGTTTTACGAGGAAACGAAGGGGAGGGTCCGGTGGAAGAGGAAGAAGCTGCCATTTTGATGAAATCGGATCGAAATAGGCAAATTCTACCGAATTTCTAAAATACGCTGAATGTTTTGTTTCGTCTTTTGGAGATAATAAGAGAGCATATATAGAGAAAAATGGTGGAAAAGAAGGTGAGTAGATAAGTTTACGCCATGGAAGGCAAACACAGAAAAGTGTAGAAGGATTTACGAGATTTAAGCAAATTTGAGCTATATGATCAGGAAGTCCAGGGATCAAGGACTCATGATCACCGTGGTCGTGGTGAATTTTGTGGCGTTTGACGGCAGCGCGAGCGGTGGTGGTAGAGTTGTTCATTTGTGGATGAAAAAGGAAGGAGAGAATAAAAGGGAGGAACTCAAGATATATTGTTCTATTTTTTGTGTGATAGTATAGGTTTTATCATTTCATTAATGGTTGAAAGTGATGTGGTGTGAGTGAAGTAAAAGGCAAATATTGGACACAAGTTAGGAGTATAGATTATAGAACAGACATTATATCGTTATGTCTTATTATCTCTTAAAAAGTTCTCTCTCGTCTTATGCATGAATCATTATATCGTTTCTTTTTGAATTTCTGATATATGTTTGTTGTCGTAAAGATAAGATTTTGAATTTATGAGTTTTATTTGTTACTGATTTATTAATCAAATATTTATATATAAAATGGAATTATGTTGACTCGTAAGTAGAAAATAGCTCCGCCTATTTGTTGTCCTATGACTTTGATAGAAATATATCATACTGAATATGAAACTTAATATACATCTTTTTATGAGATCGTCAATATTGTACAACACTCTCTTCTATCAAATAATGGTGATGTTTTGTTAGTATTATGGAGAATTTGAGTCTACTAACTCAATTTTTGAATACTTGCAAAAATGAACACTACTAAAAAAATTGTTTTGCCTACAGGTCGGAAAAATACTGACTTCATGAGGTCAGAAAAATGTATTTTTTAATTTTAAATTTGTTTTAAAAAATAACTGACCTCACGAGGTCCGTAAAACAAATAATAAATCCAAAAATAACGTTAGCGATTACATGAGGTCGGAACCAATTTGCTTCGGGGGGTATTTTCTCATGTCCCGGTGATGCTCGTAACTAGCATCATCCGCCTCCCCAATCTCAGAGAAGGGCACGACGTAGAGTGGACGATCAACAATATCAACATAAAGATGAGTGCACTAGTGGTGAGGAAGAAGAGGGGTATCATATGTCAAACACACAATGACCTCCTTGAGTTGTAAACTATTTTATGGCCTTGTTGGTGAATTTGTAAGAATTGTTTAAGCGTTTTGTGGATGTTTAAGTAGTTTGATGTTCTAGACGAACTTAATTTGGACTAGTTTAATGTTTTTTGATTGGTATGATGGTTGAAGTAGGTTAATGTCATTTGTGAAGGTTTTAGATAAACTTTGAAGTAGTTTATAGTTGAATTTGATGTAGTACGTGTTGTTGAATGTTAGTATATGTTCTCGTTGTTGTTTGATGAATTGTTGGAAGCTATTAGAGCTTGATTTAGTTGAATATATAAATTGTTTTGATTTGGAAGGTGAGCAGTTGCTATAACAGCCAGGCTCTGCAATTTTTTCTGTAGAAAACAAACCTCACGAGGTCGGTGAGGCCGGTAAATTATCAAAAAATTCAACACTGTCAACCTCATGAGGTTGGTACATTTGCAGAAATGTAACCCTACCAACCTCATGAGATCGGTAAATATAAATTTCTGGAAAATTATCGGTCTCATGTGGTCGGTAATGTTGAATTTCTTACCTCATG
The DNA here is from genome assembly GCA_029844215.1 of Przewalskia tangutica. Classification (NCBI taxonomy): domain Eukaryota; kingdom Viridiplantae; phylum Streptophyta; class Magnoliopsida; order Solanales; family Solanaceae; genus Przewalskia; species Przewalskia tangutica. The sequence continues at coordinate 7,642,979 of CM056718.1, read as the reverse complement.
AGGTAGATAATCTAGACTTTTTGCAAATTTACCTACCTCATGAAGTCGGTTATTTTTATGATTTTTAAAAATTTAGACACTACCGACCTCATGAGGTCGATAAGTAATTTATTGTTAATTAATTTATCGATCTCATGAAGTCGATAGTATATTTATTTACAAAAATAATAATAAATTTATTGACTTCATGAGGTCGGTAAGTTTAATAAATTTAAAAAAATTTACCGATCCAGTCGTAGCCTACCTACGCTTGAGGTCGGTTTTGAAATAGGTAAATGTGGAGTAACTTTATTTATTTCTTTTTGGCTTAATATTTCATTTCAAAAAATCAAGAAGCATTTCCTTCTTAAGACATGAAAATTTGAATTAGCAAATGTTTTAATTATTTTCTGCAAAAACAGCTCAAACAAATAGTTTTATAAAAAATATTAAATTATATTTTCATCTCATTTTTTACAAACTAAGACAATACCGCTAATTGGTTTGGAAAGAATAAAAATTTCAAATATAATAGCATATATTCGAGAAAATAATTCAAATACACATAAATTAACCAGAACATCATTATCATCAAACCTTCCCAAAGGTGGTATGTATGAGAATACTAAAGAGAAAGAAGGGCAAGAAAGTAACTCAACAAATTAGGAAAGTTGTGGATGCAACTAATTAAAGGTTAATAAATACTTGTGAAAAGGGGTTAGATAGGGAGACAATAATTAATGAGAAAGAAAGTAATAATGAAAAAACAGTAATAAATCAGAAAAGGTAGTTTGTATTGTAATGGGAAGAGAGTGGTTAATAAAAGTAGCCTTTTTGGTACATCCCTTTTCTCCCAAATATTCTCTTTTTCTGCCTCTTTAACCTTATCATCTTGTCTTCTATCCTCATTAATATTCCATGTGTGTGACCCCTCTTTAGTACATACATGTTTCCTTGTGCGCAGCGTGACAGTAGTCTAATCTTTGAAATCAGTTGAGTTATCATGATTAACTTCTTCACAGTTCTGTCGGATCGGGGTGTGGGGCTCCTGAGGTGGGAGATCCACATTTTTTGGAAAAATGTTTCCTTTGTGGTTAGGGATGACAACGGATCAGATCTGGAGCGGATCTTACTAGAATCAGATTCAGATCCGTTTTTATACTTGAATTTAGATCCATCGAATTCATAAAAATCAGATTCAAATTCGGATTCATCGAATCTATCGAGTCCACGGATCGGATTTAAATCCACGTGTAAAAAGATGGTCTCCCCAACTGAAAAACACGTTACCCGAAATGAAAAATGTTCCACGCAAAAAGAATTTTTGGTCACCTAAATTGTCCCTAGATCCTAGAAGCTAAAATAAACAGCAAAAATAATCATTCCTACGTGAAGTCCTTTAGTTGCTGGTCAAAATCTGATGGGGTTACACCATTATTTTATTTTTAATTTCTGGCAGTATCAATTATGTAGTAGCCTTCTGGTTTATCTTTCTTCTCTTGTTGCCTAGGTTGGAAGTTGGAACTATTCTTTTTTTGTGGCACTAGCATATCCTCGAGTGTTCCTTCTTTTCATTATATTCACTCCATCTTCACCAATTAATACAAGGTAATGGAGACTATTAAGCATACTGAATAAACTAATAGGACCTAATTTATGATATATGAAGCAATAAAGGTAGAAAGTACATGCAAATTCCCCAAGTGCAAATAAAAAACGGATCCACAATTCGGATTCGGACCGGATACGGATTTCAAATACAAGATCCAGATTCAGATCCGATATGTTAGAAACAGATCCGGGTCCGATTCGGATCCGCTGAATCCAAATTTCAAAGAACATATCCTATAAAATGGATCTGAATTCACCGGATCCGGACCGGATCAAGAATCCAGTGCCATCTCTATTTATGATACTCCAACATATATATAATATTTGAAATTCTTGAACTTTAAAATTTTCATCTATTCGGATAACCATAAAAATATCATATCGTATTAAAAAGGTTGAATGGTCAAATTTGGAAACACTCCTTTTTTTTCACAATGTCTATCTAGTCCATCAGCTTGTGACAACTTTGCACAGACAGAAGAGTATTTATTACATATCTAAAGAGCTCTAGCTTGGTGGTGAAATGTTCTTGTCTCGATCCTAGGGTCGCAGGTTCGAATCCTCTCAATGGATATCTTCATTTGGTGGGTATGGAGAGCTTGGTCACACAAGTTCGAGATCCTGCAGAACATCTTACCGCCTACTAACTCTGCAAGTGTGGTTTAACCTACCGACTATATTTGCGCATCACTACGCCACCCGGTTTACCCAAATGCACCTTCAGATAAATGACGGATTTCACGTTAAACAAAGAATATTTATTACATTGTCTATTTAGTCCATCAGCTTGTGACAACTTTGCAAGAGTGTTCATTAAATGTTAACGATGTGAACAAGAAATCTCTCACAAAATGCTCAAGCTATTTTTATTATTGAACCGTTTGGATGGGCTTATGGCTTCTGACTTATAAGTCAAAAGTCTTAGGAATTAATGAATTATAGCTTATGGTATTTTACTTATTTTGTTATTTTAATTTTAAAATAAATGCTGAAAATACTTTTTATTTTATTCAAATACTATAAAAGTGTACTTAAATGCTATTTTAACTTAAAAATACTTAAAATAAATCAATCCATACAAGTCGTTATTTGTACTAGGCGTTGTCATACATACAATACAAATTGCTATTACTATCAATTGAGAAAAATACAAGAAATATTTTATTGTTGAAGCTGAAAAGGGTGTATGTCAACAATTTAAAAAATAAATTAATGAACAAATTACTACTCCCATCTTAATAAAATACATTTAAATACAATAACATAATTATTTTCAAAGATAAAGCGAATTAGGAGAAAAAGATACAAGAACAATTTTCGTATTATTATTAAGAATTTTTTCTAGAGAGCTCTTTACTAAATAATGTTCGTATATGTTATTATTATAAATATTTTTCTTGGAGTGAAGCTAAATAAACTTTGCTCAATAGCTGAGGATTTGGGGTTAGTGGCATTTTAAGATTATATAAAACAAATGATGATGCAACTATTAACCAGTGACTATTTTTTAGAAGGCAAGGAGCCAGTGTTGCCAACAGTGTCACCCAAACAGAATTCATTCACCCAAGGGCACATCTGATTCTCATTTTTGAAAGGTACAGTTGATCTATTTTATATGGCACGGTTGGATCTGGTGTTTGATTCTTCATGCTTGTCTCTGTCATCTTTTGGCCAGTCATGATCTTACTTACTGTATTTTATGTTTACATACTTGGTACCTTGTTGTACTGACCCGCTTCGGGGGCTGCGTTCATGCCCGCAGGTATAGGTACTCAGTCTAATGATCCTCGAGCTTAGGATCTTTGCTCAGCTTTTGGAATAACTCCATTGTTTCGGAGCTTGTCATTTTGGTACCGACTTATGTATATTCAGGCGTACGGCGGGGCCTTGTCCTGTCACATTTCATTATCAAACTCTTAGAGGTCTGTAGACAGGTGTGGGTGATAAATGTGTATTTGGATACATGTGGGTTGTATATGTTGTAACTCATTTTAGAAAATTTTGTATACAGTGGCAGCCTTGTCGGCTTGCCTGTCTTTATTATATGAGTTTTTTTATATAGCTTCTGCTGGTTATATGTGATGTGTGGGTATAAGGGTGCCCAGATAGGGCACCAGTCGCGGCCCGTCGGTTTGGGTCGTGACAAAAGTGGTATCAGAGCAGTTAGTCCTCGGAATGTCTATAGACCATGTGCAGTAGAGTCTTGGTTATCGGTGTGTTGTGCACCACACCCATAAATATGAGGCTACAGTACATTTAGGATTGGTTTCTATTTTCCTTACTCTAAGATCGTGCGATAGAGCTGTGTTGTTAGGGTAGTCCCTCCCTAACGTATTATTGTGATTGCAGCTATGCCTCCAAAGAAAGCGACAACGACCCAGAAGTGGAATATATGGACCTTGTATACAAGTTGGCAAAATTGTTGTATAGTTGGTATGATGATGACGTGCATCTATACGAACATATTTACTAGGGCCATGTGTGTGTTGTCTGAAGTGATTTGGGGTTATCATGAGTTGGTTAAACTTTAATAATTTTTTGGAAGGTATGAAATAATTTAATGAATCCACATCAAGGCATACTGGGTGTGCTAATTTGGAATATTTAGGGAGTGATGAACTGTCTGAGATGGTGATGAACTCTTAGAAGATCATGTTTAATTGACTTGATGGCATACCATGTTGATAGATGAAGCTATGTTGTATGCTTAAGTGAAATGAACGAATGATATTCGTATGGAGTAAATAGGGTTGTTATGATTAAGTCAACATGATTTTGAGATTATGAGAAGCTATTTTACCCGTATAAGGGGAGAGATAATGTAAGCTTGAGACATGGAATATTTAAGGATCTTAGAATATTTGATAATCGTTGAACCCTTAGATATACAAGGCCTTCTTGAGTAAAATATGTTATGTTTGATCTTGGTTAAAGTACCCAATATATGTGAAGCATATTAGTTGTGAGGATTCTTTGGTTTGAGTATAAACCACTTGTGATTGTTGTTGATGTTGTTGAGCCGATTGGAAATGGTATTACCGATTTTAAGGAACTGCAAAATGTAGTAGAGGATTTACTCCCAGATGTTGAACACAGGAGGTGAACGTATCCTTGCAAACTGGTATAACAATTATAAGGGGATATAAAGAAGAAATTTATATTGGAAGGTTTAGTAGGTTATAAAGATCCACACATTTTACGGTGACTCTTGCTGATTAGAATTTTAGAGAGAACTGCAATAGGACCTTATGAATGTGACTTTGATTACAAAGGAAATACAATGTGCTAAGGACTAAAAGGGAGATACTGCATATTATGAAGAATTACATGTATCAATGTTAGTAAGCTAAAGTATGCTATAGAGATTGAACTGGTAAGGTCTTCGGCTACGTGGTGCAACATGTTACAATTCTACATAACCTATGGATAACAATAGTGTGTTGGGGGTAATCGAGGACAGAAACTATGGAACAGTCGAAGAATGACTGTAAGAAATGTGAAGACAACGAATAAGTAGGAATGGAATGGTATGAGTTGGTTATATCTTGTTGGATGAGTTATTAAGTTCTCTACACTTATTGTTATTGCTGCGAACTATGGCTTTCTTTAATTGTTGTTCTTAAGATATTGTAACTTGGTAGTACAAAATGATACACATTCTGTGGTACGTTGATATCCAGTTAAGATGAGTTAGTTGGCACCTTATGAATTGTTGTACGGTTTTGAATAAGCTGAAACTTTAGAGGAGCGGCAATAATTCAGGGCCGCGGCGCCGACACTAACGAGTATAGGTTGATAGGTATAGTTAAAGGAGACAATGCCGAAATTTGTTTAGCTTGAGACCTATTATGAACATTCGGGGAAGAATGTTTTTAAGGAGGGAAAAATATTACACCCCATAATTCCAGAACGTTTAATTGAGAACATGATTATCGAAATAAGATTTGAATGTTGGAAGGAAATGATTTTTACATTTTCTGTATGGAAATTTTTTCGAGACAATTGTGACTAGACAAATTTTTTTAACTTGTAGATTAAATTCTTTCCAATGGATTTATGGACTTAGTATTGTTTTATGAAGTCTTGGCATTGATAATATGGGGTCCACAAAGATTTTGTGGGCACATCAAAATGTTAAGAATTTGGCTAAGTATGGAAGATATTTTTGTGAAGAGAATGTATGAGCAATAAGAGGGTGGCACGTGTCCCCCCTCCACTTGTCTTGTAAAGGCTCCACTTGTATATAGATATACATTGCAAGACTTTCTTGTCTTAGCACAAATATCTTCATCCTTCAAACCACTCTTCTCCCTTCCTTCTCCTTCACATTTTCGAAATCCATGGCCAAGTGAAGAACAAAGTTAACTTATTTTCCACGATTAAGCTCCTTAACCAAGTTCTAAGCCAAGTTAACCTTCCAAAACTGTTGGTCACGGTTTGGCCAAGAAACTTCTTGAAACTCTAAGCTTGGAAATGAACTTTTTGAAAGAAAAACAAGAAAGTAAGATGGTTACAAGCTAGTAGGGGATACATGTGTGTTGTTGTAACTTGAAGAAGTGGTGCAAAAGGAAGTGGTGGTGACCGAAACTAGTGGACTGTTTTGGCTAAAAACTAAGGTAAGATTTCTTCTTCCTCTTAAGGTAATTCGAAATTACATGTTGTTATAATTAGGGGATGAACTTGTGTTAAGAGGAATGGAGAATAAGAAATGCATGTGACAATTTTGGTTGTTGGCTGATTTTGAGGCAGTTTTTATGTTGTTGGATTCGTTGGTTATTGTTGTTATTAACGTTACTAATTGCATGTTAAAATGAAGGAAATCATGTTATTAAAAGTTGATATGGTTTATATGAAGTGTTGGAATATGAATTGGATTATACGAAATTATAAAAGGGGCTTTGGTATTGTGGTTGTTGGCCGAGACTATCATGAAACTGTTGGATATTGTTGTGCAGTTTTAGGGGATGTTTTGTGGCGTTATAATGCTGGAAATTTAGTTACCATTATGCATGTTTAATGTGGTAATTGCTAATGCATGTCCTAAAAGAATAAGGGTGTAGAAAGGTTAGAAGAGCTTCACATTTCACCCTCGTTATTGTTGAAGTATGGACTGTTTTAGTGGACTGTTTTTATATGAATTAAGAGGCCGGATTAACATGAGAAGTAGGTGTATGAATCACCTTGGTTGTTGTTTTGATTATGTCCTTAATTGGTGCTTGGTTATTGATGTTATTAGCCTCGTTTTGAAGTTGTGGATAGGGTATAAATAGGGGAAGTGTTGCCCAAATTTTTATATGAAAAGAGAACCATTACTTGGTATATGATCTACACTAGTAAGCATGAAGTTGATATACATGTTATTGTTGTTATAGGTTGAAGTACTAATTGAGGCGTATTCTACTTGTCGTGTTGGTATAGCCGATAAGGTATGTGAACTATCCTTTCTTCTTTTGGCATGTTCTACGTGTGAACTATAACCGTGGTATTACTACATAGATTACTCTACTCTTAGAGGTTAAGGAATATTTTTGAGCATGTCTAAAGTGTTCTTAAGTCCTTATTAAGGCATATGCGACAGATGTTGATAAGAGTTTTAGTAAGCATGAGAGTCGAGTTGACTCTGCTTACTTAAAGGAATTGTTAAGTATTAAGTGCTGAAACTGGTTTAATAAATAAGTAAGTATGTTATTCAGTAGACGTGTTAAAACAAATCATTGCAGCGTTAAGTGAAAAAGGTATCGACAAACGATTATTATATTAAAATGATTAGAACGCCATCTGCATAGAAACTAAGATATAACCAATTTATTTTTCATTTGCTAGTTCACAGCTGATTAGATAAGATCTTTATAAAAAAGATAAATTTCTCACGGCACTTATAAGAATTAATTATGCAAATTCGGATCTTTTATCGTCATTCAGATGTTTCCATAATGTTAGCCAGAGGGGCGCGACGAATGTAGATTATCGAGTTGGTACATATGACAAGTGGTATGTGAACTATCCTTTCTTCTATTGGCATGTTTTTATGAAGTAAGTGTACGGCGGACGTACATAGTTCTATTGGATCATAATCCTTAATGATATGATTGGTACATGATATGATGGTACCTTGGTTTTTCTAAAATGAAAGTTCATTTTAATGATTGGTACATGATATGATGGTACCTTGGTTTTCTAAAATGAAAGTTCATTTTAATGATTGATACATGATATGATGGTACCTTGGTTTTCTAAAATGAGAGTTCATTTTAATGATTGGTACATGATATGTTGGTAGCTTGGTTTTATTCCTTTGATAGTCAAAAGATGAGTTAAATTGCACAAGGTTGCTCATGATAGCTACTCATGCAAGTGTTATTATCCCATTTCACACCGAGTCCCATAATGGGCCGGATACGTTATATGTATATGGTTTCATGGACAAGATTCGTGATGCGAGTATAGATACTCATGCGATTATATGATTCCATGGACAAGATTCGTGATGCGAGTATAGATACTCATGCGATTATATGATTTCATGGACTTGCTATCCATGATGCGAGTACATGATACTCATGCGTGTTTATATGTATTATTATTCCATGGACCGACCTCCGTGATGCGAGTATAGGATACTCATGCGTTATATATGTATTATTATTCCATGGACCGACCTCCGTGATACGAGTACAGGATACTCATGTGTGTATATATGTGTTACGATTCCATAGACCGACCTCCGTGATGCGGGTATGAGATACCCATGCGAGTATATATGTATATATATTGTGATTATAGGGACAAACATGCATGATTTCGATATGACTCTCATTAAAAAAAAGGGCACAACTGATTCTCATTTTTGAAAGGTACAATTGGCTCTATTTTATATGGCACGGTTGAATTTGGTATTTGATTCTTCATACTTGTCCCTGTCATCTTTTGGCCAGTCATGATCTTATTTACTGTACTTTATGTTTACATACTTAGTACCTTGTTGTACTGAACCCCTTCGGGGGGTTGCGTTCATGCCCGCAGGTATAGGTACTCAGTCTGATGATCCTTGAGCTTAGGATCTTTGCTTAGCTTTTGGGATATCTCCATTGTTCCGGAGCTTGTCATTTTGGTATCGACTTATGTATATTCAGGGGTACGGCGGGACCTTGTCCCGTCACATTTTATTATCAAACTCTTAGAGATCTGTAGACAGGTGTGGGTGGTAAATGTGTATTTGGATACATGTGGGTTGTATATATTGTAACTCGTTTTGGAAAATTCTGTATACAGTTGCAGCCTTGTCGGCTTGCCTGTCTTTATTATATGAGTTTTTTTATATAGCTTCCGCTGGTTATATGTGATGTGTGGGTATAAGGGTGCCCAAGTAGGGCACCAGTCGCGTCCCGTCAGTTCGGTTCGTGACAAAAACCTTTGGGTTGTTCCATATAGATTTCTTCATCTAATTCACAATTCAAAAATGCAGTCTTCACATCCATTTGGTGAATTTCCTAATTGTGAATCGATGATATAACAATTAACATCCTTATACACGTAATTCTCATCACTGGTGAGTATGTATCAAATAAATCCATACCTTCCTTTTGTCGGAATCCTTTGGCTACTATCCGAGCTTTGTATTTATCTATAGTACCATCAGGTCTTAACTTCCGTTTAAAAATACATTTATGGCCTATTGGTTTTTGTTCCGGAGGAAGATCAACCAATATCCATGTATTATTTTGTACAATGAATTTTACTTCACTTTGGATGACCTCCTTCCAATAAGGTGCTTCAGATGATTCCATTGCAGCCTTATACGTTTGAGGTTCTCCTTCAACGGAAAAAGTAATAAAGTCTGGTCCAAAATCTTTGGCAATTTTCCCACGTTTACTTCTTCTTATTTCAGAATTATTTTCTTGAATGGAAGAAGTAAGATTCTCAACATTTAAAGTGTCTTGGTTTGACTCATTTTGAGGCAGTGTCCTCTTCTTGTAATTAGGAATACTTTTATCCTTGTCTTTATAAGGAAATATATCCTTAAAAAATTCTGCTTCAGCAGATTCCATTAGTGTGTTCTTGTGAATACCTTCAACATCAGAATGATACACCAAAAACTTATATGCTGCACTATTATTGGCATGACCAATATATATGCAATCCACCGTTTTTTATCCAAGTTTAGTTCTCTTTGGTAAATGAACTTGAACTTTCGCTAGGCAATACCACACTTTCATCCTTTTGAAAGTAGACAATCTTCCATTCCATAATTCGTATAGAGATTGATCATTTTTCTTTTGAGAAATTCTATTCAATATCATATTTGCAGTAATTAATGCCTCACCCCATAGACTAAGAGGTGCACCCGAACTAATCAACATTGAGTTTATCATATTCTTCAATGTTCTATTCTTTCGTTCGGCAACTCCATTTTGTTGTGGAGTATATAGCGCAGTGATTTGATGAACTATACCATGAGTATAACAGAATTCTCTGAACTCATTTGACGTATATTCACCACCTCGGTCTGACCTTAGAATCTTAATTTTTTTGTCAAGCTGGTTTTCTACTTCTGCTTTGTATGTTTTAAACATGTTCAAAGCCTCATCTTTGGTATGTATTAAGTATACATAACAAAATTTACTGCAGTCATCAATAAATGATATATAATAATTCTTTCCTCCACGAGAGGGGGTTGTTTGGTAATCACACAAATCACTATGAATTAAACCAATCACTTTATTTGATTTCACAACATATTTATGAGGATGACTTGTATATTTTGATTCTATGCAAACCCCACATTTGGTTATTTTGTTCATGGAACATTTTGACAACATGCCTATCTTTACCATTTTTTGTAAGAAACGATAATTTACATGACCTAATCGAGAATGCCATAAAGAAGAAATGGAATCAATCACATACTCAGAAGCAGTGCTATTGCCTGCGTTTTCATTGATAACGACAAATGTCTTAGTACATATAACACTTAGTTTGAAGAGCCCCTCACTGAGGTAGCCCTTACCTACATACACCCCACCTTTGGTGAGTACAAATTGTCAGATTCAAAAACTAACTTAAAGCCCTTGTTGCTAAAAACAGGACCAAAAATTAAATTTTTACAAATTTCAGGCACATGTAGTACATTGATGAGCACAAGATCATTCCCGAAAGTGAGCCTCAAAGTCACCTTCCCTTTGCCTTCCACTTTCACAGAAGCATCATTTCCAACAAACAACGATTCTCCATCCTTGATGGCTTGGTAGGATGAAAACATGTCCTTGTCTGAACATATGTGCATGGTAGCACCCGTATTCATCATCAATCGGTTGAATTTGTAACCAGATTTGCTTGAGCAATGACAACACCAATGAATTGGTTCTTAGTTTCAACATGGTTGGACTGGTTGACATTACTCGAACCTCCACCACCACCACCTTGGCTCTTGCGAATGCGACAGTCTTTTGCTCTATGCCCTGACTTTCCGCACACCCAACAAACACCAACTTGTTTCTTGAACGTATTGGCCTTTTGTGGGGAGAGTGTGCTTCTTCCGACAGTAAATGACGGCTTGGCACCATTGAACTTTCCTTTGCCTTATGAAACTTGGCTTTTGATGAATTTCCTTCAACCATATTTGCATTTGGCTCCAAGGAAACTGCATCTGCCTTGACACTCTTCCGACTATCTTCCTCAACACGAAGTTTGAGAACCAGTTGCTCAAAACTCATTTCTTCCGTTAGATGATTCAAATAAACCTTAAGATCCTTCCAAGAAGGAGATAATTTCTCAATAATAGCACCAATAAGAAAATGCGGGTTAAAGCCCATACCTTCAACTTCAAGTTCATGAACAATAACTTGTAGTTCCTTCACTTGCTTGACAACTGCCTTTGCATCGCTCATCTTGAAGTTTAGAAACTTTCCGATGACGAACTTCTTCGAACAAGCAACTTCAGTTTTGTACTTGTTCTCAAGTGACTTGTCACGACCCGACCCCGGACCCACGACTGGTGCCCTACCTGGGCACCCGTACAGGTAAACATCAGAGATAATCAGCGGAACATACGTAAACTTAACAATGAAATAAATACTAGGTTAGTCGATAAGACTACCTCCCGGGATATATATACAAATCCAAAAACAGTTACCTCAAATCCCTTTTTTTTAACAATGACCCACAACATATGACTACAGACCTCTAAGAGTTTACATAACAACTGTGACGGGACAGGGCCTCGCCATACCCCTGAATGTACAAAAGTCTACAACTTCAGGGTACCGTACCAAAAGACAAAGCCTCCGGAGAAATGGAGCTTTCCAAGAACCGAACAGTGATCCTAAGAGTGCGGATCAGCAAGCTATGCACCTCAACCTGCGGCATGAACGCAGCCCCCCGAAGGAGGTCAGTACAACATGTACCAAGTATGTAAAACTGAAAGTACTGTAATTTAAATCATAATAGTCTAAAATAAAGCTGATGACATGTATGATACCCAATTAACAGTACACTGTGTCTTACCGAAGTGAAAGTAATGAAAGTCAGTTTTTCCTTCTACAGTCTGTTTCAACATAAGAACCATAGGCACACCAGGGCCATGAACACCAGCCCTTAAACATCGAAACGCGCCTGTGGAATCCCCCATCACTGCCGACCGCTAGGTATAAAAGCTAACCATGTGACGCGCCCGCGGCATCCTACCTCACTGTCGGCGTACATACATACAACACATATACACATAAATCCTCTGCCCGTGGAATCCCCCGTCACTGTCGACGGCCGTAAGAGTAACATACAACCATGTGACGCGCCCGTGGCATCCTACCTCACTGTCGGCCTACACACATACAACACATGTATATATATATATATCTCATGCCTGTGGAATCCCTCATCTCGGGTACATGACTTCATGGGGAGCTAATCCATGGGGTAATAATCGTATCCGGGAATTTAACCCGCATCCTGGTCGCATGCCCTAATCCTCATCGTAAGCATGTCCAAGGTGCATGCCTCAGAATCCCTCATCGTAAGCATGTCCAAGGATCAACCACAATGGAATCATACCCGTGGAATCCCACCTCACTGTCGGTACGTCCAAGTAAGCTCATAGTAAGACAATGGAAGCGTACCCGTGGAATCTCACATCACTGTCGGTACGTCCAAGTAAACTCATACTAAGACAATGGAAGCATACCCGTGGAATCCCACATCACTGTCGGTACGTCCAAGTAAACTTCATAACTTCTTTAGACTTTCATTAATATACAAAATGGATCTCATTTTTTATGACCTTAAGGCACTTTCTTATTGCTTAATACTTCTACTCTTTCAAAAGATTCCTTTTTCACATAAAACCCCATTTTGCACTCTAAGCAATTGATACCTTTAAATCAAATTGCCCTACTTAATTTCGATTCTTTCATCTTAGTTTACCCTACTCAAGAAGACCATTCCTTTAACCTTCCATAAAGTCATTATAACCAACTTCCCATAAAGCCGTTATACTAACTTTATGCTTTAGGAACTAAGACGTCCTTATCCTTTCATATAGCCGTTATAACTCCATATATCTTAGACAATTTCGTTCTTTTTATGACCAAGGGACATATACTTCAAATCAAGTTACACAACTTTCAAAATACTTCACGTCTCATAACTTTAGAAAACAAGTTTCTTAACTTAAAAATCAGGTCTCTTATCTTAAGAATAATTCAATACTCAATACTTCCACATCAAGTATTCTATACTTTTTCATGTCAAGAAATCCTTGTCTACCTTATTTAGAATAAACCATTCCTCAAGAACAAGTGAGTTAACTCCTTAACCCAACCAACTTAGACATTTTCTTAAAACAAGTCAAGTATAACAAATGGATTTACTTCATTTAAATCACGTACGTCTACCGTACTATATAGTTATAACTACTCATGCTCAAGAGATAAGAAAGTTTCCACATACCTCTCCGGTTAACCCACTTGCCAAGTCCAATATGCCGTCCGTAGATGTCAACCTATAATTGTTATGCCCCGTAGTTCTGGAGTATGTATGTGAGGACGTACGTACGAATGTATACGCCCTAATTAGGGTAAGAATGATAGAATTGTTTTCCGACGGAAATTATTCCGAACTTTGTGAAGGAATTTTTACGTTTTCAATATTTTTACGATTATGGAATTTTTCCGAGAGATAAATATTTTGGACCAATAGGAGGGCGACAAGTGTCACCCCTAGATTGGGCCATGTTGGACGAAATTGAGTGGACAAGTGGGCAAGACAAGTGGCCAAAAGTCTTGCATGGTATTGCATAGTGGAGTTGGACGGTTTTTGTGAAGTTTGTGGGCAAAGTCAAATGGTCAAGGTCTTGCATGCCTTTAGTAGGACAAGTGTAGTAAGGAACCTACACAAACAATCTATACCATACACATGTTTTAATCATAACCCTTGGCGGTGCTATATAAACCCCTTTAGTGGATGAAAATCTTCCACACTTAGTATATTTCAAGACTTGAAAATATTTCCCTCTCCCTCCTTCTCAAATTGCTCTCGTCAAACAGCCCCCTCCCCTAACCAAATGTTGCCCAAAAATTCTTAAACTTATAAGTGTTCTTCCTTAATGTGTTAGGAAGATTATTAACCAAGATTTAGACAAGATTTCACATCCCTAGCCTCAAAAATCTCACAAAAGCCGAGAGTGGACAGTTTCTAGGCCTAAGTGTTCTTCACTTTTTGGAGTCAATTATTGAATAGAAGTTGGTTAGGAACTTCTAAGGGTGACTTGTGGTGATTTGGAGCACAAAGATTTGAAGCTAAAGCACAAAGATTTGGAGCTAAGACTTGCTTTGGAACGACTTTAAGTTCTTGGATATTGTTGGGCTATTATTGAGGTAATAACCATTAACCTCTTTGTGAAGTTGATTATTATGTATATATGGATATTATACATATATTGGAAGTATATTATGGACTATAAGATATAAAGAAAGATTGAGATCTTGTTAAGATGTTAAAAGGAGAAATTGGCATGTTAGCCATTAAAATGGTAAAAATGTATCCATTACTTACTAAGAAGTTAACAACAAAGAAACTATAACTTATATAAAGATTGAAATATAAGTTGAAGGACTAATGAAGTAATTGGATAAGTAAAATTGTAAAAGTTGGCCAAGGACACCAACTTAAGGACCGTATCTACTTTGGACTGTATCTACTTTGGACCGTATCTACTTTGGACTATATTTACTTTGGACCTTCTTTACTTATTGTTATTATGAAGGAGATATTGTTAATCGCGTTCCGTTTGGGCGTGTTATCCCCTTCTTTACTTATTGTTATTATGAAGGAGAGATTGTTAATCGCGTTCTGTTTGGGCGTATTATCCCCTTCTTTACTTATTGTTATTATGAAGGAGAGATTGTTAATCGCGTTCCGTTTGGGCGTGTTATCCCCTTCTTTACTTATTGTTATTTTGAAGGAGAGATTGTTAATCGCGTTCCGTTTGGGCGTGTTATCCCCTTCTTTAAATTTCGGAGTTATTGCGCCTTATTTATGGCATGTTGGTTACTATTATCGGGCCTTGTTAAAGGTGGAGAATTGAGTAAAAACGGGGGAAGTGCTGCCCAATTTTTCGTAGACTAAGAGAAATCTTACTTAGAAGAATCCCACGAAAAACTAGAAGTTGATAGGCGTGTTTTGACTATTATAGGTTGACATCAGCGACATATCCGACTTGGCAAGTGGATTTAGCCGAGGAGGTATGTGATTCTTCCTATCCCTTTGAGCATGATATTTGCGAAATATATATAGTACGGTAGACGTACGTGTGTTATTCTAAATTTGGTTTTACTTTGATGTCCTTGGACTTGAGTTCTAAATAATAAGAATCTTGAATATTTCAAAAAGGGTTATGAATCATTTTTTGAAGAAAAGTAAGACTTGGTTTTAAACAAAAAGCTTAAGTGTTATACTAGCTTTATGGGAAGTTAGGTATAACGACTTAAGAAAGATAAGAAAAACGGTTTTTATTATTTGTTTATCAAATGCTTGAAATTATGTTTGAAGGTATGGTAAGTTGGTTTGATAAACATGTTATGATACTACGTGTGTTAGTATCTTGTGACGCTTGCGTAAGGAGGTTATTCTTGTTATGCTTATGTTGTTTAACGATAAGCCGTTGTGTTCGATTCTTGTGATGTTTGTGTAAGGAGGTTATTCTTGTTGTGCTTATGTTGTTTAACGATAAACCGTTGTGTTAGTATTGTACCACTCACCTCTTGACATGATACCGGGGGTTAAGCTGCCCCCCGATGCGAGGAATACCTCATGCGGGTCTATGAGACCTATGCGGAGCTGCGAGAGTTCCAGGATTGTGTGCGAGGAATACTTCATGCGGTCTATGCGCTACGCGACTACGGAGTCGGGGCGATGTCGAGGATTAGCTACCCTCGATGCGAGAATACCTCACGCGCCTAGCGCTCATGCGATCGCGGAGTCCAGATTAGGCACGCATAATGATACTATGGGCGATTGGCCTTGCTTCGATCATTCGCGCCTAGAAAAGACCGATACATTATATCTATTATTACTCTTGTTTGTGATTTGGCACTATGTCCGTTTGACTTGTTGTTTCGTACATATTTGTGAATTGGTTTTAAAATGTTATAGTTATATATATATATAGCGATGCTTCTGATTTCACATACTTGGTACTGTTATCGACCTCGCCCGGGCTGCGTTCATGCCGCAGGTAAAGGAAAGCAGGTGGTAGATCCGCATTCTTAGGATCTTTTACTCAGGTGTCAGGAGCTCCATTTCTCCGGAGGCTCGACTTTTGGTATGGTTCTCCCTGGTGTTGTAGATGTTTTTGTACATTCAGGGGTATGACGGGGCCCTGTCCCGTCATAGTGTTACACCTCTAGAGGTGCAGTAGTCCTGTTGTTAAGTTGGGATGTAACTGTTCACTTTTGGTATTTATATATATGCCGAAAGGCAACTTTTCTTTGGATAGACTGTGCTTACTCTTTATTGTTTCATGTCTTTGTTGTATATTCCGCTGGTTACTCTGATGTATGTCTACTTGGGTGCCCGGGTAAGGCACCAGTCACGGGCCCGGGAACGGGTCGTGACAAAAGTGGTATCAGAGCAGTTAATCCTCGGAAAGTGTCTACAGACCGTATCTAGTAGAGTCTTGATTATCGGTGTGTCGTGCACCACACCAATAATCAGGAGGCTGCAGGATATTTAGGATTGGTTTCCATTCTTCTCACTCTGAGATCGTGCCTTAGAGCTGTGTTATAAGTTAGACCCTCCGGCCAATTTCTTTTTCTTACGATTATGCCTCACGTAAGGCAACCGGGCCCGAAGGGCAAAGCGGAGGAGCTGCTAGTAGTACCCGTAGGTCACGAGGCCTGTGCCCAACTTTTACTGAGAGATACCCGGGCGGCGAGTTCCACGACATCGCCGGCCCAGCGAGTTTAGAGCGCAGCGGTGGCTCACGAGGCCACGACACCGAGCCTCGGCCGCGGCTGGAGCGAGGAGATGGGTTACAAAGAGATGGCCCGATTATTGGCGAGTCGTGGCGAGGCACGAGGATAGGCTGAATCAGCAGTCGATTCGATGGTACCGTGGTTCACCCGAGGTCGGATAGTTTGAGACCGGGACTTTACGAGTTGCGACCCGCGAGTTCTATGGGTCGAGGCACGAGGATGATCCGCAGGAGTTTATCAAGCGATTCTGGATCGTGAGTGATCAAGGCTTGAGACCGAGTCGGTGGTCTTGGGTTCACATCGCTGCGTGATACCGCAATGATCGGTATGATTCATAGGAGCCGCCCGGGAAGCAGCGCCTCCGGTATTTGGGACGAGTTCTCAGAGGAGTTTCTCACGCACTTCTTGCCTCCGCAGATGAGGAAACCGGCATGATTTTGTGGCCCGAGGCGAGAAGGCGCCTGATTCGGGAGTACAATGTGAGTTCGACTTCGTTGGCTCGGTATGTCCCTGCATTAGTAGCGAATATGGAGGGCGAGTGCACAGCTACGTCCACGAGGCTTGACGACTACTTGGCGGAAGGTTGCTCAGTGTAGCTCTTGTGGGCATGGACATTGCCCGCATGCGAGCTTATGCACTTGGATTTGAGGCGTAAGGCGGACGGGTTGTGGATATCGCGAGAAGAGGGCGGGCAGCGAGTTCTTTTGGTAGTTCTCGGGGTGGGCGATCTCGGAATGGACTAGATTTGAACCTCGGCCCGGCTCGAGCACTCCTACACCATCTTGAGCGGACAAGGTATTCGGCGGTCGGGGCCCAGGACTTCGGACTTCCAGGGTGGCAGAGGTGCTAACCGATCGAGACCACCTTCCTCTCAGTGTGGCCGATGCGGTAGATCCCATTACGGGAGTTGTGGTCCTACTTCGGGAGTTTGTTTCACTTGCGGCCAGCAGGGTCACTTTGCAAGAGACTGTCCGACCAAGGGCAGCGCAGATGGTAGGGTTCAGCCTACAGGGTCTTTCGCTGGGTCTTCATCTCCTACAGTTACTCACCCCGGAGGGCAGGGTGCTCATGGGCCAACAGGTCGCGGCAGAGGTCGTGGAAAGGGTGCTAGTTCCAGCGGTCCTCAGAACCGCATATATGCCATGTCCAGCCGCCAGGACCAGGAGGCGTCACCGGATGTCATCACAGGTACTTTATCAGTTTCTTGTTGTGACGTATATGCCTTGATAGATCCAGGTTCTACATTGTCCTATATATCTCCCCTTATTGCTAGTAGGATAGGGATAGAGCCTGAGTCCATAGGCCCTTTTGAGGTAGCTACGCGATGGGGATTGATGGTAGGCGGCGGGTGTATAGGGCTTGCCCGGTGACTTTCTGTGATCGTCGGACCTAGCCGACTTGATAGAGTTGGATATGACCGATTTTGATGTGATCATGGGTATGGATTGGTTAGCTTCTTGCTACGCCAATGTAGACTGTAGGAAGCGGTTGGTACGGTTCCGATTTCTGAGGCCGGTTATCGAGTGGGAGGAACACTTTGTCGCCGGCGGGTTATTTCTTACCTCAAGGCCGGAAGATGGTTCAAAAGGGTATATCTACCATCTCGCTCGGTATTTGACATCGAGGCGGTGACACGGACCTTGATCGATTCCGATGGTCGAGAGTTTCGGATGTGTTCCCAGACGACCTCCCGGATATCCCTCCTGAGAGGGAGATAGAGTTTTGCATTGATATTCTGCCTGATACTCGACCTATATCCATTCCGCCATACAGAACACCTGTCGAGTTGAGAGAGTTGAAGGACCAGCTGAGAGATTTGCTGGAGAAAGGCTTCATCAGGCCTAGTGTTTCTCCCTGGGGAGCGCCGGTATTGTTCGTGAAGAAGAAGGACGGGACGCTGCGTATGTGTGTTGATTACATGCAGCTGAACAAGGTGACTATTAAGAACAGATACCCCCTTCCCAGGATTGACGATTTGTTCGACCAGTTGCACGGCGCGAGGTGTTTCTCCAAGATAGACCTGCGATCTGGTTACCATCAGGTGCGGGTTAGGGAGACGGATATCCCTAGATCGCATTAGGACGTGCGCACTATGAGTTCAGGGTCATGTCTTTTGGCTTGACCAATGCTCCGGCGGTATTTATGGATTTTATGAACCGAGTGTTCAAGCCATTTTTGGATACGTTTGTGATAGTATTCATAGATGACATCTTGATTTATTCTCGCTCGGAGCAGGAGCATGCAGAGCATTTGAGGACGGTGCTGAGAGTTCTCGGGACCGTGATTGTATGCCAAGTTTTTGAAGTGTGAGTTTTGGTTAGCTTCGGTGGCGTTCTTAGGGCACATTGTCGGGGCCGATGGTATTCGGGAGGATACGGCAAAGATCGAGGCAGTCAAGAGTTGGCCTAGACCTACTACCCCGACAGAGGTGCGCATCTTTTTGGGCCTTGCGGGTTACTACCGGAGGTTTGTGGAGATGTTTGCTTCTATTTCAGCACCTTTGACCAAGCTGACTCAGAAGGCAGCTAAGTTTCAGTGGACGGATGCTTGCGAGAAGGGCTTCCAGTTACTAAAGGAGAAGTTGACGACCGCCCCAGTTCTTACTCTTCCAGAGGGCCCAGACGGCTATGTGGTTTATTGTGATGTGTCGGGCATCGGGCTTGGATGTGTGTTGATGCAGCAGGGCAAGGTTATAGCTTACGCATCTCGACAGCTCAAGAAGCATGAGAAGAACTACCCCACACATGACTTAGAGTTACAGCAGTGATTCACGTCTTGACGATCTGGAGACATTATTTGTATGGAGTTCACGTGGATATTTACACAGACCACAAGAGCCTCCAGTATATCTTGACGGAGGAGCTTAACTTGCGGCGAGGCGGTGGTTAGAGCTACTCAAGGATTATGATGTCGATATCCTATACCACCGGGGAAGGCGATGTAGTGGCAGATGCCCTTAGTCGTAGGTCGATGGGTAGTCTATCAGATGTGCAGCCAGATAGGAAGGGCATGGTCCGCGAGTTACATCAGCTAGCGAGCCTTGGTGTCCGATTGATTGATTCTGATAGTAGTAAGATTCGGGTTCGAGAGGTTGCCGAGTCTTCCATCGTCGAGGAGGTGAAGAAGCGTCAGTATGAGGATCCGATTATGACACGGTATCGTGATACGGCTATTCGTGAGGAGAAGGGTCCTTTTGAGGTAGCACCTGATGGGGTGCTAAGGTTTGAGGGCAGGTTGTGTGTTCCAGATATTGCAGGACTTGGCGGAGTTCTAGGGAAGCACACGGCGGCGTTACTCTATCCATCCGGTCGACAAAGATGTACCACGACCTCGGTCTGTGTATTGGTGGGGCGGCACGAAGAGGGGCGTTGCGAGTTTGTTGCTCGGTGCGAGTTGTCGAGTCAGGTGGAGCACCAGAGGCCTGGTGGGTTGTTGCAGGCTATAGAGATTCCGACATGGAAGTGGGAGGTGATCAATATGGACTTTATTACAGGATTACCTCGCACTCAGAGGAAGCATGATTCTATCTGGGTTATCGTCGACAGGCTGATGAAATCAGCCCACTTTCTTCCCGTCAGGACGACTTTTTCGGCCGATGATTACGCCAGACTTTACATCCGAGAGATCGTGAGACTACATGGGGTCCCTATTTCTATCATATCGGACAGAGGAGCTCAGTTTACGGCTAACTTCTGGAGGTCTTTCCAGAAAGGATTAGGGGCGAGTAAGCCTCGATCGCATTCCATCCTCGGGCCAAGCGGGCGGCGGGCGCACTATCCGGACAACGAGGATATGCCGCGAGCTGTGTTATTGATTTGAGGTAGGAGGATCATTTGCGCTAGTAGAGTTTGCGTATAACAACAACTACCACTCCGGTATCGGATGGCGCCTTATGAGGCCTTATATGGGAGGAAGTGCAGTCACCGATAAATTTGGTTTGATGTGGGTGAGGTGCAGTTAGTCGGGCCAGACTTGGTTCAGCAGGCGGTGGATAAGGTGAAGCTTATCCAGGAGCGGTTATTGACATCTCAGAGTCGACAGAAGTCGTATGCAGATCATCGACGTCGATATTTGGAGTTTGAGGTTGTTGATTGGGTTTTTCTGAAGGTATCACCCATGAAGGGTGTGATGAGCTTTGGGAAGAAAGGGAAGCTCAGCCCAAGGTACATTGGGCTTTATCAGATTGTCCGTAGGGTAGGCAAGGTTGCCTACGAGTTGGATCTGCCGTCCGATCTGGAGGCAGTACATCCAGTTTTTCATGTTTCCATGCTGAGGAGATGTATCGGAGATCCGTCTAGAGTACACCCGATTGATGATGTCCAGGTGACAGAAGAGTTATCATATGAGGAGATTCCCATAGCGATACTCGATCGTCAGGTTAGGCGACTGCGGACAAAGGATGTGGCTTCCGTCAAGGTCTTATGGCGGAACGAGAACAGAGAGGAGATGACGTGGAAAGCAGAGGAGGACATGAGGCAGAAGTATCCCCACTTATTCCCCACACCTCAAGGTAACTCACTTTCCTACTGGTTAATTTAAATTGTCTTATGTACTTAAGTATTCTATTATGGCCATATGTAGCATTTTGCAAATTGTCGTTATCTGAGTTATTTGAATCTTGAAGGAACATTCGGGACGAATTTTTCTAAGGGGGGAAGAATGTTATGCCCCGTAGTTCCGGAGTATGTATGTGAGGACGTACGTACGAATGTATACGCCCTAATTAGGGTAAGAATGATAGAATTGTTTTCCGACGGAAATTATTCCGAACTTTGTGAAGGAATTTTTACGTTTTCAATATTTTTACGATTATGGAATTTTTCCGAGAGATAAATATTTTGGACCAATAGGAGGGCGACAAGTGTCACCCCTAGATTGGGCCATGTTGGACGAAATTGAGTGGACAAGTGGACAAGACAAGTGGCCAAAAGTCTTGCATGGTATTGCATAGTGGAGTTGGACGGTTTTTGTGAAGTTTGTGGGCAAAGTCAAATGGTCAAGGTCTTGCATGGCTTTAGTAGGACAAGTGTAGTAAGGAACCTACACAAACAATCTATACCATACACATGTTTTAATCATAACCCTTGGCGGTGCTATATAAACCCCTTTAGTGGATGAAAATCTTCCACACTTACTATATTTCAAGACTTGAAAATATTTCCCTCTCCCTCCTTCTCAAATTGCTCTCGTCAAACAGCCCCCTCCCCTAACCAAATGTTGTCCAAAAATTCTTAAACTTATAAGTTTTCTTCCTTAATGTGTTAGGAAGATTATTAACCAAGAGTTAGACAAGATTTCACACCCCTAGCCTAAAAAATCTCACAAAAGCCGAGAGTGGACAGTTTCTAGGCCTAAGTGTTCTTCACTTTTTGGAGTCAATTCTTGAATAGAAGTTGGTTAGGAACTTCTAAGGGTGACTTGTGGTGATTTGGAGCACAAAGATTTGAAGCTAAAGCACAAAGATTTGGAGCTAAGACTTGCTTTGGAACGACTTTAAGTTCTTGGATATTGTTGGGCTATTATTGAGGTAATAACCCTTAACCTCTTTGTGAAGTTGATTATTATGTATATATGGATATTATACATATATTGGAAGTATATTATGGACTATAAGATATAAAGAAAGATTGGGATCTTGTTAAGATGTTAAAAGGAGAAATTGGCATGTTAGCCATTAAAATGGTAAAAATGTATCCATTACTTACTAAGAAGTTAACAACAAAGAAACTATAACTTATATAAAGATTGGAATATAAGTTGAAGGACTAATGAAGTAATTGGATAAGTAAAATTGTAAAAGTTGGCCAAGGACACCAACTTAAGGACCGTATCTACTTTGGACTGTATCTACTTTGGACCGTATCTACTTTGGACTATATTTACTTTGGACCTTCTTTACTTATTGTTATTATGAAGGAGATATTGTTAATCGCGTTCCGTTTGGGCGTGTTATCCCCTTCTTTACTTATTGTTATTATGAAGGAGAGATTGTTAATCGCGTTCTGTTTGGGCGTATTATCCCCTTCTTTACTTATTGTTATTATGAAGGAGAGATTGTTAATCGCGTTCCGTTTGGGCGTGTTATCCCCTTCTTTACTTATTGTTATTTTGAAGGAGAGATTGTTAATCGCGTTCCGTTTGGGCGTGTTATCCCCTTCTTTAAATTTCGGAGTTATTGCGCCTTATTTATGGCATGTTGGTTACTATTATCGGGCCTTGTTAAAGGTGGAGAATTGAGTAAAAACGGGGGAAGTGCTGCCCAATTTTTCGTAGACTAAGAGAAATCTTACTTAGAAGAATCCCACGAAAAACTAGAAGTTGATAGGCGTGTTTTGACTATTATAGGTTGACACTCTGCGCGCGACATATCCGACTTGGCAAGTGGATTTAGCCGAGGAGGTATGTGATTCTTCCTATCCCTTTGAGCATGATATTTGCGAAATATATATAGTACGGTAGACGTACGTGTGTTAAACTAAATTTGGTTTTACTTTGATGTCCTTGGACTTGAGTTCTAAATAATAAGAATCTTGAATATTTCAAAAAGGGTTATGAATCATTTTTTGAAGAAAAGTAAGACTTGGTTTTAAACAAAAAGCTTAAGTGTTATACTAGCTTTATGGGAAGTTAGGTATAACGACTTAAGAAAGATAAGAAAAACGGTTTTTATTATTTGTTTATCAAATGCTTGAAATTATGTTTGAAGGTATGGTAAGTTGGTTTGATAAACATGTTATGATACTACGTGTGTTAGTATCTTGTGACGTTTGCGTAAGGAGGTTATTCTTGTTATGCTTATGTTGTTTAACGATAAGCCGTTGTGTTCGATTCTTGTGATGTTTGTGTAAGGAGGTTATTCTTGTTGTGCTTATGTTGTTTAACGATAAGCCGTTGTGTTAGTATTGTACCACTCACCTCTTGACATGATACCGGGGATTAAGCTGCCCCCCGATGCGAGGAATACCTCATACGGGTCCATGGGACCTATGCGGAGCTGCGGGAGTTCCAGGATTGTGTGCGAGGAATACCTCATGCGATGCATGTGGCGTGCGGACTACGAGTCGGGGCGATGCAGGATTAGCTACCCTCGATGCGAGGAATACCTCATGCGGGCCTAGGTGGCCTATGCGGACTGCGGGAGTCCAGGATTAGGCACGCATAATGATACTATGGGCGATTGGCCTTGCTTCGATCATTCGCGGCCTAGAAAAGACCAGTTACATTATATCTATTATTACTCTTGTTTGTGATTTGGCACTATGTCCGTTTGACTTGGTTGTTTCGTACATATTTGTGAATTGGTTTTAAAATGTTATAGTTATATATATATATAGCGAAGATTTCTGATTTCACATACTTGGTACTGTTATCGACCTCGCGTGCGTTCATCTGCGCAGGTAAAGGAAAGCAGGTGGTAGATCCACATTCTTAGGATCATTTACTCAGGTGTCAGGAGCTCCATTTCTCCGGAGGCTCGACTTTTGGTATGGTTCTCCCTGGTGTTGTAGATGTTTTTGTACATTCAGGGGTATGACGGGGCCCTGTCCCATCATAGTGTTTACACCTTCTTAGAGGTCTGTAGTCCTGTTGTTAAGTTGGGATATAACTTTTCACTTTTGGTATTTATATATATGCCGAAAGACAACTTTTCTTTGGATAGACTGTGCTTACTCTTTATTGTTTCATGTCTTTGTTGTATATTCCGCTGGTTACTCTGATGTATGTCTACTTGGGTGCCCGGGTAAGGCACCAGTCACGGGCCCGGGAACGGGTCGTGACAATAATGACCATAATACGTCTATTAGCTCCAAGCTTCAACGTAGACTATTCTAATGTAAAGTCCCTTATTCCTACGGAAAATTGGACAACACTTCCTTTGTTTCTACGTACCTTTCCACCTTTTTCAAGGCCGAATTCAATAACCAAACACGCCACCTTTAAGGCTCAACAATGCAGTTTACAAATAGGGGATTAAACGCCTACTAGACGTGTAAAATTCCCCCCACAATTGATATCAAACTAGTACAAACTACAAGGTTCAATTCGACAACTTGAGGTATAACAACATAAACTCTTATCCAATTCCTTTTTAATCCAAATTCTTATCCAATTCCTACATGCAATATATCTAAAGGCAATATTGACAACTACAAGTCCTTTCTTTCATACATGCAACACAATTTTTCTTAAAGAAATGAATGGATTGTTACCTTGGAGTTTTTCCAAATTAGTCCAACAAATTCCACTTGCCTTCCTTCCACAATCACATCCACAAACCTCCTACAAGCTTGTCAACATATTTCCTTCTTGCCACCTTTCCAAAATTTCTCTAGGTCTTGGTTTCTCCTTGAAGTTCTAGAGAGAAGGGAGAGGGTTTTAATTTTAGAGAGAAGGGAGATCTTTCAAGAATGACCAAGTCTTCAAGACTTGGTCAATAAATAGGACATGCAAAAAAAAATCAGATGGGGGGGGGGGGGACACTTGTCACCCTCCCATGGTCTTTTTAAAAGAAAATATCTGATTTTTCCCTCAGTATTCGCAAAAACTCCGCCTCGGCGCTGAAACCTTCGCGAATTTTCAGAACTTTCGGCGCTGCAACCTCAGAGAATTCTCAGCATAACCGGCGCCGCGGCCCTGCATCCGGCGCCGCGGCGCTGTGGCCCCTGACCGAAAATGTTTTCTGCTCGACTGCGCACTGAACTTGTAATTTCCATAACTTTCTACTCCGATATCCTATCGACGAACGGTTTGTTGCGTTGGGAACTAGACTCAACGAGTTACATACTAGGCCTTTGAAACACCTACAAACTCTTAATGAACTAGGAGATATGCCGCTCCAAAGTTGACTAAAACCCGTCCGAATCATTCTGCCAACCTATCTTTCTAAAATTTTAAATCTTAATTCCTGTCGTACGTTCTCATAGCATGACCTGAATTACGGGGTGTAACATGACTGCCACAACTCCCTCGCCGTTCTGAACGAGGAGTAGATATCATATAGAGAGTCATCCAAGGCGTTTAAGATATAGTTTCTGCAAAGAAACTCTTGAGTCTCCCAAGTCTGAATAGCCTTGAGATTTTCAGCCTTTGCCTCCTCAGTCGGGGCATTCTCTCCTTCTCAAACCGGAAGTACCGTTGGAGCCTCAGCAGTCAACACATTTGTCACATGAAGAGTGGTCAAATAAAAGAGCATCTTTTGTTGCCAGCGTTTGAAATCAACACCTTTGAATTTCTCAGGTTTCTCCACATGGTTTTTCACCATTGATGATACATATTGATCCATTCTTTTGCAATTCAGGAAATGTATTCTCTGAATATTTTGCAAGTTTTACACAATCAGAAAAAAGAATTTTCTGAGAATTTAAATTTTTGTCTTAGATTGTTAGTGTCAATCTGGACCTTCAATGATTAACCACAATAATATATAGATAATTCAACTAAATTGAAATCAACAACAACGAAATTTAACAAATGCTAAACACATACTAACTTGTAGTAGATAGAGGCCTGCAATTACGCAGTGTCCTAAGACAAAAATTCGCCCCCACTTGTGATGTAGTTCTACGGACGTCTTCCTTGAGGATACAACTATTTGAGTGATAGTTCTAGCAAAAGAACTCCACTCCTGGCGAATTTACTATATGTGTTCTTCATAAATGTTTTGGAGAAGATGAAGAAGAAGAAGCAAGTGAAAATCTTTTAAGGTTTATGATTCTCAAAATCAGAAGATTAATCTTGTTGATTCTCTATTAAAACAAGTGATTAACATGCTATTTATAGCATAATTTTCGACCTTAAGCAGCCATTCATAAGAGGTTGTGACCTTACATGAAGAGAGACAACTTTTGGTTCAAAATCTGAAAATTACCGTTGCGTGACGCTGGCCCTGGCGCCACGACCCTGCATCTTGGCGCCGAAACTCCTGTAGACCTCTGAATATTTGGCGCTGCGCCTAAAATCGCAACGCTTAATTTTAATCACTTTATCTCTTCCTCTTCTAAGAATTAAGAATTAAGAATCAATGTCTATTACAATAGTAATTGTTGATATTAAAAATAATGATTCTTTTTGAGATATCATATTATTTTTCAACAATCCCCACATATTTCAAAAAGAATATTAAAGAGTAGAATAAAATAAGAAGCGTTGGAATATAATAAATGAGAAGTGTTATTAGGCTTCACATACGAGTATAATGCGTTGAATTTGGTGTCTCGTAGACTATGAATCAAACCTAGATAAAATAAGATTAAACTTACAGAACAATTGGTGAAGTTTAGAACTTTTATGAACCAAGAATTCTTTTGTAAGCTCGACGTCTTATTCTATCTCATTATACTCGCACAATCTTTGTCGTTATCGCGATTTTGCGCTAAGCGACCATGCGCGTGTCCTGATATTCATGAGTCTAGAAATATGTCAAAATTTCATAGAAACAGTACCACTCCCTACTCATATAGGTTCACCCATCAAGTATATTCTGCAGAGCAATACATCACGTATAAATGATATGATAATGGATTAAGATGTTTATAACTCAACCTCACTTTGCCTTGCATACTGCACTATATTGACACACCATAGGAAGAGACAATAATATAATAGTATATACTTGATCAACCAATGACTTGTTATTATCCATATGAACCTAATTCATGGGCTCCAATCACATAGGTTGGGTTATCATTATTGCCGATCTTCTCAAATTGACAAAATAAAAGTCTCATTCCCCTCGATATTTCTTTTAGTCTGTGAATTATCAAGTTCTCCTCTGACTTCACATAATTTATTTACGTAAATAATTACATCTCACAATAGTTGTTTTATCACATGATGTCTCAAATGAATGTCTGTATTTTTTCCAATGAAAAAATTATATTTCCTTACGACTATTGCTGCTTGACAACCACAATTTATAAACACAAAAGATGTTGATTTTATTCCAATTGGAATACTCACTGAGAGGTCTTTTAGCCACTTAGACTCATCACCAATCAACTCCAAAATATGCTGGGAGAAAAACAAAATGGGTTCACCATAGTAATTGTCATAATGACAATATTCAAAGAATTAAGAATTAATAATCGCCTGTTACAATAGTAATTGTTGATATTAAAAAATAATGATTCTTTTTGAGATATCATATTATTTTTCAACATTAATTTCTTTCCATGTCGATGAGAAAGGAATTCACCATATATTTAGTAAATATTTTCAACGAAGCGATTTTGGATGACACCACTTGCATTAACGTAAATTCGCTTCAGTTGATATTATTTGTTAGGTTCCGGGATATACTATGAAACAGTAAAAAATAAATTAAAAGTAAAATAAATTGAACGCTAATACAGTTTGCAAATGTCAGCGATAATGTCGTCTATCACAAGTGACAACACTTCGATAAAACAGAAAAACATTTAAGAGTAAATGCAGCGGAAAATAAAGAACACAAAAGTTTAATATTTACATAGGTTATATAATCTATATAATCAATATAACCTATGACGGTCAGTGACCGAAAGTATTGTATATATTTATATACAATTGAAGCGCCAAGCTAGAGGTTTGGAGACAAACTTTAGAGTCCAAAGGGTTCAGGTTGAGTAGGACCAAGACAGAGTATTTGGAGTGCAATTTCAGTAATGGGAGCGACCCTGAGGCAGGAGTTGAAGTGTCGATTGGGACTCAGGTCATGTCAAAGAAAGGAAGCTTCAAGTACCTCGGGTCTATTATTCAAGGGAATGGAGAGATTTATGACGATGTCACACATCGTATTGGGGAAGGGTGGTTGAAATGAAGGCTCGCATCTGGAGTCTTGTGCGACAAAAAAGTACCACCAAAGCTTAAAGGCATGTTTTATAGGGCGGTCGTCAGACCGACTATGATGTATGGGACGGAGTATTGGCCAGTCAAGATTTTACACATCCAAAAGATGAAAGTTGCGGAGATGAGGATGCTGAGATGGATGTGTGGTCATACAAGGAGGGATAGAATTAGAAATAATGATATCCGGAACAGACTGGGAGTGGCCTCGGGGGAGGATAAGATGCGGGAAGTGAGGTTGAGATGGTTCGGGCATGTGCAGAGGAGAGACACAAATGCCCCAGTGTAGAGGTGTGAGAGATTGATTATGGACGGGTTCAGAAAGGGTAGAGGTAGGCCGAAGAAGTATTGGGGAGAGGTGATTAGACGGGATATGGCGCATGTGCGACTTACTGAGGACATGACCTTAGATAGGGGTTTGTGGTGGACACGGATTAGGGTTGAAGAGTATTAGATAGTCGAGTGTTGTCCTACTCACGCACACAAATAGATAGTTGTAGTGTGACCAAGGTAGGCCCGACTAGCTCATCACACTTATAGAATAAGTGTTGTTTATATTCCATGTAGTTGTTTTCTGCGGCTATGTGTTTCTCTAGTGTACTCTGTTTATATTATTTATTTGCGTTAGCTACTGCTTTCTTTTGACAGAATGCGCTATCATGGCGTATTCTATTTTGTTACCAGCATGATCATACAATTTTAATTTATTATCTCTGACCGGCTATCTTGCTATGCAACATTTGATTTGATTGTGATTACGCAGGTCTTGAGTCGAGGGTCTCCCGGAAGCAGCCGCTCTACCTACCAAGGTAGAGGTTAGGTCTGTCTACGCGCTACCCTCCCAGACAACAACGTGGTGGGATTTTACTGGGTATGTTGTTGTTATATACAATTGAATAAATTTTCTTTTACAATATTACAAAATAATACAAAAAGAATTAAAAAGTTGAAGTCGCAGATGACTTATGCTTAAAAAATCTACCTAAATAGACATAGACAACATCTCATTACAATTGTTTCAATAAAGAATAAATCTAGAATTTGGGCAGCAATTATAATGTTGGACAGAATATTATCGACACGCTCAGACAACACTTGTGATCTAGTTTTCTGAAGAATATATCGGAGAGCTCTCTTGATATTTTTTTCTAACTTTTTCTGGATATTGATTCACTGAAGTAGCCTCTCTATTTATAGTAGAGGATCTTTCTTGAAAAGCTCATTGAATCATTGTAGAGGTTGAGGGAAAGTTGGGCAGCCGATAAGGTTTGTTGGAGAAGATTATGGAGCAAGATCCTCTAACTTCTTGAACTTGTTACCCAAGCTTAGAAACGACTTTGACTTGTTCTTCCCACATTTTTCATTAGCTCCTATTCACCTTGCCAAGTTATTTTACCATCGTGGTGAAAATCCCACGAGATTTGCTTCAGTTCCGTGAAGTAAGACAAAATTGTTTTACATAATGTTGGTCCGAATGTCAAGAAATTTGTTCCAACATTTCTGAATTTTAACTTAGTACTAAAAATGATATGTTGGGCAAAATGTCACAACACCAAACCCAACATTAACATTATCCCCCTTTTTTCCTTTCTTCACAAAACCTATTATATTATGTGCAAGTGACTTATGAAAATGTCATATATGTTGTCCCAACATCTATTATTACAATAATGCTCCCCCTTAACATATGATGTCATATAAACACAACATATACAAACATCATATATATATATATATATATATATACACATATATATATATATATATATATATATATATATTTATATATATATATTTATATACCATTTATGTAAGATTAGAGAAATACAAAAATAGTCATTTAACCACATCATCCAAAACAAAACAAAAAAATTGTCAGATCATTGGTAATTACATCCCAAATTTTCAAACCAATCAACAAGCAATAATACACATTCAACAACCAATTAATATTCATCAGTAGCAGCCATTCACCATTAGCAACTGCCCCTTGCATGTCATGTATCAATAGTAGCTTGAGTCGCTTTCTACTTTTGCATGATCTCTGCTTGATCCTTCCTCTGCAGCGGCTTGACCACTTTGGCTTGCGGTTCTGCTCTAAGCCTAAGCCTTGTTAGCAAGATTTTCCTTCCATCTTCCTCTTCTCTCTACA
The DNA here is from genome assembly GCA_029844215.1 of Przewalskia tangutica. NCBI lineage: Eukaryota > Viridiplantae > Streptophyta > Magnoliopsida > Solanales > Solanaceae > Przewalskia > Przewalskia tangutica. The sequence continues at coordinate 7,611,947 of CM056718.1, read as the reverse complement.
TGGCAGCATCCACAACTTCTTCTGCAGCAACAACTTCTCCACTTGTGCCTTCACCAGCCTCTCTCTGCTCCACTTGTATCTGCTCCCCCTGTGTAGATTCATCTCCCCATTTTTGTGAAGAAATCAGAAGTAGGAAATAGTCTCTGTCTTGAACTAGTACATCTCTGACATTATCAACTCTATCAATTTGTAAGTTGATTTTAGCAATCTGTTCCACAAGCCAATTTGTATACAGTTCAGACTATCTTGGACCAGTGTTGCCCTGATATTGGGAACATTCCTGGAAACATTTTCCCTATCTGCCTCTTTTGTCCAGGGGAGGTCAATCACTCTCTCTTTGCTCTTTAGAATAACTTTATTGACAGTGTAGAGTTCAGAAGCTTTCCCTAAAATATCTCCTCTCAAAAGCTCTAGTCTTTGGCTAGTTAGTACTTTGAAATCAGAGAGGGAAAATGTAGGATGGAAGTTGATTCTTTTTCTGCTAGGTTGGCAACTTGATAGAAAATTATCTTGCCTAGATCAATTTTGAATCCTTTACCAATTTTGAAGAGTATGAAGTCTTGTTCAGTTGTAAAAATTGGTTCATTTAGAGAGGGAAGCCAATTGTGAATTGCTATTTTATGGAGAGTTGAAAACAGAGCAGTGAGTTTTGAGGCTGGGCATCTAGGGATCCACTTCTTAAGTATACCTCCAGTGAGGTATTCTATCATTGTATCCCTATTTGTTGTTACTTTTTCTATCTCTCTCACTTGCTCATCATTAAGTCCCATACATTGATTGATTATTGAGGGCGTAAACTGATAAACATTGTTGTAGAGATATACTTTTTCAAATTTCTTTGAGGAGGTTTCCTCTATGGCATAGTTTAGATCTGCATAAAAAACCTAACAATTTTGTCAACATATAGTTATTTTCCAGTTACAGTACCAATAAACTGTTTATCTTCCAGAAAATCTATCAGAACATACTCGGAACATGAGGCAATATCTAACTCTCTTTCTGATCTAATTACTCTATTTCTATAGTAATCTCATTTATCATGTTTCGCTTTAGAGTAGAATTTGTCAGAGAAGGAATTTACCTCATTGTCTGAATTAGACAGGTTTAGGCTGTTGGATTTTGTACTGTTGGAGGAAGTAGGAGAATATGTCTCTTCTGATGTTGACTGAAATGTTGCCTGAGATGTTGTGGCATCTGGGGCAACATCTGGTACAACACTTGATCTTGTAAATCTGGGAACTCCTTTCGGAAGAAATTGTTTCAATGGTATTTCATCAGTTTTTCCCTTTCTAGTGGCACATCTTGATGTTCAGAAGCAACAATTTCGCTTTAGAGTAGAATCATTATCTGACAATGTCAACAACAATGTTGGCAAAATTTCGAACAACACAAGATTTATGATCCCGCAAAAACTTCTCATTTTGACAATAAATCACGACACGATTTATATGTGTTTTTATGAGTTTAACCACTGGACTAATGTAACATTTTTCCATCGTGTCCTTGATATAATCATAAAACACATATAAAATTATTTTTTGTGTCGAAAATAAAAATACTATTTAGTATCCTCATAATTTCTGTTACATACTTGATATTTCTATAGAATAGGAACGATATCATTTCAAGGGCTTTGTCCATATTGCACAGTTGCCAAAAATTAGTAAAGACTTTGCCTTATTTTGATACTCTCTTTTTATGATATATAATAACATCGCAGAGAACGGTATCACCTTGGAATCACGTTCTTATTGAAGGATCAAGCTTGTGTGACCAAAAGTAATTCACCATACAACAACACTAATCAGATTATGATATTACATAGGTAAATGTCACCCAAAATGTTAGAGACATTTCAGCCGACATTCACCAAAAATGTCTTTTTAGAGATTACAAAGATCAAGAGATTTCTTCAAACTAGAAAATCTCTCATGATCCAAAGCTTTTGTAAAAATATCAGCTAGTTGATGAAGAGTGTCAACATATTCAATTTGAACTAGCTGTTTTTCAACCAAATCTCTTAAAAAATGATGTCTAATATCAATATGTTTTGTACGTAAGTGCTGAACTGGATTTTTGGAAATATTTATAGCACTCAAATTATCACAATACAAACTAAGATATTATTTGAAAAACCATAGTCGTCTAACACATGTCTTAGCCATATTAATTGAGAGCAACAACTTCCAGTTGCTACATATTCAGATTCAGCAGTTGAAAGTGAGACACGATTTTATTTACAACTATACCAAAAAACAAGATTATTGCCAAGATAAAAACATCCTCCGCTTGTACTCTTTCTATCATCCACATCACCAGCAAAATCCGAGTCACTATATCCTATTAAATTAGAATTAGTATCTTTGGAGTACCAAATTTCTAACTCACATGTGCCGACAACATATCTAATGACACGTTTTACGGTATTTAAGTGGGAGATTTTGGGACAGGCTTGGAATCGAGCACATACACTAAACATTATATTAGGACAATTAGCTGTGAAATATAGAAGACTACCTATCATAGATCGATGCAATGTTGGATTGACATTTTTGCCAACATTATCTTTGCATATCTTCTGCGACAATCCCATTGGAGTTTTCATTTGTTTAATATTTTCCAATCCAAACCTCTTAACTAGATTTTTAGCATACTTACTTTGAGAGATGAAGATTCCATCTTCACTTTGCTTTATCTAAAAGCTTAAGAAAACAGTTAGTTCCCCAATCATGCTCATCTCAAATGTTGATGACATTGCTTCAACAAATGTCTTAAGGTAGGACTGTGAGGTCGAACAAAAAACTATGTCATCTACATAGATTTGAACAATAATAATATCTACACCGTGATATTTGATAAATAAAGTACAATAAACTTCACCACGTTTAAAACCAAATTCAAGAAGTAAGTTAGTTAGATGATCATACCATGCACGAGGAGCTTATTTCAATTCATACAAAGCCTTTTTGAGCTTGTATACATAATGTGGATGGTAAAGATCTTCAAATCCTTTAAGTTGTTCAACATAGATTTCCTTATCAAGATAATCATTCAAGAAAGCACCTTTAACATCCATTTGATGAAGAGTAACAAGCAATGGCAAGTAGTAATCTAATTGACTCAATTCTAGCTACAGGAGCAAATGTTTCGTCATAATCAATCCCTTCAACCTGAGTATATCCTTGAGTAACTAGACGAGATTTGTTTCTCACAATAGTTCTCGATTCATTTGACTTGTTTTTAAATATTCATTTAGTTCCAATTACATTGGTATTATTTGGGCGTGGAACTAAATCCAGACAATTTCGAGAGAACTGTTCAAGTTCTTCTTGCATTGCTTGAATCCAACAATTATCATTGAGTGCTTCTGAAACATTCTTAGATTCTAAAGTAGATACAGAACAAGAAAGACTAACCTTTTGGTATATGGTAGACATACACACATACCTTACCATATCTCTGTAATTTGGTAGTTTTTCCCCTCTTTTTCTTACTCCCGCAAACACTCCCCCTATCACCTGACCTGTTGGATGATTCTTCCTAATCCTTGATGAGGGATCACTTCGTACTTGATCTAGCAATTCAACATTTAACCCCTCATTCGCACCTTTGGTGATCTCTGGTTCATGTTCAGATGTTGCTTCGGATGTGGTAACATTTGGGGCAACATCTGGTTCTTCAGCAGTCTGCACATTTTCCACTGAAACTATAGTGTTATTTTCAGATGTATTCTCTGTTGGTCCTTAGATTGTACACTCGATAAGCATGACTATTTTGAGAATAGCCAACAAAAATTCTTTTGTCACTCTTAGAGTCAAACTTTGTCAAATAGTCTCTATCATTTAAAATGTAACAAATACACCCAAAAACATAAAAGTAACGCAAATTAGGTTTCTTTCCATTTATTAGCTCATAGGGTGTCATCTTTGTTCCAGGCCTTAGATATACTCTATTAGTGATGTGACTTGCAGTGTTCAAGACTTCAGCCCAAAAACGTTTTGACATTTTCTTAAAATTAAGCATAACTCTAGCCATTTCTTGTAGTGTTCTATTCTTCATCTCTGCTACACTATTCTGCTGAGGAGTTTTGAAAGCAGAAAATTCATGAAAATACCATTTTTTCTCACAAAATTTTGAGAACAAGTTATTTTCAAATTTTTCCCATGATCGGATCTAGAAAAATAGGAGAATGAAACAAATTCCTTATCCTAGAGTGCAAGAATTTAAACATGTCAAAAGTTTGAGATTTTTCTTTCAAAAAATATATCCATGAATATCCAGAAAAATCATCTACAATCACAAAAGAATACCTCATGCCTCCTAAACTTTCTACCTCAATTGGACCCATAAGATCCATGTGCAGTAATTGAAAATAGTGAGACGTACCTAAATATTGTCTGTCATTCTGGACAACATTATGGGAAACAAGATCTGCTTACCTTTTAGACAATCTTCACAGACCAATGTTTTACCTTTAGGACTCAGTTTAGGAATGTCTCTTACCGCCTCATAAGAGATCGATCATTCTAAGTTACAGTAGTTTACATGTCCTAACTTTTGATGCCACAATTTTGTATCATCTGTCCTAACATTCTTGCATATTTCTTATCTTCCAACAAGATATCAATTGTCACATGTTCTTGTACCTGTCATAACACACATGTTAGCTTCATTTGTAACTTCACATGCATTCTTATTAAACTTTACCTCAAGATTGTCATCACATAGTTGACTTATATTAATCAAATTAGCTATTAACCCCTCAACATGTAAGACATTCTTTAAGGCAGAAAAACTAGGAACATTTAAGTTCCCCTTTTCAATTATCTTGCTTTTACTGCCACCTCCATAAGTTACGTTACCTCTACTGAATGACTCGTAGTTCTTTAGAATCTCCTTTGTACCTGTCATGTGGCGAGAACATTCAATATCAAAGTACTATGAACCTGCAATGTTAGTGCTTAAAGCAGTTATCGCAACATGACAAGTTACATCCATTTTGGGAACCCAAACTCTTTTAAAATATTTTTTACTTTTAGGCTCAGAAATGTTACTTCGAATGTTGTCCGAGATGTTGGACAACTTTTTAGGCAACAATTTGCTCACAAAATTTTAAAGTTTGAAACAGTATGGTTTTATGTGTCTAGGGAGTTACAATGATGACACACAAACTTCATATTCCTTGACATATATGAGAACCTATTATTTAATCATTTTTCCTTTACAAAGCATATTTTATCATTTTTATCAAACAAACTAGAGCATATTGTTTTAAGAGAGTTTTCATACCCAATACATGCATGTGTAGGTTTACTAAAGCTGAGTATCTTATTCAATTTAGAGGTCCCTGAGTTGAGCTTACGGAAGGTTTCTTCAGCTAGATCCAACTTTGCACTTATCTTACCAAATTCAACGTCCCTTTTGGTAAGTGCAACCTCTAAATGTGTTATCGTGCCTTTAAATATGCATTCTCTAGAGTTAAAGATTTTAACTTTGTGTTAAGTTTCTTGGATTCTATGATTAAGTCTTTATATAGTTTTGTAATTCCTTAATCATGTCATCTTTGGAGTCAACTTGAAAAGTTAGTCTCACTACTAGAAACAAAATCACTAAAACAATTAACATCAGGATAGTTGAAGTATGCATACCTCTCAGATATTGCTTGAAATGTAGATGTTGTCACTGATGTTGACGCAAATATTGTGACATTTGGGAAAACACTGTCGACGACATTTTCTTCGTCAGATAAGGACTGGTTGAAAATAGTAGCCAACATTGCTTGTGACTCTATCTCTTCTCCTTCGTCGTCACTAAGAGAAACCACATACTTTTACCAAATTTTCCTCAAGGTATTTGCACATTCATTAGCATAATGACCCCACCCGATCATTCATGACATTTCATTGTTTCAAGTTTTTTGGGATCAAATTTAGTACGATCTGAGTTGATTCTCTTTAGTTGATTTCCTCTTTGTACTATTGGAATGGGTTTAGTGGACATCAGGATAGTTAAAGTATTCATACCTCTCGGATATTTCTGGAAATATAAATGTTGTCACTGATATTGATGCAAATATTGTGACATTTGGGACAACACTATCGACGACCTTTTCTTCGCCTGATAAGGACTGTTCGAAAACAGTAGCCAGGATTGCTTGTAACTCTATCTATTCTCCTTCGTCGTCACTAAGAGAAACCCACATACTTTTACCAAATTTTCTCAAGGTATTTGCACATTAATTAACATAATGACCCCACCCGAGCATGCATGACAATGCATGGTTTCAAGTTGTTTGGGATCAAATTTGATACGATCTGAGTTGGTTCTCTTTAGTTGATTTCCTCTTTTAACTATTGGAAGGGGTTTAGTGGACTTTTGATTGAAGCCCTGACTTCGAGTAAGGAGGGCAACATTTGTACCATCACCAATTTCTTCAAAATTCTCATCATCTTCTTCGATTTGACTCTCCAATGATTTGACTTGAAGTGCTACATCTTTATTCTTATACAATATTCTTTGATTCTCAATATTCATCTCATAGGTTTTAAGAATACTTTAAGGTATGAAGGTCCATTGTAGCAATATTATGAGCTTCTTCAATCGCACAAATCTTTATATTGAACTTTTCAGGAAGAGAACGGAGAGCCTTTTCAACAAGTTGAGTGTTGGTTAATGGTTCTCCAAACACTTGACATTCATTAAAGATGTCAATCAACTTTTGAAAATAAGATTTAATATCATCCGTTTTTTCCATGCTTAAACGTTCATATTTGTTCATGAGCATGCATAACTTAGTTCGACAAACACTTGACATACCTTCACAATGAATTTGTAAAGTATCTCATGCATCATTAGCCATTGGGCAGTTTTGAATTAGTTTGAACATGTAAAGATCAACCCATCCAAAAATTGCATTCAAGGTCTTTTCGTTAAAGCTAGCATTATTGATTTCTTCCGCCGTCCATTCAGATTCAGGTTTAACAAGAATTTTACCTTCCTCATCCGGAGGCAACATTGGAACAAAATATCCATTGATTATATCTATTGATTTGATCTGAGAATGTATGTGAATCTTCCAATAGGAATAGTTTGTACCATCTAAAATGGGAAGTCTACCAATATTTGAATTAGCCGGATCCATAGCGTTGAATAACAGGACCAAACACTTATTGTGTTAAGTGTTGATTCTGATATTGGGTCCGAGAGATATGGAACAATAAAAATAAACTGAAAGTAAAACTAAATCGAATGTCAATTCAGTTTCCGAATGTCGGCGATAATGTCGTCCGACACCAGTGACAATACTTCAATAAAAATAGAAACTTTAAAGAGCAAATGCAGCGGAAAATAAAGACCACAAAGGTTTAATATTTACATAGGTTATATTGATTATATAACCTATGACAGTCAGTGACCGAAAGTATTGTATATATTTATATACAATTGAATAAATTTCTTCTTTTACAATATTACAAAATAATACAAAAAAAATTAAAAAGTTGAAATCGCAGATGACTTCTGCCTGAAAAATCTACCTAAATAGACATAGACAACATCTCATTACAATTTCTTTAATAAAGAACAAATCTAGAATCTGGGCAGCAATTATAATGTTGGACAGAATGTTGTCGACACGCTCATGCAACACATGTGATCCAGTTTTCTGACAAATATATCGGAGCGCTCTCTTGATGTTTTTTTCTAACTTTTTTTGGTTATTGATTCACTAAAGCAACCTCTCTATTTATAGTAGAGGGTGTTCCTTGAAAACTTCATTGAATCGTTGTAGAGGTTGAGGGAAAGGTGGGCAGCCGATAAGGTTTGTTGGAGAAGATTATGAAGCAAGATCCTCTAACTTCTTGGACTTGTTCCCCAAGCTTAGCAATGTGTTTGACTTGTTATTCCCACATTTTTCATCAGCTCCTAATCACCTTGTCACTTTACCATCGTGGTGAAAATCCCACGAGATTTGCTTCAGTTTCGTGAAGTAAGACAAAACAGTTTTACAGAATGTTGGTCCGAATGTCAAGACATTTGTTCCAACATTTCTAAATTTTTACTTAGTACTAAAAATGATATGTTGGACAAAATTTCACTAACACCAAACCCAACATTAACATTATTAATTTTACCACTACTAACTAGATGTTGTAAAAGCTTTTAAGCTACGACTATATCCATAATTTTTTTTCTATCTCGATGAAAAAGGAATTCTCCATTCACATTAATATACTATTTTACTCATACGATTAGAATTGTTATTCTTATGAGTATATTGTTGCTTAAATATCTAAGGTTGTGACATTATGAATTGACTTATTGGGTCATTATTATATAGGCAAGCAACTATATTAATCCTTTTTAAAGTATCAAGATGAGACAAATTTGTCCTTTCTTGATTTTAATTATTTTCTGGTAATCAAAACATATAAAACAGATGCAAATCTTCAATATTTTGTTCATTCAAATCTAGTATTTTTGATCTAACACACCCAGGATCAATGTTGTCCTTCGTATGTAAAATGATATTAATCTCTCTTAATGAGTCTTTCATTAATATTAAGATATATATAGAGTATAATGTTTATCCCTTATACAATAGGAATCCTAAGCCTATACAAAAGAGGAATCCTAGTCTTACCATAATTATATTTACACAATATATAGAAATATTCTAATTATGGGTAGAGAATATATTGTTTCCTATATTTACACATTTACACACCCCCTCAGTCGGAGCGGGAGGAGACCGGACGCTGAGACTGGATCTAAAGTCAAGAAACAACTGTCTGGGAAGTCCTTTAGTAAATATGTCTGCATACTGATAGGATGATGGAACATGTAACACTCTGACATGGCCTAAAGCAACTTTCTCACGAACAAAGTGTTGGTCTATCTCAATGTGCTTGGTTCGCTGATGCTGAACCGGATTATGAGACAAATAGATGGCAGAGATATTATCACAGTACACAATAGATGTCTGTCGCAAAGGACACTGAAGTTCTAATAGTAAGTTTCTGAGCTAACAAATCTCAGCTACTACATTTGCAACGCCTCTGTACTCAGCCTCGACACTGGATCTAGATAGGGTAGCACGCCGCGGATCAAGAAATCAGATTATCTCCTAAGAAAACACAAAAGCCTGAGGTGGAGCGTCGCGTGTCCGGACACCCTGCCCAATCTACATCCGTATATGAGAGCAACTTGTTTGGCGCAGAGGGGTATATGTGCAAACCATAATCAAGAGTGCCCTTAATGTATCGAATGATACGCTTAGGAGCAGTGAAGTGAGACTCCCTAGGGGAATGCATGAATAAGCATACCTGCTGAACATCATAAACAATATCTAGCCTGATAAATGTGAGATACTAAAGTGCACCTGCATGGCTCCTATACAGAGTAGGATCGAAGACTGGAGCACCATCCATAGCATTGAGCTTAGATTTCAAATCGACTGGAGTAGGCATAACTTTGCAATTCGCCATCTTAACCCTGTACACTATCTCCTCTGCATACTTACGCTGATACAAGAACATGTGATTGACAGACCTGGTCACTGATACCCCCAAGAAATAACTCAGCTTTCCCAAATTAGTCATTGCAAATTCGGACTTAAGCAACGCAATAATCTCATTTTTCAATCTATCTGAGGAGGCAGTCAGAACAATATCATCCATGTATAGTAATAAGTAAGCAATGCTACTACCTCGATGAAAAATGAAGAGTGATATATCACTCTTGCTGCATACAAATCCAATCTGCAAGATATACCTGGCAAAACGATCATACCACGCACGGGGAGCCTGTTTCAGGCCATATAGTGATTTACGGAGATGGCACACATAGTGAGGAACTATTGGATGGGTGAACCCAGACGGCTGATGCATGTACACTGTTTCTCTCAGGTCCCCATGTAAGAATGCATTCTTCACATCAAGTTGATGGATCGGCCAGTGTTTGCACATGGCAATGCTCAAAACTGTACGAATGGTAGCCGGTTTGACAACCTGGTTGAAGGTCTCTCCACAGTCAATGCCCTCCTGCTGATTTGTACCATTAGCCACAAGACGGGCCTTATACCTCTCAAGATCTCTATTGTCTCTGAACTTGTGACGAAAAATCCACATACAACGAATTACATTCACCCCCTCAGGTCTAAGTACTAGATCCCACGTGTGCTATTTTGTCAAAGCATTGAATTCCTCATACATAGTTGCATTCCAATTAGAGTCTTGTTGGGCCAATTTTGGGTTCTTTGGAAGTGGAGAGATGGTTTGGGCAGACAAGTTGAAATGGACTTTGGGTTTGAAGATTTCATGCTTTGAACGAGTTTCCATTGGATGAGTAGGGACAGTGGGTGGCTGAGTGGGGTCTGAGACGGGGGGTAAAGTCGGACAAGGAGAGGGTGGGGGAGAAGCCGTCGAAGGCGCCGCGGCGCCGGGAGCAGGAGCCGCGGCGCTGGGCAGACAGTCTTCTCTGGACATTTGGCGCCGCGGCGCCTCTGTGCAGGGCCGCGGTGCCGACTCGCAGGAATTTTGGCGCCGCGGCGCTGAGGACGGGACAGAAGAAGCGAGTTGTTCGAGGAGGATGGGAGAGATGGCAGACTCGTCAAGGAATGAGTAATCCGGTTTTTGGAATTTTTGAAGATTCGAAAATAGAAATGTGGTCTTGTCGAATGTGACGTGACGAGAGATGTTTTGATGAATATACAAGGCATAGTATATATAACCCCTATGGTTCGGTGGGAATCCTAGGAAGACACATAAAGTGGACCTAGGAGCGAGCTTGTGAGGGGCAATAGAGCTAAGGTTGGGATAACACAGACAACCGAAAATCCTTAGATGATCATAGGAGGGGACTCTATGGTAGAGGATTTCGGTAGGGGTCATATTGTGAAGAGTGCTAGTAAGGAGAATATTTAGAACGTATTCTGACATTTTAGCAGCATAGACCCGGAATGATGGAGAGAGGGAGACATGAATCAATAGGGTGCGAATCATGTTGTTAATGGTGTGTATGATTCTTTCAGCTTTACCGTTTTGTGGTGAGGTGTGAGGGCAGAAGAAACGAAAAACCATGCCATTATTGGTACAAAAACGGTGAAACATAGAGTTATTGAATTCACGATCATTATCGCACTGAAATAATTTTATGTCTTTTTCAAATTGTGTTTGAATGAACTTGCGAAACTCAAGAAATTTGACAAACACTTCTGATTTAAATTTAAGAGCACCAAACATAGTGTGAAAAATCATCAAACAACACAAGATAGTATTTATGAACGAAAGAACTAGAGATAAGAGACGTCCATAAATCGGCATGTATAATATCAAAGGGAGCAAAGGTAACACTAGTAGATGATTTAAACGGAAGACGAATATGTTTGTCTAAAGAACAAGAAACACAATTTTGGGCAAGATTCCCATTACAAGTAATGAAATTGTTGCCTCTAAGAAAATTAAAGACTGGGACTCCTGGATGACCAAGCCTATTGTGCCATGTTGAAGAAGAAATAACCGCTAGAGTGACGGGAGAACAAGATCTGGCAGCAGGGGTGGAGGTGAATGGATAAAGATCCCCCGTGCTATTGCATCTCGTAATAGGTGTCCCCGTATGAAGATCTTTCACAGTAAAACCAAAAGGGTCAAAGTCCACAGAGACAGAATTATTACGAGTAAATTGGCGGACAGATATGAGGTTCTTAATCACGTGTGGGGCATATAGGGTGTTTTTGAGGGAGAAGGGTGTATGAGGAGGTTGTGTGTATGAGGTACCATAACCTTTAACTGGAATGCGTTGTTCACTACCAACTGTAACATAAACAGTTTAGGAATAGTACCTGCAGATTGGGTGACGTGAGATGTGGCGCCTGAGTCCATGTACCAAGTATTGTCATGCTATTGCATAGAGAGGGTGCTGAACGCCTGACCCAACTCAGTGGCTGTCATGCCGGAGAAGGGCTGCGGGACCTGACCACTGCGTAAGTGGGCTCTTTGCGGTGGGCGGGGCCAACAAACCGGGGTAAGAATACGGATTATAGAAATTTCAGGCTGGAATGAACCTTTGTAGTGGCTCTAGGCCCAGGCGCCATTGTCTTATCTTTGGCGCGCGGTGTTGTCTGAGAGCTACTTGCATGTAAACGAGCTGGCGAGCCGCGGCCCAGTTGTTCTGTGATCCTGCATTCTTTATTCTGGTTACATTGACCGCGACCCTTGCCACGACCACGACCTCCTCTACCGCCGCGCCCTGCCGCTGTTGGGAGTTTTCCGGTGGCATCTGATCTTGGGGTTGCGAGTAGACAGTTAACACCTGCTGGGCGTGCTCATCCTGCTTAGCACGACGGGTTTCTTCGAGAAACAATTGTGAGCGAACTTTGTTAAAACTTGGTAGCGGATCTGCCTGTTGGATCATGGTGGCCAAAGTATCATATTTGCCTTTAGTAAGTCTTGCAATCATTTGGAGCACCATTTTAGCGTCAGTAACAGGCGTGCCGACGTTGGAGAGTTGATCCGCTAGAAGTTTAAGCTGCTTGCAGTACTCAAAAAAATTAGAGAAGTTTTCAAGACGTGTTTTGTTGAATTGTTCTTCCAAATACACGACACGAGTGTGCTTGTTGTCCTGAAAAATTTTCTCCAAACGATTCCACAAGTCAAGGGCTGTGGAGTCATATTTCATTATAGTAAGGAGCAGATCCTGAGAGTTACTACCATATATCCACTGTTTGACGTCAGAGTCTAGACGACGCCAAGTAGAATCATCAACCTCCTGAGGGCGCAGAATTTTGTCATCAATATGATCAAGCACGTTATAGAGACATGCATGATTGCGAAACAGTTCAACCCAAGGAGAATACTGATTGTTTTCTTGATCAAGAAGGATAGGGATATGGTTCTTGATGTTGGAAACAGTTAGGGCGGGATGAAAATATGGTGATGACTTGGTGGTGGGATTTGTGGAGGAAGATGCGTCAAGGACATCGGAAGAATCCTGAATATCCATTTAGAGAATAGAGGAATGAAGAAGAAAAACCAAGAATTTGGGTAGAGAGAGGGAGGCGCCACATCGAGATGCCCGAGGGGGGGGGGATGCTTGGTAGAAAATTTTTAGGGTTTTTCTTTCTAGACTCTTGATACCATGTAAGATGATATTAATCTCCGTTGGGGAGTCTTTCATTAATATCAAGGTATATATAGAGTACAATATTCATCCCTTATACAATATGAATCCTAAGTCTATACAAAAGAGAAATTCTAGTCTTACCATAATTATATTTACACAATATATGGAAATATTCTAATTATGGATAGGGAATATATTATTTCTTATATTTAGTAACTTTGTGTTTTTTTTACTTTATCCCTCGCATCACACGAATAAGAAGAATTAAATGTTAATTCGGTAACAAAAAAACAAACTCTGGCTATAGTGACTTTTTGTTCTATATTTACTTAATTTATCCTTCTCTTGACACGAATGAAAAGGACTCAAAGTTTAGATAAATAACTCAGTTTTCTTTGTCGCATATTGAGTTGATTTTCCATTTCAAAGAAATACTTTCACACTTCTCATACACTAGTCGCTCCGTCCCCAAGTATTAATTACATTTTTGCTTCTCCAGAGTTAATTTAGAAGCGGAAACTAATTTCTTACTTGTTGTCAAGTTTATCAATGATGAGGACATATACAATATCATCCTCTACGACTATTATTAAAGATTTGCGGCCTTAGGGTCACAAGTTCGATTCTCGGCGGATACGTTCTTCGGGGCATATGCCTCGTATTAAAGTCTGGTAGCTTAACCGCGCGGGCATGTTGCAGTGTGAGTTTGATTCCCTCCAGACAAGTCGCATTGAAAGTCGGACCTTGTAGCATTGATCCGTTGGTAGCGATCAGACACTGAATGCGGGGTGCACATCCCGCGATTTACCCGACGGTGGCGGTTAAGGGCGGGTTCTATCGCCTCCAGGAGCCTAGTACCAGTACTTGTGCAGGTACTAGCGATATGGGGGTACTAAGTCCACTTCGAGACCTGGATTATCAAAAAAAAAAAAAAAATTAAAAATATTTGTTGGAAGTGAAAAAAATCACTAGCTATTACACACATTTTGAGGGAGCCAAACCAAAGTGCAAATTTCCGGCAAACGAAGATCACAAATATGCAAAACAATTGTTAATATGTGAAGTTGCGCCCAAGAAAATGGAGTTTTTGTTCTAGCTGATTTAAGTTGTGTTATCAAAATACTTTAAGCTTGTTTGGCATTTTCCAATATACCAAAAAAAAAAACATATATCACAATAATTGCAGTTAATGGCGTCGACACGTCTGTCTCGGACACTAAAATGGTGTTGTAATTAATTGGAGGCCTTTTCAAAGGCGACTATGATACGTTAGCCACCATGATTCAACAGGCCGATCCGCTACCCAGTTTTAACAAAGCTCGCTCACAGTTGTTGCTCGAAGAGACTCGACGTGCTAAGCAGGATAAGCACAATCAGAAGACGTTAGCTGTCGAAACACGCCCTCAAGATCCAACGCCTCCAGAAAACTCTCAACCGCAGCAGAAACGCGGTGGCAAGGGCCGAGGCAGAGGAGGTCGTGGTCGTGGCAAGGATCGCAGACAGTAGAATCAGCAGCAGCAACAACAGGGCCTGCAAAATCAGTTCAGCGTCGCGGCGCCGCCGCAGTTCCAGTACTAGCAACCCTTCAACCTATTCTCCCACCACGGGTTGTTGGGTCTTGCTCCGACCGCCGGCAAGTCGATCCGCCAGCATGCCCACTTACCACGACCGGTTTCAGTTCTCATCCAGCATGACACCCACTGAGTTAGTCCAAACTCCTGCGAGCAGATTTCCTCGGCGCCGCCGCCGATCACGCGGCGCCCGACGGCGCCTCCTCCTTCTCCTATCGGCCGATCCTCGCCTCTTTCCACTTTCCACGACCTTCGCCATTTCTCTCACCAAATGGAAACTCGTGCCAATCATGGAATCTTCAAACCCAAAGTCCAATTTAACTTGTCTGCCCATACCATTTATCCAATTTCAAAGAACCATATATTGGCTAAACAAGACCCTAATTGGAATGCGGCTATGTCTGAGGAATTTAATGCTTTAACTAAACAGCGCACATGAGATCTAGTACCTAGACCTGAGGGGGTGAATGTGATTCGTTGTCTGTGGCTATTTCGTCACAAATTCAGAGATAGTGGAGATCTTGAGAGATATAAGACACGACGTGTGGCTAATGACACAAATCAGCAGGATGGCATTGATTGTGGTGAGACCTTCAGCCCGGTTGTCAAACCGACTACTATTCGCACAGTCTTGAGCATTGCCATGGACAAACACTGTCCGATCCATCAGCTTGATATGAAGAATGCATTTTACATGGGGATCTGAGAGAAGCGATCTACGTCGTGACCTCACGAGTTCACCCATCCAGTGACTCGCCATTTATGTGTGCGAGTCTCCGTAAGTCACTATATGGCCTGAAGCAGGCCCGTGTGTGGTATGATCGCTTTGTCATGTATATTTTGCAGATTGGGTTTGTATGCAGCAAGAGTGATACATCACTCTTCATTTTTCATCGAGGTAGTAGCACTCTTTACTTAGTACTTTACGTGGATGATATTGTTCTTACTGCTTCCTCCGAAGGGTTGAAAAATGAGATTCTTGCCTTGCTTAAGTCCGAATTTGCAATGACTGATTTGGAAAAGCTGAGTTATTTTTTGGGGATATCAGTGACCAGGTCTGCCGACCACATATTCTTATGTCAGCATAAGTATGCAGAAGAGATTATGTACAGGGCTAAGTTGACGAATTGCAAAGTTCCACCTACTCCAGTTGATTCAAAATCTAAGTTCAGTGCTATGGATGGTGCTCCAGTCTCCGATCCTACCTGTATAGGAGTCTTTCAGGTGCACTTCAGTATCTCACATTTACAAGGCCAGACATTGCTTATGCGGTTTAGCAGGTATGCCTATTCATGCATGCCCCCAGAGAGTCTCATTACACTGCTCTTAAGCGTATCATACGATATATTAAGGACACACTTGATTATGGTTTGCACCTATACCCCTCTGCACCAAATAGGTTGCTCTCTTATACGGATGCAGATTGGGCAGGGTGTCCGGACACGCGACGCTCCACCTCCGGCTTTTGTTTATTTTTAGGGGATAATCTGATTTCTTGATTTGCAAAGAGACAGTACTCTATCTCGTTCGATCTGAAATTTGAGTCTGAGCGTTGCAAATGTGGTAGCTGAGATTTGTTGGCTAAGAAATTTACTGTTGGAACTTTAGTGTCCTTTGCGTCAGGCATCTATTGTGTACTGTGATAACATCTCTGCCATCTATCTGTCTCATAATCCGGTTCAACATCAGCGAACCAAGCACATTGAGATAGACCTACACTTTGTTCGTGAGAAAGTTGCGCTAGGCCATGTCAGAGTGTTACATGTTCCCTCATCCTATCAGTATACATATATATTTACCAAAGGACTTCCCAGACAATTATTCTTGACTTCAGATCCAGTCTCAGCATCCGGCCTCCTCCCGCTCCGACTGAGGGTGTGTGTAAATGTGTAGGTGTAAAATAAGCTTCCTTCCATAATTAGAATATTTGTGTAAATATAATTATGATAAGACTAAGATTTCTCTTGTATATAGGACTACGATTCCTATTGTAATTGGGATGAACATCGTACACCTATATATATTTGATATTAATAAGAAGACTTTCTAAGGGAGATTAATATCATCTTACAATCCAGAGTTTTGGTCCGATTGTTTTTTTAAAATATCAAGATAAAAACTGAAAATATAGTTTATCCCAATTTATACTATTTGATTTTAATCTATTACTATTATTATGTCATTCAATAATCGCCCCATGCAACCCTCCCTTCCCCATTTCCAACCATACCAACCTTCTTTAAGTCAAATCAACATCCCCTGTAATATGGATCACGATCATCCATTGTATGGTTGTGAAATAATGTCAATATAGAAAATTGAGAAAAATATAAAAAATGCAAAAAACCTTTGGCTGATGAGTCACTCACAGAAAAGTTTAATGGACATTAATATAACAAAGACAATGAATGTCAAAAGTCATATGTATAACTAAACATCGAAGCTGCAAAAAAGCTGGTTTTGTCCCTTAGTAGTAATATTTTTCTTTGGTACATTTTTGTCCCTTAGTAATGGTAAACTTTGAACGCCGCCGCTCTGTGAATAGGTCCGAGTAATCACCCATAAACGCGGTTTTGGCGCCTACATTAATTCATTTTTGCAACGATTACCCTCGAAACGCACTAGTCTTTAATTTATTACTCTTATGTTACTGATACAGTTAAATTTATATACGTAATCAAGTACACGTGAATCAAGTGACCAAATTAGCAAGTTAAGTAGGAAATAATTCGAATAGAAATTGAATATAAAAGAAAGGTTATAATTTAATTAACCTAAGCCTAGAAGAAGCTTTGTGTTGTGACTCTTGGGCTTGACGTGACTAACAATGTTAGAATGCTAGATTGAGACAATAACATAGAAAATAGTGAAAGCAATGAGTGAGTATTGTATTTCTTGAATATGATGTCAATTAAAATGAGTTAATTGATCCTATTTATATTTGAACTCATGGGTATAGATTTCATGTATTATGCCCCTAATAATATTAATACATAAATGATGTAATAATCAGATAATTAGTATGCTCATATATGCCTTTAATGCTTTCTTGAAAGATGTAAAGCCATATATGTAACGGTCGCCCGTTGGGGATTCAAACCAATATTCGAGCCCTCTGCTTTTCGGTACCTGCGACCCCTAGGTTCCCCTAGTTTGATGCTAACGCCTCCGAGACACCGAAAGCTGACTTAGATCTGACTCCCCCCCCCCCTTTTGCCACGTGTTATGACATAATTTGTCCAACTATACAATACGAATTTTATCGTATACAGATATTCTCCGCACTTTTCGGACGCATCCTCTTACACGTTCAGGAAGTGGATTTGAACTCAGAACAAATCCAAAAACCTTTTGGCAGAAAGGCTGGAACACTATGATGATTTAATTTTGAATATCAAACGTCGTAACCCTATTTAATGTATCTGAAATGACGACAACCATCCAGTTACTATGATTGACATAAAGTTGCACGATTATGATGAGTTGGGACTCCTCGTTTCCCGATCGTTGCCTAAATTTTAACATATATAAGGAGATTTTTTTTCTCCAAATATACAACAAAATTCCATTTTTCTTTTACAAACCCAAATCATTTAAGGTTTTCTTCATCTTACCCTTCTATGTTCCATTACCATTCAACAATGTCGTCCTCCAAATCTTCACCTTCTCATTCTCCAAAAGAAACAAACAACAATGAGGACTCTTTTTCATGTCACCATTCAGGGAAAGCGTTGGCTTCTCCTAGGAGCCAATAAATCAACTTGAATTCCATGGTAGCCGAAATTCTTCCTGCTGGTTATGAATACCAAGGAGATTTTCGCATCGATGAACATCTTGAATCTGTGGAAGAATTTGAACCATTGATAACAACGAACATCTTCCCAGAAGTCCTCAAAGACTGCAATTTCGACCCTAACACCGATGTGAGAATTTTTAGCCCAACAACCAGAATGAACCATCATGTGAAAGGTTTTTCTATGGTTCATACATATCCCTTCACCATTGGCTCTCGAATATCATCAAGTACATCTGTTGATGCTACCGGGTGTGCCTGGGAAAAGTTGCCCGTCAAATTTGAAGATTAATATATTGCATACAAATGTTGGAAGATTGTGCTAATGTCCCTTTTACTACTAATAATCATATTCTCCTCTATTATCCGCGATTGTTCTAGGGTGGCATTATTCATCTTTACCCAGCCAAAGCTGAAGCTTTATCAAAGTTGAGGATGATTAAGACTGCGGGAGGCTGAATAGGTTTGTGATGATCAGAACTGACCAGGTTAATCAACCATCTTCTGAACCGTTTCTGAAGAATGGAATAACGCCTGTAAGTTAACTAATCGTTAGAATTTTTTAATGGGTGATTTGCCTCCTTTGTGCGTATCCCAATGTGACCCGAATTTGGAAAAGCATAACTTCCAAATATTATGTGAGGGAAATATCACGATAAGACATTGAATCCAATTTTTTACAAAATTCCTCCCCATCTCTTGCGTATTTATTACAGAACTCCCGATAAGGAAATCTGCTACATAGAAGATTCCCACCCGTGCAGCTGCCTTGGCCAATAGAATTCAATCGGTCTCGAGTAGCCGTAAATGAAAACCCCAAGAAAACATCATCGAGATTCCAGCGGGAATTGGTTCAAGAGTGAGAACTCATCACATGCTAGTAGAGACTTAGAAATAAGTCTAAGCGGGGGGTTGTCCACATCGATAATGATGACATTGAAAAGAGGAAAGATGTTGATACTGGAAATCCTCAGTTTCGGACTCCTAAAACTAAAACGACAGTTCCCAAATGTCATACTTTCAAGGATAGTTCTATCCCATCATCTGGAATAGAGGTCGGGACATCTATTTCTTCTCCCTGTAAATGTCAGAGTGCAAGCATAGAAGCCTCTGTTTCCCACCTAGCAGACTTATTCCTTTAGGTAAAACTCCTATTTTTTATATAGCCTATGAAAGCCCAACTTCTTCCTAACATACCCCATTTTATTTAGGGACATCACAACTCTTTTCATTGTAGATTTAGCCAAGGAATTAGCTCCTTCACGAGGAGAAAAACGGTTTTCCAGAGGATAATCACTGCCTAGAAGCTGAGGTGGAGAGACTTCAAGCTGAAATTCGAGACTCTAAATCCCTCTAAGCTTCCCTCCGATTGCGCCTTCAGGATGCCATCGATTCACTAAGGGATCAGGATAATTCCCTTTAGATCCTCACCTCCACGTATGTGAGCCTTTAAGGTAAAGCTGTCAGATTGGAGGCTGATTTGGCTACTGCTCCGGAGCAGTTTGTCTCATCTTTAAATGGTCAAAACAAGCTCAGGGCCAAATGTCAAAGATGGAAACTTCGCAGACACATACCCATCTTAAAGACTTGTAGGGATACACTTGAAGAAGTCAGCAACATACAAATGGACATCCCTACAACATTTCTTGACACGGAGATTGATCTGAAAAAGGTTGAGCTATCCCTGGAGGAACTGCAAGTGCTGAAGGGAATGATTCGGATGAAGGAGCCAACGATCCCGCTATTTGCGTAGCTTTTGTATTTTAGATTTCTACCATAACATATTTCGTGAAACACCTCCGGCAAGCCATAGAACGAGCGTGTCATTACCTTTCGCGTGAGTTTATCTTGTATTCAGGTCATTTTTGGGCTAGGTTTATCTTTGAATGAATGAAACTCTTCTTTCTTTTTCTTAGAATTCACTATTTGCAAGCCTGTTATTTAAAACAAGTTTTATAAGGTGGTAGTTATACTGACTATATTGTATGGGGCAGAGTGATTGTCAGCCAAGACTTCGCACATCCGAAAGATGAAAGTTGCTGAGATGGATATGTGGGAATACAATGAGGGATATGATTAGAAATGTGGATATCCAGGACAAAGTGAGAGTGGCCTCGGTGGAGGATAAGATGTGGGAAGCGAAGTTGAGATGGTTCGGGCATGTGCAGATGACACAAATGCCCCAGTGTGGAGGTGTGAGAGGTTGGCTAGGGATGGGTTCAAGAGGGGTAGATGAAGGCCGAAGAAGTATTATGGAGAGGTGATTAGATGAGATATGACGCATGTGCAACTTACTGAGGACATGACCTTAGATAGGGGGTTGTGAAAGACACATATTAGGGTAGAAAGGTAGGAGGTAGTTGGGCAAAGTCCTACTTATGCTTATAAATTGGTAGTTGTAGTGTTATTATTGTAGGCCTGCTTAGCCTATCAGACTAGTAGGCGCAGTATTACTTTATAGCCCTGTCATTTGATTTCTGCTGCTATGTGTTTTTTTAGTGTACTTTGTTTATCTTATTTACTTGTTTTAGTTACGGCTTCTTTGTCAGAATGCGCTAGCATAACTTATTCGCTTTTGTTACCATCATTTTTATACTGCTTTAAATTGTTTTTTTGAGTCTGACAGTGTATTTTGTTTTGCTTGTGCCTATGCTATGTCTTGAACTGAGGATCTTTCGGAAACAACCGCTCTACCTTCCAAGGTAGAGATAAAGTCTGCGTACACTCTACTCTTTTCAGACCCCACATTGGTGGGATTTCATTGGGTAATGTTGTTGTTGTATAAATAAATTATCAAATGAGAAATTAAAAAGCTAAGAGAATATAACGATAATTCGATGAAGTTGTCATTTTTTTGTACGTGTGATGATCGAAGTCAAATATTTCATTGTTTAAAAGAAGTTGATGTGAATGAGCAACAATACAAAAGGACTTGTGCACCCAAGCGATGTGACTAATGAGCAATAAAGTGAGAGGAGAATCATAAAATATCACGTCTAAATGACAAAAGAATATTAAAGTTATAGTAATATTTTTATCTGTCTAAGCCTTAATACACAAATATTTGTAACGCTTAAAAAAGACTAAGAGGATCTCACCTAAAGCCCGTCCAATCAAAACTTGTGAGTGGTAATGTGTAGAACGAGAAAATAACAACAACAACTATTTGTTAGAAATCTGGAAATGATCAAATATGAGGGCTTACTGAGTCGACCAAATTCTTGATCTATCCTTAAGATAATATTGCCCCGTATATCCTTTCAACGGTTGTAATGACAACTTATCTCTCAAGATAAAATAACAATCAACCAAATGAGTAAAGGGAACTCAAGTGTTTGCTTTGGAAGAAAGATCTTTGAGTGTTTGTGATTGCAAGAGAGGAAGACAATTTCAGAGATCTGCGATATTTTCCTTAGATTTTATGTAATAAATGGAAATAATGCCAGAGGTGATCAACTGCCTAACGAACTCATGTCTCCTTCGAATATGACGAGACTTACCGTTGTATAATGAACTTCATGCCCTTCCTAGAGCCGACTGACTATCGCAGTGGATCATTACAGAAGACACGGATTTATCCCAACATGGGACATCCTCTAGAAAACCATGAAGCCACTCAGTTTCCTCTCCCGCTTTATCTAAAGCGATAAATTCCGACTTCATCGTGGATCGGGCAATAAGAGTTTGTCTAGAGGATTTCCAAGACACATCTCCACCACCGATTGTAAAAATATATCCGCTGGTGGACTTGATGTCGTCGCTATCAGATATCCAGTTTTCATCGTTGTACCCATCTAGTACCGCTGAATATCTTGAATAGTGTAACCCGAAATGTATTGTGAACTTTAGGAACCGTAGTACCCTGTTCAACGCTTTCCAGTGATCCTCACTTGGATTTCGAGTAAACCTAGCCAATTTATTGACTACATGAGCAATATCAGGTCGAGTGCAGTTTGTGATATGCATCATACAACCAATCACCTGCGCATATCGTTCATGGTGTATGGGCTTACCAAGATGTTTGTCAATCTTTTGACTTATATCCAATGGTGTCGATACCGGTGAACTGTCGAACATCCCAAATTTCTTCAGTACATCCTCATTGAGATAAGACCAGTCCATTAGATGTATTAGAGATCTTGATCCCTAAGATGACATCTCCAATGCTCATATCATTATTGTCAAAACACTATTTTAACATGTTCTTAGTTTCTAGGATTATCCCAGAACTGCTCCCAGTGATCAACAAGTCGTCTACATATAGGCATATCATGACGAAGGATTCGACATTTCCTTTCATGTAGACACATTTGTCACCTTCATTAATGGCGTACCCTTTTGATAGTAGAGTACTATCAAATTTCTCGTGCCATTGTTTAGGGGCTTGTTTCAACCCGTACAACGATTTAACAACCGACATACTTTTGTCTCTTGTCTAGGAACAACATACCTCTCGGGTTGATCCATATATATTTCTTCTTCCAAATCACCATTTAGAAATATAGTCTTAACATTCATTTGATGTATTTCAAGATCCCGCAAGGCGGCGATAGCTATGAACATACGTATGGATGTCATTCTTGACACCGGAGCGTAGGTGTCGAAGTAATCAAGGCCCTCCTTTTGACTATAGCCCTTGACTACTAACATAGCTTTGTACTTGTCAATAGATTCATCTGCCTTTAACTTCCGTTTAAGGATCCACTTACAACACAATGGTTTGTATCCCGGGGGAAGTTCAGCCAACTCCCAGGTGTGGTTATGTAGAATAAATTCTATCTCACTTTCTAAAGCTTCCTTCCAGAGCGGTTCTTCTGGAGTTGACAATGCTTCGGCGATTGTCCGTGGTTCATTCTGAACCAAATAAGCTTCAAAGTCTGGACCGAAGGACTTGTCCTTCCGGGACCTTTTGCTTCTCTTTGGTTCAATCTCTGAATCTTCCAAGTCCTGAAAATCTGGATTACTGAAATCCGGATAATCAGCTACTTTAGAATTCACTAGATCTGAACCGTTCGAATTTAGGTAGTCATCTACCTCTTGATCCTCAGAGGTTTGATCATAACTTAGTTTGTGAGAGGTTATGTTGTTTTCCTTATATGGATCCGTGTCTTCAAAGAAGCATGCGTTCCTTGATTCCATGATCGTATCTTCATAGATGTCTGGATGATCCGACTTGTGCACTATGAAGCGATAAAAACTACTGTTATTGGCATATTCGATGAATATGCAATCCACAGTCTTAGTTCCAATCTTGGCCTGCTTTGGCATAGTTACTTTTACCTTGGCCAGACAAACGCATACCTTCAAATACTTGTAGGTAGGTTTCTTTTCTTTCCATAGCTCGTATGGAGTCTTGTCTTTACCCTTGTGTAGGACTCTGTTAAGAATCCTATTCGCGGTAAGAACAACTTCTCCCTACATGGTTTGAGGGATGCCCAAATTGATGAGTAGAGCACTCATCATTTCCTTTAGTGTTCGGTTCTTGCGTTCAGCAACCCCGTTTGATTGAGGTGAGTAAGGAGCCGTTGTTTGATGAACTATACCTGATTGGATACAAAGTTCTTCAAAAGGCGCTACATATTCGCCCCCTCTATCGCTATGGATTGTTTTAATCCGTCCGCCTAGTTGATTCTCAACTTCTGCTTTATAGCGTTTGAATGCTTCAAAGGCTTCATCTTTATTTTTTAGTAAGTAAAGGTAACAAAACCTTGTGCCATTATCTATGAAAGTCACAAAGTACTTGTCCCTCCCTCTAGTTTAAGCGAACTTCAAATCACATATATCTGTATGTATAAGTACTAGAGGAGCGGTATCCCTTTCGGCGAATCTAAAGGGACTCTTGGAAAGTTTAGCCTCTACGCACACCTCACATTTATATTGAGGGTTTATGTCGATAGATGACAATAATTCCAGCTTTACCAATCTTTGGATAGATTGATAGTTAATATGTCATAGTATATGATGCCATAAATTAGATGACTCAATCAAGTAAGTAGAAGGTGCAATTTTATTGATAGTTGAAGCAGAAGGCAATACAGGTGCATCATTAAGCTTGAAGAGGCCTTCACAGACGAAGCCCCTTCCTACAAAAGTTCCATTCTTAGTGATTACAAATTTGTTAGCCTCTAATACTAGCCTAAAACCAGTATTTACTAACAAAGGTCCAGAAATCAGATTTCTACGAATTTCTAAGACATGCATCACTTCCTTCAGAGTCAGATCCTTCTCGGATGTCATCTTTAGGACCACCTTTCCTACCCCCAGTACTTCTGAAGAAGAATTATTTCCCATGAACAACTTCTTGTCTAAGACTGGTGTATAAGTGGAGAACACTTCTTTATTGGAACATATGTGACGGGTGGCACCTGTGTCCAACCACCATTGCACCGGATTCTCAACGAGGTTTGCTTCAAGAACCACCACTGAGAACTCCTGAATCATATCATCTGCGAGTGTGTCTTCGACGATGTTAGCCTTGGCCTTGCCTTTGGCCTTATTCTCACGTTTGAGCTTGCGGCAGTCTTTGGCTATGTGACCAACTATACCACAGTGATTACACTTGCCCTTGAACTTTTCAGTTGTTTGGGGTTGCCTTCCTTCTGGAACTTTCGATATGACAGGGTTCCAAACCTGCCTTAGTCTCAAATAGGGCGCAAGCTAGGGACATTACTATATGAATGAGACTTCATCACTTCGCATGAAGTGAAGCAGCCCTTGCAGCGAATAACTTCTTACTATGCATAAGGGAATACCACTTGATCAAATAAAGCAACTTACATAGTTGATGCATCGAATACCATAGTTCCCAAGCTAACCTTTGAACATTTCATTTCATGTTCGCATTTCAAACTTTCCTCTTCAGCCTATTCACCTAGCCAGGTATTCCCACAGCGGAGGGTAGCCTCGTTTGCCACTTGAGTTCCCTTTGACTTCCGTTAGATTTGTCTTAGCCTCAGCGGGTTGTTTCCCCTTTGACATGGCCATCTTATTGTCCTCCTAAATCTGGAGTTGGACAACAAGTTCGTCTAAAGTCAACTCCTTTGTTTTTAGTTTTAGATAGTTCATAAACTCAGTCCATGAGGGAGACATCTTCTCGATCAATGCCTCAACCAAGAATTGTTCGTTGGACTTTAATCCTTCCAAATTCAGGTGATGTAGAATCATTTGAAGTTCCTGGACTTGGGATGTCACACTTTTGTTGTCCACCATTTGAAATTTCAGGAACTTCCCAATGATGAACTTCTTACTACCCGCATCTTGGGTGTTGTATTTATTTTGAAGTTTGTCCCATAACTGCTTGACGATTTCAACGGTGCAATATACCATGTATATTGGATCGGACAAATTGTTTAGAATATAGTTCCTACACATGAAATCACTATGTTTCCATGCTTCACGAACCATCCTCATGTCATCAGTGACATGGTTACCCTAGCCCCCTCCCGCCAAATCATTTGGCTGAGGGTCCACGTCTTCCCCAACTAGTGGAGGATCTTCGGTTAGAAAACGTGACATTCCCATAACCGTCAGGAAAAACAACATCTTTTGCTGTCATCTCTTAAAGTGAGTGCCCATGAACGTTTCAGGACGTTCATGGTGAAAGCCAGCAGGGGTAGAGGCAGTGACGCCCCCTTGAGTAGTTGCAAAGGTGTTGGGAATTCCTCCAGCAGAAGCATAGATGTTGTTGACGCCTTGGACAGGAGCATAAGCACTATAAGTCCCTGGAGCAGCAGTGCAGGTATTGGTTGTACCAAAACCAGTGTTGACACTAGTTGTGCCAAAAGCAATGGTAGCACTTGAAGTGCCAAAAACAGTGGAAGTACTAGAAGTGCCAAAAACAGTGGTTTGGAAGACATTAGGAATGCCAAGATTAGTTGGAGTGTAGACAGTGTCATTGCTTTAAGTAGTAGAATTGAAGGAATAGGATTGCCTTGAGCATCGGTGAAATTTTGAGTGTTGAGTTGGTTGAATTGATCTTGTCCAGTCATGTTGTTGTTGAAATAACGAATATTATCTTAAGCTTGTGAGTGGTAATGTGTAGAACGGGAAAATAACAACAACAACTATTTGTTAGAAATCTAGAAATGATCAAATATGAGGGCTTGCTGAGTCGACCAAATTCTTGATCTATCCTTAAGATAATATTGTACTGTATATCCTTTCAACGATTGTAATGACAACTTATCTCCCAAGATAAAACAACAATCAAACAAATGAGCAAAGGGAACTCAAGTGTTTGCTTTGGAAGAAAGATCTTTGAGTGTTTGTGATTGCAAGAGAGGAAAACAATTTCAGAGAATTGTTGAGTGTAAGATGTCAAGTGTGTTTTGCAAATGAGCCAAAGGCCTCATTTTATAGTGTTGAGAAGATGACTTTCCAACTGCCCATGTAATGGCCTTGAATGACCATGTAATGGCCTTGATTATGGAGTGTTAATTCAGCCAAATATTGGCTGAATTCATTTGGGAAGTAATGGAGGTTTAATACCTCAAAACCAGCCCAAGAGTCATGTCTTTCCGTCTCCCGTCGCAGCCTCTGGACTCGTTTTTTCTTTAACACATTATACACTTCTTCCTTCATTTACCAACGTGAAACCATTTGTCATTTTGACCAATAACTATATATTATCTTACGTCTCAAATAATTCGTATACATACCAACATCTCTTTCACTTAAGGAAATTACGATCTTTGGAACTTTATGTGCACGTGTGTGGAAATTAAGTTTCTGACGTGCGAAACCCCAATTGTTCGAGTCATAATTTAATAAAAATTTATTTTCACATTTAGTAAATTTCCAACAAAACTCTTACACAATAATCGAGACCAGTGGCAGCATTTTTCCAACTCAAAAAACAAAAATAGCATGGTGTGTCTACATTTTATTTTTGGCATTTTAACCTCTCAAACGTTAATAAATAAAATGATGTGTACAATTTTTTTGGCAGTAGTCTAACCTCTCACCTTCACATCCTTATGCTCCCTTCTCCACGGGGCACAAGTGATAATATCACCCAAGAAAAATTGAATGACTCAGCTTTTGCCATGTGTCAAAACCTATTCACAAAGCAAGAGATACATTATACATATCGACAAGCACTATGCATATTAGCCAGGCAGGATGAATGATTGTTATAGACAAGTCACATATATCTTGAAGGCAAGTATAACGAAAGGATTGGCCAACACTTACCTTGAAAGGGAGGACAAATTAATATAGACCGTTTTTGAGGATGCCTTTCTTTTTTTCTTTCATTCTTGAGATATTTTATCTAATAGTCTCTTTAGTTAAACTTCTAAAATTTGTTTATTTTGAAAAGTGCTATCCGAAAAATATTATTGAAGAGTAGCAGTTTATGTTTATCTAACCAATTTGAAAAAAAATTACAATATTAGAGCAAGAATTTATGCTTGACCAAGATTACAAAAGTACCTTGAAGGAAAAGTTATTTTATTCAACTTGAATTATGCATGTGTTAAGATCCTAGTTATGATACTAATTTGTGATTCCCTGTATGAATTCTCCATGTAAGGAGATGAGCAAGGAACAAGAAAGGGAAAGGAGAAGACCTGTTTTTGTGAAAGCTTTTCAGTTACATTTCTGATTTAGCCAACTGGTATTTATAGTACAAGCTTTGCACTATGAACCCCTTGTTACAAACATAGACACTGTCCACTATTAACTAATAAAGTGACAGAAATGTAAACACCAACATAACAGCAACATAAGCCCAACATAAGCCCAAGATGACTAACACAACATAAGTGTATTACTAGTGTATATAACTAGTGTATGTCTATATCCTCAACATGCCCCCTCAAGCTAGGAACTAAAAACAAGTTCTTTAGTCCTAGCTTGGAAAATAGATAATCATGCCTTCCAACCGCAAGCCGCCCGTAAGGATGTGAAATTTGCTCGTGATATGTATATAGAGTGGGCTGATTAATCCTTGCTGCAACTTCTCCCGAATAAAATGACAGTCGATATCGATGTGCTTAGTCCTCTCGTGAAATACGGAATTGGCTGCAATCTGTAATGAAGACTTGCTATCGCTGTGTATAGGAACTGGAAGATGGACAGAGACATTCTGTGTGGAAAATAGACGAAAGCGGATCACTTCGCAGCTGCGGCAAGCCGATATTCACCTCGGTGAGCTTGAGACACGGTTATGCGTTTCTTCGACTTCCATGAGATGAGAGAAGTCCCGAAGACCAAATACCGGTGATAGATCTCTCCGTAGAGGCGTAAGCCCAATCAGCATCACAGTAGGTGGTGAGACGATCAGTGTTACCAACACGCATAAAAAGACCCAAACCTGGGGCCTGTTTCAAGTATCGAACCACTCGATGTGCAGCTAGAATATGAGAAGCCTTTGGACACTGCAAGAACTGGCTTAAGCATTGTACAGCAAAAAAATATCAGGTTTGGTATTCGTCAAATATAGTAACCTGCCAATGAGTCTCTGATAGCCTGCTGGATCCTCTAGCACTGGATCATGCACTAGATCCTTGGTTTTTAAAGAATCTGCAGCCAGATGTTGGTTGTACACCACAGAGGTTAGCTTGGTATTGAGCTCCATAGGGGACTTGGCAGGCTTCCCAGCAGATAGGCCAAGGTCAGAGATCAACTCCACTGCATACTTCCTCTGATGCATCACTATACCACTGCTATTCCTAGCAAATTCAAAGCCGAGAAAGTACCTCAGAATCCCCAAGTCCTTGATCTTAAAATTCTGTTGCAGATTCAATTTTGTCTCCTGAATAAGACTCTCATCATTGCCCGTAATAAGTAAATCATCCACATAAATGAGTACCACTACTATTTTGTCACCAATCTTCTTAGTAAGTAGAGAATGGTCAAGCTGACTTTGATCAAATCCTGAGCCTTGCAAAGCAGTGGTCAATTTTATATTCCACTGCCGAGAAGCTTGTTTTAGGCCATAGAGTGATTTGATTAACTTACACACCTTGCCTTGCTTATTGTCGAAACCTTGAGGCATATTCATGTACACCTCCTCTTTAAGGTCACCTGTAAAAATGCATTATAGACATCCATCTGATAAATGTGCCAGTTTTTAGAAGCTGCTACTGACACTACTGCCCTTACAATAACCATCTTTTCCACTGGAGAGAAAGTTTCTTGATAATCAACTCCCTCCTTTTGATTATAGCCCTTTGCCACTAGCCTTGCCTTAAACTTTTCGACTTCACCATTTGCTTTATACTTGATCTTATAGACCCATTTGCACCCAGTGACCTTCTTGTTTCCAGGAAGATCTGTGACCTCCCAGGTGTTGTTATTTTCCAAAGCCTGCATCTCAAGGTTCATGGCCTCTACCCATCTAGTGTCCTTCACAGCCTCAGAATAGGAAGTTGGCTCATGCTCAACTTCAATTTTAGCAATGTAACTCTTGTACCTTGCATGTAATCCAGCATAGCTCAAGTTATTAGCCATGGGATACAAGCAATCTTGTCTACTTTCTGTGTCCCCTGTATGTGATACTTGGATAAAATCCTTCATCCAAGCAGGTTGTCTTCTGCTTCTGTCTGACCTTCTCAATGGTGGCTCAGTCGATCAAATCGTATATGTCCGCTCTGTCGGCGAGGACGGTCTCCTTCTGATGCCTCTCTTCAGCTACCAAAACTTCTTGAGGTTGGTAATCTGCTCCACCAGGTGCAAGAATGTGTTGAAATATATCATTATCATCCTCCAGTGCTCCTTGTTGTGTTTGTTCTGGAGTCAAGCCAATATCACCTTCAAAGGACTTCTTCTGCTGAAAAGGGAAGATGTCCTCATAGAATGGCACATCCCTTCTCACAAACAGAACATTGTTAGATAAATTTAACAGCTTTTAACCCTTCTGTCTAGAAGAGTATCCAAGTAGTACTGCTTTAATGGCCCTTGTGTCAAACTTATCAAGCTTGACTAGATTAGTTGCATAGCATAGACAGCCAACAACTCTTAAGTGAGACAGAACTGGTGCCTTCCTGTATAGTTTTTCATAAGGAGAAATGTTGCCCAGCACTATAGAAGGTAATCTATTCATAATGTACACTGCAGCTTCTATACAATCTCCCCAAAATCTGGATGGCAAACAGCC
The DNA here is from genome assembly GCA_029844215.1 of Przewalskia tangutica. NCBI lineage: Eukaryota > Viridiplantae > Streptophyta > Magnoliopsida > Solanales > Solanaceae > Przewalskia > Przewalskia tangutica. The sequence continues at coordinate 7,581,364 of CM056718.1, read as the reverse complement.
CTGGAACTTGATGGCTCTAGCAAGTTCTAATATATGTCTGTGTCTCCTTTCAACTATACCATTCTGCTGTGGGCTGTAAGGACAGGATGTCTGATGGATAATTCCTAATTGTGCAAATAAATCTCTACAAGAATTATTGATGAACTCTGAACCATTGTCAGACCTGATGCATTTAACCTTGCCACCAAACTGTGTTTTAATCACTATGCATAACTCTTTAATCATAGTAGCAACATCTGATTTAATATGTAAAAGAAATATCCATGTCCATCGAGTGAAGTCATCAACCACAGTGAGAAAAAATTTCATACCATTATATGTGGGAATCTTATATGGTCCCCAAACATCAATATGTAGCAAATCAAATGGAGATATAGTCACACTCTGACTATTAGGGAAAGGTAATCTAGTTTGTCTTGCCATAGAGCATATATCACAATGATGAATTGCAAAGTCAGAGCTATTCCTGAATGTATTTATTTTCCTAAGAACACTCATTGGTGCATGTCCCAACCTTTTGTGCCATAGAGCAGCCTTCAACTCTCTTGTGCTGAATTTTGACATGTGTGTCTGTGCTGTCATCCATTTGTCCTGCTTCCTTGTAGAATCCAGCACATATAGACCATCTACTTCCCTACCATTCTCCTTCACCTTCCCAGTGAGGAGATCCTGCAGCACAAAGAAGTCAGGAAAGAACCTTGCACTACAGTTCAGTTCCTTAGTCAATTTCGACACTGAAAGTAAGTTAAACTGAAAGCTAGGCACACACAAAACATGTTTTATGAATTCACCTTATGTCAATCTACATTCTCCAGTCTGTGTAATTGGATCAATACCTCCATTAGGCAGCTGCACATGACCTGGATTTTCTGACCAATTAGGAGTCTCAATCATATTCTTATCTTTTACCATATGATTAGTGGCTCCAGAATCAACTATCCATGGACTACTATTACCTTCATTGTATGCACAGTTACCTGCCATACATACTTTGGCAGCAATGGTATGATCAGTACATTTTCCCTTATTTTGGTTCATGACAGACACCATCCTCTCCAATTTTTCTGGTGTGCAGGTTCTCATCATCTGCTGGAGTTGATCCTACTGCTGTGCAGAGAGTTGATGACTGCCTTCTCCACTTGCATATCCACCATAATGTGCTCCATACTCTTGTACAGATTTCTGAGTTAAGTCATATCCTTCTGACTGTGGTCCCACAACTGCATTGGCTTTATTATTTCCCTTGTAGTTTGAGGGATACCCTATTAGTTTGTAGCATTTTTCTTGCACATGTCCCTGCTTCTTGCAGTAGTCGCAGTAATACAGCAGCTTATGACAACCTTCTCTATTGTGACCTTTCATGTGGCAATAATCACAGAATGCAGGTGTGTTGTATCTCCTATTTTTGTTGAACGCAACCCTGCTAGTTAGTGCCATATTATCCACAGAATTCCCCAGTGAAGAGATATGTTTTTGACTTTCATCTTGTGCTATCATAGCATAAGTTTGGTTTACACTAGGTGTGGGTGACATCAATAGAATATGACTCCTTGCTTGGTTATATCCATCGTTCAATCCCATAAGGAACTCTAATAACCTCTGATTCCCCAGATGTACTATATATTCCCTAGGATTCGAGCATTCACATGTGGGAGGTGGAATGATCGAATCTATCTCGTCCCACAAATCCTTCATTCTAGAATAGTATTGAGAAACTGGTGAGGCTCTCTGGTTCAGCATTGTCAGCTTTTTCTTAAGTTGATACACTCTTGAGAGGTTGATTTTATCAAACCTCTCTTTAAGATCCTTCCAAACAACTGCTGCATTAGTCCTGTATAAAATTTCACTTAGCAAACTTTTGTCTACATTTATCATTATCCACGACATCACTAAGGCATTACATATGTCCCACTGCCTTGTATGATTTGGTCCATATGTATCCCGCCTTATAGATCCATCCACGAATCCAATTTTATTCTTCGTGAGCAATGTTAGCTGCATAGCCCTACTCCACAACGTATAATTTTCCATTCCAGTCAATTGAATCTCAACCTGTATGGAACCTACTGTCTCGGATGCACTCAGGAATAGATGATGATTATGATCGATAACCTCTGAGTCAGAGATCGAACTTTCTTCTAACACAACAGAGGGAATTGTCGTGGCATTCTCCATGAGTTTTACTCAATCTTCACAATTGTAGCTTCATACCAGCAGAAAATCCCAATCGAGACAGCAAATATAGATCAATCGAACCAAAATTGGAATCGCGACAGCAACCACACAAATCGAAATCGATAGATTGATTACGAGCCGTAAATTTAACTGAAAAGTAAGCTATAGATGCAGAAATATAAAAAACGATCTTAATCGATAAACAATCACTTAATCGTCAAACCTCGCAAGTCAAATCTCTCAGTTTCTGTTCTAATTCAACAGAATAGCTTCTGGATTCTTCTTGCATGGCTTTGATACCATGTTAAGATCCTAGTTATAATACTAATTTGTGATTCCCTGTATGAATTCTCCATGTAAGGAGATGAGCAAGGAATAGGAAAGGGAAAGGAGAAGACCCGTTTTTGTGAAAGATTTCCAGTTACATTTCTGATTTAGCCAACTGATATTTATAGTACAAGCTTTGCACTATGAACCCCTTATTACAAACATAGACACTATCCACTATTAACTAATAAAGTGACAGAAATGTAAACACCAACATAACAACAACATAAGCCCAACATAAGCTCAAGATGACTAACACGACAAAGTGTATAACTAGTGTATATCTATATCCTCAACAACATGCTACTACTCAAAAATACTTATTTTTCATAAAAACCTATCCAAATACATCAATTCAATTCTCTAAATTAAGCACGTTCGGCTTCCTAAAAGTTTAACTAAAGGGCTATAAGAGGAGATATGGTAGAGGGGAAGTGGACAAGAATATAATATTCTTTTTAAAAAAAATAATTGTTTCAATTACATAGGGGTAGGGAAAATGGATAGGGGATTACAACGTGTGAATCGAATCCTCACCAACAAAATAAAAATTTAGATAATCAATCAACTGAGCTACTAGATCCGAACAATAAAAATAGAAGATATATTACCTCTCGCATAAATTAAAAGTTACATGCAGTACATAACATGGCCACCATCTTGTTTTGAAGAATGAATAGTCAACACAAAAGTAGGATGAATTTACACAATACCTGTACGCTTTTGTGTCGGGTTAGTACACGCAGCGGAATTTAAAAATTTATGTTTTAAATCCGACAAGGCGGTCAAACTGTAGTATGAATATCTAATGTAAAATAAAACACAAAGCAAATGTAATACTTCGATAGAAGACTTATATTTTGGAGATAACAATCCGCAAATCTTGAAATTTTGTGTAGTCCGGGGTGCACACTCAAATGTCCCTTTATTTGCAAGTTCCAAGTTCTTAGAACTTTGATGTAATTTCTATCTTTAGAAATGCTAGGGATTTCTTCAGAGTTTTAGAAGAGATTTACCTCTCTTAGGTTTTGTGTATTGAAAATGGGAAGGGAAGCCTCCTATTTATAATAGAAAATAGGAGCTTTAGGGTTTCCATGGGCCAGGCCCAGCAGAAACCTGGACTGGGTCGAAATTCGGACTGCCAGAACACGCGTCGGCACCGCGGTTCCATGAGGTGGCACCGCGGTGCTGGCACGTGTTTCTGGCACCGCGGTCCTGTCCCATTTTCTGCTCCTTTTCCCATTTCTAATGTCCGATTATCAACCGAACATATATATTATCTCTTTCTAATTACATCCTTCAATCAACAAAATATTTGACTTAGTGTTTACCATTCACACCTCTACATATTGACACTAATATCATTAGGATCTTCACAGAACTCCTAGACTGCGTCGGAAGGCGAACCTCAATATGTAAAGTTTAGCTACACTAAGCATGTGAACTGAACCTCTATGTTGGAAGATAAAATCCTTTCATTCACGACACACTCAATCAAGCTTAGGATTTTTCAAGTGTCTATCCAAATGGCTTGATCATAATATCTCATCTATATTAGTTGACAACAGGACCATATCAAAGACATGTCCACTGCGTTGGCCAACGACTTAGTCAACCTAATATCTTATGAGAATCTGAGTTCTCTCGAATATGCATTCGAGGAATGAATCCTAATCTTGGCTCAACTATCACCTTTAATCCACTTCGTAACGTACCCAAAACAAGTCGCGTCTCAACCTATAAGGTATTTGAGCTTAGGACAGGATCAAAGTACATTACTCTCTGAATAAGGTGCGTATCGACTTCAAATCTAAGGATTTCTATCTCCCACACACCGATGACATTATAGACATATAACAAAACAGTACATCAGCGGGTATATCAATACTTCAACAAGTATCCATGTGTCCATCACGAGTTTCCATAACTCGTAGCAAGTAAGACATACTACATCCCCTAAGGATATGATGCAGACCACATATCGACGTATAATATATCATCGATATCCCAATCTCGATGATCATTTGTCGAGGGGATTTTAAAAGCGTCACGCTATGATATTAATTTCTCACTCCATTAATAACCACGTAACCTCTAGGGATGCATTTATAGAATATTATAAATAATCAACTAATAATTCAACAAATGCAAATGCCATAATATTAATCATCGTTAATAAATAAACATGAATGTGTATAAATTACATGTGTCCTAATACTGATTATCTCTAGGACATACATATACTTTCAATCTCCCACTTGGCCTAGAGCCAATCACCAACATATCTAATGCTCATGTTCTCAAAATGACCATTATTCTTAACCAATCCTAATTGTTTAGTAAACGGGTCTGCTAGATTATTATCTGTGGGAATATAATCTATCTTGATATCTTCAGCTTCCGCCATCTCTCTCTGGATGTGGTACTTTCTCGGTACATGCTTGTTTTTGTTCGTTGATCTTGGTTCATTTGCCTGTGCAATGGAACCAGTGTTGTCACAATAAATGGTTATTGGACAACTAGCACTCGGGACTACCCCTAGCTCCTTCAGGAACTCAGAAATCGCGACATCTTCCTTAGCAGCCTCCGCTCCAGAAATATACTCTGCTTCAGTAGTCGAGTCTACAGTAGTAGCCTGTTTGGAACTCTTCCAACTCACTGCTCCTCCATTGAAAACAAAAGTGTAACCAGACTGAGATTTGAAATCATCAACATCTGTCTGGAAACTAGCATCGGTATACCCAGTGGCAACCATCTCATTACTTCCACCATAGACTAAAAAGTAATCTTCAGTACGTCTGAGGTACTTGAGAATACTCTAGACTGCTTTCCAGTGTTCCTCACCAGGATTCTGCTGGAACTTGCAAGTCATACTAAGTACAAAGGCCACATCTGGCCTAGTACATGTCCTGGCATACATGATTGATCATATAGTCGAAGCATACGGGATCCTCTTCATGCGCTCAAGTTCTACAACACTAGAAGGGCAGCCCTTCTTTGATAACTTGATGCCTTGACCCATTGGAAGACCGCCTTTCTTGGAATTCTCCATTGAAAAACATCTAAGCACTTTGTCTATGTAGATTGATTGTGACTGCTCCAACAATCTATTAGGTCTATCTCTATAGATCCTAATTTCTAGAATGTAGCAGGCTTCACCTAAATCCTTCATCATGAAGGTCTTGTACAACCAATCCTTAACTGACTGCATAAGGGCCTTATTGTCTCTCATTATCAATATGTAATCCACATATATAACAATGAAGACAATGCCCTCATCCTTGCGTTTGAAATAAACACAAGGATCCTCTTTGCTTCTGACGAAATCAAATGACTTGATAGCCTTGTCAAAGCAAATGTTCCAACTCCTAGAGGCTTGCTTAAGTCCATAAATTGACTTCTGTAGCATGCACACAACATTTGGTCTGGACTCGCATGAAAAATCCTCGGGTTGTTTCATATACACTTCCTCAATTAGATCATCATTGAGGAATGCAGTCTTGACGTCCATCTGCCAAATGTCATAGTCATAATCTGCAGCTATCACAAGCAAAATTCGAATAGACTTAATCTTAGCAAGAGGTGAAAAAATCTCATCATAATCCACTCCGGGACGCTGAGTAAAAACTTTAGCCACTAGTCTAGCTTTATAAGTCTGAATCTTGCTAGATGTATCAATCTTCTTCTTAAAGACCCATTTGCATCATATGGGTTTAACCCTATTTGGCAAATCAACCAAGTTCCAAACTTGATTGATATACATAGATTTCATTTTGGATTTCATGGCTTCTTGTCATCTCTTCGAATCAATGTCTAGCATTGCTTCGTTATAGGTTGTAGGCTAATTGTCATCTGGAATATCTAACTCATTTTGTGTTTCCACAAGTAGATTTAGTCTTTCCGGAGGACGATGAGTTCTAACAGACCTACAGAGTTGATTGACTTGCGATCGATTTCAAGTCCATTACATCGTGAGAAGGTTCGTGTGTGTTGGTTGATCCACCAACATTAGAGCTTTCAGGAATATCATTTTCATGTCTTTCTTGAGTGGGAATAGGTGCAGTCCCTGCACTTGTTCCCAAGGTCTACGCCGGAGGATCTTGCATTTCTGCATTATTCCTCGTAGCACTCCCACTGGCCGAAGGGCGTATCCGAAATACCCAATCTTCGCCATAAGCTCCCACTGAATCCTTGCCTAGTTCACTCGACAAGTTTTCAACCTCTATGTTACTTTGTTCTTGAATTTCTTCAAGTTCTATCTCTGTGCAATCCTCTTCCTTGTAGACATATTCATCTTCAAGGAAAGTTGCGTTCCTGAAAACAATTATCTTATGTTCTCCAGGAAGATAGAAGTAGTATCCCTTAATTTCCTTTGGATACCCGATGAAGAAACATTTCTCACTTCTAGACTCCAACTTATCAGTGATCAACTTCTTGACATATGCAGGACACCCCCAGGGCCTCATGTGTCTAAGTGATGGCTTCTTGTCACACCATACTGTTATACCCCGTGGTTCAGGTCGTGCGTATGGGGCCGTGCGAAAGGAGTTAGGACTCGAAATCAGAAAATTTCGGTCAGGGGCCTCAGCGCCGGGAATCAGGGCCGCGGCGCCGGAAGTTCCGAGAGTCCGCAGAAGTTGCGGCGCCGCGGCGCCGACTGCAGGGCCGCGGCGCCGAGGCGGGAAATCTGGCGTTGAGCACCAAAAGCCCGGTGGGCTATTGCAGGCAATTGATATTCCGACTTGGAAGTGGGAGGTGATAAATATGGATTTTATTACAGGGCTACCTACCACTCAGAGGAAGCTTGATTCCATTTGGGTGATTGTCGACAGGCTGACGAAATCAGCCCATTTTCTTCCGGTCAGAACGACGTTCTCAACTGAGGACTATGCCAGATTATATATTAGAGAGATTGTGAGACGCGCGAGTCGGTGTCGATTATATCGAGATAGAGAGCCCGGTTCTCGGCTAACTTCGGAGGTCTTTTGAAGGGATTAGGGACACAGTGAGTCTCGATCGCATTTCACCTCGGTCGACGGACAGGCCGAGCGCACTATCCAGACACTTGAGGATATGCTGCGGGCTTGTGTTATTGATTTCAGGGGTAGCTGGGAGGATCATTTACCTCTTGTGGAGTTTGCTTATAACAACAGCTACCATTCTAGTATTCAGATGGCGCCTTATGAGGCCTTATACGGGAGGAAGTGCAGGTCACCGATAGGCTGGTTCGAGGTAGGAGAAGTTCAGTTAGTCGGTCCAGACTTGGTTCAGTGCGATGGATAAGGTGAAGCTTATCCAGGAGGCGGTTATCGCGCCCAGTCGGCGAAGTCGTATGCGGATCGTGGCGTCGACACTTGAGTTTGAGGTACATGATTGGGTTTTTTGAAGGTGTCACCCGTGAAGGCGTGATGAGATTTGGGAAGAAGGAAAACTTAGCCCAAGGTACATTGGGCCTTACGGATGTCGGAGGCGTGCAAGGTTGCCTATGAGTTGGATCTGCCGTTCGATCTAGAGGCAGTACATCCAGTGTTTCATGTGTCTATGTTGCGGAAATGTATTGGAAACCCATCTAGAGTACATCCGATTCATGAGGTTTAGGTAACAGAGGAGTTATCGTATGAGGAGAGTCCCATAGCGATACTCGATCGTCAGGTTAGGCGATTACGGACAAAGGACGTGGCTTCCGTCAAGGTCTTATGGCGGAACGAGAACAGAGAGGAGATGACGGGGGAAGCAGAGGATGACATGATGAAGAAATATCCTCACTTATTCCCTATACCTCCAGGTAACCCACGTTTCTAAATTGTTGGTCTTTAAATTTAGTAATTATGCTTGAGTTTTGTTGTGGCCGTGTGGAGCGTCTTTATTTGAGTCTATGTCGATATTGTGATTTGAGTAAGCCTAGAAGGAACATTCGGGACGAATGTTTCTAAGGGGGGGAGAATGTTATACCCCGTGGTTCAGGATGTGCGTATGGAGCCGTGCGAAAGGAGTTACGACTCGAAATCAGAAAATTTCGGTCAGGGGCCTCAGCGCCGGGAGGCGGCCGCAGCGTCAAGGCGAAATTCAGGCGCGGCGTCAAGGCGAGATCGGGGCAGCGCGGAAAGTCAAGTCATGAAGTTGCGGCGCCCAGCGAAAATCGGAAAAACTTAGGAAAATCTGATCTTTTCTTTTAAAAAGGCCATGGGAGGGTGACAAGTGTCCCCCCCCCATCTGATTTTGCATGCATTATATTGACCAAAGACTTGGTCATCTTTCATCTCTCTCTTAGACAAAAGCTCTTCCTTCTCTCTTAAAAATTTCAAGCTCCTCCTTCTCTCTAAAATTCCAAGAGATATTCTAGCCTTAGGAAAAAATCTGAAAAGAAAAGGCAAGAAGGAAGCTTGTGGCTAGCTTGTGAAGGTTGTTGTGGTGGTGTTCTTGGAAAGGAAGCTAGCAAGTTGTTGGAAAAATTTGGCTAAAGCTCTAAGGTAATGATTCTTCCTTTATAATTAGTTTTTAGTATTGCATGTTAAGAAGAAAGAACTTGTGATAGTAAATAATGCTCTTAGAGTCATTGCATGCAAAAAATGTGGTTTGGGTATGAAGGATTTGGCTAAAGAGGTTATGTGAGCATGTTGTAGCCTAAAAATTACCTTAAACTTGTTAAGATTAATTGTTATAACTTATGGGGCAGAATTTTACACACCCAAGTTTAGGTGTGTAATCCCCTTTGTGTTGGTTTGGATGTTGGGCCTTAAATGTGGCGTTTGAGTGTTAAAAATCGGCCTTTGAAAAGGTGGCAAGTGAGTAGAAATAAAGGAAATGCTGCCCAATTTTTCATAGGAATTAGTAACCTTGAACTTGGAAATATTCTACTTTGAAACTAGAAGTTAATAAACGACATGGTCATTATAGGTTGACGTATTACGTGCGATAGTTGGAATTAACAAGTGGATTGACCAAGAGGTATGTAGAGCTTTCCTATCTTTTGAGCATGAGTAGTTGTATCTATGTAGTGCGGTATCGCATAAGATTTGATAATCTTCACTTGTTTTGAGGTATATGATACTTGTTTCGTTTTAAAGGTATAAGTCCCTTGGACATAGGGAAATGTGTTTGACTAACGTAAAATGTTAATATAACGGCTTTATGGGAAGTTGGTTATATTAGTTTGGGAAAAAGGTAAATAAAGAAGGGGTTACCTTACATAAAATAAGCAAGGGGAAAATGAGTTGAATTTGTGGAAGGTAAATTGTTTTAAGGCATTAATGACCTAAGGTTTTAAAGGAAATGAAGTCACTTGATTTAGAAGCTTGGGATATTTTCTAAATGGAAAATTGTGACTTGTTTTGAAAGTGGTTGTGACATGATACTATGGATATTAGTATCTTGGAAGTTTTATATAAAAAGGAGTCATTTCGAAAAAGGTTTACGGTATGTGATACTTGGGTTAAATTTCCGAATTTCTCTTAAAAAGACAGGTAGTGCCTTAATGAGCTAAAATGAGAGGATTTATATTAATAATGTTCATAAGAAGTTAGAAGATTTCTTATCTTGTTTATGTTATGATAAGCCGGTAGCGCTTATGTTATGTATACTAGCCGGTTGTGCTGATTTATGTATTATTATTGTTATCACTGAGTATTCGATGGCCGTAGCGCTTATGTTATATATACTAGCGGTTGTCTTTGATTTATGTATTATCATTGTTATTACTGCGTATTTCATGGATTTGCTACCCATGATGCGAGTGCGGCGCTTGTACTCATGCGGGCCCATTGGGTCCATGCGGGTGAAATAGTCCCATGCGGGTGAAATAGTCTCATGCGGGTCCACAGGATCCATGCGGGTGAAATAGTCCCATGCGGGTGAAATAGTCCCATGCGAGGCGGATGGCCTTATGCGGATCCACAGGATCCATGCGGGTGAAACAGTCCCAGGAGTAGGATTGTTTAATGATACTACGGGCGAGAGATCCTGTTTTGATCATGAGCCTCCTATTTTTATGCAGTATTATACTTATACTTGTTACTCTCATTGTTAGTAAGGCACAGTGCAACCTAATTTGATTTTGATCTATAACTTCCGTGTATTTTGGACTTATGATATTACTACAGTATTTTCCAGTTTTACATACTTGGTACGTTGTGTACTGACCCCCTTCCTCGGGGGCTGCGTTCATGCCGCAGGTAAGGGAAAGCAGGTGGTAGATCCTCATTCCTAGGATCTTTTACTCAGGTGTCAGGAGCTCCATTTCTTCGGAGGCTCGACTTTTGGTATGGTTCTCCCTGGTGTTGTTGATGTTTTGTACATTCAGGGGCATGACGGGGCCCTGTCCCGTCATAGTGTTACTCCTTCTTAGAGGCCTGTAGTCTTGTCATAACTTGGTTTGTTTAAGGATGTAACTGTTCGGTTTTATGTACTTTTGGGGTAGCCATTTTGGGCTAGACTATTTTATATCATTATAGTTGTTTATTGTGAGTTTATATTCCGCTGGTTTTCTCTGATGTTGTGTCACAAGGGTGCCCGGGTTAAGGCACCGGTCACGGATCCGGGGTCGGGTCGTGACACATACCTCATATGGCGTCTTTTCAACTGATTTCGAAGGAACTCTGTTCAGAACATATACCGAGGTTTGTATAGCATATCCCCAAAGATATGTAGAAAGAGCTGAAAAGATCATCATGGGACGAACCATATCAAGTAAGGTTCAGTTTCTCCTCTCGGCAACACCATTCATCTGTGGTGTTCTAGGAGGTGTCCATTCGAAATGGACTCCATGAAGCTTTAAGTAAATTCTTTACTCAAGTATTCACCCCATCGATCAGATCGGAGAATCTTGATACTCTTTGAGAGTTGTTTCTCAACTTCACACTTAAACTCCCTAAACTTCTCAAAGGCCTGGGATTTGTGTCTCATAAGATACACGTATCCATACCTTGATAAGTCGTCTGTGAAAGTGATGAAGTACGACAAACCTTCTCTAGCTTGAGTCGGAAATGGTCCACATACGTCCGTATGTACCAACTCAAGCACCTCTTTGGCACGGATCCCCTTTCCAGAAAGAGGTTTAATGGTCATCTTACCCTTCAAATAGGATTCACAGTTACCATAAGATTGTAAGTCAAATGGTTCGAGGTAATTTAATTTCCTCAACTGTTCTATCCTCGTTTGATTGATATGACCAAGTCTGCAATGCCACAAGTAGGTAGAATTTCTTTCATTTAACTTAGCTCTTTTATTCTGTACATTGAAAATTTCTCTGCGGTAGTTTAATGTATATAATCCATTCACAAGAGGCGCAATTCCATACACAACATCATCAAAAGTGAAAACCATATTGCCATTAGAAGTTTTTGAGGAAAAACCATCTGAATCAAGTACATGAATGGAAATAATGTTCCTTGTCAAAGAAGGAACATAATAACAATTGTTTAACACCAAAATTTTACCGGAAGATAAATCTATCCTATAAGTTCCCACGCGTTCAGCAGCAATTCGTGCTCCGTCTGACGCGCAGGTCCACCTCTCGAGGCCCGACCTTCCTGCTATCAGTTAGCCCCTGCACATTTGTACAAATGTGTGAGCCACAAGCGGTATCTATGTCACGACCCGACCCCGGGCCCGTGACTGGTGCCTTACCCCGGGCACCCTAGTGATACAACATCAGAGTAATCAGCGGAACATAAAAACAATACATGAAACAAAATGTGAAATGAGACACATTTTACCTGAGAGAAAATCGCCTTTCGGCATATATATAAATAATTACAAAGTTGAACAGTTTAATCCTTACAACCCACTTGTGATTACTCTGGACCTCTAAGATTTATCTGACCACTATGACGGACAGGGCCCGCCATACTACCACAGATGTACAGAACCTACGGACTCAGGGTAACATACCAAAAGATAAGCCTCGAAGGAAACGAGCTTCCAATACGTTGAAATGTGATCCTAAGCGGGGATCGGCGGTAGATGTACCTCTACTGCGGCGTGAACGGCCCCGAAGGAGAGTCGATCTAACAGGTACCAAGTATGTGAAACTGTAAAAGACTGTAAATGAAATCATAATAGTCTATATAAAGCAGGAGACATGTATGATAACCAAACTAAAGTTCACAACATAAAAGCAGTCATGTCAAGTCAGGGACTCACACCCTCAAGTCATCCCTCATGCCCGTGGAACTCCTTCCTCACTGCCGGCAGTCTAGGTATAAATCGTGTGGAATACGTGTCGGCCCATCAGTGGGACTCGGTAAAGAATCATGTGGAATCGTGTCGGCCCGTCCTGGGACTCGGTAGAGAATCGGATGAAATCGTGTCGGCCCATCTCGTGGGACTCGGTGAATAATCGGATGGAATCGTGTCGGCCCGTCTCGTGGGACTCGGTGAATAATCGGATGGAATACGTGTCGGCCCATCCGTGGGACTCGGTGAAGAATCGGATGAAATCGTGTCGGCCCGTCCGTGGGACTCGGTGAAGAATCGTTCATAACAAATCAGCGGCCTCCATGAGACGCGGTGATATAGAAATACAGTATTTGCACAACAAGGCTATCAAACACAAACATAGGCAAGTTACACACAACTCAAGTTTATTTTAGGCCAAAGTCCAGGTTCTGACCCCAAAGTATTACATACGTTAAATTCTTTTTAAAAGATCCATTTCTTTTATAAAGGTCACCCGATACCCGTAGTATAAAAATAGAGTGACTCACATTTTTAGGTAAACCCAAACACTTTCCTTTTCAACATCAAGTAACAACATTCTTTTCCTAAGTTCAACTTTGCCTAATTTCAAGTACTTAAGTCTCTTATTTTAGAAGGGTTTCATAGTTCATAGTCTTAATCACTTAAGAATATGATTCTCTTTTAAACAATTTTGCGAAAACATATGCCTTATATGTGAGTAGGTTATTCTTGTTTATGATCAATCTTATTAAGCAGCCATGATCTAGGAAATGTAATATCATTTTGTCTCATCTTAGTTTCTATGCAGATGGAGGTTTCTACTGGTTTTAATAATACTTCATTATTCAATACATTTTCCTTTATTAACGCTGCAGTGGTTTTGTCGGTACTCATTCTGATTTCCGAAATCAGTAAAACATTTCTCCTTTTAAAAACCAAGTACTCATTACTCACGAATGAGGTTTCACACAAAATTCATATTAATTCATTCAAGTCAAGTCTCTTATCTTTTAAGATCAAGTCTCTTAACTTCTAAAAATCAGTAAATCATTCTCTTTACCACTCTTAAGACGTTATACCTAACTTCCCATAAAGCTAGTATAACTCTTATGTTTTCAAAACCAAGTATTACTCTTCTTTCAAAACGGTTTCTTAATCTTTTGAAATACTTCAAGATTCTTTATTATTCAGGCTTAAGTCAAAAGACATTGCCGTAACACTACATTCGCTTAACACGACGTCCTACTATATATATATATATTCCTTTAAAATATTTCAAGATTCTTATTATTCAGGCTTAAGTCAAAAGACATTGCCACACGTACGTCTACCGTACTATATATATATATTCCTTTAAAATATTTCAAGATTCTTATTATTCAGGCTTAAGTCAAAAGACATTGCCGTAACACTACATTCAGTTAACACACGTACGTCTACCGTACTATATATATATTCCGTTAAAATACTTCATGCTCAAGAGTATAGGAAGAATCACATACCTCGCGACGATTATCGACTATAAGCAAAACGCTCCACGGCTATAACCCGGCTAGCCTTGTCCACCTTCCAAGTAGCACATGCTACTCGCAGAACATTCAACCAATAAAGGCTATCGACCATCAGAATCTGATCTATGTAAGTCTGATTAATCTTACTAATATTCTTCTGATGTGATTTCAGTTCAATTCTTTTCTGTAATATCCTTCTATTATAGTTCAATTCTCTTCTATGAATCTTATATTCATTTTCAATAATACTACAGTATGTAATCTCCAATTACAATAAAACAATAGGATTATTTACCTCGGTAAGCCCCAAAATTATCCAAGTTAAAAGTCGGTCCTGAGCAAGGTTTAGCTCCTACTCCGTGCGCTCCAATTCGCTCCAAGAAACCCTTAGAAGTTCTACACAACTTCTACTTAGTACTCCAACCAATTATGGAGATTTTCCTTAGGGTTTCGTTTAGTGGCTAAAGGAAAGTATAGTAGTATTTTCCGGGCTTTTCGTATAGAGGGTACTTGGAAATACTACAAAGGTTTTGGGCTAGAGTATTTTGGCATTATAACAATACTTGGAGAAGTATTTCTATACCACAAAGGGGGGTGTATTTTCGGCTAGCACAACTAGGCTAGGGGGGGTAGATTCTCGGCCAAGGCTTCCGAGGGGACCTGACGAACACAACACTTAAGGGGGAGAGGGTTTTTAGACTTGGAGAATGATTTTTGGATGAAGAAGTTCATCAACTAAGGGGGGTATTTATAGGTCAAGCAATGGCCAACCAATGGCCAAGATGAAGACAAGTGTGGTGCAAGTGTAGGGCTAGGATTTACCCATGTGTCCTTATCCATCTACCACACAAAATATCCTACCAACCATTGACCAAACTTTAGGCACAAAAAACGTGCCACACAAAGCCAACCAAACCGTCCACTTGGGTGACAAGTGTCACCCTCCCGTTGGTCCAAAATATTTCGTCTCTGTGAAATATCCTCAAATATAATAAATGACTTAGGCGTATTTTTACCTTCTCTAGTCTTTTAAAACGTTTCTTCGAATAACGATTCCTTTCGGTTATTGTGATCAAAAATTTCCTACTAGCCTACTTTAAAGCTCAAACTTTTCTCGACGTCCCACGTACATACTGCGAAAATACGGTATAACATTCTCCTCCTTAGAAACATTCGTCGAATGTTCCTTCTCAAGACGGATAACGATGAAGTCTTTCTTAACATAAACAAGTTGCGAATGCCACATGGCCACAAAAAATAACGCATGTTTGTTCCTTCCCTTGCTCGTCGTACCATTCTCGTATACTCGAGTTCTTCCTAATAAACTTACCGTTACATTTCATTGCTTTAGTTTCCAAAATCTCATCACGCCGCCGGGGTGATACCTTGAAGACCACCGTCGGCACGAACTCCAAGTGTCGGCGCGATTATCCGCACGACTTCAGCTTAGCCGAGTGCGATAACCCCTGCGGATAAGCTTGACTTATCCACATCCTACTTGGATCAAATGCGGACCAACTAGTGAACTTTGCCAACCTCGAACCAACCGTGGCAACCTACACTTCGCCCTACAAGGCGTCATAAGGCGATATCCGAATACGATATGGTAGCTATTATAATACACTCAACCAAGAGGCGAATACTCCTACCTACCCCGAAATCCAAACACGGGCCGGAGGGCGAATGCGATACTAAGACTCATCTGAGTTCCTAACCCTGCCTGGTAAAACCTCCAGAAAAAGAAATAGCCATAACCTGGGCTTCACTGTCTGTCTTAAGGTGAAAGTAGGCACCTCGTGCAGCTTTACCACCTTCCTGATGTAACATCTCGCATAACCCTCTGCCGAGTAAACAGTCCTGACTGAAGGACAAGATGGGCTGACCTCATCGGCCCGACTTCCGGTCGAACGCTTCCACGAACTCGTACGATGGCTACCCAAACCTGGGCCTAGCACCCTTGTGACCCTACCACCTGGCGGGACCACCTCGAGCTGACCCACCTCAATCCGGGTTACGGGTTGACCCGCGAATGGTCCTTGACCCGACCCCAAATCGCGCCAAACTTCTTGTTCCCTGATGCGGAACAATCTTACTAATTCACGTCATGCAAGCTACCACTTCCATCTCACACTACCCATGGACTTATCCCACAACACATTTATACGCAAACCAAGTATTTCAACAAAGACTAACCGTAAAATCTTTTATTCAAGATGACCTTACATCTAAGGTCTCAACATGAAATATTCTAAGGTTCACACTTTCCATGCCCCATACATATCCTTTCAACTAACCATGCTTTCTAACTCATAACCAACATAACGCTATCCGTACATAGCACACAATAATAAGGTCATCATATCATGCATACAAATCTCTAGAGGGTTAAGGATATACCTGAATCTACCGCTCCACTCTAATCATAGGCCTGCCCTGCAGGGCGCATAGCTGTAGAAGGCGATGAACCTGCCACTGACCCGGTAGGCTGAGTCATTCTGCCTGCATCCTTCCTATTAGGGCGATTTCGTCATATGGCCCTCGACGGCCGCAGAAAACAAGCACGAAAGACGACATTCTCGATGGCGTACGCACATCGTGCACACCGAGAAAACACGAACCCGATCGGCTAGAACCCATGTATATCGTGAACGAAGCCACGGAGCCACGACCGGCTCGAATACCGAACGCCCCAAGGCGCGGAGGACCACTCTGCATTTGGCGGAGGTACATAATTAGTTCACCGAGGCGGCCCGCCTCGAAAGTTACCAAAGGACCTGCTGCTCGCCTCTTCTGCGATCCCGGTCATTCCGTCGACCTCCGTGCCTCGCATCCTAGTGCATGGGCTTGCGTGCGGCAATGTCCATACCGGTGAAGAGCTACACCCGCATAAGCCTCGCCAAGTAATCATCTAGCCCGTGACGTGGCGGTGTACTGGCCCTCCATATCGCATTACTCTGGAACATACCGAGCTAATGAGTCGAACTCCACATTGTACTCTAACCGTCCGCCTGCCCCGCCTCAACGTCAAAAATCCGGCCCGAGCCCTCTCATCTGTGGGGGCAAGAAATGTGCAAGAAAAGCCCGAGAACTCATCCTAAGCGGTGAAAGTGCATGCTCTCCCGGACAGCTCCACGAATCAAACGATCATCGCAGATAAATACGGTGATGCGAACCAATACCACCGACTACGCCTGCGAGACTCGATCACTCATGATCCTGTGAGTCGCCGGATAAACTCACGAGGTCATCCTCGCCTCGATCCATAGAACATCGGGCTACAGACTCGAAAGTCCCGTAGTCTCAAACTGTCGCTCGGGGTGAACTACGGGTGCTCTCTGGATCGGAATCACGATCCACCTCTCTCATATCGGCCACGACTCGCCAAGAATCGCCATCTCCTGTACTTATCTCATCCGCCTGTGCCGGGACTGGAGGCTCAGTATCGTAGTCTCGGCAGCCATCGCTGCGTCTCTAAACTCTGCCCGGCGGCGCGCAAAACTTCGGCCGGAAGCACTATCTCGTAACGGCTGGGCCTCGCCGTGGTAACCCTCCGTGCTCTCACAGCCTCCTACGCTCTTGCCGCTTCGGGCGGGTTGCCTTACGCGAGGCATAATCGGTAAAGGAAAGGAATACGTCGGAGGGTCCAACTTATCACACGGCCAAGGCACGATCTCGGAATGAGAAGAATGGAAACCAATCCTAAATATCTGTAGCCTCACGATTATATATGTGCACAACACACCGATAATCAAGACTCTACTAGACACGGTCTGTAGACACTTTCCGAGGATTAACTGCTCTGATACCACTTTTGTCACGACCCGACCCCGGGCCCGTGACTGGTGCCTTACCCCGGGCACCCTAGTGATACAACATCAGAGTAATCAGCGGAACATAAAAACAATACATGAAACAAAATGTGAAATGAGACACATTTTACCTGAGAGAAAATCGCCTTTCGGCATATATATAAATAATTACAAAGTTGAACAGTTTAATCCTTACAACCCCGCCACAACAAAGCACTGCACTTAAGATTTATACAACCACTATGACGGACAGGGCCCGCCATACCCCGAATGTACAAGAACCTGCTGCACTGGGGTAACATACCAAAAGATAAGCCTCAAGGAACGGAGCTTCCAATACGCTGAAATGTAATCCTAAACGCGAGGATCGGCAGATGTACCTCTACTGCGTGATGAACGCAGCCCCGAAGGAGGTCGTCACAACAGTACCAAGTATGTGAAAGCGTAAAGCATCAGAAATGAAATCATAATAGTCTATATAAAGCGGAGACATGTATGATAACCAAACTACGATTCACAACATAAGCGCCATGTCAAGTCGAGGACTCACACCTCAAGTCATCCTCACGCCCGTGGAACTCCTTCCTCACCGCCGGCCTAGGTATAAATCGTGTGGAATCGTGTCCGCCCATCCGTGGGACTCGAAAGAATCATGTGGAATCGTGTCGGCCCATCCGTGGACTCGGTGAGAATCGGATGAAATCGTGTCGGCCCGTCTCGGGACTCGGTGAATAATCGGATGGAATCGTGTCCGCCCGTCTCGTGGGACTCGGTGAATAATCGGATGGAATCGTGTCGCCCATCCCACGGGACTCGGTGAAGAATTAGATGAAATCGTGTCCCTACCATCCCGTGGGACTCGGTGAAGAACCGTTCATAACAAATCAGCCGCCTCCATCGAGAGACGCGTGGTATAGAAATACTGATTTGCACAACAAGGCTATCAAACACAAACATAGGCAAGTTACACACAACTCAAGTTTATTTTAGGCCAAAGTCCAGGTTCTGACCCCAAAGTATTACATACGTTAAATTCTTTTTAAAAGATCCATTTCTTTTATAAAGGTCACCCGATACCCGTAGTATAAAAATAGGGTGACTCACATTTTTAGGTAAACCCAAACACTTTCCTTTTCAACATCAAGTAACAACATTCTTTTCCTAAGTTCAACTTTGCCTAATTTCAAGTACTTAAGTCTCTTATTTTAGAAGGGTTTCATAGTTCATAGTCTTAATCACTTAAGAATATGATTCTCTTTTAAACAATTTTGCGAAAACATATGCCTTATATGTGAGTAGGTTATTCTTGTTTATGATCAATCTTATTAAGCAGCCATGATCTAGGAAATGTAATATCATTTTGTCTCATCTTAGTTTCTATGCAGATGGAGGTTTCTACTGGTTTTAATAATACTTCATTATTCAATACATTTTCCTTTATTAACGCTGCAGTGGTTTTGTTTCAGATTTCATTCGATTTCCAAATCAAGAAACATTTCTCCTTTTAAAAACCAAGTACTCATTACTCACGAATGAGGTTTCACACAAAATTCATATTAATTCATTCAAGTCAAGTCTCTTATCTTTTAAGATCAAGTCTCTTAACTTCTAAAAATCAAGAATCATTCTCTTTACCACTCTTAAGACGTTATACCTAACTTCCCATAAAGCTAGTATAACTCTTATGTTTTCAAAACCAAGTATTACTCTTCTTTCAAAACGGTTTCTTAATCTTTTGAAATACTTCAAGATTCTTTATTATTCAGGCTTAAGTCAAAAGACATTTCCGTAACACTACATTCAGTTAACACACGTACGTCTACCGTACTATATATATATTCCTTTAAAATATTTCAAGATTCTTATTATTCAGGCTTAAGTCAAAAGACATTGCCACACGTACGTCTACCGTACTATATATATATTCCTTTAAAATATTTCAAGATTCTTATTATTCAGGCTTAAGTCAAAAGACATTGCCGTAACACTACATTCAGTTAACACACGTACGTCTACCGTACTATATATATATTCCGTTAAAATACTTCATGCTCAAGAGTATAGGAAGAATCACATACCTCGCGACGATTATCGACTATAAACAAAACGCTCCACGGCTATAACCCGGCTAGCCTTGTCCACCTTCCAAGTGTTGACACCCAATTTTGACCCTCCCGTCGAGCCATTAACCATAAAATTACACTAATTTTGTAAAATAATTTTTTAGGATTTTTATAATAAAATACAACAATAAAACATTAAATACAGGCATAAATAAATAATTTAATAATGGCATCGCGTCTTACGTGGAGTTTTAAACACTCAGAGTCCCGCACCCACATTTATTAACTTTAATTCTTAAATAATTAATAAATGCATAAAATAAATAATTTAGCGATAACATCGTGTCAGGTAGCATAGCCGCATTTATTAGTAATCAGTTGTAATTTAAAATCAATTTTAATCTGATATATGCATTTAATAGCACCACATTTATAAAGCTTTAAACGATTCTTAAATATCATACTCGCATTTGGCATTTAAATAATTTAATCTAAACTCAATTCAATTTTAATTTAACTTCGCAATAATGCAATAATAAGATTTTAATAGCGTCGCATTCTAAAGTATTAAGCATTAATTAAATAACACGCCCGCATTTATTAGACTAATTTAACACCTAAATAATTAGACTAATGTAGCACCTAGATAATTATAATAAAGCACCTAATTAATTTAATCACATTTGTTAATTAATTAATTATAACACTAACCTAACACTAATAGCCCACCTAAATTAATACCTAATTAAATAACTAATACCCAATCTGAATTACGAATTTCACACCCGCATTCAACCCGCTGTGCCCTTTTCCCTTAGCCCTTTACTTATTTTCCCCTATATCCGCCCAAAAGCCCCCTCCGCCCATCACCCCCCTTTCCCATCGTCTTCAGAAAAGCCTAAAAACGAAGAACAAAACCTAAACGAACACCTCGAACTTTTGATCGCGCCATGCGGATTTCGTAGGAGAATCCGGGGTTTCCTTTACCCACGCACCCAGCGGGCTTTCCTTTATCCACACCCCCAGCCAACGATTCCTTACCATATCCCTACCCAAATCTCGTCAACAAATGATAAGAATCAATACGAAATCAGGAGGGATTTTCAGCACGAATCAGCACCAATATTGATAAGAATCTCAGCCTTTATAGCTTACCTAATTTAGAACGCGAATTAGGGCTATAAATACAGAAGTTATATGCATGCAATAGGGAATCGACGGGGGAATTCAGAAAAGAGAGCATAGCAGGGATTCAGAGCGGAGTCGGGGGGCAACTACATAGCAATTTATAGCGAGAACACAGAGCAGGGACAGGGAGTAGAGCAGAAAAGGGAGACAGGCAGAGCATAGGAGAAGGAATTCAGAGCAGTAGGGCATATACTAGGGAGAGCGACGTAGCAATTCAGAGGACACCTTAGCAGCAGTTAGGAGATAGCAATTTAGGAGAAATTGAGAGAAGAGTCGAATTCTGAAAAAGAACAGGAGAGTGGGGGCAACTACATAGCAATTTAAGGCAAAAACACTGAGAGTCGGGGAAGCAGCAGTTAAGAACTACCATGGCAGAGCAGAGAAAAAGATAAGACCGCTAGCATAGCACGAATAGGTAATTCGAATACCTTTACTTCAATTCTAGCCAATAATCAACAAAAAACCAGCCTTGCCCTTCTATTCGCATCGCAAACCCAAAGCCCGTCGAGCGGACCGACGACTTGATACGCTGCCCCGGGTCGCTGTCCGGAGAAGGTAAATTAACTTCCTCTCAGTTCTGCCCTTTAATCGCTGTTGTGTGTTTCTCATGAACTAATTATGTGTTAAAAAAGCATTTAGATTGGGTTAGTTCCACATTCAAGCATGTTTATGTGTTGATGATCGCTTGAACCCCTGCCTGTAAGCATATAGGCATGAATCTGAGAATAGTAACAAATAAACGAGAATCGATAAGTTGTTGTCTTTGAGCCTCGTATTTTGGACCGTATGCTTGGATCTTAGTTAATCAATATGGATACTTGCGATTTGAGATTGGCGGCTATGTTATTATTATTTGTATAAAAGTGTCACTATGCTTAAACATGATTATATGTGTAGTTGAGGTAAAGTAATCCTGCCCATCTAAAAGATATTACTTGAGCTCGTCTCACTGCCTACCTCCTGATTCCTCCCCTTTAAAATCTGATAATTCATTTCAGTTTGCTCTTTTGCCCCTTTGCATTGTCTGTCTGGCCCATGAATGTATCTGGAATAAGCCCATCTAATTTGCTAACTGTTATCCTTTATTAAGCAGCACCACTGTAAGTCTAATCATCTAGTCTAAAATGTCATCTCTGGATGCTTGCTTATTTACTTTCTGACCCTCATGTTTGTTAACATGACTGCATATTTAGCTCTATCCGAAATGTCTATTGTCTATTACTTAGTGCTTCTTATTTATGACTTGAGCTTGGATCTTTGCTTAACAAATTATGGCCCTATCTAGATCGCCTATTAGGAATGTTTGTCTCACTGGGATTTCTAAACTAGTACATCAAGAAAATCTCCTAAGCCATAGAAACCGCTGTCGCTACTGGTTCTGTTAGCACAGTCCCAGTGGTGCCATTGTATTCCCTGCCTACTGTTTTGTTTGCTACTGCTACTGCCATTGTATTCCCTGCCTACTGTCTCTGTTTGCATACTGCTACTGTCTCTGCCCATTGCTTCTGCTTGCTGCTACTGCATATTGCCTGCTGCTCGCTGTCTCTGCTTAGTTCTTTGCCTACTGTTTCTACTTGCTGTTTGCATACTGCCTTTACTTGGAATGGTCAGGGGCTATGTACAATACTACCTGCTGGCTGCATCCTTATCTGATATTGCTTTTGTTTGGATATATATATATATGTGTTGGCTTAAATGCAAACTACGTGTCAAGTGCTTGTTTTTGTTTAATGAATTTGGGCATGTACTAATCCTTATCATTTTCTTTTTCTTACATGAAACGCATCGGAGCAAAAAATGAAGAGTCTCATGGCGAGACTCATCATGAGCCACTTCAAATGGCAACCCGCACCTGCATCCATCGAGCTCCATCTTCAGCAACTCTTAGGAAAAACAAACAGGACAAGATGACGTTGTCATCCGTCTCGACTCCTCTTACTCTCTAAAATTAATTGCCTCATTATGCCTTTATTTGTTTATTCGCAATTCTATTTATTTTGTAATAATAAGAGACATATAACAGTTTTTGTCGAAATAAATAAATCGGGCGGGTAGTTTAAAATCGGCAAAGCACTTCTAATTATCCCCTTTTTTTTTTAGGTTTGTCACTTCATATCTAATCCTTTGCCTGAATTATTAAAATTGCATATCTAAAACTAACGCTTCACTTCTTTAATTTCGCAGATAAATCTATGGCCCATAAACCAAACTTCATACCATCTTTTACAAATAATATAAATACCTTTAGTACCCTAGCATCTTTTCTATTTTAGCACCCCTTGGCATCTTAAAATCTTTTAACCTTTTAAACATTTTAACATTTTTAGCATTTTGTTAAGCAGGAAGAGCTTTTACTTTGCATTTTTAAAACATAATAATTACCCTAGGTTTGGCAGGACAACCGCAAGTTAGCGGATCTTAGAGGGTGCCTAACCCCTTCCCTCTAGATTAATAAAGAACCCTTACCCAGAATCTCACTAAGTTTAGCAGACCATAAAATGGAGTTAATGTTTTACTTTAAACTAGTTAAACATTTAGGTGTCCTAATTCACCCAAATTAATTACGTGGCGACTCCGCGAACCCTTAGCATTCTAGCAACCCTTTAGCATTTTAGCACCCTTTTAAACTTTAGCATCTTTTGCAATTTTAGCATCCTTTTAGCACTTCTAATATGTTAGCACCCCTTTTAGCATTTTTAAAACTTTAAGCCTCTTAAACTTTATTAGCATTTTATTATTTATTTTCTAACATTTGCATTGTTGAGCAGGATTCGCTAGATAAAAAATGTCGCGGCCGAAAAAGGGCGTGACACCAAGTAGCACATGCTACTCGCAGAACATTCAACCAATAAAGGTTATCACCATCAGTAATACAAATTCTATGTAAGTACAGTTAATCTTCTACTAATATTCTTACGATGTGATTTGATTCAATTCTTTTCTGTAATATCCTTCTATTACAGTTCAATTCTCTTCTATGAATCTTATATTCATTTTCAATAATACTACAGTATGTAATCTCCAATTACAATAAAACGATAGGATTATTTACCTCGGTAAGCCCCAAAATTATCCAAGTTAAAAGTCGGTCATGAGCAAGGTTTAGCTCCTACTCCGTGCGCTCCAATTCGCTCCAAGAAACCCTTAGAAGTTCTACACAACTTCTACTTAGTACTCCAACCAATTATGGAGATTTTCCTTAGGGTTTCGTTTAGTGGCTAAAGGAAAGTATAGTAGTATTTTCCGGGCTTTTCGTATAGAGGGTACTTGGAAATACTACAAAGGTTTTGGGCTAGAGTATTTTGGCATTATAACAATACTTGGAGAAGTATTTCTATACCACAAAGGGGGGTGTATTTTTGGCTAGCACAACTAGGCTAGGGGGGGTAGATTCTCGGCCAAGGGGTGGGGGACCTCGGACGAACACAACACTTAAGGGGGAGAGGGTTTTTAGACTTTGAGAATGATTTTTGGATGAAGAAGTTCATCAACTAAGGGGGGTATTTATAGGTCAAGCAATGGCCAACCAATGGCCAAGATGAAGACAAGTGTGGTGCAAGTGTAGGGCTAGGATTTACCCACGTGTCCTTATCCATCTACCACACAAAATATCCTACCAACCATTGACCAAACTTTAGGCACAAAAAACGTGCCACACAAAGCCAACCAAACCGTCCATTTGGGTGACAAGTGTCACCCTCCCGTTGGTCCAAAATATTTCGTCTCTCGGAAAAATCCGCAAAAATAATAAATGACATAGCCGTATTTTTCCCTTCGCGAGTCTTGTAAAACGTTTCGTCGAAAAACGATTCCTTTCGGTACTTGTGAACAAAAATTTCGGCCCTAGCCTACTTTAAAGCTCAAACTTTTCTACGTACGTCCTTACGTACATACTCTGGAAAATACGGGGTATAACAATCTAGTACCCAGGAGTGAGAATCATTTATAGATAGATTTATTTCAACTACAAACATACCTTGTCCGCCAGGTGCTGGAGCACCAGGTGCCCTGCCTCCTCCTGGAGCAGTGCACTCAAACTTCCAGTGCCCCTTCTTATTGTAGTTCTGCACACATCCTTTACCGGAAGCACATTCTTCTTCTTTGCCCCTCCCTGGGGCTTCATTGCTGCGGGCGCAGTGACAACTTTGCCCTTCTTCTTCTTCTGTCCCTTACCTTTTGGTTTGGGCTGAGAAGAAGACCCTACTATGAGGACAGCTTTGCCCCTGGAGATGGAAGACTCGAAGGTCTTCAGCATATTGTGCAGTTCTGGCAATGTCGCCTTAGTCTCATTCATGTTGTAGTTAATATTGAAACTCTCGAATGACCGTGGAAGGGAGTGAAGAATGAGGGTGGTGGAGACTCTATCTTGAAACTTTATGTCTATGGAGGCCAACCTCTCAATCATCCTCAACACATGAGGCGAAACTTGGCCCCTTCATTTAGCCTACACTTGAAGAGTTCTTTGAGCAGGTCATACTCCATTGTCTGAGACTGTGAATCATAGAGACTCCTCAAATGGGCTAACATTTCATTGGGCTCCATAGTTTCATGTTGTCTTTGTAATGGTGGTGACATAGAAGATAACATATGATATTGCAGTACACTTTGGGATAGGTTTGAGTGATAATAGGCCAATAGTGATGAATGTGATTTGAATGGAATAGGAAATGGAGAATTAAGATAAATGTATATTTGATCGAGAATCTGGATGAGTAAGGTACATCTTCGGATAAAGGAAAGGATTTGTATTCGAAACAGCAGAATTATTTGAGCGAGGTGTAGATTATGGTGTCGTTATTTTCATATGGGGTGAAATGATTTGTTACGCTGAGGGGAGTAGGTCTATGGTAATCGACTAGGTGTTATAACGAATGTTCCATGAGGCTCATAGTTGGCGACAGGTGGTAGACTGTGTTGAAGCATTGTTGATTAATAGCACATATAAGTAATTTAAGGATTACGGACTTATAAGTAGTTGCACAAGGTAAGGAGAAGGAATCGTAAGGTTGATATGTTAGGATTTGGTAAGGCGTGAGGGTTGCAGGATTTGATACCATCTATATTGATAAAGGGTAGTGAGGTCTTACTGTTAGAGACTCGATGGATGGAGGTGTAGTAAATGAGGCTGCAGGATTGCGTCAAAATGTTCAGAGTTATTGTTGAGTTAAGATAATGTACAAGGAGGATTTGATGTGTTTAGAGTTCATAGGGCTCTATCAGATTTACAATTCAGGTGTATGTTGAGAAACTTGAAGATTACAATCATAAGGTATAGTTCTTCGATACTAAGTGAATGATCATATGGAATCCAACTTTTGGAGTCGTGGGTGGTGGTACATGTTTGATTATTCATTACAAAAAGAGATTTAAGAGGTCACCACAGTCTTATGAAAAACATACTAGTTATTTTGGAATCAGTCGGGGTGATTATTGATGATCTAGAAATTTGAGCACTTATTTCTAGGTCTGATTTGTTCATTTAGTATCGGGTGGCTTGTGTGTATATTTCCTGAAGGACTTATGGTATTCTAGTATTGCTGATATATTTCAATTCAGAATGGAGGTATGCTAGTGTTTCCGATTCTCGATGAAGTTTTCCAGTAAGCTTGATGATACTCTTCATATAACAATAATTCAGACAGTTCTAATTGTTTACACGGGTACTCGGTATGTATTGAGGAGGTACAAATGGTATGTGAAGACTTAGAGTGATGAAATGATTTTCGACGAATTGGGCATGATAAGGTAATCAATAGGTATACTTATAGTATGGTGATTTGGAGATTTAAGAGGATTTGGGCTTTGAATTTTGACTAAGCAATTTTTAATTTGGGGTACATAACTAACGAGACTGGGATTAGCCGAATTGGCCTTGGATCAGATCAGTTTGAAATAGAATTACTTAGAATCTCCTCAGATAAAGGGTCTTTCCTAGCAAAAGGAAGCCATGGTTTGTGCTTGTAGAGTTTGTCTATGTACTTCTAAGGAATCTTGGTGCGAAGGACGACACGGTTGAGAAGGAAGACTAGTAGAATCAAATTTGTTATCGGTACAGGTTGGGCAATGGTTTGGGCTACAACTAAAGGATAGTAATGCTTTATTGTGATAATTGTGGATTCAATCAAACGCGTGTAGATGTATGGGTATAATCAATTCAGGAAATTCAAATTGAGTCAGTTCTAACATTCGAGGATCGACCGTGAAAGAAATTTTGAGTATGAAGGAGTAGAAATTTAGGTCGTTGAGCTAAGTTAAATGTAGTTTGACGGATACAGTGAACAAGCGGTACTACATGTATAATTCTTGCCTGTTGAAGCTTCTTGAAGTTATGATAGGGATTCCTTGGTTACTCGTCGGCTTTCGTACTTTCTTTCTCTCCATTCGAGGGCGAATATTTATTTAATTGGTATCTGATGTAACGATCTATCCAGACGTTTTTAGCTAAAGACCCTTATTTGACTAAATTACCCTTCTCATAGACTCAGTGTGGGGTTTGTGATGCGTGGGATGAATGACACATATCTCGAGGTTCGTATATATGATTTCCAGATTAGTTTGACTCAAAGTCAACTTTAGAGTATATTAGCTCATTTTCGGATTCCTTCACTTCCGGTAGTCTCGGAGGGGAATTTATGACATAGTCAAGTCATTGTTTAGCTTCTCGAAGCATTCAAATGTATTTTATGGCTTTATTTATAAAATTGTGAAACTTGGATATTTTGGGTGGTTTCGTACAAAAGTATATTTTAGCTAGATCATATGAGAAATCCGAGGGCGCGGGCGAGTTTGTAGCACTATTTACCTTGGGGTAGCATGTTTGGTTTGTGTACGGGGGGTCCCGAGGACATTTTGGGTGTTCGGTGGAGATTTCAGTGAGTTGTCATGTTGTTGGTGTCTGGTATCCGCACCAGCGACCTCCTGTCCGCCTCTGTGAAGGTTGGCTCGCACATATGTGCCTTGTGCTTTGTAATTGGAGAAGTTCCTCGTAGAGAAAGTTTATCCTTTTAATGGATCTTACGCGAGATAAATCTATATTAATCAGGACTCTAAAATAATAACTGGTCACTAAAAGAAAAATAAAATAAAAAGATCAAAGACTATACAAGATCTTCTTTAATTCTGAATTATGATAAATACTTTCGCGAGAAGTAAAGAGAAAAAATAATTTAGAAATTAAAAACAAGAAATACAAGGTAGTAATATTTACATTTAGAAGAAAAAGGCAGTTATTTGAGACGATCATCATTATCCACATATTCTTGGAACAGTCCAAGTATGTATCTTTGACTTCCTTTCACCACTTGGCAAAGCCATATAATATTTCCAATCATCAAGAGCCATTCTTAAATCATGTATTTTGTTACCAAGACCTATACAACAATTTGCATGCATTGTGCACACATAATTAAGATCATTGCTAGGTTCACAAAATCCCCCAAAATAAGCAGTGTCTAAAAACCTTATTTTCAGTCCAATTTTCTTGAGAAATGAATCATATTTTATTATGTTGAGCACGTCTTGTTCATTCGTTTTTGGATAAGTTTTTCTTGAACTGTACCAGAACTTGTAGAATTGTATCGTCTGATTATTTGATTTCACGAACTTAAATCCTCCATTTGGATAGTTATCCAGGTTGAATGAGTCGTGCACATAATGATCACAAGCAATTTGAAAATCATCATGTGAGTAAAAATGTGCAAACGGTCGTCTAAACCATAATATATCTGCATCCTAAAAAATACCACAAAAAAAGGACAAAAATAAAGTCATCAAATCACTAAGAGAAAATTGTTTTCATTTATGTTTGGTCAAGTTTTGGGGAAGCTAAAAATATATTCCCATTATTTTTACTATCGGTCATACTTTCTTTTTTAGTCTATGCAAAAAAGAATGTCATACTTTTTTATTTATAAACAATTAAAAAAATTCTTACTTTTAGTTGACGAAGGAATCCGCAGCCGCTACTCTTTCGAGTGCGCACAGGGTAAACCCCGGGCTGACGCAATAGCCTGCAAACCACGTCAGCCGATTAACCACACTTGACAAGCCATGTGTGGCAGGCTCAACCAAGAAGGTTTATGCAGGGGATCAAACTCGTGACCTTACGGTCTGCGCTCTACTGCTACACCAACTTGACTACCCTTGCGGGTTAAAAAATTTCTTACTTTACCTTTAATGAGATGGTCTATGGTCTATATGAAATTAAATCCAAAGAAGCTTACCGTAAAGATGAAGTTATAATTAGGAAGAAAACTTCATTAAAAAGGGATGAAATAATAAGTCTGGGCTAATCCAGTTTATGTTATCCTTTTTGTCTCAATTTATGCTATACTTTTCAAAATACACCTAGATAATAAGTCATCAATTCTGGTGAACTGGTGGCTCATTATATAGGTGTATTTTTCTTTTTCCGAGATTCAAACCGTATAAACTTTAATCAATATTTTAAGTTATATTTTTTCATCTAATTGATATGAGAAAAGTTGCAACTTATCGTACTTTTTGTGTGGTTTCAAAAATATTAATTTTAATCTTAAAATATTGATTTAATCTAGTCCAATTTAGCTCCAATTAGTCAAATTGATTCTTGAAATGCGAAAAGTATTACATAAATTGAGACATAAAGAGTATTATATTATCACATTGTAGAGGCGGATCCAGGATTTAAATTTTATGGGTTCAACCTTTTAAAATTCTAGTGTTGAGCCATTATATTTTAAAAGTTATGTGTTCATGTCTAATATTTATTGTAACTTTTATTAATTTGTACACATAAATTTATATTATGCGTCGAAAGTTAGGGGTTCAATTGAACCCTAGTTAGAATGCTACATACGCCCCTGGTCTATTGTACGTAGCATTATCCTGCATTTCTGCAAGAGGCTGTTTCCACGGTTTGAACCTGTGACCTCATGATCACATGGTATCAACTTTATCAGTTACTCCAAGACTATCTTACCAATTATATATATACACACTATAGTGTAAAAACATTTTACGCTATTAGGTTATATTACTTTTGATGGGATGAATTTGTGCGGGTCAGAATGACTTGAGTTGATAAAGTAATTTTTATGTGGCATCTTGTTTTTACACCGTTATTTAACATGTATCTACCTTTTTAATTTTTTGTACAGATACTCACTTCAGATATGTTGTGTCTGTAGTTAGGTTTGACAAAATCAAACTTCAGACAATGTCTGAAGTAATATATGGTTGAACTTCAGTCATTTTCGCATGAAGTTCAGACATAAATGGCTGGACTTTAGTTATTTGAGTCTCAAGTTCATGCACTAGCTTCAAGCAAAAATGACATTAATCATGACATCGATGAGCTTCAGCCACATATGGTTAAAGTTCAAACAAATTATTAAACTTTAGCTAAATGAAACTTCAGACACAATATACGAGACACTGTATATCTAAAGTTGTCCTGAAGTGGGTATGTGTAAAAAAAATTAAAAGCAAGCACATGTTAAAATGGCGGCATCAAAATCGGATATTTGTGCACTTTTCATGTTAATTATACGGCGGGTCATTAACCCGTTCAAACTTAAATAAATTGGATGAATCATATTTTTATGAGCTAATTTTGCTATCCCTACTTACAATTATATCGTAGAAATCAAAGAGAAATAGACAACTCACCGTTGAGGTTAGATTATTTTCTCGTTTAGTGCTCTTCTTCCCAGTAACAATGGAGTCGTTATTAGTTGATGAAAGGGGCATTATATCACCTTGCTTTAGATCTTGAGTAGACCAAGAAAAAATGGAGTTGTATGAATTTGGTAAGAATTCTAAATGGTATGTGTTTGAGTGATAATAAATAAGCTAGCTTTTGAGGTTGAGTTAGGCATATGATCCATTCTTTACCGTAACTAATTTACGTTAGATGAGATCAAATAAATTATGTTAGAATTACCATCTCATATGCAAAATAAGTTTAATTACAGAGTTCTTTTGTGAGAATTATTTTCCGTAAGACTATTGTTAAGCAAACCACAATTTTTCTCTTTCCTCAC
This sequence comes from Przewalskia tangutica, assembly GCA_029844215.1. Lineage (NCBI taxonomy): Eukaryota > Viridiplantae > Streptophyta > Magnoliopsida > Solanales > Solanaceae > Przewalskia > Przewalskia tangutica. The sequence continues at coordinate 7,550,093 of CM056718.1, read as the reverse complement.
AAGATTGTACAATAGAGTGCAAATAAAACTAGAATGTAAGATCATCAGGGGCGGTTAAATAGTAAGGCTAATAAAATTATAACCCAAATATTAAAGGTTCAAAAATATTAAGATATTATAAAATTATATATAACATAAAAAATTACTCCCTCCATTTTAATGTTTTTGTCTAATTTTGACTTGATACGGAGTTTAAAAAAATTAAGATTTTTAAAAAAAATTGTGGTCTGAAACTAAAAAATTTATAAGATACCAAAATTTTTTTTTTTTTTTTTGTTGACGAAGGAACCCGCAGCCGCTACTCTTTCGAGTGCGCACAGGGTAAACCTCGGACTGACGCAGTAGCCTGCAAACCACGTCAGCCATGTAAACCACACTTGGCAAGCCATGTATGACAGGCTCAACCAAGAAGGTTTATGCAGGGGATCGAACTCGTGACCTTGCGGTCCCGCGCTCTACTGCTACACCAACTTGGCTACCCTAATGTTCTTTAATCTCGTGGTCTTAAATATGTCACGTGAAAAGTTGAAATTAAAGGATTGTGAAAAAAGAAAGAGACATTCTTTTTTTAAGGGCCTAAAAAGAAAACTAAAATAAAGAAATTGAAAGAGATAGAATACTTTATATTATTAATAAAATTCAAAATTTTAATATTATTTTTTATTTGATCGAGGTTATTCAGATAAGTGAGTAAATTAATTACGATAATGTTCTCTCATTATATTAAATATCACATTTGCCTTCATATTCAATTCTAATTTTTTCTCCTCTACGCATACTTATTTCTTTTTCATATTTTTGACAATTTCAATTCGATTTCTCTGACGAATTAGCTATTTCATCTTGTCATGTTTGATTGATACATCAAGTTTTATGTGTTACATAATTTTTTAATTGAGAAATTTCCAAGATCAAGTAACGTAAGATACGAAACTTAGTGGATAACAAACTCGTTCATCTACCCTTCTCCATTTAATATCATGATTTTATAAATGGGAGAGTGTAACGACCCGATATGTCATTTTGAGTTATAGATCCATTTTTGCCTAAATGACCCTTCTCGTAGATTTAAAATGATATTTTTTTATCTGCGAAAATGAGTGGCACGCTGAGGTGATCGGGTGAGTTTCATATAATTTGTAATACAATAAGAAAATCCTTAAGTTATGAAACGGAAATGATTGTCCAAAGTCAACAACGGGGGTAAACGGGTCTTTTTCAAAATTTTGTCGATTCCATTAGGTTCGAAACGTGATTTATTATTTAATCGAGTCATTAGTTCGGGTCTCAAGATGTTCGGATGCATTTTGGGTCGTTCGTTGAGAAAATAGCTAAAGTAAGGTTTGGATTTGACCACGGTCAATACCGACTCAAGACGACATTTTTTGGGCATTTTGAGTGTGTGAGCAAGTTCGGAACATATTTTTATGATTGAAATGCATATTTGATTTGTGTCCAGGGGGTCTAAGATGATTTTCGAGTGTTCAATCCAAGTTTGGAGGACACCAGACCAGTTATGGGTTTCTCTATTGTGATCGTGAGGCCACGTGTTGCGATCGCGATGAGCCTCGTGGCCAAGGCCCGCGATTGTGTGGATCATGGATGCGACCGCGTAGAATAAGTTCATAGACTGGGCATAGATGATCCACGAGCTGAGGATGTCGCGATCGCGACGAAGGGTCACCTGGGTAGATTATTAATTTTCAATTACGGGATTGGACATTTCACTCCACCATTTGAGCTCTAGACCTCAAATTTGAGAGAGATTCTGAAAGGATTTTCAAGGTTCACCGCTGGGGTAAGATTCTAACCTTAATTCATTATTCCTTTCTATCTTAGATTCTTTCGAGGTTTATCATTTAAATTATGATTGGATGGTAGAGTTGGGACTAAAAGCCCTAAATTGAAATTAAGATTTTCTTCGAATTGAATGTTGGATTTAGTTCATAATTGGAATGTAGACTCCTTAGGCTATGTGTCACGACCCCTTTTAGGGTTTGTGGTGGCACCTATACTTTTTCGACCGGTAGGTGAATCACTTATCAATTAACCAACAAAATATAATAAGAAAAGTGGAATATAACAAAATACTTAGTAAAATTATCTAATCATACCAGAAATGCGAAAATAAGTCATACGACCCCCAAAATTTGGTCAATAATATTATAGCACTAAATCCGAATACAGAGTCTAATAGAAGAGTAATATAGTTTGAAATTCTAGAATGTCTCTCGAATAAGTAAAAGACAGAAGTAAAGATAGAAGCATCTAGAGCACTGGAAGTTCTCCCGCTCAGACTCATCCACGAAGTCCTGAACGGGTGGAAGACGCTATATTTGTATTAAAAAAATACAGCAAGTGTAGCATGAGTACACAACGTACCCCCGTAGGCATCATAGGCCGACAACAACGGAAGATACTTAACAGAAATAAATATCAAGTTGACTCTCAAATAATCATATACTAAATAGTTCAATAATCATATAAGTCACCTTTTTCACAAAAGAGTTCATTGAATCATATAAATCACCTTGTTCACATAAGAGTTCATGAATCATATCAGTCACCATATTTACAAAGGAGTTCAATAACCAATATCCCTAGTATTTTGAATCAAATAACCAAACATTTTATCAGGAAGTCATCCAAGTTTATTAACCATTCTAAACCACTTAACAATCAACAAGTAATCAGTGTATAAATGTATGTATGATATGAATGCAATGCACATGTCAGATACTTTCCATTTTCAGTATACATGCGTTCAAATTCTATAAATTGACTCATGTGAGGGACCTGCTCCGTCCATATATTCATCCAGAATTTCTTAACGGGTCTCAGCTCTTCGCTGTAATATTAATATCAATATCAATAACTTCTATCATCTTAATGTTTCCAACCATATCATAGAATAACTTACCATTCTCGGTCTCATTGGACCACATAATTCTCATAACACTTTCATATAAATATCATCAGAACCATGAGTGTATGAATGCAAATGAACGTACAAGGAAAGTAAATCAGATGTATGTGATGCAATCAAGTATAAGAGATGAATATCACGTGCTTTAAGAAATTTCATAACACGTAATTCCACCAAAATCAATTTATCATATCGAAAGCAATGTGATGAATAAACACAACAATATCAACAATCGCGATGATCCCACATAATGGTGAGAAGCCCAAATAACAACAGTCGAAATCAACTTAAGGCTGATTCCGCAAATCACTCATAATCACAGTTCAATATCGGTACCCACATAAGCGTTCATCACAACCACTAAGGTGGGACTCCCAAACACATCCAATACCCATTAATATTTATAACTAATACACATTTCTATCGAAGTTTACAAAGAGAAATCGTAGCCTACCTGTCGCGCCCGTTTTCGACCTCGGGGGTCTGAACGGTATCTGCAACGTTGCTCTTTAGCGCGGTTCCCCTGGATGGAGCAATAATGTGTTGTTTTGAGGAGTCGCCGCCTAATTATTTAAGTGAATTAGGACACTTGATTTATTGCAATAAAATACTGCAATCGATCTCCATTTAATGGTCTGCGAAATTAGTGAGATTCTGGATCAGGGTTCTTTATTATCCTAAAGGGAAGGGGTTAGGCACCCTTTAAGATCCGCTAACTTGCGGTTATTCGTTCAAACCTAGGTTAATTATTTATTGCCCTTTTTATTCTACCTATTCCAAGCATTTTAATAATTTATAATTAAAATGAAATGCAATACAAAAATAATAAAAGCTTAAAATTAAATGCGACACAAAAATAAAGCTCCGGGACATCTTTTAGCCCTTTTTAGGCCTTCTGCACAAGATAATCTCCTGCACTGCATAAACACTTAGTAAAAGTATTAATAGTAGAATAAATAATTTTAAAAGCAATGACAAGAATTAATAAGTAAAGCAAAATAAATAAATCCGTCTTTTGCACAGAGGAGGCCTTGGAAATCAGACGGAGATTCCTTCATCGGCCAATATTGTTAAAAGCAATAAAATAAATAAAACCTTCATATCCGCGCAAAACAATAATAGTTTTAAACACGGAGGGCTCAGATATAAAAAAATGTAAAGCGGGACAGCCTAAACAAGTGCGGCTGCGAGAATTCGCCCTGCCAGCGCATGTTGGTTATCCGTGTAAGTGAAAGAAATCATCCTTGCCCAGAAAGCTTCATTTATTTTATTTTCCGTCTTTGCAACTGTGGAGGCCTCAAAAATCGACGGATAACTTTTTCATCGGCCAAACAAGTGTAGCATCTTGTTCAAAAATCAGTAAAATACCCAATATTCAAATGCAAAAATTTGTTCCTTCAGTTTAATAAAATAAAAGCAAACTTGTCGAAACCAATCCGAAATTGCTAGAAAACCTGTAGCCAAATGACTGAAAATCAGTACCGAGAAATGACCAAAATCAGTGGCGAAATGACCCGAAAAATCAGTCCAGTGAACGGTAAAAATCAGTAGCAAAAATAGCCAAAAATCAGTCCGGAGACTGGCCAAAACCAACAGTCAAACAAGGCCAAAACCAATCAAAAAATGGTCAAAAAGAGTCGATTATGATAACTTGAAACAATCCAACCATCATATACAAATTTCAAATAACAAGAGTTATAGCTTAAACAATCCAATGCATATATCCCTATATGAGATTCACCAGCCTTCTTACTTAACTATATATGCTTTAAAGAAGTTTTAGATTATCAACTTGGGGCATTAAAATACTGAGATCACTTAGAGGTGGCTGAAACAAATTATAAATAAGCACATTATACTTTACTTTAAACTATACCTACTAGCTCTAGTCCTGATCAGCACAGAATAAGTCACAGAGATTTTAACACTACCATTTTAATATCATTTCAACATAACGAGTTCACACATAGCTTGAACATATTTTAGATTGTCATGACAACCATTCGGGTCAACTAGATCATGCCGTACAAGCAGATACTGGACTTACCAACTAAACTAACTTAAAATGATATCAACCATATAACTTAACCAACCTATGTTTGATTACAACGTGATCTATATTAACACAGAAACCTATTAAAGCCACCTAAATAGTTCACACAGGATTTAAAAAAAAATCTAAACTAACAGATTCCACCATCAAATTAACTACACACAACTTCTCATGACTGAAAAAACACGTTTTTAGCCTTATTTTGGGACTTAATCAACAATAAAAATAATCATGACATGTTATTAAGCTGGCTAAACATGGCCCCTGAACATCAATATATGTTTTCAAACCATTATCATGTCTCAAAGCAATTTGTATATAACTAGAACAACTTCCTAACTAACTCACAATCCACACAACATGCTTACATGATCAGAATACACATAATACAAATTACGAAAAATAAGAATTTTAACAAGAAATTAAAAGAAATTGGGGTTTACGGGGTGACAGTGGTGGTGGTGCTCGCTATGGGACTGCTCCAGTTCATCGGAGCGTGAAGCTCCTTGCCGGAGCAGTGGCGGCGACGGGAGTTGAGGTTATGGGTGAAGTGGGGTTCGTCGGGTGAGCAGTGGTGAGGTTCGCCGACGAGTCACTGGTTGTGACGGTGGTTCAGTGGGTAATGGTCGACGGGAAGGCAGGGAGAGAGGGTGAGGGAAAGGGGAGTGGGCTGCTGCGGCTGAAGTGTTCTGTGGGGGCTGATTTTTGTTGGGGGTTCGCCGGGATGGGGTTGACGGGAGAGGGGAGAGGAGTGAGGAAGATGGCTGCTAAGGTGAGAGAGTGTGAGGCGGCGGCGACGGGAACGGGTGAGAGAGGGAGCAGTGGTTTTTTTTCTTTTTTGTTGAAATGGAAAATGGGCTGCTGAGGAGAGAGTGGGGGGGGGGCTGGTTAAAAGTGTAAGGGATGAAGTGGGCGGCTGAGGGGAAAATCTCAGTGAAAGGGAGAGAGGAGAGTTATATGTGCTGAAGTGTGCCGCTCAAGCTTTATTGTAGGCTGTCCCTTTTAATAAGTGAAAGAGGTAGGGTAGGGGAATAGGGGGATGGGTTTGGTGTGCTGCAAAAGGTAAGAAAAGTATGGGTAGTGTGTTGAAAATGATAAAAGATATGATGGGACTAGGTTTGGTGTTTGGGAAAAAAAATAAAAAAAGGGTGTTGGATGAAATTAAAAAAAATAGTGTTGAATTGGACTGATTCAAATTGTGTCTTGGACCGGACTGGTTTGACAAAATGCAAAGCGGATTAATTATTTAAAAGAAGATTATTTAAAAGATGCAGGATTATTAAAATGCAAATGTTGACGCAATAATACTAAAACGCAATATTTAAGAAATGTTTAACGCCTGATTAAAAGTAAAAACGCGGTGCCAATTAATTATTTAAAAAGATGCAAATATTATTGAAATAAATGACTGTGTAATAATAATATAAACATAATATTAACAACGACATAATGCTTAAATTAAAAATAAAAGATGCAATGTCATTTTTGTGAAGAAATAAACATAGAATATTATGTAAAAAATATGCAAAATAACGATTAAAATGCGGTGTGCTAAAATACTTAAAATTGCACGAAATATACAAAAAACGGGTCAAAATTGACTGTCAACAACATGTCCCTCTTTGTACGGAGATGATGGAAGAGTCTTCGGACAAAGATGTTGACTTGTAGCCAATTTTGTCCTGTTTTATAAACTAGAACTCAAAAATAGGGATGATGCAGACCCAAAAATGTCCCAGTGTCAAATCATGATGACACTGGGTCGTTGTGATGCAAAAATAAAAAGCAAAGCAGACGCTGATTAAAAAATGTCTCAGTGTCGAAGTATGATTGACACTGGGTTGCAGGTGATGTGGTGCTGTAATAGACATGGTGTTTGTAGATGTTGATGGCGTCATTGCATAGACGCGATGCAGATGCTCGTCGTTGCAAAGACGAAACATAGATGCGATGCAGATGTTCGTCGTTGCATAGATGAAACATGAATGAAGCTGTTGTATAGGCTTTAATGAAATGGCGTCGTTGCATAGACGCGATGCAGATGCTCGTCGTTGCATAGACGAAACATAGATGAAGTCGTTGCATATGCTTAAATGAAATGGCGTCGTTGCATAGACGCGATGCAGATGCTCGTCGTTGCATAGACGAAACATTGATGAAGCCGTTGCATAGGCTTAAATGAAATGGAGTCGTTGCATAGACGCGATGCAGATGCTCGTCGTTGCATAGACGAAACATTGATGAAGCCGTTGCATAGGCTTAAATGAAATGGCGTCGTTGCATAGACGCGATGCAGATGCTCGTCGTTGCATAGACGAAACATGAATGAAGCTGTTGCATAGACTTAAATGAAATGACGTCGTTGCATAGACGCGATGCAGATGATCGTCGTTGCATAGACGAAACATAGATGAAGTCGTTGCATAGGCTTAAATGAAATTGCGTCGTTGCATAGACGCGATGCAGATGTTCGTCGTTGCATAGACGAAACATGAATGAAGCCGTTGCATAGGCTTAAATGAAATGGCGTCGTTGCATAGACGCGATGCAGATGCTCGTCGTTGCATAGACGAAACATGAATGAAGTCGTTGCATAGGCTTAAATGAAATGACGTCGTTGCATAGACGTGATGCAGATGTTCGTCGTTGCATAGACGAAACATGAATGAAGCCGTTGCATAGGCTTAAATGAAATGACGTCGTTGCATAGACGCGATGCAGATGTTCGTCGTTGCATAGACGAAACATGAATGAAGCAGTTGCATAGGCTTTTATGAAATGGCGTCGTTTTCGGACGCAATGCAGATGCTCGTCGTTGCATAGACGAAGCATGAATGAAGCCGTTGCATAGGCTTAAATGAAATGCATTGGTTTATGGGCGTACCTGCTTTGTGACCCGTCTGGGTTGAGATAGCGTCATTGCATAGACGTTGTGCGTTTGTGACCCGCATGGGCTTATTGTTGTGCTCCCGCATTTGCTGATATGAAGATCCTGCACTCAAAGAAAACTTGTGAGTTTTAGGAAATGAGTGGTTGATTAGCGTCGACTTTGTAGCTTTGGCCTTGACGCTTGCATGCTCAGACTGGTTTGACCTGTTTTTTTTTTCTATTGCCATTTTCTTGCAGTGAATTCTTAAAATGTCCCAGTTTCTGGTAATGAAGATGTTGAACTGAGTAAGGTTGCATCTTGACGCTATCAAGACGATTAGGTAAGCATTTTTTTTTATAATGAATGAAAAGATAATGCGAGAATATGGACAATGTGCAATTGAGTAGATGATAATGCAACCTTCAAATATGCCCCAGTCATGTGTAGGTAGTCATAGATGCAAAATATATGAGGATGCTAAACTCTCCAATGGACAAAATCGAGTCATGTGCAAAACAAGGAAGAAATATTTTTAATGGTGTGACCGAAGCCGATATGACTGTCTACGTATCCCGCCGAGGGAATCAGGTCACAGCGTAGTTCATGCTGCAAAATAAGGATTTTTTATGATTTTAAAATGATGCGGGACCGAAGCCTATGTGGCCGCCAACGTATCCCGCCGAGCGAATCAGGTCAAGACGTAGTTCGTGATGCAAAATAAGATTTTTTTATGATTTTTTTAAAATGATGCGGGACCGAAGCCGATGTGGCCGCCTACGTATCCCGCTGAGGGAATCAGGTCAAGACGTAGTTCGTGATGCAAAATAAGAATTTTTTATGATTTTTTTAAAATGATGCGGGACCGAAGCCGATGTGGCCGCCTACGTATCCTGCTGAGGGAATCAGGTCAAGACGTAGTTCGTGATGCAAAATAAGAATTTTTTTTTTATGATTTTAAAATGATGCGGGACCGAAGCCGATGTGGCCGCCTACGTATCCCGCTGAGGGAATCAGGTCAAGACGTAGTTCGAGCTGCAAAATAAGTTTTTTTTTTTTTTATGATTTTAAAATGATGCGGGACCGAAGCCGATGTGGCCGCCTACGTATCCCGCTGAGGGAATCAGGTCAAGACGTAGTTCGCGATGCAAAATAAGAATTTTTTATGATTTTAAAATGATGCGGGACCGAAGCCGATGTGGCCGCCTACGTATCCCGCTGAGGGAATCAGGTCAAGACGTAGTTCGTGATGCAAAATAAGGATTTTTTATGAAATATGCATTTTGTTGTTTTTTTTTTTTTTGAAAAATGGAAGATAACATTACGTTCTGACTTCAGTTGATACCAACAATTAGTATTGCGCGTAAGGATTTATTGACTCTGGTGTAATTCACACAGCTTCAGATAGTACCTCAGACATACCTGAGTGTCGACACACCTGCTTGCATCCAAGGTTTCAAACTACACGTGATCTCACGTTTCAAATGCCCTCACTGAAAGAAGGTCCCATTTCACACATATATTTCAGTATTTTGAATTTTGGGACGTTGAGAGAATTGCGCTCACACTCAAAAAGACGTTCAATGCATGCAATTGTGATACCATAGGCTTGGCCGTCATGTAAGTATCTACTAATGTGAGAACCCTCAGTATAAGATCATGTGAGGCTTGTCACGGGCTTGTAATGTAGGCTTGGGGAAAGGGAATGGATATCATTTGGATAAAAGTGACTAATCATTCCTCGAGAGTTGGACAACGTCCATGATTGATATTTGTGCGCTTTAATGCAGACTTACTTTTTTTTTGTCCCAGTTTTTCTGTACTGACTTCTATTGATCTTTCGTTTGGAGCCCGCTTTTTTCCAAATTTATTCTTGCATTCTTTCCTTCGGGGCTTTTGATTTCTTCTTTTGTGAGTCATCATTTGTGTTTTCTTTTTCCTTTTGGGACTTTGACAATTTTTGTCTTTGCAACCTTTGACGCAGAATTTTGTCAGCAACTTGCACATTTACAAAGCACTCAAGGAGGTCGGGCCAAAAGAGGGATAGTGCGTACGCACTCAGAAAGAGTATAGGTGTAATATGCGGTTTTAAAAAGAATAGGCTTTAGGCTCAAAAGGGGTGTACTACGGATAATGTTGTTTGGTAGGCTGAAAAGGCTCAAACGGGTCAAAGAAAGCCTACGATCATTTCTTACACCGAGTGTTACTCAGGATTTCGCCTCAACAAACATTCAAGCCAAGTTCTAGATCACAATGCAATGCAATTGAACTTATTCTAAAACTCACCACACAATGCACATGAAACAATGAGGTTGGTTTCGTTCTTATCTCGAAAGCATGCAAGACAATGTCATTACATAGGTGCGTGAGAGGTACCAAAGAATCTATGGTTTACCACGAAGTCCACTCATACTTATTGTTATTCGTTCTTTCCTATGCACACTCCTAACTGTGTTGGAATCAACCAGGTCAAACAATGATACTAAAAAAAAATGTTTTTTTTTGTATTTTTGGATAACATTTTTTGTATTTATGAACAAGATATATTTTTTTTTGTATTTTTTGAATAAATGGTACCGAACTCGAATAGGGCTGCCTACGTATCCCGCCGAGGGAATCAGGTGCGCGTAGTTCATTCAAATATGTTATAAAATGTATGCTTGGAAAATTTTTATCAATGAAAGGATAGCAATATAAAGCTGTGCAAAAGAAATGATTGTCCATTGTGGACGAATGCAAAGTAAAATGAATGCCCGAAAACATGATGAATGGGATGCATGAGTGAGAAATGCATTTTTTTTTTTTTTGGTTTTTATTTTTGTGGTGGTGTCGAACTCAAAATGAGTTGCCTACGTATCACACCGTGTGGTGAGAATCAGACACGCGTAGTTCGAAATAATTATGTTGTAAAATGCATGATATGAAAGAACTATGTAATTAACGCTAAACATATCAATTGAGTTTGCAAATATGAATAAAAATACAAAATATAAAAGAACTGAGAGCGATGTCTCGTTGAATCTGGTATAAACTGATTTCTATTAGTCAACATAACTAGCGCTCATTTTTGTGATAATTTTTTAACTTCCGGCGGCCCTAGGCTGCTTGCGAGGACGACCTTGCTGCAAAAATATGAGAAATATGTGAGTAGGAAAATGATAAAAATAATAAAAATGCAAAGGTGTGACAATATAGTCAAAGACTCCCCTGATTGGTTCGACCGGACTGGTGGTTGATGTTTCACAAAGTCCAAGTCGCGCTATTCAAGAGTGATTTACGCAGTAGAAGTCCTGATTGCAATGTGACAGCAAAAGTGCAAAAATGCAAATGCTCGAGCCCGGAATCACAAAAGAGCAATTATTGAATTAAATAATATGTACGGAGTTGCTAGCGGCAAACAATAATAAACAAAAAGCATGCAAATCAAGTGCGTGCCCTAATATGCTTGGGACCTCCCTTATGCCAGAGGTGAGACTAAACGCCAAATATGCGAGATTATGATAAATAGGTCCAAGCCGTTAAACTGTAATGTTTTGTTGGAAATGGCGACCAAATGACGGTGCACTTTTTCCAATTTCGGCGTGTCATGACCAGGCTTGGATCCGTCTATCATCATCACGCTACACATAGTATGCTAATGGGTCGTTGGGTTGTGAAACCCGTCGACAAGTTTGGTGGATTTCTAATTGTGGCGTTAATACCAAGGATTAACCCACCTAAGATTTATGCATGCATGACTTAATAAAAAGTTGTATAGCTCTATCTTAAGTTTTCTAAGATTTGGCTTACTAGACACAATGGTTCCCAAGCGGACTACTCGAGTGAGAAGGCTACGCGGCCACGGTTGACCAGGATTCTCCGCGCCATTACCAACTCTCCTAAATTTGGGTTTTGAAGAAAGAATTTTCCGATGCACTGCGCACCTCGCGTGTAGTGTGTGATAGTGTTAATTTTCCAGAATGGAGGAAATATGAGCGGAATGCCAGTTTAAGGAAAGCAATAAAATAATGTAGCAACTAAATTAGTTAATTACAAAATAAAAGCAAACAATATAAAATATTTACAACAAATATAAAAGCAAAAATAAAGTGCAATATTTAATTAACCTGAGTTTGCTATGATCAAGAACCTGATATCCCCAGTGGAGTCACCATGCTGTCGCGCCCGTTTTCGACCTCGGGGGTCTGAACGGTATCCGCAACGTTGCTCTTTGGCGCGGTTCCCCTGGATGGAGCAATAATGTGTTTTTTTGAGGAGTCGCCACCTAATTATTTAAGTGAATTATGACACTTGATTTATTGCAATAAAATACTGCAATCGATCTCCATTTAATGGTCTGCGAAATTAGTGAGATTCTGGATCAGGGTTCTTTATTATCCTAAAGGGAAGGGGTTAGGCACCCTTTAAGATCCGCTAACTTGCGGTTATTCGTTCAAACCTAGGTTAATTATTTATTGCCCTTTTTATTCTACCTATTCCAAGCATTTTAATAATTTATAATTAAAATGAAATGCAATACAAAAATAATAAAAGCTTAAAATTAAATGCGACACAAAAATAAAGCTCCGGGACATCTTTTAGCCCTTTTTAGGCCTTCTGCACAAGATAATCTCCGGGTACCTGCATAAACACTTAGTAAAAGTATTAATAGTAGAATAAATAATTTTAAAAGCAATGACAAGAATTAATAAGTAAAGCAAAATAAATAAATCCGTCTTTTGCACAGAGGAGACATTGGAAATCAGACGGAGATTCCTTCATCGGCCAATATTGTTAAAAGCAATAAAATAAATAAAACCTTCATATCCGCGCAAAACAATAATAGTTTTAAACACGGAGGGCTCAGATATAAAAAAATGTAAAACGGGACAGCCTAAACAAGTGCGGCTGCGAGAATTCGCCCTGCCAGCGCATGTTGGTTATCCGTGTAAGTGAAAGAAATCATCCTTGCCCAGAAAGCTTCATTTATTTTATTTTCCGTCTTTGCAACTGTGGAGGCCTCAAAAATCGACGGATAACTTTTTCATCGGCCAAACAAGTGTAGCATCTTGTTCAAAAATCAGTAAAATACCCAATATTCAAATGCAAAAATTTGTTCCTTCAGTTTAATAAAATAAAAGCAAACTTGTCGAAACCAATCCGAAATTGCTAGAAAACACAGAGCCAAACGATCAAAAATCGATCGAGAAATGACCAAAATCAGTGGCGAAATGACCCGAAAAATCAGTCCAGTGAACGGTAAAAATCAGTAGCAAAAATAGCCAAAAATCAGTCCGGAGACTGGCCAAAACCAACAGTCAAACAAGGCCAAAACCAATCAAAAAATGGTCAAAAAGAGTCGATTATGATAACTTGAAACAATCCAACCATCATATACAAATTTCAAATAACAAGAGTTATAGCTTAAACAATCCAATGCATATATCCCTATATGAGATTCACCAGCCTTCTTACTTAACTATATATGCTTTAAAGAAGTTTTAGATTATCAACTTGGGGCATTAAACTACTGAGATCACTTAGAGGTGGCTGAAACAAATTATAAATAAGCACATTATACTTTACTTTAAACTATACCTACTAGCTCTAGTCCTAATCAGCACAGAATAAGTCACAGAGATTTTAACACTACCATTTTAATATCATTTCAACATAACGAGTTCACACATAGCTTGAACATATTTTAGATTGTCATGACAACCATTCGGGTCAACTAGATCATGTCGTACAAGCAGATACTGGACTTACCAACTAAACTAACTTAAAATGATATCAACCATATAACTTAACCAACCTATGTTTGATTACAACATGATCTATATTAACACAGAAACCTATTAAAGCCACCTAAATAGTTCACACAGGATTTAAAAAAAAAATCTAAACTAACAGATTCCACCATCAAATTAACTACACACAACTTCTCATGACTGAAAAAAACACATTTTTAGCCTTATTTTGGGACTTAATCAACAATAAAAATAATCATGACATGTTATTAAGCTGGCTAAACATGGCCCCTGAACATCAATATATGTTTTCAAACCATTATCATGTCTCAAAGCAATTTGTATATAACTAGAACAACTTCCTAACTAACTCACAATCCACACAACATGCTTACATGATCAGAATACACATAATACAAATTACGAAAAATAAGAATTTTAACAAGAAATTAAAAGAAATTGGGGTTTACTGGTGTGTGATCGCTCAGCTTCATCGGAGCGTGAAACTCCTTGTCGGAGCAGTGGCGGCGACGGGAGTTGAGGTTATGGGTGAAGTGGGGTTCGTCGGGTGAGCAGTGGTGAGGTTCGCCGACGAGTCACTGGTTGTGACGGTGGTTCAGTGGGTAATGGTCGACGGGAAGGCAGGGAGAGAGGGTGAGGTAGAGAGGGTGAGGGAAAGGGGAGTGGGCTGCTGCGGCTGAAGTGTTCTGTGGGGGCTGATTTTTGTTGGGGGTTCGCCGGGATGGGGTTGACGGGAGAGGGGAGAGGAGTGAGGAAGATGGCTGCTAAGGTGAGAGAGTGTTCGCCGGAGCTCCAAGCTCCGGCGAAAGAGGCGGCGGCGACGGGAACAGGTGAGAGAGGGAGTAGTGGGTTTTTTTTTCTTTTTTGTTGAAATGGAAAATGGGCTGCTGAGGAGAGAGTGGGGGGGCTGGTTAAAAGTGTAAGGGCTGAAGTGGGCGGCTGAGGGGAAAATCTCAGTGAAAGGGAGAGAGGAGAGTTATATGTGATGAAGTGTGCCGCTCAAGCTTTATTGTAGGCTGTCCCTTTTAATAAGTGAAAGAGGTAGGGTAGGGGAATAGGGGGATGGGTTTGGTGTGCTGCAAAAGGTAAGAAAAGTATGGGTAGTGTGTTGAAAATGATAAAAGATATGATGGGACTAGGTTTGGTGTTTGGGAAAAAAAATAAAAAAAGGGTGTTGGATGAAATTAAAAAAAAATAGTGTTGAATTGGACTGATTCAAATTGTGTCTTGGACCGGACTGGTTTGACAAAATGCAAAGCGGGTTAATTATTTAAAAGAAAATTATTTAAAAGATGCAGGATTATTAAAATGCAAATGTTGACGCAATAATACTAAAACGCAATATTTAAGAAATGTTTAACGCCTGATTAAAAGTAAAAACGCGGTGCCAATTAATTATTTAAAAAGATGCAAATATTATTGAAATAAATGACTGTGTAATAATAATATAAACATAATATTAACAACGACATAATGCTTAAATTAAAAATAAAAGATGCAATGCCATTTTTGTGAAGAAATAAACATAGAATATTATGTAAAAATATGCAAAATAACGATTAAAATGCGGTGTGCTAAAATACTTAAAATTGCACGAAATATACAAAAAACGGGTCAAAATTGACTGTCAACACTACCTCAGCGCCGCGCAGGAGCCATGAACCATCAACCCTCAATGTAGGCCTTTACCTTTCGGAGCACCTCATAGTACTCGTAGTCTAACATATATATATTCTACGTTAATAATTAAGCTAACATCCATACAAAGACTTAGTCTTTCAACAATCTAAGATACATCCAAAATTGACCCCGGGCACACGGTATCAAAATCCGAACTTTATTATCCAAAAAGCATAATAACATACTAAATAATCATATTCTTAAGTTAATTTGAAAACTAAACCCAATTTGACCCCCGGATACCAGCAACATGGAAACTAATCGATTTTTCACCAAAAACTCGAAACACTTCTGGGACCCCCGGATACAAATCAGACATGCTACCCAAAGGTAATTAGTGTTACAAACTTGCTCGCGCCTCGAATTTCTCATACAATCGAGCTAAGACATATTATTCTACAGAATCACCCAAAATAACCAAATATCATAATTTGACAAATAAGGCCATAAAATACATTTGATTGCCTTGGGAAGAAGGACAATGACTCGACTAAGTCATAAATGACCCTCTGAAACTACCGGAAGTAACAGAACTCGAAAACAAACTCATATACTTGAAAGTCAACTTTGGGTCAAGTTTATCAATTAAAAATCTCTATTTTGGGTTTTTCTTTCGAAAATCACATAAAGGTGCCTCAGGATTCGTGTCACCCATCCCCGAGCATCACAAACTCCACATAGATTCTATAGAAAGGGTAATTTAGTCAAATAAGAGTCTTTAGCTAAAAATGACAAGACAATCGTTACATCATATACCAATTAAACAAACGTTCATCCTTGAACAAAGAGAAATGAAAAGGAGAAACGTACTGGATATAGTAAAAAGTTGGGGGTGTCGAATCCGTATATCAGTTTCTATCTCCCAAGTCGCCTAATCAACCGTTTGATGCTTCCATTGCACCTTCACAAAAGCAATCTCCTTAGATCAACTTTCTTATCTATTTATCCAAAATGGACACAGGTTCATCTTCGAACACCAAACTGTGATAAAGCAATACGGAGTCCCTCTAGATAATGTATGACTCATCGTCATGATACTTCTTCAGCATAGAATCATGGAAAATCGGAGGGACACCTGATAGACCTAGTGGCAGAGCAAACTCTAATGCCACCTCTTCAACCCTCTGAAGAATCTTAAAAGGTCTGATATACCTCAAACTCTACTTCTCTCTCTTGTCGAATCTCATCACACCTTTCATAGGAGAGACCTTCAATAGAACCCTGTCACCAATCATAAACTTCATATCTCGGACCTTCCGGTCTGCATACTCTTTCTTTCTACTCTGAACTGTTAGGAGCTTGTCCTAAATCACCTTCACCTTCTCTAAATAATCCCATAACAGGTCGGTACCCCAAGGTCTCACCTCGAATGCATCAAATCATCCAATCAGAAAGAAACACCTCCTACCATACAAAGCGTTAAATGGCCCCATATAAATGTTGGAGTGATAGATGTTGTTGTGTGCAAACTCTGCCAAAGGTAATAACTAGTCCCAATGACCACCGAAATCAATCATACAAGCTCGTAATATATCCTTCAAAATCTAAATGGTCCACTCGGACTGACCGTCCGTCCGATGGTGAACTGCGGTAATGAGATCCAATCGAGTACCAAACTCTTTTTGCAAAGTCTTCCAGAAATGAGAAGTAAACTGAGTACCCTGGTCTGAAATGATAGAAATAGATACCCCATGCAGATGAACAATCTCACGAATATAAATTTTCATCAACTTTTTAGAATTGTAAGTCATCTAGACCAGAATGAAATGCACTGACTTGGTCAACATATCAATAATGACCCAAATAGCATCAAACTTGCCTAAAGTCTTAGGCAACTCAATAATGAAATCCATACAAATCTGCTCTTATTTCCACTCGGGAATGGGCATCCTTTGAGACAAACCACCGGATCGCTGATGCTCATAAATTACCTGCTGAAAATTCAAACACCGAGATACAAACTCAACAATGTATTTCTTCATCCTACCCCACCAATAGTGTTACTTCAAATTGTTGACACCCAATTTTGTCCCATCTTTACTGAACATTTCATTTAGACCGTCATTTTATCTCCAATTAATTTTACTATGCTTCTCAGTCTTGAAAATCGTCGAAAAATAAGTAGTTTTAATATTCTTCACTAATTATCGCATAATTTTACAATATCGAGTATTACATTTTTTTTAATAATTAAAATATAAGCAAAATAATTTTAATATCTCGTCGTCAGTATTGATGATCGATTTTCTCTCAATATGTTCTTCAATTACTAAATTAATCATTTTTTATGAATATTATATTCAAAATTAAATATATATATTAAATCTTTTGTATCGTGTTTTATGCGTGTGCATTTTTAAATTAATTATGTTGAAGGAAGCATATTTTAATTAATTGAGAGATTTGGACTAATTATCTATTAGTCTCCCAACAATAAAACATTTATTTTCTACCCAATTCTCAAACCTTTAATTCCTAAACCCAGCAGCCCACAAACCTTTTCAGCCCATAACATTACCTTCAGCCTTTAATCCCAATTCCTCTCTAACTAAATAACACCCTAACTAAACACTCTTCATCCTTTTCCAGCCCAAACCTTTTAATTCCTAAACCCAGCAGCCCACAAACCTAATCAGCCCACCTAAATAACTACCCAGCCCACGACCCGTCGCCCCGCCCATGCCAATCAGCCCACCTTCTATTTCCCTTCTTCATCCCCAACATACCCCTAAAAAAATCACACTTCTCCATCGACGAACTCACCCCTGTGACCACCAGTCCGCCGCCACCTCTCCCCTTTACCCGCCGGACAAGCATCGCCGCCCTGCTACCCATCACCTCCCATCACCCATCCCGTCTCCCTTTTTCTGAGCCCTCTGAACCGCGAAAATGGTTTGATCCACTGAATCAGACTCTTCTCCCTTCGATTCAGTGGATAAAACACCGATTCAAGTTCGTTTAAGTTTCGACCCAAAGGGACAAACTCACGATCCGCCCAAACGGCTCTAAAGGGTGAAAAATCCGCCCTCATGATCTTATCAATCTCAGAGCCTTTCACCTTTTTCTTCAATTTGAATTTCAAACGGAAACCCCTCTATGGGTGACTATAAATCTGACCTCGAGTTCAGTTAAGGTCTCTTTTTTGAAGAGAGGATCGAATTTTTCTTGGTTCTGAGATTGAAAATCGAAGATTCTTTGTTTGTTTAAGGGGATTTTTCGGTTTTCAAGAAAACCAAGAACAAAAAATCCAAATTTTATTACTTAGGTTGTTGGAAATCAGAAAGGTAAATCTTTGTTTCTTTTACTCACAGTCTGAATCGAAAAAGCTACAAAAATCTTTAAACTTTCATTTCATCGCATAAACAAAAACAAAACAATTCTCTGAGGGAAATCAACGAGTCGAAACACGCCTCGGTTCGCTACCCGGAGAAGGTAAACTCGATTTCCTCTCGACCCTAGTTTATTCATGTGTTTTATATGCTTTTATGTTTTCTGTTGACTGTTCGTATGTAGCTAGGTTTGTTTATGTTACTGTTTCTATTAATGCTGAAGTGTAATGTCGGATTGGTCTGCGTTAATTTACCTAGGTCTGTATATGCTTATTAAATCACCAAATAGATTCATGTTTATTGTAATCATTTGCTAGAAGGAATATGATATCGATAATGAAGTGCTCCCATTGATGTTTGTTACAGTCTAATTGCTTGCTTACCTATCTTATTGGCCATTAATATTTGGACATGCTATGTTAGGTTCATATCCAATACTATGTGATAGGTGTTTATTATTTTTAATAATGGTTGCAGCACTGGTTCATATCCAGTTTTCAAATTTTCTTTTAAAATGACTACCTATTTATTTTGTCTGTCTTGGTATGATTTTTGTCCTCCTGATATCATGTAATATCCCTCAAGTCTGTTAGTTGCCAAATGTTATCTGAGCATGAAAGTGTCTCATGTCAGCATTATCTTGATCCTTGAATCATTCTATCTGTGAAGAGCATGGATACCCTGTCTGGGCAGTGTGTTTATCCATTAGTTGTGTATTTATCTACTTGGGGGTCATCATGTCAAATTTGTGAGTATAATGGGAGAAATCAGTCTATTTGTATTATGCCATTTCTGTGATATATCTCACCTGAAAATTTAGCAGTAAGCATATAAGATCTGTGTTTTGTAAGTCTGGGATTAAGAATGAACCTTGTATATTTGACTCCAAATTTATGTACAACCCTGTTCTGTTGGGTCTTTCAACTGATTTCTACCTCTGGATAGTTGCATGGTTTGCTTCCTTGGCTATGGTTTATTAGTTGATTGAGTTGCAACTTGTTTTATAACCACCCTAACTATGATATAGCCATGCTTGTTTATGTGGGATTTTGATTGACAACACAGTGTTGAATGACTGCTGATACATCTTTGTTTGTGACTATGTCTTTTTCATATATATCATCATATCATGTCTTGCAAACTAGGCCCAGTGACATTCAAAATCATGCCATACTTCTTCCTCAGGGATCTAAACCTATTGAATGTTTTGTTGTACCTAGGATAATATCTCTTATATGGTTCTACTTGGCCCTTCATAGTCGTATTTGTCCATAACTGGGCTTCACCCTCCTATGAAATCTAGGCAAGTGTTGTATATTCGTGACATATTTCAAAAACATATAGAATCTTATATATGTCAATTATGTTTTAAGTTAAACTCTGTTTTGGCATTCTGAGTAATAGGTATTTCCCTTCTCCCTATTTATCAAAACTGAACTAGTCCATTGCCTGTTTATTTTGTTGACATTATGAATGATTTTTTTTTAATATGTCCCTACGTCTGCACCTCCTTTCGTTTGCGAATAGAAATTATATATCATCTTCTTCCCAATCTAAGATTATCTACTTAGGAATATATCGGCCATAAATCTAGAATACCATCACCATATACAGTGGTATACCTGTGATATATTCAATTACATTATGCACATTTTTAAATATTCCTTGTATATCAGTCCCTCTATATCTCCCTCGGCGTAAATACGGATTTACATATGTATGAATATGAATATTTGTTAACTGGGCCAATCATGGATCGATTTATTCTTCTTAAAATCTGAAATTTCGCATAAGTTTGGGCCTGTTCTTATGTTGTTAAATACTTGAGGCCCATTGTTTGATTAAATCATGTGAAAATTGGTTCGGGCCTGTCCTTCTGTTTTGTTCTTTTAAAATATGAAAAGGAAATTTGTGTTTTGGGTCTGCCCTCTTTGCTCTTCCCTTTTACGAAAATCTAAAAAATAATTATCAAGTTTGGGCCCGTTTTATATATTTTTATGTACTCCTTGGGACCCGGTTCTAATTTAAAGATGAAATGGGTATCAATTGAGCACATATTCTTATATTCTCCTCCTAAAAAGAATCTGAAAAGAGGTACTTTTGGGCCAACTTCATGCTTCTGCATATTGTTCACATCTATGGAGTATGGACTAATATAGGAGGATTAAACAACGTCGATATTACTTGCTTGACCTAGCCCTTTAGTTTGGACCGTATAAGTCAAACCAAAATTAGATAACATACATATTTAAACTAATATGAGTTATTTTATATATGTTGTATTGTTGATAAGGTTTGGAATATATACTAATCCTTTTCTTTTCTTTGTTTACATGAAATGCCTCGGGAGCAACGAAGAGTCTCGTTATGAGACTCAATGCAACCATGACGAAATGAAGATCCGCATCCATGTCCTTTGCATTCCCGACTTCAGAAATCTCAAAACAAATAGGGCGGGATGACATCGTCACTCGCTTTAGTCGCTTTAATTCTTTAAATTCCGTCATCTTTATTTGTCGTCTTGTTATTTTATTATGTAACCATGTATAATTATTGAAATGCTTAGAATAGTTAGGCCTAGATTAACAATTAAAAAGGGGGTAGTTCTAAAATCGGAAACCCAACGCTAGATTATTTTAGGCTCGTTATGCATGTCTAAGCTTTCAAAACAATTTGGTCACCTTTTATTTGTATGATTAATCATAGAAAAAAAATAAGGTTTTACTTTTACCTAATTTGCTAAAAAATAAACTTTCACAAAAAAAAATCATCTCTTGGCATTATAAATAAAATTGTTTTCTCTTTACTTTCAATTGCCAAAACATAAGTATTTTACAAACAAATAAAAATAAATATTTTTACCTATATATGTATTTTATAAACAAGTCTTACAACTCTTTTATGTTGTAAAAAATACATCTTTTTGTTATTAAATACTTGCAACGTTTTTTTGTTTAACATTTATAAAAGATTACATGTTAGCACAATAATATTAAACCTAAGTTTGAACGGATAACCGCAAGTTAGCGGATCTTAGAGGGTGCCTAACCCCTTCCCTCTAGATTAATAAAGAACCCTTACCCAGAATCTCACATAGCTTTCGCAGACCTTTAAAATGGAGATCATTTGTAGTATTTTATGCTACATTTTTTAGTGTCCTAATTCACTATAATAATTAGGTGGCGACTCCTTAAAAATGCATTTAGGAATCCAACCATGCGTAGCAGTAATCCCGTTTCCGACTCCGGTTGAAATGGGGTGTTACAGCATGGCGACTCCGCTGGGGATATTAGGTTCTTAACCACAACAAACATAGGTTAATTTATTGTGCTTTATTTTCTTTATTTTGCTTAAATTGCTTCCTTTATGTTTTACACTTATTTGCTTTTATTGTTTTGCCTAAATTATTCTGCTTTACATATAAATATTTGCATATTGTATTAAACTGCTATTTGTTACCGCTTTCCTTAAATTGACATTCCGCTCATATTTCTTCCACTCTGGAAAATTCACACAATCACACACTACATGCGAGGTGCGCTTGGTGCATCAGCAAAATTCCTTCTTCAAAACCCAAATTTAGGAGAGTTGGTAATAGACGCGGAGAATCCGGTCCAACCGGTGGCCGCGTAGCCTTCTCACTCGAGTAGTCCGCTCGGGAACCTTGTGTCTAGTGAAGCCAAATCTTAGAAACTTAGGATAGAGCTATACCACCCTTTATTTTTAAGTCATGCATGCATTTATCTTAGGTGGGTTGATCCCTGGTATCGACGCCACAATTAGGAAAACACCAAAACTTGTCGACGGGTTTCTCAACCCAACGACCAATCAGCATACTATGTGTAGCGTGACAATGATAGACAAATCCAAACCTAATCATGACATGCCAAAATTGGGAAAAGTGCACCGTCATTTGGTCGCCATTTCCAACAAAAGCATTACAGTTGGGCGACTTGGACAAATCCATCATAACCTCGCATATTTGACGTTTAGGCCTACCTCTGGCATAAAGAGGTCCCAAACATGTTAGAGCACGCACTTGATTTGCAATTTGCTTATTGTTATGTATTGCCTGCAATTCTTTGCATATTATACTAACTTGGTTTGCTTCATTTATTAGAAGGTTATTTTGCTTAGCATATCCCCAAAAGGTTGATTCGTGTTGACTGGTAGAAGCACAATCATCCAACAAATGACCAATTCAGAGGCACCAGAACGAAACAACTTAGGACTCGTCCCCGTTCCTGTAGAGGATGCAGAGGCGTTAGAAAGGAGAAACACCAATGATCAAAACCTCGCCAAACTATTGCAGCAAATTGAAATCATGCAAGCCGAAATAGAAAGGCTCAAATATCACAAACATGTCTATTAGTTTGAATGCACCACTCCTGCAGAGCAAGAGACAAATGCAATCATGTCACAAACCTCGAGCTTCCACTTCCCAAAACTCCCGCAAAGACCGCAACATACCATTTCATACCAAAATGTCACTCGCGGTCAATTTGCAAACCGACCTCCAAAATGATCCGTTTATTACATACACATCTTATCCTCCACTTACCTATATCTCCCCACTCAGTCCAAATTGCCAGGCCACCCAATACGAGCAGAGGACACACATCACTGGTCCTAACAAACAATATGGGGGATTAACACATCCGACCGAAAGCCAACCATTTATTATGCATGCATCCTCTCAAGAGACAGATCAATACAAGGAAATGGGCGGCACTCGAGCAGGCCGATGAAAATATGGCAAAAGAAATCGTAGTTTGAAAGAGGCATTTAGAAGCATTCAGATGAACAAGGGGGAGACAGGTTTAGAATATGAAAACTTATGTATGCACCCCGATGTTGAATTACCTATGGGATACAAGGTGCCCAAATTTGACATGTTCGATGGAAAGGGGAATCCTCGAGCTCATCTAAGGTCATATTGTGATAAATTGATTGGAGTTGGGAAAAATCAAGCAATCATCATGAAATTATTCATCAGGAGTCTAACCGGCGAGGCGCTGGACTGGTACACATGCCAAGACCCTCGAAAATGGGACGGTTGGAATGCCATGGCACAAGATTTCATGGATAGATTCAGATTCAACACTGACACCGTACTGGATAGATTTTATCTTATGAAACTTGAAAAGAAATCCACAGAAACTTTCAGGGAATACGCCCTGAGGTGGCGGTCAGAAGCAGCAAAGGTCCAACCTCCAATGGCAGAGAGCGAAATGACCACCTTGTTGTGCGATCATTAAAAGACGCGACGTATTATGAAAAGATGATCGTGTAATTGGGAAGTTTTGCGAAGTCGAGAATGGGCGACTTCGTGGAAGAAGGCATTAAGACAGGCAGGATTACAAACTTGACAGCCCTACAAGCAACTAGCAGAGCAATGCAGTCAGATTCCATAGGAGGTACCTCACAGAGGAAAAGGGATGCATCACCCTCTGTCATGGTCATTCGGGAACATAGGCCAGAACAACTTCCGGTGTATCAAAGCCCACCGCGTTCTTACTATAACCAAAACACTCAAATCCACGGTCATACTATCGGATGCGCTACCCATATCTTTTACCATACCCAACAAGCATATCCAAATACTCACCACAATCACGAACGTACGCAAGCGGACCCAAACCCGCATAAATCGAAAGAAAGCCAACGAACCTATACACCTTTAGCGAACTATAGCCCAAGTGTATGAAAAGCGGCGCGAGAATACTCGGCCAATTCCCGAAATACCCGGGCCTATATCCCGAGGGCACGATGAAACCAAACATTGTGCATACCACTCCGGTGTCGAGGGGCACGACATCGCAAATTGTTATACACTCAAGGACAAAATAGAGGAGTTAATCGAAGAGGGAGTCATTCAGCTGAAAGATGCCCCTCTCAGGGTAAACAATAACCTTATTCCCGGCTATGAAGATGCCCATGTGAGCATGATAGCTAAAGATGGAGAAAACAGTCTGGAAGGGACTATTACGCCAGCCCGAAAAGGGAAGAAAATTGAATCATCGACCAACCGTCAGAGAAGAGGAGGTGCTCCTTGCCGGAGATTGTTTAACTGATGAATAAGTCATTTGTTTAGTTGTGTCTTTGCAGAGATGATCCTCGAAGACTCGACCATTGAAGACTCGGAAGCGAAGACAAGTGGACTCGTGCCCTCGCCCGCCGTAAGTCGGAAATAGTTAGTTTAATATATTTTGCCCTTTATATGCATTGGAACTACGTTTGACCTGATTCCCTTGGCGGATACGTAGGAGGCGTCTCGAGCGGTCCGCCTTTAGAAATTTTAATTTCACCCAATTTCGCTTGTAATGAACTACGTCATGACTGATTCCCTCGTGGGGATCGTGGCGGCCTAAATCGGCCGGTCACACGTTAGGAAACTTTCCCTTTATTTTGAATCATAAAGCGAGAATACACACCACTTTTAGGCCAAGCGTCATTCGCACATTCAAAGCGGGACAAGGTAGGAACGAGCGGGGTTATGAGTCGAGCAAAGCGGACGTCCGAGCATCAAAGTCAAAACTACAAAGTCAATGCGAATCAACCACCCCGCCGAACTCACAAATTTTCTTTGGCGCGGTTTCTTCATATTAGCGAAGCGTGACGGACATACATCAACAATCAAATCCATGACAAAGTCTAGCGCATCAGCTCGGACCTAGAGTCAAATTGCAGGTCATGCAGTGCACAAACGCACAACGAAGACATCATGACAATCCATATGGTTCACAAAAATGCATTACAACAACATCTCAAAGATTCACATCATCGACATATCGGGGCGACATCCCACCCATAGAATTACACCTCTGTATATATTTATCATTTCGTTTAAGCGGTATACACTAATTTTTCTCAAGCTTAGCTTGCGGGAGCATTTATTCTCTGAGAACGGTATCAATGACATCCTTTATTACGTCTATTCAACGACGTTCATCTTATTACGTCCACATAACGGCGTCCTCCTATTTTCGGCTATCAATGACATCATTTGTTACGTCTATTCAACGACGTTCATCTTATTACGTCCACACAACGACGTCCTCCTATTACGTCTATCCAACGACGTTATTTCTTATTACGTCCACACAACGACGTCCTCCTATTTTCGGCTATCAATGACATCATTTGTTACGTCTATTCAACGACGTTCATCTTATTACGTCCACACAACGACGTCCTCCTATTACGTCTATCCAACGACGTTATTTCTTATTACGTCCACACAACGACGTCCTCCTATTACGGCTATCAATGACATCCTTTATTACGTCTATTCAACGATGTTCATCTTATTGCGTCCATACAACGACGTTTCTCTTATTACGTCTATTCAACGACGACCATCTTATTGCGTCCACATAATGACGTCCTCTTATTCCGTCTATCAACGACGTCTTATTATGGTCGCACGCGGCGTTAGCTCAATTACATCTATCAGCGGCGTCCATCTTATTACGCTATGCAGCGGCCTTATCTATATTTCGTCTAAACAACGGCGACCCATATATCGCGTCCACTCGGCGACGCAATCTTATTCGTCATCGGCGGCGACATATCTATATCGCGGTGCGCATCATCTTATCGCGCTAAGCACCGTGTCATCTTCATCACAATCGGCCGTAAGGCGCTAAGTCCAAAACGGCGCCAAGTCCGAAAGCGACGCCACGTCCAAAAGCGCTAAGTCTGAAAGCGACACCACGTCAAAGCGGCGTCGAGTCAAAACGACTCGGTCAGAAAGCGACTCGCGTCAAAGCGACGCCACGTCCAAAAGCGACGCCAAAGTCCGAAAGCGGCGCCACGTCAAGCGACGCTAAGTCGAAAGCGACACCACGTCCGCGACGCCGGTCAGCGACTCGGTCGAAAGCGACTCACGTCCAAAGCGACGCCCCGTCAGAAAATGACGCCACGTCCAAAACGACGCTAAGTCAAAACGACGCCACGTCCAAAGCGGCCAAGTCAAAACGACGCCACGCGCGTCAAAAACGACGCTAAGTCAGAAAGCGACGTCGAGTCGGAAACGACTCGGTCCGAAACGACTCCACGTCCGAAACGACGTCAAGTCCGAAAGCACGCCACGTCCAAACAGCGCCAAGTCCTAAAATGGCGCCACGTCCGGCACGCGTCATATATCATCTACGCAAGGACACTTTCTCTAAAAAAAAATGCATTCTTGTTCATGTTTTATTACTCGTCTTAGATTATGCACTAACTCTTTCTTGAGCCTTAGTCTACGAGGCGATTGGAATAAGGACAACATATCCGCATTCACCGTCATGAACGTCGGTGCAAAGCGAAAATCACGACATTTGCGTGATCGCATTTTTCGCAAGATAGCATTTTCTACTCGCACAGTTACATTGCTTATAAATTCATGCGTTATCATTTGCCTTAACAGTTATGCACTAACCGTTTGTTTAAGTCTTAGCATACAGGAACAGGAGCACAACGTGGAACTACCTCTTACGGCGAACCGAAGCAATTTGTACCTCGAATGTCGATCCGCTCTCCTCCAGCATCCTGCAACGCCAATGACTCCAGGGTCATCATAATTCGACACTGGGACAAATTTTAAATCTGCTCCCGCTTTGGTTTTAATTTTCTAGCGTCACAGAACCCAGTGTCATCATAATTCGACACTGGGACAAATTTTTAAATCAGCATCCGCCCTGCTTTAATTTTTCAGCATCACAGCAACCCAGTGTCATCATAACTCGACACTGGGACAAATTTTTAAATCAGCATCCGCCCTGCTTTAATTTTTCAGCATCACAGCAACCCAGTGTCATCATAATTCGACACTGGGACAAATTTTGAATCTACGTTCGTCCGCCTTAAATTTTTCAGCATCACCATGGTATCCCAGCGTCGTCATAACTCGACACTGGGACAAAATTTTGAATTTTGCGTCAGTCTCGTCTTAATCGCCCAACATTTTTAATTCTAAGGATCGAGACTAAATTGGCTTTAGGTCAACGTCTTTGTCCGAAGATTCTTACATCATCTCCATACAAAGAGGGACAAGCTGTTGACACCCAATTTTGTCCCATCTTTACTGAACATTTCATTTAGACCGTCATTTTATCTCCAATTAATTTTACTATGCTTCTCAGTCTTGAAAATCGTCGAAAAATAAGTAGTTTTAATATTCTTCACTAATTATCGCATAATTTTACAATATCGAGTATTACATTTTTTTTTAATAATTAAAATATAAGCAAAATAATTTTAATATCTCGTCGTCAGTATTGATGATCGATTTTCTCTCAATATGTTCTTCAATTACTAAATTAATCATTTTTTATGAATATTATATTCAAAATTAAATATATATATTAAATCTTTTGTATCGTGTTTTATGCGTGTGCATTTTTAAATTAATTATGTTGAAGGAAGCATATTTTAATTAATTGAGAGATTTGGACTAATTATCTATTAGTCTCCCAACAATAAAACATTTATTTTCTACCCAATTCTCAAACCTTTAATTCCTAAACCCAGCAACCCACAAACCTTTTCAGCCCATAACATTACCTTCAGCCTTTAATCCCAATTCCTCTCTAACTAAATAACACCCTAACTAAACACTCTTCATCCTTTTCCAGCCCAAACCTTTTAATTCCTAAACCCAGCAGCCCACAAACCTAATCAGCCCACCTAAATAACTACCCAGCCCACGACCCGTCGCCCCGCCCATGCACATCAGCCCACCTTCTATTTCCCTTCTTCATCCCCAACATACCCCTAAAAAAAAAAAAATCTCTGAAGACCCCCCCTCCATCGACGAACTCACCCCTGTGACCACCAGTCCGCCGCCACCTCTCCCCTTTACCCGCCGGACAAGCATCGCCGCCCTGCTACCCATCACCTCCCATCACCCATCCCGTCTCCCTTTTACGAGCCCTGCGACCGCGAAAATGGTTTGATCCACTGAATCAGACTCTTCTCCCTTCGATTCAGTGGATAAAACACCGATTCAAGTTCGTTTAAGTTTCGACCCAAAGGGACAAACTCATGCATCTGCCCAAACGGCTCTAAAGGGCTGAAAAATCCGTCCCCTCATGATCTTATCAATCTCAGAGCCTTTCACCTTTTTCTTCAATTTGAATTTCAAACGGAAACCCCTCTATGGGTGACTATAAATACAGCCTCGAGTTTGTGTTTAAGGGTCTCTCTTTTTTGAAGAGAGGATCGAATTTTTCTTGGTTCTGAGATTGAAAATCGAAGATTCTTTGTTTGTTTAAGGGGATTTTTCGGTTTTCAAGAAAACCAAGAACAAAAAATCCAAATTTTATTACTTAGGTTGTTGGAAATCAGAAAGGTAAATCTTTGTTTCTTTTTACTCCCAGTCCGAATCGGAAAAGCCACAAAAACCTTTAAACTCTCATTTCATCGCATAAACAAAAACAAAACAATTCTCTGAGCAGAATCGACGAGTCGAAACACGCCTCGGTTCGCTACCCGGAGAAGGTAAACTCGATTTCCTCTCGACCCTAGTTTATTCATGTGTTTTATATGCTTTTATGTTTTCTGTTGACTGTTCGTATGTAGCTAGGTTTGTTTATGTTACTGTTTCTATTAATGCTGAAGTGTAATGTCGGATTGGTCTGCGTTAATTTACCTAGGTCTGTATATGCTTATTAAATCACCAAATAGATTCATGTTTATTGTAATCATTTGCTAGAAGGAATATGATATCGATAATGAAGTGCTCCCATTGATGTCTGTTACAGTCTAATTGCTTGCTTACCTATCTTATTGGCCATTAATATTTGGACATGCTATGTTAGGTTCATATCCAATACTATGTGATAGGTGTTTATTATTTTTAATAATGGTTGCAGCACTGGTTCATATCCAGTTTTCAAATTTTCTTTTAAAATGACTACCTATTTATTTTGTCTGTCTTGGTATGATTTTTGTCCTCCTGATATCATGTAATATCCCTCAAGTCTGTTAGTTGCCAAATGTTATCTGAGCATGAAAGTGTCTCATGTCAGCATTATCTTGATCCCTGAATCATTCTATCTGTGAAGAGCATGGATACCCTGTCTGGGCAGTGTGTTTATCCATTAGTTGTGTATTTATCTACTTGGGGGTCATCATGTCAAATTTGTGAGTATAATGGGAGAAATCAGTCTATTTGTATTATGCCATTTCTGTGATATATCTCACCTGAAAATTTAGCAGTAAGCATATAAGATCTGTGTTTTGTAAGTCTGGGATTAAGAATGAACCTTGTATATTTGACTCCAAATTTATGTACAACCCTGTTCTGTTGGGTCTTTCAACTGATTTCTACCTCTGGATAGTTGCATGGTTTGCTTCCTTGGCTATGGTTTATTAGTTGATTGAGTTGCAACTTGTTTTATAACCACCCTAACTATGATATAGCCATGCTTGTTTATGTGGGATTTTGATTGACAACACAGTGTTGAATGACTGCTGATACATCTTTGTTTGTGACTATGCCTTTTTCATATATATCATCATATCATGTCTTGCAAACTAGGCCCAGTGACATTCAAAATCATGCCATACTTCTTCCTCAGGGATCTAAACCTATTGAATGTTTTGTTGTACCTAGGATAATATCTCTTATATGGTTCTACTTGGCCCTTCATAGTCGTATTTGTCCATAACTGGGCTTCACCCTCCTATGAAATCTAGGCAAGTGTTGTATATTCGTGACATATTTCAAAACATATAGAATCTTATATATGTCAATTATGTTTTAAGTTAAACTCTGTTTTGGCATTCTGAGTAATAGGTATTTCCCTTCTCCCTATTTATCAAAACTGAACTAGTCCATTTCCTGTTTATTTTGTTGACATTATGAATGATTTTTTTTTGAATATGTCCCTACGTCTGCACCTCCTTTCGTTTGCGAATAGAAATTATATATCATCTTCTTCCCAATCTAAGATTATCTACTTAGGAATATATCGGCCATAAATCTAGAATACCATCACCATATACAGTGGTATACCTGTGATATATTCAATTACATTATGCACATTTTTAAATATTCCTTGTATATCAGTCCCTCTATATCTCCCTCGGCGTAAATACGGATTTACATATGTATGAATATGAATATTTGTTAACTGGGCCAATCATGGATCGATTTATTCTTCTTAAAATCTGAAATTTCGCATAAGTTTGGGCCTGTTCTTATGTTGTTAAATACTTGAGGCCCACTGTTTGATTAAATCATGTGAAAATTGGTTCGGGCCTGTCCTTCTGTTTTGTTCTTTTAAAATATGAAAAGGAAATTTGTGTTTTGGGTCTGCCCTCTTTGCTCTTCCCTTTTACGAAAATCTAAAAAATAATTATCAAGTTTGGGCCCGTTTTATATATTTTTATGTACTCCTTGGGACCCGGTTCTAATTTAAAGATGAAATGGGTATCAATTGAGCACATATTCTTATATTCTCCTCCTAAAAAGAATCTGAAAAGAGGTACTTTTGGGCCAACTTCATGCTTCTGCATATTGTTCACATCTATGGAGTATGGACTAATATAGGAGGATTAAACAACGTCGATATTACTTGCTTGACCTAGCCCTTTAGTTTGGACCGTATAAGTCAAACCAAAATTAGATAACATACATATTTAAACTAATATGAGTTATTTTATATATGTTGTATTGTTGATAAGGTTTGGAATATATACTAATCCTTTTCTTTTCTTTGTTTACATGAAATGCCTCGGGAGCAACGAAGAGTCTCGTTATGAGACTCAATGCAACCATGACGAAATGAAGATCCGCATCCATGTCCTTTGCATTCCCGACTTCAGAAATCTCAAAACAAATAGGGCGGGATGACATCGTCACTCGCTTTAGTCGCTTTAATTCTTTAAATTCCGTCATCTTTATTTGTCGTCTTGTTATTTTATTATGTAACCATGTATAATTATTGAAATGCTTAGAATAGTTAGGCCTAGATTAACAATTAAAAAAGGGGGTAGTTCTAAAATCGGAAACCCAACGCTAGATTATTTTAGGCTCGTTATGCATGTCTAAGCTTTCAAAACAATTTGGTCACCTTTTATTTGTATGATTAATCATAGAAAAAAAAATAAGGTTTTACTTTTACCTAATTTGCTAAAAAATAAACTTTCACAAAAAAAAATCATCTCTTGGCTGTTATACCTCGTGGTTCAGGCCGTGCGTATGGGGCCATGCGGAAGGAGTTAGGACTCGAAATCAGAAAACTTCGGTCAGGGGCCTCAGCGTATGGCCGGGCGTGGCATGGCGCCAAGAAAGAATCAGGCATGGCCTCGGAAATCACGGCGCCTAAAGTTCAAGTGTCCGCGGGAGTGCCGCGCCGCCCAGGAACGAGGCGCCGAGGCGAATTTGGGAAAAAAACTTAGAAAGTCTGATTTTTGTTTTAAAAGAGGCCATGGGAGGGTGACAAGTGTCCCCCCATCCGATTTTACGCTCATGCATTATATTGACCAAGGCTTGGTCATTTCATTCAACTTTTCATCTTTACACTCCATCTCTCTCTAAATTAAAAAGCTCATCCTTCTCTCTAAATTCCCAAGAGGAATTCTAGCCTAAGGGAAAATCTGAAAAGTGTAATAGGAAGGAAAGGTTATTACAAGCTTGTGAAGACTATTGTGGTGGTGTTCTTGGAGAAAAGGCTAGCAGGGTGTTGGAATAAGTTTGGCTAAAACTTGAGGTAACATTTCTTCTCTTGTAGTTGGTTTTGGGTGTTGCATGTTTAATAGGAAGAACTTGTAGTTGGAAAATGCACTTAGAGTAGTTGCATGTAAGAAATGGGGTTGATTATGAAAGAATTGGTTAGGGGGATATTATGAGCATGTTGTTGCCTAAATACTACATTAGACTTGTTGGGTTAGTTGTTGTAACTTGTGGGGCTGAATTTTACACACCAAAGTTTAGGTGTGTAATCCCCTTGGTGTTGGTTGGTTGTTGAGCCTTAAACATGGCATTTGAGCGTTAAAAATCGACCTTGGAAAAGGTGGCAAAGTATGTAGAAACAAAGGAACGCCCGATTTTCCGTAGGAAATTGGTGACTTTAACTTGGAAAAATTCTGCATTATAATTAGAGCTTGATAAGCGTGTTGTGGTCATTTTAGGTTGACATACTACGTGCGGTAAATTGGACTTAGCTTGTGGATTGGAAGAGGTATGTGGAGCTTTCCTATCTCTTGAGCATGATTAGTTGTACCTATGTAGTGCGGTAGGCGTCTGAGATTTGGAAATCTTCGCTTGTTATAAGTATTTGATACTTGCTTCGTTTTAAAAGAAAAGTATAAAAATCCCTTGGACTTAAGGGAATGTGTTTTACTATTGTTTAACTCTAATATAACGGCTTTATGGGGAGTTGGTTATATTAGTTTGTGAAAGTTTAATGGAGAAAGGTTTTGATGATTTGAACTTATGGAAGGAAAATGGTTTTAAGGCATGAATTGCCTAAGGTTTTACAAGAAATGAAGTCACTTAATTTAGAAGCTTGAGATAGTTTTAAAAGGAAATGTGACTTGCTTTGAAAAGAAATCGTAACTTGATACTATGGTGATTAGTATCTTGGAATTTTTGTATAAAAGAGTTATTTCTTAAAAGGTTAAGGTACATGATACTTGGGTTAAATTCGGATTTTTTTACTAAAAGACATGATCGTGCCTTAGGTATACTAAAATGAGAGGATGTATTAATACTATTAATAAGAAGTTAGGTGATTCTTAACTTGCTTAAGTTATGATAGGCCGGTAGTGCTTATGTTGTGATGTGATAGGCCGGTAGTGCTTATGTTATGTTTAATAGCGGATGAGCTATGTTATATATATATTTATATTATTACGGGTAAACCGGGTTATTATTTATGCCATGGATTTGCTACCCGTGATGCGAGTGCGGCGCTTGTACTCGTGCGGATCTGGACCATAGGATCCATGCGGGTGAAATAGTCCCGTGCGAGTGCGCGATGGTACTCATGCGGATCCACAGGGATCCGTGCGGGTGAAATAGTCCCGTGCGGGTGAAATAGTCCTATGGCGGCGGATGACCTCATGCGGGTCCACAGGACCTATGCTGGTGAAATAGTCCCAGGAGTAGGAGTGCTTAATGATACTACGGGTGAGGGTCCCTGTTTTGATCGTGAGCCTCCGATTTTTATGCTATAAACCTTATACTTGTTACTCTCATTGTTAGTAAGGCACGGTCTGAGTAAAGCGATTTTAAATACATAACTCCGACTTATATTTTGACTTATGATATTATTACAGTATTTTCGATTTCGCATATTTGGTACATGTTGTCGACCTTGTTATACCCGTAGTTCCGGTATGTATGCGAGGGCGTGCGTGCGAGAATCTGACAGAAAGATTGGAAAGGAAGAAAGAGGCGATTTTCCACGGAAAAGTTTCGGTTTTGTGAAGGAAAAGGTTCGTTTATGGAATTGGATTCCCAGTTTGGTATCGGACTTCTGGAATATTAGAGAATTATGGAATTTTATTTTCGAAAATGGTCACGTGGGGCCCACGGAGAAATTCTGATTTTGTGGGGCCGCTTTGATTTTGAGATTTTGGCGTTTTGGATATTTTGGAAGACGAAATATTTTGGGCGAATCGGGGCGACACGTGTCACCCCATGTGGCACCTTTGGGCCGAAATATGTTTGTGCACAACACGGTTAGAGTCGTTTTTACGAAGCGTTTTCCACGACTTTCGTAGGGAATTTCGGCTATGTCATTTAGTATTTTTGCGGATTTTTCCGAGAGGCGGAACATTTTGGACCAACGAGAGGCGGCACTGCACTCTCGTTGGTGGGCAAAGTGGGCTACGTGGACGATTGGGAAGGCAAGTGGGAGATATTTTTGGTAGATATTTTGTGTGCAAGTTGGCTAGGTACACATGGGTGAATCTTGGCCTACACTTGCCTAACACTTGGTGTAATCTTGGCCATTGGTTGGCTTTCACTTGACTATAAATACCACTCCCTTGGAAGACTAATTCATTCACAATTTGCCTAAGTCTTGAAAGCTTCTTCCTTCCCCAGTGTGGTGTCTTGGCGAGAGCCCTCCTCCCCTTGGCGAGAGTTCCCCCAGTGGGGTAGGCCGAGAGTAGACACCCACTCCTTTGAGGTGCTAGTAGTGGGTACCCACTGCTAGTTGCTTTCGTATAATACCCCTTTGTGGTATTGAAATACTCTCCAAGTATTGTTATAATGCCCAATTACCTTAGCCTTATACCTTGTTGTATTCTAAGGTTATACCTTCTGAAAAGCCGAAATACTATTATACTTCCCGTCGATCCACACCGAAACCACAGGAAAATCTCCATAGTCAGTTGGAGTATTGTGTAGAAGTTGGTTAGAACTTCTAAGGGTGGTTTAGAGCGGGGTTGGGCGCTCGGAGTTGGAGCTAAGCGATTGCCAGGATCGACTTTATACTTGGATAATTATGGGCTTATCGAGGTAATTATCTTGTCCCTATTGTAATTGGATATTACATGTTGTAGAGTATATAGTTGAAGTATACTATATATAGTCTTGACTGTAATTACATGGGAGTATTCTGATGAGACTTGTGTAGTAATGCAGTGGAGTAGAATTGTAGTTAGGGTTAGATGTATAACCCCGGTTGGCTTGGTAGCGGCCTCGATAGAGGAGAGATTTCTGTTTGTTGCGGGGAGGTCTGCCGAAATTTACGTAGAAAGTTCTCTGATGAGACCTAAATGTTAATACGCGCCTTGTGGCCTTATAGGTGGATGTACTCCGTGTGGCGCGATCTACGTGGCTTAAGGGGTAGCCGCGTTTGGAAGTACTTGGGCGTTTTGCTATGAGTCGATACTCGTCGCGAGGTATGTGAACCTCTTCCTATCTCTCTAGCATGATATGTGTGAACTATGTAGTGCGGTGAGCGTCGTATGCTAAATGTGTTTGAATGGTTTAAAACATAAAGTGTTATAACGGCTTTATGGGAAGTTAGTTATATGACTTTATGTTAGTAGGAAAATACATGTGGTTTTTAAAAGGTAACTGATTTGAACTATAACTGGCTTGTTATATGATAAGAAAGAACTTGAAGTATTTTCAAAAGATTTTTGAATCATTTTGAAAGGAAGTAATACTTGGTGTTTGAAAACTTAAGAGTTATACTAGCTTTATGGGAAGTTAGGTATAACGGCTTAAGAATGCTTTCTTGATTTGGAAATCGAGAATGTGTATCGACAAACCACTGCAGCGTTAATAAAAGGAAATGTTTTGAATAATTAAGTATTATGAAAACCAGTAGAAACTTCCATCTGCATAGAAGCTAAGATGAGACAAAATGATATTTCCTAGATCATCATTGTAATAAGATTGTTATAAACAAGAATATCCTACTCACATATAAGGCTTATGTTTCTCAGTTGTTTAAAAGAGAATTATATTCTTAAATGAATAAGACTATGAACTACGGAACCTTTCTAAAATAAGAAGCGTGAACATTTGAAATTAGGCAAACTTGGGCGTTTGAAAAATAATGTTGTTACTTGATTTTACAAAGGTAAGAGTTTTAGTTTTCTTAAAGGGCCGATCACTCTATTTTATACTACGGGTATTGTGTGACTTATGTGAAGAAAGCAGATCTTTTTAAGATTTTAATGTGTGGAGTACTTTGGGGATAGATACGAACTTGTTAGTAGAAAGTACCTTGTGTGAATAACTTGATTGTATTGGTTTGTGATAGCCTTGTAATACTTTCTTGTTCTTTGTGATAAGTAAGCGTGTTAGGATGCTACGTGTGTTAGTATCTTGTGATGTTTGTGTAAAGGGGTTTCCTTGATTGTGATTATTAACTATCGATCGTTATGATAGTATGGTGGCATTCATCTCTTGAGATGATTAGGGTTAAGCGCCTCCGATGCGGGGTAGACTCGAGCGATGCAGGACCGTGATTCGAGAATACCTCATGCGGGTCACGAGGGCCTATGCGGAGCTACGAGTTCGAGTTAGTGTGCGTCCTTTATGGGCATGCGGTCGCGTGGCGTGCGGACTCGAAAGTCGGGGCGATGCGGGAGTAGCTACCCTCGATGCGAGGAATACCTCATGCGGGCGATGAGATTGGCCTATGCGGGCTGCGGAAGTTCGAGGACTAGACGCGCGCATTAGATCTGCGGGCAAGTGGCGGCTTTGATCATGTGGCGGTGCAGAGCAGATCTTATAATCTGATTTATGACCTTGTTGAGTACGGTGAGTGTTAGTAGTCGGCTATGCCTTCGTACTTACCTGCATGCAGTTTTATTAGGACACGGTGGGACACGGTGTTCATGTATTCCTTGGTGCTTGTATATCATAAATTGCTGGCGGTGAGGAAGGTATTCCACGCACGATTGATGTTGTGGGCGTGAGACCCATTGTTAAATTAAGTGATGACTTGAGGCGTGAGTCACGACTTGACATATTTGCTTATTTATGGTGGCGTAGTTTGGTTATCATATGTCTCTGCTTTGTATAGACTACTATGATTTCATTTCTGATATTTATTTTTAGTTTCACATACTCGCACTGTTATGCCGACCTCGCCGGCTGCGTTCATCCGCGAGTTGAGGTACATCGATCGTTGATCCTAGCTCTCGAGTCACGATTCGGCGTTTGGGAAGCTCCGTTTCTCGGAGGCTTATCAGTGGTATAGTCCACGTCGTAGTAAGTGTTTACATTCGAGGTTTGGCGGGGCCACTGTCCCGCCATTGTGTCGTATCATTCTTAGAAGTGCAGAATCTTGTTGTGGCGGGGTTGGTAAAAAGGATTAAGCTGTTCATTTGTAAAAGAGTTGATGGTTATATATACGAAAGGCAAGTTTCCTGATTATTGTTTTATATTTCGTTATCTCATGTTGTTGTTTATGTTCGTGATTACTCGATGTTGTGTCACTAGGGTGCGGGGTAAGGCACGATCCAGCCGATTCGGTCGTGACAGACCTCGCCGAGGCTGCGTTCATCGCCGAGTTGAGGTTCATAACTGGCGATCCGCTCTTAGGATCACGGTTCGGTTCTCGGAAGGCTCCATTTCTCGGAGGCCTCGTCTTTTAGTACGATTCCACGAGGTTGTAGACTTTTGTACATTCGGGGTATGGCGGGGCCTGTCCCATCATAGTGTTATTCATTCTTAGAGGCACTGTAGTCTTGTCGAACTTGGTTCGTTAAGGATGTAGCTTCGGTTTATGTACTTTTAGGTTGCTTGATTTGGGCTAGACTATTCTATATCTTAATGGTTGTTTATCTTGAGTTTACATTCCATTGGTTTTCTACGATGTTGTGTCACTAGGGTGCGGGTTAAGGCACCGGTCATGGTCCGGTTGGTCGTGACAAAAGTGGTATCGAGCGATTAATCCTCGGAAAGGGTCTACATGCTGTATCTAGTAGAGTCTTGATTATTGGTGTGTTGTGCACCACATCTATAATCAGGAGGCTGCAGGATATTTAGGATTAGTTTCAATTCTTTCACTCTAAGATCGTGCGATAGAGCCGTGTGGTTAGGGTCGTCTCTCCTAACGAGTTATGGTGTTCTGCATTCTGAGAAGCGTGATGACCGAGAGAAGATTATGTGGATTGCGTATCGGGTTGGTAATACTTGTAGTATAGTTGGTATTGTGACATACAGCTATCAGTTTACGTGTGAGGTCACATATGTGTTGCCTAGAATGATTTTAGATTACCGAGATTTGGTAAGGACTAAATAGATCTGGGAAGGTGTGAACAGTTAAGGAACTCTCATCGAGGTTTTACGTGCTAGTTTGAGATAATTAGGAGACGATGAGTTGTCGGAAAAAGTAATGGAACCTTAAGAAGCTTAATTAAGGGGCCTGATAGGAGACTATGTTTGTAAATTAAGCTACGTGGTATGCTTAAGAGGATAGTGCGGATGGGATCCGTGTGGAGTAAGTAATGGTTGTTGTGACCAGGCGACACGACTATGGTATTATGAGAAGTTAGTATACCCGCTTATGGGGTGGGATCGATTGATAGTAGTCATTCGTGGCGAGTCACGCAGTACAAGCGAGTCTAATTAATCATTTTACGAGTTCGCGACGTATCCCACGGAACGGGTTGTGGCGCGAAAATGACCTTATATTGTTTTAACTTAGTAACTCCAGATCGAAGGCGGCTTTATTATGGAAGTTATGTCGTAAGCTAGAATAAGTTTGGAAATGCGGAAAAGAAATCTGGCCGTAAGGAAGTGAGCAACCAAGTGTGAAAGAAATGAAGCGAGAATCCATGAGAACCTTTATGGGGTAACCACGCGTGAGTGTTGGGTGGTAGCCGAGTGGGCGGATAATAATTGTCGAGAACGATATAGTCGTCGGACCACTAGCGGTATTATGTGGGCGTTGAGGTCATTATGAGTGCGGGCTAGTTGGCCTCGTGTTATGCCAACGTGGACTACGAAGAGATTGATTCGGTACCAATTTTCGTGGCGGTTATCAGTGGAGAGGAAGGGAAGTGGTAGTAACGATGAATTATCCTTCCTTCTTTGGCATCATTGTTTTTAATAAGTTTGTGTGACTTGTTCGTTGGGAAAAAATTATTGTGAAAGTAAGTAATACTTGAATTTGAAGGAATTTATGTTAAGTTCCCTTGGAGGTACTTGGAGTTGGTTTGGTGTGGCGGTCGGGGCCGACCTTCCGGATAATTTCAAGGAAATGTGCAGCAAGAATAAAATAAATGCAGTATGAAGCGGAAAGAAGAGGGCATCTTTGGTAGGTTTTGAAAATCTACACGATTTTAAGGCGGTGCGTAATGATTAGATATTTACAGGACCACGAGAGGGCGCGGTGATTAGGGTTGTGACACGAGGAAAGTTTATTGAAGGGAGATAAGTTCTCTCCATACATAAAAGGATAGTCTTACGTATTATGGGGTTATGTGTACCCATGTAGTTAGGCGAAGGATGGGAGGCTGGTAGGTCTTGATGTCGTCATGCCATAAGTTCTGATTTTAGATAGCAGTGGAAAAAGTATTATGTTGGGGGTAATTAAGAGCAGCGTCACGAAGCGGTCGGGAAGTGTCGTAAGAAAAATGAAGGTAGTACACGTGTTTGAAAGCTATGCGATTATGGATCAAATTAGAAACACTTTACTATTAATAAGCATAAGGTAGGTTATGACCAAAAGGATAAAGAGAATACAACTATGGTTATGTAAGTTGCACGAGACACGATTACCAGAACTAGTGTAAGACCATTAGTAGGTAATGGGCGGTAGGAACACCTCGAGGAAAGGTAGTAGCATCTGTCTTGCGGCGAGAAAGATAGTAAGAGAATACGGAGAGGTAAAGGACCCGGGACAACTTGAATTAACTTATAAAGGAAA
The DNA here is from genome assembly GCA_029844215.1 of Przewalskia tangutica. Taxonomy (NCBI): domain Eukaryota; kingdom Viridiplantae; phylum Streptophyta; class Magnoliopsida; order Solanales; family Solanaceae; genus Przewalskia; species Przewalskia tangutica. Next base: position 7,510,148 of record CM056718.1, on the reverse strand, counting down.
GGCGAGTAGACACTCAAGCGATAAGAAATCTTGACAAGTCATTGGATTATGTAATCAGTGAATTGAGGTTGAACAGGACTATAAGCTCTGGTGAGAGAGGATAATAGGATTACTACTTGACAAGATCAAGGAAGTCTTCCTAAATTGTGATTGGCGGAAGTCATAGCCAGCGGCAAGCAAAGGAATCAGATCAGTATAGTAACCAAGTTTGGTTGCAACAGAGAAAGGAAAGCAGGAACCATGCGAGATTAAGGATGCTCGAATATTTTGCAAGTGCAGAGAGGCTTCGATTATTGGAAGAGAAGTTGACCACGACTACGATTCTAACCCTCTTGAGAGACTAGAGGATTAGGGTATTATTGTAACACGTTGGGTGTTGGGCTAGGTTGTGTCTTGTATGACACGATAAGGTTAGAGCTTATGTTTCGGCGGTTAGGGAAGCGAAAGGAATTACGTTACTCGCGATTTAGAGTCGTGGCGATTAATCGTACCTTGAAGATTTGGAGGCAATTTCCTTATATAGATTTCATGTGGATATTTGCGTAGACCACGAGAAACTCGGTATATCTTGGTGGCGGCTGAATTTGCGGCGAGGCGGTGGTTGGAGCTACTTAAGGATTGTGATATTGATATCCTATACCACGGGAAGACGATGTAGTTGCGGATGTCGCCAGTCGCGATTGATGGGTAGTGCGCCGAAGTGCGGCCGGGGAAGAAGGACATGGTCCGAGAGTTACACGATTAGCAAGCCTTGGGGTTCGTTTGGTTGATTAGTTGTAGCGAATTCGGGTTCGAAGGCCGAGTCTTCCATCGTCGAGGAGGTGAAGAGGCGGCGATATGAGATCCGATTTTGATGCGATGCAGAGATGCAGCTCTCGGGAAGAAGAGTCTATTTGAGTAGCCGGATGGGGTGCTAAGGTTTAAGGGCGATTAGGTGTTCCGATGTGGCAGGACCGTCGGCCAGTGCAGAGGCACGGTGCTCGTTATTCGATTCATCCGGTCGACTAAGATGTACCATGACCTCAGTGCGTGTATTGGTGGGATGGTTTGAAGAGGGGCGTGGCGGTTTGTTGCCCGATGTCCTAATTGTCGGCGAGTTAAGGTTGAGCACGAAGCGGTGGGCTACTACGGTATTGATATTAGATGTGGAGGTGGGAGGTGGTCAACATGGACTTTATTACGAGTTACCTCGCACGGAGGAGACATGATTCCATTTGGGTTATTGTTGTGGTGTGAAATCAGCCACTTTCTTCCGGATCGGGCGGCGTTTTGGCGAGGACTATGCGATTATATATTAGAGAGATTGTGAGATTGCGAGTCGGTGTCGATTATATCGAGATAGAGAGCAGTTCACGGCTAACCGAGGTCTTTCGAGAAGGGATTAGGGACACGGTGAGTCTCGATGCGGCGTTTCATCCTCGGACGGACGGGCGGGGCGGCGCACTATCGACAACGAGGATATCTTTGCGGGCTTGTGTTATTGATTTGGGTAGTGGGAGGATCATTTACCTTTTATGGAGTTGCTTATAACAACGGCTACCATTAGTGTTGAGATGGCGCCTTATGAGGCCTTATACGGGAGGAAGTGCAGTCACCGATAGGTTGGTTTGAAGTGGGAGAAGTGCGATTAATCGGGCGATTTGGTTGTGACGGATGGATAAGGTGAAGCTTATCCAGAGCGGTTATTAGCAGCCAGTCGGCGAAATCATATCACAGATCATCGGCGTCGACACTTGAGTTTGAGGTCAAGTTGGGTCTTTACGAAAGTGTCACCCATGAAGGGTGTGATGAGATTTGGGAGGAAAGGAAACTCGGCCCAAGTACGTTGGGCGTGTCAGTTTCAGAAGAGTGGGCAAGGTTGCCTATGAGTTGGATCTGCCGTCCGATCTTGGTGATACATCCAGCTTTTTCACGTGTCTATGTTACGGAAATCGTTGAAATCCATCTAGAGTGCACCCGATTCGGGATATCCAGTGTGAGAGGAGTTGTCGTATGAGGAGAGTCCCATAGCGATACTCGATCGTCAAGTTACGACTCGGACGAAGGAGGTGGCTTCCGTCGAGTTTTATGGCGGAGCGAGCGGTGAGGAGATGGCGTGGGAAGCGGAGGATGATATGATGAAGAAATACCCACACTTATTCCCTATACCTCGGGTAACCCCCTTTCCTCTTGATTGGTGTTAATTTGGTTGATTATGCTTGAGTAATGTTGTGGCTCGGGAGCATTCTTATTTGCTAAGGAATAGGTAAGAAGATATGTTTATATAGTGTTTTGTTTAAGGCAAGAAGTAACATTAGGGACGAATGTTTCTAATGGGGGGAGACTGTTCTACCTCGTGGTTCAGGACGTGCTTATGGCGCCATGCGGAAGGAGTTAGGACTGAAATCGAAAACTTGGTCGGGGCCTCAGTGCATGGCCGGAGCGAGCATGGCCAAGCGAGAATTCATGGCGTGGCGCGGAAATCGAACATGGCGCTAAAGTTCCGAGTGTCGCGGGAGTTGCGGCCATGGCCGGAAGCGAACATGGCGCTGAATTTTGGGCGGAAAAACTTAGAAAGTCTGATTTTTATTTTAAAAGAGGCCATGGGAGGGTGACAAGTGTCCCCCATCGATTTTCTGTACATGCGTTATATTGACCAGGCTTGGTCATTTCATTCAACTTTTCATCTTTACACTCCATCTCTCTCTAAATTAAAAGCTCATCCTTCTCTAAATTCCCAGAGGAATTCTAGCCTAAGGAAAAATCGAAAAGTGTAATAGGAAGGAAAGGTTATTACAAGCTTGTGAAGACTATTGTGGTGCTGTTCCTGGAGACAAGGCGAGCAAGGTGTTGGAATAAGTTTGGCTAAAACTTGAGGTAACATTTCTTCTCTGGTAGTTGGTTTGGGGTGTTGCATGTTTAATAGGAAGAACTTGTAGTTGGAAAATGCACTTAGAGTAGTTGCATGTAAGAAATGGGGTTGATTATGAAAGAATTGGTTAAGGGGATATTATGAGCATGTTGTTGCCTAAATACTACATTAGACTTGTTGGGTTAGTTGTTGTAACTTGTGGGGCTGAATTTTACACACCAAAGTTTAGGTGTGTAATCCCCTAGTGTTGGTTGGTTGTTGAGCCTTAAACATGGCATTTGAGCGTTAAAAATCGACCTTGGAAAAGGTGGCAAAGTATGTAGAAACAAAGGAAGCGGCCCGATTTTCCGTAGGAAATTGGTGACTTTAACTTGGAAAAATTCTGCATTATAATTAGAGCTTGATAAGCGTATTGTGGTCATTTTAGGTTGACATACTACGTGCGGTAAATTGGACTTAGCTTGTGGATTGACCAGAAGAGGTATGTGGAGCTTTCCTATCTCTTGAGCATGATTAGTTGTACTATGTAGTACGGTGACGTACAAGATTTGGAAATCTTCGCTTGTTATAAGTATTTGATACTTGCCGTTTTAAAAGAAAAGTATAAAAATCCCTTGGACTTAAGGGAATGTGTTTTACTATTGTTTAACTCTAATATAACGGCTTTATGGGAGTTGGTTATATTAGTTTGTGAAAGTTTAATGGAGAAAGGTTTTGATGATTTGAACTTATGGAAGGAAAATGGTTTTAAGGCATGAATTGCCTAAGGTTTTACAAGAAATGAAGTCACTTAATTTAGAAGCTTGAGATAGTTTTAAAAGGAAATGTGACTTGCTTTGAAAAGAAATCGTAACTTGATACTATGGTGATTAGTATCTTGGAATTTTTGTATAAAAGAGTTATTTCTTAAAAGGTTAGAGTACATGATACTTGGGTTAAATTCGGATTTTTTTACTAAAAGACATGATCGTGCCTTAGGTATACTAAAATGAGAGGATGTATTAATACTATTAATAAGAAGTTAGGTGATTCTTAACTTGCTTAAGTTATGATAGGCGGTAGTGCTTATGTTGTGATGTGATAGTGGTAGTGCTTATGTTATGTTTAATAGCGGATGAGCTATGTTATATATATATTTATATTGTTACGGGTAAACCGGGTTATTATTTATGCCATGGATTTGCTACCCATGATGCGAGTGCGGCGCTTGTACTCGTGCGGATCCGGACCATAGGATCCATGCGGGTGAAATAGTCCCGTGCGAGTGCGCGATGGTACTCATGCGGATCCACGGGATCCATGCGGGTGAAATAGTCCGTGCGGGTGAAATAGTCCTATGGCGAGGCGGATGACCTCATGCGGGTCCACAGGACCTATGCGGGTGAAATAGTCCCGAGTAGGATTGCTTAATGATACTACGGGTGAGGTACCTGTTTTGATCGTGAGCCTCCTATTTTTATGCTATAAAACTTATACTTGTTACTCTGTTGTTAGTAAGGCACGGTCTGAGTAAAGCGATTTTAAATCTATAACTCCGGCTTATATTTTGACTTATGATATTATTCTGTATTTTCGATTCGCATATTTGGTACATGTTATGCGACCTCCTTGAGGGCTGCGTTCATCCGCGAGTTGAGGTTCATAACTGGCGATCCGCACTCTTAGGATCACGGTTCGGTTCTCGGAAGGCTCATTTCTCGGAGGCCTCGTCTTTTAGTACGATTCCCTGAGGTTGTAGACTTTTGTACATTCAGGGGGTATGGCGGGGCCCTGTCCCATCATAGTGTTATTCATTCTTAGAGGCCTGTAGTCTTGTCAGAACTTGGTTCGTTAAGGATGTGCTCGTTCGGTTTATGTACTTTTGGGTTAGCCATTTTGGGCTAGACTATTCTATATCTTAATGGTTGTTTATCTTGAGTTTACATTCCGCTGGTTTTCTCTGATGTTGTGTCACTAGGGTGCCCGGGTTAAGGCACCGGTCACGGATCCGGGTTCGGGTCGTGACAAAAGTGGTATCAGAGCAGTTAATCCTCGGAAAGAGTCTGAGCCGTATCTAGTAGAGTCTTGATTATCGGTGTGTTGTGCACCACATCTATAATCGGGAGTGCAGGATATTTAGGATTGGTTTCCATTCTTTCACTCTAAGATCGTGCGATAGAAGTGTGGTTAGGGTCGTCTCTCCCTAACAGGTTATGGTGTTTGCAGCTACGAGAAAGCAGCAGTGACCCAGAGAAGATTATGTGGATTGCGTATCCAGGTTGGTAATACTTGTAGTATAGTTGGTATTGTGACATACAACTATACGGATTTCTGTGTGAGGGTCACATATGTGTTGCCTAGAATGATTTTAGATTACCAGGATTTGGTAAGGACTAAATAGATCACGGGAAGGTGTGAACAGTTAAGGAACTCTCATCGAGGTTTTACGTGCTAGTTTGAGATAATTAGGAGACGATGAGTTGTCGGAAAAAGTAATGGAACCTTAAGAAGCTTAATTAAGGGGCCCAATGGGAGACTATGTTTGTAAATTAAGCTACGTGGTATGCTTAAGAGGATAGTGCGGATGGGATCGTGTGGAGTAAGTAATGGTTGTTGTGACCAAGGCGACACGACTATGGTATTATGAGAAGTTAGTATACCCGACATGGGGTGGGATCGTTGATAGTAGTCATTCGTGGCGGTCACGGTACAAGCGAAGTCTAATTAATCATTTCTGAGTTCGCAGCGTATCCCGGAACGGGTTGTGGCGCGAAAATGACCTTATATTGTTTTAACTTAGTAACTCCAAGATCGAAGGCGACTTTATTATGGAAGTTATGTCGTAAGCTAGAATAAGTTTGGAAGTGCGGAAAAATACGGCCGTGGGAAGTGAGCAACCAAGTGTGAAAGAAATGAAGCGAGAATCCATGAGAACCTTTATGGGGTAACCACACCCGTGAGTGTTGGGTGGTAGTGAGTGGGCGGATAATAATTGTCGATAACGATATAGTCGTCGGACCACTAGCGGTATTATGACGGACGTTGAGGTCATTATGATGCAGGCTAGTTGGCCTCGTGTTATGCCAACGTGGACTACGAAGAGATTGATTCGGTACCAATTTTCCGTGGCGGTTCTGCTATCGAGTGGAGAGGAAGGAAGTGGTAGTAACGGTGAATTATCCTTCCTTCTTTGGCATCATTGTTTTAATAAGTTTGTGTGACTTGTTCGTTGGGAAAAAATTGACGCGTAAAGTAAGTAATACTTGAATTTGAAGGAATTTATGTTAAGTTCCTTGGAGGTACTTGGAGTTGGTTTGGTGTGGCGGTCGGGGCCACGACCTTCCGGATAATTTCAAGGAAATGTGCAAGGCAAGAATAAAATAAATGCAGTACTGCCGCGGAAGAAGAGGGCATCTTTGGTAGGTTTTGAAAATCTACACGATTTTAAGGCGGTGCGTAATGATTAGATATTCTGAGGACCACGAGAGGCGCGGTGATTAGGGTTGTGACACGAGGAAAGTTTATTGAAGGGAGATAAGTTCTCTCCCATACATAAAAGGATAGTCTTACGTATTATGGGGTTATGTGTACCCATGTAGTTAGACGAAGGATGGGAAGCGGTAGGTCTTGATGTCGTCATGCCATAAGTTACGATTTTAGATAACCGTGGAAAAAGTATTATGTTGGGGTAATTAAGAACGACGTCACGAAGCGGTCGGGAAGTGTCGTAAGAAAAATGAAGGTAGTACACATGTTTGAAGCTATGCGATTATGGATCAAATTAGAAACACTTTACTATTAATAAGCATAAGGTAGGTTATGACCAAAGGATAAAAGAGAATACAACTATGGTTATGTAAGTTGCACGAGACACGATTACCAGAACTAGTGTAAGACCATTAGTAGGTAATGGGCGGTAGGAACACCTCGAGGAAAGGTAGTAGCATCTGTCTTGTGAGAAAGATAGTAAGAGAATACGGAGAGGTAAAGGACCCGGGACAACTTGAATTAACTTATAAAGGAAAGGCGAGTAGACACTCAAACGATAAGAAATCTTGACAAGTCATTGGATTATGTAATACCGTGAATTGAGGTTGAACAGGACTATAAGCTCTGGTGAGAGAGGATAATAGGATTACTACTTGACAAGATCAAGGAAGTCTTCCCAAATTGTGATTGGCGGGAAGTCATAGCCAGCGAGCAAAGGGAATCGAGATCCAAGTATAGTAACCAAGTTTGGTTGCAGCGAGAGAAAGGAAGCAGGAACCATGGCGAGATTAAGGATGCTCGAATATTTTGCAAGTGCAAGAGGCTTCGATTATTGGAAGAGAAGTTGACCACGACTACGATTCTAACCCCTCTTGAGAGACTAGAGGATTAGGGTATTATTGTAACACGTTGGGTGTTGGGCTAGGTTGTGTCTTGCAACACGATAAGGTTAGAGCTTATGTTTCCGGCGGTTAGGGAAGCGAAAGAATTACGTTACTCACGATTTAGAGTCGTGGCGATTAATCGTACCTTGAAGATTTGGAGGCAATTTCCTTATATAGATTTCATGTGGATATTTGCGTAGACCACAAGAAACTCCGGTATATCTTCAGACTGAGGCAGCTGAATTTGCGGCAGAGACGGTGGTTGGAGCTACTTAAGGATTGTGATATTGATATCCTATACCACCCAGGGAAGACCAATGTAGTTGCAGATGTCCTTAGTCGCAGATTGATGGGTAGTCTGTCGGGGGTGCAGCCAGGGAAGAAGGACATGGTCCGAGAGTTACACCAGTTAGCAAGCCTCGGGTTCGTTTGGTTGATTCCGTTGGTAGCGAATTGGTTCGAGAGGCCGAGTCTTCCATCGTCGGCGAGGTGAAGAGGCGACGTGATGAGGATCCGATTTTGGTACGGCATCGAGACGCAGCTCTCGGAAGAGAAGAGTCTATTTGAGGTAGCACGGACGGGTGCTAAGGTTTAAGCGGCCGATTAGGTGTTCCCGATGTGGCGAGACTTCGTCGCCAGATGCTCGGGAGGCACAGTGCTCGTTATTCGATTCATCCGGGGTCGACTAAGATGTACCATGACCTCAGGTGCATGTATTGGTGGGATGGTTTGAAGAGGGACGTGGCCGGTTTTGTTGCCCAGTGTCCTAATTGTCAGCAGGTTAAGGTTGAGCACCAGAAGCCCGGTGGGCTATTACAGGCTATTGATATTAGATGGAGGTGGGAGTGGTCAACATGGACTTTATTACGAGGTTACCTCGCACGCAGGAGACATGATTCCATTTGGGTTATTGTTGTGGTGTCGAAAATCAGCCACTTTCTTCCAGTCAGGACGACGTTTTCAGCCGAGGACTATGCCAGATTATATATTAGAGAGATTGTGAGATTGCACGGAGTCCCGGTGTCGATTATATCAGATAGAGGAGCCCAGTTCACGGCTAACTTCTGGAGGTCTTTCCAGAAGGGATTAGGGACACAGGTGAGTCTCAGTACGGCGTTTCATCCTCAGACCGACGGACAGGCCGAGCGCACTATCCAGACACTTGAGGATATGCTGCGGGCTTGTGTTATTGATTTCAGGGGTAGCTGGGAGGATCATTTACCTTTTGTGGAGTTTGCTTATAACAGCTACCATTCTAGTGTTCGGATGACGCCTTATGAGGCCTTATACGGGAGAAGTGCAGTCACCGATAGTTGGTTTGAAGTGGGAGAAGTGCGATTAATCGGGCGGATTTGGTTCAGCGATGGATAAGGTGAAGCTTATCCAGAGCGGTTATCGCGCCCAGTCGATGTAAATCATACGCAGATCATCGGGCGTCGACACTTGAGTTTGAGGTCAAGGATTGGGTCTTTACGAAAGTGTCACCCATGGCGGTGTGATGAGATTTGGGAGGAAAGGGAAACTCACCAAGGTACATCGGGCCGTGACGATTTTCCAAGAGGCAAGGTTGCTATGAGTTGGATCTGCCGTCCGATCTTGGCGGTACATCGATTTTCACGTGTTCATGTTACGGAAATCGTTGGAAATCCATCTAGAGTGCACCCGATTCAGATATCCAGTGAGAGGAGTTGTCGTATGAGAGAGTCCCATAGCGATACTCGATCGTCAAGTTAGACGACTCGGACGAAGGAGGTGGCTTCCGCAAGGTTTTATGGCGGAACGAGAAGTGAGGAGATGACGTGGAAGCGGAGGATGATATGATGAAGAAATACCCACACTTATTCCCTATACCTCCGTAACCCCTTTCCTACCGATTGGTGTTAATTTGGTTGATTATGCTTGAGTAATGTTGTGGCTCGAGCATTCTTATTTGCTAAGGAATAGTTAAGAAGATATGTTTATATTGTGTTTTGTGTAAGGCTAGAAGGAACATTCGGGACGAATGTTTCTAAGGGGAGAATGTTATACCGTGGTTCGTGCCGTATGTGGGGCCACGCGGAAGGAGTTAGGACTGAAATCGAAAACTTTGGTCAGGGCTCGTACGCCATGGCCACGAGGCGTGGCGCGCCAAGCGTGGAATTCATGCGCCGCGCGGAAATCGGGCCGCGCGCTAAAGTTCCAGTGTCCGCAGGAGTTGCAGGCCATGGCGCCGGAAGCACGCGCGCCGAGGCGGGAATTTTGGCGGAAAAACTTAGAAAGTCGATTTTTGTTTTAAAGAGGCCGTGGGAGGGTGACAAGTGTCCCCATCTGATTTTCGCTACATGCATTATATTGACCAAGGCTTGGTCATTTCATTCAACTTTTCATCTTTACACTCCATCTCTCTAAATTAAAAGCTCATCCTTCTAAATTCCCAAGAGGAATTCTAGCCTAAGGGAAAAATCAAAAGTGTAATAGGAAGGAAAGGTTATTACAAGCTTGTGAAGACTATTGTGGTGGTGTTCTTGGAGAAAAGGCTAGCAAGGTGTTGGAATAAGTTTGGCTAAAACTTGAGGTAACATTTCTTCTCTTGTAGTTGGTTTTGGGTGTTGCATGATGTTTAATAGGAAGAACTTGTAGTTGGAAAATGCACTTAGAGTAGTTGCATGTAAGAAATGGGGTTGATTATGAAAGAATTGGTTAGGGGATATTATGAGCATGTTGTTGCCTAAATACTACATTAGACTTGTTGGGTTAGTTGTTGTAACTTGTGGGGCTGAATTTTACACACCAAAGTTTAGGTGTGTAATCCCCTTGGTGTTGGTTGGTTGTTGAGCCTTAAACATGGCATTTGAGCGTTAAAAATCGACCTTGGAAAAGGTGGCAAAGTATGTAGAAACAAAGGAAACGCCCGATTTTCCGTAGGAAATTGGTGACTTTAACTTGGAAAAATTCTGCATTATAATTAGAGCTTGATAAACGTATTGTGGTCATTTTAGGTTGACATACTACGCATGTAAATTGGACTTAGCTTGTGGATTGACCAAGAGGTATGTGGAGCTTTCCTATCTTGAGCATGATTAGTTGTACCATGTAGTACGGTGACGACAAGATTTGGAAATCTTCGCTTGTTATAAGTATTTGATACTTGCTTCGTTTTAAAAGAAAAGTATAAAAATCCTGGACTTAAGGGAATGTGTTTTACTATTGTTTAACTCTAATATAACGGCTTTATGGGAGTTGGTTATATTAGTTTGTGAAAGTTTAATGGAGAAAGGTTTTGATGATTTGAACTTGTGGAAGGAAAATGGTTTTAAGGCATGAATTGCCTAAGGTTTTACAAGAAATGAAGTCACTTAATTTAGAAGCTTGAGATAGTTTTAAAAGGAAATGTGACTTGCTTTGAAAAGAAATCGTAACTTGATACTATGGTGATTAGTATCTTGGAATTTTTGTATAAAAAGAGTTATTTCTTAAAAGGTTAGAGGTACATGATACTTGGGTTAAATTCCCGGATTTTTTTTACTAAAAGACATGATCGTGCCTTAGGTATACTAAAATGAGAGGATGTATTAATACTATTAATAAGAAGTTAGGTGATTCTTAACTTGCTTAAGTTATGATAGGCCGGTAGTGCTTATGTTGTGATGTGATAGGCCGGTAGTGCTTATGTTATGTTTAATAGCCGGATGAGCTATGTTATATATATATTTATATTGTTACTGTAAACCCCGGGTTATTATTTATGCCATGGATTTGCTACCCATGATGCGAGTGCGGCGCTTGTACTACGCGGATGCGACCATAGGATCCGTGCGGGTGAAATAGTCCCACGCGAGCACGCGATGGTACTCATGCGGATCCACGGATCCATGCGGGTGAAATAGTCCCACGCGGGTGAAATAGTCCTACGAGGCGGATGACCTCACGCGGGTCCACAGGACCTATGCGGGTGAAATAGTCCCGAGAGTAGGATTGCTTAATGATACTACGTGAGGTACCTGCTTTGATCGTGAGCCTCCTATTTTTATGCTATAAAACTTATACTTGTTACTCTCATTGTTAGTAAGGCATGCAAGGTAAACCGATTTTCGCCTATAACTCCACTTATATTTTGACTTATGATATTATTACGATTTTCCGCCGCATATTTGGTACATGTTGTTATCGACCTCCTTCGGGCCGCTTCATGCCGCAGTTGAGGTTCATAGCTTGCCGATCCGCACTCTTAGGATCACGGTTCGGTTCTAAGGCTCCATTCTCGAGGCCTCGCTTTTTGGTACGATTCCACGAGGTTGTAGACTTTTGTACATTCAGGGTATGGCGGGGCCCCGTCGTCATAGTGTTATTCATTCTTAGAGGCTGTAGTCTTGTCGAACTTGGTTAAGGATGTAAATTCGGTTTATGTACTTGGGTTAGCTTGATTGGGCTAGACTATTCTATATCTTAATGGTTGTTTATCTTGAGTTTACATTCCGCTGGTTTTCTCTGATGTTGTGTCACTAGGGTGCCCGGGTTAAGGCACCGGTCACGGGTCCGGGTTCGGGTCGTGACATTGGCATTATAAATAAAATTGTTTTCTCTTTACTTTCAATTGCCAAAACATAAGTATTTTACAAACAAATAAAAATAAATATTTTTACCTATATATGTATTTTATAAACAAGTCTTACAACTCTTTTATGTTGTAAAAAATACATCTTTTTGTTATTAAATACTTGCAACGTTTTTTTGTTTAACATTTATAAAAGATTACATGTTAGCACAATAATATTAAACCTAAGTTTGAACGGATAACCGCAAGTTAGCGGATCTTAGAGGGTGCCTAACCCCTTCCCTCTAGATTAATAAAGAACCCTTACCCAGAATCTCACATAGCTTTCGCAGACCTTTAAAATGGAGATCATTTGTAGTATTTTATGCTACATTTTTTAGTGTCCTAATTCACTATAATAATTAGGTGGCGACTCCTTAAAAATGCATTTAGGAATCCAACCATGCGTAGCAGTAATCCCGTTTCCGACTCCGGTTGAAATGGGGTGTTACACAAATCATAGTACATCGTTATGGCACACACTCTCCATTTGATCTGTGAGCCTCAATCATAATCATTCTCATTAAATCTCTAATATGAGGAACACACACTCTCCATTTGATCCTTAAGTCACGCTCACCATCAATCATAGCCTATTTGGCATCACCACACATCACTTTATCCCCGATTGTACACAACCTCACATCATCATACTTATGGGTCTTGGTTTACTCCAAAAGAGACGACCTCGCCTCAACACAAGCCAAAATTCTATTCAGATTCAAAATGTCAAGCCTCATGAAACTATTGGCTAAGGACTGAACCTCCAATGTCAAGGGACGCTTACTAAGAATCTGACACTCCAAACTCCCCATACTCACTGCCTTTCGGCTTAAAGCATCTGTCACCACATTGGCCTTTCCTGAATGGTACAAATTAGTCATATTATAGTCTTTTAGCAACTCTATCCACCTACGTTTCTAGAATTCAAATCTCTCTAGTTGAACACATGATGAAGGCTACGGTGATCGGTATACACCTCATAATGAACTCCATAAAGGTAATTCCTCCAAATCTTCAAAGCAAATACAATAACTGCCAACTATAAGTCAGGAATTGGGTAATTCTTCTCATGCACCTTCAACTGCCTCAATACATTAGCTATCTTTGCCTTCTATAACAACACACAGCCCAATCCAATCCTTGATTTATCACAATTATAATACCTCATACCTTCAAACTAAGCTTTGTTCATGATTCAGGATTTTAAAAAATTGAGACGGGAAATATGAAATTAAAATCCACTTTCAGTACAATAATTCCTATGGTACGCCAGGATTCTACGGACCATAGAATATTTATAGGTCGTAGAATGGTACCGTGCAAAGACTGTTGAAAACCCATAAAATATGGTGTCTTATACGGACTGTCATTTTGTACCGTAGGATGACCACATATTTTTATGTTCACTGGAAAGTGACTACCGATGATGGCCACTCTATACAGATCGTACAATTATGTACGGATCGTACTTCTCGACATATAAGTTGTAAGAATTTTACAATACCATCGTAGAACCCCCGATGGCTGAACATTATATATTTATAATTTTTAGTCTTTTTAATTCTTTTTCAATCTCCCAAGCCCTCCTCCTAACATTCTCCTATATTACAGTAATCCTATTTTATGCAATTCCAAGTGATTCTAACATCATCCTAATGAATTCTATGCAAAATCATTGATTCTTAACCTAGGGTTTTTAAGAAAACCCATCTCAAGAAATTAAGTTCAGGCTTTTGGGAATTCTTCACTAAGTTTAGATTTTTATTACAAGATTAGAAGCGAATAAGGTATGTAGAGCTTCTATCCACGTGTGGGAACATCATTGTTCTTCCCCACACCATGTTCATCCATGAAATATGAATTTTCACAAGTTTAGGGTTTATTCAAAGATTATGATAACCCTAACTACGTGTATTATTATACTTCATATCTATATTACCAATTCGTTGACTGTATTCTTGATATTTCATTTGGATTATCATGAATCCATCTATAATCCATGAATGATCATAACTTGAATTTTATGGGTTCGTAAATGCATGTCATAAACTAATATCATTCCATTATAAGAATTTTACATGTTTTTAGGTCTCTTGCAAGTTATGTTACAACTATGAATGTTATACTACATTTATAAATCATGTTTACAAGTTAATATTATTAAATCCATAGGTTGTTAAGCTACTTATAGTCATGTTCATATTTTCGGAGTTGCACAGATTACCAATAGGGTTTAATACCTGAAACTATGTATGCCAACGAAGGATAAGGATCGCTCCGCCCAGCTAGGATGATTCCTTCATGTTACCCATTATGGGTTATTGGATCCATTTCATGTCATGTCATGTTCATGTATCGTACCCCCGACAAGGTACGAGATGACTTAGCTGATCGGACAGAGATCAAATGTCATATTATCGTATGATGGTTATATGTCAGTTATACTAAAGCTCTCCCAATTATATCATATTTTAGTATTTTCATGTTAGATATTATACATGCTCATGCATAGGTTACAGTTTCAGTTTCATGTCCCTATTATGTCATGTGTCTTCTTATTCTTTCAGTTACTTTACATACAATATAATTTAAATGTAGTTACATCCCTTTTTCCCGTGTAATGACTCGTTTGATTGTTTTGAACTTTTGGACCTGTTTTCTCAAAGAATAACCTTCTCATATCTTTATCTCGGTATTCATGACTTGGGGGATGGGTGATGTGATTCCCAAGAAAATCGGGTGAGTTTCGGATCAAGTTTAGCAAAATTAGAAGCTCTTAAGTTAAACAAAAGAAGAAGTTTGACCAAAAGTTAACTTTTGGAAAAAAAATCATCTTTTTCAAAGTTTCATCGATTCTGTTAGATCTGGAATATGATTTATGACTTAGTCGAGTCATTGGTTCGGTTTCTGATAGGTTTGGACGTGATTAAGGTGGTTGGTTGAGAAACTAGCTTTTGAGCTGATTTGGAGTTGATCATGGTTAATCAGGTCAAGACGGATTTGTTTAGGTGTTTTGACAGTTCTATCAGCTTCGTATGATTATTTGTAACTTGTAGGAACTTTCAAAATTAGATTTGGACTTCGTTTGGTCAAGTTTAGGTGTTTGCATCATTGGCATAAGTCGCTTGCCTTCGAAGTTTCAATGTACCATTATATTCATTTGATGTTTGAATTGCATTTTGATTGTTGGCATAGATTCATATCAAAATTTGTGAACCGTAGCAACTTGAATAGTCGAATTTCGACATCGTATGAGGGAGTTATGATCATTTTAGTGCGGACAACTATTGTTGTTCTGTGTAGCCGCAGAAGTGGACTTTTGGGCGCGGAAGCAGACTCGCATAAGTGGACTTTTGGCCGCAGAAGCGGACTTGCAGAAGCAAATTTTGGGCCCCAGAATCAAAAATCGATGTGTATTAAAAATCAGACTACGTTCATTTAGTATTTTGAGTATAACTTGAGTTCTAGAGCTCCGTTTGAGGTGATTTTAACGGGTTGTTCTCGTCTCAGCAAGAGGGTAAGTATCTAACTATTTCAATGTTTCTAAAAGTTTATTTTCATTTTCTTATCAATTTTATTCGTGTTTGATTGGGGAAATTGAGGTGTTTAAGCCCTAGAGTTGAGAAATGATAAACCTTTGATTTGAGGAATAATTCATGTATGAAATTAGTTGATTTTATAGATTTATAACCAATGGGTTGTGGATAACTCGGTTTTACAATGAAATTATAGTTTTGACCTTCGGGGCTCGAGATTGGCCTTTTGGGTTCAAAAATAAAGTATAGCAATATGGGTATCGCTAGATTCGTCTAACTTTGTAGATTACTATTATGACTAGATTGAACTTATTTGGCGAATTTAAATGCGAAAGATCTTCTACGAGGCTTAATCTTTGCGCGGATCGAGTTGAAAGCGTTCGTGAACTATGGGACTTCAAATAGAAGGCAAGTTGAGACTTACTAGAGTCTAATATAGTGTTATGTGTTGGTATGTTAATTATTGGAGTAATGGATAATTGAGGGTTCCGTACTAGTGAGGTGATGAGCACTTGTACGGGTACCGATGTACTTAAAGGGTAATTAAATGAAGTAGTATGTTGTACATGACAAAGGTTACGTGTTTAGCATTCGGGTCGTTAGCACGGTGCATAAATTCATTTAGGTTTGGTGTGATTGTGGATTATTTGGAATCGTAGCCATGTTTGATATTTTATCCTTGATTTGATTTTTCATACATTCATTACTCTTCATCTCATCTAAATACTTGAAAAATATTGATAATATTGATTGTATTGATTATGTTGTTGCATGGTGTACTCATATCCATTTCATTCATACATATTATATTTGGCATTTGAAGTGTTGAAACATCGATGAGAGAGGCTTGAAAAGCCGGTTACTGAATATGGTACATGGTACTAGAGTGATGATTGATGATGATACTACAACCACAAAGCTGGGATCAGATGGGTATATGGACATCATGAGTCCCCCATAGGTCACGTGACAGTTACTGCAGTAGCGTGTGTATACCGGAACATATGAACATTACATTGCATACATATCATCTGCATAGCATTTCAATCATACTTCATTATTGCTATGTGTACTCAGTGATATAAATATGTAGACTTTATAATCGTGTGATTTTTAAGCAAATAAATATTGGCACCTTGTAACTTTTATTTGATGTAAGACGAAAATATGAGGCGGTATGGTGATGATATAAAGATGTGATATTTATGACCTTTATTGCTAGAAATGCTAATAAAGATGGGATCTTTATGACATGGATTGATAGAAATGATATAAAGATGGGATTTGTATGACTTTGAGGACTTAGAAATGATATAGAGATGAGATCTTTATGTGTTCATTAGTTTAAGAACTAAAATATTAAACCTTTAATGACAAACTTGTTGTTTGGATAAAAGACTGAATCTTGATAGTGATTGTGCCTTAATTCATGAAAAGATTGGACCTTTATGAGTATAACTTATCTAATTAATGAAAAGGTGAAATCCTTGAAGATTTAGATGCCGATTTGGCAAAGGTTGAAATTATATTACTACATCTATCCTAATTAGGGTAAAATTAGAAACTTTATGATGTTCTTTGAGTGGTAATGGACTTTATGACTTGGTGTGGTTGTAGAATCTTTACTTGAATGGTTGAATTACTTAAAAAAATATATAATTTTACTAACCACACAAGAAAAGAAATATTGGGAGTACCATCCCTGGCTATCGCTATAGTTAGGGTTGATCGATGATGTTGTTGGGTACACGTACTTCCCGACTCACTTTACACTTGATGCACTCTATGTGCAGGTACTGAGCCGGACGCTAGTAGAGGAGATTGACGAAGAGCTTGGAGATTCTTCTTGGGAGTCCAGGGTGTGCCGTAGATTCCATCCTGGCAATGAAACTCTACATCATGTTATTTTACTTTCTGTCATGTATTTTACATAGTGATTCGTACTTAAATTTTAGACTTGTATCCAATTAGTTAGCTCTGTACTCATGACAACTAGATTTGGAGGGATGGTTTTGTAAGGTTGATGTTTTAAATTCTTGAGACTTTGACAGTATTTTCTATGTCATTTACTTTTTTGCATTTATTATGTTTATATGTTGGTAGTTCTCCTATGGGTTAGGGTAGGTGTTCTCATAAGATAAATGGGATTTTGGTTCGTGAAAAATTAGTATCAGACCACTAGGTGCATGGGTCTCATGAGTATAAGAGCGGTGTCTAGTAGAGTTTTGCAGATCGGTACGAAGATCTCCGTATCTATCTTTAAGAGGCTATAGGATATTTAGGAAACTTTCATTCTTTCATTCATTATCGTGCATATGTGATTTAGTCTAAGGTCTAAACTTCTTTGTTTTAATCTCTCACCAACAGTGAGGACATATTTTTTAATTCGCCAATAAGCGACTGGGTATGATATCACGAGGTATAGTATGAGATGGGTCACCGTGATTAAGACACAAGATTGAGTTCATATTGGAGCTATGATTTGAAGACTCGGTTGAGCGAGGTGGTGATTCAGATAATTTGGTTCAGTGATATCCTTAGAAAATGGGAGCGATAGTATGAAAGACTGCATGATCGCTATATCTTCAATAGTTAGTTACTTAAAGGTCAAAGAAGTGTATATATGGTATAACAGGTGATGGGGAAGGAGTTGGAGCTTTGAATTCATATGGTTAGCGAAGTAACTAAGTAATAAGAGTTTCGACTTTGAGGACTGCACTTGAGAAGGTTTGACATACAAGGATGCATTACTTTAGGTGTGATAGATGTAGGGATACTTCAATATCATTTAGACTTAATGCGATAGTCTGGTGACGATGGTGTATTAAAAATGAGTCGATGGCTCAATAATGGAAGAGTGCATATGTTGGTATCGTGAAGACAATCTTAGGCTTAGGAGGATTGACTGGTCATATAAGATGACTTAGACCATGATAATGATGTGCAGAGTATTTGATAAAATACAAGGACATGAAATGTGATCCTTGGTGATGAGGTCAGAGGTGGTAGGACTTATTATGAGGTTCGTAAGAAGAGTCTTCTTTCTATCTTACGGAGTTGAGTTGTATTAAAGAGAATTCGAATGGTTCGATCTTGGTGACACAGTGTTAATATGGTAAAGTAGTCATATGATGGGAGCGCGGGGTGTGCTAAGTCTGTTAATTCATGGGAGTATGAAAGGCTAAGTGGAGTGTGACATGATGACACTGCGGTGATGGAGTAAGGACGAGTGGTATGTGAATTCTCTACATAATTGGCTAATGGCCCAAGATAAATGGGATAAATGGGATAAATTCACTAAGTTAATAACCAGAAGAGACTACTCTGGGTATAAAGTGGATACTAATAGGGGACGTACGCATTGTACTTATTGCTTAAGACTACGCAAGTTTTCACAATTGATAGTGATGTGATCTCTGATGTTGACAAAATGAAGAGGATATCCACATGATTTGTTAGTTGCATTCTAGTTTGACGAGACAGGGAAAGAGGTGGTTCTTCTTGGGCAGGCTTTGTTTAAGAACCCTTAAGTGAGGTATCAATCGATAAGGATATTTAAAGTGGTAGATCAATGGTAGATGTGAGCTAACTCGAGCTTTGAAGTGTATTTTAGGAAATTAAAGTAAGGATCAATGATAACGGCTGAAACCAAGAAAACTGAATTCACTATGGTATATTGTTTGTTGAGATTCGATTGGTGGACTTGTAAGTCAAGGTAGAAGAAGGATTCTTTAATTAAGAAATATTTAACAAGTATACTGGCAAGGGACCATATGAGAGTGTTAGTAGAATGTTGTAAATGGTAAGAAAGTTCATTATACATTTGGCCTTGGATAAGGTCAGTTTCGATATTGAAAGGCTGAGAGTTGGCTCAGAACAAATATATTCTTTCTGATGAGATAGAGTTATGATTTAGACTCACGGCGTATGATGATATATTTTATATGAATTATTTGTACTAATGACGACTTTGAATGGTCTGGATCAAATATAAGTGGAATTGTGGTATTTGACAGGTACAAGCTTGGTGTGGATTATGGCTACAACTAAAGGATTGGAGTATTCATGATGGAATTTGTGGAATAAATCGATTGCGTTCAGAGGTGTGGCTAGAATAAAAGTCAAGGGATTTGAGCGGAGGCAGATCAAATATAAGAAAATCACTTATGGGGGTTTTTGAACTAAGTCGAGGGATGTTCTGACTGGTAAAGCGGATAAGTAGTGATATTAGCATGATTCTTGCATGTGAAGTCTTTCATTAGGTTTATGATGGACGTTCTTAGTCTACTCGACAACTTTGGTACTTTTCGGTTATACCCCGTGGTTCGGTCCGACCGCGGCCGTGGCTCGCGCCGCGCTGCAGGCATGGCCGCGCGCCAAGGCGCGATTGTAGGTCGCGCGGAAGATCCGAGGGGTCGCTGGTTTCAGCACGCGGCCAGAAGCAGGTCGCGCGCCAAAGTCCTTAGGCGCGCAGAGTTCAGCGCCGCGCCGATCGCAGGCCGCGCCGAGGCGGATCTGCGAGTTAGTGGAAATTTCGCACCGCTTTGTTTTAAAATAGGTCATGGGTGGGTGACAAGTGTCCCCATCTGAAATGTCAGATGCCTTATATTGACCAAGTCTTGAAGACTTGGTCATCTTTCATCTTTCATCTCTCTCTCTCTCTCTAAGCTAAAAGCTCTCTTTCTCTAGAAAATCAAGAGAAACTCCAAGCTTAAGGAAAATCTGAAAAGGGTGTTAAGAAGGAAAGTTATTTGCAAGTCATGAGGTTATTGTGATGATTTCTTGAAAAGGAGGCTAGCAAATTGTTGGAATAGTTTTGGCTAAAGCCCTAAGGTAATGATTCTTCCTTTATAATTAGTTTTTAGTGTTGCATGTTAAGAAGAAAGAACTTGTGGTAGTAAATAATGCCCTTAGAGTCATTGCATGCAAGAAATGTGGTTTGGTTATGAAGGATTTGGCTAAAGAGGTTATGTGAGCATGTTGTAGCCTAAAAATTACCTTAAACTTGTTAAGATTAATTGTTATAACTTTTGGGGCAGAATTTTACACCCCCAAGTTTAGGTGTGTAATCCCCTTTGTGTTGGTTTGGATGTTGGGCCTTAAATGTGGCGTTTGAGTGTTAAAAATCGGCCTTTGAAAAGGTGGCAAAGTTAGTAGAAACAAAGGAAATGCCGCCCAATTTTCCATAGAATTTAGCGACTTTGAACTTGGATTGTTCTACTTTGAGGTTAGAGGTTAACAAACGTATCATGATTATTATAGGTTGAAATATTACTTGCGGTAGTTGAGCTTAGCAAGTGGATTGACCAAAGAGGTATGTGGAACTTTCCTATCTCTTGAGCATGAGTAATTGTACCTATGTAGTACGGTAGACGTACAAGATTTGATATCTTCACTTGTTTTAAAAGTATATGCTACTTGTTTCATTTCAAAAGTATAAGTCCCTTGGATTTAGGGAAAATGTATTTGACAAAGGGATAACGCTAATATAATGACCCAATGGGAAGTTGGTTATATTAGTTTTCTTGAAAGGTTCACAAAGAAAGGTTTACTCTAATTAAAACAAGTACGGGTAAAGGATTTGAAACTAAGAAAGGTGAATTGATTTTTAGGCATTGGTTGCCTAAGGTTTTAAAGGAAATGAAGTCACTTGATTTAGAAGCCTATTATATTTCTAAAAGGAAATGTGACTTGTCTTGAAAAGAAATCGTAACTTGATACTACGGTGATTAGTATCTTGGAATTTTTGTACAAAAAGAGTTATTTCTTAAAAGTTAAGATACGGTACTTGGGTTGAATTCAATTTTCTATTAAAAGACATGTTAGTGCCTTAGGATACTAAAATGAGAGGATATATTAATAATGTTATAAGAAGTTGTGGATTTCTTAACTTGCTTATGTTGTGATATGATAGGCCTAAGTAGGCTTATGTTGTGATATGATAGCCTAGTGCTTATGTATGATATGATAGGTCAGAGTGCTTATGTTATGTATGATAGCGGATGAGCTATGTTATATATTTAGATTATTACTGGTAAACCCGGTTATTATCTATGCCATGGATTTGCTACCCATGACGCGAGCGCGCGCCAGACTCACGTGATCCGGACCACGTGATCCACGCGTGAAATAGTCTCACGCGAGTACGGCGATGGTACTCACGCGGTCCACGGGATCCATGCGGTGAAATAGTCCCACGCGGTGAAATAGTCCCACGACGAGGCGATGACTCACGCGGTCCATAGACCCACGCGGGTGAAATAGTCCTGCGAGTAGGATTGCTTAACGATACTACACGCGAGGTACTCGCTTTGATCGTGAGCCTCCTATTTTATGCTATAAGTTTTATACTTGTTACTCTCATTGTTAGTAAGGCACGGTCAAGGAAATTGATTTTTATCTATGACTCCGCTTATTTTGACTTATGATATTATTACTGATTTTCCGCTTTACATACTGCACGTTGTGTCGACCCCTTCCTGGCCGCGTCACGCCACAGGTGGAAAGCGGTGGTAGATCCTCATTCCTAGGATCTTTTACTCGTGTCAGTGCTCCATTTCTTCGAGGCTCGACTTTTGGTATGGTTCTCCCCGCGTGGTTGATGTTTTGTACATCTGTGGCATGACGAGGCCCCGTCTCCGGCCATAGTGTTACTCCTTCTTAGAGGCTGTAGTCTTGTCATAACTTGGTTTGTTTAAGGATGTAATCGCTCGATTTATGTACTTTTGGGGTAGCCATTTTGGGGCTAGACTATCTATATCATTATGGTTGTTTATTATGAGTTTATATTCCGCTGGTTTTCTCGATGTTGTGTCACGCGGTGCCCGGTTAAGGCACGGCCACGGATCCGGTCGGGTCGTGACAAACGTGGTATCGAGCGATTAATCCTCGGAAAGCGGTCTACATGCCGTATCTAGTAGAGTCTTGATTATCGGTGTGTTGTGCACCACATCTATAATTGTGAGGTCGCAGGATATTTAGGATCGGTTTCCATTCTTTCACTCTAAGATCGCAATGTAGCCGTGTTATAGGTTGAATTTCCTCCGACATATTTTTCCTCAGACGCTTATGCCTCCACGCAGTGCAACCGCGCCCGTGGCGGCAAGGCAAGAGAGGAACTACTAGTAGTGGCACCGAGGGTTACCAGGCACGTGCCCGCCCTACCAGATGAGGTGTTTCGGACGGCGAGTTCTACAATGTCGCCAACCCCAGTAGAGTCTGAGGCAGCAGCCGCCATCGAGACCGCGTACCGAGCCTCCACCAGAAAGCGGGCGCAGGATATGGGCTACAAGCGAGACGGCCCGCCATCGCCGAGATCGTGGCGCATACGTGGATAGCCGAGACAGCAGCCCGGCCGCACCCGTAGTTCAAAGACAGAGTCGCTAGCTTGAGATCGAGGACTTTTGAGTTGTAGCCCACCAGAGTTTTATGGGTCGAGGCCTGAGGATGATCCTTAGGAGTTTATCCGACGCCATTCTGCGATCATGATGGTGATCGGGCCGAGACCGAGTCGGTGGTACTAGGTTCGATCGGCCGCGGACACCGCAGCTTGATTGGTATGATTCACGGAACCGCCCCGGGGAGCATGCGCTCACCGCTTGGGGACGAGTTCTCGAGGCGCATTTGGCCATTTCTTGCCTCCGCAGATGGCGAGGGCTCGCCGATAGATTTTTGACACCGAGACAGAGCCGGGCGACGGTTCGGGAATACAACGTGGAGTTTGACTCATCGTTTCGGTATGCGCCCGCTGGTAGCGCATATGGAGGGCGGTGCACCGCTATGTCACAAGACTCGTTGATCACTTGGCCGAGATTTGCAGACGAGTGGCTCTTCACCGCATGGACATTGCCTCGCACGCAGCATATGCACTCGTGTGAGAACGCAGGGCCGACGGATCGACGTATCGTGAGAAGAGGCCAGTGACAGCAGGTCCTCCGGTAGTTTTAGGGGTAGACAACCCCAAAGAAGACCAGATTTGCACCACGCCGGCCAGAGCGCTCTCCACCATCTTCGGACGTCTGAGTATTCAGGAGCGGACAGGTTCCGTGGCTTCGCCTGCAGGACCGAGTTCCGCCGATGAGGCCACCTATGCCTCGCGGTGGTCGATGTGGTGATTGCCATTAGGGTGTCGTGTTCCTCCAGAGCTTGTTACTCTTGTGCGGCAGGGCCATTTGAAGAGAGATTGTCCGACCATAGGCGGCGGAAATGTTATGGCTCAGCCGACCGGGCTTGCCGGTCTTCATCTTCAATAGTTGCGCCCGAGGCGTGGTGTTCACGGCCAGCAGCCGCGCAGGGTCGTGGCGGGGTTCTAGTTCCGGTCCTCGTAACCGCATCTATGCTATGTCCAATCGCCGGGACCGCGAGGCGCCACCCGGCGTCCGGTGTACATTGTTGGTTGCTTCCGTGATGTTTCGCTTGATAGATCCGGTTCTACCTTGTCCTATATATCTCCTCATATTCCGGTAGAATAGGGATGAGCCCGAGTCCATAGAATCTTTTGAGGTGGCTACGCCTGCAGTGCTTCGGTGGTAGATGAGCGGGTATATAAGGCTTGCCCAGTGACTATAGATGGTCGTCAGACTCTAGCTGACTTGATAGAGTTGGATATGACAGACTTTGATGTGATTATGGGTATGGATTAGCTAGCGTCTTGCTATGCCAATGTGGACTGTAGAGAGAGACTAGTACGGTTCCGGTTTCCCGGTGAGAGGGTTATCGAGTGGAAAGGGAAATCTTTGCATCGCCGGCGGTAGGTTTATTTCTTACCTCAAGGCTAGGAAGATGGTACGGCGGGTATATTTACCATTCGTTCGGTATTCGACATCGAGGCGAGATACCGGACCTTCGGTCCGGTTGTTAGAGAGTTTCGGCACGTATTCCCGCACGAAGCCGGGTATCCTCCCGAGAGGAGATTGAGTTTTGCATCGATTTGGCGCGGACACTCGACCGATATCTATTCCGCCATACGTAACGGCACTGCCGAAGTTAAGAGAGTTGAAGGACCAAACAAAGATTTCTCGGAAAAGGCTTTATCAGGCCTAGTGTTTCTCCCTGGGGAGCGCCAGTGTTATTTGTAAAGAAGAAGGATGGGACGATGCGTATGTGTATTGATTACAGGCAGCTGAACAAGGTAACTATCAAGAACAGATATCCCCTCCCCAGGATTGATGATTTGTTTGATCAGTTGCAGGGTGCGAGATGCTTTTCCAAGATAGACATGCGGTCTGGTTACCATCAGGTACGAGTTAGAGAGGCGGATATCCCAAAGACTGCATTCAGGACCCGGTATGGGCACTATGAGTTCAGGGTGATGTCTTTCGGATTGACCAACGCCCAAAGAAGATTCATGGATTTGATGAATAGGGTGTTCATGTCATTCTTGGATATGTTCGTTATAGTGTTCATTGATGATATCTTGGTGTATTCGCGCACAGAGCAAGAGCATACAGATCATTTGAGGACGGTATTGGGAGTCCTCAGGAACCGGCAGTTGTATGCCAAGTTCTCGAAATACGAGTTTTGGCTGGCTTCAGTGGCTTTCTTAGGGCATGTTATCGGGGTCGATGGTATTCGGGTTGATACAGCTAAGATTGAGGCAGTCAAGACTTGGCCCAGACCCACTACACCGACGGAGTGCAGCCTTGGGCCTTGCAGTTATTATCGGAGGTTTGTTGAGAAGTTTGCTTCTATTTCAAAGACCTTTGACTAAGTCGACTCGAAAGCGATTATGTTCGGTGGACGGATACTTGTGAGGAAAGTTTCCAGCTAAAGGAGAAGTTGACGACCGCCCAGCTTCTTACTCTTCCGCAGGGCTTAGAGGATATGTGGTTTATTGTGACGCCAGTGTCGTCAGCCTTGTGCGTCGACGCAAGATATCAAGGTTATAGCTTACGATCTCGACAGCTTAGGAAGCATGAAGAACTATCCCACACATGACTGGAATCGCGCAGTGATTCATGCCTCAAGATCCGAGACATTATTTATATGGAGTTCATGTGACATTTACACGCACCACAAGAGTCTCGGTATATCTTCACGGAGGAGCCGAACTTCATGCAGACGGCGGTGGTTGGAGCTACTTAAGGATTACGATGTTGATATTCTATACCACCCAGGGAAGGCCAATGTAGTTGCAGATGCCCTTAGTCGCAGATCGATGGGTATTATGTCTGATGTTCAGCCAGAGAAGAGGAATATGGTCCGAGAGTTGCATCAGCTAGCGAGCCTTGGGGTTGGTTTGGTTGATTCTGATAATGATGGAATTCGGGTTTGAGAGGTTGCCGAGTCTTCTATCGTCGAGGAGGTGAAGAGGCGACAGTATGAGGATCCGATTTTGGTACGGTACCGAGATGCCGCTGTTCCGAAAGAGAAGGGTCTATTTGAGGTAGCGCCTGATGGGGTACTAACATTCGAGGGCCGGTTGTGTGTTCCCGATGTGACAGGACTTCGTCAGCAGATTCTGGGGGAGGCACACAGTGCTCGTTATTCTATTCATCCGGGGTAGACTAAGATGTAACATGACCTCAGGTGTGTGTATTGGTGGGATGGCCTGAAGAGGACGTGGCGGTGTTTTGTTGCGATGTCCTAATTGTGCCAGGTCAAGATTGAGCACCAAAAGCCCGCTGGCTATCAGCTATTGATATTCCGACTGGAAGTGGGAGGTGATAAATATGGATTTTATTACGGGCTACCTACCACTCGAGAAGCATGATTCCATTTGGGTGATTGTCGACAGTCGACGAAATCAGCCCATTTTCTTCCGATCGAACGACATTCTCACCGAGGACTATGCCGATTATATATTAGAGAGATTGTGAGACCGCACGAGTCGGTGTCGATTATATCGAGAGGAGCCCGCTTCGGCTAACTTCTGAGGTCTTTTCAGACGGATTAGGACACACGTGAGTCTCGATCGCATTTCACCTCGCATCGACGGACAAAGCCGAGCGTACTATCCGCATACACTCGAGGATACGCTGCGGGCTTGTGTTATTGATTTCGTGGTACCGTGTCACGATTCGCCCGGCCCGTGGATCGTGTCTTACAGGCACCCAAGTAGTCATACATCGAGTAATCGGAATATAAAAACAAGACATGAAATAGTTGTAAATGAGACACGCTTTATGTGAGAAAAGTTGCCTTTCGCATATATATATAAACATCAAGTTTGCGCTACATCCCAACTGCATAAATAGACTACTGCACTTGGGCGAAGTAAACAACTATGGCGGGACAGGGCCCCGCCATACCCTGAATGTACAAATATCTACACCATCAGGGAGAACCATACCAAAAGTCGAGCCTCCGGAGAAGATGGAGCTCCTGACACCAAAGTAGAGATCTTAAGGATGCGGATCTAGCACCTGCTTGCCCTTACCTGCTGCATGAACGCAGCCCCGGGCGAGGTCAAGATAACAGTACCAAGTATGTGAAACTGTAAAGTACTTAAATGAAATCAAAGTATTTTAAAGCCATTTGCAAATACAATCAGTTCAATTGCACATAGTGCCATATCACAAACAAGAGCAATAATAGGTAAACTGTAACAGGTCTTTTCTAGGCCGCGAATGATCGAAGCAAGGCCAATCTCCCATAGTATCATTATGTGTGCCTAATCCTGGACTCCCGCAATCCGCATAGGTCACACTGCACCGCATGAGGTATTCTCGACGGGGTAGCTAACCCTGCACTTTCTCGAATGTGTCTTTCTAGTCCGCATAGTCTCAATAGACCGCATAGTCACATGCATCGCATGTGGCATCCCCGACGGGCTAAAATACCGGAATGATCAATCTCGAACTCCCGCAGCCCGCGATAGTCACACAGACCGCATAGGCCGTATAGACCCGCATCAAGGGTGGCAAGCCCTCGGTATAACAAGTCAAGGGGGTATGTGATATAATAACAGTACAACGGTCTTAACGTTTAAAAACGTAAGCACAACAATAATAACATCACAAGACACTAACATACGTAGTATCATAACATGTTTACTTATCAAACCATCTTACTATACTTGCAGAAGTCAATACAAGATTTTCATAACAAACAAGTAAAACCGTTCCTTTTATCTTTCTTAAGTCGTTATACCTAACTTCCCATAAAGCTAGTATAACTCTTAAGTTTTCTGTTTAAAGATCAGGTATTACTCTTCTTTTAAAAATGATTCATAATTCTTTTGAAATACTTCAAGGTTCTTATTATTCAGGCTTAAGTCAAAAGACATTGCCGTAAAACTACGTCCGGTTAACACACGTACGTCTACCGTACTATATATATATATATTTTAAAATATCATGCTCAAGAGTATAGGAAGAATCACATACCTTCTCGGCGAAATCCACCTGCCAAGTCGGATATGTCGTGCGCAGAGAATCAACCTATAATAGTCAAATACGTCTATCAACGTCTAGACTATTCTGTATACAGTTCTAAGCAGAGGGTTCTCTATTCTACGGAAAATTGGGCAGCACATCCCTACTCGTCAAGCTACTCAAGTCTCATCAGAAATACAATCCTATGTAAGTACAGTTCAATCTTCTTTATTATTCTTCTGATGTGATTTCAGTTTAATTCTATTCTTTAATATCCTTCTATATCTTATACTCAAGTCTTAACTATTCTTATATGTAATATCCAATTACAATAGAAGAACAAGAGTATTTACCTTGATAAGCCCAAAATTATCCAAGTTAAATGTCGATCCTGAGCAAGGTTTAGCTCCTAATTTGTACGCTCCGATAGCTCCAAGAACCCTTAGAAGTTTCCAACAACTTCTACTTAAATACTATAAGGGAATTAGGCTAGGGTATTTGGAAGACAACTATCTACCAAGGGGGGGTGTCTCGGCTAGGGCTAGAGGGGAAGAGGGTTGTTTTGGCTAAGCTTCACCTGAGGGGAGGGGAGGAGGCTTGGACGAAAAGCTCACAAGCGGAGAGGGAGGATTTTCAAGACTTGGAGAGTGATTTGTGGATGAAGAAAACCTTCAAGTTAGGGGAGTATTTATAGGCCAACCAATGGCCAACCAATGGCCAAGATGAAGCCAAGTGCAAGGCAAGTGTAGGGTGGAGATTTGGGCAAGTACACCTTATCCATCTACTCCACAAATATCCTACCTAACCTTGACTAAAGCAAAAGCCACAAAAATCGTCCAACCTTGGCCCAAGTTGCCGTCCATTGAGGGTGACAAGTGTCACCCTCCCGTTGGTCCAAAATATTTCATCTCTCGGAAAAATCCGCAAAAATAATAAATGACATAGCCAGAATTTTCCCTTCGCGAAGTTTGGAAAATGTTTCGTCGGAAAACGATTCTTTTCGAGTGTTGTGCACAATATTTTCGTCCAAAGTGTCAACTAAGGCTAAACTTTTGTACGTACGTCCTCACGTACATACTCAGGAAATACGGGGTATAACATTCTCCCCTCCTTAGAAACATTCGTCCCGAATGTTCCTTCCCAAGACAGATAACAATAAGGTTCTTCATAACTAAAACAGTTTGCAAATGCCACATACGGCCACAAAACAACACTTAGGCAAATACGATAATTAAAAACCAAAGAAGTAGAAAGTAAGTTACCCGGAGGTGTGGGAATAAGTGAGGATACCTCGCCTCATGTCCTCCTCTCGCCCCACATCATCTCCTCCTCGAGCTCGTTCGCCACAAGACTTTGACGAAGCCACGCCCTGGTCCGCAGACGCCTAACCCGACGATCGATTATTGCATGGGAATCTCCTCATACGATAACCCCCGGTCACTGACATCGTCAATCGGATGCACTCTAGATGGATCCCCGATACATCTCTCAAAGATAGAAACATGAAACACCGATGCATCGCCTCCGGATCGGACGGCAGATCCAACTCATAGGCAACCTTGCGCTACCCCGCAGACAATCTTATACGGCCAATGTACTTGGGCTGAGTTTCCCTTTCTTCCCGAATCTCATCACACCCTTCATGGGTGACACCTTCAGGAAAACCCAATCATCAACCTCGAACTCCAGATGTCGACGATGATGATCTGCATACGACTTGCCGACTCGAGCCGCGAGCAACCGCTCTCGGATAAGCTTCACCTTATCCATCGCTCGCTGCACCAACCGTCCCACTAATCGCACTTCGCCATTATCAAACCAGCTTATCGGCGACCGCACTTCCTCCCATACAAGGCCTCATAAGGCGCCATCCGAATACCGAGTGGTAGCTATTATTATATTCAAACTCAACTAGAGGCAAATGATCCTCCCAGCTACCCCTGAAGTCAATAACACAGGCTCGCAGCATATCCTCAAGAGTCTGGATAGTGCGCTCAGCATGTCCGTCTGTCTGTGGATGGAATGCAGACTCGTGCTCACTGCATCCCTAAACCCTTCCGGAAGGACCTCCGGAAGTTAGTCGAAATCGGGCTCTCGCTGCGATATGATCGAAATAGGGACTCCATGCGATCGACGATCTCTGATGTAAAGTCCGCATAATCCTCACCAAAAAGTCGCCCCGACGGAAGAAAGTGGGCTGATTTCGTCACCGTCGACGATAACCCATATAGAATCATGTCTCTCCGAGTGCGAGGTAATCCCGTGATGAAGTCCATGTTGATCACCTCCCACTTCCGGTCGGGATCTCAATCGTCGCAACAAACCACCGGCCTCGTGCTCTACCTTCACTGCGACAACACGCACCGAGCTACAAACTCGCAACGCCCTCTTCAAGTCATCCCACCAATACACGATCGAGGTCGTGGTACATCTTGGTCGACCGGATGGATAGAGTAACGCGCGCTGTGGCTTCCCCTAGAACTCGCCGTCGAAGTCTGCAATATCCGAACACACAACTCGCCTCGAACCTTAGCACCCCATCAGTGCTACCTCAAAGGACCTTCCTCACGAAGAGTCGTCACGCACCGCGTCAAAACCGGATCCTCAAACTGTTGCCTCTTCACCTCCTCGACGATGGAAGACTCGGCAATCTCTCGAACTAGAACCCCACTGCTATCAGAATCAATCAAACGGACACCAAGGCTCGCTAACTGATGCAAATCGCGAACCATGCCCCTCCTCCTACGCACATCCGATAGGCTACCCATCGACCTACGACTGGGCATACGCCACAACATTGGCATTCCGGGTGGTACAGATATCGACATCATAATCCTTAAGCAACTCTAACCACCGCCTCGCCGTAAGTTCACTCCTCTCCGAAGATATACTGGAGGCTCTTGTGGTCTGTATAAATATCCACATGAACCCCATACAAATAGTGCCTCCAGATCTTCAAGGCGTGAATCACCGCTGCCAACTCCAAATCATGGGTGGGGTAGTTCCTCTCATGCTTCTTAAGTTATCGGGGTGCGTACGCTATCAAACCATCTTACTATACTTGCAGAAGTCAATACAAGATTTTCATAACAAACAAGTAAAACCGTTCCTTTTATCTTTCTTAAGTCGTTATACCTAACTTTCCATAAAGCTAGTATAACTCTTAAGTTTTCTGTTTAAAGATCAAGTATTACTCTTCTTTTAAAAATGATTCATAATTCTTTTGAAATACTTCAAGGTTCTTATTATTCAGGCTTAAGTCAAAAGACATTGCCATAAAACTACGTCCGATTAACACACGTACGTCTACCGTACTATATATATATATATTTTAAAATATCATGCTCAAGAGTATAGGAAGAATCACATACCTTCTCGGCGAAATCCACCTGCCAAGTCGGATATGTCGTGCGCAGAGAATCAACCTTTAATAGTCAAATACGTCTATCAACGTCTAGACTATTCTGTATACAGTTCTAAGCAGAGGGTTCTCTATTCTACGGAAAATTGGGCAGCACATCCCTACCCGTCAAGCTACTCAAGTCTACTGTAAATACAATCCTATGTAAGTACAGTTCAATCTTCTTTATTATTCTTCTGATGTGATTTCAGTTTAATTGTATTCTTTAATATCCTTTTATATCTTATACTCAAGTCTTAACTATTCTTATATGTAATATCCAATTACAATAGAAGGACAAGAGTATTTACCTCGATAAGCCCAAAATTATCCAAGTTAAATGTCGATACTGAGCAAGGTTTAGCTCCTAATTTGTACGCTCCGATAGCTCCAAGAACCCTTAGAAGTTTCCAACAACTTCTACTTAAATACTATAAGGGAATTGGGCTAGGGTATTTGGAAGACAACTATCTACCAAGGGGGGGGGTGTCTCGGCTAGGGCTAGAGGGGGAAGAGGGTTGTTTCGGCTAAGCTTCACTCAAGGGGGGGGTGGAGGGGGGGGGAGAGGAGGCTTGGACGAAAAGCTCACAAGGGAGAGGGGAGGATTTTCAAGACTTGGAGAGTGATTTGTGGATGAAGAAAACCTTCAAGTTAGGGGAGTATTTATAGGCCAACCAATGGCCAACCAATGGCCAAGATGAAGCCAAGTGCAAGGAAAGTGTAGGGTGGAGATTTGGGCAAGTACACCTTATCCATCTACTCCACAAATATCCTACCTAACCTTGACTAAAGCAAAAGCCACAAAAATCGTCCAACCTTGGCCCAAGTTGCCGTCCATTGAGGGTGACAAGTGTCACCCTCCCATTGGTCCAAAATATTTCATCTCTCCGAAAAATCCGCAAAAATAATAAATGACATAGCCGGAATTTTCCCTTCGCGAAGTTTGGAAAACGTTTCGTCGGAAAACGATTCTTT
This sequence comes from Przewalskia tangutica, assembly GCA_029844215.1. Lineage (NCBI taxonomy): Eukaryota > Viridiplantae > Streptophyta > Magnoliopsida > Solanales > Solanaceae > Przewalskia > Przewalskia tangutica. Next base: position 7,478,144 of record CM056718.1, on the reverse strand, counting down.
TCGAGTGTTGTGCACAATATTTTCGTCCAAAGTGTCAACTAAGGCTAAACTTTTGTATGTACGTCCTCACGTACATACTCAGGAAATACGGGGTATAACAGCTGGGAGGATCATTTGCCTCTTGTGGAGTTTGCTTACAACAACAGCTACCATTCCAGTATTCAGATGGCGTCTTATGAGGCCTTATACGGGAGGAAGTGCAGGTCACCGATAGGCTGGTTCGAGGTGGGAGAAGTTCAGTTAGTCGGGCCAGACTTAGTTCAGCAGGCAGTGGATAAGGTGAAGCTTATCCAGGAGCGGTTGTTGACAGCTCAGAGTCGGCAGAAGTCGTATGCAGATCATCGGCGTCGACACTTGGAATTTGAGATAGATGATTGGGTTTTTCTAAAGGTATCGCCCGGCGGCGTGATGAGATTTGGAAATAAGGAAGCTTAGCCCAGTACATTGGGCGTATCGATTGTCCGTAGGGTAGGCGTGGGTTGCTATGAGTTAGATCCGTCGTCCGATTTGGAGGCGGTACATCCGATTTTCCATGTGTCCATGTTGCGAAATGTATTGGAGATCCATCTAGAGTGCACCTTGCTCATGATGTCCAAGTGACAGGAGTTATCGTATGAGGAGAGTCCCATAGCGATACTCGATCGACAAGTTAGGCGACTTCGACGGCGAAGGGCGTGGCTTCCGCAAGTCTTATGGCGAACGAGAACAGGGAGGAAATGGCGTGGGAAGCAGAGGCTGACATGATGAAGAAGTATACTCACTTAGTCCATACACATCCAGGTAACCCACTCTCATGCTTGTTAGTTTTGATTTAGCAATTGTGCTGAAGTATAGTTGTGGTAGGGGGGAGCGTCTTTATTTGCAAAAGAGTAGTTAAGAGCGTCTACGTCAATTTGTGATCTGAGTAAGCCTAGAAGGAACATTCGGATGAATGTTTCGGCGGAGAATGTTATACCCGTGGTTCGGTCCGATCGCGGCTGTGGCCTCGCGCGCCAGGCAGGCGGCGCAGCGCGGTGATTGTAGGCCGCGCCGAAGGCGGCCGCGCGCCAAGATCCGGCGGGTCGCGAGTTTCAGCGCCACGGCGCCAGAAGCGAGGCGCGCGCGGAAAGTCCTTAGGCGCGCAGAGTTTCGCCGCGCCGATCGGCCGCGGCGCCGAGGCGGGATCTGCGAGAGTTAGTGGAAATTTCTGCACTGTTTTGTTTTAAAAGAGGTCATGGGTGGGTTACAAGTGTCCCCCCCCCATCTGAAATGTTGCATGCCTTGGTCATCTTTCATCTTTCATCTCTCTCTCTCTCTAAGCTAAAAAGCTCTCCCTTCTCTCTAGAAAATCAAGAGAAACTCCAAGCTTAAGGAAAATCTGAAAAGGGTGTTAAGAAGGAAAGTTATTTGCAAGCTTGTGGAGGTTATTGTGGTGGTATTCTTGAAAAGGAGGCTAGCAAATTGTTGGAATAGTTTTGGCTAAAGCCCTAAGGTAATGATTCTTCCTTTATAATTAGCTTTTAGTGTTGCATGTTAAGAAGAAAGAACTTGTGGTAGTAAATAATGCTCTTAGAGTCATTGCAAGCAAGAAATGTGATTTGGGTATGAAGGATTTGGCTAAAGAGGTTATGTGAGCATGTTGTAGCCTAAAAATTACCTTAAACTTGTTAAGATTAATTGTTATAACTTTTGGGGCAGAATTTTACACCCCCAAGTTTAGGTGTGTAATCCCCTTTGTGTTGGTTTGGATGTTGGGCCTTAAATGTGGCGTTTGAGTGTTAAAAATCGGCCTTTGAAAAGGTGGAAAAGTGAGTAGAAACAAAGGAAATGCCGCCCAATTTTCCATAGAATTTAGCGACTTTGAACTTGGATTGTTCTACTTTGAGGTTAAAGGTTAACAAACGTATCATGATTATTATAGGTTGAAATATTACTTGCGGTAGTTGAGCTTAGCAAGTGGATTGACCAAAGAGGTATGTGGAACTTTCCTATCTCTTGAGCATGAGTAGTTGTACCTATGTAGTATGGTAGACGTACAAGATTTGATATCTTCACTTGTTTTAAAAGTATATGCTACTTGTTTCATTTCAAAAGTATAAGTCCCTTGGATTTAGGGAAAATGTATTTGACAAAGGGATAACGCTAATATAATGACTTTATGGGAAGTTGGTTATATTAGTTTTCTTGAAAGGTTCACAAAGAAAGGTTTACTCTAATTAAAACAAGTACGGGTAAAGGATTTGAAACTAAGAAAGGTGAATTGATTTTTAGGCATTGGTTGCCTAAGGTTTTAAAGGAAATGAAGTCACTTGATTTAGAAGCCTATTATATTTCTAAAAGGAAATGTGACTTGTCTTGAAAAGAAATCGTAACTTGATACTATGGTGATTAGTATCTTGGAATTTTTGTACAAAGAGTTATTTCTTAAAAAGTTAGAAGTACATGGTACTTGGGTTGAATTCCCGGATTTTCTATTAAAAGACATGTTAGTGCCTTAGGATACTAAAATGAGGATATATTAATAATGTTATAAGTTGGGGATTTCTTAATTTGCTTATGTTGTGATATGATAGTAGTCTTATGTTGTGATATGATAGCCAGTAGTGCTTATGTATGATATGATAGCGGTAGTGTTTATGTTATGTATGATAGCGGATGAGCTATGTTATATATTTGTATTATTACGGGGTAAACCCGGGTTATTATCTATGTCATGGATTTGCTACCCATGATGCGAGTGCGTGGCTTGCACTCATGCGGATCGGACGCGTGATCCGTGCGGGTGAAATAGTCTCACGCGAGTACGGCGATGGTACTCATGCGGGTCCACGGGATCCATGCGGGTGAAATAGTCCCGTGCGGGTGAAATAGTCCCATGACGAGGCGGATGACCTCACGCGGGTCCACAGGACCCATGCGGGTGAAATAGTCCCAGGAGTAGGATTTCTTAATGATACTACGGGCGAGGTACCCTGTTTTGATCGTGAGCCTCCTATTTTATGCTATAAGTTTTATACTTGTTACTTTCATTGTTAGTAAGGCACATTGCAAGGAAATTGATTTTTATCTATGACTCCGGCTTATTTTGACTTATGATATTACTCTGATATTTTCGCTTTACATACTTAGTCGTTGTGTCGACCCCCTTCGGGGCCTGCGTTAAATCTGCGAGTAAGGAAGCGGTGGTAGATCCTCATTCCTAGGATCTTTTACTCAGTGTCGTGAGCTCCATTTCTTGGAGGCTCGACTTTTGGTATGGTTCTCCTGGTGTGGTTGATGTTTTGTACATTCGTGGGCATGATGGGGCCACGTCGTCATAGTGTTACTCATTCTTAGAGGCCTGTAGTCTTGTCATAACTTGGTTTGTTTAAGGATGTAACTGTTCGGTTTTATGTACTTTTGGGGGTAGCCATTTTGGGCTAGACTATCTATATCATTATGGTTGTTTATTATGAGTTTATATTCCGCTGGTTTTCTCTGATGTTGTGTCACAAGGGTGCCCGGGTTAAGGCACCGGTCACGGATCCGGGGTCGGGTCGTGACATTTTCTTTACCGTTCGAGGACGAACGTGTATTTAAGTGGTAGATGATGTAATGACCCGTTTGGTCATTTTGAACTTGTTTTCCCTAAGAATAACCTTCCCGTAGCTTTATTTCAGTATTTATGACTTGTGGGGATGGGTAGCATGATTCTCGATACAATAGAGTGAGTTTCGGATCAAGTTTAGCAAAATTGGAAGCTCATAAGTTAAAGAAAAGAAAAAGTTTGACCAAAAGTTAATTGTTTTATAAATGCATCATTTTCGAAATTTAGACAATTTCGTTAGGTCCGAAATGTGATCTATGACTTAGTCAAGTCGTTATTTCGGTTCCCGAAAGGTCCAGATGTGATTAAGGTGGTTGGTTGAGAAACTAGCTTTTGAGATGATTTGGAGTTGACCACAATCAACATCCAGTCAAGACATTTCTGTTTGGGTATTTCAAGAGTTCGAGCAGCTTTGTATGATCATTCGTGGCATGTAGGAACTTTTAGAATTGTATTTAGACTTCATTTGGTCAAGTTTAGGTGTTTGAGTCATTGGCGTAAGTCGCTCGCCTTCGGCTCTTCAATGTACCATTATATTCATTTGATGCTGGAAATGGGTTTTGATTGTTGGAATAGATGTGTATCGGCATTTGTAAGTCGTAGCAACTTAAATTGTCGAATTTCAATATCGTATGAGGGAGTTATGGTCATTTTAGTGAGGACAATTGTTGTTGTTCTGGTGTGGCCGCAGAAGCGTACTTCTTGGCGCGAAAGCAGATTTTGGGTCGTGGAAGCAAAAATCGATGTGTATACTACCTTCATTTAGTATTTTGAGCATAACATGAGTTCTAGAGCTCCATTTGAGGTAATATTCGCGGTGTTGTTCTCCACTCAGCAAAGGGGTAAGTATCTAACCTTTATTTTGATGTTTCTACACGTTTGTTTTTGTTGGTTATCAATTTTATCCGTATTTGGTTGGGGGACATGTGGGTTTTTGAGCCCTAGAGTTGAAAAATGATAATGTTTTGATTTGAGGGTCAATTCATTGATGAAATTAGTTTATTTTATGGATTTATAATCTATGTGTAACTCGATATTATAATGAAATTACAGTTTTGACCTTTGAGGCTTAAGATTGACTTTTTTGGGTCCATTTTTGAGTTCTGAAATAAAGTATAGCAATATGGGTATGCTGGATTCGTCTAACTCTGTAGATTAATATTTTGACTAGATTGAACTTGTTTGATGAATTTAAATGCGGTGGAGCTTCCGGGGGTACTGATGAGAGATGCTAAGAAAGCCAGTTACTAGATATGGTAAATGGTACGAGACTGATGATTGATAATGATACTATAGCAACAGAGTTGATATCCGATGGGAAATTCGAGATAATTATGATACTACAGCCACAGAGCTGGGATCCGATGGGAAATTCCGGATAATTATGATATTACAACCACAGAGTTGGGATCAGATGGGTATATGGACCTCATGAGTTCCCCATGGGTCACGTGACAGCTACTGCATCAGCGTGTGTATACCGAGACATATGGCCATTGCATTGCATACATATCATTTGCATAACATTTCATTCGTACTTCTTGACGGGTAATTATTGCTATGTATACTCGGTGATGTAAAGATGTAGACTTTATAATCATGTGATTTTTAAGGAAAGAAATATTGGCACCTTGTAACTTATACTTGATGTAAGATGGAAATATGAGACGGTATGGTGATGATATAAATATGAGATGTTTATGACCTTGATTGCTAGAAATACTAATAAAGATGTGATATTTATGACTTGGATTGATAGAAATGATATAAAGATGGGATATATATGACTTTGAGGACTTAGAAATGATATAGAGATGGAATATTTATGTGTTCCTTAGTTTAAGAACTAAAATATTAAACCTTAATGACAAACTTGTTGTTTGGATAAAAGACTGAATCTTGATAGTGATTGTGCCTTAATTCATGAAAGGATTGGACCTTTATGAGTAGAAATTATTTAATTAATAAAAAGGTGCAATCCTTGAGGACTTAGATGTCGATTTGGCAAAGGTTTGGAATTGTAATACTACATTTATCCTAATTGAGGTAAAATTATAAATTTTACAATATTTTTTGAGTGATAATGGACTTTATGACTTGGTGTGGTTGTAGAATCTTTACTTAAGTGGTTGAATTACTTAGAAATTGCATAATTTGACTAATCAAGCAAGAATAAAAGTATTGGGAGTACTAACCCTCGCCACATATATACTTAGGGTCGATCGACAATGCTGATGGGTACACGTGAATTCCGCACTCTACACTTGTTGCACTCTATGTGCAGGTATTGAGCCGGACGCCAGCGGAGGAGCTTGACGAAGAGTTTGGAGATTCTTCTTAGGAGTCCAGGGTGTGCCGTAGACTCCATCCTGGCACTGGAACTCTACATCTTGTTATTTTACTTTCTGTCCTATATTTCAGACACTGATTCGTACTTAACTTTCAGACTTGTATTCCAATTAGTAAGATATATAATCATGACAGCCAGGTTTTGAGGGATGGTTTTGTAAGGTTTATGTATTAAGTTCTTGAGACTTTGACAGTGTTTTCTATGTCCTTTACTTTTCCGCATTTATTATGTTTGGATGTTGGTGGTTCGCCTACGGGTTAGGGTAGGTGCCCTCACATCACAAATGGGATTTTGAGTCATGAAAGCATGGGGCTTGCACTTCACGGTGTAGGTAGAGTTTTAGGATGACAAATCAGTTTGCTAGGATTTCTACCATCTCATCTATTGGTGAGCCCCATTTTATTCAGGGTGTTAGTTTATTTATTTTACATATCACAATATGCAGGAAAGGTATACCAAGGCCTTGTCCTGGTAAACAGTATTTAGTAGTCTGACTCATGTTTAGAGGTTTCATAGACTAGTTTAGCTTGTCATATTCAGACTTATTATGTTTTCAGATTATTTCCGCAATCATATTTTTAGACTATAGTTCCAGTATTATGTTTTTACATGTTTTAAATTATTATTTCATGATTGTGATGCCCATGTTGACTCATCAAGACATGTGGTTTGCTCATTCACATGTAGTCAGGCAACGAGTGTTGTGTTTCATCCGGGCCATAATTCGGGGCGTTACAAAATTTTGTATCAAAGCCTCGGGTTCCAAGTGTTTTAGGGAGTATATGAAACCGTGTCCATTAGGGTCACTTTTATGTGTGTGTGCGCGCCACACATTTATGAAGTTGACCACCAAGACATCTAGGTTTGTCTCACTTCTTTCATACTCTAGATCGTGCAATTAGTGAGGACATTCTTCAAACTCGCGCGCATTGCATATTTCAGAAAATGCCTGCTAAAAGAAAGTCAGCTTCAAGTAAGAAGGCCGCTACAGTGATCAACCAGATGCTTTGAAATAAATCTTGAACAAACTGTTGTATATCATCTCCAATTACACTCCAAGCCTTTTTAAAGAAGCAAGAGTTAAATCCATCCAAACCTGGAGCTTTATTCTCATCAATCTCATACAAGGTTGCTTTAATCTCCTCAGATGTGACCTGTTTACACATATCCTCCTGTTGTTGTCTGTTTAGATAGGGCATTTCCTTACTACATTTAGATCAATTTATGGGAGTCTATCAGCTGAAGAACCAAGCAAGGACTTGTAGAAAGTCAGGAAAGCATGTTCTATGTCAGCATGTTTGTGAAGTAGTTCCCCAGCCTGACTCTTTATCACAGAAATAGTATTGGTGCTTGCTCTAGCCTTCATACATGAGAAAAATAGTTGTTGTTACCATCCCCTTCAGAGATCCAATGAACTTTAGATTTCTGTTTTAATATTTTCTCCTGGATTTGTAGTAACTTATGTAGTTCTGCCAGCATGCCTCTTTCCCTCTTCAGTAGCTCAGAATCTGGGTGTGTGTTCATGACTTCTTGTATAGTTTCTAATTTTTCTCGAGCTTCTATCACCCTGTTATCAATACTACCCATATCACTCTGCATTAACCTCTTCAAGGGATCTTTGCACAACTTTAGTTTTTGTCATATTTGGAACATGTGAGTACCTTAGATATCCTGTTCCCAAACATCCGCTACACATCTCGCAAAATCTTCATGCTCGGATAAGATATTTAGGAATCTTAATGGCTTTCTACTGACTTGATTATTAGATGCAAACTCCAGATGGATTGGGAAATGGTCAGAAAACAATTTATCATTAAAGTGAGCAGTAACATGTCCATATTTCGGGACCCATTGGCTGTTGTATATTGGTCTGTCAATTATACTCCAAACATGCCCATTGGTCCATGTAAGAACTCTACCAGTGGACTTCATAGTTGTAAGGTTAAGCACATCAAGCACTTGAGTGAAGTCTCTTGTTTCAACATCAGTTACTGGTTGTCCCCCTATTCTTTCATCTGGTTCAAGAGGAGAGTTAAAATCACCAGCTATACACCAAGATGTTGTAATATTGCTCCCTATTCTCTGTAACTTTATCCATAAATCCTTTCTTTGCTCTATTGTGTTCCTTGCATAGAAACAATCACGTCACATTTAAAATTTGAGTACATATCTTCCAGTATACAGTATATAAATTGAGCATGTATCTCCTGAACTTGTATTCTAACTTGATTGTCTTGCCAAAGTATTCATATTCTTGCATTCTCTGCTTCATTGTAATTATGTGCATATGCCCACCCTGGAGATGAGGAAGAGCCTTTAGTAGTAATTTCCTTATTTTCATGAGCCCTCGAGCTAGAGACTCTTTCTTCATTTCCTTCTTCAGTCTGTGAAATCCCTTGTGGAGTAGGAATGTAGGAACACAAGCCTTCTGTTGATATTTCACATTCTTTCAAAGCCTATTCCAACCTTGTCCACCCCTGGCTTGATTCTTCTGATATTGTTGGCCTTGCTTCGGGCGGTATATCTTGAAAACTAATTCATCAATGTTAAATTGGATGATTTTTCAAACGTCTCCGCATATTGTCAAGAATTGAAAATGCTTGCCGATCAACTATCAAATGTTGGTGCGTCGGTGACGAATCAAAGGTTAGTTCTCCAATTGATTGCAGGATTGAATGAACAATTTGATGGTGTTGCTACGTTCATTCAACAAAGCAATCCCTTACCACCATTCTATGAGGCTCATTCGAGATTAATTTTTGAAGAAACCTGGAACCAAAAACAAGTAACGGGGGCAGCAACCAATGTCGGCACCGCTCTTATTTCCACCAACAATTATACCGATGATTTTGGCACTCAAAATTCTGGTTCAGGTAGTGGTAGTGGTAGTGGTAATAACCGACAAAATAATAGCCCAAAAAAGGGTCACAATCGTAACAATAACAACGGTAAAAATAATTGTGGAATATGACGAGGTCGGAGTGGAGGACAGGCCGTCGGTGGCGGAAACAACCACGGCCAGTAGGACCAAAACAGACCCCATCGCGGCGTGACTGTCAACCGTGAGCGGTGGGGCGTACCAGCTGTGGCGGGCAATGACAATGGGTCGCTCCTCCTGCTGTACCCAGCGGTTGATGGGCCCGACCTCCTCCAGCTTCTAGACAGCCCAGGGTTCTCGGTTCTCGTCCGCAGTAATATTTTGCCGCCCATGGACCATCTTTCGTAAGTTATACTCCCCCGGATATTAAGCAAGCCATGAACAATATGAACCAAACACATTGACATCAAGTATAACTTTGTAAGAGACGCTATTGCAAGTGGAGAAGTAACTTTACAATAGATATCTTCGTGAGAAATAGTAGTTAATCCTTTTACAAAGGGTATATTTACAGACCTATTTGAGAAACATATCATGGCTCTAGGTTTGCGTAGAATATAATCATATTTCTGTATTGTAAAGTGACTTGATTGTTATAATATTATCATCAATATTTGACTCCTGAATTTATACTCATATTTTCTATGCATGTGATGATATATTTTATTGATGAAGTGTTTCGTACAAGTCAAGAGATTGGCTCTCTCACACGAGCAATCGCCATCTTACGTTGAGAAATGTGAAGAGATGAATTTCACCATCATGTTATGACTTGTTTTATAAGCCGTTTGTGAGATTCTCTAAGAATATGAATTTGATGATCATTGAAGAGAGAAGCCCGAGTTAGATATTTAGGGGTGTCTAGACCAAGATATGTATGGTGCTGGATGAGTAAAATAACGAGACACACGCGTCAATATAAGGTGAGAACACTGTAGCAGTTATTTCATACTACGTGTGATTAACGACCAATGGGTTAATAGATGAATGGATCCCTACTTCTCCATTGTGTGAGACAGACTTTCTATTGTAATACCCTTTGACCTTTTAGTGTTTCTTGAAGTACATATCAGTGTTGCTACTTTAGCATGTCACTAATAGCTACGAGTGATTCGGAAATGCAATGCATGTCTAAGAAAGCAGTTGATCTAGATGGATAGTCTCGAGTAGAAACGGAAGACAATTAAAATTAGTAATTTGACTTGTATACATAAGTCGATCATTACACTTACCATAAGCGTGTCAAATGTAATAGTGGATATAAAAATTAAACATGAACTCGAGTTCACCTCTTTGGAGGACGAGGAATCAGATAACTAGCTACTGGAATAGTTAATGATATTAGGGTATTGCGAGTAATATGATCCTTATATTTATAGTAAATTCTTTTCGCATGTGATTGAATTCCTATGTAGAGATTTTGTATAGTTTATGATGCTCGTAGGCCGCACAAACTATTTGTTTGTATGAATTATGTGTGTTATTAGCATGATAGTGGCTTGTGTCTAGCACACCATAAGCAAAGTGGGAGATGTTAATTTTTTGGATTTGAGGTCATGGGTCGCTCCATGTGGGTAGACCCGACCCAATTTTAAAGCAGATGGTGGAGTAGGAGAGCGCGGGACCGAAAGGTCACGAGTTCGATTTTTCCTGCCAACACCTTCTTGGTTGAGTCTGTCACACATGACTTGTCAAGTGTGGTTTGCAGGCTATTGCGTCAGTCCGAGGATTTACCCAATGCGCACTTGTAATAAAGTAGCGGTTGCAGATTTCCCCGTCATTTAAAAAAAAAAGTGTAGTGGGAGGGCAGTTTTTTGTTGGTGACAACTGCTATTTGACTGCTCCTCAAATAGAGAAGTCCTGGATCTGGGTCAATTTGTTTAATCAAATCTTTTAATGAAAAAGCATATGAGAACATATTTAAAATTACGTATTTATAAAATTAATAGATTGTGTGTATATGTATAATTATCAATTTAATTTAATCTTTTCTTCTATTTTTAAATAAAACAAAATCAAACTAAATATTCTCAATTTTCTAGAATTTAATATTAAATCAACTCAACAATAACAACAAACTCAGTGTGAGACAAGAGTGTAGGATATAGTGGATGTGAGACGGTAGAGAGGTTAAAGAGCAGTTTCATGCACTAAGCTCCCGCTATATGCGATGTTTAAGAATGGGTCGGACCACAAGTGTTTATTATACGAAGTATTGCCTCACATTTCTGCAAGAGATTGTTTTCACGGCTTGAACTCATAATCTCCTGGTCACATGACAACAACTTTACCAGATGTTAAAGGGCGGCTCAGTGCTAAGCTCACGCTATATGCGGGGTTTGGAATGAGCCGAATAACAAGTGTCTATTATAAGAAGTGTTACCCATATTTCTGCAAGAGAATGTTTTCACGACTTGAACTCATGACCTCTTGGTCACGATAATTTTACCAGTTATTTCAAGACTCGATAGAGAAGTTATTTTCGATAAACTGCTCAAAAGAAAAATGTGGATTTGAAATTTGAAAGTTGCCTACTTATCCTCTTACCAACTCTACCCAAGCCAAGAAGGCATTGTTATGGAGAAACTTATCTGTTCCGCAACTCCATTTCCCTCTCCTTCTCTTCTTCCCATTAGAATTCGCCATGTCGATTTTAACCTCCCTTCATTTCTCTGTCTCCAGTCGCGTCGACTCAATTCGCGCTCCTTCAGTGATTCATCATCCATAACCAATCATAATGGGCCTCAGAATAACCCATTTACGTTTCCGGGTTTTGCATACGGATCCGGGTCGAATAAGACCCATTTTCTCAAACAGATATCTCAACCAAACAAGGTAAGTTCCCCTATGTTATTTTCTTTCTTTTCCAACAATAATTAACCTAAATCCACACCCATCCACAAAACTAAAAATAGTCGGTAGAGGTATAATATGTGTATACTGGGTCATTGATTGATATACATTGGCATAAACAAAAAATGTCAAACAAATTGGGATGGACCAAGTATTAATTTTTGCATCCATGTCCAATTCATTCATGTTGGATACAACAACAACATGCCACGTGAAATCCCACAAATTGGGGTCTGGGGGTGGGTAGAGTGGAGGTAGAGAAGCTGTTTTCAATAGAACCCGGATACACGCAATCCATAGCAGAATTCATTCATGTTGGATATCCACTTAAAATAATTATTCCAGTGCATTTGAGGACAGTTAACAAGTATAAACCTTAGTTTAATGTCAGTTTTTGCTTTTTAATGATGTTTTCTAGATCACCTTCAGGTTAAGAGTTATAGCGCACGTAGCCCAAATGACTACAGAAATCTCAAATCTCACATTAAGGGTGTCCATAGTTTGGTTAGGCCAATCTTTTAACCATTACTTATTTCATAGGATGTGAAAACATAACGACATATTAACGTTAGTTGTGGCTATCGTTTAAGGTAATTACTTGTACTAGATTAAAAGAGGAAGGCCCAGATGGAACAAAAGGACATGTTAAACAACCTAATGTATGCTGTCAAATGAGTTAGAACATTCTTAAACTTTGACGAAGTTCTCGCAGCAGTACCGGATGGTAAGTAGGTCAGTGTTTGCTTGTTTCCTGCATTTCTATAATTGCAATTGTAGTCTAAATGTTTTTTGTTTTTCATTAAAAAAACTAGTTGACCCGCTTAGAGTCGATTCAAAATGATGGCTGACGTGTTCGCCACCGTTTTGCAATACAAACTAAATGGATCTCTTTTCAAAGATTGAATTGTCTTTGAATGCTTTATCTTTGAGTTTTACCATGGAAACATTTTCTGATATAGTCTATGTACTATAAATAGAAGAACAAATTAGCATTATGGACATAATTGTTCGGTTTCATTTTTTAACTTTCCATGTATTGATCTCGTAATGTATGGCTTATATCCTTTTGTCATATTTAATTTGGAAAGTACTGTGAAGGTACAGTGATTAGCTAATTCAATCTTGGAGTTCTATTCTTAAATAATGAAACAATGAAATCTTTTACCTAATTATTCCTCTACTTATTTGCTGTTTACATTTACTCTATGAAATTTTATCTACTATTTGAAACAGTAAAACAGAGTTGTTCTTTTTGAAATTGTAGCTTACAGTGAGGCAAGAACTCCATCTATACCATTGTTCAAATGAAACCTATCAAATTATTTGGAAAATAATAGCAAAAAAAGGAGAAATACCCAATCAAACGTCTACGGAGCATATTTTTGCAATTTACCTCAATATGTTTTAAAATAAAATACTTGGAAATACATTCTCTCCGAGTGTTAAATTACTAGACCTTCAAGTTGCAACAACAACATGCAGGTTCTTTTTTATAGAAGAATGTCATTTGAATGATGAATGATCTGTAGAAATGGATATGCAGCATAGCTTTTAAATTTTGCAACTGTTTCTTAACAATGAAAGCAAAAAGAAAAATAATCTTCGGCAACCAAAAAAGAAGAAAAATAATCTTAAATATCGTAGCATTAAGGATTGAACTGTTACTTATAAAAAGGACGAAGGTGGTGTCTCTTCAATAATTTATTATATGGTGTTCTTATCTTATGAGCCTTTCATGAGTATTTATTGATTTAGCCCTTTTTTAAAAGTAGTTATTCATCTCTATATGGAAATAGTTTATATTCAGCAGCTTTCTGTTCAAATAGAAATATACCTTTTTCATTTATATGAAACTTAGAAACAGTTTACAAACTCTATGAAACTGTATTATCGACGTCAAAATTTAGATGATGCCAATAGTAGAGAGCTTTTAGCATAATCAGCACACAGACCTGTCAAACCTGTTGGATAACCACTAGGAAGTTGAACCCGGATTTACAGAGAGGTTGACCTTGCTGTGGTGTAAAATAGCAATGTTCATTATATAGCTTTTCAATGATATATTAAATTTTATAACTTCTTCAATTGCATAGCATATATTGAACTTCATAGCACGAGGTAACTGATTAGAAAAGGTCATTGACGGTCCATGCTAATAATTTTCTTCTACAAGACACCAGTGTTGTCAAAGGTGCGCTTAGAGCGCGCTTAAGCCCCGAAGCACGCAAAATATGTTGAGCGCTTCACCTTGCTTAATGTGCGGTTCAGTGTCGTATCAAGGCTTTAAGACATACTTTTCCTTGTCAATGGACATCTCCTGGAAAGGCGACACTAAACGATTGATGATTCACTTTATCGTAATTTTTTTCAATTTCTTTGCCCTTATATTTTTTATTCATGCTTATTATTATTATTATTTGTCTTGGACTAGACATATATATTTGTATTTTTCTCCATTTGTGCCTTTTTTATTTAAAGCCCATATTTATTTGCGCTTAAAGCCCCAATGGAGCGTAGAGCTTTTTTGCGCTTTTCGCTTTTGATAACACTGCAAGACACTCAATATTTTTCCTCAGCATGTCTTGTGTTTTATATTATTCCATTCAGGTCCTTTCTGCTAGTACCATAGTTCTTCTGTCAGCCGTGTTTCTTATGCTCATCCATCCGGTCATTGTTTCACCAGCTTTTGCTAGTTTTGCTAACGCTGGAGGGCCAGCAGCAGCAGCAGCACTGGGGAGTCGATTTGTTCGTAACGAACTACTAAGCAGTGCATGGACTGGTTTCTTTGCTGGTTGCCTACACACCCTATCAGGTCCTGACCATCTTGCCGCTTTGGCTCCTTTATCAATAGGCCGCACAAGGATGGAGAGTGCGGCAGTGGGAGCCCTCTGGGGCTGTGGTCATGATGCTGGGCAGTTGATTTTTGGCCTGTTGTTTCTGCTCTTAAAGGACCGACTCCACATTGAAGTTATTCGTACATGGGGAACAAGGGTAGTAGGCTTCACCCTTCTTGTTATTGGAGCAATGGGAATTAAGGAAGCGTCTGAAGTTCATTCAGCCTTTGCCCTGGAAAATGGTGAAGGCATTGATACTCCAGTTATCGGGAAGAAAAAGAAAGTGGGATTTGCAACTTTTGCGACTGGCATTGTCCACGGGCTACAACCTGATGCGCTGTTGATTATCCTTCCAGCGCTTGCTTTGCCTTCTAGGTTGGCTGGGGCTGCCTTCTTGGGTATGTTTTTGGTTGGAACTGTTATGGCAATGGGAAGCTATACTGTGTTTATAGGCTCATGTAGTCAGGCATTGAAGGATAGGATTCCTAGAATTACTGAGAAGCTCACTTGGGCTTCTTCCCTTATTGCAATTGGTTTAGGTCTTGCTATTATCATCAGCCAATTTTTTGGTTTTAGCTTATATTAGCTCTAATCTGGCGTTTCATTTGTTTATTTTCAATATTAGGTGATGTATTTTTTTATGAGGATATATCCTATCTTTTTTATTGAAGATTCATCTTGTAGCTTCATTAATGTGATCTTCAAGTTATCCCATTCTTGTATTTTCATCCCATGTGCCTTCCTGAGCAGTTAGCATTCACTATCATTTGTATATCATTCTCTTCCAACTTCCAATTTTTAACTCATTACTCATGTTTGCTTATGGAGGGGTTGATGATTTTCAGAAAAGCAGCCTAGATGCCAATGTAGGGATGGCAAGCGGGGCAGGGAAGGTTGAGCTTTAACTGCAAAATTTAAAATTTCTATTCGCCACACCCCACCCCGCATACCTTTTTTGTTTGTTTTCAACCGGCCCCGCCCCTCCTCACTTTCTTTTGCGGGAAGAATCGCTCGAAAGCACGGGATGGGCCTTCCCTTCCTTTAAGTCGTCCACCACCCTGTCCTATCCACTCTCCCCAAATCTCAACTCGTAAAACCCACTTTAAAAGAGTTCTTAAGGTCATTAAGAGACCTTCAAAATGAGTTTTCTAGAGGTCAATTTTTTTTATTTCTATTACCCCTTCTGGATATGCATCTGTTTTCTTCACAAACCTAAGACAAAATTGCTTTTTCCACTTCTGGTTATTGTTTGGGAACATAGTTTTAGAATTTGTCATCATAGGACAACAGTACTAAATATTTACTGTCTTATCACAAGACTTCTTTTCATTTTAATCCAAAGTTACTTCAAATGTTTACAGTTTTACACATCTACACAAGCTATTTTCATTTTAACTACTTTTGGTTGAACATGCTGCATATTTGGGTTTGTAATGAGTTAAAACAGTTTAACCATTCGATGTTCACTGGCCTCAAATATTTGGGTTTGTAATGAGTTGTTAGCCCACTCCTTAGCTAAGACTGAAAGAGTCCCAACCATCTTGCCATACTCATGGTGAAACAAACATCTTGGTTTTACAAACAGATTTTTTGAGGATTGATTTAGCAGTTTGAAATGTATTTGAATTTTTATAGTCAATGTTATGATTTTTTGGAGAGGGATGCAAATACTAAGGTAGAAAATATGAATGAAAATTGTCTCATCTAAATTTTATAAATCATAAGCCTTTATATAGGTACTTTAGTAGACTCCTTCTACAACTGAAGTGTAAGATTAAATAATACTAAATCAACTTTTAGACTCCTCCTATAACTAAACAACTACTAATTCTAGAAAATTATAGTAGTAACATATGCAAAATTCAACAAAGGTAAATCGTCCAATTATGTTACTTTCATAAAAGAAAGTTTGTTGGCCGACTATAAAGTTGATAAATTGTACCACTTTCAGGTTAACGTGAAACATTCAACATCGCATAATAAACCTAAATTGCGCAATATGACCAAGTGAAAATGTATTCTCGAAAGAGAGGCAAAAACTAAATCTTTGACATGAACTTAAAAGAACATGATCAGAGATGTGTATGCCCAATGAATTAGAAGTACATTTTACGTTATTTTTCTCCTTTCATTTCAAGAATGATTCTAAAGTTAGTAAAGAGAAATAACTTAAATTGGAGAAAACAAGACCAAAACTACAAAATATCAAATATTGATCATGGAACTGAATCAAAGTTAATGAACCAAGAGGGGACAAAATCCAATGGCTATTCGTAAACATTGAAATCCCTATGATTTTCCAAATGAGTATGTACATTCCAATTAAACAAACCCCCCAAAAAAATCGACAGCAAAGGAACCGCTAGAATCATATACAGTAGGCACAACCATTTGAGGGAGAAATGACACACATGATTAAGCCTTAGGCGGCCATAAGCAGTTAGTCGAAAATCTCGGTTCATTTCCTACAGAACATATGCACCAAAAAGCACTTTCCAATTCAAGGTATCACCAAAGAAGCTGCTACTTGGAAGGACCACCAGAATGCGTGAACAAAAGCAGTATCCAGAAAACCAAAATGCACTATCCAGAAAAGCATTATTGCAGAAGCCTCTCATTTTACATCTACATCAGTGCTACTGTTTTTTGTTGACGTCATACAGCACACAAGCATCAGCCGCGGTTTTCATCTGAAACCAAAAGATAATTGTCATATTGATAACAGCATTTAACACAAGGCAAATAAGATTATTACATATGCACAATTCCTCTATAGGCTGTCAAAAACTAGCATAGGTAGTAGTTATCTACCTGTATGACGTTAACAAATTGCTTGATTGCCCATCCGAACAGAAGAAGAGCAAGATAGACGAGATAAATCCAACTTGTCGTTGCAGTATTTACAAGAACCTAAATATGAAATGCAGAAAATGTGTGAATGAGCTTCTTTAACACAAGGGAGCAGTAATAGAAGATATAAAAGCTTATAGTAGCTGAGGTCTTACGTCAATAAGACTGTCAGTCTCGTTCCTTGCAAGAAGGAACAATGTAATATAAAGAACCTGGTAAATAAAAACTAAAATCAGATAACAATTCTGTTCACAGGAAGAATCTCTCAGCTTTCCAGAATTGATAGACATAGTTACCTCACATGACACGCAACAGTAGCCCATAAACATCCTATTTCCATAATAAAGCCTGAATAGCCAGCTACTGCTGTCTTTGACATCTTTATGACTTGTCTTTCCTACTAGGAAGGTACTGCAATAATTTCTTCACACATTATAACAGAAAACGCAAAGTAGAATCAATCTTTGCTTAAAGGATATCTGTATTATTGGAGAGTTAATTACCTATACATTTGCAACCAATGGCTGGAAATATCCAGAGCAAGCAATGACAAGAAGACTAAACCAGGCCTGAAAGCAAGAGGACACAGGAGGAAATAAATCTTAAATATGCCAGAACTTTAACAGTCCAAAAGTTAACACAGCAGGAGTTAATGAAACTACCTATAAACCTGCGAAAGAATAACCAGCAGACAGGCGGTGCTAACCCTGAAAATCGTACCGGCCCACATAAACAAGAAAGAAGAATTGAGTCCTAATATGAAAGTACACAAGGGTTTTGGGCAGGGGTTGGAGTTGAGGGTTAGAAATGTGGCACTACCTATCTGTCACCATGTCCAAAACAGCCCCAAATGTCGAAGCTGAATCCAGAGAGGAAAATTGACAATCAAATATATGCTGGGTCTTACATATGAAACTCAGATAAAGTTTTATCAAAGCCAGACAATAGGAAATAAAACTGACAGATGAGACACTATTATCTCCTGTAAATTTTTTTCCTTTATAAAGTTTATTAACCTATATAAATTTTGGAGCACACGTAACCAGTAACCAAAATAACTTAAAATCCAGAAAGATTGCGACGGAATTATCACTTCAAGCAGTTACTTTGAATTAATACTTAGGTTTTTAGTCGTCAAGGGGGTGTCCACAAATACTTACCTTTTAAAGAGGGGTGTGTTAATTGTGAAGGAGAAGGGCAGAAGGGGAGTAGCTATATATATATATATATATATATATATATATATCGAAATCTAAAATGTCAAACATTAATGTATTTTCTAAACCAGCAATATATAGCCTCAAATAGATCCACTGTTGATACCTTAATTTGATAACTTAATCAAAGGAATATTTACATCTCCACCTAAGTGAGCTTCAAAAAGTGTAGCCGGTTCTAATCTCAGATAAAGGAGGGTTGCCTTTATTCATCGCTGCCCTATCACATAATCTATATTCAATTCTTGACCTGTATATGCTGATTGCTGACTATTTGAACTTATTGTGGATCCTCAAGCAGCTTTCTCTTCAGCTCCTTTAATTTACCTTCCTCATAGCGTTGCGACTTGCGAGGAAGCGAGTCCCACACAAACAAAAGGACTAGGTATCTTATAAGGGGCAATATCTTGGTTCTCTTCTTTGCACATTCCGAAAGTTCTTGCAAGCTTAGCAGGTTTAAATTCCTCATTTTTCTTTCTTCGAGCTCAGCTCAGTGTCAGGGACAACAATTGCTCAGACCACTTCCATAGTCTTTGTCAGGTAATCTTAACACCAGCAAGGATGCTCCAACAGAACTACTTCAAACCCAATACTGATAACTTGTATCCACTGACCTTCATAATATCAGCATAAGTCAATCCCAAAATAATGTAAATCCATCTTCATATCAGACACCACGGTTTTGCCTGGTCATACTTGGTCGATAAATGCACATCCGGAATAAGAGGAATAAGAGTCAAACAAGTATCAGTTTTAGCTGCAATTGTAGTCATAAGATCTTGTTGGTCTTCAGCTCAGAATTACGAGTCAGTCACATGTAGCAGTTCGGTTTTCAGGTAGCTTAGTGCACTAGACTGCAACACCTCCACTAACCCAAGTCCCTAGTATTGTAGCAACGAACTCAGTACAGAGTTTGGCTGCGGTCCTATTCAAGATCTACAGTTTTTTTCATGCCATTGCTAATTTCAGAATTATTGCTTAACAAATTTGATATCCTCCTTGAAGATGATATTTACTAAGTGTAGCTCTTTTAATAAGCTCAACAACAACAACAACATACCCAGTGAAATCCCACAACGTGGGTCTGGGCTGTTTCCGAGAGACCCTCGGCTCAAGACAAAGCACAAGCGCAAGCAAAGACAAACAAAGCGACTAAGTCATAATAGCGAATTCTGAAAAAGCAATAACTAATGCAGGTAAATACGATAAACAAAATACACATAGCAGCATAAATCAAACGTCAGGGGACTATAAAGCAATATTGTGCCTACTAGTATGTCAGGCTAAGCGGGCCCACAATAATAACACTACAACTATCAGTTTATAAGCATAGGTAGGACTACCTACTGTCCTAATCCTTGTCCTCCGTAACCCCCTATCTAAGGTCATGTTCTCAGTAAGTTGCACCTGCGTCATATCCTGTCTAATCACCTCTCTCCAATACTACTCCGGCCTACATTTACCCCCCTTGTACCTGTCTATACCAACCTCTCACACCTCCGGACTGGGGCATTTGTGTCTCTCCTTTGCGCGTGCTCAAACCATCTCAACATCGCTTTCCGCATCTTATCCTCCACCGAAGTCACTCTCATTATGTCCCGGATATCATCATTTCTAATTATATCTCTTCTTGTATGCCCACACATCTATCTTAGCATCTTTATCTCTGCAACTTTCTATCTTTTGGGTGTGCGAAGTCTTGACCGACCAACACTCCATCTCATATAACATAGTCGGTCTAACCACCACCCTATAGAACTTGCCTTTAAGTTGTGAAACTTTTTTATCGCACAAGACTCCATATGCGAGCCTCCATTTCATCCACCCTGACCAATACGATGTGTGACATCTTCATCAATCTCTTCATTCCGTTGGATAATAGACCCGAGGTACTTGAAGCTTTCTTTCTTTGGGATGACCTGAGTACCAAGCCTTACCTCCACGCTTGTATCAGGGTCGTTTTCGTTACTGAATTTGCACTCCAAGTATTCTGTCTTGGTCCTGCTCAGCCTGAACCCTTTAGACTCAGAGTTTGTCACCAAACCTCCAGCTTAGCGTTCACTCCGCTGCGAGTCTCATCAATCAGAACTATGTCGTCTGCAAATAACATACACCATGACACCTCTGCTTGGATTTATCGCGCCAGTCCATCCATCACCAAGGCAAATAGGAATGAGCTAAGAGTTGATCCCTGGTGCAGCTCCATCATCACTGGAAAGTCCTCCGAGTCTCCTCCTACTGTCTGTACGTCTTAGCTCCATCACACATAGCTTTGATTGCCCTAATGTATGTCACAGGTACACTTCTAACCTCCAAACATCTCCATAGGACCTCCTTAGGGACTTTGTCGTATGCCTTATGTAAGTCGATGAAAATCATATGTAAGTCTCTCTTCCTCCCCATATACTGCTCCACCAACCTCCTAATAGGTAGTCGAACGCCCCGGCATGAATCCAAACTGGTTCTCAGAATAAACACGTCTCTTCTCACCCTCATCTCCACGACTCTTTCCTAAATTTTCATAGTGTGGCTTAGCAGCTTGATAACCCTATACTTATTGCAACTCTGAATATCACCTTTGTTCTTGTACAAAGGAATCATTGTACTCCACCTCCATTCTTCGGGCATTCTCGTCGTCTTAAAAATGACGTTAAACAACTCCGTCAGCCACTCCAAACCTGCCCTGCCTGCACTCTTCCAAAATTCAACTACGAGTTCATCAGGTCCGATCGCTCGTCCCTGCGCATCGAACAACACCCTGAACCTCCTTCACCTTAATGCTTCCACAATACCCGAAAGTCCGGTACCTACCAGATTGCTCCAGATCTTCAAGTACAATGTATCTATCTTTTTTTCGTTCAAGAGTTTATAGAAGTAATATTGTCACCTCCGTCTTATATGCGTGTCCTCCACCAATACTTTGTCGTCCTCGTTCTTGATGCACCTCATGTGATCCAAGTCCCGGGCCCTCCTCTCCCTCACCTTGGATAGTCTATACAACTTCTTATCCCCAGTTTTTTCCTTTAATTTCACATACAAACGTTCAAAAGTCGTCGTTTTTGCCGCCGTAACCGCTAGTTTTGTCTCCTTCCTCATCATCTTATACAATTCTTTATTCGTCCACTTCTCCACCTCATCCGTGCTTTCTACCAAATTCGCATACACCGCTTTTTTTGCTTCCACCTTCTCTTGAACTTTACCATTCCACCACCCGTTCCCTCGATGCCCACCACGGCTACCTCGCGAGACCCCTAGCACTTCTCTACCAACCTTCCGAATGTAACTGGCCGTCATGTCCCACATACCGGTCGCATCCCCACTACTCTCCCAAGACCCCTTGGACATTAACCTCTCCCCACATCTCCTTTGCACTAGTCATGGTCAAACTCCCCCATTTGATTCTTAACCTGTCATCCACAACCCTCCTTTTATTCTCCATCTTGATTTCCAAATCCATCACCAAAAACTTATGTCGGATTGTAAGATACTCTCTCAGAATAACCTTGCAGTCTTTACAAATAGTCAACATTTCTAAGGAGCAAAAAGTCTATATGAGTCTTAGCCACCGAACTACGGAAAAGTCACCAAATGTTCCTCCTTCTTCAGGAACCTCAAATTAGCTATCACCATCCCAAAAGCTCTAGCAAACTCCAAAAGCAAAACACCTTCCCCGTTCCTGTCCCCGAGGCCAAAACTTTCATGCACGTCGTCATAACCCTCCGGAAGTGTCCCGGTATGTCCATTGAAACTCCCTCCTACAAATAACTTCTCAGTGGGTGGTATACCTCCAACCACTTCGTCCAAATCTTCCCAAAAGCGCATTTTCTCCTCCTCGTTCAAGCCCGCCTGCGGCGCATACGCGCTAATAATATTCATAATAAACTCTCCAACGACCAACTTAATCGTCATCATCCTATCATTGACCCTCCTAACCTCTACCACCTGATCCCTTAGCTCGCCACCTATCAAAATGCCTACCTCATTCCTATACTTTGACCTACCCGAGAATCATAGCTTATACCCGTCTACATCCTTAGCTCTTAGGTCCTACTCATTTGGTCTCCTGGACATATGAATATATTAATCCTCCTCTTCTTAAGAATCTTAACTAGCTCTATAGACTTCCTCGTTAAAGTCCCAACGTTCCAAGACCCTATTCTCAACCTAACATCTCCCTTACCCCACTTATCATGTGACTCATGTCCCTTGATGGCAACTTCTTTCTCCCTCTCCATATAGAAACAGAAAAGAAAAACCAAAGTTGGAAGGAGAGAAATCTAGGGTTTTTAGGGGAAGAAAAACAATATGGAATAGGTATACATAAGGGAGAAAAGTGAAGCAACATGGAGAGTAACAGGGTAATGAGAGTGAAGAGGTGTAGACCTGATTGTGAAGAAGAGACGGATAACTTGAACAGGATATTGGTATAGAAGATTTATCAAGATGACCCATTGAATATAATGCATACTTCCGTTTTGGCCTACAGGACTTTCAGCAGCATTCCATTTCATATAAGGTAACATACGAATAGTTGGTTTTTTGGTTAAAGATACATCTCAAATTAGACACAACCCCTCCCAAAATGTATCTCAAATTAGAATTTAGACACCCAGCCTCCCAAAATAAACAAGAATAAGCGCAGTACTAATAACTTCCATTTCTGACTTTATTCTTTCTCACAACCATTCTCGCCGAGGAGTTGTTTATTTGCTCAAAATAAGACTTGCGTCCATAGTTTCTTCATATCTGAGCACACTTCCAACCATGATGTTGGTGAGGGTGGGATTTACCAAATCCAAAACTCCACTTTTCCGTTTTAATGACGGTATTACTAATTAGGAAATCAATTATTTTTCATTGACTATTCCCTAAATTTCTTAAATATAAAAATTTGTGTTTGACAGTACTTTCTACAGAGTTTCCGAATATATAAGTTCCACTTCCAAAATATTTGTGAAATCATGTCTGAATTGAGACAATAATTAGACAATTGTCAATTTGGTATTTCGACTCCTATCATTAGCAATAATAAACTATAAACCTAGCAAATCAAGGACTGAGACTATCGTGTACCCAAAAAATGGTACCTGATCAAACATAAAACGAGGAGAAATCTTACCTTGATTGAATTTACGAGCAAACCAACCATCCAAAGCATCACAGACAAAACTGAAAAACAAAAACTCAATTAACCAACAGTCCCACTTCCATACACTCCAAAAGAAACTATAAATAAAGGAAATTTACCTAACAAAATACAGAAGCGAAAACAGCTTTTTGTCCACAAAGCATACAGCAAATGCAACACAATTCATCAAAATTCTCAGGTACCCTGCATCCAACAACATATGTAACCAATTCAGCACGGCATATCTATATCCCACTTTAACATCCAAAGAGTTACTTAAGTGGCATTTGTTTGTACAAAGTTTTTTTTTTGAGTTCTACCAAATTTGACAGTAATCTCAAACCAAAAGTAGTCAAATCAAAATACAATTTTGAATACATAAAAAAGATAAATGAATAAACTAACAAAACATTTATGAATCTAAGAGGAAGAGAAATAAATAGTACTATACAGTTTGGATCAAGTAAGTTGAAAGTAAAACAGAAAAAAAAAAGGCAACACATTATGGCCGAATTATGCAAGGATATCAACAAAAAGAGGCGCAATCAACATAGAGAAAGAACGTTAAAGAAAAAATGTGATCCCAAAAAAAAATAGTGGCAAGTTATTTAAACTTGACATTCACATGGAAAGCGGGTCTTTGGTATTGATACAATCCATAAGATAGAGCTTGTTACTTGATAATGATAAGACCACTGCAAAAGCATCATTGAAAAGAATAAGTAACTAATCCCCTAAGTTTAAGTACAACAAAGGACCAATTTCAGAATCAAACACAATTGAGGTGTAAAAATTTGAGAATCAAATACTAAAGGGAAGTTAGGTGCTTAAAGAAAAACAAAGCCAATTTCAGTTCCAACACATTTCAAATAGGTTTGCTTTCCACACAAAACACTAGCATGTAGTATCACCAAAGCAACTTTCCTAGTCATTTCTTTTAGGGAAACTTAGGTAAATGTACCCTTCGGCCTACTAGTTTATCAACATGACAGAAGTATACACTACCTATTCACTTCTCATGTATATGTTTATGTATATGTATGTATAGTATACACTACCTATTCACTGTGTACATATTTTGTAAACTAGATGGCTGAATGATTCGGCTATAATTTTCCCTTTTTCAATGACAAATGGTGTCCGGTCCAGCTTGCGCACATCTTTCATTCCACCCAACTGTTTCCTAGTCATATTAAGTATTACACAATATAATTCAAAATATCACCGATCTCTTATAACAAAAGTTATATACTCCAACTAGTAAAACTTATCAACAAAATGAAACTTCAAAAAATATTAATAAAAATAGAACACACACAAAAAAAAAGATAAATATAGAAATTTTATGGATAATATTTAAAGAGAATTTACCGATTATGTTTGGAATATAAAGGTAAACATTCAATGGCTTAGGTCTCGATTTTCCGGCCATATTGTTCTTCTCACCGGAACTCTGATTGATTGGAAATGCCTGCCTTTCGATCTAAGCAAAACAAAAGCCCGGAACTCTGATTGATTGGAAATGCCTGCCTTTCGATCTAAGCAAAACAAAAGCACTAACTAAATATGCATTACCGTCCCGCTGTGCGCCCAATTGCGAGTTTTGAGATTGGATTATTCAATTTGGACAAAGAATTATAAGGAATTTGGGCCTAGCCGTCTGAACGGGTCAAAGATGCAACCCGTTCAGACAATGCACATGCGTAATTGATGCGCCGACACAATTCTTTCGCATAATTTTAATTGATATAACTTATATTATTATATAGCTGATACGATCGTCTAATACAACTCTTTCGGTATGATTAGTACCCGCCTCATACATCACTTGTAACTACAACTCTAAATTATTGAAACCCGCGACGGTAGCCAAGTTGGTGTATGATACGCGGGGCCATAGTCGCGAGTTCGATCCTGCATCGCTTGGTTGGCGCATCGTATGTGGTTCTACTGACGTGTGGTTTGCGGTATTGCGTCGATCGGGTTTCTACTGTCTTGTATTTCGAAGAAAGAATGCGGATTCCTTCGTCAAAAAAAAAAAAAAACTCTAAATTATTGATATTTATGAATTTTTATTTTTTATTTATTAGTTTGTTTTAAAAAATATATATTCAATGGATTAGGTCTCGATTTTCCAGCCATCTTCGAACGATTGTTCTTCTCAGCGGAAGTCTGATCGACGGGAAATTGATTGAAAATATTGAAATATTCATTGGCCTTTTTTGTTATTATTTAAGAAAAATAAATGTTTTTTTCCAGGATTTGAGATGTAGTATTCAGATTGGATTACAACTTGGGCAACTTATAATTCTAAGTTGGGCCTTGTCGTTTGAACGGGTCAAAGATGAAACCCGACAAATTTTAGTCAGGAATGGTTTCTATTCCTATTTTTTTCCACCCGACATTTGATATATGTATTTAATGACCTAATTTAAATTTGTATCGAAAAATTTTATATTCGGGTAAACATTCTCGTATTAAGGATGAAAAAGTATTTACCCCTTCATTACCACTTTTGTTAGTGTTTGGACTTCATTTTTAAATTTTTTAAATATTCTTTATACAACAACAACATATCTAGTGAAATCCCATAATGTGGGGTCTGGGGGAGGGTAGAGTGTACGCAGACCTTACCTCTACCTTATTAGATAGAACGGTTGTTTTCGAGAGACACTCGGCTCAAGATAGAGCATACGCACAAGCAAAACAAAAGTAAAGCAAGCAAAAGTAACGATTCGGGAAAAATTAAAAATTTAAAGCTGTATGAAAATGTTGGTATCAAAGCGCATACGCCAAGTATTAACTAGCACATGTAAATAGGCTAAGCAAAGTACACTAAAGGATACATATTAGCAGAAACCCAGCTACATGTTACTAGAAAGCCATAATGTGTCTATTTTTATGATAGTTTAAGCAGGCCTACAATACTAACTTTACCACTGCCAGTTTACAAGCGTAAGTAGGGCTACGCTCGACTACCTACTACCCATCTACCCTAATCCGTGTCCTCCACAACCTCCTATCTAAGGTCATGTCCTCATTAAATTGCACATGCGTCATATTCCGTCTAATCACCTCTCCGCACTACTTCTTTGGCCTACCT
This sequence comes from Przewalskia tangutica, assembly GCA_029844215.1. Taxonomy (NCBI): domain Eukaryota; kingdom Viridiplantae; phylum Streptophyta; class Magnoliopsida; order Solanales; family Solanaceae; genus Przewalskia; species Przewalskia tangutica. The sequence goes on along the minus strand of CM056718.1, from coordinate 7,451,366 downwards.
CTACCCCTTCTAAACCCGTTTATAGCAAACCTCTCACACCTCCATACTAGGGCATTTCTGTCTCTCATCTGCACATGTCCAAACCATCTCAACCTCGCTTCCTGCATCTTATCCTCCACCGAGGTCACTCCCACTCTATCCCGAATAACATTATTTCTAATCATATACCTCCTTGTATGCCCGCACATCTGCATCCTCATCTCCACAACTTTCATTTTTTTGATGTGCAAAGTCTTGATTGGACAATACTCCACCTCATGCAACATAGTCTAACCACCGCTCTATAGAACCTGCCTTTAAGTTTTTGTTACACCCCGTAATACCAGGGCTACTAATTGAGAACGTGATTAAGGATTTAAGATTTGAATTTTGGAAGGAAATAATTATTACATTTTCTTAAGGAAAATTTCGGAAAAATGTGACGACGGAAAATTATTAACTTGGAGTTTAATACTTCTAATTGGATTTGATAATATGGGATCCGCCAAAAATTTCACAATTTGGGGGGTTCAAAAATTATAATATTTTAGACCAATCGGAAGGTGACACGTGTCACCCCTCCACTTGTCTTGCAAGATGACCACACTTTAGATATTTTGAGAAGAGGATGACAAGTGGACAAGTGGATCCCACTCCACTTGTCCATACACTTGGCTTTACACTTAGAATAAATATCCAAGTCTTGCAAGACTTGGATTATTATACACTTACATCTATATAGCTCGCATCTTCTCCCTTAAGCTCCCTATTTTTCGAGAACCCCTAGCCAAGAACAACAAGGGTTGATTAGTTTCTTTCTTCAAGATTAAGCCCTTAAACCAAGTGCTAATCCTAGATTAATATTCTTCAAGACTTGTCACGGTTTGGCCGAAAGTTTGGGGTGAAACCCTAGCTTGTTCGTCGACTTTTTGGAGGTAAAACGTGAAGGGAAGTTGGTTATAAGGTTGTAATGGATACATGGGAGTGATTGGATCTTGAAGAAGTGGAGTAAAACGAAAACTGTGGGCTATTATAGTGCGGACTGTTTGGGACGTTTTTGGGCACAAAATAAGGTAAAAATTATTCCTTCTCTTGAAGTAATTGGATATTACTTATTGTTATAATGTATAGATGAGCTTGTACTAAAAACAATGAAGGATAAAAAGTATTTGGGCCATTTTTAATGCTTTGGCCGAGAAAGTGGGCGATTCGTTCCTTGGATTTCGTTGGTTGTGTTGTTGTTATCTTCACCTATTGCATGTTATAATGGAGTAATATTGTTGTTAATAAGTTAATATAACTTATATAGAAGTTTTGAAACTTGAATTGGAATAAAAAGGATTAAGGAAAGAGTTATCGGATTGTAGTTGTTGTAGTGGAATCTATAAACCGCTGACGTTATTATGCAGTTTTATGGACTGTTTTGTGGTATTAGGCTGCTGGAAAATCAGTCACCTATATGCATGATTAATGTGGTAATTGTTAATGGAAGTCCTAAGAGATTAAGGGTGTAGAAAGGTATTAAAAGGCTTCACTTTGTACCCTTGTTGTTGTTGGATATTGGACTGATTTTTATGGACTGTTTTGGTAGATTAAGGGGCTGAATTTTACACGTCAAGTAGGCGTGTAATCCCCTTTGGTTAACTGTTGGTTGTGCCTTAAATGGGGCCTGATTGTTGTTGAAATTAGGCCTTGGAAAAGATGGAAAAGTACGTATAAACGGGGGAAGTGCTGCCCAAATTTCCGTAGAATAAGAGGACCATTACTTGGTATAAGTCTTATACTAGTGTGTATGAAGTTGATAGAAGTATTATTGTTGTTATAGGTTGAAGTACTACTTGTGGCATTTTCTACTTGGCGTGTGGAATAGCTGATAAGGTTGAAGTACCTATTCGGGCGTATTCTATTTGTCGTGTTGGTTAGTTGCCAATGAGGTATGTGAACCTCTTCCTTCTCTCTTTTGGCATGTTCTTTGTATGAACCATAACTGTGGTATTGTTTCAAAAGTTATTCTACTCTTAGAAGTTAAGGAGTATTCATGTTATTGATTTTATGCTAAAGGCATGTCTAAATTATTCCTAAGTCCTTACCAAGTCTTATGGGAGATGTTGGTAAAAGTTTTTAGGAAGTATTGGAGTCAAATTGATCTTGCTAGTTACAACACTAATGAGAAAAGGTATCGAACAAGCCATTGCAACGTTAAATGAAAAAGGAATCGACAATCAATTATATTGAAATGAGTAGAATGTCATCCATCTGCATAGAAGCTAAGATATAACCAGTTCGTTTTACATTTTCTAGGTTCACAACTGATTAGATAAAATCTCATGATATATATTAATCACGACTCATAAATAGATTAATTTGCCAATTTCGATCGGTTATCACTATGCAAATATTTCCATAATGTTAGCCAGAGGAGCGAGACGAATCTAGATTTCATGTGGTACATGAGGTGGTAGTAACTTGATGTTAAAAGTATACTTGTCTTGATTTTAAAAGTAGAAGTCACTTGGATTTAAAAGAGTAGGTGTATTGATACTACAAGTGTTAGTGTCTTGGGGTTTTATAAAAGAAATGATGTACGGCGGACATACATGGTACTTTTGGGGTTCAAGTCTCCAATATTACATGACGGGATAGTACTTTAGTATTTCTAAAGAGGAAGGCATGGTATTGCCTTGATGTTTATAAAAAGGAAGGTGTGGTATTGCCTTGGTATTTCTAAAGAGGAAGGCATGGTATTGCCTTGGTGTTTATAAAAAGAAAGGCATGGTAATGCCTTGGTTTTCTAAAGCGAAGGTTCATTTTAGTGGTTCTAATGAGAGTCAAAGATGATTTAAATTGTACATAATTACTTGTGATAGCTATAGGTGTACAGTCCTTTACATTACACCGAGTCCCAAAATGGGTCGGAACATGTCGTACCTTATTTGACTTATAGCACATTACACCGAGTCCCAAAATGGGCCGGAACATGTCGTACCTTATTTGACTTATAGCACATTACACCGAGTCCCAAAATGGGCCGGAACATGTCATACATTGTATATATATTTTATGGAGTAGCTCTCATGACGTGAGATGGTACACACTCACTGCGGGTCTGAAGGACTCATGCAGGTTCAATTCCCAGGACACATTCTATGGACTAGCTCTCTGTGATGCAGGTATCGGGTACAGATTTCCTATGCGGGTCTACAAGATCCATGCGGGTGAAATAGTCCCATGAATAGGATCTGCATAATGATTCTATGGGCAAGCACCCCTGATTTTGACGTGACTTTGATATTTTAACTTGCATATGTTTGCTCATATAGCCATTCGTGCGAGTGTTATATTTCCACATCATCGTGTCCCTCACTAGAAGGCCGGCAACGTTGTATATATTTCATGGAGTAGCTCACATGACGTGAGATGGTACACACTCACTGCGGGTCTGAAGGACTCTACGGGTTTAATTCCCAGGACACATTCCATGGATTAGCTCTCCGTGATGCGAGTATCGTGTACAGATGCTCATTGCGGGTCCACAAGACCAATGCGGGTGAAATAGTCTCATGCGGGTGAAATAGTCTAATGAGTTGGATTGCATAATGATTCTGAGGGCGGATGACCCTGATTTTGACATGACTTTCATATTTTGAAATGGTATTTGGAAATGATATGGTTGATCTCACTTTTAAAAGGCATATTTTAAAAAAGGTACAGTGATCTGATGATACAAAAGATGTACTGATGATACAAAGCTGATACAGTCTGATACAATGCGGTGATACAAGGTACAGTTGGCTCTTATTTTTTTATGGCACGGTAGGATCTGGTATTTGAGTTTTCATACTTGCCCCTGTCATTCTTATGTACAACTATGATCTTGTTTACTGTACTTCATGTTTACATACTTGGTACCTTGTTGTAAACCGACTTTCTGCGTTAAATGCCCGCATGTATAGGTACACAGTTTGTGGATCCGCGAGCTTAGGATCCTTGCCCAGCTTGTTGAGATGGCTCCCTTGTTCCGGAGCTTGTCATCTTGGTACATGTCTTTGGTAGTAGACTTTTGTATATTCAGGGGTACGACGGGGCCTTGTCCCGTCATAGGTTACTGTCCAAACTCTTAGAGGTATGTATTCATATGTGTGCTGAACTTGCGTGAGTTGTACAATTGTAGTTCCTTTAGGTTGTTTTATATATAATGGGGGCCTTGTCGGCTTTGCCTATTTTACTTTTAAAGAGTTGTTTTCCGCGCCTTTCCTTCCTTATAGTAAAAAAAATGATGAGTTTTCTTTAGCTTTCGCTGGTTACATGTGATGTATGAGTAGAAGGGTGCCCAGGTAGGGCACCAATCGCGGTCCCGGGGTTTGGGGCGTGACAGTTTTGGTGGCACCTTTTTGTCGCATAAGACTCCATATGTGAGACTCTATTTCATCCACGCTTCCCCAATACGACGTGTGACATCGTCATCAATCTCTACATTCCCTTGGATAATAGACCCGATGTACTTGAAGCTTCCTTTCTTTCGAATGACCTGAGTACTAAGCCTCACACCCACGCCTATCTCAGGGTCGCTCCCGTTACTGAACTTGCACTCCAAGTATTCTGTCTTGGTCCTACTTAGCCTAAATCACTTTGTTGCGAGTCTCATCAATCAGGACTAAGTCGTCTGCGAATAACATACACCATGTCACTTCCCCTTGGATTTATCGCGTCAGTCCGTCCATCACCAAGGCAAATAGGAATGGGATTAGAGTTGACCCCTGGTGCAGCCTCATCATTACTGAAAAGTGCTATGTGTCTCCTCCTACTGTTCGTATCCTGGTCTTGGCTCCATCATACATATCCTTGATTGCCCTAATGTACACCACAGGTACACCTCTAACCTCCAAACATCTCCATATAACCTCCCTAGGGACTTTGTTGTATGCCTTCTCGAGGTCGATGAAACTCATATGTAAGTCTATCTTCCTCTTCTTATACTGCTCCACCAATCTCCTTATAAGACGAATGACTTCTTCCAAAGTTCAACTGAGATCTCCTCAGACCCAGTCGCTCGTTCCCTGCACATCTTGCGAACAACACCCATAACCTCATCTACTCTAATGCTACTACTATACCAAAAATCCCGATACCTACCAGATTGCTTAAGGTCTCCCAACTCAATGTTTCTATCTCCTTAATTCAAAAGTCTGTGGAAGTAAGACTACCACCTACGTCTAATATGCACATCCTCCACCAGTACTTTGTCGTCCTCGTCTTTGATACACCTCACGTGATCCAAGTCACGGGCCCTCATCTCCCTCGCCTTGGCTAGTCTGTACAACTTCCTATCCCCGTCTCTCTCATCTAACTCCAAATACATGCGTTCAAAGCCGTTATTTTCGCCACCGTAACCGCAAATTTTGCCTCATTCCTCACTATTTTATACAGTTCCCTATTCGTCCACTTCTCTACCTCATCCTTGCTTTCTACCAATTTCGCATACGCCGCTTTTTCGCTTCCACATTCTCTTGAACTTTATTCCACCACCAGTCCCCTCGATGCCCACCACGGCTATCCCTTGAGACCCCAAACACTTCTCTAGGTACCTCTCGAATGCAACTGGACGTTTTGTCCCACATACTGGATGCTTCCCCACTACTCACCCAAGTCCATTTGGTCATCAACCTGTTCTCCATCTCATGTGCACTAGCCATGGTCAAACTCCCCCATTTGATTCTTAACATGTCATCTGCATCACTCCTTTTCTTCTCCATCTTAATATTCAAATTCATCACCAAAAGTCTATGTCGGGTCGTAAGACCTTCCCTCATTTGTTTAATATATTCTTTATATTTAAAAATAATTAATTTTGAATTGTTTTATTTTTATTTTAATAAAATAATTTCTAATTTTTATATATATTATACAACAACAAAATATCCAGTGAAAATCTCATAATGTGGAGTCTTGAGAGGGTAGAATGTACACAAACTTCAGCTCCACATTGATAGATAGAACGGTTATTTTTTTAAAAAAAACATTTATATCTAATCGAAGTGCATCACTAAATTAAGGCATAGGAATATTAGACTTCCATTCCTCCCACCCTTTGGATTTATCTCAAATGAGTTTTATCTCTTTTGTTTTTTCAAGATATTTTGGTTTCTTCCTTTTGTGTCTATAGTGTTCGATTTGTGACAATTGTCGTTTTTTTATATTCTTTTTATTAACCAACCTCTCAATTTTCTGGTGTTATGGCATTGACTTTTCAATGGATCCCATAATTTTATACTTGGTATTTTCTAAATTATAATTTATAATTTATTTATACTATAAATAGAGAATCTTTTAAGAATTTATTATAAAACACCTAAATTTTATTAATTATTTTTTGCGTTAGATGCATTAAATATGTCTATAAAGTTATCCCTCTATGTTATTTTCACTTGTTCTAATAGATATTAGAGTTTTTGTAATAATAAAATTAAAATTTCTTACTAAGCTCACTTATTTCATTATAAAACGTTGTTAACTTAGCTACTCAATTGGAGTAGTATTTTTCACTTTTTTCATCTCACAAAATAATATTTATTTCTCTATAGGTAAATTAGTTACATAATTTTTTCTATAGAATTATATTATTGTATGTATTTTGATACAACCAATTAATTTCATTAGTCGTTAAAACTTTTAATATCTAATTAATTCATGTAAGTTAGCAGGTGTTTGCACATGATTTGATTGAGACTTAAAAAAAAGATTGATAAGAAAAATACGTATTTAAAATAATTTTCAAATTTTATTCATTACCAAATGGCCCTCAATCTTTAAATGTGCCCTCAATGATATTCACAGACATCCAATCAATATAGTTTTGTTGTCTCCAAAGTACGTGTTTCAGCGAATGTGGATGTTCCTCCCTTAATTAGAGATATCGGGTTTGAATCATGTGTATGAAAACATTTTTAATAGGAAGCGCTTCCCTCCGAATGCGGTCCTACACGGCGTCGGACTTCAATACGAATATCGAACACTGTTAACATCCCCGGTCTACAAACTAATGGACAAAATCTTTCTAAAAGGAAAGCAAATATTAACGAACCAATCTACATCTAATGGAATTTCCCCTTCAAAAAGGTTATGCTACATTCCGTGTTGGAAAAACGTTTAATTACTAGGCGTTTGGTTCGGATAAACAGGAAAGGAAAAGGAAATGAAGGAATGAAATTTCCTTTGTTGTTGTTTGTTTGGTCTTATTTTTTCATTTCCTTTATCCCTTTTCCACTTTCATTCCATTTCTTTGATTCCCCCACCCCCTGGGTATTTGGATTCCCTTTCCTCAACTCGGACCTTGGACCACTCGGACCACCCCGGACTCCGACTCCGGACTCCGGACCACCCTGAACCAAACATGTAGATAATCATGATAATTTCTTTCCTTTTTATTTCATTCTCTTACTGAATTCCATTTCGTTTACCCTGCGCGAACCAAACACACCCTTAATATATTTGAACTTTCATGAAACAATGTTTAGGAGTTTATTGTACGTCTACTATGATTTTCCACTTCAATTTTCCTGGAATATTATTGACCGTTCTAATTTAAAAGAAAAAAGAATTGTATGTTCTTCTAGAAACAAGTTAAAGGTCTAATCATCCCCCCCCCCCCATAAATCAATTCAGATAATAGAGGCAATTAGATGATGTATACGAATCCATACCTTCAACAGGTTGTAAAGGCTGCTATGGAGCCATTTATATATTTTTCCTTTTTCTTAATGTTAGGATTGGTATCATGACATTTTTCTTAACATATCGTTTTCCAGAAAATATCGAAATAAATGTCTTGACATTTGGGCTGACATTCATAACAGCTACTATCTTCACGATCGCTTATCGTGAAGCGTGACCTTATTTAACACATGCCAAATTGACTTGGCAAAGAGTATTTAAAGCAGATTATGATCGATGAAGACCAAGTCCAAAGTGGAGCATAACTTGAGGAGCAAGACGTGGAAGAAAACGTCCAAGCTGTTGAGAAATTCTCTCCCCAAGTTTCTGCCATACGTAACCACTTTTAGCTCAACCTCTACAACCAATTGATGAGTTTTTCAAGGAAGACTTTCTACTATAAATAGATAGGGCAGATCGGTGAATCAATATCCAGAAACAAAATGTAAAAATACCAAGAGAGCTCTCGGAATTTCTTCTCAGAAATCTGGATCACAAAATGTTGCCTGAGTTTGTGACGACATTCTGCATGACATTTTAGTCGCTGTTTCAGATTCTAGATTAGCTTTGTATGGAGCGATTGTAATGAGGTGTTTGTCACTTCTATTTAGATAGATTTTTCAGACATAAGTCATATGTGACTTAACCTTTTTATTCCTTTTGTATCATCTTGTAAATCTTGTAAAGAAAGGAATATATCATTTGTATATATGTATATATATATATATATACAATACTTTGGTCATTGACCATCATGAGTTATATTAATATATAACCTATGAAAATTAAACATTTGTGTCTTTATTGTTTCCGCTGCATTTTACTCTTCAAAGGTTTTATTCTGTTTTTAAAACACTGTTTTTACCGAAATGTCGTTAGTTATGTCAGACGACGTTTTCGCCGACATTTGCAAACTGTTTTAGCATTCGAATTGAGTTAATTTCCAGTTTGTTTTAATTATTCCATAGTTGTACCCTCGGGACCCAACAAGTGGTATCAGAGCCAACACTTGACATAATAAGTGATTGGTCCTATTATTCAAAGTTATGGATCCGGCTAATTCAAATATTGGTAGGCTTTCCATTTTAAATGGAATAAAATGTACCTATTGAGGATTCGCCTACGTTCTCACATCAAATCAATTGATGTTAGGGCATGGAGATCTATAACCAATGGGTATGTTGTTCAAATGTTGCCGTCGGATAATGAATGTGACATTCTTGTTAAAACTGAATCTAAATGGACGGCGGAAGAAATCAATAATGTTACCTTAACGAAAAGGCCTTTAATGCAATTTTTGGATGGATTGATCTTCACATGTTCAAGCTCATTCAAAATTGTTCAACGGCTAAGAATGCATGAGATACTATACAAATTCATTGTGAATGTAGATCAAGTGTATCGAATTAAGCTATGCATACTGATGCGCGAAAAGATGCACACACTTTAACGCAAGTGCACGTTATCGTGACAAGTAATATAGTCTAGCTAAGACCGAATATCGTCCACAAGGATTAGTGTTCAAGTACCAATTATCTATCTTTTGTTATCTATTTGGTAACCGATATTTGATTTTGTTGATTATAACTAACAATTATAAATACTAATTAACTAAGTGTTTACTTCAGTAGTGATGGAAATAGGGCTTCCAAGTCTCCTCAACTATCCGCTTATATTACTTATTAATGCAATGAATTATGGTTCTTCTTCTTTTGGAGCTAGCAGGTATACTAAATCGTTTTATACTCCCGTTAAGGCTATATAAACACTCAACCTCAGTAGCGCTCCTTTCTACCTTTCGGTGATAAGGATGACTCTATAGGAGGATTAAGACCAAAAACCTAGTTAATCGTCACGCGCCATGCGTGAAATTAAGTGTTTAAACCTCTCATTAACGCTACACAAGTAATTGAGGTATTTTCATCCCCAATCCAAAATATGTCTACCCAACTTAAAGATAGTCACAACCTCCTCCTTTCAAGTTTGATTAGAAATCATATAAATAATGATAATTAGTGATCAATTAATTACCAAGCATTCAAAGCAATTATTGGGTAAATCTCAACAATAAGAAAACCATAAACGCATCAATTCATAACATAAGTTTCAAGTGATTTGACATGGAAAACCCTATAATGGAATTAGTTTCTAGCCATTGACACGACAAGAACTAATTCAATATCCAACATAAAAGCGAAGTAAAGTAAAGAAAAGAAAAGAAAATTACTAAGTTAAGGTCTCCAATCTTCAACTCCAAGAAGTCTTGTGTTTGTGCAAGAAAGGGAACCTTGAAACCGCCAGGGTTCTCCTTTTATAGCTCAAATCGCCTCCAACTTTTCCTTCAGTTCGCCCGTAAAACGCCCGAAAACTGATTTTCCGCGCCGCGCGCCATGCTATCGGCGCGCGGCCGGAACTCTGTGTTGCTCGTGATTTGGCGCGCTGCCCGCACTATCGTTTGCAGGCGCATGGCCGCAACTCTCGCGACCTACGGATATTGGGCGCCGGGCGCTGGACTGTGGCGAGGCGCGGCGCTGGCCCGTGTCCGTGCCTAGTTCGCCACTTTCTCTGCTTTTAAGCTCTGGAACCTCCACTTTTGCCCTCTTTTCGCTCCTTTTTCGCCATTGGGCCATTTTAACCACTTTGACACAAAAGAAAGAAAATCTATCCTAATACGACACGTATATGTACAAAAAGGGACAAAAGACTAACTAAAAATGACTCAAAAAGTGTATATAAAATACACCGATCACATACTCATGAGAAAATATGAATTTTTAAGGATGGAAGATAAATCTTATTTTTGAAAGGCTCTCCGTTCTCTTCCTGAAAAGTTCAATTTAAAGATTTGTGCCATTAAAGAAGGTCACAATCTCGCTACTATGAACCTTCATACCTTGATGAATATTCTCAAAACCTATGAGATGAACATTGAGAATCAAATGGAACTATATAAGAGAAAAAATGTGACACTTCAAGTTCAATCCTCGAAGAATCAAATCAATGAAGAGGATGTGAATCTTGAAGAACTTGGTGAAGGTGTTAATGTTGCCTTACTCACTCGAAAATACAATTTGAATGTGAGAAAGTTCAACAATGAGATAAATCAATCTAAATCTAAAAGGCACCAAAACCAAGGCTTCAATCAAAAGTCCACCAAGTTCCTTCCAAGTGCTAAAAAAGGATGTCCACTAAGAAGAGGAAGAAGATCAAGAAATCAAATCACGAACCGCCATCGCTTACATTTCTGAACAACCTCGTTCGATAATGAAAATGTAAATGCGTAATGTTGCCTCAGGTGTCACGACATTTCAGGCAACATCTGCAACGCCATCTGCATCTCCAGCAACATCTGAAAGGCACATATTCTTTAACCATATTGATGTTAATTGCTTTATTGATTTTACTTCTAATGGTGAGGCTGGGAGTATGTATCAAGTTTAATGCAAAGATGATATGATTAATGAATTATAAAACATTTGTAAAGCCTTAATCATAGAATCCAAGCAACTTGAGACAGAGGTAAAATCTTTAACTCGTAAGAATGTAGATCTAAAAGACACAATAACCCTACTAGAGGTTGCACTTACCAAATATGATACTGCATTCGGTAAGATTCGTGCAAAATTGGATTTAGCCAAAAGAAACCTTCCGTAAGCTCTACTCATGACTTCTAAATTGAAAGAGATACTCACCTTTAGAAAACCTCCACATGCAGGTATTGGGTATGAAAAACTCTCTTAAAACGTTCTGCTCTAGTTTGTTTGACAAAAATGAGAAAATGTGTTTTGTAAAAGAAAAGTGATTAAATAATATATTCTCATATATGTCAAAAGGATATGAAATTTGTGTGCCGTCATTGTAACTCCCATAGTTTTTTTTAAACCGTACTATTTTCAAACTTTAGAATTCTGTGAGCGAAATGTTGCCTAAAATGTTGTCCAACATTTCTGACAACATTCAAAGCAACATTTCTGAGCTGAAATGTAAAAATGTTTTAAAAGAGTTTGAGATCCCAAACATGCTGAAACTTGTAATATTGTGATAAATTCTTTAAGAACTAACATCGCAGGTTTTTGGTACTTTGATAGTGGATGTTCTCACCATATGACAGGTATAAAGGAATTTCTAAAGAACTTTGAGTTATTCAATGGAGTTAACGTAACTTATGGAGGTGGGAATAAAAGAATTGGAAAAGGAATCTTGGATGTTCCTGGATGTCCAAACTTTAAGAAATGTCTTACACGATTGAAGGTTTAATGGCTAAATTGATGAGTCAATTGTGTAATGACAATCTGGAGGTGAAATCTAATAAGAATGCTTGTAAAGTTGCGAATAAAGCTAATGTGTGTGTCAGGTACTAGAACAGGTGATAATTGTTGCACTCTCGTTGCAAGACAAGAAATATGCAATAATGTCAAGATGAACGACACAACACTATGACATCAAAAGTTGGGGCATGTCAACTACCGCAATCTGAAAGAATTGGTCTCATATGAAGCGGTTAGAGACTTACCTAACTTCAGCCATAAAGGTAAAACAGTCTGTACAGATTGTCTCCAAGGTAAGCAAACCCATGTTTCCCATAATGTTGTCTAGAATGACGACAACATTCAGGTATGTCTCACTGTTCTCAAATCATTGCACATGGATCTTATAGGTCCAATTGAGGTAGACAGTTTAGGAGGCATAATGTATTCCTATTTGATAGCACATGATTTTTCTAGGTACTCATGGATATATTTCTTGAAAGAAAAATCACAACTTTTGACATTTTAAAAAAAAAATTACATTCTAGAATTAGGATCTTGTTCTATTCTCCTATTTTTTTTTGGATTATATCCAACCATGGAAAAGAATGTGAAAATATCTCCTTCACAAAATTTTGTGAGAAAAGAGAAATTTTCCATGAGTTTTTTCTTCTCCCAAAAACTCCTTAACAGAATGGGTAGCACAAATGAAGAATATAACATGGTAAGGAATGGCTAGAGTTTTGCTTAATTCTAAAAATTGTCAAAATGTTTTTACTGCCTGTCACATCACTAATAGAGTCTACTTAAGGTCTGTAACAAAGATGACACCCTATGACCTAATATATGGAAAGAAACCTAACTTGTGTTACTTTCATATTTTTTGGTGTATTTGTTACTTTTTAAATGATAGAGATTATCTGGTTAAGTTTTACTCTAAGAGTGACAAAGGGATTTTTGTTGGCTATTCCCAAAATAGTCATGCTTACTGAGTGTACAATCTAAGGACAAAAACTGTACAGAAGAAGAAGACTGCGGAAGTCGATAATACAGGTGGAAATGCGCAGAATGCTAAAACTCCAGATGTTGCTCCAAATGTCACGACATACGAAGAAACATCTGAAGCAGAATCAGAGACCACAAAAGGTGTGAATGAGGAGTCAAATGTTGAATTGCTAGATCAAAGGGACCCCTCATCAAAGATTAGGAAGAATCACCCAACATGACAAGTGATAGGGGAGTGTTTGAAGGAAGTAGAACAAGAAGCAAAGAACCACTCAATTACAAAGATATGGTAAGGTATGTGTGTATGTCTACCATATACCAAGAGGTTTGTCTTCCTTGTTTTATATGTTGTCGGCACATGTGAGTTGGGAATTTGGTATTCCAAATACACTAATTCTAATTTAATAGGACATAGTGACTCGGATTGGGCTGGTGATGTAGATGATAGAAAGAGTACAATTGGAGGATATTTTTATCTTGGCAATAATCTTGTTTTTTGTATTGAAAAACTGTGTCTCACTTTCAACTGCTGAATTTAAATATGTAGCAGTTGGAAGTTGTTGCTCTCAATTAATATGGCTAGGACACAAGTTAGACGACTATGGTTTTACTAGCAACATGTTTTGTTTACGGTAATATTGATTTTAGACATCACTTTGTTTAAGGAGATTTGATTGAAAAACATCTAGTTTAAATTAAACATGTTGATACTCTTCATCAACTAGCTGATATTTTTACAAAAGCTTTAGATCATGAGAGATTTTCCAGCTTGAAAAGCTTTTTTGGTCTCTGAAACAGGAACTGTTAGGCGAATGTCGGCTGAAATGTCTCTAATATTTCGGGTAACATTTACCCTTGTAATATCAGAATCTGATTTTCAGTACTGTGCAATGGCTGATTTTTGTTCAATCAGGTATGCTTTCCAAATAAGAACATGATTTTAATGTGATACCGTTCTTTGCGATGATATTAGATATCATAAAAAAAGAGTATCAAAATAAGGCAAAGCCTTTCTAATTCTCGGCAACTGTGCAATACAGACAAAACCCTTGAAATTAATATCGTTCCTATACTATAAGAGTATCAAAGTGCTTAAACAAAAGAAATTATGAGGATGCTAAATAAGTATTCTTGTTTTTGACATGAAATGAATTATGAATGTGTTTATGATTAGATCTAGGACTCAATGGAAAAATATTACATTGGTCTGAAGGTTAAACTCATAAAATCATATATGAAACGTGTCTTGATTTGTTGCCGAAATGAAAAAGTTCTTGAAGAATCATGATACTTGTGTTGTTCAAAATGTTGCCAACATTACTGTTGACATTTTCAGATAATGATATTTGTTGGGATGCTGATTGTAACTGATTTTTGAGAATTCAGTTATTTTTTCCTATTTGTATGCATTGTGATGCGCGATTTATGCACACACTAAACGCAAGTGCACGTGTCATGACAAGTAATATAGTCTAGAAGACCGAGTTATCGTCCTCAGGGATTAGTGTCCAATTACCAACCTCTATTCTATAGTATCTATTTGGTAACCGATAATTTGATGATTTGTTTATAGTTATGATTATAGATGCTAACTAAATTACTTTACTTTACTTCAGATATGGTGAAAATAGGGCTTCCAAATCTCCTCAACTATCCGCTCCCTTTACTTGTTAATGCAAATAATTAAGGTTCTTCTTCTATTTTGAGATAGCAGGTTAACTAAGCCGTTTTATACTTCTGTTAAGGTAATATAAACACTCAACCCCAATGTAGAACCCTTCTATCTTTCGATGACAAGATTGACTACAAAGGAGGATTAAGAGCAATAACCTATGAAGCTACACAAGTATCGGGGTACTTTCGTCCACGATTTAAACCTATGTTTATTCAACTATAGCATATTCACAATCTCCCCTTTCGGATTTCGATTAGAAATTATATAAGTTATGATAATTAGTGATCAATTAATTACCAAGCAATCAAAACAATTATTGAATAAATCTCAACAATAATAAGAAGAAACCAAAACATGCATTAATTCATAAGAACGAGGTTCAAGCGATTCGACATGAAAAGCCCTAAATTAAGTTAGTTCCTAGCCATAGACATGCCAATAACTAAACTAATATCCAACATATACAAAAACGAAATAAAATAAAGAACAAAAAATTACTCAAAAATAAGTCTCTAATCTTGATCTCCAAGTTGTGATGAATTGTAAGGTGTGTAACTCTTCAAATCTGACCTAAAAGTCCTTTTTATATCACCAAAAACGTCCCAAACATTTTCCTTCTTGGCCTTGGCCCATTCCTATTCGGAATTTCAGATCTGTCAATTTTCCCGCGTTGGCGCCGCGGCCCTGCAACCGGCGTCGCGGCGTCAAAACTTCTGCGACTCTCTGCTTCTTGGGCGCCGTGGCTCGCATCGCTGATGGTATAGCCTGGCCACGCCGCTTCGCTCGGTTGTCAACTTTTCACCTTTTGAGCCGGAACCTCTGCTTACGCCTCTTTCGCTCCTTCTCGCCAATGTGCCACTTTAAACCATTGTGACTCAAAAGAAAGAAAATTTATCCTAACACGACACATATTTGTACAAAAATGGGCAAAAGACTAACTAAAAATGACTCAAAAGGTGTATATAAAATACACCGATCAAACACCCTCAAACTTAACATTTGCTCGCCCTCGAGTAAAGATAAAAAAATAGAAACAAAGACACGAAAGAAAATAAAATAAAATGACTCAAAGACGTTGATCAATTTGCTGCATCATTGTTACTTAGAAAAACATGAAGGTTAGTAGAATAATATGCAGGAACATATAGCATGGATTTTTAGCATTCTAAACACATCAAGTCAGATATTTCGCAAATTCAATTTAATCATGCTAAATGGAAGTAAGAATACCTAACTATGCATGTCAATTTTAAAATCCTATGGCATGTTTACTTGTTATTCTCCACTAATCATAGATAAACACATTAGAAATCTTCAGGGCTTTTCAGGGTTGTAATGTAGGCTTAGGCAGGGGTAGGTAAAAATATGCATTTAGGCTCAATTTACATATCATAAGCTCTTTTGCTTTCGATTCTTCCCTTTTCTTTTGATTCTCTTTTTCACCTCATACCTATCCTTCTCTTCTTTTGTTTTGAGAGAATGATGTGTTTGATGAATAGCAGGCACCCCCAAGCTTAGGCTTTTGCCTATTTATTATTATTTTTTCATTGGGGTGCTTCAAAATTGTTCAATCTCTTTTGTCTCTTTTTCAACACTTTATATTCCAATCATCTCAATTTTTCACTTATGGCACAAATATGGAATTATAGGGTGTCAAAGAAAAGATCTTATTTTTAGGCTCAAAGGGGCTGACTAGGGATACAATTTTAATGTCAGGGATAGGTGGAAAAATGGTAAGAAAGGGCTAACAAAGAAATGCCCGAATCATCCCTAACATGCATATCCTAACTATTTCACCTCAATTAGCAAGCAAGCAGATACATAAGTTTAATCACTAACAATGCATAAATCAAGCAAGATACCCCAAATAGTTTGACTTCATGAATTTTGGCATATCTAACCTAAGTGTTCAGATAGTTGCTTCTAATTCCGTTACATTATTCGACTTTACTTCACTAGGCGTTTTAAGTAACTACAACATGCATGATCATAAAAAAAAAATTAGACTCAAATAAACATAGAAAATAACATAAAAGACTCAAAAACACATCAAAAAAATAACTAAGAACTCCCCCCAAACTTAAATCACACATTGTCCCTAATGTGTGCAAGACTCAAAAATAAAAGAAAGACGGGACAACTTACAGACTTGGTTTAAAATGGTGGCGGTGGAGGCGGATAATGCATGGACCACTGGTTGAACAAGGAACTCATCTCATCAAATCTCGTGTTCAACCGCTGCTTCCCGCCTTATTTCTTGATGTCCTTGCCTCAGGTCCTGTTGACCTTGTATCATTGTGTCAAAACTCTGCATCATCCTCCGCTGGTTCATGAGCAACTGCTCCATCATAGGCACCAGAGGTTCCAATTCCAGGGGCTGCTACCTGCCTCATGTTGAGCCTCTGTCTTAGGTTAATCTTCATCCACGGCGCCTCGGCCGCTTGGCGCTGCGCCTTGGTGTTGGTCTCCTTCTGCCGCTTTGGAGGACTAGTTCTGGGAAGACATGCACTATCCCATATGACACAGGAGGTTGGCCCTTCTCATATGTATCAGTAGCTAGGGTTGGGACTCCATGTCTAGAACATAAACTGCAAATAAGTGATCCGTGTCCCAACCCACCTGTAGTGACCAACCTACTGGTTTCTCCAATGTTCTGCAATATCTTCCCAACATCAATCGTCTTCCCTTTCATAATTCCATATATTATTTTTATTCTATCCGCTGGCACTCTGGTGAAGTGCGTCGATGAAATCAAAGTGCATCGACGAAATATAACCAACCTCGTCGTTTTATCAACCGACATCCGCCGTGCTCTTGATCCATTTCGTGCAATATCATACTCAGCCCCAGGGTAGCATAATGTGTTTGCGACGATATCCCAATCGATGTTGTTGGCATCTCTAGACCATGTTCTGAAATAGCTTCGATCATCGCCTCTTTCTTCAACATCGGCTGTTCTTAATAGCTCATTCACCACCTCACCACCACAGCACATACCGCCCTCTCTCACAAAGCATCTACCATTTACCCTTTCCGGAAAGTTAACATAGAATTCTTTCACCATTACGGTGTTCTGTGGTACTATTCTCTCCGGATTAAAAATCTCTTCCACCCAATGGCTTCTATCATTGCCCGAATAGGCTCATAGACATCTCCATCCTCAAATGACTCACTTTGGTACTCCATTCCTCGCTCAGGGATCAAGGGTCTAGTACTAAGTTTGTAATATCTGTCTTCTTCTTTTTGACTGACAAACCTAGTAGTGTCATAATGTGGAACGGAGGCGGATGTGGAAGCTCTTTTTTTTCTGGCAGACATTTTGAAAAAATTTCAGCAGCGTTTCCTTTGTTTCAGTGAGATTACCCAGCAACTTTCAATCACACCAATCAACACACAGCGTAATCAGTAAACTACAACACCATTCAACTCCCAAACTTCACTCAAAGCACAGGTACAACACCCCACGATCACTATGTACAATCTTACCGCGAAATTTTCACACCAAACTTCAACACACCCCCCATTATCCACCAATAAAGCACATCCCCAAACTTATGAATTACCTCCCCTAATTGCTTTGAAAATTTCTAGAAAAGTGATGAAAGTTACATTGGACGGTGTTCTTCAAAATTTTCTTGTTCCTAGTGATGGATTGAGGCAATAGAATGAGGGTTGTTGTTTGAGATGGTTAAGGGTGCAAGGAATTGAAGTACTTTGGTTGTGATTGAGTTTAGTTTATGGAAGAGTTTGAGTAATGGAGGCTGATTTCGTGGGTTTTGGAGAGAGGAAGGGTTTTTGATTTGGAGAGGGGAAATCGAATTAGGGCTCCTTTAAATTTCAGTTTTTCCGTCGCGGCGCCACGGCCCTGAGATCGGCGCCGTGGCGCCCAAACATCTGCGACCCTCACGAACTTCCGTGGTGCTCGATTTAGCCATGGCTGAACTTCGAGACGCCACGGACTTCGGCGCCACGGCTCTCCGATTCGGCGCCGTGGCGCCCAACTTCCTGCGCCTTTCTGCATTCTCGGTGCCATGGCCCTCTGCTGGGCGTCGTGGCGCCAAGCCGATTTTTCTCCTCTCTCACGTTTTTCGTCCTCCACTTTTTAGCCCTGTACCTGTCATCACAACATGTAAACATACTTTCCGTGAGACTGTTCTAACTAAAACTAAATTGCATAAAATTTAAAAACCCTTGGGTTGCCTCCAAAGTAGCGCTGTCTTTAACGTCTTTTAGCCGGACGCAGGTTCCTATCAAGAGGCATGGGGTAACTTAACCCCACAGCCTACCCATTTCATAATCATTTTTCTCTTCCGCCTTCTGTTTGTCTTTTTCTCCTTTTTCTCAAGAGAAGGTTTAACGTTGCTCACCTGTACTGGCGGACTGATTTCCCTTGCTTTGGACCGTGATGGCTCAACTGATGTGCTAACATTTCTGACTGCAAAACATTTGCTTATGACTGGAGGTTCAACGGTGTGTTTAAACACCTTGAACACCATCTCTTCTTCCTCAAGTTTGAGTTTCAACTCGCCTTTTTCCACATCAATCAAGACTCTCCCAGTT
This sequence comes from Przewalskia tangutica, assembly GCA_029844215.1. Taxonomy (NCBI): domain Eukaryota; kingdom Viridiplantae; phylum Streptophyta; class Magnoliopsida; order Solanales; family Solanaceae; genus Przewalskia; species Przewalskia tangutica. The sequence goes on along the minus strand of CM056718.1, from coordinate 7,432,190 downwards.
GCCAAGAATGGTCTTCCCAAGATGATAGGGATTTCATCATCTTCCTCCATATCAAGGATGAGGAAGTCTGCCGGAAAGAAGAATTTTTCCACCTTAACCAATACGTCTTCAATTATTCCCCTGGGATGCACCACTGTCCTATCCGCCAACTGCAAGCTCACAGTGGTTGGTTTGGCTTCTCCCAAACCCAACCTCTTGAAAACGGACAAGGGCATAAGATTTATGCTGGCCCCCAAATCACACATGGCCATGTTACATGTCACCCTACCAATTGTGCAAGGCAATGTGAAGCTCTCTGGATCCTTAAGCTTGGGGGGAAGTTTCTTCTACAAGATGACACTACATTCCTCTGTCAATGCCACTGTCTCATACTCATCTAGCTTCTTCTTCTTCCCAAGGATTTCCTTCATAAATTTGAAATAAGTAGGCATTTGCTCCAACGCCTCAATGAAAGGGATGCTAATGTGCAGCTTTCTAAATACCTCCAAGAACTTGGAGAATTGCTTATCAACTGCTTTCCTTTGCAACCTCTGAGGGTAAGGAATCTTCTCTGTGTATTCCCTCACTGGAACTATTGGAGCCTTCTCTAAAATAGGGCGGTACTCAGTAACCCCCTTCTTCTCTGCATCTACTCTCTGCTCAACTCTTTGTTCTACCACGGGCTGAGGTGTAGGCTGTTCTAGCTGCTTCCCACTTCTCAGCTGCACCGCCTGACACTGCTCTCTGGGGTTCATGTCTGTATTACTAGGAAGAGTGCCTTGTGGCCTGTTGTTTGCCATCTTTGCTAGCTGTCCCACCTGCGTCTCCAAGTTCCTGATAGATGATCTTGTCTCTGCCATGAACTGGGTTTGTGAATTCGTAAGTGTCAGCAAGCCGCATGCCCGCTTTTCTTGTGGAGCAGGTGTCAATTGGGAAGGTGAGGCTTGGTTAAATGGTTGCTGATTCTGGTATTGGCCTCGGAACTGGTTCTGTTGCCCTTGATCACCCCTCCATGAAAAGTTTGGGTGATTCCTCCACCATAGATTGTAGGTATTTGAATAGGGGTTGTTCTGGGGCCTTTGATAATTCCCCACTGCCTGACATTCTGCTTGCTCAATAGGGATGTTGTTGGGGTTTGCTGATGGGCACCTATCAAAGGTATGAGGACCCCCACACATCTCACAACTCAATGGCATCCGAATCGCATTCACCGACATGTGTTCTCGCTGCAGTTGCTTGGTCAAGAAGCGGCGTAACATTTAACGTTGTAATGGCATCGATCTCATGAACTCCTATCGCTCTCCTTCCACTTACCCCTTTATCATCTGTCACATGGTTATTGGTGGCCATGTCTTCTAGCAAATCATGGGCCTCATGTGCTGTTTTCTTCATGAAGGATCCTCCTGCAGCTGCGTCAATGATGGTTCTTGTGGTCCCACTTAGCCCATTGTAGATAATATGGACCAAATTCCACAGCTCAATGCTATGATGTGGACACTTTCTTTGCAGATCTTTAAATCTCTCCCAAGCCTCATAGAGTGACTCTCCATCAGCCTGGTAAAAATTGTTCAGCTCTCCTCTCAGCTTAGCGGCTTTGGACGGTGGAAAGAACTTTGCCAAGAACTTTTGTGTCAACTCCTGTCATGTGAATCTAGAGTCTGTGGGCAGGGAATTCAACCAAACGTTTTCTCTATCCCTGAGTGAGAAGGGAAAGAGCCTCAATCGGATGGCGGCGTCAGTAACGCCATTATACTTGAAAGTTGCACACAGCTCCAAAAAATTTGCTATGTGCATATGAGGGTCTTCATATGGCAACCCTCCGAATTGAATTGTATTCTGCACCATACTCAGGATCGCAGGCTTGATTTCAAAATTATTTGCTCCTATTGCTGGGAGCCTGATGCAAGTCTATGCTCCATTCACCCTTGGCAGCCTATAATCTCCCAAGCTTCTCTCACTGACTGACCCTTTCTTCCACATCCATCGTAACCTCCGGCATCCTCGTTAGGTTGATGATCACCTAACCCTTCGCTCATCTCATTGTTATTCCGCAAGCCTTCCATTCTTTAAGGCCAAGATTCGCTTGTTTCTCCCGCTCGCTTGCAAGTCTTTTCAATCTCCGGGTTGAAGGGAACAAGTGTATCTGCTCCTCTTCTCCTTCGCATAAACTAGATGTCTGCAACAGATCAAAATCAACAAACGGATCACGGCGCACGGTTTCACCAATACAAAAAAAAAATTAATAAAAATAAAAACCAAATTAGAAATTAAGAATAGATAGAATGAACTACGCCAATCCCCGACAACGGCGCCAAAAACTTGATGCGCGATTTATGCACACACTAAACGCAAGTGCACGTATCGTGACAAGTAATATAGTCTAGAAGATCGAGTTATCGTCCTCAGGGATTAGTGTCCAATTACCAACCTCTATTCTATAGTATCTATTTGGTAACCGATAATTTGATGATTTGTTTATAGCTATGATTATAAATGCTAACTAAATTACTTTACTTTACTTCAGATATGGTGGAAATAGGGCTTCCAAATCTCCTCAACTATCCGCTCGTTTTACTTGTTAATGCAAATAATTAAGGTTCTTCTTCTATTTGAGATAGCAGGTTAACTAAGCCGTTTTATACTCCTGTTAAGGTAATAAAAACACTCAACCCCAATGTAGAACCCTTCTATCTTTCGATTACAAGATTGACTACAAAGGAGGATTAAGAGCAATAACCTATGAAGCTACACAAGTATCGGGATACTTTCGTCCACGATTTAAACCTATGTTTATTCAACTATAGCATATTCACAATCTCTCCTTTCGGATTTCGATTAGAAATCATTTAAGTTATTATAATTAGTGATCAATTAATTACCAAGCAATCAAAACAATTATTGAATAAATCTCAACAATAATAAGAAGAAACCAAAATATGCATTAATTCATAAGAACGAGGTTCAAACGATTCGATATGGAAAGCCCTAAATTAAGTTAGTTTCTAGCCATAGACATGCCAAGAACTAAACTAATATCCAACATATACAAAAACGAAATAAAATAAAGAACAAGAAATTACTAAAAAATAAGTCTCTAATCTTGATCTCCAAGTTGTGATAAATTGTAAGGTGTGTAACTCTTCAAATCTGACCTAAAGGTCCTTTTTATATCACCAAAAACGTCCCAAACCTTTTCCTTCTTGGCTTTGGCCCATTCCTATTCGGATCCACAATTATTAGCGTTGGCGCGCGCATTACAGCCGGCGCTGCAGAAACCTGCGTCTCTTTGCTTCGGCGTAGTGGCTCGCGCATCGTTGATGGTCTGGAGCCGCGGCGCCTCCCTGTTTATCGCCCGGGTTGTCAACTTTTCAGATTTTTGAGCTCTGGAACCTCTGTTTCTGCCCTCTTTTCGCTCCTTCTCGCCAATGTGTCACTTTAAACCATTGTGACTCAAAAAGAAAGAAAATCTATCCTAACACGACACATATTTGTACAAAAATGGGCAAAAGACTAACTAAAAATGACTCAAAAAGTGTATATAAAATACACCGATCACATTGTTTCAAGAGGAATTTTGAACTTTAAAATGATAAGATTAATTAAAATTCCTACCGTGATGTTTATCTTTATATCCCAATATTTCAGAGGTAAGGTATTGTGTAAAATTGAAACACCTAAAACTAAGGGATTTTTGTCGCTTAGAAAGATTTGTCATGTATATAGATATTCCCCATATTTGTTATTTTTTTATCACTCTCTGATTTTTCCTATATATAAAAAAAAGTTATTATTATTAATAAATATTTTTTGTTATTTTCTATCATTTATGTTTTTTTTCATAAAAAAAGGAAAGGGAAATCACATCACAACTCGGGCGTATAGGAACTGTTACAATCCTACCTACCCGATGAAATCTTCACCATTCCAAAAACAATTCTCAAAATCATCTCCACCATATTCACCCATGGAAACCTATTCAATACCAACACCAATATCAACCAACTTTCATATAAGTACTAGTCATTCCAGTGAACACTGAATCTACTGATCATATAGAACCACAACAACCCCGTTGGTTTCCTTCTTCACCATCCACAGAGGACTTGTCTAAAGCTACAATATTGGGTAAGAGACCAAGACCCTCCACATTCCCTACTTGTCGATCGAGTAGATTGTTTGAGAAGAAAAGTTCGTGCAGAGCCAAGCAACAACAGGTACAGGTCCAGATGTGATACTTCAATGCCTGTTTGCTCGAGTAGTGACAGTGACGACATGAACTTGGTGTTCTCAACAGAAGAGAGTGAAGAAGAACCAACTATTTCTATACTGCAAAATGTGTCTCAAGTAAACGAGGAAGGTCCTGATGAAACTACAGTGATGCAATTCTTCCCAAAGAGAATTTCCAGATATGCCAAATCGTGTGTTGCTCCGAATATTGCCACTGATGCCACAACATCTCAGGCAACATTTCACCAACATCAGTAGAGACACAAACTCCAACATCCTCCAGCAAAGCTGAATCTGATTCAGACCTTCAGTCAGGTTGTTTTTGTGCTTATTTGAGTTATGCTATAGAGGATATCGACTCAAAGAAATTTGAGAAGGTCTGTCTCTATATGTTTTCACACCTGTTGTTATGAACCAATGTATGAGGTTAAATACTGAGGAGAATGTTAGAGAAGTAGACCTTGAAGTGGACAATAAATATGAATTAGTTGAGTACCTCACAGAAGGTATAATGCATATGTTTATCTCTAGATGTCCAACCTCTGAATAACAGCCATGTTTGCCACCCGGTTGTACAAGTTACCAACTTGACACAAAAAGAATCGACCTCAATCCTCCCTTATCTCTCTGATATACAAAGTTTAACTACCCTGGAAAATGGAAGGAAATAGTGCAGATGTTGACAGGAATGTCACCAACATTCTTGACAACACTGGTCCAAGACAGTCTTCACTGTCTACTGAATGGCTTGTGATTCAAATTGCAAAGATCAACCAACAAATCTCTGAGGTTGACACTGTGAGGAATGCTCTAATTCAAGCCAGAAACCATTTTATGGTGCTTCTTTCTTCACAAAAAGGGGGAGAAAATGCTACTGATATGCTGCTATGCATATGCATATGTTGTTGTACTGCCGAGAGAATGATAATTCTACTGTCGAGGCTACTGTGGATAAAATAGTGCTGCTGAAGAGGAAGTGCTAATGCAGAGGGAGCAGAGTAAGATGGCGAGATGCTGCTGTTCTGTGCAAAGAAGGAGTTATGCAGGAGTAGAAAAAGCTACTGGAAGCTACTGCTGCAGTATGATGAGTGTCTGAAGCTATGTGTAGAGAAAGAGTTATGCAAGAATAGAGAGCTGTTGAAAGCTAATGCTGCTGTGCTGGAAGTTACTGTTGTTTGTTGAAAATGTTGTTTTGTGAAGAAAGACAAAAAGGGGGAGAATGTTAATGTTTTGCCCTTTCTTCACGGATTGAAGCTGATGCTACTGGTTGGTGTTGAGAATATGATCTGAATATAAATTTGTATAAGTGGATGATATGTGTATATGTGCTAACATCTTTCTTCTTTTCTAATCCTATATAAATGGTATATATATGTATATCTTATATATGTTGTATTTATATGCCATTACAGGTTGAGGGGGAGCATTTGTGTGAATTTGTCATTGTTAGGTCACTTATGCTTAGTTGGTTAAGTTTTGTGAAGAAAGACAAAAAGGGGGAGAATTTAATGTTATGATTGGTATCATGACATTTTCCCTAACATATCGTTTTTAAGAAAATGTCGGAACAAATGTCTTGACATTTGGGCTGACATTCTGGTAACAGTTTTGCCTATCTTCATGGATTGTTTATCAGAAAACTGTGACCTTATTTAACACATGCCAAATTGACTTAACAAAGAGTATTTAAAGCAGATTATGATCGATGAAGACCAAGTCCAAGTGGAGCATAACTTGAGGAGCAAAACGTGGAAGAAAACGTCCAAGCTGTTGAGAAATTCTCTCCTCAAGTTTCTGCCACACGTGACCACTTTTAGCTCAACCTCTACAACCAATTGATGAGTTTTTCAAGGAGGATTCTCTACTATAAATAGAGAGGCCAGATCAATGAATCAATATCCAGAAACAAAATGTAAAAATACCAAGAGAGCTCTCGGGATTTCTTCTCAGAAATCTGGATCACAAAATGTTGTCTGAGTTTATGACGACATTCTGCATGACATTTCAGTCGCTGTTTCAGATTCTAGATTAGCTTTGTATGAAGCGATTGTAATGAGATGTTTGTCACTTCTATTTAGATAGATTTTCAGGCATAAGTCATCTGCGACTTAACCTTTTTATTCCTTTTGTATCATCTTGTAAATCTTTTAAAGAAAGGAATATATCAATTATATATATATAACCTATGAAAATTAAACATTTGTGTCTTTATTATTTCTGCTGCATTTTACTCTTCAAAGGTTTTATTCTGTTTTTAACTGAACACTGTTTTTACCGAAATTTCGTTAGTTATGTCAGACGATATTTTCGCCGACATTTACAAACTGTTTCAGCATTCTTATTGAGCTAGTTTCCAGTTTGTTTTTATTATTCCATAGTTGTACCCCCGGGACCCAACTTTTTTAATGTATTGTAAGAAATGATGCAAGAACAAAATAATTTGTTCTTCCCCAACAGATGACATTGTCAGTATTGTTAGAATATTATGTTAGAATATTAGAATATAATAATTAGAGTAATTATTATAATTAATTATAGTATAATTTTATGTATGATAAGTAGTAATATGTTAATTAGGAAGAAGATTATTAGGGATTGATTTGATTAGGAAAATTAGAGGCTTAATTTCCTCATCACATTTATTTGTATATTGTGTATATGTTATTCCCTTAGTGGAAGAATACAATTGAGGAAAACATTTTCAAATTATTACATGGTATCAGAAGTTTAAGGAAAAAGATCCAAAATATTTTTCTCTACCAATATCGATCATCTTCCTCCCAAGCAACCCTAGTTTGGCCGAAATTATCTTCCAATTTTTTTCTTGTTTTTTTCGTTTCTCCATTAGTGGTCATCATCCATCCCAACCAACTATTTCTGATTTCAAATCATCTTTTCATCCCGCCCTTACTGTCTCAAATATCAAAACACATGTTTCCGTCAAACTAGAAATGGAAACCGTTCATTATGCAACTTGGGCGGAATTATTCAAAATATGTTGTCGGGCTCACAAGGTTCTTCATCATATAATTCCTATAAAAGATGGAAAAGGGAAGGAATTAACAACTGATGCAGACAAGAAACTATGGGATACACTGGATGCCACAATCCTTGATTGGATTTATACAACAATCTGCACTAACTTGTTGCATACAATAATGGAACAGATTCAACAGCCATGGCGGCTTGGGAACGTTTGCGAGATAGCTTTCAAGATAATCAAAACACTCGCGTTGTTACACTGGAGCAGGAGTTCTCAACCATTGACATGGCGGATTTCCCTAATGTTTCTGCATATTGTCAACGCCTCAAAGTGTTGGCATATCAATTTAGAAACGTTGGTTCACCGGTTACTAATAACTGATTAGTCTTACAATTAGTTGATGGTCTCACTGATGCGTATAGCGGCGTGGGAACACTAATCCGTCAAATTAATCCTCTGTCTTAATTTTATCAAGCACGGTCCATGCTTGTGCTTGAAGAGTCGGACTTGGTGAAAAATGCTTCAACTACTTCAAATTCCGCCATGATATTCACTTCCTCAAATTATGGTCATTTTTTTACCCTTCTCAACAAAATAAGGGACAAAAAGGACGTAATAATAAGAATAAAGATGGAAATCACAAAAATAACAAAGGTGGAGGCCACCGAAATTCCGGTGGCAGCGGAAAATGGCGGCAACACCAACTCTGGTGGCGGGCAGTGGCAGCAACATAACGATAGAAATGGCGGTGACAAGAGCGAGCGAGCCGCACAGAAGCGGCCGCAGTGGCCAGGTCAGACCGCCACCCTAACAGAAAGTGGGCCAGCGGCAACGGCCATCGCCAGCTCCCACCCATTATTTTCATCAAATTAATGGGCAGAATCTTAGACAGGCCCATTTCGCTGGGTCTGTTTTGATAAGCAACACTATTGGGCCTCAGCCGACCCGGTGACAGGAGGCCCATTCAGTAGTGGCTCACCCCACGAATATTGAGACCGCCGTGCACACCCTTGGACTCAATCCACCGGATTCAAAATGGTATATGGACTTCGGAACGACTAGTGGTCGCCGTGGCCGACCGACCGCCCTTGCCCCGACCGACCCGACCGACACGACCCCGCTTATAAAAAAACGGATCGGTCGAATCGGCGGTGGTTTGTCCCGCCCGATCCCGACCACCCTCGCCCGACCCCGCCTACCCAGCCTTTGCGAGAAAATAGTCGTTGTCAACGACCATTTTACATTTGGCGTTGGACAACGCCATTTTGGCCTCCTCCCCAACCCCTACCCCTTTATATTTATTTTTAACCCCTAAGTTATTATATTTACACTTTAACCCAATTTTTCAACTATAAATACCTCATTCCTCTTCTTATTATTTTCACAAATCTTTCTACTCTCTAATCTCTCAATCAATTATCAATCAATCTCTATACAACATTGTCTACTACATATTCAATCTATTTATTAATTTTGAGAATTGGGAGTGAAGTTGGCAACTAGCTTGAGGATTATCTATCGAGCAAAGTTTCAATTTTCAACCTCTCGATTACACGTCGACTCTACGTCGGCGTTTGGTACATTCGTTCTCTCATTAAATTATTATTTTGTTTTTATTTCATTTAGCACATTTAATTTCATTATCTTTAAGTCTTTAACTATTTATTATCATAATTAAAATGAAAAGAGCAAAAAGTCTTTTCGGCAAGGGTACTTCTTCTAGTAGGGCGGGTAACAAGGACAAGAGTACTTCTTCTAGTATTCCTGTTCCAGCTATTCCTAGACAAGATGATTTTATAGATCCTGAAATGTTTCCTGAAATACCATATGATTTTGACACAAATGATTATCCTCAAATTGAAGAAGATTTTAATTTAGATGACACTCTAGATGATGATACACCTACTAATGAAGATGATGATACACCTACTAATGAAGATGATGATACACCCACTAGTGAAATGTCTCCTATTCCCCCTACTATGAGACGAGGTCCGGCAAAACGACCATTAAAATCAGTTGTATGGAAATATTTTGACAGGGACGTAGCTAATCAAGTAGCTGTATGTAAAACTTGTAAAAATGTTTATTCTTTTAAAACTGGACAAGGTCATGGTGGGACGGGGAGGGTTAGGAAGACACCTATTGCAAAAACACAAAGTCTTGCATGCCCAATACATGATTGAAAAAGATGGTAAGAAAGCGTCCTCTCAATCGGAACAAGGTTCACATACTGTTTCGGAAAAAGTACAGGGTCAAATTAATCCTATGACGGGGGGAGTTGTAGGCCCTAAATACGATAAACATAAAGATAGGGAATCACTAGCAAAATTAGTTGCTGTGGAGGGTTTGCCTTTTTCATTTTCTGAATCTCCTGGTTTTATTCATTATATTAGAGATATGTATAATCCTGCTTATAAAGGTTTTTCTAGATCAACTGTTAAAAGAGATGTATTTAAATTTGCACATGAATATCAACAGTATTTACGTTATGCATTATATCATTTAAATTGCAAAGTCGCTCTAACTTCTGATATAGGTCGTAGTACTAACGGCGATGATTATTTAACAGAATTTGTCATTGGATAGATTATAAATGGTCTATGCAAAAACGTATTTTAGCATATAGATATATAGATAGTAGACACACTGGTGAGTTTATTTCAGAAAATATTTATTCAGTCTGCGATTATTACGGAATAACCGATAAAGTTATGAGTATTACATTAGATAATGCATCTTCTAACAATTCTGCTATTAGTATTTTAAGAGATGTTTTAACTCCGTCTTTTCCAAAACATTTTCATATCAAATGTGCGTGCCATATTTATAACTTAGTTGTAAAGGATGATCTTTCACTTTTTCAAGATATTCTTGAAAAAATACAATTTGCTATACACTTTATTTTTAAAAATAATAGAATTCAACAGAGAAAAGAATATAAAAAAACTTGTCACGATTGTGGACTATCTTACAGAAAAATTCCCGAAGAAGTACCAACTAGGTGGAATTCTTTATATGACCAACTAGTTGTTGCTTATGACTATAGAAAACCTATTACTTTATTTTTTAACGCCCATAATCAAAATCCAAATGATATGATTGTGGATAATGATTGGGAGAAAATTAGAGAACTTATTGTATTTTTAGAAAATTTTCAACGAGCAACAAAAAAAATTTCTACTTTATATTATCCTACTATTTCAACTATGTTGTTTTATATAGCTATAATATTTTTACTTCTTAAAGAATATATGGAAAAACCTGCTTATATCGCACTATTAAAAAATGTTTATAAAATTAAAGAAATATTTTATTCCTATTCCCCCTATTTATATTATTGGTGCTGTATTAAACCCGACTATTAAAGTAGAGGGTTGTAAAAGTCTTATTGAAAATATTTATAACTGTATGGACGCATTTACCACCTCCAACTCCCAAAAATTTAAATGTTGAGCCACCTATTGAACTAACGCTAGAAGAAGTGTTGAATAGCGTAGAAGATGAATGCAAAAAAGTATATCGGCATTACCAGCATGAAAGTGCTAGTAACCAACCGACTTTTGTACCATCTTCTTCTTCAACACAGCCTAAAAAAAGGCATGCTGTTTCTGGGACTAGTACTATTAGTTCTATTGAAAGCCTCAGAAATAGAATGTGCGGTGGTACCGGTGCTAACCAAATTAGCGAGTTCGATGTTTTTGTTTTGCAGGGTAATTTACCTTACCAAACAGTTATCAATGAAGAAGGAAAGGAAGACTTGCTGAAATATTGGATGCAGAATGAGAAGACATTTCCGACACTTTCAATGATGGCCCGAGATATTTTGAACATTCAAGCGTCATCAATCGCTTCTGAAAGCGCTTTTTCTGCAGGCAGATTTCAAATAGGAGAGCACAGACACTCATTAACCGGAGACAGCTTGGAGATGGCGGTACTATTCAGAGATTGGATACGAGCGGAGCGAAGGAGGTGCGGTCAACCAGAGATTAACGAAGAAGAAGACGACAACTACAACGACATTTTATCTGAAGGCATGAGTAGCGACGTGGAACAATTTGACCAAGATATACCAATTCCAACCGAAGAACCACAAGAAATTATAAAGAAACTAGAAAAAATATTTTCAAATTGGTAATTTATTTCATTGCAATTTTTTAATTTTTCTATGTCTTTTGCAATTTTTTTCAACAACAGTACACTACAATGTTGTAATTTTGAATCTTATATATTTCAATGAAATAATTAATAATATAAGAGGCACAAAAACAGCCTTGAGATATTTTTTTTACACTCTTCTTGTCTTTGTTTAATTATTTAGTTTATAGTTTTATACTTTATACTGTTATAGTTTATACTTTATAGTTTATAAATATATTATATATATGAGTATAATACTATAATTATAATACTATAAGTCTATAATATTATAGTATATGTATATGACTATATGACAAGTATATGTTAATGTTACTTTGTTAGTAATTTAGTATTTTTAATTTAGTGAAAAAATTTAAAAAAAAAAAAACCCGCTGCATCTGCCCCGCCCGACTTCTACCAAACGGATCGACCGGACGGACACGTTATGGTCCCGCCCGACCCGACTCCGCCAGGCCCGCCTGCCGACTCGCCTTTTCTCCGCCCGACCCCGCCCGACCCTCGCTTAACCCGACTGGCGGTGGCCCTACCCCATCGGCGATCCTAGGAACGACATCCCATATGACGTCCTCTCAAGGTAATCTCTCATCCTATTTTAATTTGAGAAATGATAATGGTATAATTATTAGAAATGACCATTCAATTCCAATACAAGGATATGGTTCTAACAAATTGTCACCACCAAACCCCCCACTAATTTTAAAGAATGTCCTTCATGCTCCTAAATTAATAAAAAACTTGGTCTCTGTTAGAAAATTTACTACTGATAATTAGGTATCTGTTCATTTTGACCCTTTTGGATTGTTCGTGCATGATTTTCAGACGAGGAAGCTTCTCATGAGATATGATAGCAAGAGGGAGCTCTATCCAATAAATTTACCAAATCAACAGTCCAAGTTTCAATCCACTTTTGCAGCCTTGACACCATCTTTATGACACCAACGTTTGAGACATCCGGGAGAGACTGTTTTGGCCTCTCTTAAACAAAATAAATTTATTTTTTGTACCCAAACACGGACTCTAAATAAGTGTCGTTCTTGTGCACTTGCTAAACATGTTAACTTGCCATTTTTTTCTTCTACTTCATGCACCCTTATGCCATTTGATATTTTACATTGTGATATTTGGACATCACCCGTTTTGAGTTCATCTGGTCATAGATACTATTTTTCATGCTAGATGACTACTCTAATTATTTGTGGACATTCCCTTTGTCAAAAATATCACAAGTGTTTTCCACTTTTCTCACATTTAGAGCATTCATATGAACTCAATTTGAACGGGATATAAAAAATATTCAATGTGATAATAGGAGGGAGTTTGACAATAATCAGTTTTGGGATTTTTTCCAAAACAAATAGTCTAAATTTTCGTATGTCTTGTCCTCACATATCATCACAAAATGGGAAGGTGGAATGCAAAACTAGAACCATAAATAATATTGTTAGAACTTAGAATGTCTCTTGCTCATGCTTTACTACCTCCATATTTTGGCATCATGCACTCCAAATGGTCACTTACCTGTTGAATATTCTTCCTCATAAAAATATGTCTTACCAAACTCCACTTAAAGATGCTTTATTTACGAGATCCCTCCTATATTCATTTAAGAGTGTTTGGTTGCATTTGTTACACTCTCTTTCCATCCACCATAATCATAAAACTCCAACCCCAGTCTACTCCATGTGTCTTATTGGGATATCCTACTAATCATCGCGGTTACAAATGTTACGATATTTCTTCCAAACGAATGATTATAGTCGACATAATTTTCAATGAAACAATTTTTCCGTTTGCCAAGATACATGAAATCGGGACTCGCACTTATGATTTTTTGGATGATGATAAGCTTTCGTATCTAACACATTTTTTCCACAACCCGGGACCCACTGTTTGCGTTCGAGATACGAGTTTGGGTCTACTGGACACATACCGATGACCCAGATGCTTGACAATTCAGTCAAGCAGCTTGGGCCTTTGGTTCTGAGGCCCAGTCATCCTATCTCACTCTCACAATCAAAACAGAAACAACCCACATGAAGCTTGGGCCACCTCTCGGCTCCAGGCTCAATCCCGAACCTAGTAGTTACCCAGCCCAATGCCACTAGGCCTCCTAACAGTTTAGATTCCTCGGCCAGTGGCATCCAGTCACCCATAGTCAACATGAAATTTTCAAACCCAATATCAAATATAGCCTACACACCCGGATCTCGAAATCACATTTTCCTCGTAATTCAGTGTCTGGTCTAAATGACTCAAATTGGAAAATGGCCATGAATGATGAATGTCACACTCTAATTAAAAATAGGATGTGAAATTTAGTAGCTCGTCCATCTAATGCTAATATAATTCGGTCTATGTGGATTTTCAGTCATAAATAAAAATCTGATAGAATTTTTTAGCGGCATAATGACTGTCTTGTAGGTGATGGAAAGACACAACAGGTTGATGTAGATTGTGGGGAGACGTTCAGTACAATGGTCAAACCGGAAACTATCAGAACAATTCTAAGCTTGTCTCTCTCAAAAGGATTGCCACTTCATTAATTGGATGTCAAAAATCCCTTTTTCCATGGACATCTAAAGGAAACTGTCTACATGCACCAACTGTTGGGATACATAGATCCCAAATATCTCAATCATGTGTGTTTGCTCAACAAATCATTATATGGACTGAAGTAGGGCACCTGGGCATGTTATAAGTGATTTGCAGATTTTGTGTCATATATTAATATTTCTCACAGTAGTTCCGATAATTCTCTATTTATTTATCACCAGGTTAATAATATTGCTTATCTTCTTTTATATGTGGATGATATGCTAAGAACATCATCAGACTCTCTTCACAAGTCTATCATGTCATAACTTGGTTCTGAATTTGCTATGAAAGATCTTGGTCCACTACACTACTTTCTAGGAATTGTTGTGACAAGACATGCATGTTGATTGTTTCTCTCCCAGAAGAAGTATGCATTTGAGATTGTTGAACGAGCTGGAATGTCATCTTGCAAACCTTCGTCAACTCCGGTAGACACTAAGTCTAAATTAAGTGTCACCTCAAGCAAACTATTTGCCGATCCAACATTATAACGCAGCCTAGCAGGAGCTTTGCAGTATCTCATATTCACCAGGCCGAATATTACTTATGCAGTGCAACAAGTGTGCTTATTCCGATGGAAGAACATATGCATGCTCTAAAATGCATTGTGTGATATATTCAGGGAACTCTGGAGTATGGATTACATCTATACTCATCCTCCGTTTCCAAACGTGTCACTTATACAAATGCATACTGGGCAGGTTATCCGGACACCAGACGTTCTACCTAAGGTTATTGTGTCTTTCGCGATGGCAATTTGATCTTCTGGTCTTCAAAAAGACAAGTCATAGTATCTTGAAGCATAATACCGTGTTGTTGCCAATGTTGTGTCCGAATCATGTTGGATTAAAAATCTGCTACTTGAACTTCATTTCCCAATTCCAAAAGCCACACTGGTATACTGTGACAATGTTAGTGCAATCTATCTCTCAGGAAATCCGATCAATCATCAATGCACTAAACATATTGAGTTAGATATTCATTTTGTTCATGAGAAGGTAGCTCACAGACAAGTGCGAGTGTTATGTCCCGACATGTCATCAAGTCACAAATATTTTCCCAAAAGGACTTCTGCTGGTATTATTGAAAGATTTTCGGAACAGTCTCAGCATTCAAGAGAGTGTTAGAATATTATGTTAGAATATAATAATTATTATACTTAATGATTGTATCATTTTATGTATGGTAAGTAGTAAAATGATAATTAGGAATTTTTAATCAGAAAGAGATTATTAGGGATTGATTTGATTAAGAAGATTAGAGGTTTGATTTCCTCTTCACATTTATTTTTATATTGTGTATATATTATTCCCTTAATGGAAGAATATTTTCAAATTATTACAAGTATCGTGCACTTATCGATGCTTATATTAAATTAATAAATATATGATATATATTTGTAAGTGCATTTTTATTACTTAACTATGATCAATTGATGCATATTTTTATTTTACTAAATCACTTAACTATAATATGTTAAATTTATTTAATACAAAAAAATGATGTGAATTAAACCTCTTTTTCCGCATAGTTCAGGACTAAATTCGATAATTTTTTTGACACAATGACAATTACATCCTAATTTTGTTTGCAATCTAAGGTACAATCTTGTGAGAAAAGAGGAAACTTGTTATTTGTTTAAAATTCATCTTATTCTGTGTTTTTCTTCAGTCTTTACGTAAGTTTCAATTTAGAAGGCTGAAATTGACCATTAAAAAATAAAATAATGAACATCACAGAAAGTAATTTTCATAAAAGAACTCTATAATTAAACTTGTTTTGCATATGAGATAACAATTCTGACTTAAAATTCTTTATCTCTATCATAACATTTGGTTTCTTTTTCATCTATCATGTAAGCAAACTCTTCCTTGATCCTTTATGAATCACTGGCGGATAGAGATAGCAATTACAAACACTTCCAAACTTTATCTCCTCACAGTGAGCCTCCTTTAATTTGGATCCATACTTTTTTATGCATGAATTTGTGCACGTAACTTCATCACATTTATAAATAATGATTCGGCTTTGACCTTGTACAAGGTTTCCTCGACTGACAAAGAACATCATCAATAGAACCAAAGAAACACACATCCTTAGATTCATTTCTCTTCTTCTTTTCGGGAAAGTTATAATACTACTTATAGAGAATTTGTTCGGTAAGGGAGGGGCCGGGAGGGATTCATTGGCTATCAAAGGATTAAAGAGATAAATGATTTTAACCAAAATAAGGAATAGGAAAAGAAAAATTAATGGCATCAACTACAAAAACTTTCCTACTTGATTTATTGTAAAGTTGCATTTAGCAGCACAATACATTCTAGTGTTATTATAAGTCAAAGAAATAATCTCTTCATTATTCTCATTATGAAATGGGTATATATACAAGTTAGATAAAAAAAATTCTTTTCCTATTCTACATCTAAAACCCTATTCTATTTGGAGACTAATTATACAATTATGGTAAGATTACAAGACTAATTAATGTATAAGACTAATATACACATTGTATACAAAATCAGCCCAACCGTGGGTCCTACTACAGTAAATCTGAGACACTATTCATATGATATACACATATATATTGTGTATATCAGATGTATATTTAACACACCCCCACAGTCATAGCGGCCGATCTACGAGCGTTGAGACTGTCCCTAAAATCTTCAAAAAGGACCGAGGGAAGACCTTTTGTAAAGATGTCTGCAATTTGATACATGGAAGGTACATGACAGACGCGTACTTGTCCACAAGCTACCTTTTCTCGAACAAAGTGAATGTCCATCTCGATATGTGTAGTGCACTGGTGCTGAATCGGATTACCAGAAAGATAGATGACACTAACATTATCACAATAAACTAAGGTAGCTTTCTGAATAGAGTAATTAAGCTCTAAAAGAAGATTACGTAACCAACAAGATTCAGAGACCACATTGGCTACCCCTCAATACTCGGTCTCTGCACTAGAGCGGGACAATGTCGGCTGACGTTTTGCAGACCATGAGACCAAGTTATTACCAAGGAACATACAATAGCTAGACGTAGAGCGTCTGGTGTCTGAATAACTACCCCAATCAGCATCCGTATACGAGACAAGTGTAGACGTCGAGGATGGATATAAATGTAAGCCAAAGTCAAGTGTCCTCTGGATATACCTTATAATGCATTTGAGCGCATTCATGTGCTCAACCCTGGGATCATGCGTAAACAAACACACCTGATGTACGATATACGTAATGTCCGGTCTCCTGGATGTAAGATACTGAAGAGCCCATGCAAGACTGCGATAGCATGTCGGATCCTCATACGGTGCACCAGCCGCATCACCCAAGTTGGGTTTAGTATCAACTGGAGTTGAAGTAGAATTACATGATGAGATCCCAGTCCTCTCAATAATCTCAGCTGCATACTTCCTTTGGGATAAGAACAGTCCACTTGCATGACGAGCGACAGCAATCCCCAAAAAGTAACTCAAGGGCTTGGTCTTTCATAGCAAACTCAGAACTGAACATTGTCATGATAGACTTGTGTAATGTATCAGAAGAGGCAATCAAGATGATATCATCCACATATAAGTATATAAGCCAAGGAAATACCACAACAATATATGTACAACGAATTATCAGACCTGCAGTGGGTGAACCCAATAGTTGACACATAGTCTGCGAACCTCTTATACCATGCCCATGGGGACTGTTTAAGCTCATACTAGGACTTCTTCAACAAACACACATAATGAGTATATTTGGAATCCCTAAATCTCAAAGGCTGATGCATATAGACTGTCTCCTTGAGATCACCATGTAGTAAAACATTCTTCACATCTAGCTGATGGATGGGTCTTGCTTTCGAAAGAGCCAAGATAAGCACAGTGCGAATGGTAGCCGACTTGACCACTGGGCTAAATGTCTCACCACAATCCATATCAACCTGCTGAGTATTACCATCACCTACAAGACGAGCCTTATGTCTTGCAAAAGAACCGTCAAAATTTTCCTTATGAGCAAAAATTCACATAGACCGAATAATATTAACACCAGATGGACGGGACACCAACTTTCACGTCTTATTATCAATAAGAGCATTATATTCGTCGGTCATAGCAATTTTTCAATTTGGGTCATTGAAAGCAGACATTGGGTTACGGGATAGAGGGGATTTAAGAACATTACAATTAAAATGTCTTTTTGGTTTAAAAATGTCCCATTGACTACGAGTGACTGGTATATGACTCGGGGGAGAATTGGGCGGATTTTGGAAATTATCGAGAGATGTGACAAACTGGCCAGCAGGCAGTGGGCCTGTTGGCCCAAATCGGTAATGGGGACTGGTTGTAATTTCCAAAACATTGTTGGGCTGGACTTACGGCCCAGTTATCGCTATCGCCCCCACCGGATGGCAATGGCTAGTGGGCGATGCGGCACCGGAGGATTTTGGGTACAGGGTAGATCTGATAAATGGTGAATAATATACGATAATATACTATCATTCAAAAAATTATACGAACTCGACACGGGTTTACTATCCTTAGTAAATGAAAATTGGGATTCATAAAAAATTACACGGCGACTAATGATGATTTTATTATATGACAAATCAAAACATTTGTAATCACGAATTAGACGGATAATCCAAAAATACACACGGGGTAGAACATGTCTGAAGTTTGTTAATTGTGGTAGACGAAAAAAACGGATAACATAAGCACCCAAAGACCCTAAGAAGGTGAATACGAATAAGTCTTAATATATAAAATATTTGAAGAGGGGACGAATATGTCAAACCTTTGGAAGGGAGAATGTTAAGAATATCTGTAGTCATTTGTACAACATGATGTCAAAAAGACTGGGGTATGGAAGCATGAATCAATAATGTTCTGACAATGTTATTAATGGTACGAATCTACTTCGGCTATCCCATTTTGTGAAGATGTATGAGGACATGAAAAATGAAAGTTGATCCCATTATTAGCACAAAATTCCCAAAACACCCCGTTGTCATATTTTTTGTCATTATCACATTGAATATTTTTTATTTTTCGTTCGAATTGAGTTCTAATGTAAGCTCTAAATTTTAGGAAGATGGAAAAAACTTGAGATTTTTTCGCTATTGGAAAAGTCCATAAAAATTTAGAGTAATCATCCAAAAATATAATATAATATCAATGACCCAAATAACTAATAACATGAGAGATCCATAAATTGCTATGAATATTATCAAATGACATTGAAGTAGCAGAGTTAGAGTCTACAAAAGGTAACTTAACAATTTTTTCTAGAAAACAAGATTGACAATTCGGAGTACTACGCGTACCCTTACATAGAGTAAATTTATTTTATCTAAGAAAGACAAAATAGATGACCCCTGATGACCGAGACTTGCATGCCACATGGAAGGAGCAAGAGCCGCAAGAGTAGATGGCAAGATTTGACGCGAAAAATCGGACGTGGGTGTGATAGAATAAAGATCTTCCCTACTATCACATTTTATGAGAGGAATCCCGTCTTGAAGTCCTTCACAGAAAATCCAAAATGATCAAAATTCATAGAAACTCAATTATCAGTGGTGAATTTACGAACCGACACCAAATTCTTAATCAATTTAGGGGCATGAAAGGTATTAACCGTGAATTAGAATTGAATTACCATTACTGACAATTATACCATGATTACTGCTCAAATTGGAATAAGATGAAAGAGTACCTTGGTCGGATGTCATGTGGGTAGGGGTGCCGTTGTCCATGTACTAATTTGGGTCTGGTTGTGTTAAGCCAAGTGTGTGCATAGCGACTTCAATGTCGGTTTGAGTGGGTGTAGGTCCCACTGTAGAGAATGCATGTGTGGGCCGAGGCCTAAACAGTCCACCGCCGCTCACCCGACCATTGAACTCGAATTCTCGATCGTTGGGATCAGAAGGTAGTTGTCCACCATCGGCCTTGCGGAAGGGCCCGAAAAATAAGGGTTGTTGGGCCATGGCCCACTGCCCCAAACCCCACTACCATGGGTCCCACGACTGGGACCAGTGGATTAGTGGCCCACTGCTGACTGGACGGCCCCCACTTCCGATATATTGTCCACCGGAACCACCATTAGAACCATCGCGTTTGCCCCCGCGATTTTTCCCATTATTTTTTTGGTTATTCTTGCCATTTCCGTGAGCACTATTTTGGCCTGAATTATCAATAAAACCTGGAGAATTTATGGAGGATGTCATCATGACTACGGGGCTAGTACCGGTAGTCACTTTCTTAGCCAAACCGACTTCTTCCAACGTAAACATGGAGCGGGCTTGATAGAATCCCGGTAGAGGGTTACTTTGACGAATGATGGAAGCAACACCGTTATAGGCCTCAGACAGACATGCAACCATCTATAGAACGAGATGATTGTTGATAACAAGAGAACCCACGTTGTGAAGTTGATCCGCCAAGTCCTTGAGTCGTTCGCAATAAGATGAAACATTTGAAAAATTCTCCATAGCGACTTGAGAAAATTTATGTTCAAGGGTGACAATGCGGGAATGACTGTTATCCTGGAATATATCACGCAATATATTCCAAGCAGCCATAGCTGAAGATTTAGGTTCCATAATCATCTGTAAGAGGTCAATGGAGATAGTGGCATAAATCCACTGGAGAATTTTTGCGTCAAGAGCAATCCATAATTTATGATTTTTCTCTTTGGTGGGCACACCCTCCGTATCAGGAGCCGGAGGGATTATGTGGTGGAGAACTTGATGTGTCATTGCATGAATCTTGAACAACTCTGCCCACGTCCCATATTGAACGTTTTCTAGGTCAAGAACAATAGGAAGAACACTTTGTTAGAAATTGTTAGGGCAGGATGAAACGTCTTCTTATCAGTCATAGTGAATAGATCAAAATGTAGACACAAAGGGAATGTTTTGGCCTCGGGTTTAGGAAAAAACGAGAGGAGGGGGGGAGTTTTGGCCTCAGGTTTAGGAAAAACCGAGAGGACCGTGGGCCCTGCTATAGTAAATCTGAGACACTATTCATTCGATATATATATGTATATTGTGTATATCGGATGTATATTTAACAATAAGAAGGTTAAGATCAGAAATAAGAAAAACTAATTTATTTAATGTTCTCCTCATTCATAATTTTTTAATTTTTTTTCCCAAGGTCAGATCTCAGATTGTACTAAATTAAGTTTTGTCATCTATTAATAGTTACCATAGACTTTTTTTTGGTCGAGCGGAAAATTTTATTTCAACTAAGTGTGAGAATAACAAAGCTACTAGTTCATTGGACTCTAGGACTAGCTCAAAACTGAACCTCTGTATCCTATCTTTACAACTGCTCTATAATAGTAACAAAACAAAGAAGCTATGTGTAAGTAGGAAAACTATTCAAACTATCCAATGCTTTTGTAACACCTCGTACCTTAAGGATAAGATTTGACCTATATAACAAAATATAATGGAACTAAGATGAAGAGTGTAGAAAATGTTTTGAAAGCAGAGGCGGATGCATTGTAAACATGGTGGTGCAGTTGCACCATCAGATTTTTTAATTTTTTTTTGCCTTTTAGGCATAAAAATAAATAAAAAATTGCTACGCAAAAAACTATTACTTCGTATGTTTGCACCATCAGATTTTGTTGCCTGGATCCGCCACTGTTTGAAAGGTAATCAAAATATAAGAAGAGTCTTTGAAAAAAGTATAGTCGGAAACTACTCTACGGGTCATGTTTTCAAGTGAGTTTGTACACGTCCTCACTTGAAGTGAGTATTCGGAACATTCTATAAGGAATTTGGGAACACTTCCTTCATAAAAGTTGTATCCCTTTGAAATACCTTTCCAACGGTATATGGTGGAGGTCAAAGAGATACCTATATGAAAAGTTATGTATAATTTACCAAACATCATCGGCTCAGGCAACGCCTTGGGCATGGCCGCACCGCACCAGGCCTATTTTCCAGCAAGGGGTTAAACATTAAGCCCTCTTGGATACAAGCCTGACACTGGGAGTGGGCGTCAAGCGTGGGCGTACCGCGCCAGGCATATTTTTGGCTAGACACGGATTTTTCCCAAGTTTTAAATACCTCTGACTCCTTAAGACTTATCCCACTTCATCCAAAAACCCTAAGCAACCATTTTTCTCCCCTCTCAACCTCCCACAATCGGGTAAGTTCTCTCCTAACGATTTCTTAGTAATTTTAGCATTAAATCATGATTAGTAACATGATCATCTAACTAAAATATAGGATTAACAACAAAATCCTTCGCAAGTAATTCAAGCTAGGGTTTGGAGCGTTCTTCGTCAGATAACAACATAGTTCGTTGCTAGTAGCGATTATAGGAGTGAGGCTAACTCTCTACGTTTGAGAATATTAATGATTCTCTGTATGCCACGTTCTTTTACTACATTACGAATTATCTCAGAAATATAGTTAAGCTTAGTTCCTTAAATAGTTGTAGAACATCTATTCTCTAGTTTTGTAATTTGTTCATACCTTTCATCACGAACATTGTGAGCTAGGTACATAATCAATATAGACTAGTGTTTGATACTCACGAGTCTCGGTCTAGAATACTCAGCATGTTGTAAACTTGTTAAAGATTCAGTTCTCATAATCAGTTTCATGAATACATGTCTTAGTGAATCATTGCTCAGTATGTCAGTGTTGTATCTTTTAGCATGATTTCCAATTCTCTTATGTAAATTGTTTAATGTTGAACATCTGTATTTTTTTTATCAAGGCCATAGATGTATTTGAGTCCAATGCCACAGTTTATGTATACATATACTTGGGCTCAAGACCACAGATTTATGCACATACATTGGGCCTAAGGCCACAATTATTTACTATTTCATTTAAACATGTGATTCTTCATTTCAGAACAAGAAGTATTCATATTCTTTACTTCTTTTGTTAACTTCAGTTATCAGTTCAGTTTCAGCATTTACAATTCTTTCTTTCAGTTGCTTTACATACTAGTGCAATTCAAATGTACTAACGTCCCTTTTTCCCATGGTCTGTGTCACGACCCGACCCGACGGGCAGCGACTAAATGCCCTAATGACGTCATTATACTAACCTGTCACACATAATCCAATTAATACGTAAGGAAAATATGAAATCCGGCAGCATAACGCTGCAACAATGACATATGTCAGAATGGGCAAGCCGACAAGGCTGCCTTTACACAAGAATTGTACCTGCCTCCTGGGGAGTCACAACTAGCCAACATAATATAACATGCAAGCCGACAAGGCTGCCACCGAATAGTATCACGTATACACGGGAATAACCCAACACAAAATACATTAACATGGCTGATCAAAACAGATTTATAACTCTACATAAGTACAACCCACAACTGTTTACAGACCTTTATGAGAAGGATAACGACATATGACGAGACAAGGCCCCGTCGTGCCCCTAAATATACATAAGTCTAAAAAAGAGGTTCTGTACCAAAATGACTAAGCTCTGAATCAAATGAGCTCTTCAAACAGTTGAACGGAATCCTAGACTGGTGGATCACCAAACTGAGCACATGTACCTGCGGGCATGAACGCAGCCCCTCGAAGAAAGGGGGTCAGTATGAAATAATGTACTGAGTATGTAAAATATGAAGTACTGTAAATGAGATCATAACTGACCAATAGATAACAGGAGACATGTAAGATTATCAAATACCAATCTAACTGTGTCATAGAAAATATGGAATCAATTGTGCCTTATCAAAATGAGAGTCATATCAGTAATCATGAATACTTATCCATATAATCATTATATATATATATATATCTACTGTCATGGGTATCTATACCCGCATCATGGATGCATGTCCATGGAATCATATCTACTGTCATGAGTATCTATACCCGCATCATGATACGTATCCATGGAATCATATCTACTGTCATGGATATCTATACCCGCATCATGGATACATATCCATGAAATCATATCTACTGTCATGAGTATCTATACTTGTATCATGGAAACATATCCATGGAATCATATCCACTGTCATGGGTATCTATACCCGCATCATGAATACATGTCCATGGAATAATCAATATAACGTGTCCCGGCCCATTATGAGACTCGGTGAATTTATATAATCATATCCAACATGAATAGAGTATCATGAGTAACTATACAATTTAAATCATCACTTTGACTCTTAATCAAATCATTAAAATGATTTTTTTACTAGAAAATCAAAGGTACTTCTCATAACTCATATTACTAGGAATTAGACTGTATAGAAATCATATACGTCCGCCGTACGTTTGCTTTATGAAAATCATGCCAAAAGAAAGAAGGAAGAGTTTCACATACCTTATTGACGAACTAACCAACTCTATAGATATATTTTGTCTCAATTAGCACTTCCACCTATAACAATAGTAATTTTGTTAACTTATGATTTCTAGCGTACGTTATATCGAAGGACGACTTTTTTTTCTATAAAAATTTGGGCAGCACTTTCCCTATTTATACATGTATCCTCAACTTACCAACAATGTCAATCAATACCAACAACAAGATACAATTCAAGGATACACCAAAACAGTCCCATATACTTCATATTTGCTACTATTTTACATCATTTCTCCTTACCTTCATGGAATATAACCAAAATAGCAATCAAGGTGATTAATACGCCTATTTATCATGTTAATTAAGCCCCTTAATTAACATTAAACAGTCTATAAAACAGTCCATAATCCAACAACATCTAGAGTGCAATGTAACACCTTTTTATTCTTTAATTTCTTTAAGGCGTGTAGTAGTATTTACCATATCGTATACATATGTTCCTAACTTATTTTTCCAGCATTTTAATACTACCAAATCAGCCCCAAAACGTTACAACAACGTCTAACAATTTCATGAAGTTCTTGGTCACAACATGTCATAATTCCATAACTATTTTCCCAACTTTCTTAGAATCCAATTTCCCTTTTCAACATTTTCATATTACCAACTATAACTTAAACTTAAACATCAAGGTTTTCCTTCAACTTCCAACATGCAATTAGTGACGATAATACAACAACAATAATTAAATCCAAAGTATACAAAACTATCCCAAAAATCGGCTACATCAACATTTTAGTCACATGCATCCTCTTATTTACAATTCCTCTTTAACATGACTTTACCCCTTAACCACAACATCATTTAATCTTCCAAATACTCATGAAAAGAAGATTTTTTACCTTAAAATGAAGCCCAAACAGTCCCTAAATTTCGGCCCAACCACTGCCCATTTTTGCAACATTCTCCCCCATTTCTTCAACCTATAATTCCATGCATGTATTGTACAAGTTAATACCATCTTACTAGCATGTTTCCTTCCAAAAATCCATCTTAAAATCTGAAAAAATTTGGGTTAAAATTTCGGCCAGCAGTGGATATTTTTACCACTGTTTTGGATGCTAATTTTGGTCTTAGAATTTAGATGAAGGAGTTAATCTAGGAAGAAGAAATTGTTGTCTTCAATTTGGCTATGAAGAAGGGGAGATTTTCGGCTGATCAAAGAGAGGGAGAGGAAAGAAATGAGAGTTTTCAAATGAGGTCTTGAAAATGGAAGATGGAAGGTTATAACCCTTAAGACAAAAATCTAAAAATCAATTTGCACTTTGGTCCACTTCTCCCCCTTAATTAAACTTATGTCCCACTTCTTTTAAATACCAAAAATTTCATAAGACCTCGTATCCTCGTTGTCCCAACTTATATAATACATTACTAATCCATAACGGAAATATCTATAACTATCATTATAAATTTCCGTCGTCACCCTCGTAGTAACTAAAAATTTTCCGGACTCACATCTTTTTGTATACTAATTTTCATATTAACATATGTAATTATTCTTTATATCCAATAGTCGAATCTTAATTCCTTAATGACGTCCAGTATTATCGCCTTAAACTTATGAGGTGTAACATATTTCCCCCTTAAAAACATTCGTCCTCGAATGTTCATCATAGGTCTCATGCTAGAATTCTTTTTGGGAGAGTCTCTTTTATAACTATGTCTATCCACCTATGTTCAGCAAACCAACAGATGCCACATAGAACCACAATATATCACACATACGCAATTCACCAATTACAATAATCAAATGGGGAGTTGAATTGAATTACCTGGAGGTACAGGGAACAAATGAGGATACTTCTTCTTCATCTCATCTTCTGCCTCCCAAGTCATTTCCTCCCTATTGTTGTTTCACATCTTTCGTCCCTAATCTCCTGACCTGGCGATCAAGTATGGTTATGAGACTCTCCACATACGACAACTCTGCTGTCACCTGGACATCATCTACTGGGAAGACTCTGGAAGGACCACCAATACATTTCCTTAACATCGATACATGAAACACTGGGTGTACTGCTTCCAAATCAGAGGGTAGATCCCACTTATAGGCAACCTTGCCTATCATACGAATAATCTGATAAGGCCCAAACCATTCTTGTAATAGGTTGTTAGCCAATATTTATCAAGCCCTTTGAAGATACACTCATTATCAGCTCTCCCATTCCACCATGCAAATAGACTATTCTTTAAAGATGATTTCAAACAATTCACATGACTTCATACAAAAAGCAAAGTCCTCATATTCAACAGGACAAACAAAAAGGCCTCTTATTTTTCTTCTTCATTCATAATGACATTAAAGGCACCACCAACTAACCAAGGTTCAGTAATGTGATCATCCAAACAGTATAGACTATCTCACATATCAATTCCCTTTAAAATATCACATTTAGCATATACTGTGATTGTTACCAGTGTCCTTCCCCAATTTTGAAAGAATAGTTTAACTATAATTTGCTGCTCATTATCATACAATACTTCTACATCAACATTATCCTCCACAAAGAACTAGATTTTGTCATTACAATTATAATGAGCAAACTTCATACCCAATATTTTTCTAAATCTTTGAATGTGCCTATAGTGCTAGAGAGGTTCCATCAGAACAATAATGGAAAACTGGTGGTGTCTATGTAAATTTACACTCTATGAAATATTTATTGCGTGTTCACAGATCTAATGTTCAAAATAAGGTCTTCATCATCATTTAAAAAGTGACTTAGTAATACCCCTCTTTGGTAATAATCTAGTAGGTTGAGTATCAGTAACACTTGTTTACCATTTCTTACTTGCCGTACTTTTCAAAATTCTAACATATTCTCGTATACATACGTAATCTCAGACATTACACCTGGTTCCAATTCTTAAGTGATGAATTGTTAACTTATTCTCTTATTGGTACGTAAAAGATTCTAAAGAGTTACATTACCAGACATTGACCTAACATTTCCAAACCTGGTCATTATACCTCTATTCAATTTCCTCCACTTCGCTTATGGCTTGACGCACTAAGTCAAGTCCAAATTACTCTGATTTGTTTTCCCTTCCGGGCCACTGTCACCCTCCTTGGAGGCATAGCTGCAACCACAACAATGCCTATTTATCATGTTAATTCAGTCCCTTAATCCACATTAAAACAATCCATAAAACAGTCTATAATCCAACAACATCTAGAGTGCAATGTAACACCTTTTTATTCTTTAATTTCTTTAAGACGCGTAGTAGTATTTACCATATCGTATACATATGTTCCTAACTTATTTTTTCAACATTTTAATACTATCAAATCAGCCCCTAAAACGTTACAACAACGTCTAACAATTTCATGAAGTTCTTGGTCACAACATGTCATAATTCCATAACTCTTTTTCCAACTTTCTTAGAATCCAATTTCCCTTTTCAACATTTTCATATAACCAACTATAACTTAAACTTAAACATCAAGGTTTTCCTTCAACTTCCAACATGCAATTAGTGACGATCATACAACAACAACAATTAAATCCAAAGTATACAAAACTATCCCAAAAATCGGATACATCAACATTTTAGTCACATGCATCCTCTTATTTACAATTTCTCTTTAACATGAGTTTACCCCTTAACTACAACATCATTTAATCTTCCAAATACTCTATGAAAAGAAGAATTTTTACCTTAAAATACAGTCCTTAACTTTCGGCCCAACCACTGCCCATTTTGCAACATTCTTCACCATTTCTTCAACTTATAATTGCATGCATGTATTGTACAAGTTAATACCATCTTACTAGCATGTTTCCTTCCAAAAATCCATCTTAAAATCTGAAAAAATTTGGGTTAAAATTTCGGCCAGCAGTGGATATTTTTACCACTGTTTTGGATGCTAATTTTGGTCTTAGAATTTAGATGAAGGAGTTAATCTAGGAAGAAGAAATTGTTGTCTTCAATTTGGCTATGAAGAAGGGGAGATTTTAATTTGATCAAAGAGAGGGAGAGGAAAGAAATGAGAGTTTTCAAATGAGGTCTTGAAAATGGAAGATGGAAGGTTATAACCCTTAAGACAAAAATCTAAAAATCAATTTGCACTTTGGTCCACTTCTCCCCCTTAATTAAACTTATGTCCCACTTCTTTTAAATACCAAAAATTTCATAAGACCTCGTATCCTCGTTGTCCCAACTTATATAATACATTACTAATCCATAACGGAAATATCTATAACTATCATTATAAATTTCCGTCGTCACCCTCGTAGTAACTAAAAATTTTCCGGACTCACATCTTTTTGTATACTAATTTTCATATTAACATATGTAATTATTCTTTATATCCAATAGTCGAATCTTAATTCCTTAATGACGTCCAGTATTATCGCCTTAAACTTATGAGGTGTAACATATTTCCCCCTTAAAAACATTCGTCCTCGAATGTTCATCATAGGTCTCATGCTAGAATTCTTTTTGGGAGAGTCTCTTTTATAACTATGTCTATCCACCTATGTTCAGCAAACCAACAGATGCCACATAGAACCACAATATATCACACATACGCAATTCACCAATTACAATAATCAAATGGGGAGTTGAATTGAATTACCTGGAGGTACAGGGAACAAATGAGGATACTTCTTCTTCATCTCATCTTCTGCCTCCCAAGTCATTTCCTCCCTATTGTTGTTTCACATCTTTCGTCCCTAATCTCCTGACCTGGCGATCAAGTATGGTTATGAGACTCTCCACATACGACAACTCTGCTGTCACCTGGACATCATCTACTGGGAAGACTCTGGAAGGACCACCAATACATTTCCTTAACATCGATACATGAAACACTGGGTGTACTGCTTCCAAATCAGAGGGTAGATCCCACTTATAGGCAACCTTGCCTATCATACGAATAATCTGATAAGGCCCAAACCATTCTTGTAATAGGTTGTTAGCCAATATTTATCAAGCCCTTTGAAGATACACTCATTATCAGCTCTCCCATTCCACCATGCAAATAGACTATTCTTTAAAGATGATTTCAAACAATTCACATGACTTCATACAAAAAGCAAAGTCCTCATATTCAACAGGACAAACAAAAAGGCCTCTTATTTTTCTTCTTCATTCATAATGACATTAAAGGCACCACCAACTAACCAAGGTTCAGTAATGTGATCATCCAAACAGTATAGACTATCTCACATATCAATTCCCTTTAAAATATCACATTTAGCATATACTGTGATTGTTACCAGTGTCCTTCCCCAATTTTGAAAGAATAGTTTAACTATAATTTGCTGCTCATTATCATACAATACTTCTACATCAACATTATCCTCCACAAAGAACTAGATTTTGTCATTACAATTATAATGAGCAAACTTCATACCCAATATTTTTCTAAATCTTTGAATGTGCCTATAGTGCTAGAGAGGTTCCATCAGAACAATAATGGAAAACTGGTGGTGTCTATGTAAATTTACACTCTATGAAATATTTATTGCGTGTTCACAGATCTAATGTTCAAAATAAGGTCTTCATCATCATTTAAAAAGTGACTTAGTAATACCCCTCTTTGGTAATAATCTAGTAGGTTGAGTATCAGTAACACTTGTTTACCATTTCTTACTTGCCGTACTTTTCAAAATTCTAACATATTCTCGTATACATACGTAATCTCAGACATTACACCTGGTTCCAATTCTTAAGTGATGAATTGTTAACTTATTCTCTTATTGGTACGTAAAAGATTCTAAAGAGTTACATTACCAGACATTGACCTAACATTTCCAAACCTGGTCATTATACCTCTATTCAATTTCCTCCACTTCGCTTATGGCTTGACGCACTAAGTCAAGTCCAAATTACTCTGATTTGTTTTCCCTTCCGCCATCACCCTCGCCCGAGCATAGCTGCAACCACAACAATGCCTATTTATCATGTTAATTCAGTCCCTTAATCCACATTAAAACAATCCATAAAACAGTCTATAATCCAACAACATCTAGAGTGCAATGTAACACCTTTTTATTCTTTAATTTCTTTAAGACGCGTAGTAGTATTTACCATATCGTATACATATGTTCCTAACTTATTTTTTCAACATTTTAATACTATCAAATCAGCCCCTAAAACGTTACAACAACGTCTAACAATTTCATGAAGTTCTTGGTCACAACATGTCATAATTCCATAACTCTTTTTCCAACTTTCTTAGAATCCAATTTCCCTTTTCAACATTTTCATATAACCCACTATAACTTAAACTTAAACATCAAGGTTTTCCTTCAACTTCCAACATGCAATTAGTGACGATCATACAACAACAACAATTAAATCCAAAGTATACAAAACTATCCCAAAAATCGGATACATCAACATTTTAGTCACATGCATCCTCTTATTTACAATTTCTCTTTAACATGAGTTTACCCCTTAACTACAACATCATTTAATCTTCCAAATACTCTATGAAAAGAAGAATTTTTACCTTAAAATACAGTCCTTAACTTTCGGCCCAACCACTGCCCATTTTGCAACATTCTTCACCATTTCTTCAACTTATAATTGCATGCATGTATTGTACAAGTTAATACCATCTTACTAGCATGTTTCCTTCCAAAAATCCATCTTAAAATCTGAAAAAATTTGGGTTAAAATTTCCACAGATGGATATTTTTACCACTGTTTTGGATGCTAATTTTGGTCTTAGAATTTAGATGAAGGAGTTAATCTAGGAAGAAGAAATTGTTGTCTTCAATTTGGCTATGAAGAAGGGGAGATTTTCGGCTGATCAAAGAGAGGGAGAGGAAAGAAATGAGAGTTTTCAAATGAGGTCTTGAAAATGGAAGATGGAAGGTTATAACCCTTAAGACAAAAATCTAAAAATCAATTTGCACTTTGGTCCACTTCTCCCCCTTAATTAAACTTATGTCCCACTTCTTTTAAATACCAAAAATTTCATAAGACCTCGTATCCTCGTTGTCCCAACTTATATAATACATTACTAATCCATAACGGAAATATCTATAACTATCATTATAAATTTCCGTCGTCACCCTCGTAGTAACTAAAAATTTTCCGGACTCACATCTTTTTGTATACTAATTTTCATATTAACATATGTAATTATTCTTTATATCCAATAGTCGAATCTTAATTCCTTAATGACGTCCAGTATTATCGCCTTAAACTTATGAGGTGTAACATATTTCCCCCTTAAAAACATTCGTCCTCGAATGTTCATCATAGGTCTCATGCTAGAATTCTTTTTGGGAGAGTCTCTTTTATAACTATGTCTATCCACCTATGTTCAGCAAACCAACAGATGCCACATAGAACCACAATATATCACACATACGCAATTCACCAATTACAATAATCAAATGGGGAGTTGAATTGAATTACCTGGAGGTACAGGGAACAAATGAGGATACTTCTTCATCTCATCTTCGCCTCCCAAGTCATTTCCTCCTATTGTTGTTTCACATCTTTCGTCCCTAATCTCCCGACTGGCGATCAAGTATGGTTATGAGACTCTCCACATCGACAACTCACGTCACTGGACATCATCTACTGGGAAGACTCTGGAAGGACCACCAATACATTTCCTTAACATCGATACATGAAACACTGGGTGTACTGCTTCCAAATCAGAGGGTAGATCCCACTTATAGGCAACCTTGCCTATCATACGAATAATCTGATAAGGCCCAAACCATTCTTGTAATAGGTTGTTAGCCAATATTTATCAAGCCCTTTGAAGATACACTCATTATCAGCTCTCCCATTCCACCATGCAAATAGACTATTCTTTAAAGATGATTTCAAACAATTCACATGACTTCATACAAAAAGCAAAGTCCTCATATTCAACAGGACAAACAAAAAGGCCTCTTATTTTTCTTCTTCATTCATAATGACATTAAAGGCACCACCAACTAACCAAGGTTCAGTAATGTGATCATCCAAACAGTATAGACTATCTCACATATCAATTCCCTTTAAAATATCACATTTAGCATATACTGTGATTGTTACCAGTGTCCTTCCCCAATTTTGAAAGAATAGTTTAACTATAATTTGCTGCTCATTATCATACAATACTTCTACATCAACATTATCCTCCACAAAGAACTAGATTTTGTCATTACAATTATAATGAGCAAACTTCATACCCAATATTTTTCTAAATCTTTGAATGTGCCTATAGTGCTAGAGAGGTTCCATCAGAACAATAATGGAAAACTGGTGGTGTCTATGTAAATTTACACTCTATGAAATATTTATTGCGTGTTCACAGATCTAATGTTCAAAATAAGGTCTTCATCATCATTTAAAAAGTGACTTAGTAATACCCCTCTTTGGTAATAATCTAGTAGGTTGAGTATCAGTAACACTTGTTTACCATTTCTTACTTAGTACTTTTCAAAATTCTAACATATTCTCGTATACATACGTAATCTCAGACATTACACCTGGTTCCAATTCTTAAGTGATGAATTGTTAACTTATTCTCTTATTGGTACGTAAAAGATTCTAAAGAGTTACATTACCAGACATTGACCTAACATTTCCAAACCTGGTCATTATACCTCTATTCAATTTCCTCCACTTCGCTTATGGCTTGACGCACTAAGTCAAGTCCAAATTACTCTGATTTGTTTTCCCTTCCGCCATCACACTTCCTCGAGGCATAGCTGCAACCACAACAATGCCTATTTATCATGTTAATTCAGTCCCTTAATCCACATTAAAACAATCCATAAAACAGTCTATAATCCAACAACATCTAGAGTGCAATGTAACACCTTTTTATTCTTTAATTTCTTTAAGACGCGTAGTAGTATTTACCATATCGTATACATATGTTCCTAACTTATTTTTTCAACATTTTAATACTATCAAATCAGCCCCAAAACGTTACAACAACGTCTAACAATTTCATGAAGTTCTTGGTCACAACATGTCATAATTCCATAACTCTTTTTCCAACTTTCTTAGAATCCAATTTCCCTTTTCAACATTTTCATATAACCAACTATAACTTAAACTTAAACATCAAGGTTTTCCTTCAACTTCCAACATGCAATTAGTGACGATCATACAACAACAACAATTAAATCCAAAGTATACAAAACTATCCCAAAAATCGGATACATCAACATTTTAGTCACATGCATCCTCTTATTTACAATTTCTCTTTAACATGAGTTTACCCCTTAACTACAACATCATTTAATCTTCCAAATACTCTATGAAAAGAAGAATTTTTACCTTAAAATACAGTCCTTAACTTTCGGCCCAACCACTGCCCATTTTGCAACATTCTTCACCATTTCTTCAACTTATAATTGCATGCATGTATTGTACAAGTTAATACCATCTTACTAGCATGTTTCCTTCCAAAAATCCATCTTAAAATCTGAAAAAATTTGGGTTAAAATTTCGGCCAGCAGTGGATATTTTTACCACTGTTTTGGATGCTAATTTTGGTCTTAGAATTTAGATGAAGGAGTTAATCTAGGAAGAAGAAATTGTTGTCTTCAATTTGGCTATGAAGAAGGGGAGATTTTCGGCTGATCAAAGAGAGGGAGAGGAAAGAAATGAGAGTTTTCAAATGAGGTCTTGAAAATGGAAGATGGAAGGTTATAACCCTTAAGACAAAAATCTAAAAATCAATTTGCACTTTGGTCCACTTCTCCCCCTTAATTAAACTTATGTCCCACTTCTTTTAAATACCAAAAATTTCATAAGACCTCGTATCCTCGTTGTCCCAACTTATATAATACATTACTAATCCATAACGGAAATATCTATAACTATCATTATAAATTTCCGTCGTCACCCTCGTAGTAACTAAAAATTTTCCGGACTCACATCTTTTTGTATACTAATTTCCGTATTAACATATATAATTATTCTTTATATCCAATAGTCGAATCTTACTTCCTTAATGACGTCCTTAATTATCGCCTTAAACTTACGAGGTGTACAGTCTGCATCTCGCGATACATGTAACGATTTACAAGTTAATGATTCTACTTGTTACGATTCACGTATCAGTTACCTAGTGTGCCCCAGTCTTCCGGGGCAATTTTTAAGGTAAATCTCATATTTGTTTGTTTGAATAAATTATTTTGGATTTATAGATTTCTTTTAAGAAATGAGCTTAAGGTGTAAAGTTCATTAATGTATTAGAGATAAAGAAAATTTTAATAAAAAGTAAACAGTGTATTTAAAATTATTTATAAAAATTATTATTATATATATATATATTATAAAAATTTGTATATAATTTGTGGGTTTGTTTTTATTTTTTCGTCAATTTTTAATAAAACTAAATCAAACTCAATATTATCGATTTATTGAAATTTAAAACCAAAGCAAACTAAACACAAACTACTATCAATTTATTTAATTAGTTTGGTTCAATTTGCGATTTGGATCAATTTTTAACCAAACAGTGAACACCCCACACTTATAATTCCTTTAAGACGTTAGTTTTGAAAAATACACCTATATGATACTTAACAATTTGGACTCTTCAAATGGAAGTAATGTGATAAATTTGTAGGTGATTTGACTAAAATATTATGCAGAAATTACAACAGATCAATCTATCACCAAGGATGTGTTGATCACAAGGATTTAGATTTCTTCCCATAAAAAGAAGGGAAAACAGATATTTTTTTAAATTTTTCGGGAAATAATTTTCTGTACGTTTTGTTAATTCCATAGATGTGATAATATGCAGAAACAGTGAGTACGAGAGGAGACAGAGAAGTGAATCGATGAAGGAGATATTTGGTGCTCAAAGTGAGCTTCTGAGAAATATATTTTCTGTTATGTTTACAATGACCCTAGTGCACTATATATATACACTTACACCCACATACACCACGTGGTAATTGATATCAAAATATCTAAGAATAAAATAAACAAAGCTAACTGCTAACTAAAATATATCTCAACACCCCCACCCCCCGCAAGCTAGACACTGAAAACTGAGTTTTTCAGTCCTAGCTTGGAAAGATGGATAAGTTGTTTTGAAATCTGCGGTATCATCTGGCCACCCCAATACAGATAACGGAAAAAGACCAGACGAAAACCAGGTATCTAGCACATCTGGATCCTGAGATAGCTCAACAATCTCCTTCCCGAAAATTTTCTACGAGCCAAATATCGAGCTTCTTCTTCTTTTGTAGCAACAATCCGGTGATCGTCACAGACACCAAATTCCTTCTGCTTATCGCAGTGTCACATACCAAGAAGGAATGCGATGACTAGCAAATTTCCCATGAAGATGACTGTATATTTTGTCTCCAAGATGTATAACAATTGCAGTATTGCAGTATCACCAAGCATAGTTTCAATTATGGTGGTTGCCACAATAATTTTGCTAAGACCACCTTCTAAGGGGTAGATGTCAACAACCCAAACTCCACACCATCACTGTGATGGATATCAATATACACATATAACAAAGCTCTATTCCTAATGCAACTCATGTTTCGTAACACCAACAACAAGCAACATTACGTATTGTGCAGCCACCTCCACCAAGCAACAAGAGAGGCACATTGAAAGACCTCATGTATTTGACACATTATGCATGACCTTTAATAGAGAGATTAAGCAGCCTAGCCTGTCCCCTAACAAAGAATCTGCACCACACTGTAAGACCATAACACCAGGCTTAAAAAAAACTTCCATAACTTTGCCTATAAAGGCTTAAAGAGGGACTGATAACTCTCATCATCAATTTCATCATCTAGTGGAACATTAAGTGAGTAGTATTTTCCACTTCCAAATCTAATATCACGTACATCCCCTGTACCGGGAAAGTAATCTCCAAATTTATGAAAAGAAACTGTCATGACCCTATATGTAGTATATAAAAAAAACAATTGCAGCTTATTCAGCAACACCATAAGCAATAACTGCAGCAGTAGACACAACATCAATAGTCATTGTTAGACAAATTATTGATGCTCAAGCATCAGCAAAACACCAACAATACCAACACAGCTATCAGTAATCACCAATAGTTACTACGAAGAACCCCTCGTTCTCTAGTCTCGCTCGGACTAGAGAATCCATCCATTCTCTCTATACAAAAATGACGGCAAGAACCTCTCGTTCTATAGTCTCACTCCGACTAGAGAATCCATTTATTCTCACACTCGTAAGCTTCTATAATAAGCTCGGACATGAGTCTCCCTCAATTTCTAGTCCAAATCCGGCTAGAAATTCATGAATTCTCCTGTCCTGAGCTAAACAAATGAAAACATGTAATCTAACAATTGATTGACCTATATAATAAAACTCTGTGAATTGAGCTTCAACTCAATCCATATTGTTTTCGACAAAGTATCCCTCAGTTCTCAATCAATTTATCGCTGAATACTCCTCGATCCTTCCATTAATATATTGAATATGCAACTCTCAGTATCTCCTATGAGATCAAAAGTGTTTACTAGAAAACAGACAATCAGAAGCTTATGCTCTGCAGTCAATAATATCAATTTGCCAACAACTCAATTCAAGGATAATATCCATGTTATCTGCTGGGGAAAAAACCCAGAACCACAGTGCCTTTGAACTGGAGTTCCACTGATCTACTTTTTACTTCCTGATGATCATATTTGTCACCGCTTAGGTCAGATAAATATTGCAACATCATCCTTATCCAAAACACTACCAAACAATTCATTTTTAAGTCATTTAATCTCCCTTTTCTTCATAGGAATTTCCTTCTGTGAGTTTTGTATAACTTCAGGTGCCCTACCAGCACCTTTTTTAGTGTATTTTGGTACACTATTTTGAGTCCTTTTTAGTTAGTATTTTACTCGTTTCTTCCATGTTTAGTATAGTAGTAGGTTTGTTTGTCTTTATTTTGAGTCACAGCGATCATAAAGGAGGAAGTACACAATTGAGGATAAAATGAGCTTAATTAAGATGGAAGTGCACACTAAAAGGGCCAAGAAATGAAGCCTAAGAAGTCCCGGAAATCATAGAAGAAATCTGACGAAGTCCGGATGAGAAAATGATGAAAAATCACAAAAACCGAAAGTTGACGCCACCAGCGTCGTGGTGCCCAAAGTCCTGCGAATTCTGATTTGGCCTCAGGTGTTTCGGCGTCGCGGCGCCGAGGCGGAATTTTTGACGTTCTAGGCCGAATTTCGAGGGCAAAAGGGTCCGAAATGTGATTTTT
This sequence comes from Przewalskia tangutica, assembly GCA_029844215.1. Classification (NCBI taxonomy): domain Eukaryota; kingdom Viridiplantae; phylum Streptophyta; class Magnoliopsida; order Solanales; family Solanaceae; genus Przewalskia; species Przewalskia tangutica. Next base: position 7,394,697 of record CM056718.1, on the reverse strand, counting down.
ACATCTATAAGACCCAGGGATTATTATTCATTCGATATCATACTTTGTGGAGGCAAAGAAGGAGGCAAGAGCAAGATTAGAGACATCTCATTGTTCAAGTTCTTTTCTTTCCCTTATTTTATTTCAATTTATGTTGGATTGTAAATTAGTTCTTGACATGACAATGTTTAGGAGCTAATTACTTTAGTAGGATTTTCCGTCGAATCCTCTTGAAACTCTTTCATATAGTTAATGCATAGTTATTGATTTCTTCTTCAACAATTTAAGATCTATTCAATATTATTGTGATTGCTTGATAATTAATTGACCATTAATTGTCATAACTTATATGATTTCGAATCGAGATCCGAGAGGAGAGATTTGAATATGCTGTAATTGTCTAGACATAGGTTAAAATCGTGGATGAAAGTACCCCGATACTTGTGTAGTATTTAAGGTTATTGTTCTTAATCTTCATGTGTGGTAAAATCTATCATAGAGATATAGAAGGTTTTTGTACAAGGTTGAGCTCTTGTATGTCCTAATCAGAATATAATGACAGATTAGTTAACCTGCTATCTTAATAAGAAGAAGAATCATTAGCATTGCATTAATACGTGAAAGAGTGGATAGTTGAGGAGATTAGAAGCCTTATTTCCTTCATAACTGTTTAAAACCAAAGTATTATCATTCTTAGTTTAATTTCTGCACTTTACTATAGTTTTAGTCTTAGTCATAAATCCAAACTAAAGAACGTCAACCAAATAGATACTATATATTAGATAATCGGTACTTGACAAACCAGTCTCTGTGGACGATAACTCAGTCTTACAGATCTTTATTACTTGAACGATACGTACACTTGCGTAAGCATCTAGAAATATCGGAACAAGTTTTTGGCGCCGTTGTCGGGGACTGGCGTACTATCAATATCGAATTATCTATTCTTATGTCTAACTTGGTTTTTATTTTCTATTTTTTTATTTATTCTAAAACGTTTTGTCGTGATCTGTTTGTTGTTTTTGATCAATTTCAGGAAACTTAGTTTATGGGAAGTAGGAGAGGAGCAGACACTTCTATCCCTTTGAACCCTGAAATTGAGAAATTGTGCAGACAAAACAGGAAATAAAAGAGAATTGTTGATTCATTAGCAATGGGAGATCAGCAAAACAACAATGTGGTGAATGATGAGTTACCGTTTGTCTTAAGACAAGTCCCTACAGAAAGGAGCTTGGGGGACTATGTGCTGCCTATAATCACAGGGGTGCATACTTGCATCAGGCTTACAGTTGTTGAAGCCAATAATTTTGAAATCAAACCAGCAACCTTGCACATGGTTCAAGGTTCAGTCCAATTTGAGGGTTTACCATCTGAAGATCCCCATTTGCATCTAGCGAGTTTCCTGGAGTTGTGTGCAATCTTAAATACAATGGGGTTACTGACGATGTCATTCGATTGAGACTCTTTCCATTCTCACTCAGGGATAGAGCAAAGAGCTGGTTGAACTCATTACAGGAGAACTCCATCACTACATGACAAGACTTAGCCCAGAAGTGTCTTGCCAAATTGTTCCCTCCAGCGAAGGCAGCAAAGCTCAGAGGAGAGCTAAATAATTTTTATTAGATGGAGGAAGAGTCACTATGTGATGCATGGGAGCGATTCAAAGACTTGCAGAGGAAGTGCCCGCATCATGGGATCGAGAAGTGGATGTTAGTCCACATATTCTACAATGGGCTATGTGGTACAACTCATACCATAATTAATGTTGCAGCAGGAGGGACGTTCATGAGAAAGAGTACCAATGAGGCACATGATTTGCTAACATGGACACAAACAACCATCAGGGGGCCGATGAGAGAGCAATGAACATCATGAAAGTGGCAGAGGTTCATGAGTTGGATGCTATCACTGCATTGACTGCGCAGGTTGCCATTTTGAAAAGAAGATGCATCAGAGTACCATGTCAGTTAAAGCTGTCCAGACACCAGTGAGTTGTGAAATTTGTGAAGGTCCTCATACTTTTGATAGGTGTACAGCAGTAGATCCAAATAATGTTCCTATGGAGCAGGTGCAGGCGGTGGGAAACTTTCAGAGGCCCTATAACATGCGTTCTCCAACACATATAATCTGGGGTGGAGAAATCACCTAAAATTTTCATTGAAGAATGAACAAGGGCAGCAACCACAATTTCAGGCCTCATCTTCACAACAGTTCAGCCTACCAACCCCACAAGAGAAGCCAGATGACATAAAAGCAGCATTGTGACCTTGGCCAACTCACAGACTCAATTCATAGCGGAAACCAGGTCATCACTTTCATCCTTGGCCAATACTCAGACAAAATTTATGACAGAGACCACCCAGTTCATGACCGAAACAAGATCATCTATAAGGAATCTGGAAACACGTGTGGGACATCTGACATACAACGCTAAACAATAGAGAGGAAGGGAATCTTCCCAACAATAATGTGATAAATCCAAGAGAACAGTGCCAGAAAATAAGCTTAAGGAGTGGTAGACAATTAGAGCAGGTTGCAGCCCAACCAGTGGTGGAGAAGGAGAATGATGTGGAGAAGACAACGAATGCAGAAAATGAAGGGGTTACTAATGACCGCCCTATTTTAGAAAAGGCTCCACCAGCAGTTATGAGGGATTATACATACAAAATTCCTTACCCTCAAAGACTGTAGAAGAAGGTCTTGGATAAGCAGTTTTCAAAATTTGAGGAGGTATTCAAAAAACTGCATATCAATCTTCCATTCATAGAGGCCTTGGAGCAAATGTCATCCTATGTGAAGTTTATGAAAGACATTCTTTTTTTTAAAAAAAAAGCTGGCAGATTATGAGACAGTGGTGCTGACAGAGGAGTGCAGTGCTATATTGCAGAAAAAACTTCCCCCAAAGTTGAATGATCCAGAGAGTTTCACCTTACCTTGCACCATAGTGAAGGTTACATGTAAAAGGGCTTTATGTGATTTGGGGGCAAGTGTCAACCTGATGCCCCTCTCTGTGTTTAAAAGACTTGGGTTGGGGGAGGCGAGACCAACCACAGTCACCCTGCAGCTAGCTGATCACTCGATTGTAGATCCCCAAGGAATAATTGAAGATGTGTTGGTACAAGTAGGTAAATTTATCTTTCCTGCTGATTTCCTCATTTTAGACATGGATGAAGATGAAAATATGTCCATCATCCTTGGGAGACCATTCCTAACCACAGGGAGGGCACTTATTGATGTTGAGAAGGGAGAGTTGAAGCTCAAAACACTCCCGAAATTAAGCTCATCTTTTCCAAGCCCAATTATATTTTTTACTAACCCATTTCATGAGCCCAACCGACCATTTTCATATTGCAAAAGCCCAAGCCCACAACCCCTTAAAAACCTAAACCTAATTTACCTTAATATATACTCCCTTTAACACTCTTATTTTCCCTCTCTTGGACTCCAACAAAAAACCTGCAGCCGCAATACCTCTCCCTTACATTTCCCCTTTGTCATTTTATCATCTTATCATTCACTCCCAAAACCTCTCCTCTTCAAACCATTCACCTCTCACACACACACACACCTCACGAAACCACCATCCCATCGCCGAGAAACCACCACCAGTGAACCACCATCACTGTCTCGTCGAACCCCATCCCGTCGACCCCACTGCATCACCACTTACATACCGTTGTTTTTTTGCCTCGTCAGATCTGACCACTGGCGACTGGCGGAGAACTCCGGCGACGTTTGGTTTCATTTTCACGATCATATGTTCATTGTTTCTGTCGGATTATTTTTTGGGTGTTTCGGTTATATATGATGATGTTATTATGTTGGTTATCTTTGTTTGTTTTCGGCTGAACAGATTTTTGTATTTTGTTTTTATATCTCGTCGGAGCTGTAAAACTCCGGCGACCTCGGTTGATTTCATCTTTCAGAATCTATGTTCATTTTTTATGGGCCCTTCATGGTTGTTGTATTCCGGCAGTTTCAGTTATTATGTATCTGTAGATTTGTTGGCTGAGATTCTGATTCGGGTCGGGTTTCGGATCCGGAGAATATCATTGCCCATTGTTTCGGTTGTGTCCACTGGTTTCACGGTCACTGTGTTGCTATTACTTCTTTTACTGTCCGTTGGATTTCTGGACTGATTTTGACAGTTTCGCCCCTTTATTTTTATTAAACTGATTTTTAAAGAACAAATACTACACTTGGTATTTTACTGATTTTTGAACATGATACTACACTGACCGAAGAAGGATTTATCTGTCGATATGGAGGCCTCCATGGTAAGCGAGACGGAATATGTGGGTGAGGAGGAAAGTGAAAAGATTAGACGAGAATGCATAGTATCGTTCACCGGGAGGTGAGTCGACCGCAGCCGAAGCGATATTAGTTTTTCATGTCTTTGTATCCTTGACATAACACTAGCTGAGCCCACACTATATAAAAATATATCTTTTACATATATATATATACATACGTTGTGTTTATTTGATAATTTATTTTATTATTTACTAATTCGTTTACTAAGTGTCTTTTGCAGGTATCCGGAGGTACATCCCAAAGCTAAATCATGTGCAGAAAAATAAAATAAAAGCGAAATACCGCTAAGTTCTCTTCACTCCCTCTTTATATGATTATTTGCTTTCATTACAATATTGTTAAATATATATCTATTTTAAATGTTAGCTTGTCTAGTTTTAAATAGTTTCTTAGTTAGAACACCCTTAGAATTGCATAATACATTTAGCACAATAATACCAACCTAAGTTTGAACGGACAACCGTAAGTTAGCGGATCTTAGAGGATGTCTAACCCCTTCCCTTTAGGATAATAAAGAACCCTTACCTAGAATCTCACATAGTTTTGCAGACCTTTAAAAAATGGAGATCATTTGTAGCATTTTAGGCTATTTAGAAGTGTCCTAATTCACTAGACTAATTAGGCGGCGACTGCTTAAAATCAAATCAGGATTCACCCATATGTCCTATCACGTTTCGACTTAGGTTAAAATGGGGTGTTACAGCAGAGACTAGCAATGCTGTTGCTGCTCGTGGACCTAGAAATGATGCAGGAGGAGGATGCAGTGTTGAAGTCGAGTAAAGTAGAAAGAGGTTGGAAGCGACTACTTGTGCTAGACTTATAGAGAAGATTGTTGGTAATGTTGGGTTGTTGTTGTTGAATGTTGATGTTGATGATATGTTGATATGTTGGTGAATGATATGTTTTTGTTACTTATGGATTGGGTTGTATAAAATAATTTCATGGTTACTATTTTAATCTTTGGGATGTAAAGATGTTCTAACAATATTTTGTTATGTGGATGATGCTATGAATGTCTAATGTTTTAAGTATTCCTGATCCTATTTGATGTGTGTATATCTATGCTTGTGCTAATATTGTCTTTAATTATATATTATGGTATACACTGGTATATATGTTTGTATGTCATTATAGGTTAAGAGGGAGCAGTCGTGTAGTCATGACATTGCCTTAGGTCACTCGCATTGAAAAGATTCGTTTTGTGAAGAAAGACAAAAAGGGGGAGAATGTTAATGTTGGGTTTGGTGTTATGATATTTTTTCCAACATATCATTTTCAATACTAAGTTAAAATAAAAAAATATTGGAACAAATGTCATGACATTCAGACCAACATTCTGATAACAGTTTTGCCTTACTTTACATACTGAAGCTGATCTCATGGGATTTTTACCACGATGGCAAAGAGTTTTCGAGCTGATTGAAAATGTGGGAAGACCAAGTCCAAGTCGTTGCTAGACTTGGGGAACAAGTCCAAGAAGTTAAAGGATCTTGCTCCACATTCTTCTCCAACAAATCCTATCAAGCTGCCCACTTTTCTCTCAACCTCTACAACGATTCATTGAGCATTTCAAGAAAGACTCTCTACTATAAATAGAGAGGCTCATCAAAGAATCAATATCCAAAAAAATCAAAAGAAAATAACAAGAGAGCTCTCCGATATAACAATCAGAAAACTGGATCACAAGTGTTGCATGAGCGTGTCGACAACATTCTGTCCAATATTATAATTGGTGCTTAGATTCTAGATTTGTTCTTTATTGAAGCAATTGTAATGAGATGTTGTCTATGTCTATTTAGTTAGATTTTTCAGGCATAAGTCATCTGCGACTTAACCTTTTTTATTCCTTTTGTATTATCTTGTAATATTGTAAAAGAAGGAATATATTCAATTATATATATATATATATATATATATATATATATATACACACAATACTTTCGGTCATTGACCGTCAATATATCACCTATGTAAATATAAACATTTGTGTTCTTTATTATTTCCGTTGCATTTTACTATTCAAAGGTTTTTCTGTTTTTATCGAAGTGTTGTCACTTGTGTCGGATGACATTGTCACCGACATTTGCAAACTATTTCAGCATACAAGCTATTTTACTTTCGATTTGTTTTTAATTATTTCATAGTATTACCCCGGAACCCAACCTAAAGTACTAAGAATTTCTAAAACTTCCAAATAAACCAACTACTTTAAAGGTAATCGTTTATTAACTATAAAATTCTACACGTTAATATACATGTGCAACAAAAGAAAAGCTCATATAATTATAAAGAAAAAAAAATCTAATGTAACTGTGGAATAATGGTTGCCACCTCCACTTGTTCAAAGTTAGATTAATTCCAATAACATGGTTGTTAGTAGACACGTTTATCTCAATATCAAGGAATTTCTTTTGATAATTAAGAAAATATTCCAACTACATTAGATAAAACATCCACTGCCGCCACCCCTTTCACATGAATCCAATATTTAACAAACATTGGTTAGACCCATCCACGTTTATCCCTTTTTTTTTTAATTATTTTGATCCAATCTCAAACTTTAGAACATGTAAATAGACAAATCAACAAAACTTTTGCGTGTTCTAAACTCTAACCAGTGGATTGGTAAATAATAAATAAATCACATTGATCATAATATCATATCAAGATTAAAATTAAGAGGGTTAATGTTGGATTTGGTGTTGTGACATTTTACCCAACATATCTTTTAAAGTATTGATTTGAATGTAGAAAATGTTGGAACAAATGTCACAACATTCAGACCAACATCTTATGAAAAACAGTTTTGCCTTACTTCACGGAATGAAGTAATATTTGGGAAAATATTACTACGAAGTAAAAGTGACTTGGCAAGATAAATAGGAGCTATTGAAAAATGCGGGAAGAACAAGTCAAGGTTGTTGCTATGCGTGAGAAACAAGTTCAAGAAGTTAGAAGATTTTGCTCCATGATCTTCTTCAACAAACACACCAGCTGCCCACCTTTCCTTCAACTTTCACAACGGTTCGATAAACTTTTCAAGGAAGACTCTCTACTATAAATAGAGAGGCTACTGCAGTGAATCGATATTCAGAATTAGAAATCAAAAATACCAACAGAGCTCTCGGGAATTCATTTCAGAAATCTGAATCACCAGTGTTGCATGAGCGTGTCAACAACATTCTGTCCAACATTACAATTGCAGTTTAGATTCTAGATTAGCTTTGCATTGAGCAATTATAATGAGAGGTTGTCTATTTAAGTAGATTTTTCATGTAAAAGTCATCTGCGACTTCATCATTTTTAATCCTTTTTGTTGGATCTTGTAATATTTTAAAGAAATGAATTTATTCAATTGTATATAACATATACAATACTTTTGGTCATTGACCATCATAAGTTATATCAACATATAAGTTATGAAAATTTAAAAAACCTTTGTGTCCTTTAAATTTCCGCTGCTTTTTACTCTTCAAATTTTCTGTTTTACTACTGTGTTGTTACCATTGTTGGATAACATTATTCATGACATTCGAAAATAGAATTGACATTCGAGTTTATTTCACTTTATTTTTATTGTTCCGTAGCACCGGACTCAACAAAGAGTATAAATACACATAATGAGCTAGAGAGGTTGTTTTACATATTAAGTAAATAAACACTTATCTCTACTTGGTCCGTTTTATACATACAAAATGTATTAATACAAGAAGTCGAAACTATACAGTTCCCATAATGAAGATACATTATATTTAATCTTGTACTACAATCATACCGATAGCTTTGTCCAATTTCCATCTTAGATTGTGAACATGAACTTTATACTTACAAGAACCGGTGATTTAATCTTCTGTGTATAAGCTAAACTCTATACACTAAATCATCTACTATATAAGTAAAGGACATACATACTAATACATGATCTATTTCATTCTTTATTAAAAATTGAATAAACAATTATTCTATAATAAATACTACATTCAAACATGTGGTTAACAGTATATATCCCAACAATCTCCCACTTAGACTTTTAACCATGACAATTGTTAGAACATACCATATCTAAATGCATAATTAATTTTATATACCCCCCCCCCCCCCCCCCAAGTGCAACAATTAAAATATTTAAAGACCAAGTATAAAAGAGAAGACACCCCAATAGTTACGTTTAACTTACCTACCCATAGATTCATCTTAATCACTCTCAAGTTTCTTTGTTCTATTCTTCATAAACATTGTAATTCATAGTCGATTTATAAGACACTGTTGAGAAAATATAGCTTTTTTCGGATGAAATGAACATTGGATTCATTGTGTATTCAAAAGAGAGAAGAGAAATTATTATTTGGTGATACATTGTATTGAGAAGTTGTGTCTGAAAGAAATAATCTCTTGATTATTCTTATTAATGAAAGGTATATATATACAAGTTACACTAGGAAGATCTCTTCCTATTCTACCTAGAAATTCCTATTCTATTTGAAGACTAACTTTACAATTATGGTAATATTACACTACTAATTAAGGTACAAACCTAAGTCTAATATTCACCAAATATACAAGGGAAAGAGAAGGGCCCCACTGTGCAACTGTTCCAGATGCCACGTGGGCTGCTGGGCCTTGCTGGCCCATATAACACAACCCCACAGTCATAGTGGGCGGTCTTTGTACGCTGAGACTGTCTCTAAAATCTTCAAAAAGGACCGAGGAAAGACCCTTTGTAAAGATGTCTGCAATTTGATATATTGAAGGGAAATGGCAGACGTGTACTTGTCCTTTAGCTACATTCTCTCGAACAAAATGAATATCCATCTCTATGTGTTTAGTACGCTAATGCTGAACTGGATTACCAGAAAGGTAGATGACACTTATATTATCACAATACACCAAGGTAGCTTTCTCAATAGGACAATGAAGCTCTAAAAGTAGATTTCGTAACCAACATGACTCAGAAACCACATTGGTTACTCCTCTATACTCGGCCTCTGCACTTGAACGTGAAAGCATTGATTGACGTTTGGCAGACCATGAGACCAAATTATTACCTAAAAATATGAAAAAAGCCAGACGTAGACCGTCTGGTGTCAGGACAACCACCCCAATCAACATTTGTGTAGGAGACAAGTGTAAACATCGACGAGGGATACAAATGCAAGCCATAATCAAGTGTTCCCTGAATGTACCTAAGAATGTGTTTGAGCGCATTCACATATTCAACTATGGGATCATGCATGAACAAAAACGTCTGATGTACGACATATGTAATATCAGGTCGCGTGAAGGTCAGATACTGAAGGGCACCTGCAAGACTGCGATAGCGGGTCGGATCCTCATAGGGAGAGTCAGCTGCAGCACAGAAGTGAACTTACAGGATGACATCTCATCCCTCTCAATGATCTCTGTTTCATACTTCCTCTGTGATAAGAACAATCCGCCTGTATGACGAGTGACTGCAATGCCTAAAAAATAACTCAATGGGCCCACGTCTTTCATGGCAAACTCAGAACTGAGCATTGTCATATTAGACTTTCGCAAAGCATCAGAAGAGGCAGTCAAGATAATATCATCAACATATAATAATATATAAGTCATGGAAGAACCCCGACGATACATGAATAATGATCAGATCTACTGTGCGGAAAACCCATATTCAAAACATAGTCAGCAAACCTCTTATATCAAGCCCGTGGAGACGGCTTAAGCCCATACAAGGACTTCTTCAATAGACAGACATGATTAAGATATCTAGTATCCCTAAACCCCAAGGGCGGATGCATATACATTATCTCCTGAAGATCACCATGTAGTAAAGCATTCTTCATATCTAGCTAATGAATGGTCCATGATTTTGAAAGAGTCAAGCTGAGCACAGTGTCAATGGTAGCCGGCTTAACTACCGGGCTAAATGTCTCACCACAATCCACACCAACCTGTTGAGTCTTACCATCACCTACAAGTCTCGCCTTATGTCTTGCAAAAGAACCATCATAATTTTTCTTATGAACAAAAAGCCACATAGATCGAATAATATTAATGCCAGATGGACGGGGTACCAACTCCCATGTCTTATTATCAATAAGAGCATTATATTCCTCGGTCATGGAAATTTTCCAATTAGGATCATTTAAGGCAGACACGGGATTACGGGGTAAGCGTGATTTAAGAACATTAGAATTCAAATTAAAATGTATCTTTGATTTAAAAATAACCCGTTGACTGCGAGTGATAGGACCTTGACTTTGGGCTGGACTGAGTGAATTTTGGAAATTTTCTGAAGTGTTGGAAATTACCATCGGAAGCGTCTCGTGGTGGGGGTAGTGTGTGCTGGAAGAAGCAGAGCTCTCGAAGTTTTAGCGCCGTGGCCAGAAGCGCGGTGCTAATGACGGGTTTGAAACTGTTTGGTCACTGGTTGGAAGGCACCGTGGCGCCTCCTCTAAGGGCCGCGACGCAGACGACGTTTTTTCTGAAGAATCTGAAAAATGACGGAGAACATATGGGGAGATAGCATCATCCAAAAAATCGTAAGAACTAGGCACATGTTGTTCTACCTCAGAAAATGGAAATTGGAACTCATCAAACAGGACATGACGACTAATCATGATTCGTTTAGAGGACAGATCAAAATATTATGACCACGGTGATTTGACGGATAACCCAAAAACACACAAGGAGTAGACCATGTCTGAAGTTTGTTGATCATAGTGGATGGAAACAGTAGATAACATAAACATCTGAAGACCCTTAGATGAGAATACGAATGAGTCTTATTGTATAAAATTTGAAGAGGGGAGTAATATGTCAAACCTTTAGAGGGAAGAATATTTAAGTAGATGGGTAGTCATTTGTAGCGCATGATGTCAAAAAAATGGAGGGACGGAAGAATGAACCAATAAAGTGCGAATAATGTTATTGATGGTACAAATTTTTCGTTCTGATTTCCCATTTTGTGAGGACGTATGAGGACAAGAAAAATGAAAATTTATCCCATTTTGTGCACAAAACTCCCCAAATTCCCCATTGTCATACTCTTTACCATTATAACATTGAATGTTCTTTATTTCCCGTTCGAATTGGGTTATGATGAAAGCTCTAAATTTTGTGAAAATGGAAAAAACTTGTGATTTTTTCGCAATTGAAAAGGTGCATAAAAATTTAGAATAGTCATCCAAAAATAACACATAATAATGATGACTCATAGAACTGAGAACGGGAGATGTCCATAGATCGCTATGAATAATATCAAATGACATTGAAGTATGAGAATTCAAAGCTACAAACGGTAACTTAATAATTTTTCCTGAAGACCAAGATTGACAATTTGGAGTACTACGTGTACCCTTACAAAAAATAAACTTATTCTTATCTAAAACAGATAAAATTGACGACTCTGGATGACCTAAACGAGCATGCCACAAGGAAGGAGCAAAAGTTGCAAAAGTGGATGACATAGCTTGACGCGAGATGTTGAGACTCGGTGTAATTGGATAAAGATCACCCCTACTGTTACACCTCATGAGATAACTCCCCATCTTGGAATCCTTCACAGTAAACCCAAATGAATCAAAATTAATAGAGACCTAATTATCAGTGGTGAATTTACGGACAGACACCAAATTATTAATCAATCAACGGGGGCTCTAGAACTGTTGTTGCTACTGACGGTTGCCTCCGTTGTTGCAGCCACGATTCTTGCCATTATTCTTCCGATTTTGGCCCTTCTTACCACCCCCGTTGTTGTGATTTTGGGTCACGTTGGCTGGATTGGAACGAGAAAATTGGAAGTAGTCATCATGACGACAGGGACTGGCCCCAATCGCCACTTTCTTAGCCAATCCAGCTTATTCCAAACTCCAAAGTAAGTATAGAACGAGTTTGATAAAATCCTGACAGGGGGTTACTCTGACGAATAACTGAAGCAACATCGCTATAGGTGAGTTGGTCTTCCAATTCCTTGAGGCGTTTGAAATAAGAAGAAACGTTTTAAAAACTCGCCACAACCACCTGTGAGAATTCCTGCTCAAGGATAACAATTCGAGAATGACTGTTATCTTGGAATATATCTCGCAATCGATCCCACGTCGTCATAGCTGTGGAGTTGGGTTCCATAATCGTCTGTAAAAGATCCAAGGAGATAGTGGCATAAATCCACTGAATAACCTAGGCATCAAGCATGACCTATAATTCTGGACCATCTTCTTTAGTGGGCACAACCGTCGTAGAAGTAGACACCTCATCACCCTCCTTTGGAGGAGTTGGAGGAATGATGTGGTGGAGGACTTTATGTGTCAAAGCATGTATCTTAAATAATTCTGCCCATGTCCCATATTGGACGTTTTCTAGGTCAAGAACGATATGAATGACGCTCTTGATGTTAGAAACAGTAAGGGCAGGATGAAAATTGTTCTTATCAATCATAGGGAATAGAACAACAAGATTCGGAAAAAAATATGAAGGAGGAGGGCTCGGATTTCTAGAAAGAACCCGAGAGGTTGGGTGAGGGATGTTCACGGTATTTGGAGAAGAAAGTAAGAAGTGGAAGCAAGGAAAAGAACGTAAACTCTTGATACCATGAAAGAAATAATCTCTTAATTATTCTTATTAATGAAAGACATATATATACAAGTTACACTAGGAAGATCTTCTTCCTATTCTACCTAGAAATCTTATTCTATTTGAAGACTAACTTTACAATTATGATAATATTACACTACTAATTAAGGTACAAACCTAAGTCTAATATTCATCAAATATATAAGGGAAAGGGAAGGGCCACACTGTGCAACTATTCCGGATGTCACGTGAGCTGCTGGGCCTTGATGGCCCATGTACTTTAACAATGTCATTGTTCGTTTCTTTGGTGAGTAAGTGAAAATCAAAGAATCGTTAATTGGTTAGCGAGTGAAAATCAACCTTGTACATTGTTGGTGAGCGTGTCAAAACCAACATTCGTTCATTGTTGGTGAGTGTGAAAACCAACCTTGTGAAAGTGTAAGAGGGTGGTGGGTAAAATTGTAATCTTTTTTTTTTTTTTTGTGAAGGCGAACGCGGCGCTACTCTTCGAGTGCGCAGGGTAAACCGGATGTGACGCAGCAGTCGCAAACCACGTCAGTCAGGTAAACCACACTTGGCAAGCCATGTGTGACAGACTCAACCAAGAAGGTTTATGCAGGGGATCGAACTCGTGACCTTGCGGTCATATTCTCTTCTTCTGCCACACTGCACATTTCTGGTAAAATTGTAAAATTGTAATCTTTTTGTCGATGTAGATGGGAGCAGTAAAGAATACTTAAAAGTAATACAGAAAATAAATTGCTAAAAGTAAAGTGACATGTCATGTTTATGCAGGTTGGGATCCAATGTGGATCTTAGTCCAATCTCCTTGGATTACAATGATGTTCTTTGTAAGCTTTTGAAATTTATTCTGGTACAATGGTGATGAAGTATAACTCCTACGTCTACGCTCAATCTCTTTTGATTTTTGGAATGAGGAATTGATTGATCCTATTTTCAAGAAAGTTGAGCTTCAACGATGATGGATCTTCCAATCTCGTGTAGTACTTGTTTCCTTCTGGACTTGTGTCAATACACATTAAATAGATCTTCTTGGTACTTGCTTCCTTAATTACTGAGGCTGATTCAATTCATTTCTTCTTTAACTTTGTTGATTTGCGGTATTCAGAATATCTATTTTCCTTCTTGATTTTGAATTCTTCATTAATGTTGTAGTGCCGCAGGATTTACTTCACAAGTCAGCAAGTCGACTTTCCTTGTATAGTTTTCGTGGGCCAGACTTCCTTTTATTATGCTTCGATAGTTGGACTTCTTTCGATCGTTTCCGGAATATCTTTCATTCTGCCACGCATCATCAGAGTGGTGACGCTTTGCCCCCTTTTTCATTAAAACTTGTGCACTAATCTCTTTTTTTATGATAACAAAATATTTACATAACTTGTCTACTTCCCTTTTGGGTTCCATGCTAATTGAGTTTATTCCTCTCGATGAGATGTTATAAAACAAGTCGACTTGCTCCTGAATAAAAAAAACCATAGCATGTAGTAATAATGAGCATAGATAACAGTTAACTTAGACATGATTGTTAAGAGTCTCACATTGAATATAAAATAGAAACATGGACTCCTTATATGGACTTGGACAATCCTCACCCTACAAGCTAGCTTTTTGGATTGAATTAGGCCCAAGATTCATGTTTTACATGGTATCAGAGTCAAACTCATTCCAATTCTTTGTTCACCGATATTGGGCCCCCAAATTATATTATCCACGCTCCAGTTAACAAGTGCAGGCGTGTGAGAATGTGTTATACCGTATTTCGGTATATGCGTGGGGCGTGCGTCACGAGTTGAGCCTTAAGTTAGGCATAGGACCGAAAATTTTGTGCACAACCCCCGAAAAGAATCATTTTCCGACGAAACGTTTTCCAAAGCTTGCGTAGGAAAAATTACGGCTATGTCATTTATATTTTTTGCGGATTTTTCCGAGAGATGAAATATTTTGGACCAACGAGAGGGCGACACTTGTCACCCTCAAGTGGGCGGTCTTGATGGCCGATTGGTTGCACGTTTTGTGCCATGTCTTGTGGCCTAATCCATGGGTCAATGTTTGTGAGGGAATTGTGGAGTAGGGATAGGGGGCACTTGGGCAAATCTTGGCCCTCCACTTGCCCCCCACTTGGCTTGATCTTGGCCATTGGTTGTCCTATAAATACCCCCCCTCTTGGTAGAAATACTCTCCAAGTATTGTTACTATACCAAAATACCTTAGGCTTATACCTTGTAGTATTCCAAAAGTTACCTCTATACGTAGAGCCCGGAAATACTACCTTTTGTCCTTTTTGTCTCAAAACGAAACCCTAAGGAAAATCTTCATAGTCGGTTGAAGTGTTAAGTAGAAGTTGCGTAGAACTTCTAAGGGTTGTTTGAGCGGGTTGGGCGCCTGAGTAGGAGCTAAACGTTGCTCAAGATCGACATTTAAACTTGGATAATTTTGGGCTTATCGAGGTAAATATCTTGTCTCCCTATTGTAATTGAGTTTACATACTATTGAAGTATAAGAGTTAAGTATAAGTTATATACCAGGAAGGTATATAAGAAGGGAATTGAACTATACTTACATAGGACTGTATTTACAGTAGACTTGTGAAGTTTGACGGGTAGGGAAGTGCTGCCCAATTTTCCGTAGAATCTTGTATCTAGATTTATTCTACCGAGTAGTCTAGACGTTGACAGACTTGTATAACCTTTATAGGTTGAAGTACTGCGAATAGCATATTCTACTCGAAGGGTGGAAAAGGCTAGCCGGACTACGATACCTTGGAGCTATTTGCTAATAGTCGATAATCGTCGCGGTATGTGATTCTTCCTATCCTCTTGAGCATGATATTTTAAAAGAATATATATATATAGTACGGTAGGCGTCGTGTGTTAATCGAACGTAGTTTTACTGGCAATGTCTTTTGACTTAAGCTGAATAATAAGAATCTTGAAGTATTTCAAAAGAATTAAGAACCGTTTTGAAAGAAGAGTAATCTGGTTTTAAAAGCTTAAGAGTTATACTAGCTTTATGGGAAGTTAGGTATAACGGCTTAAGAGAGATAAAAAGAATGGTTTATTGATTTTAGAAGTTAAGAGACTTGATCTTAAAAGATAAGAGACTTGACTTAATTGAATTAATCTGAATTTTGTTAAAAAGTGTGAAACCTCATTCGTGAGTAATGAGTACTTGGTTTTTAAAAGGAATAATGTTTTTACTGATTTCGGAAATCAGAATAAGTATCGAACAGACCACAGCAGCGCTATTAAAGGGAAATGTATTGACTAATTAAGTATTACTAAAACCAGTAGAAACCTCCATCTGCATAGAAGCTAAGATGAGACAAAATGATATTACATTTCCTAGATCATGGCTGCTTTACTAAGATTGTTATGAACAAGAATAAACTACTCACACATAAGGCATGTGTTTCTCAAATTGTTTTAAAAGAGAATTATATTATTAAGTGATTAAGACTATGAACTACGAAACCTTTCGAAAATGAGAAACTTGAGCATTTGAAATTAGGCAAACTTGAACGTTTGGAAAATAATGTTGTTACTTGATTTTACAAAGGGAAGTGTTTTGATCTACTTAAAAAGATAGTCACTCTATTTTTATATTACGGGTATTGTGTGACTTTTGTAAAAGAAACGGATCTTTTAAAGAGTTAATGTATGAAGTACTTTGGGGATAAAAACCCGAACTTGTTAACATAAAGTAGAAAGTACCTTGTGTGAATAACTTGATTGTGTTGGTTTGTGATAGCCTTGTAATACTTTCTTGTTGATTTGATAAGTAAACATGTTAGGATGCTACGTGTGTTAGTATCTTGTGATGTTTGTGTAAAGGGGTTTCCACTTGTTGTGCTTATGTTGTTTAACGATAAGTTATGTTAGTATTATATCACTCACCTCTTGACATGATACGGGGTTAAGGCCTCCGACGCGGGGTAGACTCGGTGATGCAGGACCATGATTCGAGAATACCTCATGCGGGTCGAGGGAATCTATGCGAGCTACGAGAGTTCTAGGTTAGTGTGCGGGTTATACCTCATGCGGTCTATGTGGCTACGCGGATCGCGAGTCGGGGCGATGCGGGAGTAGCTACCGATCACGAGGAATACCTCACGCGGGCTATGTGAGTGGCCTATGCGAGTGCGGGAAGTTCGAGACTAGACGCGCGCATTAGATCTGCGGGCGAGTGGCGGCCGATCATGTGGCGGTGCAGACAGATTTCATGATACGGTTTATGACCTTGTTGATGCGTAGGTTTTAGTAGTCGGCTATGCCTTCGTACTTACCGTGACGGTTTTATTATGACACAGTGGGACACGGTGTTCATGTGTATTTCTTAGTGTGTTTATATCATGGATCGGCGGTGAGGAAGGTATTCCAGGCATGATTGATGTTGTGGGCGTGAGACCCATAGTTATATTTGAGTGATGACTTTGAGGTCGTGAGTCCCTGACTTGGCATGACTGCTTATTTATTGTGAACTGTAGTTTGGTTATCATACATGTCTCCTGCTTTATATATAGACTACTATGATTTCATTTACAGTATTTTCAGTTTCACATAATTGGTACCTGTTATCTTGACCTCGCCCGAAGTGCGTTCATCTGCGGTAGAGGTACGCGATGTTGATCCTCGCTCGGGTCACGATTCAGCGTTTGGGAAGCTCCGTTTCTCCGGAGGCTTATCAGTGGTATAGTCCCCTGTAGTTGTAGGTACTTACATTCAGGGTATGGCGGGGCACTGTCCCGCCATTGTTGTCATATCATTCTTAAGTGCATGTAATCTTGTTGTGGCGAGTTTGTAAAGGGGATATAGCTATTCAAGTTTATATATATATATGCGAAAAGGCAACTTTTCTCGATAAACTGTTTTTATTTCATGTCTTGTTTTATATTCCGATTACTCGATGTATGTCTACTGGGTGCCCGGTAAGGCACGATCACGGGCGGGTTGGTCGTGACAAAAGTGGTATCGAGCGATTAATCCTCGGAAAGTGTCTGACAGTATCGATGAAGTCTTGATTATCGGTGTGTTGTGCACCACACCATAATCGAGAGGCTATAGGATATTTAGGGTTGGTTTCCATTCTTCTCACTCGAGATCGTGCTTAAAGTCGTGTTATAAGTTGGACCCTCTAACGTATTTCTTTCCTTACCGCTATGCCTCGCGTAAAGCGGCAACCCGGGCGAAGGGCAAAGCGTAGGAAGCTGCGAGTAGAAACGCAGAGAGGTTACTAGGGCACAGGCCCAATCATCACTGGGGTGGTCTTGTTCGGGAGTTCTGCGGCGTCGCCGCCACTAGCGAGTTTAGCCGGCGGCGATTCCTCTGCGGCCACGATATATGAGCCTTGGTTCGCGACCGAGAACATAGAATATGGATTACAAAGGAATGGACTGTTACTAGCTAGGATTTTAGCGGCGGAGAATATAGAGTGCGGATATATCACAGTGCAGGCGATTATCTAGTAAAGGTTGTACAAGAGTAGCTCTTGATCGGGCATGGATATTGCGCGTGCGAGCTTATCGCGAGCACGCGGAGAAGCGTAGAGATCGGCGGATTAACGAATCGCGAAGAGGCGGTCGGCGAGTCGCTGGTAACCTTCGAGGCGAATCGCCTCAGTGTGATCGGATATGCGCCTCCGCGATGCGAGAATAGTCCTCGCGAGGTTCGGGGCGTTCGGTATGTAGGAGTTGGTCGAGCTCGGGGCTTCGATTCACGGTCTGCGTCGGTTCCGGCCAGCGGATTGATGGTTCGGAGAGGAAGGGGTGTTAGCCAGAGGAGGCCACCCCCACCTCGGTGTGGCCATTGTGGTAGATGTCATTGTGAGGAGTGTCGTGCTTCCGGCGGCTTGTTATGCTTGCGGCGGCGGGGCTATTTTGCGAGAAATTGTCAGGCAGTGGCGCGGATATAGAAACTCGACGCCGGGATCGGTGACGATTCATCATCTTCCTAGTATCGCCCAACAGGCGAGGATTGATTAGGCGACAAAGGAGAGTGAAGCGATGAATCTGGTATATCCTTAACCCTACAGAGATTTTATGCGTGTGATAAGATGAGTATATCTTAAGTGTTATGTTCGGATAACATAGTGTTAATTGTGATTAGAAATTATGATTAGTTAAAGGGTAAGATTGGGGATAGGGAAAGTGTGAGCCTTAGAGCTTTATACATGGAGACCTTAGAGGTAAGGCCATCTCGAGTAGAAGATTTATATTTTTATGTTTGACCCTTATCGGAGTGCATAGTACACGTGAGATATGTTTGTGTGATAAGTCCGAGTGGTATAAATGAAAGAGGGTAGTTGAGCTAAGAAGGCCGCTAGGTTTTCGTGACTTGATCGTGAGATTGTTCGGATCGGGAACAAGAGTTTGTACGATAGCGGGTCGGGTTGAGGACGATCGCGGTCAACCCGCGACTGTTTGGTGGTGGGTCAGATTGTGGTGGTCCCGCGGTGGTGGGTCACGAGGGTGTTAGGCCCAGTTTAGTTTATCGCATCTGCAGTCGTGGATCGTTCGACGATGGTCGGTGATGGTCAGCCCATCTTGTCTTTCGATCGGGGCCGTTACTCGCGAGAGGGTTATGCGAGATGTTATATATCGGGAAGGTTGTAAGGCGCACGAGGTGCTACTTTCACCTTATGACGATGGAGCCAGTTTACGGCTATTTCTTTTACGGAAGTTTTACGAGGCGGGGTTAGGAACTCGGTGAGTCTCGTATCGCATTCATCCTCGGGCGGTGTTTGGTTTTGAGGGTATTGTGAGGATTGTTGCCTCCTGTTGAGGGAGTGTTTTTAGCTACCATTTCAGTGTTCGGATATTGCATTATGACGCCTTGTAGGGGCGGAAGTGTAAGTTGTCGGTCGATTGGTTCGATGTTGGCAAGGTTCAGATAGTTGGTTCATACTTGTTTCAGCAGGATGTGGATAGGGTGAAGCTTATCCAGAAGAGGTTATTGGCAGCTCAGAGTCAACAGAAGTCGTGCGGATAGTCGACGTCGACACTTGAAGTCGGGTTGACGGTCGGTATTCTTGAAGGTACCACCCCGGAAAGGGTGTGACGAGTTTGGGAAACAGAGGAAACTTAGCTCGAGTTACTTTGGGCCTTTCAGATCATGTGAAGAGTAGGCCAGGTTGCCTATAGTTGGCATTGCCGTCGGACGTAGGAGGCAGTATGTCCGGTCTTTCGTGTTGCTATGATCGCAAAATATCGGAGATCCATCCAGAGTGTTCCCAGTTAATGATGACCAAGTTGGAGGTAGTAACCCAGAGATTTTGGTAAATGAAGCAGTAACAGAAATGTGGTAAGTTATGAGAAAGAGTTCGAGTGTACGAGAAGGGTACGACGAGTAAGAGAATAAAAGTGATCATTGCGTTCGTAAAGAAAAGGTGCGAAGGGAGTATCTTTTAGACCTTGGGTGGGAGCTTTTGTAGTGATGGAGGTGATTCCTCGTAGACTTGAAGTTGAGTAATTGCGCGTGTGTTATGTTATGGCCAGGTGTGGCATGTTTGTTTTCGTAAGTATAGTAGTGAAGACTATACTGACGCATGTATGTTTTGAGACTTAGAAGGAACATTCGGGACGAATGTTTCTAAGGAGGGGAGAATGTTATACTCCGTATTTCCAGTATGCGTGGGGCGTGCGTCACGAAAGTTGAGCCTTAAGTTAGGCATAGGACCGAAAATTTTGTGCACTGACCCGAAAGAATCATTTTCCGACGAAACGTTTTCCAAAGCTTGCGTAGGGAAAATTACGGCTATGTCATTTATATTTTTTGCGGATTTTTCCGAGAGATGAAATATTTTGGACCAACGAGAGGGCGACACTTGCCACCCTCAAGTGGGCGGTCTTGATGGCCGATTGGTTGCACGTTTTGTGCCATGTCTTGTGGCCTAATCCATGGGTCAATGTTTGTGAGGGAATTGTGGAGTAGGGATAGGGGGCACTTGGGCAAATCTTGGCCCTCCACTTGCCCCCCACTTGGCTTGATCTTGGCCCTTGGTTGTCCTATAAATACCCCCCCTCTTGGTAGAAATACTCTCCAAGTATTGTTACTATACCAAAATAACTTAGCCTTATACCTTGTAGTATTCCAAAAGTTACCTCTATACGTAGAGCCCGGAAATACTAACTTTTGTCCTTTTTGTCTCAAAACGAAACCCTAAGGAAAATCTTCATAGTCGGTTGAAGTGTTAAGTAGAAGTTGCGTAGAACTTCTAAGGGTTGTTTTGAGCGGGTTGGAGCGCCCAGAGTAGGAGCTAAACGTTGCTCAGGATCGACATTTAAACATGGATAATTTTGGGTTTATCGAGGTAAATATCTTGTCTCCCTATTGTAATTGAGTTTACATACTATTGAAGTATAAGAATTAAGTATAAGTTATATACCAGGAAGGTATATAAGAAGGGAATTGAACTGTACTTACATAGAATTTGTATTTCTGATGAGACTTGTGAAGTTTGTGGGTAGGAAGTCTTTTAAAGTAGAATCTTGTATCTAGATTTATTCTACCGAGTAGTCTAGACGTTGATAGACTTGTATAACCTTTATAGGTTGAAGTACTGCGAGTATCATATTCTACTCGAAGGGTGGAAAAGGATAGCCGGACTACAGTACCTTGGAGCTATTTCTAATAGTCGATAATCGTCGCGAGGTATGTGATTCTTCCTATCCTCTTGAGCATGATATTTTAAAAGAATATATATATATAGTACGGTGAGCGTCGTGTGTTAGCGAACGTAGTTTCTGGCAATGTCTTTTGACTTAAGCCTGAATAATAAGAATCTTGAAGTATTTCAAAAGAATTAAGAACCGTTTTTGAAAGAAGAGTAATACTGGGTTTTAAAAGCTTAAGAGTTATACTAGCTTTATGGGAAGTTAGGTATAACGGCTTAAGAGAGATAAAAAGAATGGTTTATTGATTTTAGAAGTTAAGAGACTTGATCTTAAAAGATAAGAGACTTGACTTAATTGAATTAATCTGAATTTTGTTAAAAAGTGTGAAACCTCATTCGTGAGTAATGAGTACTTGATTTTTAAAAGGAATAATGTTTTTACTGATTTCGGAAATCAGAATAAGTATCGAACAAACCACAGCAGCGCTATTAAAGGGAAATGTATTGACTAATTAAGTATTACTAAAACCAGTAGAAACCTCCATCTGCATAGAAGCTAAGATGAGACAAAATGATATTACATTTCCTAGATCATGGCTGCTTTACTAAGATTGTTATGAACAAGAATAACCTACTCACACATAAGGCATGTGTTTCTCAAATTGTTTTAAAAGAGAATTATATTATTAAGTGATTAAGACTATGAACTATGAAACCTTTCGAAAATGAGAAACTTGAGCATTTGAAATTAGGCAAACTTGAACGTTTGGAAAATAATGTTGTTACTTGATTTTACAAAGGGAAGTGTTTTGATCTACTTAAAAAGATAGTCACTCTATTTTTATACTACGGGTATTGTGTGACTTTTGTAAAAGAAACGGATCTTTTAAAGAGTTAATGTATGAAGTACTTTGGGGATAAAAACCCGAACTTGTTAACATAAAGTAGAAAGTACCTTGTGTGAATAACTTGATTGTGTTGGTTTGTGATAGCCTTGTAATACTTTCTTGTTGATTTGATAAGTAAACATGTTAGGATGCTACGTGTGTTAGTATCTTGTGATGTTTGTGTAAAGGGGTTTCCCTTGTTGTGCTTATGTTGTTTAACGATAGTTCGTTATGTTAGTATTATATCACTCACCTCTTGACATGATCTGGGGTTAAGCGCCTCCGTCGCGGGGTAGACTCGGTGATGCAGGACCGTGATTCGAGAATACCTGCATGCGGGTCCAGGATCTATGCGAGCTACGAGAGTTCGAGTTAGTGTGCGGGGTTATACCTCATGCGGTGCATGTGGCGTGCGATGCGAGTCGGGGCGATCTTGGGAGTAGCTACCCTCGATGCGAGGAATACCTCATGCGGGCTATGTGAGTGGCACATGCGGGTGCGGGAAGTTCGAGGACTAGGCGCGCATTAGATCTGGCGAGTGGCGGCCGATCATGTGGCGGTGCAGGCAGATTTCATGATCTGATTTATGACGCTTGTTAGTGCTGTAGGTTTTAGTAGTCGGCTATGCCTTCGTACTTACCTCGTACGGGTTTATTATGACACAGGTGGGACCTGGTGTTCATGTGTATTCCTTAGTGTGTTTATATCATGGATGCGGTGAGAAGGTATTCCACGGGCATGATTGATGTTGTGGGCGTGAGACCCATAGTTATATTTGAGTGATGACTTTGAGGCGTGAGTCACGACTTGACATGTTGCTTATTTATTGTGAATCGTAGTTTGGTTATCATACATGTCTCCCGCTTTATATATAGACTACTATGATTTCATTCTGATATTTTGATTTCACATACTTGGTACTGTTATCTGACCTCGCCCGAAGTGCGTTCATCTGCGGTAGAGGTACACGATGTTGATCCTCGCTCATAGGGTCACAGTTCAGCGTTTGGGAAGCTCCGTTTCTCCGGAGGCTTATCAGTGGTATAGTCCCCTGTCGTTGTAGGTACTTACATTCAGGGGTATGGCGGGGCCCTGTCCCGCCATTGTTGTCATATCATTCTTAAAGGTCTGTAGTACTGTTGTGGGCAGGGTTTGTAAAAGGGGATGTAACTGTTCAAGTTTATATATATATATGCCGAAAGGCAACTTTTCTCTGATAAACTGTTTTTATTTCATGTCTTGTTTTATATTCCGCTGATTACTCTGATGTATGTCTACTTGGGTGCCCGGGGTAAGGCACCAGTCACGGGCCCGGGTTCGGGTCGTGACAGAGTGTTAGGAGTCTCACATCGGATATGAAATGGGAATATAGAGTCCTTATATGGACTTGAACAATCCTCTCTATATCCAATGTGAGACTTTTAACTGTAAGAATGTGGAATAATTTCTCTTAGGGATTTTTTTCATTAATCACAATATATATAGTTGTACAAAGGTGATTCCTAATACAGTAAGAATCCTAAGTTACCTTAAATACATGATACTAATAAATACAATATATACTGTGAATATTTGAAGAATATTCGCTAATACTCCCCCTCAGACGGAGCGGGAGGAGGCTGAATGCTCATGTTGGATCTGAAGTCTGTGAACAGTTGTCTGGGTAGTCCCTTTGTGAAGATGTCTGCATACTTATAGGAGGAGGGTGCATGTAGAATTTTGGCTAGACCACGTGCGACCTTCTCACGGACAAAATGAATATCCATCTCAATATGTTTTGTCCGCTGATGCTGGACCGGATTATGAGATATATAAATAGCAGATATGTTATCACAGACTATAGATGCCTTACGCAATGGACAACTGAGCTCCAAGAGAAGATTCCGGAGCCAACAGATCTCAGTAACTACATTACCAACACCTCTATACTCTGCTTCTGTACTGGAGCGGGATAATGTGGCTTGTCGCTTGACAGACCAAGAGATAAGATTATCCCCTAAAAACACACAATAGCTTGAAGTAGAGCGTCACGTGTCCGGGCAACCTGCCCAATCAGCATCTGTGTAAGAGAGCAACCTGTTCGGAGCGGAGGGGTAGAGATGCAACCCATAGTTAGGAGTACCCTTAATGTATTTGATAATACGCTTAAGAGCAGCAAAATGGGGTTCCCTCGGGGCATGCATGAACAGACACATCTGCTGAACGACATATGTAATGTCGGGCCTGGTAAATGTGAGGTACTGAAGAGCATCTGCAAGACTTCTATAGAGAGTATGATCAGACACTGGATCACCCTCAGAAGCACTGAACTTGGATTTCGAATCAACAGGAGTAGGCACAATCTTGCAATTCAACATCTTAGCTCTTAACACAATTTCCTCTGCATACTTACGCTGACTCGGGAACATAGTATATGCAGATCTAGTAACTGATATACCCAATAAGTAACTCAGTTTGCCCAAATCAGTCATAGCAAATTCAGTTTTGAGAAGAGCAATAATGTCATTTTTCAATTTGTCAGATGAGGCAGTGAGAACAATGTCATCCACATATAATAACAAGTAAGCAATATCACTACCATGATGAAAAATGAACATAGAGGTGTCACACATGCTGCAAATAAACCCAATCTGCATAATATACCTGGCAAAACGGTCATACCAATCACGAGGTTTCTGTTTTAGACCATAGAGTGACTTCCTGAGACGACATATATATTGGGGAACGGTTGGATGAACAAAACCAGGTGGCTGATGCATGTACACAGTTTGTTTCAAATCCCCATGAAGAAATGCGTTCTTGACATCCAGCTGATGAATCGGCCACTTTTTACTCATAGCAATACTAAGAACAGTACGAATCGTAGCCGGTTTAACAATCGGGCTAAAAGTATCACCACAGTCAATGCCCTTCTGCTGATTAGTACCATTTGCCACAAGTCTAGCATTGTAGCGTTCCAAAACATCACTGTCTCTGAATTTGTGACGAAAAAGCCACAAGCATCTGATCACATTCACCCCCTCGGGAAAAAAAAATCGAAAAAAAAACAAAAAAAATTATATGGAATACTACTATCAGAGACAGTGGAGTCATCAACATCGGCTTAACCCACAGGTTCTAGAGGAAGATCTAGATGAGTTGCAGGCAGACATACTCAGGCTCACCAAGTGCTAGAATCAGTTTATGGCTGAGACAAGGGAGTCCCTAAAAAATTTGGAGACCCACATAGGGCAACTGATGGATAAAATGAGCAATACACCTCAAGCAAATCTGCCTAGCTACATCATTATGAGAGGTGGTAAGCAAATTGAGGAGCCTGAACCACACCTAACTATTGAGGAATCTGGCGAGATAGTTGGTGTAGAGAAGGAAAAGATTGTTGAGATCCAATTCTTCACCTTTTTGGATTCTGTGGAAATTCTTTTTCTTGGACCTATTGCAGAAGAAACACCACCAGCTATCACTGTTGATCTCCAAATAGGAAGTCCATACCATCAAGGGCACCCCCTAGAGTTGAGAGATGTAGGGAATTTCACCGATCCCTACATTATAGAGAGCCTAAAAGACAAGCCAGTCTTGTGTACTTGAGGGATAATCTTATGTCTAAGGTCCTTGTTTGAAAAAAAGTGTTGTAGGAAAAGTGAGACCTGCAACAAACACTGTGCGGATTGCAAGCAGTTCGTAGAAAGATCCAATGGGCACTCGTTAATGTTAAATGCGTCCGGCTAAAAGACATTGAAGACATCGCTTGTTGGGAGGCAACCCAATGTTTTTAATTATGTTATTTTAATTTCTGTCTTTAGTTTGTTTTATTTTGTCTTGAACAGTCTCACGGTCTTGGGTTCTTGTTTTGTGTTGTTGGATGACAGGTGGACTAGGAGCAGACCCCGAACAGAAAAAGAGCAAAAACGCTGAAAAAAAGAAAAGTCGTCGTCAGCGCCGTGGCGCCAGAACTTCAGAGAGCCATATTCTGTGCAAATTCCAAAAAATTTCCTCTCAGACCTCCGTTATGACCGCTGTGTTGTGTCAGTAAGTTGTCCCTATTTTTTTTTAGTCTTGCACACATTGGGGACAATGTGTGATTTAAGTTTGGGGGGATGTTTTATTGTTTTTGAGTCTTTTTGATTTGTTTGGTATTTTTGAGTATTTTTTTGAGTCATATTTTTTTTTAAGATCATGCATGCTGTAGTTACTTGAAACGCCTAGTGAAGTAAAGTAGAATAATGTAATGGAATTAGAAGCAACCATCTGAACACTTAGGATAGATATGCCAAAAATTCATGAAATCGAACTATTTGGGGTATCTTGCTTGATTTATGCATGTTAGTGATTAAACCTATGGTTCCGCTTCTTGCTATTTGAGTAAATAGTTAGGATATGCATGTTAGGGAGATGAGTCAGACATTTCTTTGTTAGCCCTTTCTTACCATTCTTTGTCTATCCCTGACATTACAATTGAATCCCTAGTCAGCCCCTTTGAGCCTAAAAATAAGATCTTTCTTTGATACCCTAAAATTCCATATTTGTGCCATAAGTGGAAAAATTGAGTTGTTTGAAATATAAAGTGTTGAAAAAGAGACAAAAGAGAGTGAACAATTTTGATGCACCCCAATGAAAAAGTAATAATAAATAGGCAAAAACCTAAGTTTGGGGGTGCTTACTATTCATCAGACACCTCATTCTCTCAAAACAAAATAGGGGAACGATAGGTATGCGGTTAAAAAGAGAATCAAAAGAAAAGGGAAGAATTTAAAGCAAAAGAGCTTATGGTACGTAAATTGAGCCTAAATGCCTATTTTTACCTACCCCTGCCTAAGCCTACATTACAACCCTGAAAATCCCTGAAGATCTCTAATATGTGTATCCATGATTAGTGGAGAATAGCAAGTAAATATGCCATAGAATTTTGAAATTGACATGCATAGTTAGGTATTCTTACTTCCATTGAGCATGATTAAATTGAATTTGCGAAATATCTGACTTGAGTGTTTAGAATGCTAAAAATTCATGCTATATGTTCCTACATATTATCCTACTAACCTTCATGCTTTTCTAAGTGACAATTGTGCAGCAAAATGATCAGTGTCTTTGAGTCATTTTATTTTCTTTCGTGTCTTTGTTTATATTTTTTATCTTTGCTCGAGGGCGAGCAAATGTTAAGTTTGGGGGTGTTTGATCGGTGTATTTTATATACACCTTTTGAGTCATTTTTAGTTAGTATTTTACTCATTTTATTTATGTTTAGTATAGTATTAGGGTCGTTTTCCTTTCTTTTGTGTCACAGCGGTCAGAAATGGAGAAATGTCGAAAAGGAGATGAAATGAGCATAAATGAGATGTAATTGCACACTAAAAGGGCCAAGAAAAGAAGCCTAAGAAGTTCCGGGAAATATAGAAGAAATCAGACGAAGACCGGACGAACAAAGGACGAAAAAACAAAAAATCCGGAAGAATGCCGTCACCGGCGCCGCGGCGCCGACCACTGAAGATGTTCTGAAACGCCTCTGATTTTTCGGCGCCATGGCGCTAGTTGCAGGGCCACGGCGCCGACGCGGAATTTCTGTGTTTTGGGCCGAATTTGACACATTTTCAGGGTTCAAAAGGGATAACTTTTCCTACCTAAATAATCCTTAACCCTTTACCTAAAAGATTCCATAACTTTTCCTAAACCCTTTACCTAAAGGAATTCCATAACCTTTCCTACCTACATAATCCCTAACCCTTTACCTAAAGGATTCTTGGGCTATAAATAGTCTCTACATCATTAGAAGAAATCATCAATCACCCATCCCATTCTCCATCCACCATTCCATTCCATCTTGTAAATATTCCACAACACAATCCTTGGATGCTAGAAGGCTTGAAGACTTGTTCTTGAGTATTTTTATTTTCTTTCTTTTGCTTTGTTTATTTCAGTTCATGTATGGAGATTATATTAGTTCTTAGCTTGACTATGGCTAGGAGCTAATTACTTTATTAGGAATTTCCTTGTGATTCACTTGATACTCTATTCATGAATTAATATATTAGTTTGGTTTCTTCTTCACTTATTTAAGATTTATTCAATAGTTGTTTTGATTGCTTGATAATTAAATGATCACTAGTTATCATTACTTATATGAGTTCTAATCGAAATCCGAAAGGGGATATTGTGAATATACTATAGTTGAATAAACATAGGTTTAAATCGTGGACAAAAGTACCCCGATACTTGTGTAGCTTAATAGGTTATTGCTGTTAATCCTCCTTTGTAGTCAATCTTGTCACCGAAAGGTAGAAGAGTTCTCCATTGGGGTTGAGTATTTATATTACCTTAACAGGAGTATAAACCGGTCTAGTTAACCTGCTATCTTAACGTAGAAGAAGAAGTTAGTCTAATTGTATTAAGGATTGAATAGAGTGGATAGTTGATGATCTTGGAAGCCCTAATTCTCCATCATAACTGATTTAATTCAAAGTATTTTCTTAATTAGTTTATTTCCTGCATTATTAGTCTAAAATTCCCAATCAATTAACGTTAACCAAATAGATACCATAGGATAGATAATCGGTACTTGAAAACCAGTCCCTGGGGACGATATTCAGTCTTACCTAGACTATATTATTTGTCACGATACGTGCACTTGCGTTTAGTGTGTGCATAAATCGCGCACCAATGCACAAGAAGTGTGAGAACTATATTGTTAATTGTTCGAGTTTTCCTTTCTGCTTTCCCATGTTGAGGTGATGTATGTGGGCATGAAAGACGCAAAGACATCCTATTTTGGTGACAAAAAGCATTAAATTGAGAATTTATGAATTTCCTCCCATTGTCACATTAAAAACATTTAATGGATTTGTCAAATTGAGTTTTGATAAAAAACACTAAATTGTTTAAAAATGGTGCAGACTTGCGATTTTTGTCCTAAGGGAAATGTCCATAGAAAATTAGAATAATCATCCAAAATAAGCATATAATATTTATGACATGCAGAACTCAAAATGAGTGATGTCCACAAATCACAATGCATAAGATCAAAAGGCATAAGTGTATGTGAAGTAGAGGATGGAAAAAGAAGTTTAACATGCTTCCAAAACACACACGTTTGGTAAACAGAAGAGTCCAACAGTTTATTACAAGCAATAAAATTATTCTTTCTAAGATTATTGAAAACTGGTGCTCCCGGGTGTTCCAACTGATTGTGTCATACTATATGGGAAATAGCTGCAAAGGTGGATGATTTGGTCACATGATTGTTTGAACCGGTAGTGATGGGATACAAGTCCCCCATGCTATTACATCTCATTAGTAGCATCCCCGTCTGAAAATCCTTCACAGAAAACTCAAACGGATCAAAATTGACAGAAACATTGTTGTCAGTTGTAAAACATCGTACAAATACCATGTTTTAATCAGTTTTGGTGCAGGTAAGATGTTTTTCAAATGTAATGGTGGATGCGGGGGAAAGTTTTACCTGACCAATACCACAAATTGGAATTTCCTACCACTACCGACAATAATATTTTTATTACTGCTCATATTAAAATAAGACGAGAGATTGCCTTGAGATGTCGTCATGTGTGACGTAGCCTCCGTGTCCATGTACCATGAATCATCTTAAACATTCAGATTCATGTTGTTCATTGTCTGTTCGATATCGGTTCGAGCATAACCAACGGAGGAGGGTGTCTGTGCTGCAAATGCTTATTGTGGACGAGAACTTAAAAGTTAGAAGTCTGGGCTGTCGAATTGAAGATGGTTGCCTGGCCCACGAAGAGGTATGATAGGGGCATGGATGGGTAGCCCACTGTGTGGCCAAGCCTATATCGATCGCCCCAGTGAGTCCCGCCGATCGATCGACCGTCGCCATCGCCTCGCGGTGGTCGCATTGCCGCCGTCGGGTTGACCGACACCCTTTCCGCGTCTTTTTTTCTTTGTTGTTGTTCTATTGGACCCTCATTTTTTACCATTTGTGTTGCGATTTTTGGTTTCTCCCGAACCGGAATTTGGTGTCACAAAATCAATAGAGGTAGAGAAGAGTGTCGTGCTGGTAAATGCTGCCCGGAGGCTGTTTGTTTTGCCTTGCGGGTTTCATCGAGAATCAATATCGAACGAGCCTCATAAAATGGAGGCACCAAATTACTCTGTTGAATGAATGTAGCCACCCTTCAATCAGTTGAATAACCAATATTTGATTTGTCACCGGTGCACCAACATTTGATAGTTAGTCGACAAGCATCTTTAACTCCTGACAATAAGTGGATATGTCGGAGAAATCATCCAATTTGACATTGGTGAATTGATTTTCAAGATACACAACCCTAGAAAGTTTATTATCTTGAAAAACGTTCTCATGCTTGTTGAGCCGTAGAGCCCGGTTCCAAAATGGTATGCAAAAAGTCGTTGAAAATGGTGCCATAAATCAATTGAAGGACTATAGCATCTAGGCGAGACCATAACTTTTTCTCAACAATAGTGTTGTCTGATGAAGACTCAAGAATAATATGGTCAATAACCTCATATGTCCGACAATGTATTTAAAATAACTCCGCCCAAGAGAAGTATTGTCCTTTTTCCATCTCCAGAATTACCGGAATAAAATTCTTGACGTTATTGACGGCAAGAGAGGGATGGAATTATTTTTGGTCGGCTATGGTTACCCCACAAAGTTACAAGAAAACTAGAAATAAATAGGTAGAAGGAAACCCTAAAAAAATTGGAAGAAAAACCCGATGGGTGATTTTGTGGGGAAGAAGAGTGATTTTTGACTAGGTTTGGGTTATGTTTAGAATAGGAAAGAACCCTAATTAGGGTTGTCGAATTGTTTAGGCTTGTGGGGTTTCGAAGGGAGGGGTTGGGCGTAGAAGTGTAGAAGATTTTTTTTCTTCAAATTTTGGCTCTTGATATCATGAAGGAAGTTTATTCCATGAGTTTATTTCATTCCCAAATTTACAATATATACAACTGTAGTAATTAAGTCTTGCTAATATACTAATTAATATAATTAATCCTAATTGATGATACTAATTTACAATTGATTGATCTAGAATATTCTTGATTGATTTTGGAGACAATTAACAGATAGTATTGTTATGGTGGAGAGCCCTAACAACTGAGGAATATATTTGCATCAATACTATAAGGTCGGGGGATGCGATGAATAGATAATATAATGGCGGGTATAAATAATTCTTTTCTCATTATAAAGAGCAATTTGTGACTATTTTTCCAAAGGAAAATGAAATTAAACGAGATAAAGATTGTTAGATGTGTGAATAGAAAATGTGGGGTATTGTTGAAACTTGTTTGGGATAAGAAGAATTCAAGTGATCGGAAAAAGCGTTGCTAGTTTTAGGCCTGTGCATACCTGAGCGATGGAAAAATCCGTCCGACGACACCACGACACCAAAACTTCAGAGAGCTCTGCAGGTTTTATAGCGCCTCGGCGCTATGGGACAGAGCCGCGACGCTTCGCAACGGTAGTTTCCAGATTTGAACCAAAAGTTGCCTCTCTTAATGTAAAGTCATAACTTTTGACGAATGACTGCTAATGGTCGAATTTTATGCTATATAAAGCATAATTAATCACTTGATTGAAGCACACAATCAACAAACTAATCTTCTGATTTGAGAATCAAAATCATTTGAAGATCTTTACTTGCTTCTTCTTCTTCAAGAACATTTTTGAAGAACACATATAGCAAATTTGTCAGGAGTGAAATTCTTGTGCTAGAACTCTCCCTTAGATAGTTGTATCCTCTAGACAGACGTCCGAAGAACTATAACTTTGGACGAATTTTTGTCTTAAAACACTGCATCAAGCAAATCTCTATCTACATCAAGTCAGTATGTGTTTAAATATTTGCTATACTTATTGTTGTTGATTTAAAGTTACGTTAAATTACTTTATTTTTATTGTGCTTGTCCATTGAAAGATCTAAATTGACAATAACAAAGATCACATTGCATTCGTGCAAACAAGTATATATATTTTGAGCAATGGATTGGTATTTTATTTGCGATCTGCCAAGTCAAGCATCAAAGCTGACTTACTCTATTTCTTGACAAACATTAACGTGTCTTGTAATCCACCCACGTTAGTGGTCCTTTTTCCCCAAGAGCGACGCGTTGAGTCACAAATAACCATATCTAATTTTATGCCTATTGTTAGTTTAAAAATACCTTCTCTTTATTCTTGATTTTTAGTGCCCGTTTGGTTGGACTTTTGGAAAATCAAAAACATTTTTGGAAAGGTATTGGACTTTTGGAAAATCAAAAACATTTTTGGAAAGGTATTGGACTTTTGGAAAATCAAAAACATTTTTGGAAAGGTAAAAATACTTTTGGAGAGGTGTTTGGTTGATAAATGGATAAGTACTTTTGGAAGAAACTCAAAATTTGGGCTTTTTGAGTATAATTTATTTTGGCTTTCTACTTTTTTATTTTTTATATAAAATCACTTTTTTTATTGGCAACCAAACACCTTATAATTTTTTCATAAAAACTCTATTTGAAAAAGTTTTATAAGCGGACTTTTTAAATGTAAGTATCATTGTCTTGAGAACCAGTTGAGCTGTCGATGCGTACTTGTTTTTTTTGGTCTTAAATGTAAGTATTAGCTGTTTACTGTATCATTGATGTTCCTACATATATTTTCTTCTTTTTCTTGTTAACATTAATTAATGGTTTTAATAAATTGGGTTTCACGTAAATCTAGCAACTTTTTAATTATGTTCATTAATAGTGAGTAGGGTAATTTTTGTTTTTCAACTTCATTTTTTTTTTGGACAACCTCTCTGACTCTCATAACAGGGATAAGGCTCGTCAGACTCGACTTGTGGAATTACAACTGAGTATGTTGTTGTTTTATTTGTTTTTGGACAACCAAGTACATTTTTATTGTTGTATAATAAAAAAGTTATTGCTGAAGAAGCTTAATGAGTTTTACAGGAATGGTGTTTCTGCTTTTGTCAGATCAATGGCTTTACTAAATTCGTTCTTTGTTTTATTTTTCTTTGATTATGTTCGTTAATAGAGTGGAGGATACTGGGAATTCATGATTTCGTATTCAAGTTAATTTTTTTGGACAATCTAGTATAGTTTTTATTTTTGTGTACACTCTGACCTGTCCAGACGCCACTTTGTGTGATTTCACTGGGTATGTTGTTGTTTGTATATTAATAAAAAAGTGATGAGTTTATAATCCTACAATTGTCTATGACCAACGGTTTTGTTGGAAAGGTTTATCTATTTATCAAATTAGTGTATTTTTATAGGGTTAGTGTATTTGTTGTTTTCTATTTCTATTTTGTTTATGATGCTGAGGGATTGTATGGTTCAGGGGCCCCAAAAAATTATAAATATTGAAGAAAGAATAAAGAAAGGAAAAAGGACCCTGCAATATTTTAAGTATTATTTGGTAGAATGGAATGATTTGAATCCTTTAAGGGAATATATGGTATGTAATTCTTGTTCTGATATTACTTCAATTGAGTCTACTTCTCTATCAGTGAATCAGTGATGACTTTAAGAAACTGACTTGTAGTCCATTACTTGATGGAACTACACTGAAATCCTTCAACGTTTCAATTACAAGTTCACCAGTACAATAGGATAAACGTCCATTCTCCATTTAACTCGTATATTCCTTTGTTCATCATCTTTCCCTCCCATAGAAGTCCCTATAGGCTATATTGTCTACGGAAAACTTTATTATGTGCCTCACAACTGACATTAGTTGTGTGTTGCTTTTTTTTTTGGGCTCACAAGTTGGTGGACCCATATTTTACACTTTTGGGTCCGCAAACTTTAGTCCACTTGTGAAACAAAAAGAAACCTCACACAACTAATGTCAGTTGTCGTGAGACACAAAATATTTTTTTGTCAGTACTAACTAGGAAGAAAAGTGTGTGCCAACCAGTAGGGAAAACTAATTGAGACTGTTTAGCATATCTTAATGAAAAAACTAATTTTGGTTTTGTCGTAGCATTTTCATTCGAGGATTTTTTCGTTGTGATGTTTTATTAATCATTGCTTGTATATCGATAAAGCTAGTTTTATACCTTCCTTGATCTTTTGACTAAGATCATGTGTAGTATCAGATCTTATCAGTTTGATACAATACATCTAATTTTACATTTTGTCTTTGCAATGCAGTTTGATTACCGTTTATGTGGTGGTGAGGATCAGATAGAAAACATTATCCATTTAGCTTTAAACTTAAGCTTTATACATGGCCACTGTTTCCCCTTTTCCGCCACCATTTCAGCACCCAAATACTAGTTCAAAGTTTTTGTCACCAATGCTTCAACCTGACTTAGAGCAACTAGAAGAACAACACAAACAACAGCTTCAGCCACAACAAGCTGCTGTTGAACAGGTAGATAATGATCCTAAGCAGAGTCACCGTAATCCGTGCCCTAGCAATGGCTTAATCAATAAATCAATCTCGACTCTATACCGCGTTTCCTTCAACCAAAATGCCAGCTGTTTTGCCATTGGCACTGATTGTGGCATTAGTGTCTATAGTTGTGACCCTTTTTGTGAGATGTTTGGACGATACTTTGATAATGGAGGTGGTATTGGAATTATTGAGATGCTCTTCAGAAGCAATATACTTGTCTTTGTTGGAAATGGAGATAATCCACAATATCCTCGAAACAAGGTCATAATTTGGGATGACCATCAGAGCCGCTGCATCGGCGAGCTCCGTTTCAGGTCGGCCGTGCGCAGTGTGCGGCTTCGACTGGACTGCATCGTAGTTATACTTGAGCAGAAGATATTTATATATAATTTTGCTGATGTGAAGCTCGTCCACCAGATTGAGACAATTTCAAACCCAAAGGGACTGTGTGAGATTTCACAAACGGCTGGATCACCTGTGCTGGTGTGCCCTGGGTTGCAAACTGGTCAAGTTCGGGTTGAGCAATTCACATCAAAAAGGACTAAGTTTATTTTTGCACATGATTTGAGGATTGCATCTTTTGCGCTTAGTCATGAGGGGCATGTGCTGGCAACAGCTAGTATCAAGGGTACTCTTATCCGGATTTTCAGCACACAGGATGGTACATTGTTGCAGGAGGTAAGATTTTGAATGTTGTTTGTAGCCTGTTTGGCCAAGTTTATGAGGAGCCGAAAGTGCTTACTTTAGATTCCTGGTGTTTATCCAAGCTTTTGGGAAACACTTTTCACTTTTGAGTAGTAGCAGAAACTGTTTTTCTGAAGTTAAAAGTAATAGCTTTTCCCCAGAAGCACTTTTAAAACTTCGGCCAACTACAAATTGCTGAACAGTACTTTTTAAATATATTTGCCAAACACAAACTACTTTTCTCCAAAAGTACTTTTTCGAAAAGCACTTTTGACAAAAATCACTTTTTAAAATAAGCAGATTGGCCAAGCACACTATTAGCTCTGTCCAGGCATTTCATATTCTTCTATTACAAAGCTTTCGTAAGTAATAGTAGCATTTTCATATTTTTCTCTTTCACCAAAGTATGAATAATTTGTAGCTTCTAGACTGCAAAACTGACCTCGTCAAAGTACTTCATGTATCCAGAAAATCTGTGCCTTTATATTCATTTTAACTCTCCTTGATCAAAACAATGTTGCTTTGATGGCATTTGCTTATGCTAAAAATGGATAGGTTAATGCCGTTGTTTTGAAATTCCTTGAAGTCTGCTGCAATTTTCAAGTAAACTGTCACTATAAACCATTTTCTAATATCTCAAAATTACCTATTGAGTCTTTACTCTGTGTTCCTCGTGATCCGTGCCAGGGGATACCTACTACCTCCCACTAGAATAGGTACCGGGTGACTCTGTCCATCAAAGCTGAAAGAAACCACATAGTCTTTTTGTCTCGACTGAGATTTGAACTGGAGACCTAATGATTCTCAACCCACTTCATTGACCACTAGGCCACACCTTGGGTGCCAACAGATTGTAATTTGTTAAAACTGAATATAGAAGTTTCTTCTTCTATATAAATCTTCATTCATATGTGCCTTTGGCTTGCAACATTCCCTGTCAACCTCCCTTTGGGTCATATTGCACGAACAGTTCTAGAATGGAGGCAAGCTAGATGTTTCTTCATCACCTATTTTATTTTGAACTGGAATTAGAGTTAAACATAATGTTGTTAATTTTTCCTATTCCTTTTATCTTATTTTTATTTTTCTTATCTCCCATAATCACAAGTATCATTTTTATTATTGTTATCCATTGTATAGCGGTAGACATATCTGATATAGATTGTAAATTTTGATGGTTTGCTTTTTCTTCTTTGCCTGCTAGAGATCTACACAAACTACAAGCTAGATTGAGTCTCTTAACTTTTCTTTGTACTACCAACTAAACAGTGTTCTTGAGATTTCTAGTTTTGGTAAATCAATGGCATGTATGATCCAGGTAAGAAGAGGTGCTGATAGAGCAGAAATTCACAGCATTTCATTCTCTCCAACTGCTCAGTGGCTAGCAGTCTCTAGTAACAAAGGCACTGTTCATGTTTTCAGACTCAAGGTCAATCTGGGGAATCAGGATAAGACAAAAAGTTCTCCAATTTCCCGTGTTACTTTGGCTGCGTCGAGTTCGCCACTCTCCTTCATCAAAGGTATGGTTCCCTTCCGATACACATTTTTATCGTTTTCTGATCTGTCTCTCTCACTCTGTGTGTGTGTTGCAAACAGGCATGCGTAATTCAATTGTAAACACTAAGGGTATGTTTGGTATGGAGTAAACCATTTTCCATTTTTTCCATGTTTGGTTGATCAAAATTTTTGAAAAATATTTTCTCCAGGAAAACAAGTTCCTTAATAATAAGGAAAATGACTTCCCTAGTGGAAGTAGGGAAAACAAGTTCCAGCATGGCATTCTACATTGATTGTCTCCTATTCACCCTCCAATACATCCCACCCCCCATAGCCCCCATCCCCACCACCCTTGCACCTCTATCCCCACCCCATCCCCATAGTGTTTGCCTGATTATATATAAAGTTTTTTGACAATTTGTTGCTTACTTACCGAACACCATAAAATAAGTTAGAAACCCACTTATTTTCCGGGAAAATATTTTCCTTCATACCAAACACACCGTAAGTTAATTGACCTTTGATCTGCATGCCTTGTATGTTTTGTTCAACATTAGGGATGGATGTCCTGGACCATGAGTTTATAGAAGAAATTATGGCAACTTCTCACATGCAAATGCAAATATTCTTTGAATGATAGTTAACAGTAGT
This sequence comes from Przewalskia tangutica, assembly GCA_029844215.1. Classification (NCBI taxonomy): domain Eukaryota; kingdom Viridiplantae; phylum Streptophyta; class Magnoliopsida; order Solanales; family Solanaceae; genus Przewalskia; species Przewalskia tangutica. Next base: position 7,357,125 of record CM056718.1, on the reverse strand, counting down.
AGGTTTGTTTTCAGCTGACAAATGCTCCAGAGCGGTTAGCACAGACGGCCACAGCCTACTTGCTAAATATCTCTCCACGAGAACCCCAACTCAATCTTCATTGTCAGTTCATTTAATATCTAAGCTATTTTCTAATGCCATCTTTATGGGGCCCTAGACCCAAACTCTGGAGACAGGAAGCTTTTGTGACCCTTTACCACCCAATACAGAATTTTCTTTATAGCTTGGAAGCATATAAAATATATGATTCAAGAAAGTGTAAATAAAGGGTAGGGGGAAAGCAAACTCATGATTTGCTAATTTATTTCCACATATATATATACTGATTTTGTGCTCTACAATTATGAAGTAGATCCCATTTGTTTCTTCCTCTCTGTCAAATATATAGGATCTTTCATTTACTATATAAACCAAACAAGGGAAATCGCTCTACGACTAACTTTTCTCCTTTTCTTCCCATCCTTCATCTCGTCTTTTCACTCAAAAGGCTTTCAATTTGGGTGCCCCTCTGGATTAGATTCTCTCTTTTGTTCATTGTGAATGTTAGTTCACTCGTTCCTCGTTAACATTCCGCTTCCCCTCATATTTTTTATTGAAACTATGTCCTAACAGCATGCCGTAAATTTTTCAATTTTCTGGGTTTCTCTGAATTCTGCGTTATCTACTCATGCGCACCTCATATGAGAATTGGGATATCACTACTATAAAACCCTTACTTCCCTGTCCTGAACGGACATCTTACATACCCCTGAACTTTCCTGCACAAATTTCTTTGCCTTCTTGGTCTATTTATTACAGCCACAAGGAGATTATTATTCTAACCTCAAGGTGGATTTAATACTCGTTAAATTGTAGTTGTTTCTAGTAAAGTAGTCTTATTCATAACTTATTTAAACACCCACATTTACAATTAAATAGATTAACTTCCATGCATCTGGAGACTTATAGTGAAGGATCTGTGTTAGTACACGAGTTTTGCCGGACATATTTGCTTTATTTGAGTGTAACAAATTAAGATTACTTGTCTTTCTCTGATATATTGGAGGATCGTGAAGGTTGTTTAAAATGGAAAAGGATTTATCTTTGACTTTTTTGATCCACATGCATCAACAACAACAACAACATACCCAGTGAAATCCCACCGTGGGGTAGACCTTACCTCCATCTTGGTAGGTAGAGCGGCTGTTTCCGGGAGACCCTCGGTTCAAGACAAAGCATAATCACAAGCAAGACAATCAAAACAAAACAAGAATAGTGTTCTAAAAAACGGTCTGGGCGGCCGCCGAGGCGCTAGGCGCCCCCAAACCGTCCCGATTTGTCCTAGGCGGCCGAGTCACTTAAATTTTACCCCCAAATTTTTTGCCCTATATTCCAGCAAACAGAGGCGCGAAAATGGAGAAAAAATCAGAGAGAAGCAGTGATTTCAGAGAGAAAAAATTACAATACTTCAAGATTCAAAAACATAAGTGTTGGGGCATAGGGTAGGTGAAGGATTGGTGGGGTGGTAGGTCATGTAGGGGGTAGGGGGTGCGCCGCGGATGGGGTGAAGGGGTATGGGGCGGATTGAGAAGATAGTGTAGGGTTTTTGTGTGTTTGTTAGGGTTGTAGAATAAGGAGTTAAATGATTTGGGCTTGGTTGTTGGACGAATGGGCCTCATATGAGGTTATGGGTTTTGGGCTAAAACCAGTTGGCCCAGGGGATTGGGGTGTTAAGGTTGGGCTAAAAAATGGGGGGTTTGTTTTGGGTTTAGAGAAATAAAATGAGGTTTAAAATATAAAAAGAATTTGTTAAAAATGTTTTGAACAAAAAATGAAATTATAAAAATGAAAACAACAATGTGATAATAATAAAACATAATATTTAAGAAAATGCTAAGTGCTTGATAAAAATGTGATGCCTATTTTTTTGCAAAAATAAAATAACATAGGATATTTGGGTAAAACTATGATGATTATATCAAAAAATATAAAAGTGCGGATAATAATAATGGTAGTAAATACTAACTTTCTTTTTAGCAATGTGATAATAATAACATAATATTTAAGAAAAATGCTAAATGCTTAATTTAATTAAAAATGTGATGCCTATTTTTTGCAAAAAATAAAGTAACATAATATTATGTTAAAACTATGATTAAATAATAATGCAAATGATAGTAAATGTGAGGATAATAGTAATAAGGATAATAAATACTAATTTTTAAAATAATGAAAAAAGAAAAATATATTTTAAAATAAAAACAATTTTAAAAATAAAAAATTGTTTTTATTTTTATGATTTATATATTTTATGAATGTATTGATTTTATGATTTATATATTTTATGCATATATGATATATATATATACAATTGATGTAAAATATTAAAAAAAATACATCCGCCTAGGCCTCCGCCTAGGCGGCCACTCCCCGCCCTGGTCCCGCCTAGCGTTTTTTAGAACATTGACTTATAATCACAAATTAACCGGGGCTGTATTTTCATAATAATTATTTTTACGTCTGAGTGCAACCCTCCTCTTTTATGGGTCTTGAGATCGGCTATGCCATGCACCGTGATTAACATGCATACTCAGTAGTATTCTGTTTTGCTTCTCTGAAATGGCCTTAAAATGCTTAACATGAAGCTTTGAGTCAAGAACTTCTTTGGTCCTGTTACTTTTCTCAGGCTCTGAATTGGATTTCATTTTGGCAGGGGTGCTTCCAAAGTATTTTAGCTCAGAGTGGTCTGTGGCTCAATTCAGATTGCCTGGAGATTCCGAGTACATTGTTACTTTTGGTCATGAAAAGAATACATTGTTAATTCTTGGCTTGGATGGAAGGTAGGCCCCCTTTTCATCGAATTTTGTGATACATATTACATAATGTTTCACCTGTCCATGTTGGAGGACAGAGAGAGTTAAGCATATTGTCTCTATTATGCTGTCCTTGTTTTAACAGATGAAACTGGCAAAATATTGTGCGATGTGTCACAGAGTTAAAAGAATTTGAATCTACCTGTGTATTGACATATACATAGTGTACTATTAGCAGTGCTTATGTAGTCGATACATAGAAAGTGGCATAGCCAGGGGCGGACGCACAACCTCCATTATGGGTGCAAGTGCACCCACTTTCGTCAGAAAATTACACGGTTTAGCTAGGTTAAAATTTTAAATCTATGTATATATAATGTATGGTGACCCACCTATCCCTTATTTATTAAATGTGTGCACCCAGTTGAAAATATTCCTGCGTCCGCCACTGGGCATAGCATGAACTTTTCAGAGCTTGCTACTTAAGAAGTAGAGAGAAAAGCTAATTTTCTGGTTCACCATCCCTTTTTTGATGAAGAAAGATAAATTCAAGTCATCTACATAGACTTAATACCAAAAATTAGAACCAAAAGGGGCAGACCGGTGCACTAAGCTCCCTCTATGCGCGGGCTCGATGCACCAAAAAGTAGAACCAAATAAAATAAAAATAATAATAGGCTGCAAAAATAACAAACGGCAGGGCAAAGATAAGAGATTGATCTAAGAAGTAATATGGTCTTCTCCTTGCTCATCTGTGTCTCTACTTCTTCCACCACCCTATGTTGCTCGGGCTCTTCAAAAATCCCGACGAGTGCATGTCAGATCCTCCAAAGGTAGTGTATTTTGGAAGATCCGACACGGGCGCTGCAACATTAATGGAGAATCCGAGAAACATAACTTCCAGTACTAAAGCGGTTTTTTTGACGTGTGTGATTAACCATTTCACTTTTCCCTTTGTTCGTTGGAGTATCTGTCGCGCACATAAACACTTGCTAATGCATACACACGTAATTTTACTTCTCTTTCGACTATTAATTTGGTTACTGGTTTTCCTATGTATATTTTGGACGTGTGTGAATGACTTTTTATACTTTTCCCAAATTGCCTGGAATATGTCTTTCCCCTGTTTACATGCATTTACCTCTCTTGGCAAGATTCACTTGGTCAAATTATTGACATGCGATCAACTTGTCATACAGCTTTATTAGATGCAAGTTCGACCCAGCCTCTGGCAAAGAGATGACTCAGTTGGAGATTCACAACTTACTGAAGTCTGAAAAGGCCTCGTGATGGAATGTGGGATTGGCTTTCCTATCTGTGCAAAAATAGTTTTTGCTTCCCTTAGTTGCACCTGCTTTCCTAGTCGTGGTATACACTGTTGTAAATATTGTATATATAGCGATTTAACATGGTAAAGCGGTAGCTATAACCAACAGTTTTTAGGTACTTGATGTAAAGAACGTGACTTATTATAGTATTCTTACAAAAATATAAGATATATAGTGGAGTTTAGAACCACAACTTGATGTAAAGAATGTATTTGATGAATTTACTTCACTTTTTGGGGAACTTAGTTTTGGACTGATTCTGATTTTAGTACCCATAAATACATAGAAATAGAGTTCACTTGCCATTTTTCGACCATGTCTCTCATTGGAGTTTCACGTATGGAATTTGGAAGTACGTATGATAGTGACTATTTTTCAATTGAAGGGGTTATTTGTCAATTTTACTCTAAACAAATTATCCATTTTAGATTTTCTAAAATAAGCTATTATAGGGAGCGCTTTACCCTTTAGCGGGTTCACACGGCGTGGATCCCTTAATGGATTTATAAGGTGCCAAAGAGTTAATTGGGTCAGTAATCTTCAAATATCGGATAGTTAAACCGGAAAATATAAGTATCCTCCTGGAGGTTTGGACAAACTTGTTTCTAAGGTCATAAAAGTTTTGGTTTTTATGATGCAAACACTTCATTTCTTTAGTTAGGAATATAACTAAAGAAAGAAAATTTTGTAGGCATTTTGGAGACAAATAAAAACTTATCATTGTGATCAATTATTTGCATGAGTTCTTCAGCCTTAAGCTTCATTTTATTCTTAAATCATTGTGATAATGGAATTAAAAAATGTTAAAATTTGTCTGATGAAAACATTAGTTGTTTGTTGTGTCACTCTTGAAGTGCTTGACAAGTAGTCTGCCAAGGATGAATTAGTTTTGTCCTTTGCCCCTAGGGTTTCTTTCTCATTGCTTCTAGATAGTCTTCTTGACAAAGACCTTCCATCTACTTTATTTCTTGAGCAATTCAATTATTTCATACATAGGTATCGGATATTTTGGTCCTTTTTACATAATACTCTCGCTCGCCCAAGAGGACTGACTATCTTCCTCTTTATACGCAATATCTTTCAAGGCAAAGAAAAAGATCTTTATAAAAAAAACTTAATTAAGCTGGTGATGTAAGAAAATGATCACCAATAGCAATTTTTATTTCCACTCAAAGTTAAATCTGGTTTTTTTTTTTGTTTTATAGTTTTCAATCATTTCACTAACCGATAGCAACACTTTTTTTTATAGCCACACCCTTGGCTGCAGCCTTCCAACTGTGATGACTAAACCACATGTTTAATTGAGCCTAATATTTTCGATGCAGAGTTTAGATATATATATGTGAAAGAAATTATTAAAATTATAAATAGTGTACATTTGAACTCATAATATTTAAGGTATTATATATGGATCAAGAAACTCAACACCATTATTTTTGAATAATTTGGAGCCGGGTCTCTTTTTTTTTTGGTATGTCTTGAGCTGAGGGTCTCGCGGAAATAACCGCTCTACGGCTCTATCTACCAAAGTGAAGTTAAGGTCTGTATACACTCTATCCTTCCCAAACCCCACGGTGTGGGATTTCAATGGATATGTTGTTGTTGTTGTCTTTTTTTGTATTATCACGGATATGAAGTAATGATCAAAATCAAATTCTATCCGGAGGTAAAATTCTAAAGATTGAATCCATCAAATAAATTGTTTGGATAACGCCTCAGTTTCTCCAACTACTTTCTCGATGAATGTTTTACCGTGTGAGTGGACAAAATCTTCGTTAAATAACAACATATATAGCACCACCCATATTTCTCTAACTTTTCTTGAATATTAGAATTCACGTGCATTACTTTTCTAGAGTAGCACGAAACCCTAATTTACTTGTAGACAATTGCTTGTATGACTTAACATAATTCTACAACCATAACAAAATACAATAGATACAATGCATGATGGGATCATGACAATATAATATGTTATACTAGTAAAACACTTGCACATACGTTTACGTTATAATCCTGATAAGTCTGTATCACTATTACATATAACATCAAAATATAAGTCAGTTATATATAGACGTGTCAATATTAAGTAATAAATGGATGAAGTATAAGACAAGTTAAATACCAATCTTCTAGGAAGCTAATCTTGTTAGTTTTTCCTCCAAATAGTCGTTTAGGGCGCAAAATGAACCATAAACTAGGGTTGAATGTCAAGAAAGTAGTAAAGTAGTTCCAAAATGCAATGGATACAATGCATGATTGGAAACATGACAATATAATAAGATGTCATATATACTAGTAAAACACGTATACGTGTTTACGTTATAATTCTGATAAGTCTATTCTAGTACTATTACATATAACATCAAAATAAATGTTGATCGGTTATATATGACGACGTGTCAATACAAAATAATAAATAGACTTGAAGTAATAAGACAAATACCAATCTTCTAGAAAACTAATCTTGTTATTTTCTCATCCAAATAGTCGTTTAGAGCGCAAAATGAACAAATAAACTAGGATTGAATGTCAAGATAGTAGTAAACTAGTTTCAAATGCAATGGACACAATGCATGATTAGATCATGAAAATATTATAAGATGTCATAGTAAAACACTTAATATGTGTTTACGTCATAATCCCGATAAGTTTGTACCATTATATATAACATAAATTTAAAAGTTGATCGGTTACAGGGTCGGCGAGAGGGTAAGGCCTCTGAGGCCATTGCTTTAGGCCCCAAATTTTGAGAGCCCCATTTTCTTTTTCCAAAATAAGGTGGATCTCCCACCCCAGGAGCCTCACACCCCGGTCCGACCCCATTTTCTAATTATATTATAGTATGAGTAGATGTTATTGTTTTTAAAAAAAAAATGTATAGTGTAGAAATTATGAAATATTTACTCCTTCCATTCCAAAATAATTAGTATCTTTCACTTCTCAAGAGTCAATTTGATTAATTCAAAGCTAAATTAGATTTGATTAGTTTAATATATTAAAAGTTAGATATTCAAAAACTATACGAAAAATACTGTAAGTTGCAATTTTCTCATATCAATATGATGAAAAAATACATCTTAAAAATGTTGATAAAAATGTATACGATTTGACTCTTTAGAAACGACATATGACAAGTATGTTGGGATAGAACGAGTATAAAAATATATTTTTTTGAAATTATGATTGATACTAATTTTGGGAAAAAAAATTCATTTAGAACTTTACATTACCTCTGAATATAGATTTTTTTGGATTATCTGCATTTGTCATTGGAATAAATGGCACAAAATAAATTAAGGCCCTCATATTGAAGTTTGGCTTTAGGCCATCAAATTTGTAAAATACCAATCTTCTAGGAAATCGCGCACATGGGAAATGGGTTGGCAAGGTAAAACGGGTCGATTTTCCCTCCTTCCCCCCCCCCCCCCTCCAATACCTGTGCGCGAGGTATACGTGAGACCTAATTCAATTTCAATTTTATAAAATATTATTTTTGAGCTTATCCGAAATTATCCAAATACCTTCTTACCGGACTAGTGTCCAAGTTTATTCCCTAGTCCGGATGTAAGTACCACACTTCCGGAATCAATTGTCGCGGAACCGGTCAAAGTTAATACTATTACGAATCCGGACAAGCTTATTCCTCCAGAATTAAATGTTACAACGTTATTGTCCCCTATTCATAATTAAATTGACGGCCTTTTATTTTCATTCATTATTCCGAATTAATGGTGATCTTAAATTTTCTGAACGTTGTGAGACGTTACATATCCCGTTATTTATTCTATGAACATTGGGAGACATTTCGGATTTCAGTCTTTACTACCGAGACCTTGACATCTACCTACCTCTATTGTTCATACACCAAAAAATGTATCATCTTCAAAATTCTTTTTCCTTCTTCTGTTATTGGGCAAAATTATTTTGTGCAAACTCCAAACTTCCAGCCACTAGTGCAAGTGTTAGAAAGTGTTGTGGAACCTTGTGGTGCGATCAGGCTAAACCATTTACACCGGAGTCGATCCGAAATCGCTTTCGGCAACTTTTCACGACACAGTTGTGATTCGATAAGTTATTCTTTACTGTTTCATTTGTTCTTAGTCAATATTTTTCATTATTTTACTTGCAACTAGTTTCAAAATGCAATGGATACAATGCGTAATTGGATCATGACAATGTAATAAGATGTCACATATATTAATAAAACTTTTATAGGCGTTTATGTTATAATTTGATAAGTCTGTACCAATATTACATATAACATAAAAATATAAGTTGGTTATAAGTTGGACTCGTAGTGTCCATGATGAACCTTATTTCATATGTAGAATGTTTCAATAAAAGAAATTACGTGACAGAATATTCTTCGTAGTTGCAATGGTCCTTAAGTCAAAATTATGGTTAGCAAAATGGCAAAGAGATTTAGACATATCGTCACCTCAATTAACGTATTCAATGTAGTAAAAGCTTATTTTTTTTTATTGAACTTAGCTGGTTAATCAATAAAATAATTCATTTAGTTTATGAGAAATTACGTCTTGAAATTAAATTAAATTTGCTGCAAATAATAATATGGATATAAGATATTCGCATTCACAGGTTTATAGATGGATGATTGATCCTCTGCTAATATAAATATACACGTACTATATACTACCCCATTCCCTGAGGTGAAAACAAATTAATGGATCTATGCTGAAAGTTAGTGCAAATTTATTTGATGATAATAAGTTTTGATTGTATTCGAACATCTCAAGTACTATCTCTTACTAGATGACTAAAACAAGATTAGCAAACATCAATTAACATTTTGCTTTAACCACAACATTTACACCTCAACTTTTAGGATTTACCCTCGATTCTATAATAATTGTATTTTACTTCAAAAAAGATTGCTCGGTAGAAAATATTTTCTTTGTGGAAAAGGATTCTGCCATAAGTATTCTTTTTTTGGAGGAGAAGTTTTGCATTTCTATGAATAGAAGATCTTTCTCCTCGTACACAACACAATAACATCCACAATGTAGTCGTTTAGACCGTCTTGTCTAGGGGATATTTTTTCTCAATACTTTTATGTCTTTTAATTAGTTTTCTCGTATGTAGGTCAACCAAACAATATAAGAATATTGTGCTTATTTTAGTATAGTTCTTTTTGTTGTCTGATTTATCGTCGTTCATTATTTATAATTGTTAGCTTCTACATGACGTCCTAATTATTTCGATCCCAACAAGTGATATCAGAGTTAATTGTTCAGCCGATGGTTCAACAAGGTTGAAGACAGATTCAAGGCAGGTTCAGATCAAGCTGCAGCTAATTTGGCGATAATAAAAAATTTTAATCAAGAAATAGTCCAAACTACTACATGTGGAAACAAAGTCTCATCACCATATTTTCAACAATCATGGTGCTCTATTTTTAAAAATAAAATTAATCTTCAACTCATGCTTACTTTTAAAAGCATGAGCTCCAACTATCAACATTTGCTTACTTTGAACGTTTGGACCAATTTCAATTCATGTTCACTTTTAACGCACAGGCTCCACTTTCAATTTGTGCTCACTTTTGAGGCATAAGACTCAAATTTTTAACCCATACCTACTTTTAATCATTACAAGAAGCAGTGATGAAGATTATATGAAGATGGAGAATCAAGATTATTTTGTCAGAAAATGCCGACCAATTAGAGATTTGTTAGGATTTGCCTTGAATTTCCTACCTTATTAAGATTCTACAATAATTATATTTTACTTCAACAAAGATTACTCGGTAGAAAAGGTTTTCTTTGTGGAAAAAGACTCTGCCATAAGTATTCTTTTCTTGGAGGAGAAGTTTTGCATTTCTATGAATAAGAAGATCTTTCTTCTCGTACACAACACAATAGCATCCACAATGTAGTCGTTTAGACCGTCTTGTCTAGGGGAGATTTTCTCTCTATATTTTTTATGTCTTTTAATTAGTTTTCTCACATGTAGGTCAATTGATCAAATGATATAAGAATATTATGCTTATTTTAGTTTAGTTCTTTTTGTTGTCTGATTTATCGTCGTTCAATATTTGCAATTGTTAGCTTCCGCATGACGCCCTAATTATTTCGATCCAAACAAATGTAGCAGAGTTAATTGTTCAACCGATGGTTCAATAAGGTTGAATACAGATTCAAGGCAGGTTCAGATCAAGTTACAGCTAATTTGGCGATAATAAAGATTTTTAATCAAGAAATAATCCAAACTACTACATATCGAAACAAAGTCTCAGCACCATATTTTCAACAATCTTGGTGCTCTATTTTTAAAAATAAAAATTAATCTTCAACTCATGCTTACTTTTAAAAGCACGAGCTCCAACTATCAACATTTGCTTACTTTGAACGCTTGGTCCTCCAAACGGCAAACTACCTTGTCTAGGTCCAGTACAGAAGCAGAATATCAGAGAGTTGTCAATGTGGTTTCTGAATCTTGTTGGCTACAAAACCTTCTTCTAGAGCTCCATTGTCCTGTTCCGAATGCGACATTAGTTTATTATGATAATGTTAGTGCGATTTATCTCTCAGAAAATCCGGTTCAACGTCAATGGAATAAACATATTGAGCTGGATATTCACTTTGTTCGCGAAAATGTTGCTCATGGACAAGTATATATGTGTCTTACATGTCCCGTCACGCTATCAGATCGCCGATATTTTTACAAAAGGTCTTCCGCTGGTTCTATTTGAATACTTTCGGGACAGTTTCAGCATATGCTGACCTCCCGCTTCGACTGTGGGGGCGTGATAGAATATTTAGTCATAATTGTGATTTTAAATAGTATATTTTATATATGAAAGGTGTATATTTAGTCATTTAATACCTTAATTCTAATCTAGGATGATGCTTCAGAATAAAATAATTAAGAAATATATTTCTTACAGATACCTCAGAAGCGAAGCATTAAACTTAGCCTCCAATCCTGATGTTTTTCCTTGGGAGGCTAGCTTGGACGTGAAGCGTCCATCTTTAATTCCCCTACCCCTATGTGATAGTAGCTAGACGCGATGAAAATAGTTCGTTGCCTCCTCTTCTTGAGTTTTAAGAACTTTGGACGCCTTGGGGATGTGAAGATGAACTTATTTGGTACTGCAAATCCTTGGTATCTTTTTTTTTTTGTTCTATTTAATCCTCAGTCCACACAAAAATTATTAATTATATGGTATACAACGCATATCGTTTAAACTTTTCTCCTCAACATTAGGTTTTACATGTTATAAGTGTTAACTACATCTAACAAGCATTAAAATTAAAAATTGAAATAAATAATCTCTTGATTAATATATAATTTACAATTTTTTCATAATAGAAAACATATTATTATTCTAATCCCAAAACTCTATTATAGTAGTACAAGAATCATATAATTATGGTAAGTGTACAATATCAATTAATGTAATATTTACACTACAACATTACCTAAAATCAGCCCAAATCGTGGGCTGAATACACACTGTCGAGACCATATATACATAAGCCGAGACTAAATATACATAGGATATACACGTGTATACCTTATGTAAATTTAACACACACCCGCAGTCATAGCGGGCGGTCTTCGTACGTTGAGATGGTCCCTAATCTTCAAAAAGGATTGAGGGAAGACCCTTTGTAAAAATGTCTACAATTTGATACCTACAAGGGACATGGCAGATGCGTACTTGTCCACGAGCTACCTTTTCGCGAACAAAGTGAATGTCCATCTCGATATGTTTAGTGCGTTGATGCTGAACCGGATTACCAGAAAGGTAAATGACACTAACATTATCACAATAAACCAAGGTAGCTTTCTGAATAGGAAAATGAAGATCTAAAAGAAGATTATGTAACCAACAGGATTCAGATATCACATTGGCTACCCCTCGATACTCAGCCTCTGAACTAGAGCGGGATAACGTCGACTGACGATTTGCAGACCAGGAGACTAAGTTATTACCAAGAAATATACAATAGCCAGACGTAGAGCGTCTGGTGTCTGGACATCCACCACAAGCATCATCTGTATACGAGATAAGTGTAGACGTCGATGAGGGATAAAAATGTAAGCCAAAGTCAAGTGTCCCCTGGATGTACTGAATAATACGTTTGAGTGTATTCATGTGCTCAACCCTGAGATTATGCATAAACAAACACACCTAATGTATATAATACGTAATGTCTGGTCTCTTGAACGTAAGATACTGGATAGCCTTGCAAGATTGCGATAGCAGGTTGGATCCTCGTAAGGGGAGCCAGCCGCAGCCCCTAGCTTGGGTTTAGTATCAACTGGAGTAAAAGTAGACTTACATGATGACATACCTACTCGCTCAATGATCTTAGCTGCATACTTTCGTTGTGGCAAGAATAACTCACATGCATAACGAGTGACATCAATCTCCAAAAAGTAACTCACGGGCCCCAAGTCTTTCATAAGAAACTCAGAACTGAGCATTGTCATGATAGACTGACGTAATTCATCAGACGAGACAATCAAGATAATATCATCCACATATAATAGTATATAATCCAGTGAAGAACCACGACGATATATGAACAATGAATTATAAGACCTGCTGTGAGAGAACCCAATAGTCGAAACATAGTCTACAAACCTCTTATACCAAGCCCATGGGGACTACTTAAGCCCATAGAATGACTTTTTCAATAGTTATGAAGAAGATATTTTGGATCCCTAAACCCCAAGGGTATAGACTGTTTCCTTAAGATCACTATGTAAGAAAACATTTTTCACATCCAACTGATGAATGGGTCATGCTTTCGAAAGGGTCAAGATGAGCACAATGTGAATGGTAGTCGGTTTGACCACCGGACTAAATGTCTCACCACAATCCACACTAACCTGTTGATTCTTACCATCACCTACAAGACGAGCCTTATGCCTTGCAAAAGAACCGTCAAAATTGTCCTTATGAGAAAAAATCCATATAGACCGAATAATATTAACACCATATGGACGGGGTGTTTAGTCTATTTTAGGACTGTTTTAGAATCTGTTTGAGGAGTCTTTTATGTATCTTTTTAGTGTTTTTGTGCAGTATTATACTTTGTTTGTGTTGTTTTCAGGATATGAGCGACTTAGGTGGGAAAGGGCGAAATTAACATGAAATGATGGATTTGAAGGATGTAAATGCGCAACCAAGCTCCGAACAATCTAGCAAAAGAGTCATGAAGAGCATGGAAAGAATCTGGAAAAATCCGAGCGAAAAGCAGAAGGCACCGTGATGCATGACCAAGAGGGACCGCGATGCTGATGAACCGCGGCCGAAAACTATTGAGCCGAGGCGTAAAAATTCTAGTAACTAAGGAGAAAAATCACCGTCGAAGGCGCCACTGTCCAGATATGAATCACCGCGGCGCAATATTTCCAGTAGCCTACCAGTGTTTTCGGCTGAATTAACACCACGGTGCCAATGCGTATTTTCGAGATAAAGTCGACTTTTCAGAAGGGTAAAAGGGTTCGAAGCAAGGTTTTTCTCAGATATAAATATCCTAAACCCTGTCATTGGTGGATCAGACTTTGGAGAGGCAAGAATTGGAGCAAACACAAGATTGGAGACAACTTTGTTCAAGTGTTTTTTCTTCTCTTTTATTTTAATTTCAGTTTATGTTGGATTTTGTATTAGTTCTTAGCATGACAATGTCTAGGAGTTAATCTCTTCATTAGGGTTTTTCGTCGAATCTCTTGAAACTCTTTCATTAATTCATAGTTATTGATTTCTTCTTCAGCATATTAAGATCTATTCAATATTATTTTGATTGCTCGGTAATTAACTGACCATTAATTATCATAACTTATATGATTTCGAATCGAGATCCGAGAGGGAAGATTTGAATATGCTATAGTTGTTTAGACATAGGTTAAAATAGTGGACGAAAATACCCCGATACTTGTGTAGTATTTAAGGTTATTGTTCTTAATCCTCATGTGTGGTAAAATCTATCATAGAAATATAGAATGTTTCTGCACAAGGTTGAGTTTCTATATGTCTTAACCGGAATACAGAACATATTAGTTAACCTACTATCTTAATAAGAAGAGGAATCATTAGCATTGCATTAACACATGAAAGAGTGGTTAGTTGAGGAGATCAGAAGCCCTATTTCCATCATAACTGTTTTTTAATCAAAGTATTATCAAGCTTAGTTTATTTTCTGCACTTGTTTAATCTTAATTCTTAGTTCATAAACCAAACAAAGAACGTTAGCCAAATAGATACTATAGATTAGATAACCGGTACTTGACAAACCAGTCTCTATGGACGATAACTCGGTCTTACAGACTTTATTACTTGAATGATACGTACACTTGCGTAAGCATCTAGAAATATCCCAACAAGTTTTTGGCGCCTTTGCCGGGGACTGGCGTACTATCAATATCGAATTATCTAGTTTTATTTCTAATTTGTTTTTTTTCTTTTCTGTCTTTTTATTATTTTTATTTTTATTTCAGAATGTTTTGTCGTGATCTGTTTGTTGTTTTTGATCAATTTCAGGAAATTTGTTTATGCGAAGTAGGAGATGAGCAGACACTCTTATCCCTTTGAACCCTGAAATTGAAAGATTGTGCAGACAGAACAGGAAATACAAGAGAATTGCTGATTCTTTAGCAATGGAAAATCAGCAAAACAACAACGTGGGGAATGATGAGTTACCGGCTGTGATGAGGCAAGTCCCGCATCCTGCAGAGAGAAGCTTAGGGGACTATGTGATGTCGACAATTACAGAGGTGCAGACTTGCATCAGGCTTCCAGATGTGGAAGCTAATAATTTTGAAATCAAATCGGCAATCTTGCACATGGTTCAAGGCTCAGTTCAGTTTGGGGGATTACCATCTGAAGATCCCCATATACATCTAGCAAACTTCCTGGAGCTGTGTGCAACTTTTAAGTATAATGGTGTTACTGATGATGTCATTCAGTTGAGACTCTTCTCATTCTCACTCAGGATAGAGCAAATAGCTGTTTGAACTCACAACAGGCGAACTCCATTACCACATGGCAAGACTTGGCCCAGAAGTTTCTTGCCAAATTTTTCCCTCCATCCAAAGCAGCAAGACTCAGAGGAGAATTGAATAACTTTTATCAGCTGGAGGGAGAATCACTGTATGATGCATGTGAGCGGTTCAAAGACTTACAGAGGAAGTGTCCGCATCATGGGATTGAGAAGTGGATGTTGGTCCACATATTTTACAATGGGTTGTGTGGTACTACTCGTACCATTATTGATATTGCAGCAGGAGGAACAATATTCATGAGAAAGAGTGCCAATGATGCACATGATTTGCTAGAAGACATGACCATAAATAACCATCAGGGGGCAGATGAGAGAGCTACAAACAACAGAAAAGTGGTTGGGATTCATGAGTTAGATGTTATCACTGCATTGACTGCCCAGGTTGCCACTTTGACAAAGCAGTTGCAGCAAAGCACCATGTCCGTTAAAGCTGTCCAGACACCAGTAAGTTGTGAGATTTGTGGGGGTCCCCATACTTTTGATAGGTGCCCTAGTGGATCCAAACAATGTACCTATGGAGCAGGTTCAGGAAGTTGGGAATTTTCAAAGGCCCCACAACAATTCTTACTCCAACACATATAATCAGGGGTGGAGAAATCACCCTAATTTTTCATGGAAGAATGACCAAGGACAACAAGTTCAGTTTCAGGGCCAACATCAGAACCAGCAGCCACAAGAGAAGCCTGATGAATTGAGAGCAACACTGTTAACCCTCACAAATTCTCAGACTCAGTTTATGACAGAGACTAGGTCATCCATAAGAAATTTGGAGACACAGGTGGGACAGCTGGCAAACATGCTGAACAACAGAAAGAAAGGAAACCTCTCTAGCGATACTAGCCAGGCAATAAGCTTAATGAGTGGTAAGCAGTTGAAGCAGGTCGCAGCCCAACCACAGGTGGAGAAGAAAGATGAGCTGACATAGACTTCTGAGGTAGAAAAAGAGGGGGTTACTGATGACCGCCCTGTTACACCTCGTGTTTTTAAGACGATAATTAAGAACGTCATTAAGAATAAATGTTCGAATTTTTGGAAATTAAGTATATTCGTTCATGTTAATACGGAATAATTTTGGTAATAACGAATGTGACGCCGAAAAATTCTTTAAGGATAGTTGTTTATATATATATCCCGTTATGAATTAGCAATGTATGTAAGTTACGACAATGAGAATACGAGACCTTATGAAATTCCCGGGAATTAAAAGAAACGGGAGTAAGATTAGAAGAGGTGGAGCATAAGTTTAATTATTACTTGAGGGTTAACTAAGAAGACTAATAAGAAGTTTTGGACCAGAATGTAATAAGGGAAAGTTGAAATTTCAGATTTTTATTAATCAACACTTCATGTTCTATTTCATTTCAAAACCCATTTTAACTCAATCTCTTCTCCTCTACAAACCAAAGAAAGAAAGAAAACCCACCCCATTCCTCATAACCAAACTCAAGAATTGTATCAACTCCATTACAAGATTTATTCTTCTACAATCAATAGCAAAAAATTTTAAAAAAAGGAACAAAAACAGTGGCCAAATCGGGCCACTGCCAACAACCCTTAGTCTCGGTTTTGGCTAGGTTTTTGAATAAATTTGTGAATGAAAATCCTGTAGGAATGATGGAGTAACATCATAGATTGTTTCATGTTGATTTGGAATTAAAAAGGGGTGAAGTTGGGCAAGAAAAAAGCCAAAAGCGATTGGGAAATGTTGAGTCTTGTACAGTCGAGTAAGATTTTTTGGATTTTTGGACAAGTTTTTGAGAATAAAAACACATAAGAATGTTGGTCTAACATTGTAGAATGTTTGCATGTTGGTTTGAAGTTGAAACGACGACCATTTAGCGAAGAAAAGTCGACGAAACCACGGGTATCGCGGGAAGCGATGAGCTCGGCTAGGATTTGTTTGGTAGTTTAATTGAGGTAAAAATTCTTCCCTTAAGTTACAATTGAAGAGTATGTTGTTGTAGTTGAAGTATTGGGTTATGGTCGATAATTGCATGTTGGGAATTGGAAGGAAATATTAATGTTAATGCACTCGTGATATGGAATTGTTGAATTAGAGAATTGTAATATGTTAGGGCTAACCTTTATGAAATTGTTGAGCACGATTGTCCCACCTATAGGGTAGTTCTTGTTAGATTATAAAATAAGTTATGAAATTGTAAATACGTTGCGATAATCGTCAATACATATTTTTAAAAGAGGTTAAAAGTACAAGTAAAGTAATATGTTGCAAACTAGAAGACTTGAACTCTTGTTACTAATTGATAGACTTGGTGAATTGTCTTAATGGACTATTTCTTTTATTATTATGAATTAAGAGTTGGTGGTATATGACAGATAAGTGGTTTAATCACCTAAATCGTTGTTGGGATTAAATTCCATAAAGGTGAGAAGGAATGTTGTATAGATGGCATGTTCCAAGTATGTGGGCTATTATGGCCATACTCCTAAGTAATGACTATTGATTGGTTGGTTGGATTGTTGGTTTGAATTGGATTGTTAGTTGGAGTTGAATTGTTGGTTGATTTGGATTATTGGTAAAATTGTGGATACGCACCTAAACAAAGGAAATGTTGCCCAAATTTTTTATAGGAATAAGGGAGCCTTTAATCATATAACTTACATTAGAAATCATAGAATTGACGAGCGTGTTATTCCTTATTATAGGTTGAAGTACTAGACGAAGAATACCTTAATATCGAGTTGATTAGTTCGCCTAAGAGGTATGTGAGACCTTTCCTTCTTTCTTTTGGCATGATTTTTATGAAAATACGGCGGACGTACTTAACTCCTACCAGTTCAGTTTTAAAAATGATTATTTACTAGTGATTATGATTTCAGTAACAGAGTTTATGGTAATGATTTTATTGAGAGTCACATAATGATTTTAATTGCATACAGTTGCTCATGATATCTACTCGTGCTAAGTGTTACTATTTCACTCCACTGAGTCCCGGGCCAGGTCATGTTCGTGCGCAGCCATGCATCATTCATCGAGTCTCTCACTAGAGGGCCGAGACACGTTATATATATATATATACAAATTACATCGAGTTCCTCCACAGAAGTAGGAGCCACGTTCTGCAGAATCAGATTCCATCGAGTCCCTGTAGAGGCGAGACATGTTATCTGATTTTATATCTGCATATGAGCATGATGATTTATGATTCGATATACATGATATGATTTTGAACATGATTCTCAGTTTTATAAAATTTGATGACTCTGTTTTACTTGGTACAATTGTTAATCAGTTTTCAGTATTTTATGTTTTACATACCCAGTACATTATTTCAATCGACGCTCCTCGAAGTGCGTTCATGCCCGCAGGTTCAGGTGTTCAAATAGGTGACCCTCCAGTCTAGGATTTCTGTACAACAGTTGGAAAGCTCCTTTGTTCCGGAGCCAGCTATTTTGGTACAGACCTTTATCTTCCAGACTTATGCATATTTTGGGCACGATGGGGTCCTGTCCCGTCATATGTCGATGTGCACTCTTAGAGTGCATGAAGCGATTGTGGGTTGGACGTTTGTACCTTGTTTTGGGTTTTGATATTGTTATCTAGTGGCAGCCTTATCGGCTTGCTTATTTTGATTATGCCTTTGTGCACGTGATGTTGGTTGGTGGTTGCCTAGTCGTCTAGCCTATTATGACTGTTGTTTTGGCAGCCTGGTCGGCTCATCCATTTTAGGGATATATTGTAAAAGCAGTGTTGTGCTGCTGAAATTTCTATAAATCTCTGTATTAGATAGATTAAGAGTGACAGGTCAGCAAGGACGTCCAATTAGGACGCTTAGTCGCGGCCCGTCGGGTCGTGACACGCCCTGTTTTAGAAAAAGCTCTACCAGCAGTTATGAGGGAATATACAGACATAATTCCTTACCCTCAAAGACTTCAGAAGGCTCTAGACAAGCAGTTTTTGAAATTCTTAGAGGTATTCAAAAAACTGCACATTAACCTTCCTTTCATTGAAGCCTTGGAGCAGATGCCAACGTATGTCAAATTCATGAAAGAGATCCTCTTTAAAAAGAGGAAGCTGACGGACTATGAGACAGTGGTGCTGAATGAGGAGTGCAGTTCTATTCTGCAGAAGAGACTTCCCCCAAAGTTAAAAGATCCAAGAAATTTCACCATACCTTGCACTATAGGGAAAGTGACATGCAAGCAGGCTTTGTGTGATTTAAAAGACTTGGTTTTGTCACGACCCGAACCCCGGGCCCGCGACTGATGCCCTAACTGGGCCTCCTTCTACCCATATATCATATAAAAATTAGCGAAAGCTCTAAGAAAACTCATGTTATAAAACAGGCAAACCGATGAGGCTGCCTCTATATATAAACGGGAACATCGCGACAACACAGTAGTACAACTGACCAACAATATATTTACAACTCATGCAAGTCCGACCCACATATGATTACAAACCTCTAAGAGTTTGGACAGTAAACTATGACGGGACAAAGCCCCGCCGTACCCCTGAACAGACATAGCCATAATGGAAGACCTGTGCCAAAATGACAAGCTCCAGAACATTGGAGCTATCCCAAAATGCTGACCAAGGATCCTAAGCTCACGGATCACCCAAATGAGTACCTAATACCCAGATGAGCGTGGCGCGGCCAGAAGAAGTCGATACAATAAGGTACCAAGTATGTAAACATGAAGTACAGTAAATAAGATCATAACTGTACAAAAGATGACAGAGACAAGTATGAAAATCAAATATCAGATCCAACCATGCCATATAAAATAAGAGCCAACTATACTTTTTACCACTGTACCACTGTATCACTATACCACTGTACTACTGTACCACGGTACCACTGTACTTTATAGAAATGAGAGTCATCGTATCTGTTTTCATATAATGTATCTCGGCCCTTTAGTGAGGGACTCGGCGAACTCACTGTAATGTATCCCGACCCTTTAGTGAGGGACTCGGGGAAATGGAATAATAACACTTGCACGAATAGCTACCATAAGCAACCTTGTGCAACTTAACTCATCTTTTGACTCTCAAAGGAATAAAACCAAGGTACCAACATCTCATGTACCAATCACATATACGAACTTTTCATTTCAGTTATGCCAAGGTACCAACATATCATGTACCAAACACATAAAATCTTTCATTTTAACTATGCCAAGGTACCAACATATCATGTACCAAACACATAAAATCTTTCATTTTAACTAAACCTATGTACCAACATCCTGTGTACCAAATATTAAAATGAACTTTCCTTTTAGAAATGCGTGGTACCAACATATCATGTATCAATAACATATAATAAACTTTTCCTTTTAGAAATATGTGGTACCAACATATCATGTACCAATCACATATAATAAACTTTTCCTTTTAGAAATGTGTGGTACCAACATATCATGTACCAATCACATCTTTCATTTTAGAAAACACCAAGGCACTATCATACCTTCCTTTTTAGAAAACTCAAGGCACTATCATGCCTTTCCTTTTAGAAACACCAAGGCAATACCATGCCTTCCTTTTTAGAAAAAAAAAGGCAATACCATGCCTTCCTTTTTAGAAATACCAAGGCAATGCCATGCCTTCCTTTTTAGAAATACTGAGGCACTCTCATACCTTTCATTTTTAAATCCTCATTTGGAAAATCAAGACACTTATCATATCAAGTATCATTTTAAATCCTCTTTTGGAAAATCAAGACGCTTACACTTTTACAACCAAATGACTTATACTTTTAAAACCAAGTCAAGTATACTTTTAAAATCAAGTTACTATCACCTCATGTACCACATGAAATCTAGATTCATTTAAAACATGTACGTCCACTGTACACTCATTTTATAAAGTTCATGCTCAAAGAAGAAAGGAAGAGTCACATACTAACACTTATCGTCTGTACCAACTCGATAATCTACATTCGTCTCGCTCCTCTGTCTAACATTATGGAAACATTTGAATGGTGATAACCGATCCGAATTGCCAAATTAATCCATTTTATGAGCCGTTAGTAGGTTATATATTTAATAATGATCTTATCTAATCAAATGTGAATCTAGAAAATATAAAACGAACTGGTTATATCTTAGCTTCTATGCAGATGGAAATTCTACTCATTTCAACAATAATTGATTGTCGATACATTTTTCATTTAACACTGCAATGGCTTGTTCGATACATTTTTCATTTAACGCTGCAATGAGTTATTTTAATACGTTTACAAAAATCAGTCTCAACGCTGAATACTTATTAGTGTTGTAACTTAGCAAGATCAACTCGACTCCAATACTTACTAAAAACTCTTACCAACATCTCCTAGAAGACTTGGTAAGAGACTTAGGAATAAGTTAGACATGCCTTTAGCATAGAATCAATAACATGAATACTCCTTAACTTCTAAGAGTAGAATAACTTTGAAACAATACCACAGTTATGACTCATACGTAGAACATGCCAAAAGAGAGAAGAGGTTCACATACCTTATTGACGACTAACCAACACGACAAGTAGAATACGTCCCAAATAGGTACTTCAACCTATAATGACAACAACATGTCTATCAACTTCATGAATACTAGTATACACTTATACCACATAATGAATCTCCTTTCTTATAAAAATTTGGGCAGCACTTCCCCTATTATACATATTTTTCCACCTTTCAAGAAGGTCAATTTCATCAACAACCAAGACACCAATTAAGGGCACAACCAACAGTTAACCAAGGTGATTCACACACCTATTTATCACGTAAAAATAGCCTCATAGTCCACGTAAAACAGTCCACTAAAATCAGTCCATAATCCAACAATAACAAGGGTGAAATGTGAGGTCTTTTAACACTTTTCTACACCCTTAATCCCTTAGGACTTTCATTAGCAATTACTACATTTAGACATGCATACTGGTGGCTGATTTTCCAACAACTTAACACCACAAAACAGTCCCTTAAAACTGCATAATAATATCTAACAATTTTCACAAGTCTCGGCCAAAACAACCCTAACACAATAACCCTTTTCATAATCCTTTTTAATCCAATTCAAGTTCCAATACTTTTATACAAGTCTCAACAACTTATTAACAACAATATTACTTTATTATAACATGCAATAGGTGAAGTTAACAACAACAATAACCAACGAAATCAATGTCCTGAAAAACTGCCCATTCTCGGCCACTTCCTCTAAAATTGTCCAAACACTTTCTATTATTCATTCTTCTTAATACAAGTTCATCTATACATTATAACAACATGTAAAATTCAATTACTTCAAGAGGAAGAAGAATTCTTACCTTTAAAATAGCCCAAAACGTCCAAAACAGTCCACGATTTTTGGTCCACGGTTTTCATTTTGCTCCACTTCTTCAAGTTCCAATCACACACATGTATCCATTACAAGCTTATAACCAACTTCCCTTCTTGTTTTGCTCCCAAAAAGTTGATAAACAAGCTAGGGGTTTCAACCCAAGTTTCGGCCCACACCCTTTTTGGAGGATCTTGGAGTGTAAACTTAGCTTAGGACTAGATTAGAGTTCTTAATCTTGGATAATAATCAACTCTTGTCCTTGGGATTTTCGAAATTTAAGGCAAGAGAAGAGAGAGCTTGGAAGATGAAATATTGTAAAATGATTCTAAGTCTTGCAACATATCTCTATATAGATATTTTTCCTTAGCAAGACAAGTGGATGAGGACACATGTCACTCTCCTATTGGCCAAATTTCCCCTCTTTAAAATATCTAGATCTTTAGCTCAAAATATCTTAAAATCGAAGGGCCCCGCGAAAATTGTGAAATTCTCGGCGGAGCCCATATTATCAATTCCAATTCTTCGTAATCCAATACTAATCCCATAAATCCAATTAGAAGTATTAAACTCCAAGTTAATAAATTTTCGTCTCCATATTTTTCCAAATTTTTTCTATATCCGAAAATGCAAATATACTTTCCTTCTAACCTTCACATCTTATTTCCGTACTTACGTTCTCACTTATATGCCCTGAAACTACGGGGTGTAATAGGTTTGAGGGAAGCAAATCCAATCACAATCAACTTGCAGCTAGCTGATCGCTCTATAGTGCATCCCCGATGAGTAATTGAAGATGTATTGGTAAAAGTGGGAAAATTTATCTTACCTGCTGATTTTCTCATCCTTGATATAGAGGAAGATGAGAATATGCCAATGATCCTTGGGAGACCATTTCTAGCCACAAGGAGGGCACTGATAGATGTTGAGAAAGGAGAGTTAAAGCTTCGAGTCCAAGATGAAGATATGATTTTCAAAGTTTTCAAGCCACCCACTGAACCTCAAGTCAATGATATATGGTTGCCATTGGGATAGTTGACAAGGGTATCTTTGAGAAAAGCCTTCCAAGTACTGATGCTCGTGAGGTACCATTAAAGCAGCGTGAAGAACTTGATGGTAGACTTCTAAACTCATCCCTGTGAAAAAAAAAGAGAAGGAGGAAGAAGATGGTATTGAAATGGATATGCGGAGAGGATAATCTACCCCTTGATTGAGTAAGAAAATTGCGTCCGACTAAAAGACGTTAAAGACATCGCTATTTGGGAGGCAACCCAACGTTTTAAATTATGTTAAATGGTTTTATTATTTTTTGAACAGTCTCACGGTCTTGTGCCACTTGGTTTATGTTTTGATGACATGTAAAATGGGCCTAATTCCGACAGGCAATGGATTGAAAACTGGAGAAATTGAATTTTAAGGATTAGCACCGCGGTGCAGGTATGAAGGACCGCGGCCAAATGTTTCCAGTGAGCAGGGATGAGTTTTCAGTGAATTAGCACCGCTGTCCAGGTATGACGCACCGTGGCGAAATTTTTCCAGTAAGTTCGATTATTGACAGATTGAATTAGCACCGCGATTCAGGTTTGAAGGACCGCGGTGCCTCTATGGCAGAAAGTCCCAGCGATTTATCAATGATTTAGCACCGCGGTGCGAGTCCCAAGGACCGCGGTCCCTACGCGAATTCAGAATAAAAACCATAGCCTTCTTTTTTGATTTCCCTCATTCCTAATTCAACCAAACCTCTAAAAACCTCCCCTCTTCTCCAAAAAGCTTCCAAATTACTTCAAAAACAAACCTCCCACACCTCATTACACTACAAATCTCCCACTCTCTCATACACCACCATAAATTCATCACTTGGGTCAAAACATTTGTAAAAAAAACTTGTCCAAAAGGTAAAATTCATCACTTTTCCTTGCAAATTTCGTGGCTTGTGGTTGTTGGGTGTTGTAGTTGGAGTTGTTACTGACCATTTTTGTCGAGTGATGTGTGAGTGTGTGTTGATTTTTGTGGTGTGTTGTTGGCTGTTGTTGGATGTGTTGATTGGTGCCTGTTGTGGATTTGGTTACTAAGTGTTGGTGAAGAATTATCCGAAAAACAAAGAAAATTCTGCCCAAATTTTTCCAACCATACGTAGAAAGAAAAGAATGGCTCCAAAAAGAACAATCAATAGGGCCTCTTCTTCTAGATCAGCAGCCCCTGATTATGACACTGTAAGGTTTGCCAACAAGGCAGCCCAAGAATGTTATGAAAAATTAAGCGGCCGCCCCTTAATTCCAGAGAGGCATGGAATTCAAACGAGCACCCTACAATGATGCCTATGAGCCGATTAGAGAAATGATTGTCAACAGAAACTTGGAGGAATATGCTACTACCAATATTCCGCTTTCCAAAATCCCAGTGGTGTGTGAATTCTACGCCAACTTCCCGGAGCTGGTAGAGAATAGGTGCTTTGTTCGAGGGAGGTGGGTGCCTGTCACAGCAGAGAACATAAATGCAGTCTGTGGTGTTCCTAATGTAATGATTGAAGATGGTGAGGAAGAAGATCAGTATACCACTTGGAGCAAGTCCAACAAAATTGATCGGGTTAAGGTGGCAGACACTTTGAGTGCTTGAGGGACAAGAGTGACATATAGTATTTTTAATGAGCCACGATCGATGCTTCGTGCTCAATTCAACAGGGTGGCTCGGGCATGGATATACTTTGTGAGTTCCAGAATTATACCCTCCACACATCTTTCCAAAGTAATAACGGACCGGCTCAAGTTGATGTATGACTTAATGAAAGGGTTCACTATAGATGTGGGTCGAGCGATTTTGGAAAGCATGGAGCATACTTGTCGCCTTACGACCACAGGTGGACTAGGACATGGGTCATTGATCACCAAGTTATGTGCTGAATATGGAGCGACATTCAATGCTAGTGATGCGCCGGGCAGGATACAAAGTGTCATCACCCGAGTTCAAGTAAATGGCTACCCAGACCCAATTCCAGTGGTCTATGTTCGAGCACCGGATGCAGAAGAGGGTGTCCAATAACCACCCAGACGGCGCCAAAGAGTAATAGAGGAGGAACTTGAGACAGCTGCCTACAATGAGCCAGGGGAGAGTATCCATCCACTTCTGTTAGAAATTGAGCCTCCATTATTACAGTTGGATCAGCTGCTCCAAAATCAAGAGCACATGATGCAGGAGCACCACTACGTGAGACAGCAAGGAGAGTACATCATCCAAACTCAGCGGGAGCGCGACCATCACCAGTATCAATGGGAGCAACAACAGTACATTTATGAGTACTAGCGCGTCAATGAACTAAACTCCATGTTCAACCATTGGTCACTACAAGTCCCACCGCCTGAGCCCCACTTTGGATTACCACCACAGTATCCGCATTTTGAGCCACAAAATCCACCGCCACGACCACCGTTTTGAGTCGCCTATGTTTTTGTAAGTTTCCTCACCTGTGCTTTACTTTTCACATTGGGGACAATGTGTTGTATAAGTTTGGGGGGAATTTTTATTTTTTGTCTAGTTGTGTCTTTTTAATTATTTATTTAGTGTCCGTGTCTGTGTTTTAGTATTAAGTGTCAATGAATCAACTTGAAAATAGATAGCCAATGAGAATGAGTGGATACATGTAGTAACATTAGATGAAATCTATAGTCATGAAATGCATAAATCTGTGTGCCTGAGTTAAGATAGCCTTTGTATTTGCTTTTGATTATTGATAATAATGAAGAACTTAGTCATGACTATCCGACTCTCTTGTGTTCAATTTATTGGTTTATGCATAAATGAATTTGGGTTTGAGGAAAGAAGGTGGTAGATTCTAGAACTTGTTTGCTACTTGAGGCGAAATCCTAGATAATGCATGCTTAGGAAAATGATTTAGACCTTCTTTGGACCGTTTGAACCTTTCAAGCCACCCTTGATTACATTAATCCCTAGTCACCTCTTTTGAGCCTAATAAAACCTTTCTTTGTTGATAAACACCCATCAATAAGCCTACTTGAAACGCTTTACTATTCTTTCACTCCCTTAAATTACCATAAGTATAGAAATTTACAAGTTGAGAGAATTGAATTCTAATAAAAAGATTGAAGATTGAGTTTCTGTCAAAAAGAAGTGTAAAAGATTGAGAAGTAAATGATAAGAAAAAGAAAAAAAATAGATATATAAATCAACCACACACCCCTTGTACATACAATGAAAAACAAGTTTGGGGGTGTTATAGTTCAAAAAAAATATAGAATGAAAACTTCTCAATCCAGAAAAGAAGTGAAAATGGGGGAATTGGATGCACTATAATGAAAATCAAGTTGTGTTTGGTTGGTTCTATGCTTATGGTAATTTTGAGCCTAAATGTCTTTTTATCTGCCCAATTCCTAAGCCTAACGATACAACCCATGAAAGTCCTATTGATTTTTAAGCATGTGTTATCTACATTAGTGGAGAGTTAGTAAGTCAGCAAGCTATAGAATTTTGGCTTGATGGACTGTTGGAAAGAATTTACTTGTGCATAGACTGTATTGAATGCTTGTTTGAGTTGATAGTCATGTTTAAGTAATCATATGCCTTAATAACCTCAAGCAAGTTTAATGGTTATATGACTTGGAATTCTAGAAGCAACTTATGGCTAGAAAGTTTTTGAGAATGAGATTGCATGTGTTCATGGTCTTCGAGGCAGAATATTGTGATTGACTTGATTCATGTTTAAAGTCTTTGTGTCTTTTTATTTTTAGAGAGTCTATAGTTCTTTACTCGAGGACGAGTAAAGTTTAAGTTTGAGGGTGTTTGTTAAGTTCATTTTAGGACTTTTTAGAGTCTGTTTTAGGAGTCTTTTACGTATCTTTTTTGTGTTTTTAATATGAGCGACTTAGGTGGGAACTGGCGAAATTACCATGAAATAGCGGATTTGAGGGATGTAAATGCGCAACCAAGCCCCGAACAATCTAGCTAAAGAGTCATGAAGAGCATGAAAAGAATCTGGAAAAATCTGAGAGAAAAGCAGAAGGCACCGCGGTGCATGACCAAGAGGGACCGCGGTGCTGATGAACCGCTGCCGAAAACTATTGAATCGAGGCGTAAAAATTCCAATAACCGCGATCTAGGTATGAAGCACCGTGACGCAATATTTCCAGTAGCCTACCAGTGTTTTCGGCTGAATTAGCACCGCGGTGCCGACGCAAATTTCTAAGAAAATGCCGACTTTTTATAAGGGTAAAAGGGTCCGAAGAAAGGTTTTTCTCAGATATAAATACCCTAAACTCTATCATTGTTGGATCATACATTGGAGAGGCAAGAATTGGAGCAAACACAAGATTGAAGACAACTTTGTTCAAGTGCTTTTTCTTCTCTTTTATTTTAATTTCAGTTTATGTTGGATTTTGTATTAGTTCTTAGCATGACAATGTCTAGGAGCTAATCTCTTCATTATGGTTTTCCGTCGAATCTCTTGAAACTCTTTCATACAGTTAATGTATAGTTATTGATTTCTTCTTCAGCATATTAAGATTTATTCAATATTGTTTTGATTGCTTGGTAATTAACTGATCATTAATTGTCATAACTTATATGATTTCGAATCGAGATCCGAGAGGGAAGATTTGAATATGCTATAGTTGTTTAGACATAGGTTAAAATCGTGGACGAAAGTACCCCGATACTTGTGTAGTATTTAAGGTTATTGTTCTTAATCCTCATGTGTGGTAAAATTTACCATAGAAATATAGAAGGTTTCTGCACAAGGTTGAGTTTCTATATGTCTTAACCGGAATATAGAACATATTAGTTAACCTACTATCTTAATAAGAAGAGGAATAATTAGCATTGCATTAACACGTGAAAGAGTGGATAGTTGAGGAGATTGGAAGCCCTATTTCCATCATAACTGTTTTTTAATCAAAGTATTATCAAGCTTAGTTTATTTTCTGCACTTGTTTAATATTAATTCTTAGTTCATAAACCAAACAAAAGAACGTTAGCCAAATAGATACTATAGATTAGATAATCGGTACTTGACAAATCAATCTTTGTGGACGATAACTCGGTCTTACAGACTTTATTACTTGAATGATATGTACACTTGAGTAAGCATCAAGAAATATCGCAACAAGTTTTTGGCACCAACTCCCATATCTTGTTATCAATAAGAGCATTATATTCGTCGGTCATAACAATTTTCCAATTCGGTCATTTAAAGCAGAAACAAGATTACGGGGTAGGGGTGATTTAAGAACATTATAATTTAAATTAAAATATCTTTTCGGTTTAAATATACCCTGTTGGCTACGAATTACTGGTCTATGACTCGAGGGATAATTGGGCGGATTTTGGAAAATATCGAGACATGTGACGGACTGGCCAACAGACAGTGAGTCTGTTGGCCCACGGTAACTTGTAGAACCCGAGACTGGAACAGTTTCGGTATTGAGCTGGGTAACTGGCCTAGTCACTGGACTGTGAATAGTGGATGGCGATGGAACTGGAGACCCAACGGGCAGTGGCCCGCTGGTGGATTTGGATGCGGGACATGTCCGAGAAATGATGAATAATATACGGGGAGACACCGTCATCTAAAAAATTATACGAACTAGGCACGAGACTACTCACTTTAGCAAATGGAAATTGAGATTCATCAAAAATAACATGGCGACTAACGATGATTTTATTATACGATAAATCAAAGCATTTGTAACCACGATGATTATACGGATAACCCAAAAACACAAAAGGGGTAGACCGAGTCTGAAGTTTGTTAATTGTGGTGGACGGAAAGAGTGGATAACAATAGCACCCAAAGTGTTACACCCCGTAGTGCAGGTCATGTTTTTGAGAACATACGAAAGGAATTGAGACTTAAATTTTAGAATGATGGGTTGACGGAATGTTTCGGACGGGTTGTTAGTCAACTTTGAGGCGGTTTATGTCCCGTTACATTGAGATTTCCTAGGTGTTTCAAAGGCCTAGTACGTAGTTCGTTGAGTCTAGTTTCCAACGCAACCAACCGTTCATCGATAGGACATCGGAGTAGAAGGT
This sequence comes from Przewalskia tangutica, assembly GCA_029844215.1. Taxonomy (NCBI): domain Eukaryota; kingdom Viridiplantae; phylum Streptophyta; class Magnoliopsida; order Solanales; family Solanaceae; genus Przewalskia; species Przewalskia tangutica. Next base: position 7,327,632 of record CM056718.1, on the reverse strand, counting down.
TATGGGAGTTACAAGTTCGGTCTTGTGATCGGCGTAAAAAGCAACATCGGTCGAGCCACTGGCGCCGGCGGATCTGAGGCAGCGGCGCGGATGATCTGGAAAATCGCTGAAGTTGCAGCGTCGCGACGCCGGAAAGCGGCGCGGCAGGAAGTTCGGAAGTTCGCGAGGTTTAGTGGCGCCAGGCGAGTTTCTGAATAACTGAAAAATCGAACTGTTTTTAAAAAAAGAGGCCATGGGTGGGTGACAAGTGTCCCCCCCATCTGATTTTGTGCATGTATCTATTATTGACCAAGTCTTGAAGACTTGGTCATTCTTCAAAGCTTCTTCTCTCTAAAAATCTCTTCCTTCTCTCTAAAATTCCTCTCCCTTCTCTCTAGAAATTCAAGAAGAAACCAAAGCCTAGAGAAAATTTCAGAAAATGTGGCAAGAAGGAAACATGTTGACAAACTTGTAGGAGGTTTGTGGAGGTGATTGTGAAAGGAAGGCAAGTGGAATTTGTTGGACTAATTTGGGTAAGCTCTAAGGTAACAATCCTTTCTCTTGTGCTAGTAAATTGTGTTGCATGTGTGGAAGAAAGGACTTATAGTTGTCAATATTGCCTTTAGATGTATTGCATGTAAGAATTGGATAAGAATTTGGATTAAAAAGGAATTGGATAAGATTTTATGTTGTTATACCTCCAAATTGCCAAATTGGACCTTGTAGTTTGTATTAGTTGTTATGTATTGTGGGACAGAATTTTACACGTCCAAGTTAGGCGTGTAATCCCCTTTGTGTTGATTGGATTGTTGAGCCTTAAAGGTGTCGTGTTTGGTTATTGAATTCGGCCTTGAAAAAGGTGGCAAAGTATGTAGAAACAAAGGAAGTGATGTCCAATTTTCCGTAGGAATAAAGGACGTTTCTATTAGAATGTTCTACGTTGAAGATAGAGGCTAATAGACGTATTATGGTCATTATAGGTTAAACATACTACGTGCGGTATATTGGACTTGCAAGTGGATTGACCCGAAGAGGTATGTGGAACTTTCCTATCTCTTGAGCATGAATAGTTGCACTTATGTAGTCTGATGAGCGTCTGAGGTTTTGATATCCCTTATTTGTTTTAAGGATGGCCAATTTTGGTGAGTAAGGGGATTAACTCATTACTTTAAAAAGTATAAAAGATGTCTTAAGTTTTCAAAGTTAAGGGACTTGAAGTGTTTTAAGTATATGATACTTGTTTCGTTTTAAAAGTATAAGTCCCTTGGATATACGGAAATGTATTTGACTAATGTATAAAGTTGATATAACGACTTTATGGGAAGTGGTTATATTAGCTTTATGGAAGGTTAATAAAGAAAGATTTACTCTAAGTAAAATAAGCACGGATAAATGATTTGAATTTGTGAAAGGCAAATTGATTTTAAGACATTAATTGCCTAAGGTTTTAAAAGAAATGAAGTCACTTGATTTAGAAGCCTATTATATTTCTAAAAGGAAATGTGACTTGTCTCGAAAAGTAGTCGTGACTTGATACTACAGTTACTAGTATCTTGGAAATTTTATATAGAAATGAGACTTTTCTTAAAAGGTTAGAGGTACGTGGTACTTGGGTTGAATTCCCGGATTGTATCTTAAATGACATGTTAGTGCCTTAAGTAAACTAAAATGAGATGATATATTAATAATGTTAATAAGAAGTTAGGGGATTTTCTTAACTTGCTTATGTTATGATAAGCCGGTAGCGCTTATGTTATGTATGATAGTCAGTTGTGCTAGGTTACGTATTATTATTATTATTACGGGGTAGACCCCGGGTTACTACTTATGCCATGGATTTTCTACCCATGATGCGAGTGCGGCGCTTGTACTCATGCGGGCCCACTGGGTCCATGCGGGTGAAATAATCCCATGCGAGGCGGATGACCTCATGCGGGTCCACAGGACCTATGCAGGTGAAATAGTCCCAGGAGTAGGATTGCTTAATGATACTACGGGCGAGGGACCCTGTTTTGATCATGAGCCTTCTATTTTATGCAGTAAAGTTTATACTTGTTACTCTCATTGTTAGTAAGGCACAGTGTAATGTAATTTGATTTTCATCCATGACTCCAGCTTATTTTATACTTATGATATTATTACAGATTTCCAGTTTTACATACTTGGTACATATTATTATGCGACCCCTTCGCCGAGTGCGTTAAATGCCGCAGGTAGAGGTAAGCAGGTGGTAGATCCTCATTCTTAGGATCTTTGTTCAGGTGTCAGAAGCTCCATTTCTCCGGAGGCTTGACTTTTGGTACGGTTCTTCCTGATGTTGTAGATATTATGTACATTCAGGGGTATGACGGGGCCCTGTCCCGTCATAGCCCCGTCATAGTGGTTACACACTCTTAGAGGCTTGTAGTCCTGTTATAGATTGGGTTGTTAAGGATGTAACTGTTCAGTTTTGTTATATTTATGTTTACGGAAAGGTAGCCATTTGGGGTTAGCCTGTTTCATATTTTATATGGTTTCTTGTTTGTGAGTTTATTTTCGCTAGTTTTCTCTGATGTTGTATCACAAGGGTGCCCGGGGTAAGACACCAGTCACGGGTCCGAGGTCGGGTCGTGACAAAAGTGGTATCAGAGCAGTTAATCCTCCGAAAGGGTCTACAGGCCGTATCTAGTAGAGTCTTGATTATCGTTGTGTTGTGCACCACATCTATAATCAGGAGACTACAGGATATTTAAGATTGGTTTCCATTATTTCACTCTAAGATCGTGCAATAGAGTTGTGTTATAGGTTGAAATCCCTCTGACATATTTTTATGTATCAGTTATGCCTCCACGCAAGCAACCGGCCCGAGAAGGGCAAAGCGGTGAGAGCTGCTAGTAGAGCCTTGAGAGGGTTCTGAGGCCTGAGCCCGTCTTTACGAGGATGTTTGGACGGCGAGTTCCACGACGCGTCGCCAACCCAGCGAGTTCGGCGGCGGCGGCTAGTGAGACCACGGTACACGAGCCTCGATTACGATGCAGGCGAGTATATGGGCTACAAGAGATGTCCCGATTATTGGCGGGATCGTGGCTAGGCGGGAGGGCGAGCGGAGACGGCGGTTCCGGTTGTACCGTAGTTCACCCGAATCGATAGCTCGAGACTTGGGACTTTTGAGTTGCGGCCACCGATTTCTATGGGTCGAGGCACGAGGATGATCCTCGAGAATTTATCAAGCGATTCTGACGGATCATGAGAGTGATCAAGGCCTCGTAGACAGAGTCGGTAGTAGTGGGTTCGCGTCATTTGCGTGATCTGCGATTGGTAGTTTGATTCATGGAAGCGTCGGGAGAGCATGCGCTACTGGTGGTTAGGGCGAGTTCTCGAGGCGTTTCTTAGCCATTTCTTGCCTCGCGGTGAGAGAGCTCGGGCGATAGATTTACGGCGTTGAGATAGAGTGGGCGGGCGGTCGAATACAACGTAGAGTTTGACTCGTTGGCTCGGTATGTACCGCTTTAGTGGCGGACATGGAGGGCGAGTGCCGCTATGTCACGAGGCTCGATGATTACTTAGCGAGTTGCACGGAGTAGCTCTTGTGGGCATGGACATTGCCGCGTGCGAGCTTATGCGCAGGTGTGAGGAGCGTGGGGCGGCAGTTGATAGATATCGCGAGAAGAGGCGGGGCAGCGAGGTCCTCTGGTAGTTTTGAGGTAGACAACCTCGGCAGACGGTTGCACCTCGGTGGTCGAGCGCTCCTCCGCGTCTTTCGGGCGTCCACGGTATTCGAGGCGGGGCGGGCTCGAGCCGGGTTCCCGAGGAACGAGTTTGATCGAGCGAGGCCACCTATGCCTCGGTGTGGTCGATGTGGTGATTACCATCGTAGGGTGTCGTGTGTCTCGAGGAGCTTGTTACTCTTGTGGCGGCAGGCCATTTGAAGAGATTGCCCGACCCGAGCGGCGAGTGTTATGGTTCGGCCGAAGTCGATTCTTTGGATCTTCGTCTTGGTGGTCGAGCGCCCGAGGCGGGGTGTTCACGGACCAGCGGCGCGGCGGGTCGTGGTGGGGTCCCGATTCAGCGGTCCTCGAAATCGCATTTATGCTATGTCGGTGTCGAGGACCGAGGCGTCACGGATGTCGTCACGGTACATTATTGGTTTCATGTTGTGATGTATATGCTTTGATAGATCCGAGTTCTACCTTGTCCTATATATCTCCTCATATTGCGGTAGAATAGGGATAGAGCCCGAGTCCATAAAACCTTTTGAGGTGGCTACGCCGATGGTGATTCGGTGGTAGGCGGCGGGTATATAAGGCTTGCCCGGTGACTATATCTGATCGTCGGACTCTGGCCGACTTGATAGAGTTGGATATGAAGGACTTGATGTGATTATGGGTATGGATTGGCTGGCGTCTTGCTATGCCAATGTGGGTATGAGAGAGATTAAATGCGGTTCGGTTTCTGGTGGCCAGGTTGCTCAGTGGAAGGGAATCTGCGTCGTAGGGTAGGTTTATTTCTTACCTCAAGGCTAGGAAGATGGTGCGGAAGGGTATATCTACCATATGGTTCGGGTATTAAATCGAGGTCGAGATATCGGACCTTGATCGATTCGGTTGTTAGAGAGTTTCCAGACGTATTCCCAGACGAGTTTCCGGGTATCCCTCCTGAGAGGAAAATTGAGTTTTGCATTGATATGTCGCCAGACACTCGACCGGTATCTATTCCACCATACAGGATGACACATACCGAGTTGAGGGAATTGAAAGACCAGCTGAAAGATTTGCTGGAAAAAGGCTTTATCAGGCCTAGTGTCTCTCCCTGGGGAGCGCCAGTTTTATTTGTAAAGAAGAAGGATGGGACGCTGCGTATGTGTGTTGATTCTGAGCGGTGAATAAAGTAACTATCAATATGAGATACCCTCCCGGGATTGATGATTTGTTTGACGATTGCGAGGCGAGGTGTTTTCCAAGATAGACTGCGATGCAGTTATCATCAGTGCGAGTTAGAGAGCAGATATCCCAAAGACTACATTCGAACCGGTATGGGCACTATGAGTTCGAGGATGATGTCTTTCCGGGTTGACAACGCCAAGCGATATTCATGGATTTGATGAACCGGGTGTTCAAGCCATTCTTGGATATGTTCGTTATAGTATTCATTGATGATATCCTGGTTTATTCGCGCACAGAGCAGGAGCATGCAGATCATTTGAGGGCGGTATTGGGAGTCCTCAGGGACCGGCAGTTGTATGCCAAGTTCTCAAAATGCGAGTTTTGGTTGGCTTCAGTAGCTTTCTTAGGGCATGTTATCGGGGCCGATGGTATTCGGGTTGATACAGCGAAGATTGAGGCAGTCAAGACTTGGCCTAGACCCACTACACCAACGGAGGTGCGTAGCTTTTTGGGCCTTGCGGGTTATTATCGGAGATTTATGGAGAAGTTTGCTTCCGTTTCAGCACCTTTGACTAGGCTGACTCAGAAATCAGCTATGTTCCGGTGGACGGATGCTTGTGAGGAGAGTTTCCAGTTACTGAAGGAGAAATTGACGACCGCCCTAGTTCTTACTCTTCCAGAGGGTTTAGAAGGATATGTGGTTTATTGTGATGCATCGAGTGTCGGGCTCGGGTGCGTGCTGATGCAGCACAGTAAAGTTATAGCTTACGCATCTCGACAGCTTAGGAAGCATGAGAAGAATTACCCCACACATGACTTAGAGTTGGCAGCAGTGATTCATGCCTTGAAGATCTGGAGACATTATTTATATGGAGTTCATGTGGATATTTACACAGACCACAAGAGTCTCCAGTATATCTTCAGCTAGAGGGAGCTGAACTTGCGGCAGAGACGGTGGTTGGAGCTACTTAAGGATTATGATGTCGATATCCTATACCACCCAGAGAAGGCCAATGTAGTTGCAGATGCCCTTAGTCGCAGATCGATGGGTAGTCTGTCAGGTGTGCAGCTAGATAAGAGTGCATGGTCCGTGAGTTACATCAGCTAGCGAGCCTTGGGGTTCGTTTGGTTGGTTCTGATAGTAATGGAGTTCGGGTTCGAGAGGTCGCCGAGTCTTCCATCGTCGAGGAGGTGAAGAGGCGACAGTATGAGGATCCGATTATGGTGCGGTATTGAGATACAACTCTTCAGGAGGAGAATAGTCTATTTGGGGTAGCACTTGATGGGGTGCTAAGATTTGAGGGCAGGTTATGTGTACCCGATGTAGCAGGACTTCGTCAGCAGATTCTGAGGGAGGCACATCTATTCATCCGGGGTCGACCAGGATGTACCATGACCTCAGGTGTATATATTGGTGGGATGGCCTGAAGAGGGACGTTGCGGAGTTTGTGGCGCAGTGTCCGAATTGTCAGCAGGTCAAGGTGGAGCACCAGAAGCCTGGTGGGTCATTGCAGATGATAGAGATTTCGACATGGAAGTGGAAGGTGATCAATATGGACTTTATTACAGGGTTACCTCACACTCAGAGGAAGCATGATTCCATCTGGGTTATTGTCGACAGGCTGACGAAATCAGCCCACTTTCTTCCGAGCGGGGCGACTTTTGGTAGAGGATTATGCTAGATTGTATATCAGAGATTGTGAGGCCGCACGGAGTTCCTATATCGATTATTTGACGGAGCCGGTTCGACTAACTTCGGAGGTCTTTCCGAGAAGGATTAGGGATCTTGGTGAGTCTCGATCGCGTTTCATCCTCGGGCCAAGCGGACGGTAGAAGTACTATCCGACAACGAGGATATCTTTGCGGGCTTGTGTTATTGATTTCGTGGTATGGGAGGATCATTTACCTCTTGTGGAGTTTGCGTATAACAATAGCTACCATTCTAAGTATCGGATGGCGCCTATGAGGCCTTATACGAGGAAGTGCGGTCACCGATAAATTTGGTTTGAGGTGGGAGAAGTTCGATTAGTCGGGCGGACTTGATTCAATGAGCGATGGATAAGGTGAAGCTTATCCGAGAGCGGTTATTGTCATTTCGAGTCGGCGAAGTCGTATGCAGATCATCGGCGTCGGCACTTGGAGTTTGAGGTAGATGATTGGGTTTTCCTGAAGGTATCACCCATGAAGGGCGTGATGAGATTTGGAAAGAAGGGAAAACTTAGCCCAAGGTACATTGGGCCTTATCAGATTGTCCGTAGGGTAGGCAAGGTTTCTTATGATTTGGATCTGCCGTCCGATCTCGAGGCAGTACATCCAGTTTTTCATGTGTCTATGTTGCGGAAGTGTATTGTAGATCCATCTAGAGTGCACCCGATTTGTGATGTTCAGGTGACAGAGGGGTTATCATATGAGGAGAGTCTCATAGCGATACTCGATCGTCAGGTTAGGCGACTACGGACAAAGGATGTGGCTTAGTCAGTCTTATGTGAGCGAGAACAAGGAGGAAATGACATGGGAAGAAGAGGAGGACATGATGAAGAAGTATCCTCACTTGTTCCCTACACCTCCAGGTAACCCACTTTCCTGATTGTTAGTTTTTAAATTTAGCAATTATGCTTAAGTATTGTTGTGGCCATGTGGAGCGTCTTTATTTGCAAGAAGGATAGTTAAGAGGGTCTATGTCGATATTGTGATTTGAGTAAGCCTAGAAGGAACATTCGGGATGAATGTTTCTAAAGGGGGGGAGAATGTTACACCCCGTAGTTCAGGTCATGTTTTTGAGAACATACGAAAGGAATTGAGACTTAAATTTTAGAATGATGGGTTGACGGAATGTTTTGGACGGGTTGTTAGTCAACTTTGAGGCGGTTTATGTCCCGTTACATAGAGAGTTCCTAGGTGTTTCAAAGGCCTAGTACGTAGTTCGTTGAGTCTAGTTTTCAACGCAACCAACCGTTCATCGATAGGACATCGGAGTAGAAGGTTATGGGAGTTACAAGTTCAGTGCGCAGTCGTGAAGAAAAACAACATCGGTCAGGGGCCACAGCGCCGCGGCGCCGGATGCAGGGCCGCGGCGACGGATGATCTGGAAAATCGCTGAATTTGCAGCGCCGCGGCGCCGGAAGTTCCGAAAGTTCGCAGAGGTTTCAGCGTCGCGGCGCCGGCTTCAGGGCCGCGGCGCCGAGACGGGTTTTCTGTGAATCTGGGAAAAATCAGAACTATTTTTTAAAAATAAGAGGCCATGGGTGGGTGACAAGTGTCCGCCCCCATCTGATTTTGTGCATGTCCTATTTATTGACCAAGTCTTCAAGACTTGGTCATTCTTCAAAGCTTCTTCTTCTCTCTAAAAATCTCTTCCTTCTCTCTAAAATTCCTCTCCATTCTCTCTAAAATTCTTCTCCCTTCTCTCTAGAAATTCAAGAAGAAACCAAAGCCTAGAGAAAATTTCAGAAAAGGTGGCAAGAAGGAAACATGTTGACAAGCTTGTAGGAGGTTTGTGGAGGTGATTGTGGAAGGAAGGCAAGTGGAATTTGTTGGACTAATTTGGGTAAGCTCTAAGGTAACAATCCTTTCTCTTGTGCTAGTAAATTGTGTTGCATGTGTGGAAGAAGGGACTTATAGTTGTCAATATTGCCTTTAGATGTATTGCATGTAAGAATTGGATAAGAATTTGGATTAAAAAGGAATTGGATAAGATTTTATGTTGTTATACCTCCAAATTGCCAAATTGGACCTTGTAGTTTGTATTAGTTGTTATGTATTGTGGGACAGAATTTTACACGTCCAAGTTAGGCGTGTAATCCCCTTTGTGTTGATTGGATTGTTGAGCCTTAAAGGTGGCGTGTTTGGTTATTGAATTCGGCCTTGAAAAAGGTGACAAAGTATGTAGAAACAAAGGAAGTGATGTTCAATTTTCCGTAGGAATAAGGGACGTTTCTAATAGAATGTTCTACGTTGAAGATAGAGGCTAATGGACGTATTATGGTCATTATAGGTTAAACATACTACGTGCGGTATATTGGACTTGCAAGTGGATTGACCCGAAGAGGTATGTGGAACTTTCCTATCTCTTGAGCATGAATAGTTGCACTTATGTAGTGCGGTGAGCGTCTGAGTTTTGATATCCCTTATTTGTTTTAAGGATGGCCAATTTTGGTGAGTAAGGGGATTAACTCATTTCTTTAAAAAGTATTAAGGATGTCTTAAGTTTTCAAAGTTAAGGGACTTGAAGTGTTTTAAGTATATGATACTTGTTTCGTTTTAAAAGTATAAGTCCCTTGGATATAGGGAAATGTATTTGACTAACGTATAAAGTTGATATAACGACTTTATGGGAAGTGGTTATATTAGCTTTATGGAAGGTTAATAAAGAAAGATTTACTCTAAGTAAAATAAGCACGGATAAATGATTTGAATTTGTGAAAGGAAAATTGATTTTAAGGCATTAATTGCCTAAGGTTTTAAAAGAAATGAAGTCACTTGATTTAGAAGCCTATTATATTTCTAAAAGGAAATGTGACTTGTCTCGAAAAGTAGTCGTGACTTGATACTACGGTTACTAGTATCTTGGAAGTTTTATATAGAAAGTAGTCTTTTCTTAAAAGGTTATAGGTACGTGGTACTTGGGTTGAATTCCCGGATTTTATCTTAAATGACATGTTAGTGCCTTAAGTAAACTAAAATGAGAGGATATATTAATAATGTTAATAAGAAGTTAGGGGATTTTCTTAACTTGCTTATGTTATGATAAGCCGGTAGCGCTTATGTTATGTATGATAGCCGGTTGTGCTAGGTTACGTATTATTATTATTATTACGGGGTAGACCCCGAGTTACTACTTATGCCATGGATTTGCTACCCATGATGCGAGTGCGGCGCTTGTACTCATGCGGGCCCACTGGGTCCATGCGGGTGAAATAGTCTCATGCGGGTGAAATAGTCCCATGCGAGGCGGATGACCTCATGCGGGTCCACAGGACCTATGCGGGTGAAATAGTCCCAGGAGTAGGATTGCTTAATGATACTACGGGCGATGGACCCTGTTTTGATCATGAGCCTCCTATTTTATGCAGTAGAGTTTATACTTGTTACTCTCATTGTTAGTAAGACACAGTGTAATGTAATTTGATTTTCATCCATGACTTCAGCTTATTTTATACTTATGATATTATTACAGTATTTTCAGTTTTACATACTTGGTACATATTGTGTCGACCCCTTCGCCGGTCTGCGTTAAATCTGCGCGGTGGTAGATCCTCATTCTTAGGATCTTTGCTCAGGTGTCAGAAGCTCCATTTCTCCGGAGGCTTGACTTTTGGTACGGTTCTCCCTGATGTTGTAGATATTATGTACATTCAGGGGTATGACGGGGTCCTGTCCCGTCATAGTGGTTACACACTCTTAGAGGCTTGTAGTCCTGTTATAGATTGGGTTGTTAAGGATGTAACTGTTCAGTTTTGTTATATTTATGTTTACGGAAAGGTAGTCATTTGGGGTTAGCCTGTTTCATATTTTATATGGTTTCTTGTTTGTGAGTTTATTTCCGCTAGTTTTCTCTGATGTTGTATCACAAGGGTGCCCGGGGTAAGGCACCAGTCACGGGTCCGAGGTCGGGTCGTGACACAAAGACCCTAAGATGGGAATATGAAGAAGTCTTATTATATAAAATATGAAGAGGGGAGGAATACATCAAGCCTTTGATAGGAAGTATGTTAAGGAGATATGTAACCATTTGTAGAGCATGATGCCGAAATGAAGGGGGTACGGAAGCACAAATCAATAAAGTTTGGATAATGTTATTAATGGTACGAATTTTGCGTTCGACTTTCCCATTTTGTGAAGACGTATGAGGATAAGAAAAATGAAAATTAATCCCATTATTAGCACAAAACTCCCGAAACACCCCATTATCATATTTTTTGCCATTATCACATTGATTATTTTTTATTTTCCATTTGAATTGGGTCCTAATGAATGCTTTAAATTTGAGAAAAGTGGAAAAATTAAGATTTTTTCGCGATCGAAAAAGTCCATAAAAAATTAGAATAATCATCCTGAAATAGAATATAATAACGATGACCCAAAGAACTGAGAACATGAGATGTCCATAAATCGCTATGAATAATATCAAATGATAATTAGAGTCTACAAATGACAATTTAACAATTTTTCCTAAAGAACATGATTGACAATTCAGAGTACTACACGTACCCTTATAAGAAATACAATTGCTTTTATCTAAGAAAGACAAAATAAACGACTCCGGATGACCTAGACGAGCATGCCACAAGGAAGGAGCAAGGGCTGCAAAAGTTGATGGCAAGGCTTGACTCGAGGACCATAACTTGGCATGATATGATAAAGATCTCCCTTACTATCACACCTTATGAGAGGAATCACCATATTGAAATACTTCACAAAAAACCCAAACGGATCAAATTCAACAGAAACTGAATTATCAGTGGTGAATTTACGGACATACACAAAATTTTTAATCAATTTAGGGGGCGTGAAGGGTATTTTTCAAGATAAGAGGTGGATATGGGGAGTCAAAGTTTTATGACCATAACCACGAATCGAAATAAAATTACCATTATTAATAATTATGCCACGACTGTTGCTCAAATTGGAATAAGACGAGAGAGTACCTTGATCAGACGTCATGTGAGATGTTGCACCGGTGTTCATGTATCAATTTTCGTCTGACGGATTTAATCCAAGAGTGTGCATTGCAGCCTCAATGTTGGTCGGGTAGGGCCCGATGCATGATGGGCCTGAGGAGGCCGGGGTCCAAGTACACCGGCTTGCTTCCTCGTCCTAGAACTGGGGCGGAATCCACTGGGCCAGAATGTATTGGTCGAGAAAATTATTGGGCAGCCCAGTTTCCAAGTACTACATATCTTTGGGTGTAGTAGCTGTTGAGCTCATCGCCTGTGCCCAGCTGCCAGGGCCACGGGGTGACGATGGGACGGTGGCCCACGCACAGGCAGGGCCAGCGCCATTATTTTGGCCACCGCCACCACTGCCGGAACCGCCGCATTTGCCCCCACAGTTTTTTTCATTATTTTTCTGAGTATTCTTGCCGCCACTATGAGCACGGTTTTGACCTGAATTATCAACAAAATCTGAAAAATTTGTGGAGGACGTCATCATGACCACCGGACTAGCATCGGTAGCCACCTTTTTGGCCAAGCCGGTTTCTTCGAGCGTAGGCATAGAACGAGCTTAATAAAATAGCAGAAGAGGACTGCTTTGACGAAGAAGTGTGCCAACACCACTATAGGCCTCATATAGACCTGCAACCATTTGTAGGACCAAACAATCATTCAAAACGGACGCGCCAATGTTGCGGAGTTGGTCCGCCAATTCCTTCAACCTTTTGCAATAAGCTGAAACGTTTGGGAAATCTTTCATGTTGACGTGGGAGAATTTTTGCTCAAGAGTAACGACTCTAGAATTTTGATTATCTTGGAATATATCACGTATTCTATCCCAAGTAGTTTTCATCATAGCGTCAGGCTCAATAATCGTTTGTAAGAGGTCGGTAGAAATAGTTGAGTAAATCCACTGAAGAACATTAGCATCAAGGGTTGTCCATAAGTTAGGATCATCCTCGAGTTTCAGAACCTTCGTATCTGTAGGAGCCATGGAGATAATATGATGGAGGACTTGATGAAAACGTGCATGAACTTTGAACAGTTCAGCCTATGTCGCGTATTGGACGTTTTCTATTTCAAGAATGATAGGGACGTGATTCTTGATGTTAGAAACAGTAAGGACAGCGTGAAATGTGTTCTTAGTTATAATAGCAACGCAAGACGTGATGTTGGGATTGGGAAGAAAAAATTAGGAAGAGAGGATGGACCGTCGGGCACGAAATCCGAGAAAAAGAGGCTCGGAATTCAAGGCAAGTCGACGGAATTTGGAGAGAGGATTTTAAGACCTAGACTCCTGATACCATGAAAGAAATAATCCCTTGATTATTCTCATTAATGAAAGAGTATATATACAATTTACAATTTTTCATAATAGAAAATCTATTCCTATTCTAATCTCAAAACCCTATTCTAGTAGTACAAGAATCCTATAATTATGGTAAGTGTACAATACTAATTAATGTAATATTTACACTACAACATTACCTAAAATCAGTCCAAACCGTGGGCTGAATATACACACTGCCGAGACCATATATACAAAAGCCGAGACTAAATATACATAGAATATACACGTGTGTATCGTGTATACCTTATGTGTATTTAACAAAAATACTACGCACTACTAACGTTAACATGTTATACCAAGCTAATTAAATATATTGATAGTATAAAAATTCTTCACAGTAACTTAGTTCTTTTTTTATAGCAAGGTATACAAAACCGTGTACCTCAAGATCCATAGTAGGTGAGAGCTTCACATACACACTCTTCATTTCCTTCTTTCTTCCACTTCTTTAAATTCTGAAACAAGGAACACTTCCTCTTCTATCTCTCATCAAGAAACCCTCAAAACCTAAACTTTTAGCTAAGGTTCAGTTTAGCACAAATATTATACAAATCCCATAATTCCATTTCCTCTAGACATGCAACCAAATTAAAAAAAATATATATTTCTTGCAACACATAGCAAACAACAAACTTTATTAGGTATCTAGGTTTTCCTCTTTTTTGGAAACTTGTTTAGGTTTTCTATTTTCAGATACTTCACAAATCCCTTTTTTTACCAACTTTTTCTAAACGGTTACTCTTTTGGTTTTCTTACTAGTGTATTATCTATATTTAGGGTTTCCTTTTAGAAACAAACAATATAAATAAGTAAATTGAGAATAGGATTTGAAAAAGAAATGGAAGATCAAGTGAAAGAAGATACTCATGAGCTACCACCAGGGTTCAGATTTCATCCAACAGATGAAGAGCTTATAACATATTATCTAGTGAACAAGATTAATGATGCTAATTTTACTGGAAGGGCTATTTCTGATGTTGATCTAAACAAATCTGAGCCATGGGATCTTCCAGGTATGTGTTGAAACCAAAAATATTGTATGTATATTTAGTTCTAGATTATATTTTATTTTTTTTCTTGCATTTAGCAATGAAATATAGGGCTGGTTACTAGCTAGCTAGTCCATATAGGTGTAGAGCACCTCGGTCAGAGGCAAATCTAGAAGTTGAATTTTATGGGGTTGAATTCGAAGTTCAACCACATCGCATGTAAATTACGGGTTCAAAATATATTATTCCTACTTATTTAGTGGACTTTCTAAACACGTTTACAAGATCTAAAGAAAAGTTATTGAGTTCAGATGAAATCATATCTTATTTACTAGATCCGTCCCTACATATATTCAATTGAACTTGCTTCGCCATAAAATTATGCTAGCATGTAGTGAATCATTGAATCTCCGTGATGTAAGAAAAACTTCTAGAGTAGTGTTAAAGATTGCTCAAAATTTGTTTTAAGTTGTATGTTTATATCTTTGTGAGAAATTTCTGGAAAAGTGATGCATGAACATAAGAGAACAAGTTTTGGATCTTTCCCTCTACTTTACAGTTTCTGTTTTTATTTTCATTTTGGAAATATAACAAGCAGGATACAAGTATACTTTTTCATTATTTTATCATATTGTGCTATTTTATTTAACTTTTATCACGTCCTCTAAACAAACGTTACTCTTTTATTGTGCAACTCATGAGAGCAACATGAATACCTTCATCAAAAGGTGGTTTCTTCTTCAAATTAAACCAAAGTTTAGTTAACAGAAAATACTTATACTACCGAGTGAGCTTACTTGATAAGTTAAGCAAATTAAAAATCTTATATCAAGGTCTAATAAGATATTGCATACGTTAGACATCTGATGTTTTATTTGTTGGATTTAGCAATGTATGAGCAAACAATGAGTCTAATATTGTTCAGAAGGATAATTTTTCAAGGGCCATATTCGTGCAATTTTTAAAATTAGGACAAAATTTAAATGGTGGCCTAAGAAAGAGACATTTGCGTAAATCAATCTTATCCTACTTAGATCAAATAGCCCATGCCATGTTCTTAAAAAAACAAATCCTAATCTTTATTTTTTTAGAAAATTTAGCTAATAGTTACTGTATAATTTGTGTATAATCAGTTTTGTATACATTATACGTCAATTACACAATTCTTAAATCACTTAGTATACACTTGTTATGTATGGAGTAGACACGTGTACTGACTATAGAGTTATTGCTATGGCTAACACCGTAAACTTCCCTAAAAACTACATGTAACGATAGATTATGAAAATAATCTAATTTTTAGCTCTGATACCATGAAGGAAATATTTTTCGTAATCATTTTATTTCATTATTGTAATATTATATACATCTTTACAAAACTTAAGTTAGGCTACAATTATGGTAGAATATACTAAGAATATTTACACACTAAATATAAAATATTTACTTTGATTAAGGAAATAATCAAATCTATCAATAATTGTCAGTTGATGGGGAGGAGAGAAAAAACACATGCATGGAGATTCCGTCTGTCGGAATTTTGAGAATTTATGAAAGGACATTTAAGGCTAAGGTTAAGAAGTAAAGGAAATCCATTACTGAGAAAATGATGATCTCGTCGTGCTTGTTGGGAGAGAAAGTTTTCAGACCATCTTTTCCAATCAAATAGCAAACGATCACTCAGTAATGAACACTAACTAAATGCGACAGGAAATGGATACATATGTCTTAAGGGGAATCAAAAATAATAAATTAGACTTGTAATGTGAAAAATAAACTAGGTAACACGCTATAACATGTTAAAATACTGACAATAATCAAGTGTATAAATTATATACTCCGAAATAAATTAAAATCGATTATTTTTAACTCTATATTTTTCATGTGGAAATGACAGGGAAGGCAAAAATGGGAGGAAAAGAATGGTATTTTTTCAGCCTTCGTGATAGAAAGTACCCAACAGGAGTAAGAACAAATCGAGCAACAAATAGTGGATACTGGAAAACTACTGGAAAAGACAAGGAGATTTTCAATAGCAAAACTACAGAATTGGTTGGCATGAAAAAAACATTGGTTTTCTATAAAGGGAGAGCTCCTAGAGGAGAAAAAAGTAATTGGGTGATGCATGAATATAGGGTTCGATCCAAATCTTCTAATAGAACAACCAAGGTATGCATGTCAATATATTCTCTTATCCCTCTTGTATTAGTTTCGAGTTTAATTTTTATGCACAGACACAGATATAAAAGATATTTTATACAATTAAACTAGTTCCACATTACTTATAATAAATTCTCTTTGATGGAGATCTAGTAGTATAAAGATTAGTATATAAAACTTAAACTCTTTCTATTTCTCTATTTTGCAGCAAGATGAGTGGGTGGTTTGTCGAATTTTCCAAAAGAGTGCAGGATTGAAGAAATACCCTATTAATAATCATTCAAGGGCAACATTAAATCCCTACTCTCTCAACATCACTCAAAATGCATCAATGTCCGCACAAATGATGCAACTACCTCATGATCATCAAGGGTTCCAATTTCCAACAGGAAGAAGTAATTACATGATCAACCATGCAGAAATTCAAGAACTCAACAATAGGATTTTTCAAAGTGGTTCATCAAATATGAACAACTTCCCAATACAATCCCAAATGAGTTACAACATAGGAGACAGTAGTAGTGGTGGTGGTGGAGGCGGAGATAATAATTACTTCACTATTTCAGGCTTAAACTTGAATCTTGGTGGCGCTGCCACGTCGTCTCAGACTGTTTTAAGGCCAATGCCACCACCACAAGTTATGAATCAACAAGAAGTGGCTTCTTCTATGATGGTTAATTGTGCGATTACAAGTGAGGCAGATTATGGAGGTGAAATGAATAATGGTAGTGTCATGGCCATGGACCATTGTGCTGATTTAGAAAACTATTGGGCTACTTATTGATCTGAAGTTTAAAGTTCAAATTATGAATATTCAGACCATTGTCTAATTTTGAGAAAGTGGTCAACTTCTAAATTTAAGGCCACAAAAGTAGACACTTGGTGTAAACAAGGTGGATTTTGATTAAGATAGAAGATTCTAAAAGAGGATTATAGCTTAGCCAAGTTGTAGTGTTAAATTATGTTTAAGTTTGGCATTAGTGTAATAAACTATTTTCTTCTACTAATTAGGAAACAAAGTTATTATGTTTAATTTATTGAGTGTTATGGCAAACATCAGAAACATAGTTATAGTTCTTATCAAGTGAAATTGTCTCGACAAACTACTACAACAAGTGAAATTACATATGTGTGGACCTTGACTTATAGCTTGATATCCATCTGATGAAAGAAAGATAAAATTAAATACTAATAGTAGTGTCGAGACGTAAATTGAAGAACTATAACTAACCGTTCATTATATATTAATATTCTAATACCGTACATTATATAATAATACAGTCCAGTCCATTACAATACAGTACAGTCCATGCAAAATTATACAATCCAAACAATACAGTCCATGCAAAATTATACAATCCAGTGCGATGTATCAAACGAGCCCTAGAGTTTCTTTTTCTGACTAATTTAAGATATGTAGCTGACAAAAGATTTTAAGAATTTGTCCAATACTTAACTTGTACCCAAAAAAAAAAAGTAAACCTTGACTTATGCACCTCTCTCTAGCAAAAAAAAGACACAAAATCTGGACAACTCAATTATAACATTAGAGAAGTAAAACCTAAATTCAAATATCTCTAACCATGAAACTCCTTACTGACACACAATATCCAATAAATTAGACATCTTTGATATGTTAATCATTAATCAAACTATACGACATATAACAACCCTAATTAACTGATTAATGTCAAGCATTTTTTTTGGTCTAAGGACAGCTCACCCTAAATGCCTAAGTGTCTGTTTGGTATGATTTTTTTAAAAGCCAAAAGTGCTTTTGGAGAGTTAAAAACACTTTTGGCCTTTAACTGAAGTATTTGGTTGTAGAATCCAAAAGTGCTTTTGGAACGCTCAAAATTTGGGCTTCTTGAGTAGAACTTATTTTGGCCTTCTACTTTTTTATTTTTTTTATACAAAAATATTTTTTTTATTGACAACCAAACACCTAACCACTTTTCTCCTAAAAGCTCTACTTGAAAAACTATACTCCTAAAAGGTCTTTTTAATAAACTGTACCAAACGGGCTAAGTGTGACAGAGGTCTTGTAAGCAATGCACATATTTTTTTACCACTCTACTTTAGTTTATTAGTCAACTTCGTTCTCCATTAGCGAAAATAGTCAAATATACCTCTCGTATTACAAGTTGGGGCCAAATATACTCCTACCATTAGAAAAGTATTCAAAAATCCCTATTTAAAAAATATTTTGGAAAATTGAATTTTTTTAATTAAAACATCTGGATTTTTTTTAATCTAGAAAGCTGTAAAGTATTTTTTTTAAAAATAAAATATCCTAAAAAAATTTTTTTAATCTGAATTAATTTGAAAAAACTGATTTTTTTTTAAAAATCCAGATTTTTAATAAAAAATTCAATTTTCCCTAATATTTTTTTTTAAAAACGAGTTTTATAAAATCAAGAAAATTTTATATTTTTAATAAAAGCCATTTTTACAGATTTATTTTAATTAGAAAAATCAATTTTTCAGATTATTTTTAAAAAAATTATCACGTAGGCACCACATAGAAAAAGTTAAATGCTACATGTCACCCAAATTATACACATATTATATAGGGAAATACACACTAATACACCCCATTTCGGACAGTTCGGGACACACTGCCCACCCGGCCTCGCCACTCCTGCCCTTCCTCCTCTTCCCGACAGTCCTGCAACACACACCCCTCCCATACCGCGTCCCGAGACACGCTCTCGGACTATGGAAACTCGTGCCTTGTACGATCATAATTGAAAATCCGCAATGATTGACGAATATAATGCTCTTATTGATAATAAGATGTGAGACCTAGTACCTCGTCCACATGATGCTAACATTATTCGTTCTATTTAAATTTTTAGACATAAAAAGAAATCTGATGGTTCTTTTGAAAGGTACAATGCTCGTCTTGTAGGTGATGGCAGGTCTCAATATGTAGGAATGGACTGTGATGAAACATTCTGCTCGGTCCTAAAGCCTGAAACCATCCGGACCGTCCTCAACATTACTTTATCCAAGTCTTGGCCCATTCATTATCTTGATGTCAAGAATGTCTTCTTATATGGAATCTTCATGAAATAGTATATATGCATCAGCCTATGAGTTTCAGGAATTCTATTCATCCGGATTATGTGTGTTTGTTGCGAAAATCGCTCTATGAACTGAAACAGGCTCCTCGAGCATGGTACCATCGTTTCGCCGATTATGTCTCCTTTGTCATTTTTTTTTATTTTTTTACACAGCAGATCCGATCATTCTCTGTTTATCTACAACAAGGGTACATACATGACTTACCTATTATTATATGTTGATGATATCATCATCACCACATCATCTGATGCTCTCCGCATGTCTATTATGTCTCTCATTTCCTCTAAGTTTGTTATGAAGGATCTGAGGCCCCTGAGTTATTTCTTGGCATCTCTGTCACTCGACATTCTGGCAGCCTATTTTTATCTCAGAAGAAGTACGCCGAAGATATCTTTGACCGTGCAGGCATGACATCTTGCAAATCATTCCACACGTCAATAGACAACAATTCCAAGCTCAACGCTGATTCCGGCCCCCCATATTCAGACCCGACTCACTATCGTAGCTTGGTTGGGGCCCTGCAGTACCTCACATTCACGAGACATGAAATATCCAAAGTCGTGCAACAAATCTGCCTACACATGCACAATCCGACGGAAGCACACATGCATGCCCTAAAACTTATTTTACGATACGTCCAAGGTACACTTCACTTCAGATTACATCTATACGGTTCCTCGCTCACTGGTCTCACTACTTATTCTGATGCTGACTGGGGCAGATGTCCTGACACCCGATGCTCCACATTTGGTTACTACGTTTTCCTTTGAGATAACCTATTGTCTTGGTCTTCCAAAAGGCAACCTACATTATCCTGATCCAGTGCCGAAACAGAGTACAAATGTGTCATCAACGTCGTCTCTGAGTCTTGTTGAATCAGTAACCTTCTACTTGAGCTTCACTGCACGATTCAAAAGGCAACACTGGTCTACTGTGATAATATTAGTGCGATATATATTTCCAGGAATCCCGTCCAACATCAGCGCACTAAACACATTGA
Source organism: Przewalskia tangutica (assembly GCA_029844215.1). Taxonomy (NCBI): domain Eukaryota; kingdom Viridiplantae; phylum Streptophyta; class Magnoliopsida; order Solanales; family Solanaceae; genus Przewalskia; species Przewalskia tangutica. The sequence continues at coordinate 7,307,551 of CM056718.1, read as the reverse complement.
GATGAACATTCATTTCGTTCGCAAAAAAGTGACTCGTGGTCAAGTTCGTGTCCTTCATGTTCCTTCCAGATATCAGATTGCCGACATATTCACCACAGGACTTCCGCGCATACTATTTGATGATTTTCGAGTCAGTCTCAGTGTTTGTGAACCTCCCGCTTCGACTCCGGGACTGTAATAGAATATGTTCTTTCATTAATTGTATATCTCTTATTTTAAGTAGAATTGTATTACTATTGTAATTAAGTTTCCTATTTTAGAATAGAATTATATTTTCTATTGTAATTAGGTTGATTAGTTACCTAATTTAAATATTATTGTACTACTATATATATTATACATTATTGATGAATACAATCAACGAGAATATATTCCTTTCGGTACCTTTGAATGCAAGTTATTCTCAAATGCAGAAATTGTTTACAAGAATCCAGCTGAAAATTTTGTTGCAAAATCCTAGTAAATTATAGTAGTATGTCTGTAGCCCAAATCAACATCTAACTTGACGTCTCTTTTTCTTTCATTTTCTTCCTGTAGTGGTAATTCTTTTTAGAAAAAAATTTAAATGTGATTCAGCGATAAAATGGATTTCACAACATTGAAAAAGTAGTATCTTTTGCTATAAGTTAGTTTTGTTTATTTAATGAAACACCTGACTGACTTGCACTTTCTTCCTCTGCATCTTCATCCTTTACCTTTACCTTTACCAGCTTCTCTCTCACTTCCTCTTTGATAGCATTAAACCTCTCCCTTTAGCTGCTGTTTTTTTCCCCATTATTTGGGTGAACAAATAATGAGGCTTACAACATACTCAGTGTAATGAGGTTTAGAGCCCGTTTGGTACAACTTATTAAAAAGAGCTTATAGAAGTAGAATTTTTAGGAATAGAGTTTTTATCAAAAAGTTGTTAAGTGTTTGGTTGTCAATAAAAAAAGTGTTTTTGACTTAAAAATGAAAAAAGACAAAAGAGATTTTGACTCAACTTCCAAAAACCCAAAATTTGAGCTTCCGAAAATAGAGGCCAAAAGTGTTTTTGGAAGCCAATAGCACTTTTTCGATTTTCAACCAAACACTCCAATTTTTGACCAAAAGCTCAACCAAACGGGCATTTAGAACCCGTTTGGTACAACTTATTAAAAAAAACTTTTAGAAGTAGAGTTTTTTATCAGAAAATGATCAGGTGTTTGGTTGTCAATAAAAAAAATGCTTTTGTATAAAAGACAAAAAAATTATAAGTCAAAATTACCTCTACTCAAGAAGCCCAAATTTTGGGCTTCTTCCAAAAAATGCTTTTGAAATCCAAAAGCACATTTGGATTTGTTAATCAAACACTCCAATTAAATGCCAAAAGTGCTTTTGGCTTTCCAAAAACACTTCTACCCTTTGGAAAAACCCAATCAAATAGACACTTAATGAGTTAATGAGTTGACAAATTTTTGGTGTAATTGACCCACAAAGAGGTGATGTGAAATTGAACACACTTGATCAAAGTTGAGTGACTTTTTCATGTGACATAAAAGAAAAGTGACTTTATAGCACTAGAGAAATGGTTGGATGACCACCTGCAAAAGTAATAGGAAGCCATGTATAACCATTTAGAACAAGCTTTAGGAATTTGCATGCAATATTAAAAATCCTACTGTATAAAATATGGGAATGGGATACAGATCCAATCCAGAAATTGCAATAGGGTGTACAGTGTACTATCAGATCTGTCGATTTCTGCTCGACTTTAGCTATGATTACCAACCTTATAAGACGGCAAACAAACTGGTCTACTTGATTTCAGTATTACAAGGTGTTGAAGATGGCTCATCAGCATTGTTTCAAGTGCTGATTTCCTCAGATAACAATGCAATACTTCATAAAGCAAAAGTCCGTCCAATTTTGTAATGCTAACTGACAAGTTGGGAGTTAAATTCAGGTGCAAGAAGAATCAACATCAGAGTAAATCCAACACAAAGAAATTACCAAGTTAGAACACTTAACAACCAGATAGATGACAATTGCGCACACACCTCAAGATTCAGATGGTGAAGACAGGTCATGCCTATGATTCTCTAATTTTAAAGTCATCAACCTCAATTAAGTTTGGAAGACTCTTGAAAATATATTAATGTCGGATATGCAACCAAAAAGAACTAGCTTATTCTATCTCAATTAAAAAACATAAAACAGTAGATAGTTGTGTATAAGATAGATCAAGAAACAAAGTAACCAAAATCTGGAACCTCAGAGATAAGTGTATGTGGTAACTATCACATCAATGTATCATCTGGGAACACTAGAAATCACAAAAACTGCATAAGACGTCCAACAACCATAAGAACCAGACTAAAAAATAGCAGGAGTTCAATCCCGCTAATCCCTTTTTTTCACCTCATAAGAATTCACTGATCTTAAGCAGCAATAGATGGCTTAGAAGCAGCAGAGAGTCTTTTTTCACCTCTAAATCTTAAGCAGCAATAGATGGCTTAGAAGCAGCAGAGAGTCTAGACCTCTTCTTAGCCAAACTCTCACTACGCCTTTCTCTTTGTTCCTTCAACCTACTAGCAAGAAGCTTCTGATAATCAGCTGCCTCTGACTTGGCCTTGGCAATTCTCTTCTTCTTGTCGGCAATTCTTGCTCTCTTTCTTTGCAAAGTCAAGGGTGTCACTAACCTCTGAATCTTAGGGGCTTTGCTTGCATTTTTCCCTGTCCGCACAGAACATAACATCATAACCACATTTAGCAAAGTTTTAAGATTTTCACATCAGAAAGCACAAATGGACAAACTTAAATAAAAAGTAATGATATAGTAGCTATGGGAGTAACAACTAACCAGTTTTGGTAGTGAAATTTCTGCGGTAAGTGTTGACATACTTTCTGACATCATCTTCCTTGGATAGATTGAAGAGCTTTCTGATCTTAGAAGCCCTTTTGGGTCCTCTCATCCTTGGTTTTTCAGTGTCGGTCAGTCCAGGCAGGTCATTCTCCCCCTTTTTAACAATAACCAAGTTCAAAACAGAGAGATCAGGGCTGACAATGCATCCACGGACAGACTTCCTTCTGCGTTCTCCATTTCTCCTTCCATAACCCCGGAAGCAAGGAGTACCTTACTCATGTGTAAACATTAAGACACTGAAAATACCAGCTTACTTTCTACAAATGTCTTAAATTAACAGCTTTTGATGAAAAAAACAATTTAGGTGTGCCCATCAAATCTAATTATAAACATACCTCTGTAGAGCAAAAGGCGAACACGGCCAGGAGTTAACACTCCCTGTTTCATTGGGAAACCTTGCTTGTCACATCCTCCCATTATCTTGAACATGTAACCCTTGAACTCCTGTCAATTAAACACAACTTTGAAAAACAAAATTGATGGAAATAGCATATTTCCAACCAAAATCCACAGCCCACAGAGTAACGAGAACAGAAACCTACCTCACCCAAAGCATCTCCACTAACCTCCTGGGAGATTCTTTTGTCGAAGAAAGCTCGGCTGCATTTCAAGAATTCAGCTTAGATATTGCTATTTCAAAGTATCTTATGAATATACAAATGTGGATAAACAATACTAGACATGCAAGCTCCAAAAAAATACAAAGACTGATACATAAATCAATCACTTGACAGCTATCAAGCTAAGTAAAACAATTATAACTACAACTACCTACTACTAAGGCTCAATCCCAAACTAGTTATGGTCGATAATGGATCCTCTATCTGTTATTTCCAATCTATCTAGGTTCATTTCATTTGAATACTCAATAATTTGTCTTAAAAGACAAATTTTTGAACGGGCTTAAAGGATAGATTAAGGGTTCTATTAAACTAAACTCTCTAAATCGCACACTAATCCCTCCAGTTTAACCGCAAGCTCCACAAACATCCAAAAGCAACATAACTGGTATTAACAAAAGCAAACAGAGGTTTCACTAATCACAGTAAATAGGAACAACGATTTTCCAACATAGCAGACGATGATAATACAAATCAACCAATCAATAAAACCAAACTCTCTAAATTGCACACTAATCCCTCCACGCTTAATTGTAAACTCCACCAACATTCAAAAGCAACATAGCTGGTATTAACAAAGCAAACAGAGGTTTCACCAATCATAGTAAATAGGAACAACAATTTTCCGACATTGCAGACGACAATAATACGAATCAACCAATCACTGAAACTACCCTCAATTCCAAACTAGTTAGGTTGATAATATTGTTACACTATAAAACATTGAAATCATTGTGACCATACTAATAATCTACAAATATTCCGCTCCATTTAGGTCAATTTCCTTTTACGATCTCACCCTTGCACTAACACTTTCTTCATCAACGATCTCACACTTGCACTAACATACAATCACAATTACTAATTCTGTTTCTATAGTAAAGTATGCAAAACTGAAATTTTTTTAAAAAAAACACAACATTAGAACATTATATTGTCATACAATTTCCGGCCATCTCTACCTACGAAGGTGAAGGTGAGGTCTGTGTACATTCTACACTACCCAGACCCCACATTGTGGGATTTCACTGGGTACGTTGTTGTTGTACAGTTTCCGATCATCATATTAATACACTATAAACATTGAAAGCATTGTAACCATATTAATAAACTACTAACATTCAACAATAACTAATTTATTACGATCTCACACCAACACTTTTTCCATCAAGGATCTCACATTTACATGAACATACAATCACAATAGAATTAATAGCACTTTTGGTCCTTCAATTATTAATTAGTTCTAATGTTGGTGCTTGTGATAATTGATTAAGCATATTTACCATTCAATCAAATAAAAGTGCACTTTTTATCCCTAATTTGTGAGTATTTACCATGATTATTAGTCTTTCCACCACGTGATTGCCCATGTGTTTTGTTAAGCTTGTAGTGTCTCTCAGTTACTCAATATTAGACTGTAATATAATTCTAAAAATAGTTCAAATCTCTTACATAAAAGAAGTAAAAATGCTCATTTCAATTAATTGAAGGTTAAATGAGCTCCCTCATATATTACAAGGACCAAAATCAAAATATACATATAATTTAGGAAACCAAAATAACATTACAATCACGGGATAACTAGTTATAACATGATAACCAAACATGGGATAAACACATCTCAAATTTAATCCCGGGATTAATTATCTCTTACCCTCATACCAAACGAGCCCTTACTCTGTTACTCCATATTTGACAGTGGTATAATTCTAAAAATAGTTTAATTTTTTTAAATAGACAGTAAAAACACACATTTCAATTAATTGAAGGCTAAATGTGCTCACTCATATATTACAAGGACCAAAATAAAAATATTCATATAATTTAAGGACCAGTATTATCCAATCACAATAACTTCTGATTTATTCAGTTTCTATAGTAAAATATAGCAAAGTTGAAATTAAAAATAAAACAAAACATTATATTCTCTTACAGTTTCTGATCATCGTCGATTTCGAGCTTTTTCTGGCATCCAGTGGTTGGATTTGCAATGTTGAACTGAACAAAAAAAATTAATTGTTTATTATACTAACAAAACATATAATGAAGGAAATAATTGTTGTTTATTTATCAACCTTCATCTTTGGTTGAAGATCATCAAGTGTTCAAATATACTCACTTGGCCTCTATTTGCGATTAGGGTTTTCAGTATGGTTATTTCTAGATATATATATATAAGGTTGCTCAACTTGGGCTTTAAGTATTAATGGGCTTATGTTTTGGGCTATTGAGATAGCCCTCCCTTTTTAAGTGTCTTATTTATATTTTTTTATTTTTAAAAAAATGAGAATTTATTTCTATAATTAATAAATTTTGATAGTTTAAGATCACAAAATTTAAATGATAATAGATCTTTGATTAAAGATCATAAAATTAAAAAAAAACTTATTTTTAAATTTTGTGTGTAGTTAAATTAAGACAATTAAATTGAGACCGACGATTATAAATTATCATAATTTAAAAGGCATATCTTGTCAAACAAAAACTCAAAGAAAGGTAACACACGGCAGTTATAAGTTTTTCTTCTTTCTCAACAAAAAAAACAAAGGATTTCCCATTCTCACGTTTCACTCTCCTCGGTATCTGACAAAGGTTCGTGCTTCTACTTATTTTTTATATTTATTTTCCTGTTTTTCCTTTTCTTTTCTTGTGAATTATGATATGAAATTACTTTGTTTTGTGAAAAGGTTGAATATTGATATTTTTGGGAGAAAGAATTGAAATTTTTAGCCGATAAATTATACTCCCTCCGTTCCAAAATAAGTAAATGTTTTTAGCTTGAACACACCCTTTAAGAAATTGCTCGCTCCTAGAAAATTATGAGTGTTTTTACTAATTTACCCCTAATTAAATGACTAGAAAAAAAAGTTACTTAGTGATCTTGTATAAATAAGAGTAATTTTGAAAAAATGTGATTAATTTTATTCTTGAAATCTTAAAGCACCACTTATTTTGAAACGAAAGGAATATTAAGGCATGTTTTTGGTTAGTTTAAGTTGGGAAAAATCCATAGCCTTATGAGCTTATAGTTTAGTGGAGGACATGGTTTTTAGCTGTGTGTCTATGCCATTGATGACGATTGTGCAATTTGAACACCCTTTTGTTGTTATGCTATATAAGGAGTGTTGTATGGTAGATGATCGAGTTTGTTCTTGACATACTATGGGGGGTGAAAGTGAAACCTAGGAATATTTTAGTACGAACTAGAGCTTTATGGGCACTATAGCGAAAGGGCAGCCCGGTGCACTAAGCTCCCGCCGCTATGTGCGGCGGCCGGGGAAGGGTCGGACCCCAAGCATCTATTGTATGCAGCCTTACCCTCTATTTCTGCAAGAAGTTATTTCCACGGCGTGATAGTTCTATACCTATTTACAAGAATTTTGATTGACTTTGTATTAGAGCTGGCAAAATAGTTAAAAAAGAAGAAGTAACCATCCAATCTGACCCATTAGACATGGGTTAGATGGATCGATGTCCATATTATCCACTAAAAATAGATATCGAGATGGATAATATAAATATCCATATTATCAATACCCATTTAATTGCTTGTTATTTTTCATGAGTACTTGCTTTCTAGGAGTTTAAGCTTATTTGGCTTTTAGCTTGTGTTCTCACCTGATTATTTCTGAAAGCATGGATAATATGAATATTCAATATTCATATTATCTGTCGGTTAACCCTTTTTTTATCTGTGTTAATATGGGTGGATCGAATATTTTATCTGTTTTTGTTTAACCCATTTTCAACCCGCCCATATCTGATTCACCCGCTTGTTTGCTGCTCCTATGTCTTGCAGTGGCGGATATACCCTCCAGAAAGGGGTGTCATATGATACAGCATCACAGAACATTTTTCTTATATATGTGTAAATATATATTTTTTATTAAAATGTCATGAAAATAATATAAAGTAAATATCATTTTGAAACAGGAAGTAAAATCTTAATGGAATGCACATCTCTCCTTGAGATTAACCTTGGCTTTAAATTAGAATCTGATTTGTCTCCGTACAAAGTTTAGATTCAGTGGTAATTTTCCCCCTCATATGCATCTATATCTGCTATGTCTACTTTCTCGTAGTGCCCAAGTTGAACTTTCTATTGTCTTATTAAGAGAGCGGGATGGATAGAGAAAGGAAAACGTGAGCAAATGTGGTTTTCTGTGGGCATTTGAGATGGAGTTGGCCATCCTCTAAGTTCATTCCCTAATTTAATGGTAATTTTATTAAAAATGTGGAAATTGGTAATGGCGAAATTTAGTTGCTTCACTGATAATTAACTGTACGTTTTCAGGAATAGCAGTCATACCGAAAAAATATTGGATAATTTTTTCTGTGTATGTACAAGCTTCACTGATTATCAAATACTCATGACTCAATTAATTGAATGAAATCATAGTCTGATAGTGGATCCTACCATCCTTCCCTTGGTAGTAACACTTATAGTGCACCAAAGGCGAGAAAGGTTTTCCATGGTACCGTCTTGCATGTACAGTTATTATCCTGTATGAATTGTATATTGAATCTCTCTTCCTTTTGGACTTCAGGATTCTAGTAGGAGTTCAATCTCAGGGAGACTCAGAATTCTTGCAAAGAGATGGCGTTAACTGCCAGTACCACCTTGAGTGTAGCTTCTTTGCCAATAGGTATGTGGTTGTATATTCCCAATGAGTTCTTTTTAGGGATAGTTAGCTTTTAGGACCAGTCTAGAAAATAATAATCGGCAAATGTACTAGTATATGTTTTTTATATTAAGAATATAATAGACATAATCAGTGTATACGTTTTGTATAATTGGGCTAGCTCCCGTAATTAATTTTGACCGACAGGCCAAAATGAAAAAATATATTTTTAATTGGTATATCTGCATCTCTTTTGAAGGGATGTCAGAATTACTTTTTGCCTTGTCATTAGGATCACATGGTGAAACTGTCATATTATTGATCCTGTTTAACATTATAGATCAGCATCTCTTTCTGTTAGCTCACTGAGAAACCTTTGCCACATAAGATGTAAGAATATCTGAATAGCAAATGTTGTGCAAGTGTCATAGGAGTTAAGACAATCACGTTAAGTAGTGATCCTCTTGTAATGTTGTAGTTGCTGTCCTGCTTATATTATTACACTGTTTAGCTTTCTCTTTGTCTCTATATGAAAAAAACATCATTTTGGCACTAACCCACTCACAGCCAAATATATAGTACTCATGACAACAACAATAACACTGCTTAATATCAAGCAAGTTGGGGTCGGATATATGAATCCACATTATTACCCATGTCGCTCCACCCAGGCTCATGTCAAATACCCCCTCTGTCCCATTTTAAGTGTCTTAGTTTGACTTGGCGCGGAGTTTAAGAAATAAAGAAAGTCTTTTGAATCTTGTGGTCTTAAATTAAAGTTGTGTGTAGTCCTTAAATTTGCCATGTAGGATGTCGAATTGGAAAACTTACTAAATGTTGAAAGAGTTGTTCTTTTTGGACATACCAAAAAGGACAGTTAAATTGGGACAGATGGAGTATATAATACCTTCATACTGCAAATCAGTAGAAGTGAAATTTTGGTTTATGATTTATCATCTAGCTTGCTTGAATATGGTTATTTTAACTCATTAGATTTAAAAGATAATGAAGAAAGTTCTCTTTGATTTTCTAGTTAACTTGATGTGATTGTTTTTTCGAAGTAATCTAATTGAACGTTTACATTTAAGATGTGACAACAGTGTCATCAAGACATTTGATACTTTAAAATCCCATGTTGGCAAAATCCTTTTGAAGATTTGCTGCTCATCCTGTAAGTCGTGCTATCTAAGTTGTTAATCGTTGAATATTTTTGTCACTGTGAGAGCAGGGGATCAATGCCGAAAGCAATATAAGCCAATAGTATCAGTTCCAGCTGGCGTCCATCCGCTTGGCATGCGGTCACAATTCACTAACAATAGAAGACGCTCGAGATGTGCTGTTCAAGCAAAGTGTGCTTTAATAATATGTTCTGCTGCTCTGGTATCAATCCCTTGAGTACTTGTTTTTGTGTAATTGCTCCCAAGTGCCTTGTTTACCTAATTAGTCGCCTCCAGCGATTCTAGTGGGTCAATCGTACTTGTCATGTCTTTTTATTAATTTTGTACAACTTTTGCTATGACAAGCTTCGGAGCTTCAGAATGCTACTGCAAATAGCTGTTTATGGCAAAAGTTATCACATTAGACTCTGTCTCTTGTCTCTGTATACGTAGTTCCGCATGCCATGCAGGTGCTGCAGTCAGCATATTGAGAATCAACTGCATCTACTAAAACAAGTACCCTGAAATCTTTATCAGCTTCTCTATTTGCTAGTTATTATTTGTAGAGATTTTTGTGGGGGATTTTTTCATTTTTGGCCCGTTGTCCAAAATTAGTTACGGGCGCTAGCCGAAATATAATAAACCTATACTCTGATATGTATATTATATGTATATTTATATTTAATTTACAAAACCTATACATTAGCCGACTATTTAAAATTAGATCACCGTAAGGCATTGGGTTGTAATTGTCTTTTTTCTTTTGAGAAGGTAACATGTGGACTTGTGAAGATATATGTTTGTTTATTACTTGAAAGTGGTTATCTAATTCATTTCAAGTTAGAGGCAAGACGATCCGAAATAGGAACTGATTAGTAAATGTACGTTGATGTTCTTGATGTTGTTGTTGCTTTTGCTGCTACTACTACTACTACTAGTCTATTACTATACTACTACTTATACTACCTGCATTCAGCATTTGGTTTCCCGTTTCCTGCATCATTCAAGTAAACTATACTGCTATTAGCATTTCTGTTTGACCCGTTGTTCTTGCATTGAGGCAGAATGCTAGATGTGCTGAAGGCCAGACACAAACGGTTACTCGGGAATCATCAACCATTACGGTTGCACCCGTTCAAGGTAATCTTTTTCATGCTCTTAATAGCAACAGGTAGAACAAATGAATGGAAAATAAAACAATTTGTATTTTGCAACTTAGTTGTTTTCACTGCTATACTTCTGTTTAGTAGCGTCTGCCCTCAGTCCTGCCCCTGTAAAAATTAACCAATGATTTTCATTAAGGTTTATTAACAACAAATTAACAGCTACTTTTGCACTTTATAAAGGACCAGTGTAAAGTATCATTTGAATGCTGATATACGTCTGGCCTGCATGCAGGAAAGGAGAAATCTCCTGAACTGGATGATGGTGGGAGTGGGTTTCCCCCTCGTGATGATGATGGAGGCGGAGGTGGAGGTGGGGGTGGTGGAGGCCATTGGAAAGGTGGGTTCTTCTTTTTCGGGTTTCTTGCTTTCCTAGGCTTCTTGAAGGACCAGGAGGAGGAAGGACCCTACCGGGACCAACGGAGAAGATGAAGAAAACCAGAATACTGATATAATATATATAGAAATAAAAAAAAAATGGAAGTCCGGGATTTGCAACTGATCTACTCATTATTCTCCAGTCATGGCTTCGAGCAACCAGTAGAGAGACGATAATCTTCTATTGGTTATGTATTTCAGTGTAGCATTACTTATATAGCCTGGATGGTTGATAAGTTGCTATCATAGCCTCAAGTTGTTCTAGTGGTATAATGTATAGTTTTTCATAAATACAAGTTAGACAGGGTTCAAATCTCACGTCTTCCCATCTCTTTTATGTAGAGATAATGTTTATTGGCCATTTTTCAACCGTCTCTAAAAGTATTTAGTGTTCAGGAATTTCAATTTCTACAAGTGAAATTCCATGATAGAGTCCAAAAGTTGCTATTTACGAATTTTACATAATTCCTTCTGCTCCCTCTTGTTTCCAGGTACCGTCTTTGCCAAATAATCATCACTAGAAATATTTTAGGAAAAAAATAATTTTCACAGATAATTAAGGTGTTTAGAGTGTATTTATAATTGAGAAAAATAGAGAGAAAGTTGAGCTTTTTGATCAACAATGTAGAACAAAATCATGAGAAATCGAGTTTAAATTTAAATAAAATTATAAATGTTAGGCGATTTTTTTAAGCGGGAATAAATTTCGAGTCTACCAAACAACAACAACATACTCAGTGAAATCTCACAATATGGGGTCTGGAGAGAGTATAGTGTACACATACCTTAACTCTACCATGATAGGTAGAACGACTGTGAGACTCTCGGCTCAAGACAAAGCACAAACACAAGCAAAGTAATACAAACAAAGCGACTAAATCATGATAGAGACTTCTGAAAAAGAACCAATAACTAGTGTAGGTAAATAAGACAACAAAATACACATCACAACATAAATCAAATGACAGTGGACTATAAAGCAACATTGTACCCTAATATGAAATTCTGAGACTACTGTTATCGAAAATAAACATTGAGATTCAACATCACATGAAACTGCAAATGATAGTATTATTTTGCGACCCAAGCTTAGGAATTCTTTATAATCAATGGTCATCATTGTAAACACATAAATTTTATTGAGTTAAATTCATACACGAAATTTTTTTGGGTTAAATTCATACACGATCAAATTACTTCCATATTCGCTCAGGTAATTCTTTTGAACTCAGCCTTCGAATCCTGATTTGCTGGTTGTATCAGCTTTGCGCGGCCTCACGAAAAATCTTGTATCTTGACCAAGGAATATCGGAATCAGAATCACAGTAAACGGCTTGCGACGCTGGAAAATTGACTCAAAGAACTACGTCATACAAAAAAATCAGAATCAGATAACTTCTAAATTTGCTCAGGTAATTTTTCGATGTTCAACTTATGAATTTTGATACCTTGTTTACATTAGTTTTGCGCAACTTCACGAATTTTATCTTCTTCTTTAATCCCTTTTGTAGTTTTTCGAACGCAACATATACAGTTTTAATTTTTGGCAAATAAGATGAACTCTCGTGAGTGCAATAGTCACATCCTTACATGTATCTGAAGGACCAGCGAAATCTACATGCTACAGTCCTTGTTTTGGGGGTCCATACTCCAGTGATTGGCGTTTTCCCACTTGATACAGAGCTACATGTCACATCCCTTCATCTTGCAATGGTCGACAACGTAATAATTGACGTTCTCAACACGACGGTTCTTGTCCGAAATCATCTACTCATGATAAGGAATGAGTTGTTGCTTGCCCTAAAGGTCTTGCCTTTAGGGCAAGCAACAACTGATTCCTTATATGATTTCGGCACAAGAACCATCGTGTTGAAAACCTTGCTTGAGAACGTCAATTGCTACTTTGTCGACCATTGCAAGATGAAGGGATGTGACATGCCCCAAGACAAGGACTGCAGCATGCGGATTTCGCTGGTCGTTCATTATCTGAAGGTAAGGATGTGACCTATTGCAGTCACGGGAGTTCATCTTATTTGCCAGAACTTAAATTCATCTTTAAGAAAAGAGCAGGCCGGTGTATTATGTGCAGAGTCGGGGAAGAGCCGAACCACAAGAGTCTATTGTAGACAGTCTTACTCATATTTCTGCAACAGACTACACTAAGTTAAACGTTAATTGTTTTTATAAACTTAGTTATTCTTTAAATTAGGGACCTTAAAATGGTAATTTGTGCACTTCGCTCTACGCCGTGCGATAACACTTGAAGCCAAATAGGGAATATCCTCGGAAGGTCTGTAGTTTAATTTGAGATGATTAAACTTTAATTTTTTTATGTGTACGCCCATCTCAAAATGTAAACATAATTGTGACCTTAGACCCGCAATTGAAACTTCAGGCCTCTGGTTTTAATTATGAGGCGGTCAAATTTTATTTTTTTTGTAAATTTTAGTGAGTATTACTTGAATTAGGGTTCAAAAAATGGTTATTTGTGCATTTCGCTCTACATAAGCACTCGAAGCCAAATAGGTAACATTCTTGAAAGGCATACGGTTCAATTTTGAGACGATTAAATTGATATTTTTTTTGTAAATTTTAGTGAGTATTACTTGAATTAGGGTTCAAAAAATGGTTATTTGTGCATTTCGCTCTACATAAGCACTCGAAGCCAAATAGGTAACATTCTTGAAAGGCATACGGTTCAATTTTGAGACGATTAAATTGATATTTTTTTTGTAAATTTCGGCTCTTATTTAAATGGTAGTTAGGGATGGCAAATGGGGCAGGTCAGGGTGGGGTAGAACATGTCAAACGTTAAACGGGGCAGGGCGGGACAAATCAAATTCAAAACACATTTTTAGAAAATTCTAAATAACGCAGGGCAATTAATAGGGCAAAAGTTTCTTAGTGCAAATTTAAAGATATAATCTGTTACGCTGAGTTGTACTTGTTAGAATTGGACAAAATTTTATAGAGTTGTACATCTTTCTATTACGGTCATATTGAGACTTTACGGGCATTAATCAGACTTACGATTTGAAAGTTATCGTTGTTTAAAGTTTCTGCCTCGGATCAACCGAAATCTAGAAGGGCAGAATGTATAACGTAAAACCTGTACAAATCGGTAAAGAATATGAAAGTTTGTGATGAACAAAAGTTCTATATTACTCCGTTATCGACAGTTTGAGACTTTACGGGGATAAATCTAACTTATAGTTTAAAAGTTATCACTGTTTAAAGTTTCTGCTACGGATCAACCGAAATCTGGAAGGGCAGAATGTATAACGTAAAAGACTGTACAAATCGGTAAAGAATCTGAAAGTTTGTGTTGAATAAAAGTTCTAGATTACTATGTTATCGACAGTTTGAGACTTTATGGGGATAAATCCAACTTACGGTTTGAAAGTTATCAATGTTTAAAGTTTCTGCCTCGGATCAACCGAAATTTGGAAGGGCGGAATGTATAACGTAAACACTGTACAAATCGATAAAGAATCTGAAAGTTTGTGCTGAATAAAAGTTCTAGTTTTCTCTGTTCTTGACAGTTTGATACTTTATGGGGATTAATCCGACTTACGGATAAGAAGTTATGACTGTTTTAAGATTGTGTCTTCTTTCATAAAAATTCTGGCGAGACAGTTTTATAAGGTTGTTCTTGCGTGAATTTGTACTAGTTACACTAAGTATTTCAAGAGTAAATTTGGGATAGTGTCAGGTCTCTGTGTTACCTTCAGCTCGGTGTAATAAATACCTTATTTGAAATTACGGTTTGAGAGTTGTAACCCTTACAAGTGGGAAGTGCGAAATATTGAAAGAAAGGAATAACATTTAAAAAATAAACTCAGTTCATAAATTACTTGATATTAGAAAATTATGACAATACTTATTGTTCATCCATTTTTTAAAAAATAATTAAAAGAAGTTAACAAAATAAATACCAAGTTGAAAGTGAAAAATAAAATATAACATAAACATGGCAGGGCGGTGTAGAGCTTAACGGAGCAGGGCAGAACACAAATTTTAAAAATGTTAAACGGGGCAGGGCGGTTTAACATCTTAGCAGGTCAAGACTTGCCCTGCCCTAACCCGCCCTAACCTGCCCATTTTCACCCCTAATGGCAGTCCTTAATTGTAAGAATTAGGTATCACGTAGAGCATTATTTTTACTATGTATATTATTTTATTTATCTTTTATCTGCATATTTTATTATCTTATTTTTTTATAATCCTGTATTGATTATGTTCTTTATGAATAGAGGTCTATGTTAAACAACATGCCCCCACCACAAAGGTACAAGTAGAGGTACACTTTAGTGACCTAAAATCATAATTTAATGGGAGTCCTTATCTTAATAGGATCTTTGATATATATATTTTATTTTTTTGTTGTCTAATAATCTCAATTTTTACCATCAAATAGAAAAATCAAAAATATTTCCATGCACTTCATTTTTTTTATTATAAGCTTTTCGCTAACTGAATTAAAAAAAATAATACATCGTACCAAATAATTATACCCAATAAAAAATACAAAAAATTCAAGTTCGTACGTTGCTAAACAATTAGCTTTACTTTTAATTTTTGATTCTTCACTAACTTGTACTAATTTTAATAAAAAACATCTCTTATCGATAGCATTTAAAATGTTATTTCTTTAATACTTTCAATGATTTTTCCTACGTGTTTGTAACGGTGATGTAAGAGTTAGAATGAACACCCTACTCACAATCAAAAAAATATTGTCAATAATTACTTTATTCACTATCAAAAAATTATCTTTTCTTTTATATGATAAAAATTACATTTTTTCTATTAAAAGTACTTATTATTTTTTTTTAAAAGAAAACTAATAAACCTACTGGAGGCCTAAAGTGCGGCCCATGATCATAGTCTGCTGATTTATATTATTGTTATTTAAATAGCGGTCCTAAAGTTTTCTATTTGTTCACTTCAGTCCACTCTGAATACAAATAAACAGGAATCATCCATCTCCCACCAAAGCCCTTTGTTAAATCAAAACGGCCTATTTACTTCTTTTCTTTTCACTTTCAGTAGAAAAATCTCAACACTCAAGCACCAAAACATGGTAAGTGCTTCGTTTTTTTGTTAAACACATTCAATTATAGCCTATCAAGTTAAGGTCTGTGTGTTCCCACGTTGTGTGATTTCACTGAGTATGTTGTTGTACATTCAATTATATCCTATTTTATGAAATTGAAACCACTAATGTTTTTTTTTTGCAGTCAGTGACACTTCATACAAACCTAGGGGACATCAAGTGCGAAATCTTCTGCGACGAAGTCCCTAGAACTGCTGAGGTTCGTTTTTTTCGTTTATATGTTTTTTTAAAAAAAAAATATTTTTATTACATAGGGAGTAGGGAAGGGGAATGGGGAAAGGATTACAAGGCGGGGAATCGAACCCTCACCAAGAAGGTGAGAGTTCGTAGTGGACCAACTGAGCAACTAAAGATGTGTGAATATGTAACTAGTGTCCGTAGAGTAACTAATTATTATTGAAAGTAAGCTAAAGATGTGAATATTTGTCTCCAAAATATCTGGCTTTTTGTGTCCGTAGAGTAACTAGTTATTCTTATTGAAGACAATAACAACTCTTGGGGGGTTCAATTAGCTGTTTTCTCCATTCTTGCCTGAAATTGGTAACATAAAGTTTAGAACTTTGTTTGCAATTTGGTAGTGTTGTTCTTTTCCTTTTTGTGTAATATAATAGTGGGTGTGGCCAGTGGTAGAGCCAGGATTTTCAATTAGGTTGTTCAAAAATATAAAACAGTAAACACAAGAAGTCAAGGGGAAACATCTATTATATATACATAAAATATAATTTTAACCTTGAATATATAGTGTAATTTTTTGCCGAAGGGGTTCGAGTGAACCCCTCGGCCCTTACTAGCTCCGCTCCTAGTGTGTTCTAGTGGTCAATGAAGTTGGTTGAAAACCATCAGGTCTCAAGTTCAAATCCCAGTAGAGACAAAAATCTAGTGATATCTCTTCATATGTCCTAGCCTTGATGGATAGAGTTACCTGATTACCTGATTCATGAACAGAAAAATCCAATCTTACCCTTAGGTTTTTCTTTTGGCTGCAATTGTACCCTGATCCCACCTGATACCTGGTACCTGGTGCCTGGTGCTGGTGCTGGTGGGAGGTGACAGGTATCTCGTGGAATTAGATGAAGTGTGTGTAAGCCGACCGGACACCATAATTATAAATAAATAATAATAATAATAATATAGTAGTGGGTGGTGATAGTTCTGACCTTTACCTTTTAAAGTTCCCATTTTAAAGCTCAGGTCCGGCTGAGGCCAAATCGTTAGATCAACGCTTTTGGTAGTACTTCTAATTCCCGTGCTTGTTCTGTATTTTCTTGTACTTCGGTTATCACATTATTTTGCTTTGAATGCTATGTTACACTTCCCCTAATATTTGCTATGTCATATTTGCAATGCCTGTTTATTTTTGTATTTTTTTTAAACTGCCCTTGTTATGTGTTACTTGAGCTGAGGGTCTTTCGGAAACCTCTCTATAGGGGTAAGGTCTGCGTACACTCTACCTTCCCCATATTTCACCTGTGAGAATACACTGGGTATGTTGTTGTTGTTGTTGCTGCTTGTTCTGGTAGAAATTATTTTGCTACCTTAGGACTAATATAGTTAGGGCCACCATTCACTGGGGCTTCGCTCGCCGGCTCCCCGCTCCCTTATCATCACATCACCAACTTATTTATTCATTGGGGCTTTAGGCAGACATCAACCCTCAAATGGTCTTACTACTTTGCGCGGATGTGTATTTTTGGTAAACAATAGTTCGAGCCTGAAGGGGAGCCTTTGAGTAACTGGTAAAGTTGCTGCCATGTGACAGGAGGTCACAGGTTCAAGCCGTGGAAACAACCTCTTGCAGCAATGCAAGGTAAGGTTGCGTACAATAGACCCTAGTGGTCCGGACCTTTCCCGGACCCCGCGTATAGCGGGAGCTTAGTGCACCGGACTGCTCTTTTTTTAATAGTTCGAGCCTCTGTTTCTTTAGAAGTTACAAGGCTATTTTGCCTAGTTTCTTAGAGAGAATTGTCTCTTTCCCTAGGTATTCTCTATGTACCCACCGGGAATTTTTGTAGTTTCCCAACTGTTAATGATTCTTCAGTGGCATAACTCCAGACATGGGCTTCTTCCCTTTATTATATGCGTCGGATGTTTAGCATTTAAGAGTTATTTCTTGCATCCATATAATAATTATTATTATATCTGTTTCCTCCCTATGACACAAAACAAAGATTTTTCTCTGGGCATGGGACTTTGGGGATCTGAGAACAAGTTTAACACAGCCAGGGTTGACCTTATAAGATCTTTATAGTATGAATATCCTTGGATAATTTTTTGGCAATCAAACGTATTTTCATTAATTACCAAGTGCCGGAATTACAAATCAGGGGAGAGCATCCAGACTCTAGTCCATCTCAAAAGAAAAAAGACCTCTCGTCCACTACTCCAAAAATCTTCCCACGACACCAAAAACCTTACAAAGAACTAACAAAGAATATCCTTGGACATTTATTAATGCTGTCTTGATCCATTGTTAAAAGGGATATGTGTATCCGACCTCTGTAGGCTAACAGTTTTCTGGAACGGCCATAAAAAGACATAGTTACATTGAATGTAATGATCTTATCTCAAATAGCCAATAGAAAAAAAGGAATCTTGATGTCATCTCGAATAAGCAGCTGAGTTTGGGGAAGTTTGAATTGCAAATACAAATTGCTTGTGTTAGAGTAGGACGGCTTGGTATTCTGATTCAATTTTCCGGTAAACAAAGAAGTGTTTCTACCCAAGATCTCCCTTTCGTTAAACAAGCATAATTGCTTTCCTAGTTATTGAGAAATATGGCTCTGTTGATATTTTCTTTCTTACTCATCTAATTGAAAGTTCCTTTTCTAAAAAATGTTCGAAGCAACCAATAGAAACTGAAATCTTTTCTTTCTTTTGGGTTTACGGAAAAAATCTGAAGAGAAGAACAAGCGCTTATCTCACGATGATTACAAATTGTAGGAGATACTATAAATAATAGAAGGTGGTAAAGACCCTTGTAAATCTTTATCCAATAACAACTACGCCTGAATCCAAAACAAGTTGGGGTTGACTCTTGTAAATCTTTACTTTAAAAAACCCTTGTAAAATGAGGATTTTCAAGCGTGCCTCATTCACATGCTAAAACTTTCTGTTTATGGTGAATGGCAAAGAACTGGTTCAAATCTTTGATTTTTCTGATTTGAGGTAAAGGGAGGGCAAAATAATAAGTAAAGGGATCTTTGCATTCCAGGTTCCAAGGAGGGTTGTATAGATATACTCCTACATTTGTACCATATAAACATAACCGGGGTTTTTAAAGTGAAAAGCACAAAAAACGACCAAGTCCATGTGCTTGAGGCGAAAAACAAGAAGTGAAGTGTATTTTTTAGGGAAAATTGAAGATACCAAACATAAATGAATTTATACTATAATTATAAAATTTCAATTAAAATAACTAATTTCAACACCTAATATACTACTATAATGTAGATATTAATCCAGCTCCTCAAAGTTGAAATTCAAAGGATGGACCGTTTGCCCTTGAGATCATTTTGTGTGCCATTATTTGTAGCGCACACTCTAAAGTGTATGGCGTCATCCATGAAGTGATAACCCGTTGCCTCGCATTGCTTCATCGCTTTAAGAGACGATGACGTGGCTTTTAAAATGCTGGGTATAACAACTTGAAGTATGAGTTTTATGCAAAAGGCATAAATCATTGCCTTGAGGCTAGTCCTAATATGAATTTCAAGTGCATACCAATTTTGATCGTTCTGGCTGTTTAACTACAAACAATTGCTAAGGTGACCCAGGTCCTAGCCAAGGAAGCCCTATCCTAAACCATTTCCTCTTGTATGTCTATAACTTTTCATTGCAAGACAAAGAGTACTTGCTTTCATCTATCCATATAAAAATAGACCACAATTCTATGCATAGAAATCAAAGTAATAAATCATAATATCTTTATCATGAGAGGTTACAATTGACAAAATCCCATAAGCATTAAATAACAAATATCATAGCTACATTTCTGAACTCGCTTACCTCCATTAATAAAAACAACAGTTTTCATAGTACTTAATTGGAGCAATTCACGATGGAACTGAGGAAACTCAATGATGATTACATCTTGGTCAGGCCTAGATCAGATACTCCCTTGAGAACCAGCAGCATACTTACCTGATTGATATATTCTGTGATACACACACACACGCATGCACAGGAAAAAATGTTTGCTCTTATTGGATGCTGTATATTCTGCATATGGATCTAACTAGCATGCTTGGATTTTCAGTTATATTTTTATTGTCACTATTATAGTAGAAAGTTAAAAAGAATATATTTCTATAATCAATCTATTAGTTTGATAGAGGTGTACTTGTGGCGTACACTAGGGCAATCAAGAATATGTATGATGGAGCCAAGACTAGAGTACAGACAGTAGGAGGAGACTCAGAGTACTTCACAGTGATGATGGCTGCACCAGGGATCAACTTTTAGCCCATTCTTATTTGCCTTGGTGATGGACAGACTGACGCGACAAATCCAAGGGGAGATACCATGGTGTATGTTATTCGTAGACGACATAGTCCCGATTGATGAGACTCGTAGCGGAGTGAACACCAAGCTGGAGGTTTGGAGACATACTCTAGAGTCTAAAGGGTTCAGGCTACTCAACAAGACAAAATATTTGGAGTGCAAATTCAGCAACAGGAGCGACCCTGAGACAGGCGTGGAGGTAAGGCTTGGTACTCAGGTCATTCCAAAGAAAGGAAGCTTCAAGTACCTAGGGTCTATTATCCAAGGAAATGGAGAGATTGATGACGATGTCACACATTGTATTGGGGCAGGAGTTTTGTGCGACAAAAAGGTGCTACCAAAACTTAAAGGCAAGTTCTATAGGGTGGTGGTTAGACCGACTATGTTGTATGAAGCGGAGTGTTGGTCAGTCAAGACTTCACACATACAAAAGATGAAAGTTGCGGAGATGAGGATGCTGAGATGGATGTGTGGTCATACAAGGAGAGATATAATTAGAAATGATGATATCCTGAAGAAAGTGGGAGTGACCTCGGTGGATGATAAGATGCGGGAAGCTAGGTTGAGATGATTCGGACATGCGCAGAGGAGAGACACAGATGCCCCAGTGCAGAGGTCTGAGAGGTTGGCTATGGACGGATTTAAGAGGGGTAGAGGTAAACCGAAGAAGTATTGGGGAGAGGTGACTAGACGAGATATGACGCAGGTGCAACTTAATGAGGACATGACCTTAGATAGGGGGCTTTGGAGGACACAAATTAAGGTAGAAGAGTAGCAGGTACTCGAGCGTAGTCCTACTTATGCTTACAAATTGATAGTTGTAGTGTTAATACTGTAGGCCCGATTAGCCTATCACACTTATAGACACATTAATGCTTTATAATCTACTGTAATTTGATTTCTGCTGCTATGCGTTCTTTAGTATATTTTATTTAGCTTATTTAGTTGTGTTAGTTACTGCTACCGAATGCACTTTATACTGCTTTAATTCCTTATCTGAGTCTGACCGTTTCTCTTGCTTTACTCTTTATTCTTGCTTTACTCTTGCTTTGTTTTGATTGTCATGCTTATGATTATGCTTTGTCTTGAGTCGAGGGTCTCCCGGAAACAGTCGCTCTACCTACCAAGGTGGAGGTAAGGTCTGTGTACACTCTACCCTCCCCAGACCCACGGCCACGGTGTGAGATTTCACTGGGTATGTTGTTGTTGTTGTTAATCTATTAGTTTGTTGAGATCTATTGAACTACATCAAAAATTTGTAAACCTTTGAGTTGCTCATTTCTAGTAGATACCGTTGCATAATACTTATATTCAATTACATACTATCTAGGGCCGGATACAGTATACCATTTCCTAATCCAGATGCTACATTAGGGTACATAAAAACTTGTAATTCAAATTTCTCATGTCTGATGTATACCCTTGTATAATACATATGTTCAAGCCCATGCAACGAAGTGTATAATGTAGCATGTCCATTTCCGTATCCATATACCTAGGTACACAGAGGGCCATGTAAAAGTTGTGAACATTATTTCATAACCGGAAAAAGCATAAGCTTCCCGGCACAAGTAGACTAATTATTCTCCTTGAAACTTGAAAGGTAGAGGTAAGGTCTGCGTACATCCTAATTCCTGCCCTCCCCAAACCTTACTTGTAGGATTACACTGGGTATGTTGTTGTAAACTCGAAAGCCCTCTTGTATCATGATATTTTGCTTACTCCTTTAAACCCATGATTGCTTGCAGAATTATTAATCTTGTTTTGTTTATACTAACAGTTCCATTTTTATCTGGACGCAGTAATTTTTTTTATTAGGTTGAGTGGTGAAACTAATTGATATTTGGTGTTTGTTTGATTGATGGAAGATTGAGATATCATTGGTAGTAAATATTAAGTTCCCTTTGATTGCAGAATTTCTTGGCGTTATGCTCAAGTGATTATTATGATGGGACCATATTTCATAGAAACATAAAGGGTTTCATGATCCAAGGTGGTGACCCAACAGGTACAGGAAAAGGTGGGACAAGTATTTGGGGGAAAAAGTTCAATGACGAGATAAGGGAGTCTCTCAAGGTACTTGTTTAACATTGTTCTTATAGATGTTTGCTTAATATATTCAGCGACTTCCTAAATAATCATTTTACAGTATCAAGTTTGACCTGTTCTTGATATAGAATATTGTTATTGGTGGTCCCGTAGAGCTAGGATCTCTAATATGGGGTGTAGCTTCTGTTAGACCTTTAACAAATGTTTGTTTAGTTTTGCAAGTGCAAAGTGTGCTCATTTCATGGCAATTTAATGATAATCTGTTGTTTAAAAAATAAATAAGAACTTTGGTGTTTGAGGCTAGATGTCTTTTGTTACTCTATAGTTGATGCAACCTATCCCCACTAAATTCCTCTGAGCTTTTTTTTTTGGATTTTGTTAGCTCCCTGGAATTTCTTAGCTCACTTGTATTGGAGCTAACATCATCATTTGTACTCATCACTTTTTCGTTCTCTTTTTGCATGTACTTGATGCCATTAACGGAACTTCTATCATAAAATAATAATAAATAAATAAAAAAGAACTTTCGAATTTCTTCTTTTCCTTATTCTTGTTATCAGCATCCTTTGGTACCTAAACTGCTTCTGGGGGGTCGCTTGCCTTTGATTCTGGGTTGGGAATTGATGCCAAACTAGTCAATGTGGATGTGATTATACTTGCACTACACTATGCATGTTTAATTTGTCATCTTTCACTCTTACTATTAGTGACTGCCTCTGTTTAATTTTCTTAATCACGCGTGCCTTGCATTCCATTCCAGCACAATGCAAGAGGGATGCTGTCAATGGCCAACAGTGGCCCTAATACCAACGGGAGCCAATTTTTCATTACTTATGCCAAGCAACCACATCTCAATGGATTGTACACCATTTTCGGGAAAGTGATACATGGATTTGAGGTTCTTGATCTCATGGAAAAGGTATGACCTGACAGATGCTTGCCATTAAGTCTAATGCGCTTTTGGCATGCACAGTAATCTATCATTTTCTAGCGAACATTCTGTTTTCAGTATTTATGTTGCTTTATATAGGACCCCTTTGAGAAAGTGAATTTGGTTAGCTATCACCTAAGTAACTTATTTTCTAAATTTTGCAGACTCCAACTGGACCAGGTGATAAGCCCCTTGCTGAGATCAGGCTCAACCGGGTGACCATACATGCTAATCCACTTGCTGGCTGACGTTATTCTGATCATGCTAAAGCAGTATGTGTAATCTCATTGTTCGGCTTGTTGATCGTGGTGAATACTTTGGATTATTGCTATGGCCGACCTTCATCACTGACAAATTTACTGGTAGATAGAGAGTAGTTAATACTGGATGATAGTAGTAATGAAACTTCCAATGCTTGAACTGGATAAGTCACGGAATTTCCTGGAAACACAATCTTGATATCTCCAAATAGCAAATGTGGAACTTAATTTTTGAAATGGTTCACTAGATTTACATGTTTACTGCTGATCAGCCTAATGTATCTCAAGCTATCATGTATGAATAGTGAAGATTTAGTCCGACGGAGTGTTGAACTATGAAAATATTTAAGATTTATGTAATGTATGAATTGGGAGTCGTTAAATGGGTCATACTTTTGAATATTTTGTATTTATGTTATATATTTGGTGTTATGCAATTTGATTGGAACTTTTTCTTGTGTAGTATCTTTACTTTTGCAACATAAGGAAAGATCTTTGCGTTAGGCTGATCTTTTCTCTGTTGATTGTTAATCACTAGTGCAGAACTGAATTCAAATACATTTCATTAACATTCTTTATTCCAACAATTAGTTAGGTTTTGCTTTATATTTTCACAATCGATTTTTCATTTCAAGCTTACAAGTACATAAATTAAGCACCCAAGGGCCTAGTGGTCGGTTTGAAAACTATGAGGTCTTAGGTTTAAATTCTAACGGAGGTAAAAACATCAGGTGATTTCTTCTCACATGTTCAAGTTTTGGTGGACAGAGTTACTCGGTACCCATGCCGGTGGAAGATAGCAAGTACCCTATGTAAGTAATCGAGGTTGATAGAAGTAATCAACACTGGATTACTTAATTGAGCATTTCCATGTTGTCTTAGCTTTGCACTATAGCCTTGGCACTAATGTGTCAAATATTAAGTTGTGCACTTGTGCTATACCTCATTTTCGGGTTTACTCAACGGGTATTTGGAACACTAGTTTCGTCAAATTTGATTCAAGTTATGTAAGGTTCATAAATGGGAAGCCTCTCTACTAGGAATATTTTCATTCTAAGATTTTGAATTCGAGATTTTTTACTAAAGACAGAAAATTTCATTTCATTCTACCACAGTTGCATGTCATAACAACAAAGTTATGTTTAACTTGCTAAATATTTTTTCCCGCAACTAAACTATCAAGACAAGTACAATAGTATACTTATTATGTCATAAATTAAGCTTTAAGTATGTTAGAGGAGTTTCATAGTCGCTTGCAACACACATTCAAGGATGTGGCCTAGTGGTCAATGAAGTGAGTTGAGAACCATGAAGTCTTAGGTTCATTTTTCTAGTGGAGACAAAAACATTATGTGATTTCTTCCTGTTCAAGTCTTGATGGACATAGTTACTCGATACTTGTGCTAGTGGAAGATAGCAAGTATCCCATAGAATTAATCGAAGTGCGCACAAACAGGTCCGAACATCATAGCTATATAAAAAAAATTAGTTGCAACACTTGCATCAAAGTTCAGCAGCGTTTTTTTAACAAACTATAATCTAGAAAAGTTACTTAAAGTTCATTTATTCAATGAGAGATGGACATACAATGGGATGTACATTCAAAAAGTAAGAAACTATTGTTTGTTTGGTGGGATTAGAAGTTCAGATTGTGGGCAATGTTAGCTATAGTGGCTGACTAAGGAAACAACAAACTTTAAAATCTAGTCTAGTTAAAATATTGGTGGAGCTTCTTTTTTCTTAAAGGGGACAAACCAGTTGTATACCATTCAAAGCTCTTTTTAAATAATCTTTTTTTCCCCACCTCATATAGAATAATAATAAAAATGATAAAAACATTACATTTTAAATATATTTCTCTTAGAAAAACACCAGTTGGAAAATATTTTTTTTATAAGGATACCAGCTTAGCTAAGCATTTAAAACTCTTTATAATAAAATCCATTGAACACTATATACTATTTAAAATTGTAATTTTTATTATCTTGTAAATTGTCGAAAAAGGCAAAAAATTTGTTGATGGTTATTACCGTAAGAAATATTCTTCATTGCTTGTCCACGATCAACTTTTTCGCGAACAAAGTGAATATCCAACTCAATATGTTTAATGCGTTGATGTTGAATCGGATTACCTGAGAGATAAATCGCACTAACATTATCACAATAAACCAACGCCGCCTTCGGAACCAGACATTGGAGCTCCAAAAGAAGGTTTCATAGCCAACAAGATTCAGACACCACATTGGCAACTCCTCGGTATTCTACTTCGGCACTGGACCTGGAAAAGGTAGCTTGCCGTTTGGAGGACCAAGATATCAAATTGTCACCGAGAAATACACAATAACCAGGCGTGGATCGTCTGGTATCCGGACATCCACCCCAATCAGCATATGTGTAAGAAATAAGAGTGATTATCAAAGACGGATATAAATGCAAGTCATGATCTAGAGTGCCCCTGAATATAACACACAATACGTTTGAGAGCATGCATGTGATCCTCAATCGGGTTATGCATGAATAGACAAACATGTTGCACAACATAGGATATGTCGGGCCTCGTGAAAGTAAGATATTGCAGGGCCCCTACAAGACTGCGGTAATATGATGGATCGACATGTGGCTTGCTTGAGAGGCACTCAACTTTGGTTTAGTATCAACCAGAGTGGAAGATGGCTTAGACGAGGACATGCCAACTCTTTCAACGATCTATTCTGCATACTTCTTTTGAGACAAAAAAAATCCACCCGCATGACGTCTTACAGCTATCCCCAAGAAGTAACTTAGTGGTCCAAGATCTTTCATTGCAAATTCTAAGCCAAGAAGTGACATGATAGACGTGCGAAGAGCATCAGATGAGACATTTAATATAATATCATCCACCTACAGAAGAATGTAAGATATATCATTACCGTGATGGTATATGAATAGAGAATGATCAGACCTGCGGTTAGACAACCCAATATTAGAAACATAATCTGCAAACCTCTTGTACTAGGCCCGAGGAGCTTGTTTGAGCTCATACAATGATTTCTTTAGCAGACACACATGAGTAGGATAAGTGGGGTCTTTGTACCCCATGGGTTGATACATGTACACCGTTTCATTGGGTTCTCAATGCAGGAAGACATTTTTGACATTAAGCTGATGAATCAGACATGCCTTCGAAAGAGCCAGACTTAGTACTGTGTGGATAGTTGCTAGTTTGACCACTGGATTGAAAGTCTCACCATAGTACACACCAACCTGTTGAGTCTTCCCATCACCTACAAGACGAGTTTTATGCCTCTCAAATGTACCATCAGATTTTTCTTTATGACTAAAAATCTACATAGACCTAATCACATTAACATTAGGAGGACGGGGCACCAAATCCCACGTCCTATTATTAATAAGAGCATTATATTCATCATCTATAGCCATTTTCTAATTTGGGTCATTAAGGGCAGGTACAGGATTACGAAGCAACGATGATTTGGTAACATGAGTGTGAAGACCGTATTTTTTATTTGGCTTGAAAATCCCATGTTGACTACAAGTGACTGGCCGTTGGGCCGTAATTAGAGATGGGTCCGAGGGTTGAAGGGGACGGACTGCCCGGGAGTACTGAAGTTGGGCCTGAACTAGCGGATCGCCAGCGCCGCCGGCAATAGTCGCCAACGAGTAGCTCTCATCGGGCCGACACCACCGAGGCTGTGAATTAGGTCAAGCTGTTGACCGAGCCACCGGGAAAAATTAGGCCTGTTTGGGAGGCCAATTTATGGACCAAATACGAGGGCATGCTATTATCAAGAAATTTTTAATTGTTATTTGAACAAGTAAAAGTTCTGTCAAATTCGTAGGTAGGAGGCACTGAACAATGCAATTTGTCAAAGGAAAAATTTGATTCATCAAAGACCACATAACGACTCACGATTATTTTATTAGAGGATAAATCGTAACATTTGTAACCATTATGGTTTGACGAATATCCAAAAAACACACGAAGTAGACCGGGGTTGGAGTTTACTAATGGTAGTAGAAGAAAAAAGATGATAGCATAAGCACCTGAATACCCGTAAATGAGAGTAAGACGAGTCCCTTAGACATAGAGTTTTGAGAGGGAATTTATAGGCTAATTGTTTGTCAGAAGTATGTTAAGGAGATAGGTATCCATTTGTAATGCATGATGCCAAAATGATGGTGTTAGAGAGGCATGGACAAGTAAGGTTCTAACAATATTATTAATAGTTCGAATTTTTCTTTCCGCTTTCCATTTTGAGATGAGGTATGTGGACAAGAGAGACGACAAGATAAACCATTAGCTTTTTAAAAATCTCAAATTGGCCCATTATCAAATTCTCTATTATTATCACATTGAATATTTTTATGTCCCGTTTAAATTGAGTGCGGATGAATGTTCTAAAGGAGAGAAATGTGGAAAAAACTCTTTTTATATAAAGGAAATGTCCACAAAAAATTAGAGTAATCATCCAACAAAAGAAGATAATATTGATGGTCCGAAGAGCTCAAACCGAGAGATGTCCAAATATCACTATGGATAATATCAAAAGGCATAATATTGCATGAATTAGAGGCAACAAAAGGCAATTTAACATATTTTCCAAGCGAACATGAAAAGGCATAATATTGCATAAATTGATGTGTGGTTGTGGTGATTGGATAAAGCTCGCCCCGACTATCACATCTCATTAGACGTTTCCCCGTATGAAAATCCTTCACGAAAAATCCAAAATGATCAAATTCAATAGAAATTTAATTGTCGGTAGTAAATTTTCTAATTGAAATCAAGTTTTTAATCAATTGAGGAGCATGCAAGACATTCTTTAAAGTTAACGGTAGGTTCGGGGGAGACACGTTTGTAGTACCATAACCACGAATTGGATAATGACCATTTTCGACAATTATATCACAATTATTGCTCAAATTAAAATAGGACGAGAGATTACCTTGTGAGTACGTCATATGAGACGTTGCGTTGATGTCTATATACCAATTTTCATCGGGCGGATTAAGACCAAGAGTGTGTATTACGGCTTCAACGCTTGGCCGAGTCTCCATCGCTGAAGTGGCCGCCATCGGTTCGCAGATGGCCAAAGAATGTCGCCGCTGGGCCGGGCATTGCGTGCAGGATGCTAGCCTAGGCATGTGCCTGGCCTAATTTTCAGAGGGAAAAGGGCAGAGAGGCACAACTCAAGGCCAATGCCAGGCCCACGGTGCTTGTCCACTGCCCCATTAGGCCCTCGACTGCCACTTGGCTGACTGTTACTGTTGGTCGTCGTCCCTGCGCCACTGCCGCCACCTCCACCACATCAGTGGATGCCACCATTTCCACACCGCAGATGCTGCGTCGGTGTCCATGTACCAATTTACATCGGGCGGATTAAGATCAAGAGTGTGTATTACGGCCTCAATGTTTGCCGAGTCTCCACCGCCGAGTGGGTACGCCGCCATCGTTCGCAGGCCAAAGAATGTCGCCGTTGGTTGGGTCGCTGCGTGCGGGATGCTAGCCTGTACGTGCTCGCCTAATTTCCAGAGGGAAAGGGGCAGAGAGGCACAACTCAAGGCCAATGTCAGGCCCATAGTACCTGTCCACTGCCCCACTAGGCCCTCGATTTCCACTTGGCTGACTGTTACTGTTGGCCATCGCCCCTGCGCCACTGCCGCCACATCAGTGGCTACCACCTTTTCCACACCGCAGTTTTTACATCCATTACCGCTATTTCATCCCTTGTGGCCATGGTGTTATACCCCGTATTTCCAGAGTATGTACGTAAGGACGTACGTAGAAAATTTGAAACTTGTATTAGGCTTGGCCGAATTAATTTTTGTTCACAACACCCGTTTAGAGTCGTTTTGAAAACGTTTTCCACTTTCGTAGGAAAATTCCGCTATGTCATTTTTAATTTTACGGATTTTTCCGAGAGACGAACGTGTTGGGCAACAAGAGGGCGCCACTTGGCACCTCCCATCGGCGGACGTAAGGGGCGGATTGACGAATTGAAGAGGGGAGTTGGTAGGATATTTTGTGTGTTAGTTGTTAAGGACACACGCGAATCTTGCCCTACACTTGCTATGCACTCGGCTAGATCTCGCCATTGGTTGCCTTGGCTTGTGCTATAAATACCCTTAGGATGACTTCTTCATCCATTCCAAATTTTTCCTAAGTATTAGAAATCCTCCTCCCTTGAAAGAGTTGTTCTCGCCCTCCTCCCCTCGTCGAGAGTCCCCAGTGGGTAGGGTATGGTATACCCCCTAGCCTAGTTGCTTTCAGATAATACCCCCTCTTGGTAGAAATACTCTCAAAAGTATTGTTATAATGCCCAAATTACCTTAGCCGTATACCTTGTAGTATTCTAAGGTTATACTTATCTAAAAGCCCGTAAATACTATTATACTTCCCTTCACCACAAAACCGAAACCCTAAGTAAATCTTCACCCGTTGAAGTTATAAGTAGAAGTTGGTTAGAACTTCTAAGGGTTGTTTGGAGCGGCCTGAGCGCACGGAGTAAGAGCTAAACCTTGCTCAGGCGCGACATTTAAACTCGGATAATTATGGGCTTATCGAGGTAAATATCTTGTCCCCATATTGTAATTGGAAATTACATGTTGTTAGATTATATAGTTGAAGTATACTATATATAGATCGAACGTTGTTATCGCAATGTCTTTTGACTTAAGCACGAATAATAAGAAACCTTTTGAAAGAAGAGTAATCGAATCAGATTTACATAGGATCAGACATGAGACTTGTGTAGCTTTTCGGTGAGGTAGAATTGTGCACGTCCGGATTAAATGTATAACCCCCCCCTGGTTGGCTTGGTACCCGACCCCGATAGAGGAGGAGATTTACGCATGCGGGGAGGTGCTGCGAATTTTCTCGTAGAATGTTCTACGGCGGATCTAAATGTTAATAAGCGTCTTGTGGCCTTATAGGTCAAGTACTACGTATGGCGCGATCTACTTGGCTGGAGTAGCCGGCGGTTGGAGGTACTTGGAGCGTTTTGCTATTAGTCGATACTGCCGCGAGGTATGTGAACCTCTTCCTATCTCTTCTAGCATGATATGTGTGAACTATGTAAGACGCTAGACGCATACGTGCTAAATGTATTTGATTGGTTTAAAACATAAAGTGTTATAACGGCTTTATGGGAAGTTGGTTATAACAGCTTTATGTTGGTAAGGAAATACTTGTGGTTTTTAAAAGGTAACTGATTTGAACTATAACTGGCTTATTATGTGTTAATAAAGAACTTGAAGTATTTCAAAAGATTTTTGAATCATTTCGAAAGAAGAAGTAATACTTGGTTTTTGAAAACTTAAGAGTTATACTAGCTTTATGGGAAGTTAGGTAATAACGCTTAAGAATGTTTTATCGATTTGAAATCGAATGTATCGACAAACCACCGCAGCGTTAATAAAAGGAAATGTTTTGTGATTAAGTATTATTAAAACCAGTAGAAACTTCCATCTGCATAGAAGCTAAGATGAGACAAAATGATATTTCCTAGATCATGGCTGCTGTAATAAGATTGTTATAA
The DNA here is from genome assembly GCA_029844215.1 of Przewalskia tangutica. Classification (NCBI taxonomy): domain Eukaryota; kingdom Viridiplantae; phylum Streptophyta; class Magnoliopsida; order Solanales; family Solanaceae; genus Przewalskia; species Przewalskia tangutica. The sequence goes on along the minus strand of CM056718.1, from coordinate 7,276,330 downwards.
ACAAGAATATCCTACTCACATATAAGGCTTATGTTCTCAGATTGTTTAAAGGAGAATTATATTCTTAAATGAATAAGACTATGAACTACGAAACCTTTCTAAAAAGGCAAACTTGAACATTGGAAACTAGGCAAACTTGAACATTGGAAATTAGGCAAACTTGAACATTGGGAAAGAATGTGGCTACTTGATTTTACAAAGAGAAGTAATTGATTTACTCTAAAAAGATAATCACTCTATTTTCATATACTACAGGTATTGTGTGGTTTTTGTGAAGTAACGTATCTTTTAAAGATTTAATGTATGAAGTACTGTGGGGATAGATACCCGAACTTGTTAGTAGAAAGTACATTGTGTGTGAATAACTTGATTGTATTGGTTTGTGATAGCCTTGTAATACTTTCTTGTTGATTTGATAAGTAAGCATGTTAGGATGCTACGTGTGTTAGTATCTTGTGATTATTGTGTAAGGGGGTCACTCTTGTTGTGCTTACGTTGTCAAACGTTAAGCCCGCAGATCGTTATTGTATCACATACCCTCGACTTATTATACCGAGGGCTTGCCACCCTTGACGCGGTCTATACGGCCTATGCAGTCCTTGTGACTACGCGGAGCGCGGTAGCTCGGGATTGATCATTCCGGTGTTTAGCCCGACGCGGATTCCTATGCGTCTGTGAGACTACGCGGTCTTTTGAGACTATGCGGGCTGCGGAGCCTAGCGGATACCGAGGGTTAGCCGCCTTCGACGCGGTATACCTCAGCGATGCAGGGCCATGATTCGAGGAATACCTCACGCGGTGCATGGGTGACCTATGCGAGTCTGCGAGAGTTCGAGGGATAGACGCGACATTGATATTGCGGCGAGGCCGCCTTCGACATGTGCGCGTCTAGAAAGACCTCGGATACGCTTTGTGGTATTTTTGGTACCGCTGGTCTTAGTAGTCGGCTATGCCTTCGCACTTGCCCGCACGGGTTTTATTGTGATAACTTTGAGGCGTGAGTCCCCGACTTGACATGGCGCTTATTTATTGTGAATCGTAGTTTGGTTATCATACATGTCTCCCGCTTTATATAGACTACTATGATTTCATTTACGATTTATTTTCGCCACATACTGTAATTGGCCAGATCGACCTTTCGGGCCGCGTTCATGCCGCAGTAAAGGTACACGATCGTTGATCCTCGCTCTAGGGTCACGATTGGCGTTGGGAAAGCTCCGTTTCTCGGAGGCTTATCTTGTATAGTCCTGTCGTTGTAGGTATTTACATTCGTGGTATGGCGGCCCCGTCCCGCCATCGTTGTCGTATCATTTCTTAAGGTCCGTAGTAATCTGTTGTGTGGTTGTAAAAAGGATTAAACTGCTCATTTGTAGGAGTTGTTATTTATATATATGTCGAAGGCAAGTTTTCCTCGACATCGTTTTGTACTTCATTTGTTTCATGTATGTGTTTTATGTTCGTGACACTGATGTTGTATCACTAGGGTGCCCGGTAAGGCACGACCACGCCCGCATTCGGTCGACAAAAGTGGTATCGAGCGATTAATCCTCGGAAAGTGTCTACGCATCAGATCCAAGAGTCTGATTATCGGTGCCGCACCACACCAATAATCGTGAGGCTATAGGATATTTAGGATTGGTTTCTATTTCTTCTCACTCGAGATCGTGCCTAGAGAGTCGTGTTGTAAGTTGGACCTCTAACGTATTTCTTTCCTTACCGCTATGCCTCCGCGCAGGCAACCCGCCCAGAGGCAAGGCACCGGCGAGCCGCGAGCAGTACAGAGGGTTACGTGGGCACAGCCCAATTATCACCTCAGGTGGTGCTTCATTCGGGAGTTCTGCGACGTCACTAGCCCCGCAGAGTTTAGCACGCGCAGCAGCCTTACTGCGCCATGATATTTGAACCTTCGCCCACGACGAACAGAGAATATAGATTTCAAGGAGGCGACCGCATTAACTATGGATTTGACTACCGCAGAGTATACCGATGTACCGCGAGTCTTGATGACTACCTAAGAGAAGGTTGTGCAAGAGTAATTCTTGATTAGGCTTGAGCATGGCTCGTACGCCTATGCACGCATGCCGAGAAACGTAGAGATCGGCGGGTTAACGAAGGACAACGAAGAGGCCAGAGCGAGGTCCTTTGGTAACTTTCGAGGCGAGTCACCTCACCAATGGATTAGATTATGCACATCCACCATGCAGAGGTCCTCTACGGGTTCGGGGCGTTCGGGTACGCAGGAGTTGGTTAGAACCCGTGGCTTCCGCTCACAAATACACGGGCGTTCCACCATCCGATTCGATTTTTCTCGGTGTTCACATGACGCATGACGCCATCCCGGAATGTCATCTTTTAGGTTGGTACTTGTTGTACGGCGACCGCCGTGGTCCGTGTCGAAAGAGTGTCTGGTAGGAGGACTTAGCCCTCGTGATCGGCGGTAGTTCGTCACCTTCCTTAGCGCCTACGGGCGAGTTTGATTAGAACGACTAAGGGGAGTGAAGCAGTAGATACAGATAGATCTTTAACCCTCTAGGGTTTAGTATGTGTGATAAGGTGAGTATACCTTAAGTGTTTTTTCTGATAGCATTGTGTAAATGGTGATTAGAAATCTTGGTTAGTTAACCAAGTAAGATTTGGGGATAGAGAAAGTGAGCCTTAGAGTGTTATACGTAGAGACCTTAGAGGTAAGGCCATCTCGAGTAAAAGATGTATTGTTTATGTTTGACCCTTATAGGAGTGCATAGTGCACGTGAGTTATGTTGTGGATTAGTCCCCGAGTAGTGTGGAATGAAAGAGGTAGTTGAGCTAAGAAGACCGCTAGGTTTTCAAACGTGATTAGTAAGATTGTTAGGATCGGAGCTAGTATTGCGCGGCCACGGGTTGCCGAGGCCCGCCGCGGGTCAACCCGCGTAGTTTTAGTGGTGGGGTCGGGTTGTGGTCCCGCCTTGTGTTAGGGTTGTGAGGTGTTAGCCCAAGTTTAGTTAACCAACGTGCATTCGTGGACGATTCGACCGATGAGTCGCCGGCGAGGTCACCGCCTGTCTTTCTAGCAAAGACCGTTTACTCGGCAGAGGTTATGCGAGATGATATATCGTAAAGGTTGTAGGGCACGCAGGTGCCTACCTTCACCTTATGTCGAACAGTGGAGCCTGTGTCATACTGCTTTTCTCGGAGGTTTTACCAGGCAAGGTTAAGAACTCGGTGAGTCTCGACCGCATTCGCCGCCGGGCGGTGTGGATTTCGCGGGTAGTTGTGAGGATTGTTGTCTCCTGTAGAGGAGCATTTAAGCTACCATTTCGGTGTTCGGATGTCACCTTTGAAGCCTCAGGGCGGAAGTGTAAGTTGCGGCCGATTGGTCTGACGCGTTGGCAAGGTTCGATCGTTGGTTCAGCTTGTTCCACAGTGTGGATAGTGAAGCTTGTCTAGAAGAAGTTCTAGCACGGAGGAATCGTGGCGGATAATCGGCGACGACGCCAGAGTTCGTGCCGACGGTCGGTCTTCTTAAAAGTACCACCCCGGTCAGTGACGAGTTTTGGAATACAGAGGAACTTAGCCCGAGTTACTTTGGGGCCTTTGAGTTCATGAAGAATAGGCCGTTGCCTATATGTTAGCATTTGCCGTCCGACTTAGGAGGCGGCGTCGATCTTTCGTGTTATGTTCGAGAAGGAAATCGAGATCCGTCCGAGTATTCCCACTAATGATGACCAAGTTGAAGGTGATAACCTCGAGTTTTGAATATCGAAGATGTAAATGTGGTAAGAGTTCGAATGCACGGCGGCTTGATGATCGACGCACCAGCACCATTTGTTGGGTCGCTGAGAAGGTTAATGCCGTGCAAAGTGACAAAAGTGGTATCATTTTGGTGATGTTAGAGGTGTTTCCTCGTGGACTTGGATGTAAGCATTTTGGCGCAAGTTGTTTCGTGGCGGTGTGGCGGATTGATTCTCGTAAGTATAGTAGTGAAGACTATCTTGGCGCACGCTTATTTTGAGACTTAGAAGGAACATTCGACGAATGTTTCTGCGAGGAGAATGTTATACCGTATTTCGCAGTATGCACGTGGGGCGACGTAGAAAATTTGAAACTTGTATTAGGCTTGGCGAATTAATTTTTGTTCACAACACCCGCTTAGAGTCGTTTCGACGAAACGTTTTCACAACTTTTCGTAGGGAAAATTCCGCTATGTCATTTTTAATTTTTACGGATTTTTCCAGAGACGAACGTGTTGGGCCAACAAGAGGGCGCCACTTGGCACCTCCCATTAGCGGACGTAAGCGGATTGGACGAATTGAAGAGGGGAGTTGGTAGGATATTTTGTGTGTTAGTTGGTTAAGGACACACGGGTGAATCTTGCCCTACACTTGCATGCACTCGGCCAGATCTCGCCATTGGTTGGCCTTGGCTTGGCTATAAATACCCCTTAGGATGACTTCTTCATCCATTCCAAATTTTTCCTAAGTGTTAGAAATCCTCCTCCCTTGAAAGAGTTGTTCTCGCCCTCCCTCCCCTCGTCGAGAGTCCCCTAGTGGGCAGCCGAGGTATACCCCCTAGCCTAGTTGCTTTCAGATAATACCCCTCTTGGTAGAAATACTCAAAAGTATTGTTATAATGCCCAAATTACCTTAGTATACCTTGTAGTATTCTAAGGTTATACTTATACGAAAAGACCAGAAATTCTATTATACTTCCCTTCAGTCACAAAACCGAAACCCTAAGAAAATCTTCAACCGTAGTTGAAGTTATAAGTAGAAGTTGGTTAGAACTTCTAAGGGTTGTTTGGAGCTGGCCTGAGCGCACGGAGTAGAGCTAAACCTGCTCGCATACCTACATTTAAACTCGGATAATTATGGGCTTATCGAGGTAAATATCTTGTCCCCATATTGTAATTGGAAATTACATGTTGTTAGATTATATAGTTGAAGTATACTATATATAAGATCAACGTTGTTATCGCAATGTCTTTTGACTTAAGCCCGAATAATAAGAAACCTTTTCAAAGAAGAGTAATCGAATCAGTATTTACATGTTGTGTCAGACACAGACTTGTGTAGCTTTTCGTGAGGTAGAATTGTGCACGTCCGATTAAAGTATAACCCCCGTTGGCTTGGTAGTCGGCCCGATAGAGGAGGAGATTTACGCTGCATGCGGGAGGTGTGCGAATTGTCCGTAGAATGTTCTACGGCGGATCTAAATGTTAATAAGTCACTGTGGCCTTATAGGTTGAAGTACTACGATGGCGCGATCTACTGGGCTTAAGGAGTAGCGGTTGGAGGTACTGAGCGCTTTTGCTATTAGTCGATACTGCCGCGAGGTATGTGAACCTCTTCCTATCTCTTCTAGCATGATATGTGTGAACTATGTAGTACCAGAGACATACATGTGCTAAATGTATTTGATTGGTTTAAAACATAAAGTGTTATAACGGCTTTATGGGAAGTTGGTTATAATACTTTATGTTGGTAAGAAAATACTTGTGGTTTTTAAAAGGTAAATCGATTTGAACTATAAGCGCTTATTATGTGTTAATAAAGAACTTGAAGTATTTCAAAAGATTTTGAATCATTTCGAAAGAAGAAGTAATACTTGGTTTTTGAAAACTTAAGAGTTATACTAGCTTTATGGGAAGTTAGGTAATAACGGCTTAAGAATGTTTTACTGATTTCGGAAATCAGAATGTGTATCGACAAACCACTGCAGCGTTAATAAAAGGAAATGTTTTGACAGATTAAGTATTATTAAAACCAGTAGAAACTTCCATCTGCATAGAAGCTAAGATGAGACAAAATGATATTTCCTAGATCATGGCTGCTGTAATAAGATTGTTATAAACAAGAATATCCTACTCACATATAAGGCTTATGTTCTCAGATTGTTTAAAGGAGAATTATATTCTTAAATGAATAAGACTATGAACTACGAAACCTTTCTAAAAAGGCAAACTTGAACATTGGAAACTAGGCAAACTTGAACATTGGAAATTAGGCAAACTTGAACATTGGGAAAGAATGTGGCTACTTGATTTTACAAAGAGAAGTAATTGATTTACTCTAAAAAGATAATCACTCTATTTTCATATACTACAGGTATTGTGTGGTTTTGTGAAGTAACGTATCTTTTAAAGATTTAATGTATGAAGTACTTTGGGGATAGGTACCCGAACTTGTTAGTAGAAAGTACCTTGTGTGAATAACTTGATTGTATTGGTTTGTGATAGCCTTGTAATACTTTCTTGTTGATTTGATAAGTAAGCATGTTAGGATGCTACGTGTGTTAGTATCTTGTGATTATTGTGTAAGTGGTCACTTTGTTGTGCTTACGTTGTCAAACGTTAAGCCCGATTATCGTTATTGTATCACATACCCTCGACTTATTATACCGAGGGCTTGCCACCCTTGATGCGGTCTATACGGCTTATGCGATCCTTGTGACTACGCGGAGCGCGGTAGCTCCGGATTGATCATTCCGGTGTTTAGCCCGACGCGGGATTCCTACGCGGCCGCTGAGACTACGCGGTCTTTTGAGACTACGCGGCCGCGGAGCCTAGCGGATACCGAGGGTTAGCCGCCGACGCGGGTATACCTCAGCGATGCAGGGCCATGATTCGAGGAATACCTACGCGGGTCCGTGGGTGACCTATGCGAGTCGCGAGAGTTCGAGGATAGACGCGACTTTGATATTGCGCGAGTGGCGCCCGACATGTGGTGCGGTCAGAAAGACCTCGATACGATTTGTGGTATTTTTGGTATCGTGGGTCTTAGTAGTCGGCTATGCCTTCGCATTTGCCCCGCACGGTTTTATTGTGATAACTTTGAGGCGTGAGTCCCGACTTGACATGATCGCTATTTATTGTGAATCGTAGTTTGTTATCATACATGTCTCCCGCTTTATATAGACTACTATGATTTCATTTACGATTTATTTTCGCCACATACTGCAATTGCCAGATCGACCTCCGGGGCCGCGTTCACGCCGCAGTAAAGGTACACCCGCCGTTGATCCTCGCTCTAGGGTCACGTCAGCGTTGGGAAAGCTCCGCTTTCTCCGAGGCTTATCTCGTATAGTCCCCTGTCGTTGTAGGTATTTACATTCAGGGGTATGGCGGGGCCCTGTCCCGCCATTGTTGTCGTATCATTTCTTAGAGGTCTGTAGTACTGTTGTGGGCAGGGTTGTAAAAAGGATTAAACTGTTCATTTGTAGGAGTTGTTATTTATATATATGCCGAAAGGCAAGTTTTCCTCAGATTACTGTTTTGTACTTCATTTGTTTCATGTATGTGTTTTATGTTCCGCTGATTACTCTGATGTTGTATCACTAGGGTGCCCGGGGTAAGGCACCAGTCACGGGCCCAGATTCGGGTCGTGACACATGGTTTGGCTGTAAATTTTCAAATTGTGAAGAATGATCATCGGACAGAACGACAACCATAGCGGAATTTGATACGGTGGCTGTGTTTTTGGCAAAACCCACTTCTTCTAGGATGAGCATAGAACGGTCTTAGTAAAATGACGAAAGAGGATTGCTTTGGCAGATGAGCTTACCCACTCCACTATATGCGTCGGTGAGGCCGACAACCATTTGTAAAATGAGCCGATTGTTAGTTATCTGTGGCCCGACATTCTTGAGTTGGTCCGACAAAACCTCAAGCCGTTGACAATATGCGAATGCATTGGGAAAATCCGCCATGTTAGTGGTGGAGAATTCTTGCTCAAGAGTGACGACCTGAGAATTTTTATTATCTAGGAATATGTCACGTAAGCGATCCTAAGCCTTCATTGTCGTGAGTCGGGTTCAAGGATCGTATGCAACAAATCACTCGAAATTGTGGCATAGATCTACTGGAGGACCGTCGCATCAAGGGTCAACCATAATTATTTTTCATCATCGGATTTCGGCACCTTCTCCTTGCCTTTTTCCGACGGAATTATGTGATGGATAACTCAGTGTGATTGACAATGAATTTTTAAAAGCTCCGCCCATGTCATATAATTGACGTTTCCTATCTCAAGGGTGATGAAAATATGAGATTTGATGTTGGAGACAGCTAGAGCTGGAAGAAAATTTGATTTCGAGTCATACATGGCCGTTGGAAGAGGAAGGAAGTAGCCGGCGGCGCACGAGGAAAGGGGGAGGGGGCGACAGTGAAGAGTAAAATTTAAGGGTTTAAGAACTTTTCCTAAAATCTGATACCATGTAAGAAATATTCTTCCTTGCTTATTTCATTCCAAAGTGGTAGTATAGATACACATCATACAAGCATAATCCTAGAGTTAAGGTAATGAATCACTAAATATATACGTATCATATACAAAATATACACAATTATGATTAATTATTATTTCCTATTCTATCAATTACTTCTACGTGCTTTGGATATTCTAGAAAATGCTCCTGGACTGACTAAAAAATATTTTAGTCCCATTCAAGTAGCAGGGTCGTCTTAAATATTTTGGGGTCCCTGTTTTAATTCGTAAAAGTTGACCCTTAATTAGGCTAAGACCTGATGGACCTTTACTGTAAATTCTGACTAATATTACTTAATAAAAAAATAAAAAAGGAGCCCTAAATTTTTTCATTTTTCGGGGACCCTGTGCGGTAGCACAGCTCGCACGAGTACAAAGACGGGACTGTCAAGTAGTAAGAAGAAAAATACTTTTTGAACCATCTAAAAAGCTTTATTAATTTGTCCCATTATATATTTTGCTTTCTTAATTATAAATTGCTTCTTGAAAATAGAGATATCACTATATATACGGCGAATATACCATGCTAAATACTTATCCACACCAAATATAGGTAAGGTGTATGTATAAATATATAATGTAATAAATTTTTACCATAAAATATAACCCACTTCCAATTTAAAGAAAATCTCTTTTGATAAAGATAGAACGCCGTTGACGTATCTTCTGTAATTTTTAAAAGCAATGTGAATTAAGCTCTTTTTTTTCTTTCCTTTTATTGATTGTTTTGTGCATGCAACTTTTTCTCTATTATATTTTACTTTTTATAAATATTCTACATCTTCAATTGTCATATTTCCTCGTGCAAGTCAAATATGAATATTTAATTTTAGAAGAATGATTTTATCTGATACAATATACAAAATTTATGCTTCTATTTAACTCATCAATTTCCAATTCTAAGATCTCCAGACCTAATAAAAGCTTATGGTTGTAATTCTACACTTTACAAACATTGATTTAACACTCTGGATTGTGGTGCATTATGTTTTCAAATCATTCATCTAGTGTAAGTATACCCAAAGAATATTCTTTATATATAATATACTTTCCTGCTCTGGAGGAATTTGAAATGTTTATTTGTTGGGAGTACTGTTAAAGTATATGGGCCAGAGCCCATTTCGTGTGTACAGTGGCCAACGTGGGGCCCTTCCCTTTCCTGTATAGATTTGATGAATATTAGACTTGAGTTTGTACCTTAATTAATAGTGTCATATTACCATAATTATAAAATTAATATTCTTATAGAATAGGGATTACTAGGTAGAATAGGAAGATGATCTTCCTTGTAACTTGTATATATATGTCTTTCATTAATAAGAATAATCAAGGGATTATTTCTTACATTCTTTCATGGTATCAAGAGTCTAGGTTCTCTTTACCTCGCTTCCGCTCCTCAAAATTTCTTCTCTTTTTTGGATTTTTGGATCCTCAAATTCTCGATTTTTGTGTTCTTCCTTTTTAACAAAACCGAGTATCTTTTCTTCCAAAATCCTCTCTCCCAAATTCCCTTCTCCGAATCTTGTTGTTCTATTCCCTATGGCTGATAAGAACAATTTTCATCCTGCCCTCTCAGTTTCTAACATCAAGAGCGTCATCCCTATTGTTCTTGATCTTGAAAACGTCCAATATGAGACGTGGGCGGAGTTATTCAAGATTCATGTTAAAGCACATAAAGTTGTTCACCACATCATCCCTCCTACTCCTTCAAAGGAGGGTGATAAGGCGTCTACATCTACTGTGCTCACTAAAGAAGCAGACCCAGATTTATGGGACATGCTTGATTCCAAGGTTCTTCAGTGAATTTATGCCACTATTTCCTTGGACCTTTTGCAGACGATTATGGAACCCAACTCCACGTATGGCGACGGGATCGATCATGAGATATCTTCCAAGATAACAGTCATTCTCGGATTGTTATCCTTGAGAAGGAATTTTCACAGGTGGCCATGGTGAATTTTCAAAATGTTTCTTCTTATTGCAAACGCCTCAAAGACTTGGCAGACCAACTCAGCAACGTGGGTTCTCCTATATCTAATAGTCGTCTAGTTCTTCAGATGGTTGCAGGTATGTCAGAGGCCTATAGCGGTGTTGCTTCAGTTATTCGTCAGAGTAACCCCTGTTGACAGTCAATTTTGACCCGTTTTTCGTATATTTATTGCAATTTTAAGTATTTTAGCACACTGCATTTTAATCAGCATTTTTTGCATTTTTATCTTTTTATTTTTAATTAAGCATTATGTCTTTGTTAATATTATGTTTATTATTGTTACACCGTCGTTTTATTTTTAATAATATTTGCATCTCTTTAAATAATTAATTGGCATCTTGTTTTTACTTTTAATCAAGCATTAAACATGTTTTAAAATATTGCATTTTAGTATTGTCAAGGCGATTTGCATTTTAATAATTTTGCATATTTTTAAATAATTTTTCTTTTAAATAATTAACCAGCCTTGCATTTTTGTCAAACCAGTCCAGTCCAAGACACAATTTGAATCAGTCCAAGCCAACACTATTTTTAATATCATCCAAACAACCTCTTTTATTCCCCCCCCCCCCCTAAAATCAAATACCACTTTTCATTTTCCCCCCAAAACAATACCCCACTTTTCATTTTTCCCCCCCAAATACCTAACCCTAAACCTACCCTATAAAATAAAACAATTCCCCCCCTTTTTTCAGAAATCAGCCGCACAACTTACCTCTCTCGTCCCTCACCCCCTCTCCCTCACCTCTCTCGTCCCTCACCCCCTCAGCCGCACAAAAGCTTCAGCACCCTTCCCTCACTTTGTCTCCCTCACAGCAGCCCACCTTCCCTTTACCCGTCGCCGCCGCCTTCGCCGGAGTCCTGAGCTCCGGCGAACACCCTTCATCAACAGCCCACATCACCCCTTCTCCACTCACCTTCCTCATTCCCTCGCCCACCGCCCGTCGCCGCCGCCTCAGCCCTCACTCAGCCCTTTCCCGTCACCCTCTCTCCTCAGCAGCCTCACCCTCTCAACTCGTCGGCGAACTCCTCACCACCACCGTATCCCGTTGACACACCCACTGTTACAGTGGTGTTGCTCCGGCGTACCCGCCGTGGAAGTGACACCGTTGCTTTTGCTTGTTATGAAACCTAGCCGGAGTTCTTTAAAACTCCGGCAACGTTGGTTGACGTTTATTTTTCGGTATTTTGTTGGACGTGTTGACTGTTGGACTGATTTCTGGTTTTCCGGCGACGTTCAGAATTTTCCGGTGAACTATGTCGCTCTTGCTTGTTACTATTTGTTGTTTGTCAGACTAATTTTCTAAATTTTTGGTATCTGTCGGAATTTGAAGACTCCGGTGACGTTCTGAAATTTCCGGCGATGTTCTAAAATTGCTGGTGTGTTCGTTGTGTCGTTGGTCACTGATTCTACTATCTTTTGGTACTGATACTGATTTTGCCCATGTTTGTTGGCTGATTTCGGCCATGTTCTGGACTGATGTTTTGGCTATTTTGCTACTTATTTTTTGGGCTATTTTGGTACTTATTTTTGGCTATTTGCTGGACTGGTTTTGGCCACGTTTGTCGGGCTGATTTTTGGCCATGTTGACACTGATTTTCGGCCATTTTGCTACTGATTTTTGCCATTCTGTCGTTGATTTTGGCCTGTTACCGATTTTGACATATATTTTTGCCTGCCATCGATTTAGAACAAATACTACATCTGGTTTTTACCGATTTTGAGCAGATACTACACTTTGGCCGATGAAAAGTTATCCGTCGATTTTGAGGCCTCCACATGCGAAGACGGAAAATAAAATAAATGAAGCTTTCAGGCAAGGATGATTTCTTCCACTTACATCGATAACCAACATGCGCCGGCATGCGAATTCTCGCACCGCACTTGTTTAGGTCATCCCACTTTATATACTTTTCATATCCGAGCCCTCCGTGTTTAAAACTATTATTGTTTTAGCGGATACGGTTTTATTTATTTTATTGCTTTTAATAATATTGGCCGATGAAGGAATCTCCGTCTGATTTCCAAGGCCTCCTCTGTGCAAAAGACGGATTTATTTATTTTTTGCTTTACTTATTAATTCTTGTCATTGCTTTTAAAATTATTTATTCTACTATTAATACTTTTACCAATTGTTTATGCAGGTACCCGGAGATTATCTTGTGCAGAAGGCCTAAAAAGGGCTAAAAGATGTCCCGGAGCTTTATTTTTATGTCGCATTTAATTTAGTTTTATTATTGTGTAGTGCACTTTATTTTAATTATAAATGCTTAGAATAGGTAGAATAAAAAGAGCAATAAATAATTAACCTAGGTTTGAACGAACAACCGCAAGTTAGCGGATCTTGAAGGATGCCTAACCTCTTCCCTTTAGGATAATAAAGAACCCTGATCCAGAATCTCACTAATTTCGCAGACCATTAAATGGAAGTCAATTGCAGTATTTTTATTGCAATAAACTAAGTGTCCTAATTCACTATAATAATTAGGTGGCGACTCCTTAAATACATTTAGGAATCAACCATACGTGGCACTCCCGTTTCGACTCCGGTTAAAATGGGGTGTTACAACCCCCTGTCAGGATTTTATCAAGCCCGTTCTATGCTTACTTTGGAAGAACCCGGATTAGTTAAGAAAGTGGCAATTGGGGCCAGTCCTATCGGTATGATGACTGCTTCCAATTTTTCTTCTTTCAATCCAGCCAACGTGACCCAAAATCACAACAACGGGGGTGGTAAGAAAGGCCAAAATCGGAAGAACAATGGCAAGAATCGTGGTGGCAACAACGGGGGCAACCGTCACCAGCAACAGTAGCAGCAATCCTGGAACCCATAGGGGCCCTCTGGTCAGTGGCAGTGGGTCCCAGCGCTGCAAGTCGCCGTGGCTCAGCCTTACAGCGCCGCGACACCTCAATATCAGCCCATTCACGCACCGCAGCCCAACTTCTCCCCAGTCCAAACTCCAGGGTACAGACCATCGTATGGGCAGTCCCAACAGTCCAGTATACTTGGGTCTCACCTCCATCAGGCCCACCACGCAGTATGGCACACTCAGACCGACATTGAAGCAGCGATGCACACGCTTGACTTGACTCAACCGGACCCTAATTGGTATATGGACACCGACGCCACTACCCACATGACATCCGATCAAGGTACTCTCTCGTCCTATTCCAATTTGAGCACTAATCGTAGTATAACTGTTGTTAATGGTAATTCTATTCCAATTAAGGGTTATGGTCATAAAACTTTGTCCCCTCCTCATCCACCACTTGTCCAGAAAAATACCCTTCATGCCCCAAAATTAATTAAAAATTTGGTATTTGTCCGTAATTTCTCAACTGATAACTGAGTTTTTATTAATTTTGATCAATTTGGATTTTCTGTGAAGGATTTCAAAACGGGGAGTCATCTCATGAGGTGTAACAGTGGGGGATACCTCTATCCAATCACACCAAGTCTCAGCATCTCGCGTCAAGCTATGTCATCCACCTTTGCAACTCTTGCTCCTTCCTTGTGCGTACGCTGCCTTCAGTCATCCAGGGTCGTCTATTTTATCTTCTTTAGATAGACATAAGTATATTTCTTGTAAGGGTACGCGTAGTACTCCACTTTGTCAATCCTGTGCTTTGGGAAAGATTATTAAATTATCATTTGTAGCTTCAAATTCTAATACATCTATGTCATTTGAAATTATTCATAGTGATATATGGACATCTCCGGTTCTCAGTTTTATGGGTCATCGTTATTATGTTCTATTATTAGATGACTATACTAAATATTTATGGACGTTTTCAATTGCGAAAAAATCTCAAGATTTTTCCATCTTCATAAAATTTAAAGTCTTCATAAGAACGCAATTCGAACGGAAAATTATAACATTCAATGTGATAATGGCAAAGAGTATGATAATGGAGAATTTAGGGAGTTTTGTACTAAAAATGGGATAAATTTTCGTTTTTCTTGTCCTCATACGTCTTCACAAAATGGAAAAGCTGAGCGAAAAATTCGTACCATTAATAATATTGTCCGCTTTATTAGTTCATTCTTCCGTTCCTCAATTATTTTGGCATCATGCACTACAAATGGCTACCGATCTCCTAAATATTCTTTCCTCTAAAGGTTTGACATATTCCTCCCCTCTCAAAGTGTTATACAATAAGACTCCATCCTACACTCATCTTTGGGTCTTCGGATGCTTATGTTATCCACTATTTTCATCCACAACAATCAATAAATTTCAGGCACGTTCTACTCCTTGTGTATTCTTGGGTTTTCCGTCAAACCGTTGTTATAAATGTTTTGATTTGTCCTCTCAACGAATCATCATTAGTCGTCATGTTCTCTTTGATGAAACCCAATTTCCCTTTTCTAAAGTAGAAAAATCCATACCTACTTCTTATGATTTTTTGGATGATGCTATCTCCCCCTATGTTCTCCGTCATTTTTCAGGTTTGCCAGAAAATACGTTAAACTCGTCCTCAGTGCCGCGGCCCTGCATTGAGGCACCACGGCGCCAAAATTCCTCCGAGGCAGCGCCATGTTCGCACTGAGGCGCCGCCAAATATCGAGAGCCCGCAGTGGTTCTCAAGATCGCGCTTCCTCAGCTGTCACGCCGACGATGGGAATTTCCGACATGTCACAAACTTTCCAAAATTCACTCAATCCAGCCCAGAGTCTTGGTCCAGTCACTCGTAGTCAACGGGATATTTTTAAGCCAAAAACACATTTCAATTTGAATTCTACTGTTCTTAAATCCCCCTTACCCCCGTTATCCTGTGTCTGCCTTAAATGACCCTAATTGAAAATTGTCATGACCGAGGAATATAATGCTCTTATTGATAATAAGACGTGGGAGTTGTTACCCCGTTCATCTGATGTTAATATTATTCGGTCTATGTGGATTTTTGTTCATAAGGAAAATTCTGATGGTTCATTTGCAAGGCATAAGGCTAGACTTGTAGGTGATGGTAAGACTCAGCAGGTTGGTGTGGATTGTGGTGAGACATTTAGCCAAGTGGTCAAGCCGGCTACCATTCGTACTGTGCTCAGCTTGGCTCTTTCGAAATCACGGTCCATTCATTAGCTAGATGTGAAGAATGCTTTCCTACATGGTGATCTTCAGGAGACAGTGTATATGCATCAGCCTTTGGGATTTAGGGATACTAGATATTCTAATCATGTCTGTCTATTGAAGAAGTCCGTGTATATGCTTAAGCAGTCTCCACGATCTTGGTATAAGAGGTTTGCTGATTTTGTTTCGACTATGGGTTTTTCTCACAGCAGGTCTGTTAATTCATTATTCGTATATCGTCGAGGATCTTCCATGGCTTATATTCTGTTATATGTTGATGATATTATCTTGACTGCCTCTTCTGATACTTTGCGCAAGTCTATTATGACAATGCTCAGTTCTGAGTTTGTCATGACTGGGTCATTTGAGTTACTTTTGGGGATTGTCAGAATCGTCATTCAGGTGGATTGTTCTTATCACAGAGAAAGTATGCAACAGAGAACATTGAGAGGGCTGGGATGTCATCCTGTAAGTCCACTTCTACTCCAGTTTATACTAAACCCAAGTTGGGTGCTGCAGCTGGTTCTCCGTATGAGGATCCGACCAGCTATCATAGTCTTGCAAGCGCTCTTCAATATCTGACGTTCACGCGACCAGACATTTCATATGCCATACAGCAAGTGTGTTTATTTATGCATGATCCCAGAGTTGAACATATGAATACACTCAAACACATTTTTAGGTACATTCAGGGAAAACTTGAGTATGGTTTGCATTTGTATCCTTCATCGACGTCTACATTGGTCTCCTATACAGATGCTGATTGGAGTGGTTGTCCTGACACCAGACGGTCTATGTCTGGATATTGTATTTTTTTGGGTAACAACTTGGTCTCGTGGTCTGCCAAGCGTCAATCAATCTACGCCTTCACGTTCAAGTGCAGAGGCCGAGTATCGAGGGGTAGCTAATGTGGTCTTCGAATCATGTTGGTTACGAAATCTTCTTTTAGAGCTTCATTGTCCCATTGAGAAATCTACCTTGGTGTATTGTGATAATATAAGTATCATCTACCTTTCTGGTAATCCAGTTCAGTACAAGCGTACTAAACACATAGAGATGGATATTCACTTTGTTCGAGAAAAGGTAGCAAAATGACAAGTACGCGTCTGTCATGTTCCTTAGAAATATCAAATTGCAGACATCTTTATAAAGGGTCTTCCCTCAGTCCTTTTTGAAGATTTTAGAGACAGTCTCAGCGTACGAAGACCGCCCGCTATGACTGTGGGGGTGTGTTAAAGTATATGGGCCAGAGCCCATTTCGTGTGTACAGTGGTCAACGTGGGGCCCTTCCCTTTCCTATATAGATTTGGTGAATATTAGACTTAGGTTTGTACCTTAATTAGTAGTGTAATATTACCATAATTGTAAAGTTAGTATTCTTATAGAATAAGGATTCCTAGGTAGAATAGGAAGATGATCTTTCTTGTAACTTGTATATATATGTCTTTCATTAATAAGAATAATCAAGGGATTATTTCTTACATTCTTTCAAGTACGAATAAAGTTTTACATCGGTAATTGAAAAGATCGGAAGCTGCAACCTACACATAAGGTATATGAATACTCTTAATGATGTGAGACCTTTTGAGAAAACCATACGAGCTTGATCGAACGCGAACAATATCACACTATATTAAGAATATTTTGGGTTAACTTAACCCAACAACTAATATCAGAGCCAATTTGATATGATCATGAAAATCTCTAATCGCACAAAACATATTGCGGAGGATTCCAAGATGTCTAATTTACAATTGACTCATTTCAATACCAAAAGCAATTAGTGAAATCACATTAAGGAGTGCATGGTCTTCAAAAGTAGATTAGAAGGTGCTTAGAGAACACCAAGTTTTAAAAGTGTGAAGTTTTCTTGGAAAATGTTAGGAGTCAGAATTTTGGATTTGTATCCGGGCAACATTATCGCACATCAACACAAAATTGCGGCGTACAATGAACAAACTACTGTCAATTGTTGCACAAAAAATGTAGTGCATATTTGTGCTCAAGGTCTCAATGGTTCGGTTCGATCGATTATTTTTAGAAATTTATATCATATCAATTTTTCGGTTAATCTATGGTGTATAACCAAAGTTAGACTTTTTGAAACCGTCCCAATCATCTCGATTTTCTCTTAGGTTTCGGTATGATTCAGTTAATTTTCGATTTATTAAACGTCATCTAAATGTAGAATAGTGTAAATCTCCTTGATTGGATTTCTCTTATTAATGCAATATATATAGTGAGAACAATAGTAGTCCTAATGGAATAAGAATTTCTACTTTACACAATTACACTAAAATATTATTACAGAATATACAGTGAATATATGGAGTATATTCACTATCACACCCCCTCAATCGGAGCGGGAGGAGGCCAGACGTTGAGGCTGGATATGAAGTGAATGAACAACTGACGATGAAGTCCCTTAGTGAATATATTTACATACTCATAGGAAGAGGGAACATGCAACACCCTAGCATGTCCCATGACAATCTTCTCACGAACAAAGTGAATATTCATCTCAATATGCTTGGTTCGCTGATGCTGAACCGGGTTATGAGATAAGTAGACGGCAGATATGTTGTAACAGTAGACCAAATATGTCTTATGTAAGGGACACTGAAGCTCAAGAAAGAGGTTTCAAAGCCAATACATCTCGTAAACAACGTTCGCAACGCCTTTATATTCTTCTTCTGCACTCGAATGAGAGAGTGGCTTGTCGTTTGGCTGACCATGAAATAATGTTATCCCTAAAAAATACACAATATCCGTAAGTGGAGCGACGTGTGTCTGGACAGCCTGTCCAATCGACGTTCGTGTAGGATAACCGAGTCGGTACGGAGGGGTAGAGATGGAGCCCATAGTCAAGAGTACCCTTAACGTATCAAATAATATGCTTAAGAGCAGCAAAGTGAGGCTCACTGGGAGCGTTCATGAACAAGCACACCTGTTGCACGACATAGACAATGTCGGGTCTGGTGAATGTAAGGTACTGAAGAGCACCGACGAGACTCCTATAAAGAGAGGGATCAAGTACCGGATCCCTGTCATTTGCAGTGAGTTTCTTCTGCATATTTATGCTGATACATGTACATGTCATGGGGTGATCGTGTCCTTGATATCCCAAAAAAATAACTCAACTTATCCAGTTCAGTCATAATAAATTCAGACTTAAGTAGAACAATGATCTCATGCTTCAGTCCATCTGAATAAGTTGTCAGGACAATATCATCCACATATAAAATAAGGTAAGTTGTGTCGTTAACTCTATGAAAAATGAACAATGAACAATGAACAATGAATGATCATTCTTACTGCACACGAATCCGATATGTATAATATAAGTAGCAAACCGCTCATACCAAGCCTTGTGTGCTTGTTTCAAACCATATAGCGACTTATGAAGACGACAAACATGCTGCTGAGCCTTCAGATGCACAAATCCAGGTGGTTGATGCATATAAACAGTTTCTTTCAAATCTCTATGTAAGAAGGCATTTTTCACATCAAGTTGGTGAATAGGCCCATTCTTCCCCATAGCAATGCTCAAAACTGTGTGTATGGTAGCTGGCTTAACCACCAGACTAAAAGTATCACCACAATCAACACCCTCCTATTGTCCTGTGTCATTTGCCATAAGTCTAGACTATGACGTTCAAGTGACCCACTATCTCTGAACTTATGACGGAAGAACCACATATAATGGATTACATTCACCCCTCAGGTCACAAAATAAGATCCCAAGTGCGTTGTGAAGTAAGCGCATTATACTCCTCACGCATGGCCGCATTCCAATTCGGGTCAAGTTTGGCTAAGGTTGGATTTTTAAGTAGCGGTGAAATAGTTTGAGTAGACAAATTAAAGTGGACAAATTAAATTGGATAAATTAAATTGGACATATGGCGGCTGGCCAGTAGTGGCGGTGGTTGTTGTGGAGGAATCAACCACAAATGCCTTGGGTGTATGGTCATCCTGTTTCACTCGTCTCGTCCACTCTAAGAGCAATTGGGACCGTGCTTTGTTGAAACTGGGTAGCGGTTTGGCTTGTTGAATCATCATTGCAAGCGAATCATATTCATCTTTTGGTAAACCATTGATCAACTGCAATACCATTTTCATGTACGAAACTGGAGTACCAACATTGGATAGTTGATCGGCAAACAATTTTAATTGTTTGCAATAGTCGGCCCTATTTGAAAAACTTTCAAGATGGGTAGTGTTGAATTGCTCCTCAAGATACACAACACATGTTTGTTGTCTTAAAAAATTTCCTCCAATTGTGTCCATAACTCATGAGCCGAAGCTCCGATCTTCATAATAGTGTGAAGCAAATCTTTAGAGATAGTGCCATAAATTCACTACTTGACGATGGCGTCAAGCCATTTCCACGTCGTGTCGTCAACGTCGAGTGGGCGGGGATATGTGATATCAATGTGATCAAGCACGTTGTAGGCACATGCATGAATATGAAAAAGTTCAACCCATGATGCGTATTGTCCATACTCTTGATCAAGAATCAACGAGATAAAGTTCTTGATATTAGTGATGGCGAAAGCCGGATGAAATGTGTTGGGGGTGGAAGAGGGAGGATGATTTGTGACGTCGGGTGTTGATGAAGAGGAAACATGAGAAGCTATGTGGGCCGCGGGTGATGCCATGAGGGTATCCAAAATTGAGTAGAGAAATAGAAGTGTATAGTAGGTTGTATATCAACTGTATACCAGAGGTATACGACCTGCTAGAGAACTAGAGAGGTTCGGGAAGGCTATATATGAGCAGTATACCAGAGATATACGGCCTGCTAGAGGTTGGGAAGGCTGTATATCAAAAGTATACCAGAGATATACGACAAGCTAGAGGTTGGGAAGTCTATTATCAGCAGTATACCAGAGGTATACGGACGATATACTGGTTGTTTGGCGTCAGAAAAGGGAGAATATTTTTGGGGTTGGCAACCGAAATTAGAATTTAGGGTAGGGAGAGATTTTTTGCGCTTGATACCATGTATAATAGTGTAAATCTCATTGTTTGGAGTTCTCTTATTAATGCAATATATATAGAGTGTACAATAGTAGTCTTAATCTGATAAGAATATCTACTTTACATAATTACACTAAAATATTAATTATATAATATATCACTAACGACTACCGCAACCGATAAAAAATGATAGAATTAAATATCCAAAAGTTAGAATTACATAAAATGAAAATAATTTTCCTTTATAATATTTGTTGTATATATAGTCTTCAATTGTGTTTTTTAGGAAGTTGTGTATGAGAATTTATCATACATTGGAAGAATAGAAAGAGCTTGATGTGTTTATAAGTACTTTTGTACTTTGTATATTAGATTGAATTGAGTTCATTTAGTTGGGCCAAATATGCATTGGGCTTGGATGTGCTTATAATTGATTAATAATATGCTAATATATTATTAATCAAAGACTAGCACTTAGCACTTTGCACGAACACGAGTTCAAATATCATTTAATCTTTTGCCATTTTAATATTTTGGCGCCATAGTCCAGCGTTGCGGCGCTAAGTCTCTAAAGTTTCAGCGCATGACGCCACTGCAGGCCGCTGACGCGCGATTTTTTAGTCGACACGTAACATTGTTTCATGAAAGGTCACAATTGTTCATGAAAGATTACAATTATTCATGAAAGATCACAACTGTTCATGAAAGGTCACTTGATTTCTTTAAATATAGAATGACACATTATTAAAAGAGACAAACAATCTATCTCTTCCAATAAAGAAAACCTTCTTTCTTCCAAGCAATTTATGTTCATGAATAACGAGTAATTTGTTGTAAACTTCGTTCTCATATTAGGGAATCCTAGGGGTAAATTAGCAAGTTAATACCATCAGCAGAATAGTGGGGCTAATATTATCCTAAGGACATAGATTTATCTCGTCCTAATCTAGTGTCTGTAATTCATTCCATTTACTATACAATTTTTTTCTAACAATATTAGGATAATAGGATGGAAAACACTATGAAGATGTTCGGTAATGATACTGTGAAACTAGTTCGCTTTGATGAAGCAAATTTCCTACGCTGGTGTCACGACCCAAATCACGAGTCGTGATGGCACCTACCCTATTTCCCGAGTAGGCGAACCATATTCTAAATAGCAAGTTAAATCAGCGGAAATAAAATAAAGAAGAGAAGTTATAAAATCTTAAATACTAAATTCCCCAAAATCTGGTCAAACGGGTACAAGAGCACTAAACATGGTCTGGAATAAAAGTCTGAAAAGGCCCGAAGGCTACATAATGTCTGTCAACTAACAAAGTAAATGGAATTAACTAGGAAGCCCTTCAGGGGCCACGGATGATCAAATAGCTCACCCTGAATGACTGAAAGATATCACCCTCGCGAATCAGCCACGGGGAGTAGAGCTGGAATCTGGATCGTACTCTGCACTCAACAAAAGTGCAACAAGAGTAGTATCAGTACAACACTAGTACCAGTAAGCATCATAGGACGACAATGATTAGATAACGCATGAAGAAGTTGAAACCAATAAGTAGCACATAGAGCAAACAAGCATGGTCACATATCATATACAAGTAAAGTGTAAAGAAATCAAGAATCTATCAAGACAGATATAGTTCACCAATGATCAGTCAAATATAAGAGTGGATGAATGCAATGCAATGCAATAGTCCCTTCTCTCACTCCACTCATGTACACACATGCTAAGAGCTATGCCTCAAAGTCATGACCCATGGGGACCCGCGAAGTCCATGTACCACTCGTGCTCTCCGGATAGAACCTCAGAGGCTATCAATCCCGCTCTCCGGAAGAAACCTCGGAGGCAATCACTCCCGCTCTCCGGTAGAAACCTCAGAGGCTATCATTCCCGCTCTCTGGCAGAAAACCTCGGAGGCAATCACTCCCGATCTCCGGTAGAAACCTCGGAGGCAATCACTCCCGCTCTCCGGTAGATACCTCGGAGGCTATCACTCTCGCTCTCCGGCAGAAACCTCAGAGGCAACCACTCCCGCTCCCCGGTAGAAACCTCGGAGGCAATCACTTCCGCTCTCCAGTAGAAACTTCGGAGGCTATCACCGTTTATCAATATCATCAGAACTATAATATAACAAAAAGTATGACAGACATGATATCAGTCTCAACACATATCACAAATATATAATCAATAAGTACAAGTCATATCACTGTCTTATGTTCAATTATCAACATCACAATTCTTTTATTTCTCAAGACAAGCGAGCCATTATGCAACGGAGATACAATCAGGTGATAATCACAGAAAATAACACATATGGAGACAAGCTCACATAACAGCTGACAGAACCAACGTAATTGTAATTCATCTCCACTTCATGCCCGAAGGCCTATCATGCTATCCCTGTCACTTACTACAACTACATACGATTCTCTAATCAGAGTCTAACTCAAGTAAACCATAACCTACCTCAATGCCGAGCGGGTGCCACGAACAATCAAGCCAATGCATTTCCCTTGCGTAGAGCCTCTGAACGCTTATAATCTAGAAAATATGCGAATTACGTTATAATACGAATCTAAGGACACCCACTTTGCTATATTTATATTAACAATATTTTTACCATTTCAATTGCATGACTAAACCCCTACACATAAAAATATTCGCATAACTTCAGAAATTTCAAATAAACTTCCTTTCTTTCAACTTTCCAGAATTGTTTTGGTAAAACAAGGCAGAACTTTGAACAGTCATATCTTTCAAACCACACGTCGTATTTATCTCCGTAAGATCTCAAACTGACGGTAACAAAGAGATCTACAACTTTCATTCAGACCATATTTTCATATTCCTTACGAATTTGTACAGTTTTCACATTTTATATGATGTGTCGCCTGAGTTTCGGTAAAACCAGACAGAAACTTTAAACAACCATAACTTTCAAACCATATGTCGGATTTATCTCCGTAGGATATCAAACTGACGGGAACAGAGTAATATACAACTTTCATTCAGCCCATATTTTTATATTCCTTACATATTGTTTACAGTTTTCATGTTTTACAAGCTGCTTCAATCATTATTCCATGATAATCCCTCAAGTTTCTCTTGTTAAAATGGATTGTGGAATTTCCGTGTAATGACTTCTTTAGAAATTTTATTTCATTCTATAACACATCATTATAAGGATCATGAATAGATCAAGTTGGTGTAGCAGTAGAGCGCGGGACCGCAAGGTCACGAGTTCGATCCCCTGCATAAACCTTCTTGGTTGAGCCTGTCACACATGGCTTGCCAAGTGTGCTTAACCGGCTGACGTGGTTTGCAGGCTATTGCGTCAGCCCGAGGTTTACCCTGTGCGCACTCGAAAGAGTAGCGGCTGCGGGTTCCTTCGTCAAAAAAAAAAAATGAATAGATTAACTCAACCATAGAACATAAAATCTAACCTGAATTTAATTGGGCGTTTTCTCCTCGTTTAGCTACTAGGGTTTCTTTTTTTCTTTTTTTCCTTTATTTTCTTTATTTTCTTTCCTTTCTTCTTTGTTTTGCTGCTTGTTGCTTTCTGCGTTTTCCTTCTCCTTTTTATTTTCTTTGTTTCTTGTTTTGCTGCACGTTTCCCTTTCCTAGATTAATAGGTTTTTTTTTGTTTCTCTTTTTTCCCTTTGCTGCTTGTTTTCTTTTTTTCTTTTTTTTTTCTCTTAGTTTTACAACATGTAGCGTGTCCCCCCTCCCCTTCTTCTTTAATGTTCAGCCGTGCAACCCTATCAAGGGTAGTGGGTTTGGCCCACCAACCCACTTAATTAATTTCATGCCCCATTTCATATATTAAAAATCATATAATTAAATATCCTATAGTCTCATACCTCTTTATCGTAATTTTAAGTGCTAAACGACCAAACGGGTCGCTAAATTAGATAACAATCAAACAATCGCTCGTCCTCGAGAGACAAAGATATGGGTGGAGGAAAGGAGGTACCTGAACTGTCGAACAACTGAGGATATATACTCCGCATATCCGCCTCGGTCTCCTAAGTGGCCTCCTCAACCGGATGGTGCTTCCACTTCACCTTGACTGAAGTGATTTCCTTGGACCTCAACTTTCTCACTTGCCTATTCAAGATTTCTATCGGCTCTTCCTCGAATGGTAAGGAAGATATTAAAGTTGTCGAGCATCAAGAATCTATGTTATAAACCCCGTGTATACCTTCGTGGCAATGATCACGCTGATAGTTACGCCTGCTCATTGTATCTATCAAATTTCTCGATTAACTTAGCTCAAAATTAATCTCCATTTTTCATGGCCGAAAATTTCCCGTAACTAGTTCCCATCAGTTTACACTGACTCTGATCGAATTGCTTGATTTTGATTATAACCACACCTCTGAACGAAATTAATTGATTCCACAATTACCATCATCGTCACCACAATCCCTCAGTTGTAGTCGCAATCCATTATCGAACATGTACCAGTTAATTATCTTGATTCTACTTACTCTTCTTCCACACTTTCTAATATCGTCATCAGTACAAAATCCATATAAAATACGTTGTCACCCACAACAAGTTTTAATCGTGACTCCTTCTCGCCAGAAAGAATAACACTCATCGTCCAATCCCCCTTAAACCTTCAATGACGTATTATGTGCATCACTCTAGTGATTATTTTATCATTCCAAATTTGTCAAAAATCAGTCCATCACCTCCAACGACTTCCCACATCTATTTGTAACTCCTCAATATATCACTAAGTACATGTGCAAGCCGTTAGAACGGTTCGTAAAGTTGCCATCAACTAAATATTATCAAATCTCCTTGTAAACTCCAATAATCCTGAATAACCCATTATATCTCTATCATGAAATAAAATCTATCATCTTTAAAAATGGGCTACTAGGATACCATTAAGCCTCTCTAGTAATGCATCCATAAGCCACTTGACCCTAGATGAGCAGATCCGACCAGATGTAAAATGTAAAACTTCTCGAATATCACTAATAGTCACTCGAACTGATTCCGAACATTAACATTATAAGTAGTGAGCCTTCCCAAAAGTCTGTGATGACTCATTCCGTCCATTTTCTCTTGATTAATCAATCTTATGTCGTCACTCTAACCATTTCACCCAACTCATTAACTTGGTACAACTATACCCTTCGACTTAAATCTTCATGTTTCTCAATTAACCCTAGCTAGTCACACAAATTTGATAAATCCTTATAAAAATCAAAATACTTCAAGTCTTCCTTTTTGTTCTTTCACTTATCTCATTCACCAATCTGAATACTTTGATATATGGCTTTTGGCCTCCTACCCTTCACAACCGTAACAACTCTGAGTGCGATGTTTCATTACACCCTTACGAAAATCCAAAAGTACCCAATCTTAAAATTTTACATGTCTCACTCCAATATCTCTATGTTATTCATACTTGAAATTTTCAATCATGCTATCAAGCTAGAAACGTTTTCGACATAGTCTACTATCATGACCCAATTTCACCTCAAAAATATACATCAACTACAAGTTGCAGAGATTCCAAGATTTCCTCTTGTTTATCAACTCTAGCCCATCAATTAAATAATACTAGAAAATTACCTATCTTGGTACAACACATCGCCCTTCCATCAATCTTATCATGTTAGTCATCTGAATATTACACCTTACCAGTCACCAATCGTAAAAAACCCTGACACTTCGTCATAACACTTAGTCAAGTTCCATAGACTTCCCTCTTCAGTCATATTTATCGATTACACTCTAACCAAATGACGCATGACAACGCCGCCATACTCCATACCTAACTCAAGTACTCTCGTGTATTCAAATTTAAATCCTTTTTTTCCTTTCCGAAGATGTACCTTAATACTTCCAATTCGAATTCAAACATGCCATCATCTTAATTCTTCAATTTTTCATGTTCCATTCACAATCACTTCTACCATTAACAATTTTAAGATCTCTGAGTGTAATACCTTATTACGCCTTCAACAATATAAACTATCAAATCTTACACCTACATCTTTATTACCTCGCATTATTACTCTAAGTCATTCATATCTGAAATACTCAACTGCACTATCCAACCATCGATTCCTCGACACCGTCCATTACCACCGACATAGGTTTTACCTTGAAACTATGCCTTCAGTTCCAATCGTAGAGATTCTTCCTCAATCACTCTTATCACTCTAACTGCAAGATGTAGTACAATGTCACCAATGACTCATGCATGCTGCAAGTAGTTGTGCTGCTCTAAAAAAAAATTATCCTTCCAAGCCAACGAGTGAGATGCATTCTCCTTAAATCCTTCTCTATCATACTACATTCAAGATTACCTTTATCATTATCAACCAAAATCACTCAAACCCACCCATGGTGAATCAAGAAGTCATACATCCTTAAAAAGTAACTGAGCCAATCCTGGAGATAGTAGTAAACCACCATCTGGAGCATTTAAAGGTCCCTCTTGCTTACTCAAATATTTAACTGAGCACTTTTCCAACCTCAATACAATTGTACATATCATTTCCCACGAAGCCTCTCTGACCACAGTACCGACCAAACCTAATCATACCCACACAGTTAATTCTCATTGTTATACTACTTCAAACCACCGTCGACTTAGTCCATAAAATGTAGGGTGATCTCTGACTCGTGCGCCAAAAATATCGATGTCCCCATATAGATCATAGCAGTCTCCTTATACGTCCCTTAGCAGATGAATTGCCCTTACCAACTGAATATAAACAGCTGAGGGTCCCTTGGTGAATCCATTGCCCTTTATCGAAACTAACCCTTAATTCGTCGCTTTAATTTTACCTTGTAACTAGAATATGTTACCATGTACTATCACTTGTAGAAGCTTGTCGAGCCTAATCAATATACACAATACTCACGTTTCCTCCCCCAACTTAAGTGTAACAACCAAAAATTTCGTAAGTAATTCATTTTTCACCCTCGTCTATCGCTAGAATCATTCTACTAGTCAGTTACTGTTCCTTCCCCAAAAATATACACGCAGTCCACCCAATATTCTTTTAGCATTCCTTTCATAATTAAAACAATCTCACACCGGATAATCAAGCTCACCGTTCAACAATGATTTCTCATCGCCCTACACCAAAATATCAAGTGGACTATCAACCCCGGACTTAACTTAAATAACACACCAAATTATTCCCACAAGATTCAGTCTTCCATAGTAACCTTTGACGGACGAGCACACCTATCACTTGGGCTCGCCATATACTGAGAATGATCCATTTGAATTCCTTTACATTTTTGTCCCATCAAGTAGCTAAAGAATCTTCGCACACTCCCCTCATACCTCATCACGAAGGTCCTCCTTCATGCTAATGTGCCTCCCCGCGAGTTCCTTCATAGCCTCATCATTTGTTCATTTTGTCCGGTAAAAGATTCATCCTAGTTTTTCTTTACCTCCAGGATATTAGTATATGTTCCATTCTATTGTATCCCAATAAATTATGTTGTGTCAAACCTCTCACGCAGAATATACAAAGTCACAACACTCATAACATTGTTATCCCGCTGACTGTGCCCTTTAAAATTGTCCACTCCCTCAACAATAACTCTTAAGCCATAGAAACACTCCTGCAACACCCAAGTAACTAGATTTGGAGGGTATGTCGATTAATGCGATATTTTGCACTGTCACTACCATTCTCAAGAATATCACTAAACCAAAGAGTCATAACCATAAATCCACCCCACTGGTTTGGATCTAATCAAATGTCATCAACACTGAAACACACTTTCTAAATCAAGCAAGGTCACAATTGACTCCTCATGTCTAAACCCAAAAACATGTCCCCACTATCAGTCAGAAAACAGAAGAATGAAGATAAGATACCAATCTGATTAAACTCACACGAAAAGAATGAACCAGATACCAATCGGACTGAACTAGCACGAAAGAAATGAACCAGATATCAATCGGATTGAACTCGCACGAAAAGAGAAAAGAAGTGGAGTGTTTCCTAAATGTCCTATAGCCTCTCGAGGATGGGTACGGACGTCTACGTACCAATCCGCAAGACTCTACTAGACATTGCTCTTGTACTCATTAGACTGATTAACCTAGAAGCTCTGATACCAACTTTGTCACGACCCAAATCACGAGTCGTGATGGCACCTACCCTATTTCCTCGAGTAGGCAAACCATATTCTCAATAGAAAGTTAAATCAGCGGAAATAAAATAAAGGAGAGAAGTTATAAAATCTTAAATACTAAATTCCCCAAAATCTGGTCAAACGGGTACAAGAGCACTAAACATGGTCTGCAATAAAAGTCTGAAAAGGCCCGAAGGCTACATACTGTCTGTCAACTAACAAAGTAAATGGAATTAACTAGGAAGCCCTTCAGGGGCCACGGATGATCAAGTAGTTCACCATGAATGACTGAAAGATATCACCCTCGCGAATCAGCCACGGGGCGTATAGCTGAAACCTGGATCGTACTCTGCACTCAACAAAAGTGCAGCAAGAGTAGTATCAGTACAACACTAGTACTTGTAAGCATCATAGGCCGGCAATGATTAGATAACGCATGAAGAAGTTGAAACCAACAAGTAGCACATAGAGTACACACGCATGGTCACATATCATATACAAGTAAAGTGTAAAGAAATCAAGAATCTATCAAGACAGATATAGTTCACCAATGATCAGTCAAATATAAGAGTGGATGAATGCAATGCAATGCAATGCAATAGTCACCTCACTCACTCCACTCCTGTACACACATGTTAAGGGCTATGCCTCTAAGTCATGACCCATGGGGGACCCGCGAAGTCCATGTACCACTCGTGCTCTCCGGATAGAACCTCAGAGGCTATTAATCCCGCTCTCCGGAAGAAACCTCGGAGGCAATCACTCCCGCTCTCCGGTAGAAACCTCGGAGGCTATCACTCCCGCTCTCCGGCAGAAACCTCGGAGGCAATCACTCCCGCTCTCCGGTAGAAACCTCGGAGGCAATCACTCCCTCTCCGGCAGAAACCTCGGAGGCTATCACTCCCGCTCTCCGACAGAAACCTCGGAGGCAATCACTCCCGCTCTCCGGTAGAAACCTCAGAGGCAATCACTTTCGCTCTCCGGTAGAAACCTCGGAGGCTATCACAATTTATCAATATCCTCAGAACAATAATATAACAAAAAGTATGAAAGACATGATATCAGTCTCACCACATATCACAAATATATAATCAACAAGTACAAGTCATATCACTGCCCTATGTTTAATTATCAATATCACAATTCTTTTATTTCTCAAGACAAGCGAGCCATTATGCAACGAAGATACAATCAGGTGATAATCACAGAAAATAACACATATGGCGACAAGCACACATAACAGCTGACAAAACCAACGTAATTGTAATTCATCTTCACTTCATGCCCGAAGGCCTATCATGCTATCCTTGTCACTTCTACAACTACATACGATTCTCTAATCAGAGTCTAACTCAAGTAAACCATAACCTACATCAATGTCGAGCGGGTGCCACGAACAATCAAGCCAGTGCCTTTCCCTTGCGTAGAGCCTCTGAACGCTTAGAATCTAGAAAATATGTAAACTACGTTATAATACGAATCTAAGGACACCCACCTTGCTATATTTATATTAACCATATTTTTACTATTTCAATTGTATGACTAAACCCCTACACATATAAAAATATTCGCATAACTTCAGGAATTTCAAATAAACTTCATTTCTTTCAACTTTCCAGAATTATTTTGGTAAAACAAGGCAGAACTTTGAACAGTCATATCTTTCAAACCACATGTCGTATTTTTCTTCGTAAGATCTCAAACTGACGGGAAAAAAGATATCTACAACTTTCCTTCAGCCCATATTTTCATATTCCTTACGGATTTGTACAGTTTTCACGTTTAATATGATGTGTTGCTTGAGTTTCGGTAAAACGAGGCAGAAACTTTAAACAACCATAACTTTCAAACCATATGTCAGATTTATCTCCGTAGGATATCAAACTGACGGGAACAGAATAATACACAACTTTTATTCATCCCATACTTTTATATTCCTTACAAATTTATACAGTTTTCACATTTTACAAGATGCTTCAATCGTTATTCCATGATAATCCCTCAAGTTTCTCTTGTTCAAACGGATTGTGGAATTTCCGTGTAATGACTTCTTTAGAAATTTTATTTCATTCTATAACACATCATTATAAGGATCATGAATAGATTAACTTAATCATAGAACATAGAATCTAACCTGAATTTAATTGTGTGTTTCCTCCTCGTCTAGCTACTACGGTTTCTCTTCTTTTCTTTATTTCCTTTCCTTTCTTCTTTGCTTTGCTGCTTGCTGCGTTTTCCTTCTCCTTTTTATTTTCTTTGTTTCTTGTTTTGCTGCACATTTCCCTTTCCTAGATTAATATGTTTTTTTTTGTTTCTCTTTTTTCCCTTTGCTGCTTGTTTTCTTTTTTTCTTTTTTTCTTTTTTTTCTCTCTTTGTTTTACAACATGTAGCGTGTCCCCCCTCCCCCTCTTATTTAATGTTCCGTCGTGCAACCCTATCAAGGGTAGTGGGTTTGGCCCACCAACCCACTTAATTAATTTCATGCCCCATTTCATATATTAAAAATCATATATTTAAATACCCTATAGTCCCATACCCCTTTATCATAGTTTTAAGTGCTAAACAATCAAACGGGTCGTTACAACTGGAAGGAGAAGATGTCATTCCTACTCACTGCTTTGAAGATTTTTTACATTCTAGATCCGAATTTGGGGACATTGGCAGAACCAGCAGACGATGACACTGAAGAAAAAATCGCAGAACGCAAAAAGTGTGTCGAAGATGAAACATTGTGCAGAGGGTTTAATCTGAATTCCCTCTCTGATCATCTGTAAGATCTCTACACTCCAATTCAGTATGCAAAGGAAATGTGGAAGGTCCTAGAGTTCAAGTATGATGCAGAAAAATAAGGGGCAGATAAGTTTGTTACTTTCAAGTTCTCAGAATTTTCCATGGTTGATGGCACTTCTATACTTGATCAAGTGCATAAATTCCTGATATTGATTTCTAAGTTTAAATACATGGACATAACCATACCAGAAAAGTTAATCATTGGAGGAATTATTGCCAAATTACCACCTTCCTGGAATAATTACAGGAAGAAGTTGTTGCACACTTCTGAGGAGTTCACTTTAGAACAGATTTAGAAACACTTACGAATTGAAGAGGAAACTCAAAATCGTGAGAAGTTTTTGAATGATGCTTCTAGTTTTAAAGTGAATTATGTTACTCAGAAGAATCTAAAGGGCAAGAGAAAGGTGAATAATAACTCCAATTTTTCTAACCCGAATAAGAAGGGTAAGAAGGACATGTCTGAAATCGTTTGTTACAATTGTGGCAAGAAAGGGCATTTCAAACGTTTCTGCAGGAACCCTAAGAAGGAGCATAGTCAAAACCAGAAAAAGAACACTGAAGAGAAGGCGATTGCTAATATTGTTGAACAAAACACCAACGAGATCATTGTCATGCTTTATGAGATGCATATTGGAATGGTCCAAGAGTTGCACATGGCTACAGTCGCTACAAGCGATGATTGGTGGTATGATTCGGGTGCTACCACCCATGTTTGCAACAATCGCTCACTCTTCAAGGATTATACTAAGGCAGTGGATGGCCATGAAATCCTGTTGGGAGATCATCACACTAGCAAGGTCCTTGGAACAGCGAGTGTGATAATCCATTTCACTTCTGGAAAGAAAGTTATTTTGACTGGTGTATTACATGTTCCTTCGATTAGGAAAAATCTGGTTTCTGGTTTTGTACTCTGTAAGAAAGGACTCAAAGTTGCAATTCTAAGGCTGGTGCCTTTGTTGAAAATGGTTATGTATCTGATGGTATGTTTAAACTAAGTATCAATAAAGATGAAAGTTCTAATTATTCTTGTGTGCAATCTTTTGATTTAAGCTTTAATATAGAATGTGCAACTTTTAATCTTTGGCATAATCGTTTGGGACATGTTAACTATCAAACAATGAAACTTATGTGCTGAAACGAAATTATTTCTTATAGCAATGAGCATAAAGAAAAATGTGAAGTTTGTGTCCAAGCGAAAATGAAAAGAAAACCTTTTCCAAAGGTTGATAGACAATATGAAATCTTAGAGCTTGTACATTCTGATAT
Source organism: Przewalskia tangutica (assembly GCA_029844215.1). Lineage (NCBI taxonomy): Eukaryota > Viridiplantae > Streptophyta > Magnoliopsida > Solanales > Solanaceae > Przewalskia > Przewalskia tangutica. The sequence goes on along the minus strand of CM056718.1, from coordinate 7,243,860 downwards.
TTGTGAATTAAATGGTATTTTAACTAGGGGTGGGAGCAGGTACTTTATTACTTTTATTGATGATTGCTCTAAATTTACATATGTCTATTTAATAAAATCAAAAGATCAAGCTTATGACATGTTTCGAGTTTTCAAATCTATGGTAGAACACAAAAAGGCAAGAAACTGAAAATCTTGAGAAGTGATAGGGGTGGAGAATATTTCCCTACTGAATTTACCTTGTTTTGTGAAGATAATGGAATTGTTCATCAAGTTAGTGCACCCTATAGACCTCAACAAAATGGGGTGGCAGAAAGGAAAATTGAGTTCTAGTTGATATGGTGAATGCCATAATTGTTAACTCAAATTTACCTATGAACTTATGGAGTGAAGCTTTACTAACTGCATGTCATGTACATAATAGAATTCCTTCTAAGAAGATGAAATTGTCTCCATATGAAATTTGGAGAGGAAGAAAACCTGATATTAGTTATTTTATAGTTTGGGGGGTGCTTAGCCTATTATAAGGTCCCAGATCCTAAGAAAACTACATTAGGTTCAAGAGCTTTGAAAAGTGTTTTTGTGGGATATGCAGTTCAAAAACATATAGTCTTCTGGATTTAGACTCAAAAGCATTGGGCTTGGATGTGCTTATAATTGATTAATAATATGCTAATATATTATTAATCAAAGACTAGCACTTAGCACTTTGTACGAACACGAGTTCAAATATCATTTAATCTTTTGCCATTTTAATATTTTGACGCCATGGTCCAGCGTCGCGACGCTAAGTCTCTAAAGTTTCAGCGCCGCGACGCCACCCTGCAGGGCCGCGGCACTGCGACGGTTTCGATTAACAGAACATTGTTTCATGAAAGGTCACAATTGTTCATGAAAGATTATAATTGTTTCATGAAAGATCACAATTGTTCATGAAAGGTCACTTGATTTCTTTAAATATAGAATGACACATGATTAAAAAAGACAAGCAATCTATCTCTTCCAATAAAGAAAACCTTCTTTCTTCCAAGCAATTCATGTTCATGAAGAACGAGTAATTGACTGTAAACTTCGTTCTCAGATTAGGAAATCCTGGGGGTAAATTAGCAAGTTGATCCCATCAGCAGAACATTGGGGCTAATATTATCCTAAGGACAGAGATTTATCTCGTCCTAATCTAGTTTCTGTAATTCATTCCATTTACTATACATTTTATTTTCTAACAGTATCCTATAATGGCAATTAACAAAAGTAATACACACATTATATTTATCATATCACGTGATAAACCACTTTTATTATGAAGAGGCGTATGAAAATTTATACTATATTAGATTTTAATTGTTGTCTATAAGTGATTTCTTTGAACAATTAAGTCTGTATACTTTAGCATCCTATGTAACGTGGATAGTCTGTTTTAGCTGTACATGATCATTATTCTATCAAAGAAGTGTTTTATTATATGTAGCTGACGAAAGAAGTTTCATATATAAAATACTTATCAGTTATTATTGTGTGATCCTACTCGATACCGTCTTCTTGTTATAGTTCTGTCCATTAAGTAATTCATTTTTTTAATAAGCTATCTCCTTTTTTTTTACTTTTTTTTTTTATTTTATTTTATTTTTTATCATCGACTCTATTATATATCGCCTATTATCAAACTCCCGAAGGCCACTTAAAGTATTTTGATTGTTGTCTAAGACATTCATCTAGGGTTTCAGCTTCGTACTCCGAATATTTAAAACTTTAATTATATTAATCGAATTCTATCTTAATTTGCTTTCAATTATCATTCTTTAATATTTCGCTGTTTTGTGTATCCCAGATTGTAAGAATAGTTCGACGAGACGAGTATGAAAAAGCACACAAAAACTTGAGAAAAAACTAGCTATAAGCTTCGTTGGTCATAAATGCTTGGTCATCTGAGCGACACTTTTGTCACGACCCGACCCGACGGGCCGCGACTAAACGTCCTAATTGGACGTCATTACTGACCTGTCACTCTTAATTCAGTTAATACCGAGATCTATAGAAATTTCGGCAGCACAACGGTGCTTTTACAACATATCCCCAAATAGGCGAGCCGACAAGGCTGCCTTACACAACTAATCAACAAACAAAACAGGCTAGCCGACTAGGCTGCCACTAAACAACATCATATACATAAAGGAATAGTCAAAATAGGCCAGCCGGCAAGGCTGCCACTAAATAACAGGAATAACCGGGAACATCCCAACACAGAGTATAACAACATCGCAAGCCAAAACAAGGTACAAACGTCCAACCCACAACTGTCTACAGATCTCTAAGAGTACAATACTGACATATGACGGGACATGAACCCGTCGTGCCCAAAATATGCATAAGTCTGAAAGATAAAGATCTGTACCAAAATAGCTGGCTCCGGAACAAAAGAGCTCCTCAGCAGCTAGTAGGTGTCCTAAACTGATGGGTCACCTAAATGATCTCCTGTACCTGCGGGCATGAACCCAGCCCCCGAAGTTAATTCATGAAACAATTATTCAATGTGGGTAAAAAAATCTCATATTAATAGTTAAAAAGATTGAAAGTTATATATAAAAGTAAGAAAGTTATATATAAAAGTAAGAAAGTTGAGATATTTGAAAATGAAGTTTACGTCTCTTCTTCTTGGACTTTCATTTGTTGCCTTATTTGAAAATTCTTCTCATCTCAAGATTCAAGGGATATCAGACCTCTATAGTCATTTGTATAAACTTCATCATGGGACTAGCTCTAGTGCTCCAATTATAGCTACCTAGCATATAGTTTGGACCAATATTATCTTTCAACATCAAGAGACGACGGATTCAAAATTATAAGTTAACGATTGAAAATATTATCAAATTCGTATTTTATGAAGGTATAGTAATGTGATATATAATTCAGAACTAAATACAATATATATATATATATATATATATATATATATATATATATATATATATATATATATATATATTTGTTAAATGTATACCTCTTCCATGCGTATGGTTGGTGGAAAAAGATATTTAGAAAAAATATTTAAGTTATATATATGTTGATAGTGTAAAATATTTTTTTATATTATTTTAATATGTGATATCAAATTATTTATTAGTGTGTGATAACAAGTCATCGATTAATGTTTGTCGTAGAAATTTATTTACAATTATTTTATAAAAAATCTGGCTATCTAAGCATATTTTACCCCGTTAATATATAAAAAATAAAATTTTAAAATAATATGGAAATAAAATAATATGCGAGAGATCAGAATTTGAGTGCAACAAAGGTGGCCAACCAAAAAGCACTTTAATGCACTCTTAATTTGTCTCATTCTTCTTGTTATAAGTTATAATGATATTTTACTATTAAGAAAAAAAGCCAACTTAACACTAGTAAAATACAAATTTAATACACGGCCGTTTTCCAACTTTTATCTGTTGAATTATGAAATTCGGTGAGTCTTTTCATTAATATAATATATATAGGTATTTACTATTGTAATTCTAATCACATGAGAATATCTAATTAGCATAATTACACTAAAATAATAATTACAGAATATATGGAAAATATTTACGTATTCTCTATCACACCCCTTCAGTCGGAGCGGGAGGAGACCGGACGCTCATCTGAAGTCAAGGAACAACTGTCGATGGAGTCCCTTTGTAAATATATCTGTGTATTGATAGGAAGAGGAACATGTATCACCCGAACATGAAAATCTTCTCACGAACAAAGTGAATATCCATCTCAATATGTTTGGTTCGCTGATGCTGAACTAGGTTATGAGACAAGTAGACAGCAGATATGTTATCACAGTAGACAATAGACGTCTTACGTAAGGGATAATAAAGCTCTAGAAGGAGGTTTCTAAGCCAACAAATTTTAGCAACAACGTTCGCAACACCTATATATTCTGCTTCTGCACTAGACCGGGAAAGCGTGGCTTGCCGTTTCACAAACCACGAGATGAGATTATCACCCAAAAATACACAGTAGCCGGAAGTAGATCGACGTATGTCTGGACAGTCGCCCCAATCGGCGTCCATATAAGAGATCATCCTGGTTGGTGCAGATGGATAAAGATGTAATCCATAGTCAAGAGTGTCCTTAACGTACCGAATGATACATTTAAGGGTGGTAAAGTGAGGCTTCCTGGGAGCCCGCATGAACAAACACACCTGCTGAACGACATCGGGAATATCGGGCCTAGTGAAGGTAAGGTACTGAAGTGCACTGATGCGCGGTAAGATGCACACACTTTAAACGCAAGTGCACGTTATCGTGACAAGTAGTATAGTCTTTGATAAGACCGAATATCGTCCTCTGGGATTAGGGTTCAAGTACCAACTATCTATTTTCTAGTATCTATTTGGCGAATTGATAATTGATTTGGTTGTTTATAACTAAGAATTATGAAAACTATGTAAAATATAAAGATTTACTTCAGATGTGATGGGAATAGGGCTTCCATGTATCCTTACTATCCGCTTATGCTACTTACTAATGCATTAACTTATGGTATTCTTCTTTTGGAGAAAGCAGGTTTACGAAATCGTTTTATACTCCCGTTAGGGTTATATAAACACTCAACCCCAGTATCGCACCTTACCTACCTTTCGGTGATAAGGATAACTCTATAGGAGGATTAAGAACAAAAACCTAGTTGACCGTCACACACAATGCGCAAAATTAGGGTTGTTAAGCCTCTCATCAACGCTACATAAATAATTGAAGTATTTTCATCCCCAATCCAAGAATGTCTACCCAACTTACAGCATATTCACAATCCCCTTTCGAACTGATTAAAAATCATATAGTGATAATTAGTTGTCAATTAATTACCAAGAATTCAACTCAATTATTGGATAGATCTCACAATAAGAAAAATAACCATAAGCATGCATTAATTTATAACATAAGTTTCTAGCAATTCAACATGGAAAGCCCTATAAGAGAATTAGTTCATAGCCATTGACATGACAAGAACTAATCCCATGTTCATCATACAAAAACTGAAATAAAGAAAAGAAAAGAAAAGAAAAATTACTAAGTATGAGTCTCCAAGCCAAGCATCCAAGGGTTGTGTTGTGGAATATTTACAAGATGGATTGGTGGAAGGATGGATGTAGAATGGTGAATGGTGGAATGGAGAATGAAGAATTCTTCTAATGATGTAGAGTATTTATAGCCAAAGAATCCTTTAGGTGAAGGGTTAAGGATTTGTGTAGGTAGGAAAAGTTATTAGAATCCTTTTAGGTAAGGGTTTTTAGGTAGGAAAGGTTTTCCCTTTAGGTAGGAAAAGTTATCCCTTTAGGAAGGAAGAGTTATCCCTTTAGGATTCTGAAACATGTCACCCGCCCAAAGATTTCATAATTCCGCGTCGGCGCCGCAGATCAGCCGCGCGCTAAAAATCAGCAACTCTGACTTTCAAGACTTTGGGCGCCACAGCCATATCGGCGCGCGCGGTGCCGTTTTCTGGCGAATTTTTGTTACGTCGTCTTTTTCTCGTCCGGATTCGTCGATTTCTATAATTCGGAACTTCTTGGACTTCAATTCTTGGCCCTTTTGTGTGCAATTTCATCTCATTTATGCTCATTTCATCTCCTTTTCGCCATTTCTCTATTTCTGACCGCTGTGACACAAAAGAAAGGAAAACAACCCTAATAATATACTAAACATAAATAAAATGAGTAAAATACTAACTAAAAATGACTCAAAAAGTGTATATAAAATACACCGATCAAATACCCCCAAACTTAACCTTTGCTCGCCCTCGAGCAAAGATCAAAAGAAAGAAATAAAGACACAAGGAAAAAAAAAGAAAATAGAAAGACTCAACGACATTGATCACTTTGCTGCATTGGTGCTACTTGGAAAACATGAAGATTAGTAGAATAATATGCAGGAACATATAGCATGAAATTTTAGCATTCTAAACACATTAAGCTAGATATTTCGCAAACTCATATTTATCATGCTTAATGGAAGTCAATATACTAAATCATGCATATAAATTCAAAAATCCTATGACATTTTTACTTGCTATTCTCCACTAATTCTGAATATGCATAAAAGAGATCTTCAGGACTTTAAGGGTTGTAATGTAGGCTTAGGTATAGGTAGGTAAAAATAGGCTTTTTAGGCTCATTCTGTGTACCATAAGTTCTTTAGCTTTTCAGTATTTCCCCTTTTTTTTTGTTCTTTCCTTCACTTCGATTCTATCTTTTCCCTCTTTTGTTTTGGGAGAGTGAAGTATCTAATAATGACAAGCACCCCCAAACTTAGGTTTTTGCCTATTTCTTATTACTTTTTTATTGGGGTGCAATAAGCTCATTCACTCTTTTTGTCTCTTTTTTAACACAATTTATTCCACTACTTCACATTTTTACTTATGGCACAATTTGTAGGAATATAGGGTGTCAAAGAAGAAGTTTCAAATTTAGGCTCAATGGGGCTGACTAGGGATACTTTTAAAGTACGGGATAGAAAAGAATGGTAAGAATTGACTATCAAAGAAATGCCTGAGTCATCTCCCTAACATGCATATCCTAACTATTTCGCCTCAAATAGCAAGCAATCATAACACATAAGTATTTATCATTTAGCATGCATAATTTAAGCAAGAAACTCCAAATAGACAGATTCTGTGAGTTTTTGGCATATCTAACCTAGGTGTTTAGATAGTTGCTTCAATTCCGTTACATTATTCTACCTTCCTTCACTAGGTGTTTCTAGCAACTACAGCATACATGATCTTTGACAGGCAATTATGACTCAAAAAGAAAAAAAAAATTGGTGACTCAAAAAATAAACATAAAACAAAAAAAGATTTAAATAAAACATAACAAGACACAAATAAAACACCCCCCAAACTTAAATCACACATTGTCCCCAATGTGTGCAATACTCAAAAAATATGGACAACTTACTGACACGACACAACGGTCATAATGGAGGTCTAGGAGGAAAATTCGAATTTGCGAAATACGGCTCTCAAGTTCGGCGCTGCACGAGATTCGGCGTTGCTAATCTTGTGGCTTTTCTGAGTTACTACACGCTTCGATTCAGCTGCGCGCCACGACGATCGCTTTTTTCAGCGTTTTTACTCATTTTTCCTGTTTTAGCTTTGACCCACTGCCCAACAACACAAAACAAGAACCCAAGACCGTGAGACTGTTCTAGGAAAAATAACATAAAATAAAGACAGAAATTAAAATAACATAATTAAAAACATTGGGTTGCCTCCCAACAAGCGCTGTCTTTAACGTCTTTTAGCCGGACGCCTTTAACCTTTATGAGTGTCCATTGGATCCTTCTGCGAACCGCTTGCAATCCGCAAATTTATTGTTGTAGGCCTCAATTTCCCTACAACCATTTGTTCAAACAAGAGCCTTAAAAACACAATTATCCCCCATGTAGGCTTGTCTTTTATGCTTTCTATAATGTAGGAATCCGTGAACTTCTCTACATCTCTCAACTCTAGGGGGTACCCTTGATGGTATGGGCTTCCTAATTGGGAATCAGCCGTGATAGCTAGTGGTGTTTCTTCTGTAATAGGTGTAAGAAAAGAATTTCCACGTAATCCAAGAAGGTAAATAATTGAATCTCCGCTATCCTTTCCTTTTCTACACCAACTATCTCACTTTGATTCCTCAATAGTTGGGTTTGGTTCGCCCTCAATTTGTTGTTCATTGTTGAATATGATTGAAGTTCGCTATTTGTGTTTCCAACTTATTCATGGTCATTCTCGTTTAGTCCATGAATCGAGCTTCGTACCGTGAGATCGAGTATAACTTCTCGCAATTCCTCCTCTTCTTCTATGGTTGGAGCTCGATCATATTGATGAGAAATCCATGTCTTAAGGATCCCCGAGATGAATCAAAACCAACAAATAATCACAAGACACTTGTTTTTTTTTTTCAAAAGAAAATAAAATAAATAATTTAAAGAAACAAAATAAAAACCAAATTAGAAATTAAAAATAGATAAATTTGATATTGAACTATGCCTAATCCCCGGCAACGGCGCCAAAAACTTGATGCGCGGTAAGATGCACACACTTTAAACGCAAGTGCACGTTATCGTGACAAGTAGTATAGTCTTTGATAAGACCGAATATCGTCCTCTGGGATTAGGGTTCAAGTACCAACTATCTATTTTCTAGTATCTATTTGGCGAATTGATAATTGATTTGGTTGTTTATAACTAAGAATTATGAAAACTATGTAAAATATAAAGGTTTACTTCAAATGTGATGGGAATAGGGCTTCCATGTATCCTTATTATCCGCTTATGCTACTTACTAATGCATTAACTTATGGTATTCTTCTTTTGGAGAAAGCAGGTTTACGAAATTGTTTTATACTCCCGTTAGGGTTATATAAACACTCAACCTCAAAGATCGCACCTTACCTACCTTTCGGTGATAAGGATAACTCTATAGGAGGATTAAGAACAAAAACCTAGTTGACCGTCACGCACAATGCGCAAAATTAGGGTTGTTAAGCCTCTCATCAACGCTACATAAATAATTGAGGTATTTTCATCCCCAATCCAAGAATGTCTACCCAACTTACATCATATTCACAATCCCCCCCCTTTCGGAATCTGATTAGAAATCATATAGTGATAATTAGTTGTCAATTAATTACCAAGAATTCAACTCAATTATTGGATAGATCTCACAATAAGAAAAATAACCATAAGCATGCATTAATTTATAACATAAGTTTCTAGCAATTCAACATGGAAAGCCCTATAAGAGAATTAGTTCCTAGCCATTGACATGACAAGAACTAATCCCATGTTCATCATACAAAAACTGAAATAAATAAAGAAAAGAAAAGAAAAATTACTAAGTATGAGTCTCCAAGCCAAGCATCCAAGGGTTGTGTTGTGGAATATTTACAAGATGGATTGGTGGAAGGATGGATGTAGAATGGTGAATGGTGGAATGGAGAATGAAGAATTCTTCTAATGATGTAGAGTATTTATAGCCAAAGAATCTTTTAGGTGAAGGGTTAAGGATTTGTGTAGGTAGGAAAAGTTATTAGAATCCTTTTAGGTAAGGGTTTTTAGGTAGGAAAGATTTTCCCTTTAGGTAGGAAAAGTTATCCCTTTAGGAAGGAAGCGTTATCCCTTTAGGATTCTGAAACATGTCAAATTCGGCCCAGCACTTCATAATTCCGCTGCCGCGGTGGCATCAAGCGCCAAGGCATCTAAAAATCAGCAACTCTCGGGACTTTCAGCACTTTGGGCGCCGGCTCGCTTATCGGCGCGGACGTTTTTCGCGAATTTTTGTTTCTGCGTTTTTTCGTCCGGACTTCGTCTGATTTCCTCTATAATTCCCGAAACTTCTTGGACTTCAATTCTTGGCCCTTTTGTGTGCAATTTCATCTCATTTATGCTCATTTCATCTCCTTTTCGTCATTTCTCTATTTCTGACCGCTGTGACACAAAAGAAAGGAAAACAACCCTAATACTATACTAAACATAAATAAAATGAGTAAAATACTAACTAAAAATGACTCAAAAAGTGTATATAAAATACACCGATCATGCACCAGCAAAACTCATATAAAGAGAAGGATCAAGCACCAGATCCCCGTTATTGGTGCTAAGTTTCGACTTCGAGTCGACTGGAGTGGAATGATCTTGTAGTTTGCCATTTTATCCCTGTAGACAATCTCTCCGGCATACTTACACGGACACATGAACATTTCATTCTCAGATCTGGTCACGGAAATCCCAAAAAAAAAAACAACTTACCAAAGTCTGTCATGGCAAATTCGAATTTGAGCAGGGTAATGATCTCGTGTTTCAGTACATCAAAAGTGGTAGTCAGAACAATGGCATCCACATAGAGCAAAAGGTATGCAGTGTCATTACCTCGATGAAAAATATAAAGTGAATTATCACTTTTGCTGCACACGAACCCGATCTACATGATGTAAGTGGAAAAGCGTTCATACCAGGCCCTAGGGGCTTATTTCAAGCCATCGAGTGAATTTCGAAGACGGCAAACATGACAGACATACTGAGGAGCCGATGGATGCACAAAGTCAGGCGGTTGATGTATGTATACGGTTTCTTTCAAATCCTCATGTAAGAACACATTTTCACATCAAGTTGAATCTTCCGCCGCGTCCTCCACCACGGCCTCTGCCCCTACCGCCACCGCGGCCGCCCCTCGATGATTAGTTTTCCATGTGTTGCGGATGGCCGACGGGTGTAGTGGTCATCACCGGGGCATCAACCACCAATGCCTTTTGATTATGTTCGTCCTGTTTGACACGCCTGGTCTCCTCCAAGAGCAATTGTGACCGGGCCTTGTTGAAACTAGGGAGGGGATCAGCTTGTTGGATTATCATCACAAGTGTATCGTACTCACATTTTGGTAAACCATTAATTAGTTACAAAACCATCTTTGTTTTGAAAATTAGTGCGCCCACATTAGATAATTGATCTGCAACTAATTTCAATTGTTTATAATAGTCGAACATATTCACAAAGTTCTAAAAAATGGGTGTTATTGAATTGTTCCTCCAGATACACGACACATGTATGTTTTTTGTGTTGAATGATTTCCTCTAGCATTGTCCATAGTTCGTGAGTCGAAGCACATGTCTTCATAATAGTATGAAGTAGATCTTTGGATATGGTGTCATATATCCATTGCTTGACGATAACATTAAGCCTTTTTCATGTTGTGTTGTCAACGTTGGGTGGAGTGGCATCGATGTCATCAAGAACGTTGTAGGCACAAGCATATGGATTTGAAATAATTCCACCCACGAAGAGTATTGTCCATCCTCTTGATCAAGAATCAAAGGGATAAAGTTCTTGATATTTGTTATGGCGAAGGCCAAATGAAAGGAGTTGGGAGAGGAGGATGGAGGATGAGGATGTGTGACGTCGGTGGTGGAGGAGGAACCCTCGGGAGAAGCCATGAAGTGGCTATTTTCGGCGGTGTAAGAAGAGAAAAAAATTAGTGTGGGGGGAGAGGGCGAAATGGTAGGGAGGGTGTTTAGGGCTTGGATCTTGATACCATGTTGAATTATGAAATTCTCCTTGTCTGTAGTCTTCTTATTAATACAATATATATATATATATATATGTGTGTGTGTGTGTGTGTGTTTACAATTGTAATCCTAATCGTATGAGAATATCTACTTTATGTAATTACACTAAAATAATAATTACAAAATATATGAAAAATATTTACGTATTCTCTATCATTATCTTCATTAAGAATACTAAATCATCATCGTGTAGTTACGTATTGACCTAATAAAGCACAAACTCCACCCGTGCATGATGCATCCACCCATAACCCCATATCTTCTTTGGGTTAGTTAAGGTTGTGTACAAATGCAGAGCTAAGATTTAAAATTTATGTATTTGAAATTCTAATCTTTTTAAGTTAGTGAGTTCTAAATTAATAATTTCTACATATTCAATGGATTTTTAAGACAAACACAAGGTTTGTACTAAAGATATCGGGTTTGATCGAACCCATAGACGACACTCTAGTTCCGCCCCTTGAATGTGTATGTATAATTTAAGTTCTATATGACGACGTTGATGTTGTAAAAACTATTACCGATCAGGTCATTTATTTAATAATTACAAATAAAGTTTTCATATCACTCTTAATCTTATTTAATAGATGTAAAGTGCTTCTTTTCCCGTACCCCATCCTAATAATTACCAAAAATTTGGTTCTCTAGTAAATTAGACCATATTCGGAAACTCCTAGACTCATTTTTTCGATTGGCATTCGTTTATGTCACTTGGCATGACATGCTTATTCTATGCGGCGATTACAATCTTTTTCTTAAAGTCAGAATATTCTTAAAATTAAAAGAACAAGGAAGCAATATATATATATATAAAATTTAAATCATATACCTATATAAACAACTTAATGTTCACATATATAATGTGAATAAATTAGATACTTTAACAAAATTTATATTGTATATATATATAAAGGTATGACTATGTCATGATTTTAAAGTGCATAATTTTGAGTTGCGTATTAATTTTGTTATAACTATGACTTGTTATTGCATAAGAATTAGAAAAGTTTTGATGGTTTTGATAATTTGTGGGCCGGGTTTTTATGTCAATGAAAAAATATACAATTTAAGAAACTCAAATTATATGTCCAAACAAAACTTTAAATTAAAACCATATGATTTCAAATCATGTTCAAATGGCAAATTAGGTCTATACAAAAGTTGATCTCTTAGCAATCTTATATTGGTTTCTTTGTCTACCTTGTTCAACTTCCAACCCACAAACTGTAAATTACTTTATATTATCAAGATATAAAGATAAATTAATTGATACGTGAAGGCTCGTATAAAATGTTAGGGTGTAAATCAATATTTATAGTACCAATATAATTAATGTTCAATGGAATAGAAGTATGTTGAAGTATAGATGTGATCATTTTATTTAAAAGTTTATGTCGCTAAATGAGAGCACATTTATATTTACTCAATAATTTTAATATTTCCCCTCATATGCGAGCATGTTTTTATATGAGCCAAATAAGTGGACATCTTTTTAATTTATTTTATAATTTTTCTAATGAAGAGTGGTGAGACAACGCATGACGACCTTCGCATGCTCTGATACCATGTTGAAGTATGTGTCATGTGTTTGCACATATACTTTTAGCATTTAAGCATGGTTAATTAATATGTATTATCACCTCACTAAATCCTTTGACTATAGTATATTAATATAGTTTAGGGGTGTAAACGTTCACACGGTGCGAATAAATATTTATCAAAATCTAAACCGTAAAAATAAAAGTGTGATAGAGTAATACAACGATAAAAACTTACCCATAACAAATATTTACACTAAGCCAATAAAAACATTACTTGTGTTGTAACATACACAATTATCACTTAATTATGATTAATTAATGCATATTTTCACTTCTAATCACTTAATTATGATAAGTTATACTGTTCCGGTTCAAACACACACTAGAAGTAAGTATTTACCGTAAATCAACCATCATACTACATGACACTTAGTTATGAGCTAGATCATGACATGTTAGGTGAGAAATAAGTCGTAAAATTATATTGAACTATTTAGTCTAAGCATAGTTCAAAGAATCCAAATTATTTTAGAAAGTTGTGGCATGTTAACTACAAATTTAGTATTGATACATTGAATTTCTCCTTTTACATATATGGATGGTAGCAACAATAATCCAAATTATTTACTATTTTAAGACTACCCTTAAAGACCAGTTAGTTAAGAATTATTTCGTTATCATGGATGATTACTATACTTTGATTTAGTAACTTATCACTCATGATAAATTTAATAGGAGTAATATTGATAGTAATTGTATACCTTATAATGATTACTTGGATCATTTGGTTTGATTATATTTTTGGATGAAATAAGCAAATACCGCGAACCGACAATGAGAAGTATAGAGCTTACTGGGTAAAATAAAGGAGGAAATAATTGTGAGTATATCAATGGATTTACGGGGAATAGTAAACTACTATTACAAATGCTTTGAAATGATAAATTCTAAAGTATTGCAATAGTTATATATGTAAACGTGTAGTGTCCAACAACAAAACAATCTCTACCCATAATTAGAATATATCTCATATATTATGTAAATATTTAGTGATATATACTTATGATAAACTAGGATTCCTCTTGTAATTAGGACTATGATTCCTATTGTATAAGAGATGTGTATGGTATACTATATATATTGATATTAACGAGAAAGACTCTTCAAGAGAGATTAATATCATCTTACATGGTATCAAGAGCCAAAACCCTAGTTTTCTCTGAAAAGAATCTGCCCCCCCTCTCTCGGCCGCGGCGCCACCCTCCCCTATCTAAGGTTCTTTCCTTCTCTACTAAATTATATCATCTATCATGACTCCTCCTACAACTCTTACAACCTCCTCCTCCACCGTTACCACCCCTGACATACCGAAACCATCTTTTCACCTAGCCCTAACTGTTCCCAACATCAAGAACCACCTTCCCATACTTCTTGATCAAGAAAACGGTCAATACTCTCCATGGGTTGAACTATTTCACATTCATGCATGTTTCTATAACGTGCTTGATCATATCGATAACGCTATTTCTCGCCCCTCGGAGGATGATTCTACATGGCTTCGTCTCGACGTCGTCGTCAAACAGTGGATATATGAAAGTATTTCTAAGGATCTACTTCTCACTATCATGAAATTCGGCGCCTCAGCCCGCGAATTGTGGATTCGTTTGGAGGAAATCTCAAGACAACAAACACACACGTGTTGTGTATTTGGAGGAACAATTTAATGCAACACGTCTTGAAAACTTCTCCAACATGACTGAATACTGCAAATAGTTAAAACTTGTGGCGGATCAACTCTCCGACGTCGGCACGCCCGCCTCGGAAACTAAAATGGTGTTACAATTGATTGCAGGCCTTTCGAAAGGCGAATATGATACTTTAGCCACCATGATTCAACAGACGGATCCGTTACGCAGTTTTAACAAAGCTGCTCGCAGTTGTTGCTCGAAGAAACTCATCGTGCTAAACAGGATGAGCACAATCAGAAGACATTAGCTGTCGAAACGCAACCCCAAAATCATACTCCCGACGGCCAACCCTCACCGGAAAACTCCCAACAACAGCAGGGCCGCGGCGACAGAGGTGGAAAGGATCGTGGCGGCAGAGGAAGACTGGATCGTGGAAAGGGTCGCGGTCAGCAGAAGCCACAACACGGCTCCCAGTACAATTGGGCCGCGACACCTCAACAGTATCAGCACGGCGTCGTGGCGCCCACGCACTTCCAGTACCAACAGCAGCCCGTCAACCCGTTTGCTCAACTAGGGTTGTTGGGCCCCGCTCCAGCCCCTTGGCCAGCCCAATATCAGCAGCAAGCCCACTTCTTGCAAGCCCAGTTCCAGCAGCCCGCATCCGGCATGACCCACACTGATTTGGGTCAGGCTTTCAGCAGCCTCAATCTGCAACAACCGAACAACAATTGGTACATGGACTCTGGCCCCACATCTCACCTCACCCGATCTGCAGGTAATATTCCCAAACTGTTCAGCTTAAAGCATCCTCAATATATTATAGTTGACAATGACAACCGCATTCCAATAAAGGGCTATGGTACATCCTACACACAACCTCCTCATCCACCTTTCTCCCTTAAGAATGTCCTATATGCCCCAAACATCATTAAGAACCTAATTTATGTCCGCAAATTTACGCGTAATAATTCTGTCTCTGTTGACTTTGACCCTTTTGGTTTCATTGTGAAGGATCTTCATACGGGGAAACCTTTTACGAGATGCAATAGCACGGGGGATCTTTATCCATTCTCATCCACCTCCGCTGCCAGATCTTGCTCTCTCGTCTCTCTAACGGTTATTTCTCCATCCACATGGCATAATAGGCTTGGTCATCCAGGAGCCCCAATCTTTAATTTTCTTAGAGGCAATAATCTTATTCCATGTAATAATGGAAAACTAGCCCAACACTGTGTTTCTTGTTCTTGAGGCAAACATACTCGTCTTCCGTTTAAATCATCTACTAGTGTTACTTTTGCACCTTTTGATATTATACATGCTGATTTATAGACATCTCCTATCCCTAGTTCCCTCGGTCATAAATATTATCTTGTGTTGCTAGATGATTTTTCCCACTACATTTGGGTATATGCTCTTAAATACAAATCGGAAGTGTTTGTCAAATTTCTTGAGTTTCACACTTTTATCCAAACACAGTTTGAAAAAGGTATAAAATCTTTTCAGTGCGATAATGGTCGTGAATTCAATAACCCCACCTTTCACTGTTTTGTACAAATAATGGCATGGTTTTTCATTCTCTTGTCCTCACACCTCCCCACAAAACGCTAAAGCTGAACGAATCATTCGCACCATTAATAATATGATTCGTACTTTATTGATTCATGCATCTCTTCCTCCATCATTCTAGGTATATGCCGTAAAATGTCAGAATATATTCTAAATATTCATCCGACAAGTACCCTTCACAATATGACCCCCACCGAAATCTTGTACCTTAGAATTCTTTCTTACGATCATTTACAGATATTCAGTTGTCTCTGTTATGCTAACCTTGCCTCCACCGCCCCTCACAAACTAGCCCCCCGGACCACGCCATGTGTCTTTGTAGGATTCCCGCCAAACCTTAGGGGTTATCTCTGCTATGACTTGTCCACTCGTCAAATCCACATTTCACATCACGTCACGTTCGACGAGACCATATTCCCGTTTTCAAATCTTCAAAAATTCCAAACACCGGATTACTCCTTTCTTGACGAGCCTGTCATCTCTCTCATCATTCTCAGTCAACTCCAGTCATCAGCGCCGCGACCCATCGTGGAGGCGCTGCGATGCCAACCTTCTAGTGACCAAAGTACTTCCACACCGTCGTTAGCGCAGTGGCCCATCGATGAGGCGTCGTGGCACCTCAGCTCTAGTAGCCACTGGACCTCGAGCGCCGCGGCCCTAGGTCGCGACACCGCGGCGCCTCCAATGTATTATCCACCACCCTCTCCATATCCGATCATACCATCTGTCTCGGATCCTGCCATTCAGACGCTGCAGCCACCCACTACCCCACTCACCAAATGGAAACTCGTGCCAAACACGAGATTTTAAAACCCAAAATCTAATTTAACTTGTCTGTCCAGACTATCTCTCAAATTCCCAAAACCCCCAAATGTCATGACCCGACGGGCCGTGAACATGGCGCCCTAATTGGACTCTCTTATACTGACCTGTCATATGTAATCAGGCTGACACCAAGGCAATATGGAAAACTGTACCATACGTTATATATCAAAATAGGCAAGCCGATAAGGCTGCCTTTACACACGACTGAACCTGTCTCGTGAGAGTCACAACTAGCCAACACAATAAAATAGGCAAGCCGATAAGGCTACCACCACATAGCATCACCTGTATATGGGAACATCCCAAAAATAGAGTACAACAACACAACTGGCCAAGACCCATATACAAACCACACGAGTCCAAAACACGTCTACCACCCATAACTGTCTACAGACCTCTAAGAATACGATAATGAAATATGATGGGACAGGGCCCCGTCGTGCCCCTAAATATACGTGAGTCAAAAATAAGGTTCTGTACCAAAACAACTAAGCTCCAAAATAATGGAGCTTTCCAACCAGCTGAGTAGAGGTCCTAGGCCTGAGGATCACCAAATTGAGAACCTGTATCTACGGGCATAAACGCATCCCCCCGAGGAAAGGGGGTCAGTACGAAATAATGCACTAAGTATGTAAAACATGAAGTACTGTAAATAAGATTATAACTGGCCAAGAAGTAACATGAGACATGTATAATAATCTAAATACCAATATAACTATGCCATATAAAAATGAGAGTCAATTGTGTCTTATAAAAATGAGAGTCAGATCACAATCATGGATGCTTGTCCATATAATCATATATATATACTGTCATGGGTACTTGCACCCGCATCATGGATACATGTCCATATAATCATCATATACTATCATGGGTATCTGTACCCGCATCATATATACATAAACATTGCCGACCCTCTAGTGAGGGACTCGGTGAACAATGCAAGGATCTGCGCACGAACATTGCCGACCCGGGACTCGGTGAAGTGGAATAGTAACACTTTGTACAAATAGATATCATGAGCAACCATATGCAATTTAAATCATCATTTGACTCTCAATAAAATCATTAAAATGAACCTTTACTATACAAATCAAAGGCACTTCTCATAACAAATATCTTTAGGAGTTAGACTGTGTAAAAATCATGTACGTCCGCCGTACGTTCATTTCATATAAATCATGCCAAAAGAAAGAAGGAATAGTTTCACGTACCTTTTAGTCAAACTAACCAACTCAATATTTGAATACGTCTCGTCTAGTGCTTCAACCTATAATAATGGTAATACGTCCGTCAATTCTATGATTACTAGCATATTTTATATCGAATGACGACTTCCTATTCTATAAAAAAATTGACAGCACTTCCCCAATTTCTATACATATCCCCAACTTACAAACAAATCCAACAATACCAAATAACAAGATGCAATTTGAAGGTATAATCAAATAATCCCAATACTCCATATACGCTACCATAATACCTTCTTTCTCTTTACATTTATGGAATACAACTACCATAATAACCAAGGTAATTTATACACTTATTTATCATGTCAATCTAACTCCTCTAATCATATTAAAAACAACCCTCAAAACAGTCCATACTTCAACAACAATAAAAGTGCAAAGTAACACATTTCTACACCATAATTCTTTTGGGGCATACGTTAGCAATTACCACATTGAACATGCTTCATTGTAACTAAATTTCCAGCATTATAATCTTAACAAAACAGCCCCTAATGCATCACGACAATGTCCAACAATTTCATGCAAGTTTTCGGCCAACATCCACAAAACCAATTCTTTTCTTAACTCCTTAGAATTCAATTCATGTTTCAACACTTCCATATAACTAATTACAACTTTAAATATCAAGATATCTCTTCAATTTCAACATGAAATTAGTGACGATAATACGATAACACAATCAAAACCAATGTACCAAAAAAACAATCCCCATTTCGGTTCAACAACATTTTAGTCACATGCATTGTTTTAATTCCAAGATTCTCTTAACACAAGTTCATTTCTTACACTACAACAACATGCAACTTCAATTACACCATAAGAAGAAGAATTTCATACCTTAAATTTGTCCAAAATCAGTCCCAATGTCACGGTCACTGCCCAATTTTTCTTGGCAATTTTTATCCCTTCTTCAACTCCAAAATGGTATGCATGTATTCTATAGGTTTAATCCATCATTCTTACATGTTTTTCTTCCAAAAACATCATCTTAAAAACTGAAATTTTCAGCCTAGAATTCGATCCAGTGAGGGCCAAAATACTCACTGTTTTGGTGTTGTTCTTGGCTTAGAATTTAGATGAAGAATTTAATCTAGGAAGAGGAATAAAAACCTTCAATTTTGGCTATGGAATAGGGCAAAACTCGGCTGAAATGGGGAGAGGAGAAGAGAGGAAAAGAGTTTGAAATGAACTCTTGAAATGAGAGGTGAAGGGTTATAAGTTAAGGCAAAATCTGAAAATGTTATTTACACTTTGGTCCAATTTCTTAATTGTCTACTTAATTTAATCTCTCAAGTATTAATTAAAGCTTAGATCCCACTTCTTCTAATTCATGAGAATTTCATAAGGTCTCGTATTCTCAATGTCGTAATTCTTATAATACGATACTAGTCCATAACGGGAATATACAACTTATTATTATTAGTTTCCAACGTCACACTCGTAGTATTCAAAAATTAATTCGAAATCACATCCTTGTTTACTAATTTTCGATACTCGGATCTTATTATCCTAATTACGTTCTCTAATTATCGTCTTAGGATTATGAGGTGTAACATCCTTCCCCCCCTTTAGAAACATCCGTCCTCGAATGTTCATAATATGTCTTATGCTCTAGAAATTTTGGCAGAGTCTCCTCTATAACTATGTCTATCCACCTATATTCAGCAAACCAACAGATGCCCTACAGGGCCACAATATAACACACATGCAATTCATCAATCTCTATAATCAAATAAGGAATCGAGTTGAACTACCTGGAGTCACAGGGAACATGTGAGGATACTTCATCTTCATTTAATCTTTTGCCTCCCAAGTCATTTCCTCCCTTTTGTTGTTTTACCATAATACCTTGACGGAAGCCACATCCTGTCCGTAATCTCCTGACCTGACGATCAAGTATGGCTATGGGGCTTTCCTCATAAGACAACTCCTCTGTCATCTGGACATCCACCACTGGGAAGACTCTGGAAGGACCATCAATACACTTACGCAGCATCGACACATTAAAGACTGGGTATACCGCTTCTAAATCAGATGGTAGATCCAACTCATAGGCAACCTTGTCTATCCTACGAATAATATGGTAAGGCCCAATGTATCTCGGGCTAAGCTTCTCTTTCTTACCGAACGTCATCACACCCTTCATGGGTGACACCTTCAAGAACACCCAATCATCAACCTGAAACTCCAAGTGTCGACGTCGATTATCTGCATATGACTTCTGTCGACTCTGGGCTGCTAATAATCTTTCCTAAAAAAGTTCCACCTTATCAACAGCTTGCTGAACCAGGTCTGGGCCGATCAACTTAGTCTCACCTACATCAAACCAACCAATAGGTGACCTGCACTTCCTCCTATATAAGACCTCGTACATGGCCATCTGGATACTAGAATGATAGATGTTGTTATAAGCAAATTCAATGAGTGGTAAATGATCATATCAGCTACCTCTGAAGTCAATAATACAGGCTCTCAACATATCCTCTAGTGTATGAATAGTACGCTCTGCCTGCCCATTAGTCAGAGGATGAAATGTTGTGTTGAGGCTCACCTGTGTCCTCAATCCCTTCTGGAATGATCTCCAAAAGTTAGCTGTAAACTGAGCTCCTCAGTCCGATATAATAGATGTAGGAACCCCGTGCAGTCTCACTATCTCCCTGATGTATAGCCTAGCATAGTCCTCAGCTGAGTAAGTAGTCCTGACTGGAATAAAATTGACTGATTTCGTCAGCCTATCCACAATAACCCATATGGAGTCACACTTCCGCTGAGTGCGAGGTAAGCCTGTAATGAAGTCCATATTGATCACTTCCCACTTTCAAGTCGGGATCTCTATCTCCTGCAATGATCCACCAGGCTTCTGATGCTCGACCTTAACCTGCTGACAATTCGGGCACTGAGCAACAAACTCTGCTATGTCTCTTTTCATGCCATCCCACCAATACAAGCATCTAAGGTCATGGTACATCTTTGTTGACCCTGGATGAATAGAATAACGAGAGTTGTGTGCCTCACCCATAACCTGATGTCGTAGCCCCGCAACCTCCGGTACACATAGCCTACCTTCATACCTTAACACACCATCAGGTGCAACCTCAAATAGAGTCTTCTCCTTTCGGAGAGTTGCATCCTATACCATGCCAGAACAGGATCCTCATACTGCTGTCTCTTTACCTCTTCTACGATAGAGGACTCAGCAACTTCTCGAACAAGAACCCCACTACCTCCCGAATCCGCCAACTGGACTCCAAGACTAGCTAGCCTGTGTATCTCATGAATCATCTCATTTCTGTTTGGCTGCATATCCGCCAAGCTACACATAGATCTACGGCTAAGAGCATCTGCCACAATATTGGCTTTCCCTGGGTGGTATAGAATATCTACATCATAGTCCTTTAATAACTCTAGCCACCGTCTCTGTCGTAGGTTCAACTCTTTCTGCTTAAAGATATACTGAAGACTCTTATGATCCGTAAAAATGTCAACGTGAACCCCATATAAGTAATGTCTCCAGATTTTCAAGGCATGAATCACCGCCGCTAACTCCAAATCATGTGTAGGATAATTCTTCTCATGCTTTTTGAGCTGTCGGGAGTCATAAGCTATAACTCTGTCATGATGCATCAACACACAACCAAGTCCACCACCTGAAGCATCACAATAAATAACATACCCATCTGGTCCTAGAGGAAGAGTCAGAACTGGAGCCGTAATGAACTTGTCCTTCAACAACTAGAAGTTGTGCTCACAAGCATCGGTCCACTGGAACTTAGCTGCCTTCTGGGTTAGCCTAGTCAAAGGCGCTGAGATCGAGACAAACTTCTCCACAAACCTCTTGTAATACCCTACTAGCCTCAGAAAACTGCGTACCTCAGTAGGTGTAGTAGGTCTGGGCCACGTCTTCACTACCTTAATCTTCTGTGTATCCACCCGAATACCATCAGCTCCAATGATATGCCCCAAGAATGTCACTGAAGTCAACCAGAATTCACACTTTGAAAACTTGACATACAACCGCTGGTGCTGGAGTACCCTAAGTACCGTCCTCAAATGGTCTGCATGCTCCTCTTCGGAACGTGAATAAATCAGGATATCATCAATGAATACAATGACAAACATATCCAAGAATGGATTGAATAACCGGTTCATCAAATCCATAAACACTACTGGAGCATTTGTCAGCCCAAACGACATCACTCTGAACTCATAATGCCCGTATCGGGTCCTAAATGTTGTCTTAGGAATATCTGCCTCCCTTACCCGCACCTGATGATAACCTGACCGCAAGTCTATCTTCGAGAAACACTTAGCACCCTGCAACTGATCAAATAAATCATCAATCCCGGGAAGAGGATACATGTTCTTTATGGTTACCTTATTCAGCTACCTATAATCAATACACATCCGCGGTGATTCATCTTTCTTCCTCACAAATAAAACTGGTGCTCCCCATGGAGATGTACTAGGCCTAATGAAGCCTTTTTCCAACAAGTCTTTCAGCTGCTCCTTCAATTCCTTCAACTCTTTAGGTGCCATTCTATATGGAGGAATAAATATAGGTTGGGTACCTGGCAGTACATCAATAGTGAACTCTATCTCCCGCTCTGGAGGAAGACCTGGAAGATCAACTGGGAATACGTCTGGGAATTCACTAACTACCGGAACTGACTGAAGAGTCGGTACCTCTGCTTCTGTATCATGCATCCGAACTAAATGATAAATATAACATTTCCTAATCATCTTCCTTGCCTTGAGGTATGAAATAAACTTACCCCTCGGCGATGCTGTATTTCCTCTCCATTCTATAACTAGTTCGCCAGGAAACTAAAATCGAACCATCTTCTCCCTACAGTCAACGTTAGCATAACAAGAAGCTAACCAATCCATACTCATAATAACATCAAGCTCGGTCATGTCTAACTCTACCAAATGTGCTATGGTATGACGACTATATACAACCACCGAGCAATTCATATACATCAGCTTAGCTATGACCGAAACTCCTACCGGTGTAGCTACCTCAAATGGTTCTATCGACTCAGGTTATATTCCGATACTACTAGAAACAAATGAGGATATATATGATAAAGTAGAACCTGGATCTATCAATGGATATACGTCCCGGAAAAAGATCGATAATATACCTGTAACCACATCCGGCGACGTCTCCTGATCGTGCCTACTAGCCAAAGCATATATGCGGTGCGGAGGACCGCTAGAACTGGAAACTCCACCACGACCTCTACCACGGCCTGCTGGCATATTAACACCCTGCCCTGCGGGGCGCATAGCTATAGAAGATGATGAACCAACAACCGATCCCGTAGGCTGGGCCATACCGCATGTACTGCTTCTATAAGGACATTCCCTCCTCATATGGCCTTGACGACCGCAAGAAAAACAAGCACCAGTAGTAAGACGGCATTCCCTAAGATGGGACCTACCACACTGAGAACACCGAGGCAAAGGTGGCCTCGCCTGACTAACCTCGCTCTCCGAGAACTCAAGCCTCGAGCTCGACCGCCTCAATACACCGGACGGCCGAATCTCCCGCTCATGGATCGTAGGGAGCACTCAGGCCGGGCCGGGATGAATATCTAACTCGTTGCCGGTGCTTGCCTCGAGACTCACCCGAATAACCTGCCGACCTAGCCCTCTTACGTTGGTCCTCGCTATGACCTCGCTCGCCGCCGCTCGTCGGTCCTCAACCTCGTGCATATGCTCGATCCGAGTAATATCCATACCCTACAAGAGCCACCGCTATACAACCATCGATCAAATAATGATCCAAATTTCATCATAGCGATGCACTTATCTCGCCATATCGCTACAATAGTGATATTCGCCAATGAATCAAACTCAAGGTTGTACTCTCGAATGCTTCTACCGCTCTACCTCAAGTTTAAGAACCTGTCAACTTTAGCCCTCCTCATCTCTGGAGGTATGAAGTGGTCAAAGAAGGCATCCGCATACTCATCCCACACGGCTGGAGGAGCACCCTCGCCCCTAGATAGCTCTCATGACTCATACCAGTTAATAGCTACGTCATGCAACCGATATGAAGCCAACACGCCCGACTCAGTATCTGAAGCCTTTATTACCCTCAACGTACATTGTATCTGTCGGATGAACTCCTGTGGATCCATCTTCAGGCCTTGATCTGAAAAACTCTGGAGGGCTACAACTCAAGAAGTCACGAACCCTCAAACTATCTGATCGGGGGTCAACTCCTGGTCCCTGTCTGTGGGTCTGCCCTACCATTAATCTAGTCAGCAGCTGAACCGCATCTCTCATGGCTCGCTCTTCTCGCTTCGGAGGAGTTGAGGCTCGTGTTGGGGTCTCGTAAATCGTGATGCGCTTCGACTGGAGCCTCTGGAGGTGGCGACGTAGCAGAGCTAGTCGACTGGGGTACAGTCTCAGACATAGACTGAGTACGGGACTTGGTAACTCTCTGAATCCGATTAGTATCCCCCGCTGCTGATTTGCCTTTCTAGGCCGATGTCGCCTTCTTCGGAGGCATAGTTGTAAACATATTAAGTCGTCAGAGAGGGATTATCCTAATAACATAGCTCTATTTCACGATCTATGAGATGAAAGAATAGAAAACCAATCCTACATGTCAGGCAGCCTACTGCGTATAAATATAGTGCACAACATACTCATACACAAGACTCTACTAGAAACGGTGTGTATACATTCCGAGGACTAACTGCTTTGATACCACTTTTGTCACGACCCAACCCGACAGGCCGTGAACATGGCGCCCTAATTGGACGCCCTTATACTGACCTGTCACATGTAATCAGACTGACACCAAGGCAATATGGAAAACTGTACCATACGCTATATAACAAAATACGCAAGCCGACAAGGCTGCCTTTACACACGACTGAACATGTCTCCTGGGGAGTCACAACTAGCCAACACAATAAAATAGGCAAGCCGACAATGCTACCACCACATAGCATCACCTGTATATGGGAACATCCCAAAAAATAGAGTACAACAACACAACTGGCCAAGACCCATATACAAACCACACGATTCCAAAACACGTCTACCACCTACAACTATCTACAGACCTCTAAGAATACGATAATGAAATATAACGGGATAGGGCCCCGTCGTGCCCCTAAATATACATGAGTCAAAAATAAGGTTATGTACCAAAACGACTAAGCTCCAAAAAAATAGAGCTTTCCAACTAGCTGAGTAGAAGTCCTAGGCTTGAGGATCACCAAACTGAGAACCTGTACCTGCGGGCATGAACGCAGCCCTCCTGAGGAAAGGGGTCGATTTAAATAATGATCTTGAATATGTAAAACATGGCATCAGAATAAGATCATAACTGGCCAAGAAGTAGCAGGATACATGTATAATAATCTAAATACCAATATAACTATGCCATATAAAAATGAGAGTCAACTGTGTCTTATAAAACTGAGAGTCAGATCACAATCATGGATGTCTGTCCATATAATCATATATATAAATCTATATACTGTCATGGGTACTTGCACCCGCATCATGGATACATATCCATGAAATCATCATATACTACCATGGGTATCTGTACCCGCATCATATATACATAAATATTGTCGGCCCTCTAGTGAGGGACTCGGTGAACAATGCAAGGATCTGCGCACGAACATTGTCGGCCCGGGACTAGGTAAAGTGGAATAGTAACACTTTGTACAAATAGATATCATGAGCAACCATATGCAGTTTAAATCATCATTTGACTCTCAATAAAATCATTAAAATGAACCTTTACTATACAAATCAAAGGCACTTCTCATAAAAAATATCTTTAGGAGTTAGATGTGTAAAAATCATGTACGTCCGCCGTACGTTCATTTCATATAAATCATGTCAAAAGAAAGAAGGAATAGTTTCACATACCTTTTAGTCGAACTAACCAACTCAATATTAGAATACGTCTCGTCTAGTGCTTCAACCTATAATAATGGTAATACGTCCGTCAATTCTATGATTACTAGCATATTTTATATCGAATGACGACTTCCTATTCTATAAAAATTCGGGCAGCACTTCCCCTATTTCTATACATATTCCCAACTTACAAACAAAGCCAACAATACCAAATAACAAGATGCAACTTGAAGGTATAATAAAATAATCCCAATTACTCCATATACGCTACCATAATACCTTCTTTCTCTTTACATTTATGGAATACAACTACCATAATAACCAATGTGATTTATACACCTATTTATCATGTCAATCTAACTCCTCTAATCATATTAAAACAACCCTCAAAACAGTCCATACTTCAACAACAATAAAAGCGCAAAGTAACACCTTTCTCCATCTTAATTCTTTCGGGACATACGTTAGCAATTACCACATTGAACATGCTTCATTGTAACTAAATTTCCAGCATTATAATCTTAACAAAACAGCCCCTAATGCATCACGACAATGTCCAACAATTTCATGCAAGTTTTCGGCCAACATCCACAAAACCAATTCTTTTCTTAACTCCTTAGAATCCAATTCATGTTTCAACACTTCCATATAATTAATTACAACTTTAAATATCAAGATATCTCTTCAATTTCAACATGCAAATAGTGACGATAATACAATAACACAATCAAAACCAATGTACCAAAAAACCAGTCCCCATTTCGGTTCAACAATATTTTAGTCACATGCATTGTTTTACTTCCAAGTTGCTCTTAACACACGTTCATTTCTTACACTACAACAACATGCAACTTCAATTACACCATAAGAAGAAGAATTTCATACCTTAAATTTGTCCAAAATCAGTCCCAATGTCACGGTCACTGCCCAATTTTTCTTGGCAATTTTTATCCCTTCTTCAACTCCAAAATGTTATATGTACTCTATAAGTTTAATCCATCATTCTTACATGTTTTTCTTCCAAAAACTTCATCTTAAAAACTGAAATTTGCAACCTAGAATTCGGTCCAGTAAGGGCCAAAATACTTACTGTTTTGGTGTTGTTCTTGGCTTAGAATTTAGATGAAGAATTTAATCTAGGAAGGGGAATAAAAACCTTCAATTTTGGCTATGGAATAGGGCAAAAATCAGCTGAAATGGGGAGAGGATAAGAGAAGAAAAGAGTTTGAAATGAACTCTTGAAATGAGAGGTGAAGGGTTATAAGTTAAGGCAAAATCTGAAAATGTTATTTACACTTTGGTCCAATTTCTTAATTGTCTACTTAATTTAATCCCTCAAGTATTAATTAAAGCTTAGAACCCACTTCTTCTAATTCCCGAGAATTTCATAAGGTCTCGTATTCTCAATGTCGTAATTCTTATAATACGATACTAGTCCATAACGGGAATATACAACTTATTATTACTAGTTTCCAACGTCACACTCGTAGTATTCAAAAATTAATCCGGAATCACATCCTTGTATACTAATTTCCGATACTCGGATCTTATTATCCTAATTACGTTCTCTAATTATCGTCTTAGGATTACGAGGTGTAACACCAAATTGGCCAAACAAGACGCGAATTGGAATGCGGCTATGTATGAGGAATTCAATGCTTTAACTAAGCATCACATGTGAGATCTATTACCTAGACCGGAGGGGGTGAATGTGATCCATTGTATGTGGCTTTTTCGCCACAAATTCAGAGACAGTGGAGATCTAGAGAGGTATAAGGCACGACTTGTGGCCAATGATATAAATCAACAAGAGGGCATTTATTGTGGTGAGACATTCAGCCCGATTGTCAAACCGGCTATCATTCGCACAGTTCTGAGCATAACCATGGGCAAACACTGGCCGATACATCAGCTTTATGTAAAAATACATTTTTACATGAGGACCTGAAAGAAACAGTCTACATGCATCAGCTGTCTGGGTTCACCCAGCCAACAGTCCCTTACTATATGTGTCATCTCCGTAAGTCACTTTATGGCCTGAAATAGGCCCCCCATGTGTGGTATGATCGTTTTGTCAGGTATATTTTGCAAATTGGGTTTGTATATAGCAGGAGTGATACTTCACTTTTCATTTTTCATCGAGGTAGTAGCATTGCTTACTTACTACAGTATGTGGATGATATTGTCCTAACTGTCTCATCTGATGGGTTGAAAAATGAGATTATTGCTTTACTTAAGACCAAATTTGCAATGACTGATTTGGAAAAGTTGAGTTACTTCTTGGGGATATCAGTTACCAGGTCTGCCAATCACATGTTCTTCTGTCAGCGTAAGAATGCAGAGGAGATTGTGTACAGGGCTAAGATGGCGAACTGCAAAATCATGCCCACTCCGGTTGATTCAAAATCCAAGCTCAGTGTTATGGATGGTGCTCCTGTCTCCGATCCTACTTTTTATAGTAGTCTTGCAGGTGCACTTCCGTATCTCACATTTACCATGCCAGATATTTCTTATGATGTTCAGCAGGTATTCCTCTTTATGCATGCCCCCTGAGAGTCTCATTTCACTGCCCCTTAAGCGTATCATCCGATATATTAAGGGCACACTTGATGGTTTGCACCTATACCCCTCTGAATTGAACAAGTTGATCTCTTATATGGATGCAGATTGGGAAGAGTGTCCGGACATGCGACGCTCCACCTCCGTCTATTGCATTTTTTTAGGGGATAATCTGGTTTCATGGTCTGTAAAGTGACAGGCCACCCTGTCTCGTGCCGAGGTTGAGTACAGAGGAGTTGCAAATGTGATAGCTGTGATTTGTTGGCTCAGAAATTTACTGTTAGAGCTCCAGTGTCCTTTGCGTCAAGCATCTATTGTGTACTGTGATAACATATCTACGATTTATCTTTCTCACAACCTGTTTCAACATCAGCGAACCAAGAACATTGAGATAGATATATATTTCATCTGTGAAAAAGTTGCACTAGGACATGTCAGAGTGTTACATGTGCCCTCATCATATCAATACGCAGACATATTTACCAAAGGACTTTCCCGACAATTATTTCTTGACTTCAGATCTAGTCTCAACGTCCGGCCTCCTCCCGCTCCGACTGAGGGGGTGTATAAACGTGTAGTGTCCAACAACAAAACAATTCCTACCCATAATTAGAATATATTTCATATATTGTGTAAATATTTAGTGATATATAATTATGGTAAACTAGGATTCCTCTTGTAATTAGGACTAAGATTCTTATTGTATAAGAGATGTATATTGTACACTATATATATATATATTGATATTAATGAGAAAGAATCCTCAAAGGAGATTAATATCATCTAACAATATACTTGATTCAAACAAGAATTGTGGCAATAGTAATATTTTGTGGTCTTGACCTTCGGACTTGAATTCATCTTGAATCTTCGTTCCAAGTGCAACAAGCTCCTTGATCATGATAACCTGAAACCAAGAGACACTAAATCTCTACTGGTTAATTGTGTTGAGTCGAGTGTTAGCACTCTATCCTTAAGATAATATTGCCCTGTATATATACTTTTACGTTAAGCGGACAACTTGTCTCCCGAGATAAAATAACAAACTGTCACTTGTGCAAAGAAAACACAAGTGATCCTAGAGAAGAAAACAAACACGAAACAATTGGTGAAGAATGGAAAAGAAGAACTTTCATGAACTAGAAAGAACTTACTGATATGTATTATGTTTTTGTTCTTCCGCTTTTCTTGTGTGTTGTGTGTACTCTCAAATCTGAAAATAAGGCATTGCTATATAGTTTTAAGGATTAAGAGAGGTGTTAATGACTATTAAGAGGGTTGTTAAGAGGCACAATGAAGGCCAGGAACGTACTGGAATAGTGCAGAAACGTTTCAGCATGTCAACGGCCATCAACAATTGGCTTTCCATCGACTGGCAACTCACTGGACATTAGGCGCCGCGACGCTGGACAAGAGTTGTCGCGGTTCTTGCCAATTCTGTTTCTGGAAAAATTTCAGGGACAAAACTGCAAATAAAATAAAGTTTGAGGTCCAAAAGATAATATCAGAAGAAGCATAGCACCGTAGCCCACGACCCGACCCGGATCGGACGGGTGGGCCTAGTCTCGAATCCAAGCACACATAGGTCCTCCCTTCTTTAAACACATGGGTTACCCCTTGGGGTCCCGAACCCTTATCCAGATTTGAGACTTATAACATGATCAATTCTTCATTTTCCCACCGATGTGGTAGATTTGTCCCACACCATTTTTTAATGTCTCAAACACCTTACTTTGCGGACCAATATCTCTTTCATTTCTCAATGAAATTTGACGATCTTTGGCCCTACGATCATCTACTCACTTAGTAGATTATGCACGTGTGAAAAACCAAGGTCTCCAACATGCGGAACTATGGTATTTAAGTCATTAAATATGGGCGGTCCCAACCTCCACCAAATGCAAATTTCCAACAATCCCCTCTCGGAAGAGATTTTGGCGCACACACAAGGTGCCTTTTTTCAGCAATCTTTCAGCTGAAAGATATTACACCAGGATAGGTAGATTCCTCTTTGAACCTTCCCTAGTTGAATACCATCAGACTTACTTACTACGCGGTGAACGCGATCTTGAACCGTCAGTGTTTAATATAAGCCAAGACAATGATACCAACACAATAACTCCCCTTATTTGTTTTCGTTCTTATTGATCTGTCCGTTGTGGTAGTGGACACACTTGGATTCTTAAGTGCATTTTTCATTTGAGGCAGTCTATCCTCGTACTTAAATAGGTGGTCTCCTACAAGGTATCCTGCTATACCCCACTTCACAAGTGTTAGACATCATTAAAAGTTTCCTCAAACCTAACCTCAACCGATGAGGATCATGAAAGGTTTTGAAAACTTAACATTTACCACGCTGCAGGTAGCACTTAATGTCTATCATGAGAATGGCCTTGGATTCATGTTTCTACGTAGAAATCATTGTCCGAAGTGCTCTTGCTTCCACCGAAGCGCTCAACTGAACCTTTACGATTTAATTTTCCCATTGAACCAAATTCCTGGGATCTCCAGTCAGTAAGATTGGGTATCCACCGTATCAGTTCGTATTGTTTGGGTTTTAAGCCAATTCCCCTAGACAGGTAAAAATTTGATCTATGGGTATCCCTTTTGTAAAAGGGTCTGCTATATTCTCTTTTGATTAGTAATAAAGGAAGTGTCACCCGTGAAGATCAACTGCTATACGGTCTTATATCTCCGACAGATATGTCCAGACATCGTCATTCGTGCCCTTACTGTGTATAACTGACGCAGACACGAGTTCTCCCAGTAAAGGACATCCTCTAAGTGGTCGTGAAGTTACTCAACTTTTCATCATGCTTCATACAAAGAGATAAACTCTGATTCCATCATGAATCGTCCTATGTAAGTTTTGCTTAGAGGATTTTCCTAAGACACATCATGCACATCCACTTGTGACTTTGGTGTTCTTCAGGTCTAATTTCCAGTTTGCATCACTGAGTTCTCCCAGAACCGCTGGACATCCAGAATACCATAGTCCATAGATAAGCGAATAATTCAGATGTCGTTACATCTGATTTAACGCCTTCTATCTATCATTTCCAGAATAACGAGTGAACATTAGTTCAACTGATCTTCTTTATGAGCTGATACCAGGTCAGCTGTAGCTACATGTGACCTACGCATATCCCTCATGACATATGGGTGCACCATGATTTCAATTAACTCTATGATTCATATCCATTGGTGACTTCAATGAGACTGTCGAGCTCATCACAGATGAGTTTGGAATTAGACTAGTCCGTTAGATGTCTTAGAAGTTCCAATTCCTAAGATGTCATCTGCAATACCCATATTCTTTCATGTCGAAACATTATTTCAACATACTCTTAGTCTCTAGGATCAACTAGGACTATATCCTGTGATCAACATGTCGTCTACGTAAAGGAATATCAATGAGTCAGAATTACCTTTCATGTAGACACATTTGTCACACATATTTGTGGAGAAATCCTTCGATAGTAGAGTACTATTAAATGGTTCGTGCCAATGCTTCAGGGCCTGTTTTAGCTCGCACAGAGATTTGATAAGTCGATAGACTTTCTTCACTGGAACCTCATACCCCTCGGGTTGTTCCGTATTCCTTTCTTCTTCCACTTTCGGACTTTAGGTTTTCCAACTATTGGCTTTCTAACTTCAGAGTCAATGTTTATGTAGTCATATTCATTGGTTCTGTTTTATCTGAAACTTCCAGGACCAAAATGTAAATAATTCAGGGACCAAAAATGAAAGTTCAGGAAGAGCCCAACAGTCCACAAAACCAACTCTCCGGTTAGGAAGGTTGTCTCAACATCCATGTCACGCAAGACTGCGGTGGCCCTGAAAGTTAAGATATTCACATAGGAGCACATGTCCAAGTAGCCTAGGTCTTATACTCATCAATAGATCCATCTACTTTATACTCAATTTGAGTATCTACTTTTACAACCCAAAAGTTCTTTTCCCGGAGGAAGATCAACCATCACATAAGTATGGTTCTATCTGACGGAATCTATTTCTCTCTCTATAGCATCTTTCCAAAATGATGCTTCTGGAGTTGATAATTCTTTATTAATTGTCCATGGTTATCCTTAACCATATAAGCTAGATGACCTGGAACAAGTCTTTATCCCCTCTTTTGCTCCGATTTGGTTCAACATCTAGAATCCTTGAGTTTTGTAGATCTGGAACATTAAGTTCCGAATAGTCAGCAACTTTCGAGTCCTGTACTTCTGGAACGACTAGTTCCGGACAGTCATGCACTCGCGGGTTCTTGTTAACCTCGAGAAATTACTTATTTTCCTTCTTAAGGAAAGTTATCTTCAAAGAATTCAACATTCTTTGACACCAAGATGCGATACGCACTACTGTTATTTGCAGATCTAGTAGATATGCAATCTACAGTCTTAGGTCCAACTGACCTGTTTCAGTATTTTAACCTCTACCAATCAACCCCATATCACAACATTTGTATGTGAAATTCTTTCCACGTTTCACATAGAGGGTTATCATTATCCTTATGCGGAGTTCTGTTGAGAATGACATTAGCGGTAAGGATTACCTTGCCCCACATATCTTGGGCATACAGATTCGTAGCCTTGTGTGTAAGCACAACAATGAACCGCGGCGAACCCTTAGACGACCTATCTAAGATTAGGGGGGATCCTCATTAGTGGTGACCCTTTCACTCTTCCACGGACTGATACATGTACCGAATGCTCATACGGGAAAGTTAACTCCTGGGTCTGGAACCTGGGGGGTTGCTCCGAGAAATCCTTTCTTTCTCGTCCACTCAGGGGGGTGCGGACACACCTGCGCGGATTATAGGTGACAGTTACAAGAATGGAGGGGAAGTTAACAGTACCCGACGACATTCAGGGATGGATGTAGACCCATCGGGCAGGGATAATAGGTGAGTAAGATAAATGATATTTCACATTCTCTCCCTCTATCCCTACGAATTCCTCAATCCGTAGGCTTTTCACCTTCTACTTCCAAAGCACCGCGGCCCTGCTTGGGAGGCGCTGCGGCACCTGAATTCCAGTAGCCAACCAGGATCCAACAATCGCGACTCTTGGTGGAGGCGCCGCGGCCCTTCACAGCTCCGTATCGATTTTCGACTAGTTTCATTTTTGTTCTTCAACAAAGGATGCAATACGTTGTACCATCATCAATGAAGATGACAACGTACTTGTCTCCCCCCTCTATTTGTACAAGATTCAAATCACCCAAGTAGGTGTGACTAAGTTATAGAGGAGTAATGCTTCTTTTGCTATTCCTTCGACGGAATGGAAAGGTGATATGCCTTTTTGCCTACCTCACATGAATCTGAGGGTTTATGTCAACAAACGACAACAATTTCAACTTAGTTATCTTTTGAATGACTTTATATTTAACGTGTCTTAATCTATGATGACATAGATGCACGAATTACAAATATATCATTCATTTGGCTATTGTCTTAATGTACCACTCTTAGTTATTATAGAACTGTTGGACTAGACTCAAACCATCTTGACCAACAACGTCTTTGAAACCAAATTTGGGACATGTATCACCTAATGTTAGAGTGATCCCATTCCATGAAGTCCTTTGAGGACAAACCTTTCAACTCCTTTTATTCTGGAGGTGGCGTTGCTTCACATGAAGAACCTCTTGCCCGTGGTTAGGGTGAAAATGGATCATAAGTGATCTACATACTCTGGCCCTCTCCAGTTGCCTTGACAGACTGAGTGTCCAATTTCTTTTCTGCCTTTCTTTTGGCCTTCAGATCATTCAAGATCTGGAAATTCTGGCCCACTCCAATCACCCGTAGGCTTTGTATGACTGAGTGTCCAATAATATCATGTCAAACGAAGGATCTTCTGTCGGTGACAGGTTTGTCTTTAGTCTTTTTTCCTTGTGATTGGTGCCCAGGGAACCCCTGGCTCTTACTTAGTAGTGGTAACAGTTTTCGCACAGTCAGCAGATCTCTCTCCTTCGTATGTGCGAGCATACTTTACACACTTTTAATAATTACACTCAAAAGAACAAATATTTTAAGTCTTATTTTCAACAGTCCAATCTTTAAACGGTAAAGAATGTGAGATTAAATTTTTGAATATAAAGCGTAAGGAATATAATTTTCTTGAAAAAAACTTTTCATATTCCTATCTTTACTTTACTCATTTTAATCTCATTATTGAGAAAATCAATTACCTTAGACCTTTCGGATTCCTTGTCTGGGTTAAGTATAGACCTTCTGCTGCAAGATAGAACATCATCTTCAGCCTTCTCCTTTTGTCCCAGTTGATATCCTCCACCTCTCGTGGGTGCTTGTTTCCACCACTCTCGGGAGCGGTGATAACAACTTTTCCTTTAGCCTTGCTAGCATGACTATCAACAGTATCCTGAAGCTCAGCCTCAGATCCATAGATCCCACCTTTGATGGAAACAAGTTTGTAACTGTCGTCAAAGAGAGAGCCAAAACTAGGACCAGATCTGTTGACAGAGATAGTGTTTGAACTGTTTATAGAACTGTCAACGGAACTGGTTTCAACAAGAAAAGCCACACCCATATTTGAGAGCATATCTGCTGGCAAACATCTTTCTAGCACTATTACAGATATTGTCTTCAGATTATGAGTATATCAATGGATGTACGGAGAATAGTAAACTACTATTACAAGTGATTCGAAAGGATAAACTCTAAAGTATTACAATAGTGATATACTTGATGCCAACAAGAATTGTGACAACAATAATCTTTTGTGGTCTTGACCTTCAGACTTGAATTTGTCTTGAATCTTTCGTCTTGAATCTTCGTTCCAAGTGCAACAAGCTCCTTGATCTTGATAATCTGAAACCAAGAGACACTAAATCTCTACTGGTTAATTGTGCTGAGTCGAGTGTTAGCACTCTGTCTTTAAAAAAATATTGCCCCGTATATATGCTTTTACGTTAAGCGGACAACTTATCTCCCAAGATAAAACAACAAACTATCACTTGTGCAAAGCAAACACAAGTGATCCTAGCGAAGAAAACAAACACGAAACGATTGCTGAAGAATAAAAAAAGAAGAACTTTCATGAACTAGGAAGAACTTGCTGAATATGTATTCTGTTTTTGTTCTTCCTATTTTCCTGTGTGTTGTGTGTACTCTCAAATCTGAAAATAAGGCATTACTATATAGTTTTAAAGATGATGAGAGATGTTAATGACTATTAAGAGGGTTGTTAAGAGGCACAATGAAGGCAAAAAACGTTCTGGAATAAGTGCAGAACATTTCAGCATGTCAAAGGCCATTAACTGTTCATTAGGCGTCGCGGCACTGGACAAGAGGCGCCGCGGCGCTTGCCTGGAAAAACTTCAGGGACCAAAAGATAATATCAGAAGAATCCCAATAGCCCCGCAACCCGCAACCCGACCCGACCCGGACCGGGTGGTGGCGCGCGTGTGGGCCTAATCTCGAACCCAACCACACCTAGGTCCTCCCTCCTTCAAACACATGGGTTACCCCTTTGGGTCTCAGGCCTTATCCAGTTTTGAGACTTATAACATGACCAATTCTTCTTTTTCCTACCGATGTGGTAGATTTGTCCCACACCATTTTTCCATGTCTCAAACACCTTACTTTGCAGACTAATATCTCTTTCATTTCTCAATAAAATTTGACGATTCTTGGCCCTACGGTCATCTACTCACTTAGTAGATTACGCACGTGTGAAGAACCAAGGTCTCCAACATGCGGAATCATGGTTTTTAAGTCATTAAAGATGGGCGGACGCAACCTCCACCAAAGACAAATTTCCAACAATAATTTCATCTGCACAATTACAATTTTATTTTTCAAAATACAATAATCCTAATAAATTTGTGTTTTATTTACGAATATTTTTTTTTATGTTTCATTAATTATAACAATAATTTTTTTAGTGTTTGAGATAACTCATGTGAAACTGATGAGAATAAAAAAGGGAACTCCTAAATTAAGAAATATATGAACTATAAAGTACATGTGTATATGTGCCTCTTTATAGATACTCTAATTTAATATGAAGTGGAAGACTACCTTCTTTATCTCCTAGCCCTTTTTCCCTTTAATTTCGGATATTGCCTTGAAACAAGTCTACGTGCACTCTGTTTTAAGTTATATACACTGATGGATGGATAAATTTTTTAGATGATCGCTTAGTTTCAAATTATTTTTTATAACGAAAAAGTTACTCGGCTTTGTCTAAATATCATATGAAGTTACTAAATACTTTACTGTAATAAAAAATCACTCGATTTTGCCTAGTTATAATAGAAAACGTCTCCTATTTCTTTTATGATTTTCCATAATATTAATTTAGAAAAATTTGAGTGATTTATTTTGTTAATGATTTTCGTGATACTAAGGCAAAGCTAATGACTTTTTTCGACTAAAAAAAGTTCTAATGACTTTAGTACAAATAGCATTAAAGCTGAGGTGATCATTAACGGAATTAATAGCTTGTCTGATCAAACTTTTCGAAAGTAAAAAATATATATATTTTTAATTTAAAAGTGCTTATTTTAGAAAGTTTGAATTGTTTGGTCAAGTTTTTAGAAAAAATTAAGTGTTTTTGAGTAGTAAATAACCTGCATTTCAGAAGTAAAAAAAATAGTTTTTCTCCAAAAATATTTTAGAAATATTGACCAAGCATAAAGTACTGCTCTAATATTGATAAAAGTAATTTTCAAATTGATTAGACAATCGCAAATTGAGACTCTCCAAAATTAGAAACACTCCTAACAAAAAAAAAACTTTTCAAAATAATCAAATTTTAAAAATTTGGTCAAAACATGTTATAACTCCAATAACTCTAGTGCAAATATTTTTTACACATATAGGACTTAAGTTTTAACTATATATATGATGCTTGTTGGCACAGAAACACATTGAAGTAGAAAGGAGAAACCAGGTCCTCCTCTCTACTAACACAACAAGAAGAAAAGAGAGAAACACACACACACAAAGAGAGAAATTAACAAAGAAAAGAAAGGAGAATGGAGTGGAGGAAGTGTTATTTGGATGTGATATTGGTTCCATTAGGGTTTATAATAAGCATAGGATATCATGCTTGGTTATGTCATAAGGTTAAGACACAACCTCTTTCTACTATTATTGGAACCAATGCTAGTGGCAGACGTTTATGGGTTTCTGCTATAATGAAGGTAACAAATACTTCTTCTTCTTTGTCCTTTTTTTTCTAATTCTTTCCAACATCTTTATTCTTTTTTGTGTACATTTTTGTGTTTTAGAGTTAATACTATAAGGTATAGTCCCTTATGTTCAATTTTTTGTGTTCATGAAGATGTATAAAAATATGTTTAGTGGTTCTTAAACAAACGACCAACCGGATTTACTATTTATTTTTTAGCCGAGATTATACACAGTTATACACATATTTTACATTAATTATAAATGTATTATACATCCATTGGTTGTTTTTAGTGCGGTTGATAGGCGGTTATTTGGTTAATTCTTTTTTAAAATTATATTATACATAGGAAGATGGTTAGTGAGAAAGAGGATTACAAGGTGAGGAATCGAATACTCACCAATAACGTGAAATTTTAGGTAATCAATCAATTGGATTATTAAGGTGCACCGCTAGAACGTGTTTGAAGGTGGAGGTGGTGGTGGATGCTTTTTTTTTTGCTTGAGTGTTATTTATATATACACTAAGGTGTAAAAATGAACTTTCACAAAAGTAATTACTTTGAAAAATTAAGGCAGTCGTCAATCTGCTACAATTTAGTAAATTATACTAATAGCGTAAAAATTATTTACTTTCGAGCGTATATAAGTTGTATCCTTCTTGTTTTCACACTTACTTCTTAGCTCCCTGTTAAGAAGCTTTAGTTACAACAACTAAATTCTCTCTGGAGTTACAAGAGCTATGTGCGTGGAGGGATATTCAAGAGGAATAATTGTTTAATAGGATAGTTCAAAGTTCTTGTTTACATTATATTAGGTTCATGTCAAGTTTATTAGATGTTTTTTCACATCTAAATTTGATCATAGTTATGTTTTTTACCATGGTTTTGGGCATCTTACGTTCACTACTTCAAAATGGAAACTTTGAGGAAATTGGCTCGTCTAAAGTATTTTTGACATAGTTTTTGTCGGAAAATTTCATATTTTCGTTAGCTTTTGATAAAAACGTCGTCGGAAATTCAATTTTTTAGTAGAGTTCTCATTTTATTATTTAGCGTTTTTTTTTTGTTTTAGGGTTGGGGGATTTTTTTGGGGGGGGGGGGGGGGGGTAAAATGTTTTCGACAATTTTTGTCAAAAGTTTCATATTTCCGTTCTGACAAAAACATCCGTCGGAAATTCACTTGTTTTTTGTAGTGTTTAGGGTTGTTATCGGTCCGGTCCGAGTATCGACATATCGGAACCGAGCCGATAAGGTTTCGGTCCTGAGTCGAGATTCGCGACCGGACCGATACCTTATCGGGCGGGTATCCGGTCCGGTCTGATAAGGTTACCCGTCCAGTTTTGGCCGGGTCGGGTCCGGGGCCCGGAATTATTTTTTATTTTTAAGAAAAATTAAATTTCCAATACTGAAATTGATATTTTTGTACACATTACCACGAAATTTGAACGTTGAAATATATTGTATATTGCGAGATCTTTAGCGAAGAAAAGGGAAAATTAGTAACGATTTGGGGAAAAAGTGAAATTGATTGGAAAGACGAATGTTTTTGGAGAAATAGGTTGCGTCAAACCGCCTTACTGCGGTTTGTATGGCCTCGTCTAAAAAAAAAACGAGAAATCAAAAAAACAATTAGGTGAAACGGACGTCCGAGCGCAGAGTTATGACCATTTAAAGTTTCACCAATTTACAACTATTTTCTCTTCTCCCTTCCCTACATTTAAAAAAAGTTATCGGGTATTCTACAAGGTTACCGGACTGGATCCTTATCGGTTCGAATCTCCATGGCTGGTACTCATATCTGGACCGATAACTTTTCGGTCCGAATATCGATCCGGTTCTCGGATGATTATCGAGAGTATCCGAACCGATAACATCTCTAGTAGTGTTCTCTTATTATTATTGTTTAGAGTTTTTCTTTTGTTTTGGGGTTGGGGCATTTTTTTTTTTTTTGGTGAGGGTGGGGTGGAGTGGGGGTTGAGAAGTTTCTTTGTAGTGGACCATATATGTAGCCTTATTTAGTGGCCATTTTGCATTCATCGCATTTGCATGTGAATGCACTTGAGAGACAACATTTGTTTTCTCAAAATCATTTTCTACCTACTTTGAGAAAGTTGATTGAATCTACAAAAAAGACTAAAGTACAATCACTTGCTCAAGTCATTCTAAATAAAAAATGATAGAGCAAAGAAAGAAATTTATTGTAAATTGTTTGCTTATGACGTTTTCTTTTTATTTTCCTTTAATTTGGGAAAGATTACGTGTTTGTTAGGGTTGTTATATGATAAAAGCATAACGTATCTCTAATACTTTAAATGGATGAAAATTGAAATTAGTGAAACTCTCTAAGTACACTTTTTGTATTTTAGCAAATTTAAGTTAAACAAACACATGCATGAATCAATTCCCCCTTTTTGTTCTCTCTTAATAAAAGAGGAATGACGTAAAAAAAAAGCAATTCTATTCCATGATTCCAAGTTTTTACTATTCTTTTTATACATTTAAGTTATACATATAAATATCCTAATATTTTTCATCATCAACACAATTTAATATGTGATAACATGTTATGTTACTGTTTTAACCAGGCTACTAACTACTGCAATATTTATCATAAAAATTTACTTATAATTATTTATGAATTTAACTTAATTATATATGTCGATATTGTAAAGAACTTATGTTATGTGGTTATTTTAAACTGTTCTAATAGGTAACATGTCTTGTTTTTAAGTTATTATTAATCTTACTTTTTTATGGATGATTACCAATAATTATCGGGAAATATTCTATTACACCTCCGCAGTCGAAGCGGGAGGTTTACAAACACTAAGACTGACTCAAAAATCATCAAATAGTATGCGTGGAAGTCTTTTGGTGAAGATGTCAGCAATATGATATCTGGAAGGAACATGAAGGGCACGAACTTGACCACGATCCACTTTTTCGCGAACGAAATAAATGTCCATGTCAAGGTGTTTAGTGCGCTGATGTTGGACGGAATTGCTGGAAAGATACAAGCAGTGAAGCTTTAGAAGGTTACAGATCCAACAAGACTCAGAGACGATGTTGGTGACACATTTGTACTCTGCTTCGACACTGGATCGAGATAGTGTAGGTTACCTTTTGGAAGACCAACATAATAGGTTATCTTCGAGGAAAATGCAGTAACCAGACGTGGAGCATCGGGTGTCAGGACATCCACCCCAGTCAGCATAAGAATAAGCAGTGAGACCAGTGAGCGAGGATCTGTGTAGATGTAATCTGAAATGAAGTGTACCTTGGACGTATCGTAAAATACATTTGAGGGCATGCATGTGTGCTTCCGTCAGATTGTGCAGGTGTAGGAAGATTTGTTGCACAACATAGGATATATCATGTCTCGTAAATGTGAGGTACTACAGGGCCCCAGATAGTGAGTCGGGTCTGAATATGGGGGATGGAATCAGCGCTGAGCTTGAAATTGGTATCTACTGGCATGTGGAATGGTTTGCAAGATTTCATGCCTGCATTGTCAAGGATCTCTTCGGAGTACTTTTTCAGACACAGAAATAGGCTGTCAGAATGTCGAGTGACAGAGATGCCCAAGATATAACTCAGGGGCCCAGATCCTTCATAGCAAACTTAGAGGAAATGAGAGACATAATGGACCAATGGATAGCATCAAATGATATGGTTAGGATGATGTCATCAACATATAGGTAAGCAATGTTTGTATATTTGTTGTAGATAAACATGGAATGATCAGATCTACACATAAAAACCGACAGATGAGACATAATCGACGAAATGCTAGTATCATGCTCGAGGAGCCTGTTTTAGTCCATAGAGCGATTTCTGCAACAAACACACATAATCCGGATGAATAGAATACCTGAAGCTCATATGTTGATGCATAAATATCGTTTCATGAAGATCCCCATGTAAGAAGGTATTTTTGACATCAAGTTGATGAATGGGCCAAGACTTGGATAGAGTAATGCTGAGGACGGTCCGGATGGTTGCGGGCTTTACGACCGGACTGAACGTTTCATCACAGTCCACTCCTACCTGTTGATACATGTCATCACCTATAAGACGAGTCTTGTACCTCTCAAAAGAACAATCAGATTTATTTTATGTCTACAAATCGACATAAAACGAATAATGTTAGCATCAGGTAAATAGGGTACTAGGTCCCACGTCTTATTATCAATAAGAATATTATATTCATCAATCATTGCGACTTTTCAATTAGGGTCGGACAAAGCATCCTTTAGATTTTGAAGGATATGGGAAGAGACAACTAAAACGAATAGGTTAAACACCCGTTTAGGTTTATGAATTTTGTGCATGACACGTGTTTCTTGGTCCGAGAACATGTCTCAGGATGCGGTATGGGAGGATGAGAGTGTCGTGGGATAGAGATATTCGGTGCTGTTACATCTCATTATTCGTCTCTCTGTCGTAAAATCCTTCACATAAAAACTAAAAGGATCAAAGCAAGGGAAACATTATTATCAGTTGTGCAACGCCGCACATAGATTAGATTCTTAATGAGTTCAGGAGCATGAAGGATATTTTTAAGATTAATGGTGAATGTGGTGAGGATAAAGATGAATAACCAAAACCGAAAATGGGAATGCCTTATCCACTACGAACAATAATATTTGATTTAAATTACTCAAATTGGAATAAGACGAGAGAGTACCTTGTGATGTCATCATGTGAGATGTGGTGCTTGTGTCTATATACTAATTTTCATCTAGAGCGTTGAGTGATATTGTGTTCATAGCTGCCTCAATGGCAGTCGGTGCATAAGTTGAGGGGGGCTATGTTGTAGGCCTGTTAGGGACGTGGGCCGCGTATGCCAGGGTAGGCCTGTCCATTCTGAGGTGGATTCCACGAGGATTTCGGATACAGGCTAGGAGGAGAGGCCTATGATGGTGGGGCCAACTCGACCCACGGCAGGTAGACAGCCCATGACGGAGGTTGTTGCCCGCTGCGATCGTTCTTGGCTATTTCTGTCGGCGAGGGCCGCCTTCCCACGTTTTATTACGAAATTCCATCGCGCG
The DNA here is from genome assembly GCA_029844215.1 of Przewalskia tangutica. NCBI lineage: Eukaryota > Viridiplantae > Streptophyta > Magnoliopsida > Solanales > Solanaceae > Przewalskia > Przewalskia tangutica. Next base: position 7,201,247 of record CM056718.1, on the reverse strand, counting down.
CTTTGCCTGACTGCATGCTATGGTGGTTGTTGCGGGTGGATGCGGTCTGCAGGTCCCCGGGCAGGCGATTCTGGTTGTCGGAGTTGGAGGCCCTACCGTCGGCGGAGGGCCCGACGGTGGTGGTGAGGGCGACGTTAGCAATGATGGCCTGAGTGGTGTTGTGTTTGATTTTCCGGGTTTCCTTAAGAATAAGCTTTGAACGGGCCTTATAAAACATAGGTAACGACGTGCATTACTGAAGGAGGGTGGCAATGCCTTCATAGGATTTTTTCAAGCCTGCAATAATTTGCATGACCAATCGTTGATTAGTGACTGATGCGCCGACGTTGGACAGTTGATCGGCAAGCATCTTGAGTTTTCAAGGTATAACGCTCATTAAGTTTTGTTGTCGTGATGATGGAAAATCGTCCTGATGAACGTCCTTGAACTGATTTTCAAGGTATAACGCTCATTGAGTTTTGTTGTCGTGGAAAATACTTTTCAAACTTTCCCACGTTTGGCGGGTAGTGGCATCGGTCTCAATGATGGTGTGCAACAAATCATTAGAGATTGTACCGTATATCCACTGGAGGACGGATGCGTCCAAACGAGACCAGAGTGCATCATCAGAAGTCAAAGCCGAGGGTAGGTCTGTGGACTTCAGTGTAGGAGGGATGATGTGGTCGATAACTTCGTAAACACGACAATGGATCTTAAAAAGTTCTGCCCACGAGGAGTATTGATCCTTTTCCATCTGAAGGGTGATAGGAATGAAGTTTTTGATGTTGTTTACTAATCAACCTAATTACAATAGAAAATATAGGAATACAATTCTATCTAAAATAAGATATATACAATTAATGAAAGAATATTCAAAAAATATTTTATTAAGTCTGAAAAATTCTTTTACACTGTTAGTATATAAAAATTAAACTCAATACCATATACGTAACATCGCTATAAAAGAGAATTAGCAATGAGATTCGTCGCTAAATAGTTTGTATCTAACATAATTTTTTATAATCTGTTGTTACATAGGATAAGCGTTGCATTTTTACAGCGGCATAAGTTGTGTAACACTAATTCCTATTTTTAGTACATAATTATGTAAATATTTTTTTAAGCCGCAAGATATAACTTATTAAACTCTTGTTTTTGCAGGATAATGACAAGAAAAACATCTTGGCTGTTCAAACATTTAGAAACACCATAATGGGATCAACCCTAATGGCCACAACCTCAATCCTTTTATGTTCTGGCCTAGCTGCCGTGATAAGCAGTACTTATAGTGTCAAGAAACCATTAAACGATGCTGTTTATGGGGGTCATGGAGAATTTATGGTGGCACTAAAATATGTTACACTATTGCTAATTTTCCTCTTCTCATTTATTTGTTATTCCATATCAATTAGGTTCATCAACCAAGTGAATTTCCTCATCAATTGTCCACAAGACCATTTGGGAATATTGAGCACTGAATATATTTCTCAGTTACTTGAAAAAGCCTTCATTTTGAACACTGTGGCTAATAGGTTGTTCTATGCTGCATTGACACTTGTACTTTGGATTTTTGGTCCTGTATTGGTATTCTTGAGTTCTATTAGCCTTGTCACTGTGCTTTACAATCTTGATTTTGTGATTTTTCATGATGACAAGGTCAAAATGGTACATCATCATGAGCATGGAAATGGTGATGATTTTGTAATATCTGTCTGATTGAAAATAATGAGATACTTGCTCATGGACTATTATTAATAAGAATGTGGTTTATTAATAATGAGCCAGATCCATATAGTTTTTACAAGTTGGAAATTGGAATAGCCCTCTCTATATTTCATGATTTATACACATTCTTTCGAGATTTGTAGGGCAAACTTTTATTTAGGATATGAATGAATAAATCACAACAAGTGATGACAGTCAAATTTAATTTAATGAGTGTGAAATTCTGGATGGAGAAGAGGGCTCTTGCTCCGACGGAGACATTTGAAAGAAAGAGGAAATGAATTCTGGTCTGACAGTGTAATGGAAAGAGAATGGGGCTCCGTTCAGGTGGCGTCCACGTGGGCAGCTCAGTTAATATTGAGCAAATTGTATAAGTTTATTAACGGGAGGAATATATTTGTCCTCAAACTTTAACGGAGGACAAATATGCCCCTTTTCCTTAATGTATATTCACTAAGCTTACCTGAATATACACTATGCATACAATATACACATAGGATACATTGAGTATTCACTCTGAATACATCGACTATACACTTTAAAAAGCCATTTAAGTACTATACATTTTTATGGATACACTTATGATACATCAAATATACATTATAAAATATTTTATATACATTTTTCCTTGAAGAAAATTAATATAACGACCACCACCGGATTCCGGTCGGAAAACTTACATCTAAGAAGGAGAATTATTTACATCTGAAAAGCAGGAAGATGAGGAACAGTAGATGAGGAGGTAAAAAAGGAAAAAAGAATGAAATGGCGATGTAACGGTGGTTGCCGTTGGATCTAAAGAAGGAAGATGATGGAAAGAATTTGGAGAGAAGGGCTGAGATAGAATATGAAATTTTAGAGTTTGGCTTCTTTAAAGGATACATTGAGTCGTACAATCAAACCTCTTTATTACAGCATTCACATGTAATAGTATTTTTCTATAATAGTTATGTTTTTTCAGAATAGATTTTTAATACATATTTGTACTCTAAAAATATCAGGGTCTTCTATTTTTATTTATAAATAATTTTCAAAAAGAAAAACAATGTGAATAAGGAGTATGTGAGAAGATAATCATCTGTTTCCGAAAGAAATCGAAGAATTTCTTTGGAAATCCTACAAGGTGCCACTGTATGGAGGGCTCAGAGAGATTAGAAGCACTTTCCTTCACGCTGAGTGTGAACTTCCAATTTCAGGCTATCGACCGCCAATCTAGGTGATCCGAGGTAGGGCCAGTGTAAGCACTTATTTTTGACAGTCGAAGCGGTGGTGGATCCCATTCCAAGCTATCTCCCCTCAATCAGTGAGCCAAGTCAAGGCGGTGCTCTTTTCTTTTCTAGCTTTGGCGGGAGGAATGAAAATCCTATCCTATACGAGGCCTATATACAAAAAAAAGCACTTTGCCTAGAATCCCAAGTTGCCTCCCCTCTCCTCTGAGGCCGATCGCATGAATTCCTACGATTCCTCTCACTCTCAGGGACGGATTGAACAACTCTTGTTAGGGAAGGATCTCTATCATTGATTCATCAGAAGCCATCAAGTACGAAAGCAGCAAGGAATATGCTAGTGAATCCCAAGCGAAGGACATGAGAGGCACAGAGAGGACTCAAGGAAATCCTATTTTTTAAAGCATGCAAAGAGATAAATCTTTGATTCCTTCTAATATTTTTAAAACGGGAAAAAAAATCTGACTCTTTATCTATTATTCATCCTAAAATACGGCCTTGCATTGGCTTCAAATAGGACAACCAAAACTCATTAATTCAAAATCCGTCTTTATTAGTATTGTTCATATCAATGGGTTCTAAGCGTTAAACTATTTATTTTAAAAATAAAAGTTAGATTTTATGCATATTATTTACTATAGCAATTAACTATTATTTAAATATCAAATGTTGTGCTAGGTGTATAATTTATTCTGTATAACAACAAAAAATATACGGACCAACGATTCTATAACGGAATCCTTGGTCCGTATATTTTTATAGCTATAGTGAGTGTTTTCTTAGTTAAAATTATCCACTTAGCGATAGTGAATAAACCTTAATAATCACACATGAAATTAACCCTTATCATCTGATGTATATATTTTACTATATTTTTTTATATGACTCATTTTTTGTTGTTGTGTGAATTGACCTACTTTCTAGTGGTAAGAAAATATCCAATATATTACTATTTGGTTTATGATAGGTACTTGGCAATTTGGTTAGTTAATTAACAACCACTTGACATCCTTTACACCATTATTTAACACTTGACAATCACTCACACCCTATCAGGGGCGGACCCAGGATTCATTCAATCATTCAATTATTTTTTAAATTTTGGATTGAGTTTTTAGGGTATAAGCTTGTACATTCATCTTTCATGGTCTAATAGTAATTTTTTTTTAAAAGCAAAAAGATGATAAATGAAGAAAAAAATGTCTTTGCTGAGAATCGAACCGGATTTTATTGGGATAAAAATTCAGATTTCTACAATCTCAACTACACATTTATTATGTTGTGAGGGCTTCACATGAATACCTTGAATCCCCCCTTGGTACACCCCTGCACCCTGTACATCACTATCAAGTATGTATATGGATAGCAAAATTAGCCTATAAATATATAAATAGTTCAACTTGTTCAAATTTGGACAAATTAAGTATCCACTCATTTATTAATTTCCACAGTTCAGATAATCTAAAAGTTGGGCTAATATGTATCTCAAATTATCAAAATATTTTTAAAAAAATTCTTTTTATTTGATAAATTATATATAATCATAATAAAAAAAAGTGTTACTTATTATGTAATTAGATATACTATAACAAAATAAATAAATTAAAATTTGGTAAGAGTTGGACAAAATGAATTATGTTACATTGTTTAGTCTAATGTGGCCTAGGGGTGGCCAGTGGGACGAGCAGGGGCGGACGGAACGTGATTTGGAGGGACTGGGTGGGGGTCGGGATCGAGACTTGGCGGGTCAGGCGGTTCGTGATGGGGACGGGAAGAGGTCCCGTCCCACATCCCACCAAAAGAGGGACGGGTCGGGTCGGGGGATTTGGAGGGATTTTAATTTTTTTTAAATACTTAATTTAAAAAATATATATATTTAAACACTTAAATAATTGAACAAGATAGTGAATAAAAATATCTCAATGTTGTTTTTGTGCATTTTTTTTGTTTGTAATACAATTTCAAAATTGCAACTTTGTTTCATAGTTCAAAAATTGCCATTAAAAAATTACATATTCAACCATACTCTTTCTAATTTCCTCACAATCTCTTGAGGATCTTCTGTTGGAATTGGAAGTTGTTTGTCAAATTGTTCAACGTCACTTCCTGTTCCCTCAGATAAGATTTCGTTGTAGTTGTAGTCGTCTTCTTCGTTGATATCTGATTGAACACACCTTCTACGCTCCGATCTAATCCAATCTCTGAATAAAACTGCAATCTCCTAGCTATCTCCCGCCAATGAGTGTCTGTGCTATTTTATTTGAAACCTTCCAGCAGAAAAAACGCTTTTAGAAGCTATTGATGATGCTTGAATATTGAACACATCTCGAGCCATCTTTGATAGTGTCTTAAATGTCTTCTCATTCTCCCTCCAGTATTTCAACAAGTCTTCACGTCCATCTTCATTGACAATTGATTTGTACGGTACAACACCCTGCAAAACATAAACATCAAACTCGCTAATTTGTGAAGAAATTGAACAACTATACATTTTATTTCTAAGTCCTTGAATACTAGAAGCAGAAACAACATTCTTTTATTAGATTGCAGTGAAGTAGAAGAAGATGGTACAGAAGTCAGTTGATTATTTGCACTTTGCTCTTGATAATATATATATATATATATATATGCATTCAGTGTGTATGCTAGACTTAACTTTTTCCTTAGTTGATTCGTAAGTTGGTTCTTCAGTGTTGGGTCTGTTGAAAGTATTTCTAAGCTTTCATAAATCGTGTCAACAAGTGTTTACAACCGTCTAATTTAATAGTAGAATTTAATGCAATACCAATAAAATAAATAGTGGGAATAGAAAAAAAGTTTTTTTTTTAATTTTATAAACATTTTTAATTGTTGGCGCGTGAGTTAGTTTTTGCATATATTCATTAAGTAACAAAAATATTAGAGATATATAAAACAACATAGATGAAATAATAGGATAATAAATTCCTTAGTAGCTAGAAAAAATTATTCTAAAAATACAATAAGTTCCAAAACTTTATCCCAATCATCATCTACAAGCATATCCGTTGGATTTTTATTATGCGAATTAAATAATAAAGTTATAGGTCTTTAATACTCGTGAACAACAAGTAATTGTTCATATAAAAAATTCCACCTAGTCGCAACTTCTTCTGAAATTTTTCTATAAGGTAATCCACAATCATGATAAGTTTTTTTATACTTTTTGCATTTTTGTATTTTATTATCTTTAAAGATAAAGTTTATAGCAAATTATACTTTATCAAGGATGTCTTTAAAAAAAATTAGTTCATCCTTTACAACTAAGTTATAAATATGACATGCACATCTAGTATGAAAAATATGGAAAAAAGATGGAGTAAATCGAGTTTTAAAAGGTTTACAACATAATCATTAGAAGAAAAATTATCTAATGTAATAGTCATAATTTTATAAGTAATTCCATAATATTCACAAATTTCCTGAATATTTTTTGAAATAAAAACTCCAGTGTGCCTTTCATCAATATATCTATATGTTAATATACATTTTTTTCATAGACTAATTATGATATATCCAATGACATGTAACAGTTAAATAATCATTACTGGTAGTACTACTGCCTATGTCAGAATTGATAGCCACTTTTCCATTAAAATAATACAATGCATAATGTAAATATTGTTGATATTCATGCGCAAATTTTAAAACATCTCTTTTAGCAGTTGATCTAGGAAAACCGTTAAAAGCATGATTATATGCTTCTCGAATATAATGAATAAAACCAGGAGAGAAAGGAAATGAAAAAGACAAACCCTCCACATCAACCAATTTTTCTAAATTTTCCCTATCTATGTGTTTATCATATTTAGGACCTATAACTCCTCCCCGTCATCGGGTTAATTCTGCATTGTACTTGGTTGGGGACACTATGTGAATCTTGTCCCGACTCAGAATGTATTTGCACACCAGATTTTTCAGTCAAGTATTGGTTATACCTTGCTTTGTGAGAGTTTTCTACATGTCTCATTAAACCCCTCGTCCCACCTTGACATTTTTCAGTTTTAAATTTATAAACTTCGCGACAAATTTACAAATAGCTAGTTGATTAGGAATGTCCCTATCAAAAAATCTCATGCATGTGATTTTAATTTTCATTGTCTTTGTCCTCGACTAATACTAGGGAGAATAGGAGGCATTCCAGTTTCAGTTTCAACTTGAGACTAAGTCCGAGCCTGAGGTGGAGGTGCACTTGTGGGTGTGTTATCTAAATTATCTTCTAATTCATTTTCTAAATTAAAGTCTGGTTCAGATGCAAAATATACCTCATGATCTAATGGTATATTAATATTAACATTAAAAAATCAATTTCATCTACATAAGTGAATCATCGTAATTAGAATTACTAGAAGATGCACCCTTACCTCTAGTATATCTACTAGAAAAATATCCATTTCGTTCCATTATAATTAGTCAAATAAATAATTAAAGTTAATAAAATTAAGTACGATAATTAAAATTAAGTAAAAATAATAATTTAAAGAAGGAACGAAGGTACCAAATGCCGACGTAACGTCGACGTGTAATCGAGGTTGAAAATTGAAACTTTGCTCGATGATCTGCAAGCTAGTTGTCAACTTCACTCTCAATTTTTGAACTTTGATAGAAATTAGCAAATAAAATATAATATTTAGTGTGAAATGTAGACTTGTAGAGAGAGAGAGAGAGATTAGAGAGATGGTAGGAAGATTTGTGAGAAAATGATGTATTTATAGTTGAGAAATAGAGTTAAAGTGTAAATATACTAACTTAGGATTTAAAAATAAATATTAAGGGGGTAAGGGGGGTTTATGGGTGGGGGACAAAATGGAAGTTATTATCCGTGCCAATAGCTAAAATCAAAATTTGACCATTGTGCAATGGTTATTTCTTCAAAGGGGGGAGGGTTGGGTCTGGGGGAGAGATGGGCGGGAAGAGCCCTAGTCCCGTCCCGAGTTCGATCCCCTATACCGACGGTGGACATCCCAATTTTTTGGGGGGTCGGGGCGGGATCGGGCCGCCCCGGCCCACTGGACACACTTAATGTGGCCTAGTTAATTTTAAGGCTGGTCAATGGGGCGGGGTATACCAACCCTGATCCGACCCCACCCCGACCCCACCTGCCCTGTACCAGTATTGGTATATTGATATTCGGTATTGGTACCGGTACGGGGTCGAAAAATAATTTCGACCCCGACACCGACCCAACCCCGCCCCAGCCCTGACCCCTTCCCACACACCCCCCGACCCCTTCTAGTCGTTGCACAACGGCTTTGCCCAATTTGGCAGTTGTGCAACGATCAAATCCCCCTCCCCCAACCCCCTACCCCCTAATATTTATTTTTAACTCTTAAGTTATTATATTTACACTTTAACCCAATTTTTCCAACTATAAATACTTCATTTTCTCTTCATTCTTTCTCACAAATCTTCCTACAATCTCTCTAATAATCTCTCAAATTATCTCACATTCTCTCTACATTGTCTACTAAGTATTCAATTTTATTTATTCATTTGGGAGTGAAGTTGGCAATTAGCTTGAGGATCATCCATCGAGCAAAATTTCAATTTTCAACCTCTCGATTACACGTCGACGTTACGTCGGCGTTTGGTACATTCATTCCTTCATTAAATTATTATTGTGTTTTTATTTTAATTATCGCACTTAATTTTATTATCTTTAACTATTTATTAGCATAATTAAAATGAAAGGATTAAGAGGTATGTTGGGTAAGAGTATTGCTTCTTCTAGTAGTGGTAATAAGGGTAAGCGTACTTCTTCTAATCATCCTATTCCACCTAGACATGACGATTTTGTTAATACTGAATTATTTCCTGAAGTACCATTAAATTTAGACGAGAAGTTATTTTCTGGAACTCAACAAGACTTTAATTTATAAGATAATCTAGATGACACACCCACTAATGTAGATGACACGCCCACTAATGCACCTTAAACTGAAATGCCTCATATTCCCCCTAGTATGAGACGAGGCCCACCAGAACGAAAATTAACATCATTTGTATGAGATTTTTTTGATAGAGACGTAGAAAATCAAATTGCTAGATGCACAATTTGTAAAAATATTTATAAATTTAAAATGGGAAAAGGTTAGAGCGGGACAGGAGGTTTAATTACGCATTTGAATACCAAACACAAAGCTAGGTGGGATGAATATAAGGCTAAAATGAAGGGTGAGTCAATGGTCTCTCAGTCGGGACAAGGTTCACACACTTTCCCTCACCAGGTACAGGGTCAAATTGACCCTATGACGGAGGCAATTGTAGGCCCTAAATACGATAAAAATAAAGATAGAGAAGCATTATCAAAATTAGTTACAGCGCAGGGTTTGCCCTTTTCATTTCTTGATTCTCCTGGTTTTATTCATTATATAAGAGAAATGTACAATCGTGCTTATAACGATTTTTCTAGATCAACTGTTAGGAGAGACGTTTTTAAATTTGCACACGAATATCAACAATATTTACGTTATTCATTATATCATTTTCCTGGCAAAATATCTGTTACGTCTGATATAGACCGTAGTACTAACGGCCATGATTATTTAACTATGCAAAAACGTATTTTAGCATATAGATGTATTGATAGTAGGCACACTGGTCTTTTTATTGCAGAAAATATTTTTTCAGTTTGCGATTATTATGGCATAACTGATAATCAAATTGCTAGATGCACAATTGGTAAAAATATTTATAAATTTAAAATGGGAAAAGGTCAGAGCGGGACAGGAGGTTTAACTACGCATTTAAATACCAAACGCAAAGCTAGGTGGGATGAATATAAGGCTAAAATGAAGGGTGAGTCAATGGTCTCTCAGTCGGGACAAGGTTCACACACTGTCCCTCACCAGGTACAGGGTCAAATTGACCCTATGAAGGGGGCAATTGTAGGCCCTAAATACGATAAAAATAAAAATAGAGAAGCATTATCAAAATTAGTTACAGCGCAGTATTTGCCCTTTTTATTTCTTGATTCTCCTGATTTTATTCATTATATAAGAGAAATGTACAATCGTGCTTATAACGGTTTTCGTAGATCAACTGTTAGGAGAGACGTTTTTAAATTTGCACACGAATATCAACAATATTTACGTTATTCATTATATCATTTTCCTGGAAAAATATCTATTACGTCTGATATAGGCCGTAGTACTATCGGCCATGATTATTTAACTATGCAAAAACGTATTTTAGCATATAGATATATTGATAGTAGGCACACTGGTCTTTTTATTGCAGAAAATATTTTTTCAGTTTGCGATTATTATGGCATAACTGATAAAATTATGAGTATTACATTAGTGATGCATCTTCTAATAATTTTGTTGTTACATCATTAAAAAATATATTAACTCCATCTTTTTCAGATCATTTTCATATAAAATGTGCATGTCATATTTATAACTTAGTTTTAAAGGATGGTCTATCACTTTTAAAGACATTCTTGTAAAAATATAATTTGCTATAAATTTTATTTTTAAAAGTAATAGAATACAAATTATATAAAAAACTTGTCACGATTGTGAACTACCTTATAAAAAAAATTCCGAAGAAGTATGCACTAGATGAAATTCTTTATACAACCAACTACGTGTTGTTTATGAGTATAGAAGACCTGTAACCCAATTTTTTAACGCCCGTAATCGAAATCCTATTTATATGATTATTGATTCCAATTGGGATACAATTTTAGAACTAAATACATTTTTAGAGAAATTTTATCTAGCTACTAAAGAATTTTCCGGTATTTATATCCTACTATTTAATCAATGTTATTTTATATAGCTCTAATATTTATATTACTTAGTGAATGTATGAAAAAATCAGCTTATAAGGCACCTATTAAAAAAATGTTTCTAAAAATGAAAAAATATTTTATTCCTATTCTCCCAATTTATATTATTAGTGTTGTATTAAATTCTTCTATTAAAATAGACGGTTGTAAAGCACTTATTGAAACTATTTATGATTGCGTAAATAAACTTCCACCTCGATCTCCCAAAAATTCAAATGACCCACCACCTATTGAAAAAACAAGAGAAGAAGTGTTGTCTAGCATACAAAATGAATGTAAAAAGGTATATACGCATTACCAACAAGAAAGTGCTAGCAACTGTAAAGATATAGGTGTAAAGATATAATTGAATTATATAGAATATTGATTGAATTGTATAAGTATATTGGTATACTGGGCATTGGTATACTGGGCCTTTGTATAGTGGGCCTCCTTTGTTATTTTGCAAACTTTAAGTATACGGATTGCAGTGTAGTGAATTCATTCTTTACTTTTCAATAATACAGAGTTACTTTCTCAATTCTAGAACCTTCTCTCTCCTCTTCACCGACTTTCACCATCGTCGTCTTCAATCACAAGTTCGACTGGTTCGTCCCACTCTCTCTTCCACCGCCGACTCTGATCGCTCATGATACCTGAGCTCTACATGGTATCAGAGCCTGCAGATCCTAGGATATTCGCAACGGAAGATTCGAACGAAGGATCAACACAAGAAAACTGCAGATCCAGATAGATCGGGTACATGCAAGAGGAATATTAAAGGATGGATACAATTTTAGATCGAAAGAAAAACATCTGACTACTACAGTTGACGAATCTGGAAAATAAAGAAAGAAAAGAAGGTAGAAATTACGTTTCTGCTATAATCGACTCAATCTGTTTAGTCAATTCTAAAAATTCTTGTTAGTATTGCTCTTCTTTGTCGTTAATTATTGCTTAGTGTTAACTGAACCTGTTGGAGAGAACATGGCGATATCAGAAATTATTGGAGATGGTGGAGTAAGTGAAGTCGGAGATACAACAAATACAGGGAATAATATAGACCATAACCATCCTCTATTCCTATTCCCATCGGATGCACCTGGTTCCCTGTCCATTGGAGTTGTCTTGAATGGAATGGACAACTATGTGCTGTGGAGTAGGGCCATGAAGCTGGCTCTGTTGGGTAAAAACAAGATAGGGTTTATTGATGGAACGGTTAGGAGAGAACATTATAATGAAGAGGTGGCACGAGTCTGGGATAGATGCAATGCCATCGTAGTGTCGTGGTTGATGGGGAATGTCAGTAAAAGTTTGCTGACAGGGATGCTATTCAATGCTGATTCCCACATCATCTGGGAAGAGTTAAAGGAGAGATTCGACAAGGTAAATAGTTCTAGAGCCTTTCAGATCCACAAGGAGATATTTACTCTGCGACAAGGGACTATGTCAATATCAGGATATTACTCAAGGCTGAAGGACCTTTGGGATGAGTACGACTCGATTATACCTACACCGTCATGCTGTCCCAAGGCCAAGGAGTTTATCAATCACAGTCAATATCAAAGGTTGTTGCAGTTCCTAATGGGACTGAACGAAAGTTATCACAACACAAGGAGCCAAATTCTAATGATGCCACAAGTCCCAAATCTGAATCAGGCATATGCCTTGGTTAATCAGGAGGAGAGTCAAAGAGCTCTTTCAGGAACCAGCAGATCAATGTCTGATCACATTGAACCTTCAGCACTGTTCACATCCAGGAGTGGAAACAACAAGGGAGGAGGACATGGAGGAAATTACACACAAAGAAAACCATATAATCCTAATGCTAAATGCGATCACTGTAAGATGAAAGGGCATTTCACTGTGGATTGTTTCAAGTTGATGAAGTGTAACCACTGTCACAAGACAGGACACTTAGAAGAAGGCTGCTATCAATTGATTGGTTATCCAGATGACTTTAAGTCTAAAGCAAAGAAGGCCTATGCAGTAACAGACCAACTTGAAGACACAGGACAACAGCAGTGAGAACCACCTCAAAGGAAACCATGATGTATGATCAGTTCACTCCAAGTCAAAGACAAATGATTCTTCACATCTTTGGAAGAGAAGGGCGCGAGCGAGAACTCATATTGCTAATATGGCAGGTATGCATAATACTGATACAACAGAACTACTGAAATGGATAGTAGATGCAGGTGCGACTAATCACATGATAAGTGAATCTAAACACTTACACAATAACTTGTTAACAGAAGGAACTGGGAAGGTACAATTGCCAACAGGAGATTCAGCCAGAATCTCCCATGTTGGTGATTATCAACTTGGAAAAGGTGATTTTCTTAGAAATGTCCTATGTGTGCCAGCATTTAAGTTTAACTTAATGTCAGTGTCGAAGGTGACTAAAGAGTTGAACTGTAGTGTCTCTTTCTTTCCCTCATGTTGTGTCTTTCAGGATCTAACATCTGGGAAGGTGAGGGGGATTGGTAGTGAGAAAGATGGGCTCTACACTGTGTGTTTGGATGCTGAAAAACAGGAGAAGGAATTGAGGAAGTGTATGAATGCTACTCAACATATAGATGTAATGACATGGCACCAGAGACTGTGTCATGTTCCCATGACAGTATTGAGGAAGATTTCTTTGTCCAAAGACTATGATACTTCTGCTTTAAATAAGTGTGATATCTGCCCACTAGCTAGACAAATTAAATCTCCATTTCCTATTAGTACCAGTAGATCAATAAAACCTTTTCAATTACTGCATTTAGATGTCTGGGGACCTTATAGAACTGATACATTCAATGGGATGAGATATTTTTTGACCATTGTAGATGACTACTCTAGATGGACATGGGTGTTTTTGATGAGAAAGAAATCTGATGTATCTACTATTCTGAAAATTTTCTTTACTGAAATAACTGTTCAATTTGAATCTAAAGTCCAGAGAATTAGATCAGACAATGGTACTGAATTTTTTAACCAAAACTGTAAGGCACTTTTCCAAACACTTGGAATTATACATGAGAGCTCTTGCCCATACACACCACAACAAAATGGGGTAGTTGAAAGAAAACATAGGCATCTACTTGAGATAGCAAGAGCCATTAAAATTCAGGGTTGGTTGCCAGACAGATTCTGGGGAATGTGTATAGAAGTTGCAGCATACATCATAAATAGAATTCCTTCAACAGTTCTAAATAATGAGTCTCCTTTCCATATATTGTACAACAAAACACCACAACTTAGTCATTTGAGAGTTATAGGTTGTTTATGTTTTGCCACCATACTCCATACACATGATAAGTTTAGTCCAAGAGCAGTTAGATGTGCCCTACTTGGGTATGCACCTACACAAAAGGGATACAAGCTCTATGACTTAGAAAACAGGATTGTTTTTGTTAGTAGAGATGTGATATTCAGAGAAGATATTTTTCCTTTTAAAAATGGGAAGAGTGAAGAGTCACTGAGCATAAAGGACCATGGACAATTCTGTTATGAGGAGTTAATGATTGGTAATCCTGTCACTATTGCTAATGGGAATCCTATCAATGAGACAAATTTTGTAGGACAAGAGTCAACATGTACAGGTCCTACTGCAGATTTAAACATCAACAGTGGTGATGCAGACAGAGACAATAACAGTGCAGATGAGTGATGCGCGGTAAGATGCACACACTTAAACGCAAGTGCACGTTATCGTGACAAGTAGTATAGTCTTGATAAGACCGAATATCGTCCTCAAGGATTAGGGTTCAATTACCAACTATCTATCTTTTGGTATCTATTTAGTAAATTGATATTTGGATTTGTTGTTGATAACTAAGAATTATAAAAGCTATTTAACTATAAGGGTTTACTTCAGTGGTGATGAGAATAGGGCTTCCATGTCTCTTCAACTATCTGCTTATGTTATTTATTAATGCAACGAACTATGGTCTTCTTCTTTCGGAGAAGCGGGTTCTGAAATCGTTTTATACTCCCGTTAGGGTTATATAAACACTCAACCCTAGTATCGCACCTTACCTACCTTTCGGTGATAAGGATAACTCTATAGGAGGATTAAGAGCAAAAACCTAGTTAACCGTCACGCACCATGCGCAAAATTAGGGTTGTTAAGCCTCTCATTAACGCTACATAAATAATTGAGGTATTTTCATCCCCAATCCAAGAAAGTCTACCCAACTTACAGCATATTCACAATCCCCTCCTTTCGGAGTCTGATTAGAAATCATATAGTGATAATTAGTTGTCAATTAATTACCAAGCATTCAACACAATTATTTGATAGATCTCTCAAAGAAGAATAACCATACACATATGCATTAAATCATAACATAAGTTTCTAGAGAATTAACATGGAAAGCCCTATAAGAGAATTAGTTCCTAGCCATAAATATGACAAGAACTAATTCAAAGTTCATCATGCAAAAACTGAAATAAAGAAAAGAAAAAGTAAAGAAAATTACTTAAGAATGAGTCTCCAAGCCTAGCATCCAAGGGTTGTGTTGTGAATATTTACAAGATGGATTGGTGGATGGAAGGATGTAGAATGGTGAATGGTGGAATGGAGAATGAATAATTCTTCTAATGATGTAGAGTATTTATAGCCAAATAATCCTTTTGGTGAAGGGTTAGGGATTTGTAGGAAAGGAAAAATTATTAGAATCCTTTTAGGTAAGGGTTTTAAGGTAGGAAAAGTTATCCCTTTAGGTAGGAAAAGTTATCCCTTTAGGAAGGAAAAGTTATCCCTTTAGGATTCTGAAAACAAGTCAAATTCGCCCAAGACTTCATAATTCCGCGTCGCCATGCGGCCAGAATCAGGCGGCTACCAAGATCAAGAACTTTCGGACTTTCAAAGATATTGGCGCCGCGGCTCGCTTCCGCGCGGTGCGGTGATATTTTTCTCGCGAATTCGTTTAAATCGTCTTTTTCGTCCGGACTTCGTCGATTTCTCTATAATTCGGAACTTCTTAGACTTCATTTTTGGCCCTTTGTGTGCAATTCCATCTCAATTAAGCTCTTTTCTCTTCTTTCGTCATTTCTCCATTTATGACATGTGACACAAAAGAAAGGAAAACGACCCTAATACTATACTAAACATAAATAAAATGAGTAAAATACTAACTAAAAATGACTCAAAAAGTGTATATAAAATACACCAATCAAATACCCCCAAACTTAACTTTTGCTCGCCCTCGAGCAAAGATCAAAAATATAAACAAAGACGTGAAAGAAAAGAAAATAAAATGACTCAAAGACATTTGATCAAATTGCTGTATAATTGTCACTTAGAAAAGCATGAAGGTTAGTAGGATAATATGTAGGAACATATAGCATGGATTTTTAGCATTCTAAACACTTAAAGTCAGATATTTCGCAAATTCAAATTAATCATGCTAAATGGAAGTAAGAATACCTAACTATGCATGTCAATTTCAAAATTCTATGGCCTGTTCACTTGCTATTCTCCACTAATCATGGATACACATATTAGAGATCTTTCAGGGCTTTTCAGGGTTGTAATGTAGGCATAGGCAGGGGTAGGTAAAAATAGGCATTTAGGCTCATTGTATGTACCATAAGCTCTTTTGCTTTTCAATTCTTCCCTTTTCTTTTGATTTCCTTTCTTCACTTCATATCTATCTTTCCCCTCTTTTGTTTTGAGAGAGTGAAGTGTATTATGAAAAACAAGCACCCTCAAACTTAGGCTTTTGCCTATTTATTATTACTTTTTCATTGGGGTGCATCAAAATTGTTTACTCTCTTTTGTCTCTTTTTCAACACTTTATATTCCAAACATCTCAATTTTTCACTTATGGCACAAGTATGGAATTATAGGGTGTCAAAGAAAGGTCTTATTTTTAGGCTCAAAGGGACTGACTAGGGATATAATTTGGTATCGGGGATAGGCAAAGAATGGTAAGAAAGGGCTAACAAAGAAATGCAGTCATCTCCCTAACACGCATATCCTAACTATTTCGCCTCAAATAGTAAGCAAGCAGACACATAGGTTTAATCACTAACAATGCATACATCAAGCAAGATACCCCAAATAGTTTGATTTCATGAATTTTTGGCATATCTATCCTATGTGTTCAGATGATTGCTTCTAATTCCATTACATTATTCCACTTTACTTCATTAGGTGTTTCAAGTAACTACATGCATGATCTAAAAAAATATGACTCAAAAGAGATAAAAAAATTATGACTAAAAATTACTCAAAAATACATAAAACAATTCAAAAGACTCGAAAATAATAAAACATCCCCAAACTTAAATCACACATTGTCCCCAATGTGCAAGACTCAAAGAACATAAAAGAAAAGGACAACTTATCGACACAACACGGCGGTCATGCTGAGGAGTGCAGGAGGAAATTTTTGGAATTTGCGGAAATATGACTCGAAGTTCCGCGCATGCCGAGATTTAGCGCCGCTAGTACTGCTATCTTGTGGCCCTCTGAGTTCCGGCACTGGCCGATCGCTTTTCCTTTTTTCGCGTTTTGCTCCTTTTTCCTCGGTTTCAACTTTGATCCACGCCATCCAACAACACAAAACAAGAACCCTAGACCGTGAGATCTCAAGACAAAATAAAATAAAATAAAGACAGAAATTAAAATAACATAATTAAAAACATTGGGTTGCCTCCCAACAAGCGTTGTCTTTAACGTCTTTTAGCCGGACGCAATTAACCTTTCCGAGTGCCCATTGGATCCTTCTGCGAACTGCTTGCAATCCGCAGAGTTATTGTTGTAGGTCTCAATTTCCCTACGACCATTTGTTCAAACAAGAGCCTTACATATCCAATTATCCCCCAAGTAGGCTTGTCTGTTATGCTGTCTCTAATGTAGGAATCCGTGAACTTCTACATCTCTCAACTCTGGGGTACTTGATGGTATGGGCTTCCTAATCGGGAATCACCGTGATAGCTAGTGGTGTTTCTTACGTAATAGGTGCAAGAAAAGAATTTCCACGTAATCCAGAAGGTAAATAATCGGATCTGCAATCTTTTCTCTACACCAACTATCTCACCAGATTCCTCAATAGTTGGGTGTGGTTCAGGCTCCTCAATTTGTTGTTCGCTGTTCAAAATCACCTCGATTTCTGGGTTCTGGGCGCCGCGGCGCTCACTCTCCTGCACTGTCTCAGAATCTTCGACGCCGCGGCCCTGCTCATCGGCGCCGCGGCGCTGCTGCTGCTGCGAACTCTCTATCTCCCCTGATTCGGCATCCTTCAGGTCAATTGCCTGACATTGTGTTTCCTCATTGCCTACCCCAGGTGCAGATTGCTCTTCTTGTGTTTCGCTGTTGAATATGATCGCGAGCTCTGCTATTTGCGTTTCCAACTTCTTCATGGCCATTCTCGTTTCGTCTATGAACTGATTTTGGTACCTCGTGAGACTGAGTATAGTTTCTCGTAATTCCTCCCTCTCTTCCTCTATGGTTGGAGCTCGATCATATTGACAGTAGAAATCCATGTCTTAAGGATCCCTGAGATGAATCAAAACCAACAACGAATCACGGCACTTGTTTTGTTTTTTTTTTTAAAAAGAAAATAAAATAAATAATTTAAAGAAACAAAAATAAAAACCAAATTAGAAATTAAAATTAGATAAATTTGATATTGAACTATGCCTAATCCCCGGCAACGGCGCCAAAAACTTGATGCGCGGTAAGATGCACACACTTAAACGCAAGTGCACGTTATCGTGACAAGTAGTATAGTCTTGATAAGACCGAATATCGTCCTCAAGGATTAGGGTTCAATTACCAACTATCTATCTTTTGGTATCTATTTGGTAAATTGATATTTGGATTTGTTGTTGATAACTAAGAATTATAAAAGCTATTTAACTATAAGGGTTTACTTCAGTGGTGATGAGAATAGGGCTTCCATGTCTCTTCAACTATCTGCTTATGTTATTTATTAATGCAACGAACTATGGTCTTCTTCTTTCGGAGAAAGCGAGTTCTGAAATCGTTTTATACTCCCGTTAGGGTTATATAAACACTCAACCCCAGTATCGCACCTTACCTACCTTTCGGTGATAAGGATAACTCTATAGGAGGATTAAGAGCAAAAACCTAGTTAACCGTCACGCACCATGCACAAAATTAGGGTTGTTAAGCCTCTCATTAACGCTACATAAATAATTGAGGTATTTTCATCCCCAATCCAAGAATGTCTACCCAACTTACAGCATATTCACAATCCCCTCCTTTCGGAGTCTGATTAGAAATCATATAGTGATAATTAGTTGTCAATTAATTACCAAGCATTCAACACAATTATTGGATAGATCTCTCAAAGAAGAATAACCATAGACATATGCATTAAATCATAACATAAGTTTCTAGAGAATTAACATGGAAAGCCCTATAAGAGAATTAGTTCCTAGCCATAAATATGACAAGAACTAATTCAAAGTTCATCATGCAAAAACTGAAATAAAGAAAAGAAAAAGTAAAGAAAATTACTTAAGAATGAGTCTCCAAGCCTAGCATCCAAGGGTTGTGTTGTGGAATATTTACAAGATGGATTGGTGGATGGAAGGATGTAGAATGGTGAATGGTGGAATGGAGAATGAATAATTCTTCTAATGATGTAGAGTATTTATAGCCAAAGAATCCTTTTGGTGAAGGGTTAGGGATTTGTAGGAAAAGAAAAGTTATTAGAATCCTTTTAGGTAAGGGTTTTAAGGTAGGAAAAGTTATCCCTTTAGGTAGGAAAAGTTATCCCTTTAGGAAGGAAAATTTATCCCTTTAGGATTCTGAAAACAAGTCAAATTCGGCCTTCATAATTCCGCGTCGCGCCGCAACTGCCCAGGCGCGGCCTCAAGATCAGCAACTTTGGACTTTCACATATTGGCGTCGCGACTCTGCTACTGGCGCCATGAGCGGTGACATTTTTCTGGCGAATTCTCGTTTCGTCGTCTTTTTCTCGTCCGGACTTCGTCTGATTTCCTCTATAATTCCCGGAACTTCTTAGACTTCATTTTTTTTGGCCCTTTTTGTGTGCAATTCCATCTCAATTAAGCTCTTTTTCTCTTCTTTTCGTCATTTCTCCATTTATGACCGCTGTGACACAAAAGAAAGGAAAACGACCTTAATACTATACTAAACATAAATAAAATGAGTAAAATACTAACTAAAAATGACTCAAAAAGTGTATATAAAATACACCGATCAATGAGACAGAACATCATGAGGACAATCAGGGGGAATTGCAGACAACAAGAAGATCTGGGAGACATGGCAGACCTCCTATATGGCACAAGGACTATATCACTACAAAAGGATCCCACAACTGCTTATATTCAATTTCTGACAACATCACTTATGCAGGTCTATCTGCTGCATATCAACACTTTGTTGCACAGGTATCTGTAGACACTGAGCCATTAGGGTACTCAACAACTGCAAAAGATCCCAGATGGGTTGCAGCCATGGAATCTAAAATCCAAGCACTAGAGAACAATGGAACATGGGAACTAGTCAAGCTGCCTGAAGGGAAGAAAGCAATAGGTTGTAGATGGGTCTACAAGATAAAGTACAAGGCATCAGGGGAGGTGGAAAGGTTTAAGGCCAGACTTGTAGCCAAGGGATACAACCAGAAGGAAGGAATAGATTACCAGGAGACATTCTCTCCTGTAGTTAAGATGACCACAGTCAGAACTGTGGTGTCTATAGCAGCAGTGCAGCACTGGAAGATACATCATATGGATGTATACAATGCATTCCTTCAAGGGGATTTATTTGAAAAAGTATTCATGGCAGTTCCAGAGGGATTCAATGCTACACACAGGAGTACACATGTATGCAAGTTAAAGAAATCCTTATATGGGTTGAAGCAGGCTTCTAGGCAATGAAATATAAAATTAACTCTGATACTTTATCACGACGTTCGGGGCGTGATCGTGCCTTAAGGGCACCCAAGTACTCATACATCATAGTAACCAGCGGAATATAAAACAAGACAGGAAACAGTTTATAAAATAAGACACAGTTTATCTGATGAAAAGCTTGCCTTTCGGCATAATATAAATAACTCAAGTTTTGCAGTTACATCCCAACTGTACAATAGTACTACAGACCTCTAAGGAAGTAAACAACTATGGCGGGACAGGGCCCCGCCATACCCTGACTGTACAAAACTATCTACAATACAGGAGATCATACCCAAAAGTAGAGCCTCGGAGAAGATGGAGCTCACGACACCAACGCAAAGATCCTAAGGATGTGGATCTAGCACTGCTGCCGCTTACTGCGGCATGAACGCAGCCCGAAGGAGGTCGATAACAGTACCAAGTATGTGAAACTATAAAGTACTTAAATGAAATCAGAGTATTCAAAACCTTTTCACAAATACAATCAGGTCAATTGCACATAGTGCCACATCACAAACAACAACAAAGAATAGAAAATCAGAATGTGTCTATTCTAGGCCGCGAATGATCGGGCAAGGCCAATCGCCCATAGTATCATTCTGCGTGCCTAGCCTCGACTTCCGCAGCTCGCATAGTCCCACACGCACTGCATGAGATATTTCTCGATCGGGGCAGCTAACCCCAGATCCGCCTAGGCTCCCGCACCCGCATAGCCTCAAAAGACCGCATAGTCTCAACAGACCGCATAGGAATCCCGCATCAAAGCAAACGCCGGAATGATCAATCTCGAGCATACCGCTGCTCGCATAGTCTCACAGACCGCATAGCCGTATAGACCGCATCGAGCGGCAAGCCTCGTATAACAAATGGGGTAGGTGATACAATAACAATACAATGGACTTACTGCTAGCAACGTAAGCACAAAGAAGAATGACCCACTTTACACAAAGATTACAAGACACTAACACGTAGCATCATAACATGTCTACTTATCAAACAATCTTACTACACTTAATGTAAATCAATACAAGGCTTTTATAAACAAACAAGTAAACAGCCTTTTTATCTTTCTTAAGTTATATACCTAACTTCCCATAAAGCTAGTATAACTCTTAAGCTTTGTTTTAAAACCAAGTATTTATCTTCGTTAAAAATGATTCAGATTCTTTTGAAATGTTTTCATTCTTTGTTATTCAGCTTAAGCGTGAGGCATCGTAAGTATTATTCGAGCTTAAGCCAGGCATTGCCGTAAGTATTATTCAGCTTAAGTGAGGCATTGCCATAAGTATTATTCGCTTAACACGTACGCTCACCGTACTATATATTGTAAAATATCATGCTTTAGGAAGAATCACATACCTTCTCAAATAAAAACCACCGCCAAGTTGAATATGTCGCACAGCAGAGTCACCCTATAATAGTCACAGACATCAATCAAAGTCTAGACTACTCAAGGTCATTCTAAACAGAGGGTTCATAATTCTACCAGAAGTCGGGCAAAGACAACCCTACCCGTGAGCTATGTAAGTCTACTTGTGAAAACAAATTCTAAGTGAGTACAGATTCAATTATTCTTCTTTAAACCCTTCTACCGTGATAATATTCAATTCTATTCTCGTGATATTCTTCTAAGTATCTAATACTTGTTCTAATACTACAACAGTAAGTATTCTCTAATTCAAAAGAGGTTAGGATTAGTTACCTCGGTAAGCCCAATAATGTCCTAGATAAAGTCGCTACCGAGCAAGGTTTAGCTCCTAAGTCAGACGCTCCCAGAGTCTAAGAAACCTTAGAAGTTCTTCACAACTTCTACTAAAGACTAAGGGATTTGGGCTAGGTATTTTTGGGCATTATAACGATACTAGAAGACAACTTTTCTACCAAGGAGGGGGTAGATTTTGGCTAGGCTAGGGGGTAGCCTCGCCAAGCTTCTCGGGAGGGGTGTTGGACGATTTGCTAACAAAGGAGAAGAGAGGATTTTAGACTTGAAAGCTTTTGTGGATGAAGAACTCTTCATCTCTAAGGGGGTATTTATAGGTCAAGTGAAGGCCAACCAATGGCCAAGATTTAGCCAAGTGCTAGGCAAGTGTAGGGCCAAGATTCACCCATGTGTCCTAGGCCAACTAACACACAAAATATCCTACCAACTACACCTCTCCATTTCGCCCAACTGAGCCCTCACGCCCGCTAAATGGGAGGTGCCAAGCGCGCCTCTTGTTGGCCCAACACGCTTCGCCTCTAAAAATCCGCAAAATTAAAAATGACATAGCCGGAAATTCCCTACGAAAGTCGTGAAAACGCTTCGTCAAAAACGACTCTAAACGGCCGTGAACAAAATTAATTCGCCAAGCCTTAGTACAAGTTCAAATTTTCTACGCACGCCCATACGCATATACTGAAATACGGGTATAACATTCTCCCCTCCTTAGAAACATTCGTCCCGAATGTTCCTTCTCAAGACAGTTATCGAAAAAGCTTAAACAGTTAGCAAATGCCACACACGGCCACAAAACAACACTTAGGCATAAATGATAATGGAAATTTACAAGTAGGAAAGTGAATTACCTGGAGGTGTGGGGAATAGGTGAGGATACTGCTGCCTCATGTCCTCCTCGGCTTCCCACGCCATCTCCTCTCGAGCCTGCTCCGCCACAAGACTTTGACTGCCACGCCCTTCGTCCGCAGACGCCTAACCCGACGATCGACTATCGCCATGGGAATCTCTCATACGATAACCCCTGGTCACCGACATCGCCAATCGGTGTACCTAGATGGATCCCCGATACATCTCTCAAAGATAGATACGTGAAACACGGATGCACCGCCTCCGATCGGACGGCAGATCTAACTCGTAGGCAACCTTGCCTACCTCGCGACAATCTGAACGGCCCAATGTACCTTGGGCCGAAGTTTCTTCTTCCCGAATCTCATCACACCTTCATGGGTGACACCTTTAGAAAACCCAATCATCTATCGCGAACTCGGATGCCGACGACGATGATCTGCATACGACTTGGCCGACTCGAGTCAATAGTCGCCTCGGATAAGCTTCACCTTATCCATCGCTCGCGCACCAAATCTGGTCCCACTAGCCGCACTCGCCCACATCGAACCAACCTATAGGCGACCGCACTTCCTCCCATACAAGGCCTCATAAGGCGCCATCTCGAATACTTGGAGTGGTAGCTATTATTATACGCAAACTCAACTAGAGGCAAATGATCCTCCCAACTACCATCGGTCAATAACACAAAGCTCGCAGATATCCTCGCAGTCCGGATAGTGCGCTCGCTCGTCCGTCTGCGTGGATGAAATGCGACTCAGCTCACCGCCCCCTAAACTCCTCTGGAAGGACCTCCAGAAGTTAGCCAGAACCGGGCTCCGCATGCGATATGATCGAACTAGGGACTCCATGCATCGACGATCTCTGATGTAAAGTCCGCATAATCTCACCGAGAAAGTCGCCCTAACGGAAGAAAGTGGGCTGATTTCGCCACCTGGCCGACGATAACCCATATAGAATCATGCTCTCCGAGTGCGAGGTAATCCTGATGAAGTCCACGTTGATTACCTCCCACTTCCGTGCCGGGATCTCAATCGTCAGAATAAACCACCGTGCCTCGTGCTCTACCTTCACCGCCGACAACACGCAATCGAGCTACGAACTCGCAACGCCCCTCTTCAAGCCATCCCACCAATACACAGATCTAAGGTCGTGGTACATCTTGGTCGACTCGACGGATAGAGTAACGCTACCGTGGCTTCCCCAAGAACTCGCCGCCAAGTCCTCAAACATCCGAACACACAACTGCCCTCAAACCTTAGCACCCCATCGATGCTACCTCAAAGGACTTCGCTCTCACGAAGAGTCAGATCACGATAACGTGCCAAAACCGGATCCTCGAATCGCCGCTTTCTTCACCTCCTCGACGATGGAAGACTCGGCAACCTCACGAACTCTAACCCCACCGCTATCGTAATCAATCAAACGGACACCAAGGCTCGCTAATCGATGCAAATCACGAACCATGTCCCTCCTCGGCCGCGACATCCGATAAGCTCCCCATCGACCTACGACTAAGAGCATCCGCCACAACATCGCCTTCCCGTGGTACAGATATCAACATCGTAATCCTTAAGCAACTCTAACCACCGCCTCTCGCTGAAGTTCGGCCTCCTCTGGTCAAGATATACCTGAGGCTCTTGTGGTCTCAGATAAATATCCACGTGAACCCCATACAAATAGTGCCAGATCTTCAAAGCGTGAATCACACCGCCAACTCTAAATCACGGGGGTAGTTCCTCTCGTGTTTCTTCATTTGTCCGGACGCATATGCTATAACTCGCCATGCCGCATCAACACACATCCCACCCGATGCCCGACGATCACAATACACGACATAACCATCCGACCTCCGAAAGAGTAAGAACGGGGCTCGTTAGTCTCTCTTTCAAGAATCGAAACCCCGCCACAAGCATCACCATCAAACTTGGCGCTTCCGAGTCACCCTAGTCAACGGTGCAGATAAAGCAAACTTCTCCACGAACCGCCGATAATATCTCGCAAGGCCCGTAAAATCGCGAACCTCTCGCCGAGTAAGAGTTCTAGGCCAAGTCGCCTCGATCGCCGATTCGCCAGATTCACTGAATGCCATCACCGGCTAATATGCCCAAGAAACGCCATCAAGTCAACCAAAACTCACATTTGGAAAACTTGGCGCATAATCGCTGTCCCGAGAATCACAAGATAGCCTCAAATGCCCGCATGCTCCCGCTCCGAGCGAGAATAAACCAGATATCATCAATGAACACTATCACAAATGTGTTCAAAATGGTTTGAACACTCGGTCATCAAATCCATGAATACCACGAGCATCGTCAACCCAAAAGCATACGACCAACTCATAATGCCCGCATCGTCCGAATGCATCCAGGGACATCCACCTCTCTCGACACGAACTCGATGATAGCCCGAACGCAGATCAATCTTGAGAAACATCTCGCGCTCGCAGAATCGGTCGAACAAATCATCAATCCCGGGAAGGGGTATTCGTTTAATGGTCACTTTGTTCACCGTCAGAAGTCAACACACATGCGCAGCTGGCCCCGCCCTTCTTCTTCACGAACAATACCGGCTTCTGCGAGAAACACTAGGTCCGATAAAACCCTTCTCCAAAGAAATCTCTAATCGATCCTTCAACTCTCTCAACTCGGCGGTGCCATTCTCGTATGGCGGAATGGAAATAGGCCGAGTGTCCGCAATATGTCAATACAAAACTCAATCTCCTCTCGGGAGGATACCCGAGGTCATCCGAAACACGTCTGGGAACTCACGACATCGAATCGATCAAAATCGTACCGCAGCCTTCAGATCAAACACCCGAACGAGATGGTAGATATACCCTTCGCACCATCTTCCTAGCCTTGAGGTAGGAAATAAACCTACCCTCGGCGATACCGTGCTCCTTCCACTCAACAACCGGCCTCAGAAATCGAACTGCATTACTTTCTCTCTCATCTACATTGGCGTAGCAAGCCAGCCAATCCATCCCCATAATCACGTCGGTCAATCATCTCCAACTCTATCAAGTCGGCAGTGGTCCGACGATCGCAAACGGTCACAGGACAAGCTCTATATACCCGCCGAGCTACCACCGAATCACCCATCGGCGTAGCTACCTCGAAAGTGGTCTATGGACTCGTGCTCTATCCCTATCCTACTAGCAACAAGGGAGATATATAGACAGAGTAGAACCGGATCTATCAAAGCATACACATCAAACCTAAATTGATAAGGTACCGTGACGACATCGCGAGGCCTCACGATCCCGCTTACCGACAAAGCATATACGCGGTTCGAGGACCGCTAGAATCGGGACTCGCGCCACGACTCGCCGCGACCCGCTGATCCACGTGGTACCTTGCCTCCGGGCGAGTAATCGTCGGGGATGAAGAAGCGCAATGCACTCGTAGGCCGAGCCCTACCACCGCGCCGCCGGCCTGACAAACTCTCGCAAAGTGACCTGCCGCCACAAGTATAGCAAGCTCCCGAGTACGCCTCCGTAATGGTATTCGCCACAACGCACACCGAGCGCACCTCGAGCAGTTAGCACCTCGCTACCTCGAAATCAAGTCCCGGGCCCCGACCGCCCCGACCGCCTCTGTGGCCGAAAATGAGGTAGAGCGCTACCGGGCCGGCCGTGGTGCACCGACTTCACGATGCCGCCCACCCCGAGGACCACCAAAAGAACCGCCGCCTGCCTTCTTCGCCTGCCGATATCGCTTACCCGCGTCTCTACGCCTCACAACTCCAGCCAGACATGAGCTCGCATACGGTTATGTCCATGCTCGGGCAGGGACACACCCGCACAAGACTCGCCATGTAATCATCTAGCCCAGTGACATAGCGATGCACTGCCCTCCATCTCGCTACTGCAGTGGACATATCGAGCCAAAGAATCAAACTCGACATTGTACTTCTCATCAAGGCCCTCCCCGCCTCAAAGAACAAGAATCTATCACTCGTGCCTCCTCATCCGCGAGGCAAGAAGTGTGAGAAAAGCCTCAAAACTCATCCCATACACTGGAGGTGCATGCTCTCCCGAGAAAGCTCCCATGAATCAAACCAATCGATCGCGGTATCACGCACCGATGCGAACCGAATGTCACGCCTCGCCTCAAGCCCTCGATCACCCGTGATAATCCTTCGCACTGACGGATGAACTCCTGCGGATCATCCTCCGCCTCGACCAGAAACTCGCGGCTACAACTCAAGAAATCTCGTAGCCTCAAACTATTCGCCTCGTGCACTACGGTGCGATCGAGCTGAGCCGAACTGCCGTGATCCACCTCTCTCTCGATCGGGCCACAACTTTAGCCAATAGTCGGGCTATCTCCTTGACCCTAACTCTCCGCCCCTGTTGTGGGACATGAGGTGTGGTACTGTGGGTCTCGCCGGGCTGGGCGGCCATAGAACTCGCCGCCTCGTATAGACCGGGCACGAGCCCTCGTGACTGGGTGTCTCGCTAGCAGCCTCCGCTGCCTTGCCCTTCTCGCCCGGTTGCCTTACGTGAGGCATAATCATACAGAAAGGAATACGTTAGAGGGTCCAACCTATAACACGCCTCTAAAGCACGATCTCGTAATGAGAAGAATAGAAACCAATCCTAAATATCCTATAGCCTCACGATTATTGGTGTGGTGCACAACACACCGATAATCAAGACTTCATCGATACGGCCTGTAGACACTTTCCGAGGATTAATCGCTCGATACCACTTTTGTCACGACCCGCCCGGCCCGTGATCGTGCCTTACCGGGCACCCAAGTAGTCATACATCGAGTAACCGGAATATAAAACAAGACAGAAACAGCTTTATAAAATAAGACATACGCTTTATCGATGAAAAGCTTGCCTTTGGCATAATATAAATAACTCAAGTTTTGCGCTACATCCCAACCGCATAATAGTACTACGCACTTGGCGAAGTAACAACTATGGCGGGACAGGCCCGCCATACCCCGATCTGCATAAAACTATCTACAATACAGGAGATCATACCCAAAAGTAGAGCCTCCGAGAAGATGGAGCTCCCGACACCAACGCAAAGATCCTAAGGATGTGGATCTAGCACCGCCGCTCTTACCGCGGATTTAACGCACTCCGGCGAGGTCAAGACAACAGTACCAAGTATGTGAAACTATAAAGTACTTAAATGAAATCGAGTATTCAAAACCTTTTCACAAATACAATCGGTTCAATTGCACATACCACATCACAAACAACAACAAGAATAGGAAAATCAGAATGTGTCTATTCTAGGCCGCGAATGATCGGCAAGGCCAATCGCCCATAGTATCATTCTGCGTGCCTAGCCCCGACTTCCGCACTCGCAGACAGTCCCACATGCACCTGCATGAGATATTTCTCGATCGGGGCAGCTAACCCCAAGATCCGCCTAGGCTCCCGCACCCGCATAGCCTCAAAAGACCGTGATAGTCTCAACAGACCGCATAGGAATCCCGCGATCAAAGCAACGCCGGAATGATCAATCGAGCATACCGCTGCCCGCATAGTCTCACAGACCGCATACAGCCGTATAGACCGCATCATGCGGCAAGCCTCGTATAACAAATGGGGTAGTGATACAATAACAAGATAATGGACTTACCGGTTAGCAACGTAAGCACAGCAAGAAGAATGACCCTTACACAAAGATTACAAGACACTAACACAGTAGCATCATAACATGTCTACTTATCAAACAATCTTACTACACTTAATGTAAATCAATACAAGGCTTTTATAAACAAACAAGTAAACAGCCTTTTTATCTTTCTTAAGTTGTTATACCTAACTTCCCATAAAGCTAGTATAACTCTTAAGCTTTGTTTTAAAACCAAGTATTTATCTTACGTTAAAAATGATTCGATATTCTTTTGAAATGTTTTGATTCTTTGTTATTCGAGCTTAAGCGTGAGGCATTCGTAAGTATTATTCAGCTTAAGCCGTGAGGCATTCCGTAAGTATTATCGAGCTTAAGCGTGAGGCATTGCCATAAGTATTATTCGATTAACACGTACGCGTCACCGTACTATATATTGTAAAATATCATGCTTTAGGAAGAATCACATACCTTCTCCGTGAAAACCACGCGAGTTGAATATGTCGCGCGCAGAGAGTCAGCCTATAATAGTCACAGACATCAATCAAAGTCTAGACTACTCTGAAGGTCATTCTAAACAGAGGGCTCATAATTCTACGGTAAGTCGGGCAGCACAACCCTACCCGGTGAGCTATGTAAGTCTACTTGTGAAAACAGTCCTAAGTGATGCAGTTCAATTATTCTTCTTTTAAACCGCCTTCTGTGATATGATTCAATTCTATTACGTGATATTCTTCTAAGTATCTAATACTTGTTCTAATACTACAACAGTAAGTATTCTCTAATTCAAAAGAGGGTTAGGATTAGTTACCTCGGTAAGCCCAATAATGTCCTAGATAAAGTCGCGCCTGAGCAAGGTTTAGCTCTAAGTTAGACGCTCATTAGCTCTAAGCAACCTTAGAAGTTCTGAACAACTTCTACTAAAGACTAAGGGATTTGGGATAGGGTATTTTTGGGCATTATAACGATACTAGAAGACAACTTTTCTACCAAGGGAGGGGGGTAGATTTTGGCTAGGCTAGGGGTGGGGTAGCCTCGGCGAGCTTCTCGAGGAGGGGTGTTGGACGATTTGCTAACAAAGGGAGAAGAGGATTTTAGACTTGGAAAGCTTTTGTGGATGAAGAACTCTTCATCTCTAAGGGGTATTTATAGGTCAAGTGAAGGCCAACCAATGGCCAAGATTTAGCCAAGTGCTAGGCAAGTGTAGGGCAAGATTCACCCATGTGTCCTAGGCCAACTAACACACAAAATATCCTACCAACTACACTCTCCATTTCGTCCAATCAGAGCCCTCACGTCACTTGATGGGAGGGTGCCAAGTGGCGCCCTCTTGTTGGCCCAACACGCTTCGTCTCGGAAAAATCCGCAAAATTAAAAATGACATCGCCGGAAATGCCCCTACGAAATTTTTGAAAACGTTTGGTCCAAAAACGACTCTAAACGGGTGCTGTGAACAAAATTAATTCGGCCAAGCCTTAGTACAAGTTCAAATTTTCTACGTACGTCCTTACGTACATACTCTGGAAATACGGGGTATAACACTTACTGTCATCAGGATTCACACAAAGTCACAGGGAATACTCACTTTTCACAAGGAAAGAAGAAGAAAAGATTGTGGTGGTGTTGGTATATGTGGATGACCTCTTACTAACTGGGAATGATGCAGTTCTCATACAGTCCACAAATGAGGCACTGCAATCAACTTTTAAGATAAAAGACTTGGGGGAGTTGAAGTACTTTCTGGGAATTGAGTTTGCCAGGAATTCACAGGGCATCCTAATGCATCAAAGGAAGTATGCTCTTGAACTTATATCGCATATGGGATTGGCGAGCCAAACGGTGGCTTTCCTATGGAGACAAATCGAAACTTACTACAGTGGAGTTGACAAAATTATCGAAGCCGATTCGAGTCATCTCATAAATCGATAAGTTGTTAAGTGATCCTTGTGCATACAGAAGACTGATTGGGAGGCTGTTATATTTAACTACCACAAGACCAGACATCACCTTTGCAGTAAACTCACTCAGCCAATTCATGCAAGCACCAAAGAATTCTCACATGGAAGCTGGGCTTCGATTAGTCAGATACGTTAAACAGACACCAGGAATGGGTATATTTATGTCCAGTTCTGCTACTTGTGTTCCTCAACTAAAAATGTTTTGTGATGCAGATTGGGGAAGCTGCGTCAACACCAGGAATCACTGGCTACCTAGCAATGTATGGATCATCACCGTCTCACGGAGATCGAAGAAGCGAACACAATATCACGGAGTTCTGCGAGCGGAATACGAGCTATGGATTCTGCGATTCTTTGAAGTTGTCCGCTAACGGTGTTTCACGAGTTGGGTGTTGATATATCTAGACCAGTGGGAGTATTCACAGACAGCAAGTCTGCCATACAAATAGCTGGGAATCCAGTTTTCCACGAGAGAACAAAACACATAGAGATAGATTGTCATTTTATTAGAGAAAAGATTCAAAGTGGATTGATCAATGCTCGTTTTATATCAACAAAGGAACAACCGACTGATATACTAACAAAGGCGTTTAATCGACAACAACATACTTCTTTGCTATCCAAGCTAGGCTTGAAGAACATTTTTATACATCCTAGCTTGAGGGGGGGTGTAAAGATATAGGTGTAAAGATATAATTGAATTATATAGAATATTGATTGAATTGTATAAGTATATTGGTATACTGGGCATTGATATACTGGGCCTTTGTATAGTGGGCCTCCTTTGTTATTTTGCAAACTTTAAGTATAGAGGTGAGTGAAACTTCGCAGCTATACTCCATATCGTATATGTTAGAATGGGTTTAACTCATTGTCTACATGCTAGATCATTCACTACTACTAATTTTAATATACATACTAGTGAATTAGTTTGCAATTATTGAAATATAGTTAAATAATTATTTTTTATCTTTAATAAAAAAATATCAATATTTGTTCATCAACTAGTTTATCTTTTTTATATTCTTCATTTGTAACACTACATACTGTTGTTCTAATAATATTTTCAAATCTGATGACAAATGAAAAAGTCAATCTCACCTCATCTTAATTCAATAATGAACAAATAACCTCCTTAGTTTGATCATATTGTATATTGTAAATATGCAGTAACGAAAAAGTAATAGTAATTCGATCTAACACAATGCAAACAGAGAAACTTCAGAACCTAAATGAGCATGAGTCATATACTCGCAAAACGTCATTATTACCAAGTGTGTCTTTTTTTCAGCCTACTCATCACCTTCTTGACATTGTTGAAATTTATCTTCTTTTTTCTGGATTATCTTTTTTTATTTTTCCCCCCTTATTTTTTCCCCCTTATTTTTTTCATCTTAATAGTTTTCTTATGTAATCACTACTTTCTTTATATTCATCCTAGCATTATTTTTCTCTCTTACTTTTACCTACTCTCTTTTTATATAATATTTAATTTTTTACCTTTTCTTTTTCTATACATCCAATGAGCTTTCTGTAATATGCAGGTTCAGAAAATAGAATGCCATCATCAAATCTCAATTTGATTGAAGGATCCAGTGGTGAGGACATGGCTATGCAGTGAGTGCAATTAAACTCTTCAAGTAGAACCTGAGTGAATTTCCTTTGTGTGATCAAGACTTCATCTTCTTTGTAAAGTACTTCCAAGCCAAAAAAGTAATGGAGTTGTCCCAAATCTATGATTTTAAAAGTTGCATGGAGATATTCCTTTAAAGACTGAATTTATTGAACATGAGTACATGTGATGATAACATCATCCACATAGACAACTACAAATATGACCATGAGACCCTCCTTCTTATAAAAAAGAGAATAGTCATACATAGAGTGCTTGTAACCTCTACAACATAAAGCCTCACTTAACTTTGCATACCATTGTCTGTCTGCTTGAGGCCATATAAGGACTTTCTAAGCCTGCAAACTAGACCAGGTTTGTCTACCACTAAACTAGGGGTACCTTGATGTGTCTAGAAATTACGATACATTTGATATCATTTTCATGAATTATTGTTGTTTTTTATGTATTTGTAGTACTCTTTTCTTATATTATTTTGATTTTTATAGGATTTTTACATTGGGACACCAAGAATGAGGAAATGTGCTAAAACATGGTAAAAAATAGAAGAAGTGCTAAAAAAGCCACTTCTGCGGACCGCAGAATCAGACTGCGGACCGTAGAATAGTAGTTATACCGCAGAATCAAACAGTGATGCGGATCAAATTTCAGCCGCAATTCAAGACAGTCCAAACAAGGAACCACTCTGCGAACCATAGGTCCACTCTGCGGACCGCAGACCTGTTCTGCGATTGCAGAGTGGTCAAGCGGTGGCATTTTCGTAATATTGTGTAGTCCAAAAATTGGATCCCTATATATATCTACCTAGGGTTTTGTGATGAGACACATGATTTGATACCTAGATTTTAACATATCATAACCACTTTTGAATATTCTTGTCTCATTTTCACTATTCATCTTTTAGTTAATCATTCCAATAAAATATTTTTGATACACTGTGTAAAGACAAGTTGTGTTCATCATTAATCATTGTAAGCATCCTTTTATATTCATTATGTCTTGTTAAATTTATTATTGTGTTGTGTATTTATTACTTGCAATGAGTGATTAGATTTAGGTTGAAATTGTGATAAAATAATGGAATGTGATAGTTGGGGTATTTGATTGAGATTGTAAGGATAGATAATCTAGTCACTAGATTTAGTTGGGGTATTTGATTGAGTGACTAGATTTAGGTTGAGATTGTAAGGATAGATAATAGGTGTTCGTAAATGTCACACTTTAGAGCTTGAGAAAGCTAAAGTGAAATTTGGTGGGTCAATTGAGAAATCTCCACCTATACACAAGTCTCCATTATCCATACCACACTAATACATCTACTTAAGCCTAAACCCAACACCACTTCCATGAATTGAGTCACAACCCTAACATTCAAATTACTTGACAATTTAAACCTTATTTAAATTGATAATTTGAAGTAGATAAAACAAACAAACAAACAACTTAGTTACTATAGGAGTAAAGTAATTAGTAA
Source organism: Przewalskia tangutica (assembly GCA_029844215.1). Taxonomy (NCBI): domain Eukaryota; kingdom Viridiplantae; phylum Streptophyta; class Magnoliopsida; order Solanales; family Solanaceae; genus Przewalskia; species Przewalskia tangutica. Next base: position 7,167,407 of record CM056718.1, on the reverse strand, counting down.
AGTCATAATACGTGAACAAATAGACTAGTTTCTAATCATATTCCTTGTGTAATTCGACCCCAACCTATGTTGGGTTACTATATTTGATAATGACAGTGTTATACCGTTAAAGGTGTAATTTGGACGAGATCATACCTGTATATACAATTTTTCATGTAAATCTCCATAAAGAAATGCATTGTTGACATCTAATTGATCAATGTCCCATCCCTTCTTAAATGCAGTACCAATTAATGCTCTAACTGTGGTCATTTTAACAAGTGAAAAGGTTTCAGTATAATCTACCCATGATGTTAAGTTATCCCTTCATAACCAATCTTGTCTTGTATCTTTCAATACTCCCATTGCTTTATGTTTAATCTTATACACCCACTTACATCATATAACTTTCTTCCCATGTGTGAGATAATAAATCCTATGTGTGGTTAGCATGAAGGGCTTTAAATTCTCGAGTCATTGCTATTTGCCAAGCAGAATTACTAGCTGCCTTACTATAGGAATCTCATTCACAAGTCTGAGAGATATTTTAAAACAAATGCTGACTAACAAGTGCTAATGCATTGAGGGAAATGGGGTGCATAGTAGGTGCAAAAGTATGGAAGGAAAAAGAAGTAGTGTTGTTATCTTCACTATTGTCATTAGTGGTAGGTAATTTCGATAGTTGGTAGTCATAATCTTTGAGGTGAGTAGAGACTTTGTGATGTCTGGTAAGTCTGCTAGCACTGTATGGAAACATGAGGAATGTTAGGTAAGGAAGTGAAAATGTTATTGGTGTTGTCCTGTGGTGAAGAAGAAATGGGGCTATTGTGTGGGTTTGATTCTTCCTGATGTTGGAAGGAATGATCTTGAAGAGAAATATCATGTCCAGGTGATAAAGGTGGTGACACTTCATGGTGATGATAAAAAAATAGAGTGGAGTCAGAGTGGTCAGATGATTTAGACTGAATACCAACAGGAAAATGTAAATTAGAAAAAGAATGCAAAGTATCATTACCATCTAAACTAGAAGAAGATGAAAAACACCAGGTTTAACACACAAATCAGTAATACTAGTGGTAAAAGATTTTTTTTTCATGAAATAACACATCTCTTGAAACATGTATTCTTTTTGTGACTAAACTTAGTACTTTGTAACCTTTTATTCCATAAGGGTATCCAACAAACACATGAGGGTAAGGATCTTGGTTCAAACTTATATTTGTGGGTTTTCAATGTAACAGGGTAACAAAGACAACCAAAACTTCTAAGATGGAAATAGGTTAGTTTTCTTTGATAAAGCAGTTCATATGGACATTGATGTTGAATTGAAGAGAAAGGTAATCTATTTATTGTTGAGAATAAATGATAATTCTCAGGCTAAAATATTGTTGGTATATATTAAATACGCAACTAATAAATTAACCCAAAAAATACGGACAAGTATACACTCTCAATTTATTTTTGGAAATGACTCACAATACAACAATTTATAGTAAATCTAAATCTCTCCTCTCAGACACCTCTCTGTATCATTTTCTTTCTCTCAACTCTCCTTTCTTTTTCTTCAACTCACCCCTTTGATGATGCCTTCACCATCTCTTGGTATTTATAGTAATTTGTTGGAAGAACCTTAAGACTTGCTAGCCTACCAAATTAGAAAAAAAGATTTTCCTTAAGACTTGCTAGCCTACCAAATTAGAAAAAAAGATTTTTCTTAAGACTTGCTAGCCTACCAAATTAGAAAAAGCTTTAACACAATAAATATGTTTAATATCTAGTCAAACTAAGATGGCTTCTAGATAGCTTGAGATTGCAACATGAACTTCGTGATGATTTTCAACACTCCCCCTCATTACCAAGTTCCCTGTTGCGTACTACCATTCCAAGTTATTTTTGGAACTCAACAAGTTTTGTTGCAGGTAAGATTTTTGTAAATATGTCTGCAACATGATCTTCTGTCTTGACTGGCTTCATGTAAATGTCTCCTTGAAGTACATTCTTGTAAGAAATGATAATGTACCTCGACATGTTTGGTCCAAGCATGAAATACTGAATTCACTGCCAAACGAACTGCTGACAGGTTGTCACAGTGTAATGTGACTCCGTTTTCCATAGGTTGGTTCAAATCTTTAATTAGTTGAGTCAACCAAGGGCATTCTTGTGCCACCATCGCACCTGCTTCTGTAGTTGAAGAGAGATTGTGGGTTGTCTTTTACTACACCATGATATTGCACCTGAACCGAGGTTGAACATATATTCTGTAGTTGATCTTCGGGTGTCATAATCTCCGGCATAGTCAGCATCACAATATGCATTGACTTTACATTATACTCCCTTCTCATAGAAGAGTCCCCAATCAATTGTACCTTTGACATATCTCAAGATCCTTCTAACAACTTCTAGATGTGGCTTCCTTAGGTTCTTCATGAAACTGCTAACAACGCCAACTGCGAAAACTATGTCTGGTCTGGAAAGAGTTAGGTAGATAATACTACCTACTATTTGTCGATACATTGTAGTATCCTCCAAGTCTTTCCCATTATTGGCACATAAATTCAAATTTGGCTCCATTGGGGTAGATATCATTTTGCACTCAGCCAATCCAAACCTTTGAAGTAAGTCTCTTGCATATTTTTGCTGATCAAGAAATATGCCTTTGTCTGTTCTTTCAACGTCCAATCCTAGAAATTATTTCAGTTCACCAAGCTCCTTCATCTGAAACCTGACTGACAAATTTTCTCTTGTACGGCGAATCTCTGTATCATTTCCAGTGATTATTAGATCATCAACAAGAACTACTGCTAGCTCACTTCCTTCAGTTTTTATGAATAAGCTTGAATCTGCTGGGGCAACATGATAATCACTTTAGACTAAGAAGTCAACAATCTTCCCATACCATTCTCTAGATGCCTGCTTCAGCCATATAATGGCTTATTCAATTTGCACACGTAATCCGGCTTCTCATAATTCACAAATCCTTGGAGTTGATCGATATAGATGTCTCGATCAAGTTCTCCGTGAAGAAACACATTTTTTACATCCATCTGCCATAATATCTATGACTTACTTGCTGCTAAGGCCAGTAAGACACGGACTGTAGTAATCTTTGCCACTAGACGGAAAGTCTCATCATAATCAATGTCATACTCTTGTGAGAACCCATGAACAACTAACCGAGCCTTGTATCGCTCGATCGTACCATTCGTATAGGTTTGACACCTTCAGGTTTTGGCACTAAATCCCAAGTTTGATTTTGTTTTAGTGCCAAAATTTCTTCCTCCATTCTGTACTCTTTGACGTTTCTTCGAATGTGGTTGGCTCCTTGACCTCAGCATATGCAGCATATATATACTTTGGATTCGGTCGTCTGTCTCTAGTAGACCTTCTCACTTGAGGTTGTGACAACCCATTTTGTTGTTCTTCATGTAGACTGGTTTGTACTTCCTCCGGTGTTTCATGAATGTCTGTTCTCCAAGGACTTCTAGATTTGGATTGTATCTCTGGCTCTTGTGATTGTCTATCATTTGGAGACTTTGGTTCCTCCATCTCTACTTGATCACCATTGTTTTGAGAGGAATCTAGCTGCAACTTAATTTGTAGCTTTTCTTGCAGCTCTTATGTATCTGGTAATACAGCCTTGTTTTCCCACCATGAGTATACCTCATCGAATACAACATTTTGTGAGACATACAATTTATTTGTGTTGGGATCACAACATCTCCAACCTTTCTTCTGTTCATCGTATCCCATAAAGATACAACAGATTGCCTTCTTGTCAAACTTACTCCGGTGTTCATCTTCAATAAACATATAACACACACAGCCAAACACTCTAAAGTAATTGATTGTTGGCTTTACATTATACATTTTCTAAAATGGCGAGAAAAATCTCAGCCTCGGCTGTGGTAGTCTATTGGTAATATAGAATATCGTCTTCATGCATTCTACCCAGAACCTTGTATCAACATTCTTGGCATGGAGAAGATTTCTACATATCTCTCCTAGGTGGCAGTTCTTCCTTTCCGCTACTCCATTCTGTTACGGTGTGTCATGTGAGTTGCCTCCGGATCCTACACTCCTTGAGTTAGTTGTTGAACTCATTTGAGGTGTACTCTCCCCCATTATCAGTACGGAGGCACTTGATCTTCCTCCCGAGCTCACGTTCCACTGTCTCCTTGAATTCCTTGAATTTTGAAAAAGCCTCATCCTTATGTTTTAAAAAGTATACCCACGCATACCTTGAGAAGTCATCGATAAATGTTATCATTTATTGATAACCACGAGTTGATGGTTGTTTGATCTTCCCAAGCAAATCTGAGTGGACCAGCTCCAACGGCTCCTTGGCTATGAACTTTGATTCCTAGTAAGGCAATTGATGAGCCTTATCATATTGACATCCGACACACACAATGTCGTTGCGGATCTCCAATTGCGGAAATCCGTTTAACATCGAATTCTGCAGTACTGGTGAATTCCAGTCCATTATCAATTCTCAGGATTTGAATAGTGGTGTGAAATTGATTTTGCACCATGGCAACAAAGGCCTTTATGATCTGTGAGGCATTGCTTTTATAGCTGAGAAGGTGTGTCCCTGTGCACCTACTGTAATAATCTACTAATGTGATAAAGTATTAGTATTTATCATGAGTTTGTAAATGATAAGGACCCCATAGGTCAACATATAGTATTTCAAAAGATTTGGTTGTAGTAGTGGTTTTCTGAGGGAAATGTATTTTGTTGTGCCTGGCCATGGGACAAATAGGGCATAGAAAAGGTTGTTTGGGTGCAAATACAGAATACAGAATAATTCACTTTATTTGATGAAACAAGATTTCTTTTGATAGAACTCTCACCATGATGTACATTATTTATCATACAAGAAGCAGGAAAACTAGACTTGATTTTATTTATCATACAAGAATTAGAAAATGTGAGAGTATCTGGTGCAGAGAACTTTTGACAACGAGTAGTAGTTTTGGAAGAAGAAATGTTACTGCAAGCGTCTGAGCAGTGTAAGTAGAGACTGCCCTTGACATTATCAATCTCCAGAGACCTCTTTATCAAAGGGTCCTGTAGAATAAGACATGAACATCTAGTGATTATGACAATGCAATCAAGTTGAACTGTCAAAGAGTGAATGGAAATCAAACTGAACTTAAAACTAGGAACAAATAAAACTCTTCTCAATATGAACCTAGAACTAAGGACAACATCACCAATTTGTATCACTTTCACCTTATATCCATTTGGCAATGATACTAGAAAGGGATAAACTAAGGTTTTAATATTGGTTAACAAGTTTTAATTGTATGTCATGTTTGTTTGATCTCCCTTTGCAATTGATACAGTTTCGCCCCGTTTGTTTGATCGTGCCTATCCTCCAATTCCGGTCATAATTCTTTGGCATTGTTCACATATTGTAAGCTATCTCTTAGATCCTTCGAGAGAGAATTCAAAATTCACGATGTCATCGCATTTTCTAGTAATAAGTCCTACCTTATTCTTCACCGATAATGTCCTAAGTACACCTCCTCTCCAAACACCACCGAAACTAATACCGATCCGGCACTCTTTGAGGGATGCATGTACAATGGACAACTTGGACCTCCTCTCCATTAATATATAAGCTACTTCACAGCAAAAAACAGGCCTAAGAATACGATATGCTTTTTGTTTTAAGTAAAAAAAATTGAAAAGTTTTTTGTTTGTTTGATACAGTCATGATAAATAAAAGAAAAACTTGTACTAATTTGATTTTGACTTGGAAAATTGGGTTATTTATTGCTTTGATCCGTTTTAGTCCACCCAAAATACAATTTTTTAAAATGGTAATTAAAATATTATAATCTGAAAATAGATAGATAGAGAGGTGGGAATTTCTCGAACGAATCGCACTCCTTCGTATACGTCAGGAGTCCATTGATGAGAAGGGGCTGAGGAAAGCTTGAACCCAATTCCTACGATAATGAATATGAGCACAATTGAAATTCCTGGGGAGTTATACATTTGTGTATTGATTTTCAAAATTTTAACTTTTAAATTATAAAAATACAACTTATACAATATATATAATGCTTAATATATACATTATAAAATTTCCTCCTCTTTTATTCTTTTTTTATTATTTACACTTGATGAATGATGTAATTTTTTTTCTTGTGACTAAAAGAAGTTATTTGAATTTATTAATATTAAAAAAAGTACATGAAAAGATATGATATATAATATATGGTATAAGAAAAGGTGATGAAAATATACCTAAAAAGTATAAGGTATATAACAAATCATATCATGTAGTAAACATGTATCCATTTTTTAATTTCCTTAAATGTCCTTATTTTTTCCCCTACCAAATTAAAAGCAGGGACCTTTCTGTCATTTCATCAAATACCCCCCATTCATTTCCCTGTCCTTGGTTTCACCCGTAACTATTCTTTGCAATTCTCCAATTGCCTCTTCAATTCTGCAATATTATTTAATTTTGTTATTACTAATTTTTGAAACTCCTTAATTTTAGATTTTATTAATAACAACATTCTTTTTTTTTTTGACGAAGGAACCCGCAGCCGCTACTCTTTCGAGTGCGCACAGGGTAAACTCCGGATGACGCATAATACCGCAAACTACGCCACCGATTAACCACTCGGCAGTTTCACGCGATGACTCAACCAAGAAGGTTTATGCAGGAGATCGAACTCGTGATCTTGCGGTCCCGCGCTCTACTGCTACACCAACTTGACTACCCTTGCGGGTTAATAACAACATTCTTGATTTATGGTATAATATCATAGGGTTTGAGATAATGGTTCCTTAATGATAGGTAAGAAAGAAGAACTTGAAGGGACGAATTAAAGAGAAAAAAATTAACTGGTATAAATTTATTACCATATTTATACAAAATTGATCATATCTAAAGATTTTTCTTTTTATAATTCATAGGATATATTTTGTAAATTCTGTAAAATTTACTAGTATTTGTGTAAGGTACCCAGTAATTTAGCCCGGACACCTCCGAATTAAATGAACTAACCCATACTAACAAGAACTAAAACTGGAAATATGTAACAACACAATGTATCAAAACCATATTTTTTCTTAGATCAACAATACTACATAAATTAAAGTTCACAATTGACAAACTCAAACATATAAAAGTCCTGAAATAGTTACAACTATGATAAGTCTCACATACAAATATATTAAACTAACATATCATCACATCATCATTGTCTATAATCATACATAAATACCATAATAATAATATTTCTATAAGTAATTAAGATCCATAATTCACTTTGAAATTGAAGGGACATGTGATTCCCAGAAACATACATCTGAAACACAGCTAACAGCATCACTCATAGCTCCATTCTTGAAATTCCGGTTGAATGCATTAACATTTTCGACTCCAATCATCGGATTCTGGCCGGAAATCGCGCTCCACGAGTCTTCTACAGGAACAGTGATGGTCGGAGAGACGTTATCCAGACGACACATATTATTATTATTGTTGGTACCAAGTGATTGAGGAGTGTTCAAGTAATTTTGGAGGAGATGACTTAAACTTGAGGTTAATGAACCTCTAGCTACCATGTCCTCTGCCAACTTCACCTGTATAATTGCATGAAAAAAAAATTGAAAGATGCATCATGCAAAAAGAGTCCCATAAAATTGACTAATAATTAGCTATGCAACTCTAGGATATCGTCATGAATTTCACATGTGAAATTTGAAACATCATGACAATATTTTTTAATAATAGGATTGAAAAGTGGCCAGCAGGCGCCATTCCAACACTTTTGACCGCAAATGAATACGGATCCCAACTAATAAAAACTTAGATGAGTTGGCCGGATTATATTTTTACGGGCTAAATTTAAACAACTACTAATCAAATGGAAAATATAGTGGTAGGAGTACAATACTTTGGCTCTTAATGCTTCCACATCTGACTTGAGCACTCTGTTATTTGTTAAAGCATCTTTGTATTGTTGAGTAGCATTTGCAAGCTGCTTGAACAATGATGCATTTTCCCCTCTAAACTGATCAACCTGGAAAAGAAAATGTAAAATTCCTCAAGAAAATTTGTCCAAAAAGGAGAAATTAGTATGAAAATTTGTAGTGAGAAAGTTTACAAGGATTGAGAAATTAATTAGATGACCATCTATCGGATGATTAATAACTTAAATTAGTCAAGATGTGAATTAAAAGACTAATATGAAGAGACAAACAAATTTATGGACAAACTAAAAAGGGCAAAGGACATAAGTAACCATCCAGTCAAAAATATTGACAACAAATGATCACAAAATATCAAAGAACATTATATATACTTTTTGTATAATAAATGTATAATTGGTATATATACATACTAATGATTCACATATTATACAATTATTATATATATTGATCGAAAGAGGTGAAGATCACCGGAAAATGAAGATCGACATGACCCATGGTGTTGCTTCCACAGCGAAAAGGCCGGAGAAACACCAAAAAACATAAATTCAATCAAATATGTGTAATTTAAAGGGATACGACATCATCTTCTTCGTCAATGGCAGTAGCGAGAGATGCTCCGGTGACCACGGCGGAGACGATGACGTTTATAAATATACTTTCAAATAATTTAATTACTATATTACTACATATTTTATCAAGAGATTTACATATTAGGCTAAGAATATTAGTAGGTTAATCGATACAACTTGTCGCTAAGATTATTATCCTTATTTTAACAAATAAAAAGATATAAAATTAAATATTCAATCGATCTGTCTTTTTCACTTTCATTTGTAGAAAGATATATTCTTATTTAAATACTCCATCTTTTTTCCGATAGATTAATAGTAATAATAAAATTATACTCTATAAGTAAAGTGAAGTAATTAATACAACTATAATTTACATACCTGATTTTCAAGATCAGCTAAATGTGCTTGCTTTCTTCTTCTCGAACGCCTTGCAGACTCCCTATTAGATTCTTGCCTGATAATTGAAACCACCATATCCAAATTATTAGCAAATACAAGTTAGAATCAGATTATAAATCACTTATAAATTAATTTAAAAAAAGATTAAAATTATGTTTTTTTGCTTGTGATTATGATTTGTTTTAAATCGGCGCCTTAAACAAAGCGATCGATCTACTACCAAGAGATGAAAGTAGATGCATGTATATATTTTATACTCTTTCATTTCTGATTGTGAGATTTCACTGAATATGTTGTTGTTACGTACTTTTTAAGACGGCTGAAAAAATTATATAGTAGTACTCAGTAGTATGTCTTTTTCCTAATAAAATCTCAAATAAAATAAACCTTCTGATACGTTTAATGTCCAAGGGGTCCGTGCTTTGCTCGCATGGGCCCACTTCACCGTCCAGGTCATCATCATCAGATTGGTAGGACCCACTAGTAGCTCCCATACCTTGATTATCTCTCACTTTGGGCATAATAGTTGGTGTTGGACTCCCAGCTGAATATTTTAACCAAAAATAATTAAAAACTCATTGAAAAAAAATAAAGTTTAAGATGTTTCCTTGATTTGATTTGGTGATTAATATTTACTTTAAAAATTATATTATAAAGGTTAATGATATTTAAAAAGTGGACAATGTATTTGTGAAAATATGATTATTAGAAATATAACGATAATAATTTTTAAGGGGCGAGTGATAAGATTTATGAATGTCGCATGTCCTTTTCGTATATCATATAGCAGGTCTCTTTAAGATTTATGCATATTTGACCTCTCGATTATTGATAAATTATAATTTTAATCCTTGTGATATTCGACAAAGCATATTTAATCTTAAATTAATTGATGTACTTTTTAGTCCTTTTATGTAGGAAATATATTATATTTAGACTATTTTTAGAACCTTTATTACATCAAACATGAAATAACAATATAAACTTAACAGAACACGTGAGAAACTAGGTAGCAAAACGGTTAATGATAATCTTATATTGGTGAAAGTTCACATTTCAAATAATTGAAGATTAAATAGCTTAGTCAAATATCACAAGAAGCAAAATAGAATTTACCAATAATTAAGGGACCGGAAATGTTATATAATCCAATTGACAAATAAGATAGTTATAAAGAATATTATTTCGTCCATAAATAAATAAGGGAATTCAGAATGATTTTATGGTAATTGAATATTAGAAAATAACTTTCTCATAACAATTTTTTTGGACACTATAATTTTCATCATAACCTGTAAATATGATTTATTTTATAGGGTGAATTAGCAAATATACCACAAATTGAAGACTGTGAATCCACAGTTACAGAAATGCTGGACTGTTTGGGAGTAAGATTTGGAGACCAAAGGGTCTTGTCTGTCAATCCACGATTTGAGAAATCATTTACTATCTCCTGCCATTGCAAAATAAATAAATAAACTTTTAAGTACTATGAAAAAAAAAGGTCGAATTACAAAAGTTAGATTTCTAATCAAGAAGGTATTTTTCAAAACATGGGCCAATATCTCGGTGTTGTTGAAGGTATGAATAAGCAGTTTACCCTAATTGGTTGGGGATGGGCGGGAGCTTAGTAGTTGTTTAGTCGTTTGCGTAAGTCCGATACTATTCTATTTACTCTCTCAAATGAGGGGTTGGTTTATTTTGCTATAGAGGCCATCTCCTTTCATCCCTTACCTATGATTCAGAAAAGAGATTGACCGGAATGATTGCAACGAGTGTCTTTTTAGAGCTTGAACGGCTATTTCACTATTCAACTAGATAGCCAATCTATTATTAAGAAAAATAGAAAGTATTTTCTTGGTTATAAAAAAAATAACTACTAATAATTGAATTATTTTCTTGTATTATTGAGTTATTCAGAAGGCCATTACTAAAGAAGACTTCAAGAATCATCCCAAATAGTCCGTTTGAGCAACTCAATTTGTTTCAAGCGGAATATTTGGAGCAATGATTAAGGATCAAATTTCGTCAGCGGCAGTGTGAGGGTTTCTTCTTGAAATAAAGTAGGGTCTCTTGTGCGCAGCGTGGTACCGGTCTAACATTTGAAATCAATTGAGTCACCATAATTTACCTCCTTCACAGACTTGTTGGACCGGAGTGTGAGAACTCATGGAGTGAGAGATTCCATCTTTTGGAGCAATAATCATCCCAAATTATACTCCCCTCCTCTCCCCCCCCCCCCAAATGTGATCTCTAAAGATATTCCTAGGGAACTTCTAAATGACCAATCAAGGTCTCTCAAAACTATACTTTCATGTATACTCTATTTTATTTCATACTTGTGTGTGTGGTATGAAAGGGACAGGAATATATAATTATTGTATTTTTCTTTTGATTTTTCTAATTTAGTTTTTGATGTTGTCATTCTCAATCTATACCTAATTTTTTATATAAGACAAAGAACTAAGACAACCACATACTGACCATAGAACCTAATCAAAGGCATAAATCAATCAACTCCCCACTTAAAAATAAATAAATAACTTAGAAATGTACAATCACTTTCTTAAACTCAAATTTTTGTCATATTATATTCCCCTTAAAGTTACACAGCAAACCGACCATTCACAGTAACGTGGAAATTCAACACTTTAGTAGTACTATGGAAAGACCCTCAAATATTATTTAAATCCTTAATTTAATCATTAAAAAAAGTTTTACACAGACTTAGTAGGAGTAATATGATTTTGCAGTCACTTTTTTTGTCGACGGCGAATCCGCACCGCTTTTTCGAAATTGCGCAAGACAGAAACCCCGGATCGACGTAATACCGCAAACCACGCCGGGCTTAAACCACACTTGGCAGTGCCATGTGCCCCCAAGAGCGGCGGTCAGGCGTTACGTGGGTTTTGAACTTGCACTGCTCTCCCACACCACCCAACGATGATATCTTCTGCCCAAGCACTAACCTGCCGGGCTTCGGATGATTTTGCAGTCACTTGTCACTTGAACACCACCAATAGTAAAGACTAAAGAGTAACGTCCCAAATAAAGATGACCCCTTTTGTATTTAATATTTGTAAACATTATAAAGTAGCTAGGGTCTATCATAATATTTAATAAACAATAAACCACCAATTGTACTTTTATTTCCCCAAATCTGATTCCAAAATCTCTGTAGTATCTTCTCTTTAAATATCAACCCACCCTCTTCATTATTCTTATTCACCTTCAACATTAATCATCTCTTTCTTTCATTTATCCTCCTTTTTAGTTCTAATATTTTTTTTTAACACCATCAAAAGTGAGGTATAGTGTACACTACCCATAAAGGATAGTCCGGTGTACTAAACTCCCGCAATATGCGGGGTTCGAAGATGGACCGGACCACAAAGATCTGTTGTATGCGGTCTTATTTTACATTTCTGCCACCTCCTGGTCACATGACACCAACTTTATCAGTTACTCCAAGCAGGGTCATCTCAAACATTTTGGGGGCCCTGTTCTAATTCGTAAAAGTGGACTTTTAATTGGGCTAAGACCTGCGAATTATGAGTCTTTACATTAAATTCTAACTAATACTACTTAATAAAAAATGAAAAAAGAGCCCTAAAATTTTTCATTTTTTTGGGAGCCTTGTGCGGTAGCACACCTCGCACGAGTTCAAAGACGACGCTGACTACAAACTCTCCAGAAACCCGGTACACTACCAATGTCCTCGAAATTTCTAATTAAAAGAAAATTCATTTCCAAGCTATCTTTCAAACAAATGATCTCTCAAATTTGAGTATTATTTCATCCTTATAACATGTTAAGTTCCCTTTATATAACTAAAAAGGACATGAGAAGAAATATAAACACACACTCCCTTGTACAAATTTTGAAAAGCGCACAAACGCACCCAAGAAACTTATTGAAAAGGAGCATCAAATGGTGTGATCTAGCTGTCAATGACGTACGTAATTAAGAATTATGAGATTTAGGTTCAAGTTCCAGCAAAAATAAAAACTTTATGATGATTTTTGAGAATATAATTACATGATACCTATGGTGGTGATGAGAAATAAAAGGTATCAGTAAAACACCATAAATATTTATTTTTTAAAAATCAAGAAGTTCTCAGAGGGCAAGTGCTAACCTGATTTCTCATAGTAAATGAAGGAGCAACTGAGCAAATATTACCAAAAAGTTGAGCATGGACATTATTAGTGTCATGAATGTTATCATTATTGGTATTTTGATGATGATCACTTCCTCCAAATCCATCACCAATTTTTGCAGCTTCTCCATAAGTCTTGCTATGATTCAAGTAATCCTCAAAATCCAATAAAGGAGGACTTTTCTTCATGTCTCTAGTAGCAAAGTTAGCCATTTTCTTCTCCATAATCTAAAAATTATGAAGATGCTTAGCAAGGAAGTACTTGGAGTGAGTGGGGGTAGGGGGGAGGAAAGAAAGGGGGGGAAAGAAGAGAAGCCAAGTGAATGATTATATAGAAAAGGCAGAGAAGCCAAAGTAGGTTCCTCATGAAAGGAAAAGCCAAGAATCAATTCACCAGATAAAGTTGTTTTCTAGTCTCAAATTACTTCTACACCCTTGTGTGAGCTTTAATTACGATATTATTATTATTTTCCTTATTTAATTTTGTTGAGTAATTTCACTTTTTTAAAATAACAACTAGCTCCACCTATAGGTTTTTATTTGAGTCGAGACCCTTCTATCTGCAAGGTAGGGTAAAATTTGCGTATACGCTACTCTTCCGATACTCACTTATTAAATTATATTGAGTATGTTGTTATTATAACTAGCTCCACTTATATGTGAGTTTTGCATCTCATGAGAATTTACATTATCGATTTCAAACCCGAATAAAGGAGCAAAATTACATCCTACATTTGAGGACTTGTTTGTGGTTGAGCTTGCTTATAACAACAATTGTCAAGTGAACATTGTTATGATGTGTGGTGATTAGAGAAACATTATTGTGGATACTGCATGATTTGTTTAATAAAATCCCAACAAGTTAAAAAAAAGTAAGTTGATACTGCATGATTTGTTTCAATTATTATGAGTAAATTGAATCTGAACGTTAAAGTATTACTGGCCTACCTGTTGAGATGAGCTCCTCGAGTATCGGTCACTACCCCTAATTTGAAAATTTCATCTGTTTAAGTGTAATAATTTATAGTCATCCAGTGTATACTTAGGGTGCGTTTGGTTCGAGATAAACGGAAAAGAAAAAGGGAATGGAGAAATGAAATTTTCTTTGTTGTTGTTTGTTTGGCCTTATTTTTTCATTTTCTTTACCATTTTCCACTTTCATTCTCTTTCCTTGATTCCCCCCACCCACTTAGGTATTTGGATTCCCTTTCCTCAATTCGGACCCCGAACCACTCCCGACCCCGGACTCCGAACCCCGGACCACCCAGAACCAAACATGTATGGAAAAACTGTAATTAATTTAATTTAATTTAGTCATTGTACTTATGACGCATTCTATCTAATTCACACTAAGTGGCTATCACACCAAAACTAAAGTATGCCTACCACTAAAGTGTAAAAAGGGCCAAAAATAAATCACGTGACTAATCAGTGGCCAATCAGGAAAACAGGAATATTGACAAAACTTAATTCTATTTTACCCTAAAGAGAGTCGAATTTGAAATTAAATGATTTTAGTAATATTGAGAGCCCAGTGGACACTGATCCGGATTAGTTGTGCCCTATTCTAAATTGAATAGTTTTATGGTAGAATTTTATTTTAAGTCTAATAGTATTATTTTGGTAAAATTATAATTATGATAGTTTTATTAGAATTGGGTTTTCTTGTTAGATTAGGGAAAGGGGGATTTTACCTCTATATAAGAAGGTCATTATGATGAATGAAAAACAAAAAAAAACTTCCATTATTCTTGTCTCTCTAAATTTTCGACCCTATCGTAATTTTAATATGATATCAGAGTCTCGGTAAAAGAACACAAAACCTCTAAAATGATGGCAAGTGACGAAGAAACCGGCGATTAAAGCAAATGCATCATCGGTGTAAGAAAACAAAACTCAAAGAAAAATAATTTCTCCTTATGACATTACGTCAAACGATAATCCTGGAATTATGATGACACAAGTCCAATTGAAGGGTGAGAATTATGAAGAATGAGCTAGATCCATGAGGACGACCCTAAGAGTAAGGAAGAATTTGGAGGAAGAGGACAATAACAACAGTAGAGTGGTGGCCCGGGATACGATCGTGAAAGAGACAACTACCGGGCTAACACTGTCGATGTCAAGAATACACAGGAGGAGATAGGACAGGTGAACACATGTGGAATAGGACCTCACAATCTGAGTGAGGAAATCCGGAAGACGGTGATTCACATGTTGAATTCACAAGGAATAAATCCAAATGTCAAGATGGATGGTAAGACCGTAAACTCATCCTGAATTATTGCCTCTGGAGCTACCAACCACGTGACAAGTAATTCAGAGAAACTTAACGATTAGCGGGATATTTCTGAGTGTTCGGTTGGCCTTCGGGATGGAAGTATCTTAGTGGCCACGAGAGAAGGAACAACAAGCTAAATAATAGGATTTGGTTGAAGTGTGTCCTCTATGTTGCGGACTTAACATGCAATTTAATTTCTGTATCACACTTGTTGATCATTTATATTGTGATGTAAAATTTAACAAAATTATGTGTGCTATACAGGAACCACCACGAGAAAACTGCTTGGAATGGGTGAACGTCGATGTGGACTTTACTATTTTCGAAATGTGTCGCGGATACGAGCTATGAAGGCGGAGATAGTTGATTGGTTCCATCTTTGGCTCAAACAGTTAGGTCATCCTTCAGCACAAGTAACAAAGTCTATTACGACACTAGATTTAAAAAATAGTAGCATTAGATTAGGTAAAGAATGTGATGTATCTCAAATGGCAAAACAAAATAGAAATATGTTTTCTTTAAGTGATAATATAGCTTCTGGTGTTTTTGATATGATTCATTGCTATTTATAGGGGATGTATAGAACCAATATCTTCTTGTGGTGCTTCATATTCCATAATTGTTGTAGATGATCATTTTTTAGCTGTATGAATTTTTCTTTTAGTTGTCAAGAAAGAAGTGTTTCAAATCTTGAAAATTTTCTTCTCCCTGGTGGATAGGTAGTTTGGTAAGAGGGTGAAAATTGTTAGAAGTTATAACAAAAATGATTGAAAACATTATCATCGGATAAGAGAGCACTCGAATGTAGATGGGTGTACAAAATCAAATACAATTCGAATGACACAATTGAATGATATTGTCGCGCCCCTTTTCGACCGCGACATTATTCTAGCGAACCCTGCTTAAATAAAATGTTAGAAAATAAATAATAAAATGCTAAATGTGCAAAAGAATGCTAAAATGTTAAAAGGATGCTAAAAGGTAAAAGAATGCTAAGGGTTCGCGGAGTCGCCACCTAATTATTTTGGGTGAATTAGGACACCTAAATGTCAACTAGGTTAAAGTCAACACTAACTCCATTTTTTATGGTCTGCTAAACTTAATGAGATCCGGGGTAAGGGTTCTTTATTAATCTAGAGGGAAGGGGTTAGACACCCTCTAAGATCCGCTAACTTGCGGCTGTCCTGTCAAACCTAGGGTAATTATTATGCTAAGATGCATGTTTCGAAAAGTTTAAGTGAAGAGGTGCCTGCAAATTTAAAAAAGATGCATTCTTTTATAACCTGAAAAAAGTTTATAAGATTTGTTTATAAAATTAATTTTTGAAAGAGATCATATAAGGTGTTATACATAAGAAGTTTAAAAATATAACTGTGCAGAGTTGACTTAGTGATTAAAGGTAGGCCTTTGTTTGCAAAGTCGGTGGATAATAAATTATATAGTATTAATGAAAAAGTTATTAATTCTTTTAAGATGCATTAGTCTCGTGATTAGATGTTCAAAAATAAGTTAAGTAAGCTAGAATAGTTAACTTAATGAGAAGCAAATTTCTAGTGTTGAACTATTTTCTAATAGCGACTTAAAGCTTAGGCTATTCTAAATATATTAATGTTAGAGTAATGTTAGACAAGTAATTACAACAAATGAATGGGGAAAGGATATGAATTAATAAGGATGACTCGAAGAATGGCGATGTCCTTTCGCCGCGGTTTGGAATTTTTCTATGAGAGGTGGATGCGCATAAATGCGGGCCTTCATTTGAAGTAGCTCAAGATGAGTCTCGCCATGAGACTCTTTGTTGCTCCGACGCATTTCATGTGAAAAAAAAAAAAAGATAAGGATTAGTAAACATTCCAAACCTTATGACGCAAATAGATAAAATGTTCATATAAATTTAACATGTATATATTTTAAAATTTTTAATAACCGTAGCAGCCCAAGATGAGATGACAAGTTCAAGCACAATGAATCCCAACATTGTTCAAACAAATATTGGGCCTTGATAATGCAAATAAACACAGAAAGGAAAGCAGACCCAAATAACTGTTTTTTTAGACCAAAATAGGATCAGATTATGCATTTTGATTCGGTTTCATTCCAAACATGGAAAAAGAAAAGACATGCCCGATATAACAATTATCAAACTTTATGGAGAATAAATCGCCACAAGCGATTAAACCCAACGGTGATTTTTGATTTTTAAAAGAAGGATGGGTTGGCCCAAACACCTACAACACCCCAGAATACATACAGTACATCTTGGTGTATATCAAGAATATACTTCACAAAAGAGAACCTAAATCTATCAGCATACTTTATAATCTCAAACCCGAGCAGATTCAGCCATACATTTTTAACATCCAGATCACAAGATAACATTTTAGCTAAAGCAATTAGATCACTCAAACAAAAGCAAACAATGTGCGGTTGATCTTTTCATCTACCTTTTCAAACTAACAGATATAGAGTAATTTTCCTCCAATAAAGATAAGTAGGTAACTTAGCATAGATGTTAGCAAATGATCATGTAGACTTTAAACTTAGCATGAAACTAATCTAAGCATGTGTTAGTTCAAAAAATGGATATCGGCCACCACAATATACATAAACTAGGATTTTAAAACTCATTTCTATCAGATGTCAACTAAGTGACCCCATCTTAGCAAAATCGACATGACTATATAACAAGAATGGTTGTCATTCATTTTGTATACAAGTACAATATGGTATTTAACTACTAAGTTTAACTCAGATCCAAACACAAATGGGTTACTCAATGGGTCTTAGGACTTACAAGAGTAGAGACGAAGCATGATTATAGGTTACTGATATTTAAGAAAATATCTCAGAGCATGTAATACGATTTATGTAAGCAGTATAAAACTTGAAAAGACGGACAGAGTTGTTCAGTTTGAAGTTAAACAATTGACGGTCATAAAAATAGGCAACATGAACTCCTATGACTTAAATGTGACTTTATATATGACCAATATACAAACAGAACCACTCAGGAAAGATTAAATCTGTATATGTATAGACACGACTTAGCTGCGCATGGTATAAAGGCTAACCCACGAGAGTAGAACATGAAGCAAGATAGACATAAGCAGGGCAAGATTATAACAAGGCATGTAAGTGATTATTTAACTCAAACTATCAATGGACAACTTGAGGTAGACATGAATATCTTACACAAGAACAACATATTATTATTTATGGTTCAAAACAACACATGGATTCTTAAACAGGAAGTTTAGGACATGGATACGAATAGGGATGTAACTTAACGTAGTATGATCTAATCAAATAAGGGCAAAAGCTTAGTACGAAACAGCTTAACAAGCCATAACCAAGGTACGAGATAACTTGGGAGATGCAAAATATTGACATGGAGTAATTTCCACAATTAAGCGGGCATGACACTTTTAGCTAGGTAGAGCAAAATACTCGATCTCAAACCGACATACTGGACAGAACAATCGTCTGAACTTGTCGACACCATAGAAACTTTCAATTAATCAATATCACAACCAGATATTAGACAAAGATACTTACATGACATTAAATATGAACCTAGTAATAACTTAGATAATCAGAATCTACCAAGATAAGCTAAAGCATGTTGAACACTTTTATAACAACATTAACAAATATAATCAAGAAATACATAATGTAAAAATACATAAATTCACATAAAGAATCAAATTCGGCGGAAAGTGAGTTACCTTCTCCGGCGTGAACCGGGCAGCGTATCAAGTCGTCGATCCGCCGGAGGTTTTGTGCTATGCGATTTGAAAGCGGGGCTTTTCTTGATTTACGGACTAGTATTAAAAGAAAAGGGCTTGAACAACTGCTTGCTCTTAGGTCAGTCGCTAACTTCAGGTTGATGTTAAAAGGGTTTGCTACTGTGAGAAGATTTCGGTGTTTCTACTGATTGCTCTCTTTTTCTGGACGAGGGTCCATCTCTATTTTGTGACGCTTTTGCCAAATCTTCCCCTAATTTTCGATCGGTTCTTGACCAAGAAGGGTCCGGATTCTTTGTTTTCTTATGATGCTAACTTTCTGGATGCTGAGTCCCTAACCACCGATGCCTTCTGCATGTATGGGATTTTGTATTTATAGCTAGGATTTTAGGTCCTAAGTTTTGTAAAGTTCTTAGGGCTGATTTAGTGCTGAGTTTAGGTGCGATTTCGTGTGATTCCAACTGCGATTTTGTGTTTATTGGTGAAGATTGGCAATGATTTGTTACCATTTTGGGAGGATTCTTTAGGTAATTCGAACTGATTTCGGTTTGGATTTCCAGAGCTAATTCCTATATCATTTATTATGGTACTGATTGGAGTGTTACTTGGCTAAGGAAATGGGTGAGTGGCAGACAGTGGGATGCCCGAAAATCCGACGAAAATCTTGGTTGAGTGACAGTGATGGGTGCGGTGGACGAAAAATAGCTTAGGGTTCTTTATTTTTTTTAGGTTTTTCTTGTTTAAGGCCTTCTGAAGACGATGGGGAAGAAGGTTAAAGGCACAGGCGACTGGGCTGCGGTGTGGAGTGGGCGTAAAGGTGAGTAATGGATTGATTTTAATTAGGTATTTGGGTAGTTGGGCTGGGTAGTTATTTTAATTAGGGGTAGAGTTTTAAGTTTATTAGTTAATGGTGTTTTATTTAATTAGTGGTAAATTATTATTAAATTGTGATTAAATTATTTAGGTGCTTTATTAATCTAAGTTTGAGTTTAAAATTATTACAATAATAAATGCGGGTGTGCTATTTAATTAGTTCTTAATATTTATAATGCGATGCCGTTATTAAAACTTATTAAATAAAAATTGAGTTATTTAAATGCTACATGCAGATAGGATTTCTTAATTCTTTTATGAAAGCTATTATTAAAACGCGTGTGTTAGATTATTATTTTATGTATTTATTATTTATTATTAAGAATTATGACAGGACTTAAAATTAATAAATATGGGCGCGAGACTCTAAGTGCGTAATTTCTATGTAAGACGCGGTGCCATTATTAAATTTTTTATTTATGTTTGTATTAATGTTTTATTGCTGCATTTTATTATAAGAAATCATAAAAAATTATTTTGCAAAATTAGTGTAATTTTATAGCTACTGTATGGACGGGAGGGTCAAAATTGGGTGTCAACAGATATAAAGCTCGATTGATCATCTTCGGTAATAAGAAGAGGGAAAATTGATTACAATGAAAAGTTTGGTCTAATCGCTAAGATAGCGACCCGTTTGGACCTTCTTGGCAGTCAGGGTAGCACAAAATTGAGAATTGCATCAAATGGATGTTCATAACTCCTTCTTGCACGACGAACTTATGAAGGAATTATGTATGAAATTGCCACCGAAATTTTATGTTTCTAGTCCGGGACAAGTATGTCAACTTCATATATCTTTGTATGGGTTGAAACAAGGCCCACAATGTTGGTTTGTGAAATTATCAAGTGTCTTGATGAAGTATGGGTTCAAACATTCATACTCGAATTATTCTCTCATCACAATGCACCGAGGAAGTATGCAACTTAACGTCTTAGCTTATGTGAATGATTTGTTTATCTCCGAAAATGATCATAGTGCCATTACATGATTCAAAGACTATCGAAGGATTTGGGCCCTCTAAAGTATTATTTGGGGGTTGAAATTACGCGTGGACCAATCGGGTTATTCCTGTATCAATGAAAATATTCCTTGGATATAATCTGTAAGTCCGGGCTACTGGGAGCAAAACCAATCAATACTCCCGTGAAACAAAATTATAATTTGGCATTGGCCAAAGGAGCTAATTTGGGAGATTTGGAACTGTGCCGACGTTTGATCAGTAGATTGATATACCTCAATTTGTGTGACCTGAGTTGTCATATTGTGTGCATGTTCTATCATAATTCATGTAGTAACCGAAGGAAGCGCACTGAAACGCCGCTCTCTGCGTGGTGTGATACTTAAAAAGAAGAACCCTGAGCAAGGCATTGTGTTAAAAAATATTATGATCTCAAGTTGTACGGGTGGTGTGATTAGGACTGGGCTGGATATCTATTGACTCGAAAATCTCTTACAGGATGGTTTATCTTCCTCGGGATTTCACCGTATCATGAAAAGCCAAGAAGTAGCACATTATCCCTCGCTCGTTAGCAGAGGTGAAATACCGTTCAATGGCAATGTTGATTTGTGAATTGAAATGATTGAAGAGAATCCTGCATAGTTTGGGCATGGAACATAGATCTCGGGTGAAAATGTATTGTGATAGTCAAGTGTATATTGCACGAAATCTGGTGTTTCACGAACGGACTAAACATATTGAAATTGACTGTCATTTTGCCCAGGATGCATTCTAATCTGGTATAATATTTCCTAGTTATGTGTCAACCAACGAGCAATTGGTCGATGTGTTTATAAATATTTTGGATAAATAACAACAACATTTACTTGGCAAGTTGGGCATTCGAGACCCCATACTCCAACTTGAAGGGAGGGTACTGAGAGTCCGAACATGATACTGGTCCGGACCAGTTGTGTCCTATTCTAAATTGAATAATTTTATGTTAGAATCATATTCTAAGTTTAATAGTTTTATTTTGGTAAATTATAATAATGATAGTTTTATTAGAATATAGTTTCCTTGTTATACTAGGGAAATGAGAACCATACCTCTACATAAAGAGGTCATTATGATGAATAACAGAAATAATTCTTTCATTATTCTTGTCTCTCTAAATTTTTGTCCCTATCACGATTTTAACACGTAATCTAAAAATTGTGAAACAGAATTGTAAAAAAAACTAACTTGAAAAGCTAATGTTGGTTTTGTTAATTGGGTTTGGGGTCATAGAAAACAGTAAGGGCTCGTTTGGTATGTCGCACTGAACTGTACTAATTTCATTGTACTGGACTGTATTAATATATAATGGACGGTATTAGAGGTATTAATATATAATGGATTATATTTTTTTATTTTATTTTTAGTACAGTCCAGGGGAGACCCACCTGCTAGATGAGTCTCAAAAATGGCAGTTGGACTATACTATTTCTAAAAATAAGATCAGTCATGGTGAAACGCCACCAAATTTGTATTATTTTTTATCCAAAGCTTTAGCTTAATACATCGTACCAAACGTGTCCTAAAATACGTAATATAAAAGCCAATGAGGGCACGAGGCCTTACTAAGGTGACTTTATCGCTTATATAATCCAGTCACATAATCAGAGCATATATATCAGAAAAATTTAGAGCTGCTAACCTAAAACAGTATCTAACAAACATGCTAAAACAAATAAAAGCTGTAGAAATTTATAAATTTATGAACTTAGCTTTCATCAAGTTCTTCGATAATGTGTATATGCCTACGTCTTATCCAATAATAGATATGAACAACAAGAAAGAAGAGGGAGAAAGGTCATGTGAGCATAATTTTTTAGTTGAAGGTCTCGAGTTTAAACGCATTTCCTATTAACAATCTTACGCGATATAATTTGAAGTAGTTGAGCTAATGAATTTCGGATACCAAATTGTTATTTTTTATACACAGAATCTACACATGTAATTTTATTTTTGGTTGTTTAGTATTTTGGAATTTGGCTCAACTGTTTTGCTGATGTACAGCTGTGGGACATTTTGAATTAAGTAAATGGTGCTAGAATTAATGACTATCAATTTGTAAAATATTTAGCTGAGTAATTATAACGTTACATGGTTATGAAAATAATAAAATAAATTAAATTATTTTACGTTTACTGAGAAAACTAAGAGTAATTTCAATCATGATTCCTTTGAAAGGTACCTCAAAACTTATAAAAGATTAGCATTTATATCATTTGAGGAACTTTATCTCAACAGATATGTTGAAGTTATTAAGAGATAATGGCGTTTAGTATGGTGATTAGTGAGTTTGCTATATTAGTTAGAAGTGGGTACCACCGTCCATTTACTTTCTAGTTCTAGTATAAATAGATGTTGTATACATTCTGTAGACACTCTCTCTTTCATAATAAAACTTGCAGAAAAGCTCCCACTGCAATCTCTTTTCCTCAATTCCTTTGCTAAGAACTGCACTATGTATCTCACATGCAGTGAGGATACAATGTTTAATCAATCATATTGTGATTGTTAACATGGTATTCCAGTGGAGAGTGTGAGGACTGAAATGCATGCACATGTCCATATCTATGCAGGAGGGCCAGAAGACACAACTGATGTTACAATAGAGATGTCATCACATGATGATTCCAATGCTAACAACAATACACAAACATTGGATGATGGTGAAGAACATGAAGATATTAGAAGATCCATCAGAGAAAGAAGGGCTCTAAAGGAATTCCTGCATCCAATAACAAAATTCAGTCAAGCAAGTTGTGCCTATCCAATGTCAGAAGTGGTTGATTACACAAGATTGTCTACCCATTTCCATTTCTTGGCTGAGATTTCAGCAGAACATGAACCACAATCATTTTATGAAGCAACCAAAGATCAGAGGTGGGTAGAGGCCATGAAGTCGGAAATTCAGGCTTTAGAAGACAACAAAAGTTGGAAAATAGTTGACTTGCCTGATAACAAGAGAGCCATTGGGTGCAAATGAGTGTTTAAAATTAAGTACAAAGCTATTGGAGAGGTAGAAAGATTCAAGGCCAGTCTTGTAGCAAAGGGGTACAGTCATAAAGAAGGGGTTGATTATCGAGAAACATTTTCTCCAGTAGTGAAGATGGTAATTGTTAAAAGTGTGATTTTTGTTGCTGTTGCTAAATGATGGATCATTCAACAAATGGATGTGTTTAATGCTTTCCTGCAGGGGGATCTCAATGAAGATGTGTACATGAATTTGTCACAGGGGATTGTGCATGAGCAAGGGAAGGTGTGTAGGTTGCTTAAGTCACTATATGGTCTTAAGCAAGCCTCCAGACAATGGAACATCAAGTTGACCAATGCCCTGGTTTCCTCTGGATTTGTTCAAAGCCATTTTGATTACTCTTTACTTATCAAGAGGGATGAAGATAGTTATGGTATTGATATATATAGATGATCTTCTTCTGATTGAGAATGATCAGGGGCTCATTAATGATACAAAGACAATCTTGCAACATCACTTCAAGATCAAGGACCTTGGTGAACTTAGATACTTTTTGGGATTTGAGTTTGCCAGGAACAAGGAAGGGATAATGATACATCAACAAAATTATTCATTGGATATGTGGTTAACAGGTTCAAAGCCTGTTAATTCACCAATGGAGGCTAATGTGAAGCTAACTTCTGCTGAATATGATAAACACATACATAAGACAATGTCTGGCAAGGTTGGAAGTGAAGATGCTCTACTGAAGAATCTAGCAACATATCAGAGATTGGTTGGAAGACTGATTTACTTGACTAATATCAGGTCAGCCATAGATTTTGCAGTACAATGCCTAAGTTAGTTTATGCAAGATTCAAAGCAGTCTTTTATGGTAGTATCAAAGAGAGTGGTGAGATATGTAAAGCAAGCTCCAGGAATGGGAGTGATGATAGCAGCAGAGGGAAGTAATATCTTATCTGCCTATTGTGATGCAGACTGGGCTTCCTGTCCAAATACCAGGAGATCATTCTCGGGGTACTTGGTGTATTTTGGATCCTCTCTCATCTCTTGAAAGTCCAAGAAGCAACAAACAGTTTCCAGGAGCTCAACAGAATCTGAGTACAGGAGCCTTGCATCAGTAGTAGCAGAGGTTGTCTGGATCAATGGCTTATTTTCAGAACTTGATTTGCCTTTGCAACTGCATATCTCAACCTATTGTGACAGCAAGTCAGCAATTCAGATTGTCACCAATTCAGTGTTTCATGAAAGAACCAAACACATTGAGATAGATTGCCATTTCATCAGGGAGAAGGTTCATCTTGGCCTGATTTTCACCAGATATGTTGCATCTGATGACCAGTCTGCAGATATGCTTACCAAAGGTTTGCTGCTATGACAACAAGCTCATATTCTCTTCAAGCTAGGGATGAAGAATTTGTTCTTAACCACTAGCTTGAGGAGGGTGTTGAAGTTATTAAGAGATGATGATATTTAGTATGGTGATTAGTGAGTTTGTTATGTTAGTTATGAGTTTGTTATATTAGTTAGAAGTGAGTACCACAGTCCATTTACTTTCTAGTATAAATAGATGTTGTATGCATTCTGTAGACACTCTCTCCATCATAATAAAACTTGCAGAAAAGCTCCCACAAATTGCAATCTCTTCTCCTCAATTCCTTTGCTAAGAACTGCACTATGTATCTCACATGCAGTGAGAAATAATCAGATTATTAACAAGATCAAAGCCTATGAACATACATAAACCATAAATTATCCCTATAATTAGAAAAGGAGTAACATCAAATGCTAAAAATCAATGTTTCTGTAAACTTTCCTCCAAATTTTCGTTGTATATGAATTATAATTCAAATTTAATGCAACTTATTTAGTGTGTCAACTAAAGTTTTATACTATTTTTAGGATAAAGGATAAATAATTTATTTATCATAAAATTAAAACTTAGTAATTTTAATTTAAAATTACATGAGAAAGAAATTAGTTGAAAAGTTTTGAGTTCAAACCGTTTTTCTTTTTGAATGAAATTGGTGTAATATGACTCTCAAACAAAAGAATAAGAAAAATTTCTTTTGGATCGAAACAATCAGTAAGATGTTCCCTTTTTAATGGGAAAAGGGTCAAATATACCCTGAAATTTTGATAAAAGGATCACATATACCCTTTGTTAAAGTATGTGGTCATATTTACCCTCCGTTATCCAAAACTTATCACATTTATCATTTTTTTAACGGAATGCACATGTGGCTGCCACATCACCCAATTAAATCCACATTAATTAAAATCCACCCAAAGCAATTTCCCCAATACAAACACAAAGCCCTAATTCTCTATACTCATTCCCGTCGATCCCCATTCCCCCAATCGATCTCATTGCCCCAATCGATCCCATTGCTCATTCTCATCGATCCCCATCCCTAAAGGAGGCAATTATTTGTTCAGTTTTAGAGCTGGGTTTCAGGCTCGTTCAATGTTCGATTTTTGACGATGGTTAGAATGAGTTCTTCGTCGAAACACTTGAAAAAATGATTCATTCTTCTGCTATGTTTGTGTGTGGTTGTGCTGTTTTAGACGATTTTTTGGCTCGTTCAATTTGCGATTAATCGTCGATTTCAGAACGACTTCATCGATTTTTTTTCATCGATTCATTTTTCTGCTATGTTTTGCTTCTTCTTTTTCGTCGTCGATTGCGCTTAGTATTCTCTTTGTTTTTCTGAAGTTAGTTGCTGTATTCTAACTTATGATGTCAATTCCATTGCGATTGTGTATTGTATTGCGATTATGCGATTCTGTGTTTTTTTGAAGTTGGTTTCGTCGATTTTTTTTTGTAACTATTTTGTATCTATTTTGCGAAGAACAACTAATTGCGACATTTCTTACCTACTAAACACAAAATAGATACAAAAATGGAATCGACGAAACCAACTTAAAAAAAACACAAAATCGCAATACAATACACAATCGCAATGGAATCGACAAACAATCGACATCATAAGTTAGAATACAACAACTAACATCAGAAAAACAAAGAGAATACTAAGCGTAATCGACGACGAAAAAGAAGAAGCAAAACATAGCAGAAAAATGAATCGATGAAAAAAAATCGATGAAGTCGTTCTGAAATCGACGATTAATCGCAAATTGAACGAGCCAAAAAATCGTCTAAAACAGCACAACCACACACAAATATAGCAGAAGAATGAATCATTTTTTCAAGTGTTTCGACGAAGAACTCGTTCTAACCATCGTCAAAAATCAAACATTGAACGAGCCTGAAACCCAGCTCTAAAACATAACAAATAATTACCTCTTTTAGGGATGGGGATCGACGGGAATGAGCAATGGGATCGATTGGGGAAATGGGGAACGACGGGAATGGGGATCGACGGGAATGGGTATAGAGAATTAGGGCTTTGTGTTTGTATTGGGGGAAATTGCTTTGGGTGGGTTTTAATTGATGTGGATTTAATTGGGTGATGTGGCTGCCATGTGTCAGCCACATGTGCATTCCGTTAAAAAAAAGAATAAATGTGATAAATTTTGGATAACGGAGGATAAATATGACCACACATTTTAACAAAGAGTATATGTGATCCTTTTATCAAAGTTTCAGGGTATATTTGACCCTTTTCTCCTTTTAATTTTCACAAAAGATTTTGGTTCGTAAGAAAAGCACTTTAAAATTTAAAAATAACTCAAATTTACAATAATCAATTATAAACATAGAAAACAAAAGGTTTGAGCAGGACCTTTTTGTGTTGGGGAGGGGGGGGGGGTGTTGAGGGTAAATGTGACCTTTTTATTTGTCTTATGATTTCATTCCTAAGATCTCCCACCATCACTCATTCATTGCATATTTATTATTCTTCGGACTTGTTTGATACGTCGCACTGAATTATATATTTTTATATTGGACTGTATCGTATTGTAATGGACTAGACTGAACTAATATATAATTGACGGTATTAGAATATTAATATATAATGAATTATATTTTTTGTATTTTTTATTTTTAGTACAGTCCACGGGAGATCAATCTACTAGATGGTTCTAAAAAATGACAGTTGTAGTGTACAATTTTTAGAAACAATCTAGTCCGGCTAAAAATGCTCACCAAACGCTATATTTTTTTTCCAGTGCAGTCCAACGTACCAAACATGCGCTTCTTTTCTCTCCTATACCTTTTTCTGCTCTAGCATTTCATAGTCCTACAAAATCCAAGAAGAAGAAAAGTAAATAAGATACAATAGAAAAACAAAAAGCAAAAATATAACACCAACTTGTAACTTTTGTTTCTTTAATATTTATAGTACCATTGGGATCTACTACTTTTTTACACTGTCTTGTTTCTTAATTCTTAAGTTTTTAATAAAGTGTATCCCCAACTTTTTATTCTATCTTAATTTTCAATTTCATTTTAGGAAGGTGATAAGTAAATGCATTAGACTGATTGGACTTTATTTATGTACCATCAATGTGTATTGCTTCTACTATTTTCGCTTAATGTGACATTTACACAGAATGATAATCTTAATTTTTAAGAAATTTAGATATTTAGCATAATGTATTTAAGTAATTAATTTATGACTTTTTCCAACAAAAAATGTTAAGAAATACCAAACTCCGGTTCTTTTCTAGAAAATGAGTAACTTACTATCAAACTTTATAGTTCAGCGGTTTCAGCGTCTATCACACAAGAGGGTGTTGTATATACATGAGCATCGAGTGTAGTTAATCGGTTGGCGTGGTTTCTGTATTAAATCGTCGGGAGTTTACTGCGCTTTCAGTAGTAATGCGAGTGCGGGTTCATTCGTCAACAAAAAAAAAAGAGGGTGTTGTATCCGACAATCAATTTTTCATAACCCCCTTCTCCTTTGCCTTATGACGCAAAGATAAAGAATGAATCTTGAGCATAACTTAATCCCAAAGGTTAGATTATAGGATGAAGATTGTCCAATTCATGTTCTCATTTCATATCCGATATGTGACTCTTAACACTCCTTCGCACGCCAAAACCTTGTTAACTGAAGCGTGTATAATATAATTTGGGAGTCCAACATCGATGAATAAAGTTACAAATGAAGTTCGTGCAAACTTTTTCAATGGGAATATGCTTGTTGCTAGAAGAGGAATAATAGTATGGTGATAGACACTATGTGGCATCTGATTAAATTAATCTACATTAACATGTAACTTATGTATTAAATATGTTTGGATATATCAAGTACGTTTTGATAATCTAAATAATATACAGTCAATCGCATGTTATAATCGATAAAATGATATTGACATTATTAAATTTCCTTATACGATCATTTATACATATCATAATTTTTTCCCCATGTTCTTAAACAAAACGAAAAAGGAGAGTCCATCATCATCTTGGAAAGTGATATCCAAAGGTTCCTTGACAGGGAGTGCTTTAATTTATCCCTCAATGTAGGATATTTACCGCGAATTTAGATTTAGTCGGGCTTCCATCCAAGTATCCTATATCGATAGGATATAGGATACTATCGATATAGGATCCCCCCCTCCCTCCCCCTCCCCAAACCAAAAAAATAAAATAAAAGAACAAGGGTAAAATTTCCCTATTTCAAATAGGTCAAGGGCAAAATTGGCTCTTTCTCCTCATTTTGGAGCAATTGTTAGTAGAAAGAGTAATTTTAAGCTATTTAGCTAGTTTTTTTTTTTTGACGAAGGAACCCGCAGCCGCTACTCTTTCGAGTGCGCACAGGGTAAACCCCGGACTGACGCAGTAGCCTGCAAACCACGTCAGCCAGGTAAACCACACTTGGCAAGCCATGTGTGACAGGCTATTTAGCTAGTTGGAGTTCATTTTTGAGCTTGTTAACTAAGGGCGATAGATTTTTTGAGGTAAAAAGTAACGGATAATAGAATTGATTACTTTAAATAGTTTAGTGATAGAATATATGCAAATATATTTTTTTGAAATAATTAGTGATCATCCGGAAGCGTTTGTTTTGTTCTCCCTTAAAAACAATAAATTTATTGAGTGTAATAGTGTTCGTAGTATTAATGTTTGTCCTTCTTGTCCGCTAGGGAAACATGTTACATTGCCGTTTGTTGCCTCAAATTCTAGTGTTTGTTGGCATTTGATATTATTCATAGTGATCTTTGGACATCTCCCATTTTGAGCTCTTTGGGCCACCGTTATTATGTGTTATTTTTGTATGATTATTCTAATTTTTATGAACATTTTCATTATCTGAAAAGTCTCAAGTTTATTCCACATTTCTATCATTTAGAGCATGAATCAATAGAGTGTGAATCATATTGTTAATGATGCGTATTCTAATTTTTATGGACATTTTCGTTATCTTAAAAGTCTCAAGTTTATTCCACATTTCTATCATTTAGAGCATTCATTCGTACTCAATTGGAACGAAAAATTAGGAACATTCAATGGGCCATTTAGATAATTTTGTAAGGTTAATGGTATATTTTTTCGATTTTCTTGTCCACATAAAGAAAAATCTGATGGTTATTTTGAGAGGCATAAAGACCGTCTTGTAGGTGATGACAAAACTCAACAGGTTGGTGTGGATTGTGGAGATACATTTAGTCAGGTGGTCAAACTGGCAATTATTCACATTGTTCTTAGTCTAGCTCTCTCAAAAGCATGACTCATTCATTAGCTAGGCGTGAAAAATGTGTTCTTACACGACGAACTCAAGAAAATTGTATACATGCATCAATCCTTGGGTTTCAGGGACTCCGATCATCCAAACCATGTGTGCTTCTGAAGAAGTCCTTATATGGGCTCAAATAGGCTCCTCAGATCTGGTACAAAAGATTTGCAGATTATGTGTCTACTCTTGGATTTTCTCACATCATGTCCGATCATTCTATGTTCATCTATCGCCACGGTACTTCTCCGGCATACATTCTTTTATATGTGGATGATATTATATTGACTACTTTCTCTGATAAACTGCGTAAGTCTATCATATCTCTTCTCATCTCCGAATTTGCTATGAAAGACTTGGGGACTTTAAGTTATTTTTTTGGTATAGCTATAACTCATCATGCATGTGATCTATTTCTATCCCAGATAAAGTATGCAGCAGAGATTATTGAACGGGCTGGTATGTCATTCTGTAAGTCATCTCCTACTCCGATTTACATTAAACCGAAATTGAGTGCTACTTCTAGCACACCTTACGAGGATCCCTCCCACTATCGTAGTCTTGCGGGGACTCTATAGTATCTTAAATTTACGAGGCTCGATATTACTTATGCGGTGCAACAGATGTGTTTATTTATCCATGATCCAAGGGAAGAACAGATGCACGCTCTCAAATGCATTGTGTGTTACATTCAGGGCACTCTTGATTATGGTTTACACTTATATCCATCATTGGAATCTATTCTTATGTCTTATACAGATGTTGATTGGGGTGGATGTTCAGATACCAGACGTTCGACATCTGATTATTGTATGTTTTTTGGTGATAACTTGATCTCTTGGTCGGCTAAACGCCAAACTACTTTTTCGCGCTCCAGAGGCCGATCGAGGGGTTGCCAATGTGGTGTCTGAGTCTTGTTGGTTGCGTAGCCTCCTCTTAGAGCTTCATTTTCCTATTCAGAAACATACCTTGTATTACTGCGATAATGTTAGTGTGATATATCTCTCGGGGAATCCAGTCCAACATCAGCACACTAAACATATCGAGATGGATATTCACTTTGTTCACGAAAAGATAGCTCGTGGATAAGTACGTGTCTTGCATGTCCCTTCACGGTATTAAATTGCTGAAATATTTACTAAGGGCTTTCTCTTAGTTATGTTTGAAGATTTTAGAGACATTCTCACCGTACGAATACCGGCCGCTACGACTGCGGGAGTGTGATAGAATATATGTAATTTTTTTTATATAATTAGTGATTTTGTATATCTGTAATTATTGTAGCAATATTTTATATTAGTTAGGTGAATATTTAATTTCTGTAATTATAGCCTAAAATTACTATTATATATCATGTATATAAACCATTTATATTAATGAAATCAACAACGATTATTCTCTCTCATTTAGTGATATTTTTAGCCCATTTTATACGCAAATAGGACAAACAGTGAGGACTTTTTTGAAAATAAGCGGGCCTTTGAATGGGACTTGCACCGACCCTTAAAAGGCTGCTAATCTATACTTATAGATCCAAAGTTGTACTTAAAAGTTGAAAATTGAAATAATATGTAGGCTTTATAGTTGAAGTCAAGAAAAGAATATTCAAAAGTGATATTTTTAATAATATTATTCTTATAATTAAGTAATTACATAAAATATCAAAAACTGAAAATGTCAAAGAATAATTAATAACTCTAATAAATAATTTTTTAAGAAAAGTGTAAAGTCAATAAGGACCAAATTAAAAAGCGAAGGCTCTTTTCTTAATTAACTTTAAATGAAATTATCGAGTTCATAAGAATGCTTAATTTATACAAATTTCAGGATTTCTAAAAAAATTAATGTGCTCATTTAATTGTAGTCCTTACTTTATAATGCAACAAACAATTACTTCACATTTTAATCAAATTGGAGTCGATTATACGATTCTGGTCGACCTTGCCACTAAATTTAATCTCCTAGTCCTTACTTTATACTATATGGAGGTAAAAGGATAAAGGAAGTACTTATTAAAGAAATATTTTTCAATTGAATTAACTTTATGTGGTTCAATAAAGACTCTCAATCTTATCCAAAAATAGTGGCGTGTAATCATCGTTAAATTTGTGGCACAGTCGCGAAGTTCGATTCTACGGCGGATCGTTATCAGGCGTATCGCCGTATTAAAGTCTGGTAGCTTAACCGCGGGCATGTTGCGGTGTGAGTTTCATACTCCTCGCATAATCCTGTTGATCGGGCCTTGTAGCATTGATCCGTTGGTGGCGATCAGACACTGAATGCGGGGCGCACATTCCGCGATTTACCTGGCGGTGTCGGCTAAAAACGGGTTCTATTCGCCTCCAGGAGCATAATACCAGTACTTGTGCAGGTACTATCGATATGAGGGTATTAAGGCCACCCCGAGACCTGGATTATCAAAAAAAAAAATAAAAAAAAATAAAGACTCAATCTTACTTTTAAACTTTGAACAAGTGGTTTAACTTTAATTTCTTTTTTCTTTCTTCATAGGGCTATAAAGCTTTTGGAGTAGCTTGTAAGTGCCTAACCTCTTTCTACATGTACTATTGGCTCTATGATGACACACAACATATGGTAAACTTTGATGGCTTAAACATCTTTTTTTCTATCACTCCAAAATAGACTTGAGTTTGGTAATAAAGATGAATGATAAAGTGAATGAAAGTTACTTTTTCTCTTTTGTTTGGTATAAGAATTGAGAAATAAAGTTGGCACTATGAAAACATGTCCTTTTCTATCTCTACTCTTTTAGTTTCAAGTGATGCTAATGGTTTTGTTTTTCTGTTAGAATTATGGCCCAACTAGTCTTTTAACATGTTATATGCAAGAATAAACTAAGGCATATTTAGAAGATAGAAGAAATCTTCAACTTCTTGATGCTTCACCATTTATTATAGATGAAAAGGAATAAGAGATTTAATCTCGATTAGAAAAACTTTGATTAATGCAGAATTATAGAGTTTAATATTGAAAATCAAATGTTATTTTACTAATAATAAGGGTATAACTTATATATGCTAGAATCAATAAGATCATGCATAGTTTAGTACGCGAAATGTTGGCCTGAGTTGAATTTAAATGAAGAAATATAATTAGTGAGGATACATAAGCCAATACTAACTTGTGTTGTAGTAATATAATTTAATAATGGAAACCTAATGCCGTATTATTAGAAGAACATAAGCACTTTGTTGCTGAATACCAGTGCTTAACTAGCATACCATCATACACAAAAGAATAAGAGAAACAAAATAACACAAAAATTTAACAAGAGAACCAAGCCTAAGTGCAGAATCATAGAGAATTTTGCACAATCAAAGAAAACAAACAGTACAAGAGATCCCCCATTACAACTCTTTTTAAATACCTAAGTATTTCCCAAACATACATGGTCAATGGACATTGAAACTAGACAGAAATATAACAGGATTCGAATTTACATCAAAGTGATCGCGCTCTAACCACACTGGCATCACATGACTGGCAGGACTTCATCCACACCCGCGCTCTGACCACAATAGTATCACAGTTTTCTTCCACGGTCAGTGAGTGATCGAGCTCTGATAGCGAACTGTCAAATATGTCTGATCCTGAGTTTTTACTTTACTGGTCCTCAACTTCCGCTATCAACACAGATTCCATTTTTTCTCCAATTTTGAATCTCACTGCAAACTTTTCAGTCCGCTAGTACTCAAGACGAAATGTCGATATACTTGTTCCTTGCACTTGAAAGTTTATACTTCGCTCTAACAAGATGAAAATTGCTCCTGCAATATGGATCTTCTCCTCTAAATTACCAAAATGAAGGTGGAAAATTGCATTCACTTTATATATGTCGTTAACAACCCTTTATAAATACAGCTACTGTACAATGCTTCTGTATATTCCAGATACCACTCATGAAACTTGAATAGGAACCTCAAGTTACTATAGTAAAATTGCTTCCTTCATCAAAAAGAATTTACAATTTTTTCACAACAAAACCCTACAAAGTGACTAGATAAACCAACTACGCAGCAGAGCTATACAATAAACATACCGAACAAAGTTGTTTATTTTTCCTCTGGTTCCTTAGGTTGATGAATTGCTTCCAAACACTCTTTTGCTCTATGAACCTTTGACTGAAGCTAAAAGCTTCCGTTTTTAGCGTACCGCTCAAATAAATTTTCATATCTCTGCAGACAGAACAAGCAAAGTTGAGCTCACGTGTATGGGAAAAGAAGCAACAAATACAAAAGATAGCTGCATTAGACAAACCTGCAAGATTTCTTCCCACGATGAATTGTCAGTGACACCAAGAATCTGCCTTGCCTCTGCTTCAGTCATGGTTTTGCTCTTTTGATATTCTGTACTGCTTCTTGAGCAACCCCATTCTTAGAAGCATCTGCCAGCATTTGGCGAAGGAAGTATAAGAATGTGTTACGTGCTCGAAGCAAGATAATCAGACCACATGATATTCAAGTGCCATAAGTCAAGAGTTCTAGAGTGAGTAATGAGGTGAATCAGTTGATAGAACTGATCTACAATTTCTTGGAATGAAATATTAGGGTCAAGAAGTGCTCATTGCTGATTTATGGTATGTTTAATTAGCAATTGACCATTGCTTCCCTCAGGACTTGCACAATGTCATATGTAAAAAAGCAATAATGCTGCAATAGCCGCTGCAATGCATATTTGTAACCCACACTCTCCAGATTAGTCACTTATCAATTCATTGCAAGATGAACGATGTAGGAAAGATACTTACTAGCCTGTCTGAAGATATGCTTGAACGAAAGACCTTGCCAATATTGTAGAGCCCATGACAATTAAATTAGCAGGGATTTTTGCAGCCTGTAACAAGACCATGAACTGTTAGTGCAATATTCACAATTAGTCTTGTTTGCTTTCACATCCCTAAATATGTAGTAACCACTAGGTTCAGGAGAGCATACGGAAAAATAATATGAACTAATTTCCAAAACCGTGACACTATTCAACCTTTTATGACCCAAAATAACCACTTTAAAAGGGAATTTGTGTTGGAAGCAAGAATTTCTATTCGAGCATAATTCTTCTGATTTGTTCTGTTTCGTTGTGTTTCCGTTTCCTCTTGGCTTGAGGGGATATGACCAGAGTATAAATTTTTTTCCACCTCTATGTAACAACCCTGTCCACTAGTAATATGTCCACTTTGCCTAGACCTGCATGAGTTTAAAATACACCACTAGGGTTTACACAACAGCTCTTTTGCCGATGTGGGGTTTGTCTGGTGTCACATATCCCCCCTTAGGGACTCAACATCCTTGCTAGGTTTGCCCACCATCATCTTAAAGATATGGAATTCGCCTAAATTCGCTTGAACACTGAGGTTTGCCCCACTGTCGCCTAGGGTTGCATGCAGAGTGGCTTTGATACAATCCATAACAGCCCAACCCACTAGTGATATTGTCCGTTTTGGACCTAGGTCCGCACGACTTTAAATCGCATTACTACGTTTTAAGGTTTGCTTCCTTATATACCCAACATCTCTCCCATGTTTTATTGATATGAGATTTTCCTAGGTGTCACACTATAGATCAGGATACCATTGTAAGGAGGGAAGAGAGAGCTTCTCTAAGGGTGTGTTTAGTATGAAGGAAAATGTACTAGATTCTCCAGCTAACCACTTAGCACAAATTACTTTATTTATTGTTAAACTATGTAACTCAACAGTAGTTACAATTCAAGAAGCCAAAAGAAGGAAATATCTTAGGACGAAAGCAACAGAGAGGAGCTAATTCATAAGCTTTGTCGCTCAACAAGTAACTTCAGCCAAATGAGAATTGTGGAGATTTACAATGTTTTCCTGAAAATAAGTGGGTTTCTTATTTTCTTTGGGGGTGGGGTTGTTGGGTGGGGGTGGGGTGTGGGTGGTTGTGAAGTAGGATTGGGCTAGGTGGTGGGGTGGTAGGGATGCGGGTGAAGATGAAGTGAGTTCGAGGGTGAGGAGACAATCAATGTGAAATGCCAATTATGGGGTAAAAAAATGTTTTCCAATTTTTTTGACCAATCGAACATGAAAAAGTTGAAAAACATTTTCCATAAAATATTTTCCATCATACCAAACTCACCCTAAGTGGGAAAAGAATAAACTCCGAGACGAACAATCGTACCAGGGTACAACTTGAACCTGGAAGATAGGCCCAAGATTGAGTCTTGTTTCCTTTTCAAGTGACCTATTTCCTTGGCTACGGCACAAAAACCTAGAGAGTTACTACTGACTATGATTATCTGAAAGTTACATACTGGAGAATAATGCAAGAGATGGAGAAGAGAAAACCCATACTAAATCCATTCCTATCCAATTCTTTTTTAAAGTAATGCATATATCTAGTGCCATGAAATTCATATTACTGTGAGTATGCTGATAACCTAGTAACCAGAACATCTTTTAGCTTGAGTAGCATATATGTCTCGACTCATTCCGAATGCTGCTATGGATATCTTACAACCCCTCTCCCACACACCCAATAAGAAAAATGAGAAAACCTTAGATAAACCAGTAATCATTTTGCTCCAGGCTGAATATCAATTAAACATGTCTTTAAATCTGCTTTACAAGGTAGATCTACCATTTATGCATTCTTCTGTCTTGCAAGCACAATCTACATGTACAAAAACATACAGAGATGCAACAAAAACTCACAATGCTTTCAGGTACGTATAAGTGAAGAGTTGAAATGAGAAATCCTAATCGGATAAAAAACAATTACCAGATATAAAAGCTATTGAAATGCATTTCTGAGTACATATAGAAGAATGGTACATATATTAGACTTTGTTGGCCAGACAAAACAATGATACTGAGTATAATTTCTAAAGAAAATCAAATTGTAACAGGGAAGGGCTTAATGTGTTTTAGGCAAAAATTAACACTGTAAGAGCTCCAACTTACCATTGTGAAGTTTGGTACAAGATAATCCGAATCAAGAAACTGAAAGTGAACCTACAGCGAGACCAATTACCCCATCAAAGGCTTGTAACTTAAAAAGACTAAAATAGCCATAGAGAATGAATATCAAGGTAAGCAAGAATTCAAACATTAAAAGTTAAACGTGTGTACATCATGCAGATCATCCATGAGTTCTGAAGACAATCAAGAAACCAAGAAAGCTGCAAATAACACAAAATCATGCTGCATAAAGAACAATTAACTTCCACTATACACAGCAGAGACAACATATACACTAACTTATTAAACTAATGTTAAGGTAGTCTTAATCATCCATCCACAATTTGCATTTTATTCCACTTCTCTCCTTTTCCCAAACAAATTTCTACACATTATTCAACACAACCAATCACTGTTTTCCAATTTCAATGACTTCTCCCTTAGAAGGAACCTGAATGACTGGGAGATTGAAGACCTTGTTTCTCTTCTTGGATGTATTCAGAATAGACTACTAAACCATTAAAGCAGGGACAGACTCAGTTGGGGCAGCAGCAGGGGAGGAACATGCTCAGTTACAAGGTTTTGAGCTCTAACAAAGATTTTATTGATCAGTGGCCTTGGAAACTTATACGGAAGACCAAACTGCCCCCAAAAGTTTGTGTTTTCAGCTGGTTAGCTCTCAATAATGCATAGTCAACACAAGACAATCTCATGAGGAAGAAGTTGCAGCTAGCTAATAGATGTTATATGTGTCTCTGTAGTGCTGAAAAAATCAACCACGTGTTTCTTCACTGCCCTATTGCAGCAGATTATAGTCCATGTTTTTCTCTGTTTGGATTACATTGGACTATACGCAGCAGTGTTAAGGAAGCCTTTCTCAGCTGGAGTCTTTGGAAAGTTGAGAAGCTCATCAAGAGAATCTTGTCTGGTTCCTGCCTCTATTTGTGGTGCCTATGGATTGAAATGAATCAAAGGTGTTTTGATGGCATCTCAACTGCCAGTCATTTGCTCAAAGCCAGATGTTTGGTTTCTCTCTTTTGTTGGTCTAACCTTACTCCTGTGTATAATGCTGACTTTTTTGTGGATTTCATCCACTCATCATTCGACAGACCCGTTGCTTTGAGTTGGGAGTTGGGGAATAACAAAGTGTTTTCGGTTAAGTCCTTCTATGAGAAGCTTCTGGTTAGGGAAGACGATAGTTTTTCATATGTCTCGGTCTGTATACCTGAAGTGCCGAGGAAGGTGTGCTTCTTTATGTAGTTAGCTTCAAGAGGAGTGATTTTGACGGTGGAGAATCTTAAGACGAAAGGTTATCTGCATGAGCTAGTATTTCCTTTTTAAGGAGGCATGGATCGTATTCTGTTACATTACAAATTAGCCACGAGGTTGTTGGAGGATATCTTTAGATGGTTTGGCGTTTCCTGGGTAATGCCAAAGAATCGTGAAGGAATTGATGTTCTGGAAGAGTGGAGGAGAAGAAGGCACAATGCTAGGAATGTTACTCCTCTTGCTTTAATGTGGGTCATTTGGAAAGAGAAGAATAGGAGAGCTTTTGAAGGGGTGGATATGAGCTTTCCTCAACTGAGTAGTTTTCGATCCCTTATTTTCTTTTGGAGCACTCTATGCAGTTCCTGTTTGTAGAGAGAATTGAGTGTCGTTTGGAGAGAACCATATTTTATAGGTTTCTCCACTTTTTAGTACATCACTTGTATACGGCCAAGTAGAGATGAGCTTTGCTCAATTGAGGGGTAGTCTCCGATCCCTTATTTTCTTTTGGAGCACCTATGTAGTTCCTGTTTGTTTAGAGAATTGAGTGTCGTTTGGAGAGAATCATATTTTGTAGGTTTCTCCAAATTTTAGTACATCACTTGTATTCCTTGCAATCCTACGTCGACTATTTTCCTTTTGAGCCGAGGGTCTATAAAAAACAACCTCTCTATCCCACAAAGGTAGAGGTAAGGTCGGCGTACATCCTACCCTCCCCAGACCCCACTTTGTGAAATTACACTGAGTATGTTGTTGTTGTTACTTGTATACGGCCAAGTTGGCTTTGTATTATAAATGAAACCTTTTACTTGATCAAAAAAATGATACAACAACATACCCGGTGTAATCCCACAAAGTGAGGTCTTGGAAGGTAGAGCGTACGCAGACCTTACCCCTACCTTGAGAGGTAGAGAGGTTGTTTCCGAAAAACCCTAGACTCAAGAGAAGAGAAGACATGACAAAAAAGGTCAAATAAGGATTAAAGAAAGTAAAGAGATCATGGCAACACACTATTGATAAGCATTAATGCAGAAAAGTAACAGTAAATGCATCAAACTAATACGATAATCGGGGTACAAAAATAGCAGATAGTAACAGGAAATCGAAAAACAAAAACCTACAAAGGTAACACTGCGCCTACTAGTATGGAAGGATACACGAGACACGTACTACTATCTAACCTTCTACCCTAATTCGCGTCCTCCACAACCTCCTATCTAAGGTCATGTCCTCGGTAAGTAACAATTGCGCCATGTCCTGCCTGATCACTTCTCAATAATACTTTTTTGGCCTACCTCGGCGTCTTCTGAAACTGTTTACAGACAACCTCTCACACCTCCGCACCGGGGCCTTCGTGCCTCTCATCTGAACATGCCCAAACCATCGCAACCTTGCTTCCTGCATCTTGTCCTCTACCGAGGCCACTCTGACCTTATCCCGGATAACTACATTTCTAATCAAATGCTTCCTAGTATGCCCACACATCCATCACAACATCCTCATTTCTGCAACCTTCATCTTCTGGACGTGAGATATCCTGACTGGCCAACACTCCGCCTCATACAACATAGTAGGTCTAACTAGCACTCTATAGAACTTGTCTTTAGGTTTTGGTGGCACCTTCTTATCACACAAGACTCCAGAGGCGATCTTCCATTTCATCAACCTTGCCTCAATACGGTGTGTGACATCATCATCAATTTCCCCATTTCCTTGGATAATTGACACAACTTTAGATGGCCTGTGTCTCAACTCTCAAGCCTCACTTCCACGCCCTCCTCATGCGCTACGCCACTAAACGATAAAAAAATGATAGTCTTTCTTTTTTGCCTCTTAGCTTGGAGCTGTTTAATCCTTTACTTTGTAATCTCCGCATCTGCTTGATGCTTTTGTTATTAATACAATCAACTTCATCAAAAAAAATCCAAGCAATAATCATGATAAGTAAACCTAGAAGAAGGTTCAGATGGGAATAGTCTCGCAAAGAAGTCACTAAGTTACTGAAAATTTTGAAGTTTTTAATAAAGGACTACTCCGAAGGTTACAGAGCAAACTGTTACATCATATCATATAAGAAAAATTGTTAGTTTCATGTCAGATAGACAGATACCTTATTTAACCCCACCAAATTGTCAGAATTTTCATTTAGATAAGTCAAAGAACTTCATTAAACACACCAAGTTGGTATGAAAAATATGTACAAAGGATTATGAGCGGCTCAACCACAGTTAAGTAGCAAGCTATCCAAATCATCTATACAAGTAAAGATTTTCTCTTTATTTACACCAAAGAAGTGAACAAAATGCTACACTTTCTCTATTATGGACCATTCTTCTATTGTTTCCATTTCAGACAATCAAAAAGATACACAATGGCGTAGTTCTCATATTGCCTTCCTCTCTTTGTTAGTCCTGCATAGCTTCTAGTTTGTATACTCTCCTCATATGTCCCTTAAGATTAAACTCATGGAGCATTTCTTTTAAACCATTTTGTATTTGCCACAGAATAGAGATTCAAACTATACATACGTAAAAACTTCATTGCCATTTGAACAACCTGAGACTATGTCATTATTCATTAACACAAATAACGGGTTCCATGGTCCCGAATTGTGAAAATCATGCCGTTTCTGGATCACATTTATTCTAACATCATAGATAAGTTAAGTTTCATGGAGATCAGAAAGACACGTTTGTACAACTCTCACTTTTGCTTTGTATACTTCTTGTATATGGGGGTTGATCCCTTTTCTTTTGAATATGTTCACTTATCAGAAACTCGAATCCCTATTATTCGAACCAAGATAATAAAATCTTATAGTTCGTAAAACTGAAATATCTTCAAATTGTTAGAACCAGATATAATAATTATTTTTAATGGTAAATATCTTCTATTATTGGATTAAAGCATCTGCAAAATCATCAGAACAACAATAATAATCTTGTCATACTTAGAGGCGCATATATGCGCTTCTGAAAATAGTTGAAGTCTCCTCCTCAAGCAGACAGAAGAATAATAACAACACCATCCCTGGGATTCAACTAAACCACAACAAGGTAGCATTCAAGAAAGATACTCCTTTCTTTCTAAGGAATTTACCTTCTGACCAATGTCTCTATTTTGTTTCCAAATTGAAAGAATTGCTTTCTTGGGCTTGTTTTGTCCAAACGAAAGAACCGCTAATTATAGGATAAGATTTCTTGAAAGACTTAAGACATTATTAAATAGAGTTCAGAAATAAATTCATGATTTTAGAAGTATCAAAATGTATTTGCAAAATCAAGAATGTATTTAGGAGATCTAGAATGAATCAGAAATAAATTTAAATTAATTTCCAAGATTCAACCACTTGGGAAATTTTGAAATATTGAAACATTAGTCTAATAACATGCATCAATAATGGTGTCCTTTAGACTTACCCATTAGTTAATGAAGGCATTTTAAATCATTAACTACTAATGAGTGAATCTTGAACTAACGAGTTCATTAAATGAAGTAGAAATACATCACACTCATTACCATATTCTTGTAAAAATCAAAATACTTTGGCACCTTACAACCATGTGCCCTAAATCCTTTGATCAAATTATTATAAGAAATTTTTTGTCTAAATCTTGTCGAATCGGCCTCCGCTTGGCACTTAGAGTCGTGAATTAACCAAGAGTAATTCTGCATACTACAACCAACATAGTCTGTTAATTACAACCTGCAGAAATTACTGTGGCGTGAAGTGCAGGGAGGGTAAAATGTCTGTGAGCCTTACCTTACCCTTAGTAGGTAGGCGGTTGTTCGAGAGATCACCATTACGAACAAAATAGTCTATGAATTGATTAAGAGAATTTAATTACAATCTCCTCCACAAAAACATATCAATGAATCTATAATTCAGTTCAACCAAAAAGTCTATAAATTTATTAAAAAGATAAGAGTCACATCTAACTCTACCATTCTGGGCGCCGGTTATTGAGGCAATGATGACCTTTGCCATTCGAAACCCATATAAGCTCCTTCTCTTCCTCTTTTGCTCCTTACTTTGCGTTTTTAAAAATTCTCAAATTTTTCTCGACTCACTCTTCAACTTTTTCATCTTCTTTGTGTTCGTCGGAGCTTCGCCGAAACCCACCGTATTTCTTTCTTCTTTGTTGCGTTTCTACCTTCGTTCCTGTCATGGCTGCTCACCCTTCACCCACTATGACGAGTTGCCTGTCGTGTTCTGAGGCCCGAGTAGCTCCGCCGGTGGCCGTCGCTGAGGAGGCCTTCGCAGATGAAGGGCCTTCTTTGGTGAAGAGGAAGACCAAGAAAGATGAACCCAGCGAGCCTACGGCCGCTATGATCGTGCCTTCAAAGTGGATTTTTAGTAAAGACTGCCAACCCTCGACCCACATTGAAAACCAGGCATCAAGCTGGCTGGGGATTACCAATCGGTGATTCGGATCGATGATTTGCAAGTTCGTACGTGACCACTGTAAATGGGATGATAAGGTCCGACTATATGCTCCCAAGGAGCATGAATGGATCACCTACGAGAGGATGAGTTGCTCTTATGTTTACACTTACCCTTTCACCCTAGGGTTCAAGCCTCAAATCGACGAGGTTATTATTGATTTCTGCAAGTGGTACGAGTCTGCTTGGCTCAAGTAGGCCCAATGTTTTGGAGAGTAGCCGAATGTCTAGTACCTGGCTAACGAGGCCCAATTACCTTTCATTCTCAACCACCTCATCCAACTCTATTTTCCAAAGGTCTTTTGAGGAGGGGTCTTTACTTTGTCTTGCTGAGGTAGGCCATCCTCTCCAAAACCGATGATGACGATCTCGTCTCCGGGATGAAGTGTCTGAGACTGTGATTGTTGAGGGTGACGAGGAAGAAACTCTGGCTGCCAAGCTCCCGAGTGCGAGTCACCCAACCAGTGAGACTGAGGTTATTTTTGGTGAGTTCGAATTCGAGGATCCGATGGCTTTCATGCCGACTGCTAGGCAGTCAGGGACTCACCCTGCTCCACGGAACCTCTCCATTAGGCCTTTGAATATATTTGTTCCACCATCTTCTTCTACTACTCGGTCCCGCTCGGGGACTTTCTCTCGCCTCGTCGACACTCCTCCTGTTCAGGCTCCTCCTTCTATCAGCACACACTCAATCACCTTGGAGGTCCCAGCCGAGATCAAATTCCTTTCCAAACCGGTTAGGCTTGCCAACTATCTACAAAAAATGACTGCACCCAGGGACCGAGGGAAAATGCGAAAGGTGGCGACCAAATGACTAATGAACGAGGAAATGCACGCTTCTGCCAGGGTAAGTCTAGATTTCCTTAACTTTTTTATTATTTACTTACACTTACTTTGCTTTTTTCCTTATCTGACAATTCTTTTTCTCTTTAGAGCAATGTGCTTGAGTCTGAGACCCTTCAAAGGTACCTCGAGGAAAAGGAGCAATGGAAGGTGGACCTGGACTTGGCAAAGAAACGGTGCTCAGCCCTAGAGGCGGAACTTGCTCAGGTTGGCCAAGAAAAGAAGGTGTGTAGCCGCGAAGCCGTCCAACTTCACTCCGAAC
Source organism: Przewalskia tangutica (assembly GCA_029844215.1). Taxonomy (NCBI): domain Eukaryota; kingdom Viridiplantae; phylum Streptophyta; class Magnoliopsida; order Solanales; family Solanaceae; genus Przewalskia; species Przewalskia tangutica. The sequence goes on along the minus strand of CM056718.1, from coordinate 7,123,081 downwards.
TAAATGAGCTAAAGAAGCACTGGGAACTAAACAAAATGCTTACGTGGAGAGAGTCAAAGTTGGACGAGGAGGTCCGGGCTCTTAAGGTCGAACTGGCCTCGCAGGACGAGGAACGGGTTGCTCTTGATATGGACCTGGTCAAGGATAGAGACATATCAAGCACCAGGACGAGAGCATCGTTGCTCTTCAAGCCGTTTTTCAAGCCGCAGATGATGAAAGAGAGAAGTTGGACCATCTTAAGTCCAAGATCCAATCTTTGGGTTAGATTTAAATTTTCCTTTTTGATTGAATTTTTGCTTAGTTTATCATGTTTTTTCTGATGCATTTGAATTTTACCTTTTTGGTTGAGTTTTTGTTTAGTTTATGATTTTTTTTCTTGTGGGTGTTTGGGGAAGTGTGTTTTTTGAATTTATGTGTGGATTACTTGATAGAAAGTTTTATTAAGGTGCATTGGAAAATGTTTTGCATTGGAGGATCATTTTCTTGAACTCTTTCCATGATTGGGTTGAGTTTGTATAAGGTGGAGGATAGGGTGTGATGATGATGTTTTTGGGTGTATAGTTTTGTATTTAAGATTGATAATGATATCTATTACAACAACATACCCAGTGAAATCCCACAACGTGAGGTCTGGGAGGGTAGTGTACGCAGATCTTACCTCTACCTTGATAGGTAGAGCGGCTGTTTCCGAAAGACCCTCGGCTCAAGACAGAGCATAAGCACAAGCAAAGCAAGAGAAACGGTCAGATCCGGACAAGAAATTTAAAGCAGTATACAAATCATAGATATTGATAATGATATCTATGAGGTGGTTAAAACAAGTGGTATATAGTAAGGGAATTTGTGGCAATATGTAATTGGGAAAGCATTTGAAAAAATAATTTCTTGTCGAAAAGTTAATCCATAAGGAAGGAAGCAGAACTAGTTTGTTACCAAGAAAAATATAGCTAAAGCGATATCTTTACATCCTTATAAGTATATCGCCTCCATTACACTTTGTTGATAACTTGATATGCCCATTAAGTTATTCTAAGAATGTCATTATTAGTTATCTATCGTGTCCCCTAAAAAGTTTTTCCTTTTGAAGAATTGAATGTGGAGAACACTGCCCTGGAACTGAAGCGGAAGGATGAAGTCATTGCTGGCAAGGAGGATGTGATAAAAGAGAAATCAGAGAAAATTGCTTCATTGCTAGCCCAGATAGCTTCTCTCCAAGTGAGTCAAGTAACTTCTCATACTAGTGCTGACTCAAATGTCTGAATAATGTTTCTAACACATTCTCAAAGTTTTGATGATTTGTTCTCCAAGAAAAAAGGTACATTGGATGCTGAGGAGCAAGTTAAAAAAACTCATGCCAGAGTTGCTGAAGTAGAAAATCAAGTCGAGACACTAAAAAGGGAAGTTGATATGAAGAATAAGGAGAAAAAAGAGTTGGGAACCCAGATAAATGAAGCAGAGAAGAAAGTAATTGAATTAGATTCAAAAGTTGAGAAGGTAAGTTTCTCATGTGTTTACGTTTCCACAAAATATGAACTGCTGTATAATGTTTCTACTATTATGAAGATGCCATTCCACATTCTTTTGGGTTTATGCAGCTTCAAAAGACCGTTGACGAGTAGAAGGTCAGCAACCCGTAGTTGGTTTCCACCAGTCAAGCGCCAGCTTCATCTTCTTCCAGGTCCATTCTCCTGTCATGACATATTCAGCTTCTTTCCTTGATGGAAGTTCAAAGAGGAAGCGGTTGTCATTCATGGCTTAGACATTTCCACCGAAAACAGCTTTCCAGGTGCTGTGTGTCCATCTTCTTACATCATTTAGAGTGGCTATCTCTTGTGATGAGTTCTGAAAATTCCCAACTATGCATCTATTCAGTAAATCTTTTTCAGAAACCGAAGTTCCCCTTGAGATTTTTATGTTATCCTTTGTGGTCCGTACTTGTGCCTTTTTCCCGGACACTGTCACCTATCTGTAGCTACTGAAGGCCTCTTTGAATGATTTACCCGACTGTTTCGTTGTAGATTCATGCGGCTTCTACATTTGGTTATGGTTCATATGTAAACTTTGCAATCTTATGAGCTATATTCCCCCATCCTCCTTTGTATGTAGTCTCGGTGTAATGATGACAAATTTGTTCTGTCCTTGTAATGCTATGAAGCTGATGTATCTTCCACTTTCATTGTATTTGAGAGTGTAGAAAAAATCTGAGAAATGGACCTTCAAATTCCATCTTCTAACCACCTTTCCCTGCTCTTTTGAGGCTTCAATAAATACTGCTACTAACCACTTTAATGCGAACTTGAACTCTTTTCATTAAATTATTGTTGTGTTCAACCCATCCGTACCATGTTTCTGCACCAGATTTGCATTTAGTAATATCGTAAGACTCAAAACCGGCATTGTAAAATATACTATTTTCCCCTAATGAAGAAGATCCGACCATAATAGCAGGAAAACCCCCCTAAAAGGAAACTAAACTGAAACTAGACTAGACACTCACTGGCCTCGAAAGTCGTGCCTGCAAGCATTGTTGAAGAGACTTTAAGAATTTTAAACATGAACTCTAATTAATGTTGTTCAAGACTTTCAAGAAATCTTAGCCTAAAACAAGCACGAGAAAAAAATTAGTAGAAACAAAAGAGAGACATTGGTCAGAAGGTGAAATCCTAGATTCAAGAATAGAAGAGTAGCATTCTTGAATGCTACCTTGTTGTGGTTTAGTTCAATCACGGAAATGTGTTGTCATTATTTTTCCCTCGGCTCGAAGAGGAGACTCCAGCTATCTTCGAAAAGCGTATTTACGTGCTAAGTATGAAATGATTATTCTTGTTGTTATAACAATTTCACAGATGAAATGATATTATATCCACTTCCAACAATTTGAAGTTACATTCTGTTAAAAAAACTTGAAGATTTACTATCTTGGTTCTACCACCTTAAACTAGAGGGAGGGGGTTACAGAACAAGTTACCAACCACATACAAGAAACTAACCTCCATCTAGCACCCATAGATGTGACCTAGTGTCAATAAAGTGGGTTGAGAACCCTTAGATGTCGGGTTCAAATCCTAATGGAGGCAAAAAGACTAGGTGGTTTCTTCTCATTTGTCTAAGTCTTGATGGACAACTCAGAAACCTATAGAGCTATTAGGCACATGTGTTGGTGGGAGGTAGCAGATACTCAATAAAATTAGTCGAGTTGCGCTCAAGCTGGTCCGGACACCACGGTTATAAAAAAATGAAACTAATCTCCATCTACAAATTGCTGTTATGCAATCATAATATCAAACTTTGCACCGGGTCCGGTCCTTCCCCGGACCCACACATAACGAGAGCCCTTTTAATATCAAACTTTGACGATTATAAAATTTTATCCTTGCAAGCATTTATTTCCTTTTGCGCAGACCCACTGGTGGGATTACACTAGGTATGTTGTTGTTGCAGCAAACATTTTCCTTTTATATTGAAATATTTGCTTAAATAAAAACCTCAACTTGGAATGAAAGAGTTTATAATCCAGTTGAAAACCTAGCTCCAGCTTAGATAATTCATTCAAGTAGTAATGATCAAATCATATCAATCAATAGCCAAGAGAACAAAAATTAAAGAGAAAAAAAACATACAATTTAGAAATGAACAATGTCGCCCACAAATCTTGATATGCATTAAAATTTCAGAAAAGGGATTAATTTTTTTCTAACCGTTGCTCTTGCTTGTTTTACTCTTGCTTTTGTTTTGCTTGACTTGTGCTTATGATTATGGTTTATCTTGAATCGAGGGTCAACAACAGCTCTCGGTAGAGATAAGGTATGCTAAACTCTAACATGACCAGACCCCACCTTATGAGATTTTATGGGTATGTTATTGTTATTTTAGTTGTAATTGAAGACTCAGTTCGAAGTAAATTGCAGAACATACCTTGAGGTTTATTGAAATCGAGTAAGAGAATTGATGTCACACAAAATTGTTTCTAGTCTCAACTTCGTAACAAAACCAAATTTATTTTAAAATATTTGATATTTTAGAAGGAAAAAAGAACGAGAGTATAGAAAGTGTTAAGAAGACATAAAATTTCAGTGGTATCATAATTCTCGTTAGAAAGTGTTCTAATTACAGTTTGTATAGAACTCTTCCAAGATAAGATGTAATTGAAGTTACACTAGATATGATTTATCCATATATATCATCTACTTTGCCGGAGATAACTTATAACGAATGAGTTTAAATACTATACAAGAGTTTATAATTTTAGCGAAATAGAAGAATTTTTACATTATCAAGTATCTATATATATCATCTACTTTGCCATTGATATGTTGAGGTGCAGAGACAATTGTAAAAACTAAAACTTCCTATTTGATTATAGTAAAATCTGCAGCGTCAAAATGGACGTAACTTTCGTATTGAGGGTGAATCAATATAAATTTATGTGTGTTATTTGTTCTTCACTTATTTACTGTTTTTTTATTAGGTAGGATTTGAGACTTAAATCCTAACACGTCAGAGCTAACTTATAACTAATGAGTTTAAATATTATGCAAGAGTTTATACTTTTAGCGAAATAGAACTTTTACATTGTTACCTAAAAGATAATTATATCTAACTGTCGATAATAATTAAGTGAAACTATTATATGCGATAAATGTACAACTTGTGATCTACATAATGGATGTACGGGAATAGTTAACAACTATTACTATGCTACAAAAGGATAAACTATAATGATTTACAATACAACAGACTTGTAGCCAACAAGAGTTGTGACTACAGTAAACTTGTGAGTTCTTGATCTTTTGTCTTGTATCAATCTTGGATCTGTCATCCTGGATATTCGTTCCAATTGCAACAAGCTCCTTGATCTTGATAACCTGAAATCAAAACACATTAAATTTCTACTTGTTACAATTGTGCTGAGTTGAGTGTTAACACTCTGTCCTTAAGACATTATTGCCCCGTATATATCCATTTACGGTGATGGACAATTGTCTCCCAAAAAAAGCATCAAACAAATGAGCAAAGAAAACTCAAGTATTTCTAAAGAAGAACATTTGAGAGTGTGAAAGTATGCTATCTGAACTAAACAAGAGTGAGGTGTTTTTGTACAATTGAGACAATGACCTCAATTTATAGTGTGTGTAAGATGACCTCTCATCTAGCCAAATAATGTCAATCAATGGTCATATAATGGCACTTATTGAGAGATGTTATTTAGCCAAATAATGGCTAATTCAAGTGGCAAGTAATGGAGGATCAATGCTCCAAAACAAGCCCAAAAGTCAGAAATTTCCCATCTTCCGTCGACCATTCTGCCTCCAAAGCTTCGCGGTGTCGCAGCTCCAGTGACCAACTGACACCAATTGTTCGAGTCATAATAATGGGTTAAACTTAATTCCACATTAGTAAATTTCCAACAATCCCTTCTTGAAAGAGATTTTGGCGCACCCACATAGTGTTTTTCTAGCAATCTTTCGGCGGATCGATATTGCATCTGGATAGTTAGCCGTGGCTTTGAACCTTCCATAGTAGAATACCATCGGACTTACTTACTGCGCGGTGAACGTGATTGTTACACCCCGTAGTTCAGGTCATGCTTTGAGAACATACGAAAGGAATTGAGACTTAAATTTTAGAATGATGGGTTGACGGAATGTTTCGGACGGGTTGTTAGTCAACTTTGAGGCGGTTTATGTCCCGTTACATTGAGAGTCCCTAGGTGTTTCAAAGGCCTAGTACGTAGTTCGTTGAGTCTAGTTTCCAACGCAACCAACCGTTCGTCGATAGGACATCAGAGTAGAAAGTTATGGGAGTTACAAGTTCAGTCTTGTGATCGGCGAAAAGCAACATCGGTCGAGGGGCCACAGCGTCGGATCTGTGTGGCCGGATAATCTGGAAAATCGCTGAAGTTGCAGCGCATGGCTGAAAGTCTTAGAAGGTTGCAGAGGTTTTGTGCATGGCCACGAGGCGGGTTTCTGCGAATCTGGGGAAAAATCAGAACTGTTTTTTTTAAAAAAAAGCCATGGGAGGGTGACAAGTGCCCCCCCTCCCCCATCTGATTTGTGCATGTCCTATTTATTTGCCAAGTCTTGAAGACTTGGTCATTCTTGAAAAACCTTCCTCTCTCTAAAAATCTCTTCCTTCTCTCTAAAATTCCTCTCCCTTCTCTCTAGAAATTCAAGAAGAAACCAAAGCCTAGAGAAATTTCAGAAAAGGTGGCAAGAAGGAAACATGTTGACAAGCTTGTAGGAGGTTTGTGGAGGTGATTGTGGAAAGAAGACAAGTAAAATTTGTTGGACTAATTTGGGTAAGCTCTAAGGTAACAATCCTTTCTCTTTTGCTAGTAAATTGTGTTGCATGTGTGGAAGAAGGGACTTGTAGTTGTCAATATTGCCTTTAGATATATTGCATGTAGAATTTGGATTATAAATGAATTGGATAAGAATTTATGTTGTTATACCTCAAAGTTGCCGAATTGGACCTTGTAGTTTGTACTAGTTTGATATCAATTGTGGGGCGGAATTTTACACGTCTAGTAGACGTGTAATCCCCTATTTGTTAACTACATTGTTGAAGCCTTAAAGGTGGTGTGTTTGGCTATTGAATTCGACCTTGAAAAAGGTGGCAAAATATGTAGAAACAAAGGAAGTGTTGTCCAATTTTCCGTAAAAGAAGGGACTTTTCAATTAGAATGTTCTACGTTGAAGCTAGAAGCTAATGAACATATTATGGTCACTATAGGTTGATATACTACGTGCGGTATATTGGACTCACGAGTGGTTTGGACCAAAGAGGTATGTGGAACTTTCCTATCTCTTGAGCATGAGTAGTTGCACTTATATAGTACGGTAGACGTACAAGACTTTGATGTCCCTCACTTGCTTTAAGAATGGCCAAGCTTGGTGAGTAAGGGGATTAACTCACTTCTTTAAAAAAGTATTAAGAATATCGTAAGTTTTCAAAGTTAAGGGACTTGAAGTGTTTTAAGTATATGATACTTGTTTCGTTTTAAAAGTATAGGTCCCTTGGATATAGGGAAATGCATTTGACTAACATATAAAGTTGATATAACGACTTTATGGGAAGTGGTTAGCTTTATGGAAGGTTAATAAAGAAAGATTTACTCTAAGTAAAATAAGTACGGATAAATGATTTGAATTTGTGAAAGACAAATTGATTTTAAGGCATTAATTGCCTAAGTTTTAAAAGAAATGAAGTCACTTGATTTAGAAGTCTATTATATTTCTAAAAGGAAATGTGACTTTTCTTGAAAAGTAGTCGCGACTTGATACTACGGTTATTAGTATCTTGGAAGTTTTATATAAAAAAGAGTCATTTCTTAAAAGGTTAGAGGTACGTGGTACTTGGGTTGAATTCCCAGATTTTCTCTTAAATGACATGTTAGTGCCTTAAGTAAACTAAAATGAGAGGATATATTAATAATGCTCATAAGAAGTTAGGGGATTTTCTTAACTTGCTTATGTTATGATAAGCCGGTAGCGCTTATGTTATGTATGATAGCTGGTTGTGCTAGGTTACGTATTATTATTATTATTACGGGGTAGACCCCGGGTTACTACTTATGTCATGGATTTGCTATCCATGATGCGAGTGCGGCGCTTGTACTCATGCGGGCCCACCGGATCCATGCGGGTGAAATAGTCCCATGCGGGTGAAATAGTCCCATGCGAGGCGGATGACCTCATGCGGGTCCACATGACCTATGCGGGTGAAATAGTCCCAGGAGTAGGATTGCTTAATGATACTACGGGCGATGGACTCTGTTTTGATCATGAGCCTCCTATTTTTATGCAGTAAAGTTTATACTTGTTACTCGCATTGTTAGTAAGGCACAGTGCAATGTAATTTGATTTCCATCCATGACTCCAGCTTATTTTAGACTTATGATATTATTACAGTATTTTCCAGTTTTACATACTTGGTACATATTGTATCACGACCCCTTCCTGGCCGCTGCGTCAAATGCCGAGTAGGTGTAGCGGTGGTGGATCCTCATTCTTAGGATCTTTGATCAGGTGTTAGAAGCTCCATTTCTCCGGAGGCTTGACTTTTGGTACGGTTCTCCCTGATGTTGTAGATATTATGTACATTCAGGGGTATGACGGGGCCCTGTCCCGTCATAGTTGTTACAAACTCTTAGAGGTCTGTAGTCCTGTTATAAATTGGGTTGTTAAGGAGGTAACTGTTCATTTTTTGCTATAGTTATATTTACGGAAAGGTATCCATTTTGGGTTAGCCTGTTTCATATTTTATATTGTTCTTGTTTATGAGTTTACTTCCGTTGGTTTTCTCTGATGTTGTATCACAAGGGTGTCCGGGGTAAGGCACCAGTCACGGGTCCGAGGTCGGGTCGTGACAAAAGTGGTATCAGAGCAGTTAATCCTCGGAAAGGGTCTACAAGCCGTATCTAGTAGAGTCTTGATTATCGATGCGTTGTGCACCACATCTATAATCAGGAGGCTACATGATATTTAGGATTGATTTCCATTCTTTCACTCTAAGATCATGCAATAAAGCTGTGTTATAGGTTGAACTCCCTCTGACATATTTTTATGTATCAGTTATGCCTCCACGCAAGGCAACCGCGGCCGAAAGGGCAAAGCGGTGAGCCGCTAGTAGGACGCAGAGGTTACGAGGCACAGCCCGATCTTTACCGGTGATGTTTCGGACGGCGAGTTCCACGACGTCGCCAACCCCAGCAGGGTTCGGAGCAGCAGCAACGGCTACTGATACCGCGGTACATGAGCCTCGGTTACGGCACAGAGCAGGATATGGGCTACGCGAGATGGCCCGATTATTAGCGAGATCGTGGCAAGCGGGGAGAGACAGACGGAGACATCGGTTCGGTTGTACCGTAGTTCACCCCGCATCGATAGCTTGAGACTTCGGGACTTTTTGAGTTGCGCACCACTGAGTTCTATGGTCGAGGCACGAGGATGATCCTCGGAGTTTATCCGACGATTCTGACGGATCGTGAGTGATCAAGGCCTCGAGGCAGTCGGTAGTATTGGGTTCACATCGGCCGCGTGATCTGCGGTTGGTAGTTTGATTCACGGAAGCGTCGGGAGCATGCGCTTCCAGCTGTTTGGGACGAGTTCTCAGAGGCGTTTCTTAGCCATTTCTTGCCCCCGCAGATGAGGAGAGCTCGGGCCGATAGATTTCTGACGTTGAGACAGAGTGGGCGGACGGTCCGGGAGTACAATGTAGAGTTTAACTCGTTGGCTCGGTATGTACCCGCTTTAGTGGCAGACATGGAGGACAGAGTGCACCGCTATGTCACAGGGCTCGATGATTACTTAGCAGAGAGTTGCACGGGAGTAGCTCTTCAGCCGGGCATGGACATTGCCCGCATGCAGGCTTATGCACTTGGGTGTGAGGAACGTAGGGGCCGATAGATTGATAGATATCAGTACAAGAGGCCGTGACAGCAGGTCCTCGGTAGTTTTCGAGGTAGACAACCTCAAGGCAGACCGATTTACCTCGGTCGGTTGAGCGCTCATTCACCGTCTTCCGGACGTCCAGGGTATTCAGGGGCAGGACAGGGCTCCAGGGATTCGGGTTCCCAGAGGAACCAGAGTTCCAGTCAGACGAGGCCACCCATGCCTCGGTGTGGTCGATGTGGTGATTACCATCACGTGAGTGTCGTGTTCCTCCAGAGCTTGTTACTCTTGTGGCAGCAGGCCATTTGAAGAGAGATTGTCCCAGGCGGCGGGAGTGCTATGGTTCACCGGTAAGCGGTCGATTCTTTGGATCTTCGTCTTCGGTGGTCATGCGCCCCGGAAGGCAGGGTGTTCACGGACCAGCAGGCCACGTCAGGGGTCGTGGTGGGGGTCCCAGTTCCAGCGGTCCTCAGAACCGCATTTATGCTATGTCCAGCCGTCAGGACCAGGAGGCGTCACCAGATGTCGTCACAGGTACATTATTGGTTTCATGTTGTGATGTATATGCTTTGATAGATCCAGGTTCTACCTTGTCCTATATATCTCCTCATATTGCTGGTAGAATAGGGATAGAGCCCGAGTCCATAAAACCTTTTGAGGTGGCTACGCCAGTAGGTGATTTGGTGGTAGCTGAGCGAGTATATAAGGCTTGCCCAGTGACTATTTACAGTCGTCAGACCCTAGCCGACTTGATAGAGTTGGATATGACGGACTTTGATGTGATTATGGGTATGGATTGGCTAGCGTCTTGCTATGCCAATGTGGACTGTAGAGAGAGATTGGTACGGTTCCAGTTTCCTGGGGAGCCGGTTATCGAGTGGAAGGGGAATACTGCGTCGCCGAGGGGTAGGTTTATTTCTTACCTCAAGGCTAGGAAGATGATGTGGAAGGGATATATTTACCATATGGTTCGGGTATTCGATACGGAGGCCGAAATACCAGACCTTCAGTCAGTTTCGGTTGTTAGAGAGTTTCTAGACGTATTCCCAGACGATCTTCCGGGTATCCCTCCTGAGAGGGAGATTGAGTTTTGCATTGATATGTCGCCAAACACTCGGCCTATATCTATTCCACCATACAGGATGGCACCTGCTGAGTTGAGGGAATTGAAAGACCAGCTGGAAGATTTGCTGGAAAAAGGCTTCATCAGGCCTAGTGTTTCTCCCTGGGGAGCGTCGGTTTTATTTGTAAAGAAGAAGGATGGGACGCTGCGTATGTGTGTTGATTACAGGCAGCTGAATAAGGTAACTATCAAGAACAGATACCCCCTCCCCAGGATTGATGATTTGTTTGACCAGTTGCAGGGGGCGAGGTGTTTTTCCAAGATAGACCTGCGGTCTGGTTATCATCAGGTGCGAGTTAGAGAGACATATATCCCAAAGGCGCATTCGGGACCGGTATGGGCACTATGAGTTCGAGGTGATGTCTTTCGGGTTGACCAATGCCCAGAAGATTTATGGATTTGATGAACCGTGTTCAAGCCATTCTTGGTTATGTTCGTTATAGTATTCATTGATGATATCCTGGTTTATTCGCGCACGAGCGAGCGTGACGCAGATCATTTGAGGCGATCGGAGTCCTCGGGACCGATTGTATGCCAAGTTCTCGAAACGCGAGTTTTGGTTGGCTTGATGGCTTTCTTAGGGCATGTTATCGGGTAGATGGTATTCGGGTTGATACAAAGAAAGATCGAGGCAAGACTTGGCCTAGACCCACTACACCAACGGAGGTGCGTAGCTTTTTGGGTCTTGCGGGTTATTATCGGAGATTTGTGGAGAAGTTTGCTTCCATTTCAGTACCTTTGACTAGGCTGACGCAGAAAGCAGCTATGTTCCGGTGGACGGATGCTTGTGAGCAGAGCTTCCAGTTACTAAAGGAGAAATTGACGACCGCCCCAGTTCTTACTCTTCCAGAGGGCTTAGATGGATATGTGGTTTATTGTGATGCGTCGGGTGTCGGGCTCGAGTGCGTGCTGATGCAGAACGGTAAAGTTATAGCTTACGCATCTCGACAGCTCAGGAAGCATGAGAAGAACTATCCCACACATGACTTAGAGTTGGCAGCAGTGATTCATGCCTTGAAGATCTGGAGACATTATTTATATGAAGTTCATGTGGATATTTACACAGACCACAAGAGTCTCGGTATATCTTGACGGAGGAGTGAACTTGCGGCAGAGACGGTGGTTAGAGCTACTTAAGGATTATGATGTCGATATCCTATACCACCCAGGGAAGGCCAATGTAGTTGCAGATGCCCTTAGTCGCAGATCGATGGGTAGTCGGTCAGGTGTGCAGCCAGAGAAAAGGGGCATGGTCCGCAAGTTACATCAGCTAGCGAACTTTGGGGTTCGTTTGGTTGATTCTGATAGCAACGGGGTTCGGGTTCGAGAGGTTGCCGAGTCTTCCATCGTCGAGGAGGTGAAGAGGCGACAATTTGAGGATCCGATTATGGTACGATATCGAGATACGACTCTTCGAGAGGAGAAGAGTCTATTCGGTAAAGACCACGATGGGGTGCTAAGATTTGAAGCGAGTTATGTGTACCGATGTAGCAGACTTCGTCGCCAGTTTAGGGAAGCACGATTCGTTACTCTATTCATCCGGGGTCGACTAAGATGTACCATGACCTCAGGTGTATATATTGGTGGGATGGCCTAAAGAGAGACGTTGCGGAGTTTGTGGCGCGGTGTCCGAATTGTCAGCAGGTGAAGGTAGAGCACCAGAAGCCTGGTGGGTTGTTGCAGATGATAGAGATCCCGACATGGAAGTGAGAGGTGATCAATATGGACTTTATTACAGGGTTACCTCACACTCAGAGGAAACATGATTCCATCTGGGTTATTATCGACAGGCTGACGAAATCAACCCATTTTCTTCCAGTCAGGATGACTTTTTCGGCCGAGGATTATGCTAGATTATATATCCGAGAGATCGTGAGACTGCACAGAGTTCCTATATCGATTATTTCAGACAGAGGAGCCCAATTCACGGCTAACCTCTGGAGGTCTTTCCAGGAGGGATTAGGGACACAGGTGAGTCTCAGTACTGCGTTCCATCCTCAGACCGACGGACAGGCCGAGCGTACTATCCAGACACTTGAGGATATGCTACGGGCCTGTGTTATTGATTTCAGGGGTAGCTGGGAGGATCATTTACCTCTTGTGGAGTTTGCATATAACAACAACTACCATTCTAGTATCCAGATGGCGCCTTATGAGGCCTTGTACGGGAGGAAGTGCAGGTCACCGATAGGTTGGTTTGAGGTGGGAGAAGTTCAGTTAGTCGGGCCAGACTTGATTCAGCAGGAAGTGGATAAGGTGAAGCTTATCCAAGAGCGGTTATTGTCAGCTCAGAGACGACAGAAGTCGTATGCAGATCATCGGCGTCGACACTTGGAGTTTGAGGTGGATGATTGGGTCTTCCTGAAGGTATCACCCATGAAGGGCGTGATGAGATTTGGGAAGAAGGGGAAACTTAGCCCAAGGTACATTGGGCCTTACCAGATTGTCTGTAGGGTAGGCAATGTGGCCTATGAGTTGGATCTGCCGTCCGATCTGGAGGCAGTACATCCAGTTTTTCATGTGTCTATGTTGCGAAAGTGTATTGGAGATCCATCTAGAGTGCACCCGATTTGTGATTTCCAGGTGACATAAGGGTTATCATATGAGGAGAGTCCAATAACGATACTCGATCGTCAGGTTAGGCGACTACGGACAAAGGATGTGGCTTCCGTCAAGGTCTTATGGCGGAACGAGAACAGGGAAGAAATGACATGGGAAACAGAAGAGGACATGAGGAAGAAGTATCCCCACTTGTTCCCTACACCTCCAGGTAACCCACTTTCCTGATTGTTAGTTTTTAAATTTAGCAATTATGCTTAAGTATTGTTGTGACCATGTGGAGCGTCCTTCTTTGCAAGAAGAATAGTTAAGAGGGTCTATGTCGATATTGTGATTTGAGTAAGCCTAGAAGGAACATTCGGGATGAATGTTTCTAAGGAGGGTGAATGTTACACCCCGTAGTTCAGGTCATGCTTTTGAGAACATACGAAAGGAATTGAGACTTAAATTTTAGAATGATGGGTTGACGAAATGTTTCGGACGGGTTGTTAGTCAACTTTTAGGTGGTTTATGTCCCGTTACATTGAGAGTCCCTAGGTGTTTCAAAGGCCTAGTACGTAGTTCGTTGAGTCTAGTTTCCAACGCAACCAACCGTTCGTCGATAGGACATCGGAGTAGAAAGTTATGGGAGTTACACGTTCAGTGCGTAGTCGAGCATAAAAGCAACATCGGTCAGGCCAGGCCGCCGCTGGATAACTGAAAATCGCTGAAGTTGCAGGCCACGCGCAGAGCGTACGCGCGGAAGTGCCGAGAGGTTGCAGAGGTTTCAGCGCCGCGGCGCCGGCTGCAGGGCCGCGACGCCGAGGCGGGTTTCTGCGAATCTGGGGAGGGTGACAAGTGTCCCCCCCACCCCGTATGATTTGTGCATGTCCTATTTATTGGCCAAGTCTTGAAGACTTGGTCATTCTTGAAAAACCTTCCTCTCTCTAAAAATCTCTTCCTTCTCTCTAAAATTCCTCTCCCTTCTCTCTAGAAATTCAAGAAGAAACCAAAGCCTAGAGAAATTTCAGAAAAGATGGCAAGAAGGAAACATGTTGACAAGCTTGTAGGAGGTTTGTGGAGGTGATTGTGGAAAGAAGACAAGTAAAATTTGTTGGACTAATTTGGGTAAGCTCTAAGGTAACAATCCTTTCTCTTTTGCTAGTAAATTGTGTTGCATGTGTGGAAGAAGGGACTTGTAGTTGTCAATATTGCCTTTAGATATATTGCATGTAGAATTTGGATTATAAAGGAATTGGATAAGAATTTATGTTGTTATACCTCAAAGTTGCCGAATTGGACCTTGTAGTTTGTACTAGTTTGATATCAATTGTGGGGCGGAATTTTACACGTCTAGTAGGCGTGTAATCCCCTATTTGTTAACTACATTGTTGAAGCCTTAAAGGTGGCGTGTTTGGTTATTGAATTCGGCCTTGAAAAAAGTGGCAAAGTATGTAGAAACAAAGAAAGTGCTATCCAACTTTCCGTAAAAGAATGGACTTTTCAATTAGAATGTTCTACGTTGAAGCTAGAAGCTAATGAACGTATTATGGTCATTATAGGTTGACATACTACGTGCGATATATTGGACTCACGAGTGGTTTGGACCAAAGAGGTATGTGGAACTTTCCTATCTCTTGAGCATGAGTAGTTGCACTTATATAGTACGGTAGACGTACAAGACTTTGATGTCCCTCACTTGCTTTAAGAATGGTCAAGCTTGGTGAGTAAGGGGATTAACTCACTTCTTTAAAAAAGTATTAAGGATGTCTTAAGTTTTCAAAGTTAAGGGACTTGAAGTGTTTTAAGTATATGATACTTGTTTCTTTTTTAAAGTATAAGTCCCTTGGATATAGGGAAATGCATTTGACTAACGTATAAAGTTGATATAACGACTTTATGGGAAGTGGTTATATTAGCTTTATTGAAGGTTAATAAAGAAAGATTTACTCTAAGTAAAATAAGTACGGATAAATGATTTGAATTTGTGAAAGACAAATTGATTTTAAGGCATTAATTGCCTAAGGTTTTAAAAGAAATGAAGTCACTTGATTTAGAAGCCTATTATATTTCTAAAAGGAAATGTGACTTGTCTTGAAAAGTAGTCGTGACTTGATACTACGGTTATTAGTAACTTGGAAGTTTTATATAAAAAAGAGTTTCCCCAAACCTAACCTTAACCGGTGAGGATCATTAAAGGTTTTGGAAACTTAACCTCTACCTACCATGTATTAGTTTTTTTTCTCCAGATTTACTCTTATATATAAAAGATAATTTAGACACTTACTCAAATCATTAAGGCTTCGTCATTATTTAGGAGTGTGCAAAAAGTATAGCAAATAAATAATATGAATCAGGAGAATTAACTCTTTAATCGAGAGTTTTATTGCAGAGTTTTAAGAAGATATACAATTTCATTGGTATCAGAATTCTCGTTAGAAAGTGACAAAGTGTTCTAATTATAGGTTGTATAGAACTCTACCAAGATTGTTATTCTATCATACCAATCAATAATATGTTGTACGAATTGTTATTAATTGCAAGGAAATAGGTGATAAGATGTAATTGAAGTTACACGAGATATGATTTATCCATATATATCCTCTACTTTACCGGAGCTAATTTATAACGAATGAGTTTAAATACTATATAAGAGTTTATACTTCGAAATAGAACTTTTACATTATCAAGTATCCATATATTGAGAGTATATGTATGTAATAGAAACAATCAATATTAGGACAAATGTACTTTATACACATTCATATTTATATTAATGGAGATTAATATTATGGCACTTGCATTTGTTGAATTATTAGTTGATTGTTTATAATATTCTATAAATGCATCCCTAGAGGTTACGTGGTTATTAATAATGTGAGAGATTAATATTATAGCGTAAACTCTTAAACTGCCTCGACTAATGATCATCGAGAATGAGATATCGATGATATATGATACGTCGACATGTGGTCTGCATCATATCCTTAGGGATATAGTATGTCTCACATGCTACGAGTTATGGCAACTCGTGATGGACACGTGGATATTTGTTGAAGTATTGGTATACTCTGTTGATGCACTATTTGTTATATATGTCTAAAGTGTCATTAGTGTGTGGGAGATCGAAGTCCTTAGACTTGAGGTCGATACCATCTTGTTTACGGAGTAATGTACTTTGATCCCGTCCTAAGCTCAAATGTCTTATAGGTTGAGACGCGGCTTGTTTTGGGTACATTGCGAAGTGGATTAAAGTTGGTAGTTGAGCCAAGATTAGGATTCATTCCTCGAATGTATCTTCGAGAGTCCACTCCGATTCTTATATGGTATTAGGTTGACTAAGTCGTTGGGCAACGCAGTAGACACATATTTGATATGGTCTTGTTGTCAGCTAATATAGATGAGATATAATGATCAAGCTATTTGGATAGACACTTGGCAGATCCTAGGCTTGATCGAGTGTGTCGTGAATGAAAGGATTTTATCTACCCACATAGATGTTCAGTTCACAGGTTTCGTGTAACTATACTTCACATATTGAGTTCGTCTTCCGGCACCGTCTAGGAGTTTCGTGTAGAACCTAATGTTATTAGTGTCGATATGTGAAGGCTTGTAGGGTAACACTAAGTCAATTGTTCAGTCGATTCAAGAATGTAATCAGAGAGAGAATATACATGTTCGATTTATAATCGACGAAAAACCCTAATAAAGAATTAGCTCCTAGACATTGTCATGCTAAGAA
Organism: Przewalskia tangutica; assembly: GCA_029844215.1. NCBI lineage: Eukaryota > Viridiplantae > Streptophyta > Magnoliopsida > Solanales > Solanaceae > Przewalskia > Przewalskia tangutica. The sequence goes on along the minus strand of CM056718.1, from coordinate 7,106,286 downwards.
CTAATACAAAATCCAACATAAACGGAAATAAAAATAAGGGAAAGAAAAGAACTTGAACAATTCGAAGTCTCCAATTGTGTCTTGCCTCATTTTCTCCTCTCCAAAGTATGAACTGAAATATGACTGGGTTTAGGGTATTTATATCTGAGAAAAACCTTGCTTCGGACCCTTTTACCCTTACTGAAATTCGGCCCAGAAACCTAAAATATTCGCGTCGGCACCGCGGTGCTGCTGCCAAGCACCGTGGCCCCAATTCAGCCGAAAACAACTGGTAGTCACTGAAATTCCTGTGCCGCGGTGCTTCACTCCAAGAGTCGCGGTCCTTCCGCCTGGGCGTCGCGTCTCTAACTCCGAGCAACTTCTGCAAATTAGCCTTGTAGACCCCGTGCGGTTGACAGTGTAATTTTTGTTTAAATTGCTTCCCGAGATTCTCAAGGCTTCTTTGATTGATTGCTTGGGCCTTAATTGTGCAATTTCACCCTCAAACTCAGCTCATTTCACCCTCAATTCGGTATTTCCTCCTTTAGGACCGCTGTGACTCAAAAGAAAGAACAATAACCTAATACTATACTAAACACAAACGAAAAAAGGAAAATACTTAACTAAAAGGGACTCAAAAGAGTGTATAAAATACACTCAACAAACACCCCCAAACTTATACTTTACTCGCCCTCGAGTAAAACACTAAACAAAAATAAAAACAAAAACACATTCAAATAAAAGACTCAATGAAGTGGATCAAGTAGCTATAACAATGCTTCATCAAAATCATGAATGAAAACTGAGATAATCTGTTAGAACATACATAGCATGAATATTTAGCAATCTAGAATTTCAAGTTAGATATTTCGCAAATTCAATTATGTCATGATCACTGGGAATACAAACACCTAACCTATGCATGTCAATTTCATTTCATCTTTTCCAAAATTTTATAGACCTGTTTACTTGCTATTCTCCACTAATCATAGACATACACCTTAGAGATCATCAGGACTTTCAAGGGCTTAGGCAGGGGTAGGTAAAAGTAGGCATTTAGGCTCAAATTACGTACCATAAGCATTTTTCATTCAACTCATTTTTCCTTCTTTTTGATTTTCTTTTTAATCTCATACCTATTTTCCCCCTCTTTTCTTTTGAGAGAATGAGATATATTATAAATAATAAGCACCCCCAAACTTAGACTTTTGCATATTTTTCATTGAGTGCATCAACTTTTTCATCTCTTTTTATTCCCTTTTTTCAACACTTCTTATTCCAATATTTTTCCATTATTACTTATAGCACAACAGAAGAATATAGGGTGTCAAACAAAGATATTATTTAGACTCAAAGGAGTTGACTAGTGATACAATTTTTGTCAGGATAGGTAATGAACGATCAGAAGGGCTATCAAAGAATGTCTGAATCATTTCCCTAAACATGTATATCTTAACTATTTCGCCTCAAATAACAAGCAAACAGATTTTCTAGACATTTTCAACATTTCTTTTCATAATTGACACACAAAGGCTAAGCACAAACATCCCAAATAATCAGATGTCATGAATTTTTGACATATCTAACTTAAGCACACAGATTTCTGCTTTCAATTCCATTACATTATCCCACTTTTATCCACTCAATATCTTTAGCAACTACAACATACATGATCCATAAAAAAATTATGATTCACAAACATATAAAACAAACAAAATGACAAACAAAAAGACTCAAAAACAAAACAATAAAATAAAATAAGATCCCCCCAAACTTAATCGACACATTGTCCCTAATGTGTTAAGACTAAAATTAAAAGGACAACTTACGGAGCCAAAAACAGCGGTCTTAACGGAGGTATGGGAAGAAGGAAAAATTACTGTGCACACTGCCCGTGAGGGGCCGCGGTCTTTGCTCCATGCACTGCGACGCTAATTCCTCTGACAAATTCGGTGTCCTCGGTTTTACGCATTGTTAACCGCCGCCGCCGGAGTGAGTCCCTGCCTTTATCTGTCATCCAAAAATATAAAACAAGAAACCAAGACCGTGAGACTGTTCAAGACAAAATAAAACAACTAAAACAAAAATTGAAATAACATAATTAAAAACATTAGGTTGCCTCCCAAGTAGCGTTGTCTTTAACGTCTTTTAGCCGGACGCAATTTTCTTACTCAATCAAGGGGGTAGATTATTCCCTCCGCATATCCATTTCAAAACCATTCTCTTTCTCCTTCTCCTTTTCTTTTTCGCAGGGCTGAGTTCAGAAGTCTTACCATCAAGTTCTTCATGCTGCTTTAATGTTACTTCACGAGCCTCAGTACTTGTGAGGCTTTTCTCAGAGACATCCTTGTCAACTATCCCAATGGCAAAACATCTATCATTGACTTGAGGTTCAGTGGGTGGCTTGAGAACTTTGAAAATCATCTCATCATCTTGGACTCGGAGTTTTAACTCTCCTTTCTCAACATCAATCAGTGCCCTCCTTGTGGCTAGAAATGGTCTTCCAAGGATCATTGACATATTCTCATATTCCTCTATATCAAGGATGAGGAAATCAGCAGGTAAGATAAATTTACCCACTTTCACCAATAAATCTTCAATTATTCCTCGGGGATGCACTATAGAGCGATCAGCTAGCTGCAAGTTGATTGTGGTTGTCTTTGCTTCCCCAAAACCAAGTATACACAGAGAGGGGCATCAAGTTGATACTTGCCCCCAAGTCACACAAATCCTACTTGCATGTCACCTTCCCTATAGTGCAAGGTAAGGTGAAACTCCCTGGATCTTTTAACTTTGGAGCAAGTCTCTTCTGCAAAATAGCACTGCACTCCTATGTCAGTACCACTGTCTCATAGTCTTCCAACTTTCTCTTCTTAAAAAAGATGTCTTTCATGAACTTCACATATGCTAACATTTGCTCAAAGGCTTCAATGAATGGAAGATTGATATACATCTTTTTGAATACCTCTAAGAATTTCGAAAACTGCTTATCTAGAGACTTCTTCTGCAGTCTTTGAGGGTATGGAATTCTGTCTGTATATTCCCTCATAACTGCTGGTGGAGCCTTCTCTAACATAGAGCGGTCCTCAGTAACCCCCTCTTTCTCTACATCAACTATCTCTTCCACTTCATTCTCCTTTTCAACCACTGGTGGAGGTGCAACCTGCTCTAACTGCTTTCCACTCCTCAAGATGATTGCTTGACACTGCTCCCTTGGGTTCATCACTGTGTTGCTAGGGAGGTTTCCTTGTGGTCTGTCACTCAATTTTTCTGCTAACTACCCCATTTGAGTCTCCAAGTTCCTAATAGATGATCTTATTTAGGTCATGAACTGAGTAAGAGAGTTGGTCAAGGTTTAAAATGAGGACCTGATTTCTGCCATGAATTGAGTCTGGGAGTTAGCCAAGGTCAACATTGCTGCTGTTATTTCATCTGGCTTCTCTTGTGGAGCTGATGGCCTGGACTCCCTTAGGAGTTGGATTGGTCTGTTGAAATAGATCCTAAAACTGAGGTTGCTGTCTTTGGTCATTCTTCCATAAAAAGTTGGGATGATTTCTCCACCCCTGATTATATGTGTTGGAGAATGCATTGTTGTAGGGCCTCTGAAAATTCCCAACTGCCTCAACCTGCTCCATAGGCACATTGTTTGGATTCACTGCTGTGCACCTATCAAAAGTATGGGGACCCCCACAAATCTCACAACTCACTGGTGTCTGAACAGTTTAACGGACATGGTGCTCTGCTGCAACTGCTTTGTCAAAGTGGCAACCTGGGCAGTCAACGCAATGATAGCATCTAACTCATGAACCCTAGCCACTTTCCTGGTGCTTGTTGATCTTTCATCGGCCCCCTGGTGATTGTTTGTGGACATGTCTTCTAGCAAATCATGTGCCTCATTGACACTCTTTTTTATGAATGTTCCTCATGCTGCAACATCAATAATGGTACGAGTAGTACTACACAACCCATTATAAAATATGTGGACCAACATCTACTGCTCAATCCCATGATGCGGGCACTTCCTCTGTAAATCTTTGAAACACTCTCATGCATCATACAGTGATTCTCCCTCCAGCTGATAAAAAATATTCAATTCTCATATGAGCCTTGCTGCTTTGGCTGGAGGGAAGAATTTGCCAAGAAATTTCTGGGCCACGTCTTGCCACGTGGTAATGGAGTTCGCCTGTAGTGAGTTCAACCAGCTCTTTGCTTTATCCCTGCGTGAGAATGGAAAGAGTCTCAACCGAATGACATCATCAGTAACACCATTGTACTTAAAAGTTGCACACAGCTCCAGGAAGTTTGCTAGATGCATATGGGGATCTTCAGACGGTAATCCCCCAAACTGAACTGAGCCTTGAACCATGTGCAAGATTGCTGGTTTGATTTCAAAATTATTAGCTTCCACAGCTGGAAGCCTGATGCAAGTCTGCACCACTATAATTGTCAGCATCACATAGTCCCCTAAGCTCCTCTCTGCAGGATGCGAGACTTGTCTCATCACAGCCGGTAACTCATCATTTCCCACGTTGTTGTTTTGCTGATTTTCCATTGCTAAAGAATCATCAATTCTCTTGTCTTTCCTGTTCTGTCTGCACAATCTTTCAATTTCAGGGTTCAAAGGGATATGAGTGTCTGCTCCTCTCCTACTTCGCATAAACGAATTTCCTAAAATTGATCAAAAACAACAAACAGATCACGACCAAAACGTTCTAAAATAAAGATAATAAAAGACGGTAATTAGAAAAAACCAGTGAGCAGCCCAGCGATTTCAGCCAATTTGCACCGCGGTGCCTGGCTTCAGCACCGCGGTGCCGACGCGAAAAATTCCAAATCTTGGGCCGAGTTTCAGTAAGGGTAAAAGGGTCCGAAACAAGTTTTTTCTCAAATATAAATACCCTAAACCATGTCTTATTTCAGAGGATTCTTTGGAGGAGGAAAATGAGGCACAAACTACAATTGGAGACATCTATTGTTTAAGTTCTTTTCTTTTCTTTATTTTAATTTCAGTTTATGTTGGGTTTTGTATTATTTCTTAGCATGACAATGTCTAGAAGCTAATTTCCTTAGTAGGGTTTTCCGTCGAATCTTCTTGAAGCTCTTTCATATAGTTAATGCATAGTTATTGATTTCTTCTTCAGCATACTAAGATCTATTCAATATTGTTTTGATTTCTTGGTAATTAACTGGCCATTAATTGTCATAATTTATATGATTTCGAATCGAGATCCGAGAAGAGAGATTTGAATATGCTGTAGTTGTTTAGACATATTTTCAAATCGTGGACGAAAGTACCCCGATACTTGTGTAGTGTTTAAGGTTATTGTTCTTAATCATCCTGCGTGGTAAAATTTATCATAGAAATATAGAAGGTTTTTGCATAATATTGAGCTTTTATATACCCTAACCGGAATATAGAACATATTAGTTAACTTGCTATCTTAATAAGAAGAAGAGTCATTAGCATTGCATTAACAAGTGAAAGAGTGGATAGTTGAGGAGATTGGAAGCCCTATTTCCTTCATAACTGTTTCAAACCAAAGTATTATCATCTTTAGTTTAATTTCTGCACTTAGTTAATAATTCTTAGTTTAAAATCTCAAACAAAAGAACGATTATCAAATAGATACTATAGATTAGATAATTGATACTTGATAAACCAGTCTATGTGGACGATAACTCGGTCTTACAGACTTTATTACTTAAACGATACGTACACTTGCGTAAGCATCTAGAAATATCGCAACAAGTTTTTGGCTCCGTTGCCGGGGACTAGCGTACTATCAATATCTAATTATCTAGTTTTATTTCTAATTTGGTTTTTATTTTCTATTTTTTATTATTTTTTTATCTTAGAACGTTTTGCCGTGATCTGTTTGTTGTTTTTGATCAATTTCAGGAATTTCGTTTATGCGAAGTAGGAGAGGAGCAGACATTTCTATCCCTTTGAACCCTAAAATTGAGAGATTGTGCAGACAGAACAAAAAGGAAAAGAGAATTGCTGATTCATTAGCAATGAAAAATCAAAATCAACAACACAACAATGAGGTGAATGATGAGTTACCGGATGTGATGAGACAAGTCCCGCATCCTGCAGAGAGAAGCTTAGGGGACTATGTGATGCCTACAATTACAGGGGTACAAACTTGCATCAGGCTTCCAGCTGTTGAAGCCAATAATTTTGAAATCAAACCAGCAATCTTGCACATGGTTCAAGGCTCAGTTCAATTTGGGGGGTTACCGTCTGAAGATCCCTATATGCATCTAGCAAATTTCCTGGAGTTGTGTGCAACCTTTAAATACAATGGTGTTACTGACGATGTCATTCAGTTGAGACTCTTTCCATTCTCACTCAGGAATAGAGCAAAGAGCTGGTTGAACTCTCCCCTGAGCTTTGCTGCCTTAGCTGGGGGAAAGAATTATGATAAACACACTTGCGTAAGTATCTAGAAATATCGCAACAAGTTATTGGCGCCGCTGCCGGGGACTAGCGTACTATCAATATCTAATTATCTAATTTTATTTCTAATTTGGGTTTTATTTTCTGTATTTTATTATTTTTTTATCTTAGAATGTTTTGTCGTGATCTGTTTGTTGTTTTTGATCAATTTCAGAAAATTCGTTTATGCGAAGTAGGAGAGGAGCAAACATTCCTATCCCTTTGAATCCTAAAATTGAGAGATTGTGCAGACAGAACAAAAAGGAAAAGAGAATTGTTGATTCATTAGCAATGGAAAATCAACAACACAACAATGAGGTGAATGATGAGTTACCGGATGTGATGAGACAAGTCCCACATCCTGCAGAGATGATCTTAGGGGACTATGTGATGCCTACAATTACAGGTGTACAAACTTGCATCAGGCTTCCAGCTGTTGAAGCCAATAATTTTAAATCAAACCAGCAATCTTGCACATGGTTCAAGGCTCAGTTCAATTTGGGGGGTTACCGTCTGAAAATCCCCATATGCATCTAGCAAATTTCGTGGAGTTGTGTGCAACATTTAATACAATGGTGTTACTGACGATGCCATTCAGTTGAGACTCTTCCCATTCTCACTCAGGAATAGAGCAAAGAGCTGGTTGAACTCATTGCAGGCGAACTCCATCACTACATGACAAGACTTAGCTCAGAAGTTCCTTGCCAAATTCTTTACCCCAGCTAAGGCAGCAAAGCTCAGAGGAGAGCTTAATAAATTTTATCAGCTGGAGGGAGAATCACTATATGATGCATGAAATCGGTTTAAAAACTTACAGAGGAAGTTCCCGCATCATGGGATTGAGAAGTGGATGTTAGTCCACATATTTTATAATGGGCTGTGTGGTACTACTCGTACCATTATTGATGCTGCAGCAGGAAGAACGTTCATGAAGAAGAGTGCCAATGAGACACATAATTTGCTAGAAGACATGTCCACAAATAACCATCAGGGGACCTGATCGGTGTATTTTATATACACTTTTTGAGTCAGTTTTAGTTAGTCTTTTATCCCTTTTTGTACAAATAAGTGTCGTATCAGGATATATTTTCTTTCTTTTGAGTCAAAGTGGTTAAAATGGCCAAATGGCGGAAAATGAGCTAAAAGAGGGCAAAAGAAGAGGTTCCAGAGCTAAAAACAGAGAAAGTGGCGAACGAGGCAAAAACCCAGACCAGCGGCATGGCCTCCTGCGATCGAAGCGAGCGCGGCGCCCAATATCGAGAAGGCTGCGAAGTCCAGCGGCGCGCGGCTCATGTCAACAGTGCGGGCGCGGCGCTAATCATCGAGAGAGGCTACGAAGTTGCTGGCCGCGGCGCCTCCGAACACGAAGATCGGGGCGCCAAAACTAAATGATCCAGGAAGCTTTACACTATCTTGCACAGTGGGCAGGGTGACTTGCAACAGAGCTATGTGTGATTTAGGGGCAAGTATAAATCTGATTCCCTTATCAGTATTTAAACGATTGGAGTTGGGTGAGGCCAAACCGACCACAGTGAGCTGCGGTGGCCGATGGGCGATGGTTCATCCAAGAGGGAAGATTGAGGATGTGATTGTTAAAGTAGGAAAATTCTTCTTTCCTGCAGACTTCCTCATTCTTGACATGGAAGAAGATGCGAAAATCCCTATCATATTGGGGAGACCATTCCTAGCAACAGGGAGAGCTTTGATTGATGTAGAAAGGGGAGAGCTAATATTAAGGGTGGAGAAGGAAGAAATGGTATTTAAAGTTTTTAAACATGTCATCGAACCACCAACCATGAGCAGGTGCTTTGCAATCAGCACCATCAAGCCCCTCTGTGAGCCATTACAAGTCAACCAAAGGGAGATGAGCCCAAAGCGAGCATGGTTTGCCAAACCCCACCGAGCGGTATGTGTTCTGAACTCCCACTCGATAATGCTAAGAGGAAAAGAAAGAAAAAGCAAAATGTGGAGGAAATGGATTAGTTGGGGATTGATCCACCCCGGTTATTAAAACTAAGGAACTTGCGTCAGGCTAAAGGCGTTAAAAAGCGCTACTTGGGAGGCAACCCAAATTATTTTGATTTATTTTATTTTAATATAGTAGTTTTATTAAGAACGGTCTCACGGAGGTAGTGTTTGTCTTTGTGGATCGCAGTGCAGAGCCAATAAAGCGAAGGCGAAGCGCGAAAGCGGGATTTCGAGAAAAAGCGGGTTAGCCGCGCAGCTGAGGAAGCGAACGGCGCCAAAAGAACTGAAGAGACGCTGAAGTTTAAGCGTAGTGGCGCCAACAGGTCGCGAAATCGAGAAAAATGCCAAGTCTAGGCGCGCGGCTCATGCTGGTCGCGGCGCGAAAGTCGAGAAGGAGTGCGAGAACATTGGGCGCGCGCTAAGCGGAAATCGAAACTTAAGCGCCAGAAATCAGATTTTCCCCAATTTCAAAACCAAAACCTAACCCTTCTTCTCCACAAAACCCACGAAAATCCACAAATTACCCTCAAACCCTCCACAAATCAAACCCAACCACAACCAAAACTCTTAAATTCCTAAAAACCCTTAGCTATCTCAACCAACAAAGCTCCATTCCATAGCCTCAAATCACCATTGGAAGCAAGAACATCGTGGAGACACCATCAAAAAGGTAATCTTCACCATTTTTCTTGAAAGTTGCTAGTAGTCAAAGGAGGTAATAGTTTGGAGAAGTGTTGCATTGTGAAGTAGTTTGGGTGCTGAAAAATTGATTGTGAAGTTTGGAGAAGGAGTAGACAAAGAGGGTGTGGGTATTGGGTAGTAGAGTTGAAGTTTGGGGGTGTTTGTGTGTTAGCTGCTAAAGTGATTGATTGTGTTGAGGAACATTTGTGCTAATAAGTTGTAAGTTGCAGAAAGTATTTTAACCATGTCCACCAGCAAAAGAAGATCCTCCACATCCACATCAGCCCCACATTACGATGATACTAGGTTTGTGAGCTACGAAGCCTTCCAAAGATACAAAAAGTTTGATACCAGACCCTTAATCCCTGAAAGGGGAATGGACTATCAGAGGAAGTCATTTGGGGAAGAGGATGTTTATGAGCCCATTCGGGCAATGATTGAGTTGAGGGGGTGGAGGAGATTTGTAAATCCGGAGAAGATAGCACCAGTGAACACAACAATGGTGTGTGAATTCTATGCTAACTTTCCGGAGAGGGTGGAAAGGGGATGCTTTGTGAGGGGAAGATATATGCAATGTGTGAGCGCAATAAATATGGCTCTAAAGCGGTTGATGTTGAAGAAAGTGATGATTGAAACCACTTTAGAACATGGTCTAAAGCACTCCAACATCGATGGAATGCCGTCGCGAACGATGAAACTACAGGGCTGCATTTGATATTGCAAGAAATGGGTCGAAGGTGGCAGTGCGGTTCAACAAAGCGACCAAGGGTTGTCTATATTTAAATCGGCGCGCGTGATTCCATCCACGCACTTCACCAGAGTGCCAGAAGATAGGATTAAGCTGATATATGAAATTATGAGGGGGATGACGATTGATGTGGGGAAAGAGATAGTCCAGAGCATTGAAGAGATCAGCAGGTTGGTGACAATATGTGGATTGGGACATGGCTCACTTATCACGAATTTGTGCCACATGAATGGGGTCCCAACCCTACCCACTGACACTCACGAGAGAAACCAACTGCATGTGACATATGGGATAGTGCACTCTTTCCGCACCCAAGCCCCAGCGGCGGAAGAAGAGCACAACCGGCAGCGGCAGCAGAGGCGCGATGAGCGAAGATGAGCACGAAATAGGGGCTCGATATGCAGCAGGCCTAGCCACCACCAACCACGTAACCGAACCTCCGATTGCCATGATGGAGCAGTTGCTCCAAAACCAGAGAATGATGATGCAACATTTCGACACAGTAATACAAGGACAACATGAGTTGCGACAAGGGCAACAAGAATTGAGACAGGAGCAACAAGAATTGAGGCAGGAGCAACAACAATTGCACCAGCAGTTTGACGAGATGAGTTCCCTGTTCAATCAATGGTCGATGCATTATCCACCGCCACCACCACCATTTTAGCCAAAGTCTGTAAGTGTCTTATTTTCTTTTATTGTCTTTGAGTCTACACACATTGGGGACAATGTGTGGTTTAAGTTTGGGGGTGTTTTATTTGTGTCTTGTTATGTTGTATTTAAGTCTTTTTATTGTTTTTATGTAGTTTTGAGTCACAATTTTTTTTTTCTTTTTGAGTCATAACAGTCTGTCAAAAGATCATGTATGTTGTAGTTGCTAGAAACACCTAGTGAAGTAAGGTGGAATAATGTAATGGAATTGAAGCAACTATCTAAACACATAGGTTAGATATGCCAAAAACTCACAAAATCTGTCTATTTGGAGTTTCTTGCTTAAATTGTGCATGCTAAATAATGAAAACCTATGTGTTATCATTGCTTGTTATTTGAGGCGAAATAGTTAGGATATGCATGTTAGGGAGATGACTCAGGCATTTCTTTGATAGCCAATTCTTACCATTATTTTCTATCCTGGACTTTAAAAATATATCCCTAGTTAGCTCCATTGAGCCTAAAAATTGAAAATTCTTCTTTGACACCCTATATTCTCACAAATTGTGCCATAAGTAAAAATGTGAAGTAGTGGAATAAATCGTGTTAAAAAAGAGACAAAAAGAGTGAATGAGCTTGTTGCACCCCAATAAAAATAAAAAATAAAAAAAAAAGTAATAAGAAATAGGCAAAAGCCTAAGTTTGGGGGTGCTTGTTATTATAATACTCTTCACTCTCCCAAAACAAAAGAGGGAAAAGATAGAATTGAAGTAAAGAAAAGAACCAAAAGAAAAGGAAAAAATGGAAAAGCTAAAGAGCTTATGGTACAAAGAATGAGCCTAAAATGCATATTTTTACCTACCTATACCTAAACCTACATTACAACCCTTAAAGTCCTGAAGATCTCTTTTATGCATATCCAAAATTAGTGGAGAATAGCAAGTAAAAATGCCATAGAATTTTTGAATTTATATGCATGATTCAGTAAGTTGACTTCCATTAAGCATGATGAATATGAATTTGCGAAATATCTAGCTTAATGTGTTTAGTGTGCTAAAACTTCACGCTATATGTTTCTGCATATTATTCTGCTAACCTTCATGTTTTTCTAGATAACACTAATGCAGCAAAAGTGATCAAATGACAATGAATCTTTTATTTTCGTTTTTTCTTCAGTCCTTTATTTCTTTCTTTCTATCTTTGCTCGAGGGCGAGCAAATGTTAAGTTTGTGGGTATTTGATCGGTGTATTTTATATACACTTTTTGAGTCAGTTTTAGTTAGTCTTTTGTCCCTTTTTGTACAAATAAGTGTCGTATCAGGATAGATTTTCTTTCTTTTGCGTCAAAGTGGTTAAAATGGCCAAATGGCGGAAAAGGAGCTAAAAGAGGGCAAAAGAGGAGGTTCCAGAGCTAAAAACATAGAAAGTGGCGAACGAGGCAAAAACCCAGACAAGCGCCGCGGCCTCATCTGATCGAAGCGAGGCGGCCAATATCGAGAGGCTGCGAAGTCCCAGCGCGCGGCTCATGTCAACAGTGCGGGCGCGGCGCTAATCATCGAGAGGCTACGAAGTTGCGGTGCCACGGCGCCTCGCAGCCAGATCGTGGTCGCGGCGCCAAATCACCAGTGCCACGAAGTTCGGCTCATGGCGGCGCGAGATAGCGTGGCGCCGATAGCAGTTCCGCGACGCCGATAGCAGGGCCGCGGCGCCGACGCGGGAAAAATCAGGGTTTTGACGATTTTACGGGCGAGCTGCGAGGAAAAGTTAAGGCGGTTTCGACCTATAAAAGGAGAACCCTAGGCAGATTTTAAGGGTTCCCCTTCTTGCACAACACAAGGTTTTCTTGCTTGGAGATTGGAGACCATAATTTAGTACTTTCTTTTCCTTTTCTCTTTTTTTTATTTTCAGTTTTTGTATGATGAACTTTGAATTAGTTCTTGTCATGTCTATGGCTAGGAACTAATTCTCTTATAGGGCTTTCCATGTTGATTCACTAGAAACTTATGTTATGAATTAATGCATGCTTATGGTTATTATTCTTCTTTGAGAGATTTATCCAATAATTACTTTGAATGCTTGGTAATTAATTGACAACTAATTATCCTTATATGATTTCTAATTAAACTTCGAAAGGAGGAGGTTGTGAATATGCTATAAGTTGGGTAGACATATTTGGGTTGAGGATGAAAATACCTCAATTATTTATGTAGCGTTAATGAGAGGCTTAACAACCCTAATTTTGCGCATGGTGCGTGACGGTTAACTAGGTTTTTGTTCTTAATCCTCCTATAGAGTTATCCTTATCACCGAAAGGTAGGTAAGGGGCAATCTTTGAGGTTGAGTGTTTATATATCCTTAACGGGAATATAAAACGATTTCGTAAACCTGCTAGCTCCGAGAGAAGAAGGCCATAATTCATTGCATTAATAAATAACATAAGCGGATAGTTGAGGAGACATGGAAGTCATATTCCCATCACAGCTGAAGTAAACTCATTAGTTAAAATAGTATTTATAATTCTTAGTTATAAACAACAAAATCAAACATCAATTTACCAAATAGATACCAAAAGATAGATAGTTGGTACTTGAACCCTAATCCTTGTGGACGATATTCGGTCTTACCAGGACTATATTACTTGTCACGATAACGTGCACTTGCGTTAAAGTGTGTGCATCTTTTCGCACATCAAGTTTTTGGCGCCGTTGCTGGGGATTAGACATAGTTCAATATCAAATTTATCTATTTTTAATTTCTAATTTGGTTTTTATTTTTTATTTTTTAATTTTCACGTTTTTTTTATTTATTTATTTCAAAAATCAGGGTGCCGTGATTTGTTGTCTGTTTTTGATCTATTTCAGGAAATCAGTTTATGCGAAGGAGAAGAGGGGCAGACACTCTTGTTCCCTTCAATCCAGAGATTGAGAAAACCTGTAAACAGAACAGAAAGAATCAGCGGATTACAACCTTGATAGAGATGGACGGTGTTCAAAACAACAATATGATGAGAGAAGGGTTAGGTGAAAATCAGCCCAATCTAGGAATACCTCGGCAAGTACCTATGGATGTCGAGGAAAGAGTTCAAGTCCATGCAGAAAGAAGCTTGGGAGACTATGTCTTGCTAGAGTGAATGGAGCACGAGCGTGTATTAGGCTCCTGCCATGGAAGCAAACAACCGAGATAAAGCGGCGATTACGAGCATGGTACGGCCTGATGCAATTTGGAGTTGTCATCGGAGGATCCACATATGTACATAGCTAATTTCTTGGAGCTATGTGCAACTTTCGAATATAACGGCGTTCGATGATGTCAGATTGAGGCTCTTTCCTTCTCACTCGGGGATAGAGCAAAAGTATGGTTGAATTCCTGCCGATTCGATTTTTAGATGGCATGAGCTGGCACAGAAATTCCTAGCCAAGTTCTTTACCCCTTGTAAAGCAGCAAAACTGAGATGGGAGTTGAACAACTTCTACTAAGCAGATGGAGAGTCCTTATGAAGCTTGGGAAAGGTTCAAAGACTTGCGAGAAAATGCCCACACATTGCATTGAGTTGTGGAACTTGGTCACATCTTCTATAACAGTGGCGGTACAACGGAACCATCATAGATGCGGCGAGTGGGGCATTCATGAGAAAACGACCAGCGCCACGAGTTATTAGAAGATATGGCCACCAACAACCATGTCACGAAGAGAGGTCGACAAGTGGGAGGAGAAACGGTGAGTCCACGAAATAGATGCCATTCTTGCCTGAATGCCCAGTGGCCCTTTTGGCGAAAGCGATTGCAGCTGATACAAGACGATGAATGCGTGATGATGCCTAAAAGTTGTGAAATATGTGGTGGCCCACATACATTCGATAGGTGTCCTTCAGCTGATCCCAATAATATACCAATGGAGCAGGCAGAGTGTCGGTAGTGGATAATTATCGAGAGGCCGTAACAACCCCTACTCCAACACTTATAATCCAGGGTGGAGGAATCACCCAAATTTCTCATGGAGAGGAGACCAGGGGCAGCAGAATCAATACAGGGGCCAGTATCAAACCCAGCAGAACCAAAATCATCAGCCCTTTACTCAGGCCCCGCATCCTCAACAGTTCAATGCACCGGTTCAACAAGAAAAGCTGACGAAGCGGATAAAGACTTGCCAACGCCCAGACTTAGTTCATGACAGAAGCTAGATCCTCGTTCAGGAACTTGGAAACACAAGTGGGTCATCTAGCAAAGCAGGAAAACATCAGGCCACATGGTACACTGCCAAGCAACACAGAGGTAAATCTGAGGGAGCAGTGTCGAGCGATCTGATTGAGAAGTGGAAGGCGGTTGGAACATCGGTCTCTTGCCGATAGTTGAAAAAAGGCGAGATAGAAAAAGAAGGTGGTTGAACCTAGCCCGGTAGTAGAAAACTCCAGAGAAGGAGTATACAGAAAAGATCCCTTTCCCCCAGAGATTACAGCGGAAGGCGGTTGATAAACAATTCTCCAAATTCTTGGAGGTATTCAGGAAGCTGCATATCAACATCCCCTTTATAGAAGCATTAGAGCAGATGCCCTCCTATTTCAAGTTCATGAAGGAAATATTGGGGAAGAAGAAGAAGCTGGCGGAATATGAGATAGTAGCACTAACAGAAGAGTGTAGTGCTATCTTGCAGAAGAAGTTGCCACCAAAACTAAAGGATCCAGGAAGCTTTACACTACCTTGCACGATGGCGGGGTGACTTGCAATGAGCTCTGTGTGATTTAGGGGCAAGTATAAATCGATGCCTTATCGGATTTAAACGATTGGAGTTGGGTGAGGCGAGCCGACCACGCGGTGATCTGCGTCAGTCGATGGGGCGATGGTTCATCCAAGAGGGAAGATTGAGGATGTGATTGTTAAAGTAGGAAAATTCTTCTTTACTGCAGACTTCCTCATTCTTGACATGGAAGAAGATGCGGAAATCCCTATCATATTGGGGAGACCATTCCTAGAAACAGGGAGAGCTTTGATTGATGTAGAAAGGGGAGAGCTAACATTAAGGGTGGAGAAGGAAGAAATGGTATTTAAAGTTTTTAAACATGTCATCGAGCCACCAACCATGAGAAGGTGCTTTGCAATCAGCACCATCAAGCCCCTCGGTGAGCCATTATAAGTCAACCAAAGGGAGATGAGCCCACGAAAGCAGGCATGGTTTGCCAAACCCCCACTGACGCAGGTATGTGTTCCTGAACTCCCCCTTACTGATAATGCTAAGAGGAAAATAAGAAAAAGAAAACGCAAAATGTGGAGGAAATTGATTAGTTGGGGGATTGATCAACCCCCACGGTTATTAAAACTAAGGAACTTGCGTCCGGCTAAAAGACGTTAAAGACAGCGCTACTTGGGAGGCAACCCAAATTATTTTGATTTATTTTATTTTAATATAGTAGTTTTTATTAAGAACGGTCTCACGGAGGTAGTGTTTGTCTGTGGATCGATGTGCATACGCCAATAAACCAAGGGCGAAATCAAGAGAAGCTGGATTTCGAGAAAAAGCGGGTTAGCGCGCGCTAAAAGAATCAAGAGCGCTGAAGTTTAAGCCATGCGCCAAAAGCAGTGGTCGCGCGGCGTAAATCGAAAAATGCCAAGTCTAAGGCGCGCTTACCAGAATATGGCGCAGAAGTCCCGGAAAGTGCGAATATCAGCGCCGCAACGCCTAAGCGGAAATCCAGAAACTTAAAAACGCCCAGAAATCAGATTCGCCCCAATTTCAAAACCAAAACCTAACCCTTCTTCTCCACAAAACCCACGAAAATCCACAAATTACCCTCAAACCCTCCACAAATCAAACCCAACCACAACCAAAACTCTTAAATTCCTAAAAACCCTTAGCTATCTCAACCTACAAAGCTCCATTCCATAGCCTCAAATCACCATTGGAAGCAAGAACATCGTGAAGACACCATAAAAAAAGTAATCTTCACCCTTTTTCTTGAAAGTTGCTAGTAGTCAAAGGAGGTAATAGTTTGGAGAAGTGTTGCATTGTGATGTAGTTTGGGTGCTGAAAAATTGATTGTGAAGTTTGGAGAAGGAGTAGACAAGGAGGGTGTGGGTATTGGGTAGTAGAGTTGAAGTTTGGGGGTGTTTGTGTGTTAGCTGCTAAAGTGATTGATTGTGTTGAGGAACATTTGTGCTAATAAGTTGTAAGCTGCAGAAAGTATTTCAACCATGTACACCAGCAAAAGAAGAGCCTCCACATCCACCTCAGCCCCACATTACGATGATACTAGGTTTGTGAGCTACGAAGTCTTCCAAAGATACAAAAAGCTTGATACCAGACCCTTAATCCCTGAAAGGGGAATGGACTATCAGAGGGAGTCGTTTGGGGAAGAGGATGTTTATGAGCCCATTCGGGCAATGATTGAGTTGAGGGGGTGGAGGAGATTTGTAAATCCGGAGAAGATAGCACCAGTGAACACAACAATGGTGCGTGAATTCTATGCTAACTTTCCGGAGAGGGTGGAAAAGGGATGCTTTGTGAGGGGAAGATATATGCCTGTGACGGCAGACGCAATAAATATGGCTCTAAAAACGGTTGATGTTGAAGAAAGTGATGATTGGAACCACTTTAGAACATGGTCTAGAAGCACCTCCAACATCGACTGGAATGTCGTCGCAGACACAGTGAGCTACCCTGGGGCTGCATTTGATATTGCAAGAAATGGGTCAAGATGGTGGCGGTGCGATTCAACAAAGCGACCAAGGGTTGTCTATATTTAAATCGGCGCCGCGTGATTCCATCCACGCACTTCACGAGTGCGGAAGATATGATTAAGCTGATATATGGAATTATGAGGGGGATGACGATTGATGTGGGGAAAGAGATAGTGCAGAGCATTGAAGAGATCAGCATGTTGGTGACAACAGGTGGATTGGGACATGACTCACTTATCACGAATTTGTGTCACATGAATGGGGTCCCAACCCTACCCACTGACACTCACGAGAGAAACCAACTGCCTGTGACATATGTGATAGTGCACTTTTTCCCAGACCCAAGCCCCCCAGCAGCCAGAAGAAGAGCACAACCAGCAGCAGCAGAGGCCGCAATGAACGAAGATGAGCCTGAAATAGGGGCTCAATATGCAGCAGGGCCTAGCCACCAGCCAACCACAGAACCAGAACCTCCAGTGCCTATGATGGAGCAGTTGCTCCAAAACAAGAGAATGATGATGCAACATTTCGACACAGTAATACAAGGACAACATGAGTTGCGACAAGGGCAACAAGAATTGAGACATGAGCAACAAGAATTGAGGCAGGAGCAGCAACAATTGCACCAGCAGTTTGACGAGATGAGTTCCATGTTCAATCAATGGTCGATGCATTATCCACCGCCACCACCACCATTTTAGCCAAAGTCTGTAAGTGTCTTATTTTCTTTTATTGTCTTTGAGTCTACACACATTGGGGACAATGTGTGATTTAAGTTTGGGGGTGTTTTATTTGTGTCTTGTTATGTTGTATTTAAGTCTTTTTATTATTTTTATGTAGTTTTGAGTCACAATTTTTTTCTTTCTTTTTGAGTCATAATTGTCTGTCAAAAGATCATGTATGCTGTAGTTGCTAGAAACACCTAGTGAAGTAAGGTGGAATAATGTAATGGAATTGAAGCAACTATCTAAACACATAGGTTAGATATGCCAAAAACTCACAAAATCTGTCTATTTGGAGTTTCTTGCTTAAATTGTGCATGCTAAATAATGAAAACCTATGTGTTATGATTGCTTGTTATTTGAGGCAAAATAGTTAGGATATGCATGTTAGGGAGATGACTCAGGCATTTCTTTGATAGCCAATTCTTACCATTCTTTTCTATCCTGGACTTTAAAAATATATCCCTAGTTAGCCCAATTGAGCCTAAAAATTGAAACTTCTTCTTTGACACCCTATATTCTCACAAATTGTGCCATAAGTAAAAATGTGAAGTAGTGGAATAAATCGTGTTAAAAAAGAGACAAAAAGAGTGAATGAGCTTGTTGCACCCTAATAAAAATTAAAAAAAAAAGTAAGAAGAAATAGGCAAAAGCCTAAGTTTGGGGATGCTTGTTATTATAATACTCTTCACTCTCCCAAAACAAAAGAGAGAAAAGATAGAATTGAAGTAAAGAAAAGAACCAAAAGAAAAGGGAAAAATGGAAAAGCTAAAGAGCTTATGGTACAAAGAATGAGCCTAAAATGCCTATTTTTACCTACCTATACCTAAGCCTACATTACAACCCTTAAAGTCCTGAAGATCTCTTTTATGCATATCCAAGATTAGTGGAGAATAACAAGTAAAAATGCCATAGGATTTTTGAATTTATATGCATGATTCAGTAAGTTGACTTCCATTAAGCATGATGAATATGAATTTGCGAAATATCTAGCTTAATGTGTTTAGTGTGCTAAAACTTCACGCTATATGTTCCTGCATATTATTCTGCTAACCTTCATGTTTTTCTAGATAACACTAATGCAGCAAAAGTGATCAAATGACAATGAATTTTTTATTTTCGTTTTTTCTTGAGTCCTTTATTTCTTTCTTTCTATCTTTGCTCGAGGGCGAGCAAAGGTTAAGTTTGTGGGTATTTGATCGGTGTATTTTATATACACTTTTTGAGTCAGTTTTAGTTAGTCTTTTGTCCCTTTTTGTACAAATAAGTGTCGTATCAGGATAGATTTTCTTTCTTTTGAGTCAAAGTGGTTAAAATGACCAAATGACGGAAAAAGATCTAAAAGAGGGCAAAAGAGGAGGTTCCAGAGCTAAAAACAGAGAAAGTGACGAACGAGGCAAAAACCGGACCCGGCGCGGCGCTCCTGCGATCGAAGCGGGCGCGGCGCGATATCGAGAGAGGCTGCGAAGTCCCAGCGCGCGGCTACCTCGTGTCAACAGTGCGAGCGCGGCGCTAATCATCAGAGAGGCTACAGAAGTTGCAGCGCCGCGACGTCCTCAGACAGTAGAGATCAGGGCCGCGGCGCCAAATCACCCGAAGTGCCACAGAAGTTCCGGCGCCGCGGCGCCGACGTGGGAAAAATTAGGGTTTTGACGATTTTCTGGGACAGGCCTGCAGGGAAAAGTTAAGGGCGGTTTTCAGCCTATAAAAGGAGAACCCTAGGCAGATTTTAAGGGTTCCCCTTCTTGCACAACACAAGGTTTTCTTGCTTGGAGATTGGAGACCATAATTTAGTACTTTCTTTTCCTGTTCTTTTTATTTTTATTTTCAGTTTTTGTATGATGAACTTTGAATTAGTTCTTGTCATGTCTATGGCTAGGAACTAATTCTCTTATAGGGCTTTCCATGTTGATTCACTAGAAACTTATGTTATGAATTAATGCATGCTTATGGTTATTATTCTTCTTTGAGAGATTTATCCAATAATTGCTTTGAATGCTTGGTAATTAATTGACAACTAATTATCCTTATATGATTTCTAATCAAACTTCGAAAGGAGGAGGTTGTGAATATGATGTAAGTTGGGTAGACATATTTGGGTTGCGGATGAAAATACCTCAATTATTTATGTAGCGTTAATGAGAGGCTTAACAACCCTAATTTTGCGCATGGTGCGTGACGGTTAACTAGGTTTTTGTTCTTAATCCTCCTATAGAGTTATCCTTATCACCGAAAGGTAGGTAAGGTGCAATACTGGGGTTGAGTGTTTATATATCCTTAACGGGAATATAAAACGATTTCAGTAAACCCTTAGCTCCGAGAGAAGAAGACCATAATTCATTGCATTAATAAATAACATAAGCGGATAGTTGAGGAGACATGGAAGCCCTATTCCCATCACAACTGAAGTAAACTCATTAGATAAATTAGTCTTTATAATTCTTAGTTATAAACAACAAAATCAAATATCAATTTACCAAATAGATACCAAAAGATAGATAGTTGGTACTTGAACCCTAATCCTTGTGGACGATATTCGGTCTTACCAGGACTATATTACTTGTCACGATAACGTGCACTTGCGTTAAAGTGTGTGCATCTTTTCACGCATCAGGACCGATGAGAGAGCTACAAACAACAGGAAAGTGGTTGGGTTTCATGAGTTAGATGCTATCACTACATTGACTGCGCAGGTTGCCACTTTGACAAAGCAGTTGCAGCAGAGTACAATGCCCGTTAAAGATGTCCAGACACCAGTGAGTTGCGAGATCTGTGGGGGTCTCCATATTTTTGATAGGTGCACAGCAGTTGATCCAAATAATGTGCATATGAAGCAGGTTCAAGTTGTTGGAAATTTTCAGAGGTCCTACAACAATGCATTCTCCAACACATATAATCAAGGGTCAAGAAATCACCAAAACTTTTTGTGATGGAATGACCAATGACAGCAGCCTCAGTTTCAGTAGCAATATCAACAGCCCAGGCTACCAGCCCCACAAGAGAATCCAGATAAGATAAAAGAAATAAAAGCAGCACTGGTGACTCTGGCCAACTCCCAGACACAAATAACCAATTCTCAGACCCAGTTCATGACAGAGACTAGGTCATCTATCAGAAATTTGGAGACACATATAGGGTAGCTAGCTAACATGATGAGCAATAGAGAGCAAGGGAATCTTCCCAGCAATACGGTGGTGAACCTAAAAGAACAGTGTCAGGCAATAAGTCTGAGAAATGGTAAGCAATTAGAGCAGGCTGCACCATCACAAGTGGTTGAAAAGAGAATGAAGTGGAGAAGATAGTTGATGCAGAAAAAGAGGGGGTTACTGATGACCGCCCTATTTTAGAGAAAGATCCACCAGCAGTTATGAGGGAATATACAGACAAAATTTCATACCCTCAAAGACTTCAGAAGAAGGCCCTGGATAAGCAGTTTTCGAAATTCTTAGAGGTCTTCAAAAAGTTGCATATTAATCTCCCCTTTATTGAAGCCTTGGAGCAGATGCCAGTGTATGTCAAATTCATGAAGGATATCATCTTTAAAAAGAGGAAATTGGCAGACTATGAGACAGTGGTGCTGACAGATGAGTGCAGTGCGATCTTACAAAAGAAACTTCCCCCTAAGTTAAGAAACCTAGGGAGTTTCACCTTACCTTGCACTATAGAGAAGGTGACATGTAAGCGGGCATTGTGTGATTTGGGGGCAAGTATCAATCTTATGCCCCTCTCAGTGTTTAAAAGACTTGGTTTGGGGGAAGCAAAGCCAACCACAGTCAATTTGTAGCTAGCTGATCACTCTATCGTATACCCCATGGAATAATTGAAGACGTATTGGTGAAAGTGGGAAAATTTATCTTACCTGCTGATTTCTTCATTCTTGATATGGAGGAAGATAAGAATATGTCAATGATCCTTGGGAGACCATTCCTAGCCACAAGGAGAGCCCTCATTGATGTTGAAAATGGGGAGTTAAAACTTAGAGTCCAAGGTGAAGAAATGATATTCAAAGTTTGCAGACCACCCCCAGAGCCACAAGCCAATGATAGATGCTTTGCTATTGGGATAGTTGACAAGGTTGTTTCTGAAAAAGTCTCACAAGTACTGATGCTCGTGAGGCACCATTAAAACAATGTAAGAATTCTGAACCTGTGAATGATGTTGTGGATGATAAAAAGAGAGTGAACCCTCATGAGATGAGCCATGTGAAAAAGAAAAGGAGAAGGAGGGGGAAAATGGTGCTGAAATAGATATGTGGAGGAGATACTTTACCCCCTTGATTAAGTAAGGAAACTGCGTCTGGCTAAAAGACGTTAAAGACAACGCTACTTGGGAGGCAACCCAATATTTTTTTAAGATATTTCAATTTTTGTTTTAGTTTATTTTATTTTGTCTTGAACAATCTCACTATCTGGTATGTTTAGTGTTTTTGGATGACTGATAAAGCGAGGACTCACTCGAAGAGCGAAGAGTTAGCAGTCTGGCGGAGGACACTGGAATTTTTCAGGGATTAGCGCCGCGGTGTACGGTTTAAGGACCGCGGTCCCTCACAGGTCGTGTGCACAATAATTCACCCTCCCTCCCAGACCTCTGTTATAACCGATGTGTTGTGTCAGTAAGTTGTCCCTTTATATTTAGTTTTTATACATTGGAGACAATGTGTCGATTAAGTTTGGGGGGTGTTATTTTTTATTTTATTTTGAGTTTTTTTGTTGTCTTTTTATTTGTTTTATGTGTCTGTGATTCATAATATTTTTTTATGGATCATGTACGTTGTAGTTGCTAAAGATATTGAGTGGATTAAGTGGATACTGTAATGGAATTGAAAGTAAATAAATCTGTGTGCTTAAGTTAGATATGCAAAAAATTCATGACATCTAATTATTTGAGATATTTTTTATTAGCCTATCTGTGTCAGTTATGGAAAGAAATGTTGAAAATGTCTAGAAAATCTGTTTGCTTGTTATTTGAGGCGAAATAGTTAAGATAAACATGTTTTGGGAAATGATTCAGACATTCTTTGATAGCCCTTCTTATCATTCATTACCTACCTTGACAAAAATTGTATCACTAGTCAGCTCATTTGAGCCTAAATAATATATTTGTTTGACACCCTATGATTCATCTGTTGTGCCATACGTAATAATGGAAAAAGTATTGGAATGAAAAATGTTGAAAAAGCAATAAAAAGACAGTGAAATTTTGATGCACTCCAATGAAAAATATGCAAAAACTTAAGTTTGGAGGTGCTTGTTATTTATAATGTATTTCATTCTCTCAAAAGAAAAGAGGGGAGAAAATAGGTATGAAACTAAAAAGAAAGTCAAAAGAAGAAAAAAAGGAGTTGAATGAAAAATGCTTATGGTACGTAATTAAGCCTAAATGCCTACTTTTACCTACCCTGCCTAAGCCTACATTACAACCCTTGAAAGTCCTGATGATCTCTAATGTGTATGTCTATGATTAGTGTAGAATAACAAGTAAACATGTCTATAGCATTTTGGGAAAGATGGAATGAAATTGACATACATAGGTTAGGTGTTTGTATTTCCAGTGATTATGATCTAATTGAATTTGCGAAATATCTAACTTGAAATTCTAGATTGCTAAATATTCATGCTATGTATGTTCTAACATATTGTCCCAGTTTTCATCCATGATTTTGAGGAAACATTGCTATAACTACTTTATCCATTTCATTGAGTCTAGTATTTGATTTTGTTTTTGTTTTTGTTTAGTTCTTTACTCGAGGGCGAGTAAAGTGTAAGTTTGAGAGTGTTTGTTGAGTGTATTTTATACACTTTTTTGAGTCATTTTTAGTTATGTATCTTCCCTATTTTGTTTGTGTTTAGTATAGTATTATGTTTGTTTCTCTTTCTTTTTAGTCACAGCGGTCATAAAGGAGAAATACCATTTTTGAGGATGAAATGAGCTTAATCGAGATGAAAATTTGCACAAGCACATTCCCAAGAAGAATAGAAGAAATCTGGCGAAAATCTGGCGAAAAGCAGAAGGCACCGTGGTGCATGACCAAGAGGGACCACGATGCTGATGAACCGCGGCCGAAAAGTTTTGAGCCGAGGCGTAAAAATTCTAGTAGCTGAGGACGAAAAATCACTGTCGAAGGAAACGCGGTGCTGGCAAGGAGACACGCGGTGCAACTATTCGATGAGCGACCAGATTTCAGCCAATTTGCAGCGATCTGCCGACACCGCGGGCCGGCCGAAAAGTTCCAGATTTTGGGCCGAGTTTCAGTAAGGGTAAAAGGGTCCGAAGCAAAGTTTTTCTCAGATATAAATACCCTAAACCCTGTCTTATTTCAGAGGATACTTTGGAGGAGGAAAAGGAGGCACAAACTACAATTGGAGACATCTATTGTTCAAGTTCTTTTCTTTCCTTTATTTTAATTTCAGTTTATGTTGGGTTTTGTATTAGTTCTTAGCATGACAATGTCTAGGAGCTAATTTCCTTAGTAGGGTTTTCCGTCGAATCTTCTTGAAGCTCTTTCATATAGTTAATGCATAATTATTGATTTCTTCTTCATTATATTAAGATCTATTCAATATTGTTTTGATTGCTTGGTAATTAACTGACCATTAATTGTCATAATATATGATTTCGAATTGAGATCCGAGAAGAGAGATTTGAATATGTTGTAGTTGTTTAGACATAGGCTCAAATCGTGGACGAAAGTACCCCGATACTTGTGTAGTGTTTAAGGTTATTGTTCTTAATCATCCCGTGTGTTAAAGTCTATCATAGAAATATAGAAGGTTTCTGCATAAGGTTGAGCTTTTATGTATCCTAACCGGAATATATAATATATTAGTTAACCTGCTATCTTAATAAGAAGAAGAGTCATTAGCATTGCATTAACAAGTGAACGAGTGGATAATTGAGGAGATTAGAAGCCCTATTTCCTTCATAACTGTTTCAAACCAAAGTATTATCATCTTTAGTTTAATTTCTGCACTTAGTTATAATTCTTAGTTTAAAATCTCAAACAAAAGAACGGATACCAAATAGATACTATAAATTAGATAATCGCTACTTGATAAACCAGTCTTTGTGGACGATAACTCGGTCTTACAGACTTTATTACTTGAAGGATACGTACACTTGCGTAAGCATCTAGAAATATCGCAACAGAAAGCTCTCATGTTGGTGGATCAACCAACACACAAGAACCTTCTCACAGTCAGAATATACCTAGAACTGAACTGCAAGACAATCAACTCTGTAGGTCGACTACAACTCATCGTCCTCCAGAAAGACTAAATCTACTTGTGGAAACACAAAGTGAGATAGATATTCCAGATGATGATGAGCTCTATAAATTAGATAATCGCTACTTGATAAACCAGTCTTTGTGGACGATAACTCGGTCTTACAGACTTTATTACTTGAACGATACGTACACTTGCGTAAGCATCTAGAAATATCGCAACAGAAAGCTCTCATGTTGGTGGATCAACCAACACACAAGAACCTTCTCACAGTCAGAACATACCTAGAACTGAACTGCAAGATAATCAACTCTGTAGGTCGACTACAACTCATCGTCCTCCAGAAAGACTAAATCTACTTGTGGAAACACAAAGTGAGATAGATATTCAAGATGATGATGAGCCTACAACCTATAACAAAGCATTGGTAGACATTGATTCGAAGAGATGTCGAGAAGCCATGAAATCCGAAATGGAATCTATGTATGTCAATCAAGTGTGGAACTTAGTTGACTTGCCAAATGAGGTTAAACCCATAGGATGCAAATGGGTCTTCAAGAAGAAGATTAATGTATTTGGCAAGGTTTAGACTTATAAAGCTAGACTATTGGCTAAAGGTTTCAATCAGCGTCCTAGTGTGGATTATGATGAAACATTTTCACCAGTTGCTAAGATAAAGTCTATTCGGATTTTGCTTGTTATAGTTGCACATTATGACTATGACATTTGGCAGATGGACGTCAAAACTGCATTCCTCAATGGTAATCTAATTGAGGAAGTGTATATGAAACAACCCGAGGGTTTTTCATCCGATTCTAGACCAAATGATGTGTGCAAGCTACAAAAGTCCATTTATGGACTTAAGCAAGCCTCAAGGAGTTGGAATATTTGCTTTGACAAGGCTATCAAGTCATTTGATTTCGTCAGAAGCAAAGAAGATCCTTGTGTTTATAGCAAACGCAAGGATGAGGGTATTATCTTCATTATTATATATGTTGATGACATATTGATAATGGGAGACAATAAGACCCTCATGCAGTCAGTTAAGGAATGGTTGTCCAATACCTTCATGACGAAGGACTTAGGTGAAGCCTGCTACATTCTGGGAATTAGGATCTATAGAGATAGACCTAATAGATTGTTGGGCTTGTCACAATCGGTCTACATAGACAAAGTGCTTAGACATTTTTCTATGGAGAATTCCAAGAAAGACGGACTTCCAATAGGTCAAGGCATTACGTTATCTAAGAAGGATTGCCCTTTTAGTGCTGTAGAACTTGACCGCATGAAGAGGATCCCATATGCTTCGGCTATATGATCAATCATGTATGTCATGACCTGTACCAGGCCAGATGTGGCGTTTGCACTTAGCATGACTTGCAAGTTCCAGCAGAATCCTAGTGAGGAACACTGAAAGGCAGTCAAAAGTATTCTTAAGTATCTCAGACGTACTAAAGATTACTTCTTGGTCTATGGTGGTGATGAGAAACTAGTTGCTACTGGTTACACTGATGATAGCTTCCAGACAGATGTTGATGACTTCAAATCTCAGTCTGGTTACACGTTCGTTATCAATAGTGGAGAAGTGAGTTAGAAGAGTTCCAAACAAGCTACAACTGCTGATTCGACTACTGAAGCAGAGTACATTGTTGGATCGGAAGCTGCTAAAGAAGCTGTCGCGATTTCTGAGTTCCTGAAGGAACTAGGGGTTGTTCCGAGTGCTAGTTGTACAATAACCATTTATTGTGACAACACTGGTGCAATTGCACAAGCAAATGAACCAAGATTAACAAACAGAAACAAACACGTACCAAGAAAGTACCACATTCTCAGAGAGATGGTGGAGGCTGAAGATATTAGATTAGATTATGTTCCTACAGACAATAATCTAGCAGACTCATTTACTAAACCATTAAACTTGGTTAAGCATACTGGTCATTTTGAGAACATGGGTATTAGATATATTGGTGATTGACTCTAGGCCAAGTGGGAGATTGAAAGTATATGTATGTCCTAGAGACAATCAATATTAGGACAAATGTACTTTATACACATTCATATTTATATTAATGGAGATTAATATTATGGCACTTGCATTTGTTGAATTATTAGTTGATTGTTTATAATATTCTATAAATGCATCCCTAGAGGTTATGTTGTTATTAATAATGTGAGAGATTAATATTTAGCGTAAACTCTTAAACTGCCTCGACTAATGATCATCGAAAATGGATATCGATGATATGTGATATGTCGACATGTGGTCTGCATCATATCTTTAGGGATGTAGTATGTCTCACATGCTACGAGTTATGGCAACTTGTGATGGACACATGGATACTTGTTGAAGTATTGGTATACCCTACATATATATCATCTATACTTTGCCATGTTGAGGTGCGGAGAGAATTGTAAAAACTAAAACTCCCTATTTGATTATAATAAGATATGCAACGACAAAGTGGACGTAGTTCTCGCATTGAGGGTGAATCACTATAAATTTGTGTGTGTTATTTGCTTTTCACTTATTTACCGTTTTCTGATTAGGTAGGATTTGAGACTTAAATTCTAACATGTCAGAGCTAACTTATAACTAATGAGTTTAAATATTATGCAAGAGTTTATAGGTTTAGCGAAATAGAACTTTTACATTATCAAGTTACCTAAAAGACTGTCGATAATAATTAAGTGAAACTGTTATATGCGGATGAATGTACAACTATGGCAGAACGAATCTCATATGCAAGAATACTTGTTGAAATGGACATTACCAAAGAATTGATTGTTGTCCAGGACCTGAATGGCATATGTTTTGAACAAGCTGTTACATACGACTGGAAGCCTGTGTATTGTAATGTATGTTTACAGCTGGGTCACAAGTGTGAGAGGGGTAAGAAGGAACAACCAAAGATTGCTAAAAAGTTGCCTCCAAAGTAGAAGAAAGAATTACATGCCAAAGATGGCTAGATTGAGCAAGCTGGAAACCTGAATTCACATGAGACATCTGCATATATGACTAGCCAATAGCCTGTAATTGTAAGTGTGCATGTGAACATACCCTCAGTAGTGCAGGCGCAAGTTAAAGCAGTTAAAAATCCATTACCTATAGCAGTCAGTGAAAGGCAGGAGGTTGTTGACCAAGGATGGAAGCACGTTAGGGGAAAGTCAGCTGGTAAAATTACTAACAAGGCCATTGGTACTGGAGTATTGACCATCACTAATGGTTTTACCCACCTAGTGGGGGAGTATACCCAGCTAGGAACTAGTATTCATAAAAAAAGAGGCAGAGTAGTGGTAGGAGGAAGGAGAATGAACCACCTAATCCAAATCATTTATGAAGATCGTAGTGTGGAATGTGCGGGGGATGAATAAGGTGTATAAGCATAAGGAATTCAGAACTTTCTTACATGATCATAACATTTCTTTGGTAGCCATTGTAGATCATAGGGTGAAGAAGCGGGTGCTGAGAGAATTATTAATAAACTTACTCCTAGATGGGGAAGATGTACAAATTATGCACCAAACAGGAAAGGTAGGATCTGGATCCGTTGGGACTCAAGCATTGTGAACTTTGATGTCACTACTGCTCATTCCCAATTTATCCATGGTATCATTTCTATTAGGGCAACCACTAGCCATTGAAAATTGGAGAGGAAGAGAGGAAAATCGAAGAAAGAAGGGAGAGGGCTGCCGAGGAAGAGGGCTGCTGAGGGTGGAGGGGCGACGACTTAGGGAGAAAAAGAAGTTAGAAATTGACTTTCATTGATTATTGTGTACAATATATATAGTGTTACATAATTACAAATTAGGTAATTAAATCTTCCTAATTACAATTGAAATATAAATTTATCTAATATAAAAAATATGATAATATTCTATCAATGATAATATACAACATATGATAATATTCTATCAAAGACTTGCCGTTTAACTGATTACATAACGGCTGTTGTTAACATATCTATCAGACTCCCTTTGTTTCTAGTTTTCTGTATTTTGCTCTGCCTGAAAGCTCTTATGCAAATAATTTCACTATTGATGTGAAATATTTTCAAAAGTAAATTCTTTCTCCATAAGTAAAGATTGGTTCTCGTATTCCCTCCCCATAAAATCTTATTTATATGATGGAGGATGGATATTTCTTGTTTAAACTTGCAGTCAACAACTTTATGGAATAAGAAAAAAGACCTCAATTTCGTCCAATATGAAGTGCATTACCATACAATTTGGCTTGCTTTTTGTACAACCTTTTGGTGCTGTGTTCCCTTGTTGGCCCCAAAGACAAAATTGGAGTCAAAACATATCGTAATGATCGTCAACATAACAGAAGTTTATATTCAAAGGAATCCATGTGTTGCTAAATTGCAATAAGAGTTTTTTGAGCAATAATCTAACGTCTCCTTGAACTAAAAAAAGGCAGTCTGGTGCACTAAGCTTCCGCTATGCGCAAGAGTCTATTGTACGCAACCTTAACTCACATTTCTGCAAAAGGTTGTTTCCATGGCTTGAACACCTCCTGATCACATGGACTCCAAGGCTCTCCTTGAACTACCAAGTATATTTAAATTGCAGTCACTATAGTGGCAGCAAGATTTGAGTAAATATTGCTCTGTGTTCATATTTAGAGCTGATATTTAATACTTTTCTGCACCTAGGCAACTATCACAGTATAAATTTCTGCTTTTCATAGTTATAGTTCAGAGAAATCACATATCTTTGTTAATGTCACAGTAGAAATTCTGCTTATGCAAATCAACACTCTGAACTGTAGGGCAGTCAGGTGCACTAAGCTCCCGCTATGCGCGCAGTCCGGGGAAGTGCCGGACCACAAGGGTCTATTGTACGCAGCCTTACCTTATATTTCTGCAAGAGGCTGTTTTCACGGCTTGAACCCATGACCTCCTGGTCACATGACAACAACTGTATCAGTTACTTCAAGACTCCCTTTGAACACTCTAAACGGTAACTATGAAAATTTAAAGGTGCTTGAACATGGAAAGGGTGAACATGTGTACAAAGCCAGTCAGTTCATAAATCTATGCGCTCAAAGTTGTCAAATCAATTACCACTTACATAAACCTTAGTTGTGCAAGTGAACATCAGGACTTGTGTCAAAAGAATAAGTATTAAACACGATCAAATCACCTATACTTAATATATAGTTAAATACTCATATCCAAAATTTGAGCCCAGCTAATTACACAAATTAAACAGTTAAAATTAGACTAAGTCTGGTTTAATTTGCAGCAGCATCAGGAGGAAGAACAACAAGTGCCAGCCATCGATTCGAGTCCTTCTTAAACGACCATAACTGCACCTTCATATTCACCTTAAGATTATTTCTCTCATACACTGAAACCCAGTCATTCAACAGCACATAACTAGGACTTGAATTCATTGGCCACTTAGCCAAATGAATGCTGCTTTCTTCAAGTGATGGCTCAATCAGATTGAACTTTATCTGTGTCTTTTTGTTACGACTGTCTTTTGTCTCCAAAATTTCCTTATCTTGTGTAGTCAAGAATTCGTCGTACGTAAGCACTTGCCCCATTGGTATCGACAAACGCATGTGTTTTTTACTTAAATCTGTATAAAAAAGTGGCTTCTGAATCACTAATGACACTTTAGATATTGGAACTCCCATATCTTGAATCTTGTCCTTCAACTCCATTGGCAAAATAGCTTCTGGTACTACAAGTTTCTTTCTTTTTTCTTTCTTTCGAAAAGATTCAATCTTTGGGATTCTTTCTTTCTCAATAACCAATTCTTGATTTTTCTCCTTGATTGGTAAAGCAAATTCTGAAACACTGTTTGGCTTTTGTTTATGAAGCATTTTCACCCTTTTTTCATTCTTCAAAAAAGATTCAACCTTTGGGATCCCTAACGACACCTCAGAATTTGAACCAACCTCCAATTCTTGAATTGAAACTTTTTCTTTTGTAGTGATCAGACTCTTCTTAATATTTTCCACATCCCCTTGTACATTTTTCAAAAAACATTCAATCTTTGACATTCCAACTTCCTCATCTTGAGCCATTTTTAACTTCTTGTTTTCCTTTTTCAAGAATGATTGATCAACTCTGTGAATAAACTTTCTTTTGCTTCTCTTACCCCTAGGCACAAGGTAATAGTCGTCACCAATAGCATCAACACAAACATATGGATTCTTCAAGAAAGCTTCGTGTCTATCGATATAATATTGAATCAACTCTTCGCGTTTTCGCCTCCTCAATTCTTCTTCTTTCTCTTCTTCTACAGAAATTGCATTGATTGAAGGAGAGCATTGTGTAACACAAGAAGAATCAATATTTTTTGACGACCCACAATCAATATCCTTAATAAACTCAGAACTACAAAGACCAAAAGTACTACTTTCTTGAACCATGATTATTAATTCCCAAGAGAGAAAACACACGTAGAAAAAGAGAGACAAATTCAGGAAGGGTTTTTTGTTTTCTTGAAAATTTGAAATGAAATATACCTATGAAATGTGTATATATAGCAGGGAGGTGGGGTTTGGGGGGGGGGGAGGGAGGTTTCCAAGTGCTTATCACTTATCAGAGAGGTGGGGGTTCCAAGTGCTTATCACTTATCAGAGAGGTCCTAATTGTAACAGGAGAAGGGAATTTGGAAAATTTATAGTTGCTTGTCTCGCAAGTCTTATTGTTGAGGGTTTTGCAAGTGTAGCTATATTTTAAGGATTTACAGCTAGCTGAATTAATTTTAGTAAAAACAAAATGTCGTGTAAATCAGTCTTCATTAAATACTAATACGAAGAATAGAAGTTCAAATAACGTCTCACCAATAAAACTAGACCAATTTGGACCAACTGATAATTTTATCATTGGTCGATAAAAAATTACACTTATTTTATAGAGAATAAAAATATTTTAACTACTATTTACCCGTAAAACAGTACAATTGAATTTGTATACGTGGTCAAGAACATGAAAATTTCAAGTGACATGTTTGATAATAATTCTAGATAAAGTACACTATAATTGATCAATAATAAAATAAAGAGAATCAATAATTAGTTTGAGTCTTGTGATAGCTTCTGGGCAGAGTTACAATAATTTTTTATGCAAGCACAAAGATCAAGAGAATATGAGCCGGTATATTGTAATAACTAGAATGTCATCATTTAAAATTAAACAATGTGTCCTATTTATACACGAGCTACACATGTACACATTCCACGAAGTGTGCTCTTATTAATACATGTGAATGGATGTTGTAATAATTGGGCAATTAGTGTCGCAATAAATGCCATCAATGTTGTCGTCCGTTTCAATCCAAACGGTTCCCCCAACTTTTTGTATTACCGTTACCAGTTGTGTACAAGCTATGCGTAGAACATTCTCAGTACCACCTGCATTCAATTTGTAATGCCTCAGGCTGATATGGACTTGACTTAGTACCATACTTCATGTGTCATACTATAATTCTCACAACTGTCTTGTCACGACCCGACCGGGCGCGGCCAGTGCCTATCGGCACCGTCAATCTGCATCGAGAGAATAGCGGGAACATATATAACACATAACTTATAAAAAGGTAAACATCGCTGGCCAGCCGATAAGGCTGCCTTCCATAAAAACATACTTAATCAGAAGTACAACTTATTCTTACAACCAAACCACAAACGTGACTACTGGACCTCAGGAATAACAATGGCGTGACGGGCCACGCCATACCCCGAATGTACAAAATACCTATAGCGTGGGAATATCCGTACGATAAACAAGCTGGGAGGAATGGAGCTTTCGAGAAATGAGCGGTGATCACAGAGTGCGGATCGCCAGCTACGTATCTCAACCTACGGCATTTAACGCGGCCGAAGGAGGTCGATCAAAGTACCAAGTATGTGGCTCGAAAATCGTAATGAAATCATAATAGCATATATAAAGCGGGAGACATGTATGTGACGAACTACGATTACCAACATATACGCGGCCGTATCAGTCGGGGACTCACGCCTACAAGTCATCACTCAAATATAACCATAGGTCTCATGCCCATAATATCAATTATGCGGTGGAATTCCTTCCTCACCGCGATCATGATATAACAACACTAAGGAGTACATGAACACTAGATCCCACTGTGTCATCGAACCGTATGAGGCAAGTACGAAGGCATAGCTACAGATCCACCCCGCATCCTCAACCGGGGCAAGACGAAGCCGGCTACGGATCCACGTACCAACAATACTATAATCGAATCACGGCGGCCGGCAAGTGCGATAGCCTCTACCAGATCCACCTGCGTCACATCGGCCGGGCAATCGCAGCTAACCACCAGATCGGCTGTTATACCGTGGTTCGAGTGCGGACATGATCGAGGACCTCAGCGCCGCGCGGAGCGATGCCGCGCGCCAAAGCGGTGATTGTAGGCTGGCGCCGGAAAACGTGCCGCGCTGGAAGATCGAGTCGCTGAAGTTTCAGCGCATGGCGCGGAAGCAGTGGCGCGCACGAAAGTTCGCCCGGGAGTCATGCTTACGAAATCTGGCGGAAAAACGTAGGAAAATCGATCTTTTCTTTTAAAAGGACATGGGTGGGGGAAGTGTCCACATGATGTGCATCGTTATATTGACCAAGTCTTAAAGACTTGGTCATCTCTCATCTCTCTCTTAGAAAAAGCTCCTCCTTCTCTCTTAAATTATTTCAAGCTCCTCCTTCTCTCTAAAACTCCAAGAGGTATTCTAGCCTTAGGAAAAATCTGAAAAAGTAAAAGCGAAGGAAGCTTGTGGCTAGCTTGTGAAGGTTGTTGTGGTGGTGTTCTTGGAATAGAAGCTAGCAAATTGTTGGATAAATTTGGCTAAAACTTTAAGGTAATGATTCTTCCTCTATTATTAGTTTTTAGTATTGCATGTGAAGAAGGAAGTACTTGTGGTAGTAAATAATGCTATTAGAGTCATTGTATGCAAGAAATGTGGGTTGGGTATGAAGGATTTGGCTAAAGAGATATTATGAGCATGTTGTAGCCTAAAAACTACTTTAGAATTGTTAAGTGTATTATTATAACTTATGGGGCAGAATTTTACACACCCAAGATTAGGTGTGTAATCCCCTTTGTGTTGGTTTGGATGTTGGGCCTTAATGAGGCGTTTGAGTGTTGAAAATCGGCCTACGAAAAAGGTGACAAAGTGAGTAGAAACAAAGGAAATGCTGCCCAATTTTCCTTAGGAATTGATAACTTGAATTTGGAATTTCTACATTGAAATTAGGAGTTAATAAACGTATTATGGTCATTATGGGTTGACGTATTACGGGCGATAGTTGGAATTGACAAGTGGATTGACTGAAGAGGTATGTAGAGCTTTCCTATCTCTTGAGCATGAATAGTTGTATCTATGTAGTACGGTATACGTACAAGATTTGATGATCTACACTTGTTTTAAAGTATATGATACTTGTTTCATTTCAAAAGTATAAGTCCCTTGGATTGAGGGAAAATGTTTTTGACAAAGGGATAACACTAATATAATGACTTTATGAGAAGTTGGTTATATTAGTTTACTTGAAAGGTTCACAAAGAAAGGTTTACTCTAATTAAAACAAGTACGGGTAAAGGATTTGAAACTAAGAAAGGTGAATTGATTTTTAGGCATTGGTTGCCTAAGGTTTTAAAGGAAATGAAGTCACTTGATTTAGAAGCCTATTATATTTATAAAAGGAGATGTGACTTGTCTTGAAAAGAAATCATAACTTGATACTATGGTGATTAGTATCTGGGAATCTTTGTATAAAAAGGGTTTTTCTTAAAAAGTTAGAAGTACATGGTACTTGGGTTGAATTCCCGGATTTTCTATTAAAAGTCATGGTAGTGCCTTAGGATACTAAAATGAGAGGATATAGTAATAAAGTTAATAAGAAGTTAGGGGATTTCTTAACTTGCTTATGTTGTGATATGATAAGCCGGTAGTGCTTATGTTATGATAGGCCGGTAGTGCTTATGTTATGATAGGCCGGTGGTGCTTATGTTATGATATGATAGGCCGGTAGTGCTTATGTTACGTATGATAGGCCGGTAGTGCTTATGTTATGTATGATAGCCGGATGAGCTATGTTATATATATATTATTACGGGTAAACCCCGGGTTATTCTTGTTATTTTCTTTGGACATACTGACACGATGGGTGGCCCACGGGTATGCTTCAATAGGATGGTTTACTACTTATGCCATGGCTTTGCTATCCATGATGCGAGTGCGACGTTTGTACTCATGCGGATCCGATCTACAGGATCCATGCGGGTGAAATAGTCTCATGCAAGTATGGCGATGGTACTCATGCGGGTCCACAGGATCCATGCGGGTGAAATAGTCCCATGCGGGTGAAATAGTCCCATGACGAGGCGGATGACCTCATGCGGGTCCACAGGACCTATGCGGGTGAAATAGTCCCAGGAGTAGGATTGCTTAATGATACTATGGGCGAGGTACCCTGTTTTGATCGTGAGCCTCCTATTTTTATGCTATAAGTTTTATACTCGTTACTCTCATTGTTAGTAAGGCACAGTGCAAGGAAATTGATTTTTATCTATGACTCCAGCTTATCTTTGACTTGTGATATTACTCTGTATTTTCCGTTTTACATACTTGATGCGTTGTGTGCGACCCGCCTGGGGGCTGCGTTCATCTGTGAGTAAGGAAGCAGGTGGTAGATCCTCATTCCTAGGATCTTTTACTCAGGTGTCAGGAGCTCCATTTCTTCGGAAGCTCGACTTTTGGTATGGTTCTCCCTGGTGTTGTTGATATTTTGTACATTCAGGGGCATGACGGGGCCCTGTCCCGTCATAGTATTACTCATTCTTAGAGGCCTGTAGTCTTGTCATAACTTGGTTTGTTTAAGGATATAGTTGTTCGGTTTTATGTACTTTTGGGGTAGCCATTTTGGGCTAGACTATTTATACCATTATGGTTGTTTTATTTTGAGTTTATATTCCGCTGGTTTTCTCTGATGTTGTATCACAAGGGTGCCCGGGTCAAGGCACCGGTCACGGATCCGGGGTCGGGTCGTGACAAAAGTGGTATCAGAGTCGTTAATCCTCGGAAAGGGTCTACATGCCGTATCTAGTAGAGTCTTGATTATCGGTGTGTTGTGCACCACATCTATAATCAGGAGGCTGCAGGATATTTAGGATTGGTTTCCATTTTTTCACTCTAAGATCGTGCAATAGAGCTGTGTTATAGGTTGAATTTCCTCTGACGTATTTTTCTGTATCGATTATGCCTCACGCAAAGACCGCGGCCCGAAGGCAAGCGATGAGGAACTACTAGTAGAGGGCGAGGTTACGAGGCAGTGCCCGATCACTACCGGATGAGGTGTTTGACGGCGAGTTCTGGCGCCGCCAACCCAGTGATCCGAGGCAACGGCGGCTCATCGAGACCGCGGTACGAGCCCGATCCAGCGGCGAGCGAGAGGATATGTGCTTCTGAGAGATGGCGATTATTGGCGGAGATAGTGGCTAGGCATGAGGGCATACATGAAGCGATGGTTAACTATACTTGTAGTTCCTCGAATCGATAGCGTAAAACCGGGACTTCTTGAGTGCAGCCCGCGAGTTTTATGGGTCGAGGCCTGAGATGATCCTCGTGAATTCATCAAGCGATTCTGACGGATCACGAGGTGATCAAGGCCTCGGATCCGAGTCGATTGTATTGAGTTCGCATCGGTTGCGTGATACCGCATGATGGTGGTTTGATTCATGGGAGCTGTCGGGAGCATGCGGCTTCCAGTATGGGGCGAGTTCTCGCGGCATTTCTTGGTCATTTCTTGCCTCATGGATGAGGAGAACGCGGCGACATATTTCGACACCGAGGCAGTGGGCGGGCGGTCCGAGTACAACGTCGAGTTTGACTCATTGGCTCGATATGTACCCACTTTAGTAGCGAATATGGAGGGCGAGTGCACCGCTACGTCACGGGCTCGATGACTATTTGGCGAGAGTTGCAGGAGTAGCTCTTGTAGGGCATGGACATTGCCGCGTGTAGCATATGCGCTTAGGTGTGAGAGCGGTAAGCGGATCGGCAGTATGCTCGCAGAAGAGGCGGGACAGCGAGGTCCTCTGGTAGTTTTAGGTAGACAACCCGGCAGCGAACAGATTTGCACCACGGCCGGTCGAGCGCTCCTCCACCATCTTCGGGCGTCATAGTATTCGGGAGCGGGGCGGGGTTCGAGCCGGGTTTCGGAGGACCATAGTTCTGGTCAGATAAGGCCACCTATGCCTCGGTGTGGTCGATGTGGTGATTGCCATTATGGGTGTCGTGTTCCTCCAGGAGCTTGTTACTCTTGTGGCGGCAGGCCATTTGAAGAGAGATTGTCAGGCAGGCGGCGGAAATGCTATGGCTCGGCCCGATTCGATTCTTTGGTCTTCATCTTGATGTTATGCGCCGGAGCGAGGGTGTTCCGCGGGCGGCGAGCGGCGGTCGTGGCAGGGGTTCTAGTTCCAGCGGTCCTCAAAACCGCATCTATGCTATGTCCAGTCGTCAGGACCAGGAGGCGTCACCCGATGTCGTCGCAGTATTGGTTTCTTCTTTGTGATGTATATGCTTTGATAGATCCAGTTCTACGTTGTCCTATATATCTCCTCATATTCTTTGGTAGAATAGGGATGAGCCCGAGTCCATAAAATCTTTTGAGGTGGCTACGCCGTAGGTGCTTGGT
Organism: Przewalskia tangutica; assembly: GCA_029844215.1. Taxonomy (NCBI): domain Eukaryota; kingdom Viridiplantae; phylum Streptophyta; class Magnoliopsida; order Solanales; family Solanaceae; genus Przewalskia; species Przewalskia tangutica. Next base: position 7,068,533 of record CM056718.1, on the reverse strand, counting down.
GGTAGCCGGCGGGTATATAAGGCTTGTCGGTGACCGTAGATGGTCGTCGGACTCTGGCGACTTGATAGAGTTGGATATGTGAACCGATGTGATTATGGGTATGGATTGACTAGCGTCTTGCTATGCCAATGTGGATCGAGAGAGGTTAGTTCGGTTCGATTTCTGGTGGCGGTTATCGAGTGGAAGGGAATCTGCATCGCCGATGGGTAGGTTTATTTCTTACCTCAAGGCTAGGAAGATGGTACGGAAGGGTATATTTACCATTTGGTTGGGTATTCGATCACGGTGAGATACGGACCTTGATCGATTCGGTTGTTAGAGAGTTTCGGGCGTATTCTGAGCGAGCTTCCGGTATCCTCCCGAGAGGAGATTGAGTTTTGCATCGATTTGGCGCGGACACTCGACCGATATCTATTCGCCATACTGAATGGCGCCGAGTTAAAGGAATTGAAGGACCAGTGAAAGATTTCTTTGGAAAAGGCTTTATCAGGCCAAGTGTTTCTCCCCGGGGCGCGAAGTGTTATTTGTAAAGAAGAAGGATGGGGCCGCTGCGTATGTGTATTGATTCTGAGCGGTGAACAAGGTAACTATCAAGAAGCAGATATCCCTCCCGAAATTGATGATTTGTTTGACGATTGCGAGTGCGAGATGTTTTTCCAAGATAGACCTGCGTTCGTTATCATCAGTGCGAGTTAGAGAGCAGATATCCCAAGATGCATTCAGACGGTATGGGCACTATGAGTTGAGGTGATGTCTTTGGATTGACCAACGCTCACGGTATTCATGGATTTGATGAATAGGGTGTTGAGCCATTCTTGGACATATTCGTTATAGTGTTCATTGATGATATCTTGGTGTATTCGCGCCTGAGCGAGAGCATCTGCATCATTTGAGGACGGTATTAAGTCCTCGAGGCCAAGCGATTGTATGCCAAGTTCTCGAAATGCGAGTTTTGGTGGTGATGGCTTTCTTGGGGCATGTTATCGGGCCGATGGTATTCGGGTTGTCTGACTAAGATCGAGGCGATCAAGATTTGGCCTAGACCACCAGCTACAGCTGCAGTGCGACTTTGGGCCTTGCGAGTTATTATCGGAGGTTTGTGGAGAAGTTTGCTTCTATTTCACCTTTGTGAAGCGACTCGTAAGCGGCTATGTTCGGTGGGCGGATACTTGTGAGAAAGTTTCCATTGCTAAAGGAGAAGTTGGCGGCCGCCCGATTCTTACTCTTCCGGAGGGTTTAGATGGATATGTGGTTTATTGTGACGCGTCGGTGTCGGGCTTGGAGTGCGTCTGATGCGGCCGCAGCGAGTTATAACTACGCATCTCGACAGCTTAGGAAGCATGAGAAGAACTATCCCACACATGACTTGGAGTTGGCAGCTGTGATTCATGCCTTGAATATCTGGAGACATTATTTATATGGAGTTCATGTGGACATTTACACATACCACAAGAGTCTCCAGTACATCTTCAGCCAGAGGGAGCTAAACTTGCGGCAGAGACGGTGGTTGGAGCTACTTAAGGATTACGATGTTGATATTCTATACCACCCAGGGAAGGCCAATGTAGTTGCAGATGCCCTTAGTCGCAAATCGATGGGTAGTGCATGCGATGTTCAGCCAGAGAATAGGGATATGGTCCGAGAGTTACATCAACTAGCGAGCCTTGGGGTTCGATTGGTTGATTCTGATAGTGACGGAATTCGGGTTCAAGAGGTTGCCGAGTCTTCCATCGTCGAGGAGGTGAAGAGGCGACAGTATGAGGATCCAATTTTGGTATGGTACCGAGATGCAGCTCTCCAGAAGGAGAAGGGTCTATTTGAGGTAGCGCCTGATGGGGTGCTAAGATTCGAGGGTCGGTTGTGTGTTCCCGATGTGACAGGACTTCGCCAGCAGATTTTGGGGGAGGCACACAGTGCTCGTTATTCTATTCACCCGGGGTCAACTAAGATGTACCATGACCTCAGGTGTGTGTATTGGTGGGATGGCCTGAAGAGGGATGTGGCAGGTTTTGTTGCACAATGTCCTAATTGTCAGCAGGTCAAGGTTGAGCACCAAAAGCCCGGTGGGGTATTGCAGGATATTGATATTCCGACTTGGAAGTGGGAGGTGATAAATATGGATTTTATTACAGGGCTACCTACCACTCAGAGGAAGCATGATTCCATTTGGGTGATTTTCGACAGGCTGACGAAATCAACCCATTTTCTTCCGATCGAACAGCGTTCTCGGTGAGGACTATGCGGATTATATATTAGAGAGATTGTGAGACCGCACGAGTCGGTGTCGATTATATCGAGATAGAGGCCCGGTTCTCGGCTAACTTACGGAGGTCTTTTGAAGGGATTAGGGACACGGTGAGTCTCAAGATCGCATTTCACCCTCGGGCCAAGCGGACGGGCGGCGCACTATCCAGACACTTGAGGATATGCTGCGGGCTTGTGTTATTGATTTCAGGGGTAGCTGGGAGGATCATTTGCCTCTTGTGGAGTTTGCTTACAACAACAGCTACCATTCCAGTATTCAGATGGCGCCTTATGATGCCTAATATGGGAGGAAGTGCAGGTCACCGATAGGCTGGTTCGAGGTGGGAGAAGTTCAGTTAGTCGGGCCAGACTTGGTTCAGCAGGCACTGGATAAGGTAAAACTTATCCAGGAGCGGTTGCTGGCAGCTCAGAGTCGGCAGAAGTCGTATGCAGATCATCGGCGTTGACACTTGGAATTTGAGATAGATGATTGGGTTTTTCTAAAGGTATCGCCCATGAAGGGCGTGATGAGATTTGGAAAGAAGGGGAAGCTTAGCCCAAGGTACATTGGGCCGTATCAGATTGTCCGTAGGGTAGGCAGGGTTGCCTAAGCGTTAGATCTGCCGTCCGATTTGGAGGCCGTACATCCAGTATTCCATGTGTCCATGTTGCGGAAATGTATTGGAGATCCATCTAGAGTGCACCCGGTTCATGATGTCCAAGTGACAGAGGAGTTATCGTATGAGGAGAGTCCCATAGCGATACTCGATCGGCGAGTTAGGCGACTTGAGCGAAGGGCGTGGCTTCCGTCAGTCTTATGGCGGAGCGAGCAGGAGAAAATGACGTGGGAAGAAGAGGATGACATGATGAAGAAGTATCCTCACTTATTCCCTACACCTCCAGGTAACCCACTTTCCCGCTTGTTAGTTTTGATTTAGCAATTGTGCTTAAGTATTATTGTGGTCGTGGGGAACATCTTTATTTGCAAAAGAGTAGTTAAGAGCGTCTACGTCGATTTGTGATTCGAGTAAGCCTAGAAGGAACATTCGGGATGAATGTTTCTAAGGGGGGAGAATGTTATACCCCGTGGTTCGGGTCTGGACATGATCGAGGGCCTCAGCGCTGCAGCGCGGGCAGCGCGCGCGGAGTGATTGTAGGGCGCGGCCGGAAAACATGCCGCGCGCCGAAGACGCCGCTGGCCGGAAGATCTGAGGTTGCTGAAGTTTCAGCGCGCGGCGGAAGCAGGCCGCACGAAAGTCCAAAGTCCGCGAGGATTCTGGCAGCGCCGCGCATGGCGCATGTGAAATCTGGCGGAAAAAACTTAGGAAAATCGATCTTTTCTTTTAAAAGGACATGGGTGGGGACAAGTGTCCCCCCATCCGATTGTGCATCGTTATATTGACCAAGTCTTAAAGACTTGGTCATCTCTCATCTCTCTCTTAGAAAAAGCTCCTCCTTCTCTCTTAAATTATTTCAAGCTCCTCCTTCTCTCTAAAACTCCAAGAGGTATTCTAGCCTTAGGAAAAATCTGAAAAAGTAAAAGGCAAGAAGGAAGCTTGTGGCTAGCTTGTGAAGGTTGTTGTGGTGGTGTTCTTGGAATAGAAGCTAGCAAATTGTTGGATAAATTTGGCTAAAGCTTTAAGGTAATGATTCTTCCTCTATTATTAGTTTTTAGTATTGCATGTGAAGAAGGAAGTACTTGTGGTAGTAAATAATGCTATTAGAGTCATTGCATGCAAGAAATGTGGGTTGGGTATGAAGGATTTGGCTAAAGAGATATTATGAGCATGTTGTAGCCTAAAAACTACTTTAGAATTGTTAAGTGTATTATTATAACTTATGGGGCAGAATTTTACACACCCAAGATTAGGTGTGTAATCCCCTTTGTGTTGGTTTGGATGTTGGGCCTTAATGAGGCGTTTGAGTGTTGAAAATCGGCCTTTGAAAAAGGTGGCAAAGTGAGTAGAAACAAAGGAAATGCTGCCCAATTTTCCTTAGGAATTGGTAACTTGAATTTGGAATTTCTACATTGAAATTAGGAGTTAATAAACGTATTATGGTCATTATAGGTTGACGTATTACGGGCGATAGTTGGAATTAACAAGTGGATTGACCGAAGAGGTATGTAGAGCTTTCCTATCTCTTGAGCATGAATAGTTGTATCTATGTAGTACGGTATACGTACAAGATTTGATGGTCTACACTTGTTTTAAAGTATATGATACTTGTTTCATTTCAAAAGTATAAGTCCCTTGGATTGATGGAAAATGTTTTTGACAAAGGGATAACACTAATATAATGACTTTATGGGAAGTTGGTTATATTAGTTTACTTGAAAGGTTCACAAAGAAAGGTTTACTCTAATTAAAACAAGTACGGGTAAAGGATTTGAAACTAAGAAAGGTGAATTGATTCTTAGGCATTGGTTGCCTAAGGTTTTAAAGGAAATGAAGTCACTTGATTTAGAAGCCTATTATATTTCTAAAAGGAGATGTGACTTGTCTTGAAAAGAAATCGTAACTTGATACTATGGTGATTAGTATCTGGGAATCTTTGTATAAATAGGGTTTTTCTTAAAAAGTTAGAAGTACATGGTACTTGGGTTGAATTCCCGGATTTTCTATTAAAAGTCATGGTAGTGCCTTAGGATACTAAAATGAGAGGATATAGTAATAAAATTAATAAGAAGTTAGGAGATTTCTTAACTTGCTTATGTTGTGATATGATAAGCCGGTAGTGCTTATGTTATGATAGACCGGTAGTGCTTATGTTATGATATGATAGACCGGTAGTGCTTATGTTACGTATGATAGGCCGGTAGTGCTTATGTTATGTATGATAGCCGGATGAACTATGTTATATATATATATTATTACGGGTAAACCCCGGGTTATTCTTGTTATTTCCTTTGGACATACTGACACGATGGGTGGCCCACGGGTATGCTTCAATAGGATGGTTTACTACTTATGTCATGGCTTTGCTACCCATGATACGAGTGCGGCGTTTGTACTCATGCGGATCTAGTCTACAGGATCCATGCGGGTGAAATAGTCCCATGCGAGTACGGCGATGGTACTCATGCGGGTCCACAGGATCCATGCGGGTGAAATAGTCCCATGCGGGTGAAATAGTCTCATGACGAGGCGGATGACCTCATGCGGGTCCACAGGACCTATGCGGGTGAAATAGTCCCAGGAGTAGGATTGCTTAATGATACTACGGGCGAGGTACCCTGTTTTGATCGTGAGCCTCCTATTTTTATGCTATAAGTTTTATACTCGTTACTCTCATTGTTAGTAAGGCACGGTCTGAGAAATTGATTTTTATCTATGACTCTAGCTTATCTTTGACTTGTGATATTACTACTGATATTTTCGGTTTACATACTTGACGTTGTGTCGGCCCCTTCCTGGGCTGCGTTCATCTGCGGTAAGGAAGCGGTGGTAGATCCTCATTCCTAGGATCTTTTACTCAGTGTCGTGAGCTCCATTTCTTCTAGCTCGACTTTTGGTATGGTTCTCCTCGGTGTTGTTGATATTTTGTACATTCAGGGGCATGACGGGGCCTGTCCGTCATAGTATTACTCATTCTTAGAGGCTGTAGTCTTGTCATAACTTGGTTTGTTTAAGGATATAGGCATTCGGTTTTATGTACTTTTGGGGTAGCCATTTTGGGCTAGACTATTTATACCATTATGGTTGTTTTATTTTGAGTTTATATTCCTGGTTTTCTCGATGTTGTATCCGCGGGTGCGGGTCAAGGCACCGTCACGGATCCGGTCGGTCGTGACATCCACCTCGCATCACACCACTTCGCTAACCCCGACCGGCAAGTACAAAGCCAACTACCGGATCCACGCATCACGTCTCTCGGGGCAAATGCGAGGGCTAACTCACAGATCCACCTGCGTGATCGCAGACCTCATGGAGAGCTAATTCATGGAATAATACGATCGATAGGAAACGAACCCTCATCATGGCCGCATACCCGTGGAATCCTCCATCACTGACGGTACGCCCAAATAGACTCATAACTACATGCTTTTAATTCGAATTGCAATACCATGCCTTTACATAAACCAAGACAATTACCATGCCTTCTTTTCACATAAACCAAGAGAATTCTTATTTAAGCAAGCCAAAGTACTTATCAAGGCACACATAGAATAATTCTCAATTAAACAAGCCAAAGTACTATGTACGTACATTCTTTTCGAAAGCCTCCTTTTTATGTAAAATCCAAGATACTAACACCCGTAGTATCAAGGCGTGTCTATTTTTCAAAGTAAGTTACTACACCTTTAGAAAACTCATTTCAAAGCTTGAAACCAAGTAACTTCAATTTTTCACAATCTAGACAACTTATGCTCATTAATCAAAATAGACAACTTTCATAACCTTCCATAAAGTTATTATAACCAACTTCCATAAAGCCGTTATACTAACTTTGTGCTTTAGAAATTTAAGACATCCTTATCCTTTCATAAGGCCATTATAACTAACTTCCCATAAAGCCATTATAACTCCTTATAAACCATTTCGTTCTTTTACTAACCAAGAGACTTTACTTCAAACAAATTCATACAATTTTCAAAATACTTCAAGCCTCTTATCCTTTAGAAAACAAGTTTCTTACCTCAAAAAATTAAGTCTCTTATCTTTTAGAATAATTCAATACTCAATACTTTCACACCAAGTACTCTATACTTCATTATGTCAAGAAATCCTTGTCTACCTTATTTAGGATAAACCACTCCTTAAGAACAAGCGGGTTAACTTCTTAACCCTACCAACTTAGACATTTTCTTAAAACAAGTCAAGTATAACAAAAGGATTTACTTCATTCAAACACGTACGTCTACCGTACTATATAGTTATAACTACTCATGCTCAAGAGATAAGAAAGTTTCCACATACCTCTTCGGTCAATCCACTTGCTAAGCCCAAACTACCGCAAGTAATAAGTCAACCTATAATAACCATAATACGTTTATTAACCTCTAATTTCAATGTAGAAATAATCTAAGTTCAAAGCCCCTAAATTCTATGGAAAATTGGGCGGCATTTCCTTTGTTTCTACATACTTTGCCACCTTTCTCAAGGCTGAATTCAACATCCAAATGCCACATTTAAGGCTCAACAATCCAAACATTTCAAAGGGGATTACACACCTAAACTTGGGTGTGTAAAATTCTGCCCCATTAGGTACAACAATTCACTTAACAATTCTAAGGTAGTTTTTAGGCTACAACATGCTCATAATCTCTTCTTAACCAATCCTTCATATCCAAACCACATTTCTTACATGCAAGGACTCTAAGTGCATTATTCACTACCACAAGTTCTTTCTTTTTAACATGCAACACTAAAAACTAATTACAAAGGAAGAATCATTACCTTAGAGCTTTAGCCAAATTTATCCCAAATGTTTTGCTAGCTTTCTTGCCAAGAATACCACCACAACAACACCAACAAGCTAGCCACAAACTTCCTTCTTGTTCTTAACTTTTCAGATTTTTCTTAGGCTTTGAATTTCCTTTGGAAATGTAGAGAGAAGGAGGAGCTAATTTAGAGAGAGGGAGAGGTTTGAAAGATGAAGACTTGGTCAATATAAGGCATGCAAGAAAAATCAGATGGGGGGGGACACTTGTCACCCTCCCATGGCCTTTTTAAAAGAGAAATCAGACTTTCCTAAGTTTTTCCGCCCAAAAATCCCGCCTCGGCGCCGCGGCGCTGAAACCTCCGCAGCCTCTCTGAACTTCCAGCGTCGCGGCCACTGATCTGGCGCCGCGGCTGCAACTTCAGCGACCCTTCACTTTCGCGCGCGACCCTGCATCCGGCGGCCACGCCGCTTTGTCCGAAACACATTTCTGTCCGACTGCGCACTGAACTTGTAACTCTCATAACTTTCTACTCCGACGTCCTATCGACGAATGGTTGGTTGCGTTGGAAACTAGACTCAACGAACTACGCACTAGGCCATTGAAATACTTAGGAACTCTCAATGTACCGGGTCATAACCCGCCTCAAAGTTGACTAAAACCCATCCGGAACAATCCGTCAACCTATCTTTTGAAAATTTTAAGTCTTACTCCCTTTCGTACGCTCTCATGCGCATGACCTGAACTACGGGGTGTAACATTCTCCCCCCCCCCCTTAGAAACATTCGTCCCCGAATGTTCTTTTGGAGCCAATCTACTATTCCTCGATACATCCTCGTACTATATACTAATGGAACTTCATTATGCCACCTATGACCCTAAGATATCGCACACGCATACCCATTCACCGTAAGTCAAACAGAAAACGAACCCAACATATGAACCATTACTACTTACCCCGTTCACGGCTATGAATTGCCCGTTCGTATTTACCACTCATTCTATCACATGTACACAGTCTCAATATCCTCTGTTCATAACACTAAAACATACAACAATCCTATCATGCATACTAATCTCTAAAGGGTCAAAGATATACCTGTAATTATTGTTTCACACTCCCCTTGTCGTTCTAATCATGATCCTGCCCTGCACGACGCATAACAAAAGAAGGCGATGAACCACCCACCGATCCGAAGGTGAATCTCTACATCCGTGCTATCTGGTGGACGGTTCCTCGCATAATGGCCTGGTGGCGCGCATAGCAATTACCCAAACTAGCACGACACTCGTAATGGGTGTTACCGCGTCGGCTCTGGAGGTAGAGGTGGCTTCGCCGGACTAACACCCCTACTCCCAAAAACACGAACCTCGAGCCTGCCCCGCTCCGAATCTCGAACGTCACGAAGGCGTGGTGGAGTACTCGTCTTGGAGGCGCATAACTAGCTCTTCCGAGGCGGTCGCCTCAGCGCCCGAGATCCTGCTGTCACAGCCTCTTGGGCTGGCTCGAGTCAGCCGACCCTCCTTTCTGTCCTCTATCCCTGCGCATATATGCGTCTGGCGATATCCATACATGGTGAAGAGCTACTCCCCACGATAATCATATGACGGCCTAGCCCGTCACATAACGATGAACTCGCATCGCCGTATCGGCTACTGATAGTGTCATGCACGGCCAAAGAGTCAAACTCAGTGTACTGCGATGGTCCTCCCATTCGCCTCAAGTCAGAATCTATCCACGGGCTCTCTCAACTCGGGAGGCGAAGTGATCGGGAAGGCCTCTGTGAACTCCTCCCAAACCGGAAGAGCACCTCCTCTAGACAATTCCCATGACTCAAACCGGTTCAACGCAATATCGCGTACCGGTAGAAGCTAACACAACGGACTCGTCTCAGGGCCCTAAGCACTGCGTAGTCGCGCACTGTCGAATAAACTCACGAGGATCCTCGCCGGACCTCGAACCATAGAACTCGGGTGGATTACAACTCGAGAAAGTCCGAATCCTTAAAGCGTCGGCCACTGGGTTAGCCACGGCCTGGCGGTCTTCGCCACGATGCTAGTCAACAACCCGACCGCTCTCCGTAATCCCTATACCGCCGCTGCGGAACAGAGGCTCGGTGCAGAAACCTCTGGAGCTCCGCCGGCTCGCCTCTCTATCACGGCGTGTTGAACTCGCCGACCCGCTACTCCTCGGGCATAGTGCGTGCTGAGTCTCGTAACTCTGCGTACCACTAGCGACTCCTGCCGCTTTGCCTGCCTCTGGCTCTCAGTGCCCCGCGAGGCATAATCGGTACATAAGAAGAGGTCGGTGAGGATTCAACCTAGTAGGGCGACTGCTGCGATCTCGGAGAGAAAGAATGGAAACTAATCCTAAATGTCCATGACCTCACGATTATGGATGTGGTGCACAACACACCGATAATCAAGACTCTACTAGACACGCGATGCGTAGACACTTTCAGAGGACTAATCGCTCGATATCACTTTTGTCACGACCGAGCCGGAAGCGCGGATCGTGCCCTATTGGGGCACCGCATATACACATCGAGAGAATAGCGGAACATACATAACACATAACTTATAAAAGGTAAACATCGGCCACCGATAAGTGCCTCCATAAAAACATACTTAATCAGAAGTACAACTTATTCTTACAGCCCAAACCACAAACGTGACTACAGACCTCTAGGAATAACAACTGTGGCGGGACAGGGCCCCGCCATACCCCCTGAATGTACAAAATACCTATAGCATCGGGGAATATCCGTACCAATAAACAAGCTTCCGGAGGAATGGAGCTTTCCAAGAAATGAACAGTGATCCTAAGAGTGCGGATCGGTTACGTATCTCGACTGCGGCGTAGCGGCCGAAGGAGGTCGATCTGATTACCAAGTATGTGGAATCGAAAATACTGTAATGAAATCATAATATCATATATAAAGCAGGAGACATGTATGACAGCCAAACTACAGTACACAACATATACGCAGCCATGTCAAGTCAGGGACTCACGCCCTCTAAGTCATCACTCAAATATAATCATAGGTCTCATGCCCATAATATCAATCATGCCCGTGGAATTCCTTCCTCACTGCCGACAATCTATGATATAACAACACTAAGGAGTACACATGAACACTAGATCCCACGTGTCGTGAGCCGTGCGAGGCAAGTGCGAAGGCATAGCTACGAGATCCACCTGCGTCCTCAACCGACGGGCAAGTCGAAAGCGGCTACGAGATCTACCGTGCAACAATACTATAATCGAATCACGGTGGCCGGGCAAGTGTGATAGCCTACAGATCCACCTGCGTCACATCGGCCGGGCAAGACGTGAGCTAACCACGGATCCACTGCGTCGATCACACCATTTCGCCCTAACACGGCCGGCAAGTACGAAAGCCAACTACCAGATCCACCCTGCATCACGTCTCTGACCGGGGCAAGTACGAGGGCTAACTACTAGATCCACCCTGTATCAGTAGACCTCATGGAGAGCTAATCCATGGAATAATACAGTCAATAGGGAAACGAACCCTCATCATGACCGCATACCCGTGGAATCCTCCATCACTGACGGTACACCCAAATAGACTCATAACTACATGCTTTTAATTCGAATTGCAATACCATGCCTTTACATAAACCAAGACAATTACCATGCCTTCTTTTCACATAAACCAAGAGAATTCTTATTTAAGCAAGTCAAAGTACTTATCAAGGCACACATAGAATAATTCTCAATTAAACAAGCCAAAGTACTATGTACGTACATTCTTTTCGAAAGCCTCCTTTTTATGTAAAATCCAAGATACTAACACCCGTAATATCAAGGCGTGTCTATTTTTCAAAGTAAGTTACTACACCTTTAGAAAACTCATTTCAAAGCTTGAAACCAAGTAACTTCAATTTTTCACAATCTAGACAACTTATGCTCATTAATCAAAATAGACAACTTTCATAACCTTCCATAAAGTTATTATAACCAACTTCCCATAAAGTCGTTATACTAACTTTGTGCTTTAGAAATTTAAGACATCCTTATCCTTTCATAAGGCCGTTATAACTAACTTCCCATAAAGCCGTTATAACTCCTTATAAACCATTTCGTTCTTTTACTAACCAAGAGACTTTACTTCAAACAAATTCATACAATTTTCAAAATACTTCAAGCCTCTTATCCTTTAGAAAACAAGTTTCTTACCTCAAAAAATTAAGTCTCTTATCTTTTAGAATAATTCAATACTCAATACTTTCACACCAAGTACTCTATACTTCATTATGTCAAGAAATCCTTGTCTACCTTATTTAGGATAAACCACTCCTAGAAACAATGGGTTAACTTCTTAACCCTACCAACTTAGACATTTTCTTAAAACAAGTCAAGTATAACAAAAGGATTTACTTCATTCAAAACACGTACGTCTACCGTACTATATAGTTATAACTACTCATGCTCAAGAGATAAGAAAGTTTCCACATACCTCTTCGGTCAATCCACTTGCTAAGCCCAAACTACCGCAAGTAATAAGTCAACCTATAATAACCATAATACGTTTATTAACCTCTAATTTCAATGTAGAAATAATCTAAGTTCAAAGCCCCTAATTCTATGGAAAATTGGGCGGCATTTCCTTTGTTTCTACATACTTTGCCACCTTTCTCAAGGCTGAATTCAACATCCAAATGCCACATTTAAGGCTCAACAATCCAAACATTTCAAAGGGGATTACACACCTAAACTTGGGTGTGTAAAATTCTGCCCCATTAGGTACAACAATTCACTTAACAATTCTAAGGTAGTTTTTAGGCTACAACATGCTCATAATCTCTTCTTAACCAATCCTTCATATCCAAACCACATTTCTTACATGCAAGGACTCTAAGTGCATTATTCACTACCACAAGTTCTTTCTTTTTAACATGCAATACTAAAAACTAATTACAAAGGAAGAATCATTACCTTAGAGCTTTAGCCAAATTTATCCCAAATGTTTTGCTAGCTTTCTTGCCAAGAATACCACCACAACAACACCAACAAGCTAGCCACAAACTTCCTTCTTGTTCTTAACTTTCAGATTTTTCTTAGGCTTTGAATTTCCTTTGGAAATGTAGAGAGAAGGAGGAGCTAATTTAGAGAGGAGAGGTTTGAAAGATGAAGACTTGGTAAATATAAGGCATGCAAGAAAAATCAGATGGGGGGACACTTGTCACCCTCATGGCCTTTTAAAAAGAAATCGGACTTCCAAGTTTTTCCGCCCAAAAAGTCCGCCTCGGCGCTTGTACTGAAACCTCCGCCTCTCTACGAACTTCCAGCGCCAGCCGTCTGGCGCGCGGCCTCTCAGCGACCGCCCGATACTTTGCGCGACCACCGCGCTTTGTCCGAAACACATTTCTGTCATTGCGCCGAACTTGTAACTCTCATAACTTTCTACTCCGACGTCCTATCGACGAATGGTTGGTTGCGTTGAAAACTAGACTCAACGAACTACGCACTAGGCATTTGAAATACTTAGGAACTCTCAATGTACCGGGTCATAACCCGCCTCAAAGTTGACTAAAACCCATCCGGAACAATCCGTCAACCTATCTTTTGAAAATTTTAAGTCTTACTCCCTTTCGTACGCTCTCATGCGCATGACCTGAACTACGGGGTGTAACATGTCTTATATGAATTTTGCTCTATACAGATATTCCCCGCACTTTTCTAGCGCAAATATTGCACGCCCGGGAAGTGGATTTGAACCCTTGACTGAATGAACCTTATACTTCGGCGGAAAGTTTGAAACGTAATGATTACAAGACTTGCCAAACGTCATATCTATTCAGTGCTTCTGAAACAGAGGCAACTGAACAATTGCTCTGATCGACGTGAAATACATCAATGATGGTGCACGTCTTTTCACCTCCAAACATTATATTTTTGTACCATAAATATGAGGCCAAATCTCTCCACAAAAGGTAACTACAAACTTATAACATCTATTTGCCTTTCTCCTTTCTTGACATTTTCTTCCATAATGTCATCCACCAAATCCTCTCCTTCTCGTTCTTCTGAGAACAATGACAACCTTCCAAACCATCGTCATGAGAAATAACCTATTTCCCCTACAACTCAAAAGATCGACTTACACTCCACTGCTGCTGCAATCCTTCCTTCAGATTTTGATTTCTCAGGAGACCTCCGTGTTCAAAACAACTATGAACATATCGAGAACTTTGAATCTAAGATAACTGCTAAGATTCTTCCTGACGTTGTAGAAGATTGTGACTTTTCCTTCGACATAGTTGTCAGAACAATTGACTTTGTCGACCGAGTACACCAACATATTGAATGATTTTCCATGACTTATACTTATCCATTAACCATTGGTTTCAAACTCCCCATTGCGAAGATTATCGAAGACATTTGTCGTTAGTATATGATCTGCTTGGGCCAAGTTGCTCTGCAGATTTGGAGATTAGTCTACTGGATACACTACAGATGTTAGCCAATAATGTCAATGCTTCATTTACTATCGATCACCTTTTCCTCCTCTATTATGCTAGTGTTTTTCGAGGTGGAATTATCCATCTGTACCCCCGGGAAATCTGTAGCCGCTGAAGATGACTTTGATCGAGGTTGGTTAGCCCGCTTTATTCTAATCAAGACTGACCAAAATCATCAACCTTCTTCAGATCATTTTCGAAAGAGTGGAATCCTTCCCGTGAGTATTCATTTCTGCAAACTTACTTGTTTGGCTTTTGAATAAAGGAAAATCCCTTTCTTATGCAAATATTGTAACTTTTCAGCCGCTTTAATTGAGCCATAACTTATTAAAGGGATTTTTGAGTGGATGGTTAGTATTCTTCGTTCCTCCCCGACATCACCCGATCATGAACATGTATCACCTCCGAGTGGTGGAAGGGGAAATACCACAGTAAGTCTAGCCATAACTCTCCCTTTTATATATGTTTCACCCCGAATTTCCTGGGATTCTTTTTCATTCTATCTTCTCAATTCACAGGGCTCCCAGTACGAAAATCTACTGCTCAGAAAGTGTCATCTCATGTACCCACCTTATCTAACATTCTCTAATCCGCTTCTAGCAATCAGAAAGCGAAAATTTTGAGTTGAAGCTCCCGACACCCCGGTGGGAATTGGTTCATGGATGAGGAACCGCCACCGGCCCATGGAGTACTGGAAAGAGCTATAAGCGGAAGCTAAAGCGGATGTTATTCAGATTGATGATGAGGAAACGTTGAACAATGAAAACACCTGCCCGGGGAGTCCCCGGTGAGATGTTTCAGAGGCGGAGACAATTGTTTCTATTTATGACCTTTCGAAGCACAACTCAATCCTTACTTCCAGTACTGAGGTCGAGACATCTGCTTCTTCCCCACGGGAATCCCCCAATGCTACTCTTGAGGCTTTCCTTGCAGACTTACTTTTGCAGGTAACATATTTCTTCCTTTACATTGCCCCTAAGACGTTCATATCACCTTACCGGTCATAATTCCTTCATCCAGGGTCACGTCGTTTCTCTCTCCACTGCGGATTTGACTAAGGAAATGGGCCTTTCTTGTGAGAAAAAAAAGTTGAAGAAGGAATTCAACACCTTAAGGCAGAAGTTGAATACCTTCGAGCTGATCTTAGAGATTCGAGCTCTTTTTAAGCCTCTTTCCGGCTGCATATATAGGATGTTATTGACTCTCTCTGAGATCGGGAAAATTTCCTTCAAGCTTTAACCACTTCTTACGTGACCCTTCAAGGAATGACAAAAGGTTGGCAACAGATTTGGCAGAAGCCCAAGGGCAGCTGAACACCTCCGATCGTACCATCAACGAACTCCAGGCTAAATGTCAAAGATTGAAGCTTAAGATAGATTTAGTTGTTCTGAAGAGTCACACACATACCCTTGAAAAAGCCATCAAGTTGGGGATTGATATTCCTTCTAAACTCCTGGATGTAGACCATGCGAACCAATCATTGTTAGATATAAGATATTGAAGAATTAAACTCTTGAGCCCATGAGTTACCCCGGTGACTAGGTATCTTATCGTGATTTTTTAGGTGTAGTGCAATCTGCTCAAGTTCCTCTACCATAGACTTGGTGGTATCTGACTCATCTAGTACGTTTTGACTACAATTAGAACTGCGTAGCAACTAATATCATAGTGAAATGAGAATCAACGAATAGTGAAATGAGATGAGTCAAGTGGCTTTCAACCCCTCTCCGCCGTTACGGAGTTCTTCTGCTCTAATCTCCGAAATCGAGGGGGAAGCCCTAGATTGTACGGTCAATATATTCTTCTTGCTTACTCGCTCAGCTCGAACTCTTCCTGAGTTTCCCTCCTAGCGAACGGGGAAAGCTTACCTGAGAGTACCTTGAAACTTTGTACCGATCCAAAATCTCCTCTTCCAGATAGATTGATTTTGTTTCTACCTGCAGAACCTGGTGAACATCTTTTGGTGTCGGCTTTACTTCCTGTAATTTCTATTTAGCTCTGTCACCACCTCTGGTTCTTCTATGGCGTACATTTTCCTAGTAGCTATATGCTTACCTCATATTTGTTGAATCCCTTCTGGTGTAGGAAATATAACAATCAAGTGTAGTGTTGATAGGACCGCCTTCATATCATATATCTAAGGTCCTTCAAATATGGATTTATACCTCATGTTACCATCAATGACATATAATTTTGTTATCTTAATAACACGCACTGCGTCTAATGGTAGATCCACTTCACCTTTGTGGTTTTGCTTGACATATTGAAACTTGAGAGGGATCTAGCAGCCAGAACTATCTTGTCTGCGATGTTCATATTCTTTACCACTTTCAATCGGATTATATTAGCCGGGCTCCCAGGATCGATCAGAATTCTCTTCACCTGGAAGTAGTTGATAGGTATCGTGACCACCAGTGCATCATTATGAGGGAAGATTACACCACCATCGTCTTCTTCGGTGAGTGTGATAGTATATTCGTCAAGTGACTCCTAGAACATCTTCTACTGGGTCACTAAGATTTTTGTCTATTTAGTTATGGTAAATAATGTAACGAGAATCATTGACCAATCATAAATCATGTTTATAACATGGTGTGGTGTACCGAATTTGATTTACCTTCGACGGGAGGTCCCCGCTAATAATTGTTGTGAGCTCTTTCGCTCAAATATTTTCAAAGGTGACCCTGCTTAGCATTCCTATCACCTCTTCTCGTATATGCATGCAAACTATAGTTTTATGTCTGTGAGTGCCATGGAATCACACCAGATGGACTGGTCCCTTTTGCTAGGATCAGATTATAATAGTTTTGGTGGTTGGAACGCTGGATAAGTTCTTAGTACTACCACCATTTGCTCTTCGTCAATGTTGAAGTTATAATCAGATAACTTTGAGTACCCGACACCCTTAGATGAGTTACCTTTATCAAAATTCATCAATCGTTGATTATTTCGACCGGGTCCTCCATTGTTATTTGATTTTTCAAAGGAGCAAAAACCATGTCCACCTCTCTGTTTTCCAGGGGTAGGATAAGGTTGGAAGCGATTTTTCAAGGAGTTTCGGTCGACTCCGAATACTTTGTCAGACTTTCCAAAGATACTTCCAACCTTAGATTCAAGCATATCATCCTCAACCCGGATTTTGGATTCATACCGATTGTGCTCATCTTCCCAAATTATAGCCTGGAATTCCAAGAAATTTTCCTTGAGCTCCCAGGAGGCATCGAAACTTGAAGGGTTTAAGCCTTTTGTGAAAGCCTCTACAACCCATTCGTTCGAAACTGCAAGTAAAAATATTCGCTCTTTTAGGAACCATGTAACGAAGTCCCTAATGAGTTTTGTTTATCCTTGTGAAATGCAAAAGATATCTTTCTTAGATGTCTTCACTTGTGAGCCCTCGCGTGAGCTTTTATGAACATGTTGATGAGCTGGGAAAACAATCTGATCTAGTGCTTAAGGAGTTGTGAGTACCATGTCAAAGCTCCCTTAGAAAGTGTTTAAGCAAACTTCTTGATTAGAATTGATTTTATTTCATGTTCTCTTAGATCATTTCCTTTTACGGCTGTAGTATAGGCCATAATGTGCTCATATTCATTCAAAAGGGGTAATATATATATACTCAATAATACAATCCTAATCCTATGTACATAAGGTAATAAATTATCCTAATTCTAGGCACATAAGGTAATGAATTTGACTAAATATACACTTAGCATATACAAAATATAAATAATTATAACTAATTATATTTTTCCTATTCTATCAGTGAGCAATAATAACCTAATAATTTTTTTATTTAATCCATTATTACAAGTTAAACTGCATCAATAGAAGAAAAACAATTATAGAGATTAGTCTAATTAAATCCTTGAAAAATATGGTGTAATTCTCCGAGGAACTTTGTAGATTTTATTCGCCAAACTAAGGAGCATATTTAAGGACAATTCTTAACCTTCCCCAAAATATAAGAGATTATTTTTGTCATTTTCTTGTAAGAATGCTAGTAAATTGAAAAACAATTACTTTTTATTCTCTTTTTCTAAGTTATGTGAGATAAGATTTTTAATCATAGTAGTAGCCTCCAAACCTTGTCCCTTGAGGCTTTGCCCCTATTTGACCAATAGAGTTTGTTGTGATAATTAAGTGGTTACTATGTTGGCAAGCAATGGTATATCAACTAAGTATCCACCAAAGGTGGAGCTCCCCTCAAATTCTCTAATTTTATATCACTAAAATTCATCTTTCTTATCTATGGTGAATTCAAGAACAGATCAAATTGAGCTAAGTGTCACCTTTTTGGAGATTTACAATTCTATGATTTGTCATCATAATTTTTCAAGAATCAATACATCCTAAAATGGGTTGAAGATAGAATTAGAAATAAAAAGGCACAACAATATTTTCTTGGACTTGGAAAAAGACAAATGTGTTAGAATTGGATAATTCTTGGAGTGCATATATATATTTGGAAGAATAGGAATTTGTTCTTGAAACATATGAATTGAAAGTGAAAAAATGTGGCAACTACCACCAGGTAATCATGGAGAAAGAATGCCTCTACCAAATAAATTAATAGCTGTGGCAATAGACAAAGATAGAGGAAGCCAAATTGCTCTGAAATGGACAGTTGATCATCTTTTAGCCAGAGGCCAAACAGTTCTTTTGATCCATGTCAAACTTAAACAATCATCCAATGCCTCTGGTCAATCCCCTAATACAAGTAATTCTTCTAATATGTCTCTCTTACATATATGTATTTGTTTGTGCATGTTTTCGTTTCTTTTAATAACAGTGATGCCGACCAGCTTGCTTGGACCTCGACTATCCCATGGAATACCTGCTACCTCCCACCGACACAGCAGGTACCGGGTGACTCTGGGATTTGTTTGTGCATGTTGATGTTGTAGAATGTCCACTTGTACAAATCAAAATGAAGATATTAAGTAGAATGTGTATGATTAGGCTGACTATTCCATTGAATACCTACTATCTCCTATCAACAAGGTACCGGAGAGTTCTGGTATTTGTTTGTGCATGTTGATATTGCAGAATGGCCACTTGTACAATTCAAAATGAAAATATTAAGTAGATTGTGTATATTGGGGCCCCCATGATGTCTAGTATAAAAAAGAGGTAGGAATCAACTTCAAGTTGTTCTGGAAATGTTGTTGATGGTGGGTAGGTTTTCGATGTTGTAGCTGAAAGGTGTGAAAATTTAAGCGCGATGAATGACTTACAGTCTTAGCAAATCTATGCTAGTTATCGCAGCAAGAAAATTTGCAATGTCAAAACTAGAAATACATGATTGCACACCGGAAAACTATGTCCACCAAAACTAAGGCAGATTGAAAGAAACCCTGTAGTGAATTTTTGTCTTTGCTGGTAGTTGAACCCTGGTCCCCCTTGGTTTTCATCGACCAGTAGGTTACATCCAGGAATAGTTCAAATGTTGAAATCTTATTGAACAAATATCAATCTTTTTAAGTATGACCAGATGAACATGTTGTTGTACTCTTTATAAGAAATTAAGAATGAGGTAAAAAACATGATTAAATCTCAGTACTTACTGGTCCTTTTTTGTGTCTTACTTGACTAATCCTATTAGTTTACCAAAAGTTGAGCTAGTTATGATGCACAAAAGTAATCTCGAATGGAATTAGTTAATCTAGGAGCTTGTAACTCGAGGAAGATGATTGCTTGTTCAGGGATTCAACCGAGAATTAAGCTAGAAGAGAGAATAGAGTTTAGAGAGAAGAAGAGTAACTTGTATTATTATCATGAATGAATGCCTCCAATTACAAGATTACAAGGTATTTATAGAATAAATCAATTGAATGGGATCAGTAACTACTTCGACTGTTAAGCTATTTCACAACTAACAACTCTAACTACTTTAACTAACTCTGTAACTATCTCCTATACTTGCATCAAGTTATTTTCTTGTCTCCAGTGAATCTGACTGCTGAAACCTGCAAGATTTGTTCTTAAATGGTTAATACAAAATTTCTTTTACAAAATGTGTTTCACCCTGTATATCATTCCATTTGGAGTAAAATATTCTGGTTTTAGCATTAGAAAAACAAACGTTATCTCGGATTTCCTTCTTCCAAATCTGATTTTTGAGTAGTTTTGCTATTTGTTCATAATGTTTTGCTCTAATTAGTGTCATTTGAGCTGTGATTAAGAAAACTTTGCCACCTAGAATTATACTTTAATATCATGTTATATTCATATCTTATATATGTGCTCGAGAAAGAGGAAAAAGGAAAACCAAAAAGAGAGAATGCAGAAGAAGAAGAGACCATATAACTCAAAAACTGATTAAGCATGTCTAATTGGTTAAGTAACTTATATGTGCATCTTAAGACTCCTTCAAATTAAATTCCAACTCAATGAGGATAAATTGGAAATTGTTGAATATTGAGTGTATACTTTTTCGTATATTGCATAGTTGCAGAAATAACTGTGTAAATTTTACATTTCAGAATCAAACCGGAATTCTGATGAAGCTGAATCGGGAAATATTGAACTGGATCCGCAGACAAAGGACCTGTTCCTTCCTTTCCGAGTATTTTGTACACGGAAAGATGTTAGTAACTCGAAACCTTAGATGAACTCCCCTATAAACATAGTAAAAGAATAACAACATTCATAAAAATTGTCAGGTCTTACTAATTATTTCCTTCAGCTTTCGTGTTTCTAATTTTGATTCTTCTAATCCTTGAAAAAACAGTTACAATGTCATGATGTTGTGCTAGACGACACGGATGTAGCCAAAGCAATCGTTGAATATGTGAATCGAACAGGAGTAGAGGTCTTGATTCTTGGTGCTACAATGAGAGGCGGTCTTCTCAGGTATGACTTTGTATTTGCATAAAGTATTGGCCTTATAGTGGAAGTAGTTTCCGATCATAATATCCTAAAAAGTTGGATGTTATCCAAATTTTCTTTTGTTTTCTTTCCATTCTCAGGTCACCTATTAGCAAAATTTGAAAGACTGAATGACTAACAAACATTAAGAGTTGTGTGTCAATATTTTGGCCTACTTTTATTGGATGTCCCAAAGTTGTGTCCTCTTTCCATATTCGGAGTTACATTCCATTTTCTCGCTTGGTTTTTATCCCAAACAATATATAATTAGGATGGAGCTGAAAAATATAGCAGCTTTTGTTTAATCTCAGGGAAAATTGCATAGTCAAAGAGGCCAAAACATTTGGGATGGGGGAATAGTATGAACATTGATTTATCGAGTGGAAGTCTTGAACCAGTGGAGACATACTTCAATAGTTCAATCTGCTGAATGTTAGAAAAATGGAACTGAAGACGAAAGGCTTTGACGTGATACCACTGTCCTTAAAGAGATACTGCCCGTATTCTCTTTAAGGGACTACAAGCAATTCCCTTCAAGGTCCAACAAAGCCCAGTGTACTGCAGATTTTCATTATGTTGCTCAGGGGAGTCCTTATATTTATAGAACTTTAAAGATGACTTTTCATGAAAAGTCATACTCTTTCACGAATAGATATGTCTGTTCAATTTAAGACTCCCAATATTACAAACTAATTCAACACTAAAAGCCATCTTTCTGTTGGAAATTTATTAACATGGAATAATGTATAACCCATTATTTATGACTCAAATTGGGGCCTCGTACGTCGGAAACGTCGTTTTCACACACGTGCACACGTTGTACCAAGGATCGTAAATTTTCTTAGTGAAAGAGATATTGGTACTAAATAAAATGTTTGAGACGTAAAATGATGGACGGTTGTTGGCCAAATGACGAGTGTTTCACGTTGGTAAATGAAGGAAGAAGTGTACGAAAGATTGGAACGGGTAGGAAAACGGCCGCGGAGCCGAGAAGGGCCTCGGCTCGCCCTCGAAAGCCGGAGAGTCGCGGCTCTGCACCCTTAAGGGCGGCGGCACGGCGGGGCTGAGGCGCCCCAAGGGCTGAGCCGCGGCTCCATCTAGGAAGTGTCTCACTCGAGCCGCGGCGCTTCCGAGGCTGAGCCGTGAGCCGTGGCTCTACCCGGGCAGTGTCTGTGCGACGGAAGTCCAAAAGTTTGGCTGATTATGGGGACGTTTTGGAGCATTCAAATGTCAGTTTTTCCTCCATAACTCAGCCATTATTTGGCAGCATTATTGATTGATTGTAACCTCTCAATTAAGGGTCATTACATGGCTATTGAAGGCCATTAGTTGGCTAGTTGAAAGGTCATCTTCTTTACACTATAAATTGAGGACTTGGCTCAATTGGAGAATACACACAACTCAGATTTTCTAATCTTTTTCTTCTCTAAGCAATCTCTCAAACACTCAAAGGTTCTTCTTTTAGTAAACACTTAAGTTTTCTTTGCTCATTTGTTAGTTAATGTTTCATCTTGGGAGATAAGTTGCCCATTACCGTAAAAGGATTTATACGGGACAATATTGTCTTAAGGACAGAGTGAATATCACTAGACTTAGCAAACCTTTTCATTTGTTCTTGTTTTCAGATTGTAATCTTTGTAATAGTTACTTACTTCCCGTTTCCTTGCAACCACATTGTACTCACAATCTTAAGACAATATATATTGTAAGTGCTAAGAAAAATGACTGGAGCAGATCAATTCGTTGTTGAATCTTCCGTTGCTGCCCAAGGCAACCCATCCGCCACTCCCACTGCTACTCAAGGCACACCCAACGCCTTTCCTGCTGCTCAAGGGAACGCTATCGTTCCTCCACTATCCGGATTCGACCATGAACGCCCAAAAAAGTTCATGGGCTCCAATTTCAAGATATGGCAGTAAAAGATGGTGTTCTATCTGACTATTATTGGAATGACTCGTTTCCTAACAGAAGATCCTCCACAAGTTGGAGATGAAGTGGACCCTCAGCCAAATGAAACGGCCGGAGGGGGCCAAGGTATACATGTTGTTAACAGCATGAAGATGGTTCTTGATGTATGGAGTCACAGTGATTTCATGTATAAGAATTATATTTTGAACTGTTTGTCTGACCCTCTCTATACGGTGTATTGCACCATAGGCACCGCCAAAGAGTTGTGGGAAAGATTGCAGAAAAGTACTTGTGCGACGCACAAGATGCGGGTACTAAGAAATTCATCGTTGGGAAATTCCTGAAATTTCAAATGGTGGATAGCAAAACTGTGATCCCAAGTCCAGGAATTCTAAATGATTCTACATCACCTAGATTTGGAAGGAATGAAACCAAATGAACAATTTTTGGTTGCATCACTAATTGAGAAGTTACCACGCTCATGGAATGAGTTCACGAGTTACTTAAAACTCAAGACGAAGGAAATGACCTTTGAGTAACTTATTATCAAACTCCAGATTCAGGAAGATAATAAGAAGGCCATGCCTAAGGGAAAACAACCCACTAGGCAAAGACAAATCTGGTCGAGGCCAAAGGGAACCCAAGCAAGAAGCGCAAGTTCCAGAAGGATGGTAAGGCCCCAACAACAGAGAATTTTAAGGGAAACTGTCACCACTGTGGGAAACCTGGTCACATGATCAAGGACTGCCGCAAACTCAAGAATGAGAATAAAGAGAAAGCCAAGGGCAAGGCTAATGCTAACATCATTGAAGACACACTTCTTGACGATATGATTGAGGAGTTCTCGGCGGTGGTACTTGAAGCAAACCTCATTGAGAATCCCATGCAGTGGTGGATTGACACGGGTGCTACCATTACATCTGTTCCAACAGAGAAGTCTTCTCCACCTATACATCGGTCACAGATAAAACGTTGTTCATGGGAAACAACTCTTCCTCTTATGTACTAGGGGTAGGAAAGGTGGTCCTGAAGATGACTTCTGGAAAGAAGCTTACTCTGAAGGAGGTGATGTATGTCCATAGAAGAAATTTAATTTCAGGTCCTTTATTGGTGAATGCTGGTTTTAGGCTAGCGTTTGAGTCCAATAAATTTGTAATCACTAAGAATGGAACTTTTATAGGAAGGGGTTCCGTTTGTGAAGGCCTCTTCCAAGTTAACGCCTTGTCTGTAATGCCTTCTATCAATAAAATTGAAGCTTCCTCTTATTTGCTTGAGTCTTCTAATTTATGACATCATAGATTAGGACATGTAAACTATCAATCTATTCAAAGGTTGGTAAAGTTGGAGTTGTTACCGTCTATCGACGTAAACCCTCAACATAAGTGTGAGGTGTGCGTAGAGGCAAAACTCTCAGAGAGTCCCTTTAGATCCGTCGAAAGGGAAACTGCTCCTCTAGAACTCATTCACACAGACATATGTGATTTGAAGTTTGCACAAACTAGAGGGGAAACAAGTACTTTGTGACATTCATAGATGATAGCACAAGGTATTGTTACCTTTACTTCCTAAAAAGTAAGGATGAAGCATTTGAAGCATTCAAACGCTACAAAGCAGAAGTTGAAAACCAACTAAGCGTGCGAATTAAATTAATTCGTAGCGATAGAGGGGGAGAATATGTAGCGCCATTTGAAGGATATTATGCTCAATCGGGCATTGTTCATCAAACGACGGCTCCATACTCACCTTAATCAAACGGTGTCGCTGAATGCAAGAACTGTACTTTGAAAGAAATGATGAACGCCTTGTTCATCAATTCCGGCCTTTCCCAAAACATGTGGGGAGAAGCTGTCCTTACCGCTAATAAGATTCTTAATAGAGTCTCACATAAGGGTAAGGACAAGACTCCATACAAATTATGGAAGAGAAAGAAACCCACCTACAAATACTTGAAGGTGTGGGAATGTTTGGCAAAGGTTGAAGTACCTAAGCCAAAACAGGTCAAGATTGGACCTAAGACTGTAGATTGCATATTTATCGGATATGCAAATAACAATAGTGCTTATCGCTTCTTAGTGCATAAGTCAGATGTACCAGACATCCATGTGGGTACAATCATGAAATCAATGAATGCTAATTTCTTTGAGGATATGTTTCCTAGAAAGGAAAGAGACATAACCTCTCGCAAACGAAATTATGAACAAAACTCTCAGGATCCATGAGTCGTTGACTGCCAGGATCTAAGTGGTTCAGATATAGTGGACTCCGAAGTAGTTGATTATCCGGAATCTAGTGTTCCAGATTCTCAAGACTTGGAGGCTCTAGAGATGGAATCAAGACGAAGTAAAAAGGTCAGGAAGGATAAGTCATTCGGTCCTGACTTTGTGGCTTATATGGTTCATGACGAACCACGGACAATTGCTGAAGCGTTGTCAACTCCAGAAGCACCGCTCTGGAAAGAAGCTATTGAGAGTGAAATAGACTTCATTCTGCACAACCATACTTGAGAGTTGTTGATCTTCCTCCGGAAAACAAACCATTGGGTTGTAAATGGATACTCAAAACGGAAGTATAAGGCATATGGATCTATATACAAGTACAAGGCCAGGTTGGTAGTCAATGGCTATCGACAAAAGGAAGGTCTTGACTACTTTGACACATACTCCCCGATGTCTATATTGACGTCCATAAGAGTATTCATTTCGATCGCCGTGTTGCGGGACCTTGAGATACATCAAATGGATATTAAGACAATCTTCCTAAATGGTGATTTGAAAGAAGAAATCTATATGGACCAACCCGAGGGGTATGTGGTTCCAGGGCAAGAGAAGAAAGTCTGTCGGCTTTTCGAATCTCTGTACGGGCTGAAACAGGCCCCGAGGCAATGGCACGAAAATTTTGATAGTACTCTACTATCGAAAGGTTTCGCCATTAATGAGTGTGACAAATGTGTTTACGTGAAAGGTAGTACTGGCTCGTTCGTCATGATATGTCTTTACGTAGACGACATGTTGATCACTGGGAGCAGTCCTAGGTTGATCCTAGAGACTAAGAACATGTTGAAACAATGTTTCGAGGATATGGGTGTTGCAGATGTCATCTTAGGGATCAAGATCCTAAGACATCTGATGGACTGGTCTTATCTCAGTCTCACTACATCGAGGATGTGTTGAGAAAGTTTGAGATGATCGACAGTTCGCCGATAACGTCACCACTGGATGTAAATCAAAAGATTGATAAAAATCGTAGTGCGCCCGTATGCCAGGAGAGATATGTGCAGGTGATTGGTAGTTTGATGTACATAACAAACTGCATCCGACCTGATATCACCTATGCATTCAACAAGTTGGCTAGGTTTACCCATAATCCAAGTGATGATCATTGGAAAGCGTTTAAACGGGTACTACGGTACCTAAAATACACGCAAAATTACGAGTTGCATTATTTGAGATATCCAGATGTACTAGAGGGGTACAGTGATGCAAACTAGATATCTGATATAGAGAACACCAAGTCCACCAATGGATATATATTTACAATTGGTGGTGGGGTTGTGTCTTGAAAATCCTCTAAGCAAACTTGCATCGCCCAATCCATGATGGAATCGGAGTTCATTGCTTTTTAGACAAAGCAAGAAGAAGCTGAGTGGCTTCATGACTTCTTAGAGGATATCCCGTATTGGGATAAACTCGTATCTTTTGTAATGATCCACTGCGACAGCCAGTTGGCTCTAGGAAGGGCACGAAGTTCTATGTACAACGACAAATCTCATCATATCCGACAGAGACATAAGACCGTTAGACAACTGATCACTACGGGTATTATTTCCATCGATTATGTAAAATCTAAGGAAAACATAGCAGACCCTTTGACTAAGAATACCCAGAGATCAGATGTTCTACCTGTCTAGGGGAATTGGCTTAAAACCCAATCAATAAGAACTGATACGGTGGATACCCAACCTTACTGACTAGAGATCCCAGGAATTAGGTTCAATGGGAAAACTAAGTCGTAAAGGTTCAGTTGAGCACTTCGATGTAAGCAAGAGCACTTCGGATGATGATTTCTGTAAAGAAACATGAATCCAAGGACATTCCCGTGATAGACATTAAGGGGGCGTTTGGTTCGGGGTAATACTCTAAGGGTAAGGGAATAAAATGACCTGATTCCCTTTGGAGTTGTTTGTTGGGCCTATTTTAACATTCCCTTTACCCTATTTTATTTTTAACTTTACCCCAAAGTCTTCTACATTGATTCCCCACTACCCTCTAGTTATTTTCATTCTTTTTCCCCAATTCATTACCCCTCCCCTCTCTAACTCCTCTAACCCTAGAACTCCAACCCATCAAGTCTTCAATCCGACCACCGTCACCGGCGTTGGGACATTTTCCGGCCATCGTCACTGTCACAAGGTAATTTCATTGACATAGAAAGGCCAGATATTGACATTTTTGCTGAATGTTTAGAGTTGAGTCTTTTGTGCTCTTGGTATAAATCATTTTTCTCCTTCTCAAGAAACGGTAACTCAGATTCCTTTAAAAAGGATAGAGCAATTTATATCGTATAATACTAAAGTTGTGAGTGTCTAGTAGCGTTTCTCACATGCAGTTCCCAATTTTCTTCTTTTAACCAAACAGTCACAAAAGGAATCAGGGTGCAGTTGATGCCGTTTCTGAAACAGACCCAAACATGTAGGGAGAATCAGGGTCATTCCTTTTCTTTCTCCTTGAATACTGGATTCCATTCCGTTTACCCTGAGCCAACCAAACGCCCCCTAAGTGCTATCTGCAGTGTGGGTAGAGGTTAAGTTTCCAAAACCTTTAATGATCCTTAACGTTTGAGGATAGGTTTGGGGAAACTTTTAATGGTTCCTAACACGTGTGAAGTGGGGTATAGCAGGATACCTTGTAGGAGACCACCTATTTAAGTGCGGAGGATAGGCCGCCTCAATTGAACACACTTAACAATCCAAGAAGTGTCCACGACCACAACGGATAAAACATTAAAGAAGAACAGAGTAAGGAAAGTTGTTGTGTTGGTATCGTTGACTTGGCTTACACTAAACACTGACTGTTCAAGAAATCACGTTCACCGCGCAGTAAGTAAGTCCGATGGTATTAAACTATGGAATGTTCAAAGCTACCGCTACCTAGCCAGATGCAACATCGGTCCGCCGAAAGATTGCTAGAAAGACACCTTGTGAGTGCGTCAAAATCTCTTTCAAGAGGGGATTGTTGGAAATTTATTAACGTGGAATAATGTATATCCCATTATTTATGACTCAAACAATTGGGGCTCCGCACGTCGGAAACGTCGTTTCTACACACGTGCACACTTTGTATCAAAGATCGTAAATTTCCTTAGTGAAAGAGATATTGGTACGTAAATAAAATATTTTAGACGTAAAATGATGGATGGTTGTTGGCCAAATAACGAGTGTTTCACGTTGGTAAATGAAGTACGAAGTGTAAAGAATGGAACGGATCGGAAAAGGGCCGCGGGCGAGTGGCCGTCGCTCACTTTCGCCGGAGAGTCGCGACTCGCACTTGGCGGCCGCGACGAGGCGCCCGAGTAGTCGCGGCTCCATCTGGGAAGTGGTTCACTCGAGCCGTGGCGCTTCCGAGGCTGAGTCGCGGCTCTACCAAGGCAGTGTCTGTGCGACGGAAGTCCAAAAGTTTGGCTGATTAAGGGGATGTTTTGGAGCATTCAAATGTCAGTTTTTCCTCCGTAACTTAGCCATTATTTGGCAGCATTATTGGCTGATTGTAACCTCTCAATTAACGGCCATTACACGACTATTGAAGGTCATTAGTTGGCTAGTTGAAAGGTCATCTTCTTTACACTATAAATTGAGGCTTGGCTCAATTGGAGAATACACACAATTCAGATTTTCTGATCTTCTTCTTCTTTAAGCAATCTCTCAAACACTCAAAGGTTCTTATTTTAGTAAACACTTGAGTTTCCTTTGCTCATTTGTTAGTTGATGTTTCATCTTGGGAGACAAGTTGTCCATTACCGTAAAAGGATTTATACGGGGCAATATTGTCTTAAGGACTGGGTGAATATCACTCGACCCAACAAACCTTTTCATTTGTTCTTGTTTCCAGATTGTAATCTTTGTAATAGTTACTTACTTCCCGTTTCCTTGCAACCCCATTGTACTCACACTTTCTAAACTGACCATAGAAATATGTCGATATAATGCATATATATATGCTACAAACTTGGGTTAGAATATATTTTCAGAAGTTCATGTGAAGAAAGGGGAAAATGGCGTCGGCATCTACTTAAATGTGTGAACGTCTTTCGAGCTTTATTGAGGTTTCATTTCACCAGTTATATATTTGAATAAAAAGAGTATCTTCGTATTGCTAAATTCAGTAGCCTTTTTGCACAGCAGATTTAAAGCCAAGGATATACCAGGAGGCGTGTTAAAAGGGGCTCCTGATTTCTGTACTGTACATGTCATCTCCAAATCTGGAAAGATCTCATCTACACGTGCTGCTTCTCGCCCCGCCCCTTTTGTCCATCCACTACGTCACCAGTTAATGCAGCCGGCAAGCACCAAATTTGCTCCTTTTGAAACTTCAACACCCTCTGCTGCTAATTCAAGAAGTGAGCCATGCACTAGACAAAGCAAGTTCATTTATTAAGTTTTTGCTGCATCCTGTGGTAATTCTATTACTGCTTTGTGTAGATTCTTTTCAAGGATGTCCGAAGCCTGTTTGTGATCCTCCGCCTTCTACCCTTCAAAATGACACAATGAGTATCAAGTCTTCTACCCTTCAAAATGACACAATGAGTATCAAGTAAGTCAAATGATCTTGACATCCGTAGAAATTGTACCCAGAGGCGGAGCCAGAATTTTTAGTTTATAGGTTCTGGATTATAATTCTTTTTGATTACTTGTTTTGAATAGATTATTTCTACATATTAAATAATTTTTTAAACACAAATATATTGTTTGAACCTAAGATAATGGGTTCTTCCAAACCTGTAACCACAATGCTGGCTCCACCCTGACTGTACCATATTTTCATAACCGTATTTGTTGCATGCACAAAAATAATGTCATCATAGTTGGTGATGCAAGCTCTTCAGAAGATTTTGAAATTAAAAATTTTGCTCTTCAGAGCACTATAGTTTTGGGGTAGTTCTCATCTTAAGGCCTAATTAAGTCGAATGTACTATTTTAAACAGGTCTCCATTCACCCACAGGAAAGGCCCTAATGGAAAGCCATATGAAATCTCATCTTTGCCAGATACTGACATATCATATGTCAGCTCTGGTAGGCCAAGCATCGACAACATCTATTCTTCAATATCTGATAGCTATGATAGTGGTGGACCGACCCCTCCTCGGCTTTCAGGCTTTTCAGATTTTGATACCCAAAGTTTTGACTCTTCACAGTTTGGGCGAAGATCCGTGGACACCCTGACTCCACCAGAACTATCATTTGCGTCAATTGAGAGTGATAGAACATCGGTCTCCCAAGGACCAGGAGTAAGCATTTGAAAAGATAACTTGTGTTTTTGTAAATTGTAAAAGCTGACTCAGAATTGCTAGACCATTCATCTTCATCTATTGATTGAAGACATGAGTTCAAGTAGACTAGGCTAAAAACATTTCTGCAACATATATTTTGTCTGATTTAACCTTTTTATTTATTGAATGACCACAACAAAAAAAGTTGGAATTAGCTACGAACTTTGCTAATTCGTCGCTAAACAGGATTAATGACAAATTGTGTTGTTTACCTACGGAATTCGTCCGTCACTAATTCCTTTATTTCTTAGTAGTGGTCTATAAAAGCAAATTCATTTCTGTTAGTGTCTGTGAAAGAGTTGGTGATAGGATATAAAATCTTTAGTTTTCTGTAAAATCTTTTGTGGCTCTTCATTTCATGCATTTAAGAATCTCTTGTCCTATATTTACGCCTCTACTTTGGCTTACAGGATGATCTAGAAGCAGAAATGAGAAGGCTAAAGCAGGAGCTTAAGCAAACGATGGAAATGTATAGTACGGCTTGCAAGGAAGCGCTTTCAGCAAAACAAAAGGCACGATAAAGGGAACTATCATCCTTGCGCACCATCATAATGATTAATACGGATGTACTAACAGGTTGTCTGTTGCAGACGATGGAACTCCAGCGCTGGAAAATGGAAGAACAACGAAGATTAGAAGAGGCACGTTTAGCCGAGGAAGCTGCACTAGCACTTGCGGAGAAGGAAAAGGCAAAGTCTAGAGCAGCCATTGAGCATGCAGAGGCAGCTCAGAGGCTTGCAGAACTAGAATCTCAAAAGAGAATCAGTGCGGAAATGAAAGCTCTGAAAGAAGCAGAAGAGAAGAATAGGATCCTGAATAAGCTTAAGCACAATGATTTCAGGTACAGGAAATATACAATCGAGGAGATCGAAGCTGCAACAGACTACTTTGCCCAATCTCGAAAAATTGGAGAAGGAGGCTATGGGCCAGTGTATAAATGCTACCTGGATCACACACCCGTTGCAGTTAAGGTCCTCCGTCCTGATGCAACGCATGGACGACAACAGTTTCAACAAGAGGTAATTTCAGTAAAATTTACAAAATATTGTTAGTGAAGTATTTGAAAGAAAGACGGGGTCTTCCAACTAGAACACATTGCAGAAAAAATTAATGATACCCGACCAATGTTGATCATAGATTTCAGGCATGTTTTTGTTTCACAACCCGAGATTCTAATTTCCCCCGGCGGCAGCGCCACATAGGGTTAAGAGTGGTCAGTTGAATACAGTAGACAAAATTTGATAATCCCCCATAATTGAATGTTGGTATGTTGATTGACCACATTATGTTTAGCAGCGAGGACAATTAGAATCCTAGAGTTAGAACTAGGAACCAATGTTCTCTATGTGATGAAAACAACAATGCATAAATATTAACTTAGTCAATTGTGCAAGCTTTTCTCTAAAGTGAGAACTTTTATCTTGCACTGCAGGTTGAAGTTTTGAGCTGCATACGGCATCCTAACATGGTGCTTCTTCTAGGAGCATGTCCGGAATACGGGTGCTTAGTATATGAGTTTATGTCTAATGGAAGCTTAGAAGACCGTTTATTCCATCAAGGAAAGACACCAGCGCTTTCTTGGCAGCAGAGGTTTCGGATTGCTGCTGAAATAGCTACTGGTCTGCTTTTCTTACACCAGAGCAAACCAGAGCCATTAGTGCACCGTGATCTAAAGCCGGGCAACATTTTGCTGGATCGTAACTTTGTGAGTAAGATTAGTGATGTTGGCTTAGCGCGGCTTGTCCCTCCATCGATTGCGGACACTGTCACTCAATATAGAATGACATCAACTGCTGGAACTTTTTGCTATATCGATCCTGAATATCAGCAAACGGGCATGCTTGGCGTAAAATCTGATGTATACTCCCTAGGGATCATATTCTTGCAGATATTAACTGCCAAGCCGCCAATGGGATTGACTCATTATGTTGAAATGGCAATGGAGAAAGGAACTTTCAATGAAATGCTTGATCCAGCTATTCATGATTGGCCCATTAATGAGGCTATGCGTCTTGCCAATTTATCGTTACAATGCTCTGAGCTACGGAGAAAAGACAGACCGGATCTTGGAAAGGTCGTTTTGCCAGAGTTAGAAAGATTGAGAGCGCTTGCTGAAGAAAACACATACCCATCACTTATGTATAATCCAAATGTCTCGCCAAATCATAGCCAAGTTTCCCTCTCCCGGGTAAGTCAACATGCATAAATTACAAGTTTAACTTTTATACACAGTTAGGTCACCTAAAATATAAAGTTCATAAAAAGTGATATTAGTAACTTGGAAAATAAGCTAAGATACCTACTATAACAGATTAAAATATATTGATCGTGTAAACCTTCTTTACACTCTCAACGTATACACGGTACATCATAAAGTAAATTTCATTTAGAACTTTGATGAACAAGGTAGTTTCTACTTTTGTCTTGACACATTTTTCACCATGATCTCTGCAGGACAAGTTAAGTTACCCAAATACAGCACCGTCAAGCTACGAGAGCTCGAGGAGCCAATGAAGCACAAGGTCCTAATGGATGAGAATTTTTTGTTCTGAAGTTTTAATATGATTTTTTTTTTCTTATAAGAAAATATCAAAAACTAAATGTTCTGCTAGTATAGGACTTGCCCTCCTCTTTGGTCCTATAATTTGTTAACATTTTGTTCCTCTTTCCACCATGTATATGCTTTTAAATAGCCCCTATTTACATTTTGTACAGATTGGGGCAAAGATAAGATTTTTGTTTGTTTGTTTGTTTGTATACACTATAATTCGATTTCTTTCATCTTAACTTTGGTGTTTTCTGCTAATAACATAAAATCTGCAATGTGATCCAAAAATTAAATTGTCAAATGAAACACATTTTTCTTCTATTAGAGATATGAAAATCTTGTTATGGAATCGAAGGAACGGGAAAGAAAATCGAAGAAAGGTTGAGCAAAAACTCATTGCATTGATTCATTACATTGTTTCTTACATTGAAAATAAAGTCCTACATCTCTATTTATAGGAAATTAAAAGGAATAAATAAATTAAATATATTATTTTCCTTATAGATACTAAACTAAAAGGAAACTAAATATACTATAATTAATGTAGTAACTAGACTTAGAAGGAAACTAAACGTTCTAGAATATTTATAAACTAAAAAGAGAGTAAATATTCTACCATTAATGTAAATCATAATATAGAACGAACCTAAATTTTAATATTCCCCCTCAAACTCAAATTGGACATCAAACTCAAGTTGGTGTATCCTATTTGTGTTTGAGCATGTAATTCTTATTATTCTTTTTCTTCAATGCCTTGTAAAATTATTTTCCAACTTCATCTTCACCGATCAGTTTTGATTGTTTTTATCTGTGAAGATTTGTGGGACATTCAAAGAGATATTGGTTCTTGTCATAGTTAAAAGTAGGTATGATTGAAAATTGTAGTCAAGTGCGTTGAAAGTGAGAACAGGTTAAAAAGATAGTGGAGCCAGACGTGTTGAAAGTGAGCACGTGTTAAAAGATATTGGAGATCGATGCATTAAAATTGATTGGAGCCCTGACGGGTTAAAAATGAGTCTTTACATGTTAAAAGTGGTTGAATTTTGTTCCAACAAAACTCACAGATCCATGAAGATCGATGAAAGCTCTGATATCACTTGTTGGGGATCGAAATAATCAGGGCGTTATGCGGAAGCTAATAATTGCAAACCTTAAACGACGATAAATTGGACAACAAATAAACTTGATATGATTTATCCAATTGGCCTAAATATGAGAAAACTAATTAAAGACATAAAAAATTTTCAAGAGAAAATCTCCCCCTAAACAAAACTCTTTAAATGACTACATTGTGTATTATATTGTTTTGTATATGAGAAGAAATGATCTTCTATTTATAAAAGTTCAAAACTTCTCCTCCAAGAAAATGATAGATATGGTAGAGTATTTTCCACCAAGAAAACTTTTTCGAAGTATGTTCAGGACTCAAGCAGAAAGGTTGTTCAGGATGTTATTTGCTGAATGTGTTCATGCAATATGATTGGAAAGGAATCAAAGAGTATTTGAGAATAGAAGTAGGACTAGTGCTAGAATTGCTAGAGAGATTGTTTATTGTTGTACTGTTAGGACAAAGCCTATAACTAGAACTATGATCCAAAGTTTGATCTTTTAGTTATGTACAAGTTAGTTTCTGTTGGTCTGTGTAAGGATAGCAAGCGTGAGTTATAAGTTGTGCTATGGAGCTTTGTAATGTTCATTGGTGATTAATGCAAAATGATTAGTTATAAAAAAAAAAAGTAAAACACAATTATGATAAAATTCAAATAAAATAGAAAATTCAGGGTAAACCCTAATAAATCTCTCATTGACCTGAATTTTCTGTTAAAATAATCTTGATTATTCTCCTTCACATAACTTTCATTATTATTGCTTGTCATGGTTAAAAATAAGATTAAAAATTAGTTTTAAAATAATTTGCTTTATTTTTAAAGATGCAGCAGTAGGAATGTTGAAAATATGATTGAAAATTCATCTCCACGTGTAGTATTCTTGGATAAAATTTTCATAATCGTAAAATTGATTGCAACTTGATTTAAACCCGCTTTAAACCTGTCTTCAATTTCGCCGAACTATTCGCACTGATATCACTTGTTATGGAATAGAAAAGGCAGAAGAGAAAATTATAGAGAGAAAGAATGAAAGCTCTTTGTATTAATTCTTGCATTGAAAATAAAGGAATGCGTCTCTATTTATAGGAAACTAAAGGGAATAAATAAATTAAATATATTATTTTCTTATAGATATTAAATTAAAAGGAAACTAAATATTCTATAATTAATGTAGTAACTAGACTTAGAAGGAAACTAAACGTTCTAGAATATTTATAAACTAAAAAGAGAGTAAATATTCTACCATTAATGTAAATCATAACATAGAAGGAACGTAAATTCCCTGGCTACAGATGGGGGGTTTCGCCTTCGGGACTTTTCCCTCATCAAAGGAACGTAAAAGACAATATACATATAAACTAAATAAGTTTTTTTTGACAAAATTTTCTTCTGGAACAGTTTGAGTTTCCTAAGTTAAATCAAGCTTCTTATGAGTTAATATGTGTTAAATATACATCCGATATACACAATATACATGTGCATATCGGATGAACAGTGCTCTCGGATTCACTATAGCAGGCCCATGGTTTGGGCTGAATTTTGTATACAATGTGTATAGTAGTCTTGTACCTTAATTAGTCTTGTACATTTATCATAATTGTATAGTTAATCTCCAAATAGAATAAGATTTTAGGAGTAGAATAAGAAAAAAAAAATCTATTATGGAAATATGTAAATTGTATATATTATCTTTCAATTTAACGGGTAGCTTTGTCCCATTAGCGATGACTATTTACCAATTTTTGCCTTAAAATTGACCAACTAATGAACAAAAATTCTAAGCGCAACCGAATCCAGATTCTTTTTTAGCCTCTCCCTTCACACTTGTATAGGTTC
Source organism: Przewalskia tangutica (assembly GCA_029844215.1). NCBI lineage: Eukaryota > Viridiplantae > Streptophyta > Magnoliopsida > Solanales > Solanaceae > Przewalskia > Przewalskia tangutica. Next base: position 7,032,606 of record CM056718.1, on the reverse strand, counting down.
ATTGAATTTAGTAGGTTAAGCACCTCTTTAATTAAGTACTTTTTTATGGCTAATAAGATTAGTAAAACATCTTATAGTATCCATTTTTTTAAGCTTAATTATGTGCCATACACACGTTGAACATCAACATATGCATATATCAATACGTTCCTACAAGTTAGGTATTGTAAAAAAAAAATCAAAAAAATTGAACCAAAACGATGTAAGAAATAGATAATTTTTTAAGATGATTTTGAAGAATTAATCTCTTGATTATTTTTATTGATTGAAGACACATATATATATATAAGTTACAATAGAAGAATCATATTCCTACTTTACATCTAAAACTCTATTCTATGAGGAGACTAATTATACAATTATGGTTGTATTACAATAGTAATTAAGGTTACAAGACTAAATATATACCAAATATATAAATCTGGAACACTGTTCACGGACAAGTCGCGTATTTGTGTCCTAAGAGTCACTACCGACACTATTTTCTATTAATCGCTTAATGATTTGGTACGGTATCCTACATTTTAAGAAGTTTATCCTATTTGGTTTTGTCTATTATCCAAGGTAATTGAGAGATTGATGACGATGTAACACATCGTATTGGGGTAGGGTGGATGAAATGGAGGCTCGCATATGGAGTCTTATGTGATAAAAAGGTGCCACAAAAACTTAAAGGTAAATTTTATAGGGTGGTGGTTAGACCGACTATGTTGTATGGGGCAGAGTGTTGGTCAGTCAAGACTTCGCACATCCAAAAGATGAAAGTTGTGGAGATGAGGATGCTGAGATAGATGTGTGGGCATACAAGGAGATATAAAATTAGAAATGATGATATCCGGGACAGAGTGGGAGTGACTTCAATGGAGGCCGATAAGATGCGGAAAGCGAGGTTGAGATGGTTCGGACACGTGAGAGACACAAATGCCCCAGTACGGAGGTGTGAGAGGTTGGCTATTGACGGGTACATGAGGGGTAGATGTAGGACGAAAAAGTATTGGGGAGATATGATTAGACGGGATATGACGCATGTGCAACTCACTGAGGACATGACCTTAGATAGGGGGTTATGGAGGACACAAATTATGGTAAAAGGGCAGTAGTTAGTCTAGCATGGTCCTACCTACGCTTACAAACTGGTAGTTGTAGTGTTATTATTGTAGGCTCGCTTAGCCTATCATACTAGTAGACACAATATTGTTTTATAGTCCCCTGTTGTTTGATTTATGCTGCTATGTGTATTTTATTTATTTTATTTACATACATTAGTTATTTCTTCTTTTTCAGAAGTCGCTATCATGGCTTAGTCGCTTTGTTTGTCTTACTTTGCTTGTCATTGTGCTTTGTTTTGAGCCGAGGGTCTCTCGAAAATAGTCGTTCTACCTACCGAGGTAGAGGTAAGGTCTGCGTACATTCTACCCTCCCCAGACCCCACGTTGTGGAATTTCACTGGGTATGTTGTTGTTGTTGTTTTCCTATGGGATTTCACTGGGTATGTTCTTGTTGTTATCCTATTTGGTTTTGATTTGGTATTTAACTGGTAAAATTTGAGATTTTACTACTTATTGGGATAAAAGCATATTAATTAAAGACGCTGACATATTTTAAATGTTTAACTTATTTACGTAATGGATGTTTGAAAACAAGCATAAAAGTTTATAAAATTTGAACCAAAAGTGTCTAAAGGAACACTTTATTATGTGTTCATGCGCCCAATTGGAACAACCCTTAGTTCTAGTATCTAAATAAAATTTTGCTAACAAGTTTAAAGTTTGTAACACTTTGTGTATGTGTTAAGCCTTAATAAAAATAGAAACATATATATAAATCAACTACATTTTGTTAGATTTGGTTTGTATATATTTAAGGGAAAAGGGTCATATTTTCCCTTAAACTTAAGGAAAAAAGGGTCATATTTTCCTTCCGTTTAAGTTTGGGAGTCGAATATGTCCTTTCCGTTATGAAAGTTGTTATATTTACCCATTTTAAATAGAAATGCCACGTGAACGCCACGTGGGAGACACATCAACAGGTGGAACTCGGGAAAATCAGTTCGGTTAACCAAAATAGATACAAAAAATATAGCCGGACTGATGTTGCCAGAGTTTTATAAACTCCGGCCAGATATAAAACCCGAAAAATTAGTCCCAACAACCAAATCATGCAACAGATCCAAAAAGAACCGAACTAAGGCCGCCAGAGTTTTTAAACTTCGGCCAGATACAATAATCAAAACAATCAATCCAAACCAACAGAATATGCAACGAATCAAAAATATAACCGAACCAAAGCCGCCGGAGATTCAAACTCCGGCTAGTTTAAATAACACAAAAATGAGGGCGGATGCATCACTTCCACGGAGAGGTATGTCGGAGCAACGCCGCCGTGGTGGTGTTTGACTCGGGTGAGGGGTAAAGGGTTGTGTCAAAAGGGTTTTACCGGAGCTCCGAGTTCCGATGGGGATGGGCTACGATGAAAGAGTTGTTTTTGGGATGGGCTAAGTGATTGGCCCTTCACTTAGTGCGTAAGAGTGAGAAAAGAGGATAAGAAAGGCTACTGGAAGAGCTGTTTTTGTCCAAGATATGTTTGCCTCCTCTTTGTTAGCTGACTAATAGGAGTAAGTGTTACACTGAAAGATAACAATATGCACTAGAAGAGCTGTTTTTTACCATCTGCTGATGTGTCTCCCACGTGGCGTCCACGTGACATTTTCTGTTTAAAATTGGCAAATATAACAACTTCATAACGAAAAAGGCATATTTGACCCCAAACTTTAACGGAGGGCAAACATGACCCTTTTCCTTAAGTTTGAGGGCAATTATGACCCTTTTCCCTATATTTAATAACCGAACACAGTTTATTTGATTTATTAAATAGAAATCGAATCAAAGTGAACCTTAAATAGTATGTTATAAGTTTCTACATTTTTGTTTAGTTTCTATTCAGAAGGAAACACAAATAGAAACCAATGAACAAAATATAATGTCATTTAGAACACCCAACTTTTGAATTGGAGGAGTTATTCAAAAAGCTTAAAGGAGTACTACTTTTGTCCTTGTTAACAGATAGTTGCAGCCCAAATTCACAGGCCCAAAATATTCTAAACCAATTTCACTTTATCTTTTCTCTCTATTCTCTATGTCGGTGTTAGGGGTTTCTCTATGGAAATCCAGCTTCGATCTTCTCATTTTCTAGTCTAACATGGTATCAAAGCGGGTTATCGAACTCCTTTCGTTCTCCTCTTTCGATCGATCTTACCTATTTTCATAGACTCGAAGCTTCCGCAAAGTATCTTGAAACCCTAATTTTGGGGATTTTCAATCGCGAATCGACATCAATTCGTATTCGTTTGATTTTGAGACTTTTCAGTGATTCTCTCGAGTCCAATTTGGGTGAGTCACGTTGTTTTTGCTGCTTTCAACATTGTTTGTGATATCAACGGTTTTGTTGACATTATTGTTCACTAAAAAAGTCCTTGTAGAATATTTTAGAATTCAGGTCATAAAAATTACAGATGAATATAAGACCAGTAACAAAGATAAAATTGACGTGCTTGTGGGTACTCACTTTTATGAAAATGATAAAATTGACATGTTTGGTTTGGTTTTTCAGAAGTGCTTCTGCCAGAAGCACTTCTACCATTTATTTCAATCTGAATTTTACCATTTCCTTTATTACCCTCTTTAATTTTCATCAACAACTCTATCCACTTTCATTACCCTCTTTAAATATCTAGAAATAATTACTAAAAAAAATCAAATATACAACTTTCATTAACTTCTTTAGATATCTAGAAATAATTACTAAAAAAATCCAAATATACAACTTTCATTACCCTCTTTAAATATCTAAAAATAATTACTAAAAAAAATAAAATATACTACTCATCTTCTGTTTTAATTTTTAAAAAATCAAATATACTACTAAAGTTGACATTTGTTTATGAAGAAGAACGCACAATCATTCACAATGATGATTATCATACATCATCTAACTTGGATCAATCACATATTTTTAATGTAACTTCTTCATCAGAGATGGATCACGTTAGAGACTTAGTCTGCAATCAAATTATAGAATACATGCAAAATTAGTATTGTAATAATATTTTAATACTATTTGCACTTTAAATTAGTATTGTAATAATATTCTACTAATACTTAAGTACTATATTGCACTGTAAATTCTATTATCTATTTATAATTTTTATTTACATACTCAATTTATTAGTAATTTTTATTTATATGTATTGACTAAATGTCCATTTTGGTAATTCTACATTCAAAAGCAGTTTTGATCAAAATTATCCAAACATCATTTATTGATAACAATCATTTTTACATTGTTGCATCCAAATATAAATCACTTCTGTCAGAATCACTTCTGACAAAATCACTTATGCCAGAAGCACTTGTTGGAACTTGTAAAAGAAGAAGAGTAAAAGTGATCGAAAATTTGGAAAATTGGTCGAGCGCCGTGGCACCCAAGGACAGGGCCACGTTTCCGGAACAGTGCAAAAAGATCGTCGACAGCGCGACGACGCTGGGAAGCGACGCCACAGTGCCGAAACTTCAGAGAGGTCTACAGGTTTTGGAGCGCCACGACACTGGAGGGGAAGGGTCGCGGCGCTAATCCCAACGGAAAAATTCCAGAATGCCCAAAAGGTGTGTCTCTTCATGTAAGGTCATAACCTTTGATGAATGGTTGCTTAAGGATGAAAATTCATGTTATAAAAGCATGTGGATCACTTGTTTGAAGGTACACAATACTTATTACATTACAATCTATCATTAAACACAACTAATGATCTAAGATTGTTGCTCTATCTTCATCTTCTTCATTAAGAGATATTTTTTGGAAGAACACATATAGTAAATTTTCCAGAAGTGAAGTTCTTGTGCTAGAACTCTCACTTAGATAGTTGTATCCTCAAGGCAGACGTCCGAATAACTACATCACAACTGGGGACGAATTTTTGTCTTAGGACACTGCATCAAGCAGACCTCTATCTACCCCAAGTTAGTGTGTGTTTCTCATTTTTTTACTGATTTTCATTATTGTTAATTTCAATTACAGTTGCATCTTTATTATATTATTATGATTGTTATTGAAAGGTCTAGATTGACACTAACAATCTAAGACAAAAATTTCCAGAAAAATTTATCTTTCTGACTGTGTGAAGCTTGCAAAATTTTCAGAGAATACTTTTTTCCTGATTTGCAAAAGAATGGATCAATCTGGATCATCAATGGTGAAAAACCATGTGGAGAAACCCAAGAAATTCAAGGGTTCTTATTTCAAACGCTTACAACAAAAGATGTTGTTTTATTTAACCACTCTTCATGTGGCAAATGTATTGACTGCTGAGGCTTCAATGACATTGCCAGAAGAAGAAGGGGAGAATGCTCCAACTGATGCAGAGAGAGCCGAAAGGCTGAAGGCTATAGAGATTTGGTGGAGCCAAGAGTTTCTTTGCAAGAACTACATTCTCAACGCCTTGGATGATACTCTCTATGATATATATTCCACGTTCGGTTCAGCACGGGAGTTATGGCAGTCATTGGAGAACAAGTACAAAACTGAAGTTGCTTGTTCTAAGAAGTTCGTCATCGACAAGTTTCTAAACTTCAAGATGAGCGATGCAAATGAAGTTGTTAAGCAAGTGGAGTAACTCCAAGTCATTGTTCATGAACTAGAGGTTGAAGGTATGAGTCTTAACCAATATTTTCTTGTGGTGCTATTATTGAAAAATTACCTCTTTCGTGGAAGGATTTTAAAGTTTATTTGAAGCATTTAACAGAGGAAATGAGTTTTGAGCAACTGGTTCTGAAAATTCATGTTGAAGAGGACAACCGGAAGAATGAAAGGTTGATATTGTTTCATTGGAGCCTAATGCCAACATGGTAGAAGACAATGCTTCCAAGGCCAAGTTTCAGAAAGATAAGGGCAAATTTGTTGGTGCCAAGCCATCTTTTACAACCGAGAGAAACACACTAGCCCCACAAATGACCAATGCATTCAAGAAACCACAACCGGGACTATATTGGGTATGTGGAAAACCTGGTCACATGGAAAAAGATTGTCGTTTTCGCAAGAGTCAAGGTGGTGGTGTTGAAGGTTCGAGTAATTTCAACCAAACCAACCGGGTTGAAACTAATAACCAATTCATTGGGTTGTGGCTGCTTGATGCGCGAAAAGATGCACACACTTTAACGCAAGTGCACGTTATCGTGACAAGTAATATAGTCTTGGTAAGACCGAATATCGTCCACAAGGATTAGGGTTCAAGTACCAACTATCTATCTTTTGGTATCTATTTGGCAATTGATATTTGATTGTGTTGTTTATAACTAAGAATTATAAAGACTAATTTAACTAATGTGTTTACTTCAGTTGTGAATCTTGTGATGGGAATAGGGCTTCCATGTCTCCTCAACTATCCGCTTATGTTACTTATTAATGCAATGAAATATGGTTCTTCTTCTCTCGGAGCTAGCAGGTTTACGAAATCGTTTTATATTCCCGTTAAGGATATATAAACACTCAACCCCAGTATTGCTCCTTTCTACCTTTCGGTGATAAGGATGACTCTATAGGAGGATTAAGAACAAAAACCTAGTTAACCGTCACGCACCATGCATAAAATTAGGGTTTTTAAGCCTCTCATTAACGCTACATAAATAATTGAGGTATTTTCATCCTCAATCCAAAATATGTCTACCCAACTTACAGCATATTCACAACCTCCTCCTTTCGAAGTTTGATTAGAAATCATATAAATAATGATAATTAGTGATCAATTAATTACCAAGCATTCAAAGCAATTATTGGATAAATCTCAACAAGAAGAAGAATAACCATAACATGCATCAATTTATAACATAAGTTTCTAGTGAATTAACATGGAAAGCCCTATAAAAGAATTAGTTCCTAGCCATTGACATGACAAGAACTAATTCAAGGTTCATCATACAAAACTGAAATAAAAGAAAGAAAAAGGAAATAAAGTTACTAAACTATGGCCTCAAATCTTCAAAGCAAGAATCCTTGTGTTGTGCAAGAAAGGGGACCCTTTAGAACTGCCTGGGGTTCTCCTTTTATAGGCTGAAAACCGCCTCAAACTTTTCCTTCAGGCCTGGCCCAGAATTTCGTCTAAAAACCTGATTTTCCCGCGTCGGCGCCGCGAACCTGCGATGCCGGGTGATTTGGCACCGCGGCACGATCTCTGGCATGCGTAGCGCCGCGCGCTGGAACCTCTACAGCCTCTCTGATGATTAGGCGTCGCGGCCGCTTCGATGCAGGAGGCCGCGCCGCGGTCGAGTTTACGCTCGTTCGCCACTTTCTCGTCTTTTACGCTCTGGAACCTCCACTTTTGCCCTCTTTTAGCTCATTTTTCGTCATTTGGCCATTTTAACCACTTTGACTCAAAAGAAAGAAAAACTATCCTAATACGACATTTATTTGTACAAAAAGGGACAAAAGATTAACTAAAAATGACTCGAAAAGTGTATATAAAATACACCGATCACTGCTCAAGCAAATATGATTACAAATTCAACCGATTGGTGGATGGACACGGGTGCTACAAGGCATGTATGTTCCGAGAAAGATATGTTTTCATCTTACCAAGTCATCAAGGATGGAGAACCACTATTCGTGGGAAGTGCCGCTGCTGTGAAGGTAGAAGGGAAGGTGACGTTGAGACTCACTTCCGGGAATGATCTTGTGCTCACAAATGTGTTACACGTGTCTGAAATTTATAAGAATCTGATTTCTGAGCCTGTTCTTAGTAACAAGGCTTCAAAATTGTAATAGAATCTGACAAATTTATATTCATCAAAGGTGGGATGTATGTAGGAAAGGGTTACCTCAGTGAGGGGCTCTTCAAATTAAGCATTGTACCTACTCAGACATTTGTCAATATTAATGAAAATGCAGGCACTAGCACTGCTTTTATGTATATGGTTAATTCCCTTCTTTATGGAATTCTCGATTAGGCCATGTTAATTATCGCTCCTTACAAAGAATGGTACAAATAGACATGTTGTCAAAGTGTTCTATGAACAAAATGACTAAATGTGGGGTTTGCATAGAGTCAAAATATGCAAGTCATCCTCATAAATCTGTTGTGAAATCAAATGAAGTGTTTGGTTTAATTCATAGTGATTTGTGTGATTATCAAGCAACCTCATCTTGTGGAGGAAAGAATTATTACATATCATTTATCGATGATTGCAGTAAATTTTATTATGTATACTTAATACATACCAAAGATGAGGCTATGAACATGTTTAAAACATACAAAGCAGAAGTGAAAAACCAACTTGACAAAAGAATTAAGATTCTAAGGTCAGACAGAGGTGGTGAATATCAATCAAATGAGTTCAAAGAATTCTGTTCTACTCATGGTATAGTTCATCAAACCACTACGCCATATACTCCAAAATAAAATGGAGTTGCCGAACATAAGAATAAAACATTGAAAAATATGATAAACTCTATGTTGATTAGTTCGGGGACACCTCTTAGTCTATGGGGTGAGACATTAATTACTACAAATATGATATTGAACAAAATTCCTCAAAAGAAAAATGATCAATCTCCTTATTAATTGTGGAAATGAAGATTGTCTACTTTCAAAAGGATGAAAATGTGGGGTTGCCTAGCGAAAGTTCAGGTTCTTTTACCAAAGAGAACTAAACTTGGACAAAAAACAGTGGATTGCATATATATTGGTCATGCCAATAATAGTGCAACATATAAGTTTTTGGTGTATCATTCAGATGTTGAAGGTATTCACAAAAACACAATTATGGAATCTGCGGAAGCAGAATTCTTTGAGGATATTTCTCCTTACAAAGACAAGGATAAAAGTGTTCCTAATAATAAGAAAAGGACACTGCCTCAAGATGAGTCAAACCAAAATGATGATAATCTTACTTCATCGGTTCAAGAAGAAAATTATGAACTAAGGAGAAGTAAACATAGAAAATTCGCCAAAGATTTTGGACCGGACTTTATGACAATTTCCATTGAAGGAGAACCTCAAACATATAGGGCTGCAATGGAATCATCCGAAGCACCTTATTGGAAGAAGGCTATCCAAAGTGAGGTAGAATCTATTGTACAAAATAATACGTGAAAATTGGTTGATCTCCCTCCAGGACAAAAACCAATAGGCCATAAATGGATCTTCAAACGGAAACTAAAGCCTGATGGTACTATAGAAAAATACAAAGCTCGTATAGTAGCCAAAGGGTTTAGACAAAAAGAAGGTGTAGATTTCTCTGATACCTACTCACCAGTATCTAGAATTACGTCTATAAGAACGTTAATTGCTATAGCAGCGATTCACAATTTAGAAATACACCAAATGGATGTGAAGACCATATTCCTAAATGGTGAACTAGATAAAGAAATTTACATGGAACAAACCGAAGGGTTTGTTGTTAGTGGTCAAGAGAAGAATGTCTGTAAATTGATTAAGTCTTTATATGGACTTAAACAGGCTCCAAACAGTGGCATGAAAAGTTTGATAATACATTATTATTAAATGGTTTTCAAATAAATGAATGTGACAAATGTGTCTACATTAAGGAGTGTAATAATGCATATGTCATTATATGCTTGTATGTGGATGATATGCTAATTATGAGAACAAATAAGGATGTCATTAATCAAACTAAGAAGATGTTGCATGCCGTTTTCGATATGAAAGATATGAGAATAGCGGATGTCATTCTTGGTATTAGAATTCAAAGAAATTCTGAGGGTTATATATTAACTCAATCTCATTATGTTGAGAAAGTCCTTAGAAAATTTGGACACTATGATGATAGACCGGTTGTTACCCCATTTGATCCCGCTAGTCACCTTAAGAAGAATGAAGGTGATAGTGTGTCTCAATTGGAGTATACACAAGTTCTTGGAAGCTTGATGTACATAATGAATTGTACAAGACCGAATTTGGCATATACAGTGAGGCGATTTAGTCGATACTCACACAATCCTGAAAATGATCATTGGGTAGCGCTAATAAGGGCACTACGATATCTAAGGCATACAATGAACTATGGATTGCATTATACAAAATATTCTCCCGTGTTAGAAGGATATTGTGATGCTAATTGGATTTCCAACAATTCAGAAAGTAAGTCCACAAGTGGGTATGTATTTACACTTGGTGGAGCGTTGGTATCTTGGAAATCATCAAAGCAAACGGTAAATACGCGATCAACTATGGAAGCAGAGTTTGTAGCCTTGGATAAAGCTGCCGAAGAGGCAGAATGGCTAAGAAACTTCCTAGAAGGTATTTCGTTGTGGACAAAGCTTGTAACAGCCATTTACATACATTGTTATAGTATGGCTGCCCTGATGAGGGCAAAGAATCAAATATACAATGACAAGTCAAGACATATAAGGAGACGTCATAATACAATTCGAAACTTGCTGAAGAATGGAATAATATCCATTGATTATGTAAAGTCAAAGGACAATATAGCGGATCATTTGACAAAAGGTCTTACAAGAGAGCAAGTCGCATTTACATCGAGAGGAATGGGCTTAAATCCAATACAATGAGTCGTGAACTGGTGGAAACCTAACCTAACCTATCATAATTGGAGATCCCATGGTTTTGGTTCAATAGAAAAACTAGCTGGGGAAGACTCAAGGAGCATAAAACACACATATGTTCATTCCTATGGTGTAATAAGTGTGTTAATCCGTTGATGTTTTAAGGGATGAATATATGTTATTCTTAATAATACTCAAAAGCTTTTATGGTGGGATAGTACGAACTATTCTTGTTTTGTATTACCTATATGAGATTAATGTGGGGTCGCATCTGGAGAACTGATATGACTACGTTCTCTAGAAATTCTCATGAAGAAGGAATTGTTCATGACCTAAAAGAACACAACTATAAGAATTGAAATATGTTGATATGATGTGTGTGATACTTGTTGTCTCGATTTACTACAAAACGTGAATAGTTCAAGGCACTTCGTCCACTACTTCACAAGTAGATCCGATAGGTATTCACTACGAACGGTTCAAGTCCAAAAGACATCGTTTCTGATGCATGTCATGTCGCGTTTGACAGAAATGATGACAAGTTCCTAAGTATCTTATTTTTTATCCACATGTGGGGTATTGTGAGATGTGTGAATAGAAAATGTGGGAATTGTTGGAACTTGTAAAAGAAGAAGAGTAAAAGTGATCGAAAATCTGGAAAATTGGTGGCCGTAGTGGCGCTGACAGAACCACGGCCGGAGCAGTGCAAAAGATCGTCGGCAGCCACGGCGCCGAAACTTCAGAGAGGTTTGCAGGTTTTGGAGTGCCACGGCTCTGGGGGGAAGGGCCGCAGTGCTAATCCCAACGGGAAAATTTCAGAATGCCCAAAGGTGTGTCTCTTCATGTAAGGTCACAACCTTTGATGAATGACTGCTTAAGGACGAAAATTCATGCTATAAAAGCATGTGGATCACTTGTTTGAAGGTACACAATACTCATTACATTACAATCTATCATTAAACACAACTAATGATCTAAGATTGTTGCTCTATCTTTATCTTCTTCATTAAGAGATATTTTCTAGAAGAACACATATAGTAAATTCGCCAGAAGTGAAGTAAAGTTTTTGTGCTAGAACTCTCACTTAGATAGTTGTATCCTCAAGGCAGACGTCCGAAGAACTACAACACAAGTGGAGACGAATTTTTATCTTAAGACACTGCATCAAGCAGACCTCTATCTACCCCAAGTTAGTGTGTGTTTCTCATTTTTTGTTGGTTTTCATTATTGTTAATTTCAATTATAGTTGCATCTTTATTATATTATTGTGATTGTTATTGAAAGATCTAGATTGACACTAACAACACTTCTGCCCTCCGTCAATTCAAACAGGCCCTAAGCGATCTCCTTCCTTTAAACAACTTGCAATGCAAAAATTACGCCATACACCTCCTAATGTAGGTGAAACGGGCACAGGAATATAGACTAAATGTCCATGACCTTTGCTCGTCTCTTATCGTTATCGTACAATTCCTGTTGTTGAGACTGTTTCGCCGTGCAAAGCTGGCTTGGAACACACTGAAACAGTTTATAACCAGTTTCACATAAACAATACAATTTCCCACTTCTGAAATTGTGCAAGAAAGTCGATTTTCTTTTGTAACAGAAAAGTTACTATGTTTTTGTTATTTCACACACAAAGTCACTCACTACACTAAACTCTAAAGTGACATTTCCAACAACTTAGCTGACGTGGAAATGTATTACAGTTCTTTCAATTAATAGTTAGTGGTTTCATCATCTAAGCATTATAGTACATGGGAAACCTCAAAAATGACCTTATTAGCTCTGTCCTGCTATCAGATTTTTGGTTAGAAGTTCACTCTATTCTCCTTGTTATTGAGATTATCTTTTCTCAACCCAGTAAAAGTCTGTAAGTTCTCCGTACAACCTACTCTCTCCAGATCCATTTGTGGAATTATAATGGTATCATGTTGTTGTTATCTTGTCGCAACACATTTTCCTTCTTCCTTTAGTATATTCTTGTTACAAAATTTAGTTTACGTACTTTAGTGCAATAAATCATTAGTTCGAGTACCACTTATGAAATTTACCCAAATTTGCGCATGACTTGATTTTGGGGTTTAGTTTATCTGTTGTATTGTTAATTTAGACATTGAAGGGAGTCTTAGAATAACTAGTAAAGTTGTTTCCATGTGACCTGGAGGTTATAGATTCAAGCCGTGGAAACAGTGTCTTGCAGAAATGCAAGATAAGGTTGCGTACAATAGACCCTTGTGGTCCGATCCTTTCTCGGACCCCGCACATAGCGGGAGCTTAGTGCACGGAACTGCCCTTTTTTATTATTCATTTAGACATTAGCTATATCAAGAAATTAGATATCCTAAGATTGTTAGAAAATATGATTTGTACAATGAAAGAATGAAACACAGAAACTAGATTAGGACGAGAAGATTCTCTATCCTTAGGATAATATTAGTCTCACTATATTACTGATGGGATTAACTTGCTAATTTACCCCCAGGATTCCCTAATCTTAAGAACGAACTTTTCAGCAACTTATTCGTTTTTCATGAACATGAATTGCTTGAAAGAAATAAGGTTTTCTTTTGTTGGAAGATATAGATTGCAAGTTGTATTTTAATCATGTGTCATTCCATATTTAAAGAAATCAAGTGACCTTTCATGAAACAAGGTAATCTTTCATGAACAATTGTGATTTTTCATGAAATCAATGTTCTTCCAAACAACCTGAAACCGTCGCAGCGCCGCGGCCCTGCAGGATGGCGCCGCGGCGCCGAAACATCAGAGAGTGGTGTCGCGGCACCGAAACATCAGAGAGTGGCTCCGCGGGCCTGCAGGGTGGCGCCGCGGCGCCGAAACATCAGAGGCCGAAAAGACGCAACACTTGATACAAAACCATCTCTTGGTATTATCCTCTTTAAATATAAATTAATTAAAATGGTAAAAGATTAAATGATATTTAAACTCGTGTTCGCGTGCAAAGTGCTAAGTGCTAGTCTTTGATTAATAATATATTAGCATATTATTAATCCAATTATAAGCACATCCAAGCCCAATGCATGTTTGGCCCAAACTAAATGAACTCAATTCAATTTAATATACAAAGTACAAAAGTACTTATAAACACATCAAACTCTTTCTATTCTTCCAATGTGGGACAAACTTCCATACACAACTTCCTAACAAACACAATTGAAAACTATATACAACAATCTCCCACTTAGTCTTCAATTTAACAAAAGTTCTTAGATGAAAGTATCTTGCGATTTGAACTTTCACTTAGTCACAATTCTTCATAATCCTAACGAAATTAATGGCGGCTTAAAGCGTTTGAGCCAAAATTCCTTATGCTAGAATCGGAAGACTGAACACACAATTGTTCTTGTTCATGTTCATATCGAGGTAGCACTATTATGGCCATGTGCTCCACCTGGTTTCATAGACATTTACAAAAGTTAGACCCAAAACTTTTGTTAGAAACGGCACCACTTCTTATGTCTATATAGGTGAAATTCGTCCATTACCTGAATTTCATTAAGAGTATATTACTCACCCTACAAACATACACTAGAATAATAGTTACACTAGTGTGACCTAAACGGTCATCAACAATTTATTATTACCACATTGAACCTTTTAACCATGGGTACTCATAGGAAAAAGGTTGGGTTTCCATTGTTGTTGATTAATCAAACGGGTCGCATGCCCATTTCTCGACTTGTTCCATAAATATTTCTCTTGGAAGTCCTTTAGTAAAAGGATCTGCCAAATTGTTACAAGACCTTACCTAAATCACAGTTACTATCCCGTCGAATATTAACTGTCTCACATACGCATGTCTCAAACTGATGTGTCTAGACTTACCATTATAAATCTTATTATAAGCTCTAGACAGAGTTGCCTCACTATCACATTGCAAAGAAATGGCTGGCATAGGTTGTGGCCACAACTTTATATCTAATAGCATATTTCTCAACCATTCTGCTTTTTTGTCTGCTGCCCCCAAAACTAAAAATTCAACTTCCATGGTAGAATGTGTGATACATGTTTGTTTCTTTGAGGCCCAAGAAACAGCACCACCACCGAGCATAAAAATACAACCACTTGTGGATTTATTATCTCCATCACTAGATGTCCAACTAGTATTTGTATATCCCTCAAGTACAACTGGAAACTTTCCATAATGTAAAGCATAACTTTTGGTTCTTTTCAAATAACCAAAAATTCTTTCAATTGCTCGCAAATGTTCTGTACTGGGATTACTAGTAAATCTAGAAAGTTTGCAAACTTCAAATGCAATATCAGGCCTAGTACAATATGTAGTATACATCAAGCTACCTATCGCACTAGCATACCCTAGCTGAGCCACAGATCTTCCACTGTTCATACTAAGTTTGCATGATGTATCATATGGAGTGTTAGCTTCCTTGAAGTTTAAATGCTCAAATTTCTTAAGCATCTTCTCAACATAATGAGACTGACTTAAAGAATAACCCCCACTATTTCTTCTAACTTTGATACCCAATATGGTATCAACCTCATTTAAGTCCTTCATCTTGAAACAGGAACTCCAATAGGCTTTGACTTCATTTATGTCATTTATGTTGGTTCCAAAAATTAACATATCATCTACATAAAGGCACAAGATTACACCATAATCTTTTGTAAACTTAGAATATATACACCTGTCAGCAGAGTTATGTATAAAACCATTAGATAAAACAACACAATCAAATTTTTCATGTCATTGCTTTGGAGCTTGTTTTAAACCATACAATGATTTAACTAGCTTACAAACTTTATGCTCATAACCAGGAAGGACAAAGCCTTCAGGTTGTTTCATGTAAACCTCTTCATCTAAATCACCATTTAGAAAAATAATTTTTACATCCATTTGATGTATATGCAAATCATATAAAGAGGCTAAAGCTATCAATATTCTAATAGATGCAATTCTAGCCACAGGAGCATAAGTATCAAAATAATCTACTCCTTCCCTTTGGTTATATCCTTGTCCAACAAGCCTAGCTTTGAAAACTTTGATTGATTCATTATCCACACTCTTTTTTACCCTGAAAACCCACTTACATCCAATAGCCTTGGAACCAGGAGGCAAGTCCGACAAGACCCAAGTCTTATTAGCCATTAAAGACTCCATTTCGTCATTTATTGCTTCTTTCCAAAAGACTGAATTTCTAGATGTCATTGAATCTTGAAATGTCTTTGGGTTATCACTTTCATTCTCAACATTGAGAACGATTGAGATTTTATTGGTAACAACTTCTCTATTTCCTTCCACAAGAAAGAAAATTGTTTGAGAATTTATGAAATCTGAACCCAAATTCTTCTCCTTTCTAACTCTTACACTTCTTCTAAGTTCACTAGAAGCATTGAGATTTAACCTATCATTGTTAAAAAAGGATTAGAACTTGTTTTTGTTTGTGGTATTTGCAAGGACTCATCAACACGGTATCACTTCGGAATTTACTCTTAAAGAACTCTACATCCCGAGATTCCACAATTATATTTGAGTCTAAATCCAGAAGCCTATATACTTTTGAATTTTCTGCATATCCCACAAAAACACTTTTCAAAGCTCTTAGATCTAATTTAGTTTTCTTAGGATCTGGGACCTTATAATAGGTTAAACACCCCCCAAACTCTAAAATAACCAATATTAGGTTTTCTTCCTTTCCAAATTTCATATGGAGACAGTTTCATTTTCTTTGAAGGAATTCTATTATGTATATGACATGCAGTTAGTAAATCTTCACCCCATAAGTTCATAGATAAATTTGAGTTTACAATCATGGCATTTACCGTATCAACTAGAACTCCATTTTTCCTTTCTGCCACCCTATTTTGTTGAGGTCTATAGGGTGCACTAACTTGATGAACAATTCCATTATCTTCACAAAATAAGGTAAATTCAGTAGGGAAATATTCTCCACCCCTATCACTTCTCAAGATTTTCAGTTTCTTGCCTTTTTGTGTTCTACCATAGATTTGAAAACTCGAAACATGTCATAAGCTTGATCTTTTGATTTTATTAAATAGACATATGTAAATTTAGAGCAATCATCAATAAAAGCAATAAAGTACCTGCTTCCACCCCTAGTTAAAATACCATTTACTCACAAATATCAGAATGTACAAGTTCTAAGATTTCAGATTGTCTATCAACCTTTGGAAAAGGGTTTCTTTTCATTTTCGCTTGGACACAAACTTCATATTTTTCTATATGTTCATTGCTATAAGAAATAATTCTGTTTTTGCACATAAATTTCATTGTTTGATAGTTAACATGTCCCAAACGATTATGCCAAAGATTAAAAGTTGTACATTCTATATTAAAGCTTAAATCAAAAGATTGCACACAAGAATAATTAGAACTTTAATCTTTATTGATACTTAGTTTAAACATACCATCAGATACATAACCCTTTCCCACAAAGACACCAGCCTTAGACAGGATGATCTTATCAGACTCTAGTACAACTTTGAGTCATTTCTTACATAGTACAAATCCAGAAACCAGATTCTTCCTAATGGAAGGAACATGCAATACACCAGTCAAAACAACTTTCTTTCCAGAAGTGAATTGGAGTATCACACTTCCTGTTCTAAGAACCTTGCTAGTGTGATGGTCTCCCAACAGAATTTCATGATCATCCACTGCCTCAGTTTAATCCTTGAAGAGTGAGCGATTGTTGCAAACATGGGTGGTAGCACCAGAGTCATACCACCAATCATCGCTTGTAGCGACTGCAGTCATGTGCAACTCTTTGACCATTCCAATATGCATCTCAGAAAGCATGGCAATGATCTCATTGGTATTTTGTTTAACAACATTAGCAATCGCCTTCTCTTAAGTGTTATTTTTCTGGTTTTGACTATGCTCCTTCTTAGGGTTCCTGTAGAAACGTTTGAAATGGACTTTCTTGCCACAATTGTAACAAACGATTTCAGACATGTCCTTCTTACCCTTCTTATTCGGGTTAGAAACATTGGAGTTATTATTCGTCTTTCTCTTACCCTTTAGATTCTTCTGAGTAACATAATTCACTTTAGAACTAGAATCATCATTCAAAAACTTCTCATGATTTCGAGTTTCCTCTTCAATTCGTAAGTGTTTCTGAATCTGTTCTAAAGTGAACTCCTCAGAAGTGTGCAACAACTTCTTCCTGTAATTATTCCAGGAAGGTGGTAATTTGGCAATAATTCCTCCAACGATTAACTTTTCTGATATCGTTATGTCCAGGTCTTTAAACTTAGAAATCAATATCAGGAATGCATGCACTTGATCAAGTATAGAAGTGCCATCAACCATGGAAAATTCAAAGAACTTAAAAGTAACAAACTTATTTGCCCCTTGTTTCTCTGCATCATACTTGAACTCCAGGGCCTTTCACATTTCCTTTGCAGACTGAATTGGAGTGTAGAGATCATACAGACGATCAGAGAGAGAATTCAGAATAAACCCTCTGCACAATGTATCATCTTCGACACGCTTCTTGCGTTCTGCGATCTTTTCTTCAGTGTCATCGTCTGCTGGTTCTGTCAATGTCCCCAAATTCGGATCTAGAATATAGAAAATCTTCAAAGCAGTGAGTAGGAACGACATCTTCTCCTTCCAGCGTAGGAAATTTGTTCCATCAAAGCGATCTAGTTTCACAGTATCATTACCGAACATCTTCATAGTGTTTTCCATAATATTATCCTAAGATTGTTAGAAAATATGATCTGTATAATGAAAGAATGAAACACAGAAACTAGATTAGGACGAGAAGATTCTCTGTCCTTAGGATAATATTAGCCCCACTATATTGCTGATGAGATTAACTTGCTAATTTATCCCCAGGATTCCCTAATCTTAAGAACGGAATTTTCAGCAACTTATTCGTTCTTCATGAACATGAATTGCTTGAAAGAAAGAAGGTTTTCTTTTTGTTGGAAGATATAGATTGCAAGTTGTATTTTAATGATGTGTCATTCCATATTTAAAGAAATCAAGTGAGCTTTCATGAAACAAGGTAATCTTTCATGAACAATTATGACTTTTCATGAAATCAATGTTCTTCCAAACAGCCTGAATCGCCATTTGCACGCGTCCTACGAGGATAGCGCATACGAAACTCAGTAGAGCCATGGCTGAAACTCGTGAGGCGAAAGACACAACACTTGATACAAAACCATCTTTGATTAATAATATGCTAATGCATGTTTGGCCCAACTAAATGAACTCAATTCAATTTAATATACAAAGTACAAAAGTACTTATAAACACATCAAGCTCTTTCTATTCTTCCAATGTGGGACAAACTCTCATACACAACTTCCTAACAAACACAATTGAAGACTATATACAACAAAAAGTAGAAATCAAATATGCCAAATGAAACTTCACCTTCCAAATCATTTTTTTGGCAGTCTCTTCTTCTTGCATATACTCTTACATATTCTCTGTCACATTGGACTTGAATCAAAGATGGAAACCACAAACTCCACGTTTCCTTCATATCTAAACACCAACAAATCTCCCAATTGCAGATCATGCTGTTCTACGAACTCTTCCCAGTTACCCTCTTCGAATCGACGACCGTTCACCTTCACTAACCACTTTTTATCAGCCCTTTTGAGTATTGCATGTTCATACTGATCTTGTCCCTTCAGATACTTCAAGAAACCTATTGGAATTTTCTGCAATACATCATATGATAATCAGAGTAGCTATGACTATTAATAATATGCTTAGAACCTATTCAGTTGAACCATTATCTTTTACATGGGATATACACGTAAAAATTTACTAAAATATCAACAAATATCATATTCTGAACTTGTAATGGGAAAATGCAATGAATTCCATCATAAAGAAAACTAAGGGTACCGAAGTCAAGTGAAGTTAAGCTGAGTCTGCTTCGCATCTTTTCTATCGGGCATTCACTGTCAGTCACTCCTAAATCTATCTGGTATGGACTGCTAAATAGATTCCTCTTGGTTTGAAACAAAAATTCTCTCAGAAGCCCGTGTATATTAGTAAAAAATGTGACCTTCACAGGGCCGATTGCTCAATCAAGTTTAAATTCTTAATCAGCATCTGTTTCTTAAAATGGATCAATTTTAAGAATATTCATCTAGTGGATAGTTTCTTTTCTGTGATCTTCATGACGGAATACATGCATAAACAGCGGAAGTAAATAGCCAGTATCAAACTTGCATGTAGTATAGATAACAAATAATCGCATATTTTAATCAAATATAAATTCGATACTTATCTCTTGAAGTGTGACAGCGACCAAGAATCAAATTTTCAATCATGAACGAAAATTATTAACGAGATCATCCTCAGGTTCTACGGTCTGCATTCTTCTGCTATTGACCTAAGTATTTTATGAACAAGAATACTCGAGTGGCGAGTATTACGGCTTGGAAAAGTTGTATCACTTAGGGCTGAAAAGTTTTGTATATATAACCACATTTAGGGTGTAAAACCCTAGCAAAACATGTGGGATTTTCTTTTCCCCAAAGAATCTTATTTTTCAAGTGGTAGAATAATTAGACATAGCATGGACCACATATTTAATAACGAGGCTTCCAATTGTGGCATTAATTCGGAGTATGAATGAATTAATCATACCACAATAAATTATAATTTATTCCATTAAAAACTATAATTGCACTCCCCAGTTTAATTTCGAAATCTTTCATTAAATCGTATTTAGCTCATGTTAAGATTATAGATACCAATCAATTAAATTAAATTACTGACAATTTAAATCATTAACTAATTAAATCCTTTATACTTCCGCTTAACTTATTTCATGTGACGGATACAAAATGTACCTGCAGGATTTTCACATGAAAACTTATAAGTATCCATAAAAGGTATCATCAATCTCAAAGTCAAGACATTGATCTATCAACTAATTATTATTTCTCAAATGTTATTTGTTACTATACAACACTACACGCTCCTTTACCTTCATAGTTTACACATGCACACACATATACTATCACGTCATCTAAAGAGTAAAAAAGACCCTATAATGTAAAAATCTTTATATTATAGTGTTGAAAATATAGTAGTTTGGCTTGTGCTTGATATAACTGAAGTTTTGGTAGTTGAAAATTGAATGCAAAATTCTAAATGCCGGCGATTCATCTGTCTAATACTCTTGACATTAAATTGTGCACTTCAAATCAGGCAATTATAGAGTGTGATTACTTCATCAGGAGCATTAATGTTACATGTTTATACCAATTCACATCGCCTAAAATGCACACCTTGTCAAAATATTTAATACAGTCACCTAAAAGGTACTCTTCTATCTAAATTCAATTTACAGTAAAACCTCAATAAATGAATGTTCGATAAATGAATAATTTTAATTAATGAATAAATTCTTTCGGTCACGACTTGCGTCATTGTACTAAATGAATAATTTCTCTAAATTCATAAGATACTTTTTTTTTAATCCTTAAAGGCCCAACAATAATATAAATAAATAATTGATAAAATATAAAATAAATGTTAATTGAAAATAACACATAATATTCTTATTTTTATTGATATTACTATGACAACTCTCAAATTTAATTCTTTTGAAAATATTCATCTAAAGTTTTTTATTTTTTTCTTTGGTCCTATGTTTAACTCAATCTTATCCTTAATTTTCTGCAAAGCATGCATTGCATTTGATGCATATTTTTCTTGTTGTAAAAGATATTTATTTAAGGCTTCCATTGCTTGCATTTTATTGATATCATTGACAAATTCTGACTATCATCTGGATCTTGATCATTATTAGCAAATGTTTCAATTACTCCTTGAATAATTTCTTCATCAATAGGAGACTTCATCAGTGCATCATTTTCACTAGGATAGTTTAAAAGGTCTTCCACATCGATTGAATTTCTATAACCTAAATCATTGATAACTTCATGTGATCCCTGGATGCCTTCATCTTCAACGAGTGGTTGTTCATTATTCATATCTTCATTTGAACGAATTTTGCAATGTCGAAAACAATTTGCAATAGTTGTTGTTTTCACATCAATATTTCAAGCCGCACTTATAAAATGAATAGCATTCATCACAATAATTTTGTTTGGACTTGTATCTCCTGACTCGTAGAGTTGCAAGATGCTTGAGTAAAGACGACGTCGATAATGAATTTTCAATGCCTGAATAATTTCAGCATTACATGGTTGAATCTTTGAGGTTGTATTTGGAGGCAAGAAAAATAGTTCAACATTTCTCAAGCCTTCAATAACCTTTGGATGGTAAGGGCAATTGTCCACTACATATCAAAATAACTTTTCTTCCATCCATTCGTTTATCAAACCAACAAACAAATTCTTGAAAAAATAATACAGTCATCCATGCTTTCTTGTTAGCTCGATAGTGATAATTAAAGTTATTCAAATTCACATTTTTAAAACATCTAGGATTAGCATACTTACCAATTATCCAAAGTTGCACTTTGTTAGAACCGTCGTCATTGCAACAAACATCAACTGTAATCCTTTTCTTATCCTTCTTTCGTCCTTCCAAATGCTTTGTTGTAAGTGAATGATCTGCTTCCAAATGATAAAATAAACCAGTTTCATCCATATTGTAGATATCCTTCCATTGAAGCTGATCTAATTTAGTTCGTATACTTGGTAAATTATCCTCAACATTCTCCATAGCAACTGAACCACTTTCACCAAACCTACGATAAGATTTAATTCCATGTCTCTCCTTAAACCGTTCTCACCAGCCACTTGAAAAATTAAATTCTTGATCAGAGCTTCCATACATTTTTTGCTAAAACTTTTTTGCTTGGGCTTGGATCATTTCTCTTGATATTGGAGAAACCATTCATACAACACTTTTTCCAACTCTGAATATTTTGATGACTTGTGTCTCTTGACGTTTTTATTCTTTATTTCCATTGATAAATACTCTGTTGATCTTTTAAGAGTATTTGATAGTATTTATTGGCTGATAAAGATGTTGAACTTGTGCTCCATCCATAATTACAAATCTTTTTTAACTTAAAGTGGGCTGCTCATTTTGTAGGTGATATTATAATATTATTTGAATAGTTGTGTCTTTATGAATGGACACCATTCAAAGGTTGTGACCTTATGAAATGATACATCTTCTCGAAGGGTTGTGTCCATTATGAAAAGAGACTTAAAGGTCTATAAATTCAGATTTTACTAAAGATTTAGAGATAGATCAAAAACATATTTATTTATTAGTTCTAGAAACACCATCTTATTTGCTTGAGAGAGTGTTTAGGATTTGGTGTATCTTGGGGGTAATTTGTTATAAACTCTTAGCAAACCTTGTGTTGGTGATGGAAAATAAAATCTTAAATGAAAGTGTTTATACACAACTCAAATTCTTGTTTGACATTTCTCTGAATCAAAACTTCTAAGAAAAGAATTAAAACTTCTGAAGAAAAATATCAAATGTTTTTTCATTCATCTACAAGAATCTTTAATTTAGTTATTTTTTTCTCCTTTATATTGTGTTTCTTGGACTATAACCTTTTTCATTTTTGAAATATAAAGTTGAAATTTTATTTTCATTATTTTACTTGATACTATTTTATTTTTTATTTGTATTCGATATTATTAGGTATAAAATGAATTCTTTGTTTGACACTGTGAATTGGTATAATGGGATTAATATCTAGTGTGGGTGATAATTTTGTAAAATAATTATTGTAGTTTTAGTTTGTGCTTAAAAATATCTTACTCAAATACAATTTATTTGGAAACATACATGATTACAATAGAAAAGTAGACAAACTTTTAACGGTTATGAATATAAAGCCAAAGCCAACGAGCCGGCAAGAAAAATTATGTCATAAATTAATCAGATATTTGGGAAAATAAGAAATTAAACAACTAATTCATCAATTGCACATCTAGCTTTGTAAATTATAAAATAATTGTATAATTCAAAAAGAATAAAATCTAAAAATAGAAAACTATTGAGTTGTGTAGCATGTGAAAGTATATGTATGTCCTAGAGACAATATGTATTAGGACAAAATGTACTTTATACACATTCGTATTTATATTAATGATGATTAATATTATGGCATTTGCATTTGTTGAATTATTAGTTGATTGTTTATAATATTCTATAAATGCATCCCTAGAGTTTACGTCGTTATTAATGATGTGAGAATTAATATTATAACGTAACTCTTAAATAGCATCAACTAATGATCATCAAGATTGGGATATCGATGATATGCGATACGTCGACATGTGGTATGCATCATATCCTTAGGGGATGTAGTATGTCTCACTTGCTACGAGTTATGGCAACTCGTGATGGACATATGGATACTTGTTGAACTATTGGTATACCCTGTTGATACACTGTTTTGTTATATGTCTATAATGTCATCGGCGTGTGGGAGATAGAAGTTCTTATACTTGAGGTCGATACCACTTTGTTTACGGTGTAATGTACTTTGATCATGTCCTAAGCTCAAATGTCTTATAGGTTGAGACGCGACTTGTTTTGGGTACATTACGAAGTAGATTAAAGGTGGTGGTTGAGCCAAGATTAGAATTCATTCCTCGAATGTATATTCGAGAGAACACTCAGATTCTCATATGATATTAGGTTGACTAAGTCGTTGGTCAACGCAATTGACATGTCTTTGATATGGTCCTGTTGTCAACTAATATAGATGAGAAATAATGATCAAGCCATTTGGATAGAAACTTGACAAATCCTAAGTTTGATTGAGTGTGTCGTGAATGAAATGATTTTATCTTCCTATATATATATATATATATATATATATATATATATATATATATATATATATCGAGACATTAGAAAGAAATGGAAACAAGGCAGAAAATAGGACAGGGTCGCGGCGCCACTTATGCAGCGCCGCGGCGTTGAGGCGCGTTCAGTGGGTCCGAATGCTGGCCCAGTCTGCTGATCGGTGTATTTTATATACACTATTTGAGTCATTTTTAGTTAGTCTTTTGCCCATTTTTGTACAAATATGTGTTGTCTTAGGATAGATTTTCCTTCTTTTGAGTCATAATGGTTTAAAGTGGCATATTGGCGAAAGGGAGCGAAAAAAGGGCAGAAACAGAGGTTCCAGAGCTCAAAAAGCTATAAAGTTGGCGATCCGGGCAAGAAATAGGCGGCGGCCATGGCCTCGGCCAGCGACATCCAGCGTCGCGGCGCCCAAATCTGAGGCTGTAAAAGTTTAGCGCGCTTGGCTGATTCTGGTCGCGGCGTAGCGGAATTCATCAATTCGAATGGGAATGAACCAAGGCCTAGAAGAAAAAGTTGGAAAACGTTTTGGAGGCTATAAAAATGACATTCCTAGGTCAGATTAAGGGTTCCAACCTTGGCCAATTCATCACAAACTTGGAGATCAAGATTGGAGACTACTTTTGTGTAATTTCTTGTTTCTTTGTTTTATTTCTTTATAGTTTATGTTGGATATTAGTTTAGTTCTTGGCATGTCTATGGCTAGGAACTAACTTAATTTAGGGCTTTCCATATCAAATCACTTGAAACTCATTCTTATGAATTAATGCATGTTTTGGTTTCTTCTTATCATTGTTGAGATTTATTCAATATTTGTCTTGAATGTTTGGTAATTAATTGATCACTAATTATCATAATCTATATGATTTCTAATCGAAAGCCGAAAGGGGATATTGTGAATATGCTATAGTTGAATAAACATAGGTTAAATCATGGACGAAAGTACCCCGATACTTGTGTAGCTTAATAGGTTATTGTTTTTAACCCTCCTTTATAGTCAATCTTATCACTGAAAGGTAGAAGGGTTCTATATTGGGGTTGAGTGTTTATATTACCTTAACAAGAGTATAAAACGGCTTAGTTAACCTGCTATCTCAAAATAGAAGAAGAATCATAATTAATTGCATTAACAAGTAAGATGAGTGGATAGTTGAGGAGATTTGGAAGCCCTATTTCCATCATATCTAAAGTAAAATAAAGTAATTTAGTTAGCATCCATAATTATAGTTATAATCAATTCATCAATTATCGGTCACCAAATAGATATCATAGAATAGAGTTTGATAATTGGACACTAATCCCTGAGGACGATAACTCGGTCTTCTAGACTATATTACTTGTCACGACACGTGCACTTGCGTTAGTGTGTGCATAAATCGCGCATCAAGTTTTTGGCGCCGTTGCCGGGAATTGGCGTAGTTCAATATCATTTTATCTATTCCTAATTTCTAATTTGTTTTTTTTTGTTTTTTTTTTGTTTTTTTATTTATTACTATATTTTTCTCTTTTATTCGTGAAACCGTGCGCCGTGATCTGTTTGTTGATTTTGATCTGTTGCAGGCATCTAGTTTATGCGAAGGAGAAGAGGAGCAGATACACTTGTCCCCTTCAACCCGGAGATTGAAAAGACTTGCAAGCAGAACATGAGAAACATACGAATTTTGGCCTTAATAGCAATGTGGGGCGTGCAGAACAACAATGAGATGAACGAAGGGTTAGGTGATCATCAACCTAACCAAAGGATGCCCCGGAGGTTACAAATGGATGTGGAAGAGAGTCGAGTCAGTGAGAGAAGCCGGAGATTATGTCTTTGCCAAGGGTGAATGGAGCACAAACTTGCATCAGACTCCCAGTAATAGGAGCAAATAATTTCGAAATCAAGCCTGCGATCCTGAGTATGGTGCAGAATACTGTTCAATTCGGAGGGTTGCCATCGGAAGATCCTCACATGCACATAGTGAACTTTATGGAGTTGTGTGCAACTTTCAAGTATAATGGTGTTACTGACGCCGCCATCCGATTGAGGCTTTTTCTCTTCTCACTCAGGGATAGAGCGAAAGTTTGGTTGAACTCCCTGCCTACAGATTCTATATTCACATGGCAGGAGTTGACACAGAAGTTCTTAGCGAAGTTCTTTCCACCGTCCAAAGCCGCTAAGCTGAGAGGGGAGTTGAACAATTTTTATCAGGCTGATGGAGAGTCACTCTATGAGGCTTGAGAGAGATTTAAAGATTTACAGAGGAAGTGTCCACATCATAGCTATTATACCCCGTAGTTCTGGCCATGCGTATGAGAGCGTACGAAAGGGGTTAAGACTTAAAATTTTCGAAAGATAGGTTGACGGATTGTTTCGGACGTGTTTTTTAGTCAACTTTGAGGCGGTTTATGTCCAGTTACATTATGAGTTCCTAGGTGTTTTAAAGGCCTAGCACGTAGTTCGTTGATTCTAGTTCCCAACGCAACCAACCGTTCGTCGATAGGGTATCGGAGTAGAAAGTTATGAAGGTTGAAAGTTCAGTGCGCAGTCGAGCCGAAAAGTGTTTTCGGTGAGGGCCCTGGCCATGCGGCGCGGATCTGAGGCAGCGGCGCGCGGCCGATCTGAGAGCAGCGCCGGATATTCCGAGGCGCTGAAGTTGCAGTGGCCGGAAGCGAGCGGCGCCGGAAGTTACGTGAGGTGGCGGAGGTTTGGCCATGGCCCGTGCAGGCCGCGGCGAGGCGGGAATTTGGGCGGAAAAACTGAGGAAAATCAGATTTCTTCTTTTAAAAAGGCCATGGGAGGGTGACAAGGGTCCCCCCCCCCCCCCATCTGATTTTGCATGCATTACTTATTGACCAAGTCTTGAAGACTTGGTCATCTTTCAAAGCTCTTCTCTCTCTCTAAGTTAGAAGCTCCCCCTTCTCTCTAGAATTTCAAGAGGAAATCTAAGCTTGAGGAAAAATCTGAAAAAGTGTGGCAAGAAGGAAGCTTGTTGGCTAGCTTGTAGAAGTATTGTGGTGGTGTTTTTGGAAAGGAGGATAGCAAACTTGTTGAAATAATTTGGCTAAAGCTCTAAGGTAACAATTTTTTTCTTGTAGCTAGTTTTTAGTGTTGCATGTGAAGAAGAAAGATTTTGTAGTGGTAAATATTGCCCTTAGATACATTGCATGCAAGAAATATGGTTTGTATATGAAAGGGTTGGATAAGAATGATATGTGAGCATGTTGTAGCCTAATTACTACCTTAAACTTGTTAAGTTGGTTGTTGTACATTGTGGGGCAGAATTTTACACATCCAAGTTTAGGTGTGTAATCCCCTTTGAAATGTTTGGATTGTTGGGCCTTAAATGTGGCGTTTGGATGTTGAATTCGTCCTTGAGAAAGGTGGTAAAGTATGTAGAAACAAAGGAAATGCTGCCCAATTTTCCATAGAATTTAGTGACTTTGAACTTGGAGTATTCTACGTTGTAACTAGAGGTTAATAAACGTATTATGGTCATTATAGGTTGACATACTACGTGCGGTACTTTGGACTTAGCTAGTGGATTGACCGAAGAGGTATGTGGAACTTTCTTATCTCTTGAGCATGAGTAGTTATACTATATAGTACGGTAGACGTATGTGTTTTGAATAAAGTAAATCATTTGGTATACTTGTAGTATTTTGAAAATTGTGTAAACTGATTTGAAGCATGAGTCTCTTGGTTAATGAAAGGACGAAATTGTTTATAAGGGGTTATAACGGCTTTATGGGAAGTTAGTTATAACGGCCTCATGAAAGGATAAGAATGTCTTAATTTCTAAAGCATAAAGTTAGTATAACGGCTTTATGGGGAGTTTGTTATAATAACTTTATGGAAGGTTAAAGCGTTGGTTTTCTTGAATAAGGTAAACAAAGATGAAAGAATCGAAATTAAGTAGGGCAATTTGATTTAAAAGGCATCAATTGCTTAGAGTGTAAAATGGGATTTTTTATGTGAAAAAGGGATCTTTTGAAATAGTAGAAGTACATAGTACTTCGGGTTGAATTTCTTCGGATTTGATTAAGTAATAAGAAGGTTCCTTAAGGTCAAGAATGAGATTTATTTTATTAATGAAAGTCTAAAGAAGTTATGAGTTTACTTGGACGTACCGTCAGTGATGGAGGATTCCACGGGTATGCTTCCATTGTTTTAGTATGAGTTTGCTTGGACGTACCGTCAGTGATGTGGAATTCCACGGGTATGCACCTTGGACATGCTTACGATGAGGGATTCCGAGGCATGCAGTATGAGGGGTAAGAGTATAAATGAGGGGTAAGTCCCCAAGACGTTATACCACCTTCTTCAGGGTAAGAGTATAAATGAGGGGTAAACCCCCAAGACGTTATACCACCTGCTTCAGGGTAAGAGTATAAATGAGGGGTAAACCCCCAAGACGTTATACCACCTATTCCGTGGATTTGCTACCCACGATGCGAGGAATACCTCATGCGAGTCCGTTGAGGCTTATGCGGGTGAAATAGTCCCATGCGGGTTAGTACAACCTATGCAAGGAATACCTCATGCGGGTCCACATGACCCATGCGGGTGAAATAGTCCCAGGAGTACGGGTGCTTAATGATACTGCGGGCAGGTGACCCGGCTTTGATCATGAGCTTCCTATTTTCATGCAGTATGGTATATACTTGATATTCTCATTGTTTGTAAGGCACAGTGTTCTGTAAACTGATTATTTTACATGTCTCTAGTTATTTTAGACTTATGAGGTATTTTCAGTATTTTTCCAGTTTCGCATACTTGGTACCTGTTGTACTGACCTCGCCCGGGCTGCGTTCACGCATGAGTTGAGGGTCGTAGCTTGCTGATCCGCACTCTTAGAATCACTATTCAGTTCTGGGAAAACTCCATTTCTCCGGAGGCTTTGTCTTTTGGTACGGTTCCCTGAGGTTATAGACTTTTGTACATTCAGGGGGTATGGCGGGGCCTGTCGTCACGATTGTTATTCTAGAGTGCGTAGTCACATTTGTGGTTTGGGCTGTAAGAACAAGTTGTACTGTTATACTTTTGATTAGGTATACTTTTATGGAAGGCAGCCTTATCGGCTTGCCAGTGATGTTTACTTTATATAGGTTATGTGTTATGTATATTCATTGCTATTCTCGATGTATACGCTTTGGGGTGCCGGTAGAATACGATTCGCGGCCGGTGGTCGTGACAAAAGTGGTATCGAGCGATTAGTCCTCGGAAAGTGTCTACTGAGCCAGGTGTAGAGTCTTGATTATCGGTGTGTTGTGCACCACATCTATAATCAGGAGGCTGCAGGATATTTAGGATTGGTTTTCATTCTTCTCTCTCTGAGATCGTGCATTAGAGCTGTCCTACTAGGTTGAATCCCCACTGACCTCTTCTTATGTACCGGTTATGCCTCCACGCAAGGAAACCGCGACCCAGAAGGGCAAGGCAGCTGAGGGAACTACTAGTAGGACATCGAGGTTACCGAGCCAGGCGATCTTTACCAAAGAGATGTTTGGACGGCGAAGTTCCACGACGTGGGCGGCCTCGTGAGTTCGAGCGGCGGCGGCCATCGAGACCGCGATGCGGAGCCTCGATTCCACGGCCGGGGCGAGTATAGGGATTACGGAGAAGCGGTCGGGTTGTTGACTAGCATTGTGGCGGCAAGACCGCCGAGAGCCGTGCTAACCCTGGCCGACAGTTTAAGGATTCGGGACTTTCTGAGTTGTAATCCACCCGAGTTCTATGGGTCGAGGTCTGATGAGGATCCTCAGGAGTTCCTTCGGCAGGTGCGGCAGACTATGCAGGTGCTTAGGGCCTCGGAGACGGAGTCCGTTGTGTTAGCTTCTTACCGGTTGCACGATATTGCGTTGAACTGGTTTGAGTCGTGGGTGTTGTCAAGAGGTGTGGGTGCTCCTCCAGCTGTTTGGGATGAGTTCACGGAAGCCTTCCTCGGTCACTTTTTGCCTCCCGAGACAAGGAGAGCCCGCTTGGATAGGTTCTTGGCATTGAGACAGAATGGGAGGACCATCGTGAATACAACACAGGTTTGATTCATTAGCGGTACGCACTCCACTATTGCGCGCATACGGCGGACCGAGTTCACCGCTATGTGATGGGGTTAGATCGTTACATGGTTCTGCGTATGCAGGGTGGCTCTTCACCGGTATGAATATTGCGGAGATGCGGCGTATGCGAGGATTGAGGGCGAGAGAGTGAGGGCGGCCAGTCGGCCCGGCCAGAGGGCGGGGCAGCGAGGTTTCGTGATAGCTTTCGGGATGGACCGCCTGTGTGAGTTGGGTCTACATTTTCGCCGACGCAGAGTGCCCTTCCGGTCTTGGCGGATGGTTTGACCGGGGATATTGAGGAGCAGTCAAGCTCGAGGTTGCGAGTTCACAGTGTCGAAGATAGGCTGCGAGGAGAGCCACTTTTGCCTCGGTGTGGTCACTGTGGTAGATCTCATTTTGGGGAGTGTCAGACTAGATCGACAACTTGTTATGCTTGCGGCAGCGAGGTCATTTGGCGGATCGTCCAGGCAGGTGGCAGTGGGATGGCGCAGTCTATTGGATCAGTTGCGGGTTCTTCACCTTCAATGGCTAGGCAGGATGTTCATACACCGGCAGGCCGCGACAGCGGTCGTGGTAGCAGTTCTCAGTTTTAGCGGTCCCTTGACCCGCCTATGTGACGTCAGATATATCTTTGACCCTTTAGAGATTAGTATGTATGATGGGATTGTTGTAGGGTGAAATGTAATGAATGGATAATATTAAGGTTAAGTACGTATGCTAGCAGTAGGTTGGGAGTACGATAAGAGAATCCTTTTAGGCCTTGAATGGGAGTAAGATAGCGTTGGTGCACCTTTGAGATCTGTTTTCTTTTTTGATAGTGATGGATGGATATGCGTGTGCGATATCTTAGGACCATAGGTGTCATAATGAAGTTCCATTAGTGTAAAGTACGAGGATGTACCGAGGAATATTAGATTGGCTCCAAAAGAACATTCGGGGATGAATGTTTCTAAGGGGGGGGAGAATGTTATACCCCGTAGTTCTGGCCATGCGTATGAGAGCGTACGAAAGGGGTTAAGACTTAAAATTTACGAAAGTTAGGTTGACGGATAGTTTCGGACGGGTTTTTTAGTCAACTTTGAGGTGGTTTATGTCCAGTTGCATTATGAGTTCCTAGGTGTTATAAAGGCCTAGCACGTAGTTCGTTGATTCTAGTTCCCAACGCAACCAACCGTTCGTCGATAGGGTATCGGAGTAGAAAGTTATGAAGGTTGCAAGTTCAGTCTTGTGATCAGTGAAAAGTGTTTTCGTCAGGGCAGTGGCGCGGCGGATCTGAGGCAGCGGTGCGGATATTACGAGGAGCGCTGAAGTTGCAGCGGCCGCGGCCGGAAGCAGGCCGCCGGCTAAGTTCTGTGAGGTGGCGGAGGTTTAAGCGCCGAGGCGGGAATTCTGGCGGAAAAACTGAGGAAAATCAGATTTCTTCTTTTAAAAAGGTCATGGGAGGGTGACAAGTGTCCCCCCCCCCTCATCTGATTTTGCATGCACTACTTATTGACCAAGTCTTGAAGACTTGGTCATCTTTCAAAGCTCTTCTCTCTCTCTAAGTTAGAAGCTCTCCCTTCTCTCTAGAATTTCAAGAGGAAATCTAAGCTTGAGGAAAGATCTGAAAAAGTGTGGCAAGAAGGAAGCTTGTTGGCTAGCTTGTAGAAGTATTGTGGTGGTGTTTTTGGAAAGGAGGATAGCAAACTTGTTGGAATAATTTGGCTAAAGCTCTAAGGTAACAATTCTTTTCTTGTAGCTAGTTTTTAGTGTTGCATGTGAAGAAGAAAGATTTTGTAGTGGTAAATATTGCCCTTAGATACATTGCATGCAAGAAATATGGTTTGGATATGAAAGGGTTGGATAAGAATGATATGTGAACATGTTGTAGCCTAATTACTACCTTAAACTTGTTAAGTTGGTTGTTGTACATTGTGGGGCAGAATTTTACACATCCAAGTTTAGGTGTGTAATCCCCTTTGAAATGTTTGAATTGTTGGGCCTTAAATGTGGCGTTTGGATGTTGAATTCGGCCTTGAGAAAGGTGGTAAAGTATGTAGAAACAAAGGAAATGCTGCCCAATTTTCCATAGAATATAGTGACTTTGAACTTGGAGTATTCTACGTTGTAACTAAAGGTTAATAAACGTATTATGGTCATTATCGGTTGACATACTACGTGCGGTACTTTGGACTTAGCTAGTGGATTGACCGAAGAGGTATGTGGAACTTTCTTATCTCTTGAGCATGAAGTTACACCCCGTAGTTCAGGTCATGCGTATGAGAGCGTACGAAAGGGAGTAAGACTTAAAATTTTCGAAAGATAGGTTGACGGATTATTTCGGACGGGTTTTTAGTCAACTTTGAGTTGATGTATGTCCAGTTACCTTGAGAGTTTGTAGGTGTTTCGAAGGCCTAGTGCGTAGTTCGTTGAGTCTAGTTTCTAACGCAACCAACCGTTCGTCGATAGGACATCGGAGTAGAAAGTTATGGGAGTTACAAGTTCAGGGCGCAGTCGGACAGAAAGTGTTTCGGTCAGGAGCCACAGGGCCGCGGCGCCGGTTGCAGGGCCGCGGCGCCGGATAGTTCTGGGAGTCGGCAGGGGTTGCAGCGCCGCGGCGCCGACGCGGAAATTTTGGCGGAAAACTGAGGAAAACAGATATTTTCTTTTAAAAAGGCCATGGGAGGGTGAAAAGCGTCCCCCCCCCCATCTGATTTTTGCATGTCTTATATATTGACCAAGTCTTGAAGACTTGGTCATCTTTCAAGTCCTTCTCTCTCTCTAAAGCTAAAGCTCTCACTTCTCTCTAGAATTTCAAGAGGAATTCAAAGCTTGAGGAAAATCTGAAAAAGTGTGGCAAGAAGGAAGCTTGTGGCTAGCTTGTAGGAGTTGTTGTGGTGGTGTTCTTGGAAAGGAGGCTAACAAAGTTGTTGGAATAATTTTGGCTAAAGCTCTAAGGTAACAATTCTTCTCTTGTAGCTAGTTATTGGTATTGCATGTAAAGAAGAAGGAACTTGTAGTAGTAAATAATGTTCTTAGATTCATTGCATGTAAGAAATATGGTTTGGATATGAAAGGATTGGTTAAGAAGGTTATGTGAGCATGTTGTAGCCTAAAAACTACCTTAAACTTGTTAAGATAGTTGTTTTACATTGTGGGGCAGAATTTTACACATCCAAGTTTAGGTGTGTAATCCCCGTTGAATTGATTGGATTGTTGGGTCTTAAATGTGGCGTTTGGATGTTGAATTCGGCCTTGAAAAAGGTGGCAAAGTGTGTAGAAACAAAGGAAATGCTGCCCGATTTTTCCGTAGATTTAGTGACTTTACACTTGAGATATTCTACGTTGAAGCTAGAGGTTAATAAAAGTATTATGGTCATTATAGGTTGACGTACTACGTGCGGAATTTATATATTGGACTTAGAAAGTGGATTGACTCGAAGAGGTATGTGATTCTTCCTATTCTCTTGAGCATGATTATTTGTGAAATATATAGTGCGGTAGACGCACGTGTGTTAAAGAAGTTTGATTTCCTTTTTGTGTCCTTGACTTGATTCTAAAGTTAAGTGACTTGATATGAAATGTTAAGGACTTGAATTGTGTTAAAAGGTTGTGAAACCTCATTCGTGAGTAATGGGTACTTGGTCTTTAAAAGAACAAAATTATCTTAATTTCGGAAATGTGAGTAGTTGTCCTTGGTTGGTTTAAAATGTAAAGTGTTATAATAGCTTTATGGGAAGTTAGTTATAACGACTTTATGAAAACGAAAGAATGGTTCTATCATTGGATTTAAAACGGTAACTTGATATTTTTAAGAAGTTATGAGGCTTAAACCACTTTGAAAAATATATTGTTACTTGACTTTCAAAAGGAGAAGTGTTTTTGTTTAAAAGGAAGACATGGTATTGTCTTGAGTTGGTTTTAAAAGAAGGCATGGTTTTGTCTTGGTTTATCTAAAAGGAAGGTATGGACATTGTTTTTGGGTTACTTAAAATGATAGTTACTCTATTTTGATACTACGGGTATTAGTATCGTGTGACCTTTGTTAAAGGAATGAATATTTTAAGGAGTTAAAATACGTATTACTTTGGGGTTAGAACCCGGATTTTTGGCATAGTATGAAAGTACCTTGAGTGTGAATAACTTGCCTATGTTTGCTTGTGATAGTCTTGGTGTACAAATCAGTATCCTTACGCCACCGCGTCTGCCGATGAAGGGCGGTCAAAGTTACTCTCGATCATGTTTGGACATACCGACACGTTGGGTGGCCGGGTATGCTTCCATGGTAAGTGTTATCCGGTTATTTCGTTTGGGCATACCGACTCGATGGATGGTCCACGGTACGCGGCCGTGATGAGGGTTCGTTCCTCGTTAATAGTGTTATTCCATGGACTAGCTCTCGTGAGGTCTCACGATGCGAGGTGGATCGTAGCTAGCCACCGTACTTGCCGATCGGACGTGATGCGAGTGGATCCGGTAGTTGGCTTTCGTACTTGCCGGTCGGTGTTAGGGCGAAGTTTCGTGATGCGAGCGGATCGGTGGTTAGCTCGCGTACTTGCCGATCGTGACGTGGCGACGCAGTGGATCCGGGTAGAGCTATCGTACTTGCCGGTCGACCGTGGTACATGTATTTAGTATTGTTGGTACGGTGGGATCTGGTAGCTGACTTTCGTACTTGCCGGTCGATTGAGGATGCGAGGTGGATCTGGTAGCTATGCCTTCGATTTGCCGCACGGTTCTTATGACACAGTGGGATCCGGTGTTCATGTGTACTCGCTTGGTGTTGTTATATCATAGACTACCTAGTGAGGAAGGAATTCCACGCATGATTGATATTGTGGGCATGAGACCCGTGGTTATATTTGAGTGATGACTTAGAGGCGTGAGTCCACGACTTGACATATTTGTGTATATGTTGTGTCTCGTAGTTTGGCTATCATACATGTCTCCGCTTTATATAGACTATTATGATTTCATTCTGATATTTTGATTTCACATACTTGGTACTGTTATCGACCTCGCCCGGGGCCGCGTTCACGCCGCAGTTGAGTGCGTAACTGGCGATCCGCACTCTTAGGATCACTGTTCAGCTCTTGGAAATCTCCATTTCTCCGGAGGCTTTGTCTTTTGGTACGGTTCCCTGAGGTTGTAGACTTGTGTATATTCAGGGGGTATGGCGGGGCCCTGTCCCGCCACAGTTGTTATTCCTAGAGGTCTGTAGTCACGTTTGTGGTTTGGGCTGTAAAGACATAGTTGTACTATTATCCTTTTGAGTAATTATATTTTTATGGAAGGCGGCCTTGTCGGCTTGCTAGTGATGTTTACTATATTCAGGGTTATGTGTTATGTATGTTCCGCTGCTATTCTCTGATGTGTACCTGACGGGGTGCCTCGGTAGGGCACCAGTCGCGGACCCGGGGTCGGGTCGTGACAAAAGTGGTATCAGAGCAGTTAGTCCTCGGAAAGTGTCTACAGGCCGTATCTAGTAGAGTCTTGATTATCGGTGTGTTGTGCACCACATCTATAATCAGGAGGCTACAGGATATTTAGGATTGGTTTCCATTCTTTCACTCTAAGATCGTGCAATAGAGCTGTGTTATAGGTTGAACTCCCTCTGACATATTTTCTTGTATCAGTTATGCCTCCACGCAAGGCGACCGCGGCCCAGAAGGGCAAAGCGGTGAGAACCGCTAGTAGGACGCAGAGTTACGGTGCACATGCCCGATCTTTACGAAGAGATGTTTGGACGGCGATTTCCGACGCCGCCACCCCGATAGAGTTCGGGCGGCGGCAGCCATCGAGACCGCGATACCGAGCCTCCGCCATTACACTGGAGCGGAGGATATGGGCTACAAGGATATGGCCCAGTTATTGGCCAGGATCGTGGCTAGGCAGGAGGATAGACGGGAGGCAGCAATTCCGGTTGTAGTTGTAGTCCACCACAGAGTTGATAGCGTGAGACTTAAGGACTTTTTGAGTTGCAGCCCACCAGAGTTCTATGGGTCGAGGCCTGAGGATGATCCTCAGGAGTTTATCCGATTCTGTGCGGATCGAGAGTGATCAAGGCTTGGGAGGCAGTCGGTGGTCTTAGGTTCGCGTCGGCCGCGTGATCGCCGATCGGGTTTGATTCATGGGAGCTGTCCCGGGGGGAGTATGCGCCTCCAGCTGTTTGGGACGAGTTCTCCGAGACATTTCTTAGCCATTTCTTTCCGCCACAAATGAGGAGGGCTCGGGCCGATAGATTCTTAGTGTTGAGGCAGAACGGGCGGATGGTCCGGGAGTACAATGTAGAGTTTGACTCGTTGGCTCGGTATGTCCCTGCGTTAGTGGCAACCATGGAGGATAGAGTGCACCGTTATGTCACAGAGCTCGATGGCTACTTAGCAGAGAGTTGCACGGGAGTAGCTCTTCAGCCGGGCATGGACATTGCCCGCATGCAGGCTTATGCACTTGGGTGTGAGAAGCGTAGAGGTCGACGGAATAACCAAGATCAGCAGAAGAGGGCCAAGACATCAGGGTCCTTTGGTAATTTTCGAGGCGGACCTCCTCAACAGCAGGCTAGTTATGCGCCTCAGCCAGTACGGAGTACTCCACCACGCGATCTTGGGGCGTTCGAGATTCGGGGCGGTCGGGGCTCGAGGTTGAGTTTCGGGAGAGTAGGGGTGTTAGTCTGAGGAAGCCACCTCTACCTCGGTGTAGTCGATGTGGTAGAACCCATTATGGGGAGTGTCGTGCTAGTTTGGGTAATTACTATACATGCGGCCAGCAGGGCCATTTTGCGAGAAACTGTCCGACCAGAGATAGCACGAATGTAGATTCGACGCCGGGATCGATGGTGGTTCATCGCCGTATTATACCGTGGTTCGGTCCGGACCACGATCGGGGGCCTCAGCTGGCTGAGCGCAGGCGCGTACCATGGCGGGTGATTGTAGATGTGGCGGCCGGAAAGCGGCGCGGCGGGAAGATCCGGTCGCTGAAGTTTTGGCAGCGCTGAGCGAAGCAGGGCGCCGGAAAGTCCTTAGGCGCGGCAGATTTTTCGCGCGGCCATCGCAGGCCGTGGCGCCGAGGCGGGATCTGCGAGTTAGTGGAAATTTCTGCACTGTTTTGTTTTAAAAGAGGTCATGGGTGGGTGACAAGTGTCCCCCCCCCCATCTGAAATGTTGCATGCCTTATATTGACCAAGTCTTGAAGACTTGGTCATCTTTCATCTTTCATCTTTCATCTCTCTCTCTCTCTCTCTCTAAGCTAAAAAGCTATCCCTTCTCTCTAGAAAATCAAGAGAAACTCCAAGCTTAAGGAAAATCTGAAAAGGGTGTTAAGAAGGAAAGTTATTTGCAAGCTTGTGGAGGTTATTGTGGTGGTATTCTTGAAAAGGAGGCTAGCAACAATTGTTGGAATAGTTTTGGCTAAAGCCCTAAGGTAATGATTCTTCCTTTATAATTAGTTTTTAGTGTTGCATGTTAAGAAGAAAGAACTTGTGGTAGTAAATAATGCTCTTAGAGTCATTGCATGCAAGAAATGTGGTTTGAGTATGAAGGATTTGGCTAACGAGGTTATGTGAGCATGTTGTAGCCTAAAAATTACCTTAAACTTGTTAAGATTAATTGTTATAACTTTTGGGGCAGAATTTGGGTGTGTAATCCCCTTTGTGTTGGGCCTTAAATGTGGCGTTTGAGTGTTAAAAATCGGCCTTTGAAAAGGTGGCAAAGTGAGTAGAAACAAAGGAAATGCTGCCCAATTTTCCATAGGAATTAGTAGCCTTGAACTTGGAAATATTCTACTTTGAAACTAAAAGTTAATAAACGTATTATGGTCATTATAGGTTGACGTATTACGTGCGATAGTTGGAATTAACAAGTGGATTGACCGAAGAGGTATGTGGAACTTTCCTATCTCTTGAGCATGAGTAGTTGTACCTATGTAGTACGGTAGACGTACAAGATTTGATATCTTTCACTTGTTTTAAAGTATATGCTACTTGTTTCATTTCAAAAGTATAAGTCCCTTGGATTTAGGGAAAATGTATTTGACAAAGGGATAACGCTAATATAATGACTTTATGGGAAGTTGGTTATATTAGTTTTCTTGAAAGGTTCACAAAGAAAGGTTTACTCTAATTAAAACAAGTACGGGTAAAGGATTTGAAACTAAGAAAGGTGAATTGATTTTTAGGCATTGGTTGCCTAAGGTTTTAAAGGAAATGAAGTCACTTGATTTAGAAGCCTATTATATTTCTAAAAGGAAATGTGACTTGTCTTGAAAGAAATCGTAACTTGATACTATGGTGATTAGTATCTTGGAATTTTTGTATAAAAAGAATTATTTCTTAAAAATTAGAAGTACATGGTACTTGGGTTGAATTCCCGGATTTTCTATTAAAAGACATGTTAGTGCCTTAGGATACTAAAATGAGAGGATATATTAATAATGTTAATAAGAAGTTAGGGGATTTCTTAACTTGCTTATGTTATGATAGGCCGGTAGTGCTTATGTATGATATGATAGGCCGGTAGTGCTTATGTTATGTATGATAGCCGGATGAGCTATGTTATATATTTATATTATTACGGGGTAAACCCCGGGTTATTATTTATGCCATGGATTTGCTACCCATGATGCGAGTGCGGCGCTTGCACTCATGCGGATCCGGACCACAGGATCCATGCGGGTGAAATAGTCCCATGCGAGTACGGCGATGGTACTCATGCGGGTCCACAGGATCCATGCGGGTGAAATAGTCTCATGCGGGTGAAATAGTCCCATGACGAGGCGGATGACCTCATGCGGGTCCACAGGACCCATGCGGGTGAAATAGTCCCAGGAGTAGGATTGCTTAATGATACTACGGGCGAGGTACCCTGTTTTGATCGTGAGCCTCCTATTTTTATGCTATAAGATTTATACTTGTTACTCTCATTGTTAGTAAGGCACAGTGCAAGGAAATTGATTTTTATCTATGACTCCAGCTTATTTTTGACTTATGATATTACTACAGTATTTTCCAGTTTTACATACTTGGTACGTTGTGTACTGACCCCCTTCCTCGGGGGATGCGTTCATGCCGCAGGTAAGGGAAAGCAGGTGGTAGATCCTCATTCCTAGGATCTTTTACTCAGGTGTCAAGAACTCCATTTCTTCGGAGGCTCGACTTTTGGTATGGTTCTCCCTGGTGTTGTTGATATTTTCTACATTCAGGGGCATGACGGGGCCCTGTCCCATCATAGTATTACTCCTTCTTAGAGGCCTGTAGTCTTGTCATAACTTGGTTTGTTTAAGGATGTAACTATTCGATTTTATGTACTTTTGGGGTAGCCATTTTGGGCTAGACTATTTATATCATTATGGTTGTTTATTATGAGTTTATATTACGCTGGTTTTCTCTGATGTTGTGTCACAAGGGTGCCCGGGTTAAGGCACCGGTCACGGATCCGGGGTCGGGTCGTGACAATCGCCTTCTTTTGTTATGCGCCGTACAGGGCAGGATCATGATTAGAACGACAAGGGGAAAGTGAAGCAATAGTTACAGGTATATCTTTGACCCTTTTAGAGATTAGTATTGTCACGCCCCAAATTTTCCTAAGTCTTTACTTAGGGCGTGATGGCACCTGGACAATAATTTCCCACCAGGAGCACCATTTAATTCTCTTTATTTAGAAATTTGAACTTATATTCAAATACGGAACGATTAATAAAAATAACAATAAATAAATATGTTTATGACTTTATATGAAAAAAACATAACGCGAGCTCATGCTCGTGCAAATATTGTTTCTACATAGACATACTGACAAAGATTATTCTAAGTTGGAAGGGAGATCATTCCACACGGGCATATCCCGAGACATTGGAACTGACATTACGAACTTCGACGAGTACCAAGCGAAACAATGGACTTGGTATGAAAAGAGGTCTGGACGATCGCTAGCCTTGACGTGGAGCCTTTCCTCTATCACCCTTTCTGAAACATGTTAAATAAAGAGTCACCACTACAATTTGAGTGAGAACCTTACCTGCAATTCAAAGTAACACCACAATATTCCAAGTGCAATCACATTATAACGTAATAAGCATATTGCAAAAACATATCGATTACAACATCTTTAAATATGCAACAACTCCTCATAGGAAATTCTTGGTTTAACTAACACTTCATTTTATCTCGTATTATACGTTAAGACATTCCCCTGCATTTTCACATGTTTATTACATTTATATATTTGTGAACGCGTATTCACTTTTCATATTTATATATAGGTGAACATGTATTCATCTTTCATATTTGTTGCGGCGTGTAACCCGATCCATTATATTTACGTATTTGTGAACACGTATTCACTTTACGTTTTGTTGCGGCGTGCAACCCGATCCATTATGTTTACGTATTTGTGAATGTGTATTCACTTTACGTTTTGTTGCGGCGTGCAACCCGATCCATTATATTTACGTATTTGTGAACATATATTCACTTTACGTTTTGTTGCGGCGTGCAACCCGATCCATTATGTTTACGTATTTGTGAACGCGTATTCACTTTACGTTTTGTTGCGGCGTGCAACCCGATCCATTATTTATTTATATATTTATGTGAACACGTATTCACTTTTCATATTTTTCAGAAGATCAAACAAATACTATTCTTTTTTTCTAACATTCTGTCATTCATACTTGTAACGATTATAACTTTTTAACCATAACTCCAACTAAGGTGTTTCTCAAGCGGAAACTAAGGTAAGACGGGGATCTTTCACTGTACCAAATTTCATTCAAAACTACATTGGTTAACTAACACAAATTCATCCTCAAAACAGCTACATGAAATTTATTTCGGCAGAATATTTATTAAACAACACTCAATCTTAGAATAGTCACAACTCCTAATCTGTAAACCCGTTCAATCCCCATAAATTCTCAAAACGACGAGAACAGAGAGCTACACGTCTCCATGTGAACCATTCTTTCATATTCTGTACCATTTGGTACAGTTTTACACTTTTATTCGCTGCCCTTCCTGGATATCGATAGATCCAAGGCAGAAACTTTAAACAGCGATAACTCTCAATCCGTAAGTCGGATAGACCCCCGTAAGGTCTCACAATGTCCACAACAAAGAGATCTAGAACTTTCATTTAGAAACAATTTTCATATTCCCCACACATTAGTACAGTTTTACGTTTCAACGTCCTGCCCTTCTGGATATCGATGAATCCGAGGCAGCAACTTCAAACTACAATAACTCTCAACTCGTAAGTCCGTTTTAATAAATCTTTATATACATCTGTCCGTAACAGAGAGATTTACAACCATGTAAATTTTCATATAATTCTAATAAGTAAAACTCAATAAAAACAGTCCGTAATTATGCCTTTCCGAATTTCGACCAAATCTCAGGCAGGAACTTTGAACTATGATAACTTTCAAACCGTATGTCCATTTTACCTCATTTTTGGTTCTATATGATCATATTAGAGAGGTGTACAATTCTTCCAAATTTCATCAAATTCTAACAATTATAACTCAGTGAGAACAGTTCGTAAAGTTCATGACGCAACTAGTTATCTAAACCATCAAAAGTTCAATATTTCTTTTCAACACTCAATTCTTATTCCAACATGTATTGAACTAAAAATAAAGGATGTTACCAAGAATTTCTGAGTGAGAAAACTCACCTTGTAAGTGTGAAAAAGATTGTGGTTCGGTTGCTACAAGTGGTCCTTGCTCCTTAGTGTTCCCTAATTTTATTGTTCTCCTTCCTCCCTTGATATTTTCTTGATTTTTTTCCTTCTTGTTCACTTGTTTTTTTCTGATTTTCTAACCTTTATGTTATGCCCTTTGTTTGTGTGTAAATACAATGTATAAATGAAGGAGTTTTCTATAACCTATGGGAGGTGAAAAACCAAAAGATTGAAGGGAAATGAAAAGGAGGGGGAGGGGAAGGGCTTGTACGTGAAATCTGAAATGCATGTTGCATTTGGTTTTTTTTTGTTTTTTTTTTTTGTTTTTGTTTTTGTTTTGTTTTTCTTTTGTTTTCTTATTTTCATTTCATCTATCTATTTATCCAACTTTAACACTAACTCTATCCATACAATTTATTCTTTGTTTTTCTTATATATATATATTTTTATTAACCCAACCACAACTATATATTATTATTATTTTTTTTTCCGGATTTTACAAGTATGCATGATAGGATTGTTGTATGATTTAGTGTTATGAACAGAGGATATAGAGACTATGTACATGTGTTAGAATAAGTTGGTAGATACGAACAGGTAATCCCGTTAGGCCGTGAATGGGAGTAAGTGGTGATGGTTCACACTTTGGATTCGTTTTCCTGTTTGACTTACGATGAATGATTATGCGTG
Source organism: Przewalskia tangutica (assembly GCA_029844215.1). Lineage (NCBI taxonomy): Eukaryota > Viridiplantae > Streptophyta > Magnoliopsida > Solanales > Solanaceae > Przewalskia > Przewalskia tangutica. The sequence goes on along the minus strand of CM056718.1, from coordinate 6,989,862 downwards.
TGCAATATCTTAGGGTCACAAGTGGCATAGTAAGGTCCCATTAGGCGTAAAGTACGAGGATGTACCGAGGAATATTAGATTGGCTCCAAAGGAACATTCGGGGATGAATGTTTCTAAGGGGGGTGGAATGTTACACCCCGTAGTTCAGGTCATGCGTATGAGAGCGTACGAAAGGGAGTAAGACTTAAAATTTTCGAAAGATAGGTTGACGGATTGTTTCGGACGGGTTTTTAGTCAACTTTGAGTTGGTGTATGTCCAGTTACCTTGAGAGTTTATAGATGTTTCGAAGGCTTAGCGTGTAGTTCGTTGAGTCTAGTTTCCAACGCAACCAACCGTTCGTCGATAGGACATCGGAGTAGAAAGTTATGGGAGTTACAAGTTGAGCGCGATCGGACGAGAAAGTGTTTGATCGAGAGCCACGGGGCAGCGCGGTTGCGAGGGCATGGCCGGATAGTTCTGGGAGTCGGCAGGGGTTGCAGCGCCGAGGCGGAAATTTTGGCGGAAAAACTGAGGAAAACAGATATTTTCTTTTAAAAAGGCCATGGGAGGGTGACAAGTGTCCCCCCCATCTGATTTTTGCATGTCTTATATATTGACCAAGTTTTGAAGACTTGGTCATCTTTCAAGTCCTTCTCTCTCTCTAAAGCTAAAGCTCTCACTTCTCTCTAGAATTTCAAGAGGAATTCAAAGCTTGAGGAAAATCTGAAAAAGTGTGGCAAGAAGGAAGCTTGTGGCTAGCTTGTAGGAGTTGTTGTGGTGGTGTTCTTGGAAAGGAGGCTAGCAAAGTTGTTGGAATAATTTTGGCTAAAGCTCTAAGGTAACAATTCTTCTCTTGTAGCTAGTTATTGGTATTGCATGTAAAGAAGAAGGAACTTGTAGTAGTAAATAATGTTCTTAGATTCATTGCATGTAAGAAATATGGTTTGGATATGAAAGGATTGGTTAAGAAGGTTATGTGAGCATGTTGTAGCCTAAAAACTACCTTAAACTTGTTAAGATAGTTGTTTTACATTGTGGGGCAGAATTTTACACATCCAAGTTTAGGTGTGTAATCCCCGTTGAATTGATTGGATTGTTGGGCCTTAAATGTGGCGTTTGGATGTTGAATTCGGCCTTGAAAAAGGTGGCAAAGTGTGTAGAAACAAAGGAAATGCTGCCCGATTTTTCCGTAGATTTAGTGACTTTACACTTGGGATATTCTACGTTGAAGCTAGAGGTTAATAAAAGTATTATGGTCATTATAGGTTGACGTACTACGTGCGGAATTTATATATTGGACTTAGAAAGTGGATTGACCCGAAGAGGTATGTGATTCTTCCTATTCTCTTGAGCATGATTATTTGTGAAATATATAGTGCGGTAGACGCACGTGTGTTAAAGAAGTTTGATTTCCTTTTTGTGTCCTTGACTTGATTCTAAAGTTAAGTGACTTGATATGAAATGTTAAGGACTTGAATTGTGTTAAAAGGTTGTGAAACCTCATTCGTGAGTAATGGGTACTTGGTCTTTAAAAGAATAAAATTATCTTGATTTCGGAAATGTGAATAGTTGTCCTTGGTTGGTTTAAAATGTAAAGTGTTATAATAATAGCTTTATGGGAAGTTAGTTATAACGACTTTATGAAAACGAAAGAATGGTTCTATCATTGGATTTAAAACGGTAACTTGATATTTTTAAGAAGTTATGAGGCTTAAACCACTTTGAAAAATATATTGTTACTTGACTTTCAAAAGGAGAAGTGTTTTTGTTTAAAAGGAAGACATGGTATTGTCTTGAGTTGGTTTTAAAAGAAGGCATGGTTTTGTCTTAGTTTATCTAAAAGGAAGGTATGGACATTGTTTTTGGGTTACTTAAAATGATAGTTACTCTATTTTGATACTACGGGTATTAGTATCGTGTGACATTTGTGAAAGGAATGAATATTTTAAGGAGTTAAAATACGTAGTACTTTGGGGTTAGAACCCGGATTTTTGGCATAGTATGAAAGTACCTTGAGTGTGAATAACTTGCCTATGTTTGCTTGTGATAGTCTTGGTGTACAAGTACTGTATCCTTACGCTACCGCGTCTCTCGATGGAGGGTCGGTCAGGTTACTCTCGATCATGTTTGGACATACTGACACGTTGGGTGGCCCACGGGTATGCTTCCATGGTAAGTGTTATCTGGTTATTTAGTTTGGGCATACTGACTCGATGGATGGTCCACGGGTATGCGGCCATGATGAGGGTTCGTTCCCTGTTGATAGTGTTATTCCATGGACTAGCTCTCCATGAGGTCTGCGATGCAGTGGATCGGTAGCTAGCCCTCGTACTTGCCGGTCGTGACGTGATGCGGTGGATCGGTAGTTGGCTTCGTACTTGCCGGTCGGTGTTAGGGCGGTTTCGTGATGCAGGTGGATCGGTGGTTAGCTGCGTACTTGCCGCCGATCGTGACGTGGCGGTGGATCTGTAGAGGCTATCGTACTTGCCGGTCGGCCGTGCAGTATTTAGTATTGTTGATGCGGTGGGATCCGTAGCGGCTTTCGTACTTGCCCGTCGATTGAGGATCACGAGGTGGATCGGTAGCTATGCGCCGTCTTTTGCCGTCACGGTTCTTATGACACGTGTAGGATCCGTGTTCATGTGTACTCCTTGGTGTTGTTATATCATAGACTGCCGGCAGTGAGGAAGGAATTCCACGGGCATGATTGATATTGTGGGCATGAGACCCATGGTTATATTTGAGTGATGACTTAGAGGGCGTGAGTCCCTGACTTGACATGACTATGTATATGTTGTATACTGTAGTTTGGCTATCATACATGTCTCCTGCTTTATATAGACTATTATGATTTCATTACAGTATTTTCAGTTTCACATACTTGGTACTGTTATCGACCTCGCCCGGAAGTGCGTTAAATCTGCGAGTTGAGTGCGTAACTGGCGATCCGCGCTCTTAGGATCACCTGTTCACTCTTGAAGCTCCATTTCTCCGGAGGCTTTGTCTTTTGATGCGGTTCCACGAGGTTGTAGACTTGTGTATATTCGGGGTATGGCGGGGGCCTGTCGCCACGATTGTTATTCTGAAGTGCGTAGTCACGTTTGTGGTTTGGGCTGTAAAGACATAGTTGTACTATTATCCTTTTGAGTAATTATATTTTTATGGATGGCGGCCTTGTCGGCTTGCCAGTGATGTTTACTATATTCAGGGTTATGTGTTATGTATGTTCCGCTGTTATTCTCTGATGTGTACCTGACGGGGTGCCCCGGTAAGGCACCAGTCGCGGCCCCGGGTTCGGGTCGTGACACATGAGTAGTTATACTATATAGTACGGTAGACGTACGTGTTTTGAATAAAGCAAATCCTTTGGTATACTTGAAATATTTTGAAAATTGTGTAAACTGATTTGAAGCATGAGTCTCTTGGTTAATGAAAGGACGAAATTGTTTATAAGGGGTTATAACAGCTTTATGGGAAGTTAGTTATAACGGCCTCATGAAAGGATACGAATGTCTTAATTTCTAAAGCATAAAGTTAGTATAACGGCTTTATGGGGAGTTTGTTATAATAACTTTATGGAATGTTAAAGAGTTGGTTTTCTTGAATAAGGTAAACAAAGATGAAAGAATCGAAATTAAGTAGGGCAATTTGATTTAAAAGGCATCAATTTCTTAGAGTGTAAAATGGGAATTTTTATGTGAAAAAGGGATCTTTTGAAAGAGTAGAAGTACATAGTACTTCGGGTTGAATTTCTTCGGATTTGATTAAGTAATAAGAAGGTGCCTTAAGGTCAAGAATGAGATTTATTTTATTAATGAAAGTCTAAAGAAGTTATGAGTTTACTTGGACGTACCGTCAGTGATTGAGGATTCCACGGGTATGCACCTTGGACATGCTTACGATGAGGGATTCTGAGGCATGCAGTATGAGGGGTAAGAGTATAAATGAGGGGTAAGTCCCCAAGACGTTATACCACCTTCTTCAGGGTAAGAGTATAAATGAGGGGTAAACCCGAGGCGTTATACCACCGGGGTAAGAGTATAAATGAGGGTAAACCCCAAGGCGTTATACCACGTATTAGTGGATTTGCTACCCACGATCGAGGAATACCTCATGCGAGTCCGTTGAGGCTTATGCGCGTGAAATAGTCTCGTGCGGGTGAGTCTGACTATCACGAGAATACCTCATGCGGGTCCACATGACCCGTGCGGGTGAATAGTCCCGAGTATGTGCTTGTAATGCGCGTAGGCGGTGACACGGCTTTGATCATGAGCTTCATATTTTCATGCGGTATGGTATATACTTGATATTCTCATTGTTTGTAAGGCCTGATGTTATAAACCGATTATTTTACATGTCTCGGTTATTTTAGACTTATGAGGTATTTTGGTATTTTTCGATTTCATGCCAGTACTGTTATGCTTGACCTCGCCCGAAGCTGCGTTCATCATGAGTTGAGGTTCGTAACTGCGATCCGCTCTTAGGATCAATGTTGATTAGGAAAGCTCCATTTCTCGGAGGCTTTGTCTTTTAGTGCGGTTCACGAGGTTATAGACTTTTGTACATTCGGGGTATGGCGGGGCCTGTCGTCCGATTATTGTTATTCTAAGTGCGTAGTCACATTTGTGGTTTGGGCTGTAAGAACAAGTTGTATTGTTATACTTTTGATTAGGTATACTTTTATGGAAGACAGCCTTATCGGCTTGCCAGTGATGTTTACTTTATATAGGTTATGTGTTATGTATGTTCCGCTGCTATTCTCTGATGTATACCTGTCGGGGTGCCTCGGTAGGGCACCCGTTGCGGCCCCGGGGTCGGGTCGTGACAATAGCATTGAGCTGTGGAATTTGGTCCATATTTTCTATAATGGGCTAAGCGGGACCACAAGAACTATCATTGACGCAACTGCAGGTGGAACTTTCATGAGGAAGACAGCACACGAAGCCCATGATTTGCTAGAAGACATGGCCACCAATAATCATGTAACAGAGGACATAGGGGTGAGTGGAAGAAGAGCAATAGGAGTTCATGAGATTGATGTCATCACAACATTAAATGCACAAGTTGCTCTCTTGACCAAGCAACTGCAACAGAACACAGTGTCAGTGAATGCAGTTCAAATGTCGTTGAGTTGTGAGATGTGTGGAGGTCCACATACCTTTGATAGGTACCCATCAGCAGATCCCAACAACATCTCTATCGAGCAAGCAGAATGCCAAGCAGTAGGGAATTATCAAAGGCCCCAGAACAACCCCTATTTAAATACCTACAATCTAGGGTGGAGGAATCACCCTAACTTTTCATGGAGGGTTGATCAAGGGCAGCAGAACCAATTTCGAGGCCAATACCAAAATCAGTAACCATTCACTCAGGCCTCATATTCACAACAATTTAATGCACCTGCTCAACAAGAGAAGCCAGATGAGTTGAGAGCAACCCTGTTGACACTCACCAACTCACAGACCCAGTTCATGGCAGAGACCAGATCCTCTATTAGGAATTTGGAGACGCATGTGGGACAACTAGCGAAGATGGCAAACAACAGGCTACAGGGCACTTTGCCTAGTAATACAGAGATGAACCCGAGAAAGCGATTGCAGCGGTGCGGTGAGGAATGGAAGCGATTAGAACAACTTACACCCCACTGTGGCGAAGCAGTAGATGTAGAGAGGGAGAGAGTGAGTGAAGAACGTCCTATGTTAGAGAAAGCTCCAACAGTCCCAGTGAGGGAATACACTGAGAGGATTCCTTACCCGCAGAGGTTGCAAATGAAAGTGGTTGATAAGCAATTCTCCAAGTTCTTGGAGGTATTCAGAAAGCTACACATTAACATTCCGTTCATTGAGGCATTGGAGCAAATGCCTACTTATTTTAAATTCATGAAGGAAATTCTTGGGAAGAAGAAGAAGAAGTTGGCGGAGTATGAGACAGTGGCACTGACAGAGGAATACAGTGCCATCCTGCAGAAGAAATTACCCCCCAAACTCAAGGATCCAGGGAGCTTCACATTGCCTTGCACAGTTGGCAGGGTGACATGTAATAGGGCCCTTTGTGATTTGGGGCTAGCATAAACCTTATGCCCTTGTCCGCTTTTAAGAGGTTGGGGTTGGGTGAGGCCAAATCAACCACTGTGAGCTTGCAGTTAGCAGATATGACAGTGGTGCATCCCAGGGGAACGATTGAAGATGTCTTAGTTAAGGTGAGATTTTTTTTTCCTGCGGACTTCCTCATCCTTGATATGGAGGAATATGATGAGATCCCCATCATATTGGGAATACCATTCTTGGAAACCGGGAGAGCCCTGATTGATGTGGAGAAGGGTGAGCTGACACTCAGAGTGGAGAATGTAGAGATGGTGTTCAAGGTGTTCAAACACATCATTGAACCCCCAGTCATGAGCAAGTGTTTTGCGATAGCATCACAAGACATCGGTTGAGCCAGCACAAGCCAAAGCAAGGGAAATAAGTCCGCTAAAACAGGTAAGCAACGCTAAACCTCCTCTTGAGAAAAAAGAGAAAAAGAAAAACAGGAGGCGGAAGAGAAAAATGTTGATGAAATGGATAGGTTGTGGGGTTACTTTACCCCATGCCTCTTGATAAGGAACTTGCGTCCGGCTAAAAGACGTTAAAGACAACGCTACTTGGGAGGCAACCCAAGGTTATTTTATTTTTTTAGTTTTTGCAATTTAGTTTTAATTAGAACAGTCTCACGGAAGGTATCGTTTGCATGTTGTGATGACATGTACAGGGCCAAAAATTTGGAGGACTAAAACGGAGAAATCAAAAGAAAAAAAAATCGGCTCAGCGCCACGGCTCCCAGGTAGAGGTAGGCGGAAGCGTATGGTGCAGAAATATCGTCGCGCGCGATTCAGGCCGCGGTGCCAAAAGGATAGAAGAGCTCTGAAGTTTGGGCGCCGTGGCGCCAATTGTAGGGTCGCGGCGCCGCGACGAAAAATCTAAATTTTAAAAGAGCCCTAATCCGATTTTCCTCTCTCCAAATCAAAAACCCAAACCTTTCCTCTCTCCAAAACCCACGAAATTAATCCTCTTACCTAAAAATCTTTCATAAACTAAACTCAATCACAACCAAAGTACTTAAATTCCTTACACCCTTAACCATCTTAAACAACAACCCTCATTCCATTGCCTCAATACATCATTAGGAACAAGAAAATCTTGAAGAACACTGTCCAAGGTAACCTTTATCACTTTTCTTGAAATCTTTAATACAATCAGGGGAGGTAATAGGTTTGGGGAGGTGCTTTATTGGTGGATGGTGTGTGGTGTGTTGAAGTTGGGTGTGAAATTTCGCGAAAGAGTATACGAAGTGAGCGTGGGGTGTTGTACCGGTGTCTTGAGTGAAGTTTGGGGGTTGAAGAGTGTTGTAGCTTGCTGATTACACTGTGTGTTGATTGGTTTGATTGATAGTGCTGGGTAATATCACTGAAACAAAGGAAACGCTGCCGAATTTAGCTAAAAATGTCTGCCAAGAAGAGGAGAGCTTCCACATCCACCCCCGTCCCTCAATATGATACTACTAGGTTTGTCAGTCAAAAAACTGAAGATAGATATCACAAACTTAGTACTAGACCCTTGATCCCTGAGAGATGAATGGAGTATCAAAGGGAGTCATTTGAGGAGGGTGATGTCTATGAGCCTATTCGGGCGATGATAGAGGTCTTGGGGTGGAAGAGATTTGTTAATCCAAAAAGAATAGCACCGCAGAACACCGTAATGGTGAAAGAATTTTATGCTAACTTTCCGGAGAGGGTAAATGGTAGATGCTTTGTGAGTGGACAGTATGTGCCTGTGACGGCCGAAGTGGTGAATGTGCTATTAAGAACAACTGATGTTGAAGAAAGAGGCGACGATCGGAGCTATTTCAGAACTTGGTCTAGAGACGCCAACAACATCGACTAAGATGTCGTCGCAAGCACATTATGCTACCCTGGGGCTGAGTATGATATTGCAAGAAATGGATCGAGAGGACTAAGCAGATGTCAGTTCAACAAAACAGCCAATGGTTGGTTATATTTCGTCAGTTCCCGCTTAATTCCATCGATGCACTTTACCAGAGTGCCAGCAGATAGAATAAAAATGATATATGGAATCATGGTAGGGAAGACGATTGACGTTGGGAAGGAAATATTTCAAAATATTGGAGAAACCAGTAGGTTGGTAACGACAGGTGGGTTGGGACATGGATCACTTATTAGCAGCTTATGTTCCAGACATGGAGTCCCAACCCTAGCCACTGATACATATGAGAAGGGCCAACCTCATGTGTCATATGAGATAGTGCATGCCTTCCCAGAACCAATCCTCCCAGCGGCAGAGGTGCCATGGATGAAGGAGCACGAGGCAGAGGCTCGGCGTAGAGTAGGTAGCGACGGCGAAACCCCAGAATCAGAACCTCCGGTGTCTATAATGGAGCAGTTGCTCATAAACCAGAGGAGGATGATGCAAAGCTTTGACATAATGATACAAGGTCAACAGGACCTGAAGCAAGGACAGCAAGAACTAAGGCATGAGCAACAACAGTTGCACCAAAGATTTGATGAGATGAGTTCTTGTTCAACCAGTGGTCCATGCATTATCCGCCGCCACCGCCACCACTTTAAACCAAGTCTGTAAATTGTCCTATTTTCGTTTATTTTTTTGAGTCTTGCACACATTGGGGACAATGTGTGATTTAAGTTTGGGGGGGTGTCTTATTGTTTTTTAGTCTTTTTAATTTGTTTTGTGTAATTTTGAGTATTTTTTGAGTCATAATTTTTTTTTAAGATCATGCATGTTGTAGTTACTGGAAACGCCTAGTGAAGTAAGGTTGAATAATGTAATGGAATTAGAAGCAACCATCTAAACACTTAGGTTAGATATGCCAAAAATTCATGAAATCTGATTATTTGGGGTATCTTGCTTGATTTGTGCATTGTTAATGATTAAACCTATGTGTATGCTTGCTTGCTATTTGAGGCGAAATAATTAGGATATGCATGTTAGGGAGATGACTCAGACATTTCTTTGTTAGCCTTTTCTTACCATTTTTGCCTATCCCTGACATTCAAATTATATCCCTAGTCAGCCCCTTTGAGCCTAAAAATAAGACCTTTATTTGACACCCTACAATTCCATACTTGTGCCATAAGTGAAAAAATTGAGGTGATTGGAATATAAAGTGTTGAAAAAAAGACAAAAGAGAGTGAACAATTTTGATGCACCCCAATGAAAAAGTAATAATAAATAGGCAAAAGCTTAAGTTTGGGGGTGCCGGATATTCATAATACACTTCATTCTCTCAAAAACAAAAGAGGGGAAAGATAGATATGAAGTGAAGAAGAAAATAAAAATAAAAGGGAAGAATTTAAAGCAAAAGAGCTTATGGTACACAAATTAAGCCTAAATGCCTATTTTTACCTACCCATGCCTAAGACTACATTACAACCCTGAAAAACCCTGAAGATCTCTTATATGTTTATCCATGATTAGTGGAGAATAACAAGTAAACATGTCATAGGATTTTGAAATTGACATGCATAGTTAGGTATTCTTACTTCCATTGAGCATGATTAAGTGAATTTGTGAAATATCTAACTTGATGTGTTTAGAATGCTAAAAATCCATGCTATATGTTCGTGCATATTATTCTGCTAACCTTCATGCTTTTCTAAGTGACAATTGTGCAGCAAAGTGATCAGTGTCTTTGAGTCATTCTATTTTCTTTTTCTTCGTGTCTTTATTTCTTTCTTTTGATCTTTGCTCGAGGGCGAGCAAAGGTTAAGTTTGGGGGTATTTGATCGGTGTATTTTATATACACTATTTGAGTCATTTTTAGTTAGTCTTTTGCCCATTTTTGTACAAATATGTGTTGTCTTAGGATATATTTTCCTTCTTTTGAGTCATAATGGTTTAAAGTGGCATATTGGCGAAAAGGAGCGAAAAGAGGGCAGGAACAGAGGTTCCAGAGCTCAAAAAGCTAGAAAGTTGGCGATCCGAGCAAGAAACGGGGCGGCGCCACGGCGCCCAAAGTACAGAGAGTTGCAGGAGTTTCGGCGCCAGTTGCAGGGCCGCGGTGCCGATACTTGAATTCTGTCAAATTCGAATGGGAATGGTAGAAGGAAAAGTTGGAAAACGTTTTGGAGGCTATAAAAAGGACATTCCTAGGTCAGATTAAGGGTTCCAACCTTGGCCAATTCATCACAAACTTGGAGATCAAGATTGGAGACTACTTTTGTGTAATTTCTTGTTTCTTTGTTTTATTTCTTTATAGTTTATGTTGGATATTAGTTTAGTTCTTGGCATGTCTATGGCTAGGAACTAACTTAATTTAGGGTTTTCCATATCAAATCACTTGAAACTCATTCTTATGAATTAATGCATGTTTTGGTTTCTTCTTATCATTGTTGAGATTTATTCAATATTTGTCTTGAATGTTTGGTAATTAATTGATCACTAATTATCATAATCTATATGATTTCTAATCGAAAGTCGAAAGGGGAGATTGTAGATATGCTATAGTTGAATAAACATAGGTTAAATCGTGGACGAAAGTAACCCGATACTTGTGTAGCTTAATAGGTTATTGCTCTTAATCCTCCTTTATAGTCAATCTTATCACCGAAAGGTAGAAGGGTTCTATATTGGGGTTGAGTGTTTATATTACCTTAACAGGAGTATAAAACAGCTTAGTTAACATGCTATCTCAAAATAGAAGAAGAACCATAATTAATTACATTAACAAGTAAGATGAGTGGATAGTTGAGGAGATTTGGAAGCCCTATTTCCATCATATCTGAAGTAAAATAAAGTAATTTAGTTAGCATCCATAATTATAGTTATAATCAATTCATCAATTATCGGTCACCAAATAGATATCATAGAATAGAGTTTGATAATTGGACACTAATCCCTGAGGACGATAACTCGATCTTCTAGACTATATTACTTGTCACGACACGTGCACTTGCGTTAGTGTGTGCATAAATCGCGCATCATCTGTTGATATTTTAATGGGCTGGCCCATTTGGGGAACCCTAGCTTTCCTCTTCAGCTATTAATAAGAGGGTTCCCCTTCCCATTTCTTCACCCCAAAACCAAGAGAGTATTTTCTTCTAAAGCTCTGCAGGAATTCTTAGCATTCTAAGAGTTAGAAATTACATCAAAATTTTAAGAACTTGCAAATCGAGGAACATTTGTGTGCAAACCCTCGGCGTACACCAAAAGCTTGAAGATTCCGAGATTGCTACAAAATATAAGTTTTCGTTCGAAGTATTACATTTTACTTTGTGCTTTACATTATATAATCATACCGCCATGTCGGTTTTTGAAATATAAATTTTCAAATTTCGTTGCGTGTACGAACCCGACAAAATGTCTTTAGTTGTATCAGAGCCTAGACTATTTTGTGTGATTATATGATGAATATTAATGATAATATGGGTGGATTTGTTAAGATCTAATTTTATATCGTTAAGAAGCTTTAAAATCCTAAATCTTTAGAACACATAGTGCTTGTAACCGGATCTGTTAAAATAATAATGTAATCGAGGAAGTCATACCGATCTAGCTTTTCTAAGTTGATATGCGTTATCCGACTCGTTTAGAGCACGGTGCATTGAAACGAAGAACGAGCAGGAATTTGATGATGGTCGATGAACGTATTGTTTAATGGCGAAGGGGAAACAAGTGATAGATCTGAAAATCTGACCCTAAACCAGTTTTAGGGGTTCAGATTTCGATATTTGCGTTTATGGAGTTGAGACGCCGCGACTTCACGATGGAGCGCCGCGACACTTGCTAGGGTTTTGGTGGCGGCGTCGCGACTCCACGATGGAGCGTCGCGACTCTGTTCTAGAGCGTCGCGGCGTTGTTCATTCAGAAAAATTAAAATTAATTTTCGGACTTACGACATCTAGGGCGTCGCAGCGCCACCTGTTAGGGTCGCGACGCTGATGAGAAATTCTGCAGAAGCTGCTTTCTGCTTCTGAGGCGTTGCGGCGCTTACGAACAGTTTGCATGTTCTGGGATACTGCCAAAGAGGCATCGCGGCTCCACCTGTTAAGGCCGCGACACTGACGACGGTAAAAACAAAAATTCGAAATCAGAAACTAAAGTTTATAAAATTCAGATTCAGATTCTGAAGTTTTCAAAATGTCAGAATCTGAAAATGTAAGTTTTTAATTGGACAAATTTGGTCCTTTCGGATAAATCTGTAATTAAATAAAGTTTTTGAAATTTTGATTTTAAGTTCTGGAAATTGCAAACAGGTCCCTGAAATCTGAAAATATTTTCTGAGAGTTAAAATTATATTTTCTGAATTTAATGGGGTTCAGATTGATCTTTTAAATTCTTGAGGGACTCAATTGTAAATATTAAAAGTTTGTAGAATTCCTGAAAATCAGAATTTTAAAATAAGAAAATATTGAAAGACTGTTTGGCATAGACATAGATTTTAGAGTTTAGACAAATAGACTCATGATTATCATTAATGGTATATTATTGTATAATATAGTAATATACAAATGTGCTAAGTGTTTTGAATGTGAAACATTTAAATTATTAGCATAGCGTCCGCAATTATTGTCTGGGTAGGCGGCACCCAGTAATTATTTACTTTGAATGACCGTAATAACTGTCTGGGTAGGCGGTGCCCAGTATTTGATTAAAATTATCTTATATCATGCCTAATGGGTTGATGATTTCCCATCTAAATGTGTTTAGAAATTGCATAATAGGATGTCATATGATGTATGACACATTTGTTGATCTTGGTTGAAATCCCCGAATACTGAAAATGTTCCCCAAACATTAAATACAATTCTAAATTAAAATGCGTCGTCCATTATAATTGTTAGGGTGCAAAATTCTTTTCGGCGATATGAGTATTTATGTCAAAGCATTTGCTCTAAGTCTACGAGAACTCAGACCCTTTGTGGGTATTTACACCAAAGTAAAAGTAGATGATAAACTTTTGTGGGTATTTACACCAAAGTGTTTGCTCGCAAAGGCCAAATTTACTTAGGTACTTAAACGCAGTCCCGTAATGAGGTTGACTTGTTTAGATGAATTGACGCCAAAGTGTCGGACTAATCTAAAGACGCAAGATTAAATGAAAGATATTTAATCAAACCAAGAGTTGCAAATAAGCCAAAGCAAACGCGAATATAACGTATGTTTGGATCTTGGCCCATTATGACCTTAAAATGATTTAGGTCTGTATTCTACCTTGAGGTCGTAGAAGTATGCAAAATAGTGAGAGCTAATTAAATAAAAGACCATGTTAAATTAGCCTATAATGAATATGTATAATTGGGAGAATGAATTTTGATTGCATTTTCATGTCTATCTATATCTTCAGATTTTCAGAATGTCGAACTTCTCGTTGAAAATGCTAATAGAATCCAACAAATTGATTGGACCCAATTTTATCGATTGGCTCAGGAATGTTAGGATCGTCCTGAGATAAGAGAAAATTGAGTATGTATTGGACAAAGTATTCCCTACTATGCCTGCCGAAAACTCTATCGAGTATGCCACCTTTGATAAAGTTGCTTATCAGAAGCACTATGTTGACACCACTTCGGCACAATGTTTGATGTTGTCTTCTATGTCTCCTGAATTACAAAGACATCATAAAAAACATGGGGCCCAATGAAATGTTAGAACATTTGAAGAGTCTCTATGACTCTCAGTCTCAGACCATAGAGTATGAGCTTCTCATAGAACTCTTTAAATGTAGACTCAATGAAGGGGTCCAGGTGTCTCCACATGTGCTGAAAATGATTGGGTTGATCGAAATGTTGGCCTCCATTGAAAAAAGGTTTCATGAGAGAGTTGCCTCCACCCTTATCCTGCATTCACTTCCACGTCCGTTTGAGAGTTTCATCATAAACTATAATATCAATGGAACTAAGGCGAAGTTGCCGAAGTTGCACAATATGTTGAAAACCTTCGAATCTTCGATCTGCAAGAGCAAACATGTCCTCATGGTTGGCTCCTCTAGTCATCCCGAATCGAAAGGTAAGGGACCACAGAAGAGGAAGGGCAAAGTTGTTGTTGCGCTAGCAGCAATGAAGCCTACAGGAAGGGCAAAGAAGAAGAAACTCCGGCAACGGATGTGTGCATGAACTGCAACAGGAAGGGGCACTGGAGGAAGGACTGTACTGCTCCAGGAGGAGAGAAGGCACTAGGTGCTCCATCCTCTTGTGAACAAGGTATGTTTGTAATTGAAATAAATATGTCTATTATTGATTCTCATTCCTGGGTTCTAGATACCACTTGTGGCTCACACATTTGTACAAATGTGCAGGAGCTAACTGATAGCAGGAAGGTCGGACCTCGAGAGGTGGACCTGCGCGTCGGAAACGGAGCACGAATTGATGTTGAGCGTGTGGGAACTTATAGACTATATTTACCTTCCAACAAAATTTTAATGTTAAACAATTGTTTTTATGTTCCTTCATTGACGAGGAACATTATTTACATTCCTGTTCTTGACACTGAGGGCTTTTCCTCAAGAATTTCTAATAGGAATATGATTTTGGCTTATGATGATGTTGTGTATGGAATTGTGCCTCTTGTGAATGGATTGTATACATTAAACTGCCTCAGGAAAATTTTCAATGTACAAAACAAAAGATCTAAGATAAGTGAAAGAAATTCTACCTACCTGTGGCATTGTAGACTTGGACATATCAATCAAACAAGGATAGAACGGTTAAGGAAATTAAATTACCTTGAACCATTTGACTTACAATCTTATGGTAACTGTGAATCCTGTTTGAAAGGTAAGATGGCCATTAAACCTCTTTTTAGAAAGGGGATCCGTGCCAAGGAGGTGCTTGAGTTGGTACATACTGATGTATGTGGACCATTTTCGACTCAAGCTAGAGAAGGTTTCTCATACTTTATTACTTTACAGATGACTTGATAAGGTATGGATATGTGTATCTTATGAGACACAAATCTGGGGCCTTCGAAAAATTTAAGGAGTTTAAGTGTGAAGTTGAGAAACAACTCTCAAAGAGTATCAAGACTCCTCGATCTAATAGAGGGGGTGAATACTTAAGTAAAGAATTTCTTGATTACTTAAAGCTATATGGAGTTCATTCAGAATGGACACCTCCTGGAACACCTCAGATGAATGGTGTTGTCGAGAGGAGAAACTGAACCTTGCTTAACGTGGTTCGATCCATGATGAGATTTTCAGCTCTTCCTACATACCTTTGGGGATACGCTATACTAACCTCGATATATGTTCTTAACAGAATTCCTTTTTAAATCAGTTGAAAAGACGTCATATGAGGTATGGATGTCAATTTGAACTACCGGGGTGAAAATGACACATGTTCAGAGGTCCAAAGTTTATAAGAAATTGTAGTTAGTGTTGTTGAAAATCCTATTGAGGATGAAACTGAAGATGATACAATGCTTTTGCAACCAATTACGCGGAAGGAAGCACTCATAGCGGCAACAACTCTTCGCAATTTTTTGTTGCAGTATGAGAACGCAACACCGGACCTTTTGGATGCAGTAACGAAAGTTAGAGATGAAATACACCTTGATTTAAATTTTAAGAAGAAACAAACAACAATAGAATCATATTTTACTAAGTTTTCCTAGTTATATTTGTAATTTTATAGAATTATTAATTTATAATATTGAAGAAACCATAAATTTATATAAGGGTCTTCCGGAAAATTATTATCTTATTAATTTATCGAAATTATTAATTTAGACCTTGGGTCCAAGTCGGGATCGAGAAAAAATATTATTTTAGAGAGGTTATTAATTTATCGAGTATTAATATATAGAGGTTATATGTATTTTCTTTTAATGTAATTTTAATATATTAATTTTATTTTAAAATATTAGAAGAATCTTAACCCAAATTCATAATTAAAATGAAATATTTTGATATTGTACCCGAACTCCTGGGACAAAGGGAATAATTATAAATAAATTTATTTACTTATTATTAATTGGTAATCTAGAATAAATGACAAGTATTCTGTTATTATAACATGTTTAATTAATGGGTGAGTATAAAAACTAGGAATGACAAATGAGACAGGGCAGGGCGGGGTAGGACAGGTCAAACGTTAAATAGAGAGTAGGACAATGCTTAAACTGGATAGGGCAGGGCGGGATAGGTCAAAACACATTTTTAGAAATTCTAAATAGGGCAGACAATTAATAGGGCAAAACTTTCTTTGTGCAAATTTAAAGATATAATCTGTTACACTGGGTTGTAATTGGATAATAATTTATAGAGTTGTACATCTTTTTGTTACGGTCATATTGAGACTTTACGAGGATTAATCCAACTTACGGTTTGAAAGTTATCAATGTTTAAAGTTTATGCCTCAGATCAATCGAAATCTGAAAGGAAATAATGTATAACGTAAAAACTGTATAAATAGGTAAACAATCTGAAAGTTTTTGCTGAATAAAAGTTCTAGATTACTACGTTATCGACAGTTTGAGACTTTACAAGTATACATTCGACGTATGGTTTGAAAGCTATCACTATTTAAAAAATTTGTCTCGGATCAACCGAAATCTGAAAGGGTAGAATGTATAACGTAAAAATTGTACAAATAGGTAAAGAATCTGAAAGTTTGTGCCGAATAAAAGTTCTATTTTTCTCTGTTCTCGACAGTTTGATACTTTATGGGAATTAATCTTACTTACGGATAAAAAGTTATGACTATTTTAAGATTGTGTCTTGTTTCATAAAAATTATGGCGAGACAGTTTTTACAGGGTTGATCTTGCGTGAATTTGTATTAGTTACACTAAGTATTTCAAGAGTAAACTTAGGATAGTGTTAGGTTTCCGTGTTACCTTCATCTCGGCGTAAGTAATAACTTATTTGGGATTACGGTTTGAGAGTTGTAAACCTTACAAATGAGAAGTGCGAAAGATTGAAAGAAATGACCATTTAAAAAATAAACTCAGTTCATAAATTACTTAATATTAAAAAATTATGATAATAGATTGATTGTTCATTCATTTTTTTTTTAGAAAGACAAAAAGTTAACAAAATAAATACCAAATTAAAAGTGAAAAATGAAAATAACATAAACAAGACATGGCGGAGCAGACTTAACGGAGCAGCCAAGAGCAGGACAAATTTTTAAAAAATGTTAAACGGGCAAGACGGGTTAACGGGTCAGAGGCTTCCCTGCCCAACCCGCCCCATTGCCGCCCCTTATAAAAACCAATTACCAAAAAAATAGACCTGAATTAATTCAGTTTTTGTCTGTTTCAATTCTTCAATCATGATTTTTGAAGACGAAGAGGCAGTCCTCAGTTTCTTCCAGTCACAAATTACAAGCCACACCTCCAATCACCTGTGCTAGTTTCATTTCCAAGGTATTTAATAAGTTATTCTTTCATTTTTGGAACACAACTACCTTAAATTTGCTTTTGGTAGATTTAGGTACTGTGTTGCAACAGCTCGTCCTGTTTGAATTGTACAATCACTTGTATTCCATGTCAGCTTCCTTACTAACTAAACTCAGTACACTTAGATTTGGGAATTGAATCAAATTTGGATTTATAGTTTATACGTTGAATTGAATAGACATGTTATTGGCATCAAATTGAACTAATATGTGTCAGTTGAATTGAATGGAATTGTTTGAACATTTGAAGTTACTTCTTAGAGAACTAGCTAATGTAATTTCTTGCTCAAACTAACTATTTGCTAGATTGATTAAGAATGACATAATTTCACATTACAGGGTTTTCATGAAAATTTAGCTACTGCAGAAACGAGCCTAGAGACGCAGCACAAAGAGAATGGGATTTCAGAAATTTCTTAAATCCATTCCAAAATCAACCGCTTATGATCAGACTTCACTGCTACCTCTTGCATTGAGAACAATAGATTCCTCATTGTGCACCACCAATGACCTCACCCCTATTGCCAAAAACCAACTGAACCAACTCATAGAAACCCACCTTAAATTCTCTTTCACAGCCAAAGATTTTCTCTCTTTTCTCAAAAACCGCATCCATTACCACCCTATCCTCACTAACCTTGACTTCTACCTCTTCAACTATGCTGCTTCCGTCGACTCGTTCCGCCATGATCACACCACCTTTGAATGGATGGTCCGCACGCTTGCTACCACCCACCGCCTCCAATATCTTACTACTCTCCTCCAGTTTATTTCTTCTAACCCTTGCCCGTGTGCTGATGGTATTTTCTCTTGCCCTAAAACTGAACCTATTTACCGTTTTGCCATTAATGCTTATTGCAAAGTTGGTAGATTTGATGATGCATTGTTAGCTTTTGACACGATGAGGAGATTGATTGATGGGAAGCCTGATGTTGCTGTTTGCAATATAATAATTCATGGATTTGTGAAGTTTAAGCATTTTGACAAGGCTTTGGAGTTTTACCATAGGATGATTGGAGAGCGAGTAAAGCCTGATGTAATTACGTTCAATACTTTGATTTCTGGTTACTGTAAGAACTCACAGTTGGGCTTGGCTTTGCAAATGTTCAAGGAGATGAAAACTCATGGATGTTCTCCGAATGTAGTTAGTTTTAATACTTTGATTAAATGGTTTCTTTTGGATGGTAAGATTGAGGAGGGGATAGGGATGGCCTATGAGATGACTGAGATGGGATGGGAGATTTCGGTCGTGACTTGTGAGATTTTGGTTGATGGGCTTTGTAGGAAGGGAATGGTGTTAAAAGCGTGCGATTTATTGATTGACTTTTCAAGGAAAAAGGTGCTGCCAAGAACATTTGATTATTCTGAGTTAATTGAGAGGCTTTGTAGGGAAGGGAATGTTGTGAGGGCAACGGAATTGGTGGATGAGTTATGGAGGAACGGGAATTCGCCAAGCTTAATAGCTTGTACAACCTTGATTGAAGGTTTAAGGATAACGAGAAAGATTGACGAAGCATATAAAATTATGGAGAAAATGCTGCAGGAATGTATGCTTCCGGATAGTGTAACATTTAATTGTCTACTTAGTGACATGTGCGATGCAGGAAGAGCGAAGGAAGCGAATAAGATGAGGTTATTGGGCTTAAACAAGGGCTTGGATCATGATACTGTTACGTATAATATTTTGATATCGGGTTTTAAGAGGGAGGGTAAAAAGAGGGAATCGGAAGCTCTGGTGGAAGAGATGTTGGATTTGGGGTTTATACCTGATATTGCTACTTATAACAGGTTGGTTGATGGACAAGCTAAATCAAAAAGTTAACTTTCTTTGCACCTACTATCTTCAAGTTGAGTGAACTTGCATGGTTGCCATCCATTGATCCATGTGTAGACATGAAGACAGGCATATTAGGAAGTACCAAGGGAGAAAAGCAATGATTTTTTCCTCTTTTACTTCCAATCATCTATAAAGAAGATTGCTGATTTATGTATCGTCGGGTTCTTTTTTGAGAGAGTCAACGGAAGCAGCAGGCTGGAGTTCTCATGGCTTGTATGGTACAAAGATTTTGTCATTATTCCTACACTGCAACAGATGATAGCAGATATGTTGCTTATTTCTTAACTAACATGGAGTGCAGTGGACTCCGCCCCGCACATTAAGAAGGAAGCTCTGCTATGCTGGGAAGGACAAAGAAGCAACTCAAGAGATTGTGGAGAACAGTACCAATGTGTATCCCATAAGCAGTTTGTCCAGAGAGAGGAAACACATGTTTTGGCACTATGTTTTTCGAATCCTTTAAAAATCCTCCAGAAGTTATTCATTCTTGGAGGATCCGACACGGGTGCCACAACATTTGGGAGGATTCAAGAATTCTTTATCTGGAACGACATATTATATATGATGGATCCAATAGGATCTGTACTATTGTACATGCTAATAGTCTTGCCCTGTGCTTGTACATTAGTTATTGATCACCGACGTGGTGCTTTATTTAATTAAATTTGGCTGCCTATAAAAAAGAGTATCATCAACATCATATTAATATCTACGAATTCTTATTTTTCTATTGTTAGTCTCAGCATGTCCGCAAACTAAATATTGACTTTTATTAATGAAGTATGAAAATACACAAGGTGATGCTTGTCTATCTATCTAATGACATTCTTTGACCAAGTTTCTTAAATCATCTTATTTTGAAAAGTATTTTTTTTTCCAAAAGTGTTTTTTAAATAAAGCAATTTTGACAAAAAACAGTTTGTGTTTTTTTGGCCAAACATTTCACTTTTTAAAAATAAACAATTGTTGGAAAAAAATAAGCTTGACCAAATAGGCTATAAGCCTTGGTGCCTCGTTAAATGGAGTTAATGAGCATGTGTGTTGGCAGATACCAATGAGATAGTTGAAATGCGCGCAAGCTAATTCTAATATTATAATTATTAAATGTTTATATTAAAGTATGACTTTCTTAATATCGCAACTATACTAACTACCATCACAGTCACCACTACTGTCATCACTAGTTATTTTTATCAATTATCTCCACCATCACTTAGGGGTGTTATCGGTCCGGTTCGGACCAAGAATCGAACCGATAAAGTTTCGGTCTTGAGTCCAGATCCGGGACCGGACCGAAACCTTATCGGTCCGGTTCTCGGTCCGGACCGGTAAGAATTTTCCGGGTCGGGTTTCGGGGTCCGATTTTTTTTTTCAATATTGAAATTGACATTCTCGGACACATTACCACGAAATTTGGACATTGAAATCTATTGTATATAGCGATATATTTAGCTTTGAAAAGGGAAAAAACGTAACGATTTGGAGAAAAAGTGAAATTGATTGGCAAGACGGACGTTTTTTGAGAAATCGGCTGCTCCAAACTGCTTTAGCAGTTTGTCCGGCCCTGTCTCAAAAAATACGCGAAATCAAAAAACAAAATAGGTGAAACAGACGTCCGAGCGCAAAGTTATGACCATTTAAAGTTTCACCAATTTACAACTAACTAGAAATTTGTGAAATTTTGGCGGGAGGGGCTGGTGGGGATGTTATCGGTATTTTCTGGGTTCTGCGGTCCGCTCATATCGGTCCGGATAATTTTTTGGTACTCGTATCCGGACCGTTAACTTTTCGATCCGGGTTTACCGGTCCAATTCTCGGGTAATTACCGAGAGTATTCGGACCGCTAACAGCCCTAAGTCCATCACAGTCACCACTATTGTCAACCACTCACTAAAATTACCAACCACAATCAACCATCAACAACTTCTGCCACTAAATCTACAAATATGAGGAAGATGATAACTAGCTAGAATAAACTTACTTGATAAGTTAAAAGATAAAATAAACTTACATTTATAAAAGAGATAATTACGCTCTAAAATTATGTTTGTGGATTAGTTTTTGAAAAAAAAAAAAAAATTTTTGGAGATCATTTATTTTTTTATTTTTTTGTGAAGTCATTTATACCTCAAATGTTAGACCAAAATGATGTAAACATGTTTTTAGATCGGAAAAGAGTAAAAAATACCCTTAAATTATATAAAATTGAACAAAATACCCTCCGTTAATAGATTGATCTAAAATAGCTTTGTTGTTAATAGTTTGGTCCAAAAAATATCCTTGTAGTTTGTAGTTTTGTTAAGAAATGCTCATATCGTTACTTATCTAAATGAAAATTAATGGAGTTACTATAATCATATATATATATATATATATATATATAGAGCCGTCTCAAATAATTTGGGGGCTCTGTTATAATTTGTAAAAGTGGACCCTTAATTAGGCTAAGACCTGTGAATTATGAGCATTTACAGTAAATTCTGACTAATATTACTTAATAGAAAATGAAAAAGGGATCCTAAATTTTTTCGTTTTTCAGGGGCCCTGTGCGGTAACACACCTCGCACGGGTCCAAAGACGGTCCTCTCTCTCTCTCTCTCTCTCTCTCTATATATATATATATATATATATATATATATATATATATATATATATATATATATATATATATGACTTATATTGTCAGTTTAAAAAATACACGAGGTTATTATATTTCAATTGATAATATGAGATTAAGAGAAAACAATTATTTTTTACTTTTTTATTAGTTAAAGGAATTTTAAAAGAAAAGATTCTTTAAAAATAATATTTTTATAAGGAAAAGAATGTATAAAAGAAACAATATATTTATTAAAAAAATTACATTTAAACCCATTTAAGTAACAATAGGGATATTTTTGGACGTAACTATTAACGGAAGGGGCATTATTGGACGGAACTGTTAACGGAAGGGGCATTGTTTGTTGGACGAAACTATTAATAAATGATATTTTTGTTCAATTTCATATAGTTTAAGAGCATTTTTTAAACATAGTGTCCGTAAAGTAAAGTGTAATACTTGGGAGTTTGTTAAGAGACTCCAAAAGCAAATCAGAGGTATCGATTTGGTTGTTATGTAGTAATCAATTGCTTCTTCTCCACGGTAAGTAACTTTATTGTCCCCCAACTGTTTGATAAAATGTCTGTGTTAAAGTTGCGCCAAAAAGACTCCTTTTTTATGCACCCAGATCATCATTTCAGTAGTATGAGGTGATACTCTTTACTTAGGCTTCTGATAAGGCTGTTGGGTTTGACTTGATGTTATTCCAGAATTTAGAGTCAATGAGGTTCAGTATGAGTAAATATTCATGGGAAAAGCTCTATATTTGCAACTACTTTACGAAAAGGTCTAACTTGAAGAAATTGCCCTTCAAATGGGGGCTGGTCTTTAATTTTTGCCCTTTAGCAATCAAACTTATACTGGTGGGGCATAAGTTCTTTAGTCACGGGGCGCATAACTTGTGGATATGATGTGAAAATATAAACTGATAACAACAACAACAACATACCCAGTGATATCCCACAAAGTGGGGTCTTGAGAGGGTAGATTGTACGCAAACCTTACTTATAAACTTATGCCCCGCGAAAAAGTTGTTTATTATGAGGGCAAAAATTAAAGACCGGCACAAAATAGGGGCATACGTGTCAATGCCCCGTCTAACTTGCCTCTGTTAGAAGTTTGACTCATCCATCTACTTGATATCCTTAGTGTCGCCCAGCTGTTTGATAAAATAAGTTGCACTAGAAATGCTCCTCTAGATAAGCACCCAGATCAGAGTTTGTCTCTCATAACTCGTCATATCACTAGTATGAGGTGGGATTTGATTCTCGACATGTTATAGCAGCCTTTACTTAGGCTTCTGATGTGGGTGTTGGGTTTGAGGTGATGTTAGTTCAGAATTTAGAGTCAATGAGGTTCAGCATGAGTAAAATATTCATGGAAAAGGTCTACATTTGCAAGTACTTTGCGATAAGGTCTAACTTGAAGAAATTGCCCTTCAAATGGGGGCTGGTCTTTAATTTTTTCCCTTTAGCAATCGAACTTATGCTTGGTGGGGCAAAAGCTCTTTAGTCACGGGGTGCATAACTTCTGGAATATTATAATGTGAAAATATTAACTTATGCCCCGCGAAAAAGTTGTTTGTTATGAGGGCAAAAATTAAAGACCAGCACAAAATAGGAGCATAAGTGCCAATGACCCGTCTAACTTTGCCTCTGTTAGAAGTTTGACTCGTCCATGTACTTGAGATCCTTAGTGTCGCCCAATTATTTGATAACATGTCTGTATGTAAGTTGCGGCAGAAATGCTCCTCTAGATATGCATCCTGAGGTGGGATTTGATTCTCGACATGTGTTAGCAGCCTTTACTTAGGCTTCTGATAATGGTGTTGGGTTATACTTGATGTTAGTTCAGAATTTAGAGTCAGTGAGGTTCAAAATGAGTTACTGATGTCAGTTCTAGTTTTTTTAGCTACGTAGTTAGGGGTAAGGTCTGCATACATCCTATACTCCCCAAATCCCACTTGTTGGATCACACTGGATTTGTTGTTATTGTTGTTGTATTTTTTTGAAGCAGAGTTTGAGGTTGTTCCTACTTGTGATAGGATTAGATGTTGTAATGGCCAATTTGTTTCTGGAATATGTTGTATATTGAGGCTAAAGCTTTTACTTTATTAATTTCAGAATTTTACGAGATCTCAAAGCAAAACCTTGCAAACTCTTTTGGTGGTTCAGTACTATAATGGTAAGGTTTCCACTTTACTACTTTGAGGAATGACAATACGAAAAGGAAGTTAAAGGTGTTTTTGGTATGACGGAAATTAGTTACCTTAAGTTATGCAAAACAGTTTCTCAAACCCCAGCCACATTTCACACTAATTATTACTCCCTTCGGATAAAAAAGAGTGTCCATTTAGCTATTTTCACACCCCTTAAGAAAATATTAACTATTAGGCAAAAATAGGTAATTTGACTAAAATGCCCCTAATTAAATTGGTATTGGGGATTTGATCACCTAACAATTAATAAGGGCAAATCTGTAAAAGTAAGGTTAATTCTTTCTTGATTTGGTAAGTGCACTCTTTTGTACTAAAAAATAAAAGCTAAGTGGACACTCTTTTTGATCCAGTGGGAGTATCAACCTTTGGTACTTAATAATATCATCTAAACACAATATTTATACTTTATTTGTATGATTACCATGAGTTACCATCTTTCTGTATCCAGCCATACACTTGTAAATGTTTTTTTTTTTTTTAAATTTCTAAGGTAAACATTTTCCACCAAAGCGGCCACACATATAGTTGGGAGAGTTAGTTTTGATATTCCAATAGGGTAATTTAACCAATGTCACATATCAGAAATCAGAACACAGTTGATCATCTTGCATATCACTGGTATTTCATTAAGATGCGTAGTATACTCACTCTTAGTTTTAAAAAGTTCTAGTTCTTCTTTCTGTAATTTTAATTTCTTTAGTTTCAATTTTTGTGGCTTGACTCGGAGTAGGAGAATTAACTAATGTTCGGTGTGAATTCAGATATAGAATCTTCAATATTTTTGAAATAAAATTTACATATTTAGTAACTGAATAAAAAGTACTATAAGTGACAATAATTAATAAATAAAAATATTTAGAAAGAATTTAAAAAAATTATGGTCAAAGAAAATATCCTTTGACTGTCCAAATAATAACTAATACAAACAAATTGAAATTGAGGGAGTAAATCTTTTTTTTTATCCAGTCAACATCAGATTGGTCAAAGTTGCCGGTGGAACTTTTGGGGTTAATTGCTAGTCGGCTGCATTTTGCTGAAGACTGGTTGCAGTTTGGTGCAGTCTGTAAGTCATGGAGAATTAGTGTACTACAAAATGGCAATTCTTCATGCTCATTCCTTCCTTGGCTGATGCTTCCTCAGAAGAAACATGAAAGCTTGCGAACATTTTATAGTCCTTTCAGCTGTAAGAGTTATGATATATGTTTGCCAGATGTTCTAGATAAACGCTGTTGGGGTTCTTCTCATGGTTGGTTGGTCACTCTAGATGCCAATTTTGAGATGCACTTACTGAATCCATTATCGGGGGGCCAAATTTCTCTTCCACCGCTGCAGAAATGCCCTAATTTGAATCTTGTTTGTACAGGAAAGAGCTTTCGCGACTCATTTGTTTACAAAGTTATCTTGTCTACTAGTCCGTGCTCATCAGATTGTGTAATTTTTGCTATCTATTCTGATAATTGGAAGATGGCGTTTGCAAAGCCAGGTGATGTTTCTTGGACTCCCTTGAGTTGCATTCGCGGCCATGTTGATGATGCCGTCTGTCATGACGGGAAGTTTTATGCTATCGACACGTTTGGTGAAGTTCTAATTTGGGACTTTGCCGGTTCTTTCTTGAAGAAAATAGCTTTCACACCATCTCACGATATGGATAATTTGGTGTATGTTACTACATATCTTGTTGAGGTAGAGGGCCAAATATATGCCATAATGAGGCTTTTGTTTGATACAAGAATCACAGATACTCCTTGCCTAAACACTTGGTGTTTCAAAATTTACAAGCTGGACGTGTGCAATGAGAAGTGGGAAGAAGTGAAATCTTTGGGTGATTGGTCTATTTTTGTAGGAAGCAACCATTCCTTCTCAATTTCGTGCTCGGCTTACCCAGAATGCGAGAGTAATTGCATATACTTCACTGATGACTTCTCTGGAGCTTATTACGACACACTACCTGGCTATGATATGGGTATTTACAATGTTCAGAATGGAAGGATACAACCTCTTCTTCAGGAAAATATATCGGACTTTGCGTTCTCGCTACCTCTTTGGATAATACCAAGTTTATCTTAAGGATTTTTCAGTTCAGTGAGACGGTAATGTACATCATTTACCCGGGTATATGTTAAAGCAGATATTTTGGCTAGAGATACTGCTAAGCTAATTCTTGTCCTGGCAAAGCAATATGTATTTTACAGTGTGAGCAAATGTTTGTTATGCTCTTAAATTGTTAGTTCCTTAAATTTGAGCCTGTTGATTTTTGTCATTAGCTTGTTTCACCTGAAGAGTGATTTACAAGAATGGCCATAGATGTGGTTGGTCTTGAACTCTTGACCCTGCTTGTCCCATGAGTAAAATTTCAAGTTCAACAAATTTTGACATTTGACCTGTTGGGGTTTGTTTTAGGAAAATTTACATAGCATAACTAACTATTAGTACCTAATTATATTTAGTAACTATAGTTTATTTTAATTACATTGCATAGCTAAAAGTTATATGTTAATTATCATCCATAGCTATACCAAAATATATTAGGTTTCTGATCTTCTCCCTCACCTCTCTCCCCAGCTCTCCTCCGCTGTCCCTCTTATCTTTTCCGGTCGTTTCTGCCGGAACACCACTGCTCGTCGGAATGCAGTCGTCGTCCCTCTTCTCTTTTCCGATCGTTTCCGTTGAACACCATTGCTCGTCGAAAAGCAACGACGCTATGCTTACCTCCAGATCTGCCCGCCCCACCGCCACCGCTGCCCTTTTCTCTCTAGATCTTCCCACCGCCGCCGCTGCTCTTTTCTCTCCAGATTTGCTCGCCCCACCTCCGTCGCCATCCCTTTTTTCTCCAGCATCGGCAATCTGAGCTTTCCACTCCTGTTCTTTCCGGTCACATTCAGATATGAGTCGTCTTCTTCCCATCATAGCTTTCCAGTCATGTTCATATCTGATCCGTCTTTTTCTGTCCACGTTCCGAAAACTTCAACGCCTTGATGACAAGTGTGGTGGCTGAGGGAACGACGTAACCCTTAGATGACAAGTGATGCGACAGAGGGATCGAACTTCCGGTCACTGCCCGCCGAAGCTCAGATCTGAGTCGTCTTCTTCCGATCACGTTCATTGTATTCATTGTATTTGTTATTTTTTTTGTATTCAGTATTTGAGTTTATTTGTTAAATTTTTAGATTGTATTCAATATTTTAGTGTATCTATTACAACTGAATCTATTTTTTATGTATTTATGTTAGTTGAATACAATTAGAATTTAAAATACAATAAGTTGAAAACAATGTTTTTTTTTGTATTTTATGTTGTTTAAATACAACCGATTTTTAAATACAATAAATTATTCTGATGTAAAAGTAATTTACGAAGCAGTCTGTTGAGTTGAATACATTTTTACTCGTTGTATTCATGAATACAGCGAGTCATTTTATGAATACAACAAGTTAAAAAGTAGCTATGTCCTATAAATATTGAAACTATAGCTATGACAAACCCATAAACTATAGTCATTTGTGTAAGTTTCACTTTGTTTTATCCTCCACAAAGTTATTCAATCTTGGAGAATCCGACACAGTGCGACAACATTTTGGAGGATCCGAGAAATTTTTATCTGGAACTAACATACTCACTCCGTCCCAAGTTATATGATGTAGTTTGACTGGACACATAGTTTAAAAATAAAGAAAAGACTTTTGAATTATGTGGTTTTAAACAAATCAAAGATATTTTTGTGATTATAGATCGTTAAGTGTAAAAGTTAAAATTTAAAGTTAAATTATTGTCAAATAAAAAAACATGTCATTCTTTTGGGACTGACTATAAAGAAAAATGTCATATAAATTGGGACCGAGGGAGTATTATCTGTGAATTATGATGGATCCGATAGGCTCTGTACATGCTAATGGAGTCCTGTCCAGTGCTTGTTCATTAATTATTGAGCGCCTATGTGGTGCACTGGTGCTTTACTGTAATGAAATCTAGCTACCTATAATAAGAAGTTTATCATTATCATCGTATTAATATCTCGGAACTCGTCTTTTATAAATTTTGGTTGCACGAGTTACAAGCTACAGATTTTGCTCTATTGTTAGTCTCTATATGTCCCAAGCTACATATTGGTCACAATCGTCTCTGTTATTGGATTAGAAGATATATGACATCATCACAAAAGGCTCAACAACAGAATATCTGTATAGGGCGAACTGCGGGTCAACAGACGGACCAACCAGAGTTCGCCACGTGGAGCAATGGGCTCGACTAGATCCTGGATCATAGAATAATCCCTGGAGGTAGCCCGGAGTAGCCTCGACGGCGGCATCACCCCAGTACGTGTTGGATCGTTGCCACCCCGGGATGACAAGAGGCATCCGAGGGAGAATAGGCATTACAGCAGTTGCCACGGGATCATTTCACACTGGCATGGCTCCTTGTCACAACTAGATCACACTCTCAACAACTCCCATCACATGTAGTCTCGAGCCTCGTGATAATGTGCGATGAGACGTTCATGTTGTACGGTGTCGGTGTACTCTAATCATTTTATTTGTACTTTCACATTGAAAAGTATAGGGTTTGGGTAAATAAATATACCTTCTTGGAGAAAGAACGGATCATCTCATCTCTCACGCTTATAACCCTAACTCCATGCTTGAGCTCTTAGATCAAAAGCTTCTCTTTATTTTCTCTAATACTTCTCTTTTTTTTTTTT
Organism: Przewalskia tangutica; assembly: GCA_029844215.1. NCBI lineage: Eukaryota > Viridiplantae > Streptophyta > Magnoliopsida > Solanales > Solanaceae > Przewalskia > Przewalskia tangutica. The sequence continues at coordinate 6,961,126 of CM056718.1, read as the reverse complement.
TTGGTAATTAAAATTTTATTAACCACAAAAGTAGGACATTACGAACCAGTAGTAAGTTATACATTCATCAGGAAAAACAAAAACACAAAGCTAACCTAGAACATAAGAGAATGCAATACACATTGAAATCTAGGCGGAGCTCTAACACAAATTACATAGACAATCTCTTTAGTCACAGCTTCCCAGTTCCTGCTTTGCTTTTCAAATATCCTCTTGTTTCTCTCAATCCAGATAGCATGGACAACCTCTATACATATCATTTTAAAAATCTGAGCTCTCTGAGATCTGGCTCTTGACTGCTTGATCAACCACTACTGGTGCTGATCCCAATTTGCTGGGGTGTAATTCTTCATTTGTAACCACTGAAGCACCCTATTCCATACAGCTCTCGTGTAAGAGCATTGCACAAACAAATGTTCTCTTTGTTTCATGATTTCATCACAACTTTGGCAGAGACTACATTTAGGCTCCACCTCAATTCCCCATTTGTTGAGTCTATCAGTAGTCAACAGCTTCCTTAACAAGTGCAACCACATAATGAACAAAGCTTTAGGTCTAGCTGCATTTTGGAACATGATACATTTCCAAGGCACCTTAGGAGTAGTATCAAGAAAGTGATGGTAGATCTGCCTTATCATACTCTTGCCAGCGTTGAACTGTACCTGAGAAACCAGCTCCTTGGACTCGAACATTTTCCTAATCATCCAACAGGCCTGCTTTGGCAAACACATGTTGCAGAGGCTGGTTCTTTATTGTTAAATATACATTATATTAGGAATGTATATTGTAGTATAATTAGACTTGTACTATTACCATAATTGTATAGTTAGTCTCCAAGTAGAATAGGGTTTTAGATGTATAATAGGAAAATGATTTTCCTGTATGTAACTTGTATATATACCTCATTTATAGTTAGTCTCCGAGTAGAATAGGGTTTTAGATGTATAATAGGATTTTTTTTTCTTATATGTAACTTGTATATATACCCCATTCATGAATGAGAATAATCAAGAGATTATTTCTTAACTTGATCTCATGGTCTGCAAAACGTCAGTCAATGTTGTCCCGTTCTAGTGCAGAGGCCGAGTATCGAGGGGTAGCCAATGTGGTCTCCGAGTCATGTTGGTTACGTAATCTTATATTAGAACTTCATTCCTATTGAGAAAGCTACCTTGGTGTATTGTGATAATGTTAGTGTCATCTACCTTTCTGGGAATCCGGTTCAGAGCACCAGCGCACTAAACATGGACATTCATTTAGTTCGAGAGAAGGTAGCTCGTGGACAAGTACGCGTCTGTCATGTCCCTTCCAGATATCAAATTGGAGACATCTTTACAAAGGGTCTTCCCTCGGTCCTTTTTGAAGATTTCAGAGACAGTCTCAGCGTACAAGACCGCCCGCTATGACTGCGGGTGGGTGTTAAATATACATTATATTAGAAATGTATATTGTAGTATAATTAGACTTGTACTATTACCATAATTGTATAGTTAGTCTCCAAGTAGAATAGGGTTTTAGATGTATAATAGGAAAAGAATTTTCCTATATGTAACTTGTATATATACCCCATCCATGAATGAGAATAATCAAGAGATTATTTCTTTCATTTATGTAGTATGTGTGAATTCATCTAACCCACAGTTTGTCTTATTTATGAGCAATGTCCCACCATGTTTATCTATAGCTGCCCTATTCCAAACATAAAAATTAGTAATATTCAACCCCCCCCCCCCCCATCCCTTTTGGAACACACCCTCTCCCAGGCCACCAAAGATTTTTTGGTGATGGCTCCAGTACCAGACCACAAATAACTTCTGCAATGAGATTCAATCAGCTTCAGAACTTTGGTTGGTAAGATGAGCAACTGAGCCCAAAAGGCCTGAATACCAAATAAAACCGACTTGATGAGCTGTACCCTCCCAGCATAGGACAATTTCCTCGCAGTCCATGAAGAGATCCTAGCAGTGATCTTGTTCACAAGGGTTTTCCACTGTATGAGAGAGATATTTTGAGTAGACAATGGGACCCCTAGGTACCTAAAAGGAAGAGTACCCACAGAATAGCCTAGCTTAGTGAGAATACTATCTTGAACCCTCTGCTCTACCTCACCAAAATACACTGAACTCTTTCCTAAGTTTACCTGAAGGCCAGATGAATGTGAGAACATAGTAAAGCAGTCATGAAGTAGTGTCACTGATGCTAAGTCACCTCTAGCAAACAATAATAAGTCATCAACAAAACACAAATGACTGATCCCCAGCTTAGCACACTTGGGATGAAATTTAAATTCCTTATTTTCCTTCAGGCCATTGAACAGTCTACTGAGGTACTCCATACCAATATCAAATAAAAAGGGTGACATTGGGTCCCCTTCCCTGAGTCCTCTAGCAGCTTTTAAAAGGTGTAGTAAGCTCCCCATTAAGAATAATGCTATAGCTAAAGTAGATGCATTCCACTACCCAGGGAAACCAAGTTCAATCATGACCTGCTCCAAATATGCCCACTCTAATGAGTCATAAGCTTTTTTTAAGTCTATCTTAATTATGCACCTAGGTGAGATGTGCTTTTTGTTATACCCCTGAACCAGTTCATGAGCTAAGACAACATTATCCCCCAACTTTCTACCAGGAATAAAGCCAGCCTGGTCTTCACATATCACACTAGACCTTACTTTCTGCATTCTATTAGCTAACACCTTGGAGATCAATTTATACAAGACTGCAACAGGTGATAGGCCTATATTCTTTAATTGTAACAGGCTGATTAGTCTTGGGTATAAAAGTAACAGAGATGCAGTTAATAGGGTGAAACATTGTACCTCGCCTGAAGAAATCCATCACAACATCAATAGTGTCCTGGTTGATAGTACCCCATGCTTTCTTAAAGAACACTGCATTGTACCCATCTACTCTTGGGGCTTTGTCATCCCCTATAGCCTTCAAACTAGCTAACACTTCTGCTTCAGTAATTGGCTCACTTAGGTGCATCCTTTGTTGTTGAGACAAAACAGGCCCTTTCTGCATATAGACTCTATTAACAACAGGCAATTGTGTAGTAAGATGATCCCATTCGTCCCTTGTAGAAGCCAATGACCTCCTCCTGAATATCTGTAGGCTCAGTCAGTACATGCCCAGTCAGGGAAGTAGAGAGGATATATGCTTTCTTTGACTCCTTTCCTTCAACACAGCTGAAAAATACTTGGAGTTAGAATCCCAAACTTGATCCATTGAGTCCTAGACTTTTGCTTAAGTGCACTTTCTTCTATTAAAGACCATTTTAAAAAAAAATTGCAAAGTGGATTTTTCCTGTTCCTGTAAATCAGTTGTCCATTGTAATCTCATCTGTGTTTGAATATCAGCTAAGACACTTCTTGCACTCTCTATCTTCTGCCCAATTGTTTGAATCTCATCTGTTTTCTTCTATATTAAGTTGTCTCAGCTTTGGTTTCAATGCTTTTAGTTTCAACCAAACACTCCATCTTTCTTGTCCCCAAATTCTGGTTCCCCTGTTCTTTCACTATGCCTTGGAAATTCTGGTGCTCAGCCCACACATTAAAAAACCTGAAGGTAACTCTAATGTTTCTATGTAAACTAGACAGAGTCAACATCATAGGTGTGTGATCTGATATGCTAGGCAAGTCATATACTAATGGCACTTGTCCCCAGGTCATCATCCACTCATGATTTCCAAAAGCCCTGTCCAATCTACTACAAACTCTATCACCTCCATATTACTTGTTTGTCCATGTAAAATAGTATCCTCTCCAGGGTAGCTCATTCAAATGTGTATCCTGCAAGCACTCAGCAAAATCTTTAACTTCAGCAAACTGGACAAGATTACCACTTAGCCTATCCTATGAGTATAGTAAGGCATTAAAATCCCCACAAATCATCCAAGGACTATTAAGACCCTGAGCTATGCCCTTCAGATATCCCCATAATGCTCTCCTTTGCTCAATACTATAAAATTCATATATAATAGTCAAGTGACAATTAACATCAGAGTTGTTATGTACCAAGTAGTGAATAAGTTGATCTTCCACTCTAAGTACTGTGACTGTAATAACTAGAATCTCATGCATAGCTTCGAATGGGAGCTTTGGAGTAACCGGTAACGTTGTTGTCATGTGATCAGGAGGTCATGCGTTCAAGCCGTGTAAACAAGTCTCTTGCAAAAATGTGAGGTAAGACTGCGTACAATAGACTCTTATGGTCCGACTCTTTCCCGAACCCCGCGTATAGTGAGAGCTTAGTGCATCATTTTTTACATAGCCTCGAAGTTTCAACAGAACACTACTTGAATTTCATGTCCTGTTTTGGTTGTTTTGCGCTACTTGTTAAGTTCCATGGCATAAAGGAATTGTATGTGAAGAATTTCAGAAACTACACAAACAAAGATTTAGATTGAATTGGGGTACAACGGTCAAATTTATGGCGGGTTTGGTGATGATGGCGGCAATGAATACGAATACAGTGAAGAAGCATTATATATAGATATATATATATATATATATATATATATATATATATATATATATGACATGTAATATGTTGTCTAATAGTTTGAGTGCGAGATTTCGGGTATATTTTAGGGATCAATTTATTTCTTTTCCCTATTATATATACTTTTTTATACAAGATTGATATATTGTCTACTCTAAATGTATAAAATTGTATATTATTGCATAATGTTGTATACCGTAAAAATGTGGTTATGTAAATGTAAGTTAAAAATATGACTATAAAAATGTAATTTCTGGATTGTATATTATTAAAATTATCTCATAATTTTTATGTGTTGTAAGAGTTATTTTTAAGAACAAAAAAATAGAAGATAATGCTGGTGTAGTTGCAATTTAAGGTGAATTTACTTTTCAGCATTAAGTTAAACATTTAGGGGTCGTTTGATTTCTGGTAAAGAAGCATCTTATTCATGTATTAATTTTTTGTATAACTTATATCACGTCTGGTAGTTAGTAAAGAGAAATTTTATTCATGTATTAATTTATGCATATTTATACCGTATTTGGTAGCTAGTCAAGAAATAATTTATTCATGTATAAAATTTGTACAATATTTGATTTGTAATTTAGAACCCCGCATAACTAATATATGTATAAGTTATGAGAAAATCTATTTATTACTTTATGCGGGATAAAAGATGAATAACTAATACTCCATATGAATAACCAATACATAAATAAACGTTACATAACTAATATCTATATTATAAATACTTGTATAACTAATAACTGTATTATTAATACTATACTCATAATTAATACCAGCATAATCCTAAATCAAACCGACCCTTTGGATCATTTGGTTCAAAATAAAAACAATATACGTAGGCTTGAATCATGGAAGACTTACCTAATATAAGAGATACTACTTACAATTATATTAATTATAATATATTACAAATCTATTATAATAAATGAGAGGTAATTATATGATATCACAATAATTACTATAAGCCCATACTGTTGAAGAGACATCCAAGGATTTTGAATTCAAAGGTGAAAATAAGATTAACCAAGCTCCAGCATCGAGTCGTCAGACAAGGATTCTTCCGATTCGGAAGTTGCTACCCACAAGCCTTTTGGTCATTCTCGGTTTGTATGCAATATTAGACCATATTGCCTTACGTATGGTTACTTGGTAAGTCTCAAAACTCATGAATTTCACCTGAACTCTTCAAGAATCTTCAGGCTAACTGAAGCATGCACACCATTTCTTTTTATTTTTTTTATCTTTGTTAAGTGAAACTATGAAGAATATGAACTGTTTAATGATGTGTGTAAATGGTTATGCACCATGTCATGTGCACTACTATCTTTATGTTGATTTACATATTGGGATAAACTCGAGCAGTATCTTCCAATCGCTTTTGCAAAATCAAATGGCTTGATGGATCGATGTGAGCTGATTCTCATAGATGAGAAACAAAGATCATGGCTGGTGCAGCTAGAACCAAGGGGACGTAGGTTTGTGATTAGCAGAGGATGGAAAGAGTTCAGGGAAGCAAATGATGTCCAAGTAGGAGAAACTTATGGTTATGGTGTATCCTATCCATGTGTGAGTGGATATGGATAGTTAATTTTTTAAGAGATTTGGTAATTTGACATTATTATAAGATTTAATCCTACTCTGTAGTCATTTATTTTCTTTGAAGTGAACAGAGTTAATTATTCATGGGTTTAAACCATAAAAATAAATTCAATTTTTGTAACCACGAATTTGGTAAATTTTGAGTGGTTACATATTTTATTTCTCCATTATACCTCCTATCCCACCCATTCACCTCCATCACACCCACCCCACCTTTCGCCACCCACCCCACAAGACCCCCCACAACCACCCACCCCCTTCCATCACACCCAAACCCACCCTCACCCTCTTCCACCCACCCCCACACCACCTCACCACCCACCAATGACCATCCCCATCCACCACCTACTTATTTTTAAAGTTTCTATTATCATTTACTTTAGTTTATTAATATATATATATAAATTAGTTTGTAATTAAGAGTTAAGAGTATTTTAGTAAACTTACGTGTTATTGTATAGTACTATACATCCAAATTAAATAATAAAAATGGGATTAAACCACAACAAACAATACAGTCTATTCAAATATTGTATTAATTAATACAATACAATACAACTACAACATACCTAGTAAAATTTCACCACGTGGAGTCTGGGGAAATTAATACAGTACAATATAATATAATATTATACGATATTGTATATTATGAAATCATGGGTGACGATCATCCAAACAGAGTGTAAGAGAATTATAAATATCTATAGATTAAAAAAAAAGTGCAATCCGGTGCACTAAGCTCTCGCTATGCACAGGATCCGGGAAAGAGCCGGATAAATATATATAGATTAGTAAGTGAAATTATTATTTCCTTCGGTCTATTTTATTTGTCATACTTTTTTCTGTACGTTTCTTAAGAAAATATTAATTAAAATATTATTTTTAATAAATTGCCTTTTATTTATTCTTTAATTTCCTTTTATTAGAGTATTACTCTTTCTTCACCACTTTAATCTCTATCCAGATTTACTAGCAGGGGATAAAGGTAGAAAATAATAATTACTTCTTTCTTAATTTTATAAAATTATAACTAATTTGAAATAATTATTTTTAGTAACCATGACAAGTAAAGTGAATAGAAGGGAGTAAAATGAAAAGTAGCATTGATGCTTTATTTAATACTCCTTTCATCTAATTTGTCACTTTAGAAATTCAAGTCTAATTGACAATTATTTTCAACTATACCCTTCACATTAAAAAATGTTTTTTTAAAAATATCTCTCAATTCTAAAAAAACATATGATAAATAGAAATAATTTAATAAATTATATATTATTTTCCTCATAAACATAACAACAACATACCCAGTATATTCTCACTAGGTGAGATCGGGGGAAGGACATAGTATACGTCGGTCTTACCCCTGCCTAGTAATGATAAAGAGGTTATTTTCGATAGATGCTTAACTCAAGAATAGATAAATTAATAAATCTATAATTATAGATATACCATAATATTTGTATAACCGTAAGACTTTAGAAATTTATAAAAGGGTCATATTTGTCATCTTACTTTCTGAAAAGAGTCATATTTGCCTCCGTTAAAGTATGAGGTCAAATATGTCATTTTCATTAGCAAAGTTGTTATATTTTCCCTCCATGGACGAAAATCCCATGTGGATGCCACATGTGATCCACGTGGACGGTGGGACCCATCTTCGTCTTCAACAGCCACTGCCACCACCGACGCCTCCCCATCCACACCAGCCACACCTCCAACACCGGAGAAAGGAGCACCCGTCGCTCCCATGGATATCGTCGGAGCAACGCCTGAGTACATAATCTTCAGAGAAGGTGGAGAGACAGTAGCGTCAGAGATCTGGTCGTCGTCGCCAACCGTCACTATCGGAGCTCCGTCCGACCCACCAGAACACATCACCAGCGAAAGTCGCCACCACGGGAAAGTCACCACCTCCACTTCATCTCCCCCTCCCACGTTCACTGCTAGACCACCAGGCACCACTCTTCTAACCACCACCGAACCACCACAACCCACACACGATGAACCCCTTCCCTTAGTCCCTCTATTTGTGTTACGCCGGAAAAAATGGTCACCACTGTCGCGCCCGTTTTTGACCTCGGGGGTCTGAACGGTATCCGCAACGTTGCTCTTTGGCGCGGTTCCCTGGATGGAGCAATAATGCTGATTTTAAGGAGTCGCCACCTAATTATTTAAGTGAATTAGGACACTTGGTTTATTGCAGTAAAAATACTGCAATTGACCTCCATTTAATGGTCTGCGAAATTAGTGAGATTCTGGATCAGAGTTCTTTATTATCCTAAAGGGAAGGGGTTAGGCATCCTTTAAGATCCGCTAACTTGCGGTTATTCGTTCAAACCTAAGTTAATTATTTATTGTCCTTTTTTTATTCTACCTATTCTAAGCATTTTTCATAATTTATAATTAAAATAGAATGCAATACAAAAATAGTAAAACTAAAATTTAAATGCGACATAAAGTAAAACTCCGGGACATCTTTTAGCCCTTTTTAGGCATTCTGTGCAAGATGATCTCCGGGTACCTGCATAAACACTTAGTAAAAGTGTTAGTACTAGAATAAATAATTTTAAAGCAATGACAGGAATTAATAAGTAAAGCCAAAATAAATAAATCCGTCTTTTGCACAGAGGAGGCCTTGGAAATCAGACGGAGATTCCTTCATCGGCCAAACAAGTGTAGCATCTTGTTCAAATCAGCAAAATACCAACAGTGTAGTATTTGTTCTAAATCAGTAAACCAGCAAAAAATGTAGCAAAAATAGCCTAAAAATCAGTCCAGCATCATAGCCAAAATCAGTAGCAAAATAGCCAACAACACATCAAATACAAATGATCGGTGAAACATTAGAAGCCACAACAACATAGCTCGTCGGATATGTTACCACCAGAAAAAAAATAGTGCAAGATCAATAAGAGGGAAAATGCCAAAAATCAGCCCGACAAATAGTGAAGCAGCAGCCAAGCAGTGGTTAAACCACAACAACCATGGTTCGCCGGAAAACCCACAAATAGCCAAGAGCAATCAAACACAAAAATGAGACAGTAACGGATCCGGGCCAAATCAACTGAAATAGTGATCGATCTGGGGCCCGATCATCGAAAAAATTCAGAATGACGCCGGAAACATTACACCACGGCCAAGCAAAAAATACAAAATAACAATAATAACAAAATGGAACAACAGTGACCAGCATAGATGTCAACGAGGTTCGTTTTTCGGCGAACTAATATCAAATCGAACAGGGGAACACAATATATAAATATATTACTACAAAAAGAGTGGAGGTGGACCGATAGCCTCTCCACCCGTCGCCGGTGGTCAGCTCCGGCGAGGTAGAGATGGTGCGGCTCTAGGGTGTTAGGTGTGGTTCGACGAGAGCAGCAGGGAGAGAGGGCGAGGGTTGCTGGTGAAGTTCGTCGGCAGTGATGGAAAGATCGCCGGAGTTGTGGGTGCGTGTGTGTGAGAGGGGGAGAGGAGAGTGAGACGGGAGATGTGAGAGGGTGAGGGCTGTTGTTGGGGTTCTGAAAAATAAAAGGGGTGTGGGAGTTCGCCGGAGTTTTTTAGAACTCCGGCGAAGGGCGGCGGCGAGTGAGGGGAAGGGATAGGGAGATGATGCTGAGAGGGGGTGTGCAGCTGGGGTTCATGAAGTAGGGGGGAATGTTTTGTTTTTATAAGGGTAGGATTAGAGTTTGGTATTTGGGGGGGGGGGGGGAATGAAAAGTGTGGTATTGTTTTGGGGGAAATGAAAAATGGGTTTTTGATTTTAGGGGGAAAAATAAAAAGATGAAAGTTTGGATGAAATTAAAATGGTGTTGGATTGGACTGATTCAAATTGTATCTTGGACTGGACTGGTTTGACAAAATGCAAGGCGGGTTAATTATTTAAAAGAAAAATTATTAAAATGCAAATGCCGACGCAATAATACTAAAATGCAATATTTAAGAAATGTTCAACGCCTGATTAAAAGTAAAAACGCGGTGCCAATTAATTATTTAAAGAGATGCAAATATTATTAAAATAAACGATTGTGTATTAATAATAGAAACATAATATTAACAAAGACATAATGCTAAAAAGATGCAATGCATTTTATGAAAAAATAAACATAAAATATTATGTAAAAAATGCAAAAAATGATGATTAAAATGCGGTATCTTAAAACACATAAAATTGCAACAAATATACGAAAAACGGGTCAAAATTGACTGTCAACAGCATGTACCTCTTTGTACGGAGATGATGGAAGAGTCTTCGGACAAATATGTTGACTTGTAGCCAATTTTATCCTGTTTTATAAACTAAAAAACTCAAAATAAGGATGATGCAGACCCAAAATTGTCCCAGTGTCGAATTATGATGACACTGGGTCGTTGTGATGCGAAAAATAAAAGCAAAGTCGACGATTTAAAAATGTCGATGTCGAGTATGATTGACACTGGGTTGCAGGTGATGTGGTGCTGAAAAAGACATGGTGTTTGTAGATGTTGATGGCGTCATTGCATAGATGCAATGCAGATGTTCGTCGTTGCATAGATGAAACATAGATGAAGCCGTTGCATAGGCTTAGATGAAATGACGTCATTGCATAGACGCGATGCAGATGTTCGTCGTTGCATGGACGAAACATAGATGAAGTCGTTGCATATGCTTATATGAAATGACGTCGTTTTCGGACGCAATGCAGATGCTCGTCGTTGCATAGACGAAACATGGATGAAGCCGTTGCATAGGCTTAAATGAAATGACGTCGTTGCAGACGCGTCACGATGCTCGTCGTTGCATAGACGAAACATGGATGAAGCCGCTGCATAGGCTTAAATGAAATGACGTCGTTTTCGGACGCAATGCAGATGCTCGTCGTTGCATAGACGAAACATGAATGAAGTCGTTGCATATGCTTAAAATGAAATGGCGTTGTTGCATAAATGCGATGCAGATGCTCGTCGTTGCATAGACGAAACATAGATGAAGCCGTTGCATAGGCTTATATGAAATGACGTCGGACGCAATGCAGATGCTCGTCGTTGCATAGACGAAACATGGATGAAGCCGTTGCATAGGCTTATATGAAATGACGTCGTTGCATAGACGCGATGCATATGCTCGTCGTTGCATAGACGAAACATTGATGAAGCCGTTACATAGGCTTACATGAGATGACGTCGTTTTCGGACGCAATGCATATGCTCGGCGTTGCATAGACGAAACATGGATGAAGTCGTTGCATGGGCTTATATGAAATGGGTTGGTTTATGGGAGTACCTGCTTTGTGACCCGTCTGGGTTGAGATAGCGTCATTGCATAGACGTCGTGCGTTTGTGACCCGCATGGGTTTATTGTTGTGTTCCTACCTTTGCTGATATGAAGATCCTGCACTCAAAGAAAATTTGTGAGTTTTAGGAAAGGAGTGGTTGATTCGCGTCGACTTTGTAGCTTTGGCTCTTGACGCTTGCATGCTCAGACTGGTTTGACCTGTTTTTTTTTTTCTGTCTATTGTCATTTTCTTGCAGTGAATTCTTAAAATGTCCCAGTTTCTGATAAGTGAATATGTTGAACTGGGTAAGGTTGCATCTTGACGCTATCAAGGCGATTAGGTATGCATTTTTTTAAATAATGAATGAAAAGCTAATGCGAGAATATGGACAATGTGCAATTGAGTAGATGAGAATGCAACCCTCAAAATATGGCACAGTCATGTGTATGTAGTTATGGATGCAAAATATATGAGTATGCTAAACTCTCCCATGGACAAAATCGAGTCCTGTGCAAAACAAAGAAGAAATATTTCTAACGGTGTGACCGAAGCCGATGTGGCTGTCTACGTATCCCGCCGAGGGAATCAGGTCAAGACGTAGTTCATGCTGCAAAATAAGAATTTTTTATGATTTTAAAATGCTGTGGGACCGAAGCCGATGTGGCCGCCTACGTATCCCACTGAGGGAATCAGGTCAAGACGTAGTTTGTGATGCAAAATAAGGATTTTTTTTTATGATTTTAAAATGATGTGAGACCGAAGCCGATGTGGCCGCCTACGTATCCCGCTGAGGGAATCAGGTCAAGACGTAGTTCGTGCTGCAAAATAAGAATTTTTTATGATTTTATTTAAAATGATGCGGGACCGAAGCCGATGTGACCGCCTACGTATCCCGCCGAGGGAATCAGGTCAAGACGTAGTTCGTGTTGCAAAATAACGATTTTTTATGATTTTAAAATGATGTGGGACCGAAGCCGATGTGGCCGCCTACGTATCCCGCCGAGGGAATCAGGTCAAGACGTAGTTCGTGATGCAAAATAAGAATTTTTTATGTTTTTTTAAAATGATGCGGGACCGAAGCCGATGTGGCCGCCTACGTATCCCGCTGAGGGAATCAGGTCAAGACGTAGTTCGTGATGCAAAGTAAGGATTTTTATCATTTTAAAATGATGTGGGACCGAAGCCGATGTGGCCGCCTACGTATCCCGCTGAGGGAATCAGGTCAAGACGTAGTTCATGATGCAAAATAAGGAGTTTTTTATGTAATATGCATTTTGTTGTTGTTTTTTTTTTTGAAAAGTGGAAGACAAAATTACATTCCGACTTCAGTTGATACCAACAATTAGTATTGTGCATAAGGATTTTCGTTTATTGCTTTCAGTCTAACCGAGATTGACTCCGGTGTAATTCACACAGCTTCAGATAGTACCTCAGACATACCTGAGTGTCGACACACCTGCATGCATCTAAGGTTTTGAACTACACGTAATCTCACGTTTCAAATGCCCTCACTGAAAGAAAGTCCCATTATCACATATATTTCAGTATTTGAATTTTGGGACGTTGAGAGAATTACACTCACACTCAAAAAGATGTTCAATGCATGCAATTGTGATACCATAGGCTTGACCGTCATGTAAGTATCCACTAATGTGAGAACCCTCAGTATAAGATCATGTAGGGCTTGTCACGAGCTTGTAATGTAGGTTTGGGGAAGGGATGGATATCATTTGGGTAAAAAGTGACTAATCCTTCCTCGAGAGTTGGACTACGTCCGTGCTTGATATTTGTGCGCTTTAATGCTGATTTGCTTTCTTTTTGTCCCAGTTTTTCTGTATTGACTTCTTTTGAATTTTTCATTTGGAGCCCCCCCTTTTTTTTTCGGGGTTATGTATTCCTTTTTTTTTCCCGGGCCTTTTGATTGTGTGAAGTCGTCTCTGCTTTTGGTTTTTGAGACTTTGACAATTTTTGTCTTTGCAAACTTCAGCTAGAATTTTGTCAGTCACTTGCACATTTCTAAAGCACTCAAGGAGGTCGGGCCAAGAGAGGGATAGTGCGTACGCACTCAGAAAGGGTACAAGTGTAATATGCGGTTGTCGAAAGAAATAGGTTTTAGGCTCAAAGGGGTTTACTAGGGATAATATTATTTGGTAGGCTGAAAAGGCTCAAACGGGTCAAAGAAAGCCTACGATCATTTCCTACACCGAGTGTTACTCAGGATTTCGCCTCAACAAACATTCAGGCCAAGTTCTAGATCACAATGCAACGCAATTGAACTTATTCAAACACTCACCACACAATGCATATGAAACGATGATGTTAGCTTCGTCTTTATCTTGGAAACACGCAAGACAATGTCATTTACGGGTGTGAATAAGAGGTACCAAAAGAATTTATGGTTTACCACAAAGTCAACTCATACTGTTTTTTTATTTTTTTTATTTTTTATGCACACTTGTAACTGTGTTGGTATCAACATAGTCAAACAATAATACTTAAAAAATGTTTTTGTATTTTTGATTTTTGATTTTTATTTATGAACAATTTTTTTTTTTTTTTTAATAAAGGGTACCGAACCCGAATATGGCTGCCTACGTATCTCGCCGAGGGAATCAGGTGCGCGTAGTTCATTCAAATATGTTATAAAATGTATGCTTGGAAAAATTTATCAATGAAAGGATAACAATATAAAGCTGTGCAAACGAAATGATTGTCCATTGTGGACGAATGCAAAGTAAAATGAATGCCCGAAAATATGATGAATGAGATGCATGAGTGAGAAATGCGCTCTTTATTATTATTATTATTTTTTTGTGGTTTTTATTTTTGTGGTGTCGAACCCAAAATGAGTTGCCTACGTATCACACCGTGTGGTGAGAATCAGACACGCGTACTTCGGAATAATTATGCTGTAAAATGCATGATATGAAAGAACAATGCAATCAACGCTAAACATATTAATTGAATTTGCAAATATGAATAAAAATACAAAGTATAAAAGAACTGAGAGCGATGTCTCGTTGAATATGGTATAGACTGACTTCTATTAGTCAACATAACTAATGCTCATTTTTGTGATGATTTTTTTTTAACGCCAAATATACGGGATTATGATAAATAAGTCCAAGTCGTTAAACTGCAATGTTTTGTTGGAAATGGCGACCAAATGACGGTGCACTTTTTCCAATTTCGGTGTGTCATAACCATGCTTGGATCCGTCTATCATCATCATCACGCTACACATAGTATGCTAATGGGTCGTTGGGTTGTGAAACCCGTCGACAAGTTTGGTGGATTTCTAATTGTGGCGTTAATACCAAGGATTAACCCACCTAAGGTTTATGCATGCATGACTTAATATAAAAAGGGTGGTATAGCTCTATCTTAAGCTTTTTAAGATTTGGCTTACTAGACGCAAGGTTCCCGAGCGGACAACTCGAGTGAGAAGGCTACGCGGCCACCGGTTAGACCGGATTCTCCGCGCCTTTGCCAACTCTCCTAAAATTGGGTAATTGAAAGAAATTTTGCGGGTGCGTACAACACACCTCGCGTGTAGTGTCTGATAGTGTTAATTTTCCAGAATGGAGGAAATATGAGCGGAATGACAATTTAAGGAAAGCAGTAAAAGAATGTAGCAATTAAAGTAGTTAATTACAAAATAAAATAAAACAATATAAAACATTTACAACAAATATAAAAGCAAAATAAAGCGCGATATTTAATTAACCTGGGTTTGCTATGATCAAGAACCTGATATCCCCAGCAGAGTCGTCATGCTGTCGCGCCCGTTTTTGACCTCGGGGGTCTGAACGGTATCAGCAACGTTGCTCTTTGGCGCGGTTCCCTGGATGGAGCAATAATGCTGATTTTAAGGAGTCGCCACCTAATTATTTAAGTGAATTAGGACACTTGGTTTATTGCAGTAAAAATACTGCAATTGACCTCCATTTAATGGTCTGCGAAATTAGTGAGATTCTGGATCAGGGTTCTTTATTATCCTAAAGGGAAGGGGTTAGACATCCTTTAAGATCCGCTAACTTGCGGTTATTCGTTCAAATCTAGGTTAATTATTTATTGCCCTTTTTTATTCTACCTATTCTAAGCATTTTTCATAATTTATAATTAAAATAGAATGCAATACAAAAATAGTAAAACTAAAATTTAAATGCGACATAAAGTAAAACTCCGGGACATCTTTTAGCCCTTTTTAGGCATTCTGCGCAAGATGATCTCCGGGTACCTGCATAAACACTTAGTAAAAGTGTTAGTACTAGAATAAATAATTTTAAAGCAATGACAGGAATTAATAAGTAAAGCCAAAATAAATAAATCCGTCTTTTGCACAGAGGAGACCTTGGAAATCAGACGGAGATTCCTTCATCGGCCAAACAAGTGTAGCATCTTGTTCAAATCAGCAAAATACCAACAGTGTAGTATTTGTTCTAAATCAGTAAACCAGCAAAAAATGTAGCAAAAATAGCCTAAAAATCAGTCCAGCATCATAGCCAAAATCAGTAGCAAAATAGCCAACAACACATCAAATACAAATGATCGGTGAAACATTAGAAGCCACAACAACATAGCTCGTCGGATATGTTACCACCAGAAAAACACAGTGCAAGATCAATAAGAGGAAAAATGCCAAAAATCGGCTCGACAAATAGTGAAACAGCAGCCAAGCAGTGGTGAAACCACAACAACCATGGTTCGTCGGAAAACCTACAAATAGCCAAGAGCAATCAAACACAAAAATGAGACAGTAACGGATCCGGGCCAAATCAACTGAAATAGTGATCGATCTGGGGCCCGGTCATCGGAAAAATTCAGAATGACACCGAAAACATTACACCACGGCCAAGCAAAAAATACAAAATAACAATAATAACAAAATGGAACAACAGTGACCAGCATAGATGTCAACGAGGTTCGTTTTTCGGCGAACTAATATCAAATCGAACAGGGGAACACAATATATAAATATATCACTACAAAAGGAGTGGAGGTGGACCGATAGCCTCTCCACCCGTCGCCGGTTGTCAGCTCCGGCGAGGTAGAGATGGTGCGGCTCTAGGGTGTTAGGTGTGGTTCGACGAGAGCATCAGGGAGAGAGGGCGAGGGTTGCTGGTGAAGTTCACCGGCAGTGATGGGAAGGTCGCCGGAGTTGTGGGTGCGTGTGTGTGAGAGGAGGAGAGGAGAGTGAGACGGGAGAGGTGAGAGGGTGAGGGATGCTGTTGGGGTTTTGAAAAATAAAAGGGGTGTGGGAGTTCGCCGGAGTTTTTTAGAACTCCGGCGAAGTGCGGCGAAGGGCGGCGGCAAGGGCGGCGGCGAGAGAGGGGAAGGGATGAGGGAGATGATGCTGAGAGGGGGTGTGCGGCTGGGGTTCATAAAGTAGGGGGGAATGTTTTGTTTTTATAGGGGTAGGATTAGGGTTTGGTATTTGGGGGGGGGGGGGGGGGGGAAATGAAAAGGGGGGTATTGTTTTGGGGGGAAATGAAAAATGGGTTTTTGATTTTAGGGGGAAAAATAAAAAGATAAAAGTTTGGATGAAATTAAAATGGTGTTGGATTGGACTGATTCAAATTGTGTCTTGGACTGGACTGGTTTGACAAAATGCAAGGCGGGTTAATTATTTAAAAGGAAAATTATTTAAAAGGATGCAAAATTATTAAAATGCAAATGCCGACGCAGTAATACTAAAATGCAATATTTAAGAAATGTTTAACGCCTGATTAAAAGTAAAAATGCGGTGCCAATTAATTATTTAAAGAGATGCAAATATTATTAAAATAAACGATTGTGTAATAATAATAGAAACATAATATTAACAAAGATATAATGCTAAAAAGATGCAATGCATTTTGTGAAAAAATAAACATAAAATATTATGTAAAAAATGCAAAAAATGATGATTAAAATGCGGTGTCTTAAAACACATAAAATTGCAACAAATATACGAAAAACGGGTCAAAATTGACTGTCAACAACCACCTTAAAATTCAGATCTGACTGTGTTTGTAATTTTCTAACATAATTGCGCCGTTGCTCTGGTGTTTACCACCGTTGAAGTAACGCAACAGATCCCTGACCCTATTGTCTCTCCGTCTTTTTTTGAAGGTGCACACGAACTGTGTTATTTGTGGATCCTCTATTGCCTTTGTATTTTCCTGAAAATGGGAACTAAGGAAAATGGTGATACTTTCTTCAATTCTCTTTCTACTAGGATGAATAATAGAGCAGATTCAATGTCCAATGTTGACCCTTTTAGTGATTCTGGTTGGGATCCACTTCTTTCATTGAATCACAATGTCTAATGTTGACCCCTTTAGTGGTTATGCTTGTGTTTCCCATGGTTGTTGGAGGTGTGGTGGTGGAGGCGGCGATGGTGGCGGGGACTGTTGAAGACGAAGGTGGTTCCACCATCCACGTGGATCCCATGTGGCATCCACATGGAATTTATGTCCATAGAGGGCAAATATAACAACTTTGTTAACGAAAAGAGCATATTTGATCCATACTTTAACGGAGGACAAATATGACCCTTTTTGAAAGTTGAATGACAAATATGACCCTTTCCCATTTTAAATCTATCATAATATTTCTATTGTTGTAAAAAAAAATACATCAAAATTATTAAAATAAACAAGTCAAAATTAGAAGGAAATTATTTCATTTAAAACAGATTAAAAAGGAAATACTCATTTTCCAAAAAACAAAATTATCCAAGAAACATTTTCCGTACAACCAAACACACCTCTATGAAAAACAAAGAAACCACCTTTTCTCTATATGTATCCTTCTATTACATTCTGAAATAATTAACTGTTATTTTGGTACACAAGGTTACCCTAATTATACATTATTTTGTCACAATTCTATAATGTGACTAGATTTTATTAATTATCACTTTTAATCCCTTAAGTTTTCCTTTATATTGTTTAGTATTTACTATTGTAGTCCTTTTCTATAAGAGACAATATAACAACCACTTTTCAGTTATCAGAAATATTAATAAAAAACCTCTCTTTCTCTCTTCTCCTTTCTTCCTTCTCTTTCTCTTCTCTCATAACTCGAGTTTTGTTACAAATGGTATCAGAAGCTAGCCCGACGAGGGGAGTTAGCGTCTCACCGGAGATGCAAAACATCAGGGACGAGATTCAGATGGTCAATCGTGAAGCAAATCAAAAGTTCGAGCTCATTATGGCAAGCTTGAACATCATTCAGGCGGGGGGTCAGCACCGACGACTCCAGTAGCAAACCCAGCAACGACGACGAACTCGAACCCTAGTTCTCTGGCGACACTCGGAACCACTGCGACATTAAGGGGATTAACAGAGGGAACACTACCAGTTCCAAGTCACTGTGAAGCAGGGCAGGCCTTAGGTACAAAATCACACATCCTTCGATCTTACATTTCAATGGTTCAGGGAGCTCAAAATTCGGAGGAACTTGGATGGGCTACCGATGACAAGAAGAAAGCACGGAGGAAGAAGTTCAAATATGAATTGGGTCCACAGTACAAACTTTCAAGTAAAAGAGACTCAGGCGAGTTAGAAATGGGGGATTGGTGACCAAGTTTTTGGTCGGAACAGAAGTACTAAAAGAGTTCAAGCCTTTGCTTGAGGAAGGAAATAGAGAAATCGAGGATGAGATGCTCAATAAATTTCCTTCAAGGGACGAAATTAAGTTGAGGGATAAGCGATTGTATGATGCCACATACGTTACCGTAAATAATGCAGATAAGTTGCTCGACAATTTTCCAGAAAAATATTTGGCGACATATTTAGACGATTCTTGTTCTGGTTGTGATAATACTAATCTGGAAAATGGAAGTGTGACGAAGGGAGAAATGGAGGATCGAATACAAAGTTCGATTCGTAATGGGGTACATGATTTATCATTTGGTCATTCAGATTATGGCGTGAACCAGGTGTTCGACAAAATTCCCGAAAGGGATAACAAGTATCAAATGCTTGACCAAATTCTCCAAATGTATGGAATCGATGTGACGGATTTACAATGGGACGAAAGTGAAGAAGAAAGAGATGTTGCACACAAAGAGTCAGTGATCTACAAAGAGTCGGTGATCTGCAAAATATTTTTGGGTTTCACTTCAAACCTTATTTCTTCTGGTGTTAAAGACATTGTGTGTTACCATGTTCAGCACCGTAGGGTGGATGTTGTGGCACCAACCTACAATGGGGACTTTTCTTTACCTGGAGTTGTTCTACGCTCGAAAGGTTGAACCGAATTGTTAACTTATTGGTTCCTAATGACAACTACTGCAAATTTGAGAATTGGATCATCCCAATTTTTTATCAGATGTATGAGGATCAAATTAATAAGAAGTTTCTATGGACACCTTCTAAAGTCATTACTCGCACTGGTAAAGAACTTAACAAAGAGACCTCATACTTGTATTAGGATTACAAGAATCGAATTCCTGTCTTATGTCCTGACTTAACTGAAGGATCACTAGGTGACATGATACATTTTCATTCTTTCAAGAAGGGATATCCAGATAATCCAGATCTTAATCATGGTCTAGTCGTTGACATTGTGGGAGCTATCAGGACCATGAATAGTGAAGTTGTTCATGCTGGTTCGATGAAGACGGGAATGATTATACTAGGTGTAGGGCTTCCTAAGCATCATGTTTGCAATGCCAATATGATGCGCAATGATGCAAAATCTAATTTTGTTGTTGCAGGCAAACAACTTTTGATTGGAGGAGTTGAGGTGGAGGCTAAGGTGAGTGCAAGTCGACGGAAGTGTCTGAATTACATACAAGCAAACATAGATTTTCTTGAGGTGAAATTGGTCAGGCAATTCAAAGAATATTATGTTGGTCTTACTGAGGTTAATGTAGATGCACCAGCTGATGCTCTGGAAGTTGCGGAGAAGAAGAACACATGCAAGAATCCGAAGTTGATTATACTAAGGCTACTGTGGAGAGTGCGGCTCATTCTCTTCCACCATTGGCTTCTCTCATACATGAAGCTGCCCCAGAGTCTTTTCCTTACAGCGTCCTTAAAGATTTACCAGTGAAACTTGCAAAAACCAGGAATGATGGAAAAAACATAGTTATAGTATGTTAATTAATCTTGTTAATCAATGAGTTGCTGATGGGTTTTACTGCAGCTTCAATGTCCAAATGTTAAAGTCTACTGAGGCTGAGGTTTGCCATATTTACTTTATTAAAGTAGTGGAATACACAGAGTCAATATATATTACAAGTACACCTCCTGTTGGTTACACTGAATTGCCAAGGGGAGAAAGAAATAGAAAATTGATGAAGAGAATGACTTATGGAATTGATGCAGTTCATGGTCACAACAATGTCTACACTGCTACTATATTCCCTTACAATATTTGGCTTGGTATGGAAACCAACATGTTTCCGTCTTCTGCTCTACTTAGTGACCACAAGGATGAGTCCATTGCCCAAATTTCGGTTGATGAGTTCATTGAGATACACGTAGTAATGGAGGACACTGAGACATTTGCTTTTCAGGATGAGATTAATCAGTTGCTGAGTTTTATCATCAACATGTTCGACAACAACGTGGATCTTTCTTCGGGAATTGATTAGCAATTCTTCTAATGTTTTGGACAAGATTCCCTTCGAGAGCTTGACTGACAAGAGTAAGCTAGAAGTTCAGCCTGAGCTCTTTATCAACATTATTCCTAACAAGATCAACAATACTTTGACTATCATTTACAGTGGTATTGGGATGACAAAGACTGATCTTGTGAACAACCTTGGTACAATTGTAAGGTCAGGGACCAAGGAGTCTTAAGTTGGTGGTTCATTCACTGTCATCCGGGACATTTCTGGTGAGAACCTTGGGAGGGGTACAAAAATGATCATGTATCTCAAGGAGAATCAGCTTGAATATCTTGAAGAGCGTAGGCTAAATAACCTGATTAAGAAGCGCTCAGAGTTCATCAGTTACCCAATCTCTCTTTGGGTCGAGAAGACCATTGAAAATGAGATCTTTGATGATGAGGATGAAGAGGATAAGAAAATGAAGGAAGTTTCTAAGGAGTAGTCGCTGGTGAACAAGCAGAAACCTATTTGGATGAGGAAGCCCGAAGAGATCACAAAGGAAGAGTATGTTGCAGTCTACAAGAGTCTTACAAATGACTGGGAGGAACATCTGGCTATGAAGATTCTCAAGGTTATATGCAAGAACCTGGTGAAGAGGTGCATTGAGCTATGCTTTGAAATTGCCGAGAACAAGGAAATTAATTTCGAGTATCTTCAGAAGGGGATAACAGTAGTTGAAGAAAATAGTCGAGGTGCTTTATCAATGGTTAAAAGTGTACTAGATTACTCAGAAAGTAAGGATGTGGATATGGTCATTGAGGCTGTCATTGAAATGTTTCGCTAAAACAACAGATCTTCACTGATATTGAGGAGGTTTGTCCTCCCCACTGTATTTTGGCAACCAATACATCTACTATCGACCTCAACGTAATTGGGGAAAAGATGAGATCTCAAGATCGAGTTATAAGGATCCATTTTTCAGTCCTGCTCATGTGATGCCTCTGCTGGAGATATTGCGAACGGAGAAGACATCTGCCCAAGCAATTCTTGACCTTCTAGTAAAAAGTGGAAGAAATGGTAAAAATTATGGAAAAGGATACTACATTTACAAGAAGTGAGAGAAGCCAAAATTTGATTCTTCAGTTCTTCCAATTATTGAGGAATTCAAAAGGCTCACTAATATTATGCCTGGAGGAAAGCCAATATCTGTCACTGTTGAAGAAATTGTTGAGATGATACTATTTTCTATTGTAAACGAGGCACGTCATGTTTTGGATGATGGAATCATAGTCCGAGCATCTGATCTTGATGTCGCTGCTGTACTTGGAATGAGTTTCCCGTCTTACAGAGGTGATATTATTTTCTGGGCAGATACTGTCGGGGCTGGTCATATATAAAAGTTCTGAAATTGCTGAATTTTAAAGATATTAAGCAATTTTTCAAGAGGAGTGGAATGTCACAATTCTATAATGTGACTAGATTTTATTAATTATCACTTTTAGTCCCTTAAATTTTCCTTTATATTGTTTAGTATTTACTATTTTAGTCCTTGTCTATAAGAGACAATGTAACTACCACTTTTCAATTATCAGAAATATTAATCAAAAACCTCTCTCTTTCTCTCGTCTCCTTTCTCGCTTCTCTTTCTCTTCTCTCATTTACAGTAATATAACTCGAATTTTGTTACATATTTATTGCTGTGTAGAATATTCCTATAGGTTTCATCTTTCCTTTAATTTAAATTTCTCTGCTATATGTATTTTACCCCGACCTTCACAAGCTAGCCCGGATTATATTGGATATGCTATTGTTATAATTAGTACCAAACAATTATTATACATTAAACGTGCAATATGTATAATGTATCCATTAAGGCTACCCTAATTGTACATTATTTGTTGTTCTGTAGAAAATTCCTATAGGTTTCTTGAAGTATCTGGAGGGATACGATCATATTAAATGTGCAATACTGAGAAGGGTTGGTAAGAAGTGGCGGGTTAAGCTGAATAATAATCAGCGATTCGAAGCCGGTTGGGGAAAATTTACTGAGGAAAATTTCACTCAACCTTAGGTTAAGTCTCAACTTGTTTAGATTGAAACTTGGACTAGTTACACATTTGGTCGGTCTGATCAAAATAATTACATTCGCTAACTAAATATATAAAAAGTATACACTATTTTGTATAAAATAATATATTTTATGTATATTATACATTGACGAGGTCTATCGAAAACAAAAAAAATTGCGTACACTCTATTCTCACCAGAGCCAACCTGATAGATTATATTGGGTATGTTGTTGTATATTAAACATTAATATACAAAAAATATATATATTGGTTGGCCATTATTTTGGTGGGCGGCTTTTTGTGTTAATTTTCCTTAAAAATTAGCAAAAAAGTGGAGTGGATACAAATGCGGATTTAGAATTTGAAGTTTATGCGTATAATAACTGGATTCATAATCATATGGTAATTATAGATATTTAGTTGATTTCTTAATATATATATATATATATATATATATATATATATATAGGGCCCGTACAAAAGTTATTGGGGGTTCGTGTGAACCCGAAATGTGCTAGATCTGCCATTGGGTGGATGTTTAGACGGTATTCATGTTCTGATTGTAATCGTTTCTTCACAACAATATACCCAGTGTAATTCCACAGGTAATGTCTTGAGAGGGTAGGGTGTACACACCT
The DNA here is from genome assembly GCA_029844215.1 of Przewalskia tangutica. Classification (NCBI taxonomy): domain Eukaryota; kingdom Viridiplantae; phylum Streptophyta; class Magnoliopsida; order Solanales; family Solanaceae; genus Przewalskia; species Przewalskia tangutica. The sequence continues at coordinate 6,937,507 of CM056718.1, read as the reverse complement.
ATCTTCAGGAGGCAGATAGGATGTTTCAGATAGACCTTATCCCTACTAAGTCTCAACTTTGTTTATATTAAAAATTAGCAAAATGGTGGGGTGGATGCACAGACGGATCCAGGATTTGAAGTTTATGAGTTTCTGAAACGATCTCAAGTTAATATACATTAATAACTGGTCCTCCAGTGACTACCTATTGCCTTTCCAAAAGTTACTTTGTAAGTCTCAAAATACCTTCCAGAATCTTCAAGCTAAAGGAAACATGTGCACTATTTTATGCTTTCCCCCTCTTTGTTTATTGGCAGTATTTACTATGAAAATATGAAGCATATGATATGTTTGATAAAATGTGCAAATTGTTCTGAACAATTTCAGCGCCTTCCTGGAAAATTTTCAAGGGCGAACGGTCTCATCAACAAGAAATGTGGTTTGATTATTAGGGATGAAAGACAAAGGTCATGGAATTTAAAGCTATATACCTCCACTTCTCAAGTCTATATTGGAGGTAAATGGACTGAATTTCGTGATGCAAATGACATAAAGGAGGGAGATCATATAAAGTTCGTGGTTGTTACTAATGGAAAAAGTAAATGTTAAAGTTAAATTATTGCAAAATAAGGAAATGTATCATTCTTTTTGAGATTGACTGAAAAGGAAAGTGTATCACATAAATTGGGACAATGAGAGTATTTGTTTACAATTAGCTATTCAAATGTTCTTTTGTTCATGTATCGTAAGCATCCATTCCACAAATATTTCTTACTTGACTTTATGTGTAATTAGCAAATGGAACAGAAAAACCAGAGCACAACATCATGTCATCACGCCAGGCTTTGCCCAACGTAAAAGCTGCTAAGGACATGCCTCTCTCACCCTCATTTCATTTGTACCATGAAACCATATTGCCTTTTAAAGTGTTTTCTGGTAAGTTAAAAAAACTAAATTCTACTTCCATTATTGTAAATAAAAGGAAAAAATAGATGAACTCATTTCTGTATGTATATTATATGTATATTTTGTGTATATACATGAATATTTATACTTAATAAAAAACCTATACATTTGCTGGCTATTAATCTTCTTACCGGTCCAAAAATGACCTGTTTTTGTGAAACTGATAGTAATCTGTTTCAGCGAGCTCCAGTCTCATTTGCACGATTAAACGGTCTCAGAAACAGGAAATGTATGATAATGATAAGAGACAAACGATGGTCATGGACATTTAGTCTATATGCCCGTGGGGTAAAATCCTACATTGGAGGTGGAGGATGGCGCAAGTTCTGCAATGTGAATTGCTTAAAGGAAGGAGATTACTTAATGTTTGAGATACTCGCCAACGGAGAGAAGCCAATATTGATGTTTCACGGAAAATTTCTTATCTAAGCCTTTTTAAATTTTGTCCTGTTTTCCCTCTTTTTGTTTACCTATATCTTTCTTTAAATCATAAATACAACGGAAAATGTCCAAATATGCCTTCGTACTATGCGAAATTGAGCAGATTCTCCCTCTATCAATACTTTAGCTCACATACGCCCTTACCTTCAAATACTTGGTTCAAATATGTCCTTATTTTAAACGGTTCCCCCACTTAACCTAATTAATGGGGGAAGGACCGGACCACAAGACTCTATTGTACGCAGTCTTACCTCACATTTCTGCAAGAGGCTGTGAGGTAACCTTACCGGTGATTAAAGCTTCTCTTTCTATTTGCTGTTACCTCATAGTTTCTATGTCCTGAATTTCAAAATATTGGACACAAATTTTGATGGTGAAAAATAGTGTCTTGGTGAAACAGATGCACCATGTTTATTTCATTTATTATTATATCTTTCATGTTTTCTCAAGTTCAGATAAAGTCTTTCAAGTGTTCAATCAACTGAACAAAATCTTGAGCTCATATAGAGAATTTTTTTATTTATAAAGAGTCTTATTTAGATTCTTTTTAATGAATGTTTTTAAGTAAAAGTATTTACGCAAGCCTTTTCCGTTTCTTGGGAGTAACAGTTGCTGAGAAAAGCTTTCGGATTTTGTAGAAGTATAGTAGTTTTATTAAAGTACTTTACTGAGTAAATAACTATGAGATATGATTTCCTTTCTTCAGCTACAGTTCACCTTCTCCGGTCCTGACAAGAAGCTCTATGTTTCTGGATGCTAAAAGTGTTTCCACTCAAGTTCGGGATTTTAAGAGCAAACCTTTGTTACTGTATCTAATACATTTATTTTCTTTTCATTTCTCTGATTCTATTTTTCCTTCATGTTTTTTAAAAGGAACAACAGGCCTTAAGATTAAGGCAGCAAACGTGACTGATCTGGAAGCACAAGTACCTGCTTTAACATCTGCTAATGATGCTAACCCTCATTTTTTTCTATTATTAAGTCTTATTCCGTCAGCAAACATTTTCTGGTAAGTTATTTTGAAGTAATTTTAGTTTATGCCCTTAATAGTTAACATCTTCAGTAAGAGTTTCTGTTTTTCGTGATAACACGATGTTGGTCTATACAATGGCTTTAAACTTGAGCAGTATATTCCATTGGCTTTTGCAAAATCAAATGGCTGGATGAATAGACGTTGTGAGATGATTCTCATGGATGAACAACGGAGATCGTGGTCAGTTCGACTAGGACCAGTGTCAGATAAGCACATCAGAATTCAAGGGGGATGGCAAAAGTTCAGAGAAGCAAATGATGTCCAAGTAAGAGATACTTATAGGTTTGAACTCATCAGCAACGAAAAAATACCTGTAGCCTATTTCCATCGTGAGTATTGTTGTAAACTTGTGGGTATGAACGGGAACGGGAACGGAAGAACTGAAAGGTTAGACACAAAGAAGTTTAGTGCAATGTTTGTCGAGTCGATTGTTTGACAATCTCTCAACAAAATTATCCCCGTATATAATGGCTTACGGTAGATGGATAATAGTCTTCCCAGATAAAACGACAATACTTTCTCAAGCACAAGCTCAATACTTGAGAATCCTTGTAGAAGAAACAAAAACAAAAGATTGCTAGAAGAAGAAGCAAAACTCTCAATAAATTTCCAGATTTTGTGTTGTGAATGAATGTATTAAATCTGAAATTTGAAGCTCCTTTTATAGTGCAAAATGATCATTCACATACCATGTGAATGTCTTGAATGGGGTGCATAGATTTCACCAAAGGACACCTTGATCATGTCAAGGGTTGGCTGACCTTTGGCTCTTTAGATCAGTCCATGAATCAGAAGATTCTGGACAATTCTCGGTTACGCTGACCTGTCAGAAACCGACCTCGAGCCTCAGGAGTTTTGGCGCCGTAGCGCCGTGACCCTTGGTCAGGCAGCGCCGTGGCGCTGGCCCGTCGTGGCTCGGCGCCGCGGCTCTTCCCCATTTTCCGTATTTTGCACATTTCTTCTTTACTTATACCGTCGTGGGAGACACATCAATTTGGTCAATTAATCGTCCATCCTTACCTAACTTAAGAACACTTTAACATGTGTACCAACATCTCTTTCACAACGTGAAATTTAGCTAGACGTTGTACGACGTATGCATGTGTATGGAAATCGTATTTCCGATATGCGGGGCCCCTTGTGTTCAAGTTATTAAGAACGGGATAAACTCAATCCACTAGATAAATTTTCCAACAAGTATTTCTTTACTTCTCTTTATTTTTCATGATATTAATCTACCCTGCACCCACTGTTTAGTGCTTCACTTAACCATAGTTAAGTGATATGCATTCTTACTTTTTAACTTTTAAGTGCTAAGGTTAAATATCTTGATTTGGTGTAAACACCGGGTGTAGACAAGTATTTACCTATTTTCATGATCTTCCTCTGTGCAATACATGCTTTTAAACTTCTTTCTCCTCGGTATTAAAATGTTGGATAACGTGGAGTTATAAGCAAATTTTTCTATGGTAGTGATATGAAGATATTATGCCACGCTTTGAAAGAGTTCTGGGTTTTTGAAATCTGTCATACAACTTCACTTTTGATATTAAACGTCTGTGAAAGGTTTTAAATAGTCTGGATGTATTGCTTTACTAAAATCGGATTACTTGCTCTGTGTTACCGTTTTTGAGACCACTCTTTATAGTATGTCCCCATTAGTCTATTGGCCATTTGTGCAAATATCCCTACAAAATCCGACAAAAAAATATCTAGCTTAGATCTATTATTATATAGTGGTTTTATGGAATCAAGTCTACAAAATTAGATTCATTGCGAAGAGAGTATGTTATGTTAAAAGAAAATTTTCAGGTAAATATTCTGCCAAGCGAAGTGATGCGCGAAAAGATGCACACACTTAAACGCAAGTGCACGTTATCGTGACAAGTAATATAGTCTTAGCAAGACCGAATATCGTCCACAAGGATTAGGGTTCAAGTACCAAATATCTATCTTTTGGTATCTATTTGGTAAATTGATATTTGATTTTGTGGTTTATAACTACGAATTATAAAGGCTAATTTAACTAATGAGTTTACTTCAGTTGTGATGAGAATAGGGCTTCCACGTCTCCTCACTATCCGCTTATGTCACTTATTAATGCAATAACTTATGGTCTTCTTCTTTTGGAGAAAACATGTTCACTAAATCGTTTTATACTCCCGTTAGGGTTATATAAACACTCAACCCCAGTATTGCACCTTACCTACCTTTCGGTGATAAGGATAACTCTATAGGAGGATTAAGACTAAGAACCTAGTTAACTGTCACGTACAATGTGTAAAATTAGGGTTGTTAAGCCTCTCGTTAACGCTACATAAATAATTGAGGTATTTTCATCCCCAATCCAAGAATGTCTACCCAACTTACAGCATATTCACAATCCCCTCCTTTCGGAGTCTGATTAGAAATCATATAGTGATAATTAGTTGTCAATTAACTACCAAACATTCAATTTAATTATTGGATAGATCTCAACAAGAAGAATAACCATAAGCGTCGTTAAATCATAACATAAGTTTCTAGAGATTCAACATGGAAAGTTTATAGAGAATTAGTTCCTAGTCATTGACATGACAAGAACTAATTCCATGTTCTTCATAAAACTGAAATAAAAACAAGAAAAGGAAAGAAAATTTACTAAACTATGGTCTCCAATCTCCAAGCAAGAAAGCCTTGTGTTGTGCAAGAAGGGGAACCCTTAAAAACTACCTAGGGTTCTCCTTTTATAGGCTGAAAACCGCCTCTCTCTTTCCTTCACGCCGCCCAATTTTGTCCAAAACTCGATTTTTCCCGCATCGCGCCAGCCTTCGCTTAGCCGCGGAATCTGTGGTCCCGGGTGATTTGGCGCGGCCCGATTCTCTGGCTGTCATGGCGTCGGCGCTGCAACTGTAGCCTACCGGATGTTTAGCGCCGCGCCGCACTGGCGACATGAGGCCGCGTGCTGGTCTTCTGCGGCCTCTCGATAGTGGCGCCGCGCTCGCTTCGATCGCAGGAGGCGCGCGGGTGCAGGTTCAGCCTCGTTCGCCACTTTCTCTGTTTTTAGCTCTGGAATCTCCTCTTTTGCCATCTTTTAGCTTCTTTTCCGCCATTTGGCCATTTTAACCACTTTGACTCAAAAGAAAGGAAAACTATCATAATACGACACTTATATGTGTAAAAAGGGACAAAAGATTAACTAAAACTGACTCAAAAAGTGTATATAAAATACACCGATCAAATACCCCCAAACTTAACCTTTGCTCGCCCTCGAGCAAAGATAGAAAGAAAGAAATAAAAGACTCAAAGAAACGAAAAATAAAAGACTCACTGACATTGATCACTTTTGCTGCATTAGTGTTAACTAGAAAAACATGAAGGTTAGCAAAATAATATGCAGAAACATATAGCATGAAATTTCAGCACACTAAACACATGAAGCTAGATATTTCGCAAACTCATATTTATCATGCTTAATGAAAGTCAATATACTAAATCATGCATATAAATTCAAAAATCATATGGCATGCTTACTTGCTATTCTCCACTAATCCTGGATATGCATAAAAGAGATCTTCAGGACTTTAAGGGTTGTAATGTAGGCTTAGGTATAGGTAGGTGAAAATAGGCATTTAGGCTCATTCTGTGTACCATAAGCTCTTTAGCTTTTCAGTATTTCCCTTTTCTTTTTGTTCTTTCCTTCACTTCGATTCTATCTTTTCCCTCTTTTGTTTTGGGAGAGTGAAGTATATAATAATGACAAGCACCCCCAAACTTAGGCTTTTGCCTATTTCTTATTACTTTTTAATTGGGGTGCAACAGACTTATTCACTCTTTTTGTCTCTTTTTTAACACACAATGTATTCCACTATTTCATATTTTTACTTATGGCACAATTTGTGGGAATATAGGGTGTCAAAGAAGAAGTTTCAACGTTTAGGCTCAATGGGGCTGACTAGGGATACTTTTAAAGTACTGGATAGAAAAGAATGGTAAGAATTGGCTATCAAAGAAATGCCTGAGTCATCTCCCTAACATGCACATCCTAACTATTTCGCCTCAAATAGCAAGCACTCATAACACATAAGTATTTATCATTTAGCATGCATAATTTAAGCAAGAAACTCCAAATAGACAGATTTTGTGAGTTTTTGGCATATCTAACCTAAGTGTTTAGATAGTTGCTTGTATTCCATTACATTATTCCACCTTACTTCACTAGGTGTTTCTAGTAACTACAGCATACATGATCTTTTGACAGACAATTATGACTAAAAAAAAAAAAAAATTGTGACTCAAAAATACATAAAACAATAAAAAGATTTAAATAAAACATAACAAGACACAAATAAAACAAGACACAAATAAAACACCCCCAATCTTAAATCACACATTGTCCCCAATGTGTGTAGACTCAAAGACAATAAAAGAAATAAGACACTTACAAACTTCGGCTAAAATGGTGGTGGTGGCGGTGGATAATGCATCGACCATTGGTTGAACAGGGAACTCATCTCATCAAACTGCTGGTGCAACTGTTGTTGCTCCTGCCTCAATTCTTGTTGCCCTTGTCGCAACTCATGTTGTCTCTGTCTCAACTCATTTTGTCCTTGTATCATTGTGTCGAAATGTTGCATCATCATTCTCTGGTTCTGGAGCACTTGCTCCATCATAGGCACTGGAGGTTCTGATTCTGTGGTTGGCTGGTGGCTAGGTCCTGCCTCATATTGAGCCCCTATTTCAGGCTCATCTTCGTTCATTGCGGCCTCTGCTGCTGCTGCTGCTGCTGCTGCTGGTGGTTGTGCTCTTTTACGGATCTTTGGGGGCTTGGAGTGCGGGAAAGAGTGCACTATCCCATATGTCACAGGCAGTTGGTTTCTCTCGTGAGTGTCAGTGGGTAGGGTTGGGACCGCATTCATGTTGCACAAATTAGAGATAAGTGAGCCATGTCCCAATCCACCTGTTGTCACCAACCTGCTGGTCTCTTCAATACTTTGCACTATCTCTTTCCCCACATCAATCGTCAACCCCCTCATAATTCCATATATCAGCTTAATCCTATCTTCTGGCACTCTGGTGAAGTGCGTGGATGGAATCATGCGGGCACTGACGAAATATAGCCAACCCTTGGCTGCTTTGTTGAATTGGCACCTGCTCAGTGCTCTTGACCCATTTCGTGCAGTATCAAAAGCAGCCCCAGGGTAGCTTATTGTGTCTGCAACGTTATTCCAGTCGATGTTGTTGGTGTTCCTAGACCATGTTCTAAAAGAGTTCCAATCACCATCTCCTCCTTCAACATCTACTGTTTTTAGAGACATGTTTATTATCATGTCCACAGCACATATCTTCCCCTCACAAAGCACTTGTTGTCTACCCTCTCTGGAAAGTTAGCATAGAATTCCCGTACCATTGTTGTGTTCATTGGTGCTAACTTCTCCTGGTTCACAAATCTTCTCCACCCCCTCATCTCAATCATTGCCCGAATGGGCTCATAGACATCCTCTTCCCCCAATGATTCCCTCTGGTAGTCCATTCCCCTTTCAGGGATTAAGGGTCTACTACTAAGCTTTATGTATCTTTTATAGGCTTCGTGGCTAACGAACCTAGTCTCATCGTATTGTGGGGCTGAGGTGGATGTGGAGGCTCTTCTCTTTCTAGTGGACATGGTTAAAACAATTTCATGACTTACAACTTAGTGGCACAAATGTTTCCCAACACACTCAACAACTAGCAGCTAACACAACACCCCCAAACTTCAACTCTTCTACCCAATACCCACACCCTCCTTTTCTACTCCTTCTCCAAACTTCACAATCAATTTTTCAGCACCCAAACTACTTCACAACTACAATTCTCCTTCAAACTACTACCTCCTGTGACTTTAGTAAAGATCTCAAGAACAGAAAAAGATTACCTTTTTATGAGAAGATTCAAGCTGTTCTTGTTTCTAATGGTGGGTTGAGGCTATGGAATGGAGCCTTGTTGGTTGAGATAGCTAAGGGTTTTTAGGAATTTTAAGAGTTTTGGTTGTGGTTGGGTTGGATTTGTGGAGGAATTGTGGGTGGATTTTTGGATTTTCGTGTGTTTTTGGAGAAGAAGGGTTAGGTTTTTGAAATTGGAATTGGGGAAAATCTGATTTGGGCGTTTCACGTTTCGATTTCCGCCGCGCGTTCTTGATTTTAGCGCGGCCAATGTTCTGTACTCCTTCGGGTTTTTACGCGCGGCTAAACTTGGCAAATTTTACGAATTACGCCGCATACCGCTTACGGGCACCGCGCGCTTAAACTTCAGCACTTACAGTTCTTTTAGCGCGCCTCGCTCTGGCGCCACGACGCTAACCCGTTTTTTTCTGGAAATCCTGGCTTTTCTTCAGTTTTTCGCCTTTCAGTTTATTGGCCTGTACCTGTCAATCACAACACAAACGCTACAACCCAAGACTGTGAGACTGTTCTAGATAAAATAAAATAAACTAAAGATAGAAATTAAAATAACATAATTGAAAGCGTTGGGTTGCCTCCCAATTTGCGTTGTCTTTAACGTCTTTTAGCCGGACGCAAGTTCCTTAGTTTAATAAATGTGAGGTGTATTAACCCCACAACAAATCCATTTTTTCCACATTGTTCGTTTTCTTTTTCTTCTTCTTCTTCTTCTTCTTCTTCTTCTCTTCTTAGCATTATCATCAAGCGAAGTTTCAGGAACACATACCTCCTTTAGTGGAATTTCGGCAAACCATGCCTGCTTTCTTGGGCTCATCTCCCTTTGGTTGACTTGTATTGGCTAGCAGGGGGTTTGATGGTGCTGATTGCAAAGAACCCACTCATGGTTGGTGGCTCAATGACGTGTTTAAAAACTTTAAACACCATTTCTTCATTCTCCACCCTTAATGTTAACTCTCCTCTTTCAACATCAATCAAAGCTCTTCCCGTTGCTAGGAATGGTCTCCCCAATATGATAGGGATTTCCGCATCTTCTTCCATATCAAGAATGAGGAAGTCTGCAGGAAAGAAGAATTTTCCTAATTTCACAATCACGTCCTCAATTTTCCCTCTTGGATGAACCATCATCTGTCGGCCGTTGCGAAGCTTACTGTGGTTGGTTTGGCCTCACCCAACTCCAATCTTTTAAATACTGATAAGGGCATCAGATTTATACTTGCCCCTAAATCACACAGAGCTCTGTTGCATGTCACCCTGCCCACTGTGCAAGGTAGTGTAAAGCTCCCTGGATCTTTTAGCTTTGGTGACAACTTTTTCTGCAAGATAGCACTACACTCTTACATCGGTGCTACTATTTCGTGATTCGCCACCTTCTTCTTTCCCAAGATCTCCTTCATGAACTTGAAATAGGAAGGCATCTGCTCCAAAGCTTCTATAAAAAGGTATGTTGATATGCAACTTCAGAATGTCTCCAAAATTTGGAGAATTGTTTATCAACCGCCTTCCGCTGTAATCTCTGGGGAAAAGGGATCTTCTCTGTATATTCTTTCTCTGGAGTTTTCTCTACTACTGGGCTAGGCTCAATCACCTTCTCTTTTTCTATTTCTGCCTTCTTCTCACTTACTGGCTGAGGTGACTGCTGCTCCAACTGTCTTCCACTTCTCAATCGCAGACCGCCGACATCGCTCCTCGGATTTACCTGTATTGTTTGGCGGTGTACCATGCGCTCGCTGTTTGCTCGCTTTGCTAGTGACCCACTTGTGTTTCCAAGTTCTGACGAGGATCTAGCTTGTCATGAATCGCGTCGGCGTTGGCGAAGTCTTTACCGCCACTGCCTCGCTTTTCTTCTTGAACCGTGCATTGAATCGCTGAGGTTGTGGGGCTTGAGTGAAGGGCTGCTGATTCTAGTTCTGCTGGTTCTGCATCGCCTGTATTGATTCTCGCTGCCTCGGTATTGATTCTCGCCGCTCGCCTCTCCATGAGAAATTTGAGTGATTCCTCCACCCTGGATTATAAGTGTTGGAGTAGGGGTTGTTCTGTTGCCTCTGATAATTACCTACTGCCTGACACTCTGCCTTCTCCATTGGTATATTGTTGGGATCGGTGAAGGACACCTATCGAATGTATGTGGCCACCACATATCTCACGACTTTAGGCATCTGCACCGCATTCATCGACATCGTATGTTCTTTGCAATTGTTTAGCCAAAAGGGCCACTTGGGCATTCAAGGCGAATAGCATCTATTTCGTGGACTCCCAACATTTCCTCCCACTTGTCGACCTCTGTACGTGACATGGTTGTTAGTGGCCATATCTTCTAATAACTCATGGCGTCGTGGTCGCTTTTCCTCATGAATGCTCCACCTGCTGCTGCATCTATAATGGTTCTGGTTATACTGCTCAGCCCGTTGTAGAAGATGTGGACCAAGTTCCACAACTCAATGCAATGGTGTGGGCACTTTCTCTGTAGATCTTTGAACATTTCCCAAGCTTCATATAAGGACTCTCCATCTGCTTGGTAGAAGTTGTTCAACTCCCCTCTCAGTTTTGCTGCTTTACACGGGGGAAAGAACTTGACTAGGAATTTCTGTGCCAGCTCTTGCCATGTAAAAATCGAATCGTAGGAATTCAACCATACTTTTGCTCTATCCTCGAGTGAGAAGGGAAAGAGCCTCAATCTGACGGCATCATCGACGCCGTTATATCCGAAAGTTGCACATAGCTCCAAGAAATTAGTTATGCGTATGTGATCCTCAGATGGCGATCCTCCGAATTGCCGTGGTCTGTACCATGCTCGAGAATCGTCGATTTTATCTCGAAGTTGTTGGCTCTGTGCAGGAGCCTAATGCATGTCGTGCTCCATTCACTCTTGGCGCACATAGTCTCCCAAACTTCTTTCTGGTGGATTTGGACTCTCCTCCACGTCTATTGGCACTTGTCGAGGCATTCACAGGTTAGGTTGATTTTCACCTAATCCTTCTCTCATCATGTTATTGTTTTGAGCACCGGCCCATCTCTATCAAAGTTGCAATCCGTTGATTCTTTACTCGCTACGGGTTTTCTCAATTTACGGATTGAAGGAACAAGAGTGTCCGCTCCTCTTCTCCTTCGCATAAACCGATTTCTGAAATAAATCAAAACAAACAACCAATCACGGTACCTCAATTTTTTTGAAAATAAAAAAGCGTAAAAATTTAAAATAAAAATTAAAATTAAAACCAAATTAGAAATTAAAAATAGACAAATTTGATATTGAACTATGCCTAATCCGTAAGCGCTAAAAACTTGATGCGCGAAAAGATGCACACACTTAAACGCAAGTGCACGTTATCGTGACAAGTAATATAGTCTTAGCAAGGCCGAATATCGCCCACAAGGATTAGGGTTCAAGTACCAAATATCTATCTTTTGGTATCTATTTGGTAAATTGATATTTGATTTTGTGGTTTATAACTACAATTATAAAGGCTAATTTAACTAATGAGTTTACTTGATTGTGATGAGAATAGGGTTTCCACGTCTCCTCACTATCCGCTTATGTCACTTATTAATGCAATAACTTACGGTCTTCTTCTTTGGAGAAAGCAGTTCACTAAATCGTTTTATACTCCCGTTAGGTTATATAAACACTCAACCCAGATTGCACCTTACCTACCTTTGGTGATAAGGATAACTCTATGAGGATTAAGACTAAGAACCTAGTTAACCGTCACGTCTGATGCGTAAAATTAGGGTTGTTAAGCCTCTCGTTAACGCTACATAAATAATTGAGGTATTTTCATCCCCAATCCAAGAATGTCTACCCAACTTACAAAGATATTCACAATCCCTCCTTTCTGAGTCCGATTAGAAATCATATAGTGATAATTAGTTGTCAATTAACTACCAAGCATTCAATTTAATTATTGGATAGATCTCAACAAGAAGAAGAATAACCATAAGTCGCATTAAATCATAACATAAGTTTCTAGAGATTGACATGGAAAACTTATGAGGAATTAGTTCCTAGCCATTGACATGACAAGAACTAATTCCATGTTCTTCATAAACCGAAATAAAAACAAGAAAAGGAAAGAAAATTTACTAAACTATGGTCTCCAATCTCCAAGCAAGAAAGCCTTGTGTTGTGCAAGAAGGAACCCTTAAAATCGCCTAGGGTTCTCCTTTTATAGTGAAACCGCCTCTCTTTTCCTTGAGCTGGCCCAAATTTCGTCCAAAACCTGATTTTTCCCGCATCGGCGCGCGACTGCTTTTAGCCGCGGCCGGAACTGTGGTCCCGGGTGATTTGGCGCCGCGCCCGATTCTCTGCATGCAGCCGGCGGCACTGCAACTCGTCAGCCTCTCGGATGTTTAGGCGCCGCGGCCCTGCACCTGCTGACATGAGGCGCCGCGACGCTGGGTCTTCTGCAGCCTCTCTGGATAGTGGCGCGCGCCCGCTTCGATGCGAGGCGCCGCTACTGAGTGCGGTTTCACTGCTCGCCACTTTCTCTGTTTTTAGCTCTGGAATCTCCTCTTTTGCCCTCTTTTAGCTTCTTTTCCGCCATTTGGCCATTTTAACCACTTTGACTCAAAAGAAAGGAAAACTATCCTAATACGACACTTATATGTGTAAAAAGGGACAAAAGATTAACTAAAACTGACTCAAAAAATGTATATAAAATACACCGATCACGAAGCCCTTGACAAGTTAGTGAAGCAGTTGGTGATGGGCAAGAGAAAGGAGCACTGAAGTGATGTTTTTGGATATACTGTATGTTGCCTAATCACAACAGAAGATGTATCAAAGATTTTTTCTTTAATAAGTGAGATATCCTCGAAGGCAATGGTGCATGTGTCAAAATTCGGTGGATAATGGATTTGCCTCTTTACTCTTCTCCATTTAAATACTAGGATGTCTGCATCAAGATTCGAACTTATAATATGCGCCAAGTTCACGTATCATGTATTGTGCTCTTACCACTAGACAAAAGTCGAGGTCAAAGATGTACCCTAGATTTTATGTTCTTCAAAAGCCAGACCTGCTTTTGTATGTTGTATTCTAGATCTGCATTCAATTACCCTTCATTTGATTACATAAATGTACATGTTTCTTCAAACTCAAGGTTATTGTAGATCTGTAGTTGACGTCTAAATGACTTAATTTGGTAATATTTTGTTCTCCTTGCATTTTAATTTACTCAATGTAGTTTGACTTGCACGAAGTTTAAAAAAGAAAGACTTTTGAAATTTGCCTATTATATACATACCGTAACATTAATGTGATTATTAAAGTTTTTCAGATAAAATGATAAATTTAAAATATATTATTTTTAGATATAAACATGTGTTCTTTAACGGATCAATAAAAAATAATGTCATTGTATCAAAGCTAGTACATGTAAATAAGTTAAATCATGTCCAACTTTAGAAAAGACCTATGACAAAGAGAGGTGAAGACCTGTGACAAAGAGAGGTGGATTCAAATTTATATTTTACGCCAACCTTAGGTTCTTACCATAAATTTATTAGCTTTTTGAGATTATATATCATTTAAAAAAAAAGTCTTTTAAATGTATATCTATACTTTGTGTAAAAATCCGAGTGAATAGAAAGGATAAAATAAAGGAAAAATTCCACTCTCAACTTATCGGGATCAATTGAACCCGTAGATATATGCTACGTCCTCCACTGCTATAGTCTACCCTTACCCTTGAGCTTGTAGCCTAATTCCTCGGGCACACCCTCTTTCATAGTTACCCTATTCGTCCTAATTTATATGATATTTTTTAAGTCAGTTTAAAAATGAATGATATATTTTTATGTTTAGTAATAATTCAATTTTAAATTTCTTTCTTTCCATTTAATAAAATGAATTCTAGCCACACAAACTTCTATGATTTATTTTAGACTATAAATTTCAAACGTCTTCTTTTATTTCTTAAATTTTATGTTCAGTCAAACTGTCAAACACCTTCTCGACTGAAATATGACGGAGGGAGTAATATTTTACACATCAATCCATGCTGTTAAGAGTCCCACATCGGATATGGAATGAGAACATGAATAACTTATAATCATCACCCTACAAGCTAGCTTTTGGGGTTGATTTAAGCCCAATATTCATTCTTGGTATCAGAGTCATAACCATTCTAATTCTTTGTTCACACCGATGTTGCTCCCTTCACGCTCCAATTAACAAGATTTGGCCGTGCTTATTACAAGTTTAGAAGAGCACGTAAATCCATGCTCCTCCACGTAGTTGGTAGATACGCCCCTGCACAAAGTCCACTGTTTTTCATTCCATTTGTAACGTCTGAGTTTGTACAACTCTATAATTTCCCCTGAATTCTTTCATTTTGCATGTAATGCAAATCAAAGAGATCGCCATTTATGTACAGTGATTACATTTTCTTGAGCCTCCATGAAAGTCCCTCCAAAGAAACCACGTTTTTTCAAACCAATTGTGCCAGGTTTCAAGGATGGAGTTGTAAGTAATACTTTCAATTGTTTCATATTTCCTTTAATTTGTGTGCTGCATGTTTGATATAGAGGTGGAGGAGGAGGATGTGAGGTAGTTTATGAGAGAACAGAAGCTAAGATAAAAACATAGCAAATGAATCTTCTTTTATTGATTTTTTGGGTAGAAAATGGTAGAAGGATGTCGAGGTTTTATCGAAAACAATCTCTCTACCAAGTAGAGGTATAAAGTCTGCATACACTCTACCTTCTTAAACTCCACTCAGTAGGACAGGACTATGCTGGGTTTGTTGTTGTTGTTTGAAAATAGTAGTGTTTTTACACGGAAAAATTAAGAAGTTTAGGAAAAATTAAGAAGTTTAGGAATTTTATGTGTAAATTTAGGATCAAAGTTAATAATATTAGCTCTCAAAATCCAAAAGGTACTAAATACTATATATAAGAAGAAGAGCACGTAAATCCATGCTCCTCCACTTAGATTATAGATACGCCCCTCCGCACTGTCCCATGGAAAGCCCCCTGTTTTTAATTCCATTTGTAACTTCCAAGTTCTTTCATTTTGCATGTATAAGCAAAACAAAGAGATCACCATTTCTGTACAGTAATTACATTTCCTGAGCCTCCATGAAAGTCCCTCTGAAGAAACCTCGTTTTTTCAAACCAATTTTGCCAGGTTTCAAAGATGGACTTATAAGTAATACTTTCATATTTAATTTAATTTGTTTGTTGCATGTTTGATATAGACGTGAAGGAGGGCAGAGGCGGAGCCATAATTTGAAACTTACAGGTTCAGGATTCTAATATGTTAATGTTACTGGGTTCTAAATTAATAATTTATACATATTCAATGGAATGTAAGTAATACTTCCAATTTTTTCATCTTTCCTTTAATTTGTTTGTTGCATGTTTGCCATATAGGTGGAGGAGGGCAGATGTGGAGAAAATTTGAAGCTTATGAGTTCGGAATTCTAATTTATTAAAGTTACTTCCAAATTAATAATTTATACATATTCAATATATTTTTAATATAAATATAAGATTTAGACCAAAGTTACTCAGTCCTATCGTAACCGAAGCGCTAGCTCCCTTGGAGAAGGTTGGTTGTGAGGGAGTTTATCAAAGAAAAGAAGCTGAGAGAAGGTATAAAATAGTAGAAAGGAATGAGCGTCTAAACTTGATGTGGTCAACCTTTAAGATTCTTAGCACTAAGTTCGCTACACTTTTGAATTATGGGTTCAGAATTTAATATTTCTGGACATTTTAGGAAATTTCACATGTATTGTTTGCACTCTGTGTCGAAAATGATGGCTTAAATTGAACCCATTAAATGCATGCCCATCCGCCACTGAGCCCGTTGAACTCTTGAAATTATGAGTTCAGGTTTAATTTTTGTTGATATTTTAGTAATTTTCACATGCATATCTGTTTGTTGTGTCCAGTGTGAAGCCCGACTATGGTTCAGTCGAATCTAGTAGCTTTTGCTCAAACTGTGTATTTATGTTGCCAAATTCATTAAATATGTACTCATTTTAAATTTAGAATCCAATTATTAGCACTTGAAGTCATCCTTCTAATATTCAGAACCCTGTTACGTCGAATCCGCGTCTGATTGTCACGTTTTGAAAAAAGTTGCCAGTCAGTTTGGGACAAGGATATTCTAATTATACATATTTGTTGTACTGCAGAAAATACCAACAAGTTTCTTGAAGTATCTGAAGGGACAAGACCATATTGAACATGCAGTACTGAAATGGGCTGGCAACAAGTGGCTCGTGAAGCTGAATAACCAGCGATTTGAAGATGGATGGAAAAAGTTTGCAGAGGAGCTTAATTTGCAATTGGGAGATTTGTTGATTTTCAAACATGAAGGAGACATGGAATTTGAAGTTTCAATCTTTGATTCAAGTCACTGTGACAGAGAATTAGGAGCAGAAGAAAAAACACATACACTTGAAGAAATTTTGAAGAAATTTGTATTCAAAGGTGAAGTTCTTCCTGGCATATTTGTGATGTATTCCATTTCTTACCTTGTTTTTATTTTATAATTTTATGTTTCGGTTATTTATGGAAATTATCCTGATTATTTCTTCAACATGTACTTGATGCATAAACAGAATGATGCTTATATTATAACAAAAAGTAGCATAGAAAGAGGAAATAATATTAAAGATTAAAATAAATGAAGAAAACATAATTTAATTCGTTTCTTGTAGCAAAAATATATATAGCAACTACTATAACATAATTTGACATCAAAAAGCTTATTAGCATATAAGAAAGATAATTTGAAATATCATGATTTGTATATTCAATTATATAAATAAATTATTATGAAGGAAATGAAGTTGAAAAATATTGAATACGGTGTTGAGTTGTGCAAAAAATTATTAATCTGGAATTTATCACAAATAAACAATTTATAATACTTAATTAATCAAAAATTATTAATTTGAACATTATTATATAACTAGTATTAAATATTGATGTGATAATCCGAAGCCCTAGACCAGTTGGTCTTGAAGGCAGAGGGTATCCTCATTGGGTGGTGTGGGAGAGCTTGGTCACAAGTTCGAAACCCCAGGGTAACGCCTGGCCTGCTTTCGCCTCTTGGGGGGAGCCTGTCACACCTGGCTTGTCAAGTGTGGTTTAAGCGGTGCGTGGTTTGCGTGCTATTGCGTCGATCAGGTTTACCACAGGCGCACTCGAAAGAGCAGCGGCTGCGGGTTTCTTCGTCAACAAAAAAAAAATAAAAAAAATATTGATGTAATATGTATAGTACAGTAGTTTATATGTCCTAATGGAAAATAAACAATTACATATTGTATGAATTGTTTACGAATTACATATTGTATGAATTGTTTACTTTCCATTTTCACTTACGACATATAAGTGCCGTTCCCTTTTTAGGTGCAATTTGTTAAATTTCTTGAAGATACAAACAACTAAACCTCACTGGAGTGAGTATGGATCGACTATATGAATCCTCACCATCTATGTTGCGTAATTTAAGCGCTTCAAGAAATTTAATTTACTGACAATGCAGCAGGAAAACCGAGCCCCAGCACGGAGGCTTTGTCTTTTCTGTTCATTTATCTGATTCTAATGATTCTTCTTTATTTTATGTTCTTGTATCATCAACAGGACATTAGGATTAAGAACTTAATAATTAAGGCCTTAACATCTCCTAATGGTGACCCTCTCTTTTCTATTTTTACTAACCTTATTCCATCACTAGCTCTCTTTGGTTGTTGAGCGATTTCCACGTGCTCACGCAAGTGTACGTATCGTTCACAAGTAATATAGTCTGATAAGACCGAATATCGTCCTCAGTCTATTTTATGTTATCTTTTTGGCAATCGATAATTGAGTTGGGTTTTTGTTTAACTATTAGAATAATTGCAAGAATTAACTAAACTATTTAAGTATAATCAGTTATGAAAGAATTAGGGCTTCCAAAATCATCGACTATCCACTCTATTCAATCCTTAATGCAACTAGAATGACTTCTTCTACGTTAAGATAGCGGTTAACTACACTGTCTTATATTCCGGTTAGGATATATAATCGCTCAACCCCAGTGCAGAACCCTTCTATATTTCTATGATAGGATTTACCACATAGGAGGATTAAGAACAGTAACCTATAATGCTACACAAGTATCGGGGTACTTTCGTCCGCGATTTTAACCTATGTTTATTGATGCGCGAATTATGCACACACTTTAACGCAAGTGCACGTGTCGAGTCAAGTAATATAGTCTTTGAAGACCGAGTTATCGTCCTCAGGGATTAGTGCTCAATTACCAATTTCTGTTCTTTGTTATCTATTTGGTGACCGAATATTGATTTGTTGTTTATGACTAATAATTATAAAGACTAATTAACTATGTTGTTTACTTCAGTAATGATGGAAATAGGGCTTCCAAATCTCCTCAACTATCCGCTTAATTTACTTATTAATGCAATTAACTATGGTTCTTCTTCTTTTGGAGATAGCAGGTTTACTAATTCGTTTTATACTCCTGTTAAGGTTATATAAACACTCAACCCCAGTACAACACATTTCTACCTTTCGGTGATAAGGTTGACTCTAGAGGAGGATTAAGAACAAAAACCCTTATTAATGCTACACAAGTAATTGAGGTATTTTCATCCCCAATTCGACCTATGTCTACTCAACTACAGCATAGTCACAACCTCCCCTTTCGGATTTCGGTTAGAAATCATATAAGTAATGATAATTAATGATCAAGTAATTACCAAGCAATCAAATCATCTATTGGATAAATCTCAACAACAAGAAGAACAACCATAAACATGCATTAATTCATAAATAAAGGTTCAAGTGAATTGACATGGAAAGCCCTATATTAGAATTAGTTCCTAGCCATAGACATGACAAGAACTAATTCAATATCCAACATAAAACTGAAAATAAAGTAAAAGAAAAGAAAGAAATTACTAAAGAATGGTCTCCAATCTTGAACTCCAAGATGTGTTGTGAATTGGCAAGAAAGGGAACCCTTAATTCTGACCTAGGGTTCTCTTTTTATAGCCTCCAAACCGACATTAAGGTTTTCCTTCAGGCCTGGCCCATAATTCGTCAAAAACCTGATTTTTCCCGCGTCGGCGCCGCGGCGCCGGAAGTTCTGCACTGTTCTGACGATTAGGCGCTGCGACTCTGCTGTCTAGAGGCGCCGCGGCGCTGGAACTTCTGCAAGCGTCTGAATCTTGGCTGCGGGCGCTCGCCCCGCTGGCCGGAGGCGCGGCCGCTGTCGTGCACAGTTCACCACTTTCTCGCATTTCGAGCTCTGGAACCTCCGTTTTTGCCCTCTTTTCGCTCATTTTCCGCCAAAGAGCCACTTTAACCAATTTGACTCAAAAGAAAGAAAATCTATCCTAAGACGACACGTATTTGTACAAAAAGGGACAAAAGACTCACTAAAAACGACTCAAAAAGTGTATATAAAATACACTGATCATCTATTCAATTACAACATATCCAAATCTCTCCTTTCGGTTCTTGATTCGAAATCATATAGATTATGATAATTAGTGATCAATTAACTATCAAACATTCATACCAACTATTGAATAAATCTTAAACAAGTGAAGAAGAAATCAAATTACTGCATTAATTCATGAATAAGAGTTTCAAGTGATTCATAAGGAAAGCCCTAATAAAGTGTTTAGCTCCTAGCCATAGACATGCTAAGAACTAATACAATTCCAAACATAAACTGAATTAAAAAGAAAGAAAGAAAAATACTGTGAACTAAAGTCTCCAATTGTAGCCTCAAATCTGCCCTGAGTTGTGTTGTGTGATAGAATGTCCAACCTCCTCAACTAGACTAATCCCTAGGGCTTAAGTATGTTGCAAATTTCGTGCCCTACGGACCCTTCTGCCCTTGGCCAATTCTACTTCGGATTTGGAAAATTCCATATCGGCACCGCGGTTCTGTACACTGGCACCGCGGTTCTGTAGACTGGCACTGCGGTGCCGAAAGTCCTGCAGCCTCTCAGTAAATATGTCACCGCGGTCCTGTATGAACGGCACCGCGGTGCTGCAGTCTTCTATCCTGAATTTCCAGTTTTCGTCCTTTTTGCCTAGGGTCCCTCCTTTTCTGCCCATTTTTCGCTCCTTTTCGTCATTCTGGCTTTTTGAACCGATGTGACTCAAAAGAAAGAAAAACGAACCTAATACTATACTAAACACAACAAAAACAAGTAAAATACTAACTAAAAATGACTCAAAAAGCGTATACAAAATACGCCTAACAAACCCCCAAATTTAAACTTTGCTCGCCCTCGAGTAAAACAGAAAAACATAAACAAAGAACTCAAAATCAACAAAGACTCAAATCAAGAAGCTGCACAAGGTTACTTAGAAAAACATGAACGTCAGTTGGGATAATATGTTGGAACATGTAGCATCAATATATCAATCTAGAATTTAAGCCAGATATTTCGCAAATTCATTTCAATCGCACTCAATGGAAATATGAACACCTACCCTATGCATGTCAATGTCATTTAGTTTTATGGGCCTGTTTACTTGTTATTCTCCACTAATCATAGACATATATTCTAGAGATCTTCAGGACTTTTCAGGGTTGTAATGTAGGCTTAGGCAGGGGTAGGTAAGAGTAGGCATTTAGGCTCGATTTACGTACCATAAGCGTTTTTCTCATTCAACCATTTTTTCCTTTTTTTGATATTCTTTTTCAGTCCATACCTATCGTTCCCCTCTTCTCTTTTTGAGAGCATGAAACACATCCACATAGGCACCCCCAAACTTAAGCTTTTATATTTTTTTTCATTTTTCATTGGGGTGCATCAATTTTTCACTCTCTTTTAGTATTTCTTTTTCACACTTCTTCATACCAATTTTTCAATTACTACTTATGGAACATAAGGGATTCATAGGGTGTCAAAGAAACAACTTATTTTATGCTCAAAGGGGCTGACTAGGGATACAATTTTCTGCATGGTAGGCAATGAAAGACAAGAAAGACTAACAAAGAAATGTCTGAATCATCTCCCTAAACATGTACATCTTAACTATTTCGCCTCAAATAACAAGCAAACAGACTTCATAGACATTTTTCAATTGACAACGCATAAGCTAAGCACAAATATCCCAAATAATCAGATTTTCATAAATTTTTGGCATATCTAACTTAAGCACACAGATTGCCGCTTTTAATTCTATTATATTATCCCACTTTATCCACTCAATATCTTTAGCAACTACAGCATGCATGATTATAAAAAAAATTGACTCATATAGACACAATAAAAGACACAAAACTCAATAAAAAAGACTCAAAAACATAAACACCCCCCAAACTTAATTGACACATTGTCCCAAATGTATAAGACTCAAAAATAAAAGAGACGACTTACAGACAATAGCGGTTCAAAATGGTGGTGGTGGCGGCGGATACTGCATTGACCACTGGTCGAACCTGGTGCTCAAATCATCAACGCGCTGGCTCAGGTCCTGATACCCTTGCATCATCTGTTTCTGATTTAAGAGCATCTGTTCATGGTTTTGTAGCATCTGTTGTTGGTTTAAGAGCAATTGCTCCATCATTGGCATTGGAGGCTCCAAGGACAGGGGAGGCTGGTGGCTGCTTTCTCCTGCTTCATGTTGTGTGGCTGCCTCAGGCTCTTCCTCATCCATGGTTGCTGCGTCTGCTGCTCCTGGGCCCCCTCTCCTTGCTTCTGGTTTCGGAGTGGGGTCAAGGAAAGAGTGCACTAAACTGTAAGTCACAGAAAGCTGGCTTTTCTCGAGAATATCCGTGGCGAATATTGGGACTCCATGCCTAGCACATAAGCAGAAATGAGTGACCCATGTCCCAGCCCGCCAGTAGTAACCATCCTGCTAATCTCCCCTATGCTCTGCACTATCTCTCTCCCCACATCAATTGTCTTGCCCGACATGATGCCATAAATGAGCTTGATTCTGTCTGTAGGCACATTGGTAAAATAGGTTGACGGAATCAAGCGAGCACTTACGAAATATAGCCATCCTCCGTTGTTCATTAAATTGGCATCGCAAGTCTCCGACCGTACGAGAAATGTTCAATTCGGCGCTGGTAGCATAGATCGCTGAATCGTGTCCCACATGATGTGGTTGACATCTCTCGACCAACTTCTGAAATGTTGCGGGTTATAACCTTGGTCCTCAACATCATAGTCCTCGACGCATTCATCGCCGTAACTTACGGGCACATATCGCCCTCTAACAAAGCATCTCCCATCCTCTTGCTTGGGATAATTAGCATAGAATTCCCTCACAAGGCTAGTGTTCTGAAGTGGAATCCTTTCTGGATTGGTGAACCTTCTCCAACCATTCGCCTCAATCATGACCCTAATGGGCTTGTAGTCATCATCATCATCAAATGGCGTGGTCTGGTAGTCCATGCCTCTCTCTGGTATCAACGCTCTAGTGCTTATTTTGTTATATCGATCTTCCGCCTGTTTGTTGGTAAATCGAGTAACATCATATTCTGGAGCTGATGAAGATAGGGAAGCTCTGGCGGTTCGTTTTCTAGAGGTCATTGTAAGGTTGTTGGAAAATTTTGAGCAGTGTTTCCTTCGTTTCTTTGAGGTTTCCCAACAACTCTCACTCCACACAACAACAATTAACCAAGCACAATCAAACCACAGTAGCAATACACCACGAATCAACTCTGCACAGCAACCCAACAACACAGCAAACAACCACGCACACACCCACAACTACACAACACCCTACCAACACAATCCGTACAACCCCCAAACTTGCATTCTACTCTCCCTACTAGCCTTGAAATTGCAAGAACAATGATGAATATTACCTTTTTGAAGAGTTGTACCTCGCCAATTTCTTGACCCAAATGGAATGAGTGATGATGGTGTAAGATGAGAGGGTTTTTAATGGGGTGGTGTGTAGGGATTGTTGGAAGAATTTGAGGAAGTTTGTGGATATTTTTGTGTGAGGGGAAGAGGATTTTCGGAATTTTTAGAGAGAGGAAGGGTTTGTGTTTGTGTGGAAAAGGATTTGGGGGTTTAGGGCTTTTTAATTCTGAAATCTCGTCCCGGCACTGCGGTGCCTAAAGTAATGTGGCCTCTCTGAACATTCGGCACCGCGGTCCGCGGTGCTGACCCGATTATGTGTTTTCCACCCTTTTCTTCCTGCTCATTCTCCGATCCCCGCACCTGTCATCACATCACAACCAAAAAAAATACCAAAAGTGAGACTGTTCTAACAAAACTAAATTGCATAATTTAAACATTGGGTTACCTCCCAAGTAGTGCTGTCTATAACGTCTTTTAGCCGGACGCAGGTTCCTTATCAAATCATTGAGGTAAATTAACCCCACAACCTATCCACTTGAGAATCATTTTCCTCTTCCTCATTCTATTTTTCTTTTTCTTTTCATTGGGTTCAGTGGGACTTACCTGGTTGTCAACTTTCATATCATGAACTTTTGTTGCAGCTTTCAAACTAGCCTGTGAGTCCACAGCTATAGGAATGACCTCCCTAGTTTTGGTTTGTGTTTCTTTGAGCTGCTTTGTGTCGGTGGTGCCATCGCGAAGCACCTGTTGCTAGCCTGGGACTCAATGGTGGGTTTGAACACCATGAATACCATCTCTTCTTCCTGAACCCCGAGTCTCAACTCTCCCTGCTCCACATCGATTAGGGCTCTACCCGTTGCAAGGAATGGGTATTTCATCATCTTCCTCCATGTCAAGAATGAGAAAGTCTGCTGAGAAGAAGAACTTTCCCACCTTGACAAACACACTTCCACTATGCCTCTAGGGTGCACCACGGTTCGGTCAGCCAGCTGCAGATTAACTGTGGTTGGTTTGGCTTCTCCCAAACCCAATCTCTTGAGTACAACAGCGGCATGAGGTTGTTACTAGCCCCTAAGTTACAAAGTGCCCTGTTGCATGTTACTTTGCCAATAGTGCAGGGCAGGGTGAAGCTTCCTGGATCTTTCAACTTAGGAGGCAGTTTCTTTTGTAAGATGGCGCTGCACTCCTCTGTCAACGCTACTGTCTCATAATCCGCCAACCTTCTCTTCTTCCCAAGTATCTCCTTCAAGAATTTGAAGTATACGGACATCTGTTCTAACGCCTCAATGAAGGGGATATTGATGTGAAGCTTCTTAAATACCTCCAAGAACTTGGAGAACTGCTTGTCTATGGCCTTCTTTTGGAGCCTCTGAGGGTAAGGGATTCTATCAGTGTATTCCCTCAAAGGTGCTGGTGGAGCTTTCTCAACTGTAGGGTGGTCCTCAGTGACCCCCTCCTTTCCTTTCTCACCCTCTTTCTCATGAACCACTGCGGGTTGGGGAGCAACCTGCTCCAACTGTTTTTCACTCCTTAACAACATTTCCTGACACTGCTCTCTTGTATTTACCTTTGTATTGCTTGGGAGAGTACCCGGCGGCCTGTTGGTTACCATCTTCGCCAGATTTACTGACTGCGTTTCAGGTTTACGAGAGATGACACGGTTTGGACATGAACCGATTCTGCGAATTGGTGAGTGTAAGCAATCGACCTCGGCTCATCAAAGCTTCTCTGTTGTGTAGGTGGTCTAAAGCTTTGGGATGAGGTAGACCGATTACGTAGCTGGCGGCTCGTGCAATTACCTTGATATGGTTGCTGCTGGGCCCGGTCGTTCTTCCACGAAAAGTTAGGGCGATTTCTTCACCCTGGATTGTATGTGTTGGAATTATAAGGCCGCTGAAAGTTCCCAACTGCCTGAACCTGCTCCATTGGCACATTATTAGGGTCCACCGTATGCATCAAAGGAGTGCGGTCGCCACAAATCTCACAATTTCTGACATCCGGATTGCGTTCACGACATAGTGTTCTGCTGCGATTAGCCGTCGTCGGAAGGGCCACTGTGCGTTCGAGCGATGATGACATCTAATTCATGTATGCCCGTAGTCTTCCTGCTATTCACTGACCTGTCATCTGCCCCTTGATGATTGTTAGAAGCCATGTCTTCCAGTAACTCATGTGCCTCATTGGCACTCTTTCTCATGAACGCTCCCCCTGCTGCAGCATCAATGATGGTACGAGTAGTACCACTCAGCTCATTATAAAAAATGTGGACCAGCATCCACTTCTCTATGCCATGATGTGGACATTTTCTCTGCAAATTCTTAAATCGCTCTCATACATCATAGAGTGACTCACCATTCACCTGGTAATAATTGTTCAACTCTCCCCTTAACTTTGCCGCTTTTGAATGAGGGAAGAACTTTGCAAGAAACTTTTGGGCTAGGTCCTGCCAGGTGGTGACGGAGTTGGCAGGCAGTGAGTTCAACCAGCTCTTGGCTCTGTCCCTAAGTGAGAACGGGAAGAGCCTCAGTCTAATGGCATCGCGATGCACCATTGTACTTGAAAGTGGCACCTGACTCGAGAAAGTTGGCAATGTGCGTGTGGGGTCTTGGATGGCAATCCCCAGCATCGTGTTCTGGACCATGCTCAGGATGGCTGGCTTGATCTCAAAGTTGTTTGCCCCTATTGCTGGGAGCCTGATGCATGTATGTGCACCAGTGACCGCGGGCAAGACATAATCTATCAAACTTCTTTCTGCTGGGACCGGTATGGCTCATACGTATTCGGGACCTCATTTGTTTGCCCATTCGATTCGGTGGTTGGTTTTCCATGGTCACTGAACCAGCTATCCTTTTATTTCGCCTGTTTTGCTTGCATGTTTTCTCAGTTTCAGGGTTGAAGGGAACAAGTGTATCTGCTCCTCTCCTTCTTCGCATGCGCTAAATCCCTGAAAAAGACCAAAATCAACAAACAAATCAAGGCAACAGAGTTCTAATAGTAAAAATAAAAATAAAAATAAAGTCAAAGTAGAAATAAAAATAGATGGTTTGATATTAGAAGTACGTCAGTCCCCGGCAACAGCGCCATAAACTTGTTGGGCGATTTCCACGTGCTCACGCAAATGTACGTATCGTTCACAAGTAATATAGTCTGATAAGACCAAATATCATCCTAAGAGACTGGTTTCTAATTACCGTTCATCTATTTTATGTTATCTATTTGGCAATCGATAATTGAGTTGGATTTTTGTTTAACTACTAGAATAATTGCAAGAATTAACTAAACTATTTAACTATAATTAGTTATGAAAGAATTAGGGCTTCCAAAATCCTCGACTATCCACTCTATTCAATCCTTAATGCAACTAGAATGACTTCTTCTACGTTAAGATAGCGGTTAACTAGACTGTCTTATATTCCGGTTAGGATATATAATCGCTCAACCCCAGTGCAGAACCCTTCTATATTTCTATGATAGGATTTACCACATAGGAGGATTAAGAACAGTAACCTATAATGCTACACAAGTATCGGGGTACTTTCCTCCGCGATTTTAACCTATGTCTATTCAATTACAGCATATCCAAATCTCTCCTTTCGGTTCTTGATTCGAAATCATATAGATTATGATAATTAGTGATCAATTAACTATCAAACATTCATACCAACTATTGAATAAATCTTAAACAAGTGAAGAAGAAATCAAACTACTGCATTAATTCATGAATAAGAGTTTCAAGTGATTCATAAGGAAAGCCCTAATAAAGTGTTTAGCTCCTAGCCATAGACATGTTAAGAACTAATACAATTTCAAACATAAACTGAATTAAAAAGAAAGAAAGAAAAATACTGTGAACTAAAGTCTCCAATTGTAACCTCCAATCTGCCCTGAGTTGTGTTGTGTGATAGAATGTCCATCCTCCTCAACTAGACTAATCCCTAGGGCTTAAGTATGTTGCAAATTTCGTGCCCTACGGACCCTACGCCTCAGCCAATTCTACGGTTGGAAAATTCGCATCGGCCGCATGGATCGTAGGCGCAGCGTGATGCCGAAAGTCCTGCGACCTCTCGATAAATATGGCACCGTGATCCAGATGAGCAGCGTGATCTGCGATCTTTCATCTGAATTTCCAATTTTCGTCCTTTTTGCCTCGGGACCCTCCTTTTCTGCCCATTTTTCGCTCATTTTCGCCATTCTTCCTTTTTGAACCGCTGTGACTCAAAAGAAAGAAAAACGAACCTAATACTATACTAAACACAACAAAAACAAGTAAAATACTAACTAAAAATGACTCAAAAAGCGTATACAAAATACGCCTAACATTGGTAAGAAGTTCGAATTAATTTTAGTTAAGACCTACTGATAGTACAAGAGAATTTGAAATTAGTAATTAATCAACTTCGTAGACTTAAAAGTAGTTTAGTTTTACTATTCAAAAATTGCATATAGAAGGAAAGTTAGCCCTTAAGACAGGCTCTATCTTGTTGAACTATATTGATATGTTCTTTGTTTATAAAGTTCTGTTAGCAAATATTGATATTACTTTTTGTGTAATTAGAAAATGCTACGGAAAAGCCAAAGCCTAACGTCATGTCATCACACAAGGATTTCCCTGATGTAGAAGCGGCTAAGGACATGCCTTTGGGTCGCCCTCACTTCATTTATACCATCAAGTCCAGTTGCATTTCAAAGTATCAGCTGGTAAGTTAAAAACTAAATTCTACTTTCTTTGTTATACTTAGAAAAAGGAAAAATAATTAACTCATTTTGTTATAAGAAATACTTTTCTTAAACAAATTGAAAAAGTGAAACAGAATATGAGCTATTTTTTTTTTAGCTGGTTATAAGATGTTTCAGCATGTTCCGAAACCATTTGCACGGGAAAGTGGCCTCGCCAACAGGAAATGTACGATAATGATAAGAGATGAGCAAAGGTCATGGGAGTTTAGGCTATATGACAGTGCACGCAGCACTTTCATTGGAGGTGGATGGCGTAAATTTTGTGCTGCTAATTTTTTAAAGGAACGAGATCGCATAATGTTTGAGATATTTTCCAACGGAGAGACACCAATATTGAAATTCTACGGCAAGTTTTACATTTTAGCCCTTTTCTTATATTTCATCCACTTTTTTCGGCTAATTTATCTACTTCTTTCTTACAAATCATGATTACAATGAAATGACATTCTGTTTCTTTCCGATTTATCTTGGACAACTGTTCCATCATAAAAACTGATACGGATAAATCAAACACCAAAATCTCGAGCTCATCTTTTGGATGTTTTATTTATAAAGAGTCTTAAATTTAGTAATTTCTGAAAAAAAATTAAGAGTATCTACGAAAGCTTTTCCCATTTTTTGAGAGAAACAGTTAGTGAGAAATGCTTTTGAGTTTGTTGAAGGCCTTTTGCAGCTACTTATGATAGCTCATCAAAAATTTCTTTCTTCAATTTTATATTAAGCTTATCCAAGCACTTCACCGTGTTGTACACTGTGACATACAATAGCCTGAAGAAAAGTCCTATGTTTCTGAGGGCTGAATTAGCCCTTCCGAAATACTTTTCATCTCTCCTTTTACCCTCAATCTATTTTCTTTCTTTATTGTGACAATAAAAGTTCTTTTCTACTTTATTGGTTTTAGATTCATATTATGTTTCAGTTCTAACATTGTTGATTGTTTGTGGCGATTTAAAAACTAGATCTAAGAGGAGATGTATCACTCCAGCCCGAAAGAAAGAAGACTAATTTGGTTACTGAAAGAGTTTCCACTCAAGGTCTGAATTTCAAGAAAAATGCATGGTCTTGTTTAATACATTTTAATACATGTTTTCTTTTCATCTCTAATACCAAGGTTAATGGTCTCACGCTAAATAGAGCTAACTTCTACTGAATGTGTGATGGTAGAGCAGACCTAATAGGGACTTGTTTAACGTTTCCCATATATCTGATACAAAAATATTGTGCTAATTAGATATGCTACAAAGCTGATTCACAGTAACTAATTGAGAGAACTTGCATGGAATGTTTTCTTTTCATGAAGGATGTATTGCAAAAGCAATAATGTATATAGCTGAATAACCAAATTGAGGAAATTATAAGACTTTTTCACAAATAATGATCATTTGGAATTTTGCAAAACTATTTCAAGCTAGAGCAAATCCTCGTTGCTGTATCTCTGTCTTTTCTGTCCATTTCTCTGATTCTGATTCTTCTTTATTTATTTTTTCTTGTTTTTTTATTTGGAAAAATAGGTTTTAGGATTAATACCTTAAAATCTCCTTAGCTAATCTCTCACCATTAACTGTTGTTCCTTTTTCTAAAGTGTAATTTGTCATATTTAATATCTTGAAGAACAATACCTTGAAGAAAAAAGGTGATGTGGATAGGTAGTTTGTCAGACAATGACAACTACGGCTCGACTCCTTGTAACTTTTGACTGACTCTATGAATTTTCACTGTCTATGGTGCACTGCGTTAAATCCTTGAAGAAACTTAATTTATTGATGATGTAACAGAAAAAACGAACACCAGCAAAAAGTCATCAATCAAGGTTTCTTCCCATGCAAAAGCTGCTGCTCACAAACCTTTTGGCTGTCCTAATTTTGTATGCACTATTAGACCATATTCCCTTAAATATGGTTCCTTGGTAAGTCTTAAAACTCATTAATTTCACAGAAACTCTTCAAAAATCTTCAGGCTAAAGGAAGCATGTGCACCATTTTTCTTAGTTAAGTGAAAATATGAAGAATATGAACTTCTTAATGATGTGCGTAAATGGTTATACACCATGTCAGTACGTTCCTAAACATTTTGCATCTGCAAACGGTCTCATCACCAACAAGAAGTGCAGTTTGATAATAAGAGATGAGACGGAAAGGTCGTGGAATTTAAGGATGATAAGTTTTTTTGGAACTGAAGTCTATATTCGAGATGGATGTCGTAAATTCATTGCTGATAATTGCTTAAAGGAGGGAGATCATATTATGTTTGAGGTTGTTACTGATGGAGAGACACCTGTATGGAAATTTCATGTGGTTACCGATGCAGAAACTCCAATGAGGAAGTTTCAGGGTAAGTTTTCTCATCTAACCAGCCTCCTATTTCTTTGATGATCTTTTTCATTGTCATAAGCACTACTATTCTCTGTGGTATTTATAAACAATACGTCTTGGATATAAATATTTTTTCTTTTTGTTTGGTTGTCTAAAGTGTGTAATACATATACATTTTTCACCTAATAGAAACAAGAAACTATGGTGTAAACTACTCTCTGTTTGTTTTTCATATCACTTGCTTCGATCAACATGTTAAAGAAATGGACATTAGGCCTAACTCAACCCCAAAGCTAGCTCATGAGGGGATGATTGCTTAAGACCATATAAGAAGGCCTAGAACCCATCCCACAAACAATGTGGGACTCCAACACAACATATTATTCATTTTTATCCTTTGATACTCATAATGATCATTGAATTCCAACCTTCCATCCTCTTCATACTAAATCTTTTTTAAACTCCAACATATACAGTTCGTCACTGAGTAGTCATCTTCTGCGTGTGCTTCATCTACATTTTTCTTACCACCAGTCTCGTGGGGGTTAGTTAACTGACTTTGGTTGATATTAACCCATACATCCACGGGCCTCTCATATGCTAAATCAACCTCGACTTTGATCTTAGCAGCAGTAGGTCTGTTTTTCTTGAGAGTGGCCAGGTCAGGTGCTATAGCTTTGACGGTAGGAGAAAGTATCCTGACCTTTTAACCTAATTAATGCTTCTTCGAAACTGATTTACACAAATAATGTGACTTTTCTGGAACATGTTAAACTGGCATAAACGCAAAATACCAGAATGTTTTATGCATTGTTTTATTGAAAAATTCTATTGGTCAATTGAAGTGGACTGACGGTGTTATAGTTTTGGATTCTTAACTTTGGGGGTAAGAGTTTTGGAGTGTGAAAGAAACACATGGATATATTCACCTGAAAAGTGAATCCAGATAAAACTGTTAAAACTATTAAGTAAAAGGGCCTATGTATATGTTGTGTATACTATGTATATTTGTCCCTGGCCTTTAATAGGTCTGGCCCAAATAAAGAAGGCCAGCCCATTAAAGGCCAGCCCATATGATATCGATCAGTACTACTTAGGCGATCTGTCCATTCGGTTGGATGAACATTCGAGACTCACTTACTTTTCTTATCTTCCCGAGAAGCTTTCGTCTTCCCGAGTACTTAACCTCATCATCTTTTCTCTTCCATTAATGGAGATAATGAATATGTTCTGACCCTCAGTTCCGGTAGCCTTCTCATCGTCTGTAAAGAAGTGTCCTCTCTGAAAAACTAAGAGAACACAGTCTTGAGAAACAACAAAAGGAACTTACCGACGTCACCTTCTCGCACTAGTGATTGCGTTAATTGGCGGTGTCGGATTCCAACATGGTATCAAAGCCGACTATCCTGTCGACTGTGCATGCGACCAGATCTGAGTAAATCATCAAGACTTATGTGTGTCTCGATCTGAGGTATCTTGTACTTTGAAATCTTGTTCAGATCTTGTTTGTGTTGACTGTTTCTTGTTTACTGGTTTACCGACTGTGCATGTCCACTGTTCCTCTCCTATATTGTAACACTCTTTTGATAAAACTGTTGAAAGGCGTGTTCTCTTTATGTGATGGTAACAGATCCACCTATTGAGAGTAGTTCCTCCGAAGATGGAGTAACTGTACCTGTACCTATTCCTAGGGGGTTGGTGGCTAGTACCTCTAACTCCACTACTCTTGACCACAACCATCCTCTGTTCTTACAAGCCTCTGATGTTAGTGGTGCCTCCTTAATATCCTTTGATTACTTGGCTCAAAATTATCTGATCTGGAGCAAGTCAATAAGGATTGCTCTTCTTGGAAGAAATAAACTAGGGTTTGTGAATGGAAACTGTACTAAAAATCAGTATGGGATGGAATGGTGGGAACAGTGGGACAGAGTCAATGCTGTTGTTCAGGCTTGGCTAATGAATGCTGTTTCTAGTAGCTTATTGTGTGGAGTACTATATGCAGAAACAGCATATGAGATATGGGAAGACTTAAAAGAAAGATTCGATAAAATCGATGAGTCTAGGACCTATGACTTGCATAGGGAAATTGCTACACTTTCACAAGGGAACTCTAGTGTGGCAGAATACTACACTAGACTTAAAAATCTCTGGGTAGAATATCAAGCCATTGTGCCACCACCTAATTGTGGGTGCCCTACCTCTAGGGACTTTACTAGCTACCTCAGGAGTAAAGCGTATCAACTTCTTATGGGCTTAAATGAAAGTTACATGCAGCTAGGAGCCAATTCTCCTCATGTCACCTCTTCCAATCGATAAAGCCTACTCTATGATAGTGAGTGATGAAAATCAAAAGGGGATATCTGCCAAGACTTCAGGAATTCTTGGAGCTGGTCCTACTACTACTGCTATGTACTCTAAGACTGGAAATCAGAGGTCAAAGAGGAACAACCTTGTTTGTGAAGAATGTAAGATGAGAGGCCACACAAAGGAATCCTGCTATAGATTAGTTGGATATCCTCCTGGTTTCAAGTCCAAAAGGAAAAAATATGCTGCTCATAATGCTCACAATAGAGGATCTGAATCCTCCTCTGAAGCATCTAAAACTAGCTGGGTGCTCGAATATATCTAGCAAGCCTAGCTTGGAACAAAGATGTTGATGTTGTACTCTTGTTAACCCTTTTGTAAGAATATCTGCCGGCTCACCAAAGTTCTCCAAAACACAGTATGAGCAGATTGTACAACTGCTGAACAACAATCATACACAGACAGGTGCATTTGAACTCGAGGTAGTCAAGTGCGCAAATATGGCAGGTATTTCTGAACCCAGAGCTCTGCATGTTTTCAACACTAACAAAAATTGGATAATAGATACAGGTGCTACAAACCATATGG
The DNA here is from genome assembly GCA_029844215.1 of Przewalskia tangutica. Lineage (NCBI taxonomy): Eukaryota > Viridiplantae > Streptophyta > Magnoliopsida > Solanales > Solanaceae > Przewalskia > Przewalskia tangutica. Next base: position 6,904,431 of record CM056718.1, on the reverse strand, counting down.
TATCTGACCTAAATATGTTAGACAAAATCACTGGTAATGATGAGTCTACCATGTCAAAGAAGGTATTCTTACCCAATGGTCGATCTGCTCGTATTTACACTGGTATCGATGCAACCCCAAACGAGTACATTGGAAAATGTTTTCTTTTACCTCAATTCAAGTATAATCTACTATCTGGATCTCAACTAACAAAAGAGTGAAATGCGGCCATCTTACACTCGACTTACATTTATTTGGGATCTCTACGGTGGGAAGGTGAAGGAGATTGGTAGACTCGAGGATGGGCTATATGTGCTAACTAATATTACACAGGACTCGATAAAGATATCCTAAATGTGCAAGCTACTAAGCCAAAGATAATCATGACAAAAGAAGATATTACTACGTGCACGTAAAGGTGGGCCACACCTCCAAAGAAGGTACTCAAACCGATCAATGCTAGTAATGACAAAGTTCTTTGAGGTAACAAAAACTGTAATGTGTGCCACTTGTGCAAAGCAGAATAGATTACCCTTCTCTAATAGCACTACTTATAGTAATAATGCATTTGATATTATCCACGTGGACTATGGGGTCCTTATAAGATCAAACATCTGATGGAAAGAAATTTTCCTCACCATTGTAGATGACTACCAGGATGACTGGATATACCTACTCGGACTCAAATCAAGTTTGTGTTGTTATTAAAGACTTTCTTAAATACATTTCTACTCGGTTTAACCAAATTGTCAAAATCATTAGATCGATAATGGAACAGAATTTGTCAATGATACTTGTCAAAGTCTGTTTCAGAACTTAGGGATCATTCACCAAAGAAGTTGTGTTTATACCATGTGAGAATGGTGTTGCAGAAAGAAAACATGCATATACTAGAAATAACCGAGTGATAAGGATGCAGCCAATATTCCTTTAAAGTTTTGGGGCTCATGTGTGCAGTGCATCTGCTACTTAATCAATAGACTACCTTCCATACGCTCATACTACACCCTATGAGGGCTCTATCACAAAAACCTTCCCTAAGTCATCTAAGAACTATTGGGTGTCTATGTTTTGCTAATGACTTAGCATTCTTGATAAGTTCTGATCTAAAGTCAAAAGGTGTGCTCTTATGGGTTATTCGATACGGAAGGGGTATATCTTGTATGATCCGGAATCCATGTCACTTGTAGTTAGTAGAGATGTTACGCTTTAGAAAGCAGAATATCCTTTTAGAAAATTTATCGAGAATCCTGTCTTCGAACTTGGTTGATAACATGAATACCAAAATATATCCCAAGAAAACCTTGGAAGAACAGCGACATTTGAGAAAGGAGGTGTGTTGATATTACTAATATTGAATCTGTTGAGGATATCATTTCTTCTCATAATAATTCGATGAGGAGAACACCGATACTACTCGAAAATTGCGATCACTCAACAAGAAAGTCCAGTGACACAAACAACCTCCTATATGGCTCAAAGACTTTGTCACCACTGATGCCAACAATGTAACCTATCCTATTAGCAAATATATTTCCTATGATAGCCTAAAACACTGCGTATCAAGCTTTCTTAACATCCGTGTCGAACTGGTTGAACGAAAGGTTACTTGGAAGCCTCAAAGATCCTAGATGGGTAGATGCTATGAAAGCTGAAATAGATGCCTTGCAAGAAAACCATACTTGGGAAATTGTTACATTACCAAAAGGAAAAAACCTATAAATGTAAGTGGATCTACAGATAAAATATAAAGACCGGAGAAATAGAAAATGAAAGCTAGACTTGTTGCCAAAGGCTATAGTCAACAAGAAGGCATTGATTACCAAGAAACTTTTTCTCCTGTTGTTAAAATGGTTACTATAAGAACTATTCTTTCTATTGCTGCTTCCAGAAGATGGTATATCCATCAAATGGATGTGTATAATGCTTTTCTTCAAGGGGATCTTCTTGATGAAATTTACATGTCTTTGCCCCAAGGCTTCAGTAGTCAGGGAGGCAGTAACCTTGCTTGTAAACTTACTAAATCTCTGTATGGGCTCAAACAAGCTCCAAGACAGTGGAATTTTAAACTTACTGAGGCTCTAGTTCAGATGAATTTTAAACAATCTGAATTTGATCATTCACTATTTCTTAAACAAGGTAAGCAGGATATAATTATCATTCTTATCTATGTGGATGACATGTTAATTACAGGGAACAATATAAGTCTCATAAAGGAAACCAAGCAGTCTCTTCATAATATTTTTAAAATGAAGGATCTGGGGGAACTAAGGTACTTTCTAGGAATAGAATTTGCTAGATCCACCAAAGGAATTGTTATGAATCAAAGGAAGTATGCCTTAGAACTTATTTCTGAACTTGGCCTAGCTGCTGCCAAACCTTGTAATACACCCACTGATGCTAATGTGAAACTCACCACAAAAGAGTATGATGAGTATGTAGAGAAGCAGAGTTCTAATACAGGAAACCGATCCATTCTTGATGATCCATTACAAGATATCGATTCTTATCAAAGGATAATTGGTAAGTTGCTATATCTTACTCTTACTAGACCAGATATTGCTTATAGTGTGCAAACACTTAGCCAATTCCTACAAAATCCAAAGAAATCACACTATGATGCTGCACTCAGAATTGTAAAATATGTGAAAGGTAAACCAGGTCAAGGACTGCTATTATCTAGTAACAAACAAGAGACTTTAACTAGTTTTTGTGATGCAGATTGGGCTTCATGTCCACATCTGAAAAGTCTATCACAGGTTATTTAATCAAGTTTGGAACCACTCTTATTTCTGGAAATCAAAAAAGCGAGCCTGATTTCGCGACTCTGCGAAGCGAGAATATAGAAGTCTTGCAATCTGCTGCTTTGAAATTACATGGCTTCGGGTCTTGAAAGACATTGGTATAATCATCGTGCAACGATCATCGTGTACATCGACGATGAAGTCGGCTATACAAATGGCGGCCAATCACGTGTTCCATGAAAGGACTAAGCACATCGAAATTGATCTTCACTTTATTAGAGAAGATTCGACAAGGATGATTCAAACAGTATATTCAAACCGCAGCAAATGCAGATATTCTTACAAAAGGGTTAACAAGAGTACAACATCAACATCTTTGTTCCAAGCTAGGCTTGCTAGATATATTCGAGCACCCAGCTTGAGGGAGGCTGTTAAAACTATTAAGTAAAAGGGCCTATGTATATGTTGTGTATACTATGTATATTTGTCCCTGGCCTTTAATAGGTGCAGCCCCGAATAAAGAAGGCGACCCATTAAAGGCCAACCCATATGATATCGATCAAGTACTACTTAGGCGATCTGTCCATTCGGTTAGATGAACATTCGAGACTCCCTTACTTTTCTTATCTTCCCAAGGAAGCTTTCTCGTCTTCCTGAGTACTTCTTCTCTGTCATCTTTTCTCTTCCATTAATGGAGATAATGAATATGTTCTGACCCTCAGTTCCGGTAGCCTTCTCATCGTCTGTAAAGAAGTGTCCTCTCTGAAAAACTAAGAGAACACCGTCTTGAGAAACAACAAAAGGAACTTACCGACGTCACCTTCTCGCACTAGTGATTGCGTTAATTGGCGGTGTCGGATTCCAACAAAAACGCTTTTCTCTAGGGCGTTCCAGTCTGAATTGTTGCTCTTTTTCGCTTTTCAAGAGTAAACGCTTCTAGTTATGTTTATAACCTTTGTCTTTTCTTTTCATTTCTGATTGTAATGTTTCTTCTTTCTTATTTTCTTGGTTACTTTAAAGCAATCGCGGGTCGTAGGATTAGGAGCTCGGACGTGACTGCTCCGAAATTACAAGTAGCTGCTTCAACATCTTCTGATGCCAACCCTCATTTTATATCTACTATTAGATCTTACGCCATCAGATATCCTTTTTTGGTAAGTGATTTAAATAAATTTCAGTTTAAATATTAACTACTAGTTTCCTTTTCCGTGATAACGTGGCGTTGATCTCTGTATTGGGATAAAATCTGAGCAGTATCTTCCAATAGCTTTTGCAAAATCAACTGGCTTGATGAATGGACGTCGTGAGATGATTCTCATCGATGAAAAACATAGATCATGGTCAATGTGGCTAGGGCCAATGGGAAATAACTTCGGAATTAGAAGGGGATGGACAAGTTTCATAAAAGCAAATGGTTTCCGAGAAGGAGATATTTATAAGTTTGAACTCATCCACAACGGCCAGATACCTATAGCGTATGTCCAGTGTGAGTATTTCTTTGTTTCCCTTGTTTCTTGACCATCCTGTGTTAGTGTATGTTGTTTTTCTTCTTTGTCCCTTAGGGTATTATTATAAGGGAGACGTTGGAACCAAAAGCAAATTTCCACTGGGAATTTTGAAAATGTTGCGCGAAAATTTATCCTTGGTTAAATGCTTGATCAAAATTTACCTGTCATGTGAGCTGACCCTAACTTGTGAGAGAGTGATTAAAGGAATACAACGACATTCTCTGTTTGATTTTTTGTTCGTAATATTTAGATATTGGATTATATATCAAATTTCCTAGAAATTAGTTTATGAACTTTTCCATATTTCCACCTTAGACTTTTCTTTTGTTGGGGTGGGGGTGGGAGGGGGGTTACTCAACCGATGTCCGGTATCTGTATTGTCCGACTTATCCGGACTCACGCCGTGTAAGCCCCATTAAAGGGGAAGGGCTTGAACCCTAGACATCTAGTTAAGGATGGAGGGATCTTATCCACCCTATCACAAACTCTTGGTGGTGGGACGATTATATAATTCTTTATAATTCAGTCTCCAACATTTAGATTCAGAACTGAGGCTATGTTTTGTTTAAAACAATTGTAGGTAAATATTCTGGGAAGGATGCCTAAGCATCACAAGATAATATGAAGCAGTTTGTGATGGGAAGCACTGAAGCAAGTGGATGTAATGTTTTGTTGGATCTACTACAGTTTGCTAATACCCTATCAGCTGTATAATGTGTTCTACTAAAGTTTTAAAAATATCCACTCATCCATGAATAGTAATTAAATTATGGTAGCCTTTTGGATTCTTGCCTGTTATAATCAAACCAGGGAAATGGAAAAGAAATAGAGTTCCTTCTTGTGGTAAGAACTCAACATGAAAGGTTAGACGCATGTCACAAGTTTGAACCACACCGTAAACAAAAAAATTGTATTTAAATAGAGGAGCTTAGAGACAAGCTTATTATCCATCGTGTTTTGAACCGTATGATAGAATTCTTATTATTTCCCATGAACCACACGTTTACCTAGAAAGCATAGATTCTATTAGTGGATAGTGGATACATGGAATGCAAATTAGCCAAACTCCAAATTTAGAAATTACTACATATTATTATTTGTAATTATATACATTTATTTTATTAGTTATAAAAATATTTAACTTAAATTTTCTATTTTACTCTTAATAAAATGATTCATAACTACACAAATATATATGACTTATTTTAAGCACAAGTTTCAAGTTTTTTCTTATACTCTGTATTCAGTCGAACACTTGACATAAATTACTTAGAACAAATGGAATATTATTTTTTCAAGAATGAATTATGCAAATATGAGCTTCCCCACTTGCCATGGTTGTTATTCCCAGTTGAAAATAATGCATAGATGATCAACAACAACAACATATCCATCATACCCAGTGAAATCCCATAATATAGAGTATGGAGAAGGTAGAATGTACACATACCTCACATCCACCTTGATAGGTAGATCGACTGTTTCCGGATATAGATGATCATGATCCGTATTTATGCATAGATGATCATAATCTGTATTTATGATGACACATTTAATTATGAGAAACTATGTAAAATCACTTTATTTATTAGTTTTGTATAAATAAAATCACTCAATTTGTGTTTTGTTACACCCCGTAAGTTCAGTACATGTATAAGAGAAGGTATGTAAGGAATCAAGACTTGAAAATTAGTACGAAAGAAAGAATTGTTTTTCCGGCGGAAAATCTTCCGAACGTCGGAAAGGAAAAATGTTCGTTGTTGAGAATTTGATTCTCAAAATGCGTTATTTGAAGAGTATGGAACTCTTAACCTTATGGAAATTTATTTTTACGGATTTGGTCATGTGGGGCCCACCCGAGGAATTTTACGTTTTGTGGGGCCCACGAGGGTTACATAATTTTATGGACGAATGAGAGGGCGACACGTGGCACCCCCACACTTGGTCTTGGTCGAAATTAGTAAGGGTAAAATGGTCATTGATCATCATGGAAGATAAGTCTTCAAGCTTGAGTTTGTTGACCAAGGTCAACTTGTCCACTTGGCTATTTAATTAATGATCCTCATCCTAGCCACACATTTGAGATAATCTAAGCCTTCCTTTGTGTTATAAATGCTACACTAGTGCAAGACTAAGTCTCCAACACTTAGAAAAAATATCACAACACTCTTGTTCTTCAAGTTGCTCTCGGCTTTAGAGTTTTTCCAACAAGAAAATTTTGTAGTTTTGATCCTTTGTTCACAAGACTTAAACCCAATGTCCCCTAGGGTATTGTAAGGATATCTCAATAGAAAGATTTCGGAAAACGCAGCGTTTCGTATTAGTCGCAAGGCGGAAACTTAAGGAGTTCTTCAACTTTGAAGTTGGAACTTGAAGATGGGTTGTTCATAGGCTTCTAAGGAGTGCTTGGAGCGGATTAGAACATAAGGAAATGAGCTAAGAATTGCTAAGGCGCGACTTTGAATCTTGGAATTTTTAAGGGTTTATAAAGGTATAAATTTTGTCGTTTTAGTAGTTGAGACTTACTTATTGTTGTAGCTATGGATATTAGCAAGCATGAGTTATATAGTATGAAGTTTGATAAGTATTTTGGCTATTGGAACCCTAATCCAAAAACTAGCATGTTTAGCCTTAAGATTACAATTCAAGTTGATTATTAGTTTAAGTCGTCGCATGTTGTATAAATAAGGAAATTGTAGTTGTGGAAGTTGTTTATGGCTATATAACATGTTAGACCTTAGAACTTGGAATTGGAAAAGAATTGGAAAAGACTTAGTGTGGTTGTATAAGTTGGCCGAGAATGGCTTTAAATATGGAACTACTTGGTATGAATTGTGGGGCGGAATTTTACACGTATTGTAAGGCGTGTAATCCCCTTTGGTTGGTTGTTGTTTTGAGCCTTAAATGTGGCATGTTTGGTTATTGTATTCGGCCTTGAAAAGGTGGCAAAGTGAGTAGAAACAAAGGAAGTCTTTTAGATTTTCCGTAGAATTAGAGGCAGTATACTTAGTATTATTCTACGTTAGAGACTAGAAGTTGATAGTCTTGTTGTGACCATTATAGGTTGACACTTACTGCATGCGTATTCGGCAGCTTGTGGATTTTAGTAGAAAGGTATGTGAACTATCTCTCTTCTAGCATGATTCCTTAAGATAAAGAAAGTATGTCCTACTCCTAAATGATCCATTCCTTGGTTGTATTTGGATTGCCTAAAATAGAATTTGTTCTATGTACTTGTAATTGTACTTTGATGTTTAAATTGTAAGTTGTATAATCCATTTCCTTAGTGAAGTTGGATTCTTAAAAGTGAAAGTATTTTACTTAAAGTACATAGAGTCTTGAAAAGGAAGTGGTTTCCAAATCTTTTGGCTAGTGCCTTAGTTCCAAAACCTAAAGTCATTATAATGACCCTTAGAAGTCAAAGGAGTGATTTACTTAATTGTTTTAAGAGAGGAGAAATGACATGATTTAAGAGAAGAAACTTGTTTTCTAAATATTAAGAGACTTGAAGTATTTTGGAAAGTTAAGAACTTGATTTGTAAGTATGTGATACTTGCTTTTAAGTATAAGTCTCTTGGTTATAAAAAGGAATGAATATGTCTAAAACCATAAAGGGTTATAACGGCTTTATGGGAAGTTGGTTATAACGGCTTTATGGAAGGTTTAGAAAGTTGTCTATTTTGATTATTAGGCATAAGTTGCCTAGATTGTGAAAATTTGAAGTTACTTGATTTCAAGCTTTGAAAAGAGTTTTCTAAAAGTATAGTAACTTACTTTGAAAAATAGACACACCTTGATACTACGGGTGTTAGTATCTTGGGGTTTTACATAAAAATGAGTCTTTTGAAAAGAATGTACGTACGTAGTACTTTGGCTTGTTTAATTGAGAATTATTCTATGTGTGCCTCGATAAGTACTTTGGCTTGTTTAATTGAGAATTATTCTATATGTGCCTTGATAAGTACTTTGGCTTGTTTAATTGAGAATTGCGATGTGTCTTTGGTGATAGCATTTGAGTACAAGTATTATGTTTTATTACGTTGCGCGACTCTCGGTTGGAGGGTGGTTTGTCTTGTTGTAAGTTTACTTGGGCGTCTGGCGGTGATGTGGGATTCCGGGTATGCTTCATTATTTGTGTTACCTATGGTCATGCTTATACGATGTGGGATTAGGGGCATGCGACCACGAGGATACTCGCGGGCGCTTATACGATGTGGGATTAGGGCATGTGACCGGGGCGAGTTAGATTCGGTTGTTTGTATTACCCGTGGTCATGCTTATACGATGTGGGATTAGGCGTGCGACCACGAGGATACTCGTAGACATGCTTATACGATGTGGGATTCCGGCGTGTGACCGGGAGGCGGGTTAGATTCGGTTGTTTGTATTACCCGTGGTCATGCTTATACGATGTGGGATTAGGGCATGCGACCACGAGGATATTGTTATATCATGGATCGAAGCGGTGAGAAAGATTCCGGGCATGATTGATATTATGGGCGTGAGACCCATAGTTATATTTGAGTAGTGACTTTGAGGCACGCGTCCACGACTTGATATGGCCTTATGTATTGTATCTTGTAGGTTGGGTATCATACATGTCTCTGTTTTGTTTAGATTGTTATGATTTCATTGCAGTACTTCATTTCACATACTTGGTACATTAACCCGTCTTGACCTCGCCCGAAGTGCGTTCATCTGCATGAGTTTAGGTACGTGATTTGGTGATCGGCAGTGTAGGACCGCTCGAGTTTTGGATAGCTCCTGCATTGAGAGTTTATCATTTTGGTATAGTTCCTTGATCTGAGGCTTTTATGCGATTATGGATGCGGCGGGGCCTTGTCGATCATATTTCGATATAACTCTTGAAGTGCAGTATTCATATGTGGGATTGGACTCGTATGCGATGTAGTATCTTTTATTATGTATATTATATGGCGGCCTTCGGCTTTGCCACTTGCGTATGTTGGTTTTGAAAAAAAATTAGGTGTTATTTGATTTCCTAAGTTTACTTATTTGTTAAGTTAGAAGGGTGCGGTAGGGCACGATCCACGAGCTTGAGGTTCGGGGTGTGTGAGTGGTATCGAAGCGATCGGTCCTCGGAATGTCTGAGGCCGTGTCTAGTAGAGTCTTGATTATCGGTGTGTTGCGCGCCACGCCCATAAACAGTGAGGCTACAGGACATTTAGGAGTTAGTTTCTATTCTTCTCACTCTAGATCGTGCCACAGAGGCTGTGTTAGTAAGATAATTCCTCTCGACGTGATTTTGTGTTCTGGTATGCCTCAGGAGAGGCAACAACCACCCGAGAAGGGCAAAGGAGTAGCGAGGCTACTAGTCGGACTCGAGAGAGTTGATAGGCGTATGCCTGGGTATCTCGGATGTTGTCTGCATGATCGGCGAGTTAACCTGCGCGAGTTTTGAGACCCGGCACGAGCCTCGGTTTCTCGATTGAGGAAGACTATAGAATGCGAGGAAGCGGTTATGTTATTGACCAAGATAAGCGGTGCTCTGATTTCATCGCGAGGGTTATTCGGCGATGCAGGCAGTGTCTAGAGAGTAGAGGCAGCGGAGATCGGCGTAAGAGGCTAGGCCGGTTGGTTATCCGGTGAGTTTTGGACGAGCGGCCTCGGCGTGAGTGAGATATTTGTCCCTACCCGGTACATACCCCGCGGCTCATAGGTGGGAGATTTGACTCCTGAGTATTTAGGAGCCGGTCCAAGCTCCAGGGGTCGAGGTTCTCAGAGGAGCAGAGGATTTTCTCAGTCGAGGCCACATATTCCTCAGTGTTTCCATTGTAGTAAACATCATTTGGGGAAATTCCGTCATGGCACAGGTGGTTGTTATTATTGTGACCGTCCGGTCCACAAGAAGTGGGAATGTCCTGTTAGAAAGAGCACCGGTAAGGTGGCTCAGCCTATGAGGCCGATGGTCGGTTACCTTTCCTCCACAATGTCGTCCCCGAGTAGGGTGTTGGATGTCGGCCCGGTAGTGGTAGAGGTCAGGGTGGAGTTTATAGTTCTGGCGGTCCTTCGAACCGCAGAGATGACGTGACTACGGGACAGGATCAGGAGGCGACATCGCATGGGGTTACAGGTATATGTCGATTCTTTTGAATCATACGTGCATTGTTAGATTCAGATTTTGCCCTAGCGTATATGTTTTCCCTGTGTTGCTAGCAGTTGTAAGAGATAGTACCCTCAGAGGTAGGAATACTTTGATTAGTAAGAGTGAGAAGTTAAGAATGTTGACAAGAATGGTAAGTGAACTAAGACTATAGTTGTGTAGAGTTCACAAGTTGTAATTGCCCCATAACAGTGTAAGACCAATAAGGAAGAATGTACGGTAGAAATACTTCGACCTATTTGACAAACCTCTAGTGAATAGGGGGATAGGGTGAGAAGTACCTTGAGATAAGAGAAAGAGTTATTTCAGACTAGGAATGAGAAGTTAAGTGTGACGATGGGTCGGGTTATGGACTCATTTCGGGTCAACCGGCAGTATGGAATGGGGTGATGTCAGTTAGAAATGGTCCCGTTACGTGATAGAGTTACGAGGGTGCAAGGCCCAAGTCTAGTTGATTTTGTACGGGTACTAAGTAAGTTTGGAGGTACGAGAAAGTATGACAAGTAAGGAAATAAAGGAACCTCTAAGGATCCCGTGTTTTAGAAGACGGTAACCTTCGAGTTTTGTGAGAAGGGGTCGCGGATGGAAGGTCCATTGTTATGTTTACGTATGTTGTGGTGGCCATGTGTGGCATCGTTGGTCTTGTGCAGTATTGATTGATAGGCTTGGTAGAGAGTTTATGCCGGAGTTTATATAGATTAAAAAACCGACTAAGAACATTTGGGGATGAATGTTTCTAAGGGGAGAAGAATGTTACACCCCGTAAGTTCAGGACATGTATAAGAGAGGGTATGTAAGGAATCAAGACTTGGAAATTAGTACGAAAGGAAGAATTGTTTTTCCGGCGGAAAATCTTTCGAACGTCGGAAAGGAAAAATATTCGTTGTTGAGAATTGGATTCTCAAAATGCGTTATTTGAAGAGTATGGAACTCTTAACCTTATGGAAATTTATTTTTACGGATTTGGTCATGTGGGGCCCACCCGAGGAATTTTACGTTTTGTGGGGCCCACCCGAGGAATTTTACGTTTTGTGGGGCCCACGAGGTTTACAGAATTTTATGGACGAATGAGAGGGCGACACGTGGCACCCCCACATTTGGTCTTGGTCGAAATTAGTAAGGGTAAAATGGTCATTGACCATCATGGAAGATAAGTCTTCAAGCTTGAGTTTGTTGACCAAGGTCAACTTGTCCACTTGGCTATTTAATTAATGATCCTCATCCTAGCCACACATTTGTGATAATCTAAGCCTTCGCTGTGTTATAAATGCTACACTAGTGCAAGACTAAGTCTCCAACACTTAGAAAAATATCACAACACTCTTGTTCTTGAGTTGCTCTCGGCTTTAGAGTTTTCCAACAAGAAAATTTTGTAGTTTTGATCCTTTGTTCACAAGACTTAAACCCAATGTCCCTAGGGTATTGTAAGGATATCTCGATAGAAAGATTTGGAAAAAGCAGCGTTTCGTATTAGTCATGGCGGAAACTTAGGAGTTCTTGACTTTGAAGTTGGAACTTGAAGATGGGTTCTTCATAGGCTTCTAAGGAGTGTTTGGAGCGGATTAGAACATAAGGAAAGGAGCTAAGAATTGCTAAGGCGCGACTTTGAATCTTGGAATTTTTAAGGGCTTATAAAGGTATAAATTTTGTCGTTTTAGTAGTTGAGACTTACTTATTGTTGTAGCTATGGATATTAGCAAGCATGAGTTATATAGTATGAAGTTTGATAAGTATTTTGGCTATTGGAACCCTAATCCGAAAACTAGCATGTTTAGCCTTAAGATTACAATTCAAGTTGATTATTAGTTTAAGTCGTCGCATGTTGTATAAATAAGGAAATTGTAGTTGTGGAAGTTGTTTATGGCTATATAACATGTTAGACCTTAGAACTTGGAATTGGAAAAGAATTGGAAAAGACTTAGTGTGGTTGTATAAGTTGGCCGAGAATGGCTTTAAATATGGAACTACTTGGTATGAATTGTGGGGCGGAATTTTACATGTATTGTAAGGCGTGTAATCCCCTTTGGTTGGTTGTTGTTTTGAGCCTTAAATGTGGCATGTTTGGTTATTGTATTCGGCCTTGAAAAAGGTGGCAAAGTGAGTAGAAACAAAGGAAGTCTTTGCCGATTTTCCGTAGAATTAGAGGCCGTATACTTAGTATTATTCTACGTTAGAGACTAGAAGTTGATAGTCTTGTTGTGACCATTATAGGTTGACACTTACGTCTGGCGTATTCGGCTTAGCTTGTGGATTTTAGCGAAAAGGTATGTGAACTATCTCTCTTCTAGCATGATTCCTTAAGATAAAGAAAGTATGTCCTACTCCTTAAATGATCCATTCCTTGGTTGTATTTGGATTGCCTAAAATAGAATTTGTTCTATGTACTTCCTTGATTGTACTTTGATGTTTAAATTGTAAGTTGTATAATCCATTGCCTTAGTGAAGTTGGATTCTTAAAAGTGAAAGTATTTTACTTAAAGTACATAGAGTCTTGAAAAGGAAGTGGTTTCCAAATCTTTTGGCTAGTTCCTTAGTTCCAAAACCTAAGGGTCGTTATAATGACTTTAGGGGAGTCAAAGGAGTGATTTACTTAATTGTTTTAAGAGAGGAGAAATGACATGATTTAAGAGAAGAAACTTGTTTTCTAAATATTAAGAGACTTGAAGTATTTTGGAAAGTTAAGAACTTGATTTGTAAGTATGTGATACTTGGTTTTAAGTATAAGTCTCTTGGTTATAAAAAGGAATGAATATGTCTAAAACCATAAAGGGTTATAACGGCTTTATGGGAAGTTGGTTATAACGACTTTATGGAAGGTTTAGAAAGTTGTCTATTTTGATTATTAGGCATAAGTTGCCTAGATTGTGAAAATTTGAAGTTACTTGATTTCAAGCTTTGAAAAGAGTTTTCTAAAAGTATAGTAACTTACTTTGAAAAATAGACACACCTTGATACTACGGGTGTTAGTATCTTGGGTTTTACATAAAAATGAGTCTTTTGAAAAGAATGTACGTACGTAGTACTTTGGCTTGTTTAATTGAGAATTATTCTATGTGTGCCTCGATAAGTATTTTGGCTTGTTTAATTGAGAATTATTCTATATGTGCCTTGATAAGTACTTTGGCTTGTTTAATTGAGAATTGCCAATGTGTGCTGGTGATAGCATTTGAGTACAAGTATTATGTTTTATTACGTTGCCGCGACTACCGGTTGGAGGGTTTGTCTTGTTGTAAGTTTACTTGACGCGTCTGCAGTTGATGTGGGATTCCACGGGGATGCTTCCATTATTTGTGTTACCATATGGTCATGCTTATACGATGTGGGATTCCGGGGCATGCGACCACGAGGGATACTCCTTGGACATGCTTATACGATGTGGGATTAGGGCATGTGACCGCGAGCGAGTTAGATTCGGTTGTTTGTATTACCCCATGGTCATGCTTATACGATGTGGGATTCCGGCATGCGACCACGAGGATACTCTTGGACATGCTTATACGATGTGGGATTAAGGCGTGTGACCGGGAGCGTTAGATTCCGGATTTGTTTGTATTACCCCACGGTCATGCTTATACGACGATGTGGGATTAGGGCATGCGACCACGAGGATATTGTTATATCATGGATCGCGGCGGTGAGAAAGGATTCCACGCATGATTGATATTATGGGCGTGAGACCCATAGTTTTATTTGAGTAGTGACTTTGAGGACACGCGTCCACGACTTGATATGACCGCTATGTATTGTAATCGTAGGTTGGGTATCATACATGTCTCTGCTTTGTTTAGATCGTTATGATTTCATTGCAGCATTTCATCGCTTCACATATTGGTACATTCTTCGATCGACCTCCTTCGGCTGCGTTCACGCCGTGAGTTTAGGTCTGCAGCTTGGTGATCTAGTGTAGGCCCTACTCGAGTTTTTGGATAGCTCCTCCTGCTCGTGAGTTTATCATTTTGGTATAGTTCCTTCAAGCATGTGCTTTTGTACGATTATGGGTACGGCGGGGCCTTGTCGTCGCCATATTTCATAGATAACTCTTAGAGGTCCGTATTCATATGTGGGATTGGACTCATGCAGTGTAGTATCTTTTATTATGTATATTATATGGCCTTGTCGGCTTTGCCTCAGACGTATGTTGGTTTTGAAAAAATGAGGTGTTATTTGATTTCCGCGATTTACTTAGTTGTTAAGGTAGAAGGTGCCTGTAGGGCACCACGCCCGGTTCGGTGTGACAGAGTGGTATCGAGCGATTAGTCCTCGGAATGTCTATGCACCGTGTGTCTAGTAGAGTCTTGATTATCGGTGTGTTGCGCGCCACACCCATAAACAGGAGGCTACAGGACATTTAAGAGTTGGTTTCTATTCTTCTCACTCTAAGATCGTGCCCTAGAGCTGTGTTAGTAAGATGATTCCTCTCTGACGTGATTTTGTGTTACAGCTATGCCTCCGAGGAGGGCAACAACCACCCAGAAGGGCAAAGGAGTAGCAGGAGCTACTAGTCAGACTCAGAGAGTTGATAGGGCGTATGCCCAGGGTATACCGGATGTTGTGCCGCAGTCGGCGAGTTCTTCTGCGCCAGGTTTTGAGACCCCAGCACCAGAGCCTCCAGTTTCGATTAGGGAAGACTATAGGTCGCGAGGAAGCGGTTATGTTATTGACCAAGATAAGCGGTGCTACAGTTTCATCGCAGGGTTATTCGCCAAGACAGCATGTGTGTACAGAGAGTAGAGGCCAACGCGGAGATCGGCAGAAGAGGCTAGGACCGGTTGGTTATCCGGTGAGTTTTTGGACGAGCGACCTTCAAGAATGAGTGAGATATTCGTCCCACCTACCCAAGACATACCCCGCAGCTCATAGGTGGGAGATTTGACTCACAAGGTATTTAGGAGCGGTCCAAGCTCCAGTGGTCGAGGTTCTCGAGGAGCAGAGGATTTTCTCACGAGGCCACATATTCCTCGTGTTTCCATTGTAGTAAGCGTCATTTGGGAAATCTTGTCGCGACAGTGTTTGTTATTATTGTGACCGTCCGCCACAAGTGGGAATGTCTGTTAGAAAGAGCACCAGAAGGTGGATCACCTCTGTGGCGATGGTTGGTTACCTTTCCTCCACATGTCGTCCCCGAGGCGGTGTTCGATGTCACCACCGTGGTAGAGGTCAGGGTGGAGTTTATAGTTCTGGCGGTCCTTCGAACCGCAGAGATGACGTGACTACGGGACAGGATCAGGAGGCGACATCGCATGGGGTTACAGGTATATGTCGATTCTTTTGAATCATACGTGCATTGTTAGATTCAGATTTTGCCCTAGCGTATATGTTTTCCCTGTGTTGCTAGCAGTTGTAAGAGATAGTACCCCCAGAGGTAGGAATACTTTGATTAGTAAGAGTGAGAAGTTAAGAATGTTGACAAGAATGGTAAGTGAACTGAGACTATAGTTGTGTAGAGTTCACAAGTTGTAATTGCCCCATAACAGTGTAAGACCAATAGGGAAGAATGTACGGTAGAAATACTTCGACCTATGTGACAAACCTCTAGTGAATAGGGGGATAGGGTGAGAAGTACCTTGAGATAAGAGAAAGAGTTATTTCAGACTAGGAATGAGAAGTTAAGTGTGACGATGGGTCGGGTTATGGACTCATTTCGGGTCAACCGGTAGTATGGAATGGGGTGATGTCAGTTAGAAATGGTCTCGTTACGTGATAGGGTCACGAGGGTGCAAGGCCCAAGTCTAGTTGATTTTGTACGGGTACTAAGTAAGTTTGGAGGTACGAGAAAGTATGACAAGTAAGGAAATAAAGGAACCTCTAAGGATCCCGTGTTTTAGAAGACGGTAACCTTCGAGTTTTGTGAGAAGGGGTCGCAGATGGAAGGTCCATTGTTATGTTTACGTATGTTGTGGTGGCCATGTGTGGCATCGTTGGTCTTGTGCAGTATTGATTGATAGGCTTGGTAGAGAGTTTATGCCGGAGTTTATATAGATTAAAAAACCGACTAAGAACATTCGGGGACGAATGTTTCTAAGGGGAGAAGAATGTTACACCCCGTAAGTTCAGGACATGTATAAGAGAGGGTATGTAAGGAATCAAGACTTGGAAATTAGTACGAAAGGAAGAATTGTTTTTCCGGCGGAAAATCTTTCGAACGTCGGAAAGGAAAAATGTTCGTTGTTGAGAATTGGATTCTCAAAATGCGTTATTTGAAGAGTATGGAACTCTTAACCTTATGGAAATTTATTTTTACGGATTTGGTCATGTGGGGCCCACCCGAGGAATTATACGTTTTGTGGGGCCCACCCGAGGAATTTTACATTTTGTGGGGCCCACGAGATTTACGGAATTTTATGGACGAATGAGAGGGCGACACGTGGCACCCCCATATTTGGTCTTGGTCGAAATTAGTAAGGGTAAAATGGTCATTGACCATCATGGAAGATAAGTCTTCAAGCTTGAGTTTGTTGACCAAGGTCAACTTGTCCACTTGGCTATTTAATTAATGATCCTCATCCTAGCCACACATTTGTGATAATCTAAGCCTTCCTTTGTGTTATAAATGCTACACTAGTGCAAGACTAAGTCTCCAACACTTAGAAAAAATATCACAACACTCTTGTTCTTCAAGTTGCTCTCGGCTTTAGAGTTTTTCCAACAAGAAAATTTTGTAGTTTTGATCCTTTGTTCACAAGACTTAAACCCAATGTCCCCTAGGGTATTGTAAGGATATCTCAATAGAAAGATTTCGGAAAAACGACGTTTTCGTATTAGTCGCAAGGCGGAAACTTAAGGAGTTCTTCAACTTTGAAGTTGGAACTTGAAGATGGGTTCTTCATAGGCTTCTAAGGAGTGCTTGGAGCGGATTAGAACATAAGGAAAGGAGCTAAGAATTGCTAAGGCGCGACTTTGAATCTTGGAATTTTTAAGGGCTTATAAAGGTATAAATTTTGTCGTTTTAGTAGTTGAGACTTACTTATTGTTGTAGCTATGGATATTAGCAAGCATGAGTTATATAGTATGAAGTTTGATAAGTATTTTGGCTATTGGAACCCTAATCCAAAAACTAGCATGTTTAGCCTTAAGATTACAATTCAAGTTGATTATTAGTTTAAGTCGTCGCATGTTGTATAAATAAGGAAATTGTAGTTGTGGAAGTTGTTTATGGCTATATAATATGTTAGACCTTAGAACTTGGAATTGGAAAAGAATTGGAAAAGACTTAGTGTGGTTGTATAAGTTGGCCGAGAATGGCTTTAAATATGGAACTACTTGGTATGAATTGTGGGGCGGAATTTTACACGTATTGTAAGGCGTGTAATCCCCTTTGGTTGGTTGTTGTTTTGAGCCTTAAATGTGGCATGTTTGGTTATTGTATTCGGCCTTGAAAAAGGTGGCAAAGTGAGTAGAAACAAAGGAAGTGCTGCCCGATTTTCCGTAGAATTAGAGACCGTATACTTAGTATTATTCTACGTTAGAGACTAGAAGTTGATAGTCTTGTTGTGACCATTATATGGTGACACTTCTACGTACGGCGTATTCGGCTTAGCTTGTGGATTTTAGCCGAAAAGGTATGTGAACTATCTCCTCTTCTAGCATGATTCCTTAAGATAAAGAAAGTATGTCCTACTCCTTAAATGATCCATTCCTTGGTTGTATTTGGATTGCCTAAAATAGAATTTGTTCTATGTACTTCCTTGATTGTACTTTGATGTTTAAATTGTAAGTTGTATAATCCATTGCCTTAGTGAAGTTGGATTCTTAAAAGTGAAAGTATTTTACTTAAAGTACATAGAGTCTTGAAAAGGAAGTGGTTTCCAAATCTTTTGGCTAGTGCCTTAGTTCCAAAACCTAAGGGTCGTTATAATGACTTTAGGGGAGTCAAAGGAGTGATTTACTTAATTGTTTTAAGAGAGGAGAAATGACATGATTTAAGAGAAGAAACTTGTTTTCTAAATATTAAGAGACTTGAAGTATTTTGGAAAGTTAAGAACTTGATTTGTAAGTATGTGATACTTGGTTTTAAGTATAAGTCTCTTGGTTATAAAAAGGAATGAATATGTCTAAAACCATAAAGGGTTATAACGACTTTATGGGAAGTTGGTCATAACGGCTTTATGGAAGGTTTAGAAAGTTGTCTATTTTGATTATTAGGCATAAGTTGCCTAGATTGTGAAAATTTGAAGTTACTTGATTTCAAGCTTTGAAAAGAGTTTTCTAAAAGTATAGTAACTTACTTTGAAAAATAGACACACCTTGATACTACGGGTGTTAGTGTTATACCCCGTATTTCCAGAGTATGTACGTGTGGGCGTACGTAGGAAAGTTTGAGCCTTAAAGTTAGGCAAGTTTCGAAATTTTGTGCACAACCCCCGTAAAGAATCGTTTTTTGACGAAACGTTTTGCAAAACTTGCGAAGGGAAAATTCCGGCTATGTCATTTATAATTTTTGCGGATTTTTCCGAGAGATGAAACATTTTGGACCAACGAGAGGGTGACAGTTGTCACCCTCAAGTGGACGGCCAAGGGGCGGTTTGCCTTGGACGAATGGCATGAATTTGGGGCCTAAAACATGGGCCATTGTTTGTGGAGTGATTTGAGGAGTAGGTTAGGGGGCACTTGGGCAAATATTGGCCCTCCACTTGCCCCCCACATGGCTTGATCTTGGCCATTGAACTCCCTATAAATACCCCCCCTTTGTGAAGACTTCTTCATCCAAACTTCTAAGTCTTGAAAGCTCTCTTCCTCCCCCTTAGTGTAGTGTCTCGTCCAAGAGTCCTCCCCTTTTCGTGAGGCCTCTTGCCGAGAGTTTCCCACTCCTAGTGGTGTTGGCCGAGGGGTACACCCCCCATTGCCTTGTGGTTCTCGTAAAATACCCCCCCTCTTGGTAGAAAGTATTCTCCAAGTATCATTGCTATACCAAAATACCTTAGCCTTATACCTTGTAGTATTCCAAAAGTTACCTCTATACGTAGAGCCCGGAAATACTACCTTTTGTCCTTTTAGTCTCAAACCAAAACCCTAAGGAAAATCTTCATAGCGAGTTGAAGTATTAAGTAGAAGTTGCGTAGAACTTCTAAGGGTTGTTTGGAGGGGTTGGAGCGCCCAGAGTTGGAGCTAAACGTTGCTAGGATCGACATTATATCTTGGATAATTTTGGGCTTATCGAGGTAAATATCTTGTCCCCCTATTGTAATTGGAAATTACATATTGTAGTAATATATAGTTGAGTATACTATATATAGAATGTTTAAAGATAAGATTTGAACTGTATTTACAGTAGACTGTTGTTTTATTGTGGAGTAGAATTGTACACGTCCGGTTAGACGTATAACCCCCCCCCCTGGTTGGCTTGGTAGCCGGCCTCGATAGAGGAGGAGATTTCTGCGATTGCGGGGAGGTCTGCCGAATTTTACGTAGAATATGGGCAGTGTGTTTTGAAGTTAATAGACGTTTGTGGCCTATATTATGTGGAAGTACTACGAATAGCGTATTCTACTTGAAGAGTGGAAAAGGCTAGCGAGTTCTGATCTTGTGGGCGTATTGCTAGCATGTCGATAATCGTCGCGAGGTATGTGATTCTTCCTATCCTCTTGAGCATGAAGTATTTTTAAAGAAATATATATATAGTACGGTAGACGTACGTGTGTTAACTGAATGTAGTGTTACGGCAATGTCGTTTGACTTAAGCCTGAATAATAAGAATCTTGAAGTATTTCAAAAGAATTAAGAATCCTTTTTGAAAGAAGAATAATACTTGGTTTGAAAGCTTAAGAGTTATACTAGCTTTATGGGAAGTTAGGTATAACGACTTAAGAAGATAAAAGAATGGTTTATTGCTTTTAAGAAGTTAAGAGACTTGATCTTAAAAGATAAGAGACTTGACTTAATTGAATTGATGTGAAAGTTATTAAGAAGTGTGAAACCTCATTCGTGAGTAATGAGTACTTGGTTTTTAAAGAATAATGTTTTAATGATTTCAGAAACGAGAATAAGTAAGGAACTTGATTTCTAAAAGAGACTTGAGGACATTAAAGAGTTTTTGGTTTAAAAGAAAGGCATTGTTTTGTCTAAAAAAATTGGTTTAAAACATAAAGTGTTATAACAGCTTTATGGGGAGTTAGTTATAACGACTTTATGAAAACGAAAGAATGGTTTTATCATTGGTTTTAAAGTGGTAACTTGACTTTAAAAGGAGAAGTGTTTTGGTCTAAAAAGAAGGCATGGTATTGCCTTAATTTGGTTTTAAAAGGAAAGTATGGAAATTGTTTTGGTTTACTTAAAAGATGTTAGTCACTCTATACTGCGGGTATCGGGTGACCTTTGTAAAAGAAATGGATCCTTTAAAAAGAGTTTAACATACGTAGTACTTTGGGGTTAAAACCTGGACCTTGGCATAAAATAAAAAGTACCTTGAGTTGTGTGTAACTTTCCTATGTTTGTGTATGATAGTCTTGTTGTGCAAAGTGTTGTATTCTTATGTTACCGCGTCTCTCGAATGGAGGGGCCGGTCGTGTTATTCTTGATCATTTTGGACATACTGACATGATGGGTGGCCCACGGGTATGCTTCCACTATGATAGTCCATGGGCATACTGACTCGATGGATGGTCCACGGGTATGCGGCCATGATGAGGTTCGTTTCCTGTTGATAGTGTTATTCCATGGACTAGCTCTCCATGAGGTTTTCTTGATCCGCGCGGTATCGGTGGTGGCTTTCGTACTTGCCGTCTCGTGGTGATTCGGCCTTGGTACACGGTAGTTAGCCCTCGCACTTGCCGTTCGATGTAGTGACGAAGTCTCGTGACACGACGCGGTACTGGTAGTTAGCCCTCGTACTTGCCCGATCGACTCGTGACACGGCGCTTGGTATCCGGTAGTCGGCTTCGTACTTGCCGTGTCGACCGTGGTTTGGTTGTATAGTATTGTTAGTACAGACTTGGTGTTCATGTGTACTCTGTGGTGTTATTATATCATAGACTGTCGGCAGTGAGGAAGGTATTCCACGGGCATGATTGATGTTGCGGGCGTGAGACCCATAGTTATATTTGAGTGATGACTCTGAGGGCGTGAGTCCCTGACTTACATGACTGCTTATTTATGTGAACTGTAGTTTGGTTATCATACATGTCTCCTGCTTTATATAGACTATTATGATTTCATTCTGATATTTCTGATTTCACATACTTGGTACTGTTATGCGACCTCGCTTGAAGTGCGTTCATCTGCGGTAGAGTGCATCGATTGTTGATCCTCGCTCTTAGGATCACGATTCGGCGTTGGGAAGCTCCGTTTCTCGGAGGCTTATCTTTGGTATGTTACCACGAGTTGTAGGTTCTTGTACATTCGGGGTATGGCGAGCCTGTCGTCATGTTGTATAAAAACTCTTAGAGGTGCAGTAATCTTGTTGTGGGCAGGGTTTGTAAAAAGGATTAAACTGTTCGGGTTGAAAGATTTGTACATATATTTTATTGGAAGGTAACCGTTTGGTTGGCTTGTTTTATGATCTTATCTCTTATTTCATGTTTAAGTTTTATTTCATTGATTTTCTCGATGTTGTATCACTAGGGTGCCCGGGTAAGGCACGATCCTGAGCCCGGATCGGTCGTGACAAAAGTGGTATCAGAGCAGTTAATCCTCGGAAGGTGTCTATAGACCGTGTCTAGTAGAGTCTTGATTATCGGTGTGTTGTGCACCACATCTATAATCAGGAGGCTGCAGGACATTTAGGATTGGTTTCCCTTCTTCTCATTCTGAGATCGTGCCTTAGAGTCGTGTTGTAATTTGGACCCTCCGACGTATCTCGTTTTACGATTATGCCTCCGCAGTGCAACCCGGGCCCAGTGGGCAAAGCGGCCGAGGAGCCGCTAGTGGGATCTGAGAGTACGAGGGCGAGCCGTCGAACACGAGATTGTGCTTCAGACGGCGAATTTTGCGACGCCACCGGTCCCAGCAGAGTTTAGGGCGCGATGGTATTTCTTGAGACAACGATACTGAGCCTCCGGTCCGGCTGGAGCGGAGGAGATGGGTTACAAGAGATGGCGATTCATCGCGTGATCGTGGCGAACATGAGGATAGGTTGGGCCGGCAGTTCAGATGCGCGTGGTTCACGAGATCGGATAGTTTGAGGCTACGGGACTTTACGAGTTGTAGCCGCCAGAGTTCTACGGGTCGAGGCACGAGGATGATCCGCAGGAGTTCATCAAGCGATTCTGACGGATCATGAGTGATCAAGGCTTGGAGACCGAGTCGGTGGTCTTGGGTTCGCATCGGTGCGTGATCTGCGATCGGGTTTGATTCGTGGGAGCTGTCGGGAGAGCATGCACTTCCACCGTTTGGAACGAGTTCTCGAGGCATTTCTTACACATTTCTTACCTCCGCGGCGAGAGGCTCGGGTAAACAATTTTTGGTGTTGAGCGAGCGGGCGTGCGGTTAGGAGTACAATGTGGAGTTCGACTCATTGGCTCGGTATGTCCCGCGTTAGTAGCGATATGGAGGGCGAGTGCACCGCCACGTCACGGGCTCGATGAAGGCTTGGCGAGAGCTTGTTGGTGTAGCTCTTGACGAGCATGGACATTGCCGCATGCGAGCTTATGCACTTGGATGTGAGGAGCGGAGAGGTCGGCGGAATGACGAATCAGCGAAGAAGAGCGAGCAGCGGGGTCCTTTGATAACTTTCGAGGCGGACCGCCTCGGTGACTAGTTATGTACCTCCGCCCGATGCAGTGGTCCTCCACGACGCCGGGACGCCGGGATGTTCGGGAAGCGGTCGGGGCTCCTGTGTTTGATTTTGGGGAGTAAGTGCTCGCGGATAAGGTCGCCTCATGCGAGTGTGGCGTTGTGGAAAACTTCATAAGGGAGAGTGTCGTACTATATTGGGAGATTGTTATTCTTGCGGCCCAGCGGGGCCATTTGGCGAAGATCGTCAGGCCGGGTAGCACTGGTAGGATAGCACAGACTACGAGATCAGTTGCGGGTTCTTCACCTTCCATAGCTAGGCAGGATGTTCATACACCGGCGGGCCACGGCAGAGGTCGCGGTGGGAGTTCCCAGTTTTAGCGGTCCTTTGAACCGCCTATCTTTTCAGGTATATCCTTAACCCTCTAGAGTTTTGCATGTGTGATACGATGATTGTATGTTGAGTGCTATGTACAGATAGCTTGGTGTGTATTGTGGTTTAGAGACATGGATAGTTGAAATAATAAGTATGGGGGCAGGGAAGGTATGAACCTTAGAATATTACACGTTGAGACCTTAGACGTAAGGCCGGCTTGAATAAATGATTTTACGGTTAGTCTTTGTCGAAATACTTGGTTTGCGTATATGTATTGTGTGATAATTCCGTGAGTAGTGTAAAATGAAAGTGGTAGCTTTCCTGATGTGAATTAGTAAGATTGTTCCGTATCGAGGAGCAAGAGTTGGCGCGACGGAGGGTCGGGTTGAGGGCGTATTGCGGGTCAACCCGTAGCCCGGTTTAAGGTAAGTCGATTAGGTGGTCCCGGTGGTGGTAGGGTCACGAGGGTGCTAGGCCCAGGTTTAGATGACCATCGTATGAGTTCGTGGATATGTTCGACCAGAAGCGGATCGTGAAGGCCGGGAATGGCCTTAAAGAAGATCGAGGCTAGTAAGATGACCAAGTTTGGAGGTAGTGGCTCCAGAAATTTTGGGAACTGAAGTAATGACAAAAGTGGTATGGAACGTGTACTGGGAGAATTCAAGTATTCAAAAGAGTACGACGAGTAAGGAAAGAAGTGAACGTATGTGAGCAGAATAAAAGAGATCATTTTATTATGAAGTGAAGATGCGAAGGGAGTATCCTTTAGACCAGGGTGGAAGCTTTTGTGATGTTAGAGGTGATTCCTCGTAGACTTGGATTAAGTATTGGAGCGTGTGTTATTTTGTGGCCATGTGTGGCATTGGCAACTTGTTTAAGTTAAGAAGGAACTGATCATTATCTGTTTTGAGAAGGAACATTCAGGACGAATGTTTCTAAGGAGGGAGAATGTTATACCCCGTATTTTCAGAGTATGTACGTGTGGGCGTACGTAGGAAAGTTTGAGCCTTAAAGTTAGGCAAGTTTTGAAATTTTGTGCACAACCCCCGTAAAGAATCATTTTTCGACGAAACGTTTTGCAAAACTTGCGAAGGGAAAATTCCGGCTATGTCATTTATAATTTTTGCGGATTTTTCCGAGAGATGAAACATTTTGGACCAACGAGAGGGTGACACTTGTCACCCTCAAGTGGACGGCCAAGGGGCGGTTTGCCTTGGACGAATGGCATGAATTTGGGGCCTAAAACATGGGCCATTGTTTGTGTAGTGATTTGAGGAGTAGGTTAGGGGGCACTTGGGCAAATCTTGGCCCTCCACTTTCCCCCCACATGGCTTGATCTTGGCCATTGAACTCCCTATAAATACCCCCCCTTTGTGAAGACTTCTTCATCCAAACTTCTAAGTCTTGAAAGCTCTCTTCCTCCCCCTTAGTGTAGTGTCTCGTCCAAGAGTCCCCCTCCCCCATGTTCGTGAGGCCCCCTTGGCAGAGTTTCCCCACTCACAGTGGTGTTGGCCGGGTACACCCCTTGCCTTGTGGTTCTCGTAAAATACCCCCTCTTGGTAGAAAGTATTCTCCAGTATCATTGCTATACCAAAATACCTTAGCCTTATACCTTGTAGTATTCCAAAGTTACCTCTATCGTAGAGCAGGAAATACTACCTTTTGTCCTTTTAGTCTCAAACCAAAACCCTAAGGAAAATCTTCATAGCGAGTTGAAGTATTAAGTAGAAGTTGCGTAGAACTTCTAAGGGTTGTTTGGAGCGGGTTGGAGCGCCTAGAGTTGGAGCTAAACGTTGCTCAGGATCGACATTATATCTTGGATAATTTTGGGCTTATCGAGGTAAATATCTTGTCCCCCTATTGTAATTGGAAATTACATATTGTAGTAATATATAGTTGAGTATACTATATATAGAATGTTTAAAGATAAGATTTGAACTGTATTTACATAGGGATGTATTTACAGTAGACTGTTGTTTTATTGTGGAGTAGAATTGTACACGTCCGGTTAGACGTATAAACCCCCCCCCCTGGTTGGCTTGGTAGCCGGCCTCGATAGAGGAGGAGATTTACGTGGTTGCGGGGTGGGAGGTGCTGCCGAATTTTCTGTAGAATATGGAACCGTGTGTTTTGAAGTTAATAGACGTTTGTGGCCTATATTAGGTGGAAGTACTACGAATAGCGTATTCTACTTGAAGAGTGGAAAAGGCTAGCAGAGGTTCTGATCTTGTGGAGCGTATTGCTAACTGTCGATAATCGTCGCGAGGTATGTGATTCTTCCTATCCTCTTGAGCATGAAGTATTTTTAAAGGAATATATATATAGTACGGTAGACGTACGTGTGTTAACTGAATGTAGTGTTACGGCAATGTCGTTTGAATTAAGCCTGAATAATAAGAATCTTGAAGTATTTCAAAAGAATTAAGAATCCTTTTTGAAAGAAGAATAATACTTGGTTTGAAAGCTTAAGAGTTATACTAGCTTTATGGGAAGTTAGGTATAACGACTTAAGAAGATAAAAGAATGGTTTATTGCTTTTAAGAAGTTAAGAGACTTGATCTTAAAAGATAAGAGACTTGACTTAATTGAATTGATGTGAAAGTTATTAAGAAGTGTGAAACCTCATTCGTGAGTAATGAGTACTTGGTTTTTAAAGAATAATGTTTCTTGATTTGGAGCGAGAATAAGTAAGGAACTTGATTTCTAAAAGAGACTTGAGGACATTAAAGAGTTTTTGGTTTAAAAGAAGGCATTGTTTTGTCTAAAAAAATTGGTTTAAAACATAAAGTGTTATAACAGCTTTATGGGGAGTTAGTTATAACGACTTTATGAAAACGAAAGAATGGTTTTATCATTGGTTTTAAAGTGGTAACTTGACTTTAAAAGGAGAAGTGTTTTGGTCTAAAAAGAAGGCATGGTATTGCCTTAATTTGGTTTTAAAAGGAAAGTATGGAAATTGTTTTGGTTTACTTAAAAGATGTTAGTCACTCTATACTGCGGGTATCGGGTGACCTTTGTAAAAGAAATGGATCCTTTAAAAAGTGTTTAACATACGTAGTACTTTGGGGTTAAAACCTGGACCTTGGCATAAAATAAAAAGTACCTTGAGTTGTGTGTAACTTTCCTATGTTTGTGTATGATAGTCTTGTTGTGCAAAATGTTGTATTCTTATGTTACCGCGTCTCTCGAATGGAGGGGCCGGTCGTGTTATTCTTGATCATTTTGGACATACTGACACGATGGGTGGCCCACGGGTATGTTTCCACTATGATAGTCCATGGGCATACTGACTCGATGGATGGTCCACGGGTATGCGGCCATGATGAGGGTTCGTTTCCCTGTTGATAGTGTTATTCCATGGACTAGCTCTCCATGAAGTTTTTACTGATCGGCCTTGGTACCTGGTAGTTAGCCCTCGCACTTGCCCCGTTCAGTGTAGTGACGAAGTCTCGTGACACGGCCTTGGTACCTGGTAGTTAGCCCTCGTACTTGCCCCGGTCAGCTACGTGACACGGCCTTGGTATCTGGTAGTCGGCTTTCGTACTTGCCTCGTGTCAGCTTCGTGGTTTGGTTGTATAGTATTGTTAGTACAGACTTGGTGTTCATGTGTACTCTGTGGTGTTATTATATCATAGACTGCCGGCAGTGAGGAAGGTATTCCACGGGCATGATTGATGTTGCGGGCGTGAGACCCATAGTTATATATGAGTGATGACTCTGAGGGCGTGAGTCCCTGACTTACATGACTTCTTATTTATGTGAACTGTAGTTTGGTTATCATACATGTCTCCTGCTTTATATAGACTATTATGATTTCATTCTGATATTTCTGATTTCACATACTTGGTACTTGTTATCGACCTCGCCCGGGCTGCGTTCATGCCGCAGGTAGAGGTGCATCAGTTGTTGATCCTCGCTCTTAGGATCACAGTTCAGCGTTGGGAAGCTCCGTTTCTCCGGAGGCTTATCTTTGGTATGTTACCCTGAGTTGTTGGTTCTTGTACATTCAGGTGTATGGCGGGGCCCTGTCCCGTCATGTTGTATAAAAACTCTTAAGTGCATGAAATCTTGTTGTGGCGGGGTTTGTAAAAAGGATTAAACTGTTCGGGTTGAAAGATTTGTACATATATTTTATTGGAAGGTAACCGTTTGGTTGGCTTGTTTTATGATCTTATCTCTTATTTCATGTTTAAGTTTTATTTCCGCTGATTTTCTCTGATGTTGTATCACTAGGGTGCCCGGGGTAGGCACGATCCGAGCCCGGATCGGTCGTGACAAAAGTGGTATCGAGCGATTAATCCTCGAAAGGTGTCTGATGCCGTGTCTAGTAGAGTCTTGATTATCGGTGTGTTGTGCACCACATCTATAATCGTGAGTGCAGGACATTTAGGATTAGTTTCCGCCTTCTCATTACGAGATCGTGCCTTCGAGCTGTGTTGTAATTTGGACCCCTCTGACGGATCTCGTTTTTACGATTATGCCTCGCGCAAGGCTTCGGGCCCAGTGGGCAAAGCGAGGAGGCGCTAGTGGGATCTGAGAGAATGCGAGGCACGAGCGGTCGATCGAGATTGTGCTTGACGGCGAATTTTGCGGCGCCACGGTCCCAGCGAGTTTAGGGCGCGATGGTAGGCCGAGACAACGATACTGAGCCTCGATCCACGGCTGGAAGCGAGAGGAGATGGGTTACAAGGAGATGGCGATTCTTGGCGAGATCGTGGCGAACATGAGGATAAGTGGGCGCAGGCGGTTCAAAGATGCACCCGTGGTTCACCGAGATCGGATAGTTTGAGGCTACGGGACTTTCGAGTTGTAGCCGCCCGAGTTCTACGGTCGAGGCACGAGGATGATCCGCAGGAGTTCATCAAGCGATTCTGACGGATCATGAGTGATCAAGGCTTGGAGACCAGTCGGTGGTCTTGGGTTATCGGCTGCGTGATCTGCCGATCGTGGTTTGATCGTGGAGCTGTCGGGAGAGCATGCACTTCGGCCGTTTGGAGCGAGTTCTCGAGGCATTTCTTGCACATTTCTTACCTCGCGGCGAGAAGGCTCGGGCGACAAATTTTTAGTGTTGAGGCGGAGCGGGCGTGCGGTTCGGGAGTACAATGTGAGTTCGACTCATTGGCTCGGTATGTCCCGCGTTAGTAGCGATATGGAGGGCGAGTGCACCGCCACGCCACCGGGCTCGATGGCGGCAGCGAGCTTGTTGGTGTAGCTCTTGGTGGGCATGGATATTGCCGCATGCGAGCTTATGCACTTAGATGTGAGGCGGAGAGGTCGGCGGAATGACGAAGATCAGCGAAGAGAGCGTAACGGCGAGGTCCTTTGATAACTTTCAGGCGGACCGCCGTGCCAGAACTAGTTATGTACCTCCGCGACTGAGTGGTCCTCGCGACGCCGGGACGCCGGGATGTTCAGGAAGCGGTCGGGGCTCCCGTGTTTGATTTTGAGGGGTAAGTGCTCGCGGATAAGGTCGCCACTTGTATCGGTGTGGCCGTTGTGGAAAACTTCATAAGGGAGAGTGTCGTACTATTTTGGGAGATTGTTATTCTTGCGGCCAGCGGGGCCATTTGGCTGTCAGGCCGAGGTAGAAGCGGTAGGATAGCACATCTACGAGATCGATTGCGGGTTCTTCACCTTCCATAGCTAGGCGGGATGTTCATACACGGCGGGCCCACGGCAGTCGCGGTGGGAGTTCGATTTTGGCGGTCCTTTGAACCGCTATCTTTCAGTATATCCTTAACCTCAGAGTTTTGCATGTGTGATACGATGATTGTATGTTGAGTGCTATGTAGAGATAGATTGGTGTGTATTGTGGTTTAGAGACATGGATAGTTGAAAGAATAAGTATGGGGGCAGGGAAGGTATGAACCTTAGAATATTACACGTTGAGACCTTAGGCGTAAAGTAGGCTTGAATAAAATATTTTACGGTTAGTCTTTGTCGAAATACTTGGTTCATGTATATGTATTGTGGGATAATTCCGTGAGTAGTGTAAAATGAAAGTGGTAGCTTTCTGATGTGAATTAGTAAGATTGTTCCGTGTCGAGGAGCAAGAGTTGGCGCGACGGAGGTCGGGTTGAGGGTGTATCACGGTCAACCCGTGCTTTGGTTAAGGTGGTCGGTTAGGTGGTCGCCAGGTGGTAGGGTCACGAGGTTCTAGGCGGAGTTTAGATGACCATCGTATGAGTTCGTGGATATGTTCGACCAGAAGCGGATCGTGAAGGCCGGGAATGGCCTTAAAGAAGATCGAGGCTAGTAAGATGACCAAGTTTGGAGGTAGTGGCTCCAGAAATTTTGGGAACTGAAGTAATGACAAAAGTGGTACGGAACGTGTACTGGGAGAATTCAAGTATTCAAAAGAGTACGACGAGTAAGGAAAGAAGTGAACGTATGTGAGCAGAATAAAAGAGATCATTTTATTATGAAGTGAAGGTGCGAAGGGAGTATCCTTTAGACCAGGGTGGAAGCTTTTGTGATGTTAGAGGTGATTCCTCGTAGACTTGGATTAAGTATTGGAGCGTGTGTTATTTTGTGGCCATGTGTGGCATTGGCAACTTGTTTAAGTTAAGAAGGAACTGATCATTATCTGTTTTGAGAAGGAACATTCGGGACGAATGTTTCTAAGGAGGGGAGAATGTTATACCCCGTATTTCCAGAGTATGTACGTGTGGGCGTACGTAGGGAAGTTTGAGCCTTAAAGTTAGGCAAGTTTCGAAATTTTGTGCACAACCCCCGTAAAGAATCGTTTTTCGACGAAACGTTTTGCAAAACTTGCGAAGGGAAAATTCTGGCTATGTCATTTATAATTTTTGCGGATTTTTCCGAGAGATGAAACATTTTGGACCAACGAGAGGGTGACACTTGTCACCCTCAAGTGGACGGCCAAGGGGTGGTTTGCCTTGGACGAATGGCATGAATTTGGGGCCTAAAACATGGGCCATTGTTTGTGGAGTGATTTGAGGAGTAGGTTAGGGGGCACTTGGGCAAATCTTGGCCCTCCACTTGCCCCCCACATGGCTTGATCTTGGCCATTGAACTCCCTATAAATACCCCCCCCCCTTTGTGAAGACTTCTTCATCCAAACTTCTAAGTCTTGAAAGCTCTCTTCCTCCCCCTTAGTGTAGTGTCTCGTCCAAGAGTCCCCCTCCCCCCTTTTCGTGAGGCACCCTTGGCCGAGAGTTTTCCCCCCTCCTAGTGGTGTTGGCCGAGGGGTACACCCCCCTTGCCTTGTGGTTCTCGTAAAATACCCCCCCCCTCTTGGTAGAAAGTATTCTCCAAGTATCATTGCTATACCAAAATACCTTAGCCTTATACCTTGTAGTATTCCAAAAGTTACCTCTATACGTAGAGCAGGAAATACTACCTTTTGTCCTTTTAGTCTCAAACCAAAACCCTAAGGAAAATCTTCATAGCGAGTTGAAGTATTAAGTAGAAGTTGCGTAGAACTTCTAAGGGTTGTTTGGAGCGGGTTGAGCGCCGAGTTGAGCTAAACGTTGCTCGGGATCGACATTATATCTTGGATAATTTTGGGCTTATCGAGGTAAATATCTTGTCCTATTGTAATTGGAAATTACATATTGTAGTAATATATAGTTGAGTATACTATATATAGAATGTTTAAAGATAAGATTTAAACCTGTATTTACATAGGATTGTATTCTGATCGTTGTTTTATTGTGGAGTAGAATTGTACACGTCCAGGTTAGGCGTATAACCCCGGTTGGCTTGGTAGTCGGCCTCGATAGAGAGGAGATTTCTGTGATGTGCGGGAGAACGCCAAATTTTACGTAGAATATGGGCCGTGTGTTTTGAAGTTAATAGACGTTTGTGGCCTATATTAGGTGGAAGTACTACGAGTAGCGTATTCTACTTGAAGAGTGGAAAAGGCTAGCAGGGTTACAGTACTGTGGAGCGTATTGCTAACTGTCGATAATCGTCGCGAGGTATGTGATTCTTCCTATCCTCTTGAGCATGAAGTATTTTTAAAGGAATATATATATAGTACGGTAGACGTACGTGTGTTAACTGAATGTAGTGTTACGGCAATGTCGTTTGACTTAAGCCTGAATAATAAGAATCTTGAAGTATTTCAAAAGAATTAAGAATCCTTTTTGAAAGAATAATAATACTTGGTTTGAAAGCTTAAGAGTTATACTAGCTTTATGGGAAGTTAGGTATAACGACTTAAGAAGATAAAAGAATGGTTTATTGCTTTTAAGAAGTTAAGAGACTTGATCTTAAAAGATAAGAGACTTGACTTAACTGAATTGATGTGAAAGTTATTAAGAAGTGTGAAACCTCATTCGTGAGTAATGAGTACTTGGTTTTTAAAGAATAATGTTTTACTGATTTCGAAAACGAGAATAAGTAAGGAACTTGATTTCTAAAAGATACTTGAGGACATTAAAGAGTTTTTGGTTTAAAAGAAAGGCATTGTTTTGTCTAAAAAAATTGGTTTAAAACATAAAGTGTTATAACAGCTTTATCGGAAGTTAGTTATAACGACTTTATGAAAACGAAAGAATGGTTTTATCATTGGTTTTAAAGTGGTAACTTGACTTTAAAAGGAGAAGTGTTTTGGTCTAAAAAGAAGGCATGGTATTGCCTTAATTTGGTTTTAAAAGGAAAGTATGGAAATTGTTTTGGTTTACTTAAAAGATGTTAGTCACTCTATACTGCGGGTATCGGGTGACCTTTGTAAAAGAAATGGATCCTTTAAAAAGAGTTTAACATACGTAGTACTTTGGGGTTAAAACCTGGACCTTGGCATAAAATAAAAAGTACCTTGAGTTGTGTGTAACTTTCCTATGTTTGTGTATGATAGTCTTGTTGTGCAAAATGTTGTATTCTTATGTTACCGCGTCTCTCGAATGGAGGGGCCGGTCGTGTTATTCTTGATCATTTTGGACATACTGACACGATGGGTGGCCCACGGGTATGCTTCCACTATGATAGTCCACGGGCATCTCGACTCGATGGATGGTCCACGGGTATCGCGGCCATGATGAGGGTTCGTTTCCTTGATAGTGTTATTCCATGGACTAGCTCTCCGTAGGTTTTCTTGATCGGCATTGGTATCGGTGGTCGGCTTCGTACTTGCCCCGCCTCGTGGTGATTCGGCCTTGGTACTGTAGTTAGCCCTCGCACTTGCCCTTCGGTGTAGTGACGAAGTCTCGTGACACGACCTTGGTACTGGTAGTTAGCCTCGTACTTGCCGGCCACCACGTGACACGGCCTTGGTATCCGTAGTCGGCCGTACTTGCCGTGTCGCCGTGGTTTGGTTGTATAGTATTGTTAGTACAGACTTGGTGTTCATGTGTACTCTGTGGTGTTATTATATCATAGCCTGCCGGCAGTGAGGAAGGTATTCCACGGGCATGATTGATGTTGCGGGCGTGAGACCCATAGTTATATTTGAGTGATGACTCGAGGCGTGAGTCCACGACTTACATATCGCTTATTTATGTGAGCGTAGTTTGGTTATCATACATGTCTCCCGCTTTATATAGACTATTATGATTTCATTCTGATATTTCTGATTTCACATACTTGGTACTGTTATCGACCTCGCCGAAGTGCGTTCATGCCGCGGTAGAGTGCATCGATTGTTGATCCTCGCTCTTAGGATCACTGATTCGGCGTTGGGAAGCTCCGTTTCTCGGAGGCTTATCTTTGGTATGTTACCACGAGTTGTAGGTTCTTGTACATTCAGGGTATGGCGAGGCCACTGTCCGTCATGTTGTATAAAAACTCTTAGAGGCCTGTAGTGCTTGTAAGGTGGTTTGTAAAAGGATTAAACTGTCGTTGAAAGATTTGTACATATATTTTATTGAAGGTAACCGTTTGGTTGGCCTGCTTTATGATCTTATCTCTTATTTCATGTTTAAGTTTTATTTCGCTGATTTTCTCCGATGTTGTATCACTAGGGTGCCGGGTAAGGTGTCACGACCACCTCGGCCGCGATCGTACTTACCGGTACCCATCGTATGCATCGAGAATAGCGGTGAACATACATGAAACAAAATCAGATAAGGTGAACATCACTAGCAAGCCGATAAGGCCGCTTTTCATAAAATAACTTAACCGAAAGTGAAGCAAGACATCTTATCATTACACCTCAAACCACATACGTGACTACGCACTTAGGAATAACAAGCGTATGGACAGGCTCTCCATACCCCGATTGTACAAAAGTAAATAACCTCGTGAATCATACCAAAAGACAAGCCTCGGAGGATGGAGCTTTCAGAAAATGAACGATGATCCTAATAGTGCGACCAAAGAAGCTACGATATCTCGACTGCGGCATGAACGCACTCAAGCGAGGTCAAGATAACAGTACCAAGTATGTGAAATCGAAAATATCAAAATACCTCATAAGTCTAAAATAATCGGGACATGTATAAAATCAGTTTACGTAACACTGCATCTACCAACAATGAGAAAAATCAGTCATATACTATACCGCATGAAAATAGGAAGCTCATAATCAACACGCCCAAGTAAACTCATATAGAGACCATGGAAGCATACCAGTGTAATCCTTCATCACTGACGGCACGTCCAATAAACTCATACTAAGACAATGGAAGCATACCCGTGGAATCCTTCGTCACTGGCGGTACGTCCAATAAGCTCATACTAAAACAATGGAAGCATACCCGTGGAATCCTTCATCACTGGCGGCACGTCCAATAAACTCAAAAGTGGGTATGACTCTCTTGGCGCTTGCCGCTGATGCATACTCTTACCCAGAAGAAGGTGGAATAACGATCTTGGGGCTTGCCTCATTTATACTCTTACCTTCATATCGCATGCCTCGAATCCTTCATCGTAAGCATGTGCATACCCGTGGAATCCTTCATCATCGGGCGACGCCCAAGTAAACTCATAATCGAACAATGGAAGCATACCTGGAATCCTTCATCATCAAGCAGACGCCCAAGTAAACTCATAACTGAACAATGGAAGCATACCCGTGGAATCCTTCATCACTGGCGGCACGTCCAATAAACTCATAACTTCTTTAGGCTTTCATTAACATACAAAATGAATCTCATTTTCATGACCTTATTCAAGAAAACCCAACTCTTTAACCTTTCATAAAGTTATTATAACTAACTCCCATAAAGCCGTTATACTAACTTTATGCTTTAAAGCTTTAGACGCTCATACTCTTTCATAAGACCACATAACTAACCTCCCATAAGGCCGTTATAACTCCTTATGTTTCAAAAGATTTCGTTTTTTATTAACCAAGAGACTTATACTTCAAATCAAACTCACACAATTTATGTAATACTTCTTCATCTCACTAAATCCTTATCTACCTTATTTAGTTTAAACCAATACTTAGGAATAAGTGTGTTAGCTCTCTAACCCAACCAACTTAGACATTTTCGTAAAACAAGTCAAGTACAACAAATAGATATACTTCATTTAAAACACGACGCCTACCGTACTATATAGTTCAAACTACTCATGCTCAAGAGATAAGAAAGCTCCACATACCTCTTTGGTCAATCCACTTGCTAAGCTCAACTACCGCAAGTAATATTTCAACCTATAATAACCATGATATGTTCATTAACCTCTAATTCCAATGTAGAATAATCTAACTCAAAGCCACTAAAATTCTATAGAAAATTGGGCAGCATTTCCTTTGTTTCTACTCACTTTGCCACCTTTCTCAAGGCCGAATTTACCATCAAAACACCACATTGTAAGGCTCAATCAATCCAACATTTTAAAGGTGATTACACACCCAAATACCAATTCTGCCCCATAAGTTTACAACAATTCACTTAACAATCCTAAGGTAGTTTTTAGGCTTCAACATGCTCATAAACTCTTCTTAACCCATTTTTCATATTCAAAACACATTTCTAGCATGCAATGACTCTAAGAGCATTATTTACTACCACAAGTTCTTTCTTCTTAACATGCAAAACTAAATCTAAAGAAAGAATCATTACCTTAAAGTTTTAGCCCAAACTTATTCCAAATATTGCTAGCTTCCTTGCCAAGAACACCACCACAACAATGCCCACAAGCTAGCTACAAGCTTCCTTTTTGGTTCTTAACTATTCAGATTTTTCTAAGGGTTTTAGAGAGAAGGGCAATTTGAGAGAGAGAGAAGATGAAAGATAGAAAATGTCCAAGTCTTGGTCAATATATTGCATGCAACAGAAAATCAGATGGGGGGGGACACTTGTCACCCTCCCATGGTCTCTTTTAAAACAAAAACCAGACTTTTCTAAGTTTTTCCGCCAAAAATCCGCCGCGCGGCCACTACGGCTGGCAATGAAACCTCCGCAGGCTCTCTGATCTTTCGGCGCCGCGTGCTATTCGCGCCAGCGCGCTGCAACTTCAGCGACCCTTCAGAACTTTAGGCGCCATGCCTCGCATCCGCGCCGCGCTCGCCGCTTGGTCCAAACGCATTTCGTCCGATCACGACCGAACTTGTAACTCTATAACTTTCTACTCCGACGCCCTATCGACGAACGGTTGGTTGCGCGGAATCCAGACTCAACGAACTACGCCTAGGCCTTTAAAACACTTAGGAACTCTCAATGTACCGGGTCATAACCCGCCTCAAAGTTGACTAAAACCGCCTAATAATCCACAACCTATCCTTTGAAAATTTTAAGTCTTACCCTTCAGACGCATCAAACGCATGACCTGAACTACGGTGTAACATTCTCCCTCTTAGAAACATTCGTCCCGAATGTTCTTTGAGCCAATCTAATATCCCCTGTACTTCCGTACTTTACACTAATGGAACTTTATTATGCCACACACGGTCCTAAGATATCGCATACACATATCCACTCATCACTATCACACAAGACAACAGACCCCGGTGCACTAACGCTATCTTAATTCTTTTCAAGGCCTAAAAGGATTCTCTTATCGCATTCCAACCTATCGCTAGCATACATACATAACCCTAATATCCTCCACTCATGGCATTCCATCATACAACAATCCTATCATGCATACTAATCTCTAAAGGGTCAAAGGTATACTGACGTCATATAAAGCGGGTCAAAGGACCGCTTAAAATCGGGAACCGCTACTACGACCTTCTCGCCCCCGCCGGTGTATGAACATCCCGCCTAGCCATTGAAAGTGAAGAACCCGCAATCGATCCAATAGATTGTGCCATCCCACCAAGGCTACTGGCCTGGACGGTCTCTCGCTAAATGGCCTTGGGCCGCAGTGTAACAAGTCGCCGATCTAGTCCGACACTCCCAAAATGAGATCTACCACAATGACCACATCGAGGCAAAGGTGGCCTCGCATACTATCTTCTGATACCGTGAACTCGTCGCCCGAGCTTGACCCGCCTCGAATATCCTCGACGGCCAAACCACCCGCGGAAGACCGGAAGGGCACTGAATGTAGACCCAACTCGCCACGAGGCCGCCCACCCCGAAGCTATCTCAAACCACGCTGCCCCGCCTCTTGGGCTGGCCGACTCGGCCGCCTCACTCTCCCCGCCCTCAATCCTCGCAAACGCCGCATCCCGGCAATATCCATACCGGGTGAAGAGCCACTCCTGCATACGCAAGAATCATGTAACGATATAACCCCATCACATAGCGGTGAACTCGGTCCGCCATGTTTGCTACAATAGTGGCGATATCCGCCAATGAATAAAAATCTAGGTTGTATTCCCTGATGGTCATCCCATTCAGACT
This sequence comes from Przewalskia tangutica, assembly GCA_029844215.1. NCBI lineage: Eukaryota > Viridiplantae > Streptophyta > Magnoliopsida > Solanales > Solanaceae > Przewalskia > Przewalskia tangutica. Next base: position 6,867,331 of record CM056718.1, on the reverse strand, counting down.
CAATGCCAAAACCTATCCAAGCGGGCTCTCTCGCCTCGAGGCAAAAAGTGACCGAGGAAGGCTTCCGTGAACTCATCCCAAGCAGCTGGAGGAGCACCCATACCTTTTGACAACAACCACGACTCAAACCAATTCACCGCACTATCGCAGAATCCCAGAAGAAGCTAACACAACGGACTCGCCTCCGAGGCCCTAAGCACTGCGTAGTCGCCGCACTTGTCGGATAAACTCACGAGGATCCTCTCGCACCTCGAACCATAGAACTCGGGTGGATCACAACTTAGAAAGTCCCAACTTAAACTGTCGGCCAGGGTTAGCACGGCCTCAGCGGATCGCCGCCACAATGCTAGTCAACAACCCGACCGCTTCCCATAATCCTATACTCGCCGGCCGTGGAACGGAGGCTCGTACCGGGTCTCGCAGCCGCTGCCTCGAACTCACTGAGGCCGGGCGACGTCGTGGAACTCGCCGCCCGAAACATCATCTCCGGCAAAGACTGGCTCGCCTCGTAGCCTCTCAAGGCCCCGCTGCAGCTCTCAATCGCTTTGCCTTCTTCGGGCTCGTTGCTACGCGAGGCATCATCGCTATAAAAGAATACGTCGAGGAGTCCAACTTATAACACGCCTCTAAGGCACGATCTCAGAGTGAGAAGAATGGAAACCCATCCTAAATATCCTGCAGCTCGACGATTATAGATGTGGTGCACAACACACCGATAATCAAGACTCTACTAGATACGGTCAGACACTTTCCGAGGACTAATCGCTCGATACCACTTTTGTCACGACCGACCGGCCGCGATCGTACCCTACCGGTACCCTATCGTATGCATCGAGAATAGCAATGAACATACATGAAACAAAATCAGATAAGGTGAACATCACTAGCAAGCCGATAAGGCCGCTTTCATAAAATAACTTAACCGAAAGTGAAACAAGACATCTTATCATTACATTTCAAACCACATACGTGACTACTGCACTTAGAATAACAATCGTATGACAGGCCCTCCATACCCCGATTGTACAAAAGTAAATAACCTCGTGGAATCATACCAAAGACAAAGCCTCCGAGGGATGGAGCTTTCCGGAAAATGAACAGTGATCCTAATAGCGGACCAAATAGTTACGATCTCGACTGCGCATGAACGCAGCCGGGCGAGGTCGACAACAGTACCAAGTATGTGAAATCGAGAAAATATCAAAATACCTCATAAGTCTAAAATAATCGGGACATGTATAAAATCAGTTTACGTAACACCGCACCTTACCAACAATGAGAAAATCAGTCATATACTATACCGCATGAAAATAGGAAGCTCATAATCAACACGCCCAAGTAAACTCATATAGAGACCATGGAAGCATACCCGTGGAATCCTTCATCACCGACGCACGCCCAATAAACTCATACTAAGACAATGGAAGCATACCCGTGGAATCCTTCACATCGGGCAGACGTCCAATAAGCTCATACTAAAACAATGGAAGCATACCCGTGGAATCCTTCATCATCGGGCGCACGCCCAATAAACTCAACAGTGGTATGACGATCTTGGGCTTGCCTCATTCATACTCTTACCCCGAAGGTGGTATAACGATCTGGGGCTTGCCTCATTTATACTCTTACCCTTCATAATGCATGCCTCGAATCCTTCATCGTAGCATGTCCGCGTGCATACCTGCGGAATCCTTCATCACCGGGCAGCGTACGTCCAAGTAAACTCATAACTGAACAATGGAAGCATACCCGTGGAATCCTTCATCACTGGCGGTACGTCCAAGTAAACTCATAACTGAACAATGGAAGCATACCCGTGGAATCCTTCATCACTGGCGGCATGTCAAATAAACTCATAACTTCTTTAGGCTTTCATTAACATACAAAATGAATCTCATTTTCATGACCTTATTCAAGAAAACCCAACTCTTTAACCTTTCATAAAGTTATTATAACTAACTCCCATAAAGCCGTTATACTAACTTTATGCTTTAAAGCTTTAGACGCTCATACTCTTTCATAAGACTGCTATAACTAACCTCCCATAAGTGCCGTTATAACTCCTTATGTTTCAAAAGATTTCGTTCTTTTTATTAACCAAGAGACTTATACTTCAAATCAAACTCACACAATTTCCGTAATACTTCTTCATGTCACGAAATCCTTATCTACCTTATTTAGGTTAAACCATTACTTAGGAATAAGTGGGTTAGCTCTCTAACCCAACCAACTTAGACATTTTCAGAAACAAGTCAAGTACAACAAATAGATTTACTTCATTTAAAACACGACGCTCACCGTACTATATAGTTCAAACTACTCATGCTCAAGAGATAAGAAAGCTCCACATACCTCTTTGGTCAATCCACTTGCTAAGCTCAACTACCGCAAGTAATATTTCAACCTATAATAACCATGATATGTTCATTAACCTCTAATTCCAATGTAGAATAATCTAACTCAAAGCCACTAAAATTCTATAGAAAATTGGGCAGCATTTCCTTTGTTTCTACTCACTTTGCCACCTTTCTCAAGGCCGAATTTACCATCAAAACACCACATCAGAAGGCTCAATCAATCCAACATTTTGTGGGATTACACACCCAAATACCAATTCTGCCCATAAGTTTACAACAATTCACTTAACAATCCTAAGGTAGTTTTAGGCTTCAACATGCTCATAAACTCTTCTTAACCCATTTTTCATATTCAAAACACATTTCTAGCATGCAATGACTCTAAGAGCATTATTTACTACCACAAGTTCTTTCTTCTTAACATGCAAAACTAAATCTAAAGAAAGAATCATTACCTTAAAGTTTTAGCCCAAACTTATTCCAAATATTGCTAGCTTCCTTGCCAAGAACACCACCACAACAATGCCCACAAGCTAGCTACAAGCTTCCTTTTTGGTTCTTAACTATTCAGATTTTTCTAAGGGTTTTTGGAGCAATTTGAGAGAGAGAGAGAGAAGATGAAAGATAGAAAATGTCCAAGTCTTGGTCAATATATTGCATGCAACAGAAAATCAGATGGGGGGGGACACTTGTCACCCTCCCATGGTCTCTTTTAAAACAAAAACCAGACTTTTCTAAGTTTTTCCGCCCAAAATCCGCCATGCTCGCCACAGCTGCGCGCTGTCAAAACCTCCGCAGTTTCTCGATCTTCGCCGCGCTCGCTATTCGGGCCAAGGCGCTGCAACTTCAGCGACCCTTCGTAACTTTAGGCGCCGCCCTCGCATCCGCGCCGCGCCCTGCCGCTTGGTCCAAACGCATTCGTCCGATCACGACCGAACTTGTAACTCTCATAACTTTCTACTCCGACGTCCTATCGACGAACGGTTGGTTGCGTTGGAATCCAGACTCAACGAACTACGCCCTAGGCCTTTAAAATACTTAGGAACTCTCAATGTACCGGGTCATAACCCGCCTCAAAGTTGACTAAAAACCGCCCGGAATAATCCGTCAACCTATCCTTTGAAAATTTTAAGTCTTACCCCCTTTCGTACGTACTCAAACGCATGACCTGAACTACGGGGTGTAACATAAGGCACCAGTCACGGGCCCGGGATCGGGTCGTGACAGTTAGTATCTTGGGGTTTTACATAAAAATGAGTCTTTTGAAAAGAATGTACGTACGTAGTACTTTGGCTTGTTTAATTGAGAATTATTCTATGTGTGCCTCGATAAGTACTTTGGCTTGTTTAATTGAGAATTATTCTATGTGTGCCTTGATAAGTACTTTGGCTTGTTTGTCACGCCCTTTTTCGACCGCGACATTTTAAAAAGCGAACCCTGCTTAAATAAAGTGTTAAAAAATAAAATAAAATGCTAACAATGCTAAGAATGTTAAAGAGTATTTAAAAGGGGCTTAAAAGGACAAAGGGGTTGAGAAGGTTTGCTAATAATTTTAAAGTGCTAAGGGAGGTGCTTAAATGGGTTCGCGGAGTCGCCACCTAATTAATTTGGGTGAATTAGGACACCTAAATGTTTAACTAGTTTAAAGTAAAACATTAACTCCATTTTAATGGTCTGCTAAACTCAATGAGATTCTGGTTTAGGGCTATTTATTGATCTAGAGGGAAGGGGTTAGGCACCCTCTAAGACCCGCTAACTTGCGGTTATCCTGCCAAACCTAGGGTTAATTATTATTGCTAAGAATGCATGTTTATATCTTGAAAAGTATTAAAGTAAAATATAAGAAGTATTCTTGTTAACATAAAATGCGAGATTTTAAAATATAAAGCTAGTTCTAATTGAAAACTGCATTATTGTATGTGCAAAGATAATTTATATATTTATTTCTTAACGAATCTTATCAGTATATCATAATATGCTAAATATTTAGGAGGTTTTTAATAAGAGAAATAAGGCTTTTATGCAAATGCTAATGAGAGCCTATAATAACATGGGCTGGAAATCTAGTAATAAAATGCTAGCCGCGAACAGTTACCTGGATAAATAAATTTAATAGTTTAGTATGACTTAAGCGATATGTGGTGAGTCCAAAATAATTAACCTAAAGAGAATTGCTTTCTAATCTAGAGGTCCAAGGTTTAGATATTCCAATTATTCTATTAGTTAATGTAGCGTTAGACAAATAATTTACAATAAATAAATGAATGAGGAGGCGGGGTAGAAGATAATAAAATGACTCTAGGAATGGCGAAGTCATTTCGCCTCTGGCTTAGAATTTCTGATGCGGGGCTAAATGCATGTAGACGCTGGTTCGCGTTTGCCACAATGAGTCCCGCTATGAGACTCTTTGTTGCTCCGGTGCATTTTCATGTAACAAAAGAAAGATAAGGATTAGTAAATGTTCCCAACTTTGTCAAAAGTGTAAAGAGTAAGCATTTGGCTTAAACACATAATTTGCAACTAAGCACATCGATATTATTGAGGCAGCCAGTAAAGAAAAATGACAGAGAACAGATTCTAGTTGTATATACGTTATATGGGCTTTAATCCCAACAGTAATAATAAGGATAGAAGCAGCATAGGGGAGGGAATAATTCGGAGTAGCAACATGATGGACACACAACAGAAATTGGGATAGGCAATATACTCATGTAATCAATGATTCATTATTCAGACAACATATATTATCCATGATTCAGATTTTTCTAAAGAGATGCAACGTACCCACATAATTAAAATAGACATACAGTCGAGTTTATTAATCCCTAAAGAGTCAGCAACACACCAGGGCATGAACAACATACTTTATGATTTCTAAACTAAAAAAGGGAAGATTCGGTTTGCATATGCGGAAAGACAACAATTTTGGATCATTTCCAATGATATATTCGACATAAAGTACTGGGCATGAAGCCCTGAACATAAGAATCCTAAGCAATAGTTTAATCATATCTATAACAAGGGGAAGGGGGCAGAGACATCTTTATTCTTCTATATTCTTTCCTTCTTGTTTAGACAATTTCAACACTAGATTTTTTCATATACAGATCCTGCTACGCTGAGACATTATTATCTAGTTCCAATATGATCGGCTAATATCCGAAATCTCTTGTAATTGAGATTAATATTAAACAATGTATCAATACACTGCGAGGCATGGTTATTAAAACATACTCTAAGTTCAATCACACAACAAACTCCAGAAAGACGCATTCACAGTCATAGTCATGAACATTAATAGTGATTAACGTTAATTGAACAGGCTTAGCAGTGAACTTGACGAGCGTAAACAATCATATGTATCAATTTAATATACGCTTAAGCAGTCGTACAAAAACACATTACGACCTTATATTTACCTAATCCAAGCAGAATTGAACGAGATAAACAGACTACCATTACACTAGCACGAAAAGACACACAAACACATAAGTCTGAACAAATACAATGACTCGAGCGAGTACCTTCTCCGGACAGCGAACCGAGGCAGCGTATCAAGTCGTCGATTCACTCGGAGGATTTATTGCGGTTATGCGAAAGGACGAAATTTCTCCAAAAAAAGCTCGAGAATTCTGGTTGTCTGCTCTAGAATGCTAATTTCGAATGATTCTTGCCTGTTTCCTCTCAATTTCCGAATGAATCTTCAAGTGTATAGAGATGGGTTTATATAGCCTCAATGTTGGTTCCCAATTAGGTAAACCCTTTAATGCGAATTTGGTAGGATTCTTTACATGATTCGGAGGTGTAAGATTTATTATGCCAACTATGGGTTTCCGATTTTGAAGAGATTTTGTGCTTATTGTGGTATGATGTAAATGGTAAGGATATATTCAGGTTATGGTAAGTTAGCTTCGACTTTGCATGGTACTGGTATGGGAAAAGAAGGTTATGAGGAACACGCGCGTTCTGTGGTTTTCTGTGTTAAGGGAGCGTTTGATGAAGACGGCGGTCTCCTCTCGGTCTGGATAAGGAGAAATAAGGATAGGCGCTGGCTCATGGTGTTGGTCAGGCGACGGGTAATTTAAGTGGGGAGTGGGCTGGGTTAGTTAATTAAGGTGGTTAGTTTTAATTAGGTATTTAATTAGTGTCTAATTAAAAAAAATTGTGATTAAATTATTTAGGTACTTTATTAATCTAATTGTTATAAAAATAAATGCGGACGTGCTATTTAATTAATGCTTAATACTTTAGAATGCGACACTATTATTTAAAATCTTATTATTGTGCATTATTGCGAAGTTAAATTAAAATTGAATTGAGTCTAGATTAAATTATTTAAATGCTAAATGCAAGTATGATATCTAAGAATTGTTTAAAGCTTTTATAAATGCGACGCTATTAAATGCATGTATTAGATTAAAATTGATTTTAAATTACAAATGATTATGAAATTCTCTTGCGTATTAATAAATGCGACTATGCTATTTGACACGACGTCATTGCTAAATTATTTATTTTATGTATTTATTAGTTATTAAGAATTATGACATGGCTTTAATTAATGCGGGCGCGGGACTCTAAGTGCTTAATACTCTACGTAAAATGCGGTGCCGTAATTAAATTGTTTATTTATGCCTGTATTTATGTTTTATCGCTGCATTTTATTATAAAAAATCATAAAAATTATTTTACAAAATTAGTCTAATTTTATAGTTAATGACTGGACGGGAGGGTCAAAATTGGGTGTCAACACCGCCTCTTTGTATGGAGATGATGGAAGAATCTTCGGACAAAGACGTTGACTCATAGCCAATTTTGTCTCGATCTTCAGAATTGCAAAAATGTCGTGTAGACGCGCCGGGCGCAAACATCAAAACTGGCCCCGTTGTCGAAGTTATGACGACATCGGGTTACCATGGTCAAACACTGCGGCTAACGCGACTAAAGTTGTTCCAAAGGTCGAGTTACGACGACACCGACCGCCATGGTCAAAACTAATGCGCGCTAACGCGACTCAGCCGCCCCAAAGGTCGAGTCATAACGACACCGGGCCAGGTGTAAAGAATAAAATAAAATAAACGGCTTGAACTCCGGGTGTACTCGCTATGGCTTACGGTCGTGGGCTCATGATGACGCGAGCGAGTGGACCGACGCTGAGGCCGCTTTCGCCATTCATCGGGAAGGTCGCCCCAACAAATTGCCCTGTCATTTGAAGAAAAATCCACGCCAGGCTCTCGCCCCGCACGCTAAGACTTGAACAAACGGTTAGTGCATAATCATAAGGCAAAATGATGATGCATAATTTTAAAAACAATGTAATCGTGAGTAGAAAGGTTATCCCGCAAAACGTGATGCTCACGTGTTGACGCGACGCCGCAATGCCGTGATTTCGCCGCACGGACGTGTTGCGATTGTGAATGCGACGCTGCCGCCCTTGCCGCAAACCGCCCTCGTAGACTAAAGCTCAAGAGTTAGTGCATAATCGCTAAGACGTAATAGTAAAGCGAGTAAGAAATGCAATTTCGAGTATAGAAATCGCCCGCGTAGATGTGATATGTCACGATGATAGCGCCATTTTCGGACTTGTTACGCCGATAGCCGCTGTCGACGTGTTGCCGCCGCTGCCGCTGCGGACTTGTTGCGCCGATAACGCCATTGCTTAGACGTATTGGCCGATGGCGCTGCGCGGACTTGCCGATCACGCCGCTTCGACGCGTTGCCGGCCGGGCGCCGCTGCGGACTTGCTGGCCGATAACGCCATTGTCCGGACGATTGGCCGCTGGGCGCCGCTGCGGACTTGCCGATCACGCCGCTGTCCGGACGCTGCCGCCGGGCGCCGCTGCGATGACTTGCTGCGGCCGATAACGCCATCGCTCGGACGATCGCCGGGCGCCGCTGCTGGACTTGCCGATCACGCCGCTGTCCGGACGCATCGCCGGGCGCCGCGTGACTTGCCGCTCACGCCGCTGTTCGGACGCGTTGCCGCTGGGCGCCGCTGCGCGGACTTGCTGCGGCCGATAACGCCATTGCTCGGACGTATTGCCGGGCGCCGCTGCGTGGACTTGCCGATCACGCCGCTGTCCGACGACACGCCGGGCGCTTGCGAGACGCTGACGCCGACGACGCCGCGTTCGGACGCGGTTGCCGGGCGCCGCCGCTGCGCAGACGCACGCCGGCGATGTCGCTGCTCGACATACGCCGATAACGCCGCCGTTCGGACGATGCCGCCGGGCGCCGCTGCGCAGACGCACGCCGGCGATGTCGCCGTCGACATAACGCCGATAACGCCGCCGCTCGGACGTGTTGCCGCCGGGCGCCGCTGCAGACGCACGCCGATAACGCCGCCGTTCGGACGTGCCGCCGGGCGCCGCTGCGCAGATGCACGCCGGCGATGTCGCTGCTCGACATACGCCGATAACGCCGCCGCTCGGACGTATCGCCGCTGCGCCGCCGCAGACGCACGCCGGCGATGTCGCCGCTCGACATAACGCCGATAACGCCGCGTTCGGAAGTGTTGCCGCTGGGCGCTATCGCAGACGCACTCGATAACGCCGCCGCTCGACGTGTTGCCGGGCGCCGCTGCAGACGCACGCCGGCGATGTCGCCGCTCGACACACGCCGATAACGCCGCGTTCGACGCGTTGCCGCCGGGCGCCGCCGCAGACGCACGCCGACGACGCCGCTGTTCGACATAATACCGATAACGCTGTTCGGACGTATTGCCGCCGGGCGCCGCTGCAGACGCAATGCCGCCGGGCGCTGCTGACTTCACGGCCGATAACATCGCTCCGTTCGACGACGTTGCCGCCGCTTCCCGTAGAATAAATACTCCTGCAAGCTTCTTGAGAAAACATTAGTGGATACATGCTAAATGCCACAACTGACGAATTGTCATGATGCCTTTGTTGGGCGCGAGTTGCCCATTTGACTTTATGCCCGAGTTGATGTGCTAGGTTTTGTTGCGGAATTCTGAACTTTGACTGCTGATTGTTGATGCCCCTTTTCCGCCGGCCGCTTTGTCGTCGCTAATACGAAGAAACCTTTCGCCAGATTTTCCGCCTCGCTATTGCACTTTCTCGCTTCGCATTATGAAAAGACTTGCGCCAAAGAAAATTTGTGAGTTTTCGGGGTCGACCAGATTCGACTTCGCCGCTTTGTCCTCGATGTCCGCGTTCGCCCGCTTGGACTCGCAACCCCGCCCGACCTCTTTGAGATGTTTAATAGCTGCCCAAAAGCATTTTTCCAAAACGAAATGTTTTCATGAAGTATGCACAAAACATCTTTAGAAATAAACATTTATATGATATGCGCTTAAAAATGTAAAAGCCTCGCCGAATTTGCCGAATATGACACGTATTTTGACCAAACGAACATCCTTCGAGTCCTTGTTATTGCCTCTTCATGGTGCGCAAAATTGTCTCGCCGTTATACGGCGCGTGGCTTAACTTCGCGGAATTGCTCATATCGCTGGAATAACCAAACACCTTTTGCACGCGCAAACGGGAAGATTCCTAACGGTGTGACCGAAGCCGATTTAGGCCGCCTACGTATCCCCGTGAGGGAATCAGGTCATGACGTAGTTCATTACAAGCGGAATTGGGTAAAATTCTAAAAGTGGGACCGAAGCCGATATGGCCGCCTACGTATCCGCCAAGGGAATCAGGTCATAACGTAGTTCAAATTACAAGTAAAAGGCTTTCTAATTTGCAGCGGCGAGACCCTATATGGGCTCTATGCATATCCCACCGAGGGAATGCAGCTTTTACAATGTAAAGGGGATTACATGGAAAACAACTACTCCTAGACGTAATATCTCTTCATCGTGATTCGCTGATAGCTTTAGGCCATACTTCGCCATCCATCTCATCTAAGATTAGAGCCCCTCCACTTAATACTCGATGAACCATGTAAGGCCCTTGCCAATTAGGTGCGAACTTTCCTTTAGCTTCACTTTGATTCGGAAATATGCATTTCAAAACCAATTGTCCCGGCTTGAATAACCTTGGCCTTACTCTCTTGTTAAAAGCTCTAGCCATTCTGTTCTGATAAAGCTGCCCATGACAGATTGCATTCAACCTTTTTCACAATCAACATCAATCGCTCATAACGATCTCAGATCCATTCGGCCGCCAACTCGCTTCTGATGATTCTCAACGATGGTATTTCCACTCCGGTAGCACAACTTCCGCTCCATACACCAAAAGATACTGCCGCGTTCCTAGAGAAGTCCGGATTGTGGTGCGATAACCCAAAAGTGCAAAAGGCAAATTCTCACGCCAATGTTCAGTAGTTGTTGATCATCTTGCGCAATATCCTCTTGATGTTCTTGCTGGTCGCTTCATCGCTCCATTCATCCGAGGCCGATATGGAGTGGAATTACGCGAGTGATCTTAAAATTTCCACATATCTCACGCATCAAGTTACCGTTGAGGTTGGTTCCGCTTGTTGCCATAATTGACTCGTGAATCCCGAATCGCAACGATGTTGTTGCGAACGGTCGACTACCACCTTCTTCGCCACCGACCGTGATGATGCTTCTACCCATTTAGTGAAATAGTCAATTGCTACGAGGATGAATTGCGCCCATTTGAAGCACCGTTCGATAGGGCCGATGACATCCATGCCCCAAGTCGCGAACGCCAAGGAGAACTCGTCACATCGAGTTCATTCGAGGTACTCGAATCAAATCGCCATGAACTGCATCGCCGACATTTCGCACAAAACGAATACAATTTGTTTCATCGCCATCCAAAATAACTCCGCCGCAGTAATCTTTTCGCCAAAGTGAAGCCGCTCATACGAGGTCCACATGTTCCCCGTGTATTTCCTCTACTAGCTTGCCCGCCTCGAGCGCCAACACATCTTAGTAAGCCTAGATCCGAGTCCTTCGCATACAATCTCCCGCTAAAAAGAAATGGTTTGCTAATCTTCAAGTGTTTTCTTCAACGCTGGTTATGCCTTCGATACTCTCCGCCAGGTACCTTTGACGTCATGGTACCATGGATTCTCGCTCATTTCTCATCTATACGAGAGCAATAAGTCGGGCTGTTCCAAAGACACTCACCGCGGATCGGATCAATGTAATTCTTGTCCGATGTTGAATCATGGAGGATAAGGTTGCCAATGCATCAATTCATTCTCGATCCTGACACGCTCGAATTCTATATTATCAACTTCGCCTCAGAATTCCTTCACGCAGCGTAGGGAGTATCGCCATATTCTTGGTTGTCCATTCACCTGCACTACGGATCAAAATCGGAATCACCTATGACCGCAATTTTGTATGTTCATATCCACGCCATTCGAGCCCCAATATGCAAGCTTCATATTCTCGCCATATTATCGTGCATGAAAACTGAGCCATGAGATCGGATAACGCCGACCTATTTCAAGTCAAAATCGCTCCGACGCCGACTCTGCGCTTGCCGCCCATCAAAAACATCCTCCATCCCGTAATCCTCGAGATATCTTCCCGACAAACAATACCTCTTCATCAGAAAATAGGTCCGGCGGGTTCGCACTCTCATCGATCGTTCTCAAGAAGATGATCGCCAATGCTCGCCCTTTTACGCGTCATGACGTAGACGATGTCAAACTCGCCAACATAATTTGCCATTTTGCTAGTTTTCCGCTGGTACGGGCTTCAAGGATATACTTGTGGATCCATCCTCAAAATAAGATAAGTAGTGTACGCCGATAGATAATGTATGAACTTCTCGACCCAAGCACGCGCGCAAGAAGACGCTCCAGCAGAGTGTAACGCTTCATACGCCGTGGAACTTCTTACTCAAATAGTATATGGCTCGCCCTTTTTCCTCGCTTTCATCGTGTTGCCCCAACACGCATCCGAAAGCATTTTCTAACACCGACAAATGAGTAGCAAGGTCTCTGCTCGCAGATTTAGAACCGGTGATTAGAAAGGTATTCTTTGATTCTCACAAAAGCATATTGGCAACTGTTGTCCATTTGGTAGTCGTGATCCTTTTTCAACAATTTGAATATCGGCTCGCATATCACGGAGATCGGGCTATGAACTCGCTGATGTAGTTGAGGCGTACCAAGAAAGCTCATCACGCCCTTTTTGATTTTCTGAGGAGGTAACTCTTGGATGGCTTTTATTTTCGGCGGTATAGCTCAATCCCTCTCCCCGCTCACTATAAAACCCAACAGCCTTTTCCCGCGGAACGCCAAATGCACACTTTGCGTGATTCGCCAAGTTATACCGCCTTAGTCGCTCAAAATTTCTTCAAGTTTGCCAAACGGCCCTCCGCCGCGATTTGATGATGACATCGCCCACATAGACCTCAATTTCTTTATGAATCATGTCATGAAAGACGGTAGTCATTGCTCCTACGTAGTGGCGCCCGTTTCGAGACCGAACGGCATAACTCGATAATAGTACACCCCCCACGGGGTAGTGAATGTTGTCTTTTCTGCATCCTCTTCTGCCATAAGGATCTGATGATAACCATCAAAGCAGTCGACAAACGACTGTAGTTCATGCTTCGCACAATTGTCACGAGTATATGAATGTTTGGAAGAGGAAAGTCATCCTTCTGCTAGCTCGCTGAGGTCCTCAGAATCTACGCAGACTGACCTTTCCATCTTTCTTCTTTATCGCACGATATTTGCTAACCAAGTAGATACTTTGCAACTCGAATTACCTTTGCGTCGAACTGTTTAGACACCTCCTCTTTGACTTTCAAACTCATGTCTGGTTTGATCTTTCTCGACCTTTGTTTTACGGGGGGATAGGATGGCTCAATAGGCAACCTGTGTGCGACGATGTCCGTACTCAAACCTGGCATGTCCTCATATGACCAGGCAAACACGTCGGCGTATTGTTTTGTGAGCTCAATCACTCTTTCTTCTCAGGTGACGCTTAGTGGGCCGACTCTAGTCTCTTTCACAATTCCTCATCACCTAAGTTTATTAACTTTGTTTCTTCCAAATTTGGTTTAGGCCTATTCTCAAAGTTTTCCACTTTGGCTAAGTTCGATCATGACATTCTTCTGTTCCTGGGTTATACTGCCATTTGAACTTTGTTCGCTGTCTCATTACATGTCATATTCGCATTATCAGTGTTTATTAATGTGATCGCTGAAAGAAAAAATGCTTAAAGAATTTAATTTTAACACAAACAAAATCTTTTAAAGTCGCAAAAATATCCCGAATTTATGATGAAAGTAAAATCGCGAGATTAAAACATATTAAGAAACATAAATGCACGTATGTTTTCTTTTCTAGATAAAAGTCACACCGCTAACTAATCATAAATTCTACCAAGCTTCTGACGGTCGACAGTGGTGCAAGTCCAATTATTCAGTCAGATCCATGCTCAGATCCCAAATGCGAGCTCCTCCGTGATCTCCTCGCGATCACGCAACACCGCTTCATCGCCACCTATGAACAGATTCCAGAACCCCGCTGCAAGATCATCCGGTCATCTTCTCTCGATCCTGACGGTGTAGGCTTTGACGAACGATCGACTCAAGGGCGGAATGGGCGCAGTGCGGAATGTATCCCTTTTTCCGAGGTTCGCGGTCATCAAATCCTTCAAGCTGGCCGTATCCCAAACCAAAAGTGTCCTTCTTCCCAAACAACCGATATGCTCAGGATCCCTTCATACCGCTCCAAGACCTCGCCGGCTCAGATTCATTTCTTAACATTTCTTGGCCACCATTTTGAGAACGTGGTAGCCAGAATTCGACTCGCTTGCTCTTGATCTCATTAATATGAAAACCGAACCATCCAACTGCTTTCACGCCCTCTATGACAGTGGATTGCATAATCGGTTGATGCTTCCTTTTTTATCTCCAAATACTACCACTTCACTGATTCCATATAAACTTCGTGCAATCGACGCAAGGTGGACGGATCGCATCAGCCTTCACGGATCCATGGCCTTCCTATCAACAAAGTTGTAACATGTAGCAATATCCAATATTTGAAATTCCACAACGAATTTCGCAGTCCGATCAGCGCATGAGGTCCATTACGCCTCGACTTCTATGGACTCCGCCAAACCTTTGACTCGATATGACTTTCACGAATTTTCTTACACCGCCTCAATTTCAACAAAGGTCGCTACGGGACAAATGTCGACTACCGAGCCTCCATCAATCAAAGACCGTTGAAACAATCTTGTCTCGCGACTTGGATGGTGATATTCAACGCAGCGTTGTGTCGACTCATCACAGGTAACTCATCATCGTGAAAGGCGATTCCGCGGGCCTCTAGTACTTGTCCGACCAAAGTTGCTAAGTTCCCGTCTGTACTCTCCGAACGATGCATCCTTCAACACCTCCATTAATGCAGTCCGCGCGAGGCGTAATGCATTAACAAAGTGAAAGTAGAGATACGCTACCGACGCTTTCTTTAATCGCCTATGACTAATACTTTAGCTGGCATCTTCCTCCAAAACTCCTCGACTTCACCACACGTTTCTTTGCGTGCCTCTGGCTGCCTCTACAGTGTGTAATACCTCCCCGACCGTTATACCGCAGCTGTGACTTCTATGACTCGCTTCCCACTTTCTCTCGCGATCCACTTTGATTGACGGCTCTTCCCAGCGCTCAACAACTATGATCAACCTCGGTTCTGGCGTGCCCTTTCCAACTCAACATCGCTTTTCGAGGATCGGTGACAGGGGCAACGAAAGCGTATGTTCGCTCTTCCTTCACTTCGAATCGACCGATGGTTCCTCCAAGTTGTATTCTCATCTAGGGTTATCAAGTGTACATCGCATCGCCGTGGTTTGGCAAGGGATTATCATGCACGCCGGGAAGGATCCTTCACCAATTACTCCTTCTTTGATCAACTCTTCGATTTTGTCCCCGGTGTAGCAACTTCCTGTCATGCCCTCGGGCTATCAGAGTGATACGCATACGCTTATTCTCATCATACCATCTCGATAGGCTAGAATCCTCCCCGAATTGTCGATCAAGCTCGCACCGCAGCCTTTCGATATCCGGGGTACGGGTTCAGCCAATGCGCGGTTCGACGGTCTTCCTTCAAAATTCGTGTTCGTCCGGGCGCATCGTGCCATGTTGCTGGGCGGCTTGATGGACGTTGATGCGGATCGATAAACGGGTGCTCAAAGCGTTATATACGGGTCGCGCGTGGTGGTAGCGCGGCGCAGTATAGTGAGGTGTGAAGTTTTGGCCGCTGCGTGGTAGTACGGGTTTGATAGACGGGTTTTGGTATGTTACGAATGCTTCAGTTTACGCTTCGTATGAACATGTGGCGGAACCGCTCTTTCTTCCTCGAAGTACTTCGATCGCCCTCGATCAATCGCTTTATCGTTGCTCGCACGCCGCCAGATTCGTAATCCCGCCGCTTTAATACCTTCTTCACGGTCGCCATTCGACAACCTTCGCAAAATTCCGCCACGACGCTTTATCATCCGCCATGTAGGTTGCATCCTTCAAAGATTGTACGAATAGTGTGGTCATCTCACTCTCCACCACGGGTCAGACTTTGCCGCTCCGAACGCCACCTCACGGCGTACTTCGAAAGTCTCTCAGAGACTTCTTTTCCAACTTCATTAGATAGAACTCGCCCACACTGGCTTCGGTTGAATCCAACCGCCCACAAAGTTCGGGCTAATGTATTCCAAATATGCCATTTTCGCGATCCTCGCTAGTGTACCAATCTAGTGCCTCGCCGTTAAGCTTCAATGAATAACTTCATGATGATCGCCGCGTTTTTCCTTACCCCGATTAGCTTGTCGCAATATGATCTCTGTGCACGGATTTCTTCCCATCAAATAGATCGAACTTCGCACCTTGTATCCCATCGCGCCCACATCCGACGCATGCAAAGATCTTCATAATCTAGTCCTTCGTGACCTTTTGTTCGATCGCATGCCACGAATCGCTTCCTTCAGCCGTGAATCTCTGCCACGCCATCGCCCATTTTGGCTCTGACTTCCTTTCCATTTCTTCAGAATGATCCACTTTCGCGGCGCGGGACGGTAAAAAGGCCGGGTTTCGCTGTATGTTAGCTGTCCGGTTGTTTGGGCCGTAAATGGGTATGGTGTGTGGGCATTGGTTGACTTGGCGACAGTGGCTGATTGCGGTGAAGTAGCGGGGCCGAGGTACACGGGTAGTAGGAGGATCATTTCGGCGGGGTTGATGATTGGCCGGGCGCAGGGCGCAGTCGGAATCGCGGTCAGGAGAGTTTTGGGAGATATGCGCGCCGAGGTCGCCTGGGATGGCTTATGGCAGGTAGTGGCCCTTTGCTCACATAGGGGTATTCAAACCGATGGATAGGTTGGTCGATTTCGTAGCCTCTCCACCTCAACTCGCATATCGCGAATTTGTCAGAGCAACGCGCAATACATTCTTCCCGATCGTGACATTCCTCCCTTCAAGGTTCTGCTACCGACGAATAATTCCCAAACCATTTGGCTCAGACGCCCCGAGCTACCATATCATCATTTCTTGCCTCGACTCGTAGCGTGGATGCTCGACATTGTTGAGTCAAATACGAACCGACCTTTGGGGCGTATGATAAATCTTTCTAAAAATGCAACAAACGGTGTTAGCATAAAGCGATAATTTGCAAAGATGTAGCGTATATATTGCACGAGCACATTCAAACGCTTCCTAATACGCAGGGACCTCTTTACGCCGTGAGGTAAGCCTAAACGCCACATATGCAAGATCATGATAAAAATCCAAGCATTTATATTTATATTCTTTAGTAGAAAATAAGTTGAAATTTATAACAATAAGACATCAAAAGCCTATAACTAAATTCTTGGCGCGCGGCGAAGCTCGTGTTTTTTGGTATAACTCCCGCCGCTCCAAGTATCGCATCGCATCGCATTAGGGGACACATGTCTTGGGTGATGACTTTCTCCTTGATTTGATTATCCTTCATTCTGTTCTTTGAAGGAATTTCCTCAAAGCCTTGCTCATCTTCTGAACTATATTCCATGCGATATAGAAACCATGCTCGATACTGGGAGACTCTCGCTGTCCTTCCCAACTTCCACTTGGTCAATATGATGCCATTCATAAAGGATCTGCTTGGCTTCGGGAACGATGAATTCTGGTCCGAATTGAATTTCGGAGGCTCGCGTCACTATGAGAGGATTACTGCGTATGGCCAAACCGCTCGAGTACGCCAGAGCGAGCATATGGTTGTAGTCCTTTTAGACCTATAAGTCTGATATAATACAATCCCTTATGTCTCAAGTAGACCCTTTTGACTATGTGAAGCAATGGATACTTCCATTGAACCTGACTGCTACTACGGGATGCTAAGTACTTGTGCCAATCCTCTGTGCCGAATGGTGACACATAACGCTTTGTTCTTTCATAAAAAGTAGAGATCTTGTTGTCATACAGGACACACATCGGTCATGTTTGAACGCTGATAAAAATGTTCTATTGCCCACATCTGCAAAATGAGATTACTGTCTTCAAAGAAGCTTGATTCACCCCTTCTGCATCTATTCAAAGCTCTAAATAGTTCTGCCAAGATCATGGGCGTCAGAGTGAGTCGTTTGCCACCAACATCGTCGAACACCGCTCCAACCACTGAACATATGCACGTGCCGATCCTTCCATGCTCGAGCGGAAATAAAAGAATCCTAGGAAAGCCATAGCGAATGCAATAGACGCCTAACTCTCCAATGGTCTACAAGGCAAAGAAAATTCGCTTTTAAACAACTCAGATCCGCCTCGCAACCATATCTCTCAGACAGTAGTCCAGAGAAACCCAATTGTTTTCAAAGCAACGCAATTCTCTGGTGTTCTTCAAACCCAAATAACGGAGGAGCTTTTTCCCTGACTGGCCCTGCGGGATAACTGGTTTTCTGTCGTGATATGCTAAAGCAGTAAAGTAGCTGACTTCTTCTAATGTGGGGGTTATCTCGAAATCTCTGAATTTGAAGGTAACTCGATCTGGGTCCCAAAATTGGATTAATGCTCACCAAACGCTGGTCGAGAGATGTCGATTAACGAGCAGGCATCCCAACCTTCTTCTGATTGCCATCTGACTACCTAAGTCGAATTTTGACCACCATGTCCTCAATTTGCTTGGAATCCCATTCACCATTCTGATCTGAGGGATAGGTTCCATCTAAAAGAAATAATACAAAAAATGAGTACGCATTTTCCACTTAGGCATTTCAACTTCAGGCTTGGTTTCGTTTATCATGACTATGCAACACATAATATGCTTTTGGGCCGCGGGGTTATAATAACCCGTTGACCAATTTGGAGTTCTTCCTAATTGTGGTATCAATGCCAAGGATTGATCCACCTAGGGTAAATGCATGCATGCCTTAAATAAGGGTGGTATAGCTCTATCTTAAGTTTCTAAGATTTGGCTTTTCTAGACGCAAGGTTCCCGAGCGGACAACTCGAGTGAGAAGGCTACGCGGCTGATCAGACGAACCGATCTAACTCGCAGCGCCAACTCTCTTAAAATTCGTATTTGAAGAAATTTATGCGCAAGCACACCAAATACGTGAGTGTGTGTTTGTGTGAATTTTCCAGAATGGAAGAAATATGAGCGGAATGCTAGTTTAAGGAAAGCAGTAAAGCAAATAGCAATTAAAACAAACAGAATACAGCACGTAAAAATCAAAAAATGCAAAAATAATGTCAAATAATAACCCTAGATCTGTTGTGGTTAAGAGCCTTAAAAGTCCCCAGCGGAGTCGCCATTTCTGTCACGCCCTTTTTCGACCGCGACATTTTAAAAAGCGAACCCTGCTTAAATAAAGTGTTAAAAAATAAAATAAAATGCTAACAATGCTAAGAATGTTAAAGAGTATTTAAAAGGGGCTTAAAAGGACAAAGGGGTTGAGAAGGTTTGCTAATAATTTAAAAGTGCTAAGGGAGGTGCTTAAATGGGTTCGCGGAGTCGCCACCTAATTAATTTGGGTGAATTAGGACACCTAAATGTTTAACTAGTTTAAAGTAAAACATTAACTCCATTTTAATGGTCTGCTAAACTCAATGAGATTCTGGGTAAGGGCTCTTTATCGATCTAGAGGAAGGGTTAGGCACCTCTAAGACCCGCTAATTTGCGGTTATCCTGCCAAACCTAGGGTTAATTATTATTGCTAAGAATGCATGTTTATATCTTGAAAAGTATTAAAGTAAAATATAAGAAGTATTCTTGTTAACATAAAATGCGAGATTTTAAAATATAAAGCTAGTTCTAATTGAAAACTGCATTATTGTATGTGCAAAGATAATTTATATATTTATTTCTTAACGAATCTTATCAGTATATCATAATATGCTAAATATTTAGGAGGTTTTTAATAAGAGAAATAAGGCTTTTATGCAAATGCTAATGAGAGCCTATAATAACATGGGCTGGAAATCTAGTAATAAAATGCTAGTCGCGAACAGTTACCTGGATAAATAAATTTAATAGTTTAGTATGACTTAAGCGATATGTGGTGAGTCCAAAATAATTAACCTAAAGGGAATTGCTTTCTAATCTAGAGGTCCAAGGTTTAGATATTCCAATTATTCTATTAGTTAATGTAAATAGACAAATAATTTACAATAAATAAATGAATGAGGAGGCGGGGTAGAAGATAATAAAATGACTCGAGGAATGGCGAAGTCATTTCGCCTCTGGCTTAGAATTTCACGCGGCTAAATGCGTAGACGCTGGTCTTCGCTTGCCACTACGAGTCCCGCATGACTCTTTGTTGCTCCGGTGCATTTTCATGTAACAAAAGAAAGATAAGGATTAGTAAATGTTCCCAACTTTGTCAAAAGTGTAAAGAGTAAGCATTTGGCTTAAACACATAATTTGCAACTAAGCACATCGATATTATTGAGGCAGCCAGTAAAGAAAAACGACAGAGAACAGATTCTAGTTGTATATACGTTATATGGGCTTTAATCCCAACAGTAATAATAAGGATAGAAGCAGCATAGGGGAGGGAATAATGTTATACCCCGTATTCTCAGGGTATGTATGCGAGGACGTACGTACGAGAGCACGACAGAAAATTGGAAAGGAAGAAAGAGGTGATTTTTCCACGGAAAAAGTTTCCGGTTTTTGTAAAGAAAAATGTTCGTTGATGGGAATTGGGTTCCCAGATTTGGAATATGGGCTTCTTAAATTATATTAGAATTTTGAGATTTTATTTTCGGAAATGGTCACGTGGGGCCCACGGGAGAAATTTACTATTTGGGGCCCGCTTTGATTTTGAGATTTTGGCCATTTTGGATATTTTCTAAGATGAATTATTTTGGACAAGTAGGAGGCGACACGTGTCACCCCTGCGTGGCTCGCCGACTACCTTTCAGCACAAGTGCCGACAGAGTCGCCGACTAAACGCTTTCCACAGCTTTCGTAGGAAAATTCCGCCATGTCATTTATAATTTTGCGGATTTTTCCGAGAGACGAACATTTTGGACCAACGGGAGGGTGATACGTGGTCACCTCACATCGGAAGCAAGTGGGGCTTGGACGATCAAGGCCCAAGAGGGACGGTTGGCCTCGCCGATTGTTCCTCGAGTCAGGCCTTGTTTTGGGCTTGTTTCAGGAGTGTTTTGTGGAGTAGGGTTAGGTGCACTTGGCTTGATCTCGCCTTACACTTGCCTTGCACATGGCTTGATCTCGCCATCGGTTGGCCTTTGGTTTTCCTATAAATACCCCTAAGCTCAAGACTTCTTCATCCAAAAATCTTCCAAGTCTTGAGTCCCTCTCCTCCCTTCGAGTGTGTTCTCGCCCTAAGCCTTCCTCCCCTTGAGTGGCCTTGTGCCGAGAGCCTCCTCCCCTCAGGTGCTAGCAGTGGGTACCCCTAGCCTAGTTGTTTCATATAATACACCCCCCTTAGTGGTATTGAAATACTCTCCAAGTATTGTTATAATGCCCAAAATACCTTAGCCTTTACCTTGTAGTATTCCAAAAGTTACCTCTATACGTAGAGCCCTAAATACTACCTTTTGTCCTTTTAGTCTCAAACCGAAACCCTAAGGAAATCTTCATAGTTGGTCAAGTATTTGAGTAGAAGTTGGTTAGAACTTCTAAGGGTTGTTTGGAGCGGATCGAGCGCACTGAGCAGAGCTAAACCTTGCTCAGATCGACATTATAACTTGATAATTTTGGGCTTGTCGAGGTAAATATTCTTGTCCTCTTATTGTAATCGAGATTACATGTAATAGGAATATATAGTTGAGGTATACTATATATAGAATCAACATTATTGTGCGGCAATGTCTTTTGACTTAAGCCCAATTTAAAGAAAAGAATCGAATCAGTTTACATGTGATCAGATTGCAGAGACTCAGGTAGCATTGTTGTGTAGTAGAATTGTATACGCCCGTTAGACGTATAACCCCGGTTGGCTTGATAGCGGCCTCGATAGAGAGGCGATTTACGCTGCCATGGGAGGCCGCCAATTTTCTCAGAGAACATGGAACCGCATTTGTTAGAAGTTAATAGACGCCAGTGGCCTTATAGGTGGAAGATCGCGAGTAGCGTATTCTACTAAGAGTGGAAACGGCCAGCCGTGTTACAAGATCGCGAGCATTTTGCTTATCGTCGATACTGTCGCGAGGTATGTGAACCTCTTCCTATCCGCTCTAGCATGATATGTGTAACTATGTAGTACGGTGGACGCAGTACTAAGTGTATTTGTTTGTTTAAACATAAAGTGTTATAACGGCTTTACGGGAAGTTGGTTATAACACTTTACGTAGGTAAGAAAATGGTTTATCGATGTTAGAAGTTAAGAGACTTAACTTATTTGTTTTAATGTGGATGTTATGTGAAACCTCATTCGTGAGTAATGAGTACTTGGTTTTAAAGGGATAATGTTTTACCGATTTCGAATCGAACGTATCGATGCACCACCGCAAATGCTAATAAAGGAAAATGTATTGAATAATGATGTGTTGTATTAAAACCAAGAGAAACCTCCATCCGTGATAAGCTAAGATGAGACAAAATGATATTACATTTTCTAGATCACGGTCATTGTAATAAGATCGTTATAAACAAGAGTAAACTACTCACATATATGACATATGTTACTCAATTGTTTTAAAAGAGATTAAGACTATGAGTTATGAAACCTTTCTAAAATAAGTGACTTGAGCATTTGAAATTAGGCAAACTTGAACGCTTGGAAAATAATGTTGTTACTTGATTTTACAAAAGGGAAGTGTCTTGTTTACTTAAAAAGATAGTCACGATTTTTATACTACGTATTGTGTGACTTATGTGAAAGTACTTTGAGTTGTGTGAAACTTGCCTATGCTTGTGATGATAGCCTTTGTTGTACAAGTGTTGTATTTCGGTTACCGCTCTCTCGACAGAGGTCGTTGACTTGTCGAGAACTTACTGACGCGTCGGGCAAATGACGAGAATTCCACCGTATGTTTCCATTTTGATTATCGCCTTATTGTGGTTACATGGACATGTCTACACCGAGGTAGAATTCGGGGGCACGTGGCGCGCGTGGTTGATCACCCAAAGATATTGTTGCTGATGTCATACGGACGGTTCACACCGAGGTAGAATTCCGGCACGCGCCGGGCATTGGTATTATTGTTGCATCATGGACATGTCTACACCGAGGCGTAATTCCGGCACGCGCCATGACGCGAACATGATTGATGCGGGCGCGAGACCCATAGTTATATTTGAGTGATGACTGAGGCGCGAGTCCTCGATCGACATGATCGCTTATGTTGCGAATCGTAGTTTGGTTATCATACATGTCTCCCGCTTTATATAGACTAGTATGATTTCATTTACGTGATTTTTACGCCACATACTTGGTACCAGATCGACTCTCGGGGCCGCGCTCATGCCGCAGTAGAGGTACATCGGCCGTGGATCCTCGCCATAGATCACGCCAACAGATTGGGAAGCTCCGCTTTCTCCGAGGCTTATCTTTTGGTATGTGTTCTCGAGTCAGAGGTTCTTGAACATTCGTGGTATGGCGGGCCCCGCCCCGTCCATAGTGTTGTAAATCTTAGAGGTCCGTAGAAATGTTGCGGTGTGGTTGTAAAAGGATTAAACTGCTCGTGTTTTATGATATATCAAGGCAACCGCTTTGTTGGCCTGTTTATTATTATATCTCTTGTTTCATGACTCATGTGTTATGTTCCGCTGATTTTCTCTGATATATGTATCACTAGCGCCGGTAAGGCACTACCACGCCCGACCGGGGCGTGACATAGTGGTATCGTGAGCGCTTAGTCTCTGAAAGTGTCTACGACCGTGTCAGCAGTAGTCTTGATTATCGGTGTGTTGTGCACCACATCTATAATCAGGAGGCTATAGGACATTTAGGATTGGTTTCCATTCTTCTCATTCTGAGATCGTGCCTTAGAGTTGTGTTGTAAGTTGGACCCCTCTGACGTATTTCATTTTTACCAGTTATGCCTCCGCGCAAGGCAACCCTGGCCCAGAAAGGCAAGGCAGCCGAGGGAGCTGCTAGTGAGATACAGAGGAGTACGAGGGCGCAGGCCCGGTCAGTACCTGAGATTGTGCTTCAGACGGCGAGTTTTGTGACGCCGCCAATTTCAAAGAAGTTTAGAGCCGCAGCAGCCGAGACCACAAGACTGAGCCTCCAGCCCCACACCAAGGGCAGGAGACGGGTTACGCGCGAGATGGCGCTTGCTGGCCGTGGTCGTGGCCGATATGAGGATAGGCCGACGCAGCAGCCTGGCCCAAAGAGCACCAGCCGTTCACCCTCGAGCAGATAGTTCGAGGCTACGGACTTTCCGAGTCAGAGCCCGCCAGAGTTTTATGGGTCGAGGCCTGAGGATGATCCGCAGGAGTTCATCCGGCAGTTACAGCGGGTCATGAGAGTGATCAAGACTTCGGAGACCGAGTCGGTGGTCTTAGGTTCGCATCAGCTGCGTGATACCGCAATGATCGTTTGATTCGCGAGTTGTCCCGGAGAGTACGCATGCGCCCAAAGAAGATGGGACGAGTTCTCGAGGCATTCCTCACTCACTTCTTGCCTCCGCAGATGGCGAGGGCACGGGCCGACAGATTTGTGATGCCGAGACAGAGGCGCACAGCCGAGTACAACGTGGAGTTTGACTCGCTGGCTCGGATGTCCCCGCTTTAGTGGCAACCACGGAGGATAGAGTGCACCGCCACGCCACCGGATTAGATGATTGCTGACAGAGGCTTGTTCGAGTGTAGCTCTTCACCGGCATGGACATTGCCCGCACGCAGCTCATGACCGACGAGGCACGAGAGGTCGACGGAATGACCAAGATCAGCGTAAGAGGCCGTAACAACAGGCCCTTTGGTAACTTTCGAGGCGGACCGCCAAGAAGATACTAGTTTTGTACCTCCGCCGGCAGAGTGGTCCTCCACAACCTTCAGAGCATCCAGAGTATTCGGAGCAGTCGTCGTGGCTCCGCGGTTCGTGTTTCAGGAAGGCGTGTTGGCGCTGACGGTCACCCCTACTCGGTGGTCGATGCGTAGACCGCATTTCGGAGTGTCGTGGTGCCAAGGAGCTTGTTATTTTTGACACAGCAGGCCATTTTGCGAGGAACTGTCCGACCAAGGGTAGCACGGATGTTACGACTCACCTTCAGATCGGGCGTGTGTTCATCACCTTCACTACATGCACCGCAGGCGTGACCGTGATTAGAAAAGCAGAGAGACAGTATATCCTTAACCTCTAGAGTTTTGTATGCTTGTTATGTTAATGTGTTTAGTGTTATGTTCGGATAGCTTTGTGCTAAAATGTGATTTAGGAACATGGTTAGTTGGAAGGATAAGTATGAGGCATGGTAAGTGTAACCTTAGAATATTTCACGATCGAGACCTTAGAGGTAAGGTCGTCTTGTGTAAAAGATTTATTTTATGTTTGACCTTTATCGAGTGCGTAGTATACGTGGGTTTTATTTGTGTGATAAGTCCATGGGTAGTGTGAGATGGAAGTGGTAGCTTACGACGTATGTTGGTAAGATTGTTCCGCATCGTGGAACAAGTGGTTCGCGCGATTGCTGGGTTGCCGAGTACCATTTGCGGGTCAACCCGTAGTCCGGTTTTAGGGGGCCAGTTCTGGGTGGTCCCGCCATTGGTAGGGTCACGAGGGTGCTAGGCCCCGCTTTAGTTAATCATCGATGAGTTCGTGGACGCGCTCGACCGTAGCCGTTCGTAAAGCGCCGGAATGGCCTGCGGAGTCCGAGGTTAGTAAGATGACCAAGTTCGAGGTAGTGACTCAGAGATTTTTGGGAACGGAAGTAATGACCAAGTATGGTACGACCGGGAGAGTTCAAGTGTTCGAGAAGCGGCACGAGTAAGGAAAGAAGAGGACGTGTGTTATTTCGCGCGTAAGGGCGCTGGCAACTTGTTAGAGGAACTTCATCGATATCCGCTTGAGAAGGAACATTCGGACGAATGTTTCTGGCGAGGGGAGAATGTTATACCCGTATTCTCGTGGTATGTATGCGAGGACGCACGACGAGAGCACGCATAAAAATTGGAAAGGAAGAAAGAGTGATTTTTCCACTAAAAAGTTTCCGCTTTTGTAAAGAAAATGTTCGTTGATGGGAATTGGGTCCCAGATTTGGAATATGGGCTTCTTAAATTATATTAGAATTTTGAGATTTTATTTTAAAATGGTCACGTGGGCCCACGGAGAAATTTACTGCTTTGGGGCCCGCTTTGATTTTGAGATTTTGGCCATTTTGGATATTTTGGAAGATGAATTATTTTGGACAAGTAGGAGGGCGACACGTGTCACCCCTGCGTGGCTCGCCGATTACCTTTGGCACAAGTTGCCGATTAGAGTCGTTTCGACGAAACGCTTTCCACGACTTTCGTAGGGAAAATTCCGGCTATGTCATTTATAATTTTTATGGATTTTTCCGAGAGACGAAACATTTTGGACCAACGGGAGGGTGATACGTGTCACCCTCACATCGAAGCAAGTGGGTGGCTTGGACGATCAAGGCCCAAGAGGGACGGTTGGCCTCGCCGATTGGTTCCTCGAGTCAGGCCTTGTTTTGTGGCTTGTTTTGTGGAGTGTTTTGTGGAGTAGGGTTAGGGTGCACTTGGCTTGATTCGCCTTACACTTGCCTTGCACATGGCTTGATCTCGCCATTGGTTGGCCTTTGGTTTTCCTATAAATACCCCCTAAGCTCAAGACTTCTTCATCCAAAAATCTTCCAAGTCTTGAGTCCCTCTCCTCCCTTCGAGTGTGTTCTCGTCCTAAGCCTTCCTCCCCGAGTGGCCTTGTGGTCGAGAGCCTCCTCCCCTCTGTGGTGCTAGCCATGGGTACCCCTAGCCTAGTTGTTTCATATAATACACCCCCCTGTGTGGTATTGAAATACTCTCCAAGTATTGTTATAATGCCCAAAATACCTTAGCCTTTACCTTGTAGTATTCCAAAAGTTACCTCTATACGTAGAGCCGGAAATACTACCTTTTGTCCTTTTAGTCTCAAACCGAAACCCTAAGGAAATCTTCATAGCTTGGTCAAGTATTTGAGTAGAAGTTGGTTAGAACTTCTGGGTTGTTTGAGCGGATCGAGCGCACGAGTAGAGCTAAACCTTGCTCAGGATCGACATTATAACTTGGATAATTTTGGGCTTGTCGAGGTAAATATTCTTGTCCCTTATCAGAATTGGAGATTACATGTTGTAGGAATATATAGTTGAGGTATACTATATATAGAATCAACATTATCAGGGCAAATGTCTTTTGACTTAAGCCCAATTTAAAGAAAAGAATCGAATCGTATTTACATAGTGTATCAGACAAAGAGACTTGTGTAGCATTGTTGTGTAGTAGAATTGTATACGTCCGGTTAGACGATAACCCCGGTTGGCTTGATGGCAGCCTCGATAGAGGAGAGAGATTTACGCCGCATGGGGAGCGTGCCAATTTTTCAGAGAACATGGAACCGCATTTAGAAGTTAATGACGGCGTTTGGCCTTATAGGTGGAAGATCGCGAGTAGCGTATTCTACTCAAGAAGAGTGGAAACGGCTAGCCGTGTTACGATCGTGGAGCATTTTGCTTATTGTCGATACTCGTCGCGAGGTATGTGAACCTCTTCCTATCCGTTTCTAGCATGATATGTGTGTAACTATGTAGTACGGTGGACGACAGTACTAAGTGTATTTGTTTGGTTTAAACATAAAGTGTTATAACGGCTTTATGGGAAGTTGGTTATAACAGCTTTATGTAGGTAAGAAAATGGTTTACTGATGTTAGAAGTTAAGAGACTTAACTTATTTGTTTTAATGTGGATGTTGTGTGAAACCTCATTCGTGAGTAATGAGTACTTGGTTTTTAAAGGGATAATGTTTACCGATTTCGAATCGAATGTGTATCGATGCACCACTGCAGCGTTAATAAAGGAAAATGTATTGAATAATGATGTGTTGTATTAAAACCAGTAGAAACCTCCATCTGTATAGAAGCTAAGATGAGACAAAATGATATTACATTTTCTAGATCACGGTCTTTGTAATAAGATCGTTATAAACAAGAGTAAACTACTCACATATATGACATATGTTACTCAATTGTTTTAAAAGAGATTAAGACTATGAGTTATGAAACCTTTCTAAAATAAGTGACTTGAGCATTTGAAATTAGGCAAACTTGAACGCTTGGAAAATAATGTTGTTACTTGATTTTACAAAAGGGAAGTGTCTTGTTTACTTAAAAAGATAGTCACGATTTTTATACTACGGGTATTGTGTGACTTATGTGAAAGTACTTTGAGTTGTGTGAAACTTGCCTATGCTTGTGATGATAGCCTTTGTTGTACAAGTGTTGTATTTACGTTACCGCTCTCTCGATAGAGGCGGTTGACTTTGAGAACTTACTTGACGTCTTTGGCGGTGACGGAGAATTCCACGGGTATGTTTCCATTTTGATTCTTGTCTTATTGTGGTTACATGGACATGTCTACACCGAGGTAGAATTCGGGGCATGTGGCTACGCGAGGTTGATCACCCAAGATATATTGTTGCTGATGTCACACGGACGTGTCACACCGAGGTAGAATTCACGCGGGCATGGGGCATTGGTATTATTGTTGCATCATGGACATGTCTACACCGAGGCGTAATTCCGGGGCACGCGACCGTGACGCGAACATGATTGATGTTGTGGGCGTGAGACCCATAGTTATATTTGAGTGATGACTTGAGGCGTGAGTCCCCGATCGACATGATCGTTTTATGTTGTGAATCGTAGTTTGGTTATCATACATGTCTCCCGCTTTATATAGACTAGTATGATTTCATTTACTGATTTTACGCTTCACATACTTGGTACTGTTATCGACCTCCTTCGGGGCTGCTCACGCCGCAGAGGTACATCGGCCGTGGATCCTCGCCATAGATCACAAGTCAGATTGGGAAGCTCCGCTTTCTCCGAGGCTTATCTTTTAGTATGTGTTCCCGAGTTGTAGGTTCTTGAACATTCGTGGTATGGCGGGCCCCGTCCGTCATAGTGTTGTAAATCTTAGAGGTGCAGAGAACTGGCAAGTGGTTGTAAAAGGATTAAACTGTTCGTGTTTTATGTATATACCAAGGCAACTGCTTGGTTGGCTGCTTATTATTATATCTCTTGTTTCATGACTCATGTGTTATGTTCCACTGATTTTCTCTCGATATATGTATCACTAGGTGCCGGTAAGGCACGATCCACGCCCGAATCGGTGTGACAAATAATTCGAGTAGCAACATGACGGACACACAATGTAAATTGGGATAGGCAATATACTCATGTAATCAATGATTCATTATTCGCACAACATATATTATCCATGATTCAGATTTTTCTAAAGAGATGCAACGTACCACATAATTAAAATAGACATACAATGAGTTTATTAATCCCTAAAGAGTCAAGAACACACCAGGTACGAACAACATACTTTATGATTTCTAAACTAAAAAGGGAAGATTCGGCCAGATATGCGAAAGACAACAATTTTGGATCATTTCCAATGAAATATTCGACATAGCATCGGGCATGAAGCCACGAACATAAGAATCCTAAGCAACAGCTTTAATCATATCTATAACAAGTGGAAGGGGCGAGACATTTTTATTCTTCTATATTCTTTCCTTCTTGTTTAGACAATTTCAACACTAGATTGTTTCATATACAGATCCTGCTACGCTGAGACATTATTATCTAGTTCCAATATGATCGGCTAATATCCGAAATCTCTTGTAATTGAGATTAATATTAAACAATGTATCAATACACTGCGAGGCATGGTTATTAAAACATACTCTAAGTTCAATCACACAACAAACTCCAGAAAGACGCATTCACAGTCATAGTCATGAACATTAATAGTGATTAACGTTAATTGAACAGGCTTAGCAGTGAATTTGACGAGCGTAAACAATCCTCTGTATCAATTTAATATACGCTTAAGCAGTCGTACAAAAACACATTACGACCTTATATTTACCTAATCCAAGCAGAATTGAACGAGATAAACAGACTACCATTACACTAGCACGAAAAGACACACGAACACATAAGTCTGAACAAATACAACAGAATTCTGAGGAGACGAGTTTACCTTCTCCGGACAGCGAACCGAGGCAGCGTATCAAGTCGTCGATTCACTCGGAGGATTTATTGCGGTTATGCGAAAGGACGAAATTTCTCCAAAAAAAGCTCGAGAATTCTGGTTGTCTGCTCTAGAATGCTAATTTCGAATGATTCTTGCCTGTTTCCTCTCAATTTCCGAATGAATCTTCAAGTGTATAGAGATGGGTTTATATAGCCTCAATGTTGGTTCCCAATTAGGTAAACCCTTTAATGTGAATTTGGTAGGATTCTTTACATGATTCGGAGGTGTAAGATTTATTATGCCAACTATGGGTTTCCGATTTTGGAGAGATTTTGTGCTTATTGTGGTATGATGTAAATGGTAAGGATATATTCAGGTTATGGTAAGTTAGCTTCGACTTTGCATGGTATTGGTATGGGAAAGGAAGGTCGCCGGATTTACCCCCTAAAAATCCGGCGAGATTCGTGTGTAAGGGGAGGGAACACGCGGCGGTTCTTAGGGTTTTCTAGGTTAAGGGGAGCGTTTGATGAAGGCGGTCTCTCTCGGTTAGCGATAAGGGAGAAATAAGGATAGTGGGCTGCGGGTGTGTAGGCGGCGCGGAGTAATTTAAGTGGGGAGTGGGCTGGGTTAGTTAATTAAGGTGGTTAGTTTTAATTAGGTATTTAATTAGTGTCTAATTAAAAAAAATTGTGATTAAATTATTTAGGTGCTTTATTAATCTAATTGTTATAAAAATAAATGCGGACGTGCTATTTAATTAATGCTTAATACTTTAGAATGCGGCACTATTATTTAAAATCTTATTATTGTGCATTATTGCGAAGTTAAATTAAAATTGAATTGAGTCTAGATTAAATTATTTAAATGCTAAATGTAAGTATGATATCTAAGAATTGTTTAAAGCTTTTATAAATGCGACGCTATTAAATGCATGTATTAGATTAAAATTGATTTTAAATTACAAATGATTATGAAATTCTCTTGCGTATTAATAAATGTGACTATGCTATTTGACACGACGTCATTGCTAAATTATTTATTTTATGTATTTATTAGTTATTAAGAATCATGACAGGGCTTTAATTAATGTGGGCACGGGACTCTAAGTGCTTAATACTCTACGTAAAATGTGGTGCCGTTATTAAATTGTTTATTTATGCCTGTATTTATGTTTTATCGCTGCATTTTATTATAAAAAATCATAAAAATTATTTTACAAAATTAGTCTAATTTTATAGTTAATGACTGAACGGGAGGGTCAAAATTGGGTGTCAACATTGTTTAATTGAGAATTGTCAATGTGTGCTGGTGATAGCATTTGAGTACAAGTATTATGTTTTATTACGTTGCCGCGACTCTCGGTTGGAGGGTCGGTTGTCTTGTTGTAAGTTTACTTGGACGTACCGGCAGTGATGTGGGATTCCACGGGTATGCTTCCATTATTTGTGTTACCCTATGGTCATGCTTATACGATGTGGGATTCCGGGGCATGCGACCACGAGGGATATTCCTTGGACATGCTTATACGATGTGGGATTCCGGGGCATGTGAACAGGAGCGGGTTAGATTCCCGGATTTGTTTGTATTACCCCATGGTCATGCTTATACGATGTGGGATTCCGGGGCATGCGACCACGAGGGATACTCCTTGGACATGCTTATACGATGTGGGATTCCGGCGTGTGACCGGGCGGGTTAGATTCGGTTGTTTGTATTACCCCACGGTCACGCTTATACGATGTGGTATTCGGCACGCGACCACGAGGATATTGTTATATCATGGATCGGCGGTGAAAGGATTTCACGCATGATTGATATTATGGGCGTGAGACCCATAGTTATATTTGAGTAGTGACTTTGAGGCGCGTCCGACTTGATATGACCGCTTATGTATTGTGTATCAGGTTGGCTATCATACATGTCTCCTATTTTGTTTAGATCGTTATGATTTCATTGCATACTTCATCGCTTTCACATACTTGGTACATTCTTCGCATCGACCTCCTTTCGGGCTGCGTTCATGCCGAGTTTAGGTATGCGATTTGGTGATCGGCAGTGTAGGACCGCCGAGTTTTGGATAGCTCCTGCTCGGGAGTTTATCATTTTGGTATAGTTCCTTCAAGATGTGCTTTGTATGCTTATGGGTATGCAGCGGGGCCTTGTCGCCATATTTCATAGATAACTCTTAGAGGTCTGTATTCATATGTGGGATTGGACTCATGTATAGTGTAGTGTCTTTTTATTATGTATATTATATGGCAGCCTTGTCGGCTTTTCCCTTGTATGTATGTTGGTTTTGAAAAAAAAAATGAGGTGTTATTTGATTTCCGCAGTTTACTTAGTTGTTAAGGTAGAAGGGTGCCCAGGTAGGGCACCAGTCACGGGCCCGGGGTTCAGGGTGTGACATGTTTTTTCTCTTTCTCTTACAAAATCACTTGGTCATATTTGTCATCTAAAATATCTAACATAGCAAGAAAAACTGAAAAACTAATCTTTTATCCTATGTAATTTTGTTTTTTCAAATACACTACCATGTAAATATGAACCCCATAAATAATACTAGTAACACATACAATATATAAAAAGGAGCAATATCAAAGATCCGCTGTTGGGACGACATTTCAAATTCGAGTGAGGAATGAACACTCCAAAATTACGTAAATAAAGTACGTAATGTTTTTTGCCAAACAAAAAAATGGGTCTTTTCATTTAACACACACCTATTTATATACATAATTAATAGATACCCATTACTACCACTATTCTATAAATAGGGAAAACTAACTCCCATGATCTAATAATCTACCCATTAATTACCAACTAAACATATCTACTAATAACAACATTAAGTTACTGCCCATAACTACTATTACAACTACTTTCACTAATTAATAATGCCAATAAAAGGGGATCTCTTAAAGCTGAAAATCCTTGACCCAACTTGGGTTGTGATGCACATTTGGGCCGCTGGATTATTCCTTTAGTTGGGCTGATCTGCGATTCAGGACATTGGCCCATAACAATTCCCTCTCCTTCACATTGGGTCTTGTCCTCAAGGCCCTTAGGATTAGTAGCTCGTGAGTTGATACGCGACTTGGTATCATCGTTATGTTCGAAGAGCTGGGGGTGAGTCTTCTTCAGAAGCTCTTGTGATTCCCATGTTCGATCGGCTACTGTAGAGTGTTCCCAATGAACCAAGCCTTTGAGTTTCTTTTCTTCCATCCTTCCAAACTGTGTGTTCATCAATGATTGCTTCAGACTTGAGGTACAATTGTTCATTCTCTGTGACGTTTAGTAAATCCTCACTTGGCTCGATTGCTTCTCTGAAGTGGGGTTTGAGGCGTGAGATGTGGAAAACTGGGTGAATGCGACATCCACGGGGACAGTCAAGCTCATACACCACTATACCTCATCATTTTCCCTTGCTGCTCCCAGTTACGTTCTTTGATCTGGGTGCCTTACTACAAGCACCTTGGGAATCCACATCAGCAAGACCATTCTCCAGTGCTCTAACTAGATTTTCAAAGTAGTTTCGAGTGACACTTGTTAAACCAACGAGCTTTGTACGGAAATCCTTGGACGATATTGTAGCATTAAGGTAAGTTTGGAGTTCCTTTTCAGCACATTGATGAAGCCTCTCTAAACCAGCTTCTGCCTCACCTTGTACGTACTCAAAAAACTGCCTTTTCGCGTGCTCATGTTTGGGTAGGTAATATCCATATGCATAGGCCATTTTAACACTCTCCTACATTCAACTATCTGTTGCCAAGAATCTATAATGAACTTCAATTGTGACTCAGGTTGGCACTGCATTTCACTAAGCTTTTCAAGATGAACAGTTTGCATTTGATGCAGATCTGCCATAGTTTTTTGCCTCGACGACTGATTGGTTGCCCAACGCTAATAGTAATGTGTGTATCTCTCCAGAGAGTTTTTGGCCATCTCCCTCCTCCTCTCGGCGTCATCATACACGCCCTCTTGCTTTGCTGATTCATATCGATTACATGCATAAAATCCACCGGTCCTTTCACTATGGTTTGACCATGCACCAAGACATAACCAACAAAACTCAAATTTACATGGTGGCGTACAAGTCATGTGCATACACCCTGGTTCTTCTCAATTGGCCGTTTGCACTTCGGACAGGGCTTGGAATTAGCCAAGATCCAATTCATGTTTTCTGACTCAGCACTATTTTTCAAAATCCACTTGGATACAGTATCACAGTCCATAGGCCGATGAGCCTCTTCTGTACAATTCCAACAAAAACTAAAAGAACAACAACACGTAACATCATATCTTCCACTTCCAAGATCATATTCTATTGCAGAATCACAACCTGGGGCAGGACACCATTTTGTCTTTCTATTGTCCTCAATAAAGGATCTAAGAAGGTAACGATAGTACTTGTCCTTATCTTCACCAGATGCCAATGTATCAATCATATTTTGACCAATGGCAGCATCGCATGATGAGTCAGGACATCGCAGCATCAAGCATCCAGGGTCGTCATTGATGGATGTGGTAATGTAAGCTTTCCAGCAAGTAGAACAAAAAGTATGACCACGCCCAACAAATATAATGCCATCAAGAAGGTAGTTCTCAAAACAAATCTCACACGACACTTCTTTAACTCTTGAAAGACGGATAACAGGCTTCTCCAACAAGCCGACAGACTTGCGCACTCCTTCTTCATCAGCAAACCACTCCTCGTGCACCTTGTTCACACTCCAGTTATAACATCGAAGTAAAATACATACAGCTTCTCTTGGTATGGACAGAAGAGTAGAAAGTGTCGTCATATCATCCTCCTGTCGCTGACGTATATCTTCTTTCTTCAAGACTGTATAATTCGTCTGTGAACGACTAACAACTTGGTCATCAGAATCATCAGATTCATTACCCATAAAATCATAGTCAACATCACTATTCATAGCATCAGTGCCGCCATCACTATAGAAATTCTCATCCACCGACTCCATATCATTAGCATCATGTATATCATCATTGGAATTCATCAATATTTCAAGATGGTGGTGATTTAGTTGTTTCAGGAAATGTCGTTTCTATCCTTCGAGGCTGAGACATGGAGGCTTCTATTTCTGGTGGTGGAGGCGCATATCCGGCCAAATCATGAGGTGAAACTGCAGCATGTGAGACTTGTTGCAACACATCAGGAGAAGGAGTCCAGTACTTTGCTTTGAAATAGTAGACTCTTTCATAGTGGAATAGCAATGATATATAGTATTTCCGAAGGATAAATGAAGCATTTGTGGCTGAAGAAGTAAAGCTAAAAACTAACGTTACTTCCTTCCATCTTTTCTCCCCTAGAACCTTTGTGATACCACCACGAGTATTTACCTCAACAAAGAGGCGATGCAAATCCAGGGCTTTGCCCCCTATAACAGGGATCATGAATTTGGTTCTCATGGCAGCATGGAGCTTCAGCAAAGTATCCATGAACAGTTGAGGAGAGGCCACAACATTCTCATATGTAGCCAAGGGAGGTGGTGCGAAGGGGTTAATATCGTCGAGCCGGGCTCGCAGGTCGTGTGTGACCTTGGTGAGGGCTGCCACAGAATCTTTTAGTGCGTTGAATTCTTCTGTGGTAGGATTTTTGTTTTGTTTGGGAGGCATGATACTCTGGATGAAAGCACCAAATTGTTGGGACGACATTTCAAATTCGAGTGAGGAATGAACACTCCAAAATTACGTAAATAAAGTACGCAATATTTTTGGCCAAACTAAAAAGATGAGCATTTTCATTATAACACACACTTATTTATATACATAATTATTAGATACCCACTACTATCACTATTCTCTAAATGAGGAAAACTAACTCCCATGATCTAATAATCTACCCACTAATTACCAACTAAACATATCTACTAATAACAACATTAAGTTACTGCCCATAACTACTACTATAACTACTTTCACTAATTAATAATGTCTAATAAAAAAGGATTTTTTAAAGCTGAAAATCCTTGAGATAACTTGGGGCTTATGATGTACGTTTGAGCCGCTGGATTCTTCCTTCAGTTGGACTGATCTGCGATTCGGGACATTGGCCCGTAACATCCGCCCACCCAACAAATCAAAATGGATCTTCCTTGAAAACCCTATTTTCCCTAGAGACACCACCGTAACTGAAGCACTGAGGCAATTAACATTAATTTATTCTAATCCAGACTAATTATTCTTCATTCCTTTCCCATTAATTAACATTAATAAAGTTCCTTCTCCTTGTTCTTGATATTGTTTTATAAATAAATAATTTTATTAATGCAAAATTAAGTTAAGTGACTTTGCTACATACCGTGGCACTTTGTATGCAATATCTACAATGAAAATCCCTCCAAAGAAACCTCATTTTTTCAAACCCATTCAACCAGGTTTCAAGAATGGTCTTGTGAGTAAGCCTTTCAGTTTATTTTTTATCTTTCCTTTTTGTCTACTATATTTATCCCAGAAAAGAAGAAAAAACACTAAAATTCCAAAACCATAGTCCTTATGAATATTTTATAACGTAATGTTTTTCACGTAGTTTTTTATTCTTCAATTTCTGATACTATCTACTGTTTTTTATTTTTCACGCTTAGCTTACTGTTTTGTTATAGTTATTTTCTTTTCCTTTTTGACATACTATTTTGTTATTTATACC
Organism: Przewalskia tangutica; assembly: GCA_029844215.1. NCBI lineage: Eukaryota > Viridiplantae > Streptophyta > Magnoliopsida > Solanales > Solanaceae > Przewalskia > Przewalskia tangutica. Next base: position 6,830,785 of record CM056718.1, on the reverse strand, counting down.
TTCTCTCTACCAGATGGATTACATTCATTGTATTGTTGTTGTAACTAGGTACAAAAATAGTACAGAATAGAATAGTGATCTGGGACAAGTTTATGTTACTGCAGAAAGTACCTATAGGATTCTTGAAGTATCTGAAGGGACACGCAGTATGAGACAAGGCTATTCTATTTATATACATGTTTGTTATACTGCAGAAAATACCAATAGGTTTCTTGAAGTATCTGAAGGGACATGAGCATATAGAACATGCAGTACTGAGAAGGGCTGGTAAGAAGTGGCTGGTGAAGCTGAATGGACAGCGATTCGAAGAGGGATGGGAAAAGTTCGTGAAGGATCATGATTTACAATTGGGAGATATGTTGGTGTTCAGACACGAAGGAAGCATGGAGTTTGAGGTTTCCATCTTTGATTCAAGTCACTGTGATAGGGAATATGCAGAGTATTTGCAAGAAGAAAAAGTTGGAGATACTTCCAAGAAATTTGAATTTAAAGGTAACATCTTTGAAGTCCCTTAATCTTAACATAAGTTTCAACTAGTTTAGATAAAGAACTAACTAATAGAAGGGGTGGATGTTTAGACACTATTCATGTTTTGATTGTAATCATTTTTGTCATATTTAATTTTCTTGACATGGAGTCGTCTACAATTAACAATGTAACAGACAAATCAAACCCCAACATCATGTCAACAAGAAAGGCTTTTCCCAAAGAAGAATCTGCTACTCACAGCTCTTTCGGTCAATCTCATTTTAAGTGCGCTCTCAGATTGTATTTCCTTTCAAAGGGTTACTTGGTAAGTCTCAAAACTCATTTCCCTTGACCCTTCAAGAAACTTCAGGCTAAAGGAAACATTTTAGCAAAAGTATGAAGCATATCATATGTGCAAATTGTTATAAACCATTTCAGCGCCTTCCTAAAAAATTTGCAATGGCAAACGGTCTCATCAACAAGAAATGTGGTGTGATTATCAGAGACGAAAGACAAAGATCATGGAACTTAAGGCTAGTTACCTACAATTCTATAGTCCATGTAGTAGGTGGATGGGGTGAATTCCACATTGCGAATAACTTAAAGGAGGGAGATTATATGACGTTTGAGGTTGTTGCTAATGGAGAAAAACCAATATGGAAATTTCACGGTAAGTTTTCTCAATTTAAGCAACCTCTTTTTGTCAATGATCTGTTTACTTTGTTATATACACCATGACACTATATTGCATCTTCGTCAAAATTATTAGCGTTTGATTCTCCATACTGTATTACATGTTCTTCGTAAATGACTAACCCTTTAAAATATTTACCCAAGTGAACAGTTGGAAATTTGATTTCAAAGGTAAAGTTCTTTAAGTCCGTCAGAGATGCAGTTTAGTCCTCCACTTTTCTGGAGATATATTGTGATATGAGTATAATGCATTAGTTTATGATCTTATAAAGGAAATTAGAACTTCAAATCAGTAGACCAACATATCATAATTACTGAAATGAACATTAATATCATCACAATAATAAACAATTGCCACGTATTATAGTATCAATTATTTTTCTTTTTCATCATGAAAACATACACTCAATTGTACTTTAACACTCTTATAGGTGCTTTTTCTTACAGAAACCACATAATGTACGTTGCAACCTTAAATGATTTTCGTTTCTTGGACCAAATTGGTCCTTGTTTGCGCTTAAATCTTCTCCATAAAATCTTTGGATATGAGCCTCCCGCTCACTTTTGGTTATTCAATCTTTGTTGTCAATATCTTGTTTAATCTCATTGGTGGTGGCCGTCACAGTGACTGGTCATTCTGCTATTTCGACAAAACATTAATATAACTTGAGGACCAAATCTTTTGATGTGTCCCTATTCATTTATTTATCAATATCTTTTCATGAGTCCTAATATGACTTTGACGGAGTGCAATAATATCATTACTCCATCTTTCTTCAAACACACCATTGGCATTTTTAACCGGTGATTTTAACTTGTTCGTGGCATTTTTTTATTTTGCTCTTAACTTTATTCCCAATATGAAGGCAACAATTACCTTATGCACTACACTTCAAGTAGCTAGCTCCATACCCGCAGTAGCAGATTGGTGTAGAAGAGATGACCGCGGGCCACGAAGTTCGATCCGCATAAACCTTCTTGGTTGAGCGCACACTGGCTTGCCAAGTGTGGTTTACATGGTGACGTGGTTTGCGCCATCGCTAGTCGGGTTTACTCAGGCGCACTGGCGAAAGAAGTAGCGGGTTCCTTCGTCAACAAAAAAAAAAAGTAGCTAGTTCCATCACTTAAGCATCAAATCTTGCTCCCTTCAATCGTGCCAAGTGTCAACCATTCTCGAGATTGACGGGAATAGGAGATAAATTCTCACTTTATGAATTACTGCATGCTAGAATAGAAAAAGGAGAAACATTCCTATATGACTTGTAGCCTACCAATTGTAAGTGTGGCTGGCAACATACTGATAAGAAGCACTCCATTAAGCACAGTTCCACCTTTTCTTTTTCCTTTATAGATTTGTGAAATAATAGTTTCTTTCTACTTCAACATAGTTTCTTTCTACTTCAACATAATGTTTTTTTGGTTATGTATTCATCTTCAGTTTCAGATCTGACATTGTTGTTCCAATTAATAAAACTACATTTGAGAGGAAGTCCATCCTAAAATCCTGAAGTAAAGAAGAAAAATTTGGATGCTAAGGTTTGGAGTAAACTGTTTAGCAGTTGTTAGTGGACTGTGCGAGGGGCCTTGGGTTGTCTGTGGGAATTTTAATGTCACCAGATTCCCTTATGAAAAAACTGTCTGTCAGAGAATTCTGGGGCAATGGCTGAATTTTCTGCTGTTATCAATGCTCTAGAATTGTTTGATCCTCCTTTATTTGGAGGAGTGGGGATAATGACAGGTGTGCATCCAGGATTGACAGTTTCTTATTCTATAGGGATGAGAACTTTCTCCACATTAAACATAGTATGTTGCTAAACTTGGGTCTGATCACAATCCTGTCCTTTTATCTTGTGGGGATTGGGATTTCAAGAAGACTTATTTCAAGTTTTTGGAAATTGGTGGTTGAATTTGGAGGGCTTTAAAAGCAAAGTACAACACTGGTGGAGATCTTTCATTGTGACAGGGAGACCAGATTTTATTCTGGCTACAAAGCTAAAACTATTAAAGGGGAAATTAAAAGAATGGAATAAGGATAATAGAGGAAATAGGAAGATAGAAAAGGAGCAGATTCTGATTCAAGTTAATACTCTGGAAGCTATCCTAAGATCAAAAACCTGTGACTGAGGATGAGCAATTACAAAATACTGAGATGATTCTTGTTGCTGGCTTTTCATCAGCCGTTGCGCAGAGATCATGGTCAATGTGGCTAGGGCGAACAGAACGTCACTTTGGAATTAAAAGGAGATGGTGACATTCACTAAAGTAAATGGTGTTCAAGTAGGAGATACTTACAAGTTTGAACTCACCAATAATGGCACGATACTTGTAGTGCTTTCTCAACAACAACAACATACCCAGGGTAATCCCACAGTGGGGTCTGGGGAGGGTGGTATGTACGTTACCTTACCTCTACCTTGTGAAGGTAGAGAGGATGTTTCCGATAGACCCTTGGCTCAAGTAAAACATATCAAAATCAAGTATGGAAAGAAAATACAGTAGTGAGGAAGCCATGCTAAAAATAAGGGAAAAGAGAATAGTAGCAACAACAAATAATACGGTAACCGAAGCAAAGGAAACAACAGGTAATAATAAAATCAAAGAATAAGATAGTAGGAGAGTAATACTAACAATACTGATAAAGGAAACTAGACAACACTCGATTACCTACAACCTTCTAACCTAATCCTCAACCTTTATATCCTTCTATCTGGAGTATGTCATTGGTGAGCTGTAGGTATGTCATGTTCTGTCTAATCTCTCAACAATACTTCTTTGACCTACCTCTACCTCTTCTCATACCCACCATAGCCAACCACTCACACGTCTTTATTGTGGCATTTGTGCATCTCTTCTTCACATGCCTGAGCCATCTCAGCCTTGCCTCCTTCAACTTGTCCACCAAGGAGGCCACTCCCACCTTATCCTGAATATCTTCGTTCCTAATCCTATTTCTCCTAGTATGCCCACACATCCACCTCAACATCTCATTTCCGCTACTTTCATCTTCTGAACATGCGAGTTCTTGACCTGCCAAGACTTCGTCCAATACAACATTGCAACCACTTTATAAAACTTACCTTTAAGTCTTGGTGGTACATTCTTATCACACCAAATGCGAGCGTCAATTTCATCCACCCCGCTCCAATACAATGTTTAACATTTCCATTCTGAGTATTTTTTTAATCTTCTTTTAGTTTATGACCATATTGTGTGTTAGAATATCAATGTTGTCAAAGGCACACTTAAGCCCTGAAGCGAGGCTCAAAGCATGTTGAGTACTTCGCCTCGCTTTATATGCGCTTCAGTCTTATCATCAAGGCTCTAAGACATATTTTTCCTTGCCAATGAGCCTCTCTTGAAGACGTGACTAGATAATTGATATTTCAATTTATCTCAATGTTTTTACAATTTCTTTGTCCATATATTTGGTATTCATGCTTATTATTATTAGTCTTGGACTAAACATACATATATTTGTATTGTTGCACCATTGCGCCTTTTCTCATTAAAGCCCACACTTTATTTGCGCTTTGTGCTTAAAGCCTAAGGTGACCTTAGAGCTTTTTTGCGCTTTTCACTTTTGATAACACTAGTATATGTTATTTTTCCTCTTTGTTCCTTTTATTAGAATATGGGAGTTGTTGTGGAACCAAAAACAATTTTTACTGACATTTTTTAATGTTATGTTAAACTTTTGAAGTTGCACGAAATTTTGAAGGTTTCAAATTGTGTTGATTGTATTGTGAATGATAAATTTTGAGCTGACCCTGACTGTCGAGAGTGTAATGGAGTTACTAGGGAAGTAACTTAAGGTAACTTCTATATGACTGTTATAAATGGGCGTGAACCAGTATTATCCAATGGGCTAGTTGAATTGTGTAGGTGTCTTAGGCAGAAGCAGCAGCCCAACACCATATTAAGTGGCTATGTTTGGGATCCAGGTTAGATAAGTAGAGCCTTGTCGGAGATATAGGGGCATGTGTACAGTTGATCAAATTGTATGTTTCCTCTCATCACCATTCTGAGTTTGTGCCTCTCATCCCCGTTAGTCTGAGCTTCTCATCCCCCTTCTATCTATTCTGCAGTAGCTATTGTCATTTGAATTGAGTTTATTTATCACTGTTCAAACTTCAAAGTAATAGAAAAGGTACTTGCTGATGAATCTGATTTGGGAGATGGCGACTCAAAGAAAGACACGGTGCTTGCAGACAATTCCCGACAATATATATGCGGGCTGCCTAGTCAAACTGTTGATATGCCATTATTTCAAGTTTCTTTTGCTGAACATGTGTATGAGGTCGAAAGTAGGACCACTATAATTACTGGAATCAGTTGTCCATTGGCAGACACCTTAAGGTTTCACGTTTCTAGTACCCCATTAAACAATGATTCAGCCTGCCGAAGACATGTCAATTCTGAAGATAGGTATATCATTCTTAGTATTAAGTGTCCTGCATGGCTGGACACATAGGGCAACTTAAGAAGGTGTGCAATTCCACCAGTGCACAAACGCAATTTGTGCACATTGGCAGTTGAACGTGCAGGGGTTCAACATTATGAGAGCAAAGAATTGGTAGGGTATGAAAGAGGAGATTTGGAAAGAAAAAAGCATACTTATCATCATTATTCCATACTCTGAAAGGGATAATGAAGTAGTTCAATTTTTTTTTTTAAAACAAATGATGTAGTAGTTCAAGATTATTCACAGCATCATTTAAATTTTTTAGTGACTTCTGGCATCCACTTCAGATCATTTAGCTGCTTTAATACACCTATCAAGGGAACAACTAAATCTGGTTATAGAACCTATCTTATGGCCTCTCTGCACCCTTAGAGTGTTGGACAACACAACACGTGAAAAACGTAATTACTTTATTATTGTAAAAGTAATTACACCAAGACTTGAACACTATAACTTGACCACTTGGACACTTTTTGGATACACACTTAGGAACACTTTAGCTTACAATTGTGTTCATTCTTCGTTCTTTTTTGGTTCATTACAAATGACTAAGGTCACCCCTATTTATACTTGTGTAGGGATGATTCTAGACATGGTCCTAAAGATCTAGACAATTGTATCCTATTCTACAAATATCTAAGGCTCTAGAACATCTACACATTTCTTACGAGAATCTAGAGCTTCTAGACATATCTCTAAGTTAAGTACCAAGGCATTCTAGAACCTTCAATTCTAGAGATCTTCTTTCAACTCTGTAGAACTACTTGAACATTCTAGATTGATTATCCATTGTCTTGGAGATTAAGTTGGTGATGACTTTTAACATAGAGGAGCATGGTTGAAGTTGGATTTAACCTTTTGTTGGCACTGCAAAAGAAATTTCAGCATGTATGGTGTCTATTCAAGTCTCATTTGCTGATAAATTTCTCTGAGTTACTTCAGCAAAGACTTTTGAAGACTTTAGAAGTATTGGAGAAAAATCAACTTGATATAATCATTGGTATTTTCACTTTTATGTGCCAACCAAGTGAAGAGAGAGCTAGCAATACTGGTGTCACTTTGGATTTCTTCTTTAATGTTGCCACTATCATGCACATAATGATTTTAATGTTTCTTCTTTTGTTGATTACTTTAAAGCAGCAATAGACCTTAGGCTTAAGACCTCAGACGTGACTACTCGGATATCACAAATACCTGCTTCAATATCTGCTGATGCCAACCCTCATTTTATATCTACTATCAAACCTTACACCATCAAAAAAGTTGTTCTGGTAAGAGTGATTTGAACAAATTTAGTAAAAACCTTTGCTAATTGTTTGTTTTTGTGATAATGTCATATTGATCTATATATTGGGATAAATTTGAGCAGTATCTGCCAATGGATTTTGTAAAATCAAATGGCTTGATGGATAGAAGTGAGATGATTCTTGTCGATGAAAAGCAGAGATTATGGTTAGCGCAGCTAGGGCGAATGCAACGTCACTTTGGAATTAAAAGTGGATGGCGACAGTTCGAAAAAGCAAATTGTGTTCAAGTAGGAGATACTTACAAGTTTGAACTCACCAACAATGGCACAATACCTATAGTGCATTTCCATTGTGAGTACTTTTTTTTCTCTTCTTTTAGTTTCATGACCATCCTGTGTGTTAGTATATGTAATTATTTTTCCTCGTCCCTTTTGTTAGAATATGGGAGTTCTTGTGGAACCAAAAACAATTTTTACCGAGATTCTTTTAATGTTAGGCATAATAGCCTAATCGACACTTGTACATGTTTTGTTTTAACATCCCGATTCCCCTACTTCACGGAGTTTCATCCAAACCCCCTGAAATCGATAAATCCTAATCTTTTAAATGCCTCTGACCCCGTGTGTCGCTCACTTACCTTGACATGGAGGACACCTCAGATAAATAATGTCATGTCATTTATTTTCACATAAAATTATTTTAAAAAAAGTTCCAAATTTATCTATTTTTCTCAAAACAAAAGACTAAATATTCCCAAACTTTTCTCCCCTCTCCATGTTTTCATCTCTTCCTTTTTCACACACCACCACTTCATTTTTTATTTTCAAGGAGGTGGAGGTTGGTAAGAGCCAGCTTTTAGCAGCCTTTTCTTCTCTGGAAAGAGATGAGTAGACTCAGAATCGAAAAGTGATAATGCCAAGTATTTAACTCGGGAGAAACTTGAACCAAACCAATAGATAAATTTGGAACTTTTTACTTTTTCTGGAAGAAACTCCGTGAAGTAGTATTTACATTTGTTGAAGGTTTCAAGTTGTGTTGATTGTACTTTTAATGGTCAATTTTGAGCTGACCCTGACTGTTGAGAGAGTAAATAGAGTTACTGGGGAAATAACTTAAGGTAACTTCTATATGACTATCTGATATAAAAGTTGAGTTCAACTTTGATTTGAAAAAAGATAAAGGAACTCCAGAAAAATTCTCTCCAAGTCTGCTTCCTGTTTTCAATATCTCAAAAACATTGTTGAATTTGTATATTAGGTTGTGAAAAGACTAGATTCGTTTCCCTATGTAACATTGTGGGACTTGCAGACATTTTCTTATTTATCCCCTGCTAAAGGGACACAAAATTTTGATATTTCATCTGTATCAAATTTCCTAACAATTGCCTTAGATCTCTGTGATTATATAATGCTCTATACAATTCAGCCTCTAAAATTTAGATCCAAAACTGAGGCTCTGTTGTGTTTATTAAAACAATTGTAGGTAAATATACTGGGAAAGGATGCCAAGTATCACAGAAGCCACTGACAATATAATATGAAGTAGTTGGTGATGGGCAAGGGAACTAGCACTAAAGTCTGGTGAACTAAGGTCCGTTGTGCGCAGGGTCGGAAAGGATCGGACCACTAGGGTCTATTGTACAGTCTTATCCGTATTAAGGCTATTTCCACGGTTTGAACCTGTTGACCTTCCGGTCACATGACAACAACCGTACCAGTTACTCCAAGGCTCCCCTACGAACTAGCACTAAAGCAAGTTTTTTTTTCATTCTTTTCAAATTCATGGCTAACACACCCAAAAAACCAATTTCATCAGCTGTATGATATGTTCTACTATTTTGAAGTATCCTTTTATGCATGAATATTAATTAGATTATGGTTGCTTTTTATATTCTTGCCCATTGTAATCAAACCAGAACAAGGAAAAGTAGATTTCCTGTGGGCACACAATGCTTTGGTCTAGTGATAAGAACGCAACACTTATATGCGTTAACGTCACAAGTTCGAAATTTCGAATCATGCTACAAAAAAAGTTTTGTATTTGAAAAATGAAGAGTGGGGCAAATTTTGTCCACCGAGTTTTGAATTGTGCCATCAACTCTGAGAGAAATTCTCGGTAAAAAAGTAGAGTTCATGTGGAGGATTCTTATTTCTGTTTCCCCTGAACCACTATTACTTGGTCTCTGAAGCATTGGTTTTATTAATTGGTACCGTGAGCCAAATTCATGAGTCGTGATATGCACCTAAAGTTACCACGGAATAAGCAAAGTTGATACTTTTTACACTATTAGAAATATATATTGTTTTCACCGATATTTAGTGGGAAATATGTGTTATAAAAGATGATTTTCACCTCATTTTCATCGAACTATCTCACTGGAAAAATGCATAGTGGGAACATGTTCCAATCGAAACGCTGGAAAACTTCCTAATTTTTCCGTGTGAAAGCATTACTTTTTAGGTTTTTTCATAGACTTTCAGTAGAAAATGGCCAGAATATTTTTCACTGAAAAATAGTCACTAAACATTTAATGGAAAAATAGAGATTTTTTTAATAATGTCAATTACCCATTTCAGAATCAAAATGATACAATAACAATGTATAAAAGCCTCCAATATGTGTTCGAATTAAACCAAGACTAATAATTATAAACTGATTAGAATTTGATATTTGGTAGTTTATTCAATCGAAGTCTAGTTAGGATTTATTTATCAAAGTCATATAGAAATAGGTTTTTTAGTCCCCGTCTAATTTGGTTTTTATTAGATTGTAGCGAGGCAGGAGTTTTGAGTTATTGAGTAAATTCTCCTACCTCATATGTCTAGTTTGATAAATTCATTATATATAGTCATTGTTGGATCTTTCACTTGTGCTTCTATTATTCATTCGAGTAATTTTATTTCCTTCAAATTGGTATTACATCCTGTGTGAGATCCGGTCAAAGCCTCGTGTTAGATTCGACATATATAAAACAATATCAATATTGCATGTATGTATAGTTAAGTTATGAAATATCAGACACTCCTTGAGGAGACTATTTACATAGCAATCATGCTCTATTATGTCAAAATTTGTTATGTTCGGCGGAAGGATTGTTCATAAATGTTCATACTCTGCTATGTCGAAATAAATTTAAAACTATGGTTAGGGTCATCTGAATTACAAGTCAATTTTAGTATCTTTTTCCCCGCAGCAAATGATGCCTAAAATGAGTCTGCTTCACCGATGGTGTTAGAGTATAATCAGGTTACATCGATACAAATCACCAAGCAAGCTCTTAGAACTTTTGTATATTTATTTATATTGTGGAACTACTCTACATTGTGTAATGTTCAATGTTTTAATGAATATTTACATTTTTATTATCCTAGCTACTTGGTCTCCATATCAGATATCATAGTCATGAAAAAGCTGTTTAGTTCAAGGATTTGAATTTTTATTGTTTGTCACTATGGTTATTTTAATGGAATTTGGCATATTATAATTTATAAGTTGTATAATAAAATTATTTGTTTTATCTCAATTAAATTTTTAAATGGGTTTATATATCCCCAAACACTCACTCCTAATCCTAGGCTCGTTGTCTCCTGTAAATTATATTTGGCTCTTAAACGCTTTGAGTGATTGAATATGCATATGGAGGGATTGTTCTGACGATCATAACGATTAGAGTGATGAGTATTTATCAGCTCCATATATAGATGTTAATTATTAATCCCTCTGTTCCAAATTATTTGTCCACATTACTAAAGCATCTTGGATGATAAGGAAAATACTCCAAACTTCTAAATACTTTGAGCTTGCTGACTGGAATGAGAGCTATGTCACAACTGGACAAGTTCTCAATCAAAGTACAATTGTATTTAAAGCTCAGGGGTAACTATCAGAAGATTGAGTGGAGGAAATTGATTTGTAACAATGTGACTAGGGCTGTTATCGGTCCGGTCCGGTTCGGGTATCGACATATCGAAACAGGACCGATAAGGTTATCAGTCTGGACCGAGACCGGACAGATAAGAATTCGATCCTGAAAAGAGATCCGGGATCGGACCGATAAGGTTACCGATCCGGTTCTGGATACTGTTTCCGGTCTAAAACCGATCAGAAATATTAAAATCTTTGCTTTACTTATAATTTTTTTTATAAAAATTTCTGCTTTACTGCTTTACATAATACATATTAACAAACTTAAAGAAATATATAATAGCAATATTCCAAGGATTGATAAGATAGTTAACGGGTATCGGATCGGGACTGATAACATATAAGTTATCGAATAATTAGACCGGGTTATCGGACCGGATCCTTATGTCTGGTACTCGTATCCGGACTGTTAAATTTTCGGTCCGAGTATCGGTCCAGGTATTTTGGTCCGGTTCTCGGGTGTATCTGTTAGGCATATTTTATATACCTTTTTTGAGTCATTTTAGTTAGTATTTTAATCATTTTTGTTGTGGTTAGTATAGTATTAGGGTTGTTTTTCTTTCTTTTGAGTCACAGCGGTTCAAAAAGGCAAAATGGCAAAAAGGAGCGGAAAATGGGAATAAAATGAGGAATCCGAAGCAGAAAAGAACAGAAATTGACAACCCGGAAGAAAGCCATGCAGCGCCGGCCACGAACAACATGGCGGCGCAGCAATGAGGCCACAGGAATTATGGCGCGCGCTGATCTGCAGTCGCGCGGCGTCGGAAATATCGATTCAAGTTAATTTGGCCAAGGGTAAAAGGGTTCATAGGGCACGAAATTTGCAACATACTTAAGCTCTAGGGTTTGCTATAAAAGAGAAGGAGGTTGACCTAAAGGAGGCATCTTGTACATATTCTAAAACCCTATTCTACACCACACAAAACCGTTCTGATAGGAATCAAGGCAGAAGATTGGAAACCTGTTCAGTTATTTTCTTTCCTTTTCTTTGTTTTTAATTCAGTTCATGTATGGATATTAAATTAGTTCTTAGCATGTCTATGGCTAGGATCTAATCTTTTTATTAGGGATTTCTTTTTGAATCACTAGAAACTCTTATTCATGAATTAATACATTAGTTTGATTTCTTCTTCACTTGTTTAAGATTTATTCAATAATTGGTATGAATGCTTGATAGTTAATTGATCACTAATTATCATAATCTATATGATTTCGAATCAAGAACCGAGAGGAGAGATTTGGATATGCTGTAGTTGAATAGACATGGGTTAAAATCGCGGACGAAAGTACCCCGATACTTGTGTAGCATTATATGTTACTGTTCTTAATCCTCCAATGTGGTAAATCCTATTATAGAAATATAGAAGGGTTCTGCACTGGGGTTGAGCGATTATATAACCTAACCGGAATATAAGACATTTTAGTTAACCACTATCTTAATGTAGAAGAAGAAGTCATTCTAGTTGCATTAAGGATTGAATAGAGTGGATAGTCGAGGATATTGGAAGCCCTAATTCATTTATAACTGATAAAACTCAAATAAATTAGTTTACTTCTTGCAATTATTCTAGTAGTTAGATAAAAACTCAATTCAATTATCGTTTGCCAAATAGATAACCTAGAATAGATGTTCGGTAATTAGAAATCAGTCTCTGAGGACGATATTCGGTCTTACCAGACTATATTACTTGTGAACGATACGTACACTTGCGTGAGCAGTTGCAAATCGCCTAACAAGTTTTTGGCACCGTTGCCGGGGACTGACGTACTTTTAATATCGAACTATCTATTCTTGTGTAATTTGGTTTGTATATATTTGGACATGTTATTTTATTTCTAATTTGGTTGCTCCAGCGAGCATCTTTTTATCACTTTTTGTTGTTTTTCTTATTTTATAGGTAAAGTTAGTAAAAACAAAAATAAGGACACATGGACTACTACTACTATCTGGGGCAGTGGAGTCATCAACAGCAGCTTAACCCACCGATTCCACAGGAAGATCGAAATGAGCTGCAGGAAGCCATACTCAAGCTCACCAAGTGTCAGACTCAGTTTATGGCTGAGACCAGCGTGTCACTCAGAAATTTGGAGACACAAATAGGGCAACTGATGGATATGGTGATCAATACACCTCAAGAAAGTCTGCCTAGCGACACCATTGTGGGAAGTGGTAATCAAAGTGATAAGCCAGAACCATACCAAGCTGTTGAGAAGTTGAGAAAGGTAGTTGGTGTACAGAAAAAATGGGTCACTGGAATCCAATTTTTCACCTTTTTGGATTCCTTGGAGTTCTTTTTTGCTGTACACATTGCAGAAGAAACACCACCAGATGTCTTTGATGACCCCCAAACAGAAAGTCCATACCCTCAAGAGAAACCCCAGTAGTCTAGAAATCCATGGAGCTTCATTATTCCTTGCACTATAGGAAATTATGAATGCAAGCAAGTATTGGACAATTTGGGGGCAAGCATAAAAGTACTACCCTTTTCTGTGTTCTATAGAAATGGTGTAGGTGAAGTGAGGCCGGCAAAAATAACTATTCGGATTGCAAGCCGTTCGCAGAAGGATCCACCAGGCACTAGTAAGGATTAATTGCGTCTGGCTAAAAGACGTTAAAGACAGCGCTACTTGGGAGGCAACCCAAGATTTTAATTATGTTATTTAAATTTTTCGTTTTAGTTTGTTTTATTTTAAATTGAACAGTCTCACTTTTGGTATTTTGTTTGTGTTGTGATGACAGGTGAGGAAAGTGGACATGAAGCACTAAAAAACGCTGGAAAGCAATAAAAAATTGGTGCAGCGCCGCGGCGCCAATGGGAAATTCTTCGTTAATGCAATATCCGCCGCCACGACCACCATTTTGAGCCACTGTTGTCTGTAAGTCGTCCCTTTTATTTTTGAGTCTTACACATTTGGAACAATGTGTAGTTTAAGTTTAGGGGAGAGTTTCTTATTTTATTTGTGTGTGTCTATTTTTGAGTCTTTTTTTGTGTGTTTTATATGAGTCAGATTTTCTTTTATGATCATGCATAATGTGTTTACTTGAAACGCCTAGTGAATTAAGTGGGATAATGTAATGAAATGAGAAGCTAAAATTTGTGTGCTTAAGTTAGATTGCCAAAGATTCATGTAAGTCTAATTATTTGGAATATTTTGTGCTTAGCCTATGTGTTGTCAATTGTGGAAAAAAACGTCTATGAGTCTGCTTGCTTGTTATTTGAGGCGAAATAGTTATGATGTGCATGTTAGGGATATGATTCAGACATTTCTTTGTTAGCCCTTCTTACTATTCATTACCTACCCTGCACTAAAATGTATCCCTAGTCAGCCCCTTTGAGCCTAAAATAAAAGTTATTTCTTTGACATCCTATGTTCCCTTGTGTGCCATAAGCATTAATTGAAGATAGGGAGGAAAAAAGTGAAAAAGAAATACAAAAAGATAGTGAAAAGTTATGCACCCCAATGAAAAATGGAAAAGTTTAAGTTTGGGGGTGCCTATGTAAATGTATTCCATGCTCTAAACCAAAAAGAAAAGAGGAAAATGATAGGTATGATTTAAAAAGAATACCAAAAAGAAGGAGATGAAATGGTTGAATGAGAAAAAACGCTTATGGTATGTAAATTGAGTCTAAATGACTAATGTTACCTACCTCTTCCTAAGCCTACATTACAACCCTGAAAAGTCCTGAAGATCTCTAGTATGTATGTTCATGATTAGTGGAGAATAGCAAGTAAACAGGTTCATAGAACTTTGAGGAAAATGAAAATAAAATTGACATGCATAGGTTAGGTGTTCATGCTTCTATTGATTGTGATTGAAATGAATTTGCGAAATATCTTACTTAAAATTCTAGATTATTAAATTCATGTTATACATGTTCCAACATAATATCCCAACTGACGTTCATGTGTTTCTAAGTAACCTTGTGCAGCTGCTTGATTTGCGTCTTTGAGTCATTTTTGTTTTTGTCTTTGATTTTTTTTATCTTTGCTCGAGGGCGAGCAAAGGTTAAGTTTGGGGTTTGTTAGACATATTTTATATACCTTTTTTGAGTCATTTTTAGTTAGTATTTTAATCGTTTTTGTTGTGTTTAGTATAGTATTAGGGTTGTTTTTCTTTCTTTTGAGTCACAGCGGTTCAAAAAGGCAAAATGGCGAAAAGGAGCGGAAAATGGGCAGAAAAGGACAGAAATTGACAACCCGGACGAAAGCCATGTAGCGCCACGGCGCCGAACAGCAGGGTCGCGGCGCCGGAACAGCTGAGAGGCCACAGACGCGGAAATATCAGTTCCAAAGTTAATTTGGCCAAGGGTAAAAGGGTTCATAGGGCACGAAATTTGCAACATACTTAAGCCCTAGGGTTTGCTATAAAAGAGAAGGAGGTTGACCTAAAGGAGACATCTTGTACATATTCTAAAAACCATATTCTAGACCACATAACACCGTTCAGATATGAATCAAGGCAAAAGATTGGAGACATGTTCAGTTATTTTTTTTCTTTTCTTTGTTTTTAATTCAGTTCATGTATGGATATTAAATTAGTTCTTAGCATGTCTATGGCTAGGAGCTAATCTTTTTATTAGGGCTTTCCTTTTGAATCACTAGAAACTCTTATTCATGAATTAATACATTAGTTTGATTTCTTCTTCACTTATTTAAGATTTATTCAATTATTGGTATGAATGCTTGATAGTTAATTGATCACTAGTTATCATAATCTATATGATTTCGAATCAAGAACCGAGAGGAGAGATTTGGATATGTTGTAGTTGAATAGACATAAGTTAAAATCGCGAACGAAAGTACCCCGATACTTGTGTAGCATTATATGTTACTGTTCTTAATCCTTCTATGTGGTAAATCCTATCATAGAAATATAGAAGGGTTCTGCACTGGGGTTGAGCGATTATATATCCTAACCAGAATATAAGACAGTTTAGTTAACTGTTATCTTAACGTAGAATAAGAAGTCATTCTAGTTGCATTAAGGATTGAATAGAGTGGATAGTCGAGGATATTGGAAGCCCTAATTCCTTCATAACTGATAAAACCCAAATAAATTAGTTTACTTCTTGCAATTATTCTAGTAGTTAGATAAAAATCCAATTCAATTATCGTTTGCCAAATAGATAACCTAGAATAGATGTTCGGTAATTAGAAACTAATCTCTGAGGACGATATTTGATCTTACCAGAGTATATTACTTGTGAACGATACGTAAACTTGCGTGAGCAGTTGCAAATCGCCTAACAAGTTTTTGGCGCCGTTGTCGGGGACTGACGTACTTTTAATATCGAACTATCTATTCTTATGTCTAATTTGGTTTGTATATATTTGGACATGTTATTTTATTTCTAATTTGGTTGCTCCATGCGAGCATATTTTTATCATTTTTTGTTGTTTTTCTTATTTTATAGGTAAAGTTAGTAAAAAAATAATGACACATGGACTACTACTACTATCAGGTGCAGTGGAGTCATCAACATCAGCTTAACCCACAGATTCCACAGAAAGATCGAAATGAGCTGCAGGAAGCTATACTCAAGCTCACCAAGTGTCAGACTCAGTTTATGGCTGAGACCAGCGTGTCACTCAGAAATTTGGAGACACAAATAGGGCAACTGATGGTTATGGTGATCAATACACCTCAAGAAAATCTGCCTAGCGACACCATTGTGGAAAGTGGTAAGCAAAGTGAGGAGCCTGAACCACACCAAGCTGTTGAGAAGTTGAGAAAGGTAGTTGGTGTACAGAAAGAAGGGGTTACTGGAATCCAATTTTTCACCTTTTTGGATTTCTTGGAGTTCATTTTTGCTGTACACATTGCAGAAGAAACATCACCAGATGTATTTTCTGACCCCCAAACAGAAAGTCCATACCCTCAAGAGAACCCCCAGTAGTCTAGAAATTCATGGAGCTTCTTTATTTCTTGCACTATAGGGAATTTTGAATGCAAGCAAGTATTGGGAAATTTGGGGACAAACATAAAAGTACTACCCTTTTCTTTGTTCTATAGAAATGGTGTAGGTGAAGTGAGGCCGACAAAAATAACTATTCGGATTGCAAGCCGTTCGCAGAAGGATCCACCAGGCACTAAGTAAGGATTAACTGCGTCCGGCTAAAGATGTTAAAGACATCGCTACTTGGGAGGCAACCCAAGGTTTTAATTATGTTATTTAAATTTTTCGTTTTAGTTTGTTTTATTTTAAATTGAACAGTCTCACTTTTGGTATTTTTGTTTTTGTTGTGATGACAGGTGAGGAAAGTGGACATGAAGCACGAAAAAATGCTAGAAAGCAAAAAAATATCGGTGCAGGGTCGCGGCGCCAATGGGAAATTCTCCGTTAATGCAGTATCCGCCGCCACCATCACCATTTTGAGTCGATGTTGTCTGTAAGTCGTCCCTTTTATTTTTTAGTCTTACACATTTGGAACAATGTGTAGTTTAAGTTTGGGGGGAGTTTCTTATTTTATTTGTGTGTCTATTTTTGAGTCTTTTTTTTGTGTTTTATATGAGTCAGATTTTTTTTATGATCATGCATAATGTGTTTACTTGAAACGCCTAGTGAATTAAGTGGGATAATGTAATGGAATGAGAAGCTAAAATCTGTGTGCTTAAGTTAGATTGTCAAAGATTCATGTAAGTCTAATTATTTGAAATATTTGTGATTAGCCTATGTGTTGTCAATTGTGAAAAAACGTCTATGAGTCTGCTTGCTTGTTATTTGAGGCGAAATAGTTATGATGTACATGTTAGGGAGATGATTCAAACATTTTTTGTTAGCCCTTCTTACCATTCATTACCTACCGTGCACTTAAATATTTCCCTAGTCAGTCATTTTGAGCCTAAAATAAAAGTTATTTCTTTCACACCATATGTTCCCTTGTGTGCCATAAGCATTAATTGAATATAGGGAGGAAAAGAGTGAAAAAGAATACAAAAAGAGTGTGAAAAGTTATGCACTCCAATGAAAAATGAAAAAATTTAAGTTTGGGGGTGCCTATGTAAATGTATTCCATGCTCTCAACCAAAAAGAAAAGAGGGAAATGATAGGTATGATTTGAAAAGAATACCAAAAAGAATGAGATGAAATGGTTGAATGAGAAAAAACGCTTATGGTATGTAAATTGAACCTAAATGCCTAATGTTACCTACCTCTTCCTAAGCCTACATTACAACCCTGAAAAGTCCTGAAGATCTCTAGTATGTATGTCCATGATTAGTGGAGGATAGCAAGTAAACAGGCTCATAGAACTTTGAGGAAAATGAAAATGAAAATGAAATTGACATGCATATGTTAGGTGTTCATGCTTCCATTGATTGTGATTGAAATGAATTTGCGAAATATCTTACTTAAAATTCTAGATTGTTAAATTCATGCTATACATGTTCCAACATATTATCCCAACTGACGTTCATGTGTTTCTAAGTAACCTTGTGCAGCTGCTTGATTTGCGTCTTTGAGTCCTTTTTATTTTTGTTCTTTGATTTTTTTTATCTTTGCTCGAGGGCGGGCAAAGGTTAAGTTTGGGGGTTTGTTAGACATATTTTATATACCTTTTTTGAGTCATTTTTAGTTAGTATTTTAATCGTTTTTATTGTGTTTAGTATAGTATTAGGGTTGTTTTTCATTCTTTTGAGTCACAGCGGTTCAAAAAGGCAAAATGGCGAAAAGTAGGCATAAAAGGAGAATCTGAGGCAGAAAAGAACAGAAATTGACAACCCGGACGAAAATCATGCAGCGCCACGGCGCCAAACAGCGGGGCTGCTGCGCCGGAACAGCTGAGAGGCCACAGGAATTATGGCGCCGCGGCGCCGACGCGAAAATATCAGTTCTGAAGTTAATTTGGCCAAGGGTAAAATGGTTCATAGGGCACGAAATTTGCAACATACTTAAGCCCTAGAGTTTGCTATAAAAGAGAAGGAGGTTGACCTAAAGGAGGCATCTTGTACATATTCTAAAAACCCTATTCTACACCACACAACACCGTTCATATAGGAATCAAGGCAGAAGATTGGTAGTTATTTTCTTTTTTTCTATGTTTTTTATTCAGTTCATGTATGGATATTAAATTAGTTCTTAGCATGTCTATGGCTAGGAGCTATTTTTATTAGGGCTTTTCTTTTGAATCACTAGAAACTCTTATTCATGAATTAATACATTAGTTTGATTTATTCTTCACTTGTTTAAGATTTATTCAATAAATGGTATGAATGTTTGATAGTTAATTGATCACTAATTATCATAATCTATATGATTTCGAATCAAGAACCGATAGGAGAGATTTGGATATGCTGTAGTTGAATAGACATAGGTTAAAATCGCGGACGAAAGTACCCCGATACTTGTGTAGCAGTATAGGTTACTGTTCTTAATCATCCTATGTGGTAAATCCTATCATAGAAATATAGAATGGTTCTGCACTGGGGTTGAGCGATTATATATCCTAACCAGAATATAAGACAGTTTAGTTAACCGTTATCTTAACATAGAAGTAGTCATTCTAGTTGCATTAAGGATTGAATAGAGTGGATAGTCGAGGATATTGGAAGCCCTAATTCCTTTATAACTGATAAAACCCAAATAAATTAGTTTAATTCTTGCAATTATTCTAGTAGTTAGATTAAAATCCAATTCAATTATCATTTGCCAAATAGATAACCTAGAATAGATGTTCGGTAATTAGAAACAGTCTCTGAGGACGATATTCGGTCTTACCGGACTATATTACTTATGAACGATACGTACACTTGCGTGAGCAGTTGCAAATCGCCTAACAGTATTCGGACCGATAACAACCCTAAATGTGACTTGTCCTAAGTGAATTTTCATACTATATCTAGCATTTAATAGTAGGCTACTCACAAAGGATATATTTGCTAGTTGTTGTTTAGATGATGTTGAGTGTACGTGCTATGTGGATCAAATTGGGGAGAGTATTAGTCACTTGTTCTTCAATTTTATCCTTTCTCAGCACAGATATGGCAAAAGGTATTATGTTGGCTCAACATACATAGACAAATATGCAGTTGGGAGGATGAAAACAAGATGGACAGTCACACATTGCAAAGAAAAGTAATCAATTTACAAATTCAAGATATAACTAATTAAATCTTTCCCATCATATCCTTAGTGTTTTGAAAATAATTAATATTGATTACTGTTAATTATCACAAATTACATGTGAATCCATTGATGAAGAAAGCAGAAGAGAGTAGACAGAGGAAGGTCGAGTAAGAAGAGAGAAAACGTGATATTTGGGAGCAAAACCAGAGTGCTCTTCTGCGTACTATTTTCTATTATGTTTGTTCATTTACAAAGGTCCTTTCAAGTGTGTTTATATACACACTACTACAACTATATACAAAATATCTAATTAACTCCCCAAAAATATCTAATGATCATATAATAAAAATATCTAGTTAATGAACTTATAAAAAACTAACTACTAACTAACCACATATATATATACACAATGTATATAGGTGGTATATCTCAACACTTCCAAGCTGCAATTGAAAATAGCGGTTTGATCATAGCTTGGAAGCAATCTGAGACAACGAAGATCAAATATCGCAGAACAACACGTAAAGAAAACCTCTTCTCAGATCGCCACCCACCGCTTCCTTTCCCTGACTCGAGCATTATCCACCATAATGATAAGAGGAATATCACCAGCTACAAACACTTCAGTATCAGTCGCTGCTTTGATTTCATATCCTTCGGCTGCTGCACGACCATCAGCAATTCGCACAGCAGCATTAGATAGATGGTGCAGTAGCATAAGCAGGTGCATCAGTTGCACTAACACCAGCAGCTGCATTTGCAGCAGCCAAAACCAAAAACACCAGCAGCTGCATTTGCAGCAGCCAAAACCAAAATACCAGCAGCTGCAGAGACACCAACAGTAGTAGCCAGTTGCTTCATTATCAGTTGCAGCATGCTCTGCAGTGCCAATTTTTGTGTTTTTAGGAGCAACACTACAACCAATACTCTCACCATTGCTGACAGCAACTAAACCAACCTCAACAACATTTTTGAACCAACACCAGTCGCAACATGAATCTTTCAACTTATGTCCTTAATTCAACAGAATAACCATTGGATTCATCTTGCCATCAGCTATAATGAAGAACCTCTCGTTCTCTAGTCTCACACGGACTAGAGAATCTTTGGATTCTCCTCACGCAAGCTATTTTGATAAGCGGCAAGAACCCCTCATTCTCTAGTCTCGCTTGGACGAGAGAATCTCTCGATTCTCATCACGCAAGCTATTTTAATAAGCAGCAAGAACCCCTCGTTCTCTAGCCTCGCTTGGACTAGAGAATCTCTCGATTCTCATCACGCAAGCTATCATAATAAGCTCAGATATGCAGCGGAGTCTCCCTCAATTTCTAGTCTAATTCCGGCTAGAAATCCTTTGATTCTCCTATCCTGAGCTACACATATAAAAAACAGGTAATCTAACACTTGATCGATCTGTGAATAACTCTTTGAATCCTTGAATTGAGCTTCAACTCAATCCATATTGTCTTCGACGAAGTATCCCTCGGTTCTCTGTTTATTTGTCGCTAAGAACTCCTCGATCCTTCTATCGTCATGTATTTACCTTCAGCAATTACACGTTTCACTGCAGTCCCTAGTCTATCTGCAAATGAAGGAAAATTCCTTGCTGAAGCGCCTTGCTCAAACACAACATGGTCAGTCCCCACATTTCCTCCTGGCATAACCCCTGTGCCTCCAGCAATACCAGCTGTTGTAACTTTAAAAACAAACCATCTGCAAGTTTCATAATGCTGCCTTTGTGCACAGCAGTCACTACCTTGCGATTGTTGAGGTATACATATTCAAAAGTATATTTAGCAATTCGTTTTGAGTAAAACTTTGTCATCACCTTCAAGCTCTCTACGACACTGAGAACAACCTCATGCTCCAATCCCGAATACTCACCCCCAGTATTCTCCCTCAGAAGCACACAACAACACCAACATACTTCAAAAAACAACAATAACACTGGACAACAACTATCAACAACAAGCCACATTATTAGCCACAATAAAAACAGCAACAGCAAGCCAACACAACAATTTCTGCTTTATGAGCAACATTTTTGGTAACTAACCAACACAACAACGACGAACTCGACACTTTTTCTTCAATTCGTCAATTTACCAACACAAATACAACTTTAACAACACAAAATGATTCACCAACACGGAATAGAAACTAACACAATAACGACGAACGACATTTTTCTCCAATTCGTCAACACAAATCCAATTTTAAATGATTCACCAACACAGAAAAATGAAGTTGAATTTCCAGGAACTCGACTATCCTCGGCGATCTGCGATGTTGCAACGATAGCCAAAGGCGAAGTGTATCCGCAGAAAACGATGTCTCGTTTCTCAGATTTTTTTCTAAATGTAGTCATTTTTAGTGAATTTGAATAAATTTGAACGTGAATTGGATTACGCGAACTGGAATCGATTCGCAATTAGAATCGATTTGAAATAGAGAGAATCAATTCACAACTTAGGAATCGATTCCCCTTCAATCATCGATCAACATCGAACAGATACCACAACTCGATTTGATTCTCGATCAAAATCGATATTTCTTCTTGTCAATTTTGTGTCACACACAGCAAAATCGATCTATATCCTACAGAGATTACCTCAATACTCTGTCGATTTCGATTCCTCGACTCCTTCGCAATTTTGATTTTTCAGAAGAAACTCCTTCGATTCTCTGATTTTTCGAGGAATTTCGGCGATCTCCGATTTCGATTTTCATGTTTTCAATTTCTTCTGATTTCCACCTCAATATGCTCTATCAACTCTTTCGATCTCGACCAGAACACACTTCGAGTCGAATCGATTGCTTCACGATTCTGATTTTCAGAAATTGCATGTCTCGATTCTGCGATGTCTCGATCTTCCTCCAGTGGATCTTCCTCCAGTGGCTCTGATACCATATTAATTATCACAGATTACATGTGAATCCATTGATGAAGAAAGCAGAAGAGAGTAGACAGAGGAAGGTCGAGTAAGAATAGAGAAGACGTGATATTTGGGAGCAAAACCAGAGTGCTCTTTTGCGTACTATTTTCTATTATGTTTGCTCATTTACAACGGTCCTTTCAAATGTGTTTATATACACACCACTACCACCATATACAAATATCAAAGAATGACACGTAAATAAAACCCTCCTGCATGCGTCGCCATTCATCGATTAGCCTTTCTCGACTGGGCATTATCCACCATAGTGATAAGAAGAATATCATCAGCTACAAACACTTCAGCAGCAGCAGTTGTAACAAAATTAGCAACAACATTAGTAACTACAGCAGCTCGACTGCTGCAGTAATACTAGCAACAACAAGAAGACCAGCAAAGTCACAACAGCACCATTCCTTGTATCAGTCGGTGCTTTGATTTCATATCCTTCGGCTGCTGCATGACCATCAGCAATTCGCACAGCAGCATTAAATAGATGGTGCAGTAGCATAAGCAGGTGCATCAGTTGCACTAACACCAGCAGCTGCATTTAGGGATGCACAAAACCCTCGGACCGGACCGATGACAGAAAATCCAGAAAGGTCGGATCGAAGATCACCGAAAAATTCGGTCCGGTCCGGTCCAAGTTCGATCCGGTCCGATCCAGTCCAAGTTCGATATGGTCCGATCCGATCCAATATACACTAAAAACCGAAAAAAACTCCGGACCTGACCGAGGACCGAATTTTAAAAAATGTAGGACCGAAGACCGGACCAAAATATTCTGTTCGGTCTGGGGTTTTTTTTGGTCCGGTCCATTTTTTGTGCAGCTCTAGCTGCATTTGCAGCAGCCAAAACCAAAAACACCAAGCTGCGTTTGCGTGACGAAAACCAAAAACACCAAGAATGCGTTTGCGGACAAAACAAAATACCCGATGCATTGCAGAGACACCAACGTGTAGTAGCGATTGCCATTATCGATTGCGGCGCTCTGCGATCCCAATTTTTGTGTTTTCAAAGAAGACTACAACCACTACTCGCATTCTTGTGACAACTAAACCAACCTCAACAACAGTTTTGAACCAACACCAGTCGCAACATGAATCTCTCAATTTATGTCCTTAATTCAACAGAATAACCACTCGATTCATCTTGCCAGCAGCAATAATGAAGAACCCCTCGTTCTCTAGTCTCACATGGACTAGAGAATATTTCGATTCTCCTTACGCAAGCTATTTTGTTAAGCGGCAAGAACCCCTCGTTCTCTAGTCTCGCTTGGACTAGAGAATCTCTCGATTCTCATCACGCAAGCTATTTTAATAAGCGGCAAGAACCCTCGTTCTCTAGCCTCGCTTGGACTAGGGAATCTCTCGATTCTCATCACGTAAGCTATCATAATAAGCTCGGATATGCAGCGAAGTCTCCCTCAATTTCTAGTCCAATTCCGGCTAGAAATCCTTTGATTCTCTTATCCTGAGCTACACATATAAAAACAGGTAATCTAACACTTGATCGATCGACCTGTGAATTACTCTTTGAATCCTTGAATTGAGCTCAACTCAATCCATATTGTCTTCGACGAAGTATCTCTCGGTTCTCAGTCTATTTGTCGCTAAGAACTCCTCGATTCTACTATCGTATAAGAAGACGTGGACAAATAATATAGGATGGAGGGAGTGCTTTTTTAGACGGCCAGCACGATTGTTTCATTTTCCAAGGATAATTTCTGAGGAGTACAAAGTGAACTACTCCCTTCGGTTCAAAAAGGGTCCACTTAGGGTGCGTTGTTATGACAGAAAATATTTTTCAAAGGAAAATGTTAGGAAAAAATGTTTTCCTTAAATATTTGACGAAAAACATTCTCCGAATTTAATACAAACACACTAACGCATCTCAATTCCACCCGATCCCCACTACCCTTAACCACCACCCATCCCTGCCCCCACCTACCACCTACCGACCCCTGCCCGACCTAACCACCCACTCCCCACCTCCCCATCTACCACCCACCCCCCTCCACTCGCCATTGAATTTTCTTTTCATATATTTTATTTTATTTTTATAAATTTTTATAAAAAATAAAAAATTATTTCTTGCCCCCCATCGTATCCACTTTCCCCGATTTTCTATTTCATATATTTTATTTTACTTTCATAATAATTTTATAAAAAAAGATTTTTTTTTCTTACCTATGACAATCATTTTTATAACAATACACTTTTTATAAAATTACTCTTTTATAATAACTATTTATTTTTTGTAATATAATAATTAATCATTTTTATAGTAATATAATCTCTAAAACTATAATCAATAATAGGTCAACAGATTTTAATCAAATATTTTGATATATTAATGCACTATTTATGATAAGAATTATTAAAAATAAATATATATTTCCATCATAAAAGAATTTCCCTTCTCTATATAAAGTAGAGTGGCTGGCGTTGGTCCCGATCCGACTCCCTGGCCCCGACCACCCGCCAGCCTCGATCCCGCCCGACCCCGCCCCGACTCCCGCCCCTTGCCCCGCCCTGGCCCCTCCGAGAAAATAGCGTTGTCCAACGGCCATTTTAGGCCTCCTCCCCAACCCCTACCCCTTTATATTTATTTTTAACCCCTAAGTTATTATATTTACACTTTAACCCAATTTTTCAACTATAAATACCTCATTCCTCTTCTTATTATTTTCACAAATCTTTCTACTCTCTAATCTCTCAACAATTATCAATCAATCTCTATACAACATTGTCTACATATTCAATCTATTTATTAATTTGAGAATTGAGAGTGAAGTTGGCAACTAGCTTGAGGATTATCTATCGAGCAAAGTTTCAATTTTCAACCTCTCGATTACACGTCGACTCTACGTCGGCGTTTGGTACATTCGTTCTCTCATTAAATTAGTATTTTGTCTTTATTTCATTTAGCACATCTAATTTCATTATCTTTAACTATTTATTAGCATAATTAAAATGAAAGGACTAAGAGGCATGTTGGGTAAGGGTAAGGGTCAGGCTGCTTCTAGTAGGGGTGGTAACAAGGGCAAGGGTACTTCTTCTAGTATTCCTGTTCCAGCTATTCCTAGACAAGATGATTTTATAGATCCTGAAATGTTTCCTGAAATACCATATGATCTTGACACAAATGATTATCCTCAAATTGAAGAAGATTTTAATTTAGATGACACCCTAGATGATGATACACCTACTAATGAAGATGATACACCTACTAATGAAGATGATACACCCACTAGTGAAATGCCTCATATCCCCCCTACTATGAGACGAGGTCCGGCAAAACGACCATTAAAATCAGTTGTATGGAAATATTTTGACAGGGACGTAGCTAATCAAGTAGCTGTATGTAAAACTTGTAAAAATGTTTATTCTTTTAAAACTGGACAAGGTCATGGTGGGACGGGGGGTTTAGGAAGACACATGTTGCAAAAACACAAAGCCTTGCATGCCCAATACATGATTGAAAAAAATGGTGAGAAAGCGTCCTCTCAATCGGAACAAGGTTCACATACTGTTTCGAAAAAAGTACAGGGTCAAATTAACCCTATGGCGGGGAGTCAGAGCCACTAAATACGATAAACATAAAGATAGGAATCACTAGCAAAATTAGTTGTTGTGGAGGGTTTGCCTTTTTCATTTCTGAATCTCTGGTTTTATTCATTATATTAGATATGTATAATCCTCGCTTATAAAGGTTTTCCTAGATCAACTGTTAAAAGAGATGTATTTAAATTTGCATGAATATCAACGATTTACGTTATGCATTATATCATTTAAATTGCAAAGTCGCTTTAACTTCGATATAGTCGTAGTACTAACTGGCCATGATTATTTAACCAGAATTGTCATCGATAGATTATAAATGGTCTATGCAAAACGTATTTTAGCATATAGATATATAGATAGTATGCATTAATGGTGAGTTTATTTCGTAAAATATTTATTCATCGTGATTATTACGGAATAACCGATAAAGTTATGAATATTACATTAGATAATGATCTTCTAACAATTACGATATTAGTATTTTAAGAGATGTTTTAACTCCGTCTTTTCCAAAACATTTTCATATCAAATGTGTCATATTTATAACTTAGTTGTAAATGATGGTCTTTCACTTTTTCAAGATATTCTTGAAAAATACAATTTGTTATACA
Organism: Przewalskia tangutica; assembly: GCA_029844215.1. NCBI lineage: Eukaryota > Viridiplantae > Streptophyta > Magnoliopsida > Solanales > Solanaceae > Przewalskia > Przewalskia tangutica. The sequence goes on along the minus strand of CM056718.1, from coordinate 6,803,810 downwards.
CTTTATTTTTAAAAATAATAGAATTCAACAGAGAAAAGAATATAAAAACTTGCCACGATTGTGGACTATCTTACTGAGAAAAATCCAGAAGTACCAACTAGGTGGAATTCTTTATATGACCAACTAGTTGTTGCTTATGACTATAGAAAATCTATTACTTTATTTTTAACGCCATAATCAAAATCCAAATGATATGATTGTGGATAATGATGGAGAAAATTAGAGAACTTATTGTATTTTTAGAAAATTTTCAACGAGCAACAAAAAATTTCTACTTTATATTATCCTACTATTTCAACTATGTTGTTTTATATAGCTATAATATTTTTACTTCTTAAAGAATATATGAAAAAACCGCCTATATCGCAAATTTATTAAAAAATGTTTATGAAATTAAAGAAATATTTTATTCCTATTTCCTATTTATATTATTGGTCAGTATTAAACCCGACTATTAAAGTAGAGGGTTGTAAAAGTCTTATTGAAAATATTTATAAGCTGTATGGACGCACTACCACCTCCAACTCCCAAAAATTTAAATGTTGAGCCACCTATTGAACTAACGCTAGAAGAAGTGTTGAATAGCGTAAGATGAATGCAAAAAGTATATCGGCATTACCAAAGAAGAAAGTGCTAGTAACCAACCGACTTTTGTACCATCTTCTTCTTCTTCAACACAGCAAAAAAGGCATCTTTGCTCAGGGCTACTACTATTAGTTCTATTGAAAGCCTCGTAAATAGAATGTGCGGTGGTACCAAGACTAACCAAATTAGCGAGTTCGATGTTTTTGTTTTGCAGGTAATTTACCTTACCAAGCGATTATCAAAGAAGGAAAGGAAGATTTCTTAAATATTGGAGCCATAATGAGAAGACATTTCGACACTTTCAATGATGGCGAGATATTTTGAACATTCTGCGCCATCAATCGCTTCAAAGCGCTTTTTCAGTGATGATTTCAAATAGAGAGCACAGACACTCATTAGCGGATAACTCTTGGAGATGGCGGATTATTCAGAGATTGGATACGAGCGGAGCGAAGGAGGCGACAACCAGAGATTAACGAAGAAGAAGGCGACAACTACAACGACATTTTATCCGAAGGCATGAGTAGCGGCGTGGAACAATTTGACCAAGATATACCAATTCCAACCAAGAACTACAAGAAATTATAAAGAAACTAGAAAAATATTTTCAAATTGGTAATTTATTTCATTACAATTTTTTAATTTTTCTATGTCTTTTGTAATTTTTTTCAACAACAGTACACTACAATGTTGTAATTTTGAATCTTGTATATTTCAATGAAATAATTAATAATATAAGAGACACAAAACAAATTTTTTGGGATGTTTTTTTTACACTCTTCTTGACTTTATTTAATTATTTAGTTTATACTTTATAGTTTATACTGTTATAGTTTATACTTTATAGTTTATAAATATATTATATATATGAGTATAATTATTATACTATAAGTCTATAATATTATACTATTATAGTATATATATATGACTATATGACAAGTATAATTATACGTTAATATTCTTTGTTAGTAATTTAGTATTTTTAATTTAGTAAAAATTTAAAAAAATCAAAAATCAAAACCGCTGCATCTGCCCCGTCCCCGACCGACCGTCCCGAGGCCCGACTTCTACCCACGGGATCGACCGGACGACACAGATGGTCCCGCCCCGACCAGGCCCGCCCCAGCTCGACCCCGCCCCTTTTCTCCGCCCCGCCCCCCCCCCGCCTAACCCGAGCCCGGTGGGCCCGGCCCGGCCCACTGGCCAGTCCTAATATAAAGTGTCATTTTTATGCATCTTTTTGCCATAACAGCCAAAAAACCTCACTTTTTCAAACCTCTACAGACATATTTCTTGGTTTCCATGGAAATCCGACCAAAGAAACCTCACTTTTTCAAACCCATTCTGCCAGGTTTCAAGAATGGCCTTGTAAGTAATGCTTAAATTATTTCATCCATCTTTATGTATCTGATATATAGAAAAGAAGCTGAACATTTTCTCTTATTGATTGTAATTGGGTAGAAAAAGGGACACGCTATGCGCGGGATTCGAGGAAGGGTCGGGCCACAAGGGTTTATCCTGCACTCTTATCTTGCATTTTGTGCAAGAATTGGGTAGGGAATGTAGTAATATTTTAAATTATACACATTGTTGTACAACATCATATCTAGTGTAGTCTCACAAGTGGAGTATGGGGAGGTAGGATGTACACGGACATTACCCTACTTTTGTAGGGTAGAGAGGTTGTTTTCGGTATAATCCCACAATGGGCCTGGGAGGGTGGGTGCACAAACCTTACTCAAGAAAATGTAGTACTCCCTCCATCCCATTTTTTAGGAGCGTGTTTTAGTGAGCACGAATTTTTTTTTAAAAAGGAATACGTTTGAAATTTGTGATAAAAAATAAGTCTTAGTTATTTTTGTAGCTATAAATAATCTCATAAAGTTAAATTATTTTTAAATACAGAAAGATATCATTCGTTGTGGCACAAACTAAAAAGAAAAGAGTCATATAAAATGGAACGAATGGAGTAGTGTTTTAAATTGTACACATTGTTGTACAACAACATGCCCAGTATAATCCCACAATGGGCCGGGAGGGTGGGTGTGTACACAAACCTTACTCAAGAGAATCGTTTTTCAGACCAGTTGTGAAAAATTATACACACATTGTTGTATTGCAGAAAATTCCTATAGGTTTCTTGAAGTATCTGAAGGGACACAACCATATTGAACATGCAATACTGAAGAGGGCTGGTAAAAAGTGGCTGGTGAAGCTGAATGACCATCGATTGGAAGAGGGTTGGGGAAAATTTGCAGAGGGGTTTGATTTGCAATTGGGAGATATGTTGGTGTTCAGACATGAAGGAAACATGGAATTTGAGGTTTCTATCTTTGATGAAAGACAGTGTAACAGAGAATATGCAGAGTATATGCAAATAGAAGAGGAGGACAAGGACGAGGAGGAAGAACAAGAGGAATATTGGGACGAGGGCGAGGAGGAAGAAGAGTATGAAGACGAGGAGGAAGATGAAGAAGAAGAGGAAGGCGAGTTTGAGGAGGAGGAGGAGGACGAGTACGAGCAGGAGGAAGACGAAGAGAAAGGTGAAGAAGGTGCTACTCATGACAAGCCTTTTGGTCAACCTCATTTTGAATGCACTATTAGACCATATTGCCTATCTAAAGGTTTCTTGGTAAGTTTCAAAACTCATTTCGTGCAAACTCTTCACCAACAAGAAGTGCATCATTTTTCTTATTTTAATCTTTGTTAAGTGAAACTATGAAGAAAATAAACTGTTTAATGATGTGTGTAAATGGTTATACACTGTGTCAGTGCCTCCCTAAACATTTTACATTTACAAACGGTCTCATCAACAACAACAAGAAGTGCGCTTTGATTATAAAAGATGAAAGACAAATTAGGTCGTGGAATTTAAGGGTAAATTCTAACAAAACTCAAGTCTGTATTGGAGATGGATGGCGTAAATTTGTTGCTGATAATTGCTTAAAGGTGGGAGATCGTATTAAGTTTGAGGTTATTACTAATGGAGACACACCAATATGGAAATTTCAAGTTGTTAGTGAAGCAGAACTCAACTCCATTGCAGAGGTTTCAAGGCAAGTTTTTCATCTTATAATTGTCATATGCAATAGCAATACCAAAATTTTGTTTTATTTATGATTGTAATGTTTCTTCTTTCTTCTTTCCTTGGTTACTTTAAAGCAGTAACAGATCTTAGTCTTAAGACCTCGAGTGTGACTACTCCGAATTCACAAGTGGCTGCTTCAACTTCTGCAGATGGCAATCCTCATTTGAGTCATTGTGACAGAGAATATGCAGAGTATCTTCAAGAGGAAAAGGAAGAAGCAGCTACCCGTGACAAGCGTTTTAGTCAATCCCATTTTGAATGCGCTATTGGACGATATTGTGCGAGTAGTATTGAATTATTGTTAAAATTAGGTTAATTAGCTTTAATTTGAGACAATGGGGTTTCTAATGCATTTGATTGGATGTCAGGGGCAGAGGTACAAGCCTAGATATGGGTTCAACTGAACCCAATAAGTTTTGCTCAATCAGTGTATTTTTGTTAAGAAATTCATAAAATATGAACAAATATTAAATATAGAACCGACTTATTAGCACTTGAAGTAGTGATTCTAAAATCCAAAATCCATAAAGTTGCAATCGTAGCTCCGCCTTTGTCTCTGCCTCTGGGCTAAAGGAAGCATTGCACAATTTTATTTCATTTTCTTTGTTAATTGGTGTTACAAATTTGGTGGAAATTTGAAGAATGTGAACTTGTTATATTTTGTGCAAATGTTTATACACTTATATACACCATGTCAGTGTCTGCCTCAACAATTTGCAATTGCAAATGGTCTCATCAACAAGAAGTGCTGGTTGATTGTAAGAGATAAAAGACAAAGGTCGTGGAATTTAAAGCTAAATAATTCCAACAATACTCGAGCTCGAGCCTACATTGGAGACGGATGGCGTAAATTCATCGCTGAAAATTGTGTAAAGGAGGGAGATCGTATTATCTTTAAGGTTGTTACTAATGGAGAGACACCAATATGGAAATTTCAAATACTTACTGATGGAGAAACTCCAATGAAGAAGTTTCAAGGCAAGTTTCTCATCTTAAATGATCTTTTTTTGTTTATTATCGCTATATTAGAATCTTTCCATGTGTCAAGAAGATTCAACAATTATATAATAAAAACGTACTCATTTGTACAATATAATTTTTTCAGCAAAAGGACTTCTTTTGAACCCCCTTGCTTGAACCTAGATCAGCCCCTGTTAGCTAGAAATGATTTATTAATTAAATGAACTGCTCTGTAAAACATTTTTCATGAAATTAAATATTGTTACACTCAAACATTTTAGATCAAACAGAGCAAAATTACAAATTAAGAAAATAAATCTACTTTCTGTTTCCTCTAGAGACGGTGTAATCAAAGTGTTATATAGAAGTGTCATTTTCTTGATTAATTGCGCAACCTGTAATGAGAAACAATACTTAAACCAAATGATGCTTATTTTATAAGAAAAACTAATGTTGAATTAGTCAAAAGGTGGGGGTGGATATTTAAATTCTGTTCATCTTTTTAAGTATCATTTTTTCCATATTTAATTTCCTGAAAATGTAACAGAAAAACCGAGCCCCAGCATCAAGTTGTCAAATAACACTTCTTCCCATGAAGAAGCTGCTACTAACAAGCCTTGTGTTCAATCTCATTTTGAATGCACTATTAGACAATATTGTCTTTCAAGAGGTCTCTTGGTAAGTCTCAAGACTCATTGAACTTAACTTATCGAGAAGTATTTATAGCATTAGTGTGTTGTACTTGTTAGTTGTAGCTGATGTATTTTCATTAGTTAGTTAGTTAGTTAGTTAGAGCATTAGTCAGTTAGTTAGCACACGTGGTATCTGCCAGCTGTTAGTTAGATTAGCTAGATTAATTCTTTGCTAATCTCTTGTATATAATCTGCTTGATTACAGCTAATTTTCATTTTCATTTTACAAATTACATTCCTTTTTGGAAAAATTTCAAAAATATACAATTTGCTCACTTACATTGCAAAAAAATTGCCTAAGATTTACATTGCAAGCTTTGACCCAAAAACACTTTTATACAATATTATACACTTATATACAAAAGACAAGTACATTATGTATATAGGTGTTTGAAGGTATATACATATTCATACACCTATATACATCCAATACTACCATATACACCCTATATACATCCATATACACTATTATACAATATTATACACTCACTATCCATGCGCCAACCTTAACCACCTCCGGCGACCCCCGCCGCCGTCACCTGCCTCCACCACCGGCTACTCCACCACCACCTCCATGAGTTTTCCGATAGATCTAGATCTAGCAAGGATAGATATAGATCTAGGTCATTTCTGATCAGTCACCTCACCGCAGCGGAGGAGGCGGTCAGATCTGAGCTACCGGAAAAGTCGTCGTCGTAGGAGAGAGAGGAAGCACAACAGATAGCAAGGGGTCGTGGGTGTTGTCGCTGGAGCTCTGGTGGGAGTTCGCCGGAGATGATGGCTCCGACAAGGGCCGACAGTGATGAGGGGAGGAGGGGGAGAGGGGCGTCGTCGTGGCAGTTTGGTTGTTGGCTGCTCCGGTTCACCAGAGATTGAAGCTCCTCACCGGAGTAGCGAACGAGACTAGTACGAGAGGGAGAAGGGTGTGCGAAGCAGTGGGGGTATCGGTTGTGGGTTGTGTTGATGGTGGTCGGGGCTCCGGCGTGAGGATGTTTCCGGTGGTGCTGACCGCCGACAGCGGCGTTGGGATGCCGACGAAGAAGAGAGAGGGAGGAGGAGGGAGTGGGTAATTTTTTACAAGATTTAAAAGGTGGGTTCATTTTGATAGCTTTAGTACCTTAATTAACATAGGGTGTAATTATTCCTTCTTTTTTCCTTCTCTCTTGAACTCCTGTAGAACTCTCCAGAAGTCGCCATAGGAGCTATCATCTCAGAGCGCAGTTTATTCGCTAAACTTTGACATGGTATCAGAGTCTTGCTCTATCTCGAAGACCTAAGTTCATTCTTTGTAGAGTAGCAGTCCGTTCTTTCGCGTCAGCAATTGGTTGCGTTTGATTATCGAGTTCGAACATGCAATTACAGATTTGTGTCAGTTTCTGTAATCGAAGCTCGATTTCTCATTTACACTTCAGTTTCTGAATTATTCCTTGAAAATCATCGATGATTGAGTATCTCCATGGCTGTTAATGAAAAAGAGGATCTGTCCGCCATTGACTCGACTAGTCCTTTGTACATGCATCTGTCAGACAATGCAGGTGCAATGCTTGTACCATCTCCCTTTAATGGAATTGGATATAGATCTTGGAGAAGAGGCGTAATCTCCTTCAGTGAAGAGTAAACTTGGATTCGTCAATGGAGAATGCAAAAAGCCAGATTCAAAGTCTGCAAACTATCGTTTGTGGGAGAGGTGATGATATGGTTACATTATGGATTTTGAACTCCTTAGGCTAGGAGATTGATGATAGTGTAGAGTATGTGAACGATGCAGTTGAGTTGTGGCATGAATTGGAGGATCGTTATGAATAGGCGAATGGTGCAAAACTCCATCAGATTCAGAAGGAAATTAACGACCTATCACAAGGGACCTCATAAAGTTGTGACTGATTCTGCTATAAATAAAGTGCACCATTTTCCTATTATCAATTCTTGTATGTCTCATGGGAATAATGTAGATTTGATGTGGCACAACAGACTTGGACATGTTTCCTTTGGTAAAATGAAGGTATTTCTTTTATACCTACCATTTTTTCTCCCGAACAACCTTTCCGTTGATCCATATGCCCAATGGAACCAGACTACCTTTCCCAGAAAGAACCAACTTCACAATACAAATTTTTGAGTTGTTACACATCTGTGGGGACCCTATCATGAGTCTACCAATGACAATTACAAGTATTTCTTACTATGGCGGATGACTACAGTAGGTGCACTTGGACTCATTTACTTTCTTGTAAGTGCAATGCACTACAGGTGATAAAAGCCTTCATATCTCTGGTTAAAAATCAGTTTTGAGACCAGTATCAAATCAATTAGATCAGACAATGGTCTGAAATTTACCAACATAGAAGCAAACCATTTCTTTTAAACCAATGGCATCATCCATCCGAAAAGTTGCCCTTACACACCACAACAAAATGGTGTAGTGGAAAAGAAACACAAATACCTCTCGGAGACAGCCAAAGCACTCTTATTTCAATCCAAACTTCCAGTTAAGTACTGGGGAGTGCATATTGACAACCACCCATCAATAGACTTCTCACAACTTACCTTAAGAACAAATGCCCCTCTGAGATCCTATATAAAAAGAAAGCAGACTACTCACACATGAGAGTTTTTGGTTGTCTATGTTACCCCACCGTACCTAAAAATCATACAGACAAGTTTGCACACAGTACAGTTTCACATGTTTTTGTTGGATACTCTTTTGGAACCAAAGGATACAAAATTCTGATTTTGGCCACTAAGAAGATACATGTTCCCAGAGATGTCATTTCTCATGAAAACATTTTTTTTTGAAACTGGTAACTATTTTCCATGAAAACATTTTTCCTATTAATCTTCCTGATTCTTCTCCATCCATTCCTGATACTATCATTACTTCTATTCCTTTCACTCAATATGAAGAGGGGCAATTAGAACATGTATTAGATAATCAAGGAAGTCAAAGTGCTACATCTGATCAAATGTCACCTCGTAGGGATCATGTTGCTCATGAAACTCATAATGATTCCTTTCCATCATCTCACCAACATTAGCACCAATATCCCTTGATCCTTGTACATCCCAACCTTATCAGGACGCTAGATCTGATCCCATTCCAGAACTTAGACCTGTTTTCTCACAGGAGGTGAGAGGATCACACAGGGATCTTTCTCAACTCTCATTCCAACTTTTCTCTCATTGCTCTATTTTCAATGAACCACCACATTAGACCTGATTTGTTAGTCCATGAAATTCAGAAACTTGTTGAAAATGTTTGTCATGACAGTGAACCAACTTCATATGAAGGGAACCACCAATCCTGCTTGGCAAAAGGCTATGACACAAGAGTGTGAGGCCCTATATGCAATTCATACTTGGACTTGGTTCCCTTGCCAGCAAACAATCAAACCATTGAGTGTAAATGGGTGTATAAAGTAAAACATAAAACCGATGGTAGCATTGAAAGGTTTAAAGCAAGACTTGTGGTGAACGGTTATACTCAGCAGTTGGCAATTGATTACACGGAATCCTTTTTTGAAGTTATAAAAATGACCACAATGAGATCGTTGGTGGCCACTGCGGTCAAGAAAGGTTGGAACATGTCAACAATGCCTTAAATGACTATTCACTGTTTCATAAAAGGACAAGCTCCTAAATTATATTTGTTGCTGTATATGTGGATTATGTACTTATCACTGGAACTGATCTGGATGATATTGAACCTAAAGACTTTCTTACATAATAGTATTAAGATCAAGGATCTGATAAACTGCATTATTTTTTGGGATTGGAAATACTTTATTTGGATGATGGTGTCATCAAGTTGTGTTTCACTTGTTAAGATACTTGAAGGGTGATCACACCGTAGGGTTTTTCATGTCCAGAGATCCAAATTGCATAATCAGAGCCTTCTGTGACTCTGATTGGGCATCCTCTCCAGATTCAAGGAGATCTGTTAGTGGCTACTTAGTTCTTTGGGTAATAGCCCCATTAGTTGGAAGTCAAGGAAACAAGAGACAATCTCTTTGTCTTCATCTTAGGCAGATTCCTGATCTTTGAGAAAGGTGGTCACCGGTGAACAACTATGGTTAAACAAATTGCTTCAAGAATTGACTATACCATTTTGCACTCCTATTTCATGAGATAACTAAACACATTGAGGTGGATTACCATTTTGTGAGAGACCAGTTACACGAAGGTCTCATTTCTCTGCACCATATTCATACCCGTGATCAACTGGTAAATGAGTTAACCAAGTCCCTCACAGGAGATAAACATGCAGCTGTTCTAGACAAGTTGACAGTTTTACCCTCACTTCCAACTTGAGGGGGTATCAGAAGTATTTATAGCATTAGTGTGTTATACTTGTTTTTGTAGCTGACTATGTAGCACGGACACGGACACGGACACGGACACGGACAACGCGGAAACGGCAATTTTGAAAAATAAGGGACACGACAACGCAGGGACACGACTGTAAAAATAAATTAAAAAATATTTATATATATATAAATATAAAATACTAAAATTAATATTATTAAAGCTTCACATTCATAAATAAATTATAAATTTAATTCAAATTTGTTATATACCAAATAACCAAAATACCAAATTAAAAAGAAACATTCATAACAAATTGACAATCAATCAAATATTCAATACATAATTCATAAGACCATAGTCTATAAACTAATACATAAGTATGTCCCAAGACCCAAATTCAAATAAATATAAATTTACTTAAAATAAATCAAATAAAATTAAAACTAAAATTTTTCTAAAAAAATAAAAAAATTGTCCCTGCCGTGTCCCCCTTTCCCGTGTCCCCCGCGTGTCCCTGCCGTGTCCGATTTTTTTTTTTGCTGGGCCCACTCGGAAACGTGTCCGAGGCGTGTCCGAGGCGTTTCGTGTCCGACACGGACACCTCACCCTAAATGAGGTGTCCGTGCTTTGTAGGTAGCTGAGGTACTTCCATTATTTAGTTAGTTAGAGTATTAGTCAGTTTGGTAGCACACGTGGGGTTTGCATAGTTTGTTAGCAGATAGTTATATCATAGGCGTATCTAGCACTCTAGGCAGGGTTCAATTGAACCCCTAACTTTCGGCACGGAACATAAATTTATATATAAAAATTGAAAGTATATTTATATCCTAGAGACAATCTGTATTAGGACAAATGTACTTTATACACATTCTTATTATTATTAATGGAGATTAATATTTTGGCATTTGCAATTATTGAATTATTAGTTGATTGTTTATAATATTTTATAATATGCATCCCTAGAGGTTATGTGGTTATTAATAGTGTGAGATATTAATATTATAACGTAACTCTTAAAATATTTTGGACTAATGATCATCGAAAATGAGATATTGATGATATGTGATAAGTCGACATGTGGCCTGCTTCACATCCTTAGAGGATGTAGATGTCCCACCTGCTACGGGTTATGGAAACTCGTGATGGACACATGGATACTTTGGAAGTATCAGGATATATATTGTTTGTTATACATGTCTAATGTATGATCAGCGTGTGGGAGATAAAAGTCCTTAGACTTGAGGTCGATACGCACTTTGTCTACAGAGTAATGTACTTTGATCTTGTCCTAAGCTCAAATGCCTTATAGGCTTGTATTGGGTATATTACGAAGTGGATTAAAGATGGTAGTTGAGCCAAGATTATGAAGCATTCCTCGAATGTATATTCGAGAGAGCACTCAGTTTCTCAGTGATATTAGGTTGACTAAGTCGTTAGCCAACGCAATAGACATATCTAGGATATGGTCTTGTTGTCAACTAATATAGATGAGATATAATGATCAAGCCATTTGGATAGACATTTGACAGATCCTAAGCTTGATCGAGTGTGTCAAGAATGAAAAGATTTTTTTTTTACCACATAGAGGTCCAGTTTACCAGATTCGTGTAACTATACTTCACATATTGAGTTAGTCTTCCGGCGCCGTCTAGGAGTTCCGTGTAGACCCTAATATGATTAGTGTCGATATGTGAAGGCCTGTAGGGGTTAACTAAGTCAATTGTTTCGTCGGTCTAAGGATGTAATCAGAGAATATAAATGTTCGATTTATGATAGAGACATTTGAATGAATAATGATTATTTAATTAAGTCGAGAATGGATTTCGGATTTAATTAAAATAAAAAACGAGGCAAAATTGGTTTAGGGTCGCAGCGCAAGACGCGTGACCTGTGCCGCGGTCGCACATTTAGCGCATGGCCGCTGGCGATGGGCTACCGATCGACTTCGCGCCTCATTTTTCCGCCCGCCCACTGAAACCCCGATCGCGGTTTTTGACCTAAATGCCTCTATAAATAGAGGAGTTCTATCATTATTCTAATACACTTATTTCATAATCATTCTAATTCTTTGAGATTTAGTCTTAAAATATTCTCCCGAACCTCTGCCAATTTTCTAGCTGTTCGAAGGAGGAATTACATCAGAGTTTAGAACTTGTAATCGAGGATTAGTTGTCTGCTCACCCTCGGAAGCAATACTAAAAGATTCCAGATATATTCAAACCGTAAGTTTTCTGTCGAAGTATTACGGTTACATTACATGTTGTGATTACATGTGTTTTATTAATGCATAATCATCCTGCAGTTCGTTGCTTGTTGGGTTGAAAACTAAAAATTTTAAATTCCGCTGCGTACACGAACCCAACAAAACCCTACAAAAATTACTAAAATTGTAATAAATAATAGATATGAACCCAGGAGATCACGGGTTCAAGCCGTAGAAACAGTCCTTCCCCAAACCCCGCGCATAGCGGGAGCTTATGCACCGGATTGCCTTTTTAAAAAAAATAGATATGAACCCATAACTTTAAAAATACAATAGGTTCAATGCTAAGAATCTTAAATTGAACCCATAGAATTTAAATTTTAGATCTGCCTCTGAATTAGATTAGCTAGATATTTTATTTGCTTAATCTTCTTGATTACAACTAATAGAGTTTTCATTTTCATTTTCATTTCACAAATGTTAAATTCTTCCTTCCTTCTCTCTCGAGCTGCATATCTGTAGAACTCTCCAGAAGTCGCCATAGGAGCTCATCTCATAGCTCAGAGCTCAGTTTATCCGCTAAACTTTGACAGAACCGAAGGTTGCATGGGTAAATACTTACCCGCACCGAGTGTTATACCAAACCAATTCAAGTAATTGTCATGATTTAATGAATGAAAATATACGTTAATTAATTATGGTTAAGTAATAAAAGGGCAGCCCGGTGCACTAAGCTGCCGCTATGCGCGGGGTCCGGGGAAGGGCCGGACCACAAGGATCTATTGTACATAGTCTTATCTTGCATTTCTGCAAGAGACTGATTTCACGGCTTGACCCATGACCTCCTAGTCAAATGGCAGCAACTTTACCGGTTACTCCAAAGCTCCTCTTCATTATGGTTAAGTAATAATTGTGTTTATTCAGGCACATTTCAGGCATACATTAGTTTGGCGTAAATACCCGGTGTGTGTACGTTTTTACCGGGAAGCATATGTGCCAAGTTTCTTATAGTTTAATTGGCTTAATTTTTTTCACTCAATCAGATTACTTATTAGGCAATTGCAAGTAAATCTCTAAGGTAAACATTAATTAGTAACCCAAAAAAATGGGAAATCTGCTACCACATATTGTATTTTTTACATTGTCAGTATATATGACTTAAATCCTTTTCTTATTTTTCTCTTTGCCAATTAGAGTTATTTTTAGTGCAAATATGAATTATGAATATATATATGAACTGTTTAATATTGATGTGCGCAAATGGTTATACACCCTTTCAGTGCCTTCCTAAACAATTTGCATTCGCAAACGGTCTCAGCAACAAGATGTGTGATTTGATTATCAGAGATGAAAGACAAAGGTCGTGGAATTTAAAGCTTTGTTATTGGGAACGCGACGTCTATATTAAAGATGGATGGCGTAAATTCATTGCTGATAATTGCTTAAAGGAGGGAGATCGTATAATGTTTGAGGTTGTTACTAATGGAGATACACCAATATGGAAATTTCAAGTCAGTGAAGCAGAAACTCCATTACAGAAGTTTCAAGGCAAGTTTCTCATCTAGGAAAAAAATCTTCGTCTTGTATTTTTGATTTTGATTTTGATTGTTTGGTAAATTAAAGTGTATAGAACATATTCTTACATTTTTCACTTAATAGAAACAAGAAATTGTGGCCTGATTCCATTGAGAAAGTGAACCCACACTATTTTTTCAAACATATCCATATGTTTTATCTTCCTCTTTTTCCTAGTTGTTACACTTTCTTATTATGTTTTATCTTTTTCTATGGTTTTCTTTGTAAACAACAGACATTATGAAAAAGCCCTCAAACATGAGTCCTCTCAGTGCACAAGTATCTACTTCAGCTTCTGGTGATGATGATCATCCTTATTTTATTTCCACCATTAAACCTTATTGCATCAGCAAGACAGAATTTGTAAGTTATTTGAACTGATTTTTGTTAGTGTTTAAGTTAATTATTCCCACTAATCGTGTAATGATTTTTACAATACTAGTGTAATTTAACTTGTTATAGTAGGTGGTTTACTCGATTTTCCTGGTTGCAACATTTATCTGTTATAGTAGGCAACTTAACTTGATAGCGTAAAAAGTTGTACACTCGCACCTAGTGTTTACATCAAGCCATGCAATTTAACCGTAGTAGTTAAAAATTTAATTGGGAATGCATATCACTTAAACATGGCTAACTGATAAACGTGTGTGTAAAAGATACATGTCTTGCATCAATTGGCTTTTTATAAACATTGGGTGTGTGTAAGTTTTACCATCAGTACACAAAACTTGAACTCTTTTGTTGTAGTCCTCTTCTTTGCTTCTGACAACGGAAACATACTCTACATGATGGAATTTTTTTTATGTTAGAGGCTTCCTCTGGATTTTGCAAAGTCAAATGGATTGATAAATAGAAAGTGTGAGATGATTCTTAAAGATGAAGCACAGAGATGTTGGTCGGTGTGGCTAGGGAGAATTGGAAGAAATAGTTTTGGAATTAAACGTGGATGGACAAAACTCAGAGCAGAAAATGGACTCCAAGTAGGAGATGCTTACAAGTTTGAACTCATCAAGAATGGGGAAATACCTGTAGCACATTTCCATTGTAAGTGTCTTTCTGTTTTAATGTATTTTTGTCGAATTTAAGTTCTACACTTTGACGGTATATAGAAGTATCAATACTAAAGAAAACAAACAGATTTTTATGGACGTTCCCATCGGAACATCGTTGGGAATATGAAATTTACGACGGAAAGTCAATCAGAAACGTTTTTGACGAGCCAAATTTCAATGGACTTCGTCGGGAATTAGTGATATTTTAATAACATTTTTGTACAATTATATCACGTATAAGGTAATTACAAATAGATCTCTACAGTTTTATTGTCTCTATGTAACATTTCTCATAATCGTGTAATTATTCTTGCAAATAGTTCATTCAAATGGTCTTTACATGTTTTGTTATGGTTTCGAAATTATACAACATCACTAATTAAGGATGTCATTTTGAACACACTACACAATGGGGTGCTCCCCAGCAGACTTTGTAACTACTTTCATATATGATAAATGATGATGTATTTTGCAGGCAAATATTCTGCAAAGGTTGCAAGGAGAAAGAAACATTGAAGCAACTTGACTTTTCTTTTTCTAATTTGGCCTATCCAATATATGGTGTACAACCTCAAAAAATATATGGTGTACAACCTCAAAAACTATGTATGACGTTGGTAAGTTGATGTAAATACCGGGTACTGGTAGTAAACTCTGATAACTACTATTCAAAAGACTTGGCCTTAGCCAGCTTATGTCAAGGCTCCAATTACTGAGTATGGCTTGGTTGTGGTTGTGTAATCTATGATATGTTCCTGATGCATGATAGGACATATATAGGTGAATTTATGTTACTGTTTGTGACGTTAGAATGTCTTGCGTTGACTTTTGGAGGCTGTGTGAAAATACTTGAAATCAAGAGTTAACTACAAATATGATCAACTTAATCTCCAAATATTACTGCTGTATGGAGGCCAAGTGTGAAAAGACTCGTGTTTTTGTTGAAAGTGACTTGGTATTAAACACCATACTCTTCCCCTTTCTAATGCGTTCAACAATTGGTTTAATACCACTGTTCACAGAATGGTGTTGTATATTACCCCTATTGCTATATGTTGGGAATTATGGAAAGGGGTGTGCTCTTGTAAATTTTGAGATCAGAAGAAGATTGTACATAGACAGGTTCAACAACAATTTTTTTGGATCCTGAAATCAACCATGAATATGGCATTTCCTGACTGTAACATGGATTAATCCTGGAGTACCTTCTGTGATATGATGGAAAGATCAAGGTCAATGTCCAAAAGTCGGATTCTGAGGTGGAGTTTACCTTCTGCTAAAAAGGGCAGCGCTGTGCACAAAACATCCCGCGTTAGCACGGACCGGGGAAGGGCCGCACTCGAGGGGTGTGATGTTGACAGCCTAACTTAATGCAAGCATTAGTGGCTGCTTCCACGGTTCGAATCTGTGACCTGTAGGTCATACATAGACAACTTTAATGAGAATTTTATTCATGACAGTGGGAAGGCTGGTATTGGAGGAATCATGAGGGCAACTGCTCATGGCTTTTACTAAAATAGTGGATTGCATGCAACAATGTAGCAAAAGCCTTGGCTGCTAAGTATAAAGATGTGGACTTGGAACTTAGATTCACTGATTATCACCAGCATGTTAAGGAACAGATTTACTTACCAAGCTAAGGTCTGCGCACACTCTACCCTCTCCAGACCCCACGTTGTGGGATTTCACGGGTATATTATTGTTGTTGTTAAGGAACAGTAACCTTGACATTTGCAAGCTTAAGGCTATTGTTGAGAAGACCAAGAGCAGGATAAACCAATCCAACTTTGAAGTGGTGCATTGCATGAGAGAGGCAAAACAAGTAGCTGATGGATTAACTAAAATAGCCTCCAATTCACAACAAAACTCTTACCATTTTCCAGTACCAAGATCTCCCCAGAAATACCAAGGGAGCTTACAATTTGGACAAATGGCAAATGCCAATTTGAAAAAGGATGAATGCTGCACTTGGTTGAATACTTGAATGTTAGAGTTATTTGGCCAAAGGAACAAGGATCAATTGATACTTTTTTTTAAAAAAAAATCTCTTTCATCTGAGCCTTTCTTTTGCACCCAAGAGTGTGGACCAGGCGACTAGCCATCAATGATGTCAAATTGAAAAGAAAAAGAGAGGAAAAGATGAAAGCTCATTAGCCCAAGTGGAATCAAACCCTCGTCAAGGAGGGCCACAACACAAAGAGGTTCTATTTCTGCCACAGAGCCAACAACCAGCTTTGTTAGTAATTTGTTATATATTTATTAGACTTCTCAATATAAATATAGGATCTAAGTAAAAGTTATTGGGTGTCTGGGGACCCACACTTAGTTAGCTTGATCCGCCGCTAGTTCAAACCTCGGTGGAGGAAAAAAATACTATGTGATTTCTTCTCATTCTCTCAATGGATAGAATTATCCGGTACCTGTGCTGGTGGGAGGTAGCGAGTACCTCGTGGAAATAGTCGAGGTGCACACAATCTGGCCGTAACACCGCAATTTTTAAAAAAACAAATCATATATGACACAACTAACTTTCTTGTACTAATTAGATTTCTTTCATTTGTATTATCATGTATGTCTATTTTATGACTACACTGTTTTTTCGAGGTGAGACCTAGCTCTCCTCGTGTTATGTATCTTGGTTAAGACATAATACAATTCAACTACAAAATAAAAAGAGGAACTGCAACTTGTATTAGGTTCATGTTTAAGAGGGTAGCATCCTTAGAATTGACGATCTTATGTTCAATAACTTCAACGGTGGAACAATATGAATAGCTATCGGTATATTAGTTTTTTTTAAGGCTGGCCAGTGGGCCGTGCCGACCCGGTCCCGTATCGGCACTGTTTAAATTTAAAAAAAAAAATTAGCGGGTCCGGGGCTCGAACCGGGATGGGACATGGTATGGTCCCCCGACCCGGTCTCCCGCCACTTGCCAAAAAAAGTCGTTGCAATAACAGTCATTTTACATTTTCTGTCTTTTGCAATTTTTTTCAACAGTACACTACAATGTTGTAATTCTGAATCTTGTATATTTCAATGAAATAATTAATAATATAAGAGACACAAAAACAGTCTTGGGATGTTTTTTTTTATACTCTTCTTGTCTTTGTTTAATTATTTAGTTTATAAATATATATGAGTATAATATTATAATAATATAATGAGTATATGACTATCACTATATGACTATATGTTACTTTGTTAGTAATTTAGTATTTTTAATTTAGTGGAAAAATTTTAAAAAAAAGCGCGTCCGTCAGTCGGCCTTGCACCGGGCCAAGTCGGGGCGGGACACGGTATCGTCCCGCTAGTACCGGTCCCGCCCCAGCCCGATCCCGCCCCTCCTCTCCGTCCCGAGCCCGCCTGTCCCGATCCCAGTGGGCTCGGCCCGGCCCACTAGCCAGCCCTAGTTTTTTTTGCTAGCTTGTTATAAGTAATACTATAGAAATTTCTAACTTTTGGAGTTTGCATAAAGAAATGAAATGGAGTAGCTAATTTTCTAGGATATGTTTTTTTAAAAAGGGTATTTTTAAATACTTTGCTAACGGTAGGAGTATATTTAGCCCAACTTATAATGGGAGGTATATTTGACTACTTTCGCTAACGAATGATAGTTGACTAATAAATTAAAATAGAGGAGTATATTTGACTCTTTTTCCTTTTCTTTTTCGTCACCAACTGCTTCATTGTTCAATGTTGCTTACATCCTCCCCAGAGACTTTGCCTGCAAAAATACATTGGTTTATGTTAATATATAAAAGCTCTGCAAAGAAGCCAAAGCGTTTAAAATGTTACTATATTTTGTGTCATTCTTTATAGTGTTAAAAAAATCAAACTCCTAAGAAGCATGTTTTAATACTCTTTTAAATATACTTTGATTATAAGCTTTTTAAATAAACTATTTGTAAAAATAATTACACAATTACAATAGATTATACATCAACCAGTCTAGCAGATATTTCTTGTACTAAACCAATATTTTACCCCTTAGCGTTAGCACGAACTTGTTTCTTCTTTTTTTCCCGATAACCTTTTCGGACCAACTTGCGTGTATCTCGATTAATTCCATGTAGCACATGTTACCTCTTACCAGAACAAGTACCGAGTAACTTTGTCTACTAAGAATTGGACAAATGAAAAAAAATCACCTAATATTTTCGCCTCCACCAAAAATTAAACCTATAACCTCATGGTTCTTGAGTCATTTCATTGACCACTAGGCTATACCCTTGGGTACTTAACACAAACTAGCACCATAGAATCATACTAGGCACTCCCCTCTCGATCTACTTTTTTTCCTCGCTAAACACTAACATGATCCTAAAAGATCTTCGTGCATTAGTAACGTTCTCTTAGTTTAATATTCTCTCTTCTCCTTCCACAAATAGCAAATAGAATAAGCCCATTTTGGAGTAAAGGGCAGTTAGCAACTAATCAAGTAAGAAGCAGATTTGATTGGTTGGATGGGAAACTAAAGTAAGGAGAGGAAATGCAGCCAGAAACATGAGATGATTGGGAAATAATTAAAGTAAATCCATTACTGTGGATAATGAAAAAATAAGTTTGACGAGTATAAGGAGCAAGACGTCGTCCTAACTATACATCAGAGCCACAAGACAAAACACTCAATTCCACAATGCTGCTGTTGTTGAGTCATTGGACCTATCCACCAAGATTCATAAGAAAATTTATTAAACATCGTCCAAGACGCTATAAACTATAATTAAGTCTGTCATACATTACTATTATACATGCTTTCACCTATAGTTCCACAATATCGTCCTTACAATAGCCTAATTGAGGGGGGGGGGGGGGGGGGGGCGAGA
Organism: Przewalskia tangutica; assembly: GCA_029844215.1. NCBI lineage: Eukaryota > Viridiplantae > Streptophyta > Magnoliopsida > Solanales > Solanaceae > Przewalskia > Przewalskia tangutica. Next base: position 6,784,523 of record CM056718.1, on the reverse strand, counting down.
AAAATTGACAAACCCACCCATCCATTACATGCTTTCACCTATAGTTCCACAATATCGTCCTTACAATAGCCTAATGGAGGGGGAAAGAGAAAAATAGACAAACCCATCCATTCGAAGCAAACGAAAACTTCCAATGGAAAAACAACATAGGTTTTTTCCCCATCCTTGTTGAGTTTAAACTTCTCCTACTTGACGATTATTGGCTTCTCTGAAGTTGTCCCCCAATCCACATGTTATTCCTGGACTTGCCTAGATAATACAATAAGGTTAATGGTAAATTAGGAAGATCATAAAAAGATACTTGTGCACTGGGAGCAGTAATGTTCATGGTCTTTTAATTTTATCCTAATTACTGATTTGTTACTATGCAGAAACGGTGTAGGGTAACAATTAGGGAAACGTGGCAAGTTAACGGAGGAATACTTTGACAATTGGAAGGGGCTGGCTCTCCCTGTATAGAACTTACTAGAAAATTCCTTTAAGCTTACAACAAAAGCTATGCCTCGACATTCCCAAGAAAATTGGGTCGGCTATTTGAATTCTCAATGTCCTTGTCGCGCCATTTAAGCTCATCTTAGTCATGAAAGGATTAAGAAGACGAAAACTATGTCATGACAACAATTTTTATGATTTACATTAGATTTTGATATAAGCCAAAGGCATGTATGTAGAGTGCCTAAAACGATTGTTTAAAAAAGCTGAGAAATAACTATTAGAAGACTCTAAGTAACACAAAAACACAGCTTATTTTAAAAAGAAAAAAAGTTCTATAGTCATTAAAGTAATTGATTTTCTCAAGGACCTTTTAAGAACCTACTAAAAAGTGAAATGAAGATTTATCCTCAATGGAACCTAGGTCAGGCCTTAACAGACTAAATGTTCAAGCTTGTGAATAAATGGAGCAAAACTCCGTATAAAAGATGAAGCACTCTTCTTATAACAAGGACAATTAGCTAAACAAGACCTAAAAGAAAAGGAAGGACAACATAGTGACACTCATATAAACATTTTTAATACACGATGATAATGGAGCATATATATTCTTTTGTTTCATAGGCCCAGTTTCGTAGGACTTAAGATGTTTTCTACAAAAAACGAACAGAATTCTTGTGAGAAATATAACACTTTGTCAAATCATTTTCCATTTCGGTTGATTAAAAATTTGGAGAGATGTAGTTGCCAGTACTAGAGGTTGATGTTACATGATAAAAATGAGTATCAAATAGCACAATAATAATTACATACTGGTAGAAGCCAGTGATAGAATAAGAATTGAAAATGTCAATAACATACCCAGTAAAATCCACCACGTAGGGTCTGGGGAGGGTAGAGTGTACACAGACCTAACCTCTACCTTGGTAGGTAGAGCGGCTGTTTCCAGGATACCTTCGGCTCAGGACATAGCATAATCACAGTCAAAGCAAACATTGCATAGCAAGATAAACAGTCAGAGACAAGAAATTAAAGCTATATAAACATGTTGGTAACAAAAATTGAATACGTCATGGTAGCGCATTCTGCCAAAAGGAAGCAATAGCAACACAAATAAACAATATAAATAAAGTACACTAGGGAACACATAGCCGCATAAATCAAACTACAGGGAATATAAAGCAATATTGCGCCTATAAGTGTGATGAGCTAATCGGGCCTACATTGCTCACACTTTTGTGGGCATGATTAGGACTACGCTCGACTATCTACTATCCTTCAACCCTAATCCGTGTCCTCCACAAACCCCTATCTAAGGTCATGTCATCAGTAAGTCGCACATGCATCATATCCCGTCTAATCACCTCTCCCCAATACTTCTTCGGCCTACCTCTACCCCTTCTGAACCCGTCCATAATCAACCTCTCACACCTCCGCACTGGGGCATTTGTGTCTCTCCTCTGCACATGCCCGAACCATCTCAACCTCGTTTCCCGCATCTTATCCTCCACCGAGCCCTCTCTCACTCTATCCCGTATATCATCATTTCTAATTTTATCCCTCCCTGTATGCCCACGCATCCAAGAATTAAAAATGTCACAAATGAAAATTAATTACGCTCTCCCATAATGTAAAGTGCTTTTTCACATTAAGTATCCAAGATGCATACCAGATATAGTCAAAGTATATGCGTATAAAGATGATTAAAATAAAGACGCTGCTTAAATGAGAAAACTTACCATGAAATTTCCATATTGGTTTCTCTCCATCCGTAACCACCTCAAACATTATGCGATCTCCCTCTTTTAAGCAATATGTATCACGAAATTTATGCCATCCACCTCTAATACACACGCTATCACCAAAAGGACGTAAAATTAAATTCCACGGCCTTTCCCTTTCATCTCGGATAATCAAATCACATTTCTTGTCGATGAGACCATTTTCGAGTGCAAATTGTTTTGGAAGGCACTGAAAGGGTATATCACCATTTGCACGCATCAGTAAAACAGTTCCTATGCTTCATGTATTCACCAAAATTAATTTGAAAAGAAAGAGAGGGAGAAAAGGGTACGCATGATTACTTTAGCCTGAACATTCTTGAGGGCTGTGTGTGAAATGGGTTTTTAGACTTACCAAGTAACCATATGTAAGGCAATATGGTCTAATAGTGCATACAAAACGAGAATGACCAAAAGGCTTGTGAACATCAGCTTTTGCATGGAAAGAAGCCTTGATTGACGACTTGATGCTGGTGTTCGGTTTTTCTGTTATAAGGTGACAGAGAGATTGCAGTTAAAGTACGAATAGTGTTCAAACATCTACCCCATCTTTTGGATATTTTTCAAAACCTGGGGCTCAATCTCAGAAGTAGACCTTTCTTGAAATTTATTTTGGCTTCCAAATAAGACTAAGGAAACAAGAACAATGTTATGGAAATAAAGCTTAATGATTTATACTTTAATTTGACTAGAGTCTAGAAGCGTGAAAAAAATAAGTATACTTGTATTAACTGTGTTATGCTATCAATGCACACATTAATACAACATATTTAAAGTCACCACCCTCTCTCAACTTAGATAAGAAATTCAAGGTGCTAAGCAAATTAGAGAAAGGATAATATACTTCGGTTGATTTTGGTAGGAGTTATGAAAGTGCTGTTACATGTTAAAGTATTGAATCCCTTGTTCTTTAAGCAACATGTTTGAAGACCGTGGAATTACAAAAAAAGTACTGTCAAGGAAGGTTGAGGAAGAACTGATAGAAGAGCCTCTTAATTAACTCAAACACAAACATTCACAAGAAAAGGACTACACAGTGCTAATTTTTGCATAGCTGTTTTGCTCTTTTCAAAGAAATATAACTTGTAGAGTTATTATTTTTTAATATCGTTTTAAATTATATTAATTTTCGGTAAATTTTTTATGTACAGCATATGAAAATTTATCCTCATGATACCTGGGACAAGGTCTTTAGAGCACTCAGAATATAAACTTGTGTGAATAAATAGAGCAAACTGCCCCTTTACGATGAATTATAACCTATGAAAGACGAAACACACTTCTTATAACAAGAAAAATCAACTTTGAGAAAAACTATAAAAGAAAGGACAGTGTTATATAACACTTTAAATACACTATTTAATTACGGAATGGAGTGTATAAATGAGGCCCTTTTTGGTATAACTAAAATGTTTGCTACAGAATATATTGCACATATAGGTATGTTGTACAAAGATCGTTTCATAAACCATTTTCTAACTGTTTGGTTGAGCAATTTTTTTTAAAATTTAGTTGTTCATAAATGATGTGCATTACATTTTTGAACACCAAACACAAATAAATTTCATTTGCACATATCATCGAACATTTCATTTGCTTCATATTTTCACTGTAACTCCAATAAACAAAGAGGGGGAAAAGAAATTGGTGCAAATGTTTCATTTAGCCTGAAGATTCTCTGAGTTTGGGCCTTACCGAGAAACCATTTGAAAGGCAATATGGCCTAAAAGTGCATTAAAAATGAGATTGATCAAGCGGGTTGTGAGTAGCAGCTTTCGCATATTATTTATCAAATAGAAATTTGGTAAAAGTTTTCGGCGAAGCGGTGTCATCTATGCAAGGTGCGTCCACCCCTGATGACATGGTGTATATAAAAAAGTAAAAAGATCCTTGACAAAAGAGGGGTTGCTCAAGTGAGAAAATTTACCGTGAAATTTCCATATTGGTTTTTCTCCATTAGCAACAACCTCAAACATCATATAATCTCCCTCCTTTAAGTCATTCGCAACACGGAATTCGCTCCATCCACCCAATATATAGACTACAGAGCTGTAGGTAGCTAGCCTTAAATTCCATGATCTTTGTCTTTGATCTCTGATAATCAGACCACATTTCTTGTTGATGAGACCGTTTGCCATGGCAAATTGTTTAGGAAGGCGCTGAAATGGTTTATATTTTGCACTCAAACATATGATATGCTTCATACTTTTGCTGTAAATAACTCCAATAGACAGAGGAGGAAAAACGAAAATGGTGCAAATGTTTCCTTTAGCCTGGAGATTCTTGAAGGGTTAAAGGAAAATGAGTTTTGAGACTTACCAAGTAACCCTTTGAAATGCAATATGGTCTAATAGTGCATTCAAAATGAGATGGATCAATAGGGTTGTGAGGAGCAACTTCTGCATGGGGAAAAGCCTTGCCTTGTTAATTGTAGACAATTCCATAAGAACTTAAATATGACTAATGATTATTATCAAGATGAATAGCATCGAAATATCCACTCCATCACTTGGCTAAGTTTTCATCTGAAGATTGAAACTTATTTTTAAATTAAGGGAACTAACTAGCAATCCATCAAGTATTAAACTAATGGACTATGAAGGTCTTACCTTTGAATTCAAAATTATTGGAAGTCTCTTCAACAGTGCTGGGGTTTGTTTTGTCTGTTACATGGTAATTACAAAGACACAAAATTAAGTATGACAAAAAGAATACAATTAAATATGAATATTGTCTGAACAACCCCATCTTTTTGCATATGTTTTCGATATTAGTAGGACTTCTCTCCCCAAAGTAGACCGTTCTTGAGATTTCTTTTCGCTTTGTGATGTTATGAAAATAAAGTTAATGATTTAAAATTTGAATTTGACTAGATTTTGAAGTGCACAAACAAGAATACTTATACTTTTATGAACTGTGTTATGCCAACATATTGAAAATCACCACCCTCCCTCAATTTGTACAAGCAATGAAGAAATTCAAGGGCCACGCAAATTAGAGAAAGGGTCATATACTTTAGAGTTTAGTAGGACTTGTAAATGTGTTTTTACGGGTTAAAATGGCTCTTGGATCCCTTGTTCTTTAAGCAACAAGTATGTCTAGTTACAAAAATGATCGTCTAGAAAGGATGAGGAAGAACTTCTATAAGACCATCTTAATTAACTCAAACACAAACATCCACAAAAACAAGTTCGGCTTATAGATAGCTATTTCATTCTTTTTAAGAAATAGAACTTTTTATAGATATTACTTTCATTTTTCTAAATAACAAAACTTGAAATTTTAGAGGACTCATTATCTAAATTTGATGAATAAATAGAGCAAACGGTACTTTAGTAACCATACAACAACACACCCAGTGAAATCCCACAACGTGGGGTGTGGTAGATAGAGCGGTTGTTTCCGAGAGACCCTCGGCTCAAGATAGAGCATAAGCAAAAGCAAAGCAAGAGTAAAGCAAGAGAAACGGTCAGATCCGGTCAGAAAAAATTTAAAGCAATATGAAAATGCTAGTATTAAATAAGGCCAAGGCTCCAACACTGGGTATGTTGTTGTTGTGTATAAATAAGGCCTTTTTGGTATAAGTAAAACGTTTGCTACAAAATATACTTCCATATATAGAAATTTACAAAGATCATTTCATAGAACACTTTCAAACTGTTTGGTTGGGTAAATTTTAAATGTGTAGTTGTTTACGCAGAACACATTTTACAGATTTGAACAACCAGACACAACAAATAATTTTATCCTGGAAATTATAGTGTCATGGTGTATATAACTTAAAATATGCCAATTGGTCCTAACTCAATCTGAAAAGCTAGCTCATGAGAGGAGGATTTCTCAAGTCCATATAAACAGACCAAGTGCCTATTCCCCAACCAGTACAACTAATACAAGTATAATTTATACACTCTATCTATGTAGCACGGACACGTGAGAGGTGTCCGATAGGACACGGACACGGACACGCGGAAACGGCAATTTTGAAAAATAGGGGACACGACACGGCAGGGACACGGCTGTAAAAATAAATTAAAAAATATTTTTATATATATATAATATATAATATATAATATATAATATATAATATATAATATATAATATATAATATATAATATATAATATATAATATATAATATATAATATATAATATATAATATATAATATATAATATATAATATATAATATAATATATAATATATAATATATAATATATAATATATAATATAATATATAATATATAAAATACTAAAATTAATATTATTAAAGCTTCACATTCATAAATAAATTATAAATTTAATTCAAATTTGTTATATACCAAATAACCAAAATACCAAATTAAATATGTACCAAATTAAATATGTACCAAATTAAAAAGAAACATTCATAACAAATTGACAATCAATCAAATATTCAATACATAATTCATAAGACCATAGTCCATAAACTAATACATAAGTATGTCCCAAGACCCAAATTCAAATAAATATAAATTTACTTAAAATAAATCAAATAAAATTAAAACTAAACTTTTTCTAAAAAAAAAAAAATGTCCCTGCCGTGTCCGATTTTTTTTTTTTTTCTGGGCCCACTCGGAAACGTCCCGGACACGTGTCTGAGGCGTGTCCGAGGTGTTTCGTGTCCGAAACAGTGTCCGACACGGACACCTCACCCTAAATGAGGTGTCCGTGCTTCATAGCACTCTATTTAGTATTATTCTTAGTAACAATACCAGTACTATTCTTATACTTATACACCTTATACAGTAAAAGGGGGCGGCCCGGTGCACTAAGCTCCCACTATGTGCGGGGTCTGAGTAAGGGCCGTACCACAAGGGTCTATTGTATAGAGTCTTACCCTTCATTTCTGCAAGAGGTTGTTTCCACGGTATTTAGAAATTATGCAAAGCAACAAGCCAAACAATCAATAAAGAAATAATCTCAGCATTACGAATCCCAGCATAACTTGTCTTCTTACCAAACAACCCCTAAGGGGATTAAATGCAAAATCATTAAGTATAAACTAAGGGATCTAAAGATGTTACCTTTGATTATAAAATTCTTGGAAGTTTCTTCAACTATATAGGCTTCTTTTTCTTCTTGTTGCAAATACTCCGCATATTCTCTATCACAGTGACTTACATTAAAGATTGTAACCTCAAACTCCATTTCTCCTTCATGTCTGAAAATCAACAAATCTCCTAATTGCAGATCATGCTCTTCTGCAAATTTTCCCCAACCCTCTTCCAGGGTCTGGCCATTTAGCTTCACCAGCCACTTGTTACCGGCCCTTTTCAGTATTGCATGTTCAATATGGTCGCGTCCTTGCAAATACTTCAAGAAACCAACAGGAATTTTCTGCAGTAGAACATAAACATGACCATATAATTATGCTGGTTTTTGAATTTTAGTGTTTTACCAACAGGAATTTTAGTGTTGGACATAGAATTGTAATAATTTTTCAGAATTCAACTAATTCAACTTGATATTGAATTCTGAAACTTTCCAGAATCGAAGAACTCTAAAAAGCTGTTTTCACAATTTTCACTCCAAATCACTCAACAAGTGATGGTTGCTCAGATGGTGAAGCACTTCCCCCCACGACACAACAGGTAGGGGCCAGGGTGAGTTACGCCGGACAAAAAGTGGGGAAACACTATATATCTTCCAAAATGAGGGTAAAATTGTGTATAGAAAAAAATACAAATCACTCCCAAAATTACAAAAACTACTCCACATTTGTATTCATGTCCAAACACCCATTAAATAATTTTCGATGTAAATTCAAAAATAAAATCTTCAATGTAACTATATAAAAAGTATTTGAGTGTTCAAATAATAACTAAAACGCATAAATAAATTGAAATAGATGAAAGAATTACTCACAAGACCATGCTTGAAACCTGGAAGAATGGGTTTGAAAAAGTGAGGTTTGAGTGGAGGGACTTTCATTTCATGGCAGCAAAGAAAATAATGAAGTTACTGTACACAAATCATAACTTTATGATGATTTATTGGAAATTTGGGAGCATCCCAAACAAAAACTCAAGGAGAAATGGTTGGATCAGCTTTATTTTCACTAGAATAATTCAGAATCTGCTCTAACATTTTTATAAGACTTAATAAGCTCACTTTCAAATTCAATTAGACGAAAGGATAATCCTTTATTTTTTGCATTTTACTTTTTTTAATTTATCATTTAATAAACGTCTGATCATAAAAATAAAAAGTGATTTCGCTTTTTTTGAATTTTTTGATGTTGGAGTTAAAGTTATAATTATGTTTGATCATAATTTTAACAAATGATATTTGGTTGTTGAAATACAATTTTCTTAAAAATATAAAATATGATTTATACCCCTAATTTTTAAAAACTAACAAAATCATTCAAAATAATTAACAAACATAATAGCTTTCGGTGTTCTTATGAAGGCAATATGAAATCATTCAACAAATCAATTTACTTTGCATATTGATTTAATGTAGAGGGAAAATTAAGCTTATATTTTACTTTGTAATGTTGTTTTTCAGATCATGCAAGATTATAATTTGCAAATTATGTTTCTTTACTGATGTATACGACCTCTTTTATATCCCTTCGATCATATAATTCGAATTTATCATGGAGTCAAATTAGATATAAAAAATATAGGGTAAATTTTGAAAAGTGTAAGATAAAAACAATGACCAAAAAAATGTGAAAATAAGGTTTGGGGTGTTTTTCAAATTGTTGTATTTAAAATTTTTATGGCCAAACATCAATTTTAAAAAATGGGGGACTTTAGAAATTATAATATCTTTAGTCTCTCAATATTGATACATTTTTATTTTGATCCTTTTAGTATGATATATAATTCAATGTATTTATCTTTTAATTAATTAAAATTTGTGCATTTTTCCCCTTTATATAGGAAATTATGATCTCTTGACTATTTGTAAAATATACTTGGTCTCAAATCTATCTCTATAGAATCTATCTATGTAGTAGGAGAGGCAAAACACTATTAGGATGACAAGTGTTGTCACCAGATAAAATGAAATATAAAAACTCCCAATTTAAAAAACAATGTAAGAATAATTATGGGTCAATCCCATAGTTATCTCCAAAATCAATCAAAAATATTCTAGATCAATCAATTGTAAATTAGTATCAATTCGGATTATTTAGATCAATTACATTAATTAGTATATTCTTATAGATAGCAAGACTTGATTATTGTAATTGTATATATTGTAAATTTGGGAATGAAATAAACTCAAGGAATCAATTTCCAATATGGTATCAAGAGTATAAAATCATTTTCCCTAAAAAAAAATCCTCTCATTCTCTCGGATGTTCTCTCCAAGCCGACGCCAATTTTTTTCTTTATTTTCCTTCATTTATTTGTTTCTCGCTCAAACCATACCAAACATTAATCATAAAACCACTTCATAAATCCTAATCTTCTCTAATACAAACCAAAAGATGAAAGTTGTGGTAATGAGGATGCTGAGATGGATGTGAGGGCATACAATGAGGGATAGGATTAGAAATTATGATATCCGGGGCAGAGTGGGAGTGGCATTGGTGGAGGATAAGATGCGGAAAACGAGATTGAGATGATTTGATCATATGCAGAGGAGAGACACAAATGCCCCAGTGCGGAGTTGTGAGAGGTTGGCTATGAACGGGTTTAAAAGGGGTAGAGGTAGGTCAAAGAAATATTGGGGAGAGATGATTAGACGAGATATGTGTTACACCCCGAAATTTCAAAAGAATAAGATGAAGACGTACGAAAGGAAATAAGACTGGAATTTGGAAAGATAAGTTGGCAAAATATTTTAGACAGATTTTGAGTCAACTTTGGAGTGCTATATATCCCAGTTTAGTAAGAATTTTTAGGTATTTAAAAAGCCTAGTATGAAGTTCGTTGAGTCTAGTTTCCAACACAACAAACCGCTCGTCGATAGGACATTGAAGCGGAGAAGTATGGACGTTAGAAGTTCAGTGGGCGTATGAGGAAAAATATTCGATCGGCGTCAGGCGCCACGACGCCGTCTGCAGGTCGCGCGCCAGTAAATCTGAAACTTTCGAAGTTGCAGGCGCGCGGCTACCGCAGGTTCGAGGCGGGATTTTTCGCGAAAAATGGGGGAAAATCAGAAGATATTTATGTAAAGGTCTATGGGAGGGCGACAAGTGTCCCTCCCATCTTTTTGACCAACGGAATGTATTATATTATGACCAAGTCTTGAAGACTTGGTCATTTTACAAAGATTCATCCAAGGAAATTTCCTCTCCTTTTCTCTCTAAAAAATTTAAAGAAACCTAAGTCTAGTGGAATTATTGGAGAGGCGGCAAGAAGTTAAGGTGTTGATAAACTTGTAGAAAGTTCGTGTGGATGATTTTGACGAGAAAATGAGTTGCGCAAAAAGAGGCTATAGTGGGCGAAATCCTAAAGGTAAAATTCCTCTCCTCTTGGAAATAAATTATGATACATGTAATAGTTGATAAGTGTTATAGAGTATTGGGAGCCTAAATCCGAACACGGGCTTATTAGCCATTGGAATTACAATACAAATGAATCGATAGTTATAATTGTCGCATGTTATCTAAATGAGAGATTATAGTTGTTGAAATTGGTTGCGACTATATAACATGCGAGAACGACATTATGGATTGAAAAGGAATTGGAAAAGATTTATTGTGGTTGTACTTTGTAGTCGAAAAATGACCTTTAATATTGGACTGTTTTATATGAATTGTGGGGCAGAATTTTATACGTCTTGTAAGGCGTATAATCCCCTTTGATTGGTTGACGTGTTGAGCCTTAAATGTGGCATGTTTGGTTATTGAATTCGGGCCTTGAAAAAGGTGGAAAAGTACATAGAAACAAAGGAAGTGGTGTCCAATTTTTCGTAGAATAAGTGACTTTACACTTAGAATATTCTACGTTTGAAGTTAGAAGTTAATAGACGTATTATGGTCATTGTAGGTTGACATACTACGTACGGCATATTGGACTTAGCAAGTGGATTGAACCGAAGAGGTATGTGGAACTTTCTTGTCTCTTGAGCATGAGTAGTTGTAAACGTATAGTACGGTAGACGTACGAGATTTAAATGAATTTAGTTTCATTTGATATCCTTGACTTGTTTTAAGGATGTCCAAGTTGGTTGAGTTAGAGAATTAACTCACTTGTTTTTAAAGGATAGAAATGCCTTGGTTTTAAAAGCATAAGGTTGGTTAACACCTTTATGGAAAGTAAAAAGAATGGTTTATTCTAATAAGGTAAACAAAAAAATTTTGACTTGAAAATGTATAGAATACTTGATTTGGAAAGTATAGATTCCTTGAGCTATTCTAAAGTTAAGAAACTTTATTACTAAAGTTAAGAGACTTGAAGTATTTACAAAGTATATGATACTTGGTTTTGAAAGTATAAGTCTCTTGGTTATAAAAAGAATGGAAGTATCTAAAGCATAAAGTTAGTATAACGGCTTTATGGAAAGTTGGTTATAATAACTTTATGGAAAGATTAAAAGAATGTTTTACTCTAGTGATGTAAACAAAGATAAATGACTTGAAAGGAAGAAAGGCAAATTGATTTAGAGGCATCAATTGCTTAAAGTTTTAAGTAAAAAGTCACTCAGTTTAGAAGCCTGTAAATGTATTTCTAAAAGGTATGGTGACTTGTCTTGAAAGGTAGATATGACTTGATACTACGGTTATGAGTATCTTGGAGTTTTATATGAAGAAGAGTCATTTTAAAAGAATAGAAGTACATAGTACTTTGGGTTAGATTCCCGGATTTTATAATGACATGTTAGTGCCTTAAGTAAACTAAAATGAGAGTGTATATGAATAAGGCTAATAAGAAGTTAGGGGGATTTCTTAACTTGCTTATGTTATGTATGATAAGCCGGTGGTGCTTATGTTATGTATGATAAGCCGGTAGTGCTTATGTTATGTATGATAGCCGGTTGTGCTAGGTTATGTTATTCTTGCGGGGTAAACCCCCGGGTTACTACTTATTCCATGAATTTGTTACCCATGATGCGAATGCGGAGTTTGTACTCATTGCGGGCTCACCGGGCCCATGCGGGTGAAATAGTCCTATGCGGGTGAAATAGTCTCATGCGAGGCGGATGACCTCATTGCGGGTTCACAGGACCTATGCGGGTGAAATAGTCCCAGGAGTAGGATTGTTTAATGATACTATGGGCGGGTGACCCTACTTTGATCATGAGCCTCCTATTTTTATGCAGTAAAGTATACACTTGTTTACTCCCATTGTTAGTAAGACACGGTGTACTGTTATTTGAGTTATCATACATGTCTCCAGCTTTATTTTTAGACTTTATGATTTCATTTCAGTACTTTCAGTTTTACATACTTGGTACATCTGTTATCGACCCTTTCTCGGTTGCGTTACGCCGCAGGTGGTAAAGAGCGGTGGTGGATCCTCATTCTTAGGATCACTGATCAGGTGTCAGAAGCTCCATTTCTCCGGAGGCTTGTCTTTTGGTACGATTTTCCCTGATGTTGTAGATCTATGTACATTCAGGGGTATGGCGGCCCCGCCCGCCACGATTGTTGTTTGAGTGCAGTAGTCACATTTGTGGATTGGGTTGTAACAATAGAGATGTACTGTTATATTTTTGGATTTTGTATATTTCACGGAAGGTGGCCTACTGGCCAGCTTTGTTGATATTCACCGTCTCGCCAGGTGTTCAGGTCGTAATCGACCTAACCGGAATCCGGAAATTTTCCGGACCGAGGACCGGAATATTCCGGTCCGGTCCCGGTTTTGGACCGTTTTTTTTTTTTTTGTTAAATGCAATTTATAAATTATAAATTTTTAACAATGTGTTCGTTTATCAATCTCATTAAATATGTTTTTTTTCCCTTATCCTTCAATATACTTTATTTCATTAATATGACTAACTTAAAGAAAACCACCAAATGTACTTGGTTCGTATACGAACTATTGAACTACTCATTAATTAAAGTTACATTCCTGAAGCATCGACATAAATACTTTTCTATTTTCGATTTGGAATTTGGACATTCCTGAAGCATCGACATAAATTATAGGTAGTGAGAGAAGAAAGTAAAGTAGTTGTAAATTGATCAAAATTTATATGATCATAACTTTGCGCTCGGACGTCCGTTTCACCTTTTTTTTTTATTTTGCGTATTTTTTCGATACGGGGGTGGTCAAACCGCAGCCAGGCCAATTTTCTGAAAAACGTCTTTTTCCCCGCTCAATTTGAATTTCCCCCCAAATTGTTACGTTTTTTTTATTTTCAAAGCTAAATATCTCGCGATATACAATAGATTTCAACGTTCAAATTTCATGGTAATGTGTCGGGGAATGTCAATTTCAATATTGGAAATTCAATTTTTTTTAAAAAAAAAAAATTCCGGTTTTTACCCGGACCGGACCGGAATCCACCGATCCGGACCGGTCCGGTACTGTTTTGTACACCCCTAGTCTCAGTATTTTTATGAGTTGTGTATGTTCCGCTGCTATTCTCTGATGTATACCTGAAAGGGGTGCCCAGGTAGGGCACTAGTCGCGGGCCCGGGGTCGGGTCGTGACAAAAGTGGTATCAGAGCAGGTAGTCCTCGGAAAGTGTCTACAGACCGTGTCTATTAGAGTCTTGATTATCGGTGTGTTCTGCACCACAACTATAACCAGGGGGTTGCAGGACATTTAGGATTGGTTTCCATTTTTCTCTCTATGAGATCGTGCAGTAGAGCTGTCTTATTAGGTTGAATCCCTTCTGACCTGTTCTTATGTATCAGTTATGCCTCCACGGAAGGCGACCAGGGCCCAGAAGGGCAAGGCATCAACAGGAGCTGCTAGCGGTACGCAGAGGGTTACTAGGACTCAGGCCCAGACTATGCTTGAGGTTGTGGATCGTCACGAAGTTCACCACGCCGGTATTAGAAGGCGAGCCGAGAGCGGTCGTAGCTCCAGAGGTTCCGATACCTGAGCCTCCAGTTCAGCAGCCAGGGGCAGAGTATAGAGATTACGGAGAGCAAATCATGTTATTGACTAGCATAGTGACAGGGAAGCGCCGGCAGGAGCAGGTAGCTAACCCTAGAGCCGACAACTTGAGGATTCAGGATTTTCTGGGTTGCAATCCACCCGAGTTCTATGGTTCGAGATCTGAGGAGGATCCTCATGAGTTTATTCGGCAGTCACAGCGGACTATGCAGGTGATTAGGGCCTCGGAGACAGAGTCATTTGTGTTAGCCTCTTACCGGTTACGCGATATTGCGTTCAACTGGTTTGAGTCATGGGAGCTGTCTAGAGGTGTGGATGCTCTTCCAGCTGTTTGGGATGAGTTCACAGAGGCCTTCCTGGATCACTTTTTGCCTCCTGAAATTAGGAGAGCCCACGTAGATAGATTCTTGACATTGAGACAGAATGGGAGGACCATCGCAGTACAACCCGAGTTTGATTCATCGCTGTATGCGACCACTATTGTGGCTGACATGGCGGACAGAGTTCACCGCTATGTGATGGGGCTAGACCGTTATATGATTATTGCATGCTTGGGAGTGGCTCTTTAGCCAGGTATGGATATTGCCAGGATGCAGGCTTATGCACAGGGGATAGAAGACAGAGAGAGAGATCGGCGGACTCAGGCAAGCCCAAGAGGCGGACAGCAGGTTTCAGAGAAATTTTCGAGGCGACCTTTCAAACGCCAGTCTACATTTCACCGCACGCAGTGCTCCTTCTCGGTTTTCTGGCAGGAGGTTTGATCGGTCGGATTATTCAGGGGCAGGTCAGGGCTTCGGGTTCCCAGAGGAACCGGGGTCCCAATCAGATGAGGCCACCTTTACATCGGTGTGGTCGGTGTGGTAGTTCCCATCGTGGGGAGTGTCGTATTCCTCCAGGGCTTGTTACTCTTGTGGCCAGCAGGGCCATTTGAAGAGAGATTGTCCGACCAGAAGCATCATGGGTGGTATGGTTCAGCCGACAGGGTCAGTGCCATGGTCTTCTTCTTCAGGTTACGCGCCCGGAGGCGTGTTCACGACCGAGGCCGCAGAGGTCGTGGTGGAGGTCCTAGTTCTAGCGGTCCACAGAACCGCATATATTCCTTAGCCAGCCGGTAAGACCAGGAGGCTTCCCCGGATGTCGTCACAGGTACATTATTGATTTCATGCTGTGAAGTTTATGCTTTGATAGATCCAGGTTCTACCTTGTACTATGTGTCCCCTCTTATTGCTGGTAGAATAGGGATAGAGCCGGTGTCGATAGAGCCTTTTGAGGTAGCTACGCCGATGGGTGATTCGGTGTTAGCTGAACGGGTGTACAAAAATTGCCCGGTGTTTATATACAGTCGTCAGACCCTAGCAGACTTGATAGAGTTGGAGATGACATATTTTGACGTCATTATGGGTATGGACTGGTTGACTTCTTGTTATGCCAACATTGACTGTAGAGACATGTTGGTCCGATTCGATTTCTGGCGAGCGATTATCGAGTGGAAGAGCGTCTGGCGTAGAGGGTAGGTTTATTTCTTACCTCAAGGCTAGGAAGATGGTCTGAAAGTACATCTATCATCCGGTTCGCGTATTCGATAGTGAGTGCGAGTTCTTGATCGATCCGGTGGTTAGAGAGTTTCCGGATGTATTCCCAGATGATCTCCCAGGTATTCCTCCCGAGAGGGAGATAGAGTTCTGTATTGATACGTTGCCAGACACTCGGCCTATATCTATTCCGTCATACAAGATGGCACCTGCTGAGTTGAGGGAGTTGAAGGACCAGCTGAAAGATTTGCTGGAAAAAGGCTTTATTAGGCCTAGTATTTCTCTCTGGGGAGCGCCGGTTTTGTTTGTAAAGAAGAAGGATGGGACGTTGCGTATGTGTGTTGACTACAGGCAGCTGAATAAAGTAACCATCAAGAATAGATACCCCCTCCCCAGGATTGATGATTTGTTTGACCAGTTGCAGGGTGCGAGGTGGTTCTCCAAGATAGACCTGCGGTCTGGTTATCATCAGGTGCGAGTAAGAGAGACAGATATCCCAAATACTGCATTCAGGACCCGGTATGGGCACTATGAGTTTAGGGTGATGTCTTTCGATTTGACCAACGCTCCAGCGGTATTTATGGATTTGATGAAACGGGTGTTCAAGCCATTTTTGGATACGTTTGTTATAGTATTCATCGATGACATCATGGTCTATTCGCGCCTGAGCGATGAGCATCTCAATCGGCGAGGCGGTACTTGGGTCTCGGGCCGGCGATTGTTCGCCAAATTCTCAGTGTGAGTTTTGGTTGGCCTCGATGGCATTCTTGGGTACATTATTGGTGGCGGTGTTGAGTTGATACTGGCAAAGGTGGCGGTCGAAGTCTTGGCGAGACCTCTTACTCAAGCGGAGTGCGCGATTTCTTAGAAATGGCGAGTTATTATCGTAGGTTTGTGGGCGGTTGCTTGCCGATATCGGCCGCGTTGACTAGGTGACTCGAGCGACTAAATTCTGAGACTTACGGTGGGCGAAGCTTGTGAGAAGGGCTTCCAGTTACTGAAGGAAAAGTTGACGACGGCTCCAGTTCTTACTCTTCCCGAGGGGTTAGAGGGCTACGTAATTTATTGTGATGCCTCGGGTATCGGGCTAGGGTGCGTATTGATGCATCACGGTAAGGTAATAGCCTATGCTTCCCGGCAGCTACGGAATCATGAGAGGAATTACCCTACTCACGACTTAGAGTTGGCCGTAGTTATTCATGCCTTGAAGATTTGGAGACATTATTTATATGGGGTTTGATCGGTGTATTTTATATACACCTTTTGAGTCATTTTTAGTTAGTATTTTACTCATTTCATTTATGTTTAGTATAGTATTAGGGTCATTTTCCTTTCTTTTGTGTCACAGCGGTCAGAAATAGGGAAATGGCGAAAAGGAGATGAAATGAACATAAATGAGATTGAATTACACACAAAAAGGGCCAAGAATTGAAGTCTAAGAAGTTCCGGGAATTATAGAAGAAATCAGACGAAGTCCGAACGAGAAAAAACGATAAACGGAATTCGAGAAAAATGTCACCGCCATGTGGCCCGCAGCGAAGCCGGCGCCCAATGTCTTCGCGAAGTCCGAAAGTGGCGAGTTTTTAGCGTGTGGCTGATCTGCGAACATGGCCGCGGGATTTATGAAGTCTGGGCCGAATTTGACATGTTTTCAGAGTCCTAAAGGGATTACTTTTCCTACCTAAAGGGATAACTTTTCCTACCTACATAATCCTTAACCCTTCACCAAAAGGATTCTTGGTCTATAAATAGTCTCAACATCATTAGAAGAATTCATCCTTCATTCTCCATTCTACCAATCACCATTCTACATCCATCCATCCACCAATCCATCTTGTAAATTTTCCACAACACAACCCTTGGATGCTAGAAGGCTTGGAGACTCGTTCTTGAGTATTTCCTTTTCTTTCTTTTTGCTTTATTTATTTCAATTCATGTATGGAGATTGTATTAGTTCTTAGCGTGACAATGGCTAGGAGCTAATTACTTTATTAGGGAATTCCTTGTGATTCACTTGAAACTCTATTCATGAATTAATATATTAGTTGATTTCTTCTTCACTTATTTAAGATTTATCCAATAGATGATTTGATTGCTTGGTAATTACTTGATCATTAATTATCATTATTTATATGATTTCTAATCAAACTTCGAAAGGAAGAGGTTGTGACTATGCTGTAGTTGGGTAATCATAAGTCGGATTGGGGATGAAAATACCTCAATTATTTGTGTAGCGTTAACGGGGGTTTAAATACCTAGCTTACTTGCGTAAACGTTAACAGGGTTTTTGTTCTTAATCCTCCTATATAGTCATCTTTATCACCGAAAGGTAGAAAGGAGCGCTACTGGGGTTGAGTGTTTATATAGCCTTAACGGGAGTATAAAACGGATTAGTAAACCTGCTATCTTAACGTAGAAGAAGAAGTCAGTCTAATTGTATTAAGAATTGAATAGAGTGGATAGTTGATGATCTTGGAAGCCCTAATTATCCATCATAACTGATTTAAATCAAAGTATTTTTATAATTAGTTTATTTCCTGCATTATTAGTTAGAATTCCAATTCAATTTACGTTAACCAAATAGATACCATAGGATAGATAATCGGTACTTGAAAACCAACTCGAGGGCGATATTCGGTCTTACCTAGACTATATTACTTGAGTCGATAACGCACTTGCGTTAAAGTGTGCATTAAATCGCATCAAGTTTTTGGCTCGCTGTCGGGATTGGCTTACTTTCAATATCGATTTATCTATTCTTATTTCTAATTTGGTTGCTCCAAGAACAAGTTTCTAACTTGTTCTGCGAGCATCTTTTTATCACCTTTTGTTGTTTTTTGTATTTTGCAGGTTAAATTCGAAAAAAAAAAAAATAATAATAAAATCAGGACACATGGACTACTACTAGCAGAGACAGTGGAGTCATCAACAGCAGCTTAACCCACAGGTTTCAGAGGAAGATCGAGATGAGTTGCGGGCAGGCATACTTATGCTCACCAAGTGTCAGACTCAATTTATGGCTGAGACAAGGGAGTCCCTCAAAAAGTTGGAGACACAAATAGGGCAATTGATGGATGAGATGAACAATACAACTCAAGCAAATCTGCCTAGCGACATCATTATGGGAGGTGGTAAGCAAATAGAAGAGCCTGAACCACACCCAGCTGTTGAGGAATCTGGCGGGATAATTGGTGTAGAGAAGGAAAAAGGTACTGAGATCCAATCATTCATCTTTTTTGATTCCTTGAAAAATCTTTTTCTTGTACCTATTGCAGAAGAAACACCACCAGCTGTCAATGTTGACCCCCAAACATAAAGTCCATACCATCAAGGGCACCCCCTAGAGTTGAGAGATGTTGGGAATCTCACTGATCCCTACATTAGAGAGAGCCTAAAAGACAAGCATGTCTTGTGTACTTGGGGGATAATCGTATATTCGAGGCCCTTGTTTGAAGCAGTTGTTGTAGTTGAAGTGAGACCTGCAACAATAACTCTGCGGATTGCAAGCAGTTCGCAGAAGGATCCAATGGGCACTCGTAAAGGTTAATTGCGTCCGACTAAAAGACGTTAAAGGCAGCGCTTGTTGGAAGGCAACCCAATGTTTTTAATTATGTTATTTTAATTTTTGTCTTTAGTTTATTTTATTTTGTCTTGAACAGTCTCACGGTCTTGGGTTCTTGTTTTGTGTTGTTGGATGACAGGTGGACTGAAAGCTAAAACCGAGGAAAAAGGAGCAAAAACGCTGAAAAAAAAGAAAAGCCGTCGTCAGCGCCGCGACGCCTGTAAATAGCCATGGCCACGAACCAGAGAGCCACGACTAGCGGCGCGGAACTTGTAAAGCCATACTTCGTGCAAATTCCAGATTTTTTTTCCTCTTAGACCTCCGTTATGACCGTTGTGTTGTGTCAGTAAGTTGTCCCTATTTTTCCAGTCTTGCACACATTGGGGACAATGTGTGATTTAAGTTTGGGGGGATATTTTATTGTTTTTTAGTCTTTTTGAATTGGTTTGTGTATTTTTGAGTCATAATTTTTTATTTTTTTTAAGATCATGCATGTTGTAGTTACTTGAAACGCCTAGTGAAGTAAAGTGGAATAATGTAGTGGAATTAGAAGCAACCATCTGAACACTTAGGATAGATATGCCAAAAATTCATGAAATCGAACTATTTGGGGTATCTTGTTTGATTTATGCATTGTTAGTGATTAAACATATGTGTCTGCTTGCTTGCTATTTGAGGCAAAATAGTTAGGATATGCATGTTAGGGAGATGACTCAGGCATTTCTTTGTTAGCCCTTTCTTACCATTCATTGCCTATCCCTGACAGTCAAATTATATCCCTAGTCAGCCCCTTTGAGCCTAAAAATAAAACCTTTCTTTGACACCCTATAAGTCCATACTTGTGCCATAAGTGAAAAATTGAGATCTTTGGAATACAAAGTGTTGAAAAAGAGAAAAAAAGAGAGTGAATATTTTTTTATGCACCCCAAATGAAAAAGAAATAATAAATAGGCAAAAACCTAAGTTTGGGGGTGCCGGCTATTCATAATACACTTCATTCTCTCAAAACAAAAGAGGGAAAAGATAGGTATGAAGTGAAAAAGAAAATCAAAAGAAAAGGGAAGAGTTGAAAAGCAAAAGAGCTTATGGTACGTAAATTGAGCCTAAATGCCTATTTTTACCTACCCATGCCTAAGCCTACATTAAAACCCTGAAAAGTCCTGAAGATCTCTTATATGTGTATCCATGATTAGTGGAGAATAGCAAGTAAACATGCCATAGGATTTTGAAATTAACATGCATAGTTAGGTATTCTTACTTTCATTAAGTATGATTAAATGGAATTTGCGAAATATCTGACTTGAGTGTTTAGAATGCTAAAAATCCATGCTATATGTTCTCAAGTATTTTCCTACTAACCTTCATGCTTTTCTAAGTGACAATTGTGCAGCAAAATGATCAGTGTCTTTGAGTCATTTTCTTTTCCCTTGTATCTTTATTTATATTTTTGATTTTTGCTCGAGGGCGAGCAAAAGTTAAGTTTGGGGGTATTTGATCGATGTATTTTATATACACCTTTTGAGTCATTTTTAGTTAGTATTTTACTCATTTCATTTATGTTTAGTATAGTATTAGGGTCTATTTCCTTTCTTTTGTGTCACAGCGGTCAGAAATGGGGAAATGGCGAAAAGGAGATGAAATGAGCATAAATGAGATGGAATTACACACAAAAAGGGCCAAGAATTGAAGTCTAAGAAGTTCCGGGAATTATAGAAGAAATCAGACGAAGTCCGGACGAGAAAAAGACGACGAAATGAAAATTCGCCAGAAAAATGTCACCGGCACCGCGGCGCCCAATGTGCTGCGAAGTCTGAAAGTGGCAGGTTTTTCGGCGTCGTGGCGCCAGTCTGCAGGGCCGCGGCGCCGACGCGGGATTTATGAAGTCTGGGCCGAATTTGACATGTTTTCAGAGTCCTAAAGGGATTACTTTTCCTACCTAAAGGGATAACTTTTCCTACCTAAAGGGATAAATTTTCCTACCTTAAAACCCTTACCTAAAAGGATTCTAATAACTTTTCCTACCTACATAATCCTTAACCCTTCACCAAAAGGATTCTTGGTCTATAAATAGTCTCTACATCATTAGAAGAATTCATCCTTCATTCTCCATTCTACCATTCACCATTCTACATCCATCCATCCACCAATCCATCTTGTAAATATTCCACAACACAACCCTTGGATGCTAGAAGGCTTGGAGACTCGTTCTTGAGTATTTCCTTTTCTTTCTTTTTGCTTTATTTATTTCAGTTCATGTATGGAGATTGTATTAGTTCTTAGTGTGACAATGGCTAGGAGCTAATTACTTTATTAGGGAATTCCTTGTGATTCACTTGAAACTCTATTCATGAATTAATATATTAGTTGATTTCTTCTTCACTTATTTAAGATTTATCCAATAGATGATTTGATTGCTTGGTAATTACTTGATCATTAATTATCATTATTTATATGATTTCTAATCAAACTTCGAAAGGAGGAGGTTGTGACTATGCTGTAGTTGGGTAATCATAAGTCGGATTGGGATGAAAATACCTCAATTACTTGTGTAGCGTTAACGGGGGTTTAAATACCTAGCTTACTTGCGTAAACGTTAACAGGGTTTTTGTTCTTAATCCTCCTATAGAGTCATCCTTATCACCGAAAGGTAGAAAGGAGCGCTACTGGGGTTGAGTGTTATATAACCTTAACGGGAGTATAAACGGATTAGTTAACCTGCTATCTTAACGTAGAAGAAGAAGTCAGTCTAATTGTATTAAGAATTGAATAGAGTGGATAGTTGATGATCTTGGAATCCCTAAGTATCCATCATAACTGATTTAAATCAAAGTATTTTTATAATTAGTTTATTTCCTGCAACATTAGTTAGAATTCCAATTCAATTTACGTTAACCAAATAGATACCATAGGATAGATAATCGGTACTTGAAAACCAATCATTGAGGACGATATTCGGTCTTACCTAGACTATATTACTTGAGTCGACAACGTGCACTTGCGTTAAAGTGTGTGCATTAAATCGCGCATCAGGGTTCATGTGGATATTTATACAGACCACAAGAGCCTCCAGTACATCTTCAGGCTGAGGGAGCTGAACTTGCGGCAGCGACGGTGGTTAGAGTTGTTGAAGGATTATGATGTTGATATCCTATACCATCCGGGAAAAGCCAACGTGGTTGCAGATGCTTTGAGTCGTAGATCGATGGGGAGTCTGTCAGAGGTGTAGCCTGATAGACATGACATGGTCCATCAGATCCATCAGCTAGCGAGCCTTGGGGTTCGGTTGGTCGATACCGACGATAGTGGGATACGGGTTCGTGAGGTTGCCGAGTCTTCTATCGTTGAGGAAGTGAAGAGGCGACAGTACGAGGATCCAGTTATGATACGATATCGATATACGGCTCTCCGAGAGGAGAAGAGTTTATTTGAAGTAGCGCCTGATGGGGTGCTAAGATTCGAGGGCAGATTGTGTGCTCCCGATGTTGCAGGACTTCACAAGAAATTCGTGAGGCACACGCGGTGCATTACTCTATTCATCCGGGGTCGACTAAGTTGTACCATGACCTCAGATGTATGTATTGGTGGGATGGCCTGAAGCGAGACGTGGCAGGGTTTGTTGCCCAGTGTCCTAATTGTCAGCAGGTCAAGGTTGAGCACCAGAAGCCCGGTGGGCTATTGCAGGCGATTGATATTCCGACATGGAAGTGGGAGGTGATTAACATGGATTTTGTTACAGGACTACCTCGTACTCAGAAGAAGTGTGTTTCCATCTGGGTTATTGTAGACAGACTGACGAAATCAGCTCATTTCCTTCCAGTCAGAACTACGTATGCGGCTGAGGATTATGCTAGATTGTATATCAGGGAGATTGTGAGACTGCACGGAGTTCCTATATCCATTATATCAGACAGAGGGGACCAGTTTACGGCTAACTTCTGGAGGTCTTTCCAGAAGGGGTTAGGGACACAGGTGAGTCTCAGTACTGTGTTTCATCCTCAGACCAACAGAAAGGCAGAGCGTACTATCTAGACACTTGAGGATATGCTTCGGGCCTGCGTTATTGATTTCAGGGGTAGCTGGGAGGATAATTTGCCTCTTGTAGAGTTTGCTTATAAAAACAGCTACCATTCTAACATTCAGATGGAGCCATATGAGGCTTTGTATGGGCAGAAGTGTAGGTCGCCGATTGGTTGGTTCGACGTGGGCGAGGTTCAGTTAGTTGGCCCAGACTTGATTAAGCAGGCTGTGGATAAGGTGAAGCTTATCCAGGAGAGACTACTAGCAACTCAGAGTCGACAGAAATCTTATGCAGATAATCGGCGTTGACATTTAGAGTTTCAGGTAGACGATTGGGTCTTCTTGAAGGTATCACCCATGAAGGGTGTGTTGAGGTTCGGAAAGAAGGGGAAACTAAGCCCAAGGTACATTGGGCCTTACCAGATCATCCGTAGAGTAGGCAAGATTGCCTATGAGTTGGATCTGCCATCGTATTTAGAGGCGGTACATCTGGTCTTCCATGTTTCTATGTTGCGGAATTGTATCGGATACCCATCAAG
The DNA here is from genome assembly GCA_029844215.1 of Przewalskia tangutica. Taxonomy (NCBI): domain Eukaryota; kingdom Viridiplantae; phylum Streptophyta; class Magnoliopsida; order Solanales; family Solanaceae; genus Przewalskia; species Przewalskia tangutica. Next base: position 6,760,668 of record CM056718.1, on the reverse strand, counting down.
AGTTTTCCCAGCTAGCGATGTCCAGGTGACAGAGGGGTTATCGTATGAGGAGAGTCCATTAGCGATACTCGATCGCCAGGTCAGGCGACTGCGGACCAAGGATGTAGCTTCCGTCAAAGTCTTGTGGCGGAATGAAAATAGGGAGGAGATGACTTGGGAAGCGGAGGAGGACATGTTGAGGAAGTATCCTCACTTATTCTCTACATCTTCAGGTAATTCATTTCTCTTACTTGTCCAGTTTTAATTGAAGTATTTTTGCTTGAGTGCTATTATGTGGCCACATGTGGCATTATTGGCTTGCAGGGGTTGTAAAAGGAGACTATGTCGCTATTTATAAGATTGACTCCTAAAGAATATTCGAGGATGAATGTTTCTAAGAGGGGAAGAATGTTACGTCCCGAAATTTCAAGAGAATAAGATGAAGACGTACAAAAGGAAATAAGATTGGAATTTGGAAAGATAAGTTGGCAAAATGTTTTAGACAGATTTAAGTCAACTTTGGGGTGCTATATATCCCAGTTTAGTAAGAGTTTTTAGGTATTTAAAAAGTCTAGTATGAAGCTCGTTGAGTCTAGTTTCCAACACAATAAACCGCTCGTCGATAGGACATCGGAGCGGAGAAGTATGGACGTTAGAAGTTCAGTGGGCAGAAGTGAGGGAAAAATATTCCAGTCAGGCATCACAGCGCCACGGCGCCGTCTGCAGGGCCGCGGCGCCGTAAATTCTGAAACTTTCTGAAGTTGCAGCGCCGCGGCGCCGGCTGCAGGGCCGAGGCGGGATTTTTCGCGAAAAAGGGGGGAAAATCAGAAGATATTTATGTAAAGGCCTATGGGAGGGCGACATGTGTCCCTTCCATATTTTTGACCAAGGGAAGGTCTTATATTATGACCAAGTCTTGAAGACTTGGTCATTTTACAAAGATTCATCCAAGGAAATTTCCTCTCATCTTCTCTCTAAAAAAATTAAAGAAACCTAAGCCTAGTGGAATTATTGGAGAGGCGGCAAGAAGTTAAGGTGTTGATAAACTTGTAGAAAGTTCGTGTGGATGATTTTGACGAGAAAAGGAGTTGCGGAAAAAGGGGCTATAGTGGGCGAAATCCTAAAGGTAAAATTCCCTCTCCTCTTGGAAATAAATTATGATACATGTAATAGTTGATAAGTGTTATAGAGTATTGGGAGCCTAAATCCGAACACGGGCTTATTAGCCATTGGAATTACAATACAAATGAATCGATAGTTATAATTGTCGCATGTTATCTAAATGAGAGATTATAGTTGTTGAAATTGGTTGCGACTATATAACATGCACGAACGACATTATGGATTGAAAAAGGAATTGGAAAAGATTTATTGTGGTTGTACTTTGTAGTCGAAAAATGACCTTTAATATTGGACTGTTTTATATGAATTGTGGGGCAGAATTTTATACGTCTTGTAAGGCGTATAATCCCCTTTGATTGGTTGACGTGTTGAGCCTTAAATGTGGCATGTTTGGTTATTGAATTTGGGCCTTGAAAAAGGTGGAAAAGTACATAGAAACAAAGGAAATTCTGTCCAATTTTTCGTAGAATAAGTGACTTTACACTTAGAATATTCTACGTTTGAAGTTAGAAGTTAATAGACGTATTATGCAGATTGTAGGTTGACATACTACGTACGACATATTGTACTTAGCAAGTGGATTGAACCGAAGAGGTATGCGGAACTTTCTTGTCTCTTGAGCATGAGTAGTTGTAAACGTATAGTACGGTAGACGTACGAGATTTAAATGAATTTAGTTTCATTTGATATCCTTGACTTGTTTTAAGGATGTCCAAGTTGGTTGAGTTAGAGAATTAACTCACTTGTTTTTAAAGGATAGAAATGCCTTGGTTTCAAAAGCATAAGGTTGGTTAACACCTTTATGGAAAGTAAAAAGAATGGTTTATTCTAATAAGGTAAACAAAAAATTTTTGACTTGAAAATGTATAGAATACTTGATTTGGAAAGTATAGATTCCTTGAGCTATTCTAAAGTTAAGAAACTTTATTACTAAAGTTAAGAGACTTGAAGTATTTACAAAGTATATGATACTTGGTTTTGAAAGTATAAGTCTCTTGGTTATAAAAAGAATGGAAGTATCTAAAGCATAAAGTTAGTATAACGACTTTATGAGAAGTTGGTTATAATAACTTTATGGAAAGATTAAAAGAATGTTTTACTCTAGTGATGTAAACAAAGATAAATGACTTGAAAGGAAGAAAGACAAATTGATTTAGAGGCATCAATTGCTTAAAGTTTTAAGTAAAAAGTCACTCGGTTTAGAAGCCTGTAAATGTATTTCTAAAAGGTATGGTGACTTATCTTGAAAGGTAGATATGACTTGATACTACGGTTATGAGTATCTTGGAGTTTTATATGAAGAAGAATCATTTTAAAAGAATAGAAGTACATAGTACTTTGGGTTAGATTTCCGGATTTTATAATGACATGTTAGTGCCTTAAGTAAACTAAAATGAGAGTGTATATGAATAAGGCTAATAAGAAGTTAGGGGGATTTCTTAACTTGCTTATGTTATGTATGATAAGCCGGTGGTGCTTATGTTATGTATGATTAGTCGGTAGTGCTTATGTTATGTATGATAGCCGGCTGTGCTAGGTTATGTTATTCTTGCGGGGTAAACCCCCGGGTTACTACTTATTCCATGGATTTGCTACCCATGATGCGAGTGCGGCGTTTGTACACATTGCGGGCCCACCGGGCCCATGCGGGTGAAATAGTCCTATGCGGGTGAAATAGTCTCATGCGAGGCGGATGACCTCATTGCGGGTCCACAGGACCTATGCGGGTGAAATAGTCCCAAGAGTAGGATTGTTTAATGATAATATGGGAGGGTGACCCTACTTTGATCATGAGCCTCCTATTTTTATGCGGTAAAGTATACACTTGTTTACTCTCATTGTTAGTAAGGCACGATTATCTTTATTATTTGAGTTATCATACATGTCTCGGCTTTATTTTTAGACTTTATGATTTCATTTGATCTTTCGGTTTACATACTTGTACATCTATTGTCGACCCGCTTTCTCGAAATTGCGTTCATCCGCGTGTAAGAGTAGCGGTGGTGGATCCTCATTCTTAGGATCACTGATCAGGTTTTAGAAGCTCCATTTCTCCGGAGGCTTGTCTTTTGGTACGGTTTTCCCTGATGTTGTAGATCTATGTATATTCAGGGGTATGGCGGGGCCCTGTCCCGCCACAGTTGTTGTTCTTAGAGGTCTATAGTCACATTTGTGGATTGGGTTGTAACAACAGAGATGTACTGTTTTATTTTTGGATTTTGTATATTTTACGGAAGGTGGCCCTATCGGCTAGCCTGTTGATATTCACTTTGTCTCAGTATTTTTATGAGTTGTGTATGTTCCGCTGCTATTCTCTGATATATACCTGAAAGGGGTGCCCAGGTAGGGCACCAGTCGCGGGCCCGGGGTCGGGTCGTGACAAAAATGGTATCAGAGCGGTTAGTCCTCGGAAAGTGTCTACAGACCGTGTCTAATAGAGTCTTGATTATCGGTGTGTTGTGCACCATATCTATAACCAGGGGGCTGCAGGACATTTAGGATTAGTTTCCATTCTTCTCTATCTGAGATCGAGCAGTAGAGCTGTCTTATTAGGTTGAATCCCTTCTGACCTATTCTTATGTATCAGTTATGCCTCGCGGAAGCGACGGGGCCCGAAGGGCAAAGCGGCGAGCGCTAGCGATATCTGAAGGTTATTAGGACTCGAGCCCGGACTATGCACGAGGTTGTGGTAGTCGGCGATTTCAGCCACGCCGTGATAGAAGGCGAGTGGCGTAGCTCGAAGGTTCGATACGAGCCTCGAGTTCGTAGCGCGGCGAGTATAGATATTACGGAGAGCGGTCGGGTTATATACGATCGTCGGACCTAGCGAACTTGATAGAGTTGGAGATGACGATTTTAGCGTCATTATGAGTATGGGTGGTTGGCTTCTTGTTATGCCAACGTTGACTGTAGAGACAGGTTGGTCCGATTCAAGTTCTGGTGAGCCGATTATCGAGTGGATGGTCAATACATAGTCGCAGAGGGGTAGGTTTATTTATGACCTATATGCTAGGAAGATGGTACAGATAGGTTACATCTATAATCTGGTTCGCTTATTCGATATAGAGGCTGAGTGCGATTCTTGATCGATCCGGTGGTTAGAGAGTTTCGGATGTATTCCCGGATGATCTCCTGTATTCCTCGAGAGAGATGAGTTCTGTATTGACACGTTGCGGATACTCGGCTATATCTATTCCGCCATCTGAGGATGGCTTTCTTGAGTTGAGGAGTTGAAGGACCGTGAAAGATTTCTTTGGAAAAGGCTTTATTAGGCCTAGTATTTCTCCCTGGGGAGCGCCGGTTTTGTTTGTAAAGTAGAAGGATGGGACGCTGCGTATGTGTTTTGACTACAGGCAGCTGAATAAAGTAACCATCAAGAATAGATACCCCCTCTGCAGGATTGATGATTTGTTTGACCAGTTGCAGGGTGCGAGGTGGTTCTCCAAGATAGACTGTGATGCAGTTATCATCAGTGCGAGTAAGAGAGCGAGATATCCCAAAGCGCATTCGGGACCGGTATGGGCACTATGAGTTGAGGTGATGTCTTTCGGTTTGACCAATGCTCCAGCGGTATTTATGGATTTGATGAACTGGGTGTTCAAGCCATTTTGGATACGTTTGTTATAGTATTCATCGATGACATCCTGGTCTATTCGCGCCTGAAGCGATGGCATCACGAATCGCGAGGCGGTACTTGGGGTCTCGGAGCGCGATTGTTCGCCAAGTTCTCAGTGTGAGTTTTGGTTGGCCTCGATGGCATTCTTGGGAGCACATTATTAGAGTGGCGGTGTTGAGTTGATACGGAAAAGATTGGCGGTCAGTATTGGCGAGACCTACTCGCGGAGTGCGCGATTTCTTAGAAGTGGCGAGTTATTATCGTAGGTTTGTGGAAGCGGTTGCTTGATATCGGCACAGATTGACTAGGTGACTCGAGCGGCTAAGTTCGATGAAGCGAAGCTTATGAGAAGGGCTTCCAGTTACTGAAGGAAAAGTTGACGACGCTCCAGTTCTTACTCTTCCTGAGGGGTTAGAGGGCTACGTAACTTATTGTGATGCCTCGGGTATCGGTCTAGGGTGCGTATTGATGCAGCACGGTAAGGTAATAGCCTATGCTTCGGCGACTACGGAGCATGAGAGAATTACCTACTCGGGACTTAGAGTTAGCTCTGATTATTCATGCCTTGAAAATTTGGAGACATTATTTATATGGGGTTCGTGTGGATATTTATCTGAGACCACGAGTCTCGGTACATCGTCGAGAGGAGCTGAACTTCTGTTATACCCGTGGTTGGTCGGGACATGATCGGGTCTCAGCGCGTCACGGAGCGGGCGCAGCGCGGCGGGTGATTGTAGGGCGCGGCGGAAAACACAGTCGTGAAGTTTCAGTAGCCGGCTGAAAGATCAGAGTCGCGTGAGTTGCTTGTGTGCCGGAAGCCACGGCATGGCGCAGCGAAATCGTGGAAAACTTAGGAAAAGTCAGATTTTTCTTTTAAAGGGCACAGGTGGGGACAAGTGTCCCCATCTGATTTGCATCGTTATATTGACCAGTCTTAAAGACTTGGTCATCTTTCTCTCTCTTAGAAAAAGCTCCTCCTTCTCTCTTAAATTATTTCAAGATCCTCCTTCTCTCTAAAACTCCATGAGGTATTCTAGCCTTAGGAAAAATCTGAAAAAGTAAAAGGCAAGAAGGAAGCTTGGGGATAGCTTGTGAAGGTTGTTGTGGTGGTGTTCTTGGAATAGAGGCTAGCAAATTGTTGGATAAATTTGGCTAAAGCTCTAAGGTAATGATTCTTCCTCTATTATTAGTTTTATTGTTGCATGTTAAGAAGGAAGTACTTGTGGTAGTAAATTATGCTATTAGAGTCATTGCATGCAAGAAATGTGGGTTGGGTATGAAGGATTTGGCTAAAGAGATATTATGAGCATGTTGTAGCCTACAAACTACTTTAGAATTGTTAAGTGTATTATTATAACTTATGGGGCAGAATTTTACACACCCAAGATTAGGTATGTAAACCCCTTTGTGTTGGTTTGGATGTTGGGCCTTAATGAGGCGTTTGAGTGTTAAAAATCGGCCTTTGAAAAAGGTGGCAAAGTGAGTAGAAACAAAGGAAATGCTGCCCAATTTTTCTTAGGAATTGGTAACTTGAATTTGGAATTTCTACATTGAAATTAGAGGTTAATCAACGCACTATGGTTATTATAGGTTGACATATTACTTGCGGTAGTTGGACTTAGCAAGTGGATTGACCAAAGAGGTATGTAGAGCTTTCCTATCTCTTGAGCATGAATAGTTGTATCTATGTAGTACGGTATACGTACAAGAGTTGATAATCTACACTTGTTTTAAAGTATATGATACTTGTTTCATTTCAAAAGTATAAGTCCCTTGGATTTAGGGAAAATGTATTTGACGAAGGAATAACGCTAATATAATGACTTTATGGGAAGTTGGTTATATTAGTTTTTGAAATGTTCACAAAGAATGGTTTACTCTAATTAAAACAAGTACGGGTAAAGGATTCGAAACTATGGAAGGTGGATTGGTTTTAGGCATTGGTTGCCTAAGGTTTTAAAGGAAATGAAGTCACTTGATTTAGAAGCCTATTATATTTCTAAAAGGAAATGTGACTTGTTTTGAAAAGAACTTGTAACTTGATACTATGGTGATTAGTATCTTGGAATCTTTGTATAAAAAGAGTTTTTCTTAAAAAGTTAGAAGTACATGGTACTTGGGTTGAATTCCCGGATTTTCTATTAAAAGACATGTTAGTGCCTTAGGATACTAAAATGAGAGGATATATTAATAATGTTAATAAGAAGTTAGGGGATTTCTTAACTTGCTTATGTTGTGATATGATAGGCCGGTAGTGCTTATGTTGTGATATGATAGGCCGGTAGTGCTTATGTTGTGATATGATAGGCCGGTAGTGCTTATGTTATGTATGATAGCCGGATGAGCTATGTTATATATTTGTATTATTACGGTAAACCGGGTTATTATCTATGCCATGGATTTGCTACCCGTGATGCGAGTGCGGCCTTGCACTCGTGCGGATCGGACCACGGGATCCGTGCGGGTGAAATAGTCCCGTGCGAGTGCGGCGATGGTACTCATGCGGGTCCACGGGATCCATGCGGGTGAAATAGTCCCGTGCGGGTGAAATAGTCCCATGGCGAGGCGGATGACCTCATGCGGGTCCACGGGACCCGTGCGGGTGAAATAGTCCCGAGTAGGGCTGGCAATGATACTACTGGGCGAGGTACCTGTTTTGATCGTGAGCCTCTATTTTTATGCTATAAGATTTATACTTGTTACTCTCATTGTTAGTAAGGCACGGTCTGAGAAATTGATTTTATCTATGACTCAGCTTATTTTGACTTATGATATTACTCTGATATTTTCGATTTTACATACTTAGTGCGTTGTGTCTGACCCCGCCGCCAGCTGCGTTAAATCTGCGGTAAGGGTAAGCGGTGTGGATCCTCGTTCTTAGGATCACTATTAGGTGTCGAAGATCCATTCCTCGGAAGCTTGTTTATTAGTACGGACATTCCACGATGCTATAGGTATTTTGTACATTCGGGGTATGGCGGGGCCAATCCGCCAGATTGTTATCTTTAAGTGCGTGGTCACATATATGTTTTGGGCTATAAGAACCGGTTGTACTACTATACTTTGTTTATGTATGTTTTATGGAAAGCGACCTTATCGGTGGCGATGATGGTTACCCTTTTTATAAGTTATGTGTTATGTATGTTCATTGCTATTCTCGACATATACGGCGAGGTACCGGTAAGTACGATCGCGGCCCGTGTTGGAGTCGTGACAAAAGTGGTATCGAGCGATTAGTCCTCGGAAAGTGTCCGCAGGCGTGTCTAGTCTGATCTTGATTATCGGTGTGTCGTGCACCATATCTATAATCGGGAGGCTGCGGGATATTTAGGATTGGTTTCCATTCTTTCACTCTAAGATCGTGCAATGAAGTGAGTTATAGGTTGAACCTCCTCGATGTTTTCCTTTATGTATCGATTATGCCTCGCGCAAGGCAGCGGCTCGAGAAGGGCAAGCGATGGGGAACTACTAGTAGGGCAGAGTTACGAGCACGAGCCCGATCCTTACCGGATGAGGTGTTTGGACGGCGAGTTCTCTGGCGTCGCCAACCGATGCGAGCGGCGGCGGCCACGAGACGCGGTACACGAGCCTCGATCCAGCGGCGAGCGAAGGATATGGGCTACAAGAGATGGCGATTACTAGCGAGATCGTGGCCATACATGAGATAAGTGAAACGGCGATTCATTGTACCGTAGTTCGACTGAGCTGCTAACGAGGCGAGGACTTTTGAGTTGCGGCCCACGGAGTTTTATGGGTCGAGGCACGAGGATGATCCTCGGGAGTTTATCAGCGATTCTGACGGATCATGAGGGTGATCGGGGCTTGGAGACCGAGTCGGTGGTACTAGGTTCGCATCGGCGGGACAGCTGCGATTGGTAGTATGATTCATGGAGCTGTCGGGAGCATGCGCTTCGGTATTTGGGGCGAGTTCTCGAGGCGTTACTTGCCATTTCTTGCCTCCGCGGATGAGGAGGGCTCGGGCGATAGATTTTTGACTTGAGGCGAGTGGGCGGGCGGTTCGGAGTACAATGTGAGTTTGACTCATTGGCTCGGTATGTGCGCTTTGGTAGCGAACATGGAGGGCGAGTGCACCGGTATGTCACGAGACTCGATGATCACTTGGCGAAGTTGCAGGAGTAGCTCTTGGCCGGGCATGGACATTGCCGCGTGCGAGCATATGCACAGGTGTGAGAGCGCGAGGGCGGCGGATCGACATGTATCAGCGAGAAGAGGCGAGGCAGAGGTCCTCTGGTAGTTTTAAAGGGTAGACAACCCCAGCGAACCAGATTTGCACCACGGTCGAGGCGCTCCTCCGCATCTTGGGGCGTCTGAGTATTGAGGCGGGCGGGGTTCGAGGCCGGGTTTCGGAGGACGAGTTCGGTCGAGATGAGGCCACATATGCCTCGGTGTAGTCGATGTGGTGATTGCCATTATAGAAGTGTCGTGTTCCTCCGAGCTTATTACTCTTGTGGCGGCGAGGCCATTTGAAGAAGATTGTCAGAGCGGCGGAAATGCTATGGCTCGGCCGATTCGATTCTTTGAGTCTTCATCTTGATTGTTATGCGCCGGGCGGGGTGTTCCGCGGGCGATCCATGGCGGTCGTGGCGAGGGTTCTAGTTCAGGTCCTCGAACCGCATCTATGCTATGTCCGATCGTCGGGACCGGAGGCGTCACCGATGTCGTCACGGTACATTATTGGTTTCTTCTTTGTGATGTATATGCTTTGATAGATCCGAGTTCTACCTTGTCCTATATATCTCCTCATATTCTTTGGTAGAATAGGGATAGAGCCGAGTCCATAGAATCTTTTGAGGTGGCTACGCGTAGGTGCTTGATGGTAGTGGCGGGTATATAAGGCTTGCCCGGTGACTATAGATGGTCGTCGGACTCTGGTGACTTGATAGAGTTGGATATGGCGGACCGATGTGATTATGGGTATGGATTGGCTAGCGTCTTGCTATGCCAATGTGGGTATGAAGAGAGGTTAGTTCGGTTCCGATTTCTGGTGGCCGGTTATCAGTGGAAGGGAATCTTTGCGTCGCAGAGGTAGGTTTATTTCTTACCTCAAGGCTAGGAAGATGATACGGAAGGGTATATTTACCATTTGGTTGGGTATTAAATCGAGGTGAGATCTGGACCTTGATCGGTCCGGTTGTTAGAGAGTTTCGGGCGTATTCCCAGACGAGCTTAGGGTATCCTCACGAGAGGAGATTGAGTTTTGCATCGATTTGGCGCGGACACTCGGCCGATATCTATTCCGCCATACTGAGGATGGCATCTGCGAGTTGAAGGAATTGAAGGACGGTGAAAGATTTCTTTGGAGAAAGGCTTTATTAGGCCAAGTGTTTCTCCTTGGGCGCGATGTTATTTGTAAAGAAGAAAGATGGGGCCAGCTGCGTATGTGTATTGATTACGAGCGGTGAACAAGGTAACTATCAAACGAATATCCTCCCGGGATTGGCGATTTGTTTGACCGGTTGCGAGTGCAAAGTGTTTTCAAGATAGACTGCGATGCAGTTATCATCAGTGCGAGTTAGAGATAGATATCCCAAAGCGCATTCGGGACCGGTATGGGCACTATGAGTTCGGTGATGTCTTTCGGGTTGACAGCGCCCAGCGGTATTCATGGATTTGATGAATAGGGTGTTGAGCCATTCTTGGATATGTTCGTTATAGTGTTTATTGATGATATCTTGGTGTATTCGCGCGAAGCGGGAGCATCTGGTCATTTGAGGGCGGTATTGAGTCCTCGAGGCCGGCGATTGTATGCCAAGTTCGAAGTCACGAGTTAGTTGGCGTCGGTGGCTTTCTTAGGACATGTTATCGGGTAGATGGTATTCGGGTTGTCTGGCGAAGATTGAAGCGATCAAGACTTGGCGGACCAGCTACGCGAGCGGAGTGCGCGGCTTTGGGCCTTGCGAGTTATTATCGGAGGTTTGTAGAAAGCGTTTGCTTCTATTTGGCACCTTTGACTAAGTGACTCGGAAAGCGGCTATGTTCCGTGGGCGGATACTTGTGAGAAAGTTTCCGGTTGCTAAAGGAGAAGTTGGCGACCGCCCGATTCTTACTCTTCCGAGAGGGCTTAGATGGATATGTGGTTTTATTGTGGCGTCGGTGTCGGGCTTGGAGTGCGTCTTGATGCGGCACGACAAGGTTATAACTTATGCGTCTCGGCGGCTTAGGAAGCATGAGAAGAACTATCCGCATGACTTAGGTTGGCGAAGTGATTCATGCCTTGAAGATGCGGAGACACTATTTATATGGAGTTCGTGGATATTTACCAGACGCGAAGTCTCGGTACATCTTGACGGAGGAGTGAACTTGCGGCGAGCGGTGGTTGGAGCTACTTAAGGATTACGATGTTGATATTACGTACCACCCGGGGAAGGCGATGTAGTTGCGGATGCCGCAGTCGCGGTCGATGGGTAGTGCATGCGATGTTCACCAGAGAAGAGGATATGGTCAGAGATACATCATTAGCGAGCCTTGGGGTTCGTTTGGTTGATTCTGTTAGTGAAGGAATTCGGGTTCGAGAGGTTGCGAGTCTTATCGTCGAGGAGGTGAAGAGCGGCGGTATGAGGATCCGATTTTGGTGCGATGCAGAGATGCATTTGTTGAGAGAGAAGTCTATTTGAGGTAGCGCTGATGGGGTGCTAAGATTCGAGGCGGTTGTGTGTTCCCGATGTAGCGAGGACCGTCGTGATTGCAGGAGAGGCACATTGCTCGTTATTCTATTCATCCGGGTCGACTAAGATGTATCATGACCTCGGATCGTGTATTGGTGGGATGGCCTAAAGAGAGGCGTTGCGGAGTTCGTAGCACGATGCGAATTGTCGGCGAGTTAAGATTGAGCACGAAGCACGGTGAAACATTGCGAGCTATTGATATTCCGACTTGGAAGTGGGAGGTGATAAATATGGATTTTATTACGGGACTACCTACCACTCGGAGGAAGCATGATTCCATTTGGGTGATTGTCGACGGTGTGAAATCGGCCCATTTCTTCCGATCGAGCAGCGTTCTCGGTGAGGACTACGCGATTATATATTAGAGATTGTGAGGCGCACGAGTCGGTGTCGATTATATCGAATAGAGAGCCCGGTTCTCGGCTAACCGGAGGTCTTTTGAAGGGATTAGGGACACAGTGAGTCTCGATCGCATTTCACCCTCGGGCCAAGCGGGCGAGCGCACTATCGACACGCGAGGATATCTTTGCGGGCTTGTGTTATTGATTTCGAGGTACTGGGAGGATCATTTGCCTCTTGTGGAGTTTGCTTACAACATGGCTACCATTCCGGTATTCGAGATGGCGCGCATGAGGCCTTATACGGGAGGAAGTGCAGTCACCGATAGGCTGGTTCGAGTGGGAGAAGTTCGATTAGTCGGGCGGACTTAGTTCGTGAGCGGTGGATAAGGTGAAGCTTATCGGGAGCGGTTGTTGGCGGCTTCGAGTCGGCAAAAGTCGTATCACGGACCATCGGCGTCGACAACTTGGAATTTGAGATAGATGATTGGGTTTTCTAAAGGTATCGCCCATGAAGGCGTGATGTGATTTGGAAAGAAGGAAGCTTAGCCCAAGGTACATTGGGCGTATCGGATTGTCGTAGGGTAGGCGGGGTTACTATGAGTTAGATCTACCGTCCGATTTGGGCGGTACATCGATCTTCCATGTGTCCATGTTGCGGAAATGTATTGGAGATCCATCTAAGTGCACCGGTTCGTGAGGTTCGGGTAACAAAGGAGTTATCGTATGAGGAGAGTCCATAGCGATACTCAATCGGCGAGTTAAGCGACTTGGACGAAGGGCGTGGCTTCCGTCAGGTCTTATGGCGGAGCGAGCGAGGAGGAAATGGCGTGGGAGCGAGAGGATGACATGATGAAGAAGTATCCTCACTTATTCCCTATACCTCCAGGTAACCCGTTCTAAATTGTTGGTCTTTAAATTTAGGTATTTATGCTTGAGTTTTGTTGTGGCCGTGTGGAGCGTCTTTATTTGAGTCTCTGCCGATATTGTGATTTGAGTAAGCCTAGAAGGAACATTTGGGACGAATGTTTCTAAGGGGGGGAGAATGTTATACCAGTGGTTCGGTCGGGACATGATCGAAGTCTCAGCGCATGGCCGGGCGAACGCAGCGCCAGGCAGTGATTGTAGCATGCGCGGAAATCGAAGCATGGCGGAAAAACTGAGTCGCTGAAGTTTAAGCGCGCTGGCCGGAAGCAGTCGGCGCGAAAGATCCAGTCGCTTGAGTTGCAGCGCCCTTGGCCGGAAGCGAACAGGCAGCGCCGAAGCGAAATCAGGCGGAAAAACTTAGGAAAAGTCAGATTTTTCTTTTAAAAGGGCCTGGGTGGGGGACAAGTGTCCCCCCCATCTGATTTTTGCATGCATTATATTGACCAAGTCTTAAAGACTTGGTCATCTTTCATCTCTCTCTTAGAAAAAACTCCTCCTTCTCTCTTAAATTATTTCAAGCTCCTCTTTCTCTCTAAAACTCCAAGAGGTATTCTAGCCTTAGGAAAAATCTGAAAAAGTAAAAGGCAAGAAGGAAGCTTGGGGCTAGCTTGTGAAGGTTGTTGTGGTGGTGTTCTTGGAATAGAGGCTAGCAAATTGTTGGATAAATTTGGCTAAAGCTCTAAGGTAATGATTCTTCCTCTATTATTAGTTTTTATTGTTGCATGTTAAGAAGGAAGTACTTGTGGTAGTAAATTATGCTATTAGAGTCATTGCATGCAAGAAATGTGGGTTGGGTATGAAGGATTTGGCTAAAGAGATATTATGAGCATGTTGTAGCCTACAAACTACTTTAGAATTGTTAAGTGTATTATTATAACTTATGGGGCAGAATTTTACACACCCAAGATTAGGTATGTAAACCCCTTTGTGTTGGTTTGGATGTTGGGCCTTAATGAGGCGTTTGAGTGTTAAAAATCGGCCTTTGAAAAAGGTGGCAAAGTGAGTAGAAACAAAGGAAATGCTTGATTTTCTTAGGAATTGGTAACTTGAATTTGGAATTTCTACATTGAAATTAGAGGTTAATCAACGCACTATGGTTATTATAGGTTGACATATTACTTGCGGTAGTTGGACTTAGCAAGTGGATTGACCAAAGAGGTATGTAGAGCTTTCCTATCTCTTGAGCATGAATAGTTGTATCTATGTAGTACGGTATACGTACAAGAGTTGATAATCTACACTTGTTTTAAAGTATATGATACTTGTTTCATTTCAAAAGTATAAGTCCCTTGGATTTAGGGAAAATGTATTTGACGAAGGAATAACGCTAATATAATGACTTTATGGGAAGTTGGTTATATTAGTTTTTGAAAGGTTCACAAAGAATGGTTTACTCTAATTAAAACAAGTACGGGTAAAGGATTCGAAACTATGGAAGGTGGATTGGTTTTAGGCATTGGTTGCCTAAGGTTTTAAAGGAAATGAAGTCACTTGATTTAGAAGCCTATTATATTTCTAAAAGGAAATGTGACTTGTTTTGAAAAGAACTTGTAACTTGATACTATGGTGATTAGTATCTTGGAATCTTTGTATAAAAAGAGTTTTTCTTAAAAAGTTAGAAGTACATGGTACTTGGGTTGAATTCCCGAATTTTCTATTAAAAGACATGTTAGTGTCTTAGGATACTAAAATGAGAGGATATATTAATAATGTTAATAAGAAGTTAGGGGATTTCTTAACTTGCTTATGTTGTGATATGATAGGCCGGTAGTGCTTATGTTGTGATATGATAGGCCGGTAGTGCTTATGTTGTGATATGATAGGCCGGTAGTGCTTATGTTATGTATGATAGCCGGATGAGCTATGTTATATATTTGTATTATTACGGGGTAAACCCCGGGTTATTATCTATGCCATGGATTTGCTACCCATGATGCGAGTGCGACGCTTGCACTCATGCGGATCCGGACCACAGGATCCATGCGGGTGAAATAGTCTCATGCGAGTACGGCGATGGTACTCATGCGGGTCCACAGGATCCATGCAGGTGAAATAATCTCATGCGGGTGAAATAGTCCCATGACGAGGCGGATGACCTCATGCGGGTCCACAGGACCCATGCGGGTGAAATAGTCCCAGGAGTAGGATTGCTTAATGATACTACGGGCGAGGTACCCTGTTTTGATCGTGAGCCTCCTATTTTTATGCTATAAGATTTATACTTGTTACTCTCATTGTTAGTAAGGCACAGTCTGAGAAATTGATTTTATCTATGACTCGGCTTATTTTGACTTATGATATTACTACTGATATTTTCGATTTTACATACTTGGTACGTTGTGTGCGACCCGCTTCCGAGCTGCGTTAAATGCCGTACGCGGTAAAGTAGCGATTGTGGATCCTCGTTCTTAGGATCACTATTAGGTGTCGAAGCTCCATTCCTCGGAAGCTTGTTTATTAGTACGGACATTCCACGATGCTATAGGTATTTTGTACATTCGGGGTATGGCGGGGCCACATCACGATTGTTATCTTTAAGTGCGTGGTCACATATATGTTTTGGGCTATAAGAACGGTTGTACTACTATACTTTGTTTATGTATGTTTTATGGAAAGCGGCCTTATCGGTGGCGATGATGGTTACCCTTTTATAAGTTATGTGTTATGTATGTTCATTGCTATTCTCGACATATACGGCGAGTACCCGGTAAGTACGATCGCGGCCGGGGTTGGGTCGTGACACTTGCGTCAACGACGGTGGTTAGAGTTGTTGAAGGATTATGATGTTGATATCCTATACCATCCGGGAAAATCCAACGTGGTTGCAGATGTTTTGAGTCGTAGATCGATGGGGAGTCTGTCAGAGGTGCAGCCTGATAGACAGGACATGGTCCATCAGATCCATCAGCTAGCGAGTCTTAGGGTTCGGTTGGTCGATACCGACGATAGTGGGATACGGGTTCGTGAGGTTGCCGAGTCTTCTATCGTTGAGGAAGTGAAGAGGCGATAGTACGAGGATCCAGTTATGATACGGTATCGAGATATGGCTCTCCGTGAGGAGAAGAGTTTGTTTGAAGTAGCGCCTGATGGGGTGCTAAGATTCGAGGCGGTGTGTGTTTAGATGTTGCGAGGACTTCGTCGGTGCAGGGGAGGCGCGGTGCTCGTTACTCTATTCATCCGGGGTCGACTAAGTTGTACCATGACCTCAGATGTATGTATTGGTGGGATGGCACAGGCGAGGCGTGGCGGGGTTTGTTGCCCGATGTCTAATTGTCGTGAGTCGAGTTGAGCACGAAGCGGTGGGCTATTGCAGGCGATTGATATTCCGACATGGAAGTGGGAGGTGATTAACATGGATTTTGTTACAGGACTACCTCGTACTCAGAAGAAGTGTGTTTCCATCTGGGTTATTGTAGACAGGCTGACGAAATCAACTCATTTCCATCCAGTCAGAACTACGTATGCGGTTGAGGATTATGCTAGATTGTATATCAGGGAGATTGTGAGACTGCACGGAGTTCCTATATCCATTATATCGAGCAGAGGACGGTTTACGGCTAACCGGAGGTCTTTCGAAGGGTTAGGGACACAGTGAGTCTCGATCGTGTTTCATCCTCGGACCAGCGGAAAGCGAGCGTACTATCTAGACAACGAGGATATGCTTGGGCTGCGTTATTGATTTCAGGGGTAGCTGGGAGGATAATTTGCCTCTTGTAGAGTTTGCTTATAACAACAGCTACCATTCTAGCATTCAGATGGAGCCATATGAGGCTTTGTATGGGCGGAAGTGTAGGTCGCCGATTGGTTGGTTCGACGTGGGCGAGTTGATTAGTTGGCGGTGATCGATTGGCTGTGGATAAGGTGAAGCTTATCCAGGAGAGACTGCTAGCAACTCCGAGTCGACAGAAATCTTATGCAGATAATCGGCGTCGACATTTAGAGTTTCAGGTAGACGATTGGGTCTTCTTGAAGGTATCACCCATGAAGGGTGTGTTGAGGTTCGGAAAGAAGGTGAAACTTAGCCCAAGGTACATTGGGCCTTACCATATCATCTGTAGAGTAGGCAAGGTTGCCTATGAGTTGGATCTGCCATCGGATTTAGAGGCGGTACATCCGGTCTTCCATGTTTCTATGTTGCGAAAGTGTATCGGAGACCCATCAAGAGTTTTCCCAGCTAGCGATGTCCAGGTGACATAGGAGTTATCGTATGAGGAGAGTCCCATAGCGATACTCGATCGCCAAGTCAGGCGACTGCGGACCAAGGATGTAGCTTCCGTCAAAGTCTTGTGGCGGAATGAAAATAGGGAGGAGATGACTTGGGAAGCAGAGGAGGACATGTTGATGAAGTATCCTCACTTATTCTCTACACCTTCAGGTAATTCATTTCCCTTACTTGTCCAGTTTTAAATGAAGTATTTTTGCTTGAGTGCTATTATGTGGCCACATGTGGCATTATTGGCTTGCAGGGGTTGTAAAAGGAGACTATGTCGCTATTTATAAGATTGACTCCGAAAGAATATTCGGGGACGAATGTTTCTAAGAGGGGAAGAATGTTACGCCCCAAAATTTCAAAAGAATAAGATGAAGACGTACGAAAGGAAATAAGATTGGAATTTGGAAAGATAAGTTGGCAAAATGTTTAGACAGATTTTGAGTCAACTTTGGAGTGCTATATATCCCAGTTTAGTAAGAGTTTTTAGGTATTTAAAAAGACTAGTATGAAGTTCGTTGAGTCTAGTTTCCAACACAATAAACCGCTCGTCGATAGGACATCGGAGTGGAGAAGTATGGACGTTAGAAGTTCAGTGGGCAGAAGTGAGGGAAAAATATTTCAGTCAGGCGTCACAGCGCCATGAAGCCATCTGCAGGGTCGCGGCGCCGTAAATCCTGAAACTTTCTGAAGTTGCAGCGCCGCGGCGCCGACTGCAGGGCCGAGGCGGGATTTTTCGCAAAAAGGGGGAAAATCAGAAGATATTTATGTAAAGGCCTATGGGAGGGCGACAAGTGTCCCTCCCATCTTTTTGACCAAGGGAATGTCTTATATTATGACCAAGTCTTGAAGACTTGGTCATTTTACAAAGATTCATCCAAGGAAATTTTCTCTCCTCTTCTCTCTAAAAATTTAAAGAAACCTAAGCCTAGTGGAATTATTGGAGAAGCGGCAAGAAGTTAAGGTGTTGATAAACTTGTAGAAAGTTCGTGTGGATGATTTTGACGAGAAAAGGAGTTGCGAAAAAAGAGGCTATAGAGGGCAAAATCCTAAAGGTAAAATTCCCTCTCCTCTTGGAAATAAATTATGATACATGTAATAGTTGATAAGTGTTATAGAGTATTGAGAGCCTAAATCCGAACACGGGCTTATTAGCCATTGGAATTACAATACAAATGAATCGATAGTTATAATTGTCGCATGTTATCTAAATGAGAGATTATAGTTGTTGAAATTGGTTGCGACTATATAACATGCGAGAACGACATTATGGATTGAAAAAGTAATTGGAAAAGATTTATTGTGGTTGTACTTTGTAGTCGAAAAATGACCTTTAATATTGTACTGTTTTATATGAATTGTGGGGCAGAATTTTATACGTCTTGTAAGGCGTATAATCCCCTTTGATTGGTTGACGTGTTGAACCTTAAATGTGGCATGTTTGGTTATTGAATTCGGGCCTTGAAAAAGGTGGAAAAGTACATAGAAACAAAGGAAGTGGTGTCCAATATTTCGTAGAATAAGTGACTTTACACTTAGAATATTCTACGTTTGAAGTTAGAAGTTAATAGACGTATTATGGTCATTATAGGTTGACATACTACGTACGACATATTGGACTTAGTAAGTGAATTGAACCGAAGAGGTATGTGGAACTTTCTTGTCTCTTGAGCATGAGTAGTTGTAAACGTATAGTACGGTAGACGTATGAGATTTAAATGAATTTACTTTCATTTGATATCCTTGACTTGTTTTAAGGATGTCCAAGTTGGTTGAGTTAGAGAATTAACTCACTTGTTTTTAAAGGATAGAAATGCCTTGGTTTCAAAAGCATAAGGTTGGTTAACACCTTTATGGAAAGTAAAAAGAATGGTTTATTCTAATAAGGTAAACAAAGATTTCTTGACTTGAAAATGTATAGAATACTTGATTTGGAAAGTATAGATTCCTTGAGCTATTCTAAAGTTAAGAAACTTGATTACTAAAGTTAAGAGACTTAAAGTATTTACAAAATATATGATACTTGGTTTTGAAAGTATAAGTCTCTTGGTTATAAAAAGAATGAAAGTATCTAAAGCATAAAGTTAGTATAACGGCTTTATGGGAAGTTGGTTATAATAACTTTATGGAAAAATTAAAAGAATGTTTTACTCTAGTGATGTAAACAAAGATAAATGACTTGAAAGGAAGAAAGGCAAATTGATTTAGAGGCATAAATTGCTTAAAGTTTTAAGTAAAAAGTCACTCGGTTTAGAAGCCTGTAAATATATTTCTAAAAGGTATGGTGACTTGTCTTGAAAGGTAGATATGACTTGATACTACGGTTACGAGTATCTTGGAGTTTTATATGAAGAAGAGTCATTTTAAAAGAATAGAAGTACATAGTACTTTGGGTTAGATTTCCGAATTTTACAATGACATGTTAGTGCCTTAAGTAAACTAAAATGAGAGTGTATATGAATAAGGCTAATAAGAAGTTAGGGGGATTTCTTAACTTGCTTATGTTATGTATGATAAGCCGGTGGTGCTTATGTTATGTATGATAAGCCGGTAGTGATTATGTTATGTATGATAGCCGGTTGTGCTAGGTTATGTTATTCTTGCGGGGTAAACCCCCGGGTTACTACTTATTCCATGGATTTGCTACCCATGATGCGAGTGCGGCGTTTGTACTCATTGCGGGCCCACCGGACCCATGCGGGTGAAATAGTCCTATGCAGGTGAAATAGTCTCATGCGAGGCGGATGACCTCATTGCGGGTCCACAGGACCTATGCGGGTGAAATAGTCCCAAGAGTAGGATTGTTTAATGATACTATGGGCGGGTGACCCTACTTTGATCATGAGTCTCCTATTTTTATGCAGTAAAGTATACACTTGTTTACTCTCTTTGTTAGTAAGGCACAATGTACTGTTATTTGAGTTATCATACATGTCTCCAGCTTTATTTTTAGACTTTATGATTTCATTTGATCTTTCGTTTACATACTTGGTACATCTGTTATCGACCCTTTCCTCGGGGCTGCGTTAAATCTGCATGGTAAAGTAGCGGTGGTGGATTCTCATTCTTAGGATCACTGATCAGGTGTCAGAAGCTCCATTTCTCCGGAGGCTTGTCTTTTGGTACGGTTTTCCCTGATGTTGTAGATCTATGTACATTCACGGGTATGGCGGGGGCCTGTCCCGCCACCGTTGTTGTTCTTAGAGGTCTGTAGTCACATTTGTCGATTGGGTTGTAACAACAGTGATGTACTGTTTTATTTTTGGATTTTGTATATTTCACGGAAGGTGGCCCTATCGGCTAGCCTGTTGATATCACTGTCTCAGTATTTTTATGAGTTGTGTATGTTCATTGCTATTCTCACGATGTATACGAAAGGGTGCCTGGAGTAGGGCACGATCGCGAGCTTGGGTGGTCGTGACAATATGGTACAGGTGCAACTTACTGAGGACATGACCTTAGATAGGGGTTATGGAAGACACACATTAAGGTTAAAGGGTAGTAGGTAGTTGAGCGTAGTCCTACTTACATTTGCAAACTGATAGTTATAGTATTATTATTGTAGGCCGCTTAGCATATCATACTAATAAGCGCAATATTGTTTTATAGTCACTTGTAATTTGAGCCGATGGTCTCTCGAAAATAACCGCTCTACCTACCAAGATAGAGGTAAAGTCTGCGTACACTATACCCTCTTCAGACCGCACGTTATGAAATTTGTCTGAATATATTATTATTGTACCTTACATAAAATTGGAAATTCTTCAAACATCATTCACCCCCCCCCCCCACACACACCACACACAACAAATAAAAAAGTTATTAAAAAGGGGAATAAAACAACACCACGAAAATTATTGCACAAGCTATTCTTAGCTCAATCCGATAATTAGGTGAAACTTTTTCAGATTGTTTGAATTTTAACTAAGATAATAGGAATAACTAGCTTAATCTTCAATTCTGCCAAATAATCATACTTCTCTTTTTCTTTTTTCCCTTTGTTTCTTGTTATGTGCAAATAATAATGCTGTTCAGTTTTGACATACTCTTTTTGCAATCATGTGGATAACAAGTTATGACAACTAAGCTTAAAAAATCATTACCCAAAAACAAAAAATATTAGACTTGCTTTTTCCCCCTAGTCGGAGATCCTTGCGATTTTCTTCCTTCCCTCACAACATTTATATTATGTATATAATTCCTGGTCACTTTCCTATTAAAAAGAAAGATAAATGAAGGGGGAAAAAGAAATTCCTAGTTCTGGCGAAAGGAGAGATTAATGTGCGAATTTCCTTTCCACTCTACTTCGTGGTTGAGAGAAATGCGCCTAACTCGTTCGGTACCACTCCAACTGACTTAGCTGAAAGGGGCTATAAAAGAACCTGACTGAGATCACACTTCCTTGTGTTCGGGCTTTCAGTTTGATATCACCATAGACTAGTGCTAGTGCGTGCCTGGATAAAGGGTTCGATCGATTTCCTAGCAAGACAAGGCCAGGTGCAAAAGGGGAGATCTTAGGAAATCCGAGAAAGGCTAAGAGCGCATTCTTCCTTTTTGGTCGAAAATAACATAAGAAAATCAAGAAATATATTGGCAAACTACGCCTTAAAGAGATCTTCATCGTAAATTTCATCTTGGTTCTTCTTCAAAACTTCTCAAAATTAATCATACAATATAGGTAATATCATCCATCAAAATTAATTACTAACAATCATGAATTTATTAAGTCAATTCAAAATATTGTCCCATATGAAGTACAAACCCTTTGAGAATAAAATTCATTTATTCCTACTCATTTTTTTTGTTTATCAAAACATAATAATGAAAAAGAAAACACCCCTTTTAATAAGCTGCAACCATTGAGGCCAAAACAACAAACAAACCAAAGGAAACCTTCAATTTTCTAGCAGATGATGATGGTGATGACTGAGAATCGGCTGGAGGAGAATCATCTGTCGGAGAATCAGCATCAGGTGAACTTGCGGGAGAATCACTGTCCTCAGAAGGAGAAGGAGCCTCAGTTTCTTCCTGGGAAGGAGACTGTGCTTCCTCTTCAGGGGACTGTGCTTCTTCTTCCTCTGCAGGTGGTGGGGCAGAAGCCGGTGAAATCACCTTTGGTGGTGGGGCTGAAACAGGTACAAGTGTCCCATCAAGTCCAGGTGTTACAATTGGTTGAGACAAAGAAAGAATTGAAATGTTGTAAGGCTGGTTCATAACTGATTTTTCTAGCTTGGAATCACGTTGAGCCCCCTTGACCGCTGAGCCAAAAATAAAGCTGCCATCCTTAGCAGTGACATTCAAGAAACCTTGGTCATATGCTGCTTTCCCGGATTGTTGGTACATTGTTGTCATTTTGGCTGTCTTGTCCTTCATCCTCTGGAGTTTCATTGGGTCATAGTAATCCAATACAACGTGTGTTGCCAAGACCCTCTTGAGAACATCCTCGGATTTCGAGGTGAGGTCACCAATTGCACCATTTGGTATTGCCAAGACGGTAATTGTACCCCTATTGTTAATTACATTGGCTAGGCCGGATTTAGAAAGAAGCTCATTAAAGGTGCTGTAATCAGGATATTGGTTGAGTATTTTTGTAATATTAAAGGCCGAGGCAAAGGACGCGGCCAGGAGGAAGGAACAAAAGAGGGGAAGAATTGAGAGATTCAGCATTTTTGCTGGTGATTTTTTTATATATATTTTTGTTTTTTTCCAGCAAAAATGAGATTTATTTACTCTTTTTTATCTTTTTGTTTCTTCCTTAAAGGAAACAATCAACTCCGACTTGTAGAAGTTGAACAAAATGGAGGTATATATAGTGGAGTTATGGAGGTGAAGGGATGTTGAGCTTGTGGATGGGAGTGAATGTTTCTTTTCCTTACAACTGCATGCACGCATGAATAGCACAGTTATAAAAATAACAAAACAAAAAAGTCTTGTTTAGGACGAGATAATATCGGTCAAAATTTGGATAAGAAAATTCCATCTCATTGTCGTAAAGGCTAAGAAAAATGTAAACATGTCCTATATATGAAGGATATAATTTCTTGATCACAGACTAGGATTTATCAACATATAATGTATATTAATTTTTATTAAACCATGATAAATTTAACAATTATAATTAAATATTACATTTATAAAATATTAGAGAACATCTTAATTTACGCAATATTATAAAATTTGTTTGTTTGATGATGTACACATGAAAGCTAGCAATAGTAGCAATTGGTCATGGACTCATGGTGATAGTCGATGGTTAGCAATCCAGATTGTACGATGTATATAACACAAAGAAGGAATGTAATACTTCGAACAAAGACTTATATTGGTTAGCAATCTGAATTGTTGAAGCTTTGTGTAGTCTGAGGGTGTGCACGCAAATGTTCCTTGATTTGCAAATTCTTAAAATTTTGATGTAATCTCTCCTTTGGAAAGCTAGGAATTTCAGCAGAGTTTCAGTAGAGTTTAATCTTATAAAAGATGTTGTATAAAATATGAGGCTAAACCCTATATATATAGCTGTTATCAGCTAGGGTTTCTCCAGTGGGCCAGGCCCAGGAACCGAAACAGAGTGGGTCATTTCAGACCCACTGGACACGTGGCGCCGCGGCGCTGAGTAAGTGGTGTCGCGGCCCTGACTCACTCGTGTCGTGACCCTGTTCCATTTTTGTTTTGTTTCTATTTTATTCTAATGTCTCGATTATCAACCGAACATTTATATACTCTCTGATTACATCCTTGAATCGACAGAACAATTGACTTAGTGTTACTCTTCAGGCCTTTACATATTGACACTAATAACATTAGGGTCTACACGGAACTCTTAGACTGCGCCGGAAGACTAACTCAATATGTAATTTTAGCTACACGAAACATGTGAACTGAACCTCTATGTGAGAAGATAAAATCTTTTCATTCATGACTCATTCAATCAAGCTTAGGATTTGTCAAGTGTCTATCCAAATGACTTGATCATTATAACTCATCTATATTAGTTGATAACATGTCCATTGCATTGGCCAATGACTTAGTCAACGTAATACCATATAAGTACCTGAGCGTTCACTCGAATATACATTCAAAGAATGAATCATAATCTTGGCTCACATATGTTAGCGATTTTTCGACTGCTCACGCAAGCGTACACATCGTTCACAAGTAATATAGTCTGACCGAATATCGTCCACAAATACTGGTTTCTAAGTACCGTTCATCTATTTTATGTTATCTATTTGGCAATCAATATTTTATTGGGGTATTTATTTAACTACTAGAATAATTGCAAGATTTAAACCAATAAAGTTGTAATCAGTTATGAATGAATTAGGGCTTCAAAAATCCTCGACTATCCACTTTATTCAATCCTTAATGCAACTAAAATGATTTTTCTTCTTCGTTAAGATAGCGGTTAACTAGAATGTCTTATATTCCTGTAGGACATATAATCACTCAACCCCAGTGCAGAACCCTTCTATATTTCTATGATAGAATTTACTACATAGGAGGATTAAGAACAGTAACCTATAATGCTACACAAGTATCGAGGTACTTTCGTCCGCAATTTTAACTTATGTCTAGTCAATTACAGCATATTCAAATCTCCTCTCGATTTTTAATTCGAAATCATATAGGTTATGATAACTAGTGATCAATTAATTATCAAACATTCATACTAAATATTGACTAAATCTTAATCAAGCGAAGAAGAAATCAAACTACTGCATTAATTCATAAATAACAGTTTCAAGCGATTCATAAGGAAAACCCTAATAGAGTGTTTAGCTCCTAGTCATAGTCACGCTAAGAACTAACACAATATCCATACATAAACTGAATTAAAAACGAAAGAAAGAAAATTACGTAGAACAAAGTCTCCAATTGTAGCTTCAAATCCGCATGTTGTTATACCCCGTAGTTCTGGTCATACGTATAGGAGCGTACGAAAGGGGTTAAGACTTAAAATTTTCGAAAGATAGGTTGTCGGATTGTTTCGGACGGGTTTTTAGTCAACTTTAAGGCGGGTTATGACCCATTACGTTGAGAGTTCCTAGGTGTTTCAAAGGCCTAGTGTGTAGTTCGTTGGGTCTAGTTTCCAACGCAACCAACCGTTCGTCGATAGGACCTCGGAGTAGAAAGTTATGGGAGTTACAAGTTCGGTCTTGTGATCGGACGAGAAAAGTGTTACGATCGAGCCACGAGGCGGCGGTTGTCGAGGGGTCGCTGAAGTTGCAGCGCGCCAGAGGGCGGCGCGCGCGGAAGTTCAAAGTCCGCAGAGTTTTCAGGCCGCGGCGAACGCAGGCAGCGCGAGGCGTTTTTTCTGGCGGAAAAAATTAGGAAAATCAGATTTATTCTTTTAAAAATGCCATGGGCGGGGGACAACTGTCCCCCCCCCCCCCCCCAATCTAATTTTTGCATGTCCCTTATATTGTGAAGACTTGGTCATCTTTAAAATCATTCTCTCTCTCTAAGCTAGAGCTCTCACTTCTCTCTAAAATTCCAAGAGGAATTCAAAGCCTAAGAAATATTTGAAAAGTTAAGGACAAGAAGAAAGCTTGTGGCTAGCTTGTAGGAGTTATTGTGGTGGTGTTCTTGGAAAGGAGGCTAGCAAAGTTGTTGGAATAATTTTGACTAAAGCTTTAAGGTAACAATTCTTCTCTTGTAGCTAGTTATTTGTGTTGCATGTGAAGAAGAAGGAACTTGTAGTAGTAAATAATGCTCCTAGATTCATTGCATGTAAGAAATAAGGTTTGGACATGAAAGAATTGGTTAAGAAGATTTTGTGAGCATGTTGTAGCCTAAAAACTACCTTAGACTTGTTAAGTTAGTTGTTTTACCTTGTGGGGCAGAATTTTACACACCCAAGTTTAGGTGTGTAATCCCCTTTGAAATGGTTGGATTGTTGGGCCTTAAATGTGGCGTTTGGATGTTGAATTCGGCCTTGAGAAAGGTGGCAAAGTATGTAGAAACAAAGGAAATCTTGATTTTCCATAGAAATTAGTGACTTGAACTTGGAAAATTCTATGTTTAAACTAGAGGTTAATAAACGTATTATGGTCATGATAGGTTGACATACTACGTGCGGTATTTTGGACTTAGCAAGTGGATTGAGCCGAAGAGGTATGTGAAAACTTTCTTATCTCTTGAGCATGAGTAGTTATATCTATATAGTACGGTAGACGTACGTGTTTTTAAATGAAGTAAATCCTTTTGTTATACTTGACTTGTTTTAAGAAAATGTCTAAGTTGGTTGGGTTAAGAAGTTAACCCGCTTGTTCTTGAGGAATGGTTTGTCCTAAATAAGGTAGACAAGGATTTCTTGACATAAAGAAGTATAGAGTACTTGGTGTGAAAGTATTGAGTATTGAATTATTCTAGGAGTAAGAGGCTTAATTTTTGAGATAAGAAACTTGTTTTCTAAAAGATAAGAGGCTTGAAGTAATTTTGAAAATTGTGTAAATTTGTTTTGAAGTGTAAGTCTCTTGGTTAATAAAAGAACGAAATCATTTGAGATATAAGGAGTTATAACGGCTTTATGGGAAGTTAGTTATAACGGCCTTATGAGAGAATAAGAATGTCTAATATTTTAAAAGCCTAAAGTTAGTATAACGGCTTTATGGGGGGTTGGTTATAATAACTTTATGGAAGGTTAAAGAGTGGGTTTTTCTTGAAAAAGGTAAACATAGATGAAAGAAATGAACAGTCTAAAGAAGTTATGAGTTTACTTGGACGTACCGTCAGTGATGGAGGATTCCACGGGTATGCGGCCAAGATGAGGGTTCGTTCCCTGTTGATAGTGTTATTCCATGGACTAGCTCCATGAGGTCTCATCACGCAGGTGGATCCGTAGCTAGCCCTCGTACTTGCCCCGGTCAGCGACGTGATGCAGGGTGGATCTGGTAGTTGGCTTTCGTACTTGCCCCGGTCAGTGTTAGGACGAAGTCTCGTGATGCAGGGCGGATCTGGTGGTTAGCCTACGTACTTGCCGGCCGACGTGACGCAGGTGGATCTGTAGAGGCTATCGATTGCCTCCGACGGCTTCGTGATACAGGTATTTAGTATTGTTGGTACGGTGGGATCTGGTAGCTGGCTTTCGTACTTGCCCCGGTCAGTTGAGGATGCAGGGTGGATCTGGTAGCTATGCCTTCGTACTTGCCCCGTACGGTTCTTAGGACACAGGTGGGACCTGGTGTTCATATGTACTCCTTAGTGTTGTTATATTATAGACTGCCGGCAGTGAAGAAGGAATTCCACGGGCACGATTGATATTGTGGGCATGAGACCCATGGTTATATTTGAGTGACGACTTAGAGGGCGTGAGTCCCCGACTTGACATGGCTGCTTATATGTGGTGTACTGTAGTTTGGCTATCATACCTGTCTCCTGCTTTATATAGACTATTATGATTTCATTACCGTATTTTCAGTTTCACATACTTGGTACCTGTTGTACTGACCTCCTTCGGGGGGCTGCGTTCATGCCGCAGGTTGAGGTACGTAGCTTGCTGATCCGCACTCTTAGGATCACTGTTCAGTTCTTGGGAAGCTCCATTTCTCCGGAGGCTTTGTCTTTTGGTATGATTCCCTGAGGTTGTAGACTTTTGTACATTCATGAGGTATGGCGGGGCCCTGTCCCGTCAAAGATGTTATTCCTAGAGGTCTGTAGTCACATTTGTGGTTTGGGCTGTAAAAACAAGTTGTACTGTTTTACATTTTTTTTTGATTAAGTATATCCTATGGAAGACGGCCTTGTCGGCTTTCCGGTGATGGTTACTATTTACAGGTTTATGTGTTATGTATGTTCCGCTGCTATTCTATGATGTACTGACAGGTGGTGCCCTGCAGGGCACTACCGCGCCCGGTCGGTCGTGACAAAAGTGGTATCGAGCGATTAGTCTCGGAAAGTGTCTACAGATCGTGTCTAGTAGAGTCTTGATTATCGGTGTGTTGCACCACATCTATAATCGTGAGGTCGCAGGACATTTAGGATTAGTTTCCATTCTTCTCTCCGAGATCGCGAAGAGAGTCATACTAGGTTGAATCCTCTCTGACCTCTTCTTATGTACCAGTTATGCCTCCACGCAAGGCAACCAGAGCCCGGTGGCAAGGCACCGGCGAGCCGCAAGTCGGACGCAGAGGTTACGGGGACAGCCCCGCCCTGCCGGAGGTGATGATTCAGACAGCGAGTTCCACGACGTCGTCGATCCCCAAAGAGAGTTCGAGCGGCAGCCAAGTTGCTACATCATGCAGCGTGAGCCTCAGCCCACACCGAGGCGTAGTATGGGATTATGGAGAACAGATCAGGTTGTTGACTAGCATTGTGGCAGGGCAGCACCGCCAGGGGCCGGTAGCTAACACTAGAGCCGACAGTTTAAGGATTCGGGACTTTCTGAGTTGTGATCCACCCGAGTTCTATGGTTCGCGGTCTGAGGAGGATCCTCAGGAGTTCATTCAGCAGGTGCGGTGGACTATGCAGGTACTTAGGGCCTCGGAGACGGAGTCCGTTGTATTAGCCTCTTACCGGTTACGCGATATTGCGTTGAACTGGTTTGAGTTATGGGAGTTGTCTAGAGGGGTGGGTACTCCTCCAGCTGTTTGGGATGAGTTCACGGAAGCCTTCCTCGGTCACTTTTTGCCTCCTGAGACGAGGAGAGCCCGCTTGGATAGGTTCTTGGCATTGAGGCATAATGGGAGGACCATCAGGGAGTACATGTTACACCCCGTAAGTCCAGGACATGTAATAGAGAATGTACGAAAGGAAACAAGACTTGGAAATTGATACGAAAGGAAGAATTGTTTTTCCGACGGAAAATCTTCCGAACGCCGGAAAGGAAAAATGTTCGTTGTTGAGAATTGGATTCTCAAAAGGCATTATTTGAAGAGTATGGAACTCTTAGCATTATGGAAATTTATTTTTACGGATTTGGTCACGTGGGGCCCACCCGAGGAATTTTACGTTTTGTGGGGCCCACGAGGGTTACGGAATTTTATGGACAAATGAGAGGGCGACACGTGGCACCCCCACATGGCTTGGTCGAAATTTATGCAAGGGTATAATGGTCTTTGACCATGGTAGAAGATAAGTCTTCTAAGCTTGATTTTGTTGACTAGTCAACTTGTCCACATAGGCTTAATCCAAGTGATTTTTATCTAAGCCACACAATTGTTATAATCTAGACCCTCCAATGTGTTATATGTATCATACTAGTAGCAAGACTTGCTCTTCTAACACTTAGAAAATTTCACAACATTTTTCTTGTCCACTAAAGAGTGCTCTCGGCCAAGGCCCCTCTTGGAAGACAAAATTTTGTAGTTTTGATCCTTTGTTCACAAGACTTTAACCCAATGTCCCTTAGGGTATTGTTAGGATATCTCAATAGAAAGATTTCGGAAAAAACGTATTTTTACGTTAGTCGCAAGGCGGAAACTAAGGGAGTTCTTCAACTTTGAAGTTGGAACTTGAAGATGGGTTCTTCATAGGCCTCTAAGGAGTGCTTGGAGCGGATTGGAACCTAAGGAAAGGAGCTAAGAATTGCTAAGGCGCGACTTTGGAATCTTGGAAATTTTAAGGGCTTATAAAGGTATATTTTGTCATTTTAATAGTTAAGGCTTACTTATTGTCAGAGCTATGGATTTTAGCAAGCATGTGTTATATAGTATGAAGTTTGATATGTTTATTGCTATTGAACCCTAATCCAAAACTAGCATGTTGAGCGTTAAGATTACAATTCAAGTTGATTATTAGTCTAAGCGTCGCATGTTGTATAAAGAAGGAAATTGTAGTTGTTGAAGTTGTTTATGACTAGATAACATGTTAGACCTTAGAACTTGAATTTGGAAAAGGATTGGAAAAGACTTTGAATTGTTAGTATGTAGTTGGCGAGAATGGCTTGGAGTTTTAAGCTATTTCAGATGAATTGTGGGGCGGAATATTACACGTATTGTAAGGCGTGTAATCCCTTTGTTTGGTTGTTGTTTGGAGCCTTAAATGTGGCTTGTTGGTTATTGTATTCGGCCTTGAAAAAGGTGGCAAAGTAAGTAGAAACAAAGGAGGTCTCGCCCGATTTTCCGTAGAATTAGATCAGATACTTAGTATTATTCTACGTTGAGACTAGAAGTTGATAGTCTTGTTGTGACCATTATAGGTTGACACTTCTACGCACGCGATTCGGCTTAGATTGTGGATATTAGCCTAAAAGGTATGTGAACTATCTCCTCTTCTAGCATGATTCCGTATAATAAAGAAGGTAAGTCCTACTCATTGAATGATCCATTCCTTGCTTGTATTTGGATTTGACTAAAATAGAATTTGTTCTATGTACTTCCTCGAGTGTACTTTGATGTTTAAATTGTAAGTAGTATAATCCATTTCCTTAGGGAAGTTTGGATTCTTAAAAGTGAAGGTATTTTTCTTAAAGTGCATAGAGACTTGAAAAGGAAGTGGTTTCCAAATCTTTTGGCTAGTGCCTTAGTTCTAAAACCTAAAGGTCATCATAATGACTTTAGATTAGTCAAAGGAGTTATTTACTAATTTGATTTAAAAGAATAGAAATGACATGATTTAAGAGAAGTAACTTGTGTTAAGGGTGAAGTTACTTGAGGTTTAAAAGTAGAAGAAAACTTGTTTTCTAACTACAAGAGACTCAAGCATTTTGAAAGTTAAGAACTTGATTTGTAAGTATGTGATACTTGGTTTTAATAGTATAAGTCTCTTGACTATTGAAGGAATGGATATGTCTAAAACCATAAAGGGTTATAACGGCTTTATGGGAAGTTGGTTATAACGGCTTTTTGGAAGGTTAGAAAGTTGTCTATTTTGATTAATCGGCATAAGTTGCCTAGATTGTGAAAATTTGGAGTTACTTGATTTCAAGCTTTGAAATGAGTTTTCTAAAAGCGTAGTAACTTACTTTGAAAAATAGACACGCCTTGATACTACGGGTGTTAGTATCTTGGAGCTTTACATAGAAAGGAGTCTTTTATAAAAGAATGTACGTATGTAGTACTTTGGCTTGATAAATTGAGAATTTGTCTAAGTGTGCCTTGATAAGTACTTTGACTTGTTAAAAGAGAATTTTCTATGTATGCCTTGATTAGTACTTTGGCTTGATAAATTGAGAATTTGTCTAAGTGTGCCTTGATAAGTACTTTGACTTGTTAAAAGAGAATTATTCTATGTATGCCTTGATTAGTACTTTGGCTTGATAAATTGAGAATTTGTCTAAGTGTGCCTTGATAAGTACTTTGACTTGTTAAAAGAGAATTATTCTATGTATGCCTTGATTAGTACTTTGGCTTGATAAAATGAGAATTATCCTATGTGTGCCTTGATAAGTACTTTGGCTTGGTTAATTGAGAACTTGCCTATATGTACGGGTAATAGCCTTTGAGTGCAAGTATTATGTTTTATTGAGTTGTCGCGACTCTCGGTTGAAGCGGTCACCGTCTTGTTGTAAGTTACCGACGCATCGAGCGGTGATGTGGATTCCACGGGTATGCTTCCGCATTGTAGTACTTGGGTTAAATTCCCGGATTTTTATAGAAGACATGGTAGTGCTTATGTCTTGTTTGATGGTCGGTCGAGATAGGGTAAGAGTATAAATGGGGGGCAAGCCCCAAGACGTTATACCACCTCCTCCAGGGTAAGAGTATTAGTGAGGTAAACCCCAAGACGTTGTACCACCCGCTATGTGTTGTTTGACGGCCGGTTGAGATAGGGTAAGAGTATAAATGGCGGGCAAGCCCCAAGACGTTATATCACCTCCGGGTAAGAGTATAAGTGAGGGTAAACCCCAAGACGCTATACCACCGCTTTACCACCTTCTCCGTGGTAAGAGTATAAGTGAGGGTAAACCCCAAGATGCTATACCACCGGTGGGACTTGATGTTATGTTATATCATGGATCACGGCGGTGAGGAAGGATTCCACGCATGATTGATATTATGGGCGTGAGACCCATAGTTATATCCGAGTAGTGACCTTGAGGCTTGCGTCCCGACTTGATATGATCGCTATGTGTTTTGTATCGTAGGTTGGCTATCATACATGTCTCTGCTTTGTTTAGACTGTTATGATTTCATTACGCATTTATTGTTCACATACTTGGTACATTCTCCGTACTGACCTCCTTCGGGGGGCTGCGTTCATGCCGCAGGTTTAGGTACGCAGTTTGGTGATCGGCAGGTGTAGGACCGCCGTCGAGTTTTGGATAGCCCTCTGCTCGTGAGTTTATCATTTTGGTATAGTTCCTTCGATGTGCTTTTGTACGATTATGGGTACGGCGGGCCTTGTCCGTCATAGTTGATTTAACTCTTAGGTGCGTATTCATATGTGGGATTGGACTCATGTACGTTGTAGTGTCTTTCGCTTATGTTTAATTATGGCAGCCTTGTCGGCTTTGCCCTTGCACGTACGTTGGTTTTAAGAAAAAAAAAATGAGGTGTTATTTAATTTCCGCAGTTTACTTGTATTGTTAAGCAAGGTGCCTGGTAGGCACCATCCACGCCCGGGTTCGGGCGTGACAGAGTGGTATCGAGCGCACCCTCGGAATGTCTACAAACCGTGTCTAGTAGAGTCTTGATTATCGGTGTGTTGCGCGCCACACCCATAAACAGGAGGCTACAGGACATTTAGGAGTTGGTTTCTATTCTTCTCACTCTAATATCGTGCCATAGAGCTGTGTTAGTAAGAAAATTCCTCTCTGACGTGTTGTTGTGTTACAGTATGCCTCCAAGGAGGGCAACAGCCGCCCAGAAGGGCAAAGGAGTAGCAGGAGCTACTAGTCAGACTCAGAGAGTTGATAGGGCTTATGCCCAAGGGTATACCGGATGTTGTTCCGCAGTCGGCGAGTCCTTCTGCGCTGTGTTGAGGCCCCAGCACGAGCCTCCGCTTCTGGTTAGGAGAAGACTATAGGGTCATGAGGGAAGCAATTATGTTTTTGACCAAGATAGCGTTGCTAGCAGTTGTAAGTGATAGTACCCCAGAGGTAGGGATACTTTGAATAGTAAAGTGAGAAGTAAGAATGTTGACAAGAATGATAGGTGAACTGAGACTATAGTTGTGTAGAGTTCACAAGTTGTAATTACCCCGTATATGTGTAAGACCGATAGGGAAGATTGTACAGTAGAAATACTTTGGCTTATGTGACGAACCTCTAGTGAATAGGGGGTAGGGTAAGAAGTACCTTGAGATAAGAGAGAGATTTATTTCAGACTAAGAATGAGAAGTTAAGCGTGACGATGAGTCGGGTTATGGACTCATTTCGGGTCAGCCGATAGTTTGGAATGGGGTGATGTCAGTTAGAAATGGTCCCGTTATGTGGTAGGGTCCTGAGGATGCCAGGCCCAAGTTTAGTTAATCGTTGTACGAGTTTGTGGACGCGTTCCACCGGAACTAGGTCGT
The DNA here is from genome assembly GCA_029844215.1 of Przewalskia tangutica. Classification (NCBI taxonomy): domain Eukaryota; kingdom Viridiplantae; phylum Streptophyta; class Magnoliopsida; order Solanales; family Solanaceae; genus Przewalskia; species Przewalskia tangutica. Next base: position 6,727,395 of record CM056718.1, on the reverse strand, counting down.
AAGGACCGAGAAGAGCCTTAGCGGAAATTCAAGTAGCTTAATGGCCAGGTTTGATTAGTAACTCCAAGGAGTGGAGAACAGAAACGATATTGAGATTTTGTACGTGTACTAGATAAGTTTGAAAGTACGAGAAAGTATGACTAGTAAGGAAAGAAAGGAACCTCTAAGGATCCCGTGTTTTGGGAAGACTGTAACCTTCGAGTTTTGTGAGAAGGGGGTCGCGGACGGAAGGTCCATTGTTATGTTTACGTATGTTGTGGTGGCCATGTGTGGCATCGTTGGTCTTGTGCAGTTTTGATCGATAGGCATAGTATAGAGATTGTGCCGGAGTGTGTATAGCTTGGCAACCGACTAAGAACATTCGGGGACGAATGTTTCTAAGGGGGGAAGAATGTTACACCCCGTAAGTCCAGGACATGTAATAGAGAATGTACGAAAGGAAACAAGACTTGGAAATTGATACGAAAGGAAGAATTGTTTTTCCGACGGAAAATCTTCCGAACGCCGGAAAGGAAAAATGTTCGTTGTTGAGAATTGGATTCTCAAAAGGCATTATTTGAAGAGTATGGAACTCTTAGCATTATGGAAATTTATTTTTACGGATTTGGTCACGTGGGGCCCACCCGAGGAATTTTACGTTTTGTGGGGCCCACGAGGGTTACGGAATTTTATGGACAAATGAGAGGGCGACACGTGGCACCCCACATGGCTTGGTCGAAATTTATGCAAGGGTATAATGGTCTTTGACCATGGTAGAAGATAAGTCTTCTAAGCTTGATTTTGTTGACTAGTCAACTTGTCCACATAGGCTTAATCCAAGTGATTTTTATCTAAGCCACACAATTGTTATAATCTAGACCCTCCAATGTGTTATATGTATCATACTAGTAGCAAGACTTGCTCTTCTAACACTTAGAAAATTTCACAACATTTTTCTTGTCCACTAAAGAGTGCTCTCGGCCAAGGCCCCTCTTGGAAGACAAAATTTTGTAGTTTTGATCCTTTGTTCACAAGACTTTAACCCAATGTCCCTTAGGGTATTGTTAGGATATCTCAATAGAAAGATTTCAGAAAAAAACGTATTTTTACGTTAGTCGCAAGGCGGAAACTAAGGGAGTTCTTCAACTTTGAAGTTGGAACTTGAAGATGGGTTCTTCATAGGCCTCTAAGGAGTGCTTGGAGCGGATTGGAACCTAAGGAAAGGAGCTAAGAATTGCTAAGGCGCGACTTTGGAATCTTGGAAATTTTAAGGGCTTATAAAGGTATATTTTGTCATTTTAATAGTTAAGGCTTACTTATTGTTGTAGCTATGGATTTTAGCAAGCATGTGTTATATAGTATGAAGTTTGATATGTTTATTGGCTATTGGAACCCTAATCCGAAAACTAGCATGTTTAGCGTTAAGATTACAATTCAAGTTGATTATTAGTCTAAGCGTCGCATGTTGTATAAAGAAGGAAATTGTAGTTGTTGAAGTTGTTTATGACTAGATAACATGTTAGACCTTAGAACTTGAATTTGGAAAAGGATTGGAAAAGACTTTGAATTGTTAGTATGTAGTCGTCGAGAATGGCTTGGAGTTTTAAGCTATTTCAGTATGAATTGGGGCGGATTATTACACGTATTGTAAGGCGTGTAATCCCCTTTGTTTGGTTGTTGTTTGGAGCCTTAAATGTGGCTTGTTGGTTATTGTATTCGGCCTTGAAAAAGGTGGCAAAGTAAGTAGAAACAAAGGAGGTGCTGCCCGATTTTCCGTAGAATTAGAGACCGTATACTTAGTATTATTCTACGTTGAGACTAGAAGTTGATAGTCTTGTTGTGACCATTATAGGTTGACACTTCACGCACGCGTATTCGGCAGCTTGTGGATATTAGCGAAAAGGTATGTGAACTATCTCCTCTTCTAGCATGATTCCCTAGAATAAAGAAGGTAAGTCCTACTCCTTGAATGATCCATTCCTTGCTTGTATTTGGATTTGCCTAAAATAGAATTTGTTCTATGTACTTCCTTGAGTGTACTTTGATGTTTAAATTGTAAGTAGTATAATCCATTTCCTTAGGGAAGTTTGGATTCTTAAAAGTGAAGGTATTTTTCTTAAAGTGCATAGAGACTTGAAAAGGAAGTGGTTTCCAAATCTTTTGGCTAGTGCCTTAGTTCTAAAACCTAAAGGTCATCATAATGACTTTAGGGGAGTCAAAGGAGTGATTTACTTATTTGATTTAAAAGAAGAGAAATGACATGATTTAAGAGAAGTAACTTGTGTTAAGGGTGAAGTTACTTGAGGTTTAAAAAGTAGAAGAAAACTTGTTTTCTAACTATTAAGAGACTTGAAGCATTTTGAAAGTTAAGAACTTGATTTGTAAGTATGTGATACTTGGTTTTAATAGTATAAGTCTCTTGACTATTGAAGGAATGGATATGTCTAAAACCATAAAGGGTTATAACGGCTTTATGGGAAGTTGGTTATAACGGCTTTATGGAAGGTTAGAAAGTTGTCTATTTTGATTAATCGGCATAAGTTGCCTAGATTGTGAAAATTTGGAGTTACTTGATTTCAAGCTTTGAAATGAGTTTTCTAAAAGCGTAGTAACTTACTTTGAAAAATAGACACGCCTTGATACTACGGTGTTAGTATCTTGAGCTTTACATAGAAAGGAGTCTTTTATAAAAGAATGTACGTATGTAGTACTTTGGCTTGATAAATTGAGAATTTGTCTAAGTGTGCCTTGATAAGTACTTTGACTTGTTAAAAGAGAATTTTCTATGTATGCCTTGATTAGTACTTTGGCTTGATAAATTGAGAATTTGTCTAAGTGTGCCTTGATAAGTACTTTGACTTGTTAAAAGAGAATTATTCTATGTATGCCTTGATTAGTACTTTGGCTTGATAAATTGAGAATTTGTCTAAGTGTGCCTTGATAAGTACTTTGACTTGTTAAAAGAGAATTATTCTATGTATGCCTTGATTAGTACTTTGGCTTGATAAAATGAGAATTATCCTATGTGTGCCTTGATAAGTACTTTGGCTTGGTTAATTGAGAACTTGCCTATATGTGCTGGTAATAGCCTTTGAGTGCAAGTATTATGTTTTATTGAGTTGTCGCGACTCTCGGTTGAAGGGTCGGCTGTCTTGTCAGAAGTTACCGACGCACCGACGGTGATGTGGGATTCCAGGTATGCTTCCGTTACTTGTAGTACTGGTTAAATTCCGATTTTTATAGAAGACATGGTAGTGCTTATGTCTTGTTTGATGGTCGGTCGAGATAGGGTAAGAGTATAAATGAGGGGCAAGCCCCAAGACGTTATACCACCTCCTCCAGGGTAAGAGTATTAGTGAGGGGTAAACCCCCAAGACGCTGTACCACCTGCTTTATGTGTTGTTTGACGGCCGGTTGAGATAGGGTAAGAGTATAATTGAGGTGCAATCCCCAAGACGTAATACCACCTCCTCCGTGGTAAGAGTATAAGTGAGGTAAACCCCAAGACGCTATACCACCGCTTTACCACCTTCTCCGGGTAAGAGTATAAGTGAGGTAAACCCCAAGATGCTATACCACCGGTGGGACTTGATGTTATGTTATATCATGGATCGTGGCGGTGAGAAGGATTCCACGCATGATTGATATTATGGGCGTGAGACCCATAGTTATATCCGAGTAGTGACTTGAGGCTTGCGTCCCCGACTTGATATGATCGCTATGTGTTTTGTATCAGAGGTTGGCTATCATACATGTCTCTGCTTTGTTTAGATCGTTATGATTTCATTCTGATTTATTGTTCACATACTTGGTACATTCTCCGCATCGACCTCCTTGGGCCGCGTCACGCCGCAGTTTAGGTACGCAGATTTGGTGATCGGCAGTGTAGGACCGCCGTGAGTTTTTGGATAGCTCCCTCTGTTCAGGAGTTTATCATTTTGGTATAGTTCCTTCAGTACAGGCTTTTGTACAGTTATGGGTACGGCGGGGCCTTGTCCCGTCATAGTTCAGTTTAACTCTTAGAGGTCTGTATTCATATGTGGGATTGGACTCATGTACGTTGTAGTGTCTTTCGCTTATGTTTAATTATGGCGGCCTTGTCGGCTTTGCCCTTGCACGTACGTTGGTTTTAAGAAAAAAAAATGAGGTGTTATTTAATTTCCGCAGTTTACTTGTATTGTTAAGGTAGAAGGGTGCCCAGGTAGGGCACCAGTCACGGGCCCGGGGTTCGGGGCGTGACAGTACAGCCTGGAGTTTGATTCATTGGTCAGGTATGCGCCCACTATTGTGGCGGACAGAGTTCACCGCTATGTGATGGGGCTAGACCGTTATATGGTTACTGCATGTCTAGGAGTGGCTCTTCAGCCAGGAATGGATATTGCCAGGATGCAGGCGTATGCACAGGGGATTGAGGACAGGGTGAGTGAGGGCCAGCCAGGTCAAAGACACGGCAAGAGGCCAGTGACGATGTGGTTTCGTGGATAGCTTTCAGGGTGGAAAGCCTCAGCAGCAGACTAGGTCCACATTTCAGCCAGCGCAGAGTGCTCATTCTCGGTTTTCTGGAAGAAGGTCTGATCAGTCGGGTCATTCAGGAGCAGGTCAGGGCTCCAAGGGTTCAGGTTTTCGGGAGAGTGGGGGTGTTAGTCTGAGGAAGCCACCTCTACCTCGGTGTAGTCGATGTGGTAGGACCCATTATGGGGAGTGTCGTGCTAGTTTGGGTGATTGCTTTACATGCGGCCAGCAGGGCCATTTTGCGCGGAACTGTCCGACCAGAAATAGCACGGATGTAGAGATTCAGCCTTTGGGATCAGTGGCTGGTCCATCTCCTTCTTTTGCTATGCGCCGTGCGGGACAGGATCATGATTAGAGTGACAAGGGGGAAAGTGAAGCAATAGTTACCGGTATATCTTTGACCCTTTAGAGGTTAGTATGCATGATAGGATTGTTGTATGATTTAGTGTTATGAACAGAGGATATTGAGACCATGTACATGTGTTAGAATAAGTTGGTTGATACGATCGGGCAATCCCGTTACGCCGTGAATGAGAGTAAGTGGTGATGGTTCGCACCTTGGGTTCGTTTTCCTGTTTGACTTACGATGAAAGATTACGCGTGTGCGATATCTTAGGGTCACAAGAGGCGTAGTAAGGTCCCATTAGGCGTGAAATACGCGGATGTACCGAGGAATATTAGATTGGCTCCAAAAAGAACATTCGGGGACGAATGTTTCTAAATGGGGGAGAATATTATACCCCGTAGTTCTGGCCATACGTATAAGAGCGTACGAAAGGGGTTAAGACTTAAAATTTTTGAAAGATAGGTTGTCGGATTGTTTCGGACGGATTTTTAGTCAACTTTAAGGCGGGTTATGACCCGTTACGTTGAGAGTTCCTAGGTGTTTCAAAGGCCTAGTGTGTAGTTCGTTGAGTCTAGTTTCCAACGCAACCAACCGTTCGTCGATAGGACTGTTGACACCCAATTTTGACCCTCCCGTCCAGTCATCAACTATAAAATTAGACTAATTTCGTAAAATGATTTTTTATGATTTTTTATAATAAAATGCAGCGATAAAACATAAGTACCGGCATAAATAAACAATTTATAATGGCACCGCGTCTTACGTAGAGTATTAAGCACTTAGAGTCCCGCGCCCGCATTAATCAATTTTAAGTTCTATCAAACGATTCTTAATTAATAATAAATACATAAAATAAATAATTTAGCAGTGACGTCGCGTCAAGTAGCATAGCCGCATTTATTAATACGCAAGAGAATTTCATAATCATTTGTAATTTAAAATCAATTTTAATTTGATACATGCATTTAATAGCGTCGCATTTTATAATTCTTAAATATCATACTTGCATTTAGCATTTAAATAATCTAATCTAAACTCTATTCAATTTTAATCTAACTTCGCAATAATGCATAATAATAAGATTTTAAAAAATAGCGCCGCAGTCTAAAGTATTAAGCATTAATTAAATGACACGCCCGCATTTATTATAACAATTAGACTAATTTAGCACCTAAATAATTAGACTGATTTAGCACCTAAATAATTATAATAAAGCACCTAAACAATTTAACTAAATTCATTAGCCTAAATTAACTAATTAAAGGCCTTAACTAATTAAACACTAGAATTAAATACCTAATTAAATCTAACCTAAATACTGCCTTCATTATTGATTTACCCACGACCCACGACCGCAAATTTCAACCCGCAGCCCAGCTTACCCCTTTAACGTCCAGCAGCCCATAAGCCCTCAGCACAATCCATTCTCTCTTACGCCCATCATCTCCCTCACCTAAACGAAACCCTAAGCCTTCTCGCCGCCTCCCTCACCCATACGCCCTGAATCTCGCCTTCCTTTCGCGTCTAATATATCCTTACCATATCCATCACCCGAATTCCTCAATCATTTCCTCACCATAACCGTTCGAATCACACAAAATCAGTAGCAAATCTCGTCGAATCAGCACCCAAATATTAGCCAAATCTCAGCCTTTATTTACTTACCATTATTAGGACTCGAGGGAGGGCTATATAAGCACATGCAAGTCGAGCACAATAGGGGGGTGAACAGAGTAAGGCAGGGCTCAGAGGAGTCCAATAGCAACATAGCAATTTAGGGCAACAAGACCCGGAGCAGCAGTGTCGAACATAGGTTAGAGTCAGACGACAATACAGAGCTAGGGAGGGTACCCATAGCATCGACGGGGACCTTGAGCAGAGTTTAGAACCCTTCGCCATAGTCAGCAACTCAGAAGGCATCGGACACCCTTAGCAGCAGTTAAGAACACACACATAGTCAGAATAGAGCATAGACGGAGCTCAGTCAAGCAAAGCTCAGTCAGGAAAGGAGGACCAGCAAACAGAACCTCGCCCTTTCATTTCGCATCGCAAACCCAAAACCCGTCGATTGGACCGACGACTTGATACGCTGCCCCGGGTCGCTGCCCGGAGAAGGTAAAATCGAACTCCTCTTGTATTTGTTAGATTTCTGTGTTATGTGGGTTTATCACGAATTTAATCGATGTTAATTGTATTAATCTGTTTGCTTGGCCTATATAAATCAGATTGGTTTTCTTAGTTGGATTCTTCATGTTGCGATTAATTAATTTGGTAGTCCAAGTGTTTTAAAATTGTAAGTAGTAACAGAATCAGTACCACCTATCTGTTTTCTATCTGCCTGGCTGAATCTATGACAATCTATACAAGGTATATTGCTTTCCTTATACATTGGACGTATATCGCAATCAGATATCTTCGTATACTTTGCAATGTGTGAGTATGAGGGATGTTGTTTATGTGCGCTAAGTCCATATGAAGCATGTTTTGGCTGTTTTTTAAGTACTGCAGTGTCTCTCGCCCATATTTGTAAATGTTATAATCTGAAAATAACATATTCGTACCGGGACAACTGGGGTCATGAATATCTGTTTCTCTAAAGTTGTCTTTCTAGTCCAGTTATGTGATTTATTGGATGTTGGAAGCCCTTCTCGCTGCCTTTGCTTGCGAATAAGAGGTGCTAATACCAAATTGGAAATCTGTGTAGTCGAATGCGTCTGTCCGGTTTGTCTGTCTGGTTTGTCTGTCACTGTTTCCGCTGGAATCTGAACTTGTTAAAAATGAGTTGCGGTTTGGACAGTCCTCGAGGTTATTCAATGTTGTGTTGTTGACCCTTCATGAAATAGCTAAACTCACTTGCATTTTCAATCTAAATTCACTGTATTGAAAAAGTGGAATATGTTAACATCAGGTCTGTTATCTCTTATTTGCTGAACTGCTCATGGGATTCACACCTAGCTAAAGTGATTTGTTTGCATAGGCAGCCTAATCTTTGTAACTGTCGAACTCTTAAGAATCATGAGATGTGTTAATATGCCACAGTAATGCTTCAATATACATGTTGGTGACTTTAGCTTGAATACAGTTTCAAGTTTGGTCCTATTCCGGCAACTGGTTCTTTTTTAGTCAAGGCGTTATTGATATAGCTTTAGTCGGGGTAGCAATATTTGTGTCTTTATTTGTTTGAATCGACATCTATAATAGCGGTCAGAACTCACATAATTTGAAATAGATGAAATGAGAGATTAATTTAAGTGTTGTGGTTACCTAATATGTCCCAACAGGAATCAATCTTAGTTAGTCTTTGCCTAAGGACAGACTGGGCTGATTTCATTCATGTTCATTTGATCAATAAAGTTAAGCGTAAGGGTCATTTTGAATACATGAACATCTGTTTTAGATGCAAAGAAAATTGCTATTCCGAATTGGTTATTCTGATGTAATACGAATAATACGAGATTAAAATGTCGGCAATCATGTAATGCCACGTCATTGAAGTTGCTTTCCTTCCCAAATGTATTAGCGCAGATTTTTGCATCTACGAAATCCGGATATCCTCGCTAAATTATGCCCTTACGATTTGTCTCATGGCCGCACCGCCAAACATGTTATCTAGTTAGCCTCATTCATTTGCATCCGTGTTAACTGCTTTCGACAAACAATTTAAACCCCTCTGCTTGTCGCTAACATTTCGCTTGCCCGCCATCGATCAGCATTTTTGAATACGCCAAATTTGAGATGCATTATGTTTGCTGAATGTTCATTTATTGGTTAAGCCCCACTCCGCTTGTTTCTCATTGTTCGCTGCCTGCCGCCTGTTTGCTCCTCACTGTTCTTCAGGGATACGTGGGGTTCGAGATGCATTTTGTTTGCTATCGCTATCGCACGCCCATTGTTTTATCGCACGCTTCGCCATCTCGTTTTGCATACCGCATCGCTTCTCGCTTATTGTTTCGCTGCTCTGCATCGCATATTGCTCACGCCATCGTCTCGCTTAGTGTCTTTGCCTCGTTTCTACTTGCTGTTTGCATCCGCCTTTACTTGGAATTGTCGTGGCTATGTACAATACTACTCGGGCCGCATCCTTATCGATATTTTGTTTGGTATTTATATATATGTGTTGGCTTAAATGCAAACTACGTGTCAAGTGCTTGTTTTTGTTTAATGAATTTGGGCATGTACTAATCCTTATCATTTTCTTTTCTTACATAAACGACGGAGCAAAAATGAAGAGTCTCACTACGAGACTCATCATGAGCCACTTCAAATGGCAACCCGCACTGCATCCATCGAGTTCCATCTTCAAAGAACTCTTAGGAAAAACAAATAGACAAGATGACGTTGTCATCCGTCTCGACTCCTCTTACTCTCTAAAATTAATTGCCTCATTATGCCTTTATTTGTTTATTCGCAACTCTATTTATTTTGTAATAATAAGAGACATAGAACAATTATTGTCGAAATAAATAAATTGGGCGGGTAGTTTAAAATCGGCAAGGCACTTCTAATTATCTATTTTAGGCTTGTCACTTCATATCTAATCCTTTGCCTGAATTATTAAAATTGCATATCTAAAACTAACGCCTCACTTCTTTAATTTCGCAGATAAATCTATGGCCCATAAATCGACTTGGTACCATAAATAATACAATGGCATACGTTTAAACTTTATATGTACTCTTATAGCATTAGTCTTATAAATCTTTTATCCAAAATGCAATGCATTCTTTTATAAAATACTTGCAGCATCTTTTTAAACATGCATTCTCTCTAGCATAATAATTACCCTAGGTTTGGCAGGACAACCGCAAGTTAGCGGATCTTAGAGGGTGCCTAACCCCTTCCCTCTAGATTAATAAAGAACCCTTACTCAGAATCTCACTAAGTTTAGCAGACCTTAAAGAATGGAGTTAATGTTTTACTTTAAACCAGTTAAACATTTAGGTGTCCTAATTCACCCAAACTAATTAGGTGGCGACTCCGCGAACCCTTAGCATTCTAGCAACCCTTTAGCATTTTGCACCTTTAGCATCTTTTAAGCTTTTAAGCATTATTAGCACCCTTTAGCACTTTTTAAACTTTAGCATTTTTTGGCAATTCTAGCACCCTTTTACTTAAAAATTAATCATTTAGCACCCTTTTAAATTTGTAACATCTTTTTTATATTTCAGCATTCTTTTAAATATTTAGCATTTTATTATTTATTTTCTAACCTTTTTATTTGAGCAGGAGTTAGAAAATGAATGTCGCGGTCGGAAAAGGGCGCGACAAGGACCTTGGAGTAGAAAGTTATGGGAGTTACAAGTTCAGTGCGCAGTCGGACAGAAAAGTGTTACGGTCAGGAGCCACAGGGCCGCGGCGCCGGAGCGGCCGCATGGCGGTTATTCCGAGGGTCGCTGGTTGCGCCACAGAGGCAGGCCGCGGCTCCGGAAGTTCCGAAAGTCCGCAGAGTAGGCCGCGCGCCGCTGGCCAGGCGCGCGCCGAGGCGGGTTTTCTGCGAAAAACTTAGGAAAATCAGATTTCTTCTTTAAAAGGCCATGGGAGGGTGACAGTGCCCCCATCTGATTTTTGCATGTCCCGTATATTGACCAAGTCTTGAAGACTTGGTCATCTTTCAAATCATTCTCTCTCTCTAAGCTAGAGCTCTCACTTCTCTCTAAAATTCCAAGAGGAATTCAAAGCCTAAGAAAAATCTGAAAAGTTAAGGACAAGAAGGAAGCTTGTGGCTAGCTTGTAGGAGTTATTGTGGTGGTGTTCTTGGAAAGGAGGCTAGCAAAGTTGTTGGAATAATTTTGACTAAAGCTTTAAGGTAACAATTCTTCTCAGAGCTAGTTATTTGTGTTGCATGTGAAGAAGAAGGAACTTGTAGTAGTAAATAATGCTCCTAGATTCATTGCATGTAAGAAATAAGGTTTGGACATGAAAGAATTGGTTAAGAAGATTTTGTGAGCATGTTGTAGCCTAAAAACTACCTTAGACTTGTTAAGTTAGTTGTTTTACCTTTTGGGGCAGAATTTTACACACCCAAGTTTAGGTGTGTAATCCCCTTTGAAATGGTTGGATTGTTGGGCCTTAAATGTGGCGTTTGGATGTTGAATTCGACCTTGAGAAAGGTAGCAAAGTATGTAGAAACAAAGGAAATGCTGCCCAATTTTTCCATAGAAATTAGTGACTTGAACTTGGAAAATTCTATGTTTAAACTAGAGGTTAATAAACGTATTATGGTCATGATAGGTTGACATACTACGTGCGGTATTTTGGACTTAGCAAGTGGATTGAGCCGAAGAGGTATGTGGAAACTTTCTTATCTCTTGAGTATCTATATAGTACGGTAGACGTACGTGTTTTTAAATGAAGTAGATCCTTTTGTTATACTTGACTTGTTTTAAGAAAATGTCTAAGTTGGTTGAGTTAAGAAGTTAACCCGCTTGTTCTTGAGGAATGGTTTGTCCTAAATAAGGTAGACACAGATTTCTTGACATAAAGAAGTATAGAGTACTTGGTGTGAAAGTATTGAGTATTGAATTATTCTAGGAGTAAGAGGCTTAATTTTTGAGATAAGAAACTTGTTTTCTAAAAGATAAGAGGCTTGAAGTAATTTTGAAAATTGTGTAAATTTGCTTTGAAGTGTAAGTCTCTTGGTTAATAAAAGAACGAAAACATTTGAGATATAAGGAGTTATAACGGCTTTATGGGAAGTTAGTTATAACGGCCTTATGAGAGAATAAGAATGTCTAAAGTTTTAAAAGCCTAAAGTTAGTATAACGGCTTTATGGGGGGTTGGTTATAATAACTTTATGGAAGGTTAAAGAGTGGGTTTTTCTTGAAAAAGGTAACATAGATGAAAGAAATGAACAGTCTAAAGAAGTTATGAGTTTACTTGGACGTACCGTCAGTGATGGAGGATTCCACGGGTATGCGGCCATGATGAGGGTTCGTTCCCAGTTGATAGTGTTATTCCATGGACTAGCTCCATGAGGTCTACTAATGCAGGGTGGATCTGGTTGCTAGCCCTCGTACTTGCCCCGGTCAGCGACGTGATGCAGGGTGGATCTGGTAGTTGGCTTTCGTACTTGCCCCGGTCAGTGTTAGGACGAAGTCTCGTGATGCAGGGCGGATCTGGTGGTTAGCCTACGATTTGCCCCGCCGACGTGACGCAGGTGGATCTGGTAGAGGCTATCGATTTGCGCCTCGGCCACGTGATCTGGTATTTAGTATTGTGTACGGTGGATCCGTAGCCGGCTTTCATACTTGCCCGCCGATTGAGGATGCAGGTGGATCTCGTAGCTATGCCTTCGCATTTGCCCCAGACGGTTCTTAGGACACGGTGGGACACGTGTTCATATGTACTTTAGTGTTGTTATATTATAGATCACGCCAGTGAATAAGGAATTCCACGGGCACGATTGATATTGTGGGCATGAGACCCATGGTTATATTTGAGTGACGACTTAGAGGGCGTGAGTCCCCGACTTGACATGGCCGCTATATGTGTAATCGTAGTTTGGCTATCATACCGTCTCGCTTTATATAGACTATTATGATTTCATTACCGTATTTTCGCCACATACTTGGTACTGCCAGATCGACCTCCTTCGCGGCCGCTCACGCCGCAGTCGAGGTACGTAGCTTGTTGATCCGCACTCTTGGATCACCGCTCGCTTGGGAAGCTCCATTTCTCCGGAGGCTTTGTCTTTTGGTATGATTCCCTGAGGTTGTAGACTTTTGTACATTCATGTGGTATGGCGGGGCCCTGTCCCGTCACAGATGTTATTCGTAGAGGTCTGTAGTCACATTTGTTGTTTGGGCTGTAAAAACAAGTTGTACTGTTTTACATTTTTTTTTGATTAAGTATATCCTATGGAAGGCGGCCTTGTCGGCTTGCCGGTGATGGTTACTATTTACAGGTTTATGTGTTATGTATGTTCCGCTGCTATTCTCTGATGCAGACTGAAAGTGGTGCCGGTGAGGCACTGGGCCGCGCCCGGGTCGGTCGTGACAAAAGTGGTATCAGAGCAGTTAGTCCTCGGAAAGTGTCTACAGATCGTGTCTAGTAGAGTCTTGATTATCGGTGTGTTGTGCACCACATCTATAATCAGGAGGCTGCAGGACATTTAGGATTGGTTTCCATTCTTCTCTCTCTGAGATCGTGCAGTAGAGCTGTCATACTAGGTTGAATCCTCTCTGACCTCTTCTTATGTACCAGTTATGCCTCCACGCAAGGCAACCAGAGCCCAGAAGGGCAAGGCAGCTGAGGGAGCTGCAAGTCGGACGCAGAGGGTTACGGGGGCACAGGCCCAGTCCTTGCCGGAGGTGATGATTCAGACAGCGAGTTCCACGACGTCGCCAGTCCCAGCAGAGTTCGGAGCGGCAGCAGCGGCTGCTAAGACCGCGCACGAGCCTCCAGCCCACACCGAGGCGTATGGGGATTACGGAGAACAGATCAGGTTGTTGACTAGCATTGTGGCAGGGCAAAGACCGCCGTGGGCCGTGCTAACCCTGTGAGCCAGCGCTTTAAGGATTCAGGACTTTCTGAGTTGTGATCCACCCGAGTTCTATGGTTCGCGGTCTGAGGAGGATCCTCAGGAGTTCATTCAGCAGGTGCGGTGGACTATGCAGGTACTTAGGGCCTCAGAGACGGAGTCCGTTGTATTAGCCTCTTACCGGTTACGCGATATTGCGTTGAACTGGTTTGAGTTATGGGAGTTGTCTAGAGGGGTGGGTACTCCTCCAGCTGTTTGGGATGAGTTCACGGAAGCCTTCCTCGGTCACTTTTTGCCTCCTGAGACGAGGAAAGCCCGCTTGGATAAGTTCTTGGCATTGAGGCAGAATGGGAGGACCATCAGGGAGTACAGCCTTGAGTTTGATTCATCGCCGTGCATGCGCCACTATTGTGGCGACAGAGTTCACCGCTATGTGATGGGCTAGACCGTTATATGGTTCTCGCATGTCAGAGTGGCTCTTCAGCCAGGGATGGATATTGCCAGGATGCAGGCGTATGCACGTGGATTGAGCGAGGTGAGTGAGGGCCACCAGTCCAAAGACACCAAGAGGCCGTGACGACAGATTTCGGGATAGCTTTGTGGTGGATGCCTCGCAGCAGACTAGGTCCACATTTCAGCCAGCGCAGAGTGCTCATTCTCGGTTTCGGAAGAAGCGTCCGATCATCGGGTCATTCAGAGCGGTCGTGGCTCCAAGAGTTCAGGTTTTCGGGAGAGTGGGGGTGTTAGTCTGAGGAAGCCACCTCTACCTCGGTGTAGTCGATGTGGTAGGACCCATTATGGGGAGTGTCGTGCTAGTTTGGGTGATTGCTTTACATGCGAGCAGGCCATATTTTGCGTGAATCGTCCGACCAGAAATAGCACGGATGTAGAAATTCAGCCTTCGGGATCAGTGGCTGGTCCATCGCCTTCTTTTGCTAAGCGTCGTGCGGGACAAGATCATGATTAGAGTGACAAGGGGGAAAGTGAAGCAATAGTTACAGGTATATCTTTGACCCTTTAGAGGTTAGTATGCATGATAGGATTGTTGTATGATTTAGTGTTATGAACAGAGGATATTGAGACCATGTACATGTGTTAGAATAAGTTGGTTGATATGATCGGGCAATCCCGTTACGCCGTGAATGAGAGTAAGTGGTGATGGTTCGCACCTTGGGTTCGTTTTCCTGTTTGACTTACGATGAAAGATTACGCGTGTGCGATATCTTAGGGTCACAAGAGGCGTAGTAAGGTCCCATTAGGCGTGAAATACGCGGATGTACCGAGGAATATTAGATTGGCTCCAAAAGAACATTCGGGGACGAATGTTTCTAAATGGGGGAGAATGTTATACCCCGTAGTTCTGGCCATACGTATGAGCGCATTTAAAGGGGGTTAAGACTTAAAATTTTCGAAAGATAGGTTGTCGGATTGTTTCGGACGGATTTTTAGTCAACTTTAAGGCGGGTTATGACCCGTTACGTTGAGAGTTCCTAGGTGTTTCAAAGTCCTAGTGTGTAGTTCGTTGAGTCTAGTTTCTAACGCAACCAACCGTTCGTCGATAGGACCTCGGAGTAGAAAGTTATGGGAGTTACAAGTTCGTGATGCAATGGACGAGAAAAGTGTTACGGCCAGAATCACGTGGGCGCCGGAGGCAGGGCCGCGGCGCCGGTTATTCTGAGGGGTCGCTGAAGGTGCAGCGCCGCGGGCGCCGAGGGCAGTGGCCGCGCCCGGAAGTTCCAAAGTCCGCAGAGCACACGCGCGCCGCAGGGCCGCGGCGCCGAGGCGGGTTTTCTGGCGGAAAAACTTAGGAAAATCAGATTTCTTCTTTTAAAAAGGCCATGGGAGGGTGACAAGTGTCCCCCCCCCATCTGATTTTTGCATGTCCCTTATATTGACCAAGTCTTGAAGACTTTGTCATCTTTCAAATCATTCTCTCTCTCTAAGCTAGAGCTCTCACTTCTCTCTAAAATTCCAAGAGGAATTCAAAGCCTAAGAAAAATCTGAAAAGTTAAGGACAAGAAGGAAGCTTGTGGCTAGCTTGTAGGAGTTATTGTGGTGGTGTTCTTGGAAAGGAGGCTAGCAAAGTTGTTGGAATAATTTTGACTAAAGCTTTAAGGTAACAATTCTTCTCAGTAGCTAGTTATTTGTGTTGCATGTGAAGAAGGAACTTGTAGTAGTAAATAATGCTCCTAGATTCATTTCATGTAAGAAATAAGGTTTGGACATGAAAGAATTGGTTAAGAAGATTTTGTGAGCATGTTGTAGCCTAAAAACTACCTTAGACTTGTTAAGTTAGTTGTTTTACCTTGTGGGGCAGAATTTTACACACCCAAGTTTAGGTGTGTAATCCCCTTTGAAATGGTTGGATTGTTGGGCCTTAAATGTGGCATTTGGATGTTGAATTCGGCCTTGAGAAAGGTGGCAAAGTATGTAGAAACAAAGGAAATGCTGCCCAATTTTTCCATAGAAATTAGTGACTTGAACTTGGAAAATTCTATGTTTAAACTAGAGGTTAATAAACGTATTATGGTCATGATAGGTTGACATACTACCTGCGGTATTTTGGACTTAGCAAGTGGATTGAGCCGAAGAGGTATGTGGAAACTTTCTTATCTCTTGAGCATGAGTAGTTATATCTATATAGTACGGTAGACGTACGTGTTTTTAAATGAAGTAGATCATTTTGTTATACTTGACTTGTTTTAAGAAAATGTCTAAGTTGGTTGAGTTAAGAAGTTAACCCGCTTGTTCTTGAGGAATGGTTTGTCCTAAATAAGGTAGACACGGATTTCTTGACATAAAGAAGTATAGAGTACTTGGTGTGAAAGTATTGAGTATTGAATTATTCTAGGAGTAAGAGTCTTAATTTTTGAGATAAGAAACTTGTTTTCTAAAAGATAAGAGGCTTGAAGTAATTTTGAAAATTGTGTAAATTTGTTTTGAAGTGTAAGTCTCTTGGTTAATAAAAGAACGAAACCATTTGAGATATAAGGAGTTATAACAGCTTTATGGGAAGTTAGTTATAACGGCCTTATGAGAGAATAAGAATGTCTAAAGTTTTAAAATCCTAAAGTTAGTATAACGGCTTTATGGGGGGTTGGTTATAATAACTTTATGAAAGGTTAAAGAGTGGGTTTTTCTTGAAAAAGGTAACATAGATGAAAGAAATGAACAGTCTAAAGAAGTTATGAGTTTACTTGGACGTACCGTCAATGATGGAGGATTCCACGGGTATGCGGCCATGATGAGGGTTCGTTCCCTGTTGATAGTGTTATTCCATGGACTAGCTCCATGAGGTCTACTGATGCAGGGTGGATCTGATTGCTAGCCCTCGTACTTGCCCCGGTCAGCGACGTGATGCAGGGTGGATCTGGTAGTTGGCTTTCGTACTTGGCCGGTGTTAGACGAAGTCTCGTGACGCAGGCGATCGGTGGTTAGCCTACGTGATTGCCCCGGCCGACGTGACACAGGTGGATCTGGTAGAGGCTATCGATTGCCTCCGGCCGCTTCGTGATACGGTATTTAGTATTGTTGGTACGGTGGATCCGTAGTCGGCTTTCGTACTTGCCCGGCCGATTGAGGATGCAAGTGGATCCGTAGCTATGCCTTCGCATTTGCCGTCCGCATTCTTAGGACACATGTGGGACTTGGTGTTCATATGTACTCCTTAGTGTTGTTATATTATAGACTGCCGGCAGTGAATAAGGAATTCCACGGGCACGATTAATATTGTGGGCATGAGACCCATGGTTATATTTGAGTGACGACTTAGAGGGCGTGAGTCCCCGACTTGACATGGCTGCTTATATGTGGTGTACTGTAGTTTGGCTATCATAACTGTCTCCTGTTTTATATAGACTATTATGATTTCATTACCGTATTTTCGCCACATACTTGGTACTGTTAATCGACTCCTTCGGGGCCGTTCATGCCGCAGGTTGAGGTACGTAGCTTGCTGATCCGCACTCTTAGGATCACTGTTCAGTTCTTGGGAAGCTCCATTTCTCCGGAGGCTTTGTCTTTTGGTATGATTCCCTGAGGTTGTAGACTTTTGTACATTCATGGGGTATGGCGGGGCCCTGTCCCGTCACAGATGTTATTCCTAGAGGTCTGTAGTCACATTTGTGGTTTGGGTCAGAAACAAGTTATCTGCTTACATTTTTTTATTAAGTATATCCTATGGAAGGCGGCCTTGTCGGCTTGTCGGTGATGGTTACTATTTACAGGTTTATGTGTTATGTATGTTCACGCTATTCTCTCGATGTGTACTGTGGTGCCCTGCAGGGCACCGCCGCGCCCTGGTCGTCGTGACACATGTGTTGTGTTGTCTTCTAGAATGACCAACCTCTCCCATAACATTAATTCCTAGGGCTTAAATATCCTCTAATTTTTGTGTCCTATGAACCAATCTGCCCTTAGCCAATTTGCCTTCGGAACTGAAATTTCCCGCGTCTGCACCGCGATTCGTGATACCGCATCACGCGCTGCGAAACTCCCGTTTCAGCCTGATTGGCACCGTGATCTTGCTGATGGCACCGCGGTGCTGAAAGTCCTGTGGCTCATCGGTAAATATGGCACCGCTGTTTCAGATAGCAGACCGCAGTTGTCGCTTTCTTCGCCTGGGTTGCCAACTTTTGTCTTTTTCGCCTCGGGAGCACCTTTTCTGCCCATTTCTCGTTCCTTTGTGCCATTTTGCCA
This sequence comes from Przewalskia tangutica, assembly GCA_029844215.1. Taxonomy (NCBI): domain Eukaryota; kingdom Viridiplantae; phylum Streptophyta; class Magnoliopsida; order Solanales; family Solanaceae; genus Przewalskia; species Przewalskia tangutica. The sequence goes on along the minus strand of CM056718.1, from coordinate 6,709,380 downwards.
TTTTGCATCGCTGTGACTCAAAAGAAGGAAAAACAAACCTAGTAGTATACTAAACACAACAAAAATGAGTTAAATACCAACTAAAAATGACTCAAAAGGCGTATGCAAAATACGCCTAACAATATACCACCTTTAATCTACTTCGTAATGCACCCAAAACAAGTCGCGTCTCAACCTATAAGACATTTGAGCTTAGGACATGATCAAAGTACATTACTCCGTAAACAAGGTGATATTGACCTCGAGTCTAAGGACTTATATCTCCCACATGCCGATGACATTATAGACATATAATAAAACAATACATCAGCAGGGTATACTAATACTTCAACAAGTATCCATGTGTCTATTACGAGTTGTCATAATTCGTAGCAAGTGAGACATACTACATCCCCTAAAGATATGATGCAGACCACATGTCGATGTATCGCATATCATCGATGATCATTTGTCGAGGTAAATTAAGAGTTACGTTATAACATTAACTATCTCATCATTAATAAACACGTAAACTCTAGGGATGCATTTATATAATACCATAAACAATCAACTAATAATTCAACAAATGCAGATATCATAATATTAATAATCATTAATATAAATATGAATGTGTATAAAGTACATTTTTTCCTAATACAGATTGTCTCTAGGATATACTGTTGAGTATATTTTATACACTCTTTTGAGTCATTTTTAGTTAAGTATTCTCCCTTTTTCGTTTGTGTTTAGTATAGTATTGAGTTTGTTTTTCTTTCTTTTGAGTCACAGCGATCTTAAAGGAGAAATGCCACTCTTGAAGATAAAATGAGCGTAATTGAGATGAAAAATGCACAAGCACATCCCAAGGAATGAATCCTAAGAAGTGCCAAGAAGAATAGAGGAAATCTAACAGTTCCGGATGAAAAGAATGGAGGCATCGCGGTGCCTGGCCAAGCAGAATCGCGGTGCTAAAGAACCGCGGTCAAGAGAATTAGGGTCGCGGCGAAAAAATTCTAGAAAGTCTGAAACTGAATCACGTCGAAGGAACCGCGGTGCTTGGAAGCAGAACCGAGGTGCCTTATTTCCAAGAGTCGCGGTAATTCAACCAATTAGTACCGCATAGGCAAAAGAATCAAGCGCTGCCGATCGTAAATTTCGATTCAATCAAAAATAATATTATATTGTACATAAGAAATGTAGCGACAATATGATAGTCAATGACTCAAATATGTCCAAACCTACCTCCCGCCCTACCCACACCTACCCCCACCTCATCCTCAAATTTCTATGTCATATTTTTTTTACTTTTATAAAAAATATGAATTATTTTCTTCCCCTCACCCCCACCCCCGTCCACCTACTCCATTCTCAAATTTCTATTTTATATATTTTTTTATTTTTATAAACAATTTATAAAAAATATGAATTTTTTTCTTACCCCCTCCCTACCCCTACCCCACCCCATTGCCCTACCACACCCTCAAATTCTATTTCATATTTTTTGTTACTTTTATAAAAAATGATTGAAAATATGAAATTTTTCTCACCTCCCCCAGTCCACCTACCACATTCTCAAATTTCTATTTTATATTTTTACCTTTATAAACAATTTATAAAAATATGAATTTTTCTTACACTGTCTTACCCCATCCTCAAATTTCATATTTTTGTTACTTTTATAAAAATGATTGAAAATATGAAATTTTTCTTCCCCTCCCCAGTCCACCTACCACATTCTCAAATTTCTATTTTATATTTTTTTACTTTTATAAACAATTTATAAAAACATGAATTTTTTTCTTCCCGCCCACCCTAACCCCACCCCTTGCCCTACCTCATCCTCAAATTTCTATTTCATATTTTTTGTTACTTTTTATAAAAAAAATGATTTTTTTTCTTACCCGCCGCGCCCTACCCTCCCCGCCCTACCCCATTCCCAATTTTTTATTTTATATGGGGATATTATATGAGATTAAAAGGAACTTTGTGAAAAGAAAAGGATAAATGAGTCCAAAAAAATCATTTAATGGACAAAAAAGGTTTCTCGAGAAGCACCAAATTGGTGTTTCTGCTTCTCTTCCTATCTAGAAACACTTTTTGGTTTTTTTAAAAAGTGTTTCTACTTCTGGAAAGTACTTGTTTGGCTTGAGAAGTGTTTCTGAGAAACAGAAACACTTCCAGAAGCTTGGTCAAACAGATACTAGACTTGAGTCACTTACAAAGTGCTCAATAATCCACGAATTCAAACCATATTACCCCCTTAAAGTAGAATAGAAGTACTCTTACCTTGCCCGATTAGGAGACAATTAGAAGTAGGAAAAGATGTCGACACCGAATAGTTAAATAATTCTCCTTCACTTCAAGACTGTCAGCCTATTCGCTTTGAGTCGAAGCAGACGCTGCCCATGAAGAACATTTTTCTTTGTGAACATGCCCATAAGACAGGACAAAAAAGTCCAAAATTGGACTTCTAGACGCCTTACAATAAAGATGCCTCGGCCCCTCGGTGTCTTACACGTCTTCTTCAACCATGCCGAATCTTCTTTCTTTTTTCCGTTAAAAACCAATCGAAGAGAACGAAATTTACAATTTCTTTAATTTACCTCAATAGATTAGTTATCCCGTTAAATTAACATTAGAATTAATGGTTTTCTTTGTTTCAATTTCCTTTTCTTTTTTTCTCAACTTTGTTATTTATGGCGATATAAATTTAAATTTTTGAGTCTTTAAGAAAATACATTATTTATACATAGTTATACGATGTTTATATATTGTTATACAAGTCATATTCATTATTTATACATCAAGTGTATAAGAATGTATATTTAATGTATAATAGTGTATGAGGATGTATATGTAAAGTTACAAAAGAAGTTGAGTAATTTATATATTGCTATACATTACATATACATTATCTGTACACCGATAATATAACTAGCTACATGACTGTAAACTTGATGCGTGGGCTGTATATATGGGTTATGTCCCCCAAATACATTTCATGAACTATCCAGTCCATAGGTAGAATTAGACGGACCATCCTGACTTGGACTTGCTAAATGGGCAACACCGGAGACCAAAGTGTGAACCTTTTATTCTCAATGGGCTAATTTATGGGTCAGCCGTGTCTATAACTTTTGAAAGAAGATGGTCGATGCACCTAATTTTTATTTCCAATTAGGTGTCTTTTTTCCAAAAAAAAAATACTGCAGAAAAAAGATCATTAATTGTACGGTTTGCCCTTCAAATGAATTGGTCTTTAATTTTTGCCCTTCAAAATTGAACTTATACCCATAGAAGCAACATAAGTTCTTTATAAGTGCTAGGCCAAAATAGACATAACTTGTGTGATATTATTGTAACACCTCATACCTTTGGGCTAAGGTTTGACCTCGAAATGTAATGGAATTAAGATGCGGAGTATAAGAAGTGTTTTAAAATCTTATCAAGGTATAAGAAGAGTCTTTGGGAAAACTATAGTAGAAAACTACTCTACGGAGTATGTTTTCAAGTGAATTTGCTTTGGATCTTACTTAAAGAGGATATACGGGAAAATATATAAGAAATTTAAGGAAACTTAAAACAGGAAAATTGTATCCCTTTGAAATATCTTTCCATCCATATATGATGGAGCTCAAACGGATATCAATATAAAATGTTATGACCATTTTACTGAAGGCTCGTAGAGCAATCCACCAGACATGCATCTACAATGCAGAATGTAAAATGCAACGCAGAACGCATTCTGCGACAATCGTATTTTGGGCCAAATTTTCGTCTCGTAGTTTCCAAAATTCTATTTTGATATGTGTTAGCGTCCGCGGCCGCAAAATGTGATCTGCGACGCAAACACCAATGTAGATGCGTCCCAGATTTATTTAAAGTCATATTTTTTAAATTTTTATTTTATATTTCAGCTCTCCAAAGCCCTAGGACGACTTTTCTCTCCTCTCCTCATCCTCATATATCAAGGTAAGTCTCTCCCATATATTTCTAAGTAATTTTAATACTTATACATCAATTCTTAACAAGATTATACGCTTCAATCTTAGGGTGTTCAAGAAAATCCTTCTTAAGGTTTTAAGTTCATATTGTTGGGTGTTCTATTCAAAAGTTCAGACCATTTCTTCATGTTTTGGAGCGATTAAGGTATGTAGAGATTTTATTCACGTGTGGGAACATCATTGTTCTTCGCCACGCCACTCATCCACGAAAGATGAAATTCCACAAGCTTAAGACTTTGTTCTAAGTTCATGATAACCCTAATTATATGTATTATTGTATGTCATGATTATATTACAAATTGGTTAATTGTATTCTTGATATTTCGTTATGACTATCATGAATTCGACTGTAATTCATGAACACCCATGAATTGAATTTCATGGATTCTTAAATACATGTTATGAATCAATATTATTCTATTGTATATACTTTATATGCTTTTCAGACCTCTTGCAACGTTATGTTACAATTACACATACTATGCTATAACTAAAATCATGTTTACAAGTTTTGATTATGAAATTCATGGGCTTATAAGCCAAATATATTTATGTTCATGTTTTGGGAGTTGTACATATTATCGGGATGGTATAACCGTATAATACCTGAAACTACGTATGTCAATGTAGGATAAGGATCGCTCTGCCTAGTTAGGACGATTCTTTCATGTTATCCATTACGGGTTATTGAATATATTCATGTCATATTCATGTCTCATATCACGACAAGGTACGAGATGACTTAGCTGATCGGGCAGAGATCAAATGTCACGTTCCAGCGTGGTAATTTCATATCGGTTATACTAAAGCTCTCCTATTTAAAATAATTTATCATGCTTTATTATATTCCTGTCACATATTATGCATGATCATGCTCAGGTTACAATTTCAGTTTCATATTCCTATTATTTCATGTATCTGCTTATTCATTCAGTTGTTTTACATACAAGTATAATTCAAAAGTACTTACGTTCCTTTTGCCCAGGGCCTGCACTTCACGGTGTAGGTACGAAATTTCAGGACGATGGATCAATTCGCTAGGATTTCTTCAGTATCATCTATTTGTGAACTCTATTTCATTCAGGGTGTTATTTTATTTATTTTACATGTCATGTCATGTAGTAAAGGTATATCGGGAGCCTTGTCCCAGTAAAATAACTTTAGCTGTCAGATTCATGTTGAGATGTTTCATAGACTAGTTTAGCATGTTATGTCACTTATTCAGGCTTATTGTGTTCTTCAGATTATTTTCGCAATTATATTTTCAGACTCTTAATTACAATATTCGATTTTACAAGTCTTATTATTATTACTAGTGAACTTGACCGCGCTTGCGCGGTTGTGAAAGATATTAGAAAATTTAGTAAATGGTCATGCTAATTAATAATTCATTTAGATATTCTTTTTTTAGAGAAAGAAAATGCTAACGAAAGCACGATCGTAAAAGATATTTTAAAATTTACGAAACGATCAAAGCTAATATAACTATTATTTTTTGTTAACGTCATTCTTAACCAACTCAAACTCATATAACTATTTATAAGTTATAACAAGTTAGTAAGTTTGTTAAACACTTTGAAAGAAACACGTACGTGTACAAATTTGCAAATCCTTCAAAAAAAAAACTCCAGTTAATAGAGCAATATATATATATATATATATATATATATATATATATATATATATATATATATATATATATATATATATTGAATTCGTCTAAGATTGTTTATCAACAAAGAAATCCAAGATTTTCCACATATTCTTGTTAGTTCCTAAATTCATATTCAAATTATCGTATTATAACAGTAATAAATAAGTTTATTCGTGCCTAAAATTATTTGAACACAATTCATAATTTTTCATTCCGGAATAAATCATGAACCCACAAGTAAGACAAAATGGTTTGAATTTAATCAATTCTTCAGTTACGCGTAATAGCGTCACCCCCAGTAAGAGGAATCCTTCCTAAGAAAGTATTTTTTTGTTTTGTTGAATGCTTTTTGTTTGTCTAAGCATCCCGGTCCTATCGGGCTAATAAGGTGCCTTTTCTTATTCTGAAATACTGTTTCTAGATCAATATAATTAAATATACTGATATTACTTTTTTTAAAATTAAAAACCAACCCTTCTAATTTGCAGAAATTATGAAACTAATAAAATAAAATTTCGATACACAATAATTTTCCATTCAACATTCCTAATAATTTAGCACATATTAATAACCACACCCTACTAAAAAGTAAAAACAAAGAAAGAAAAAACTATTTACATAAAATAGTGGGGGGGAAAAGAACAATGTAAAAACCAAAAAAGTCAAACGAGAAGAATAAACAATGAACATGAATTGAATAAAATTATAATAACTCAATTCAAATATGCAACAAAAATGATCATTTTCCTTTTTCATCTTACTCAATAATTTTGAATCACTACTATATAATTGTTGATGACGGGGCAAGAACTCAAAATTGACTCAATATCAAATTTGCAACAAAAATAGTTTCTCTATATTCACTACTACATTTCTGACCTAATGCAACGCTCCAGGTAGGTCTAATGCGACGAGTATTGTAGTACCGTCGCATTAGATGGGGCTAATGCGACGGGTACACACTAAAATTTGTAGCCGTTGCATTAGATAAGCTAATGCAACGACTATGGTCTAATGCAACGTCCCATTATGGCCGTCACATTAGCCTATCTAATGCAACGACTTTGGAAGGCTAATGCGACGACACATTCGTTAATATCCCCAAATTAGACGACTTTAATTTCATTTCACCCGCGATTCAGCCCTTCTATCTTCTTCAATTCCTAATCCCTAGTTGTCGCATCCCCTTCCCCCAACTCGACGTCGCATTACCCTACCTCGTCGTCGCCGTCGCTTTCGCCTTACCCTACCTCTCGTCGCCGTCGCCTTACCACTGTCGTCGTCGCGTTCAGCAGCAACTACTCCATCGTCGAACTGTTCTTCCCTCTTCTCTAAGGTTAGATTATGTTTTAGCGTCGTTTTACCTTCCCATTTCATGTGTTACCATTATTAATTCAAGGTTAGATTAATGTATGTGTATAGATTTTCTCAGATTTTACTGTCGTTGCGTCGTCGAATTGCTCAAATTAAATTTCTCAGATTTTATTCATTGTTCTTCCAACATTTTGTTTATTTGTAAATTATATTTCCAAATTAAATTACAGAGAATGTTTGTACGTAATTTACCGTCGTCGTTTTACATTTTGTTTACTGTATGTTTTTCCAGATTTTATTTATTAGTCTCCTAAATATTACATTGAGGAAATGGGTTGTGGAACTAAGGAGTGGTGGGTGACTGCCAAATGGAGTGATGAATATGAACGAGGAGTAGACTGCTCGGCGAGCAGCTGCTGCCTCGACGAGCATATCTTGCTGTTGTTGCCTAATTTCGTTCATTACAGGTTTTAGCTCGGCCACAAACTATGGAGGATTTTGTGAAAAAGAATAATCCAAAACAGAAGCATCATCAAGTTGAGAAGAATCAACAATCTTTTGTACCGCAAAAGCAACAGAAAAAGGTCATTTTGTTCTCAAGGTTCTATGTCAGCATATCTTGAATTGCGAAAAAAACAAGTAGAAAACATAGAAATGGTTGCAACAAGGAATGAGATTGTCACTCATACTAATGCATCAGCAGAAAGACAAGATAATGAAAGAGATGATAATGATTTTGTCCAACTAAATGATAATGCCAATGATGCGGGACATGACCATGAAGATTTGGAATCAGCGGCTGAAGACGAAAATGAAGGTACACATTACTATTTATTAATCATTTATCTTATTAGAATACTAAATTAATATATGAATTAACAGTTGAATCTAAAACAGCCGCCAATAAGAAGAAGCATCGAGGGCCAACAAAGCTTACAAAGGTTCATGCGTATACAAAAGAGGAGCGCCAAGTTATTATTTTGAACTCATTAGGCCAGCCAGTTGGACCTACGAAGGAAATACTTGATGAATTCAAAATTTTCTTGGGAACTTTGGGAAAGAATTCCGAGCTTGCGCCATTGAATTATACTTGTTTTACAAGTCTTCCCACACATGACAAAATATGGGATTATGTTTTGGTATGTTGCAATATTGTTCTTTGAAATATTACGAGTATATTCTTGGTTCTAGACCTTTATCTATTACTAATGTGTCGCTTTAATGATTGATATAGGAAAAGTATATGGTTGCTGAAGACGGAAGGAAATATGTAATGGAGACAGTTAATGCAAGTTGGCGAAGTTATAAATGCAGAATTAAGAAGAATCACTTCTGTAACTTCTATAAATATGATAGTGATGATTTAAGATGGTTTCACAAACCTGAGATTATTTCAGTATCTCAGTTTCAGGACCTCTTAAATTATTGGCATTGTGAAAAGATTGAGTTATTCAATTAAATTTGCTTAAGTTTTCGTGTAATAATGAGGTAATATTATTCTAACTTATTATTTTTATCTCACAGGCAGAATGTAAGAGAAATAGAGACAATCGTTTATTGATGGATGATATGCACACGATGGATCGTAAGTCGTTGCAATGTTACGTCATGAATTGATATACACTTTTCTTTTTCAATAATTGAATTATCTCTTTTCTTCCATTAGTTCTCACTAATTTTAATTTGTAAAAAATTAAGGCTTAGATATTTGTGTGCTAAATTTCATTTTGTTTTTTACAGCAACAAAAGAATCTGAATAAGGAAGAACCTTCTCAAGCAAATGTCTACAAAGAATCAAGAAAATGAGTTCCATGGAGAACATACCTTACCATCAACGAGAAAACGAAACATAATATTGTGAGTTTACAAATTGTATTATCATATATTTGCGTACTATTGATAATTTAGTAAGACAATGACTTAACATTCTATAAATAGGCAAAGATAGATGCTATGGAGTCCACCCAACACGGAGAAGGTAACAACTCTAAGGATCTAGTTCTTTACTCTGAAGTGCTTCAAGGTCCCAAAAGCAAAGATCGCTTACGACTTGTCGGAAAAGACGTGACAAAGATTGATTTGAAGAAAAAAGAGAAAAAATCAGGTTTCATAATTCTGGAGGAATTCTTGCAGAGTATGAAAGCTGAGTTAGTGCAACGGCTTGCATCGTCCGTTGCATCAGTGATTATATCACAACTTCAAGAAGCTAATCCTGAAGTAAATCTTGTGATTCCTTCTTTTGGGAGTCCATCAATTCCAAATGATTCGTCTAGTGCACCGCATGTTAGTGAACCAAATAGACAGTCTCCTGGGACAGCTAATCAGGTATTTTTTGTGTTTCCCTTCTTTCCAACACATAGTAATATTCTGGAGCTTGAAATTCTATATATTATTATACTGTGAAATTATATGTTTTTATATGAGTAAACTACATTGAAATTATTATTTATGATGTTTTGGCTAGTCTACCATTTTTTTTACTTATGACTATTCTTTATGTTACCTTGTAGGAGTCTGGTGAGCTAAATGGAGAAGAAATCTAGCAATCTAACAAATGAGCGTGTAGGTGGAGGCTTATGTGTAGATACTTTAATTTTGTGAACAATTATTTTGTAATATGTCCTAAGGGGTCTAATATTATACATTTGTGAACAATTAGTAATACAATCTTTTTTTATTATTATTTTTCTCTTTTAATTATTTATTTTGCAATATTATGTACCTAGCCGTCGCATTAGTTAAAAAAGCCTCAAACAATCGAATATAATATGCGACGCCGTATACGCCGCCGTAGATTGTGGCCCGCCGTGATTAGAGGGTGGCCCGCCGCCGACAGTGGTTAAAAAGCCTCAAAATAGTCGAATATGTAATGTGGCGGCTATGTGAAAGTCGTCACAGTAGGGGTGAGGGAGCTATCGCATTAGGGTGATGGGAGCCGTTGCATTAGATATGAAGCTAATGCAACGGCTAAATACAGCCGTCGCATTAGCCTCATATCTAATGCAACGGCCGGAGAGCCGTCGCATTAGGCCCTTCTGGCCGTTGCATTAGGCCTAATGCAACGCAAGGAGATGTCACGTCTCCTAGCCGTTGCATTAGGTCTAATGCAACGACCAGAAGGGCCTAATACGACGAGAATGGGGCGTCACATTAGCTGAGAAATGTAGTAGTGATTTTAGGTTTGTGAGATGTAGATAAGGAGAAGACACAAGAGGAATAATTTATAGGCACTATTGATAACTGATGTGAAGTTGAAGAGGTAAAATAATAATAGCATTAAAAAAATTGATGTGCCAAAACCTCAACCTATAATTATTATTACTAAGTTCTAAGTTAATAAGCTTTATTTCTTTTCTCCAAATTAATAAGTCTTTATTGGTGTATAATAGAGGGGTTTTAAGAAATAACATAAATGCCCATAATGAGGAAATAAATGTAATTTCTTACAAGTTTGTAGGACAGCAAATTAAGGATTTTTTTTTTAAAATTACGAGAAAAAAAGATAAATAACAATGCTAGCCAATTAGACATGTCATCTCACTTTTTTATTGCCTAGCCTTATGTTAGGTATAAATTAGGTGTCATAACTTGTACATTAAATTAGAAATTATGAAATTAATTACTAATACTAATAAAGAGTTGAAGAGGTGAGAGTTATGGAGATGACTTTTTAAATTAAAATAAAATAATTAAAAAATAATATAAAAAGTCAAAAAAGGAGAAAAAAAGATAAATGTGATTATGTATAGATATAGACATTAGGTGTCATAACTTGCATTATGAAATTAATTATTAATATTAATAAAGTGTAGAAGTTATGAAGATGAAGGACGCCAGTAATGAAGATGACTTTTTAAATTAAAATAAAATAATTAAAAATGTTATAAAAAAATATAATAAAAAGGAGAAAAAATAAATATAATCCTTGGACATAGATATGTGTCACATATCTATTCCTAACTTTATATTATATATAGATTTCATGCTTTTGATGTCCATGTTGACTCAGCAAGTCATGCGGTTCGTTCGGTCACATGCAATCAGGCATCGAGTGTTGTGTTACGTCCAGATCATAGATCGAAACGTGACAAGAATGTTATGCCTTGTAAATTTATTTTTACCTTGAGGGGAAAAAATTAAAAGACCAGCACAAAATAGGGAGAAAAGTGCAAATGACCCAAAAAAGATTTGTACTGTGATTTTTCTTTTAGGTAAGACCTAATTAAACAACATTGACAGGTTGATTGATTGAATTAAATTAAAGTACAGAAAGGTTGATTAAAGTCTAAAATCAGTCCAAAACCAAGACCCAACAGTGTTTAAAACATCATAATCAAAAAGAAGTTTTATAAAGTGTGTAACTAAAGAAGTTTGTATGACTCAAACACGAGTACAAATACTTATAATATTCATCTCTTTTATTATTTTATTATCATTTTATACTTTTGTTTTTCAAAAAGAAGGGAGCAATAAGTAGAAAAATACTTTTATATAAGGAAAGGAAACAAGGCCGTCTTTGTGTTCGTGCGAACTGTGCTACCGTATAGAATCTTCGAAAAACGAAAAAATTTAAGGGTCATTTTTTTTTTATTAAGTAATATTAGTCAGAATTACTGTAAAGACTCATAATTCGCAGGTCTTAGTCCAATCAAAGTAGATGTTGATTAACTTAAAGTTGTTATTTATAATTTAAAATAATTTTTAATTATTGAAATTGTATATTTACTATATTAAAAATTTACTTTTACGAATTAAACACAATCGTAAAATATTTGAGACGGTCATAAAATCAAATAGTAATAACAATGAATAAGTGAAGAAGCAAGAAACTTGTATTAATTTAGTTGGCACCGACAGCTTAGGAGTGCACTTGAAAATTGAAATACAAATGTGGCCCAAGGAGACCATAGCATATGCCTATTTTATATGCCATACTTTTAATGGAAGATATACTCCTTGTGATCTGTCGGTGAAGTAAAAGCCCTTTTCATTATTTATTTTCAATTTCCTTCTTACTTTTTATCTTTCTCTTGTTTTGATTTATTTATTCAAAATAATTTTTTGAGATAATTTTAGAAAATATTAAAATTAAAGACGTTATCTCGATTATCTAAAAAAAGAAAAAGTCTAATTTTATGTTAAGACCGTAAGTTAAAATATATATCTCTATTTAGAAAATTGACCGCTCTTATCTTTGTCTCTAACTTGTAAAACAAAATCATTCTTTTCTTATTCACAATTGTTCACATAAGATGACATTTGATGTGACATGTAATTCAAGATCTACCTCTCTAGGCGATCGAGGCATTGTCATTGTCGTTGTTGTTATTAATAATAATTAATAATAATAATTATTATTATATCATCATTATTGTTGTTCTTATAACAATTATAATAATAATTATTATTATTATATCATCTTCAGATGAGTTAGATTCCATATTTGTTTCAATGGTTTTCTAAATGAGAAACTGAAATAACTAACTTTAGAATATTTATTGATTAAATAAAATTTTCCGAAAGTAAACCAAAATCATTCATATCAATCTTAGCGATGTCATTTTCAAGTATTTGTTGATTAAAAAAGACAGCAATATTTTCCCAACGTCATAAAAACACTTCAAGCTCTCTCCACCCTACCCCCACCTCCCCCCACACGCCGGACCCCCCAAGTATAAAAACGTTGAGAAACTTACATTTGTAATATCAAAATAAATTACGAATATTTATTATCTTTTACAAATTTATTTTATATAGTAATAGTTAATTTTCATATTCATTTACTTACTCTTTTTTGGAGTAATTTATTTTGAAAGGATGATAAAGGTCTTTGTAAAGACTATAGAGTTATTCTAGGTGAGTTTGACCATGACTGGTGCCCTGGAGATGAGGGAGAAGTTGACAGCTATGGGGGCTTGTGGGAGTAGTGGGGATGCGAATAATATGTGGATAGGACGGTCACTTGCATTAGAGAAGTAGTTGGAGAGGTGTTGGGGCCTCGAAAGGTAGTGGTGGTGGATATCATGGGGACTGATGGTGGAATGAAGAAGTTCAATGGAAGGTGAAAGCAAAGAAGATGGCGTATGCGAAGTTGGTAGAAAGCAAGGATGATGTAGAGAAGTTGACGAATAAGGAATTGTATAAGATGACGAGGAAGGAGACGAAGTTGATGATTTCGGCGTCCAAAACGATAGCTTTTGAACGCTTATATGCATAACTAAAGGACAAAGACGGGGGATAAAAAGTTGTTTAGGCTAGCCAAGGGGACGGAGAGGAGGGCACATGATTTGGATCAAATGAAGTGCATCAAGGACGATAATGGAAAAATATTGGTGGAATAATCTCTTATTAGACACAGTGAAATTTTCATAAACTCTTGATCGAAGAAGGGGACATAGACATTATGTTGGGTAATTTGGAGCACTCTAAGAGGCGTCGCGATTTTGGGTATTGTAGGAGTATTAAGGTTGAAGAGATTAAGGGTGTTATTCGTAGGATGCACAAGGGAACAACGACCGGGCCTGACGAAATTCCCATTGAATTTTGAAAGAGCACAGGCAGAGTAGGATTGGAGTGACTGACTAGGTTATTTTATATCATTTTTAAAACAATAAAGATTCCTAAAGAATGAAGGTGGAGTACAATGATTCCTTTGTATAAGAAAAATGGCGATATCCAGAGTTGCAACAACTATAGAGGTATCAAGATGTTATGTCACACTATGAAAGTGTTGGAAATAGTGGTGAAGATGAGGGTAAGGAGAGACGTGTCAATTTCAAAAAATCAGTTCAGATTCATGTTGGGGCGATCAACTACATAAGTCATTCTTCTAATTAGGAGATTGGTGGAGCAATATAGGCAGAGGAAGATAGAATTACACATCATATTCATCAACCTAGAAAAGACATACAACAAAATGTCAAAGAAGAATATATGGAGATGTTTGGAGGCTAGAGGTGTACCTGTGGCATACATTAGGACAATCAAGGATATGTATAATAGAATCAAGACTAGTGTAAAGATAGTAGGAGGAGATTCAGAGCACTTCCCAATTGTGATGGGTGTTGCACCATGGATCAACTCTTAGCTCATTTTTGTTTACCTATGTGATGGATGGATTGATGTAAAAATACAAAGTGAAGTGCCATGATCTATGTTATTTGCAGATGACATAGTCTTGATTGACGAAACTTGCAGCGGAGTTAACGCTAAGCTGGAGGATTGGAGACAGACTCTGGAGTCTAAAGAGTTCAAGTTGAGTAGGACCAAGGCATAGTCTTTGGAGTGCAAGTTCAGTGACACACCACTTGACGCTGGAATGGAAGTGAGGCTTGGTACCCATGTCATCCAAAATAAAAGTAGTTTCAAGTACCTTTGGTCTATTATACAAGAAAATAGGAAAATTAACGATGATATTACCTATCGTATTGGTGCAGGGTGGATGAATTGGAGGCTCACTTCTAGAGTGTTGTGTGATAAGAAGGTGCCACTAAACCATAAGGACAAGTTCTACAAAGTGGTATTCAGATCGACTATGTTGTATGGGGCGTAGTGTTGTCCAGTTAAGATCAGTCACATTCTAAAGATGAAAGTTGCAGAGATGAGAATATTGCGATGAATGTGTGGGCACACTAGAAAAGATATGATTAGGAATGAAATTATCTAAGACAAGGTGGGAGTGACATCGGTGGAGGACAAGGTGTGGAATACGAGGCTGAGATAGTTTGGGCATGTGAAGAGGAGAGACACTGATATCCCAGTATGGAAGTGTGAGAGGTTGGCTATGAACGGTTTCAGAAGAAGTAGAGGTAGGCCAAAGAAGTATTAAAGAGATGTAATTATGAAGGACATGGCACAACTCCAGTTTACCGAGGACATGACCTTAGGAGGTTATGGAAGACTCAAATTTAGGGTAAAAGACTAGTAGGTAGTCTCGATTATCCTTTTATACTAGTAGTCACAGTATTGCTCTATAGTTTTTTGCCCTTTGATTTTTTACTAATATATGTTATTGCTTGTATTTTGAGTATCTTATTTTATCTGTGGTAGTTACTTCTCCCTTTTCACATTGCTTTATCATGCTTAGTCACTTTCATTATTTTTATGTTCATACTGATTTCGTTATTCTCTCTCTCTCTCTCTCTTGCATAAATTTTGCCTGTTAACTGCTAGTTCCCTCCCCCAATCCCTACACCCATCGACGCTGATAAATGTAGGTAAGCAGTCTTATCCTTTCTCCATCCTCTTTTCTTCTCTTCTCTCCCACATATCTCCCTTCCTTCTACCTCTATCTTGCCATCATTTCCCTTTTCTTTTTACCACACCGGCTTCACTATAGCTGGATTTTGGTCGTTTTCGGTCAATAGAAGTCGTCGAACTATATTCCTTTCTCATTTTTTCCTTTATTGTGATTTTTTCCGGTTTTATCTATTTTTTCTTCCTGTTATCCTGCTTCATGGGTTCATTTCTCTGTTTCTTTGTTTTTTGTTCCTTTCTCTATTTCTCTATATTCCTTATATTTTATTTTCCCACTAAGGACAGTGTCAAACTGTCACTTTCATCGCCACTTCAATTATTTTTGGTGTGCTGCGATTTTCCTTAGTTTCCAGGGATCAGACCAGACCTTTTTGGCAGGACTGCATTCGGCTTGCAACATCGCCTCGACATCTTTAACTAAAATCCATATACTTGAGTTTTCGGGTAACTTTCGGTGGCGAACAGTAAATTTTGGCAGTGAATAGTAACTCTCGGCGTTGAATATTGACTTTCGACGACAAACATGTTCAGTTCAACTGGAGTTGGTACCTTCGGTTGCTCGTATCTATTCTTTGTCCTTATCCCTATATTTAAATTTTGACACTCCACTGTATTGCTTATTGCCTTTACGTTCTTGCATTTACTCGTCTTGACTTTAGTTATATCATTTTTGGCGTTCCTATTTTAGGTGTAAACCTTTGATTAGTCTATTAGTTTATATCTGCTTTAGTGGCTTTGGTGACTGATGGTAGACTAGGGTCATATTCTCGATCGGGGATAGGGGCGAGGGTTAGGGGGTAAGTGGGGTAAGGGAGAGGCTAGGCTGAGAATAGGGTCTTGGAACATTGGGACTTTAACGGAGAAGTCCATAAAACTAGTTAAGATTCTTAAGAAGATGAGGATTAATATAGCATGTGTTCAGGGGATCAAATGGGTAGTACCTAAGGCTAAGGATGTGAACGGATATAAGTTATGATTTACGTGTAGGTCGAGGTATAGGAATGGGGTAAGCATTTTAGTAGACAGCGAGTTAAGGGATCAGGTGATAGAGGTTAGCAGGGTTAGTGACAAGATGATGACGATTGAACTGGTAGTTAAAGGGTTCACTATGAACATTATTAGTGTTTATGCATCATAGACAAGCTTGGACAAAGAGGAGAAAAGACATTTTTGGGAGGATTTGAATGAGGTGGTGAGAGGTATACTACCCACTGAGAAGTTATTTATAGGAGGGGATTTTAATAGACATATCAGATCACTTCCGGGGGGGTATGATGATGTGCATGGAGGCTTTGGCCTCGGGGATAAGAAAGTGGGAGATGTCTCACTTTTGGAATTCGCTAAAGCTTTTGGGATGGTAATAGACAATTCGAGGTTCCTGAAGGAGGAGGAGCACTTGATAACTTTCCATAGTTTGGTGGCTAAGACACAAATAGACTTTTTGCTCCTTAGAAAGATTGACAACGGTCTTTGTAAAGACTGCAAGATTATTCTGAGTGAGTATCTTACAACCCGACATAAGCTTTTAGTGATGAATTTAGAGATTAAGATGAAGAAGAAAATGAGGGTTGTGGATGACAGGCTAAGAATCAAATAAGAGAGTTTGACCATAGCTATTTCAAAGGAGATGGAGGGGAGGTTGATGACCAGAGGGCTTGAGGGAGTAGTAGGGATGCAACCGATAAGTGAGATATGACAGCTAGTTGCATTCGGAAGGTAGCTAGAAAAGTTCTAGGGGTCTCACGGGGTAATCATGGTGGGCATCGAGGGGACTGGTGGTGGAATGGTAAAATTCGAGAAGGTGGAAGCAAAGAAAGTGGCTTATGTGAAATTGGTAGAAATCAAATATGATGTAGAGAAGTGGACGAATAGGGAATATATAAGATGGCGGGGAAGGAGTCAAAGCTAGTGGGTACGACGGTGAAAATGACAGCTTTTGAATGCATGTAAGTGAAATTATAGGAAACATACGGGGATAATAAGTTGTACAGACTAGCCAAGGTGAGGGAGATGAAGACCCGTGACTTGAGTCACGTGAGGTGTATCAAGAACGAGGATGGCAATGTACTGATGGAGGACACACATATTAGACGAAGGTGACAGTCTTACTTCCATAAACTCTTGAATGAAGAATGGGATAAAGACATTGTGCTGGGAGATCTGGAATAATCCAAAAGGTATCGGAATTTTGGATATTGTAGAAGTATTAAGGTTGAGGAAGTTAAGGGTGTTGTTCGCAGGATGCGCAGGGGATGAGCGATAGGGCCTGATGAGATCTTAGTTGAATTTTGAAAGAGCGCAGACATGACAGACTTGAAGTGGATGAGTGATTTGTTTAATATCATTTTCAAGATGACAAGAATGCACGAAGAATGAAGGCGGAGTACAATGATTCCTTTGTACAAGAACAAATGTGACATCCAGAGTTACAACAATTATAGGGGTATCAAGTTGCTAAGCCACACTATGAAAGTTTGGAAAAGGGTAGTGGAGATGAGGGTGAGAAGAGGC
The DNA here is from genome assembly GCA_029844215.1 of Przewalskia tangutica. Taxonomy (NCBI): domain Eukaryota; kingdom Viridiplantae; phylum Streptophyta; class Magnoliopsida; order Solanales; family Solanaceae; genus Przewalskia; species Przewalskia tangutica. The sequence continues at coordinate 6,691,662 of CM056718.1, read as the reverse complement.
GTGTCTATTTTGGAGAACCAGTTTGGATTCATGCCGGGACATTTGACTACAGAAGTCATTCATATTATTAAGAGATTGGTGAAACATTATAGGAAGAAGAAGAGAGACTTACATATGATTTCATCGACCTCGAGAAGGCATACGACAAAGTCCCTAGGGAGGTTATATGGAGATGTTTGGAGGTTAGGGGTGTACCTGTGGCGTACACTAGTGCGATCAAGGATATGTATAATGGATCCAAGACCAGGGTACATACAATAGGAGGAGACTCGGAGCACTTTCCAATTATAATGAGGCTGCAACAGGGATCAGAACTTAGCCCATTCTTATTTGCCTTGGTGATGAATGGACTGACACGATAAATTCAAGGGGAGGTGTCATGGTGTTTGTTATTAACAGATGATATAGGCCTGATTGATGAGACTCACAGTGGAGTGAACACTAAGTTGAAGGCTTGGAGACAGACTCTGGAGTCTAAAGGGTTCAAGCTGAGTAGGACCAAGACAGAATACTTGGAGTGCAAGTTTAGTGATGAGAGCGACTATGAGACATTCGTGGAGGTGAGACTTGGTACTCAGGCTATTCCAAATAAAGGAAGATTCAAGTATCTCATGTCTATTATCCAAGGGAATAGAGAGATTGATGATGATGTCACATGTCGTATTGGTAGATGGTGAATGAAATAGAGACTCACATATGGAGTCTTGTGCGATAAAAAGAGGCAATCAAAACTTAAAGGCAAGTTCTATTGGGCGGTGGTTAGACCGACTATGTTGTATGGGGCAGAGTGTTGATCAGTCAAGACTTCGCACATCCAAAAGATGAAAATTGCGAAGGTAAAGATGCTGAGATGGATATGTGGGCAAACAAAGAGGGATATGATCAGAAATGATGATATTCGAAACAGAGTGAGAGTGGCTTCGGTGGAGGATAAGATGCGGGAAGCGAGGTTGAGATAGTTCAGACATATGTAGAGGAGGAGCACAAATGCCCTAGTGTGGAGGTGTGAAAGGTTGACTATGGACCGGTTCAAGAGGGGTTGAGGTAGGCAAAATAAGTATTGGGGAGAGGTGATTAGACGAGATATGACGCAAGTGCAACTTACTGAGGATATGACCTTATATAGATGGTTGTGGAGGACACAGATTAAGTTAGAAGGGTAGTAGGTAGTTGAGCGTAGTCCTACTTACGCTTACATACTGGTGGTTATAGTGTTATTTGTCGCGCCCGTTTTTGACCTCGGGGTTTGAACGGTATCCGCAACGTTGATCTTTGGCGCGGTTCCCTGGATGGAGCAATAATGCTAATTTTTAGGAGTCGCCACCTAATTATTTAAGAATTAGGACACTTGATTTATTGCAATAAAAATACTGCAATTAATCTACATTTAATGGTCTGCGAAATTAATGAGATTCTGGATCAGAGTTCTTTATTATCCTAAAGGGAAGGGGTTAGACATCTTTTAAGATCCGCTAACTTGCGGTTATCCTTTCAAACCTAGGTTAATTATTTATTGCCCTTTTATTCTACATATTCTAAGCAGTTTTCATAATTTACAATTACAATGGAATACAATGCAGAATAATAAAGCTAAAATCAAAATAAACTCAAGGACATCTTTTAGCCCTTTTAGGCCTTCTCCACAAGATGATCCGGGTACCTGCATACACACTTAGTAAAAGTGTTAGTAATAGAATAAATAATTTTAAAGCAATGACAAGAATTAATTAGTAAAACCAAAAATAAATCCGTCTTTTGTACAGAGGAGGCCTTGGAAATCAGACGGAGATTCCTTCATCGACCAATCAAGTGTAGTATTTTGTTCAAACCAATCAATACCAACAATGTAGTATTTATTGTAAATCAGTTTAATAAAATGAAGGGCAAAATCGTCCAAAAATAGTTCGAAAATATAACGGAGCAGTGGTGGTTCGCCGGATACATTACCGAGAATCCAGAATGTCACCGGAACGAAAAGAATAAGAAAACCAGTCCAACAGAAACAACAAACAACAAGCCTCGAAAATCAGAAAAATCAAATATCCGCCAGCAACAACCAACAAAACTCCCAACAAGAAACCAAACACAGTCGCCAGAGCTTAAACGAACTCCGGTCATGTCCAAAAAGAAGGAAATCAGTCCGACATCAACAACAGAGAACAATCCCAAAAATCAGAAAATGAGTCCAATAGTTGACAACAAACTGGAAAAATAAAGCAATCCATGGTCGCCGGAGTTTTCAAAACCCCGACAAGATATCCCAAAAATAGAAAACTAAGTCAATCCACAACCGACAGATATACCAATAAACAGTGAAGCTGAACAACAATCAACCGAGTTTAAAAAAAACTCAGGCAAGACACCAAAATTAGAAAATCAGTACAACAACCATAGCGGATCATAGATCTCAAAATAAAGCAAAATATAGGTCGTCGGAGTTTTTAAACTCCGGCCAGATAAAATACCAGAAAATCGATCCATAAGCAACAACCGACAAGGTCCTTAAATGAAAGGGACTTGCCGGAGTCCTCCGCCAGTCGCCGGTGGTCAGCTCCGGTGAGGCAAAGGACTCGACGGGATGTAAGTGAGAGAGGGAGGGGGGGCCCTCGGCTCACTGGTTTTGATAAAAGATGGGAGGTGAGCGGCGTTGGAGTGGAGAGAAGGAGGACGAAAATGGGTTTTTCTTTTTTGAAGAATGAAATGAGGAGTCTTGATGATAAAACGGGGATGGGAGGGTCAGTACTGAGGAAGTGAGTGAGTGAATGAGGGTAATGTTTTATTTATAGTGGTTATTTAGGTTTAGGGTTTGGGTTTGGTTTTTTTTTTTTGGGGGGGGGGGGGGGGAAGATGAAAGTGTATTGGGCTTTATTTTTTTGGGCCTCGATTTGGGCTTCGATTTTTGGCGGACTAGACTGATCCGGGTTGTGTCTCGGACTGGACTGGTTTGATAAAAAAGCAAAACGGATTAATTATTTAAAAGAAAAATTATTTAAAAAGATACAAAATTATCAAAACGAAAATGCCGGTGCAATAATAATAAAATAAAATATTTAAGAAATGTTTAATGCCTAATTAAAAATTAAAACGGGATGTCAATTAATTATTTAAAGAGATGCAAATATTATTAAAATAAACGACGGTGTAATAATAATAGAAACATAATATTAGCAAAGACATAATGCTTAATTTAAAATAAAAAGGTAAAAATACAAAAAATGATGATTAAAATGCGATGTCCTAAAACACATAAAATTGCAACAAATATACGAAAAACGGGTCAAAATTGACTGTCAACATTATTATTGTAGCTCTGCTTAGCCTATCATACTAGTAGCACATTATTATTTTTTAGTCCTCAATCAGTTGATTTCTGCTGCTGTATCTTTTGTGTACTTTGTTTATCTTATTTACTTGCATTAGTTACTGTTTCTTTTCCAGAATGCTTTATCATGACTTATTCACTTTTGTTACCATCATTTTCATACTGCTTTAAATATCTTGTTCGGGTCTGACCGTTTCTCTTGCTTTGCTTGTGCTTATGCTTTGTCTTGAGTCGAGGGTTCCTCTCTACTTACCAAGGTAGAGGTAAGATTTGTGTACACTCTACCCTCCGCAGATCCACGTTGTGGAACTTTATTGGGTATGTTGTTGTTGTTGTTGTTGTACTGTTTTGAATTTCTTGTCCTTATTTGACTTTTTTATGCTTTCTCTTGAATCAGGATTTTTTCGAAAATAGCCTCTCTACCTCCCTAGGTAGAGATAGATTTGCGTACACTCTACCCTCTTCAGACCTCACGTTGTAGGATTCCACTGAGTATGTTATTGTAGTATTTCCTCAATAGTATATTGCCCATACTCTAACAACTACTCCCTCCGTCTCAAATTATTTATCATTTTTTTATTTACACACCCCTTAAAAAATATTATTTAGGAGGGGTATTTGACTTATATTATTGTTATTTATGTCTAAGTTACAATCTCTCTTCATTAAATGTTTATTTTATTTATGTGTCATCTTTATAAATGACAAACGGTAAAATGAATAAAGATAATTAATTATATCTTAAACTTCTAAAATAATAAATATTTTAAAATAATTATTTTTAATAACCACCGTAAATAATTTGATAGGAAGTAACTAGGAAGTAATTTTCTTTGTATCGAAAATCAGTTGGCCCCAATATTTTTGAATCCCAAAACAGCTCAATTACCAAGCAAAATAGGACAAGGAAACATACTGTCACTGTACTGTTTATCCCTATAACAAAAAAAATTGAAGAAAGGAATTTCATGTGTCATTTGTGCTCCCAAGAAAGTAATAATTAATGTAAATTAAATGTATAAACCTTAACAAAAGAACTTTTTAAAGAATGTTTTACTTACTTTAACAGCCACTCTTTAGTCTAAAGTGTCTAATTATGATTTTGAAGAATCAAGATTAACACTTTATGATGTTAAAAAAAAAGGATTTACACTTTATACTATAGCTTTAATGGGTGGTTGCAGATCCTTTTCCAATACTGTACTGCAACCTCCCCTATCTCCCCCCACCCCCAACCCCCTTCATATTTTTTTTAAACAAAAATAGAAAATTCAGAAGAGCAATTGAGCAAAAAGTTTAGTGGATATGAATTTTATTTAAAGCTGAATTATGTTTCTGTTTAATCTCAATTACATATTCTTTCACTTAATTTTTCTACATTAAGTCAACACATGGGTATGTTCTTTCCTTGAGTATTAGTGGTCATAATTGATAGAATATTACCATATCTTATATATTAATAGAATATTATCATATTTTGTATATCTTTTATATTAGGTAAATTTATATTTCAATTGTAATTAGGAAGATTTAGTTATCTAGTTTGTAATTATGTAACACTATATATATTGTACACAATAATCAATGAAAGACAATGAACATATTCCTACATGGTATCAGAAGTCAAACCCTAACTTCTAACTTGCAAAATCAGTCGTCACCGACACCGATAATGCCCCCATCATCGCTGGCCCCGAGGCGGGTAGTCCATCCAAATGCAACGGAGCCGGAACAACTCACACGATCGCCTCTCGCCAACACCCCATCTCCTCACACGACTCAACCCTGCACCCTTCTATTCATACAACATAAGTAAAACACGGAAGATAACTACCACTCATTTTTTTTAAGAAAACAAAGGCAAAGTCGATAAGGCTGCAACCATAACATATCACTGTATAACAACATACAACCCTTGCAGTCTAACCCACATATGAATACAGACCTCTAAGAGTTTGAACAACAACTATGACGGGACAAGGCCCGCTGCATTCTGAATATATCTAGCCATAGTGACAAGCTCCGGAACATCGGAACTATCCCCAAATGCTGAACAGAGATCCTAAGAGCAAGGATCACCAACCTGTGTACCTAATACCTGCGAACATGAACGCAGCCCCCCGAAGGAGGTCAGTACAACAAGGTACCAAGTATGTAAACAAGAAGTACAATAAGCAAGATCATAATCGCATACGCAATGTCGTGGCAAGTATGAAAAGCAAATATCGATCCTACCGTGTCATAAAACAATCGAGTCAATCAGACTTGTAGCATCAGCATCATCGTAACACCGTACCACTCTCACATATTAAAGCCATGTCAAAAATCCGACACCGCCTCAAGATATAATATCACGTAGCGTGCCGTGGAATACAACATCACCACAAGATGTAACAAGTATAATGTACCCTACCAAGATATCAGGCCTTTTTAACAAAGAGAGTGAACAAGAATAAACTTTGCGCTTTAAAACAGTGGCTTATGATTAACCTAGGGCCATCCGCCCGTAGTATCACTATGAAATCCTACTCCTGGGACTATTTCACCCGCATAGGCCGTATGGACCCGCATGAGGTAATCTCCTCGCATAGGTTGTATCCGCCCGCATAGGCCGTATGGACCCGCATGAGGTAATCTCCTTGCATAGGACTGGTCCGCCCCGCATGAAACTATTTCACCCGCATGAGCCCTACGGACTAGCATGAGGTATTCCTCGCATCGTGGAGAGCAAATTCACGGAATATGCAAATGTAACAAGCCCGGTGAATGACCCTGTAATGAATAATATATCTCAGGCACAACCGGCTAACATAATCACGTAACTTAAGTACAATCGGCTATCATAATCGCATAGCATAAGCACAACCAGCTATCATAATCTCATAATATAAGCACAACCGACTATCATAATCTCATAACATAAGCACAACCGTCTATCATAATCTCATAACAAAACCCGACCAATGTGTAGGCTCAGTGTGTCTCATAACATAACATTTTAAACTGCCTTTTCACTTCTTCTTAAGTCATTATAACAACTTCCCATAAAGCTATTATAACAACCTTTCATTTTTGAGAACTTAAGGCACTTTTATTTCATATCACATTGGGGAAACTAAACCCAAAAGTACTACGTACATACATACTTAAAAAGAATCATGCAACTCCTTTTCCTTAAATCAGCAAACGTATACTTTTAAAACTCAAGTTACATACTCTTTTGGAATCATTCTTCTTAAATCTTGAAATAAATCAAGAGGCCATACGTTTTAAATCAAGTCATTCATTCCTTTAAAAATCAAGTCCCATAACTTGAAAAATAAAGTCTCATAACCTTTTAGGAAATCAAGGTTCATAGTCTTAAAACTTCATAACATAAATTCTTTAAAATCAATTCACTTACTTCAATTAAATCAAGTCATTTCTTCCTTTAAGAATCAAGTCTCATAACTTGAAAAATAAAGTCTCATAACCTTTTAGGAAATCAAGGTTCATAGTCTTAAAACTTCATAACATAAATTCTTTAAAATCAATTCACTTACTTCAATTAAATCAAGTCATTTCTTCCTTTAAGAATCAAGTCCCATAACTTGAAAAATAAAGTCTCATAACCTTTTAAGAAATCAAGGTTCATAATCTTAAAACTTCATAACATAAATTCTTAAAATCAATCCTCTTACTTCAATTAATTCAAGTCACTTCTACCTTTAAGAATCAAGTCCCATAACTTGAAAAATAAAGTCTCATAACCTTTAAAGTAATTCGAGTTACTTATACTTTCATAATCAAGACTTATATATTTTCCAAATCAATTCTCACGTACTTTCCAAATTAATACTTTTATGAGTCGTGAATAGGTTATACTCGTTTACAACGATCTTGTCCATTGAGCCATGATCTAGAAAATGTAATACAATTTTGTCTCATCTTAGTTTCTATGCAGATGGAAGATTCTACTCATTTAAATGTAATTGATTACCGATACATTCTCATTAACGCTGCAATGGTTTGTTCGGTCCTTTTTTTTTTAATTAGTGAAGTAATTTAGCAAGGTCAACTAGACTCCAATACTTCCTAACGACTCTTACCAACGTCCCCCATAAGACTTGGTAAGAACTTAGGAATATTCTAGACATGCCTTTAGCATAAAATCAATAACATGGTTACTTCCTATGACAAGGAAAGTATACTCAAGAACAAGTCATGTATACTCCTAACAACAAGTCAATTATACTTCAAATATCAAGACAAGTATACTCCTAACAACAAGGCAAGTATACTTCAATATCAAGTCATGTATACTCCTAATAACAAGGCAAGTATACCATAAAGATACTCGTGTCTATAGAAAGAAGAAGTTCATATACCTCGTGACGACTAACCAATACGACAAGTAGCAAAATGCTCCAAAGAACTTCAACTTCATCGGCTATTCCTTAAGTCAAGTAGACTCTGCTACACGTAGTACTTCAACCTAATGGCCATAGTACTTCTATCAATATCATACTTACTATTGTAAGACTTATACCAAATAATTGCCCTCTAATTCTACGAAAAATCGGGCAACACTTCCTTTGTTTCTACGTACTTTTCCACCTTTTCTAAGGCCCGTATTCATCAACCAATAAGCCACATTTAAGGCGCAACAAACCAGCAATTCAAAGGGGATTACACGCCTTAAGATGACGTGTAAAATTCTGCCCCACAATTAATGTAAAATTGTCCAACAATCTTAAGCCATTCTCGGCAACAACAACATAAACCTTCATTAAATCCATTATACTTCAAGTCATACCTCCACACTTATACATAATTCATACCAACATTTAATGACATGACTCCCTTCAACATATAACATGTAATTAACGAAGGTAACAACGACATTACTCAACGAAAGCTTAAGGCGACAAAACTGTCCAAAATTCTAGGCCATTTCGGCAATCACAAGGACAACAACAACATCTATTCTTTTCCACTTCCTTTTCAATCCAAGTTGTTATTCTAACATGTTATATAGTCGCAATCAATTATAACAACTAAAATCCCTTTCTTATACAACATGCGACGATTATAACTATCGACCAAATTGATTTCCAATTTTAATGGCTAACATGCCAATATCGGATTTAAGCTTCCAAATTCCAAAACACTTATCAATCTTCATAATATATATCAAATGATCATTTCTAACTTATCATAACATGGAATCTTCAATTACAATAGTAAGACGGAGATTATTACCTCAATAAGCCCAAATCTAATTCAAGATTCAAAGTCGATCCTTAGCAACTTTAGTTCCTCTTCTTGACGTTCCAATCCACTCCAAGTAACCCTTAGAAGTTCATAAACAACTTCTTTTCAATTTCCAACTTCAAAGTTGAAGAACACCTTAGGTTTTCATCTTGCGACTAACGTAAAAACGTAGTTTTTCCGGGATTTTTTTGTTGAGATATCCTTAGAATACCCTTAGAGATCTTGAGTTTGAATATTGGGATTTATGAAGCAAGATTGAATAATTGTTTTTTAAAATGAGAGCTTGGCCGAGAGCCCCTCTAAAGAACACTAAAGTTTTCTTGAAAATTTTCTAAGTATGAAATGCTAGTCTTTCACTAGTAGTAGAAGATATACATAATGCATCCAAGGGCTAAGATTAATCCAAATGGAAGGCTAGGATGAGGTCAACTATCTCAAGCCACACTTTTCTAGTTGACTTGGTCCATTTTTATTCATCCAACAAGCCCATGTGGAGGGTGACACGTGTCGCCCTCCTATTGGTCTAAAATATTTCATTTTCCAAAATTTCCATAATTGGTCAAAATATCAGAAACCTCGTGGGCCCCACAAAAGCGTAAAATCTCTCGGGTGGGCCCCACGTATCCAATTCTGAAAATAAAATTCCATAGTTTCGATAAATTCCAACAGTCTCAAATAAAAATTCTGAGAACCCAATTCTCATTAACGAACAATTTTCCTTCCCGAGGTTCGGAAGATTTTTCCTTGGAAAACAATTCTTTCTTCGTTCAAATTTTAAGTCCTGATTCCTTACGTACATTCTCTTAAACATGTCCGGGAATTACGGGGTGTAACATTCTTCCCCCCTTAGAAACATTCGTCCCCAAATGTTCTTTCGGAGCTCATTCTAACCGGATATCGCATAGCCATTTTTGCTTCCCCCAACATAATCACATATGCCACACATGGCCCTAATACATCGCACATGCATATCCACCCATCATAAGACAAACGAGGAATCAAATCCAAAGTGTGCATCATCACTATTTACTCCCATTCATGGCCAAAAAGAATTCTCTTTTTGTACATTTAATTAGTCATAACTATAAACACTTCAATTCTTTCAACCCTTGTTCTTTTCTTTTCTTACTTATCGTATTCTTCTCGTACTTCCAAACTCATCCTAGTATACGTACATAATCTCAATCATTGCTTCTGTTTTTATTTCCTTGGAGTTACTACATCAAAACTTGGTCATTATACTTAGATTCAATTTCCGTTAAGGCACTTCTCGGCCCTCACGTCCCGGTTCTGGTGGAACGCGTCCACTAACTCGTACAACGACTAACTAAACTTGATCCTTACACCCTCGTGACACTTATCACATAGCGAGACTACCTCCAACTGACCCCATTCTATTCCGGGCTACGAGTTGACCCGCAACAGCCCATACCCGACCCATAGTCGCACTTAATTCTTATTCCTGGTCCGAAATAAATCTTACTACCCGAGAATTCCTTATACCTCTTAAGGTCTCAGCGGTTATCAAAATTCTAAGGCTCACAATTTTTCTCATGTTCCAAGCTTTCATAATCAGTCTCCACATACGGGAAATGTAGTTTTCTCAAAATCTTAAAATCTTGTTGTCTTAATCACAACAACTTTAATTACTTCATACCATTATTATTCACATAATCACTTAAGCGTACAACACAACTTAATCTAACAACATGGTATGCTCTCGAATCAATAAAATATGATCTCTTTTAAGAGTCTCTCACAACCTCAGACCGTTCATTACCTTCTGACTATTCCAAACCAGTATATAAATAAAGCCTAGGTGTGGGTTCAATAAACTGTTTCACACCTTCCAAGTAATTACTAAGGCTTAACCAACTCCTGCTAAACCATAATCATTTCAGGTAACATATATACAAATATCCAAATAATTACATTCGTACAGATATACTTCCTCAATATACCTACTATGCGATAATTTACCAACCTGGATACGCAATCCATATAATCCTTTCTCGACAACCGTTGCCTTTCTCATAGCTGCAATCACAATAACACGTTAGGGAGAGACTACCCTAACGACACAACTCTATTGCACGATCTCAGAGTGAGAAGAAGGGAAACCAATCCTAAATGTCCTGCAGCCTCCTGGTTATAGATGTGGTGCACAACACACCGATAACCAAGACTCTACTAGACACGGTCTGTAGACACTTTCCGAGGACTAACTGCTCTGATACCACTCTGTCACGACCCGAACCCCGGGCCCGTGACTGGTGCCCTACCTGGGCACCCTTCTATTCATACAACGTAAGTAAAACGCGGAAGATAACTACCACTCATTTTTTTTAAGAAAACAAAGGCAAAGCCGATAAGGTTGCCACCATAACATATCACTGTATAACAACATACAACCCTTGCAGTCTAACCCACATATGAATACAAACCTCTAAGAGTTTGAATAACAACTATGACGGGACAAGGCCCCGTCGTACCTCTGAATATATCTAGCCATAGTGACAAGCTCCGGAACATCGGAACTATCCCCAAATGTTGAACAGAGATCCTAAGAGCAAGGATCACCAACCTGTGTACCTAATACCTGCAGACATGAACGCAGCCCCCCGAAGGGGGTCAGTACAACAAGGTACCAAGTATGTAAACAAGAAGTACAATAAGAAAGATCATAAATGTACACAGGAATGACAGGGGCAAGTATGAAAAGCAAATACCAGATCCTACCGTGTCATAAAACAATCAGAGTCAATCAGACTCAGAGCATCAGACCATCAGTAACACCGTACCACTCTCACATATTAAAGCCATGTCAAAAATCCGACACTCGCCTCAAGATATAATATCACAGAAATATGCTCGTGGAATACAACATCACCGTCAGCATGTAACAAGTATAATGTACCCTACCAGTACATTGTGCCTTTTTAACAAAGAGAGTGAACAAGAATAAACTTTGCCGATTTTAAAACATGAAGCTTATGATTAACCTAAGGCCATCCGCCCGTAGTATCACTATGCAATCCTACTCCTGAGACTATTTCACCCGCATAGGCCGTATGAACCCGCATGAGGTAATCTCCTCGCATAGGTTGTATCCGCCCGCATAGGCCGCATGGACCCGCATGAGGTAATCTCCTCGCATAGGACTGATCCGCCCCGCATGAGACTATTTCACCCGCATGAGCCCTACGGACTCGCATGAGGTATTCCTCGCATCGTGGGGAGCAAATCCACGAAATATGCAAATGCAACAAGCCCGGGGAATGACCCCGTAATGAATAATATATCCCAGGCACAACTGGCTAACACAATCACGTAACTTAAGTACAATCGGCTATCATAATCACATATAGCATAAGCACAACCGGCTATCATAATCTCATAACATAAGCACAACCGGCTATCATAATCTCATAACATAAGCACAACCGGCTATCATAATCTCATAACATAACCCGACCTATGTGTAGGCTCGGTGTGTCTCATAACATAATATTTTAAACCGCCTTTTCACTTCTTCTTAAGTCGTTATAACAACCTTTCATTTTTGAGAACTTAAGACACTTTTATTTCTTATCACATTGGGAAAACTAAACCCAAAAGTACTACGTACATACATACTTAAAAAGAATCATGCAACTCCTTTTCCTTAAATCAGCAAACATATACTTTTAAAACTCAAGTTACATACTCTTTTGAAATCATTCTTCTTAACTCTTGAAATAAATCAAGAGGCCATACGTTTTAAATCAAGTCATTCCTTCCTTTAAAAATCAAGTCCCATAACTTGAAAAATAAAGTCTCATAATCTTTTAGGAAATCAAGGTTCATAGTCTTAAAACTTCATAACATAAATTCTTTAAAATCAATTCACTTACTTCAATTAAATCAAGTCATTTCTTCCTTTAAGAATCAAGTCCCATAACTTGAAAAATAAAGTCTCATAACCTTTTAGGAAATCAAGGTTCATAGTCTTAAAACTTCATAACATAAATTCTTTAAAATCAATTCACTTCAATTAAATCAAGTCATTTCTTCCTTTAAGAATCAAGTCCCATAACTTGAAAAATAAAGTCTCATAACCTTTTAAGAAATCAAGGTTCATAATCTTAAAACTTCATAACATAAATTCTTAAAATCAATCCTCTTACTTCAATTAATTCAAGTCACTTGTACCTTTAAGAATCAAGTCCCATAACTTGAAAAATAAAGTCTCATAACCTTTAAAGTAATTCGAGTTACTTATACTTTCATAATCAAGACTTATATTATTTTCAAAATCAATTCTCATGTACTTTCCAAATTAATACTTTTATGAGTCGTGAATAAGTTATACTCGTTTATAACGATCTTGTCCATTGAGCCATGATCTAGAAAATGTAATACAATTTTGTCTCATCTTAGTTTCTATGCAGATGGAAGATTCTACTCATTTCAATGTAATTGATTACCGATACATTTTCATTAACGCTGCAATGGCTTGTTCGGTCCTTTTTTTTTTCCATTAGTGAAGTAATTTAGCAAGGTCAACTAGACTCCAATACTTCCTAACGACTCTTACCAACGTCCCCCATAAGACTTGGCAAGAACTTAAGAATATTCTAGACATGCCTTTAGCATAAAATCAATAACAGGGATACTTCCTATGACAAGGAAAGTATACTCAAGAACAAGTCATGTATACTCCTAACAACAAGTCAAGTATACTTCAAATATCAAGGCAAGTATACTCCTAACAACAAGGCAAGTATACTTCAATATCAAGTCATGTATACTCCTAATAACAAGGCAAGTATACCATAAAGATACTCATGTCTATAGAAAGAAGAAGTTCACATACCTCGTGACGACTAACCAATACGACAAGTAGCAAAATGCTCCAAAGAACTTCAATTTCATCGGCTATTCCTTAAGTCAAGTAGACTCTGCTACACGTAGTACTTCAACCTAAAATGGCCATAGTACTTCTATCAATATCATACTTACTATTGTAAGACTTATACCAAACAATTGCCCTCTAATTCTACGGAAAATCGGGCAACACTTCCTTTGTTTCTACGTACTTTTCCACCTTTTCTAAGACCCGTATTCATCAACCAATAAGCCACATTTAAGGCGCAACAAACCAACAATTCAAAGGGGATTACACGCCTTAACAAGACGTGTAAAATTCTGCCCCACAATTAATGTAAAATTGTCCAACAATCTTAAGCCATTCTCGGCAACAACAACATAAACCTTCATTAAATCCATTATACTTCAAGTCATACCTCCACACTTATACATAATTCATACCAACATTTAATGACATGACTCCCTTCAACATATAACATGTAATTAACGAAGGTAACAACGACATTACTCAACGAAAGCTTAAGGCGACAAAACTGTCCAAAATTCTAGGCCATTTCGGCAATCACAAGGACAACAACAACATCTATTCTTTTCCACTTCTTTTTCAATCCAAGTTGTTATTCTAACATGTTATATAGTCGCAATCAATTATAACAACTAAAATCCCTTTCTTATACAACATGCGACGATTATAACTATCGACCAAATTGATTTCCAATTTTAATGGCTAACATGCCAATATCGGATTTAAGCTTCCAAATTCCAAAACACTTATCAATCTTCATAATATATATCAAATGATCATTTCTAACTTATCATAACATGGAATCTTCAATTACAATAGTAAGACGGAGATTATTACCTCAATAAGCCCAAATCTAATCCAAGATTCAAAGTCGATCCTTAGCAACTTTAGTTCCTCTTCTTGACGTTCCAATCCACTCCAAGTAACCCATAGAAGTTCATAAACAACTTCTCTTCAATTTCCAACTTCAAAGTTGAAGAACACCTTAGGTTTTCATCTTGCGACTAACGTAAAAACGTAGTTTTTCCGGGATTTTTGTGTTGAGTTATCCTTAGAATACCCTTAGAGATCTTGAGTTTGAATATTGGGATTTATGAAGCAAGATTGAATAATTTTTTTCCTAAAATGAGAGCTTGGCCGAGAGCCCCTCTAAAGAACACTAAAGTTTTCTTGAAAATTTTCTAAGTATGAAATGCTAGTCTTTCACTAGTAGTAGAAGATATATATAATGCATCCAAGGGATAAGATTAATCCAAATGGAAGGCTAGGATGAAGTCAACTATCTCAAGCCACACTTTTCTAGTTGACTTGGTCCATTTTTATTCATCTAACAAGCCCATGTGGAGGGTGACCCGTGTCGCCCTCCCACTGATCTAAAATATTTTGTTTTCCGAAATTTCCATAATTGGTCAAAATATCGGAAACCTCGTGGGCCCCACAAAAACGTAAAATCTCTCGGGTGGGCCCCACGTATCCAATTCTGAAAATAAAATTCCATAGTTCCGATAAATTCCAACAGTCTCAAATAAAAATTTCGAGAACCCAATTCTCATTAACGAACAATTCTCCTTCTCGAAGTTCGGAAGATTTTTCCGTGGAAAACAATTCTTTCTTCGTTCAAATTTTAAGTCCTGATTCCTTACGTACATTCTCTTAAACATGTCCGGGAATTACGGGGTGTAACATCCCCGATGTCGCGCCCGTTTTTGACCTCGGGGTCGGAACGGTATCCGCAACGTTGCTCTTTGGCGCGGTTCCCTGGATGGAGCAATAATGTTAATTTTGAGGAGTCGCCACCTAATTAGTTAAGTGAATTAGGATACTTGATTTATTGCAGTAAAATACTGCAATTAATCTCCATTTAATGGTCTGCAAAATTAATGAGATTCTGGATCAGAGTTCTTTATTATCCTAAAGGGAAGAGATTAGACATCCTTTAAGATCCGCTAACTTGCGGTTATTCGTTCAAACCTAGGTTAATTATTTATTGCCTTTTTTATTCTACCTATTCTAAGCATTTTTTCATAATTTATAATTAAAATAAAATGCAATACAAAAATAATAAAACTAAAATTAAATGCGACATAAAATATAACTCCGGGACATCTTTTAGCCATTTTTAGGCCTTCTGCACAAGATGATCTCCGGGTACCTGCATAAACACTTAGTAAAAGTGTTAGTAATAGAATAAACAATTTTAAAGCAATGACAATAATTAATAAGTAAAGCCAAAAAATAAATAAATCCGTCTTTTGTACAGAGGAGGCCTTGGAAATCAGACGGAGATTCCTTCATCGGCCAATATTGTTAAAAAACAATAAAATAAATAAAACCTTCAGATCCGCACCAAAACAGTAATAGTTTTAAACACAGAGGGCTCAGATATATATAAAAATAAAGTAGGACATCCTAAACAAGTGCGGCTGTGAGAATTCGCCCTGCCAGCGCATGTTGGTTATCCTGTGTAAGTAGAAGAAATCATCAACGCCCAGAAAGCTTCATTTATTTTATTTTCCGCTTCAGAATCATGAGACCTCAAAAATCGACAGATAACTTTTTCATTGGCCAACAAGTGTAGCATCTTGTTCAAAATCAGTAAATACACAAATCATAGGGTAATATTATCCAAAACAAGTCCAAAAAAGTGAAACAACATCGGCACCACAGCAACACAACAAAACAAAATAATCAATAAACATCGAAACAAAGAAGAACATAGTTCACGGAGATTTGAACGCCACCGAGTTTTAAACGACGAATCATTAAGCGGCAACAACAACATCGCCGAAGTTCTCGACTCGGCGATTACTCAAACAATAAAAATCACCAAACAACAATGATTCCAAGAAATAAAACTAAACAAACGCTGCCTCCGACAAGATCAAAATATCGTAAAATCACCCAAATAGATAACCCCAAAAATAGAGCGCATGAGTTCGCGGAGTTCTAAAAATCCGACAGATAACACATCTCAAAGAAATCAGTCCAACAGACGAAAATAACATCAATCAAGGTTGCCGGAGTTACAAACTCCGACCAGCTAACCAAAAATCAAAGAAAAATCAGTCCACTACTCACACCATGATATAATCGCAGGATAAAAGGAAAACAACAGTAATGTCGCCGGAGTTACACCTCCGATAATAGTGGCAAAAATAACCAACAAAGAAAACGGAAACACAGTTCATGTCATCGCCGGAGTTCATACTTCGGCCAGATTCGACAACAACAACAAAAGCGAGATAGAAGAGCGACGGCGTCACTTCAACGGTATAACACCGGAGCGACACCGCCAAGGTAGTGGCAATGATAAGAGCAAAAGAGAGCAGTGTGGTGCGGCTGAGAGATAGTGAGAGAGAAAGGTCGACGGGGGTGAGGAGGTGAGGTGAAGTGGGGTTCGTCGCAGTGGCGATGGTAAGGTTCACGACGAGTCACCGGTTGTGACAGACAGTGTGTTCACGTGAGCTCTGCCCGGCAGTGGCGTGACGAAACAGATGGGGAGAGGGGGCGCGTGTCGATGGGAGCCAGGGTTAGGTGGAGAAACGGGGTTTGGTTGCTAGGGTGTGGAAGATGATGAAGTGTGAGAGATATGGGTGAGATTTTGAATGATGAAAGAATGTAAAAATGGATGTATGCGGCTGATGAAGTTATTGTGCGGTTGCCCCCTTTTTAGAATTGGGGGGGGGGGGAGGGTAGTGTTTTATTTATAGGGTAGATATTTAGGTTTAGGGTTTGGTATTTGGGGGGGAAATGAAAAGTGATATTTGATTTTAGGGGGGGGGGGATAAAAAAGGGTGTTTGGATGAAATTAAAAATGGTGTTGAATTGGAATGATTCGGATTGTGCCTCGGACTGGTTTGACAAAAATACAAAACAAGTTAATTATTTAAAAAGATACAAAATTATCAAAATGAAAATGCCGATGCAATAATAATAACATACAATATTTAAGAAATGTTTAATGCCTAATTAAAATAAAAATAAAAACGGGATGCCAATTAACATAATAATAATAGAAACATAATATTAACAAAAACATAATGCTTAAATTAAAATAAAAGATGCAATGCCATTTTGTGAAGAAATAAACATAGAATATTATGTAAAAATGCAAAAATGATGATTAAAATGCGGTGTTCTAAAACACATAAAATTGCAATAAATATACGAAACACTGGTCAAAATTGACTGTCAACACCCGACACCACTGCCCTTTCTCGTCCCCACCCCTACTCACGGTAGTCTACCCAGTCCCGCCTTCACTTCTCGGTCACCTCATCTCAATCCTGTCCAACCTCCCACGACAAACTCACGGGCAATGGTAACCCGTGTTATACACGGTATTTTTAAACCCAAACGGCTATTTAACTTGTCCATTTTGATTGCTCTTTCCTATGTTTCTCGTAATCTGAAAGATGTCTTGTCCGATACTAATTGAAAAAATGCAATGATTGACGAATATAATGCTCGTATTGAAAATAAGATGTGGGATCTAGTACCTCGTCCTCCTGATGCTAATATTATTCGTTCTATGTGAATTTTTCAACATAAAAAAATATGATGGTTCTTTTGAGAGGAACAAGACCCGTCTTGTAGGTGATGTCAGGTCAACAAGAGGGAGTAGATTGTGATGAAACTTTCACTCCGGTGGTGAAACCAACGACTATTTGGAACGTTCTCAATATTACTTTATCCAAGTCTTGGTCTATTCATCAGTTTGACATAAAAAATTCTTTCTTACATGGAGACCTTCATGAAACCGTATATATGCATCAACCTATGAGATTCAAGAATCTGATTCATTCAGATTATGTGTGTCTTTTGAAGAAATTACTCTATAGGCTGAAACACGTTCCTCGTGCATGGTACTAATGGTTTGCTGATTTTGTATCCTCTATTGGGTTTTCTCATAACAAATCTGATCATTCATTGTTCATCTATAACAAGGGTAATGACATGACATACATCCTACTATATGTTGATGATATCATCCAACCACATCTTCTGATGCACTTCACCGATCTATTATGTCTCTGAGTTTGTTATAAAGGATTTGGGGCCCCTTAGCTATTTTTGGGAATTACTGTTATGAGACATGTAGGTGGCTTATTTCTTTGTCAAAGAAAGTACGTCGAAGATATCCTTGATCAAGCAGGCATGACATCTTGTAGACGGACCCATACACCGATGGACCCTAATTCCAAACTGAGTGCCTCTTTGGGTTCTCTGTATGCTGACCCGACTCACTATCACAGTTTAGCAGGAGCGTTGCAGTAAACTTTCTCGAGACCAGATATATCATATGTCGTGCAACAAATATGTTTATGTATGCACAATCCGACGGATGAACATATGAATGCCCTCAAACGTATTTTGTGATATGTACAAGGTACTCTTTATTTTGGCTTACACATGTATAAGTCCTCACTCTCTGATCTCACATCTTATTTAGATGTTGATTGGGGTAGATGTCCTGACACTCGTCGATCCACGTCGGGTTATTGTGTATTCCTCGGAGATAACTTGCTTTCTTGGTATTCTAATAGACAACCTACTCTGTCTCGATCCAGTGCCAAAGCTGAGTACAGAGGTGTAGCGAATGTTGTTTCTGAGTCTTGTTGGATATGCAACCTTCTACTTGAGTTTCAACTCCCACTCCATAAGACTATAATGGTTTACTATGATAATGTAAGTGCGATATATCTTTTCGGCAATCCCGTTCAACATCAACGCACTAAACACATTGAAATGAATATTCACTTTGTACATGAGAAAATTTCTTGTGGACAAGTTCGTATTCTTCACGTTCCTTCCCGATATCAGATTGATGACATATTCACTAAAGGACTTCCGTGTATACTCTTTTATGACTTCCGAGTCATTCTCAGCGTACGAGAACCTCCCGCTTCAACTGCGGGGGTGTGATAGAATATTACCATATCTTGTATATTACCATTGATAGAATATTATCATAATTTGTATATCTTTTATATTAGGTAAATTTATATTCCATTTGTAATTAGGAAAAATTAAGTTACCTAGTTTGCAATTCTGTAACACTATATATATTGTACACAACATATTCCTACAATAATATTATTCTTATAGTTTTTTATCTTTAGATTTCTGTTTACTATTTGTTGTTTCTTATACTTTGATGTTGCTCTTCCTGCTTAGCATCATGGGTTTATTCGAGCAACAATGAGCGAGCTTTGTTAAAACTCGGTAACGGATCCACCTGTTGAATCATAGTGGCCAAAGTATCATATTCGCCTTTCGGAAGACCTGCAATTAATCGGATCCGCCTGTTGAATCATAGTGGTCAAAGTATCATATTCGCCTTTCGGAAGGCCTGCAATTAATTGTAATACCATTTTAGTTTTCGAGACAGGCGTGTCGACGTTGGATAGTTGATCCGCTACAAGTTTTAACTGTTTGCAGTAATCAATCATGTTTGAGAAGTTTTCAAGACATGTGGCTGCTTTGTATAGTATTTATCCAGGACCTTTTTATCGTATTATTTTGTGCTTTGAACTGCTTGTTCTTAAGTTGAGTGTCTACCGGAAACAATCTATCTAACTCTCAAGGTAGGGTATGTCACTCTACCCTCCTCAGATTCACTTTGTGAATTTCACTAGATATGTTGTGGTTGTACCATGAAAACATTCTTCATTTTTAGTTATTTACGGTTCTAATGAATGAAGTTGTCAGCTAGTGAATTTTTACTTGTTTTTAATGCATTTTATTACATAACAATTTTTGTATTTATATTAGAATATGATTAAATTCGAATTTTGTATTGCAAGGCTCATTTTGGACAGCACTCCCAACATAATTTATTTTGGCTCGAACCCGAGAAATAGAATAAAGGGTGGAGGGACCAACCACATAACATAACTAACTTTCACAGCTTCTATCCAAAAAGTAGGAGTAAAATTTTGAACAAAGTGGGGAGGGTTTCACAGCTAGTAATTTATGGTATATACCTTCCTCTATAATGGTGCTTTGCTTTTTTGCTTATGACGCTATGCCAAGAATCTCTGACTCTTAACATTCTGTTGCATTTTAGTGTGTAAAATAGAGGGCGTTGAAATGAGTTCTTGAATTCTTGTTACTGAATGAGCTGTGTGAGTTTCTTGATTTTTTAATATCTGCTTGTTACTTGTTTCAAGTAGCTCAAATGGCTCCAAGATTGAATTTTTCTGACTGGTGGGGTAAGGATACACAAAGAGGAACACCAGTAATAGTGAAAATGGAGAACCCCAATTTTTCCATAGTTGAAATTGATGGTCCTGATGCTGCATTTAAGCCAATAGAAAAGAGTAGAGGCAAGAATGCTAAACAAGTGACATGGGTTTTGTTGCTTAAGGCTAACCAAGCTGTTGGTTGTCTTGCTTGGCTTGCAACAATTCTATGGACACTAATTAGTACCATCAAGAATAGGTTGATTTTTAGACAAGGTGTTTCTCTTGCTAGTGAAAAGTTGGGTAAGAGTAAACTACTTTTCAGAATAATCAAAGCTTGTTTGGGTGTTTCATTGTTTATGTTGGCCTTTGAAGTGGTTGCTTACTTCAAAGGTTGGCATTATTTCCAAAATCCAAATTTGTATATAATACCACATACTTCTGATGTCTTGGGGTTGTTTCACATTGTATATGTTGCTTGGTTAGATTTTCGCGCTGATTATATCGCTCCTTCCGTTAAAAAACTTTCCACATTCTGTACTGTTTTATTCCTAATTCAGTCTTTAGATCGTTTGGTACTTTGTTTGGGTTGCTTGTACATAAAGTGCAAGAAAATTAAGCCAAGGATTGAAGGGGATCCGTTTAAGTCAGATGATCTCGAGGGATCAAACAACAACTACCCTATGGTTCTTGTGCAGATTCCTATGTGTAATGAAAGAGAGGTACAACACTAATTTTATTTTGCCGCCCTTTGAATTGTGATCTTCTAATTTTTTGTTACTGTAGCTGGGGCTCTGTGTCTTCTATTTAAGTTTCGAATTTCTCTTTAGGAAGCAACATGAATCACTTATAGATTTTGAACTAGTTGAATTTGGTAATATACACGTCGATTTAGGTTAATTCAACTCCTTTTTTTCTGTGGTACTTTTAAATCATTCATATTTGTGGTTTCTTTGTGCCTTTGTTTTTTTTCCATAGTAGTGGTCTCTTTCTTACTTTTTTCTGTTTTAGGTAAGGGAAGTGGTTCAGGGATCTCATGTAGGGATTGCTTATACTAGGGACATACTTTTCTCTTCACGATAGTATTGACATATTTGGTATCTTATTAGTTATTACCAAATAAGGAATTTGAGCATTTTGGGGATGTTGATCTAGCCTTAGCACATAGTACATAATGCTTACATTAGTCGCGTTCTACATGCAGGAAAACACTGTTGCCATAGGATGTTTGTGGTTTTGCCATGAATCAAATATGTTTTTCTCTTACGTTTGTACTTATTCAAAAGTTTTTCTCCGTTACTGGTGTTGCACAGGTATATGAGCTGTCCATATCAGCAGTCTGTCAACTTGACTGGCCAAAAGAACGTTTGTTGGTTCAAATTCTTGATGACTCTGACAATGAGTGCATCCAAGAGTTAATAAAGTCAGAGGTCGCGAAATGGAGCCAAAAGGGTATCAACATAATTTACAGGCACCGTCTGGTTAGAACTGGTTACAAAGCAGGGAACCTGAAGTCTGCAATGAGTTGTGACTATGTCAAGGATTATGAATTTGTTGCAATCTTTGATGCGGACTTCCAACCAACTGCAGATTTTCTAAAGCAGTCAGTTCCACATTTCAAGGTGAAATATATTTTTTTGGGGGATAATTACATTTTTGGACCTCACTAAAACATAATAGCCGGTAAATGTATATGTTTTTTATATTAAGTATAAATATACATATGATATACATTCAATATACATAATCAGTGTTAGGTTATTTTGGCAACACTTATTTTCGATAGCGCCCGCCATTAATTATGGCCGACGGGTCAAAAGTGAAAAAAGACCTTTTTCCCTTTGTTGAGTTCATTGATGTTATTGTTGGCAATTAACGTGCATGCTTTGACTTTGCCACAGGATAATCCTGAGCTAGGATTGGTTCAAACAAGATGGGCATTTGTTAACAAGGATGAAAACTTGCTAACTCGCCTCCAAAACATTAATCTGTGTTTTCATTTTGAGGTGGAACAACAGGTGAATGGAGTGTTCTTGAACTTCTTTGGTTTCAACGGAACTGCTGGTATTTGGAGAATCAAAGCTTTGGAAGAGTCCGGAGGTTGGCTTGAGAGGACAACTGTGGAGGATATGGATATTGCTGTTCGTGCGCATCTCAACGGTTGGAAGTTCATATATCTCAATGATGTGAGGGTAAGGATCGTCCACTTTCACATTTCTGTTAAATGTGCTAATAGTCCCATATATTGCTACTTTAACTAGCATTTGTTGCCGGAGGTTTTATTATTTTGAGAATTTAGTTAATAGAACTAGTTTTAGGATCGAGATATAGTTGTTACTTTTATTGTGTTGCATTAGAAGCTAGAGTTTTATTGACTTGTCTGAGATTCAAAGGTCAATAATTCTGTTCTTTAGTTGCATTCTTTCATTTGGAATGTGAAATTGTTCATCCTCTTTCGTTCTGTTTTGTTCTTTAATAGTATAAAAGACACCATCAACATCATCAGATGTCAGATTTTGATTTTTTGTTGAAAAATCAGAAAATTTTGAGTCATTTACTCGAAATTCCCGGTTCATGAAACACAATGATCTATGGCTGTTAGATTGGTTCTCTTTTGATCCTTTTTCTTTTTTCAAAATTTAAACCAAAATCCTGTTTGATGAAACTTTTGCCTGGTCTTATACCTGTTAGCGTTCAAATTTTAATTATTTAAACTATTCCTTGTAACTTTGGAAATCTAATAACAATGTTCATTGTATCAATATGGAAAAAAATAGGTCCTGTGTGAAGTTCCTGAATCTTTTGAAGCTTACAGGAAGCAACAACATCGGTGGCATTCTGGCCCCATGCAACTTTTCCGAGTGTGTCTTCCTGCTATTGTTACTTCCAAGGTACATTGACTCCTCTCTTCAGTTTTGCCAAATTTTTGGGATCAAACACTCCAATGAAGAGCAATTCTTCTGATGTTAGAGAACCTACAGTATTAATAGCTTGTTTGGCCAAAGCTTCTGAAAAACTAACTTCTGCTACTACTCAAAAACATTTATTTTTTTCCTAAAAGCTTGGCCAAGCACCTCAAATTTCTAAAATAACCACTTTGGACTTCCTAGAAGCTTGGCCAAACATGCCATTGTATTGGAATGGACGGGGTAGTGAATTGAATATCGAGGATTCATATAGTCAATCCCAAGCCAACTTGAGGCACTTGTTATAAAAATTCTAATGGAACTTTATTTTGAAACTTTTGCGCAGATATCAGTATGGAAGAAAGCCAACTTAATACTTCTTTTCTTTTTGTTGAGAAAGCTCATTCTTCCCTTCTATTCATTCACGTTATTTTGCGTAGTTCTTCCTCTAACCATGTTCATCCCGGAAGCTGAGCTCCCTTTCTGGGTTGTTTGCTACATACCCATTCTTATGACACTTCTAAACATTCTTCCGACACCAAAATCCATTCCTTTCATCGCCCCTTACCTTCTTTTCGAAAACACCATGTCAGTGACGAAGTTCAACGCGACGGTATCTGGACTTTTCCAATTGGGAAGCTCATACGAGTGGGTTGTCACCAAAAAAGCAGGAAGGTCTTCTGAATCCTCCGACCTATTGGCTGCTGCTGAAAAAGATTTAAAAGCGTTTGGGGCGCCACAGATAAGCAGAGGGGCTTCGGAAAGTGAACTTACTGAGCTGAATCGATTGAACAAACAGAAAGATGAAACTTCTACACCTGTTAAGAAGAGCAACAAAATATACAGAAAAGAGCTAGCTCTTGCTTTCTTACTCTTAACGGCGTCAGCCAGAAGCCTTTTATCTGCTCATGGTCTCCATTTTTACTTCCTACTTTTCCAAGGAGTGACATTCCTGCTTGTTGGTCTCGATCTTATTGGAGAGCAGATTAGTTAATTATTGCTCAAGAGAGGAGAAGGAGCCACCTAGTTATTGTGTTCAAGAACTGATACATTTAGTCTCGTCTAAACTTTGTACGGGCAGAACAACAGCGACCAGGGAATAGCTCGGATATTTCCACTTATCAACTTCTGCTATATGAAGTGAAACCAGTTAGGATTTTGTACGCGAGACTATTATATGTCATGCATGTGTGAGTTCCCTAATATCGTTAGATAGGGTAATTGTTGTCAGTCTTTTACAGAGAGTCAATTGTTTGTTAATAATACTATAGTCTATAGGTAGAAGCAATCTCAATTTTTACCTCATTTATTTATGATTTGGGATTTCTCAACCAGTACTTGTGTTAAAGCAGTTCACATTCATCATATTATGTATATACGGATCTAAAATGGCTAAAATAAGGCCTAGTCAATATTTGCTTTTCAAATTCTTGGAGTTTTCTATTGTATTGAATGCCCCTACCTTCCATGTACATTTGCTTTTGTTGGTTTTGATATTATACATTGATTTGATGTCTTCTTTTTTTCACCATGCCCTGGTGTAGAATAATTCTTGCCTGCACCTTATCTTTAGATGACTTAGGAAGTGACTAGTCTGATAAGCCTTTATAATAAATATTCATAGCAGCGCCACGATGCAATCGGGCCCCCATGCGTTCGAGTGCATTGAAATAAAAGATGGAGGGAGCACGGCCCAACACAAGAAAAGGTGGTTGCATCTAGGGATGGCAACGGGTAGGATCTGGACCGGATCCTACTAGATCCAGATCCAGATCCGTTTTACATACATGTATCCAGATCCATATCCAGATCCATAGGGTCCATAAAATCATATCCAAATCCAGATCCATCGGATCCACGGATCGGATCTGGATCCAAATCAAAGTGACTGATTATTAAGTTATACCTTCTAATCAGTCCAAATTTTCTAGAAAAATAGTCAATTTAATTTAACAGAATCATGGGGAATACATCCGTAAATTAGGACTAAATGACATTGTTGACAATTGTTATGCCTATTGGCTATTGATGTAGTGAGAAACAATCCTCTCAATACCTAAGCTACTACATAAGTACCATATAAATGATTAATATAATGATTAAAAAATAACACGCAAAACGTGTCTCAATTAAAAAAATAATGGCCTTCTACTTTGAAAATAAAAAAAAAATAAGATTAAAAACTATTCGTTGTCATGATTAATAAATAATAAATTTATAATAAATATAATAAAAACGGATTCACGGTCGGATCTGGACCGGATACGGATCTCAAAGACAAGATCCAGATCCAGATCCGATCCATCATAAACAGATCCGGGTCCGATCCGGATCCGTCGGGTCCAAACTTTGAATATCCATATCCTATAAAACGGATCTGGATCCACCGGATCCGGATCGGATCCAGGATCCATTGCCATCTCTAGTTGCATCTGCTACCTCCCATCTGTGTAGGTATCCGATAAATCTATTGATCAAGACTTAGACATATGATAAGAAATCACCTAGCGTCTTTCGTCTCTGCTGAGATTTGTACATCACTCACTTCATTGACCGCTAGTCATGCACAAGAGTGTCCACTTTAAAGCCACAATAGCCTTCCTTTTGAATAATATAATAGGGTTTGTGTCAAGCTTACACGCACCTCGATTATTTCACAATGGTACTTGCTATCTTCCATCTACGCAGGTACCAAATAACTCTACTCATCAAAATTAAGATATATTGGAAAAAATTAACTCGTCTTTTGTCTTTATTGAAATTTAAACTCTGATATCCCATAAGTTTCACTCACTTTATTGATCGTTCATCACACACTTAGGTGCCCACTTAATGGCCCTTCTATTGAGACCTCAGAATGGTCCTTCAAATGATAGAGCTTCTTCACCTATTCAATTGGGGTATGCATGAAAAGGGCCTATTTTATTTTTGTAAGGTTCAATATTGAGACAAAAGAAGGTGTCGGCAGTGCAAAAAGAGAGAACACATGAATCTTGAGTGGAAAATATAAGTCAACTGAAGACTTAAAACTTTCATGCATCTATTCCCATTTTACTCTATATGGCATTGTTTGAATAAGGGACCACAAATCTTATTGTGGGCAATTTGCAGATTTTGTGTGTTTCCTTGGTAAAGACATCAAGAGCTTTTGTGTTGTGTCTTTGTGGGGGAAAGAGGTATTGTTTTCTGTTGGGACATGTCTTGACCACACTATATGGTCCATGCCATTAAAATTTTGCAACTAGGGAGGATTATTCTTGATCTGACAAGTTACCAAGTGATGAGTTCCCCTTTGACATGTTACATTAAATTGCATTTGCATATTCTCCAGCTACGCAGTGTGTTTATTAATTTCCTTTTCAACTGTCTGTCCATTTATGTACTTTCTTTTAGGCTTTACATTCTTTTTACCCGAAAAATACGCTATTTTTTTACAATAATAGGCCGGTCTATTTATCTATTTTTACTTAAATACCAGACTTAATTCACTAGTAATGATATGGAACTTCTGAGGGTTAACATTTTTGTTATCCAAGTTGTTAGTCTTCTTGCATATTACATACTACGGAATAGGGTAAAAAAATACTCTACTATTTTAAAAGGATCATTAATACCCTTTCTTATACTATCTATTCACCACAATCTAGAATTGATGCAAAAATACCCCACCATTTAGAGTCCTCCAACATGGCAACATCATCCGACATGGCTTGATATTTCGTTGAGGTGGATTTCATGTAGCATGCCCCCTCACCCTATGAAATTTCACTTTTTGATGCTCAAAATAATAATTTAACTACTATTTAATTCCATGTGTTATCACAATTACCACATTCAACCTCTAATTTTTTTTTATGTGGAACAAATGGATTTAGGGTGTGTTCGGTAGGGGTGTACATTTTTAGACCGGATCGGTGGATTCCGGTTCGGTCCCCGGTCCTTCATTATTGAAGATTCCGATTTTTCAAATCTAGGTAATGTTAATTTTTATAACTCTTCTAATTAGATGTAGAAGAAAATTTGAAAGGTTTGGAGGAAATTGAGAAAGGTAATTGTTAAACAGTGACCCACGGTCACGTTCCAAGTCCAGTGGAGCCCTTGCCCTTCCTTGTATATTTGGTAAATATTAGACTTAGAATTGTACCTTAATTAGTAGTGTAATGTTATCATAATTGTAAAGTTAGTATTCTTATAGAATAGGGATTTCTAGGTAGAATAGGAAGAGGATCTTCCTTGTAACTTGTATATATATGCCTTTCATTAATAAGAATAATCAAGAGATTAATTCTTTCATGGTATCAAGAGTCTAGGTTCTCTTTACCCTGCTTCCGCTCCTCAAATTTCTCCTTATTTTCTCGATTTTCTAGCACTAGCGCCGCAACCCTCTTCTCGGTATTTTTCCAAAGTCGCGGCTCTTCTCTCCAGAAAATCCTATCTCCCAAATTCCCTTCTCCGAATCTTGTTGTTCTATTCCCTATGGATGATAAGAACAATTTTCATCCTGCCCTCACAGTTTCTAATATCAAGAGTGTAATCCCTATCGTTCTTGACCTAGAAAACGTTCAATATGGGACATGAGTAGAATTATTTAAGATTCATGCTTTGTCATATAAAGTCCTCCACCACATCATTCCTCCAACTCATCCAAATGAGGGTGATATGGCGTCTACTTCTACGACCGTTGTGTCCATTAAAGCGAGATCCGCAATTACGGGTCATGCCGACACGAGTTCTTCAGTGGATTTATGCCACTATCTCCTTGGATCTTTTACAGACGATTATGGAACCCAACTCCACAACTATGACGGTGTGGGATCGATTGCGAGACATATTCCAAGATAACAGTCATTCTCGAATTGTTATCCTTGAGCAGGAATTCTCACAGGTGGCTATGGTGAGTTTTCAAAACGTTTCTTCTTATTGCAAACGCTTCAAGGACTTGGCAGACCAACTCAACAACGTGGGTTCTCCTGTGTCTAATAGTCGTCTAGTTCTTCAGATGGTTGCAGGCCTATCAGAGGCCTATAGCGGAATTGCTTCGGTTATTCGTCAGAGTAACCCCCTACCAGGATTTTATCAAGCCCGTTCTATGCTTACTTTGAAAGAAGTCGGATTGGCTAAGAAAGTAGCGACTGGGGCCAGTCCTGTCGTCATAATGACTGCTTCTAATTTTTCTCTTTCCAATCCAGCCAATGTGACCCAAAATCACAACAACGGGGGTGGTAAGAAGGGCCAAAATCGGAAGAATAATGGCAAGAATCGTGGTGGCAACAACGGGGGCAACTGTCAGCAGCACTTCTAGAGCCCACATGGGCCTCCTGGACAAAGGCAGTGGGTCCCAAAGACTCACGGCGCGACCAAAGATTACAAATGTCGCGGCTCACTTTACGCCGCGGTGCCTCAAGATCGGTCCAAGACACGCGCCACGACCCGGCCGAACCGTGTTAGACTCTGTGGTTGGACCAACGTATGGGCAGCAACAACAATCCATTATACTTGGGCCGCGCCCCCATCAGGCCCATCACGCAGTGGGCCCCACTCAGACCGACATTGAAGCAACGATGCACATGCTTGAATTGACTCAACCAGACCCTAATTGGTACATGGACACCGGCACCACTACCCACACGACATCCGACCAAGGTACTCTCTCGTCTTATTCCAATTTGAGCACTAATCGTGGTATAACTGTTGGTAATGACAATTCAATCCAATTAAGGGTTATGGTCATAAATATTTGTCCCCTCCTCATCTATCACTTGTCCTGAAACATACTCTTCATGCCCCAAAATTGATCAAAAAATTGGTGTCTGTTCATAAATTTATCACTGATAATTGAGTTTCTATTAATTTTGATCAATTTGGATTTTCTGTTACGGATTTTAGGACGGGGAGTCATCTCATGAGGTGTGACAGTAGGGGGGATCTTTATCCAATCACACCGAGTCTCAGCATCTCACGTCAAGCTATGTCATCCACTTTTACAGCTCTTGCTCCTTCCTTGTGGCATGCTCGTCTAGGTCATCCGGGGTCGTCTATTTTATCTTCTTTAGATAGACAAAAGTTTGTTTTTTTGTAAGGGTACGCGTAGTACTCCACTTTGTCAATCATGTGCTTTGGGAAAAAATATTAAGTTACCATTTGTAGCTTTGAATTCTAATACTTCAATGTTATTTGATATTATTCATAGTGATTTATGGACATCTCCGGTTCTCAGTTCTATATGTCATCGTTATTATGTTTTATATTTAGATGACTATTCTAAATATTTCTGGACATTTCTAATTGCGAAAAAATTTCAAGTTTTTTCCATTTTTATAAAATTTAGAGCTTTCATAAGAACGCAATTCGAACGGAAAATAAAAAACATTCAATGTGATAATGTCAAAGAGTATGACAATGAAGAATTTAGAGAGTTTTGTGCTCAAAATTGGATAAATATTCATTTTTCGTGTCATCGTGCGTCTACACAAAATGGGAAAGCTGAGCGAAAAAATCATACCATTAATAATATTGTCGGCACTTTATTGGTTCATTCTCCCGTTCCTCCATTATTTTGGCATCATGCACTATAAATGACTACCGATCTACTAAATATTCTTCCCTCTAAAGGTTTGACATATTTATCTCCTCTCAAAGTGTTATACAATAAGACTCCGTCATATTCTCATCTTAGGGTCTTCGGATGCTTATGTTATCCACTGTTTCCATCCACTACAATCAACAAACTTCAGACACGTTATACTCCTTGTGTGTTTTTGGGTTTTCCGGTAAATCACTGTGGTTATAAATGCTTTGATTTGTCCTCTAAACGAATCATCATTAGTCGTCATGTTATCTTTGATGAATCCCAATTTTCCTTTTCTAAAGTAGAAAAACCCGTGCCTAGTTCTTATGATTTTTTGGATGAGGATGTCTCCCCCTTTGTTCTCCGTCATTTTTCAGATTCTTTAGAAAATATGACGTCAGCGCCGCGACCCTTAGGGGAGGCACCGCGACGCCTGTCAGCCAGTGGCCAAACTGTTTCAATCCCGTCATTAGCATCGCGGTCCTCTGGGGAAGCGCCGCGACACCAAACCTTCAGAGAGCTCTGCAGTTCTTCTAGCGCTGCGACCCCTGCCCCCAGCGTCGCGACCCCTGACCCCAGCACCGCGGCTCTTCCGATGGTAATTTCCCACACTTCAGAAAATCCCAAAATTCCCCCAATCCAGCCCAAAGTCGAGGTCCAATCACTCGCAGTCAACGGGGTATTTTTAAACCAAAGAGACATTTTTATTTGAATTCTAATGTTCTTAAATCCCCTTACCCCGTAATCACGTGTATGCCTTAAATGACCCTAATTGGAAAGTGTCATGACCGAGGAATATAATGCTCTTATTGATAATAAGACGTGGGAGTTGGTACCCCGTCCATTTGGTGTTAATATTATTCGGTCTATGAGAATTTTTGTTAATAAGGAAAATTTTGATGGTTCATTTGCGAGACATAAGGCTAGACTTGTAGGTGATGGTAAGACTCAACAATTTGGGGTGGATTGTTGTGAGACATTTAGCGCGGTGGTCAATTCGGCTACCATTCGCACTATGCTCAGCTTGACTCTTTTAAAATCATGGACCATTCATCAGCTAGATGTGAAAAATACTTTCCTACATGGTGATCTTCAGGAGACAGTGTATATGCATCAGCCTTTGGGGTTCAGGAATACTAGATATCCTAATCATGTTTGTCTATTAAAGAAGTCCTTGTATGGGCTTAAGCAGTCTCCACGGGCTTGGTACAAGAGGTTTGCTGATTTTGTTTCGACTATGGGTTTTTCTCACATCAGGTCTGATAATTCATTATTCATATATCGTCGAGGATCTTCCATGGCTTATATACTATTATATGTTGATGATATTATCTTGACTGCCTCTTCTAATGTTTTGCGCAAGTCTATTATGGCAATGCTCAGTTATGAGTTTGCCATGAAGGACTTAGGCCCATTGAGTTACTTTTTGGGGATTGATGTCACTCGTCATGCAGGTGGATTGTTCTTGTCATAGAGAAAGTATGCAACAGAGATCACTGAGAGGGCTGAGATGTCATCCTGTAAGTCCAATTTGGTTACACCCCGTAATTTTAGGACAATAATTAGAGAAAGTAATTAAGGAAATAAGATTCGAGTGTTTGAAGGAAAGTATATTTACATATGCTAATACGGAATAATTTTGGACATAACATATGTGGCGATATGAATTAATACTAGTGGTGGATTTTCCCAATGAGGTTATGGTTTAGTATTGTGTTATTAAAATGTTTGACGTCAAGAGTATGTTGTCATCGAGAATTAGGACATAAATTTTCAGATTTTATATAAGATTGATTATGTGGGAGATTAATTAATTATGAGATTAATTTTAGTGGATGGAATAATAATAAGTGGACAAATTATGGGAACTTGTGCCCTCAAAAATGTGGCCAGCATGCAAAAAGATGTTCAACCCACATAAACCCATGCTCCACTCATTCTTTTGCCTTTAATTAAAACTTTCTCCTTCAATATCCCTCCTCTCTCTCCCTCCAACAGATTTTTATCTCCCTCAAATATATTTTCTACCCTTCCATAGCTAAGAGAAGACCAAAACACCTCCCTCTTCCAAGATTAACTTCTTCTCTAAGTTCCAAGCCTTGGTAAATTTCCCAAGCAGTGAGTCACGACATTGACTGGACCGAATCTGCCCCAAAAACGTTAGCCTTGAAGATGAATCATTTTGGAAGAAAACCATGTAAGTAAGATGAGTTTAACTCTTAAGGATGCATGCATGCCTTTGTAAGTTGAAGAAATGGTGCAAATTAGAGCGATGAGTACCGAAAGCGAGTAGGGACTGTTTCGGCTTAAGCAAGGTAATAATTTTTCTTCTTATAGAGTAATTGGAGTTTAAATGATGTTGTAGTTAAGATATGAACTTCTGTTAAGAGAAATTGGAAGTAAGAAAATGCATGTGATTGTATTGGTGTGAAGTTGAGCCGATTGGAATTGTTGTTTTACCGATTTTAGGGTTGTTTTGTATACATTGGGTTTGGTTTGTGTTGTTGTTATCATTGTCACTAATTTCATGTTAAAATTTGAAGGAAACCTTGATGTTTAAAGTTGTAATTGGTTATATGAAAGTGTTGAAACATGAATTGGATTCTAAGGAACTATGAGAAGAGCTATGGTATCATGTTGTTGTGGCCGAGACTTTCCCTAAAATCGTGGGTGTCGTTATGTCGAATTTAAGGACTATTTTGTTTTGTTATAAATCTGGAAATTTAGTTACAAATATGCATGTACATTGTGGTAATTGCTAATGTATGTCCTAAAGGAATAAAGATATAGAAAGGTGTAGAAAAACTTCACATTTCACCCTCGTTATTGTTGAAGTATGGACTGTTTTTAAAGTTTGTCTTAATATGGATTAAGGGGCTGGATTTACATGAGAAATAGGTGTATTAATCACCTTGGTTGCTGTTTTGGTTGTATTCCATGAATGTAAGGAGAAAAAATATATAACAATGGCGTATATAGAAGTATATGAGACTGATTTGGTTATGACCTTGAGACGTGTCTTATTATTGATGTTGTTGACCTTGTTTGTGAGTTGTGGATATGTATATAACTAGGGGAAGTGCTGCCCGAATTTATATATAAAAGAAGTTATCATTCGATATATATAACGTATGCTAGTAACCATAGAGTTGACGAACATATTACTATTGTTATAGGTTGAAGTACTAATTGAGACGAATTCTAAATATTGAGTTGGTTAGTTCGACAATAAGGTATGTGAAACTATTCCTTCTTTCTTTTGGCATGGTGTTATATAAAATGAATGTACGACGGACGTACAGTCCCAATGAATCCTAATTTCTAGTGACACTTGATATGATAGTGCCTTTGATCCTACATGTCACGACCCGACCACGGACCCGTGACTGGTGCCTTACCCCGGGCACCCTTGTGATACAACATCAGAGAAAACCAGCGGAAGATAAACTCACAACAAGAATCCATATATAAAATAAGCAGGCTAACCCAAAATGGCTACCTCTAATATAGCAAAGCTGAACAGTTACATCCTTAACAACCCAAACTATAACAGGACTACAAGCCTCTAAGAATGAGTAAACACTATGACGGGACAGGGCCCCGTCATGCCCCTGAATGTACAAATATCTACAACACCGGGGAGAACCGTACCAAAAGTCGAGCCTCCGGAGAAATGGAGCTCGACACTGAGTAAAGATCCTAAGAATGAGGATCCACCGCCGCTTCCTTACTCGCAGATGAACGCAGCCCCAGGAAGGGGTCAAGACACACATGTACCAAGTATGTAAGATCGGAAAATATCAGAAAATATCATACGTTTAAAATAAACTGGAGTCATGGAAGAGAGTCAAAAATGCAGTACACTGTGCCTTACTAATAATGAGAGTAACAAGTATAAACTTTACTGCATGAAAATAGGAGGCTCATGATCAAAACAGGGTCTCCCGCCCGTAGTATCATTAAGCAATCCTACTCCTGGGACTATTTCACCCGCATGGGTCCTGTGGACCCGCATAAGGTCATCACCTCGCATGGGACTATTTCACCCGCATGAGACTATTTCACCCGCATGAGGTCATCCGCCTCGCATGAGACTATTTCACCCGCATGGGACTATTTCACCCGCATGGACCCTGTGGGCCCGCATGAGTACAAGCGCCGCACTCGCATCATGGGTAGCAAATCCATGGCATAAATAGTAATAATAATAATACATAAATCAAAGACAACCGCCATTATCATACATAACATAAGCGCTACCGGCTTATCATAACGTAAGCAAGTTAAGAATATCTCCTAACTTCTCAATAACATTTCTAGTACATCCTCTCATTTTAGCTACTTAAGGCACTACATGTCGTTTTAAAAGAAAATCCGAGAATTTAACCCAAGTACCACGTTCCTTAAACCTTTTTAGAAAATGACTCCTTTTTATGTAAAACTCCCAAGTTACCAATAACCGTAGTATCAAGTCATGAAAACTTTTCAAAATAAGTCACGTTTACCTTTAAAAATACAATAGGCTTTTAAAATCAAGTGACTTCATATCTTTTAAAACCTTAGGCAATTAATGCCTTAAAAACAATTTGCCTTCCACAAATCCAAATCCTTTATCCGTACTTATTTTACTTGGAGTAAACCTTTCCTTATTAACCTTTCATAAAGCCAATACAACCAACTTTCCATAAAGTTGTTATATTACCATTATACACTAGTCAAACACATCTCCCTATATCCAAGAGACTTATACCTTAAAACGAAACAAGTATCATATACTTAAAACAAGTGAAAAATGTCAAATCTTGTACGTCTACCGTACTACATAGGTACAACTACTCATGCTCAAGAGATAAGAAAGCTCCACATACCTCTTCGGTCAATCCACTTGCTAAGCCCAAAATACCGCACGTAATATGTCAACCTATAATGACCATAATACGTTTATTAACCTCTAATTTCAATGTAGAATATTCCAAGTTCAAAGTTACTAATTCCTATGGAAAATCAAGCATTTCCTTTGTTTCTACATACTTGTCACCTTTTTCAAGGCCGAATTCAACATCCAAACGCCACATTTAAGGCCCAACAATCCAAACGTTTCAAAGGGGATTACACAACTAAACTTGGGTGTGTAAAATTCTTCCCCATAAGGTACAACAATTAACTTAACAAGTTTAAGGTAGTTCTTTTGGCTACAACATGCTCACATAACCTTTTTAACCAATCCTTTCATATCCAAACCATATTTCTTACATGCAATGAATCTAAGAGCATTATTTACTACTACAAGTTCCTTCTTCTTCACATGCAACATCAATAACTAGCTACAAGAGAAGAATTGTTACCTTAGAGCTTTAGCCAAAATTATTCCAACAATTTTGCTAGCCTCTTTTCCAAGAACACCACCACAATAACTCCTACAAGCTAGCCACAAGCTTCCTCCTTGTCCTAACTTTTTAGATTTTCCTTAAGCTTTGAATTCCTCTTGGAATTCTAGAGAGAAGTGAGAGCTTTAGCTTAGAGAGAGAGAAGGATTTGAAAGATGACCAAGTCTTCAAGACTTGGTCAATATATAAGACATGCAAAAATCAGATGGGGGGGACACTTGTCACCCACCCATGACCTCTTTTAAAACAAAACAGTGCAGAATTTTCCACTACCATGAAACCGCCTCGTCGCCGCTGGCGCATGGCTTGAACCTTCTGCCGACTCCCAGAACATTCCAGCGCCGCGACCCTGCTTCCCTGCGCCGCGGCGCTGCAACTTCAGCGAGCCCTCAGATCTTTCCGCGCCAAGCGCAATGCCGCTGCCCGTGGCTCTCGCTCAAAACACCTTTCTCGTCCGTCACAAGACCGAACTTGTAACTCCCATAACTTCCTACTCCGGTGTCCTATCGACGAACGGTTGGTTGCGTTGGAAACTAGACTCAACGAAATACGCACTAGGACTTTGAAACACCTAGGAACTCTCAATATACCAGGTCATAACCCGCCCCAAAGTTGACTAAAACCCATCCGAAACAATCCGTCAACTTATCTTTCGAAAATTTTAAGTCTTACTCCTTTCGTACGCTCTCATACGCATGGCCAGAACTACGGGGTATAACATTCTCCCCCCCTTAGAAACATTCGTCCCGAATGTTCCTTCTAGGCTTACTCAAACCACAATCCCAACATAGACCCTCTTAACTATTCTTTTTGCAATTAAAGACGCTCCACAAACCACAACAATACTCAAGCAAAATTGCCAAATTAAAACTAACAAGCAAGAAAGTGGGTTACCTGGAGGTATAGGAAATAAGTGAGGATACTTCTTCATCATGTCATTCTCTGATTCCCACGTCATCTCCTCCCTGTTCTCGTTCCGCCATAAGACTTTGACGGAAGCCACATCTTTCGTCCGAAGTCGCCTAACTTGACGATCGAGTATCGCTATGGGACTCTCCTCATACGATAACCCCTCTGTCACCTGGACATCATGAATCGGGTGCACTCTAGATGGATCTCCAATACATTTCCGCAACATAGACACATGGAAGACTGGATGTACCGCCTCCAAATCGGACGGTAGATCTAACTCATAGGCAACCTTGCCTACCCTACGGACAATCTGATAAGGCCCAATGTACTGGTGAGTTTCCTCTTCCCAAATCTCATCACGCCGCTTCATGGGTGACACTTTCAGAAGACCCAATCATCTACCTCAAACCAAGTGTCGACGCCGATGATCCGTGATACGACTTCGCCGACTGAGCCGACAATAACCGCTCCCGATAAGCTTTACCTTATCCATCGCTCACGAACCAAGTCTGGCCCGACTAACTGAACTTCTCCCACTTCAAACCAGCCTATCGGTGACATACACTTCCTCCCATATAAGGCCTCATAAGGTGCCATCTGAATACTAGAATGGTAGCTGTTGTTATATGCAAACTCCACCAGAGGTAAATGATCCTCCCAGCTACCCCTGAAATCAATAACACAAGCCCGCAAAGATATCCTCGTTGTCCGATAGTGCGCCGGCCGTCCGTCGGTCGAGGATGAAACGCCGCATCGAGACTCACTGTGTCCCTAATCCTTCCGGAAGGACCTCGTAAGTTAGCCGCGAACCGGGCCCTCTGCGAAATAATCGATATAGGAACTCCGCAATCTCACAATCTCCCGATATCTGATCGGCATAATCCTCGTAGAAAAAGTCGCCCCGATCGAAGAAAATGGGCTGATTTCGTCAGCCTGTCGACAATCACCCAAATGGAATCATGCTTCCTCTGAGTGGTAGGTAACCCTGTAATAAAGTCCATGTTGATCACCTCCCACTTCCACATCGGAATATCAATAGCCTGTAATAGCCCACCGGGCTTCTGGTGCTCAACCTTAACTCGCGACAATTAGACATCATGCAACAAAACCGGCCACGTCCCTCTTCAGGCCATCCCACCAATACATACACCTGAGGTCATGGTACATCTTAGTTGACCGCGGGTGAATAGAATAACCTGCACTGTGTGCCTCCCTGAATCTGGCCGACGAAGTCTCGCTACATCGGAACACACAACCGCCTCGAATCTTAGCACCCCATCGTGCTACTCAAATAGAATCTTCTCCTCACGGAGAGCTGCGTCTCGATACCGTACCATAATCGGATCCTCATCGTCGCCTCTTCACTCCTCGATGATGGAAGACTCGCAACCTCTCGAACCCGAACTCCATCACTATCGAATCAACCAAACGAACCCCAAGGCTCGCAATGATGTAACTCTCGACCATATCCCTTTCTCTGTCAGACATCGCACGGACTACCCATCGATCTGCGACTAAGCGGCATCCGCAACTACATCGCCTTCCCGGGTGGTATAGAATATCAACATCGTAATCCTTAGCCTCCAACCACCGTCTCGCCGTAATTTCACTCCTCCGTGAAGATATACCGAGACTCTTGTGGTCCGTGTAAATATCCACATGAACTCCATACAAATAATGTCTCCGCATCTTCAAGGCATGAATCATCGCCGCCAACTCCAAGTCATGTGGGATAGTTCTTCTCATGCTTCCTAAGCCGCCGAGACGCGTAGTTATAACTCGCTGTCGCATCAAGACGCACTCCAAGCCCGACACCAAACATCACAATAAACCACATATCCATCTAAACCTGCGGAAGAGTAAGAACTGGGCGGTCGCCAACTTCTCCTTTAGCAATCGAAACTTCCTCACAAGCATCCGCCCACCGAACATACCGCTACGAGTCGACTTAGTCAAAGGTCTTTGAAATGGAAGCAAACTTCTCCACAAACCTCCGATAATAACTCGCAAGTGCCCAAAGTGCGCACTCCGTTGGTGTAGTGGTGCGCCAAGTCTGATCGCCTCATCTTCGCCAGATCAACTCAATACCATCGGCCCCGATAACATGCCCTAAGAAAGCCACTGAAGCCAACCAAAACTCGCATTTCGAGAACTTGGCATACAACTGCCGGTCCCGGAGGACTTCCAATACCGTCCTCAAATGATTTGTATGCTCCTGCTCTGTGCGCGAATAAACCAAGATATCATCAATGAAAACTATCACGAACATATCCAAGAATGGCTTGAACACCCGGTTCATCAAATCCATGAATACCGCCGGGGGGTTGGGCAAACCGAAAGACATCACCCTGAACTCACCTGAATGCAGTCTTCGGGATATCTGCATCTCTAACTCGCACCTGATGATAACCAGATCGCAGGTCTATCTTGGAAAAACACCTTGCACCCTGCAACTGGTCAAACAAATCATCAATCCCGGGGAGGGGATATCTGTTCTTGATAGTTACCTTATTCAGCTGCCTGTAATCAACACACATACGCATCGTCCCATCATTCTTCTTTACAAATAACACTGGCGCTCCCCAGGGAGAAACACTTGGCCTGATAAAGCCTTTCTCCAGCAAGTCCTTCAGCTGGTCCTTCAATTCATTCAACTCGGCAGGTGCCATCCTGTATGGCGGAATGGATATCGGTCGAGTGTCTGGTGCCAAATCAATACAAAACTCAATTTCCCTCTCAGGAGGGATGCCCGGAAGCTCATCTGGGAACACGTCTGGAAACTCTCTAACGACCGAATCGATCAAGGTCCAGATCTCAGCCTCAATATCGAATACTCGAACCATATGGTAGATATACCCCTTCCGCACCATATTCCTAGCCTTGAGGTAAGAAATAAACCTACCCCTCGGCGATGCAGTATTCCCCTTCCACTCGATAACCGACTCACCAGGAAACTGGAACCGAACTAATCTCTCTCTACAGTCCACATTGGCATAGAAAGACGCTAGCCAATCCATACCCATAATTACATCAAAGTCCGTCATATCCAACTCTATCAAGTCGGTTAGAGTCTGACGACTGTCTATAGTCACTGGGCAAGCCTTATATACCCGCTCAGCTACCACCGAATCACCTACTGGCGTAGCCACCTCAAAAGGTCTTATGGTCTCGGGCTCTATCCCTATTCTACCAGCAATATGAGGAGATATATCGGACAAGGTAGAACCTGGATCTATCAAATCATATACATCACAACATGCAATCAATAATGTACCTGTGACGACATCTGGTGACGCCCCGGTCTCGACGGCCGACATAGCATAGATGCGGTTACGAGGACCGAATCTGGGACTCCTACCACGACTTCGCCGCGCTGCGGCCCGCGTGAACACCGCCCCGGGCGACGCCATCGAAGACGAAGATCCAGCCATCGACCGCTGGCCGAGCCATAACATTCCCGCCGCCTCTGGACGGACAATCTCTCCTCAAATGGCCCTGCTGGCCACAAGAATAACAAGCTCCTGGAGTAGCACAACACCCTCCATAATGGCAATCACCGCATCGACCACACCGAGGTATAGGTGGCCTCATTCGACCGGAACTCGGTCCTGCGGGAACCCGAATCCCTAGAACCCCGCCCCGCTCTCAATGCCTCAGACGTCCGGAAGATGGTGGAGGAGCGCTCTGAACCGGCTGAGGTGCAAATCCGGTCTGCTACTGAGGTTGTCTACCTCGAAAACTACCGAAGACCTCTTGCCCCGACTTCGCTACAACCCAACCTCGCGATCGTACCTACCAGGTACCTGTCGGTATATGTCGAGAATAGCAATGAACATACATAACACATAACTTATAAAAGGGTAACTATCATCGCCACCGATAAGGTCGCTTTCCATAAAACATACATAAACAAAGTATAGTAGTACAACCGGTTCTTATAGCCCAAAACATATATGTGACCACGCACTTAAAGATAACAACTATGGCGGACAGGCCCCACCATGCCTGAATGTACAAAATACCTATAACATCGAGAATATCCGTACTAACAAAACAAGCTTCCGAGGAATGAGCTTCGACACTGAGTAAAAGATCCTAGGAATGAGGATTCGCCACCGCTTCTTACCGCAGATTTAACGCGGCCCGAAGGGGTCGCGACACAACGTACCAAGTATGTAAAACTGGAAAATACTGTAGTAATATCATAAGTCAAAATAAGCTGGAGTCATAGATAAAATCAATTTCTCAGACCGTGCCTTACTAACAATGAGAGTAACAAGTATAAATCTTATAGCATAAAAATAGGAGGCTCACGATCAAAACAGGGTACCTCGCCCGTAGTATCATTAAGCAATCCTACTCCTAGGACTATTTCATCCGCATGGGTCATGTGGACCCGCATGAGGTCATCCGCCTCGTCATGGGACTATTTCACCCGCATGAGACTATTTCACCCGCATGGATCCATTGGACCCGCATGAGTACCATCGCCGTACTCGCATGGGACTATTTCACCCGCATGGATCCTGTGGTCCGGATCCGCATGAGTGCAAGCGCCGCACTCGCATCATGGGTAGCAAATCCATGGCATAGATAATAACCCGGGGTTTACCCCGTAATAATACAAATATATAACATAGCTCATCCGGCTATCATACATAACATAAGCACTACCGACCTATCATATCATACATAAGCACTACCGGCCTATCATATCACAACATAAGCACTACCGGCCTATCATATCATACATAAGCACTACCGGCTTATCATAACATAAGCAAGTTAAGAAATCCCCTAACTTCTTATTAACGTTACTAATATATCCGCTCATTTTAGTATCCTAAGGCACTAACATGTCTTTTAATAGAACACCCGGGAATTCAACCCAAGCACCATGTACTTCTAATTTTAAAAAAAACTCTTTTTATACAAAGATTCCAAGATACTAATCACCATAGTATCAAGTTACAATTTCTTTTCAAAACAAGTCACATTTCCTTTTAGAAATATAATAGGCTTCTAAATCAAGTGACTTCCTTTCCTTTAAAACCTTAGGCAACCAATGCCTAAAAATCAATCCACCTTCCGTAGTTTCAAATCCTTTACCCGTACTTGTTTTAATTAGAGTAAACCATTCTTTGTGAACCTTTCAAAAACTAATATAACCAACTTCCCATAAAGTCATTATATTAGCGTTATTCCTTTGTCAAATACATTTTCCCTAAATCCAAGGGACTTATACTTTTGAAATGAAACAAGTATCATATACTTTAAAACAAGTGTAGATTATCAAATCTTGTACGTATACCGTACTACATAGATACAACTATTCATGCTCAAGAGATAGGAAAGCTCTACATACCTCTTTGGTCAATCCACTTGCTAAGTCCAACTACCGCAAGTAATATGTCAACCTATAATAACCATAGTGCGTTGATTAACCTCTAATTTCAATGTAGAAATTCCAAATTCAAGTTACCAATTCCTAAGGAAAATTGGGCAGCATTTCCTTTGTTTCTACTCACTTTGCCACCTTTTTCAAAGGCCGATTTTCAACACTCAAACGCCTCATTAAGGCCCAACATCCAAACCAACACAAAGGGGATTACACACCTAATCTTGGGTGTGTAAAATTCTGCCCCATAAGTTATAATATTACACTTAACAATTCTAAAGTAGTTTGTAGGCTACAACATGCTCATAATATCTCTTTAGCCAAAACCTTAATACCTAACCCACATTTCTTTGCAATGACTCTAATAGCATTATATACTACCACAAGTACTTTCTTCTTAACATGCAACACTAAAAACTAATAATAGAGGAAGAATCATTACCTTAGAGCTTTAGCCAAATTTATCCAACAATTTGCTAGCTTCTATTCCAAGAACACCACCACAACAACCTTCACAAGCTAGCCACAAGCTTCCTTCTTGCCTTTTACTTTTTCAGATTTTTCCTAAGGCTAGAATACCTCTTGGAGTTTTAGAGAGAAGAAGGAGCTTGAAATAATTTAAGAGAGAAAGAGGAGCTTTTCTAAGAGAGAGATGAAAGATGACCAAGTCTTGAAGACTTGGTCAATATAATGCATGCAGAATCGGGATGAGGGGACACTTGTCACCCACCCATGCCCTTTAAAAGAAAA
The DNA here is from genome assembly GCA_029844215.1 of Przewalskia tangutica. Lineage (NCBI taxonomy): Eukaryota > Viridiplantae > Streptophyta > Magnoliopsida > Solanales > Solanaceae > Przewalskia > Przewalskia tangutica. Next base: position 6,649,088 of record CM056718.1, on the reverse strand, counting down.
GATCGATTTTCCTAAGTTTTTCCGCGATTTCCGCGCCATGTTCGTTTCCGGCCAGCGCAACTCTCGCGACCTGGATCTTCCGGCCATGGCTCGATTCCTGGCGCTACTGAAACTTCAGCGACTTCGGGCCGCCACCATTGATCTTACGCGCCCTCTGCTTGGCGCCGCGCCGCTTTGCTCGCAGCGCGCGGCGAAACCCTCGACGCGGTCGGACCGAACCACGGGGTATAACATTCTCCCCCCTTAGAAACATTCGTCCTGAATGTTCCTTCTAGTCTTACTTGAATCACCAATTGGCGTAGACGCTCTTAACTACTCTTTTACAAATAAAGACGCTCCCCACGGCCACAACAATACTTAAGCACAATTGCTAAATCGAAACTAACAAGCAGGAGAGTGGGTTACCTGGAGGTGTAGGGAATAAGTGAGGATACTTCTTCATCATGTCATCCTCTTTTTCCCACGTCATTTCCTCCCTGTTCTCGTTCCGCCATAAGACCTTGACGGAAGCCACATCCTTCGTCCGAAGTCGCCTAACCTGTCGATCGAGTATCGCTATGGGACTCTCCTCATACGATAACTCCTCAGTCACTTGGACATCATGAACCGGGTGCACTCTAGATGGATCTCCAATACATTTCCGCAACATGGACACATGGAAAACTGGATGTACCGCCTCCAAATCGGACGGCAGATCTAACTCATAGGCAACCCTGCCTACCCTACGGATAACTGACACGCCCAATGTACTGGGCTAAGCTTCCTTCTTTCCAAATCTCATCACGCCGCTTCATGGGCGATACCTTTAGAAAACCCAATCATCTATCTCAAATTCCAAGTGTCGACGCCGATGATCCGCATACGACTTCGCCGACTCGAGCCGCTAACAACCGCTTCCCGGATAAGCTTCACCTTATCCATCGTCACTGAACTAAGTCTGCCCGACTAATCGAACTTCTCCCACCTCAAACCAGCCTATCGGTGACTGCACTTCCTCCCGTATAAGGCCTCATGCGCGCCATCTCGAATCGGAATGGTAGCCGTTGTTGTAAGCAAACTCTACAAGAGGAAAATGATCCTCCCACTACCCTCGAAATCAATAACACAATCCCGCAAAGATATCCTCGTTGTCCGGATAGTGCACTCGCCCGTCCGTCGGCCCGAGGGTGAAATGCGATCGAGACTCACTGTGTCCCTAATCCCTTCGAAAATACCTCCGTAAGTTAACCGAGAACCGCTCTCTATTCGATATAATCGACACCTGGGACTCCGCAGCCTCACAATCTCTCTAATATATAATCCGCATAGTCCTCACCGAGAACGCTGCTCGATCGGAAGAAAATGGGCCGATTTCACCGTCGACAATCACCCAAATGGAATCATGCTTCTCCGAGTGGTAGGTAGCCCCGTAATAAAATCCATATTTATCACCTCCCACTTCCAAGTCGGAATATCAATAGCTCGCAATGCCCACCAAGCTTCGTGCTCAATCCTAACTCGCGACAATTCGCACCGCGCTACGAACTCCGCAACGCCCTCTTTAGGCCATCCCACCAATACACGATTCGAGGTCATGATACATCTTAGTCGACCGTATGAATAGAATAACGAGCACCGTGCCTCCCCTGCAATCCGACGGTCTTGTCACATCGGGAACACACAACCGCCCTCGAATCTTAGCACCCCATCAGCGCTACTCAAATAGACTCTTCTCCTTCGAGAGTCGCGATCTCTGCATCGTACCAAAATCGGATCCTCATATTGTCGCCTTCACCTCCTCGACGATGGAAGACTCGCAACCTCTCGAACCCGAATTCGTCACTAACTAATCAACCAAACGAACCCCAAGGCTCGCGAATGATGTAACTCTCGGACCATATCCCTTTCTCCGTGAACAATGCATGCACTACCCATCGATCTACGACTCGGCATCCGCAACTACATCGCCTTCCCGGGTGGTACGTAATATCAACATCGTAATCCTTAAGTAGCTCCAACCACCGCTCGCCGCAAGTTCGGCTCCTCCGTCAAGATGTACCGAGACTCTTGTGGTGCGTAAACGCCCACATGAACCCCATATAAATAATGTCTCCGCATCTTCAAGGCATGAATCATCGCGCCAACTCCAAGTCATGTGGGATGCTTCTTCTCATGCTTCCTAAGCCGCCGAGATGCATAAGCTATAACCTTGTCGTCCGCATCAAGACGCACTCCAAGCCCGACACCGACGGCCACAATAAACCACATATCCATCTAAGCCCTCGGAAGAGTAAGAATCGCGGCTGCCAACTTCTCCTTTAGAAACCGGAAACTTTCTCACAAGTATCCGTCATCGAACATACCGCTTTCCGAGTCACTTTAGTCAAAGTCTTTGAAATAGAAGCAAACTTTTCTACAAACCTCCGATAATAGCCGCAAGGCCCAAAGCCGCGCACTCCGCTCGGTGTAGCTGGTCCGCCAAGTTCGATCGCTTCAATCTTCGATGTATCAACCCGAATACCATCGCCCATAACATGTCCTAAGAAAGCCATCGACGCCAACCGTAACTCGTGACTTCGAGAACTTGGCATACAATCGCGGTCTCGAGGACTCCCAATACCGCCCTCAAATGACCAGATGCTCTCGCTCGCGCGAATACACCAAGATATCATCAATAAACACTATAACGAACATATCCAAGAATGGCACGAACACCCTATTCATCAAATCCATGAATCCGCGGGCGTTGTCAACCCGAAAGACATCACTGAACTCATAGTGCCCATACCGGCCCCGAATGCGATCTTTGGGATATCTATCTCTCTAACTCGCACTGATGATAACTGCATCGCAGTCTATCTTGGAAAAACACTTTGCACCCGCAATCGGTCAAACAAATCGTCAATCCCGGGAGGGATACTTCTTGATAGTTACCTTGTTCACCGCTGTAATCAATACACATACGCAGGCCCCATCCTTCTTCATTACAAATAACACTGGCGCCCCCCAAGGAGAAACACTTGGCCTAACAAAGCCTTTCTCCAGCAAATCTTTCAGCTGGTCCTTCAATTCCTTCAACTAGGCAGGTGCCATCCTGTATGGCGTAATAGATATCGGCCGAAAGTGTCCGCGCCAAATCGATGCAAACTCAATCTCCTCTCGGGAGGATACCCAAGCTCGTCTGGGAATACGTCCGAAACTCTCTAACAACCGGAATCGATCAAGGTCCTAGATCTCACCTCGTGATTTAATACCCGAACCAAATGGTAAATATACCCTTCCGTACCATCTTCCTAGCCTTGAGGTAAGAAATAAACCTACCCCCGGCGATGCAAGATTCCCTTCCACTGATAACCGGCTCACCAGAAACCGAACCGAACTAACCTCTCTCGGTCCACATTGGCATAGCAAGACGCTAGCCAATCCATACCCATAATCACATCGAAGTCTGTCATATCCAACTCTATCAAGTCAGCTAGAGTCTGACGACCATCTATAGTCACTGGGCAAGCCTTATATACCCGCTCAGCTACCACTGAAGCACCTACCGGCGTAGCCACCTCAAAAGATTCTATGGACTCGGGCTCTATCCCTATTCTACCAGCAATATGAGGAGATATATAGGATAAGGTAGAACCTGGATCTATCAAAGCATATACATCACAGCAAGAAACCAATAATGTACCTGTGACGACATCGGGTGACGCCTCCTGGTCCTGACGACTGGACATAGCATAGATGCGGTTCTGAGGACCGCTGGAACTAGAACCCCTGCCACGACCCCTGCCGCGGCCTGCTGGCCCGTGAACACCCTGCCCTCCGGGGCGCACAATCAAGATGAAGACCCGGCCCGAATCAATCGGCTCGGCCATAGCATTTCCGCCTGCGGTCGGACAATCTCTCTTCAAATGGCTCACGGCCACAAGAGTAACAAGCTCCCGGAGGAACACGACACCCATAATGGCAATCACCACATCGACCACCGAGGCATAGGTGGCCTCATTCGACCGGAACTCGTCCTCCGAAACCCAAGCCTCGGAACCTGTCTTGCTCCTGAATACTCAGACGCCCGAAGATGGTGGAGAGCGCTCGGGCCATTGTGGTGCAAATCTGGTTCTTCGGGGTTGTCTACCCTAAAACTACCAGAGGACCTGCTGTCCCGCCTCTCTTCTGGCGATACTGCCGATCCGTCGGCCCTTGCGTTCTCACACCAGTGCATATGCTCGCATGCGGGCAATGTCCATGCCGGTGAAGAGCCACTCGTGCAACTCTCGGCCAAGTGATCATCGAGTCTGTGACATACCGGTGCACTCGCCCTCCATGCGCTACCAAGCGGGCACATACCGAGCCAATGAGTCAAACTCCACATTGTAGTCCCGAACCGCCCGCTCTGTCTCGGTGTCAAAAATCTATCGGCGAGCCCTCTCATCTGCGGAGGCAAGAAATGGCCAAATCGCCTCGAGAACTTCGTCCCAAAGCGGTGAGCGCATGCTCCCCGGGGCGGTTCCATGAATCATACTGATCAAGCTGCGGTGTCCGCGGCCGATCACGAACCTAGTACCACCGACTCGGTCTCGAAGCCCGATCACCTCATGATCCGTTGTAACTATCGGATAAACTCCGAGGATCATCCTCGTGCCTCGACCATAAAACTCCGGTGGCCGACTCAAAAGTCCCTCGATCTCAAGCTAGCGGCTACGTCTTTGAACTACGAATCTGGAGCTGCATCTCGGCCTATCTCGTATGCGCCCACGATCTCGGCTAATCGCCATCTCTTGTAGCCCATATCCTCGCCTCGCCGCTGGATCGAGGCTCAGTACCGCGGTCTCGATGGCAGCTGCTGCCTCGGACTCTCTTTGGGGTTGGCGGCGTTGTAGAACTCGCCGTCAAACACCTCATCCGGTAGGGTGGGCTCGTGCCTCGGTAACCTCGGTGCCCTACTAGTAGTTCCCTCTACTGCCTTGCCGTTCTGGGCCGCGGTTGCCTTGCGTTGAGGCATAACTGATACATAAAGGAAAACATCAGAGGAGGTTCAACCTATAACTCAGCTCTATTCCACGATCTTAGAGTGAAAGAATGGAAACCAATCCTAAATATCCTGCAGCCTCTTGATTATAGATGTGGTGCACGACACACCGATAATCAAGACTACTACTGAACACGATCTGTGGACACTTTCCGAGGACTAATCGATTCGATACCACTTTTGTCACGACCCAACCCCGCGCTGTTACCTACCGGGTACCGCCGGTATATGTCAGAGAATAGCAGCGGAACATACATAACACATAACTTATAAAAAGGGTAACCATCACTGGCCAGCCGATAAGGCTTCTTTCCATAAAACATACATAAACAAAGTATAGTAGTACAACTGGTTCTTATAGCCCAAAACATATATGTGACCACTGCACTTAAAGATAACAACTATGGCGGGACGGGGCCGCCATGCCCTGAATGTACAAAATACCTATAGCATCGGGAATATCCGTACTAACAAAACAAGCTTAGGAGAATGGAGCTTCTGACACCTGAGTAAAAGATCCTAGGAATGAGGATCTGCCACCTGCTTTCCCTTACCTGCGGCATGAACGCAACCCCCGAGGAAGGGGGTCAGTACACAACGTACCAAGTATGTAAAGCGGAAAATCGTAGTAATATCATAAGTCAAAATAAGTGAGTCATAGATAAAATCAATTTCTCAGACCGTGCCTTACTAACAATGCAGAGTAACAAGTATAAATCTTATAGCATAAAAATAGGAGGCTCACGATCAAAACAGGGTACCTCGCCCGTAGTATCATTAAGCAATCCTACTCCTGGGACTATTTCACCCGCATGGGTCCTGTGGACCCGCATGAGGTCATCCGCCTCGTCATGGGACTATTTCACCCGCATGGGACTATTTCACCCGCATGGATCCTGTGGACCCGCATGAGTACCATCGCCGTACTCGCATGAGACTATTTCACCCGCATGGATCCTATGGTGCGGATCCGCATGAGTGCAAGCGCCGCACTCGCATCATGGGTAGCAAATCCATGGTATAGATAATAACCCGGGGTTTACCCCGTAATAATACAAATATATAACATAGCTCATCCGGCTATCATACATAACATAAGCACTACCGGCCTATCATATCATACATAAGCACTACCGGCCTATCATATCACAACATAAGCACTACCGGCCTATCATATCATACATAAGCACTACCGGCTTATCATAACATAAGTAAGTTAAGAAATCCCCTAACTTCTTATTAACGTTACTAATATATCCTCTCATTTTAGTATCCTAAGGCACTAACATGTCTTTTAATAGAACACCCGGGAATTCAACCCAAGCACCATGTACTTCTAATTTTTAAAAAAACTCTTTTTATACAAAGATTCCAAGATACTAATCACCATAGTATCAAGTTACAATTTCTTTTCAAAACAAGTCACATTTCCTTTTAGAAATATAATAGGCTTCTAAATCAAGTGACTTCCTTTCCTTTAAAACCTTAGGCAACCAATGCCTAAAAATCAATCCACCTTCCGTAGTTTTAAATCCTTTACCCGTACTTGTTTTAATTAGAGTAAACCATTCTTTGTGAACCTTTCAAAAACTAATATAACCAACTTCCCATAAAGTCATTATATTAGCGTTATTCCTTCGTCAAATACATTTTCCCTAAATCCAAGGGACTTATACTTTTGAAATGAAACAAGTATCATATACTTTAAAACAAGTGTAGATTATCAAATCTTGTACGTATACCGTACTACATAGATACAACTATTCATGCTCAAGAGATAGGAAAACTCTACATACCTCTTTGGTCAATCCACTTGCTAAGTCCAACTACCGCAAGTAATATGTCAACCTATAATAACCATAGTGCGTTGATTAACCTCTAATTTCAATGTAGAAATTCCAAATTCAAGTTACCAATTCCTAAGGAAAATTGGGCAGCATTTCCTTTGTTTCTACTCACTTTGCCACCTTTTCAAAGGCCTATTTTCAACACTCAAACGACTTATTAAGGCCCAACATCCAAACCAACACAAAGGGGATTACACACCTAATCTTGGGTGTGTAAAATTCTGCCCCATAAGTTATAATATTACACTTAACAATTCTAAAGTAGTTTGTAGGCTACAACATGCTCATAATATCTCTTTAGCCAAAACCTTCATACCCAACCCACATTTCTTGCATGCAATGACTCTAATAGCATTATTTACTACCACAAGTACTTTCTTCTTAACATGCAACACTAAAAACTAATAATAGAGGAAGAATCATTACCTTAGAGCTTTAGCCAAATTTATCCAACAATTTGCTAGCTTCTATTCCAAGAACACCACCACAACAACCTTCACAGTTAGCCACAAGCTTCCTTCGCTTTTACTTTTTGATTTTTCCTAAGGCTAGAATACCTCTTGGAGTTTTAGAGAGAAGGAGCTTGAAATAATTTAAGAGAGAAGGAGGAGCTTTTCTAAGAGAGAGATGAAAGATGACCAAGTCTTTAAGACTTGGTCAATATAACGCATGCAGAATCGATGGGGACATTTGTCACCCACCCATGCCCTTTTAAAAGAAAAGATCGATTTTCCTAGTTTTCAGTTTTTCCGCCTCGGCGCCTGCGGACCGCGATCTCGCGGACGCGGATCTTCGGCGCGATTCCGTGGCCATGCCGCGAAACTTCGACTCCGAGATCTTTCAGCGCGCTCGCTTCTCCGGCGCCCTACAATTACCCGCTTGGCGCCGCGTTCGCCTGGCGCGCCGCTGAAACCCGACGCGTCTGCACGAACCACGGTATAACAGCCCTCTTCACGATACTGCCAATCCGCTTACCGCGCTCTCACACCAAGTGCATATGCTGCGACGCGGCAATATCCATGCCCGGCCAAGAGCTACTCCTGCAACTCGGCCAAGTAATCATCGAGCCTCGTGACATGGCGGTGCACTCGTCCTCCATGTTCGCTACCAAAGCGGTACATACCGAGCCAACGAGTCAAACTCTACGTTGTACTTCTGACCGCCCGCCCACTCGCCTCGGTGTCAAAATCTATCGGCCGAGCCCTCTCATCCGCGGAGGCAAGAAATGGCCGCGAACGCCTCGAGAACTCGCCCCAAACACCGGAAGCGCATGCTCCCGGATAGTTCCCATGAATCATACTACCAACCGCGGTATCCGCAACCGATGGAGCCCAACAATACCGACTCGTCTCTGAAGCCCCGATCACTTACGATCCGTCAGAATCGCTTGATAAACTCACGAGGTCATCCTCGTGTCTCGACCAGAACTCGTGGATCGCAACTCAAAAGTCCCAGCCTCGCTATCGCTCGTGGGGCTACGTACAACCGACCGCCGCCTCCCGTCTATCTCTCCCGCCAGCCACGATCTCGGCTAACAATCGGGCCATCTCTCAGTAGCCCATATCCTCCGCTCCAGGCTGTGTAACTGGAGGATCATGTATCGCGGTCTCAGTAGCCGCTGCTGCCGCCCCAAACTCTGCTGGAGTTGGCGACGCCGTGGAACTCGCCGTCCGAAACATCTCTTCGTAAAGATCGGGCTCGTGCCTCGTAACCTCTGTCCTACTAGTAGTTCTCTCACGCCTTGCCCTTCTCGGGCCGCGGTTGCCTGCGTGAGGCATAAGCGATACGTAAAAATATGTCGAGGAGTTCAACCTATAACACGGCTCTATTACACGATCTTAGAGTGAAAGAATGGAAACCAATCCTAAATATCCTGACCTCACGATTATAGATGTGGTGCACAACACACCGATAATCAAGACTTACTAGATACGGCCTGTAGACCCTTTCCGAGGATTAACTGCTCTGATACCACTTTTGTCACGACCCGACCACGGACCCGTGACTGGTGCCTTACCCCGGGCACCCTTGTGATACAACATCAGAGAAAACCAGCGGAAGATAAACTCACAACAAGAACCCATATATAAAATAAGCAGGCTAACCCAAAATGGCTACCTCTAATATAGCAAAGCTGAACAGTTACATCCTTAACAACCCAAACTATAACAGGACTACAAGCCTCTAAGAATGAGTAAACACTATGACGGGACAGGGCCCCGTCATGCCCCTGAATGTACAAATATCTACAACACCGGGGAGAACCGTACCAAAAGTCGAGCCTCCGGAGAAATGGAGCTCGACACCGAGTAAAGATCCTAAGAATGAGGATCCACCACCGCTTCCCTTACTGCAGATGAACGCAGCCAGAAGCGGGTCGACACAATATGTACCAAGTATGTAAGACCGGAAAATATCAGAAAATATCATAAGTTTAAAATAAACTGAGTCATGGAAGAGAGTCAAAAATATCGCATAATCGTGGCTTTACTAACAATGAGAGTAACAAGTATAAACTTTATCGCATAAAATAGGAGGCTCATGATCAAACAGATCTCCGCCGTAGTATCATTAAGCAATCATACTCCTGGGACTATTTCACCCGAATGGGTCATGTGGACCCGAATAAGGTCATCACCTCGCATGAGACTATTTCACCCGCATGGGACTATTTCACCCGCATGAGGTCATCCGCCTCGCATGAGACTATTTCACCCGCATGAGACTATTTCACCCGCATGGACCATGTGGGCCCGCATGAGTACAAGCGTCGCACTCGCATCATGGGTAGCAAATCCATGGCATAAATAGTAATAATAATAATAATACATAAATCAAAGACAACCGCCATCATACATAACATAAGCGCTACCGGCTTATCATAACGTAAGCAAGTTAAGAATATCTCCTAACTTCTTAATAACATTTCTAGTACATCCTCTCATTTTAGCTACTTAAGGCACTACATGTCGTTTTAAAAGAAAATCCGGGAATTTAACCCAAGTACCACGTTCCTTAAACCTTTTTAGAAAATGACTCATTTTTATGTAAAAATCCCAAGTTACCAATAACCGTAGTATCAAGTCACGACAACTTTTCAAAATAAGTCACGTTTACCTTTAAAAATACAATAGGCTTCTAAAATCAAGTGACTTCATCTCTTTTAAAACCTTAGGCAATTAATGCCTTAAAAACAATTTGCCTTCCACAAATCCAAATCCTTTATCCGTACTTATTTTACTTGGAGTAAACCTTTCCTTATTAACCTTTCATAAAGCCAATACAACCAACTTTCCATAAAGTTGTTATATTACCATTATACACTAGTCAAACACATCTCCCTATATCCAAGGGACTTATACCTTAAAACGAAACAAGTATCATATACTTAAAACAAGTGAAAAATGTCAAATCTTGTACGTCTACCGTACTACATAGGTACAACTACTCATGCTCAAGAGATAAGAAAGCTCCACATACCTCTTCGGTCAATCCACTTGCTAAGCCCAAAATACCGCACGTAATATGTCAACCTATAATGACCATAATACATTTATTAACCTCTAATTTCAATGTAGAATATTCCAAGTTCAAAGTTACTAATTCCTAGGGCTGGCCAGTGGGCCGGGCCGACCCGACCCCGTCCCGACCCGACCCCGACCCCGACCCCGACACGACACCGGTATTAAAAAAACGGACCGGGGCTCGAACGGGCGGACAGGTATGGTCCCGCCAGTTCCCGACCGCAGCCCCCGATCCCGCCCCGACGCCCGACTCGCCCAAATCCCGCCCACTCGACCGCTTTGCACAAAATAGCCGTTGTCCAATGGCCATTTTACATTTTGGTCATTGACAACGGCCATTTTAGGCCTCCTCTCCCCAACCCCTACCCTTTATATTTATTTTTAACCCTATAAATACCTCATTCCTCTTCTTATTATTTTCACAAATCTTTCTACTCTCTAATCTCTCAATCAATCTCTAATTCTCTATACAACATTGTCTACATATTCAATCTATTTATTAATTTGAGAATTGGGAGTGAAGTTGGCAACTAGCTTGAGGATTATCTATCGAGCAAAGTTTCAATTTTCAACCTTCGATTACACGTCGACTCACGTCTGCTTTGGTACATTCGTTCTCTCATTAAATTATTATTTTGTCTTTATTTCATTTAGCACATTTAATTTCATTATCTTTAACTATTTATTAGCATAATTAAAATGAAAGGACTAAGAGGCATGTTGGGTAAGGGTAAGTGGTCGCTTCTTCTAGTAGGGTGGTAACAAGGGCAAGTGGTACTTCTTCTAGTATTCTGTTCGATTATTCCTAGACAAGATGATTTTATAGATCCCGAAATGTTTCTGAAATACCATATGATCTTGACACAAATGATTATCCCGAAATTGAAGAAGATTTTAATTTAGATGACACTCTAGTTGATGATACACCTATTAATGAAGATGATGATACACCCACTAGTGAAATGCCTCCTATCCCCTACTATGAGACGCAGGTCCCAGAAAACGACCATTAAAATCGGTTGTATGGAAATATTTTGACAGGGACGTAGCTAATCAAGTATTGTATGTAAAACTTGTAAAAATGTTTATTCTTTTAAAATCGACAAGGTCATGGTGGGACGGGGTTTAGGAAGACACTGTTGCAAAAACACAAAGCCTTGCATGCCCAATACATGATTGAAAAATGGTGAACAAACGTCCTCTCAATCGGGACAAGGTTCACATACTCATCGTCGGAGAAAGTGGTGGTCACATTAACCCTATGACGGGGAGTCAGAGCTAAATATGATAAACATAAAGATAGGGAAGCACTAGCAAAATTAGTTGCTGTGGAGGGTTTGCCTTTTTCATTTCCTGAATCTCCTGGTTTTATTCATTATATTAGAGATATGTATAATCCTGCTTATAAAGGTTTTCCTAGATCAATCATTAAAAGAGATGTATTTAAATTTGCACATGAATATCAACAGTATTTACGTTATGCATTATATCATTTAAATTGCAAAGTTGCTTTAACTTCTGATATAGGTCGTAGTACTAACGACCATGATTATTTAACGGTAACCTGTCATTGGATATATTATAAATGGTCTATGCAAAAACGTATTTTAGCATATAGATATATAGATAGTAGGCACACTGGTGAGTTTATTTCAGAAAATATTTATTCAGTCGCCGATTATTACGGAATAACCGATAAAGTTATGAGTATTACATTAGATAATGCATCTTCTAACAATTCTGCTATTAGTATTTTAAGAAATGTTTTAACTCCGTCTTTTCCAAAACATTTTCATATCAAATGTGCGTGCCATATTTATAACTTAGTTGTAAAGGATGGTCTTTCACTTTTTCAAGATATTCTTGAAAAAATACAATTTGCTATACACTTTATTTTTAAAAATAATAGAATTCAACAAAGAAAAGAATATAAAAAACTTGCCACGATTGTGGACTATCTTCTGAAAAATTCAGAAGAAGTACCAACTAGGTGGAATTCTTTATATGACCAACTAGTTGTTGCTTATGACTATAGAAAACCTATTACTTTATTTTTAACGCCCATAATCAAAATCCAAATGATATGATTGTGATACCGATTGGGAGAAAATTAGAGAACTTATTGTATTTTTAGAAAATTTTCAACGAGCAACAAAAGAATTTTCTACTTTATATTATCCTACTATTTCACCTATGTTGTTTTATATAGCTATAATATTTTTACTTCTTAAAGAATATATGGAAAAACCTCGCTTATCCGCATTTATTAAAAAATGTTTATGAAATTAAAAATATTTTATTCCTATTCCCTATTTATATTATTGGTCTTGTATTAAACCCGACTATTAAAGTAGAGGTTGTAAAAGTCTTATTGAAAATATATATACATGTATGGACGCACTACCACCTCCAACTCCCAAAAATTTAAATGTTGAACCACCTATTGAACTAACGCTAGAAGAAGTGTTGAATAGCGTAGAAGATGAATGCAAAAAGTATATCGACATTACCAAAGAAGAAAGTGCTAGTAACCAACCGACTTTTGTATCATCTTCTTCTTCAACACAACCTAAAAACGACAACCAGTTTACGTGGCTAGGCCTAATATTAATTCTATTGAAAGCCTCGTAAATAAAATGTGCGTGGTAGTGCTAACCAAATTAGTGAGTTCGATGTTTTGTTTTGCATGGTAATTTACCTTACCAAGCGATTATCAATGAAGGAAAGGAAGACTTGCTGAAATATTGAGCGAGAATGAGAAGACATTTCCGCACTTTCAATGATGGCGAGATATTTTGAACATTCTGCGTCATCGATCGACGAAAGCGCTTTTACGGCGTGATTTCAAATAGGAAGCACGGACACTCATTAGCGGAGAGCGGCTTGGAGATGGCGGTACTATTCGAGAGATTGGATACGAGCGGAGGCGAAGGAGGTCTGATCAACGAGATTAACGAAGAAGATGACGATAACTACAACGACATTTTATCTGAAGGCATGAGTAGCGACGTGGAACAATTTGATCAAGATATACCAATTCCAATAGAAGAACCACAAGAAATTATAAAGAAATTAGAAAAAATATTTTCAAATTGGTAATTTATTTCATTGCAATTTTTAAATTTTTCTATGTCTTTCACTCTTTTGCAATTTTTTTCAACAACAGTACACTACAATGTAATTTTGAATCTTGTATATTTGATATTTCAATGAAATTAATAATATAAAAGGCACAAAAACAGCCTTGGGATGTTTTTTTTACACTATTCTTGTCTTTGTTTAATTATTTAGTTTATAAATTATAACTTTATACTTTATACTTTATAGTTTATACTTTATAGTTTATAGTTTATACTTTATACTTTATAAATATATTATAAATTATAATACTATAAGTCTATAATATGACAAGTATATGTTATACTTAATGTTACTTTGTTAGTACTTAGTAATTTATTATTTTTAATTTAGTGAAAAAATTTTTTAAAAAAAAAAAAAAACATGCCAGTCCGTCAGGCAGGCCGTCCTGGCCAGTCCAGGCCCTACCCAACGGGACGGGGACCGGGACGGGACACGGTATGGTCCCGCCCGACCCGACCCCTCGGGCCCACTCGACCCCGCCCCTTTCTCGGCCCGGCCACCCGACCATGAGCCGATCCGGTGGGCGTCGACCATTGGCCAGCCTTATTCCTATGGAAAATTGGGCAGCATTTCCTTTGTTTCTACATACTTGTCACCTTTTTCAAGGCCGAATTCAACATCCAAACGCCACATTTAAGGCCCAACAATCCAAACGTTTCAAAGGGGATTACACAACTAAACTTGGGTGTGTAAAATTCTTCCCCATAAGGTACAACAATTAACTTAACAAGTTTAAGGTAGTTCTTTTGGCTACAACATGCTCACATAACCTTTTTAACCAATCCTTTCATATCCAAACCATATTTCTTACATACAATGAATCTAAGAGCATTATTTACTACTACAAGTTCCTTCTTCTTCACATGCAACATCAATAACTAGCTACAAGAGAAGAATTGTTACCTTAGAGCTTTAGCCAAAATTATTCCAACAATTTTGCTAGCCTCTTTTCCAAGAACACCACCACAATAACTCCTACAAGCTAGCCACAAGCTTCCTCCTTGTCCTAACTTTTCAGATTTTCCTTAAGCTTTGAATTCCTTTTGGAATTCTAGAGAGAAGTGAGAGCTTTAGCTTAGAGAGAGAGAAGGATTTGAAAGATGACCAAGTCTTGAAGACTTGGTCAATATATAAGACATGCAAAAATCAGATGGGGGGGGGGGGGGACACTTGTCACCCACCCATGACCTCTTTTAAAACAAAACAGTGCAGAATTTTCCACTCAGCTTCGCAAAACCCGCCTCGGCGTCGCGGCCCTGCAGCCGGCGCCGCGGCGCTGAAACTTCTGCCGACTCCCAGAACATTCCGGCGCCGCGGCCCTGCTTCCCGGCGCCGCGGCGCTGCAACTTCAGCGAGCCCTCAGATCTTTCCGGCGCCGCGGCCCTGCGCGGCCGCGCGACCCGCTCTGCTACCGAAACACCTTTCCGTCTGCAAGACCGAACTTGTAACTCCCATAACTTCCTACTCCGGTGTCCTATCGACGAACGGTTGGTTGCGTTGGAAACTAGACTCAACGAACTACGCACTAGGCCTTTGAAACACCTAGGAACTCTCAATGTACTGGGTCATAACCCGCCCCAAAGTTGACTAAAACCCGTCCGAAACAATACGTCAACTTATCTTTCGAAAATTTTAAGTCTTACTCCTTTCGTACGCTCTCATACGCATGGCCAGAACTACGGGGTATAACACTACAGGGATAGTTCATTCTATCTATTCTATTGAGAGTCAAATGATGATTTAATTTGCATATGGTTACTCATGATATTCTATTCGTGCTTGATGTGATTATATCATTTCACCGAGTCCCTTGCTAGAAGGTCGGGTACGGTATGTATATATATATGATGATTTTTACCGAGTCCCAGAATAGGCCGGGTACGACATATGTGG
The DNA here is from genome assembly GCA_029844215.1 of Przewalskia tangutica. NCBI lineage: Eukaryota > Viridiplantae > Streptophyta > Magnoliopsida > Solanales > Solanaceae > Przewalskia > Przewalskia tangutica. The sequence goes on along the minus strand of CM056718.1, from coordinate 6,633,678 downwards.
ACAGACATCCACAGATATGATTATTCACCGAGTCCCACGATGGTCCGGGTACGGTATGTGCACAGTGGACAAGTATCCACGGATATGACTATATGTGGACATGCATCCACGAATATTACTTCATTCACCGTGTCCCAGAATGGGCCGGGTACGGTATGTATATATATATGACTTCATTCACCGAGTCTCACATTGGGCCGGGTACGGTATATTATATGGACATACATGAATCTCATTTTATAAGGTACATGTACATTGGTATACTAATTATTATACTTGTCTCATGATATCTTTTGGCCAGTTATGATCTTCTTTACAGTACCTCATGTTTTATATACTCGGTACATTTTTGTCTTGACCGCTTTCTCAGGGGATGCGTTTTATGCGCAGTCTGAGACACTCTGTTTGGTGATCCTCCAACTTAGGATTCCTGTTCAGCTATTTGGAGAGCTCCATCGTTCTGGAGCTTAGTTATTTTGGGTATAAATCCTTTTGATATAGACTTATGCATATTCAGGGGTACGACGGAGCCCTGTCTCGTCATATTTCATTATCATATTCTTAGAGGTCTGTAGACATGTGCGGTAGACACGTGTGGGTTGTGGTTCATTTTGGATATTCCCGTGTATAGTGACAGCCTTGTCAGCTTGCCTATTTTGTTATGATTGACTAGATGTGACTCCTCTGGAGAACGGTTCATTTTGATATATAACGTTATGAGTCAGCAGCTTATTATTACAGATTTCTATATTATCCTTGGTATTAGTCTGATTATATTTAACAGGTCAGTATAAGGGTATCCAAATAGGGCACCAGTCGCGGCCGTGGGGTCGGGTCGTGACAAAAGTGGTATCAAAGTAGTTCGTCATCGGAATGTCTACAGACCGTGTCTAGTAGAGTCTTGTGTATGGGTATGTTGTGCATCATACTTATACGCAGGAGGCTACTAGACATTTAGGATGTCATATTTTCTTCTTACTCTAAGATCGTGCGATAGAGCTATGTTATTAGGATAATCCATCTCTAACGAATTATTGCGTTTTGTACGCCTCGAAAAGCGGCAGGCGAGAAGGGAATATATGGACTTTCTATATAGGTTGGTAAGATTGTTGTATAGTTGGTGTGATGATGATGTGCAACTATACGAACATATTTATTAGGGCCATGTGTGTGTTGTCTGAAGTGATTATGGGTTATCATGAGTTGTTTAAGCTTTAATAATTGTTTGGAAGGTATGTAACAGTTTAATGAATCCACATGAAGGCATAACATATGTGCTAATTTAGAATATTTTATAATCTTAGAATATTAAGTAACCGTTGAGACCTTAGATATCCAAGGCCTTCTTGAATACGATATTTGACGCTTGAGCTTGGTTAAAGTATGTGGTGTATGGGGTTGTTCAAGGGTATACATGTCTAGACTTAAGTGTTGGTTTACTTGACTGAATTGTATCTATACAACTATGAGTGAAATCCTTTGATGGTTTTGCCTATGTTAAAGTGAGGAAATGAATTTGTAGATTAATGTGTTTGGTCAACACTTTATACTTATAAGGTATATTTCAGTTTGTTTAGGTCCCATTTTTTTATAACTGATAAATATTCCATGCTGATTTAGAATAATCTGTACAGTTGAAATAGAACAAAACAGGTTGATTTCAGATTTGTGTAGTCGTGTATAGGCTACTTAGTTAATTTAATACTTAATATTGCTAATTTAAAGATATTAATCATGTATGAAGTTTCTAGATTTGATTTAATGGATTGACATGTTTGATTGAAGTTGGTTTAGCATGGATGGGTTATTAATTTGATGTGATGATCAATGTACTGTTTTGGAAGCTCGTTTGACTATCTGTAAGTTGTTTAGTCATATTATCTACATAAAACAAGCGCCACTGATTAAGAACAAGATTAGTTGTCCTATTTAACAAAACTTGTCTTATATCGTCTGGTTTGATAATTTAAAACTAGAAGATAATGAGTTATGTATATTGATATGTTTGAGGTTATATGATGTTATTCATGATGAGAATTGATAAAGGATAGCCTATGTGATGATTGTGAGTTATGTATATTATCTAAATGTTTCTTGTTAAAAGTATCTTAAGCTTGCTCTGTTATTCATGAAATTTGGTACCTTTCACATAGCTATATGTTGGACTGGTCAAGAAATAATGGACTATGTATAAGGAATGGTAAGGTTATTGTACTGTTAAAGGTTATGAAGATATAAATCTATTTTTATATGACTTAAAAGTGATGTGAGGGATATTAGTTGTGACGATTTATTGGTATTTTCTCTCTTTGGTATTAAGAGTACGATATGGTAAGGGTGTTGGTTTCCAAATGTTTACTAGTTGCTTGTTGATCTTGTTATACCCCGGTATACTAGGTTGAGGTCCAGAGTTAATCTTATATAATATTATAGGATTGAATTTATTAAAAGATCAAGTGTATGTGTGAACTGAAATGGCATGCCACGTGTTTACCTTTTAATATGCCATGCTCTGCATGATCGAGTCCATAGATGAGCTTGCACAACCAGAAGTGGATAAAAGAATCTGTATTAATTGGTATGCAGACTGTTTATGCTTGAAATAATGTTAATATGATAATTTGAGAGCTTGTTTAATTAGCTAAAACTGATTTAAGTTGATATAAAATATGGTGATAATATAAACTGACATGTGTGGTGTGTTAGTTTTAGACTCGTACAACGCCAGTATCAGTTAACTTCATACTTAGATATTGTTAACTTCAGAGGGTTGCAAGCATATGTGATTGTTTGGATTGACTAAATGGTGTCTGGAATGATAAATTGAAACTTGCTTGGTTGGGTACACTGGTTTAAAATGTTAGCATGAGGAAATGTATGCATGGCATCCTTAAATCTTGTATGAATATTCCCTTGCCTATTTGGATCTGGTCCAGTCTGCATAAAAATTCATGCCATGATCTTGACCATATGATTAAGGACCATAATAGCTAACAATCCATGTATTATCCATTGTTTGTATACTTTGAATCCCATACTTAGTAAAAAAATATTATGCATTTGTGTCATGACTGTTTCATCTGATTCAAAGCCATGTTGAACTATTTGTTACCACATTAGTGTATTAAATAAGAATTGAGTCTGAATGACATAAATGTCTACTCCTGTGATAGGTTAATCCCACTTGCTATATGTATACTGTTTGATCCAAAATTGATTATCCTTGTCTACTCTTGTGTCCCAACTTGCTCACCCAGAGATTAACTAAGGCATCTGAGTGCGTAGGATGCTTAAAATGAAGTAAATCTCATACTTGTGTAATGCATTTCCATAATTTGATTTTATCTGAAAGCTTGACCTTTAGTTGGTGGCCTTGTATGAATTGGGATTTATCTACATGTCTACTTGTATCCTGGAGTGCATAAAACTAAGAATGTCTAGTGTGTATACCTATAGTGTGTCCATCCTCCTTTTTGTGAACAACTGTGCCAAAAGCATGTTAAGAACAAATTTTCAATATGCTAATGTGTCTAGTTACTATGTTCCAACTTTTCTTAAAAACTTGTTTATGTGCTGCAGAGATATGTTGTATCAGTCTTAATTATTCATAAATCCAGTAAACATCATAGGAATTTATGGGCTGTGAGGTAGCTAAATGAGCGGTTGAATCTGAATACATGAGCTAAAAGTGTTTAAAGAATCATTTAGACCTTGTTTAAGTGCATTATGATGAATATGTGCATCATTGCTGATCTAAATTGAGTTTAGTGTATGTTCCTACATTTTAGCCAATACTCAGTCTTGCCTTCCTATTATGTTGCCAATAATACCTCCCTTGAATCACATGCTATAGGTACAATAATCTGTTTTAGCTTATTTATTCATATTATCCTCTTCTTTTCTGTTATAGCTTCTGTGATCAGTCTAAGATATGTTTCTAGGCCTTAAGGCTGTTAGTTACTGCTAGATACATTCTGAAGGTATAGACTAATAGTAATGGTATTTTGAAAACATGAAAAGTAACATGTATATGTTTGACCTATACAAGTTGAGCTTGTAGTTTAAAATGCATATTTTGTGTATGTGTTAAGAATGTTTGCATGATATAGGAGAGGTGTATCCTTAGGTTGTGCTACATTTTAAGTTGAAATGAGTTACATTTTTAGACAATTTTGAGGCTTGGAGGCTGCTGTACCTTAGCCATTAACACTTCATGTAATTTAAGTCATGTATAAGGTGTCCGGGTTATGTAGAGATCTAGACAATTACTCCTATGTATGTTTCTAGTGATGTATGACTTGACTAAGTTTCAATAACTACTCAAGAGCATATGAAATGATACTTAGCCAACTGAGATGTGATCTGAATCCTTGGTTATAATGTTAACAAAGATACATGAACCTTAGACCACTTTAAGTATTTCCTTAATCATATAAGACCTATAAACTAGACTCAAGTAAGAACAGGACAGAGTAATCTATATGTTTGTGATAACATGATATTTGGTAGGTGTTTTATGGTATGTTTCTGGTAATACCTTGGTTTTAAATATCACATGTGTTCCTGAGAGGTGATCAACCTAGTTTTAATACTTGGTTTATTTATGGATGGTATGGTTCTTGCAGTTTCCTATTTAAATGTGTTACCCTAATTTAGAGATTTGAATTCTGGTATAGAGCATGTTGGTTTACTGTTTTGATTTTCCTATATGATATTTGTTTTTGTATATCTGTTGAGATTAAATGAGAGGCAGGAATTAGATATGCTATAGAAGTAACCTTAATAGGGATGTTGGAGGAACTTAGGAGTTGTATCTATCATCTTATGTACATATATTAGGCAAGTTGCCTTGTGCCATTGGTATGCTTGGTTGTTTTGGTCTAAATCCTTATATTGTCTGAACCTCATTGTTAAATGGTTCAAACACTAATTATAAGATTATGAAGTTAGAAGAAACTTGGGAACTTGATTTAAACCAGTCACAGGACAATAAAACGGTTGAAACATGATTATTTGTACTAAATTGGTTATTACTCTAATAACTACGAATGTCTATATGACTCTAAACTAGATGTCAGAACTCTTCATTTTCTTTGCCTACTCTTTGAAACTGAAGAATGTATAAGATGTACTACATACCTAGGTGTAACACCTCGCATTCCCGGATTATTGATTTGAGCATATAGACGTGGGTAAGTGAACCCGAACCCCGATTTTTTTTATATTACTTGCGTATACTAATCAGGAAATTGGTATGTAAAAAGAAATGTGATCCCGAAATAATTTTGGGATTAATCAGGGATTAATAATTATTGAGTGTCATATTATAAGAATTATGACGTCGGGTAAAAGAAGGTTGTATTAGTCATCGGGGGATTTAAGTTAAGTGAAATCAGGAAGTATTTAAGGGATAATGATTAATAGTGGGATTAATTAATTATAAGCGGAGGACTATTTTAGTAATATTACGTAAAGCAATCGTGAAATGACTAAGTCATATGCACGATTTGCTGGCAGCTTCACCATTTCACTCATTTGATTAAACCTCTTCATCACATTAATTTCTTTTCTTCATTTCTCAAATCTTTTCATCTCTTGCGGGAGAAATCATCTTCTAGAAAGGAAATTGGTATTCCCTTCATTTAGAGGAGTGAAGCTCAGCTGGTAACCCTGAAAATTCTCAATCGAATTGGGAGAAATTTTCGTAAGCTTCTGCTTATTGAAAAGGGAGAAATTCTTGGTAGTTTGGACCTTGAATTCCACAAAATCAAAACCTAGAAACCGAATTGATACCTTGGTTTTTGAAGAGCTGCTGAAAATCGATTCTCTCATGTATTGTTCTGCTTGTCGGAATCTGGTGTCGGCAAAGAATTTTCCGACAATTCACGTCGCTGCGACTGACTGAAGTGAGGATTCTTATTCCTAAGTTTATATGAATTTTAAACCCCATTCTTGCTAGGTTTAAAACAATTAACAATTATACTAAATTGGTGGGGGTTGTTGGGACTGTTGGTGCAAGAGTGGGAGTTGCATGTGTAATTTCTGCACTGTTTCAAGCAGTATTGCAGTAAAAGAGAAGGATTAGTAAGGCTGGGTATTTCACTCATGATTCTTGCCATTAGTCCCAAAATGATTATCGAAAATGTTAAACTTGGGTTCGGTATTGTCGGGACTGTTGGTGCAAGAATTTAGGGTTGCATGTAATTGCTGAACTGTTTTGGGTGTGGTAGCAGTAAGGAAAAAGGATTAAACAGATTTGGGTATTTCACTACATTTATAGGCTTCACTAAGAAAAGAAATAGATTCTACGCGTGTAGGGTGTTCGATAGAATATCTTAACAAATCTGTTTTTAGCATATTAATTCATTTTGTGGTTTAATCATTGTTAGGGTATAGATAATCATTAGTAGAGTTTACAAGCAATTATGAAAACTTAGAATACATTCGACAACAAGGTATGTGAAACTCTTTCTTCTTTCTTTGTCATGATTTATATGAAATGAACGTACGGCGGACGTACATGATGTCTATACAGTCTAATTCCTAATAATATGAGGTCTTTTTTGTGGACTTGTTGGTGTGATTTAATGGCAAGTGGAATATGAAGATTGTCAAGTTTTAATGAGATTGATAAACAGACACATTATTAAAAATTTACAAATAAAAATAAATTAAAAATTGTATTTTTAAAAAAAGGTCCAAACGGTCCAAACCCGGACCGGAATAATTCAGGTCCGGTCCTCGGTTAAAAAAAATGAACTTTCCGGTTCCGGTCCAGTACGGTTCGGTTTTGGACCGGTGTACACCCCTAGTTCGATATGATGATATTTTCTTAGAAAATGTTTTCGAGGAAAGTAAGTGTGACTTGTCCAAATCCTCATTTCCAATTTCTAATATTTGAAGAAAAACCCACCCTAAAATTGTAGTAACTCACATATGATTAGTGACGACATTTTAGGGAGTGAAAGGAAATTAATGAATTTGTACACCGACAATGCACAAGTTTTGTTATACTATCAGGTTTAATTGACGTATAACAACATAACCAGTTATAGCAATTCAAATATGATATTCTCTCCGTTTTAATTTGTTTGTATTACTTTTCTTTTTAATCTGTTTAAAAAAGAATGTCATTTTTTAGATCCAACATTCTACACTATATATTTAAGACACAAGATACAAAGGTTATTTGGGTACATTACTTATATATTTAGTTTAAGATCACAACATTCAAAAGTTTTATTTATTTTCTTAAGCAACGTACAAAGTCAAACTAAAAAAAACGAAAACGGAAGAAGTAATATTTAAAATAGAGCAATAACGTGATACAATAGTTCAAATTGTACTTATAGTATAAAGGGAAAAATGTCATAATTGCCATCCAACTTTCAGAAAAGGGTCATATTTGCCCTTCGTTAAATATGTGGTTAAATATGTCCTTTCCGTTAGCAAAGTTGTTATATTTGCCCTCTGATGGACGGAAATCCACGTGGACGTCACATGTGATCCACGTGGAGGGTGGGACCCACCTTTCCCAATCACTGAAACCGTCGCCCTCCGCCGGGCTTCACCACTGCACTCGACGAACCCTCTCGCGGCTACCACCACGCCACTGTTTCACCCTCCCTCCATTCTCCTCCCCCCCAACTGCTCCAGCAAGGAGCTCCAGCTCCACCAGAGCAGTCACAACCACAAACATAATGAAGATCAACATTATAGCCGCTTTCAACTACGGCAGGCGAGGAGAATGAGCTAGCTCATACTCGAATAGAGCAAATCAGTGACGAAGCAGCTTGGATTCAAGCTCAATCGAAGTAAACAAGCGAGAGGAGCCGACATGGTTGAGAGATTGCAAAAATTATTTCTCTTCGATTGGGGAGGAAGCGACGGTGGGGGTGACGGTCTCTTGTGACTGAGGAAGGTGGGTCCCTCCCTCCACGTGCATCCCATGTGGTGTCCACGTGGATCCAACATGGCTTCCACGTGAATTTCCGTCCATCAGAGGGAAAATAGGCACAAAACACAAAATCCCATCTTTAGTTTATAACATATTAGTTCTAATAATATGTGTATCTTGAGAGTTATAGTTGAGATCTGAGAAAGGGTGTTGGATTGTATTGTAGGCCCGAAAGCCCATTTCTCTTATTGTAGTCTTTATTGGTCCTGTTTGTTTCCCGATTCACTTAGCTTAGTCCATTAAGGCCCAGGCCCAGGTCCAATTCTGATTTCTTTCACACATGTATATCTTATTCTAGTTGACTTACAATAACATACAAGTAACTTTATATCAAAATATCACATTCAATAATCTTGAAAATGGGTGGTCTCGAACGTTTGACCCCCACTTGCTAATGAGCCGAGCTGGTCAAAAGTTCAAAACCACTTACCTCTATGGTCATTCTTATCACTCACTTTTTATAGCATATACTATCAGTGTTATACTTTTTTCATCTTAATTATGTGACATTATTCGATCAAGGAGTTTAAGAAACAAGAAAAGACTTTGCCAAATTGTCATTACATTAGTGTCAACTTTTGTTGATTTTTTTTCACAATAAGTACATTTTTAAAATTAAATGAGACCCAACAACGGTAAAATAGAGATGGTGTCATTAAAAAGTTGTCAGATAAAGAAATGTAACATTCATTTTGGAACGTCTAAAAAAAATGATATCCGAAGGAAATAACATAAATCTTTAAGATCATAACATAAAAAATTAGCTTTATGATAAATTGAGGGTCAAACTTGTTAATCCTAACAATAAAGATAAAAATTTATTGGCACACGATGTCTATATCAATTCAATGCATATGTGACATATGTCTTCACATATCTTGCGATCACTAAACCATAGCTAGTTAATGCACATTTCGTTTATTGCTTAACCATGATAATTAGGACTCCATCCATCTCAATTATGTGATGCATTTTGACTGAGCACGAAATTTAAGAAAGATTTTTTAAATTTGTGGTCTAAAGTAAATAACAGATATTTGTGACTATAAATCATTTTACTAAGTGTAAATAGAGAAATCAAAGTTAAATTATTTCTACATATAAAAATGTATCATTCTTTTTAAAGGGGATAAAAAAAGAAAGTGCATCTAGGATCGATAGAAGTTACTTTTTTTTTTTTTGTGAAGGAACCATGGTACTCTTTCTTTCAGTCTTGCAGGTAAACTCCGATTGTATGATAGCCTGCAAACCACGTCAGCCAATTAACCACACTTGGCAAGTCATGTGTGACAGACTCAACCAAGAAGATTTATGCAGGGGATCGAACTCGTGACCTTGCGGTCCTGCGCTCTACTGCTACACCAACTTGGCTACCCTTGCGGGTTCGATAGAAGTTACTTGACTCTCAGTACCTTTGTTGATTTTGGGCAACGGGGAAGTATCCTTTAGTATAAATATCGGGTACACAATATTTTTTACCATCACTAAAAACACCAACATCATAATTCTTCCAACAAATAAGCACAAAACACAAAATCCTTTCTTTAGTTTATACTGGTTCTTTGTTCTAATAGAGAAACTTGACATAAATAGCGCCGACTAAAATAATAGCCAGCAAATATATATTTTGTATATTAATGTATAATATACATAAATTATACATTTTTTGGTGCATAATAGTGTATATAATTTCTTTTACATTAGGCTAGCATAATGTAATTTTTTTTTTATCGATTGACCTAACGTGTAACTTGCCCGTTCTAATACGTGAATCTTGAGAGTTCTATAGAGATTTAGAAGAGGTGTTGGGTGTATATAGGACCGAAAGCCCATTTCTCTAATTGTAGTCTTTATCCTGTTTGTTTACTGATCCACTTATCTTAGTCCATTGCTTAGTCCATTAAGGGCCCAGGGCCCAGTTCTGATTTCTTTCATACTTGTATCTATTTCTGGGGAAGCGCTCCCTACCAATGATTTTTCCATATCCATGACTCGAATCCGAGACCTTTGATTAAGAGAGGAACAACTTCATCCACTGCACCACATTATTTGGTGGTAGCATAACCGTTCAACTAGTGCCTTGAGCCAAAATTTAAATTTCTAACCTATGTCACATATTAATGTCACAAATTTTGCTTTTATTTCTTGTGATTTTGAATGTGAAGTAGGTGATTGATTAAATTATTTTGCCAACACCTAATTAAAGATTTGATTTATATTTTTCAATTTATTCTAATCTTGCTGGATAGAGTTACCTGATACTAGTTGTTGTCGGGTTGTGACAGACATCTTGTAAAATTAATTGAGATGCGTGCAAGCTGGCCTGAACAATACAATTATTAAAAAAAATTGATCTATATAAGCTTGGAGGCATATAAGAGGGATATTCCAATAGTTGCACCAAATCACCCGACCTACGAAAATAACATTCTCAAAGTTTCAACTTTCACATGTACGAAGTAGACTGTTATTTAGTTTCATTAAAAATCGTAAAAAGTTTCTAAAACAGGGCTTTCCAAGCATAAAACAATCCTTACCTATACATTTCATGACAACAGACAGAAGACGAATTTTCTTTTCGTCCCTCATCATCGAGAGGAAAAATCGCTATCTATCTATCCATTTCTGAAATTGCAGAAAAATGCGGATATGTTACTTCGATGTGCCTTACTTGCAGTTAAACATGCTAAGACCTTTTCCTGCCAATGACATGACAATGGAGTAGGAATTTTGTCAGGTTCATACATGTAGCGGAATTTGAAAATTTATGTTTTAAACCCGACGTCATTAGAACTGTAGGATGATTACAACAATGTAAAACACATAGTAACTGTAATGCTTCGATAAGAACACTTACAGTTAGAGCAGCTTTCAAATCTTCTAATTGAATTTGTGTGTCCTGAGGGTGCGCACGCAAGAGTCCATCGATTTTCAAGTCAGAGACTTTGATGTAATTCTCTTTCGGAAAGCTAGGAAATCCGACAGAGTTTCAGCAGAGTTTTAATCTTATAAAGATGGTGTCTGATTTGTGAGGGTAAACCCTGTATTTATAGCTGAATAAATCAGCTAGGATTTCCTAAATGGGCGGGCCCGAAACCGTCTGAGCAGTCAACTTGAACCTGCTTTGGGCGGCGGTAGCGTGACGCGAGTAAGTGGCATGACGCGACGAGCACCGCGACCACTAGCTTTGAGCCGCGACCCTCTCTCCATTTTGCTTCGTTTCTATTTTATTTTAATGTCTAGATCATCAACCGAATATTTATTAACTCTCTGATTACATCATTGAATCAACGGAACAATTGACATAGTGTTACCCTACATGCCTTCACATATTGACATTATCATTAGGGTCTACTCGGAACTCCTAGACGGCGCCGGAAGACGAACTCAATATGTGAAGTCTAGTTACACGTAACCTGTGAACTGAACCTTTATGTGGGAAGATAAAATCCTTTCATTCACGACACACTCAACCAAGCTTAGGATCTGTCAAGTGTCTATCCAAATAGCTTGATTATAACTCATCTATATTAGTTGACATCAAGACCATATCAATGACATGTCTACTGCGTTGGCCAACGACTTAGTCAACCTAATACCATATGAGAATCTGAGTGTTCTCTCTCGAAGATATATTCGAGGAATGAATCCTTATTTTGGCTCAACTACCATCTTTAATCTACTTCGCAATGTACCCAAAATAAGCCGTATCTCAACCTACAAGACATTTGAGCTTAGGACAAGATCAAAATACATTACTCCGTAAACAAGTTGATATTGACATCAAGTATGAAATTTATAGAATATTGTAAACTATCAACTAATAATTCAACAAATGCAAAATGCCATAATATTAATTATCATTAATATAAAACCGAATGTGTATAAAGTAAATTTTGTCCTAATATAGATTGTCTCTAGGACATACATATACTTTCAATCTCTCACTTGGCCTAGAGCCAATCACCAACATATCTAATACCCATGTTCTCAAAATGACCATTATGCTTAACCAAGCTCAATGGTTTAGTAAACGGGTCTGCTAGATTATTGTCTGTGGAAATATAATCTATCTTGACATCTTCAGCTTCCACCATCTCTCTCAGGATGTGATACTTTCTTGGTACATGCTTATTTCTGTTTGTTGATCTTGGTTCCTTTTCCTGTGCAATGGCACCAGTGTTGTCACAATAAATGGTTATCGGACAACTGACACTCGGAACTACCCCTAGTTCCTTCAGGAACTCAGAAATCGCGACAACTTCTTTAGCGACTTAGGTCCAAAGAATGTACTCGCTTGATGAGTCAGTCTGCGGTAGTAACTGTTTGGAACTCTTCCATCTTCGCTCCTCCGTTGAAAATGAGCGTGTAACGGTGAGATTTAAAATTATCAACATCATGCGGAAACTAGCATCGGTATACCAGGCAACCACTCATAAACTCCACATAGACTAAGTAATCTTTAAATGCGCTGAGGTACTTCAGAATGCTCTTGACCGCTTTCCAGTGTTCCTCGCCAGGATTCTGCTGGAACTTGCAAGTCATGCTAAGTGAAAAGGCCACATCTGGCCTAGTACAGGTCATGGCATACATGATTGATCATATAGCCGAAGCATATGTGATCCTCTTCATATGCTTAAGTTCAATAGCATTATAAGGGCATCCCTTCTTTGATAACTTGATGTCTTGACCCATCGGAAGACCGTCTTTCTTGAAATTCTCCATTGAAAAGCGTCTAAGTACTTTGTCTATGTAGACTGACTGTGACAGCCCCAATAATCTATTAGATCTATCTCTATAGATCCTAATTCCCAGAATGTAGCAGGCTTTACCTAAATCCTTCATCATGAAGGTCTTGGACAACCAATCCTTAACTGACTGCATGAGAGTCTTATTATCTCTCATTATCAATATGTCATCAACATATATAACAATGAAGGCAATACCCCCATCCCTGCGTTTGGAATAAATACAAGGATCATCTTTGCTTCTGACAAAATCAAAAGATTTGATAGCATTTTCAAAACAAATGTTCCAACTCCTAGAGGCTTGCTTAAGCCCGTAAATGGACTTCTATAGCCTGCACACTGCATCTGGTCTGGAATTACATGAAAAACTCTCGGGTTGTTTCATATACACTTCCTCAATTAAATTACCATTGAGGAATGCAGTTTTGACGTCCATCTGCCAAATGTCATAATCATAATGTGCAACTATCGCAAGTAAAATCTGAATAGACTATATCTTAGCCACCGGTGAAAAGGTTTCATCATAATCCACACCAGGACGCTGGGTAAAACCTTTAGCCACTAGTCTAGCATTATAAGTCTGAACCTTACCAGATACATCAATCTTCTTCTTGAAGACCCATTTGCATCCTATGGGTTTAACCCCATTTGACAAATCAACCAAGTTCCACACTTGATTGATATACATAGATTCCATTTCAGATTGCATGGCTTCTTGCCATCTCTTCGAATCAATGTCTAGCATTGCTTCGTTATATGTTCTAGGCTCGTCATTATCAGGAATATCTAGCTCATTTTGTGTTTCCACAAGTAGATTTAGTCTTTCCGGAGGACGATGAGATCTAATAGACCTACGGAGTTGATTGTCTTGCGATTCGATTCTGGTATGTTACATTTGTGAGTAGGTTCTTGTCTTGTTGGTTGATCCACCAACATTAGAGCTTTCAGGAATATCATTTTCATGTCTTTCCTGAATGGGAGGAAATGCAACTGGTGCACTTGCTCCCAATGTCTGTGTCGGAAGATCTTGCATTTCTGCATTATTCCTCGTAGCACTCTCACTGGCCGAAGAGGGTACTCTAAATACCCAATATTCGCCAGAAGCTCCCACTGAATTCTTGCCTTCATCATCAGGCAAGGATTCAACCTCTATGTTACCTTGTTCTTGAATTTCTTCAAGTTCTATCTCTGTGCAACTCTCATCCTTGTAAACATATTCATCTTCAAGGAAAGTTGCGTTCCTGGAAACAAATATCTTATGTTCTCCAGGAAGATAGAAATAGTATCCCTTATTTTCCTTTGGATACCCAACAAAGTAACATTTCTCACTTTTAGATTTCAACTTATCAGTGATCAACTTCTTGACATATGCAGGACACCCCAGGGCCTCATGTGTCTAAGTGATGGCTTCTTGCAACACCATACCTCATATGGTGTCTTTTCTACTGATTTAGATGGAACTCTGTTTAGAACATATATTGAGGTCAAAATAGCGTATCCCCAAAAGTATGTAAGAAGAGCTGAAAAACTCATCATGGAACGAACCATGTCAAACAAGGTTCGATTTCTCCTCTCGACAACACCATTCATCTGTGATGTTCCAGGAGGTGTCCATTCGGAATGAACTCCATAAAGCTTTAAGTAGTCAAGAAATTCTTTGCTTAAGTATTCACCCCCACGATCAGATCAGAGAGTCTTGATACTCTTTGAGAGCTGTTTCTCAACTTCACACTTAAACTCCTTAAACTTCTCAAAAGCCTCGGATTTGTGTCTCATAAGATACACATATCCAAAACTTGATAAGTCGTCTGTAAAAGTTATGAAGTACGAGAAACCTTCTCTAGCTTGAGTCCGAAATGGTCCACATACGTCCGTATGTACCAACTCAAGAACCTCCTTGGCACGGATTCCCTTTCCAGAAAGAGGTTTAATGGTCATCTTACCTTTCAAACATGATTCACAGTTACCATAAGATTGTAAGTCAAATGGTTCGAGGTAATTTAATTTCCTCAACCGTTCTATCCTTGTTTGATTGATATGACCAAGTCTGCAATGCCACAAGTAGGTAGAATTTCTTTCATTTAACTTAGCCCTTTTATTTTGTACATTGAAAATTTCTCTGTGGCAGTTTAATGTATACAATCCATTCACAAGAGGTGCAATTCCATACACAACATTATCTAAAGTCAAAAACATATTGCCATTAGATATGTTTGAGGAAAAACCCTCTGAATCAAGTACAGGAATGAAAATAATATTCCTTGTCAAAGAAGGAACATAAAAATAATTGTTCAACATTAAAACTTTGCCAAAAGGTAAATCTATCATATAAGTTCCCACCCGTTCAGCAGCAAATCGTGCTTCATTTCCGACGCGCAGGTCCACCTCGAGAGACCCGACCTTCCTGCTATTAGTTAGCCCCTGCACATTTGTACAAATGTGTGAGCCACAAGCGGTATCAAGTACCCAGAAATGAGAATTATTTATAGATAAATTAATTTCAATTACAAACATACCTTGCACATTAGCCACTGGTGTCATTCCTCCACCTGGAGCAGTGCAATCCTTTCTCCAATGCCCCTTCCTGTTACAATTCATGCAAACATCCGATGCCGGCAGTTTCTTCTTTTTCTTCGCCCCTCCCTTGGGCTTCATTGCTGTTGCCGGAGCAACATCTTTGCCCTTCCCCTTCTGTTGTCCCTTACCTTTCGGTTTGGGGCGACTAGAGGAGCCAACAATCAGAATAGGCTTGATCTTAGAGGTCGAAGATTCAAAAGTTTTCAACATATTATGTAACTCTGGCAATGTCGCTTTAGTCCCATTCATGTTGTAATTAACAATGAAACTCTCAAACGACTTTGAAAGTGAGGCAAGGATGAGGGTAGTGGAGACTCTGTCATGAAACCTTATGTCAATAGAAGCTAACCTTTCAACCAGCTCAATCATCCTCAACACATGAGGTGAAACTTGGCCCCGTTCATTTAGCCTACATTTGAAAAGTTCTATGAGCAGGTCATACTCCATTGTCTGACTCTGCGAATCATAAAGACTCCTCAAATGGGCTAACATTTCATTGGGCCCCATAGATTCATGTTGTCTTTGCAATGTAGGTGACATAGAAGACAACATTAAGTATTGAGATGCGGTGGCATCTTTATAATGTTTCTTGTAGGCAACCTGATCAAAAGTTGCATACTCTTCAGAGTCCTCCGTCGGAGTAGTTGGGAATACCTTGTCTAATGTATACTCAATTTCTTCCTGTCTAAGAATAATTCTAACATTTCTCAGCCAGTCAATGAAGTTGGGTCCGGTGAGTCTGTTTGACTCCATGAGCATTTTTAACGAAAAGTTGACATTTCTGAAGATAATAGATAGAATAGGAAAATGCAATCAATAATTCATTCTTCCTATAATTTATACACATTCATAATTTTCTAATTTCAACATGGCCTTTTGTTTTAATTAGCTCCCACTATTTTGCATACTTCTACGACCCCTAGGTAGAATACAGACCTAAATCAATATAAATGTCATAGTGGGCCAAGATCCAAACATATGATATATCCGTGTTTGCTTTGGATGATAAACTTCAATAGTAAACTTTGATAGGTCCTCAACCAATTGTAAAACAACTCTACAACTTTTGGTTTGATTAAATATCTTCTTACGTCTTTAGACTAGTCCGACACTTTGGCGCCAAGATTCATCTAAACAAGCCAACCCCATTACACGAATGTTTAAATGCCTAAGTAAATTTAGTCTTTGCAAGCAAACACTTTGGTGTAAATACCTACAAAAGTTTATTATCTACTTTCATTTTAACACATCTATGAAAGGGTCTCGGTCCTCTTAGACTTAGAGCAAATGTTTTGGCATAAATATCTTTATCGCCGAAAAGGACTTAGCACCCTAACAATTATAATAGACGACGCGTTATAACTTAGACTTGTATTTAATGTTTGGGGAACATTTTCAGTTTTCCGGAGATTTATTCAAGATCAACAATCAAGTCATCCATCATATGACATCATATCATGCAATTTTCTAAACACAATTAGATAGGTAATCATCAAACTCAATAGGCATGATATCAAGATAATTTTAATCAAGTACTGGATGCCGCCTATCCAGACAGTTATCGCGGTCATTTAAAAGTAAATAATTACTGGACTCCGCCTACCCAGACAATAATTGCGGACGCTATGCTAATAATTTAAATGCATCACATTCAATCACTTAACACATTTGTATACAAAATAATATACCATTAATGATAATCATGAGTCTATTCGTCTAAACTCTAAACTCTATGTCTATGCCAAACATTCCCTAAATAATTTTCGATTTTAAAATTCTGATTTTCTGAAATTCTGTAAACTTTTCAAAATTTACAATTTAGTCCCTCAAGAATTAAAATTTCAATTTGAGCCCTATAAAATTCAGAAAATGCAATTTTAACTTTCAGAAAATATTTTCAGGTTTCAGAAATCTGTTTGCAATTTTCAGATTTCAAAATTTCAATTTTTAGAAACTTTACTTAATTACAGAATTGTCCGAAAGGACCAAATCTGTCTAATTTAAAACTTTAATCTTCCAGATTCTGAATAATTATAATTTTAGGATCAGAATTTGAATACTCAAAACTTTAGTTTCTGATTCTGATTTTTTTAAAATTACCGTCAGAGCCACGGCCTGGTGGCGTATGACTTTGTGACGATGAGCAACTGGAGCGAAAAATTAATTAGGCGTGGCCGCCGGGACAAGGCGCGGCAGCGACGTCAAACCCTAGGAGGCGCCGCAGCGCTCCATTGTGGAGCCGCGGTGCCTCGACTCCAGAAACGCGAAATTCATATTTCTGAAGCCGTAAACTAGTTCAGGGCCAGATTTTCAGATTCACCCTTGTTCCCTTTCATTATCAAACAACACATTCATCGACCATTATCCAATCCCTTCTCGTTCTTCGTTTCAGTGCACCATGTTCGAAATCAAATCGATTACGTACGTTGACTTAGAAGAGTTAGATTGAAATAACTTCCTCGACTACATCATTGTTCAATAAATCCAGAGACAAGGATTATGCGTTCTTGAGATTTTAAGATTTTAAAGCTTTTAAAAAACAAAATTTAGATCTAGATAAATCCTAACCCATATTATCATTAATATTCATTGTTATAATCACACAAAACAGCCCAGAATCTGACACCACTGTAGGAATTTTGTCGGGTTCGTACACGCAGCGAAATTTAAAAATTTATGTTTCAAACCCGACGTCGGTAGAACTGTAGGATGATTACAACAATGTAAAACACATAGTAACTGTAATGTTTCGATAAGAACACTTACAGTTAGAACAACTTCCAAATCTTCTAATTGAATTTGTGTGTCCTGAGGATGCGCACGCAAGAGTCCCTCGATTTGCAAGTCAGAGACTTTGATGTAATTCTCTTTCGGAAAGGTAGGAAATCCGGCAAAGTTTCAGCAGAGTTTTAATCTTGTAAAAGATGGTGTCTGATTTGTGAGGCAAAACCCTGTATTTATAACTGAATAAATCAGCTAGGGTTTCCCTCGTGGGCGAACCAGCGTCTGAAGCAGTCAACTTCGGACCATTGGGCGCAGCGCGCGCTTGAGTAAGTGGCGCCGCGGCGATTGAGGCACCGCGGCCCTAGCTCACTGAGCCGCGACCCTCGCTCCATTTTGCTTCGTTTCTATTTTATTTTAATGTCTCGATCATCAACCAGACATTTATTAACTCTCTGATTACATCCTTGAATCGACGGAACAATTGATATAGTGTTACCCTACATGCCTTCACATACTGACACTAATATCATTAGGGTCTACTCGGAACTCATAGATGGCGTCGGAAGACGAACTCAATATGTGAAGTCTAGTTACACGTAACCTGTGAACTGAACCTTTATGTGGAAAGATAAAATCCTTTCATTCAAGACACACTCAACCAAGCTTAGGATCTGTCAAGTGTCTATCCAAATAGCTTGCTTATAACTCATCTGTATTAGTTGACATCAAGACCATATCAATGACATGTCTACTGCGTTGGCCAACGACTTAGTCAACCTAATAGCATATGAGAATCTGAGTGTTCTCTCTCGAAGATATATTCGAGGAATGAATCCTTATCTTGGCTCAACTATCACTTTTAATCTACTTCGCAATATACCCAAAACAAGCCGTATCTCAACCTACAAGGCATTTGAGCTTAGGACAGGATCAAAGTACATTACTCCGTAAACAAGTTGATATTGACCTCAAGTCTGAGGACTTCTATCTCCCACACGCCAATATAAATATAGACATGTGAAAAAAACATTATATTAGCAGGGTGTACCAATACTTCAACAAGTATCCATGTGTCCATCTTGAGTCACCACAACTCCTAGCATGTGAGACATACTACATCCCTAAGGATATGATACAGACCACATGTCGACGTATCGCATATCATCGAAATCTCATTCTCGATGATCATTAGCCGAGGTAATTTAAGACTTACGCTATTACATTAATAACTCACAGTATTAATAAACACATAAGCTCTAGGAATGTATTTATAGAATATTGTAAACAATCAACTAATAATTCAACAAATGTAAAATGCCATAATATTAATTATCATTAATATAAAACTGAATATGTATAAAGTACATTTTATCCTAATACAGATTGTCTCTAAGACATACATATACTTTCAATCGGTGAAATTGGGGTGAGAAGATGACAAAAATTGTTCTCTTATGTTTAGATGTAGATTTAAAATAGTCTATTAAATTTATTCTTGATCTTTAAGTTTGTCAAAGTGAATACTTCTTGTCTCTATTAAATATTTAACAAAGTCTAATTATTAGCTTTAACGAAATTTGTGAAAATCTTTTTAAGAAAAAACACCTAGAAACTCTTATAAATTCCAAAAGTCGCTAACAACAAACACTAGAAATAGACCAAAAATAGCAAAAAAAGCACCTCAAAAACTATATCAGACACAAAAATAAAACAAGCAAAAATTAAAAAAATTACACCTCCAAACGTGAATCTCGTTAAATCTTTTTTTTTTTTTACAATTCTTTTTAAATCTAACATAAGATTTACTTTAAAATTCATTAAATTTTACTCCTATAATTCATCCAAAAATAAAATTACTTGTATTAGAAAATCAACCTATTTAAATGTATTTTTTATTCATTGGAAAATACTATAAACATTAAAACTGTTCATAAGATACATCGCTAAAATCTTCCAAAAGCAAAAACACAATTTATTTGAACTGATATTCCTAAATTAGAAAATCTTCGTCATTTGTGTGTCCGATCTGTGTCAAAAAATCTGCATGTTCTTCAGATATGTACAGTGGCAGATTAGGGTAGGAACGGAGGGGAGCTGGCCCCCCTAAAATAACTCATTTTTTTTTATATATACTACTCACGATTTAAAATTCCTAAATCCCGTTACTTTCTCGGCGGCACCAGCGACTCACGAACTCACACTCGCAACACGACTCCACTCTCTCACAAATACCTCTTGAATTATACTTCTCACAATCACCTTAGTTGTGAGGAATAAAGAGCGTATTCTGTGGCATTTGATTCCATTCTTGCTAACAACTGATTCTATAGATTCTCGAACAGCGGCCCCGAAGCAAGATACGGTGGGTACCAGCAACTTTCACTTGTTAGGAGTAGGAGCTGAAAAGAGCTCTTAATACTATCATATTCCTTTTCTGCCACATAAAGTATACTGTTGTTGGTAGTCAGCTGGTATATAGCTGATGCAACAATTTTACTTTTGCGAATTCTTGATATGGGTTTCTTTTAAATTAATAAAAGATTACAACTTTATGTTTGTTTAATCATATAC
The DNA here is from genome assembly GCA_029844215.1 of Przewalskia tangutica. Classification (NCBI taxonomy): domain Eukaryota; kingdom Viridiplantae; phylum Streptophyta; class Magnoliopsida; order Solanales; family Solanaceae; genus Przewalskia; species Przewalskia tangutica. The sequence continues at coordinate 6,613,101 of CM056718.1, read as the reverse complement.
GAGACTATTTTGGGCTTATGAGAGTGAAATTAACAGATTAAGACTTTAAAAGCCGAATTTCTCTGACTTAGTTATATTTTCAGATTTAGATGTTATCTTTGATGATTGATTTATGTATTTTTTAAGAGTGGTACGATGGTTAAACTTAAGAAAATTGATGCATTTTTCAAGAGGAAAACTTCCCAACAAAGATGAAATTGTATAGCTTTAACATTGACACTTGAAAAGCATCATTCCGATGATCAAACGACTCAACTGGATGAGCAATCTTGCAAGATTCAAAAAGTCACCATGGATGAATTTGATGTCAATTGTTTAGAACGTGAACCCGGAAAGCGTCCCCAAATTTGGGAATATCCAGTGAATCGAAGAGATGAAGTTCGAAGAGCTTATCTCAATTGGGGTCCCTATTAATGTCAAGTTGAAAAGTATCCCCTCAATAGAGATAAGCATCCAAGGCGATTTCAAGCATCTTTGTTCAAAATTTTCCTTTCATGGCTAGAGTACTCACCGACTAATGATGTTGCTTATTGTTTGTTTTGTTACTTGTTCAGTAAAAATCCAAGTGGGCATCCTGGAGCTGATGTCTTTACTGAAAAAGGATTTAAAGCATGGAAAAAGGTCAATGCTGGGAAGAGTTGTGCTTTGCTTAATCATATTGGTGAAAGTCTGTGTTCGTCTTACAATAATGCATTGAAATCTTCTCAAGACTTGTTCAATCAGGCTATGCACATTAGAAATGTCACGACCCGAACCCCGGGCCCGTGACTGGTGCCCTACCTGGGCACCCTCCTACCTAAATGACACAAGTAAACCGCGGAACTAAATAACACCTCATTTTTTTAAACCAACGAACATGCAAGGGCAGAGCCGACAAGGCTGCCATATAATATACATAATAAAAAAATATTACTCTGTACACGAGTCCAATCCCACATATGAATACAGACCTCTAAGAGTTTTACTGAACTATGACGGGACAAGGCCCCGCCGTATCCATAACTGTACAAAAGCCTGTACTGAAGGATCTATACCAAAATGATAAGCTCCCGAACAAATGGAGCTATCCAAAACTCTGAGCAAGGGTCCTACACTTGCAGATCACCGAACTGTGTACCTAAACCTGCGGCATGAACGCAGCCGAGAAAAGAGGTCGATCGAAAAATGTACCAAGTATATGAAACAATAAGTACTGTAAAGGTGATCACACAGTCCACATATAACAGGAAGCAATTATGATAACTCAAAACAACAGCACACTGAACCTTGCAAACATGAGAGTAATGCAATCCATTTTACCTTTTAAGTTATGTCTTTAACAATGAGATTAACTGTCCCACTTTAAGTCATGAACACACTGCACCCTTTCATTAATGAAATCACTACCGTTTCAAAACATGAAGGTCGTGCCAGTGCCAGGGTCAACCACCCTCTGTATTATTATGCAACCTATCATAAGACTATTTCACTCGCAAGGGACTATTTCACCCGCATAGGTCATGTGGACCCGCAATGAGTCATCGGTACACGATACTCGCATCACAGATAGCTAATCCATGATTTATATCCCGGGAATTTAACCCGCCCGAGTCTATCCGACCCGCCGTGAGTGTACCATTCACACCATGGGAGCTACTCCATGATATCTCTTGAACCATGTTGCCGACCCTTTATGGAGGGACGCGGAGCTGTGGAAATACAACACTTGCACGAATGTCTATATGAGCAACCCATATGCAAGCAAACCATTCTTGACCTTTATTTATAGAATGAATAAACCATCATTTTAGCAAATCAAGACAATACCATGCCTTTCCTTTTTACACAAACCAAGACAATACCATGTCTTTCCTCTTTACACAAACCAAGTGCCTTCCTTTTTAACAAACTAAGAGTAATTCTCATTTAAGCAAGCCAAAGTACTATCAAGGCACAAATATAATAATTTCTCATTTAAACAAGCCAAAGTACTATCAAGGCACAAATAGAATAATTCTCATTTAAGCAAGCCAAAGTACTATCAAGGCACAAATAGAATAATTCTCATTTAAACAAGCCAAAGTACTATCAAGGCACAAATAGAATAATTCTCCTTTAAGCAAGCCAAAGTACTACGTACGTCCGCCGCACGTTCTTTACCTTTTTCATAAAATCCCAAGGCCCTAGCCTTGCAACATCAAATTACATGTTCTTCAAATTAAGTGACTTACACTCTTTATACTCTAGTCACTTCTTTTATGTACTACAATGAAGCCAAATTCATTTATGACTCCTAATACACTAACACTCGTAGTATCAAGCCACTTCCATTTTTCAAATCAAACTACACTTTTAAAACTTCAATTCAAGGTTTTGAAATCAAGTAGCTTCTACTTTTAAATCCCAAGTAACGCACACCTTTAAAACAAGTTACTTCTCTTTAAATCATGTCATTTCTCCTCTTTTAAATCAATTAAGTAAATCACTCCTTTGACTCCCCTAAAGTCGTTATAACTAACTTCCCATAAAGTCATTATAACAACCTTTAGGTTTTGGAACTAAGGCACTATCCAAGAGATTAGGAACCACTTCCTTTTTAAGACTCTAAGTACTTCAAGTAAAACAACTTTCACTTTTGAAAATCCAAATTTTATCAAGGGAATGGATTATGACAACTTCCAATTTAAACATCCCAAGTACAATCAAGGAAGTATATAGAACAACTTCTATATTAGGACATCCAAGTACAATCAATGAAGTATATAGAACAACTTCTTTATTAGGCAATCCAAGTACAATCAAGGAAGTATATAGAGCAACTTCTATATTAGGCAATCTAAGTACAATCAAGGAGTAGATCATTTAAGGAGTAGGATTTACTTACTTTACAATAAGGAATCATGCTAGAAGAAGAGGAGATGGTTCACATACCTTTTCGGCTTAATCCACACGCTAAGTCGAATACGGCGCACGTAGAATTGTCAACTTATAATGACCACAACACGACTATCAACTTCTAGTTTCTAACGTAGAATGATACTAAGTATAAGGTCTCTTATTCTACGGAAAATTGGGCAGCACTTCCTTTGTTTCTACGTACTTTTCCACCTTTTTCAAGGCCCGAAATCAATAACCAATATGCCACATTTAAGGCTCAACACATCAACCAATCAAAGGGGATTACACGCCTTACAATACGTGTAAAATTCTGCCCCACAATTAATACCAAGTAGTTCAATAGCCAATGCCATTCTCGGCTAACATGCACCACAATGTAAAGTCCTTTCCAATTCTTTTTCAATCCAAGTTGTTAAGTCTAACATGTTATATCGTCGTAAATAACTTTAACAACTATAATTCCTTCTTTATATAACATGCGACGACTAAACTAATAACCAAATTGAATTTCAATCTCAAAGGCTAAACATGCTAGTTTCGGATTTGCTTCCAACTATTCCATAACACTTATCAATCTCCATTATAAATCTCATGCTTGCTAATATATTTAACTACAACAACATGTAATCTTTAATCACTAAGACGACAAGATTGTTACCTTGATAAGCCCAAAAATAACTCCAAGATTTAAAGTTGCTCCTTAGCAACTTAGCTCCTTTCCTTCACGCTCCAATCCGCTATTTGAAGCCCTTAGAAGTTCATAAACAAATTCCCTTCCATTTCCAATCAAAACTTATGAAAACAACTTAGGTTTTCATCTTACGACTAACGTGAAAACGTAGTTTTTCTGGGATCTTTCTATTGAGATATCCTTATAATACCCCTAGGAACCTTGGTTTTAAGTATTGTGAATTATGAACCACAAACGAAATTTTTTTGTGTGGATAGATGCCCAAACCCGAGAGCTTTCTCAAGAACAAGAATGTGTGGAAATTTTTCTAAGTGTTGTGATAAGTCTTGCTACTAGGATGAATATATAATACAAAGGAGGGTCAAGATTAAAACACTTGTGGGGTTTGGATGAAGAGGATTAAATATCTAGTCAAGTGGGCTTATTGACTTGGTCAATTATCTCAAGCTTGTCATCCACTTGACTACTTAACCTTGGTTACTTGACCACTTAACCTTGGTCACTTGACCACTTAACCTTGGTCCAAATTTTGAACAAGCCCATGTAGGGGGTGACACATGTCGCCCTCCCATTCGTTATAATATTTCATTTCTCGACATTTCCATAATTCCGATAAATTCTACAAGTCTCAAATCTTAAAGTCCTGTTTTCTTACGTACGTTCTTATATACATGTCCTGAAATTCCGGGGTGTAACATTCTTTCCCCTTAGAAACATTCGTCCCCGAATGTTCTTAGTCGGTTTTCAAGCTATACAAACTCCGGCATAGTCTCTTTACTATGCCTATCACTCAATACTCCACAATACCAACGATGCCACACACGACCATCATATATCATATGTATACATATCAATGGACCTTCCATCCGCGCTCCCTTCTCACAAAACTCGAAGGTTACAGTCTTCAAAACGGGATCTTTATAGGTTCCTTTCTTTTTCCCGTATAAAGGGATGGCCCTGTCGTATTCTAAGTCATGGGACTAACACTATTTGAACCTTTCAGTCGGACTCCCACTCAGCTAACTGATGTTTTCCCTTCGCTACTTCCCATCTCTGTCTCACTTAGTCAAATTACTAGTTGGGGCATGATCCTATAATCTGCCTAGCTTAGTTTACCAACCGGTGTAAACTCTAATACTAGTAGCATCTCAATCACGAGCACCTATGGACAGTGTTACTGAACCTAAGACGTGTGTATCATCACAATTAACCTCCACTCATGGCCTAAAAAGGATTCTCTCTACGCACCTCTATTACTCATAACTATAATCACTATAGTTCTTTTAACCCTTGTTCTTTCCTTTCCTTACTTGTCGTACTTTTCTCGTACTCCCAAACTTATTTTAGCACACGTACAAAATTTCAAATATTGTTTCTGTCCTTCAATTCTTGGAGTTACTATCCAAACTTGGCCATTATGCTGATTGAATTTCCGTTAAGGCTCTTCTCGGCCCTCACGACCTGGTTCTGGTGGAACGCGTCCACGAACTCGTACAACGATTAACTAGACTTGTGCCTCGCGTCCTCGTGACCCTATCACATAGCAGAACCATTTCCAACTGGCATCACCCTATACCATACTACCGGTTGACACGAATTTGGTCCACAACCCGACCCATCGTCACACTTAACTCTTATTCTTAGTCTGAAATAAATCTCTCTCCTATCTCAAGGTACTTCTTACCCTATCCTCCCATTCACTAGAGGTTCGTCACTTAGGCCGAAGTATTTCCACTGTACTTCCTCCACTATCGGTCTTTATACTGTTATGGGGTAATTACAACTTGTGAACCCTACACAACTATAGTCTCAGTTCAATTTATCATTCTTGTCAACATTCTTCACTCTCCACCTTACTAATCAAAGTATCTCTACCTCTGGTGGTGCTATAAATTTACAACTACTAGCAACAAAAGGAAATATATACGCTAGGGCGGAATCTGAATCTATCAGTGCATGTATGATTCAAAAGAATCGAAATATACCTGTAACCCCATGCGATGTTGCCTCCTGATCCTGCCCAGTAGCCACGACATCTATGCGGTTCGAAGGACCGCCAGAACTATAAACTCCACCCTGAACTCTATCATGGTTGGCTGACATCTAAATACCCCGCCGTGGGGGGCACACAACTGTAGAGGAAAAGGAACCAACCACCGACCTCATAGGCTGAGCCACCTCACCAGTGCTCTTTCTAAAAGGACATTCCAAAGATATGGCGGACGGCCTGATAAAAACAAACACATGTGCCAAAACGACATTTCCCCAAATGACGCTTACTACATCGGAAACACTGAGGAATAAGTGGCCTTGACTGAGAAAATCCTCTGCTTCTCTGAAAACCTCGAACCCTGGAGCTCGGACCGGCTCCTAAATACCTTGTGGGGTCCAATATTCCTCCTGTGAGCTGCGGGGGTATGTCCTGGGTAGGTTGGGATGAATATCTCACTTGCTGCTGAGGCTGCTCGTCCAAAAACTCACCGGGATAACCAACCAAGTATATAAAACAATAAGTACTGTAAAAGAGATCACACAGTCCACATATAACAAGAAGCAAATATGATAACTCAAAACAACATCACACTGAACCTTGCAAACATGAGAGTAATGCAATCCTTTTTACCTTTTAAGTTATGTCTTTAACAATGAGATTAATTGTCCCACTTTAAGTCATGAACACACTGCACCCTTTCATTAATGAAATCACTACAGTTTCAAAACATGAAGGCCGTGCCAGTGTCAGGGTCAACCACCCTCTATATTATTATGCAACCTATCATAGGACTATTTCACCCACAATGGACTATTTCACCCGCATAGATCATGTGGACCCGCAATGAGTCATCGGTACACGATACTCGCATCACGAATAATTAATCCATGGCTTATATCTCGAGAATTTAACCCACCCGAGTCTATCCTACCCGCCGTGATTGTGTACCACTCACACCATGGGAGCTACTCCATGATATCTCTTGAACCATGTTGCCGACCCTTTATGGAGGGACGCGAAGATGTGGAAATACGACACTTGCACGAATGTCTATATGAGCAACCCATATGCAAGCAAACCATTCTTGACCTTTATTTATAAAATGAATAAACCATCATTTTAGCAAACCAAGACAATACCATGTCTTTCCTTTTTACACAAACCAAGACAATAGCATGCCTTTCCTTTTTACACAAACCAAGACAATAACATGTCTTTCCTTTTTACACAAACTAAGAGTAATTCTCATTTAAGCAAGCCAAAGTACTATCAAGGCACAAATAGAATAATTTCTCATTTAAACAAGCCAAAGTACTATCAAGGCACAAATAAAATAATTCTCATTTAAGCAAGCCAAAGTACTATCAAGGCACAAATAGAATAATTCTCATTTAAACAAGCCAAAGTACTATCAAGGCACAAATAGAATAATTCTCCTTTAAGCAAGACAAAGTACTACGTACGTCCGCCGCACGTTCTTTACCTTTTTCATAAAATCCCAAGGCCCTAGCCTTGCAACATCAAGTTACATATTATTCAAATTAAGTGACTTACACTATTTATACTCTAGTCACTTCTCTTATGTAATACAATGAAGCCAAATTCATTTATGACCCCTAATACACTAACACTCGTAGTATCAAGCCACTTTCATTTTTCAAATCAAACTACACTTTTAAAACTTCAATTCAAGGTTACCGGGCCCGCGACTGGTGCCCTACCTGGGTACCCCTTACAGGTATACATCAGAGAATAGTAGCGGAACATACATACAACTCAAAAAAATACAAGTCATGAAATAGCAACAGGCTAGCCGATAAGGCCACCTTCCAAAAATATATACATAACCCAAAAAGCAGTCACATCCCCTTATTTTTACAACCCAATCCACAAGATATGACTACAGACCTCTAAGAATTTTTACATAACAACTGTGACGGGACAAGGCCCCGCCATACCCCTGAATGTACATAAATCTACAACATCAGGGAAACCGTACCAAAAGACAAGCCTCCAGAGAAATGAAGCCTTCTGACAACTGATCAGTGATCCTAAAAGTGAGGATCCACAACACCTTACCACTACTGCGGCGTAAATCGGCCAGGAAGGGGTCGATGCAACAGATGTACCAAGTATGTAAGCGAAATCTTGAAATGAAATCATATAATCTAAAATAAAGCTGGAGACATGTATGATATCCCAAATAACAGTACATCGTGCCTTACTAATAATGAGAGCAAACAAGAGTACACTTTACTGCATAAAAATAGGAGGCTTATGATCAAATTAGGGTCACCCGCCCATAGTATCATTAAGCAATCCTACTCCTGGGACTATTTCACTCGCATAGGTCCTGGGGACCCGCAATGGAGCAATTTGCTCCGGATGGGACTATTTCACCCGAATAGGACTATTTCACCCGCATAGGCCCGGTGACCCTCTATGAGTACAAACGCCGTACTCGCATCATGGGTAGCAAATCCATGGAATAAGTAGTAACCCGGGGGTTTACCCCGCAAGAATAACATAACACTAGCACAACCGGCTATCATACATAACATAATCAAGTTAAGAAATCCCTTAACTTCTTATTAGACTTACTTATCATGCACTCTCATTTTATTTAACTTAAGGCACTAACATGTCATGAAAAATCCGGGAATTTAACCCAAAGTACTACGTACCTTTATCCTTTCGAAAATGACTCTTTCTCGTATAAAACCCCCAAGATACTAACACTCGTAGTATCAAGGCTTGTCTACATTTCAAACAAGTCACTACACCTTTAGAAATACATTTTTAGGCTTCTAAATCAAGTGACCCTTACTTTAAAACTTTAAGCAATTGATACCTTTAAATCAAATTGTCATTCTTTATTTCAAGTCATTTATCTTTGTTTACCTTACTAAAATTAACCATTCTTTTAACTTCCCATAAAGTTGTTATAACCAACTTCCCATAAAACTGTTATACTAACTTTATGCTTTAGAAACTGAGACATCTTTAACCTTTAAAATAAGTGAGTTAATTCTCTAACTCAACTAACTTGGACATTCTTAAAACAAGTCAAGGATATCAAATGAAACTAAATTCATTTAAATCTCGTATGTCTACCGTACTATACATTTATAACTACTCATGCTCAAGAGATAAGAAAAGTTCCACATACCTCGTCGGTTCAATCCACTTGCTAAGTCCAATATGTCGTACGTAGTATGTCAACCTATAATGACCATAATACGTCTATTAACTTCTAGCTTCAAACGTAGAATATTCTAAGTGTAAAGTCACTTGTTCTACGGAAAATTGGGCAGCACTTCCTTTGTTTCTACATACTTTTCCACCTTTTTCAAGGCCCGAAATCAATAACCAATATGCCACATTTAAGGCTCAACACATCAACCAATCAAAGGGGATTACACGCCTTACATGACATGTAAAATTCTGCCCCACAATTAATACCAAGTAGTTCAATAGCCAATGCCATTCTCGGCCACAATATACAACAATGTAAAGTCTTATCCAATTCATTTTCAATCCAAGTTGTTTAGTCTAACATGTTATATAGCCGCAATCAATAATAACAACTACCATCCCTTCTTTATATAACATTCGACGACTAAAACTAATAACTAAATCGAATTACAATCTTAAGGCTAATCATGCAACTTTCGGATTCCTTCCAAATATTCCATAACATTTCAAACTCCACTATATATATCTCATGCTTGCATATATATATAACTACAACAACATGTAATCTTTAATCACTTAAGAGGACAAGATTGTTACCTTGACAAGCCCTAATATAACTTCAAGATCTAAAGTCGCTCCTTAGCAACTTAGTTCCTTTCCTTCACGCTCCAATCCGTCATTTGAAGCCCTTAGAAGTTCATAAACAACTTCCCTTCAATTCCCAACCAAAACTATGAAAACGACTTAGGTTTTCACCTTGCGACTAATGTAAAAATGTAGCTTTTCCGGGATCTTTCTATTGAGATAATCTTACAATACCTCTAGGAACCTTGGTTTAAAGTATTGTGAAATATGAACATCAAACGAATTTTTTTCCTTCTTTCTCAAGAGCTTAGCTGAGAGCTCCCTCAAGTGCACACAAGTTTTCTTGAAATTTTACTAAGTGTTAGAACTTGTCTTGCTATATGGGTGAATATATAATTAAATGAAGGGTCAAGATTAAAACACTTGTGGGGTTTGGATGAAGGAGATTAAAATATCAAGGGTCAAGTGGCTTATTGACTTGGTCAACAATGTCAAGCCTTGGCTTTCAAGACTTGACAAAATCGCCTTGTCCATTTCGTCCAAGCCCAATAGAGTTGGGGTGACACGTGTCACCCTCCCATTCGTCCATAATGTTTCGTTTCTCGACATTTTCATAATTCCGATAAATTCTACAAGTCTCAAATCTTGCGTCCTGATTTCTTACGTACGTTCTTATATACTTGTCCTGGAATTACGGGGTGTAACAATAGCCCCTAAATACAACACAACATGTCCAACAATTTCATGAAGATCTCGGCCACAACACACAATACCATAACTCTTCTCATAATTCCTTAAAATCCAATTGAAGTCTTAAAATCCAATTCATATTTCAACAATTTCTTATGAACAACTACAACTTTAAATATCAAGATTTCTTTCAAGACTTTCTTCAATTTTAACATGCAATTAGTGACAATGATAACAACAACAACAACAATCAAATCCAATGTATAAAAAACAGTCCCAAATCGGTCCAACACAACACCAATACAACCATATGCATTTTCTTACTTTCAATTTATCTTAACACAAGTTCATCTCTTAGCTACAACATCATTTAAACTCTATTTACTCTATAAGAAGAAGGAATCTTACCTTACTTAGCCCAAAACAGTCACTAGTGTCCTCAGCCCCGATTTGCACCCTTTGCACCAATTTGCATCATTTCTTCAACTTCCAATGACATGCATGCATTCCTTATGAGCTTAAATCCACCTTACTTATATGTTTTTCTTCCAAATATCTTATCTCCAAGACGTACAATTTCTGGGCTAAAAATCGGCCAGCATGCCGTAACCCACTGTTTGGAGTTTTACTGTTACACCTCGTCATTTTAAGGCAATAATTAGAGAACATAATTATGGAAATAAAATTCAAATATTGGATATAAAGTGTACTTATACATGCTAATTCAGAAATTAGTATACAAAAGGATGTGATTCCGGAATAATTTTGGTTATTACGAGTGTGACGATGGAAATTTATAATGATAGTTGTATAATTCCCAACGGGGTTATGGATTAGTGTCATATTATAAATTATGACAACGAGAATACGAGATCTTATGGATTTTTCAAGATTTAAAAGAAGTGGGGTCCAAGATTAATTAATTGTGGGAACTTGGACCAAGTTGCAAAGCTAATTTTCAGCATTTGTGTAAATGAAATTTCAGCACTTAAACCATACAACCCTTCATTTCCTAACCTTTTATTTCAAACTCCTCCTTTCACACTCCCTTACTTATCTCTTCTCCTCTCAGCCGAAACAACACCCATTCCATAGCAAAAATTGAAGATTCAATCAACTTCTCTTCCAAGATTAAATTCTTCATCTAAATTCTAAGCCATGGTAAAACCAAAACAGTGAGTATCACGGGATTGTTGGACCGAAATTGAGCCCTGGAATTTCAGTCTTGAAGAGGAATTATTTGGAAGAAAAACATGTAAGTAAGATGGATTAAACTTGTAGAATACATGCATGTCATTTTGAGTTGAAGAAATGGTGAAAATGGTAAAGACAATTAGAGTAGTGGGTGCGTGCAAATAGGGACTATTTTGGGCAAAAATTAAGGTAAGATTTCTTCCTCTTATGGTATAATCGGATTTGCATGATGTTATAAATTAAGGAATGAACTTGTGTTAAGAGAAACTTGGAATTAAGACAATGCATGTGATGGTATTGGTGTGGTTTATCGATTTTGGGACTGTTATGTATACCTTGGATTTGATTGTTGTTATTGTTGTTATCGTCACTAATTGCATGTTAAAAGTCGAAGGAATCTTGATATTTAAAGTTGAAATAGTTTATATGAAAGTATTGAAATATGAAATTGGATTTTAGGAAGTTAAAAGAAGAGTTAGGGGATTATGTTGTTGTGGCCGAGACAAGTATGAAACCGTGGACATTGTTATGTCGAGTTGGGGGCTGCTTTGTCAAGTTATAATGCTGAAATTATAAGTTATGAATACGCATAGACGTTGCTATAATTGTGGATATATGTCTTAAGGAATTAAGGTGTGGAAAAGTGTTATTTTGCATTCTTGAAACTCTCAATTTTTGCTAGAAGAATGGACAGTTTAAGGGCTATTTTAGTATGATTAAGGGGATGGATTAACATGAGAAATAGGTGTATTACTCACCTTGGTTATTGTGTTTGTTGTATTCCATGAACGAAAAGAAAAGGAATGTATTATGATGGTGTATATGGAGTCTTTGGAATTGTTTTGGTGATATCTTTAAGTTGCATCTTGTTATTGGTATTGTTGGCTTTGTTTGTAAGTTGTGGATGTGCATATAAATAGGGTATCACAACCCGACGGGCCGCGACCCGGTGCCCTAATTGGACGCCCTTAGACTGACCTATCACGTATAATCTGATTGATACCAAACAATATAAAGATCTCGTGAAAATAAGCTGCTGACTCATAACATCATGTAAATCAGGATAAACCTGTCTCCTGAGGAGTCACGATATTTCAACATAAAAAAATAGGCAAGCCGACGAGGCCGCTACTGTACATAGATATATCCAAAACGGCTCACAACCATACACATATACAAAAGCATATCTACCACCCACAACTGTCCACAGATCTCAAAGAATACGGTAATGAAATATGACGGGACAGGGCCCCGTAGTGCCCCTACATATGCATAAGTCCGAAAATAAGGTTCTGTACAGACTAAGCTCCGGATCAATGGAGCTCTCCAATCAGCTGTACAGGAGTCCTAGACCGGAGGATCACCAAACTGAGTACCTGTATCTGCGGGTCTGAACGCACTCCCGAGAGTATAGGGTCAAGAAAATAATGTACTGAGTATGTAAAACATGAAGTATTGTAAAGAATATCATAATTGGCCAAGGGATAGCAGGAGACATGTATAATAATCAAATCCCAATACAACTGTGCCATATAAAAATGAGAGTCAACTGTGCCTTATAAAAATGAGAGTCATATCAAAATCATGAATGTATGTCCACAATAATATACATATATATATATATATATATATATATATATATATATATATATATATATATATATATATATATATATATATATATACTATCATGGGTACTTGTACCCCCATCATGGATACATGTCCATGGAATCATCATATACTATCATGGGTATCTATACCCGCATCATGAATGCCTGTCCATGAAATCATCATATATATATATAAACATTGTCAGCCCTTTAGTGAGGGACTCGATGAACAAATGCAAGAATCTGCGCACGAACATTTCCGGCCCGGGACTCCCCCTATTTATGTGCACATCCACAACTTACAAACAAAGCCAACACCAATAACAAGCCACAACTTAAGAATATAACCAAAATAGCAACCAAGGTGATTAATACACCAATTTCTCATGTCAATCTAACTCCTCTAATCATGTTAAAACAACCCATATTTCAACAACAATAATAGTGTAAAGTAACACCTTTCTACACCTTTATTCCGTTAGATCATGTATTAACAATTACCACAATGTACATGCATGTTCATAGCCATATTTCCAATGTTCCAATTCAGCAAAATCAGCCCTTAAATCATAAAATTTCCAGCATTATAACTTCAACAAAAATAGTACAAAACAACCTTAAAAACGAGACAATAATGTCCAATAATTCCACACAAGGCATGATACCATAAATCTTCTCCTAATTCCCTAACATCCAATTCATATTTCAACAATTTCATATAAACATATACACTCTAAATGTCAAGATTCTTCCATTCTTAACATGCAATTAGTGACAAGGATAACAACAACAACACTTAAATTCAATATAGCCAAACAATCCTTAAAATCGGTCTTCACCCATAATTAGTCACATGCATTGTCTAAATTCCAAGTTTCTCTTAACACAAGTTCATTTCTTAAACTATAACAACATGCAATTTCAATTATACCATAAGTGGAAGAATTCTTACCTTAATTTTGCTCAAAACAGCCCCTATGTCTCGGTCCACTGTTTAGTTTTTCTTGCCCATTTATCACTTCTTCAACTCCAAAATGACATGCATGTATTTTATAAGTTTAATCCATCATTCTTGTATATTTTTCTTCCAAAAACTCATCTCCAAAACTTGAATTTTCTGTGCAGTTTCGGTCCAGCAGTGGCGTCTTTTTACCCACTGTTTTATGGTGTTTCTTTGGCTTATAATTTGTGGAAGAACTTAGGATAGGAAGAAGAAATAAAAAGCTTCAATTTGTTGGCTATGGGGGAGGGGTGTCTCAGCCAAGAGAGAGAAGAAGAGAGAGAGTGTGTTTTTGAATTAGAAGTGGGGAGATGATAGGTTTAAGGGTATTAAGGATGAAAATTAAATTTGCACTTTGGTCCTTAATTGTCTACTTAAATTAATCCCTCAAGTAATAATTAAAGCTTAGATCTCACTTCTTCTAAGTCCCGAAAATTTCATAAGGCCTCGTGTTCTCAATGTCATAATTCTTATAATACGACACTAGTCCATAATGAGAATACACAACTATTATTATTAATTTCCAATGTCACACACGTTGTAACCCACACTTTTCCGGAATCACATCCTCTTGTATACTAATTTCTTTATTAGCATATATAAGTACCCTTTGTATCTAATATCCACATCTTATTCTCTTAATTACGTTCTCAATTAATGTCCCTAAATCACGAGATGTAATATCCTTCCCCCCTTTAGAAATATTCGTCCTCGAATGTTCACAATATGTATTATGCTATAGAAATTTCGGCAGAGTCTTCTTTATAACTATGATTATCCACCTATATTCAGTAAACCCACAGATGCCTCACAGGACCACAATATATCACAAGTATTATTCACCAATCAACATATTCAAGTCGGGCATGGAATTACCTGTAGGCATAGGGAACAAGTGAGGATACTTCTTCTTCATCTCATCTTATGCTTCTCAAGTCATCTCTTCCCTATTATTGTTTCACCAAAATACCTTGATGGAAGCCACATCCTTAGTCTGTAATCTTCTAACCTGACGATCAAGTATCGCTATGGGACTTTCCTCGTAAGACAAATCCTCGGTTACCTAGACATCGTCGATAGGGAACACTCTAGAAGGATCACCAATACACTTATGGAGCATCGATATATGAAATATTGTATGTACTGCTTCCAAATCAGATGGAAGGTCCAGCTCATAGGCAACCTTGCCTATCCTGCGAATAATCTGATAAGGCCCAATGTACCTCGGGCTAAGCTTACCCTTCTTGCCGAATCTTATCACACCATTCATGGGTGACACCTTCAAAAAAACCCAATCGCCCACCTGAAACTCTAAGTGTCGACGTCGATTATCTGCATATGACTTTTGTCGACTCTGGGCTGCTAATAATCTCTGATGAATAAGCTTCACCTTATTCATAACTTGTTGAACTATATCTGGACCGATTAACTTAGTCTCGCCAACATCGAACCAACCAATAGGTGACCTGCACTTCCTCGAAAAGCTACGTTTTTACATTAGTCGCAAGATGAAAACCTAAGTTGTTTTCATAAGTTTTGATTGGAAATTGAAGGGAAGTTGTTTATGAACTTCTAAAGGCTTCAAATAGTGGATTGGAGCATGAAGGAAATGAGCTAAGTTGCTAAGGAACGACTTTGGATCTTGAAATTATATTAGGGCTTTTCAAGGTAACAATCTTGTCCTCTTAGTGATTAAAGATTACATGTTGTTGTAGTTATATACATAAACAAGCATGAGATATATATAATGAAGATTGATAAGTGTTATGAAATATTTGGAAGCAAAAATCCGAAACTAGCATGTTTAGCCCTTAAGATTGTAATTCAATTTGGTCGATAGTTATAATCATCGCATGTTATATAAAGGAAGGATTATAGTTGTTAAAATTGGTTGCGACTATATCACATGTTAGGATGACAATATGGATTGAAAAGGAATTGGAAATGATTATATGTTGTTGCACCTATTAGCCGAGAATGACATTGTCTATTGAACTACTTGGTATTAATTGTGGGGCAGAATTTTACACGTCCTGTAAGGCGTGTGATCCCCTTTGATTGGTTGATGTGTTGAGCCTTAAATGTGGCATATTGGTTATTGATTTCGGACCTTGAAAAAGGTGGAAAAATACGTAGAAACAAAGGAAGTGTTGTCCAATTTTCCGTAGAATAAGTGACTTTACACTTAGAATATTCTACATTAAAAGCTAGAAGTTGATAGCCGTATTATGGTCATTATAGGTTGACATACTACGTGCGGAATATTGGACTTAGCAAGTGGATTGAACCGAAGAGGTATGTAGAACTTTTCCTATCTCTTGAGCATGAGTTTTATAAATGTATAGTACGGTAGACGTACGAGTTTTAAAGGAATTCGGTTTTGTTTTTATATCATTAACTTGATATAAGAATGTCTAAGTTTGGTTGAGTTAGATAATTAACTCACTTGATTTTTAAAGAATGAAAATGTCTTAGTTCCTAAAGCATAAAGTTATTATAACGGCTTTATGGGAAGTTGGTTATAACAACTTATGGAAAGTTAAAGGAATGGTTTTCTCTAGTAATGTAAACAAAGATAAATGACTTGAAATGAAGAAGGGCAAATATTGATTTAAAGGCATCAATTGCTTAAAGGTTTAAGGTAAAAGCCATGTGGTTTAGAAGCCTAAAAATGTATTTATAAAGGTATAGTGGCTTGTTTTGAGAAGTAGATAAGCCTTGATACTACGGGTGTTAGTATCTTGGGGGTTTTATACGAGAAAGAGTCATTTTAAAAGAATAGAAGTACGTAGTACTTTGGGTCAAATTCACGGATTTTCATGATATGATAGTGCCTTACGTTAAATAAAATGAGAGTGCATGCTAATTAAGTTTAATGAGAAGTTAAGAGATTTCTTAACTTGATTATGTTATTTATGGTAGCCGGTTGTGTTTGTGTTATATTATTCTTTACGGGGTCATTCCCCGGGTATGTTGCATTTTGCATATTCCGTGGATTTGCTCCCCACGATGCGAGAAGTTACCTCATACGAGTCCGTAGGGCTCATGCGGGTGAAATAGTTCCATGCGGGGTGGACCAGTCCTATGCGAGGAAATTACCGCATGCGGGTCCACACGGCCTATGCGGGTGAAATAGTCCAGGAGTAGGATTGGGTGATAATACTACGGGCGGATGGTCCTAGGTTAATCACAGTTTTCCTATTTTAAGAACCGAAAATGTTTATTTTGTTACTCTCATTGTTAGTAAGGCACAATATACTGTTAATTTGATTATCATACATGTCTTCAGCTTTATTTTAGACTTATGATGTAAATTACAGTGTTTTCAGTTTTACATACTTGGTACATATTTTATCGACCCTTTCTCGGCTGCGTTAAATGCCGCAGGGGTAAGCAGGTTGTGGATCCTCGCTCTTAGGATCACTGATCAGTTGTCAGAAGCTCCATTTCTCCGGAGGCTATTCTTTTGGTACGGTTTTCCTGATGTTGTAGATTTATGTACATTCAGAGGTACGGCGGGACCCTGTCCCGCCACAATTGTTATGTCAAAATTCTTAGAGGACTGTAGTCATATCTTGTGGTTCAGTTTGTAAAAGAAATGAGGTAACTGCTTTCGGTTATGTAATTATATATCCAGTGAGGTAGCCTTATCGGCTAACCTGTTGTTTATTCATTATTGATTTTTTTTATTAAGAGTTGTATGTATGTTCCGCTGATTTTCTCTGATGTATACCTGTAAGGGTGGCCAGGCACCGGGCCATGCCCGGTCCGGTCGTGACAAAAGTGGTATCGAGCTGTGGTCGATAAAATTTGATCCGACAAAAATCGGACCGAACCTGTTCGGACCGGACCGAGAAATTCGGTCCGATCTTCGGTCCCTGTTTTTTCAGAATTCGGTTTTCGGTCCGGTCCGGTCCATGGTCGGTCCGGTCCGGATCGAATTTTTTTTATTTTTTTTTATTTTTTATAATATATATAATATATATAATTTATAATTTTCTAAATTCCTAATATATATAATTCCTAATTTTCTAAATTTCTAATATATAATATTATATAGTTCCGGGGCCCGATTTTTTTTAAAAATTGAATTACCAATACTGAAATTGACATTCTCGGACGCGGTGCCACGAAATTTTTACGTTGAAATCTATTGTACATCGCGAGATATTTAGATTTGAAAATGGGAAAAACGTAATGATTTGGGGGAAAAGAGAAATTGAGGGGTAATATGGACGTTTTTGGAGAAATCCGGTGAAGCAAGTCCGTTTGGGATTATTCGTCTCGAAAAAATACGCGAAATCAAAAAAACAATTAGGTAAAACGGACGTCCGAGCGCAAAGTTATGACCGTATAAAGTTTGATCAATTTACAACCTATATTTCATATGTCAATACGTCCCGGCGGGGTGGCGGGTGGGATGGCTAAAGTGGGGCAGTGGGTCAGTGGGTTGGGGGGGGAGTGGGGATCAAGTCGGTCCATTCGTCGAAAACCCGACCGACCGAATGACCCGGACCGGACCGGACCGGACCGGACCGAGAAATTCGGTCCGTTCTTCGGTCCGGATAATCTTACTGTTCGGTCTTTGGTCCGGTCCGGTTCGGTCCGGTTTTAACCCTTTGTGCACCCCTAATCAGAGCAGTTAGTCCTCGGAAAGTGTCTACAGAGCGTGTCTAGTAGAGTCTTGGTTATCGGTGTGTTGTGCACCACATCTATAACCAGGAGGCTACAGGACATTTATGATTGGTTTCCATTTTTCTCTCTCTGAGATCGTGCAGTAGAGCTGTCTTATTAGGTTGAATCCTCTCTGACCTATTCTTATGTATCAGTTATGCATCCACGGAAGGCGACCAGGACCCAGAAGGGCAAGGTCGCAGCAGGAGCTGCTAGTGGTACACAGAGGGTTACTAGGACTCAGACCCAGACTATGCCTGAGGTCAGGCCCGATCGCGAGTTCTGGCCACGGCAAGATTTGAGCCGAGAGGCCGCGGCTCCAGGGTTCCGATACACGAGCCTCGATCCTCACCGGCGGGCGAGTATAGAGATTATGGAGAGCATATCAGGTTATTGACTAGCATAGTGGCAGGGCAGCGCCGTCAGGAGCAGGTAGCTAACCCTAGAGCCGACAGTTTGAGAATTCAGGATTTTCTGGATTGTAATCCACCCGAGTGCTATTGTTCGAGATCTGAGGATGATCCTCAGGAGTTCATTCGGCAGATACATCGGACTATGCAGGTACTTAGGGCCTCAGAGACAGAGTCAGTTGTGCTAGCTTATTACCGGTTATGCGATATTGCTTTGAACTGGTTTGAGTCATGGGAACTGTCGAGGGGTGTGGATGTTCTTCCAACTGTTTGGGACGAGTTCACAGAGGCCTTCCTTGATCACTTTTTGCCTCCTGAGATGAGGAGAGCCCGTGTTGATAGGTTCTTGACATTGAGACAGAATGGGAGGACCATCAGAGAGTATAACCTGGAGTTTGACTCATTGTCCAGGTATGCGCTCACTATTGTGGCTGATAGAGTTCATCGCTATGTGATGGGGCTAGACCGTTATATGGTTACTGCATGCCTGGGAGTGGCCCTTCAGCCAGGTATGGATATTTCCAGGATGCAAGCATATGCATAGGGGATTGAGGACAGGGAGAGAGAGGACCAGCCAGATCGAGGCCAGCCCAAGAGGTCCAGGACTGCAGGGTTACAGGGTAACTTTCGAGGCGGACAACCTCAGTAGCGGACTAGGTCTATATTTCAGCCGACACAGAGTGCTCCTTCCCAGTTTTCTGGCAGGAGGTTTGATCATCCGGGTTATTTGGGAGCAGGTCAGGGCTCCAGGGCTTCGAGGTTTCAGGGAGGCAAAGATCTTAGCCGATCGAGCCGCCCCTATCTCGGTGTGTTCGATGCGGTAGATCTCACCCTGGTGAGTGTCGTACTGCTTCAGGAGCTTGTTTCTCTTGTGGCCAGCAGGGCCATATGAAGAGGGATTGTCCGACCAGAGGCGACGTGGGTGGTATGGTTCAGTATACGGGGTCAGTTGCTGGGTTTTCATCTTCTGTGGTCATGCGCCCCGGAGGGCAGGGAGTTCACGGGCCAGCAGGTCGCGGTAGAGGTCGTGGCAGGGGTCCTAGTTCTAGCGATCCACAGAACCGTATATATTCTTTAGCCAGTCGACATGACCAGGAGGCTTCACCGAATGTCGTCACAGGTATATTGTTGATTTCATGCTGTGATGTTTATGCTTTGATAGATCCAGGTTCTACCTTGTCCTATGTGCCCCCTCTTATTGCTGGTAGACTAGGCATAGAGCCAGTGTCGATAGAGCCGTTTGAGGTAGCTACGCTAGTGGGTGATTCGGTGTTAGTTGAGCGGGTGTATAAGAACTGCCCGATATTCATATACAGTCGTCAGACCCTAGCAGACCTGATAGAGTTGGAGATGACGGATTTTGATGTCATTATGGGTATGGACTGGTTGGCTTCTTGTTATGCTAATGTCGACTGTAGGGACAGGTTGGTCCGATTCCAGTTTCCCTGTGAGCTGGTTATCGAGTGGAAGGGCAATACAACATCGCCGAGTGGTAGGTTTATTTCTTACCTCAAAGCTAGGAAGATGGTTCAGAAAGGGTACATCTATCATCTGGTTCGGGTATTCGATACAGAGGCTGAGGTGCTATTTCTTCAGTCAGTTCCGGTGGTTAGAGAGTTTCCGGATGTATTCCCAGATGATCTCCCAGGTATTCCTCCAGAGAGAGAGATTGAGTTTTGTATTGATATGCTGTCAGACACTCGGCCTATATTTATTCTGCCGTACAGGGTGGCACCTGCTGAGTTGAGAGAGTTGAAGGACCAGCTGAAAGATTTGCTGGAAAAAGGCTTTATTAGGCCTAGTATTTCTCCCTGGGGAGCGCCGGTTTTTTTTGTAAAAAATAAGGATGGGACGCTGCGTATGTGTGTTGACTACAGGCAGCTGAATAAGGTAACCATCAAAAATAGATACCTCCTCCCCAGGATTGATGATTTGTTTGACCAGTTGCAGGGTGCGAGGTGTTTCTCCAAGATAGACATGCGGTCCGGTTATCATCAGGTGCGAGTTAGAGAGACAGATATCCCGAAGACTGCATTCAGGACCCGGTATGGGCATTATGAGTTCAGGGTGATGTCTTTCGGTTTGACTAACGCTCCAGCGGTATTTATGGATTTGATGAACCGGGTGTTCAAGTTATTTCTGGATACATTTGTTATAGTATTCATTGATGACATCCTGGTTTATTCTCGCACAGAGCAGGAGCATGCAGATCACTTGAGGACGGTACTTGGAGTCCTCCGGAGCCGACAGTTGTACGCCAAGTTCTCCAAGTGTGAGTTTTGGTTGGCCTCAGTGGCATTCTTGGGGCACATTATCGGGGCTGACGGTGTTCAGGTTGATACGGCAGATATTGAGGCGGTCAAGACTTGGCCGAGACCTACTACTCCGACGGAGGTGCGCAACTTCTTAGGGATGGCGGGTTATTATCGTAGGTTTGTGGAGCAATTGCCGATATCGCGCTTTGACTAGCCGACTCGAAGCGGATAAGTTCCGGTGGGCGGAAGCTTGAGAAGGGCTTCCGCCATGAAGGAAAAGTTGACGACGGCTCCAGTTCTTACTCTTCCCGAGGGATTAGAGGGTTATGTGATTTATTGTGATGCCTCGGGTATCGAGCTAGGGTGCGTATTGATGCAGTACGACAATGTTATAGCCTATGCATCCCGGAAGCTATGGAAGCATGAGAGGAATTACCCTACTCACAACTTAGAGTTGGCCGCAGTTATTCATGCCTTAAATATTTTGAGGCATTATTTATACGGGGTTCATGTAGATATTTATACAGACCACAAGAGCCTCCAGTACATCTTCAGGTAGAGGGAGCTGAACCTGCGGTAGAGACGGTGGTTAGAGTTGCTGAAGGATTATGATGTTGATATCCTATACCATCCGGGAAAATCCAACGTGGTTGCAGATGCTCTGAGTCGTCGATCTATAGGGAGTCTATCAGAGGTACAACCAGATAGACAGGACATGGTCCGTGAGATCCATCAGCTGGCGAGCCTTGGGGTTCGGTTGGTCGATACCGATGATAGTGGGATACGGGTTTGAGAGGTTGCCGAGTCTTCCATCGTTGAGGAAGTGAAGAGGCGACAGTATGAGGATCCAGTTCTGA
Organism: Przewalskia tangutica; assembly: GCA_029844215.1. Lineage (NCBI taxonomy): Eukaryota > Viridiplantae > Streptophyta > Magnoliopsida > Solanales > Solanaceae > Przewalskia > Przewalskia tangutica. The sequence goes on along the minus strand of CM056718.1, from coordinate 6,591,070 downwards.
TACGGTATCTAGATACGACTCTTCGAGAGGAGAAGAGTTTATTTGAGGTAGCGCCTGATGGGGTGCTAAGATACGAGGGCAGATTGTGTGTTCCCGATGTTGCAGGACTTCGTCAGCAGGTTCTAGGGGAGGAACACAGTGATCGTTACTCTATTCATCTGGGGTCGACTAAGATGTACCATGACCTCAGATGTATGTATTGGTGGGATGGCCTGAAGAGGGACGTAGCAGAGTTTGTTGCTCAGTGTCCGAATTGTCAGCAGGTCAAGGTTAAGCACCAGAAGCCCGGTGGGCTATTGCAGGTGATTGATATTCCGACATGGAAGTGGGAGGTGATCAACATAGATTTTGTTACAGGGTTACCTCGTACTCAAAGTAAGTGTAATTCCATCTGGGTTATTGTAGACAGGCTGACGAAATCAACCCACTTTCTTCCAGTCAGGACTACGTATTCGACTGAGGATTATGCTAGACTTTATATCAGGGAGATTGTGAGACTGCACGGAGTTCCTACATCTATTATATCGCATGCAGGAGCCCGATTTACGACTAACTTCGGAGGTCTTTCGAGAAGGGTTAGGGACACGTGAGTCTCGATCAGCGTTTCATCCTCGCATCGAGCGGACGGGGAAGAGTGTACTATCCAGACACTTGAGGATATGATGCGGGCTTGTGTTATTGACTTCAGGGGTAGCTGGGAGGATCATTTGCCTCTTGTTGAGTTTGCATATAACAACAGCTACCATTCCAGCATTCAGATGGCGCCATATGAGGATTTGTATGGGCGGAAGTGTAGGTCGATGATTGGTTGGTTCGATGTGGGCGAGGTCCAGTTAGTCGGCCCAGACTTGATTCAGCAGGTTGTGGATAAGGTGAAGCTTATCCAGGAGAGACTTTTAGCAGCTCAGGGTCGGCAGAAGTCTTATGCAGATAATCGGCGTCGACACTTGGAGTTTCAGGTTGACGATTGGGTCTTCTTGAAGGTATCACCCATGAAGGGTGTGATGAGGTTCGGGAAGAAGGGGAACTTAGCCCAAGGTACATTGGGCCTTATCAGATCATTCGTAGAGTAGGCAAGGTTGCCTATAAGTTGGAACTGCCGTCCGACTTGGAGGCAGTACATCCGGTCTTCCATGTTTCTAAGTTGCGGAAGTGTATCAGAGATCCATTGAGAGTTTTCCCCTCTAGCGATGTCCATGTGACAGGGGTATTATTGTATGAGGAGAGTCTCATAGATACTCGATCGCCAAGTCAGGCGACTGCGGACCAAGGACGTGGCTTCCGTCAAAGTCTTGTGGCGGAATGATAATAGAGAGGATATGACTTGGGAAGCAGAGGAGGACATGATGGAGAAGTATCCTCACTTATTCCCTACCCCTCTAGGTAATCCTTTCAACTTACTTGTCAGTTTTAATTGGCGTATTCGCTTGAGTGCTATTATGTGGCCATGTGTTGCATATTTTGGGATGTTGGGTGTAGTTAAAGGAGACTATATCGCTATCTAATTATATTGACTCCGAAAGAACATTCAGGGACGATGTTTCTAAGGGGGGAAGAATGTTACACCCCGTAATTCCAAGGTATGTATATAAGAACGTACGTAAGAAAACAGGACTTTAAGACTTGAGACTTGCAGAATTTATCGGAATTATGGAAATGTCAGGAAACAAAATATTGTGACAAATGGGAGGGCGACACGTGTCACCCCTCTTACATGGTCTTGGTCGAAAGTGGACCAAGTTTAAGTGGTCTAATGACAAGATTAAGTAGTCTAATGAGGATGATCAAAGCTTGAGGAAATTGACCAAGTCAACTAATCAAGTTGACCCTTGATATTTTAATTTCTTCATCCAAGACCACACAAGTGTTTTAATCTTGACCCTACATTGTTTTATATATTCACCCTAGTAGCAAGACAAGTCTCAACACTTCGAAAAAAATTCAAGAACTTATGTGCTACATTTGAGAGCTCTCGGCTAAGCTCTTGGAAAATAAGAAAAATTCTTCAATCTTGTTCCATAATTCACAATACTTTAACCCAATGTTCCTAGGGGTATTATAAGGATATCTCAATACAAAGATCCCAGAAAAGTTACGTTTTTACATTAGTCGCAAGATGAAAACCTAAGTTGTTTTCATAAGTTTTGATTGGAAATTGAAGCGAAGTTGTTTATGAACTTCTAAGGGCTTCAAATAGCGGATTGGAGCATGAAGGAAAGGAGCTAAGTTGCTAAGGAGCGACTTTGTATCTTGAAGTTATATTAGGGCTTGTCAAGATAACAATCTTGTCCTCTTAGTGATTAAAGATTACATGTTGTTGTAGTTATATACATAAACAAGCATGAGATATATATAATGAAGATTGATAGGTGTTATGGAATATTTGGAAGCAAAAATCCGAAACTAGCATGTTTAGCCCTTAAGATTGTAATTCAATTTGGTCGATAGTTATAATCGTCGCATGTTATATAAAGGAAGGATTATAGTTGTTAAAATTGGTTGCGACTATATAACATGTTAGGATGACAATATGGATTGAAAAGGAATTGGAAAGGATTATATGTTGTTGCACCTATTAGCCGAGAATGACATTTTTTATTGAACTACTTGGTATTAATTGTGGGGCAGAATTTTGCACGTCATGTAAGGCGTGTAATCCCCTTTGATTGGTTGATGTGTTGAGCCTTAAATGTGGCATATTGGTTATTGATTCCGGGCCTTGAAAAAGGTGGGAAAGTACGTAGAAACAAAGGAAGTGTTGTCCAATTTTCCGTAGAATAAGTGACTTTACACTTAGAATATTCTACATTAAAAGCTAGAAGTTGATAGCCGTATTATGGTCATTATAGGTTGGCATACTACGTGCGGCATATTGGACTTAGCAAGTGGATTGAACCGAAGAGGTATGTAGAACTTTCCCTATCTCTTGAGCATGAGTTTTATAAATGTATAGTACGGTAGACGTACGAGTTTTAAAAGAATTCGGTTTTGTTTTTATATCATTAACTTGATATAAGAATGTCTAAGTTTGGTTGAGTTAGATAATTAACTCACTTGATTTTTAAAGAATGAAAATGTCTTAGTTCCTAAAGCATAAAGTTATTATAACGGCTTTATGAGAAGTTGGTTATAACAATTTTATGAAAAGTTAAAGGAATGGTTTTCTCTAGTAATGTAAACAAAGATAAATGACCTGAAATGAAGAAGGGAAAATATTGATTTAAAGGCATCAATTGCTTAAAGGTTTAAGGTAAAAGTCACGTGGTTTAGAAGCCTAAAAATGTATTTCTAAAGGTATAGTGGCTTGTTTTGAGAAGTAGATAAGCCTTGATACTACGGGTGTTAGTATCTTGGGGGTTTTATACGAGAAAGAGTCATTTTAAAAAAATAGAAGTACGTAGTACTTCGGGTCAAATTCCCGGATTTTTCATGATATAATAGTGCCTTAAGTTAAATAAAATGAGAGTGCATGATAATTAAGTCTAATGAGAAGTTAAGGGATTTCTTAACTTGATTATGTTATTTATGGTATCCGGTTGTGTTTGTGTTATATTATTCTTTACGGGGTCATTCCCCGGGTATGTTGCATTTTGCGTATTCCGTGGATTTGCTCCCCACGATGCGAGGAAGTTACCTCATGCGAGTCCGTAGGGCTCATGCTGGTGAAATAGTCTCATGCGGGGCGGACCGGTCCTATGCGAGGAAATTACCTCATGCGGGTCCACACGACCTATACGGGTGAAATAGTCTCAGGAGTAGGATTGCGTGATAATACTACGGGCGGATGGTCCTAGGTTAATCACAAGTTTCCTATTTTAAGAACCGAAAATGTTTATTTTGTTACTCTCATTGTTAGTAAGGCACAGTGTACTGTTAATTTGATTATCATACATGTCTCCAGCTTTATTTTAGACTTATGATGTAAATTACAGTGTTTTCAGTTTTACATACTTGGTACATATTTTGTACTGACCCCCTTTCCTCGGGGGTTGCGTTCATGCCGCATGTAGGGGTAAGCAGGTTGTGGATCCTCGCTCTTAGGATCACTGATCAGTTCTCAGAGGCTCCATTTCTCTAGAGGCTAGTCTTTTGGTACGGTTTCCCTGATGTTGTAGATTTATGTACATTCAGGGGTACGGCGGAGCCCTGTCCCACCACAGTTGCTATGTCAAAATTCTTAGAGGTCTGTAGTCATATCTTGTGGGTCAGTTTGTAAAAGAAAGGAGGTAACTGCTTTCGGTTATGTAATTATATATTCAGGGAGGTAGCCTTATCGGCTAACCTGTTGTTTATTCATTATTGATTTTTTTTTATTAAGAGTTGTATGTATGTTCCGCTGATTTTCTCTGATATACCGGTAAGGGTGCCTAGGTAGGGCATCAGTCGCGGGCCCGGGGTCGGGTCGTGACAATAAGTATGGTGCACAACATACCCATACACAAGACTCTACTGAACGCGGTCGTAGACATTAGAGGACTAATCGCTCGATACCACTTTGTCACGACCCGACCCGACGGGCCGCGACTAAGCGCCCTAATTGGACGTCATTATACTAACCTGCCACGTGTAATCAGACTGACATTAAGGACACTATGAAATTCGACAACATAACGCTGCAATAATAACACATGTCAGAATAGGCAAGCCGGCAAGGCTGCTTTTGTACGCGAATGAACCTGTCTCCCGAGGGAGTCACAACTAGTCAATATATCAAATAGGCGAGCCGAAAAGGCTGCCACTATATACAGAAATATCCTCATAAAAAAGAAAGTGAAGTACAACAATACAGCTGACCAAAACATGATACAATCCTCACACAAACAACCCACAACTGTCTACAGACCTCTATGAGAAGGATAATGAAATATGATGGGACAGGGCCCCGTCGTGCCCCTAAACATATATAAGTCTAAAATGAGGTTCTGTATCAAAATAACAAAGCTCCGGATTAATGGAGCTCTCCAACCAGCTGAACGGGAAACCTAGACTAGAGGATCACCAAACTGAGCACCTATACCTGCGGGCATGAACGCATCCCCCCGAGAAAAGGGGGGTCAGTACGAAATAATGTACTGAGTATGAAAAACATAAAGTATTGTAAAAAGATCATAACTGGCCAGAAGATAACATGAGGTAAATAAGATAACCAAAATACCAATACAATTGTGTCATATAAAAATGAGAATCATATCAAAATCATGGATGCCTACCCACAAAATCATCATGTATATGTATATATATATATATATATATATACATATATATATATATATATATATATAACGATCTCGGCCCTCTAGTGCGGGACTCGATGGAATCATCAATATAACGTGTCCCGGCCCTCTAGTGAGGGACTCGGTGGAATCATCACATACTATCATGGGTATTTGTACCCGCATCATAGATACATGTCCATGGAATCATCATATACTATCATGGGTATATGTACCCGCATCATGGATGCCTATCCATGGAATAATCATATATATATAAACATTGTCGGCCCTCTAGTGAGGGACTCGGTGAACAAATGCAAGGATCTGCGCACGAACATTGTCGGCCCGGGACTCGGTGAGGTGGAATAATAATATTTTGCACGAATAGATATCATGAGCAACCATATGCAATTTAAATCATCATTTGACTCTCAATAAAATAAGTAGAATATCTATTACTTAGAAAATCAATGCACTTTCATATCATGTATCATTAAGAATTAGGATTTAATAGAATTGTGTACGTCTGCCGTACACTCATTTGTAAAAGTCATGCCAAGAGAGGAAAGGATAGTTTCACACACCTTTTCGTCGAACTAACCAACTCAATATTAGAATACGTCTCGTCTAGTAATTCAACCTATAATAATGGTAATATGTCCGTCAATTCTATGATTACTAGCATACTTTATATCGAATGACGTCTTCCTATTCTATAAAAATTCGGTCAGCACTTCCCCTATTTATATGCAAATCCACAACTTTCAAACAAAGACAAAAATACCAATTAACAAGTCACAATTCCAAGATATCACAAAATCAATCCATATACTCTACTTACACCATAGTTATCCATTCTTTCTCCTTACATTTATGGAATACAACAATCAAAAGTGCAAGTCTTCTAGTTTGCAACATATCACCTTACTATACCTATTTCTCATGTTAATCTCACTCCTTTAACCATGTTAAAATAGTCCTTAAAACAGTCCATAATCCAACCAACAACAAGAGTGCAATGTAACACATTTTATGCTTCAATTCCTTTAAGACGTATATTAGTAATTTCCACAACGTATATACATGTTCATAACTAATATTTCCATCATTATATCTTAACAAAACAGCCTTAAAAACGAGACAACCACGCCCAACAATTTTATGGAAGTCTCGGCCAACAACAACATAATTTCCCAACTCTTCTCTTAATTCCTTAACCTTCAATTATACTCCAATAGTTCCATATGAACAACTACAACTTAAACATCAAGATTTCTTTCAATTCCAACATGCGATTAGTGACGATAATAGCAATAACATAATTGAATTCAATGTATACAAAAAACAGTCCCTAATTCGGTATCAATATCCAAAATATTCAAATGCAGTGCCTTAATTCCAAATTTTTCTTAACACAATTCCATTCCTTAAATTACAATAACATACACTTCAATTATACCATAAAAAAAGAATTTTTACCTCAATTATTTGCCCCAAACAGTCCCAATCAGTCACGGTCCAATTGCCCAATATTTTGCCCAATTTTATCACTTTTTCAACTTCAAATCGTCATGCATGTATTCTATAAGTTTACTCCATCATTTTTGTATGTTTTTCATCCTTAATTTCGTCTCAAACACCAATGTTTTTGGCCTTGAAATCTCGGCCAGAAACCAGCGAAATTTGGCCACTATTATTGTGGTGTTTCTTGGTTAGAAATTTGTAGAATGATTTAACCTTGGAAGAGGAATTAAAAAGCTTCAATTTGGCCTAAAATATGGAGAAATTCGGCTGCTATAGAGAGGAGGAAGGAGAGAAAGAGTGTTTTTTGAAATTATTAAGTGGGGAAGATGAGGAGTTTAAGGGTAAACAAAATCTGAAAATTCTTTATTACACTTTGGTCCCTAATTGTATAATTAAATTAATCCCTTAAGTAATAATTAAATCTTAAATCCCGCTTCCTTTAATTTTCGAAAATTTCATAAAGTCTCGTATTCTCATTGTCATAATTCTTATATAATACGTTACTAACCCATAACGGGAAAATATATATAACGATCATAATAAGTTTCCAACGTCACACTCGTTGTAACTAAAATTTTCCGGACTCACATCCTTTTGTATACTAATTTCTGTATTAACATATGTAAGTATATTTTATATTCAATATTCGAATCTTACTTCCTTAATGACAGTCTTAATTATCGCCTTAAACTTACGGGGTGTAACATTATCTTTTAATCTCATTTCTGACAAGAAAGAATAACTGACATATACCTTTGGGATCTGTCCCACATCAGTCACTTCGTTGAACTGGGTGTCCAAATCCTCTTACTATTCTTCGGATCCTTTGTCTGGGACAAATGTAGACCTTCTGATGCAAGATAGAACGCCATCTTCAACCTTCTCCTCTTGTCCCAGTTAATATCATCCACCTCTCATGGGCGCTTGTTTCCACCACTCTCGGGAGCGGTGACATAAACTCTTCCTTGATACTTAGCCTTGCAAGCATGACTATCAGTAGTATCTTCAAACTCATCCTCAGATTCATAGATCCCACCTTTGACGGAGACAGATTTTTAACTATCGTCAAAGAGAGAGCCAAAACTAGGACCAGATCTGAAAGCTTTTTTGTTGACAGAGACATTGTTAGAACTGTTAACAAGACTGTCAATATAACTGGTTTCAGCAAGAAAACCACAGCCAGATTTAGGATCACCTTGGCTGGCAAACATCTTTCTAGCATTAGTACATATAATGTCTTAAGATTGTGGATTATAATGGATGTATGGAAATAGTATACAATTACTACTAGTACTTCGAAAGGATAAACAATAATGAATTACAACAGTTAACAAACTTGCAGCCAACAAGAGTTGTGACTACAATAATTTTGTGAGTTCTTGATATGTCTTGAACGATTCTTGGATCTGCCGTCCTGGATCTTCGTTCATTTGAAACAATATCCTTGATCTTGATAACCTGATACCAAGAGGCACTAAATCCCTACATGTTACAACTGTGATGAGTCGAGTGTTAGCACTATGTCCTTAAGACATTTTTGCTCCGTATATATCCTTTTAAGTTTAGGCAACTGTCTCTCAAGATAAAATAGCATTAAACAAATGAGCAAAGTAAACTCAAGTGTTTCTCAAGAAGAACCTTTAAGTGTATGAAATTATGCTAGAGATGAAGAAGTTCAAAAAAATCTGAACAAAACAAGAGTGAAGAGTGTTCTTCAAATTGAGATAGGGAAATACTCATGCTCAAGAGATAGGGAAAAGTTCACATACCTCTCCGACTTAATCCACTTGCCAAGTTGAATATGCCGCACGTAGAATGTCAACATATAATGACCATAATACGTCTATCAACTTCTAGCTTTCCAACGTAGAATATTCTAAGTGTAAAGCTTCCTATTCTACGAAAAATTGGGCAGCACTTCCTTTGTTTCTACGTATTTTTCCACCTTTTTCAAGGCCCGGAAATCAATAACCAACATGCCACATTTAAGGCTCAACCAATCAACTAATCAAAGGGGATTACACGCCTAACATGACGTGTAAAATTCTGCCCTACAATTATATAAAACAGTCCGATAATTCAATGGTCATTCTCGGCTACAACAACATCAATTCTCTTTCAATTTCCTTTTTAGTCCTAGTCGTTATTCCAACATGTTATATACATAATAACAATTCTAATAACTATAATTATTTTCTTCTATAACATGCGACGATTGTAACTAACAATTAAATTGAATTACAACCTTAAAGGCTAACCTGAACTTTTCGGATTTTAGGCTTCCAATATTCCATAACACTTATCAATCTTCATAATATATATCTCATGATCATCTATCACTTTCATAACATGGAATCTTCAATTACAATAGTAAGACGAAGATTATTACCTCAATAAGCCCAAATCTAATCCAAGATTCAAAGTTTATCCTTAGCAACTTTAGCTCTTCTTCTTGACGTTCCAATCCACTCCAAGCAACCCTTAGAAGTTTATGAAGAACTCCTTTCAAGTTCCAACTCCAACTATGAAAAATTCCTTAGGTTTTCATGTTGCGACTAACGTAATAACGTAGTTTTTCCGGAATTTTTGTGTTGAGATATCCTTAGAATACCTTTAGGAATCTTGGGTTTGAATATTGGGATTTATGAAGCAAGATTGCAAAATTTTCTTGTTACAAGAAGAGCTTGGCCGAGAGCCCTCAATTTGAACAACAAGTTCTTGATTTTTTTTCTAAGTGTAGAGTTTGTCTTGCACTAGTATAGGATATATACTACAACCAAGGGTCAAGATTAGAACAATTGTGTGGGTGAGATGTGGTCAACAATATCAAGCCAAATGGCTACTTGACTTAGTCAAGATTTTCGCCCCACATGGGCATGTGGAGGATGACACGTGTCGCCCTCCGGTTGGTCTAAAATATTTCATATCCCGAAATTCCGATAAATTCTATAAGTCTTAAATATCAAATTCGGGAAATCAATTTCCATTACTAAACATTTTTCCTTCACGAGGCTCGAAATAATTTTCCGTAGGAAAAAGCAATCCTTCTTTCGTTTCAAACTTTTAAGTCTTGTGTTCTCCCGTCTATTCTCCAATACATGTCCTGGAATTACGGAGTGTAACAATCTTCGTTCATTTGCAACAATCTCCTTGATCTTGATAACCTGATACCAAGAGGCACTAAATCCCTACATGTTACAACTGTGATGAGTCGAGTGTTAGCACTCTGTCCATAAGACATTTTTGCTCCGTATATATCCTTTTAAGTTTAGACAACTGTCTCCCAAGATAAAATAACATTAAACAAATTAGCAAAGTAAACTCAAGTGTTTCTCAAGAAGAACCTTTAAGTGTGTGAAATTATGCTAGAGAGGAAGAAGTTCAAAAAAATCTGAACTAAACAAGAGTGAAGAGTGTTCTTCAAATTGAGCCAAGGGCCTCAATTTATAGTGTGTGTAAGATGACCTCTCATCTAGCCAACTAATGGCAATCAATGGACTGACACTTATTGAGATGTGTTATTCAGCCAAATAATGGTTGAATTCAAGTGTCAAGTAATGGAGGATCAATGCTCCAAAATCAGCCCAAAAGTTAGAAACTTTCCATCTTCCGTCGACCATTCTGCCTCTGAAGCGCCGCGGCTCAGCCTGGGAGGCGCCTCGGCTCCAGTGACCAAAACCAACATTAGCGTCGCAACTCTGATGGTTCTGCGCCGCGGCCCTTCATGGCTCCGCGGCGATTTCTGACTCGTTTAGTATTTTATACGACGTATACTTCTTCCTTCATTTACCAATGTGAAACACTCGTCATTTGGCCAATAACCATCTATCATTTCATGTCTCAAACATTTCGTTTACGTACCAATATCTCTTTCACTAAGGAAATTTACGATCTTTAGTACAACGTGTGCACGCGTGTGAAAATGATATTTCCGACGTGCGGGACCCCAATTATTCGATTCATAAATAATATGATTAACTTTAATTCACGTTAATAAATTTCCAACACTTTCTAGTGCTTGCTTAGATATAGAATATGTGATGTATTTTAATTGTATGAGGTGCAAGATAATGTATGAGGATAATATTTTGAATAGTCAAGTTTATAATGATGTTTAAGTGTTGATTGTATCATCGAGATAAAATTGTTAATATTAGATATTTCAAAACTAATAATATTACGTGGAAGTATTAAGATGGATTCACAACAATGAAATATATGTCAAAATTAATGGAGTATTACTCACATTCAATAATAAGTGAAAATAATGTACACAAAGTAAAAAGGAGAAAATCACGTGAGATGGTTAAGCATTTCCTACCTATAGATTATCGTATACATGCTAAGTTTTTTTTTTTTTTTTTTTTTTTGTTGACGAAGGAACCCGCAGCCGCTACTCTTTCGAGTGCGCATAGGGTAAACCCCGGATCGACGCAAAGACTCGCAAACCACGCCGCCCATGTAAACCACACTGGCAGCCACGCGATGCGCTTCAACCAAAGCGTTTATGCAGGATCGAACTCGCGACCATGGCCCCGCGCCATCACACCTAAGTTATGCACTATAATGATGGAAAGTGATTCAAGGGGATCATATATATTTTAAGCCATATAGAATAAAATTGTCTCAAAAGGCCAAAAATCCTTTAGAATTGATGCACACTTAAGGACAGACTGCATAGAGGACCTTTAAAGTTGTCAATACTTCTCATTTTGACATTTCAACTAAGACTTTTATTTATTAGATATTTCAACATCAATGAATACATATTGAAACCTTTATGACTAGCTAACTCAAAAGTTATAGTAATACATGTGAATTGTGATGACATTGTAAAAATAACAAAGAAAAAAGTCACGTAACAAATAAAATGTTGCTGAGATCAAGAAAAAAACTTATTTCCCATAACCAGGGTCTTTTAAATTATACTACATATTTGAGAAGCAATTTTATCAAAGTAGCTTCTCTATTTTTAGAGTACTTTTGGAGAGAAATTGTTTATGTTTGGCCAATACTTTTGAGAAGTATTCTTTTAGTATTTGATAAACAAATTATTAGATCAGACTTTTCATAAGTGTTAAAAACGTGATACTAAAATTTATTTTGCAATTAGTATTATTTATATAGAGATATTATTTTAGATGTTTATCACGAAGGACTTTAATTAAATTATGTGAAAGTGTTGCCTAGGCTTAAAGGTAAATTTTACAGAGTGATGGTTAGACCAACACTATCGTATGAACATTGGTCAGTCAAGAGTAAGAATGTAGCGGAAATGTGGATGTTCAGATGGATGTGTAGGCATACTAGATGAGATATGATTATGAACAAAATTATACGGGACAAGGTGGAGTAGCCTCGATGTGAATGAGATGGAAAGGCGAGATGTATTGACGTGAAGATGAGATGCGAGGATGCCAGTGAGGAAGTGTGAGAGAATGGTTATAGCTAGCTGGAGCTAGGAGAGACAGAGATAAGTCAAAAAAGAACTCGAATGAGGTGATTAAGCATAACATGACACAGCTCTAGTTGACTGAGGAGTGAAGACATAATCTTAGATATGAAGGTATGAAGGTCGAGAAGTAAGGTAGAGGGTTAGTAAGTAACATAGATTTATCGTACTTGTAGTCGTGTGATTTAGATAATCGCATAGTTTCTTTTTCATCAATATGTATTAGTATCTGTTACTATATTTGTTTTGCACATTTGTTATTTTATTGTCTTTTTTTCTTTCCTATTTTCATGCATCAGGTGCATTTCTTTTTAGTAAGAGTTTATTGGAAACGACATTTTTATCATGTAAAGGTAGAGATAAGATGTGCGTACATTATACCCTGCTCAGACTCCACTTATGAAATTATACTGGATATTTTATTATTGTTATCGACTTTATGCAAAATTTGTATTTTTATTTAGTGTAAATTAAAAAAATAAAACAAGAATTTACATTAGAACATTAATCAATAGCAATATATAGCTAAACTAAAAAAGAAGAGAAGGGAGTTGTATTTATATTATAGAGATATATGTGTTAAATTAATTTAAGATAAAGATAATTTTAGAACCAAACCACACGCAAGTTGGATCCGAATTCCAACCCCACTCATTACCCAACCTTTTGACTTCTCAATTAAATAGTGTGAATAACTCTTCGTAGAAGACAGGTCACGACGAATCTCAATAATTATTACTCTCTGTTCCACGATATGATTGTGTAGAAATTTTTTATTTTTTTACAATAGTTAATTATTTACATTTCAACGTAGTTTTAATTTTAATTTTTTTCATTTTATTCTTATTTTAAAAGTATTTTTTATGAGATAAATATATAATAATTAATTTGCTTTTAATAATTATAAGATATATTAGTAAACCATCACAATTTCTTAATAAAATATTTTATTCCTAAATAATTATGTATCATATGTATTGTGAAACAGAGGGAGTAAACTACAATAAAAGATAAAGAATATCTTTAATTTTTCAAGTAAAAGTTAAGACTTAAGAGTATAGTCAAACTTCGTACCTTCTCGATTGTCGTATTAAATAAAAGTAGTCAAAATTTTACAAATTTACATACATAACCTCCAAACCCACTATTGACTTTTCCACTCCTTTAAGTTTTCTCAAATGTCAATTCCACCCCTCCACTACCTCGAAATTACAAAACAAAACCTAAATCTCTAACCCTAATATTTCTCCTTTTTTCTCTCCCGTTGACCCAAACACCATCATTCTCTCGCCAGAACTCCAATCTCAGGCGCGGCGCCGGTGATCGTGCCTTGAACGTAATGACGATGTTCTCCGTCGTAAGTCACAATAAGCATTCCTGGATCGTCGGTTGCCCTCTCTACGTGCTTTCTCGCCGGACATCCTCTTACACTACTACATCTGTAATATCCCCTGCAAATTGATATAAAATAAAATTAGTTTTAATTCGCAATTTTTTACCAGATCTGATCCGTTCATTCCTAAAAATATGATTTGATAGTTCAAATATTGTTATTCATGATATTCAATTCAAGATCAAGATATAATATTAGATTACGGTAATGATTGATGGTGCATGGTAATTACCGTGGGAATGGTGAACCTTTGATTGGCTTTTGACCGTACTTTCTCCATGAGTACTCGTCTGCCGGAATATCAGCGGTTTTTGAACTGATCGCCGGCACTCTGATCACTTTCCTTGACCTAGTTTTCCTGTTTATGATAGAAAATAAAACAAAAATGATCAGTTAAACAATTAAAATTTGCAGAAGAGCTGAATCTCACTAAAATCGCAGCAAATGCTATTGTCCTCGTATGTGCTTATATTGCGTACCTTAACAAATTTTCATAGTTACGTCTAAAATACGCTTTTTTCCTAGTTAATGATTAAAAATTACAGTAAATGTTTTTTTTCCTCTAATCGAAGCGAATTTCACTAGAATTGCAGCAAATGCTAGTCCTCTTATGTGCTTATATTGTGTACGTTAACAAATTTTCCAAGTTACATCTAAAATACGCAAGTTTTTCTCACAGCTGCTAAACTGCGCAGTGTGCATAAGGAAATTACAAACCTCTTTTTGCAGTGACATTTGCCGGAGCTGGAAGTTCTGCCGGATAATTCATCTGACAGATCGTGATCATGACATCTTTTTCCGGCGATCGGCGGCTTCCGGGAGGACATAGGCGGTGGTGGACGTGGAGGTAAGTTTATTGACGAAAATTGTTTACCGTTTGATACACTTCCTTCACCTGTAATCGACGACATAAACGATGACGATGACGTCGTCGTCGATAAGCTTAAAGTATCCATAGATTTCATCTTAGTACCAACAACATTTGGTTTTGTAAAGTCAAGAGTCAACGGATACAGATCCCCTGCAGCAACCGCTGGAGGTGGTGGTTGCGGCAGTATTTTCTCCGTCTGAGATAAAAAAACTTGAACCGGACTACGTCTAAATCGGGCATGACCGGTCCGGTTCAAGATAGAAATAACCTTTTTAAAATTCGAAACAGTAAAGTTAGCTAGCTCGGTACAATCGGGTTGAACCGTTTGGTTCTGTTGTTGATGTGAAACGAACCGGATTAAATGATCCATGGATTTCAAACCGGCTGAAGCAGCTTCTTGTATAGCTAATTGCTCGTTCATATTCGTATACCTTAACAAATCTACAGCCATTTTTTTAATTGTAGCCAACAATTATTTTGATAGATCGAATTATTGAAAGAAAATAGAAAAAGAAAGTGAGTGAGAGATCTCTAAGTAGCTTGGAGAGATGAGGAAAAGAATGATGAAGAAGAGTGGGTAATATAAGGAGAGAAGGATTACCGGTTACCGGTTAACAGTCAAAGGTTTTGATCTAACGGTTGAGATTGGTTTTAAAAAATATTTTTTTATTCAAGAAAAGACAAAATAGCAGCATGCTAATTACCAGCTTCTATGCTTTATTTATTCGAAGGGGAAAATGGTGGGACCCATTTTATGAATAATGATTATCTATGACGGTAAATCATGAACATCAATTTCTTATATGTATTTGGACAATTCTTACTCTACAATAAAGGTGGCTAACGGATCGACTCTGACCGGTAGTTCGTTACCGAGTTGAACCGGTTCCGGACCGATTCACCGGCTTACCGGGCCTACCGGACCGAATCACTATTGGATTTCCGGTCGGCCCGTGCGGTTCCGGGTTGAACTGAGCCTATCGGACGGATTTTTTTTTTAATTTCAAAAAGTTAACTTAATTCAAATTAAATATGTAATATAATAATATAATATAATTTTCTGTTTTATATTTTCTATTTTAAAATTTAAAGTTAACTTTCTATTTTAGAACTTTATACTTTATAGTTTATATTGTAGTTATACTTTTATTAATTTATTAAATTAGTAGACATAAGTTAACAAATAACAACTAAAGAGATAATAAAATAAAAACTAATGAAAAGAGGTAAACTTTCGAAATTTCATTATTCATAAATGTTAATAAGAGTACATAATGAAGTAATAATAATTTTATTTACATATTATGCATCATTTTATAAAGTTCTTCGTAATTTATAGGTTGATTGAATTGGTGATGTTCCATAGCCTCTAAATCTGAAGTATTAATTTCAGTCTCGCTTCCGCGGTTCCGCCGCAACTTGTGTTGTTGTAAAAGTGTTCCATATATCTAGAATCTAGATTCAATATCATCATCTTCATTGAATCATGAAGATGTAGACACATAACAGAAGCAGAACTAAAACGAAGATTAGTAGCAGAGTTGTTGTTATCAAATAATGTAACTGCAGTTTTATATTTTATACTTAATTTATTATTGACCAGTGTGTCCGATGAACTTTCTCTATATGTCTAACTATAGTGTCCGTCCCCCCGTCATTTAAAGTTTTCTTATGTTTATAAGTTTGCCCACAAATATTACATCTAACTCTATTAGTGTCTCCAATTCTATCATAAAAGTTTCACACTTTACTCTTTATTCTCCTACTCGTTACTACTGGTAAATGAGGTCTACGACTAGTAGTACTAATATTGATAGAAGGCACACTAGTAGGTGTATAAGTTTCAGTTTCAACAATATTATCTATATGAACATTATCATATTCATTATCTTCTATTTCAAAATCTTCTTGCATTTGATCATAATCTATATTTTGATTAGATGATGAAGAACTTTTAGATTTTGTACCCCTTAAATAGATTTACCTTTATTCATTATAAAATATTTAATTTTAATTTTAATTTAAATAATCAACAAATAAATATGACAATTTAATAAAATAATTAGAGAATAAAACGAGTGTACCAAACTTCGGGATTCGGAACTCAATTGAAACTCGAAGCTCGAAGTCTTGCGTCTTGCTACTTTAAAAATTAATAATAATAATAATAATAATAATAATAATAATAATAATAATAATAACAACTTGATATAACGTCTTGTAATTTTAGGCGATAATTTGAGCACGTAAATGAAGGAAATAGGCCGAGTGCTGGGAAATTTTTTGTTATATTTACATATGCTAATAAGGAAATTAGTATACAGGAAAGTGATCCTGAAATAATTTTAGAGGCAACAAGTGTTACAATGGGGAATTAATAATAATGGTGGTATAGTCCCAAAAGAGGTGATTGACTAATGTCATATTACAAATTATGACATCGAGTATACGAAGGTCTTATAAATTTTTAGGATTTAAATTAAGTGAGATCTAAAATTAATTATGTGTATAATTGATTAATTGCGGGAAGGGGGTTGTACACGTGTAACACCCTAAGCCTTTTTGCCTAGAGACTAAGCTAAAGGAAAAGGCGGTGGCCGAAGTGGGGATTTGCTGGGAGACAACATGATGAGCAATTATTGAAAACATTATCTTTGTTGAGAATTCTTAAGGACCAAAGTAACGGCCCCCATTTTATTCTAACTTAAAAACGAAAATAGCCCCTTTCATTTCATTTTCAAGAAAATTGTTAACATCCCAATTGTGAGCATTTTGATTAGTTTAGGTTAGATAGGAGAGACCAAATAAAAATCCCTTTATCTCGTTCATTTGGGAAAATCAATTCATTTCTTTCCCTTTCGGTTATTCCGCATTATGCTCGATCAAAATTCTTATTTTGGTTCAGGTTCTCTCCACGTATCGAGGTATGTGAAGGCAAATTATTTCTTTCTTTTGACATGTTCTACGTATAAACTGTAACTGTGGTATTGATGTTGTAATTGGGCTGATTGGGAGTTGTTTAATTACATTGGGTTCAATTGTTGTTGTTGTTGTTAACGTCACTAATTGCATGTTGAAATTGAAAAGAAATCTTGACATTTAAAGTTGTAATTGGTTATATGAAAGCGTCGAAACATGAAATTAGAGTTTAGAAAGTTATGAGGGGAGTTATTGAGTTTTGATTGTTGTGGTTGAGGCCTTCCCGAATCGTGGATATATGTCTTAAGGAATTAAGGTGTAGAACGATGTTATTTTGCATTCTTGAACTCTTGATTTTTGCTAGAAGTATGGATTGTTTTTAAGAGTTGTTTTAATGTGATTAAGGGGCTGGATTAGCAAGAGAAATAGGTGTATTAATCACCTTGGTTGTTGTAGTTGTTGTCTTTCATGAACGTAAAGAGAAGGAATGTATTATGATGGCGTATATGGAGTATTTAGAATTATTTTGGTTATATCTTTAAGTTGCATATTGTTATTGGTATTGTTGGCTTTGTTTGTAAGTTGTGGATGTACATATAAATAGGAAAAGTGCTGCCCGATTTTTTATAGAAAAGAGAGTCGTCATTCGATATAAAGTATGCTAGTAATCATAAAATTACGTACGTATTACCATTATTATAGGTTGAAGTACTAGACGAGACATATTCTAATATTGAGTTGGTTAGTTCGTCTAAAAGGTATGTGAAACTATTTTTTCTTTCTTTTGGCATGATTTATATAACATGAGTGTACGACGGACGTACATAATCTATTGAATCCTAATTCTTAATGATATGATAGTGTCTTTGATTTTTCAAATGATGATTTAAAATGATACCCGATATGATAATGCCTTTTATTTATTCCATGGAGAGTCAAATGATGATTTAAGTTGCATATGATTTCTCCTGATACTCTATTCGTGCTCGATGTGATTATATCATTTCACCGAGTTTCGGGTCGGGTCATGTTCGTGCTCTGATTTATTATATTGATTCATCGAGTCCCTCACTAAAGAGTCGGTACACGTTATATGTATATATGATAATTTCATGGGCAGGTATCCATGATGATGATGAGCTCACCGAGTCCTAGAATGGGCCGGGACACGTTATGTGGACAAGTATCCATGATATGATAATACCATCGAGTCCCTCACTAGAGGGTCGGGACACATTATATGTATATGTATAGATGATGATACTATGGACAGGCATCCATGATTTTGATATGACTCTCATTTTTAAAAGGCAAAGTTGACTCTCATTTTATAAGACACGGTTGACTCTCATTTCATAAGGCACGGTTGTATTGATATTTGGATTATTATATTTGTCTCCTGACATCTCTTGGCCAGTTATGATCTTATTTACAGTACTTCATATTTTACATACTCAGTACATTATTTCGTACTGACCCCCTTTCCTCCGGGGGCTGCGTTTCATGCCCGCAGGTACAGGTACTAAGTTTGGTGATCCTCTAGTCTAGGATTATGTTCAGCTGTTTAGAGAGCTCCATTGATTCGGAGCTTAGTCATTTTGGTACAAAACCTTATTTTTAATTTATGTATATTTAGGTGGTTCCGTCATATTTCATTTTCGTACTCTTAGAGGTCTGTAGACATGTGTGAGTGGTAGATGTGTTTTGAACTTGTGTGGGTTGTATATGTGTTTTGGCCAGTTGTGCCGTTGTACTTCATTTTTGGGGAGTTCCCGTATATAGTGACAGCCTTGTTGGCTTGCCTATTTTGATATGACTTACAGATTACAATATTATCCTTGGTATCCGTGTGATTATGTGACATATGGGTATAAGGGTGCCCAGGTAGGGCACCGGGTCGCGGCCCATCGGGTCGAGTCGTGACACTTGAGAATTGATAATAGAGAGAATTAAGAGAGTATGAGAATTGAGAATTGTAGAAATAATTGTGTGATAAAAATGAGAAGAATATAGAGTATTTATAGATTTTTAAAGGGTAAAAATGTAATTAATAAATAATAAATAATAAACAAAAAAAAGAGTCAAACGGTCATTTAGACTGTTGGCAACCCCCATCCCCAGCCCCAACGGTAATATTATCGTTAGGCCCGCCAACAACCCTTTTTTTAAAAAAAATATTCCGAAAATATATTATAAACTAAATTCAAACTAAATATGTAATATAATATAGTTTTATATTTTATAGTTTATACTTTATATTGATTATGAAAAGTTTATAAACTATAACCTATAAAATACAAAGTTAACTATAAAACACAAAGTTAACTATAGTTAAAAAAATAATACAATATAAATTAATGATAAAAATTAAGATATAAAGTGTAAACTTTCGAACTTTCATTATTCATAATGTTAATAAGAGTATATAATGAACTAATGAAGTAATAATAATTTTATTTACATATTATGTTTTTACACCTCGTAATTATAAGGCGATAATTAGAGAACGTAATTAAAAAAATAAGATTCGAATATTGGATATAAAATATATTTACATATGCTAATACGGAAATTAGTATACAAAGGATGTAATCCCGGAATAATTTTGGATACAACAAATGTGGTTTGGACTTAGTGTCGTGTATAATGTGATTAGGAAATGGAATTTTAAGATGCTATATATATAATTGATTATGTAGGAGATTAATTAATTGTGGGATTAATTTTAGTGAGAACTAGTGGACAACTCATGGGAACTTGTACCAAACATGCACACAGATTTTCAGATTTGTTATAATCAATATTCTCACTCATTCCCTTAGCTTTATTTCAGATTACACCCTCACATAACTCTCTCCTCTTCTCCAAACAAATTCTCTACCATTCTCCATAGCTAATTGAAGATTTTATTAACTCCTTGTACAAGATTAAGCTCCTCAAATAAGCTATAAGCCAAAGTAACACTCCCAAACAGCGAGTCACGGTCACTGAACCAATTTTTAGCCCTGGAATTTCAGCATTGAAGATGAAAAATTTGGAAGAAAAACATTAAGAATGATGGATTAAACTTGTAGAATACATGCATGTCAATATAAGTTGAAGAAATAGTGAAAATGGTGCAAAAGAAAATGGGGCAGTGACCGAAATATATGGACTGTTTTGGGCAAAAATTAAGGTAAGATTTCTTCTTATTAATTGAGTATTGGAGTTGCATGATGTTGTAGTTTAATAAATGAACATGTGTTAAGAGATGAACTTAGATTAAGAGGAAATGGAAGTAAGAAAATGCATGTGGTTGTTGTGATGTTGTTGTTACCGATTTTTGGGGACTGTTTTTGTGTACATTGGAATAGTTGTTGTTGTTGTTGTTGTTATCATTGTCACTAATTGCATGTTAAAATTGAAGAAAATATTGATATTTAAAAGTTGTAGATTGGTTATATGAAAGTATTAAAAGGTGAATTGGAGTCTAAGGAATTAAGAGGAGAGTTGAGGTATTATGGTTGTGGCCGAGAACTTCATGAAATTATTGGACATTGTTGTGTTGAAGTATGGACTATTTTTGTCAAGTTATAATGCTGGAAATTATAAGTTATGAACATGCATATACGATGTGGTAATTACTAATACATGTCTTAAAGGATTAAAGTGTAGAAGGGTGTTATGTTGCAAACTATAAGACTTGCATTCTTGTTGTTGTTGCTAGAGTTGATGGACTGTTTTTAAAGGTTATTTTAATATGGATTAAGGGTTGGATTAACATGAGAAATAGGTGTAGTAATCACCTTGATTGTTGTAGTTGTTGTATTACATGAACATAAAGAGAAAGAATGCATAACTATGGTGTAGACATAGTATATGGAATGATTTTGTTATATCCTGAAATTGTGCTTGGTTATTTGTATTGTCGACATTGTTTATGAGTTGTGGATATGTATATAAATAGGGGAAGTGCTGCCCGAATTTTTATAGAAAAGAGAGTTGTCACTTGATATAACTTACGCTAGAAGTTGACGGGCATGTTGCTAGTATTATAGGTTGAGGTGCTAATCGAGACGAATATTAATTATAGAGTTGGTTAGTTCGACAATAAGGTATGTGAAACTATCATTTCTTCTTTTGGCATGATTTATATAAAGTAAGTGTACGCCGGACGTACATAATTTCATTGAATCCTAATTCCTAGTGACACTTGGTATGATAGTTGCTTTGATTTTACAAGTGATAAGCTCATTCTATTTATTCTATTGAGAGTCAAAAGATGATTTAAATTGCATATGGTTATTCATGATACTCTATTCGTGCTTGATGTGATTATACCATTTCACCGAGTCCCGGGTCGGGTTTTTTTGTGCGCAGATTTATTACATTGATTCATCAAGTCCCTCACTAGAGGGCCGGAACACGTTATATGTATATATGATGATTTCATGGACAAGAATCCATGATGATGATGAGCTCACCGAGTCCCAGAATGGGTCGGGTATGCTAAATGGACAGGTATCCATGATATGATGATTCCACAGAGTCCCTTACTAGAGGGTCGGGACATGTTATATGTATATAGATATGATGATTCTATGGACATGCATCCATGATTTTGATATGACTCTCATTTGATAAGGCACAGTTGACTCTCATTTGATATATGGCACAGTTGTATTGGTATTTTGGTTATCATACTTGTCTTCTGTTATCTTTTGGCCAGTTATGATTACAGTACTTCATGTTTTATATACTCGAGACATTATTAAAATCGACCTCCTATTCAGAAGTGCATTCATGCCGCGTATACTGAATATCGATTTGGTGATCCTCCAGTCTAGGACTCCTGTTCAGATATTTGAAGAGCTCCATTGATCCGGAGCCAAGTCATTTTGGTACATACCCTTTTGTTATAGACTTTTGTATATTCAGGAGTACGACGGGGCCCGGTCCCGTCATGTTTCACTATCATACTCTTAGAGGTCTGTAGACAGGTGTGGGTGGTAAATGTGTTTTGGACTTGTGTGGATTGTACATATGTGTTGGTCATCTGTACTATTGTACTTTGTTTAGGGATGTTCCCGTATATAGTGGCAGCCTTGTCAGCTTGCCTATTTTGTTATGATTGACTAGCTGTGACTCCTCAGGAGACAGGTTTATTTTGATATATATAACGTTATGAGTCAGCAGCTTATTATCACAAGGTTTTTGTATTGTTTTTGGTAATAGTCGGATTATGCGTGACAAGTCAGTATAAGGGTGTCCAATTAGGGCACCAGTCGCGGCCCGTCGGGTCGGGTCGTGACAAAAGTGGTATCAGAGCAGTTCGTCTTCGGAATGTATACAGACCGTGTCTAGTAGAGTCTTGTATGGGTATGCTATGTACCATACTTATACGCAGGAGGTTGCCGGACATGTAGGATGTCATTTTTCTTCTCATTCTAGATCGTGCGATAGAGCTATGTTATTAGGTTAATCCCTCTCTGATGAATTATTATATTTACATCTATGCCTCCGAAGAAAGAGACAACTTCCCAGAAGGGAAAATCAGTAGCAGGAGCTACTAGTCAGACTCGGAGAGTTACCAGGTCCCGTACCCAGTCTATGCTTGAGACTGTGCCCCAGTCGACGAGATTTGCTACATCGCCACCTCCAAAGGCTCCAGTTCAGGGGGAAGCACCACCAACTCCTGAGGCCCCAGCACCTGAGCCTCCAGCTCCTCAGCTAAGGGCGAAGGATAGGGCCATGAGAGATGTAGTTCAGCTGCTAACCAGATTAGTGACCGGACAGACCCGCAGACAGGGACTAGGAGTGTCACGACCCGACCCCGGGCCCGCGACTGGTGCCTTACCCCGGGCACCCTAGTGATACAACATCAGATAAAATCAGCGGAAATAAAAACTCATAAAAGATAAACAGTGAAATAAGAAAACAGGCTAACCAAAACGGTTACCTTTCTGTATATATATAAAACTGAACAATTACATCCTTTACAAACCCTGCCCACAACAGTATTACAGACCTCTAAGAATTTTATAACAACAATGACGGGACAGGGCCCCGCCATACCCCTGAATGTACAAGAACCTACAATCTCAGGAAATCATACCAAAAGATAAGCCTCCGGAGAAACGGAGCTTCCCAAACGCTGAACTGTGATCCTATGAGCGAGGATCAACAACCGGTGTACCTCTGCTGCGGCATTTAACGCAGCCCGAAGGAGGTCGATCTAACAGTACCAAGTATGTGGCGAAAATGCGTAATGAAATCATAACGATACATATAAAATAGGAGACACGTATGATAACCAAACTACGATTCACAACATATAAGCGATCATGTTAAGACGAGGACTCACGCCTCAAAGTCATCCTCACGCCTGGAACTCGCCGCCATCGCCGTGATCTAGGTATAAATCGTATGATACGTATAACATGTCTCGGCCCATCCCATGGGACTCGAGGTGGAATCGTATGGTATACATGTCTCGGCCCATCTCATGGGACTCGATGTAGAATCGTCATATCTCGGTCCATCTCATGGGACTCGATGTAGAATCGTCATATCTCGGCCCATCTCATGGGACTCGATGTAGAATCGTCATATCTCGGCCCATCTCATGGGACTCGATGTAGAATCGTCATATCTCGGCCCATCTCATGGGACTCGATGTAGAATCGTCATATCTCGGCCCATCTCATGGGACTCGATGTAGAATCATCATATCTCGGCCCATCTCATGGGACTCGATGTAGAATCGTCATATCTCGGCCCATCTCATGGGACTCGATGTAGAATCGTCATATCTCGGCCCATCTCATGGGACTCGATGTAGAATCGTGTGGTATACATATCTCGGCCCATCTCATGGGACTCAAGGTAGAATCGACCATAACATTTAAACCCTCTTTTAAGACAGACTAAGACAATACCATGCTTTCCTTTTAAATCAAACTATGTCAATATCATGCCCTCCTTTTTAAACCAAAACACTTTCCTTTTTAAAATCAAGTAACAACATTCTTTTTCAAAAGTTCAAGTTGCATAATTTCAAATACTCAAGTCTCTTATTTTCGAAAGATTTCATAGTTCATAGTCTTAATCACTTAACAACGTAGTCTCTTTTTAAGAAAATTGAGTAACATATGTCTTATGTGTGAGTAGTTTATTCTTGTTTATAACAATCTTATTAAAGCAGTCATGATCTAGAAAATGTAATACAATTTTGTCTTATCTTAGCTTCTATGCAGATGAAGGATTCTATTTGTTTTAATATAGTTTATTTGTCAATACATTTTCCTTTATTAACGCTGCAGTGGTTTGTTCGATACTTATTCTCATTTCCGAAATCAATATAACATTGTCCTTTTTAAGATCAAGTACCCATTACTCAGGAATGCGGTTTCACAACTTATTAACACCCTTTAAGTCTTTAACACTTCATAAAAAGTCATTTATAAGTTAAGTCTCTTATCTTTTAAGATCGAGTCTCTTAACTTCGAAAATCAACAATCCATTCTTTTACCTACATAAGGTCGTTATAACTAACTTCCCATAAAGCTATTATAACACTTTATGTTTTAAACCGACCAAATTTGTTTAGCACACGTACGTCTACCGTACTACATAGTTCACAAAAATCATGCTAGAAATGATAGGAAGAGGTTCACATACCTCGCGACGATTATCGACAATTAGAAAAACGCTCCAAAGTATTATAACCCTGCTAGCCTTTTCCACCCTTCAAGTAGAATACGCTACTCGTAGAACTTCAACCTACAAAGGTCACAAAACGTCTATCAACCTCTAGATCTCTTCGTAGAACAATTCTAAGTACAAGGTTCCTTATTCTATGGACAATTCGGCAGCACCTCCCCTCCTGTAACCACATATATATACTCCAATATCAAGGCCCGCTACCAAGCCAACAACTCAAAGGGGATTACACGCCTAGCTGGATGTGTACAAAATTGCCCCACAGTAATACTACATAAGCCTACTGTAAATACAGTCCAATGTAAATACAGTTCAATTCTTTTTAAACATCCTTCCATATATCTTATACTCAATTATAAACTACTACGATATGTAATATCCAATTACAATAGGAGGACATAGATCATTACCTCGATAAGCCCAAAATTATCCAATGCTTAAAAGTCGATCCTGAGCAACATTTAGCTCCTATTCCTTATGCTCCAATCCGCTCCAAGCAACCCTTAGAAGTTTCTAAACAACTTCTCTTCAAGATCTAACTCCAAAAAGTGAAGAACACTTAGGCTTAAAATAGGGCAACTTTCGGCCAAGGAAAGGTTTCAAAGCTAGGGGTGTGAAATCTTTTCCAACTCTTGGTACACAATTTTCCTAACACTCTAAGGAAGAACACTTAAAACTTTAAGGATTTTTGGACAACAATTTGGTCAAGATCTTAGCCAAAAACTGAGAGCACTAACAAAGGGGAGGGAGATTTTTGCCTTGGAAATTATCTCAAGTGTGGATGAAGAAGTCTTGCTATCAAGGGGGGTATTTATAGAGAAAACAAAGGCTAGGATTAAAACAAGTGTGTGGTGAGATTGGGGGACAAGTGTGTGTGGGTCCCACCCACCACATGTCCACACAAAATTCAAGACAAGTGGCTTGCCACTTGTCCAACTATTTCGGCCACAAGGCCACTTGGCACCACATTTCGGCTACAAGCCACCTAGGGGGTGACACGTGTCGCCCTCCTACTCGTCCAAACTATTTCATCTCCCGAAAATATCCAAAATATCGAAAATCTCTAAAACAAAGTGGGCCCCACAAAACCGGAAATTTTCCCCGTGGGTCCCACGTGACCAAATCCGGAAATAAAATTCCATAATCTTATTATATTCCAAGAAGTTCGAATACCAAATCTGGGAATCCAACTCCCATTAACGAACCTTTTTCCTTTGCAAAATCCGGAAACTTTTCCGTCGAAAAATCACATCTTTCTTTCTTTTCAATTTTAATGTCGTATTCTCGTACGTATGTCCTCACATACATACCCTGGAACTACGGGGTGTAACAAGGAGTTGACCATAGAGCTGATAGTTTGAGGTTCGTGACTTCTTGAGTTGTAATCCTCCAGAGTTTTTCGGGTCAAATCCCGATGATGATCCGCAGGAGTTTATTCGACAGATACATCGTACCTTGAGAATAATCAAGGCTTCTGAGACTGAGTCTGTGGAGTTGGCTTCGTATCGGTTGCGGGATGTGGCTACAAATTGGTATGAGTCGTGGGAGTTATCTAGGGGCGAGGGTGCTCCTCTAGCAGTTTGGGATGAGTTTGCCGAGGCCTTCCTTGGCCACTTCCTGCCTCCAGAGATAAGACGAGCTAGAGTTGATAGATTCTTACACTTGAGGCAGAATGGTAGGAGCATTCAGGAGTATAGTCTTGAGTTTGATTCATTGGCTATATATGAGCCTACTATTGTAGCAGATATGGCGGACAGAGTGCATCGTTATGTGATGGGACTGGATCGCTATTTGGTTGATGGTTGTATGGCAGTGGCTCTTCAGCCAGGTATGGATATTGCTCGGATCTAGGCGTATGCACAGGGGGTAGAGGACCGACACATAGGACGTCAGCCAAATATGGATCATGACAGAGGCCAGCATAAGAGGGCTAGGTCGGCTGGATATACCGGTGAGTTTCGAGGCGGGCAACCTCAATAACATGTGAGATATTCTTCCCAGCCAGCCCAGAGTGCACCCCCACAGCCCACAGGCAGGAGATTTGACTGCACAGGGTATTCAGGAGCCGGTCAGAGCTCCCGAGTTTCAGGTTCACAGATGAGAAGGGATTCTACTCAGTCGAGGCCACATTTGCCTCGGTGTTCTCGGTGTGGTAGACATCATGTTGGGGAATGTCGTCTTATTACTGGTGCTTGTTTTTCTTGCGGCTGTCAAGGCCATATGATGAGAGGGTGTCCTTATAGAGGTGGTACTGGTAGTATGACTCAGCCTACTGAATCGGTTGCTAGTTCGTCTTCTTCCATAGCTGTGCGCCCCGCAGGGCAGGGTGTTCATATGCCAGCAGGCCGTGGTAGAGGTCGTCGCAGCGCTTCCAGTTCTAGCGGTCCCTCGTATCGCATATATGCTTTGGCTAGTAGGCATGATCAAGAGGCGTCGCCAGATGTGGTCACATGTATATTATCGATCTTTTTCTGAGACGTATATGCATTGATAGATCCAGGTTCCATCTTATCATATATATCTCCTCTAGTTGCTGATAGAATTGAAATAGAACCTGAGTTTATAGAACCATTTGAGGTAGCTACACCGGTAGGAGATTCTGTCATAGCTAAGCGAGTATATAAAAATTGCTCGGTGGTTATATATAGTCGTCATACCATAGTAGATTTGATAGAGTTAGACATGACTGACTTTGATGTTACTATGGGTATGGATTGGTTGGTTTCTTGTTATGCTAATGTCGATTGTAGAGAGAAGATGGTTCGATTTCAATTTTCAGGCGAACCAATTATAGAGTGGAAAGGGAACACAGTATCACCGAGGGGTAAGTTTATTTCATACCTCAATGAAAGGAAGATGGTTAGAAAATGGTATATTTACCATCTGGTTCGAGTGCATGATATGGCGGCAGAGGTACCGGCTCTTCAGTCAGTCCCGGTAGTTAATGATTTTCCATATGTATTCTCAGATGATCTTCCAGGTCTTCCTCCAGAACGGGAGATAGAGTTCAGTATAAATGTGCTGCCAGATACCCGACTCATATATATCCCTCCTTATAGAATGACACCTGCAGAACTGAAGGAATTAAAGGAGCAATTGAGGGACTTGTTAGAGAAAGGCTTCATTAGGCCTAGTACATCACCTTGGGGAGCGCCGGTATTATTTGTGAGGAAGAAATACGGATCGCTGCGGATGTGTATTGATTATAGGCAGCTAAATAAGGTGACAATAAAGAACATTTATCCCCTCCCTAGGATTGATGATTTATTTGACCAGTTGCAGGGTGCTAAGTGTTTTTCGAAGATACACTTGCGGTCAGATTATCATCAGGTGCGGGTAAAAGAGGCAGATATTCTGAAGACAGCATTCAGGACCCGATACGGACACTATGAGTAAGAGTGATGTTTTTTGGGCTGACCAATTCTCCAACAGTGTTTATGGATTTGATGAACCATGTGTTCAAGCCATTCTTAGACATGTTCGTTATTGTATTCATTGATGATATTCTGGTTTATTCGCGTTCAGAAGAAGAGCATGCGGACCATTTGAGGACGGTTCTCAGGTTGCTCCAGCACAAGAAGGTGTATGCCAAATTTTTTAAGTGTCAATTTTGGTTGACTTCGGTAGAATTCTTGGGGCATATTATCAGAGCTGATGATATTCGGGTAGATACGCAGAAGATCGATGCAGTAAAGACTTGGCCCAGACCTACGACGCCTACTGAGGTACGGAATTTTCTGGGGCTAGCAGGATATTATAGGAGATTTGTGGAAAAGTTTGCCTCGATTTTAGCGCCTTTGTTACACGTCATAATACCAGAGCTACAAATTGAGAACGTGATTAAGGATTTAAGAATTGAATTTTGGAAGGAAAGAATTAATACATTTTCTTAAGGAAAATGTCAGAAAAATGTGAAGACGACAATTTATTAACTTGGAGTTAATTCTCCTAATTGGAGTTAAGGAATTAGTTTTGAATTTTGAAGTCTCGGATTTGGTCATGTGGGGCCCACCGGAAATTTCAAAATTTTGTGGGGCCCACAAGATTTTGAGATATTTTGGCCAAGTATAGAAATTATTTTGGGAAGAATTAATTTTGGACGAATAGGAGGGTGACACGTGTCACCCCTCCACTTGTCTTGCAAGACGGCAAAACTTAGATATTTTGAGACAAGGGGACAAGTGGACATGTGGTCCACATGGGTCCCACTCCACTTGTGCATACACTTTATGGATATATATCCAAGTCTTGGAAGACTTGGTTCATTGTAACTTCATCCAAATAAGCTCTCATCTCTTCTCTCTTAAGCAAGATTTTCGAGAAACCCATAGCCAAGAACAACAAGAGTGATTAAGTTTATTTCTCCAAGATTAAGCTCTTAAACCAAGTGCTAAACCAAGAAAAATACTCCACCTTGGAAAAACTTGTGTTGGCCGAAAGTTTGGTGTGAAAACCTAGCTTGTTCATTAACTTTTTGGAAGTAAAACGTGAAGGGAAGTTGATTATAAGCTTGTAGTGGATGCTTGTGTGTGATTGGAACTTGAAGAAGTGGAGCAAAACGAAAACTGCGGGCAAAGATATAGCGGACTGCTTTGGACATTTTTGGCTTGAAAAAAAGGTGAAAAATATTCTTCCTCTTGAAGTAATTAGATATTACTTATTGTTATAATGTATAGATGAGTTTGTGCTAAAAATAATGAAGGATAAAAAGTGTTTGGACATTTTTTTTGGGCTAGGGCCGAGACTAGGCAGTTTTGTGCCTTGGTTTCGTTGGTCATTTTTGTTGTTATTTTCACTTGTTTCATGTTATATAATGAAGGAAATATTGTTATGGATAGTTGATATGATTTATATAAAATGTTGAAATGTGAATTGGATTATAAGGAATGGTGGAAAAGGAATTTGGATTGTTGTAGTTGTTGTGGCCGAGAAACTGCCCAAAACTGTTAGACATTGTCGTGTCGTTTTATGGACTGTTTTGTATAGATTAAGGGGCCGAATTTTACACGTCAAGTAGGCGTGCAATCCCCTTTGTTTGTTGTTTTGATTGTGCCTTAAATGGGGCTTGATTGTTGTTGAATTTGTGCCTTGGAAAAGGTGGGAAAGTGCGTATAAATTTGGGAAGTGCTGCCCAAATATTCGTAGAATAATAGGACCATTACTTGGTATTAACCTACTTTAGTAAGCACGTGTTGATATACATGTTATTGTTGTTATAGGTTGAAGTACATTGAGACGTATCCTATATTGTAGAGTTGGTTAGTCTTCAACAAGGTATGTGAACTATCCTTTCTTCTTCTAGCATGATTCCTCTTTATAAAGTGAGTGGATCCTACTCCTTAATGATGTACTTCCTTAATAGTATTTTGGATTTCCTAAAATAGAAGTTGTTCTATATACTTCTTTGATAGTACTTGGATTTTATAAAATGAAAGTTGTTATAATCCATTCTCTTGATAGTACTTGAATTTTATAAAATGGAAGTTGTTATAATCCATTCTCTTGATAGTACTTGGGTTTATAAAATGGATATTGGTATATCTATTACTTTGATATTACTTCGGGTTTTATAAAAGGGAAATTGTTCTAACTACTTCATTAATAGTACTTTGAGTTTCCAAAATAGAAGTGTTCTATTTATTTCACTAATAGTACTTTGAGTTCCAAAAAGGAAATTGTTCTAACTATTTCATTAATAGTACTTGGAGTTTCTAAAATGATAGTTGTTTACCTATTCATTTGATAATATGCCTTGAGTTTTTCGAAGATGATAGTTCATTCTATTTGTGCTAATGAGAGTCAAAAATGATTTAAATTGCACATAGTTGTTTGTGATAGCTACATGTGTACAGTCCTTTATATTTGGATCGTGTCCTACAAGGGGCCGGGAAGTATACCTTAATGGGAAGGGCATTATATATTATTGACTTTACCGTATTCTACAAGGGGCCGGGAAGTATACCTTAATGGGAAGGGCAGTATATATTATTGACTTTACTGTGTCCTACAAGAGGCCGGGCAGTATACCTTAATGGGAAGGGCATTATATATTATTGAGTTTACCTTGTCCTAGAAAGGGCCGGGAATTATACCTTAATGAGAAGGGCATTATAGATTATTGACTTTACCGCGTCCTAGAAGGGGCCGGGCAGAATACCTTATTGAC
Source organism: Przewalskia tangutica (assembly GCA_029844215.1). Classification (NCBI taxonomy): domain Eukaryota; kingdom Viridiplantae; phylum Streptophyta; class Magnoliopsida; order Solanales; family Solanaceae; genus Przewalskia; species Przewalskia tangutica. Next base: position 6,559,828 of record CM056718.1, on the reverse strand, counting down.
TTTACCGCGTCCCAAAAGGGGCTGGGCAGAATACCTTATTGACTTTACCGCGTCCCAGAAGGGGCCATGCAGAATACCTTATTGACTTTACCGCGTCCCAAAAGGGGCCGGGAAGAATACCTTATTGACTTTATCGCGTCCCAGATAGGGCCGGCCAGAATACCTTACAGGGCAGTATTTGTGTATAACGTTCGGGTTCAACTACCATAACAATATTTGTTTATTTGGACAAACTTTCATAATTTGAAAATGTATAGTTGATTTTCATTACTCTCAGTTTAAAAATGATACAATTGACTCTTACTTTGAAAAGGCAGTGTACTGGTATTTGATTATTATACTTGTCTCATGTTATATTTTGGCCTGTTATAATCTCATTTACAGTACTTATTGTTTCACATACTTGGTACATTTTTCGTACTGACCCCCTTTCTCCGGGGGGCTACGTTCATGTCGCATGTTTAGGTACGTAGTTTGGTGATTTGCAAGTGTATGATCCCTGATCAGAGTTTTGGGATAACTCAATTGTTCTGGAGTTTATCATTTTGGTAATGATCTTTCATTACAGGTTTTTGTACATTTATGGGTACGGCGGGGACTTGTCCCGTCATAGTATATTGTACAAACTCTTAGAGGTCTGTATTCATATGTGGGATTGGACTCGTGTACATTGTAGTTTCTTTTTTGGCTTATATATATATAGCGGCGGCATTGCTGGCTTTGTCGGCTTTGTCTTTGCTTGTTAAAAAAATGATGAGTATATTTATCTTCCGCGGGTTACTTAAGATGAATGGGTAGAAGGGTGCCCAGGTAGGGCACCAGTCATGGGCCTAAGGTTCGGGTCATGACAAGAGTGGTATCAGAGCAGTTAGTCCTCGGAATGTCTACACACCGTGTCTAGTAGAGTCTTGATTATCGGTGTGTTGTGTGCCACAACCATAAGCAGGAGGCTATAGGACATTTAGGATTTGATTTCTATTCTTCTCACTCTGAGATCGTGCAATAGAGCTGTGTTATTAGGATAATCCCTCTCTGACGTATTATTGTGTTACAGCTATGCCTCCGAGGAAGACAACAGTTGCCCAGAAGGGCAAATCAGTAGTGGGAGCTACTAGTAAGACTCAGAGAGTTGATAGGACTTATGCCCAGTCTATACCAGATATTGTATCGCAGTCGGCGAGTTTTTCTGCACCGGTTTTTTAGGCCCCAGCACATGAGCCCCCAACTCCTCAGTCAGGGGAAGACTATAGGGCCATGAGGGACGCAGTTCTATTACTTACTAGGCTAGTGGTGATGCAGACTTGTCAGCAGGGGTTATTCAGCCGGTACAGGCATGTGTACAGGGGGTAGAGGGCCAACGCAGAAACCATCGTAAGAGGGCTAGACCGATTGGATATCCCGGTGAGTTTCTAGATGAGCAGCGTCAGCAGCGGGTGAGATATTCGCCCCAGCCTACACATAACATACCCCCACAGTTCGCAGGTGGGAGATTGGACCCCACAAGGTATTTAGGAACCGGCCAGAGCTCCAGGTTCCAGGTTTTCAGAGAAGCATGGGATTTGCTCAGTTGAGGCCACTTTTCCCTCAGTGTTTCCAGTATGGTAAGCATCATTTGGGGAGATTCCTTTTTGGTATAGATGCTTGTTTTTACTGCCACCGTCCGGGCCATGTGGTGAGAGAATGTCCTCTTAGAAGGGGCACTGGTGGTGTGACTTGACCTGCTGGATCGGTGGCTGGTTCCTTTTCCTCTACAGTTGTGCACCCCATAGGGCGGGGTATTCAGATATCAGCCAGCCGTGGTAGAGGTCGTGGTGGAGTTTATAGTTCTGGCGGTCCTTCGAACCGCATAGATGTTGCGGCTACCAGGCAGGATCAAGAGGCATAATCAAATGGGGTTACAGGTATATTTTGATCCTTTTGAGTCATACATAGATTGATAGATTCAGATTCCACCCAAGCGTATATATTCTCCTTGTTGCTAGTAGGATGTGAATTGATAGGACCATCATAGGTAGAAATATTTTTGTTAAGTAATGTGTAGAGTGAAAGATGTTGACAAGAATGATAAAGTGAATGAAACTATAGTTGTGTAGGGTTCACATGGTGTAATTACCCCATAACAGTGTAAAGACCGATAATAGAGGATGTACAGTAGGAATACTTCGGTCAAAGGTGACGAACCTCTAATGAGTGGAAGGATAGTGTGAGAAATACTTTGAGGTAGTAGAGAGATTCATTTTAGACTATGACTGAGAGTTAATTGTGATGATACACACACCTTAGATTAAGTAACATTGTCCATAGGTGTTCGTGATTGAGATACTCCTAGTATTAGAGTTTACACCGATTAGTAAACAAAGCTAGGCAGACAATAGGATCATTCACCAACCAGTAGTTTGACTAATGTGAGGACGGATAAGAGAAGTTGACACGAGGGAACACATAGTTAGTTGAGTGGAGTCCGACTGAAGGATTCAGATAGTGATAGCTTATGTCTTAGAATACGACAGGGTCATCCCTAGTACGAGAAAAGAAAGGAATGTCTGAAGATCCCATTTTGGAAATGACTGCAACCTTCGAGTATAGTGAGAAGGGACCTCAGATGGAAGGTCCATTGGTGTATATACATGTGATATATTATGGTCGTGTGTGGCATCATTGGTTTTGTGGAGTATTGGTTGATAGGTATAGTAAGGAGACGACGCCGAAATCTGTATAGTTTGAGACCCACTATGAACATTCGGGACGAATGTTTATAATGAGGGAAAGATGTTACACCCCGTAATATCAGGGCTACTAATTGAGAACGTGATTAAAGATTTAAGATTTGAATTTTGGAAGGAAAGAATTATTACATTTTCTTAAGGAAAATATCGGAAAAATGTGAAGACGACAATTTATTAACTTGGAGTTAATTCTCCTAATTGGAGTTAAGGAATTAGTTTTAGATTTTTAAGTCTCGAATTTGGTCATGTGGGGCCCACCGGAAATTTCACAATTTTGTGGGGCCCACGAGATTTTGAGATATTTCGGCCAAGTATAGAAATTATTTTGGGAAGAATTAATTTTGGACCAATAGGAGGGTGACACGTGTCACCCCTCCACTTGTCTTTCAAGATGGCAACACTTAGATATTTTGAGACAAGGGGACAAGTGGACATATGGTCCACATGTGTCCCACTCCACTTGTGCATACACTTTATGGATATATATCCAAGTCTTGGAAGACTTGGTTCATTGTAACTTCATCCAAATAAGCTCTCATCTCTTCTCTCTTAAGCAAGATTTTCGATAACCCCATATCCAAGAACAACAAGAGTGATTAAGTTTCTTTCTCCAAGATTAAGCTCTTAAACCAAGTGCTAAACCAAGAAAAATACTCCACCTTGGAAAAACTTGTGTTGGCCGAAAGTTTGGTGTGAAAACCTAGCTTGTTCATCAACTTTTTCGAAGTAAAACGTGAAAGGAAGTTGATTATAAGCTTGAAGTGGATGCTTGTGTGTGATTGAAACTTGAAGAAGTGGAGCAAAACGAAAACTGCGGGCCAAGATATATCGGACTGCCTTTGTAAGTTTTTGGCTTGAAAAAAAGGTAAAAATTCTTCTTCCTCTTGAAGTAATTAGATATTACTTATTGTTATAATGTATACATGAGCTTGTACTAAAAAGAATGAAGGATAAAAAGTGTTTGGACAATTTTTTAGGGCTAGGGCCGAGACTAGGCAGTTTTGTGCCTTGGCTTCGTTGGTCTTTTTTGTTGTTATTTTCACTTGTTGCATGTTATATAATGAAGGAAATATTGTTGTGGATAGTTGATATGATTTATATAACATGTTGAAATGTGAATTGGATTATAAAGAATGGTGGAAAAGGACTTTGGATTGTTGTAGTTGTTGTTGCCGAGAAACGGCCCAAAACTTTTAGACGTTGTCTTGTCATTTTATGGACTGTTTTGTATAGATTAAGGGGCCGAATTTTACACGTCAAGTAGGCGTGTAATCCCCTTTGTTTGTTAGTTTGATTGTGCCTTAAATGGAGCTTGATTGTTGTTGAATTTGGACCTTGGAAAAGGTGGGAAAGTACGTATAAACGGGGGAAGTGCTGCCCAAATTTTCGTAGAATAAGAGGACCTTTACTTGGTATTAACCTACTTTAGTAAGAATGTGTTGATATACATGTTATTGTTGTTATAGGTTGAAGTACATTGAGACGTATCCTAGATTGTAGAGTTGGTTAGTCGTCAACAAGGTATGTGAACTATCCTTTCTTCTTCTAGCATGATTCCTCTTTATAAAGTGAGTGGATCCTACTCCTTAATGATGTACTTCCTTAATAGTACTTTGAATTTCCTAAAATAGAAGTTGTTCTATGTACTTCCTTGATGGTACTTGAATTTTATAAAATGGAAGTTGTTATAATCCATTCTCTTGTTGTACTTGGATTTTATAAAATGGAAGTTGTTATAATCCATTCTCTTGATAGTACTTGGGTTTATAGAATGGAGATTGTTATATCTATTCCTTTGATAGTACTTTGGGTTTTATAAAAGGGAAGTTGTTCTAACTACTTCATTAACAGTACTTCGAGTTTCCAAAATAGAAGTGTTCTATTTATTTCACTAATAGTACTTTGAGTTCCAAAAAAGAAATTATTCTAACTATTTCATTAATAGTGTTTGGGGTTTCTAAAATGACAGTTGCTTACCTATTCATTTGATAATGCCTTGAGTTTTTAAAAAATGATAGTTCATTCTATTTTTGCTAATGAGAGTCAAAGATGATTTAAATTGCACATAGTTGCTTGTGATAGTTATATGTGTACAATCCTTTATATTTGGATTATGTCCTATAAGGGGTCGGGCAGTATACCTTAATGGGAAGGACAATATATATTATTGACTTTACCGTGTCCTACAAGGGGCCGGACAATATACTTTAATGGTAAGGACAATATATATTATTGATTTTACCGTGTCCTAGAAAGAGTCGGGCAGTATACCTTAATGGAAAGGGCAGTATAGATTATTGACTTTACCGCATCCCAGAAGGGGCCGGGCAGAATACCTTATCTACTTTACCGCGTCCCAGAAGGGGTCGGGCAGAATACCTTATTGACTTTATCGCGTCCCAGATAGTAAGGCGAGAATACCTTACGAGCGATTTGTGTATAACGCCAGGTTCAACTCCATGTGAAGATTTGTTTATTTGGACAGACTTTCATAATTTGAAAAAATATAGTTGGTTTTCATTACTCTCAGTTTAAAAAGGATATAGTTGACTCTTACTTTGAAAAGACAGTGTACTGGTATTTGATTATTATACTTGTCTCATGTTATCTTTTGGCCTGTTATAATCTCATTTACAGTACTTATTGTTTCACATACTTGGTACATTTTAAATCGACCCTTTCTCAGAAATTTGCGTTCATCTGCGAGTTTAGTCTGTGATTTGGTGATTTGCAAGTGTAGGATCCTTGTTCAGAGTTTTGGGATAGCTCCATTGTTCTGGAGTTTATCATTTGTAATGATCTTTCATTACAAGTTTTTGTACATTTATGGGTACGGCGGGGCCTTGTCCCGTCATAGTATATTGTTCAAACTCTTAGAGGTCTGTATTTACATGTAGAATTGGTCTCGTGCACAGTATAGTTTCTTTTTTGGCTTATATATAGAGGCAGCTTTGCCTGCTTTGTCGGCTTTGCCTTTACATGTTAAAAAAATTATGAGTAGTTTTATCTTCCGCGGGTTACTTAGGATGAATGGGTATAAGGGTGCCCAGGTAGGGCACCAGTCATGGGCTCGGGGTTCGGGTCTTGACAGCCTTTAACAAGGCTAACTCAGAAGGCAGCTAAGTTCCCGTGGATGGATGTTTGTGAGCACAACTTCCAGTTGCTGAAAGAGTTTTAACTCTTCCTGAGGGACTAGATGGTTATGTTGTTTATTGTGATGCTTCAGGTGTTGGACTGGGTTGTGTGTTGATGCAGCATGGTAGGGTTATAGCATATGCCTCCCGACAGCTCAGGAAGCACGAGAAGAATTATCCTACTCATGATTTGGAGTTAGCAGTGGTGATTCATGCCTTGAAGATATGGATACATTATTTATATGGTGTTCATGTTGATATTTATACGGATCATAAGAGTCTCCAATATATCTTTAAGCAGAAGGAGCTGAATTTACGACAGAGACGGTGGCTTGAGTTACTAAAGGATTATGATGTTGATATTATATACCATCCAGGGAAAGCAAATGTTGTGGCAGATGCTCTTAGCCGTAGATCTATGGGTAGATTGACGGATGTGCAACCGAAAAGAAAGGAGATGGTTCGTGAGATATACCAGCTAGCGAGCCTTGGAGTCCGGTTGACCGATTCTGGAGATAGTGGAGTTACTGTTCGAGGCATTTCTAAGTCCTCTCTCATAGAAGAGGTAAAGAGACATCAGTATGAGGATCATGTTCGCAGCGCGATATAGACGCAGACTCTTGAAAGGAAGACTTTATTTGAGGTTGCACCTGATGGAGTGCTACAATATGAGGGCAGATTGTATGTACCTGATGTTGCGGGGCTACAACGATAGGTTATGGGAGAGGCACACAATGCCCGTTTTTCTATTCATCCAGGGTCAACGAAGATGTATCATGAACTCAGATGCTTATATTGGTAGGAGGGCATGAAAAAGGACATAGCGGAGTTTGTTGCTCGGTGCCCGAATTGTCAACAAGATAAGGTCGAGCATCAGAAGCCTGGTGGGTTATTGCAGGAGATGGAGATCCCAACTTTGAAATGGGAAGTGATTAATATGGACTTCATTACAGGCTTACCTCGCACTCAGCGGAAGTGTGACTCTATATGGGTTATTGTGGATAGGCTGACGAAATCAGCCCATTTTCTTCCAGTCAGGACTACTTATTCAGCAGAAGACTATGCGAGATTATACATCAGGGAGATAGTGAGACTTCATTGGGTTCCCACATCTATCATATCGGACAGAGGAGCTCAATTTACAGATAACTTTTGGAAATCATTCCAGTAGAGATTGGGGACACATGTGAGTCTTAGCACAACATTTCATCCTCAGACTGTTGGGCAGGCTGAGCGTACCATTCAAACACTTGAGGATATGTTGAGAGCCTGTATTATTGACTTCAGAAGTAGATCGTATGATCACTTACCGCTTATTGAGTTTGCTTATAATAATAGCTACCATTCTAGTATCCAGATGGAACCGTACGAGGCCTTATATGGGAGAAAGTGCAGGTCACCTATCGGTTGGTTTGATGTAGGCGAGACTAAGTTAATCGGCCCAGACATGATTCAACAAGCTGTTGATAAGGTGAAGCTTATTCAGGAGAGATTATTAGTAGCCCAGAGTCGATAGAAGTCATATGCAGATAATCGATGTCGACACTTAAAGTTTCAGATTGATGATTGAGTATTCTTGAAGGTATCACCCATGAAGGGTGTGATGAGGTTCGGTAAGAAAGGAAAGCTTAGCCCAAGATACATTGGGACTTATCAGATTATTCGTAGGATAGGCAAGGTTGCCTATGAGTTGGATCTACCATCTGATTTGGAAGCGGTACATCCAGTTTTTCATGTATCGATGTTGTGTAAGTGTATTGGTGATCCTTCTAGAGTATTCTCAGTAGATGATGTCCATGTGACAGATGAGTTGTCATATGAGGAAAGCCCTATAGCTATACTTGATCACCAGGTTAGGAGGTTACGTACTAAGGATGTGTCTTCCGTCAAAGTATTATGGCGAAACAATAATAGGGAAGAGATGACTTGGGAAGCAGAAAGCGAAATGAAGAAGAAGTATCCTTACTTGTTCCCTATGCCTGCAGGTAATTCAACTCCTTACTTAACTATTTTGATTAGCGAAATATATATGTGATATATATCGTGTCCTTGTGAGGCATCTTTGGGTTTGCTGAATATAGGGTTGGTAGGTAGAGTTATAGAGGAGACTCTGCAGAAATATTTTATAGCATGAGACCTATGATGAACATTCGAGGACGAATGTTTCTAAGGGGGGAAGGATGTTACACATGGTAATTATAAGGCAATAATTAGAGAACGTAATTAAGAAAACAAGATTTGAATATTTGATATAAAGTATATTTACATATGCTAATACAAAAATTAGTATACAAAGGATGTAATCCCAGAATAATTTTGGATATAATGTGATTAGGACATTGAATTTTCAGATATTATATATATGATTGATTATGTGGATTAATTTTAGTGGGAACTAGTGGACAACTCATGGGAACTTGTACCAAGCATGCACACAGATTTTCAGATTTGCTATAACCAATTTTCTCACTCATTCCCTTAGCTTTATTTCAAATTACACCCTCACATAACTCTTTCCCCTTCTCCAAACAAATTCTCTACCATTCTCCATAGCTAATTGAACATTTTATTAACTCCTTGTACAAGATTAAGCTCCTCAAATAAGTTCTAAGCCAAAGTAACACTCCCAAACAGTGAGTCACGGTCACTGGACCGATATTTAGCCCTGGAATTTCAGCTTTGAAGATGAAAAATTTGGAAGAAAATATGTAAGAATGATGGATTAAACTTGTAAAATACATGCATGTCAATATAAGTTGAAGAAATTGTGAAAAATGGTGCAAAAGGAAATGGGGTAGTAACCGAAATATAGAGATTGTTTTGGGCAAATATTAAGGTAAGATTTCTTCTTATTAATTGAGTATTGGAGTTACATGATGTTGTAGTTTAAGAAATGAACTTGTGTTAAGAGATGAACTTAGATTAAGAGGAAATGGAAGTAAGAAAATGCACGTGGTTGTTGTGATGTTGTTGTTACCGATTTTTGGGGACTGTTTTTGTGTACATTGGATTCGTTGTGGTTGTTGTTGTTATTATCATTGTCACTAATTGCATGTTAAAATTGAAGGAAATCTTGATATTTAAAAGTTGTAGATTGGTTATATGAAAGTATTAAAAGGTGAATTGGAGTCTAAGGAATTAAGAGAAGAGTTGAGGTATTATGGTTGTGGCCGAGAACTTCATGAAATTGTTGGACATTGTTGTGTTGAAGTATGGACTATTTTATCAAGTTATAATGCTGGAAATTATAAGTTATGAACATTTATATACGCTGTGGTAATTACTAATACATGTCTTAAAGGAATTAAAGTGTAGAAGGGTGTTATGTTGCAAACTATAAGACTTGCACTCTTGTTGTTGTTGATGGACTGTTTTTAAAGGTTGTTTTAATATGAATTAATGGCTGGATTAACATGAGAAATAGGTGTAGTAATCACCTTGATTGTTGTAGTTGTTGTATTACATGAACGTAAAGAGAAAGAATGCATAACTATGGTGTAGACATAGTATATGGACTGATTTTGTTATATCCTGGAATTGTGCTTGGTTATTGGTATTGTCGACATTATTTATGAGTAAATAGGGAAAGTGCTGCCCGAATTTTTATAGAAAATAGAGTCGTCACTTGATATAACTTACGCTAGAAATCATAGAGTTGACGGGCATATTGCTATTATTATAGGTCGAGGTGCTAATCGAGATGAATATTAATTATAGAGTTGGTTTGTTCAACAATAAGGTATGTGAAACTATCCTTTCTTCTTTTGGCGTGATTTATATAAAGAAAGTGTACGGCGGACGTACATAATTCCATTGAATCTTAATTCCTAGTGACACTTGGTATGATAGTTGTCTTTGATTTTACAAGTGATAAGCTCTTTTTATTTATTCTATTGAGAGTCAAAAGATGATTTAAATTGCATATAGTTATTCATGACACTCTATGCGTGCTTCATGTGATTATACCATTTCACCGAGTCCCTGGCCGGGTATGTTCGTGCGCAGATTTATTAAATTGATTCACCGAGTCCCTCACTAGAGGGCCGGGACACGTTATATGTATATATGATGATTCCATGGACAGACATCCATGATGATGATGAGCTCACCGAGTCCCAGAATGGGTCGGGTATGTTATATGGACAGGTATCCATGATATGATGATTCCATCGAGTCCCTCACTAGAGGACCGAGACACGTTATATGTATATAGATATAATGATTCTATGAACAGGCATCCATGATTTTGATATGACTCTCATTTGATAAGGCACAATTGACCCTCATTCTTTATATGGCACAGTTGTATTGGTATTTTGGTTATCATACTTGTCTCCTGTTATCTTTTGGCCAGTTATGATATTCTTTACAGTACTTCATGTTTTATATACTCAGTATATTATTCTGTACTGACCCCCTGTTCCCGAGGGGGCTGCGTTTCATGCCCGCATGTACATATATCTAGTTTGGTGATCCTCCAGTATAGGACTCATGTTCAGCTATTTGGAGAGCTCCATTGATCCGGAGCCAAGTCATTTTGGTACAGACCCTTTTGTTATAGACTTTTGTATATTCAGGGGTACGGCGGGGCCCTGTTCCGTCATGTTTCACTATCATACTCTTAGAGATGTAGACAGGTGTGGGTGGTAGATGTGTTTTGGACTTGTGTGGATTGTATATGTGTGTTGGTCATCTGTACTATTGTACTTTGTTTCGGGATGTTCCCGTATATAGTGGTTGTCTTGTCGGTTTGCCTATTTTGTTATGATTGACTAGCTGTGACTCCTCAGGAGACAAGTTCATTTTGATATATATAACGTTATGAGTCAGCAGCTTATTATCACAAGGTTTTTGTATTGTTTTTGGTAATAGTCGGATTATGCGTGACAAGTCAGTATAAGGGTGTCTAATTAGGGCACTAGTCGCGGCCCGTCGGATCGGGTCGTGACATATGCATCATTTTAATAAGTTCTTCGTAATTTATAGGTTGATTCATAACCTCTAAATCTGGAGTATTAATTTCAGTCCCGCTTCCGCTCCCGCTTTCCCTTTCCAAAATATTGTTGATTTCTTCATCTTTCGGATAATCAATGTCTACTAATCCTTGATTTCTTCTCTCTGATCTGATCTAATCCCTTAAGCAGACTAACACTTCTAATGTGCTTCCACTCAATGAGTGACGTGTGTCTCCTATTTGATCTCGTGTTTGGCTGAATGCACTTTCAGAAGCCATTGTTGAGATAAACACATTAAGAACATCCCGTGTCATAACTGCAAGTATCGGAAATTTTCTTTTGTTATCCTGCCACCATTATAAATGTTGAAAGTTTTTCTTCGGCTCTGCTGGCTTTTGCAAATAAAATTGCATCTCATCACAAGATCGACTTGTGCTTTCTTGTGTTGTAAAAGTGTTTCATATGTCTAAAGATTCATTATCATCGTCTTCATCGAATTCTGAAGGTGTAGACACAGAAGCAGAACTAGAAGGAATATTAGTAGTAGAGTTGTAGTTTTCATGTAATGAAGCATAATATTCATATAATTTAGTTAAATTAGTATCAAGTTTCCTTTCTCGACGGTGAAGTAAGACCAAGCTCATGAGCTTATTATCCTAGGTCGAAACAAGTTGATAGGACCCTTTTTTTTTATGCAATCTAATGAAGATGGAGTTTCTGTTGCACCTACTTCCATATAATTATATAAACTAAATATTATATTATGACAATCTACTTTTTTAATAGAATGATTTAAGACTGCAATCTGATAAACATCGGGAATAGGAAAAAATATTTTTAAACTTTTCAAACATAATCAGAATCGCATCTTTATATTTTATATTTGATTTTAAACCATAAAGTAAATATGAAATTTCAGCTATATGAGCTAAAACATTACAAACTGTTGGGTAATAAGATCCTGAAAATTCAACAGTAGCAGTGTAAAATTTTCGTAAATTTTTTAAAAGTTCAGCAATTGATTTCCAATGTTCGTCAGTTAACATATAAATCACGTTCTTACAATGCGCATTTGCAAGATGTGTTATGTGGTCTTTATACTTATAACATTCTTTTAAAAATAAATAAGTATAATTCCACCGTGTAATAATCTCATCTGACATGAATTTAGGTCTCAAATTAAATTATTTACATTTTTTTTAAATTCTATAATTCTATTTTTCCTATTATTAACCTGAATGAGTCCAACAGATCTTTTGACAATTTTTATTTCAGTTGCAAATAAATTAAGACCACTTTTAACAATTAAATTATAAATATGACAAGCACAACGAACATGAAATATATCAAGAAGTATCGGTTCTAATTCCGTTTTTAAAAGATCTACAGCAGAAGTATTATTAGATGCATTATCGAATGATATACAAAGTATTTTTTTATAAAGATTATAATGTTTGGCATATATTTTCCAGTATGACTTTGATCCTCATCATACGCAAAAGCAATAATACATTTTTTTATTTTAAAATTTTCATCAATCCAATGACAAGTAATTGTTAAATAATCATAACCGTTTAAATCATGCCTAATGTCTGAAGTAAAACTAACTAGGCATGGAAGGTTAGTGAACAAATATTGCAAAAAAAATAACATAATCATTATGAAGTCTAAAAATATCGGCTCTACAAGTACTACGAGGAACACCTTTAAATAAAATATTATATACTCTTTGAATATATGTAATTAAATATGAAGAAGAAGCAAAAAAAAAAGTTAAACAACCTCCGACAATCATTTTTGTTAATTCAATGCGATCCTTCTTTGGATCGTACTTAGCCAACTTCCCCCCCCCCCCCCCCATTATGGATTAAGTTGTTGTTGATTGGGTTCTAAATCAGTGGCAACACCCCATTGTATCGGATGATATTTCAATAAATGTCTACCTATAGTGTTCATCCCCCCGTCACCACCCCTCTCTTATGTTTGTAAGTTTTCCCACAAATATTACATCTAACTCTATCAGTGTCCCCAACTCTATCATAAAAGAGCCACATTTTACTCATTTTTTTCCTTACTTCTGGTTCTGGTAAAGGAGGTCTACGACTACCACTAACAGTACCAACATTGACAGAAGGAACACTAGTAGGTGTAGGAGGTTCAATTTCAAGTTCAACAATATTATCTAATTGAACTTTATCATATTCATTATCTTCTATTCCAAAAATTTCTTGCATTTGATCAAAATCTATATTTTGATTAGATGATGAAGAGCTATAAATTTTTACCCCTTGAACTAGATTTACGCCGTCCTAATCCCCTTAGCAAATTCATTATAAAATATTTAATTTAAAATTTAACTTAAATAATGAACAAATAAATATGACAATTTAATAAAATAATTAGAGAATGAAACGAGTGTACCAAACTTCGGGATTCAGAACTCAATTGAAACTCGAAGCTCGAAGTCTTGCGTCTTGCTACTTTGAAAATTAATTAAATAATAATAATAATAACTTGAGAATTGATAATAGAGAGAATTAAGAGAGTATGAGAATTGAAAATTGTATAAATAATGATGTGATAAAAATGAGAACAATATAGAGTATTTATAGATTTTTTAAAGGATAAAAATGTAATTAATAAATAATAAATAATAAACAAACAAAAAAATCCAAACGGTCCACTAACCGTTGGCCCCTCTCCCCAGCCCCAATGGTAATGTTACCGTTGGGCACCAACAACGTTTTTTTAAAAAAATTTCTTTCGGTTTAATTCATTCAGGTTCAACCTATCCGGCCTCACGGATTTTTGTATAACCCGTGCGGGTTGAGGTCGGGGGCCAAACCAACCCCCAACCCGATAAGCCTTATCGGTCTGGACCGGATTTTGTACCGGGTCGATCGGTCCGGTTCCGGGTCAACCCGGACCGTAAGACATGTTTACCGTATAAGCTAGCTTTTAGGGTTGAGTTAGACCCAATATCCATTATTTACATGGTATCAAAGTCATACATATTCCAATTCTTTGTTCACCAATGTTGGGCCCCCAAATTATATTGTTCACGCTCCAGTTAACGAACACATCGTAAATGGAATGGGAACATAGACTCCATATGGATTTGGACAATTTTCACCCTACAAACTAGCTTTTGGGATTTGAGTTAGACCCAAGATTCATTCTTTACAAATCATCTCATAAAATTAAATTATTATTAAATATAAAAATATATTAATTTTTTTAAAAGAAATTAATAAAGAAAGTAAGATAATTTTTTTTTGGAATGAAGAGAGTAATTTCTTTTACCGCGTTACAAATGTGTTTGTGATATCGAATCCCGTCAGCGGCAGAGTGGGGGTTACTTCTTGGAATAAAGGAGGGCCCCTTATGCGCATCGTGGTAGTGGTCTAACCTTTGAAATCAGTTGATTCTACGATTAAGCTCCTTCACAACTCGCTTGGCCACATGTGGGGCTCAGGGTGGGAGACCCACCTTTTGGAAAAGAAAAAAAAAAGACTCGATAGGCAAAATTTTCTATCAAGAGTGAAGTGATTTCATTTATGTCAACATACTCATTAGTGGGCGAAACATGAACTGTGTGAGAAGTTTTTATATTTATTTTTTCTTTTGAGTTTAGGAGATTTGAGGTGGGTAAGAAAGGGACAAATAGTAGGTTGGGTTGTATTTATGTGTGAGCTAGCTACTTACAACAAATATAAATGCAGATTACGATAATCTCTACGTAGATATTAAGCTAGTATATTTAGTTATTTATTGCTTGGTGGGAGATTAACGGAAACATAGATAAATAAATAAAAAGGCAAAGAGGTAAGAGGGTCACGGGATAGAGAAAAACTTCTCTACCCTCCATATTTACTCTAAACCACATTAGTTATTATAGTGAACAACAACATACTCAGTGTAATTTCATATTGTGGAGTTTAACGAAGGTAAAGTGTATACAGACCTTATCTCCATCTTGGTAGATAGAGTTATTATTTCCGGAAAACCCTTTATTATAATTAAGTAATATGTATTTAAATAAAAAAATTATTGATTATAATTAAGTGATAAAAGAAATATAGAGGACATATGACATTTGTTCGTCATTTTGTGTAAATACTAAATGTGAGTGAAGTTTATGTGTAAGGTTATAAAGAGTTTCTGTGTTAACATTCAAATGCACTTTATTGTAGGTGTGAAATCATAACTAGTGAAGATATTCGTTATTTTGGTGTAAATACTAAATGTGAGTGAAATTTATTAGTAAGGATATAGAGAGTTCTTGTATTATGTTTGTTGGAAATTTATTAACGTGAAATAAAATTAATTCTATTATTTATGACTCGAACAATTGGAGCTCCGCATGTCGGAAATATCGTTTCCACACACGTGCACACGTTGTATCAATGATCGTAAATTTTCTTAGTGAAAGAGATATTGGTACGTAAACAAAATGTTTGAGACATGAAATGATAGACGGTTATTGGCCAAATAACAAGTGGTTTCACGTTGGTAAATGAAGGAAGAAGTGTACAATGTGTAAAAGATGAAACGAGTCAGAAATCGTCGCGGAGCCGTAAAGGACCGCAGCGCAACCAATCTGGGCCGCGACGCCTCCTCTAAAGGGTCGCGACGCCCGTAACGGTAAAATCACTGGGAAGTTACTGGAGATGAAGCGCTGCGGCGCCCTCCCGAAGGGTCGCGACGCCTCAGCACCAGTGTGATCGTTGGGAGACGTTTTGAAACTGATTCTTGGACTGACTTTGGAGCATTAATCCTTCATTATTTGGCTCATGAATTCAACCATTATTTGGCTGAATTGTAACCTCAAATTAAAGGTCATTACATGGCATTGAAGATCATTACTTGGCTATTTGAGAAGACATCTTGATCACATTATAAATTGAGGTCATTGACTCAATTAAAGAACACATAATCTCAGATTTTCTAAGTTCTTCTTCCTCTCTAAGCAATTTTTCATACACTCAAAAGATTCTTATTTTTAGTAAACACTTGGGTTAAGTTGTCAATAGTCGTCAATGAATTCATACGGGACAATATTATCTTAAGGACAGAGTGCTAACATCTGATTAAATCTTCCTTTTAGTAGCCCCTATTCAGTTTAACTTTTTCTCATTTTATTCTCTCATAGTATTCTCATCTTCCCCGACCATCCATAAAGAAAATTAAGGCCCCTACTCTCCTCGTTTACTTTAAAAAGATATTTACACAGACAAATTCATAATTAATAATGCGAAGCCCACTTGAAATATCAAATTGATATTATAAATATCACAAAAAAAGAGAATAAAATCCCTATACAATTTGACTTTTTATATTACCCAAATTAACAAATAGATTCCGAAAGCTAATATTTACTTAAATAAGAAAAATTAAAGCAAAAGAAAGCTGACTCTCTTCTCGGTGGAAACCACATAGAAACAGAGGGCCCTTTTCCTCTTTAGTTGACTAACTTTTGGCAACCGGCTATAGCCGGTAATTACTTTTCCTCGAATTCTGATCGTTGGATAATCTAAAGAGAGATCTAACGGTTAGATTTCATTTTTAGGAGTTGACATAAAGTCCAAAGTTGTCAACTTCTAGCACCTTTGAAAGTTTGACACGTGAAAGGCATAAACTTAATGCGTCTTTAAAGGAGAAGAAAGAGAAATTGGTTTACGTGAGAAAAAGTAGTCAACGAAAATAGAGTTGATTGGTATACTATTTATTAGAATGAGTGTATTTGTTACGAGTATGGTCCATGTTGTATCTTTTGTCAAATGAACCAATTTAGCACGCCAAATGAAGTTTGTTGGTACCATGCAAATTTTCTATGATTTGTTTTATCATGGGGCCATTTCTTTGTGCAACTCTCGGGGTCATTTTCTTTGCAATACTAACAATTTATTGTTGTAAATGTGTATAACTTATATAGCTCATATATTGTATAAATATTTAGTGATATATAATTATGGTAAACTAGGATTCCTCTTGTAATTATGACTAGAATTTCTATTGTATTAGTGATGTATATTGTATTTGTACACTATATATATTGATATTAATGAGAAAGAATGCTCAAGGGTGATTAATATCATCTTACATGGTATTTGTCAGACTCGTTTTTGACCTCGGGATATGAACGATATCCGCAACGTTGCTCTTTGGCGCGGTTGCCTGGATGGAGCAATAATGCTGATTTTGAGGAGTCGCCACCTAATTAGTTAAGTGAATTAAGACACTTGATTTATTGCAATAAAAATACTGCAATTAATCTATATTTAATGGTCTGCAAAATTAATGAGATTCTGGATCATGGTTCTTTATTATCCTAAAGGGAAGGGGTTAGACATCCTTTAAGATCCGCTAACTTGCGGTTATTCGTTCAAATCTAGGTTAATTATTTATTGTCCTTTTTTATTCTACATATTTTAAGCATTTTTCATAATTTACAATTACAATGGAATGCAATACAGAATAATAAAGCTAAAATCGAATAAAACTCCGGGACATCTTTTAGCCCTTTTTAGGCCTTCTGCACAAGATGATCTCCGGGTACCTGCATAAACACTTAGTAAAAGTGTTAGTAATAGAATAAATAATTTTAAAGCAATGACAAGAATTAATAAGTAAAGCCAAAAATAAATCCGTCTTTTGTACATGGGAGACCTTGAAAATCAGACGGAGATTCCTTCATCGGCCAATATTGTTAGAAACCATAAAATAAATAAAACCTTCAAATCCGCGCCAAAACAATAATAGTTCTAAACACGGAGGGCTCAGATATATAAAAATAAAGTGGGACATCCTAAACAAGTCCGGCTGCGAAAATTCGCCCCGCCAACGCATGTTGGTTATCCTGTGTAAGTAGAAGAAATCATCAACGCCCAGAAAGCTTCATTTTATTTTATTTTCCGTCTTTGCAACTATGGAGACCTCAAAAATCGACGGATAACTTTTTCATTGGCCATCAAGTGTAGTATCTTGTTCAAATCAGTAAAATATAAAATAAAGAGGCAAAATATCAAAAACCAGTCCAAGAACAAACAAAACAACAACGATTCGCTAGAAGTCGACCAAAGCCCCGGCAAAATATCAAATATCAGTTAATAAAATGGAACAACATTTACCAAAACAGATGTCACCGGAATCAGAATGACCCCAACAACCATAGTTGTCACGACCCGACCACGGACCCGTGACTGGTGTCTTACCCCGGGCACCCTTGTGGTACAACATCAGAGAAAACCAGCGGAAAGTAAACTAACAACAAGAACCCATATAGAATATAAAACAGGCTAACCCAAAATGGCTACCTTTAAATATAACACAAAACTGAACAGTTACATCCTTAACAACCCCAAAATATAACAGGACTACAGGCCTCTAAGAATGTGTAACCACTATGACGGGACAGGGCCCCGTCATACCCCTGAATGTACAAAACATCTACAACACCAGGGAGAACCGTACCAAAAGTCAAGCCTCCGGAGAAATGGAGCTTCTGACACCTGAGCAAAGATCCTAAGAACGAGGATCCACCACCTGCTACTTACCTACTGCGGCATGAGCGGCCGAGAAGAAGTCGATACCTGATATGTACCAAGTATGTAAAGCGGAAAATCGTAATAATATCATAAGTCCAAAACAATTTGGAGTCGTAGATGAAAATCAAATTACATTGCATGTGCCTTACTAATGAGAGTAACAAGTATAAACTTTCTGCGTAAAAATAGGAGACTCATGATCAAAACAGGTCCTCGCCCATAGTATCATCAAGCAATCCTACTCGCGGGACTATTTCACCGCGTGAGACTATTTCACGCGTGGATCTGTGGACCCGCGTGAGCTGGCGCGCACTCGCGTGTGACTATTTCACCCGCGTGAGGTCATTCGCCTCGCGTGGGACTATTTCACCCACGTGGGACTATTTCACCGCGTGGACGGTGGGCCGCGTGAGTACAAGCGCGCTCGCGTCGTGGGTAGAAAATCCATGGAATAAGTGGTAAACCATCCTAATGGACGCATGCGTGGACTATCCATCGTGTCGGTATGTCGAAGGAAATAACAAGAATCACCCGGTCTGCACCGTAAGAACACGTAACCTAGCACAACCGGCTATCATACATAACATAAGCGCTACCGGCTTATCACAACATAAGCAAGTTAAGAAATCCCCTAACTTCTTATTAACATTATTAATATATCCTCTCATTTTAGTTTACTTAAGGCACTAACATGTCATTTAAGAGAAAATTCGGAAATTCAACCCAAGTACCACGTACTTCTAACCTTTTAAGAAATGACTCCTTTTTATATAAACCTTCCAAGATACTAATAACTGTAGTATCAAGTCACGACTACTTTTCCAAGACAAGTCACATTTCCTTTTAGAAATATAATAGGCTTCTAAATCAAGTGACTTCATTTCCTTTAAAACCTTAGGCACTTAATGCCTTAAAATCAATTTGTCTTTCACAATTTCAAATCATTTATCCGTACTTACCTTGCTTAGAGTAAATCTTTCTTTTGTTAACCTTCCATAAAACTAACATAACCAACTTCTCATAAAGTCGTTATATTAACTTTATACATTAGTCAAATACATTTCCCTATATCCAAGGGACTTATACTTTTAAAACGAAACAATTATTATATACTTAAAACACTTCAAGTCCCTTAACTTTGAAAACTTAAGACATCATTAAAACTTTTTAAAGAAGTGGGTTAATCCCCTTACTTACCAAACTTGACCATTCTTAAAACAAGTAAGGGTCATCAAAGTCTTGTACGTCTACCGCACTATATAAGTACAACTACTCATGCTCAAGAGATAGGAAAGTTCCACATACCTCTTCGGGTCAATTCACTTGCTAAGTCCAAAATACCGCACGTAATACGTCAACCTATAATGACCATAATACGTTTATTAACCTCTAGTTACAATGTAGAATATTCCAAGTTCAAAGTCACTAAATCCTATGGAAAATCGGGCAGCATTTCCTTTGTTTCTACATACTTTGCCACCTTTTATCAAGGCCGAATTCAACATCCAAACGCCACATTTAAGGCCCAACAATCCAATCAACACAAAGGGGATTACACACCTAATCTTGGGTGTGTAAAATTCTGCCCCACCATGAACAACAACTAACTTAACAAGTTTAAGGTAGTATTTAGGCTACAACATGCTCACATAACCTTCTTATCCAATTCTTTCATATCCAACCCATATTTCTTACATGCAATTTATCTAGGAGTAATATTTTTAACTACAAATTCTTTCTTCTTCACATGCAACACCCAAAAACCAACAAGGAGAGAAGGAATTGTTACCTTAAAACTTTAGCCAAATATTCCCACAAATTCGCTAGCATCCTTTCCACAATCACCACCACAATAACTCCTACAAGCTAGCCAAACAAGCTTCCTTCTTGCCACACTTTCAGATTTTCCTCAAGCTTAGATTTCCTCTTGAAATTCTAGAGAGAAGGGAGAGCTTTTAGCTTTAGAGAGAGAGAAAGACCTGAAGAATGACCAAGTCTTCAAGACTTGGTCAATAAGTAGTGCATGCAAAATCAGATGGGGGGGGACACTTGTCACCCTCCCATGGCCTTTTTTAAAACAAAGCAGTTCATATTTTTTCACTTAACCGCGAACCCGCCGCCGGCGCACTGCGGCGGCCAGCCGGGCTACTGAAACAGCCGAGACTCTCGGAACTTCCGCGCCACGGCCTCGCTTCTGCGCGCGCGGCTCTCGGCCGAAATATTTTTGTCCATTGCGACCGAACTTGGAACTTCCATAACTTTCTACTCCGATGTCCTATCGACGAACGGTTGGTTGCGTTGGAAACTAGACTCAACGAACTACATACTAGGCCTTTGAAACACCTAGGAACTCTCAATGTAACAGGTCATAACCCGCCTCAAAGTTGACTAAAAACTCGTCCGAAACAATCCTTCAAAATTTAAGTCTTAACTCCTTTCGTACGTCCCCATAAGCATGATCCGAACTACGGGGTGTAACAATAGTTCACCGGAAAAGTCCGAATGTCGCCGAAAAATCAGAAATCAGTCCAACAATCGAAAACCACTAAAAAATAAAGCAGAGCCAAGGTCGTCGGAGTTTTCAAACTCCGGCTAGACGCTAAAACCACAAAAAATCAGTCTGTATACACAAAACAACAACAATAACCACGAATTAATAACAACATAAAAATGAAACAGCGAGTTCAACAAAAAGCTAGCCGAAACAGTGTTCAACACCGCCGGTGGTCAAATCTGGCGGAACCACGGCAAAACAGATGGGGGAAGCACGGCGTTGCTTCGACGGTTTTCACCGGAGCAACGCCGAAGTCTTTTCAACCAGACCTTAAAAAATATAGAGCAAAACCGTGTGTAATGATGGTTCACGGTGGTGTTGTTGTGTAGTGATGGCGACAAAGTCGACGGGAACAGTGGGAGCCGATGGGTCTCTGCCAGTGACGGGAATGGGGTGAGGGAGATGAGTGGAGAGGAAGATGTGCGGCTAAAGGAAAAAAGTGAGATAGGGGAAGAAAAATTATTTAAAAAGATGCAGAATTATTAAAATGCAAATGCCGATGCAGTAATAATAAAATACAATAATTAACAAATGTTTAATATCTAATTAAAAATTAAAACGGGATGTCAATTAATTATTTAAAGAGATGCAAATATTATTAAAATAAACGACGGTGTAATAATAATAGAAACATAATACTAACAAAGACATAATGCTTAATTTAAAATAAAAAGATAAAAATGCAAAAAATGATGATTAAAATGTGGTGTCCTAAAACACATAAAATTGCAATAAATTTACGAAAAACGGGTCAAAATTGACTGTCAACAGCATGTCCCTCTTTGTACAGAGATGATGAAAGAGTCTTCGGACAAAGATATTGACTTGTAGCCAATTTTGTCCTGTTTTATAAACTAGAACTCAAAAGTGGGGCTGATGCAGACTCAAAATTATCCCAGTGTCGAATTATGATGAAACTGGGTCGTTGTGATGCGAAAATAAAAAGCAAAGATGGCGCAGATTTAAAAATGTCTCAGTGTCGAATTATGAGTACACTGGGTTGCTGCGATGCTAAAATTATGGACGGACGAATACTGATTCAAAAATATGTCCCAGTATCGAATCTTGATGACACTGGGTTACAATTGCGATGGGTTGCTGGAAAAGACAGAGTGTTTGTTCCTTGAAATGTCTCTAGGGTGTTTGTTCCCGAGGTCAAAATGCAAAGGAAACGAAGATGGCGTCGTTGCATAGACGCGATGCAGATGTTCGTCGTTGCATAGACGCGATGCAGATGTTCGTCGTTGCATAGACGAAGATGGCGTCGTTTCTGGACGCAATGCAGATGTTCGTAGTTGCATAGACGAAACATAGATGAAGTCATTGCATAGGCTCACATGAAATGACGTCGTTGCACAGACGTGATGCAGATGCTCATCGTTGCATAGATGAAACATAGATGAAGCCGTTGCATAGGCTCTAATGAAATGACGTCGTTGCATAGACGCGATGAAGATGTTCGTCGTTGCATAGACGAAACATAGATGAAGCCGTTGCATAGACTTAAATGAAATAACGTCGTTGCATAGACGCGATGCAGATGTTCGTCGTTGCATAGACGAAACATAGATGAAGCCATTGCATAGGCTTACATGAAATGACGTCGTTACATAGACGCGATGCAGATGTTCGTCGTTGCATAGACGAAACATAGATGAAGCCGTTGCATAGGCTTAACAAAATGACGTCGTTGCATAGACGCGATGCAGATGTTCGTCTTTGCATAGACGAAACATAGATGAAGTCGTTGCATATGCTTAGATAAAATGACGTCGTTGCATAGACGCGATGCAGATGCTCGTCGTTGCATAGACGAAACATAGATGAAGTCATTGCATAGGCTTAGATGAAATGACGTCGTTGCATAGACGCGATGCATATGTTCGTCATTGCATAGACAAAGCACAAATGAAGCCGTTGCATAGGCTTATATGAAATTACGTCATTGCATAGATGCGATGCAGATGCTCGTCGTTGCATAGACGAAACATAGATGAAGCTGTTGCATATGCTTAGATGAAATGGCGTCGTTGCATAGACACGATGCATATGTTCGTCGTTGCATAGACGAAATATAGATGAAGCCGTTGCATAGGCTTAAATGAAATGACGTCGGTGCACAGACGCGATGCAGATGTTCTTCGTTGCATAGACGAAACATAGATGAAGTCGTTGCATAGGCTTAACGAAATGGCGTCGTTGCATAGACGCGATGTAAATGTTCGTCGTTGCATAGACAAAACATAGATGTAGCCGTTGCATAGGCTTTTATGAAATGCGTCATTATATAGACGCGATGCAGATGTTCGTCGTTGCATAGACAAAACATAGATGAAGTCATTGCATAGGCTTTTATGAAATGCGTCGTTGCATAGACGCGATGCAGATGTTCGTCGTTGCATAGACAAAATATGTATGGAGCCGTTGCATAGGCTTAAATGAAATGACGTCGGTTTATGGGCGTACCTGCTTTGTGACCCGTCTGGGTTGAGATAGCGTCATTGCATAGACGGTGTGTGTTTGTAACCCGCATGTGCTTATTGTTGTGCTCCTGCCTTTGCTGATATGAAGATCATGCACTCAAAGAAAACTTAGTGAGTTTTAGGAAAGGAGTGGTTGATTAGCGTCGACTTTGTAGCTTTGGATCTTGACGCTTGCATTCTTGGTTTGGACTGAAGACCTAGTTGGCCTGTTTTTTTCCTGTATATTGTCATTATCTTGCAATGAATCCTTAAAATGTCCCAGTTTCTGGTAAATGAAGATGTTGAACTTTCAACTGGGTAAGGTTGAATATTGACGCTATCAAGGCGATCAGGTAAGCATTTTTTTTATCATGAATGAAAAGCTAATGCGAGAATATGAACAATGTACAATTGAGTAGATGAGAATGCAATCCTCAAAATATTCCCCAGTCATGTGTAGGTAGTCATGGATGCAAAATATATGAGGATGTTAAACTCTCCAATGGACAAAATCGAGTCATGTGTAAAACAAGGAAGAAATATTTCTAATGGTGTGACCGAAGCCGATGTGGCTGCCTACATATCCCGCCGAGGGAATCAGGTCAGAGCGTAGTTCGTGATGCAAAAATAAGGATTTTTAAGATTTTAAAATGATGTGAGGCCGAAGCCAATGTGGCCGCCTACGTATCCCGCAGAGGGAATCAGGTCAAGACGTAGTTCATGCTGCAAAAATGATTGTACAATTTTCGAAAATGAGACCGAAACCAATGCGGCCGCCTACGTATCCCGCTGAGGGAATAAGGTCAAGACGTAGTTCGTGATGCAAAAAATAAGAATTTTATGTAATATGCATTTTTTTTTGAAAAAGTGGAAGACAACATTACGTTCTGACTTCAGTTGATACCAATAATTAGTATTGCGCATAAGGATTTTCGTTTATTGCTTTCAGTCTAACCGAGATTGGCTCCGGTGTAATTCACACAGCTTCAGATGGTACCTCATACATACCTGAGTGTCGACACACCTGCTTGCATCCAAAGTTTCGAACTATACGTATCCTCATGTTTCAAATGCCCTCACTGAAAGAGAGTCAGATTCTCACATATATTCCAGTATTTTGAATTTTGGGACGTTTAGAGAAAAAACACTCACACTCAGAAAGATGTTTAATGCCTGCAATTGTGATACCATAGGCTTGGCCGTCATGAAAGTATCCACTAATGTGAGAACTCTCAGTATAAGATCATGTAGGGCTTTTCACAGGCTTGTAATATAGGTTTGGGGAAGGGATGAATATCATTTGTATAAAAGTGACTAATCCTTCCTCGAACGTCCGTGCTTGATATTTGTGCACTTTAACGTTGATCTGCTTTCTTTTTGTCTCAGTTTTTGTATTGACTTCTTTTGAATCTTTCATTTGGAGCCCATTTTTTTCGGAGTTATATATTCCCTTTTTTTTTTTTTTTTTTTTTTATTATCGGGGCTTTTGATTTCCTCTTTGTGTGAAGTAGTCTTTGCTTTTGTTTTCTTTTCCTTTTGGAACTTTGACAACTTTTGTCTTTGGAAACTTCAGCTAGAATTTTGTCAGTAACTTGCATATTTCTAAAGCACTCAAAGAGGTCGGGCCAAGAGAGGGATAGTGTGTATGCACTCAGAAAGAGTATAGGTGTAATATGCGATTGTCGAAAGAAATAGGTTTAGGCTTAAAGGGGTGTACTAGGGATAATGTTATTTGGTAGGCTGAAAAGGCTCAAACGGGTCAAAGAAAGCCTACGATCATTCCTACACCGAGTGTTACTCAGGATTTCGCCTCAACAAACATTCAGGCCAAGTTCTAGATCACAATGCAATGCAATTGAACTTATTCAAAAACTCACCACACAATGCATATGAAACGATGAGGTTGGTTTCATTCTTATCTTGAAAAACATGCAAGACCATGTCATTTACGGGTGTGAATAAGAGGTACCAAAAGAATCTATGGTTTACCACAGAATCAACTCATACTGATTATTACCCTTTTCTTTATGCACATTCCTAACTGTGTTGGTATCAACAAAGTCAAACAATAATACTTAAAAAATGTTTTTGTATTTTTGAATAACATTTTTTTTTGTATTTTTGGATAAATTTTTTTATTTTATTTTTTTGAATAAATAGTACCGAACCCGAATAGGGCTGCCTACGTATCCCGCCGAGGGAATCAGGTGCGCGTAGTTCATTCAGATATGTTATAAAAATGTATGCTTAAAAAAGAATCCATGCATGAAAGGATAGTAAGAGTAAAACTGTGTAAAATAAATGATTGTCCATTATGGGACGAATGCAAAGTAAAAAGTGTGTAAAATAACAAATGAATGTCCATGATAGGATGAATGCAAAGTAAACTAAGCATCCATTAGGATGAATGCAATGAAAGCATGAATGTTCATGACAAAATGAATGTAATAAAATGAATGTTCATGACAATATGAATGTAATGCAAAATGACAGTTCATTATATGATGAATGAGACGAATGAGTGAGTCAAATGCGCTCTTTATTATTTTTTCTTATTTTTTATTTTTGTGGTGTCGAACCCAAAATTGGTTGCCTACGTATCACACCGTGTTGTGAGAATCAGACACGCGTAGTTCGGGATGATTATGCTGTAAAATGCATGATAAATAATTATGTACATATCAATTGAATTTGAAAATATGTATAAAGATACAAAATATAGAAGAACTGAGAGCGATGTCTCGTTGAATCTGGTATAAACTGACTTCTATTAGTCACCATAACTTACGCTCATTTTTGTGATAATATTTTTTCTTCTTTTTCGGCCGCCCTCGACTGTTTGCGAGGACGGTTTTCCTGCAAAAATATGAGACATGGGTGATAGTAGAAAAGTCACAAAAATAATAAAATGCATGGGTGTGACAATATAGTCAAAGACTCCCCTGAGTGGTTCGACCAGACTGGTGGTTGATCTTTCACAAAGTACAAGTCGCGCTGTTCAAGAGCGATTTACGCAGTAGAAGTCCTGATTGCAATGTGACAACAAAAAGTGCAAAAATGCAAATGTTCATGTCCGGAGTTACAAAAAGGGTAATTATTGTTTTTTTAAAAAAAATATGTCCATAATTGAAAGGATAATTATTGCTTTGAATGATATGTACATAATTGCTAGTGACAAACAATAGTAAATAAAAACATGCAAATCAAGCACGCGCCCTAATATGTATGTGACTTCTCTTATGCCAGAGGTGAGCCTAAACGCCAAATATGCGAGATTATGATAAATAAGTCCAAGCCGTTAAACTGCAATGTTTTGTTGAAAATGACGATCAAATGACGGTGCACGTTTTCCAATTTCGGCGTGTCATGACCAGACTTGGATCTGTCTATCATTATCACGCTACACATATATGCTTATTGGTCGTTGGGTTGTGAAACCCGTCGACAATTGGTGAATTTCCTAATTGTGGAGACGATACCAAGGTTCGATCCACCTAAAATGTATGCATGCATGAATTAAAAAATAAAGAGTGGTATAGCTTTATCCTAATTTTGCTAAGATTTGGCTTACTAGATGCAAGGTTCCCGAGCGGACTACTCGAGCAAGAAGGCTACGCGGCCACCGATTGGACCGGATTCTCCGCGTAAAATGTCAATTCTCCTAAATTTGGATATTTGAAAGAAATTTGTGGGTGTGCAAAGCACACCTCGCGTGTAGTGTGTGATAGTGTCAATTTTCCAGAATGGAGGAAATATGAGCGGAATGACAATTTAAGGAAAGCAGTAAAAGAATGTAGCAATTAAAGTAGTTAATTAAAAAATAAAAGCAAACAATATAAAACATTTGCAACAAATATAAAGCAAAATAAAGCGCAAAATTTAATTAACCTGGGTTTGCTATGATCAAGAACCTGATATCCTCAGAGTCGACATCTTTGTCGCGCTCGTTTTGACCTCGAGTGCAGGCGGTATCCGCAACGTTGCTCTTTGGCACGGTTCCCTGGATGGAGCAATAATGCTGATTTTGAGGAGTCGCCACCTAATTAGTTAAGTGAATTAGGACACTTGATTTATTGCAATAAAAATACTGCAATTAATCTCCATTTAATGGTCTGCAAAATTAATGAGATTCTGGATCAGGGTTCTTTATTATCCTAAAGGGAAGGGGTTAGACATCCTTTAAGATCCGCTAACTTGCGGTTATTCGTTCAAATCTAGGTTAATTATTTATTGTCCTTTTTTTATTCTACATATTTTAAGCAGTTTTCATAATTTACAATTACAATGGAATGCAATACAGAATAATAAAGCTAAAATTGAATAAAACTCCGGGACATCTTTTAGCCCTTTTTAGGCCTTCTGCACAAGATGATCTCCGGATACCTGCATAAACACTTAGTAAAAGTGTTAGTAATAGAATAAATAATTTTAAAGCAATGACAAGAATTAATAAGTAAAGCCAAAAATAAATATGTCTTTTGTACAGGGGAGACCTTGAAAATCAGACGGAGATTCCTTCATCGGCCAATATTGTTAGAAACCATAAAATAAATAAAACCTTCAAATCCGCGCCAAAACAATAATAGTTTTAAACACGGAGGGCTCAGATATATAAAAATAAAGTGGGACATCCTAAATAAGTCCGGCTGCGAAAATTCGCCCCGCCAGCGCATGTTGGTTATCCTGTGTAAGTAGAAAATATCATCAACGCCCAGAAAGCTTCATTTGATTTTATTTTCCGTCTTTGCAACTGTGGAGGCCTAAAAAATCGACGGATAACTTTTTCATTGGCCATCAAGTGTAGTATCTTGTTCAAATCAGTAAAATATAAAATAAATGGGCAAAACATCAAAAACCAGTCCAAGAACAAACAAAACAGCAACAGTTCGCTGGAAGTCGACCAAAGCCCCGACAAAATATCAAATATAAGTTAATAAAATGGAACAACATTTACCAAAACAGATGTAACCGGAATCAGAATGACCCCAACAACCATAGTTCACCGGAAAAGTTCGAATGTCGCCGAAAAATCAGAAATCAGTCCAACAACCGACAACCACTGAAAAATAAAGCAGAGCCAAGGTCGTCGGAGTTTTCAAACTCCGGATAGACGCTAAAACCACAAAAAACCAGTCTGTATAAACAAAACAACAACAGTAACCACAAATTAATAACAACATAAAAATGAAACAGCGAGTTCAACAAAAAGATAGCCGAAACAGTGTTCAACGCCGCCGGTGGTCAAATCTGGCGGAACCACGACAAAACAGATGGGGGAAGCACAGCGTTGCTTCGACGGTTTTCACCGGAGCAACGCCAAAGTCTTTTCGACAAGACCTTAAAAAACAGAGAGCAAAACCGTGTGTAATGATGGTTCACGGTGGTGTTGTTGTGTAGTGATGGCGACAAAGTCGACGGAACGATGGGCGATGGGAAGTAGGGTCTCGATGTGAGGAATGGTGAGGGAGATGAGTGGAGAGGGAGATGTGCGGCTGAAGGAAAAAAGTGAGATAGGGGAAGGGGTGATGGGGTGTGCGGCGCTGATGTTGTTTTTTTCATGAAAATGAAGGGAAATATTTAGTTTTATAGGGGTTGATTAGTTTAGGGTTTGGTTTTGTTTTGGGGGGGGGGGGGGGGAATGAAAAGTGTGGTATTGTTTTGGGGGGAAATAAAAGAGTGTCGGATTAAAATAAAAAAATAAAAATGGTGTTGGATTGGACTGATCCGAATTAAGCCTCGGACTGGACTGGTTTGACAAAATGCAAAACGGGTTAATTATTTAAAAGAAAAATTATTTAAAAAGATGCAGAATTATTAAAATGCAAATGCCGATGCAGTAATAATAAAATACAATAATTAACAAATGTTTAATGTCTAATTAAAAATTAAAACGGGATGTCAATTAATTATTTAAAGAGATGCAAATATTATTAAAATAAACGACGGTGTAATAATAATAGAAACATAATATTAACAAAAATATAATTCTTAATTTAAAATAAAAAGATAAAAATGCAAAAAATGGTGATCAAAATGCGGTGTCCTAAAATACATAAAATTGCAACAAATATACAAAAAAACGGGTCAAAATTGACTGTCAACAACATCAACAGCCAAAACCTAGTCTTCTTTTTCTAAAGCAATCCGCCGACAACTCCCCCCCCCCCCCTCGACTTACCGCTACGGCGACCTCCCCTTCCCCCCTAGGGCTTGTTCTATCCCCACTTCTCCTTCTCTACTAAATTTTATCCACCATCATGAATCCTCCTACAACTCCTACAACATCCACCGTCATCACACCCGAAACACCAAAACCATCCTTTCATCCAGCCCTAATCGTTACCAACATCAAGAAATGTCTTCCCATACTTCTTGATCAAGAAAACGGTCAGTACTCTCCATAGGTGGAATGTATCGCATTCATACACGTGTCTATAACGTGCTTGATCATATCGATGACTCTCTCCCTCGTCCCCCGGAGATTGATGATTTTACATGGATTCATCTCGACGCCGTCTCCAAACAGTGGATATATAATAGTATTTATCAGAATCTACTTCTCACTATCATGAAATCCGGCGCCTCGGCTCGCGACTTGTGGATTCGTTTAGAGGAACTATTTCAAGACAACAAACACACACGCGATGTGTATTTGGAGGAACAATTAACAACACACGGCTTGATAATTTCTCCAACATGATTGAGTACTGCAAACAATTAAAACTTATGGCGGATCAACTCTCCAACGTCGGCACGCTTGTCTCGGAAACTAAAATGGTGTTACAATTGATTACAGGTCTTCCGAATGACGAATATGATACTTTGGCCACCATGATTCAACATGAGGATCTGTTACCCAGTTTTAACAAAGCTCGCTCGCAGTTGTTGCTCGAAGAAACCCGTCGTGCTAAGCAGGATGAGCACAGAAGACGTTAGCTGTCAAAACGCAACCCCAAAATCAAATTCCTGCCGGCCAAACCCCGCCGGAAAATTCCCAATCGCGACAGGGTCGCGGCGGCAGAGGTGGCAAGGGTCGCGGCGGTAGAGGAGGTCGTGGTCGTGGCAAGGGTCGTGGCTAGCATAACCAGCAGCAGCAGCCACTGCCCAGTTCCCAGGTCGGTTGGGCCGCGTCGCCTCAACAGTTCTAGCAGAGCGTCGCGGCGCCCAGCGGTTCGATGCGGTAGAAACCACGTACCGTATACTCGGCGAGGCTGGGCCGTACCAACCACCGGCGGCCAGCCAGTACGGCAAGCCACTTTATGCAAGGCGGTTCCGGCCGCATCCATTATGACCCTGCGGATTTGGGCGGGCTTTGGAACCTAAATTTGCGACAGCGGACAACGCAGTACATGGACTCGGGTGCCACGTCTCATCTCACCCGATCTGCAGGTAATATTCCCAAACTGCTTCATTTAAAGCATCCTCAATATATTAACTGTTACACCTCGTAAGTTTAAGGCGATAATTAAGAACGTCATTAAGGAAATAAGATTCGAATCTTTGCTATAGAGTATATTTATATATGCAAATTCGGAAATTAGTATTCAAAGATGTGATTCCGGAATAATTTTTGAATACTATGAGTGTGACGTTGGGAAACTTCTTATGATAGTTGTATATTCTCGTTATGGATTAGTAACGTATTATATATATTACGACAACAAGAATACGAGGTCTTATGAAATTTTCGGGATTTAAAAGAAGTGGGATTTAAGATTAATTAATTGTGAGAAATTGGACCAAATTGCAATTCTTTAATTTCAGCATTTATATTCATGGACCCTTCATCTTATTTCCCTTAATTCAAACCAAATCTCTCACCCTCCCATCTCTCCCCTATCCGAGACCCCTTTCTCTCCCCCATTCCCATAGCTAAAAATTTATTAAGCTTTCAATTCTCCTCTTAGATTAAGATTGTTCATCTAAATTAGAAGCCTAAAATTAGCCCCAAAACAATTGGCAACTCGCCACTGATGGCCGAACCCAACTGCCCAGAATTTCAGTGTTTTGAAGATGAATATTTGGAAGAAAAATGTGTAAGGAATGATGAATTAAATTGGGGAATACATGCAAGACATTTGGAGTTGAAGAAATGGTAAAAAACACTTGAGCTTTGGACCGATTTTGGACATCAAATTAAGGTATGAAATTCTTCTTTTCACGGTGTAATGGAAGTTGCATGTTGTTGTAAGTTAAGAAGTGAATTGGTATTAAGAGGAATTGGAAATAGGAGAATGCATGTAATTATTGTTGATGTTGTTAAAACCGAAGGGACTGATTTGTGGAGTTTTAATGTTTAAAATATACGTTATGAACACGTATATACATTGTGGTGATTACTAATACATGTCTTAAAGGAATTAAAGTGTAAAAGAGGTGTTATGTTGCAAGTTAGGGCTTGAACTCTTGTTGTTATTGCTATAGTTGATGGACTGTTTTGAAAGGTTGTTTTAATATGGATTAAGGGTTGGATTAATATAAGAAGTGGTATATTAATCACCTTAGTTGCTGTTTCGGTTGTACTCCATAAATATAAAAAAGAAAGAATGTATAAGGAAGGTGTATACCAAGTATATGAAGTGTTCAGGATTATATTGGTTATATCTTGAAGTTGTATCTTCTTATTCGTATTGTTGATTGTGTTTGGAAGTTGTGGATTTGCATATAAATAGGAAAAGTGCTGCCCAAATTTTTATAGAAAAGAAAGTGAGTTATCATTCAATTATTATGAATGCTAGTAATCATGAGGTTAATGAGTATGTTACTACTATTATAGGTTGAAGCGCTAGTCAAGGCTTATATAGATTATTGAGTTGGTTAGTTCGTCAGAAAGGTATGTGAAACTCTTCTTTCTTTCTTTTGGCATGATTTGCATGAAATGAACGTACGGCGGACGTACATGATTTTTATACAGTCTAATTTCTAATAATATGAGTTATGAGAAGTGCCTTTGATGTTTACAGTAAAAGTTCATTTTAATGATTTTATGGAGAGTCAAATGATGATTTAAATTGTATATGGTTGCTCATGATATCTATTCGTGCAAAGTGTTACTATTCCACTTCTCCGAGTCCCGAACCGGCTTATGTTCATGCACAACCTTGCATTGTTCACCGAGTCTCTCACTAGAGGGCCGACTTACGTAGGATGCATGCATAGATGAGATGATGACTTCACCGAGTCCCAGTATGGACCGGATTATGATATGATTCCACCGAGTCCCGCACTAGAGAGCCGGATTACGTTATATATATATATATATATATATATATATATATATATATATATATGTATGTATATGATGACCATATGGACAGGCATTCATGGTTTTGACTTGACTCTCATTTTTATAAGGCACAGTTGATTCTCTATTTTATATGGCACAGTTAGATTGACATTTGGTAATCTTACATGTCTCATGTACGTTTTGACCAGTTATGATTGTCTATTTTGTACTTTATGTTTCATATACTCGGTATTCTTTCGTACTGACCCTCTTTCCTCGGGGGGCTTTGTTTCATGCCCACAGGTACAGGTACTCAGTTTTGGTGATCCGCCAATCTAGGATTTCCACTCAGCTGTTGGGAGAGCTCCATTGATTCAGAGCTTAGTCAGTTTGGTACAGATCTTTAATCTTGGACCTATGCATATTTAGGGACACGACGGGGCCCTGTCCCGTTCATCATATTCTTAGAGGTCTGTAGACAGTTATGGGTTGTACGTATGTGGGTTGTAAACCTGCTGGTCTTCTGTGTTGTTGTACTCTGTTTTTGGGATGTTCCCGTGTATACGTGATACTATGTGGGGGAAACCTTGTCGTCTTGCCCATTTTATTATGTTGGTTAGATGTGACTCCTCAGGAGACAGAATTATTCGTGTGTAAAGGCAGCCTTGCCGGCTTGCCTATTCAGACATGTGTTATGATTGCAGCGTTATGCTGCCGGATTTTATATTGTCTTTAGTGGGTTGTGTGACAGGTTAGTATAATGACGTCATTAGGGCGCTTAGTCGCGACCCATCGGGTCGGGTCGTGACATTACCGTTGGCAATGGCCACCGCATTCCAATACAGGGCTATGGTACATCCTAAACACAACCACCTCATCCACCATTTTCCCTTAAAAATGTCCTAGATGCCCCTCACATAATTAAAAACCTAGTTTATGTCAGCAAATTTACTCGTAATAATTCTGTCTCTGTTGACTTTGACCCTTTTGGCTTTACTGTGAAGGATCTTCATACGGGGACTCCTCTTACGAGATGCAATAACACGGGGGATCTCTATCCATTTCCATCCACCTCCGCTGCCAGATCTTGCTCTCCCGTCTCTCTAGCGGCTATTTCTCCATCCACGTGGCATAATAGGCTTGGTCATCCAGGAACCCCAAATTTTAATTATCTTAGAGGCAATAATTTTATTCCATGTAATAATAGAAAACTTGCCCAACACTGTGTTTTTTGTTCATTAGGCAAACATACGTCTTCCGTTTAAATCATCTACTAGTGTTAATTTTGCAATGTTTGATATTATACATGCCGATTTATGGACATCTCATATCTCTAGGTCACTCGGACATAAATATTATCTTGTGTTGCTAGATAATTTTTCTCACTACATTTGGGTATATCCTCTTAAATTCAAATCAGAAGTGTTTGTCAAATTTCTTGAGTTTTGAACTTTTATCCAAACACAGTTTGAAAAGGTATAAAATCTTTTCAGTGCGATAATGGTCGTGAATTCAATAACTCCACCTTTCACCGATTTTGTACAAACAATGACATGGTTTTCGATTCTCATGTCCTCACACCTCCCCAAAAAACGGTAAGGCTGAACGAATCATTCACACTATTAACAATATGATTCGTACTTTATTGATTCATGCATCTCTTTCTCCGTCATTCTGCTTTATGCCGCAAAAATATCAGAATACATTCTAAATATTCTCCCTCCATATTCTAAATACATTCTAAAATGTCAGAATACATTCTAAAACTTCTCTACCCTCCATATTCACTCTAAACCACATTAGTTATTATAGTTAACAACAACAACATACTCAGTGTAATCCACAATGTGGAGTCTGAGGAGGGTAAAGTGTACACAAATTTTATCTCCACTTTAATAGGTAAAACGAGTGTTTCCGAGAGACCCTTTATTATAGTTAAGTAATATGTATTTAAATAAAAAAAATTAAAGCTGACTCTCTTCTTGGTGGAAACCACATAGAAACAGAGGGCCCTTTTCTTCTTTAGTTGACTAACTTTTGGCAACCGGCTATAGCCGGTAATTATTTTTCCTCGAATCCTGATCGTTGGATAATCTAAAGAGAGATCTAACGGTTAGATTTCAGTTTTAGGAGTTGACATAAAGTCCGAAAATGTCAACTTCTAGCACCTTTAAAAGTTTGACACGTGAAAGGCATAAACTTAATGCGTCTTTAAAGGAGAAGAAAGAGAAATTGGTTTACGTGAGAAAAAGTAGTCAACGAAAATAGAGTTGATTGGTATACTATTTATTAGAATGAGTGTATTTGTTACGAGTATGTTCCATGTTGTATTTTTTGTCAAATGAACCAATTTAACACGCCAAATGAAGTTTACCCTTTGTCAGCGCTTCCCACGGTCATTAAAGTAAAATTAAATTAAAAACTCAAAAGTGTTTGGCCCAGTGACCATTTCACTAAGGTATGCTGGGAGGGATTCCGTGTTAGAGTCTCCTCTCAGCGAATTGTTCCCCGAGGCATATTTCAGTGGCATGGGCGCTAAAACGCGCTGACATGCGCAGTGTAGGATCGATCCCCGACAGGGGGTTGAGCCTTGTGTTATTGATCAATTGTCCGCTCTCAGATCCTGGCTAATGGAGCACATCCCGCGGTTTACCTTAGTGATGGCGATGAGAGACCGGGTCTATCATCTCCAGGACGTCTAGATAATACTAGTGAAATAGTCAGGCGCAAGCCTGAATACCTGGATTATTAACAAAACAAAAAAAAATTATTATAAAAAAAAATTAGTTAAAATATCGATATTGACTTATCGATCAAATTATCTTTTTTCTATTCTTTTATTATAAAACTATTGTTATTTTGATTATATTTTCAAGGTGGTATCAAATGAAAAAAAAATAAGGTCAATAAATTTAATATCAAGCGAATGATTCTCCTTAGTTTTGATCATACTCACATTCCCTTCTTAAAATGTTGATCTACTTTTTCTCATTATTATGTTTTTTGATGATCTACCCTTTTATTTCCTATCTGTTTTTTTAATGTTTTCATTTTAATAATTTTCTTATATAATCCTATCCTTCTTTATACTTGAAAGAGATAATCCTTTGATTATTCTTATTAATGAAAGACATATATATACAAGTTAGAAGGAAGATCATCTTCTTATTCTACCTAAGAATTCTTATTCTATAAGAATACTAACTTTATAATTATGATAATATTACACTACTAATTAAGATACAAATTTAAGTCTAATATTCATCAAATATACAAAGGAAACCCCAAGGGTCCCATATACACTTTAACACACCTTGATCATGCAAGGCGATCTTCGTCTGTTGAGGCCTCTAAAATCTTCAAAAAAGACTGAGGGAAAACCCTTTGTAAAGATGTCTGCAATCTGATATCTGGAAGGGACGTGACAGCGTGCTTGTCCTTTAACTACGCCTCTCGAACAAAGTGAATATCCGTCTACATGTGTTTAGTCTTGGTCTTTGATGGATTACGAGAAAGGTATATGACAACATATTATCATAATACACGAGGTAGCTTTCTCGATAGGACAATGAAGCTCAAAAGTAGATTTCGTAACCAGCGTGACTCGGAAATCACATTGGCTACCCACCGATACTCGGCTCTGCACTTTGAACATGAAAGCGTAGATTGGCGGCAGCGGACCGTGAGACCAAGTTATTACCCAAAACATACAATAGCGGATGTAGGCAAATGCGGTGTCGGGACATTATTACACTCGTAAGTTTAAGACAATAATTAAGAACGTTATTAAGGAAGTAAGATTCAAATTTTGGATATAAAGTATGTTTACACATATGCTAATTCGGAAATAAATATACTTAAGGATGTGATTCCGGGAAATTTTTTTGGTTACAACGAGCGTGACCATGGAAATTGATAATGATAGTTATATATATTCCCGTGATGGATTAACAACGTATTATATAAGTTGCGACAATGAGGATACGAGGTCTTATGAGATTTTCAAGATTTAAAAGAAGAGGGACCTAAGATTAAATAATTGTGAGAACTTGGACCAAGTTGCAAAATGATTTTTAGCATGCAAAATAAATAAAAATCAGCACTTATACACATTTTAACCTCTCATCTTCTAACCTTAAAAATTCAAAACTCTCTCTCACTTAACCCTCCCCTCCCCACAGCCGAGAACCCCCCTTACCCATAGTCAAAAATTCAAGTTTTATTCATTCTTTCTAGTCTAAATTCTTCTACAATTACAAGATAAAGAAACACCCCAAAATAGTGGCAAAAACGCCACTGCTGGGCCGAAAATCTGGGCAGAGTTTTTCAGTTTTTAAGACAAGTTTCTTAGAAAAAAAATATGTAAGGAATGATGGATTAAATTGTGGGATTCATGCATGTCAATTGGGAGTTGGAAAAGCGATAAAATTGGGCAAGAAAATTGGGGCAGTGGCCGATTTTCATGGACTGTTTTGGGCTCAAATTAAGGTAAAATTCTTCTTCTTATGATATAATTGAAGTTGCATGTTGTTGTAAATTAAGGAATGAACTTGTCTTAAGAGGAATTGGAAATAAGAAATATGCATGTGACTATTTTGAGTGTTGTAGCCGATTTTGGGGACTGTTTTGAAGAACATTGGGTTCGATTCTTGTTATTGTTGTTATGGTTATTATCGATACTTAGTGCATGTTAAAAGTTGAGGAATCTTGATACTGTAAGTTGTAATTGTTATATGAAAGTGTTGGAACATAAATTGAATGATAAGGAATTAAAAGAAAGGCTATGATATTATGTTGTTTGAACCGTGACATGCTAGAAATTGTTGACTCAATTTTTAAGGGATGTTTTGGTGGTGTTATAATGCTGGAAATTAAGTTATGAACATGCATATACATTGTTGTAATTACTAATATATGTCTTTAATATGGATTAAGGGCTGAAGTAACATGAGAAATAGGTGTAGTAATCACCCTGGTTTTCGTTGTTGTTGTATTCCATAAATGTAAAGAGAAAGAATGTATTATGGTAGCGTATATGGAGCATATGAGATTGAATTGGTTATATCCTTAAGTTGGACTTGTTATTGGTATTGTAGGCTTTGTTGTAAGTTGTGAATATGCATATAAATAGAGGAAGTGCTGCCCAAATTTTTGTAGGAAAGAAAGCAAGTTATCTTTTGGTATATAACTTATATTAGTAACCATATAATTGACAAACGAATTGCTATTGTATAGGTTGAATTACTAATTGAGACGAATCCTAATTATCGAGTTGGTTTAGGCAATAAGGTATGTGAAACTCTTCATTCTTTCTTTTTGGCATGATTTAAATGAACGTACGGCGGACGTACATGATTTCTTCAGAGTTTAATTTCCAAAAAAGAATTCATTTTAGTGATTTAATGAGAATCAAGGTGATGGTTTAAATTGTATAAGTTACTCATGATACTCTACTCGTGCTGGATATGATTATATGAATTCATCGAGTCCCATAATGAGTCGGGACACGTTATATGTACATATATGGTGATGATGAGCTCACTGAGTTCCAGAATGGGCCGGAATACGTTATATGGACAGGTATTCATGACATGATGATTCCATCGAGTCCCTCACTAGAGGGCCGAGATACGTTATATTGATGATTTCATCGAGTCCCTCACTATAGGGCCGAGATACGTTATACATACAGACAGATGAAGAAATACTCATTGTTTTGGTGTTGTTCTTGGCTTAGAATTTAGATGAAGAATTTAATCTAGGAAGAGGAATAAAAACCTTTAATTTTGGCTATGGAATAGGACAAAAAATCGGCTGAAATGGGGAGAGGAGAAGAGAGGAAAAGAGTTTGAAATGAACTCTTGAAATGAGAGGTGAAGGGTTATAAGTTAAGGAAAAATCTGAAAATGTTATTTACACTTTGGTCCAATTTCTTAATTGTCTACTTAATTTAATCCCTCGAGTATTAATTAAAGCATAGATCCCACTTCTTATAATTTTCGAGAATTTCATAAGGTCTCGTATTCTCAAGTCGTAATTCTCATAATACGACACTAGTCCATAACGGGAATATACAACTTATTATTACTAGTTTCCAACGTCACACTCGTAGTATTGAAAAATTAATCCGGAATCACATCCTTGTATACTAATTTCCGATACTCGGATCTTATTATCCTAATTACGTTCTCTAATTATCGCCTTAGGATTACGAGGTGTAACACAAAGGATGCGTTTGAGCGCATTCATATGTTCAACTCTGGGATCATGCATAAACAAACACACCTGCTGGACTGCATATGTAATGTCTGGTCTTGTAAATATAAGATACTGAAGGCGTCTGCAAGACTAGGATAGCGGGTCGGATCCTCATACGGAGAGCCAGCAGCAGCACCCAACTTGGGTTTAGTATCAACTGGAGTAGAAGTGGACTTACATGATGACATCCCAACCCTCTCAATGATCTCTGCTGCATAATTCATCTGTGTTAAGAACAATCCGCCTGCATGACGAGTGACTGCAATTCCCAAAAAATAGCTCAAGGGTCCCAAGTCTTTCATGACAAACTCAGAACTGAGCATTGTCATAATAGACTTTCTCAAAGCATCAGAAGAGGCAGTCAAGATAATATCATTAACATATAACAATATATAAGCCATGGAAGAACCCCGACGATATATGAACAATGAATTATCAGACCTGCTGTAAAAAAAAACCATAGTCGAAACAAAATCAACAAACCTCGTATACCAAGCCCGTGGAGACGGCTTAAGTCCATACAAGGACTTCTTCAATAGACAGACATGATTAGGATATCTGGTATCCCTGAACCCCAACGGCTTATGCATATACATTGTCTCCTGAAGATCACCATGTAGAAACACATTCTTCATATCTAGCTGATGAATGAGCCATGATTTTGAAAGAGCCAAGTTGAGCACAGTGCAAATGGTAGCCGACTTGACCACCGGGCTAAATGTCTCACCTGATCCACACTTGTCGATGAGTCTTATCACTCTGAAGTCTAGTCTTATGTCTTGCAAATGAACCATCAGAATTTTCCTTATGATAAAAAATCCACATATATCGAATAATATTAACACCAGATGGATGGGGTACCAATCTCGGTCATGACAATTTTCCAATTATGGTCATTTAAGGCAGACACAAGATTACGGGGTAAGGGGAATTTCAGAACATTAGAATTCAAATTGAAATGTCTTTGGTTTAAAAATACCCCGTTGACTGCCAGTGACTAGACCAAGACTCTGGGCTGGATTGAGTGAATTTTGGGAATTTTCGGGAATTTCTGGAATTACTGTCGGAGGCATTTTTCGGGCAAATATGAAAAATGACGTAGAACATAGGGGGAGATATCCTCATCCAAAAAATCATAAGAACTAGACACATATTTTTCTACTTTAGAAAAAGGAAATTGGGATTCATCAAGAGAACATGACGACTAATGATGATTCATTTAGAGGACAAATCAAAGCATTTATAACCACGGTGATTTGACGGAAAACCCAAAAACACACAAGAAGTAGAACGTGTCTGAAGTTTGTTGATTGTAGTTGATGGAAACAGTGGATAACATAAGCATTTTGAAGACCCAAAGATGAGAATATGACGGAGACTTATTATATAAGACTTTGAGAGGGGATGAATATGTCAAACTTTTAGAAGGAAGATTATTGAGTAGATCGGTAGCCATTTGTAGCGCATGATGCCAAAATAATGGAGGAATGGAAGAATGAACCAATAAAGTGCGGACAATATTATTAATGATACGAATTTTTCGCTCAGCTTTCTCATTTTGTGAAGATGTACGAGGACAAGAAAAACGAAAATTTATCTCATTTTGAGCACAAAACTCCCTAAATTCTCTATTGTCATACTCTTTGTCATTATCAGATTGAATGTTTTTTATTTTCTGTTCAAATTGTGTTCTTATGAAAGCTCTAAATTTTATGAAAATGGAAAAAACTTGAGATTTTTTTGCAATTGGAAACGTCCATAAATATTTAGAATAATCATCTAAGAATAAAACATAATAACGATGACCCATAGAACTGAGAACCGGAGATGTCCACAAATCACTATGAATAATATAAAATGATATTGAAGTAGTAGAATTCGATGCTACAAATGACAACTTAATAAATTTTTCCAAAGCACGGGATTGACAAAGTGGAGTACTACGCGTACCCTTATAAGAAATAAATTTATGTCTATCTAAAAAAGATAAAATAGACGACCCTGGATGACCTAGACGAGCATGCCACAAGAAAGGAGCAAGAGCTGCAAAAGTGAATGACATAGCTTGACGTGAGATGCTGAGACTTTGAGTGATTGAATAAAGATAACCCCTATTGTTACATCTCATGAGATGACTCCCCATTTTGAAATCCTTCACAGAAAACTCAAACATATCAAAATTAATAGAAACCCAATTATTAGTGGTGAATTTACGGACATACACCAAATTCTTAATCAATTTTGGGGCATGAAGGGTATGTTTCAGGACAAGGGGTGGATGAGGAGGGGACACAGTTTTATGACCATAACCCTTAATTGGAATAGAATTGTCATTACCAACAGTTATACCACGATTAGTGCTCAAATTGGAATAAGACGAGAGAGTACCTTGATCGGATGTCATGTGGGTAGTGGCGCCGGTGTCCATGTACCTATTTGGGTCCGGTTGAGTCAAGCCAAGCGTATGCATCGCTTCTTCAAAGTCGGTCTGGGTGGGCCACACTGCGTGGTGGGACAAATGGGGGTGAAGCCCAAGTAAATTGGACTACTGGGGCTACCCATAAGCTGGTCTGAACCCTGGAGTCTGAACTAGGAAGAAGCTGGGCCGCGACTGAGGTGTCGTGGTGCTGTAAGGCTGAGCAACGACGATGTAAGGCTGCGCCGCGATGCTGTAAGGTGTAATCGCGGTCCCGTGAGGCACTGGGATCCACTGCCACTGTCCAGGGGGTCTCTGTGGGCTCCAAGACTGCTGCTGCTGCTGACGGTTGCCTCCGTTGTTGCTGCCACGATTCTTCCGATTCTGGCCCTTCTTACCACCCCCGTTGTTGTGATTTTGAGTCATGTTGGCTTGATTGGAAGGAGTAAAATTGGAAGCAGTCATCATGACGACAGGGCTGGCCCCAATCGCCACATTCTTAGCCAATCCGGCTTCCTCCAACGTAAGCATAGAACGAGCTTGATAAACTCTGGCAGGGGGTTACTCTGACGAATCACCGAAGCAACACCGCTATAGGCCTCTGACAGGCTTGCAACCATC
Source organism: Przewalskia tangutica (assembly GCA_029844215.1). Taxonomy (NCBI): domain Eukaryota; kingdom Viridiplantae; phylum Streptophyta; class Magnoliopsida; order Solanales; family Solanaceae; genus Przewalskia; species Przewalskia tangutica. The sequence continues at coordinate 6,517,929 of CM056718.1, read as the reverse complement.
TGAAGAACTAGACGACTTTGAGAAACCGGAGAACCCACGTTGCTGAGTTGGTCTGTCAAGTCCTTGAGGCGTTTGCAATAAGAAGAAATGTTGGGAAAACTCGCCACAACCACCTGGGAGAATTCCTGCTCAAGGATAACAATTGGAGAATGATTGTTATCTTGGAATATGTCGTGCAATCGATCCCACGGCGTCATAGCTGTGGAATTTAGTTCCATAATCGTATGTAAAAGGTCCAAGGAGATAGTGACATAAATTCACTGAAGAACCTTGGAATCAAGCATGACCCATAATTCTGGATCTGCCTCTTTAGTGGGCACAATTGTCGTAGAAGTAGATGTCGTATCACTCCCCTTTGGAGGAGTTGTAGGAATTATATAGTGGAGGACTTTATGTGCCAAAGAATGAATCTTAAATAATTCTGCCCACGTCCCATATTGAACGTTTTCTAGGTCAAGAACGATAGGAAGAACACTCTTGATATTAGAAACTGTGAGGGCAGAGTGAAATGTTCTTATCAGCCATAGGGAATAGAACAACAAGATTCAGAGAAGAGAATTTGTGAGAAGGTTTTTGGAAGAGAAGAACTCGGTTTTTGTGAAAGAGGAAGAACACACAAAAATAGAGAATATAGAGCAAAATTTCGAGAAAAGAAGAAAATAATTTGAGAAGCGGAAGCAGGGTAAAGAGAACCCAGACTCTTGATACCATGAAAGAAATAATCCCTTGATTATTCTTATTAATGAAAGACATATATATACAAGTTACAAGGAATATCCTCTTCCTATTCTACCTAAGAATCCCTATTCTATAAGAATACTAACTTTACAATTATGGTAATATTACACTACTAATTAAGGTACAAATCTAAGTCTAATATTCACCAAATATACAAAGAAACCCAAAGGGTCCCATATATACTTTAACAATACTTATTCTAACATTATTTTCATTTCCGCTTACCAACTCTCCTTTTCATTTCTTTACTTTTATTTATTCAATTTCTCTGAAAAATCAGTAATTATTGTTATTCTTCTTTATAATAATCAAATTAATTTTCCTTTTCCTTCTACTAATAACAACAACAATAATATACTCAGTGCAATCCCACGATGTGGATTTGGAGAGGGTAGAGTGTACACAGACCATATTTCTACCTTGGTAGGTAGAACGACTGTTTCCGAGAGACTCCCGGCTCGGGACTTTTTCCTTCTACTAATTCATTACGGGAAATGCCAAAATTAATTTTGCTCTTAACTAAATTTTACATATATTTTTCATGATTTATGTGCACATTAAAAATTCAAAAATAACTTCATAAATAAATTTTCTTATAATTGATTATCTTCGTTTTCTACCTCCCACTTTTTTATGTTACATTTATATTTCTTGGTTTTAATAGGACTCCTTACAAGCGTTGTTTCTATCTATTTTCTCTTAATTAAAATTTTCATATTTTTTATGAATTATGTGTATATTAAACATTCAAAAATAACTACATAAATAATTTTGGTTATAATTAATTATATTCCTCTTCTATCTTTCACATTCTTTAGTACATAAGGATCATATGCCGAAGCGGTGATAGCGCAGAAGCGCGGCTATTGCTTGTAGAAGCGGCGGAATGCTCGCGGCGACAGCGATTATCTGTAGAAGTAGCGGAATTTGGCGGCGAAGCGGCGGCAGCTTGTGGCAGCGGCGGCGGTAAAGTGCACAAAAATCGGTCCGGATCGAAAAATTGGACCGGACCGAACCTGTTCGGACCGGACCGAACCGGACCGAAAAATTCGGTGCGGTCTTCGATCCTCATAATTAGAGTTTTCGGTTTTCGGTCCGATCCGATCCGGTCCAGGTTCGGTTCGCATACGAGACGTTGCATTAGCTTATCTAATGCAACGACTCTGGATTTTAGCGTGTACTTGTCGCATTAGCCACATCTAATGTGATGGCTCTCCAACACCCGTCGCATTAGACCTACCTGGGGCGTCGCATTAGGTAAGAAATGTAGTAGTGAAGGTTATAATCCGTACCATTTCAGAAGTTGGCCTAGAGACGTCAACCACATCATGTGGAACGTAGTTGCAGAAGTGTTGTGTTACCCACGAGACGAATTTCACGTCTCTCGCAATGGATCCAGGGGACTCGCCCGATGGCAATTCAACAGAACAGCCAGAGGTTGGCTATATTTCATCAGTGCTCGCTTGATTCCGTCGACTCATTTTACCAAGGTGCCCGCGGATAGAATCAAGCTTGTGTATGGCATCATGTCGGGCAAATAAATTGATATTGGGCAGGAAATAGTGCAGAGTATATGAGAAATCAGCAGGCTGACTACTACCGGTGGACTAGGACATTGATCGCGCATATCTGCCTTATATGCTAGGCATAGAGTCCCAACGTTCGCCACAGACATTCTCGAGAAGATTCAGCAACCTGTGACCTACAGTTTAGTGCACTCTTTCCCTGACCCTACAGCAAGACCAGCAGAAATGAGAAGAGGCTCAATTAGAGAAGACGCAGCTGCCATGGAAAAAGAAGAGCTAGAAACAGCTGCGAACTATGAAGCAGGCGAGAGCAGCCACCAACCTCCCTTGACTTTGGAGCCTCCAGTGCCAATGATGGAGCAGTTGCTCCTAAATCAACATAGGATGCTGAAAAACCACGAGAGCATGATGTAAAATCAACAACAAATGATGCAAGATCATCAACACCTGAGCCAGCGCGTCAATAATTTAAGTGGCATGTTCCATCAGTGGTCAATGCAACATCCGTCGCCACCGCCACCATCTTGAGCCACTGTTTTGATGTCTGTAAGTCGTCCCTTTTTAATTTTTAGTCTTTACACATTTTGGACAATGTGTCGTTTAAGTTTGGAGGGGGGTTTTGTTTTGTGTGTTTGTTTTTGTGTCTTTTATTGTGTCTATATGAGTCAATTTTTTTTTTATGATCATGCATGTTGTAGTTGCTGGAAACACCTAGTGAATTAAGTGGGATAATGTCATGGAATGAGAAGCAAAAATTTGCGTGTTTATGTTAGATATGCCAAAAAATCATAAAAATCTAATTATTTGGGATATTTGTGCTTAGCCTATGTGTTGTCAATTATGGAAAGAATGGTTGAAAAATGTCTATGAAGTCTACTTGCTTGTTATTTGAGGCGAAGATGTACATGTTTAGGGAGATGATTCAGACATTTCTTTGTTAGCTCTTCTTACCATTCATTACCTACCCTAACATAAAATGTATCCCTAGTCAGCCCCTTTGAGCCCAAAATAAGTTATTTCTTTGACGCCCTACGATTTCCTTGTGTGCCATAAGCAGTAATTGAAAATTGGAATGAAGAAGTGTGAAAAAGAAATACAAAAAGAGAGTGAAAAATTGATGCACCCTAATGAAAAAACATGTAAAAGCTTAAGTTTTGGGGTGCCTATGTGAATGTGTCTCATGCTCTCAACATAAAAGGAGGGAGATGATAGGTATGAACAAAAAGAAAAACCAAAAAGAAGGAAAAAGAGTTGAATGAAAAACGCTTATGGTATGTAATTTGAGCCTAAATGCCTACTTTTACCTACCCCTTCCTGAACCGACATTACAACCCTGAAAAGTCCTGAAAATATCTAATATGTATGTCTATGATTAGTGGAGAATATCAAGTAAACAGGCTCATAGATCTTTGGGAAAAATGGAATGAAATTGACATGCATAGGTTAGATGTTCATGCTTCCATTAATTAAGATTGAAGTGAATTTGCGAAATATCTGACTTAAAATTCTAGATTGCTAAGAATCCATGCTATGTATGTTCCAACATATTATCCCAACTAACATTCATGTTTTTCTAAGTAACCTTGGTGCAACTACTTGATCAGAGTCTTTGAGTCCTTTTATTTTGTTTCTTTGATTTCGTTTTGATCTTTACTCGAGGGTGAGTAAAGGTTAAGTTTGGGAGTATTTGTTAGGCATATTTTGTATACACTTTTTGAGTCATTTTTAGTTGGTATTTTTGTTGAAATAAGTGTCGTGTTAGGGTCATTTTTCTTTCTTTTGAGTCACAACGGTTCTAAATGGCAAAAAGTTGACAGAAAAGGAGGCTCCCGAAGCAAAAAGGACAAAAGTTGGCAGATCTGGACGAAAGCATGCAGGGCCGCGGTGCTGGACAGCAGGGCCGCGACGCCATAATTCCTGAGAAGCCGCAGAACATTCAGAGTCGCAACGCCATAATGCTGGGCCGCGACTCCGACGCGGGTAAATCCAGATCCGAGACAGAATTGGCAAAAGGGTCGAAAGCACACATTTTTTACAGCATATATAAACCCTATGGACAGATTTTAGGAGGACAACTTTGGAGGCGACAAGATTGGAGACCTAGTTCAAGTTATTTTTTTTTCTCTTTTCTTTGTTCTTATTTCAGTTCATGTTGGATATTGAATTAGTTCTTAGCATGTCTATGGCTAGGAGCTAATCTTTTAATTAGGGCTTTCCATTGAATCTCTTGAAACTCGTTTTTATGAATTAATGCATTAGTTTGGTTTCTTCTTCATCTTGTTAAGATTTATTCAATATTGGTTTGAATATTTGATAATTAATTGATCACTAATTGTCATAATTTATATGATTTCGAATTGAGATCCGAGAGGGGAGATTTGGATATGCTGTAATTGAATAGACATGGGTTAAAATCGTGGACGAAAGTATCCCGATACTTGTGTAGCATTTTAGGTTACTGTTCTTAATCCTCCTATGTGGTAAAATTTGTCATAGAAATATAGAAAGTTTCTACATAGGGTTGAGCTTTTATATATCATAACCGAAATATAAGACAAACTAGTTAACATGCTATCTTAACGTAGAAGAAGAACCATTGTTGTTGCATTAATGATTGAAAAGAGTGGATAGTCGAGGATATTGGAAACCCTATTTTCATCATAACTGATTTAAACCAAAATATAATTAGTTTAATTTTTGCAATTACTCTAGCTAGTTCATAGATAAAAACTCAATCAAATTATCGTTAGCCAAATAGATAATATAGATTAGATGTTCGGTAATTGAAACCAGTCTCTGTGGAAGATATTCGGTCTTACAGACTATATTACTTGAAGCGATACGTACAATTGCGTGAGCATTTGGAAAATCGCTAACACCAAGCTTAATGGTTTAGTAAACGGGTCTACTAGACTATTGTCTGTGGGAATATAATCTATCTTGATATCTTCAGCTTCCACCATCTCTTTCAGGATGTGGTACTTTCTTGGTACATGCTTGTTTCTGTTTGTTGATCTTGGTTCCTTTGCTTGTGCAATGGCACCAGTGTTGTCACAATAATGGTTATTGGACAACTATTACTCGAAACAATCCCTAGTTCCTTCAGGAACTCAAAAATCGCGACAACTTCTTTAGCAGCTTCCGATCCAAAGAATGTACTCGCTTGATGAGTCAGTGCTGCGATGTGCTTTGTTTGGAACTCTTCCAGCTCAATGCTACTCCGTTGAAAATGAACGTGTAACTAGACTGATGAGATTTGAAATCATCAAATTTGTCTGAAAACTAGCATCGATATACCCAGTGGCAACCAACTCATCAACTCCACCATAGACTAAGAAGTAATATTTAGTACGCCTGAGGTACTTGAGAATACTTTTGACTGCTTTCCAGTGTTACTCACCAGGATTCTGCTGGAACTTGCAAGTCATACTAAGTGCAAAGACCACATCTGACCTAGTACAGGTCATGACATACATGATCGATCTTATAGCCGAAACATATGAGATTCTCTTCATGCGCTCAAGTTCAATAGCATTAGAAGGGCACCCTTCTTTGATAACTTGATGCATTGACCCATCGGAAGACCGCCTTTATTGGAATTCTCTATTAAAAAGAATCTAAGAACTTTGTCTATGTAGACTGACTGTGACAGCCCCAACAATCTATTAGGTCTATCTCTATAGATCCTAATTCCCAGAATGTAGCAGGCTTCATCTAAATCCTTCATCGTGAAGGTCTTAGACAACCAATCCTTAACTTACTGCATAAGGGCTATATTGTTTCCCATTATCAATATGTCATCAACATATATAATAATGAAGACAATGCCCTCATCCTTGTGTTTGAAATAAACACAAGGATCCTCTTTACTTCTGACAAAATCAAAAGATTTGATAGCACTGTCAAAGCAAATGTTCCAACTCCTGGAGGCTTGCTTAAGCCCATAAATGGACTTTTGTAGCCTGCACATAGCATTTGGTCTGAACTCACATGAAAAACCCTCGGGTTATTTCATATACACTTCCTCAATTAGATTACCATTGAGGAATGCAGTTTTGACGTCCATTTGCCAAATGTCATAATCATAATGTGCAGCTATCGCAAGCAAAATCCGAATAGACTTTATCTTAGCCACCGATGAAAAAGTTTCATCATAATCCATACCAGGACGCTGAGTAAAATCTTTAGCCACTAGTCTAGCTTTATAAGCCTGAACCTTGCCAGATGCATCAATATTCTTTTTGAAGACCCATTTGCATCCTATGGGTTTAACCCCATTTGGCAAATCAACCAAGTTCCACACCTGATTGATATACATAGATTCCATTTTCGATTTCATGGCTTCTTGCCATCTCTTCGAATCAATGTCTAGCATTGCTTCGCTGTAGGTTCTAGGCTCGTCATCATCTGGAATATCCAGCTCATTCTGTGTTTCCACAAGTAGATTTAGTCTTTTGGGAGGACGATGAAATCTAGTAGACCTACGGAGTTGATTGTCTTGTAGTTCAGTTACAGGTATGTTCTGAATGTGAGTAGGTTCTTGTGCGCTGGTCGATCCACCAACATTAGAGCTTTCAGGAATATCATTTTCATGTCTTTCCTGAATGGGAGGAAATGCAACTGGTGTACTTGCTCCCAAGGTCTGTGTCGGAAGATCTTACATTTCTGCATTACTCCTTGTAGCACTCCTACTGTCCGAAGGGGGTACCCTAAATACCCAATCTTCGCCTAAAGCTCCCACTGAATTCTTGTCTTCATCATCGAGCAAAGATTCAACCTCTTTGTTACCTTGTTCTTGAATTTCTTCAAGTTCTATCTCCGTGCAACTCTCATCCTTGTAGACATATTCATCTTCAAGGAAAGTTGCGTTCCTAGAAACAAATATCTTATGTTCCCCAGAAAGATAGAAATAGTATTCCTTAGTTTCCTTTGATACCCAATAAAGTAACATTTCTCACTTTTAGATTCCAACTTATCAGTGATCAACTTTTTGACATATGCAGGACACCCCCAGGGCCTCATGTGTCTAATTGATGGCTTCTTGCCACACCATACCTCATAAGGTGTCTTTTCGACTGATTTAGATGAAACTCTTTTCAGAACATATATTGAGGTCAAAATAGTGTATCCCCAAAGGTAGGTAGGAAGAGCTGAAAAGCTCATCATGGAACGAACCATGTCAAGCAAGGTTCGGTTTCTCCTCTCGGCAACACCATTCATCTGTGGTATTTCAGGAGGTGTCCATTCGAAATGAAGTCCATGAAGCTTTAAGTAGTCAAGAAATTATTTACTTAAGTATTCACCCCCACGATCAGATCGGAGAGTTTTGATACTCTTTGAGAGTTGTTTCTCAACTTCACACTTAAACTCCTTAAATTTCTCAAAAGCCTCGGATTTGTGTCTCATAAGATACACATATCCAAACTTTGATAAGTCGTATGTAAAAGTGATGAAGTACGAGAAACCTTCTCTAGATTGAGTCGAAATGGTCCACATACATTCGTATGTACCAACTCAAGCACCTCCTTGGCACGGATCTCCTTTCCAGAAAGAGGTTTAATGGTCATCTTACCTTTCAAACAGGATTCACAGTTACCATAAGATTGCAATTTCAAAAAAAATAAAATAATAAATAAAAAGATGGGCGAAGTGCTACAAAAAGAACTCTGTTCAATTTTTTAGTCTATCTATAAGAGATGTCACGACCCGATCCGACGGGCCGCGACCTGACGGGCCGCGACCCGATTCCCTACTTGGACACCCTTATACCCACCTGTCACATAATCACACGAATAATATGGTAATCTGTAAGTCATATCAAAATAAGCAAGCCGACAAGGCTGACACTATATACGGGAACTCCCCAAAAATAAAGTACAAGGGCACAGCTGGCCAAAACACATATACAACCCACACAAGTCCAAAACGCATCTACCACCCACACCTATCTACAGACCTCTAAGAGTACGAAAATGAAATATGACGGAACAGGGCCCCGTCGTGCCCCTAAATATATATAAATCAAAAATAAGATTCTGTACCAAAATGACTAAGCTCCGAATCAATGGAGCTCTCCAAACAGCTGAACAGAAATCCTAGACTATAGGATCACCAAACTGAGTACCTGTACCTGCGGGCATGAAACGCAGCCCCTCGAGGAAAGGGGGTCAGTACGAAATAATGTACTGAGTATGTAAAATATGAAGTACTGTAAATAAGATCATAACTGGCCAAGAGATGTCAGGAGACAAATATAATAATCCTAATATCAATACAACTGTGCCTTATAAAATGAGAGTCAACTTGCCTTTTAAAAATGAGTCATATCAAAATCATGGATGTATGTCCATAGTATCATCATCTATACATATAATGTTTCCCGGCCCATTCTGGGACTCGGTGAGCTCATCATCATCATGGATGCATGTCCATGAAATTATCATATATACATATAACATGTCCTGACCCTCTAGTGAGGGACTCGGTGAATCAATACAATAAATCGGCGCACGAACATGACCCGGCCCGGGACTCGGTGAAATGATATAATCACATCGAGCACGATAGAGTATCATGAGAAATCATATGCAACTTAAATCATCATTTGACTCTCCATGGAATAAATAAAAGGCACTATCATATCGGGTATCATTTTAAATCATCATTTAAAAAATCAAAGACACTATCATATCATTAAGAATTAGAATTCAATAGAATTATGTACGTCCGCCGTACACTCATGTTATATAAATCATGTCAAAAGAAAGAAAGGATAGTTTCATATACCTTTTAGACGAACTAACCAACTCAATATTAGAATACGTCTCGTCTAGTACTTCAACCTATAATAATGGTAATACGTCCGTCAATTCTATGATTACTAGCATACTTTATATCGAATGACGACTCTCTTTTCTATAAAAATTCGGGCAACACTTCCCCTATTTATATGCACATCCACAACTTACAAACAAAACCAATAATACCAATACCACAGTTACGATTTATACGTAGAACATATGAAAAGAAAGAAAAATTTATCTTTAACGTTTTAACCTTAGCTTGTACCCATGAGTCCTTGTAGGGGCGTTCTTAGAATTATAGTTGGAGTCTACTTTAACCATCTCCAAGACAGAGCTTGGCCGAGATTTGTAAGAAAATACATTCAAAGCCGAAATCAACTCCATTCAAACGAATTCCAAAGTGAGTTTCTTTTTCTCCAAGGAGTAACGTTGATGCTCAATATTTTGCTTTGAAAAAAATTGTGGTTACGTTGCTGCTCCAATTACTTGAAGAGATAGGATATCAATTTAATTGAGAATAAAAATTCTCCAATATTGCAGACATAGTCTCTTAGAGAAATTGTTGGGAAAAGTTAGGTCATAAACGAGTTGTTATTCTTAATGGAATGTGGGGTCATTCTAACCCTCTTGAATTTAATGGCTCCAAACAATTGTACCCAATATGTAAACGTATATAGCATTTCAGACCAAGTGCGTTGGTCCGAATCCACTATCGATAAGAATGACTATTTACCTATTCGCTATAGTGGTCATTAGTCAAATTTATGTACGTTTTTTGGGGCATATGTCACGTATTAAAGTCTGGTAGTTTAATCGTGCGGGCATGTTACAGTGTGAGTTTGATTCCCTCCAGACAAGTCCTGTTAGGGGGTCAGACCTTGTAGCATTGATCCGTTGGTAGCGATCAGACACTGAATGCGGGATGCACATTCCGCGATTTACCCGACGATGGCGGCTAAGGACGGGTTCCATCGCCTCCAGGAGCCTAGTGCCAATACTTGTGCAGGTACTAGCGATATGAGGTACTAGGACCACCCCGAAAAGTGGATTATCAAAAAAAAAAAATTATTTACCTGGTGGAATTCTACTTAGTAGGAAAAGGACAATTCCAATTCTCTATCCTTAATTCTTATTGCTTCCACTTCACGTGTCAACCTTTCCTTATAACATGTGTCACTTAATTAATTAAGTGGCATGCTTCCGTATACTTTATCAATCACACACATGATTAATTATAGATCTCACTTTAATAAAATTCTAAAAATTTATAAAATCTTTGCATACTTGATGTCATAATTTGTAATATGACATTAGTGCATCACCTCTTTTGGAATATACAATTATTATTATTAATCTTCATCGTTACATTTGTTGTGTCTAAAATTATTTTGGATCACACCATTTTATATACTAATTTTCGGATTAGCATATATAAATATATTTTATATCAAATATTTGAATCTTACTTTTTTAATTACGTTCTCTAATTATCGCCTTAAACTACGAGGTGTAACAAAGCTCATATGAATTTAAGTCAATCGTTCTATCCTTGTTTGATTGATATGACCAAGTCTACAATGTCACAAGTAGGTAGAATTTCTTTCATTTAACTTAGCCCTTTTATTTTGTACATTGAAAATTTCCTTGTGGCAGTTTAATGTATATAATCCATTCACAAGAGGCGCAATTCCATACACAATATTATCTAGAGTCAAAACCATATTGCCATTAGATGTGTTTGAGGAAAAATCCTCTGAATCAAATACAGGAATGGAAATAATGTTCCTTGTCAAAGAAGGAACATAAAAACAATTGTTTAACAACAAAATTCTGCCAAAAGGTAAATCTATCCTATAAGTTCTCACGCGCTCAACAGCAACTCGTGCTCCATTTTCGACGCGCAGGTCCACCTCGCGAAGTCCGACCTTCCTGCTATCAGTTAGCCCCTGCACATTTGTACAAATGTGTGAGCCACACGCGATATCAAGTACCCAAGAATGAAAATCATTTATAGATAGATTAATTTCAATTACAAACATACCTTGTCCATTATAGGCTGTAGCACCTGGTGTCATTCCTCCGCCTGGAGCAGTACAATCATTTCTCCAATGTCCCTTCCTGTTGCAATTCATGCAAACATCAGATGCCGGCAGTTTCTTCTTCTTCGCCCCTCCATTGGGCTTCATCGCTGCTTCCGGAGCAACACTTTTGTCCTTCCCCTTCTGTTGTCCCTTACCTTTCGGTTTGGGGCGACTAGAGAAGCCAACCATCAGAATAGGCTTGGTCTGTGAGGTCGAAGATTCAAAAGTTTTCAACATATTATGTAACTCCGGCAACGTCGCTTTAGTTCCATTCATATTATAATTGACAATGAAACTCTCAAACGATCTAGGAAGTGAGTGCAGGATGAGGGTGGTGGGGACTCTGTCATGAAACTTTATATCAATGGCGGCCAACCTCTCAATCATCCTCAACACATGAGGTGAAACTTTGCCCCCTTCATTTAGCCTACACTTGAAGAGTTCTATGAGCAGGTCATACTCCATTGTCTGACTCTGCGAATCATAAAGACTCTTCAAATGGGTTAACATTTCGTTGGCCCCATAATTTCATGATGTCTTTGCAATGGCTGTGACATAGAAGACAACATTAGACATTGAGTTGAGGTGACATCCTTATAATATTTCTGGTAAGCAGTCTTGTCGAAGGTTGCATATTCTGCAGAGTCCTCCGCTGGAGCGGTGGGGAACATTTTGTCCAATGTGTAATCAATTTCTTCTTGTCTCAGGACAATTCTGACGTTTCTGAGCCAGTCTATGAAGTTGGGTACAGTAAATTTGTTGGACTTCATAAGCATTTTCAACAAAAAGTTTGACATTTCTGAAGATATAGATAGAATAGAAAAAATACAATCAACAATTCATTCTTCCAATAATACACATTCATTATAAAATAATTTAACATGGCCTTTTGTTTAATTAGCTCCCATTATTTTACATACTTCTATGATCCCAAGGTAGAATACGGACCTAAAATTAATATAAAGATCATAATGGGCCAAGATCCAAACATATGTTATATCCACGTTTGCTTTGGCTGATAACTTCAATAGCACACTTTGGTAGGTCCTCAACCAATTGTAAAGCAACTCTACAACTCTTGGTTTGATTAAATATCTTTTAGTTTAATCTTACGTCTTTAGACTAGTACGACACTTTGGCGCCAAGATTCAACTAAACAAGTCAACCCCATTACACGACTGCGTTTAAATGTCTAAGTAAATTTAGTCTTTGCAAGCAACATTTTGATGTAAATACCTACAAAAGTTTATTATCTACTTTCATTTTAACACATATATGAAAGGGTCTCGGTCCTCTTAGACTTAGAGCAAATGCTTTGGCATAAATACTCGCATCGCCGAAAAGAATTTAGCACCCTAACAATTATAATGGACGACGCGTTATAATTTAGATTTGTATTTAATATTTGGGGAACATTTTCAGTTTTCGGGGATTCATTCAACATCACAATCAATTCATACATCATATGACATCCTATCATGCAGTTTTTAAACACAATTAGATGGAAAACCATCAAACCCAACAAGCATGATAATGATGATTTTAATCACATACTGGGAGCCGTCTACCCATACAGTTATAGCGATCATTTTGAATTTAAACAATTATTGGGCGTCGCATACCCAGACAATAATTGTGAATGTTATGCTAATAATTTAAATGCATCACATTCAATCACTTAGCACATTTGCACATTATTCAATAAAATACTATTAATGATAATCATGGATTTATTTGTCTAAACTCTACAATCTATGTCAATGTCAAACAGTCCCTAAACATTTTCTGATTTTAAAATTCTGATTTTCAGGAATTCTGCAAACTTTTAATATTTGCAATTTAGTCCTTTAAGAATTTAAAAGCTTAATTCTGAACTCCTATAAATTCAGAAAATGCAATTCTAAACCTCAGAAAATATTTTCAAGTTTCTGGGACCTGTTTACAATTTCCAGAACCTAAAATCAATTTTCAGAAAACTTTCTTTAATAGCATATTTTCCCGAAATGACCAAATCTGTCTAATTTTAAAAACTTATTTCAGAAACTGAAATTTCTAAAACTTCAGATTTAGAATCTGAAACTTTTAAAATTCCGTTTCTGTTTTTTTTTTAATTATTTGTTTAAATCAGTCGCCGGCACCGCGGTGCCTTCGAGGCAGTAAGTCACTGGTTTTGCAAAACCAATTTGCACCGCGGTTCCCAACAGGTGGAATCGCTGTTCCGTAATTACCGTCACAGGCACCGCGGTTCCGTAATTACCGTCACAGGCACCGCGGTCCCAACAGGTGGTACCGCGGTGCCTCCAAAGCAAAATGTCCGAAAAATTAATTTTAAGCTTCTGGATGAACAACACCGCGACTTTCATGAACAGGACCGTGGTGCCTCTGGATTCATCTGGGCAGCACCGCGGTGCTCCATCATGGAACCGCGGTGCCGCCGCTAAAACCCTAGCAGGCACCGCGGTACTCCATCGTGGAACTGCAGTGCCTTATCCCCAGAAACACAAAACTGAAATTTTCGAACCCCTAAAATTGGTTTAGGGCTAAATCTTTCAGATATATCACTTGTATTACCATCACCATTAAAACAACATGTTCATCGATCATCAAATCCAATTTTCTTTTCGTTCTTCATTTCAATGCACCATGATTTAAGTCGGATAACACATATCAACTTAGAAGAGTTATTTATTGGATTTACTTGTTCGAATACATAATTGCATTAACAGATTAGGGCACAAGAACTATGTGTTCTAAAGATTTAGGATTTCAAAGCTTTTAAACACATAAAATATAGATCTAAACAAATCCTAGCCCATATTATCATTAATATCATTACAAATCACACGAAACAACCCAGACTCTGATACAACTGAAGGTGTTTACGTCGGGTTCGTACACGCAGCGGAATTTAAAAATTTATATTTCAAACCTGACGACGGTCGAACTGCAGTATGATATGTAATGAAATATACAAAGCACACAGTAAATGTAAACACTTCGACATAAGACTTACATTTTAAAATAATCAGCCAAGCAGTTGATTCTTGATGCTTTGTGTAGTCCGAGGGTGCACACGCAAACGTCACTCGATTTGTAAGTTCTGGACTGTGATGTAATTGCTAAGTCAGGAATGCTAGGGATTCTGACAGAGCTTTAGAAGATATTTACCTCTCTTAGGTTTGGTGTGTTTGGAATGGGAGGTAAGCCCTCTATTTATAATTGCAAACAGAGGCTTTAGGATTTCTGTGGGCCAGCCCAGCAAAACCCCAGACTGACTAAAATTAGGACCGCCCGAAATCGTCTAGGCACCATGGCCCAAAGTAAGTGGCACCACAGTGCCTGTACGTGTTTTCAGAACTGCGGTCCTAAATTAAAGGCACCGCGGTCCTGTCCCTATTTTCAGGCTTTTTCCATTTCTAATGTCCCGGTAATCAACCGAACATATAGGTAATCTCCTTATAACTACATCATTCAATCGACGGAACATTTGACTTAGTGTTACCCTTCAGGCTTTTACATATCGTCACTAATTACATTAGGATCTTCACGGAACTCCTAGACTGTGCTGGAAGACGAATCCAATATGTAAAGTTTAGCTACATAAAATATGTGAACTGAACCTATATGTGGGAAAGATAAAATCTTTTCATTCATGACACACTCAATCAAGATTAGCATCTGTCAAGTCTTTATCCAAATGGCTTGATTATTATAACTCATCTATATTAGTTGACAACAAGACCATATCACAGACATGTCCCTTGCATTGACCAATGACTTAGTCAACCTAATACCATATGAGTACCTGAGTGTTCACTCGAATATATATTCAAGGAATGAATTCTATTCTTGGCTCACATACCACCTTTAATCTACTTCGTAATGCACCCAAAACAAGCCGCGTCTCAACCTATAAGGCATTTGAGGTTAGGACATAATCAAAGTACATTACTCCGTAAACAAGATGATATTGACCTCAAGTCTAAGGACTTTTATCTCCCACACGCCAATGACATTATAGACATATAACAAAACAGTACATCAGCAGGCATACCAATACTTCAACAAGTATCCATGTGTCCATCACGAGTTGCCATAACTCGTAGCAAGTGAGACATACTACATCTCCTAAGGATATGATGCAGACCACATGTCGACGTATCACATATCATCGATATCCCAATTTCAATGATCATTAGTCGAGGTAATTTAAGAGTTACGTTATAACATTAATTCTCACATCATTAATAAACATGTAACCTCTAGGGATGCATTTATAGAATATTATAAACAATCAACTAATTCAACAAATGCAAATTGTCATAATATTAATCATCATTAATATAAATACGAATGTGTATAAAGTATAATTTGTCCTAATACAGATTGTCTATAGGACATACATATACTTTCATATGGTGGTGGCTATTGCACTACAAAAATAGAAGATAACCAAGATGGCTCAAAATAAATTTATATAAATAAAAATTGGTGTGACTTTAAGATGTCATAGATTTGTATACTAAATAATTGGGAGTTATGAACATGAAAGGTTTGTGGATTATGAATGTTACTAATATTAATTAAGAGTAGAATTTATGAAAAATAAAGATGTATAAGTTATGCGGATGACTTTTTAAAATTAAAATATTGGGAAAAATGAAAGAAATTTTAAAAAATTAAAAAAAAAAAGATAAAACTTTTCTTGGCCAAAGAGTGGACCACATCGCCTTCCTCTGTGCCTAGCTTTATTTTATATATAGAGAGAAAGATTTAATTCAAGAGGGGAAGTGATGGCAAATATAATGCTATTAAATGAAGGAATGAAATTTTTAATATTTTATTATTAAAATAGAGAAATGAAGAGAAATAGGTCAAAAATTGAGAAGAAAGATAAATGTCAATGGAGGCCATTGATATATATATATATATATATATATATATATAATATCATAGGGGAAATGATGACAAATGAAATGCTATTAAATGGTGAATGTATGACTTTGTCGGTCTTGGCTTGGGTATGTACATATATGAGTCAGTTTTTCTGGTTAAGAGTTTTCATAATCTTTCCGTGCTTATATGTAATGATATGTTGATGGTGTGCTTTGGGATACCCGGCGGGTGGGATCCGATTGCCCATCGCGGTCCTCCAACTTGGGTCATGACATTTAATAATGTTAAGCAAATGCTACATTAGTTATATAACTATTCAATATTTTTATAAGATCAACCATGTAACATATTATCTTTTAAAGTTCTTAATTTAAATGTGTTACAATATTAACGTATTATTAGGATAAAATAGAAATTATAATTCAATTTAAGTTATTTTTTATTTTAACAAAAGGTCATTCTTTTTTAAATTAGAAATCAAAATTAAAAGAAAATAAAAAATAAAAAAAATCAACTATTTCGGATATCCGAAAGTAAAGAAATTGAAATTCGTATCCGATCGATTTTTTTCGAATATCTGATCCGAAATATCCGTTACTCAAAAAAGTGAATCGGATATTCAATTTTTCGGATCGGATTGACCGGATCGCGAATCGAATTGATCGATCAGATTATTATGAACAACCCCAGTATCAACAATATATATTGGTAGGATTTAGACGTCACTCGTTGCATAGGACCCAGTAATTTTCTTATGTCATTGCACATGCTGGCAATAATAAGTTGGTGTTGACTATAGGAAGAAGCCAAGACACTTTATTAGGCATGTAGATCCAAATTGGACACTTCAACTCTATCAACAAACTATAAGAACCACATTTTCACCCCAAGATTTCTCCATCCTCTCTCAATCTTAATTCATTCCATCAATTGAGAAGTTGCCAAAAATAAATGAGTACTACTCACAAAGCTCACTGCTTGATCCTGCCATATCCAGGGCAAGGTCATATCAACCCAATGCTCCAATTCTCCAAACGTTTACAGTCCAAAGGTGTCAAAATAACTATAGCACCCACAAAATCCTTCTTGAAAACCATGAAAGAATTGCCAACTCCAGTGTCAATCGAGGCCATCTCCGATGGCTACGATGATGGTGGTATCGACGAAGCAGGATCTTATGGGGTCTACATAACAAGATTCAAAGAAGTTGGCTTGGATACTCTGTCTCAACTTATTCAAAAATTGAGAAATTGTGGGTGCCATGTAAATTGCATAGTTTATGATCCGTTCCTTTCTTGGGCTGTTGAAGTAGCAAAAAAGTTTGGATTAGTTAGTGCTGCTTTTTTCACACAAAATTGTGCAGTGGATAACATTTTCTACCATGTACATAAAGGGATAATAAAACTTCCTCCTACCCAAGTTGATGAAGAAATCTTACTTCCTGGATTATCATGTACAATTGAGACTTCAGATGTACCTAGTTTTGTTTCTACTTCTGAATCAGATATATTAGTTGAAATGTTGGTGAATCAATTCTCAAATCTTCAGAAAGCTGATTGGATCTTAATCAACAGCTTCTATGAGTTGGAGAAAGAGGTAAGAGAACACTCTTTTGCTTTGTCTATTAAATTCATTTGGAACTCTATTGGCTTCATATATGTTATATTACTCGTATGGATGCATGTCGAGGCCTCCAAAGGTAATGCATTTTTGAAGGAGCCGATACGAATACGACAATACTTTTAGAAAATCCACGCAACATAGCCTATATGTTCTTGAAAGTTTTCATTGAAGTGCGATATAAAATCTGCCTATTTGCGGTATTGTATCCATAGAAATTCTTTTCTTTCCCATAGAACCTTAAAAGTTACACAATTTGTAAATTGTTCACATCATAAGAGATCTTAATATTTTTCCAAAGTATTACTTTCTCAAGATATTTGTTTCAAAGCATGTCTCTTCCATAAACTATTAATTCAACCACACTTGTATTTAACAAAAATTATCCAATACTGAGGTATAATGTAGTACGAAAAAAACCATAGAAGAGAACCAAATCACACGTTAGATTTCATTTTTGTCACCTAAGTTACATACAGTCTTTATTAAACTTTTGCTCTACAGTCGGAATGTGTAGCAGATGTCTACACAATCAGCTTACTTTTATGGTAATTTGTAATTACAGATAAATCTTTATAATAAGTATTAATTAATCGGTAACCTAGTATAAATTAATGATAACTAACTTATTATAACTGGTTAAATTGCACTAATACATAAAAATAAAAATATCTTAATTTAATTTTTCCAGTGAATGCAGATTTAAATTCTTACATGAGAACTTATTTTCTATATTGCTCAGACTCTCCAATATTATCCATGTCGGATCCTTCAAAATTGAATTACTTTTAAAGGATCAACACGCACCCAACGACATTTTTAAGGAGTCTGAGCAACATAGCTTATGATCATGTTTCTAATTGTTTGGCATGTAGGTAATTGATTGGATGGCCAACATTTATCCAATGAAGACAATCGGACCAACAATACCATCCATGTACTTAGACAAGAGGCTGCCAGATGACATAGAGTATGGCCTGAGTCTCTTCAAGCCAATGGCAAATGAGTGCCTAAATTGGTTAAATCTTCAACCGATTAGCTCAGTGTTGTATGTATCATTTGGAAGTTTGGCCAAACTAGAAGCTGACCAAATGGAAGAATTGGCATGGGGTTTGAAGAACAGCAATAAGAACTTCTTGTGGGTAGTTAGATCCACTGAAGAACCCAAACTTCCCAAGAACTTTTTAGATGAATTAGCAAGTGAAAAAGGTCTAGTGGTATCTTGGTGTCCACAATTACAAGTATTGGAACATAAATCAATAGGGTGCTTTCTCACTCACTGTGGATGGAATTCGACTTTGGAAGCAATTAGTTTGGGAGTGCCAATGGTGACAATGCCACAATGGTCAGATCAGCCTACAAATGCAAAGCTTGTGCAGGATGTTTGGGAGATGGGAATTAAAGCAAAACAAGATGAAAAGGGGATAGTAAGAAGAGAAGTTATTGAAGAATGTATAAAATTAGTGATGGAAGAAGAGAAAGGAAACGTGATAAGGGAAAATGCAAAGAAATGGAAGGAATTGGCTAGAAATGCTATGGATGAAGGAGGGAGTTCAGATAAAAACATTGAAGAATTTGTTTCCAAGTTGATGACTATTTCTTAAATAGGAGATTTAACCTAGAAAAATAAACAAGAAGCTACTTAGGGGTGACAAATGGGGTAGGTTAGAGCGGGTTAGAACAGAGCAAGTTTTGACATGCTAAGATGTTAACCCGCCCTACCCTGCCTCATTTAGCATTTTTTAAAAATTTGTGATGCCCTACCCCGCCTTGTTTATGTTATTTTTCATTTTTCACTTTCAATTTGGTATTTATTTTGTTAACTTCTTTTATTTTATTTTTAAAAAAAAATGGATGAACAATCAGTCTATTGTCATAATTTCCTAATATCAAGTAATTTATGAACTGAGTTTATTTTTTAAATGTTATTCATTTCTTTCAATCTTTCACATTTTCCACTTGTAAGGATTACAATTCTCAAACTGTAACTCCAAATAAGGTATTTCTTATGCCGAGCTGAAGGTAACACTGAGATCTAACACTATCCCAAGTTTACTCTTGAAATACTTAGTGTAACTAGTACAAATTCACGCAAGAACAACCCTATAAAAACCGTCTCACCAGATTTTTTATGAAATAAGACACAATCTTAAAACAGTCATAACTTCTTATCCATAAGTCAAATTAATCCCCATAAGGTATAAAACTGTCGAGAACAGAGAAAACTAGAACTTTTATTCAGCACAAACTTCCATATTCTTTATCGATTTGTACATTTTTTACGTTATACATTCTGCCCTTCCAAATTTCGGTTGATCCGAGGTAGAAACTTTAAATATTGATAACTTTCAAACCGTAAGTCGGATTTATCCCCGTAAAGTCTCAAACTGTCTATAACGGAGTAATCTAGAACTTTTATTCAGCACAAACTTTCAGATTCTTTACCGATTTGTACAGTTTTTACGTTATACATTATGCCCTTTCAGATTTCGGTTGATCCAAGGCATAAACTTTAAACAGTGATAACTTTCAAACCGTAAGTCGGATTAATCTCCGTAAAGTCTCAATATGACCGTTACAGAAATATGTACAACTCTATAATATTTTATCCAATTCTAACAAGTACAACACAGCGTAACAGATTATATCTTTAAATTGCACAAAGAAAGCTTTGCTCTATTAACTGCCCTGCCCTATTTAGAATTTTCTAAAAATGTGTTTTGACCTGTCCCGCCCTACCCTATTCCGTTTAAGCATTGCCCTGCCCTACCCTGCCCCATTTAACGTTTGACTTGTCCTACCCCGCCCTGCCCTACCCTGCCCCATTTAACGTTTGACTTGTCCTACCCCGCCCTGCCCTGCCCCATTTGCCATCCCTAAAGCTACTTCATATTTTGCTTGTGCCAACGGTCTACTAGAAACAATCTCTCTACCTCTTAAGTTAGGGGTAAGGTTTGCGTACACTCTGTCCTCCCTAGACCCTACTTTGTGGGATTTCACTGGGTATTTTGTTGTTATTTTTCAAGTTGAAAGTAGCAAAGCTTGACCTGGATTTCCTTTATTTTTTTTCCTTTTTTCCCATTTTTGTGGAGAGCTAAAAGAAATTTGGCTGAAAAAGTAACAAGCTGTAATGTGTTGTTTATTTGATAATTAGATATGGATTGATGACATTGGATGGTCAATGGGTCATTCTGTGCTTATTTGCTAAAACTGTAGGTTTGCTTTATTTGCAATCTGAACTTTTGGATGTAATTAGCTAAGAGTTCAACTCCTATATCCGGACCTTTTTACTTTGTCAGTTCACCTACAAGATAACTACTAGTAACAGTTTAGTAACCTGAAAAATAAAGTGTAAAACATGCTACAATGGATCAAATGCAATGATAGTACAAAGACTCGTTACACTATCAATGTATATAAATTGAACTCTTAAAATGGAAAAGTTCGTGAATTCTCAACTTTATGCAAAGATAAGATACAGATATATTAAGTGAGAAATTTTAGGAGAAACAAAAGAAAAGTTTACTGATCTCTAAAGCCTGTCAATCTTTTCATCTACTTGATTAAGATGGTAACCTGAAGTGTCAAACTTGTAATCAGTAACTCATTTAAAGCATTCATATACTGGCGAGTTTCACATATGATACACATTCAACAATGTATCAACATTGACTTAGCTCAAACTGACTCTTCAAGATTTGATTTGTGTCAAACTGAATGTTTTTCTCTTCTTCTTCAATCTCCTTATGTGTGTGTGAAAATGTTATCATAGTAAAAATTTTGATCATTTAATTATGCTTTTGATTAAAAGTTTTCCGTATGAGCATGTATAAGTTTTCCTGGGCTAATTTGTCATAGTTCATGAAAAATGTGATAATTTTTTTGTTTTTTTTCATTTAGTATCTGGTATTCATTAGGCTGTCTTCGAGCAAGCTCTTAGCTTTCATCGTGAGTGAGATTTTGTGCAATAAACCCCTCCGACCGAAGACTAGTGGTAGGTGGTCCTGCGGAGCTTTCGGAAAAGGGTAGCCTTGGGGTGAGGCTAAATTCGAGTTGCGTCATAAGTTTTACATTGGACGGTAGGTTACCTAAAAAGGCGACTTCATATTCAGTGTTCAAAACTAAAACTTTTAATTAAAAATAAAGGAGTATTTAACACTACACTACACCCTCTGTTGATAAGAAATACAAAGTTATCTAGCAAAGATGAAGTGATCAATAGAATTCTTGCTCAAGATCAACCTGAAGTGTTGATCGAGTTACTCAAAACACTTTCCTAGTCAGTTAATTTTGTCAATCTTTTCATCTAATTGACTATAATAATTTGTAGTTTTGAACTTATAGTTTGTAACTGATTGTGTAAACTATTCGCATACTTGCAAGTTTCACATGTATGTGATACATTCAACGATGGGTCAATGTAGACTTGGCTCAAAGTGACCTTTAAAAATTATATTCATACCAAGTAAATGTTTTCTCGAGCCGTACGAGGAGAAAGCTTCCTATACGTTTCTGTTGTTCTCCGGATGAAAGCAAGAAAAGGAGGAGCTCGTGTGGAACCTTTTATTATGACGTAATAGCGGTAGAACTTTTTTCTTTAAATTATCCCATGTGCATGAAAATGCTGACTCAGTTTATAAAAAAAAACTGCATCAATTATGTTTTTGACTTTTGTAATCAGCACAATATTAATACTGGGAAATAACCAACTCTATAAAGTATTATTTATCTCCTCAATTAAGTTTACATTCCACCCCTCCAATTCCTTTCCCCACATGCTTGGACTTTTGCTTGGTCTACTAGTCATATTTCTGTCACATATATCTACATTTATTTGTTACATCACTTTGTCAATATTTTTTATTAATTTTTTTATCCACAATGTTAAGAGTCTCACATTCGATATGGAATTGCAACATAGACTCCTTATATGAATTTGAACAATTATCACTCTACATGCTAGATTTTGGGGTTGAGTTAGGCCCAAGATCCAATCTGTATTAGAGCCATTCACATTCCAATTCTTTGTTCACCGATATTGGGTCCCCAAATTATATTATTCACGCTCCAGTTAACAAAGTCTGGACATGCAGAGAAGTGTTAAGAGTCTCACATTGTATATGGAATGACAACATGAACTCCTTATATGAATTTGGACAATCCTCACCCTACAAGCTAGCTTTTGGGGTTGAGTTAGGCCCAATATCTATTCTTTACACACACACGATAACTCAATAAAATATGATACAGTCAAACCTCTCAATAATTGTCATTCGCTATAACAACATTTCACTATAACAGTATGATTTTCTCCAGAACTGATTTTCATGTTATATTATATTTTTCTATAGCAACATTCTACATATGACATCAATGACATTCATTATAGTAGTACTCTTTATACAATTACATCTCTATAACAGTCATACTCAAATATTGTGCAATAATATTTTGTAAAAAGTATATTGTGTATAAAAAAAATATTAAAATATTTATGATAATCATCATCTATGTCATGTATATAGTAAATTTCAAGTATGAATATCTAAAAGAAAAAATATATTTCTCATAGCGATTTAATTTAGTTTTGAAAATTTCCAAAATCATATATTTTCTATCTACCGATTTTCAATAAATTTGATACTTATTTACTTGATTTTGATAACGAAAGTGTTTATGAAGAACTTCAATATATTGCTACATGGGGTGAAATAGAAGAGTTTAAGCTCTTAGACAACCTTTAAGGTAAAGCTATTGAATTCCCATTTGTTGAAAGTTTGGACAAAATTCTTCGTCATTTCAAGCGTTTTATTATCGCTAAGAGACTGGAATTTACGAAACAACCTACAATTGTAGAATTCTTACGTTAAAATTGAACAACAACATTGTTACGCCTCGTAAGTTTAAGGCGATACTTAGAAAACGTAATTAAGAAAATAAAATTCAAGTGTTTGAAGAAAAGTATATTTACATATGCTAATAAGGAAATTAGTATATAAAAGGATGTGATTCCGGAATAATTTTGGTTACTACGAGTGTGACGATGGAAATTTATAATTATAGTTGTATGAATCGTTAAGGATTAGTAACATATTATATAAGTTATAACAACGAGGATGCGAGGTCTTATGAAATTTTCGGGATTTAAAAGAAGTGGGATTTAGGATTAATTAATTGTGGAAATTGGATCAAATTGCAATTATAATTTTCAGCTCACACTTATAACCCCTTACATTCCCACATTTTATTTCAAATTACCTCATTCACACACACCTCTTATTTCCTCTCCTCTTCAGCCGAACCAACACCCTCTCCATATCCAAATTGAAGCTTTTATCTCCATCTTCCTAGACTAAGTTCTTCTACAAATTATAAGTCAAGGAAAACTCCAAAAACAAGGGCATTTCGGACTGGACTGGATCGTTTTCTTAGCCAATAATTTCAGTTTTTGGAGATGAGTTTTTGGAAGAAAACGTGTAAGGAAGGTAGATTCAAACTTATAGATTACATGCATGTCATGTTGAGTTGAAGAAATGATAAAAATGGTGAAGAAAATTTGGAGCAGTGGTACTGATTTTTAGGGACTGTTTTGGCAAAAATTAAGGTAAGAATTCTTCTTCTTATGGTATAATTGGAGTTGCATGTTGTTGTAGTTTAAGAAATGAACTTGTGCGAAGAGAAACTTGGAACTAAGACAATGCATGTGACTATTTTGTGGAGTAAAGCCGAGTTGAGACTACTTTATATACATTGGACTTGAGTGTCGTTGTTGTTATCTTTGTCACTAATTGCATGTTAAAAATTGAAGGAAAACCTTGATATTTAAAGTTATAATTGGTTATATGAAAAATGTTGAAACATGAATTGGATTTTAAAGAGTTAAGAAAAGAGCTTGATATTGTGGGTGTTGGCCGAGACTTGTATGGAATTATTGGACATTTTGTGTTGTATTTTAGGGGCTGTTTTGGTGGAGTTATAATGCTGAAAATTTAGTTACAATTATGCATGTACAATGTGGTAATTACCAATACATGTCTTAAAAAAATTAAAGTGTAGAAAGGTGTTATGTTGCAAACTATAAGACTTGCACTTTTGTTGTTGTTGCTAGAATTGATGGGTTGTTTTTAAAGGTTGTTTTAATATGGATTAAAGGGCTGAATTAACAAGAGAAAAAGGTGTATTAATCACCTTGGTTGTTGTAGTTGTTGTCTTCCATGAACGTAAAAAGAAGGAATGTATTATGATGACGTGTATGGAGTATTTGAGATTGTTTTGGTTATATCCTTAAGATGTATCTTGTTGTTGGTATTGTTGGCTTTGTTTGTGAGTTGTGGATGTGCATATAAATAGGGGAAGTGCTGCCCAAATTTTTATAGAAAAGAGAGTCGTCATTCGATTTAACTTATACTAGAAATCATAGAGTTGACGAATGAATTACTATTGTTATAGGTTGAAGTACTAAACGAGACGAGTTTTAATTATAGAGTTGGTTATTTCGACAATAAGGTATGTGAATCTATCCTTTCTTCTTTTGGCATGATTTATATAAGATGAATGTATGGCTGACGTACATAATTCCATTGAATCATAATTCTTAATGATACATGATATGATAGTGCCTTGATTTCTAAGTGATGAATATTCTATTTATTCCATTGAGAGTCAAATGATGATTTAATTTGTATAAAGTTACTCATGATATTCTATTTGTGTTGATATGGTTATATGACTTCACCGAGTCCAGGGTCGGGTATGTATTCATGCACATTATATGATTTCACTGAGTCCCTCACTAGAGGGCCGGGTACGGTATGTATATGATTTTACCGAGTCCCATAATGGGTCGGGTACGGTATATGCACATTATATGCTTTCACCGAGTCCCTCACTAGGGGGTCGGGTACGGTATGTATATGGATATGATTTCATTAACCCAGTCCCAGAATGGGCCGGGTACGATATATGATATGGACTTTTATGATTCTTATTTTTATAAGGCACAATTGAATCTCATTTGTATATGACACAGTTGAAATGGTAATTTGATTATTATACTTGTCTCATGATATCTTTTGGCCAATTTTATGATATTTCTTACAGTACTTCATGTTTTACATACTTAGTACATTATTTTGTACTGACCCCCTTTCCTCGGGGGGCTGCGTTCATGCCCACAGGTACATGTACTCAGTTTGGTGATCCTCCGATCTAGGATTCATGTTCAGTTGGTTGGAGAGCTCCATTGATTCAGAGCTTAGTCATTTTGGTACAAAACCTTATTTTCGTACTTATGCATATTTAGGGGCACGATGGGGCCCTATCCCGTCATATTTTATTATTGTATTCTTAGAGGTCTGTAGATAGTTGTGGGTGGTAGATGTGTCTTTGTATATGTGTACGGTTGTTAGCAATTTTGGATATCTATATGTACAATGGCGGCCTCGTCGGCCTGCCTATTTTGTTATATAAATTAGTTGTGACTCCTTGGGAGACATGTTTATTATCGATGTTTACATTATCCTTGGTATTGGTGTGATTATATTGTGACATGTGGGTATAAGGGTGCCCAGGTAGGGCACCGGGTCACGGCCCATCGGGTCGGGTCGTGACATTTAGTAGTATCAGAGCAGTTCGTCCTGGGAATGTCTACAGACCGTGTCTAGTAGAGTTTTGTGTATGGGTATGTTGTGCACCATACTTATACGCAGGAGGTTGTTGGACATTTAGGATTAGTTTATATTCTGTCATCTCATAGATCGTGCAATAGAGCTATGTTATTAGGATAATCCCTTTCTAAACGAATTATTATGTTTTCAGCTATGCCTCCGAAGAATGTGACACGCCCGTATGGCAAATCAAGATGCAGGAGCTACCAGCCGTGTCCGAGAGTTACTGTGTCCCGCATCGCCTATGCCTGAGATTGTACCCCAGTCGACGAGCTCTGCTACATCGCCACCTCCAGAGGCTCCAGTTCAGGGGGCATCCTCACCAGCTCTCGAGGCCCCAGCACCTCAGCTAGGGGCGGAGGATAGTGCCATGAGAGATGTAGTTCAGCTGCTGACCAGATTAGTGGCAGGGCAGGCCCGCAGGCAGGGACTTGGAGTTGACCACAGAGCTGATAGTTTTAGGGTTCGTGACTTCTTTAGTTGTAATCCTCCAGAGTTTTTCGGGTCAAAGCGCGATGATGATCCGTATGAGTTTATTCGGCAGATACAACGTACCTTGAGGATATTCAAGGCTTCTGAGACTGAGTCTGTTGAGTTGGCTTCGTATCAGTTGCGGGATGTGGCTACCAATTGCTATGAGTCCTGTGAGTTATCCAGGTGTGAGGGTGCTCCTTCAGCGGTATGGGATGAGTTTACAGAGGCTTTCCTTGGACACTTTCTACCTCCAGAGATGAGACGAGCCAGAGTCGATAGATTCTTACAGTTGAGGCAGGGTGGCAGGAACATTCAGGAGTATAGTCTCGAGCTTGATTCATTGGCTAGTTATGCGCCTACTATTGTGGCTGATATGGCAGATAGAGTGCATCGTTATATGATGGGACTAGACCGCTATTTGATTGATGGTTGTATGGCGGTGGCTCTTCAGCCAGGTATGGATATTGCCCGGATACAGGTGTATGCACATGGGGTAGAAGACTGACACATGGGATGTCAGCCGGACAGGGATCACGACAGAGGCCAGCATAAGAAGGCTAGGTCGGCTGGGTATTCGGGTGAGTCTCGAGGCGGGCAGCCTCAACATCATGTCAGATATTCTTCCCAGTTAGCACAGAGTGCACCTCCACAGTCCACAGGCAGGATATTTGATCGTACAGGGTATTCAGGAGCTGGTCAGAACTCCAGAGCTGCAGGTTCACAGGTGAACAGGGGTTCATGTGCCAGCAAGTCGTGGTAGAGGTCGTGGTGGAGTTTCTAGTTCTGACGGTCCTTCAAACCGCATATATGCCTTGGCTATTAGGCAGGATCAGGAGGCATCGCCAAACGTGGTTACAAGTATATTATTGATCTTTTTCTGAGACGTATATGCATTGATAGATCCAGGCTCCACTTTATCATATATATCTCCCCTTGTTGCTAGTAGAATCAGAATAGAACCTGAGTTGATTGAACCATTTGAGGTAGCTACACTGATAGGAGATTCGGTCATAGTTAAGCGTGTATACAAGAATTGTTCGGTGGTCATAAATAGTCGCCATACCATAGAAGATTTGATAGAGTTAGACATGTCTGACTTTGATGTTATTATGGGTATGGATTGGTTGACTTCTTGTTTTGCTAATGTCGATTGTAGAGAGAAGTTGGTTCGATTTCAGTTTCCAGGCGAGCCAATTATAGAGTGGAATGGGAATACAGCATCGCAGATGGGTAAGTTTATTTTATACCTCAAGACAAGGAAGATGGTTAGAAAGGTTTATATTTATCATTTGGTTTGGGTGCATGATATGGAAGCGGAGGTACCGGCTCTTCGGTCAGTCCCGGTAGTTAGTGAATTCCCAGATGTATTCCCAGATGATTTTCCAGGTCTTCCCCCAGAACGGGAGATAGAGTTTAGTACAGATGTACTACTAGATACCCGACCCATATTTATTCCTCCTTATAGAATGGCACCTGCAGAGCTGAAGGAATTAAAGGAGCAGCTAAGAGACTTGTTGGAAAAAGGCTTCATCAGGCCTAGTACGTCACCTTGGAGAGCACCGGTATTATTTGTGAGGAAAAAAGACGGATCGCTGCGAATGGATATTGATTATAGGCAGCTGAATAAGGTAACCATCAAGAACATATATCCCCTCCCTAGGATTGATGATTTATTTGATCAGTTGAAGGGTGCTAAGTGTTTTTCGAAGATAGACTTGCGGTCAGGTTATCATCAGATACGGGTAAAGGAGGCAGATATTCCAAAGACAACATTCAGGACCCGATACGGACATTATGAGTTTAGAGTGATGTCTTTTGGGCTAACCAATGCTCCAGCCGTATTTATGAATTTGATGAACCGAGTATTCAAGTCATTCCTGGATATGTTTGTTATTGTATTCATTGATGATATCCTGGTTTATTCGCGTTTAGAAGAGGAGCATGCAGACCATTTGAGAACGGTACTTAGGGTGCTCCAGCACCAGAGGTTGTATGCCAAATTTTCTAAGTGTGAATTCTAGTTGACTTCAGTGGCATTCTTGGGGCATATTATCGGAACTGATGGTATTCGGGTGGATACACAGAAGATTGGGGCAGTAAAGACTTGGCCCAGACCTACGACACATACTGAGGTACGCAATTTTCTAGGGCTAGCAGGATATTACCGGAGGTTTGTATAGAAGTTTGCCTCGATTTCAGCGCCTTTAACCAGGCTAACTCAGAAGGCAGCTAAGTTTCAGTGGACGGATGCTTGTGAGCACAGCTTCCAATTATTGAAGGACAAGTTGACTACGGCGGGATTAGATGGTTATATTATTTATTGTGATGCTTCAGGTGTTGGACTGGGTTGTGTGTTGATGCAGCATGGCAGAGTTATAGTTTATGCCTCCCGACAGCTCAGAAAGCACGAAAAGAATTATCTTACTCATGATTTGGAGTTAGAAGCGGTGATTCATGCTTTGAAGATATGAAGACATTATTTATATGGAGTTCATGTTGATATTTATACGGATCACAAGAGTCTCCAATATATCTTTAAGCAGAAAGAGTTGAATTTACGACAGAGACGGTGGCTTGAGTTATTAAAGGACTATGATGTTGATATTTTATACCATCCAGGAAAAGCAAATATTATAGCAGATGTTATTAGTCGTAGATCTATGGGTAGCTTGACGGATGTGCAGCCAGACAGAAAGGAGATGGTTCGTGAGATACGCCAGCTAGCGAGCCTTGGAGTCCGGTTGGCCGATTCTGGAGACATTGAAGTTATTGTTCGAGGAGTTGCTGAGTCCTCTATCATAGAAGAGGTAAAAAGATATCAGTATGAAGATCATGTTCTGACATATTATAGAGATGCAGCTCTTCGAAAGGAGAAGACTCTGTTTGAGATTGCACCTGATGGAGTGCTACGATATGAGGGTAGATTGTGTGTGCCTGATGTTGCAGGGCTACGATGACAGGTTATAGGAGAGACACACAATGCCCGATATTCCATTCATCCATGGTAAACGAAGATGTATCATAACCTCAGATGTTTGTATTGGTGGGATGGCATGAAAATGGACGTAGCGGAGTTTGTTGCTCAGTGTCTGAATTGTCAACAGGTTAAGGTCGAGCATCAGAAGCCTGGTGGTTTATTGCAGGAAATGGAGATCCCAACTTAGAAATGAGGGTAGATTGTGTGTGTCTGATGTTGCAGGGCTACGACGACAGGTTATAGGAGAGGCACACAATGCCCGCTATTCCATTCATCCAGGGTCAACGAAGATGTATCATAACCTCAGATGTTTGTATTGGTGGGATGGCATGAAAATGGACGTAGCGGAGTTTGTTGCTCAGTGCCCGAATTGTCAACAGGTTAAGGTCGAGCATCAGAAGCCTGGTGGTTTATTGCAGGAAATGGAGATCCCAACTTAGAAATGGGAAGTGATTAATATGGGCTTCATTACAGGCTTGCCTCGCACCCAGCGGAAGTGTGACTCTATATGGGTTATTGTGGATAGGCTGATGAAATCAGCCCATTTTCTTCCAGTCAGGACTACTTATTCGGCTGAAGACTATGCGAGATTGTAATCAGGGAGATAGTGAGACTTCATTGGATCCCCACATCTATTTTATCGTACAGAGGAGCTCAGTTTACAACTAACTTTTGGAGATCGTTCCAGAAGGAATTGGGGACACATGTGAGTCTTAGCACATCATTTCATTCTCAGACTGATGGGCAGGCCGAGCGTGCTATTCAGACACTAGAGGATATATTAAGTGCATGTATTATTGACTTCAGAGGTAGTTGGGATGATCATTTACCACTTATTGAGTTTGCTTATAATAATAGCTACCATTCTAGTATCCAGATGGCCCTGTACGAGGCCTTATATGAGAGGAAGTGCAGGTCCCCTATTGGTTGGTTTGACGTAGGCGAGACTAAGTTGATCGGCCCAGATATGATTCAGTAAGATGTGGATAAGGTGAAATTTATTCATGAGAGGTTATTAGCAGCCCAGAGTCAACAGAAGTCTTATGCGGATAATCACCGCCGACACTTAGAGTTTCAGGTTGGTGATTGGGTATTCCTGAAGGTGTCACCCATGAAGGGTGTGATGAGATTCGGTAGGAAGGGGAAGCTTAGCCCGAGGTACATTGGGCCTTATCAGATTATTCGTAGGATAGGTAAGGTTGTCTATGAGTTGGATTTACCATCTGATTTGAAAGCGGTACACCTAGTCTTTCATGTATCGATGTTGTGTAAGTGTGTTGGTGATCCTTCTAGAGTATTTCCTGTAGATGATGTTCAGGTGACAGAGGAGTTATCTTATGAGGAGAGCCCCATAGCTATACTTGATCGGCATGTTAGAAGGTTGCGTACTAAGGATGTGTCTTCCGTCAAAGTATTATGGCAAAACAATAATAGGGAAGAGATGACTTGGGAAGCAAATGACGAAATGAAGAAGAAGTATCCTCACTTGTTCCCTATGTATACAGGTAATTTGACTTCTTACTTGACTTTATTGATTGATGAATAATGCATGTGATATATTGTGGCCCTGTGAGGCATCTTTGGCTTTGTTGAATATAGGTTGGTAGGTATAGTTATAAAGGAGACTATGCCGAAATTTTTGTAGCATAAGGACCCATTATGAACATTTGAGGACGAATGTTTCTAAGGGAGGAAGGATGTTACACCTCGTAAGTTTAAGGCGATAATTAGAAAACGTAATTAAGGAAATAAGATTCAAGTGTTGAAAGAAAAGTGTAATACCCCATTTTAACCGGAGTCGAAAATGGTGTAGGACATATGGGTGATTCCTAAATTTATTTTGAGGAGTCGCCACCTAATTATTGTAAAGATGAATTAGGACACCAAAATATTTAACTAAAGTTGCAAATGTAAACTCCATTTTAAAGGTCTACAAAACTTAATGAGTTCTAGGTAAGGGTTCTTTATTATCCTAAAGGGAATGGATTAAGCATCCTTTAAGATCCGCTAACTTACGGTTATCCGGTCAAACTTAGGTTAATTATATTTTTTTTAAATACATGTTTGAAAAGTATTTAAGTAAAAGACATTTGCAAGTATATATAAAAATGTATTTTTTGACAAACATAAAGAGTTGTAGGATTTTATTTATAGAAATATATATAAGAGTTAATTTTGGATGAAAATACGCCTTTGTAGGGCGTTGTTTGAGATATGTATAAAATTGCTCTATAAAATATATATATTATATGATATGTTGTGAAAGGAAAGGAATAGTATGAGAACCGTTTTTTATGAGAGACGCATTTACACAACATAAAGTAGTATGACCCAGTTTATGAAAATTATTTATAAAAAATACAGTCACAAAATTTGTTTTTTTGACTAATATATATGTATAAAGTATTTATTTGTAATTGACGATAGAAAAAACACTAAATTATAGAATGTTAATAAAGAGTTGAGAAAATTTATTCTTTTATCATGGATTTAGTGAAAATAATGTCTTGGTTACCTGATATAAAAATATAGATAAAGAGTGGTTAAATTGTCTTTAAATTAGACTTATGTGACGAACTCAAAATGGGTGAATAAAATGAGTTCATGATTTAAAACTACCTTCCCAATCTATTAATAGAGTTAGTATCTCATAAATCACAAAGTTAAGCAAATACTATTGCAAATAAATAAATAAATAAATAAAGGATGAGATTAGAGAGTAGGGAGGGTGGTTGGACAACAAAGTCGCCCCCGCCTTATTCATCTTGGAATTTCTGGAGTATGAATATAGACACGGATGCAGATTTCATGATATTTTATAGACCGTTCATCTATTTTATATTATCTATTTGGCAATCGATATTTGTTTGGGGTTTTTGTTTAACTACTAGAATAGTTGCAAGATTTAAACTAATAAAGTTGTAATCAGTTATGAATTAATTAAGGCTTTCAAAATCCTCGATTATCCACTTTATTCAACCCTTAATGCGACTAGAATGATTCTTCTTCTTCGTTAAGATAGCGGTTACCTAGACTGTCTTATATTTTGGTTAGGACTATCACTCAACCCCAATGTAGAACTCTTCTATATTTCTATTATAAGATTTACCACATAAGAGGATTAAGAACAGTAACCTATAATGCTACACAAATATCGGAGTACTTTCGTCCACGATTTTAACCTATGTTTAGTCAATTACAGCATATCCAAATCTCACCTTTCAGAATTTTGATTCGAAATCATATATGTTATGATAATTAGTGATCAATTAATTATCAAATATTCATACCAAATATTGACTAAATCTTAATCAAGTGAAGAAGAAATCAAACTATTGCATTAATTCATGAATAAAAGTTTCAAGTGATTCATAAGGAAAGCCCTAATAGAGTGTTTAGCTCTTAGTCATAGTCACGCTAAGAACTAACACAATATCCATACATAAACTGAATTAAAACGAAAGAAAGAAAATTATGTAGAATAAATTCTCCAATTGTAGCTCCAAATCCGCCTTGTGTTGTGTTGTAGAATGACCAACCTCCTTCACTAAACTAATCCCTAGGGCTTAAATATCCTCTAATTTTCGTGCCCTATGGACCAATATGCACTTAGCCAATTTTCCTTCGGAACTGAAATTTTCCGCGTCGGCACCGCGGTTCTGCACACCGGCACCGCGGTGCTGAAAGTCCTGTGGCTCCTCGGTAATTATGGCACCGCGGTTCTGCATAATGGCACCGCGGTGCTGCCTTCATTCGCTCTGAGTTGCCAACTTTCTTCATTTTCGCCTCGGGAGCACCTTTTCTGCTCATTTCTCGTTCCTTTTGCCATTTTGCCTTTTTGCAACACTGTGACTCAAAAGAAAGAAAAATAAACCTACTACTATACTAAATACAACAAAAATGAGTAAAATACCAACTAAAAATTACTCAAAAGGCGTATACAAAATACGTCTAACAAACACCCCCAAACTTAACATTTGCTCGCCCTCGAGCAAAGATCAAAACAAAACAAAAGACTCAATGACTCAAATCAATCAGCTGCACAAGGTTACTTAGAAACATATGAACGTCAGTTGGGATAATATGTAGGAACATATATAGCATGAATTTAGCAATCTAGAATTTCAAGTCAGATATTTCGCAAATTTATTTCAATCATAAGTAATGGAAGCATGAATACCTAACCTATGCATATCAATTTCATTTAGTTATATGAGTCTGTTTACTTGCTATTCTCCAATAATCATAGACATACATACTAGAGATCCTCAGGACTTTTCAGGGTTGTAATGTAGGCTTAGGCAGGGGTAGGTAAAAATAGGCATTTAGGCTCAATTACGTCCCATAAGCGTTTTTCTTATTCAACCGTTTTGTCATTTTTTTTGTATTCTTTTCAGTTCATACCTATCATTCTTTTTTTCTCTTTTGAGAGCATGAAGTCATTCATATAGGAACCCCCAAACTTAAGTTTTTACAATAATTTTTTTTTTGGTGCATCACTTTTTCACTTTTTTTTGTATTCCTTTTCATTCTTTTTCATCCCAATTTTTCAATTACTGCTTATGGAACACGAGGAAATCATGAGGTGTCAAAGAAAATAACTTATTTTAGGCTCAAAGGGGCTGACTAGGGTAAGAAGGGCTGGCAAAGAAATGTCTGAATCATCTCCCTAACATGTACATCTTAACTATTACACCTCAAATAACAAGCAAGCAGACTTCACAGATATTTTTCAATTGACAACACATAGGCTAAGCCTCAAATATTCTAAATAATCAGATTTTCATGAATTTTTGGCATATCTAACTTAAGCACACATATTTTAGCTTCTTATTCCACTACATTATCCCACTTAGTTCACTAGGTGTTCCAAATAAGCACAGTATTCAAAAAAAAAATATTGACTCATATAGAACACAAAAACAAACAAAAGACTCAATAGTAGACACATAAAAATAAGATAAGAACTCCCCCCCCCCCCCAAACTTAAACTACACATTGTCCCAAATGTGTAAAAGACTCAAAAATTAAAATGGGACGACTTACAGACGTACATCGGCTCAAATGGTAGTGGCGGCGGCGGATACTGCATTGACCATTGGGTGAACATGGAACTCAAATTACCAACACGCTGGGTCAGGTGTTGATGGTCTTGCATCATTTGCTCTTGATTTCTCAACATCCTTTGTTGGTTCAAAAGCATCTGCTCCATCATTGGCATTGGAGGCTCTAAGGACAGGGGAGACTGATGGCTGATTTCGCCTGCTTCATTGTGTGCCTCTGCCTCAGGCTCTTCCTCATCCATGGTTACTGCTTCTTCTGTTGCTGGGCCTATTCCCCTTGTTGTTGGTCCTGAGTTGGGGTCAAGGAAGGAGTGCACTAAACTGTAGGTCACAACAGACTGAATCTTCTCTAGGATATCAGTGGCGAATGTTGGGACTCCATGCCTATCACATAACGCCATAATGAGTGAACCATGTCTCAATCCGCCAGTAGTAGTCAGCCTACTAATCTCCCTTATGCTCTGCACTATTTCTCTTCCCACATCAATTGTCATGCCCGTCATGATGCCATAAATGAGCTTGATTCAGTCTGAGGGCACATTTGTAAAATAAGTTGACGGAATCAAGCGTGCACTTATGAAATATAGTCATCATCTGACTGTTCTATTAAATTAGCATCGGGAAGTCTCCTGGATCCGTTGCGGGCAAAACTAAACTCAGCACCTGGGTAGCACAATGTATGCGCCACTACGTTCCACAAGATGTGGTTGGCGTCTCTTGACCAAGTTCTGAAGTGGTTTGGATTATAGCCTTGGTCATCAACATTATAGGTCCTCAGTAGCGCATTCACAACTTCAGAACTTACGGGCACCAATTTCCCTCTAAAAAAGCACGCCCATCTTCTTGCTCGGGATAATTCGCATAGAATTCCCTCACAAGGCTAGAATTCTGCAGTGGGATCCTCTCTGGATTGGTGAACCTTCTCCACCCAATCGCCTCAATCATGACCCTAATAGGCTCGTAGTCATCATCATCATCAAATGGCCTGGACTGGTAATCCATGCCTCTTTCGAGTATCAATGCCCTAGTGTTAATCTTGTTGTATCGATCCTCCGCATGTTTGTTGGCGAATCGAGTCACATCATATTCTGGGGCTGATATAGATGAGGTAGCTCTTGAAGTTCGTTTCCTAGAGCCCATTGTGAGAATTGTTGGAAAATTTTCGACAGCGTTTCCTTTGTTTCTTTGAGGTTTCCCAACAACTATCACTCACACAATCAACAATAACCAGCCAAGAATCGGTCCACAGCAGCAATACACAACAACTACACCACAATACGCCTCAATCCACACAACTACACAACGAACAACCACTGCAGCAAACACCCATAACTACACACACTACCACCACAGTACGTATCACCCCCAAACTTGTAATTTACTTTCCCCACTACCTTGGAATTTGCAAGAACAATAATAAAGATTACCTTTTTGAAGAGTCGTTCTTCAACAATTTCTTGACCCAAATGGGAGGAATGATGATGGTGTAAGATATGGGGGTTCTTAATGGGGTGGTATGTAGGGATTTTTGAAAAATTTGGTGGAGTTTGTGGGAATTTGTGTGGGTAAAAGGAGAGGAATTTCGGGATTTGTAGAGAGATGAATGATTTGTGTTTGTGTGGGAAAAGATTTGGGGGATTAGGGCTTTTAACTGAAATCCCGCCCCAAGATCGCGTGCCAAAAATCGTGGGCCCTTCGAACATTAAGATGCGGCTTCCC
Source organism: Przewalskia tangutica (assembly GCA_029844215.1). NCBI lineage: Eukaryota > Viridiplantae > Streptophyta > Magnoliopsida > Solanales > Solanaceae > Przewalskia > Przewalskia tangutica. Next base: position 6,481,366 of record CM056718.1, on the reverse strand, counting down.
GATTCTGTGTTTTCCATCTTTTTCTTCGTGCTTAGTGCCTCATTCTTTCACCTGGCTTCACAACACAACAAAAATATACCAAAAGTGAGACTGTTCTAATTAAACTAAATTGCATAATTTTAAAAAAAAATTGGGTTGCCTCCCAATTAGCGATGTCTTTAACGTCTTTTAGCCGGATGCAAGTTCCTTATTAAATCATTGAGGTAAATTAACCCCACAAGCTATCCACTTAAGGATCATTCTCCTATTTCTCACTCTATTTTTCTTTTTTACAGGAGGGGGTTCAGTAGGTTTTACCTGTTTGTCAGCTTTCATATCATCTACTTTTGTTGCATCTTTCTTGCTGACCTGTGGGTTCACCGCTGTATGAATGATCTCCCTAGCTTTGGCATCTGTTGGCTGAACTGTTGTGTCAGTTGTGCTGACTGCGAAACACTTGTTGATGGCTTGGTATTCAATAGTGGATTTGAACACTTTGAACACCATTTCTTCCTCCTGAACCCTTAGTCTCAGTTCTCCCTTTTCTACATCAATTAGAGCTATTCCCGTTTCAAGGAAAGGTCTCCCCAAAATGATTGGTATCTCATCATCTTCCTCCATATCAAGAATGAGGAAGTCTGTTGGGAAGAAGAACTTTCCCACCTTGACCAGCACATCTTCTATTATGCCTCTAGGGTGCACTACGGTTCGGTCGGCCAACTGCAAATTCATTGTGGTTGGTTTAGCTTCACCCAAACTCAATCTCTTGAAGACAGACAGAGGCATGATACTGATACTGGCCCCTAGATCACATAGCGCCTTGTTGCATGTCACCTTACCAAAAGTGCAGGGCAAGGTGAAGCTTCTTGGATCCTTTAGCTTTGGAGGCAGTTTCTTTTGCAGGATGGCACTACACTCTTCAGTCAAAGATACTGACTCATAATTCGCCAGCCTTCTCTTTTTTTCAAGTATCTCTTTCATGAATTTAAAGTATGCTGACATCTGTTCTAGTGCTTCAATGAAGGGTATATTTATGTGAAGCTTCTTAAACACCTCCAAAAACTTGGAGAACTGCTTGTCAGTTGCCTTATTTTGTAGCCTCTGAGGGTAAGGTATTCTATCGATGTATTCCCTCAAAGGTGCTGGTGGAGCTTTCTTAACTGTAGGGCGGTCTTCAGTGAGCCCCTTCTTATCTTCCTCAACTACCTTCTCACTTACCACTACGGGCTGGGGAGCAACATGCTCCAACTTCTTTCCACTCCTCAACAACACTGCTTGACACTACTCTCTAGGATTTACCTCTGTATTGCTTGGGAGAGTGCCCTGCGGCCTGTTGGTTACCATCTTTACAAGTTGCCCAACCTGTGTTTCCAAGCTCCTGAGAGAGGACCTGGTTTCAGACATGAACTGATTCTGTGAATTAGAAAGTGTGAGCAATGCAACTCTCAGTTCATCAGGCTTTTCATGTTGATGTGTAGGTGGCCTGGTTTTGCACCTGCTGGTTCTGGTAACCACCTAGATATGGTTGTCGCTGGGGTTGATCGTTCCTCCACGAAAAAGTTAGGGTGATTTCTCCACTATGGATTGTATGTGTTGGAGTTGTAAGGCCTCTGAAAATTCCCAACAACCTGAACTTGCTCCATGGGTACATTATTGGGGTCCACCGCTGAGCATCTGTCAAAGGAGTGCGGCCCACCACAAATCTCACGCCATCGCATCCGGATCGCATTCACATACATGGTGTTCTCACGCAGCTTGCTTCGCCGTGGCGGCCACATGTGCGTTCAAGGCAGTGATGACGTCTATTTCATGTATGCACATAGTCTTCCTGCTATTCACTGACCTATCATCTGCCCATTGATGATTTTTGGCAGCCATGTCTTCTAGTAAGTCATGTGCCTCATTGGCACTCTTTCTCATGAACGATCCACCTGCTGCAGCATCAATGATGGTACGAGTAGTACCACTCAATCCATTATAAAAAGTGGACCAAAGATCCACTTCTATGCCATGATGTGGGCACTTCCTTTGCAAATCCTTGAATCGCTCTCATGCATCATAGAGCGACTCACCATCCACCTGGTAGTAATTGTTCAGCTCTCCCCTTAACTTTGCAGCCTTGAAATGAGGGAAAAACTTTGCTAGAAACTTTTGGACCAGGTCCTGCCAGGTAATGATGGAGTTGGGAGACGGTGAGTTCAACCAGCTTTTGGCTCTATCCCTCAGTGAGAACGGGAAGAGCCTCAGTCTAATGACATCGTCAGTAAAGCCATTGTATTTGAAAGTGGCACACAGCTCCAGAAAGTTTGCAATGTGCATGTTGGGATCTTCATATGACAGTCCCCCAAATTGTAATGTGTTCTGGACCATGCTCAGGATGACTGACTTGATTTCAAGGTTGTTGGCCCCTATAGCTGGGAGCCTAATGCAAGTCTGTGCACCTGTGACCGTGGGAAGAACATAGTCCCCCAAACTTATATCTGCTGCGACATGTATTGGCTCTCCTGCATTCCCAGGAACCTCATTGTCCTCCCCATTCTGATTCGGTTGTTGGTTGTTCATGGTCACTGACTCAGATATCTTTTTATTTCGCTTATTTTGTTTGTAGGTTTTCTCAATTTCAGGGTTGAAAGGAACAAGTGTGTCTGCCCCTCTTCTTCTTCGTATAAATTAGATTCCTGAAATAGCTCAAAATTAACAAACAAATCAAGGCACACGGTTCTAACAATAAAAATTAAAATTAAAATAAAAATTAAAATTAAAGCCAAAGTAGAAATAAAAACAGATGATTCGATATTAGATGTACGCCAGTCCGCGGCAACGGCGCCAAAAACTTGTTAGCGATATTTCGACTGCTCACGCAAGCGCACGCATCGTTCACAAGTAATATAGTCTGTAAGACCGAATATCATCCACAAAGACTGATTTCTAAGTACCGTTCATCTATTTTATGTTATCTATTTGACAATCGATATTTGATTGGGGTTTTTGTTTAACTACTAGAATAGTTGCAAGATTTAAACTAATAAAGTTGTAATCAGTTATGAATGAATTAGGGATTCCAAAATCCTCGACTATCCACTTTATTCAACCCTTAATGCGACTAGAATGATTCTTCTTCTTCGTTAAGATGGAGGTTAACTAGACGGTCTTATATTCTGATTAGGACATATAATCACTCAACCCCAGTGTAGAACCATTCTATATTTCTATGATAGGATTTATCACATAGGAGGATTAAGAACAGTAGCCTATAATGCTACACAAGTATCGTGGTACTTTCGTCTGCGATTTTAATCTATGTCTAGTCAATTACATCATATCCAAATCTCACCTTTCAGAATTTTGATTCGAAATCATATAGGTTATGATAATTAGTGATCAATTAATTATCAAACATTCATACCAAATATTGACTAAATCTTAATCAAGTGAAGAATAAATCAAACTACTGCATTAATTCATGAATAAAAGTTTCAAGTGATTCATAAGGAAAGCCCTAATAGAGTGTTTAGCTCCTAGCCATAGTCACGCTAAGAACTAACACAATATTCATACATAAACGGAATTAAAACGAAAGAAAGAAAATTACATAGAACAAAGTCTTCAATTGTAACTCCAAATTTGTCTTGTGTTGTGTTGTAGAATGACCAACCTCCTTCACTAAACTAATCCCTAGGGCTTAAATATCCTCTAATTTTCGTGCCCTATGGACCAATCTGCCGTTTGCCAATTTGCCTTCGGAACTGAAATTTCCCGCGGTTCTGCATAATGGCACCACGGTGCTGCCTTCATTCGCTCTGAGTTGCCAACTTTCGTCTTTTTCGCCTCGGGAGCACCTTTTCTGCCAATTTCTCGTTCTTTTTTGCCATTTTGCCTTTTTGCACCGCTGTGACTCAAAAGAAAGAAAAACAAACCTACTACTATACTAAATACAATAAAAATGAGTAAAATACCAACTAAAAATGACTCAAAAGGCGTATACAAAATACGCCTAACAATTATAAGCCAAGGAAAACTCCAAAAACAATGGGCATTTCGGACTGGACTGGACCAATTTCTTAGCCAAGAATTTCAGTTTTTAGAGATGAGTTTTTGGAAGAAAACGTGTAAGGAAGGTAGATTCAAACTTATAGAATACATGCATGTCATGTTGAGTTGAAGAAATTCTAAACATGGTGAAGAAAATTTGGAGCAGTGGTACCGATTTTTAGGGACAGTTTTGACAAAAATTAAGGTAAGAATTCTTCCTCTTATGGTATAATTGGAGTTGCATGTTGTTGTAGTTTAAGAAATGAACTTGTGTTAAGAGAAACTTGGAACTAAGACAATGCATGTGACTATTTTGTGGAGTAAAGCCGATTTGGGACTACTATATATACATTGGACTTGAGTGTTGTTGTTGTTATCTTTATCACTAATTGCATGTTAAAAATTGAAGGAAAATCTTGATATTTAAAGTTATAATTGGTTATATGAAAATGTTGAAACATGAATTGGATTTTAAGGAGTTAAGAAAAGAGCTTGGTATTGTGGGTGTTGGCCAAGACTTGTATGGAATTATTGGACATGTTGTGTTGTATTTTAGGGGCTGTTTTGATGGAGTTATAATGCTGGAAATTTAGTTACAATTATGCATGTACAATGTGGTAATTACCAATACATGTATTAAAAAAATTAAAGTGTAGCAATGTGTTATGTTGCAAACTATAAGACTTGCACTTTTGTTGTTGTTGCTAGAATTGATGGGATATTTTTAAAGGTTGTTTTAATATGGATTAAGGGGCTGAATTAACAAGATAAAAAGGCGTATTAGTCACCTTGGTCGTTGTAGCTGTTGTCTTCCATGAACGTAAAGAGAATGAATGTATTATGATGGCGTGTATGGAGTATTTGGGATTGTTTTGGTTATTTCCTTAAGTTGTATCTTGTTGTTGGTATTGTTGGCTTTGCTTGTGAGTTGTGGATGTGCATATAAATAGGGGAAGTGCTGCCCAAATTTGTGTAGAAAAGAGAGTCGTCATTCGATTTAACTTATACTAGAAATCATAGAGTTGACGAACGAATTACTATTGTTATAGGTTGAAGTACTAATCGAGACGAGTTTTAATTATAGAGTTGGTTATTTCGACAATAAGGTATGCGAATCTATCCTTTTTTCTTTTGGCATGATTTATATAAGATGAATGTACGGCAGACGTACATAATTCCATTGAATCCTAATTCTTAATGATACATGATATGATAGTGCCTTGATTTCTAAGTGATAGATATTCTATTTATTCCATTGAGAGTCAAATGATGATTTAATTTGTATAAAGTTACTCATGATATTCTATTCGTGTTGATATGGTTATATGACTTCACCGAGTTTCGGGCCGGGTATGTATTCGTGCACATTATATGATTTCACTGAGTCCCTCACTAGAGGGCCGGGTACGTATGTATATGATTTTATCGAGTCCCAGAATGGGCCGGGTATGGTATGTGTACATTATATGCTTTCACCGAGTCCCTTACTAGGGGACCGGGTATGGTATGTATATGGATATGATTTCATTCACCGAGTCTCAGAATGGGCCGGGTACGGTATATGATATGGACTTATATGACTCTCATTTTTATAAGGCACAGTTGAATCTTATTTGTATATGACACAGTTGAAATGATAATTTGATTATTATACTTGTCTCATGATATCTTTTGGCCAGTTTTATGATCTTTCTTACAGTACTTCGTGTTTTACATACTTAGTACATTATTTCGTACTGACCCCCTTTTCTCGGGGGGATGCGTTCATGCCCGCAGGTACAGGTACTCAGTTTGGTGATCCTCCGGTCTAGGATTCATGTTCAGCTGGTTGGAGAGCTCCATTGATTCGGAGCTTAGTCATTTTGGTACAGAACCTTATTTTCGAACTTATGCATATTTAGGGGCACGACGGGGCCTTGTCCCGTCATATTTCATTATCGTATTCTTAGAGGTCTGTAGACAGTTGTGGGTGGTAGATGTGCTTTTGTATATGTGTAGGGTTGTGAATAGTTTTGGATATCTCTATGTACAGTGGCGGCCTCGTCGGCTTGCCTATTTTGTTATATGAATTAGCTGTGACTCCTTGGGAGACAGGTTTATTACCGATGTTTACATTATCCTTGGTATCCGTGTGATTATATGTGACATGTGGGTATAAGGATGCCCAGGTAGGGCACTTGGTCGCGGCCCGTCGGGTCGGATCTTAACAAACATACCCAGTGAAATCTCACAACATGGGGTCTGGGAAGGGTAACGTGTATGCAGACCTTACCTCTAACTTGGTAGGTAGAACAGTTGTTTCCGAGAGACCCTCGGCTCAAGACAAAGCACAAGCACAATCAAAGTAAGACAACCAAAGTGAATAAGCCATGAATGCGCATTCTGAAAAATAAGCAATAACTAATGAAGGTAAATAAGGCAAACAAAGTACACTAGAAAAACCATTGCAGCATAAATCAAATGAAAGGAGACTATAAAACAGTTATTCGCCTACTAGTATGATAGGCTAAGCGGGGGCCTAGAATAATAACGCTATAACTACTAGTTTGTAAGCGTAGGTAGGACTACGATGGACTATCTACTACCCTTCTACCCTAATTTGTGTCCTCCATAACTCCATATCTAAGGTCATGTCCTCAGTGTGTTGCACCTACGTCATATCCCGTCTAACCATCTCTCTCCAATACTTCTTCGGCTTACTTCTACCCCTCCTAAACTTGTTCATAGGCAACCTCTCACACCTTCGCACTGGGGCATTTATGTCTTTCATCTGCACGTGTCCGAACCATCTCAGCCTCACTTCCCACATCTTATCCTTCACCGAGGCCACTCCCACTGTCTCAGAAATCATCATTTCTAATTATATCCCTTCTTGTATTCCCACACATCCATTTTAACATCCTCATCTCCGTAACTTTAATCTTTTTGGTGTGTGAAGTCTTGACGGGTCAATACTCTGCTTCATACAACATAGTCGGTCTAACTACCACCCTATAGAATTTGGCTTTAAGTTTTGTGGCACCTTTTTATCGCATAAGACTCTAGATGCGAGCCTCTATTTCATCCACCCCGCTCCAATATGATTTGTGACATCGTCGTTGTTAGGCGTATTTTGTATACGCCTTTTGAGTCATTTTTAGTTGGTATTTTACACGTTTTTGTTGTGTTTAGTATAGTAGTAGGTTTGTTTTTTGTTCTTTTGAGTCACAGCGGTGCAAAAAGACAAAATGACAAAAAGGAACGAGAAATGAGCAGAAAAGGTGCTCCCGAGGCGAAAAGGACGAAAGTTGGCAACTCAGAGCGGAAAAAGGCAGCACCGCGGTGCCACTATGCAGAACCGCGGTGCCATATTTACCGAGAAGCCACAGGACTTTCAGCACCGCGGTTCCATTAGGCAGCACCGCGGTGCCATTTGTGCTGAGAAGCTGCAGAAGTTTCGGCACCGCGGTGCTGGTATGCAGAACTGCGGTGCCGATGTGGAAAATTTCAGTTCCGAAGGCAAATTGGCTAACGACAGATTGGTCAATAGGGCACGAAAATTAGAGGATATTTAAGCCCTAGGGATTAGTTTAGTGAAGGAGGTTGGTCATTCTACAACACAACACAAGACAAATTTGGAGTTACAATTGAAGACTTTGTTCTACGTAATTTTCTTTCTTTCGTTTTAATTCCGTTTATGTATGGATATTGTGTTAGTTCTTAGCGTGACTATGGCTAGGAGCTAAACACTCTATTAGTGCTTTCCTTATGAATCGCTTGAAACTTTTATTCATGAATTAATGCAGTAGTTTGATTTCTTCTTCACTTGATTAAGATTTAGTCAATATTTGGTATGAATGTTTGATAATTAATTGATCACTAATTATCATAACCTATATGATTTCGAATCAAAATTCGACGAAGTGAGATTTGGATATCTCAGAATTGACTAAACATAGGTTAAAATCGTGGACGAAAGTACTCCGATATTTGTGTAGCATTATAGGTTACTGTTCTTAATCCTCTTATGTGGTAAATCTTATAATAGAAATATAGAAGAGTTCTACATTGGGGTTGAGTGATTATATGTCCTAACCAAAATATAAGACCGTCTAGTTAACCTCTATCTTAACGAAGAAGAAGAATCATTCTAGTCGCATTAAGGGTTGAATAAAGTGGATAGTCGAGGATTTTGAAAGCCTTAATTCATTCATAACTGATTACAACTTTATTAGTTTAAATCTTGAAATTATTCTAGTAGTTAAATAAAAAAACCAATCAAATATCGATTGTCAAATAGATAACATAAAATAGATGAACGGTACTTAGAAACCAATCTCTGTGGACGATATTCGGTCTAACAGACTATATTACTCGTGACGATGCGTACGCTTGCGTGAGCAGTCGAAATATCGCCTAACAGTCGTCAATCTCTTCATTTCCTTGGATAATAGTGAGGTACTTAAAGCTTCATTTCTTTGGAATGACCTTCACCTCCACGCCTGTCTCAAGATCGCTTCGGTTACTAAACTTACACTCCAAGTATTCTGTCTTGATCCTACTCAGTCTGAAACATTTAGACTCCAGAGTCTGTCTCCAAACCTTCAGTTTAGTGTTCACTCCGCTACGAGTCTCATCAATTAGGACTATGTCATCTACGAATAACATAGACCATGACACCTCCTATTGAATTTGTCGCGTCAATCCATCTATCACCAAAGAAAATGAGAAAGGGCTAAGAGTTGATCTATGGTGCAGCCCCATCATCACTGAGAAGTGCTCCAAGTCTCCTCCTACGGTCTGTACCCTAGTACTGGCTTTATCATACATATCCTTACGTTAAACTTGAAATTGTATCTAAATTCTCAATTAATTTTAAATGCATATGTTCCTTAGATTTTAATTCTTTATCGGTATGGTACAACTAGTCATGAATTTATTTGTAATTTATTAGTCTTTTAAATTTTTAATTAATGAGATATAAAATTTAATTGAGATTTTAAAATTAACAAGTATTATTTTCGTTTATAGCATAAAAAGTACATAAAAATAATTATTTACGTACTTTCATTTATAACAATTAGATGAGATCTAAACATCAAATTTCACTATACATATATAACAATACATCACTATAGCGGTCATGATATTCTCGAACAAACGTTGTCATTATAGAGATGTTTGATTGTATATGTCTTTTTGTAAATTTTTATTACTTAAGCGTAATAATTAATACTTTGATATAATTATCAAGTGTAGGCTTCTTTTGTCGATAATTTCAAACATGATGAGTATTTAGTAATTCGATTGACTATCTGAACTTTCTAGGAGCTCTAATCCCCTCCCGTTCTGCCTATAATAAAATAAAAATTCAAACCTACAATATTCCTATAAAGTCTATAACAAAAGAATCAGTTCAAGAGTTTGAATCCCCACGTTGTAATTTCCTCCTCGTTTCTCTTTTACATACCCCTATGTAATAAAATAAGTTTTTTAAAAAAAGAATCAGTTCTCTCTAAAGTTAGTCTCGTAGAAGCATGTGCACAAATTTCTCAAATACTTGCAAAATAAAGTCGAAATATCTTCAAAAGGAATAATATTTTAGAAGAATAACTAATTTTTTTCAAACACACTCAAAAAAAAAAGTTTGCAAAATTCAATCTTTGGAGACTTCAGATAGACACGTGTCTTTCTTTCTCTCAAAGGACAAGGACTTCCTTTCATACCACACTAACACTTTTGTTTGGATGGTAGTTACCCATTGTTTATTATTATATTGTATTGTAATATATTATTTAGTAAATACAATGTTTGGATAGACTGTATTGCTTGTTGATGTTTAATAACATGTTTTTTGTTTGTATTGATTGTATTGTAATGTATTGTAACTGATAAGTTTACTAAAATGCCATAAACTATTATAAATATTGAATTTTCCAATAGGATATTAGCATAATATCATACCATTAACAAACACTTAAAATTGAGGAAGACTTGAAAACCCAAAACACACATCATGATTAAAAGCATGAATCTTGAACACAAACAAATTAAGATTTCAAATTGAATCCTTATAGTTAGGAAACGTCATTAACCACTCAAAATCATTGAAATTTCACTGATACAAAAAGTTTGATGAAACATTGAAACCTACAAAAGATTATTCCACAATGCCTATATATTTTCGGACAAAACATTCATATAATCCATAGCTTAAAATGCATAACAAAATAATTATCAATAACAAAATATTCATACTGTCCACAAAATCATAAATACTTAAATTTTAAAGAAGTTATTCTAAACTTAATCTTCGACTAACATTATGATCAATAAAAAAAGGCTTGCGATCTTCCGGTGGAACCTCCCATTAGTGTGCGACACATATCTGCGTTCTTACAAATAAGTATATAAGCCTTTGAGCTCATATGACTGTCCAAATTCATCCCATTTACCATTTGTCATATCTCGTTCTCAAAAATAGAAGTCATAGTTGAAAGTCGGTTAATTGCATGAGCCAAAATTGCCGATCCCACCTCTCAACATGTAAGTCATGCCCTCAAGATGATCATGTTTAGACTTTTTATTTCTGATAGGAGTTTGGTGTCTCTGGAATGTCATTCGATGTAGGTGCGTCATTAGTTGATTGACTTTGCTTATTCTATCCATATTTCTCAGTATTTTCCAATGAGGTCGTATTCATTGAAATCATTTCATCTACCTTATCTGTTGAATATCTTCAGATCACCAACATTCTATCCATGCATGGCAGGATCTGTGTTGTCGATGCATTCGAGGGAAGAGGAGAAGAGCATGCAGATGAAGATGCAGAAATATACAGAGAACGGAATGAAGAAGAGAAAAGAGGTTGTAAGATGTATTATTCATTGTATTTCAATTAGTACATTGGATAGTGTGTGTATATATATATATATATATATATATATATATATATATATATATACACTATCCAATGTACTAATTGAAATACAATGAATAATACATCTTACAACCTCTTATATACACACTATCCAATGTACTAATTGAAATACAATGAATAATACATCTTACAACCTCTTTTCTCTTCTTCATTCCGTTATATATATATATATATATATATATATATATATATATATATGTGTATATACTACATAGTTAGAGGAGCATTAAAGGTAGTTAGTTAGTTGAGTAACTTCTATTAACAACTTCTAACTTCTTCTAACTATTTTATAACTTCTCTTAACTAATCTATAACTAACTTTGTATTATCCACAGTCCCTCTCAAGCTGAATTCTGAGAAAATATTTAGTAATCCTAGCTTGGAGCATTGATATTGATGTTGGATTCTATTGAAGCCTTTGGTAAGTATGTCAGCAGGTTGATGTGCAGTATTGATGTATTTTGTTCTGATTGTTCCCTTTTGAATTTTTTCTCTTATGAAGTGTAAATCTATTTCTATATGTTTTGTCCTTTCATGAAATACTGGTTGGTTGCAATTTGCATGACTGATTTGCTGTCTGTGTAGGCAGTGACTGATAGCTTGATTTGAACTCCAATTTCTTCTAGTATGACCAAAATCCATGTTAGCTCTACTACATTTCTTGCTAAGCTTCTGTATTCAGCTTCAGCAGAACTTCTACAAATGGTAGGTTATTTCTTTGATTTCCATGAAATGAGTGATTCTCCAAACTTGATCATGTATCCAGTTATTGACTTCCTTGTGTGAGGACATGCAACCTAATCTACATCATAATAAGCAGTTATTAATTCTTGAGAATAACTAGATAGTAATATACCTTGTCCTGGTTGATTTTTGATGTACTTGTTGCTGCATCTAGATGTGATTTCTTGGATTGTTATATAAACTGGCTTAGTGTTTGTACACTATATGAAATGGCTGGTCTTGTAACAGTTAAATAGAGTAATTTCCCTAGCAGTCTCTGATGGGAACTGATATCTTGTATCACTTCATCTTCTGATCTTGTTTTCTCTCTGTCTGTGTGTTTTTGTGACTGAGTGTATTTATCATATTCTTTTGTGGTTAACTTTAAATTGCAGTCAATAGGGGTGTTTATAGTCTTAGCTGCAGATAAGTCAAGTTCTGATATTAGTTCTAATGCATACTTACTTTGATGAATTAGTATTTCTTTTTCTGATCTTGCAAACTCAATGCCCAGGAAAGATTTTAATTCTCCCAGATCTTTCATCTTAAATGCATATTGTATCTCTTTCTTGGTTTCATTGATCTGTTCCAAGTGATCCCTAGTGATAAACATATAATCTACATAGACTAGTACCAATGTCATTCCCTTTTCTGTTTTTCTGGTAAATAGTGAGTGATCATATTGTGATTGCATGAACTTCATTTTCATCAGAGCTTGTGTAAGTTTGAAATTTCACTGTCTTGGTGCTTGTTTAAGCACATACAAGGATTTAATCAGTCTACATGCTTGTTGTTTACCCCCCTGACTGATGAATCCTTGTGATAATTCCATGTAAATTTCATCATATAAGTCATATTGTAAGAAGACATTATAGACATTCATTTGATGTATATGTCAGTTCTAATTGCAGCCAGAGATAGGATGGTTCTGACAGTAACCATCTCCATAACTGGTGAAAATGTTTCTTGGTAATCTATTCCTCCTCTTTAGTTGTACCCTTTTGCTACTAGTCTAGCTTTTAGTCTTTCAATTTCTCATGTTGCCTTATACTTGATTTTATATACTTATTTGCATCCTATTGGATGTTTGTCTTCTGGTAATCAGTACTATGTCCCATGTATGGTTGCCTTGTAGTGCCTTTATTTCTGCTTGCATGGCTTCTACCCATCTTGGATCTTTTGATGTTTCAGTATAACTCTTTGGTTCTGTCACTACTGAAAAATATGTGATATAGTCATTGTATTTAGGTGATATTGAGGTGTATGATATGAAGTTGGCTATGGAATGAGGAGCATTGTTTGACTGATTAGTAACAAAATCTTTCAGCCAAATAAGAGGTTGTTTGGATCTGCTGAATTTTTTGGTAGGTATATCAGTGTTTGATTGACTTTGTATTTGTGTTGTCACTATTTGATTTGGGTTTCTTATTGTGGTTCTGGTTTCTGGTGTAGGTATTCTTTGATCTGATTCTTCTTGAGCTGCACTGTGATTGTTAGTAGTAGGTATAGATATTTGTAAAGTAGTTTTGTAATCTGAAGTATCAAACTTACAAACTTGATCATTAAGCTGAAATATGTGTCCTTCTGATTTTTCTTCTTTAAAGGGAAATTCAGCTTCACTGAAAGAAACATCTCTACTAACAAAAAATGACTTACTTTGTAGATCATATAGAATATAGCCCTTTTGTGTTTCTGAATATCTCATCATAGCACAAGTTTTAACTCTAGATTGTAGCTTATCAGAAACAGTTAGATTATTAACATAACACAAACATCCTAGCACTCTTAGATGACTCATATTTGGTTTTCTTCTGTGGGTTTTCAAAAGGTGTTATGCCAGATGCACCTAAAAACTGATTGCCCTAGTTATCTTCAGTATGTGCCTATGTTTCCTTTCAGTCACACCATTCTGTTGAGGTGTGCAAGGACATGATTTTTGATGAATGATCTCTTGCTCTAAGAAACTATTCCTACCTAGCTCATTCACAAATTCAGTTCCATTATCAGTTCTTATAATCTATACTGTTTTATTAAACTGATTCTGAACATAGGCTAAAAATTGCTTAATGCATAGGTACACATCAAATTTTAGTTTGAGTAAGTAGATCTAGGTCATTTTTGTATAATCATCAACTATGGTTAGAAAGTATTTGTAACCATTGTAAGTTTGTGTGCTATAGAGAACCATACATCCATATGTACAAGCTCAAAACTAGAAACATTTTTATTACTGCTTACTGGAAATAGAAGTCTACATTGTACATATATTACATTTGTTTATAGTACTTTCTATAACATCATATTTAGCTCTAATTAGTCTACTTAGTACTGTACTAGAGGTATGTCCACATCTTCTATGCCATATCACTATATCTTCTTCTGAAATTGAAGTAGGAGTATGATCTTTATTTTCTGTCACATTTAACCCTATTTTGGCTTGATCACTAGACAATATTGATGGTCTCTGGTTACTAACATGTATAGGTCATCTTGTATTCCACAAAGTCTTTTGACTTTGGACAACTACAACTAGGAGGTGGCACCAAGGATTGGAATTCCACCCAGAGAATTTTCAGCTTTGAGAAATACTCAGCAATACTTGAATTACCGTGGGTAAGTGTAGCTATTTCTATGTGTAAATCATAAGTCCTTGAACCATCAACCTTGTCAAATATTTCTCTAAGATCCTCCCAAATTTAATAGGCAGAATCATCATACATTACACCACTTAATAAACCACTCGACACATAATTCATAAGCCATGCTTGCACTACTGCATTAACTCTCTCCCATTGATCCCACAATTCATCTCCATAGTTTTCTTTCTTACACTTTCCATTTACAAAACCAATCGTGTTCCTACCAAGTAGGACTATTCTCATAGATTTATTCCAAATGATATAATTCTCTGATCCAAGAAGTTGAAATGAAATCAGAGATACCCTACTAACATCAGAGGATTGCAAAAATAATGGATGGTTATGATCAAGAATTGTAGTGACATTAGTGATTCTAGCACTTTCTCTTGGTGGTGAACTGTTTCTACCAGAGGAATTTTCAGTATCCATTTCTAATGACTCATACTTTATTCAATTTAGAGTAATAGACAGACAAAATATGGAGAATCTTGCAAGTAACAAATTCAGTTCTTGGCTCTGAAGTTTTATCAGTAACTCAGATTTTGCCTACTGTTTCTTGGACTGAATCCTTGGATTTCAAAACTAGATTCTTGCAGATTTCAGAGAGTAAGAAACAAGAAGTAAGAATCAAGAAAATAAAGAGATTAATGTATGGTCATTTGCAACACAGAAAGCAGTTACAACAGTATACATAATATACAAGAACAGAAAACAAAAGTTATACAGAAGTAGGATTATAACGATAACCAGAATTCAGAATTGGTTGCGGAAGTGTTGTAGATAGGACCTACTCTGATACCATGTTAAATATCTTCAGATCATCAACATTTTGTCCATGCATGGTAGGATATGTGTTGTCGATGCATTCGAGGGAAGAGGAGAAGAGCATGCAGATGAAGATTCAGAAGTATGCAGATACAGAAATATACAGAGAACAGAATGAAGAAGAGAAAATAGTTTGTAAGATGTATTATTCATTGTATTTCAATTAGTACATTGAGTAGTATATATATAGGTATACTAAATAGTTAGAGGAGCTTTAAAGGTAGTTAGTTAGTTGAGTAACTTCTATTAACAACTTGTAACTTTTTCTAACTATTTTATAACTTCTCTTAACTATTCTATAACTAATTTTGTATTCTCCACATTATCAATAGTCAACGAACTAATACTTGGTCTTTTAAAAAATTTACGAACATATCTGGTTCAGTCTCAACATACTTTCCAGTAGCTTTATCCTTTTCAAATAGCCTTACGGCACGGTCTTCAACTTAGCAGCTTCAGGCTTAGCCTACATATAAAAAAATACAACACATTACTGGAAAAACAATAGATGAGCATTATCGTATAGATGACCATACTTCAGGTTCAACATCCCACATATTTGTTTATGGGATCCCATACAAATCCGCTCATCCCCAAGGCACGTGAAGTGAAAGTTCCACCAACTCTGTTCACAAGTATTTGCTCATTACAAAATACATCAATTAATGTGTCATCCATAACATTTGACCAAACACAGAAAGAGTTATCAGAAACATTTGTATCGCTTGAGGTGAATCCCTTTCAATTTTCGACATGTTGACAACTATAGAATTAAGATAAACATTCATAAATTTAAATAAAGAAAATGTCATAACTCATAATTATTGATAAGATTTATAAGATAAAGTAAAATGCACGACACATAATATTTATAAATCAAATAATAGCATCACAAATTTACATTCAAATAAATAAGTTCATTTAAATTTTTCTCCAAAATAAATAATCATGACAATTAATTCACATGGCAGTTGGTATGTTATCTCGAATCAACTTCCCTCTTCTATATTCCTCAGAGCTATCCCTAGGATTTGGAAGTTCTTCATGTACATCATTATCATTAATAAGCTCTGCATCAACTTGAGCAAGTAACTCATCATTTGGAGTAGTTGTGCAAAATACAACATGCAAAGATAATAAGCATTTGAGTTTCAATATCATATGATGACTCTGTTGAACTAGAAATCATAGGAAATATCTTTTTAAGAATTCCAAATGCTCGTTCGATAGCATTCCGTAAAGAGTACGTGTCACAAATTAAATAATTCACGAGCATTTCGAGCTGAATTTCTTGAATACTCTTTCAAGTGATATCGCTCCCCCGATAAGGTGTAATAAGCCTACTGTTAAACAATACCCAAGAGACGCGGCCCTGGTCCGTGAACAGTGGTTCGAATTATTGTATATTTGGTAAATATTAGAAGTAGTCTCGTACCTTAATTACTATTGTAAGATTACCATAATTGTATAGTTAGTCTCCTTATAGAATAGAGATTTAGATGTAAAGTAGGAATAGTATTCTCTTATTGTAACTTGTATATATATGTCTTTCATCAATAAGAATAATCAAGTGATTAATTCTTTCATGGTATCAGAGCATTTATAACCACAGTGATTTGACGGATAACCCACAAACACACACGGGGTAGAACGTGTCTGAAATTTGTTGATTGTGGTGGATGAAAATAGTGGATAACATAAGCAGCCAAAGACCCTAAGATGAGAATACGAAGGAATTTTTTTGTATAAAACTTGGAGAGGGGAGAAATATGTCAAACTTTTAGAGGGAAGAATATTAAGTAGATCGGTAGCCATTTATAGCGCATGATGCCAAAATAATTGAGGGATGGAAGAATGAACCAATAAAGTATGGATAATGTTATTAATGGTACAAATTTTTCGTTCAGTTTTCCCATGTTGTGAAGACGTATGAGGACAAAAAAAATGAAAATTTATCTCATTTTGAGCACAAAACTCCTTAAACCCTTCATTGTCATACTCTTTACCATTATCACATTGAATGTTCTTTATTTTCCGTTCGAATTGGGTTATTATGAAAGCTCTAAATTTTACGAAGATGGAAAAAACTTGTGATTTTTTCGCAATTGGAAACGTCCATAAATATTTAGAATAATCATCCAAGAATAAAACATAATATCGATGATCCATAGAACTGAGAACCGGAGATGTCCATAAATCGCTATGAATAATGTCAAATGACATTGAAGTATTAGAATTCGAAGCTACAAATGGTAACTTGATAATTTTTCTTAAAGCACAAGATTGACAAAGTGGAGTAATATGCGTACCTTACATGAAATAAACTTATGTCTATCTAAAGAAGATAAAATAGACGACCCCGGATGACCTAGACGAGCATGCCACAAGGAAGGAGTAAAAGCTGCAAAAGTAGAAGGCATGACTTGACGCGAGATGCTGAGACTTGGTGTGATTAGATAAAGATCCCCCCTACTATCACACCTCATGAGAGGACTCTCCGTCTGTAAATCCTTCACATAAAATCCAAACGGATCAATATCAATAGAAACTCAATTATCAGTGGTGAATTTATGGACAGACACCAAATTTTTAATCAATTTTGGGTCATGAAGGGTATTTTTCAGGACAAGTGGTGGATGAGGAGGGGACGAAGTTTTATTACCATAACCTTTAATTGGAATAGAACTGCCATTACCAACAATTATACCACGACATCGCCAAATGGAATAAGACGAGAGTACTCGCCGGATGTCATGTGGGTAGTGGCACCTGTGTCCATGTACCAATTAGGGTCCGGTTGAGTCAAGCCAAGCGTGTGCATCGCTGCTTCAATGTCGGTCTGAGTGGGGCCCATTGCGTGGTGGGCCTGAGGGGGGCGAGGTCCAAGTATACCGGACTGCTGGGGCTGTCCATACGCTGGTCTGAACCCTGGAGTCTGACCTGGGAAGAAGCTGGGTCGCGACACTCGCATGGGTTGAGACTGAGTGATGCGCGAAAAGATGCACACACTTTAACGCAAGTGCACGTTATCGTGACAAGTAATATAGTCTAGGTAAGACCGAATATCGTCCACAAGGATTAGTGTTCAAGTATCAATTATCTATCTTTTGGTATCTATTTGGTAACCGATATTGATTTTGTTGTTTATAACTAACAATTATAAAGGCTAATTTAACTAATGTGTTTACTTTAGTAGTGATGGGAATAGGGCTTCCAAGTCTCCTCAACTGTCCGCTTATGTTACTTATTAATGCAATGAATTATGGTTCTTCTTCTTTTGGAGCTAGCAGGTTTACTAAATCGTTTTATACTCCCGTTAAGGCTATATAAACACTCAACCCCAGTATCGCTCCTTTCTACCTTTCGGTGATAAGGATGACTCTATAGGAGGATTAAGATAAAAAACCTAGTTAACCGTCACGCGCCATGCGTAAAATTAGGTGTTTAGACCTCTCGTTAACGCTACACAAGTAATTGAGGTATTTTCATCCCAAATCCAAAATATGTCTACCCAACTTACAGCATATTCACAACCTCCTCCTTTCGAAGTTTGATTAGAAATCATATAAATAATGATAATTAGTGATCAATTAATTACCAAGCCTTCAAAGCAATTATTGGATAAATCTCAACAAGAAGAAGAATAACCATAACCATGCGTCAATTCATAACATAAGTTTCTAGTGATTTAACATGGAAAGCCCTATAATAGAATTAGTTCCTAGCCATTGACATGACAAGAACTAATTCAATATCCAACATAAAAACTGAAAGTAAAGTAAAGAAAAGAAAAGAAAATACTTAAGAACGAGTCTCCAAGCCTTCTAGCATCCAAGGGTTGTGTTGTGAAATATTTACAAGATGGATTGGTGGATGGATGGATGTAGAATGGTGAATGGTGGAATGGAGAATGAATTCTTCTAATGATGTAGAGACTATTTATAGACCAAGAATCCTTTAGGTGAAGGGTTAAGAATTTGTAAGTAGGAAAAGTTATTAGAATCCTTTTAGGTAAGGGTTTTAAGGTAGGAAAAATTATCCCTTTAGGTAGAAAAAGTAATCCCTTTAGGATTCTGAAAACATGTCAAATTCGGTCCAGACTTCATAAATCCCGCGTCGGCGCCGCGACCGCAGATCAGCCGCGCTACCAAAAATCAGCAACTCTCGACTTTCAGACATTGAGCGCCGCGGCTGGCCGCCAGCGCCGCTCGGTGACGTTTTTGGCGGATTCGCCTCGCCGCTCTTTTTTCGTCCGACTTCCCCGATCTCTAACTTCTTAGACTTCATTTCTTGGCCCTTTTAGTGTGCAATTTCATCTCATTTATGCTCATTTCATCTCCTTTTCGTCATTTCTCCATTTTTGACCGCTGTGACACAAAAGAAAGGAAAACGACCCTAATACTATACTAAACATAAATAAAATGAGTAAAATACTAACTAAAAATGACTCAAAAGTGTATATAAAATACACCGATTAAATACCCCCAAACTTAACCTTTGCTCGCCCTCGAGCAAAGATCAAAAGAAAGAAATAAAGACACAAGAAAAAAGAAACTAGAAAGACTCAACGACATTAATCACTTTGCTGCATTGTTGTTACTTAGAAAAACATGAAGGTTAGCAGAATAATATGCAGGAACATATAACATGAATTTTTAGCATTCTAAACACTCAAGTCAGATATTTCGCAAATTCAATTTAATCATGCTCAATGGAAGTAAAAATACCTAACTATGCATGTCAATTTCAAAATCCTATGGCCTGTTCACGTGCTATTCTCCACTAATCATGGATATGCATATAAGAGATCTTCAGGACTTTTCAGGGTTGTAATGTAGGCTTAGGCAGGGGTAGGTAAAAATAGACATTTAGGCTCAATTTACGTACCATAAATTTTTTTTCTTTCAACTCTTCCCTTTTTTTTTTATTCTCTTTTTCACTTCATACCTATCTTTCCCCTCTTTTGTTTTGAGAGAATGAGGTGTATGATGAATAGCAGACACCCCCAAACTTAGGCTTTTGCCTATTTATTATTACTTTTTCATTGGGGTGCATAAAAATTATTTACTCTCTTTTGTTTCTTTTTCAACACTTTATATTCCAAACATCTCAATTTTTCACTTATGGCACAAGTATGGAATTATAGGGTGTCAAATAAAGGTCTTATTTTTAGGCTCAAAGGGGCTGACTAGGGATATAATTTGACTGTCAGGGATAGGCAAAGAATGGTAAGAAAGGGCTAACAAAGAAATGCCTGAGTCATCTCTCTAACATGCATATCCTAACTATTTCGCCTCAAATAGCAGCAAGCAGACACATAGGTTTAATCACTAACAATGCATAAGTCAAGCAAAATACCCCAAATAGTTCGATTTCATGAATTTTTGGCATATATATCCTAAGTGTTCAGATAGTTGCTTCTAATTCCATTACATTATTCCACTTTACTTCATTAGACGTTTCACGTAACTACAGCATGCATGATCATAAAAAAACAAAAAAAAACTCAAAAATTACTCAAAAATACACAAAACAATTCAAAAAGAAAAAAAAACAATAAAAAACATCCCCCCAAACTTAAATCACATATTGTCCCCAATGTGTGCAAGACTCAAAAAAAAATATGGACAACTTACTGACACAACACAGCGGTCATAACGGAGGTCTAGGAGGAAAAATTCTGGAATTTGCACGGAGTATGGCTCGAAGTTCCGCCACGCTGACGCTTCAGCCATACATACCGACGACGGCTTTTCCTTTTTTTCAGCGTTTTAGCTCCTTTGTCCTCGGTTTAGCTTTCACCCAACCACATCCAACAACACAAAACAAGAACCCAAGACTGTGAGACTGTTCAAGACAAAATAAAATAAACTAAAGACAGAAATTAAAATAACATAATTAAAAACATTGGGTTGCCTCCCAACAAGCGTTGTCTTTAACGTCTTTTAGCCAGACGCAATTAACCTTTACAAGTGCCCATTGGATCCTTCTACGAACTAGTTGCAATCCGCAGAGTTATTGTTGCAGGTCTCACTTCAACTATAACAATTGCTTCAAACAAGGGCCTCCAATATACGATTATCCCCCAAGTACACAAGACGTGCTTGTCTTTTAGGCTCTCTCTAATGTAGGGATCAGTGAGATTCCCAACATCTCTCAACTCTAGGGGGTGCCCTTGATGGTATGGACCTTCTGTTTGGGGTCAACATCGACACGGTGGTGTTTCTTCCGCACAGTACAAGAAAAAGATTTTCCAAGGAATCCAAAAGATGAATGATTGGATTTCAGATTTTTCCTTCTCTACACCAATTATTTCGCGATTCTCAACGGTGAGTGTGGTTCAGGCTCTTCTATTTGCTTACCACCTCCCATAATGATGTCGCTAGGCAGATTTGCTTGAGTTGTATTGCTCATCTCATCCATCAATTGCCCTATTTGTGTTTCCAACTTTCTGAGGGACTCCGTCAGCCATAAACTGAGTCTGGCACTTGGCGAACATAAGTATGCCTGCCTGCAACTCATTTCGATCTTCCTCTGACATCTGTGGGTTAAGCTGCTGTTGATGACAACACTGTCTCTGATAGTAGTAGTCCATGTGTCCTGATTTTATTATACATATATATATTTTTATTTTTATTTTTATTCGTTTTTTTTTTCTTTCGAATTTAACCTGCAAAATAAGAAAACAACAAAAAGTGATAAAACGATGCTCGTAGAACAAGTTAGAAACTTGTTTTTGGAGCAGAAAAAACAAATAAAAATAAAAACAAAAAAATGCACACACTTTAACGCAAGTGCACGTTATCGTGACAAGTAATATAGTCTAGGTAAGACCGAATATCGTCCACAAGGATTAATGTTCAAGTACCAATTATCTATCTTTTGGTATCTATTTGGTAACCGATATTGATTTTGTTGTTTATAACTAACAATTATAAAGGCTAATTTAACTAATGTGTTTACTTCAATAGTGATGGGAATAGGGCTTCCAAGTCTCCTCAACTATCCGCTTATGTTACTTATTAATGCAATGAATTATGGTTCTTCTTCTTTTGGAGCTAGCAGGTTTACTAAATCGTTTTATACTCCCGTTAAGGCTATATGAACACTCAACCCCAGTATCGCTCCTTTCTACCTTTCGGTGATAAGGATGACTCTATAGGAGGATTAAGACCAAAAACCTAGTTAACCGTCACGCGCCATGCGTAAAATTAGGTGTTTAGACCTCTCGTTAACGCTACACAAGTAATTGAGGTATTTTCATCCCCAATCCAAAATATGTCTACCCAACTTACAGCATATTCACAACCTCCTCCTTTCGAAGTTTGATTAGAAATCATATAAATAATGATAATTAGTGATCAATTAATTACCAAACATTCAAAGCAATTATTGGATAAATCTCAACAAGAAGAAGAATAATCATAACCATGCATCAATTCATAACATAAGTTTCTAGTGATTTAACATGGAAAGCCCTATAATAGAATTAGTTCCTAGCCATTGACATGACAAGAACTAATTCAATATCCAACATAAAAACTGAAAGTAAAGTAAAGAAAAGAAAAAAAAATACTTAAGAACGAGTCTCCAAACCTTCTAGCATCCAAGGGTTGTGTTGTGAAATATTTACAAGATGGATTGGTGGATGAATGGATGTAGAATGGTGAATGGTGGAATGGAGAATGAATTATTCTAATGATGTAGAGACTATTTATAGACCAAGAATCCTTTAGGTGAAGGGTTAAGGATTTGTAAGTAGGAAAAGTTATTAGAATCCTTTTAGGTAAGGGTTTTAAGGTATGAAAAGTTATTCATTTAGGTAGGAAAAGTAATCCCTTTAAGATTCTGAAAACATGTCAAATTCGGCCCAGACTTCATAAATCCCGGCCGCATGCGCAGATCGGCGCTCCGGTGACGTTTTTCTGGCGGATTCCGTCTCGTCGCACTTTTTCGTCCGGACTTCGGCTGATCTCCTCTATAATTTCCGGAACTTCTTAGACTTCATTTCTTGACCCTTTTAGTGTGCAATTTCATCTCATTTATGCTCATTTCATCTCCTTTTCGCCATTTCTCCATTTTTGACCGTTGTGACACAAAAGAAAGGAAAACGACCCTAATACTATACTAAACATAAATAAAATGAGTAAAATACTAACTAAAAATGACTCAAAAATGTATATAAAATACACCGACATCGAGAGCCGCGCTTATAATGCCGAAGTCTCGCCATGTAATCTTGAGTCGTGGCGTCAGGTGGTGCTGGGACCCATTGCCATCGCCCGGGGGCTCTGTGGGCGCAGAATCGCCGCCGCTAACGATTGCTCCCGTTATTGATGCTGCGATTCTTGCCATTATTCTTCCGATTTTGGCCCTTCTTACCACCCCCGTTGTTGTAATTTTGGGTCACGTTAGCTGGATTGGAAGAGGAAAAATTGGAAGCAGTTATCATGACGACGGGGCTTGCTCCGATCGATGCCCTTTTAGCCAAATCCGCTTCTTTCAAAGTGAGCATGGAGCGGGTTTGATAGAACTCCGACAGGGGGTTACTTTGACGAATAACCGAAGAAACCCCTGTATATGCCTCGGATAGATCGGCAACCATCTGAAGAACTAGACGACTATTAGAAATAGGAGAACCCACATTGCGAAGTTGTCCTGCCAAGTCTTTGAGGCGTTTGCAAAAAGAAGAAACGTTTGGAAAATTCGCCATAGCAACTTGAGAAATTCCTGCGCAAGAATAACAATGCGAGAATGACTGTCATCTTGGAAGATGTCACGCAATCGATTCCACGTCGTCATAGCTGTGGAGTTGGGTTCCATAATTATCTGTAAAAGATCCAAGGAGATAGTGACATAAATCCACTGGAGAACCTTGACATCAAGCATGACTCATAAGTCTGGATTTGCTGCTTTGGTGGGCATAACCGTTGTAGACGTAGACGGCATATCACCCCCCGTAGGAGTAGTGAGAAAGATGATGTGGTGAAAAACTTTATGTGTCATAGCATGAATCTTGAATAATTCAGTCCACGTCCCATATTGGACGTTCTCTAGATAACGATAGGAAGAACGCTCTTGATGTTAGAAACGGTGAGGGCAGGATGAAAAATGTTATTATCAATCATGGTGAATAGAACAAACTTTGGACAAGATTTCGGAGAAGGGACTTTGTGAGAGAGGATTTTCTGAAAGAGAAGGGTCGCGGTGCTGGAAAAAATCCGAGAGGGTGGGCCGCGGCGCAGGGCAAGAAATCCGAGAGGGAGAGAAAATTTTGAGGAGCGGAAGTTGGGTAAAGAAAACCTAGACTCTTGATACCATAAACTTCTCAACATGAGTCCATCATCAACAAGGTAGTATTTTTCTAAATATAAATAAATAAATAAATAAATTATTTGTTCATCACATATACCTTACGTCTAGATAAATGTATACAAACATTTACATTCTGAAAATTTTAGCGAGTCTTGTCTGTTTAATGATTCTTGAATCAGTTGCTGTACTTTTTCACCCGGCTAACACATATGTGAATTTTAAATCAAATGAGCAAGCAGCTAATACATTTTGTTATGTGTGTTCCGTCAATTACATCAATACAATTTTGATATTATAATAATCAATTAAAATGCAAACAATCTTGACATTTAGCTAAAATTTGAATAAAATTATAATTGTGTTCACCTTAAAATATTGGCAGAATCTTTGGTCGCTTGCAATTTCAGAAGGAACTTGGGATCCATCAAATTGTTTGATAAATTTTTCATATAACGCCAAGATAGCTCGTAGGACAACATGAAAATGATGATTGATCGTCGAAAGATGAAAGATAACTCGCGATTTGTCACATTATGTGCTAACATGTAAAGTATTTTTGCAACTTATTCTTCACTGTAGCTCGAAATGTTGGTCTAAGACCTCCGTCTCTAACTAACATCTCACATAAACCGGTAAAAGCTGAAAATCCCATTCTTAAAATACTATGGCAAAGTATAGTTTATCTTTAACTTGCTCTCTTACAAGACGTATATTGTACGTCGATCATTTTCAAGTTCACATGGATAATTCCAAAATCAAATAACTACTAAGAGAGCATCATATGAAGCTAAAGAGTTCACTTGTCCCAATATTTGCCTAATATCTTAATTATTCTGATCAGTCATCTATCATAAAATTAAGTGAGATACATTAACTAATTAAAATATGAATAGAAAATTATCAGGTGTATATACACATTTATAAACTAGGGACACTAAAGATAAACTTTTGGTCTTAATAAGAATCAGTATCCAAAATTTTCAATGAAGTATGATTGACATTAAATTTCACTTCTAAGATTCTTATTTTTTCCAATAAAACAAACTTTGGGTATTATTAATATTATGTTGTCTTTTTACTTTTCCAATAACACCACCTTGCCGGCCGGAAAACCCATCGTCCCTAAACCTCTTCTCTAGAAATCAAGAATTCCTAAAATAACCTGCAAGGGTAGCCAAGTTGGTGTAGCAGTAGAGCGTGGGACCGCAATGTTACGAGTTCGATCCCCTGCATAAACCTTCTTGGTTGAGTCTGTCACACATGGCTTACCAAGTGTGGTTAATCGGCTAACGTGATTTGCAGACTATTGCGTCAGCCCGGAGTTTACCCTGTGCGCACTCGAAAGAATAGCGGCTGCGGATTCCTTCGTCGACAAAAAAAGAATTCCTAAAACACCAATTAACTTTTTTATTAACATTGAGGTGTACTGTTACCACAGTACCTAAACCTCTTCTCTATTAAAATAAATCACAATTTTTTTCTTGTTTCAATACTAGTAGATATGCATAATGTACAGGTTGTATTCAAAAGCAAACATCCACTCACGTCTACACAATTTTTCTACGGAAGAGATTATTAGTAAGATACTCTAGTTTTGTATTAATCTCCCTTGAGGAGTCTTTCTCATTAATACAAATATATATAGTGTGTATAATGTAGAATTCTAATACAATAAGAATCATATATCTACCATAATTATACAACACTAAATATTATAAAATATATGGGAAATATTTTATAATATATGCTAATACACCTCTTCAGTCGGAGTGGGAGGAGACCGGACGCTGAGACTGAATCTGAAGTCGAGGAATAACTATCTAGGAAGTCCTTTCGTGAAGATATATGCATACTGATACGAGGAAGACATATGCAACACCTTGACATGACATATAACAACTTTCTCAATCTCAATGTGCTTGGTTCGCTGATGCTGAACTGGATTATGAGATAAATATATGACGGATATGTTATCACAGTATACCAAAGACACCTTACGCAAGTGACACTGGAGCTCCAAAAGAAGATTTCGGAGCCAACAGATCACAACAACAACATTTGCAACGCCTCTATACTCCACTTCTACACTCGAGCGGGATAGTGTGGCTTGCCTCTTGGCGGACCATGAAATGAGATTATCTTTTAAGAACACACGGTAGACGGAGGTGGAGCATCGCGTACGGACAGCCTGCCTAATTTGCATCCGTATATGATAACAATCTGGTTGGGGCAGAGGGTTATAGATGCAATCCATAATCAAGTGTGCCCTTAACGTATCGAATGATATGTTTAAGAGCAGTAAAATAAGGCTCCCTAGGGGCATGCATAAACAAACACACTTGCTGAACATCATAAGAAATATCATGCCTGGTGAAAGTAAGATACTGATGTACACCTGCAAGACTCCTATACAGAGTTGGATCGGACATTGGATCACCATCAACAACACTTAACTTTGATTTAGAGTCAACTAGAGTGGTCATGATCTTGTATTTTGCCATTTTAGCTCTGAACACAATCTCCTCTGCATACTTACGCTGACATAAAACATAATATCTGCAGATCGAGTCACTGAAATTCTCAAGAAATAACTTAACTTTCCCAAGTCAGTCATATCAAATTCGATTTTGAGTAGTGCAATGATCTCATTTTTCAACACATCAGAAGAGGCAGTAAGGACAATATCATCCACATATAACAACAGATAAGCAATGTTACTACCTCGCTGAAAAATAAATAGAGAAGTATCACATTTGCTCTGCATAATGTACTATGCAAAGCATTCATACCACGCTCTGGGGGGCTGTTTCAAATCATAAAGTGACTTACGAAGACGTCATACATAATGAGGGATTGTAGGATGGACAAAACCTGGTGGCTAGTGGTAGCGTTGTTGGTGGCAGCGTAGTTAGGTGGCAACAGTATAGTGGTAGAAACGACAGGACTATCGGTGGTGGCAGTGACATGACTGAGCTGTGGTGGCAGCGGGTGCGTCGGCTGCTACCGGAGCAGTGGCAGCACGACATATTTTAGGGTGGATAAACGGTGATGTGTCCGAATCATCTAGGAATCTGTAATCAGTGACTCAATTTTTTTGAATGTTGTCAAAAGGAAAAACGTACTCAACAAAGGTGACGTGACGTGAGATTATGATTTTGTCAGTGGATAGTTCATAGCACAAGTACCCCTATAGTTTGACGGGAAACCTAGGAATGCGCACGGAGTGGATCGAGGTGCTAATTTGTGGGGGGTCGTGGATGTCAGATTTGGGTAACACAGACAACCAAAAATTCTAAGGTGATCATAGGTAGGGATCCGATGATAGATCATTTCGGTGGGTGTACTATTTTGAATCGCACGGGTAGGTAAGATGTTAAGAATATGCTCTATCATTTTTAATGCATATACCCAAAAGGTATGAGAGAGAGATGCATAAAAAGGGGTACAAATCATATTATTAATCGTACGGAGGATTCTTTCGGTTTTACCATTTTGAGGGGAGGCATGGGGGCATGAGAAACAAAAGATCGTGCCATTAGCAGCACATAATTTATGAAAAAAGAAATTATTGAACTCACGACCATTATCACATTGAAACGCTTTGATGTCTTTTTCAAATTATTTTTTTAACTAGTGTACGCAATTCAATAAATTTGGAGAACACTTGAGATTTGAGTTTAAGCGGATAGACCCAAAGGAAGTGAGAGAAATAATCTAAGAATACAAAATAATATTTATGGTCTAGGTTGATATGCTAGTTATAGAAAAAGTCCATAAATCTGCATGAATAATATCAAAGAGACATAACGTAATACTTAGAGAATGCGTATATGGTAGTCTAACATGTTTCCCTAGATGACAAGAGGAGCAACTATGGGAAATGTCTCTTTATTACATTTGATTAAATTTCAATTTCTGAGGAAATTAAAAATATGAGCACCCGGATGACCAAGTCTACTATGCCACGTTGATGGAGATATTGTTGCAAAAATATTGGGAGGAGTGACGAGGGCAGCTAGAGATGTGGGAGGGATGATATTGGCAGCGGACGTGGATAGGAAAGGATAGAGGTTCCCTCACTATTGCATCGTGTAAGGAGTTTCCCAATACGGAGGTCCGTTACAGAAAACCCAAATAGGTCAAATTTAATTGATACAGAATTACGGTGCCAAATTTTCTAACAGAGATTAGACTCTTGATAATGTTCGGGGCATATAGGACATTTTTAAGGGAGAAGTGTAGATGCAGTGGTGGGGTAAGTGTGTGGCCAAATCCTTGAATTGAAATGAGATGACCATTTCCGACCATTGTGGAGTATTTAAGTTTCACAGTTGAGGAAGATTACCATAATTGTTAGTGAGGTAAGACGTGGATCCCGTATTCATATACCACGCATTATCGGGTTGTTGATGAGTCAATGTGCTGAAAACCTGTCCTAAATTGATTTGGGGAAGGCCTGAAGCGGATTGCTGGGCCACGATATTGGGCCTGATGGTTGTGTCATGTTGGTGGTGCTCTCAGACTGCTTGGCCGCTGCTGGGCTACAAGCAATTGGGCCTGATAGTTGTGGCCCGTAGGTAGTACTCCCAGGTTGTCGGGTTGCTGATGTAGCCAATTTTTCAGTTAGGTCGCAGGCCTGGGTAGTTGCTGGAGGCCCATGCCCCCTGTTTGCTCCTCCTACTGCCAGAAAAACCACCATGGTTATTCTCTGGTATGTGGTCTGCCAGAAAAGAAAAACTTTGGGGGTTCGGGGCGTAACTGAGGTGTATGGGAAGTAGAATTGGTCGTATATGAAGTGTATATCGGCTTAGGAAGGCTATATACGAGTAGTATACGACATGTTGGAGAAATATTGAAGGTGAGAATGTTATATATTAGTGGTATATCAGAGGTATAAAAATACAGGTCGTTGAGGTCTTGATCGTTGTATACAAGGTGTATATCATCATATATCAGCGGTATACCGGTGGTATACAGCCGGTTTGGCGCCGGAAAAGGGAGGATAAGGGCTGCCGACTTTAGTATTTAGGGTAGGGAGGAAGTTTTGGCTTCTGATACCATGTAGAATTGTATTAATTTTTCTTGGGGAGTCTTTCTCATTAATACAAATATATATAGTTTGTACAATATGGAATCCTAATACAATAAAGATCATATATCTACCATAATTACACAACACTAAATATTACAAAATATATGGGGAATATTTTATAATATATGCTAATACAATTCCAAAGTCATGGTTTAACATAAGTATGGGAAAGCAAAACAAATAAAAAGATATTCTACGCAGAAAAATAAAACAAGAAAGTGCATAAAAGCAGAATACAAATAAGAACATGCAACTTTGAACAATGGCAGAACACAATAAGAAGTTTTAAAAAGATGCTTATGGAGAAAAACAAGTACCTGAAAAATAATAAGAAATTTTAAAAAGATGGTTATGAAAAAAAAAGGAAGTATTTGTAAATTTGAAACAATGGCAAAAACCTGAGCAAAAAGCAGAGTATAAAGTTAGAAGAAGGAAGAAGACGTAAGGAGCAATACAACAAAGCTAAAACGTATAAGGAGATAGATGAAGGAAGAAGATGTAGGGAGCAACCATATCTAGAAGGAGACAAATGAGGAACGTAGACGTAGGGTATGATACTTTGGTGGGGTTAAATAATATAGGGTAAGGGTAAAATAGGATTATGAAATATTAAGTAAGGTCATAATTGGAAAGAAAAACTAGGTAACAATGGGATAACATCAAATCGATTGTTACATAAAATGAGGTTTTTCATTGTTGCGTAATAACAGAATTTAACAATACGATACAATTAATTTTAAGTAACAATAAAAAAAAAAAAAAATATTTTTATGGTAACGATACAATACAATGGGTAACAATGTTTCAAGCATAGTGTAAATAATGTGGCTCAGCAGATAAGACTGCTCTTCCTTCACCAGAAGTCTCGGTTTCGACCTTGATAGGGATTGCTCCCTCTAATGAATCTTACGCGACGCAAATTAGAATTAATTAGGCTCTCATACAAGTACCAGACACCACCAAATGGAAACAAAAAAGGACTTTCCTTGATTGTCTTGTGTCAATTTTTCTTTCTTATATCAAGTAAAATGGGTCGGATACGGGTTATTTGAGTAAATACGGTTTGATAGGCCCATCATAACAAAATCTGGGTACTCAATTTTCACCAGAAAACCAACAACCTCTCCGGCAGATCTAAGATACAATAATCTAGGGTTGTCTAGTGCGCTTGGACGTCCCGAATCAGGCCCGGTACCCGACCCAACCCGCCGATTAAAATACGATATTAGGATTGTTGGTAGCAGAGTTCGAACTCGGGATGGGACTAGGGCTCGTCCCACCCGTCCCGGTCCTGACCCGTCCCGCCACCTGACCTGGCCCGCCCCATCTGTAGAAACTAGTCGTTGGACAAATAACCATTTTCGATTTTAGTCGTTGGCAACGGCTAGTAACAGCCATTTTGTCCCCCACACCCCATAAATTCACATACCCCCTTAATATTTATTTTTAACCCCTAGTATGAGAAGAGGCAAAAAATAACGAAAATTAAAATTACCTGCATGAGATTTTTTTGAAAGGAACATTCCTAATCAACTAGTTATTTGTAAAATTTGTCGCGAAGTTTATAAATTTAGTGTGACAGGAGGCTTAATGAGACATGTGGAAAACTCTCACAAAGCAAGGTATAACCAATACTTGGCTGAAAAAATGGGTGTGCAAATGCCTTCTGAGTCGGGATAATAGTGTCCCCGATCAAGTAGATGGTCGAATTAACCCGATGATGGGGGGAGTTATAGGTCCGAAATATGATAAACACAAAAGATCGGAAAAATTTAGCAAAATTAGTTGTTGTGGAGGGTTTGTCTTTTCATTTCCTTCCTCTCCTGGTTTTATTCATTACATTCGAGAAACATATAATCCTGCTTTTAACGATTTTCCTAGATCAACTATTAAAATAGATGTTTCTAAATTTGCGCATGAATATCAACAATATTTACGTTATGCATTGTATCATTTTAATGACAAAGTGACTATCACTTCTGACATAGGCCGTAGTACTAATGGTAA
This sequence comes from Przewalskia tangutica, assembly GCA_029844215.1. NCBI lineage: Eukaryota > Viridiplantae > Streptophyta > Magnoliopsida > Solanales > Solanaceae > Przewalskia > Przewalskia tangutica. The sequence continues at coordinate 6,449,835 of CM056718.1, read as the reverse complement.
TGATTATTTAACGGTTACACGTCATTGGATAGATTACAATTGGTCTATACAAAAATGTATATTAGCATATAGATATACTGATGAAAGGTACACTGAATTTTTTATTTCAAAAAATATTCATGAAATTAGTGAATATTATGAAATTACTAATAAAATTATGACTATTACATTAGATAATGCTTCTTCTAATGATTATGCTGTAAATATTTTAAAAATTCGATTTACTCCATCCCCCCCCCCCCCCCACACACACACATATTTTTCATGTTAGATGTGCATGTCATATTTATAACCTAGTTGTAAATGATAGCGTAAAACTTTTTAAAAATATCATTGATAAAGTACAATTTGCTATCAACTTTAGTTTTGAATGTAATAAAATACAAAGACGCAAAGAGTATAAAAAGACATGTTATGATTGTGGATTACATTATTGGAAAATTTCAGATGAAGTTGCAACTATGTGAAATTCTTGTATGAACAATTACTTGTTGCTCACAAGTATAGAAGACCTATAACTTTTTTATTTAACATTCATAATCAAAATCCTTCGGATATGCTTGTAGATGATGATTGAGATACAATTTTGGAACTTATTTTATTCTTAGAGAATTTGTTTCTAGCTACTAATGAATTTTCTGGTATTTATTATCTTACTATTTCATCTATGTTATTTTATATAGATCTAATATTTTTATTATTTAATGAATATATGAAAAACCCAACTTACTCTCCAGCTACTGCAAAAATATTTGTATTTTTTTTTCATATTTCACTATTTATTTTATTGGTGTTGTATTAAATCATACTATTAAAGTAGACAGTTGTAATGTCCTTATTGAAACGATTTATGAATGCTTAGAAATACTTCCAACAGAACCAACTGAAGAGCCAACTAACGAACCAACTAAAGTATGTTATGTCTAGCATACAAACACAATGCAAATATATATATATACCAAGAGCAAAGTGCAAATAATCAAACGAGTTCTGTACCATCTTCTTCTATTTCACCTCAACCTTATAAAAACATGCGGTTTCTGCGTCAAGTATTCAAGACCTTCTAAATAGAATGTATAGTGGTTCAAGTGCTTCACAAATTAGTGAGTTTCATGTTTATGTTTTGCAGGGTGTTGTACCGTTCGAGTCAATTGCTAATGAAAATGGACGTAAAGATTTGCTAAAATACTGGAGGGAGAATGAGAAGATGTTTCCGACTCTATCAAAGATGGCTCGAGATGTGTTGAATATTCAAGCGTCATCAACAACTTCTGAAATCGTTTTTTCTGCTTGAATGTTTCAAATAGGATAGCATAAACACTCATTGGCGGAAGACAGTTTGGAGATCGCAATTTTATTTAGAGATTGGATTAGAGCGGAGCGTAGAATGTGCGGTCAACCAGAGATTAATGAAGAAGACGACTACAATTACAACGAAATCTTATGAGAGCAGGAAGCGACATTGAACAATTTGACCAATAACTTTCAATTATAACAAAAGATCCTCAAAAGATTGCCAAAAAATTAGAAAAAGTATGGTTGCATATGTAATTTTTTTAATGTCAATTTTACTATGTGATTTGCAACTTTTGAACTACGAAACAAAGTTGCAATTTTGAAATTGTATTACAAAAAAAATCATATTTCTATTAAATAATATAAGAGACAACTAGCCTTGGGATATTTTTTCACTATCTTGTTAAATTATTTAAGTGTTCAAATATTATTTAAAAAAAATTAAGTGTCTAGAATTTTTTTTAAAGTCCCCAAATACCCCTATCCGACCCGCCCCGCCTCCAAATCCCGTCCCCTCTGCCGGCGTGATATGAGACGTCCCGTCCCTCATATCCCGGCCCCCCTCCCGCCAAACCCGATCCAGACCCGCCCCGTCCCCATATCTCGTCCCAAAATTCCGTCCCGTCCCATCGCATCCCGTCCCACTTGGCACCCTTGCTATAATAACCGTCTTCACAACCAAAAAACAACTCATACTCCAATAGCCCAAAAAGGGTAGAACGGAAAAACAAAACAAACAAAGAGAAATTATATATATAAAGATATATTCAATTGAAACATATAGATTTATTTTGAGATTTCGAAAGGTAACCGAATTGTTCATTTCATTTCATTTGGATTTTTCAAATTAGGTTATTCTGATTTTATTGGATTTTTGCAGTTCGATTATTGAAGGTAATGGTGATAGGAAAGCATTAATAGAATCGGATCGGATGGATAAGAACAAGAGCCGAACCGATCTGCTTACTGCCGGTCGTAAAAAGGTAAATATTTCTGTACTCCTTGTTCATTTTGTACTGTTCTAATTTGTTTCTTAGTTGTAAAAAACATTAGGTAGTTTATGCCCTATATACGTGGCAGAGTTACTCAGTATCTGTGTGCGGTTTGGATGGGAGTGGGAGGTAATAGATACCTGATGGAATAGTTGAGGTGTGTGCAGCTGTTGTATAAAATGTGTTGCTATACTGTAATTTACACTAGGTGTTTTCTGCCCGATTTGCCTCAACCTTGGTGGCAGAGTTACTCGGTATCTGTGTGGGGGTGCGTCGGAAGTAGGTAGCTGGTACCTGACGGAATAGTTGAGGTGCGTGCAACTATGATAAAAAATGTGTTACTAAGCTGTAAAAAACACTAGGTGATTTCTGCCTATTTGCCTCTATCATTTATTATCTTTCTTTGATTCCAGATCAAAGATGAATTTCATCTATATTATATACTGGATTATATATCTATATTATATACTGGATTATATATTTATATTATATTAAGTAGATTGTAGATTTCGATGTATATCTATCATATTGTGGCTTCATGTATCAAATATTTCAATAACTTCGCATCCGGTATTTCATATTGTGGCTTTCATTTACAGTCTCCTATTTGGTGGCAGAGTTACACAATATCTGTGTGGGTGGGAGTGGGGAGGTAGCATGGTGGGAATAGTTGAGTTGCGTGCAACTGTCATAAAAAAAATGTGTTGCTAAGCTCTGTAATTGCAGTTGTGAAGTATAAGAAATTAAGGAAATTGGAGAAGTATAGCCATTCCTAAGTCCAAATAATAGAGGAGGATGTGGCCAAATGATCAATGAAGTGGGTTGAGAACCGTGAGGTCTCCGGTTCGTATCCCATCAGAGACTGAAGTGGGTTGAGAACCGTGAGGTCTCCGGTTCGTATCCCATCAGAGACAAAAATACTAGGTGATTTCTTTCCATATGTCCTAGCCTTGGTGGACAGAGTTACCTGGTAACTTTTGATGGTGAGAGGTGGCATGTATCATGTGGAATTAGTCGAGGTGTGTGCAAGCTGGCCCGGACACCACAATTATTACAAAAAAAAGAGGAGGATTGAGTCAGACTAGAAATAGTCTAATGCTGATGAATCTTCGTTATACTGAATTCTGAAACCTGCTTGTGCCGTATCGAGCATAATGAAGATTCATATAGATAATTCGGACTAGTTTTGGATTGAGGTGTAGTTGATATAATAAGAAGAAATGAAGAAGTCAGTGATTATAGTATTTCTTCTAGTGAATTACCCTTTGCTTGCTAATTTGTAAGCTTCGTTTGACCCACAGAGTTTTTGGTATGTGCACGACTAGCTGTGCACATATTTTTTCGGATGATCTTTTTTTGCTTAATGTTTGCATTGAAGTTACCATAGAGCTGTCAGGGACAGACTGCTTCAATCTCTTTGCTATCGGATATCAGATGTCTCCTCTTTACATTTTTTTTCTTGAAACTGGGAACTGTGTCTCCTCTTTACATTTATTAAGTACAATTCTTTCTCCAAGGACATTTGCTGGAGCATCTACTCTGATTACTAACCATGTTCTACCATAGGTATTAAGATCCCCTTTGTGACAAATTAGGAGAGAAGAAAAATACGGCTGCTATGGCCTTATGGGTGATTTTGAGCATGCATGGTTTTTTCCTTCCGAGTAAAACTCAATAAAACCTGGTATAATGACCTTGATATTCAGTACCAACGTGGATAAACTACCCCCTTGTGCTTTCGTTTATTTTGTTATATCTGAGTAAAATAGATATTGGTCGTCCCAAATATCGGTAGAGAAAGGAAGTTAGCATGGAAGACTACATCATTGTGCATCTTTTGGCTAATTTCGAATGAAAGAAATGAGAGAATGGTCCAGGATGCCGAAACAGATTGAATATCATCAACTTTTCCCCCCTCATAGTTCATGTATTCTTTTGGTGTAAGGAGAAGATACCTACATGTACTGTCTATAGATCATAGATGAATGTGGGTAAGCTTACTAGATTTTATGTGTTGATTTTTTTAGCACCTGCTTGGTGTGGTGTTGATTTTTCTTCTCATCTTTCTAAAAAATGAAACATTATGAGGAACAAGCACATAGTGCTCATATCTACTATACGCTTGTCCAGCATGTTTTTCAAGCACAATACTTAAATAAAAATGTTATATACCTTGCAAGTATGAAAATTAGGCTATTGAGTAGGGTTATCAACCTTCAAAGCTCTTAAACTCTTATGCGATAATTTCTACAAATATGTTGACATTACCAGAGAATTGGCGATTTGATTTTTTTTTAAATGGAGAATTGGGTATTTAATCATTAGGAAATATAATATAGGATTACCCTTAAATTCTGCTATTTTCCCTTAATCCTTGCTAAACCCAACTCTAATTATGAGTTAATCTCGAAGTTAGGAACACTCATGATGTAACTCAGCCCAACCCCATTAGATTCGAGTTTAAATCTTACTTTCGAGTCTCATCTGTCGAATTAGAATCTTAATTTTGAGTCTTGAAGAATCTCAATCTTGATTCGGTTCACCCTAATGTTCTTCTCCTTCTATTCAGTGACTGCAAATAGCTGTCAAAATCCTTAATACACATTAGGGTTGAAACTTATATAGTTACAGTGTAAAAACATTAAAATCCCAAAAAAATTGCACCAAAACAGGATTTACCGCGATGCTTTAATCCTTGCCCATCCTGTAACCCTCAGCTTTGCATGCCAAACTATTCTTGTTTCACCGCGTCGCCATACATTTCTTCTTCTTGATGAGGTAGCCTTCTTTACTTTGGCCACCATAGTCTCAGCATTGGTCTTCCTCCCAACCAACATGGCAACATCCTGTGTTCATCAAACCAATTTCGATTCATGCTTTCCATCTTTAGGCATATTGACAGTACTTTTTGGGACTTGTTTGGGGTGTGGGGCAGTACAAATTAATAATGTTTTGTTTTCTATGTTCTTTTTAGTTATCAACACAATTTAAGGAATTATTTATGGTCGCTGTATGTATATATATGCATGTAAATTATTCAAGAAAAGAAAAAAGAAAAAAATATGTCTACCTAATTTTGGAAGATTTCACATGTTCATGTGTGACTCAATGTCGTATAGGACTTGTGACACTCGTGTCTTGTGCCCGTGCTAGTATTGGAGGAAACTCAGATTATAAAGATTTTACTAGCGATGTACGGACGACTTTCATTATGTCCTGTATGGCCTCTTTCGTACAAGTACACCTACCCTTCATTGTTTTATTTTTAATGTGATATTTGTATGTTTACCAGCTTCAACAATTCAGACAGAAGAAAGACGGTAAAGGCGGTAAATCAAGTAAAGCCAGTAGATCTGCTGGTGATGCTACTCCAGATCTTGTTGATGTGACGGCAAAATCAGACCAAGTTCCTGATGGTGAAAAACCACTTCGCAGAGGTGATGATACTTCTACTTCCTCGGAGTCGCTTACCAAAAAGGGTCTCCCCGCAAAACATGCTGAAGCGCCTCCTCTTGATGAGTCAAACAATGTTGACACAGCTGAAACAGCACCAGCTAGTGGCAAGCTGGTAAAAGAGGATGCTGGTGGACCTGAAGCTGCGTTGAATTCAGATTCTGGTGATCAGGGTATTGTTGATTCATCTTCAATTTCTGAACATGCTAATGCTAAAATGGTAAATGAGGATGTAAAAGATGATCATTTGGAAGCTCCAGGAATTATTGCTTCTGATGTGTCCATTAAAAGCTCTTCAACGGATGTGCCTGTTGAATTCTCATCTTATTCCAGTGCTGATGAAGCAGTTGCTCACCAAGTAGAAGTGGAAAGGCTGCATGTGCAGGAGCAGGTAACAGATGCAGGTTGTGCCTTCTCTCATGACATCCATGCCCTTTGCATGTCATATATCCAGTTGTGTATATTTGCCTGTAATGAAAGTCTCATTGTTGCTGGGTAGGGACAATGCAGGAATCACATAATTCAGGTTCGAAGAAAGGCGATTCAAGCAGTGAGGTAGAGGTTGAACGAGACAAAAAGCTTCCTTTGAACGAACCAAGTGAGACTTCTATTAGCCTGACAGCCACTCTAGTGGGAGATGAGGGCAAGGAGGAGACAAAAGCCGAATACATTCAACTCGGCGAGCCAAATAATGTTCCATCAACTGTTTTAGCAACTCAGAATGTTGAAATAGCCGAGGACAGGGGTAGGCGCCTAAATACTGTTTACTCGTTACCTGAAATAGATGAATTCTCTTTAATAAGTTCTCAAATGGTAGGTCATCAGATGGAAGATGCAGTTTCTGGTTCGCGTAATGAAGAAAAACTAGAAATGCCTTCAGGTGCTGGTGATTACAGGGATGAGGTTCAAATTTCTGACTCCAGAGGTATTGCTTCTGAGAATTCTGTGGAGAATAAAATGGTGAACATCTCATCTAGGTCAGATGCAAGTTATATTAGCTTGTCTCAGTTGGCGGAGGTGGTACGAGACCTCGATGAAGATGACTTTAGGTTCGTGTTCATGTGCAGAGACTCAGTTGCAAATGCACCTTCTTTGAAACTTTTTGACACTTTTGAGAAGCTCAAAGAACAGCTATACCTAGCAAGTCTTGTAAAAGATGTATCTTGTTTGCAGCTAGCTGAAGAGTCAGAACTTCAGATGGAACTCAGTTGTCAACATCATAAGTTGACTGATCAAATATCTGCGGCCAAAGCTTCATCCACTGAACTTGTAGAGAAGAATGATATCCTTGCTGATCAGCTTGCACAATCGAGATCTGAATTTCAATTGATTGTATCTGAAAGGGATGACCTCCAAAAGCAGCTTCACATTTCTAAAGGTGAGGTTGGAGATCTTTCTGAAAGAATAAATGAGTTGCAGAGTAAATTGGAAACGTCGTTTGGTGAAAGTGCAAGTCTGTCTTCAGAGATGGTTGACTGCCGGAATTTGGTGGCTACTTTACAGGTTCGAAATGAGAGCTTAATAGGAAGCCTTAATTTGTTGTCTGAAGAGAATAAGAATCTTTTGGGGGAGAAGGAGAATCTTGTTCTTGAAAATGAGAAACTGGGAACAGATCTAGCACAGTCTAAAGCTTTGTTCGGATCATTGCAGCTGGATAATGAAGAGTTATCTCAGAATTTCACTTCTTTGAGTGAGGAGAAAATGAAGCTTCATGGAGAGAAGGAATACCTAATCAGTGAGAATGAGAAACTGGTTGCTCAATTGTCAGACTACAAAAATGTTGTGGAAGCTCTTCAGGTTGAGAACAAGAACATAAACGAGTGTTTGATATCTGTAACAGAAGCAAAGCAACAGCTTCAGGAGGAAAAAAAGTATTTGCTCAGTGAAACTGAGAAACTAGGGTTGGAGTTTAAGGAATCGAGGTCTCTAATTGAAGCTCTGCAGATGGAAGCGGCCGAAGCAAAGGGGCATTTGACTTCGGTGATGGAAGGGAGAAATGAGCTTGAGGAGCAGAAGAAGTATCTTCTCTCTGAGACTGATAAACAGTCATTTCAGTTGGCAGAATACAAGAACTCGTGCTATAAGGTGGAAGATGACCTGAAAGACGCAACTCTGCGTATTGAACATCTAACCAAGGAGAACATGCATCTGAAGAGAAGCTTGGAGTTGTCTGAAACGGTGAAACCAGAGTCACCTAACCAAAGTAGCTTTGCATATCAATCTAAGGAAGAAGCTGGGCATCAACTTGAAGGTTCTTGCCACTCTAGCTTTGCACCAGCAGATCTAATTGATGATAACGGTTCAAATTGGTTTGGAGTTATGAAAAGACATGCGAAGGAGGCAGAGAGAGTACTTGAAAAGCTTGAGAAAGCAGTTGAAGATATGCACTCTCAGTCAGCTTCTATGAGTAGGTCGTCTGGTAAAGCGGTTTCACCTGGTGTGTCAAAACTTATTCAAGCTTTTGAGTCAAAGGACCATGATGAGGAGCACCAACCAGAGGAGTTCCAGTCGTCTGAAAACCAAACAGATGCAGATCTTGTGCTAATTCAAGGGCTAACAAAAACATTAAGGGCGTTGCTGAAAGATTTGGTGTTGGGAGCTGGTAACGGCTACCAATTTCTTGAAGGAGAGAAGAGTAGTAAAACAGCCACTGAGGTTGCTGCTGAAGAACGGAGGGCCAAATGTGAGTCTCTGAATGAACACATTGATCTTTTGGAAGGAGCAAACATTGAGTTAATGGTTTTCAATGAAAGCTTAGGGGGATGTTTCTGGAATGCTAAAGAAAGAGAGGGAGAGCTTATGGTCCTAAATGAAGCTTTGCACAAGAAAGAAGTTGCTACAAAAGCTGAGAACAGTCAGTTAAGGGAGAATCTTAGTAGCTTTCAGGAGAAACTCTCTCATTTGCAAAACCAGCTGGGTGAAATGCGTGAAAGCTGCAAAGAAATGGGTTCTTGCATCTCTAATCAGGTAGAAGCTCTTTACAAGGAAATTGCTGAAGGATCAATATTTCAAGAAGAATGGAGCTCTACAATTGATCAGTTTTTTCAGACACTTCGGAGGTTAGATTTGTCTGTTGAGACCGTTGGCTCCTCTTCGCCGTCAAGAGTAGACCATGGTCTAGGGTGCATAAACTTAAGTAGCCGCACTGCTGTATCTATTGATGCTGCTATCAATGTGATTGAGGCATTGCAGGGTCAAGTTGAAGCTGCTCGCCATGAGTCAATGTTGAGTACCAAAGTCAGCGAGAAGTTAGACTTCTTACAAGTTGAAAATGAAAGGTCGGTCGGTCTTTTGCATAAGATTTATGGTAACCTCAAGAAACTTGTGAATGAAATGCCAGGGCATCTACAAGAAGCTGAAGTTGATGATGCTGAGAAATCTGTAGATTTTTCTCATCCTGGTGCTTTTGATTCCCTACTGGTGCAGTTGCAAAGGTTTCTTGATGAGAAAACACAAGTTGATTCTGTAAATGAAAAGCTGAAATCTGAGTTGATGGCCAGGACAACAGAGTTTGAAGAACTGAGCAAAAGATCCCTTGGATCAGATTCTATTTTAAAGGTGGTTCAAGTGGTTGAAGGAGTCATTTCTCTAGATAGCTTTGAAATCAACATTAATGAGCCAGTATCATGTCTAGAGTCCCTGACATTTCTCCTTGTTCAGAAGTATAAAGAGGCAACTGATGAGGTGAGGTTGTCCAGGGAGGAATATGCTTCCAAGGAAGCACAAGTGATTGATTTGCAAGGTCGAGTGGATCACTTGAGCTTATTACTTGTTCAATGTGAAAATGAAGTTGTAGTCCTTAAGGAAAGTTTGAAGAGAGCTGAGGAGGATGTTGTATCTATTGGTTCTCAATATCAGGATAAAGTTGCTGAATTTGAACAGTCTGAGCAACGGGTGTCATCTTTAAGAGAGAAGCTTGGCATAGCAGTCACCAAGGGCAAAGGTCTGATTGTGCAGCGTGACAGTCTAAAACAGTCTCTTGTAGACGCATCCTCTGAACTGCAGAAATGCTCTGAGGAGTTGCAGTTGAAAGATGCAAGGCTTCAGGAAGTTGAAATGAAACTCAAGACCTATTCGGAGGCAGGTGAGCGCATGGAAGCTTTGGAATCCGAGCTCTCATACATTCGCAATTCTGCTACTGCATTAAGGGAATCATTCCTTCTCAAAGACTCTGTTCTTCAGAAAATAGATGAGATTTTAGAAGATTTGGAACTTCCGGATCATTTCCATTCAAAGGATATCATTGATAAAGTTGATTGGTTGGCGAAGTCAGTTGCTGGGAACTCTTTACCTCTGACTGATTGGGATCACAAGAGTTCTATTGGAGGATCATACTCTGATGCAGGATATGCACTTGCTGATGGATGGAAAGGGGCGTCACAGCCAAACTTGGGTTCTTCCGAAGACCTTAGAAGAAGATTTGAGGAGCTCCAGGGCAAGTTTTATGGGTTGGCAGAACAAAATGAGATGCTTGAACAATCCTTGATGGAAAGAAACAACCTTGTTCAGAAGTGGGAAGAGTTGTTGGACAGAATAGACATGCCTTCACACTTAAGATCTTTGGAGCCAGAAGATCGGATTGGTTGGTTAGTGCTTGCTGTTTCAGAAGCTAAAAACCAGTACGACTCTCTCCAACAAAAGTATGATGATTTTGAATCAGTATTTGCATCAACAAATGCTGAACTTGAAGAGTCACACAGAAAAATATCTGAGCTTGAAAATGCGTATCAATTGGTTGTCAGTGAGAAAGAGCTGCTTTTGAAGAGTTTGGAGTCTCTGAACTTTGATTATGAGGAAATGTCAAGGAAGGCTGCCCAGTCTGAAATTAATAATGATGACTTGCAGAGCAGAGTAGATGACTTGCAGAAGAAACTGAACAAAATGCTTTTAGCAGAGGAGCGTATTCATCATCTTGAAGGTGAAATAAGAAGATTGGAAGATATGGTTAAAGATTCCCTTTGGACTTCTGAAACAGATGTGATATTTAGCTCTGGTAGCACTGAATCTTTGGAGCAGCTAATTAGGAAACTTATAGACAAGTATACCTCACTTTCTTTGGGGAAACCTTCTCAGTCTGATACAACTCTTGAGCATGTTGATAAAGGGGCTGATCTCTCTCATGAAGAAAAGAGAGAAAGTAATGTCAGTTGTGAAGACGCAGATGGAGGTGCTCTCAGCACAAAATTGGAGGATGCTCTAAGCGAATTGTTGTCATTGAAGGAGGAGAAGGAGAATTTTCTGTTGACTAATCAATCATTGGTACGTGAACTTGAAGAATTGGGTATCAAAAATAAAGAATTGCAAGATCTACTCAGTCAGGAAGAACAAAAGTCATCTTCTTTAAGAGAAAAATTGAATGTTGCAGTTAGGAAAGGCAAGTCATTGGTGCAACATCGGGACAGCCTGAAGCAATCAATTGAAGAGCTGAATGGTGAAGTTGAGCGCTTAAAGTCTGAGATTAGATTGCAGGAAAATGCTATTTCAGACTATGAACAAAGGATAAAAGATTTATCTCTATACCCTGAGAGGATAAAGACTATAGAATCTGAGAATTCAATCCTGAGAGATCAATTGGCAGAAAAAGACTATACCTTGAGCATGATTTTGAGTACCTTGGATGAAGTTAATGTTGGATCGAACATCGATAATCCAGCTGAGAAGCTAAAAAGAGTTGGGCAATTATGCCATGATTTGCAATCAGCTCTTACATCTTCTGAACATGAAGCAAAGAAATCTAAAAGAGCAGCTGAGCTACTTCTTGCAGAGTTAAATGAGGTGCAAGAAAGAAATGATGGCCTCCAAGAGGAGCTAGCAAAGTTTCTTAGTGAACTCTCTGGACTGTCCAAGCAAAAAGAATCTGCTGAAGTTGCTAGACATGAAGCTCTTGCACATTTAGAAAAGCTATCTTCCGCTCACTCAGAAGAAAGAAAGAACCAATCAGCTGAAATCACGATGCTAAAATCGGGTGTGGATCAGCTAAGGGAGGATCTGTTTGTTGTTGACCGTTTGCTCAATGATGTTTTATCCATGGATTTGGAGACTATGCACCATCTTGGCTCTAGTATGAAACTTTGCCTAGAACCAACTGATCAAAATCACTTTCCTCTACGTGTGGCTAATTCAAGTGGCCTTACCTTTGCGGAACCAGAAAACAAGGTACCTTATTTTTATTATTTTTTGGCATTTTAAGATTTTACAACCATCCTTTTAACCTAGTTTATTTGATGATGTGGCATCTAATAATGAAGAACCTTGATAATCTTAAGGTTGATTAAAGGTAGATTTCCTCTTAACGTCGATTCTGGGCTGGGAACAACATACATTGTAGGACATGCTTCAATGTTTGAAGTTTGCTATGCTAGTTGCTTTCAACTTTTCAAAACAAAATAAAATAAGGTAGTTGCTTTTCAAAAAGTTTGGTGAAGGAAAGAAAGATTTTATGGGGGATCAAGAACAGGAGATACATTTTCATGTCACACTACATTTGTTTAATCTCCCCTGCAATTGATTTACCATATGTCTGAGAAATTTACCAGACATATTAGTAAATGCTGTTAGTGTCAAACCTTTTGAAATTCACTGGTACTGGTATATAGCAGTTCTCATTCATTTCTTTACCAGATTAGGAGTAGGAATTCATCAGTGTTTTTGTCTCGTGATGTAATTTTTATTGAGTTCCCTTCCTATTTGTAATAGTCAGATGACCGCTCTGTATTATACATTTCGTGCTTCCACAGTCTCTGATCGACTGCTTTCTTTTGTGCTTCCATAATTTAAGTTGAATTACTGTACATAGAATTGAAATTTGCTACTGCACTTTTCATCCTCATCTGTCATTCTTTCATTAAAAGATATGTTAGTCTTAGATCTTTTTCAACTCTTTGTTTCAAACAATTTGTTAGTTTAATGCCCTTTCTAGTCTGAACTTCATTCAGGACAATTCTATTCTATAGATTCTCCCACAAATTCTTAGATGATGGAGAATTGAAAGGACCATTGAAGTAAGAATGTTTGTGTACTTGCTGCAGGTTTTTAATAAAGAAATTGATTCTATCAACCAAAAGTTAAACAGGTACTCCCATTTATTTCATGAAGAAGCTGCTCGTATAGCTGAAATATTAAGAACCATACATGAAGAAATCTCCTACCACAAGCAGAACTCAAATTCGTTGAAGACAGATGTGATGCGGTTAGAATCTATTCAAAAGGAGAAAGATGCAGAATTGCTTACGGTGCAAAGATACAATGCAATGCTTTATGAGGCTTGTACCACTTTGGTCATGGAAATTGAAAGCAGAAAATCCCAATTGGTTGGAAACAGCTTAGCCTCTGGAGCTTCCAGAATCAATTCTGTGTATCAAAGTTTAGCTGACGGAAATGATTTAGCTGAAAATACTGACCGGTTTTCTGAGGAAGGTATTAGGTCAGTAGTAGAGAGATTATTCATGGCTGTGAAAGATATTATGAGTGTGCAAAGTGATATTGCTGAATTTGGTCAAAAGGATATGAAAGCTGCTATATCAAATCTGCAGAAAGAACTTCAGGAGAAAGACATTCAGAGAGAGAAAATATGTGCAGAACTTGTTAGTCAGATTAAGGAAGCTGAATCTATTTCAAAGAGTTATTCACAAGAGCTTCAGATAGCAAAATCTCAGATGGGTGATTTACACAGGAAGGTGGAACTGATGGAGGAGGAGCGAGATTCTCTGTCACACAGGATAAAAGAGCTGCAAGATCAGGAATCCAACTTTGCTGACTTACAGTTAAGAGTTAAATCACTTGAAGACAGGCTAGCTGCAAAGGAACAAGGTGATTTTATTGAAGTTTTGAACTTATATCTTTTTGTTGTTATCGGCTTTAACCTAAACTCTAACTTAATGGAAGTTAAATTTTGTATTACAATAGAAAATGAGTCACTGATGCAAGCACTTGATGAGGAGGAGGTCCAAATGGAAGACATGACAAACAAGATTGAGGAAATGGAGAGAGTCCTGCTTCAGAAAAATAAAGATATAGAGAACCTTGAAGTTTCCCGCGGGAAGACTATGAAGAAGCTTTCTGTTACAGTAAGCAAATTTGATGAACTTCATCAACTATCTGATAGCCTTCTGTCCGAGGTTGAGAATCTTCAGTCACAACTACAAGAGCGAGATACGGATATTTCTTTCTTGAGGCAAGAAGTTACAAGATGCACAAATGAAGCAATAGCTTCTGCTCAGATGAGTAGCAAAAGAAATACTGATGAAATCCATTACTTTTTTACTTGGGTAGACAAGATAGTTTCCCGAGTCCAGTCTCATGATATGAATTATGATGATGCAAAAGTTAACCAGATTCATGATTATAAGGAAATGTTAGAGAAACAGCTCGTGTCTCTGATATCTGAGCTGGAGGATCTGCGTGCACTGGCACAGACAAGAGATTTAATGTTGAAAGTAGAGAAAGATAAAGTAGAACAGCTGGTGAGGAAAGAGGAATTTCTTGAGAACTCTTTGCGTGAGAAGGAATCTCAATTAACCATGCTTCGAGGTGCTAGTGACATGGGTCAACTAGCAAATTCTATGTCGGAGATTATAGAGATAGAGCCAGTGGTATGTCGTTTCATTTATTTACTTCTATTCATTAAATTATTTTGCTGTTTCCATCACGCTGCCTCGACTACTTTATCATTGATAATATTACATATCAGCCAATTGAAGTGTAGCATATTGAAATGTTTGTTTTCTACATACTTTTGTATTCAAAATTTGAATATGGTTAATTGTTGATCCATTTTTTCCGTTTAGTAATTCACAAAAAACGACAACAAACATCTAGCATATCAGTAGCGCAAGAATAAGAAGGTGATGTATTTCATATTATCTTCATATAGATATACCCTTTGGAAGCTTGCTTTTAGCTCTTGTTTTTGAAGAAAATCATCTGTTGTCAGTCTTGAATAGGACACCTAGTGGGAACATTAGCTTTTGATATGAACAAGGTCAAAGTGGAAGCAGGTAGGATTTGCATTAAATAAGATAAACCAAAATGGACTTACATATCAGTCAATTGGAATTTTTAAGTTCAGGTCCTCATTGAGGAGGCGAAATGTAGAACATTAAAAATGCAAATGCTAAATGCTGCAAGATTCTGTGGGCCTCCATTACTAAGATTCCCTGAAAGAACTGACTCAGGGGAATTAACTTGCCTACAGGTCTCTTAACTTTTTAAATTTTTTTACCACGTTCCGGAAGTTGAGAGGATCTGCTGGGGACCATAGAAATAATTATTTAATTTGAAAAGCGGATTATCAACACACTTCTCTACTGATCTTTCAACCGGTATATCACTTGCAATCTTCTTTTTCAACCCTAAGTCTGTTGAAGACATCCCAAATATGGCCAAATAGAAACAGAAGTAGAGGGGCACGCTCTCCCTCTAGCCCTTTGAAGCTTTAAAACAGAGATTTGGGTTACTATGATCTACAACTCAGTAACTTATAAAAAACAACGGTTAAGAAAACGGATCTTGGGCCTACCTCAATTCCAAAAGGCTAAAACTAGTTCATGAGGCGAAATTGTCCAAAACCATATAAGGAGATGATAATGCATTTGCTCGACTAATTTGGGACACTCTAACAACCCTCCTGCACCGCACGCCCAAGACTAGACATTTAGAGCGTCGACAATATAATATGGGGTCCCACATTGGGTAACCAAAGAGAATAGGGATGAGTCTGACTCTAATACCACGTTAAAAAAATCGATTTTGGGTCTCAACTCCAAAAGCTAGCTCATGAGGCGAGGATCGTCCAAGATTATATAAAGAGACCACAACCCATTCCTTCAACCAACTTGGGACTGTATAACACCAACCGTGACTGAGCAGTTACTAGAAGTGAACCTGTCATCGACCCAACTTCAACCACTCCTTCCGAGTTGCTACTCCATCAACTTACCAAAAAGCTCCAAGAATCTCTCCCGAAGGTTTCTCAAATTTCTTTGTTGTCTCGCTTGTCTGCTTTGGCACCTTTGTGCATCCTAGGAATGCTTTAACTACACGTAAGACCCTCATTTTGATTTTTTTCTTTTATATTCTCTTGTTTTCTCTAATATTCAAAGACACCACAGAATTCTGTTTGTTTTCTTCTTTTTTGAGATTTGATGATGGGAAAGGAGCAGTAAATCTGAAGTTCTATATTGATGTAAGAGTTTCTTGAGAATTTCTTCTGGAGGGCAATTTTTGATTGGAGGATTGTTTTCTGGAGAAAAGTTTTTGAAAACAAATGTGTTTAGATTGGGATTTTGAAAACATGAAACTAAACAATCCTCTACTATGTAAAAGTTAAACTATGGATCATTCCTTCACTTTACGGATTCCACGTGCTTTAAGTGAGAAAAATTATGACAATGATCCTAAACAAAGTACTTATTTAGGATAACAACAAAACTTTAGGGAAAACGTAAATAGTTATTTCGTATTTTTGAACAAAAGCAGAAGATGAAAGGAATCATAAATGAAATATTTTTTATGAAGTAAATGAAATATATGTTTATAATCAAGTTCAAAACGGGAGGATCAAAATGATAACTTTTGAAAGTTTTGGGGCTGTTTGTGAATTACTTTTTTTGGGTTTGATTTGACATTTTGACATGCAACAACGCCGCTAGGTTTCTGATTCTCTTCGTTTCCTCTTATCCATTGATGTGAATGGTCTAATACATCATCAGTTATAATCTGTATGGTCTATTCTGGGTCTGACTGGATTTGGGCAACATTTGAGCATGGTTTTTTAATCAGTCTTCCACATGCTCAATACTCTCTTTTCAAGGATGGCTTCATTATTTACATGTCAAATTTTGAGTTTTGATGTCAGAACAAATGAACACATTCTTGGATGACGGTAGTGGTAGTAATGATTATTCCTAGTAGTGCTTTCTATGTGTGATAGTGACCTTGAGTTTAATCATTGGTTTTTACAGGATTTGTATTATCTTTTTATCTATATAATATCAGAGCAAAAGGAAATGGAAATGTAATTTGAAAAATTTGTTATGATAAAGATTTCAATTTTTTCAGATTCAAGATGTTGTATAATAATTTAATATCACAATCTATAGACCTGTAGTAACTAGTAAGACTAGGAGTGTACTTAGTATATAAAATCTAGTCTGAATTGGAATATGATAATTACATGCTATGGATTTGCACTGAAAGCTCTTTGTTTCTTATCTATAAAATATTTTTAGTATTACATGACTAAGTCTCACGTTCCTGGGGCTATACTTCTTGGCATTACTTTCTTCTGATTTTCAATGCAGGCCAACAAAAGGGTAGTGCCTGGAACTGTTGCGTCTCAAGTTCGCAGTTTGCGAAAAACTAATAATGACCAAGTAGCTGTTGCTATAGATGTGGATCCTGATAGTGGGAAACTAGATGATGAAGATGATGATAAGGGTAATGACTTCCTATTGCTAGTTTATTTTGAATCTTTTTGATTGGTAAGCATGTTTACTGTATTCTATTATCATGTTTTCCAGTTATATATATACTGTAAGTAGACTCCAATGTTGTACTAATGTCAGATGGTTTGAGATTGAGCTTCCTTTCACTGTGGTTGTGGATGTGGCTTTGTTAGGGCTGTAACATAGTGCATGAAGGTCTTCAAACATCATATCTTCAGATAAAATAATTTTCCGCTCTTATATAACCTCGACAGTATCACTCTTTTTAAACCTTGTGTTTCATATCTTGTCAGATATCTCTCTCTCTCGTTTATACTCATTCTTGATGGGTGCTAGATTGAGTTTTCCTGACGATAGATAATTTTAGGAAGACATATGGTTTTAAGAAGGCACTCCGATGTTTGGTTAGGAAATATAAAGTCCTTTCTTTTCCCTTTGCTTTCCTTTCTCTTCTGGGTAGTTGGCAGAGGGTGTTGGAAGAGGGTATTTGAGGTCATTTTTTGAGCTAGGTATGTTGTTGAGGAGGTTTCTGTTAGTAACATGTTTTGTTTGTTTTGAAGATCAAATGCCAAGATTTGTGCTAAATTTACCAGTTTTGTCTTTGTTACTTTCATTTACGTAGTCTTCTTGTCTTCTTCTCCTTATGGTTTGGTTGGTATTCACATCTTTGAACTGCTGA
Source organism: Przewalskia tangutica (assembly GCA_029844215.1). Lineage (NCBI taxonomy): Eukaryota > Viridiplantae > Streptophyta > Magnoliopsida > Solanales > Solanaceae > Przewalskia > Przewalskia tangutica. The sequence goes on along the minus strand of CM056718.1, from coordinate 6,431,971 downwards.
TAACACCTTTCTTTCCTCTCAGCTCATGGTTTCAAGTCAATGACGACATCAAGGATAGTCCCACGGTTTACAAGACCCATAACTGACTTGATAGATGGTCTATGGTAGACAAATTTCATCTCTTGTTTTCATTTTTCGATGCATTTGAAATTTTGTTATCTAACTAAAGCAATATTGTGTTTGAACACTACTAGGGTATCCTGTGATCGGACACTAATGCGGCAGCCTGTTCTACGGCTTAGTGTGATCATCTATTGGGCTGTGTTGCATGCTCTTCTTGCGACATTTGTAGTATGAGAAGAATAGGTCAGATCTCTCTTCTTCTCTTCTCGTCTCTCTAATTGTTTTCCGCTGTACCTTGATCCTAGTATTGGGTTGTCTTTACAAATTTCTTCTTGCTGTATGTGGAGAATTAAGTTACCTAGATAAACTGATGATAAGATCCTAATTATTTTATCAGTGATAAGCCAGTATTGGCATTTTTTTCTGTTAAGCACTGGTGTTGACATGACAAGACCTTGGGTGTGGGTGGGTATTGTGTCAAATCTGATCAAATGTGGTTGAAAGAGACTCAGTTTGGGCTGAAGGGGATGGATAATATGAGAATGGTGTAGGGAGGAGAAGTAGAACATGCTAGAAAATCCTATTGATGCAGTTTCTCTTCTTCTTTTTTTGGGGTGGGAGCAAAGATAAAGTGGGATGAAGACCGGCTTGGAATCCTGTATGCAGGTGGCTCTTCAATTATTCAAGCAGCTTATCAATAGCAGACACAAGTTATGCTGACTTTTAGCATCCAAAAAAAACAAAATTATCAGGGAACAAAAAGAAGAAAAAGTACAAGGCCAACTTGGTAACCATATTACAAGTTCTGATGATCAACAAATCAATCATTTTAGCAGTGTTCACTAAATATATATTGATCCTATCAATAACAAGTGTTTAAATGAACATTGAGATTTTTTTGCCCTACCGATAAAAGTTAGATGACTAAGTTATATATTATTAGCCTTTATGTATCTATGACAAGTTTCATGTGTGTCAAGGTAAACTCAAACTTAAATGAGACCTCTAATTCTTCTAGTAGAATTCGGGCAATTCAAATCTCTAGCTCAATCATCAATAAATGGCATGATAGATCGTGTAACATATAAAATAAACATAAGAAAATTGAAATAGGGAGTGCTATGGAAGTTTATGTGGTAGAATGAACCTACTAAATGGCAAATTTTATAGTATGTTCTGTAAGATAAACTGTATGCAGTTTGACCGTGGTCATTAGATGTAAGAAATAGACTGGGGAGTTTTAGTGTTTGTTTTCCTTTTTCTAAACCAACAAGACTGAGGTTGCTGGTTTTCGTTTAAAGAAAATAGAAGAAAGTATTAACTGAAGGGGACTAGGTAGTAGCCTCCACAAAAAATACAAGTGAGGAGGGTGTACCTTAAAATCTCTATGCTATATTTTTAATTTATAATTTATTGTTGGAGTTGGACATGATTATTTTACAATTTTGACAAGCACACTTGGAACTGTTGATTCCTTCCTCCATAATTGTAAGAGAATGTATTTTAGGAATCTCGGAATGCAATTATAAATAGCCTTGTTTAACATTTCTTTTCTCATACAGATGAATTTTGAACGGTTCACAGGCCTTAATTTCTTATTGAGTGATGAAATACAGTTTTGCTGATTGTCTCCATATTCTGCAGGTCCATTTTCTGATTTTCTCACTGTGATTACTTGTGGAGTCACGGGCAAGACAGGGCACTGCTGTCTTCACAGTTTTCTGTAAATCATCCAAGTTAGTTTGACTAGATTGTGGTTGATCACTTCATTATTTTGCTCAACCAGGAATTCGTGATTTGTTCTGTTTTTATGTGAATCACGTTCTTGGTTGTATTCATATAGGCAATGCATAGTACTGTAATCCAAATAAGAGATTTCATAGCAGTAGGGGCACATGGATGGAAAGTAAGTTTAGTGAGATCACAGTTAAAGATGTGTAAATTTTTTATTAGTACCATTTGTTACAGATTTTCTTAATAAGAAATGTGTAGGTGGTTCTTGTTCTACCACATTGCTTTTTGTCTATTAATGTTGGGGTTTAGGTGCAGCCACATACGAGTTACAGAATTTCGATTTTGGAGGGGACTATATTATGATGAAATGGGAAGTTATGGTAAATGTACGTTCTTTATCAAATGTCTCATGTGAATGATCATACTTTTTAGTTGTTTAAAAGTCACTATTGGATGGTCCATGTTATTTCCTACTTTGCACTAGGACTGTCCAGTGGGCCGGGTCGGCCCGATCTTGACCCGCCCGCTTACCGGCCCGATCCCCCTTAAAATAATGGTAGCGGAGTTCGAACTCGGGACGGGACTAGAGCTCGTCACGTCCGTCCTGATCCCGCCAGTCCTGCCCCCGGTCCGACCCATCCCACCCCTTTTGCAAAAATAGTCGTTGCACAACTATCAAATTTAGATTTTGGCTGTTATGCAATGGCTATAACGGTCATCTTGGCCCCCATCCCACCCCATAAACCCCCTATCCCTTAGTATTTATTTTAATTAGTATATTTACACTTTAACCCTATTTCTCAATTATAAATACCTCATTTTCCTCTTCACTTTTCTCACAAATCTTCCTACCATCGAGCAATGTTTTAATTTTCAATCTCTATTACACGTCGACGTTACATCGGCGTTTGGTACCTTCGTTCATTCTTTAAATTATTATTGTTACTTAATTTTAATTATCGTACTTAATTTCATTATCTTTAATTATTTATTTACATAATTATAATGGAACGAATTGAACGTTTTATTTATGGTAAGATGTACTAGGGGTAACAGAGGTAAGGGTGCATCTTCTAGTAATCCTAGTCCCGATGATTCACTCATATAGATGAAACTGATTTTTTAATGATATTAATGTACCATTAGATCATGAGGTATATATTCTGCATCTAAACCAGACTTTAATTTTGAAAATGAATTAGACGATAATGTAGATAATACACCCACTAGTGCACCTCCATCTCAGGCTCAGGCTCAGACTGAGTCTTAGCCTGAAACTCAAACTGGAATGTCTCATATTCCCCCTAGTATGAGTCGAGGCCCAAGTCAACAAAAATTAAAATCACATGCATGAGATTTTTTTGATAGGGACAGTGAGAATCAACTAACTAGATGTAAAATTTGTCAAGAAGTTTATAAATTTAAAATCGGAAAAGGTCAAGGTGGAACGGGAGGTTTAATGAGACATGTAGAAAACTCTCACAAAGCAAGGTATAACCAATACCTGGCTGAAAAATCGGGTGTGCCAATGCCTTCTGAGTTGGGACAAGATTCACATAGTGTCCACGACCAAATACAAGGTTGAATTAACCGGATGACGGAGGAAATTATAGGTCCTAAATATGATAAACACAGAGATAGAGAAAATATAACAAAATTAGTTGCGATGAAGGGTTTACCCTTTTCATTTCATTCCTCCTGGTTTTATTCATTACATTAGAGAAATGCATAATCCTGCTTTTAACGGTTTTTCTAGAACTGTTAGAAGAGATGTTTTTAAATTTGCACATGAATATCAATAATATTTATGTTATGCATTATATCATTTTAATGACAAAGTGACTATCACTTCTGATATAGGTCGTAGTACTAACAGTAATGATTATTTAACTGTAACATGTCATTGGATAGATCAGAATTGGTCTATGCAAAAAAAAAATTAGCATATAGATATATTGATAATAGACACACTAGATCTTTTATTGCAAGAAATATTCATGAAATTTGTGAATATTATGGAATAACTGATAAAAATTATGACTGTTACATTAGATACTGTTACTTCTAATGATTATGTTGTAAACCTTTTAAAAATACGATTTACTCCATCTTTTCCCGATATTTTTCATATAAGATGTGCATGCCATATTTATAACTTAGTTGTAAAGAATGACTTAAATTTTTTTGAAAACATTCTTGATAAAGTACAATTTGCTATAAATTTTATTTTTAAAGGTAATAAAATATAAAGAACTTAGCTACTGGGTGGAATTACTTTATAGAAAAATTTCAGAAGAACTTAGCTATTGGGTGGAATTCTCTGTATGAACAACTACTTGTTGTTCACGAGTATAGAAGACCTATAACTTTATTATTTAACGCTCATACTCAAGATCCAAGGGATATGCTTGTAGATAATGATTGAGAATTTTTTTTAGAACTTATTGGATTTTTAGAGAATTATTTTCTAGCTACTAAAGAATTTCTGGTATTTATTATCCTACTATTTCAACTATGTTATTTTATATAGCTCTAATATTTTATTACTTAGTCAATATATGCAAAAACCATCTTACGCTCCATCTATTAAAAAATGTTTATAAAATTTAAAAAAAACTTTTTTCCTATTCCCACTATTTATATTATTGGTGTTGTATTAAATCCGACTATTAAAGTAGACGGTTGTAAAGCACTTGTTGAAACGATTTATGAAAGTAAAGAAATACTTCCACCTCCAAGTCCAACAGACCAAAATAAAGAACCAACTTACGAACCACTAGAGAAGAAGTTACGTCTAGCATACACACTGAATGCAAATATATATATATATATATATATATATATATATTACCAAGAACAAAATGCAAATAATCAACCGATTTATGTACCATCTTCTTCTATTTCGTTGCAACCTTATAAAAGGCATGTTTCTACTCAAGTATTCAAGACCTTAGAAATAAAATGTATAGTGGTTCAACTTTTTCATAAATTAGCGAGTTTGATGTTTATGTCTTGCAGGGTGTTGTACCGTACAAAATAATTGTCAATGAAGGTGGACGTGAAGACTTGCTGAGATACTGGAGGGAGAATAAGAAGACATTTCCGACACTAGCAAAGATGACTAGAGATATGTTGAATATTCAAGCGTCATCAACAGCTTCGGAAAGCGCTTTTTCTGCTGGAAGGTTTCAAATAGGAGAGCATAGACACTCATTGGCGGGAGACGGTTTGGAGATTGCAGTTTTATTTAGAGATTGAATTAGAGCGGAGCGTAGAAGGTGTGGTCAACCAGAGATCAACGAAGAAGACGACTACAACTACAACGAAATCTTATCCGAGGGAGCAGGAAGCGACGTCGAACAATTTGACCAACAACTTCCAATTCCGACATAAGATCCTCAAAAGATTGTGAGGAAATTAGAAAGAGTATGATTGACTATGTAATTTTTTTAATGACAATTTTACTATGTGATTTGAACTTTTGAACTACGAAACAAAGTTGCAATTTTGAAATTGTATAACAAAAAAATTATATTTCTATTAAATAATCCAAGAGGCACAAAAACATCATTGAGATGTTTTTATCCACTATCTTGTTCAATTATTTAAGTATTTAAATATATATTTTTTAAATTAAGTGTCTAAAAAAATTCCCCAAATTTCGCAACCCGACCCGACCCCCCAAATCCCGCAACCTCTTCCCGGCCCGTCGGATCCCAATCCTGGCCACCTCCATCCCGCCTATACCGCCCCGACCCGAACAACTGGCCACCCCTACTTTGCACTGATGAATTAGATATATGTGAATCTGGATCTTGATATTGTAGTAACTATTTATATTGCCCTATTTGATCAGTACAACTTTTATCCTATTTTTGTCCAACTTGTTATGTCAGGCCAACACCACCGGCAGTCCCATTGTAACTTTTAGCACATGTGAAGTAGGATAAAATTGTCAAATATTCTCCCTTTTGCAATTTTTGTATTAAAAATAGTCTTTGGTCTTTATATTAACGATCTATTTTACATTGTCTAGTCTGATACAAATGTTTACTGTCCCTTATCCTTTGATGAGGGGAAAGTCCCGAAGGCGAAATCCCACATCTGTACCAGAGGCCTTTTAGCCAGGTGAGATGTAAATCGAGGAATATGCGCTAGTGGAAGCCCTGCAAGGGAGAGGACCAACGGGACACGAACCCAACAATAACCCTTGCAATATTTCAGCAAAGTATTGTCACCACACGGGTTCGAACTCACGACATTGATGTGGTTGTACCCCAATCACATTGCCACTTACCAACTCGCCTGTGTCTCTGAAGGCTAATGTCTGTTAAGATATTGTATACTGATTAAATGTATTTAGTATACTGGGTCTTTGCTTTTGTTTATAACAAGTTTATATAGTGGGCCTCTGATTATATAGTGGGCCTCAGAGTTTAACTATAGCAGGCCACAACTTTCAATATTAGGTATATACACGGGTGTCTTTGTAACTTTACATACAAGAATGATTCACAATAATATCTTCTACTTTCTTCTAGCACTTTCCCTTCTTCCCCGATCATTCCATTCTTGTCGTCTCAACTACTGAATCCACCGACTCATCCCACTCGTACACCACCGATCTCTGACTGCTCTCATGTCAGTATAAACTTTCTACATGGTATCAAAGCTATGCAGATCCTAGGACGTTCGTAAAGGAAGATTCGAACGAAGGATCAACACAAGGAAACTGCAGATCCAGGTAGATCGAGTACATGCAAGAGGATTGATGATGGATGGATACGTTCTCTGACTACAGTTGACGAATCTGAAAATAAAGAAAGAAAAGAAGGTAGAAATTAAATCGGTTTGTTTTCTTGTTAAGTATTGCTCCTTCTTTGTCGGTAATTACTGCCTAGTGTTAGTTGAACTTGTTGGGGAGAACATGGCGATATCAGAAATTATAGGAGATAGGGGAGTAAGTGAAGTCGGCGAAACATCAAACACAAGGAATAACATCGACCATAACCACCCTCTTTTGCTGTTCCCATCGGATGCCCCTGGTTCCCTGTCCATTGGAGTCGTCTTAAGTGGAATGGACAACTATGTGCTGTGGAGTAGGGCCATGAAACTGGCTCTACTGGGTAAAAACAAGATAGGGTTTGTCGATGGGACGGTTAGGAGAGAACATTATGATGAGGAGGTGGCACGGGTCTGGGATAGATGCAATGCCATTGTAGTGTCGTGGTTGATGGGGAACGTAAGTAAAAGTCTGCTGACAGGGATGCTATTCAACGCTGACTCTCACAGCATCTGGGAGGAGTTAAAGGAGCGATTCGACAAGGTGAATAGTTCTAGAGCTTTTCAGATCCACAAAGAGATATTTACCCTGCGACAAGGAACTATGTCGATATCAGGATATTACTCAAGACTGAAGGACCTTTGGGATGAATACGACTCGATCATACCTACACCAGCATGCTGTCCCAAGGCCAAGGACTTTATCAACAACAGTCAATATCAAAGGTTGCTGCAGTTCCTGATGGGACTGAACGAAAGTTACCACAACACGAGGAGTCAAATTTTAATGATGCCTCAAGTCCCAAATCTGAATCAGGCATATGCCTTAGTTAATCAGGAGGAGAGCCAAAGAGCCCTTTCAGGAACCAGTAGATCAATGACTGATCACATCGAACCTTCAGCATTATTCACAGTCAGGAGTGGGAACAATAAAGGAGGAGGAAATGGAGGAAATTACACACAAAGAAAACCATATAATCCTAATGTTAAGTGTGATCACTGTAAGATGAAAGGGCATTTCACTGTGGACTGCTTCAAGTTGATGAAGTGTAACCACTGTCACAAGACAGGACACTTAGAAGAAGGTTGCTTTCAATTGATTGGTTACCCAGATGATTTTAAGTCTAAGGCAAAGAGGGCCTATGTAGTAACAGGGCAAATTGAAGACACAGGACAACAGAATCACCTCGCAAAGGGAACCTTGATGTATGATCAGTTCACTCCAAGTCAAAGACAACAGATCCTTCACATGCTGGAAGAAAAGGACAGGAGCAGGACTCATATTGCTAATATGGCAGGTATACATACTACTGATACACCAAAACTACTAGAATGGATAGTAGATTCAGGTGCGACTAATCACATGATAAGTAGTTCTAAACACTTACACACTAACTTGTTAACAGAAGGAACTGAGAAGGTTCAATTACCAACAGGAGATTCAGCCAGAATCTCCCATGTTGGTGATTATCAACTAGGAAAAGGTGATTTTCTGAAAAATGTCCTATGTGTACCAGCTTTTAAATTTAACTTAATGTCAGTATCAAAAGTAACTAAAGAGTTAAACTGCAGTGTCTCTTTCTTTCCCTCATGTTGTATTTTTCAGGATCTAACATCTGGGAAGGTGAGGGGGATTGGTAGTGAGAAAGATGGGCTCTACACTGTGTGTTTGGATGCTGAAAACCAGGAGAAGGAGTTGAGGAAGTGTATGAGTGCTACCCAACATATAGATATAATGACATGGCACCAGAGACTATGCCATGTTCCCATGACAGTATTGAGAAAGATTTCCTTATTCAAAGACTATGATACTTCTGTTTTAAATAAATGTGATATTTGCCCCCTAGCTAGACAAATTAGATCACCATTTCCTACTAGTACCAGAAGATCAATAAGACCTTTTCAATTACTGCATTTAGATGTCTGGGGGCCTTATAGAACTGATACATTCAATGGGATGAGATATTTTTTTACCATTGTTGATGACTACTCTAGATGGACATGGGTGTTTTTGATGAGACAGAAATCTGATGTGTCTACAATTCTGAAAATTTTCTTTACTGAAATAACTGTTCAATTTGGTTCACAAGTCCAGAAAATTAGATCAGACAATGGTACTGAATTTTTTAATCAAAACTGTAAAGCTCTTTTTCAAACACTAGGAATTATACATGAGAGCTCTTGCCCATACACACTACAACAAAATGGGGTAGTTGAAAGAAAACATAGGCATCTACTTGAGATAGCAAGGGCAATCAAGATCCAGGGCTGGTTGCCAGACAAATTCTGGGGGATGTGTATTGAAGTTGCAGCTTACATCATAAATAGAATTCCTTCAACAGTTCTAAATAATGAGTCTCCTTTCCATAAACTGTACAACAAAACACCACAACTTAGTCATTTGAGAGTCATAGGTTGTTTATGTTTTGCCACCATTCTTCATACACAGGATAAGTTTAGTCCAAAAGCTGTCAAATGTGCCTTACTTGGGTATGCTCCTACACAAAAGGGATATAAGCTTTATGACTTAGAAAACAGGGCTGTTTTTGTTAGTAGAGATGTGATATTCAGGGAAGATACTTTTCCTTTTAAAAATAGGCAGAGTGAAGAATCACTAAACATAAAAGACCATGGACAATTTTGTTATGAGGAGCTAATAATAGGTGATCCACATATCGCTAAATTGCACAATGAGGCGATTTTGCAGACAAGAGTCATTATCAGCGTGTTCACGCAATTTTAAATATCAACAGAAGTGATGCAAACAGAGAAAATGACAATGCAGATGCGACAGAACACCATGAGGACAATCAGGGAGCATTGCAGACAACAAGAAGACCAGGGAGACTTGGCAGACCTCCTATATGGCACAGGGACTATGTCACCACACAAGGCTCCCACAATTGCCTATATTCAATTTCTAATAATATCACTTATGCAGTGCGTCACGTGATATCAACATTTTGTTGCACAAGCATCTATGTATTAATCGAGCCAACAGGATACTCAACAGCAGCAAAAGATCCAAGATGGGTTGCAGCCATGGAAACTGAGATTCAAACACTAGAAGACAATGGAACATGGGAACTAGTCAAGCTGCCTGAAGGGAAGAAAGCAATAGGTTGTAGGTGGGTATACAAGATAAAGTACAAGGCATCAGGGGAAGTTGAAAGATTTAAGGCTAGACTTGTAGCCAAGGGATACAACCAGAAGGAAGGAATAGATTACCAGGAAACATTCTCCCCTGTAGTTAAGATGGCCACAGTCAGAACTGTGGTGTCCATAGCAGCAGTAAAACACTGGAAAGTACACCAGATGGATGTGTACAATGCATTCCTTCAAGGAGATTTATTTGAAGAAGTTTTCATGACAGTTCCAGAAGGATTCCATACTGCACACAGGAATACATATGTATGCAAGTTAAAGAAATCCCTATATGGGTTGAAGCAGGCTTCTAGGCAATGGAATATAAAGTTAACCTCAGCCTTATTATCATCAGGGTTCACACAAAGCCACAGGGATTACTCACTCTTCACAAAGAAGGAAAAAGAAAAGATTGTGGTAGTATTGGTATATGTGGATGATCTCTTACTAACTGGGAATGATGATGTCCTCATACAGTCCACAAAGGAAGCACTACAGTTAGCCTTTAAGATAAAAGACTTGGGGGAGTTGAAGTACTTTCTGGGGATTGAATTTGCCAGGAATTCACAAGGCATACTGATGCATCAAAGGAAATATGCCCTTGAACTTATATCAGACATGGGACTAGCAGGAGCCAAACCAGTGGCTTTCCCTATGGAGACAAATCAGAAACTTACCACAGTGGAGTTGGACAAGATTATTGAAGCAAATTTCGAGTCATCTCACAATACTGATAAGCTGTTAAGTGATCCATGCACATATAGAAGATTGATTGGGAGGTTGTTGTATCTGACTACCACAAGGCCAGACATTGCGTTTGCAGTAAATTCCCTCAGTCAATTTATGCAAGCACCAAAGAACTCTCACATGGAAGCTGGGCTTCGATTGGTCAGATATATTAAACAAACACCAGGGATGGGTATTTTTATGTCTAATTCTGCTACCTATATTCCTCAACTAAAAATGTTTTGTGATGCAGATTGGGGAAGCTGCGTCAACACCAGAAAGTCAGTCGCTGGTTACTTAGCAATGTATGGATCATCACCTATCTCATGGAGGTCGAAGAAGCAAGACACAATATCACGGAGTTCAGCAGAAGCAGAGTACAGAGCTATGGCTTCGCGATTCTTTAGTTATCCGCTACGGTCATTTCACGAGTTGGGTGTCGATATATGCAGGCCAGTGGGAGTATTTACAGACAGCAAGTCTGCCATACAGATAGCTGGAAATCCAGTCTTTCACGAGAGAACGAAACACATAGAGATAGATTGCCATTTTATTAGAGAAAAAATTCAAAGTGGATTGATTGATGCTCGGTTTATTTCAACAAAGGAACAATCGGCTGATATATTAACAAAGGCGTTAAATCGACAGCAGCATACTTCTTTGCTATCCAAGCTAGGCTTGAAGAACATTTTTATATAGCCTAGCTTGAGAGGGGGTGTTAAGATATTGTATACTGATTAAATGTATTTAGTATACTGGGTCTTTGCTTTTGTTTATAACAAGTTTATATAGTGGGCCTCTGATTATATAGTGGGCCTCAGAGTTTAACTATAGCAGGCCACAACTTTCAATATTAGGTATATACACGGGTGTCTTTGTAACTTTACATACAAGAATGATTCACAATAATATCTTCTACTTTCTTCTAGCACTTTCCCTTCTTCCCCGATCATTCCATTCTTGTCGTCTCAACTACTGAATCCACCGACTCATCCCACTCGTACACCACCGATCTCTGACTGCTCTCATGTCAGTATAAACTTTCTACAATGTCCCTTACTATTTCTATTTAACTTGTTATGTACGGGGAATGCTGGCAAATCTAAAACTTAAGTTGTCTTCAAAATCAAACGTCTTTGCTTTAAATTATGTAGACGTAGTTATAAATTTATTTGAGGAAAAAAGACATATTTTCATTACACATTCATTATTGTTACTTAACAATAATAATGAGTATAATACACATGGTTAAAATCTTAGACTTGTCGTTTGAGGAGTCACTGGTCCGATAAATTCAGTTTCACGATATATATATCGTATTAGATGAGGAAGAGCTCCATTCCAGATACAATTTCTATCAGAATGTGTATTTGTGTCACAATTTCTAGATATGTGGCCATGAAAGAGGGATTAAATGAAACAGAATTGACTGTGTGGTAGAGTCATGGAAACGGTGACCAAGAAAATGCGTCCATAAAAGAATGATTGATCATTGTTGACATCCAATTTTGACCCTCTCGTCCAATCATTAACTATAAAATTACACTAGTTTTTTTTGAAAATAATTTTAATAATTTTATAATAATAAAATGCAACAATAAAACATAATACATGCACAAATAAGCATTCTCATAACGACATCGCATTAAATACTAATTACACAATACACTCGCATTTAATATTTTAACACCACGTAAATATGTAAATAGTAATTCAATAATGACATTCTAAGCATTAATCACTCCATAAATATTACGTCCGCATTTAGTAATAATAAATACGTAAATAAATAAATAATTTAATAATGACGTCGCATCAAACATTCCTTAAAATTATATTCACATTTATTAATACGCAAGACAATTTCATAATTATTATTTGTAATTTAAACTCCCGTTAAACTAATTTTAATCTAATAATAGCATCGCATTTATAAAAGCATTAAGCAATCTTTAAATATCATATCCGCATTTAGCTTTTAAGTAATTTAATAATAATTTAAACCCCCATTTATTTCCCATTAATTAATTTTTACCTAAAACTAACTCCTAAAACTAATACCCAATTAAATACCCACAGCCCAAAACCTATTAAAATCGCCCAGCCCAACTACCCAAAACCCGCGGCCCAAACCCCCTTTATTTAGTAAACCATCAGCCTTCTTATTTCATTTCGTCTTCCTCCCCTAAACGCTAAAAAAACGTAGCCGACACACCCATCTCGCCCCTTGCCCTCGCACCCTATCACCGCCAGCACCCCAACCCGAGATTCTCGCCGGAGAATCCTGGGTTTCCCTTACCCACGCACACCCAGCCAGCTCACCCATAACCAGACTGAAATCCTTACCTCAAATTAGCACTAAATCGCACTAAAAAGATACAAAAATCAGTCCAAAAATTGCACGAAATCAATCTCGAAACCATGACAAATCTCCTTTAAATCAGCCCAAAATTATAATAAAAGCCTACCAATTTTAGAACCCAGAGTTAAGACTATATAAACCAACCAATATACACATGCAGGGAAGAAGTTTTTTACACAGAGGAACCCCCCTCAAAATCAAGAAAATTAACAACGAAGGAGGAAGCAAATCGGAAATTTTAGCAGCCCATGGACCAACATCCAGAAATTGGGAGAAAATAGGCAAGAGGCAATCGAAAAAAAATGAGCAGTCTATCAGTTAATCACTCAGCATCCGAAAATTAGCAGCCTAAGAGTAGGAAATTCAAAACCCTTTCTTCGTTACAATATCAGTCATGAGCCAACAACTATTTTCAAATTAAAAGCTTTGCCCTTTTAATTGCATCGCAACAAATATTCCGAGCGGATCGACGACTTGATACGCTGCCTCGGTTCGCTATCCGGAGAAGGTAAATCCATTCCTCTTTGCGAACCCTGATTTTGTATTCGACTTTGTGTGCTTTGTATTATATTATCTGTTAGCATCGTTTAAAATGTTTTAAGTCCAATTAAAAGAATGCCGATTATTGAGTCATCATTATGATTGCATATGTAGCCTGTCCTCTATGTTTTAAATCTCATGCTGGTTCTAATGGTATGTGCCTCTGTGTTCGTCATGCCGAGTTGAAGTCGATGTAATATCCAACTCAGTTTCTCTAGGCTGCTTCATGGCATCTGTGTGTAGAGTCAATACTTTGCTATTCTGATTCCGTCATACGCATATTACATCGTGACTAACATCTGTTTAGGTTCGAGTAAGCAGTCGTTAAACTCTTAATTACAGCTGAACTCCATCCTTGTCAACTTGCTTCTTAAGGAATGAGTTACATGAACTGGGTGTCGATTTGTATACCTTGCGATTGTCCTGCAGCAGTCTCTTAATTCCTATCTCGATTAACATGTTAACATCCACCTATAATTTTCTTTAAGTAACTTATTTGAAACTGGATGCAACCTGGAGTGTTTGTTTGCTGGCCAGTATGCTCTGTCCTATGTGTCCCCACGTGTTAAATTTGTTACACTCTAGCTATCAATATGTAGGATTACTCTATGTGTGTTTGATTTGAATTGCATACCTATACTTATATACGAGATGTACATTTGCTCAATTAGTTATACGCGCCCAAATGTATCCTTATCATGAATATAATGGCTTGTCCTATCTCTTATATGTATCTCTGCAATATGAATGGTTGACTGAACATATACCTTTAGATAGCCTGTCACTAAGAAGTTAAATTGTTGTTCTGTTGAGCTGGCCTTATTCTCCTTTTGAATCTGGGATGTCACGTTTCGGGGCTTTTGTTCTTTTCGTATTGGCCTACTGTTTGCATCACTCGTCTTCCAGAATTTATGAACAACATATGTTTAAATTGTCTTATTCTCCTTGTCTGCCTATTGTTATTGGTAATGTTTCCTTCTTTGCCTAAAGTTGTCCGCTTTTTTTTTAATAATGATTGAACAAATCATGTGCATGTGTGTGCATTTGGTGTCTTGATCGTTTACATCAAAACAATTATTTGGATCTGTACTAATCCTTATCATTTTCTTTTCCACATGAAATGCATCGAAGCAAAAATGAAGAGTCTCAGGGCGAGACTCATCGCGCCTTCCACCAATTGAAGATCTGCATTCACCCGCATTTGTGTGCATCTTGCTATCCGCATCAGAAATTCCAAACCACAGGCGGAATTACATCGCCACATCCTTCGAGACGCCCTTTATTGGTTTCCTATCCCGCCCTCGTTCATTTTTGTAATTAATTGTCTAACGCTACATTAATCATTAGAACACTTAGAATAATTAAATCTTGAATCAATAGATTAGCAAGTAGTTGGATACTAGAAATTTGCTTCCCTTAAAGTTAATTATTTTAGGCTTGCCATGCATGACTAAACTTTGCCAAATGATAATCGTCTTTTTGCACTATGCCATATATAAAAAATCAAATTTTCAAGTAAGTGCATACATTTAGTCTATAAATCAACTTTGCATCATTTATTTTATAAATAAAAATAAATGAACACTTTTAAACTTTACATGTAGCACAAGCCTTTTAAATCTTTTTATAAAAAATGCATCTATGATAAATCAACTTTACATCATCTTTTATAAATAATATAAATACCTTTAGACTTTACATGTATTGTTATAGCATTAGCCTTATAAATCTCTATCAAAATGCATCCTTTTTACAAACGCTTGCATCATCTTTCTCTCCAAATATTTTCAAAACATGTATTGTTTCTTAACATAATAATTAATCTAGGTTTGACAGGACAACCGCAAGTTAGCGGATCTTAGAGGGTGCCTAATCCCTTCCCTCTAGATTAATAAAGAACCCTTACCCAAAATCTCACACTAGTTTGCAGACCATAAAAATGGAGTTAATGTTGACTTTAACCTAGTTGACATTTAGGTGTCTTAATTCACCAAAACTAATTAGGTGGAGACTCCGCGAACCCTTTAGCACTTTAGCAGTCTTTTAGCACCTTAGCACCCTACTTAAAACTTTTAGCATCTTTTTTAGCACTTTTTGCACATATTTATTTTATTTTCTAACCTTTCTAAGCGGAAGGAGTTTTATAATGTCGCGGTCGAAAAAGGGCGTGACAGAAATGACGACTCCGCTGGGGAAAATCAGGTTCTTAACCATAGCAAACCTAGGTTTATTATTGCTTTGCTTTATTTGCTTTTATTTGTTTTAAATGTTTTAAAATTGCTTGCTTTAATTTTGTATGTTTTAATTGCTATTTGTTTTACTGCTTTCCTTAAACTGACATTCCGCTCATACTTCTTCCACTCTTGAAAATTCACACAATCACACACTCACGCGCTGGTGTGCTTCGCTGATCAGTGTAATTTATATACACTTTTTGAGTCATTTTTAGTGAGTCTTTTGTCCCTTTTTGTTCAAATACGTGTCATCTTAGGATATATTTTCTTTCTTTTGAGTCAAATTGGTTAAAGTGGCTCTTTGGCGGAAAAGGAGCGAAAAGAGGGCAAAAACGGAGGTTCCAGAGCTCGAAATGCGAGAAAGTGACGAACTGCACACGAAACAAGCTGCACATGGCGCCCACAATGAGGCGAGCGCCCCGGCGCCCAATATTCAGAAGATTGCAGAAGTTCCAGCGCGCGCTAATCTTGAAGCGATCAGCAGAACTTCCGGCTGCGCGAACATGGCCAGCCACGACGGAAAAATCAGAAATCTGAATGAATAATGGGCCAGGCCTGAAGGAAAACCCTGCACTCGTTTTTGAAACTATAAAAAGAGAACCCTAGACAGTTTTTAAGGGTTCCCTTCTTGTCAATTCACAATACATCTTGGAGTTCAAGATTGGAGACCATTCTTTAGTAATTTCTTTTCTTTCTTTTACTTTATTTTCAGTTTTATGTTGGATATTGAATTAGTTCTTGTCATGTCTATGTCTAGGAACTAATTCTAATATAGGGCTTTCCATGTCAATTCACTTGAACCTTATTTTATGAATTAATGCATGTTTGTGGTTTTTCTTCTTATTGTTGAGATTTATCCAATAGATGATTTGATTGCTTGGTAATTACTTGATCATTAATTATCATTACTTATATGATTTCTAACCGAAATCTGAAAGGGGAGGTTGTGAATATGCTGTAGTTGGGTAGACATAAGTTGAATCGTGGATGAAAATACCCCGATTACTTGTGTAGTATTAATAGGTTTCTGGACTTAATCCTCCTCTAGAGTCAACCTTATCACCGAAAGGTAGAAAGGTGTTATCTTGAGGTTGAGTGTTTATATAGCCTTAACGGGAGTATAAAACGGATTAGTAAACCTGCTATCTCCAATAGAAGAAGAACCATAATTAATTGCATTAATAAGTAATATAAGCGGATAGTTGAGGAGATTTGGAAGCCCTATTTCCATCATTACTGAAGTAAACAACATAATTAATTAGTTTTATAGTTATTAGTCATAAACAACAAATCAATATTCGGTCACCAAATAGATAACAAAGGATAGAAATTGGTAATTGAGCACTAATCCCTGAGGACGATAACTCGGTCTTCCATGACTATATTACTTGACTCGACAACGTGCACTTGCGTTAAAGTGTGTGCATTAAATCGCGCATCAAGTTTTTGGCGCCGTTGTCGGGGATTGGCGTAGTTCAATATCAATTTTATCTATTCTTAATTTCTAATTTGGTTTTTATTTTTGTTTTTAGTATTAATTTTATTTTTTTATTTATTATTGTGAAAACCAGTGTGCCGTGATCTGTTTGTTTGTTTTGATCTGTTTCAGGCTCTTTGTTTATGCGAAGGAGAAGAGGAGCAGACACTCTTGTTCCCTTCAACCCAGAAATCGAGAAAACTTGTAAACAGAACAGAAGGAACCAACGGATTTCAGCCTTAATTGAGATGGAAGGCGCACAAAACAATAACGAGATGAATGAGGGGTTAGGTGATCATCAGCCTAACATGAGAATGCCTCGGAGAGTGCCAATGGATGTAGAGGAGAGAGTTCAGGTCCAAGCGGAGAGAAGCTTGGGAGATTACGTGCTGCCGAGGGTGAACGGAGCACAAACTTGTATTAGGCTCCCAACAATAGGAGCAAATAATTTTGAGATCAAACCTGCGATTCTAAGTATGGTGCAGAATACGGTTCAGTTTGGAGGATTGCCGTCGGATGATCCTCACATGCATATAGCTAATTTCTTGGAGCTGTGTGCAACCTTCAGATATAATGGCGTTACTGATGACGCTGTCAGATTGAGGCTCTTTCCCTTCTCACTCAGGGATAGAGCGAAAGTGTGGTTGAATTATTTGCCAGCAGATTCAATATTTACATGGCAAGAGTTGACGCAGAAATTTTTAGCAAAGTTCTTTCCACCATGCAAAGCAGCAAAGTTGAGAGGGGAGTTGAATAATTTCTATCAAGCCGATGGAGAATCATTATATGAAGCTTGGGAGAGATTAAAGGACTTGCAGAGGAAGTGTCCACACCACAGTATTGAGTTGTGGAATTTGGTCCACATTTTCTATAATGGGCTGAGCGGAACGACCAGAACGATCATTGATGCTGCAGCAGGTGGAACATTTATGAGGAAAACAGCCCATAAAGCTCATAATTTATTGGAGGACATGGCCACCAATAATCATGTCACAGATGATAGACAAGTGAGTGGTAGAAGAACAGTGGGAGTTCATGAGATTGATGCCATCACTGCCCTGAATGCCCAAGTTGCCCTTTTGACCAAGCAGCTGCAACAACATACAATATCTGTAAATGCAGTGCAAATGCCAATGAGTTGTGAAATGTGTGGTGGTCCACATACCTTCGATAGATGCCCATCAGTTGATCCTAATAATATGTCGATCGAGCAAGCAGAGTGCCAAGATGTAGGGAACTATCAGAGGCCCCAGAACAACCCATACTCAAACACCTACAATCCAGGGTGGAGGAATCACCCAAATTTCTCATGGAGAGGTGATCAGGGGCAGCAGAATCAGTTTAGAGGCCAGTACCAACATCAGCAGTCATTCACTCAGGCCTCATCTTCACAGCAATTCAGCGGCCTTGTCCAACCAGAAAAGTCAGACGAGCTGAGAGCAGCTTTGTTAACACTCACCAACTCCCAGACCCAGTTCATGGCAGAGACTAGATCCTCGCTCAGGAACTTGGAAACACAGGTGGGGCAACTAGCAAAGCTATCGAACAACAGGCCACAGGGTACACTGCCAAGCAACACAGAGATGAACCCTAGAGAACAATGCCAGGCAGTAAGCTGAGGAGCGGAAAGCTGTTAGAACAGTGTGCACCTCAGCATGTGGTTGAACAGAGGGTAGAAACAGAGAGAGAAAGAGTTGTTGAAGATCGCCGAATAGTAGAGAAAGCTCCAGAAAATGAGTACACCGAAAATATTCCTTTCCCACAAAGATTGCAAAGGAAAATAGTTGATAAGCAATTCTCCAAGTTTTTGGAGACATTCAGAAAGTTACATAACAACATACCCTTCATCGAGGCGTTGGAGCAAATACCCTCTTATTTCAAATTTATGAAGGAAATTCTGGGGAAGAAGAAGAAATTGGGAGAGTATGAGATGGTAGCATTGAGTGCGGTGCTATCTGCGAGAAGAAATTTCCCCTAAACTTAAAGACTGGGGAGCTTTACATTGCCTTGCACGGTTGGCGGTAACTTGTCTGTGAGGCCTTTGTGATTTGGGGGCGAGTATAAATTTGATGCCTTTGTCGGTGTTTAAGAGGTTGGAATTAGGTGAAGCAAAACCAACCACGGTGAGCTTGCAACTAGCTGATAGAACGGTGGTGCACCCAAGGGGGAAGATTGAGGATGTGCTTGTTAAAGTAGGAAAACTCTTTTTCCCTGCGGATTTCCTCATTCTTGACATGGAGGAGGATGCGGAGATCCCCATCATATTGGGGAGACCGTTCTTGGAAACAGGGAGAGCCCTGATTGATGTAGAGAAGGGAGAGCTGACACTGAGGGTAGAAAGTGAAGAAATGGTGTTTAAAGTGTTTAAACACGTTATTGAGCCCCCGGTTATGAGCAGGTGCTTTGCAATCAGCACCGTCAGAACTTCTTGTGAGCCAGTGCAAGCCATAACAAGGGAGATAAGCCCGCCACAGCAAGTACGTGATACTGAATCTCATAGCAGTATGTGATCGAACCTTGGCTTGAAACTAAATATAAAAATAAAAGCGAAGGAGAAGGAGAAAAATGTTAATGAAGTGGATTGGGTGTGGGTTAATCTACACACCTCTTGAATTGAGAAACTTGCGCGGCTAAAAGGCGTTAAAAACGGCTACTTGGGAGGCAACGAAGGTATTTTGATTTATTTTACTTTAATATAGTTAGTTTTACTAAGAAACGATCTCGCGGAGGTATTGTTTGTGTTGTGTTGGCAGTGCGAGCCAGCAATTTGGAAGCGGCGAAGAGAAGCAAAGGGATTTCCAGAAACTCGGGTTAGCGTCGCGGCGCCAGGAAGCGAACCACGGCGCGAAAAAAGCGCGAGAAATTCAGCGCGCGGCATCAAAAGTCGAAAAAATCTGAGTTTGGCCGCGCTTCCGTTTCTGCGGCGCAGGAAGTCGGAAGGCCTTGATAAATTGGCGTCGCGCGAGTGAAACCCAGAAAATAAAAACGCCCCAAAATCCGATTTTTCCCCAATTCCAAATCAAAAACCTAAACCTTCTTCTCCACAAAACCCACGAAAATCCACACTTTACCTAAAAATCTTCCATAAACCAAACCCAAACACAACCAAAGTTCTTAAATTCCCTAAACCCTTAACCATCCTAAACAACTACCCTCATCCCACTACCTCAAATCACCATTAGAATCAAGAAAACCTTGAAGAACACCGTCAAAGGTAACCTTCATCTTTTCTTGAAAGCTTTACTGTAGTCAGAGGAGATAGTAGATTGGAGGAGGTGTTGCATCTGTGAGGGTGTGTTGGGGTGTTGAAATTGGTTGTGATATTTCGAGGAAGAGTATACGAAGTGTGTGTAGGGGTTGTGCAGGAGCTTCTTAAGTGAAGTTTGGGGGTGATAGGTGTTGTAGCTGCTAATTGTTGGGTGATAGTGTTGGTTAACGTTGTTGGTACAAAGGAAACGCTGCAGAAGTCATCCAAAAATGTCTGCTAGAAAGAAAAGAGCTTCCACATCCACCTCAGCCCTTCAATATGATGATACTAGGTTTGTCAGCCAAAGAGCTCATGATAGATACCAAAAGCTTAGTACTAGACCCTTAATCCCTGAAAGAGGAATGAATTATCAAAGGGAATCGCTTGGGGAGGGGGATGTATATGAGCCCATTCGGGCGATGATTGAGATGATGGGGTGGAAAAGATTTGTAAACCCGGAAAAGATAGCACCAATGAACACAGTGATGGTGCGTGAATTTTATGCTAACTTTCCGGAGAAGGTGGACAATAGATGCTTTGTGAGGGGAATATATGTGCTTGTGACGGCAAAAGTGGTAAATGTGTTATTGAAAACAGTTGATGTTGAAGGAGGAGATGGTGATTGGAGCTATTTTAGAACATGGTCTAGAAGCACCACCAACATCGACTGGAATGCCGTCGCAGACACGATGAAACTACAGAAGTGCGTTTGATATTGCGAGAAATGGGTCAAGAGGGGCGGTGTCGATTCAACAAAGCGACCAAGGGTTGGTTGTATTTAAATCGATGCACTGATTCCATCAACGCACTTTACCAGAGTGCCAGAAGACAGAATCAAATTGATATATGGAATTATGTCGGGGAAGACGATTGATGTTGGGAAGGAGATATTGCAAAATATTGAAGAGACCAGCAGGTTGGTAACAACAGGTGGGTTAGGACATGGCTCACTTATTACATATTTATGCGCCATAAATGGAGTCCCAACCCTACCCACTGATACTTATGCGAAAAAACCAACTTCCTGTGTCATACGGGATAGTACACTCCTTCCCAGACCCAATCCCTCCAGCAGCAGCAAGAAGAAGACCACCAGCAGCACCAGCAGCAGCAGCAGAGGCTGCCATGGATGAAGATGAGCCTGAAATAGAGGCTCAATATGAGGCAGGAAGCAGCCATCAGCCACCCACAGAATCAGAACCTCCAGTGCCTATGATGGAGCAGTTGCTCCAGAACCAGAGAAGGATGATGCAAAATTTTGACACGGTGATACAAGGACAACAAGAATTGAGTCAGAGAATTGACGAGATGAGTTCCTTGTTCAACCAGTGGTCAATGCACTACCCACCGCCACCGCCACCATTTTAAACCAAGTCTGTAAGTGTCCTTTTTCTTTTGTTTTTGAGTCTTGCATACATTGGGGACAATGTGTGATTTAAGTTGGGGGGGGGGGGGTGTCTTATTTGTGTCTTATTGTTGTAGTATGTTTGAGTCTTTTGAATTGTTTTGTGTATTTTTGAGTCATAATTTTTTTTCTTTTTGAGTCATAATTTTCTGTCAAAGATCATGCATGTTGTAGTTACTAGAAACACCTAGTGAAGTAAGGTGGAATAATGTAATGGAATTAGAAGCAACTATCTAAACACTTAGGTTAGAGATGCCAAAAACTCACGAAATCTGTCTATTTGGAGTTTTCTGCTTGAATTATACATTGTTAAATGATTAAAACCTATGTGTATGATTGCTTGCTATTTGAGGCGAAATAGTTAGGATATGCATGTTAGGGAGATGACTCAGGCAATTCTTTGTTAGCCAATTCTTACCACTCTTTTCTATCCCTGACATTAAAAATATCCCTAGTCAGCCCCGTTGAGCCTAAACATTGAACTTTTTCTTTGACACCCTATATTCCCACACGTGTGCCATAAGTAAAAATGTGAAATAGTTGGAATAGAAAGTGTTAAAAAAGAGACAAAAAGAGTGAACAAGTTTGATGCACCCCAATAAAAAAGTAATAAGAAATAGGCAAAAGCCTAAGTTTGGGGGTGCTTGTTATGCATAATACACTCCACTCTCTCAAAATAAAAGAGGGGAAAGATAGATATGAAGTGAAGAAAGGAAATCAAAAGAAAAGGGAAAAATTGAAAAGCTAAAGAGCTTATGGTACACAAAATGAGCCTAAATGCCTATTTTTACCTACCCATGCCTAAGCCTACATTACAACCCTGAAAAGTCCTGAAGATCTCTTAGATACATAGCCATGATTAGTGGAGAATAGCAAGTAAACATGCCAAATGAATTTTGAAATTGACGTGCATAATTCAGTATCCTTACTTCCATTAAGCATGATTAGAATGAGTTTGCGAAATATCTAGCTTAATGTGTTTAGAATGCTAAAATTTCATGTTATATGTTCCTGCATATTATTCTGCTAACCTTCATGTTTTTCTAAATAACACCAATGCAGCAAAGTGATCAAAGTCATTGAGTCTTTTATTTTTCTTTTTCTTTGTGTCTTTATTTCTTTCTTTTGATCTTTGCTCGAGGGCGAGCAAATGTTAAGTTTGGGGGTATTTGATCAGTGTATTTTATATACACTTTTTGAGTCATTTTTAGTGAGTCTTTTGTCCCTTTTGGTACAAATACGTGTAATCTTAGGATATGTTTTCTTTCTTTTGAGTCAAATTGGTTAAAGTGGCTCTTTGGCGGAAAAGGAGCGAAAAGAGGGCAAAAACGGAGGTTCCAGAGCTCGAAATGCGAGAAAGTGGCGAACCAGGCACATAAACAAGCGGCGCGGCTACTCCATCCAGCGAGGCGAGCGCCCGGCGCCCAATATTGAGCTTGCGAAGTTCCAGCGCGCGGCTCTGCAAACAGCGAGTTGCGGCGCATGGCTAATCTTGAGCGATCAGAACTTACGTCGCGGCGCCAGTTGCAGGGTCGCGGCGCCGACGCGGGAAGAATCAGAAATCTGAACGAATAATGGGCCAGGCCTGAAGGAAAACCCTGCACTCATTTTTGAAACTATAAAAAGAGAACCCTATGTAGTTTTTAAGGGTTCCCTTCTTGCCAATTCACAATACATCTTGGAGTTCAAGATTGGAGACCATTCTTTAGTAATTTCTTTTCTTTCTTTTACTTATTTTAAGTTTTATGTTGGATATTGAATTAGTTCTTGTCATGTCTATGGCTAGGAACTAATTCTAATTAGGGCTTTCCATGTCAATTCACTTGAACCTTATTTTATGAATTAATGCATGTTTGTGGTTTTTCTTCTTATTGTTGAGATTTATCCAATAGATGATTTGATTGCTTGGTAATTACTTGATCATTAATTATCATTACTTATATGATTTCTAACCGAAATCCGAAAGGGGAGGTTGTGAATATGATGTAGTTGGGTAGACATAGGTTGAATCGTGGATGAAAATACCCCGATTACTTGTGTAGTATTAATAGGTTTCTGGACTTAATCCTCCTCTAGAGTCAACCTTATCACCGAAAGGTAGAAAGGTGTTGTACTGGGGTTGAGTGTTTATATAGCCTTAACGGGAGTATAAAACGGATTAGTAAACCTGCTATCTCCAATAGAAGAAGAACCATAATTAATTGCATTAATAAGTAATATAAACAGATAGTTGAGGAGATTTGGAAGCCCTATTTCCATCATTACTGAAGTAAACAACATAGTTAATTAGTTTTATAGTTATTAGTCATAAACAACAAATCAATATTCGGTCACCAAATAGATAACAAAGGATAGAAATTGGTAATTGAGCACTAATCCCTGAGGACGATAACTCAGTCTTCCAAGACTATATTACTTGACTCGACAACGTGCACTTGCGTTAAAGTGTGTGCATTAAATCGTGCACCATTCGCGCACCTGCAAATTTCTTTCAAAATACCCTAATTTTAGGAGAGTTAGCGCCTGCGCGGAGTTAGATCGGTTCGTATGATCAGCCGCGTAGCCTTCTTAGTTCTTACTCGAGTTGTCCGCTCAGGAACCTTGCTTCCAGTAAAGCCAAATCTTAGAAACTCGGGATAGAGCTATACCACCCTTTATTTTAAGGCATGCATGCATTTACCTTAGGTGGGTCGGTCCTTGGTATCGACACCACAATTAGGAAAACACCAAACTTGTCGACGGGTTTCTCAAGCCAATGACCAACCAGCATATTATGTGTAGCGTGACAATGATAGACAAATCCAAGCCTAATCATGACATACCGAAATTGGAAAAAAAAAAGTGCACCGTCATTTGGTTGCCATTTCCAACAAAAGCATTACAATTTGACAACTTGGACAAGTCTATCATAACCTCGCATATGTGACGTTTAGGCCTCCCTCTGGCATAAAAGAGGTCCCAAACATGTCAGAGCACGCGCTTGATTTGCAATTTGCTTATTATTGTGTGTTACCTGCAACTCTTTGCATATTATACTAATTTGGTTTGCTTCATTTGTTAGAGGATTATTTTTTGCCTAGCTTATCCCCAAAAGGTTGATTCGCGTTGACTGGTAGAAGCACAATCATCCAATAAATGACTAATCCAGAGGCACCAGAACGAACCAACTTAGGGCTCGTCCCAGTTCCTGTAGAGGACGCAGAGGCGTTAGAAAGGAGAAACACCAATGATCAACACCTCGTCAAATTATTGAAACAAATGGAAATCATGCAAGCCGAAATAGAAAGGCTCTGAAATATGACAAACCTGTCTATTAGTTTGAATGCACCACTCCCGGAGCAAAGGACAAATGCAATCGTATCACAAGCCCTTGAGCCTTCACTTCCACAAAACCCCCAGCAAATGCCGCAACATATCAGCTCACACCAAAATGTCACCCGCCCGGTCAATTTGCAAGCCGACCTCCAAAATGATCCGTTTACTACATACATATCTCAACCTCCACCTACCTATATCTCCCCACTCAGTCCAAATTGCCAAGCTACCAAATACGAGCAGACGACACGCATCACTAGTCCTAACAAACAATATGGGGCATTAGCACATCCGATCGAAAACCAACCATTTATTATGCATGTATCCTCTCAAGAGACAGATCAATACGAGGAAGTGGAGCGGCAGGCTCGAGTTAGAGCTGATGAAAATATGGCAAAAGAAATCTGTAGCTTGAAAGAGGCATTCAAAAGCATTCAGATGAACAAGGGGGATGAAGGGTTAGAATATGAAAACTTATGTATGCACCCCGACGTTGAATTACCTGTGGGGTACAAGGTGCCCAAATTTGACATGTTCGATGGAAAAGGGAATCCCCGAGCTCATCTAAGGTCATATTGCGATAAATTGATTGGAGTTGGGAAAAATCAAGCAATCATCATGAAACTATTCATCAGGAGTCTAACCGGCGAGACGCTGGACTGGTACACATGCCAAGACCCTCGAAAATGGGACGGTTGGAATGCCATGGCACAAGATTTCATGGATAGATTCAGATTCAACACCGATTATTAGGATAGATTTTATCTTATGAAACTAGAAAAGAAATCCACAGAAACTTTCAGGGAATACGCCTGTTTGGCGGTCGAAGCGATAAAGTCCAACCTCTAATGACGAGGAGTGAAATGACCACGCTTCGTCTGATCTTTAGAGACACGAAATATTATGAAATGATGATCTGTGTAATTGGGAGAAGTTTTGCAGAAGTCGTAGAATGGCGACTTCGTGGAAGAAGGCATTAAAGCAGGCGGGATTACAAACCCGACTTTCTACAAGCAACTAGCAGAGCAATGCAGTCAGATTTCATCGGAGGTACCTCACAGAGAAAAAGAGATGTATCACCCTCTATCATGGTCATTCAGGAACATAGGCCAGAACAACTTCCAGTGTATCAAAGCTCACCACCTTCTTACTATAACCAAAACACTCAAAATCCACAGTCGTATTATCAGCATTGCGCTACCCCATATCCTGTTTACCATACCCAACCAGCATATCCAAATCCCTCATACTCACCACAGTCACGAACCAAACAGACCCAAACCCCGCATAGATGCCGAAAGAAAACCAACCAAAACCTATACACCTTTAGCCTAACTCATAGCTCAAGTGTATGAGAAGCTAAAAGCCGCAGGAATACTCCAACCAATTCCCAGAAATACCCCCAGGCCTACTTCCCGAGGGCACGATAAAACCAAACATTGCGCATACCACTCCGGTCTTGGGGACACGGCGTCGAAAATTGCTATACACTCGAGGCGAGAATAGAAGAGTTAATCAAAGAGAGTCATCCGGTGAAAGATGCTCTCTCAATGTAAACAATAACCCTTTTCGGTTATGAATATGCACGTATGAACATGATAGTTAAAGATGAAAGCGATGCGGAAGGGACTATTACGCCAACGAAAAGGGAAGAAAGTTGAATCATCGACCAACCGCGGAGAAAAGAAGGTGCTCGCTAGGAGATTGTTTAACCGTTGAATAAGTCATTCGTCTAGTTATGTGCTGCAAGGGATGATCCTGCTGAAGACTCAGCCATTGAAGACGCAGAGCAAGAAGACATTTTGAACAAGTGGACTCGTGCCTCTGCCTTGGCCCTCCGAGTCCTAAAATAGTTAGTTTAATATATTTTGCCCTTAATCTGTAATGTATGGCACTACGTTTGACCTGATTCCCTTGACGGATACGTAGGCGGCAATATCGGCTTCGGTCCCATCTTTAGAAATTTTACCCAATTTCGCTTGTAATGAACTACGTCATGACCTGATTCCCTCGTGGGGATACATAGGCGGCCTAAATCGGCTTCGGTCACACCATTAGGAAGTCTTCCCTTATTTTGAAAATAACGAAAATACACATGATAGACAAGCAATCCCATTGAGACCCACTTTAGGCCAAACGCCCTTTGCATATTCAAAACTAGGACAATTAACAGCTAGTCAAGGTAGGAAACCAGGCAGGGGTTATGAGTCCAAACAAGGCCGACGTCCGAGCATCAAGGGTCAAAACTACAAAGTCGATGCGAATCAACCGCCCCCCCAAACTCACAAGTTTTATTTGAGCGCAGATTCTTTAACTTAGCAGAAATAAAAAAAACAACAACAACCAAAGTCCAGCACATCATCTCAGTCACAGGATCACACTTCAGCTATGCGGATCACAAACGCACATTGTCCATGCAACGACATCGTTGCAATCAATGCGGTTCACAAACGCACAATGTCCAGGTCGAAGGCATCATTGCAACCAGGCGATTCGCAAACACAACAAACAACAACATCTCAGCAATCGCGACATTCAAGCATTCGGCAAAGATCCGGAAGTCGGTCAGAGGCTACATCGGCGTGCGGCATTCAGCAAGTATTCGCAGCATCCAGCAAGTCCGTGCAGAGACGATATCGTCATTCGCAGCATCCCGCAAGTCCGTGCAGAGACGACATCAGCATTCGCAGCGTCCTACACATCATACAGGAACGACATCTCTACTCACAAAATTTCATTTTTCATATATTCGTTATTTTGATTTAACCGATATGCACATTTTCATAAAGTTTTAGCATGCAGAAACATTAATTCACAGGAATATGAGCATCAACACAATGACGTCTTCATCAACATCGTGTCCGAAAATGACGCCAAGTTCGAAAACGACGCAAAGTCTGAAAATGACGTCATGTCCGAAAACGACGCCACGTCCGAAAACGACACCGGGTTCGAAAACGACGCCACGTCCGAAACGACGCAGGGTCCGAAAATTACGCCATGTCCGAAAACGACGCCATGTTCGAAAATAACACCGAGTCCGAAAATGACGTCAAGTCCGAAACGACGCCAAGTCCGAAAACGACGCCATGTCCGAAAACGACACCGAGTACGAAAACGACGTCAAATCCGAAATGACGCCAAGTCCGAAAACGACGCCATGTCCGAAAATGACGCCATGTCCGAAAACGACACCGAGTTCGAAAACGACGTCAAGTCTGAAACGACGCCAAGTCTGAAAACGACGCCAAATCCGAAAACGACGCCATGTCCGAAAACGACGCCAAGTCCGAAAACGACGCCGAGTCCAAAAACGACGCCAAGTCCGAAAATGATGCCAAGTCCGAAATGACGCGAGTCCGAAAACGACGCCCGGTCCGAAATGACGCCCGTCTGAAACGCAACGCGTCGAACGGCGTCATCGGCGATATCACATCTACGCAAGGCGATTTCTACTCGTAATTGCATTTCTTATATATTCATGCTTTATTATTTTGTCTTAACAGTTACGCACTAACTTTTGCTTGAGCTTTAGTCTACAAAGCTTCAATCTAAAGGGGCAGTTGCAGCAAGGACACCATATTCACATTCACAATCGCAACACGTCCGTGCAAGGACGAAATCACAGCATTTGCAGCATCACATCAACACAACCGGCATCACATTTTACAGGATAACATTTATACTCACACAGTTACATTGCCTATAAATTCATGCGTTATCATTTTGCTGTAACAGTTATGCACTAACCGTTTGCTTAAGTCTTAGCATGCAGGAGCAGGAGCACAACGTGAGTTTTCTCTTACAGTGAACCGGAGTAATTTGTTGGGGGGCCAACCTTCCCAACGAATGACAGAAGCGGCCTCGAGCATCGGTCCACTCATTCCACATCGCCAATAAGCCCTGCGTCTTCATAAGTCAATACCGGTACACCCCTATGCTCAAGCCAGGTTATTTTAACATCACGTCGACCCAGTGTCGTCATAACTTGACACTGGAACAAATTTTGAGTCCGCGTTAGCCCTCCTTAGTGTTTGACCATAGTAGCCCAGTGTTGTCATAACTCGACTCTGAGATAAATTTTGAGTCCGCGTCAGCCCTCCTTAGCGTTTGACCATGGTAGCCCAGTGTCGTCATAACTCGACACTGGGACAAATTTTGAATTTGCATCAGCCTTGTCTTAATTGCCCATCATTTTTAATTCTGAGGATCGAGACAAATTGGCTATAAGTCAATGTCTTTGTCTGAATACTATTCCATCATCTCCATACAAAGAGGGACAAGTTGTTGACACCCAATTTTGACCCTCTCGTCCAATCATTAACTATAAAATTACACTAGTTTTTTTGAAAATAATTTTAACAATTTTATAATAATAAAATGCAACAATAAACCATAATACATGCACAAATAAGCATTCTCATAACGACATCGCATTAAATACTAATTACATAATACGCCCGCATTTAATATTTTAACACCGCATAAATATGTAAATAAGTAATTCAATAATGACATTCTAAGCATTAAGCATAAATATTACGTCCGCATTTAGTAATAATAAATACGTAAATAAATAAATAATTTAATAATGGCGTCGCATCAAGCATTCCTTAAAATTATATTCACATTTATTAATACGCAAGACAATTTCATAATTATTATTTGTAATTTAAACTCACATTAAACTAATTTTAATCTAATAATAGCATCGCATTTATAAAAGCATTAAACAATCTTTAAATATCATATCCGCATTTAGCATTTAAGTAATTTAATAATAATTTAAACCCCCGTTTATTTCCCGTTAATTAATTTTTACCTAAAACTAACTCCTAAAACTAATACCCAATTAAATACCCACAGCCCAAAACCTATTAAAATCGCCCAGCCCAACTACCCAAAACCCGCGGCCCAAACCCCTTTTAATTAGTAAACCATCAGCCTTCTCCTTTCATTTAGTCTTCCTCCACAAAACCATAAGAAAAAACGTAGCCGACACACCCATCTCGCCCCTTGCCCTCGCACCCTATCACCGCCAGCACCCCAACCTGAGATTCTCGCCGGAGAATCCGGGGTTTCCCTTACCCATGCAAACCCAGCCAGCTCACCCTTAACCAGACTGAAATCCTTACCTTAAATTAGCACTAAATCGCACTAAAAAGATACAAAAATCAGTCCAAAAATTGCACGAAATCAATATCGAAACCATGACAAATCTCCTTTAAATCAGCCCAAAATCATAATAAAAGCCTACCAATTTTAGAACCCAGAGTTAAGACTATATAAACCAACCAATATACACATGCAGGGAAGAAGTTTTTTACACAGAGGAACCCCCCTCAAAATCAAGAAAATTAATAACGAAGGAGGAAGCAAATCGGAAATTTCAGCAGCCCATGGACCAACATCCAGAAATTGGGAGAAAATAGGCAAGAGGCAGTCGAAAAAAAATGAGCAGTCTATCGGTTAATCACTCAGCATCCGAAAATTAACAGTCTAAGAGTAGGAAATTCGAAACCCTTTCTTCGTTACAATATCAGTCACGAGCCAGCAACTATTTTCAAATTAAAAGTTTTGCCCTTTTAATCGCATCGCAACAAATCTTCCGAGAGGATCGACGACTTGATACGCTGCCTCGGTTCGCTGTCCGGAGAAGGTAAATCCATTCCTCTTTGCGAACCCTGATTTTGTATTCGACTTTGTGTGCTCTGAATAATATTATCTGTTAGCATTGTTTAAAATGTTTTAAGTCCAATTAAAAGAATGCCGATTATTGAGTCATCATTATGTTTGCATATGTAGCCTGTCCTCTATGCTTTAAATCTCATGCTGGTTCTAATGGTATGTGCCTCTGTGTTCGTCATGCCGAGTTGAAGTCGATGTAATATCCAACTCAGTTTCTCTAGGCTGCTTCGTGGCATCTGTGTGTAGACTCAATACTTTGCTATTCTGATTCTGTCATATGCATATTACATCGTGACTAACAGTTGTTTAGGTTCGAGTAAGCAGTCGTTAAACTCTTAATTACAGCTGAACTCCATCCTTGTCAACTTGATTCTTAAGCAATGAGTTACATGAACTGGGTGTCGATTTGCATACCTTGCGATTGTCCTGCAGCAGTCTCTTAATTCCTATCCCGATTAACATGTTAACATCCACCTATAATTTTCTTTAAGTAACCTATTTGAAACTGGATGCAACCTGGAGTGTTTGTTTGCTGGCCAGTATGCTCTGTCCTATGTGTCCCCGCGTGTTAAATTTGTTACACTCTAGCTATCAATATGTAGGATTACTCTATGTGTGTTTGATTTGAATTGCATACCTATACTTATATACGAGATGTACATTTTCTCAATTAGTTATACGCGCCCAAATATATCCTTATCATAAATATAATGACTTGTCCTATCTCTTATTTGTATCTCTGCAATATGAATGGTTGACTGAACATATACCTTTAGATAGCCTGTCACTAAGAAGTTAAATTGTTGTTCTGTTGAGTTGGCCTTATTCTCCCTTTGAATCTGGGATGTCACATTTCGGGACTTTTGTTCTTTTCGTATTGGTCTATTGTTTGCATCACTCATCTTCCAGAATTTATGAACATCATATGTTTAAATTGTCTTATTCTCCTTGTCTGCCTATTGTTATTGGTAATGTTTCCTTCTTTGCCTAAAGTTGTCCGTTTTTTTTTTTGAATAATGATTGAACAAATCGTGTGCATGTGTGTGCATTTGGTGTCTTGATCGTTTACATCAAACAAATTATTTGGACCTGTACTAATCCTTATAATTTTCTTTTCCACATGAAATGCATCAGAGCAAAAATGAAGAGTCTCAGGGCGAGACTCATCGCGCCTTTCACCAATTGAAGATCTGCATTCACCCGCATTTGTGTGCATCTTGCTATCCGCATCAGAAATTCCAAACCACAGGTGGAATTACATCGCCACATCCTTCGAGTCGCCCTTTATTTGTTTCCTATCCCGCCCTCATTCATTTTTGTAATTAATTGTCTAACGCTACATTAATCATTAGAACACTTAGAATAATTAAATCTTGAATCCATAGATTAGCAAGTAGTTGGATACTAGAAATTTGCTTTCCTTAAAGTTAATTATTTTAGGCTTGTCATGCATGACTAAACTTTGCCAAATGATAATCGTCTTTTTGCACTATGCCATATATATAAAATCAAATTTTCAAGTAAGTGCATACATTTAGTCTATAAATCAACTTTGCATCATTAATTTTATAAATAAAAATAAATGAACACTTTTAAACTTTACATGTAGCACAAGTCTTTTAAATCTTTTTATAAAAAATGCATCTATGATAAATCAACTTTACATCATCTTTTATAAATAATATAAATATCTTTAGACTTTACATGTATTGTTATAGCATTAGCCTTATAAATCTCTATCAAAATGCATCTTTTTTACAAACGCTTGCATCATCTTTCTCTCAAAATATTTTCAAAACATGCATTGTTCCTTAACATAATAATTAATCTAGGTTTGGCAGGACAACCTCAAGTTAGCGGATCTTAGAGGGTGCCTAATCTCTTCCCTCTAAATTTATAAAAAACTCTTACCCAGAATCTTACACTAGTTTGCAGACCATAAAAATGGAGTTAATGTTGACTTTAACCTATTTGACATTTAGGTGTCCTAATTCACCCAAACTAATTAGGTGGCGACTCCGCGAACCCTTTAGCACTTTAGTAGCCTTTTAGCACCTTAGCACCCTAAACACTTTTAGCATCTTTTTAGCACTTTAGCATTTTTAGCTCTTTTTGCACTTATTTATTTTATTTTCTAACTTTTCTAAGCGGAAGGAGTTTTATAATGTCGCGATCGAAAAAGGGCGTGACAATCATGATTTAGGATTTACCAATTCCATTGACTTCGAGCATTGAAAACGGCCATAGAAAAGTTCAGTTTTCGCCCATGCATCCTCTTCATTTCATTTTAATCTCTCATCTCTTAAGCTTTGTTTGTAGTCTTTTTCAGTTCATGAATCATTTGATTGATAAATCATCATAAAGCAGAAATAATTATTCATTTAATATAATTAATATAATCATTTGTACGATTCATTTAACATTTATTGGAGTGCAGCATAACAAAGGTATTGGAGGAGTGCATCATAACAAGATAAGGTGCAGAGAAGTAGCATGCAACAGCAACACTCCTAATCATTTCCCTTGTCTAGTTTGTTAGTTAGTTTAATGAGTTGTTAGTTGGTTAAAGTTGATTACCGCTTAATTAGAATGTTTAGAGCACATGTATAAATAAGAGCACACAGTGCGTTTTGCAGTAATGAAAAACATTTGTAAAGTTCCCACAAATATTTTCTCTTCATTTCTCTCTTCCTCTTCTCCCATTCTCTTCTCTCTGTCTCGTGCGATGCTTCCAGTTGCATAGTGCATGTTGCAACTGAGCTCGTATCATGAAATTTAACATGGTATCAAAGTCATAGCATTGAAGATCGAGGAATTTCATACTGCGGTGATGCGTTGGTTAGATGTTTTTATTCTCAGTTGATAAATAGTTACAAATCTGATTTTCGATTTCCATTTCAGATCAATTTCTAGTTGCGAATTGATTCTCTCTGGATCGATCGATTTCCTCTGGATCGAATCGATTTCTAATTCTTCCTGATTTTAGATCTGCTTCTGCATGTGTGATATTTGACAGTTAATTTCAAATATCTTATATTCCTATGTGATATTCCTATTTGAATAAACTGATGGATACTGAGACTTCACACATAATGACATTGGATGAGAATTCGAGTTTGAACTCGAACATTGTGGATCATAGCCATCCACTGTTCTTAAGTGCTTTGGATACAGCTGGGACAGTTCAGGTGGAGATACAACTAATAGGAATGGAAAAATATACGTTGTGGAGTCGGGCAATGCGACTCACACTATTGACGAAAAATAAGATATGGTTTTATTGACGGAACTGTTCAGCGAGATACTTTGGTGCATCTCAAGTACGACAGTGGGATCATTGCAATGTGATGGTTATATCATGGATAATGAAGAATGTAAATAAAAATTTGCTCAGTGAGGTCTTATATAGATCTACATCAGATTCAGTGTGCAAAGATTTAAAGGAAAGGTTCGATAAAATCAACTTGTCGCGAGTCTATCAGTTGAAGAAATAATTAACAATGTTGCATCAGAGAACTTCACCTGTCTCTGACTATTATTCGAAGATGAAGGATCTATGGGATGAGATAGATTCCATTATCCCTCCTCCAACATGTGATTGTGATAACCCTAGGGTGTACATTGAACATTTAACAAATCAGAGGCTGCTAGAGTTCTTAATAGGTCTAAATGATAGTTATAATCAAGCCATGAGTCATATTCTATTGATGACTCCTATACCTAGTGTAAATCAAGCTTACTCCATGATTGCTCAAGATGAGAGTCAAAAGATTTATTACTGGAAGGTACACAGGTTTGGGAGATCAATCTGAGGTGACTGCTATGTTCAGCAAGTCAGGACAGAATAAGCAGAGGCCATACTCTTCCAATATGTTATGTGACTACTGTCACTTAAAAGGACACACCAGGAACACATGTTACAAACTAATGTTCTGTGATTTTTGCAAAAAACAAGGACATGTAATGGAGAAATGTTATAAGA
This sequence comes from Przewalskia tangutica, assembly GCA_029844215.1. NCBI lineage: Eukaryota > Viridiplantae > Streptophyta > Magnoliopsida > Solanales > Solanaceae > Przewalskia > Przewalskia tangutica. The sequence goes on along the minus strand of CM056718.1, from coordinate 6,397,272 downwards.
TCATAGGTTATCCTACATATGATAAAAGAAAGAAAAAGGCACACATGGTTACAGGTGCATACTATGGGGATGATGAAGATGGCCAACAGACTCAGCCATATGAAGTACAGCATCAGAGGCAGCTTACTCAGGAGCAGCAGAGGCAAGTTGCTTACCTGTTACAGACTTGTCCTCCAGACAAATATGAGAAGGTGCTTACAATGCTGGGTCAACATGCAAATGCAAGTGGATACTGTCAGAATCAGGCAACTGAAGATCCTTTGGGGAACACACATGCTCCCAGAGTGCACATGGCAGGTATACTTGTGATCCCTAAGAAACTTGATAGTTGGATAGTAAATTCAGGAGCTACAAACCACATGGTTAGCAATGCACATATGCTGGAACACGTTGATCATATAGAGAATGCTGGCAAAGTACATTTACCCACTGGTGACTCAACAACTATTACACACACAGGAAATTGTAGGTTAACAGAAGGTGACATGATAAAGCATATGTTGTGTGTTCCAAGTTTTAAATTTAACTTACTCTCAGTATCAAAGTTGGCAAAAGAGCTGAATTGCAGTGCTAGATTTTTCCCTGACTTTTTTGTCCTACAGAATCTCTTCACTGGGAGGGTGAAGGAGATTGGTAGGGAAGTGGATGGCTTATACATGCTGGAGCCTCACAGTAGAGATCACAAATGGAGAGGAACACAAGCACATATGACAACTGGAGTTACAACTTCTGAGTTACATGCAGAGTTACATGTAGGGATTTGGCATAGGAGGATGGGACATGTGCCAATGAGTACACTAAGGAAGATTAGTAGTATTAGTGATAAATCTAGTTTTACAATAAAGCATTGTGATATTTGTCCTCTTGCTAGACAAACAAGACAGTCTTTTCTTGTTAGTAGTAGCATGTCAGAATCTGCCTTCTCTTTGTTACATCTTGATGTATGGGGACCTTACCAAGTCCCTACCTATTCTGGAATGAGATGTTTTCTCACTGTTGTGGATGATTACACTAGATGTACATGGGTCTTCTTAATGCATGCTAAATCTGATGTGTCCACTGTTCTGAAAAAATTATTTGTACTGATCAAAACACAGTATGGTGCAATGGTGAAAATTATTAGATCAGACAATGGCACAGAGTTCATTAACAGTTCTTGTGCTGAGTTATTCAGTCAGCTTGGAGTTATTCACCAGAGGTCTTGTCCATACACTCCACAACAAAATGGAGTGGTGGAAAGGAAACATAAACATATTTTAGAGATGGCTACAGCCATCAGGTTTTAGAGCAGCCTCCCTGCAAGATTTTGGGAGGATTGTGTGGAAGCAACAGTATATATTATCAACAGGGTCCCATATGTTGTTACATGAGATATATCACCATATGAGAAATTATTCAAGAAGGCACCTTCTTTACTTCATATGAAAGTAGTAGGATGTCTATGTTATGCATCTAAGTTGCCTAAAGGATATAAGTTCAGTGCTAGAGCTATTAAATCAATATTCATTGGCTATGATGTTTCACAGAAGGGATACAAGTTACTTGTTCTAGAAAGCAAAACTATTTTTGTTAGTAGAGATGTAACTTTTTATGAAGAAATTTTTCCTTTTGAGCAGATCAAACAAAAAGAAGAAGATACACATGTTGCTGGATCAAGTGCAGATTATATTCATGGCTATAATGATGTAGATGTACATGAATTGGTTGTTGACACAGGACCTAGTGATCAAGGACCTGCTGCAAGACCTGATGATCAAAGTCCTGCAGATCATGTGCTATCTGATGTTGCTAGTCAAGGACCCTCTATTGTTGTTGCTGATCTTATACTCTCTAATGTTGATGATGATGCTGATCTTACATCACCTGATGGCACACTTCCTATACAACATCAATCTGAAGCTAGAAGGTCTACCAGAGATGGAAAACCACCAACTTGGTTAAAAGATTTCATTCAGCCTGCTGCTGCCTCAAACACAAAGAGTGGAAAGGCATGTTCATATCCTTTGTCAGATGTGGTTAGCTATGCTGGATTGTATTTATCATATCAGAGTTTCAGTGCCAGAATTTCAGAGGAGTATGAGCCAAGATCATACAATGAAGCAATCAGGGACAAGAGGTGGATAAAGGCTATGCAGTCAGAAATCCAGGCCCTAGAGGACAACAAAACATGGGAAATAAGTGACTTACCCAGTAACAAGAAGGCAATAGGTTGCAAATGGGTATACAAGATCAAATACAAAGCTACAGGTGAAGTTGAGAGATTTAAATCAAGGTTTGTAGAAAAGGGATACAATCAAAGGGAATGAGTGGATTATCAGGACACTTTCTCCCCAGTTGTGAAGATGGTAACTGTTAGGACAGTTATTGTTTTGGCTGCTGCAAAGGATTAGGTCATATATCAAATGGATGTGTTTAATTCTTTTATTCAAGGGGATCTCAATGAAAAAGTGTATATGGTTCCCCCTCAGGGTGTCACACATGAGCAAGGGAAGGTGTGCGGGCTTATCAAATCTCTCTATGGTCTTAAACAAGCATCTAGACAGTGGAACATTAAATTGAATGCTGCTTTACTGACTTCTGGATTTATTCAAAGCCATTTGGATTATTCTTTGTTCACAAAAAAAGACAACAATAAGATTGTAATAGTATTGGTTTATGTTGATGACTTACTCATCACTGGTAATGATAGTGAGATGATAGCTGATACTAAGGATGACATACAACAACACTTCAAGATCAAATATTTAGGAGAGTTGAGATACTTCCTAGGCTTTGAGTTTGCTAGAAATAAGAGTGGTATTGTAATGCATCAGAAGAAGTATGCCCTTGAGTTGGTTGTTGATATGGGGTTCAGAGGGGCAAAACCTGCAGGGACACCAATGGAGTTGAATGTCAAGTTGACTACTACTATTTATGATCAGCATGAGAAAACCAAAGGGACTCCTGAAGGCAATGGAGGGGTGATTGATGATCCACTGTTGGAAGATCCCACCAGTTATCAGACTTATTGGCAGACTCTTATATTTGACCAACACAAGGCCAGATATTGCATTTGCTGTCCAGAGCATGAGTCAGTTCATGCAGGCACCTAAACTATCACATCAATTGGTTGTTGAGAGGGTGATCAAGTATATGAAGCAAGCACCAGGGCTGAGAGTCTTTATGCATGTAGGGGATGTCAGCACAGTAACTGCATTCTGTGATGCAGATTGGGCATCCTGCCCAAACACTAGGAGATCTGTTACAGGTTACCTCGTGTTTGTTGGCCCTTCTCTCATCTCTTGGAAGTCCAAGAAACAGATCACAATATCCAGGAGCTCTGCTGAGGCTGAATACAGAAGCAGGGCTTCTGTGGTTGCAGAAATAGTATGGATTTTAGGCCTATTTGCAGAATTAGGTGTTCATTTGCAGCTGCATATTTCTGTGTATAGTGACAGCAAATCTGCCATCCAAATTGTTGCGAGCCCGGTGTTTCACGAACGTACGAAACACATTGAGATAGATTGCCACTTCATTCGAGAATAGGTTCAGCAAGGGCTGATTTCTACTATATATATTGCCACTGAGGCTGATTTTCTGACAAAGAGCTTGCCTCATGGTGTTCACAAGCATTTGTTACTCAAGCTAGGTATGAAGAACTTGTTTGCAGTACCTAGCTTGCAGGGGGTATTGGAGTGCAGCATAACAAAGATATTGGAGGAGTGCAGCATAACAAGCTAAGGTGCAGGGAAGTAGCATGCATCAGCAGCACTCCTAATCATTTCTCTTGTCTAGTTTGTTAGTTAGTTTAATGAGTTGTTAGTTGGTTAAAGTTGATTACCGTTTAATTAGAATGTTTAGAGTACATGTATAAATAAGAGCACACAGTGCGTTTTGCAGTAATGAAAAACATTTGGAAAGTTCCTACAAATATTTTCTCTTCATTTCTCTCTTCCTCTTCTCTCATTCTCTTCTCTCTGTCTCGTGCGATGCTTCCAGTTGCATAGTGCATGTTGCAACTGAGCTCGTATCATGAAATTTAACAACATTTGGTTGGGATTAGCTGGAAGAATAATATAATTTTCACTATAAAATTTAGTATTGCTAATACAATATTCGGTTTCACTTTTTCTTTTCACATAAAGCCTAGCATTATTCAATACAATTTGGTTTCATTGACAAAGATACACATAATTAATACTTGTATATGTGTTGTAAAAATCTATCTATTATTTTATGCGAAATATAATCTATATTATATTAAAAGCACGAATGAACTTAGAAATATTGTTTGAATTTTTTGCCCTTCATTAAAAGAGTCTACAATAGATAAAATAGTCATTTAATAATTGCTTAATATTTAAGAATTACAAATTTATTAAAATTTGATTATTAAACCTTTCCTTATTGAGTTAAGCACCTAAAATTTATGACTTTGAAATCAACTAAAATTTTAATTTCTAATTTTTCCTTATTTGATTTATATATAATATAACATATATGGACAAAAAAGTTAGTAACGCGTGAAATTAAATTACGAAATTTGGAATAGTTATTGTAATATTTTGCAATTGTCGTAGGCTAAAAAAGGGAATTAGTAGGAGACGAGTAGGAAACTTATCACTACTCCATATTCCTATTGAAGAAGAAGTCAATTTGATAGTAAGTTCAAAAGGAAAAAAGAATAATTGAATTAGTAGGAAACTTATTAGTATTTAGTATTTACTACCCCTATTGAGGAAGCTTTAATACGTCCATTTGTCCTAGTTTTTATTTCTCCATGATATCGATTGCTCCTCAACAGGTAGGGATGGAAATTGGGGCAGGGCGGGGCAGGGCAAGCTCTTAACGGGGCAGGACAAACTCTTAATGGGGCAGGACAAACTCTTAACGGGGGCAGAGCAGGGCGGGGCAGAGCAGGGCGGGGCAGAGCAAAATTAATTTTGTTAAAAATTGAAATGGGGCAGGACAGGTCGTGGGTTTTGAAATCGCCAATTTTTTTCTAAGAAATCACCAAAAAAAAGTCGAACTTTTTGGTTTGCGAAGCCTAACATTGTGCAGAAATTAAAAAATGTGTGTAAAACTGAAATATAAATGCATGAAAAATGTGTGCAGAAACTGAAATGTAAGTGCAGAATCAAGAAAATATAGTGCAGAAATTGAAAATGTGTGCAGAAACTGAAATTTAAGTGCATAATCAAGAAAAATATAGTGCAGAAAATGAAAAATGTGTGCAGAAAATGAAATGTAAGTAGAATCAAAAAAATATAGTGCAGAAATTGAAAATGTGTGCAAAACTGAAATTTAAGTACAGAATCAAAAAAAATATAGTGCACAAATTGAAAAAAGTGTGCAAAAACTGAATTTAAGTGCAGAATTAAGAAAAATATAGTGCAGAAATTAAAAAATAACATAAACAGGACAGAGCGAGGCAGGACAAGACAATTTTAAAAAAAAATGCTAAACGGAACAGGGCCAGACAGATTAACATCTTAGCAGATCAAGACTTGCTCCGCCCTAACCTGCCCCATTACTATCCCTATCAACAGGTTAGTTCTTTAAGCTATATTTATGTTGTTCTATAGCATTTGGTAATTATTATTTTGGTTTAGTTCGCGTTACTTTTGTTTTTAATTCTTTTATATGGTTTTGCAAGAATTGTTTTTTGTTTTGTCTTTTTTCTTTCTTATTGACCACCCTATTCAACTTCTTTTATGATTAAAAGATGTGATGGTTTCTGCTTTAGGTTAATTTATTTTTTATATTAAAACGTTCTCAAAGAATTAATTCTTTAATTATTCTTATTGATGAAAGACATATATATACAAATTACAATAAAAAAATCCTATTCATACTTTACATTTAAATCTCTACTCTATAAGGAGACTAAATCTACACTTATGGTAATATTACAATACTAAGTTAGGTACAAAACTAAGTCTACAATATATCAAATATACAATATGGAAAATATAGAAAAGGGATGGGCTGGACCGTGGAGGCTCATTCTCTAACACACCCCACAGTCATAGCGGGCGGTCTTCGTACGCTGAGACTGTCTCTAAAATCTTCAAAAAGGACCGATGGAAGACCCTTTTTAAAGATGTCTGCAATATGATATCTGGAAGAGACATGACAGACACGTACTTGTCATTTAGCTACCTTCTCTCGAACAAAGTGAATATCTATCTCTATGTGTTTAGTACGCTGGTGCTGAACTGGATTACCAGAAAGATATATGACATTTATATTATCACAATACACCAAAATAGCCTTTTCAATAGGACAATGGAGCTCTAACAGTAGATTATGTAACCAACATGACTCGGAAACCACATTGGCTACCCCTCTCCCTAAAAAACTTCCCTTCTCTGAAGTTTTGTGTTTTATTAACCATGACTGATCAAAATACGTTTCATCATGTCATCACAGTTTTCAACATCAAGAGTGTTCTTCCTATTGTTCTTGATCTAGAGAACGTCCAATATGGGATGTGGGCGGAATTATTCAAGATTCATGCAATGACACATAAAGTTCTTCACCACATCATTCTTCCCACTACTCCTACGGGGGTGATATGGTGTCTACGTCTACAACAGATCCAGACTTATAGTTCATGCTTGATGCCAAGGTTCTCCAGTGGATTTATGCCACTATCTCCTTGGATCTTTTACAGACGATTATGGAACCCAACTCCATAGCTATGGCGGCGTGAAATCGATTACGTGACATCTTCTAAGATAACAGTCATTCTCGCATTGTTATCCTTGAGCAAGAATTTTCTCAAGTTGCTATGGCAAATTTTCCAAACGTTTCTTCTTATTGCAAACGCCTCAAGGACTTGGCAGACCAACTTCGCAACATGGGTTCTCCTGTTTCTAATAGTCTTCTAGTTCTTCAGATGGTTATCGGTCTATCTAGGCCTATACAGGGGTTGCTTCGGTTAGTCGTCAAAGTAACTTCCTACCGGAGTTCTATCAAGCCCGCTCCATGCTCACTTTGGAAGAAACAGGTTTGGCTAAAAGGGCATCGATCGAAGTAAGCCCCGTCGTCATGATGACTGCTTCCAATTTTCCCCTTTCTAATCCAACCAACGTGACCCAAAATCACAACGGGGGTAGTAAGAAGGCCCAAAATTGGAAGAATAATGACAAGAATCGCGGCGACAACAACGGGGGCAACCGTCAGCAGCAGCAGTTTTGGGGCCCACAGGGGCCTCCTGGACAGTGGCAGTGGGTCCCATCGCCACAAAGCGCCGCGCCTCAGCATTACAGCGTCGCGCCCGGCCTTTCTTCCTGTGTCGACTTCGTGGTTCGTACCGACGGGCACTCCCAACACGGTACTGACTCGCCTCGTGCCCACCACACAATGGGCCCCACTCAGATCGACATTGAAGCAGCGATGCACACGCTTGACTTGACTCAACCAGACCCTAATTGGTACATGGACACAGGTGCCACTACCCACATGACATCCGATCAAGGTACTCTCTCGTCTTATTCTAATTTGAGCAGTAATCGTGGTATAATTATTGGTAATGACAGTTCTATTCCAATTAAGGGTTATGGTAATAAAACTTTGTCCCCACCTCATCCACCACTTGTCCTGAAAAATACCCTTTATGCCCCAAAATTGATTAAAAATTTGGTGTCGGTCTGTAAATTCACCACTGATAATTGGATTTATATTGATTTTGATCCATTTGGGTTTTCTGTAAAGGATTTCAAGACGGGGAGTCCTCTCATGAGGTGTGACAGTAGGGGGATCTTTATCCAATCACACCGAGTCTCAGCATTTCCCGTCAAGCTATGTCATCCACTTTTACAGCTCTGATACCATGAAAGAATTAATCCCTTGATTATTCTTACTGATACTGATGAAAGACATATATATATATATAAGTTACAATAGGAGAATCATATTCCTACTTTACATCTAAATCTCTATTCTATAAGGAGACTAAATCTACACTTATGCTAATATTACAATAATAAGTTAGGTACAAGACTAAATCTACAATATACCAAATATACAATATGGAAAATATTAACAAATCTGGAAAAAGGATGGGCCGGACCGTGGAGGCCCATTCTCTAACACGTCCATTAATATCTTTTTTTTATTCTCCATGTATATGATTGCTCCTTAGCAAGTGAGTTCTTTAGGTTATATTTATGTCGTTCTATAGCATCTGGTAATTTTTTTTTAATTTAGTTCGTCGCTACTTGTATTTTTAATTCTTTTATATGGTTTGAAATAATTGTTTTTCGTTGGTGAGTCGATGAATGCAGAGATAAACTTGCTTGTGATTAGAGGTAAATTTTTTTTATACTTTTGGTTTGTTTTAGAAGTTAGTATTGATAAATCGTGTATTATTGAAAAGTTGCCAATTGTGATTCTTGTTACAATGTCTAATATATGGTTATCAATTTAAAATTGACTTATTTATAAATAAAGTAATTAGGTATCTTGCAAAGATGAAGATTTTATGTGGGTTAGTTATATAGTATTTTTTAATTATAGATATTTTATTGTATGATATAATGACATGTTATGTTAATGTATCTTGATTGATATATTTTTGTAGACGATATTCTTGGTGTATGATCCTTTTTGCCGATTTAGCTACTCTGTCATGATCAAACTCTTGTAATTGACATTGATATTATCCTTGAAAGTGCAACATAATTGCTCATGTGAAAAATATACTGCGGCAAATACAGTCTACATTAGCTATTGTTTGACAGTCTGCTTTATTTAATGTCATCGAAAAACATAATTCCGCTAAAAATTATCATCTGATAAGAGAACGTTACATATGCTAAGAACGTCGTAATAAAAAATATATCGTGTGAGATACAACATAAATTATTTATCGATTTATGTGACGCACACTTGCAACGCACGTACGCTTACGACTAGTACGTTATAAAAATGTCGATACTAGAAATGCATACTTAAAATTACTAAACTAACTAGGAGGAGATTGTTTCTCCTTTACTAGGAGGAGATTGTTTCTCCTTTAATCACAGGTCTCGATTTCGAGCTTTGTGTATACAACTAAACCATTGTTCACGGAACAATAATGGGACTAGGCCGCGGCACTGTGAAGGCTGAGCTGCGGAGGTTGTGCATTTGGGCCTCATTTAACACATCCGCGCAGTCATAGTGGGAGGTCTTCTTACGCTGAGACTGTCTTTAAAATCTTCAAAAAGGACCGAGGGAAGACCCTTTGTAAAGATGTCTACAATCTGATATCTGGAAGGAACATGACAGACGCGTACTTGTCCTTTAGCTACCTTTTCTCGAATAAAATGAATATCCATCTCTATATGTTTAGTGCGCTGATGCTGAACTGGATTACCAGAAAGGTAGATGACATTTATATTATCACAATACACCAAGGTAGCCTTTTCAACAGGACAATGGAGCTCTAACAGTAGATTACGTAACCAACATAACTCGGAAACCACATTGTCTACCCCTCTATACTCGGCCTCTGCACTTGAACGTGAAAGCGTGGCTTGACGCTTGGCAGACCATGAGACCAAGTTATTACCTAAAAACATGCAATAACCAGACGTAGACCGTCTGGTGTCAGGACAACCACCCCAATCAACATCTGTATAGGAGACAAGTGTAGACGTCGACGAAGGATACAAATGCAAGTCATACTCAAGTGTTCCCTGAATGTACCTAAGAATGCGTTTGAGCATCATATGTTCAATTATGAGATCATGCATAAACAAACACATATGTTGTACGACATATATAATATCAGGTCGCGTGAACGTAAGATACTGAAGGGCGCATGCAAGACTACGATAGCGGGTCGGATCCTCATAGGAAAAGCCAGTTGCAGCACCCAACTTGGGTTTAGTATCAACTGGAGTAGAAGTGGACTTACATGATGATATCCCAGCTCTCTGAATGATCTCTGCTGCATATTTTATCTGTGATAAGAACAATCCACCTGCATGACGAGTAACAACAACTCCAAAGAAATAACTCAATGTACCCAAGCCTTTCATAGCAAACTCAGAACCGAGCATTGTCATGATAGACTTTCGCAAAACATCAGAAGAGACAGTCAAAATAATATCATCTACATATAATATTATATAAGTCATCGAAGAACCATGACGATAAATGAATAATGAATTATCAGACCTACTGTGAGAAAAACACATAGTCGAAACATAATTAACAAACCTCTTATACCATGCTCATGGAGACTACTTAAGCCCATACAAGGACTTCTTCAACAAACAAACATGATGAGGATTTTTAGTATCCCTAAAACCCAAGGGCTGATGCATATACACTGTTTCCTTGAGATCACCATGTAGGAATGCATTCTTCACATCTAGCTGATGAATGGACCATGATTTTAAAAGAGTCAAGCTGAGCACAATGCGAATGGTAGCCGGTTTGACCACTGGGCTAAATGTTTCACCACAATCTACACCAACCTGCTGAGTCTTACCATCACCTACAAGACAAGTCTTATACCTCGCAAATGAACCATCAGAATTTTTCTTGTGAGCAAAAATCCACATAGACCGAATAATATTAACACCAGACGGACGGGGTACCAACTCACACGTCTTATTATCAATAAAAGCATTATGTTCATCGGTCATGACGATTTTTCAATTAGGGCCATTTAAGGCAGAAACATGATTACGGGGGTGATTTAAGAATATTCGAATTAAAATATCTTTTTGGTTTAAAAATACTGTGTTGACTGCGAGTGATTGGACCATGACTCTGGGCTGGATTGGATGAATTTTGGGAATTTTGAAAATTTTCAGAAATTTCGAACCGCGCTAACGTGTCGTAGTCAGAAGAGCACTGATGAATCGCAGAGCTCGAAGTTTTGGCGCGAAATGTCTCCCGGCGGACGACGTGATGGGATTGAAGTTATTTATCGTTCACTGACGAGCGCAGAGGAGATATCATCATCCAAAAAATCATAAGAACTAGGCATGGAATTTTCTACTTTAGAAAATGGAAATTTTGATTCATCAAAGAGAACATGACGACTAATGATAATTCGTTTAGAGGATAAATCAAAGCATTTATAACCACGATGATTTAACGGATAACCCAAAAACACACACGGGGTAGAACGTGCCTAAAGTTTTTTTATTGTGGTGGATGAAAAAAGTGGATAACATAAGCATCCAAAGACTCTTAGATGAGAATATGAAGGAGTCTTATTGTATAAAACCTGAAGAGGTGAAGGATATGTCAAACCTTTAGAGAAAAGAATATTAAGTAGATCTGTAGCCATTTGCAGGGCATGGTGCCAAAATAATGGAGGGACGAAAGAATGAACCAATAAGGTGCAAATAATGTTATTAATGGTACAAATTTTTCGTTCAGCTTTTCCATTTTGTGAAGACGTATGAGGACAAGAAAAATGAAAATTTATCCCATTTTTAGCACACAACTCCCTAAACTCTCCATTGTCATATTATTTGCCATTATCACATTGAATGTTCATTATTTTCCGTTCGAATTGAGTTCAATAAAAGCTCTAAATTTGACGAAGATCGAAAAAACTTGAAATTTTTTCGCAATTGGAAACGTCCATAAAAATTTAGAATAGTCATCCAAGAATAAAACATAATATCGATGACCCATAGAACTGAGAACTGGAGATGTCCATAAATCATTGTGAATAATATCAAATGACATTGAGGTATGAGAATTCGAAGCTACAAACGGTAACTTATTAATCCCTAAAGAACAAGATTGACAATTTGGAGTACTACGCGTGCCCTTACAAGAAATAAACTTATTCTTATCTAAAACATATAAAATTGACGACCTTGGATGACCTAGACGAGCATGCCACAAAGAAGGAGCAAGAGCTGCAAAAGTGGACGACATAACTTGACGCGAGATGCTGAGACTCAGTGTGATTGGATAAAGGTCCCCCTACTATCACACCGCATGAGAGGACTTCCCGTCTTGAAATCCTTCACAGAAAACCCAAACGAATCAAAATTAATAGAAACCCAATTGTCAGTGGTGAATTTACGGACAGACACCAAATTTTTAATCAATTTTGAGACATAAAAGGTATTTTTCAGGACAAGTGGTGGATGAGGAGGGGACAAAGTTTTATTACCATAACCCTTTATTGGAATATAACTGCCATTACCAACAATTATACCACGATTACTGCTCAAATTGGAATAAGACGAGAAATCTTGGTGGATGTCGCATGGGTAGTGGCAGCGCACGTGTGTCCACGTACGATTAAGTCCGGTTGAGTCAAGCCAAATATGTGCATCGATGCATCAATGTCGGTGTGAGTGGGGCCCATTGCGTGATGGGCCTGAGGGGGCGAGGCCCAACTATACCGGATCATTGCCCGTCTGTTACGCCGTCATACGAACTCGAGTCCGGGAAGAAAATGGTCATGGCGCTTTGGCTTCATGTAACACTAACAAAAATAATCTCTACAACACATTCATGCATTACTAATTTATAAATTATTCATTTATGTATTAAAATTGCTACATTATTAATTCCTATGTTACGATCCAAAAGTAATTAAGAGTCTAGAAAGTAAAATATGTGTTTTTTGTTATTCATGTGAATAGACGGGAAATTCCGTGTTTCACATGTTGTTGTCCTGTCAAACAAGGATACAAACACAAAGATATCGACACATTTTGAACATTAATTTTGGTGGAATCTTTTATCTTTTATAAAGATTTTGGTTGCTATATCAAAGAAGTCATTGCCACGCATGCTTGACTAAGAGTTGATATATTTTTTCTTATTTATTTTATGTAATGGTTATCGGATTGAAAGGTTTTTTCTTGATATTTATAATGGTAAATGTGGACTCGTTTGAGTCTCAAAAATGACAGTTGGAGTGTACTATTTTTTTAAATAGTACATTCCAGTCCGACTTAAAACGTCCACCAAACGTTGTATTATTTTTTTGTCCAGTGCAGTCCAACGTAACAAACTTGCCATGTGTACTCTAGTACCTAAAATTGATTACTTGTTTCAAAATATTTACGAGGACGACACTAGATGAATCACTTGCATGTTACAATAATTGTTGAGTAATTTTCCCTAATGTGATCGTAAAAGGATCATTAGTTCTTGAATTCAAACGCCAAATTTTGTGCTGGTTGATGATATACTACTAAAATAAAATAGGAATTAGCGACAGATAAATTTCGCAGCTAAACACTAAATTTATCACTAATCTTATTTAGCGACAAATTAAATGATAAATTAAAGATGCATTATCATAAAATTCTGTTAGCTACGAGCAATGAATTAGCGACGTAGTTCATAACTAATTTCAGTTTTTTGAGGTGTGTCTATGTTATGAAGAAAAGTGAAATTTCAGTAAGTTATCTTTCCGAATAATTTGAGATTTGAATATTCAGTCTCTTTTTGAGATAGAAATATATAATATAACGTCCAAAACATCGCATTATAATATCACTTACATTACATAATAAAGTCTTAGCAATAAAAGAATTAATGTAGAAAATGTTATTTTAAGAAGAATTTGGATTGGAGTGTACATGATGATGACTGGGAATAAATATTTGCATCGTCATACGTCGTTTTCATGTTGAAAACCCTTTCTTTTGATTTTTTTATCTTTTAATTTCCTTTATTTTTGTTTTTGTTTTTGTTTTATTTCCTTTTTGGTTAGTTTATCTTCTGTGTTTTTTGTTCCTTTCTCTATTTTTATCGATAAGAAAATATAAAAATAAAAATATTAACTAATTATTCTTACATTAATACAAATATAAGAATGTGAAGCTTTATTTCAGAAATCAAATGTTGTACCAATAATTATCCTTTTCTTCCACCAACAATAAGATTTTTATTAATTACTTATACAAAGTCTGTACTAATGAAGAATTGTATGTTGAAAATTAATCATGCATAATGTTAATATACACATAATATACAATATGTTAAATATACACATAGGGCACATTTGGTACGCTATATTACGATGGATTGTACTAGACAACCCGGCTACCATTCGCACTGTGTTCAGCTTGGCTCTTTAAAAAACATGGTCCATTCATCAGCTAAACGTGAAAAATGCTTATCTACATGGTGATCTCACGGAGACAGTATATATGCATCAACCATTGGGGTTTAGGGATACTCAATATCCTCATCATGTCTGTTTGTTGAAGAAGTCCTTGTATGAGCTTAAGCAGTACTATTATATGTACATGATATTATCTTGACTGCCTCTTCTGATGCATTACGCCAGTTTATTATGACAATGCTCAGTTCTGAGTTTGCGATGAAAGACTTGGGGTCATTGAGTTATTTTTTGGGAATTGCCACTCGCTACGCAGGAGGATCGTTTATCACGCAGAAGTATGCAATCGAGATCATTGAGAGGTCCAATTCTACCCATGATACTAAAGCCAAGTCAGCGCCGCACTGCTCCCATGAGGATCCGACCGATATCATAGTCTTGCAGGCGTCATTCGGTATCTTACGTTCACACGACCTGATATTACTTATGACGTACAGCAGGTGTGTTTGTTTATGCATGACCCCAGGATTGAACATATGAATGCGTTCAAACACATTCTTAGGTACATTCAGGGAACACTTGATTATGACTTGCATTTGTATCCTTCGTCGACGTCTACACTTGTCTCTTACACAAATGTTGATTGGGGTGGTTGTCCGGACACCAGACGTTCTACGTCTGGCTATTGTATGTTTCTTGGAAATAACTTGGTCTCATGGTCTGCCAAACATCAATTCACGCTTTCACGTTCGAGTGCAGAAGTCGAATATCGAGGGGTAGCCAATGTGGTCTATGAGTCATGTTGGTTACGTAATCTTCTTCTAGAGCTCCATTGTCCTATTCAGAAAGTTATCTTGGTGTATTGTGATAATATTAATGTAATCTACCTTTCTGGTAATCCAGTTCAACACTAGCGCATTAAACATATAGAGATGGACATTCACTTTGTTCGAGAAAAGGTAGCTCGAGGACAAGTACGCATATGCCATGTCCCTTCCAGATATCAAATTGCAGACATCTTTACAAAGGGTCTTCCCTCGGTCCTTTTTGAAGATTTTAGAGAGTCTACATGACCCGACTGCCCGCATGGCGGTGCCCTACACCGACACCCCTTTCGGTATACATTAGAGAATAGCAGCGGAACATACACAACTTATAAAATGCTTAAACATAAAATAACAACAGGCTAGCCGATAAGGCCACCTTCCGTACAATATACGCAATAAAACAATACTTTTTTTTTCTTTACAACCCAATCCACAAATGTGACTACAGACCTCTAAGAATAACAACTCAAGTGACAGGCCCCGCCATACCCCGAATGTACAACGACCGACAATACTGAGGATAAGCCTCGGAATAAAGCGAGCTTCTCAACAAACAGTGATCCTAAGAGCGAGGATCAAGAATACGTATACTACGCAGCGTGAACGCACTCAAGGAGGTCAAGACAACATGTACCAAATATGTGAAACCGAAAGATCAGAATGAAATCATAAGTCTATAATAAAGCGGAGAGTATGATAACTCAAATAATAAGACACGATTGCCTTACTAACAATGAGAGTAATCAAAAGTATGGGTATCAAATCCACGGAAACAGGTGGTATAACGATCTTGAGGATTTACCCCTCATTTATACTCTTACCCTGAAGCAGGTGGTATAACGATCTTGGGGATCTACCCTTCAGATATACTCTTACCCTGAAGAAGGTGGTAAAGCAGGTGGTATAACGATCTTGGGGAGCTACCCCTCAGATATACTCTTACCCTGAAGAAGGTGGTAAAGCAGGTGGTATAACGATCTTGGGGAGCTACCCCTCAGATATACTCTTACCCTGAAGAAGGTGGTATAACAATCTTGGGGATTTACCCCTCAGATATACTCTTACCCTATCTCAATCGGCCATCATACATAACATAAGCACTACCGGCTTATCATACAATAAGTAAGCAAGTTAAAAAATCCCCCTAACTTCTTATTAGTCTTATTCATATACACTCTCATTTTAGTTTACTTAAGGCACTAACATGTCATTATAAATCCGGGAGTTTAACCCAAAGTACTACGTACTTCTATTCTTTTAAAATGACTCATTTTCATATAAACTTCAAA
Organism: Przewalskia tangutica; assembly: GCA_029844215.1. Lineage (NCBI taxonomy): Eukaryota > Viridiplantae > Streptophyta > Magnoliopsida > Solanales > Solanaceae > Przewalskia > Przewalskia tangutica. Next base: position 6,381,127 of record CM056718.1, on the reverse strand, counting down.
AATACTAATAACCGTAGTATCAAGTCATAACTACATTTTAAGACAAGTCACAATACCTTTTTAGAAAATACATTTTCGGGCTTCTAAATCAAGTGACTTCTTTCTTTTAAAAACCTTAAGCAATTGATGCCTTTAAATCAATTTGCCTTTCGTTATTTCAAGTCATTTAACATACTTAAATTACTTAGAGTAAAGCACTCTTTTTAACTTTCCATAAAGCTATTATAACCAACTTCCCATAAAGCCGCTATACTAGCTTTATACATTAGCAACTTACATACTTCTTTATAACCAAGAGACTTAAACTTTCCAACAAAACAAGTATCAATAATACTTTCAACATACTTAAAGTCTCCTAACTTTTGAAAACCAAGATATCCTTAATATTTAACAAGTGAGTTAATTTCCTAACTCAATCAACTTGGACATTCTTAAAATAAGCCAAGGATATCAAATGGACCTAGATTGTCAAAATCTTGTACGTCTACCGTACTATACATTTACAACTTATTCATGCTCAAGAGATAAGAAAGTTCCACATACCTCTTCGGTTTAATCCACTTGCTAAGTCCAATTCGCCGTACGTAGTATGTCAACCTATAATGACCATAGTACGTCTATTAACTTCTTACTTCAAACGTAGAATATTCCAAGTGCAAAGTCACTAAATTCTACGGAAAATCGGACAGCACTTCCTTTGTTTCTACATATTTTGCCACCTTTTTCAAGGCCAAATTCAATAACCAAACACACCACATTTAAGGCCCAACAAAGTAGTTAACAATAGGGGATTACACGCTTAATCAAGACATGTAAAATTCCGCCCCACAATATATAACAAACTAGTCTAAACTACAATGTCAATTCGGAAATTAGGGCAACAATACCAATTCTTCTTCCAATTTCTTTTCAATCCAAGTGGTTTAATATAACATGTTATCTAGCCACAATTGATTATAACTACCACAATCCTCAAGTAGGTAAACATGCGACGATTCTAATTATCGACCAAATTGTATTTCAATTTCAAATGGCTTAACATGTCATTTTCAGATTTGAGCTTCCAAATTTCCATAACACTTATCAATCTTCATAACACATATCACATGATCATTTCTAACTTATAATAACATGAAATCTTCAATTACAAAAGTAAGACGAAGATTATACCTCATTTAGCCCAAATATGATCCAAGATTACAAGTCGATCCTTAGCAACTTTAGCTCCTCCTTTCGACGTTCCAATCCTCTCCAAGCAACCTTTAGAAACCTATGAAGAACTCCTCTTCAAGTTCCATCTTCAAAGTTGAATAACTCCTTAGATTTTCGCCTTGCGACTAATACGAAAACACCATTTTTCCGGGATTTTTCTATTGAGATACACTTACAATACCCTTAGGTACCTTGGTTTAAAGTATGGAGCTTATTGAACCAAAAACGAAAAATCTTCTTGTTCATTCTAAGGCAAACCCGAGAGCCCCTCACTATGAACTCTAAGTTCTTGATTTATTTTCTAAGTGTAGAAGTCATCTTGCACTAGTAGGATGAATATATAACACAACCAAGGGCCTAGATCTAAACACTTGAATGGCTAGGATGAAGGATTTTAAATATCAAGTCAAGTGGGCTTGTTGACTTGGTCAACAATGTCAAGCCTTGGCCTTTTCAAGACTAATTCATCCTAACATTGGTCAAATGACCACTTTAACCATGTATTTTCGTCCAAGACCAAATTAATGGGGGTGACACGTGTCGCCCTCCCGTTCGTCGCAATATTTCGTTTTCCGACAAATTCCAAAATTCCGATAATTTTTTACTCGTCTCAAATCTTAACATTTGAGTTCTTACGTACGTTCTTATAAACATATCCTGGAATTTCCGGGGTGTAACATTCTTCCCCCCTTAGAAACATTCGTCCCCGAATGTTCTTTTGGGAGTCAAACTTAAAGATAGCCACATAGTCTCCTTACAACCCCTTCATACCAATAATGCCACACGTGGCCACATAACAATGCTCGTACTAAAATGCCAACCTGAACCCCCACGTGTCAACGTCGGTTATCTGCATAAAGCTTCTGCTGACTCTGAGCTTACTACTAATCTTTCCTGGATAAGCTTCGCCTTATCCACAGCCCGCTGAATCAAGTCTGGACCAAATAACTGAACCTCGCCTATGTCGAACCATCCAACCGGCGATCTACACTTTCTTACATATAAGGCCTCATACAGGGCCATCTGAATACTGGAAGGATATCTGTTATCGTACGTAACACAACAAGAGGCAAGTAACCCTCCCGGCTATTTCTGAAATCAAGAACACAGGCCCGCAACCTATCTTCAAGTACCTGGATAGTACGCTCTTCCTGTCCGTTGGTCTGAGGGTGTAATGCAACACTGAGACTCACATGTGTCCCTAAAACCCTTCTGAAAAACCTCCAGAAGTTATCTGTAATCGAGCTCATCTGTCTGACATCATAAACGTAAGAACCCCGTGCAGTCTTACAATCCCCCTGCTATAAAAGCTAGCACGAACCTCAGCCGAGTAAGTGGTCCTAACCGGAAGAACACGGTTGGTTTCGTCAGCCTATTTACCATGACCCCCAGGGAGTCGCACTTTCTCTGAGTACGATGCCACCCTGTAACAAGATCCATTTTAATTACCTCCCATGTCTAAGTCGGGGTCTAAATCGCCTGTAATAGCCCACTGGGCTTCTGGTGTTCAACCATGACCTGCTACTAATTCGGATATTAAGCAACAAACTCCGCTATGTCCCTTTTCCGGTTATCTTACCCATACATACATTTGAGGTCACGACACGACTTAGTCGACCCCGAACAATTTGAGCAATAATCACTGTATGCCTCCCCTAAAACCTGCTGACTAGTCCTGCAGCACCGGATACACACAATCTATCCTCATATCACAGCACATCATCCGGTGCTACTCAAACAGGCTCTTCTCTTCTCGGAGAGCCGTATCTCGATACCGCATCATAACTGGATCCTCATACTGTCTCCTCTTTACCTCCTCAACGACGGAAGACTCGACAACCTCTCGGATCTAAACTTCATTAACCTTGGAAACAAATAATCGAACCCCTAGGCTCGGTAACTGAAAAATCTCACGGACCACGTCCAGTCTATCTGGCTGCCCATCTGGCATACTACCCTTAGATCCGCGAATAAGAGTATCTTTAACTGTCTTAGCTTTCCCTGGGTTGTATAGGATATCAATATCACAATCCTTGAATAACTCTAACCACCGTCGCTGTCGCAAATTCTACTGCTTCAGTCTGCAGATATACCGGAGGCTTTTGTGGTCTGCACAAATATCCACATGAAGTCTATAAATACGTCATGCCCCCAAATCTTCAAGGCATGATTTAACTGCCGCCAGCTCTAAATCGGAAGTGGCATAATTTCCTTTCCTGTTTTCCTAACTACCGGGAAAACATAGGCTCTATCCTTATCGGGTTGCGTCAGCACACAACCTAGCCCAACACCCAACGTGCTATCATAATAACCTAACCCTCTAGTCTCACAGGAGGGGTTAGAACTGTAGTCGTGGTCAACTTATCTTCCAATAACTGAAAGCCTTTCTCATTCCTGCGAAATATTCGGGTATCCTTAATCTCACTTATGGTTCCTGTTTCCCTTTCTCTGTTGCAATCAAACTTGGTCACTAAACTTAGACTTAATTCCTTTGCTTGCCTCATGGCTAAGACTTACTGTCAATCACAATTTAGGGGAGAGGTTTCCTTGATCTCGTCACGTAACAATCCTATTATTCTCTCCCAGCTCGTAGAGATAATAGCCAGGTGTTACCACATTTCCTCGAAATGTTCTTACTTCCCATTATTTACTAATGGTCTTTACACTAGTGTGGGGTAATCATATCTCGTGCAACTTACATGACCATAGTCGTATTCTCCTTTATCATTCTGGTCATATCCTTACCTTAGGCTTATTATTAGCAAAAGTATTTCTATCTAGATTCATAATCGTACAGTTTCATACATGCGTACAACCTGCATTTATATCTTTACGATACTTCCTCGACCAATTCGTACGCCGTTCTTAATTACCCTAACACAACACTTTTCCCACGGTTATCTACAACTGTAACCTATGGTATGACGATACCGAAGACCTTACCAGTCTCATATCCTGCGTCTAACAACATGGGTGCACGCAACCCCATAATACGTAAACCTGTCATTTTTACGTGGGGAAGAGAACTTATCTCCCTTTCTTAAACTTTCCTTGGAGTCACAACCCTAATCACAGGGTCCTCTTGCGGTCCAGTAATTATCTAATCATCACGCACCGCCTTTAAGTTCGTGTAGATTGATTTTCCAACCCACCAAAGATGCCCTCAGCTTTCCGCCGGCAGCACTCGTACTTATTTTATTATTGCCTTGTACATTTTCCTGAAATTATCCGGAAGGTCGTGGCCCTGACCGCCACACCAAACCAACTCCAAGTACCTCCAAGGGCACTTAACATAAATTCCTCCAAATTCAATTATTACTTACTTTCTGCGTCAATTTACCTCAAGTGAACAAGTCACACAGACTTAAAAAGAAAAATAATGATGCCAAAGAAGGAAGGATAATTCACTGGTTACTACCACTTCTCTTCCTTTACACTGGATAATCAGCTTACCAGAAAACTGGAATCGAGCCAATCTCTCTCTGCAGTCAACGTTGGCATAACAAGAGGCCAACTAGCCCGTACTCATAATGACCTCGATATGCTCGCAGCTCTGCTAGGTCTGCTAGTGGTCCAACGATCGTATCGTTATCGACAATTATCTACCCGCTTTACCACCACCCGACACTCACGGGTGTAGTCACCTCGAAAGGTTCTCAGATTCAGCTTTATTTCTTTACACTTGGTTGCTCTCTTTTCACCGGTCGCATTTCTTTCCGTACTTCCAAACTTATACTAGCATACGTACATAAATTCCATACTAATTCTGGCCTCCACTCTTTGGAGTTACTAAATTAAACAATATAAGGCCCATTCCGGTTCTCACAACCTGGTTCCGGTGGAACACGTCCACGAACCCGTAAAATGATTAACTAAACTTGGGCCTTGCACCCTCGTGACCCTGTCACATAGCGGGATTACTACCAATTGATCTCATACCATTTTAAGTTATGGGGCGACCCTTAATAGGTCCCCAACCCGACTCGGCGTCGTATTTAACTCTTTTCCTTGGTCTGTCTTAACTTTTTACTACCCGAGAAAGCCTTATATACCTAAGGTCTCGGTGGTTATCACATTCTTAGACTCGCAATTTCCATGCTCCATGCCTACCTTATCAGTCCCCCCGTAAACGGGTACAAAACTTATCGTAATACCATAATCGTGTTGTCTTGACCACAACAACCATACTTACTCTATACGGATCTCACCCGTACCATTCTCGAAATCCTACTACGTAGCTCAATCTATTAACATAGTCTTCCATTAATTCCCTTAATAATAACTTTTTAAGGGTCCATTGCATTCTCACACAACTCATCATCACCTCATTATCTCAAATTAGCACGTAAAACCTTGATGAGAGTTCCTTAACTGTTCATACCTTCCCGGTATTTATTTAGTCCTTACCAAATCCTGGTAATCTAAAATCATCCTAGGCAACACATATGTGACCCCCATACATAAATCTGTATAGTTGTATGTCCCAATACCAACTATACTACAAACATTACCAACCTGGATACGCAATCCACATAATCTTTCCTGGGTTACTGTTGCCTTTCTCGTAGCTGCAAACAACATAACTTGTTAGGGAGAGACGACTCTAACCATACATCTCTATCGCACGATCTTAGAGTGAGAAGAATGGAAACCAATCCTAAATGTCTGCGCAAAGATCCGATTATAGATGTGGTGCACAACACACCGATAATCAAGACTCTACTGTACACTGCGTAGACACTTTCCGAGGACTAATCGCTCGATACCACTTTTGTCACGACCGACCGGGCTCGCGATCGTGCCCAACCTAGGCACCCTTTCTGTATACATCGAGAGAATAGCAATGAACATACACAACTTATAAAATGCTTAAACATAAAATAACAACAAAGCCGAGATAAGGCCACCTTCCGCATAATATACGCATAAAATAAAGACATTTTTTTTTCTTTACAACCCAATCCACAAATGTGACTACAGACCTCTAAGAATAACAACTCGCGGAACAGGCCCGCCATACCCCGAATGTACAACGACCGACAATACGGGGATAAGCATCCGAATAAAGAAGTTTCTCAAATTAACAAAGGATCTTAAGAGCGAGGATCAAGAACTCAGACTTACTGGCGTGATTTAACGCACTTCAAGGAGGTCGATAACATGTACCAAATATGTGAAACCGAAAGATCAGAATGAAATCATAAGTCTATAATAAAGCGGAGACAGTATGACAACTCAAATAACGACACAAAGGCCTTACTAACAATGAGAGTAATCAAAAGTATGGGTAGAAAATCCACGGAAACAGGTGGTATAACGATCTTGGGGATTTACCCCTCATTTATACTCTTACCCTGAAGCAGGTGGTATAACGATCTTGGGGATCTACCCCTCAGATATACTCTTACCCTGAAGAAGGTGGTAAAGCAGGTGGTATAACGATCTTGGGGAGCTACCCCTCAGATATACTCTTACCCTGAAGAAGGTGGTAAAGAAGGTGGTATAACGATCTTGGGGAGCTACCCCTCAGATATACTCTTACCCTGAAGAAGGTGGTATAACGATCTTGGGGATTTACCCCTCAGATATACTCTTACCCTATCTCAATCGGCCATCATACATAACATAAGCACTACCGGCTTATCATACAATAAGTAAGCAAGTTAAGAAATCCCCCTAACTTCTTATTAGTCTTATTCATATACACTCTCATTTTAGTTTACTTAAGGCACTAACATGTCATTATAAATTCGGGAGTTTAACCCAAAGTACTACGTACTTCTATTCTTTTAAAATGACTCATTTTCATATAAACTTCCAAGATACTAATAACCGTAGTATCAAGTCATAACTACATTTTAAGACAAGTCACAATACCTTTTTAGAAAATACATTTTCGGGCTTCTAAATTAAGTGACTTCTTTCTTTTAAAAACTTTAAGCAATTGATGCCTTTAAATCAATTTGCCTTTCGTTATTTCAAGTCATTTAACATACTTAAATTACTTAGAGTAAACCACTCTTTTTAACTTTCCATAAATCTATTATAACCAACTTCCCATAAAGTCGTTATACTAGCTTTATACATTAGCAAATTACATACTTCTTTATAACCAAGAGACTTAAACTTTCCAACAAAACAAGTATCAATAATACTTTCAACATACTTAAAGTCTCCTAACTTTTGAAAACCAAGATATCCTTAATATTTAACAAGTGAGTTAATTCCCTAACTCAATCAACTTGGACATTCTTAAAATAAGCCAAGGATATCAAATAGACCTAGATTGTCAAAATCTTGTACGTCTACCGTACTATACATTTACAACTTATTCATGCTCAAGAGATAAGAAAGTTCCACATACCTCTTCGGTTTAATCCACTTGCTAAGTCCAATTCGCCGTACGTAGTATGTCAACCTATAATGACCATAGTACATCTATTAACTTCTTACTTCAAACGTAGAATATTCCAAGTGCAAAGTCACTAAATTCTACGGAAAATCGGACAGCACTTCCTTTGTTTCTACATACTTTGCCACCTTTTTCAAGGCCGAATTCAATAACCAAACACGCCACATTTAAGGCCCAACAAAGTAGTTAACAATAGGGGATTACACGCTTAATCAAGACATGTAAAATTCCGCCCCACAATATATAACAAACTAGTCTAAACTACAATGTCAATTCGGAAATTAGGGCAACAATACCAATTCTTCTTCCAATTTCTTTTCAATCCAAGTGGTTTAATATAACATGTTATCTAGCCACAATTGATTATAACTACCACAATCCTCAAGTAGGTAAACATGCGACGATTCTAATTATCGACCAAATTGTATTTCAATTTCAAATGGCTTAACATGTCATTTTCGGATTTGAGCTTCCAAATTTCCATAACACTTATCAATATTCATAACACATATCACATGATCATTTCTAACTTATAATAACATGAAATCTTCAATTACAAAAGTAAGACGAAGATTATACCTCATTTAGCCCAAATATGATCCAAGATTACAAGTCGATCCTTAGCAACTTTAGCTCCTCCTTTCGATGTTCCAATCCGCTCCAAGCAACCTTTAGAAGCCTATGAAGAACTCCTCTTCAAGTTCCATCTTCAAAGTTGAATAACTCCTTAGGTTTTCGCCTTGCGACTAATACGAAAACACCATTTTTTCGGGATTTTTCTATTGAGATACACTTACAATACCCTTAGGTACCTTGGTTTAAAGTATGGAGCTTATTGAACCAAAAACGAAAAATCTTCTTGTTCATTCTAAGGCAAACCCGAGAGCCCCTCACTATGAACTCTAAGTTCTTGATTTATTTTCTAAGTGTAGAAGTCATCTTGCACTAGTAGGATGAATATATAACACAACCAAGGGCCTAGATCTAAACACTTGAATGGCTAGGATGAAGGATTTTAAATATCAAGTCAAGTGGGCTTGTTGACTTGGTCAACAATGTCAAGCCTTGACCTTTTCAAGACTAATTCATCCTAACATTGGTCAAATGACCACTTTAACCATGTATTTTCGTCCAAGACCAAATTAAGGGGGGTGACACGTGTTGCCCTCCCGTTCGTCGCAATATTTCGTTTTCCGACAAATTCCAAAATTCCGATAAATTTTTACTCGTCTCAAATCTTAACATTTGAGTTCTTACGTACGTTCTTATAAACATATCCTGGAATTTCCGGGGTGTAACAGTCTCAACGTACGCAGATCGCCTGCTATGACTGCGGGTGTGTGTTAAATATACACATACTATACAATATACAAATGTATACCATGATGGTACCATGAAGAACTGTTGAAGAGTGTTTCATTGAAGGATTGCAACAGTTATGCATTATACCATCTCAGTATATATATTTTTATACCATGCTGATATCATGGAGGATTTGAAACTTTTATTCAAGGACTTCAATAGTTCTTCATGATACTATCATGGTACATACCATCTCAATATATTTTATATCATGATGGTATCATGGATAGCTGTTGAAGAATGTCTCATTGAAGGACCGCAACAATTCTGCATGATACCATCTCAATATATTTTTATATCATGATTGTATCATGAAGGACTTGAAATTATTATATTCAAGGACTTCAGCAGTCCTTCATGATATCACCATGATATATATCATATGCGTCATTGATTCATGATAATGATATATATCATGTGCGTCATTCATTCATGATACATTTTTAATATGTGATATATACCATGTGGATATCATAGATGATTGAGTTATGTTTTTATTGAAGGAGAATGATACCCACATGATATATAGGACTAATTAGTATTTTTTGAAGGAATGAATCAATCTCCTATGATTATCATGTCAGTATATGATATATACCATGTGAGTATCATAGATGATTGAGTTATATTTTATTGAAGGGATGAATCAGTCCTCTATGATACTTTGTCAGTATATTATATATACTATGTGAGTATTATAATATACTGTAACAATATACTTCAACTGCTACTGATTTGATATACTATATGCCAGAATAAATTATTTTTTGAGATATAAAAAGATAAAATAAATAAAAAAGATAATATATAAGTTATTCTTTTTATTGAAAAAGATAAATGAGCCAAAAGGTTTGAAGAATTATATTATGAAACATAATAAAAAAATTGGAAAAAAATGAAATTAGAAAAAGATAAAAAAAATGAAAATCACCTGAAATTAAAAGAGAAAAATAAATAAAATAGCAAAAAGATGAATAAAATTAAATTATGAAGATAAAAAATAAAAAGAAATAAATGAAATTAAAAAAGGAATTAAAGTAAAGAAATAAAAAACGGAAAATAAAAGAAAAAGAAAGGAGTTAGAATTAAATATGGAATCAAATTATGGTGAAAAATAAAATAAAATATAGTATGAAAAATAAATGAATAAAAAAGGAGACAAAAGAAAAAAATAATAGAAAGAAAGAATAAAAAAAAGAAAAAAGAAAAGAAGAAAAAAAAGACAATTATAGTTACATCATCCTACTTCTTGTTACCAAAGAAATTTAAGAAGAATAAGATGTCCGCATGAGCAACTCAACTGGTTCTTAAGGGGATAATTGAAAAAATGACCAAGATTGAATCCCGTCAGCGGCAGTGTGAGGGTTTCTTCTTGAAATCAAAGAGGACCCCTTTGTGCGCAGCGTGGTAGTGGTCTAACCTTTGAAATCAGTTGAGTTACCATGATTAACCTCCTTCACAGACCTGTCGGACCGGGGTGTGGGGACTCCTGGGGCGGGAGTTCCACCTCAGTAGTGGTCTAACCTTTGAAATCAGTTGAGTTACCATGATTAACCTCCTTCACAGACCTGTCGGACCAGGATGTGGGGACTCCTGAGGCGGGAGTTCCACCTCTTTTGGAAAAATAAGAGAAGAAGACGAGGTAAAAAAGGAATTGATTGAGGTGCGTCGAGACCTATAAAAGCTATAAGACCATCTCCTATTTATATTTTCAAAATTATTTATTCTTAGTATCTATTAGACCATATCCAGTAGGGGACATTGTCCCCGATAATTACATACAGCAGAAGACAATTCGAATGACATGTTGACGTGAAAATAATTGAAAATTATTGAATATATAGGAGATAATCTTGCCACGTGGAGACAATGTCTTCTGCTGTGGAAGGTGCAGAAGACAATGTCTCATGCAGTGCCATGTGGCAGCCTGCGATTGACTGCCAGAAATTCATTTTCCACCAGTATTTTTGACGAATAATTTAACCGAATTTAAAAATAATAAAAACACCATTTTTTAAATTTTTTCAAGATATATAAAAAGAGACTAGGTTTACTTCATTTGGACCAAAATATTTTGGCTATTTTCTCCAAATTTCTATCTTCTTTCAAAGTATTTGCTATTTTTTAAATATGGATCCTAATCAAAATTTTAATCTTCCTCCAAATTTTATATTTCCTTACCAACTACAAAATCACAATATTCACGTCCACAAAATTCTCAAAATATGTCATGCAATTTTCAAATGTCATATATAATGTATCATTCAATAGCGTTCTTGCTCAAATTCAAAATGTTGATGCGAAAATTCATCAAACTAGGTGGTATAGTACCAGAAATATTGTTACCATCAAGATTTAATGTTGCAAGAGCGTGCATATTTTCTAGAGATGGAGCAACCGAAAATTAATCTGCCACAATAATCTGTCACGTCATCAATTATCTTCATTTATCACATACACTCCACAACAAAAGATATTTTAAAAAATAATTCATTTTCTCTTTCCTCCACATCAATACATATACTCCACCATATATACTCATTCTATCTCATTTTTTATTTTGTATATGATATTATTCTTGTAATATTAAAACACAATAATACATTATTTTATTAATGAAGATAAATTAGTCGTACAATTTATCAAAAACACACTAAAACATTGATAATATTACAAATCACAAATTGAAAATTAATTTTCGGTTGCTCCATCTCTAGGAAATATGCACGTTCTTGCAACATTAAATCTTGATGGTAACAATATTTCTGGTACTATACCACCTAGTTTGATGAATTTTCGCATCAACATTTTGAATTTGAACAAGAACACTATTGAAGGATACATTATATATGACATTTGAAAACTGGATGACATATTTTGAGAATTTTGTGGACGTGAATATTGTGATTTTGTAGTTGGTTAGAAAATATAAAATTTGGAGGAAGATTAAAATTTTGATTAGGATTCATATTTAAAAAATAGCAAATACTTTGGAAGAAGATAGAAATTTGGAGAAAATAGCCAAAATATTTTGGTCCAAATGAAGTAAACCTAGTCTCTTTTTATATATCTTGAAAAATTAAAAAAAATTGGTGTTTTTTTTATTTTTAAATTCGGTTAAATTATTCGTCAAAAATACTGGTGGAAAATGAATTTCTGGCAGCCAATCGCAGGCTGCCACATGGCACAGCAGGAGACATTGTCTCCACGTGACAAGATTATCTCCTATATATTCAATAATTCTCAATTATTTTCACATCAACATGTCATTCGAATTGTCTTCTGCTGTATGTAATTATCGGGGACAATGTCCCCTGCTGGATATGGTCTAATAGATACTAAGAATAAATAATTTTGAAAATAGAAATAGAAGCAGTTTTTCTGCGTTGGGAAAGAAACAAAAAATTATTTTCTTCAAGATAAAAATATCTCTATAATAAATACATATTTACCAAATATATCCCTCATTATTAATCCATTAACTTCTAATTAACATTTTTTAATTTTATTTTACGTAGTATTTTTGTGTTCATTTTTTCACTTGTGATATGATTTGAAGTTTTATTTTGATTGAGGTCTTTTATTATATTTAAATCACCATGTTGATATTATATTAATATTTAATATTATTTTTTGATTTATCTATATATTATATTAATTGAAAATTCACGTACTTTACAATTTTAATTAAATAAAGATAAAAACTTAATTAAAGTCAATTCATATAGATATATATTTAAAATAATTTCTCCATATAAAATAATTTTAATTACAAACGTTCATTGATATTTGTTCTTTTTGGTAATTCGACACTCAAAAACACTTTTTAAAGAAGATTAGTCAAACACAATATGCTTATCAAAAACACTTTTCGAATGAATTAATTAAACATAAATTACTTTTCACCAAAAATACTTTTTCAAAAAGCAATTTTTTAAAAAACACTTCTCAGATAAAGGAAGTTTTAGTCGTTTGGCCAAACAGACTCGTAGTTTGACTGACATAAAGTTTAAAAAATAAAAGAAGACTTTTGAATCTTGCGATCTAAAATAAGTTAAAGATATTTACGTGGTTATAGATCATATCGTTAAGCGTAAAATGTAAAATTTAAAATTAAATTATTATCAAATAATAAATTTATCATTCTTTTTAGGACTGATTAAGAACAAAAGCGTGTAATATAACTTGACACATAGGGAGTATTAGTGTAAGTAGTCTTGCTAAGTATGTTATATACGTGGAATTAATCCTTTAGAAACATTGCCATTCTCCTAGCTTTGCTTATACAACTCGAGAAACTGTCCCTATTCCTTCTACCAACACAAAAGCCACAGTAAACACACACACACAAAAATGGCAAATCCCATCGAAATGTTTGATGTAATAGTGATTGGAGCAGGTATAATGGGTAGCTGCACAGCTTATGAAACATCAAAACGCAACCAAAAAACACTCCTTTTAGAACAATTCGATTTCTTACATCATCGTGGTTCTTCCCATGGCGAATCAAGAACCATACGCGCCACTTATCCCGAACACTACTACCCAAAAATGGCCTTAAAATCCGAGACCCTTTGGAGAGAAGCTGAAGAACAAATAGGATACAAAGTCTACTTCAAGACGTCACAGTTTGACATGGGCCATAAATATAACAAGGCTCTTCAAGAAGTTATATCCAGCTGTGAGAAAAACTCGATCCCCGTTCGTGTTCTTGATCGAATTCGTGTTCTTGAAGAGTTTGATGGATTGATTAACTTGCCCGAGGATTGGGTTGGAGTTGTTACTGAGTATGGTGGTGTTATTAAGCCAACAAAAGCTGTGTCCATGTTTCAAACACTTGCTGTGAAAAATGGTGCTTTCTTGAAAGATAACATGGAAGTTGTTGAAATCAAGAAAGTTGGAGGGGGTATTTTGGTTAGTGTGAAAAGTGGAGAGGTGTTTTGGGGTAAAAAATGTGTGGTGACAGTTGGTCCATGGATGAAAAAGTTAGTTAAAAGTGTGACAGGGTTTGTACTTCCAATTCAACCGTTGGAGACAACTGTGATTTATTGGAAGATTAAAGAAGGGTTTGAGTCAAAGTTCACTATTGAGAATGGTTTTCCAACTTTCGCGAGCTATGGTGAGCCGTACATATATGGCACACCGTCGCTCGAATTTCCGGAATTGATTAAAATCCCGATGCACGGTGGGCGTCCGTGCGAGCCGGCTGACCGGACGTGGGCGCCCACACTGCCTCTGAATCTGCTGAAGCAGTGGATCCAGGAGAAGTTTGGAGGCCTCGTGGATTCCACGAAGCCGGTCATGACGCAGTCATGTATGTATTCCGTGACCCCGGATGAGGATTTTGTGATTGATTTTCTTGGTGAGGAATTTGGGGAGGATGTGGTGATTGGTGGTGGATTTTCAGGGCATGGGTTCAAAATGGGACCAATTGTTGGGAAAATATTAGCTGATCTTGTTATGGATGGAGAAGCAAAAGATGTGGAGTTAATGCACTTTAGAATTGATAGATTTGAGAAGAATCCTAATGGAAATTTGAAGAACTTTGATGATCAAGTGAGTTCAGCCCATTAAGTGAAGCATATCATAATTTTCTCTGTCTTTTCCATTGGCATTATTGTACAATTGTACTTATGTGGTATCTTGTCAAGTGATGGTCTGTCTTGATCTCTTTTGTTCTATTGTTTTTGGGATCTTTAAGTGAAAAGAATATTGTAAAAGATTGCTTCTGTTTGGCATTTGATTGAACAATTGATGCGCATTTTGTTTTTTCTTTCAAGTCAAGAGCAGATTAACTTTGATTCAAGTCCTATATTTGTGTTTTGAAAAATCTCGTATAAATAATTTATTCAGAACTCAATCAGAGGCATATCATAGATTTTAATGAGATGATTACACTTTTACGAAGAAGTGAATTCAGATTTTATTTTTGACGAGTTCAACCTTTAGGTTCTTAGCATGCACTCATTATAACTTTGAGAATATATGTTCAATTCTTTTCGATAATTTCAATAATTTTTTATAGCTTTTCCTTTTTGGATGTCTAAAAAGTGGAAGTCACAAACGAATCCTCTGAATTAGCGGCTGATGAAGAGTTCCCTAGCTGGACAGTTTTGCACCGAGAATGAATGAATGAAATAGTGGAAGGTTTGGATCTTAGAATCAATTTCTTTTTTGCTTTCCGCCGCACGCCCCACTATCATCTTAATCTCCTCTTCGAGTGCCAACATCCTAGCCTTCTCCAAGGGCGTAGCAGCTGCGCGAAAGCCGTTGCGCAACAAGCAGCGGATGAGCGCACTAGCGTGAAAACCGTTGCGCAACAAGCAACCTCTAGATAAGAAGCAGAACACGCCATCACCTACAGCTGGTCTGCTTTGTTAAATATTCCTTATGTATACGTAATTAATAATCCCAGAGGGAATCCGGATCTTGAGTGAACCTCAAAGCCATGCCAGCCTGGAGTTAATTCTTTCTATGGACAACCTTTTTTTAAGACCTAATCTAGGCATTAGCCATTTAAAAAGATGGATTTAGGTTTCGGAGGTAGATCAGAATTGAGAACGGGAACCTCGTAGCAACAAGCGGCGGATGAGCGCACTAGCGCGAAAGCCGTTGCGCAACAAGCAATGTTCTTGTTATCAAGGATTGTCATCACCAGGTTGAGTCTCTCTCTTTGTCCTCATAGTAGGATATTTCCGGATGTTTTGTGTTGTAAGCACCTTTCCGCTCGATATGATAGCAGTCACCTGGGAAAGCTGTCCCCAAAAGTTGAACATAGGAAATGACTTGCGTGGAATGACCCTCTCAGTTGACTTCTTCCTCTTATGCGACAACTCTCGCTAATCAGTCTTGGCTGGGGGAAGAACATCTGATTCACCAATAGGCATAAGAACAAGGCAAGAGAAAGTTCCTAGATTCATGGAGACTTTATCAACTCTTGCTTAACGGCATCGAAGATGAGCTGGTACTTATGATTCCAGGCGAACTTGGCGTCCTTTTTTAGAAGGCTGGTTCTCTTCTGTCCCGTTCCTTCAATCAAAGAAGAATCCATGTAGCAAGAGCCCCCGAATCTAGAGCTGCTTGTCGTTCCAACCCAGTTCCAACAATGCATTTCTCGGAGCGAGAAAGAGGAACTGCTTGTCTTTTTCGATAGCTTCATCAAGCGAAGGTCTTCCAATTGATTATTTAGTCTTAAAAGCCCGCGTGTTTCAACGAGAACACCGAAAAAACCTAATTCAGCTCCACGTAAGATAGTCAAAGTAGGGTTGATATGTATTTATTATTACTTAGTATAAAAAATATTGAGATAGTTAAACCCATTGACTATATGCTACCTTTTCCATTACTGCTAATTTTAATATAAGCATTAACAAAATTTTGTCTTTAATTTTTTCCCTTCGAAATCGAACTAATGCATCATGAAACATAAGTTTATTAAGATAATGTGGTATAACTTGTAAAAATTTATTATGAAAAAATATAAATTTATGAGTGGGGAAAAAATTATTCGCGTCGAAGGACAAAATTAAAGAACAACACAAAATATGGTCAAAAGTGCAAATGACCCTATTAGAATAGGCGTAAAATTTCTGGCCCGGTGTCTATTCTAAACCTCACAACTGTAGGCAACAAGTAATTGCACGGTGTGTTCTTCCAATAGATTTCTTTTTAATTTTTCTCTTTAAATGGGCTGGTCTTTAATTTTTTCCTTTTAACATTGAACTTATGTCTATAGGGGAATAATATTTTTACTTAATTTATGGATATTATAATGCGTAATTTATATCCCTATAGACATAAGTTTAATTTTGTATTTTGTTTGTCTTATTTACTTGCATTAGTTATTGCTTCTTTTCTTTTTCATAATTCGCTATTATGACTTACACACTTTGTTTGTTGTATTTCGCTTGAGCTTGTGTTTTGTCTTGAGCCGATGGTCTATCGGAAACAACCGCTCTACCTACCAAGGTAGAGCTAAAGTCTGTGTACACTATACCCTCCCTAAACCCCATATTATGGGATTTCACGGGGTATGTTATTGTTAGATATAAGTTCAATTTTGAAGGGATTTTTTTTTAAAAAATCAGTCCATTTGAAGGTCAAAAAAATAAAGACGAGCACAAAATAGGAACAAAAGTGCAAATAGGCATAGGCCCAAATTTCGGGATCAGGTCTCTCGGGCTAACCCAGTGAAGGTCCATTCAAATTCATTGGTTATCCAATTATTGACCCTAGTAGTATCTCAACACTAGGGTTTCTCAGCAATCGTGTTGGCCTTAGGGTTTTTTTTTTGTCGCGTTCTTCACTAGAGTTTCAGGTTTGCTCAATTCACCTATATATTTTGATCTCATGTTCAATATTGAAGCTATTATTATATCTTTAGTTGTTGAATTTTGTCGAAAATTTCACAGAATTGATAAAAAATATTATTCGTTTTATTGAATTCGATCATCTTTCGGAGAGTTAGGGTAGTATTTTATGATTTGTGTATGAATACTGTAGTGGTTCGTTGAACTCTTCGATTAATTGCCTTTTCTTGTGACTAATTTCCAATCTGAGCATAGTTAAAAGCAGTTTTAAATTTTTAATAGGCTAAACTCGCCCTTTCTTTTTTAAAATTTAAATAAATACGCCTTCTGTCCCAATTTATGTGTCATAGTTAGGATTTTGCGAGTCAAACAGTTTAATTTTGACCGTGAATTTAGACATGAAATTTTAAGTGTTTTTTTGAAGTAAAATTACTCCATCCGTCCCAATTTATATGTTGTAATTTGACTGGCCAAGAAGTTTGAAAAATAAAGAAAACATTTTAATCTTGTGGTCTAAAACAAGTCAAAGATATTTGTGTGGTTATAAATATCTCATTAATCGTAAAAGATAAAGTTTAAATTTAATTGTTGCCAAATAAGTAAATGTGTCATTCTTTTTGGGACTAAATAAAAAGGTAAGTGTGTTATATAAATTGGGACAGAGGGAGTAACATATTTGGAATCTACATAAAAGTACTACACAACAACAACAACATACCTAGTGAAATCCCACAGTGGGGTACCTAGTGAAATCCCACAGTGGGGTCTGTGGAGGTTAGAGTGTACGCAGACCTTTAAGTCACAATAATTGGTAATTCAAAATATTTAAAAGATGTTTGAATAAATTATGGTCAAAAGACTTGTTTGAATATTGAAATCTTAAAGGTGCCACATTGATTGGGATGGAGGGACTACTTCTTTTTGAAAAATTGTATTCGAAAGTGCGTAGTATCCGCCACGAAGAATAATTAATGGTGTAGTTAATTCTTAATCACTAGCAGTAAAACTATATTTTACACTATCATACAGCTGTAGCTTAATGTTTTTAGTAAAATTGAGTTGCAGATATTGCATCATCAGTGTATACAACTTAAATCCTTAATAATCTAAGCATACTACAGTGCTATCAAGAAAACTGAGTTGAAAAGACCTTTCTGTTTCAGATTATTTTGGGAAATTTCTGACACAGTACCATTATTCAATTTCTTAATTTCCTTGTGAATATGTAAGGTTTTATATATATGTCTGACTGAAATAGATATTCCTTTATAGGTTATTATTCCGAGATGTCAAGAGTTTATGTTGGAAATCTTGATCCTAGGGTCACTGAAAGAGAACTAGAAGATGAATTCCGTACCTTTGGAGTTATAAGAAGGTAAAGCAAATTCTACATTAAACATGCATTTTTAATTCGTATGCATCGACTACCTTTTATGTATAGGATATGCAATTTTTTTTTTGTAATTGTCTGTTATATTTAGTTTATAACTAAAAACCTATTATAAATAATTTGCTAGTCATCAGTCCTTCATTGCTTGTATATCTTCTTCAGTTCGTGAATGACACATGCAGTAACAATCTAACATGGAGGAGCATTTAAGTCTTATTTTGTGATCAGATAGAAGATAATGTTAGTCTAACTTGCTAGTATACTTGTTTCTCTAAAGCAGTATTTAGATGTAATGGAGGTTGTATTTTGCTAATTTATATCAAATGGGCGGCTGCCAGCACATATTTTCCTAGCATTCATGACTAACTTCTGATGGGAGCTTCTAGCGAAATGGATCTGGTATAAAAGATTTGTGCTTTTGTTGCTCTTTGATCTGTTGAAACTGTACTATGTACTGTATACTTACCTGGATGGGGTTAATGCATGATCCGGAGGAGGGGGGGGGGTTGCTATGTACTGTTCTGAATTCTTAAAAAAATTACACTGATTATTGGATGTCTAAGGAAGTGACATGTTGAGATTCAAACCAAAGGGGTTTGGTTTGTGACTTCAGCTATTACGAACATTGGTAGCATTTTCAGTATCACTCAGGTCTATTTCTTTTATGCAACTTGACTATCTCTTTTTCCATCCTTCTTCTTTGCTGTAATGGTTTCTGATTTGCAATCTTGATGCAAAAAATAAAAATGATTGCAGTGTCTGGGTTGCAAGACGCCCACCTGGTTATGCTTTTATTGACTTTGATGACCGAAGAGATGCACAAGATGCAATCAGGGAAATAGATGGTATGGTCCCTTAATCTGCGTATGGTCGAACCTTCTGAATTTGTTCTTTTAGCTTATTTATGGCTATGAAATATTTAGTCTTTTCTGTTCTATCTCTTTCAAAATATTATGCACGTTTGTACAAAATAAGTTTTATTTTGTTGCTGTACACTTTATAATCTGTAATGTCTGCAAAAATGTCAAATACTGAAGCATTTGAAGCTGTTCTCTCCCTGATACATTAAACAGGTAAGAATGGATGGAAAGTGGAGCTCTCGCATAATTCTAGAGGAGAAAGGGGTGGGGGCCGTGGAGGAGGTCGTGGTCTCTCTGGAGGCTCTGATTTGAAGTGCTACGAGTGCGGTGAGTCTGGTCATTTTGCTCGTGAATGCCGAGTTCGTGGAGCTCCTGGAAAACATAGAAGTCGTAGCCCTCCTAGATATCGGAGGAGCCCAAGTTATGGTCGCAGGTCAGAAGAGAACTTTTCAAATATACAGTAGGACATGCCGTTCACTTTTACCCCCTCATACTGTCTTTTTTGAAGCAGGAGTTATAGTCCTCGTGGACGTTCCCCCAGACGCCGAAGCCCTTCACCTCGTGGTCGTAGCTATAGCCGATCTCCATACCGCGGACGAGATGAAGTTCCTTATTCCAATGGGTGAATACTAACTTTGGGATCTTTTCTTGTGTCATCTCTGTTGATTGGGTATTCTTTTTTATAGTTCTCGTACCTGATCAAAGTTGGGTGTTAAGATAAATGTGCATGTATATACATTAGGATTTGTCTCTTGGATCTTTATTTGAATTATTTTGTATTCATTTTGGTGTTTCATGACTTAGTTGGTGTAGCGTATATTGACTATGTTGCTGCCTACTTTTTTGGGTTTTTGATTTGGGACATTGTTTGATCTCATGCAATATAAATATGTTTGTTTATTTATCTTTCATATTGATAACAAATCTGATCAATGCTCTCGTTTTCCTTAAACTTCTCTTCTGCTTTGTATGCAGAAATGGCCTCAGGGACCGAATCAGAAGCAGAAGCTGAACGGAGAAGATGATTACTTGTCTCATTCAGGAGTTTTTGGATATGTGTGTTACTATGCTTGACTTAATCACAGCTGTGTAAGTGAGGCAATGCCCTCAACTTCAACGGCTTTTAATTTCGTTTGATATTATTTTAGTGTGTTTTTTAATTTTTTAACTTTCTCATTTGAAGAACCAGATCTTAGCAACTTGACCTTTTGTACTTTATGGCATCTATTATCTTTAGAAAGAAAATATCCTAAAGAATGCTGCTAAAAATTTACTTTTGTTTTCTTGTGTCGAGGTGTCTTCCGGTACTGCTTCGTTGGTTTTCTGCTCCCACACTCTGTGGTTTCGTTCTTCACCGCCCTGCTGTAGGATCTTCAATTTCAAAGATTGTGGATCCCAGCTAGCTACATCACTAGATGCTTCTGTTTGATTGAATCTCTGCGCGGCTATGACACGCCTCACCTCAAAGTGTAGTGGTATATTTAAGTAGATTTTAAGGATGATGAATGGCATCACAGTCATATTGCAGGTCCCTAATCTGTTACAGAGAGGTTGAGGAACTCACATTCTTTAACTGATCGCCACTTCAGCAAGCTCATTGGGCAGGGTATCTGTGTTATGTAAGCTTACTCATGGAAGTTCATTGCATTAAGAGTTGCATGAAACAACCTATGTCCTGTGGTTCCCTTTGTTTATACTGCTTCGCCCTCTTTCTTTTTTGTTTCTCTTTTTAAATAATAATCAGCTTCTCTTTTTATGCCGTTTTGAACTACGTTTTGTGTTCTTTTTCTTTTCGTCATATTCTTTATCAAAATCTTTTTTCCGATCATGTCTCCCTGTCATTGGGGAGAAGTTAACAAAATTTCATCAAAATTTCCCATATTTTTTTCCTTTTTATAAGTGGCCTTGTAGTCTAAAGTTCAGAATTTTGAAAGATGTTTCACCTATAGTTGAGTGCTACCAAAGTAAGGACCTGTGGTACACTTGACTTTTATGTGCTGAGGAAGATGGTTTTGATTTTCTTTTTCAAAATGTTGCTACTGACTTGGGGTTCAAGATAAAAGTTACTCCATGCTTTCCTGTTCAAGTTCAGACGAAGTTTTATTTCACTCAAGTGCCCTTGTTTTTTAAAAATTTGTAGAAGATGGTGAATTGCTTCAGAGTAGATCGGTTAATTGAATATTAACTGCCAATGTACTTTTTGCTCGGCCTTTGATAAAAGAGTGCTCTTACTCCCATGGGAGACGTCCTTGAGTTGACTAAGGTTTTCAACCCCGGTAGAGCTTACCTGCTTCAAACCCGGTGTTTGTCCTTCCACAACACTTGCTGCTTGATTTTGCTAACTGTTGGTAGAAATTCAAGTCATTAAAGCTTCGTCTCTTTGGCCCCCTATGTCTTCTCGAATCGCCTGCTTGCTAGTGCTTTGAGTGCGTACTATGATCTATTTTGTATTCAATTAGCTTGAAACTTTCAAGGATATTTACCTGATCTTGCTTCGAAGTGTTATATTGCTTGTGATGTCCTTATCAATCATCAGTTTGTGTGCTTTTACTTCATGCCTACTTTAAATCCATGACAGATTTATTTTTGAGAAAGGGAACGTGTGTATTCCCTCTTTAACTAGATTTATTTCGAGAATGAAGGGAACATGTGTATTCCCCCTTTTAATGATTGAAGTACAGGATTTATGTTGGTCAACTGTGCATAGATATTTGTTTGGAAGCTAGTAATGGTGTTTCTTTAGACATGAAAATCTACCTTTCAATGCATTTGTACCTAGTGATTATAGCGACTCCGGAAGTTTGATGTATCAGATGTCCATTGATTGTTAACACTATTGGTTACCTAAAAATGGTTGAAACTTCCAGCGGCTCATTATGATCAAGTGATTTGATATGTTGATCAACCATTGCTAAGTAATTTAAGTCTGTGCAAAATCATATCTTTATTGTTTCGGTGTAAACATTAGTTGCAAGTTAATTCTTATCGCTGACAATGTACTCTTTTCAGCACAAGTGTATCAACCATGAAATGCCCTTTTCAAAAGAATCAACCAAAAGCATACTCATCTATTTTGGCATTGAAATGAGTTTTGTTGATTTAATATTTGTTTGAAGAAATTTGTGGTTGGGATTTGTTCACTAAATTTTGAGGAAGTTGCATCTCAAATTTAAGCTCATTTGATTGAGAATTAAAGGAGATTGTAACAAAGTTTTTGAGCATTCTTCTTGGAGAAGAAGATGAAATCGGGCCTGGGTCGGGGCGGTCAGGGATTGAGTAATTTTTTAAAATCGGGTAATTTAATTTGATTTGAATTTTTTCCATTCAAATAAGGGTACGAGTAAATTTTGTAGATGACTGGGGTATATTTATTCACAATTAGTAACGGAGGATAAAGTTGACTAATAAAATAGAAGGATATATTTGACCCTTTTCCCTATAAATTATTTCATTAACGATAATATAGAAAGTTCAAAATTAAATTATTGGTAAACACACAATTTTTTTTTGAAAGTGATTAAAAAGGAGTTTCACATCAATTGGGACGGCCAGCAGTAGTATGATCTACTAGTCTTTTTTCTTTTTCTGAGTTTTTACTTCTTGGACACAAGGATAACAAAAGGAACGTAGGATAACATAACTAATCCATTTTCATAAACTCTTTATAAATTTTATGTTAATCTCCGTATGACCTTTTGAACATTTATAGTGGTGATATCTTATTTAGTAAATGTGAGGTACTTATTTGATCTGTATTGGGTAAAAATGTTCCCGGGAAGACTAGCGTATCCGAGAAGCCTAACGTCCCAGGATTTCCACACATGTTTACCACTTCCAACAACTTACGTCACATCGACTCTTCTAGACCAGGGATGATCTTTCACCAAGGAAACAATCGAAGTTGTGCTAGAAATGCAAAATGAGATGATGTTGCGTATGAAAGCGACATTGGCCGCTATAACTACTCATTCCAGGATAGAGACTCTAGCGTCAAATCAAAATGCCGCAAAGACCTTGGCTTCACCTGAAGCCAGCAAGAAG
Source organism: Przewalskia tangutica (assembly GCA_029844215.1). Taxonomy (NCBI): domain Eukaryota; kingdom Viridiplantae; phylum Streptophyta; class Magnoliopsida; order Solanales; family Solanaceae; genus Przewalskia; species Przewalskia tangutica. The sequence goes on along the minus strand of CM056718.1, from coordinate 6,357,541 downwards.
AAGGACGAGGGAGAAAAGGACCAGATGGACGCATTCACAAAGGGACTACATCAGGTGAAAAAAGAAATGAATGAGTGAATGAGCCAGATACTCGTAGCACCACTCATTATAAATGGCACATGAGCTAGGAGGTACATTGTCTTGCCATATCCGGAAAGCGCGACCCCCGTCCCTATCCTAAAGAAGTTTAAGATGCCCGATATACCGAAGTATGTCAGCACCACTGATCCAGAAAAGCACATCATGACCTTCGAAGCAGCTATCACCGGGCACAATCTCAAACAACACAAAATCGAATCTGTTATGCTGAAGAAGTTCAGCCAAACACTCATAAAGGTAGCATCTCTAGGTATACTCATTTACACGAAAACTCTATTGATTTCTTTGCTACTCTTGCAGATACTTTTGTCAAGGCTCACGTAGGGGCCGGAAGGGTAGAAATGCACAAGCTGGACATATTTACAATAAAGCAGCAGGGAGATGAACTACTGCAAGGATTTGTAGATATATTTTAGATTGAAAGAATGTTGTTGCCGATCATCTCAGATAATTGGGCAGCAGCCGCGTTTGCAGATGGTTGAACCCGAACGGTTCAAATGCCTCCAGAAAGCTAAAGGAAAGCCTAAAGGAGTTCCCGACAAAAATGTGGAGTGAAATAAATCTCAGGTACACAACCAAGATGCAGATTGATGAAGACCAATGAGTGATGACGTTGGCATACACGAGGGGTCACCTCCCAAGAAGGTCGGGTCACAGATAAAACACTAATACTATGAATGTGGACAGTACGAGCGTAGGGATAATATGGGGAAACACCCGGAATCATAAAAGCCTTATTGAACGAGGCCCTCAGCAATCAGAAGAGTCCATATCAAAAGGGACTGGCCCCCAAAGCTATCTGATCATAATTTCAGCATATATGTTGTTACACCTCGTGAGTTTAAGACAATAAGTAAGGACGTAATTAAGGAAAATAGAATTCGAGTATTGAAAATTAATACACTTAAGGATGTGATTATAGAATAATTTTTGGTAATGACGAATGCGACGCCGGAAAATTCTTTAGTAATGGTGGTATATATACATATATAATTTCTGTTATGGATTAGTAAGGTATATAAGATACGACGATAAGAATTTAAGGCAACGAGTGTTGAGATTAATTGAAGGAGGGGTTAAGATTTATTACTTGAGGTTGTTTTTAACTAAGAGGGCATTAAAGAGGGCCAAAGTGTAAGTCTAAACAAGTATTTTCAGATTTCCTTAAAATACCAAAACCCTTCTATTCAAATTTCAATTTCATTCTAAACACCAAGTTCATCTCCTCCTCTCTCAACCCAAATACGAAAATTGCACCATTTTTAGCAAGAATTGAAGTCATTCTATAACCTTCTTCCTAGATTAATCCATCTAACAATTAGAAGCCCAAATAGGAACCAAAAACAGTGAGTTTTTCGGGATTTTGGGGCAGCATTTTAGTCAACTTTGGAGGGATATATATCCTAGTATATTAGGAGTTTTTGGTGTTTCAAAAGCCTAAAATGAAGTTCGTCGAGTCTAGTTTCCAACGCAACAAACCTCTCGTCGATAGGACACCGGAGTAGAGAGTTATGGATGTTACAAATTCAGCTGACAGAACAGTGGGCATTTCACCACTGCTGCCCGCGATTTGAGCCTCAATTTTCGGATTTTTGAGACGAATTTGTGGAAGAAAAATATGTTATAATGTTGAGTTAACATTGTAGAACACATGCATGTCAATTTGGAGTTGAAGAAGTGACAAAATTGGACAAGAATTTGATGCAAGTTGGGACAAAAATCGGGCTGGGCAGTGACGTTTTTGGGACTGTTTTGGGACCAATTTAAGGTATGAAATTCTTCTTTTTATGGAGTATTTGAAAGATTAAGTGATGTTGTAACTAAGGGATTAACTCTTGATAAAGAAAGAACTTGAAATTTGAGATTGCATGTGAATATTTTGGGGTGTTAATGTCGATTGTGGACTGTTTTGTATATATGGGTTTGATTATTGTTGTTGTTAACATTATCACTAACTGCATGTTGAGAATTGAAAAGAGATCATGATGTTTAAGTTATAATTGGTTATATAAAAGTATTGAAACATGAATTGGATTTTAAGGAGTTAAGAAAAAGAGCTTGGGTAATGTGGATATTGGCCGAAAACTTGCTTGAAATTATTGGAAATTATTGTGATGTATTAGGGGCTGTTTTTGTTAAGTTATAATGATGGAAAAATAAGTTATGAACTTATAAATACGTTGTGGTAATTGCCAACACATATCTTAAAGAAATTAAAATGTAGTAAGGTGATATGTTGCAAACTAGAAGACTTGCACTCTTGATGGTTGTATTCCATAAATGTAAGGAGAAAGAATGCATAACTATGGTGTAAATAGAGTATATGGACTGATTTTGTGATATCTTGGAATTGTGACTTGTTAATTGGTATTGTTGTCATCTGTTTAAAATTATGGATGTACATATAAATAGGGGAAGTGCTGCCCAAATTTTTATAGAAAAGAGAGCCGTTATTCGATATAAAGTATGTTAGTAATCATAGAATTGACGGACATATTATCATTATTATAGGTTGAAGCACTAGACGAGACATATTCTAATATTGAGTTGATTAGTTCGACTAAAAGGTATGCGAGACATTTCCTTCTTTCTTTTGACATGATTTTTATGAAAGTACGGCGGACGTACTTAACTCCTACCAGTTCAGTTTTAAAAATGATTATTTACTAGTGATTATGATTTCAGTAACAGAGTTTATGGTAATAATTTTATTAAGAGTCACATAATGATTTTAATTGCATACAGTTGCTCATGATATCTACTCGTGCTAAGTGTAACTATTTCACTCCACTGAGTCCCGGGCCATGTCACGTTCGTGCGCAACCATGCATCATTCACCGAGTCCCTCACTAGAGGGCCGAGACACGTTATATATATATATACAAATTACATCGAGTTCCTCCATAGAAGTAGAGACACGTTCTGTAGCGCGAATACATATTCCATCGAGTCCTCCAGAGGCGAGACATGTTATCTGATTTTATATCCGACATGAGCATGATGATTTATGATTCAAGATACATGATATGATTTTGAGACATGATTCTCGATTTTATGAAATTTGATGACTCTGTTTTACTTAAATGCAGTGGTTATTGATTTTGATATTTTATGTATTACATACTCAGTACATTATTTAAATCGACCCTCTCTCAGAAGCTGCGTTAAATGCCGCGCAGTTCAGTGTTGAATAGGTGACCGCGATTTAGGACTTCAGCGGTTGGAAACTCCTTTGTTCGAGCCGGCTATTTTGGTACATATCTTCATCTTTTAGACTTATGCATATTTTGGGCACGGCGGGGCCTGTCATCAATATGTCGATGCTCGCACTCTTAAGTGCATGAAGCGATTGTGGGTTGGACGTTTGTACCTTGTTTTGGGTTGTAGTGTTGTTGTACTCTGTGTTGGGGCGTTCCCGGTTATTCCTGTTGGTATCTGGTGGCAGCCTTGCCGGCTTGCTTATTTTGACTATTCTTTTATGTATATAATGTTGGTTGGTGGCATCCTAGTCGGCTAACCTGTTTTGTTTGTTGTTCTGTTATTGATTTGGCAGCCTTGTCGGCTCGCCCATTTTGGGGAGATGTTATAAAAGCAGCGTTGTGCTGCCGAAATTTCTATAGATTTCGGTAGTAAAGGGATTAAGAATGACAGGTCAGTAATGACGTCCAATTAGGACGTTTAGTCGCGACCCGTCGGGTCGGGACATATGTGGTGGCGTTAGTAGCGATAATGAAGACCATGAAGGAAGCTAGGTTCTTGGATGATGTGCGCACCAATCTGGAGAAAAGGAACATAGGGTTGTGGTTCCATTTTCATTGCACGCAGGTCACACCACAAATGATCGCGCCAACTTAATGATCAAAGTGGCGCAATTACTGCACGCAGGTCACTTGAGGGAGGATATCAGTGACCGGTCGAAGCTCAATCTAAGAAGGAATGTTGGACAGAGACCGAACCAAGTTCCTCCGCCTACTCAAGCTATCAATATGATCTTTGGGACAAAAGTGGTCTATAAGATCACATATACATCAGTGAAAAAATCTAACATCTCAGTCACAACCATGAGCCACAGACAGAAACCCGTGGAGAGTCAGGTTATCACTTTCTCTAACAACGACTATGAGGACTTCGCTTCACCTTATAATGATGCCCTGGTAATATCTTTGTAAAATAATAAATATTTAACTAAATGTGTTTTGGTTGATCCATGGAGTTCAGTGAACATCATCCAACTACGGATCCTGGAAGAAATGTAAATGGACGAGTCAATCACCCCCGTAACAAAGGTTCTGGCAGGCTTCAACATGTCCAATGAGCTGAAAAGGGGGAAAAGTTGAATTGATGGTTCACGTCGATGGCATGAAGAAGGTTACGACCATCGACGTCATATCCAGAGATATGGCATACAACGCAATACTAGGACGACCATGGTTGCATATAATGCAAGTGGTACCTTTCAACTTATCATCAGAAGGTCAAATTTACTACACATTTGGAGATTGGAGAAATTAGAGGAAGTAGCAGTTGATCCCGGTCGGAGGACACATTAATAGTGGCAGTTCTACAAGAACAAGAGGCAGATAAATAACAGTTACAGACACCCGAGTCTAAAAGAGATGCTCGGAGGATGAAGAGAACAACTTACGGAGGAAGGGTGCTCAGATCTAGGCATCCCGAAAGGATTTGTCTTGCTATCAGACAAGGAACCCATAGACTAAATGATCGAGAAGTTGAAAAGCAATACACTTTTAGAGGAACATCTAAAAAAGAATGCATGTCTGGGCTCGGAGCTCTCACCCGAGCTCAGGAGTGCATTTTTATGTTATTTAAAGACTAATTTCGATAGCTTTGCTTAGTCTCACCTTGACATAACAAAGTTCCCCCGGAGATAGCTATTCACGACTGTGTGCTGATCCTAATCATACCCCAATAAGACAAAGGAAACAACAAATATCTGCTGTCAGGGATCAATTCATAAAGAAAGAGGTGACACACCTACTTAATATAGGGTCGGTACGAAGGGTCAAGGTCCATGCGTGGCTGACTAACGTGGACAAATTCAGAATATGTGTGGAATTTAAGGATTTAAATGATGAGTGCCCTAAGTAGGCATTTCTTTTGCCATACATTGATCAAACGATTGATGCCACACCCGGGCATGAACTGCCAAGTTTTCTAGATGAATACTCCGGATAGGACCAGAAAAAACTTCTTTCATGACCAATCACGGTAATTTTTGTTACAATATAATACCTTTTGGTCTCAAGTATGCAGGGGAAACTTACCAGAGATTGGTGACTAAAATGTTCGAAAAACAATTGACCATACAATGGAAGTCTACGTCAACGACATACTAGTTAAATCCCGAGAAGTTGAAACCTATCTGGCCTCCTTAGCTGAAACCTTCAACGTCTTGCCTTACCACAACATGAAGCTAAACCCAGAGAAATGCGTCTTCAAAGTTAGGTCTGGAAAGTTCTTGGGTTTTCTCATCTCCAATCGCGGCGTCAAGATGAACCCCGACATAGTTAAGGCCATCTAAGAGATGTCAGGCATATTGAATAACGTTAATATGGTTCAAAGAATGACAGGAAATGTTGTGACCTTGGTAAAATTCATGATAAGATCAACAGACCGTTGTCATGAATTTTTCAAACTCATGAAAAAATCGTCATTTCCAATGACGTAGGAGTGCAACCAGAGATTGCAGGACCTCAAAGCTTACTTGGCTAGCCCTCACGTGATGGATAAACCTAAAAAAGAGAAATACTGCTCACCTATGTGACTGTATCAGTTGTGTTGATTAGCATTACTCTAGTGCGGGAAGAAGGAGAGGCGTAACTCCTCATTTATTACACAAACAAGACATTAAATGGGGCCGAGTCACGGTACCCGAATGCAAAAAATTTAGCCTTGACCCTCATCACGGCCATGCGAAAGCTACAACTATACTTCCAATGCTATCCGGTAATTTGTAACAGATGCCCTCTGCTGACCCTATTGCAAGGGAAAAATCTCACAAGCCGGCTATCAAAATGGTAAGTCAAGATAAGTGAATACGATCTGACATATCAACCTCCACCAGCGATACAAACGATAAATTTGCCAGAATTCACATACGATTTCGCCCCCATAATATGACCTTAAAAGTCGCAAGGTATGAATTCACCAGCTTTTTATTTTTTCTTTTCCATAACCATTTTCGATCGCAGGGTTGGGACTGGCATCAAGACTGGAACTGATCATACAAATCACGTGCCCAAAGGACGTTAAAGTGAAGATCGGAAAATAGTGTTGCACTCTTTTCCTTGACCGAGTTTTTTCTCGAATGGCTTTTTGCCACCAAAGTTTTTAATGAGGCAACAATTGTAAAGTGTATTGCTTAAAAGAACTCTTTGTGGAAATGCAAACATAAGGGAAGAATATTTGCTCATAACTAAATGGGCCATTCTTTTTTGTATTTTCTAAGTTTTGTCAGAAACATACATATACTCGGGTCTACATATCGAACACAATGAATAAAAATAGTCTTGCTTTGTGCTTCCTACACTCTAAAGTTTTTGGTACGGACGTATCCTCCTCGACCCGATAATATCCACCATGAACAGATGAAACATCTAATAGGCCTCATAACGTGAAGGAAACATAACCTTATGCCAATATAAGATGAGGTCGAGACGTCCTCCTATTGGCACTGAAAAAGAGGGGCCCTTATTTTAATATAAAATGGATGATTTAAATTCCCAATCATAAAATACGCAACTAGAAGTAACATTCCCGGATTGGGGGAAACAATTACTCGAAATCCCTCATACATTGTGAAGAAATAAAAATGCAATTGTAGAACTTAAATACAAGCGTTCGAATTTACCATAGAGCATAGTCCTGATGAGGAGGTCCTTGGGTAGAAGGATCCTTATGGTTGAACCGTTCCACTTCAAAAGACCTAGTAATTCCTACACCCAGCCATAAAGCATACCAACATAACTAGAGTGACAAGCAATAGATAATGCCTCCCACACGGGACTTAGGCAATTTAACGCAAAAAATCTACAATTTAGGAGGCAAACAAATACAATATCACTTAAAGGCTTTCAACAAAAAGGCCCAAAAACATGGGCAATATTAGCAAACCGTACAAAAAGTCTTCAAAAATCAAGCAAACATATAGGGAGTACTAAAATCAAACATCAATGATCGGGGTTTTTGAGGTTCCACGGGGCATGCATATCTAGAGCCGAGGTTGTTGGGGTGGTCCTTCGGAAGGGACACTCCCGCATCAGTTTCCTGTGCCTCGGAAAGGTTTTTAGTACATGTCTTCTCCTCGTTGCATTTCTCACTTCCGCTCTCAGCCACAAGGACCTAAGAAGAATGTTCCTTGCATACGGTCTGGGCTTCCCCCTCACCCTCATGAGACCGACTTTCATTATCAGAAATTGAACAAGGTCCATGTATGGGGGACACACAGGCAAAGTTTAATGGGCCACATCTTCTACTTTCAAAGCAGCGGTCAGGGCAGCGTCAACATTTATCGATCCATTCCGAACCTCCTAGAGAGCCTACCATCGGGGCTGATACACTATATATGTCTTTTCAAGAATGAAGTCCATCTTCAGTTGCTAAACTATGGCATCCATGTTAGACATGTTAACCTTTTGCATATGAAGGGAAGTGTTGCTCTCGATCAGGTCCTAGTTGTGCTTGTCTAGAGGAGAGGCATTCAACTCTAGAGGGCAACCTGTGAAGACGACGAAATGCATGGAATAGATGCAGGCCTAAAGTCATACCACCAACTCTAACGGGAGCAAGGGAGAAAGGGCGCAATAATTCATTTTTTCAGATAAGTCTATCTCCCTAAAAAGACTAGTGGTTACAACCTCAGATCTAGCTACCTTTTGGCGACAAAGCCCCGAAACAGAATTTCCTTCCTCTTCACTGGCGTCAGACGCCAAGTCAATAGCCACGAGAGGAACGACTGGAGCTACCGAGGTCAGCCCCTAACTACCCTGCTCCCTAACACTCGATCAAACTCTTTTGACTGGAGGAGGGGAGGAAGGAGATAATGACCTTTTGGATCCGGCAGAATCAGTAGCCTTCGGATTCCATCCTAATTGAGTTACAACTTGTATAACTTGATGCAGAGCCGCATCTAGATCCTCAAGAACCTCCGCAAAAGCTCAGACCGACGCTATTTTTGGAATACCATGTTCTTCCCTTTCCAATTGTGTTTCGACGCGATCTCCTACCACATACGAAGGGTGGAAAGTGCATAGTCCAGAATATTTTGGACCCATCGGGCCAAGCCCCACACTAGATCCGGTTGTCAAGCTATGGTTGGAAAAAAGATGAAACAAAAAAGGCAAGCGTAGACAAAACACTTATGGTCAAAATTCTATTACTCTGGGATGGGAGCCTCTGGTGGCTTGATAGATCCTTGGTCGCAATGATGACATATCTCTCTGTCCACACTCGATCGAAATCATCGTCAATACTGATAATTAAAGCATTTTATCCACGATAAGACAATTGAATGACTCCTGTATTGAAAAGTTTGGGGGACTAGAGGCGGATTAAGTGGGCAAGGGTAAAATCCTCCCCTACTTGTGAAGATAGGTATCAGAGGCATGCGACTGTCCGCCACGCCATTGGACCAATTTGAGGTAGACATACCTTGTATTTTCGACAAATTCCAAAATCAAGAGATCGATGAGTTTGCTCACCCTCAACAAAAAAGGGATACACATATATGAATGAGTATCTCTGCCGGTAGAAAGTGATGTTCTCCCCTTCCCAATGGAGGAACACCTCTATGTATGTCCACCCGTAGTCTACTTTTCACCAGACTCAAATAGCGATCGCTAATAGAAGATTTGTATTTACTAGATGACCAGGATTTCTCGAACTCAGGAGATGTGGAAGTCGAGTGCTTCGTGAGATATTTTAAAGAAGACGAGGTGTTGGGGGATATAAGTGTTAGCTTGGAGATTGGAGGAAAAAGCTGATGATTTCTTTTTTCTCGACGTCCTACTGATCGACGATAGAAAATTTATGATGGGCATCTGAATAGGGACGTCGATATTACCACTAGCAAGGTTTTGAGCCCAGATAGTAACACCAGTGACGACTGAAGAATTTGAAGACACGGTAGAGAGATTTGAGGAAGAAAGGGATAGAAACAATTTCTCTTTTTCAAAAGAGTAGAAAAGAGTGTTGAAAGATGGGGCAAGCAAATGAGAGTCTTTGAATGAGAGGGGATATGTATAAGGTAAGGGAGGAGGTGACGTTTTGTTTAAAATGAAGGAAATTAAATCGTCGTTACGATACCTACTCCTGAGGGAATCATGTGATGAACACGCGATACGTGTAAAGTAGATCTTATAGGGGTCATAAAACATTTAATGAAAAAGGTCGGTGTGCAGAGTAGGACAACCAATCAAATTAAAGTGCAAGTTTCGAGAAGTATCATGACAGGGCAAGAATTGATGGTAGAATAAACTCTTCCACTTCTCGGTCCCATGGTTTCAAAGGCTCCAGAAAGTGGGGGACTATCTGTATTGGGTAAAAACGCCATCGGGAGGACTAGCGTATCTGAGAAGCCTAACATCCCCGTGTTTCCACACAGTTGTTTACCACTCCCAACAACTTACGTCACATCAGCTCTCCTAGATCCGAGCACCGCGACACGCGTGGGTATGATGAAATCAACACGCTCATGTCGTCACAACTTTAGGAGGGCATAATAGTTTAATTTTGTCTTATATATGCAAGCCTTATAAGAGAAGCAAAAATACATTGTATTCTCTAAGCTTACCCTTGTAACCAATACTCTCTCTAAGATCAATATACCAAAGCACTTGTTCATTCATTCGCTTTCGAGAACTAAGAGTTACAGCTTATTCTCTGTTCGGCGAATCTTCTTCTGGGGAATTCAACTCTTATTCATTCCAAAGTTGGCATATTTTCTCATTTTATTTCCTTATTATTTTACTTACCGAATCTCGTATTCTTTACTTTTATAGCTTAGCTCGTGATACCAGACTCATTAAGGAGTTTTTGGGATCGGATACAACCTACTTTTCTTTAAATCCTAAAATACAAATCTCTAACTGTGTTTTTAGTTAGAATCAGTTTCACCGGAAAACATGATCCAACATTAATGAAGTGACCAATCCATTCTAATTAGCAGATGAACAACTATATTACTACCTTGCTCACTGCCCTCTGCAAATAAAACAGTTCGAATTAAGAATGCCAAAAGACGTAAGTATAACTCATTCCTAAAAGCTATGTCATGAGGTGATAATTATATAATCTACTAAACTCGCAACTACTTAATTAAGGAGTTGTGGGATGAGCCAGATCCAACTAAAATTCTCAAAATCAGGCCCTTTTACCCAGCCTCCTTACCCTTTGTACGGATCGGCCCGACCCCAATGAAAGACCGACAACAATCCATATCCTCAACCTATGTGGGACAGTCTAACCCCCCGGTTATACGGTTAATTAATTATATAATCTACTAAACTCGCAACTACTTAATTAAGGAGTTGTGGGATGAGCCAGATCCAACTAAAATTCTCAAAATCAGGCCCTTTTACCCAGCCTCCTTACCCTTTGTACGGATCGGCCCGACCCCAATGAAAGACCGACAACAATCCATATCCTCAACCTATGTGGGACAGTCTAACCCCCCGGTTATACGGTTAATTAATTATATAATCTACTAAACTCGCAACTACTTAATTAAGGAGTTGTGGGATGAGCCAGATCCAACTAAAATTCTCAAAATCGTGCCCTTTACCCACTCCTTACCCTTTGTACGGATCGGCCCGACCTCAATGAAAGACCGACAACAATCCATATCCTCAACCTATGTGGGACAGTCTAACCCCCCGGTTATACGGTTAATTAATTATATAATCTACTAAACTCGCAACTACTTAATTAAGGAGTTGTGGGATGAGCCAGATCCAACTAAAATTCTCAAAATCAGGCCCTTTTACCCAGCCTCCTTACCCTTTGTACGGATCGGCCCGACTCCAATGAAAGATCGACAACAATCCATATCCTCAACCTATGTGGGACAGTCTAACCCCCCGGTTATACGGTTAATTAATTAGAGCATGGATAACATAATATAGTGGTCCAACATTGTGTGAACCAATTGAATATGGATGAGTTTAGCTCTAATAGCATGTAAAGAAACTAGGTTTAGTTTTTGGGATTAAGTCAACCCTTTTGAACAAGTAGAGGTTTTATGTTTTAAGTCTGGCACGCTGTTAGTCCGTCACTTATAATCAGAGATAATTTAATTTTCAAATGCTTGGTCCATGAAAAAGTTACTTAAATTTGCACGTAAGGAGACATGTTGAAGATATAATTAAAGAAACAAAATAATAATTTATTTAACAAATTAATTTTTTAGATAAAACCGTCACACAGTCTAACAAATAAGTACTAATAGTAAATATTATTTGAGCCATTGAGAACTAAGGTTGAACTCAAATTAACCAAACAGTTTTTTGTGACAAGTAGGAAAGATCAAACTAAACGTTCAACTCTGTGGTGTGAATAATTTTTTTTTTTTAACTTTGTTGGCCAAACCGTGTAACTTCTCTCACAATTTATCAACTCTTTTATTTCTCTTCCTCTATATATATAATAGATCCCTTAGCTTAATCACTTCATATATTCCCACTACTCTATCCAACACAAAAGACCAAACAATTCTCTAGCAAAATTACTTAAGACATGAAAACACAAAATTGGTCACTATTAAAGTCACTCATGAGCAAAGCAACCAAGAATATAACATTTCTACTTAGCTTTCGAAGGAAGCATCCTATAAGGTTATTCAAGAAGTTGAGGAGCTCCTTGTTATACGATGTAATTCACGACATTGATGATCAATTTGAACAACAAGAGGATCCTTCTATACATTGTATTCGAAGAACCAGAAGTACTATTGATCGCAATAATGTCAGTAATGACAATAATAATGACGATGAAAACGATGTTGATAAGAGAGCGGAGGCGTTTATTGCTAATTTTAGAAGGCAACTCAGATTGGAAAGACAGATTTCTTTGGAGCTTCGATATTACAAATGATCCATGAAATTTCTTGTTGAGCAAGTAATAAAAATATTGAGAGGTTTGGAGGACATAATTTATTATATTTATTTGTATCTTAATTTTATTGGACCATGCCAAAAGTTGGTTAAAGTTTGTCCTTGGAGTCCACGTTTAATTAGCAACTTCAAAACCATGCTTAAAGCTATATATTAGTTTTGCATAATCAATATATTTGTTAGAAATTAAAGACCTCACTTTTACTTAAGTCTACAAAGAGGCGTCCAAGATTTTACTAAAGGAAAAAAAAAGGAAAGGGGACAATATATGAAACAACAGTAATTAAACCATCCGAAGTCCTAGACCGGTTCGGGTGCTTGAAGATATCACCGATGGGTGGTGTGAGAACTTGGTCACAAGTTTGAAACCCTGCAGTAACGCGACCGCCGCCTCTTGGGAGCTCACACCTGGCTTGCCAAGTGTGATTTAACTGGCTGACATGGTTTGCAGGCTATTGCGTCAATCCGGGGTTTACCCTGTGCGTATTCGAAAGAGCAGCGACTGCGGATTCCTTCGTCAACAAAAAAAAAAAAAAACAGTAATTAAACCAAACTAAGCATATAATGTCCTATTGCTCCTTTCTCTTTCGTTCATATTTATAATTTTTTTTGTGTGTGAAGGAATTCATATATCTAAAAAAGTAAACAACAACAAGATATTCAATGTAGTCGCATAAATGGAAAAATATATGAGATATAAAAAGCAGCCACTTGACATCCAGTCATTTATCAGGACGAACTCATAATCCTAATGTAGGAAATGCACTATCTTTTATTCGGTATCTGAAACTCGATTGACTAATTAAAAATTCACACCAGTGAAATGCAATGCTGTAGATTTTATCTTAAAAAAGAAATTATTAGTTGTAACACGCTAGGTCTTACTTAAGTTGGACAGAGATTCAGGTAGGTAGTTGCAAAATAAGAAAAAGAGTTCATAAACCTAAATCAATTATTATCTTCAATATTGTTTTGTTTTCAATATAACTTATTACGTTCTTCTTATGGAATAAATGGCATCAGGAGTACACATTTTTGAATAGTGATTTAACATTTATGAAAAAAAACTAAGTTTTACAAGAGTGGAACATTGCAAATATTTGTTGGAAATCTATTAACGTGAATTAAAGTTAATCCTATTATTTATTACTCGAACAATTGGGGCTTCGCACGTCGGAAATATCGTTTTCACACACGTGCACACGTTGTACCAAAAAACGTAAATTTCCTTAGTGAAAGAAATATTGGTACGTAAACAAAATGTTTGAGACATGAAATGATAGACGGTTGTTGGCCAAATGACAAGTATTTCACGTTGGTAAATGAAGGAAGAAGTGTACGACATATAAAGATGAAACGAGTCAAAAATCGCCGCGGCGCCTCCAGCCTGAGCCGCGACGCTAAATGGCTGGTTGGTCACTGGAGCTCAGGCGCCGCGGCGCCTTCCAGGCAGAGCCGTGGCGCTTCGAAGGCAGAATGGTCGACGAAAAGCTGAAAAGTTTCTAACTTTTAGGCTGGTTTGGGGCATTGATTCTCCATTACTTGGCACATGAATTCAACTATTATTTGGCTGAATGAAACCTCTCAATAAGTTCCATTACATGGCTAATGAATGTCATTAGTTGGCTAGATGAGAGGTCATCTTTCATACACTATAAATTGAAGACTTGTCTCAATTGAAGAACACACTTGCAATCAGAAATTTCTGAGTACTTCTTCCTCTCTAAGCTTTCTTTCAAAAACTCAAAAGGTTCCTCTTTTGGTAAACATTTGAGTTTTCTTTGCTCACTTGTTCATTATTGTTTTATCTTGGGAGACAAGTTGCCAACCACCGTAAAAGGATATATACGGGACAATATTGTATGTCTTAAGGACAGAGTGAATATCACTCGACTCAGCAAACCTCTTATTTTCGTTCTTATTTCCAGATTGTGATCTTTGTAATAGTTACTTACATTCTCGTTCATACCATTGTTGTAATCATTGTACCATCAATTTACTCACGATCTTAAGACAATATCCGCTGTAAGTGACAAACAAAGATGACTGGAGGCGAATAATTTGTTACTGAATCTTCCGTTGCTGCTCAAGGCAACACCAATGCCTTTCCCACCGCTGCTCAAGGCACACCTAGTGCCTTCCCTACTGTTTCACAAGGCTCAACCAATGCCTTTGCCACTGCTCAAGGGAACACTACGGTTCATCTTCCCGCCGGATTCCACCATGAACGCCCAGAGAAGTTCATGGGCACCAACTTCAAGATATGGCAGCAAAAAATGATGTTCTTTTTTACTGTTATGGGAATGTCTCGTTTTCTAACAGAACATCCTCCATAAGCGGGAGATAAAACGGACCCTCAGCCAAATAAAACGGCTGGAAGGGGCCAAGGTATCCATGTTGTTAACGACGTGAAAATGGTTAATGATGCTTGGAGTTATAATGACTTCATCCGCAAGAACTATATTCTGAATTGTTTGTCTGACCCTCTCTACATGATGTATTGCACCGTTGGCACCGCCAAAGAGTTGTAGGATAAAATGCAGAAAAAAGTACAACGCACAAGATGCTGGTACTAAGAAGTTCATCGTTAGGAAATTTCTGAAATTTCAAATGGTGGACAACAAAACTGTGATGTCCCAAGTCCAGAAATTCCAAATGATTTTGCATCACATGGATTTGGAAGGAATGAAACCAAATGAGTAATTTTTAGTTGCCTCATTAATTGAGAAGTTACATCCCTCGTGGAATGAGTTACTTAAAACTGAAGACAAAGGAGATGACCTTTGAGGAACTTATTATCAAACTCCAGATTCGAGAGGATAATAAAAAAGCCATGCCAAAGGGGAAGCAACCCGCTGAGGCTAAGACAAATCTGGCAGAGGCCAAAGGGAACACAAGTAAAAAACGCAAGTTTCAGAAGGATGGTAAGGCCCCAACAACAGAGAAGTTTAAGGGAACTGTCATCACTGTGGTAAACCTGGTCATATGATCAAGGATTGCCGCAAACTCAAGAATGATAATAAAGAGAAAGCTAAGGGTAAGGCTAAGGCTAATATCATCGAAGACACGCTTCTTGATGATATGATTGAGGTGTTCTCGGCGGTGGTACTTGAAGAAAACCTCGTTGAGAATCCTATGCAGTGGTGGATGGACACGGGTGCTACCCGTCACATATGTTCCAACAGAAAGACCTTCTCCACATATACACCAGTCACGGATAAAAAGTTGTTCATGAGCATCAACGCTTCATCTGAGGTGCTGGGGGTAGGAAATGTGATCCTGAAGATGACTTCCGAAAAAGGAGCTTACTCTGAAGGAGGTGATGCATGTCCCAAAAATTAGAAGACATTTAATTTCTGGACCTTTATTGGTGAATGTTGTTTTTAGGCTAGTGTTTGAGTCCAAAAAATTTGTAATCACTAAGAATGAAACTTTTGAAGGAAGGGGCTTCGTCTGTGAAGGCCTCTTCAAAGTTAATGCCTTATCTGTAATGCCTACTATTAATAAAATTGAGTCTTCTTCTTATTTTCTTGAGTCCTCTAATTTATGACATCATAGATTAGGACATGTAAACTATCAATCTATACAAAGATTGGTAAAGTTGAAGTTGTTGCCGTCTATCGACGTAAACCTCAATGTAAGTGTGAGGTGTGCGTAGAGGCAAAACTTTCAAAGAGTCCCTTTAGATCCGTCGAAAGGGAAACCGCTCCTCTAGAACTCAATCACACCGATATATGTGACTTGAAATTCACCCAAACTAGGAGGAACAAGTACTTTATTACTTTCATAGATGATAGCACTAAGTATTGTTACATTTGGTTGTTAAAAAGTAAGGATGAAGCCTTTGAAACATTCAAACGCTACAAAGCAGAAGTTGAGAACCAATTAAGTGGACAAATTAAATCAATCCGTAGAGATAGAGGAGGAGAATACGTAGTACCTTTTGAAGAATATTGTGCCCAGTCGGGCATTGTTCATCAAATAACGGCTCCTTACTCGCCTCAATCAAATGGTGCCGCTGAACGCAAGAACCATACGTTGAAGGAAATGATGAGTGTTTTGCTCATCAATTCTGGACTTCCCCAAAACATGTGGGGAGAAGCTGTCTTTATCGCTAATAAGATTCTTAACAGAGTCCCTCATAAGGGTAAGGACAAGACTCCATACGAGCTATGGAAAGGAAAGAAACCCATATATAATTACTTGAAGGTGTGGGGTTGTCCGACGAAGGTTGAAGTACCTAAGCCAAAAAAGGTCAAGATTGGGCCTCAGACTTTAGATATCGGATATGCAAATAACATTAGTGTTTATCGCTTCTTAGTGCATAAGTCAGATGTACCAGAAATCCATGTGGGTACAATTATGGAATCAAGAAACACCGATTTCTTTGAGGACTCGTTTCCTAGAAAAGAAAGAGACATAACCTCTCGTAAACGAAGTTATGAACAAAGCTCTCAGGATCCAGAAGTCATTGACTTCCCAGATCTAGGCGGTTCAGATCCAGTGGACTCTGAAGTGGCTTATTATCCAGAATCTAGTGTTCCAGATTCTCAGGACTTGGAGGTTACAGAGATGGAACCAAGACGAAGAAAAAGGGCCAAGAAAGATAAGTCATTCGGTCCGGACTTTGTAGTTTATATGGTTCATTAGGAACCATGAACAATTGCTGAAGCATTGTCAACTCCAGAGGTATTACTCTGGAAAGAAGCTATAGAGAGTAAGATAAACCCCATTTTGCACAATCATACTTGGGAGTTGGTTGATCTTCCTTTGGGAAACAACCCGTTGGGTTGTCAATGGATAGTCAAACGAAAGTTGAAGGCGGATGAATCTATAGACAAGTACAAGGCCATGTTGGTAATCAAGGGCTATCAGAAAAATGAGGGCCTTGATTACTTTGACACCTACTCTCCGGTGTCTAGAATGACATCCATACGAGTATTCATAACTATCGTCGCATTGCGTGATCTTGAAATACATCAAATGGATGTCAAGACAACCTTCTTAAATGGTGATTTGTAAGTAGAAATTTATATGGATCAACCCGAGGGGTATGTGGTTCCAAGATAAAAAAAAAAAGTCTGTCGGCTTGTCAAATATTTGTATGGGCTGAAACAAGCCCCGAAGCAATGGCATGAGAAATTTGATAGTACTCTACTAGCGAAAGAGTTAGCCATTAATGAGTGTGACAAATGTGTCTACACGAAAGAAAATACGGACTCGTTCGTCATTATATGCCTTTATGTAGACAACATGTTTATCACATGGAGCAGTCCTTGGTTGATCCTAGAGACTAAGAACATGTTAAAATAATATTTTGACATGAAGGATATGAGTATTGCAAATGTCATTTTAGAGATCAAAATCTTTAAGACATCTGGCAGACTGGTCTTATCTCAGTCTCATTACATCGAGGATGTGTTGAGAAAATTTGAGATGTTTGACAGTTCGCCGATAACGTCACCACTGGATATAAATAAAAAGATTGATAAAAATTGTGGTGAGCTCGTATGCCAGAAGCGGTATGCGCAGGTGATTGGTAGTTTGATGTACATCACAAACTATACTCGACCTGATATCGCTTATGTAGACAACAAGTTAGCTAGATTCACCCATAATCCAAGTGAAAAACACTAGAAAGCATTGAGTCGGGTACTCTGATACCTAAAATACACGCAAATTTACGGGTTGTATTATTCGAGATATCCAGTTGTACTAGAGGGGTACAGTGATGCAAATTGGATATTTGATATAGAGAACACTAAGTCCACCAGTGGGTATATATTTATAATTGGTGGTGGGGATGTGTCTTGAAAATTCTCTAAGAAAACTTGCATCACCCGATCCATGATGGAATCTAAGTTCATTGCTTTAGACAAAGCAGGAGAAGAAACTGAGTTTCTTCATGACTTCTTAGAGGATATCCTTTGTTGGGATAAACACGTACCTTCTGTAATGATATACTATGATAGACAGTTGGCCCTAGGAAGGGCACAAAGTTCTATGTACAATGACAAATCTCGTCATATTCAACGGATACATAAGACTGTTCGGTAGCTGATCACCACAGGTATTATTTCCATTGATTATGTAAAATCAAAGGAAACATAGTAGACCCTTTGACTAAGGGCATACCCAAAGATCAGATGTTCTGCTTGTCTAGGTGAATGGTCTTAAAACCCAATCAATAAGAACTAATATGGTGGATACCCAACCTTACTGACTAGAGATCCCAAGAATTAGGTTCAATGGGAAAACTAAATCGTACAGGTTCAGTTGAGCGCTTCGGTGGAAGCAAGAACACTTTGAATAATGATTTATGCAAAGAAACATGAATCCAAGGCCGTTATCGTGATAGACATTGAGTGCTATCTGCATTGTGGGTAGATGTTAAGTTTTCAAAATCTTTAATGATCCTCAATGGTTGAGGTTAGGTTTGGAGAAACTTTTAATAGTTCCTAATACTTGTGAAATGGGGTATAACATGATACGTTGTAGGAGACCACCTATTTAAGTGCGAGGACAGACCGCCTCGAATGAACGCGCTTAAGAATCTAGGTCCACGGCCACAACGGACAAAACATTAAAGAAGAACAGAGTAAAGAAAGTTGTTGTGTTGGTACCATTGTATTGTCTTACACTAAACATTGATGGTTCAAGACATCACGTTCACCGCGCAGTAGGTAAGTCCGATGGTATTCTACTATGGAAGGTTCAAAACTACGACTACTTAGCCAGATGCAACATCGATCCGTCGAAAGATTACTAGAAAGACACCATGTGAGTGAGCCAAAATCTCTTTCAAACGGGGATTGTTGGAAATTTATTAACATGAATTAAAGTTAATCATATTATTTATGACTCGACCCATTGGGGCCCCGAACGTCGGTTCATCGTTTCCACACACGTGCACACGTTGTACCAAAGATCGTAAATTTCCTTAGTGAAAGAGATATTGGTACATAAATAAAATGTTTGAGACATGAAATGATAGACGGTTGTTGGCCAAATGACGAGTATTTCATGTTGGTAAATGAAGGAAGAAGTGTACGATGTATAAAGATGAAACGAGACAGAAATCGCGTGGAGCCGCGGCGCCTCTAGCCTGAGCCGCGGTGCTAAATGGATGGTTGGTTACTGGAGCTCAGGCTCCGCGACGCTTCGAAGGCAGAATGGTCGACGGGAAGCTGAAAAGTTTCTAACGTTCGGGCTAGTTTGGGGCATTGATTCTCCATGACTTGACACATGAATTCAACCATTATTTGGATGAATGAAACCTCTCAATAAGTGTCATTACATGGCTAATGAATGCCATTAAATTGAAGACTTGTCTCAATTGAAGAACACACTTGCAATCTGAAATTTCTGAGTACTTCTTCCTCTCTAAGCTTTCTCACACACTCAAAAGGTTCTTCTTTTGGTAAACATTTGAGTTTCCTTTGCTCACTTGTTCATTGATGTTTTATCTTGGGAGACAAGTTACCAACCACCGTAAAAGGATATACGGGGCAATATTGTCTTAAGGACATAGTGAATATCACTAGACTCAACAAACATCTTATTTTCGTTCTTATTTCCAGATTATTATCTTTGTAATAGTTACTTACATTCCCGTTCATTCTATTATTGTAATCATTGTACCATCAATTTACTCATAATATTATGATGAGCCCCAAGACCTTGCATGGTATATATATATATATATTAGCTTATGTTAATTGTGAACTATTAAAGATCATATCACCCACATATTCTACAATTAATCATGCAATTGATGTGGGTTTACTTTAGCAGATAAAACTGAGCTTGATTAGTTGCTAGACGAAATATATATACATAATAGAAAATTTATATAGTCAGACTTTTCTATAATAGTAATCCATGATAGAATATACGTAGGATATTCCTAATATACTACGTATATTTCTTGATATTATTAGTGATATTGTACATATGTAATTATGATATTAATCTTTAGTATTAGGAAAATGTATATTTGATTTTCGTAATTATATGCTAGGTTTAATATTGTATATAATGTATATAATGTAACACCCCATTTTAATCGGGGTCAAAATGGTGTACTACGTATGGTTGATTCCTATATTTGTTGAGTCACCACCTAATTATTTTAAAGATGAATTAGGACATCTACATAGCAAAAATCTGCTAAAAATAACTCCAATTAAAGGTCTGCAAAACTTAATGATATTCTAGGTAAGAGTTCTTCATAATCCTAATGGGAAGGGATTATGCATCCCTTAAGATCCGCTAACTTACAATTATCCGTTCAAACGTAGGTTAAAATGCATGTTTTGAAAATATAGAGTTCGAGAAAAAGTGTTGCAAATAATTACTTGAAGTATATATTCTCCATAAAAAATGCATGAGGTTTTACTTAAAATGCATAAAAAATGGTTTTGTTTAGAAAGTATATTTTGTATGTAAAATTGGGTTTTGATAAAAATATGCATTTTATGTGGCAAAATATATGTGACGAGCCTAAAATAGACTAGTGGGGATTTTACATTTTTAACTACCCTTTCTAATTTGAATCCTAAGTCGACCTATTCTAAACATTTAAATATTTATACAAGTGCAATAAATTAAAATATAAAAATAATAAAACGGAGGAATTTAAAGAATTTAAAAAGAAGAGACTAGGACGGTGTTATAATCCGTAATTTCAAGGGAATGATATGAGAACGTACGTATGAAAATAAGATTTGAATTTTGGAAAGAAAGAAAGTTTACTTTTTTCTTAAGGAAAAATATCGGGAATTTGTGAAGGAAAATGTTTACTAATTGGAATTTGTTTCTCAAATTTGGTATTTGAGACTTATAGAATATATTGGAATTTTGGATTTTAAGTTCCGGATTTGGTCATGTGGGGCCCAAGGGAAATTTTTACGATTTTGTGGGGCCCACAATATTTCGAGATATTTTGGCCAAATATAGATATTTTGGAGGAAGAAATAATTTTGACGAATTGGAGGGTGACACGTGGCACACCCTCCCCCCACTTGTCTTGGCTTGACTATTTGACTTAGATATTTGTTGAAAGTGGACAAGTGGACATGGGTTCCACACACACTTATCCACAATCTTGTCCATACACTTGTCTTGATCTCACTACTTGGGATACATTATATATACATAGAGGGTGCAAGACTTCATCCAACACTTAGAAACATTTCACACAAAATATACTCCCTTCTATTTATGTTGCTCTCGGCCAAGGGCCTACTTTGAAGACCAAAATTGTTCAATCTTCCAAGATAAATTCCCTAATCCAAAACTAAGCTCCCTAATGGAGTGCTAAGCCAAGATTTACATCCTAACCTTGAAAGAGTTGTTTGGGCCGAGAATGAGGCTAATCAAACCCTAAGTTCTATCAACTTTTTGGAAGTGAATACAAAGAGAAGTTGGCTATAAGCTTGTGGTAGATACATGTGTGTGATTGGAACTTGAAGAATAGGAGCTAGGATATGCTAAGGATCGACTTTTAAACTTGAATTATTTTGGGCATATTTGAGGTAAGGATCATTGTCCTCTTAAAGTAATTGGATATTACATGTTGTAGTAATTAATGGATGAACTTGTGATTAAAAAGAATGAAGAATAAGAAGTACATGTCACAATCTTGGCATGTTAGCCGATTGTGGACAGTTTTGGTATTAACGACTTCGTTGGTTATTGTTGTTATAAAACATTACCTATTACATGTTGACATGGCGGAATCTTGTTGTTAACAAGTTAATATAACTTATATAAAGTGTTGGAATATAAGTTGGATTATAAGAAGTTATGGAAACAGTTTTGGTTGTAGTAGTTGGCCGAGAACACCAACTAAATAAAGGACTGTTTTTATTTGGACTGATTTTAGTGGACTAATGGACTGTATTAGTGGACTGTACTAATGGACTGTTTTGTAAAGATCGTGTGGCAGAATTTTACACGTCACGTTAGGCGTGTAATCCCCTTTGATTAACTGTTGGTTGTGCCCTTAAGAGTGGCTTGATTGATGTTGAAATCAGGCCTTGGAAAAGGTGGAAAAGTACGTATAAACAGGGGAAGTGCTGCCCAATTTTCCGTAGAAAAGGAAACTTTACTTAGGCCTTAACCTACCCTTCTAGGCATGTAGTTGATAGACATGCTATTATTATTATTATAGGTTGAAGTGCTACGGGAGGTGTATTCCGCTTAGAATATTGGTAGAATCTACATGAGGCGTATTCTACTTAGCGGATTGGTAGAAGAACTATAAGGTATGTGAACTCTTCCTATCTTCTTTGAGCATGAACTTTATAAAATGATACTTGATAAAGTGTCTTGGATTTCCAAATGAGAATTTTAAACGAATTCGGATTTCATTGTGGTGTTTACAATGATTTAAAAGAATAAGTGCCTTAATGTTGAAAGTAGAAGTTACTTGATTTTAAAGCCTTGAGTTGAATTTAAAAAGTATACTTGACTTGATCTTAAAGGTGGAAAGTGTCTTGATACTACGGGTGTTAGTGTCTTGGGGTTTATAATGGAAAAGATGTGCGGCGGACGTACATGGTTCTAGTTGATTTGTCTAGAAAGGAAGTGGTTCTATCTATTTCATTAATAGTACTTCGGGTTTTATAAAAAAGGAAAGTTATTCTACTCTTAGAAGTTAAGGGTAGTCATGTTGTTGATTCTATGTTTAAGGCATGTCTAAATGGTTCCTAAGTCCTTACCAAGTCTTATGAGAGATGTCGGTAAGAGTGTTTAGTAAGCATTGGAGTCGAGTTGATCTTGCTAGATTACAAAACTTATGAGACTTGATTTATTTGAAAGTCATGAGACTAGATTTATTTGAAAGTTATGTGACTTAGTTGAAAGTATATGAGACTTTACTTGAAGGTATATGAGACTTTACTTGAAAGTATATGAGATTTGATTAGATGAAGTATAAGAGACTTGATTTAGATGAAGTATAAATGACTTGATTTATTTGAAAGTCATGAGACTAGATTTATTGAAAGTTATGTGACTTAGTTGAAAGTATATGAGACTTTACTTGAAGGTATATGGGACCGTACTTGAAAGTATATGAGATTTGATTAGAAGAAGTATAAGAGACTTGATTTAGATGACGTATAAATGACTTGATTTATTTGAAAGTCATGAGACTAGATTTATTTGAAAGTTATGTGACTTAGTTGAAAGTATATGAGACTTTACTTGAAGGGGTATGAGACCTTACTTGAAAGTATATGAGATTTGATTAGATGAAGTATAAGAGACTTGATTTAGATGACGTATAAATGACTTGATTTATTTGAAAGTCATGAGACTAGATTTATTTGAAAGTTATGTGACTTAGTTGAAAGTATATGAGACTTTACTTGAAGGGGTATGAGACCTTACTTGAAAGTATATGAGATTTGATTAGATGAAGTATAAGAGACTTGATTTAGATGAAGTATAAATGCCTTGATTTTGGGAAAGCAGAAGTAACTTGATTTAAAGGTATATGTTACTTGATTTGAAAAGAATAAGTTACTTGAGTTTAAAAGTGTAAGTAACTTGTTTTTAATAGTGAAAGTGTCTTGATACTACAAGTGCTAGTGTCTTGGGGTTTATAAATGAAAAGAATGTGCGGCGGACATACAAGGTTCTAGTTGGTTATTTTAAAAGGAAGGCATGGTATTGTCTTGATTATTTTTAAAAGGAAGGCATGGTATTGTCTTGGTCATTTTAAAAGGAAGACATGGTATTGCCTTGGTTGTTTTAAAATGAAAGGATGTACGGCGGATGTACATATTACTTTTGGGTTCAAGTCCCTAATACTATACTTTTGGGTTCAAGTCCCTAATACTATACTTTTGGGTTCAATTCCCTAATATTGCATGATGTGATTCTTTTTATAAGAATGAATGTACATAATACTTTGGGTTCAATTCCCTGATACTACATGACATGATAAATGCCTTGAGTTTTCTAAATTGATAGTTCTTTCATTTTATTCTAATGATAGTCAAAGATGATTTAACTTGCATATGGTTGCTCATGATAGCTATTCGTACAAGTGTATATTCCCACATCACCGCGTCCCTCGTTAAAGGGCCGGCAACATTATATTATTCATGCGGGTTCAATTCTCGGGACATCAAATATTTCATGGAGTAGCTCCCATGACGTGAGATGGTACACACTCACTGCGGGTCTGAAGGACTCATGCGGGTTCAATTCTCAGGACACATTTCATGGATTAGCTCTCCGTGATGCGGATATCGTGTACAGATATTCATTGCGGGTCCACAAGACCTATGCGGGTTCAATTCCCATGCGGGTTCAATTCCCATGAATAGGATTGCATAATGATTCTGAGGGCGGATGACCCTGACATGGCTTTCATATTTGGAAATGGTAATGATTTCATATTTGAAAGGGGTACGGTTGATTTCATAATTTGAAATGACACAGTGGATCTTACTTTTAAAAAAAGGCTCAGTTGACTCTCATTTGTTTATATAAAGTACATGCGATGTGGATACAAGTACAATTGGCTTTTATTATATATGGCACGGTTGAGCCGTAAGGTTTTTCATACTCGTCGGCCATCTTTTGGCGATTATGGTTTATTTATCAGTACTTTATGTTTACATACTTAGTACTTGTTTGATCGAATTTCTTTCTGGGTCGCGTTAAATGCCCGCAGGTTTAGGTTCGCAGTTGGGTGATCCGCATGTGTGGGATCTTGTTCAGCTGTTGAGGTAGCTTCCTTGTTCTGGAGCTTACCATTGGTACGGTTGGTTTAGACTGTTGTGTATTTCAGGGTACGGTGGGGCCTTGTCCCGTCATAGTTTACTGTCCAAAAATCTTAGAGGTTTGTATTCATATGTGGGCTGGACTTGCGGGAGTTATATATATATATATTTGGTTGACCAGTTGAAATAATATTTTGTCTTTCTTACTTTATTTTGGCTTGTGTGTTACATGGGGTGTGAGGGTAATAGAGGGGGTGCCCAGGTAGGGCACCAGTCGCGGGCCCGGGGTTCGGATGTGACAGACGGATGAAGATATCATCCCGCACTATTTGTTTAGAAGTCCTGAAGCCGAAGAATGCAAGGAACTTGGATGTGGGTCTTCATTTGACGATAGCTATGATGAGTCTCATAACAAGACTCTTCGTTGCTCCCGATGCATTTCATGTAAATAAAAGAAAGAAAATGAGAAGAATTAGCGTACATCCAAGCATTTCAAATAATAAATAAGTGTTTGACATAAAATTTTAACACATAATTTATGTTTATACATGTATACCGTGATTAACAGTAATGATCCATTCAATAAATAAACAAGAAAAAAATCGAATGGGCCTAACCTAAATATACTCATAGGCCAGATAGTGCAGAGGTAAAAATTGACAATTTGGGCCTGAAACAAAAAATGACAATTTGGGCCTGAAACAACCTATTATACAGCTGCATGCCCAACATACATCTATTATAGGGTAATAGGACTGATATACTGGGTATATTTCATTATATTCTTGACACACAGGTAGACAAAATGTATATCGGTGTATAAAATAAAAGAGAAGAATAGACAGACAAGCATTTTTTATCCAATTGATTATCCAATTGATAAGCGAACATATAACAGCCTTTGCCTATATTAATTTAGTTAGCCTACTGGATTGCTACAACTGATGCACATAATTTGGCACAGAATCTTGAGAATGATCAAAAAACACCTAAGGTATAAAATAAACTAGCATAAGCGGTATACTTTAACTAGTAAGTATAGATTTCCATAACACCTTAATAGCATATTATTTAGATCTAAATATGACCAAAACGCATTACTAAAAAAACAATAATAATAATAATAACAAGGAACCAAATATCAATGCAGGCATGAGAACTGACCGAAGAAAATTTCACATATTAACTTAGCGGCATCTTAACATTTTTTGACAGAAGATGGCATATAAAGGAATTTTAGCTGCATATAACCATATATTTTATACCCAGGACTGGGCAATGTCATGAAGTATACCCATAGGGACAGCTTCAGAAACCAAGATAGATGTCACGACCCGATTCCGGGCCCGTGATTGGTGCCCTACCTGGGCACCCCTCATGTATACATCAGAGAATAGCAGTGGAACATACACAACTCATAAAATGCTTAGACATTAAACATCAACAGGGTAGCCGATAAGGCCACCTTCCGTAAAATATACATAATCCAAAAAGTAAAATAGTACATCTCTGTTCTTAAAACCCAATCCACAAATATGACTACAGACCTCTAAAAATAACAACTGTGATGGGACAGGGCCCCGCCATACCCCTGAATGTACATAAATCTACAACATCAGGGAAACCGTACCAACAGAAAAGCCTCCGGAGAAATGGAGCTTCTGACACCTGATCAGTGATCCTAAGAATGAGGATCCACCACCTGCTTACCCCTACCTGCGGCATGAACGCAGCCCCCGAGGAAAGGGGGTCAGTACAACAGATGTACCAAATATGTAAAACTGAAAGTACTGAAATGAAATCATAACGTCTAAAAATAAAGCTGGAGACATGTATGATAACTCAAATAACAGTACATTGTGCCTTACTAACAATGAGAGTAAACAAGTGTATACTTTACTGCATAAAAATAGGAGGCTCATGATCAAAGTAGGGTCACCCGCCCGTAGTATCATTAAGCAATCCTACTCCTAGGACTATTTCACCTGCATAGGCCGTATGGACCCGCATAAGGTAATTTCCTCGCATAGACTGTATTCGCCCGCATAGGTCGTGTGGACCCGCATGAAGTAATCTCCTCGCATAAGACTATTTCACCCGCATAAGCCCTACGAACTCGCATGAGGTATTCCTCGCATCATGGGTAGCAAATCCACGGAATATGCAAATGCCACAAACCCGGGGAATGACCCCGTAATGAACAATATATCACTAGCACAACCGGCTATCATACATAACATAAGCACTACCGGCTTATCACATTATCATAAGCAAGTTAAGAAATCCCCTAACTTCTTATTAGCTTTGTTCATATACACTGTCATTTTAGTATACTTAAGGCACTAACATGTCATTATAAAATCTGAAAATTTAACTCAAAGTACTACGTACTTCTATTTTCTTAACATGACTCTTTTTTATATAAAATTTCCAAGATACTAATAACCGTAGTATCAAGTTATATCTACTTTTCAAAACAAGTCACAATACCTTTTAGAACTACATTTAAAGACTTCTAAATCAAGTGATTTTTTACTTTAAAACTTTAAGCAATTGATGCCTTCAAATCAATTTGCCTTTCTTCATTTCAAGTAATTTATCATTATTTACATTACTAGAGTAAACCACTCTTTTAACTTTCCATAAAGCTATTATAACCAACTTCCCATAAAGCCGTTATACTAGCTTTATACTTTAGATACTTACATTCTTCTTTATAACCAAGAGACTTAAATTTTCCAAACAAAACAAGTATCATATACTTTCAAAATACTTTAAGTCTCTTAACTTTTAGAAACTAAGATATCCTTAATATTTTTAAACAAGTGAGTTAATTCCCTAACTCAACCAACTTGGACATTCTTAAGACAAGCCAAGGATATCAAATGGAACTAGATTCGTCAAAATCTTGTACGTCTACCGTACTATATATTTACAACTACTCATGCTCAAGAGATAAGAAAGTTCCACATACCTCTTCGGTTCAATCCACTTGCTAAGTCCAATATGCCGTACATAGTATGTCAACCTATAATGACCATAATACGTCTATTAACTTCTAGTTTCAAACGTAGAATATTCTAAGTGCAAAGTCACTAAATTCTACGAAAAATCGGACAACACTTCCTTTGTTTCTACATACTTTTCCAC
Source organism: Przewalskia tangutica (assembly GCA_029844215.1). Taxonomy (NCBI): domain Eukaryota; kingdom Viridiplantae; phylum Streptophyta; class Magnoliopsida; order Solanales; family Solanaceae; genus Przewalskia; species Przewalskia tangutica. Next base: position 6,329,424 of record CM056718.1, on the reverse strand, counting down.
CTTTTTCAAGACCCGAATTCAATAACCAAACATGCCACATTTAAGGCTCAACAATGTAGTTAACAATAGGGGATTACACGCCTAACAAGACGTGTAAAATTCCGCCCCACAATTGATATCAAACTAGTCCAAAAGACAATGTCATTTTCGGCAATTTGAGGGACAACAACACAAAGTCTTTTCCAATTCATTTTCAATCCAAGTTGTTTAGTATAACATGTTATCAAGCCGCAATCGATTATAACCACTACAATCTTCAAGTAGATAACATCCGACGATTCTAATTACCGACCAAATTGTATTTCAATTTCAAATGGCTAATAATGTCATTTCGGATTTAGGCTTCCAATATCCATAACACTTATCAATCTTTAATACATATACCTCATGCTAGTTAAAATGTAAGGCTACAACAATATGTAATCTTATAACACTTAAGAGAACAAGATTGTTACCTTAACGAGCCTTAATCCAACTTCAAGATCCGAAGTCGCTCCCTAGCAACCTAGAGCCTCTCCTTGACACTCCAATCCGCCACTTGAAGCCCTTAGATGATCACAAACAACTTTCCTTCAATTTCCAATCCAAATCTAAGAAAGTGACTTAGGTTTTCACCCTGCGACTAATACAAAAATGACACTTTTCCGAGATCTTTCTATTGAGATACCCTTACAATACCCTTAGGAACCTTGGTTTAAATTGTGGAGATTATTGAACAACAAACGAAAATTCTTGTCTTGCTAAAAGTCTCAAACCCGAGAGCAACATAGTGAAAGAACAAGTTTTCTTGAAATTTTTTCTAAGTGTGGGAACTAGTCTTGCTACTAGTATGCTTAAATAACACAATGGAGGGTCAAGATTAGCACATATGGATGACTTGGATCCAATTCATTTAAAAATCTAGCCAAGTGGCCCTTGGACTTAGTCAACAATGTCAAGCTCTTAGCCTAGCAAGACTTGGTCATCTTAACATTGGCCAAATGACCATTTTAGCCTTGGTCCATTCGACCATGACTATCTAGGGGGGGGGGGGGTGACACGTGTCACCCTCTCGTTTGTCGCAATATTTCGTTTCCCGACTTTTCCATAATTTCGATAAATTTTTACTAGTCTCAAATCTTAACATTTGTGAGTTCTTACGTACGTTCTTATAAACATGTCCTGAAATTTCGGGGTGTAACATTCTTCCCCCCTTAGAAACATTCGTCCCCGAATGTTCTTTCGGAGTCAAACTTATAGATAGCGACATATTCTCCTTTTACAACCCCTACATACCAATAATGTCACACGTGGCCACATAATAGCACTTAAGCGAAATACTTAAATTAAAACTTGACAAGTAAGGGAAATGAATTACCTGAAGGTGTAGAGAATAAGTGAGGATACTTCCTCAACATGTCCTCCTCCACTTCCCAAGTCATCTCCTCCCTATTATCATTCTACCACAAGACTTTGACGGAAGCCACATCTTTGGTCCGCAGTCGCGTGACCTGGCGATCGAGTATCGCTATGGGACTCTTCTCATACGATAAATCCTATGTCACCTTGACCTCGCTAGCTGGAAAAACTCTCGAAGGATCTCCGATACACTTCCGTAACATAGACACGTGGAAGACCGGATGTACCGTCTCTAAATCCGATGGAAGATCCAACTCATAGGCAACCTTGCCTACTCTACGGATGATCTGGTAGGGCCCAATGTACCTTGGGCTAAGTTTTCCCTTCTTTCCGAACCTCATCACACCATTCATGGGTGATACCTTCAATAAGACCCAATCGTCTACCTGAAACTCCAAATGTCGACGCCGATTATCTGCATAAGACTTCTGCCGACTTTGAGCTGCTAATAGTCTCTCCTGGATAAGCTTCACCTTATCCACAACCTGCTGAATCAAGTCTGGGCCAACTAACTGAACCTCGCCCACGTCGAACCAACCAATCGACGACCTACACTTCCGCCCATACAAAGCCTCATATGGCACCATCTGAATTCTAGAATGATAGTTGTTGTTATAAGCAAACTCTACAAGAGGCAAATGATCCTCCCAGCTACCCCTAAAATCAATAACACAGGCCCGCAACATATCCTCAAGTGTCTGGATAAGACGCCTCGCCGCCTGGTTTGAGGATGAAACGCGATCGAGACTCACCGTGTCCCTAACCCTTCCGAAAGACCTCCGAAGTTAGCCGAACCGGGATCATCCATGCGATATAATCGATATAGGAACTCCGTGCAGTCTCACAATCTCCCTGATATACAATCTAGCATAATCCTCAGCCGAATACGTAGTCCTGACTGGAAGAAAGTGGGTTGATTTCGTCAGCTTGTCGACAATAACCCAGATGGAATCACACTTCCTCTGAGTACGAGGTAACCCTGTAACAAAATCCATGTTTATCACCTCCCACTTCCATGTCGGAATATCAATAGCCTGCAATAGCCCGTCGGGCTTCTGGTGCTCAACTTTGACCTGCTGACAATTAGGACACTGAGCAACAAAACCTGTCACGTCCCTCTTCAGGCCATCCCACCAATATACACATCTGAGGTCATGATACATCTTAGTCGACCCCGGATGAATAGAGTAACGAGCACTGTGTGCCTCTCCCGAAATCTGGCCGACGGTCTCAGAACATCGGGAACACACAATCTGCCCTCAAATCTTAGCACCCCATCAGGCGCTACCTCAAATAGACTTTTCTCCTCTCGAAGAGTCGTATCTCGATACCATATCATAACTGGGTCATCATACTGTCGCCTCTTCACCACATCAACGATGGATGACTCGGCAATCTCACGAACCCGTATCCCACTATCGTCGGTATCGACCAACCGAACCCCAAGGCTCGCTAGCTGATGGATCTGACGGACCATGTCACGCCTCATCGTGCTGCACCTCCAGCACTCCCATCGATCTACGACTCAAAGCATCTGCAACCACGTTGGATTTTCCCGGATGGTATAGGATATCAACATCATAATCCTTCAACAACTCTAACCACCGCCGCCGCAAAGTTCATCTCCTCTGCTCGAAGATGTCTTGGAGGATCTTGTGTCGATAAATAACCACATGAACCCCATATAAATAATTTCTCCAAATCTTCAAGGCATGAATAATCGCGCCAACTCTAAGTCGCAGTAGGGTAATTCCTCTCATGTTTCCGTGAATCGCCGAAGCATAGGCTATTACCTTACCGTCTTTGCATCAATACGCACCCTATCCCGATACCCGAGGCATCACAATAAATCACGTAGCCCTCTAACCCCTCGGAAAGAGTAAGAACTGGAGCCGTCGTCAACTTTTCTTTCAGTAACTGGAAGCCCTTCTCACAAGATTTTGTCCACTGGAACTTAGCTGCTTCGAGTCACTAGTCAATCTGCCGATATCAAGCAACCGCTCCACAAACCTACGATAATAACTCGCAAATTTAAGAAATCGCGCACTCCGGAGTAAGAGGTCCCGCCAAGACTCGACCGCCAATCTTTGCCGTATCAACTCAACACCGTCATCCCCAATAATGTGCCCATAAATGCCATCGAGGCCAACCAAAACTCACACTGAGAACTTGGCGAACAATCGCCGGCCCGAGGACTCAAGTACCGCCTCGCCGATATGCATGCTCGCTCTGGCGCGAATAAACCAGATGTCATCAATGAATACTATAACAAATGTATCCAAAAATGGCTTGAACACGATTCATCAAATCCATAAATCCGCTGGGCGTTGGTCAAACCGAAGACATCACCTTGAACTCATAGTGCCCATACCGGATCACGAATGCGCTTTGGGATATTCGCCTCTAACTCAGACTTGATGATAACCGGACCGCAGTCTATCTTGGAGAAACACCTCGCACCTGCAACCGGTCAAACAAATCATCAATCACGGGAGGGTATCTTCTTGATGGTTACCTTATTCACCGCTCAGTAATCAACACACATACGCAGCGCCCCATCCTTCTTCTTTACAAACAACACCGGCGCTCAGGAGAAACACTAGGCACGATAAAGCCTTTTTCCAACAAATCTTTCACCTGGTCCTTCAACTCCTCAACTTCAAGGTGCCATCCATGCACGGAATAAATATAGCCGAGTGTCCGCAACATATCAATACAAAACTCAATATCCTCTCGGGAGGATACGAGATCATCCGGGAATACATCCGAAACTCTCTAACCACCGAATCGATCAAGAAGCGCATCTCACCAGTATCGAATACGAACGGATGATAGATGTACCCTTTCTGCACCATCTTCCTAGCCTTGAGGTAAGAAATAAACCTACCCCTCGGCGACGCTATGTTGCCCTTCCACTCGATAACTGGCTCACCAGGAAACTGGAATCGGACCAACCTGTTTCTACAGTCAACGTTGGCATAACAAGAAGCCAACAAGTCCATACCCATAATGACGTCAAAATCTGTCATCTCCAACTCTATCAAGTCTGCTAGGGTCTGACGACTGTAAATAAACACCGGGCAACCTTTGTACACCCACTCAGCTAACACCGAATCACCCACTGGCGTAGCTACCTCAAAAGGCTCTATCGACACCGGCTCTATCCCGATTCTACCAACAATAAGAGGGGACACATAGGACAAGGTGGAACCTGGATCTATCAAAGCATAAACGTCACAACATGAAATCAATAATGTACCTGTGACGACACCCGGGGAAACATCCTGATCTTGCCGGCTGGCTAAGGAATATATGCGGTTCTGTGGACCGCTAGAACTAGGACCTCCACCACGACCTTTATCGCGGCCTGCCGGTCCGTGAACACCCTGCCCTCCGGGGCGCATAACCACAGAAGAAGAAGACCCAACAACTGACCATGTCGGCTGAACCATACCACACCCGCCGCCTCTGGTCAGATAATCCTCTTCATATGGCCCTGCTGGCCACAAGATAAACAAGCTCCCGAAGCAATAGGACACTCGCCCGGGTGAGATCTACCGCATCGAATACACCGAGATACGGGCGGTCTCGATCGATTCTGATCTCGCCTCCTGAAACCGAAGTCACGGAGCCACGACCGCCCCGAATAACGGTGATCAAACCTCCCGCGAAATCGAGAAGGGCACTGCGTGCTGAAATGTGGACCTAGTCTGCTGCTGAGGCTGTCCGCCTCGAAAATTTCCCTGGAACCCTGTTGTCCTGGCCCTCTTGGGCTGGCCTGGGGCTGGATGATCCTCTTTCTCCCTGTCCTGTATCCCATATGCATAAGCCTGCATCCTGGCAATATTCATACCTGGCTGAAGGGCCACTCCCAGGCATACATTAATCATATGACGGTCTAGCCCCATCACATAGAGATGAACTCTGTCTGCCATGTCAGCCACAATGGTGAGCGCATACCTGGCCATTGAGTCAAACTCCAGGTTGTACTCTTTGATAGTCCTCCTATTCTATCTCAATGTCAAGAATCTATCCACGCGGGCTCTCCTCATCTCAGGAGGCAAAAAATGATCAAGGAAGACCTCTGTGAACTCATCCCAAATATTTGGAAGAGCATCCACACCTCTAGACAGCTCCCATGACTCAAACCAGTTCAACGCAATATCACGTAACCGGTAAGAGGCTAACACAACTGACTCTGTCTCCGAGGCCCTAAGCACCTGCTTAGTCCGCTGTAACTGCCGAATAAACTCCTGAGGATCCTTCTCAGCTCTCTAACCATAGAACTCGGGTGGATAGCAACCCAGAAAATCCTGAATCCGCAAACTGTCGGCTCTAGGGTTAGCTACCTGCTCCTGTCGGCGCTGCCCTGCCACTATGCTAGTGATCTACTCACCGTAATCCCTATACTCTGCCCCTGGCTGCGGAACTGGAGGCTCACGTATCGTAACCTCTGGAGCTACGGCCGCTCTCGGCTCCTCTAATACTGCCGGCGTGGCTGAACTCGCCGATCCGCCCACAACCTCGGGCATAGTCTGGGCCTGAGTCCTAGTAATCCTCTGCGTACCACTAGCAGCCTCGCCGCCTTGCCCTTCTGGGCCCTGGTCGCCTTCCGTGGAGGCATAACTGATACATAAGAATAGGTCAGAGAGGATTCAACCTAATAAGACAGCTCTACTGCACGATCTCAGAGAGAGAAGAATGAAAACCAATCCTAAATGTCCTACAACCTCCTGATTATAGATGTGGTGCACAACACACCGATAATCAAGACTCTATTAGACACGGTTGATAGTACCAAACGCATGTCTCGAGTAAAGGGTGAACAAGGACAAGGTGTGGGTAACCGTTGGGTACGATGATGAGGATTTTCAGCTGTTGCAGGCTAGTTTTCGGGGTTGAACAGACGCAGATTTCGGCAGTGTCAGGGACGAAGTTGTTACACCCCGTAGTTCTGGCCATGCGTATGAGGGCGTACGAAAGAGATTAAGACTTAAAATTTTAGAAGGATAGGTTGACGGATTGTTTCGGACGGGTTTTGGTCAACTTTGGGGCGGGTTATGACCAGTTACATTGAGAGTTCCTAGGTGTTTCAAAGGCCTAGAATGTAGTCCATTGAGTCTAGTTTCCAACACAACCAACCGTTCATCGATAGGTCATCGGAGTAGAAAGTTATGGAAGTTACAAGTTCGGTCTGTGATGACGTAAAAATAATTCGGTCCAGAACCACAGGCCGCGCTCGGAAGTTCCGTGAGGTCATGGGGTTTCACGCGCGCTGCGCAGGGCCGCGCGGTTCTGAAGTTGAGTGGAAAAATCTGAATTGTTTTGTTTTAAAAAAATCCATGGGAGGGTGACAAGTGTCCCCCCCCCCCATCTGATTTTGCATGCACTATTTATTGACCAAGTCTTGAAGACTTGGTCATTCTTCAAGCTCTCATCTCTCTCTAAAAATAAAAGCTCTTCATTCTCTCTAGAAAATCAAGAGGAAATCAATGATTGAGAAAAATCTGAAAAGTGTGGCAAGAAGGAAACTTGTTTGCAAGCTTGTGGGAGTTGTTGTGGGGGTGTTTTTGGAAAGGAGGCTAGCAAATTGGTTGGATTAATTTGGCTAAAGCTCTAAGGTAACAATTCTTTCTCTTGTTGATAGTTTTTGGTGTTGCATGTGAAGAAGAAAGAACTTGTAGTTGAAAATATTGCTCTTAGATAAATTGCATGTAAGAAATATGGTTTGGATATGAAAGAATTGGATAAGAGGGTTATGTAAGCATGTTGTAGCTAAATACTACCTTAAACTTGTTAAGTTAGTTGTTATACTTTATGGGGCAGAATTTTACACATCCAAGATTAGGTGTGTAATCCCCTTTGAATTGTTTGGATTGTTGGGCCTTAAAAGTGGCGTTTGGGTGTTGAATTCGGCCTTGAAAAAGGTGGCAAAGTATGTAGAAACAAAGGAAATGCTGCCCAATTTTCCGTAGAATTTAGTGACTTTGCACTTGGAATATTCTACATTGAAACTAGAGGTTAATAAACGTATTATGGTCATTATAGGTTGACATACTACGTGCGGTATTTTGGACTTAGCAAGTGGATTGACCGAAGAGGTATGTGGAACTTTCCTATCTCTTGAGCATGAATAGTTTTATCTATATAGTACGATAGACGTACAAGGTTTTGATATCCCTTACTTGTTTTAAGGATGGCCAAGTTTTGTGAGTAAGGGGGGATTAACTCATTTCTTTAAAAGGTATTAAGGATGTCTTGAGTTTTCAAGGTTAAGGGACTTGATGTGTTCAAGTATATGATTTTTGTTTTTTTTTAAAAGTGTAAGTCCCTTGAGTTTAGAAAAATGTATTTGACTAAGGTATACCGTTAGTATAATGACTTTATGGGAAGTTGATTATATTAGCTTTATGGAAAGTTAACAAAGGAAGATTTACTCTAAGTAAAATGAGTACGGATAAATGATTTGAGGTTGTGAAAAGCAAATTGATTTTTAAGGCATTAATGGCCAAAGGGTTTAAAAGAGTAGAAGTGCATAGTCTAGTGCTTTGGGTTAAATTCACGGATTTCATAAAGACATGTTAGTGCCTTAAGTAAACTAAAATGAGAAGGTGTATGAACAAAATTAATAAGAAGTTAAGGGGTTTCTTAACTTGCTTGTATTATGTATGATAGCCGGTTTGTGCTAATGATATATTATTATTTATTACGGGGTCATTCCCCGGGTTGTGGCATTTGCATATTCCGTGGATTTTCTACCCACGATGCGAGGAATACCTCATGCGAGTCCGTAGGGCTCATGCGGGTGAAATAGTCTCATGCGGGTGAGTACAGCCTATGCGAGGAATACCTCATGTGGGTCCACATGACCCATGCGGGTGAAATAGTCTCAGGAGTAGGAGTGCTTAATGATACTGCGGGGCAGATGACCTTGCTTTGACCATGAGCTTCCTATTTTCATGCAGTATATTATATGCTTGATATTATCATTATTAGTAAGGCACAGTGTTCTATAAACTGATTTTCATACATGTCTCCAGTTAGTTAGACTTATGAGGTATTTTCAGTATTTTCCAGTTTTGCATACTTAGTACATATTGTGTACTGACCCCCTTCTTCGGGGGTTGCGTTCATGCCGCAGGTAGGGGTAAGCAGGTGGTGGATCCTCACTCTTAGAATTACTGTTCTGGTGTCAGAAGCTCCATTCCTCCGGAGACTTGTTTTGTTGGTACGATTTTTCCCTGATGTTGTAGGTATTTTGTACATTCAGGGGTATGGCGGGGTCCTGTCCCGCCACAGTTGTTATTTCTAGAGGTCTGTAGTCACGTTTGTGGTTTTGGGCTGTAAAGACATAGTTGTACTATTATACTTTTAATTAAGTATATTTCTATGAAAGGCGGCCTTGTCGGCTAGCCAATGATGTTTGCTCTACAAGTTTACGTGTTATGTATGTTCCGCTTCTATTCTTTGATGTATACCTGACGGGGTGCCCCGGTAGGGCACCAGCCGCGGCCCCGGGGTCGGGTCGTGACAAAAGTGGTATCAGAGCAGTTAGTCCTCGGAAAGTGTCTACAGACCGTGTCTAGTAGAGTCTTGATTATCGGTGTGTCGTGCACCACATCTATAATCAGGAGGCTGCAGGATATTTAGGATTGGTTTCCATTCTTTCACTCTAAGATCGTGCAATAGAGCTGTGTTATAGGTTGAACTTCCTCTGATATTTTCCTTTATGTATCAGTTATGCCTCCACGCAAGGCAACCGCGGCCCAGAAGGGCAAGACAGCTGAGGGAGCTGCTAGTGGGACGCGGAGGGTCACGAGGGCACAGGCCCAGTCTTTACCAGAGATGATGTTTGGCGGCGAAGTTCCACGGCGTCGCCCGGCCAATGTGAGTTCGAGGCGGCAGCGGCTCATCGAGACCGCGGTACACTGAGCCTCGATCCCCACAACCGTGGATGAGTATAGAGATTACGGGAGCGGTCAGGTTATTGACCAAAGATGGCGGCGGCGCAGCGACAGAGCGGCGACCAACCCTGAGCCGGCGATTTACGGATTCAGGATTTTCTGGGTTGTCATCCACCCGAGTTCTACGGTTCGAGATCCGAGGAGGATCCTCAGGAGTTTGTTCGGCGATTCAATGACGATGCAGGTGCTTAGAGCCTCGGAGGCTGAGTCCGTCATGCTAGCCTCTTACCGGTTACGTGATATTGCGTTGAACTGGTTTGAGTCATGGGAGTTGTCTAGAGGTGAGGATGCTCTTCCAGCTGTTTGGGAGGAGTTCACAGAGGCCTTCCTGGATCAATTCTTGCCTCCTGAGATGAGGAGAGCCCGCGTTGATAGATTCTTGACCTTGAGGCAGAACGGGAGGACTATCAGAGAGTACAACCTGGAGTTTGACTCCTTAGCCAGGTATGCGCACACCATTGTAGCTGACATGGCAGACAGAGTTCATCGATATGTGATGGGGCTAGACCTTCATGATTCTTGCACAGCAGGGGTGGCTCTTCAGCCGTATGGATATTGCGGTGATGCAGCGCACGCGCAGGGATAGAGGACAGAGAGATTGAGGATCTGCTAGACTAAGGCCACCCAAGAGGCCGTGACAGCAGGGCTCAGGGCGATTCGAGCGACAACCTCAACAGCAGTCTAGGTCTACTTTTCACCAAAGACGAGTGCTCCTTCTCGCCAAGGCGGAGGTCCGATCGGGTCATTCAGAGCAGTCGTGGCTCCAGGACTTCTGGTTTCAGGAAGCGAGACCGCTACGATCGAGACCACCCCATCTCGGTGTGCTCGGCGACAGTCTCACCTGGCGAGTGTCGTGTTCCTTCAGGAGCTTGTTACTCTTGTGGCCAGCAGGGCCATTTGAAGAGAGATTGTCCGACCAGAGGTGGCGGGAGTGTGATAGTTCGGCGGCAAGTCGATTCTTTGGATCTTCGTTGACGGTTATGCGCCCGAGGCGTGGTGTTCACGCCGCGGTCCGCGGCAGGTCGTGGTGGGGTCCCATTCGGTCCTCGTAACCGCATTTATGCTATGTCCACCGTCAGGACCGGGAGAGGCATCACGGATGTCGCCAGTACATTATTGGTTTCATCTTTGTGATGTATATGCTTTGATAGATCCAGGTTCTACCTTGTCCTATATATCTCCTCATATTGCTTGTAGAATAGGGATAGAGCCCGAGTCCATAAAACCTTTTGAGGTGGCTACGCCAGTAGGTAATTCGGTGATAGCCGAGCGGGTATATAAGGCTTGTCCAGTGACTATTTACGATCGTCAGACTCTAGCCGACTTGATAGAGTTGGATATAACGGACTTTGATGTGATTATGGGTATGGATTGGCTAGCGTCTTGCTATGCCAATGTGGACTGTAGGGAGAGATTGGTACGGTTCCAGTTTCCTGGTGAGCCGGTTATCGAGTGGAAGGGGAATCTTTGCGTCGGCGGGTAGGTTTATTTCTTACCTCAAGGCTAGGAAGATGGTGCGGAAGGGGTATATCTACCATATGGTTCGGGTATTCGATATGGAGGCTGAGATACCAGACCTTCAGTCAGTTTCGGTCGTTAGAGAGTTTCCAGACGTATTCCCAGACGAGCTTCCGGGTATCCCTCCTGAGAGGAAGATTGAGTTTTGCATTGATATGGCGCCAGACACTCGACCGATATCTATTCCGCCATACAGGATGACACCTGCGGAGTTGAAGGAATTGAAGGACCAACTGAAAGATTTGCTGGAAAAAGGCTTTATCAGGCCAAGTGTTTCTCCCTGGGGAGCGCCAGTGTTATTCGTAAAGAAGAAGGATGGGACGCTGCGTATGTGTGTTGATTACAGGCAGTTGAATAAGGTAACTATCAAGAACATATATCCCCTCCCCAGGATTGATGATTTGTTTGACCAGTTGCAGGGTGCAAGGTGTTTTTCCAAGATAGACCTGCGGTCTGGTTATCATCAGGTGCGAGTTAGAGAGACAGATATCCCAAAGACTGCATTCAGGACCCGGTATGGGCACTATGAGTTCAGGGTGATGTCTTTCGGGTTGACCAACGCTCCAGCAGTATTCATGGATTTGATGAACCGGGTGTTCAAGCCGTTCTTGGATATGTTCGTTATAATATTCATTGATGATATCCTGGTTTATTCACGCACAGAGCAGGAACATGCGGATCATTTGAGGGCGGTATTGGGAGTCCTCCGGGACCGGCAGTTGTATGCCAAGTTCTCAAAATGCGAGTTTTGGTTGGCTTCAGTGGCTTTCTTAGGGCATGTTATCGGGGCCGATGGTATTCGGGTTGATACAACAAAGATTGAGGCAGTCAACAATTGGCCTAGACCCACTACACCGACGGAGGTGCGCAACTTTTTGGGCCTTGCGGGTTATTATCGGAGGTTTGTGGAGAAGTTTGCTTCCATTTCAGCACCTTTGACTAGGCTGACTCAGAAGGCAGCTATGTTCCGGTGGACGGATGCTTGTGAAGAGAGTTTCCAGTTATTGAAGGAGAAGTTGACGACTGCCCCAGTCCTTACTCTTCCTGAGGGTTTAGACGGATATGTGGTTTATTGTGATGCGTCGCGTGTCGGGCTTGGGTGCGTGCTGATGCAGCACGACAAAGTTATAGATTACGTATCTCGACAGCTCAGGAAGCATGAGAAGAACTATCCCACACATGACTTGGAGTTGGCAGCGGTGATTCATGCCTTGAAGATCTGGAGACATTATTTGTATGGAGTTCATGTGGATATTTACACAGACCACAAGAGTCTCCAGTATATCTTCAGCCAGAGGGAGCTGAACTTGCGGCAGAGACGGTGGTTAGAGTTACTTAAGGATTACGATGTCGATATTCTATACCACCCAGGGAAGGCCAATATAGTTGCAGATGCCCTTAGTCGCAGATCGATGGGTAGTCTGTCTGATGTACAACCAGAGAGAAGGGATATGGTCCGAGAGTTACATCAGCTAGCGAGCCTTGGGGTTCGTTTGATTGATTCTGATAGTAATGGAGTTCGGGTTCGAGAGGTTGCCGAGTCTTCCATCGTCGAGGAGGTGAAGAGGCGACAGTATGAGGATTCGATTATGGTTCGGTATCGAGATGCAGCTCTTCAGGAAGAGAAGAGTCGATTTGAGGAAGCGCCTGATGGGGTGCTAAGGTTTGAGGGCCGGTTGTGTGTTCCCGATGTGACAAGACTTCGTCAGTAGATTCTGGGAGAGGCACACAGTGCTCGTTATTCTATTTATCCGGGGTCGACTAAGATGTACCATGACCTCAGATGTATCTTTTGGTGGGATGGCCTGAAGAGGGACGTTGCGGAGTTTGTGGCGCAGTGCCCGAATTGTCAGCAGGTCAAGGTTGAACACCAGAAGCCCGGTGGGCTATTACAGGCTATTGATATTCCGACTTGGAAGTGGGAGGTGGTAAATATGGATTTTATTACAGGGTTAACTCACACTCAGAGGAAGCATGATTCCATCTGGGTTATTGTCGACAGTGCATTTAAATCAGCCACTTTCTCGCGATCGGACGACTTTTTCGGCCGAGGATTATGCCAGATTATATATCAGAGAGATTGTGAGACTACACGGAGTGCCTATATCGGTCATTTCAGACAGGGGAGCCCAGTTCTCGACTAACTTTTGGAGGTCTTTCCAGAAGGGATTAGGGACACATGTGAGTCTCAGTACTGCGTTTCATCCTCAGACCGACGGACAGGCCGAGCGTACTATCCAGACCCTTGAGGATATGCTGCGGGCTTGTGTTATTGATTTCAGGGGTAGCTTGGAGGATCATTTACCTCTAGTGGAGTTTGCATATAATAGCATCTACCATTCTAGTATCCAGATGTCGCCTTATGAGGCCTTATACGGGAGGCAGTGCAGGTCACCGATAGGCTGGTTTGAGGTAGGAGAAGTTCAGTTAGTCGGGCCAGACTTGATTTAGCAGGCAGTGGATAAGGTGAAGCTTATCCAGGAGCGGTTATTGTCATTTCGAGTCGGCCAGTCGACGCAGATCATCGGCGTCGACACTTGGAGTTTGAGGTAGATGATTGGGTCTTCCTGAAGGTATCACCCATGAAGGGCGTGATGAGATTTGGAAAGAAAGGGAAACTTAGCCCAAGGTACATTGGGCCTTATCAGATTGTCTGAAGGGTAGGCAAGGTTGCCTATGAGTTGGATCTACCGTCCGATATGGAGGCAGTACATCCAGTTTTTCACGTGTCTATGTTGCGGAAATGTATTGGAGATCCATCTAGAGTGCACCCGATTTGTGATGTCCAGGTGACAGAGGGGTTATCGTATGAGGAGAGTCCCATAGCGATACTCGATCGTCAGGTTAGGCGACTTCGGACAAAGGACGTGGCTTCCGTCAAGGTCTTATGGCGGAACGAGAACAGGGAGGAAATGACATGGGAAGCGGAAGAGGACATGATGAAGAAGTATCCTCACTTGTTCCCTACACCTCCAGGTAACCCATTTTACTGATTGTTAGTTTTAATTTAGCAATTACGCTTAAGTAATGTTGTGACTATGTGGAGCGTCTTTATTTGCAAGAGAAATAGTTAAGAGGGTCTATGTTGAGATTGTGATTTGAGTAAACCTAGAAGGAACATTCGGGACGAATGTTTCTAAGAGGGGGAGAATGATACACCCCGTAGTTCTGGCCATGCGTATGAGGGCGTACGAAAGGGATTAAGACTTAAAATTTTAGAAGGATAGGTTGACGGATTGTTTCGGACGGGTTTTCGTCAACTTTGGGGCGGGTTATGACCCGCTACATTGAGAGTTCCTAGGTGTTTCAAAGGCCTAGAACGTAGTCCGTTGAGTCTAGTTTCCAATGCAACCAACCGTTCGTCGATAGGACATCAGAGTAGAAAGTTATGGAAGTTACAAGTTCGGCGCAATGCATGTAAAAATAATTCGGTCCAGAACCACGGGCGCGCGCGGCCGAAAGCAGGGCCGCGGCTCCGAAAGTTCTATGAGGTTGCGGGGGTTTCAGCGCCGCGGCGCCGACTGCAGGGCCGCGGCGCCGAGGCGGGTTCTGCGAAGTTGAGTGGAAAAATCTGAACTGTTTTGTTTTAAAAAAAGCCATGGGAGGGTGACAAGTGTCCCCCCCCCCCATCTGATTTTGCATGCACTATTTATTGACCAAGTCTTGAAGACTTGGTCATTCTTCAAGCTCTCATCTCTCTCTAAAAATAAAGGCTCTTCCTTCTCTCTAGAAAATTTAGAGGAAATCAAGGATTGAGAAAAATCTGAAAAGTGTGGCAAGAAGGAAACTTGTTTGCAAGCTTGTGGGAGTTGTTGTGGGGGTGTTTTTGGAAAGGAGGCTAGCAAATTGGTTGGATTAATTTGGCTAAAGCTCTAAGGTAACAATTCTTTCTCTTGTTGATAGTTTTTGGTGTTGCATGTGAAGAAGAAAGAACTTGTAGTTGAAAATATTGCTCTTAGATAAATTGCATGTAAGAAATATGGTTTGGATATGAAAGAATTGGATAAGAGGGTTATGTAAGTATGTTGTAGCTAAATACTACCTTAAACTTGTTAAGTTAGTTGTTATACTTTATGGGGCAGAATTTTACACATCCAAGATTAGGTGTGTAATCCCCTTTGAATTGTTTGAATTGTTGGGCCTTAAAAGTGGTGTTTGGGTTTTGAATTTGGCCTTGAAAAAGGTGGCAAAGTATGTAGAAACAAAGGAAATGCTGCCCAATTTTCCGTAGAATTTAGTGACTTTGCACTTGGAATATTCTACATTGAAACTAGAGGTTAATAAACGTATTATGGTCATTATAGGTTGACATACTACGTGCGGTATTTTGGACTTAGCAAGTGGATTGACCGAAGAGGTATGTGGAACTTTCCTATCTCTTGAGCATGAATAGTTTTACCTATATAGTACGATAGACGTACAATGTTTTGATATCCCTTACTTGTTTTAAGGATGACCAAGTTTTGTGAGTAAGGGGGGATTAACTCATTTCTTTAAAAGGTATTAAGGATGTCTTGAGTTTTCAAGGTTAAGGGACTTGATGTGTTCAAGTATATGATTTTTGTTTCTTTTTAAAAGTGTAAGTCCCTTGAGTTTAGAAAAATGTATTTGACTAAGGTATACCGTTAGTATAATGACTTTATGGGAAGTTGATTATATTAACTTTATGGAAAGTTAACAAAGGAAGATTTACTCTAAGTAAAATGAGTACGGATAAATGATTTGAGGTTGTGAAAAGCAAATTGATTTTTAAGGCATTAATGGCCAAAGGTTTTAAAAGAGTAGAAGTACATAGTTTAGTGCTTTGGGTTAAATTCCCGAATTTCATAAAGACATGTTAGTGCCTTAATTAAACTAAAATGAGAAGGTGTATGAACAAGATTAATAAGAAGTTAAGGGGTTTCTTAACTTGCTTGTATTATGTATGATAGTCGGTTTGTGCTAATGATATATTATTATTTATTACGGGGTCATTCCCCGGGTTGTGGCATTTGCATATTCTGTGGATTTGCTACCCACGATGCGAGGAATACCTCATGCGAGTCCGTAGGGCTCATGCGGGTGAAATAGTCTCATGCGGGTGAGTACAACCTATGCGAGGAATACCTCATGCGGGTCCACATGACCCATGCGGGTGAAATAGTCCCAGGAGTAGGAGTGCTTAATGATACTGCGGGGCAGATGACCTTTCTTTGACCATGAGCTTCCTATTTTCATGCAGTATATTATATGCTTGATATTCTCATTATTAGTAAGGCACAGTGTTCTATAAACTGATTTTCATACATGTCTCCAGTTAGTTAGACTTATGAGGTATTTTCAGTATTTTCCAGTTTCGCATACTTAGTACATATTGTGTGCGACCCTTCCTGGGCCGCGTTCATGCCGCAGTAGGGTAAAGTGGTGGATCCTCACTCTTAGGATCACTGTTCTGGTGTCAGAAGCTCCATTCCTCCGGAGGCTTGTTTTGTTGGTACGGTTTTTCCCTGATGTTGTAGGTATTTTGTACATTCAGGGGTATGGCGGGACCCTGTCCCGCCACAGTTGTTATTTCTAGAGGTCTGTAGTCACGTTTGTGGTTTTGGGCTGTAAAGACATAGTTGTACTATTATACTTTTGATTAAGTATATTTCTATGAAAGGTGGCCTTGTCGGCTAGCCAGTGATGTTTGCTCTACAGGTTTACGTGTTATGTATGTTTCGCTGCTATTCTATGATGTATACCTGACGGGGTGCCCCGGTAGGGCACCAGTCGCGGCCCCGGGGTCGGGTCGTGACAGAAGTGATAGGTCCTAAGTATGATAGTGTCAAGGGATAGGGTATGGGCGACGAACCGGCGGGTAAAGGCATGGTGGAGATGGATTTCCCATGGTTTTTAGGGTTGTTGGTTCGATTTAGGGCTTCTGGTCGAGTTTGGATGAGATGAAAGAGGAAGGTTCTGGTTTGGTTAGTTTGGGTATTGAAGAAAAAAAGGTTGGGCCGGTTTCGACAGTAATTGGGTTGTGGGGAATGAATTAAAAAGTGGGCTCAATCTGAGGAAAAAGAAAATATGTGTTGTGAGTAGATTTAGTTATTTAATTTAGGGAATGAGAATTGGGTAGAAAATTAGGAGTATAAAATGTTGAGGATTAAATTAGAAGATTATGGTATTAATGGGTAACTAATCCAATTCCTCTAATTAATTAAAATATGCTTCTCCGTCCTAATTAGTTTCAAAAGTGCACACATACATAAATACGGTATAAAGATTTAATATATGTATTTAGTGTAAGTAAAATGTAATATTTATATGAAAATGATTAATTTGATAATTGGTGAAAATATAAAGAGAAAATCAATCACCAAAGCCAATGCTGAGATATTAAAATTATTTTGTTTATATTATAAAATATAATATCCAGTATTTCAAAATTATGCGGTAATTAGTAAAAAAATATTATAATTACTAATTTTTGAGAATTTTTAAGACTAAGATGCATAATAAAATTAATTAAAGATAAAAGGACGACCTGGATGAAATGCGGTAAAGAGGTGATAAAATTGGGTGTCAACAACTTGTCTCTCTTTGACTGAAGATGATGAAACAGTTTCGGACAAAGACGTTGGCTTGTAGCCAATTTTGTCCTGATCGTCAAAGATTAGGAAATGCATGGGTAAACGGAGTTTTCAAGAAGGAAAGGGGAGTCAAGCCGATATAGATTCAAAATTTGTCCCAATGTCGAATTATGATGACACTGGGTTGCGGTGATGCTAGGAAATTAAAGACGGGTTGACGCTGAATTTAAAATTTATCCCAGTGTCGAATTATGATGACACTGGGGTTGTCGTGATACTAGAAAATTAAACCAAGGATAACGCGAATTTAAAAATTTGTCTCAGTGTCGAATTATGATGACAGTGAGTTCTGTGGTGCTAAAAAATTAAGGACATGGAGGATGCGGATTTAAAATTTTGTCCAAGTGTCGAATTATGATGACACTGGATTGCTGCGATGTTCTGAAAATTAAAGGCAAGGCTAATGCGGATTCAAAATTTTTGTCCAAGTGTCGAATTATGATGACACCGGGCTCTGTGGTGCTAGAAAATTAAAGTAGGGCGGATGCAGTTTCAAAATTTTATCCTAGTGTCGAATTATGATGACACTGAGTTCTATGATGCTAGAAAATTAAAACCATGGCGGAAACAGATTCAAAATTTGTCTCAGTGTCGAATTATGATGACACTGGGGCCATTGGTGTTGAGGGATAATGGAGGAGAGCGGATCGACGTTCGAGGTATAAATTGCCTGGGTTCGCCATAAGAGATAGTTCCACGTTGTACTCCCGCTCCTGTAAACTAAGGCTCCTGCAAGATGAAGCTTAAGAAAAAATGGTGCATAACTGTTAAGACAAAAATGACAAAGCATGAATATATGAGAAATGTGATCATGTGAGTAGGAATATCGTCTTGTGTAGACATAATGTGCTGAAGATGTCGTGGTTGCAGATGCTGAGATGCATGATCAGGATGCTGATGCCATCATTGTGTTGATGATGTTGTTGAAGGCATCATCTCAGATGTGTTGTTGATGTATCGACGTGTTATGTTTGTGAGCCACATGACTGCTATTTTCCTTGTCATCTGCTGCTAACCTGTCTTATCAAGACGAAACGGTGAATATATTTCATTACATTCAAAAATAAAGAGCATAGTTTCCCAATGGTGTTTGGTGACAAATGTGTTTAAATGCCTCTAAGGGTGTTTGTTCCCTGAGGTGCCTCTAAGAGTGTTTGTTCCCTGAGACTCAACATGCCTCCAAGGATGTTTGTTCCCTCAGACTCAACATGCCTTCAAGGGTGTTTGTTCCCTGAGACTCAAAATGCATCCAAGGGTGTTTGTTCCCTGAGACTCAAAATGCCTCCAAGGGTGTTTGTTCCCTGAAACTCAAAATGCCTCCAAGGGTGTTTTTTCCCTGAGACTCAACATGCCTCCAAGGGGTGTTTGTTCCCTGAGACTCAATATGCCTCCAAGGGTGTTTGTTCCCTGAGACTCAACATGCCTCCAAGGGTGTTTTGTTCCCTAAGACTCAACATGCCTCTAAGGGTGTTTGTTCCCTGAGACTAGAATACAACATGTGTTTCATTATATGCGAGATAAGAGAGAGAATTTTAATAGTGTGACCGAAGCCGATATAGGCCGCCTACGTATCCCAACAGGAGAAATCAGGTCATAATGTAGTTCGTATACAAACCAATGTAGTTTCTTTTGCAGATGATGCCTTTGATCTGAATATCATGCGTTTGTGAACCGCATTGCTGGAGTGTGACTTTTGACTGGGCTGTTGTATTTTCTGCTTCCGCTGATGTGAAGAACATGCGCTCAAAGAAAACTTGTTAGTTTGGGAACCACCTGAGTTGAAATGACGTCGTTTTCCGGACGGTGTGCGTTTGTGAGCAACATGGACTTGTTGATACCCTCTTGTCTTGAACTTTAATTGTTGCTATCTTTCTGCTTCAGTTAGTATGAAAAAACCTGCGTTCAAAGAAAATTTGTGAGTTTTGGAGGGGTGGTTGATTCGCGTTGACTTTGCAGCTTTGATTCTTGATGCTCGTGCACCTGGCTTATTTGGACCTGTAACCCATGTCTGGTTTCCTGTCTGGGCTAGCTGTTAATGAAAATATTTATTGCTTGTGACAACGTGTGTATTTGATAAACGTTTTTGGCGGATTTACTAAATGAACATCTTATCCAAAATCAAAATTATCCCAGTTTTAACTTTTAAACATGCTAGGGCATTAGGTCTAAAATGATTCTTGTGGGGGATTGTTTGTCTATCCTACCAAAAGTGTGTATTTAGTTATATCTGAAATGAAAGAGAAGTTTTTTTAATGGCGTGACCGAAGCCAATATAGGTCGCCTACGTATCCCAACAGGGAAAATCAGGTCATAACGTAGTTCGTATACAAACAAAGGAGATTGAATTTTTTCTAAAGGTGGGACCGAAGCCGATATGGCCGCCTACGTATCCCGCCAAGGGAATCAGGTCAAACGTAGTTCAAAGACAAACGGAAGGAGGCAAAATATGTTAAACTAATTATATATTTTTCTAGATTCTCAGAGGTACAAGTCCACTTGTTCCGAATGTCTCCTAGCTCTGCATCTTAGATGGTCGAGTCCTTAGCGGGATCATTGTTAGGCGTATTTTGTATACGCCTTTTGAGTCATTTCTAGTGGTATTTTACTCGTTTTTGTTGTGTTTAGTATAGTAGTAGGTTATTTTTTCTTTCTTTTGAGTCACAGCGGTGCAAAAAGGCAAAATGGCAAAAAGGAACGAGAAATTAGCAGAAAAGGTGCTCCCGAGGCGAAAAAGACGAAAGTTGGCAACTCAGAGCTAAAGAAGGCAGTACCGCGGTGCTACTATGTAGAACCGCGGTGCCAAATTTACCGAGGAGCCACAGGACTTTCAGCACCGCGGTGCCATTTATGCTGAGAAGTCTGCAGAGTTTCTGATCACGCGCACGGTGGTGCGTAATCGCGCCGACGCGAAAATTTCGGGCAGAAGGCAAATTGGTTAAGGGCAGATTGGTCCATAGGGCACGAAAATTAGACGATATTTAAGCCCTAGGGATTAATGATATGAAGAAGGTTGGTCATTCTACAACAGAACACAACACAAGGCGAATTTGGAGCTATAATTGGAGACTTTGTTCTACGTAATTTTCTTTCTTTCATTTTTAATTCAGTTTATGTATGGATATTGTGTTAGTTCTTAGCGTGACTATGGCTAGGAGCTAAACATTCTATTAGGGTTTTCCTTATGAATCGCTTGAAACTGTTATTCATGAATTAATGCAGTAGTATGATTTCTTATTCACTTGATTAAGATTTAGTCAATATTTGGTATGAATGTTTGATAATTAATTAATCACTAGTTATCATAACTAACCTATATGATTTCGAATCAAAAACCGAAAGGAGAGATTTGGATATGCCGTAATTGACTAGACATTGGTTAAAATCGCGAACGAAAGTACCCCGATACTTGTGTAGCATTATAGGTTACTGTTCTTAATTCTCCTATGTGGTAAATCCTATCATAGAAATATAGAAGGGTTCTGCACTGGGGTTGAGTGATTATATGTCCTAACCGGAATATAAGACAATCTAGTTAACCGCTATCTTATCAAAGAAGAAGAATCATTCTAGTCGCATTAAGGATTGAATAAAGTGGATAGTCGAGGATTTTGGAAGCCCTAATTCATTCATAACTGATTACAACTTTATTAGTTTAAATCTTGCAATTATTCTAGTAGTTAAATAAAAAACCCAATCAAATATCGATTGCCAAATAGATAACATAAAATAGATGAACGGTACTTAGAAACCAGTCTCTGTGGACGATATTCGGTCCTACATACTATATTACTTGTGACGATGTGTACGCTTGCGTGAGCAATCGAAATAACGTCCTAACAAGTTTTTGGCGCCGTTGCCGGGGACTGGCGTACATCTAATATCGAATCATATGTTTTTTATTTCTACTTTGGCTTTATTTTTATTTTTATTTTTACTGTTAGAACCGTGTGCCTTGATTTGTTTGTTGATTTTGATGTGTTCAAGAATCTAGTGTATGCGAAGAAGTAGAGGAGCAGATACACTTGTTCCCTTCAACCCTGAAATCGTAAAACTATGCAAACAAAACATGCGCAACAAAAGAATATCTGAGTCAGTGACCATGAACAACGAACCAAATCAGAATGGGGCGGACAATGAGGTTCCTGAGAATGCAAGGGAGCCAATACAGGTCCTAGCAGAGAGAAGTTTCGGGGACTATGTTCTTCCCACGGTCACAGGTGCACAGACTTGCATCAGGCTCCCAGCTATAGGGACCAACAACTTTGCGATCAAGACAGCCATCCTGAGCATGGTCCAGAACACAATACAATTTGGGGGACTGCCATATGAAGATCCCCACATGCACATTACAAACTTTTTGGAGCTGTATGCCACTTTCAAATACAATGGCGTTATTGACGATATCATTAGACTGAGGCTCTTCCCGTTCTCACTGAGGGATAGAGCCAAAAACTGGTTGAACTCACTGCCTGCCAACTCCGTCACTACCTGGCCCAAAAGTTTTTAGCAAAGTTCTTCCCTCCTTCCAAAGCAGCAAATTTAATGGGAGAGTTGAACAACTTTTATCAGGTGGATGGTGAATCACTCTACGATTCATGGGAGCGATTCAAGAATCTGCAAAGGAAATGGCCACATCATGGCATTACGAGTGGATGCTAGTCCATATTTTTTATAATGGGCTGAGTGGTACTACTCGTACCATCATTGATGCTGCAGCAGGGGGTGCTTTCATGAGAAAAAGTGCCAATAAGGCACACGAGTTACTGGAAGATATGGCTTCCAACAATCATCAAGGGGCAGATGACAGGTCAGTGACCAGCAGGAAGGCTATGGGCATACATGAACTAGATGCCATCATCGCTCGAACGCAGTGCGTCTTTTGATGAAGCAAATCGCAGCGTAACATCATTTCGTGAATGCATTCGGATGCCAAGAACCGTGAGATTTGTGGTGGGCCGCACTCTTTTTACAGATGCACAGCGGTGGATCCTAATAATGTGCTAATGGAGCAAGTTCAGGCAGTTGGGAACTTTCAGAGGCCTTATAATTCCAATACATACAATCCAGGGTGGAGAAATCACCCTAACTTTTCGTGGAGGAACGACCAACCCCAACAACAACCATATCAAGGTGGTTACCAGAACCAGCAGGCTACCTCACCCCAACCGTTTAGACCACCTATACAACAGGAGAAGCCTGATGAACTGAGAGTTGCATTGCTTACACTCACCAATTCGCAGAATCAGTTCATGTCTGAAACAAGGTCCTCTCTCAGGAGCTTGGAAACACAGGTTGGACAACTTGCAAAGATGGTAACCAACAGGCCGCAGGGCACTCTTCCAAGCAATACAAAGGTAAATCCTAGAGAGCAGTGTTAAGAAGTGTTGTTGAGGAGTGGAAAGCAGTTGGAGCAGGTTGCTCTCCATCCCGCAGTGGTAAGTGAGAAGGAGTGTGAGAAAGCATCTGAGGTATAGAATGAGGGGGTCACTGAGGACCGCCCTACAGTTGAGACAACTCCACTACCACCTTTGAGGGAGTACGTTGATAGAATTCCTTACCCTCAGAGGTTATAAAAGAAGGCAATTGACAAGCAGTTCTCCAAGTTTTTAGAGGTGTTTAAGAAGTTTCACATAAATATCCCCTTCATTGAAGCACTAGAACAAATGCTAGCATACATTAAATTCATAAAAGAGATACTTGGAAAAAAAGGAAGGCTAGCGGATTATGAGACATTATCTTTGACAGAGGAGTGCAGTGCCATCCTGCAAAAGAAACTGCCTCCTAAGCTGAAGGATCCAGAGAGCTTCACCTTGCCCTGCACTATTGGTAATGTGACATGCAACAAGGCGCTGTGTGATCTAGGGGCCAGTATCAATCTCATGTCTCTGTCTGTCTTCAAGAGATTGGGTTTGGGTGAAGCCAAACCAACCACAGTGAATTTGCAGTTGGCCGACCGAACTGTAGTGCACCCTAGAGGCATAATAGAAAATGTGCTGGTCAAGGTGGGAAAGTTCTTCTTCCCAGCAGACTTCCTCATTCTTGATATGGAGGAAGATGATGAAATATCCATCATTTTGGGGAGACCATTCCTTGCAACTGGGAGAGCCCTGATAGATGTAGAAAAAGGAGAACTGAGACTAAGGGTTCAGGAGGAAGAGATGGTGTTCAAAATGTTCAATTCCACCATTGAATCCCAAGCCATCAACAAGAGCCATCGCCAAGACGGTGACACATCAGTTCAACCAGCACATGCCAAAGCTAGGAAGATCATTCATACAGCGGTGAACCCACATGTCAGCAAGAATGCTGAAACAAAAATGAATGCCATGTAAGTCGTCGAACAGGTAAGTCTTACTGAACCCCCTCTTGTGAATATGAAAAACAGAGTGAGAAAGAGGAGGATGATTTTGAAATGGATAGATAGTGGGGTTAAAATACTCCAATGATTTAATGAGTAACCTGCGTCCGGCTACAAGACGTTAAAGACAACGCTACTTGGGAGGCAACCCAATTTTTTTAAATTATGCAATTTTGTTTAATTAGAACAGTCTCACTTTTGATATTTTTGTTGTGTTGTGATGCCAGGTGAAGGAATGGGACATGAAGCAGGGAAAAACGCTGGAAAACACAGAATCAGGAGTTTCAGCACCGCTGTTCCATCATGCCGAACTGTAGTGCCAGAAGATCAGAGAGGTCACAGGAATTTAGGCACAGCGGTGCCACTATTTAGAACCGCGGTGCCGATAGCGATTTCCGAAAAATAAAAAGGCCCTGAATCGCCAAAACTCCTCCCACAGATACCGTTGCAGTGCAATATCTGCCTCCACCACCACCATTTTGAGTCGCTGTATGTCTGTAAGTCGTCTCATTTGAATTTTTGAGTCTTTTACACATTTAGGACAATGTGTAGTTTAAGTTTGGGGGGGAGTTTTTATTTTATTTTATTTTTGTGAGTCTTTTGTTGTTTTTGTGTTTTATGTGAGTCAATTTTTTTTATGATCATGCATGTTGTGCTTATTTGGAACGCCTAGTGAACTAAGTGGGATAATGTAGTGGAATGAGAAGCAAAAATCTGTGTGCTTAAGTTAGATATGCTAAAAATTCATGAAAATTTGATTATTTGGAATATTTGATGCTTAGCCTATTTGTTGTCAAGTGAAAAATGTCTGGAAAGTCTGCTTGCTATTTGAGGCGAAATAGTTAAGATATACATGTTAGGGAGATGATTCAGGCATTTCTTTGATAGCCCTTCTTACCCTTCATTACCTATCTTAACAATAAATTGTATCCCTAGTCAGCCCCGTTGAGCCTAAAATAAGTTATTTTTTTACACCCCGTGATTTCCTCGTGTGCCATAAACAGTAATTGAAAAATTGAGATGAAAAAGAGTGAAAATGAATACAAAAAAAGAGTGAAAAAGTGATGCACACTAATAAAAAAATGTAAAAGCTCAAGTTTGGGGTGCCTATATGAATTGATTCATTCTCTCAAAAAGAGAAAAGGAGAATGATAGGTATGAACTGAAAAGAGTACCAAAAAGAAGGACAAAATGGTTGAATGAGAAAAACGCTTATGATACGTAAATTGAGCCTAAATGCCTACTTTAGTCTACCCCTGCCTAAGCCTATATTACAACCCTGAAAAGTCCTGAGGATCTCTAGTATGTATGTCTATGATTAGTGGGGAATAGCAAGTACACAGGCCCGTACAACTAAATGAAATTGACATGCATAGGTTAGGTATTCATGCTTCCATTACTTGTGATTGAAATGAATTTGCGAAATATCTGACTTGAAATTCTAGATTGTTGAATTCATGCTATATCTGTTCCTGCATATTATCCCAACTGACGTTCATGTGTTTCTAAGTCTTTGTGCAGCTGCTTGATTTGAGTCTTTGAGTCTTTTATTTTTATGTCTTTGTTTTTGTTTTGATCTTTGCTCGAGGGCGAGCAAAGGTTAAATTTGGGGGTGTTTGTTAGGCATATTTTGTATACGCCTTTTGAGTCATTTTTAGTTGGTATTTTACTCGTTTTTGTTGTGTTTAGTATAGTAGTAGGTTTTTTTTTGAGTCACAACGGTGCAAAAAGGCAAAATGGCAAAATGGAACGAGAAATGGGCAGAAAAGGTGCTCCCAAGGCGAAAGTTGACTCGAGGCGAAGAAGAAGAGCGAAGTGCCACTATGAAGAACCGCAGTGCCATATTTACCGAGGAGCCACATGACTTTCAGCACCGCGGTGCCATCAGCAAGATCTGCGGTGCCATTTCAGGCCGAGATCGCAGAGTTTCGGCACCGCGGTGCCGGTATGCAAAATCGCGGTGCCGACGCGGGAAATTTTAGTTTCGAAGGAAAATTGGCTAAGGGCAGATTGGTCCATAGGGCACGAAAATTAGAGGATATTTAAGACCTATGTATTAATGCTATGAAGAAGGTTGGTCATTCTACAACAGAACACAACACAAGTCGAATTTGGAGCTACAATTGGAGACTTTGTTCTACGTAATTTTCTTTCTTTCATTTTTAATTCAGTTTATGTATGGATATTGTGTTAGTTCTTAATGTTACTATGGCTAGGAGCTAAACATTTTATTAGGACTTTTATTATGAATCGCTTGAAACTGCTATTCATGAATTAATGCAGTAGTATGATTTCCTTATCATTTGATTAAGATTTAGTCAATATTTGGTATGAATGTTTGATAATTAATTGATCACTAGTTATCATAACCTATATGATTTCGAATCAAAAACCGAAAGGAGAGATTGGATATGTTGTATTGACTAGACATAGGTTAAAATCGCGAACGAAAGTATCCCTATACTTGTGTAACAATATATGTTACTATTCTTAATCCTTCTATGTGGTAAATCCTATCATAGAAATATAGAAGGGTTCTGCACTGGGCTTGAGTGATTATATGTCTTAACCGGAATATAAGACAGTCTAGTTAACTGATATCTTAATAAAGAAGAATCATTCTAGTCGTATTAAGGATTGAATAAAGTGGATAGTCGAGGATTTTGAAAGACCTAATTCATTCATAACTGATTACAACTTTATTAGTTTAAATCTTGCAACTATTCTAGTAGTTAAATAAAAACCCCAATCAAATATCGAATCCCAAATAGATAACATAAAATAGATGAACAATACTTAGAAACCATTCTCTGTAGACGATATTCGGTCTTACAGACTATATTACTTGTGACGATGCGTACGCTTGCGTGAGCAGTTGAAATAACATCTTAATAATCATCCCGGATCACATTGTATTTCTGCTTCTTTTTCAGCAACGAAGAGACTTTTGAGCCCCTCCACGTGGTTTTCTGTATCGTCTTCTTTTGATTCTTGCGCAGTGCATGTTTTGATGAATGACTAATTCAGACGGAACATGCTCTGGCCAAGGAGCATCTCTCTTCCTTTGGAGATTGATTGATGATTCAACTTTCTTCCCTCTTTGGACTGGCACAACAGTCCTTTTCAAACTGCTTTCCTCAACAATCATGTTCACATAGGCATTGTCAGGGTTTGGTAAATGGTTGTTGTTCATATTGGGTGGAGCTTCTTTAAGTTGGATGACTTCATCTTTGATCAATTCCTCGATTTTGTCTTTGAGGGTATAACAATTCTCAGTGTCGTGTCCAATGACTCTAGAGTGGTATGCACAACGTTTAGTCTCATCGTGCCATCTGGAATTAGGATTGGGGAGATTTCCTGGGATTGGCTGGAGTATTCCTACAGCCCTCAATCTCTCATATAGTTGGGGTATAGGTTCAGCTAAAGGCGTATATATTTTGACCAACCTTTTTTCTTAGTTTATGTTGGGTCTATGTGTGTTTTGTGGATGGATTCATGGTCGGGGTGTATTTTGGGTGTTTTGGTAGGTCGACATTTGGTTTTGCCTACGTTCCTGGATTGTCATGATAGAGGATACTCCGTCCCTCTTCCTCCTGATTGCTACCCCAAAAGAGTCTGACTGGATCGCCTTACTCGTTGCTTGCAACGCCGCTAAGTTTGTGATTCTCCCTGTTTTGATACATTCTTCTATGAAGTCTCCCATCCTCACAACTTCGGAGAAACTCCGCCCTATAACACTTATCATTCTCTCGTAATACGTTGCATCTTTCATAGATTGCACGAAGAGAGTAGTCATTTCACTTTCTGCCATCGGGGGTTAAACTTTGGCTGCTTCTGCCCTCCATCTCATGGCGTATTCCCTGAATGTCTCCATGGATTTTCTTTCTAACTTCATTAAGTAAAACCTGTCCAAGACCGTGTTAGTGTTAAATTTAAACCTGTCCACGAAGTCTTGTGCCATGGCGCTCCAGTTATGCCATTTTCATGGATTTTGGCTAGTGTACCAGTCGAGTGCTTCACCTGTCAAGCTTCTTACGAACAACTTCAAAATTATGGCTTGATCTTTGCCTACTCCGACCAATTTGTCGCAGTATGACCTTAAATAAGTACGGGAGTTTTCTTTCCCATTGAATAAATCGAATTTAGGCACCTTATAACCGGTGGGTAATTCAACATCCGGGTGTATGCAAAGATTCTCATACTCGAGCCCTTTATGTCCCTCGCTTATCTGAATGCTTTTAAATGCCTATTTCAGACTATGGATTTATTTCGTCATACGTTCATCAACTCTAGCTCGACCATACTTTTCCATTTCCTCGTACTGGTCAACCTCCTGAGGGGGTAGGTTTGGTATGGTGGCAAAAAAGGGTTGGGCTTCAGTTGCATATATCGGTGACACATATTGCTGGTTCTGGTTAGCTATGTGCGCTGTTGGCATCTGATGAGTTGCCTGATAATTTAAAGCGAGTGGGATATTTTGGACGAGTGGAGTAGTTTGGGTAATCGAGGCTTGAGACATATATGGAGTTGGAAGGTTTAGAGGATCATTTTGTGGTTGGCTTTGTGGGTTGATAGGTTGTTGATTAGTGGTCTTTCAAAGTCGGTCGATTTCATTCTGCATGGTTGCCATCTGTTGCAACAATTGGCCAAGGAATTCATCCTGGATGGTAGTATTTCTTTTTCCTGAACTTTTCGGTTCATCTTAGGAAGAGCGACAAGTCCCAAACCAGTTTGTTCGGACGATCCTGAATTAGTCATTTTGTTGGAAGATCGTGCCTTTGATTTCGTGAAGTAGAGATGTTATGTCAGTCAACGCGAATCAACCTTTTGGGGGAATAAGCTAGGCAAAAAATATGTTTTCTAAAAAATGAAGCAAACCAAGTTAGTATAACATGAATAATTATTGTTTAAAATAATATGTGCGAAATTGCAAATAATGAGCAAATTGCACGCAAATTAAGTTCGCGTTCTAACATGCGTGGGACCCATTTTATGCCAGAGGTGGGCCTAAACGCCAGATATGCGAGATTATGATATACTGGTCCAAGCTGTTAAGCTGTCATGCTTTTGTTGGAAATGACGACAAAATGACTGTGCAATTTTTCCAATTTTGGCATGTCATGATTAGGTTTGGATTTGTCTATCATTATCACGCTACACATAGTATGTTGATTGGTCGTTGGGTTATCAAAACCCGTCGACAAGTTTTTGGTGTTTTCCTAATTGTGGCGTCGATACCAAGGATCGACCCACCTAAGGTTTATACATGCATGACTTAATGCAAAAGAGTGGTATAACTCTATCTTAAGTTGGCTAGATTTGGCTTATTGGACGCAAGGTTCCTGTTACACCCCGTAATTCAGGTCATGCTTCTGAGAACGTACGAAAGGAATTAAGATTTAAATTTTAATTAGAAGGGTTGATGGAATGTTTCGGACGGGTTTTAGTCAACTTTGAGGCGGTTTATGTCTAGTTGAATTAGGAGTTCCTAGGTGTTTCAAAGGCCTAGTATGTAGTTCGTTGAGTCTAGTTCCCAACGCAACCAACCATTCGCCGATAGGACATCGGAGTAGAAAGTTATGGAAGTTACAAGTTCAGTACGCGGGCAAGCAGAAAAGTATTCTCGGTCAGGGGCCACAGCGCCGCGGCGCCGGTTATGCTTAAAATTCTCTGAAGTTGCAGAGCCGCGGCGCCGGAATGCAGGGCCGCGGCGCCGGAATGCAGGGCCGCGGCGCCGGAAGTACTGAATTTCTCGGAGGTTTCAGCGCCGAGGCGGGTTTTTGCGAAATCTGGGGGAAAAATCAGAAGATATTTTTTTAAAAAAGGCCATGAGAGGGTGACAAGTGTCCCTCCCATCTGATTTAGTGGGAATGCTATTTATTTGACCAAGTCTTTTCCAAAAGCCCTCTTCTCTCTAAAAATCCCTCTTCCTTCTCTATAAAAATCCCTCTCCCTTCTCTCTAAAAATTCAAGAAGAAATCAAGGCCTAGAGAAATTTCGGAAAGGTAACAAGAAGGAAACATGTTGACAAACTTGTAGAAGGTTTGTGGTGGTGATTGTGGAAAGAAGGCAAGTGAAATTTGTTGGACTAATTTGGGTAAACTCTAAGGTAACAATCCATTTCTCTTTTTAAGTAAAATTGTGTTGCATGTGAGGAAGAAAAGACTTGTAGTTATCAATTTTGCTTTTAGGTATATTGCATGTAAGAATAACGATTTGGATTTGAAAGGATTGAACAAGGATGATATGTGAACATGTTGTAGCCAATATAATACCTTAAACTTATTGGATTGTTTAATTTTTATTATGGGGCAGAATTTTACACGTCCAAGTTAGGCGTGTAATCCCCTTGTATTGCTGAATTGTTTGGCCTTAAATGTGGCGTTTAGTAGTTGAATTCGGACCTTGAAAAGGTGGAAACGTATGTAGAAACAAAGGAAGTGCTGTCCAATTTTCCGTAGAATAAGGGACTTTTCACTTAGAATGCTCTACGTTGAAGCTAGAAGCTAATAGACGTATTATGTTAATTATAGGTTGACATACTACGTGCGGTATATTGAACTTGCGAGTGGATTGACCTGAAGAGGTATGTGGAACCTTCCTATCTCTTGAGCATGAATAGTTGTACCTATATAGTACGGTAGACGTACAAGACTTTGATATCTTTTACTTGTTTTAAGAATGTCCAAGTTGGTTGAGTTAGGAGATTAACTCACTTCTTTAAAAAGTAGTAAGGATGTCTTGATTTTCAAAGTTAAGGGACTTTAGTACTTTTAAAGTATATGATACTTGTTCCGTTTTAAACATATAAGTTCCTTGGATATAGGAAAGTGTAATTTACTAATGAATAATGTTAATATAACGACTTTATGAGAAGTTGGTTATATTAGCCTTATGGAAAGATAAAAAGAGAGATTTACTCTAAGTAATGTAAGTAAGGATAAATGACTCAAGTTAATGAAAGACAAATTGATTTTTAAGGCACAAATTGCCTAAGGTTTTAAAAGAAAGGAAGTCACTTGATTTAGAAGTCTATTATATTTCTCAAAGGAAATGTGACTTGTCTTGAAAAGGTAGTTGTGACTTGATACTACGGTTATTAGTATTTTGGAAGTTTTATATGAAAAGGAGTCATTTTTTTAAAGGTTAAAAAGTACGTAGTACTTTGGGTTGAATTCCCGGATTCTCTTCTAAATGACATGTTAGTGCCTTAAGTAAACTAAAATGAGAGGATATATTAACAATGTTAATAAGAAGTTAGGGGATTTCTTAACTTGCTTATGTTATGTGTGATAAGCCGGTAGTGCTTATTTTATGTATGATAGCCGGTTGTGCTAGGTTATGTTACTCTTGCGGGGTAAACCCCCGGGTTACTACTTATTCCATGGATTTGCTACTCATGATGCGAGTGCGGCGTTTGTACTCATTGCGGGCCCACCGGGCCCATGCGGGTGAAATAGTCCCATGCGGGTGAAATAGTTTCATGCGGGGCGGATGACTTCATTGCGGGTCCACAGGACCTATGCGGGTGAAATAGTCCCAGGAGTAGGATTGCTTAATGATACTACGGGCGGGTGACCCTATTTTGATCATGAGCCTCCTAATTTTATGCAGTAAAGTTTATACTTGTTACTCTCATTGTTAGTAAGGCACAGTGCACTGTAATTTGATTATCATCCATGTTTCCAGCTTTATTTAGACTTATGATATAATTACGATTTTCCGCTTTACATACTGGTACATATGTATCGATCCCTTCCTCTAGGGCTGCGTTCATGCCGTAGGTAGGGGTAAGCAGGTGGTGGATCCTCATTATTAGGATCATTGATCAGGTGTTAGAAGCTCCATTTCTCCGGAGGCTTGTCTTTTGGTACGGTTCTCCCTGATGTTGTAGATATTATGTACATTCAGGGGTATGACGGGGCCCTGTCCCGTCATAGTTGTTACAAACTCTTAGAGGCATGTAGTCCTGTTATAAATTGGGTTCGTAAAGGATGTACTGTTCAGTTTTTGTTATTTTTATGTTTACAGAAAGCTAACCATTTTGGGTTAGCCTGTTTCGTATTTTATATTGTTTCTTGTTTATGAGTTTACTTCCGCTGGTTTTTCTCTGATGTTGTATCGCTAGGGTGCCCGGAGTAAGGCACCAGTCACGGGCCCCAGGTCGGGTCGTGACAAAAATGGTATCAGAGCAGTTAATCCTCGGAAAGTGTCTACAGGCCGTATCTAGTAGAGTCTTGATTATCGGTGTGTTGTGCACCACACCTATAATCAGGAGGCTACAGGATATTTAGGATTGGTTTCCATTCTTTCACTCAGATCACGCACAGTAGCCGTTATAGGTTGAACTCCTCCGACATATTTTTATGTATCGCTTATGCCTCCACGCAAGGCAACCGCGCCCGGGAGGCTAGGCGGTGAGGAGCCGCTAGTAGACGCAGAGGTTATGAGGCACAGCCCGTCTTTACCTGAGGTGATGTTTCGGACGGCGAGTTCCACGACGTCGCCAGCCCCAAAGAGAGTTGAGAGCGCAGCAGCCATCGAGACCGCGGTACTGAGCCTCCAGCCATACGTACTGGAGCAGAGGATATGGGCTACTGAGAGATGGCCCGATTATTAGCGAGATCGTGGCAAGACAGAGGACAGACGGAGAGCGGCCCGGTTGTACCCGTAGTTCACCCCAGATCTGATAGCTTGAGACTTTGGGACTTTTTGAGTTGCAGCCCACCAGAGTTCTATGGGTCGAGGCCTGAGGATGATCCTCAGGAGTTTATCCGACAGTTACAGCGGATCATGAGAGTGATCAAGGCCTCGGAGACAGAGTCGGTAGTATTGGGTTCACATCGGCTGCGTGATCCGCAGTTGGTAGTTTGATTCACGGGAACCGCCCCGGGAGCATGCGCTCAGTGCTTTGGGACGAAGTTCTCGAGGCGCTTAGCCATTTCTTGCCTCCGCAGATGAGGAGAGCTCGGGCCGATAGATTGATGTTGAGACAGAGCGCGACGGGCCCGAGTACAACGTAGAGTTTGACTCGTTGGCTCAGACGCCCCCGCTTTAGTGGCGAACATGGAGGGCGAGTGCACCGCTATGTCACAGGCTCGATGATTACTTAGCGAGGTTGCACGGACTAGCTCTTCACCGCATGGACATTTCCGCATGCAGCTTATGCTCGTGCGGCGAACGTAGGGCCGGCAGATTGATAGATACCGCAGAAGAGGCCAGACAGCAGGTCCTCTGGTAGTTTTCGAGGCGACGACCTCGAAGAGATCGGATTTGCACCTCACCGGTTCGAGCGCCCTCCACCGTCTTCCGAACGCCCGTGGTATTGAGGCGGGACGGGGCTCCGTGGCCGGGTTCCCGAGGAACGAGTTCCGTCGTAAGAGGCCACCTATACCTCGGTGTGGTCGATGTGGCGATTACCATCATGGGGGGTGTCGTGTTCCTCCAGGAGCTTGTTACTCTTGTGGCTAACAGGGCCATTTGAAGAGAGATTGTCCGACCAGAGGCGGCGGGAGTGTTATGGTTCAGCCGACAGGGTCAGTTGCTGGATCTTCATCTTCGGTGGTCATGCGCCCCGGAAGGCAAGGTGTTCACGGACCAGCAGGCCGCGCCAGGGGTCGTGGTGGGGGTCCCAGTTCCAGCGGTCCTCAGAACCGCATTTATGCTATGTCCAGCCGTCAGGACCAGGAGGCGTCACCAGATGTAGTCACAGGTACATTATTGGTTTCATGTTGTGATGTATATGCTTTGATAGATCCAGGTTCTACCTTGTCCTATATATCTCCTCATATTGCTGGTAGAATAGGGATAGAGCCCGAGTCCATAAAACCTTTTGAGGTGGCTACGCCAGTAGGTGATTCGGTGGTAGCTGAGAGGGTATATAAGGCTTGCCCAGTGACTATATACAGTCGTCAGACCCTAGCCGAATTGATAGAGTTGGATATGACGGACTTTGATGTGATTATGGGTATGGATTGGCTAGCGTCTTGCTATGCCAATGTGGACTGCAGAGAGAGATTGAGTGCAGTTCCGATTTCTGAGGCCGGTTATCGAGTGGAAGGAAATCTGCGTCGCCAGGGGTAGGTTTATTTCTTATCTCAAGCTAGGAAGATGGTGCGGAAGGGGTATATCTACCATATGGTTCGGGTATTCGAAATCGAGGCGAGATACGGACCTTGATCGATTCAGTTGTTAAAGAGTTTCCATACGTATTCCCAGACGACCTCCCAGATATCCCTCCTGAGAGGGAGATTGAGTTTTGCATTGATATGTCGCCAGACACTCGACCTATATCTATTCCACCATACAGGATGTCACCTGCTGAGTTGAGGGAATTGAAAGACCAGCTGAAGGATTTGCTGGAAAAATGCTTTATCAGGCCTAGTGTTTCTCCCTGGGGAGCGCCGGTTTTATTTGTAAAGAAGAAGGATGGGACACTGCGTATGTGTGTTGATTATAGGCAGCTGAATAAGGTAACTATCAAGAACAGATACCCCCTCCCCAGGATTGATGATTTGTTTGAACAGTTGCAGGGTGTGAGGTGTTTCTCCAAGATAGACATGCGGTCTGGTTATCATCAGGTGCGGGTTAGAGAGACAAATATCCCAAAGACTGCATTCAGGACCCGGTATGGGCACTATGAGTTCAGGGTGATGTCTTTCGGGTTGACCAACGCCCCAGCAGTATTCATGGATTTGATGAACCGGGTGTTCAAGTCATTCTTGGATATGTTCGTTATAGTATTCATTGATGATATCCTGGTTTATTCGCGCACAGAGCAGGAGCATGCATATCATTTGGCGACGCATCGAGTCCTCCAGGACCGGCAGTTGTATGTCAAGTTCTCGAAATGCGAGTTTTGGTTGGCTTCAGTGGCTTTCTTAGGGCATGTTATCGGGGCCGATGGTATTCGGGTTGATACAGCAAAGATTGAGGCAGTCAAGACTTGGCCTAGACCCACTACACCGACGGAGGTGCGTAGCTTTTTGGGCCTTGCGGGTTATTATCGGAGATTTGTGGAGAAGTTTGCTTCCATTTCAGCACCCTTGACTAGGCTGACCCAGAAGGCAGCTATGTTCCGGTGGACGAATTCTTGTGAGGAGAGCTTCCAGTTACTGAAGGAGAAGTTGACGACCGCCCCAGTGCTTACTCTTCCAGAGGGTTTAGACGGATATGTGGTTTATTGTGATGCGTCGGGTATCGGGCTTGGGTGCGTGCTGATGCAGCACGATAAAGTTATAGCTTACGCATCTCGACAGCTCAGGAAGCATGAGAAGAACTACCCCACACATGACTTAGAGTTGGCAGCAGTGATTCATGCCTTGAAAATCTGGAGACATTATTTATATGAAGTTCATGTGGATATTTACACAGACCACAAGAGCCTCCAGTATATCTTCAGCCAGAGGGAGCTGAACTTGCGGCAGAGACGGTGGTTAGAGCTACTTAAGGATTATGATGTCGATATCCTATACCACCCAGGGAAGGCCAATGTAGTTGCAGATGCCCTTAGTCGCAGATCGATGGGTAGTCTGTCAGGTGTGCAGCCAGAGAAGAGGGGCATGGTCCGCGAGTTACATCATCTAGCGAACCTTGGGGTTCGTTTGGTTGGTTCTGATAGTAGTAGGGTTCGGGTTCGAGAGGTTGCTGAGTCTTCCATCGTCGAGGAGGTGAAGAGGCGACAGTATGAGGATCCGATTATGGTACGGTATCGAGGTACGACTCTTCAGGAGGAGAAGAGTCTATTTGAGGTAGCACCTTATGGGGTGCTAAGATTTGAGGGCAGGTTATGTGTACCTGATGTAGCAGGACTTCGTCAGCAGATTCTGGGGGAGACACACAGTGCTCGTTACTTTGTTCATCCGGGGTCGACTAAGATGTACCATGAACTCAGGTGTATATATTGGTGGGATGGCCTAAAGAGGGACGTTGCGGAGTTTGTGGCGCAGTGTCCGAATTGTCAGCAGGTCAAGGTGGAGCACCAGAAGCCTGGTGGGTTATTGCAGATGATAGAGATTCCGACATGGAAGTGGGAGGTGATCAATATGGACTTTATTACAGGGTTACCTCACACTCAGAGGAAGCATGATTCCATCTGGGTTATTGTCGACAGGCTGACGAAATCAGCCCATTTTCTTCCAGTCAGGACGACTTTTTCGGCCGAGGATTATGCTAGATTGTATATCCGAGAGATTGTGAGACTGCACGGGGTTCCTATATCGATTATTTCGCATGCAGGAGCCCGTTCACGCTAACTTCGGAGGTCCTTCCAGGAGGATTAGGGACACAGGTGAGTCTCAAGATCGCTGCTTCATCCTCAGACCGACGGACAGGCCGAGCGTACTATCCAGACACTTGAGGATATGCTGCGGGCATGTGTTATTGATTTCAGGGGTAGCTGGGAGGATCATTTACCTCTTGTAGAATTTGCATATAACAACAACTACCATTCTAGTATCCAGATGGCGCCTTATGAAGCCTTATACGGGAGGAAGTGCAGGTCACCGATAGGTTTGAGGAGAAGTTGATTAGTCGGGCGGACTTGATTCAGGCGGTGGATAAGGTGAAGCTTATCCAGAGCGGTTATTGTCACCAAAGTCGATGTGAAGTCATACGCAGATCATCGGCCGACACTGAGTTTGAGGTGGATGATTGGGTCTTCTGAAGGTATCACCCATGAAGGCGTGATGAGATTTGGGAAGAAGGGAAAGTTAGCCCAAGGTACATTGGGCCTTATCGATTGTCCGTAGGCAGGCGAGCCTATGAGTTGATATGTCGTCCGATCCGAGGCAGTACATCCAGTTTTTCATGTGTCTATGTTGCGAAAGTGTATTGGGGATCCATCTAGAGTGCACCCGATTTGTGATGTCCAGGTGACAGAGGGGTTATCGAATGAGGAGAGTCCCATAGCGATATTCGATCGTCAGGTTAGGCGACTGCGGACAAAAGATGTGGCTTCCGCCAAGGTCTTATGGCGGAACGAGAACAGGGAAGAAATGACATGGGAGGCAGAAGATGACATGATGAAAAAGTATCCTCACTTGTTCCCTACACCTCCAGGTAACTCACTTTCCTGCTTGTTAGTTCTTAATTTGGCTATTATGCTTAAGTATTGTTGTGGCCGCGTAGAGCGTCCTTTTTGCAAGATGAATAGTTAAGAGGGTCTATGTCGATATTGTGATTTGAGTAAGCATAGAAGGAACATTCGGGATGAATATTTCTAAGGGGGGGGAGAATGTTACACCCCGTAATTCAGGTCATGCTTCTGAGAACGTACGAAAGGAATTAAGATTTAAATTTTAATTAGAAGGGTTGACGGAATGTTTCGGACGGGTTTTAGTCAACTTTGAGGCGGTTTAGGTCTAGTTGCATTAGTAGTTCCTAGGTGTTTCAAAGGCCTAGTATGTAGTTCGTTGAGTCTAGTTTCCAACGCAACCAACCATTCGCCGATAGGGCATCGAAATAGAAAGTTATGGAAGTTACAAGTTCAGTGCGCGGGCAAGCAGAAAAGTATTCTCGGTCAGGGCCAGTACATGCGGCCACGGATGCAGGTCGCGGTTATGCTTAAAATTCTCTAAAGTTGCAGCGCCGCGGCGCCGGAATGCAGGGCCGCGGCGCGGGAAGTACTGAATTTCTCGGAGGTTTCAGCGCCGAGGCGGGTTTTTGCGAAATCTGGGGAAAAATCAAAAGATATTTTTTAAAAAAAGGCCATGGGAAGGTGACAAGTGTCCCTCCCATCTGATTTAGTGGGAATGCTATTTATTTGACCAAGTCTTGAAGACTTGGTCATTCTTCCAAAAGCCCTCTTCTCTCTAAAAATCACTCTCCCTTCTCTCTAAATATTCAAGAAGAAACCAAGGCCTGGAGAAATTTCGGAAAGGTAACAAGAAGGAAACATGTTGACAAGCTTGTAGAAGGTTTGTGGTGGTGATTGTGGGAAGAAGGCAAGTGAAATTTGTTGGACTAATTTGGGTAAACTCTAAGGTAACAATCCATTTCTCTTTTTAAGTAAAATTGTGTTGCATGTGAGGAAGAAAGGACTTGTAGTTATCAATTTTGCTTTTAGGTATATTGCATGTAAGAATAACGATTTGGATTTGAAAGGATTGAACAAGGATGATATGTGAACATGTTGTAGCCAAGATAATACCTTAAACTTATTGGATTGTTTAATTTGTATTATGGGGCAGAATTTTACACGTCCAAGTTAGGCGTGTAATCCCCTTGTATTGCTGAATTGTTTGGCCTTAAATGTGGCGTTTAGTAGTTGAATTCGTACCTTGAAAAGGTGGAAACGTATGTAGAAACAAAGGAAGTGCTGTCCAATTTTCCGTAGAATAAAGGACTTTTCACTTAGAATGCTCTACGTTGAAGCTAGAAGCTAATGGACGTATTATGTTAATTATAGGTTGACATACTACGTGCGGTATATTGAACTTGCGAGTGGATTGACCCGAAGAGGTATGTGGAACATTCCTATCTCTTGAGCATGAATAGTTGTACCTATATAGTACGGTAGACGTACAAGACTTTGATATCTTTTACTTGTTTTAAGAATGTCCAAGTTGGTTGAGTTAGGAGATTAACTCACTTCTTTAAAAAGTAGTAAGGATGTCCTGATTTTCAAAGTTAAGGGACTTGAAGACTTTTAAAGTATATGATACTTGTTCCGTTTTAAACATATAAGTCCCCTCGATATAGGAAAATGTAATTTACTAATGAATAATGTTAATATAACGACTTTATGGAAAGTTGGTTATATTAGCCTTATGGAAAGATAAAAAGAGAGATTTACTCTAAGTAATGTAAGTAAGGATAAATGACTTAAGTTAATGAAAGGCAAATTGATTTTTAAGGCACAAATTGCCTAAGGTTTTAAAAGAAAAGAAGTCACTTGATTTAGAAGCCTATTATATTTCTCAAAGGAAATGTGACTTGTCTTGAAAAGGTAGTTGTGACTTGATACTGCGGTTATTAGTATCTTGGAAGTTTTATATGAAAAGGAGTCATTTTTTTAAAGGTTAAAAAGTACGTAGTACTTTGGGTTGAATTCCCGGATTCTCTTCTAAATGACATGTTAGTGCCTTAAGTAAACTAAAATGAGAGGATATATTAACAATGCTAATAAGAAGTTAGGGGATTTCTTAACTTGCTTATGTTATGTGTGATAAGTCGGTAGTGCTTATTTTATGTATGATAGCCGGTTGTGCTAGGTTATGTTACTCTTGCGGGGTAAACCTCCGGGTTACTACTTATTCCATGAATTTGCTACCCATGATGCGAGTGCGGCGTTTGTACTCATTGCAGGCCCACCGGGCCCATGCGGGTGAAATAATCTCATGCGGGTGAAATAGTCTCATGCGGGGCGGATGACCTCATTGCGGGTCCACAGGACCTATGCGGGTGAAATAGTCCCAGGAGTATGATTGCTTAATGATACTACGGGCGGGTGACCCTATTTTGATCATGAGCCTCCTATTTTTATGCAGTAAAGTTTATACTTGTTACTCTCATTGTTAGTAAGGCACAGTGCACTGTAATTTGATTATCATCCATGTTTCCAACTTTATTTAGACTTATGATATAATTACAGTATTTTCCAGTTTTACATACTTGGTATATATTGTGTACTGACCCCCTTCCTCGTGGGTTGCGTTCATGCCGCAGGTAGGGGTAAGAAGGTGGTGGATCCTCATTCTTAGGATCATTGATCAGGTGTCAGAAGTTCCATTTCTCCGGAGGCTTGTCTTTTGGTACCGTTCTCCCTGATGTTGTAGATATTATGTTCATTCAGGGGTATGACGGGGCCCTGTCCCGTCATAGTTGTTACAAACTCTTAGAGACATGTAGTCCTGTTATAAATTGGGTTCGTAAAGGATGTAACTGTTCAGTTTTTGTTATTTTTATGTTTACAGAAAGCTAACCATTTTGGGTTAGCCAGTTTCGTATTTTATATTGTTTCTTGTTTATGAGTTTACTTTCGCTGGTTTTTCTCTGATGTTGTATCGCTAGGGTGCCCGGGGTAAGGCACCAGTCACGGGCCCGAGGTCGGGTCGTGACAGTTCCCGAGTGGACTACTCAAGCGAGAAGGCTACGCGGCCACCGGTTGGATCGGATTTTCCGCGTAAAATACCAACTCTCCTAAATTTTGGTATTTCAAAGAAATTTGCGGGTGTGCAATGCACACCTCGCGTGTAGTGTGTGATAGTGTGAATTTTCCGTAAGGGAAGAAATGTGAGCCGAATGCCAGTTTAAGGAAAGCAGTAAAAGAAAGTAGCAATTAAAACAGTTGAGTATACAAAATTAAAGAAAGCATTTAAAGCAAATAAAAGCAAATAAAGCCAAACAATAATAAACCTAAGTTTGTTATGGTTAAAAACCTGAAATCCCCAGTGGAGTCGCCATGCTGTAACACCCCATTTTAACCGGGGTCAAAACGGTGTACTACGTATGGTTGATTCCTATATTTGTTTAAGGAGTCGTCACCTAATTATTTTAAAGATGAATTAGGACATCTACTTAGTAAAAATCTGCTAAAAATAACTCCAATTAAAGGTCTGCAAAACTTAATGATATTCTAGGTAAGGGTTCTTCATTATCCTAAAGGAAATGGATTAGACATCCTTTAAGATCCGCTAACTTACAATTATCCGTTCAAACGTAGGTTAAAATGCATGTTTTGAAAATATAAATTTCGAGAAAAGGTGTTGCAAATAATTACTTGAAGTATATATTCTCCATAAAAATTGCATGAGGTTTTACTTAAAATTCATAAAAAATGGTTTTGTTTAGAAAGTATACTTTGTATGTAAAATTGGTTTTTGATAAAAATATGCATTTTATGTGGCAAAAATATATGTGACGAGCCTAAAATAGACTAGTGGGAATTTTCCTATTTTTAACTACCCTTTCTAATTTATTAATCCTAAGTCGACCTATTCTAAACATTTAAATATTTATACAAGTGCAATAAATTAAAATATAAAAATAATAAAATGGAGGAATTTAAAGAATTTAAAAAGAAGCGACTAGGACGGATGAAGATATCATCCCGCCCTATTTGTTTAGAAGTCCTGAGGCCGGAGAATGCAAGGAACTTGGATGTGGGTCTTCATTTGACGATAGCTATGATGAGTCTCATAACGAGACTCGTCGTTGCTCCCGATGCATTTCATGTAAATAAAAGAAAGAAAATGAGTAGGATTAGCGTACATCCAAGCATTTCAAATAATAAATAAGTGTTTTTGACATAAAATTTTAACACATAATTTATGTTTACACATGTATACCGTGATTAACAGTAAGGATCCATTCAATAAATAAACAAGAAAAAAAGTGAATGGGCCTAACCCAAATATACTCATAGGCCAGATAATGCAGAGGTAAAAAATGACAATTTGGGTCTGGAACAACCTATTATACAGCTGCATGCCCAGCATACATCTATTATAGGGTAATAGGACTGATATACTGGGTATATTTCGTTATATTCTTGACACACAGGTAGACAAAATGTATATCAGTGTATAAAATGAAAGAGAAGAATAGACAGACAAGCATTTTTTATCCAATTGATAAGCGAACATATAACAGCCTTTGATCTCAAGAAAACTGTATACATGCATCAGCCATCGGGTTTCAGGTACCCCGATCATCCTAACCATGTGTACTTGCTGAAGAAGTCCTTGTATAGGCTAAAACAGGCCCTCGAGCCTGGTACAAAAGATTTGGAGATTATATGTCTACTATTGGGTTTTCTCACAGCAGGTCTGATCATTCTCTGTTCATCTACCGTCGCGGTACTTCTCTAGCATAAATTCTGTTATATGTGGATGATATTATATTGATTTCCTCCTCTGATAAACTGTGTAAGTCTATCATATCTCTTCTCAGCTCTGAATTTTCTATGAAAGACTTAGGGCCTTTGAGTTATTTTTGGGTATAGTTGTAACTCGTCATGCATGTGGTCTATTTCTATCCTAGAAGAAGTATGCAGTTGAGATTATTAAACGGGCTAGCATGTCATTTTGTAAGTCATCTCTTACCCTGGTTGACACCAAACCGAAGCTGTGTGCTAATTCTAGCATACCCTACGAGGATCCCTCACACTATCACAGTCTTGAGGGGGCTCTTCAGTATCTTACATTCACGAGACTCGATATTACTTATGCAGTGCAGTAGGTGTGTTTATTTAGGTATGATCCGATGGAAGAACACATGCACATTGATTTTTCATGTTATTATATATGTTATCCATAACAACATTTCACTATAACAATTAAGAAAATATCGAAACAAACGGCCCTATTATAGAGTGGTTTGATTGTACAATCTTGTCATGGTTATATATGATGGTAAACATTAGAATTAAGAAAATAACAATTACCCCACATTTTCGTGTACTACATACAATTCCTTTTTCATATTTCTCCAGAACAAATGTAAGAAAAGTTGTTACAATGTCCACTTAAAAGATTTAAAACATAGTACATTTCTTTGAGAAAACAATAAGCATACAACAAATGAATGATTATTCATACAAGTAGTCACTTTGGATCTTGCAAAGAGATGACAGTTTCAAAGGCACTAGCCAATGCTTTCACCCTATTCTTCCTCTGATCTCTAAGTTTACTTGCTGTCTCTTCAATAATATCATTAGATACTACACTTTCCTTCTTACTATTATTATTCCCCTTCACCAAATGAGGATAAGCCTTTGCAAATGCCATTGTAGTAGTGCTTATTTTATTATTATTCTCTTTCTTTCCTTTGTTGTTTATTCCTTCACTTTTCTCTTTCTCTTCTTGATCAATATTCAAATCCAATTCTTTTCCCTCCTCTTTCTCTTTTTCACAATCATCCAATGCTTTTACTAATATTGCACTTTCTTCACCTTCCTCTTTCTCCTCTTGATTCTCATTTTGTGTTGTTATCACACTTTCTTGTTTTTCTATTGCTTCGAGATCAAGATTACTAGGATCAAGATTCTTGATTTCTTCTACTTCTTTATGGCTCTTGATGATGCTTGTTTCTTCAACTAGTAGTTGTTCTTCTGGTATTTCCATCTTGACGACTTCTTGATTTTCCGTAACATATAATGAGGATGATTCAGAAGCCTTGAGGTATTCATCAATGTTTACAATGTCACTTAGCTCTTCATGATCTTCAATGACTAGTTTTTGGTGTTCCTCTTGCTCTAACTCTTCACCCTCATGAGGATCAATATTCTCAACTATATCTGTCAAATTTGATGTCATAGTAAATGCTTTTGGTGTTAAACCAGCAGGACTATCTTGCTTCCTAGTAATTGTGTTATTTATGCCCTCTGCCCTAGCATAGAGGCCAGCATCATGTTGTTTCAAAACAACATCCTTATAACTAGGATGAGGTGATTTGGGCAATTTATTCATAAGGGGTTTTTGGGATGTGGAATGCTCACTTGAAGATGACAAGGATGGTTTGAGAATTCTCTCCTTAGGATTAGAGGATGTTCTGTTTTTAAGCAGGGGAGAAGACAGGGGAGGCTTATGATCGAACGATAATCTTCTTGGAGTTGAAGTTTGTTTACTATGAATGTTGGGATCACTTTTTGGGACTAGTTTCTTGCTTTGAGGACTATTATCACGAAAAGAAGGTGGAGGAGTTCTATGATCGAATGATAATCTCCTTAGAGCTAGAGTTTGTTTGTTGTGAATGTTGGGATCACCAATTGACGAGTCTAGTTTCTTGGCTTGAGTATTGTGTTCAAGACTAGAAGATTGGGGAGACCTATTATCGACCGATAATCTTCTTTGAGCCAGAGTTTGTTTATTGTGAATGTTAGGAGGAACACATGATGATGAGGCCAGTTTCTTGCCTTGAGTATTGTCAAGACTAGAAGGTTGAGAAGGCCTATAATTGAACGAGCTTGCTCGAGCTACACTTGATTTATTGTGGATAATGTTGAGATCATTCGACAAGGGTGGATTCTTCTTGACTTGAGAATTATCTAGACTAGATGGAGGCTTATCGATCGATGTTCTATGATTTAGAGTTTGTTTATGGTGAATGTTAGGATAAGTTGATGGAGCTGGTTTCTTGGCTTGAGTTTTATCAGGACAAGAAGAAACTTTGGACTTGAGATAGGTATTGTTCCTATTTGAGGCAATAAGATTAATGGCATTTGTGTGGACAAGAGACTCTGTCTTGGATGTGTTGGGGCTCCTCTTGCCCTTTTCTAAAGGGGCAATGTCCCTTGTCTTTGTTGCCATTCCTTTGCCTCAAGTCCCCCACAAGATTTTTTGGACCTGCGAAAGGTACTAACAAGTTAGTTTCAACTATGATTATTCATAGTTAGTTTCAACTATAATTATATATAGTTAACTTTAGCCATTTAAACGATATGATCATAATGTAAAAAAATTTAGACTGTCGGTATATATAAGCTAAATTGTTTAAGTAATAAGAACGTGATGAATAAGAACTTCTCCACATAACAAGTTTGTTTCAACTTTCAACTATGATTATAACTGACGTAGTTAACTATAATTGCCTTTTAAATGATCCGATCATAATGTTACAACTTTTAGACAATCAATATATATAAGTTAAACTCTTTAAGCAATAACAACATAGTGGATAAGAAATTCTCAACAGTATGTGGAGATCTTTTTATGACCTATAGCTTACCATTTGGGCTCGTTTGGTACGTCGCACTGAACTGTATAATTTTGCATGATCGCATCAGTATTATAATGGACCTGATCAGTATTAATATATAATGG
Source organism: Przewalskia tangutica (assembly GCA_029844215.1). Lineage (NCBI taxonomy): Eukaryota > Viridiplantae > Streptophyta > Magnoliopsida > Solanales > Solanaceae > Przewalskia > Przewalskia tangutica. Next base: position 6,284,810 of record CM056718.1, on the reverse strand, counting down.
GCGGTATTAGAGTATTAATATATAATGATCGTTTTTTTTGTTTTTAAGATACCTGGAGACTCATCTACTAGATGGTCTAAAAATGGCAATGGAGTGTCTTGCTTTTTAGAAATAATCTGATTGATCAAATTCCAAAAACGCCCACGAAACACTTATTTTTTTATTCAATGCAGTCCAGCGTAATATATCGTACCAAACGTGTCATTTATGTACATGATAATACAAGAGGAGGGGCTTACAATTAGCAAAAAGAAGTAGAAATGTAATGCATATGCTACTTTTTACAACTCAAAAGGAAGAAACTATGAATTTTGGTTGTATTAATTAATATCAACTATAACTGCATTCATAAAGTAATTGAATTATTTATTTATGTTACACCAAGCTTGATCTCTTTTTCCAAGAAAAGGTGGATATGTCACCCCAGGAGCCTCTACACCCCGGTCCGACAGAATTGTGAAGGAGTTAATCATGATAACTCAACTGGTTTCAAAGGTTAGACCACTACCACGCTGCGCACAAGAGGTCTTCCTTTATTTCAAGAAGTAACCCCCACTCTGCCGCTGGCGGGATTCGATCTTGGCCATTTTTTCAATTATCCCCTTGAGAACCAGTTGAGCTGCCCATGCGGACAACATCTGTATGAACACTTTGGTAGGAAAGAGGATTCCTACAATTTTTTAACTAGGAAATAAATTTAATGCTGAAGTTTTTTTTTTAGGAATCGGATATTCTCGGTGTTAAAAATAATTTTCTTTCATGTTTTTTCCCCTCACCATTAAATTGTACATGACTTCTCTTTTCCACCAAAAATTTATAAAGAGTGCTACTTCTCTGGAATTTTATCTCTAGATTTAAATAATAATTTTCTGATAAATATAAATTTTATTGAATTCAATAAAAGAAGAAAAACTCATTCCTGTTTCGTAAAAAAGAAAATACATTTTTCTCATGCACTTTTTGCACAAAAGAACTTATTATATCTCATTTTTTCAATTTTAGTTTTAATTTACTATCATCATAACATATATCATACTTTTCTAGAAATCATCAAAGGAAAATATACAAATTAAAATGAAAAAGAGATGAGTAAATGCACCTTATTAATAAAGAATATGAACAAAAGCCTTCATATTAAATAAAGATAATTGATAGGAAACGAAATGAGGGATTTGAGAGGAAATAAAGAAAGAAGGAAGAAAAGTAAAGGAAATAGAATTGTTTTTCAATGGTGATCTGAGGATATTTGACAGTTTGGTTGTTATGATTTATGCGTAAAATATGCACAACCCAAGGTTGACGATAGGGTATGATATATATATATATATATATATATATATGCGAATATCGCATAAAGTCATAACGATCTGTCATGATTTGCATTCCAAAATTTTAAACTGTATTATTTTTGTAGCTTGAGAATTATAATTGAAGGTTGATGAACTTCAATTGTTGAAGCACTCTCTTCAACCTTCAATTATTGACGCACTTCTTGACAACTCCGTTCTTGCACCTCTATATACTTGCAATATTTTTTAATTTCTTTTTCTTTGTCCGCTTCTCTCCAATTTTAGATAAGTGTTTTTTAGGACTAACTATCTTCATTGAACAACGAAGTCAAAGGTTCCAACGCAAAAGTTAGGAAGAACAGCATAGTCTAAAGGTTCCAAAGCAAACGTACTATATAGGAACATATTTACTACAGTATACTACTAATATGAAAGATTGTTCATAGCATGACATCTACTAATGTATATTGCAACTTTATCACCAAAATATGGGCATTTATAAACATTAGCTTCAGTCAAATGCCCAAGCATTTGCCTAATTTCTTCCTCTTCCTCGGGCGTGAAGTCATTCTTGATGTTGAAGGTCTTGCAAATCTCCTCTGGAGTCTTCCCTTTGATCATGTCTGCCACAGCCTGACAGGTCAGATCAAGCAGGCTCTTTATGTTCAAATAGTTAGCAGCCAGAATAAGATCAAAGAGAGTGCCTTGATCAACTTTGATGAAGTCCGCGTCAAAGTTCTTGAGATCATCCTCAGAGGCAGCATCAATGTGGCGATTACCGTACTCAGTCACCTTAGCCAAGATCATGCTGGTCACATTAGGAAGAGGGATGCTGGTGTTGGCACAACCGTCCTCAATCATGTGTTTGATGGTCTGAGATTCCAAAGCTACCGACTCTTCCACCTTGAACGTCTCGGAGCTCTTCAACACGATCATCTTTGAAGAAGACATAGTATCAATTTTGAACAGATCAAACAAAAAGCAAACCCTAGGATTGATAAACGAGAGAAACAAATCTTTGAATATGCTCTACAATTCTCCACGTGCCGCTTACAGTAACTCAATCACAGTACTCAATCGCAGCATCAACGTGGCGCTTACAGTACTCAATCGCAGCATCAACGTGGCGCTTACAGTACTCAATCGCAACATCAATGTGGCGCTTACAGCACTCAATCACCTTAGCCAAGATCACGCCGGGTCACATTAGGAAGAGGACTTTGGTGTTGGCACAACCGTCCTCAATCATGTGTTTGATGGTCTGAGATTCCAAAGCTACCGACTCTTCCACCTCAAACGTCTCGCCATCGGAGCTCTTCAACACGATCATCTTTGAAGAAGACATAGTATCAATTTTGAACAGATCAAACAAAAAGCAAACCCTAGGATTGATAAACGAGAGAAACAAATCTTTGAATATGCTCTACAATTCTCCACGTGGCGCTTACAGTACTCAATCGCAGCATCAACGTGGCGCTTACAGTACTCAATCGCAGCATCAACGTGGCGCTTACAGTACTCAATCACCTTAGCCAAGATCATGCTGGTCACATTAGGAAGAGGGATGCTGGTGTTGGCACAACCGTCCTCAATCATGTGTTTGATGGTCTGAGATTCCAAAGCTACCGACTCTTCCACCTCGAACGTCTCGCCATCGGAGCTCTTCAACACGATCATCTTTGAAGAAGACATAGTATCAATTTTGAACAGATCAAACAAAAAGCAAACCCTAGGATTGATAAACGAGAGAAACAAATCTTTGAATATGCTCTACAATTCTCCACGTGGCGCTTACAGTACTCAATCACAGTACTCAATCGCAGCATCAACGTGGCGCTTACAGTACTCAATCACCTTAGCCAAGATCATGCTGGTCACATTAGGAAGAGGGATGCTGGTGTTGGCACAACCGTCCTCAATCATGTGTTTGATGGCCTGAGATTCCAAAGCTACCGACTCTTCCACCTCGAACGTCTCGCCATCGGAGCTCTTCAACACGATCATTTTTGAAGAAGACATAGTATCAATTTTGAACAGATCAAACAAAAAGCAAACCCTAGGATTGATAAACGAGAGAAACAAATCTTTGAATATGCTCTACAATTCTCCACGTGGCGCCATAAAGACTAATCGCAGATCAACGTGGCGCTTACAAGACTCAATCGCGGATCAACGTGGCGCTTACAAGACTTTCAATCACCTTAGCCAAGATCATGCTGGTCACATTAGGAAGAGGGATGCTGGTGTTGGCACAACCGTCCTCAATCATGTGTTTGATGGTCTGAGATTCCAAAGCTACCGACTTCCACCTCGAACGTCTCGGAGCTCTTCAACACGATCATCTTTGAAGAAGACATAGTATCAATTTTGAACAGATCAAACAAAAAGCAAACCCTATGATTGATAAACGAGAGAAACAAATCTTTGAATATGCTCTACAATTTCCACGTAGCGCTTACAGTACTCAATCACAGTACTCAATCGCAGCATCAACGTGGCGCTTACAGTACTCAATCGCAGCATCAACGTGGCGCTTACGGATGCGCGGTAAGATGCACACACTTTAAACGCAAGTGCACGTTATCGTGACAAGTAGTATAGTCTTGATAAGACCGAATATCGTCCACAAGGATTAGGGTTCAATTACCAACTATCTATCTTTTGGTATCTATTTGGTAAATTGATATTTGGATTTGTTGTTTATAACTAAGAATTATAAAAGCTATTTAACTATAAGGGTTTACTTCAGTGGTGATGAGAATAGGGCTTCCACGTTTCCTCACTATCCGCTTATGTTACTTATTAGTGCAATAACTTATGGTCTTCTTCTTTTGGAGAAAGCAGGTTTACGAAATCGTTTTATACTCCTGTTAGGGTTATATAAACACTCAACCCCAGTATTGCACCTTACCTATCTTCCGGTTATAAGGATTACTCTATAGGAGGATTAAGAACAAAAACCTAGTTAACTGTCACGCACCATGTGCAAAATTAGGGTTTTTAAGCCTCTCATTAACGCTACATAAATAATTGAGGTATTTTCATCCACAATCCAAGAATGTCTACCCAACTTACATCATATTCACAATCCCCTCCTTTCGGAGTCTGATTAGAAATCATATAGTGATAATTAGTTGTCAATTAACTACCAAGCATTAAATTCAAATATTGGATAGATCTCAACAAGAAGAAGAATAACCATAAGCATGCATTAAATCATAACATAAGTTTCTAGAGATTCAACATGGAAAGCCCTATAGAGGATTAGTTCCTACTCATTGACATGACAAGAACTAATCCCATGTTCTTCATAAAAACTGAAATAAAAACAAGAAAAGGAAAAGAAATTTACTAAACTATGGTCTCCAATCTCCAAGCAAGAAAGCATTGTGTTGTGCAAGAAGGGGACCCCTTAAAAACTGTCTAGGGTTCTCCTTTTATAGGCTGAAAACCGCCTCAACTTTTTCCTGCAGGCCTGGCCCAAAATCCGTCTGAAAACCTTATTTTTCCGCGTCGGCGCCGGAAATTCTGCAATCCGTCGGATGATTTGATGTCGCGCCCACGATTTACGCTGTTCAGCCGCGCTACGCAACTGTAGCTTCTCGGATGTTTAGGCGTCGCGGCCCTGCACCTGCTGACATGAGGCGCCGCGGCGCTGAGTCTTCTGTAGCCTCTCTGGATAGTGGGCGCCGCGGCCCTTCTTCTAACTGCAGGAGGCGCCGCGGCGCTGGTCTGGGTTTCAGCCTCGTTCGCCACTTTCTCTGTTTTTAGCTCTGGAATCTCCTCTTTCGCCCTCTTTTAGCTCATTTTCCGCCAATTGGCCATTTTAACCACTTTGACTCAAAAGAAAGGAAAACTATCCTAATACGACACTTATATGTGCAAAACGGGACAAAAGACTAACTAAAACTGACTCAAAAAGTGTATATAAAATACACCGATCACTTACAGTACTCAATCACCTTAGCCAAGATCATGTTGGTCACATTAGGAAGAGGGATGCTGGTGTTGGCACAACCGTCCTCAATCATGTGTTTGATGGTCTGAGATTCCAAAGCTACCGACTCTTCCACCTCGAACGTCTCGCCATCGGAGCTCTTCAACACGATCATCTTTGAAGAAGACATAGTATCAATTTTGAACAGATCAAACAAAAAGCAAACCCTAGGATTGATAAACGAGAGAAACAAATCTTTGAATATGCTCTACAATTCTCCACATGGCGCTTACAGTACTCAATCACAGTACTCAATCGCAGCATCAACGTGGCGCTTACAGTACTCAATCACCTTAGCCAAGATCATGCTGGTCTCATTAGGAAGTGGGATGCTGGTGTTGGCACAACCGTCCTCAATCATGTGTTTGATGGTCTGAGATTCCAAAGCTACCGACTCTTCCACCTCGAACGTCTCGGAGCTCTTCAACACGATCATCTTTGAAGAAGACATAGTATCAATTTTGAACAGATCAAACAAAAAGCAAACCCTAGGATTGATAAACGAGAGAAACAAATCTTTGAATATGCTCTACAATTCTCCACGTGGCGCTTACAGTACTCAATCACAGTACTCAATCGCAGCATCAACGTGGCGCTTACAGTACTCAATCGCAGCATCAACGTGGCGCTTACAGTACTCAATCACCTTAGCCAAGACTATGCTGGTCACATTAGGAAGAGGGATGCTGGTGTTGGCACAACCGTCCTCAATCATGTGTTTGATGGTCTGAGATTCCAAAGCTACCGACTCTTCCACCTCGAACGTCTCGCCATCGGAGCTCTTCAACACGATCATCTTTGAAGAAGACATAGTATCAATTTTGAACAGATCAAACAAAAAGCAAACCCTAGGATTGATAAACGAGAGAAACAAATCTTTGAACATGCTCTACAATTCTCCATGTGGAGCTTACAGTACTCAATCACAGTACTCCATCGCAGCATCAACGTGGCGCTTACAGTACTCAATTGCAGCATCAACGTGGCGCCACGACTTCGATCACCTTAGCCAAGATCATGCTGGTCACATTAGGAAGAGGGATGCTGGTGTTGGCACAACCGTCCTCAATCATGTGTTTGATGGTCTGAGATTCCAAAGCTACCGACTCTTCCACCTTGAACGTCTCGGAGCTCTTCAACACGATCATCTTTGAAGAAGACATAGTATCAATTTTGAACAGATCAAACAAAAAGCAAACCCTAGGATTGATAAACGAGAGAAACAAATCTTTGAATATGCTCTACAATTCTCCACGTGCCGCTTACAGTAACTCAATCACAGTACTCAATCGCAGCATCAACGTGGCGCTTACAGTACTCAATCGCAGCATCAACGTGGCGCTTACAGTACTCAATCGCAACATCAATGTGGCGCTTACAGTACTCAATCACCTTAGCCAAGATCATGCTGGTCACATTAGGAAGAGGGATGCTGGTGTTGGCACAACCGTCCTCAATCATGTGTTTGATGGTCTGAGATTCCAAAGCTACCGACTCTTCCACCTCAAACGTCTCGCCATCGGAGCTCTTCAACACGATCATCTTTGAAGAAGACATAGTATCAATTTTGAACAGATCAAACAAAAAGCAAACCCTAGGATTGATAAACGAGAGAAACAAATCTTTGAATATGCTCTACAATTCTCCACATGGCGCTTACAGTACTCAATCGCAGCATCAACGTGGCGCTTACAGTACTCAATCGCAGCATCAACGTGGCGCTTACAGTACTCAATCACCTTAGCCAAGATCATGCTGGTCACATTAGGAAGAGGGATGCTGGTGTTGGCACAACCGTCCTCAATCATGTGTTTGATGGTCTGAGATTCCAAAGCTACCGACTCTTCCACCTCAAACGTCTCGCCATCGGAGCTCTTCAACACGATCATCTTTGAAGAAGACATAGTATCAATTTTGAACAGATCAAACAAAAAGCAAACCCTAGGATTGATAAACGAGAGAAACAAATCTTTGAATATGCTCTACAATTCTCCACATGGCGCTTACAGTACTCAATCGCAGCATCAACGTGGCGCTTACAGTACTCAATCACCTTAGCCAAGATCATGCTGGTCACATTAGGAAGAGGGATGCTGGTGTTGGCACAACCGTCCTCAATCATGTGTTTGATGGTCTGAGATTCCAAAGCTACCGACTCTTCCACCTCGAACGTCTCGCCATCGGAGCTCTTCAACACGATCATCTTTGAAGAAGACATAGTATCAATTTTGAACAGATCAAACAAAAAGCAAACCCTAGGATAGATAAACGAGATAACCACATCTTTGAATATGCTCTACAATACTCCACGTGGCGCTTTACGATTCAATCACGCGACTCAATCGCAGATCAACGTGGCGCTTAAGACTCAATCACCTTAGCCAAGATCACGCCGGTCACATTAGGAAGAGGACGCCGTGTTGGCACAACCGTCCTCAATCATGTGTTTGATGGCCTGAGATTCCAAAGCTACCGACTCTTCCACCTCGAACGTCTCGCCATCGGAGCTCTTCAACACGATCATTTTTGAAGAAGACATAGTATCAATTTTGAACAGATCAAACAAAAAGCAAACCCTAGGATTGATAAACGAGAGAAACAAATCTTTGAATATGCTCTACAATTCTCCACGTGGCGCTTACAGTACTCAATCACAGTACTCAATCGCAGCATCAACGTGGCGCTTACAGTACTCAATCTCATTAGCCAAGTTGATGCTGGTCACATTAGGAAGAGGGACTTTGGTGTTGCACAACCGCCCTCAATCGTGTGTTTGATGGTGCGAGATTCCAAAGTTACCGACTTCCACCTCGAACGTCCGGAGCTCTTCAACACGATCATCTTTGAAGAAATAGTATCAATTTTGAACAGATCAAACAAAAAGCAAACCCTATGATTGATAAACGAGAGAAACAAATCTTTGAATATGCTCTACAATTTCCACGTAGCGCTTACGATTTCAATCACGATTTCAATCGCAAAGATCAACGTGGGCGCTACGAAGACTCAATCGCAGCATCAACGTGGCGCTTACAGATGCGCGGTAAGATGCACACACTTTAAACGCAAGTGCACGTTATCGTGACAAGTAGTATAGTCTTGATAAGACCGAATATCGTCCACAAGGATTAGGGTTCAATTACCAACTATCTATCTTTTGGTATTCATTTGGTAAATTGATATTTGGATTTGTTGTTTATAACTAAGAATTATAAAAGCTATTTAACTATAAGGGTTTACTTCAGTGGTGATGAGAATAGGGCTTCCACGTTTCCTCACTATCCGCTTATGTTACTTATTAGTGCAATAACTTATGGTCTTCTTCTTTTGGAGAAAGCAGGTTTACGAAATCGTTTTATACTCCTGTTAGGGTTATATAAACACTCAACCCCAGTATTGCACCTTACCTACCTTCCGGTTATAAGGATTATTCTATAGGAGGATTAAGAACAAAAACCTAGTTAACTGTCACGCACCATGTGCAAAATTAGGGTTTTTAAGCCTCTCATTAACGCTACATAAATAATTGAGGTATTTTCATCCACAATCCAAGAATGTCTACCCAACTTACATCATATTCACAATCCCCTCCTTTCGGAGTCTGATTAGAAATCATATAGTGATAATTAGTTGTCAATTAACTACCAAGCATTAAATTCAAATATTGGATAGATCTCAACAAGAAGAAGAATAACCATAAGCATGCATTAAATCATAACATAAGTTTCTAGAGATTCAACATGGAAAGCCCTATAGAGGATTAGTTCCTACTCATTGACATGACAAGAACTAATCCCATGTTCTTCATAAAAACTGAAATAAAAACAAGAAAAGGAAAAGAAATTTACTAAACTATGGTCTCCAATCTCCAAGCAAGAAAGCATTGTGTTGTGCAAGAAGGGGACCCCTTAAAAACTGTCTAGGGTTCTCCTTTTATAGGCTGAAAACCGCCTCAACTTTTTCCCCGCAGTTCGCCCAAAATCCGTCAAAACCTTATTTTTCCGCTGCCACACGGGAATTCTGCAATCCGTCGGATGATTTGACGCCGCGCCCCGATTTCTGCATTCGAGAGCGCTACGCCACGCAACTTCGTAGCTTCTGATGTTTAGGCGCCGCGCCCTCGCACTGGCCGACATTTAGCCGCGCCGAGTCTTCGCACCTCTTCGATAGTGGCGCCGCGCCTTCTTCTAATCGCAGAGGCCGCGCGGCTTAGTCCGAAGTTTCACTGCTCGCCACTTTCTCTGCTTTTAGCTCGAATCTCCTCTTTCGCCTCTTTTTAGCTCATTTTCCGCCAATTGGCCATTTTAACCACTTTGACTCAAAAGAAAGGAAAACTATCCTAATACGACACTTATATGTTCAAAACGGGACAAAAGAATAACTAAAACTGACTCAAAAAGTGTATATAAAATAAACCGATCACTTACAGTAATCAATCACCTTAGCCAAGATCATGCTGGTCACATTAGGAAGAGGGATGCTGGTGTTGGCACAACCGTCCTCAATCATGTGTTTGATGGTCTGAGATTCCAAAGCTACCGACTCTTCCACCTCGAACGTCTCGCCATCGGAGCTCTTCAACACGATCATCTTTGAAGAAGACATAGTATCAATTTTGAACAGATCAAACAAAAAGCAAACCCTAGGATTGATAAACGAGAGAAACAAATCTTTGAATATGCTCTACAATTCTCCATACGGCGCTTTACGACTTTCAATCACAAGATTTCAATCGCAGATCAACGCGGCGCCACAAAGACTCAATCACCTTAGCCAAGATCATGCTGGTCTCATTAGGAAGTGGGATGCTGGTGTTGGCACAACCGTCCTCAATCATGTGTTTGATGGTCTGAGATTCCAAAGCTACCGACTCTTCCACCTCGAACGTCTCGGAGCTCTTCAACACGATCATCTTTGAAGAAGACATAGTATCAATTTTGAACAGATCAAACAAAAAGCAAACCCTAGGATTGATAAACGAGAGAAACAAATCTTTGAATATGCTCTACAATTCTCCACGTGGCGCTTACAGTACTCAATCACAGTACTCAATCGCAGCATCAACGTGGCGCTAAAGACTTTCAATCGCAAAGATCAACGTGGCGCTTACGATTTCAATCACCTTAGCCAAGACTATGCCGGTCACATTAGGAAGAGGACGCCGTGTTGGCACAACCGCCCTCAATCATGTGTTTGATGGTCTGAGATTCCAAAGCTACCGACTCTTCCACCTCGAACGTCTCGGAGCTCTTCAACACGATCATCTTTGAAGAAGACATAGTATCAATTTTGAACAGATCAAACAAAAAGCAAACCCTAGGATTGATAAACGAGAGAAACAAATCTTTGAACATGCTCTACAATTCTCCATGGAGCTTACGATTTCAATCACAAGACTCCATCGCAAAGATCAACGTGGGCGCTTACGATTTCAATTGCAGATCAACGTGGCGCTACGACTTCAATCACCTTAGCCAAGATCATGCGCCGTCACATTAGGAAGAGGACTTTGCCGTGTTGGCACAATCGTCCTCAATCATGTGTTTGATGGTCTGAGATTCCAAAGCTACCGACTCTTCCACCTCGAACGTCTCGCCATCGGAGCTCTTCAACACGATCATCTTTGAAGAAGACATAGTATCAATTTTGAACAGATCAAACAAAAAGCAAACCCTAGGATTGATAAACGAGAGAAACAAATCTTTCAATATGCTCTACAATTCTCCACGTGGCAATCACAGTACTCAATTGCAGCATCAACGTGGCGCTTACAGTACTCAATCGCAGCATCAACGTGGCGCTTACAGTACTCAATCATCTTAGCCAAGATCATGCTGGTCACATTAGGAAGAGGGATGCTAGTGTTGGCACAACCGTCCTCAATCATGTGTTTGATGGTCTGAGATTCCAAAGCTACCGACTCTTCCACCTCGAACGTCTCGCCATCGGAGCTCTTCAACACGATCATCTTTGAAGAAGACATAGTATCAATTTTGAACAGATCAAACAAAAAGCAAACCCTAGGATTGATAAACGAGAGAAACAAATCTTTGAATATGCTCTACAATTCTCCACAATGCTCTCCTATTTTTCTGTTACATGAAAATAATACGTATTAGCAACCCAACTTGGGTTTAGTATCAACTGGAGTAGAAGTGGACTTACATGATAACATCCCAGCCCTCTCAATGATATCTGCTGCATACTTCCTCTGTGATAAGAACAATCCACATGCATGACGAGTTACAACAATCCCCAAAAAGTTACTCAATGGGCCCAAGTCCTTCATGAAAAACTCAGAACTGAGCATTGTCATAATGGACTTTTGCAAAGCGTCAGAATAGGCAGTCAAGATAATATCATCAACATATAATATAATATAAGCCATAGAAGATCCCTGACGGTATATGAATAATGAGTTATCAGACCTACTGTGAGAGAAACTCATAGTCGAAACATAGTCAGCAAACCTCTAATACCAAGCCCGTGGAGACTGCTTAAGCCCATACAAGGACTTCCTCAATAAACAGACATGATTATGATATCTAGTATCCCTAAACCTCAAGGGCTGATGTATATACACTGTCTCATGAAGATCACCATGTAGGAAAATATTCTTCACATCTAGCTAATGAATGGGCTATGATTTCGAAAGAGTCAAGCTGAGCACAGTACGAATAGTCTCCGGCTTGACCACCGGGCTAAAAGTCTCACCACAATCCTCACCAACCTGCTGAGTCTTACCATCACCTACAAGACGAGTCTTATGCCTTGCAAACGAACCATTAGAATTCTCTTTATGAGCAAAAATTACATAGACCGAATAATATTAACACCAGATGGACGGGGCACCAACTCCCACGTCTTATTATCAATAAGAGCATTATATTCATCGGTCATGACAATTTTTCAATTAGGGTCATTTAGGGCAGACACAAGATTACGGGGTAAGGGTGATTTAAGAACATTAGAATTCAAATTAAAATGTCTTTTTGGTTTAAAAATACCACATTAACTGCGAGTGATTGGATCATGACTCTGTACTGGATTGGGTGAATTTTGGAAATTTTGAGAATTTGGAACTGTCCGTCGAAGGCGCAGGCGTCGCGGTCTAGTGTCGCGACGTCGGATGAACTACAGAGTTCTTTGAAGTTTTGACGCCGCGACGCCTTCCCGAAGGGCTGCGGCGCTGACGACGGGATGGAAGTTGTCTGTTCACTGGAAGGCAGGCGCCGCGGCGCCTCTCCTAAGGGTCGCGACGTTGACGACGTATTTTCTGAAAAATCTAAAAAAAGACGGAGAACATAGGGGGAGATAACATCATCCAAAAAATCATAAGAACTGGGCTCGGGTTTTTCTACTTTAGAAAATGGAAATTGGGACTCATCAAATAGAACATGACGACTAATGATGATTCGTTTAGAGGACAAATCAAAGCATTTATAACCACGGTGATTTGACGGATAACCCAAAAACACACACGGGGTAGAACGTGTCTGAAGTTTGTTGATTGTGATGGATGGAAACAACGGATAACATAAACATCCAAAGACCCTAAGATGAGAATACATATGAGTCTTATTGTATAAAACTTGAAGAGGGGAAGAATATGCCAAACCTTTAGAAGGATCGGTAGACATTTGTAGCGCATGATGCCAAAATAATTGAGGGACGGAAGAATGAACCAATAAAGTATGGATAATGTTGTTGACAGTCAATTTTGACCCGTTTTTTTGTATATTTCGTGCAATTTTAAGTATTTTAGCACACCGCATTTTAATCGTTATTTTGCATATTTTTACATAATATTCTATGTTTATTTATTCACAAAATGACATTGCCTCTTTTTTATTTTAATTTAAGCATTATGTTTTTGTCAATATTATGTTTCTATTATAATAATATTTTGCATCTCTTTAAATAATTAATTGACATCCCGCTTTAATTTTAGTTAGACATTAAACATTAGTCTAAATACTGTTTTTTTTTATTATTGCATCGGCATTTACATTTTTTAATCTTGCATCTTTTTAAATAATTTTTCTTTTAAATAATTAACCCGCTTTGCATTTTGTTAAACCGATCGATTTAGACCAAACCTTTAAACTAGTCCAATTCACATTTCATCAGCCCAACCCCTTTCTTTTAATTCCCAGAAGCCCAAACCCGTTTAGACCCAAGCCCAATTTCTTTTCTCTTTATTTCCCAACTAAACTAAACATAACATCTCCTTCACCCAAACATTTTAATCCATTTTTTCCAACCAAATATCCAGCTCCATTCCCAAACCAAACCAGAAAACCAAACGACCCTAAGAAGAAACCATCGGTCTTTCGCCGGTGTACCCCTCAGACCACCGGATAAACGCCACAACTGACGCCCCTGCCTCTCAATCACACCCCCATCACTCATCTCATGAATTCTAAACCTTCTCATTTTGATTCAATGGGCAAAACGACGCCCCAAGTCGTTCAAAGCTTCAATCCAAAGAAAAATAAACATGCCTCTGTCCCAACGGCTCATTTTGTCAAAATCACTCTGAAAAGCCAAATTTCAGACCCCTTTCATCTGCTCCTCTTCTAATCACCCACAAAAAACTGTCACTTTCTTTACCTTTTGAATTCAAATTTCTAAATCTGACAATTGAAACCCCTCAATTCTGGGCTATAAATACAACCCTTTAGGTTGTGTCGAGAAAAAAGAAAAGAAAAAAAAAGGAAGAGGATTTTCGGGTTTGGTTTTAAGTCTAAGAACAAAATTTCTTTCATCTTGATTGCTATTGTAGAGTATAAACTCAGAAAGACAAATATTTTCTGAGAAGAGAGCTCAAAAACCAACTCTCATTATTAGTATCGGTTCGACCAAATCCACAAACACTAAGCATTCATTTCGCTTCAGTCGCAACACCCAAAACACCTTCGAGCGGACTCGGCGACTCGAGACGACGCCTCGGTTCGCCACCCGGAGAAGGTAAACATGATTCCATCTTTAATTCCTTAATCGATTTACTTAATCTGCTTTATGTGATGTATTTATATGTGGGATAAGCACATTTTTTAGTCGACGGCGATTATACGCTATGTTTGGTTTGATCGACTAATAAACAATATTTTTGATCGAATGTTGACTGTTAAGATCATTTAATAAGTTATTTAAGCATGTCAGTCTATGTAGCTTGAAAATATTGTTGAGGAATGAATGTTACTGGTTAGAAGGATTACTGTTCCTAATCAAGTCTGAATTGAATGATCGCTATTATTGGTATTAACTCATCGGGTTGATTATGGATACTTTAACATGGTTTATGATCAACCAAGTGTTAGCGTGTGTAAATGGAATAAGATGTTGTTGCTTAAGCATTCTGTGACGTTGTCGTGAGTTAACTGTCTACACCAAAGTATATTATGTTGACTTCATATTTAGAGTCATATGATGTATGTATGTGATATTTTGGCGTTTAATTGTAGTGAAAATTATGATTATATAGTCTGAGCACGATTATGTGCTCAGTTTGGTTTACTGATTCTACCTATCTAAAAATGCTATCTTTGCTCGTTTGCTTTGTCCATTTTGTCATGCTTATCAAATTAGTCATGTTATGTTCTATTTGCCTAAGGCGTATCACATATGAGTAGGCATATGTTTTAGTTCTAACGATTCTGTGCGACTAAAAGGCCACCTCTTTGCGGTTATTTGTTTATCCTTTTACCCTCATGTCTTTCAGATTAACTGCACACTTGTCTCTGCTTGTCTAAATATTAATCTGAGTCCCTTTTTGCATATCTCGGAGGATTAATATATCCTTGCTTATCCTTCATTTGCGTATATGTTGTACCTACCTATTTGGCATTAGTTCGCTATTTACACATCGGTAAAGCTTCACATCATGTGTGTTCCTTTGTCATGATTTGCATTTTACTATCTGGTCATCTCTGTTTTCTCATGAACCTGCTGAATACTCATTATTTTCTTTCTCCTTTCTTGGCGTACGGCGAGCACTGATGAGAGTGAAGCACCACGATCATCGACACTTTGATATCACAAATATCACTCACGATGAGCAAGTTGTCGCAATATTGGCCATTTATACATCTCAGGAACATTTTATGCAGCAGTTCAACATGTCTTATCACCGCCCTATTTTTCGCCTCTGGAAAAATGAGCAGATACTACATTATGTTTGATTGTGTTAGCTTACGCTGCTCGCTTTTCTAGCCTTTCTTCTTTGTATTTATGGGATAAAATTTCTGCATTTTTCGCGGCTGATTCTTTGCTATCTTGGTCGCTATTTTTGCTACTGCATTTCAGTGATATTTTGGGTTAAAATCACTACTGTTTTGGCCAAACTACTGCTGCATTTTGGGCAGATTTGAGGCTAAATTGCTGCTGTGTTTACTTGGCCAAATTTGAGCCAGTTGCGGCTATGTTTTGGGTTATGCCACCGCTGCATTTTAAGCCACACATCTGTTGATTTCTGGACTATTTCGCTGCTGATTTTGGCCCTTTTTGGCTACTGGTTTTGACCATTTTCGGACGGATTTAGCTGCTGGTTTTGGCTTTATGTTGGGCTGATTTCGATCATCTTTTGGATACTGTTTTGGCCTAAATTCGGGACTGATTTTAGCCATGTTGCTGGGCTGATTTTTGGCTATTTGGCTACGGATCTTGGCCATGTTTGTTACTGATTTTTGGGGCTGTTTGCTGCTGCATTTTCAGCTCATTTGCTGTTGCATTTTCAGCCCATTTGCTGCTGCATTTTCAGCTCATTTGCTGCTGCATTTTCCGCCCTTCTGCTGCTGCATTTTTAGCCTATATCTTCGCTAATTATTTGTTTATCGAGCTGATTTTCTGATTTTTGGGCATCTTCGAGTGAAAAACTCGGCGTCATTACGAAGTTTCCTGAGTTTGGGTTGTGTCATTGTCACTATTTCTACCGTTTTATTGTTGTCGGACTGATGTTTGACGACTTTGCCCCCCTTTATCTATTTATTATGCTGATTTAAACAAGATACTGCACGGGCCAAAGAAGGATTTATCCGTCGATCTGGAGGCCTCCATGGTAAGCGAGACGGAATATGTGGGCGAGGAGGAAAGTGAAAAGATTAGACGAGAATGCATAGTATCGTTCACCGGGAGACGAGTTGACCCGCAGCCGTAGCGATATTGGCTTCTCATGTCTTATTATTCTTGGCATAACACTAGTTGAGCCCACACTATATAAAATATATCTTTTACAATATCTTTTACATATATATCTATATATATATATACATACATTGTGTTTGTTTGGTAATTTATTTATTATTTACTAACTCTTCTACTAAGTGTTTTTTCATATGCACCCCCAAAGTTAAAGCATTCACATAAAATAAAATAAAAGCGAAATGTCGCTAAATTCTCTTCATTACATCTTTTATGATTATTTGCTTTTATTACTATCTTGTTAAATATATATCTATTATAAATATTTGCATGCCTAGTTTAAATATCTTTTTTGATTAGTTTAATAATTAGAACACCTTTAGAATTGTAAATTGCATGTTAGCACAATAATGTTAAAACCTAAGTTTGAACGGATAACCGCAAGTTAGCGGATCTTAGAGGGTGCCTAACCCCTTCCCTTTAGGATAATAAAGAACTCTTACCTAGAATCTCACATAGTTTCACAGACCTTTAAATGGAGATCATTCGTAGTATTTTATGCTACATTTTTAGTGTCCTAATTCACTATAATAATTAGGTGGCGACTCCTTAAAAATGCATTCAGGAATCCAACCATGCGCAGTAATCCCGTTTCCGACTCCGGTTGAAATGGGGTGTTACAGCATGGCGACTCCACTGGGGATTTTAGGTTCTTAACCATAACAAACATAGTTTAATTACTGTGCTTTAATTTTTTTATCTGCTTAAAATTGCTTCTTCTGTGTTTTACATTCATTTGCTTTTATGTTTTGTCTAAATTATTCTACTTTACATATAAATATTTGCATATTGTCTTAACTGCTATTTGTTACCGCTTTCCTTAAACTGACATTCCGCTCATATTTCTTCCACTCTGGAAAATTCACACAATCACACACTACACGCGAGGTGCGCTTTGCACACCCGCAAATTTATTTCAAATACCCAAATTTAGAAGAGTTGGCATGTTACGCGGAGAATCCGGTCCAACCGGTGGCCGCGTAGCCTTCTCACTCGAGTTGTCCGCTCGGGAACCTTGCGTCTAGTAAAGCCAAATCTTAGAAACTCAGGATAGAGCTATACCACCCTTTATTTTAAGGCATGCATGCATTTACCTTAGGTGGGTCGGTCCTTGGTATCGACGTCACAGTTAGAAAAACACCAAACTTGTCGACGGGTTTCTCAACCCAACGACCAACCAGCATACTATGTGTAGCGCGACAATGATAGACAAATCCAAGCCTAAACATGACATGCCGAATTGGAAAAAGTGCACTGTCATTTGGTCGCCATTTCCAACAAAAACATTGCAGTTTAACGACTTGGACCTATTTATCATAATCTCGCATATTTGGCATTTAGGCCCACCTCTGGTATTAAAAGAGGTCCCAAACATGCTAGGACGCACATTTGATATCTATATAGCCTGCTTGCTATTATAATGTTTGTTGCTTTCAGCTATGTGCACTTTACTACATTATTTTGCTACTTCAACTTTGTGCATTCGCTAAGTATTAATTACGAGCTATACTAGCTTGGTTTTCTGGGGCTGTGTTATCCCTTGCATTATCAGCGCGATACGCGGAAAACCCATATCTCAAACAAAATTTTCTCAAAATTTTATCACATTTGGAACTACGTGTGACCTGATTCCCACGGCGGGATACGTAGGCGGCCATTTCGGTCTCGGTCCCACCTTTTAGAAAAAAATCCTAATTTTTCATCTATTAAGAATCTCCTTATTTTGTCACACATTGGAACTACGTGTGACCTGATTCCCACGGCGGGATACGTAGGCGGCCATTTCGGTCTCGGTCCCACCTTTTAAAAAATTCTAATTTTTTCATCTCTTAAAAATTACTTTATTCTTCGTCACCGGCAAACTATGGTTTAAACTGGTTCCTTCGGCAAACTGCATAGGCGGCCATATCAGCTTTGGTCCCATCTTAAAAAAAAAAAAAAAAGTCGAAGTCTAATCGACGAACCCAACTTCAATAGGGCTAGGCTCCTAGACTATGTATCTACTTGATCTCTATGGCGAGACACGTAGGTGGCCACATCGGACTCAGTCCAACTCTTTTTAAAATCTTTTGCCCTTACTCTACCGGCTACAAATCACACTCCATCCAATATCTGCAATAGGATAGTAAAGGTTTTTCATATCAAATTCGGTCTCGTCCATTCGACATCCGCTTATGCCAAAACTGTGGCTGCCCAAAAAAAAAAAAAAAAAAAAACTTGCAAGAAGAGGCAGTCAGTACCGAATAACATATTATCGAATACGCTCTCGTAGCCAAATACTTAAAGCCAGGCAACGGTTACAAGTCCGAACAGATCGGGCATGCTAGTGGTCAGAGTTAAAGCTACAAAGTCCGCGCAAATCAACAGCCCCTTTCAAATCTCACAAATTTTCTCTTGAGTACAGATAACATGGGCATGAAATTTGACGACGTTGAAGGGGATTTTCGCATAGCAGCTCGGCTCACAGGGCCACATTCTTATCTTCATTCATTCGTTTTTGCATATCTATAACACTAATTATTACATCTATCTTTAATTTTTGTAGGAAGTTTCACATAGCAGCTCAGCCCACAAAGCTATAATCGCACGCGTCTATCAAGGCGTCATTTGGCTCACAGGGCCATTCTCATCCGCATTTCTCAATCATTTTACAACTCTAATTATTTTATTCGGTTTATATTAGGCAGGTATTTTCATCATAGTAGTCTGACACACCAGGTCGAAATCACTTTATTACATCCGCACAACGACGTTCATCTTATTAAGTTCGAAAACGACGCCAAGTCTATGCAACGACGTCATCTCATCAAAGCCTATGCAACGGCTTCATCAGCATTTCGTCTATGCAACGACGAGCATCTGCATCGCGTCCATGCAACGACGCCATCTCATCAAAGCCTATGCAACGGCTTTGTCACGCCCATTTTCGACCGCGACATTATTTTTTAGCGAACCTCCTGCTTAATAAAAATGTTAGAAAATAAATAATAAAAATGCTCAATATTAAAATGTGCTTTTAAAATGCTACAAGTGGAAAAGGTGCTAAAAGGTGTTAGAATATTAAAAGGTGCTAACGTCTAAAAAGTGCTACAAGGTGCTAAATGCTAAAGGGTGCTAGGGTTCGCGGAGTCGCCGCCTAATTATTTGGGTGAATTATGACACCTAAATGTTAACTATGTTAAAGTCAACATTAACTCAATTTTAATGGTCTGCTAAACTTAATGAGATTCTGGGTAAGGGTTCTTTATTAATCTAGAGGGAAGGGGTTAGGCACCCTCTAAGATCCGCTAACTTGCGGTTGTCCTGCCAAACCTAGGGTTGATTATTATGCTATAGAAGAATACATGTTTTAAAGTATTTAAGCAAAGGATATTTATAAGCATAAGTGTAATTTAGCCTGCATAAAATATAAGATTTGTTTAAAATATATAAAGCAAATCTTAGTTGAAGACATGCACTTAAAAAGTAGTTAGAAAACATATGAAATTATTCTATAGGGTATATATGTTGCTCAGTATAATATAGAAGTAATAATGCAAAACCTATGATGACGGAAAATACGATGTGAAAAATATATCATGCAAAGGTTAATGATCTTATATATTTTATGTGGATGCTAATAGGAATTTATAAAAAAAAAATGATTTTCCTCAAGTTAGGATTTAGTAACTAATGTCTTGACTACCTAAATAATTATGCGACTAAATGGTTTAATTATAGTTTAAGAAATGTGTGTCAAGCTAGAATAATTAACTTAAAAGGAAGTAGATTTCTAACGTCAAACTAATTCCGAAAGGCACTCAAAGTTTAACTATGTATACTAATGTTAGTGTAACGTTAGAAAATTAAATAATGAATGGGGGGCGGGGCAAAAAAAAAATAAAAAAAATAAAGATGACTCGAAGAATGGCGGTGTTATTTCGCCGGTGTTCTTGGAATTTTCTGGTGCGGATAGAAGATGCACACAAATGCGGGTGAATGCAGATCTTCAGTTGATGAAGGCGCGATGAGTCTCGTAATGAAACTCTTCATTTTCGCTCCGCCGCATTTCATGTAAAAGAAGGGCATACATGCTTCTAATGTAGAATTGTAGCCAAGTATATATGCTACTTATCAAGAGGCATGTCATTCTCCTATGTACTGGACTTACAAAATTTTATCCCTGCCGCACTTCTCCGGACAGCGAACCGAGGCAGCGTATCAAGTCGTCGATTTGCTCGGATGGTTTTCTATGCGATTGATTAGGATGGAGCCTGAATTAAGGATTTTCTAACAGCCTCTATCGTAGAATCGATTGAGTTTTACCCCCTAAAGCAGAAAAAGTGCAGATGTATGGAAGTTTGTTCTCTGAAAATCGATGATCTTTGCATGAATAACTTGGTTTGTTTATATAGTCTCTGTTTGGCTCCGAATTTGGTAAGCTTTTGATATGACCTTGGGCTGATTTTCTTATGATTATGGTAAGAAATCACTACTGATTTAGTGCGATTTGCTTATTCGTTTTAGGTAAGATTTTCGTGTACGATTTGGTTAAGGCAAGTTATGATTTGGGATTTGGTGGTATTTTATGGTAAGTGGATGACAAAGGAAAGGGAAGTGGGGTGGCGAGGTGCAGTATTTCCGGCGAGAATCGCGGGGCTGGGGCGTGGGTGCTGGCGGCGGTTGCTAGGTATTAGGGTTTTTCTTTTTTCTTTAGGTTTAGGGAGAGGGAGAGGGATAGGCGCTGAGGGAGTGAGGGGAAAAGAAATAGGGGCCTGGGGTGAGTGGGCTAGCGGGTCAGCTGGGCCGCGGGTTTGGGCTGGGCAATGGGCTGGGCGAGTGGGCTGGTTTTAGTTAATTAGGGTATTAGTTTTAAGTATTAGGTATTTAATTAGTGGTAGGTTATTTAAACTGTGGTTAAATTATTTTAGGTATTTTATTAGTCTAATTATAATAATAAATGCTGGCGTGCTATTTAATTAGTGCTTAATTTTTATAATGCGATTGCTAAAATTTATTTATTATGCGTATTTTATTATTATTTAAGCTAAGATCTTCATATGACTTTGGGCGCTACAATAATTATGAAATTGCTTTGCGTATTAATAAATGCGACTATGCTATTTAACACGACGTCATTGTCAAATTATTTATTTTATGTATTTATTATTAATTATTAAGAGTTGTTTGACATGGCCTAAAATTAATAAATGCGAGCGCGAGACTCTAGGTGCTTAATACTCTACGTAAAATACGGTGTTATTATTAGACTGCTTATTTATGCCTGTATTTATGTTTTATCGCTGCATTTTATTATTTAAAAATTATTAAAAATTACTTTGCAAAATTAGTGTAATTTTATAGCTAATGACTGGACGGGAGGGTCAAAATTGGGTGTCAACAACTTGTCCCTCTTTGTATGGAGATGACGGAAGAATCTTCGGACAAAGACGTTGACTCATAGCCAATTTTGTCTCGATCCTCAGAATTGCAAAAATGTTGGGCAAGTAGACAAGGCTGACGCAAAAATCAAAATTTGTCCCAGTGTCGAGTTATGACGACACTGGGCTGCCAGGGTCAAATACCAAGGCGGGCTAACGCGGACTCAAAATTTGTCCCAGTGTCGAGTTATGACGACACTGGGCTACCATGGTCAAACACCAAGGTGGGCTCATGCGGACTCAAAATTTGTCTCAGTGTCGAGTTATGACGACACTGGGCTACCATGGTGCTAAAAATAGAAATAAGATGAACGGGCTAGAACCTGGGGTGTACCGGTATCGACTTATGTGGCTGGGTGTATGGTGGTGCGGAGTGAGTGGACCGACGCTTGAGGCCGCTTCTGCCATTCATTGGGAAGGTTGGCCCCCCAACAAATTGCCCCGGTTCGCTGTAAGAGAAAATCCACGTTGTGCTCCTGCTCCTGCATGCTAAGACTTAAACAAACGGTTAGTGCATAACTGTTAAGGTAAAATGATGATGCATAATTTTAAAAACAGTGCAACTGTGAGTAGACAATGTTATCCTGCAAAAATGTGATGCCTGTTGTGTTGATGCGATGCTGCAAATGTTGTGACTTTCGTCCTTGCACAGACGTGTTGCGATAGTGAACGCGAATACGTTATCCTTGCTGCAACTGTCCTTGTAGACTAAAGCTCGAGAAAAAGTTAGTGCATAACTGTTAAGATAGAATAATGGAGCACGAATGAGAAACGCAATTTTGAGAGTAGAGAAATCGTCCCTGCGAGGATGTGATATGCTGATGATGGCATTGTTTTCGGCTTGTTGTCGATAACGCCGCGCTGGGCGTGTTCCGCGCGCGTTGTTGCGTAATCTTGATGCGCGTCGTTGACTGGACGTATTGCTGCTGGCGTCGTTGTCTGGACGTATTGCTGCGGGCGTCGTTGTGTGGACGTATTGTTGCTGACGTCGTTGTCTGGACGTATTGCTGCGGGCGTCGTTGTGTGGACGCATTGTTGCTGACGTCGTTGTCTGGACGTATTGCTGCGGGCGTCGTTGTGTGGACGCATTGTTGCTGACGTCGTTGTCTGGACGTATTGCTGCGGGCGTCGTTGCGTGGCGCATTATTCTTGGCGTTGTTATGCGGGCGTATTCTTCTTTGGCGTCGTTGCGTAGGCGTATTCTTCTTGGCGTCGTTGTGGGACGCATTATTCTTGGCGTCGTTATGCGGGCGTATTCTTTCGGGCGTCGTTGCGTAGACGTATTGCTGCTGGCGTCGTTGTGTAGACGCATTGTTGCTGACGTCGTTGTCTGGACGTATTGCTGTTGGCGTCGTTGTGTGGACGCATTATTCTTGGCGTCGTTATGCGGGCGTATTCTTCTTGGCGTCGTTGTGTGGACGCATTGTTGCTGGCGTCGTTGCGTAGACGTATTGCTGCTGGCGTCGTTGCGTGGACGCATTGCTGATTACGTCGTTGTCTGGACATGTTGCTGTCGCGTTCTTTCTGCTCCTGTTAATATGAAAAAACCTGCGCTCAAAGAAAATTTGTGAGTTTTGGGGAACGGTCGATTCGTATTTGACTTCGTCGCTCTGCTTCTTGACATCTGCTCGCCTGGCCTGTTTAGACTTGCAACCCCTGTCTGGCTTCCTTGAGGTATTTGGTAGTGTCCCAAAAGTATTTTCAAAACGAAACATTTTCATGAGGTATGCACAAAACATTTTTTAAAAAATAAATATTTATATGACATGCGTATAAAGTGTAAAAATCTAGTCGATTTTGCTGAATATGACATATATTCTGACCAAACGAACATCTTTGGAGCCCTCATTATGATCTCTTCGTGACGCGTAAAATTGTCCCAGTTTCGTTATGCGGGCAGACGGGCGAGACTTAACTTTGACGAGGACTGCTCATATCTCTTTTGAAATAACCAACACATTCTGCAGCACGCGGGCTAATGGGAAGATTCCTAATGGTGTGACCGAAGCCGATTTAGGCCGCCTACGTATCCCCATGAGGGAATCAGGTCATGACGTAGTTCATTACAAGCAAAACTGATAAAGCTAAAACTCCTAAATGTGGGACCGAGGCCGATGTGGCCGCTTACGTATCCGCTAGGGGAATCAGGTCGAACGTAGTTCCGATTACAAGTAAAGGGGCTTTCTAATTGGCAATGGCGAGACCCTATATGGGCTCTATGCATATCCCACCGAGGGAATGCAGCCTTTTTACAATGAAAAGGGGATTACATGGAAACAAATACTCCTAGACGTAATATCTCTTTACTGCATCTGCGTTGATAGCTTTAGGCCATATTTCACCATCCATCTCAGCTAAGATTAGAGCCCCTCCACTTAATACTCGATGAACCATGTAGGGCCATTGCCAATTGGGTGCGAACTTTCCTCTAGCTTCACTTTGATTCGGAAATATGCGTTTCAAAACCAATTGTCCAGGCTTGAATAACCTTGGCCTTACTCTCTTGTTAAAAGCTCTAGCCATTACGTTACGATAAAGTCGCCCGACGTGACGCATTCAATCTCTTTTCTGTCAATCAACATCAGCTGCTCACAACGATCTTGTATCAATTCGGCTTCGCTCAACTCGGCTTCTTGGATAATTCTCAACGATGGTATTTCCACCTCTGCTGGTAGCACAGCTTCTGTTCCATAGACTAAAAGATACGGCGTTGCCCCAGTAGAAGTTCAGATTGTGGTGTGTCACGCCCTTTTTCGACCGCGACTAAATAAAAGCGAATCTCCTGCTTAAAAATGCAAGTTAGAAAATGAATAATAAATGCTAATGCGCAAAAAGAATGCTAGATATTTAAAAGGTGTAAAAAAAATGCTAGAGTGATAGAAATGCTAAGGTGCTAGAATGCTAAAAAATGCTAAGGGTTCGCGGAGTGGCCACCTAATTAATTGGGTGAATTAGGACACCTAAATGTCAACTTAGGTTAAAGTCAACACTAACTCCATTCTTATGGTCTGCTAAACTTAATGAGATTCTGGGTAAGGGTTCTTTATTAATCTAGAGGGAAGGGGTTAGGCACCCTCTAAGATCCGCTAACTTGCGGTTGTCCTGCCAAACCTAGGTTATTATTATGTTTAAAGAAAAGTGCATTGTTATGAAAATATTAAAAAGATGCTCACAAGTATTTATGTAAAGTAAAAAATTTCATTCTTTGAAGAAGGTTTATGGCTTTATAAAGCAAAAATTAATATACTTAAAGATCATGAAAGGTTGCTATATTAGATAAAATATATGCTTCATAGCATAATGCAGAAATAACAA
The DNA here is from genome assembly GCA_029844215.1 of Przewalskia tangutica. Taxonomy (NCBI): domain Eukaryota; kingdom Viridiplantae; phylum Streptophyta; class Magnoliopsida; order Solanales; family Solanaceae; genus Przewalskia; species Przewalskia tangutica. Next base: position 6,259,587 of record CM056718.1, on the reverse strand, counting down.
TGCAAGAATCAATTCCTTTTGAAAAAAAATGCGTTTAGACAAATAGGCACAACATAATTTGTGAAAACATGGTATAAGGTTCAAAATGTGTATTTCGATCGTCTAAAAAAACTCTTGTTGGCAATGGACAGTAAAGGAATGTTAGTTACTTATGAATTTGCTTTGTTAATCATGCAAAAGTATAGTTTAGGTTTTAATTATTGTTGGTTTTGTGATGCAAGCTAGATTATTTTTTTTTGGCAAAATTAGACATGCATGACAATCCTAAAAGGCAAGTAAGTTAAGCGGTGAACTTTAAATTACCTTCCCCACTTATATGTTTAAAGGCTAATTGCTAGAAATTCTCCTATTAATTACAAAATCAAATAATAAAATTACAATAAACAAATAAAGGCATAAAATGAGATAAAGAGATTAAGAGAGTGAAGGGATTGGAGCGGATGACTCCGTCCTATTTGTTTTTCTAGGAGTTTCTGAAGCGGGAATGCGAACGCGGATGCGGGTTGCCATTTGAAATGGCTTGCAATGTGTCTCGTCGTGAGACTTTTTATTTTTTGCTCCGATGCGTTTCATGAAAAAAAAAAGATAAGGATTAGTAGCTGTCCAAATTCATTTAACTAACAAGCAAACATTTAGCACGGAGTTTGTTCGTACATAATGACAGTAAGTAGACAGCCAGCAGGTGGTAAAATAAATGAGAATGGGCAGATATATAGGCGATACAAATCAGCTTCTAATATCATACACAACACCTATTCAGTTTCAGTTAGCATATGCGAGCAGGAGCAAAACAAAGAGGAGACAGTCCTATTTTCTAAACAAGGTTCATACAATATTTAAGGCTCTCTATCAGGTTGACATTACACCAAACAATACTCAATCACACTGGAGTATTAACAATCAGATGCACATAGTAAGAGTAGATGGCCGAATCATGACTCTTTTATGTGTCATGGTAGTAACAAGAAATGCATGCAATCAAAACAGTACACAGGGACAATTCAGGCAAACAAAGCAAATATTTATTCCGACTAGAGAATTGCAGGTATACAGGGATTTATAGGATGGGTTATGTCTAAATCATACCCTACCACACGAAGCGAATGTGAGATGATCATGCAAACAGGATCATGGCTCAAAAACATAACGGAGACCTTTAGTCAGGATAAGAAATCAAATACCAAACCTATACATCTCTAGTTCACTTGAAACCGGCAGATAAGGTCATTGTAGAAACCATCGAATGCAAAGTTTAGCCCAGCAGCAGAGTATTGGCTTAATGAGCCCAAACAGATATTAACTCTCGATTAAACATGTTCGACTTTCAATTTACTGAACCAACTTAATTATGTCACCTATTAATCTAACAGGTTCAGCCAGTCAATTCAGCGCACACAAATAGCCATTAACCTTGCTTAAACATACTTAATCAGTCATAAAAAAAACAGTGAATAGAATCCAAGACAGAAAGGGCGATGGGTTTACCTTCTCCGGGCAGCGACCCGGGGCAGCGTATCAAGTCGTCGGTCCACTCGACGGGTTTTAGGTTTGCGATGCGAATGAAAGGGGTAAAGCTGTCTGTGGATTTTTTTTTTTGGCTAAGATTGAGAGAGGGATTCAGATTACCTATTCTTGAGATGCTAGTGGCCTAGGTACTGAGTTCTGTTCTAATGTGCTCTTCCTCTGTTGCTGTTGGACTCCTCTGAGCCTTCTCGTATATGCTCTGTGTTCGACCCCCTGATTCTGACCTATGTTCGACTGCTGCTGAGGAGTGTCCCCGTCGATGCTATGGGTCTCATGTCTTGCTCCTGCTCTATTCTCTGAGCTGTGCCTTTCGAATGTTACGTAAATGCTGCTCTCGTTTGTGCACCACCATCTGACGCCCCCTCTTGCATGTGTATCGATTTTTATTTATAACCATCATTTTGGGTTCTGAGTTGGTAAGTTATTGGTACCGCGATTTAGGAGTCGATTTAGTGCGATTTGACGAGATTTGGTAAGAAAATGATTGAGGTGTTAAAGAGAGATCTTGGTTGCGAATGGTAAGGACAGGGTGTTGATATGGTAGCTGATTCGTCGGATTCTACGGCGAGAATCCCGGCATGGGTGTTGGGACGAGGTGCGGCGATCGATTTTTTAGGTTTAGGGTTTCGTTAGAGGGTCTGGTGTGGAAGAGACGAAGTGAGGGTAAAGGACTGCTGAACGTTTAAAGGATAAGGGCGTGGGCTTGCGGGTCTTTGGTGGGCGGCCAGTCGTGGGTGTGGCGGTGTGTAATACCCGGGCGAATTAAGGGTGATTTTAATTAGGTATTTAATTTTAGGTGTTTAATTAGTTAATTAGGGGTAAATTGTTTAAATAGGTATTAATAAATTTTGCTTAAATTAATTAGGTGCTTTATTAATTTAATTGTTATAAATGCGGGTGTGCCATTTAATTAGTGCTTAATATTTTAGAATGCGGCGCTATCATTTAAAATCTTATTATTATGCATTATTGCGACGTTAAATTAAAATTGAATTGAGTTTAGATTAAATTAGTTAAATGCTAAATGCAAGTATGATATTTAAGAATTGTTTAAAGCTTTATAAATGTGACGCTATTAAAAGCGTGTATTAGATTAAAATTGATTTTAAATTACAAATGATTATGAAATTCTCTTGCGTATTAATAAATGCGGCTATGCTACCTGACACGACGTTATTGCTAAATTATTTATTTTATGTATTTATTAATTATTTAAGAATTACAACAGAGCTTGAAATCAATTAACGCGGACGCGGGACTCTAAGTGCTTGAAACTCTACGTAAGATGCGATGCCATTATTAAATTATTTATTTATGCCTGTATTTATGTTTTATTCGCTGCATTTTATTATAAAAATCCCTAAAAAATTATTTTACAAAATTAGTGCAATTTTATAGTTAATGACTGGACGGGAAGGTCAAAATTGGGTGTCAACATGGTGCGATAACCCAAAAGCGCGAAAGGCAAATTCTCATGCCAATGTTTGTAGTTGCTGATCATCTTGCGCAATATCCTCTTGATGTTTTTGTTGGCTTCTTCTACTGCTCCATTCATCTGAGGCCGATATGGAGTGGAATTACGGTGAGTGATCTTAAAATTTCCACATATCTCACGCATCAAGTTACTGTTGAGATTGGTTCCATTATCGGTTACAATCGACTCAGGAATTCCAAATCGGCAAATGATGTTGTTACGAACGAAGTCGACTACCACCTTCTTCGTCACTGATCTGTGTGATGATGCTTCTACCCATTTAGTGAAATAGTCAATTCCTACGAGGATGAATCTGTGCCCATTTGAGGCAGCGGGTTCGATAGGGCCGATGACATCCATGCCCCAAGCTGCGAATGGTCAAGGAGAACTTGCCACATTAAGTTCATTCGGAGGTACTCGAATCAAATCTCCATGGATCTGACACTGCCGACATTTCTGCACAAAACGGATACAATCTGTTTCCATCGTCATCCAAAAATAACCTGCTCGCAGAATCTTTTTCGCCAAGGCGAAGCCATTCATATGAGGTCCGCATGTCCCTCCGTGTATCTCTTCTACTAGCTTGCTTGCCTCTTGAGCATCGACACATCTCAGTAGGCCCAGATCTGGAGTCCTTCGGTATACAACTTCCCCATTCAAAAAGAAATGGTTTGCTAACCTTCGAAGTGTTTTCTTCTGGATGTTGGTTATGCCTTCTGGATACTCTCCTGCTTTGAGGTACCTTTTGATATCATGGTACCATGGATTCCCGTCTGTTTCCTCATCTATATGGGAGCAATAAGCCGGCTGTTCCAGCACACTCACTGTGATCGGATCGATGTAATTCTTGTCCGGATGTTGAATCATGGAGGATAAGGTTGCCAATGCATCAGCGAATTCATTCTGGATCCTCGGAACATGCCTAAATTCTATATTGCTGAACCTCTTCTGTAATTCCTTCACGCAAAGTAGGTAGGGGAGTATCTTCATATTCTTGGTTGCCCATTCACCCTGTACCTGATGGATCAGCAAGTCTGAATCACCTATGACCAGTAACTCTTGTATGTTCATATCTACGGCCATTCTGAGCCCCAATATGCAAGCTTCATATTCGCCATGTTGTTGGTGCATGGAAATCGAGCCATGGAGATCGGATAATCTTGGCTGTTTCAAAACCAAAACTGCTCCAATGCCGACTCCCTTGAAGTTTGCCGCTCCATCAAAAAACATCCTCCAACCTGGGTAATCCTCTGAGATATCTTCTCCGACAAACAATACCTCTTCATCAGGAAAATAGGTTCGGAGGGGCTCGTACTCCTCATCGACCGGGTTCTCAGCGAGATGATCAGCTAATGCACGTCGCTTTTACGGCTTACGTGGCGTAGACGATGTCAAACTCGCCAACATAATTTGCCATTTTGCTAGTTTTCCGTTTGGCATGTGCTTCTGAAGGATATACTTAAGCGGATCCATCCTCGAAATAAGATAAGTAGTGTATGCTGATAGATAATGTCTGAACTTCTGGGCGACCCAAGTTAATGCGCAACAATGACGTTCGGTAGTGTAACGAGCTTCATATCTTGTGAACTTCTTACTCAAATAATATAGGGCCTGCTCCTTTCTCCCTGTTTCATCGTGTTGCCCCAACACGCATCCGAAAGCATTTTCTAATACAGACAAATAGAGTAGCAAAGGTCTCTGCTCGGCGGTACTAGAACCGCGGATCGAAAGGTATTCTTTGATTCGCCGAAAGCTTTGTTGACAATTTGTTGTCCATTCGGTGCTGCATCCTTTTTCAACAATTTGAATATCGGCTCGCATATCACGGTGGCGAGCTATGAACTCGCGATGTAGTTGAGACGACCAAGAAGCTCATCACGCCCTTTTGCTTCTGGAGGAGGTAACTCTTGGATGGCTTTTATTTTCGAGGGTCTAGCTCAACCCTCTCCTACTCACTATAAAACCCAACAGCTTCCCGAGAACGCCAAATGCACACTGCGAGTTGATTTTAGATTATACTTTGCCTTAGTCGCCAAAGAACTTCTTCAAGTTTGCCAAATGGCCCTCGCCGCGATTTGATGATGACATCGCCCATAGACCTCAATTTCCTTATGAATCATGTCATGGAAGATGGTAGTCATGGCCCTCATGTAGGTAGCGCCCGCATTCTTGAGACCGAATGGCATTACTCGATAATAGTACACCCCCCACGGGGTAGTGAATGTTGTCTTTTATGCGTCCTCCTCTGCCATAAGGATCTGATGATAACCAGCAAAGCAGTCGACGAACGACTGTAGTTCATGCTTCGCACAATTGTCGATAAGTATATGAATGTTTGGAAGCGGAAAGTCATCCTTCGGGCTAGCTCTGTTGAGATCCCTGTAATCCACGCAGACTCGGACCTTTCCATCTTTCTTCTTTACCGGCACGATATTTGCTAACCAAGTAGGATACTTTGCAACCCGAATTACCTTTGCGTCGAACTGTTTAGACACCTCCTCTTTGACTTTCAAACTCATGTCTGGTTTGATCTTTCTTGGCCTTTGTTTTACGGGGAGATAGGATGGCTCAATAGGCAACCTGTGTGTTACGATGTCCGTACTCAATCCCGGCATGTCATCATACGACCAAGCAAACACGTCGGTGTATTGTTTCAGGAGCTCAATCAACTCTTCCTTCTGTGTGCCATTTAGGTGGACGCTGACTCTAGTTTCTTTCACAACTCTCTCATTGCCTAAGTTTATCAACTCCGTTTCTTCCAAATTCGGTTTGGGCCTATTCTCAAAGTTTTCTAGCTCTTGGCTGAGCTCTGATTGCGGACATTCCTCTTGTTCTTCGGGGCTACACTCGTCATTTGAACTTTGTTCGTTGGTCTCATTACATGTCATATTCGCATTATCAACAGGTTTATTAATATGATCGCTGAAAGAAGAATGCGTAAAAAATTTAATTTTAACACAAGCAAAAAAAAATTTAAAGCTGCAAAAATATCCTGGAATTTATGATGAAAAAATGCGAGATTAAAAACATATTAAAGCAACGTAAATGCATGTCTGTTTTCTTTCTAGATAAAAAGTCACACTGCTAGAACTATCATAAATTCTACCAAACTCCTCGGAAGGTCAGGACATGGATGCAAGTCCAATTGTTCAGGCTGTATCCATGCTCTGCGTCCCAAATGGTGGGCTCTTCCTCGTGGCTCCCTGTGATCACATAGCAATCTGCCTCATCTTCACCTACGAACAGATTCTGGAACCCTGCTGCAAGATCCTCTGGGTCATCTTCTCTTGGCATTTGGATGGTGCAGGCTCTGACGAATGACTGACTCAAGGGCGGAATGGGCATAGGCAAGGGAATGTATTCCTTTTTTCGGCGGCTCGCAGTCACCAAATCCTTCGAGGTGGGCTGGTACCCCAAACCAAAAGTGTCCTTCTTTCCAAACAACTGGATAGGCTCTGTGATTCCCTTCATACTGGCCCCAAGACCTTTGCCGGGCTCGTATCCATTTCTTAGCATTTCCTTGGCCACCATTGTGAGAGAACGTGGCAGCTGCAACGGCTTGACCCTGCTTGCTCTCTTGATTTCATTAACATGAAAAACCGAACCATCCAACTGTTTCACGTCCTCTATGATAGGGACTGCATAATCGGTGTTGATGCTTCCCTTTTTATCTCCAAATACTACCACTTCACGGTGATTCCATATAAACTTTAGGCACTGATGCAAGGTGGACGGGACTGCACCAGCCTCGTGGATCCACGGCCTTCCTATCAACAGGTTGTAACATGTAGCAATATCCAATACTTGAAATTCCACAACGAACTCTGCAGGTCCGATCAGCAGTGTGAGGTCAATTACGCCTTCGACTCCCCTATGGACTCCGTCAAAACCTTTGACCCTGATGTGGCTTTCACGAATTTTCTTACAATCTGCCCCCAATTTCAACAGTGTCATCATGGGACAAATGTTGACGGCTGAGCCTCCATCAATCAGCACTGTTGAGACAATCTTGTCTTCGACCTGTCCGACTAAAGCTGCCAAGTTCTCGTCTGTTGTACCCTCTGGAACATATGCATCCTTCAATACCTCCATTAGTGCAGCGCAAGTGTGGGCAATGCATTAGGTGCAAATAGAGATATGTCGATGTTTTCTTCAAGCTTCACGATGAATACTCCTTAGTGGGCATCTTCCTCCAAAACTCCTCGACTTCAGCCTCTGTCACGGGTTTCTTTTGTGGTACCTCCCTGGCTGCCTCCACAGGCGTGTAGTACCTCCCTGACCTGGTTATACCTGCAGCGGTGACTTCTATGACCTGCTTCCCAATTCCTCTGCGATCTACTCTGATTGGCGGCTTCCAGCCGGGTGTCTGGGCAACTGTGATTGAACCCTTGTGCTTTGGCGGCGCCCTTTCTAGCTCGAAAACTGCTTTCTTTCGGATATTGGTGACAGGGGCGACGAAAGCAGAAGGTTCAGCTTTTCCTTCAACTTGAACTGATCGGATGGTTCCCTCCAAGTCGTATTCCTCATCTAAGGTTATCAGGTGCACGTTGACGTTGCCGTGGTTTGGCAAGGGATTATCATGCACGTTTGGGGCAGGATCCTTCAGCTGAATTACCCCTTCTCTGATCAATGCCTCGATTCTGTCCCTGAGGGAGTGGCAACCTTCAGTGTCATGTCCTGGGCTATCGGAGTGATATGCGCAGCGCTTGTTCTCATCATACCACCTTGGGATAGGGTCAGGAATCCTTCCTGGAATCGGTTGGATTAGGCCTGCAGCTCGCAGCCTTTCATATATTCGGGGTATGGGTTCAATTTAGTGGTGCGAACTGGGTGGTTTTCCTTCAAAATTCGTATTCGTCCGCATTGGGTGCTCTATTTTGTTGGGCTTGATGGGTGGGTCTATGCGGGTAGGATAAATGGGTGTTTGGGAAGCGTTATATATAGCCGTGTGTGGTAGTCAGGCGCGCGTACAGTGAGGTGTGGAGTTCGTAGTAGGATGGGTTTTGGTATGTTATGAATGCTTCGTTCATGCTTTGTACAAACATGGAAGGGGAAACTGTCTCTTTCTTCCTTTGTGAAGTACCCCCGAGTGTTCCTGACTGAATCGCCTTATTAGTTGCCTGTAATGCTGCCAGATTTGTAATCCTACCAGTTTTGATACCTTCTTCCACGAAGTCGCCCATTCTAACAACTTCCGCAAAATTCCGTCCGATGACGCTTATCATTCGCTCATAGTAGGTCAAGGCCTTCAAAGATTGTACGAATAGTGTGGTCATCTCACTCTCCACCATGGGTGGTTGTACTTTCGCTGCCTCTGAACGCCACCTCATGGCGTACTCCCTGAAAGTCTCCGTAGATTTCCTTTCTAACTTCATTAGGTAAAACCTGTCCACAACGGTTTCGGCTGAACTCAACCGCTTCCACAAAGTCTTGGGCCTAATGATTCCAATCGCCACGACCCGACTCGGCCGCGATCGTGCCCTACCTGGCACCCTGCCTGTATACGTCGAGAATAGCAATGAACATACACAACATGAACACAAGTGTAAATAATATACAACACAAAGTAGCCGATATGACGCTTTCCATAATATAAACAAAGTCAAAAGTGCAACTTTACAACTCGTTTACACCCAACCACATACGTGAATACGCACTTAGAATAATACAATCGTATGACAGGCTCGCCATACCCCGAATGTACATAATCTACAACATCGTGGAAAATCGTACTAAAAGAAAGACAAGCCTCCGAGAATGGAGCTCCGACGTCCGGAAGTGATCCTAAGAGTGTGGATCCGCAACTCCTACCCTTTCCTGCGGCATGAACGCAGCCCCCGAGGAAGGGGGTCAGTACACAATATGTACTAAGTATGTAAAACTGGAAAGTACTGTAATTACAACATAAGTTTAAAAGAAAGCCGGAGACATGTATGATGACAAAATTACAGTACACAGTGCCTTACTAATAATGAGAGTATAAATAGGTGTATACTTACAACAAAAATAGGATTGAATCCTACTCACGGGACTATTTCACCCGTGATAGGTCCAGTGGACCTGCGTGAGGTATTCCTCGCATGGGACTATTTCACCCGCATAAGCCCTTACGGACTCGCATGAGGTATTCCTCGCATAGGCTGGACCCGCCCGCATGGGACTATTTCACCCGCATAAGCCCTTATGGACTCGCATGAGGTATTCCTCGCATCGTGGTTAGCAAATCCACGGAAATATACAATGCCACAATCCCGGGGAATGACCCCGCAACGAATAATATATCATTAGCCCAACCGCTATCACACATAACATAAGCTCTATCGCTTATCATGCAATATATAATCAAGTTAAGAAATCCCCTAACTTCTTACTATTCTTGTTCATATACACTCTCATTTTTAGTTTACCTAAGGCACTATCATGTCTTTTATAAAAATCCGGGAATTTAACCCAAAGTACTACGTACTTCTATGCTTTTAAAATGACTCATTTCATTATAAAACTTCCAAGATACTAATAGCCGTAGTATCAAGTGACAATTTCTTTTCAAGACAAGTCACAATACTTTTAGAAATAAAATATGGCTTCTAAATCGAGTGACTCGTGTCTTATAAAACCTTAGGCAATTGATGCCTTAAAATCGAATTGCCTTCCATTAAATCAAGTCATTTATCTTTCCATAAAGTCAATATAACCAACTCCCCATAAAGTCGTTATATTCACTTTATGCCTTAGTCATGTACAATTTCCTATCCAAGGGACTTATACGCTTTAAGACGACACAAGTATTACATACTTTAAAATTCTTCAAGCCCCCTTATCTTTAACAAGACTTAAGACATCTTTAATATTCTCAAAGAAGTGAGTTAAATCTCCTAACTCACCCGACTTGGCATTTCAGAAACAAGTAGAGTATGTCAAAGTCTCAGACGCTCACCGCACTATATACGTGAAACTAGTCATGCTCAAAGGATAGGAAAAGTTCTACATACCTCGTCGGGTCAAACCACTTGCCAAGTACAAAGTCCCGCCCGTAGTATGTCAACCTATAATGTTCATAATACGTCTATTTAGGCCTTACTTCAATCGTAGAATATCATAAGTGTTAAGTCCCTATATTCTACGGAAAATCTGGACAAAGACCTCCTTTGTATTTACTCACTTTGCCACCTCTTTCAAGGCCGGAAATACAATAACCAAACAGCCCCAATTGGCTCACAACAATATAAAAGATAATCCAATGCAAATGACTAACTAAACAGCCCCAATTGGCTCACAATCAATATAGCAGGTAGTTCAATGCAAATGACTAACTAAATGTTCCCAATTGGCTCACAATCAATATAGCAGTAGTTCAATGCAAATGACTAACTAAATGACCCCAATTGGCTCACAATCAATATAGCGGTAGTTCAATGCAAATGACTAACTAAATGCCCCAATTGGCTCACAATTTATATTCCAACCCAAATTTGTAGCATAACATGATAACAAGTCGCACTTGATTATTATAACCATAATCCTTAAGTCAATGACATGCGATTTGTTCTAACAACGATTAAATTGTAATTCAACTTAGTCATGGCTTATTTTACATTTCGGATTTCCAAGGCTATGATCAATCCATTATTCGTATAACTTCAATATAACAACTTCATGCTAGTAACATGCAAAGCTAACAACAATAAACTAGCTATTCTTGTAATACTTTCAAAAAACAAGATTATACCTCAAAGAGACCTAATCCAACTCCAATCCAAATCGCTTCCTAAGTAGTCTAGAACCTCCAAGCCACTTCAATCCGCTTGTTGAGACCCTTAGAACAACACCACCAATTAACCTTCAAATTTCCAAACAAAACCTAGAAAAACCCTTTAGGTTTTCGTTTGCGACTATCCCGAAAACAATCTTTTTCCAAGATTTTTCTATTGAGATATGCTTATAATACACATAAGAACCTTGGTTTAAAGTGTGGAAACAAATGGACAAGAAATGAAATTTTTTTCTTTTTCTCTTAGTGAAACCCGAGAGCCTTCCTTGTGTGGTCTTCAATTTTTGTGTAAAATTTTCTAAGTGTAATGTCCTCTCTTGCTACTAGTATAATATAAAGGGTCATGAGGGTTAAGATGCATCCAAATGTGAGGCTTGATAAGCTCTTGGCAAGTCAAGACTTATTGACTAATTGACTTGGTCAAGTTTGTCATGCTACACACTTGCAAGACTTTAGCCTTAGAAGACTTGAGGGAAATGACCATAATGGCCATGCCATTTCGTCCAAGGCATATCTAAGGGGGGGGTGACACGTGTCGCCCTCCCATTCGTTACAATAGTACATTTTCCGACAATTCCATAATTTCCGATAAATTTTTACAAGCCTCAAATCCTTAACATTTGTGAGTTCTTACTTACGTTCTAAGGCGTGTCACAAATTACTGGTGTAACATTCTTCCCCCCTTAGAAACATTCGTCCCCGAATGTTCTTTCGGAGTCAAACTAAATTAACGACATAGTTTCCTTTCACAACCCCGACATACCAACAATGCCCCTCATGGCCACATAAAAGCATTTAAGCAAAAGAAACACTTCAATTAAAACTTGACAAGTAAGGGAAACTGAATTACTCAAGGTATAGGAAATAAGTGAGGATACTTCTCAACATGTCCTCCTCCGCCTCCCAAGTCATCTCCTGCTATCATTCCTCCACAAGACCTGACGGAAGCTACATCCTTGGTCCGCAGCTTCGACTGGCGATCGAGTATCGCTATGGGCTCTCTCATACGATAACCCTCTCACACTGGACCTCACTAGTAGGGAAAACTCGCCGGATCACCGACACACTTCCGCAACATAGAAACATGGAAGACCGGATGTACCGCCTCTAACTCACGGCAGATCCAACTCATAAGCAACTGTCCCACTCTACGACGATCCGGTAGGGCCCAATGTACCTTGGGCCGAGTTTCTTCTTACTAAATCTCATCACACCTTCATGGGTGACACCTTCAAGAAGACCCAATCGTCTACCAAACTCCAAATGCCGACGCCGATTATCCGCATAAGACTTCTCGCCGACTCGAAGCCGCTATCAGCCTCCCGGATAAGCTTCACCTTATCCACACCGCTGTATCAAGTCCGCCAACCAATCGCATTTCGCCCACGCCGAACCAACCAATCGGGCGATCTACATTTCCGCCATATAAAGCCTCGTATGGCGCCATCTCAGATACCTTGGAATGGTAGTGTTATTATAAGCAAACTCCAAGAGGCAATGATCCTCCCACTACCATCGAAATCAATCACGCAGCTCGCAGATATCCTCGCGTTCGGATAGTGCGCTCTGCCGCCGCCACACCGAGGGTGAAATCTTGGCCGAGACTCACCTGTCCCTAAACCCTTCTCGAAAGACCTCTGAAGTTAGCCAGAACCGGCTCCCTATCGATATATAATCGACACCGAACACCGCGGCCTCACTATCTCTGATGTACAATCCGCATAGTCCTCACCAAAACGTCGCCCGACCGAAGGAAATGGGCTGATTTCACACCACAACAATAACCCAAATGGAGTCGCATTTCCTCCGAGTACGAGGTAATCTCGTAACAAAGTCCATGTTGATCATCTCCACTTCCAAGTCGGAATCTCGATAGGCTGATAATCCATGGGCCTCGGTGCTCGACCTTGACTGGCGGCAATTAGGACATCAGGCAACAAAACTCCACGTCCTCTTCGTGCCATCCCACCAATACAAACATCTGAGGTCATGGTACATCTTGGTCGACCCCGGATGAATAGAATAACGAGCACTGTGTGCCTCCCGAGAATCTGCTTGTCGGCCACCGCATCGGGAACACACAACCGGCCCTCAAATCTCAGCACCCCATCAGGCGCTACCTCGAATAGACTCTTCTCCTCCCGAAGAGCTGCATCTCGATACCGTACCAACACTGGGTCCTCAAACTGTCGCATCTTCACCTCATCAATGATGGAAGACTCGGCAACCTCACGAACCCGTACCCCACTATCGTCGGTATCGATCAATCGAACCCCAAGGCTCGCTAACTGGTGGATCTGACGGACCATGTCCTGTCTCTCTGGCTGTACCTCTGATAGGCTCCCCATCGATCTACGACTCAAGGCATCAGCAACTACGTTGGCTTTCCCCGGATGGTATAGAATATCAACATCATAGTCTTTCAGCAACTCTAACCACCGTCTCGCCTCAAATTCAGCTCCTCTGCTGAAGATATCTTGGAGGCTCTTGTGGTGCGTATAAATATCCACATGAACCCCGCACAAATAGTGTCTCCAAATCTTCAAGGCATGAATAACGCGGCCAACTCTAAGTCATGGGTAGGGTAATTCCTCTCATGCTTAGAATCGGAAGCATAGGCTATAACCTTGCCGTCTTGCGTAACACACCCTAGCCCGATGCGAGGCATCACAATAGATCACGTACCCATCTAACCCTCCTAAGAGTAAGAACCGAGCCGTAGTCAACCTTTCCTTCAAAGAATGGAAACCCTTCTCGCAAGCCTCGTCCATCGGAACTTGGTCGCCACGAGTCACCTAGTCAGCGGTCTTGAAATCAAGCAACCGCTCACAAACTCGCGATAATAACTCGCCGATCTAAGAAACTGCGCACCTCGGTCGGAGTAGTAGGTCTCGGCCAAGACTTGACTGCCTCAATCTTTGCCGTATCTACCCGAACACCATCAGCCCCAATAATATGCCCCAGGAATGCCACTGAGGCCAACCAAAACTCACACTTGGAGAACTTGGCGAATAACTGCCGGCTCCGGAGAATCCCAAGTACCTTCCTCAAGTGATCTGCATGCTCCCGCTCTGTCCGTGAATACACCAGGATGTCATCGATGAATACTATCACAAATGTATCCAAAAATGGCTTGAACACCCGGTTCATCAAATCCATAAATACCGCTGGAGCGTTGGTCAAACCGAAAGACATAACCCTGAACTCATAGTGCCCATACCGGGTCCTGAATGCAGTCTTTGGGATATCTGCCTCTCGAACTCGAACCTGATGATAACTGCATCGCAGTCTATCTTTGAGAAACACCTCGCACTCGCATGGTCAAACAAATCATCAATCACGGGAGGGTACCTATTCTTAATGGTTACCTTATTCACCGCTGTAGTCAACACACGCGCTGGCGTCCCATCCTTCTTCTTTACAAACAATCTGGCGCTCCCTGGAGATACACTAGGCCCGATAAAACTTTTTCCAAAGAAATCTTTGGTGGTCCTTCACTCCTCACTCAAAGAAAGCCATTACGTATGGCGGAATAGAAATAGGTCGAGTGTCCGCAACGTGTCAATACAAAACTCAATCTCCTCTCGGGAGGATACCCAAGATCGTGCGGGAACACATCGCAAATTCCTAACCACTGCATCGATCAAGAATCGCACTTCGGCCTGTATCAAATACCCGAACCGGATGATAGATGTAACCGCCTGCATCTTCCTAGCCTTGAGGTAAGAAATAAACCTACCCGCCGGCGTCTTTGTGTTGCCCTCACTCGATAATCGGCTCGCCAGAAATCGAACGAACCAACTCGTTTCTACGATCAGCGTTGGCATAACAAGAAGCCAACTATCCATACCATAATGACATCAAAATCTGTCATCTCCACTCTATCAAGTCTGCAAGTCGGCGACGTAAATGAATCTGACAACCCCTATACACGCTCGGCTAACAAGATCACCCACTGGCGTAGCTACCTCAAACGGCTCTATCGACACCGGCTCTATCCCGATTCTACCCGCAATAAGAGGGGACACATAGGACAAGGTAGAACCTGGATCTATCAATGCATAAACATCACAGCCTGAAATCAGTAATGTACCTGTGACGACGTCAGGGGAAGCCTCCTGATCCTGGCGGCTGGCTAGAGAATATATGCGGTTCTGGGGACCGCTAGAACTGGAACCACCACCACGACCTCTACCGCGGCCTGCTCGTCTGAGTACCACGCCTCCGGGCGCCACCACGAAGGAGAAGACCCAACAATCGATCCGTCGGTGTCTTTGTACCACCCATGCTGCCTCTAGACGGACAATCTCTCTTCAAATGGCCCATCTGGCCACAAGAGTAACAACCTCCTGCAGGAACACGACACTCGCCTGGGTGAGATCTACCGCATCGAGCACACCGAGGTGTGGGTGGTCTCGATCGGCGAGAATCTCTGCCTCTCTGAAATCCTGAAGACCTGGAGCCCTGACCTGCTCCCGATCGACCTGCGATCGGACCTCGCGCGTAAAGCCGTGGAGCACTCTGTCTTTGGCCGGAAAGTGGACCCGTCTGCTGCGAGGCTGTCGCCTCGAATCGCCCGAGACCACGATGTCTCGCCTCTTGGTGGCTGCGTCAATCTGGTCCTCCTTTCTCTATCCTCGATCCTCGTGCATAGGCTCGCATCCTAGCAATGTCCATACCGGTGAAGAGCCACCCCAAGCATCTTTGTGATCATACGACGGTCTAACCCATCACATAACGATGCACTCTATCCGCCATGCTCGCTACAATAGTGCGTGCATGCGGCCAAGGAGTCAAACTCAGTGTACTCACTACGGTCCTCCGATTCTGCAAGGTCAAAAACTGTCTACTCGGGCCCTCATCTCGGGAGGCAAAAAGTGATCCATAAAGGCCTCTGTAAACTCCTCCCAAACACCGGAAGAGCATCATCACCTCTCGAAAGCAACCACGAATCAAACCAGTTCAACGCAATATCGCGCAAACGGTAGAGGCTAGTGTAATGACTCTGTCTCTGAAGCCCTAAGAACTCGCATGGTCCGTCAGACTGTCGAACGAACTCCTGCGGATCCTCATCAGACCTTGAACCATAAAACTCAGGTGGATTACATCCCAGAAAATCCCTAATCCGCAAACTGTCGGCTCTAGGGTGGGTCGCTGCTCTGTCGTATTTGCCGGCTACTATACTAGTCAATAACCGAATCTGCTCCCCGTAGTCTCTATACTCAGCAGCTGGCTGGGGAACTGGAGGGTCTGGTATCGGAACCTCTGGAGCTCTCGCCGCCTCGGCTCTCTAACACCGGCGTGGGTGAACTCAACGACCGCCTACTACCTCGTGCATAGTGCGTGCTCGAGCAGTGTGACCCTCCGAGTACCGCTAGCGCCTCGCCGCCTTGCCCTTCTGGGCCCTGGTAGCTTTCCGTGGAGGCATAGCTGTTTCATAAGAAGAGGTCAGAGAGGATTCAACCTAATAAGACAGCTCTAATGCACGATCTCAGAGAGAGAAGAATGGAAACCAATCCTAAATGTCCTGCAGCCTCCTGATTATAGATGTGGTGCACAACACACCGATAATCAAGACTCTACTGAACACGATGCGTAGACACTTTCCGAGGACTAACTGCTCTGATACCACTTTTGTCACGACCCGACCGGGCGGCCCGGTGCCTACAGGCGCACCTGTTCAGGTATACGTCAGAGAATAGCAGCGGAACATACACAACATGAACACAAGTGTAAATAATATACAACACAGGCTAGCCGATAAGGACGCCTTCCATAATATAAACAAAGTCAAAAGTGCAACTTTACAACTCTGTTCTTACAGCCCAACCACATATGTGAATACTGCACCTCTAGGAATAACAACTGTGGCGGGACAGGGCCCCGCCATACCCCTGAATGTACATAATCTACAACATCAGGGAAAAACTGTACCAAAAGAAAGACAAGCCTCCGGAGAATGGAGCTTCCGACGTCCGGTAAGTGATCCTAAGAGTGTGGATCCGCAACACCTTACCACTCTGCGGCGTGAACGCAGCCTCGAGGAAGGGTCGAGACACAATATGTACTAATTATTTAAATCTGGAAAGTACTGTAATTACAACATAAGTTTAAAAGAAAGCCGGAGACATGTATGATGACAAAATTACAGTACACAGTGCCTTACTAATAATGAGAGTATAAATAGGTGTATACTTACAACAAAAAATAGGATTGAATCCTACTCGCGGGACTATTTCACGCGTAGGTCGGTGGACTGCGTGAGGTATTCTCGCACGGGACTATTTCACCCGCATAAGCCCTTACGGACTCGCATGAGGTATTCCTCGCATAGGTTTGGACGCCGCGTGGGACTATTTCACCCGCATAAGCCCTTATGGACTCGCATGAGGTATTCCTCGCATCGTGGTTAGCAAATCCACGGAAATATACAATGCCACAATCCCGGGGAATGACCCCGCAACGAATAATATATCATTAGCCCAAATCCGGCTATCACACATAACATAAGCTCTATCGGCTTATCATGCAATATATAATCAAGTTAAGAAATCCCCTAACTTCTTACTATTCTTGTTCATATACACTCTCATTTTTAGTTTACCTAAGGCACTATCATGTCTTTTATAAAAATCCGAATTTAACCAAAGTACTACGTCTTCTATGCTTTTAAAATGACTCATTTCATTATAAAACTTCCAAGATACTAATAGCCGTAGTATCAAGTGACAATTTCTTTTCAAGACAAGTCACAATACTTTTAGAAATAAAATATGGCTTCTAAATCGAGTGACTCGTGTCTTATAAAACCTTAGGCAATTGATGCCTTAAAATCGAATTGCCTTCCATTAAATCAAGTCATTTATCTTTCCATAAAGTCAATATAACCAACTCCCCATAAAGTCGTTATATTCACTTTATGCCTTAGTCATGTACAATTTCCTATCCAAGGGACTTATACGTTTTTAAGACGACACAAGTATTACATACTTTAAAATTCTTCAAGCCCCTTATCTTTAACAAGACTTAAGACATCTTTAATATTCTCAAAGAAGTGAGTTAAATCTCCTAACTCACCCGACTTGGCATTTCAGAAACAAGTAGAGTATGTCAAAGTCTTGACGCTCACTGCACTATATACGTGAAACTAGTCATGCTCAAAGGATAGGAAAAGTTCTACATACCTCGTCGGGTCAAACCACTTGCCAAGTACAAAGTCCCGCCCGTAGTATGTCAACCTATAATGTTCATAATACGTCTATTTAGGCCTTACTTCAATCGTAGAATATCATAAGTGTTAAGTCCCTATATTCTACGGAAAATCGGACAGCACCTCCTTTGTATTTACTCACTTTGCCACCTCTTTCAAGGCCGGAAATACAATAACCAAACAGCCCCAATTGGCTCACAACAATATAAAAGATAATCCAATGCAAATGACTAACTAAACAAATTGGCTCACAATCAATATAGCAGGTAGTTCAATGCAAATGACTAACTAAACAGCCCCAATTGGCTCACAATCAATATAGCAGGTAGTTCAATGCAAATGACTAACTAAACAGCCCCAATTGGCTCACAATCAATATAGCAGGTAGTTCAATGCAAATGACTAACTAAACAGCCCCAATTGGCTCACAATTTATATTCCAACCCAAATTTGTAGCATAACATGATAACAAGTCGCATTTGATTATTATAACCATAATCCTTAAGTCAATGACATGCGACGGTTCTAACAACGATTAAATTGTAATTCAACTTAGTCATGGCTTATTTTACATTTCGGATTTCCAAGGCTATGATCAATCCATTATTCGTATAACTTCAATATAACAACTTCATGCTAGTAACATGCAAAGCTAACAACAATAAACTAGCTATTCTTGTAATACTTTCAAAAAACAAGATTATACCTCAAAGAGACCTAATCCAACTCCATCGAAATCGCTCTAAGTAGTCTAGAACCTCTCCAAGCCACTTCAATCCGCTTGTTGAGACCCTTAGAACAACACCACCAATTAACCTTCAAATTTCCAAACAAAACCTAGAAAAACCCTTTAGGTTTTCGTTTGCGACTATCCCGAAAACAATCTTTTTCCAAGATTTTTCTATTGAGATATGCTTATAATACACATAAGAACCTTGGTTTAAAGTGTGGAAACAAATGGACAAGAAATGAAATTTTTTCTTTTCTCTTAGTGAAACCCAGAGCCTTCCTTGTGTGGTCTTCAATTTTTGTGTAAAATTTTCTAAGTGTAATGTCCTCTCTTGCTACTAGTATAATATAAAGGGTCATGGAGGGTTAAGATGCATCCAAATGTGAGGCTTGGATAAGCTCTTGGCAAGTCAAGACTTATTGACTAATTGACTTGGTCAAGTTTGTCATGCTACACACTTGCAAGACTTTAGCCTTAGAAGACTTGAGGGAAATGACCATAATGGCCATGCCATTTCGTCCAAGGCATATCTAAGGGGGGGGTGACACGTGTCGCCCTCCCATTCGTTACAATAGTACATTTTCCGACAATTCCATAATTTCCGATAAATTTTTACAAGCCTCAAATCCTTAACATTTGTGAGTTCTTACTTACGTTCTTAAGGCATGTCCTGAAATTACGGGGTGTAACACCAACTATGCCATTTTCGCGGATCCTGGCTAGTATACCAATCTAGTGCCTCGCCGGTCAAACTTTGAATGAACAATTTCATAATGACTGCCGGGTTCTTCCCTACTCCGATTAGCTTGTCGCAATATGACCTCAAGTGTGCACGGGGGTTCCCTTTCCCATCAAATAGATCGAACTTCGGCACCTTGTACCCTACAGGCAGCTCCACATCCGGATGCATGCAAAGATCCTCGTAGTCTAGTCCTTCGTGACCTTTATCCGATCGCATGCCCCGAACTGCTTCCCTTAAGCTATGGATCTCTTTGGCTACGTCCTCATCCATCTTAGCTCGAATTTCCCTTTCCATTTCTTCGTAATGATCTGCTTCCTGGTGAAGCACGGGGACGGTAAATGGCTGGGTTTCTGTTGTGTAAGTTAGATGTCTGGGTTGTTTCCTGGGGCTGATAATGGGTATGGTGCGTGGATACTGGTTGGTCTGGCGATTAGGGCTGATTGGGGTGAAGTAAGTAGGCGGGGGCTGAGGTGCATGGGTAGTAGGAGGATCGTTTTGAGGGTGGGGTTGAGGATTGGCTGGGCGAGGGACAGTTTGATCGGTAACTGGTAGTCTTTGTGGGGAGTTTTGGGAGATATGTGGTGGTGGAGGTCGATCAGGGATGGTTTATGAGGTAGTGGCCCTTTGCTCCGGTATAGGGGTATTCAAACTAATGGATAGGTTGGTCAGATTCCGTAGCCTCTCCATCTCAACCTGCATATCAGCAATTTGTTGTAGCAGCTGTGCAATACATTCTTCCTGACTGGTGACATTCCTCCCTTCTGACGGTTCTGTTTCGCTGACAGGAATAATTCCCAAACCATTTGACTCAGACGCCCCCGAGCCAGTCATATCATCATTTCGTGCCTTGGACCTGGTAAAGTGTGGATGCTCCGACATTGTTGAATCAAATACGAACCGACCTTTTGGGGAAGATGATAAATCTTTCTAAAAATGCAACAAAAGGTGTTAGCACATAATTTGCAGGTATGTAGCAGATATATTGCACATAGCACATTCAAACGTTTCCTAATATGCAAGGGGGACCTCTTTGTGCCAGAGGTAGGCCTAAACGTCACATATGCGATAATGATGGATTGGTCCGAGCCATCGGATCGAAATGCTTTTATTGGGACTAAAAATAATTAAATTGCAACAATGAAATGTCAAAACTAAAGATTTATTCCTAATGCTACATTATGCTGCCGGCGAATGTGGCGGTGGTGTTGCTAGGCCCTGCTCCTGTATTTTCCAAATATTGCATGATGTTTTGTAGTTGGTCCCACCTCTCAGGGGGAACGGTGTTGTTCCCTAATCTGCACACTTTTACCCAATTGGTCATGTCGATATCCTCGAAACCCTGCTTGCCTTTGGGGCTTGGACTGCCACAATCTTCCGTGAACCATGCACAGTATTCAGGCGTACCTCCTGCTTGCTCATAGTTGACATCTATTTTCTCAATGTTGTTCCATTCTTCAAGGATTTGCTTCTTTCTGGGGAAAGTGCAATTTGCCCCAAACGCGACCTCTGAATCCTTCATGTCTGATTGGAGCGGGATTACCTGTTCTTGACCAAACTGGCGGAGTACACGCAACGGAGCGTATGGCTGAAGTCCCCTTAATCCGATGAGCTCGATGTAATAACGGTCCTTGCTCCTTACATAGGCTTTGTTGATATGGGATAACAGTGGGTACCTCTATTGCACTTGGTTGCTAGTGCGGGATGCCATAAATTCATACCAATCCCTAGTACCGACTACAAACCGCTTCATCCTGTCGTAAAAACTTACAATCCTATAATCATTGCTAAAACAAATGTCTGTCATATTCGATCGCTGATAAAAGTGTTCCATGGCCCACATCTGTAAGATGAGATTGCATCCCTCGAAGAAATTGGTTTCCCTTCGCTTGCATTTTCCTAGAGCTCGAAATATCTCAGCTAGAATCATGGGAACCAAAGTAAGTTGCGTGTCATTAATGCCTTCAAAAACCATTCGGGTCACAGAACATATGCAAGTACTGATCCGTCCATGCTCAAGGGGAAACACTAGAGTGCCTAATAGAGCAACGGCGAACGCGGTATGTCGTCTAGTTTTCCATTGTCCCAGACTGCAAGAGAACTCCTTTCTAAATGACTGATAGCTATCTTGGCGACCATATCTCTCGTACAGATAATCTAGGGAAACCCAATTATTTTCGAAGCAACGGAGTTCCTTTGTGTTCTTTAGGCCCATGTAATGCAAAAATCTCTTTCCAGATTGACTATAAGGGATGATTTGCCCTCTGTCTTGGTAAGCTAAGCTTGTGAAGTAGTTGATCTCCTCCAACGTGGGGGTGAGTTCGAAGTCTTGAAATCTGAACACCGCCCTATCCGGATCCCAGAACTGAATTAAGGCCCTAACTATATGTTGATCTGGAGCGATGTCAAACAAAGCCGTGAGACAACCTAATTTGCTTCTGATGATCATTTTACTGCTGCCGTCGAAATTCTCCCACCAAATCTTTAGCTTTGTCGGAACACCACTCACCATTCTGACTTCAGGGATTGTTAGAATACTGCTCATCCTATACATAAACAGAAGTAAATGCAAAATTTCCCAATGCTAGCATGTCACGTTAGGCTCGGATTCATCCATCAATATCACGTAACACATAATATGTTGTTGGTCGTTGGGTTGTGAAAAACCCTTCGACAAATTTGGTGTCTTCCTAATCGTGGTGTCGATACCAAGGACCGACCCACCTAAGGTAAATGCATGCATGTCCTAAAATAAAGGGTGGTATAGCTCTATCTTAAGTTTCTAAGATTTGGCTTTTCTAGACGCAAGGTTCCCGAGCGGACAACTCGAGTGAGAAGGCTACGCGGCCACCGGTTAGACTGGACACTCCACGTATATTACCAACTCTCCTAAATTTGGGTTTTGAAGAAAGAATTTTGCTGATGCACCAAGCGCACCTCGCATGTAGTGTGTGATCGGTGTATTTTATATACACCTTTTGAGTCTGTTTTAGTTAGTCTTTTGTCCCATTTTGCACATATAAGTGTCGTATTAGGATAGTTTTTCTTTCTATTGAGTCAAAGTGGTTGAAATGGCCAAATGGCGGAAAAGGAGCAAAAAGAGGGCAAAAGAGGAGATGCCAGAGTTGAAAACAGAGAAAGTGGCGAACGAGGCTAAAATCCAGACCAGCACGCGGCCTCCTGCGCAGCAGGGCGCGGCGCCATTATTCGAAGAGGCAAAGACTCGGCGCGCGGCTAAGACGGCAGATGCAGGCCGCGCGCGCTAAACATCCGAGAGCTACAGAAGATCTGGCGCGCGGCTCGCACAGCAGATATCGGGGCGGCGCCAAAACACCCGACGGATCGCAGAACTTCTGCGCGCGGCCGTCTGCGGGCGCGACGCGTAAAAATTAGGTCTTTTGACGGATTTTTGGGCCAGGCCTGCAGGGAAAAGAAGGGAGGCGTTTTAAACCTATAAAAGGAGAACCCTAGGCAGTTTTTGGGGGTTCCCTTTCTGGCCAAACACAAGGTTTTCTTGCCTAGGAGATTGGAGACCTAAACATTAGTAATTTCTTTCCTTTTTCTTTTCTTTAATTCAGTTTTTGCATGATGAACTTTGAATTAGTTCTTGTCATATTCATGGCTAGGAACTAATTCTCTTATAGGGCTTTCTATGTTGAATTTCTTGAACCTTATGTTATAAATTAATGCATGCTTATGGTGATTATTCTTATTGAGAGATCTATCCAATAATTGAGTTGAATTCTTGGTAGCTAATTGACAACTAATTATCACTATATGATTTCTAATCAGATTCTGAAAAGGGGGGATTGTGAATATGCTGTAAGTTGGGTAGACAGACTTGAATTGGGGATGAAAATACCTCAATTAGTTTTGTAGCGTTGATGAGAGGCTTAACAACCCTAATTTTGCGCATTGTGCGTGACGGTCAACTAGGTTTTTGTTCTTAATCCTCCTATAGAGTTACCCTTATCAGCGAAAGTTAGGTAAGGAACGATACTGGGGTTGAGTGTTTATATAACCCTAACGGGAGTATAAAACGATTTCGTAAACCTGCTTTCTCCAAAAGAAGAATACCATAAGTAAGGCATTAATGAGTAGCATAAGTGGATAGTGAGGATACATAGAAGCCCTATTCTCATCACATCTGAATTAAATCTTTATACTTTAAAATAGCTTTTATAATTCTTAATTACAAACCAAACAATCAATCATTAATTCACCAAATAGATACTAGAAAATAGATAACTGATACTTGGACCCTAATCCTAGAGGACGATATTCGGTCTTATCCAAGACTATACTACTTGATACGATAACGTGCACTTGCGTTTAAAAGTGTGTGCATATTACGCGCATCAGTGTGTGATTGTGTAAATTTTCCAGAGTGGAAGAAATATGAGCGGAATGTCAGTTTAAGGAAAGCAGTAAAGCAAATAGCAATTAAAACAAACAAAATACAGTACGCAAAAATTAAAATGCAAAAATAATGCCAAATAATAACCCTAGATCTGTTGTGGTTACGAGCCTTAGTTCCCCAGCAGAGTCGTCATTTCTGTCACGCCCATTTTCGACCGCGACATTATTTTTTAGCGAACCTCCTGCTTAATAAAAATGTTATAAAATAAATAATAAAAATGCTCAATATTAAAATGTGCTTTTAAAATGCTACAAGTGGAAAAGGTGCTAAAAGGTGTTAGAATATTAAAAGGTGCTAACGTCTAAAAAGTGCTACAAGGTGCTAAATGCTAAAGGGTGCTAGGGTTCGCGGAGTCGCCACCTAATTATTTGGGTGAATTATGACACCTAAATGTTAACTATGTTAAAGTCAACATTAACTCCATTTTAATGGTCTGCTAAACTTAATGAGATTCTGGGTAAGGGTTCTTTATTAATCTAGAGGGAAGGGGTTAGGCACCCTCTAAGATCCGCTAACTTGCGGTTGTCCTGCCAAACCTAGGGTTGATTATTATGCTATAGAAGAATACATGGATTAAAGTATTTAAGCAAAGGATATTTATAAGCATAAGTGTAATTTAGCCTGCATAAAATATAAGATTTGTTTAAAATATATAAAGCAAATCTTAGTTGAAGACATGCACTTAAAAAGTAGTTAGAAAACATATGAAATTATTCTATAGGGTATATATGTTGCTCAGTATAATATAGAAGTAATAATGCAAAACCTATGATGACGGAAAATACGATGTGAAAAATATATCATGCAAAGGTTAATGATCCTATATATTTTATGTGGATGCTAATAGGAATTTATAAAAAAAAAATGATTTTCCTCAAGTTAGGATTTAGTAACTAATGTCTTGACTACCTAAATAATTATGCGACTAAATGGTTTAATTATAGTTTAAGAAATGTGTGTCAAGCTAGAATAATTAACTTAAAAGGAAGTAGATTTCTAACGTCAAACTAATTCCGAAAGGCACTCAAAGTTTAACTATGTATAATAATGTTAGTGTAACGTTAGACAATTAAATAATGAATGGGGGGCGGGGCAAAAAAAAATAAAAAATAAAGATGACTCGAAGAATGGCGGTGTTATTTCGCCGGTGTTCTTGGAATTTTCTGGTGCGGATAGAAGATGCACACAAATGCGGGTGAATGCAGATCTTCAGTTGATGAAGGCGCGATGAGTCTCGTAATGAAACTCTTCATTTTCGCTCCGCCGCATTTCATGTAAAAGAAGGGCATACATGCTTCTAATGTAGAATTGTAGCCAAGTATATATGCTACTTATCAAGAGGCATGTCATTCTCCTATGTACTGGACTTACAAAATTTTATCCCTGCCGCACTTCTCCGGACAGCGAACCGAGGCAGCGTATCAAGTCGTCGATCTGCTCGGATGGTTTTCTATGCGATTGATTAGGATGGAGCCTGAATTAAGGATTTTCTAACAGCCTCTATCGTAGAATCTATTGAGTTTTATCCCCTAAAGCAGAAAAAGTGCAGATGTATGGAAGTTTGTTCTCTGAAAATCGATGATCTTTGCATGAATAACTTGGTTGGTTTATATAGTCTCTGTTTGGCTCCGAATTTGGTAAGCTTTTGATATGATCTTGGGCTGATTTTCTTATGATTATGGTAAGAAATCACTACTGATTTAGTGCGATTTGCTTATTCATTTTAGGTAAGATTTTCGTGTACGATTTGGTTAAGGCAAGTTATGATTTGGGATTTGGTGGTATTTTATGGTAAGTGGATGATAAAGGAAAGGGAAGTGGGGTGGCGAGGTGCAGTATTTCCGGCGAGAATCGCGGGGCTGGGGCGTGGGTGCTGGCGGCGGTTTCTAGGTATTAGGGTTTTTCTTTTTTTTCTTTAGGTTTAGGGAGAGGGAGAGGGATAGGCGCTGAGGGAGTGAGGGGAAAAGAAATAGGGGCCTGGGGTGAGTGGGCAATGGTCGGTGGGCCAGTTTAAATTGGAGCATGAATGGCGAGTGGGCTGGTTTTAGTTAATTAGGGTATTAGTTTTAAGTATTAGGTATTTAATTAGTGGTAGGTTATTTAAACTGTGGTTAAATTATTTTAGGTGTTTTATTAGTCTAATTATAATAATAAATGTTGGCGTGCTATTTAATTAATGCTTAATTTTTATAATGCGATTGCTAAAATTTATTTATTATGCGTATTTTATTATTATTTAAGCTAAGATCTTCATATGACTTTGGGCGCTATAATAATTACGAAATTGCTTTGTGTATTAATAAATGCGACTATGCTATTTAACACGACGTCATTGTCAAATTATTTATTTTATGTATTTATTATTAATTATTAAGAGTTGTTTGACAGGGCCTAAAATTAATAAATGCGAGCGCGAGACTCTAGGTGCTTAATACTCTACGTAAAATACGGTGTTATTATTAAATTGCTTATTTATGCCTGTATTTATGTTTTATCGCTGCATTTTATTATTTAAAAATTATTAAAAATTACTTTGCAAAATTAGTGTAATTTTATAGCTAATGACTGGACGGGAGGGTCAAAATTGGGTGTCAACAGGCTTCATCTGCATTTCGTTCATGCAACGACGAATATCTGCATTACGTCTATGCAACCACGTCATCTCATCAAAGCCTATGCAACGGCTTCATCTGCATTTCGTCCATGCAACGACGAACATCTGCATCACGTCCATGCAACGACGTCATCTCATCAAAGCCTATGCAACGGCTTCATCTGCATTTCGTCCATGCAACGGCGAACATCTGCATTACGTCTATGCAACGACGTCATCTCATCAAAGCCTATGCAACGGCTTCATCTGCATTTCGTCCATGCAACGACGAACATATGCATCACGTCTATGCAACGACGTCATCTCATCAAAGCCTATGCAACCTTTCATTCGCATTTCGCCCATGCAACGATTTAACATCCGTGATCACGCCTATGTAACGACGCTATCTCATCAAAGCCTATGCAACGATTTCATCAAGATTTCGTTATGCAACGACGAGCATCTGCATCGGCGTCCATGCAACGGCTATCTCATCAAAGCCTATGCAATGCCTTCATTCGCATTTCGTCCATGCAACGTATTTAACATCTGCGGCGTTTATGCAACGACGCTATCTCATCAAAGCTTATGCACGGCCATCTCGCATTTCGTCCCATGCAACGATTTAACATCTGCATCACGCCTATGCAATGACGCTATCTCATCAAAGCCTATGCAACGATTTCATTCGCATTTCGTCCATGCGACGAACATCGCATCACGCCTACGCAACGACGCTATCTCATCAAAGCCTATGCAACGATTTCATCTCGCATTTCGTCCCACGCAACGAACATCTGCATCACGTCCATGCAACGACGTCATCTCATCAAAGCCTATGCAACGGCTTCATCTGCATTTCGTTCATGCAACGATGAACATCTGCATCGCGTCCATGCAACGGCGCCATCTCATCAAAGCCTATGCAACGGCTTCATCTACATTTCGTCCATGCAACGACGAGCATCTGCATCGCGTCCATCCAATGACGCCATCAACATCTACAAACACCATGTCTGTTACATCACCACATCACCTGCAACCCAGTGTCAATCATACTTCGACACTGGGACATTTTTTAATCAGCGTCAGCTTTGCTTTTTATTTCTGCATCACAACGACCCAGTGTCATCATGATTCGACACTGAGACATTTTTTAATCAGCGTCAGCTTTGCTTTTTATTTCTGCATCACAACGACCCAGTGTCATCATGATTTGACACTGGGACATTTTTTGGGTCTGCATCATCCCTATTTTTGAGTCTATAGTTTATAAAACAGGACAAAATTGGCTACAAGTCAACATCTTTGTCCGAAGACTCTTCCATCATCTCCGTACAAAGAGGGACATGCTGTTGACAGTCAATTTTGACCCGTTGTTTTGTATATTTTGTGCAATTTTAAGTATTTTAGCACACCGCATTTTAATCGTTATTTTGCATATTTTTACATAATATTCTATGTTTATTTATTCACAAAATGACATTGCCTCTTTTTTATTTTAATTTAAGCATTATGTTTTTGTCAATATTATGTTTCTATTATAATAATTTTTTGCATCTCTTTAAATAATTAATTGACATCCCGCTTTAATTTTAATTAGACATTAAACATTAGTCTAAATACTGTTTTTTTTTATTATTGCATCGGCATTTACATTTTTTAATCTTGCATCTTTTTAAATAATTTTTCTTTTAAATAATTAACCTGCTTTGCATTTTGTTAAACCAGTCCAGTACGAGACCAAACCTTTAAACTAGTCCAATTCACATTTCATCAGCCCAACCCCTTTCTTTTAATTCCCAGAAGCCCAAACCCGTTTAGACCCAAGCCCAATTTCTTTTCTCTTTATTTCCCAACTAAACTAAACATAACGTCTCCTTCACCCAAACATTTTAATCCATTTTTTCCAACCAAATATCCAACTCCATTCCCAAACCAAACCAGAAAACCAAACGACCCTAAGAAGAAACCATCGGTCTTTCGCCGGTGTACCCCTCAGACCACCGGATAAACGCCACAACCGACTTCGCGCCTCTCAATCACACCCCATCACTCATCTCATGAATTCTAAACCTTCTCATTTTGATTCAATGGGCAAAACGACGCCCCAAGTCGCTCAAAGCTTCAATCCAAGAAAAATAAACACGCCTCGTCCCAACGGCTCATTTTGTCAAAATCACTCTGAAAAGCCAAATTTCAGACCCCTTTCATCTGCTCCTCTTCTAATCACCCACAAAAAACTGTCACTTTCTTTGCCTTTTGAATTCAAATTTCTAAATCTGACAATTGAAACCCCTCAATTCTGGGCTATAAATACAACCCTTTAGGTTGTGTCGAGAAAAAAGAAAAGAAAAAAAAAGGAAGAGGATTTTCGGGTTTGGTTTTAAGTCTAAGAACAAAATTTCTTTCATCTTGATTACTATTGTAGAGTATAAACTCAGAAAGACAAACATTTTCTGAGAAGAGAGCTCAAAAACCAACTCTCATTATTAGTATCGGTTCGACCAAATCCACAAACACTAAGCATTCATTTCGCTTCAGTCGCAACACCCAAAACACCTTCGAGCGGACTCGGCGACTCGAGACGACGCCTCGGTTCGCCACCCGAAGAAGGTAAACATGATTCCATCTTTAATTCCTTAATCGATTTACTTAATCTGCTTTATGTGATGTATTTGTATGTGGGATAAGCACATTTTTTTAGTCGACGACAGTGTCTGCTATGTTTGGATTCAGTCGACTAATAAACATTTTTTTTGATCGAATGTTGACTGTTAAGATCATTTAATAAGTTATTTAAGCATGTCAGTCTATGTAGCTTGAAAATATTGTTGAGGAATGAATGTTACTGGTTAGAAGGATTACTGTTCCTAATCAAGTCTGAATTGAATGATCGCTATTATTGGTATTAACTCATCGGGTTGATTATGGATACTTTAACATGGTTTATGATCAACCAAGTGTTAGCGTGTGTAAATGGAATAAGATGTTGTTGCTTAAGCATTCTGTGACATTGTCGTGAGTTAACTGTCTACACCAAAGTATATTATGTTGACTTCATATTTAGAGTCATATGATGTATGTATGTGATATTTTGGCGTTTAATTGTAGTGAAAATTATGATATATAGCCTGAGCACGATTATGTGCTCAGTTTGGTTTACTGATTCTACCTATCTAAAAATGCTATCTTTGCTCGTTTGCTTTGTCCATTTTGTCATGCTTATCAAATTAGTCATGTTATGTTCTATTTGCCTAAGGCGTATCACATATGAGTAGGCATATGTTTTAGTTCTAACGATTCTGTGCGACTAAAAGGCCATCTCTTTGCAGTTATTTGTTTATCCTTTTACCCTCATGTCTTTCAGATTAACTGCACACTTGTCTCTGCTTGTCTAAATATTAATTTGAGTCCCTTTTTGCATATCTCGGAGGATTAATATATCCTTGCTTATCCTTCATTTGCGTATATGTTGTACCTACCTATTTGGCATTAGTTCGCTATTTACACATCGATAAAGCTTCACATCATGTGTGTTCCTTTGTCATGATTTGCATTTTACTATCCGTCATCTCTGCTTTCTCATGAACATGCGAATACTCATTCTTTTCTTTCTTCTTTCTTGGCATGGTCCGAGCACAACGAGAGTGAAGCACCACGATCATCGACACTTTGATATCACAAATATCACTCTCACGAGCAAGTTGTCGCAATATTGGCCATTTATACATCTCCGAACATTTTATCGCAGCAGCTCAACATGTCTTATCAACGCCCTATTTTTTGGCCTCTGGAAAAATGAATGATACTACATTATGTTTCATTGTGTTAGCTATCACGCTCGCTTTCTAGCCTTTCTCAGATTTATGGGATAAAATTTGTCGATTTTTCGCGTCGATTCCGCTATATCGTCGCTATTTTTGCTAATGCATTTTAGTGATATTTTGGGTTAAAATCACCATCGCTTTGGCCAAACCATCACTGCATTTTGGGCGATTTGAGGCTAAATTGCTGTGTGTTTACTTGGCGAAATTTGAGCCGCCATGCTATGTTTTGGGTTATGCCATCACGCATTTTAAGCCACACATCCGTTGATTTCGGACTATTTCGCCGCTGATTTTGGCCCTTTTGGCTACCGGTTTTGACCATTTTCGACGGATTTAGCCGCTGGTTTTGGCTTTATGTTGGGCTGATTTCGATCATCTTTTGATACGCTTTGGCCTAAATTCGGACTGATTTTAGCCATGTTCTCGGGCTGATTTTTGGCTATTTGGCTACGGATCTTCGCCATGTTTGTTATCGATTTTGGGCTGTTCTTTGCTGCATTTTCAGCTCATTTGTTGCATTTTCAGCCCATTTGTCGTGATTTTCAGCTCATTTGTCTGCATTTTCCGCCTCTTCCGCTGCATTTTTAGCCTATACGCCGCTCATTGATCGCTTATCGAGCTGATTTTTTTTGGGCATCTTCCAGAGTGAAAAACTCCGGCGTCATTCTGAAGTTTCCAGCGAGTTTGGGCTGTGTCGCTGTCACTATTTCTACCGTTTTCAGTTGTTGTCGGACTGATGTTTGACGACTTTGCCCCCCTTTATCTATTTATTATGCTGATTTAAACAAGATACTGCACGGGCCAAAGAAGGATTTATCCGTCGATCTGGAGGCCTCCATGGTAAGCGAAACGGAATATGTGGGCGAGGAGGAAAGTGAAAAGATTAGACGAGAATGCATAGTATCGTTCACCGGGAGATGAGTCGACCGCAGCCGTAGCGATATTGGCTTCTCATGTCTTATTATCCTTGGCATAATACTAGCTGAGCCCACACTATATAAAATATATCTTTTACAATATCTTTTACATATATATCTATATATATATATACATACATTGTGTTTGTTTGGTAATTTATTTATTATTTACTAACTCTTCTACTAAGTGTTTTTTGCAGGTACCCGGAGGCGCACCCCAAAGTTAAAGCATTCGCATAAAATAAAATAAAAGCGAAATGTCGCTAAATTCTCTTCATTACATCTTTTATGATTATTTGCTTTTATTACTATCTTGTTAAATATATATCTATTATAAATATTTGCATGCCTAGTTTAAATATCTTTTTTGATTAGTTTAATAATTAGAACACCTTTAGAATTGTAAATTGCATGTTAGCACAATAATGTTAAAACCTAAGTTTGAACGGATAACCACAAGTTAGCGGATCTTAGAGGGTGCCTAACCCTTCCCTTTAGGATAATAAAGAACTCTTACCTAGAATCTCACATAGTTTCACAGACCTTTAAATGGAGATCATTCGTAGTATTTTAGGCTACATTTTTAGTGTCCTAATTCACTATAATAATTAGGTGGCGACTCCTTAAAAATGCATTCAGGAATCCAACCATGCGCAGTAATCCCGTTTCCGACTCCGGTTGAAATGGGGTGTTACAAATGTTATTAATGTTACGAATTTTTCGTTCAGCTTTCTCATTTTGTGAAGACGTATGTGGACATGAAAAATGAAAATTTATCCCATTTTGAGCACAAAACTCTCTAAACTCCTCATTGTCATACTCTTTACCATTATCACATTGGATGTTCTTTATTTCCAGTTCGAATTGAGTTCTTATGAAAGCTCTAAATTTGACGAAGATGGAATAAACTTGGTATTTTTTCGCAATTGGAAACATCCATAAAAATTTAGAATAGTCATCGAAGAATAAAACATAATATTGATTACCCATAGAACTGAGAACTGGAGATGTCCATAAATCACTGTAAATAATACCAAATGGCATTGAAGTATGAGAATTCGAAGCTACAAACAGTAACTTAATAATTTTGCCTAAAAAACAAGATTGACAATTTGGAGTACTATGCGCACCCTTACAAGATATAAACTTATTTTTATCTAAAACAAATAAAATTGACGACCCTGAATGGCCTAGACGAGCATGTCGCAAGGAATGAGCAAGAGCTACAAAAGTGGATGGCATAGCTTGACGCGAGATATTGAGACTCGGTGTGATTGGATAAAGATCTCCCCTACTGTCACACCTCATGAGAGGACTCCCCGTCTTGAAATCCTTCACAGAAAACCCAAACGGATCAAAATCAATATAAATCCAATTATCAGTGATGAATTTACGGACAAACACCAAATTTTTAATCAATTTTGGGGCATGAAGGGTATTTTTCAGGACAAGTGGTGGAAGAGGAGGGGACAAAGTTATTTTATTACCATAACCCTTAATTGGAATAGAACTGCCATTATCAACAATTATACCACGATTACTGCTCAAATTGGAATAAGATGAGAGAGTACCTTGGTCGGTGTCATGTGGGTAGTGGCACCTGTGTCCATGTACCAATTAGGGTCCAGTTGAGTCAAGCTGCCGCGGTGCAAAGACCGCTCAATGTCACCGAGTGGGGCCCATTGCGCGGGCACGGGAGGGCGAGGTCCAAGTATACCGGACTGATGGGGCTGCCCAAAAGCTGGTCTGAACCCTGGAGTCTGACTTGGGAAGAAGCTGGGCCGCGGCGCTTGCACGGGCTGAGACTGAGGCGCCGTTGGGACCCACTGCCACTATCCAGAGGCCCCCTGTGGGCCCAAGAATTGTTGTTGCTGCTGACGATTGCCCCCATTATTGCCGCCGCGATTCTTGCCATTATTCTTTCAATTTTGGCCCTTCTTACCACCCACGTTGTTGTGATTTTAGGTCACGTTGGCTGGATTGGAAGGGGAAATCATGACGACTGTTAGGCCGATTTTCCAAATGCTTAACGCAAGTGTACGTATCTTTACAAGTAATATAGTCTTGTAAGACCGATTTTATTGTCCACAGAGACTGGTTTCTAATTACCAAACATCTATTCTAGGTTGTCTATTTGGCAAACGATAATTGATTTGGGTTTTTATCTAACTACTAGAATAATTACAAGAAGTAAACTAATTGTTGAGGTTTAATCAGTTATGAAGGAATTAGGGCTTCCAATATCCTCGAATATCCACTCCTTTCAATCCTTAATGCAACTAGAATGACTTCTTCTTCTACGTTAAGATATCGGTTAACTAGACTGTCTTATATTCCGGTTAGAATATATAATCGCTCAACCCCAGTGCAGAACCGTTTTATATTTTTATGATAGGATTTACCACATAAGAGGATTAAGAACAATAACCTATAATGCTACACAAGTATCGGAGTACTTTCGTCCGCGATTTTAACCTATGTCTATTCAATTACATCATATTCAAATCTCTCCTTTCGGTTCTTGATTCGAAATCGTATAGATTATGATAATTAGTGATCAATTAACTATCAAACATTCATACCAATATTGAATAAATCTTAATCAAGTGAAGAAGAAATCAAACTAATGCATTAATTTATGAAATAGAGTTTCAACCGATTCAATAGAAAAGCCCTAATAAAGTGTTTAGCTCCTAGCCATAGACACGATACAAACTAATACAAAATCCAACATGAACTTAATTGAAATAAAGAAAAGAAAAAGAAAATACTTAGAACTATGTCTCCAATTGTAGCCTCCAAGTGTTGTGTTCTGTTGTGGGCGATGAGATATGAGATGGAATATGTACAAGATCCAAGATGTCCCCCTTTAGGTCAGGGTTTTAGGATTATATAGTTGAGAAATATTGTGTTTCAAACCTTTTTGCCCTTCGAAAATCAGAAATCCCGCCTCGGCGCCGCGGCACTGCTGGATGGCGCCACAGCGCCAAAAATACTGCGACAAAATCAGACTCCGCAGGACAATTAGCGCTGTTGTTAGCGGCGCCGCGCGCTGTGATGTTCTTTGGCCGCTTTACGTGTCATTTTCTCGTCCGGACTTCGTCTGATTTCTTCTATACTTTCCGGGACTTCTTAGACTTCATTTCTTGGCCTTTTCTTGTGCAATTACACCTCAATTAAGCTTATTTCATCTTTTTTTGTCATTTCTTCATTTAGGACCGCTGTGACTCAAAAGAAAGAAAAACGAGCCTAATACTATACTAAACACAAAGAAAATGAGAAAAATACTAACTAAAAATGACTCAAAAAGTGTATATAAAATATGCCTAACAACGACGGGGCTTGCTCCGATCAATGCCTTTTTAACCAAACCCGCTTCTTTCAAAATGAGCATGGAGCGGGCTTGATAGAAATCCGGCAGGGGGTTACTTTGACGAATAACCGAAGCAACCCCGGTAAAGGCCTCAGATAGACCGACAACCATCTGAAGAACTGGACGACTATTAGAAACAGGAGAACCCACGTTGCGAAGTTGGTAACGTTAGCAATAAGAAGAAACGTTTGGAAAATTTGTCATAGCAACTTGAGAAAATTCCTGCTCAAGGATAACAATGCAAGAACCTTGGCATCAAGCGTGACCCATAAGTCTGGTTCTACTGCTTTGGTGGGCACAACCGTTGTAGACGTAGACGTAATATCACCCCCCGTAGGAGTAGTGGGAAGGATGATGTGGTGAAGAACTTTATGTGTCATAGCATGAATCTTGAATAATTCTGCCCACGTCTCATATTGGACGTTCTCTGAGAACGATAG
The DNA here is from genome assembly GCA_029844215.1 of Przewalskia tangutica. Lineage (NCBI taxonomy): Eukaryota > Viridiplantae > Streptophyta > Magnoliopsida > Solanales > Solanaceae > Przewalskia > Przewalskia tangutica. The sequence goes on along the minus strand of CM056718.1, from coordinate 6,224,563 downwards.
GAAGAACACTCTTGATGATAGAAACGGTGAGGGCAGGATGAAAAGTGTTTTTATCAGTTATGGTGAATAGAACAAACTTTGGACAAGATTTGTAGGGAAGGGGAGGGTCTCGGATTTTCAGAAAACCGAGGGAGGGTCTCGGATTTTCAGAAAATCGAGGGGAGGGTCTCGGATTTTCAGAAAATCGAGGGTAGGGTCACAATATTGTTTTCAAGAATTTGAGAAAGAAGTGAGAAGCGGAAGCAAGGAAAAAGAACCTAGACTCTTGATATCATGAAAAAAATAATCCCTTGATTATTCTTATTAATGAAAGACATATATATACAAGTTACAATAGGAGAATCATATTCCTACTTTACATCTAAAACTCTATTTTATATGAAGAATAACTATACATTTATGATAATATTACAATCTTAATTATGGTACAAGACTAATATGAGAGAATATAACAAATATACCAAAATATGCAAAGTGGACCATGGACGGATGGGCCTTGGCCCATTCTCTAACAAGGTAGATCGACTGTTTTCGAGAGATGCACAAGCAAAAACAAGATATAACAGTCAGATCCGGTCAACAAATTTAAAGCAATTTACAGCAATATGAAAGTGCTGATATCAAAAACGAATATGTACTGGTAACACATTCTGGGGGAAAAAAGTAACTAACACATAGGAGCAGAAATCAAACTACAGGGCCTATAAAACAATACTACGTCTATTCGTAAGATATACTAAATAAACATATTAAAGAACAACTACGATTATTTCACTTCTTGTTAATAGATAAAGAAAATACAATAATGATATAGTTCATGTTATACTCCATCTTTCATTAAAATATGAATGCTGTGTAATAATATGAACATAACCAAACTAGGGCCAGACATAATATTAGAACCCGAAAATATGTTTAGATTAGCAAAAATAATTATCTACCTGTTTGAACCATACCATGGATTGATAAAAGTCTAGGTTTTCATTTTTATTACCCTTACACAAGATGGAGACACCAATAGGACAACATCCACTCACAATAGATAATATAAATAACGCTGACAATGTTCATATAAGGATTAAAGAGGAGACCAAAGCTGCAATTAATGAAATTTTAATAGTCCTCCCATTATGGGCTTTATTGAGTTGAGTCTACACACAGTGTCACATTAGATCCACCAAACACATAAAGTACATTGTCGAACAATCAATTGAAGAAATTGCAAGGTTGTCCTTCAAGTGGGGTGGTCGTTAATTTTTGCCATTTATCAATTGAATTTATGCTTAGCGATGTATAAATTCTTTAATGACAGAAGTCACGTAAGGCATAACTTGTGAATATTATGATAAAAATATAAGCATAAGCCCGATAAAAAATTTGTTTGTTACGAGGAACAAAAAATAAAGACCAACACAAAATAGAGGCATAAGTGTAAATGACTCCAACCAATTACCATATTTATAATTAAGCTCACCTTTATGTGAACATTATTAATTTTTTGTTTTACTTGTTTGGACAATAAAGCAACATTGTGAAGTGTGAGATTGGAGTATTTATTGCCTAATTAATTATAGAAATTGGCATAAATTATGCAATTTGGTTGATAAGTTTCTAGTCACTGCCGGCTTTTAATATTTTAATAAAAGTCATCGTAGCAACTATTTTTCTCTTCTTCTTATTATTATTATTATTATTCTCTATAGTTCCGCTGATTACGCTTGTCCATTTAAGCCATAACAAGGATGAGGTCGAGACAGATTATTTTTTAGTCTTTACTAAAAATAACGCTACATTTTTATATTTAGAATAATTTAATTTAAAATTTTATTTTTTACGTTAATGAAATAATTTAGAGTCACACAAATATATATGAAGAGAAAGCTAGGTTTACTGTCAAATTTGCAGTTGATAAATGAATTTTATTCAAATTATTGGAAGGGAAAAGACATAGATTGACACCTAAGCTATATTCGTGTAATATCCCGTACTTTTAAGTCACGATTTTAAGTCGCTAGGCGTATGTAAAATTGCTAGGCGTGTGTAAGTAGACTCGAGCATCGGGGAATGTATGATAATAAAGATATTAGTATATAAAAGGATGTGATCCTGAAATAATTTTGGACGTAACAAAATGTGACGACGGAAAGTAAAAATAAATTTGATACATGCACAAGAGGTTATGGACTAGCGTCATATTACAAAATTATAACGTTGAGTATAAGAAGATTTTATAAGTCGTCAAGGTTTAAATGAATTGTGATAAAAAATTAATTATATATGTATAATTGATTAGTTGTGAGATTGATTAAATTAATGAAGGGATGACTACTTAATGGGGACAATACGTGTTAACTTGGATATTGACTAAGTATGTAAAGTGTTATGTGGCAGCTCCTAAGAGATTTCATTTCCTTGATATTATATGTAATCATCCTCATCTTCTGCTTCTACTAACAACTACTGATTTTCGCCAATAGTCAGTTTTTTGTCCTTTTTGTAAGAATTATTTAGAATTGGAAAATCTTCCTTCCTCTTATTCATGCCCAAATGGTCACAATATATACACAAAGTAATAATTAATAGGAAGATTAAGTCTTCCTTAAAATTCTCCTACCTATCTCATAATATATTCTTATTCCCTATATTAATACTATTCTATTTAATACATAATACTACTTACCATTTACAAAAGATTCTATATAATTATATTATTAATAGTAATTAATAATATTCTAACACTCCCCCGCAGTCGAAGCCGGAGGAGGGCGAATGTTGAGACTGTCCCGAAACTCTTCAAATAAGATCAGCGGAAGCCCTTTTGTGAAGATATCTGCAATCTGATGTCGCGTCGGGACATGTAACACTCGCACCTGTCCGCGAGCCACCTTTTCACGGACAAAATGAATATCTAACTCAATATGCTTAGTGCGTTGATGATGGATTGGATTTCCGGAGAGATAAATTGCACTAATGTTATCACAAGATACCATGGTGGCCGCTTAATAGACAATGAAGCTCAAGTAAAAGATTTTGAATCCAAAGACGAGTCGACACATTGGCTACCGCGACGGTATTCGGGCCTTCAAAGATCGAACGTGATACGCTGGTTGCCTTTTGGAGGACCATGAGATTAAATTATCACCGGGAAGACGCAATAGCCGTATGGAGCGTCGTGTCCGACACCGCCTACCAGATCCGTCAGAGTGACAAGCTTGGTCATGGAAGACGCATGATGCAATCCATAATTCGAGTGTTCGAATATATCGCATAATACGCTGAGTGCATGATATGTTCTTCCATTAGATTGCGTGAACAAACACACTTGTTGCATCGCATATGTAATATCCGCCCGTGAATGTGAGATATTGTAAAGCTCCCGCCAAGCCGCGATACAATGCCTGGATTGGCAAAAGGCCTACTGGATATGGCACTCAATTTTGACTTGGTATCTACTGGAGTTGCAGACGGTTTGCAAGATGACATTCCAGCCCGTTCTACGATCTCTGATCCATACTTCTTCTGGGAAAGAAATAAACCACCGCACGACGTGTCACCGCAATTCCTAGAAAGTAGTGAAGTGGACCAAGATCCTTCATAGCAAATTCGGAACTCAGCTGGGTCATGATATTCTTGCGAAGAGAGTCTGACGAGGCTGTTAGGATAATATCATCTACATATAAGAGAATATAAGCAGTATGATTACCCTGTTGATAAATAAATAGTGAATTATCCGAACTATTGCTTGAGAAACCCATGTTGAACACAAAATCGCAAACCGCCAGACAAGTCCCGGAGCCTGCTTTGAGTCCATATAATGATTTTTAAGTAAACACACATGATTGGGATAACGAGAATCTGCACTCAGATGGTTGGCGATGTATACGCCTCACTCAAATGTCCATGTAAGAAGGCATTTTTGACATCCAATTGATGAAGTAACCATCCTTTCGGTAGGCTAAACCGAGAACAATTTTGATGGTTCCGTTTAACCATCGGATGAATGTCTCGCCGCAATCTAATCCCATCCGCTGAGTCTTGCCATCACCTGCTCGCCTTATGCCGCCAAAAGAACCATCGATTTTTCTTTATGGCTAAAAATCCACATAGAACGAATTATATTAGCATTAGATGGACGAGGTACTAACTCCCATGTCCTATTTTTAATTAGAGCATGATATTCATCATCCATGACCATTTTCCAATTAGGATCTTTTAGAGCAGACACAGGGTTACAAGGCAAAGGTGATTTGGAGACTTGAGTGTGTAGACTGTATTTGGCATTGGGTTTTGTAATTCCATGTTGACTACGGGTGACTGGCTGGTTTAGTGGGCCAGTGGACTGGACGCCACTGGCCGAGAGTGAGACAGTGGGCTGAACGCCACTGCCCAGATTATTGCTAATTTCTTCACTGGTTGTACTGGGCTGGCCGAGTATTTTGTGTGTAGTTGGGCCTGGAGTTGGAGGTTGGCCCAACTGAAGGGGCAGCTAGTGTAAAGTAGGGGGTTCTCGTTCACTGGGCCTTGGAACTGATGGCCCAGTTTGCTGGACTGTATTTTTTGTGAGTCCCGGGCTGTGGAGAAAATGAGTTAGATACGGGGGCCTATCATCATCTAAAAAATCATAAGTATTTGTCCTTGTGTCATGTATCTTGGCAAAGGGAAATTGTGACTCATCAAAAATTACATGACGACATATAAACATACGTTTGGAAGAAATGTCATAACACATGTAACCACGGTGATTCGTAGGATATCCCAAGAAGACACATGGAGTAAACCGGGTTGAAGTTTTGTGATTGTTGTGGATGGAAATAGGGGGTAGCAAAGACAACCAAATACTCTCAAATGATGATATGAGGGCTCTCGTAAGTAAAGTATTTTTAGTGGAGCTTGGTAAGACATGTTTTTGTGGGGAGGGATATTTAACATGTAGGTTGTCATTTGAAGCACATGTTGCCAAAAAATGGGGGGTATAGAAGCATGAGCAAGGGATGTTCTCACAATATTGTTAATGGTTCTAATTTTGCGTTCCGTCTTCCCATTCTGTGAAGATGTGTGAGGACAGGATAAACGAAATTGTAAACCATTTGTTTTGAAAAAATCCCAAAACTGATTATTGTCAAATTCCCTCCCATTGTCACATTGAATACTTTTAATCTCCGCTCAAACGAGTTCGGATAAATGCTCTAAAGATTAGCAAAGTGAAAATCACTTGAGATTTTTTCGACAAATGGAATGTCCACAAAAAATTAGAGTAATCAGCAAGAAACATTAAATAGTATAGATGACCTGAGGAACTCAAAACAGGTGATGTCCAAATATCACAATGTAAAATATCAAATGGCATAGTAGTGCATGAAGTAGAAGAAGTAAATGGCAACCTAACATGTTTACCAAGGGCACAAGCCTGACACTTATTCAAAACATGAGTTTGAGTACATGAAATAAAATTGTTTTGTTTAAGAGAGGCCAAAACGGACTCCCCCGGATGTCCCAATCGTTCATGCCATAGTGATGGAGCCAAGGCTGCAAAAGTGGAAGGAACTTTAGACTGTGGATTTGGTAAACTTATTGGATAGAGCTCCCCCTTGCTATCACATCTCATAAGAAGCTTCCCCGTCTGAAAGTCATGTACGGAAAAACCAAATGGGTCAAATTTAACAGAAACCCAATTATCACTAGTAAACTTCCTAACAGAAACCAAATTTTTTATTAATTTGGGAGCATGCAGGACATTTTTTAAAACTAGTGGCGGATGTGGTGGTGACAGTGTGTTCGACCCATAACCTTTTATTGGAATTGTATGGCCATTTCCGACAATAATACCATTTTCTTTGCTCAAATTATAATAGGGTGAGAGTGTACCTTGGGACGCCGTCATATGTGACGTAGCCCCGGAGTCCATATACCAATTAGAATCTGGTGGATTGAGTCCAAGAGTGTGCATAGCCTGCTCAATATCCGTAGGATGGGTCATGGTTGAATGGGCCTCCTGCCATTGGGCCGGAGGAGGCCCAAAATCGCCGCTGAAGCATTTCAGCGTTCGGGCTCGCCCAAAATTGTTCTTTTCTTTGAAGTATGTCCAGTGGCCGAGCTTTGGTGGCTGGCTCTGAAAATGTGTTGTTGTTGGCTTCTCTGCTGGAACGGGTTGGGCTGCCATCGCCATCGGGCTGTTGGTTTGCTCGCCCAATACCTGCTCGACCATTCGCCGCCGCCCGCCGATTACACATCGGCGCCGCCCAGTGGTTGCCGATGAGCCGCCGGAGTTCTCGCGCGCCATAGCCTCCGTCGGAGTTGGTGTTGCCGCCATTTTCGCCGCCACCGGAATTCCGGTGACCCCCACCTTTATTATTTCCGCGATTTCCACCCTTCTTATTATTATTACCACGTCCTTTTTTACTCTTATTTTGTGAAGAATAGTCAAAATAATTACCTTCATTTGAATACGTGGCAACCATGGCGGAATTTGTTGAAACCTTCTTAATCAAACCCGATTCTTCAAGAACAAGCATGGATCTTGCTTGATAAAACTTTGGTAAGGGATTACTTTGACGGATTAGTGTCCCCACGCCACTATAAGCATCTGTGAGACCGGCAACTAACTGTAAAACTAACCGGTTGTCAGAAACCGGTGAACTACGCTTTCAATTGATCTGCCACCACTTTAAGACGTTGACAGTAGGTTGAAACGTTAGGGAAGTCTGCCATGACAATGGTTGAAAATTCTTGTTCCAACGAACGGCACGAGAGTTTTGATTATCTTGAAAAATGTCTCTCAAGCGTTCCCATGCCGCGTGGCGATGGGAATATGGTTCCATTATTGTATGCAACAAGTCTGTGGATATTGTTGCATAAATCCAACCAAGAACTGTGGCATCAAGGGTATCCCACAATTCTTTATCTGCTTCAGACGATTGTTCCGTTGTTGTACCATTTTTTGGTGGAATTATATGATGAAGAACCTTGTGAGCCCTACAACATATTTTGAACAACTCCGCCCATGTTGCGTAGTGAACAGTTTCCATCTCTAGTTTGACAGAAATATGTGTTTTGATGTTGGAAATAGTAAGGGCTGAGTGAAACGAAGATTTTGATTCAGACATGGTTGACAACAATAATGGAGAAAAATAAAGTATAACAATGGAGAAGACAAATTCGGTTGGAAGGATGGGGAAGATGACCGAATTCGGAAGGAAATTTTTATTTAGAATAGGATCTTTGAATTACCTTCTGATACCATGTAAGAATTATTTGGAATTGGAAAATTTTTCTTCCTCTTATTCATGCCCAAATGGTCACAATATATACACAAAGTAATAATTAATAGAAAGATTAAGTCTTCCTTAAAATCCTCCTACCTATCCCATAATATATTCGTATTCCCTATATTAATACTATTCTATTTAATACATAATACTACTTACCATTTACAAAAGATTCTACATAATTATATTATTAATAGTAATTAATAATATTCTAACACTTTCGAAACTCAAGTTAGAAATAGTAATAAGGTTGCTGTTTTTTAGACTTCTGAACCTTTAAATGCAAGGCAGAAATAACAACCAAGTAGCCGCTGTTAGGGGGTGATTTAATAGAATAAGGAATTACTTACGGCTTGTGATCCATTCGGGAGTTCTCAGTCCACTTCTCATTTCAACGGGCCATAACCATAATATTGCTCTATAATTTATTCTACTCCTAGTAGTTAATGAATATTTATGTTATTGATTCATAGATTGAAAGCATATCTAAATATGTTCCTAAGTCCTTATTAAGGCATATGAAAAAGAGGTTGATATTCACAGTGTTAGCTGAAGGTACAAGGATGTTATGTCACTCCGGATATATATTTTATTGTCAGTGATGCATCGCACACATTCATTTTCATGTACTTACCCTAACCTTAAAGGAGTTATATACTTTACTATATGTATGCATTATATATTCATGTATAGGGAAGGGGAAAAGGAAAATGCGTTATATACGCACACCACCTGCAGTTGGTACAGACTATCACAAAAGAGTCCGAAGAGGCCAATATGATACGATATAACTTGATGCCCACAAAGGCGGTTATGGGAAGGAAGATGCATGTGTGACCAATATTATACCGTATTTGCATCATGCATGACATTTAGGCATTCCATCTATAATATGATGCCCACGGAGGTTGCTACGGTAAGGAAGTTGCCCGACGAGGTTGAGGTATATGTGTACTGCATTGTGCATAACATTTAGGCATGTGTATTAGGGCCCTCAGAGGCATTTACTGTTGGTCAGCTGTTTCTGTTTCTGTTATTGATATATCTCTATTATGCTATTATTCATGTCTGACATACTCAGTACATCAGTCGTATTGACGTCTCTGTTGTCAAGGGATGATGCATTTCATGTCCGCATGTGCGCATAGGCAAGGCGACAGTCCTCGTCAATAGTTTGCAGATTTCAGCGGATTTTGGAGCACTCCTCTTGTTCAGAGTGTCGGTCTAATTTTGGTACGGTACATCTCCACTTGTATATACGGGTATGGTGGGGGCCTATCCCGACCTTTCGATGTCATATACTTGGTAGAGGCTTGTAGATGGTATCATGTGTGGGTAGTAGACTTGTATGACCTTGGTATGAGTATATGTATATATATAAGTGGGTTTCCCGGAGGATATCTTTTAAATTTTAATTTTTATATTCTTTTTCTTTTCTTTTCCTTATTCATTTAATTTTTCTTTTATTAATTATATATACACTAATTAATCCCTAATTAATCATTAAAATCCTCCAATACTTATATTTTTTTCATCACTAAATCATCCCACCACCCATGTCACTAGGTCACCTTAACCGTCGCACCACCCTTTTCCTCCTCCTCTCTTCTCGCAATTCTCGGTGTTTTTTACCCATTTATTCAATTTCCTTAAAATGGGTTCCTCTCTTATAGAGAAATATATATTTTTTATGAATTTCAAATTTTTTGAATTTTTAAATATTTTTTTCTCCATTACTAGATTTTGGTAGTTACCAAAATTTTGTTCATATGAGCCGACTAGAAAAATGAGGAGGGTATGAGTGTAATGGTGGTGGCTTCAGCTAATCTTCCAACAAGAAAAGAAAGAAGATGGGTGGCTTCAGCTAAGTACTGATGGCAACAACCATCATCATGAGAAGAAGTCGTTCGGTGGAAGATTAAGATTTGGAGCGTCGAGGTGGGGGTGGCAGGGAGGTGGAGGAAAAGAGGGGTGGTGGTGAAATAGATTTTATTGAAATTAAAAATTATTTTTATTTTTATTTTAACCTCTCCTATTATTTAATTATGATTTTTTTGTACCACATTAGCTCATAGAGTGATATTAAATTAACTTTTAAAATTGTCAGAGTGTAATAGGCCGATTTAATAGTTTGAGTGTTATATTGAAATTTCAAATATAGTTTATGGGTCAATTTATATCTTTTATTACTGAAAAGAATAAATAAAATTTTCATGTTGATGACAAAAGTATTCTACCAAAAAAAGAATTGGTCCAAAGTATTTGAAACTTAGCATTACTTCTTTTAAAAATCCATTCTTAATACCCAAAAGGGCCTATAATAATTAATTATTTCATTTAAAGAAAAAAAAATAAGGGCTATTTAGGTAAAAAAATCCTTTATAACTAATGTTATAACAACAACAACATGTCAAGTGTAATCTCACAAGTGAGGTCTGAAAACAATAGTGTGTATGCAGACCTCACCCCTACCTGGTGAAGGTAGAGAGGTTTCAAAAAGATCTTCAGCTCAAATATAGCATATCAAAGCAGGATTAGAAAGAAAATCTAGCAGTGAAGAAGTCATTTTCAAAAGAATGAAACAAAACAGTATCAACAACAAATAATGATAATAATATAATATGGTAAGGAAGTTAGACAACACTGGAGTACCTACTAATCTTCTACCATAATCATCGACCTCCAAATTCTCCCATGTAGAGTCATATCTCCGATAAGCTGAAGGTGAGTCATGTCATGTCGAATCACTTTTCCCCAATACTCTTCGGCCTACCTTTACCTTTCCTCAAACCCACCAAAGCCAACCTCTCACACCGAACTCCTCTATGGGCATTTATGCGTCTTCTCTTCACATGTTCGAATCATTTCATTCTCGTTTTTCTCATCTTGTCCACCAAAAAGGCAATTTCTACTTGTTCAGAATATCGTTGTTCCTAATCCTATCTATCCTCGTATGCTCCAACATCTATCTCAGCATCCTCATTTCAGCTACTTGAAAGATTGAGGTAGCAGACCCCTCAAGTTTTTTAAGTGACAGGAGCCCTAATTTCTTTTCCATTTATTTTCACTCCAGAAAAATTACTAATGCTAGGATTAGCAAATAGATAGGGACCTTTTTGTATTTTTAAATACTTCATAGTTAAGTTTTAAACTTTTCAAAAAAGCCTTTTTTTCTTTCTTCTTCTATGTTATTTTTTCCCGAAAATCATTTTTTACTTCCAAACTCTCCCTTACCTTCATCTTCTATGTGTGTAATCGTCATTGGAAGCTAAAATTGACGTATATATACATTTTGGTTGCTGAAAAACATGAAGAAGTTGGAAGCCATTGATGGTCATTAACAAAGCTTCGAAGCTCTAATTAAAAAATGTGGGTTACCGCAAACGATCTACGTTTCTAGTGGATTAGACCTCAATAAAACCGAATCATCGAGGAGAATTCATATCTTAAATTCGAAGTTATAGAGTTGAGATTTGATATGATTTTGGATCGATTTATAGCAGCTCTCACGATTGAAGAATATGGTTGTTTAAATTTTGGATTATCGCAAATGAGATCTATTTCAAGTATGTGATATCTCAAAAGAATCAGAACATGGAGGAGAGCTCATGTCCAAAATTTGAAGCAGTTTGGTTAAGATTTGATATGGTTTCGGATCAGATTACAACAATTGTTCGTCCAACAATATGAAGACGATACTGCCAGAAATAATCTAGTAGAAACTTTATTTAAGTCTAAAATAGATTTATTAGCATTCTATAGAGTCTATTAAATTTCTGCATTTATATTATAATAACTTGAAAGAATTAATTGTTATATGAAATGTAGTAGTTGCCAATGTCAACATCACTACGCTAAGACAAGTTGTGTGACAACTTGATGATACCTTATGGAATATCCATCATCTTGCTTTTACGGGACAAAATGAGAATAAGCGGTAGTATAGGAGAATCAATATGATTCTCGCTACACTCATCGTTGCTTGGGGAGAGACGCTCGTGAACTACAATAACACCTTTTCTCCCCGTAGTTTATATTTTCTTCTTTTTTTGCTAGGTTTTTTGTTTTATGTTAATGTACTTCATGAGGGAATTTACTACTTTTGAACAGTTATTTTCACGGTACTCTTTTAGCCGATCAGAAGTATTTGCATCTGCGCCGGTGAATTCTCAAGTTCTGGTTTACGATTTTTGGAGGAAAATTTTCTCTCTTCGTGAGACACAGCTTCTGCAATACGACTGCCCGTACCGACAATGCACCACCTTTTCTGTACCTTCATTGGAGAATATCCAACGGACACTATTGCCAACACCGGCGACCACCCAAGTTTAATTTCATCTACCCTTATCTATCATCTCTTTATTTCTCTCTCCTTCCACTCTTTCCCTCTGTCTTCTTCTCTCTCCCCCTTCTATATTCCTGTTGTGATGTTGCCATCGATTAACCAGAACCAATGACAACTGGTAACACCGACAACCGACGAACCATCAGATCTCACTAGAATTCAACAAACCTGTCCCTTTTCTCTCGTTATTGACCCTAATTTTATTTGTTGTTTCTTTCCTTTCTAAATCTCATTTCCCCTACTATTCTTTGGTGTTTCTTTGAAGGTTATCCAAATTTCTTGAAGTTAATTAGGGTGTCTTTGCTTTGGTAGTTATCCAACTTTTGTGGTCGGAATTTAGGAATTGATACTGTTTGTTGTTGTGCTGTATATAGATACTCAATTGTTTTGGTTAGAATTTATCTTCTTGACTAATTTGCTTGCTTTGTTAGATTCTTGAATTGCACCTTTTTATCTTTAGGCCTTGTGATTGTTGCTCCTAAGTTTTCTATACTCGATTAGTATTATTGATATTACCTTCACCTCTATTTTCTGCGTTAGTGGCTTCTAGGTATGATGGTAGTTTGAGGTCGTGTCCTCGGTTAGGTGTTGGGGGTCGATTGGGGATGGGGGAGGTAAGGGGACCAAGAGAGCTCCCAGTTTGAAAGTTGGGTCTTGGAACATAGGGACTTTGATGGGTAAGTCGATAGAGTTAGGAAATATTCTTAAGAGGAGGAAGATCAATGTAGGTTGTGTTCGGGAAACCAAATGGGTAGGAACTAAGGCCTTGGATGTAGATGGATTTAAGTTGTGGTACTCATGACGCTCGAGGGGTAGAAACGACGTAGGCATTTTAGTGGATATAGAACCTAGGGATCATGTAGTAGAGGTTAATATGGTGAATGATAGGATGATGTCCACTAAGATAGTTTTGGGAGTGTTAAATTTTAACATAATTAGTGCATATGCGTCGCAAGCAGGTTTGGCTGAAGAGGACAAAAAACGCTTCTGGGAGGAGTTGAAAGAGGTTATGAGAGGTATCCCGCAGACTGAGAAAGTAGTGTTAGAAGGGAATTTTAATGGTCACATAGGGACTACTAAAGGAGGATATGATGATGTGCATGGCATGTTCGGCTTTGGGGATAGAAATAAGGGTGGAGTGTCGCTTTTAGACTTCGCAAAAGCTTTTGAGTTGGTCATAGCTAACTCAAACTTCCGAAAGAAGGAAGAGCACTTGGTGACCTACCATAGTGCAGTGGCTAAGACTCAGATAGATTACTTACTTACTCCTTAGGAATGGTGATAGAGATGTATGCAAGGATTGCAAGGTTATTCCAAGTGAGAATTTTAAAATCCAGCATAAGCTTGTGGTTATGAACTTAGAGGTCAAGAGACAGGAGAATAGGAAAGATGGGGATGGCCGACCATTAGATGGGGATGGTTGACTGAAGCTCAGGAGATGAAGACAAAGTTGGTGGCTATGAGGGTGTGAGGGAGTAGTGGAGACGCGAATAGTATGTGGACTAGGATAGTCGAATGTATCCTAGTTGTTGGTGCATGTGGATTTACTAAGTTTTTATTTGGTTATCAAAATTTGGGCATTATCTTTCTAATTGTGCAATATTGCTTAACCCTGTTTATTCTGATTTTGCTCATGTTAGTGTTGCACCAGTGATCATGAGTTAACATTACTTTAATTCATTATTCCTCATGTTACTGCTTTACTCTTTTCAATGATGCTAAAAGGGGGAATATCTTTAAGGGGGATGATTACGAAGGATAATACTGCTGATGTTTTGTGCTGAAATGGGTCTGATTCTCAAGGCGAACAAGTGGGAAGCTGGTTCTCAGGGGGAACTTAAACTCTAAATTTGTCATCATCAAAAAGAGAGAGAAATTGATAATGTATGTTATGTTTTGTTTTGATGATATCACAAACATGTACGAGGAACAAGTTATGTTTTCCAAGGAATCAATTATGTGTTTAGAGGAATCAGTTCTGCCGATATGCAAGTCAACTCTACAGCTGTAAAATTGCTGACACAGTGACAGTATCGCAGCACAACAACAGAGTTGATGCGATTATACCATTGGTCAAAGGATTAAGGTTTTGTCACTTCTCTAACCTCTCATATATATACAACATGTTAGAGGTGAAAAATTTAATCTTGCAAATCCAAATTATTCTCATACTCACCTGCAAGCCGTCGAGTTCATTAGTGCTCATATCAAGACCAAAGCTACAATAAACTGAAGGACCGGTTCTCTCACCACTGAAGATGTTTAAGTCCTAGGTTTGTTGACTCTTTGTCTTTTGTTCTTGAACTTGTAAATCTACACTTCTTTTAAGAAGTCTTTTTGTGGGTTTGTTTTTCTCAAGTCTTTGAGTTGTATACTTGGCTAGAGTTAGTCAAGGTGTATATTTGGAATGTAGGTATTGTAGAGATCTTGCAATAGAGTTATTGTAAGGAGATATATTAAGAGTTTAATTTCTAGGTTGCAAAAAGTTGTAATCTAATCATTGCTCAGTTTTGAGAAAATCTTACAGTGGTAGGTCGTGATTTTACTCTCTTAAGCAAGGTAATTTCCACATAAATATCTTATATTATTTACTTTATGCTTTAGTAAGGGATCAGTGCCCTATTTGGTGGACTCGTATAACATATCGTGAACCGACGAATTGAAATTTTCTGTCCGTGGTGAAACGACGAACATATATCAAGTTTTTAATAATTTTGGGTGCATGTAGGATATTTTTCAAATGTAAAGGTGGATGAAGGGGTGGAAGGTTTAATTGACCAATACCACGAATTGAAATTTTCTGCCCACTGCCAATTTTTATTAATGCTCATATTAAAATAAGATGAGAGATTACCTTGAGATGTCGTCATGTATGATGTTGCCCTCGTGTCCATATACCACGAATCATCGGGAATATTGAGATTCATGTTGTTCATGGCTTGCTCGATATCTGTGGGAGCATAACTTGCGGAAGATGGTCCGTGGGCTGAAAAAGCTTGTTGCAGATGATAACCGAGAACTCCAGGCTGCCTAGATGTTGGAGGAGGTCGGGCCCACAGAGTCATGGGGTACGGGCAGGGAGGGGCAGCCTACTGTTGTGGCTGCCAGAACCACAGTGGACAATGCCCCAACTGCCCGCCGGCTGGCAGGTTAGGATGTTGCCAGTGGGGTCTGTTTTGGCCATGCTAACCGCGGTTGTTGCCTCCACCGGCGGCCTGTCCGACACCTCGTCCTTTTCCACCTTTATTGTTTTCTTTGTTATTACTTATTAGTATGATTTTGACCTATTGTTTTGTCGGTTCAAACCACCACAAAACCAGAATTTTGAGTGCCAAAATCATCGGTATAATTGTTAGTGGAAATAATTGCGGTGCGGGCATTGATTGTCGCCCCCGTCACCTATTTTTGTTTCTAGGTTCTTCAAGAATTAATCTCGAATGAGCCTCATAGAATGGTGGTAAGATATTGCTTTGTTGAATGGACGTATCAACACACTACTACATTTCTAGGCTAATGCGACGCTCCAAACTCATCGCATTAGTCCTTTCTGGCCGTTGCATTAGACCTAATGCAACGGCTAGGAGACGCGGCATCTTCTGACGTTGCATTAGGTCTAATGCGACGGCTGTGAAGCCGTTGCATTAGATATGCAGCTAATGCGATGGTTGTATTTAGTTGTTGCATTAGCTGCATATTTAATGCAACGACTCCGTCCACCTAATGCGACGGCCAGGCAGAGCCGTCGCATTAGATATGCGACTGTTTGAGGGTATAATTTATCCACCTAATGCGACGGCCAGGTACAGCCGTCGCATTAGATGTGCACCTGTTTGATTGCTAGATTGTTCACAAATTACAAAATGTACAATATTACAAAAGGATTAGCTCACAATATTGCAAAATAAATAATAAAAAGTGAAAAATAAAAAAAAAATTGTATTACTAATTGTTCACAAATGTACAATATTACAATATTAGACCCCTTACGACATATTACAAAATAATTGTTCACAAAAGTAACATAAGCCTCCACCCACACGTCCATTTGTTAGATTGCTAGATTTCTTCTCCATTTAGCTCACCAGACTCCTACAAGTTAACATAAAGAATAGTAATAAGTAAAAAAAAGGTATACTAGCCAAAACATCATAAATAATAACTTCAATGTACGTAGTTTACTCATATAAAACATATAATTTCACAATATAATAATATATAAAATTTCAAGCTCCAGAATATTACTATGTGTTGGAAAGAAGGGAAACACAAAAATTACATGATTAGCTGTCCCAGGAGACTGCTCATTTGGTTCACTGACATGTGGTGCACTAGACGAATCATTTGAATTGATGGACTCACAAAAGAAGGAATCACACGATTTATTCCAGGATTAGCTTCTTGAAGTTGTGATATAATCACTGATGCAACGGTCGGTGAAAACTGTTGCACTAACTCAGCTTTCATACTCTGCAAAAATTCCTCTGAAATTATGAAACCTGATTTTTTATCTTTTTTCTTCAAATCAGTCTTTGTCACACCTTTTCCGACAAGTCGTAAGCGATCTTTGTTTTTGGGACCTTGAAGCACTTCAGAGTAAAGAACTAGATCCTTAGAGTTGTTATCTTCTCCGTGTTGGGTGGACTCCATAACATCTATATTTGCTTATTTATAGAATGTTAAGTCATTGTCTTACTAAATTATCAATAGTACGCAAATATATGATAATACAATTTGTTAACTCACAATATTATGTTCAGTTTTCTCGTAGATGGTATGGTATGTTCTCCCTGGAACTCTTTTTCTTGATTCTTTGTAGACCTTTGCTTGAGAAGACTCTTCCTTATTCGGATCCTTTTGTTGTTGTAAAAAATAAAATAAAATTTAGCAGAAAAATCACACAAATACCTAAGACTTAAATTTTTACAAATTAAAATTAGTGAGAACTAATGGAAGCAAAGAGATAATTCAATTATTGAAAAAAAAAAGTGTATACCAATTCATGACGTAACATTGCAAATGACTTATGATCCATCGTGTGCATATCATCCATCAATAGACGATTGTCTCTATTTCTATTACATTCTGCCTGTGAGATAAAAATAATAAGTTAGAATAATATTACCTCATTATTACACGAAAACTTAAGCAAATTTAATTGAATACCTCAATATTTTCACAATGCCAATAATTTAAGAGGTCCTGAAACTGAGGTAATGAAATAGTCTCAGGTTTGTGAAACCATCTTAAATCATCACTATCATATTTATAGAAGTGATCTTCTTAATTCTGCATTTAAAACTTCGTCAACTTGCATTAACTGCCTCCATTACATAATCCCTTCCGTCTTCAGCAATCATATATTTTTCCTATATCAATCATTAAAGCGACACAATAGTAATAGATAAAGGTCTAAAACCAAGAATATACTCGTAATATTTCAAAGAACAATATTGCAACATACCAAAACATAATCCCATATTTTATCATGTGTGAGAAGACTTGGAAAACAAGTATAATTCAGTGGCGCAAGCTCGGAATCCTTCCCAAAGTTCCCAAGAAAATTTTGAATTCATCAATTATTTCCTTCGTAGGTCCAACTGGCTGGCCTAATGAGTTCAAAATAATAACTTGGCGCTTCTCTTTTGTACGCGCATGAACCTTTGTAGGCTTTGTTGGCCCTCGATGCTTCTTCTTATTGGCAGCTGTTTTAGATTCAAGTGTTAATTCATGTATTAATTTAGTATGCTAATAAGCTAAATGATTAATAAATAGTAATGTGTACCTTCATTTTCGTCTTCAGCCGCTGATCCAAATATGCATGGTCATGTCCCGCATCATTGGCATTATCATTTAGTTGGACATAATCATTATCATCTCTTTCATTATCTTGTCTTTCTGATGATGCATTAGTATGAGTGACAATCTCATTTCTTGTTGCAATCATTTCTATGTTTTCTACTTGTTTTTTCCGCAATTCAAGATATGCTGACATTGAACCTGGAGAACAAAATGACCTCTTTTTCTGTTGCTTTTGCGGTACAAGACTACGATACTCTATCTCAAAATTACGATGGTCAAAAGATTATTGATTCTTCTCAACTTGACGATGCTTCTGTTTTGGATTATTCTTTTTCACAAAATCATCCATAGTTTGTGGCCGAGCTAAAACCTGTAATGGAAGAAATTAGAGTATATTTTACAGACATTCCATCAGCCCTAAAATTTAGTATCGTAGGCTGAAGATGTCGACGAAGGCAGCGATTCTTGCTGAGATTCTTTAACAGCAGCGACCACTGCCGCTTGAAGTTGCTGAAGCGGCAGCGAGCACCGCCACCACCACTGGCCTCGGCAGAAGAATCAACACAAAGAAGAGCGGCCAGCAGCAGCTACTAGCAGTTGTCGAGGTTGTTGCTTCATCGTTGCCGGTGCTCACGCCATCGCCTGTGTCGCTGCGCCATCTGCTGATGTCGATGAGCGGCAAAGAACTGCCAGAGGCAAGAATCGCCGAGGCCGCTGAGGCGAAGCGCTGCCGAGGCTGTTGCTCTTGTTATTCTTTGCCGAAATTTCTCGAGTACCAAGAAGCGACACCGGTGATTCTCATATTGCTGCTACAGTTGCTAAAAACATAGCAGTTCTAGCAGCAACATGAGTACCAGTAGCAGCAATGACCCCAGCAACTTCAGCCCCAACAATGACCCCAACAACTTCAGCCCTAGTAGCATCTACCATTTACATCAACTACATCAGCAACATGAGAATCAGCCTCAGGAACATGAGAACCAGCTGATTCTCATGTTTCTGTACAACAACATGAGTACCAGTAGCAGCAGCTGATCAACACCAGTAGCTTCAGTACCAACATCAGCAGTAGCAACATCAAATAACAGGTTTTCATATCGAGACAGATTCACAAGTTCTTCCAAAGCATTAAACAAATAATAGGTTTACCTTCCTTTTTGCACCCATATTGCTAGTGATTTCCTCCTCGTTACCGCCTCCATCATATGCAGATGTGGCCTCATCATCTCTTTCTTCCAACTGGTCATTGTGTTGTCCACCGCTACTTGGATGATCCAAACCAATAATTGTTTTACGTAGTATTTGATTAGTCAAATATTCAGCACCTTGAACATTCATTATTCTGCATTCATTTTCAAATTTTCAATCTGTTGTCGCTCATACTCTGCAATATGACTTTGCGGAGTAGAAAATTTGGACTTATTAGCTTTCATCTGCGCATATCAAAAAATATAAAAACAAGTACATAAGTCAAAATGTGATACAAAATTAACTAGAAAGTAAAAATAAGTTAAACACGAGTAAATAATTAGATATTTTAATACCATCAGAAATTTTCCTAGGAGAGATTTCAACAGCATACTGTCAACCCTTTTTGTTTAAATTTTCAACAAAAAAAACTTGATGTGCCTGAGATGCCAAGATAAATAGTTCTTCTACATAAATTGTCTTATTCATGTTAACCATGATATACTCATCATCATCTTTTTTCGAGTGAAACTACAAACATTTGAACAAGACAACACTAAAATGTCAATGATAAGATATCTCAATGATATCTTGTATTGAACTATAATAATTGACATCTCCCAGTATAGGATTTTGATCTTTGGAACTCGCAAAAAGATATGTGTTACGGCTGTAAGAATGACTCAATTGTTTTGAGTTACGCACTTCGCGTCACGCTTCATGGTATGAAACTTATATCTGTTAGCAGAGTACCCTGTGTACCTTTTAACAACATAAGAAGGTCATTTCGATAACCATAAGATATGATTCGAAATAATGTCTTGACCTTATTGAAGTTTCACTTTAATTTCCTCCATACCAATCAATGAAATTGTTATTGTGATCTTGTGCACTATCTCATTTTCTTTTCCGTTTGGTGCTTACACACGTTTTGTGTTCACTGTGATAAAACATAAAAAAAACAAATATCTTAATAACACAATACAATTGAATAATACATATAAAAAATAAGGTAAAAATTATCATCATAGTTTGTCATCTTACTTTATGTATCTCTCAACTTCCTCACAATTGCAATTGAATAAGACATAACGATGTGCTTATGTCCATGTAGTTTGATTAATCATGTGTCCACAATACTTTTTCTTTGAGGTCCTTCCCTTTCCCTTGATAGGACGCCCAATCTTAGGTAAAAATGATTTTACGACACTATCCTTATTAACATTAGTTGTGGACGAGTTTGTTCGTTTCATATGTCTAGCAATGAAGGTAGTACATTATTTAGTTTGGTATTCTTCTGCCATTGAGCCTTCTGGACGGCTCTTGTTTCGAACATCCAACTTTAATTCTCGAAGATACCTCTCAATCACATATATACACCTTGAACTAACTGGTCCACCCAACTTAATTTGGTCCACTAGATGTACAGGTAAATGCACCATTACGTCAAAAAATGCGGGTGGAAAAATCTGTTCAAACAGGCAAAGTGTTTCAACTATCTCTGACTTGAGTTTGTCAAGATGTCGAGGATCAATATCTTTATTTCATATGCCTCTGAAAAAAGCACAAAGTCTTATCAATGGAGTAACAACATCTTTGGGTAATGTTGTTTTCACAGCAATAGAGAGCAAGTAATTCATCATAAAATGAGCATCATGACTTTTGTAGCCTATGATTTTCCTTTCTTCAACATGCACACATCGAGTAATATTAGAAGCATAACCTTGTGGTAACTTAGCATTTTTATGACTTGGCAGAACTTGCGATTTTTTTCAAGTGATATCCAGAAGCGAGAGCATGAAATTTCTTCGCTACCATCTTCTAATTCTATTGGTTGAAGCTCTGACATAATTTTAAGTTCTATCAAATCTCGACGAGCACTTACATGATCTCTAGTCTTCCCTGGTATGTCTAACAATGTTCCAATGATATTATCATACACATTTTTCTCGATATGCATTGGGTCGAGATTATGACGATTAGAACAATGCTTCCAGTATGACAACTGAAAAAATATGGATATCTTTCTCCATGGATTTGGATCATCATTATCATTACTCATCTTTTTCTTTCGCTTCTTTCCAAATTTATTTGGAAAATCATGCAACATATTCTCAATATCAATTCCTTCCAAAGGAATATGTTCACTTCTTTCCTCGATTTTTCCATCGAAATTCCTCTTATTTTGACGCCAAGGGTGAGTTGGATCAATAAATCTATGAGTGGCCCTGTAGCAATTCTTATTACTATAAGGCAACCTCTCAGAATCTGTTTCATAATGAAATGAAGGGCATGCCAAATATCATTTTGTGCTCCACCCGAACAACATTGCATAAGCTGGAAAATCACTAACAGTAGTCATCAAAACTACACGCATGTCAAACCTTTGATTACTTGAAGAATCTTAAGTTTCCAACCTAGACACCCACAAATCCTTCAAATTCTTGATTAGTGGCTGAAAATAGATGTCAATATCATTACCCGGGGAAGAAGGACTAGGGATAAGTAAAGTCAATATCAAAAACTCTGGCTTCATAATCATCCATGGAGGCAAGTTATAATTGATCAATATAACATGACATGTACTATGAACAATGCTCATCGAGTTGAATGGGCTAAATCCATCTGTGGCTAACCCCAACCTCACATTGCCCGGATCTTCTGCAAACTTTGAGTATACAAAATCAAACTCTTTTCAAGCTTGGACATCCACTGAATGTTGTAAAATTCGATCTTTTTCACGCCCATCAGCATGCCATGTCATGTACTTCGTCGTCTCTTCGCACGTAAATAACCTTTGCAATTTTTTCTTTATTGGAAAGTACCTAAGGATCTTATTAGGAATCCTATGGATCTTTCCATTTTCATGTTGTGTGTCATTCTCTTTATCATTCGACTTCCATCTTGGCGTCTCACAAACATGACAGCTTGTAGCATTTGCATGTTCTTCCCAATACAACATACAATAATTTGGGCATGCATCTATCTTAGTATAATTCAACCCTAGTACTTTTAAAACACTCTTCACTTCATTTAAAAGACTTAGGCAATTTTGCATCAGGTAACACCTCTCTTACAAGCTCTAATATATCAGCAAATGCAACATTGGTAAGCCTGTGATCACACTTCAAAATAAATAATCGAATCATAAAGGGAAGCTTTGAATGTTTCTTGCATCCGGGATATAGTTCCTCCTGACCTTCTTCAATTAACTTGAAAAACTTTTTTGTCTTGTCATTCAGCCACTCTGTAAAAACATCACGAGCATCACTCAATAACCCTGCTATGTCATCATTGCAATCATCCATATTTGATTGTTCATCATGATCCAGATTAGTTCTTTCTCTTTCAATTTCGATCCCTAATTCAGATAACTTATCTGTTCTTGGCACAAAACCATTACATATTACGTGATCTCTCACAACATTCTCATTGTTACACCTCGTAAATTTAAGGCGATAATTAAGAACGTCATTAAGAAATAAGATTCGGATATGGGATATAAAGTATATTTATACAAGCTAAATTCGGAAGTTGGTGTTCAAAGGATGTGAGTCCGGAAAAAATCTTTTTGGTTACTATGAGTACGTCAATGGATTAAGATGATAGGTGTACATATTCCCATTAAGGATTAGTAACGTTCTGTAAGAATTATGACATTGAGAATACGATGTCTTATATAATTTTTCGGGATTAAAAGAAGTGGGATTAAGATGTTGTTTACTTGGGGGATTGATTTTACTTAAATAGACAATGAGGGACTAAAATATAGTATTTTAGGGACCTAAGTATAATAAGGAAAATCAAAGTTTGGGTTTTTAACTTAAGCACTATTATTTCATCTTCTTCATTCTACAAATCAAAAGAAGAACCATTTTCTCTCTCCCCCCTCTCTCCTAGGTCGAAACCCCCTCCATTCCCTACAAAAATTGGGGTTTAATTTCTCTTCCTATATTCTATTGATCATCTACAAATTAGAACCAAAATTTAGAACCAAAATTTTCCAAAATCAGTGATGAATTTCGGGTCTGCCAGGATCGAAAATCAGAGCAGTTTTTTCAAGTTTTGGGACAAGATTTTGAGAAGAAAAATTGGCAGAATTTCGGACAGATTTTCAGTCAACTTTGGAGGGGTATATCTCCTAGTATATTAGGAGTTTTTAGGTGTTCCAAAAGCCTAAGATGAATTTCGTCGAGTCTAGTTACCAACGAAATAAACTGCTCATCGATAGGACATCGGAGTAGAGAATTATGGACGTTACAAGTTCAACTGACAAAATAGTGAGCAAAAACGATGCACTGGGCCGAAAAGAAACTGCCCAGATTTCAGATTTCTGAGTGAAGAATTTGAAAGAAAAATGTGTAAGAATGATGAGTTAACATTGTAGAACACATGCATGTCAATTTGGAGTTGAAGAAGTGATAAAATTTGACAAGAACTTGGCGAAAACAGTGGCTAAAATTGATGGAGCAGTGGCTGGAAAAATCGGGACTGTTTGGGCATTTTTGAGGTATAAAATTCTTCCTTTCAATTGAATAATCGGATTGCATATTGAATTAAAGGAAATCTTGATACTTAAAAGCTGTAGATTGACTATATGAAAGTATTGAAAGATGAATTGAATTCTAAGGAATCAAGAGGAAGTTATGGAATTATGACATGTTGTTACTAGGACCAAATTTGGGCTATTTGGTATACCTTGGCTTGGCTTATTGTGTTGTTAATATTATTGCTAATTGCATGTTGAGAATTGAAAAGAAACCTTGATGTTTAAATATGTATTCGTTATATGGAATTGTTGGAAGGTGAGTTGGATTAAGAATTAAGAAAAGAGTTGTGGCTTGTTGTGGCCGAAATTGGTATGGAAATTACTGGACCTTGTTATATGTACTTTAGGGGCTGTTTTGAGAAGTTGCTTTAACATGATTAAAGAAGTTAGATTGACATGAGAAATATGTGCTTTGTTCACTTTGGTTGTTACGGTAATTAGATTGCATAAATATAAAAAGAGAAGGAATGTGTTTTAGTGACGTAAATGGGGTATTTGAGATTGTTATGATTATATATTTAAGTTGCATATTGTTGATTGGTATTGCTGGCTTGATTTGAAAAGTTATGGATATGCTCGTAAATAGGGGAAGTGCTGCCCGAATTTTTATAGAATAAGAGAGTCGTCTTTCGATATAATGTGCGTTAGAGATCAAAGAGTTGACAAGGCATATTGTTATTATTATAGGTCAAGGTGTTAGTCGAGGCAATTATTAGATTATTGAGTTGATTAAGCTCGGAAAGGGACTCGAGGATTAGCTTGAGGCATAAATAAGGTATGTAAGGCTAACCCTTCTTTCATATTTTGGCATGATCCCTTTTATATGACTCCTAAAGAATGTAAAACATAAGTACTCTATTCTTAGTTGGATGTGGAGTCGATATCCAATGTCTTGTTTCATTCATGTTATACTCTTGTTGATAATTAGCCGGAAGCGGCCATCCGAAGGGACTATTGTGTTATTAGCCGGAAGCGGCCGTCCGAAGGGACTATTGTGTTATTAGCCGGAAGCGGCCGTCCGAAGGGACTATTGTGTTATTAGCCGGAAGCGGCCGTCTGAAGGGACTATTGTGTTATTAGCCGAAAGCGGCCGTCTGAAGGGACTATTGTGTTATTAGCCGGAAGCGGCCGTCCGAAGGGACTATTGTGTTATTAGCCGGAAGCAGCTACGAGTAGGATATTCTATATTTATATTGTGTATGCTAGAATTTGTGTAAGGGACCATATGACATGGTTCAAAGTGTTGTTCCCGGTTACTCCCAGGTTGCTTTCTAACCTTGCTTACTGTTACGCTTTTCCTTGTTTTATGATTCAGTATTGCCTTACATATTCAGTACATATTCCGTACTGACCCCCTTTCTTCGGGGGAGGGGGGTGGGGGCTGCGTTTATGCCCGTAGGTTCTGGTGCTCAGATAGATGACCCTCCAGTCTAGGACATATATTCAGTTGTTGGAGAGCTCCATTGTTCCGGAGCCAGTTATTTTGGTACAGAACCTCTGTTATTTTGATTGTACATATTTATGGGCACGACGGGGTCCTGTCCCGTCATATATTGTTATCCTACTTGTAGAGGTCTGTAGACAGTTGTGGGATTGTGTATGTTTTGGGTTGGTTGTGAGGATTATAGACATGTTGACTCATTTGCGTTTTGGTATTTCTTTTGGGAAGTTTCCTTATATATATATATAGTGGCGGCCTTGTCGGCTAGCCGTTTATATTCTGTTGGTTATTTGTGACTCCCTCGGGAGACAGGTTCGTCCACGTGTAAGGAAGCCTTGTCGGCTTGCCTACGTGAACAGGGGTTGTTATTGCAGCGTTATGCTGCCGAAATTTTTATTGATCTTGGCGTCAGTTGGATTAAGTGTGACATGTCAGTAATGGTGTCCAATTAGGGCGTCGGGTCGCGGCCCGTCGGGTCGGGTCGTGACACTCATGCTTCCAATAACGATAGTGACAACTATCACATGGACAACAAATTTGGTTTCCTTGAGACTTTGTAGCATAAGACTTTTTAATATACTCGTCTACTCCCCGTTCATATTCATCGCGCCATTTGGCAGCCATTCACTACTCCTTAGTTCCACAATCCATTTTCTCAATGTAATATTTAGGAGACTAATAAACAAAATTTGAAAAAACATACAATAAACAAAATGTAAAACGACGACGCAGCGACGGTAAATTACAAACATTCTCTGTAATTTAATTTGGAAATACAATTTACAAATAAACAAAATGTTGGAAGAACAATGAATAAAATTTGAGAAATTCGATTTGAGCAGTTCAACGACGGTAA
The DNA here is from genome assembly GCA_029844215.1 of Przewalskia tangutica. NCBI lineage: Eukaryota > Viridiplantae > Streptophyta > Magnoliopsida > Solanales > Solanaceae > Przewalskia > Przewalskia tangutica. Next base: position 6,199,120 of record CM056718.1, on the reverse strand, counting down.
AATCTGAGCAAATCTATACACATACATTAATCTAACCTTGAATTAATAATGATAACACATGAAAGGGGAAGGTAAAACGAGGCTAAAACATAATCTAACCTTGGATAAGAGGGAAGAGCAGTTCGACGATGGTACTACTGCTGCGGAACGCGACGACGATCAGTGAAAGGGTAAGGCGACGACAACAGCGACGGCGAGGTAGGGTAATGCGACGACGAGCTGTGGGAAGGGGATGCGACGACTAGGGATTAGGAATTGAAGAAGAGAAGAGCTGAAATGCGCGGGTGAAATGAAATGCTCGTCGTCTAATTTGGGGATATTAAAACAAATTTGTCGTCGCATTAGCCTTGGAGAGACGTCGCATTAGATAGGCTAATGCGACGGCCATGTTGGGACGTTGCATTAGACCATATGAGTCGTTGCATTAGCCTATCTAATGCAACAACCACGAATTATAACGTGTACCCGTCGCATTAGCCACATCTAATGCGACGGCACTACAATGCCCGTCGCATTAGACCTACTTGGGGCGTCGCATTAGATCAGAAATGTAGTAGTGACACCATCAAATTATTCATTCAATCCCGCAATCAATCGTAGAACTAACCTTTGATTCATCACTGGCGCACCAACATTTGAAAGTTGATCGACAAGCATTTTTAACTCTTGACAGTACGCGGAGACGTTTGAAAATGATCCAATTTGATATTGGTGAATTGGTTTTCAAGATATACCACCCGTGAAATTTTATTATCTTGAAAGATACTTTGCAAACACTCCCAAGCGTGTTGAGCTGTAGAGTCCGGTTCTAAAATGGTGTGTAAAAGGTCATTAGAGATTGTGCCATAATTTCATTGAAGGACTAAAACATCTAAGCGAGACAATAGATTTTTATCAACAACGGTGGTCTCCGATGAAGACTAGGAAAGAATAATATGGTCTATAACTTCGTATGCTCGGTAATGGATTTTGAATAGCTCCGCCCAAAAAGAATATTACCCTTTTTCCATCTAAGAATAATTGAAAAAAAAATTGGCGTGATTTACGGTAAGATCTGGATGCAATTTTTATTGTTCGGACATTGATTGTGTTGAGAGGGATGAAAAATCGAAAGGAGAGTGTAGGGTTCGGTAATAAAAGAAAGCAAAAATAAAGGGTTGGCGAACCCTAACAAGTTAAAGATTTAATGATGACTATTTGATAAATATCTTGCACACTAAAGATAGAAGGAGGCCAGAGACTTTCCCATTCATCATAATTTTTCGAACCTCAACCAAATAACTTATCGTAGCTACCTTTCCACCTACGAAAATAAGTACCAATATTGAATGCGGGGGCACATTTCGCGATTTATTCGACGGTGACGGTTAAGGACGAGTTCCATCGCCTTCGGGGCGCAGTATCGATCTTGTGCAGTCTTAGTGATATGCAGTCTTAAGGCCAGGCGCGGATTATCAAAAAAGAAAAAAATAGCAACACTCTTATTTGTAATAACATGAAATTAAATTTAACTAAAAACTATAAAATGTATTATTGTTCGACTTGACCACAAGACCTAATTGTTAAACATAACTTAAATAAACTAGAAAATATTAAATCCTAATCAATTTAGAATTACAAATTAATCTTGATTTAATGTCAATAAAGAATTTTATAATACTGTGTATTGGGGCAAAATAAAATCAACCTGATGGTCTCAGTAACATGGGAAAACAATGAAACAATTTTTAGTGCGGCCAAGAATAGCAATGCTTACATTAAATTTTTTGTAGAAAATTATACTATATATGTATGTATATTTTGTCTAAAAATTATATATATATATTATTGAGATAAATTTTGAAACCTCTTGATGAAATTTCCGTCTTCTGTCTCCTCACCTTAATAAAAAGAAAATTAGGGCAAAAGAGTCCTAATTTTCTGGTAATAGTGTTGAGGGACCAATACTACTACTTACAGGACTAGTCTGACGCAAGTCGGAAATCTGAATATAAAAAAAAATAGGAAAAAAGAAATAAAACCAAAATCCTTGTCAAAACATTCTGGTAGTGCAGGTAGGCCAAATGCAAGATGACAACAATTAGTGGATTATACCAATTTGGGTGGGTCAATGTTGTCTAGCTTCCTGGATGTTGGATATATAGTACGTGTACGCATATGTCTTATTTATTTTATCCATTTTGTGTATCACTTTGCGTAGTTAATCACATATACTTTTTTTTTTTCAAAAAGAATATCGGTGTCCTTCAATTGTGATTTATAATTTAACATTGTTCTCCGTCAAATTTTGTGATCAAATATACCTTTTTCATAGCAAACTTGTTAAATTTACCTTCGGATAAGCGGATTTGTGAATTGAACGCCACGTCGGATCCACAAAATAGAGTTATTTAATTTGTGGGTTGGGTTTTTTATTAGAGGATGCCACATGTCAGTGCCGTTAAAATAAGGATAAAAAATAAAAATTAACCACCGACGTGTACTATACGTAGATCCGACGTGGCATCCAACTCACATATTCGTCCATCCAAGGGCAAATTTAACAAGTTTGCTAACGAGCACGGGCGGACCATACCTTGGGCCAGCCTGGGCCCTGGGCCCTGGCCCACCTCCATTTAAAAAAAATTAACTACTAGTATTGGCCCACTACCTTTCCAAAAAAAAAAGATTTAACCTATTGAAAAATCATGAAGTCACTACTCTAAACCACGTGCGTGAGTGAAAAATTGCAATTTCCAGCGACAACAAGTAGAACGGCAACGAAAATTTTCTTTAGGTGTGTAGTATTCTCTCTATTATTTTATTAGGTTATTTGAAAGTTTTGTAAATGGAATTTTTGGGTTTAATTTGGAAATTATGATTGCAAATTAGAGAAATAATTAATTTTAAACCATTTTTTTTATTGATTGGGTTTGATGAATTGTTAGAAATATTTAATTTATGATTGTAATATTGTGGTCCTAACTTTGATTAAGATGTACAATGCTACACGTTTGGTTTTTGATAATATTATTGATGATGGCAAAACAAGCACTCAACGGGGTCAAGCATATTCTGGCCTTGCGGCAATGAATTTATTCGAGTTTGTTTTCATCCTGCATTTCATCCAAGAATTGATGGAGATTACTGATTCTCTTTCTCAAGCTCTCCAAAAGAAGTCACTAGACATTGCCATGCTATGTATGTTCGGACAACAAAGACCCTTGTTCAGAAACTCAGAGATAATGAATTTGATGATTTGCTCCTAAAGGTAAAAACTTTCTGTGCCCATCATTCCATAGAAGTTCCCAACCTAAGTGAAAAGTATAAGGGCAGGAGAGGGCGTATCCGTGTCAATTTACATGATTTTACAATTGAAAATCATTATAAAATTGATATATTTTATGCTACTATAGATTCGGAGACGCAGGAGTTAAACAGTCGTTTCAGTGAGCAAGCAATGGAGTTGATTTCTCTTAGTTGTGCTCTTGATCCAAGAGAGAAATATGTTTCATTTGATGTTGAGCGAATTTCTGAGCTAGCAAAAAAATATTATCCAGGGGATTTTACAGAGCTAAAATTGAGGCAATTGTTGACAATAGAGTTAAGACACTTTGGAGTTGAAGTATAAAGAGTTGAATTCTCTTTCAAGTATTATTATGTTGTGTAAGTGAATGGTAGATACATGAAGATCAAAAATCTATCCGTTGATATTCAGATTGGTTTCTCTTGTGCTTACGCTCCCGGTTTCCACTGCAACAAATGAACGTGCATTTTCAGATACAAAAATTGTGAAGAGTCGACTCCGCAACAAAATGTCAGATGATTATCTTACAAATACTTTGCTATTGTATATTGAAAGAGAAATTGTTGATGACTTTGACATAGATGCTATTATCAATGACTTTCGTGATTCGAAAGAACGTAAATTGCTATTGTAATATAGTTATTTGAACGCTAAATATATTTTTTATTTTATTTTAGTCAGCCCATCGTATGATTATTTCGTTAGTCCGCCCCTGCTAACGAGAATGGTATATTTGATCTCAAAGTTTGACGAATGATAATATTATTTCATAAAACATAATTGGAGAGCAAATTTGATTATTTTTCCAATAAAAATGATAAATAATTTGAGACGTAGAGAGTAATATAATTAAAAAATAAAAAAGTTTTTAAAGGGAGTTAGATTCTTAATATTGTACTTTGGTAGGCTTTTGTTGTCTCCCTCAGAAAAAGAGAGAACACATTGTTCACTTTCCTAAAAAGAAAAAAGTTGGAAGTCAGTGATACTGTTTTAGTTAAGTGGGGACACAACACAAGTAAAAGTTTGATCCAACGGTTAATATTTGTTTTCAATACATTGGTAGGAGGGCATTTCATTTAAAAAAAAGGGTGAATCTCCTGTCCCGATCCCGATCTGACAGGATCATAAAAAAATTAATCATAATAATTTAACTGATTTTAAAGATTAAACCACTACCGGCGGAAGGGCCTCCTCGTAACTCAATCGGTAGGACGGCATTTCAGTATTTATCTGTTTGAGAATTAATTTCTCTTTCTCATTTCGCCCTCTCCACTAGCTTCCCATCTTTACACGTTTCTCTCTCTCTTTATATATATATATATATATATATGAAAAGGGTCCTTTTTTCCTCATTTTATTCCCTCTAAAGAACAAGAAGGAAGATATAAGAAGGTAGAGGAACAAATAAGTAAAGTTTTAATCTTTTTTTTAAGGATGATATGATTACTGTAATGCACACTAATTTCAATAGTCTTTTTGACTGATGATATGTCAATATTATGATTTTCTTGACATGGGTTTGTCTTCAAGTTTCTATTTTTGATGTGTTCTGGTTTGCTTGATAGGCTCTTATGGTAATATTTCATTTCAAAAATTAATTTTTTTCCACCTTTGTTGTTTGTTATTATGCTCAATTTTATTGGGATTATGTTTCTTTTTCCCTTTATCATAATATTTTGATGTTTAGAGAATTAAATAAGCTAGTATTTCAATGGTCTTTTACTGATGATATGTCGAAATAATAACTTTCTTGACATGGAGTTGTCAAAATATGTCAATATTATGCTGCTATGTGTATTTTGTTTATCTTATTTACCTGCATTAGTTATTACTTCTTTTTCAGAATTCACTATCATGGCTTAATTGCTTTGTTCGTTTTACTTTGCTTGTGCTTGTGCTTTGTCTTGAGCCGAGGATCTCCGCTCTACCTAGTACCTTGAGGTAAAGTCTGCGTACAATCTACCCTCCACAGACCTCACGTTGTGGGATTTTACTGGGTATGTTGTTGTTGTTGACATGGAGTTGTCTCCAAGTTGTTATTTTTTATGTGTTCTGGCTTCCTTGATAGGCTTATTGTAATATCTTCAATTTAAAAGTTGATATTTCCCTTTTATTGTTTCTTATTATGCTCAATTTTATTGGAGTTGCTGTTTTTTCTCTCTCATAATATTCAGATATTTAGAGAACTACTAAAAAAAGGTAGGATTTTAATGGTCTTTGGCTGATGATATGTTAACAGTATGATTTTCTTTACATGGGTTTGTCTCCAAGTTTCTATTTCCGATGCTTGTTGGATTCCCTTGTAGACTCCAATGGTTTTTTCCCCATCTTTTAAGATTGAATTTTACTGGATTTTTTCTTGTTATGCTCAATTTTATCGGGATTCTCTGTTTTCTTTTTATTTTATTGTTATTATTTGACTACTTATGTGCCAAAGATGAAATCTTTGATAGCTATTGTTTTAAGTCTGTAAAGGTTCAATCTTTGAATTCATAACTGATGTCATCCGTTTGATTATATTGCTCCCTTCCTTATCCTCTTACCTTTTGTTAGCTTAGTAAGTATTATAGTTCTTTGGGATTTATATATGTGATACTCATAGTTGTCTGAGCAATTTTACTAATATTAAGGTTTACTTGCCGCCTATGTGAGTTTCGTAGGGTCCCAAGTGTAAAGGAGAAAGGTTGCATCAAATGTAGTAAGTTATGACAAATCATCAGAATAATATTACTTTTGGTGTTTCCACTGAAAGATTCTCAGGTTCCTAAAGGAAACTGGATGTACGAGTTTTGATGATAGGGTTAGAGAAAGTTTTCGTCATCTATGAATTATGAATCCGTGAATTTATTTTTTGCTTGAGGTTTTCCTTATATTCATCACCTTGAAAGTGAATGTCAGAGTGGTATGAATGAGGTTTTTTCTCTGTTGCAATATACTTAATCACTCTGTGATTGAAATAATATTTGACTTCATGATTTTAAGTCCTAAATAATAGTAACGTTAGGCTATTTTTGTTTTGACAGAAATAAGAAGTCGTATGTAATCTATGGATGAATATACGAGCAAAAGAGTCGTTAATAATGGGCTTTACGTTCCCAAAAGAGGTTTGAGGGACATAGCTGACAGCAGAGATGAAAATGTTCAGTTGTGCTCCCGGTATGGATGCAGCAGCAGCAGCAGCAGACTCAACTCTATGAAGAGCCCACAAATTAGAAGTACAACAGAGAAACCTAGACCTCTCCGGCCTTCTTTCTCTTCTTCAAATGGAAAAGAAGTTGTTGCAAGTTCATGTAGGACATCTTCTTCTCCGATGGCTAATGCTAGAAAGTCACTCAAAGACAGGAAATCTTTTTCTCACCTCGGAAATGATCAATCTGAAAATACTTGTTTACATGGTGAGCCTGAAGCTTCCAGAAACATGAAGTCATCAAAAGCGCATCGAGATGCTGGATCGAGTAAAATTACGTTGACAGAAGTTGGTTGCTCTAGTGGATCTTCAAGCAGTAAACCTCGTAGGTTATTTAGTCCCAAGTATTCCAATCAAAATAATCCAGTAGGTCCGACAAGGGGCACTGCTAGTGGGACTGGATATGTGCCGAGAAATCCAAAATGCAACTCTTCAGTATCAAACGTCTCTCCACAAAGTTGTTCGACAATGGAATCAAGATGTAGCAGAGGGGACATGGTAAAGAGAAGAAATTCAGAAGGTGAAAGCGCTTCATCATCTGCTAAAGGGAAGAAAGTAAGTGGATCACTACCGACTCGTGGTATCTCCATTTCTGATTCAAGGAGTAGTAAAAACTTTGATATTAGGGAGGATAGTCGTGCTGTATCAGTTAGGACTCACAGGTCAATGAATGTGCCTAGGTTTAGGGATTCAATACGAGATTCATCATCTGGTTTTTTCCAGAATTCATCTCAGCCGGAATCTCCGAATCTCAGTCTGCTGTCATCGAGTCAATTTTTCTTAGATGCCTCTTCGAGTGATTCAAGTGCTTATAGTTTTCCTGGAAATGATGTTGAAGATCTCCCAGCTGAAGTGTCCGGAACTTCTGCAGAACTAGGCATCAACCAATTGATGAACCGTGATGCCTTGCAGCGATATAACATGGATGAAGTTGCTCAGGTATTTTATCCAAAAGAATCTCGGTCTCTCTGTTTTTTTCGCTCAGGTTTACCTGATGGTTACGGTATTTCTGAATTTCACCTTGGTCACTGCTTTTCTTTACAGGTATTGGTGTCACTTGAGAGAATGGAACAAGATGAAGAATTGACATATGAGGTACCCCACCTTTGAGTATTTCTGACCATCCTGGAGTTACCCTATTGGGATATTTACAGTTTTGGACCGTTCAAAAGAATAATAGCCAACAAATGTAGGTTTTGTATATTAAATATACATAAATATACATAATCGGTGTATAAGTTTTGTATATTTTGGCCAACGCCCGTAATTAATTTCGGCCAGCAGGCCAAAAATGGAAAAAAAAAACTTCCTATTTGTATTTATGATGAACTCTTATTTTCCATGTACAGCAACTACTTGTGTTGGAGACCAACTTGTTTCTTGGTGGCCTTAACTTCTACGACCACCATAGAGGAATGAGGCTGGATATAGACAATATGTCCTATGAGGTCTGTATTTTCTCTTCAGTAGTATATGAAACTGACTCTGTTCAACAATACTCATTTTCATCAAAATGTAGAGGTTTTTTTGGGGTGGAGGAGTAGGTTCATCTGATAGCTTAAAGATCATTGACTAGTATTTTCTTTTGGAACAAAAATAATATATTTCTATGTCACATTCTAGGTCGATCAAAAGATAAGTTCCCCCGATAGTAATACCTTTTACGACCTGCAGAACTTAATCTTTTGCCTGTTAACAGGAATTATTAGCTCTCGAGGAGAGGATGGGGAGTGTTAGCACAGCTCTGTCAGAGGAGGCATTGTCAAAGTGCCTCCAGAAAAGCATTTATCAGGCTATGCCTTCAGAAATAGGGGAATTTGGAAGCAATGAGAGTGAAGATGAGGTCAAATGTACTATTTGTCAGGTTTGTCCAACTAATATTTCGAGCAATATTTTGTATATTCCGAAGTGCCTGCTGCATTATACTTATTCTAATTCATCAGTGGTGATGTTTTTCACTCCCTTTCTAAGTTTGTCGCCACCTTTGTCACTTTGGTATTTTTTTCTATGCAATGTTACTTGAAGTGCAGTTACCACTATATTAGTTTTATGTTGTACATCCTAAGATGTTTTAGTTCATTAATTAGGTAACTTTTTAGGAAGGTTCTCGAGGTTTATGCCTAGTTAAACTCTCTTCTTGAACACGATGGAGTAGAAGAATTCTTGACCTAATTAGTGCCATAATTTGAGTGAAAGTCACTAAGTTTAATTCTGTTGCTAGTACTTTCAATCTTTCAATATTTTGGTCAAACATGCAGTTTGACTTTTTTTGCTAGTTCCCTGCATCTAGTAAGTAGTGACGGACACAGGATTTTGTACATGTAATGTTGGCGTATTATCACTACTCAACGTGTATGTGTTTTTGGTTCAAGCTTTATAGGTTCTAAGGCTTCACTACTTGTTCCAAATTGATGATAATTTCAAGCAGTGTAGGTCTAATATATATACATGTTTCCTAAAAGATATTTTATTATATGCGCCCAGGCGCGCGTGCACACATATATTTAGTCCGACCTCTCTATAATAGTCATCCTCTATTCCAACATTTCACTATAACGACCAAGTTTTCTTTGGAACCGATTTTTCATGTTATGTTTATATTACATGTTCTCGATAACATCATTTCGCTATAGCAACCAAATGATATTTGGACAAATGACGCCATTATAAGAGGTTTGGTTGTATACATATTTGTGACTTTTTTTATGAAAAGGTGTCAGGTGACACCTGTTGTATGAAGGTGTCTCCGCCACTGCATGCATCTAGGATATTGCATACCAAAATGAATTCAAAGTTGTAACTCAGTTGAGTAATGATATGTTTTGCAGGAGGAATATGTGATCGGAGATGAAATAGGAAGTTTGGAATGTGAGCATGGTTATCATCCGGAGTGTGTAAAGCATTGGTTGAGGCTCAAAAATTGGTGTCCTATATGCAAAGCTGAAGCAGCTCCATCCACAACACCATCTTAGCTTCAATTTTTAGATTCCAACCCCAGACGTGGGAAGCTCAATATAGTTTCCCTATATGTACAAATTCATCAAGTTGAAGGGGATGTGGGGGTGTTTCTGTTCATTGTTTGAATACTTTTTAACTTTTGTGTACATATACAGTTCTTGTCACATCAAACCAATAAACCCAAGCCAGTACAGGCTTTGTGGTGATAGCTGATGAGCATTGATATTTATTTCCTTAAATCATAGTGTTTTGTAACTTGGTGTTGTCATTTCTATCTCAACTTCCAGATTTTGATCTGCTACTCTATTTGCATTTGCTGCTATGACATTCGGGTTTAAGGATGATTTAGGATTCGACGAGAAAACCAACTAGGAGAAAAGCTCAATGATGAATGAAGTTATCGGAATCTATGTTGCTTGCACTCTTGAAAAATATTGTCGCACATGTGTCGGATCTTTTAAAACTGTACTACTTTTGGAGGATCCGACCCGTACCTGTTGACATTATTGTAGATCGAAATTGCCCGAAGGAGATCCCCTTTTCATCATTTGCTATCCACATTTATTTGGGTTTTTTATTGTTGGAAACTGATTAAAGATAGTCACCAATATATGAGATGGTGGTCATTCTGGTCCCCTTGGTTGATGGGGTATCAATCTTCAACATCCAAAGTAGGCAAGTCCAACCAAAGGTACCAAAAGTAGACTTTCTAAGGGTCACTTTGGTTGCTTTTATTTTTCATTTTCCCCATGAAGTGGTTTGTGGTTCTCTTTCAATTAGATGCAACACTTTATTGATGAAGTGTATTTTTGTTATTTTCACAAGCAATTGAGAACTTTAACACTAAAGATTAATACTCCTTTGTTCCACTTTATATGCCATTTTTTATTGGTCCACTTAAAAAGAAAGACATTTTTATATTAGGAGATAATTTAATATTTTTTTATTTTACCTTTATTGACATGATATGTTATATGATATATTCACAATTATAAGTTCCACATTTCTTTCTTTCATAAATTTGTGTCCAGTCAAAGACTCAAACATCATTAATAACCATCCATTAATAACTATCAAAATTTTGCACATTTTGCACAGATTTCCCTTGAATGTTTGTTACACCCCGTACCTTGCATGTCTTTTTTCATTGTAAGTTAACGTAAAGCTCGGAGAGGGTGAGATACATTTACAAGGTTAAAGAAGATTTATTGGATTGTTAAGTAAGTTTCGAGAATGTTTGAGACTAATCAGATTGAAGGAAATAAGTTTCGATGAAGTTCGACAATATTGGTGTGATATATGGAGCAATATACCCCGCAAAAGTGATTCTGCCCCACATATCTTGCCGCATATTGGTACTAAGTTTTATGTTCCAATATGCCTCAGCATAATGCAATATGCTCCACAAATCTGACCGCAGATTGGAGGCGGTGCATCATTATCCACTTATTTAAAATTGTGGCTTCACCTTTCTCCTTCATTTTTCGACCAAATTGGATCTCCAACACCTCCAAGATCTCTTTAATAATATCCCTAATGTCTCTAAGCAAATCCAAGGCTAAATCACCTAAATCCTTTATCAAAAGTGGTGTAGATGATGAGAAGATCACTTGTATGGTGTTGTTGATGAGTTATTAGTTATTCCAAGTTGAAGGAGATTTGTTTTAAGGTTATTCTTGTTATTGAAGGTAATTTCTACCTCTCCTCCATGTATTTAAGTATAACTAATGTCCTATCTAAGTTATATGGTTGAGAAGTTGCAAAATAACACTTGAGAATGGGTTGTAGTGTTGTTGTGCCTTGTTGGGCTGTTTGGTGGTGTTTTTGTGATGGGTATAAGGTTGGATATCGTTGTGTATGTAGTTGTTTATGATGTTTTTGTGGTTGTTGATATTGTTCTTGATTTGGAGAAGGTAAGGAAAAGGGGAAGATGTTGTCTGATTCGTCGTAAAGTAAGTTTGTGCTTGTCGGTATTCGCCTTTTCATTGATGTTGTGTTGTTTGTTGCTGTAGACGGATTGTGAGGAGGCAGATTGCATCGTCGTCATCGAAGAGTCAATTCAAGTTATGTAAGGCTTACCTTTTCTTCTTTTCGGCATGAATACATAAGTATGTTCCCTTTATTAGAAGCGAATGAGGCTAGTTCACATCTATGTTTCTTAGTGACTGATTAAGATCGTCTAACAATTTATGAGTCGGTCTTGAGTAAATCTCCCGTGTAAGCCCTATGAATCAAAATTAGTAACATCTCTAAAATATTGGTAAGCTATATATAAGCTAGAGTTCCTAGTAGATTGAGGATTGAATGAACTAGTAGTGGAATATAAGTAAAGGAGGGTGAGGTTGTACTAATTATTATATCAGATTATAATAGTCTAGCGAGATAGCCGTGTACGTATATCCGAGAATGATTAGGAAACTCCCTAAGGCTAAGAGAAATAAAGTATGAACTATGACGTGATAAGCCACTTAAAAGAATATAGGATAAGAGTTGTACAAGGTACGCTCAAACTTAAGAAAAGTAGAGATATGTGAATTATAAAGATAGATCGAGTGGTGTAATAAGATAGTCGGACAAGACTAAAGATAGTACAAATCTCCTTAAAGCTAAAAAGAATAGTTCGCGAGTTAACAAGTATGAACCGTGAATTACATAAAGCACTAGATAAGTTATGATTTATAGATGCAAGTACCAAACTTACAGATTGCTAGCTAGTTGTTGAATGTATGCACTTGCCTTCGGGGCTATTCAGATGCACTTTCATTCGAGATGCACTTGCCTTCGGGACTATGTACTTGCCTCCGGGGCTATTCAGATACACCTGCCTTCGAGGCTATGCACTTACACACCGGATCCCTTGTGAGGCCGGAATGTTGTGTTCAGTATTTCAGATATAATAAGAGTCGCTTTCTATTAATCTGCATGAATAGATGACACTGTAGTAAAAATCATTAATCAGAGTTAGTAGAGATAGTATATAGATTTATGACAATATAAATTGTATATTTTGACAGAGGGATCAAGCGGTCCAATCGATAGTGTTCTGGTAAGCCGATGTACCGTACGTGGTAAGTCCTCTCTTGTTCTTACCTTTCAGTAGAGATTTCATTATATTTATTCATGTTCTTCAGCTTTAGAGTATATATTTATATATTATTTTCTGCCTTACATACTTGGTACATTTCATTGTACTGACGTCCCATTGTTGGAGTGCTGTATTCATGCCTGAAGCTGCAGGTAATCAGTTCGACAAGTTCGCTCAATAGACGAGATTGAGATTTAATGAAGGATCGACAAGACTCCATCTCTTCTAGGGTGTAGCCGAGTCTACAGGTCATGTATATGATTTTGTACAGACTATGGATAGGTTGGAGCCCTGTCCCGATCAAGTTTGATGTTAGTTATCTTTAGAGGTTTCGTAGACACAGGTGCAGTATGTCAGTGTTCTGTCGACCCTCGTTTATGTTTACTTGGGATTGCCTATGAATGTTTACGGTGGCTTCCTCAGCCCATAATAGCTTATAGTAAGAATAAGTTCGGACAAGTCGACCTATGTATGTCTTAGTTACGTCCAACAATCATGAGTTACAGAGTGGTTCTCTCGGGCCAGCACGACATCGGGTGACAGCCACGTCTTACCTAGGTTGGGTATGACATCTTTAATTTCTACACCTCATATATGTGGTATTTAATTTTTGTACTTGATGCTTATTTAATAAAAATATCCAACTATGCTTCACTTGACATAAGTTTTGTAATATTTTTATCTTCGAAAACTGAACTTTTGCCTCTCTCGGCACAAATTCTATAGGAATTAAGTTATCCGACATAAGTTGTGTAGTACATTTCAGATTATGTTAAGTGTTGAAAATTTTGTATTTATCGGCATAACTTCTTTGGGTGATAATACATATGGTGAAGCTAAATGCTAACTATGTCAAGTGAAATGAAAATGTATGCCTTTTTCAAATTATGTTGAATGTTGAAAGTTTTCTTTGTCCGGCAAAACTTATGGAATATTATGAAACATATGTCAACGCTAAACACTAATTACGCCGCTCGAAATTTAATTTATAGCGTATCAAAAGTGTTGAATGGCAAAAATTAAAGGCCATAAATTTGAGGGGCAAAAATTAAAAACCATCATGAAATAGATCATTTATGCGAATGACCCGATAACTATCTCACAAATTAAAATGGAATAACTGTCACATAAATTGAAATGGAAGGAGTAGGCTAGTAATTTGACACTTAAAAGCATTACTTTGCAAACACGCTTTTTCCAAACAATCCTCTTCAACACGACATATGTTTGAGAGAAGTACTTTTGGCGAAAAACAATCTGTTTGACCAATTAATTTTAAAAATAATTTGAGCAACAATTAGTATTTGACCTAACTTTTAAAATGTGTTTCTACTTGTACTTTTCTCAAAAGTATTTTTCAAAAAAGAACTTTTAGCAAAAAATATTTTTTTAGCTTTTGAAAAACTAGTTCTACTACTCTCGAGAAGTCTTTATTTTCTCCCAAAAACTTGATCAAACATCTCACTTTTTTAAAAGAAAAATTAAAAGTAGCATTTGATTATATATTGAACTGATTTTTAGAATTTTTTTTGGGGATGAGTTTCAAATTTGTGAAAGTATTCATTTCGGCGATTTTTTCCACCACAAAACTTTAATCTTTTTCTAAAGTAAATGCATATCTAAAAAACTATAATTCTAAAATTCAATTTTTAAATATTATTCCCTCTGTCCCTATTTATGTGATACATTTTTTCTTTTAGTCTATTACAAAAAAGAATGATACATTTTTATATTTAGAAATAATTTAAATTGAAACTTTCCTTTTTTAATTTTAATGAAATAATTTACAACCACACAAATATCTATGACTCATTTTAGACCGCAAGTTTCAAAAATCTTTCATTCTTTCTTAAATTATGTGTCTAATCAAACTATATAATATAAATTAAAACGGAGGGAGTATTATTTTCTAAAACTCACATTTTTACCTCCAAAAGGCTACTTAATTGAGCTAAATTTGACACTCCCTATCTATATGCGATAAAGTCAAAATTTACTCAAAATACATACAAGTGACGAGAAATGCAAAAAAAAAAAAACCTTCCCCAAGTATGCGGCAAGTATTACGTTTGTGCTGCCCCGGGCACATGCGAGTTGGTAAGTGACAAGGTGATTGGGGTACAACTATCCCGACGTCGCGGATTTGAATCCGTTTGGTGACAGTCTTTGCTGAAATATTGCAAGAGCCGTTATTGGGTTCGTATCTCGTTGGTCTTCTCCATTGCAGGGCTGCCACTCGCGCATATCCCTCGATTTACATTCCACCTGGCCAAGGGACCTCTGGTGCAGGTGGGGGGTTTCGCCTTCGAGACGTTCCCCTCATCAAAGTATTACGTTTTGTGCTTGCGACAGCAATTGGTCAGAGTATCTTTTCCTTAACTTTGCCGACCTGCGACCACCGCCAAACAACCCCTTAAGTTGCTATATATATGGACATCCTGATGCACTAAACTCAATTTAAATAAGGAATAAAAATAAAAATAGAAGCCAACTATTTGATAATTTAAACGAAAGGTAACTGCTAATTTGCGTTTTCGGGAAGTAGAGTGATTTTTATTGCAAGAAGATTCTTTTATTTTTTGCGTGAATTTTATGGGATTTTTCTTTCTTTTTTGTTTTACTGCCTGCATAAATTCAGTTTTCTTTGTCCGTTTGTTATTTATGGCTGATTATATTTAGTAGGAAAAAAGCTTAAATATGTCACTCAACTATAAAAATGATTCATTTATGTCACTCGTCAATAGATCAGTTATGTCATCGTCTTCACCAAAATAGATCCATGTCATTTCCATTAACGCCGGTTTTACAATATCATTTTTCATTAAGCATTAATGAAAAATGGCATTGATGGACCATTTTGGTAACGACGATGACATAAATGAGTCAAACGATTTGATAAAATATTACCATTTCATTGTATATCTTTTATATTTGGTTAGTTAATATTTTCATTGTAATTAGTCATATTAGTTACCTAGTTTGTATCTTTGTCAATAACCATGGATTACTATATATTGTACACAAATAATGAATGAAAAGGCAGAAAACATATTCCTTTATGATATTAGAAGCCAAATCCTAAACCTAAATTCCCCCTAGCCGTCGTCAGCCTCCCCTCTACCGTCGCCGACCTCTCGGCCTCTCTCTTTATTCATCTCTCTCTTCCTTTCTCCCAATTTTCAATGACTAAACAACCCAACTTTTATCCAGCTCTTGATGTTTTTAACATTAAAAACTTCATTCCCGTTACTCTTGAGAAGGAAAAGTTCAGTATTCTTCATAGGCGAAATTGTTTAAGATCCATTGTCGTGTGTACAAAGTCGTCGATCACATCATCCTTCCTAAATAAAAGCCCACTGCTGAGCCTCTGAAGAAACATGATGGTTATGATGATGAACTTTGGTCACGATTAGATGTGGTTGTTCTACAATGGATTTACGGCACAATCTCGAATGATCTATTATATACAATTATTGAAACTGACACTACTGCACTACAAACATGGGAGCGATTGAAAAGTATAATAACAAGACATAACCTGCCTTGTATTTGGAAAATCAATTTAAGCACATTCAGCATGACGATTTTTCTAATGTGTCGGTCTATTGTCAAGAACTTAAGATGATTGTCGATCAACTATCCAACGTCGGTGCACCGGTCACAAAGCAACGATTGATGATGCAACTCATTGCGGGTTTAAATGTAAAATTATGACGGTGTCGCCACTATCCTCCAACAAAGCACGTCGTTGCCTCCATTCTATAAGGCTCGTTCGAGACTTATCCTTGAAGAAATCTGAAAAATCAAGCGGGTAGAGGCTAACGCTAGCACCGTCGACGCCGCCCTCCTTACCGTTGGTGGCCCACCTACTGACATAAGGGGCTCGGGTTCCGGTCCACATCACCGGCACACCAACGATCCAAAATGGGGTCCACATATTCGAAACAACAACAGAGGCAAAAATTATGGCATAGGGCCGGCAAGGCGACGCAGCCGAGTGTGGCAGAGACAACCTCGCCGGCGGTAGCCACCCATGGCGGCAAGAAGAATGGCAATAGCCTCTCACGGGTGCGTACCCACTAGGCGTGGGGCCAGCAAGTGGGTCGCTTCCACCGCCCTACCCGACATTAAGGGACATAGTTTTATTTTATGTAACTATGTTTGAAGATAAATTTTTGTTGAATAATTAAGATTATGCCTTGTTCAGCTAATTTCATAGAAACTATGTCTAATAGACATAATTTTTATGAAAATTTTTCCTTGCGAATTTTTTTCTTTTTTTCTTTCCTCTGCTGGGATTCGAGCCTAGAATTTCTGATTTAGTAGTCCCATAAATAAAGAATAATTTAGCTCATAATTTTTTATTAAACGAGAAATAACGGCAAAAAATAAAGACCAGTAATTTAAGGGGCAAAAATTAAAGACCAATCCAAAGGAGAGAAATCCGCCCCAAAAAAAGATCATAATAAGGAGAGGGCCAATGGAATGATCCAGTATACATCTTCCAAATGTTGCAATTCATTCACATTAAGTGTCGTTAACTTTTTTTTTTGACGAAGGAACCCGCAGCCGCTACTCTTTCGAGTGCGCACAGGGTAAACCCCGGGCTGACGCAATAGCCTGCAAACCACGTCAGCCGATTAACCACACTTGGCAAGTTAAGTGTCGTTAAGTGATACCATTATGTGAACAAAAAGGAGAGTACAAATAGTATTGCTGAGATTATTGATTATTTTATTGTGATTAAGATAAAAGAAAAATTGATAACAATTTTCACAAAGATTATGGAATACAATAAACTTTTTTTCTGAAAATAAAAGAGAACTTCTCAGCAGTAGTTATGTTGTAAGATAAATTTATTAATGCAAAGTTTCTTTAAGACTTCTTTTATTTTTTTGCTTATTTGTTTCAAATTTGGTAAGCTCACACAAAATACATCGCAAAATATTTTTATAATAAAATATGTTTATAAATCACGAAATCTATTACCAAAAAAATCCGCAAAATCAAAAATAGATTCGGCATAAATTCAATAAAACCCAGTAGATGATAAGAAATAGGCATGTTAATAATTGCTTCGATCGCACAATTTCCTACATATACGGCCTTTATGTTACGAGGCGAGTAACATTTGAGTTCATTTCTGATCAAACTCGCTCTCGCTCTCACTCTCTCTCTCTCTCTTTCGCCGGTAAGTACATATGTTATTATATTATTCTCATACTATTTCAATAATATTTTTAAATTTATAATTTTATGCATGAAATTATGACTAACATTTTAATCAATTATTGAATTGATTAGAGGTATGAGAAATCACTCTCCAATTTATATATGCCTTGTAAACAAGGCTAAATCGGTATTAAGTTATAGAACTTTTAATTTACAATGATTTATCATTGGTTTTCCACTAATAAATTCTCTAGCTTTGTCACACTCCCCTGTTAGATGTCAAATGAGGAATCCAACATCAGAACAAAGGATTCTTCAATTTCATAAATATTCAAAATTTAATTTTAATAACTAAATCAAGATAAGATCCAAACTAGATAAAGGAGTTTAAATTAATTAAAGTTAGACAGAGAGGTTGCATAAGTGGAATAATTTATTTGTATTTGTTAAGAGTCTCACATCAGTAATGGAATGGAAACATGGACTCCTTATATGAACTTGCATAATCCTCACCATACAAGCTAGCTTTTGGGGTTAAGTTAGACCCAAGATCCATTTTTACATGGTATCAGAATCAAACTCATTCCAATTCTTTGTTCACTGATGTTGGGCCCCCAAATTATATTATTTACGCTCCAGTTAACAGAGTCTGAGCGTGCGGGGGAATGTTAAGAGTCTTACATCGGTAATGGAATGGGAATATGGACTCCTTATATGGACTTGGACAATCCTCACCCTACAAGGTAAAAATAGTTAAATTTTCTCTTATAGACCTTTTTCCCTCTATTAAATGTTTTTATCTAATTTTACCTTGCCTTTATAAAAAAGTGTTATTTTTGCCTTAGCCCTCTAATATAATTCTAACGTAAACATAATTTTAAGGGAAAAGGGTCAAATATACCCCTCTACTTTAATTTATTAGTTAACTTTGACCTCTGTTAGCAAAACATATTCAAATACACCTCTCCTGTTATAAGTTGGGGCCAAATATATCCCTACCATTAACAAAGTATTCAAAAATAACCTTTTTTAAAATAAATATTCTGAAAATTGGATTTTTTAATTAAAAAATCTGTAAAGTATTTTAAAAAAAATAAAGTGTCCTAAAATATTATTTTTAAATCTTGATTAATTTTAAAAGGAAATCTGAAAATTTGATTTAAAAAAAATATTTCCAGATTTTTTAATTAAAAAATCCAATTTTGCAGAATATTTTTTTCAAAAAAAAACGAATTTTATAAAATCTAGAAAATTTCATAGTTTTAATAAAAGTCATTTTTTCAGATTTGTTTTAAATTTTTTACATGTTATTTTTACACATTAATATGCTACATGTCACCCAAGTTATACACATATTATATATGAAAATACGCACTAATACGCCTCATTTTTAACATATTATATAGGTATTTAACTTATTTTATATAGCATTTAACTTATTCTACGTGACAATTTAAAAAAAAAAAATCTAGAAAATTATTTTTCTAATTAAAACAATTATGGAAAAACGGCTTTTATTAAAAATATGAAATTTTCTTGATTTTATAAAACTCGTT
This sequence comes from Przewalskia tangutica, assembly GCA_029844215.1. Classification (NCBI taxonomy): domain Eukaryota; kingdom Viridiplantae; phylum Streptophyta; class Magnoliopsida; order Solanales; family Solanaceae; genus Przewalskia; species Przewalskia tangutica. The sequence goes on along the minus strand of CM056718.1, from coordinate 6,179,876 downwards.
TGAAAAAACATATTCTGGAAAATTGAATGTTTTATTAAAAATTTTGGGTCTTTTAAAACCAGTTTTTTCATATTTCTTTTTAAAATTAATCCAGATTTTTAAAAAAAAAAAATAGGACACTTTACTTTTAAAAAAAATACTTCATGGATTTTTTAATTAAAAAATCCAATTTTTCAGAATATGTTTTTTTTAAAGGATATTTATGAATACTTTGCTAACTGTAGGGTTATATTTGACCCCAACTTGTAACGAGAGGGTATACTTAACTACTTTCGCTAATAATAATCAAAATTGACTAATAAACTAAAGAGGTATATTTGACCCATTTCCCTAATTTTAAATTATAGTTAAAAGTTAAGAAGTGAACATATATAGACCTTTTCACAAAAGTTTGGAACACTAATCTCCCTCGATAGAATGAACAAATACAAGACAGATTTATTAACAATTAAAATATGAATAAATAAAAAATGTAATAGGGAGTATCACTTGTTAGTTGTCACCTTTGATCGTGAAACTGCATCAAACAACCTTCATACATTTCTGGTAGAGTCCTTAATTCTTATAGAATTTGTTTTCCCTTAGCATTTCATTATATTTGTTTTCTTGATAGTTCGATGTCATATTTAATGGCAGAATCGTTTACACTATAAGATTGGCTAAACATGAGAGCAATCCTGATATAATCCTTGTGATTGATTTTTTGGTAAAGGGTCAAATTTGCACTTCTACTATGCGAAGATGATTAATTTTATCATGATCGGTAAGAAAATACCCTCGAGTTGTTTACCTAAATCGTTTAAAAGATCCTCCTTCGTTCGTGTTGTTCAAGGTGGACCCAATCCCATATGACACTAACATTTTGATGAGGTGAATGTCACCATTGGCGGACAGACTATAAACATGGTGGTGCAACTGCACCACCAGTTTTTTTTTAATTTTTTTACTAAGTACTCATCTTATGTTAGTTTTTGAGATCTTTTATACCAGAAATGAATATGAATGTTTGTCTTTGCACTGTTAATGAGCTTCTATAAGTGCAGTAGTTTGCACTGTTATTACAAGCTTCTTATTATTTAAGACCCCGCGCATAGCAGGAGCTTAGTGCATCGGGCTGCCGTTCTTTTTTCTTTCTTTTTTTAAAATTTCTGCATAATTGTAAGCAGTTTTGTCTATGCTACCATTGCATTTTCTGTTGCGTGGTGGCTCTTGCAATTACAAGGTCTCTACATCACGTTGATAAGCACCATCTTTATTTAACTTGCTGTCTATTTTCTCATTTAACTTGCTGTCCAGATTTGGGCACTGATTGTTGGTAAGAAAACTGAAATGCGTACATTGACTCGCAATTTTTTTTTTTGCTACGCAAAAAATTATTACTTCATATTTTGCACCACCAGATTATTACTCCTGGATCCGCCACTGAATGACACATAGCATGTCACCTCATCGCTCCAACCAATTTTCCCCTCCCTCCACTTGTTCATCCACTAGTTGAACCATTTAGGTAACAACATTACTAATATGTTTGCAAGCACTAGAGAAAATCTCACGTGATGTTTGCAAGTTGGGTGTATCATGGCTATTTTAAGTTATATCGATTTCTTTTCGACAAGCGTGCATGTAAAGATATAACATTACTAATATGTTGTTGATAAACTGGCTAGAAATAATAAATTCATACCAATATTTGATATCACTCGAATATCTCCACGTAAAAGTAAAATTTGGTGGGTAAAGTTACTTGACCAAATGGATTGAGCTAAAAAATGGTTCCTAACCCAACCCACCAAATAAGTTTTAGTCATACCTCATACATAGCAATAATAAAGAAAAAATAGTTTTGTTCGATACTTAAAAATTTATAAAAATTAAATAAAGAAACTAAAACTTTGTAAGAATTTAATGGATTGGGTTAGGATCTGCTTTTTAGTTCAATCCCTTTCAGGCCAAGTAACTTAAAAAAAAGGGCAATCCGGTGCACTAAGCTCTCGCTATGTGCGGAATTCGGAGAATGGTCAGACCACAAGGGATCTATTGTACGGAGTCTTACCTTGTATTTCTGCAAGAGGTTGTTTCCACGACTTGAACCCATGACCTCCTGATCACATGTTTACCAGTTACTTCAAGGCTACCCTTCAGGCCAAGTAACTTTATCCACCCAAATTTTACTTTTATGTGGAGATAGTCAACTGAAATCAAATAATTGTATGTACCTATTATTTCTAACCAATATTGTCAAGGAATTGTTGGTTATGCAAATACAGAAAATTTATTTGATCTACATAACGTTCGATCGCACGCAAGTGCTATGATATTTATGTTGTTCGACTAATCAGTCAACTATTTGATATTTACACAAATCATGGACAGATATCAATAATCGTGAGGCAAATAAGTGATATATCGTGTTGTGCTCAAGAATGCAACATCTTAGTGAATGTGATTTGATCACCAAAACACTGCCAATATCAATATTTGAAAAATTGGTATATAAGATGGGAAGGCATCATCTACAAGAATTCATACATTGAAGGTGGAATAGAAGAAAACACCTGTCAGTTATTTTCCCACACAATCTTCATAAGAATGGTGAAAAGATATTCAAGAAATTCAAGTGACAAATTAGCAGATTTATTAATTTAAGGCATTGTCAACCTCAACATTTGAGAAGATATACAAGATCAGGATGTGTTGTCCCCGGATATCAAGTGATATTTTTATCAGAATAAAATATGTGTACTCTTTTCCCCTAAACTGAGGTATTGTCCTAGTGAATTTTCCCAGCAAGATTTTTAATGAGGCATCAAACAATGTGTACATCAAGATATGGATTTTTTCACTGAAATTTTCTAGTAAGATTTTAACAAGGCACATTGACGAGTGGAAAACACAGTGTAACTTTAAGCATTTCGCTATTTAAAGATAATACATTAATTAAATCGTCTCCACACGAATTGTAAATTAATAACTAAAACGAAACCTTGATTAGTATTATTCAGGAAACAAGATCTTTACAATTTTGTGGTGTTAAGCCACGAGTAATAACTTCACTATTAAATTAAAAAATAATGAGAACTCAGAAGTGCGAGGAGAAATAAGGGCAAATGACAAGACGTGCCAAAGTAGTATTCAGGTTGATTGTGTTGGATGTAAAATAGAAAATCTAAAACATCTGAAGACGCATGAAGTTACAAACACACTCTTAGCTAAAGGGGAAAAAATGACAACAAAAAATCGCTTTTACTTGGTGACTAAACGTGGGAATTAGTACACTTGCCTCATGGTTCAGATCTCTCTCAAAATGTCAACTAACAGAATCGAATAGGGGTCTCCTTTTCCCCTTTATCCACCGAAAACTCCTGCTAAAACCTCAGGGAAGATTGAATCTCCTAGGCGCGAGTTAACTATCAACTCAAGAAAGCAATAGGCAAATGGAGGGCAGCAGCTACTTCGTACTCTTTTTCCTTTGTTCATGTCTTAGAAAACATCTTTTTGTGCATTTTGCAGAATAATCATTTTTAACAGAACCTCTAAAATTTCATACTTTATGCGTAATCGACATAAACTAAAACTACGTAGGGAATGTTGTAACCCCCCACCCCCCCCAAAAAAAAACCTCAATAATAAAAACATGCCAGAAGGTTAAGAAAAACCTCAAATTTAAGAGGAGCAGGGAATGGTTAGTCTCCTACATGAACTTACAAATAATGTTAAGAGGGAATGGTTAGTCTCCTACATGAACTTACAAATAATGCTACACACGTGGTCTTTAAAAAAAGGAAAGATGAATCAAGGATCTCCTACAATAGCTCAAATTTCTTCTTTAAGCTAATATACAACAGCTCAGGTCTACAGACTGCCTGGTCTACATATCTCATCATTTACCTCTTTGCTCTGGTCTTTCGAGCATTTTGCACCGGTCTCTTTCCTTGTTGCTTCACAACTTTCCCATTCTTTGCCAAGTCACGTACCAACTCCGGTTCCTCCTGCGATAATTCTTCACTAGGCATGTCAGGACTCCCTGTTGTTTCGTTCATATCTGGTACATCCACAGCAGATTCGCTAAGAAGCTCACACTTATCCTCCACTTGGTTAGATTTAGTCGACTTGTCCTGAGTTGATGTTCCTGGTTTCAGCTTCTCACCACCAACATACACGTCGTTTTCTCCCCTAGACAAACTATCGACAGAAGAACCAGCATTATTGGGATTCGAGCTCCAGAAAAATAAAAGAGCTACATCATTCATTCTTTTACCTGGCTTCTAATGATGTATAGCCATTAGAACTTTGCGCTAAACTTTGTTGAGTCTCTTCCTGTGCGTCAGATCCAGTTATATGAAAACCTGAACTTTTAAGAAGGGGTAAAATATAAGAGATAATTGGCCATATTGGAGAAAAAGAGATCAGCAGTTAACCCCGCCCCTGCAGAGCATAAGAAAAAAAGAGAGAGAAACCCGCATATACCAAAAACGACATATCCAGTGAAATCCACAATGTGGGGTATGGGGAGGGTAGAGTGTACGCAGACCTTACCTCTACCTTGGTAGGTAGAGCGGTTGTTTCCGAGAGATCCTCGGCTCAAGACAAAGCACAAGCAAAGCAAGAGAAACGGCCAGCCCCGGACAAAAAATTTAAAGCAGTATGAAAATAATGGTATCAAAAGCGAATAAGAATGCAGTAACTAACGCATGTAAATAAGATAAACAAAGTACACTAGAGAACACATAGCTGCAAAAATCAAACGACAGAGGACTATAAAGTAATATTGTGCCTACTAGTATGATATGCTAAGCGTGCCTACAATAATAACACTACAACTACTAGTTTGTAAGAGTAAGTAGGACTACGTTGGACTACCTATTACCCACCCTTCTATCCTAATCCGTGTCCTCCATAACTCTCTATCTAAGGTCATGTCCTCAGTAAGTTGCACCTGCGCCATATCCCGTCTAATCACATCTCCCAATACTTCTTCGGCCTACCTCTACCCTTCCTGAACTCGTCCATAGTCTACCTCTCACACCTCCGCACTGGGGCATTTGTGTCTCTCCTCTGCACGTGCCCGAACCATCTCAACCTCGCTTCCCACATCTTATCCTCCACCGAGGCCACTCACACTCTGTCCCGATTATCATCATTTCTAATTTTATCCCTCCTTGTATGCTCACACATCCATCTCATCATCCTCATCTACGCAACTTTCTCCGCCCCATCCTCATCCCCGCCGCATATACCAAAAACCACTTGCAAATTTCAGGCATATAATTAACCAATTACAAACGCTGCCATTATCATAAGAAAGATCAATGAGGAACAAATGTGACTCTGAACATAATACACGAGCTATTTTAATATTGGATGCACGTGTTTTGCAAGAGGATATACGAAATCTGGAACTATAGTTCACATTCTGTGAAAAGTGATAATCTTCTGTAGTCTTAGCCTAGATCATCCACCAGTAGTGGTAGCCAAATGCTTTTTTTATAAGGTAAAAGAGTGGTAGCCAAATGCTAGTGGAGCCTGTCAATCAGACAGCTTTTTAAACTTGACGACCAATGCAGGTCAAGCTGGTTTCGCTCACATCATATGTGATGTTGGAATGCAATATTTTGATGTAAATGTAATTTAGTTTTAGATATTTGGAAGTGAACAACTAAGAGCTGAGCATTTTCTTTAAGGTAAATTTTCTGGCAGCCTTTAACCTCAGTACAGCATCGCAAAATTACCAAGTTTTAAGTTCTTCGGAGGTGCCATCCTCTTTTTGTTATTACTTCACGGGCCTTAGGGTTCAAAAGTTGCTCTAAACTAAACCAGATATTAGAATCCATTTCACCACATTAGTCACAAGCCCAAGCTTTCTTGGTTTGCATCTAGCTCCTTTACATCCATAACTACATAAGATATAAGTGGGATTCAAATTTGTATTCCTCCACAGGCCAACCTGACCGACTCTTATTTGCTTGTTTGACCCTTCCCGTAGACTCTTTGTGGGGTTTGTGATGCGCGGGGATCCCGAGGTCTATTTATATGAGTTTCGGATGAAAAAGCCAAAGTCTGAAAACTTAGAGTTGGTTAGTTTGACTTAAAGTTTACTTGTGGCTAGATGGGTTCGTTCCGGATGGTCATTTATGACTTAGTCGAGTCATTGGTTCGCTTCCCGGGATAATCAGATGTATTTTGTGGCCTTATTTGTAAAGTTAGGATTATGGTTTTCCCGGACGATTTTTTAAAAAAGTATGTCTTGGCTCGGTTATTTGTGAAATCCGAGGGTACAAGCGAGTACGTAGCACGGTTAACCGTAGACGAGCATGATTGGTTTGTGTCTGGGGTTCCGGGAGTGTTTCGGGTGTCAGATAGAGGTTTTTGGGCTATGTTTCACTTCTGGTGTCTGGTGTCCGCCACGGCGGAACCACCATCCGCTCCAATGTTGGCTCACCGAAGCGGAAATCGGGGAAATGGGAAGTTCTGCCACAGCGGAATCGGATCCGTTGTGGCGAGGTATGAGGTGTCAAGTGACATCTGCTACGGTGAAGGCATTTCCGTCGTAGCGGGTCTGTGGTCCAGCGGTATCGATTCCGCCGGGGCGGATCACTGTTCAGGTGTCCTATATATAATTCTAGGTCAGATTTGCTTTCCCAAAATAGTGTGTTCTCTAAACCAGCGCCGCTCTAGGGCTATTTCAGAGCCTTAGGAGCATTTTCCACCTTGAGATAATAGATTCTTTCCCTTTTTGGTTAAGTTCATGATTCTAAGCTTATTAATAAGCTTATTAATGGAGCTTATTGTTTGAATTGGGAAAGATGGGTTTTGCATATTGTTTTAATGGGGATTTATAGATTAAATGATGATAATATCATGAGTTAGGAGTGAATTATGTTAGATTATCATGTTATAAGTCTAACTTGGTGATAGAAGCATGTTTTCAATTAGGGGAAATGTTACACCCCGAAATTTCAGGACATGAATAAGAGAATAGACGCGAGAACACAAGACTTGAAAATTGGTACGAAAGAAAGAATTGTTTTTCCGAAGGAAAATCTTCCGAACGTCGGAAAGGAAAAATGTTCGTTGATGAGAATTAGATTCTCAAAATGCATTATTTGAGGAGTATAGAATTTATTATCATTGTGGAAATGTATTTTACGGATTTGGTCACGTAGGGCCCACCCGAGAAAGTTTACGTTTTGTGGGGCCCACGAGGGTTACGAAATTTTATGGACGAATGGGAGGACGACACGTGCCACCCCCCCACATGGGCTTGCTCGATATTGAACCATGGTTAAGTGGTCAAGTGACCAAGGTTAAGTGTGACCAAGGTTAGTAGTCAAGTGGATGACAAGCTTGAGATAATTGACTAAGTCAATGAGCCCACTTGGCTAGATATTAATTTTTCTTCATCCAAGCCACACAAGTGTTTTGATCTAAGCCCTCCATTGTTTTATATATACTATACTAGTGCAAGACAAGTCTTCAACACTTCGAAAAATTTGAGAAAACTTTGAGCTAGCTTAATGGTGCTCTCGGCTTTGTGCTAGTTCCCACACAAAAAATTTTAGTTTGTGGTTCATAATTCACAAGACTTTAACTCAAAGTTCCTAGGGGTATTGTAAGGATATCTCAATAGAAAGATCCCGGAAAAACGACGTTTTTACGTTAGTCGCAAGGCGAAAACCTAAGGTGTTCTTCAACTTTGAAGATGGAACTTGAAGAGGAGTTCTTCATGAGCTTCTAAGGAGTGTTTGGAGCGGATTGGAACATAAGAAGAGGAGCTAAAAGTTGCTAAGGATTGACTTTGACGCTTGGATATTATTAGGGCTTATTGAGGTAAAATCTTCTTCTTCTTAATGTGATTGAAGATTTCATGTTATAGTAGTTAAGAAATGAGCATGTGGTATATAGAATGAAAATATTTGGATCATGTCGACATGTTAAAACCGAAAATGGACAAGTTAGCCATTAATGTTGTAATCAATTTGGTCGATAGTTACAATCGTCGCATGTTAAGGAAGAAAGCATTTATAGTTGTTGTAATTGTTATTATGTATATAACATATTGGAATAACAACTTGGATTGAAAAAGGAATTGAAAGGAAATTGATAATTGTTGTGACAATGGTAGCCGATTATGGCTTGGAAATATTGGACAGTTTTATATTGATTGTGGGCGTAATTTTACACGCCCTATTAGGCGTGTAATCCCCTTTGTATTCTTTGAATTGTTGGGCCTTAAATGTGGCGTTTGGTTATTGATTTTCGCCTTGAAAAAGGTGGAAAAATGCGTAGAAACAAAGGAAGTCTTTGCCGATTTTCCGTAGAATAAGAGACCTTACACTTAGTATGATTCTACGTTAAAAAGTGAGGAGTTGATAGACATGTTATGATCAATATAGGTTGAAGTACTACGAGTAGCGTATTCTACTTAAAGGATGGAATAGCTATCAAGGTTGAAGTACTTTGGAGCATTTTGCTACTTATCGATAATCGTCGCGAGGTATGTGAACCTCTTCCTCCTTTTGGCGTGATTCTATGTATGAAATATACATGTGGTGTTATTTCATGATTCCTTCTACTCTTAGAAGTTAAGAGGTATGTATGTTGATTTACTCTATGTAAAAGTTATGTCTAAGTTATCCTAAGTTCTTACCAAGTCTTATGGGGGATGTTGGTAAGAGTCGTTAGGAAGTATTGGGAGTCGAGTTGACTTTGCTAATTTACTGCACGAATGAGAATAAGTATCGAATAAGCCATTGCAGCGTTAATAAAAAAAAAATATCGACAATCAATTATATTAAAATGAGTAGAATTCTCCATCTGCATAGAAACTAAGATAAGACAAAATTGTATAACATTTTCTAGATCATGGCTGCTTTAATAAGATCGTTATAAACGAGTATAACCTATTCACAACGCATAAAAGTATATGTTACTTAATATTAAAGAGTTTACGTTATGAAGTTTTAAGACCATGAAACTTGAATTCTTAAAAGGTTAAGAGACTTTATTTTTAAAGTTAAGAGACTTGAAGTATTTGAAAGTATAAGTCTCTTGGTTATAAAAAAAAAGAATGAATTAGTCTAAGGCATAAAGTTAGTATAACGGCTTTATGGGAAGTTGGTTATAAAAACTTTATGGAAGGTTAGAAGAATGGTTTTCTCTAGTAATGTAAACAAAGAAATAACTTGAAATAAGGAAGGGCAATTTGATTTAAAGGTATCAATTGCATAAAAATTTAAAGTAAGGGTCACTTGATTTAGAAGCCTAGAAATGTATTTCTAAAAATGTAGTGACTTGTTTGAAGTGTAGACATGCCTTGATACTACGGGTGTTAGTATCTTGGGGTTTTATATGAAAAGGAGTCTTTTGAAAAGAATGGAAATACGTAGTACTTTGGGTTAAATTCCCGGATTTTTATGTGAAACGAAAAGTGCCTTGAGTATATAAAATGAAAGTCTAAAGATTTTATGAACTTGCCTATGCTTGCTTGTGATAGCCTTGAGTGCAAGTATTATATGTTTACGCTGCCGTGACTCTCAGTTGGAGGACCGGCTGTCTTGTTGTGAATTTACTTGGAGCGTCTGAAGCGATGCGGAGGCTTCCACGGGTATGCTTCCATTGTGATTGATCCTTGGACATGCTTATACGATGTGGGATTCCGGGGTATGCGACCAGGATGCGGGTTAGATTCCCGAATTGTTTTTATTACTCCTTAGACATGCTTATACGATGAGGGATTCCGGGGCATGCGACCAGGAGGCGGGTTAGATTCCCGGATTTGTTTTATTACCCCATGGTCATGCTTATACAATGAGGGATTCCGGGGCATGCGACCATGTTATATACGATTATTACTCCATGGACTAGCTCCCCATGAAGACATGTACCCGAGACGAGGGATTCCACGGGCATGTTATATACGATTATTACCCCATGGATTAGCTCTCCATGAAGTCATGTACCCGAGATGAGGGATTCCACGGGCATGAGATATATATATATATATTGCATATGTGTACGCCGACAGTGAGGTAGGATGCCACGGGCGAGTCACATGGTTATATTTTACACTTACGGCTGTCGGCAGTGATGGGGGATTCCACGGGCAGGGGATATATATATATATGTATTGTATGTGTACGCGACGGTGAGGTAGGATGCCACGGCGCGTCACACGGTTATATTTTACACTTATAGGTACGGCGGTGATGGGGATTCCACGCACGCTTTGATATTTGTGGGCTCGAGACCGCATCTGGATTGTGTGATGATATTTGAGGGCTTGTGTCCATAGCCCTGGTGTGACTATTGTTCATGTGTTGAAATAGTCTGTACAAGGTAAAACTGACTTTCATTACTTTCACTTCGGCAAGGCACAGGGTACTGTTATTTTGGTTATCATACATGTCTCCATCTTTATTATGATCGTTATGATTTCATTCTGATTTTTAGTTTCACATACTTGGTACATATTTCGATCGACCTCCTTTTGCGTTAAATGTCGCAGGTTGACGTACATAGCTTGCTGATCCTCATTCTTAGGATCACTGTTCAGCTGGTTGGAAAGCTCCATTATTTCGGAGACTTTGTATTTTGGTACAGTTCCCTGAGGTTGTAGATTTATGTACATTCAGGGGTATGGCGGGGCCCTGTCCCGTCACAGTTGTTACGTCAAAACTCTTAGAAGTCTGTAGTCATATCTTGTGGATTGGGTTGTGTAAAGAAAAAAAAAGGTAACTGCTTTTTGGGTTACGTGTATATTTTTGGAAGGTGGCCTTATCGACTAGCTTGTTATTTATTTCCTGTTAAGTTTATGTATGTTCCGCTGATTATCTCTGATGTTTACCTATAAGGGTGCCCAGGTAGGGCACCAGTCGCGGGCCCGGGGTCGGGTCGTGACAGGAAATTTCTAGGATTTCAAATTGGGGCTTTTTGATTGTTGTCCAATTGAGGGTTCAAATGTGAATACATTTTCAATTAATTTAAGAATATGATTGTCTAGTATGTAATCTTGGGTTTTGTGTAATAAAGTTCGAGTCTTGGTGGTGTGAACCCGAAATGAGTATTTACAGTCTTGTTTTTGTTGTGTTAAGCTTATTATTAACTATGTAATACGCGTGAATAGACATCGATCATCGCGAGGCAAGAGGAAGGGTAAGGCTGTATTCGAGACTTGATTTGGTAGCGCTCCTTACGATTTAGCTTTTCGAGACCCAGATAGAAGTGCATAATTAGTTTAAAATATTAAGGGGTATTGAGCGTGTTTGGGGTCCCACTCAGCCGGTTGTGATGAACGGTTGAGTGGGTACCGGTGTTGAACAGTGATGATGGGATTTGGGGAACCAATCTTGTGTTGGTTCCGACTGCTATTTATTTGGGCTCGTCGCCATATGTGGGTTTGTCGTCATGTTTGCTATTGTTTGGTTACTCATCACACATGTTTTCGATTGATATACTGATTTGACCGGATGCTTGTGTTGTTGAATTCTTGAAAGCATGTGTATATCATCTCTATACTTGATTGCATCTCATTATATCATGATATCTTGTATTGTATTGTTATTGCATTCATACTTAGTCGGTTCCGACTGCTGTTTATTTGGGCTCGTCGCCATGTTTGCTATTGTTTGGTTACTCATCACACATGTTTTCGATTGATATCCTGATTTGACTGGATGCTTGTGTTGTTGAATTCTTGAAAGCATGTGTATATCATCTCTATACTTGATTGCATCTCATTATATCATGATATCTTGTATTGTATTGTTATTGCATTCATACACTCATGGTTCTATGATTTGATGTGAGAGTGGTATGGATATGGTGATCCAAGAGACCGGAAAGGTAAGAGTAATATGAGAGTATGACACTTGAGATGATATTGATACGCGGGGAGCGGAGTTGCACGCATGCAACATGATTGAGACTCGAAAATGAGTCATGGGCTCTAGTCAGATTTGTGTGTGGAATTCCAGTTGGCTAGGAGCGGTGGACTTCGTGGTTCCCCATAGGTGTACAAGCATTATTAAACCTGTATATCAGGTTGAGAAAGGTACCTTACATATGCATTGCATTCACATCATACATGTTACAACATAGCATTGATAAACTATGACTGAGACTTGCTATTGAGTGATTATGAACATCTTGGTTGGATTTAGGACTTGAAAAGATTATTCATGCCACATGATATTTGATATGATGTTGAACTCTATGAAATATCTTGGTGATTATGTGATATACTAGTCATTGATATGCTAGTTAGGATTATTTGGTGTCGACTTGGTATTTATCTCTGAATATATATCTTTCATCGTTGTCGGCCTATGATGTCTACGGTGGTACGTTGTGTACTCATGCTACACTTACTGCATATTCAGTACCTTCCACCTCCGCAACACCGCGTAGCTGAGACCTCCAATTGGTGATCCCAGGCATTCAGGGTTGAGGATGCTATCTCCAGCATATCCCTGGATACTCTTTCTCTATTTACTGTCTTTTGTTCGCACTTGAGAGACATTCAGATACATTCAGTTTTGGCCTACGAGTCACTTTTTTAGACTTGTTTCGTATTATGTTACTGCTCTTGTATCTACATACTAGATCTTTGGGGTATTTGTTGATGTTTAGACTTGTTACTTATTCCACATTTATAGTATGAGACAACTTTTGTAGTATCTCGTTATCTTCCGCTTTTACTTATGTTGTATCATGTTAATGATTTGAGAGTGGTTCACCTACGTGGTGAGATTATGTAGGTGCCACCACGACTCCTGAAAAGGGGTCGTGACACTCACACACACAAATCAACAGACTAATGTCAATACCAGATAAAATCCACCATTGACCTGACCTGAAAACTGCTTAGAAGATAAGTAGCCAAGAAACCACTTCCATCTCCGAAGACACTAGGGAAGCATCAGATGTCTCCATCTTTGTTTACATCTCTATCAGACCATAAACCTACATTCCTAGTAAGCTAACTTTGAACTCCTATCTTACCAGGTAATAGTAGGAAACAATTTTGACTTGTACAGATGATCAAATATGAATTGGATGCCGCTCAGGCAACTTCATATATTGTAGTGGTAAGTAGTAGTAAGTTGACTTCTGAACCCATTACTTCCAATTATCTTCACAACATAAAACAAACAGAAAAGATCATAAAGATTGCCTCAAGTACCATCATTGTGCTCTGAGGGAACAGCTGGACCACTAGGCATGTAAGATTCAGAAGCAGCATGCTCACCAACCCGAATTGCCTCAATAGCCTGCAAGTTTGAACAGTTCAAAGACAAAAGTACACAAGTAAACACAGCATCTTGTTGTCCATATGAAATGCTATGTTTTTTAGTCCAAATGCTGAATAAGGTACTGAAATCCCCAAGACAAACGGTTACCTGATCTTGCAGCTGAATAGGAGAGGCAGGATTTAAAGGCCCAGTCTCACTTTCTCCACCACCTTGTGTTATTTCCACATCTGAAAGAAAAGAAATGAGGTTCCACAGAATGCTAGTAATTTGCAGAAGAAGACAAAATTAAAACCAAGACAAGACCGTAAGACCAGTGTAAGAAGCCAAGATTAGAGCACAACACACCTGACCACTTAATGGGTACATCTGACAGTTTAGCAAGTCTCAAAGAACTTGAGTCATTTATCTTCTCGGTGGTACTGGTTCCTGTCAAATCACCAACTGCAGATTTTGGTTCTGCTTTGCGTTCTACCAAACGTAATTGGTAGTCAGTTTCCTTGAAAAGGTGGGCACGTAACATATCTTCAGTTGCTTTTGACCGGACTTTTCGTATCTCCTCATGAATATTCCATGAGCCAGATGCAAAAGAATTTTTTTTCTGTGATCCAGTTGCAAAGCATATATCAGAAGACAGCAAATAATAGAAAATTGATAAAGTAAAAGTAAATGGATTTAGCACTACTTAGTAGTTGTTTCATCATTCTTGACAACATGACATGCCTTACTTACTCAGTTTAAAAATATGGAACTCCTTCAAATCACTATATTGATGAAGTGTGATCAAAGGTACTGTTTGAAACATGACATAATATTCAATTCAGTATTCTGAGGAATTTCCAAGAGAGGAAGGAGGAAACAAAAGTGTTTTACCTATTTAGCAAACTAAAATAACACATATGCACCAAAAATGAATTTGTTGATGCAACAACTAAACATGCAAAGATAAGAACTAGTCACTTGGGAAACTGTTTGATAAATCTAGTGTCTGTTATATAGTTGTACTACTCAAGGTGAGACTAATAAATTTCACACACTAGCCATTTTTATTATTAGAATGATAGCATTTCAAGTTAATAAGTTGCTATAAGGTTAGATCTTAGTCAAAGCATCAAACATTTGTTTCTTGCACAGTTCTAAATTTATCAACCGGATGCAAGTCATTAGATCCTATATCAATGTCCTCTAAACTACGTGGAAATATCGGAGTAGATGGATGAACTCGTGCATGGCTGCTTTACAATTTTTTTTAATTTCTTTAGCTTACAACCTTTAGTTCGTAACCTTTGGCAAAGCTCTTTAATAATTGATTGATAACAATTCGATCTAATGTAAAACGACTTAATTCTTCCAAAAGTTATAAATTTATCAATCCATTGCAAAGCAATGAGATCCCTTCCTAAATATCTGCCAACCCAATTGTACATATCAAAATCCAAATATCAACTTGTGCATGGCTGCTTTATAATTTTCATCATCTCATTAGTTTGAAGCTTTTGCAATGTTAGATAGTTCATGTATATAGTACTATACTTAGTGTCCTACATTGGAAAACGTTTATTATATACTATGTAAAGTATAGATATAAATAGGGCACAGTGCAAGGCAATAGTGATACAATCTTCATTCTGCTGTCTAGAAAATTGTGAGAGATTAATGTCAGTCACTGCTAGTGTCAGAAAACAACGAAAGCAACGATAGAAGATGTTTGTAGTTCTTATAAGGTTGGACTTCCAAGTGACCAAATATTAGCTAGTCCTATTGTTCCTATAATGGATGACCTATCCTCTCGATTATTTCGCCTTGCTGCACCTTTCCATCACCGACCGTTGTGTTACACCTCGTAAGTTAAGACGATACTTAAGAACTTCATTAAGAAATTAAGATTCGAATATTGATTATATAGTATGATTATATATGCTAAATCCAGAAGTTAGTACTTGAAGGATGTGATTCCGAATTTTTTTTTGTTACTACGAGCGTGTTAATGGAAATGGAAAATGATCGTTATATATTTTCCCATTAAAGATTAGTAACATATTATGAGAATTACGACATGGAGAATACGAGGTCTTATGGAATTTTCGGAGATTAAAAGAAGTGAGATTAAGATTTATTACTTGGGGGATGGAATTAACTTAAGAAAACAATTAGAGGACCAAAGTGTAATATTTAGGGGGACCAAAGTGTATTAATAAAAATCTGAAAAATCTTACTTATAACCTAACAAAAACTCATCTTCCCCACTTAAAAAAAAAAATCTCAAACTCCCTCATCTCTCTCTCTCTCCCTAGCCGATTTTTGCTCCTTCTCCATAGCAAAAATTATAGTTTATTTCCCCCTCGTTATACTACATTGTTCACCAAAACTTGGAACCAAAAACAACACCCAAACAGTGGGCAAAAACCGAGAGAACTGGGGCAGAAAATCGAAAACTGCTGGGCAGATTTTTAGTCAACTTTGTAGGGGTATATCTCCTAGTGTATTAGGAGATTTTAGGTGATTCAAAAGCCTAAGATGAAGTTCGTCGAGTCTAGTTTCCAACACAATAAACCTCTCGTCGATAGGACATCGGAGTAGAGAGTTATGGACGTTACAAGTTCAGATGACAAAAATAGTGGAAAAACACGCTGCTGCTGGGGCAGAATTTTAGCCCACGAAATTTTAAGTTTTGGACGAATTTTTGGAAGAGAAAACGTGTAAGGATGATGGGTTAATATTATAGATTGGATGCATGTTAATTTGGAGTTGAAAAAGTGTCAAAATTGAAGCTAAAAATCGATAGAATCGTAGCACCGAAACCTGGACTGTTTTGGCTCAAAAACTAAGGTAAAATTCTTTCTTTCAATTGAATGATTGAAGTGCATGTTGTATAATTAAGGAATTGAAATGGGTGTTAGTAAAAACTAGGGATTAAAGATAATGCATGTGAAGTTTGGATGTTGTAACCAATTCTAGAACCCATTTGTTTACATTGGAATTTAGTATTGTTGTTGTTAATATTGTCACCAATTGCATGTTGAAAATTGAAGAGAAATCTTAATATTTAAGTGGTAATTAGTTATTTGGGAGTATTGGAATATGATATTGGATCTTAAGAATTAAGAGAAGAATTTTGGAACAAAAATATGGGTTGGCCGAAAATTTAAGGAAATTTTTAGACATTGTTGTGACATTTGTTTTAAGAGTTATTTGGTGCTTAAAAATGTAAGATAACAACAGGGTATATAGGTGTGTTAATCGCCTTAATTGTTGAAGTTGTGGTCTTTCATAAGTATAAAGGGAAAGGAGGTTGTATGGTTGTGTAAATGTAGTATATGAAGCCTAACTTGATTATATCTGGGAATAATAGTGGATTGTTGGTTTAATTGACTTGTTGGTTAATTGTGGATACGCACATAAACAGGGAAAGTGCTGCCCAAATTTCTATAGAAATAGGAAGTCGCTATTCGATATAACTTACGTTAGGGATAGTAGAATTGACGAACGTATTATCATTGTTATAGGTTGACATACTAGACGAGGCATATCTTAGCATTAAGTTGATTAGTTCACCTAAAAGGTATGTGAGACTATCCTTTCCTTCTTTGGCATGATGTTGTGAAAATCTTCCTTCTTTCTTCTGGCATGATTTTAATGAAAGTACGGCGGACGTACGTGATTCCTTCAAAGTCTAGTTTTATTAAAATGATATATGATATGATAAGTGCTTTAACTTTCCAAAAGATGTTTTAAAATGATTCATGAGATCGTGCCTTGATTTTCTAAAGGATAATTTATTTTACTTATTCCATTCAGTCTTATATGATGAGTTAAAAAGGCATATGATTATTCCATTGAGTCTTATATGATGATTTGAAATGCACATGATTATTACATGGAGTCTCGGATGATGATTTGTATTGCATGTGGTTTCTCATGATATTCTACTTGTGTAAGTTGTGATTGTATGTTATGAGGACCGAGTCCCAGAATGGGCCGGGTAGTTATATGTACAGAATATGAGGACCGAGTCCCAGAATGGGCCGGGTAGTTATATGTACGCAGTATGAGGACCGAGTCCCAGAATGGGCCGGGTAGTTATATGTATAAAGCATGAGGACCGAGTCCCAGGATGGGCCGGGTAGTTATATGTACGGAGATGATCTTGATTATGATGATTGTTAGACATGCATGACTTTCTTTTCATATGGTACATTTGCATTGGTATCTCTGATTTTTCATATATGTCTCATGTTATCTTCTCGATCACCACAATCCTTACAGTAATTCATGTTTTACATACTCAGTACATTATTTCGTACTGACCCCCCTTTCTTCGGGGGGCTGCGTTCATGCCCGCAGGTTCAGGTGTTCAGATAGGTGACCCTCCAGTCTAGGATTTATGTACAACAGTTGGAGAGCTCCTTTGTTCCGGAGCCAGCTATTTTGGTACAGACCTTTATCTTTCAGACTTATGAATATTTTGGGCACGACGGGGTCCTGTCTCGTCATATGTCGGTATTACACTCTTAGAGGTCTGTAGACAGTTGTGGGTTGGACGTTTGTACCTTGTTTTGGGCTTTGATGTTATTATCTCGTGACAGCCTTGCCGGCTTGCTTATTTTGATTATGCCTTTGTGCACGTGATCTTGGTTGGTGGCAGCCTAGTCGGCTAGCCTATTATGACTGTTGTTTTGTTGTTATTTTGACAGCCTTGTCGGCTAGCCCATTTTTAGGAAAATGTTGTAAAAGCAGTGTTGTGCTGCCGAAATTTCTATAGATCTCTGTATTAGATGGATTAAGAGTGACAGGTCAGTAATGACGTTCAATTAGGACTTTAGTCGCGGCCCGTCGGGTTGGGTCGTGACACGTTGACTCCTCTATTCTCGTATAACAGACAACTGAAAATCAGACATCTCAGACTACGGAAAAGGGAACAGAAGGCAGTTTTTGGAAAATTTTGACCTAAGTGTAGTTATTGTAACAAGATTAGACATACTCGTGAAGTATGTTATACTTTACATGGTCGACCACCCAAAAATGCTCATGTTGCTCAGACGGACATTACAAGTAACGGGGGGTTTTCTTTATCTGAAGGAGAATATAATGAGTTTCCGAGGTCTCTCGAAAACAGCCGCTCTACCTGCCAAGGTAAGGTCTACTACGTACACTCTACCCTCCTCAGACCCCACGTTGTGGGATTTCACTGGATATGTTGTTGTTGTAATATAACGAGTTCCTTTAGTATCATGCAAGTATGCAGACATCTTTACAAGAAGCCTTTGTTGCTAAGACTGATGATTCTGCTTCTTGTCTTTCATAGTCTAATCTATTGGACCGTGGACTCTTGACACACAGGTGTTTCTATTCATATTTTTGATAATAAATTCCTTTTGTCTGCAATTGTTTATTCACAGTCTCTTCCCACTGTCACTTTCGCCAATGGATTCCAAACAAAAGGAAAGTAGTTGGACAAGCTATTCCCCTACCTCTATCACTCTAAATTATGTCCTCTACGTTCCTGGTTGCCTTTTTAATCTTATATATGTTAGTTGAATGTCTCGTACCCTACATTGTACAATAACATTCTTTAATGATTTTGTTGCTATACAGGACCACGTTACAAGACAGACGAGTGACGCAGGGCGTGAATAATCACAAGGCCTTTATTACCTTCTCTCCCCTAATTCCTCCACATCATGCCCAATTACAAATCCTCAAGACTTAATTTACAGATGTTTGGGACATTCGGGTGTATCCAAGTTTCAGAAGGTGCTACCTAGTTTGTCTAGGTTAGATTGTGAGTCGTGTCAACTTGAAAAACATAACTTGCGCCACCTTTCCGCATAGCACTGAGAGTCGTGCAGAGTTTGTTTTTTTCTTTAGTTCATACTGGGAATCCTACTAGAATCAATTCACTTTAGGATTTGTGATTGGGTTACTTTCACTGATGATTATTCAAGATGTACTTGAATTTACTTAATGAAAGATCATTCGAGGGTTTCTGTGCTGAAAATACAAAATCAATTTGGTACTATTCACATTTTTCTTAGTGTTAACGCCTTAGAATACTATCTTCTCAATTTCAACAATTTATGACTTCTCAAGGAATTATTCATCAGACATCTTGCTTATATAGCCATAAGCAGAATAGGGTAGCAGAGAGGAAGAATAGGCTCCTCATTGAGACTGCTCACACTCTTCTCATTCAGTCACATTCCTGTTGTGTTTTGGGGCGATATATTTCTCACATCTTGTTATTTGATTAATCAAATGGTTTTGTCTTCGTACAGAACTAAATTCTGCATTTAGTATTGTTTCCTCAGTCACTAATACTCTATTCGCCCTCGTGTCCTTAGAAGCACATGTTTTGTTCATAATTTAGCTCGGGGAAAAGATAAATTAGCTCTATATGATCTCAAGTTTGTCGTTCTTGGTTACTTTGAATTCAAAGGGGATATTGTTGCTACTCATCTGGTCTTCGTTGGTATCTTATGTCAGGCGATGTCACATTTTTTGAGTCTCCGCCTCACTTAGCACATTTTGATCATCCATATATCTTACCTATACCGACTTTTGAGGAATCTGTTGTTGCTCCTCCTATAATCCCGACCACAATGCTACCTCTTCTAATTTATCATCATCGTCTCGTTCAATATCAAGCACAGAACTGATGATTCACGTCATGCAACGGTCTGTTGAACCTACTGTGGACTTGTCTCCTTCTAATCCATTGATTGCACTTCAGAAATGTATATGATCCACTTGTAATACTAACCCCTTTTATACATTTTAAGTTATCGTCTATCATCACCTCATTATGCTTTTTGTATCATGTCTTCTGTTTCCATCCCTAAGTCTACAGGTGTAGCGCTCTCTCATCCAGGATGACAACAAGTTATGATTGAAAGTGGTATTTGGCATTTTGTCTCTCTTTCTTCTGATTTGGTGTCTTGGAACTTGGAAGAGCGAGAAACTGAAGGTGGTTGGTCAATCTAGTAAAGAAGCAGAATACCGAGTAATGGCTATAGCAACTTGCAAGCTAGTTTGGATCAAATAGTTTCTCAGAGAATTGAAATTTGGAGAAACCAGTCAAATAAAACTTGTGTGACGATCAAGCAGTCCTTCTTATTGCATCAAACCCAGTGTTCCATAAGAGGACTAAACACATTGATATTGATTTTCAGAGTGTCACTTCATTGTAAGAAAATATACTCGGGAATTATTGTTACAAATTTGTGAAGTCAAATGAACAGCTTGTAGATATTTTACCAAGTCTCTCACTGGTCCTTGTATTACATTTGTAACAAGCTTGATACATATGGCTTTTATGCACCGGCTTGAAGGGGAGGGGGGTTAGATAGTTCATATATATAGTATGACACTTGGTGTCCCACATTGGAAAGTGTTTATTACATACTGTGTAAAGAATAGGTATAAATAGGGCTCGCGTAATTCAATAGTATTAGCGCATCTCAATGGTATTTTTCTCGGGCCTTTATTTTTCACAGCAACATTCTTTGGCAAGTATTTTGCAGTTTAAGCACCACTGTTTAGTGGAGTCAAGAAGCGCATTCTTTTGATTGAAACACAGTGCGGACACAAACCAGATTAAGTTTGAGAATAGCACGTAAAACAGCTGATATGCATCTAGTCAACCTTTCTTCTCTGTCTTCCCTCTTCAACCCTTTTTTTAACAAGAAAGTAGCCTGGTCTCCAATTTATTGCTTTACAAATAAGTTCTTTCTATCTGAACAAATGTTGGCGCTCTGAATCATCAAAACTTCTAGTGCTAATTGTAGGTCATTGTTGTCTAATGTTAGAAAACTAAGGTTTCAACCACTGTTTCATAAATAGGAGTTTTGCCTTCATTTGCCTTCGAACTGAAGGTGAAAAGGCAGTAATAAAAGCAAAATTGAAATCTTCAAATACCTTCAAGGAAGAAAGAGAGTCACCACTGACAGTATATGGTGTTTCTTCATCAAAGAGCTTTGCCTTCATTTGTAAGGGGGTTCTAAGTCCACTATGGTCAGCAGCAGGAGACGCCCATGGTGGATGAACCTTCATATATGACTTGGCCATTTCTACAGGTGAGCCAAAAGTATCATCCACCTATATTTTCACAAGAAAGATATTGAAAACTGCATCAATAAACATTTTTATATAGCTGCACTTTGGTATCACATAGCTGAAAGCAGTAGATATAAGTCTTTGTGCAGGAAAAATATTACATGAGAAACACTAGTAGCACCAATAAGCTCCTTATAGAAAAAGAAAGGTTGAATGTTCGAGGTAGAGCTAATATTATAGATATAATACATATAAACCAGGAAACTAATTCAGATTAAGTGGGAAAAACACTCTCATTGTTCACGTTTCCAAAATCAAATTAGACTCGGCATTAAAATGACTTTTAAGAAACGGCACATCAAAAATGAAAAAACTAACAAGGGCATTTATGTAATGCAGCCAAAAAGAAGTAAACAAGTTCATCCAGTATAAAAAAGGATAACCGGCCCAAATTTGGCCCATAAATTAGATATAGTTAAATACAAAGGAGGATCTTCTAAACTCGAGGAAATGTTTTGGAGGCAAAGTCAAGAAGTAATTGGCTTAAGCAAGGTGACAATAATACAAAGTTTCTCCAGAAAATGGCGAATGCACATCGAGAATATAATCACATGGACAGCCTGGTTATTAATGGTTGCACGGTCTCTAATGAGGGGTCGGTTAACAATGAGATCCTATCTGAAAAGCACGTGGACACTCGAGGAAAAATAAACTTAGGTATGTGAAAGAGAGGAGACGAATCTGGTCAAGAAACTAAAAGAAGACAAACCATGCCAATGAAGGGAAAAAATAAACAATACCATACGAACAACTTCAAATTGATAAAGCTGGGAAGATCAAAATGTTGTAATTAACATAAACCATGTGAATAAATTAGATAATCACACAGACAGATAAAAGAAGTTACTTACATTTTTAACTAAGGAGCTTAAACCTCCAAGACTAATATCTGAACGCAATCCGTCTCTCTTTTCCTCTAACCATTTCCTCGCTTCTATAATTGCTCGACTGCTGTGGTCAAACGTATCTGAATGAGACATAGAAGACTATTCAGCTTTATGCAAACACTTTGCAGGAAGAACACCAGCAATAACCACATGATAGATTCATTAAATTATTACCATCTGCAATTGTTTGATTTCCTTCCCCTTCTAGTGATGAAGAATCCACAACCCTTGAGTTGATGATCGTTACTAACTGATCACGCTCCTTCCTGCGAAGTTAATAGTATAACTAGGTTGAGAAAAAAGCTAGACAAAAATAAACATCATATTTCCTTTGTCCTCTTTTTTATTGGTGTGTTTATAGACAAACATCATATTTTGCTCTTACAATACACATGCATGTCATCTGGCTGTCAAAGAGTCGAACCACTACTCAATTTTTATTCAAGATTCATCAATTCACAGCAGTATTCAAGGACAGAGTCAGAGAAAACTACAATATTTTTTTTGAAAATTGTAACAGAGAGCAAACTACAATATTGAAGACAAACATATAAAGAGGAAAATTGTCAGGCTGTTTATATGAAAAAGATAGGCATGCATACATAAAAAGAAACAGAAATAAGCTAACTGCAGCACTTTACAATTGTAAATGCAAAGGAATGACTGAATTTTCCAGTGGAAATGTTCCTCAGCTTGAAATACACTGTGATATCCAGGATTCCAGGAAAGTACGAGGAAATAGCATTGACTATCACCATATCCAAAGTAAAGACGGGAATCACCAGTATTACATGAGCTCAGCTTCTGTCATCTGATATGACGGACACAGTTAGCTATCACAGTGCTAGCTACCGTGCTGTTCCTCAACCAACTCAATCCCAAAAACAGACAATCGACACCCAGCATTTTCATCAAATTGCATGAATGTTAAAAATAAAAAATAAGCCTAACGACAAAAACTCAGGAAAAGTCTCTCTCTATCGCGCTCTCTCTCTCTCTCTCCCTCCCTCAATCTATCAATTATTGAAGAGCTAAAAACACTAAAGAAGACTCTTAAAGATATAAACAAGAAAATTTTGCCGATAAGAGTATAAATCACGGAAACAGTCCAAATCGAACTTCATATTGTCTTTTTCCCTGGAGAATTATACAAAGTACATCAGCATGAAGAGTTTCAAATGTTAGCAAAATTTAGAAAGGACTAAAGACGCAAAAAGAGAGCAGGCACGTGCAATGCATTGATACAACAAGAACATACCCAGTAATCCCACAAGTACACAGACCTTGCCCCTACCTCGTGGAGGTAGAGATGCTGTTTCAAGCGCAATGAATTGATAAATGCAAAAAGATCGAGATAGATATCACAGTAGCATGCAAATGCTAAAATAGAAAGTTAAGATTTAAGATTAATCTAGCGGAATTTCCACAGAAAAAAGATGTGGAAATGACGGAAAAAATCACAGCATAGATAAGACACAAGTCTCCTCTCACATAACACTACGAAAACAGAAATTTCAGCATATTGAATAAATGAAAGTTTTGCAACTAACCTTGAAAATGTCTCCTGCATAATTAGCTGCTCAATTAGGTGCTTGGTTTGACTTCTTTCTCCCCTTAATTGAGGATACTACACACAAAAAAGAAGCTCAAAAGTGTATAGAATTTTCTTACTTGATACTTCAAGAGTAATTTATTCATATTACACCTAGTTGGAACTAAAAACTTCAAAATCTTTTCAATTTGAGCTCCAAAGTATCTATCCCATCTTTACGAAGTGGTATATTCCTTTTCCACAAGGATACACTGATGACAAAGGGACCTTTCAGTTGTCCATGATCTAGAATCCTTCAAAAGCCCATCTATTTCTCTTTCCAAATGAACCAAAAGGACATGTCACAACTAGATCCCAAACTTCCTTCCTTGCTTTGTCTCCATCTAGACCTTACATATAGAAAATTCATGACTAGTTTCTCAGATTATTTGCCACTAATGTTGGAATACAAAATAAATGAAGGTAGCGTGCTGGAATATTGGATTATGACAATGATCATTCCGTCTTCCAAAAGAGACGTAATAATCTCCTCAAAAACACAGTTCAAAACTGAAAAACAGAAAACTGATCTGCCATGAGCGAGAGTCCAGAATCAGTGTGATGCAAGCGAGGAGAGTCAATGACCTTGCTCTCTCTTTCTCCTTTTTGTTTTGGACATAGGGCAGATGGCAAGGTCAACCATTAACACATCCAAATTGTTGAATTGTGTGACTATCTAATCTAAAAACTTAAGTTGTTATAGACAACACACTTCTATTTACTTAAGTATATCTTCAACATACCCCCTCACGTGTTGAATTATTTAATGTGCCAAACACATGAATTACGCTGATAACATGTTGAAGTGTGACCATCTCATCGAAAAGCTTAAACTGCTAGAGAGATCACACTTTTATTTACTTAATTATACCTTTAACACAGAGCAATTATATCCCATAGAAGGGAAGCCCTATCTGATATGCTACTGATAACTTTCATATTCCAGATGAACAAATTGAGTTCATCTGGTATCACTTGGAGAATCATGGAATTCCCAAAAAAAATTATACTTAATGCTTGAAAAATAATAACATAATCAGATGAGGTATATTACCTTGTTTAACTCATCCACTTCCGAGGAAATATCGTTCTCCTCTCTAGCATCATCCTCTACAATAAAAGCCAGACGTAAGCTAATTGAAAAAACAAAGAGAAATGAGAGCATTCCATGCCAAGATAGTTTCATTAGCCACCATGGTATTTGAGTTCATTCCGAGATGAAGTTAATATTAAAATGTCAAAGAGTAGCTAATAGTATCAGTACAAGCTTGCTTTATTTATTTAAAGCTTGAGCGGGGTATTCTTGCTGCACGTGTCAACACTGCATAATGAATCCAAGGGAGTTACCAAATTCCAAGTGTCGAAGTCTGCAAAGAAGAGCTATGCAACTAGACATGCACCAGATATTGTACAAGCCTACATAGCAATTCTAATGTTACACCTTACTTTTCACCTTTCACTCGTGCAGCTGAACTGACTAGTGACTTTAAATTAATTACCTTTACCACTAACATTTAGGGCTGCACCACGTATGATAGGCGAGATTTGCCTACTACTTTTTTCTTTGTGTTTGTGTGTGTGCAGAGGAGGGCATAACAAGTCTCAACATGTCTTTTTAAGACTGCACGCCTTTTTTGGGAACACAACACGGTTTTGATATTTTATAGACAGACATCAATTACAAGATTACAACCTTTACTACATATAATGCAACTTTTTTTGTTTTATTTTTAATATCTTGTAACATAATGCAACTTTTTAAAATACAATCCACATATGTAACTAGAAATTTGTTCCAAGTAAAGGCAATTCAGTTGAATCAGCTTCAGTGAACATGCATCTGCCAAACTCAAATGAATTGCAATATGTCCGTACCACTAAAGTGGTCTTTAGAAATCACATGACCAAACCACCCCCTCATTCAGATATGAATTTATATATCTATCTAATTCATAAGGGAAGAACTTGCAATAGTATCTCAATTCAATTCAAACATAGGTTTGATTCACGCTCTGTTCTGAGAAAGATTTATCATCCGAAAAGAGGGAAAATGCAATATGTTTGTACCTATATTTCCCTTTTTCAGTTACCAATGGGTTTCTTTTTAAAAAATAAAATCAAACCAAATGCTAGATGGCAAAGGCGGAATTTTTTAAACAAGCAGCATCATTCATGTTATACCACTTAAGCACGACAGCAAGTGACATCAACTATCATGTGGGTATAACCTTTACTAGATGTATATATATAATTCCAAAAACAAGTTACATACGAAAATACTATTTTCCCCCACCGAAAAAAGGGTTCTGCTGGCTTCCCCAATTCAGTAAACATGCATCTGCCTCTAGGTTAGAGGATCTCTCATAAACAATGCTCGAGACAGTATGTCAGGTTTGGGTCTTTCAAAATTCATATCAGAACTAAATACACAATAACAGGCTCAACAAATCCTCGTCATATCAGACATTATGTGCATGAGGTACTTATACTTCAATAATGTACTTGCACTAAATCATTATAGTCCAAAAATCTTAATTATCAATTCAATAGTACTTACCAAAAATATTTATCAACTAAGTAGTGTCTTTCAGAGACTACATCCACGAGACCAACTTATTAAGAATCTCAAGTTCTCTCTTTCTACCTCTGGAATTTCAAGAAAATGTCTTACTGAACTAAAATCTCCTACACTCCAGTGCCACGTGCACATACACACACACCCAAAAAAACTAAAATCATCTAGCGCATACTGTATAACATTTCCAGACTCAACTTGTTTAATTTTATCCTTATCAAAGACTATAACATTTACAGAAAAGTTAGTATTTTGAACAAAAATCACAAAAACTAAAGCCAACCTGATACAAACTACAATTTACACTATAAAAAGCACAAAAAGAGAAACTTCTTACTTAATAGTTGATATTCAAACAAACATCAATCAAAGGCACCAAAAAAAAACTGAAATCATCTAGTGCGTGCTATAACGTTTCCCGAAAAGTTAGTACTTTGAACAAAAATCACAAAACTTAAAGCCAGCCCGATATACAAACTACAATTTACAGTAAAAAAAACCATGAAAAGAATTTTTTTTACTTTAATACTCAAACAAACATCAATATAAGGCACCAAAATGCAACAATAAAAAAACACCACTTTAAGATGAATAATAAGTGGCATTTTCAGGTTCTTTCTTTTATGTTCTGTTGCACCTCTTGAGCCGAGGGTCATTCAGAAACAACCTCTCTACCTCCCAAGGTAGAGGTATTGTATGCGTACAATTACTCTCCCCAAACCCCACTGGGTATGTTGTTGTTGTTGTCCCTTTTTTGGTTATTCTGGTTTACTTTTATTTTTACTTACTACTCAAACAAACATCAATCAAAAGCACCAAAACGCCAAAAATAAAATAAAATAAAATTTCACTACTTAAAGATGAACAATAAGTGGGATTTTCGTAGTTAGTCAAGCAGACACAAACTATAATTTACGCTACAAAAATCATGAAAAGAGAAACAACATTTTACTTAATACGCAACAAACATCAATCAATAGCACCCAAATGCAAAAAATAAACAAAAATACACTACTTAGAGATGAACAATAAGTGGCATTTTCGTAATTAAATCCAATTAGACACAAATTACAATTTAGACTACAAAAAACACAAAAAGAGAAACTGTTTACTTTAATACTCAAACAAACATCAATCAAAGGCACCAATTTGATTAACAGTAAGTGCCATTATCGTAATTTATCACTTCTAGATATACAAACTACAATTTACACTACAAAAACAATGAAAATAGAAACTTTTTACTTAATACTCAAAAACATCAATATAAGGCACCAAAAGTGGGGGGAAACACTGTTTTAAAATGAAAATTAAGTGGCATTTTCGTAATTTATCACTTTCTTTCTTTTGTTTTGTTAGCGGAAATGTGAAGGGGATTACAATGTGAATATTCGAACCTCACAGTGAAACTTCAAGTAGCCAAATCAACTGAGATACTAAATGCTACTAATTTATCACTTTCTAGATCATAATAAAAAAAAAGGAAAAAGGGAAAAAGAGAGTACCAAACATGGAATCGTTATCGGACTCAGACGACGAAGAAGAAGAGTCTTCGGAATTGAAGACAGATGTCAAAATCTTAGCAGCACCGGAGATAATCGTACGTGTGGCTGGAAAAACATGTCCGGTTAGCCAATTAGGGCTTTTTTGAACCGGTGGTTGTGGACGGTCATAAGGACCAATAGCGTATCTCTTTCTCCTATTCTTAACAATTTTTCCTCCACTACCACAATCCATCAAGGTATTTCTTACAATTTTTTGTCTGAGAAAAGAGAGAGAGAGATATCAACGGTATATGTTACATAGTCGGTAAATTCCGGGATTGAAGATGATAGAATGTATGGCCAGAGGTTATTTCCGGTATAAGGATAAACAATTCAAATAGTATGAAAAAAGAAAATAACAAAAATGAATACTCCAATTATTTTTATACTTAATATTTTATCTTTAGTGAGAATTGTAATCTGATATATGTTAGTATAATATATAACATGTTTGATATCAAAAGTTTTAAGAAAATATAATTACATGAATGTTTTAAAAAAAATATTTTTTAAATTTTGTGTCAATACAAATCATGTCAGGTAAATTAAACCAGGAAGAATAAAATAATAGTTACATGTTTGATATCGGACATGTGGAGTGGATATCCCAACTTTACGATAGTTTAGATACCTTTGTTCTCTTTACGTTCGAGGACGAACGTGTGTTTAAGTGGTGGATGATGTAACAATCCGATCGGTTATTTTGATAATCGGTGACTTGCTTGCAAAATTTGAAGTCAAACGGATAGCATTTGAGCTACTATGGAAGAAAGTTCCATTTTGGAAATTCCTATATTTAATTATTTAGAGAAATTGATAGTTTGGGGGAAACGGGCTCTAATTGGCAATCTGAAGATTTCATTAGATTTGTAATAATATTTGTGACCTGTAGAAATTTACGAAACTAAATTTCGAGTTTGTTTGGTTGGTTTTTCACAATTAAGTCGGTTTCAGTACTTAATATGCTTATTTATGGTAAAAAGATGGTCACCAGAAGAAATAAGATCGAAATTGAAATTTGGTTGATTCAGTTAGCTTTGTATTGATGTTTATGACTTGCAGAGATAGGTGGCATGATTTTCGAGGCAATCGGATGAAAATCGTGGAAGGAAATCTAAGTTTTGAAATTTTGAAGTTCCACTACTACATTTCCGACCTAATGTGACGCCTCATAGAAGGCTAATGCAACGCCCTATGTAGTACCGTTGCATTATATATGGCTAATGCGATGGGTTCAAGTGTAACAAAATAGAAAACTAGACTAATGCGATGGTAGAACATGACCGTTGCATTAGACTGTCTAATGCGACGTCTCAAATTGTTTAATGCAACGGTCGAAAATGACTATTGCATTAGCATATGTAATGCAACGGTTCTTCGAGGCTAATGCAACAATAGTGTTTTAATCCTCAGCCCAAATAAACAATCAATACCCGAGCCCAATCCCATTTTCATCTCATACCCATCGATCCTCTTCTCCAAGATACCAAAAACCTGAAAAATCTGAACCCCCATCTGCCGCGAACCACCCCATATCGCCCATACCTTTCACCCACGCCCTGCACACCCTAAAATTCGCAACAACCCATCCCTTATTCCCCAAAAAAATCATTCAAAATCAGACCCTTTTAACAGCTTTAATTCAAATTTGAAAACCCAGATTTTTTCCTATAAATAACTCCTTCTATTTCTTCATTTAAGGGGTCCGAAAAAGATTTGATTTTTGGGTTTTGGCATTGCACCCTTTTGTTCTTCATCCTAAAAGGTCTTTTGAAATGAGACTAATTGGAAGCTTTGAACGACGTTTTAAGATCTTCAAGGAAGGTTTGAAGCTGCAGACGTGAATCTCAAAGCCTCCAACAAGGATTTGAACCTTCGACGGTCTTCTGCGACCCAATATCAGGTGCTTTCATTTTAATTCTGCTCTTGTTTCGTAATTTTCCGTGTTCTAACTTTGTTATTTTGTTATCTTTCTTTGTTTCATAGCTCACTTCTGTTTTTTTAGTGCGACTATGTTCTTCAACACTTGGTGCTTTTGGAAACCTTTTGTGGAAAAACCTGTTGATGGTGAGTTTTCGTGCCTTCCCATCTTTGTGAGGATTTTATAAGTATGTGCTCTTATTTTATTTCTCTGTTCTTATGTGCTCTTATTTTATTTCTCTGTTCGATTAGCTTAATATATAATTTGCATTGTAACTATAATATATGGCTTCAATAGACTGCAATAGATCAAAAGGCAAGACTCATATCTTTGATGAGAAACTAAAATTGTACCATATTAGGTTAACTGCAAATTTTAGTTTGAAAAGTTTAGTTAGATTTGATCTTAGACCTCAGGTTTATTACTTACATCTTATGACTGCTATTAGAGTGCAGGTTTTCTAACTGTTAGAATTTGCTTTTGTATCCATTAAAATTGAAATTGGCCAACTTCCTTTTGCATCTGAGACTGCAGGTGCTCTGCTTGTGACTTTTCTGCAAATATTCTTATATTTTAACCAACCATTCTCTTGTATAGAAACCCCTGATGGATGATTGAGGATGATCTTAGTGATCTGTATTGATTCAGTTAGTTGTCTTTAGCTATGTCTTGGATGCAATTAATTTGATTCTAAAACTTTCAAGGAAAGATTTAGATATTTGGCTCGTGTGCATTTGTCTGCTTTGCAGCTATAACCTAAATTTCATTATACACTGCCAGTGCAATCATTCCGCAGAAGGATTTGATACGTTCATTCACTTAAATTTTTTGTCCAACATCAATGAGGATAGTTAAAGAGATGAAATTTTCCTTACTTTCATTGTGATAGTGTCAAGACTTATTTCAATTTGCTGCTTCTCCTTGGGCTTCATAGACTTCTGGCCAATTTTTTCTAGGTGTCTACTTGTGACATTTCCTTATACCGGAAATTATGAGAGCAAAATGTGTTAAAACCTGCACTGAGTGTCTTCTTGTCAGTAGTTTATATATAATAGCATGATTAATATCTGTCAAAAGAATTGCAACTTTTAACAATTGAAGTTCCCTTATTAAGTCATCCATATATATTTTCCTCCACCATAGTTTATGTCTACTTGTTGGATTTATATTTGACGATAAACTTGACAGTATGTTGCATGTGCAATTTGGATCGATGTTCTCTAACTTTTTTCTTTTCCTTCAGGTTGGTAATCGTTCAAGTGAGTTCTATCCAGATGTTAGAAGAGTGAGACGTGAAGGATCCTACATATACGAGGAATTCATGCCTACAGGAGGAACAAATGGGACCAGATCTTTTAAACCTTTTTATTAGATAATGTGGCGACGAGAAAGTATAATTACATTAAACATTGATGTAATACATGACTGGGATGATTATCAGTTAACAATAATTTATCAACACTTGATCCATGTATATATGTTTAATAAGCATCGTTAGATTTTCAGTAATTCTAAATTGTTTGATAAAATATTTTTAGGAGAGTGGTGGATACTGCCAAATGGATTGGATTGTCATTATTTTTTTCTATAGCCGTCGTATTAGATCGATAAGTCGTTGCATTAGGTGAAAATTGGCTTCTTAAACCAAGTGCATATCTAATGCGACGACCTGGTACAGTCGTCGCATTAGGTCGTTAAGCCGTCGCATTAGATATGCACCTAATGCGACGGTTAAATAGGGTCGTTGTAATAGGTGCATATTTAATGCGACGGCTATACACTACCGTCGCATTAGGGCCTTTTGGCCGTTGCATTAGACCTAATGCAACGCCAGAGGATGCAACGGCTCTTTGTCGTTGCATTAGGTCTAATGCAACGGCAAGAAGGCCCTTGCGACGATTTTGAGGCGTCGCATTAGGCCAGAAATGTAGTAGTGTTCTAAGTTGAGAAGTTTGACGAAGGGTTGACTTTTGGGTTAATGCGTCCGAAATTTATTTCTGATAATTTCGTTAGATTCGAAATGTAATTTTTGACTTAGATGGATGGTTGGAAGTTGGAACTAGAGCTGTTCATTTCGGATAATCCGATCCGATCCGAAATTTCGGATCGGTAAAATTATGATTCGAATCCGATCCGAAAAAAATCGAATATTCGAAATTTTTGGATCGGATATCCGAAATTTATAGGTACAAATGTGCAATAGTAAAACTCCAAGAGTGTGTCAACCACTTGGGTAATATAGTCAGAAAAAAGGTTGTGGAGATCTCTGTAGGAACCCAAAAGATTGTGAAGATCTCTCTCTAATTCGGAAATAACTTGTTCAAATTGAAACTCATCAGTCCAATTTGCTAGAGCTTCTCCAGGTAATTTTCTAATATTAGACGACATTTCACTTCTATGATTTCGATTTTGGGCGTTCGTGTGGATTTTGGGTAGTTAGTTTGTTAAAATGGAAATATGAAAAAGTTAGGTGATTTTGATGATCAATGTGTTATAATGATGTTGGATCATTGTTTTGAGTGTGAGATAAAGTTTGTAGCATCGTTTATACTTAAGTTACATATTTGGTTTGTGTCTGAGAGATTCTGAATGAGTTTCGACGCGTTTGGAGAATGTTTGGAGAAAATCCAAAGTGTTGAAACGTGGTTTTCTTTCTTACTTTAGCAACGAATTTCTCAAAATCTATAAGGAATTTGGAGATGGTGTCTTTATGAAAGTCGTATCCCTTTGAATATAGTTTATCGCAATTCAAGACGTTCGTGATTTCGACATCCTCGGAGGGAGTTATAGCCATTTTAACACAGTTGTACTGTTTTTTTAGTGACACTATGTAGCCTTCGGTATTTTCATACTTATATTTTTTTTATTGTTTTTAGTTCTCTTGTACCCTTTGATCAGATCTTTTGGGGGAGTTGGATCTTTCTAGTTATGATAAGTATTTAAGACTTGTTAACTTATTCTAATTTAATGTTCGCTTAATTAACTTGATAATTTTAGATGTTAGGATGTGGTTCGCCTACTCGGGGATAGTGTAGGTGTCACTAGCCCACTACGACCTGTGATTTGGATCGCGACAAATTGGTATTAGAATCCTAAGTTAATTAGTCTATTGAGTACAAGAGTAATGTCTAGTAGAGTCTTGCGGATCAGTACGGAGACAACTGAACTTATCTTCGAGAGACATTTGTACAAACTTTAGTCCGTTATTAGGAAAAGAGTCATATTTGCCCTCAACGTTTAGGAAAAGGTTTGTATTTGCCTTCCGTTAACGTTTGGGGTCAAATATGCCCTACGTTAGTCCAAACTTATTGTATTTGTCCTTATTTAACAGATCTGCCACGTGTACGCCACGTCGGAGCCACGTGGAGGACACGTGGCAAAGTGGGACCCACACATTCACCCCAAAACTTCTACTGTTGGCGTTGCCGCCATAGGTTCCGGAAGTTAATATTTTGATCCAAAGAAAATTGTTTGTTGCATTGTGGGTGTATCAGCAGTGAGAAATGGTCGGTAAAGAACTGCACCACTTCGTTTGGAGGTTGTCCAGTCGCCGGAGACGCCATAACCGTCGCCAGCTTAACAGAAAAATCATCGAAAATGGAAACTGAAAAGTCGAGCTTCGGGAGTGGGTGTAGATTGAAGAGAATGACGAGACGAACGCAATGGTACCACCCAATATCGTCGTCGATACCTTAAATGACCGGAATATGCAAAAACTAGTCGGGTTTTCCGATTTGGTCGACCGGAAAAATGGGTAAGAACTGAAGGTGGTGGATGGGTGCAGCACATCGGCGAGGTAATGGTGAGTCTATTGGTACCCCTGCCGACCGTCGATTGTAGCCAGGTGGCCGAAAAATCGATCGACGGCGGCTAAGGTTTATGAACTTCAATTTGTGCTAATTTGATGTAGAGGTTGAATCGAAAAGCGACGTGGGTATGGAAATTACGGGGAGATGATGGTGGTCACAAAGGTGTGATCCACTGCCGTCAATTCGATCGGAGTACGTCGAAAAGTTTAAATCTCCGTCAGGGGTATATACGTCCAGAACTTCAATCACCAAATTGACAAATAATATGATGAAATCGATGGTAATGAGTAGTATAGAATTGAAGAGGATGAAGAGGATGAAGAGATGAATCTTTTGGTATATCACACGTCGCTGGATCTACCGTGGTTTGGCAGGAAATCTCAAATTTCCGGCAAGGGTACTGTAGCCCGCCATAATTGCCGGATTTTGGAAGTTTTGGGTGAAGGTATGGGTCCAACTTTGTCACGTGTCCTCCACGTGGCGTACACGTGGCGGATCTGTTAAATAAGGGAAAATACAATAAGTTTGGACTAACGGAGTGCATATTTGACCCCAAACATTAACGGAGAAAAAATACAAACCTTTTCCTAAACGTTGAGGGCAAATATGACCCTTTTCCCTTTAAAAATAATGATACATTTTCTTATTTTGCAACAATTTAACTTAAACCTTTACCTTTTAAGCTTAACGAGATGATCTATAACCATACAAATATTTTTAACAAGATTTAAAACTCTTCATTTATTTCTTAAATTCCGTGTTAAATCAAATTATATCACATAAATTGGGACGGAGAGAGTAACAATTTAGCTTTAAAATTCTCATTTTATCATTAATAGGGGTTAGCACATGTATAAGGTACTCATATATCGGATCGAAACTTACACTAACGGATAGGTTCCAGATAGATATATTATAATAACGGGTAGGGTCTGAGTAGTAAAATTAGGAACCGATCAATGTCGGATCCTGTTCCGACAAATAGAGACAGGGTACCCGGACCCTGAACCTATGAAATATTAAATATTTTTATCTTTTTAATTCCATTATTTTGAGTTAATGTTTATTTGGAGTTTTGTAATGGACGTGTGGCATTTATGTGCGTTTATTTAATTTATTTTTAGAATCTCTTATTTTTTAGAAGATGTATTTTTGTTTATGTTTATTTGAAGTTTTGTAATGAATGAATCAGAATCAGATATATTTACAAATTAAATTTACAATTTTTTTTAAATGAACATATATTTTTTTTCAAAGCAGATTCTTAGAATTCGAAATACAGAGCACTCCAGATTATAAAATTTACAAAAATATTTGCCCTCTATAAGCTTATGATTTTGATTTTAGGTCTTGAGTTGCTTTTTTAGTTCTCCATTAATTTAATATGTACTTCTCTTAACTATCTTTTTTATTTAGTGATTGAGTCAAATGCCATGTTGAAAAACATTTAACTGCATCTTTGGTGTTTGATCCTGTAAGTACAAATCTTTTCTAGGCATCTCAAATGTTGGATTGGAGCTCTGAATTTACTTAGGGTGTGTTTGGTTCAGGGTAAACAGGAAATGAAAAGCAAATGGAGGAATGAAATTTCATTTGTTGTTATTTGTTTGACCTTATTTTTTCATTCCATTTACCCTTTTCCACTCTTATTCCCTTTCCTTGATTGCCCCCACCTCACTAGGTATTTGGATTCCCTTTCGCCAACCCGGACCCCGGACCCCGGACCACCCAGAAGCAAACATGTAGGGACAATCAGGTAATTCATTTCCATTCCATTCACTTACTGAATTCCATTCCGTTTATCCTGCGCGAACCAAACACACCCTTAATGCTTATTAGTACATTTTTTCCATGCAAATAATAAATAGACTATTTCATTTCTTTTATAGGAATACTATCCATCTCAAGACTATATTTACAAAAATTTACAGGATACCCGGGAACCTACCCAGAATCGCAAGGTCCGTGTAGGTTCCGGGTAATGATTGCTATGGGTAGGTTTCGGGTAGTAAATTTAGGAATCGATCTTTTTACTGGGTAGAGTGTGGGTAGTTCAAAAAAGTTAGGATACGCGGACCCGCTCACCCTAATCATTAATGATAAATACTTTCTAGCCAAAACAAATATCTATCACTTATTTTAAATTAAAAATTTCAAAAATTCTCATGCTTAAAACTCCGTGCCAAATTAAACACATTCGAGTTTATATATATTAAATTTAAAAAGTACAAATTTGCTTTGTCCCAATATATAACGTATGTGTCATTTTTCTCTGATCGACGGTGAGTTTACAACTTTCTCTATAAACAATTTTGACTTCAGTTAAGTTGAATGTCTATGCATTCAGTTAAGGGAATTGTTCAGAAGAATGTCGAAGTCTTCTGCGACAGCCAGAGTGCCATTTGTTTGGCAAAGAACCAAGTTCATACGGCCGAATGAAGCATATTGATGTTCGATTCCATTTTATTCGAGAAATTGTAGAAGAAGGGAGTATTCTTCGACAAAAGATCAAGACGACAGATAATCATGCTAATATGCTTTCAAAGGTCGTTACTGGGATCAAGTTTCAACACTGTCTGAACTTGATCAACATCTCTCGAGCTTAGAGAGCCTAAGGCACATTTAGAGGTCATGTTATGAACATTTCGCCAATGTGGAGATTGTTGAATATTGACTCAAATGTCAAGCCCCTTTTGTTGAAGCCATTATTCTTGAAGCCATCATTCTTGAAGTTAGGCCAACCATCATTGAAGACTTATGTGCATGTATTTATGCATTGTATGTGGAGAGGATGGGGCATTTCCTCATCTATAAATATATGAGATCACTGTGTAATTAATCATCCCAAAATCAGAAAAGATAGAGCTATTAGTTGGAAGAAAGAGAGAAATACTCATTCTATATAAGAGAATAACTATTGAGTATTGGGGAAACACTTTGGAAAACACCTTAGAGATATTATTAGTGAGAAATGTGTATATGTACTCTGTATATTTCCTATTCTGTTTAATAATAACTATTGCCTCCCGTGTAAGTAGCCGAATGGTCGAAAAAACGTAATTTTGTGTGTTTTGTTTACCGCTTTGATATATCCTATACCACTATTTATTGCTTCCGCGTACAATAATATCAGAACACATGTTCCTTTGTTGTGAATGTACATCTGAGGAATACCCCAATAAACCCTTAAAGAACTGTAGAATTTCCACTTCAATCTCCTTATGTGTCTGTAATAGACTTTCACTTTCTCCTTTATGTAGGGTTAACTTACTTCCTTCCTTCTAAAGCGAGGGGTGGCAAAGAAGAGACATTCATGTTTTATTCTATTGCATGCCGCAAATTCAGTATATCATTGTTAGTGAATCTGATTCTTTAAAAGAATAATCTGCAAGGGCAATAAATCTGGTTTCCAAATAAGTCAGAATCTTAGCAGAAACTCTTTCTTTGCGAGCATTTCTATGTCAGCTACTACTTTGTCAGAGGCTAAGTTACCTCTATCGTTCAGAAAGGGAGTAGAAGAAAAAGTCCTCGTGACTCATCTACATAAATTATCATATCATTCGAATAGATTTACATTGTCAATCAAATTGAGAAATATAGTTTTTTATACTTAACCTTTCTACTAATAATATATATGGTCGGTAATGTGATCCCATCTTCTACCTAATCTAAGATATATGATTGATACTAGCTCCTGACTTGATGCAATTGAAGAAGTATTTGTGGTATCCATCCACTATTGATCCAGTGAGCCTTGGATTTTTATCTCAATTTTTCTCATGTAAGCGTAACCATTTGTTTAGTTCTGAAAGAGAATAATCTCTTGATAATTTTCAATAATATAAAGGGTTTATATACTCGATATACAATACTAAACCTAGCCTATAATTAAGGAAATCAAATATACATTTTCCTACTACAAGACTACTACCATAGTTACACATGTACAAGAAGATCTCTAATAATATCAGGAAATATACATAGTATATTAGGAATATACTACATATATTCTATCACACACCCGCAATCATAGCGGGCGGTTGTCGTACGCTGAGACTGTCCCTAAAATCTTCAAACATAATTAAGGGAAGACCCTTAGTAAAAATGTCAGCAATTTGGTACCGTGAAGGTACATGCAAGACACGTACTTGTCTACGATCTACCTTTTCACAAACAAAATGAATATTCATCTCGATATGTTTAGTGCGTTGATGTTGGACAAAATTCCAGAGAGATATATTGCACTAACATTATCGCAGTAAACCAAGGTAACTTTCTGAATAGGAAAGTGAAGCTGTTACACCCCGTAAGTCCAGGACATGTAAAAGAGAATGTACGAAAGGAAACAAGACTTGGGAATTGGTGCGAAAGGAAGAATTGTTTTTCCGACGGAAAATGTTCCGAACGTCGGAAAGGAAAAATGTTCGTTGTTGAGAATTGGATTCTCAAAATACATTATTTGAAGAGTATGAGACTTAATAATATTATGGAAATTTATTTTTACGGATTTGGTCACGTGGGGCCCACCCGAGGAGTTTTACATTTTTGTGGGACCCACGAGGGTTACGAAATTTTATGGACGAATGAGAGGGCGACACGTGGCACTCTTTCCACAAGGCTTGGACGAAATTTTGCAAGGCTAAAGTGGTCATTTGACCTAAGTAGATGATAAGTCTTCAAGCTTGATATTGTTGACAAGTCAACTTGTCCACCTAAGCTTAATCCATGTGAAACTCATCCTAGACACACATTTGTGATAATACAAGCCCTCCAATGTTTTATATAAGCTCACTACTAGTGCAAGACTAAGTTTTCAACACTTAGAAAAATCACAAACATTTCTTGTTCTTAAGTTAGCTCTCGGGTTAGCCACTTTCCCCACAAGAAAATTTTTAGTTTGTGACCCTTTGTTCACAAGACTTAAACCCAAGGTTCCTAAGGGTATTTTAAGGTTATCTCAATAGAAAGATTTCGGGAAAAACGCATTTTCACGTTAGTCGCGGAAACTATGGGAGTTCTTCAACTTTGAAGTTGGAACTTGAAGATGGGTTCTTCATAGGCCAGGAGTGCTTGGAGCGGATTGGAACCTAAGGAAAGGAGCTAAGAATTTGCTAAGGCGCGACTTTGAATCTTGGAAATTATAAGGGCTTTGAAAGGTATAAATTTGGTCGTTTTAGTAGTTAAGGCTTACTTATTGTTGTAGCTATGGATATTAGCAAGCATGAGTGGTATATTATGAAGTTTGTTTATTATATTGGCTATTGGAACCCTAATCCGAAAACTAGCATGTTAGCCTTAAGACTACAATTCAAGTTGATTATTCGTTTAAGCGTCGCATGTTGTATAAAGAAGGAAATTGTAGTTATTGAAGTTGTTTATAACTATATAACATGTTAGACCTTAGAACTTGGAATTGGAAAAGGATTGGAAAAAACTTTGAATTGTTAGTATGTTGGCGAGAATGGCTAGTGAAGTTTGAACTACTTTGTATATAATTATGGGCGGAATTTTACACGTAGTGTAGGCGTGTAATCCCTTTGTTTGATTGTTGTTTGGGGCCTTAAATGTGGCGTGTTGGTTATTGTATTCGACCTTGAAAAGGTGGCAAAGTGAGTAGAAACAAAGGAAGTCTTTGCCCGATTTTACGTAGAATTAGAGACAAAACACTAATTATTATTCTACGTACAGACTATAAAATGATATTCTTTTAGTGACAATTATAGGTTTACACTTATACGTACGGCGTATTCGTCTTATCTAGTGGAATTAGCGAAAGGTATGTGAACTATCTCCTCTTCAGCATGATTCCTTAAGATAAAGAAAGTATGTTCTACTCAAATGATCCATTCCTTGGTTGTATTTGGATTGCCTAAAGTAGAATTTGTTACATGTGCTTCCTTGATTGTACTTTTATGTTTAAATTGTAAGTCGTATAATCCATTTCCTTAGTGAAGTTTGGATTCTTAAAAGTGAAAGTATTTTACTTAAAGTACATAGAGTCTTGAAAAGGAAGTGGTTTCTAAACCTTTTGGCTAGTGCCTTAGTTCCAAAACCTAAAGGTCATTAAAATGACTTTAGAAGTCAAGGAGTGATTTACTTAATTGTTTTAAAAGAGGAGAAATGACATGATTTAAGAGAAGAAACTTGTTTTCTACATATTAAGAGACTTGAAGTGTTTTGAAAGTTAAGGGACTTAAAGAGTTTTAAAGTATGTGATACTTGTTAGTTTTAAACGTATAAGTCCTCGGATAGGAAATTGTATTTGGCTAAGGTATAAAGTGAATATAACGACTTTATGGGAAGTTGGTTATATTTGCTTTATGGAAAGATAAATGACTCGATTTTAATGAAAAGGCAACTTGATTTTAAGGCATCAATTGCCTAAGGTTTAGTAATAAAATAAGTTACTTGGTTTCTAAAGGTTAAGAGACTAAGTGTATTTTTAAAAGTTAAGAAAATCGATTTGAAAGTATTTAATACTTGGATTTTAATAAGTATAAGTCTCTTGGTTATAAAAGGAATGGATATGTCTAAAACCATAAAGGGTTATAACGGCTTTATGGGAAGTCGGTTATAACGGCTTTATGGAAAGTTTAGAAAGTTGTCTATTTTGATTAATCGACATAAGTTGCCTAGATTGTAAAAGAAAATTTGAGTTACTTGATTTCAAGTGTTGAAATAAGCTTTCAAAAAAAATGTAGTGACTTACTTTGAAAAATAGACACGCCTTGATACTACGGGTGTTAGTATCTTGGGATTTTTCACAAAAAGGAGTCTCTTGAAAAGATTAGTACTTTGGCTTGATTAATTGAGAATTAGTCTAAGTGTGTCTTGATTAGTACTTTGGCTTGTTAAATGAGAATAATCCTATTGGTGCCTTGATTAGTACTTTGGTTGTTAATTGAGAATTATTCTATGTGTGCCTTGATTAGTACTTTGGCTTGATTAATTGGGAATTGCCTATGTGTGCCGGTGATAGCCTTTGAGTGCAAGTACTATGTTTTATTACGTTGTCGCGACTCTCGGTTGGAGGGTATGCAGTTGTAAGTTCTTGGGGACGTCAAGCGGTGATGTGGGATTCCACGGGTATCTTCCGTTATTGGTAGTACTTGGGTTAAATTCGGATTCTTTTATAAAAGACATGGTAGTGCTTATGCCTTGTTTGTGATCGGTCGAGATAGGGTAAGAGTATATGTGAGGGTAAACCCCAAGACGCTATACCACTGTTTACCATTCTCCGGGTAGAGTATATGTGAGGGTAAACCCCAAGATCTTTATACCACTGCTTTACCACCTTCTCGAGGTAGAGTATATGTGAGGGTAAACCCCAAGATCTTTATACCACCTGTTTTACCACCTTCTCGGTAGAGTATATGTGAGGGTAAACCCCAAGATCTTTATACCACCGCTTTACCACCTTCTCGGGGTAAGAGTATAAGTGAGGGTAAACCCCGAATCTATACCAGGTGGGACTTGGTGTTCATGTATGCTATTGGTGTTGTACTATATCATGGATCGCGGTGAGGAAAGATTCCACGGGCATGATTGATGTTATGGGCGTGAGACCCATGGTTATATTTGAGTAATGACTCAGGGCTGCGTCTACGACTTGATGTATCGCATGTATTATGTCTTGTAGGTTGGCTATCATACATGTCTCCCGCTTTGTTTAGATGTTATGATTTTATTACTGATTTTCTGCTCACATACTTGTACATTCTTCGCATCGACCTCCTCGGCCGCGTTCACGCCGCAGTTTAGGTACGCTGTTCGGTGATCGGCGGCGTAGGATCTGCTCGTGGTTTTGGATAGCTCCTCTGTCGTGAGTTTATCTTTTGGTATATATCCTTGATCTGAGCTTTATGCAGTTTTAGGTCTGGCGGGGCCTTGTCCGTCATAGTTCGATATAACTCTTAGAGTGCAGTAGTCATATGTGGGATTGGACTCGTATGCGATGTTGTATGCATTGTTTATGTATATATGGCGGCCTTGTCGGCTTTGCCACTGCGCACGCTTATTTTAAAGAAAAAAAAAATGAGCTGTTACTAATTTCCGCAATGTACTTAGTTGTTAAGGTAGAAGGGTGCCCAGGTAGGGCACCAGTCACGGGCCCGGGGTTCGGGGTGTGACAGAAGCTCTAAGAGGAGGTTACACAACCAACATGACTCACACCACATTGGCTACCCTCGATATTCGGCCTACGCACTGGAACGCGATAAAGTAGCCTGACATTTAGCCGACCAAGAGATCAAGTTATCACCAAGAAAAATACAATAACCAGATGTCGAGCGTCTGGTATATGGACATCCACCACAATCATCATCTATATAAGACATACGAGTAGATACGAAGGATGGATATAAGTGTAAATTATAATCAAGAGTGCCCTGAATGTAACACACAATACGTTTGAGTGCGTGCATGTGTTCTTCCCTTGGATCATGCATAAATAAACACACTTGTTGCATTGCATAAGTAATATCGGGCCATGTGAATGTAAGATACTGAAGAGCTTCTGCAAGACTACGATAGTGGAAATGATCCTCATAAGGTGTGCTAAAATTAACACTCAGCTTTGGTTTGGTGTCAACCGGAGTAGGAGATGACTTACAGATCGACATGTCAGCCCGGTCAATAATCTCAGTTGCATACTTCCTATAGGATAGAAATAGACCACCTGCATGACGAGTTACAACTATACCAAAAATAACTCAAAGACCCCAAGTATTTCATAGCAAATTCAGAGCTGAGAAGAGATATGATATACTTGCATAGTTTATCAGATGAGGCAGTCAATATAATATCGTCTACATATAACAGAATGTATGCCAGAGAAGTACATCGGCGGTAGATGAACAAAAAGTGATTAGACATGCTGTGAGAAAACTCAATAGTAGACACATAATGAGCAAACCTTTTGTACCAGGCCCGAGGGGCCTGTTTGAGCCATACAAAGACTTCTTCATCAAACACACATGGTTAGGATGATCGGGGTCCCTGAAACCCAAGGGATGATGCATATATACAGTTTTTTTGACATCACCGTGTAAGAAAATATTTTTTCACATCTAGCTGATGAATGGGCCATGCTTTCGAGAGAGCCAAACTGAGAACAATGCGAATAGTTGTCGGTTTGACCACTGGACTAAATGTCTTTCCACAATCTACGTCAACCTGTTGAGATTTACCATCACCGACAAGACGAGTCTTATGCCTCTCAAACAACCATTATATTTTTCCTGAGTAAAAATCCACATATAACGAATCACATTGACACCAGACGGACGGGCATCAACTCACAAATCTTATTTTCGATAATAGCATTATAGTCATCATCCATGACCATTTTACAATTCGGTTCACGAAGGGCAGACACTCGGTTACGTGGCAGGGGTGATTTAGTGACATTAAAGTTGAGATTAAAATGTCATTTTGATTTAAAAATACCCTATTGACTACGAGTAATGGGCCCTTAACCCGAAATAGAAGTGTGTTGGACCTGGCTCGGTATATGGACTTCGGAACTAACTAGATCGAGAAGTGGATCACGGGTTGTCCCAAAGGCAGCGATGGAGTCTGGCGGCAGGAAGGATTGTGGGATCAAGCGGGCGTGACGGGGCACCGAAAGAAAATGGGCGGCGAGCTGGAGTGCCGATTAAACGTTGGCCTAAATCCCGAGGTATAGGTCGGACCGAATGGTGGACCATATAGGGTGAGAGGTCATCATCCAAAAAAATTGTAAGAGTTGGATACGAAATTACACAATTTATCAAACGAAAATTGAATTTCATCAAAAAAGACATGACGATTAATTATGATCTTATTAGAAGATAAATCATATCATTTATAACCACGATGATTGGACGGATAACTCAAAAATACACAAGCGGTAGAATGAGCTTGAAGTTTGTTAATTGTACTGGATGGGAAGAGAGGATAACATAAATACCCAAACATCTTTAAGATGAGAATACAAATGATCTTTATGATAAAGAATTTTTAGGGGAGATTGGTATGCTAATTATTTGCTAGGGAGTATGTTAAGATGGTGAGTAGCCATTTGAACGCATGGTGATAATGAAGCATGGACATGTAATGTCCGAATAATATTATTAATGGTGCGAATTTTTCTTTCGGCTTTCCCATTTTATGAGGATGTACGAGGACAAGAAAACCGAAAATATAGACCATTAACATTGCAAAATTTCCCCAACGGCCCATTATCAAATTCCCTTCAATTATCACATGGAATGTTTTTAATTTTTCGTTCAAATTGGGTACGGATGAATTGTCTAAATGATAGGAATGTGGAATAAACTTGAGACTTTTTAGACAACAGAATGATCCACAAAATTCGTGCCAAATTAAACACCTTCCAGTTATATATATAAAATTAAAAAAGTACAAATTTACTTTGTCCCAATATATAACGTCTGCGTCATTTTTCTCTGATCGACGGTGAGATTACAGCTTTCTATAAACAATGTTGACTTCAGTTAAGTTTTAATCAGTTGCATATCCATGCATTCAAGCTTCACTTAACTTAATTTTCAATCTTCAATTATATCAATCACAAAACAGAAAGGGCACTTAATTATTTGTCTGCCATGAAAATTCCTCCAAAGAAACCTCATTTTTTCAAACCCATTCAGCCAGGTTTCAAGAATGGTCTTGTAAGTACTCCTTCTGTTTTTTTTTTTTTCATTTTCCTTTGTCTATTTTATAGTTTGCATGTATGATATGGAGGTTGTTGTAAGGTCTGTGTACACTACACTTCACCCATATTGTGGGATTTCACTGGGTACTTCCACATCAGAAACAAAATGCCAAAATTTCCACATGAACATT
This sequence comes from Przewalskia tangutica, assembly GCA_029844215.1. NCBI lineage: Eukaryota > Viridiplantae > Streptophyta > Magnoliopsida > Solanales > Solanaceae > Przewalskia > Przewalskia tangutica. The sequence goes on along the minus strand of CM056718.1, from coordinate 6,135,342 downwards.
TTGTACTCCCTGTCTCAAATCACAAAATGAGAATTTTAGAGTTAAATTTTTGTTAATTATAAAAATGTGTCATTTTTCTTGGACTGACTAAAAGAAAGAGTGTCATATAAATTGGAATGGAGAGAGTGGTAATTATTTGGGACAAATTTATGTTGTATTGCAGAAAATTCCTATAGGTTTCTTGAAATATCTGAAGGGACATGACCATATTAAACATGCAATACTGAAAAGGGCTGGTAAGAAGTGGCCTGTGAAGGTGAATGGCTGTCGATTCGAAGCGGGTTGGGCTGAATTTGTACAACGTCATGATTTGCAGTTGGGAGATATATTGGTGTTCAGACATGAAGGTAACATGGAATTTGAGGTTTCCCTCTTTGATTCAACTCACTGTAAAGAATATGCAGAGTGTATGCAAGAAGAACAAGAAACCAATAATGTTGAAGAGACTTCCCAGAAATTTGAATGCAAAGGTGAATTTATTTTGGGCCCATTTGTGATCTTCAAGTTTTTTTTTTCTTCCTGTTATTTATGGAAATTATTGTTATGCAATATGTTGGAAATTTACTAAAATGGAATTAAGTTTATCCCGTTATTTATGACTCGGATAATTGGGGCCCCGCACGTCGGAAACGTCGTTTCCACACACGTGCATTCGTAGTGCCAAGTATTGTAAATTTCATTAGTGAAAAAGATATTGGTACATAATTAAAATGTTCGAGACATGAAATGATGGACGGTTATTGGCCAAATGACAAGTATTCCACGTTGGTAAATGAATGAAGAAGTGTGCGACGTGTAAGATGAGACGAGTCGGAAATCGCCGCGGCGCAGCCCCTCCAGCCAGAGCCGTGGCGCTAAATGGGAGGTCAACTACTGGAGCTCAGGCGCCGCGCCGCCGCTTCCCAGGCAGTGAAGGCGACGGAAAATGAGGAATTTCTGACTCTTGGGCTGGTTTGGAGCATTGAATCTCCATTACTTGACACATGAATTCAGCCGCTGATTGTAACCTCTCAATAAGTGTCATTACATAGCTATTGAAGACCATTAGTTGTCTAGTTGATAGGTCATTTTTCTTACACTATAATTGAGGCCTTTGACACAATTAGAAGAACACACCAAACTCACATTTTCTGATCTTCTTCCTCCCTAAGCAATCTCTCATTCTCAAAGGTTCTTCTTTTAGTAAACACTTGAGTTGTCTTTGCTCATTTGTTAGTTGCTGTTTTATCTTGGAAGAGAAGTTTCTAATTACCGTAAAAGGATATATATACGGGAAAATATTGTCTTAAGGACAGAGTGCTAACACTCGACTAAGCAAATTCCTTGTTGTAGTTTGCCTTTTGTTCTTGTTCCAGTTTGTAATCTTTGTAACGGTTGCTTACTTCCTTTTTTCTTGTAATCATCATTGTACTCACAATCTTATGACAATATACATTGTAAGTACCAAGCAAGATGACTGGAGGAGAACAATTTGTTGCTGGATCTTCTGCTGCTGCCCAAGGCACACCCAATGCCTTCCCCTCTACCTCTCAAGGCACATCCAGCTCAAACAACACCTTTCCTACTACTCAAGGGAACACTACGGTTCCTCCACCAGCTGGATTCCACCATGATCGCCTAGAAAAGTTCATGGACTCCAGTTTTAAGAGATGGCAGCACTTCTGCTGTTCTATTTGACTATTATGGGAATGACTTGTTTCCTAACAGAAGATCCTCCACAATCTAGATATGAAACGGACCCTCAGCCAAATGAAATGGCTGGAGGGGGCCAAGATATCCATGTCATTAATGGCATGAAGATGACTCTTGATGCAGGGAGTCATAGTAATTTCATCTGCTGGAATTATATTCTGAATTGTTTGTCTGAACCTCTCTACACGGTGTATTGCATTGTTGGCACCGCCAAAGAGTTGTGGGATAAACTGCAGAAAAAGTACAACGCACAAGATGTTCGTACTAAGAAATTCATCGTTGGAAAATTTCTAAAATTTAAAATAGTGGATTGTAAATCTGTGATGTCCCAAGTCCAGGAATTTCAAATGATTTTACATCACCTGGATTTGGAAGGAATGAAACCAAATGAGCAATTTTTGGTTGCATCGTTAATTGAGAAGTTACCTCCCTCGTGGAATAAGTTCATGAGTTACTTAAAATTCAAGACAAAGGAGATGACCTTTGAGGAACTTATTATCAAACTCTAGATTCAGAAGGCCATGCCTAAGGGTAATCAACCCGCCGAGGTAAAGGCAAATCTGGCGAAGGCCAAAGGGAACACGAGCAAGAAGCGCAAGTTCGTGGATGGTAAGGCCCCAACAACAGAGAAAATTTAAGGGGAACTGCCATCACTGTGGGAAACCTGGTCACATGATCAAGGATTGCCGCAAACTCAAGAATGAGAATAAAGAGAAAGCAAAGGGCAAGGCTAAGGCTAACATCGTCGAAGACACGCTTCTTGACGATATGATTGAGGAGTTCTCGGCGATGGTACTTGAAGAAAACCTCCTATGCAGTGGTGGATGGACACATGTGCTACCCGTCACATCTGTTCCAACAGAGAAGCCTTCTCCACATATACACGATCGCGGACGAAAGCGTTCGCTCACGGAAACAACGCTTCTCCGGGTAGGTAAGGTGATCCTGAAGATGACTTTCGGAAACTTTCGAAAATGAGCTTACTCTGAAGGAGGTGATGTATGTCCCTGAGATTAGAAGAAATTTAATTTCAGGACCTTTATTGGTGAATGCTGATTTTAGGCTAGTGTTTGAGTCTAATAAATTTGTAATCACTAAGAATGGAACTTTTGTAGGAAGGGGCTTCGTCTGTGAAGGCCTCTTTAAAGTTAACGCCTTGTCTGTAATGCATTCTATTAATAAAATTGAGTCTTCTTCTTATTTGCTTGAGTCTTTTAATTTATGGCATCATAGATTAGGACATGTAAACTATCAATCTATCCAAAGGTTGGTAAAGTTGGAGTGTTGTCGTCACGTAAACCTTCAATGTAAGTGTGAGGTGTGCGTAGAGGCAAAACTCTCAAAGAGTTACTTTAGATCCGTCGAAAGGGAAACTGCTCCTCTAGAACTTATTCACACAGATATATGTGATTTGAAGTTCGCACAAACTAGAGGGGGGAACAAGTACTTTGTGACATTCATAGATGATAGCACAAGGTATTGTTACCTTTACTTATTAAAAAGTAAGGATGAAGCCTTTGAAGCATTCAAACGCTACAAAGCAGAAGTTTGAGAACCAACTAAGCGTACGGATTAAGTCAATTCGTAGCGATAGAGGGGGAGAATACGTAGCGACATTTGAAGAATATTGTGCCCAATCAGACATTGTTCATCAAACGACGGCTCCATACTCACCTCAATCAAACGGTGTCGCTGAACGCAAGAACCGTACTCTGAAGAAAATGGTGAATGCCCTGCTCATCAATTCCTGCCTTCTCCAAAACATATGGGGAGAAGCTGTCCTTACCACTAATAAGATTCTTAATAGAGTCCCACATAAGGGTAAGGACAAGACTCCATACGAGCTATGGAAGGGAAAGAAACCCACCTACAAATACTTGAAGGTGTGGGGTTGTTTGGCAAAGGTTGAAGTACCTAAGCCGAAGCAGGTCAATATTGGACCTAAGACTGTAGATTGCATATTCATCGAATATGAAAATAATAGTAGTGCTTATCGTTTCTTAGTGCATAAGTCAGATGTACCAGACATTCATGTGGGTACAATCATGAAATCAAGGAACGCTAGTTTCTTTGAAGACTCGTTTCCTAAAAAGGAAAGGGACATAACCTCTCGAAAACAAAGTTATGAACAAAGCTCTCAGGATCCAGGAGTCGTTGACTGCAGATCTAGTGGATTCCGAAGTGGCTGATTATCCAGAATCTAGTGTTCCAGATTTTCAGAACTTGGAGACTCCAGAGATGGAACCAAGACGAAGTAAAAGGGCAAGGAAGGATAAGTCCTTCGGTCCTGACTTTGTGGCTTATATGGTTCATGACGAACCACGGACAATTGCTGATGCGTTGTCAACTCCAGAAGCACCGCTCTGGAAAGAAGCTATAGAGAGTGAGATAGACTCCATTCTGCACAACCATACTTGGGAGTTGGTTGATCTTCCTCCAGGAAACAAACTGTTGGGTTGTAAATGGATACTCAAACGGAAGTATAAAGCAGATGGATCTATAGACAAGTACAAGGTTGGTATTTAAGGGCTATCGACAAAAGGAAGACCTTTACTACTTTGACAAGTACTCCCCGGTGTCTAGAATGACGTCCATACGAGTATTCATTGCGATCGCCTCGTTGCGGGATCTTGAGATACATCAAATGGATGTCAAGACAACCTTCCTAAATGATGATTTGGAAGAAGAAATCTATATGGACCAACCCGAGGGGTATATGGTTCCAGGACAACAGAAGAAAGTCTGTCGGTTTGTCAAATCTCTGTACGACTGAAACAGGCCCCGAAGCAATGGCACGAGAAATTTGATAGTACTCTACTATCGAAAGAGTTGTCCATTAATGAGTATGACAAATGTGTCTACACGAATGGAAATGCCTACTCGTTCGTCATGATATGCCTTTACGTAGACGACATGTTGATCACAGGGAGCAGTCCTGGGTTGATCCTAGAGACTGAGAACATGTTGAAACAATGTTTTAACATGAAGGATATGAGTCTTGCAGATGTCATCTTGGGGATCAAAATCTCTAAGACGTCTGACGGACTCTTATCTTAGTCTCACTACATCGAGGATGTGTTGAGAAAGTTTGAGATGTTCGACAGTTCAACGATAACATCACCACTGAATATAAATCAAAAAATTGATAAAAATTGTGGTGCGCCCGTATGCCAGGAGCGGTACTAAGCCGTAAAGGTTCAGTTGGGTTTAAAACCCAAACAATAAGAACTGATATGGTGGATACCCAACCTTACTGACTGGAGATCCCAAAAATTAGGTTCAATGGGAAAACTAAGCCGTAAAGGTTCGGTTGAGCGCTTCGGTGGAAGCAAAAGCACTTCGAATGATGATTTCTGTAAAGACACATGAATCCAAGGTCGTTCCCGTAATAGACATTAAGTGATATCTGCAGTGTGGGTAGAGCAGTGTGGGTAGAGGTTAAGTTTCCAAAACCTTTAATGATCCTCAACGGTTAAGGTTAGGTTTGGAAAAAAATTTAATGGTTCCTAACACTTGTGAAGTGGGGTATATCAGGATACTTTGTAGGAGACCACCTATTTAAGTGCGAGGACATGTCAGCCTCAAATGAACACACTTAAGAATCCAAGACGTGTCCACGACCACAACGGACAAAACATTAAAGAAGAATAGAGTAAGAAAAGTTGTTGTGTTGGTACTGTTGTCTTGACTTACATTAAACACCGACGGTTCAAGACATCACGTTCACCGCACAGTAAGTAAGTTAGATGGTGTTCAACTATGAAAGGTTCAAAGCCATGTATACCTATCCAGATGCAACATCGATCCGCCGAAAGATTGCTAGAAAGACATCTTGTGAGTGCGCCAAAATCTCTTTCAAGAGGGGATTGTTGAAAATTTACTAAAATGGAATTAAGTTTATTCCGTTATTTATGACTCGGATAATTGGGGTCCCGCACGTCGGAAACGTCGTTTCCAGACACGTGCATTCGTAGTGCCAAGTATCGTAAATTTCATTAGTGAAAGAGATATTGGTACATAATTAAAATGTTCAAGACATTAAATGATGGATGGTTATTGGTCAAATGACAAGTATTCCACGTTGGTAAATGAAGGAAGAAGTGTGCGACGTGTAAGATGAACGAAGTGAAATCGCTGAGAGCGACCGTCGGAGCCGTGGTACCGAGGCCATGGCCTTCCTGTGATGGAAAGCGGAAAATGAAGAATTTTTTACTCTTGGGCTTTGGAGCATTGAATCTCCATTACTTAGCACATGAATTCAACCATTATATGGCTGTAACCTCTCAATAAGTGTCATTACATGGCTATTGAAGGCCATTAGTTGGATAGTTGACAGGTCATTTTTCTTACACTATAAATTGAGGCCTTTGGCTCAATTGGAAGAACACACCAAACAAATTCCTTGTTGTAGTTTACATTTTCTTCTTGTTCCAGTTTGTAATCTACAGTTGCTTATTCGATTTTTGTTCGATTTTTGTTACCAGCATGTTCCTATAGCTTTAATTTCTTGTCTGTGACCGTTTATCTTGCTATGCAACGTTAGCTTTGATTGTGATTACGCAGGTCTTGAGCCGAGGGTCTCCCGGAAGCAGCCGCTCTACCTACCAAGGTAGAGGTAAGGTCTGTGTACATTCTACCCTCCCCAGACCCCACGTGGTGGAATTTTACTGGGTATGTTGTTGTTGTACTCACACAACATATAGTGGAAACTACATAAACCATATGATGCTTATTTTGTAAGAAAAAAACTAATTTGAAATTAGCCAAATAGTGTGTTGATCCCTCTGTCTCAGTTTATGTGACATTTGTTTTTCGATATTCAAACTATATAAATTTTGACTAACATTTTAAAATGTATTTTCGACATGTGACGAAGTGCAACTTACAATATTTTCCGTGTAGTTTTTTATTATCTAAATTTTAATTTTAAAATATTGAGTTGATCTAATCTAATTTAGATATATTAGTCAAATTGACTCTAGAGAAGCGAGAAGTGCCACATAAATTGGAACGGGGGAGTATAATTTAAACGTTGTTAATTTTTTAAGTGCAGCTTGTCATATTTAATTTCTTGAGTATGCAACAGAAAAACCAAGCCCCAAAATCAAGTTGTCAAAAAAGGCTTCTTCCCACGTAGAAGCTGCTACTCATCACAAGTCTTTTGGTCATTCTGGTTTTGAATACACTATTAGAGAATATTGCCTTTCGAGTTATCACATGGTAAGTTTCAAACTCATTGTTTCTTGCGAACTCTTAAAAAATCTTCAGACTATCTATAGGATGAATGTGTTGCACAATCAGGCCGCTTATTAGATAATTACAAGTAAATCTCTATGATAAACATCAATTAGTTACATGGTAAAAATGATAACTAATTCATTATCACATGTCAAACTAGAATGATACTCCCTCCGTCTCATTTTATAACTGTGGTTTTAGCTTTTTTCACGCCATTAAGAATAATAATAAATAGAAGGTATAGTTTACTAAGTTACCCCTATTTATTAGATGTTTTTATATGATTTGAGCAATCTAAAAAAGGACTAATACTTTAATGTTTAGGGTATAGTTGGAAACAATTTTCAACTTTGGTCTTGAATTCCTAAAGTGACTTATTTTGGGACAAATTTTTAAGCTAAAGCATAGTTAAAATGGGACGGAGGGAGTATCATAAAACCCTTTACAATGTCAATATATGTAAATTGATTTTGTCTTTTTTCCTCATAAAATGGTTATACACCATGTCAGTTCCTTCCTCAACAATTCGCATATGCAAATGGTCTCACCAATAAGAAGTGTGGTTTGATTATAAGAGATGAAAGTCAAAGGTCATGGAATTTAAAGCTAGTTTGTTGGGAAACTCGAGCCTATATTGGAGGTGGATGGCTCAAATTCGTTGCTGATAATTGCTTAAAGGAGGGAGATCATATTATGTTTGAGGTTGTTACTGATGGAGAGACACCAATATGGAGATTTCAAGTTATTAATCGAAAAACTCCATTGCAGAAGTTTCAAGGCAAGTTATGTCATCTAACCAGCCTCTTATTTCTTTGATGATCTTTTTCATTGGCCATATATGTGTATTATTATGCGTTGTGTATATAAGTATTACGTCTTGCATTGAATATTTTTTTCTTTTGTTTGGTTTCTAAAGTATGTAGAACATTCACCTAATTGAAATAAAAGAGGGTGTTATTCCATAAATGTTTCTGTTCATATCTCATATCACTTGTTTCGATCAGCATATTAGTTGTTTCTGTTCGTATTTTATCACCCAAAGTGGGTTGTGAACCATGAAATCTCGAGTTCAAATCCCAGCAGAGATAAAAAACATTAGGTGATTTCTTCTTATTTATCCTAGCCTTACCTGATACATGTGCAGTTCTACTTGTTGCTGGTGGGGGGCTGGCCCGGACACTACGATTAATAAAAAAAGTAATTGATATATACACCACCAAATGCTAGAGATGATTTGGTAGTTAAGTGAATCTCTCTCTGTAAAGCTCTTTTTCATGTAATTAAATTAAAGTGTTATATATGATTGCTATTTCTTTTCTATCATATGGTACCTTTAGCTATTTCTCCTTGTTAGTAGAAGAGTGCTTTATCTTCATTGGATTTAAATCAAAGACTAAAGTGCAGTTTGCTGTATGTATTCACTTAACAATGCAGCTTGAAGACTTTAAAGGCCAGTTATACTGAAAATTAATGTTCAGGAGGCCTGATAGTTAAAATTTATAATTTGCGTATTTTTAGAATCTAGTTTGATATCATATTCTCTTTTTCTTGATAGCCTAAATGGAGCGACATCCTCAGTGAGGATTCATATATCGGATCACAATTTGAGTTTGGATTAAGGCATAGTGGTAGTTGTTGTTGTTGTTATTCTCATTTGCTTGATCAATTCCTTGCAAAATGATCTGGAATTTTTAGAAATCGTCCTGCTAATTTTTGAAACTTCAATTTGTTATATCTGCCTTTTCATCCTAATTGCTACACTTATCACGTTTCTCTTTCTTTTGCTATGTTTTTCTGAATAAACAGACATTATGAAAAAGCCCTCAACCATGAGTCTTCTCAATGCACAAGTAGCTAATTCAACTTCTGGTAATGGTGATCATCCTTATTTTATTTCGACCATTCACCCTTATTGCTGCAGAAATTCAATTTTGGTAAGTTATTTGAACTGATTTTTGTTTCTAAGTTAATTATATGTACAATAACGTGGGCAACTTAACCTGATGGTGTGAGAAATTGTACACTATTGAGTGTACAGGGCTTGAATTCTTTCTGTTTTAGTCCTTTTCTTTGCTTTTTTTTTTGGGGACAACTGAACTTAACCGACTCAATGGAATAAATGTTACGTTTTTATTTCATTTTTGGCCCGTCTGACCGAAATTAATTACGGGCGCTATCCAAAATATACAAAACTTGTACACTAATTATGTATGTTATATGTATATATTTTATATGATATGTATATGTATATTTGTACTTAATATACAAAACATATACGTTTGCTGACTATTATTCTTTTGAGCGGTCCAAAAAAGTAATTATCCCTAAATTTTATGGTAGTATCTTCCACTGGATTTTGCAAAGTCAAATGGGTTGATGAATAGAAAGTGTGAGATGATTCTGAAAGATGACGCACAGAGATGTTGGTCAGTGTGGCTTGGGAGAGTCGATTCACATCGTTTTGGAATTACAAGTGGATGGAAAAAATTCAGAGCAGCAAATGGACTCCAAGTAGGAGATTCTTACAAGTTTGAACTCATCAAGAATGGGGAAATACCTATAGCACATTTCCATTGTAAGTTTTCTTTCAGTTCTAATGTACTTTTGTCGAGTTTAAGTTCTATGCTCCGACGGTATAATATAACATTTAAACAATTAGATCACTTATCAGGTAATTGCAAATAGATCTCTATAGTTTTATGATTTCTATATAACATTTCTCATAATCAATAGTGTAATTATATTGCAAATAGTTCATTTCAATGGTCTTTACATATTTTGTTATAGTTTGGAAATTATATAACATCACTAAGGATGTCATTTTGAACACACTACGCAATGTTTTTTGCAACTACTTTCATATGAAATAATGTTTTTTGCAGGCAAATATTCTGGAAAGGTTGCAAAGAGAGAGGAACATAGAAGCAAGTTGACTAAAAAGAAAACTGGTTGATCTAATGTATGGTGTATAACCTCAAAAACTATGTATGATGTTTCTATAAATCTCCATGTGAAGTAAGTAAATGTCTGAAACTTTAAAGAAATGACTGACTAGCCGGCTTTTGTCCAGGCCCGATGACTCGGTATGGTTTGGTTGTGGTTGTATAAAATATGTGGATCATTTGCACCATATGGCCTTTTACGGGGCCATTCTTTAAGCGTTGTCTCCATTTGTCCAATGTGCTAAAATTTGTCTCTAAAAGTAGTTGAATGAACTTTTCTTTGTACAGACAACCCTCTAAGCTAGTGGGGAACATAGATGGATTGATTAATGATATGTTATTGATGCATGATAGTACATATATAGGTGAATTTTCTAGTTTAAAATGACATGTTCCAATTGCTAAACTAGCATCCACACTCATAATTTTGGAATGTGATTATTAGATGATCCAAATCATATCTCTTGCTAATGTCTCTCAAGTAATTCTACTGCATGCACGTTGTCCTTGTGTTGAGGGTCTACTGGAAACAATTTCTCTACCTCTCAAGGTAGGGGTAAGGTCTGTTTATATTCTATCTTCCCCAGACCCCACTTTGTGGGATACCCCACTTTGTGAGATTTCACGATGTATGTTATTGTTGTTGTACACATTGTGATCCATTCTTTATGAAATAAAGTAATATTTAAATGAAATGCTGACTGGCTTTGACCCACAATGCCGTCTATCACCCCTTTAGTTCTCCTCGAAATGATCTTTGAGATTATCTTGTATATAGTTGTACAAAAGGTTTGAAGTCCTTCATAGTTTATGGCTGAGAAGTTTTTGGGATTAAAGTTACCAGTTACACAGTGTTATTGACTGCCCTATGCAATTTGCTGTGTTGAAAGAACTCTTGCACAACTTGGAGCATATCCCTTAGAACAATAACTCAACGCTCTTTTGAAAAAAGTTGCATTGAACCCATCTATTCAACGGAATTTATTGTCATTAATATCAAACAAAACTGCTTTGATTTCCTCCATAGTTATCTCAGCACACATGTTCCTTTGTTGTGACTGTCCATCTGAGGAAGACCCCAATAAACCCTTAAAGAACTGTAGAATTTCCACCTCAATCTCCTTCTGTGTCTGTAATAGACTTCCACTTTCCCCTTTCTGGAGGGTCAGCTTACTTCCTTCCTTCTAGAAGCGAGGGGTGGTTCATGTTCTATTCTATTGCATGCCGCAAATTCAGTATACCAATGTTAGCGAATCAGATTCTTCAAAGAAGAGTTTGCAGGGGCAGCAAATCTAGTTTTCAAATAAGTCAGAATCTTAGCAGAAGCTCTTCCATTGCCAGCTATTCCTATGTCAGCTACTACTTTGTTAAAGGCTAAGTTCCCTCTATCTTCCAGGAAGGGAGTAGAAGAAGAAATTCTCGTGACTCGGCTACATAAATTATCATATCATTCGAATAGATTTACATTGTCAATCAAATTGAGAAATCTAGTTTTTTATACTTAACCTTTCTACTAATAATAGATATGGTCGGTGATGTGATTTCCTTTTCTACCTAATCTAAGATATATGATTGATACTAGCTCTTGACTTCATGCAATTGAAGAAGTATTTGTGGTTTCCATCCTCAGTATTGACTATTGATCCAGTGAGCCTTGGATTTCTGTCTCAATTTTTCTCCTGTAAGCTCAACCATTTGTTAGTTCTTTCACTGCCACTTTCTCCCCTTCCATCAAGTCAGGGTCAATATTGTTAGTAAGTTGTGTGTGCAAGTTTAGAAGGTGCTCCTTGGCTTCAGAAATCCTTCTATCCACACTGCCCATATCTTCATCTTCCAGCTTCTTTAGAGAATCCTTACACATCTATAGTTTCTGCCATACTTTAAACATGTCTGACCCTGAATGTTCTGTTCCCAAACTCTAGCTACTATATGCAAGAACTTGTCATTCTCAGCTATTACATCAAGGAACCTGAAAGGCTTTCTCCTCTGAACATTATTTGTGGCACATTCCAGACAAGACAGGAGAGTGGTCTGAGTAGTAACAAACAACAACATACCCAATGTAGTCTCACAAGTGGGGTCTTGAGAGGGTAGGATGTACGCAAAATCATACATTTGTGGGTAGAGAGGTTGTTTCCAATAGATGATCGACTCACAAGAAAAGAAAATGATTTGAAGCATGATATCAAGAGAGTGGTCTGAGTAGTAGTTCCCCGTGAAATGAGCAGATTTTCGTGTTGTATCACCCATTTATCATTGCATAGACCTCTATCAATTCTACTCCATACATGTCGATCTGATGGTCCAAGTAAAGAATCTCCCAATGGACTTCATATCGGTCAGACATTGAATTACATGTTTGTCTAAACTAGGGGTGGGACGGGCAGGGCGGGACGGGATTTGGGGGGACGAGGTGGGGTCGAGATTGGGACTTTGCCGGGCCGGGATAGGGGGACGGGGAGAGGTCCGTCCCGTCCCACATCCTGCCGGAAGAGGGGACGGGTCGGGTCGGGTAGGGGGGTTTTAATTTTTTTTAGACCCGTAATTTAAAAATATATATATATTTAAACACTTAAATAATTGAACAAGATAGTGAATAAAATTATCCCAAGGTTATTTTTGTGTCTCTTATATTATTTAATAGAAATATGATTTTTTTGTAATACAATTTCAAAATTACAACTTTGTTTCGTAGTTCAAAAGTTATAAATCATATAGTAGAATTGACATTAAAAAATTACATATTCAATCATACTTTTTCTAATTTTCTCACAATTTCTTGAGGATCTTCTGTTGGAATTGAAAGTTGTTGGTCAAATTGTTCGACGTCGCTTCCTGCTCCCTCAAATAAGATTTCATTGTAGCTGTTGTCGTCTTCTTCGTTGATCTCTGATTGACTGCACCTTCTACTCTCCGCTCTAATTCAATCTCTGAATAAAATTGCAATCTCCAAGCTGTTTCCCGCCAATGAGTGTCTTGCTCTCCTATTTGAAACCTTCTAGGAGAAAAAGCGCTTTCAGAAGCTGTTGATGACGCTTGAATATTCAACACATCTCGGGCCATCTTTGATAGTGTTAGAAATGTCTTCTCATTCTCCCTCCAGTATTTCAGCAAGTCTTCACGTCCATTTTCATTGACAATTGATTCGTACGGTACAACACCCTGCAAAACATAAACATCAAACTCGCTAATTTGTGAAGAAGTTGAACCACTACACATTCTATTTCTAAGTCTTTGAATACTTGAAGCAGAAACCGCATATTTTTTATAAGGTTGCAGTGAAGTAGAAGAAGATGGTACAAAAGTCGGTTGATTATTTGCACTTTGCTCTTGGTAATATACATATATATATATATATATGTGCATTCAGTGTGTATGCTAGACATAACTTCTTCCTTAGTTGGTTCGTAAGTTGGTTATTTAGTTGGGTCTGTTGGAGTTGGAATTAGAAGTATTCTAAGCTTTCATAAATCGTTTCAACAAGTTCTTTACAACTGTCTACTTTAATAGTAGAATTTGATACAACACCAATAAAATAAGTAGTGGAAATAGGAAAAAAATATTTTTTAATAGATGGAGCGTAAGTTCATTTTTGCATATATTCATTAAGTAACAAAAATATTAGAGCAATATAAAATAACATAGATAAAATAGTATGATAATAAATATCAGAAAATTCCTTAGTAGCTAGAAAATTTCTCTAAGAATACATTAAGTTTCAAAATATTTTCCCAATCATCATCTACAAGCATATCCCTTGGATTTTGATTACGTGAGTTAAATAATAAAGTTATAGGTCTTCTATACTCGTGAGCAACAATTAATTGTTCATACAAAGAATTCCACCTATTGCAACTTCTTCTCGAATTTTCCTATAAGGTAATTCACAACCATGACATATTTTTTTATACTCTTTGCGTCTTTATATTTTATTATCTTTAAAAATAAAGTTGATAGCAAATTGTACTTTATCAAGAATAGAGCTAAAAAGTTTTAGACCATCATTTACAACTAAGTTATAAATATGATATGCACATCTAACATGAAAAAATATCGGAAAAAGATGGAGTCAATCAAGTTTTTAAAATATTTACAGCAGAATCATTAGAAGAAGCATTATTTAATGTAATCGTCATAATTTTATCAGTAATTTCATAATATTCACCAATTTCATGAATATTTCTTGGAAAAAAAGCTCCAGTGTGTCTATCATCGATATATCTATATGCTAATTTACGTTTTTGCATAGGCCAATTCTGATCTATCAAATGACATGTAACAGTTAAATAATCATTACCATTAGTACTACGACATATGTCAGAAGTGATAGCCACTTTGCCATTAACAGATACAATGCATAACGTAAATATTGTTGATATTCATGCGCAAATTTAAAAACATCTCTTCTAACAGTGGATCTAGAAAAACTGTTAAAAGCAAGATTATATATTTTTCGAATGTAATGAATAAAACCAGGAGAGAAAGGAAATGAAAAAGGCAAACCCTCCACATCAACTACTTTTGCTAAATTTTCTCGATTTTTTTGTTTATCATATTTAGGACCTATAACTCCCCCCATCATCGGGTTAATTTATCCTTATACTTAGTCGGTGACACTATGCGAACCTTGTCCCGACTCAGAAGACATTTGCACACCCGATTTTTCAGCCAAGTACTGGTTATACCTTGTTTTGTGAGAGTTTTTTACATGTATCATTAAGCCTCCCGTCCCACCTTGACCTTTTCCAATTTTAAATTTATAAATTTCGCGACAAATTTTACAAATAACTAATTGATTAGGAATGTCCCTATCAAAAAAAATCTCATGCAAGTGATTTTAATTTTTATTGTTTTTGTCCTCGACTCATACTAGGGGGAATATGAGGTATTCCAGTTTCAGTCTGAGTCTGAGATGGAGGTGCACTAGTGGATATGTTATCTAAATTATCTTCTAATTTATTTTCTAAATTAAAGTTTGATTTAGATGCAGAATATACCTCATGATCTAATGGTATATTAATATTAACATTATCATTAAAAAAACCAGTTTCATCTACATGAGTAAAATCAACTTAATTAGAATTAGTAGAAGATACACCCTTACCCCTGTTACCCCTAATACATCTATCAGAAAAAACGTCAACTTCGTTGCATTATAATTATGCAAATAAATAATTACAGTTAATGAAATTAAGTACGATAATTAAAATTAAGTAACAATAATAATTTAAAGAAGGAACGAATGTACCAAACATCACCAAACGCCGACGTAACGTCGACGTGTAATCGGGGTTAAAAATTGAAACTTTGCTCGATGATCCTCAAGCTAGTTGCCAACTTCACTCCCAATTTTTGAACTTTGATAGAAAAAATATAATATTTAGTATGCAATGTAGACTTGTAGAGAGAGAGAGGGATTAGAGAGATGATAGGAAGATTTGTGAGAAAAATGAGGTATTTATAGTTGAAAAATGGAATTAAAGTGTAAATATAGTAACTTAGGGGTTGCAAATAAATATTAAGGGGGTAGAGGAGTTTATGGGTGTGGGGGCCAAAATGGTCGTTATTAGCCGTTGCCAACGGCTCAAAGTTTAATTGTCAGGCTGTGATTATTTCGCAGCGGGCGGGGTGGGGCGGTCCGGGTCGGGAGGAGGGGGGATCGGAATGGGTGGGACGAGCCCTAGTCCCGTCCCGAGTTCGACCCCCTATACCGATGGTGGACATTCTAATTTGGGGGGGGGGGGGGGGTGGGGACGGAGCGGGTCGGGCGGAATCGGGCCGTCCCCGCCCACTGGACACCCTTAGTCTAAACTCTCTAACTTCAGATTCTGCAACAGGTTATCCACCTATCCTGTCTCCAGAAAAGAGTGGAGCGACGTTAAAATCACCACACATACACCATGGCTCAGTAACATAGGATCCTATTTGTAAAAGAAACCCACAGTTGTTTCCTCTCTTTACTGCTATTGCTTCCATATACTTAAAAATGGCAGTGGATTCTGGACCCGATCCGGATCCGGTGGATCCAGATCCGTTTTATAAGATATGAATTTTCAAAATTTGGACTCAACAGATCCGGATCTGACTCGGATCCATTTCTAACGGATCGGATCTGGATCTGTATTTTGTATTTGAGATCCGTATCCGGTGCAGATCCGACCCGTAGATCCGTTTTTATTAATTATATTCATAACGTAGAATGTAATTTTATAAGTATTTTTAATAAAGATGCTATAGTTTCAGGGGAATTCACAAATTACCACTTGCTTCTTTCTATGTGCCTCTAAATATAGTCCTTACTCGGCCCTATTCTTTTCATTTCCCTCAAAAGTAATCATGCTAAAACCAATTATTTTCATGCTCTCTTTTTTCCCCTTGGATATCAACTTAACTAGTACCATAAACCTTTTTTTTAAAGGACACTTTTTCATTTAAAAAAAACTCAGTAGTGGTCAAAAGAGACCATCTATTTGGAGCCCCAACTCTTAGGACCATCTCTTTGTATGTGAAAGTAATTCATTTATCCCATTGCACATGTTTGAGAATTGGGACATAGGTTTATTATATCAGCAATAATTATTGTCAATTAATGAGAAGGAAAAATTTGAAAATGCTTGTCTAGTATCAGTGGTAAAAAATATTGATATCTCATGTAGCAATTTCAAAAGGTCTAAATTCATTAAAAAAAGTTACATGTGGATCCAGATCTGATCCGTGGATCCAGTGGATCCGATGAATCCGAATTTGGATCTGATTTTCATGCACCCGATGAATCTGGATCCAAATATAAAAATGGAGCTGGATCTGGATCTAGTAGGATCCGGTCCAGATCCGATCCGTTTCCATCCCTACATATACTTCAGTATGGTGTTTTTGCACTACCAAGATTGTGCTAATGCTAGTAGGAATATAAAGTTTTTGTAGACTAGTTTTTCTTCCTACTTAATTCTAACAGTTTTATGGTTAATGTATCAACTCTGATCATTATTGTGTACTTATTATTACAATTTATTTATCTAAAAAATAAGTTTCTTTTAATTACACGCATAAGAGCTTGAACACTTTAAAGAATGTTACACAATAACGTGAACATTTTAAACTCTTTGGCTTCCTAGCAGATTTTGCATTGACTTACATAAATAACCTAATGTATTTTGTAGGAAAAAATAGGGGAGAGAATGCGTGCATCATTCAAGTGTTGGTAGGAAAAGGAAATTGAAGCAATTGAATCTATCCGTCTCACTCGGTCAGGGACGGATCTAGAGGGATGGTTATGGTTCACGTCAACCTAATAGCTTTTGTCCAAATCCTATGTGTATATATATATATATATATATATATATTCAGAAATCTACTAAATATCTATAAATATTTCCACGTAAACCTAGTTATTAACAAATTATGTTAAGTTTCTTCCACAGAACTCCATGTAATGTAATAAGTCACTCATATCAAAGTGATATATCTTGGCCATTGGATCAACAAGGGTGAGATAGGTTCATGTATTGACTACCTTAAAAATTATCTTCCAATTCTAACATCTTTAAGACTTTACTGTTTCATGTGCTTCGACACTATTATATACAGACTGTTATAAAAGTAGAAAACCCCGAAATGAAATGTTGATCGATTTTTTTATACTTTAAAAATAAAATTTAATTCAATTATTTTTCTAATATTTAAGATTTTAAAATGAGCTAAACTTTAAGTTATTAAATCTTTTCTTGTTTGAGCTATGCATTGAGGATTAGAACGGTAAAATCATTAAGAATCAGCCTTATAAACCCTTTCTTTATAAAATATCTTTCAAATACATTACTTACTTCATGTTGTTGTGTGTTCTATCACTGTATATTATAGTCCCGCTTATAGCTTGTTTGTCCAAACTTATTTTTCTCTAAAAGTTTTTTTTTAATAAGTGCTTATTTTTAAAAAGTTAGCTTGTTTGACCAAACTTTTGGAAGAAAATACGTGTTTTTGGGGAGTAACAAAAATAGTTTTTCAGAAGCTAAAAAAATTAACTTTTGCCCAAAAATATTTTTTTGAAAAATTAATACACTAAAAAACACTTTTTAAAAGTTTGGTCAAACACTAATTGTTGATCAAAAGTGTTTTTTAAATTAATTGATCATACACAAACAATTTTTTACCAATTTTTTTTTTTTTGAAAACCACTTTTGAAAAGAGTATTTTTCAAAATAACTAATTTTAAAAGCTTAGCCAAACAGACTAAATAGAGGCGAATCCAAAATTTTAAGAGGATGGGTTCATCATTAGAGGCGGATTTACAGGAGGGGAGTTGGGGAAAGGTGTTCACCCCAACCCCCTTGGCAAAAAATTACACGATATATATTAGATAATATTTTTATTTTTTATGGACATATATAAATTTTAAACACAAGACTAGAAGTTGTCTTAGTGATTTAAGGGATTCAACATTTACCTTGAGGTTCCAAGTTTAAATCCCAATCACTACACTTTTATTTGCATTAAAAGTGGGGAAATGAAAATTAGAAGTTGGCTTAGTGATTTAAGGAGTTCAAAATTTACCTTAAGGTTCTAAATTTAGATCCCAACCACTACACTTTTTTTTTTGTTGACGAAGGAACCCGCAGCCGCTGCTCTTTCGAGTGCGCACAGGGTAAACCCCGGACTGACGCAATAGCCTGCAAACCACGTCAGCCAGTTAAACCACACTTGGCAAGCCAGGTGTGACAGGCTCCCCCCAAGAGGCGAAGACAGGTCAGACGTTACCCTGGGGTTTCGAACTTGTGACCAAACTCTCCCACACCACCCAATGAGGATACCCTCTGCCTTCAAGACCAACTGGTCTAGGACTTCGGATACCACTACACTTTTATTTGTATTAAAAGAGGGAAAATGAAGAAATAAAATGAAGTTAAAGAACGCAAGGATTCAAACCGTCGACCTTGAGATCTTAAGTATGACATCCAATCAATGCTCCACTTTTAAGTAATATTAGTCATATTTATAAAAAATATACACATAATATATCAAATTTAATCGAATGATCATAGATTCACGTGACTTATTTTTCACATGTAAATTCGCCCCGGAGGCTAAGGACCAACACAATAATAACTCATTTCCGTATTATATTTGATCGTATACTTTTGTTATGTAAAATCTAAAGTCATTCGTTGAGGGTGAGGATTAACATTTATAGAGAATGTTTCATATATTATGCTGAAACCCATGCATGTGTTTATATATACTCCCTTCATCTCATATTATTAAAAATATCCGTCTCAAATTACTTGCCTATTTTTTAAAAATAAAATAGAATTAATTAAGTTTTTCCTACTTTGACTTCATTAATTATTTTTAAAGTAACCAATATTGATTGAAGTATAATTAATTGGAGATAGATAAGGGTAATGTGATAAAAATATCATTCTTATTTATGATTTATTAAGGAGCGTGTAAAAGTAAAAATAATCAAGTAATATGAGACGGAGAGAATAGTTACAGTTCATCGATTACACAAAACTTATTTAACACTAACTACGCCAAATTGGTACTCCATTAGATAAAAAAGAGTGTATACATAGTCATTTGCACATCCTTAAAAAATACTAATTTCTAGACAAAAATAATAATTTGATTAAACTACCCCTAATTAAATATGTATTGAAATTTGATCACATAATACTTAATTAATAGGTCATTGCAACTAAAAATTTGATTAATTTCAGTTATATTTCAATCCTTATTTCCCAATATAGATTCATATCATCAAATATTGCTGAATGATAAATTATGCCGCGTCAAATATTACATAATTTATATTTTTACATCATAATTCCACAAGTAACGCCCCTCGCCCTTGAAACTTATGCTTCGTTAGGCATACGTTCAATTTTGAAGGGGGGAAAATTAAAGACCAACCCATTTGAGGGAAACAGTGCAATTTCTTCATTTTTCTTGGCGCAAAGTATCCATCAAACGCGCTGATCTTTAATTTTTTGCGCTTGCTCTTATTTAATGAAATTATCCAGATCTGCTTCGCAAAATATAGTTTATGTAATATTTTTATTTTCGAAAACTAAACTTTTTCATCTTCTCTCGGCATAAATTCAGTAGGAATTAAATTATGCGGCACAAGTTTTGTAGTAGTATTCTTCATATTATGTTGATGGTTGAGATTTTTGCCTTGTCCCACATAATTATGATACATATATCGAAGTTAAAATATCAATGTAAAATTTAAATTATGCCGCATCAAATATGTTGAATGATAAAAATTAGTAAGGATTATAAATTTGAGGGACAAAATTAAAACCACACCAATATAAGGTCATTTGTGCGAATGACGCCAATTTTCTTCATAATCAGTTGGGAATGAAAATGGGTCAATTGAATGGTAACCCATACCCGAGCCCAATTCCCTATAGCGTGCCTGAATTGAGCTAATAAACAAACAAAACCCTAATTAGAACATCTAAAACCCATACGCCGCCACTCTTCTCTCTCTACCGGAATCACACTGTACGTTTCCTCTATCTCTGTAATTAAACATAATCTCTTCTTATTTTCGCCTTAATTCTTAATTATAATAAATCTGGATTATAATATATTGTATAAAAGGGCAGGCCGATGCACTAACCTCCCGCTATGCGGTAGGGTTCGGGAAAGAGCTGGATTACAAGGGTTTATTGTACTCAACAAATATAATAATATCCTGTGTTTGCTACTGTTTCTCGTTATTCCTTGTGATTTTTCTTCCATGAGTAATGTTATATATATATATATATATATATATATATACACACACACTAGTATTTGAAAATTGGAGTTGTGTTTGGCCATGAATACAAATTTGGAGTTGTTTTTTCATTTTTGTGAATGATTTGGAATGAAAAAAGTGAATTTTTTTTTGGTGTTTTTCAAATTCTGAAAATTTATGGTCAAACACGATTTCTGGAATTAACTCCGGAAAAAAGTAAAAAGTATTCGTGGCCAAACTGCAACTTATTTTAGTCAGTTCGAATGAACTGCTGCCAAGTACTACTTGCATTGTCTTTGTTGAGGTTCAATGAGTTTTTCAATTTGTGTTTAATAGTTTGAAGTCTATCTGTATTTGCAGTGATATCATTCTTTGGAAAATGGCGAGCTTAATATCGCAGAATATTACTCATTCAATCGGGGATGAAAAGTCTAAAAGCGAGAAAAAAGTTAATAGGAAGAGAAAGAAAGAAGAGAATAAAGAAGTAGAGGTTGAGGAGGAGAGGGAAATGAAGAAGCTTGAGAACTTATTGTTCGGTTCCTTATATAACCCTGTTGGTTTCGGGAAAGATGACGATGTAGAAGAAATGCGAAATGATGGTGAAAATGATTCTGCTATGTTCTTTGTCGACCGGTTTGCGGATAGTGCATTGTCTATTTATGAAGGGGATGCACGGCTGGTGCAAGAAGGTGTATGTGAAATGGAAAAGGAGCAGAAACCTGTGTGGTTTGATGATGAAGAAGAGAAGACTAGTATAAAAATAGCAAGTGTGAACAGATTGAGGAAGCTGAGGAAAGAAGAGGGTGAGGATGTGATATCTGGTTCCACATACGTGGAAAGACTAAGGGCACAACATGCTAAACTTAATCCAGGCACCGAATGGGCCCGGACTGATTCTCAAGGCAGAAGCTACAGTTCTGATAAAGATTCTGATGATGAAGGTAAACATACTGAGATCAAGTTGGTCGATGATATTCTCCAATCAAATGAAGATCTGGTTGTAAAAAGTCACACGAAATTGTTACCGGGGCTTCTTGAATATTCGAGACTGGTTGATGCAAATGCAGTTGATCCATCAAATGCACCGATAAATTCTGTTGAGTTCCACAGGAATTCTCAGTTGCTCCTTGTTGGTGGATTGGATAAAAAACTCAGATTTTTCCAGATTGATGGAAAACGGAACACGAAGATACAAAGCATTTTTCTTGAGGATTTTCCAATTAAAAAGGCATCTTTCTTACCCAATGGGTCTCAAGTTATTATATCAGGAAGAAGAAAGTTCTTCCATGTCTTAGACTTGGTCAAAGCAAGTGTAGATAAAGTAGGTCCTCTAGTCGGCAGGGAAGAAAAGAGCCTGGAAAGTTTTGAGGTTTCTCCTGATTCAGATACAATTGCTTTTCTTGGTAATGAAGGATATATTTTGCTAGTTTCCTCTAAAACAAAGGAGCTAATTGGGACACTAAAAATTAATGGAACTGTCCGTTCAGTGGCATTCACCGATGACGGACGACAATTATTGAGCTCTGGTGGAGATGGCCAGATTTACCATTGGGATTTGAGAACAAGGACTTGCATTCATAAAGGTGTTGATGAAGGGTCCATAAATGGTACAGCTCTTTGCACTTCGCCAAATGGAAGTTTGTTTGCTTCTGGTTCAGATAGTGGGATCGTAAATATCTATAATAGACGAGAGTTTTTAGGGGGAAAGAGAAAACCAATCAAGGCAATTGAGAATCTGACCACAAAAGTGGATTTTATGAAATTTAACCATGATGCTCAAATATTAGCAGTCAGTTCTAGCATGAAGAAAAACAGCTCAAAGCTAATTCACATTCCATCATTTACAGTTTTTTCAAACTGGCCCTCTGCAAATCGGGCCGTGCACTATCCTCGCTGCTTGGATTTTAGTCCTCACGGAGGATTCATGGCTACGGGAAATGCTGAAGGAAAGGTGTTACTGTACAAGTTGCATCATTACCATGATGCATAGTTAGTTTGGATACTGTTGGCATTATGAGCCACAAATGTTTTTGTTAGCGTAATATGAGTTCAAAGGCATGGTTTATTTTTTCCTTTTCAGTTTTCTGATGTAACAGTATTTTTCAATGTATGGAAAGATTATATCTATGATTTGGTTAATTTTGGTAAAGGGCTTTCTCTTCTTACTTTTAACAGGCTGAATGGTTCTCTGGAATTCCTAGTTTCAGTTACTATTGATGCACTTTAGTGCAATTTACATACAATTGCAGATGTTTACTGTTTGAATAGTTGTTGTTATATTTGTATATAAGTCCTGTACATCTGCTGCATATCTTTTCCAATTAAATCACATACCCCCCTCACCCCACCCAAAAAAAAAAGGTTTCTTTAGCAGTTTATCTTACTGGTCTAGGGCTGTAACTTTCTGAATGATGTGTTTGATGCATTGCAATTGATTCAAAATATAATTTAAAGAGGTTTGTGCATGTGAAATTGGGCGTTCTCGAAGGATATGAAGATTATTATAACTTGGAATGCTGAGATGACAGCAACTTGTTTTGTATTCGTACTGTCTGATAGCTTCTGCAGCAACTGGCCAGATTTTTTTTTTTTGAATTCTACTTTGTAGGGGTTCGACTATATGTTTTTTTGGTCTTCTTTGCGCTCATATGATGTGATATGTTTTGGTTCATGCTATACCTGTCTAAGGGGGTTGACCCGGAATCGGACCGGTCGACCCGATACAAAATCCGGTCCGGACCGATAAAGCTTACCGGGTTGGGGTTGGTTTGGCCCCAACCCGCACGGGTTATACAAAAATCCGGTAAGGATCCGGACCGGTAAGGAACAAATTTAAAAAAAAAGGGTTGTTGGTTCCCAATAGTAACATTACTGTTGGGGCGGGGGGGGGGGGGGGGTAGGGACCAACGGTCAGTGGACCGTTTGGCTTAATTTTTTTTTTTTAAATTTTTTGTTAATTACATTTCTATCATTTAAAAAATCTAAAAATACTCTATATTCTTTTCATTTTTATCACACAATTATTTCTACAATTCTCTCAATTCTCATACTCTCTTAATTCTCTATATTATCAATTCTAAAGTTATTATTATTATTAATTTGCAAAGTAGCAAGACTTCGAGCTTCGGCCTACGAGTTTCAATTGAATTCTGAAATCCGAAGTTTGGTACACTCGTTTCATTCTCTAATTATTTTATTAAATTGTCATATTTATTTGTTGATTATTTAAATTAAAATTAAAATTAAATATTTTATAATGGATAAAGGTAAAACTATTTCAAGTGGTACAAAATCTAAAGGTTCTTCATCATCTAATCAAAATATAGATTATGATCAAATGAAAGAAAATTTTGAAATAGAAGATAATTATCATGATAATGCTCATATAGATAATATTGTTGAAACCGAAACTCATACACCTACTAGTGTGCCTTCTATCAATGTTAGTACTACTAGTCGTACACCTCATTTACCAGTAGTAATCAGAATGATGAGTAAAGTGTGGAACTTTTATGATAGAATTGGGGACACTGATAGAGTTAGACGTAATATTTCTGGGGAAACTTATAAACATGGTAATGACGGGGGGACAGGCACTTTAGTTAGGCATGTACAAAGAGTTCATCCGACACACTGGTCAACAACAAATTAAGTATAAAATATAAAGATGCAGTTACATTATTTGATAATTGAACAACTCTGCTACTAATCTTCGTTAGTTACGTTTACGTTACGTCTACATCTGCAGGATTCAATGAAGACGATGATAATGAATCTAGATTCTAGATATATGGAGCACTTTTACAACTGCACAAGTTGTGGCGGAACCGTGAAAACGAGACTGGAATTTCAACTCCAGATTTAGAGGCTATGGACTATGGAGCATCACCAAATTCAATCAACTTATAAATTTCGAAGAACTTTGTAAAAGGGTGCATAAAATGTAAATAAAATTATTATTACTTCATTGTGTACTCTTATTAACATTATGAATAATGAAAGTTCGAAATTTTACATCTTATCATTAGTTTTTATTTTATTATCTCTTTAGTTGTTATTTGTTAACTTATGTCTACCAATTTAATAAATTAATAATTTTTCGGAATAAAAAAAAAATTATATAGTTTATATAACTACAATATAAACTATAAAGTATAAAATTATAAACTCTATTATATTATTATATTACATATTTAATTTGAATTTAGTTAAATTTTCGAAATTTAAAAAAAAAACAAACAAAACAAAACCCGGACCCGCACGGGCCGACCGGAAATCCGGTAATGAACCGACCGGTAGTCCGGTAAGCCAGTGAACCGGACCGGTTCAACCCGGTAACGGGCTATCGGTACGGTCCGGGTCGATCCGTTAGACAAGTATAGTTAGCCCTGAATATATCAGAGGACTCCTTGAGCTTGTTTATTTTTTTTGTTCAAAATCCTTTACTATCCTTTTTTATACTGAAGAGCACGAGATGACGAACACTGTTCTGTCATGACTGCTGTATGATCCCATTTATCATGTATTCGTACTGGCTGATGGTTCTTCTTGAATTTATTATTTATATTGTTTATTAACAGTTGGTTTACATTTTCATTTGGGTTTTGAAATGTACTTCTTGAGCTGCCTACTTGTTGAATATGACTTAATAACTGAAATATTTCTTCTTGTGTTCACCTATCCTGTTTTGAACCATCCATCATTGTGGAGAATATAATGATGGTTTGATAGCTGATATGATGGCAGATTATCATGTATTAGCTCTAGCTGATCATTCTCTTTTTGTTTCCTTTCTTGTATCGATTTCCTTTGTGTCGACTCTTTTTGGGTTTAAGCATTTGTGATTGAGAATGATATGATGAACTTTATACAAGTGATTGCTGATATGATAGCATGTTATCATGTATTAGCTCTAGCTGATCATTCTCTTTGCATCCACATTTTCTTCACATCTGAAAGGAGATATTGGTCCTTCCTTGTCTCTCTCGTTTTGCGGTTGGCCTCGAAAGAGAATCTTTATGGTGCAGTTTCATGCAGTATTTAGATAATAATACTGCTAAGCTAGCAAGGACGAGTGTAGATGGGAGATGTTTACCATGCCTTCTCTTACTTGAAATATGATAATGATAATCTGAGTAGACATACCTTGGCATTTGTCAAGGAGGATAGTTTTCTTTTGTTATCATACTTCTTTTGTATGCTAATGCGTGGTTTATGTGTTTGTTGATCTAATGATTTTTATGTTTGTACAAGGGTTTCCTCACTCTTTATGTAACAGTCCAAGTTTTGAATACATAAATATTAAAAAAATGTATAAAAGGGTTGCCCGATGCACTAAGCTTCCGCTATGCACGGGTCCGGGGAAGGGCAACTATCTTCACCAAAAACACCTTAAAGATTGCAAGCCGTTCAGACAATTGAATCTTTTTCATTCATGATTCACCTGATATACAATTTCAAGCAAATACAACGTAGCCTGGTCGTAATAGCAGGTAGCTGCTAATTAATCATAAAATTAATGATGAAAATTGCAGTAGGTGAACTGATATCTGTTATGTTAGTATTTCCTTAATAGAAACTTCATGTTGTATTAAAGATGGTCAATAGAATTAGTTCTCCCATAACGTCATAGTGTGATTTATGATGTATGTATATATGGGTGGGGACAGGGCAGGAGATAATGTGGAATTTGTTTTTTCTAGTTCCACTAGGGAAGTTATTTTTCTCATTTTTCAAAAACTTATTTTACTAAAGAGAATAAAGGACAGTCCGGTGCACTAAGCTTCCGCTATGCGCGGGGTTCGGAGAAGGGCCGAACCACAAGGGTCTATTGTACGCAGTCTTACCCACATTTATGAAAGAGGCTGTTTCCACGGTTTGAACTCATGACCTCCTGTTCACATGACAACAACTTTACCAGTTACTCCAAGGGGAGCCTTGGAGTAAAGAGAATGTTACCAAAATTTTAACTGACCGAACATGGGAAAATTGATTTTTTTTTTCTGGTCCATTCCGAACACACCGATATAAAGGAAAATGTTTTCCAGGAACAAAAAATTTCAAAACAAAAAGGCAGTTCTTAAATTGCAAGAAGACTAGCTTGTTTGGCCAAGTTTATGAGAAGTCAAAAGTGTTAAAGATGTTTGGCTAAGCTTCTAGGAAATAAATAAGTGTTATTGAATGGTAGCAAAAATTATTTTTCATAAGCTAAAAGAACACCAGAAACATTTTTGGAACATTGGTCAAGCACAAAGTACTGTTCTATTATTGGTAAAAATATTTTTAATTGATTAGTCAGACACAAACTGCTATTCTCCAAAAGTACTTTTTCTCACTACTCAAAACAAGCATATCTAGAACCCATCATCTTCTGGTACTTGATTTTCATATCCATAGAAAGTAAAGCAACCTAAACAGCAAACAAACTACTCTAGTATTCTACATTTGATCTGACGGTTCTTCAAACTTGACATCTTTCAGCTTAGGATAATCATCAACGTCGGGCTTCTCTACATAAGGGATGGAGCTGTTCCAAAGCCTAACCAGTTCAGGAAGGTGACGGAGTTTTAATTTTTTCAAACTACAAAGGGCAGAGCCATGGTACTGAACTATCACCTCCCTTTCTTCTAATGATTTCTTTCAGAGTTTTATAATCTTCAACTGCCAACTCCTCCAAGTTAGAGAGACAATGAAGCATACTCTGAGGAAAGATGAATTCTAGCTCAGAACATGTTTTCACAGTCACGGAAGTAAGTACACCAAAGCTTCCCTTTGGAATTGGATCTGTCCACATACTTCGTGAAACTAGTTCAGGTAAATAGGAAAGCTTTAGTACTTTCAATCTTGGAAGAACCTGAAATTTGATTGTATCCAGGGAAGTTTCTATTATCTGTTTTAGAAGCAAGCAACTTTCAATTACCAACTCTTCCAAGTTTGAGAGCTTTCGAATTACAGAGTGGGAGAAAATGAATTCTACATTTTGACACGCATTCATTGTCAATGATTTCAGAGAACAAAAACTTCCATCTGGTGCTGGATCCATGAACAAACTTTGCAAGACTAATTGAGGTAAATAGGAAAGCTGAAGTATTTTCAATCTTGGAAGAACCTCATGTTGAATTATTAACTTTTTTATTGAAGATTTTAAACTTCTTTTAGGTAAAGTAATGTTGTAGCTTAGAAAGCTTGATGATGTATATATGTCGTTGCCTATATGGTATAGTACAACGTTAACCAACTCTACATGTATTGCATCCTCAGCTCGAGCTAGAGAAAAAAATCATTTCTAGAATGTTTGAAGATATATAAGTTGTTGCGAGACAAATTTATATACTTTGTACAGTTGTTTTATCATTTATGGCCACTAAATTAGTAATACTAATCTTGCATGTCTTTTAAGCAAGAACATATCCACTATAATCCGACAAGTGAGATCTGAAGATGATAGAGTATACGCAAACCTTACCCCTATCTTGAAAAGTAGAGAATTATTTCCGAGAAACCCTCGACTCCTTACATGTCTTGAAGAAATGTTTAAATTTGATTTGACAATCTTTTTTAGGAAAGTCCCATCAAGCTATCACACATAAAATTGTATTGACTAATCCACAAAGAAAGAATTACTCCATATGTCCCAATCTATAAACACACAAATATCTTTGAATTGTTTTAGACCACAAGATTCAAAAATCTTCTCTGTAACGAGTCAAACTATATGACATAAATTGAGACGGAGGGAGTAATATAGTTGTTCTATCTCCAACTTGAATCTCTTTTTAAAATATCTGTCCATTACTATCTGACATAATAATCAACTAAAAGAGACGGAGTAATATAAAGGTCTCCTAAAACAGACGTGAAGTCAGTCCAAAACAAAACATTCCTTTCGCTCGAGGAAACACCATAATTTAAAAGAAAATATTCACTTCATAGGCTCACTTCAAAGTTCAAAAGATGGAAACTCGAAATGAAATCATGAATCACACTGGAAATTTCAACTTGCCTAAAAATCTGACATCCAGATTGATGAAAATAAACTTAGTTGCTTTCTAGCTCCCAACATTTGGTCGAGGAAAATAGGCCAATTTTACATATGATTGGTTTTGAACCAAACTCCTTGAAGACAAACTCCGAAACGAAATGGTTCCACTGGTGGAACACCGCCCTGTCAA
The DNA here is from genome assembly GCA_029844215.1 of Przewalskia tangutica. Taxonomy (NCBI): domain Eukaryota; kingdom Viridiplantae; phylum Streptophyta; class Magnoliopsida; order Solanales; family Solanaceae; genus Przewalskia; species Przewalskia tangutica. The sequence continues at coordinate 6,106,552 of CM056718.1, read as the reverse complement.
GACGAAGGCTGTGGATTCCACCCCGTCCGAAGTATTATACTTACTTTATAATGTACTCGTCAGCCACTACTAGGCAAATTATTGAAAAAGTAGAACAATTCAGTAAAAGCTACTGCACCTCTTCCTTTGACCAGATGCTCATGCTCAACCCTGCAGAAGCTAGTACCATATTGTTCATCTGTGTGGTTAACATTTAAATAGTGCATTGTCATTTCTAAATTGTAAACCACTTGCATAGGTTCAACTAGCCTTTCACATCAGTACAAGTTGATGAAGCTGTTTGCTTGAAACCAACGCGATAAAGTAAGAACAAAAAAAGGAAACCGTTTCTTATACCTTATGCGTCCATTTTCTTACTCTTAAGCAAAAACAACTAAACAACAGCCAGACTGCTGGCTATTTAGCTACAAGCAGACGAATGACATTTAAGATCATATTGATTCCAAAAGCACCGTTTATTTATTGAATGAAACTACCAAACTCGCAAAAAGTACACTTTACCATCAGGATATCTTTGAATCGGAACTTGTGGGCGTTTGAGGATTAAAAAAGAATTCCGCCGTTGGTATCATTATTTTCAGCTGAAATCATTCGGCTTATACAGATCTCTGTTGGCTGTAGCGTAAGATTCCATGAACATCAATCACACCAGGAGGGAATACAGGTTCTGTTGCCGCTCTGACTGCAACTCTAGCTACTGCAGTGACGTTCACAGGAGGAGTAAACAGTGGCCCAATAAGGGGTATTTGACTCGGTGGTTTTGCACGTTGTAGAATCTGAAAATGTAACCAAGAGGAACTTTAACCAACAACGTACAAACATACCAAGAGAAATTATCAAAATGCACAAATAGGAAAACATTGCATGGATGAAAGATTCATATAGCATGACCATTCATTGTATGGACGTGACAGGAGGCAAAGGGTAAGATTAAGCAAAGGGTACCCACCATCTCTAGAGGAGAACCAACTACACCGAGGGGCAATTTCATGCTCCCAACACGACGGGTTCCATAGATAAATCCTGGCCTCAGAATTATACCTGAAAAAGACGTGATACCACCAGATGATTTTTTACAAACATGGGAATAAGTACACTTTGCCTTGATCATCAGAACAAAAACACAATCAGAAGCAGAAATCATCTTCCAAGAATCACTATCTTGTGCAATAAAATAAAGGTGAAAAGAATCAGGTCCAACATTCCAGGAAAACTTCCATCTTTAACATACTGTTTCTCTATCCATCCTTTTGCTCTTTTGTCCCGTGTTTTGTGGAGCTAAGTTGAATAAGCGCAAAACTCAATAATCCTAAAAAAAATTAACAAACTATTTTGAGCCACCTGTTAACAGGTCGCCAATTCAGCATACTGCCTTCCATCCATCTAAATGTTCCTCAGATCATTCCTCCAACCCTTCGCCAATACATGGTGCATAAGCCACCTCTAATGGGCTGGTGTGATATACTATAAAGGCATACCAAGAAATTAACATCGGAGAGGGAAATTAACATTGGACGAAGTGAGTGAAGAACAGAAGGTTTAAATTGAACAATTGTTATGATCTGTTGACAATTATCTAAAGCTATTAACTTATCAAAAGTTGGCAAAAAAAAATAATCGTATCACCCTACATGAAACAGAGAAATTTTCCCTATTACTTCACAGCGAGTCAGAGTCACACAGTTAAATAGACATAGTCGCCGCACTGAAAAGTGGTTAGGTACCCAATGAAAACCGAAACAGCTTACCTCCATATGGATATCTTGTTAGGAGCTCAGTTTCAGCAGCTCTCTGCATACATAATACAGACATGAGACAGAAGAACAAAAAGGTCACTTTCAAAAGTTCTCAAATTCCATCCCCTCAGCCAACCTACCTAACAGTAAGCTCCACTGTGTGCCAATTTAATTATTCCTTCACTATTACATCAGGCGCGTCTATTTTCAAGAACCAGTTTGGTTTCATGCCGGGGCGTTAGACCACAAAAGCCATCCATCTTATTAGGAGGTTGGTGGAACAGTATAGAGAGAGGAAGACTTACATATGATTTTCATCAACCTCGAGAAGACATACGACAAAGTCTCTATGGAGGTTCTATGGAGATGTTTGGAGGTTAGAGGGTATTTGTGGGTACACTACGGCGATCAAGGATCAAGGATATGTATGATGGAGCCAAGACAAGAGTACAGACTGTAGGAGGAGACTCAGAGCACTTCCCCATGATGGGGCTGCACCATGGATCAACTTTTAGCCCATTCCTATTTGTCTTGGTGATGGACGGGCTGACGCGACAAATGCAAGGGGAGGTACCATGGTGTATGTTATTCACAGACGACATAGTGAGACTCGCAGCGGAGTGAACGTCAAGCGGGAGGTTTGGAGACAGACTCTGGAGTCAAAAGGGTTCAGGTTGAGTAGGACCAAGACAAAATATTTGGAGTGCAAGTTCAACAACGGGAGCGAGGCTTGGTACGTAGGTCATTCCAAAGAAAGGAAGTTTCAAGTACCTAGGGTCTATTATCCAAGGGAATGGAGAGATTGATGACGATGTACACATCATATTGGGGCAGGGTAGATGAAATGGAGGCTCATATATGAAGTCTAGTGCGATAAAAAGGTGTCACCAAAACTTAAAGACAAGTTCTATAGGGTGGTGGTTAGACGGACTATGTTGTATGGAGTAGCGTATTAGCCAGTCAAGACTTCGCATTGCGGAGATGAGGATGCTGAGATGGATGTGTGGAACTATTTTAAAAAAATAAATAAAGTACACTGCAAAGTGAAACAAAAAGAAGCACAAGAAATTTTAAGAGAAGCTCGATGGAGCAGGGCAAAAGTAGAAAAAAATGTTAACGAGGGCATAACAAGACGAGTTAAGATTAGTCTCGTCTTTTGCCGCTCCGCCCCATTTATCATCCTATAATCTTTGCGTGTTACTTCTTCATCTTTTGAACCCCATTGATGAAAATTTTGTCTCCCCCAGAGGCGAATCCAAGTTTTTAAGAGGATTGGTGCACCAGGGGCGGAAGAGCGTTCACCCGAACCCCCTTGATAAAAAATTATACGATTTATATAAGGTAATATTTTTATTTTTTATGCACATATATAGACTTTAAAACCCTTAAGCACAAGATTAGAAGTTGGCTCAGGTTTAGAGGGTTCTAAGTTCAAATCTCAAGCACTACATTTTTATTTGCATTAGAAGAGAGAAAATGAAAAAATAAAAGAAAGAAAAAAAACACATGCAAGGATTCAATCCCTCAACCTCTAGGCCCTTAAGCCCAACACCTAACATGTGCTATATTTACTCTAGTTTGATAATGTGTTCCTTCGTTAATATTAAATATATTTATAAAAATTATACATATAATATATCGAATTTAATCAGGTGATCATAGGTTCACATAATTCATTTCTACACATAAATTCGCCGCCTCCTGCACTGTTGTGGCCTTAAACTAGAAGTGAATATAATGTATCAAAATGTACATTGAATCTTATGATCTTAAACAATTCATGTAAAATGTTAGAATTGAAAATTTTCAAATATAAATAAGATGCTTAAATTGAAACAAAGGTACAATTAGACATTTTTACAACAATAATCCTCTATAAAGACATCTCACTATAACGGCAACACCTTTTTTTTTTAAAAATCAATGTATTATATTATATTATATTATATTTTCTTTACAATAACAATTGACTATAACAACAACAAATTATTAGGACAAATGACACCATTACAAAGGATTTGACTATAGTATTTGTGAGTTACAGTTGCAGTACAACAATTACAACAACTGAACGGTTACAAGGAAATGTGAATGTAAGCAACAACAACAAAGATGTAAATCTGGAAAATAGAACAAGAACAATGAGTTTGCCGAGTCGAGTGATATTCACTATGTCCTTAAGATAATATTGCCCCGTATAAATTTTTAACGGTAATTGACAACTTGTCTCTCAAGATAAAACAACAACAAACAATTGAGCAAAAGAAACTCAAGAGTTTACTATAAAAGAAGAGCCCTTTGAGTGTATGAAAGAAAACAAGAGAGGAAGAAGTATTCTAAAAATCTGATTTCAAGTGTGTTCTTCAATTGAGTCTAAGGCCTCAATTTATAGTGTGTAGAAGATGACTTCCCATCTAGCCATGTAATGGTACTTATTGAGGGGGTGTAATTCAGCCAAATAATGGTTGAATTCAAGTGCCAATTCATGGAGAATCAATGCCCCAAACTAGCCCAAAAGTCAGAAACTTTTCAGCTCCCGTGCCCTTACGCATCGGCGCCGCCCGCATGCAGGGAGGCGCGGCTGACGCTGACTTCGAAACTACGCCACCGGCGCCACAACTGGCTGGAGGCGCCGCGAGGCTCCGGCGCCGCGGCTCCGACGGTGTGGCGCCGCGACCCTTCACGGCTCCGCGACGATTTCTGACTCGTTTCATCTTTTACACATCGTACACTTCTTCCTTCATTTACCAACGTGAAACACTTGTCGTTTCGCCAACAACCGTCTATCAGTTCACGTCTCAAACATTTTTTTTTTACGTACCACTATCTCTTTCACTAAGAAAATTTACGATCCTTGGTACAACGTGTGCACGTGTGTGGAAACGACGTTTCCGACGTACGGGGCCCCAATTGTTCAAATCATAACTAATAGGATTAACTTTAGTTCACGTTAATAAATTTCCAACAATATTCCATCTGTCTCAATTTATATAAAGGTGGTCGGCTGAACATGTAGTTTACAAGTAATACGAAAAAAGACTTCTGTAATTTATGGTCTAAAATAAGTCATAGAATTTTTATAGCTATAAATCATTTCATTACTATTATAATAAAAAATTTAAAGTTAAATTATCAATATCAATTTTTGGAACTAACTAAAATATATAGAATGTCACAAAATTGGGGGAAGATAATAATAAACTTTTTGGAAATGTTAATTGTATGTCACACAACTCAAAATAAATTACTCCGTTAACAGTTGCATTAAAAGCTATCACAGGCGCATTTCGCCCTTTCACGGACTATCCGCAATTTGACATAACATTTGACACGGTGCTTGCAGAAAACAGTGCCACAATTATCACTCAACTACACCCCCCAAGAAAATTGAGGAATTGCTAACATCACTTCCCAAATCCCATACAAATGGAGAAGCATTTAACTCCACTTTATTATTTATTTTAAGTGCCAAACACAATTGAATCCAACAGTAAGAATATATACTCCCATTGTTTCTTCTTCACTTTATTCTACTCTATACTGGAGGATCAAAATGCAATAGTGTAACGTGTTTACGAGTTCGTACACGAAGCGGAATTTGAAAATTTATGTTTCAAATTCGACGACGGTCGAACTGCAGTATGACATGCAATGAAAAATACAAACACAAAGTAATATGTAAAACTTCGATCAAAGACTTACATTGTTGTAGCAATCAGCCAAACAATTGAATCTTTGTGTTCTGTGTAGTCCGAGGGTGCATACGCAAACGTCCCTCGATTTGTAAGTTCTGAAAACTATGATGTAATTTGTTAAGTCAGGAATGCTAGGGATTCTGACAGAGCTTTAGAAGAGATTGACCTCTCTTAGGTTTTGGTGTATTAAAATGAGAAGAGGAGCCTCCTATTTATAGGATAAAATAAGAGCTAAAGGGTTTCAGTAGGGCGGACCAAACAGAATTAATCGGCGAGTGACCGCCACCATGTCTGAATCAAGGCACCATGTCCGCCTATTTTACGCCCATTTTCCCATTTTAATATCCCGGTCATCAACCGAACATATATGTATCTCCTTCTAATTACATCATTCAATCGACGGAACATTTGACTTAGTGTTATCCTTCAGGCCTTTACATATCGTCACTAATTACATTAGGATCCTCACGAAACTCCTAGACTACACCGAAATACGAACCCAATATATAAAGTTTAGCTACACAAAATATGTGAACTGAACCTCTACGTGGGAAGATAAAATCCTTTCATTCATGACACACTCAATCAAGCTTAGAATCTGTCAAGTGTCTATCCAAATGGCTTGATTATTATAACTCATTTATATTAGTTGACATCAGGACCATAAAACAGACATGTCCATTGCATTGGCCAATGACTTAGTCAACCTAATACCATATGAGTACCTGAGTGTTCACTCAAATATAAATTCAAGGAATGAATCCTTTCTTGGCTCACATACCACCTTTAATCTACTTCGTAATGCAACCAAAACAAGTCGCGTCTCAACTTATAAGGCATTTGAGTTTAGGACAGGATCAAAGTACATTACTCCGTAAACAAGGTGATATTGACCTCAAGTCTAAGGACTTTTATCTCCCACACGCGATGACATTATAGACATATAACAAAACAGTACATCAGCAGGGCATACCAATACTTCAACAAGTATCCATGCATCCATCACGAGTTGCCACAACTCGTAGCAAGTGAGACATACTACATCCCCTAAGGATATGATGCAGACCACATGTCGACATATCACATATCATCGATATCCCAATTTCGATGATCTTTAGTCGAGGTAATTTAAGAGTTACGTTATAATATTAATTCTCACATCATTAATAAACACGTAACCTCTAGGAATGCATTTATAGAATATTATAAACAATCAATCAATAATTTAACAAATGCAAAATGTCATAATATTAATCATCATTAATATAAATACGGATATGTATAAAGTACATTGTGTCCTAATACAGATTGTCTCTAGGACATACATATACTTTCAATCTCCCACTTGGCCTAGAGTCAATCACCAACATATCTAATACCCATGTTCTCAAAATGACCATTATGCTTCACCAAGCTTAATGGTTTAATAAACGGGTCTGCTAGTTTATTGTCTGTGAGAATATAATCTATCTTGATATCTTCAGCTTTGTCACGACCCGACCCCGGGCTCGCGACTGGTGCCCTACCTAGGCACCCTTACAGGTATACATCAGAGATAATCAGCGAAACATACATAAACTCAACAAGAAATAAATAACAGGTTAGCCGATAAGACCACCTTCCTGGATATATATAACTATACATAAATCCAAAAACAGTTACCTCTCCTTTTTTTTTTCAAAGCGACCCACAAGATATGACTATAGACCTCTAAGAGTTTTGACATAACAACTGTGACGGGACAGGGCCCCGCCATACCCCTGAATGTACAAAAATTTACAACCTCAGGGAACTGTACCAAAATACAAAGCCTCCGAAATAATGGAGCTTCCCAACCAGCTGAACAGTGATCCAAAGAATGAGGATCATCAAGCTATGTACCTCAACCTGCGGCATGAACGCAAAGGGCGAGGTCGAGAAATATGTACCAAGTATGTAAAACTGAAAGTACTGTAATGGAATCATAATAGTCTAAAATAAAGCTGGAGACATGTATGATAACCAAAATAACAGTAAATTGTGCCTTGCCGAAGTGAAAGTAATGAGAGTCAGTTTTACCTTGTACAGACTATTTCAACACATGAACAATAGTCACACCAGGGCTATGAACACAAGCCCTCAAATATCATCACACAATCCAGTAAGGGTCTCAAGCCCACAAATATCAAAGCGTGCCTGTGGAATCCCCCATCACTGCCGACAACCGTAAGTGTAAAATATAACCATGTGACGCGCCCGTGACATCCTACCTCACTGTACATACATATGCAATATATATATATATATATATATATATATATATATATATATATATATATATATGTCTCATGCCCGTGGAATCCCTCATCTCGGGTACATGACTTCATGGAGAGTTAATCCATGGGGTAATAATCGTATATCACATGCCCGTGGAATCCCTCATCTCGGGTATATGTCTTCATGGGGAGCTAGTCCATGGAGTAATAGTATATAACATGGTCGCATGCCCCGGAATCCCTCATCGTATAAGCATGGCCATGGGGGTAATAATATCATCCGAGAATTTAACCCGCATCCTGGTCGCTACTCCAAATCCTCATCGAGCAAGATGTCCAAGGATCAATCACAATGGAAGCATACCCGTGGAATCCTCCGTCACTATCAGTACGTCCAAGTAAATTCACAACAAGACAGCCGGCCCTCCAACTGAGAGTCACGGCAGCGTAAAAATATAATACTTGCACTCAAAGACTATCACAAGCAAGCATAGACAAGTTCATAAAATCTTTTAGACTTTTATTAGCATACTAAAATGAATCTCATTTCATAAACTCAAGGCACTTTCGTATCACATAAAAATCCGGGAATTTAACCCAAAGTACTACGTACTTACATTCTTTTCAAAAGACTTTTTTTTATATAAAACCCCAAGATACTAACACCCGTAGTATCAAGACATGCCTATTTTTCAAATTAAGTTACTAAACCTTTAGAAATTCATTTCAAGACTTTGAAATCAAGTAACTTCTAATTTCACAACCTAGGCAACTCATGCCTATCAATCAAAATAGACAACTCTCTTAACCTTCCATAAAGCCGTTATAACTAACTTCCCATAAAGCCGTTATAACTCTTTATGGTTTAGACAAATTCATTCTTTTTATAACCAAGAGACTTATACTTTCAAATCAAGTTGCATAACTTTCAAAATACTTCAAGTCTCTTATCTTTAGAAATCAAGTTTCTTAACTTTAGAAATCAAGTCTATTATCTTTAGAATATCAAGAAATCAATACTTTCCAAATCAAGTATTCTATACTTTTAAATCAAGTCATTCCTTCCTTTAAGAATCAAGTCTCATAACTTGAAAAATAAAGTCTCTTAACCTTTTAAGAATTCAAGGTTCATAGTCTTAAAACTTCATAACGTAAACTCTTTAAATTAAGTAACATATACTTTTATGCGTTGTGAATAGGTTATACTCGTTTATAACGATCTTATTAAAGCAGCCATGATCTAGAAAATGTAATACAATTTTGTCTTATCTTAGTTTCTATGCAGATGGAGAATTCTACTCATTTTAATATAATTGATTGTCGATACATTTTCTTTTATTAACGCTGCAATGGCTTGTTCGATACTTATTCTCATTCGTGCAGTAAATTAGCAAAGTCAACTCGACTCCAAATACTTCCTAACGACTCTTACCAACATCCCCCATAAGACTTGGTAAGAACTTAGGATAACTTTTACATAGAGTAAATCAACATACATACCTCTTAACTTCTAAGAGTAGAAGGAATCATGAAATAACACCACATGTATATTTCATACATAGAATCATGCCAAAAGAACGAAGAGGTTCACATATCTCGCGACGATTATCGACGAGTAGCAAAATGCTCCAAAGTACTTCAACCTTGATAGCTATTCCATCCTTTAAGTAGAATACGCTATACGTAGTAATTCAACCTATAATGACCATAACATGTCTATCAACTCCTAGCTTATTAACGTGGAATAATACTAAGTGCTAAGTCTCTTATTCTACAGAAATTTGGGCAGCACTTCCTTTGTTTCTACGTACTTTTCCACCTTTTTCAAGACCCGGAAATCAATAACCAAACGCCACATTTAAGGCCCAACAATTCAGCAATACAAAGGGGATTACACGCCTAACAGGACGTGTAAAATTCTGCCCCACAATTAATATAAAACTGTCCAATATTTCCAAGCCGTAATCGGCTACAATGTACCATAACAACAACAATTCTCTTTCAATTTCCTTTCAATTCCTTTTTTCAATCCAAGTTGTTATTCCAACATGTTATATACATAATAACAATTACAACAACTATAAATCCTTTCTTCCTTAACATGCGACGATTGTAACTATCGACCAAAATTGATTACAACATTAATGGCTAACTTGTCCATTTTCGGTTTTAACATGTCGACATGATCCAAATCTTTTCAAACTTCATTATATATACCACATGCTCATTTCTTAACTACTATAACATGTAATCTTCAATTGCATTAAGAAGATGAAGATTTTACCTCAATAAGCCCTAATAATGTCCAAGCGTAAAAGTTGATCCTTAGCAACTTTTAGCTCCTCTTCTTATGTTTCAATCCGCTCCAAGCACTCCTTAGAAGCTCATGAAGAACTCCTCTTCAAGTTTCATCTTCAAAGTTGAAGAACACCTTAGGTTTTCGCCTTGCGACTAACGTGAAAATGTCATTTTTCCGGGATCTTTCTATTGAGATATCCTTACAATACCCTTAGGAACCTTGGGTTAAAGTCTTGTGAATAATGAACCACAAATGAAATTTTTTGACTTCCATTTAGGCACAAAGCCGAGAGCTCTCAATGAGCAAGACACAAGCTCTTGAAATTTTCTAAGTGTTGGAATGATCCAAGTCTTGCACTACTAGTATGGATATATACTACAACCAATGGTCTAGATCAACACAAATGGATGGCTTAAGATTGGTCCATTATGTCAAGCTCCCACTTGACCCTTTGACTTGGTCCATTTTATCAAGCCAACATGACTATTCTTTAATGACTATTTCGTCCAAGATGACTATGGGGAGGGTGACACGTGTCACCCTCCCATTGGTCCATAACATTTCGTTTCCTGAAATTTCCATAATTGGTCAAAATATCGGAAACCTCGTGGGCCCCACAAAAATATAAAATTTCTCGGGTGGGCCCCACGTATCCAACTCTGTAAATAAGATTCCATAATTCCGATAAATTCTAAGCGTCTCATATATCAAATTCGGGAACCCAATTCTCACTAACGAACAATTTTCCTTCCCGAGGCTCGAAATCATTTTCCGTAGGAAAAAGCAATCCTTCTTTCGTTTCAATCTTAAGGTCGTATCTTCTCACGTACATTCTCTTAAACACATGTCCCGGAACTACGGGGTGTAACAAGCTTCCACCATCTCTCTCAGGATGTGGTACTTCCTTGGTACATGCTTGTTTCTGTTTGTTGATCTTGGTTCCTTTGCCTGTGCAATGGCACCAGTGTTGTCACAATAAATGGTTATTGGACAACTAGCACTCGGAACAACCCCTAGTTCCTTCAGGAACTCAGAAATCGCGGCCATTTTTAGCGACTTAGATCCAAAGAATGTACTCGCCGATGAGTAGTCTGCAGTAGTAGCCTGTTTGGAGCTCTTCCAGCTTACTGCTCCTCCGTTGAAAATGAACATGTAACCATACTGAGATTTGAAATCATCAACATCTGTTTGGAAACTAGCATCGGTATACCCAGTGGCAACCAGCTCATCAATTCCACCATAGACTAAGTAATCTTTGAAATGCGAGGTACTTGAGAATACTCTTGATTGCTTTTCAGTGTTCCTCACCAGGATTCTGCTGGAACTTGCAGGTCATACTAAGTGCAAAGGCCACATCTGGCCTAGTACAGGTCATGGCATACTTGATTGATCCTATAGCCGAAGCATATGGGATCCTCTTCATGCGCTCAAGTTCAATAGCATTAGAAGGGAAACCCTTCTTTGATAATTTGATGCCTTGACCCATCGGAAGACCGCATTTCTTGAAATTCTCCATTGAAAAGTGTCTAAGCACTTTATCTATGTAGACTGACTGTGACAGCCCAAAAAATCTATTAGGTCTATCTTTATAGATCCTAATTCCTAGAATGTAGCAGGTTTCACCTAAATCCTTCATCATGAAGGTCTTGGACAACCAATCCTTAACTGACTGTATGAGGGTCTTATTATCTCTCATTATCAATATGTCATCAACATATATAATAATGAAGACAATACCCTCATCCTTGTGTTTGAAATAAACACAAAGATCCTCTTTGCTTCTGACAAAATCAAAAGATTTGATAGCATTGTCAAAACAAATGTTCCAACTCCTAGAGGCTTGCTTAAGTCCATAAATAGACTTCTGTAGCCTGCACACAGCATTTGGTTTGGACTCACATAAAAAAAATCTTGGATTGTTTCATATACACTTCCTCAATTAGATTACCATTAAGGAATGCAGTTTTGACGTCCATCTGCCAAATGTCATAATCATAATGTGCAGCTATCGCAAGCAAAATTTGAATAGACTTTATCTTAGCCACTGGTGAAAAAGTTTCATCATAATCCACACCAGGACGCTGTGTAAAACCTTTAGCCACTAGTCTAGCTTTATAAGTCTGAACCTTACCAGATGCATCAATCTTCTTTTTGAAGTCCCATTTGCATCCTATGGGTTTAATCCTAATCGGCAAATCAACCAAGTTCCGCACTTGATTGATATACATAGATTCCATTTCGGATTTCATGGCTTCTTACCATCTCTTTGAATCTTTATCTAGCATTACTTCGCTGTTGGTTCTAGGCTGGTCATCATCTGGAATATCTAGCTCATTTTGTGTTTCCACAAACAGATTTAGTCTTTCCGGAGGACGATGAGATCTAGTAGTCCTACGAAGTTGATTGTCTTGCAGTTCAGTTACATATATGTTCTGACTGTGAGTAGGTTCTTATGCGCTGGTCGATCCACCAACATTAGAGCTTTCAGGAATATCATTTTCATGTCTTTCCAGAATGGAAGGAAATGCAACTGGTGCACTTGCTCCCAAGGTCTCTGCCGGAAGATCTTGCATTTCTGCACTACTCCTCGTAGCACTCCCACTGACCGAAGGGGTTATCCTAAATACCCAATCTTCGTCAGAAGCTCCCACTGAATTCTTGCCTTCATTATTGGGCAAGGATTCAACCTCTTTGCTACCTTGTTATTGAATTTCTTCAAGTTCTATCTCCGTGCAACTCTCATCCTTGTAGACATATTCATCTTCGAGAAAAGTTGCGTTCCTAGAAACAAATATCTTATGTTCTCCAGGAAGATAGAAATAGTATCCCTTAGTTTCCTTCGGATACCCAACAAAGTAACATTTATCACTTTTAGATTCCAACTTATCAGTGATCAACTTCTTGAGATATGCAGGACACCCTAGGGCCTCATGTGTCTAATTGATGGCTTCTTTCCACACCATACCTCATATGGTGTCTTTTCGACTGATTTAGATGGAACTCTGCTTAGAACATATATTGAGGTCAAAATAGCGTATCTCCAAAAGTATGTAGGAAGAGCTGAAAAGCTCATCATGGAACGAACCATGTCAAGCAAGGTTCAGTTTCTCCTCTCGGCAACACCATTCATATGTGGTGTTCCAGGAGGTGTCCATTCGGAATGAACTCCATGAAGCTTTAAGTAGTCAAAAAATTCTTTACTTAAGTATTCACCCCCACGATCAGATCGGAGAGTCTTGATACTCTTTGAGAGTTGTTTCTCAACTTCACACTTAAACTCCTTAAACTTCTCAAAAGCCTCGGATTTGTGTCTCATAAGATACACATATCCAAACCTTGATAAGTCGTTTGTGAAAGTGATGAAGTAAGAGAAACCCTCTCTAGCTTGAGTAAAAAATGGTCCACATACGTCTGTATGTACCAACTCAAGCACCTCCTTGACACGGATCCCCTTTACAGAAAGAGGTTTAATGGTCATCTTACCTTTCAAACAAGATTCACAGTTACCATAAGATTGTAAGTCAAATGGTTCAAAGTAATTTAATTTCCTCAACCGTTCTATCCTTGTTTGAATGATATGACCAAGTCTGCAATGCCACAAGTAGGTAGAATTTTTTTCATTTAACTTAGCCCTTTTATTTTGTACATTGAAAATTTCTCTGTGGCAGTTTAATGTATACAATCCATTCACAAGAGGCGCAATTCCATACACAACATTATCTAAAGTCAAACCCATATTGCCATTAGACGTGTTTGAGGAAAAACCCTCTGAATCAAGTACAGGAATGAAAATAATATTCCTTGTCAAATAAGGAACATAAAAACAATTTTTCAACATTAAAACTTTGTCAAAAGGTAAATCTATCCTATAAGTTCCCACGCGCTCAGCAGCAACTCGTGCTCCATTTTCGATGCGTAGGTCTACCTCGCGAGGCCCGACCTTCCTGCTACCAGTTGGCCCCTACACATTTGTACAAATGTGTGAGCCACAAGCGGTATCAAGTACCCAGGAATGAGAATCATTTATAGATAGATTAATTCCAATTACAAACATACCTTGCACATTAGCACCTGGTGCCATTCCTCCGCCTGGAGCAGTGCAATCTTTTCTCCAATGCACCTTCCTGTTGCAATTCATGCAAACATCCGATGCCAGCAGTTTTTTCTTCTTCTTCTTCTCCTTGCGAAGCCATTCTTCTTTGCCGAGCAACAACTTTGCCCTTCCCCTTCTGTTGTCCCTTACCTTTCGATTTGGGGCGACTAGAGGAGCCAACCATCAGAATAGGCCTGGTCTTAGAGGTCGAAGATTCAAAAGTTTTCAACATATTATGTAACTCCGGCAGTGTCGCTTTAGTCCCATTCATATTATAATTTACAATGAAACTCTCAAATGATCTCGGAAGTGGGTGCAGGATGAAGGTGGTGGAGACTCTGTCATGAAACTTTATGTCAATGACGGCCAACCTCTCAATCAACTCAATCATCCTCAACACATGATGTGAAACTTGGCCCCTTCATTTAGCCTACACTTGAAAAGTTCTATTAGCAGGTCATACTCCATTGTCTGAGACTGCGTTTCTTAGAGACTCCTCAAATGGGCTAACATTTCGTTGGGCCCCATAGTTTCATGCTGTCTTTGCAGTGGATGAGACATAGAAGATAACATCAGACATTGAGCAGAAGTGACATCCTTATAATATTTCTTGTAAGCAATCTGGTCAAAAATTGCATACTCTTCAGAGTCCTCCGCCGGAGCAGTGGGGAATACTGTGTCCAAAGTATACTCAATCTCTTCCTATCTTAGAACAATTCTAACATTTCTAAGTCAGTCAACAAAGTTGGGTCCGGTGAGTCTGTTTGACTCCATGAACATTTTCAACGAAAAGTTTGATATTTCCGAAGATCTGAAAATAATAGACAGAATAGGAAAAATGCAATCAATAATTCATTTTTCCAATAATTTATACACATTCATAATTTGCTAATTTTAACATGGCTTTTGTTTTAAATTAGCTCCCACTATTTTGCATACTTCTACGACCCCAAGGTAGAATACGGACCTAAATCAATATAAAGGTCATAATGGGCCAAGATCCAAACATATGCTATATCCGCGTTTGCTTTGGCTGATAACTTCAATAGCACACTTTGGTAGGTCCTCAACCAATTGTAAAGCAGCTCTACAACTCTTGGTTTGATTAAATATCTTTCATTTTAATCTTACGTCTTTAGACTAGTCCGACACTTTGGCGCCAATATTCATCTAAATAAGCCAATCCCATTACACGACTGCGTTTAAATGTCTAAGTAAATTTAGCCTTTGTAAGCAAACACTTTAGTGTAAACACCTACAAAAGTTTATTATTCACTTTCATTTTAACACATCTATGAAAGGGTCTTGGTCCTCTTAGACTTAGGCAAATGCTTTGGCATAAATACCTTTATCGCTGAAAAGGACTTAGCACCCTAACAATTATAATGGACGACGCGTTATAATTAGACTTGTATTTAATGTTTGGAGAACATTTTCAGTTTTCGGGGATTCATTCAAGATCAACAATCAAGTCATACATCATATGACATCCTATCATGCGATATTTAAACACAATTAGATGGGAAATCATCAAACCCAATAGACATGATAAAAGATGGTTTTAATCACATACTGGGCGCCGTCTACCCAGACAGTTATAGCGGTCATTTGAAATTAAACAATTACTGGGCGCCGCCTACCCAGACAATAATTGCGGACGCTATGCTAATAATTTAAATGCATCACATTTAATATTTAGCACATTTGTATCTTATTCAATAATATACTATTAATGATAACTATGAGTCTATTTGTCTAAACTCTATAATCTATGTAAATGTCAAACAGTTCCTAAACATTTTCTGATTTTAAAATTCTGATATTTGGGAATTCTGTAAATTTTTAGAATTTACACTTTAGTCCCTTAAGAATTTAAAATTCAATTCTGAACCCTTATAAATTCATAAAAAATGCTATTCTAAACTTCAGAAAATATTTTCAAACTTTTGGGACCTGTTTGCAATTTCCAGAACCTTAAATCAACTTTCAGAAAATTTTCTTTAATTACAGATTTGCCCGAAAGGACCAAATCTGATTGATTCAAAACTTTATTTTCAGAAACTGAAACTTCTAAAACCTCAGATTCAGAATCTGAACTTTTAGGTCTTTGTTTCTGATTTTTTTAAATTAAATTAAATCGGCACGTGATTCCAGCAGTGGCATGGTGCCTCTGAGACAATAAGTCACTGAAATCTGCAAATTAATTAGCACCGCGGTCCTAACAAGTGGCACCACGGTGCCTCATAATTATCGTCACAGGCACCGCGGTCCTAACAAGTGGAACTGCGGTGCCTTGAAGGCAGATTGTTCAAAAAATTAATTTTAAGCTTCTGGATGAACAGCACCGCGACTCCCATAAATAGGACCGCGGTGCCACTAGCTTCATCTGGGTAGCACTGCGATGCTCCATCATGGAACCGCGGTGCCGCCGCCAAAACCCTAGCAGGCACCGCGGTGCTCCATCGTGGAACCGGGGTGCCTTATCCCCAGAAACACAATACTGAAATTTTTGAGCCCCTAAAACTGATTTAGGGCCAGATCTTTCAGATATATCACTTGTATTACCATCACCATTAAAACAACATGTTCATCGACCATCAAATCCAATTTTCTTCTCGTTCTTCATTTCAATGCACCATGCTTTAAGCCGGATAACACATATCAACTTAGAAGAGTTATATATTGGATCGATTTTCTCGAATACATAATTGTTCTAACAGATTAGGGTACAAGGACTATGCGTTCTAAAGATTTAGGATTTTAAAGCTTTTAAATACATAAAATATAGATCTAAACAAATCCTAATCCATATTATCATTAATATCATTACAAATCATACAAAACAGTACAGACTCTGATACCACTGTAGGTGTTTACATCGGGTTCGTACGCGCAGCAGAATTTAAAAATTTATGTTTCAAATCCGACGACGGTCGAACTGCAGTATGATATGCAATGAAAAATACAAACACAAAGTAATATGTAAAACTTCGATCGAAGACTTACATTGTTGTAGCAATCAGCCAAGCAGTTGAATCTTTGTGTTCTGTGTAGTCCGAGGGTGCACACGTAAACGTCCCTCGATTTGTAAGTTCTGCAAACTATAATTTAATTTGCTAAGTCAGAAATGCTAGGGATTCTGACAGAGCTTTAGAAGAGATTTACCTCTCTTAGATTTTGATGTATTAAAAATGAGAAGAGGAGCCTCCTATTTAGAGGATAAAATAAGAGCTCAAAGGTTTCAGTAGGGCCAGGCCCAGCAGAAACGAACTAGGCAAATTTCGGACTGCCAGGCCACGTCATGGCACCGCGGTCCTCAGCAAGAGGCACTATTGTGCTGACACGTGTTCCTGGCACCGCGGTCCCGTCCTATTTTCTGTCCATTTTCTCATTTTAATGTCCCGGTTATCAACCGAACATATAAGTATCTCCTTCTAATTACATCATTCGATCGAAGGAACATTTGACTTAGTGTTACCCTTCAGGCCTTTACATATCGTCATTAATTACATTAGGATCCTCACGAAACTCCTAGACTATGCCGGAAGACGAGCCCAATATGTAAAGTTTAGCTACACAAAATATGTGAACTGAACCTCTATGTGGGAAGATAAAATCATTTCATTCATGACACACTCAATCAAGCTTAGAATCTGTCAAGTGTCTATCCAAATGACTTGATTATTATAACTCATCTATATTAGTTGTCAACAGGACCATATCACAAACATGTCTATTGCATTGGTCAATGACTTAGTCAACCTAATACCATATGAGTACCTGAGTGTTCACTCGAATATAAATTCAAGGAATGAATCCTTTCTTGGCTCACATACCACCTTTAATCTACTTCGTAATGCACAAAAAACAAGTCGCGTCTCAACCTATAAGGCATTTGAGCTTAGGACAGGATCAAAGTACATTACTCTGTAAACAAGGTGATATTGACCTCAAGTCTAAGGATTTTTATCTCCCACACGTCGATGACATTATAGACATATAACGAAACAGTATATCAACAGGGCATATCAATACTTAAACAAGTATTCATGCGTCCATCACGAGTTGCCATAACTCGTAGCAAGTGAGACATACTACATCCCCTAAGGATATGATGCAGACCACATGTCGACGTATCACATATCATCGATATCCCAATTTTGATGATCTTTAGTCTAGATAATTTAAGAGTTACGTTATAATATTAATTCTCACATCATTAATAAGAACGTAACCTCTAGGGATGCATTTATAGAATATTATAAACAATCAATTAATAATTCAACAATTGCAAAATGCCATAATATTAATCATCATTAATATAATTACGAATGTGTATAATATACATTGTATCCTAATAGAGATTGTCTCTAGGACATACATATACTTTCAAATAGTACATATTTAGTAGTAGTAGTAGTTTATTTGATTACATAAGCACTATGGATACGATTAAAATCGAGATCTATCTTTTAAATATGAAAATCTTTTTTAAGTTTTAAAAATTGAGTGTAGTGTTATGTCAAGGTTTTTTTCTAAAAGGAACAATTTAGCATTTTCCATTTATTGTATATATATTAAAGAAGGTTGACGTTTCATGGTTACTACTTAGCTCTTTTGATCAAGCTTTGAATATTTCATGGTTGATGTCTGTTAGAGTGGTTAGACTCCTGTATTGATTGTGGAATGAATTGGTATTCCATTTATATGGTGTTTACGTTGAATTTGTAAATAGTTTTAAGGATAAGTTGATAGATTTACAGATAAATTTGATAAAAAAATTAACAATAAATATGTAAATAATTATGCCGAAATGCCGTAATCTTGATTGAAATAAAATTGATAACTTGGTCTGATTCTTAGCTGAATTGTTTCGGGTCCGAGCCAATAACAAGAACAAGCAAGAGCACTTTTGAATGTAATAATGCGAGTATCAATAGTGAGAATGAGATGTCCTTCCAACATAAAGATTGTGCTCTTTATATAGCTAACAATACAAGCCATTTATTCTCAAGACTCCCTCATTAAATGCTATTAGATGACAAACGATCACTTAATGAGCAAATGGTAACGGTTGGCGCAATATCTGAAACGGGTAGGCGCTGAGTTCCTTCGATTTTTCACCCGATGTTGCCAGGTTCGATCATTACTCGATGTCATCTGGTTCGGCCACCGCCTGATCTTGCTACAATACCAGAACTTACCACCGGTGCAAATCGCTACCTTCTTAGACTTCCATCTCAAACCATGACTTAATGATTTTCCTCTCATGAGCTAATGTTTTATGAGTTTGGCCCAAGAATCATATTTTATATGTTATTAGAATCATGATCATTCTTGTTTAGCCCCCGTGTCATGTTCTCCACGCTCCAGTTGGCGGTCTGGGCTTGCAGGGAGAAGGGGGATTAGAATTTCATATTGATGGTCTCTGTATATGAACTTGGATAATCCACTCATCATAAACTAGCTTTTTGGGTTGAATTAGGCCAAAAAACGTAAATTAAATCATGCATTTATGTTATCTACTAGTATAAGTGGCACTTTTATTATTCAATCACTTAATCAATCCAGCTAGAAGCCTCCAATAGAAGCTAGGTTAACGGAATAAGATATACTCCATATCTCAAAACTTATATCAATAAATTACGAGATGACTTTTTAAACGTTCAAAAATAGAAAAAATAGGAGGTAGCACTATTTTATCCTTTTAAAATACATATATGATAAAAAAAATCCTTTTAACTTTCTTTCAACTTATATTTGGGGATGCCAATCTATCTCCGTAGTTGGTACCAAATACGAAATGATGGTTATGCATTTGCGTGGTAAATACTTCTAATAAAACCAAATAGTTTGTTCGTTTTAGCATCTGTGCAAAGTGCAATACTTTATTTTGATCTGCTTAAAAAAGTGAGTAGGTTTGTTAATTATTTCAATATTCTAATTTTATCTTTAATGCAACCCCCTTATAACAATGACATTTAAAAACACAAGATTTAAATGGTATTTTAACATATAAGAATACACATTTAATTTAAAATTAAAACATTCAAAAAAATTATTTACTTTTTAAAATTTCCTACTCAGTCAACATACACCACTACTACATTTCAAGGCTAATGCGACGCCTCAAAATCGTCGCATTAGGTCTCTTTCGCCGTTGCATTAGACCTAATGCAACGACGAGGAGCTGTTGCATCCTCTGGCGTTGCATTAGATCTAATGCAACAGAAAAAGGGACCTAATGCGACGACCTTGTACAGTCGTTGCATTAGGTGCATATCTAATGCGACGGTTGTACAAGGCCGTCGCATTAGGTGCATATCTAATGCAACGACTGATAGACCTAATGCGACGACCCTGTACAGTCGTCGCATTAGATATGCATCTGGTTTGAAGAGGCTTATAAACACCTAATGCAGCGGCTAAAGGGCTAATGCGACAGCCCTGTACAACCGCCGCATTAGCTATGCATTTGGCTTGAAGAGGCCTATAAAAACCTAATGCAACGACTAAAGGGCTAATGCGACGGCCCTGTACAACCGTCGCATTAGATATGCAACTGGTTTTAATAAGCCTAGAGTCACCTAATGCAACGGCTATAGAAAAAAATAATGACAAAATAAATAATAAAAAGAGAAAGATAATAATAAAAAGGGATTGTCTTACTAATTATTCACAAAAGTACGATATTACAATATTAGACCTCATAGGACATATTACAAAACAATTGTTCTCAAAAGTATCTCCATATATATAATAAATTTAGCATAAGTACTAGAAACAAAAAATTGGCGCAAAAACAAACGTGCGATAAGCCTCCACCCACCATTTTTTAGATTGTTATATTTCTTCTCCATTTAGCTCACCAGACACCTACAAGTTTACATAATGAATAGTCATAAGTAAAAAAATGGTAGACTAGCCAAAACATCATAAATAATAACTTCAATGTAGTTTACTCATATAAAAACGTATAATTTCACAATATAATAATATATAAAATTTCAAGCTCCAGAATATTACTATGTGTTGGAAAGAAGGAAAACACAAAAATTATCTGATTAATTGTCCCAGCAGACTGCCTATTTGGTTCACTAACATGCGGTGCACTAGACGAATCATTTGAAATTGATGAACTCACAAAAGAAGGAATGACAAGATTTATTCCAGGATTAGCTTCTTGAAGTTGTGATATAATCACTGATGCAACGGTCGGTGCAAGCTGTTGCCCTAACTCAACTTTCATACTCTGCAAGAATTTCTCCGGAATTATGAAACCTGATTTTTTTTCTTTTTTCTTCAAATCAGTCTTTGTCACACCTTTTCCGACAAGTCGTAAGCGATCTTTGCTTTTGGGACCTTGAAGCACTTCAGAGTAAAGAACTAGATCTTTAGAGTTGCTACATTCTCCGTGTTGGGTGGACTCCATAGCATCTATCTTTGCCTATTTATAGAATGTTAAGTCACTGTCTTACTAAATTATCAAAAGTACGCAAATATATGATAATACAATTTGTTAACTCACAATATTTTGTTCATTTTTCTCATTAATGGTATGATATGTTCTCCCTGGAACTCTTTTCCTTAATTCTTTGTAGACCTTTGCTTGAGAAGGTTCTTCCTTATTCGGATCCTTTAGTTGCTGTAAAAAATAAAATGAAATTTAGCACACAAATACCTAAGCCTTAAATTTTTACAAATTAAAATTAGTGAGAATTAATGGAAGCAAAGAATAATTCAATTATTGAAAAAGAAAAGTGTATCAATTCATGACGTAACATTGCAAACGACTTACGACCCATCGTGTGCATATCATCTAACAATAGACGATTGTCTCTATTTGTCTTACATTCTTCCTGTGAGATAAAAATAATAAGTTAGAATAATATTACCTCATTAATACACGAAAACATAAGCAAATTTAATTGAATACCTTAATATGTTCACAATTTCAATAATTTAGGAGGTCCTGAAACTGAGGTACTGAAATAGTGTCAGGTTTGTGAAACCATCTTAACTCATCACTATCATATTTATAGAAGTGATTCTTCTTAAATCTGTATTTATAACTACACTAACTTGCATTAACTGCCTCCATTACATATTTCCTTCCATCTTCAGCAACCATATACTTTTCCTATATCAATCATTAAAGCGACACATTAGTAATAGATAAAGATCTAGAACCAAGAATATACTCATAATATTTCAAAGAACAATATTGCAACATACCAAAACATAATCCCATATTTTATCATGTGTGGGAAGACTTGGAAAACTAGTATAATTCAGTGGCGCAAGCTCGGAATCCTTCCCCAAAGTTTCCAAGAAAAATTTAAATTCATCAACTATTTCCTTCGTAGGACCAACTGCCTGGCCTAATGAGTTCAAAATAATAACTTGGCGCTCCTCTTTTGTACGCGCATGAACCTTTGTAAGCTTTGTTGGCTCTCGATGCTTCTTCTTTTTGGCAGCTGTTTTAGATTCAAGTGTTAATTCATGTATTAATTTAGTATGCTAATAAGCTAAATGATTAATAAATACTAATGTGTACCTTCATTTTCGTCTTCAGCCGCTGATTCCAAATCACGATCTGCATGGTCATGTCCTGCATCATTGATATTATCATTTAGTTGGACATCATCATTATCATCTCTTTCAGTATCTTGTCTTTCTGATGATGCATTAGTATGAGTGGCAATCTCATTCCTTGTTGTAACCATTTCATTATTTTCTATTGTTTTTTCCGCAATTCAAGATATGCTGACATAAAACCTGGAGAATAAAATGACCTCTTTTTCTGTTGCTTTTGCGGTACAAGACTATGATACTCTATCTTAGAATTAGGATGGTCAAAAGATTGCTGATTCTTCTCAACTTGATGATGCTTCTGTTTTTTATTATTCTTTTTCACAAAATCCTTCATAGTTTGTGGCCGAGATAAAACCTGTAATGGACAAAATTAGAGTATGTTTTATAGAGGTAAAACCTGTAATGTCGAGGGAACCGCCGAGGCCGGCCGTTCACGCCGCTACCATCGCCGCTTACTAATGTGCACGCTTACTACTCTGTTGCGCTTACCATCTTGTCTTGCCTCACCGGTTGTCGAGAAAGAATCGCAGCTGAGGCCGAGGGCGGCCGAGGCAGCACCGTCGGTGAAGGCCGTCTATTGCGCCATCGCTGCCATTGCTAAAAATACGGCGGATGGTTGATGCAATCGCAGCTTGTATTTTTAGCAACCGCAGAGCACACGAGAATCACCTCACAACATGAGACCGATGAGCGCACCGTGTGTCTCTTCCAAAGAATGACCCAAAGAACTTCAACATGCAACACCAGAGCAATAATGGCCTCAAAGAATAACTTCACTCGGCAGCGCTTGCCTACCAATATCAATGGCAGCAGGTTCAAAAGTTCTCAGGTTCAAAAGTTCAAGAAGAGCAGCAGCTCGTGTTCACAAAGAATCGCAGCAGGTTCTCAGGTTCAAAAGTTTACCTTCCTTTTTGCACCCATATTGCTAGTGGTTTCCTCCTCGTTACCGCCTCTATCATATTCAGATGTGGACTCATCATCTCTTTCTTCCAACAGGTCATTGCGCTGTCCACAACTACTTGGACGATCCAATTCAAGGTTCTTTTTACGTAGTATTTTGTTAGCCAAATATCCAGCACCTTGATCATTCATTTTCAAATTCTCTATCCGTTGGCGCTCATACTCTAGAATCTGACTTTGCGGAGCAGAAAATTTTGACTTATTAGCTTTCATCTGCACATATCAAAAAATATAAAAACAAGTACATAAGTCAAAATGTGATACAAAATTAATTAGAAAGTAAAAATAAGTTAAAACACGAGTAAATAATTAGACATTTTAATACCATCAGAAAATTCCCTAGGAGGGATTTCAACAGCATAATGCCAACTTTTTTTGTTTAAATTTTCAACAAAAAATACCTGATGTGCCTGAGATGCCAAGATAAATGGTTCTTCTGCATAAATTGTCTTATTCATATAACCATGATAAACTCATCATCATATTTTTCCGAGTGAAACCACAAACATTTGAACAAGACAATACTAAAATGCCCATGATAAGATATCTCAATGATGTCTTGTATTGAATCATAATAATTGACATCTCCCAGTATATGATTTTGATCTTTGGAACTCGCAAAGCTATGTGTTACGACTGTGAGAGTGACTCCATTGTTTTGAGTTACGCACTTCGCATCACGCTTCATGGTATGAAACCTATATATGTTAGCAAAGTACCCTGTGTACTTTTTAACAACAAAAGAAGGTCATTTCGATAACCATAAGATATGATTCGGAATAATGTCTTGGCCTTCTTGAAGTTTCACTTCAATTTTCTCCCTAAACTAATCAATGAAATCCTTATTGTGATCTTGTGCACTATCTCATTTTCTTTTTTGTTTGGTGCTTACACACATTTTGTGTTGACTGTGATAAAAAATAGAAAAACAAATATCTTAATAACACAATACAATTGAATAATACATATAAAAAATAAGGTAAAAAATTACATGATGGTTTGTCATCTTACTTTATGTATCTCTCAACTTCCTCACAATTTCAATTGAATAAGACTCTTTCTATCCCACTCGTCGGTTTTTTTCAATTTATGATTGAGCTAATTGACTGAAACCTTTCCACTATCTTTCTAACGATGTGCTTGTGTCCATGTGGTTTGATCAATCATGTGTCTACAATGTTTTTTCTTTGAGGTCCTTCCCTTTCCCTTGATAGGACACCAAATCTTAGGTAAAAATGATTGTGCGACACTATCCTTATTAACATTAGGTGTGGATGAGTTTGATCGTTTCAGATATCTAGCAATGAAGGTAATACATTCTTTAGCTTGGTATCCTTCTGCCATTGAGCCTTCTGGACGACTCTTGTTTCGAACATCCAACTTTAACTCTCGAAGATACCTCTCAATCCCACACATACACCTTGAATTAACTGGTTCACCCATCTTAATTTGGTCCACTAGATGTACAGGTAAATGCACCATTACGTCGAAAAATGCGGGTGGAAAAATCTGTTCAAACATGAAAAGTGTTTCAACTATCTCTGACTTGAGTTTGCCAAGATGTCGAGGATCAATAAATTTATTGCATATGCCTCTGAAAAAAGCACAAAGTCTTATCAATGGATTAGCAACATCTTTGGGTAATGTTATTTTCACTGCAATAGGGAGCCAGTAAAATGAGCATCATGACTTTTGTAGCATATGATTTTCCTTTCTTCAACATGCACACATCGAGCAATATTATAAGCATAATCTTGTGGTAACTTAACATTTTTTATGACTTGGCAGAACTTGCGTTTTTCTTCAAGTGACATCCAGAAGCGAGAGCATGTAATTTCTTCGCTACCATCTTCTAATTCTATTGGTTGAAGCTCTGACATAATTTTAAGTTCTATCAAATCTCGACGAGCACTTACATGATCTCTAGTCTTCCCTGGTATGTCTAACAATGTTCCAATGACATTATCAAATACATTTTTCTCGATATGCCTTGGGTCGAGATTATGACGATTAGAACAATGCTTCCAGTATGACAACTGAAAAAGTATGAATATCTTTCTCCATGGTTTTGGATCATCATTATCATTACTCCTCTTTTTCTTTCGCTTCTTTTCAAATTCATTTGAAAAATCACACAACATATTCTCAATATCAATTCCTTTCAAAGGAATATGTTCACTTCTTTCCTCAGTTTTTCCATCGAAATTCCTCTTATTTTGACGTCAAGGGTGAGTTGGATCAAGAAATCTACGAGTTTCCCTGTAGCAACTCTTATTACTATAATGCAATCTCTCAGAATATGTTTCATAATGACATGAAGGGCATGTCAAATATCTTTTTGTGCTCCACCCAGACAACATTGCATAAGCTGGAAAATCACTAACAGTAGTCATCAAAGCTACACGCATGTCAAACCTTTGATTACTTGAAGAATCGTAAGTTTCCAACCCAGACACTCACAAATTCTTCAAATCCTTGATTAGTGGATGCAAATAGATGTTAATATCATTACCCGGGGAGAAGGACCAGGGATAAGTAAAGTCAATATCAAAAACGTTGGCTTCATAATCATCCATGGAGGCAAGTTATAATTGATTAATATAACATGTCATGTACTATGAACAATGCTCATCGAGTTGAATGAGCTAAATCCATCTGTGGCTAACCCCAGCCTCACATTGCGTGGATCTTCTGGAAACTTTGAGTATACAGAATCAAACTCTTTCCAAGCTTGGTCATCCACTGGATGTTGTAAAATCCGATCTTTTCACGCCCATCAGCATGCCATGTCATGTACTTCGCCGTCTCTTCACACATAAATAACCTTTGCAATCTTTTCTTTATTGGAAAGTACCTAAGGATCTTATTAGGAATCCTATGGATCTTTCCATTTTCATGTTGTGTGTCATTCTCTGTATCATTCGACTTCCATCTTGACGTCTCACAAACATGACAGCTTGGAGCATTTGCATGTTATTCCCAATACAATATGCAATCATTGGGGCATGCATCTATCTTAGTATAATCCAACCCTAGTACTTTTAAAACACTCTTCGCTTCATTAAAAGACTTAGGCAATGTTGCATCGGGTAACACCTCCCTTGCAAGCTCTAATATATCAGCAAATGCAACATTGGTAAGCTTGTGATCACACTTCAAAATAAATAGTCGAATCATAAAAGAAATATTTGAATGTTTCTTGCATCCGGGATATAGTTCCTTCTGACCTTCTTCAATTAACTTGAAAAATATTTTTGTCTCGTCATTCGGCCCCTCTGTAAAAACATCACGAGCATCATTCAATAACGCTACTATGTCATCATTGCAATCATCCATATTTGACTGTTCATCATGATCTAGATTAGTTCTTTCTCTTTCAATTTCGATCCCTAATTCAGATAACTTATCTGTTCTTGGCAGAAAACCATTAAATATTAGGTGATCTCTCACAACATTCTCATGCTGCCAATAACGATAGTGAAAAACTATCACATGGACAACAAATTTAGTTTTCTTGAGACTTTATAGCAAAAGCCTTTTTAATATACTCGTTTACTCCTCGTTCATATTCATCACTCCATTTGACAGCCATCCACCACTCCTTAGTTTCACAATCCATTTTTTCAATGTAATATTTTAGAGACTAATAAACAAAATCTGGAAATACATACAGTAAACAAATTAAATTACATTCTCTGTAATTTAATTTGGAAATACAATTTACAAATAAACAAAATGTGGGAAGAACAATGAATAAAATCTGAGCAGTTCGATGAAGTAACGACGGTAAAATCTGAGCAAATCTATACACATACAATAATCTAACCTTGAATTAACAACGGTAAAATATGAACCGAGAAGGTAAAACGATGGTAAAACATAATCTAACTTTGGAGAAGAGGAAAGAGCAGTTCGACGAGCAGTGGAAGCTGGTAACGCGACGGTGAGCAGTGGAAGGGTAAGGCGATGGCGAGCAGTGGAAGGGTAAGGCGACGATGAGGTATGGTAGATGCGACGACGAGCTGGGGGAAGGGGATGCGACAACTAGGGATTAGGAAGAAGGGGGCTAAGTATCGGGTATCTGAAATGAAATGCGACCCGTCGTGTAATTTGGGGATATTAAAACATATGAACTGTTGCATTAGCCTTGGACAGTCGTTGCATTATATAGGCTAATGCGACGGTCGTGTTTGGGCGTTGCATTAGACGATATAAATCGTCGCATTAGCCTATCTAATGCAACGACCACAAAATACCATTGCATTATCATATTTTTTGATTTGTTATAACTTGAACCCGTCGCATTATCCACATCTAATGCAACAGTACTAAATATGGCGTTGCATTAGACCTATATGAGCTGTTGCATTAGCCTAGAAATGTAGTAGTGCACACATAAATTAAAATTGAGAAAGTACATTCTTTTAAAAATCCACTAGGAAGCTATAAAATACAGTAACAACTTAACTTAGCTCACTTACAATTTACTACTTCAATTGCGCTAGTCTTTTACTGAACTCCATTAGTAACAATATAGGTATACCTGTGCTATGAGCTTTCCATCGATAAAATCATAATTTCTCGCCACGTCACTTTTGTTGAGTATGTTTTTCCGTTTGACAACATTAAAAAATTTCGAGTCACTGATTACCAGTTTCTTGAAGATTCGGACCCAACATCGCTTCTCCAACAAGCATTCTTTTACACTCGCCATCGTGATGGCGCAGCGCAAATCGCTTCAGCAGTGATCGGTCGTTAGCTCCCCATCCTCTCCAGTCCGATCTACCACCACCACTGCTCCGTCAAACCCCAGTCAGGGCACTGCCACCACTATAAAGTCAATTTTTTAGAACATGTTATGCTATATCATATATTTCGTATAATAATATTTTAATGTAACATCTAAAAAGTATCCAAATAAAATTTATTGTTATAAAAATATTTGATTATATAGAGAATAAAACTATAGAAAATACTAAAATAGTGTACTAGTAAATTTTACCTTCTTTCTCGAAAACATTCGCTCTATCTATCAAGATAGATGTAAGGTCTGCGTACATTCTTGTCACGATTCAAACCCGAGGGTTATGACAGGCACCCAGACCCTACCTATCGGACACCATTAATCACATATATCCATAATAAATCATGGCCACAAGGACCGTTACCGAACATCTTGCTGACAAATACATCACATAGGGCCTTATTCGACTACTATACACATGCCATCTGTCTACAAGCCTCTAAAGAATACCTGATACAATAAGGTCGGGACAAGTCCTCGCCATACCCATATGCATATGTCATATATCATAGCTCGACCAGACTACAACTCTGAAATAAGTAGAATGCTCCAATATTAGCTGGAGCAGCAACCTACTAGCGCGAACCGTCCCACTGTCTACCTGAGCCTACGGGCAAGAAATACAGCATCCCCAGACAAAAGGGACGTCAGTACGACTGATGTATTGAGTATGTCAGGCATGCACAATAGTATAACAAGAATATAACAAGCTGAAATAGAAACAACTGACAAAACTAGCCGACAGCAATAACCGACAGAATTAGACGACAAAACTAGCCGACATAGACAGCCGGTAGCAACAATCGATAGAAATAATTGACCAATAATGCATGCCTCTGAGGGCCCTATTATGCCTAAATATCATGCACAATGCGGTAATACATATATACTGGCCTTTTTGGGCATTTTCCCTCTCATGCGCATCATATCATATCGGCCTCTAGGGGCATCATATCATTTTTCGCCTCTGTGAGCATAATCATCATCATATCCCAGTCGATCAGATAGTCTGCGTATCCCATTTCCCATCCCCAATATATGGTCTCGGGTAATACATGAATATAATACAAATGCATGAATGACAATAAAACATTCTGAACTTACTGGGTAACATAAAATCCTTGTACCTTCGACTAATATTGAGAATCTTAACATCTTTCTCATATACCTCAATAAGGATTTAAAAACATACTTAGACATAATTTTAACATAGAAATCAATACAATTAACATCCTTAACTACTAAGAGTAGAATAATTTGTGAAACATTACAATGGTTATGTTTCGTTACATGGAGCATGCCAAAAGAAAGAAGGATATGTCTTAGCATACCTCCATTGACGACCCTCTACTTACTATATCGAAATTAGTCTCATTTAGACCATAATCTTTGATATTTAGAATAATTCCCTTGTAAGTCTTACTTTAACTGAAAGAATGCTCCAATCCGTAACAAAGCAAAAAGGACGAGCTACACAATTACCATCGTGTTTGCGAAGAGGGAACCCATGAATCTATCTATTTTCGTAACATTTTATCCCCTAAATATCAATTTGTCAAATAGTCCGTTGTCATGCACGTTGTTTCTTCCTATGTTAATAAGAATTGTTAATTTCTAAAGTGAGGTCTTACAACAAACTCTCCTTCCTTTATATTAAAATAAGTGGGGTCCACAACCTTTGTTACCTACCATAAGGATGCCACTTAATCCATTATTTATATGAGTCACACTACTTGTTGTGTAATGATATACATAGAAGGTCCCTAGGATACTTATCCAATCAACCACTAATCATGTCCCCCACTATTTAACAATTAGTCGATCATTGTGGTTAATTAGCCAATTATTGTTGTCACTCTTGACAAGTCCTAAATTAATTCGGGACGCATCCTTTATTTATTGGCATATATGAATATAACATAACTTCCCAAAACTCGGATCTACTTGCATACGTCTAGCGGTTCGAAACATCACTCGAAAGTACGGGGTGTTACATCCTTCCCCCCTTAGAAACATTCATCCTCGAATGTTGGGGTGACATATCTAACTCTCATCCCATAGTTAGAAAACAAATTCACCGCTTCATGTGTCATATAATATAACACACATTATTATATTAGATCTCACATGGTCATCAAGCCTTTATTATAATAATCTGAAATAGTATTCACCTTATGCTTCTCTCGGAGCCTTGGCGTTGGCCTGAAATAGGTAAGGGTATTTGTGTCCTATCTCCTCTTCCGCCTCCCGTGTCATTTCTTCTACATTCTCATTTTGTCACAGAACCTTTACGGAGGCTACTTCCTTAGTCCTCAATTTACGAACTTATCGATTTATGTTAACAATTGGAACCTCTCCATAAGATAAATTTTCTGTAATCGTCACATCATCAATCGATACTATCTGGGAAGGATCTCCAACACACGCCTTTAACATTAAAACATGAAAAACCAAATGAACAACCTCCAACTCCGTAGGTAAGTCCAATATGTAACCCAATTAATCGATTCATCGAATTATGAGATATGGCCCGTACACTTTGGGTTGAGCTTTCCCTTTTTTGCCCAAATCCCACTACACCCTTCATAGGAGAAATCTTCAAGAAGACCCAATTATTCACTTGGAACTTTAAGTCCCGCCGCACATTTAAAAATAACTTCTGACAACTCTGAGCGGTTAACAACCGTTCTTGGATAAGTTTCACCTTCTCTATGTCTTGACGTACAAATTCAGGCCCAAATAACTCTAATTTTCCTACCTCGAACCATCCGATATGAGATCTACATCTCCATTCATATAACGCTTCGTATGAAGCCATTTTAATGCTAGCATGATAATTGTTATTGTCTACAATTTCAATAAGGGATATATCATCATCCAAACTTCCTTTGAAGTCTAATATGCAAGCTCGTAGCATGTCTTCAGCATTTTAACTGGACTCTCGGTCTGTCCGTCTGTCTGAAGGTAGAAAATTATGCTAAGATTAGTTTGAGTTTCCAAATCCTTTTTGAAATGAATCCAGGAATTAGCTGTGAATTGCATATCTCGGTCAGATATAATACAACTATACATACTATAAAGGCAAACAATTTCTTTAACGTACAACTTTGCGTAGTCCTCGGTTGTGTAGGTAGTTTGACCGCCAGGAACTGAGCTGATTTGGTCAGTTTATCAACTATTACCCAAATAGAATCAAATTCACAATGAGGTAAACCCGTAACAAACCCATATTAATTATTTCTCATTTCCACATCGGAATCTCAATGTTCCGAATCAAACAACCAGGCTTTTGGTGCTCTATTTTTACTTGCTGATAATTAAGACACTGAACTATCAACTCGACAATGTTCCTCTTTATGTCATTCCATCAATACATACCTTTAAGATCATAACATATCTTAGTAGATTCAGGGTGAATGAAATTTTGTGAGCAATGGACCTCCGTCATAATCTTATATCGTAATCCTGCTACATTGGAAATGCACAAACAGATCTTCCACCTGGGGGTCACTCTCCCATTATACCCGAAGATTACGATTCTCTGTTGCTATATACCTTTCCCAATCTTCTCTAAACATGGGATATTCATCATGACGTTTTTTTTCTTCCAGTATGAGGGATGACCCCGCTGTATTCTAAGTTATAGGGCTATCACTATCTCAATCCTCCAATCGGAATCCCACTTAACGGATGTGTTCCCTTAGGTCAGTTCCTCACATTAGTCAAGTCGCTTGTAAGTGAGTGATTTTATTAACTTAGATTTGTTTACTAACTGGTGTGCTAAAAACTCTCATATTTGTAGTATCTCAATCGTAAATACTTTATGGACCATATCATCGAATCTGAAGTGCATGTATCATCGTAGTTAACTCTTATTCATGGTCTGATTTTTTTTGTACTTTCTCACTACTCGTAATTATAAACAACTTCCTTTCTTACTCCTTTTGACACTTGTTCATCCATTTTCTTACTTGTCGTACTCGTCTTAATTCTAAGATATTCAGGTATACATACATATTCTCAAACATTGCTCCTGACTCCAATACTTGGCATTACTACCCCTTAAAAGATGAGTTGTTAACTTATTTCCTCATTCAGTACGTGGAATATTATGAAGAAATTGCATTATATGATGTTGGCCTACTATCCAAACTTGGTCATTATACTTGGATTTGATTCACTTGCCTCATGGCTAAGGCTTTCTGTCAATGGAGCTTCGGAAAAAGATTCCCTCGATCTTGTTAAGTTGTAAACCCATTACTTTATCTACTTCGTAGAACCTTTGATCAGTTCAGAAATGCTCATAGACATCTGTGTTTGACTAACATTTTATCCACACTATAATGTCTACCTTGTGTCCATAGGCATCATTGACCTTTTTTTTCCTGTTTAGGTGCTAATCTCGAGCTTTATTCATTGTTACTTTCGCTTACCTATATTTTGAGAGGTATGACTGCATATGTTGTGGAACCAATGCTTCATATGTTTAGATACAATTTACGGTGTTACATATGAATGAGACACCTTTGGAAGTGAACCAAGAGCATACTACCGTACAGATATCATTGTGTTTAATTAGCCGATTATTGTTGTCCCTCTTTGCAAGTCCTACGCATCCTTTCTTTATTGGCATATATGAATATGACTTAACTTTCCAAAACTCGGGTCTACTTGCATATATCTAGCGGTTCGAAACATCGCCCGAAAGTACTGGGTGTTACAATTCTACCATCTCCAGTTGTGGGATTTCACTGGGTATGTTGTTGTTGTTTCTCATATCAACCAACAATTTACAATTTCCGTGATCTCAAAACTGGAAATACAAAAAAAAAAAGATGAAGAAAAACAAAACACAAAAAAGAAGAAGAAAAGAAAAACACTATTCTGAGCTCAATGGTTCTGTCCAGTGTCAATGGCTGTCTTGATGAGATTCTCCATAGCTCGCTTCTCTAACTTCAATAACTACTTGTTCACTTTCCTTGTCCATTTT
This sequence comes from Przewalskia tangutica, assembly GCA_029844215.1. NCBI lineage: Eukaryota > Viridiplantae > Streptophyta > Magnoliopsida > Solanales > Solanaceae > Przewalskia > Przewalskia tangutica. The sequence continues at coordinate 6,073,125 of CM056718.1, read as the reverse complement.
CTTCTCACATTTATTCAAATTATTATTACTTCCATCTTCCAACAAACCATTTCCTTTACTCAACACAGGCTTAGCCAAATAACTCGGCCTCAAATCTCCCGCCATTATCACAATAATCTTCTCTTCATACACCGGCATCATCACCGTCACCAGTTTTTCACTTTCACGAGCCTCAGTATCATGATCATGATCATTTTCGTTGTTTTCTCTCATATGACTGGAGAGTTTCCAGTAAGAACAAGCTAAGATTAAAAGAGCGAAAGCAATTAAACCTAACATAGCTGCTAGACCACCGAAGAGATACGGTACAGGAGAATGCCATGGTGATCTCTGTACCATCGCTGGTGGTGTAAATGTAGCTTTTATGGTTGTTGTTGATGATGTTGTAGCAAAGCCACTTCCTGTTCTCATTTTTTGAAATTATAAAAACATAATGAGAGAGAGAGGGAAAAGGGAAAGTTTAGTGGAATTGAGAGGTGTTTTAGTTTTCTTTAACCTGAGCTTGAGAAATGCAGAGTGGTGAATGTGTATTTATAAGCAGAACAAGTGAAAATAAAAGGAGGAGAGTAGAAAATTCATAAAAGGGGAAATTGAAAAGTTAAAAAGAGAAAATAGAAGGTTTTACTGTTCCTGAATTTCTGAAGACGGAATGGACATCTAGTCTTAGGTAAAAGATTATTTGTGTTCACGTTAAGAGGCGGATTCAGGATTTAAAGGCGTCGGAGACATCATCAAAGGAAGATGCACGTCAGTTGAAGCATCGACTTCAAATTATGGGTCTGTCTCTAATCACAATGTCATGCAACATACCATATCATTTGAAAATTCGGGTAAACACCATAGAATCGATGTAAAATAAATATAAATGAATTGACATAATTGTTTAGAACTTGCTCGCTGACTTGGTATCAAGTTATACATGTTAGATTCCCTGTTCGAAACCTGCCAACAACATGTTTTGTTATTGTTTTTAACTGAAAAAATATTGTACTCCAGACTCAAACCTGGTTTGCGCACTTACGCTCAGGGAGCTAAGGGTATGCGGCCAACTAACCCACTTCAATAGATATGTTTAAGGGATCCTCTTAAAATATTTGACAGTTCTTCAAGGTATATACACATATATATATATACATAGTTTTTTCGAAGTTAACGCGGGCATGTGTCCCAACTCCACCATGTAGGTCCGCCCCTGTTCACGACAAGTCAATAGATGCATAATATATATTGTATATAAGTTTTTAATATTTAACCATGATTAGTTAATATGTATTCTCACATTATTAAATTACTTAACTATAGTAAATTTATATGTAGTAAAAGATTTCTAACCGGTGTCTCATGACACCACTTGAGGCAAAATATATCCGCCCCTAATAGTATATGTGTCGTGTTATGGGCCAACACAAAGAAGACTCTCATACAGGCCCAGCGGAAGAAAGCAGCCAGAGGCTCAGACGAGCTACAAAAGACCCAACTTGGGTCAAGGACTTTCAACTTTAATGGACCCCTTTAATTAGGCATTAACAAGTAGTAGTTGCAATATTTTAGTTCAGCATTTTAGTATTATTTCAGCATTTTGAGTAATTGTATTAATGGGTGTAGTAGTGATAAGTAGTGGACAGATTAGGAGATAATGAGATAGTAGTCTTTCATTTAGAGAATAGTGGTAGTAGTGGGAATCTCTTAATTATGTATATAAATAGGTGTGTGTTATAATGAAAATGTTCATCTTTAGTTTGGCCAAAAACATTGCGTATTTTCATTACGTAATTTTGGAGTGTTCATACCTCACTCGAATTTGGAATACCGTCCCAACAATTTGGTGCTTTCATCCAGAGTAACATGCCTCCCAAACAAAACAAAAATCTACCACGGAAGAAGTCGACGCACTAAAAGATTCTGTGGCAGCCCTCACCGATGTCGTACATGACCTGCGAGCCCGGCTCGACGACATGAACCCCTTCTCACCACCTCCCACCGTTCATACGAACCCATATTACCAAAAAGGAACCACATACTCTCGACCACAATCACCAACCAACCCCAATATCCATCACTACCAGACTCCGTACCCACCCATAAAGACACCCAAATTAAACCTCCCTATTTTCGATGGAACTAACCCACTGGATTGGCTTTTTCAAGCCGAACACTATTACAATTATTATCACGTACCTCCGGATCAACGACTAATGATGGCCTCATTTTGTATGCAAGGAGCAGCTTTAAGTTGATATAAGTGGATGTACTCTAATCATCAACTCGATGACTGAAATTCATTCACGAGAGCCTTGGAAATTCGATTCGGCCCAAGTTCATATGAAAACCATCAAGCGTCCTTATTCAAACTCAAGCAAAGAGGATCAGTAATGGAGTTCCAAGAAGAGTTTGAGAAAATATGCAATTGTGTAGATGGTTTGTCACCTGTCGCAATTCTAAATTGCTTCATTTCTGAACTGCGCGAGAAAATACAGCAAGAACTCACAGTTTTAAAGCCACAAACAGTCACCGACACCATCGGTCTAGTCAACTTGATCGAGGTCAAGCTGAAGGAAACCAAACCCAAAATAAATCCAACTCATCGTTACCTACCCCACTCCCATTACCCGACACCAACCAATGAAAATAGAACCATCAAACAATGTCTACCAATTCCTCAAATAACTGCATCATCAAGGCCAAACCAGAATCTGCCGGTTAGGAGGCTCACTCAACCAAAAATCCAGCAACGACGAGCAAAAGGGTTGTGTTTCAATTGTGAGGAGAAATGGCAACCTGGGCACGTATGCAAGAAACCACAACTCCTTATTGTTGTGGTGAATGAAATTACTGATCATACATTCTCAACCATGAAGATCATAGAAGAGGAAGAAATGGGAGAAACAAGAGTTGACGAATCTGGCGAAACAAATTTCCTGTAGCAGGAGCAATTGGAAGGGACTTTTCATCTATCCATGACAGCCTATTTAGGAATCTCAACGCCACGGACCCTCCGAGCCCACTGCGCTATCAAAGGAAGGGGATTTACTGCCTTGGTAGAGTCCGACAGTACCCATAATATTATACAACCACGGCTTGCGGAACAACTTGGGTTGACTGTGCTAACGCTTTCAAATGTCAAGGTGATGGTAGGGAATAGAGAGTTCCTGGATTGCACAGGCCACTGCCTCGAGGTGAAGGTGCTGTTAAAAGGACAAGAATTCCTTATTCCTTTTCTAATTTTACCAATCCAAGAAGCCGACGTAGTTCTCGGGGTCCAGTGGTTAAGCACCTTAGGGGCCTTTACGTCTGACTTTTCCATACCACGAATAAGTTTCAATCACAACGGAAAGGTAATCCATTTAACCAATGAGCCCTCATTAAGTTTGTCAACTCCAGCCCCGTAGAATCGAATGATCACTACAGATTCAGTGTTGTCCTTACATGCCATAATTCCCGAGACCAGCACTTTTTCTTCAACACTCGAATCCAACCATCACAACATTACCCCAGAACTGCAGCAACTGATAACCAAATACAACCACCTCTTTAAAAATTCCACAGAACTCCTACCCAACCGCGAACATGATCATCAAATCCATCATGATGCCAAACCAGTCAATGTTCGACCCTACCATTACCCTCATTACCAGAAGGAGATTATGACAAAGCTCATTGAAGAAATGCTGGAAGAAGGAGTGATTTGACCAAGTAAAAGTCCTTACTCCTCCCAGTATTATTAGTTCATAAAAAGGACGGAACTTGGAGATTTTGTGTCGATTACCGAGCTTTGAATTCTATCACAATTCGGGATCGATTTGCAATACCAACAGTCGATGAGATATTGGATGAGTTGAAAGGGGCTGTCGTGTTCTCAAAGATTGACTTGAGGTCTGGATATCACCAAATAAGTATGGATCCTCAAGATGGGCACAAAACAGCCTTTCGGACCCGCGATGGACACTATGAGTTCACGGTAATGCCATTTGTCTTGTCCAACGCTCCTTCCACTTTTCAAGCAGCCATGAATGAGCTGTTTCGCGAACAATTGAGGCGGTAGGTGCTGGTATTCTTCGACGATATCCTCATATATAGTTTCGGTTGGGATGAATATTTAGAACACCTCTCCAAGATCTTTTCCTTACTCCATACTCATAAGTACTATGCCAAGCTATCCAAATGTGTGTTTGGAGAGGAACAAATACAATATATGTGGCATATCATTTCTAGCACCGGGGTAAGCGTGGATCAGGAAAAAAATCAAGCCATAATGGATTGGCCTGCACCTTCCAGCATCACTGCTTTACGAGGATTCTTGGGACTCACGGGATATTACCGACGATTCGTGCGAAATTATGCCACTCATGCCCCGGCACTCACTGATTTGTTAAAAAAGGGTGAATTTATATGGAGTCCCAATACCATAGCAACATTCAAGAAATTGAAAGAATGTATGACCACCCTTCCAGTCCTTGCTCTACCCGACTTTGAAAAAGACTTCGAAGTCACGACGGATGCTAGCGGAAGTTCCATTGGTGCAGTTCTTCCCCAAAAAGACCATCCTTTGGCCTTTTTCAGAAAGAAGCTGGTTCCGCGAATGTAGTCAGCCTCCACCTACACGAGATAACTCTTCGCCATCACTGAAGCAGTAAAGAAATGGAGGCATTATCTACTTGGGAGAAAGTTTATCATTTATACGGATCACAAAAGTATCCGACACTTATTGTCCCAAGTGATCCAGACTCCGGAACAACAAAAATGGCTCACTAAACTGATCGGGTTTGAATATGAAATCCGATATAAATCGGGGAAGGAGAATCAAGTTGCTGATGCGTTGTCAAGGAGAGAACAACCCAAATTCGTGGTCATTACAGAATCCACTGTATCCTGGATCACACAACTGAAGGAATTTTATGTTGCTTCTAAAGTTGGAACCGAACTCCTGAACAAATTCACAAGCGCAACAAGGATCAATGAAAAAGTTAAGGTACACGATGGCTTAATCTTTCTCAATAAGAAGTTATATGTTCCAGATGAAACCGGAATTCAGGCCCTGTTAATAGAGAAATATCATTCATCACCCTGTGGTGGCCATTCAGGGGTGAAAGTAACTCTGAGTCGCATCTCGGCTGCATTTTCGTGGCCATCAATGAGAAAGAAAGTTGAACAATTTGTGTGTGGCTGCTCTACTTGCCAACAGAACAATGCAATGAACCACAAACCATATGGCCTGCTCCAACTCTTGCCCATACCAAATCAGGTGTGGGAAGACATAAGTATGGATTTCATAACCCATCTCCCCCTGTCTTCAGGCAAAACTGTGGTTTGGGTGATTGTCGACCGATTAACCAAGTTCGCCCATTTTTTAGCATTACCCACAAAATACACCGCCTCATACCTAGCCTCAGTATTCCTCACCGACATCTACAAGCTTCACAGGCTGCCCAAACCCATAGTCTCGGACCGAGACCCCCTGTTTCTAAGCAAATTTTGTCAAGAACTCTTCTCACAATTATGAACAAAATTGGCCTATAGCAGTGCATCTCATCCGGAGACAGACGGGAAAATTGAAGTCGTCAATCGTAGCCTTTAGACCTATCTGCGTTGTTTTGTCAGTGACAAACCTCGAAATTAGACCAGATACTTAGCCCTTGCAGAGTATTGGTACAATACCAGTCACCACACAGCGATCAAGACTACCTATTTTCAAGCCCTGTATGGTCGATCGCCACCAACAATAACCCCATACTTACCCGGGAGCTCCTAAAATGAAGTCATCGACTCAACTCTCACCCACAGAAACACTCTCCTGACCAAGCTTAAAGTAGCACTCCATAATCCAGGCAACAAATGGAAACCCAGGCGAACCGCAAGCGTAAGGTAAAGGAATTTTCAGTAGGAGAATGGGTTCATGTTAAACTTCGTGCCTATAGGAAAGTTACACTCCATCGCACCAACTCGGCAAAGCTATCAAAAAAATATTACGGGCCCTTTCGAGTGTTGCGAAGGATCGGCGCAGTGGCGTATGAACTGGAACTTCCAAATGGGTGTCGCATTCATCCAGTTTTTCACGTCTCGCTACTCAAACCTCACTCAGGATAAGCAATCGACACAATTGCGGAGTTACCCAACATAAGCGAGGATTATCATATGTACCTCAAACCAGAAGCAATCATTGATGAACGAACATTATGGAAAGGAGGAAGAAATGAAGTCCAAGTTTTGGTTCAGTGGGAATACTCGACAGTCACCGATCGTACATGGGAATCGAATGAGCTTCTGGAAGCTAGTCATCCTCGACTCTTCGACTACATCGAGGGAGCTAAATCGAGTCTCAGTTCCAACAGAACCCGTTGTGACAATTCTATGGGACTTGAGGACAATGCCCACTGTGAAGGAGAGGGAATTGTTATGGGCCAACACAAAGAAGACTATCATACAGGCCCAACGGAAGAGAGCAGTCAGAGGCCCAAACGAGCTACAAAAGCCCCAACTTAGGTCAAGGACTTTCAACTTTAATGGACCCCTTTAATTAGACATTAACAAGTAGTAATAGCTTGGTGCAATTTGTTGAATAATATTGATGAATCATGATAATTAATGGACCTAAAAACATGAGCCATGTTTTGCGGATTCTATTTTTATGTGCAACTACAAATTTCTTTTCATGGCCAATTTTATTGACACCTCTATATATGTGAAAATAATTTGGTATCATCCTATAACTAGGTTGGCAGAAAGAAAGTCCCTTTTAAGAGCTTCCATGGTCAATAAAACCGAACTTAGGCTAACATGCATAAAAATGTCACACTCTTTATCATAACTCTGATCCTTCATTTTGAGTATTTGTTTTAAATTATATTTTGAAACTCTATATAAGTAGATATTATGTTTTTGAATTTGTTAGTAGGCGTTTGGTCATGCGTTTTCAAATCATGGTTTCATAATTTGATTTCAAATCACGTTTGTTTATGCAATTTGAACATAACTTGAACTTCAACTTCATGTCATGGTTTGAAATCTCAAATCATCCAAAAAGGTGTGATTTGAGTTTCCAAATCATGATTTTATTTTATTTTAAATATAAACTTGGCACATAAGTTTATATTTTGTATAAAAAGATCCATAAATTAGTAGATATATACCAATTGATCGACTTTATATTGTATTGAATATAATTCTTCAATACATAATTTATATTGTATATATATACACAAAGGTATGACTATGTCATGACTTAAAAATGTACAATTTCGAGCAGCGTATTAATTTTATTATGAAGTATGACTTGCTCTTTTGGTAAGATTGCATAAGAATTAGAAAAATTTGATGGTTTCACTGTAAGACTTTGAGATTATTTTCCTCAAATGTTCTTCTTCCACTAGGTAACAATATATACACTAATTAAAATCATTAGGAAAAATAAGTCTTCCTTAGGATAATGCTAGGAATATTCCCTATTACAATAATTGTCTACTATATATGAAGAGATCTACATTAATATAAGATATACACATAATATTCTATTAATGACCCTATTCTAGAATATTCTAACTAATATTCTAACATTCCCCGCAAATGGTTGGAGGCGCGAACTTTGAGGCTGTCCCGAAATTCTTCAAATAATATCAGCGGAAGTCCATTTGTAAAGATATCAGCAATCTGATGTCGCGTCGGAACATGTAACACTCGCACTTGTCTGCGAGTCACTTTTTCACGGACAAAATGAATATCTAACTCAATATGTTTAGTGCGTTGATGATGGATTGGATTCCCTGATAGATAGATTGCACTAATGTTATCACAGTATACCACAATAGCTATCGGAATAGGGCAATGAAGCTCAAGTAACAGATTCCGAATTCAGCATGAGTCGGATACTACATTGGCAACCGCACGGTATTCAGCTTCAGCACTCGAGCGTGATATTGTGGGTTGCCGTTTAGAAGACCAGGAGATCAAATTATCACCAAGAAAGACGCAATAGTCGGAGGTGGAGCGTCTGGTGTCCGAACACCCTGCCCAGTCTGCATCTGTATAAGTGACAAGTTTGGTGATGGACGAAGGATATAGATGTAATTCATACTCCAGAGTGCCCTGAATATACTGCACAATGCGTTTGAGGGCATGCATATGTTCTTCCATCGGATTATGCATGAATAGAAACACTTGTTGTACTGCATACGTAATATCCGGCCTGGTGAATGTGAGGTACTGTAATGTTCCAGCCATGCTGCGGTATAATGTAGGATCAACATATGGTTTGCTAGATACAACACTCAACTTCGACTTTGTGTCCATCGGAGTTGCCGAAGATTTGCATAAGGACATACCCGCTCGTTCCACAATCTCAGATGCATACTTCTTTTGAGAGAGAAATAACCCACCTGCATGTCGTGTCATAGCAATGCCTAGAAAATAGTGCAGTGGATCTTTCATAGCAAATTCGGACCCAAGCTGAGATATGATATTCTTGCGTAGGAAATCTGAAGATGTTGTAAGAATGATATCATCCACATATAAAAGAAGATAAGAAGTGTTATTACCCTGACGATAAATAAACAGAGAATTGTCAGAACGGCTGTGAGTAAAACCCATGTGTGACACAAAATATGCAAACCGCTTATACCAAGCCCTGGGGGCTTGTTTGATGTCATATAATGATTTCTTCAGCAAGCACACATGATGGGGATAAGCAGGATCTCTGTACCCCAAGGGTTGGTGCATGTAAACTATCTCATTCAGATGACCATGAAGAAAGGCATTTTTGACATCCAGTTGATGAAGTGACCATCCTTTTGAGAGTGACAGACATAGAACTGTTCGGATGGTAGCTGGTTTGACCACTGGGCTGAACGTCTCCCCACAATCGATGCCAATCTGCTGGGTCTTTCCATCACCTACAAGACGGGTCTTATGCCGCTCAAAAGAATCATTAGATTTTTCTTTATGGCTAAAAATCCACATAAACCGAATAATGTTAGCATTAGATGGACGGGGCACTAAATCCCATGTCCTATTTTTAATTAGAGCATGATATTCATCATCCATGGCCATTTTCCGATTCGGGTCTTTGAGAGCCGACACTGGGTTATGAGGCAAAGGTGATTTGGAAACCTGTGTGTGAAAGCTGTATTTGGTATTTGGTTTAACAATACCATGTTGACTGCGGGTGACCATACGAGAGGCTTGGTGGATCGACGCCATCGCCGCGATAGAATCGGGCAAATGGCCGACGCCACCGCTCCGCCCAGAGCGGATCGACCGAGATGAGGGTGGACTGGGCAGTGGGCCTGGAGAATTTGGAGGTTGGCCCATCTGCTGAAGAAATGCACCATCGGTAGTGAGTTAGCGAGCCACCGCGCCTAGACGCTTTGATCCGATGGTCACGCTTGTTCGCGGTCCAGTGGGCCCACTAGTTGTGTACCTGAGGGTCCCGGACTATGAATAAAATGTGTTAAATACGAGAGCTTATCATCATCCAAAAAATCATAGGTATGGGTCCCGATTTCATGTATTTTAGCAAAGGAAAAACCGTTTCGTCAAAAATAACGTGGTGACTTACAAACATTCTTTTTGAAGAAATATCATAACATAGGTAACGACGATGATTAGTAGGGTATCCCAAGAAGACACATGGAGTGGACCGGGCTTGTAGTTTTGTGATTGTGGTGGATGGAAAAAGTGGGTAGCAAAGACAACCAAACACTCTTAGGTGATGATATGAAGGCTCTCGTAAGTAAAACATCTTTAGTGGAGCTTGGTAAGACATGTGTTTATGAGGAAGGATATTCAATATATATGTAGCCTTTTGAAGAGCATAATGCCAAAATATAGGGGGTATGGATGCTTGAGCAAGGGATGTTCTAACAATATTATTGATGGTTCTAATTTTGCGTTCTGCATTCCCATTCTGTGAAGAGGTGTGAGGACAAGATAGACGAAAATTTAAACCATTTGTTTTGAAAAAATCCCAAAACTGATTATTATCAAATTCCCCCCACTGTCACATTGAATACTTTTAATCTCCCGTTCAAATTGAGTTTTGATGAATGCCCGAAAAATGAGGAATATGGAAAACACTTGTGATTTCTTTGCTAGAGGAAATGTCCACAGATAATTAGAATAATCATCAAGGATAAGCAAATAATATCTATGACCAGAAGAACTCAAAACAGGAGAGGTCCAAATATCACAATGCATAATATCGAAAGGTATAAGAGTGCAAGAATTAGAAGCAATAAATGGCAATTTCACATGTTTACCAAGTGCACAAGACTGACACTTATTCAAAATCCGAGTCTGGTTACAAGAAATAAGATTATTTTGTTTAAGAGAAGCTAAAACAGCCTCCCCCGAATGTCCCAAACGTTGGTGCCATAAGGATGGTGCCAAAGCTGCAAAAGTAGAAGAAAACTTGGATTGATGACTAGGAAACTTTATTGGATAGAGCTCCCCCTTGCTATCACATCTCATGAGAAGCCCCCCCGTTTGAAAATCACGCACGGAAAATCCAAAGGGGTCAAAATTAACAGATACCCAATTATCAGTTGTAAACTTCCTAACAGATACCAAGTTTTTGATTAGTTTCGGAGCATGTAGGACATTATTTAGGGACAATTGTGGGTTAGGTGGTGACAATGTAGTAGAACCATACCCTTTGATTGGAATTGAATGGCCATTTCCGACAATTATTCCACTATCATTACTCAAATTAAAATAGGACGTGAGATTACCTTGGGAGGACATCATGTGTGACGTTGCCCCGGAGTCCATGTACCAATTTGAATCCGGTGGATTGAGTCCAAGAGTGTGCATGGCGGACTCAATATCTGTTGGATGGGCCATGGTTGAGTGGGCCTCATGTCACTGGCCGAGGCCCGCCATTGGGCCGACTGGCTGAAAAATACACTGCTTGGGCACGCCAAAATGTGGCCCATTCTGCTGCCAAGGATAAGGAATGGGCCGCCACTGCTGAGGCCCAACTGGGCGTTGCTTGCCGCCATCGCTGGTTCGCCTCGCCGCCATCGCGAGCCTGGGCCAGTCGATGGCTCGCTACCACCGCCCAGCCTCCGCCGATTCTGCCATCATTCTGCCATTGTCCACCACCGGAGTTGGTGGTGCCGCCATTCCCGCCGCCATCGAAATTCTGATGTCCTCCTCCTTTGTTATTTCCACGATTTCCACCTTTATTTTTGTTATTATTACGTCTTTTTTGTCCCTTATTTTGGCGATAGGGATCAAAAAAATTACCATCATTCGAAGAGGAGGCAAGGAAGGAGAAATTTGACGTATTTGAGGCCTTTTTCATCAAGCATGCTTCTTCAAGTACAAGCATGGATCTTGCTTGATAAAACTGTGGTAAAGGATTACTCTGACGGATGAGAGTTTCCACTCCACTATACGCTTCTGTGAGACCAGCAACCAATTGCAACACTAGCCGGTTATTAACAACCGGTGAACCGACGTTCCTTAACTGATTTGCCAACACTTTGAGGCGTTGACAATAACCCGAAACATTGGAAAAATCCGCCATGTCATCGGTGGAGAATTCCTGTTCCGGTGTAACAACGCGAGAGTTTTGATTATCTTGAAAGATATCTCTCAAACGGTCCCACGCCGCCATAGCTGTCGAATCCGGCTCCATTATGGTGTGCAACAAGTCCGTGGAAATTGTTGCATAAATCCAACCGAGGACTGTGGCATCAAGCGTATCCCACAAGTCCTTGTCTGCATCAGTGGGCTCTTTTCCCTTTCCATCTTTTGGTGGAATGATATGATGAAGGACTTTGTGAGCCCTACAACATATCTTAAACAATTCTGCCCAAGAAGCATAGTGCACGGTTTCCATCTCCAGTTTAACAGGGATATGTATCTTAATGTTTGAAATGGCTAGAGCAGGATGAAAAGAGGATTTTGATTCAGACATATTTTGGTTGAGAAGAAGATTGTTCAACAATGGAGGGATGAAACAAAAGAAACTAAAAATTTGGAAGACAATATTCGGCCAAGGCTAGGGTTGGTCGGAAAAAAAAAATGGTGGAGAGAAAATTGGATCTTTTCCTTAAACTCTTGATACCATGTAAGACTTTGAGATTATTTTTCTCAAATGTTCTTCTTCCATTAGGTAACAATATATACACTAATTACAATCATTAGGAAGAATAAGTCTTCCTTAGAATAATGCTAGGAATAATTGTCATATATGAAGAGATCTATATTAATATAAGATATACACATAATATTCTATTAATGACCCTATTCTAGAATATTCTAACTAATATTCTAACATTCACAACTTGTGGGTTTTTATGTCAATGACAAAAGATACAACTTAAGAAATCTAAATTGCATTTTCATACAAAACTAAAACTTCAACTTCAAATCATATGATTTCAAACCATGTCCAAACGGGTTGAGATCCGATGGCTAAAAGATGTTACCAGACATGTCAATACAATCTAACTTACACTTTGCATTGAGCTATTTTTCCTCATTAACAAAATAATTCAAGTTATTAAATGCATAAAATATCACATTTTCCCTATTCCCCCTTTTTTTTACTTTTCTTCTTGTGGGAGAGAGTGAATATTAAATTAATTACTATAAATCACTTCTTGTCGTTTCAAGTCTGATAATTTGATAGTATAATAGTGATAACAATAATCTTGTATTCAGAAGATAACGATGTATTAAACGACATTTCTTTAACAAACAATTTAAGAAATATCCATAATTGCAATTTGAAACCAAATTGCATGGTGTACTAAGCTCCCACTATATGCGGGGTTCGAAAAAGGGCCGGACCACAAGGATCTATTGTACGCAGTCTTAGTGTCTTCTTACCTTGCATTTCTGCAAGAGACTGTTTCTACGGCTTGAACTTGTGAGCTCCTGATCACATGACAATAATTTTACCAATTACGTCAAAAAAATTAATTATCTAATTAAATTCTAACAATAATGGAATTAAGTGTGCTCGAGTTAGTAAGAAAATAAAATCCACTTATACCCATTACTATATGTAAATATCAGGCATCTCCTTATGGAATCTAAATGAACATATACTCACTATGTTTTGAGAATGGATAAGTAGGTGCCTTTTTTGTCCACCTTAAATTAGCAAAAATAACATTTAGTAAGACAAATTTTAATGAACAACTTTTAGATACTTATATATTGTTAAAACTTGACAAAATGTTATTTCTTAAACTTTCATCCTTAGCCATGAGGCTGATCATAACCTAATCTAAAACATCGATAGTGAATGCGACTGCATTCATTACATTTCACATAAATTAAATATAACAACATAATATAAAAGTATCAGTATATACTTTACATTAAATTTACGATTTACATCAATGGTGTAGCCTAGTGATTCAACGAAGTGGATGTAAAATCATCCATTAGATGCTATTGTTTGCTTTATGAGTTGATGTTTCTCGTACATATCCAGTATAACTTGAAATAAATTTTGCATTTCTTTTGTGAAAATTTCAATTCTATGTGAAGATGTTTGATTAAATATAAATTTAATTGTGAAATTAAGAGAAAACTTTTAACGTGTGAGCCAAACATGCACGAATTACTGAAATTGTCTTTTAAATAGTCGTAGTGAGAGATCCACCCTTTTCCCTTTTTATATTATTCACCCGTCTCAAATTATTCGTCGTTTTTTATTTTACACACTCCTTAAGAAATATAATTAGGAGGAGGTATTTGACCTACTTTACCTTTATTTATATTTAAGTTATAATCTCTCTCCATTAAATGTGTAGTCTATTTATATGTCATATTCATTAATGACAAAATTCTACCAAGGGTAAAATGGAGAAAAATTAATTAAATGTGTCTTGAACTTCTAAAACGATAAATAATTTGAAACAACTATTCATAGTAATCACGACAAATAATTTGAGAATGAGAAAGTATAATACTACCCTCTCTGTCTCAATTTATATGACACTATTTCACATGACACGAAGTTTAAGAAAGAAAAGAATACTTTTGAAATGTGTGGTCCAAAACAAGTCTTATATAACCGTGTGGTTGTAAATTATCTCATAAAGTTAAAGTATTTTTAAATATAGAAAGATGACATTTTTTTGGGGACAGTCTAAAAAGAAAATGATGTCACATAAATTGAGACAGAGAAAATAATATTTTATATTTAAAAAGAGTCTGAATAAATCATGTCACTAAGAGTAAAATAAAGATGCAAAAATCACATAGTTTGCAAAATTAAGACAAATTAAAAATGAAAGTGTGCCATATGACTTTGACACAGGGGCGGAGCTACATGGTGGCCAGGGGGGTCTGGGCTTCCCCTCAAATTTAAATTTTTCCTAGTATACTACTAGTAATATTCATGATATTACAATAGAGTCCTCAATTTTTCGCTCCCCCTAGATCAAAAGTCCTCAATTTTTCGCTCCCCCTAGACCAAAATAGGCTCCCCTAGCTCGGAATCCTGACTTCGCCCCTGCTTTGACAGATAATATTTTTTTAAAATTTGTTAAACTTTTAATGGATATTGGGTATAATAATGTAATGGAAAATCATTTCATAAATATTTTGTGATACTTGCATGATTGATCTATAAGCCAGTGCACTAGAAGTTCCAAAATAGGAGGCTGGTAAACCATAATAATAAACGTCTTTTTGGAAGGTTCGGGTGGTACGAGCCTCAGTTGGAGGGTCCAAGTGAAATCTCTGAATAAGTTGGAGGGTCCAAGTATTATGCTATTTTTATAATTCGGACTACATTTATGATTACTCCATATATGTACATAAAAGGCTCATTTGGTACGTCGCACTGGATTGGACTGTATTGTTGATCGGTGTATTTTATATACACCTTTTGAGTCAGTTTTAGTTAGTCTTTTGTCCTGTTTTGCACATATAAGTGTCGTATTAGGATAGTTTTCCTTTCTTTTGAGTCAAAGTGGTTAAAATGGCCAAATGGCGGAAAAGGAGCTAAAAGAGGGCAAAAGAGGAGATCCCAGAGCTAAAAACAGAGAAAGTGGCGAGCAGTGAAACCCGGACCAGCGCGGCCTCTGCGATCGAAGCGAGGCGCGGCGCTATCGAAGAGGCTGCGTAAGACTGTGCGCGCGCGCTAGCGAACGCGGCGCTAAACATCCAGCTACGAAGTTGCGTAGCCGCGGCTCGCCGAACAGCCAATCGGGCGCGGCGCCAAATCACCGACGGGTTGCGAGATTTTGCGCGCGGCCCATCTGCAGTCGCGGCAGCGGAAAAATAAGGTTTCAGACGGATTTTGGGCGAGCTGCAGGGAAAGCGTTGAGGCGGTTTCGGCTATAAAAGGAGAAGCCTAGGCGGTTTTAAGGGTTCCCTTGCACGCAACACAAGGCTTGCTTGGAGATTGAAGACCATAGTTTAGTAATTTCTTTTCCTTTTCTTTACTTTATTTGATTTTGTATGATGAGCATGGGATTAGTTCTTGTCATGTCAATGGCTAGGAACTAATTCCTCTATAAACTTTCCATGTTGAATCTCTAGAAACTTATGTTATGATTTAATGCGTGCTTATGGTTATTCTTCTTCTTGTTGAGATCTATCGATAATTGAATTGAATGCTTGGTAGTTAATTGACAACTAATTATCACTATATGATTTCTAATCAGACTCCGAAAGGGGGGGATTGTGAATATGTTGTAAGTTGGGTAGACATTCTTGGATTGAGGATGAAAATACCTCAATTATTTATGTAGAGTTAATGAGAGGCTTAAAACCCCTAATTTTGCGCATTGTGCGTGACGGTTAACTAGGTTCTTGTTCTTAATCCTCCTATAGAGTTATCCTTATCACCGAAAGGTAGGTAAGGTGCAATACTGGGGTTGAGTGTTTATATAACCCTAACGGGAGTATAAAATGATTTAGTGAACCTACTTTCTCCAAAAGAAGAAGACCATAAGTTATTGCATTAATAAGTAGCATAAGCAGATAGTGAGGAGACGTGGAAGCCCTATTCTCATCACAACTGAAGTAAACCTTTATAGTTAAAATAGCTTTTATAATTTTTAGTTATAAACAACAAATCCAAAGATCAATTTACCAAATAGATACCAAAAAATAGATAGTTGGTAATTGAACCCTAATCCTTGAGGACGATATTCGGTCTTACCAGGACTATATTACTTGTCACGATAACGTGCACTTGCGTTTAAAGTGTGTGCATCTTACCGCGCATCAAGTTTTTGGCGCCGTTGCCGGGGATTAGGCATAGTTCAATATCAAATTTGTCTATTTTTAATTTCTAATTTGGTTTTTAATTTCTATTTTTTTAATTTTTACGTTTTTTTTTTAATTATTATTTTTGAAAAATTCGAGGTACCGTGATTGGTTGTTTGTTTTTGATCTATTTCAGGAAATCAGTTTATGCGAAGGAGAAGAGGAGCAGACACTCTTGTTCCCTTCAATCCAGAGATTGAGAAAACTCGCAAGCAGGCAGAAAGAATCGGATTGCAACTTTGATAGAAATGGGCGGAGGTCAAAACAATAACATGATGAGAGAAGGGTTAGGTGAAAATCAACATAACCGGGAATGCCTCGGCAAGTGCGATAGGCGTGGAGGAGAGTCCAAATCCGGCCGGAAAGAAGTTTGGGAGACTATGTCGCAAGAGTGAATGGAGCACGACATGCATTAGGCTCCTGCGATAGCCAACAACCGAGATAAAGCGGCGATTACGAGCATGATGCAGTGCAATTCGGAGGCGCCGTGGAGGATCACGTACGCATAGCTAATTTCTTGGTGCTATGTGCAACTTTCGAATATAACGGGCGTTCACGATGATGCCGTCAGTTGAGGCTCTTTCCTTCTCACTCGAGGATAGAGCAAAAGTATGGTTGAATTCCTGCCGATTCGATTTTTACATGGCACGGTGGCACGAAATTCTTAGCCAAGTTCTTTCCTCGTGTAAAGCGGCAAAACTAAGAGGAGTTGAACAACTTCTACCAAGCGGATGAAGAGTCCTTATATGAAGCTTGGGAAAGGTTCAAATCTCTGAGAGAAAGTGTCCACACCATTCGTTGAGTTGTGGAACTTGGTCCACATCTTCTACGGTGGCGATCTGACGAGAACCATTATAGATGCGGCGGTGGAGCATTCGTGAGAAAACATCCCACGACGCTCATGAGTTATTAGAAGATATGGCCACTAACAACCATGTCGCGAGAAGAGAGGTCGACAAGTGGGAGAAGAAACGTTGGGAGTCCACGAAATAGATGTTATTCTTGCGCTGAATGCCCAGTGGCCCTTTTAGCGAAACTTGATTGCGGCAACATCTGATGTCGATAAATGCGGTGCAGATGCCTAAAAGTTGTGAGATATGTGGTGGCCACATACATTTGATAGGTGTCCTTGGTGATCCCAACAATATACCAATGGGCGGCGAGTGTCGGGCCATAGGTAATTATCGAGAGGCAGAACAACCCCTACTCCAACACTTATAATCCGGTGGAGGAACCACCCAAATTTCTCATGGAGATGAGACGAGGCGTGAACCGGCACGAACTGCGAGAACCAATACGAGCGGCGAGAATCAATACGAGGCGGCGAGAACCAATACGGGGCGATGCAGAACCGTGAACAGAATCGCGACCGCTTCATTCAAGCCCACGGCGTCAGCGATTGAATGCCGGTTGTGAAAAAAGAGCGAGTGGCATTGTAGCGACACGATGCCTGAGACCAGATTCATAGCGAAGCTAGATCCTCATTCGAAAACTTGGAAACATAAGTGGGTCGGCTAAGCGAGCAAGCAGAGCCACGAGGAACATTGCACAACCAACGAGAGGTAAATCGAGGGAGCAATGCGGCGGTGCAATTGAGAAGTGGCAAGCGGTTGGAGCATCGATCACCTCGGCCAGGTAGTTGAGAAGAAGCGAGTTAGAAAAGAGAAGGTGATTGAGCCCACCAGTAGTAGAAAACTCCGGAGAAGAGTATCAGAGAAGATCCCTTTTCCCCAGAGACTACAGCGAAAGGTGGTTGATAAACAATTCTCCAAATTTTTGGAGACATTTAGGAAGCTGCATATCAACATACCTTTCATAGAAGCATTAGAGAAGATGCCATCCTATTTCTATTTTATGAATGAGATCTTGGGAAAAAGAAGAAGGCGACGGAATATGAGATAGTAGCACTAACAGAAGAGTGTAGTGCTATCTTGCAGAAGAAGTTGCCACCAAAACTAAAGGATCCTGGAAGCTTTACACTACCTTGCACAGTGGGCAGGGTGACTTGCAACAGAGCTTTATGTGATTTAGGGGCGAGTATAAATCTGATGCCCTTGTCAGTATTTAAAAGATTGGAGTTGGGTGAGGCCAAACCAACCACAGTAAGCTTCTGTGGCGGCGGGGCGATGGTTCATCGAAGGCAAGATCGAGGACGTGATTGTGAAAGTAGGGAAATTCTTCTTTCCTGCAGATTTCCTCATTCTTGATATGGAAGAAGATGCGGAAATCCCTATCATATTGGGGAGGCCATTCCTAGCAACGGGGAGAGCTTTGATTGATGTTGAAAGAGGAGAGTTAACATTAAGGGTGGAGAATGAAGAAATGGTGTTTAAAGTTTTTAAACACGTCATTGAGCCACCAACCGTGAGTGGGTGCTTTGCAATCAGCACCATCAAACCCCCTTGCGAGCCAATACAAGTCAACCAAAGAGAGATGAGCCCAAGAAAGCAGGCATGGTTTGCCGAAATTCCACTAAAGGAGGTATGTGTTCCTGAACTCCCCCTTACTGATAATGCTAAGAAGAAAAGAAGAAAAATAAAATGCAGAATGTGGAGGAAATGGATTTGTTGTGGGGTTAATCACCCTCACATTTATTAAGCTAAGGAGATTGCGTCCGGCTAAAAGACGTTAAAGACAGCGCTACTTGGGAGGCAACCCAACATTTTTCAATTATGTTATTTCAATTCTTGTCTATAGATTATTTTAATTTCTCCTAGAACAGTCTCACGGTCTTGGGTTCTTGTGTTTGTGTATTCTTGTGATGCAGGCAAATAAACTGGAGGACGAAAAGCTGAACGAAAGCCAGAATTTCCAGAAAAGCGGGTAAGCGTCGCGGCGCCGAGGCGAGGCGCGGCGCTAAAAGAACGAGCAGAGCGAAGTTCAGCGTCGCGGCGCCGAGGAAGCGGTAGCGGCGCCAAAATTCCAGCAAATTTGCCAAGTTTAGGCGCGCGGCGTATGCAGTGCGGCGCCATGCATGGTCGCGGCGCATAAAGTCCCCGTGCGAGGCGCGGCGCCTGGCGAAATCGAAACATAAAACGCCCAGAAACCAGATTTTTCCCCAATTCCAATTTCAAAAACCTAACTCTCCCTCTCCAAAAACCCACGAAATTCCAAAAATTTGCCCACAAATCCTCCACAAATTAAACCCAACCACAACCAAAACTCTTAAATTCCTAAAAACTCTTAGCCATCTCAACCAACAAAGCTCCATTCCATAGCCTCAAACCACCAATTGAAAGAAGAACATCTTGAATCTTCTCATAAAAAGGTAATCTTTTTCTGTTCTTGAGTCCTTTACTGAAGTCACAGGAGGTAGTAGTTTGAAGGAGTATTGTAGTTGAAGTAGTTTGGGTACTGAAAAGTTGATTGTGAAGTTTGGAGAAAAGAGTAGAAAAGGAGTGTGGGTATTGGGTAGAAGAATTGAAGTTTGGGGGTGTTGTGTTCGCTGCTAAGTTGTAGATTGTGTAGGAAACATTTGTGCCACTAAATTGAAAGCTCCAGAAACTATTTTAAACCATGGCCACGGGAAGAGAAGAGGCTCCACATCCACCCCAACCCAGCATTCACGATAATACTAGGTTTGTGAGCTCTGAAGCCTTCCAAAGATACAAAGCTTGATTCGGACCTTAATACGAGAAGGGAATGGACTACGAGAGGAGTCATATGGGGAGGAAGATGTTTATGAGCCCATCCGGGCTATGATTGAGTTAAGGGTGGAGGAGATTTGTGAATCGGAGAAAATAGCACGATGAACACAACGATGATGCGTGAATTTTATGCCAACTTTCCGGAGAAGGTGGAAATGGGATGCTTTGTTAGGGGAGCTTATGTGTCTGTGACAGCAGAGAATGTAAATGCACAATTGAAGACGGTTGATGTTGAATAAAGAAGTGATTGGAATCACTTTAGAACATGGTCTAGAAGCGCGTCGGCGGAATGCCGTTCTGCGACAAGTGAGCTACCGTACTGTTTTTGATATTGGAAGAAATGGATCAAGAGCTTTGAGCAGTGCCAATTCAACAAAGTAGCCAAAGGTTGGCTATATTTAAATCGGCGCCGCGTGATTCCATCCACGCTCACCAGAGTGCGGAGGATAGGATTAAGCGATATATGGAATTATGAGGAATGACGATTGATGTGGGGAAAGAAATAGTGCGAGCATTGAAGAAATCAGCGAGTTGGTGACAGCGGTGGATTGGGACATGGTTCACTTATTACCAGTCTCTGCCACATGAATGCGGTCCCAAAACTACCCACTGACACTCATGAGAGAAACCAGCTGTCGGTGTCCTGTGGGATAGTGCACTCTTTCCCAGACCCAAGCCCCCCGGCGGGCGGAGTACCACCACCAAGCGGCGGCAGCAGAGGCGCGATAAGCGGCGATGAGCACGAAATAGGGGCTCGATATGCGGCGAGACCTAACCACTGACCAACGCGAAGCGAGAACCTCGGTGCGATGATGGAGCAAGTGCTCCAGAACCAGAGAATGATGATGCAACAATTCGGCACATTGATACAAGGACACAATGAGTTGAGACAGGGACAACATGAGTTGCGACAAGGCAACAGAATTGGCGGGAAGCGGCCAGCAATGCGGCCGGTATGACGAGATGAGTTCCCTGTTCAACCAATGGTCGATGCATTATCCACCGCCACCACCACCATTTTAGCCAAAGTTTGTAAGTGTTTTATTATTTTTTTAGTGTCTTTGAGTCTACACACATTGGGGACAATGTGTGATTTAAGTTTGGGGGTGTTTTATTTGTGTCGTGTTTTATTTGTGTCATGATATGTTTTACTTAAGTCTTTTTTATTGTTCCATGTTTATTTTGAATCACCAAATTTTTTTCTTTTTGAGTCACAATTGCCTGTCAAAGATCATGTATGTTGTAGTTGCTAGAAACACCTAGTGAATTAAGGTGGAATAATGTAACGGAATTGAAACAACTATCTAAACACCTAAGTTAGATATGCCAAAAACTCACAGAATCTGTCTAATTGGAGTTTCTTGCTTGAGTTATGCATGCTAAAAGATAAATACTTATGTGTTATGATTGCTTGCTATTTGAGGCGAAATAGTCAGGATATGCATGTTAGGGAGATGACTCAGGCATCTCTTTGATAGTCAATTCTTACCATTCTTTTCTATCCCGTACTTTAAAAATATCTCTAGTCAGCCCCATTGAGCCTAAATTTGAAACTTCTTCTTTGACACCCTATATTCCCACAAATTGTACCATAAGTGAAAATATGAAATAGTGGAATACATTGTGTTAAAAAAGAAACAAAAAGAGTGAATAAGTCTGTTGCACCCCAATACAAAAGTAATACGAAATAGGCAAAAGCCTAAGTTTGGGGGTGCTTGTTGATGCGCGTAATATGCACACACTTTTAAACGCAAGTGCACGTTATCGTATCAAGTAGTATAGTCTTAGATAAGACCGAATATCGTCCTCTAGGATTAGGGTTCAAGTACCAACTATCTATTTTCTAGTATCTATTTGGTAAATTAATGATTGATTGTTTTGTTTATAACTAAGAATTATTAAAGACAAGTAAATATAAAGAATTACTTCAGATGTGATGAGAATAGGGCTTCTATGTATCCTCACTATCCGCTTATGCTACTTACTAATGCATTACTTATGGTGTTCTTCTTTTGGAGAAAGCAGGTTCACGAAATCGTTTTATACTCCCGTTAGGGTTATA
Source organism: Przewalskia tangutica (assembly GCA_029844215.1). NCBI lineage: Eukaryota > Viridiplantae > Streptophyta > Magnoliopsida > Solanales > Solanaceae > Przewalskia > Przewalskia tangutica. The sequence continues at coordinate 6,051,183 of CM056718.1, read as the reverse complement.
TAAACACTCAACCCCAGTATTGTTTCTTACCTAACTTTCGCTGATAAGGGTAACTCTATAGGAGGATTAAGAACAAAAACCTAGTTGACCGTCACGCACAATGCGCAAAATTAGGGTTGTTAAGCCTCTTATCAACGCTACAAAACTAATTGAGGTATTTTCATCCCCAATTCAAGCACTGCCAACTTACAAAGATATTCACAATCCCCTTTTCGAATCGATTAGAAATCATATAGTGATAACTAGTTGTCAATTAGCTACCAAGAATTCAACTCAATTATTGGATAGATCTCTCAATAAGAAAAATAACCATAAGCATGCATTAATTTATAACATAAGTTTCAAGAAGTTCAATATAGAATGCCCTATAGGAGAATTAGTTCCTAGCCATACAGATGACAAGAACTAATTCCATGTTCATCATCTGGCAATTAAAGAAAAGAAAAAGGAAAGAAATTACTAAGTTTAGGTCTCGATCTCCTAGCAAGAAAATCTTGTGTTGTCAAGAAAGGAACCCTCAAAGCGCCTAGGGTTCTCCTTATATAGGTTTAAAACGCCTCCTTCTTTTCCTGCGGGCTGGCCCAAAAATCCGTCAAAAGACCTAATTTTTCGCGTCGGCGCGCGGCCTGCGAGATAAGCGCATGGCCGGAAGTCTGCGATCCGTCGGGTGTTTTGGCGCGCGCGGCCGATATCTGGCATGCGAGGCGCGCGGCGCTGGATCTTCTATAGCTCGCCGGATGTTTAGGCGCGCGGCCCGCTTCGGTCTCTGAGGCGCGCGTGCAGGTTTCTGTCTCTGCGGATAGTGGCGCGCGGCCATTTTAGGCGCCGCGGCGCTGGATCTTCTGCGCCTTCTCTGAATGATGGGCGCGCACCCATTGCGAGAGCGCGCGCCAGTGCGAATTTTGCCTTGTTCGCCACTTTTTCTGTTTTCATCTCTGGCATCTCCTCTTTTGCCCTCTTTTTGCTCCTTTTCCGCCATTTGGCCATTTTAACCACTTTGACCCAAAAGAAAGAAAAACTATCCTAATACGACACTTATATGTGCAAAATGGGACAAAAGACTAACTAAAACAGACTCAAAAGGTGTATACAAAATACACCGATCAAATACCCCCAAACTTAACCTTTGCTCGCCCTCGAGCAAAGATTGAAAGAAATAAAATAACAAGACTCAAAGAACGAAAAATAAAAGACTCCCTGTCATTAATCACTTTTGCTGCATAAATGTTAACTAGAAAAACATGAAGGTTAGCAGAATAATATGCAGGAACATATAGCATGAAATTTTCAAAGACACTAAACACATGAAGCTAAATATTTATAAACTCATATTCATCATGCTTAATGGAAGTCAATATACTAAATCATGCATATAAATTCAAGAATTCCTATGGCATGCTTACTTGCTATTCTCCACTAATGCGGATATGCATAAAAGATCTTCAGGACTTTGAGGTTGTAATGTAGGCTTAGGTAGGGGTTGGTAAAGATAGGCATTTAGGCTCATTTTTACGTACCATAAGCTCTTTGGCTTTTCAATTTTTCCCTTTTCTTTTGATTCTTTCCTTCACTTCAATTCTATCCTTCCCTCTTTTATTTTGGGAGAGTGAAGTGTATTATACAAATAGGCCAAACTTAGGCTTTTGCCTCTTTCTTATTACTTTTCCATTAGGGTCATCAAACTTGTTCACTCTTTTTGTTTCTTCTTTTTAACACAATGTACTCCACTATTTCATATTTTCACTTATGGCACAATTTTGTGGGAATATGGGGTGTCAAAGAAGAAGTTTTAAATTTAGGCTCGATAGAGTGACTAGGGATATTTTTAAAGTGCGGGATAGAAAAGAATGGTAAGAATTGGCTATCAAAGAAATGTCTGAGTCATCTCCTAACATGCATAGCCTAACTATTTCGCCTCAAATAGCAAGCACTCATAACACATAAGCATTTATCATTTAGCATGCATAACTCAGCAAGAAACTCGAATAGGCAGTTCGTGAGCTTTTGGCATATCTAACCTAAGTGTTTAGATAGTTGCTTCAATTCCTTTACATTATTCCACCTTACTTCACTAGGTGTTTCTAGCAACTACTGATACATGATCTTTGTGAGCAATTATGACTCAAGAAAGAAAAAATTTTGGTGACTCAAAATAAACATAAAACAAATAAAAAAATTTAAATAAAACATAACATGACACACAAATAAAAACTAAAACACAAAAACACACCCCGAACTTAAATCACACATTGTCCCCAATGTGTGTAGACTCAAAGATAAAGAAAATAAGACACTTACAAACTTTGGTTAAAATGGTGGTGGTGGCGGTGGATAATCATCGACCGTTGGTTGAACAAGGCACTTTCGGCTCGATTTGTTGCCTTGTTTCTTGCTATCCTTGTACTCTTGTTTGCAAGGTCTGCATCATCTCCTTACGGTGTTGGTACAATTGCCCCATTGTGGGCTCTGAAGGTTCTGCTCTTGTGGTTGGCGGTGGTGGGTCTCGCCTCGTATTGAGCCCTATTTGTGCTCATCTTCATCCATGGCGACTCTGCTGCTGCTGCTCTTGGTGGTGCTCTCGTCACATTCTTTGAAATTGGGGTGCAGGAAAGAGTGCACTATCCCAGGACATCGGCGGTTGGTTTCTTTCATGAGTATCAGTGGGTAGTTGTGGGACCGCACTCGTGTGGCATAGGCGGTAATAAGCGGCGTGTCCCAATCCACTGTTGTCACCAACTGCTGATTTCTTCTATGTTACGCACTATCTCTTTCCCACATCAATTGTCGACCCGCCATAATTCCATAAATCAACTTAATCACGTCTTACGGCACTCACGGTGAAGTCGTAGATGGAATCATGCGAACCGACGAAATCTGACCAAGCCTTGGTTGCCTTGTTGAATTGGCACCTACTCGGTGCTCTAGATCCATTTCTTCCAATCTCAGCGGCTCGCGGTAGCGGTGTTTCTGGCGTATCCCGATTGATGTTGTCGGTGCTCTAGACCGTGTTCTAAAATGGCTTCAATCACGATTCCTCCCAACATCCACTGTTTTTAGAGTCGCGTTTATTGCTTGCCGTCACGAGCATATAATTTCCCACACAAAGCACCCGCTACGTCCTCTCGGAAAGTTTGCATAAAATTCCGCACCATTGTTGTATTCACTGGTTTTATCTTCTCGGATTGACAAATCTCTTCCACCCCTAGCTCTATCATGCTTGGATGGGCTAAATGTTTTCCTCCCATATGATCCCTTTGGTAATCCATTCCCGCTACGGAATTACGGGCACAGTATCGAAGCCTTTTGTATCTTTGGAAGGCACAGTAACTCACAAATCTATTTTCATCGTATTGTGGGGTTGGGGTGGATGTGGATCCTCTTCTCTTCTCGGTGGCCATTTTTAAACAAAATCTGCAACTTAATTTTTGTGGCCTGATGTCTCCTACACACTCAACAACTAGCATGACAACCCCCAAACTTCAACAATGCCCACAACCTCTTTTCCACTCTTTTCTCCAACTTCACAACCAACTTTTCAAGACTCACTTCAACTACTCTTCCCTACTACCTCCTATGACTTGGTGAAGGCTTGAGAACAAAGATAGGGATTACGCTTTTGATGAGAAGATTCAAGCTTGTTCTTGTTTGATTGGTGGGTTGAAATGTGGAATGGAGCTTTGTTGTTTGAGATAGTTGGGGTTTTGGGAATTTAAGAGTTTAGGTTGTGGTTGGGTTGGATTTGTGGAGGATTTGTGGGAGAGTTTCGAAATTTCGTGGGTTTTGGAGAGGAAGGTTAGGTTTTGGAAGTTGGAATTGGGAAAATCTGATTTTAGGGCGTTTTAAATTTACGGATTCCCGTGCGCGGCCTTTTTAGCGCGCTGGCTAAACATCTGCGCTCGCCCGGGACTTCTGCGTCGCGGCCTGCTCCTGGCGCGCGGCCTCGCTCACCTCTTGAGATATTTTGGCGTATGCTCTGGCGCCATGGCTACACTTTCGGAAATCCGGCTTCGTTGACTTCGTCCTCGGTTTAATTGCACAGAATCGATCACACAACTACAAGACCCCAAGACCGTGAGATTGTTCTAGACAAAATAAAATAAACTAAAAGCGAAATTAAAATGACATAATTGAAAACGCGTTGGGTTGCCTCCCAATGGCATCTTTACGTCTTTTAGCGGGACGATTAACCTTTACGAGTGCCCGTTGGATACTTACGCGACTGCTTGCAATCCACAGTTATTGCTATATGTCTCAATTTCCTATAACTATTTGTTCAAACAGGGCCTTAAACATACAAGTATCCCAGGGCCACAAGATGAGTTTGTCTTTTAGGCTTATTTTGTAGGAAAGCGTGAAATTCTCTACATCTCTTGACTCGGGGTTGCCCTTGATGGTATGCAATTCCTAATTGGGAGTCATTCGTGATAGCTAGTGGTGTTTCTTACGTGATAGGTGCATGAAAAGAATTTCCACAGAATCGAAGGTGAATAATTGGATTTGCAATCTTTTCCTTCTCTACACCAACTATCTCACGAATTCCTCAATAGTTGGATGTGATTCAGCTTCTCAACTTGATGTTATTTGTTGAATATGATCGCGAGTTACGCTATTTGCGTTTCCAACTTCTTTATACCCAACCTCATTTCGTCCGTGACCGAGCTTGGGACTCGTGAGCGAGTAGAGTTTCGTAATTCCTCCTCTCTTCCTACATGATTGGAACTCGATCATATTGGCGGTAGTAATCCATATCTTGAGGATCACGAGATGCATCAAAACCAACAAAGAATCACGGCACCACTTGTTTTCACACAATAAATACATAAAACAAACAAAATTAAAAAACTATACATAAAACCAAATTAGAAATTAAAAATAGATAAATTTGATATTGAACTATGCCTAATCCGACAGCGGCGCCAAAAACTTGATGCGCGTAATATGCACACACTTTTAAGCGCAAGTGCGTTATCGTATCAAGTAGTATAGTCTTAGATAAGACCAGAATATCGTCATACAGGATTAGGGTTCAAGTACGACTATACATTTTCTAGTATCTATTGGTGAATTAATGATTGATTGTTTTGTTTATAACTAAGAATTATTAAAGACAAGTAAATATAAAGAATTACTTGGATGTGATGAGAATAGGGCTTACATGTATCCTCACTATCCGCTTATGCTACTTACTAATGCATTACTTATGGTGTTCTTCTTTTGGAGAAAGCGGGTTCACGAAATCGTTTTATACTCCGTTAGGTTATATAAACACTCAACCCGGTATTGTTCCTTACCTAACTTTTTCGATAAGGGTAACTCTATAGGAGGATTAAGAACAAAAACATAGTTGGCCGTCGCGCCTGATCGCCAAAATTAGGGTTGTTAAGCCTCTTATCAACGCTTCTGAAACTAATTGAGGTATTTTCATCCCGATTCAAGCTGTCTACCCAACTTACGAGATATTCACAATCCCTTTTGAATCGATTAGAAATCATATAGTGATAACTAGTTGTCAATTAGCTACCAAGAATTCAACTCGATTATTGGATAGATCTCTCAATAAGAAAAATAACCATAAGCGTGCATTAATTTATAACATAAGTTTCAAGAAGTTCAACATAGAAAGCCTATAGGAGAATTAGTTCCTAGCCATAAAGATGACAAGAACTAATTCCAAGTTCATCATCTGGCCAGATTAAAGAAAAGAAAAAGGAAAGAAATTACCAAGTTTAGGTCTCGATCTCTAGCAAGAAAATCTTGTGTTGTCGAGAAAGGAACCTCAAAGCGCTTAGGGTTCTCCTATATAGGTTTAAAACGCCTCCTTCTTTTCCTGCGGGCTGGCCCAAAAATCCGTCAAAAGACCTAATTTTTTCAGCGTCGGCGCGGCCTGCGAGATAGCGCGCGCGGCCGGAAGTTCTGCGATCCGTCGGGTGTTTTGGCGCGCGGCCCGATATCTGGCATGCGAGGCCGCGGCTGGATCTCTGTAGCTCCTCGGATGTTTAGCGCGCGGCCTCTTACGGTCTCACGAGGCGCGCGTGCGAGTTCTGTCTCTACGGATAGTGGCGTCGCGGCCCTGCTTTGGGCGCTGCGGCGCTGGATCGTCGGCACCGGCTCGGAATGATGGGCGTCGCGGCCTAACCATTGCGAGAGCGTCGCGGCGCTGGTCTGGATTTTTGCCTTGTTCGCCACTTTTTCTGTTTTCATCTCTGGCATCTCCTCTTTTGCCCTCTTTTTGCTCCTTTTCCGCCATTTGACAATTTTAACCACTTTGACTCAAAAGAAAGAAAAACTATCCTAATACGACACTTATATGTGCAAAATGGGACAAAAGACTAACTAAAACAGACTCAAAAGGTGTATACAAAATACACCGATCACTTGTCATTATTATATACTTCACTCTCCCAAAACAAAAGAGGGGAAAGATAGAATTGAAATGAAGAAAAAAACAAAAAGAAAAGGGAAATACTGAAAAGCTAAAGAGTTTATGGTACACAAAAATGAGCCTAAATGCCTATTTTTACCAACCCCTACCTAAGCCTACATTGCAACCCTTAAAGTCCTGAAGATCTCTTTTATGCATATCCAGAATTAGTGGAGAATAGCAAGTAAGCATACCATAGGATTTTTGAATTTATATGCATGATTTAGTATATTGACTTCCATTAAAGCATGATGAATATGAGTTTGCGAAATATCTAGCTTAATGTGCTGAAATGTCATGCTATATGTTCCTGCATATTATTTTGCTAACCTTCATGTTTTTCTAGTTAACACTAATGCAACAAACGTAATCAATGGCAGTGAGTCTTTTATTTTCGTTCTTTGAGTCTTTTATTTCTTTCTTTCTATCTTTGCTCGAGGGCGAGCAAAGGTTAAGTTTGGGGGTATTTGATCGGTGTATTTTATATACACCTTTTGAGTCAGTTTTAGTTAGTCTTTTATCCTGTTTTGCACATATAAGTGTCGTATTAGGATAGTTTTCCTTTCTTTTGAGTCAAAGTGGTTAAAATGGCCAAATGGCGGAAAAGGAGCTAAAAGAGGGCAAAAGAGGAGATCCCGAGCTAAAAGCAGAGAAAGTGGCGACGAGGTGAAACCAGGACGGTAGCGGCCTCCTGCGATCGAAGCGGTAGCGCGGCGCCACTATCGAGAGGCGTAGAAGACTCGGCCGGCGGCTAAAGCAGCCGTGATGCCTAAAGATCCGAAAAGCTACAGAAGTTGCGGCATGGCTAAATCACCGACGGATTGCGAGTTCGCGCGCGGCGCTTTGTCTGCGGCAGCGCGGCAGCGCTGAAAAATAAGGTTTCTAGGCGGATTTTGGGCGAACTGCGGGGAAAAGTTGAGGCGGTTTTGATCTATAAAAGGAGAACCCTAGGCGGTTTTAAGGGTTCCCTTCTTGCTGACACAAGGCTTCTTGCTTGGAGATTGGAGACCATAGTTTAGTAATTTCTTTTCTTTTCTTTACTTTATTTCGGTTTTGTATGATGAGCATGGGATTAGTTCTTGTCATGTCAATGGCTAGGAACTAATTCCTCTATAGCTTTCCATGTTGAATCTCTAGAAACTTATGTTATGATTTAATGCGTCTTATGGTTATTCTTCTTGTTGAGATCTATCCAATAATTGAATTGAATGCTTGGTAGTTAATTGACAACTAATTATCACTATATGATTTCTAATCAGACTCCGAAAGGGGGGGATTGTGAATATGCTGTAAGTTGGGTAGACATTCTTGGATTGGGGATGAAAATACCTCAATTATTTATGTAGCGTTAATGAGAGGCTTAAAAACCCTAATTTTGCGCATTGTGCGTGACGGTTAACTAAGTTCTTGTTCTTAATCCTCCTATAGAGTTATCCTTATCACCGAAAGGTAGGTAAGGTGCAATACTGGAGTTGAGTGTTTATATAACCCTAACGGGAGTATAAAATGATTTAGTGAACCTGCTTTCTCCAAAAGAAGAAGACCATAAGTTATTGCATTAATAAGTAGCATAAGTAGATAGTGAGGAGACGTGGAAGCCCTATTCTCATCACAACTGAAGTAAACCTTTATAGTTAAAATAGCTTTTATAATTCCTAGTTATAAACAACAAATCCAAAGATCAATTTACCAAATAGATACCAAAAAATAGATAGTTGGTAATTGAACCATAATCCTTGAGGACGATATTCGGTCTTACCAGGACTATATTACTTGTCACGATAACGTGCACTTGCGTTTAAAGTGTGTGCATCTTACCGCGCATCAATTGTACTGGACTGTACTATATTGTAATGGATTGTACATACCATGTCCAGTACAATGTTTGGTGATACAATGGACAATATTATTTATCAGCTATCTTGTGTTTGGTGTATACATTGTACTGGACTATTTTTAAAAAATATATTAAATAGATGGATTTTATAAAACTAATAAAAATAAATTACTAGCATTACTTGGTACTTCATCGATAACTACGTCAAATTCCGTCTTCTCCTCCGCATGATCGGGCATCGGCAGGCTGCGCCACTGGCGGCGGCGGCGGGGCGGCAGGCGAAAGTGGCTCGGCGGTGGTGGAGTTTGGGCGTGCTGATAGGGAGTTCTAGGGTTTTGGAGGGGAAAGAAATTGAAGTGTGTGTGGATGAAGGAGAAATGTGAGATGGAGAGCGAAGGATAATTGTTGATAATGTGGAAGCCATTGTTACCAGAGCTAAAGATAATTTGGGAGAGGAGAGTAGAAGGGGGAAAAGGGGAAATTTTTGTCCAGTACAGCTGAGACCCGCGTATTGAGCGGGTCTCAAATGACAAGGAAGGGTGTATTATTTTTTAATTTTTGTACAGTTCAGTTCCTTACAAATTTGCAATTAAACGATACTAATTTTTTATCCAGTCAAGTACAATATAATACAACATATCAAATGAGCCAAAATGGTAAGGATAATAGTCATTGTTGAAGAAACCAACATCTACTCCTCTTGGATGATGTAAGTGGTTTCCTTCTATTTGATTGAAAACATATTTTCTTTAACAAAAAATATTTCAATAGTTTAAAAGGCCAAACACCATCAAAAGATATTATCAAGAAAAGTTTTTCAGAAGCTTCTATAGTTGAATATTTATAATTAATTTGACTCAAATAAATATGTCATCATTGAAAAAGTAATACCATGCTAAGTTATATGTGGTATTGTTTCTTTAGTCATTTATTTCAAAAAGATTATCCTAGGATTTGTTTTTCAGAAGCTTTTAACATATTCTTAGTCTCTAGGATTATCCTAGGACTGCTCCCTGTGATCAACATGTCATCTACGTAAAGGCAGATCATCATGAACGAATCGACATTTCCTTTCGTGTAAACACATTTGTCACATTCATTAATGGAGAACCCTTTCAATAATTGAGTATTATCAAATTTCTCGTGTCATTCCTTTGGGGCTTGTTTTAGCCCGTACAGAGATTTGACAAGCCGACAGAGTTTCTTCTCTTGTCCAGGAACCACATACCCCTCAGGTTGGTCCATATAGATTTCCTCTTCCAAACACCATTTAGGAAGGCTGTCTTGACATCCATTTGGTGTTTTTCAAGGTCACGCAAGGGGGAGATAACTATGAACATACGTATGGATGTCATCCTAGACACCAAAGAATAGGTGTCAAAGTAATCAAGACCTTCATTTTGTCGATAGCCCTTGACTACCAACCTGGCCTTGTACTTATCGATAGATCCATCTACTTTCAACTTCCGTTCGAGTATCCATTTACACCCCAACAGTTTGTTTCCCAGAGGAAGATCAACAACTCCTAAGTATGGTTGTGCAGGATGGAGTCTATCTCACTCTCTATAGCTTCTTTCCAAAGTGGTGCTTCTAGAGTTGACAACGCTTCAGCAATTATCTGTGGTTCATCATGAACTATATAAGCTACAAAGTCCGGACCGAAGGACTTATCTTTCCTGACCCTTTTTCTTCGTCTTGGTTCCATCTCTGAACCCTCCAAGTCCTGAGAATCTGGAATACTAGACTACAGATAATTAGTTATTTCAGAGTTCACTAGATCTGAACCACTTAGATTTGGGTTGTCAACGACTCCTGGATCCTGAGAGTTTTATTCATAACTTCATTTGCGAGCGGTTATGTCTCTTTCCCTTCTAGGAAACGAGTTTTCAAAGAAACTGACATTCCTTGATTGTACCCACATGAATGTATGGTACATCTAACTTATGCACTAAGAAGCAATAAGCACTGCTGTTATTTGCATATCCGATGAATATGCAATCTGCAGTCTTAGGTCCAATTTTGACATGCTTTGGCTTAGATACTTCTACCGTGGCCAGACAGCCCCACACCTTCAAGTATTTGTAGGTCAATTTCTTTCCTTTCCACAGCTCGTATGGAGTCTTGTCCTTACCCTTATGTGAGACTTTGTTCAGAATCTTACAAGAGGTAGGGACAGTTTCTCCCCATATGGTTTGGGGAAGACCTGCATTGATAAGCAAAGCACTCACCATTTCTTTTAGCATACAGTTCTTGCGTTCAACAACACCGTTTGATTGAGGTGAGTAAGGAGTCTTCGTTTGATGAACAATGCCCAATTGGGCACAATATTCTTCAAAAGGTGCTACATATTCTCCCCTTCTATCGCTACAGATTGATTTAACCCGTCCGCTCAGTTGGTTCTCAACTTCTGCTTTGTAGCGTTTGAATGTTTCAAAGGCTTCATCTTTACTTTTTAGTAAGTAAAGGTAACAATACCTTGTGTTATCATCTATGAAAGTCACAAAGTACTTGTTCCCCCCTCTAGTTTGTGCGAACTTCAAATCACATATATCGGTGTGTATGAGGTCTAAAGGAGTGGTTTCCCTTTCGACGGATCTAAAGGGACTCTTTGAGAGTTTTGCCTCTACGCACACCTTACACTTACGTTGAGGGTTTACGTCGATAGTCGGCAACAACTCCAACCTTACCAATCTTTAGATAGATTGATAGTTTACGTGTTCTAATCTATGATGTCATAAATTAGAAGACTCAAGAAAATAAGTAGAAGACTCAATTTTATTAATAGTAGAAGCAGACATTACATGTGCAATATTAACTTTAAATAGGCCTTCACAGATGAAGCCCCTTCCTACAAACGTTCCGTTCTTACTGATTACAAACTTGTTAGCCTTAAACACTAGCCTAAAACCATCATTCACCAACAAAGGTCCATAAATTAAATTTCTTCGAATTTCTGGGACATGCATCACCTCCTTCAGAGTCAGCTCCTTTCCGGACGTCATCTTCAGGATCACCTTTCCTACCCCTAGCACCTCTGAAGAAGCATTGTTGCCCATGAACAACATCTTATCTGTGACTGGTGTATAAGTGGAGAAGGCATCTTTATTGGAACAGATGTAGCGGGTAGCACCCGTGTCCATCCACCATTGCATAGTATTCTCAACGAAGTTTGCTTCAAGTACCACCGCCAAGAATTCCTCAAACATATCGCCAAGAAGAGTGTCTTGAAGATGTTAGCCTTGGCCTTGCCTTTGGCCTTCTCTTTATTCACATGCTTGAGTTTGTGGCACTCCTTGGCCATGTGACCAAGTTTATCACAGTAATGGAAATTTCCCTTAAACATATCAGTTTTTGGGGCCTTACCATCCTTCTAGAACTTTCGCTTCTTGCTAGAGTCCCCTTTGGCTTCTGCCAAATTTTACTTAGCCTCAGCGGGTTGTTTCCCCTTTGGCATGACCTTCTTATTATCTTCCTGAATCTGAAGTTTGATAATAAGTTCCTCTAAGGTCATTTCTTTCATTTTGAGTTTTAGGTAACTCATAAAATCAATCCACGAGGGAGGTAACTTCTCAATTAAAGAGGCAACCAAAAATTGCTTGTTAGGCTTCAATCCTTCCAAATCCAGGTGATGTAAAATCACTTGAAATTCCTGGACTTGGGAGGCCAAGGTCTTGTTGTCCACCATTTGAAATTTCAGAAATTTCCCAATGATGAACTTTTTAGATCCCGCATCTTGTGCATTGTATTTCTTCTGAAGTTTATCCCACAACTCTTTGACAGTGTCCACAGTGCAATATACCGTGTAAGAGGATCAGATAAACAATTCAGAATATAATTCCGGCAAAGGAAATTACTACGACTCCAGGCATCTAGAGTCAACTTCATGCCATTAATGACATGGATAACTTGGCCCCCTCCCGCCGGTTCATTCGGCTGAGGGTCCACTTCATCTCCAACTTGTGGAGGATCTTCGGTTAGGAAGCGAGATACTCCCAAAACCATCAAAAAGAACATCATCTTTTGCTGTCATCTCTTGAAATTTGTCCCCATGAACTTCTCGGGGCGTTCATGGTCAAAAACAGCAGGTGGTGGAACGATGGCGTTCCCATTAGCAGTGGCAAATGCGTTTGGAACACCTTAAGCAGCAGTGGTGTTGGCAATAGTTGTGCCTTGAGCAGTGGTAGAGAAGGCATTGGGGTTGCCTTAAGCAGTGTTGAATTAATTTACTCCAGTCATGTTTTTGTTTCTAACAGCAGATATTGTCTTTAAGATTGTGAGTTACAATTGCGGTTACAATGAAATGAGAAAGTAAGCAACAACAACTTTGATAACAAATCTGGGAATAAGAACAAATGAAAAGGTTTGCTGAGTCGATTGATGTTCAATCTGTCCTTAAGACAATATTGCTCCGTATGAAACCCTTCACGACTATTAGCAACTTATCTCCCAAGATAAAACAACAACAAATAATTGAGCAAAGGATAACCCAAAAGTTTACTATAAAAGAAGAGCTTATGAGTGTATGAAAGAGAGCAAGAGAGGAAGAAGGATTCAGATTTTAAGTGTGTTCTTCAAATGAGCTTTGAGTCTCAATTTATAGTGTGATGTAGATGACGTCCCATGTAGCCAAGTAATGGCCTTCAATGTCATGTAATGACACTTAATTTGGGGTTACAATTCAGCCAAATAATGGTTGAATTCATGTGTCAAATAATGGACGTTTAATGCTAAAAACCAGCCCAAGAGTCATGACCTTTCATCTCCCGTCGGGCTCATCGAGCCGGTTGCCGCGATCGCGAGGGCGCCGCAACGCCATATCCGAGCCATCGAGCCGGCTCTGCGACCGCCGGCGAGCCGCGGCGCTAAGTTCGATGGCTCGGTGATTTTCACGCCACGCGCCGCGTCTCGGGAGAGGCATCGCGCCCTCCGCGGCGATTTCTGACTCGTTTCATCTTTACACATTATACCCTTCTTCCTTCATTTACCATCGTGAAACACTTGCCATTTTGCCAATAACCGTCTATCATTTCATGTCTCAAACATTTTGTATACATACCAATATCTCTTTCACTAGGAAAATTCATGATCATTGGTACAACGTGTGCACGTGTGTGGAAACGAAGTTTCCGACGTGCGAGGCCCCAATTGTTCGAGTCATAAATAATAGGATTAACTTTTAATTCACTTTAATAAATTTCCAACATTGTGATCCTTTACAAATTTATTAGAGTATTAATTTTATGTAGTTTTTATAAAAAATCTTCATTTTTAAACATAAAAAAATTAACACATAAGAGAACTGAAACATTCATTTTGTTTTATTTCAAATTTGTAAGTTGCCATAGGAGGAGACCATTTCCTCTTTGCGATTGTTGCTAAATGAATTGCAATATGTGGCGGATCTATGTGCTCAAACAAATAAAATAACAATTATTAGTATCTTTTGATATTAACCGCGCATGCATCGGCAGATCATGATACTAGTGAGAACTAAAATAAGGAAACAAAATCTTAAAATAAAACTCACTAAATAAAATGTGGATTTGTAAAAGTGCCTTTTAAATGGAATGTATAATAATAAATAGAAATAACAACAAAAGCCATTCGCTTGGGCTTTTGCGAAATTCTCCATGCAGATTGATAGGAGTGAAATTATGATGATTGTACCAATTAAATGAGAGACACGATATCGACGCCACAAACAAATTATCTCACGGAGGAGGAATGAAAATACAATAAAAGTCATTCTCTGTCACATACATAATAGTAGTTTGAACTGCAAAGTCAACATTTTTTGTTTTTCTCAAGTTTCATCCAAGGACTAACATTTTACTATATTAAATTTTATAAAGATGATATACTTTATTGACTATTTAAATTTTATTTTATTAGACAACTTTCCTTGATTCATATCAAATGCACAAACTAAAAAGATAAATAATTTGCTTAAGTAACTTTATGTCTAATCTCAAACTTTGTTAAAAAACTTTGTGGTGTGTAAGTAATTAATTTTTAAATATTTTTGTTTATCCATCCCTATAAACTGGTCATGTAGGCTATTTTTGTCATTATTGTTTAATGGTAAAAGTACAAACTATATATGTTGAGATATTATAGATTTCTTTTTATTTTTCTTGATAAGCCTATGCAAAATAAGTGAATCTTTTTACATGGTTCTAGTTGATACAACGTAACTACACAGAAAAATCGAAATGCAACCCAAGGAAATTGGAACATGCAAGCAAGTTGCTATCATATTTGAAAAATTCTTCAGTTTTTTTCTTCATATCCAAAACAAAAGCATATAGAATAAAATACAAATGTGGTTGACCTTAGTGGGAATTAATTCATCAATGAAAACAATATACCCGTGATATACACAGTATACACTGTCCATAGTTGTATACCGTGTATATCACGGTATCCGAGAGCCTTAGTTTTAGAATTCTATTTGTATACCAATTTATTGTACAAACTTACCATAGTTGTAGAATTATTGTACAAATATAATTAGGATATTGATAGTATAGTAGGAATATAATTTTTCATATTTGGAGATTGTAAATTGTAAATTGTATATATATATATATCTTCATTAATGAAAATAATCAAAGGGATTATATTCTTTCATGGTATCAGAAGTCTATGACAAATTTTTTCTTCTCCAACTTATACACTTCCGCCGCCCTCTTCGGTGTACTATCATCGGCTGACGGCCGAGCACCCCTTCTCTCCAATTTTTTTCTTTAAATCTCTTCTTCTCCTTTTGGTCTTTCATTATGTCTACCTCAAATAACACATTTCTTCCTGCCCTTACCGTCTCCAACATCAAGAACAACATCCCTATTGTTCTTGAAATGGAAAACGTCCAATACGCGGTATGGGCGGATTATTTAAAGTTCACGCACGCTCGCATCAAGTCCTTCATCACATCATCCCCGCGGATACAGACATGAAGAAGGTGCCTACCGCCGATGATGACCCTGTGTTATGAACGACTCTCGATGCTACCGTTTTCCTGTGGATATATTCCACTATCTCTACAGACCTCTTGCAGAAGATTATTGAACCCGATGCTACAATGATGGACACTTGAAATAGGGTGCGTGACATATTCTAAGATAACAAAAATTCTCGTGTTGTTACTCTTGAGCTGGAATTTTCTCATATTAACATGGAGGATTTTTCGAACACCTCAACTTATTGTAAACGGCTGAAGGAATTGGCGGACCAACTCCGCAATGTTGGTGCGCCCATCACTAATGATCGTCTTGTTCTTCAGATGGTTGTAGGCCTATCTGAGGCCTATAATGGCTTTATGACGCTTCTTCGTCAAAGTATTCCTCTCCCACCATTCTACCAAGTCCATTTCATGCTTACATTGGAAGAAGACATCTTGGCTAAAAAGGCGACTACATGGGCTAATTCCATCATGATGATGGCCACGTCCGATGTCCCTCCATCATTCTCAGATCATTCTAGCCAAAATCGTACCAACAGTGACGGTAAAAAGGGTCAAAATCGTAAGAATAATGGCAAGAACCACGGTGACGATCGCGGCGGATGACCGTGGTCGTCTGTTATTTCTTCTTTGCATAAAAATAATTTTATTAATTGTAAGGGTACGCGTAGTACCCCACTTTGTCCTTTTTTCCATTAGGGTAACATCTTAGATTACTATTTGTAGACTCTACTTCTCGTACGTTTATGCCTTTTGATATTATTCATATTAATTTATGGAAATCTCCCGTTTTAAGTTCTTTGGGCCATCGTTATTATGTTTTATTCTTGGATGATTATTTTATTTTTTTGTGGACTTTTCCGTTATAAAAAAAAATCTCAAGTTTTTTCGATCTTCTTAAAATTTAGAGCATTCATCTTTACCTAATTCGAACGGAAAATTAAATACATTCAATGTGATAATGGTAAGGAATATGATAATGGGGCATTTCGAGAGTTTTGTGACAATCATGACATCTCTTTTCGATTTCGTGTCCACATACGTCCTCACAAAATGGAAAGGCCAAACGAAAAATTCATATCATTAATAATATTGTCTGCACCTTTTTGGCCCATGCTTCACTACCTTCGTCTTTTTGGCATCATGCATTATAAATTGCTACATATCTTCTTAACATCCGCCCTAACAAAAGCTTAGCATATCAATACCCCCTTAAAATTCTTTACTCTAAAGATCCATCATATTCTCATCTTAGAGTACTTGGGTATTTATGCTATCCCTTTTTTTCATGTACTACAATTAACAAACTACAAGCCCGTTCTATCGCTTGTGTGTTTTTGGGTTATCCATCTAATCATCGTGGTTACAAATATTTTGATTTATCCACTAACAAAATCATAATTAGTCGCCATGATATTTTTTATGAAACCCAATTTCCGTTTGCTAAATTATTGTAGTTCCGCGCCTAGTTCGTATAATTTTTTGGATGATGGGGTCTCACCATATATTATCCACCATTTATCCAAAATGTCTTGTGACCCACATCCGCCAGCAGGCCCACTGTCTGCTGACCCCACAGATCTAGTAAAAAGTCCCGCAACTAGACCCAATTTTGTGGCTGCTTCAGGTTCTCAGCCAGCAGGACCACTGCCTGCTGGCCCATTACTATCCCCACGACATACTTCAGTTTTTGGGTCAGCAGGCCCTATATTCTTTTAATGAATATGAACCAAAAGTCGAGATGTTAACCTCTTCCTTCGTCTATGAGACAACTTAACATCTTATTTATTCCATATCCTAAATTTTAATGTTTGATATTTTGATACAATGTTCTTTGCACATTGGAATAAGCTATATTCCATTATACATTAAACACAACTATCTTCGTCCAAATATTTGATCCCGTCTCATTAGGAGAATGATTCCTTATAGTCGGTAACATAGTTAGAATTTTCACTAAAGGGTTCAAAATATGAAAAAGTAAACACATGAACGGGTCAAGTGAATTCAACATCTATGTAATGTTGGGTTTGGTGTTGTGACATTTTGCCCAACATATCATTTTCAGCTCTAAAATCATAAATGTTGGAACAAATGTCACGACATTCGGACCAACATTCTGTGAAACAGTTTTGCCTTACTTCAAGAAAACTGAATATTTCGTGAGATTTTTACCACGATGGTAAAGTTACTGTTACACCCCGAAATTTCAGGTCATGTATTGGGAACGTACGAAGGGAAATAAGAATTGAAATTGGAAAGATAAGTTGACAGAATGTTTTTGGACAGTTTTTTAGTCAACTTTGGAGCGGTATATCTCCTAGTTCATTAGGAGTTTTAGGTGTTTCAATATCCCAGTATGAATTTCGTTGAGTCTAATTTCCAACGCAACAAACCGCTCGTCGATAGGGACATCTGTAGAAGTTATGGGGTTACAAGTTCGGTGGCGAGCGAGCAGGAAAGTGTTTTGATCGGGTGCCACGTCTTGTGGCCGGATGCGAACGCTGGCGGAAGTCTTGGTGTATTACGAGTTGCGGCCTTTGCGGCGCAGCGCGTATGTCTTTGAGATGTTCGGAAGTTTCAGCGTCGCACAGGCGGGAAATTTCTCGGGAAATCGTAAGATATTTTTGTTAAAGGCACATGGGAGGGTGACAAGTGTCCTCCCATCCTTTGACCAAGAGAAGACCGTATATTATGACCAAGTCTTGAAGACTTGGTCATTTGCAAAGGTTCCTCCTAAGAAATCCCCTCTTCTCTCCCAAAAAGTGATAAACCCTAGGTGTGATTAAATTTTTGGAAAGACGACAAGAAGGAATTATGTTGGCAATCTTGTAGAGGGTTCGTGTGGGTGATTTTAACGTGAAGAAGATTTCGGAAAGAGGGCTTATTGAGGTAAAACCTTCACCTTCTCATGTAATTGAAGATTACAAGTGATAGTAGTTAAGAAATGAGCATGTGGTTTAAATATTAAAGTTTGAAAAGATTTGGATCATGTCGACTTGTTGAAAACCGAAAATGGGCATGTTAGTCACTAATGTTGAAATCAATTAGGTTGTTAGCTAAAATTGTTACATGTTATATATAGAAGGGTATATCGTTGTTATAATTGGTTATGACTTATATAACATGTTGAATTAACGAGTTGAATTGAAAGGATTTGAAAAGTTGATATGTGAGCATGTTATAGCCAAGGAGTTACCCTAAACTAGTTGGATTGTTTTACTATGAATTGTGGGGCAGGATTTTACACGTCCAAGTTAGGCGTGTAATCCCCTTTGTATTGTTGGATTGTTGGGCCTTAAAAGTGGTGTTTGGATATTGAATTCGAGCCTTGAAAAAGGTGGAAAAGTACGTAGAAACAAAGGAAGTGCTGTCCAAATTTTCCGTAAAATAAGGGACTTTACAATTAGAATATTCTACGTTGAAGCTAGAAGCTAATGGACGTATTCTGGTCGTTATAGGTTGGCATACTACGGACGGCATATTGGACTTGGCAAGTGGATTAAACCGGAGAGGTATGTGGAAACTTTCTTATCTCTTGAGCATGAGTAGTTATAACTGTATAGTACGGTAGACGTACGTGATTTAAATGAAGTAAATACATTCGATATGCTTGACTTGTTATAAGAATGTCTAAGTTGGTTGAGTAGAGAATTAACTCACCTGTTACTAAGGAAAGGTTACAAGAATGGTTTATTCTAATAAGTTAGACAAGGATGTCTTGATGTGGAGAGGTATGAAATACTTGATTTGAAAGTATTAATTCTGGAAATATTCTAAAGATAAGAAACTTGTTTTCTAAGCTAAGAAACTTGAAGTATTTGAAAGTTGTGTAGCTCGGTTTGAAAATGTAAGTCTCTTGGTCATAAAAAGAATAAAGTTATCTTGGTTTCGAAAATGAGAGTAGTTGTCTTTGGTTGGTTTAAAACATAAAGTGTTATAATAAGCTTTATGGGAAGTTAGTTATAACGACTTTATGAAAACAAAAGAATGGTTTTATTATTGGATTTAAAATGGTAACTTGACATTTGTTTCAAAAAGATATGAGACTAGATTTCCCACGTTATGGGACTTGAGTTAAAAGTAAGAGACGTGAGAATTTGAAGTTTTGAAACTTATATTATTTTGAGAAGTGATTTGATTTAAAAAGAAGGTATGGTATTATCTTGGTTTATTTAAAAAGAAAGTATGGAAATTGTTTTGGTTTACTTAAAATAATAGTTACTCTATTTTGATACTACGGGTGTTAGTATCAGGTGACTTTTGTGAAAGAAATGGGTCTTTTCAAAGAGATAAGGTACGTAGTACCTTGGGATTAAAAGCCCGGATTTTTGGCATAAAATGAAAGTATCTTGAGTGTGAGTAACTTGCCTATGTTTGCTTGTGATAGCCTTGTTGTACAAGTATTGTATCCTTATGCTACCGCGTCTCTCGATGGAGGGTCGGTCATGTTATTCTTGATCATTTTGGGCATACTGACTCGATGGAAGGTCCACGGGTATGCGGCCATGATGAGGGTTCGTTCTATGTTGATAGTGTTATTCTATGGACTAGCTCCCCATGAGGTTTCCTGATGCAGGAGGTATCTGGTAGTTAGCTTTCTTACTTGCCCCGGTCGTAGCTGATGCAGGCGGTATCTGGTAGTTGGCTTTCGTACTTGCCCCGGTCAGTGTTATGGCGAAGTCTCGTGATACAGGAGGTATCTGGTAGTTGGCTTTCGTACTTGCCGGTCGTGACGTGGCGTAAGTATCGGTAGTCAACGCCGTACTTGCCGGTCGGTCGTGAGTTATGTATAGCAGTTTTATGACGAAGTCGTGATCGCAGCGGTATCGGTAGTTAGCTTCGTACTTGCCGATCGGCGACGTGATGCAGGTGGTATCTGGCAGTGGCTTTCGTACTTGCCCCGGTCAGCTTCGTGGTACAGTTATTTAGTATTGTTGGTACGGTAGGTTCTAGTAGCTGGCTTTTGTACTTGCCCCAGTCAGTTGATGATGCATGGTGGATCTGGTAGCTATGCCTTCGTACTTGCCCCGTACGGTTCTTATGACACAGGTGGGACCTGGTGTTCATCTGTACTCCTTGGTGTTGTTATATATCATGGCTGCGGTGAGGAAGGAATTCCACGGGCATGATTGATATTGGGGGCGTGAGACCCATGGTTATATTTGAGTGATGACTTTGAGGGCGTAAGTCCCTGACTTGACATGACTGCTTATACATGGTGTACTGTAGTCGGTTATCATACATGTCTCCTGTTTTATATAGACTGTTATGATTTTATTCTGATATTTTCGATTTCATACTTGGTACTGTTATCGACCTCGCCGAAGTGCGTTAAATCTGCGGTAGAGGTACACCTGTTGTTGATCCTCGCTCATAGAATCATAATTTCGCATTTGGGAAGCTCCGTTTCTCCGGAGGCTTATCTTTTGGTATAGTCCCCTGTCATTGTAGGTACTTGTACATTGATGCGCGAAAAGATGCACACACTTTAACGCAAGTGCACGTTATTGTGACAAGTAATATAGTCTTGGTAAGACCGAATATCGTCCACAAGGATTAGTGTTCAAGTACCAATTATCTATCTTTTGGTATCTATTTGGTAACAGATATTGATTTTGTTGATTATAACTAACAATTATAAAGGCTAATTAACTATATGTTTACTTCAGTAGTGATGAGAATAGGGCTTCCACGTCTCCTCAACTATCCGCTTATGTTACTTATTAATGCAATGAATTATGGTTCTTCTTCTTTTGGAGCTAGCAGGTTTACTAAATCGTTTTATACTCCCGTTAAGGCTATATAAACACTCAACCCCAGTATTGCTCCTTTCTACCTTTCGGTGATAAGGATGACTCTATAGGAGGATTAAGACCAAAAACCTAGTTAACCGTCACGCGCCATGCGTAAAATTAGGTGTTTAGACCTCTCGTTAACGCTACACAAGTAATTGAGGTATTTTCATCCCCAATACAAAATATGTCTACCCAACTTACAGCATATTCACAACATCCTCCTTTCGAAGTTTGATTAGAAATCATATAAGTAATGATAATTAGTGATCAATTAATTACCAAGCATTCAAAGCAATTATTGGATAAATCTCAACAAGAAGAAGAATAACCATAACCATGCATCAATTCATAACATAAGTTTCTAGTGATTTAACATGGAAAGCCCTATAATAGAATTAGTTCCTAGCCATTGACATGACAAGAACTAATTCAATGTTCATCATAAAAGCGAAATAAAGAAAAGAAAAGAAAAGAAAGTTACTAAATTATGGTCTCGATCTTGATCCAAGAAATCTTGTGTTGTCGAAAGGAACCCTTAAAAGCGCCTAGGGTTCTCCTTTTATAGGCTCAAACCGCCTCTAACTTTTCCGCTTCAGCTGGCGGAAAATCGTCATTAAACACGATTTTCCGCGTCGGCGCGCGCCACTATCGGCGCCTTGGCCGGAAATCTGCGATACCGGATGATTTGGCGCGCGCCGCTCTCTGGCATGCAGCGCGCGGCCTGCAACTTCTGCGACGCCACGGATATTGGGCCGCGGCCTGGACTGTCTGCGATGGCCGCGCTGGTCCGTATTTCTGTCTCGTTCGCCACTTTCTCGTCTTTTCAGCTCTGGAACCTCCACTTTTGCTTCTTTTAGCTCCTTTTCCGCCATTGGGCCATTTTAACCAACTTGACTCAAAAGAAAGAAAATTTATCCTAATACGACACTTATTTGTACAAAAAGGGACAAAAGACTAACTAAAAACGACTCAAAAAGTGTATATAAAATACACCGATCAAATACCCCCAAACTTAACCTTTGCTCGCCCTCGAGCAAAGATAAAAAGAAAGAAGTAAAGACTCAAGAAAAAAAAAGAAAATAAACAGACTCAATGACATTTATCACTTTTGCTGCATTGGCGTTACTTAGAAAAACATGAAGGTTGGCAAAATAATATACAGGAACATATAGCATGAAATTTTAGCATTCAAAACACATTAAGCTAGATATTTCGCAAACTCATTTTTATCATGCTTAATGGAAGTCAAATACTGAATCATGCATGTTAATTTCAAAATTCCTATGGTATGTTTACTTGCTATTCTCCACTAATCATGGCTATTTATCTAAGAGATCTTCAGGACTTTTAAGGGTTGTAATGTAGGCTTAGGCACGGGTAGGTAAAAATAGGCATTTAGGCTCATTTTTGTGTACCATAAGCTCTTTTAGCTTTTCAATTTTTCCCTTTTCTTTTGATTCTTTTCTTTCACTTCAAATCTATCTTTCCCCTCTTTTGTTTTGAGAGCGTGAAGTGTATCATAATATCAAGCACCCCCAAACTTAGACTTTTGCCTATTTCTCATTACTTTTTAAGTGGGGTGCATCAATTTTTCTTGCTTTTTTTGTCTCTTTTTTTAACACACTTTATTCCAACTATTTCACATGTTTGCTTATGACACAAGTATGGGAATATAGGGTGTCAAAGAAAAAGTTCAATTTTTAAGGCTCAATGGGGCTGACTAGGGATATTTTTAAAGTCAGGGATAGAAAAGAGTGGTAAGAATTGGCTAGCAAAGAAACGCCTGAGTCATCTCTCTAAACATGCATATCCTAACTATTTCGCCTCGAATAGCAAGCAATCATAACACATAGGTTTTAATCATTTATCATGCACAATTTAAGCAGGAAACTCCAAATAGACAGATTTTGTGAGTTTTTGGCATATCAAACCTAAGTGTTTAGATAGTTGCTCTAATTCCGTTACATTATTCCACCTTACTTCACTAGGTGTTTCTAGTAACTACAGCATACATGATCTTTTGACAGACAATTATGACTCAAAAGAAAAAAAATTATGACTCAAAAATACACAAAAACAACAACAAAAAGACTTAAACATACTTATAATAATAAGACACAAATAAAACACCCCCCAAACTTAAATCACACATTGTCCCCAATGTGTGTAAGACTCAAAGACAATAAAAGAAAACAAGACACTTACAGACTTTGGTTAAAATGGTGGCAGTGGCGGTGGATAGTACTTTGAATTCCGTGAGGGGAGGAGAGCTCTGGATTTTTGATTTGGCGACAGGGCCTTCGGATCGGGGCGTCTTAAAGAAATTCAGATTTTTCCGTTGTGGCGCCGCGGCGCCCAAATTCCTGCGTTCTTCTGAATCTTCTGTGCCGCGGCGCTCTGGCGATTTTCTGGAAATCTTGGTTTCTCTTCAGTTTTTCGCCTTCCAAGTTCTTGGCTTTCACCTGTCAACACAACACTACCTCCGTGAGATTTCTAAATAAAGACTAATTGAATTTAAACTAAATAAACTGAAATACCTTGGGTTGCCTCCCAAGTAGCGCTGTCTTTAACGTCTTTTAGCCGGACGCAAGTTCCTTATTATTCTAGGGTGTGAGAGGTTACTAAGTTCATGTATTCCATTTCATTGATCAGATAGGGTTTTAACCTCTGTCCGTTTACCTTGAAGGAAGCTCCCTCTCTCCCTTTTATTTCGATTGCACCATATGGGAATACTCTTACCACCGTGTATGGTCCTGTCCAACGTGATTTTAACTTGCCTGGAAATAATTTCAACCTTGAGTTGAATAAAAGCACTTGTTGTCCTTCTTGGAAGTCTTTCGGTATCAACCTCTTGTCGTGCCATACTTTCGTTCGTTCCTTGTAGATCTTTGCATTCTCATAGGCATTGTACCTGAATTCATGTAACTCGCTTAGCTGTAGTAGCCTCCTCTGTCCTGCTGCCTTGGCGTCCATGTTTAACTTCTTCATTGCCCAATACGCTCTGTGTTCCAACTCTACTGGCAAATGACATGTTTTACCAAAAACTAATTTATATGGTGACATACCAATTGGTGTTTTGAATGCTGTCCGGTATGCCCACAATGCGTCATCCAGTTTGATAGACCAGTCCTTCCTTAAGCCGTTCACCGTCTTTTCTAATATGCTCTTCACTTCCCTATTTGACACTTCTGTTTGCCCATTCGCTTGAGGGTGGTAAGCAGTTGTTGTGCGGTGGTAGACTCCATATCAGGAAAATAATGAATTCAGCTTCTTGTTGCAAAAGTGACTTCCTTCGTCGCTGATGATGGATCTCGGAGTGCCGAACCTTGTGAAAATATTCTTTTGAAGGAATTTTTGAACAGTCTTACTGTCGTTTTCTTTTGTGGCCACTGCTTCTACCCATTTGGACACATAATCCACTGCCAGAAGGATATATTGATTTTCAAAGGATGGCGGGAATGGTCCCATGAAATCGATTCCCCACACATCAAATAGTTCCACTTCCAATATCCCTTGCGAAGGCATTTCGTTTCGTCTTGAGATGTTCCCTGTTCTCTGACAACTATCGCATCTCTTCACAAAGGCATGGGCATCCTTAAAAAGTGTTGGCCAATAGAATCCGCATTGCAGTACCTTTGCCGCTGTTCTTGATGCCCCAAAATGTCCACCACATGATAGGGTGTGGCAATGGGTGAGAACCTGGTGCATCTCCTCCTCTGGTATACATCGCCTGATGACTTGGTCGGCACAGTGTTTGTATAACATAGGTTCCTCCCAATAGTAGTGCCTTACTTCGGAGTAAAACCTCTTCACTTGCTGTCTTGTCAATTCCGGGGGTAGTACCTTAGCTGAGTTAACAAAATCAGCGTACCAAGGTAAATTAGAATTCATACTTACTTGAAACAGTTGTTCGTCTGGAAAGTGATCATTTATTTGCACATCCTTGGTGTTCTGGCTCTCTGTGTTCTCCAGTCTTGACAAGTGGTCTGCAACTGAATTCTCTGTCCCTTTCTTGTCACGAATATCCACGTCGAATTCTTGTAGTAGCAAGACCCATCGAATGAGGCGAGGTTTTGCATCCTTCTTTGTCATCAAGTACTTTATTGCAGAGTGGTCAGTGTATACTATCACCTTATTCCCAATCAAGTATGGCCTGAATTTCTCAAATGCATATGCTATTGCTAGTAGTTCCTTCTCGGTAGTCGCGTAATTTAACTGTGCGTCATTTAGTTTTACTAGCATAGTAAATGGATCTAAATACCTTGTCGATTCTCTGTCCAAGCACTGCTCCTACTGCATAATCGCTTGCATCGCACATTAGTTCAAAAGGGAGCTCCCAGTTTGGTGCAATGACTATGGGTGCTGAAATAAGCTTCTCCTTGAGCGTCTGAAACGCGGATAAGCATTCCTTATTGAAGTCGAAGGCAACCCCCGTCATTAGCAATGTGGAAAGAGGTTTTGAGACTTTTGAAAAATCCTTGATGAATCTTCTATAGAAACCTGCATGCCCAAGGAAACTTCTGACCCCTTTTGTCGATACTGGAGGTGGGAGATTTTCGATTACTGAAATCTTTGCTTTGTCTACCTCAATGCCTTGGTTTGATATTTTGTGTCCCAGAACAATCCCTTCTGTTACCATGAAATGACACTTCTCCCAGTTTAGCACAAGGTTAGATTCTTCACACCGGTTTAACACTGCTTCTAAGTGCCTCAAACATTCATCGAATGATGCTCCAACCGAAAAATCATCCATAAAGATCTCTATGGTCCTCTCTACCATGTGCGAGAAAATTGTCATCATACACTCCGAAAAGTTGCGGTGCATTGCATAGTCCAAATGGCGTCCTTACGAATGCAAATGTACAAAGGACAAGTGAATGTTGTCTTTTCACGATCTTACGGCGCTATTGCAATCTGGTGATACCCTGAGTACCCATCCAAAAAGCAGTAGTAGTTGTGCCCTGCAAGTCTGTCCAACATTTGATCTAGAAATGGCAAAGGGAAGTGGTCTTTTCTGGTTGCCTTGTTCAACTTGCGATAGTCAATGCAGATTCTCCATCCAGTGACTGTTCTAGAAGGAATGAGTTCGTCCCTTTCGTTGGTCACCACTGTTATTCCACCCTTTTTAGGCACCACTTGTACTGGACTCACCCATGTGCTGTCAGATATAGGGTAAATCACTCCTGCATCGAGCCATTTCAGGATTTCCTTTCTGACTACCTCTTTCATGTTTGGGTTCAGTCGCCTTTGGGCTTCGATGGATGGTCTGCTCTCCTCATCTAGACGGATCTTATGCATTACCGTTGACGGGCTTATCCCTTTTATGTCTGCTAATGTCCATCCAATGGCCCGCTTGTGATCCCTCAGTACTCTTAGCAGTTTATCAATCTCTTCGGTGGATAGGTGGCGTGAAATGATCACTGGTAAGGTTTTCTCTTCACCTAGGTATTGGTATTGTAAATGATTGGGTAGGATTTTTAACTCTAACTCTGGAGCCTTCTCTGTGGATGGTAATGATCTTTCTGGCATCTGTCCAAGCTCTTCATACTTCCTCTTATCCCATTTCTCATAAACATTCATCCAATTTGCATACTCCATCAGACCTGGATCGTTTCTACTATCATCATCCCATTTGGTCGATTTCTTCGGCGTATCCTCATGTCAGAACTCCTTGGTCGATCGCTTCTTCGATAATATCAATGGCTGAGCAGTTATCTTTGGCATCTGGAAAAGTTGCTGCTCGAAAAACATTGAAAATCACATCTTCTTCATCTACCCGAAGCTTCAACTCCCCTTTGTGAACATCAATGAGAGCCTGTCATGTGGCTAAGAAGGGTCTGCCAAGTATGATGGAGATTCCATCGTTATCTTGTATGTCTAAGATAACGAAGTCAGCGGGAAAGATGAACTTGTCCACCTTCACTAATACATCTTCGATGACTCATAGGATGAACTATGGAGCGGTCACTAATCGCAGTGATGTTTGTAGGTTTGACTTCTCCCATTCCCAGTTTGCAGAAAACTAGATAAGGCATCAGATTTATGCCTGCTCCCAAGTCACATAATGCTTTCTGACATTCAAACTTTCCAATGGTGCATGGGATGGTGAAGCTCTCTGGATCTTGTAACTTCTGAGGTAGTTTCCTCTGTAGGATGGCACTATATTCCTCAGTCAACATCACTGTTTCGTAGTCCTCTATCCTCCTCTTATTGCTAAGCACATCCTTCATGAACTTTACGTAGCTCGGCATCTTCTCTAATGCTTCAGCAAACGGGATATTGAGTTGCAATTGCTTGAGAATCTCCACGAATCTAGAGAATTGCTTGTCAAGAGTACATGTTTTTAACCACGGGGATATGGTACCTTCACCTGGGGTGCGTTTGCTACAGCTTCTACCGACTTTTCGGCACGGGTTACGGCGCGCGGCACGTTTCCTTGCCGCGGCTCAAACTCTGCCTGCCTCGAGAATCTTGATTGTCGCGGCCACCTTCGTTGGCGCGTAGCTGCCGCTGCGAGCTTTCTATCTCCCGATTCAAGACCGCCGTGTCAATTGCACGACATTGTGCTTCCATATTGCCTACCCAGTGCAGATTGCTCTTCTTGCATTTCATTGCTCAACATGATCGCGAAGTTCTCCTATTTGCGTTTCCAACTTCTTCGTGGCCATTCCGTTTCATCCATGAACTGATTTTGATACCTAGTGAACCGAGTATGGCTTCTCGTAATTCCTCCCTCTCTTATACATGGTTGGAGCTCTATCATATTGATGAAATCCATGTCTTAAGGATCCCTGAGATGAATCAAAACCAACAACGAATCACGGCACACTTGTTTTTACAAAAGAAAATAAGATAAAATAAATAATTTGAAGAAACAAAAACAAAAACCAAATTAGAAATTAAAAATAGATAACTTGATATTGAACTATGCCTAATCCCCGGCAACGGCGTCAAAAACTTAATGCGCGAAAAGATGCACACACTTTAACGCAAGTGCACGTTATCGTGACAAGTAATATAGTCTTGGTAAGACCGAATATCGTCCACAAGGATTAGTGTTCAAGTACCAATTATCTATCTTTTGGTATCTATTTGGTAACCGATATTGATTTTGTTGATTATAACTAACAATTATAAAGGCTAATTAACTATATGTTTACTTCAGTAGTGATGAAAATAGGGCTTCCACGTCTCCTCAACTATCCGCTTATGTTACTTATTAATGCAATGAATTATGGTTCTTCTTCTTTTGGAGCTAGCAGGTTTACTAAATCGTTTTATACTCCCGTTAAGGCTATATAAACACTCACCCCGATTGCTCCTTTCTACCTTTCGGTGATAAGGATGACTCTATAGGAGGATTAAGACCAAAAACCTAGTTAACCGTCACGCGCCATGCGTAAAATTAGGTGTTTAGACCTCTCGTTAACGCTACACAAGTAATTGAGGTATTTTCATCCCCAATCCAAAATATGTCTACCCAACTTACAAAGATATTCACAACCTCCTCCTTTCAAGTTTGATTAGAAATCATATAAGTAATGATAATTAGTGATCAATTAATTACCAAGCATTCAAAGCAATTATTGGATAAATCTCAACAAGAAGAATAACCATAATCACATCAATTCATAACATAAGTTTCTAGTGATTTAACATGGAAAGCCTATAATAGAATTAGTTCCTAGCCATTGACATGAGAACTAATTCAATGCTCATCATAAAAGCGAAATAAAGAAAAGAAAAGAAAAGAAAGTTACTAAATTATGGTCTCGATCTTCATCCAAGAAATCTTGTGTTGTCGAAAGGAACCCTTAAAAGCGCATAGGGTTCTCCTTTTATAGGCTCAAACCGCCTCTAACTTTTCCTTCAGCTGGCCCGTAAAATCGTCATTAAACTGATTTTCTGCGTCGGCGCGCCATGCTATCGGCGCGCGGCGGAAGTCTGCGATACTCGGATGATTTGGCCGCGGCTCGCTCTCTGGCATGCAGGCGCGTGCTGCACTTCTGCGCGCTTACGGATATTGGGCACCGCGGCCCGACTGTCTGCGATGGCGCCGCATGGCCGGTCGTGTTTACGCCTCGTTCGCCACTTTCTCGTCTTTTCAGCTCTGGAACCTCCACTTTTGCCTTCTTTTAGCTCCTTTTCCGCCATTGGGCCATTTTAACCAACTTGACTCAAAAGAAAGAAAATATATCCTAATACGACACTTATTTGTACAAAAAGGACAAAAGACTAACTAAAAATGACTCAAAAAGTGTATATAAAATACACCGATCATACATTCAGGGGTATGGCGGGGCCCTGTCCCGTCATAGTTGTTGTTACATTCTTAGAGGTCTGTAGTACTGTTGTGAGCAGGGTTGTAAAGGATAACTGTTCAAGATTTTATTTATCTATATATGCAGTAAGGAGACTTCTTGGTCAGCCTGTTTTTGTATCACTGTTTATTTTTCGTGAGTTTTATTTTCCGCTGATTTTTCTCTGATGTTTTATCACTAGGGTGCCCGGGGTAAGGCGCCAGTCGCGGGCCCGAGGTCGGGTCGTGACAGTGACTTGGCAAGGTGATTAAGAGCTGATTAAAAACGTGGGAGGACTAAGTCAAAGTTATTGCTAAGCTTGGGGAACAAGTCCAAGAAGATAGAGGATCTTGCTCCACGATTCTCTCTAACAACCTTATCGGCTGCCCACTTTTCCCTCAACCTCTACAACCAATCGATGAGCTTTTCAATGAAGACTTTCTACTAAATAGAGAGGGAAGATCAGTGAATCGATATCCAGAATCAAAATGTAAAAATACCAAGAGAGCTCTCGGGATTTCATCTCAGAAATCTGGATCAAACAGTGTTGCTTGAGTTTGTGACGACATTCTGTCCAACATTATAATTGCTGCTTAGATTCTAGATTTGTTCTTTCATTGAAGCAATTGTAATGAGATGTTGTGCATCTCTACTTAGATAGATTTTGCAGGCACAAGTCATATGTGACTTAACCCTTTTTATTCCTATTGTATTATCTTGTAACATTGTAAAAGAAGGAATATATTTAATTGTATATATATATATACAATACTTTTGATCATTGACCATCATAGATTATATTAATATATAACCTACGTAAATATAAACATTTGTGTTCTTTATTATTTTCGCTGTAATTTACTCTTCAAAGGTTTTTCTGTTTTTTACTGAACACTGTTTTTTCCTGAAATGTTGTCAGTTGTGCCGACGACATTATCACCGACATTTGCAAACTGTTTTAGCATTCGATTTTATTTTATTTTCAGTTTGTTTTTTACTGTTCCATAGTATAACCTCCAGGACCCAACAAGTGGTATCAGAGCCAACACTTGACATTATAAGTGATTGATCCTATTATTCAAAGCTATGGATCCGGTTAATCTAAATATTAGTAGACTTTCCATTTTAAATGGAACAAAATGTACCTATTGAGAATTTGCCTACGTTCTCACATCAAATCAATTGATGTTAGGGCATGTAGATCTGAGTATGTTGTTCAAATGTTGCCGTCGGATGAAGAATGTGACACTCTTGTTAAACCTGAATCCAAATGGATGGCGGAAGAAACCAATAATACTAGCTTTAGTGAAAAGGCCTTAGATGCAATTTTTGAATGAGTTGATCTTTACATGTTCAAGCTCATTCAAAAATGCCCAACGGCTAAGGATGTCTGAGATACTTTACAAATTCATTGTGAATGTAGATCAAGTATTCGTCGAACAAAGCTACACATGATCATGAGCAAATATGAACATTTAAGGATGGAAGAAGCGGATGATATTAAATCTTATTCTGAAAGGATCTCCGTTCTCTTCCTGAAAAGTTCAATTTAAATATTTGTGCCATTAAAAGAAGCTCACAATCGTGCTTCTATGGACCTTCATACCTTGATGAGAATTCTCAAAACCTATGTGATGAATATTGAGAATCAAAGGAAACTATACAAAAGCAAGAATGTGGCACTTCAAGTTCAATCCTCCGAGAATCAAATCAATGAAGAGGATGAGAATCTTGAAGAAATTGATGAAGGTGTTAATGTTGTCTTACTCACTCTAAAATATAATTTGATGGTGAGGAAGTTCAATAATGAGAGAAATCAATCTAAGTCTAAATAGCATCAAATCCAAAGGTTCAATTAAAAGCCCACCAAATTCCTTCCAAGTACTAAAAAAGAAAGGCAAAAAGAATGAGAAGATGAATGAGATTAAGAAGTCGAATCACAAGCAATGCTGGCCACCGTTTATGAACAGTTCCTGACTGAAAAATGAAGATGTCATCTGTAATGTTGCCTCAGATGTCATGACATTTCAGGCAACATCTGCAACAACATCTGCATCTCCAGCAACATCTGAAAGGTACATATTCTTTAACTATCCTGATGTTAATTGCTTTAAGTGATTTTATTTATAGTGGTGAGGCTGAGAGTATGGATCAAGTTTAATGCAAAGATGACGTGATTAATGAATTACAAAATATTTGTAAAACATTAATCGTAGAATCCAAGCAACTTGCTACAAAGGTAAAATCTTTAACTCGTGAGATTGTAGATCTAAAAGGTACAATAACCCTACTAGAGGTTGCACTTGCCAAAAATGATATTAAATTTGGTAAGATTCGTGCAAAATTGGATTTAGCCGTGTCACGACCCGACCCGACGGGCCGCGACTAAGCGCCCTAATTGGACGTCAGTATACTAACCTGTCACGTAATCAGACTAACACTAAGGTCAATATGAAATCCGGCAGCATAACGCTGCAAATATAACATATGTATGAATAGGCAAGCCGACAAAGCTGCCTTTACACATGAATAACCCTGTCTCCAGAGGAGTCACATCAAAATCAATTATAACGAGGGACGCAAGCCGACAAGGCTGTCACTATATACGGAAATATTCCAAAACAAAATACTGCAACACATATACCAAAATAGGTTTACAACTCCACATATGTACAACCCACAACTGTCTACAGACCTCTATAAGAAGGATGACGACATATGACGAGACAAGGCCCCGTCATGCCCCTAAATATATATAAGTCAACAAAGTAGGGTTCTGTACCAAAATGACAAAGCTCTGAATCAAATGAGCTTCTCCAAACAGCTGAATGAGAAACCTAGACTGGAGAATCACCAAACTGAGCACCTATACATGCGGACATGAACGCAGACCCCCGAGGAAAGGGGGTCAGTACGAAATAATGTACTGAGTATGTAAAATATGAAATACTGTAAATGAGATCATAAGTAGTCAATAGATAACAGGAGACAAGTATAAAAATTAGAATCCAAATCCAACTGTGTCGTATACAAATGAGAGTCATATAAAATATCATGAGTACTTATCCATATATTTATCCTATATATATATATATATATATATATATATATATATATATATATATACTGTCATGGGTATCTATACCCGCATCATGGATACATGTCCATGGAATCATAACTACTGTCATGGATATCTATACCCGCATCATGAATACATGTCCATAGAATCATATCAACTGTCATGGGTATCTATACCCGCATCATGGATACATGTCCATGAATTCATATCTACTGTCATAGGTACCTATACCCGCATCATAGATACATGTCCATGGAATCACATCTACTGTCATGGGTATCTATACATGTATCATGGATACATGTCCATGGAAACGTGTCCCGGACCTCTAGTGAGGGACTCGGTGAATTCATATAATCATATCCAGCACGAATAGAATATCATGAGTAACTATACAATTTTAAATCATCACTTTGACTCTCAATGAAATCATTATAATAAACTCTTTACTAAAAATCATAGGCATTTTTCATGACTAACATCTTTAGGATGTGTAGAAATCATGTACGTCCGCCGTACTTTCAATAAATCATGCCAAAAAAAAAAAGAGTTTCACATACCTTTTAGTCGAACTAACCAACTCGAAGAATAGGATTCGTCTCAACTAGTACGTTAACCTATAATAAAGGGTAATACGTCCGTCAATTATATGATTTCTAACGTAAGTTATATTGGATGACGACTTCCTATTCTATAAAAATTCGGGCAGCACTTCCCCTATTTATGTGCATATCCATAACTTACAAATCAAGCCAGCAATACCAAATAACAACCACAACGTAAGGATATAATCATAACAATCTCAAATATCCCATAAACGCCACCATAATACATTCCTTTCTTTTTTGTTTATGGAAGCCAACAACTACAACAACCAAAGGGATTTATACATTTATTTCTTATGTTAATCCAGCCTTTAAATCACGTTAAAACAGTCCATAATCCAACCAACAACAAGAGTGAAGTGTGGAGCTTTTCTACATCTTTCCACATCCTAATTCTTTTAAGACATGTATTAGTAATTACCACAACGTATTTACATGTTCATAATCAAATTTCCAACATTTTAACTCCACAAAATCAGCCCCTAACTCGACGCGATAATATCCAACAATTTCAAGCAAGTTTTCGGTCAACATCCACAAAACCAATTTTTTTCTTAATTCCTTAGAATCCAATTCATGTTTCAACAATTCTTTATGAACAACTATAATCTAAATATCAAGATTTCCTTCAATTCCAACATGCGATTAGTGACGATAATAGCAATAACATAATCGAATTCAATATATACAAAAACCATCCTTAAAATCGGCCATAGCACCTAAGATATTCACATGCATTGTCTTAATTCCAATTTTCCCTTGACACAAATTTATTTCCTAAATTCTAACAACATGCACTCCAATTATATCATAGACGAAGAATTTATTACCTTAGATGAAACCAAAAAACAGTCCCCAATTTCGGCACTGTTTCATCGAGTTTTTGCACCAATTTTTTACCGTTTTCAACTCCAAATTGACATGCATGAATCCCAAATGTTAATCCATCATTCCTTATGTTTTCTTCCTTAAACTTCAACTCAAAATCTGGAAATTTTGACTCCAATTTCGGCCTAGCAGTGGCGTTACCCACTATTTTGGGTGTTAAAACTTGGCTTAAAAATTTAGGTGAATAATGTAGTCTAGGAGGAGGAATGAAAACCTTAAATTTTGGCCATGGAATGGGTGGATTCGGCTGAGCTTAAGGAGGAGAGAAGAGGGAATGAAGTTTGAAATGAGATGAATAAATGAGGAGGTGAAGGGTTTTCTTAAGGTTAAAGAACAAGAAAATTCTGAAAATTTCTAATTGTAATTAGGTCTAATTCTCATACTTGTCTACTTAAATTAATCCCTCTTTTAAAATAAATCTCACATAACTACTCTTTCATAAAATCTGAAAATTATAAGTTCAATTTGGTCCAATTCCCACAATTTATTAACCTTAGGTCCCACTTCTTCTAATTTCCGAAAATTTCATAAGGTTTCGTATTCTCAATGTCGTAATTTTATATATTACGTTACTAATCCTTAACGGGAATATATAGAACTATCATCCTTAATTTCCATTGACACGCTCGTAGTAACCAAAACAATTTCCGGACTCACATCCTTTGAATACCAACTTCCGGATTAGCTTGTATAAATATACTGTATATCCTATATCCGAATCTTATTTCTTAATGACGTTCTTAATTATCGTCTCAAACTTACGAGGTGTAACAAGCCGAAGTAACCTTCTGTGAGCTCAACTGAGAGACTTCCAAATTGAATGAGATACTCAGCTGTAGTAAATATTCACATGCAAGTATTGGGTACGAAACACTCTCCTAAAACTATATGCTCTAGTTTGTTTGATAAAAATGAGAAAATGAGCTTTGTAAAAGAAAAATGATTAAATAATAGGTTCTCATATATGTCAAAACAATTATGAAGTTTGTGTGTCATCATTGTAACTATTTCAAACTTCAAGATTCTGTGAGCAAAAAGTTGCCTAAAAGGTTGTCCAACATCTCGGACAACATTCGAAGCAACATTTCTGAGCTGATAGGTAAAAATATTTTAAAAGTCTGGGTTCTAAAAAATGGTGTAACTTGTAATGTTGCGATAACTGCTTTAAGAACTTAGATTTCAGGTTCTTGGTGCTTTGAAAGTAGATGTTCTCGTCACATGACAGGTACAAAGAAGTTTCTAAAGAACTACGAGTCATTCAATGGAGGTAACCTAACTTTTGGAGGTGGCAGTAAAATCAAACTAATTGGAAAAGGAATCTTGGATGTTCCTGGATTTCCAGCTTTAAGAGATGTCTTACACATTGAAGGTTTAAATAGCTAAATTGATTAGTTTTAGTCAATTGTGTGATGACAATCTTGAGGTGCTAAAACAGGTTATAATTGCTATCTTGTTGCAAGACAAGAGACATGCAATAATGTCAATATGGACGACAAAACACTATGACATCAAAAGTTGGGGCATGTCAACTACCGCAATCTGGAAAAATTGGTCTCATATGTATCGGTTAGAGACTTACCCAACTTCAGTCATAAAGATAAAACAGTATGTGCAGAGTGTCTCCAAGGTAAGCAAACTCGTTTTTCTCATAATGTTGTCCACAATGACGGGCAACATTCAGGTATGTCTCACTGTTTTCAATTGTTTCACCTGGATCTTATGGGTCTAATTGAGGTAGTCAGTTTAGTAGGCATGAGGTATTCCTATGTGATAGTAGATGATTTTTCTAGATATTCATGGATATATTTTTTGAAAAAAAAAATCACAAACTTTTGACATGTTTTAAAATTTTGCACCCTAGAATTAAGAACTTGTTCTATTCTCCTATTTTTTCGGACTAGTTCCGACCATGAAAAAGAATTTGAAAACATCTCCTTCACAAAATTTTGTGAGAAAGAGGAATTTTTCATGAGTTTTTCTGCTCCCAAAAACTCTTTAACATAATGGGTAGCACAAAGGAAGAATAGAACATGACAAGGAATGACTAGAGTAGTTATGCTTAGTTCTAAAAAATTGTCAAAATATTTTTCACTGCCTGTCACATCACTAATAGAGTCTACTTAAGGCCTGTAACAAAGATGACATCCTATGAAATTATAGATGGAAAGAAACCTAATGTGTGTTACTTTCATTTTTTTGGGTGTATTTGTTACATTTTAAATGATTAGATTATCTGGCTAAGTTTGATTCTAAGAGTGAAAGGAATTTTGTTGGCTATTTCCAAAATAGTCATGCTTACCGAGTGTACAATCGAAGGACAAAAATTGTACAAGAGTCTGTAAATGTTATTTTCTGATTTTACAGGGAATACATTTGAAAATAACACTATAGTTTCAGTGAAAATGTGCAGACTGCTGAAAAATCAGATGTTGCCCCAAATGTTACCACATCCGAAGCAACATCTGAACCTGAACAAGAAATAACAAAGGGTGTGAATGAGGAGTCAAATGCGGAATTGCTAGATCAAGGGACCCCTCATCAAGGATTAGAAAGAATCGTCCAACATGTCAGGTGATAGGGGAGTGTTTGAAGGAAGTAGAACAAGAAGCAAAGAACCACTAAATTACAAAGACATGGTAAGATATGTGTGTATGTCTACCATATACCAAGAGGTTTGTCTTTTTTTGTTTTATATCTGTTTTAGAACCAGTGTTTGTGCATGATTCTAAGCCTATCCCAAAATCTCTCACTTAAATGACGTAAAACGTGTCATTAGATATGTTGTCGGCATATGTGAGTTGAGAATTTGGTATTTCAAAGACACTAATCCTAATTTAATAGGATATAGTAATACGGATTAGGCTGATGATATGAATGATATAAAAATACAAGTAGATGATATTTTTATCTTGGCAATAATCTTGTTTTTTTTCTAGCAATATTTTTTTTTGTACTTTGATAATTTGAGTGCTATAAATATTTCCAAAAATCTAGTTTAGCACCCACGTACAAAATATATTGGTATTAGACATCACTTTTTAAGAGATTTGGTTGAAAAACAGCTAGTTCAAATTGAACATGTTGACACTCTTCATCAACTAGCTGATATTGTTATAAAAGTTTTGGACCATGAGGGATTATCTAGTTTGAAGAAATCTCTTGGTCTTTGTAATCTCTAAAAAGACATTTTTGGTGAATGTCGGCTGGAATGTCTCTAACATTTCGGGTGACATCTACCTATGTAATATCATAATCTGTTTTTGTTACTGTATAATGGCATGATGTTTGTTCACACAAGTATGATCCTCAATAAGAACAAGATTCTGAAGTGATATCGTTATCTGCGATGATATTAGATATCATAAAAATGGAGTATCAAAATAAGACAAACCTTTACAAATATTTGGCAACTGTGGAAAATGGGCAAAGTCCGTGAAATGAATGATACCGTTTCTATTCTATAGGAGTATCAAGTGCTTAAACTGAAATTATGAGGCATGTTCTATAGGAGTATCAAGTGCTTAAACTGAAATTATGAGAGTATTCTTATTTTTGACACAAAAATTAATTTTGTATGTGTTTTATGATTAGATCAAGGACACAATGAGAAAATGTTACATTGGTCCAGTGGTTAAACTCATCAAAATACATATAAAATGTGTCTTGTTTGTTGCCAAAACGAAAAGTTCTTACGGAATCATAATACTTGTATTGTCCAAAATGTTGCCAACATTGTTGTTGACATTTTCAGATAATGATATTTGTTGGGATGTTGTTCTTAACTGATTTCAAAAAAATCAAATTTTCTCCCTATTTTTATGCCTTGTTTTAATAGGAATTTCGAACTTAAAAATGATAAGATTAATTGAATTCCTACCGTGATGTTTATCTTTTTTCCCAATATTTTAGGTGGTAGTTATTGTGTAAAATTGAAAAACCTAAAACTAAGAGATTTTTGTTTCTTAGAAAGATTTGTCAGGTATATAGATATTCCTCTCATTTGTTATTTTTCTATATCTCTAATTTTCTCTATATATATAAATATATATATATACATATATATTATTATTTAAAAAAAAGAAGGGAAAATCACATCACACCTTGGGCATGATACTACCTACCTGATGGAATCATCATCATTCCAAACTCCATCCTCAAAACCCTCTCCACTATATCCACCTATAGAAACCTCTCCAATGTCAATACCAATATCAACCAATACCACAACCAACTTTCCTATGAGTACTAGCCCTCCAATGAACACTGAATCTTCTAAGCATATTGAACCACAACAACCCTACCAGTTTCCTTCTTCACCATCCACAGAGGACTTGTCTAAAGCTATATTATTCAAAGGTTTAAATGAACCTTTAGACATCAGCTACCCATGTGAGGACAATAATCCAATAGATGTTGATGAAACATATGATATTTCTGCATTGGGTAAGAGACCAAGATCTTCCACCTTCCCTACTTGCTGATCGAGTAGAATGTTTGAGAGAACAGTTCGTGAACAGCCAAGCAACAAAAGGTCCAGATGTGATACTTCTATACCTGCTTGCTCAAGTAATGACAGTGACGATACGGACTTTGTGTTCTCAACCGAAGAGAGTGAAGAAGAAAAAGAATCAAATGCTTCTATACTGCAAATGTGTCTCAAGAAAATGAGGAAGTTCCTGATGAAACTCCAGTGAAGCAATTCTTCCCAAAGAAAACTTCCAGATATGTCAAATCGAGTGTTGCTCTGAATGTTGCCACTGATGCCACAACATCTCAGGCAACATTTCAGCCAACATAAGAACAGACGCAAACTCTAACATCCTCCAGCAAAACTGAATCTGATTCAGACCTTCAGGTATGTATCTACTCAGACAAATTCTATTCAAAAACTAATTCTCATAATTAGGACTGGTACAAGAATACAATTGTTAGGTCTGAAAAAGTAATAGATAGTGTTCAGAATATGATTTGGTAGAGTTCTTAAAATAAATACAGCTCCTAGGATCTGTTACTAAGAAAGGACCATATATTGACAAAATAATCAGGGTATTTTTGTGCTAATTTGAGTTCTGTTATAGAGGATATCGGCTCAAAGAAATTTGGGAAGATATGTCTCTTTAACAGAGTATATGTTTTCACACCTGCTGTTATAAACCAATGTATGGAAGTAAATGCTGAGAGAATGTTAGAGAAGCAGACCCTGCAGTGGACAATAGAGATGAAGTAATTGAGCACCTCACATGAGGTATAATGCATATGTGGATCTCTAGATGTCCAGCCTCTGAATTAACAGCCTTGTTTGCCAACCTTCACAAATTGCTATACACAATTGGTTTCCTTCAATGAATGAGTCAATTGTAACTACAGAAAAGCCACCATGCTGTATAAAATTGGAAAAGGCTTGAAAGTTGATCTGTACAAAATGAGCCTCCATCAAATTGCCAACTTGGCACAGAAATAAACTTCAATATGTTCTTATCCCTCTCTGATATACAAAGTTTTAACTATCCAAGGTCTTAAGCCTAAGAGAGATGACACATGAGGGAAGGCTTCTGAACTGTACACAGTAAACAAAGCAGTTTTGAAGAGTAGAGACAGAGTCATCGGTCTACCCTAAAAAATGGAAGGAAATAGTGCAGATGTTAACAGGAATGTCACCAATATTCTTTGCAACACTAGTCCAAGACAGTCTTCATTGTCTACTGGATGGCTTGTGAATCAAATTGCAAAGATCAACCAATAAATCTCTAAGGTTGATACTGAGAGGAATGCTCTCATTCAAGCCAGAGACCAGTTCATGCTGCTGTTTTCTTCACAAAAAGGAGGAGATGATGATGGTGCTGTGAAGTCAAGGGAGAAAATGATGATGCTGCTGAAGATACTGAAGCTAGAAGAAATGATGATGCTGCTTCTGAAATCGAAGAAGCAGAGAAAGTACTGATGCAGGGGAGCAGAAGAAGACTGCTGAAGTCGAGGAAGCAAAGGAAGTGTTGATGCAGAGGGAGCAGAAGAAGAAGGCTAGATGTTGTTGTTCTGTGCAAAGAAAGAGTTATGCAGGAGTAGAAAGATGTTGAAATCTGTTGCTACTATATGATGTTGTTATGTGCAGAGAAGGAGTTATGCAAGAGTAGAGAGTTGCTGGAAGCTAGTGCTGCTGTTCTGGAAGCTACTGTTGTTTGTTGAAATGGTTGTTTTGTGAAGAAAGACAAAAAGGAGGAGAATGTTAATGTTGGGTTTGAGACCAACATTCTGACAAGTTTTGCCCTTCCTTCACGGACTGAAGCTGATGCTACTGGTTGGTACTGTATGAAACTGATGTTACTGGTTGGTGTTGAGAATATCATATGATTTGAATATTTTGGATGATATGTGTATATGTGCTAACATCTTTCTTCTTTTCTAATCCTACATGAAAATGATATATATATATATATATATATATATATTGTCTTGTGTATGTTGTGTTTATATGCCATTACAGGTTAAAGGGGAGCATTACCCATGACATTGTCGTGAGTCACTCGCACTGAATAAATTAGGTTTTGTGAAGAAAGACAAAAATTGGGAGAATGTTAATGTTGAGTTTGGCATTGTGACATTTTTCCCAACATATCATTTTCAGCTCTAAAATCAGAAATGTTGGAACAAATGTCACGACATTCGGACCAACATTATGTGAAACAGTTTTGCCTTACTTCACGGGAACTGAAGATTTCGTGGGATTTTTACCAAGATGGTAAAGTGACTTGACAAGGTGATTAGGAGCTGATTAAAAACGTGGGAGGACCAAATCAAAGTTGTTGCTAAGCTTGGGGAACAAGTCCAAAAAGATAGAGGATCTTGCTCCACGATTCTCTCCAACAACCTTATCGGCTGCCCACTTTTCCCTCAACCTCTACAACCAATCGATGAGCTTTTCAAGGAAGAATTTCTACTATAAATAGAGAGGGAAGATCAGTGAATCGATATCCAGAATCAAAATGTAAAAATACCAAGAGAGCTATCGGGATTTCATCTCAGAAATCTGGATCAAACAGTGCTGCCTGAGTTTGTGACGACATTCTGTCCAACATTATAATTGCTGCTTAGATTCTAGATTTGTTCTTTCATTGAAGCAATTGTAATGAGATGTTGTGCATCTCTATTTAGATAGATTTTTCAAGCATAAGTCATCTGCGACTTAACCCTTTTTATTCCTTTTGTATTATCTTGTAACATTGTAAAAGAAGGAATATATTCAATTGTATATATATATATAGAATACTTTTGGTCATTGACCATCATAGGTTGTGTTCTTTATTATTTCCGCTGCAATTTACTCTTCAAAGGTTTTTCTGTTTTTACTGAACACTGTTTTTTCCTGAAATGTTGTCAGTTATGACTTGTGCCGATGACATTATCGCCGACATTTGCAAACTGTTTTAGCATTCGATTTTATTTTATTTCCAGTTTGCGTTTTACTGTTCCATAGTATAACCCCCGGGACCCAACAATCTACTATATGTACATAAAAATAGTTTTAACCTTGAATATATAGTGTAATTTTTTGCCGATCACACCTGACTCCGCCCCTGGTTATAGTACAACTTAATTGGTTATTCTTGCAGTACGGAGGTAATGTTTAGATATCATTATGGTAATTGTTTTATGGGCGACAATAAATGTTGGCTATAGCATTCACAACAAATATTTTTGCAGATTCTAAAAAAATGCATGTTACATTTTCTGAGCATTCTAGAGAAAAATGCAGAGGAATTGTTTTTGCCAAAATGAATCTTGAAATGATCTTGGTAGGTATTATTACATGAGGAATTTAAATGTGCAGGTAATTAATTCTCAAGTAAGATGCATGCAGATATTTTGTCGTGAAGTTTGTCCCTCCCGTGCATATATGGAAACTACACAAAGTAGTTCAAAGCTCAACATATCTCAATGTAGTCCTTCATTACCAACTGTTAGCTCCCAATGTTAAAGAACGAGTTGGACGAACAAACGAATTCAATCTAACATAATATGACTAACCAATTCACATCAATTGCATTCATTATCATTCAATCAATTCAAACATAATCCATATAGGGTTTAGTTTAGCTAAAAATAATCCATTTAGGGATTAAACTTAGCTAAAATTTTCAAAACGGTCATTCTCGTCCTTTAAGCCCTAATTCGTGTCATACAACTCAATACTTATCATAACTAAGCTATAGACATCTTAACAAAATTCACAATTTCACTACTCATCTCCTTCCTCTTTAAAGAACCCTCACAGCACCCATTTTCAAGGCTCATATAATACTTCCACGAAATGACAGTTTCTATTTCACAACGTCATCCGTATATTTCATCCAAATCATATTCAAAGGTAGGGTAAGGGATTTATCTCTTGGAGTTCAAATCCTAACTTGAGAGTTGAGCTCCCTTGAGAGTTCTTGAGTGATTTCTTGAAATCTAGACAGTTCAATCATAATTAGGACTAATCATGATGTTAAAAAATAGCATTAATCTTGAAAATCCGTGGAACTTACCTTTTGAAGGTTGGTTGAAGCTTAGGCGAAATGGTGGAGGAGTTCCCAAGACTTAGAAATATTTTTGGTCTAAAAAATGAAAGTTGTCCGACTGGTGCCAAGCCTCAACTCTTTCCTTGGGCATCGCGCGCTGGCCACAGTGCCCGCACAGCTTTGGCCTGTGGCTAATTGCGCATTTGTTTTGTGGTGCTCGGCACGCTGCATGCCAAGTCAGGTCCTGCTCGCTCGAGTCGCCCGACTCACCGTATGGCAGGCCTGACACTTAACATGTATTTTCTATGTCCTAATTTATATGACACGGTTTGAATTGTGCAGTTAAACTTTTCAATTTTGACCATTAATTTGAATACGAAATATTTTATTTTTTAAAATAAAATTTACATATTTAGAAATTATGTAATAAGTATTATTCCTATAAGTCATTATAATTGATAATTCAAAATATTTATAAGACATATGAAAAAATTATGATCAAAAAATAACTTAATTGACTCTCACAATTCGAAAGTTAACACATAAATTAGAATGAATTTAGGGTGAATGTAGCGAAGTAAATAAAGACAGTGGATTGTGAATCTATTACACACGGTTCAATCCCAATTGTTCATTAATTAATGGATCATATCGGGGAACAATCAAGAAAAAGTTTTCACCCTCAATATAAATACTTCACGCAAAGCATTTTACCCTCTTAATTAATGGACCAGTAAATTTCAAACATCGAATGACCGATAAATGGGAAAAAATTGTGAAATAAACGAACACTCATAGAGGTGAATGTAATATTCTACTACTATGAGTTTATATAGCCTAAATTAAGAAGGTGAATTGATAATTTGGATGTTGTTAACACTTAAAATAATTTAGGTATTTAGTCGAAATTCGATGTGATCGAACCATTCGCCGAATTTACTCTGGCCTCATTACAAAACTTCATCGGCTACTAAGGCATCTTAGCCAAAGTCGTTGGTTAGAGGTACGACTGGACCCACTCAGATGCAGACGCCTCAACGATCAAGTCAAAAAAGTTTTTAGACCCCTAAAAGCATTAATGACCAACAACAACTGAAAGCAAGAGTCATTATCCGAGCAAGAGGAGTAGAGGGTGAGAAAATCGGCACCACCTCCCCCATAGTCGGATATTGGACTTAGTGGGTTACTTGATGGCTGACATGGGGGGGTACGCTTATACAGTTTTTCTTTTTTTGTACTATAAATACTCATTCTTTGTACATATTAGAGACACAATCAATCAAACAAACCAAAATTTAACTATCTTTATCTTTTATCCTTACTTTATCCCTTTATCTTTACTGTACTCAATTGTATTCATGCTTTCTTACCTCTTAGTTCACTAGTAATACCGTCCTAAAGCTATCTGGAGTAGTTGGGGAACCCATTGCTGGAAATTAAAGTTCTGTTTCCAGCCCGAATTTCTTGTGTTAAGGAATCAATTTGTCTCCCGATTCGATCAGCCAATACAACAACATAAGGTAGAATTCGGGGCGAAAACAAATTTGGCACGCCCGGTGGGACCATAGGTGAAGTAATATAGAAGTTTGATTCTCCAGGTTAGGATCATTCTTGGCGTATGCGCCTAAGGTCCGGTAAGAAAATGAACCTCGAGTCCAGTCCACATCCTAAACAAAATTCTCCCATAAGGAACAACGAACCAACATCCTCCTCGGATATGCCTACATCGGTTGATACCCCTCCATTTCCTCCATCACCCAAGTGGTGGAAGACTCTAGTCAATATGAAGGTCCAAGCATAATGACCACGTCTTTCATTAGACAATAGAATAACTTGGGGATCCACGACATTATGTACCAAGTTTCTAAACAATTGGCTGACATTATGAAGCCGTACATAATGAGGTTCTGCCATCTCTCTGATGAGTGGTGCTATTCAGCATAAGACTTTGACTCCCAGTGTTATTCCTCAGCCGTGGCAGATGGCCCGATTCTACTCAGTCTGACGATGACACGCTGAACACAAGCCCAATCACCTGGAAACCAATATCTCGTATGGTCGTTGAATCTTGAAGCGGCGTTGCCACTGACCAGCGAGTGCGGTATGAAGCGGATCAATACGCCGGAGACCGATTCAGCTCACTTGGTTTCGCGTTATGTCGTGACGTTTCCCGCGACGACCCATACGATCAGCGAACAATGTTGGCGGCCACCGATGGCCGATGACCCCTGGCTATGACTTAGCTCGTCTATCTGGTGACGGTGTATACAATAGGTTACCATTCAAGCAGTCATTGCCGGTACCCAATCCATA
Organism: Przewalskia tangutica; assembly: GCA_029844215.1. Lineage (NCBI taxonomy): Eukaryota > Viridiplantae > Streptophyta > Magnoliopsida > Solanales > Solanaceae > Przewalskia > Przewalskia tangutica. Next base: position 6,006,483 of record CM056718.1, on the reverse strand, counting down.
CCTTCCAGGAAGCGTAAACTTTCTATGAACGGCCGACGTCCGAGGAGAGCATCCATGTAATGTTGTTCCACCTTATCCTCAGGTTCCGTTAGCCGTTCCAGGAGCTTAGGTTACATGTTTTATTGACCACTCCCAACAACAGCAATGAGGCATCACCACACTTATTGATAATGGCCAGCAGACCACCTATAACCTTCAATACCGGCCAAAGTACATAATGGAAATTGCTGATGCGAACGCCTACCGGTGAATCGGTTGAGGCGGACGTCGCGAATCGATAAACCTGCGGATTATTGCTAATACCATGCGGAGGTACTTCGGCATCCAACTGAAAGCTTTGGACATGCTTGTTTATAAGAAGCCATACCTTGATTGGGTAGATCAGATATTACCTTTGCCAAGAGTCTTCAAAACACTAGAGTTTGTCATCTTCTCTGGCGACGACGACAAATCCACTATCGAACACATCGGTAGATGCACCACCCAATGCAGCGAGGCTGGACAGAATGAGTATCGTAAGTTGCAGTCATTCCCTCTCTCTCTAACGGGAACAACCTTTGCATGATACTCATTGGATCTTGATTCTGTGCAAAGATGGGTCGACGTGGAGGGTTGCTTCCATGATAGGTTTTATTGGCCCCAACCTCAGGTTACCGTGACTGATCTAACAAATCTCAAGCAACAGATCGATGAATCGGTTGCCGATTTTATCGAGAGGTTCAGAGAAAAGGTTGAGAAATGCACCGTACACTTCCTCGAACTTGAGTGTGCCCACATGATAATCAACAACATGCATCCTCAGTTAAATGAGAAGCTGGTGGGACAATCTTGCTCTGACCTGAGCCAGTTAGCCAAAAAAACTAGCCAAATAGAACAGTACGTCCAGGAGAAGGTTAGTACTCCTATAATTATAGCGGCGGACTAGCCATTTACAGTAATTCTTTTAAATTATTAGTCCACTTATACATAAGGTAAAAAGTTTCAAAAGAAAAATGGCATGTAAGATATGACCACATGTAGGGGGGACATTAAATTGATTAGCTCAACATATACAAAGTGGTACCACAAAAAATGAATTTCAGTATATATGAAAAAACTTTACGTTAACATACACGTGATAATCATGTCATTAAGAAAAGTAACAATATTAAAAACTAATAAACTAATGTAATTTGATATAAATCTTGAAATTAATTATTTTTACCTTGATTTGTATATTTATCATAACGTACCCCCAACGTTACAAAATGCCAAACATGTCCTTAAGTACCCCCACTAACACCTTTGTGTCATACCGAACACGGCTCTTTTCTTCGTGGACCCCACCCTCCCATACCGACAACCTATCATCTCATATACGACAACATCGTATTTTCCCAATATTAATTAATTCGAAATTATTTGGCTAAGATTAGTACACTTGTCATCTTCTCATTCGTCCATCTCAGATTTCCTAGGTCCCTATTTAAATAACTGTCAGAATGAATGAAGCAACAAAACAGTCCACAAAAGCTAACATCAGTCTCCATTATTGCAATTTTAGTGAGAGAAAGTAAGTTCGGTATATAGAGAGAAAAAAAGAAATTGATAACAACTAACCGGATAAACAATAATGGCGACGGCGAAACGCTGCGACGCGTGCAAAACGACGCCGTCCACGGTGTTCTGCAAAGCTGACATGGCGTTCCTTTGTTTATCATGCGACTCCAAAATCCACGTAGCGAACAAGCTCGCGTCGAGGCACGCGCGCGTGTGTGTATGCGAGGTGTGTGAGCAAGCACCTGCGTCCGTCACGTGCAAGGCGGACGCAGCTGCGTTATGCGTCACGTGTGACCACGAAATCCACTCAGCCAACCCGTTGGCTCGGCGCCACGAGAGGGTCCCAATAGTGCCATTCTATGACTCCGCCTCCGCCAAGTCTTGTACTGCGGATAAGTCTCATCCACAGCACGAGGAGGAGACAGAAGATGTGGAGGTGGAATCGTGGCTACTACAAGCGTCGAATAATACTCAAGGAATTGAGTATAAATCGGCGGAGTATTTGTTTAGTTATGTGGATCCGTATGTGGAAATGGATATGATACCGGGTCAGAAACTAGGTACTGATATTCATCTTTATAATCAGGAGCATAAGGAAGATTGTGTTGTGCCTCATGTACAGAATAAGAGTAATGAGATCCATTTGCAAGACCCGGTTGTTGATGGATACCCGACTTATAAAATGGATTATTCTGGATCTAAACCATTCATGTACAACTTCAGTTCTCAATCAATTAGCCAAAGCGTATGTCCTCTTCCTTTTCACTTAAATTTCAGTACCGTAGTTCAGTTCTTCTTTATATTATATTGTCTAATTAATCTTCCACACTTTACGTAGCTATCACTTCAAATGCAATCATACAAGTGCATAATGATCTTAATTTTAATTTATTAATGATATTAGAGTCAGACTCATTTCAATTCTTTGTTCACCGATGTTGGGCCCCAAAATTATATTGTCCTCGCTCCGGTTAAACAGGTCTGGGCGTGCGGGGAGTGTTAAGAGTCTCAAGATGTAATGGGAATATGAATTCCACTTGAATAATCTTCGCCCTACAAACTAGTTTTTGGGGTTGAGTTAGACTCAAGATCCATTATTTACATGATATCAGAGTCATACTCATTTCAATTCTTTGTTTACCGATGTTGGGCCCTCAAATTATATTATACACGCTTCAGTTAACAAGATCTGGGCGTGCGCAGAGTGTTAAGAGTTCCACATCGGATATGAAATGAGAACATAAACTCCGAATTTGGACAATCCCCCTATACAAGCTACCTTTTAGGGTTGAATTAGATACAAAATTCATTCTATACCCCACTACTATGTACTAACTGTCGTAACTTATTGCTTCAAGGAGATTATTTTGTAAGAATCTAAGTTCTACATCCCGAAGGGTGTAATTTGTTTTATATATTTAGATCACTTATAATACAATTTCATGTAATTATCTATAATAAATACTCCATTAATTGTAAACTTCATAAAAACGGATCTGAAAATATAATATAACCTATTACAATATATAGTTGTAGTGAAGTGGAAGATAGAGTCACGAATAATTTAATTTACTCTTCCAGTTCTATTTTAAGTGTCTTAGTTTGACTTGACACAAAGTTTAAGGAATAAAAATAAAATTTTAAATCTTGTGGTTCTAAATTAAAGATGTGTGTAATGTACTAAAATATCCATTGAATATTTTGATTTTAAATTTGTCATGTAAGATGTTTGAATTGTCAACTTACTAAATATAGAAAGAAATATTTTTTTGAGACAGATCAAAAAGGAAAATAACACACTTAAATTGAGACGGAGGAGTAATATTATTTTCTATTGTTATTACTTGCTGACGATTATTATAGATCTAAAAGCTAGTAGTAAAATTCTATTCTGCCACCTTAGGTATAGGAGTGGCAATGGGGTGGGTTAGGATAGGACAAGTCTTGACCTGCTAAGATGTTAACCCGTTCTATCCTGTTCCGTTTAGCATTTTTTAAAATTTGTCCTGCCCTGCTCGTTAAGCCTTGCCCCGCTCTGTCCTATTTATGTTATTTTTCATTTTTCATTTTTAACTTGATATTTATTTTGTTAACTTCTTTTATTTTATTTTAAAAATAGATGAACAATCAGTCTATTGTCATAATTTCTTAATATTAAGTAATTTATGAACTGAGTTTATTTTTAAATGTTATTCCTTTCTTTCAACCTTTCACACTTTCCACTTGTAAGAGTTACAACTCTCAAATCGTAACCCTAAATAAGGTATTTCTTACGCCGAGCTGAAGGTAACACGGATGTCTAACACTATCCGAAGTTTACTCTTGAAATACTTAGTGTAACTAGTACAAATTCACACAAGAACAACCCTATAAAACTGTCTCGCCAGAATTTTTATGAAACAAGTCACAATTTAAAACAGTCATAACTTCTTATCCGTAAGTCGGATTAATCCCCATAAAGTATAAAACTGTCTAGAACAGAGAAAACTAGAACTTTTATTCAGCACAAACTTTCATATGTTTTACCGATTTGTACAGTTTTTACGTTATACATTCTGCCCTTCCAGATTTCGGTTGAGCAGAAACTATAAACAGTGATAACTTTCAAACCGTAAGTCGGATTTATTCCCGTAAAGTCTCAAACTTTCGATAACAGAGTAATCTAGAACTTTTATTCAGCACAAACTTTTAGATTCTTTACTTATTTGTACAGTTTTTACGTTATACATTCTGCCCTTTCAGATTTCGGTTGATCCGAGGCAGAAACTTTAAACAGTGATAAATTTCAAACCGTAAGTCGGATTAATCCCCGTAAAGTCTCAATATGATTGTAACAGAAAGATGTACAACTCTATAAAATTTTATCTAATTCTAATAAATACAACCCAACGTAACAGATTATATCTTTAAATTTGCACAAATAAAGTTTCGTCCTATTAACTGCCCCGCTCTATTTAAAATTTTCTAAAAATGTATTTTGACATGTCCCGTCCTGCCCTGTCCCGTTTAAGCATTGCCCTGTCCTGCCCCGTTTAACGTTTGACATGTCCTAACCCGCCCTGCCCTGCCACATTTGCCATCCCTACTTAGGTAGTAATTAAGAGCCTTTAAAATTATGTTTGGTCTACTCAATACTTACTAGTATATAGGTTCGGTTTAAGTCTCAATGACTAAGCTTACCATTACACCTTGTAAGATAAGCAATGTTCTAATGAAGTGGAAGACTTTGTCTTGCATAATCAGTGGCGAAGCTAGAGTTTTAACTAAGCAAATTCAAAATATAAAAAAATAAAATACACGATGAAATAAAAAATAATTCAATATTTACTATATGATATACATAAATATTTTTAAACTTTATATATACCATGTAAGTTTTCAAGGAGTGGGGTGTGCATGAACTCTTACGACCGGCAGCCCAGCCCATGTGCATAACTTAGATCTTATTTGCTCAATATTAGTTTCATTGTCACTATTTTCCATACAGAGATGTCCTAATGAAACCTTGGCTATTTTAACAGGTCTCTTCATCATCTCTAGATATGGGCGTTGTGCCTGACCATAACACCATGGCAGATGTATCAAACACATTTGTGAGAAACTCCTCCATTGATGGAGTTCTACCTAACCCGGTTTCGAGCTTAGACAGAGAAGCAAGGGTATTAAGGTATAGAGAAAAGAGAAAGAATCGAAGGTTTGAGAAGACGATACGATACGCTTCTAGAAAGGCCTACGCTGAGACTAGATCGAGAATTAAAGGAAGATTCGCCAAGCGTACGGAGAACGATGTCGACTCCCTCGTCGCCTCCGACGTATCATACGGTGTCGTTCCGTCGTTTTAATAATTATTTAATGTTTATTTCACGTGAAAATAGTGAAGGGAAAAAAGGAGCAGTAGTGTTTTTCTTGTTGTTGGTGCTGATGAGGAGTATTTGCTATTATGTGTACAATAACAACATATTCAGTGAAATCCAGAACGTAAGGTCCGAAGAATTTACTACATATTGTTTTATTTAGTTTTGGTAGAATTTCCTTTACTACTTTTTTTGTCTGTTTTGTAATGTAAAATTAGCTCAATGGATACTGATTATGGTATTAAAAAGCTCTCATGTTGCTTGAATGTTTTTGCTAAATGCTTATGGAAGATTTTGATAATGGCGTAGTAAGAAAGAGTATATATCTTCTTAGAATTTTAAAAACGTTGTGGAGGTGAATTGTGAGATTTATAATCTTGAAAAAGAGTATATATATATTAAAAAGCTCTCAAATAATTTTTTTATATTACCCGGTCATTCAAATTAAAAAAAATTATAGATAAACTTTTTAAAATGTAAAATTTATAATCTTAAAAATAAAGTATATTATTAGTTACCTATTATAACAAGTAAAAATGACATAATAATATAAAAATATCTATATTAATAATGTATATAACTTAAACCGAAAGCAAAATATTAGGTAGGCGGTTTGGATTGTTTTTAGAAATGCTTTGTGAGAATAAGTTATCAAACTTTACAATGAGTTAGCTTATGGAGATATGACTAGAGAGAATTTTTTGTTAGCGTGTGGTTTTTCTTACACGCTTACACAGTAGAGTTTTGTCGGGTTTGTGCGTAGTAAAATTTAAAATTTTGTGTTTCAAATCCAACACAAGGACGAACTGCAGGATGACTATGTAATGATAAAACAAACAAACACGTTGTTAACCGTAATACATCGATAGAATACTTATGGTTTTGCAATCTGGAATCTTCTAGTGTAATCCGAGGGTGAGCACACAACTATTCATTCGATTGCAAGTTCAAAGAACTGTGATGTAATTACTCTTTCGGAAAGATAGAAAATCCGACAGAATTTTAGCGGAGAATAATTCTTGTGAATTGGGTGTATTAAAATAATAACGGAATCCTCTATTTATAGTTGTAGAATGCATCTAGGGTACCCGCAAGGGTAGCCAAGTTGGTGTAACAGTAGAGCGCGGGGCCGCAAGGTCACGAGTTCGATCCCCTGCATAAACCTTCTTGGCCAGTGCATTACATGACTTGCCAAGTGTAAACTACGACGTGGTTTCCAGGCTATTGCATCAGTCAGGGGTTTACCCAGAGCGCACTCGAAAGAGTAGCGGCTGCGGGTTACTTCGTCAAAAAAAATGCATCTAGGGTTCCCACGTGGGCCAGGCCCAGAAACCGAGGCAAAATGGGTCAAACGGACCCCACTGGACTGACGGCGCCGCGGCTCTAAATGGGTGGCGCCGCGACCCTAGTCCAATTTTTCCTCTTTTCCATTTTAATTAAATCTGAAATCCTATCTCGATTTAATTAAATAATCATTATTTATTCAAATGTCTCGATCATACACCGAACATATTTATTCTATCTTATTATATTCTTGAATCGACGGAACAATTGACTTAGTGTTACCATACATGCCTTCACACATCGACACTAATTACATTAGGGTCTACACGGAACTCCTAGATGGTGCCGGAAGACGAATTCAATATGTGAAGTATAGTTACACGAATCCTGTAAACTGAACCTCTATGTGGGAAGACAAAATTCTTTCATTCACGACACACTCGATCAAGCTTAGGATCTGCCAAGTGTCTATCCAAATGGCTTGATCATTATATCTCATTTATATTAGCTGACAACTAGACCATATCATAAATATGTCTACTGCGTTGGTCAACGACTTAGTCAACCTAATACCATATGAGAATCTGAGTGTTCTCTCGAAGATACATTCGAGGAATGAATCTTAATCTTGGCTCAACTACCACCATTAATCTACGTCATAATGTACCCAATACAAGCCGTATCTCAACCTATAAGACATTTGAGTTTAGGACAGGATCAAAGTACATTACTCTGTAAACAAGACGCGTATCGACCTCAAGTCGAAAGACTTCTATCTCCCACACGCAGATCATACTTTAGACATATATAACAAACAATATATCAGCAGAATATACCAATACTTCTAAAGTATCCACGTGTTCATCATGAGTTACTATAACTCATAGCAGGTGTGACATACTGTGGGTAATCAAAGTGTAGAAACAAGAAAATGAGAATTGTAACAACAATAACAAGTAACAAGAAATATGGAAATTAAACAAAGAAATAGTCTTGCTGAGTTGATTGGATGAATAATCTATCATTAAGATAATATTATCATGTATATATTTTCAACGGTTTTAATGGCAACTTATCTCTCAAAATAAAACAACAATCAAATAAATGAGTAAAGGAACTCAAGTGTTTGCTTAGGAAGAAAGATCTTTGAGTGTTTTGTGATTGCAAGAGAAGAAGACAATTTCAGAGAATTGTTAAGTGTCAATGTGTCTTTTGCAATTATGCCAAAGGCATCAATTTATAGGTAGATGATTTGGTCTTCTCAATTCACCAAATGAATGTCCATCAATGTCAAGTAATGACCATTGATATTGAGGTTAATTCAGCCTAGTAATGGCTGAATTCAATAGCCAAATCATGGAGATTAATTGCCCCAAAATCAGCCCAAGAATCAGCTTTAATTCGCCTCCAACGGTACTGAAAACTGTCGAAGCACCGCGGTCCCTAAATTCCAGTAAGTCACTGAAACCGAAAACTGAATTTGCACCGCGGTCCCAGGTGGAGGCACGACGGTGACTCCAAGCACCGCGGTCCTGTCCTTGTGGCACCACGGTGCCTCTCCGTATTTCCGCGACGATTTTATGATTCGTTTCATCACTTACACATTTCTTCCTTTCATTTACCAACGTGAAACCATTCGTCATTTGGCCAATAACCGTATATTTTCTTACGTCTCAATCAATTCGTATACGTATCAATATCTCTTCCATTTTAAAAAATAATGATCATTGACACTTTATATGCACGTGTGTAGAAATCATGTTTCCGACGTGTGGGCCCCCAATTGTTCGATTCATAATTAATAGGATTTATTTTATTTCATATTTAATAAATATTTCCAACAATCCCCTCTTGGAAGAGATTTTGGTGCACCAGTATGGTGCCTTTCGAGCAATCACTCGGCGGAACGATGTTGCATCTGGAGAGGTAGCCGGAGTCTTGAACCTTCCATAGTAGAATACCATCGGGCATATGATGCACGTAATATGCACACACTTTAAACGCAAGTGCACGTTATCGTATCAAGTAGTATAGTCTTAGATAAGACCGAATATCGTCCTCTAGGATTAGGGTTCAAGTACCAGTTATCTATTTTCTAGTATCTATTTGGTGAATTAATGATTGATTGTTTGGTTTGTAACTAAGAGTTATGAAAGCTAATTAAATATAAAGATTTAATTCAGATGTGATGAGAATAGGGCTTCTATGTATCCTTACTATCCGCTTATGTTACTTGTTAATGCATTACTTATGGTATTCTTCTTTTGGAGAAAGCAGGTTTACGAAATCGTTTTATACTCCCGTTAGGGTTATATAAACACTCAACCCCAGTATTGTTCCTTACCTAACTTTCACGATAAGTGGTAACGCTATAGGAGGATTAAGCACAAAAACCTAGTTGGCCGTCACGCACAATGCGCAAAATTAGGGTTGTTAAGCCTCTCATCAACGCTTACAAATCTAATTGAGGTATTTTCATCCCCAATTCAAGACCGTCTACCCAACTTACAAGATATTCACAATCCTCCTTTCGTAACTGATTAGAAATCATATAGTGATAACTAGTTGTCAATTAGCTACCAAGAATTCAACTCGATTATTGGATAGATCTCAATAAGAATAATAACCATAAGCATGCATTACTTTATAACATAAGGTTCAAGAATTCAACATAGAAAGCTATAAGAGAATTAGTTCCTAGCCATGAATACAAGAACTAATTCAAAGTTCATCATGCAAAACCGAATTAAAGAAAAGAAAAAGGAAAGAAATTACTAATGTTTAGGTCTCCAATCTCTAGGCAAGAAAACCTTGTGTTTGGCAAGAAAGGGAACCCCAAAAGCGCCAGTGGTTCTCCTTATATAGTTTTAAAACGCCTCCTTCTTTTCCTTCCGTGGCCCAAAAATCCGTCAAAAGACCTAATTTTTCCGCGTCGGCGCCATGCTGTCGGCGCGCTAAAGTTCTGCAATACTTGGGTGTTTTGGCGCGCGCTCGATATCTGCTGTTCGAGCGGCCATGCTGCAACTCTGTGGCTTCTGGATGTTTAGCGCGCCCTGCACAGTCTTCGAGCGCGCGTACTGGATCTTCTGCAGCTTCTTCGAATAATAGCGCGCGCTCGCTTCGATTGCAGGAGGCCATGGCAGTCTGGATTTCACCTCGTTTGCCACTTTCTCCGTTTTCACTCTACTCCTCTTTTCCCTCTTTTCGCTCCTTTTCCGCCATTTGGCCACTTTAGCCACTTTGACTCAAAAGAAAGAAAATCTATCCTAATACGACACTTTGTATGTACAAAACGGGACAAAAGACTAACTAGACTGACTCAAAAGGTGTATATAAAATACACCGATCAAATACCCCAACTTAACCTTTGCTCACTCGAGCAAAGATAAAAGAAAGAAATAAAATGACAGACTCAATAAATAAGAAAATCAACAAAGAAAATAAACAGACTCCGCTATTGATCACTTTTCTCGCATGAATGTTAACTAGAAAAACATGAAGGTTAGCAGAATAATATGCAGGAACATATAGCATGGAATTTCAACACATTGAGCTAGATATTTCGCAAACTCATACTTATCATGCTTAAATAGAAGTCAGTGTACTCAAGTATGCATATAAATTCAAAAATTCCTATGGCATGCTTACTTGCTATTCTCCACTAATTCGGATATACATAAGAGATCTTGGGACTTTGGGGTTGTAATGTAGGCTTAGGTAGGGGTTGGTAAAGATAGACATTTAGGCTCATTTTTCTGTACCATAAGCTCTTTGGCTTTTCAATTTTTCCCTTTTTCTTTTGATTCTTTACTTCACTTCAATTCTATCTTTCCCCTCTTTTGTTTTGGGAGAATGAAGTATATAATAATGACAAGCACCCCCAAACTTAGGCTTTTGCCTATTTCTTATTACTTTTGTATTGGGGTGCAATGACTTTATTCATTCTTTTTGTTTTCTTTTAACACAATGTACTCCTACTGTTTCATAATTTCACTTATGGTACACTTTGTGGGAATATAGGGTGTCAAAGAAGAAGTTTCAAATTTTAGGCTCAATGGTGACTAGGGATATTTTTAAAGTGCGGATAGAAAAGAATGGTAAGAATTGGCTATCAAAGAAATGTCCGAGTCATCTCCCTAACATGCATATCCTAACTATTTCGCCAAATAGCAAGCACTCATAACACATAAGCATTTATCATTTAGCATGCATAACTTAAGCAAGAAACTCCAAATAGGCAGTTATGTGAGCTTTTGGCATATCTAACCTAAGTGTTTAGATAGTTGCTTCAATTCCTTTACATTATTCCACCTTACTTCATTAGGTGTTTCTAGCAACTACAAAGATACATGATCTTTGTGAGCAATTATGACTCAAGAAAGAAAAAATTTTGGTGACTCAAAATAAACATAAAACAAATAGAAAAATTTAAATAAAACATAACATGACACACAAATAAAAACTAAAACACAAAAACACACCCCGAACTTAAATCACACATTGTCCCCAATGTGTGTAGACTCAAAGACGAAAAGAAACGACACTTACAAACTTTGGCTAAAATGGTGGTGGTGGCGGTGGATAATCATCGACCATTGGTTGAACAAGGCACTCATTCGTCGATTTGTTGCCTTGTTTCTTGCTGTCCTTGTACTCTTTGTTTGCAAGGTCTGCATCATCTCCTTACGGTGTTGGTACAATTGCCCTATTGTGGCTCAAGGTTCTCTCACAGTGGTTGGCCGGCCGGGTCTCGCCTCATGTTGAGCCCTATTTCGTGCTCATCTTCATCCATGGCGGCCTCTGCTTTGGTGGTGCTCTCCGTCGCTCTTTGGGGGGTCTGCTTTTAGGCGTTTTAAATTTCTCGATTCCCGCCGCGCCGCGCTAGCCATGGCACCAAACATTCAAGGCCTCTTCGGGACTTTACGAGCCGCGGCCTGCTCTCGGGCGCCGCGGCTTTAAACTCAAGCACCAGATATTTCGCCGCGCCTCGCTCCTGGCGCGCTTAACCGCTTGAAATCTCGCTTTTCGATTTATTTCCATGTACACAATCACATCACAAAACACAAGACTCCAAGACCGTGAGATCGTTTCGAGACAAAAATAAAATAAACTTAAAGATGTAAATTAAAATAACATAATTGAAAACGTTGGGTTGCCTCCCAACAATGTTATCTTTTACGTCTTTTAGCGGACGCAATTAACCTTTACGAGTGCCCATTGGATACTTCGCGAATCGCTTGCAATCCATGATTTATTGCTATAGGTCTCAATTTCCCTATAACTATTTGTTCAAACAGGGCCTTAAACATACAAGTATCCCCAAGCACACAAGATGAGTTTGTCTTTTAGGCTTCTTATTTTGTAGGAAACCGTGAAATTCTCTACATCTCTTGACTCGGGGTTGCCCTTGATGGTATGCAATTCCTAATTGGGAGTCATTCGTGATAGCTAGTGGTGTTTCTTACGTGATAGGTGCATGAAAAGAATTTCCACGAATCGAAGGTGAATAATTGGGTTTCGCAATCTTTTCCTTCTCTACACCACTATCTCATCAAATTCCTCAATAGTTGGGTGTGATTCGTGCTCCTCAACTTGTCATTGTTGAATATGATCGCGAGTTCGCTATTTGCGTTTCCAACCTCTTTATACCCAACCTCATTTCGTCCCATGAACCGAGCTTGGGACCTCGTGAGGCGAGTAGAGTTTCTCGTAATTCCTCCTCTCTTCCTCTACGGTTGAGCTCGATCATATCGATGAGAAATCCATGTCTTAAGGATCACGAGATAAATCAAAACCAACAAAGAATCACGGCACTTTGTTTTCACACAATAAATACATAAAATAAACAAAATTAAAAAAAACTATACATAAAACCAAATTAGAAATTAAAAATAGATAAATTTGATATTGAACTAATGCCTAATCCCCGGCAACGGCGCCAAAAACTTGATGCACGTAATATGCACACACTTTAAACGCAAGTGCACGTTATCGTATCAAGTAGTATAGTCTTAGATAAGACCGAATATCGTCCTCTAGGATTAGGGTTCAAGTACCAGTTATCTATTTTCTAGTATCTATTTGGTGAATTAATGATTGATTGTTTGGTTTGTAACTAAGAGTTATGAAAGCTAATTAAATATAAAGATTTAATTCAGATGTGATGAGAATAGGGCTTCTATGTATCCTTACTATCCGCTTATGTTACTTGTTAATGCATTACTTATGGTATTCTTCTTTTGGAGAAAGCAGGTTTACGAAATCGTTTTATACTCCCGTTAGGGTTATATAAACACTTAACCCAGATTGTTCCTTACCTAACTTTATTGATAGTGGTAACGCTATAGGAGGATTAAGCACAAAACCTAGTTGGCCGTCACGCACAATGCGCAAAAATTAGGGTTGTTAAGCCTCTCATCAACGCTTACAAATCTAATTGAGGTATTTTCATCCCCAATTCAAGACCGTCTACCCAACTTACAAAGATATTCACAATCCCTCCTTTTCAGAATCTGATTAGAAATCATATAGTGATAACTAGTTGTCAATTAGCTACCAAGAATTCAACTCAATTATTGGATAGATCTCTCAATAAGAATAATAACCATAAGCATGCATTACTTTATAACATAAGGTTCAAGAATTCAACATAGAAAGCCCTATAAGAGAATTAGTTCCTAGCCATGAATATGACAAGAACTAATTCAAAGTTCATCATGCAAAAACTGAATTAAAGAAAAGAAAAAGGAAAGAAATTACTAATGTTTAGGTCTCCAATCTCCTAGGCAAGAAAACCTTGTGTTTGGCAAGAAAGGGAACCCCCAAAAACTGCCTAGGGTTCTCCTTATATAGTTTTAAAACGCCTCCCTTCTTTTCCTTCCAGGCCTGGCCCAAAAATCCGTCAAAAGACCTAATTTTTCCGCGTCGGCGCGCTGTCGGCCAGCGCGCTAAAGTTCTGCAATACGGGTGTTTTGGCGCGCGGCCGATATTCGCTGCTGCAGAGCCGCGGCACTGCAACTCCCGTGGCTTCGGATGTTTAGCGCCGCCCTGCTTTCGTCTTCGAGAGCGCGCGCTGACTCTTCGGCCGCTTCTCTGCATAAGAGGCGCCGCGGCTCGCTTCGATCGGCAGGAGCCCGCGCAGTCCGATTTCACTCGTTTGCCACTTTCTCCGTTTTGACTCTAGACTCTCTTTTCCCTCTTTTCGCTCCTTTTCCGCCATTTGGCCACTTTAGCCACTTTGACTCAAAAGAAAGAAAATCTATCCTAATACGACACTTTGTATGTACAAAACGGGACAAAAGACTAACTAGACTGACTCAAAAGGTGTATATAAAATACACCGATCAGCATATTTACTGCGCGGTGAACGTGATGTCTTGAACCGTCAGTGTTTAGTATATGTCAAGACAATGGTATCAACACAACACCTTTCCTACTCAATCCTTCTTATGTTTTTGTCCATCGTGGGTCGTGGACACACTTGAATTCTTAAGTGCGTTCATTTGAGGCGGCATGTCCTCGCACTTAAATAGGTGGTCTCCTACAATGTATCATGCAATACCCCGCTATACAAACGTTAGGAACCATTAAAAATTTCTTAACCTAACCTCAAGTATTGAGGATCATTAAAGGTTTGGAAACTTATCCTTTACCCCTCTTACGGATAATGCCTTTTTCTTAAGAAACATAATCCAAGGTTGTTCTCGTGATAGACATAAAGTGTTCTTGCTTCCACCGAAGCGCTGACGGAAACTTTACAATTTAATTTTTCCATTGAACCTTATTCCTGGGATCTCCAGTCTGTAAGGTTGGGTGTTGTTGACACCTAATTTTGACCCTCCCGTCCAGTCATTAACTATAAAATTACACTAATTTTGTAAAATAATTTTTATGATTTTTTATAATAAAATGCAGCGATAAAACATAAATACAGGCATAATAATTAATTTAATAATGGCATCGCGTCTTACGTAGAGTTTTAAGCATTTAGAGTCCCGCGCCCGCACTTATTAACTTTAAGCTTTGTCGTAATTCTTAAATAATTAATAAATGCATAAAATAAATAATTTAGCGATAACGTCGTGTCAGGTAGCATAGCCGCATTAATTAGTAATCAGTTGTAATTTAAAGTCAATTTTTTAATCTAATATATGCATTTAATAGCGTCGCATTTATAAGACTTTAAACAATTCTTAAATATCGTACTTGCATTCGGCATTTAAGTAATTTAATATAAACTCAATTCAATTTTAATTTTGCAATAATGCATAATAATCAGATTTTAAATAATAGCGTCGCATTCTAAAGTATTGAGCATTAATTAAATAGCACGCCCGCATTTATTATAACAATTAGATTAATGAAGCACCTAATTAGTTTAATCACATTTGTTAATTTAATTTACCACTAATTAATTTTACCTAAAACTAACAATTAAAACTAACCTAAAACTAATACCCTTAGTAAAATCGTCCAGCCCACTACATTTAACCCAACCCACACCCGCAGCCCAAAAGCCCAAAACCCGCTGGCCCACTCCCCTCTACTTCATCCCTCAGCCCAACGCATATTATCAGCAGCCCTTTACTTCGTCTCTTCAAAGAACACAAAAAAAGAGAAAAACAAAACGAACCCTACATGTTATCTCCAAGATCGCCGCCGCTTCACTCACACCCCAATCCCGCGATTCTCGCCGAAGAATCGACAATCTGTCATCTCCCTCATGCCAAATCTTACACCAAAAAAGGTAATAAACGATTCAGTACCAAATCTCCCAAGTAGCCATAACTGCAGGTAAAGATTAAAATTAACCCCGAAATGGTAACCAAAATCGCACCAAAAGAAGGGTCCAAATCAGTACCATTAATAGCGAATCAGCAACCTAAATGAGCCCTAAAAAAACCTACCAAATTTAGAACCCAAATTGGGACTATAAATAAGGAACCAATCTACACATGCAAGATCAATCGACAAGCGGGACGGAACAGACCCGTTAGAAAAAACAAAGAAAGGGCACACAGAAAGATAAACCCTCAGCATCCGCAGGCATCTACATCCATGGCGGACAGCGAAAACCCCTTCAAAGCCACTGAAAGATAACCGCAAGAACACTTAAAAACACTAGCTTTCGCACAGCCTTAATCCCGAGAGCACAAAACCTCCGAGTGGAGCGACGACTTGATACGCTGCCTCGATTCGCTGCCCGGAGAAGGTAAACTCATCACTTTTCCCAACTTTCTGTTTAAGTCTGCATTCTTATGTTTTTGTACGATGTTTTGTTGCTTGCGGAATGTTGATGTAATTTGTGTGTTAAACTAACGTGAAGTATGTTAGGATGGATCCATAAATGTTGTAGTACCCTTTAACTATATTTACAAATACTATAATGTTGGTACCAATCTGAGAATGGTTTACTCGCATTCGCGATATGCGCGGGAGAATCTGTGCGATTAGTAATCTGAACATCTGCTCTGTAATTGCTCTCTGTGTCCAGTTAGCATGAATCCATGTAATGCATTCGACGTCCCTAAATCTGTTTAATAATCATATCAGTTGCATGTTTACAAACCTGTAGAGTATGAAAGTAGGTAATTAAAAGTTAAAAGAAGTAAACGGGTCGGGAAACCAGTCTTTATATGTGATGTGTAGGAAAAGGAATTACAGCCTTATCATTTGCCCAACTTAATATCCTGCTCTCGCCGAACATATGTATATCTGAGAAGCTATGCATGTTTAATCACATGTTCATTCAGTGTCATTCGTTTATCAAATTAACTACATGTTTGCCTCACTTGCATGAATATGTTGAACAAGGTTCGCATTTTGCACATATCCGAATTAGCTGGCTGCATTGTCTATTCACTCTCGATGCTTAATTTACAGTCATGTCCCCATATAATAAGCATGTATAAACACAGTATAATGGAAAAATTATTCATTTGAATGGAAATGTAACTTAACCATTTGAGGATGACTCACCTAAAGAACAAAAGATATCTTTAACTCCTGTCCAATTCCTTCTTCCTGCAGTATCATGTAAACAGGAATGACGTGGTTCATCTACTTCTTAACTTCATATCAGTGTTAGTTTCGTTGTCAATTGTGGAATGCTTAATTTCGAGTGTAGTAGATTATATTAGCTCGAGTTAGTAATATTCAGATTTGTGTATTCTGGTTCGGCAATATGTAATTTCGCGCTACTACTCTTACGATGTAATATGGATGGCTTATCAGACATTCCATGTAAATATGGTGTCTTTTAATTATTTTCTGGATTAGACCATCATAAGAATTGAATGTTTGTTTTCATTCCATGTTGGGCTCAAGTGTTAAATACCTAGAATTCTAATGAATATGAAGTAAACAATGGAGATAGGTGCATTTTGGGCCACTGTATGATCTTGATCAGCTTGGAGATTAAAGTATCTTTGTTCTTTTGTTAAAAATCCTACTCCCAGTTAATTATGTGTGAGATATTTGATAGACATAGCATCGCGGTTATTAAATTAGAACCTGTTTCGATATACCCCATCTGCATGTGATTGGGCCTGCACCGCATTCAGTTTACCCCGGGCAGATCCGACCTCGATAAAGGTCATTTCGGGACCCGTTGGTTACCGAAATAAAGTGACTTTCTATGTTTAAATTTTATGCCAATGTTGGCTATTATTTGATAATATACTAATCATTTTCTTTTCTTATTTTTTTTTTTACATGAAATGCATCGGAGCAACGAAGAGTCTCAATATGATACTCATCATCGCGGGCTACTCCAAATGAAGACCCGCATTTATGTGCATCTCTCCATTCCGTATCAGAAATTCCAAATCACAGGCGGAACGATATACCATCGTGTCTTCGAATTCTCTTTAAATTTTCTACCCCGCCCCGTTTATTTGTGTAATCAATTATCTAACTTTACACTAACATTAGTATACTTAGTTAAACTTTGAGCCCCATTAGAAATGGTTTGACGTTAGAAATTCGCTTAAGGTAATCGCTTTAGACCTGCCTCACGTTATTTAGTAGTTATTGCTAAACCATTTAATTCACATAATTATTCACATAGCCAGGATATTACTCGCGACGATATTCCTAACCTAGTTTCCTAAACTCTTAAGGAATAAACCATTTTGTGTTTTCATTATCAGGCTAAGTTTAGTTACAAATACATATTTTCCATAACTAATTTTGCATTACTATTTTGTTTTAAAAGAAAAAAAAAAAAGGGAAAAGACAAAGAAACATATGTACATCTTAAGTTATGCATATTGTTTTTCTATTCGAAACCAGCTTTATATTTTAAACAACTTTTATTTCTTTTACTGAAAATCACCCTAAGCATTTGGCATATTATGTTATACCAATTAAGATTTATTTTTGCATTTAGCTGATAAGTCATCTTTGCATAGCTTACATGTATCTTTATGAAAAATAGTCTTATAAATCTTTGTCGAAATGCATCCTTTTTATGAAATCCTTATAATATTTTACTTTAAGCATACATGATAATTAACCCTAGGTTTGGCAGGACAACCGCAAGTTAGCGGATCTTAGAGGGTGCCTAACCCCTTCCCTCTAGATTAATAAAGAACCCTTACCCAGAATCCCACTAAGTTTAGCAGACCATAAAATGGAGTTAATGTTTTACTTTAAACTAGTTAAACATTTAGGTGTCCTAATTCACCCAAACTAATTAGGTGGCGACTCCGCGAACCCTTAGCATTCTAGCAACCCTTTAGCATTTTTTTTTTCTTTTAGCACCCTTTTAAACTTTAGCATCTTTTGCACTTTTATCCTCTTTTGCAATTTTAACATCCTTTTAGCATTTTTAAGCCTCTTAAACTATTTTTTTAAAAACCTTTTAGCATTTTATTTGTTTATTTTTTAACATTTTGCATTTTAAGCAGGAGTTTAGAAAATAAAATGCCGCGGTCGAAAATGGGCGCGACAGAAATGGCGACTCCGCTGGGGATATAAGGTTCTTAACCACAACAGACCTAGGGTTATTATTTGGCAATTATTTTGCATTTAATTTTTGTGTGTTGTATTTTGTTTTATTTATTTTTGATTGCTACCTGCTTTACTGCTTTCCTTAAAACTGGCATTCCGCTCATATTTCTTCCACTCTGGAAAATTCACACAATCACACACTACATGCGAGGTGCGCTGGGTGCATCAGCAAAATTCTTTCTTCAAAAACCAAATTTAGGAGAGTTGGTAATATACGTGGAGTGCCCGGTCTAACCGGTGGCCGCGTAGCCTTCTCACTCGAGTTGTCCGCTCGGGAACCTTGCGTCCAGAAAAGCCAAATCTTAGCAAACTTAAGATAAAGCTATACCACCCTTATTTTAGGGCATGCATGCATTTACCTTAGGTGGGTCAATCCTTGGCATTGACACCACAATTAGGAAGACACCAAACTTGTCGACGGGTTTCTCAACCCAACGACCAACCAGCATATTATGTGTAGCGTGACAATGATAGACAAATCCAAACCTAATCATGTCATGCTGAAATTGGGAAAAGTGCACCGTCATTTGGTCGCCATTTCCAACGAAAGCATTACAGTTGGGCGACTTGGACAAATCCGTCATAACCTCGCATATCTGGCGTTTAGGCCCACCTCTGGCATTAAAAGAGGTCCCAAACATGTTAGAACACGCACTTGATTTACAATTTGCTTATTAGTATATATTGTCTGCAACTTTTTGCATATTATACTAACTTGGTTTGCTTCATTTGTTAAAGGTTTATTTTTAGCTTATCCCCCAAAAGGTTGATTCGCGTTGATTAGTAGAAGCACAATCATCCAATAAATGACTAATCCAGAAGCACCGGGACGAAACAACTTAGGACTCATCCCCGTTCATGTAGAGGATGCAGAGGCGTCAGAAAGCAGAAACACCAATGATCAACACCTCGCCACACTATTGCAGCAAATGGAAATCATGCAAGCCGAAATAGAAAGGCTCTGAAACATCACAAACCTGTCTATTAGCTTGAATGCACCACTCCCAGAGCAAGGGACAAATGCAATCGTATCACAAGCCCCTGAGCTTCCACTTCCCCAAAGCTCCCCGCAGAGGCCGCAACATACCAGCTCACACCAAAATGTCACTCGCCCGGTCAATTTGCAAGCCGACCTCCAAAATGATCCGTTCACTACATACACATCTCAACCTCCACCTACTTATATCTCCCGACTCAACCCAAATTGCCAAGCCACCCAATACGAGCAGATGGCACACAATCAATATGAGGATTAGCACGTCCGACCGAAAGCCAACCATTTATTGTGCATGCATCATCTCAAGAGACAGATCAATACAAGGAAATGGAGCGGCAGACCCGAGCTAGAGCTGATGAAAATGTGGCAAAAGAAATTCGTAGCTTGAAAGAGGCATTCAAAAGCATTCAGATGAACAAGGGGGAGGAAGGTTTAGAATATGAAGACTTATGCATGCACCCCGACGTTGAATTACCTATGGGGTACAAGGTGCCCAAATTTGACATGTTTGATGGAAAGGGGAATCCTCGAGCTCATCTAAGGTCATATTGCGATAAATTGATTGGAGTTGGTAAAAATCAAGCAATCATCATGAAGCTATTCATCAGGAGTCTAACCGGCGAGGCGCTGGATTGGTACACATGCCAAGACCCTCGAAAATGGGACGATTGGAACGCCATGGCACAAGATTTCATGGATAGATTCAGGTTCAACACCGACAATCGTCCCGACAGATTTTATCTTATGAAACTTGAAAAGAAATCTCTGAAACTTTCGAGAATACGCGCGAGGTGGCGGTCGAAGCAAAGGTTCAACCCCGATGGCAGAGGCGAAATGACCACCTTGTTCGTGCGATCGTAAAGGACGCGACATATTATGAAAGAATGATCGGTGTAATTGGCGAAGTTTTGCGAAGTCGTAAGAATGGGCGACTTCGTGGAAGAAGGCATTAAGACAGCGGATTACAAACTTAGCGACCTACGTGCAACCAGCGAGCAAGGCACAAATTCCATCGAGGTACCTCCTGCAGGAAGAGACGATCACCTCCATCACGGTCATTCGGAGCATAGGCGAACAACCTCCAAGATATCAAAGCCCACCGCCTTCTTACCAAAACACTCAAAATCCACAGTCATATTATCAGCACTGCGCTACCCCATATCTTGTTTACCATACCCAACCAGCATACCCAAAATACTCACCACAATCACGAACCCGCACTCCAAACGGACCCAAACCCCGCGTAGATGCCGAAAGAAAACCGACAAAAACCTATACACCTTTAGCCGAACCCATAGCCCAAGTGTATGAGAAACTGAAAGCCGCAGGAATACTCCATCCAATTCCCAGAAATACCCCCAGGCCTACCTCCCGAGGGCACGATAAAACTAAACATTGTGCATACCACTCCGGTGCAGAAGGACACGACATCGGAAATTGTTATACCTCGGACGAGAATAGAGTTAATCGGCGAGGAGTCATTCGGTGAAAGATGGTCCTCTCGATGCAAACAATAACTTTCTGTAGGGTTATGAAGATGCCCGTGTTAGCATGATAGTGAAAATGAAGAAGGCGATGCGGAAGGGACTACTACGCCCGGCCGTAAAGGGAAGAAAGTTGAATCATCCACCAACCGAGAGAAAAGGAGTTGCTCCTTGCGGAGATTGTTTAACTATTGAATAGGTCATTCGTCTAGTTATGCGAGATGGTCTGCGAAGACTTCGACCATCGAAGACACAAAGCAGAAGAAGTGGACTCGTGCCTGCGCCGCCCGCCGAGTCACGAAATAGTTAGTTTAATGCATTTTGCCCTTTATATGTAATTGGAACTACGTTAGACACGATTCCCTTGGCGGATCGTGGCGGCCATCGGCCGGTCCCACTTTACAAAATCCCAATTTCTCCTTCGCTTGTAATGAACTACGCCATGACTGATTCCTCGTGGGGATACGTGGCGGCCTAAATCGGCCGGCCACACGTTAGGAAACTTTCCGCCGTTCGAAATAACAAGAATGCACATAACATACAAGCAACTCCATTGAGACCCCATGAGCCAAACACCCTTTTCAAAGCGGGACAAGGTAGGAAACGGCGGGGTTATGAGTCCCAAACAAGGCGGACGTCCGACATCAAGAGTCAAAACTACAAAGTCAGCGAATCAACCGCCCCAAAACTCACAAAATTTTCTTTGGCGCGGTCTTTTCATATTAATGAAGGCAAATGCAATAGCCGAAGCGAGAAAATACGGCAAGAAGTTTCTTCGCGAAGAAAGCAATGACGGAAGAAAAAAAAAAAAAAAAAAATCTCTCAAAATTCAAAGTCCGCATCGAAGCGGCAGTGAAAGGGCATCAACAATCGGCAATCAAAGTTGAGTTCGCAACAAAACCTAGCGCGTCAACTCGGCCCTAAAGTCAAAGTTGCAACCCTCACACACAACAAATGCATCATAACAAGTCGTCAGTTGCGACTTGTAGCATGTCCGTGCACGGACAACATCTCAGTATTCATCTGGCATAGCGAGGACAACATCTCTACCCATAAAATTGCACTTCGTATGTGTTTATCATTTCATTTAAACGGTATACACTAATGTTTTCTCAAGCTTGCGGGAGCATTTATCCTATAGGAAGCGGCGGAACACGTCCAAGCAACGGCGTTATCGGCGTATGTCGGCGGCGACATATATCCGGCTTCGCCATTTAAATCGATCAGCGGGACAATCTTTAAGGACTTCGCCACGAAAGGACGCGAGCAAATATGATTCCATACGCTCGAGAGATAGAGGCAAACAATCAGCGATCGAATTCAAAAGTCCGACAAATTATAGCGCGTCGGCTCGGGCTGAAGTCAAATTGCAACTCATGCGATGCCAAACGCACAACAAAGACATCATGACAATCCACATGGTTCACGAATGCATCACAACAAAGGCATCATGGCAATTAAATCGATGGCGGCATCTAGCATCTCGGCGATTCACAACACGCATATCATCTGGGGAAGACATCCTTATTCACATAATTGCATTTCATATATTTATCATTTTGTTTTACGATTATACACTAATTTTCTCAAGCTCGGCTTGCGGAGCATTTATTATACAGGGAGCATCAACAACCGTCAAAACGGCGCCAGTCCAAAGCGACACCACGTCCAAAACAACGTCGAGTCAGCGACTCGGTCAAAGCGACACCACGTTCAAAAACGACGTCGAGTCCAAGCGACTCGGTCGAAAGCGACTCGCGTCAGAAAGCGACGCCCGCGTCCAAGCGACATCGAGTCGAAAGCGACTCGAGTCGAAAGCGACTCGCGTCCGAAAGCGGCTAAGTCAGAAACGACGCCACGTCGAAAGCGACTCTAAGTCGAAAGCGACACCACGTCCAAAAGCGGCGCCGAGTCGAAAGCGACTCGGTCAAAGCGACTCCGCGTCCGAAAACGACGCCACGTCCGAAAACGACGCTAAGTCCGAAAACGACACCACGTCCAAAAACGACGTCGAGTCCGAAAACGACTCCACGTCCGAAAACGACGCCAAGTCCAAAACGACGCCAAGTCTGAAAACGACGCCAAGTCCGAAAACGACGCCATCATCAACATATTACATCTACACAAGGAAGATTTTCTCTGTTCTCAAAATTGCATTTTTATCATTCATGCTTCATTATTCTGTCTTAGCAGTTATGCACTAACTCCTTCTTGAGCTTTAGTATACAGGGACAATTGCAGCAAGGACAACATACCCGCGTTCACAATCGCAACACGTGCGTGCGGGGCGAAAATCACAGCATTCGCAACATCGCATCAACACAACAGGCATCGCGTTTTGCAGGATAACCTTTTCTATTCACGGTTACATTGTTTTTTTTTAAAAAATTATGTTGCCTCAGCAGTTATGCACTAACCGTTTGTTCAAGTCTTAGCATGCAGCAGCAGGAGCACAACGTGGATTTTCTCTTACAACGAACCGGGGCAATCTGTTGGGGGGCCAACCTTCCCAACGATTGGCAGAAACGGCCTCAAGCGTCGGTCCACTCGCTCCACATCACCGTAGAACCCAGCACCACAAGTCACAGCAGTACACCCCAGGTTCAAGCCAGTTATTTTCTCTTACTTTTTGCACCATAACCTAGTGTCATCATAACTCGACACTGGGACAGCTTTAAGTCCGCCTTAGCCCGCCCTGGTGTTTCGACCCAGTGTCGTCATAACTCGACACTGGGACAGATTTTGATTTTTTGCGTCAGCTTTGTCTACCTGCCCAAGATTTTTTGCAATTCTGAAGATCGAGACAAAATTGGCTATGAGTCAACGTCTTTGTCCGAAGATTCTTCCATCATCTCCATACAAAGAGGGACAGCTGTTGACACCCAATTTTGACCCTCGTCGATCATTAACTATAAAATTACACTAATTTTGTAAAATAATTTTTATGATTTTTTATAATAAAATGCAGCGATAAAACATAAATACAGGCATAATAATTAATTTAATAATGGCATCGCGTCTTACGTAGAGTTTTAAGCATTTAGAGTCCCGCGCCCGCACTTATTAACTTTAAGCTTTGTCGTAATTCTTAAATAATTAATAAATGCATAAAATAAATAATTTAGCGATAACGCCGTGTGTCGAATTAGCATAAGCGCATTAATTAGTAATCAGTTGTAATTTAAAGTCAATTTTTTAATCTAATATATGCATTTAATAGCGTCGCATTTATAAGGCTTTAAACAATTCTTAAATATCGTACTTGCATTCGGCATTTAAGTAATTTAATATAAACTCAATTCAATTTTAATTTTGCAATAATGCATAATAATAAGATTTTAAATAATAGCGTCGCATTCTAAAGTATTGAGCATTAATTAAATAGCACGCCCGCATTTATTATAACAATTAGATTAATGAAGCACCTAATTAGTTTAATCACATTTGTTAATTTAATTTACCACTAATTAATTTTACCTAAAACTAACAATTAAAACTAACCTAAAACTAATACCCTTAGTAAAATCGTCCAGCCCACTACATTTAACCCAACCCACACCCGCAGCCCAAAAGCCCAAAACCCGCTGGCCCACTCCCCTCTACTTCATCCCTCAGCCCAACGCATATTATCAGCACTTTTACTGCTCTCTTCAAAGAACACAAAAAAAGAGAAAAACAAAACGAACCCTACATGTTATCTCCAAGATCGCCGCCGCTTCACTCACACCCCAATCCCGCGATTCTCGCCGAAGAATCGACAATCTGTCATCTCCCTCATGCCAAATCTTACACCAAAAAAGGTAATAAACGATTCAGTACCAAATCTCCCAAGTAGCCATAACCAGAGCAGTACTAAAATTAACCCCGAAATGGTAACCAAAATCGCACCAAAAGAAGGGTCCAAATCAGTACCATTAATAGCGAATCAGCAACCTAAATGAGCCCTAAAAAAACCTACCAAATTTAGAACCCAAATTGGGACTATAAATAAGGAACCAATCTACACATGCAAGATCAATCGACAAACGGGGGGGACGGGAACAGAGACCCGTTAGAAAAAACAAAGAAAGGGCACACAGAAAGATAAACCCTCAGCATCCGCAGGCATCTACATCCATGGCGGACAGCGAAAACCCCTTCAAAGCCACTGAAAGATAACCGCAAGAACACTTAAAAACACTAGCTTTCGCACAGCCTTAATCCCGAGAGCACAAAACCTCCGAGTGGAGCGACGACTTGATACGCTGCCTCGATTCGCTGCCCGGAGAAGGTAAACTCATCACTTTTCCCAACTTTCTGTTTAAGTCTGCATTCTTATGTTTTTGTACGATGTTTTGTTGCTTGCGGAATGTTGATGTAATTTGTGTGTTAAACTAACGTGAAGTATGTTAGGATGGATCCATAAATGTTGTAGTACCCTTTAACTATATTTACAAATACTATAATGTTGGTACCAATCTGAGAATGGTTTACTCGCATTCGCGATATGCGCGGGAGAATCTGTGCGATTAGTAATCTGAACATCTGCTCTGTAATTGCTCTCTGTGTCCAGTTAGCATGAATCCATGTAATGCATTCGACGTCCCTAAATCTGTTTAATAATCATATCAGTTGCATGTTTACAAACCTGTAGAGTATGAAAGTAGGTAATTAAAAGTTAAAAGAAGTAAGCTGGGACACCGTCTTTATATGTGATGTGTAGGAAAAGGAATTACATCTTATCATTTGCCCAACTTAATATCTCGCTCGCTTGAACATATGTATATCTGAGAAGCTATGCATGTTTAATCACATGTTCATTCAGTGTCATTCGTTTATCAAATTAACTACATGTTTGCCTCACTTGCATGAATATGTTGAACAAGGTTCGCATTTTGCACATATCTGAATTAGCTGGCTGCATTGTCTATTCACTCTCGATGCTTAATTTACAGTCATGTCTCCATATAATAAGCATGTATAAATACAGTATAATGGAAAAATTATTCATTTGAATGGAAATGTAACTTAACCATTTGAGGATGACTCACCTAAAGAACAAAAGATATCTTTAACTCCTGTCCAATTCCTTCTTCCTGCAGTATCATGTAAACAGGAATGACGTGGTTCATCTACTTCTTAATTTCATATCAGTGTTAGTTTCGTTGTCGATTGTGGAATGCTTAATTTCGAGTGTAGTAGATTATATTAGCTCGAGGTAGTAATATTGATTTGTGTATTCAGTTCGTGAATATGTAATTTCGCTACTACTCTTTACGATGTAATATGGATGGCTTATCGGACATTCCATGTAAATATGGTGTCTTTTAATTATTTTAGGATTAGACCATCATAAGAATTGAATGTTTGTTTTCATTCCATGTTGGGCTCAAGTGTTAAATACCTAGAATTCTAATGAATATGAAGTAAACAATGGAGATAGGTGCATTTTGGGCCACTGTATGATCTTGATCAGCTTGGAGATTAAAGTATCTTTGTTCTTTTGTTAAAAATCCTACTCCCAGTTAATTATGTGTGAGATATTTGATAGACATAGCATCGCGGTTATTAAATTAGAACCTGTTTCGATATACCCCATCTGCATGTGATTGGGCCTGCACGCATTCGATTTACCGGGAAGATCCGACTCGATAAAGGTCATTTCGGGACCGTTGGTTACCGAAATAAAGTGACTTTCTATGTTTAAATTTTATGCCAATGTTGGCTATTATTTGATAATATACTAATCATTTTCTTTTCTTATTTTTTTTTTACATGAAATGCATCGGAGCAACGAAGAGTCTCAATATGATACTCATCATCGCGGGCTACTCCAAATGAAGACCCGCATTTATGTGCATCTCTCCATTCCGTATCAGAAATTCCAAATCACAGTGAACGATATACCATCGTGTCTTGAATTCTCTTTAAATTTTCTACCCTTGGCTTATTTGTGTAATCAATTATCTAACTTTACACTAACATTAGTATACTTAGTTAAACTTTGAGCCCCATTAGAAATGGTTTGACGTTAGAAATTCGCTTAAGGTAATCGCTTTAGACACCTCACGTTATTTAGTAGTTATTGCTAAACCATTTAATTCACATAATTATTCACATAGCCGAGGATATTACTGTGACGATATTCCTAACCTAGTTTCCTAAACTCTTAGGAATAAACCATTTTGTGTTTTCATTATCAGGCTAAGTTTAGTTACAAATACATATTTTCCATAACTAATTTTGCATTACTATTTTGTTTTAAAAGAAAAAAAAAAAAGGGAAAAGACAAAGAAACATATGTACATCTTAAGTTATGCATATTGTTTTTCTATTCGAAACCAACTTTATATTTTAAACAACTTTTATTTCTTTTACTGAAAATCACCCTAAGCATTTGGCATATTATGTTATACCAATTAAGATTTATTTTTGCATTTAGCTGATAAGTCATCTTTGCATAGCTTACATGTATCTTTATGAAAAATAGTCTTATAAATCTTTGTCGAAATGCATCCTTTTTATGAAATCCTTATAATATTTTACTTTAAGCATACATGATAATTAACCCTAGGTTTGGCAGGACAACCGCAAGTTAGCGGATCTTAGAGGGTGCCTAACCCCTTCCCTCTAGATTAATAAAGAACCCTTACCCAGAATCCCACTAAGTTTAGCAGACCATAAAATGGAGTTAATGTTTTACTTTAAACTAGTTAAACATTTAGGTGTCCTAATTCACCCAAACTAATTAGGTGGCGACTCCGCGAACCCTTAGCATTCTAGCAACCCTTTAGCATTTTTTTTTTCTTTTAGCACCCTTTTAAACTTTAGCATCTTTTGCACTTTTATCCTCTTTTGCAATTTTAACATCCTTTTAGCATTTTTAAGCCTCTTAAACTATTTTTTTAAAAACCTTTTAGCATTTTATTTGTTTATTTTTTAACATTTTGCATTTTAAGCAGGAGTTTAGAAAATAAAATGCCGCGGTCGAAAATGGGCGCGACAGGTGTCCACTGTATCAGTTCTTATTGTTTGGGTTTTAAGCCCATTCTCCTAGATAGGCAGAACATCGGATCTCTGGTCATTCCCTTCGTCAAGGGATCTGCAATATTTTCCTTTGATTTTACATAATCAATGAAAATAACACCCAAGGTGATCAGCTGCCTAACAGACTCATGTCTCCGTCGAATATGACGAGACTTGCCGTTGTACATAGAACTTTGTGCCCTTCCTAGAGCCGACTGACTATCGCAGTGGATCATTATAGAAGACACGGGTTTATCCCAACGTGGTACATCCTCTAGAAGCCACTCAGCTTTTTCCCCTGCTTTGTCTAAAGCGATAAATTCCGACTCCATCGTGGATCGGACAATAAGTGTTTGTCGAGAGGATTTCCAAGACACAGCTCCACCCCCGATTGTAAAAATGTATCAGCTGGTGGACTTGATGTCGTCGCTATCAGATATCCAATTTGCATCACTGTACCCCTCTAGTACAGATGAATATCTCGAATAGTATAACCTAAAATTTAGCGTGAACTTCAGGAACCGTAGTACCCTATTCAACGCTTTCCAGTGATCCTCACTTGGATTTCGGGTAAATCTAGCCAATTTATTGACTGCATAAGCGATATCTGGTCGAGTGCAGTTTTTGAGATACATCAAACTCCCAATCACCTTTGCGTATCGCTCCTGGCGTATAGGTACACCAAAATGCTTGTCAATATTTTGACTTCTATCCAATGGTGTCCTTACTGGTGAACTGTCAAATATCTCAAATTTCTTCAGCACATCTTCGATGTAGTGAGATTGAGACAAGACCAGTCCATTAGATGTCTTAGAGATCTTGATCCCTAAGATGACATCTGCGACCCCCATATCATGACATCTGCGACCCCCATATCTTTCATGTCGAAACATTGTTTTAACATGTTCTTAGTCTCTAGGATTATACTAGGACTGCTACCAATGATCAACAAGTCATCTACATAAAGGCATATTGTTACACCTCGTAAGTTTAAGACGATAGTTAAGAACGTCATTAAGAATTAAGATTTGAATATTGGATATAAAGCATAATTGTACATTCCCGTTATGGACTAGTAACGTATTATATAAGTTACGACAACGTGGATACGAGGCCTTATGAATTTTCAAGAATTAAAAAAAGTGGGATCAAAGTTTTAATAAGTATTTGAGAAATTAAACTAAGAGGAAAATTAGGGGCTTATGTGCAACTTTAATTTTCAGATTTCCTTTCTAACTTATTAACCTTCCCCCTCATTCTCACACTCCATCTTCAAGAACACAAAACTCTCATCTCTCCCCTCACTCTCCCCATCTGAATCCCCCCCCCCCCCCTCCATAGAGAAATTTGGGCTTTTGTTTTCTCCTTCTAGATTGAAATTTGTCATCAAAATTAGAAGCCAAAAACAACACCCAAAACAGTGGAAATCGGCCACTGCTAGGCCGAATCTGGACAGTTTTATTTTCAAGTTTTGGACGAGATTTTAGGAAGAAAAATATGTATAAATGATGTGTTAACATTGTGAAATTTATGCATGTCAATTAGGAGTTGAAAAAGTGAGAAATGAGTGCAAGAAACTCGATGAAATAGTGGGTAATTCGGACTGGACAGTGGGCAAATCGTGGGGACTGTTTTGGACGAATTTGAGGTATATAATTCTTCTTTCTATGATATAATTTGAGTGCATGTTGTTAGAATTAAGGAAATGAATTTGTATTAAGGAAAAATTGGAATTTAGATATTGCATGTGAATATTTTGAATGTTGTAGCCGATATTAGGACTAATTTTACTAATCTTGAAATTGTCGTATTTGATTATTGTGTTGTGAAGTTCGTCGCTTCTTTGCATATTGAAATTGGAAGAAAATATTGACATTTAAGTTATAGTTGTTTATAAGAAATTATTGGAATAAGAATTGGACTCTAAGGAATTAAGGAAAGAGTTTGTTCTGTGAATGTTGGCCGAAGACTTGCTTAAAATTGTTGGATATTGTCGCGTCGAGTTAGGGGCTGATCTTGTGAAGTTTAAATGTTGGAAATTTGATTGTAAACATGTATATATATGTTGTGGCAATTACTAATACATGTCTTAAAGAATTAAAGAGTAAAAAGGGGTATCAGGTTGAAGATTGTAGAACATGCACTACTTGGTCATTGTATATATATTGTTGTTGTCGCTAGAGTTGATGGATTGTTTTAAGATTGTTCTAATATGGATTAAGGACTGAATTAACATGAGAAATAGATGGAGTAATCACCTTGGTCATTGTAGTTTTCGTATGCATAAATGTAAAAGAGAAAGAATGTATTATGGTAGCATATATGAAGTACATGGAACTAATTTAGTTATATCTTGAAATTGTGCTTGGTTACTGGTTTGGTTGGCATTTGTTGTAAATTGTGGATGTACATATAAACAGGGGAAGTGCTGCCCGAATTTTTTATAAAATAGGAAGTTGTCATTCGATATAAAGTATGCTAAGTGATCATAAAATTGACGAGCGTATTACCATTATTATAGGTTGACGTACTAGACGAGACGTATCTTAATATCAAGTTGATTAGTTCGACTAAGAGGTATGTGAACTATTTTTTCTTTCTTTTGGCATGATTTTTATTAAATAAACGTACGACAGACGTACATGATTCTATACAGTCTAATTTCCAGTAATATGAATTATGAGAAGTGCCTTAGATTTCCAGAAAAGAATTCATTTTAATGATTTTATTAAGAGTCGAATAATGAGTTCACACCGAGTCCCATAATGGGCCGGATACGGTATGTATATGATTTCACACCGAGTCCCATAATGGGCCGGGTATGGTATGTATATGATTTCACATCGAGTACCATAATGGACCGGGTACGGTATATATGTGTATATATATGATTCCATGGACATGTATCCATGATGTGGGTATAGATACCCATGACAGAGATATGATTCCATGGACATGCATCCATGATGCGGATATAGATACTCATGACAGTATATTATATAGGATGATTATATGGATAAACATTCATGATTTTTTATATGACTTTCATTTTGATAAGGCACAGTTGACTCTCTATTTTCTATATTACAGTTGAAATTGGTATTTGATAATCTTACATGTCTCATGTTATCTATTGGCCAGTTATGATCCCATATATAATACTTCATATTTTACATACTCAGTATATTATTTCAATCGACCCCCTTTTCTTGAAATTGCGTTCATGCCGCGTATACGAGTTCTCGATTCGGTGATCCTCAGGCCTAAGACTCCTACTCAGCTGGTTGGAAAGCTCCTTTGATTCAGAGCATGTCATTTTGGTACAAAACCTCTTTTTAGACTTATGTATATATTTTGGGGCACGACGGGGCCCTGTCCCGTCATATGTCTTTATCGTATTCTTAGAGGTCTGTAGACAGTTGTGGGTTGTACTTATGTATAGATATAAATCTGTTTTGGTCAGCCAGGTTGTTGTAATCTGTGTTGGGATGTTCTCGTGTATACGTGATACTATTCGGTGGCAGCCTTGTCGGCTTGCCTGTTATATTTTGTTGGCTAGTTGTGACTCCCCAGGAGGTAGGTACATTTTTGTGTAAAGGCAGTCTTGTCGGCTTGCCTATTCTGGCATATGTTATTGTTGCGGCGTTATGCTGCCGGATTTCATATTTTTCCTAAGTATTAGTTGGACTATGTGTGACATGTTAGTATAATGGCGTCATGAGGGCGTTTAGTCGCGGCCCGTCGGGTCGGGTCGTGACACATATTATGACGAATGAATCAGCATTTCCCTTCATGTAAACACATTTGTCACTTTTATTAATAGCGAACCCTTTTGGCAGTAGAATACTATCAAATTTCTCGTGCCATTGTTTAGGGGCCTGTTCAGCCAGTATAATGATTTAACAAGCCGACACACCTTTGTCTCTTGTCCTGAAACCTCATACCCCTCAGGTTGGTCCATATATATTTCTTCTTCCAAATTATCATTTAGGAAGGTAGTTTTAACATCCATTTGATGTATTTCAAGATCCCGCAAGGCGGCGATAGCTATGAACATACGTATGGATGTCATTCTAGACACCGGAGCATAGGTGTCGAAGTAATCAAGACCACCCTTTTGGCGATAGCCCTTGACTACCAACCTAGCCGTGTACTTGTCGATAGATCCATATGCCTTTAACTTCCGTTTAAGGATCCACTTACAACCCAAAAGTTTGTGCCATGGGGGAAGTTCAGCCAACTCCCAAGTGTGGTTATGCATAATGGATTCTATCTCACTTTCCAAAGCTTCCTTCTAGAGCAGCGCTTCTGGAGTTGACAATTGTCACGACCCGACCCCGAGCCCGCGACTGGTGCCCTACCTGGGCACCCTTCTAATCATACAATACAAAATAACCGCGGAAGATAAGTAACACACTTTTAAAAAAATAAAATAAAGGCAAAGCCGATAAGGCTGCCATAATATAAATCACCCAAAAGGGCTTACACTATTCAATAATGTAATTACAACTCTAACCAGTCCAGCCCACATGTGAATACAAACCTCTAAGATTTTGGACCAATACTATGACGGGATAAGGCCCCGCCGTACCCCCTGAATATACATAGCCATTATGACAAGCTCCGGAACATTGGAGCCATCTCAAAATGTTGAACCAGGATCCTAAGTCGCGGATCCACAACTGTGTACCTAAACCTGCGGACATGAACGCACGCGAAAGTCGATTACCGCAGTGCGAATATGGAGCGAAATAAGGTCTGATAAATAGATCATAACTGTATAAAAGAATGACAGGGGCAAGTATAAAAAGTAAATACCAGATCCTACCATGTCATTACAACTCATGAACTTAATCGCACATTCTTATCTTTTCCCATTTTTCAATAAGAGTTATAGTCAAATTCTTACGTACATACTTAGGAAAAACCATCAAGTTCATTACCATATAACTTGCTTATCTTGCATAACATAATCCGGCCCTTTATGGAGGGACGCCTTATTTTGAAGTTCACTTTGATTATCCATACGTAATAACGTAACCCGGCCCATTTACGGGACACGGCGAAGTCATACAAAAGCCTTCCCATGAAGGTATACTGCCCGGCCCATTCTGGGACGCGATAAAGTCACATAAGTCTGCCCATAAAGGTATACTGTCCGGCCCAATCTGAAACGCGATAAAGTCACATAAGTCTGCCCATAAAGGTATACTGCATAAAAATAGGAAGCTTATGATCAACTTAAGGCCACCTGCCCATAGTATTATTTGACAATCCTACTCCTAGGACTATTTCACCCGCATAGGCCGTACGGACCCGCATGAGGTAATTTCCTCGCATAGACTGTATCCGCCCGCATAGGTCGTATGGACCCGCATGAGGTAATCTCTTCGCATAGGACTGGTCCGCCCCGCATAGGACTATTTCACCCGCATAAGCCTTACGGACTCGCATGAGGTATTCCTCGCATCATGGGGAGCAAATCCACGAAATATGCAAATCTGACAAGCAGGGAATGACCCCGTAATGAAACAACACATCACTAGCACAACCGGCTATCATACATCACATAAGCACCACCGGCTTATCATACATAACATAAGCACCACCGGCTTATCATACATAACATAAGCACCACCGGCTTATCATAAATATCATAGCAAGTTAAGAAATCCCTTAACTTCTTATTAGCCTTAATTATTAAGCATTCTCATTTTATTTAACTTAAGGCACTAACATGTCATTAAAAATCTGGAAATTTAACCCAATGTACTATGTACTTCCATTCTTTTCAAAAGACTCTTTTTCATATAAAACCCCAAGATACTAACACCCGTAGTATCAAGACATGTCTACATTTCAAACAAGTCACTACATTTTTTAGAAATACATTTCTAGGCTTCTAAATCAAGTGACTCTTACTTTAAAACTTCAAGCAATTGGTACCTTTAAATCAAATTGCCCTTCTTTTTTTCAAGTCATTTCTTTGTTTACATTACTAGAGAAAATCATTCTTTTAACCTTCCATAAAGTTGTTATAACCAACTTTCCATAAAGTCGTTATACTAACTTTATGCTTTAGAGACTAAGACATCTTTAACCTTTCATAAAGTCGTCATAACTAACTTCTCATAAAGCCGTTATAACTCTTTATGTCCTAGACAAATTCATTCTTTTTATAACCAAGAGACTTATACTTTCAAATCAAGTCACATAGCTTTCAAAAATACTTCAAGTCTCTTAACTTTTAAGAAATCAAGTTTCTTAACTTAGAATATCAAGTTATCAATGCTTTTCCCAAATCAAGTATTCTATACTTTTAAATCAAGTCATTCCTTCCTTTAAGAATCAAGTCCCATGACTTGAAAATTAAAGTCTCTTAACATTTTAAGAATTCAAGGTTCATAGTATTAAAACTTCATAACGAAAACTCTTTATACGTTGTGAATAGGTTATACTCGTTTATAACGATCTTATTAAAGCATCCATGATCTAGAAAATGTAATACAATTTTGTCTTATCTTAGTTTCTATGCAGATGGAGAATTCTACTCATTTTAATATAATTGATTGTCGATACATTTTCTTTTATTAACGCTGCAATGACTTGTTCGATACTTATTCTCATTCGTGCAGTAAATTAGCAAAGTCAACTCGACTCCAAATACTTCCTAACGACTCTTACCAACATCTCCCATAAGACTTGGTAAGAACTTAGGATAACTTAGACATGACTTTTACATAGAGTAAATCAACATACACACCTCTTAACTTCTAAGAGTAGAAGGGACCATGAAATAACACCACATGTATATTTCATACATTGAATCATGCCAAAAGAAGGAAAAGGTTCACATACCTCGCGACAATTATCGACAAGTAGCAAAATGCTCCAAAGTACTTCAACCTTGATAGTTATTACATCCTTTAAGTAGAATACGCTATACGTAGTACTTCAACCTATAATAACCATAACATGTCTATCAACTCCTAGCTTTCATCGTAGAATGTTTCTAAGTATAAGGACTCTTATTCTACGGAAAATCGGGCAACACTTCCTGTGTTTCTACGTACTTTTCCACCATTTTCAAGGCCCGAAAATCAATAACCAAATGCCACATTTAAGGCCCAACAATTCAGCAATACTAAGGGGATTACACGCCTTACAATACGTGTAAAATTCTACCCCACAATCAATATAAAACTGCCCATTCCTTAATGCACATTCTCGACAATAACAACATCCTTAACAATGTCAATTTCCATTCAATTCTTTTTTAATCCAAGTTGTTATTCTAACATGTTATATACATAATAACAATTACAACAACTGTAAATCCTTTCTTCCTTAACATGCGATGATTGTAACTATCGACCAAATTGATTACAACATTAATGGCTAACTTGTTCATTCTCGGTTTTTAACATGTAAACATGATCCAAATCTTTTCAAACTTCATTCTATATACCACATGCTCATTTCTTAACTACTATAACATGGAATCTTCAATTACATTAAGAAGATGAAGATTTTACCTCAATAAGCCCTAATAATGTCCAAGCGTAAAAGTCGATCCTTAGCAACTTTTAGCTCATCTTCCTATGTTCCAATCCTCTCCAAGCATTCCTTAGAAGCTCATGAAGAACTCCTCTTCAAGTTCCATCTTCAAAGTTGAAGAACACCTTAGGTTTACGCCTTGCGACTAACGTGAAAACGTCGTTTTTCCGGGATCTTTCTATTGAGATATCCTTACAATACCCATAGGAACCTTGGGTTAAAGTCTTGTGAATTATGATCCACAATTGCAAAATTGTGTCTTCCATTTTAGCCCTAAAGCCGAGAGCTACACTAAGAACAACAAGTTCTTGAAATATTTTCTAAGTGTTCACTAGTCTTGCACTAGTAAAGGATATATAAGAGAATCAAAGGCTAGGATTAAAACACTTGAAGGGCTAGGATTTAGTCAAGAATGTCAAGCTCCACTTTTCTAGCTTGACTTGTCCATTTCGTCCTACTTGGCATGTGGAGGGTGACACGTGTCGCCCTCCGGTTGGTCTAAAATATTTCATCTCCCGAAAATCCGATAAATTCTATAAGTATCAAATATCAAATTCGGGAAATCAATTCTCATTAACGAACAATTTTTCCTTCCCGAGGCTCGAAATAATTTTTCCGTAGGAAAAAACAATCCTTCTTTCGTTTTAAATCTTAAGGTCGTATGTTCTCACGTACATTCTCTTAAACACATGTCCTGGAACTACGGGGTGTAACAACAATGCTTCAGCGATTGTCCGTGGTTTATCCTGAACCAAATAAGCTTCAAAGTCTGGACCGAAGGACTTGTCCTTCCGGGCCCTTTTGCTTCTCTTTGGTTCCATCTCAGAATCTTCCAAGTACTGAGAATCTGGAATACTGGATTCTGGGTAGTCATCAACCCCTTGGTCCTTAGAGATTTGATCATAACTTCATTTGAGAGAGATTATGTTGTATTCCTTGTATGGAAATGTATCTTCAAAGAAACTTGCGTTCCTTGATTCCATGATCGTACCTTCATGAATATCTGGTACATCCGACTTATGCACTATGAAGCGATAAACACTACTGTTATTGGCATATCCGATGAATATGCAATCCACAGTCTTAGGTCCAATCTTGACCTGCTTTGGCATATGTACTTTTACCTTGGCCAGACAACCCCATACCTTCAAATACTTATAGGTAGGTTTCTTTCCTTTCCATAGCTTGTATGGAGTCTTGTCTTTACCCTTGTGTTGAACTCTATTAAGAATCCTATTCGCGGTAAGTACAGTTTCTCCCCACAAGGTTTGAGGAAGGCTCGAATTGATGAGTAAAACATTCATCATTTCCTTTAGTGTTCGGTTCTTCCGTTCAGCAACACGGTTTGATTGAGGTGAGTAAGGAGCCGTTGTTTGATGAACTATACCCGATTGGGTACAAAATTCTTCAAAAGGCGCTACATATTCTCCCATTCTATCGCTACAGATTGTTTCGCTCGCTTAGTTGGTTCTCAACTTCTGCTTTGTAGCGTTTGAATGCTTCAAAGGCTTCATCTTTACTTTTTAGTAAGTAAATGTAACCAAACCTTGTGCCATCATCTATGAAAGTCACAAAGTACTTGTTCCCCCTTCTAGTTTGAGCGAACTTTAAATCACATATGTCAGTGTGTATAAGTTCTAGAGGAGCGGTTTCCCTTTCGACGGATCTAAATGGACTCTTGGAAAGTTTTGCCTCTACGCACACCTCACACTTACGTTGAGGGTTTATATCGATAGACGACAATAATTCCAACTTTATCAATCTTTGGAGAGATTGATAGTTAACATGTCTCAATCTATGATGTCATAAATTAGATGACTCAACTAAGTAAGTAGAAGGCTCAATTTTATTGATAGTTGAAATAAAAGGCATTACAGGTGCAGCATTAAACTTAAAGAGGCCTTCACAGACGAAACCTCTTCCTACAAAAGTTCTATTTTTAGTGATTACACATTTGTTATCTTCTAACACTAGCCTAAAACCAGCATTAACCAACAAAGGTCCAGAAATCAGATTTCTACGAATTTCTGGGACGTGTATCACTTCCTTTAGAGTCAGCTCATTCCCGGACGTCATTAGGAACACATTTCCTACACCCAACACCTCTGAAGAAGAATTGTTTTCCATGAACAACTTCTTGTCTATGACTGGTGTATAAGTGGAGAAGACATCTTTATTGGAACAGATATGACGGGTAGCACCCGTATCCAACCACCATTGCACCGGATTCTCAACGAGGTTAGATTCTAGCACCACCGCTGAGAATTTTTCAATCATATTGTATAGAAGCGTGTCTTCGACGATTTTAGCCTTTTGATTGCCTTTGGCCTTCTCTTTGTTCTCATATTTGAGCTTGCGACGGTCCTTGACCATGTGACCAACTTTCCCACAGTGATGACAAGTACCCTTAAACTTTTCAGTTGTTTGGGACTTATCATCCTTTTGGAACTTTCGATTTTTGCTCGGGTTCCCTTTGACTTCCGCCAGGTTCGTCTTAGCCTCAGCGAGTTGTTTCCCCTTTGGCATGGCCTTCTTATTATCCTCCTGAATTTAGAGTTTGATAATAAGCTCATCTAATGTCATCTCTTTCATCTTGAGTTTCAAGTAATTCATAAACTCAGTCCACGATGGAGGCAGCTTCTCGATCAATGCCCCAACCAAGAATTGCTCGTTGGGCTTCAATCCTTCCAAATCTAGGTGATGTAAAATCATTTGAAATTCCTGGACTTGGGATGACACACTTTTGTTATCCACCATTTGAAATTTCAGGAACTTCCCAATGATAAACTTCTTGTTACCCGCATCTTGGGTGTTGTATTTCTTCTGAAGTTTGTCCCATAACTGTTTGGCAGTTTCAACGGTACAATATACTGTGTAGAGGGGATCGGAAAAACTGTTTAGAATATAGTCCATCATCATGTCGTCAACGAAATGGTTACCTCGGCCCCCTCCCGCCAAATTATTTGGCTGAGGGTCCACGTCTTCCCCAACTAGTGGAGGGTCTTCGGTTAGGAAACGTGACATTCCCATAACCGTCAGGAAAAACAACATCTTTTGCTGCCATCTCTTAAAGTGAGTACACATGAATTTTTTAGAACGTTCATGGTAAAAACCAGCGGGTGTTGTGGCAGTGGCACCCCCTTGAGTTATTGCAAAGGCGTTGGGAATGTCTCTAACAGGAGCATAGGCATTCTGGACGCCTTGGGCAGTGACACAGGCACTATAAGTTCCTGGAGCAGCAGTGGAGGCATTGGTTGTGCCAAAAGCAGTGGTAGCACTATAAGTGCCAAAAACAGTGGTTTGGAAGACATTAGGAATGCCTGGATTAGTTGGGTGTAGGCAACGTCATCGCCTTGAGCATTGGTGGGATTGACACTAGTAGTGCCAAAAGCAGTGGAGTTGAAGACATTAGAATTGCCTTGAGTATTGTTCGAATTTCTAGCGTTAATTTGATCTTCAGCAGACATTGTTGTTGTTGAAAGCATCGAATATTATCTTAAGCTTGTGGGTAATCAAAGTGTAGAAACAAGAAAATGAGAATTGTAACAACAACAAGTAACAAGAAATCTGGAAATTAAACAAAGAAATAGTCTTGCTGAGTTGATTGGATGAACAATCTATGCTTAAGATAATATTGCCTCGTATATCATTTCAACGGTTTTAATGGTAACTTATCTCCCAATATAAAACAGCAATCAAATAAATGAGCAAATGAACTCAAGTGTTTGCTTAGGAAGAAGGATCTTTGAGTGTTTTGTGATTGCAAGAGAGGAAGACAATTTCAGAGAATTATTAAGTGTCAATGTGTCTTTTGCAATTGTGCCAAAGACATCAATTTATAGATAGATGTTTTGGTCTTCTCATTTCACCAAATGAATGACCATCAATGTCAAGTAATGACCATTGATATTGAGGTTAATTCAGCCTAGTAATGGATGAATTCAATAGTCAAATAATGGAGAGTAATTGCTCAAAAATCAGCTTTAATTCACCTCCAACGGTACTGAAAATTGTCGAAGCACCGCGGTGCCTAAATTCCAGTAAGTCACTGGAACTGAAAACCGGATTTGCACCGCGGTCTCAGGTGGAGGCACCGCTGTGCCTCCAAGCACCGCGGTCCTGTCCTTGTGGCACCGCGGTGCCTCTCCGTATTTCCGCGACGATTTTCTGATTCGTTTCATCTCTTACACATTTCTTCCTTTCATTTACCAACGTGAAATCATTCGTTATTTGGCCAATAACCGTCTATTTTCTTACGTCTCAAACAATTCGTATACGTACTAATATCTCTTCCATTTAAGGAAATAATGATCTTTGGCACTTTATATGCACGTGTCCGGAAATCATGTTTCCGACGTGCGGGGCCCCAATTGTTCGATTCATAATTAATAGAATTTACTTTATTTCACGTTTAATAAATATTTTCAACACTACTACATCCTCTAAGGATATGATGCAAACCACATGTCGACTTATCACATATCATTGATATCTCAATTTCAATGATCATTAGTCTAGACTGTTTTAAGAGTTAAACTATAATATTAATATCTCACATTATGAATAACCACGTAATCTCTAGGGATGCATTTATATAATATTATAAACAATTAACTAACAATTTAATAATTGCAAATACCATAATATTAATTTTTATTAATATAAATACGAATATGTATAAAATATATTTATTCTAATAAAAATTATGTCTAAGACATAAATATATTTTCATACCCAAAATGTAGAAATAATCATACTTCCACTTTAATTTGAGAATGTTAATTGACAGAACCTCTCCAATATATTTAGCGCATTAGTTCCTTTCACGGTTTCACCTAACTACTCACTAATGAAAGACTTCCCAAGAAAGATTAATATCATCTTACATGATATCAGAGTCTAAAACAAAAACTCTAATTTTTTAGTTGAGCTACCGCCGGCCCCCCTTTTCGGTTGCCGCAGCGCCTCTCCCTCCTCCCTCCAAAATTTCTAGATTTTTCTTTTTTTTTTCCTCCAAAATTTACGTAATTGTTTAAATAATTAATGCATGTGAAGAAGTGGGAAACAATTCTTAATTTGTGGGCTGAGGGATGTGAATCTGCCTAATGATTCCATATTGATATAGATAAAAAAAGTCAACTAAGTCCATTTTTCCTTAAGTAATCAGATCTTACCTTTTTTTTATTATTTGGTATTCAAAATTTATTGATTTAGTGTCGTTTGGTTGAGTTTATTTTAAGCTCATAAGTGCTTTTTTTTTAAAATAAGCACTTATTAAATATTGAGAGATGTTTGGTTGAACTTATTTTAAAATAGGAATAGAACTTATTTTAAAATAAGCACTTATTCCAAAGAGTAAAATTTCTTTTGATTTTATTTTTTTTTTATTTTTTTGTACAAAAATATTTTTTTTTATTGACAACCAAACACCTAATAACATTTTGATAAAAACTCTACTTGAAAAAACTCTAATCCTATAAACTTTTTTTAATAAGTTGTATCAAACGGAGTTAGTTTTTCAATTCTACCCTCGTAAGCAAATGGATGGCGCTGTGTAAATGGAGATCTAAAAGAATTGGAAGATGGAAGAGGGATATTATTTGATCCCCTTCAAAGCATATTTCGTTTATTTCGATACAGATTTAATTTTTTCATTCATCTTAATCTAAGAATAATATATTTCACTTATGGAATTATATTGGATATTGTTAGAGGGGGCAGATGAGCCGTTTGGACTGAAGTTGGACGGGTTAATATGGGCTGAAGTTATATATGGGTCAGTGCTCAACCCGCTCAAAACTTAAATGAGCTAAGATGGGCGGGTCAAGATGCGCTAAATGATGGATCATAACCTAAATTGCCCAACTTGACCCATTACTTTTACAAATTACAAACTTACCTTCTATTATGTTATTTTATTTTGTATGATATTTGATTTTTTTCATATCTTTATTTTAAAAATAAGTATAATATTTTTTAATTTTATTTTATTTTTTATAAAAGCAAAAAAAATATGAAATTAAAATTTAAGGATGGAGATAGGGCAATGGGGTGGGGATGAATGGGGTAGGTATGGGTAGGGCCGGCGGGGAAGGTAAGAAAAAAATATCATATTTTTAATAATTTTTTTTTATAAAAGTAACAAAAAATATAAAATAGAAATTTGAGGATTGGTGTAATGGGGTGACCGGTGGGGGTGGAGGGGGTAGGTAAGAATTTTTTTTTATATTTTTTATAAAAGTAACAAAAAAATATGAAATTGAAATTTGAGGATAGGGCAAACAAAGG
Organism: Przewalskia tangutica; assembly: GCA_029844215.1. Taxonomy (NCBI): domain Eukaryota; kingdom Viridiplantae; phylum Streptophyta; class Magnoliopsida; order Solanales; family Solanaceae; genus Przewalskia; species Przewalskia tangutica. Next base: position 5,964,463 of record CM056718.1, on the reverse strand, counting down.
GAAGTGGAGGGGGTAGGTGGGGGGGAGGTTAGGTGGAGGTAAGAAAAATTTAACATTTTTAATAATTTTTATAAAAATAACAAAAATATGAAATGTAAATTTGAGAATGGGGTTGGGGTGGGGGTAGGAGGTAAGAAAAAAATTCATATTTTTTAAATATTTTTTTATAAAAGTAACAAAAATATGAAATATAAATTTAAGGATGGGAGGGGTGGAGGGGGTAGGGCGTGAGGAGGTAAGAAAAAAAAAATATTTTTAATAATTTTTTTTATAAAAGTAACAAAAAATATGAAATAGAAATTTGAGAATGAGGTAGGATGGAGGGGGTAGGGCGGGGGAGGTAAGAAAAAATTTCCTATTTTTAATATTGTTTTTTATAAAAGTAACAAAAAATATGAAATAAAAATTTAAGGATGGAGTGGGGGTGGGGGTAGGGGGAGGTAAGAAAAAATTTATATTTTTTACAAATTATTTATTAAAGTAAAAAAAATATAAAATAAAAATTTGAGAATGAGGTAAGGTGGGGGGTAGGGTGGGATGTGGGATTAGGTGGGATAGAAGTGGGTGGGGTGGGGTGGGGTGGAGTAGGCAATGTAGGGGCAAAGGTGTGAGGGTGGTTCAGTGCTTGAGTGGGGGTTAGTGTAGGGTAGGGGGTAGGGTTGATGGATAGTGTGGTTGGGGTGCGTTGGTGTATTTTTATTGTTCCGAAATAATAAAAGAAATTTTAAATAATTATTTATAAATAAAAATCTTAATCTAGAGTGGAACTCTAATCATTAAAATTAAGTATTTTGATGGATCAAGTTTGGGCATCATCATGGGCTCATTTGAGCTGTTGATTTATGATGGGTCAATTTGGGCTAGCCCAAACCAACCCATCATCAAAATTACTTTTGTCCAAACTCATGAAATTTTGGACGGATTGGACGAGTCATTTGGATTTGGGCTAATTTTGTCACCCCTAGATATTGTTGATGTATCTTGATCTAAGACTAATGTTTGTTACTATAATGCACCATTGAAATGGTCATTATTTTACTATTGTGAGACTATTTCCTTCAATCTACTTGCAGTATGGAAGACTCTCCTAGCTAGCCCCCTTCCTCGTCCACTTAAAAGACAATTATTTGAAGAGTGAAAAGTTAAAAAGAAGATAGGTTCAAAAGGTAAATTGTAAAGTTTGAGATAAAATATGAACAAAAACATCACATGTTACTTTAAGAATATATTGCAACATTAATATTTAAATTACTACTCTCTCAATCTCAATTTGTGTGTCAATACTTTTCAATTTAGGTATGTATTCAATTAGGATTTTAAAAGACTTTTTTGGGATAAATAAGTCTTATTGATTTTAAAAAACTATTTATGATTGTTATGACTTTAAAAGACTATTTTGACAATCAAGATTTCTTATGTTTGGATTTTAAAAGACTTATCATAAGATTTATAAAGATTTGAAAGGACCACATGAATTTTTTCTCCAATCATTTTGCTCTCATCATCACCACTTTTTTTTATAATTTTTCATCACTAATTTTCAATGTAAAATATATCAAACGCCATTATTGTACTTCTAAAATAACAATATACAGTATTTCAAGTTCCATTAACTATTCTTTCTCATTAATTATCTAAAATATTACTTAATTCTATAAATAACAATAAAAAGTTTAACCAAATTACAATAACAATAGTTCAACAAAATTATAACTCAAATAGTTCAACTAAAGTACAAATAGTTCAACCAAATTAAAATAAAATAGCACAAACAAATGTAAGGATTTTCTGCTTTCTCCTATTACAGTTGAATTGTTCACATGGTGGAGGGGGTAAGTGTGGGTGAGGTAAGAAAAAAATTCATATTTTTATAAATTATTTATAAAAGTAAAAAAATATAAAATAAAAATTTGAGATTGGGGTAGGGCGAGGGGAGGTAAGATAAAATTTCATATTTTTAATATTTTTTTAATAAAAATAACAAAAGATATGAAACATAAATTTGAGGATGGGTGGGGTGGGGGTGGGGTAGGCGGGGTTAGGGCGGTAGGAGGAGGTAAGAAAAAATTACATTTTTTTTTTATAAAAGTAAAAAAAAATGAAATAGAAATTTGAGGATGGGGTGAGGGTGGAGGGGGTAAGTGTGGGTAGGGTGGAGGGGGTAGAGGTAGGTGTGAGTATGGGGGTAAGAAAAAATTTCATATTTTTATAAATTATTTATAAAAGTAAAAAAAATATAAAATAAAAATTTGAGATTGGGGTAGGGCGGGGGAGGATGTAGGGCGGGGTTGGGGTAGGGGGAGTTAAGATAAAATTTCATATTTTTAATATTTTTTTTTATAAAAGTACAAAAAAATATGAAATAGAAATTTGAGAATGGGGTAGATGGGATTAGGGCGGTAGGGGGAGGTAAGAAAAAAAATTCATATTTTATAAAAGTAAAAAAAAAAATGAAATAGAAATTTGAGAATGAGAAAAAGTCTGATAGGTTAGATTGGGATTGTTTATAGGATTTGTTAGTTATACCTTCCACTAAAAAGTCCTCCAAAATCCATATTTTTAAAAAATCTTTCGAAATCTCAAAATTTTGAATACCAAAAGACTTTTTGTTAGTCTTTTAAAATCCTAATTGAATACCACTAGATTTTAACATTCTGTTTAAAAATTCTAATAGTCTTGATTGAATACCACAAAACTTTTTTAGATTGTTTAAAAATCTTAATTGAATACCACATGACTTTTTTATCCTAAAAAAGTCTTTTAAAATCCTAATTGAATATACCTCCTTAGTCTGTGATTAAAAGAATGATATACCTTCTTATTTAGAAAGTTTTTAACTCATTTTGGATCACATATTTCAAAAGTTTTTATTTTAAATTTTGTGATCAGTAAAAAACGTCACATAATTTGGAACAAAAAGAGTATGATGTTTCCCGTTCAATTCTTGTACGGGATACTAGCAATGAGCAGTGGCCTACTCACATATAGTGAAGATTGGTCCGTTGAACACTTTTCATCAGAGATATATACTATTACATTGGCAACGAGGATATTTGACTTCATAATTCAGGATTAGTGAAATTCTACCTAATAATCTATGATTCGACAGAAAACAAGCAACATGAAATTCATAGGGTCATAGGGTCGTTTTTGGACTCGTGCGAGGTATCAGGTATGCTACCGCACAGGGCCCTCGAAAAATAAAAAAAAAATTAGGATCCCTTTTTTCATTTTTATTAAGTTTAATTAGCCAAAATTTACTGTAAAGACCCATAATTCGCAGATCTTAGTCCAATTAAGGACTCACTTTTACGAATTAGAACAGAACCCTCAAAATGTTTGAGACGACCCTGAACCCATGAGATAAAATTGATTAATATGCAAGGATAATAGTTACAGAAAGTAAAAATCAAACCGCTACAGCACTAAAATAATGCAGACTTTAATGATTAAGTACTATATGGAGCTATACATGGTGAGACTGTTGTTAATCTAGACCAATATTTAACAATCATCCTATACTCATCAACAAATGTCTTATGTTGCAAGTATAGTGCAATTCATAAAAAAGAGATTATCAAAACCATCTTAGTGAAGTCCGTAAGATATTTGAATAATTTCCCTTAAAAATTTCTTTTATTAATCACAATATATATAGTTGTAGAAAGGTAATTTCTAATACAGTAAGAATCCTAAGTTATCTTAAATACATGACAATAATAATTACAATATATACTGTGAATATTCGGAGAATATCCGCTAATACTCCCCCTCAGACGGAGCGAGAGGAGGCCGAACGCTCAGACTGGATCTGAAGTCTGTGAACAACTGTCTGGGTAGTCCATTTGTGAAGATGTCTGCATACTGATAGGAGGAGGGCACATGCAGTATTTTGACTAGACCAAGTGCTACCTTCTCACATATAATATGGATATCCATATCAATATGTTTGGTCCGCTGATGCTGGACCGGATTATGAGACATATATATGACAGATATGTTATCACAATAGACTATAGACGCCTTATGCAGTGGACAACTAAGCTCCAATAGAAGATTTCGGAGCCAACAGACTTCAGTAACTACATTAACAACACCTCTATACAATGCTTCAGCACTGGAGCGGGATAAAGTGGCTTGTCGCTTGGCAGACCAAGAAATAAGATTATCCCCTAAAAACACACAATAGCCGGAAGTAGAGCATCGCGTGTCCGGACATCCTTCCCAATCAACATCTTTGTAAGAAAGCAACCTGGCCGGATATGAGGGGTAGAGATGCAACCCATATTTAGGAGTACCCTTAATGTATCTGATAATACGCTTAAGAGCAGTAAAATGGGGTTCCCTCGGGGCATGCATAAATAGACACACCTGCTGAACGACATATGCAATGTCGAGCCTGGTAAATGTGAGGTATTGAAGAGCACCTGCAAGACTCCGATAGAGTAGATCGCATCGTCACGACCGAACCCGACCGTGATCGTGCCTTACCCCGCACCCAAGTAGACATACATCGAGTAATCACGAACATAAAGACAATACATGAAACCGGTGTAATAAGACGGTGAAATAAGAAGACAAAGCTAACCAAAAGCTACTTCAAGATAAATATAAATAGCAACTTTTTCAACATGAACAGCTTTAATCCTTTTTACAAACCCCGCCACAACAAAGATTTCTGCACTTCTAAGAATGATATGACAACAATGGCGACAGGCCCCGCCAAACCCCGAATGTAAACACTTACGACGCAGGGACTATACCACCGATAAGCCTCCGAGAAACGGAGCTTCCCAAACGCCAAACCGTGACTCGAGAGCTAGGATCAACGATCGTGTACCTCAACTCGCAGATGAACGCACTTCGGGCGAGGTCGCATAACAAAAAGTGCCGAGTATGTGAAATCAAAATACATATCGTAAATGAAATCATAGCGCTATATAAAACAGAGACATGTATGATAACCAAACTACGATTTACAACAAAGCGATCATGTCAAGTCGTGGACTCACGCCTCAAGTCATCACTCAAATATAACAACGGGTCTCGTGCCCACAACATCAATCATGCCCGTGGAATACCTTCCTCATCACGGCAGCCTATGATATAAAAGCACCAAGGAACACACATGAACACGGTGTCCCACTGTGTCATAATAAAATCAGACGGTAAGTACGAAGGCATAGCCGACTACTAAAAACCTACGCATCAACAAGGTCGCGAATCAGATTATAAGATCTGTCTAGACCGTCCACATGATCAAAGCCGCCACTTGCCCGCAGATCGATGTACGCTGTCTAACCTCGAACTCCCGCAGACTCCGCGTAGGCCAATCTCATCGCCCGCATGAGGTATTCCCGCATCGAGGGTAGCTACTCCCAAGATCGCCCCGACTTCGCACCGCACGGCCACATGGACCGCATGCCCATAAAGGACGACACTAACCCGAACTCTCGTAGCTCGCGATAGCCCGCGGGACTGCATGAGGTATTCTCGAATCATAGGTCCATCGACCCGCTGAGTCTACCCCGACGGAGGCGCTTAACCCGGAATCATCTCAAGAGATGAGTGATGTAAAATACTAACACAACGACTTATCGTTAAGCAACATAAGCACAACAAAGGAAACCCTTTACTCAACATCACAAGATACTAACACACGTAGCATCCTAACATGTTTACTTATCAATCAACAAGAAAGTATTACCAGGCTATCACAAACCAACACAATCAAGTTATACACACAAGGTACTTTCTACTATATGCCAACAAGTTCGGGGTTTTATCCCCAAAGTACTTCATACATTAACTTTTTAAAAGATACGTTACTTTCACAATGTCACACAATACCCGTAGTATAAAAATAGAGTGACTATCCTTTTAAAGTAAATCGATTACTTCTCTTTGTAAAATCAAGTAGCAACATTCTTTTCCAATGATCAAGTTTGCCTAATTTCCAATGTTCAAGTTTCTCATTTTAGAAAGGTTTCGTAGTTCATAGTCTTATTCATTTAAGAATACAATTCTTCTTTAAACTATCTGAGAAACATAAGTCTTATATGTGAGTAGGATATTCTCGTTTATAACAATCTTATTACAGCAGCCATGATCTAGGAAATATCATTTTGTCTCATCTTAGCTTCTATGCAGATGGAAGTTTCTACTGGTTTTAATAATACTTACTTATTCAAAACATTTTCCTTTATTAACGCTGCAGTGGTTTGTCGATACACATTCTGATTTCCGAAATCAGTAAAACATTCTTAAGCCGTTATACCTAACTTCCCATAAAGTTAGTATAACTCTTAAGTTCTCAAAACCAAGTATTACTTCAAGTTCTCTATTAATCACATAACAAGCCGCTTATAGTTCAAATCGCTTACCTTTTAAAACCACAAGTATTTTCTTACCAACATAAAGTCATTTATAATCGACTTCCCATAAAGCCGTTATAACACTTTATGTTTTAAATCAACTAAATACATTTAGCACATGTACGCCTACCGCACTACATAGTTCACACATATCATGCTAGAAGAGATAGGAAGAGGTTCACATACCTCGCGACGTATCGACTAATAGCAAAACGCCCAAGTACCTCAAACCGCTTCGGCTACTCCTTAGCCCTAGATCGCGCCACACGTAGTACTTCAACCTATAAGGCCACAAGGCGCTTATTAACATTTAGGTCTAACAGTAGAACATTCTACGTAAAATTGGCAAAGACTCTCCCCGCAACAACAGAAATCTCCTCCTCTATCGAGGCCGCTACCAAGCCAACCAGTGGGTTATACATCTAACCCTAACGGTACAATTCTACTCCACTGCACTACTACACAAGTCTACTGTAATACACTCTAAGTAAAAACAGCTTTAGTACTCTTCTTCAAAAGGTTTCTTATTATTCAGCTTAAGTCCAAAGACATCACGACAACAACGTTCATTCTATATATATAGTATACTTCAACTATATAGTCTAACAATATGTAATTTCCAATTACAACAGAGAACAAGATAATTACCTCGATAAGCCCATAATTATCCTAGTTAAAGTCGATCCCGGCAATCGCTTAGCTCCAACTCCGAGCGCCCAACCCGCTCTAAACCACCCTTAGAAGTTCTAACCAACTTCTACACAATACTCCAACTGACTATGGAGATTTTCCTGTGGTTTCGGTTTTTGTGACTAAGTGGAAGTATAATAGTATTTCGGGCATTTTTGTATAGTATAACCTTAGAATACAACAAGGTATACTGGCTAAGGTAATTTGGGCATTATAACAATACTTTGAGAGTATTTCTACCAAGAGAGTGGGTATTATACGAAAACAACTAGGCTAGTGGTACCCCACTGCTAGCACCCCAAGGAGTGGGTGTATACCCTCGCCTACCCCACTGTGGGGAACTCTCGCCAAGGAGGGGAAGGCTTTGGACGAACCACAAGAAGTGGAGAGGGAGGGATTTTAACACTTAAGATTTTAGGATGAAGAAAGTCTTCAACATGTGTGGTATTTATAGCCAACCAACGGCCAACCAATGGCCAAGATCTTGCCAAGTGCAAGGCAAGTGTAGGCCAAGATCTTGCCAAGTGCCCCTTAACCAACTAACACACAAATATCCTACCAACTAAAGCCATTCCAATTCCACACAATCGAGCTCTCACGTCCGCTAATGGGAGGTGCCGTGGCGCCTCTTGTTGGCCCAACACGCTTCGCCTCTGGAAAAATCCGCAAAAATTAAAAATGACATAGCGGAAATTCCCTACGAAAGTCGTGGAAAACGCTTCATTTAAAAACGACTCTAAACGTGTTGTGAACAAAATTAATTCGCCAAGCCTTAGTACAAGTTTCAAATTTTTCACGCACGCCCCACGCATACTACCGAAATACGGTATAACATTCTCTCTCTTAGAAACATTCGTTCCAATGTTCCTTATAAGTCTCAAAACAAACGCGCGCCAATATAGTCTTCACTACTATACTTACGAGAACAATCCCGCCACACCGCACTGCAGAAATACTTACGTCAAAGTCCACGAGGAAACACCTCTAATCATCACCACAAAACACTCCTCACCGGGTCTAAAATATACTTCTTCCACACTTTTCCAAACAAAAGAAATGGTCACATCAATTCTCGCCATACATGCTCGCTTCTTCCCGATACCACTTTTGTCACTTTGCCGCGAGGTTCTAGTGTCACCCGGCGACCCAACAAATGGTACCGACTACACGCGATCCCCGAGGTCCGTCAGACACTCGAACTCTTACCACATTTCCGAGCATCGCTTCGCTTTCCAAAACTCGGTTACTATCCCTAACGTGGTCATCATTAATCGGGAACACTCGATGGATCTCCGATACTTTCCGAACATAACAATACGAAAGATCGGACGCACGCCTCCTAAGTCGGACGCAAGAAAAGCTATCATATAGGCAACCCGCCTATCCTTCACATGAACTCAAAGGCCCAAAGTAACTCGCTAAGTTCCTCTGTATTCCAAAACTCACACCCACCCCGGTGGTACTTTCAAGACCGACCGTCAACTCGAACTCTAAGCGTCGCCGATTATCCGCACGATTTCTCCGAGCCGCCGTAACCTCTTCTAGACAAGCTTTACTCTATCCACGATACCGGAACAAGCTCAACCAACTATCCAATCTTGCCAACGCCGAACCAATCAACCAAGAACTTACACTTCCGCCCTACGCGCGCCACAAAGCGATATCCGAACACCGAAATGGTAGCTTAAACACTTCCTCCACAGAGACAACAATCCCCACGACTACCTTCGAGATACACACACCGGCCCGAGGCGAATGCGATTCTCGAGATTCACCGAGTTCTTAACACATGTTTGGCAAAACTTCCGTAAACAACAACATCCCTACCTGGCTCCACTGTCATCATAAGGTGGCGTAGGCACCCCGCAGCCTTTACAACCTTCGTATAACTCAACACACCAGTAAACGGCCCCGATCAAGAACACGATGGGTCGCCTCATCGACCGACCACCGGTCGAACGCATCCACGAACTCAGACGTGGTTAACTAAACTTGGGCCTAACACCTCACAACCCTAACACGCGGGACCACCACAACCCGCCCCACCACCAAACCTACCGCGGTTGACCCGCAACGCGCCTCAACCCGACCCGCAACGCCGCACAATACTAGCTCCCGATTCGAACAATCTCACAAATCACGCTTCAAAACCTAGCGGCCTTCTTACCTCAACTACCCCCTTCATTCCACACTACTGGGACCTATCCCAAACATAACTCACGCACTATGCACTTCCGATAAGTGGTCAAACATAACACTACACCTTTCTCGAGATGGCCTCACCTCTAAGGTCTCTACGTAAAAGCTCTAAGGCTCACACCTTCTCTATCCCCAAAATCTTACTCGGCTAAACAACCATGATCTAATCACGACTAACACAATCGTTATCGTAACATAGACTTAAGGTATACTCACCTTATCACACATACCGATCTCTGCAGGGTTAAAGATATATCTATATTCACCGCTTCACTCCTTAGTCGCTCAAATCAAACCCGCCTCGTAGGCGATAGCAGGAAGATGACGAACTACCCACCGATCCTGAAGGCTAAGTCCTCCTACAAGGACACTCTATCGACATCGACTCGACGGCCGTAGTACAACAAGTACCAACTAAAAGACGACATTCCCGATGACGTCACATCGCGAACACCGAGGAAAATCGAATCCGGCCGGGCCGAACCTACGCAGTAGCCGCGGAACCTAAGCTCGAGCTCGACCAACTCTCGCATACCCCGAACGCCCCGAACCCCGCGAGGACCACTCTGACCGTGGACGCGCATATTCAATCTGGCCGCGAGGTGACTCGCCTCGAAAGTTACCAAAGGACCTCGCCGCCCGCCCTTTCTCGCCCTTCGTTAACCCGCTGATCTCTACGCTTGGCTCATTGCGCATAAGCCCGCATACGTGCCATGCTCGCTTCAATCAAGAATTACTCTTGCACAACCTCTCTTAGATAGTCATCAAGACCCGCGTACATCGCAGATACTCTCGTAGCCACATCCATACTAGTAATGGTCGCCTTTCTTTGCACTCTATATTCATCGCTCTTGGCCGTGGAACCGGCGTTCAAATATCATGGCCGCAGCTGGAACCGCCACGCTGCGTAAACTCATTGGGCTAGCGACGCAGAAACTCCCGAATGAAGCACTACCCTAGGTAATGATTGGGCCTGTGCCTCGCCACCCTCGAACTCTACTCGCAGCCTCCTCGCTTTGCCCTCCCGGGCCCGGTTGCCACGCGAGGCATAACTGCAGTGAAAGAAATACGTCGAGGTCCAACTTACAACACAGCCTCTAAGGCACGATCTCAGAGTGAGAAGAATAGAAACCAATCCTAAAATATCCTATAGCCTCCTCGACATTGGTGTGGTGCACAACACACCGATAATCAAGACTTCATCGATACTGGCTCAGAGACACTTTCCGAGGATTAATCGCTCGATACCACTTTTGTCACGACCAACCCGACGCGGATCGTGCCTTACCGGGCACCCAAGCGCATATACATCGAGTAATCACGAACATAAAGACAATACATGAAACCAAAGGTAATAAGACAAGTGAAATAAGAAGACAAAGCAACCAAAAACGGTTACCTTCAAGATAAATATAAATAGCAACTTTTTCAACATGAACAGCTTTAATCCTTTTACAAACCCCGCCACAACAAGATTACTGCACTTAAGAATGATATGATAACAATGGGCGGACAGGCCCCGCCAAACCCCCGAATGTAAACACTTACGACGCAGTGACTATACCATCGATAAGCCTCTCCGAGAAACGGAGCTTCCCAAACGTCAAATCGTGACTCGAGAGCTAGGATCAACGATCGGTGTACCTCAACTGCGGCAGATGAACGCAGCCTTCGGGCGAGGTCAAGACAAAAATGCAGTATGTGAAACTGAAAATACATATTGTAAATGAAATCATAGCAGTCTATATAAAACAGGAGACATGTATGATAACCAAACTACAGTTTACAACAAAGCAGTCATGTCAATTCAGGGACTCACGCCCTCAAGTCATCACTCAAATATAACAATGGGTCTCAGGCCCACAACATCAATCATGCCCGTGGAATACCTTCCTCATCACGGCGATTACATGATATAAAAGCACCAAGGAACACACATGAACACCGTGTCCCACTGTGTCATAATAAAATCAGACGGTAAGTACGAAGGCATAGCCGACTACTAAAAACCTACGCATCAACAAGGTCATGAATCAGATCATAAGATCTGTCTGCATCGTCACATGATCAAAGCCGCCACTTGCCCGCAGATCAATGTACGCTGCCTAACCTCGAACTCCCGCACCCGCATAGGCCAATCTCATCGCCCGCATGAGGTATTCTCGCATCGAGGGTAGCTACTCCCAAGATCGCCCCGACTTCGCACCGCATGGCCATACGGACCGCATGCCCATAAAGGACGACACTAACTCGAACTCTCGTAGCTCGCAAGATAGCCCTGGGACTGCATGAGGTATTCTCGAATCATAGTCCATCGACCACCGAAGTCTACCCCGACGGAGGCGCCTAACCCCTAATCATCTCAAGAGATGAGTGATGTAAAATACTAACACAACAAATTATCGTTACAACATAAGCACAACAAAGGAAACCCCTTTACTCAACATCACAAGATACTAACACACGTAGCATCCTAACATGTTTACTTATCAATCAACAAGAAAGTATTACCAGGCTATCACAAACCAACACAATCAAGTTATACACACAAGGTACTTTCTACTATATGCCAACAAGTTCGGGTTTTATCCCCAAAGTACTTCATACATTAACTTTTTAAAAGATACGTTACTTTCACAATGTCACACAATACGTAGTATAAAAATAGAGTGACTATCCTTTTAAAGTAAATCGATTACTTCTCTTTGTAAAATCAAGTAGCAACATTCTTTTCCAATGATCAAGTTTGCCTAATTTCCAATGTTCAAGTTTCTCATTTTAGAAAGGTTTCGTAGTTCATAGTCTTATTCATTTAAGAATACAATTCTTCTTTAAACTATCTGAGAAACATAAGTCTTATATGAGTAGGATATTCTCGCTTATAACAATCTTATTACAAAGACCATGATCTAGAAATATCATTTTGTCTCATCTTAGCTTCATGCAGATGGAAGTTTCTACCGGTTTTAATAATACTTACTTATTCAAAACATTTTCCTTTATTAACGCCGCAGTTGGTTTGTCGATACACATTCGATTTCCAAATCAAGAAACATTCTTAAGCCGTTATACCTAACTTCCCATAAAGTTAGTATAACTCTTAAGTTCTCAAAACCAAGTATTACTTCAAGTTCTCTATTAATCACATAACAAGCCGCTTATAGTTCAAATCGATTACCTTTTAAAACCACAAGTATTTTCTTACCAACATAAAGTCATTATAACCGACTTCCCATAAAGCCGTTATAACACTTTATGTTTTAAATCAACTAAATACATTTAGCACACGACGCTCACCGCACTACATAGTTCACACATATCACGCTAGAAGAGATAGGAAGAGGTTCACATACCTCGCGACGAGTATCGACTAATAGCAAAACGCCCAAGTACCTTCAAACCGTCGGCTACTCCTTAGCCCTAGATCGCGCCACACGTAGTACTTCAACCTATAAGGCCACAAGGCGCTTATTAACATTTAGGTCTAACCGTAGAACATTCTACGTAAAATTCGGCAAAGACTCTCCCCGCAACAACAGAAATCTCCTCCTCTATCGAGGCCGCTACCAAGCCAACCAGTGGGTTATACATCTAACCCTAACTGCACAATTCTACTCCACTGACTACTACACAAGTCTACTGTAATACAAATTTCTAAGTAAAACAGCTTTAGTACTCTTCTTCAAAAGGTTTCTTATTATTCAGCTTAAGTCCAAAGACATCACGACAACAACGCTCGATTCTATATATATAGTATACTTCAACTATATAGTCTAACAATATGTAATTTCCAATTACAACAGAGGAACAAGATAATTACCTCGATAAGCCCATAATTATCCTAGTTAAAGTCGATCCCGGCAATCGCTTAGCTCCAACTCCGAGCGCTCCAACTCCGCTCTAAACCACCCTTAGAAGTTCTAACCAACTTCTACACAATACTCCAACTGACTATGGAGATTTTCCTGTGGTTTCGGTTTTTGTGACTAAGGAAGTATAATAGTATTTCGGGCATTTTTGTATAGTATAACCTTAGAATACAACAAGGTATACTACTAAGGTAATTGGGCATTATAACAATACTTTGAGAGTATTTCTACCAAGAGTGGGTATTATACGAAAACAACTAGGCTAGTGGTACCCTGCTAGCACCCCAAGGAGTGGGGTGTATACCTCTACTACCCCACTGTGGGAACTCTCGCCATGAGGGAAGGCTTTGGACGAGAACCACAAGAAGGAGAGGAGGGATTTTAACACTTAAGATTTTAGGATGAAGAAAGTCTTCAACATGTGGTATTTATAGGCCAACCAATGGCCAACCAATGGCCAAGATCTTGCCAAGTGCAAGGCAAGTGTAGGCCAAGATCTTGCCAAGTGCCCCTTAACCAACTAACACACAAATATCCTACCAACTAAAGCCATTCCAATCGCCACAATCGAGCTCTCACGCCCGCTAACGGAGGTGCAAGTGGCGCCTCTTGTCGCCCAACACGCTTCGCCTCTCGGAAAAATCCGCAAAAATTAAAAATGACATAGCCGGAAATTCCCTACGAAAGTCGTGGAAAACGCTTTCGAAAAACGACTCTAAACGTGTTGTGAACAAAATTAATTCGCCAAGCCTTAGTACAAGTTTCAAATTTTTCACGCACGCCCTTACGCATATACTGGAAATACGGTATAACACGCATAATCGAATCACCTCAAGACCGAGCTTGGATTTTGAATTAACCGGAGTAGGCATAGCTTTGCAATTCGACATCTTAGCTCTGAACACAATTTCTTCTGCATACTTACGCTGACTCAGAAACATATTATCTGCAAATCTAGTAACTGATATACCCAAGAAGTAGCTCAGCTTGCCCAAATCAGTCATATCAAATTCAGTTTTGAGAAGAGCAATAATGTCATTTTTCAATTCTTCAGATGAGACAGTGAGAACAATGTCATCCACATATAATAATAAGTAAGCAATGTCACTATCATGATGAAAAATGAACAGAGATATGTCACACCTGCTACAAATAAACTCAATCTGCATAATATACCTGACAAAACGATCATACCAAGCACGAGGTGCCTGTTTTAGGCTATAGAGTGATTTCCTGAGACGACAGACATACTAAGGAACTGCAGGATGAACAAAACTAGGTGGATGATGCATATACACAGTTTCTTTCAAATCCCCTTGAAGAAATGCGTTCTTGACATCCAACTGATGAATCGGCCACTTTTTACCCATAGCAATACAAAGAACAGTACGAATCGTAGCCGGTTTAACAACCGGGCTAAAAGTATCACCACAGTCAATGCCCTAATGCTGATTAGTACCGTTTTCCACAAGTCTTGCCTTGTAGAGCTCCAAATCACCACTGTCTCTGAATTTGTGAAGAAAAAGCCACAAACATCGGATCACATTCACCCCTTCAGTATAGGTACTAGATCCCAAGTGTGCTGCTTAGTTAAAGCATTATATTCATCAGACATGACCGCATTCCAATTAGGGTCTAGTTTGGCCAATTTGGGGTTATTTGGAATTGGAGAAATGGTTTGAGCATACAAGTTAAACTGAATTTTGGGTTTGAAAATCCCGTGTTTGTCACGAGTTTCCATTTGGTGACTGGAGACATTGGGTGGCTGCATTGGTTGAGTAGCAGGATTCGAGACAGATGGTATGGTCGGAGATGGGGATGATGGAACATTTGTCGTCGGAGGCGGCGCGACGCCGTGATCAAGGGCCGCGACGCCTGAGTTACAGTCCTCTCTGAAGTCTTGGCACCGTGGCGCATCCTCGGCAGAGCCGCGCACCGACGACCAGAAAATCAAGTCGCACATCTGGAGGACCGCGCCGCGCATATCCTCGGCGGGTCGCATACGACGAAAAAAAATCAGTATACTCACTGGAAGGCTGAAAAAGATGGGATGTTTCAGTGGTGCCATGAGTGAGTTGACTGAGAATGATGGGATAGATGACGGGCTCATCAAGAAATGAGTAGTCCGGTTTTTGGTATGTCTGAGGATTCGAAAATGGGAATATGGTCTCATCGAACGTGACGTGACGGGAAATGTAGATCTGACTAGTAGACAAGTCATAACACAGATATCCCCTATGATTGAGTGGGAAACCGAGGAATACACATGGTGTAGTTCGGGGAGCCAACTTATGGGGAGGGGAGATGGAGGTAAGATTGGGATAGCACAGACAGCCGAAGATTCGTAAGTGGTCATATGATGGAGTCCTACGATATAGAATTTCGGTGGGGGTTCTATTTTGTAGAGTGTTAGTGGGTAAAATATTGAGGAGGTGATCTACCATTTTAGCAGCATAGACCCAGAAGGAAGGTGGTAAACAAGCGTGAAGGAGAAGGGTACAGACCATGTTATTGATATTAAAGATAATTCGTTCAGCTTTTCCATTTTGAAGGGAGATGTGGGGGCAAGAGAAACGGAACACCATGCCCTGTTGGGAGCAAAAATTATGGAATACTGAATTATTAAATTCACGTCCGTTATCACACTGAAAGGATTTGATGGATTTTTCAAATTGAATATTAATAAATTTGTGAAACTCAAGAAATTTAGCAAAAACCTCAGATTTGAATTTGAGTGGATAAATTCATAAAAAAATGTGAAAAATCATCTAATAAAACAAGATAAAATTTGTGACCCAATGAGCTAATAACAGGAGATGTCCACAAGTCAGCATGAACAATATCAAATGGTGAAACTGTAATACTCAATGAAGACATAAACGGAAGACGAGTATGCTTGCCAAGCGGGCAAGAAAAACAGTTTTGGGCAAATTTCTCATTATTACATTGAATACACAGATTATTCCTAAGAAAAGAAAAGACATGATCTCCTGGATGTCCGAGCCTATTGTGCCAGGTGGATGGAGACAAGTGGTTGAGTTCTGATAGCGGAAGAGTGAGTGAAAGGGTAGAGGTCTCCCGCACTATTGCATCGCGTAAGAGTTCTCCCCGTATTGAGATCCTTCACAGAGAAATCAAAAAGGTCAAAATTGACAGACACCCAATTATTGCGAAGGAATTTTCTAACATATATCAATTTTTTAATAATTTGAGGTGCGTAGAGGACATAGTTAAGTGAGAAGGGTGGATGGAGATATTTTATGTGTGTGTTACCATACCCTACAATTGGTATGCGGTGACCATTGTCGACAGTAATCTATTGAGGATACTTTAACCGAAGCAGTTGGGAAAAATTACCTGAAGAGTTGGTCAGGTGTGATGTAGCTCTGGAGTCCATATATCAATTGTTGTCGGGCTGTTGAAGATTGAGAGTGTTGAATGTCTGACCCAAATCAGTGGGGCTGGTTGGGCTCGCGAATCTGCAGGTCGGCATGAAGTGTGTTCTTGGCCGATTCTTGGCTTGCCTCATTGCGGTCTTTGGCCGATGAGACCATGCCTCTAATTCTACTAGAATTGGGCCCCTGCTGTTGGGTAGGGAAATGCAGGCGAGGCATAGTTCGCGGAATTGGGCCACTCTTGCTGACCAGCCCACGGGAAAAGGGATTCTGAGGGGGCCCTCTGCCGCGGCCCTTGCCTTTGTTGCCATTCCCGCGACCTTTGCCGCCACGTCCTCCGACGCGGCCCTGTTGCTGGTGGTGGTGCATCGGTGGTGTTGGCTGGTGGTTGAGTGCTTTCAACAGAAAGTGATTTTTTTCGTGCTCATCCTGTTTAGCACGTCGTGTTTCTTCCAATAACAATTGTGAACGCGCCTTGTTGAAAGTTGGAAGTGGATCAGCCTGTTGAATCATTGTTGCAAGAGTATCATATTCCCCTTTCGGTAAACCTGAAACTAGTTGTAGTACCATTTTAGTCTCAGAAACAGTTGTCCCAACGTTAGAAAGTGTATCGGCGATGAGTTTCAGTTGTTAGTAATATTCAGACACGTTGTTAAAATTCTCAAGACACGTGTTATTGAACTGCTCCTCTAAATACACCGCCCGAGTATTTTTATCATCCTGAAATACTTCATCCAGACATACCCAAAGTTCGGGCGCCGAAGCACCTGTTTTCATGATAGTACACAACAAGTCTTTTGAGATAGTACCATATATTCATAGCTTGTCAATGACGTCAAGACGACGCCATGTCGAGTCTGCAATCTCAAGAGGGGCGAGGGATTGAATCATCAATGTGATCGAGCACGTTATACGCGCAAGCATGAATATAAAACAGTTCTACCCACATAGAATATTGACAATCTTCTTGATCAAGAATTATAGGGACAAAATTCTTGATGTTTGTGACAGCAAACGCCGGATGAAAAGAAGACGTTGAGGAAGAAGGGGTTGTGTCAATTGTATCGGAGGTAGAACCAGTGGTTTTGGGGGAGTTAGGAAGAGACATGGTAGCCACAGGATTTGGATTTTAGAGAAGGAAGCTGTCGCGGCTGAGAAGAATGGGGGGGGGGGGGGGGTCGGCGGTTTCAAGATTTTTTTTAGGAATTTATTTCATTAATCATAATATATATAGTTGTACAAAGGTGATTCCTAATATAGTAAGAATCCTAAGTTACCCTAAATACATGACAATAATAATTACAATATATAATGTGAATATTCGAAGAATATCCGCTAATAAAGTCGATATTCTTTTAACAAAACTGAGTAAAATGGGTGATCAGGTGGATAACGGATTTTGGGATCACTATTTAAGCCATGGCCAAAGTCTATAAATTTATCAAAAATAACTTCCAACAGACACAACCGTAGTTACAAAAATTTGCATCCGACTGAAGTTGGCACATTACTTGTGCAAGTAAAACTTCCAACAATCGCGATTCCAGTTCAAAATTCACTTCTTCAAGCATTATACTCCAATTTCTATAGATTTGAAAAACACTGTTATACAACAAGCAAGAAAAACAAGTGGAGGATATTAACTTTTCTAAAATTTTCTACGGATACAAAAAAAAGTGGCTGCCTCGTGAAATTATTTTATATAAACTATAACATACTGACGAAGTAATTGTCAATTTGTTTCAGTATATTTTTCATACAGAGGTATTGTATACATTTATAGAGAGATTTGCTACGCTATTTTGATATACAGATTTTTAGTGTTAGAATAATGGCTTGGTAGTTTATGGGTTCCTGAAATCTTTCTCATTTGGTTAACTCCTATAATCTCTCTGATTTATCTCTTAATTGACAATTCACGCCAACACTCCCCCTCAAGTCGAAGCATCCAAATCTTCAATGCACAACTTGTCTAGTGAGTTGTAAAATTCTCTGCTTGATACGACCTTTGTAAGAATATCCGCCAGTTGATCTTCGGACTTCACAAATTGAAACTGAATTATTTTAGCTTTGAGATTTTCTTAATTACAATGTCTGTCAATCTCCACGTGTTTAGTGCGATCACGTTGGATAGGATTGTGAGCAATAGCAATCGCTGCTTTGTTATCACAAAAGAGGTCCATTTTGGAGGTAGGTGCAAAGCCAATTTCTGTTAGAAGTCTTGTCAGCTATAGAAGTTCACAAAGTCCTTTAGCCATTCTACGAAACTCTGCTTCAGCACTTGACAGTGCCACCACCTTTTTCTTCTTACTCCTCCACGTAACAAGATTTCCCCCGACAAGAATTAAGTAGCCTGAGGTGGATCTTATGTCTATGGTGTTCCCTGCCCAATCTGCGTCTGTATAACCATTAACTCTGAGGTGGTTATTCTTTGCAAACATAAGTCCTTTTCCTGGGGAGGATTTTAAGTATCGCAAAATCCGTATCGCTGCTTCCATATGATCCTTACTCGGTTGGTGCATAAATTGACTTACAACACTCACTGCATAAGCAATATCAGGACGGGTATGCGAGAGGTAAATCAGTTTCCCAACTAACCTCTGGTATCTTCTTTATCTGTTGGCACTTGATTTAGATGTTCTCCGAGCCTGTGATTCTGAACAATTGGAGTGTTTGCTGGCTTACAATCCAGCATTCCAACCTCACAAAGTAAGTCTAGTATATATTTTTGCTGAGATAAGAATATACCTTTCTTTGATCTAACAACTTCTATTCCCAAGAAATATTTTAAGTCCTCCCAGATTTTTCATCTCAAATTCGGTTGCCAACTGTTTCTGAAATTTATCTATTTCCTCTGCACCATACCCTGTATTTATCATGTCATCAACGTATACAATAAAGTTGTTACCTTGCCCCATTGATACTTTAAAAATAATGTATGATATGAATTTCTTTGGCAGAAGCCATACTTTTTCATTGCTTGACTGAACCGTCCAAACCATGCTCGAGGTGATTGTTTCAGTCCATACAATGCATGATGTAACTTGCATACTACTTCAGTTTTTGAAAGTGTTGTGTAACCTGGAGGAGTGTGTTACACCCCGTAGTTCAGATCATGCTTTTGAGAACGTACGAAAGGAATTGAGACTTAAAGTTTAGAATGATGGGTTGACGGAACGTTTCGGACGGGTTGTTAGTCAACTTTGAGGCGGTTTTTGTCCCGTTACATTGAGAGTTCCTAGGTGTTTCAAAGGCCTAGTGCGTAGTTCGTTGAGTCTAGTTTCCAACGCAACCAACCATTCGTCGATAGGACATCAGAGTAGAAAGTTATGGGAGTTACACGCTCAAAGGCGCAATGAGCAAAAAGAAACATCGGCCGTGGCCAGTGGCCGCGGCACGGACGCAGGCCGTGGCGCGATAAGCCGGATATCGCTGAAGTTGCAGCGCCGCGGCGCCGGAAGTGCCGAGACTCTGCAGATGTTTCAGCGCCGCGGCGCCGGCTGCAGGGCCGCGGCGCCGAGGCGGGTTCTGCGAGGCTGGGTGGAAAAATCAGAATTGTTTTGTTTTAAAAAAGGTCATGGGTGGGTGACAAGTGTCCTCCCCCATCTGATTTTGCATGTCCTATTTATTGACCAAGTCTTGAAGACTTGGTCATTCTTCAAGCTTTCCTCTCTCTCTAAAAAATTAAAAGCTCTCCCTTCTCTCTAGAAAATCAAGAGGAAATCAAGGCTTGAGAAAAATCTGAAAAAGGTGGCAAGAAGGAAACTTTTTGGCAAGCTTGTAGGAGTTTTGTGGTGGTGCTTGTGGAAAGAAGGCTAGTGAATTTGTTGGACTAATTTGGGTAAGCTCTAAGGTAACAATCCTTCCTCTTTTGTTAGTTTATTGTGTTGCATGTGAAGAAGAAAGGACTTGTAGTTGTAAATATTGCTCTTAGATAAATTGCATGTAAGAAATATGATTTGGATTTGAAGGGATTGAATAAGGTTAGTATGTGAACATGTTGTAGCCAAAATACTACCTTTAACTTATTGATTTAGTTAATATGCATTGTGGGGCAAAATTTTACACATCCAAGATTAGGTGTGTAATCCCCTTTGTATTGATTGGATTGTTGGGCCTTAAAAGTGGCGTTGGATGTTGAATTCGGACCTTGAAAAGGTGGAAAAGTATATAGAAACAAATGAAATGATGTCCGATTTTTCGTAGAATTTAGTGACTTTGCACTTGGAATATTCTACGTTGAAACTAGAGGTTAATAAACGTATTATGGTCATTATAGGTTGACGTACTACGTGCGGTATATTGGACTTAGCAAGTGGATTGACCCGAAGAGGTATGTGGAACTTTCCTATCTCTTGAGCATGACTAGTTGCACTTATGTAGATGCGGTGACGACAAGGTTTTGATATCCCTTACTTGTTTTAAGGATGTCTTAAGTTTTCAAAGTTAAGGGACTTGATGTGTTTAAGTGTATGATTCTTGTTTCTTTTTAAAAGTGTAAGTCCCTTGGGTTTAGGGAAACGTATTTGACTAATGTATAACGTTAATATAATGACTTTATGGGAAGTTGGTTATATTAGCTTTATGGAAGGTTAACAAAGGAAGGTTTACTCTAAGTAAAATGAGTACGGATAAATGATTTGAAGTTGTGAAAGGCAAATTGATTTTTAAGACATTAATTGCCTAAGGTTTTAAAAGAGTAGAAGTACGTAGTACTTTGGGTTAAATTCCCGGTTTTCATAAAGACATGTTAGTGCCTTAAGTAAACTAAAATGAGAATGTATGTGAAGAAAACTAATAAGAAGTTAGGGGATTTCTTAACTTGCTTATATTATGTGTGATAGCCGGTTTGTGCTAGTGTTGTATTATTCGTTACGGGGTCATTCCCCGGGTTGTGGCATTTGCATATTCCGTGGATTTGCTACCCACGATGCGAGGAATACCTCATGCGAGTCCGTAGGGCTCATGCGGGTGAAATAGTCCCACGCGCGGTACAGACTATGCGAGGAATACCTCACGCGGTCCACACGACCCACGCGGGTGAAATAGTCCCGCGAGTAGGATTGCTTAATGACATCTGCGCGGTGACCTTGCTTTGATCACGAGCTTCCTATTTTCACGCAAAGATAGTATATGCTTGATATTCTCATTATTAGTAAGGCACGCAGTAATCAGAATCGATTATCATACATGTCTCCGGTTATTTTAGACTTACGAGGTATTTTCCAGTTTCGCATACTTAGTACATATTGTGTCGCGACCCCTTCTCTGGCCGCGTCATGCCGCAGGGTAAGCGGTGGTGGATCCTCATTCTTAGGATTACCGGTCCGTGTTAGAAGCTCCATTCCTCGGAGGCTTATTTTGTTGCACGGTTTTTCCACGATGATATCGGGATTATGTACATTCGGGGTACGGCGAGGCCCGTCCCGCCACGATTGTTTCTAGAGTGCGTAGTCACGTTTGTGGTTTGGGCTGTAAGAACAAAGTTGTACTGCTTTACTTTTGATTAAGTATATTCTATGGAAGCGCGGCTTGGCGATGTTTACTATCCACAGTTTATGTGTTATGTATGTTCATTGTTATTCTCGATGTATACCGACGGGTGCCCTAGAGGCCCCAATCGCGCCCCGGGTGGGTCGTGACAAAAGTGGTATCGAGCGCTTAGTCCTCGGAAGGTGTCTACGCATCGTGTCTAGTAGAGTCTTGATTATCGGTGTGTTGTGCACCACATCTATAATCGTGAGGTGGAGGATATTTAGGATCGTTTCATTCTTTCACTCTAAGATCGCAATAGAGCTGTGTTATAGGTTGAACTCCCTCTGATATTTTCCTTTATGTATCAGTTATGCCTCCACGCAAGGAAACCGCGGCCCGGAAGGGCAAGGCAGCTGAGGGAGCTGCTAGTAGGACGCGGAGGGTCAAGAGGGCACAGGCCCAGTATTTACCTGAGATGATGTTTCGGGCGGCGAGTTCCACGACGTCGCCAAATTTCAAAGAGTTCGGGCAGCACGCCATCGAGACCACTGGTACTGAGCCTCCATCCCACACCTGGGCCGAGTATAGAGATTACGAGCCGATCCGTTATCGACCAAGATAGTAGCAGGCGTCACGACAGAGCAGCAGCCAACCCAGAGCCGGGGCCACTTGATTCGGATTTCTGGTTGTCATCCACCCGAAGTTCTATGGTTCGAGATCCGGCGAGGATCCTCGTGAGTTTGTTCGGCAGCTACAGGACTACGCAGTGCTAGGGCCTCTGAGGTCGAGTTCACATGTTAGCCTCTTACCGGTTACACGATATTGCGTTGAACTGATTTGAGTCATGGGAGTTGTCTAGAGCTGAGGGTGCTCTTCCAGCTGTTTGGGAGGAGTTCACAAAGGCCTTCCTGGATCACTTCTTGCCTCCTGAGATGAGGAGAGCCCGCGTGGATAGATTCTTGACTCGAGGCAGAATGGGAGGACTATCGCAGAGTACACTGAGTTTGACTCATTGGCCGTATGCGCAAGACACCATTGAACCGATACGGCGCATGTGGTTCATCGCTATGTGATGGGCTAGACCGCCATATGATTATCGTGATGCAGGGTGGCTCTTCACCGTGCATCGATATTGTCGACGCAGCGTATGCGCAGGGATAGAGGACAGAGAGAGGAGTATCGCCAGACTCAGCCACCCAAGAGGCTGTGACAGCAGGTCTCGTGGCGCTGAGGCGACACCTCGCAGCAGACTAGACTACTTTTCACCAAAGACAGAGTGCTCCTTCTCGATTTTGGCGGAGGTCCGATCACCGTTATTCAGAGCAGTCGTGGCTCCAGGCTGGGTTTCGCGAGGCAGAGACCGTCACCGATCGCGACCACCCCATCTCGGTGCTCGACGCAGAGTCTCACCTGAGAGTGTCGTGTTCCTCCGTGAGCTTGTTACTTTGTGGACGCAGGCCATTTGAAGAGAGATTGTCCGACCAGTGGCGGGAATATTATGGTTCACCGGCTGTGGTCGGGCTAGATCTTCGTCTTCGACGCATGCTCCCGAGGGCAGGGTGTTCACGGACCAGCAGCCGCCAGGGTCGTGGGGGTCCTCAGCCCAGCCTCGAATCGCATTTATGCTATGTCCCACCGTCAGACCGTGAGGCGTCACGGATGTCGCCACAGTACATTATTGGTTTCATGTTGTGATGTATATGCTTTGATAGATCCAGTTCTACCTTGTCCTATATATCTCCTCATATTCTTGGTAGAATAGTGGATAGAGCCCAGTCTATAAAACCTTTTGGCGTGGCTACGCCATGAGGTTATTCGGTGGTAGCCGAGCGTATATAAGGCTTGCCCAGTGACTATATACGGTCGTCAGACTCTAGCCGACTTGATAGAGTTGGATATGACGGACTTTGATGTGATTATGGGTATGGATTGGCTAGCATCTTGCTATGCCAATATGGACTATAGAGAGGGATTGGTACGGTTCCAGTTTCCTGGGGAGCCGGTTATCGAGTGGAAGGAACATCGCGCCGGCGGGTAGGTTTATTTCTTACCTCAAGGCTAGGAAGATGCGCGGCGGGTATATCTACCATATGGTTCGTATTCGACATCGAGGTCGAGATACCGCATCACTACCGGCCTCCGGTTAGAGAGTTTCCGACGTATTCCCGCACGAAGCTCCGTATCCTCCCGAGAGGAGATTGAGTTTTGCATTGATATGTCGCCAGACACTCGACCGATATCTATTCCGCCATATAGGATGGCACCTGCTGAGTTGAGGGAATTGAAAGACCACCAAGGACTTGGCCGGAAAAGGCTTTATCGTGCCCAGTGTTTCTCCCGGGAGCGCCGGTGTTATTTGTAAAGAAAAAGGATGGACGCAGCTGCGTATGTGTTGATTACAAACGGTGAATAAAGTAACTATCAAGAAGCATACCCTCTTCCTGTGATTGATGATTTGTTTGACCATTGCAGGTGCGAGGTGTTTTTCAAGATAGACTGCGATCCGTTATCATCAAAGCGAGTTAGAGATACCGATATCCCAAAGATCGCATTCAGACCGGTATGGGCACTATGAGTTCAGAGTGATGTATTTCGGGTTGACGCCCAACAAGATTCATGGATTTAATGAACCGTGTTCAAGCCATTCTCGATATGTTCATTATAGTATTCATTGATGATATCTGGTTTATTCGCGCACGTGAGCAGAACACGCAGATCATTCGGCGGCGATTGGGAGTCCTCCGACCGGCAACAGATGCCAAGTTCTCAAACGCGAGTTTTGGTTGGCTTGATGGCTTTCTTAGGGCATGTTATCTGGGCCGATGGTATTCGGGTTGTCGACAAAAGAAAGATCGAGGCGCTAAGACTTGGCCTAGACCCACTACATCAACGGAGGTGCGCAGCTTTTTGGGCCTCGCGGGTTATTACCGGAGATTTGTGGAGAAGTTTACTTCCATTTCAAAGACCTTTGACTAGCCGACTCGTAGCGGCTATGTTGGTGGGCGGATGCTTGTGAGAGAGCTTCCATTCTTGAAGG
Source organism: Przewalskia tangutica (assembly GCA_029844215.1). Classification (NCBI taxonomy): domain Eukaryota; kingdom Viridiplantae; phylum Streptophyta; class Magnoliopsida; order Solanales; family Solanaceae; genus Przewalskia; species Przewalskia tangutica. Next base: position 5,939,424 of record CM056718.1, on the reverse strand, counting down.
AGAAATTGACAACCGCCCGCCTACCCTTCCGCAGGTTTAGATGGATATGTGGTTTATTGTGATGCGTCGGGTGTCGGGCTTGGAGTGCGTCTTGATGCGACGCAAAGACAGAGTTATAGCTACGATCTCGACACCAGAAGCATGAGAAGAACTATCCCACACATGACTTAGAGTTGGCGGCGTTGATGATTCATGCCTCAAGATGCGGAGACATTATTTATATGGAGTTCATGTGGATATTTACACGCACCACAAGAGTCTCCGTATATCTTCACCAATGAGGCGAACTTCATGCGAGACGGTGGTTAGAACTACTTAAGGATTATGATGTCGATATCCTATACCACCCAGGGAAGGCCAATGTAGTTGCAGATGTCCTTAGTCGCAGATCGATGTGTAGTCCGCCGGATGCGGCGGAGAAAAGGGGTATGGTTCGCGAGTTGCATCAGCTAGCGAACCTTGGGGTTCGTTTGGTTGATTCTGATAGTAATGGGGTTCGGGTTCGAGAGGTTGCCGAGTCTTCCATCGTCGAGGAGGTAAATAGGCGATAGTATGAGGATCCGATTATGGTACGGTATCGAGATGCAGCTCTTCAGGAAGAGAAGAGTCTATTCGGCGAGCACCGGGGTGCTAAGATTTGAGGGCCGGTTGTGTGTTCCCGATGTGACAGGACTTCGTCAGCAGATTCTGGGGGAGGCACACAGTGGTCGTTATTCTATTCATCCGGGGTCGACTAAGATGTACCATGACCTCAGATGTATATATTGGTGGGATGGTCTGAAGAGGGACGTGGCGGGTTTTGTTGCACAGTGTCCTAATTGTTAGCAGGTCAAGGTTGAGCACCAGAAGCCCGGTGGGCTATTGCAGCCTATTGATATTCCGACATGGAAGTGGGAGGTGATCAATATGGACTTTATTACAGGGTTACCTCACACTCAGATGAAACATGATTCCATCTGGGTTATTATCGACAGGCTGACGAAATCAGCCCATTTTCTTCCAGTCAGGACGACCTTTTCGGCCGAGGATTCTGCTAGATTGTATATCCGAGAGATTGTGAGACTGCATGGAGTTTCTATATCGATTATTTCAGACAGATGAGCCCAGTTCTCGGCTAACTTCTGGAGGTCTTTCCAGAAAGGATTAGGGACACAGGTGAGTCTCGATCGCTTTCACCCTCGTGACCGACGCATGTGTCGAGCGTACTATCCAGACACTTGAGGATATGCTGCGGGCCTGTGTTATTGATTTCAGGGGTAGCTGGGAGGATCATTTACCTCTTGTGGAGTTTGCATATAACAACAGCTACCATTCTAGTATCCAGATGGCGCCTTATGAGGCCTTATATGGGAGGAAGTGCACGTCATCGATAGGCTGGTTTGAGGTGGGAGAAGTTCAGTTGGTCGGGCCAGACTTGATTCAGCAGGCAGTAGATAAGGTGAAGCTTATCCAGGAGCGGTTATTGTCAGCTCAGAGTCGACAGAAGTCGTATGCAGATCATCGGAGTCAACCCTTGGAGTTTGAGGTAGATGATTGGGTCTTCCTGAAGGTATCACCCATAAAGGGCATGATGAGATTTGGGAAGAAGGGGAAACTTAGATCAAGGTACATTGGGCCTTATCAGATTGTCCGTATGGTAGGCAAGGTTGCATATGAGTTGGATCTGCCATCCGATATGGAGGCAATACATCCAGTTTTTCATGTGTCTATGTTGCGGAAATGTATTGGAGATTCGTCTAGATTACACCCGATTTGTGATGTTCGGGTGACAGAGGGGTTATCATATGAGGAGAGTCCCATAGCGATACTCGATTGTCAGGTTAGGCGACTACGGACAAAGGATGTGGCTTCCGTCAAGGTCTTATGGCGGAACGAGAACAGAGAAGAAATGACGTGGGAAGCAGAGGAGGACATGATGAAGAAGTATCCTCACTTGTTCCCTACACCTCCAGGTAACCCACTTTCCTGCTTGTTAGTTTTTAAATTTAGCAATTATGCTTAAGTATTGTTGTGGCCATGTGGAGCGTCTTTATTTGCAAGAAGAATAGTTAAGAGGGTCTATGTTGATATTGTGATTTGCGTAATCCTAGAAGGAACATTCGGGACGAATGTTTCTAAGGGGGGGGATAATGTTACACTCCGTAGTTCAGGTCATGCTTTTGAGAACATACGAAAGGAATTGAGACTTAAAGTTTAGAATGATGGGTTGACGGAACGTTTCGGACTGGTTGTTAGTCAACTTTGAGGCGGTTTATGTCCCATTACATTGAGAGTTCCTAGGTGTTTCAAAGGCCTAGTGCGTAGTTCGTTGAGTCTAGTTTCCAACGCAACCAACCATTCGTCGATAGGACATCGGAGTAGAAGGTTATGAGAGTTACACGTTCAGTGCGCAGTCGAACAGAAAAGCAACATCGGTCGTGGCCAGCGCGGCCGGATGCAGGCCGCGGCCACGGATAAGCCGGGATATCGCTGAGTTGCAGCACCGCGCGCCGGAAGGTGGCCGCGCGCGGAAGTGCCGAGACTTTGCAGATAGCCAGCGTACGGGCCGCAGGCCGCGGCCGAGGCGGGTTCTGCGAGGCTGGGTGGAAAAATCAGAACTGTTTTGTTTTAAAAAAAGGCCATGGGTGGGTGACAAGTGTCCTCCCCCATCTGATTTTGCATGTCCTATTTATTGACCAAGTCTTGAAGACTTGGTCATTTTTCAAGCTCTCCTCTCTCTCTAAAAATTAAAAGCTCTCCCTTCTCTCTAGAAAATCAAGAGGAAATCAAAGCTTGAGAAAAATCTGAAAAAGGTGGCAAGAAGGAAACTTGTTGGCAAGCTTGTAGGAGTTTTGTGGTGGTGCTTGTGGAAAGGAGGCTAGTGAATTTGTTGGATTAATTTGGGTAAGCTCTAAGGTAACAATCCTTCCTCTTTTGCTAGTTTATTGTGTTGCATGTGAAGAAGAAAGGACTTGTAGTTGTAAATATTGATCTTAGATAAATTGCATGTAAGAAATATGATTTGGATTTGAAAGGATTGAATAAGGTTAGTATGTGAACATGTTGTAGCCAAAATACTACCTTTAACTTATTGATTTAGTTAATATGCATTGTGGAGCAAAATTTTACACATCCAAGATTAGGTGTGTAATCCCCTTTGTATTGATTGGATTGTTGGGCCTTAAAATTGGCGTTGGATGTTGAATTCGGACCTTGAAAAGGTGGAAAAGTATATAGAAACAAAGGAAATGCTGTCCGATTTTCCGTAGAATTTAGTGACTTTGCACTTGGAATATTCTACGTTGAAACTAGAGGTTAATAAACGTATTATGGTCATTATAGGTTGAAGTACTACGTGCGGTATATTGGACATAGCAAGTGGATTGACCCGAAGAGGTATGTGGAACTTTCCTATCTCTTGAGCATGACTAGTTGCACTTATGTAGTACGGTAGACGTACAAGGTTTTGATATCCCTTACTTGTTTTAAGGATGTCTTAAGTTTTCAAAGTTAAGGGACTTGATGTGTTTAAGTGTATGATTCTTGTTTCTTTTTAAAAGTGTAAGTCCCTTGGGTTTAGGGAAACGTATTTGACTAATGTATAACGTTAATATAATGACTTTATGGGAAGTTGGTTATATTAGCTTTATGGAAGGTTAACAAAGGAAGATTTACTCTAAGTAAAATGAGTACGGATAAATGATTTGAAGTTGTGAAAGGCAAATTGATTTTAAGACATTAATTGCCTAAGGTTTTAAAAGAGTAGAAGTACGTAGTACTTTGGGTTAAATTCCCGGTTTTCATAAAGACATGTTAGTGCCTTAAGTAAACTAAAATGAGAATGTATGTGAACAAGACTAATAAGAAGTTAGGGGATTTCTTAACTTGCTTATATTATGTATGATAGCCGGTTTGTGCTAGTGTTATATTATTCGTTACGGGGTCATTCCCCGGGTTGTGGCATTTGCATATTCCGTGGATTTGCTACCCACGATGCGAGGAATACCTCATGCGAGTCCGTAGGGCTCATGCGGGTGAAATAGTTTCACGCGGTACAAATTTACGCGAATACCTCATACGGTCCACACGACCCATACGGGTGAAATAGTCGCGAGTAGGATTGCTTAATGACATCTGCGGGGTGACCTTGCTTTGATCATGAGCTTCCTATTTTCATGCAGTATAGTATATGCTTGATATTCTCATTATTAGTAAGGCACAGTGTACTGTAAATCGATTATCATACATGTCTCCAGTTATTTTAGACTTATGAGGTATTTTCCAGTTTCGCATACTTAGTACATATTGTGTACTGACCCCCTTCCTCGGGGGCTGCGTTCATGCCGCAGGTAGGGGTAAGCAGGTGGTGGATCCTCATTCTTAGGATTACTGGTCTGGTGTTAGAAGCTCCATTCCTCCGGAGGCTTATTTTGTTGGTACGGTTTTTCCCTGATGATATCGGTATTATGTACATTCAGGGGTATGGCGAGGCCCTGTCCCGCCACAGTTGTTTCCTAGAGGTCTGTAGTCACGTTTGTGGTTTGGGCTGTAAGAACAAAGTTGTACTGTTTTACTTTTGATTAAGTATATTCTATGGAAGGCGGCCTTGTCGGCTAGCCAGTTATGTTTACTATCCACAGGTTTATGTGTTATGTATGTTCCGCTGCTATTCTCTGATGTATACCTGACGGGGTGCCCCGGTAGGGCTCCAGTCGCGGCCCCGGGGTCGGATCGTGACAGAGTGTCCATGTAGACTTCCTCTTTAAGATCGCCATGGAGAAAGGCGATCTTTACATTCAACTGATGTAATGGCCAATCAAGGTTGGCTGCGAGTGATAGCAAAACCCTGATTGTATTTAGTTTAGCCACCGGTGAAAAAGTTTCTTGGTAATCTACACTATATGTCTAGGTGTATCCTTTTGCAACTAGTCTTACCTTATATCATTCTATAGATCTATCTGCCTGGTTTAACTGAGAAGACCCACCTGCACCCGACTGTCTTCTTCCCCTGGGGTAGTGGGACCAAGGCCTATGTTTGATTCTTTAGTAGTGTCCCCATTTCTTCCTCTATTGCTTTTGTCCACTTAGGATCCATTAATGCCTCCTGAACAGTAGTAGGAATATGACATGCAGAGAGCTCCTGTGAAAAACTCTTGAGTGGCTCAGACAATTTTTCAGGGGAAACATAGTTGGCAATTGGATACCTCAATCTTCTTTCCTCCATTTCTGGGGAGTATTTGTTTGGTGGTTTGCCCCGATTTCGCCTGAAAGGTAAGTTATACCATGTATCTATAGCATTGATAATTGAGGGTGTGCCAACATTACTTACCTCAGGAATATTCTTAGGAGATGGGCTTGCAGCGACCAAGAGACGGGGGGATTCTTCTTCTTCAAATGGTGTAGGCTCAACTGCCAGAGGTTCTTCTTCGGATGATATAGGCTCAGTTGTCAGAGGTTCTTCTTTTGATAGTGTATCATTCTTATCCTCAAACCACTCAAAGGTTAGCCACTTCAGCTCTTCATCCAGTGTCTCCCCCTGAGGAGGAGTATTGGATACCAATGAAGGGTAGAAAGGAGCAGACTCCAAAAAAGTGACATCCATAGTCACATAAGTACGCTGAGTAGTAGGGTCATAGCAGTGGTCGCCTTTTTGGTGGGTAGCATAGCCCAAGAAGAGGCACCGAAGGGCACAAGGGTCAAGTTTGTTACGCTGGTTCTTATGAAGATGAACATACGCCACACAGCCAAAGATGCGGGGTGGGAGCATGAGGGCAGAAGATAGAGACCGAGGCTGACAAGGATTGTAATGGGGTTTGGAAATGTAAGACTTTGGACGGAAGGCGGTTGATCAAATGAACAGCAGTGGTAACAACATCGGGCCAATGTCTTGTGGGAACATGTACTCCGAGAAGAGGGTTCGGACAGTTTTAAGAATATGCCGATTTTTCCTTTCAGCTACCCCATTTTATTGTGGTGTCTGGGGACATGAAGTTTCATGAATAAGGTTGTGGAGTTGAAAATAGGACTCAAAATGGTGATTGACATATTCTCCACCATTGTCAGAACGAAGAATTCGAATCTGAGCTGAAAACTGAGTCTGAATCATAGCATGAAATGACTGAAAAACCTTAAATACTTCATCCTTATGTTTCAGAAAATATAGCCAGGTCATGCGTGTGCAATCATCAACAAATATTACAAACCAACATACACAAGAGACAATAGACACGGAGGATGGTCCCCATACATCGAAATGGATTAAAGCAAAAAGAATGTCACTTTTATTCATGTTTAAAGAATAAGTAGCCCTATGACTCTTGGCTAAAATACAAGTATCACAATTTAACTCAGAAGTTTCTACATCAGAAAATAAATCAGAAAACAAATGCCTTAGATACCCAAATGATGGATGTCCCAAATGACGATGCCACAACCAAATTTGTCGAGTCTTGGAACTTAGTGAAGAAGACACGTGATGAGCTCTCCCCACACTGAAATCTTCCATGTAGTATAATCCCCCCCCCCCCCCCCCACTTAGTACCATGCCCAATTATCTCCTTGGTGAGAATATCTTGTATAAGACAAAAATCAGCAAATATGAGTACCCCACAATTCAGGTATGTGGTAATTTGACTCACAGATAGCAACTTGTGGGATAATGAGGGAACAAGTAAAGTGTTGGATAATTGAAGGGAGGGTGATAATTTCACAGAACCAGCTCCTGTGACAGGAGAGACCACTCCATTGGCATTTGCAATGCTAGTGCGCCGTGGGGATGTATAGTGAGAAAGATCTGCAGGATCAACGGTCATATGATATGTGGCCCCAGAGTCAAGTAACCAATCATCACGGTTGGTATTGCAGTGAGAACTAATTAAGGCATGACAGGGATTACCTTAATCCACAGAAGAAAAATTCTGTTGAAGAATTAGAGATTAGACAGACACGGTTCAGGTGCTGCTACAACAGCTTTGCCTATGCCTGTACTTGTACCAGCATTGTCTTGTTTCTTCCCGGCTTGGATTTCATGCCACCAGTCCGGATATCCATGCAGTTGGAAGCAATTTTCCAGTGTGTGCTTCATATTTCCACAATGAGTGCACTTTAATCTGTCAGATGATGATCGACCTTTAGAGCCAGATTTTCCAGCATATTGTGGGTTCGATCCATGGATCCCAAGCTTAAGGCCTCTCGAAGCAAGCACTGCTCCTGGAGGGGGTTCATGGTCACCTGCGAACGCACCACCTGATGAAGAGCCTCTCTACAGACAAGAGCATAACCTTGCTCTATGGTGGGAAACGGGTGTAGCTGCAGCACGTCACTCCGGATGTTATCCAGCTTGTCGTCAAGACCATCCAAAAAATGTAGACCCGATCTTCTTGGAGGACATTACTATACCTTTGAATATCAGCAGGCTATTCCATTGGATTTGGACGTCGAAAATCAATTTCACGCCAAAGACCTTGCAAGTCAGTGTAATATTTTTCCAGAGATCCACGTGCTTGACGGAGACGTGAAACACGGCGCCGGAGATCATAAATCTGGGACTATCACCACAATCAAAATAGGTGGTGGCAATAGAGTCCCACACTCTTTTGGTTGTGGAACACCGAATAAAGTTTCCAATTAACGTCGGATCTATGGAGTTGATAAGCCATCCTTTAACAATGGCGTTGTCGGTGCGCCATTTGTGAAAGGACGGGTCGATAAGGGATGGCTTGGTCAGTTCGTCGTTGATGTAGCCCAACTTTTATTTGTCGGAGATGTACATCTCGACAACTTGGGACCACAAGCCATAGTTGGAGCCATCCAACTTGATGCTAATTCCAGAGTCAGAGTTACGAGGTCACGGTTGGGGCCTGGACTTTGGACAGAGCTTCGGCCATCTTGGAGGTGAGTAATTCAGAGAGAATCCGATCAGTGGTGGATTCCTCTGGGTTGGTGTTTCAGTGGCTGCCATAGGTAGATAAGAGGCTAAACCCTAGGATTGGGCGTGAACAAGGGACCAAATCGTAACTTGCTCTGATACCATGTCAATTTGTTTCAGTATATTTTTCATACAGAGGTATTGCATATATTTATAGAGAGATTTGCTACGCTATTTTTGGGCCATAAATTTTTTTAGTGCTAGAATAATGGCTTGGTAGTTTATGGCTTATTCCTGAAATCTTTCTGATTTGGTTAACTCCTATAATCTCTCTGATTTATCTCTTAATTGACAACGTACGCCAACAATAATCGCTTTTGTAAATGTAACAAAAAATATACAAACACTTCATGGTAGGTACTGCCAAGATCTCAAGTATTAACAGACGCTATAGTTTGCTCGAACTCTGTATCGAACAATAGAACTGAATCTGGAGGGATAATGCATGTACCTAAACCACTGATACGAGACAGTTAGAACATATTTAAACCAACCATATATGCAATTGGCCGTCACCACACAGGGGTGTAGTAGGACGGCTGAGATCCCTTAACCAGAAGTCCCAGTTTCGAACTTTGGAAATGAAAAATCTTTCAGTAAAAAGTGTTTTACCCTTCTAGCGGGCCCAGAACTAGTCGGGCCAGTGGGCTTTAGGTACTTGATGGTAAACAGAAAAAGAACATATGCAATTGGCGTTGTTCGCTAAATTTGCTTACCTCCTCTTATCCCATATCCAAGTTCAGGAGGATCTTCAGTTTACGCTTTCCTCCTGAAATTTAGTGATAAGAAAGTATTTATTTTTATAATTTTCAAAGTACCAAGAAATTTGAACTACAATGTGTGCTCCTACCAGCCTGCATTGGAGGAAAACCATCACCTCCGAGAATTCCCTGATCCCAGCCTTTAATAACCTATTGGAGAAAATAACAAGCAGTAAGAATGAGTTTACCATCTACTGTTAAACATTGTATAGTTGGATTCTTAGGACAATTTCACATTAATAACAATGGTTCAGTTTGTATTTTGCTGAAGTCTGTCTAGTTAGTCTTGTTATATTAGGCTAACTAATTCGGTACTATAGAAGCATCTGGTTGTAGACTATGTTACTTGGCTCTCCAAGAAAGTTGTTGTATCCGTATCAGATCCTCCAAAAATTCACTACTTTTGGAGGCTCCAACATGCCCCGGCGACATTTTTGAAGAGTCCGGGAAATATAAGTTGTAGATAAACCTCTGGAATCAAATCTTGTTAACAAGACTAGAACCATTCTAGGGCCCTGTAACGAGAGCAATAGATAGAGAAACTAAAAGTAAATTTGTCCATTTCCTAGTGCTGATAGTACTGCTATAGAATAACAAAATAACCTACCTCTCCAACACCAACACTGAATGTAAGGGGCTTTCAACGGTTGTAGCTGCTATCAAAGACCTTCCCATTTTCCAGTTTACCTACATAATGTGCCTGTACAACATAATCTGTTTTATAATCTGATACAACTCATTATATTATACAAAAAAGTAAATGAGGAGCTCAATGTCTAGTCTCACTATATCAAATAACTTTTAGAAGTAAGATTTTCCAATAATTATTAAGTCAATATTGTTTGGCTCGCCTGGTCTCACTGGAGAGGATAGTTTTGGATCTTTTGACCTCATGAGTAGGTGCGTGTTCAAGGAAAGAACAACTTCCGAACCTTCAATTTATCTCATATCGTATCTGATCCGACTACCCTTATAAAGCTAGTATAACTTCGAGATCAACTTTTTGATGTTGAAAACAAATATAACTAAATAAGTTTTCTCTTAAATGAGATGATGTACACAATTTAACATGCTTGCATAAACAAAGAGCAACGTAACTCTGATTTTTAAGAGCTCTTAAATTGAGAGTAAGGAAATATTCAAATTAATGAACAGGGCAAGAGAAATCATATAAACTTATTCTTCGGACCCCGCACATAGCGGGAGCGTAGTGCACCGAGACTGCACTCTTTTTTCCCATTAAAGGTTTTCATACCATTTTATGAATTCTATTTCTAGCAAACTACTGGTAGTTTTGACACTTGCTTTCTTGTCTATAATGAAGAGAGGCAACAAATGAACTATACTTATACGGTTATACCTAAATTTGTGCATATACACGTCTTTTTGCATATGTTTTTATTCACTTGACTTGTTTATTTATGCATCAAATTGTGACCAATACTCCTCTTTGGTATAACAAGTTTTATTTTCTGGTGTTTGGTTACGGTGAAAAGGCGGGAGTCATTTTCCTTACAGTTACTTTGGCTTTTAACTTCATATTACTTGCTCCGACTAACACTTACACTAGTCTATTAATCTTTACTACTCAAAAGTTTCATCATACACTCTCCCATTTACTAAAATTTATCATTATCTTAATATATATTGTATATTTTCCAGAGAAACTTACCACAGACCAAACACATGAAAAATGACTGACGTCGTACCAAACAGACAATGTTAAATTAACTTGGTTTGGGTAAAGACATAGGATCTTTACAGAAATAGCCGGCCAAATTCAATATTTACTTTGAAGGAGTAACTGTAAATTCACATTCCGTAGTTGTAGCTTCTTCAGCGGCAATTGCTTCAATATTCGACTCGAAAAAAGTGGCTGAAAAAACCAATCCGAGAGCACTAAGAGCTTCTCTTCTTCTGAAAAAACAAGGCAATGAGCATGTTGTGCTTTGCGGGAATGTATGTTCCAATGGAGAAGGGAACTGAATTCATTTCCACCAAACACACAACTTTTGAACAGATAAGAGACGATGCACAGGTGCGTGGGTTAGTTTAGCCAAGTTTTTTAGTCTGTACTTGTTTGATTTTCCGTTTTTCTCTTTTTCATTTCTTTTCTCAAATATGTCATCAAACTATCGAAAATGTTCATTTATGCCCTCGTTATAGTTTAACTAATTTATGTCATTATCGTTATCAAAATAGCTCATCCATATCATTTCTCATTAACTTTGGTATTACAACACCAGATATGACATATGGCCTTCAACTAGATTATGAGTGTGGATAGGTCGGGTGTGTGTTGATTGTTTTTATTAATTTGAGATTTAAAATTGAGTTGGTTTAATTGAACGATGTGGACTTCTAATTGGAGGCCACATGTCATATATGGTATTGTAAAACGAGCGTTAATGAAAAATGATATGGATGAGCCATTTTGTAACAGCGATTGGCATATGAGTCAAACTATTGACAAGTGACATAAATGAGTCATTTTCGATAGTTTGATGACATATTTGAACCTTTTCCGTTAAAAATATACATGAATTATCATTTGTTTTGCGAGTGTCACATTCCAATTATCAATTGTTCCCTTTTGTACTTGAACTATCACCATTTATGTATTAAAACACACCTCAACCATAAACTTTTCTCTTTTTCTACCTAAACTATAGCGATAAATCAAGTCGGAAAAGAGAACAATTGACATTTCACTTCCGATATTTCTTTTTCTGACTTGTTTTTGAGTTACTTTTCTTGAGCCAAGGTTCTATCGAAAACAACTTTTTTACCTCTTAAGGTAGGGGTAATGTCTACCTTATTCTCTCATACCCTACTTATATGATTATACTAGGTATATTATTGTTATTGTTGAAAAGATAGTTAGAGTGCTTCGTGAAAACAACATGATAGTTCAGGTGTGTTTACTATAAGTTTTTATAATATTTCGTTTTTTTTTTCCTTTTCCCTCTTCCCTTTTTCCTTTTCTTTTGTTTTTTTCCTTCTAAATATTTTCTTTTTCCTTGTTCAAATAAACTTATTGTGTCCATAATGTTACTCCATAGTTCATGGTGGTGCTGAAAAAAAATGAATTTGTAAAGTATTTTGACTTAAGAGTGTGTTCGGTACGAAGGAAAATATTTTTAAAAAATAAATAAAAAATTTATTTATTTTTTTGTGTTCAATACGTAAGCAAAATATATTATTCTAAAAATATTTGTATACAATATAGACAAGTACTATTTGAGATGGAGGTAGGAGTGTGGGGTGTGGGATGGTGGGGATAGGGGCTAAGGGAGTAGGGGTAAGATGAAGGTATTGGAGGGTGGGATGACACGTTGAGATTTAATTTTTAATTCAAATATTGCCCAATGTTTGGTAAAATAAAAGGCAAAAGACATGGATAGACTCCTAAACTATACTCGAAATTTTGATATCACACTCAAATTATTAAGGCGACTTATTACACCCCTGACAATCTTAAAAGTGAATTAAATATTACCCTATGAGCTGATGTGACACAAAAAAAGTATAATTAAATAATAAGAGAGTGAGATCAAAATTAACATAAAAATAATTTTTAATTTTAATAAAAATGATTTCATCACCATCCATTGGGGGAAAAAGGTGAAATCCCTCGCCCACAGGGCCCCCACCCCCCGACCCGACAGAGATTGATGGAGAAGGTAAATCATGGTGACTCAGCGACCCACTAGGTGGGAGGCACAGTGCCAGGTGCATACACGGAGTCATCCCCCAGAAAGGAGGAATGAAACTCTCACACTGCGGCTCCCAGGGCTCGAACCTGCCTGCTTGGGGGCAATCTACGACTCTGGAACTAACTGAGCTACGCCCATACGGGCTTCATCACCATCCCTTCTTCTCCTTCACTCCACCCCTACCCCACCCCCTCTGACACATTTTTTGTAGCTGAATAGAAGGAGCCCAAGAACCATCATCCCAATCTCGATTACCCGTAAACCCCATTGTTCCACTTTAACAATTTCTTCTTCCTCTACACCATCATCAAGTGTATACATAGAATTCTCCAAAATATCATTCACCTTCCCTTTTCTCCACCCTTTTTCTTTATAAAGAACCTTCACACTGTCACCAACCTTAAAGTACCTATGAAACTATGGTGGAGGTGTAGGATGTACATTTCCGGTGTTAATGTACTCTCTCTTATTAAGCTTTGAATTGAAACTTCAATGTCGGGTTAGAGACGAGACTTCCGGTGAAATGGTGGTGATAAAATTGGTGGAGATGGTGGTGACGGATATGGTGGTTCCAGTGAGATGGGATGGTTTAGTGATAAAAAAGATATAATTATTAGAGGGTTTTAATAGTTAAATAGGAATTATTAGTGCAAATATAATTAATAAAATCAAATGAATAAGGAAAATAATATAAGAAATAAAATTTAAAAGATTTCCGATGTTTCGCTGACATGCGATGGAGTGTGTAACACATTTCTTGTGCAACTGGTTAATGGAGTGTGTAATACATTTTTTGTGCAACTGGTTATATGTATATCAGAGGTAAATAAATTTACTTTTAAATTATATAGGGAAGTAATATGTCGACTGTTAATGTTGGGTTTTATGTTATGATATTTTACCTAACATAACATTTTCAGAACTAAGTTAAAGTCAGAAAATGTTGGAACAAATGTCATGACATTCGGACCAACATTCTGATAACAGTTTTGTCATTCTTCACGGACTGAAGCTTATCTCGTGGGATTTTTACCACGATGGTAAAGTGACCTGGAAAGGAACTTTTTGAGATGATTATACACGTGGGAAGACCAACTCCAAGGCGTTGCTAAACTTGGGGAACAAGTCAAAGAGGTTGGAGGATTTTGCTCCACATTCGTCTCCAACAAATCTTATCAAGTTATCAAGCTGCCCACCTTTTGCTCAACTTCCACAATGATTCATTGAGAATTTCAAGGAAGACTCTCTAGTATAAATAGAGAGGCTACATCAAGGAATCGATATCCAGAAATTACAAGAGAAAAAGATTAAGAGAGCTCTCCAGAAATCTCGATCAGAAAACTGGATCACTGTGTTGCCTGAGATTTTCGACGACATTCTGTTCAACATTGTTGCTGCCTAGATTCTAGATTAGTTCTTTATTAAAGCAATTATAATGAGATGTTGTCTATATCTACTTAGTTAGATTTTTCAGGCAAAAGTCATCTGCGACTTAAAACTTTTTTATTCTTTTGTATTATTTTGTAATCTTGTAAAAGAAGGAATATATTCAATTGTATATATATATATATATATATATATATATATATATATATATATATATATATATATATATATATACAATACTTTTGGTCATTGACCATGTAAATTTAAATATTTGTGTCTTTATTATTTTCGCTGCAATTTACTCTTCAAAGGTTTTTCTGTTTTTATCTAAGTGTCGTCGGTTCTGTCGGACGACATTGGTAACGACATTTGCAAATTGTTTCAGCGTACAAGCGATTTTACTTACTGTTTGTTTTTTATTATTCTATAGTATAACCCCCGAGACTCAACAATTGGTATCAGAGCCTACACTTGACATAATAAGTGTTTGGTCCTGTTATATAAACTATGGATCCGGCTAATTCAACAATTGGTAGACTAGCTATTTTAGATGGATCAAACTATGCCTATTGGAAAATTCATCTACGCTCTCATATCAAATTCATTGATATTAGAGCATGGAGATCTATTACCAATGGATATATTGTTCCAATGCTACCACCGGATGAGGAAGGCGACATTCTTGCTAAGCCTGAATACGAATGGAGTGTGGAAGAAACCACAATGCAAGCTTCAATGAAAAAGTCTTAAATGCTATTTTTGCATGGGTTGATCTCTACATGTTCAAACTCATATAAAATTGCTCTATGGGCAGGGATGCTTGGGATGATTTGCAAACTCATTGTGATGGTAGCTCTAGTGTTCGTCGAACAAAGTTTTGTATGCTCATGAGTAAATATGAACGTTTAAGGATAGAAGAGACGGAGGATATTAAAACATATTTTGAAAATTTGATTGACATCTCTAATGAATGTCAAGTTTTTGGTTCTCCGTTAACCAACAATCAACTTGTGGAAAACACACTTCGTTCTCTTCCTGAAAAGTTCAATATAAAGATGTGTGTGATTGAAGAAGCTCACAATCTTGCTACAATAGACCTTCATACTTTAATGAGTATTCTTAAAACTTATGAGATGAATATGGATAATCAAATGACATTGTATAAAAGCAAAGATGTAGCACTTCAAACAAAATCCTTAGAGAGTCACGTCGGTGATGAGGATGAAAACCTTGAAGAAATTGGTGATGGTGCAAATGTTGTCCTTCTTACTCGAAAATTCAATTCGATGGTAAGAAAGTTCAACAATGATAAAAATAAATTTAAATCCAAAGAGCACCAAAATCAAGGCTTTAATCAAAAGTCCACTAACCCCATTCCTATAGTACAAAGAGGAAATCAATTAAGGAGAACTAACTCAGAAAGAACCAAATTTGATCTCAAACAACGAGATTCTATGCAATGTCATGCTTGTTCAGCATGGGGTTATTATGCAAATGAATGTGCAAATACCTTAAGAAAATTTGGTAAAAATCTGTGGGTTTCTCTTAGTGATGATGAAGAAGAAGATGAAGGAGATCAAGAAATAGAGTCACAAGCAATACTGGCCACTGTTTACGAACAGTTTCTCTCACACAATAAAAATGTCATCGACAATGTTGTCCCAAATGTCACCACATTTGCGTCAATATCTGCGACGACATCTGCAGGTCCAGAAACATCCGAAAGGTATGAATATTTTAACTATCCTGATGTTAATTGTTTTACTAGTGTTATTTCTTATAGTGAGACTAGCTTTGACGATCAAGTTGATCCCAAGGACGACATGATTAAGGATTTACAAAAAACTTTGTAAAGACTTAATCGTTGAATCCAAGCAACTTGACTCAAAGTTAAAATCTTTAACTCTTAAGAATGCAGGTTTAAAAGGCACAATAACCCACTTAGAGGTTACACTTACCAAAAAGAATCTTGAATTTGGTAAGATTAGTGCAAAGTTGGATTTAGCTGAAGCACCCTTTCAGAAGCTCAATACAGGTACCTCCAAACTGGATGAGATTCTAGGTGTTAGTCAACCATTACACACAGGTATTGGGTACAAGAACTCACTTAATGCAGTATGCTCTAATTTATTTGACAAATCTGGGAGAATAGGTTTTGTGAAAGAGAAAGGATCTAAAGACAAGCTCCAGTCGAGTCAAATGACATGAAGTTTGTGTGTCATTATTGTAACTCCTCTGGGCACATAAGACCATAGTCGCAAACTTTAGAATTACAGGAGCAATGTGTTGTCAAAACGATTGTCCAACATTTCTGACAACACTCATAGCAACATTCCTGACGGTAGAAAAGGGAAATGTTGTAAGAAAGTTTGGATGCCCAAACTGAATGTGAGATGTAATGTTGTCATAACTGCTTTGAGGACTAACATTTCAGGATCTTGGTACTTTGACAGTGGGTGCTCTCGTCACATGACAGGGACAAAGGAATGCCTAAAGAACTACGAGTCACTCATTGGAGGAAATATAATTTATGGAGGTGGCAGCAAAAGTAAGATCATAGGAAGTGGACCCTTAAGTGTTCCTGATGTTCCAGCCTTGGAAAATGTCTTACATGTTGACGAATTAATGGCTAATCTAGTCAGTATAAGTCAATTGTGTGATGACAATCTAGAGGTAAAGTTTAATAAGTATGTTTGTATAGTTACAAATGAAGTTATCCAATGTGTAATGTCAGGTACAAGAACAAGCGACAATTGCTATCTTGTTGGAGAAAAATAGATATGCAATAATGTTAGGACATATGACACTACCTTGTGGCATCAAAAATTGGGACATGTCAACTACCTCAACCTTGAAAGATTAATTTCTTATGCGGCAGTAAGAGGCATCCTTAATTAAGTCCAAAAGATAAAACAGTGGTTTGTGAAGATTGTCTAAAAGGTAAGCAAACCCATATCTCTCATAATGTTGCCCAGAATGACGGACAACACTCAGGTACGTTGCACTGCTTTCAGCTTTTGCACATGGATCTTATGGGTCCAATCGAGGTAGACAGCCTAGGAGACATGAGGTATTCTTATGTGATTGTAGATGACTTTTCTAGGTACTCAAGGATATTCTTTTTGGAAAAAAAAGTCTCAAACTTTTGGCATGTTCAAAGTATTGCACTCTAGGATAAGGAATTTGTATCATTATTCTATTTTTAGAATTAGGCCAGATCATGGAAAAGAATTTGAGAATAATCTGTTCTCAACATTTTGTGAGAAAAAGGGGATTTTCCATGAATTTTCTACTCCCAAGACTCCTCAGCAGAATGGTGTAGCAGGAAGGAAGAATAGGACTTTACAAGAGATGGCTAAATTCATGCAGAGTTCTAAGAAATTGTCAAAATATTTTTGGACCGAAGCCTTGAATATTGCAAGTCACATAACAAATAGAGCCTATCTTAGGCCTGGAACTAAAATGACACCCTACGATCTGTTAAATGGAAAGAAACCAAATCTGCGTTACTTTCATGTATTTGGGTGTGTGTGTTACATCTTAAATGATAGAGAACAACTAGCCAAGTTTGACTCTAAAAGTGACAAAGGAGTTTTTGTCGGCTATTTTCAAAATAGCCATATTTACCCTGTGTAAAATCTTAGAACCAAAACTGTACAAGAATTTGTTAACGTTGTTTTCAATGATTGTTCTGATCTTACAGGGAAAATGCCTGAAAATAACGTTGTGATTAGAGTGGAGAATGAGCAGAATGCTGAAGATTCAGATGTTTCCCCAAATGTCACGACATCCGAAGCAACATCTGAGTCAGAACCCGAGAATACAAAAGGTGCAGATGAGGAATCAAATGCTGAATTGCAAGACCCAGTACGTAGGGATTTCTCATCTAGATTAGAAAGAACCATCCTACAGGTCAAGTGATAGGAGAAGTGTTTGAAGGTTTAAGAACAAGAAGTAAAGAGACTTGAAATTACAGAGATATGGTCAGATATGTGTGTATGTCTACCATGTATCAAAAGGTAAGTCTTTCTTATTATGTATCTACTCTAGAACCAAAGAATGTTGGAGAAGCACTCAAGGACAATTGTTGGATACAAGCTATGCAAGAAGAACTTGAATAGTTCACGAGAAATGAAGTCTGGAATCTAGTTCCTCGTCCAAATGATACTAATGTTATTGGAACTAAATGGATCTTTAAAAACAAGACAGATGAATCTGGGACTGTTGTAAGAAACAAGGCAAGACTAGTTGCTCAAGAATACACGCAGGTCGAAGGAATTGACTACGATGAAACCTTTTCCCCTGTTGCTAGAATTGAGTCAATTAGGTTGTTACTTATTGTAGCTTGTTGTTTGAAGATCACTCTCCATCAGATAGATGTTAAAGGTGTCTTCTTGAATGACTATCTTGATAAAGAAGTCTATGTTGAACAACCCAAAGGATTTGAAGATCCTCGCCATCCTCAGTTTGTATACAAGCTCAAAGGCTTTGTATGGATTGAAACAAGCACCTCGAGCATGGTATGGTCGTTTAACTCAGTTTCTTCTTGAGTTTGGTTTTAAACGTGGTGAAGTTGATTGTACTTTGTTTATAAAACATCACGGAGTAGATATGGTCATTGCTCAAATATATGTAGATGACATAGTCCTTGGTTCGACTTCACAGTCCCACCTTAAGACATGTGTCGAAGCTATGTCATCCACAATTGAGATGAGCATGATAGGGGAATTACAAAATTCAACATAAACTGAAATAAAAATAAGGGAAAGAAAAAGAACTTGAACAAGAGTCTCCAATTGTGTTTACCTCCTTTTCTTGCCTCCAAAAATATGATCCAAAGTATGGTATATCGTCCCTCAATAATGAAAGGGTTTTAGGGTTTTATAACTGAGAAAAATTGTGTTTCGGACTCTTTTACCCTCGTCAAAATTCGGCCCAGAAATTGAAAATCTTGCGTCGGCGCCATGGCCCTGCATTCTTGCGCCATGGCGCCGAAACTTCTGCAGCTCTCTGAACTTCTGGCGCCATGACGCCGAAACTTTTGCAGCTCTTATTTTCCAAAATTTCTTCATTTTGGTGTCCGGACTTCGCCAGATTTCTTCTATTCTTCTTGGGACTTCTTAGGCTTCATTTCTTGGGCTTTTCTTGTGCAATTTCATCCTCAAAAGTAGTATTTTCCCTTTATGACCGTTGTGTCTCAAAATAAAGACAAACAACTCTAATATTATACTAAACACAAATGAAAAAAGGAAAATATTTAACTAAAAAGACTCAAAAGAGTGTATAAAATACACTCAACAACTACCTCTTCTGATAATCTGCACAAATCTATCATGTCTCTTCTCAGTTTTGAATTTATTATGGAAGACTTGGGGCTCTTGAGTTATTTTTAGGTATAGTTGTCACACGTCATGCATGTGGTCTATTTTATAACAGAGGAAGTATGCGACTGAGATTATTGAGAGAGCTGGCATGTCATCTTGTAAATCATCTTCTACTCCAATTGATACTAAACTGAAGCTGGGTGCTACTTCTAGCACAACTTACGAGGATCTCACCCACTATCGAAGTCTTGTAGGGGCTCTTCAGTATCTTACTTTCACGAGGCTCGATATTATTTATGTCATGCACAAGGTGTGTTTATTCATTCATGATCTAAGGGACGAGCACATACATGTGATCGGTGTATTTTATATACACTTTTTGAGTCATTTTTAGTTAGTATTTTACTCATTTTATTTATGTTTAGTATAGTATTAGGGTCGTTTTCCTTTCTTTTGTGTCACAGCGGTCATAAATGGAGAAATGACGAAAAGAAGAGAAAAGGAGCTTAATTGAGATGGAATTACACACAAAAATGGCCAAGAAATGAAGTCTAAGAAGTTCCGGGAATTATAGAGGAAATCAGACGAAGGCCGGACGAGAAAAAGACGACGAAACGAGAATTCGCCAGAAAAATGTCACCGGCGCCGCGGCGCCAGTCTGCAGGGTCGCGGCGCCGACGCGGGATTTTATGAAGTTCTGGGCGAAATTTGACATGTTTTTCAGAATCCTAAAGGGATAACTTTTCCTACCTTAAAACCCTTACCAAAAAGGATTCTAATAACTTTTCCTACCTACAAAATCCCTAACCCTTCACCAAAAGGATTCTTTGGCTATAAATACTCTACCTCATTAGAAGAATTATTCATTCTCCACTTCACCATTCACCATTCTACATCCATCCTTCCACCAATCCATCTTGTAAATATTCCACAACACAACCCTTGGATGCTTGGCTTGGAGACTCATTCTTAAGTATTTTCTTTTTTTTTCTTTTCTTTATTTCAGTTTTGTATGATGAACTTTGAATTAGTTCTTGTCATGTCAATGGCTAGGAACTAATTCTCTTATAGGGCTTTCCATGTTAATTCTCTAGAAACTTATGTTATGATTTAATGCATATGTCTATGGTTATTCTTCTTTGAGAGATCTATCCAATAATTGTGTTGAATGCTTGGTAATTAATTGACAACTAATTATCACTATATGATTTCTAATTGACTTCGAAAGGAGAGATTGTGAATATGCTGTAAGTTGGGTAGACATTCTTGGATTGGGATGAAAATACCTCAATTATTTATGTAGCGTTAATGAGAGGCTTAACAACCCTAATTTTGCGCATGGTGCGTGACTGTTAACTAGGTTTTTGCTCTTAATCCTCCTATAGAGTTATCCTTATCACCGAAAGGTAGGTAAGGTGCGATACTGGGGTTGAGTGTTTATATAACCCTAACGGGAGTATAAAACGATTTCGTAAACCTGCTTTCTCCGAAAGAAGAAGACCATAGTTCGTTGCATTAATAAATAACATAAGCAGATAGTTGAAGAGACATGGAAGCCCTATTCCCATCATAACTGAAATAAACCTATAGATAAATTAGCTTTTATAATTACTAGTTATAAACCACAAACTCAAATATCAATCACCAAATAGATACCAAAATATAGATAGTTGGTACTTGAACCCTAATCCTTGTGGACGATATTCGGTCTTACCAGGACTATATTACTTGTCACAATAACGTGCACTTGCGTTAAAGTGTGTGCATCTTTTCGCGCATCAACATGCACTCAAATGCATTATACGGTACATACAGGCACATTTGACTATGGTTTGCATTTATATCCATCATCTGTCTCTAATCTCGTGTCTTATATAAATGCTGATTAGGATGGATGTCCAGATACCACACGTTCGACATCTGGTTATTGTATGTTTCTTGGTGATAACTTGGTCTCTTAGTCGGCAAAATGCCAGGCTACTTTATCGTGATCCAATGTGGAGGTCGAGTATCGAGTGGTAGCCAATGTGTTATCTAAGTCATGTTGAATGTGTAATATTTTATTAGAGCTTCACTTTTCTATTCAGAAAGCTACCTTGGTCTACTGTGATAATGTTAGTGATGTCTATCTCTCGAAAAATTCTGTCCAACATCAACACACTAAACATATCGAGATAGATATTTACTTTGTTCGCGAAAAGGTAGCTCGTGGATAAGTATGTGTCTTGCATGTCCCTTCACGGTATCAAATTGTTGATATATTTACTAGGGGTCTTCCTTTAGTATTATTTAAAGATTTTAGGGACAGACTCAGCGTACGACAAACTTCGGCTATGACTGTAGGGGTGTAAAAGAATACGAAATATACACGGCTAAAAATCGTGTATATCATAAGTCCTAATTTGTATATACTTTACTATATTTGTAGAATTATTATACAGGTGTAATTATGGTAGTAGTCTTGTATTAGAAAAAGCTATTAGAGTTATATTAGAAAAAGGTAGATTTAATTTTCATAATTGTATTTTGTATATCATGTATATATATACCTTTTCATTATTTAAAATAATCAATGGATTATTCTGTTTCACTCAACCATTCCAAGTGAGTGGGGTCATAATTTGGAATTCTTCGGTTTTTTAGGAGGAGAGGATAAATGAGTTAAGCAGCAAGTGCCATTCATTTTTTCAAGAAAAAAAATGTTTAAGCCTCTCACTACGGACTTTATTGCCATTGCATCTCAGCAAAGTATCATGAATGTATGTAGATATTGTTTCATAGTATAATTTTGGGAGATATAGATCACACTCAAACTATTAAGTCGATGTTGGGTCCCGGGGGTTATACTATGAAATAATAAAAAACAAACAGCAAGTAAAATCGCTTATACATTAAAACAGTTTGCAAATTTCGTTAACAATGTCGTCCGACAGAACCGACGACACTTAGATAAAAACAGAAAACCTTTGAAGAGTAAATTGCAGCGGAAATAATAAAGATACAAAGGTTTAAATTTACATAGGTTATATATTAGTATAACCTATGATGGTCAATGACCAAAAGTATTGTATATATTCCTTCTTTTACAAGATTACAAAATAATACAAAGGAATAAAAAGGTTTAAGTCGCAGATGACTTATGCCTGAAAAATCTAACTAAGTAGATATAGACAACATCTCATTATAATTGATTTAATAAAAAGCTAATCTAGAATCTAGGCAGCAACTATAATGTTGGACAGAATATCGTCGAAAAGCTCAGGCAACAGAGTGATCCAGTTTTCTGATCGAGATTTCTGGAGAGCTCTCTTAATCTTTTTCTCTTGTAATTTTTGGATATCGATTCCTTGATGTAGCCTCTCTATTTATAGTAGAGAGTCTTCCTTAAAATGCCCAATGAATCGTTGAGGAAGTTGAGCAAAAGGTGGGGCAAATTTATAAGATTTGTTGGAGATGAATGTGGAGCAAAATCCTCCAACCTCTTTGACTTGTTCTCCAAGTTTAGCAACGCCTTGGACTTGGTCTTCCCACGTGTATAATCAGCTTAACAAGTTTTTTGCCAGGTCACTTTACCGTCATGGTAAAAATCCCACGAGATAAGCTTCAGTCCGTGAAGAAGGGCAAAACTGTTATCAGAATGTTGGTCCGAATGTCATGACATTTGTTCTAATATTTTCTAACTTAGTTCTAAAAATGTTATGTTAGGTAAAATGTCTCAATATTAAGATTCTCCCCCTTTTTTGCCTTTCTTCACAAAATAACTTTTTTAGTGCGAGTGACCTACGACAATTATTAATGCTCCCCCTTAACCTGTGATGGCACACAAACAACATATACAAGACAATATATGTGTTATTCATACATAGGATTAGAAAAACCTAAAAATATACAAAACTATTTGTCCAATCATTACAACCCAAAATAAAATAGTCGTTAGATCATCTTTACAACTCAATTCAAGTGTAACCAAATTAAGCATTTTATCAATAGCACAGTAGCATCAACAGTATTAACAACAAAAAATAGTAGCACATCATCCAACACCAACAGTAATCCATACTTTAGCATCTTTACACCTCTCTTGCATGTCAAGCATTAGTAGTAGCTTCCAGTCGCTTTCTACTTCTGCTTGACTTTGCGCCTGCAACCACCAGCACCCAGTCTTTATCAGCTCCCCCTACATTGTTTATTTACAGCAATATCAGCTCCCCCTGCATTGTGTCTCTTCTTTGCAGCAGCAACAACAGCATCAACCTCTCTCTGTTTCCCAGAATTCTCTCCCCCTTTTTGGGAAGAAAACAGCATTATAAGACGATCTCTTGCTTGAATCAGGGCTTCTTTAATAGTATCAACTTCTGAAATTTGAAGGTTGATCTTTGCGAGTTGATTCACAAGCCATTCTGTTGTCTACGGAGATCCTTCTGAGTGTGTGTTGCCAGAAATATTGGTGACATTTCTTTCAACATCAATTCTGTTTTGGTCCAGTTTCCAGGGTAAGTCTATGATCCTGTCTTTGCTTTTTAAAATTTCTTTGTTCACAGTGTACAGCTCTGGATTTTTTCCAAGTATGTCATTCTTCTTTGGTTGAAAGTCTTGTAATGTAAGGACTTTGAAAATTAAAGAGGGAAAAGGTAGGATTGAAGTGGATTATTTTTTGGCTAAGTTGACAATTTGATTAAAGATTGTTTGGCTTAGGTCAGCTTTAAATCCTTTGCCAACTTTGTACAACAGACAAGCTTGTTCTGAAGTGACAATTTACTCATTCATTGAAATGAGCCAATTTTGTATAGCAATTTTAAGGAGGGTTGCAAACAAAGCTGTGAGTTTTGAAACTGGACATCTTGAGATCCATTTCTGCATTATACCTCCTGTAAGGTATTTAATTATTTCATCTTTATCTACTATTGCAGGGTCTGAATCTATAAGATCATCCTCGTCATTTAAGTCCAGACATTGACTAATAACAGTAAGTGTGAATTTATATATTCTATTACAGAAGTATACTTTCCCGAATTGCTTAGAGTTAGTATCTTCCATAACAGTGACTAAGTTAGCATAAAACAAACTGATTACATTGTCAATATAGGGTCCTTTGTTTGTAACATATCCGAGAAGACTTATGTGCTTAAAAAAACTCAATCAAACCATGTTCTGAACAGGAGGCAGTGTCTAAGGCTTTTTCAGAATTGATGATTCTATTTTTATACCAGTCCCAATTTTTAGAACTAGTTTCAGAATAGAATTTCTCAGAAAAGAAGGTTACCTTTTGATCAGACTCTGAGTCTGATTTTGTTCTGCTGGAGGAGACTGGAGATTGAGTCAGTTCAAGAGTTGCCTGGAATGTTGCCTGGGATGTCGTAACACTGGGGCACATCCGGGTCATCATCTGAAAAAGTCTCCGCTCTTATACTTCTGGAAAATCTTCTTGGGCAGTACCTCTTTAATGGAGTATCGTCAGGTATTTCTTCATCTGGCGACTTTTCAGCAGCCGAAACAAATGGCTCAGAATGAGATGGAGAGGTTGGGGTTGATTCAACTTGCTTTTCAGAAGAGGTGTCTTTTTTATCATCTTCGGTTGAGAAATCGAAATGCGAATCATCGATCCATCGCTAGAACGCAGGACACCTTCAACGAGCTTGGACTTCTTCGTTGCTGGCTGGTCTTCAACATTTCTTTCATAAACTCTTGTTGACCTCCGTGTTGGAAATTTAGATGTGCTTTCCCTTTTGCCTAGAACAGACATATCTGGAGTTGCATCTAGGTCGATTGAATTGTCATTGTCTCCAGGATAGCTTATATCGAGGGGTTCTTCGAAAACACTTAGTACAATAGTTGTGCTTAATGGTGGACTTGTGCTCATTGGGGTTGTTTCAGAAATGTTGAACGACATTTGGTTTGACATATGGCTTCTATCCATGGGAGAGTAGTGAGAAGAAGATGGTGAAGATTTAGGGGTTTTAGAATATAAAGGGGTTGAGTGTTCCATCGGTAGAAGTAACCCGTGATGATGTGATCTTTCAAAAAAAAATTGAATTTTTGGAAAAGACAAAAGATAACAAGAATGAAGAACAAGTGAAAGTTGGCCCTATCTATAGTAAGGGGCCCTTTCTTGCTCGTTAGCGTTGTTTTTTTATTGCAGCTACGGCGCCCCTTTTCTTTCCCTTTTTGGATGTCTAAAAAGTGGAAGTCACAAACGAATCCTCTGAATTAGCGGGAGGAAGCGACTGGAAGGGAAGCAATTGGGCTTTTTATCTCAATCAATCTTCAAAATTATTTATAACCTTGTCAGAATAACTAATTTCCTGATTTTGGGAGTTTGTATTGTATTCCAATACTTGCTCCTAAAATTTAAAAAGAAAACTAGACATCAAGATTTGATTTTATCAACAAAATAGAACACAACGACACAAAAAATAGGGGAAAATAACTGAATTTTGAAAAAATAGTTACAAACAGTATCCCAACAAATATCATTATCTGAGAATGTCAACTGTAATGTTGGCAACATTTTGGATGACACATGTATTATGATCCTACAAGAACTCTTTTGTTTTTGGCAACAAATCAAGACACGTTTTATATGTAATTTTATGAGTTTAACCTCCAGATCAATGTAACATTTTTCCATTGTCTTTGATCTAATCATAAACCACATACAAAATTTAATTTTTGTGTCAAAAAATAAGAATACTTATTTAGCATCCTCATAATTTCTTGTTTAAGCACTTGATACTCCTATAGTATAGGAACGGTATCATTTTCAAAGAGTTTTGCTCATTTGCACAGTTGCCAAATAATTCACAAAAAGTTTTGCCTTATTTTGATACTCTCTTTTTATGATATCTAATATCATCGCAGAGAACAATATCACTTTTTGAAAACATGTTCTTATTTTAGGATCATACATGAGTGAAACCAAGAGTAAAGCTACCAAAACAGTAAACGCGATCAGATTCTGATATTATAGAGGTAAATGTCACCCAAAATGTTAGAGACATTTCAGCCGATATTTACCCACCAGTGTCGATTCAGAGATTATAGAGACCAACAGAGTTTTTCAAACTTGAAAATCTCTCATGATCCAAAGCTTTTGTAAAAATATCAGCTAGTTGATGAATAGTGTCAGCTTGTTCAATTTGAACTAGCTGTTTTTCAACCAAATCTCTTAAAAAATGATGCCTAATATCTATATGTTTTGTATGAGAGTGTTGAACTGGATTTTTGAAAATATTTATTGCACTCAAGTTATCACAATACAAAACTAAGATATTATTTGAAAAATCATAGTCGTCTAACATGTGTCTTAACCATATCAATTGGGAGCAACAACTTCCAGCTGCTACGTATTCAGATTCAACAGTTGAAAGTGAAACACAGTTTTGTTTGCGACTATACCAAGATACAAGATTATTCCAAGGTAAAAACATCCTTCACTCGTACTCTTTCTGTCATTCACATCACCAGCCCAATTCGAGTCACTAGACCCTATTAAATTAGGATTAGTGTCTTTGGAATATCAAATTTCCAACTCACATGTGCCGACAACATATCGGATAACACGTTTTAAGGTATTTAAGTGGGAGATTTTGGGATAGGCTTGGAATCGAGCACAAACACTAAACATTATATCAGGACGACTAGCAGTGAGATACAAGAGACTACCTATCATAGATCGATATAATGTTGGGTCAACATTTTCGCCAACATTGTCTTTGCATATCTTCTGTGTTGATCCCATTGGAGTCCTCATATGTTTAGCATTCTCCAATCCAAACTTCTTAACCCAATTTTTGGCGTACTTACTCTGGGAGATGAAGATTTCATTTTCATTTTGCTTTATCTGCAAGCCTATGGTGGTGTTGGTGATGATGTCTCAGCAAGTATTGTTGGGGAAAAATTAAGAGATGATGATGTTAATATTGGTGGATTTACTCCAGTTCCTGTATTGAGTGATTTTTTCGGGTTTGGTGGTAATTTTAGTGGTGGTGGATTGAGTGGTAGAAGATTTGTTGATGTGTGCCGGTACTTCTAAGGTGCCCTCATGTTCTTGTGAGTGCACCACTTGCAATGACAAAATGGATGATTAGAAAGGTGGAGGAATTGGCGCAGGCCCAAGAAGCCACAAATACTTCTATACAGAGGTTGTTATCCAAGAGAGGTATCAAATCATCAAAGAATCTTTCCTCACCTTATACTCATGTTCATGCTCGGAGAAGGGGCAAAGCAATTGCCAAGGCACTTGCATCAGTTAGATCAATAAGATTTGTTGCTACTCCCAGTAAGTCAATTGAGACTCCTCTTCTTGATGTTGGGCCAAAAGTGCTAAAGAAGGTGGATATTTTCAAGCATGTACATTCCCAAAGAAAGAAAAAGATTGAGACTGCAATCAAGTTCAAAAAGAGTGGGAGAACCTTGTACTCAATGTATGAATTTGGAGCAACAGACTTCAAGGCTCTGACAAGCATGGAAGTTTGGTGGGAGGATTGGGTAAGTTTCAACACTTGTATATATCTATCTAATTCAGTATGTTGTTGCAACAAGTAGATAATATGTTGCACCAAGTTAGTATCCAGATGAAGTCCTGCTTCTAATGCGTATGAGACAAATAAATTTCCCTGAGTACTATGATTCCACTGACATAATAGTGGACCTCAACTTTTACAACAACATGTCCAAGAGGTACGCAGAATTGACAAAAGAGAGTACAGTTCCAAATGCATGGTAAATGTGTATGACTGCAACACTCATGTCTACGAAGAATCTGATTTCTTTTGTTTCATGGAGCCGGTAATGGAATTGTGGCCCAAGTTATTGCAACAGAGTGGAATGTTCGCACACTTGCCTGCAAAATTACTCAATGAATCATGGGAATTCAATAGGCTACAGAATCTCCCCCGCAATGTCACTAGTAGGGCATGTGGTTCGTGGTCAATTGCTTTTATGGAGGTTTTGCTTACCGGCACAACTGTGACAAAACCCAAAAGTCTAATCAGCGACAACTCTGTAGGGAGGATGCAATGGAGATGGGCATTAGGTGTCATTGAAAAGGTGTTGGAGCCCTAAGATGGGTTGATAAACAATTCATTAATTTTTCATTTTTTGGAGCCAAAATGTGACCTGTTGAACAATTTAAGTATTTATTAGGAATTTTTTATGACATTATATAATTTAAGTATATATTAGGTGTTCAGTACTTTTCTAAGACATTTTGCTAAGTATATATTATGTGGTCATTATTTAAGTTGTGTTCAATACATTATGTTCAATGGTTTCAGTAATTTTAAACAAGTCACAAAATCTAACAGTTGTTGAAGAAGTTGCAACAACTGAAACCATCTGTTGCAACATATCACAAACTTGTTGTAACAACTGACTCATCTATTGCAACAGATGATTTAGTTGTTGCAACAGATTACAAGTTGTTGCGATAAATCTAACTGTTGTTTTAGAAGTTGCAACAAGTTGATAATCTGTTGCAACAGATGAGTCAGTTGTTGCAACAAATCTTTCAATTGTTAAAGAAATTGCAACAACTTACCCATCTGTTGCAACAAATTTATGATTTGTTGCAACAGTCAGTTGTTGCAACAAATCTTTTAATTGTTGAAGAAATTGCAACAACTTACTCATGTGTTGCAACAAGTTTGTAATATGTTGAAACAGATGAGTTAGTTGTTGCAACAAGTTAATAATATGTTGCAACAAGTGCATTATCTGTTTCATCCAACAAGTGATATGACTTGTTCAACAGCTATGTTACCTGCTGCAACAGATTATGTACTTGTTGCAACAGGTTATACAACTGCTGCAACAGATTATGCAATTGCTGCAACAGATTATGTACTTGTTGCAA
The DNA here is from genome assembly GCA_029844215.1 of Przewalskia tangutica. Classification (NCBI taxonomy): domain Eukaryota; kingdom Viridiplantae; phylum Streptophyta; class Magnoliopsida; order Solanales; family Solanaceae; genus Przewalskia; species Przewalskia tangutica. The sequence continues at coordinate 5,910,478 of CM056718.1, read as the reverse complement.
CAGGTTATGCAACTGTTGCAACTGATTATGCAATTGCTGCAGCAGATTATGTAATTATTGCAACATATCATGAAATTGCTGCAACAACTAGGATATAAGTCACATATGTTTAGTTATTAACAGAGAAAATCAATGATATTTAGTGTTAAACAAAGAGATTCAATGATATTTAGTGATCAATATATTTATCTACTAACATTCTTAATGGATTATACGGTAATTTTATTGCTTTGATGGAAAATTCAAAGCGTATACATTTCAAATCGAGCGATCGTTTGTGTAATTTGATGAGAACTACTTGATTACCCATATTTAGGTGTAAACAACGAAAACCAATGATATTTATTGTTTACTAAATGTTTCTAACCAATTTGATGGTATTCTGAGTCAGGACATATGATCAACTAAGCGTATACTTCCCAAATCGAGCGATCGTTGGTGTAATTTGATGAGAACTACTTGATTCACTCATATTTAGGTGTAAACAACGAAAACCAATGATACTTATTATTTACTAAATATTTCTAACAAATTTGATGATATTCTGAGTCAGGACATATGATCAACTAAGTGTATACTTCCCAAATCGAGCGATCGTTGGTGTAATTTGATGAGAACTACTTGATTCACTCATATTTAGGTGTAAACAACGAAAATCAATTATACTTATTATTTATTAAATGTGAATCTATTAAACAGGTTACTCATCCGTTACAACAGATAATGCACTTGTTGCAACATATTATTAACTTGTTGCAATAAGTTTGTGATCTGTTGCAACAGATGGTTCAGTTGTTGCAACTTCTTCAACACCTGTTAGATTTATCGCAATAACTAACACATGTTACAACAACTGAACCATCTGTTGCAACAAATTTACATTTTGTTGCAACAACTGACTCATCTGTTGCAACAGATCACAAACTTATTACAACAGATTATCAACTTATTGCAACTTCTAAAACAGCAGTTAGATTTATCGCAATAACTAACCCATATGTTGCAACAACTGAACCATCTGTTGCAACAAATTTACATCTTTTGCAACAACTGACTCATCTGTTGAAAAGCCAAGTTAAGTTAGTTGTTGCAATAAGTTCGATTACTGGTTGGCAAAATCCCAACAAGTTACACAGTTGTTGCAACAGAATTTTTACTTAGTGAAAACTGTTCAAAAATTGCAAAACCACATAACATACATTGGTGATTTGAGCAAGATCAACATATCATTTAAACCAATTTTACTAACAGAAACAACATAAAAATGTCATAAAATCTAATTTCACAAACACAAACAATAGTAATTATTATTACAAGATATTGCAAATTTAACAACTAGGGAATAATTCGGTTTGGGCATGTAGTTTTTTTATGGCCACATGTTTTGCATATGGAGCATTTGTTTTTCCTCGTTGCAAGTGATTCCCCGATTCCACGTCTCCTCTTTGTCCGTCTTCTTCCCGATTTGCTCGGATCAACATGTGGAGGAGGTATTTATCTCTCTAAAATCTCCATAGAAACTTCCCAAGATTCTTTAGAAGGCCTTTAACCTTCATTTCCTCACAGTATGCAATTATGTAATTCTTCACCCTGTAATATGGAGATGAGTAGTCATAAATCCGTCTTCCAAAGTCTTCACCATATTGGACTCGAAGCGCTACCATAGCATGTGGGCAAGGTATTTTGTCCATGTCAAAAACTCTACAAGTATAAGATCTTCTTTGCAGATCGACTGTTGCAACTGAACCGTGGTCGATGACGCTGAACTTGTAGTTGGAAATTTGATGGGCCAATAACTTATTACCCAAGTTGAAAAATTTTGATATTTTTTTTTCATTAAGGGAACAAAGATGGTTGGTGAGTCGATGAACTCCATACGCCTCTCATGAAAGTTTTTAGTAAACCTCCTGTTTATGAAATCAAATAGAGCAGTAATGGGAAATTATCTTTCAACATTGAACATTGAGTTCACCGACTCAGCAACGTTTGTCGTCATAAAATCATACCTGACAAAACAAACATATTAGTGTTGGAACATGTGGCTGAGGCTCAGTTGTGTCAAAAATCACAACAAGTACAATATCTGCCGCAACAAGTTACCTATTAGTTGCAGCAGATACGTTACTTGTTGGAAACAGAAATGTGAAAATACCTATTTCCGGGGCAGAATGCCCTGCTCCATCTGTGGAATCCAGCACGTTCAAGATGTTCGGCGGCCCGAGGAACCAAATCTCTGATTTGATTGAAATGGTCATTGAAGACATCAATATTGTACGCTTTTGCTGCTTTATAAAATTGAGATCTGACGCCTTGTGTGAAAGGTGGTTCTCAGATTTTCCCCTAGGTGTCTCATGCAAAAACCATAATGACGTGTAGGGAAGACAATTGAAATCGCATTTTTGATACTTGGATGTCTATCAGAAATTATGCACAACTCAGGGGTATTCTCTATATAGCCTCTCATTTGTTCAAAAAAATATTTGTACGAAGCATCACACTCCTTGTCCACTACACAAAATGCCACTGGAAAAATATGATTCTCCGCATCTTGTGTAACTGCTGACAACAACACTCCTTCGTACTTGCTCCTCAAGAATGTTCCATCGACAACTATGACTTTTTTCATTTGCGCAAAACCAAGCATCCAAGCCTTATAGGCTACAAAAAAGTACTTGAACTTCCCATTTTCATCAACCTTCAATGCCGTCTTACTTCCTGGATTTGCAGAACGAAGCATATAACGGTACGCATCAAGCATCGCATACCCGTGCTCATGTGTCCCCCTTGCAAAGCCTTTGCAATATCCATGCCCTTCCAGACCTTCCAATAACTTACCTTACAACCCAAATCTGTACGGATTGATTGACTCATATCTTTTTTAGATGGGCCTTTACCGTAAGAAAACTTATCTTTGAAGTATTCACCAATGACTTTCGCAGTAGTGTGTGGATTATGGCTCGTAATGTGCTCGGAACCACATGTGTGATGCTTTATGTAGGTTCTAATACAAAATCTGTCAGAACTTAAAAGCTTCATAGCTCTCAGCCACCACTTGCACTACGGATGTACACATCTGAAGCAATACACAGTATGCGAATTAATCACCTTCTTGATTCTAAAATCTTTCTTCAAGCAAGTAAGTTTCAACCAAGTGGCTAGTTATTTCTTGTTCTTGAATGACATTCCTTTATAAAAACCTGTTTCATCATCTTGAACATGGCTAGACTGTATTGATTGTGTAGTGTCCAATGTATTACTCGCAACTTCGGGTATAGGAATCGGGTCAGCCCCACTTCCATTATCTGGGATATCCATATCCACCCCATCTAATTCATCATTTAACACATCTTGTTGGTCTTGAGATAAATTGTGGTTTTCTACCGGGATTCCAACAACGTATACCCTTAAAATGGGTCTAGCTACATCATTCAAATAAGCACGCAAACGAACCTGATCAGTTATCTTAAATGGCAAGACCCTCGGATTTTCAAAAAAGTTGTGCATGTAAGTGATTGCAAGATCTTTTGGTTTACAAGTTAATTCGAAATAGGTGATGATTAGGTTCACAAAATCATCGAACATAACATCTCTTTGGACAGTCATCGCTATCGTCTCTAATGTGTCACTACCCTTCCATCGCCAAATATAACGATTGCTCTTCTCGATACATTCACCATGGCAATCAACCCCTATTGTTATTGAGTCCCCCATTAGTGGTGTTCGAGGTACCTGAAGATATTTTATTTAACAAAAAATTGGTCATGAGAGTATATACCAATCTATAACAAAATGAAACAGCTGCAGCAGTTGTTCCAACAGATTATTGACTTGTTGGAACAAGTAATAGAATTGTTGCAACAAGTCACTAATCTGTTGGAGTCAGCTTCAGTTTTTTTTTTTTGGTAATGTTTCAGACTGTTGAAGATGTCCAACAGATTATCGAGTTGTTGCAACAAGTAATAAACTTGTTGCAACAAGTAGTACACTTATCGCAGCAAGTCAATAATCTATTGGAAGCAGCTTCAGTTTTTTGGATTCTGTTTCAGACAAAAACTAAAGATGACTCCAACAGATAGTTGAGTTGTTGCAACAAGTGGAACACCTTTTGTAACAATTATACAATTTGTTGCAGCAAGTCAATAATCTGTTGGAAGCAGCTTTAGTTTTTTGGGTTACGTTTCAGACAAAAAATGAAGCTGACTCCAACAGATAGTTGAGTTGTTGCAACAAGTGAAACATATGTTGCAACAAGTGTTTCACTTGTTGCAACAACTATACAACTTGTTTCAAAGAAGTCAATAACTGTTAGGCGCCGCTTTTTGGGGTTACGCTTCGCATAAAATCAAGGCGACTCAACAGATCGTTGAGTTGTTGCAACAAGTGGAATACCTGTTGCAACAACTCACTCAATTGTTACAGGTTATTTATTTAACAATTACAATAACTTCATAATTTGTTGTAGAAGTTGCAACAACCACATTATATGTTGCAACAACTACAACAGTTTTTGTAAGTTGTTGGAAAATCAGTAGATTTATAGCCAGGTAAAAAATTGAAATAAAACAACATTGTTGTACTTACCAAATGAGCGAAAAACACTTATGAAGTAATTGTCAGTGCTACACCAACAAAATCCAGTCAAAAAATTGCAAAATCGGGTGGTCACATTTTTTTCTTTCTTAAGCAACAATGGCGGACGAAGAAGAAGAAGAAGAAGAAGAAAGCAGAACAATAGAATGAGTTATGAAGTAATTCTAAGTGCTACACGAATGAAATCCAGTCAAAAAAATTGCAAAATCATGTGGTCTTGTTTTTTTCTTTCTTGAGCAAAATTCAGTCAAGACGAAGAAGAAGAAGAAGAAACGAGCAGCAGAATAAGAAGAATCAGCAAGAAGAAGAAGAAGAAGCAAGAAGAATCAGCAAGAAGAAGAAGAAGAAATGAAGCAAAAAAGAAGAGCCAAAATGGTGAAAACGGCGCAGGCAAACAAAAAATTTGTCGCGTTTTTTTGGCTCTGTAGGGTTTATATGGGTTGGGTCAAAGTGTTAAAAATAAAACTTGGGGGCAAAGTGTAAAAATAAAGCTTGGGGGTTATATGGGTTGGGTCAAAGTGTTAAAAATAAAACTTGGGGGCAAAGTGTAAAAAATAAAGCTTTGGGTCAAAGTGTTAAAAATATAAAGTTAAAACTATCTAATCACTAATCCAAAGTTTATCACCCCTACTCAATTAAAAAAACTAGAGTTACTCCAACTCAATTGTAAAATTTATTTGTCACCTATAATTAAACGAGTTACTCCTTTTACTTGGGTTGTTGTACGTGTATATATATATTGAAGTATGAGCAATGTATTTATGCAGTTTGTTTGGAGTTGTATTAAAGCTTTGAACAAATCCTAAAAATGGTAAATTTGGGTGAATAATGATGGGTTGATATTTAATGATATAGTTTTGAGTTTTCAATGATTTTAAAAGACTTGATAACTTAGTTGTTTAACAAATTGAAGTCAAAAAGTGAGTTCACCTTGATAACATAATTGAAAATTTAGGTGACGTTGGGAGTCGGATGAGAATTTGAAGCTAAGAACAAGGTAAATTAAGACTTAATTATTCTTGAAATATTGTGAGTGTTGTAAATATTTTTGTAATATTTCTCTCTTAGATAAAAGATATGCAACAGTCCGAAGACGTAAGTAGGTTCTATCTATTTCTACTCATATCATGACGTAAGTAGGTTCTATCTAAGGAGGTTGATATTTAAGTGGTCCATTTGTGACCCTCTAGTCTTTCCTGGAAACTTTCTTAGAGAGGTGATTTTGTGTATGAGACTGTCCGGATCTATCCTGCGTAGATAGGACCATGGTATTTTTACAGTCTTTCCTGGGAATCATCTAGTCGGTACATTCCCACAAATCTGACGATAAGGAAATTAAGTTGTAAATTTCCCAACAACTGTTTTCAGAGCCGGGCCATTTTTTTTGCAGTGAGTTAACTGTTCACGTGCATGGTACTATTCACGTGAATAGTAAAATTTTATCGGAAGTATCAGTTCATCAAAAACGGTGTTCTAATACACGGTGATTCGCAGTGATCCTGAGGAAGCCATATTTGAGTGGGAGCAATGGACGCAGACGAAGGGAAGGTGAAGATTGAAAAGTCTGATAGTGCAGACCGTCTTTTGGAAGACGCAAATTGAAGATTATATGTACCAGAAAAAGCTTTATCAACCTCTCACAGACAAGATATGAACGAAGAAGATTGGAAACTTCTCGATAGACAAGCCCTCGGAGTTATCCGGTTGACGTTATCACACAATGTTGCTTTGAACATAAAAGACCATGTCAGGTCTTATGAAGGCACTCACTAGTATGTATGAGAAGCCATCAGCTTCAACATGAAATATACATAATTATTAAATTTTAAAAAAATATATATTATGTTAATTAATTCAAAAGTGTAATTGACTCGATAATAAAAACCTAAAATCTGAATAATATTGAGAGCGCTCCGGTTAAAAATTACTTATCAATTTGCATCGGCTGACACTATGTTAATAAGGCGTAGAAGTATTATCATCTTTATTGTCAATATAAGCATGACAATAAATCTTTATTGTCAATTTGCATTACTGAGTTGTTTACACTTTAACAGTTACAAGGGTTGAATGATAAATGATAATACGAAAGTTATGTTCTGCATTCATTAGTTCGGTGCAAATACTGGGTGCGGATAAAATATACATAAAGCTACTTTACACCCACCAAGCAGAAAGCACTGTGTATTTTGATGTGTAAAGCAATACCTAGCAATATCTCATTGGGGAGATGGAATGAACCTGCCCAACTTTTCTATTGGAGTAATAATATGTCACGCCAGTAATTTGCCCAATTACAAGTAACTCACAAAAAATATTAGTACTGTACAAGTTCATCTACTAACTCACAACAGATATTACTATACAAGTTCATATACCTAATTAGATGCTTCAATAATTCCAGCAGGTCATCCTCAATGAACAACCAATCGGTCGATACAGCTGGAGGAAAAATTGTAATGAACTCACAGAAGTGTGTGAGATTCGGATTACCTAGAGTTCAAGCACTTGATTTTGAGTACGAGTTTGACGAACGGTAAGAAAGTTTTGGCAATGCATCCATACTGTCGCTTGAACTTAGGGTAGAAACATCAGCTACGAACTCATCGAGTGTCTACAGAAGAAAAAAAAAAGCAACGAATCAAATTTCAGCTTTACATTTTTATTTCGGCTTTAGCAAAAATACTCTATGGTAAAAAAGAGATAAGAGGAGCATTCCATGCATAACACTTGAAGTTTAATGCCAGTATCATGTGTAAATAATTTGAATTCAAAATGGAAATAGAATTCACAAAAACGAGGTCTCGTAATATTTTATACTATACAATAAGCAGCTGGTAGGCCTGCAGTAAAATCTGGTTTTCTTGGCATCATAAGTGCACATGCCACATCAAAAACAATCTTAACCTACACCAACTGTTTGTACATTTTTTTCTCAAGGTAAACAGGTCACCATAGCAATTTATGTGGTCCCAAACATGAGCATAACTGATTTCTAGTTAAAACAGTAACCAAGTTTAACTAACCTCGACGGCTTGTCGTAGAGCATGACACATCTCTGAAGTCATCCGCCTCTGCGTGACAACATCATCCTGCTCTTGCAATAAATCTTCAAATAGGTTCTCCCTGTGGGTGACTCAAGCAGAGGCAGCTAAATGATCAGACATGGTTTATAACTTTACGTGTACAGTAAACAAGGTAATTCTACATGCTCCACTCGAGAAATCCCCAAAAGAGGGAGAGGGTGTCAACAAGCTGTGCTAAGTTTGGCAGTTCCAGCCCATGAAAGTACTGGTTAGGCTGTCCATATTAGTCAACTATCTCTGTTGAACTTCTACCATTTTCTATCTAGAAAAGATTTCTAAAAGATAGTTCGAATCAAATAATGCAGAAAGCTTAACAACAAAATGTGCACAAAAAAAGATTGCTCGAACTGATCAATCAAAAAATTAAGATGGAAACCTAAGACAACAACCTGAAGCATAATTGACTAGGGTGAAAGGAACTCTAACCATCCATCCAATTAGAAACAAGGACAAGCTGAGAATGAGTTGTCTGCTTATGAGGAGGTACTCCTAATTCAAGTAAGATTATACTTTCAGATTCTTTAGCATACAGGTTACAAGTTTGGCAAGGATGTCAAATCAATCTAAGTGGGATTTATAAGATCTGAAAACCAAATAATTTAATAAATAAACACTTGTCCAATGAGCATACCGGTACAATTTCTCTATGAACGTGCCAAGAAGGTTTCTCTTAGCATGATTGACCTGGAGAAAATCAGAAGTGAGTGATACCAAAGGGCAAACACTTGTAGAGTGATACACACAGCGCAAAAGAAAAACATACACAGATATATACATAAAATTGGCTACATATAACACATGTCGAAAGAGTTAAACGGAGGGGAAAATACCAGATAATGCATGATAGCTTTTGGAACCAAATCCTGTATATTCCTCCTCACAATATCATAGTAAGATGTTATGAGTAGTTTCGTTACTATAATCTCCACTTGATACTCTGTTTCAGTCTCTCCAGGCCTCAAGACCGACGGTGGCTAAAAAGAGGGTGAGAGAATGAATAACAAAATAAGATATTGCATCACCTTGTCTGTTGCTCCTCTCTTTTATGATATGTACTTGATTAGTACACACTTACATTTTTCAATTGTATAACAGGGGGTGCCTGATCAATATCATGCACCACTTCAGCAGCGTGTCTCTTAGATGAATTCCCTACAGATGATCCTCGGATTCCAAAAAGGGAAGTAACACCCCATGTCCTTGTGGTTGAGACACCTAAAATACATTTTTAGCAGCTTCACATGCTAATATTATATTATAAAATAAGAGGTGAAAAAGCATCCACTTGTGTTTAAATAAACAAGTATTTTAAGGCCAACATCTGAGAAAAGATCCTAGTCTCTGAATTTATTTCATAAATAAATAATTTTATTAATGGTGCGGAAACCCCCCTGTAAAAGCCATATGCCAAAAACTAGAGAACTTGCACCAAAATATGATTTCTCAAAAAGAAACTCAATGTTCTATACAAATAGCGATATCATGGGTACACCACCAAAAAGACACTAGAAACAACGGACTATTTTGTAACTTTGTACAAAGTCATAGTCAACCCCTTCAAACACTATCCTATTTCGCTCCTTGCACATAACCCACATAGACATAATGGCTAATAGCACAACTTTCCGTGCTCTCAGACTTCTCTTTCCCCTCCTGAAGGGGAAGGGAAACAATTGTGCATTTTTAGGCTTATTTTCAACCTTATTATACAATGTAAAGTCTAACCGAAAAAGATATGCAAGCTTTACATAGATTTTGTGCCATCAAAAAAACAGCTAATTCTTCCTGTCATCTTTAATTACTATAATCCTTAATTATCTCCACTTACGAAATCAAAAAACGGACTTCTATAGGTTTAAATTTTTCTTTTATTAAATAGAATACAAGCAAGAAGAAGGATCTTTGAGATTCGCATTCATTTTTCTAAATCCTTAACTATAGAACATGGCTTTCAGTTATCAACTTTTAATTAATTACAAAGTCAACCCAAGATGTAACAATGGGTTGTAAGGCTTCAAAATTACATAGAGTATGCAAGTACAAAGGCCAAAAGTTGCAACAAAGCAACCATACCAACAGTTGAAAGCCTAAGGTAATAATTAATTCTTATCTAAAGTTTTAATAGGCCTCGAGAACCTAATAGGATGTCTCAAATAACTCAAGAATTGATAATGATTCATTCAACCAGGAGAACTGCAAACAATCGCGAAAAAGAACTAATTCCAACAATCCAATCCAGTGATTGAGTCCTTTCCAAACCAAAAGGACACATCATAGACTGTTTAAGCTAGAGCTAAGCGAGTGATATATTCTATTAATGTAGCAATAAAAAGTGTCAATATGAATAACCAGTGATTAAGATATCCAGATTAACTTACTTCTCCACATTGTTGCTTCAAGCTCCCCTCCCAACGCCCCAACCCCCGGACCAAAAGAAAACTCTAACCAACCTCTTTTCAATGTTTTGCTCTACTCTATTCATCTTGCATTATCAGCATCAAAAGTAGAAAAAGAGGGGAGATCAGGCGTGGGAATAACATCAAGAGGCATGGCATTTTAATAAGTTCGAAAGAGATTACCTGCTGATGCCACTCTATCACTGTCAGCTTGAGGTCGACCCACCTTAAACAGTGAAATGCACTAAATCAGCAAGGATTTTCTTAAAATATTAATAACAAAATAATGCATGTAATCTTATAAGCAATAGCTTTTTCCTCTTCATTATTGATAAGTAAAATTTGAATATGTCAACGTTTTGAGGAAAGCGGGAGCATATACTCTCAATAACAGGCCTCTTGCATTTCATTAAATGTGGAATGAAGGAGCCCAAGAGATCACATCACTAACAGAAACAGAAACTGACTGTGCAAGTAATTTGGAACTATTTTCTGACGTGACTGATATATATTGATTCTACTGTGCACCCCCAACATGCACCATACACAAAATAGAGAGCAGAAATCTCCATGAGGCATATGAAAGAAAAGGGTAGCATTCTGACAAATAAGTTCGTAAAAACAAGTTTGTGGTTTATAGAACTGATTCATAGAGATCAAAACACAAGCAGCAACCAAGAAACATGGAGCAATTAACCATGAGTTATTCTTATTACTTCAAAACATAAGTTCTTGTGTCACTTGAGTGTGGAGTAACATAGAAAGACAGTTGCATCACACATCCTGAGACAAAAACATAGAGAAGGGAGAAAGTTTATAGCCTTATTCCTAAAGACTTGGAAAGTACCGAAATCAAGAATCTGAGGATTCAATTCATCCCCCATCCAACTTGACTCACGACTGGATCTTATAGTTCAAGGTTCCTAAATGAATCTCACAATACATAATTGAGTCTCACATTGGATATGATGAGTAAAACGAGTCGCGCAACTCCCTTTCTTCCCCAACGAGACATGTCAATCCACTGGTTTATTCTATGTAAAGTCATATTGGATTTTGAATGTTTGGAATTGTTTAGCAGGCAAGTTAGTGTGTTTCCTGATCCTTGTAAATACAATTACTTCCATGTTCCAGTGCAGATACTAAAATTTGGTCTTGATACAAGATTCCGATTCTGTAAATTGTGAATTTAGTGATAAGATGGGCACACATGGCTATATATTAGGTTAGCGTTGTCCCTATTTTTTATTTTCCATAAAATGCCTTTAATAGTGCATCAATGATAAATCAATAAGAGGGGCTTTTATGTCTTTCAAGAAAACTAATCCCAATCTCCTTTTCCATGTTCATTTCTTTTTCTTTTTCCCATCGTTGTAACATTTCATTTTCCTTAAAATGCCTTTAATAGTGCATCAATGATAAATCAATAAGAGGGGCTTTTATGTCTTTCAAACAAACTAATCCCAATCTCCTTTTCCATGTTCATCTCTTTTTCTTTTTCCCATCGTGGTGACATTGTCTGAGAATGAGGCGACCACCAATTGATGCTTCAAAACAGGACTGTGAGAACAAATAACCTCTCCCCTCACCAATATTATGAAATCTCGCAGAACTTCCAAACCGAAGAATATTTCAGAAACAATGAAAGAAGGTGGAGTGAAGTTTCAGCAGTCATTGGTGGAGGCCGCAGAGGTGCGAATAGCCAGGGAGGAGCAAATTCAGCGACGATGGAGCAGGTAGCCAGCAGACTGCAATAAAAGTTATGGTCTTGCTTTCAATGTCTATACTGAGCAAAGGAAAAAGAAAAAGAAAACGGCAGAGGAGAAAAAGGATGGCGTTAGTCGGAGATAGAATGGAGAGGTGTCCGCCAAAGGAAACAATGGAGAGTAGTTTTCCAGAGAAAGAAATGGAGAAGAGCATCACACTCTGATACTCTATGATGCTGATATTGAACAAATGAAAAGGCTGAGGGTAATATTTATCTTGTTCGAAGCTATTTCTGGGTTACACATCAATTGAAATAAGAGTTTCTTATATCCTATTAATGAGGTAACAAATATCAATATGTTGGCTGGAATACTTGGAGTTGGTGAGCTTCCCACAATATACTTGGGTATGCCCCTGGGGGCAAAGAGCAAGTCCAAGGAACTATGGAATGGTGTCTTGGAAAAATGTGAAAAGAAGCTGGTGAATTGGAAGAGTCAATACCTCTCTCTGGGGGTTAGATTGACTTAATAAATAGTGGGTTAGATGCTCTGCCAAGTTACATGATGTCTATTTTTCCAGTTTCTATAAGTGTGGTGAAAAGAATGGATGCTCTGAGAAGAAACTTCTTGTGGCAAGGTAACTGTGATTCCAAAAATTTCCATCTGGTTAAATGGGACGCACTTACTGTCAGTAAGAAGGATGGGGGCTTGGGAATTAGACATATGAAAATTCAGAATCACAGCCTCATGATGAAGTGGCTGTGGAGATTTGTCTCAAATGAGCAGTCCCTGTGGAAAAATATCAGTGAGAAATATGGCTGGAGGGAAATTGAAAGCCAGTGGTCAGCCCCTATGGTGTTAGCTTTTGGAAATCAATCAGGAATCTTTTGTCAAAGTTCAAGAACAACTCTTACTTCAAAGTAGGAAATGGTGGGAGGATTTCTTTCTGGGAAGACAAATGGTTAGGGCAAAGATCATTGAAGGAACTATTTCAAGATATTTATAATTTGAGTCAACAACAAAATTCAACTGTTGGAGGGGTTTGGGACAACCAAGGTTGGAGATTGAGTTACAGGAGGTTGCTTAATGACTGGGAGATTGACAGATTAACAAGTTTCTATCACTCTTTGGAAGAGTTCAAAGGAGTTTCCACTTCTGAAGACTGTACTATGGTCAAGCAATAGCCAAAATCCCATATAAAGTAGTATGCTTTACTTGGCTACTAGCTAGAAATGCTGTGCTAACTAAGGATAATTTAGCAAAAAGGAATATACATCTGTGTTCAACGTGCTTTCTACGTGGAGAGGAGGCAGAGACAATTAATCATCTTTTTTTACACTGCAAAACCACAAGTCACTTGTGGAGGATCTTCATAAACCTGAAAGGACTTTTGTGGGTAATGCCTGGAAGTATTCTGGAGACTTTGAAGAATTGGAACAGTTACAGTAGTCTAGCTACAGAGAAGGAAAGATGGAAAATTGTCCCTGCTTGTATTTGGTGGACAGCGTGGAAATAAAGAAATCGAAGATGCTTTGACAACAAATGCAGCTCCATTCAGAAAATGAAGATGAAGTGCTTAGTTTGGTTTTATTTTTGGTGTAAACATGAATATATGGAAGATCATGAATCCTTTGTAGATGTTATAGGAAATAGGAGACTGATCTATAGCCTTTTGTAATTACTCTGGACTGTATTAAGTTGGTGCAGTCCTTTTTGGATAAATATAACAGTTGTTACCTTCTCAAAAAAACTACGCATGAAAAGAAAAGAGAGGATCTAGATGATGGGAAGAAAGATTTGCTTGCTATTAGATGTTTGGTGGAAAGATAAAAAGACAAAAAAAGTCCTCACTGTTAAAGAGATGATAATGTGCTATTAGGGGGCATTTAAGGAAATTAAAAAATCGGGACAATGCAAACAACAATGTTGGCGATTAAGAAATGACTCTTGCTCAATCCCAAGATATGGCCACTGAAAAATTAAATGTCCTTCACAGTAATCGCTTATCAATGACCTTCGAATCAAATCAACTATATCTCAATCCTGAACTAGTTGGATCATTTTTGTGAATCGTATACGTCCAATCTGCTACTTACACTTACCTCATTTCAGTACAGGTGAACAATTTGTTATCTAAAATTAATTTCTAAATCTTACACTTACCTGTATACTGTCATACAAGTCCCTAATCAATTTAATAGACTCATTCTTAATACTAGAACATAATCAAAGAGTAACTAATCCTGAATCCCGCCTAGTTGGTATCGCCTATATGGATCCTTTACGTCAATTATGTTCTATTCTTTAATAATTCTGTGTTCTCCAGTAAATTGTAGATCCTTTGAGATAACCTGTCTCGATGTGATCTCCATTTCCCTTATCTGTTTGGCACCTTCATTTATCGTACTTTAGCATCCATGGAGCGGTGCATGTTGAGTGGTATATCTTCTTCTGTGTGCTACTTGCACTTCCCCATGTGATCATTTCTAATATTTTCAGTGTTTTATGACTACACATTTAGCTTACATACACATATCTACAATGTTATCTCGTGGACATGTTGGGCCGCAGAGGTACAAACATTAACTCCCCTATCCGTTTTTGTAAGTGACCACTTCTCGATTCATGTGCCATCTAAATCGATATACCAACCAAATGCATTTTCTTTTAGCACAACCTGATGTTTCTTTGTTGTCAACGTGCTTAACCAATTTCTTCAAGCTCCTTGTGACAGCCATTGTAATATGTTTAACTCACATCCAAATCAAAGGCACTTCATTATAAGGTCTACAGTACGAGGACAAAGGACATACACATACTGTTGGATATTCTGATGTAGATTGGGATGATCTCATTCATATAGACAATCCATTTGGGTTATTGTTTATTTCTTGATTAAAGGGAATCTAATTATAAGGAAAAGCAAAAAGCTAGAGGTCGTGGTTTAGATCAAGCACAGAGGTGGAATACCGTGCTATGACTTTATGCACATGTGAGTTTATATGGTTGAGACTTCTCCAAGAATTAAAATGAGGAGATGAACCGATGAAACATATTTGGAGACAATTAAGCTACACTACACATTACTGCAAATCTGACTTCTCATGAAAGGACTACATAGAGAGATTATCATAGACGACTGAGTCCGGATGCTTTGTCGACTCAAATGACCAGCTAAAGGATGTTCTTACTATATCCAACCCAGGATTCCATATTTAATAAATTTATAGTAAAAAGCTTGGACCTTATGATAGGTACGCTCTAACTTGAAGGGTAATCTTGGGATTACTGCAAGGTGACATTACAGATTGATTATGTTCGATATTCTTGTAATTATACCTAGAGTTAGTAGCTTACCAAACATGTTTACAGTTGTGAATACTATGAATTCTGGTCGAAGGAATAATCAAGCAACTAATTCCCAATTTGTCTCTTATTTTCTCTTCTAATTTAACAGAGGTCTATTGTTCCCTGTTAGAGTTGTAGACCCCAAAAGAGGGTGACCGAAAAGAATAGAAAACGCTAACAAGTAACTATTACGTTTTTTAAAGTTGGAGTAGACTCGTTTTCCAAAAAATAAAAATAAAAAACCAACATTCATCCTTTCCAAAGTTCTCTACAAGGTTCACAAGTTTTCAATAGTATAATCTATCCTCCAACTGAAACTTTCAGGAAAAAATCAAAAGGAGAAGAAAAAAGTCTATGGATTATACAACCAGAAAAATTAATGTAAAAACACCAAAGCAACAAGCTCACAAAAATTTGGAGATCCCTTAAATTTGCTTTATGTTTAGTATTTTGTAGACTGCAAGACCACCGTAATACAGATCAAGATTACCCCAAAAACCTCAAAAGCAGACCAGCATTACCTGGCTAGGTAAAGCACCATTCAGAAATTTGGCTACAGTTGCTATGGATTTGTGGCCTGTTTTTGATGCTGGAACCTTATCAGCGTCATTTCCCTCCTAAATTATTACAAGTCACATGCAGCAACTAACATTAGAACCTAATGACATCCCTGGGTTTGGAAAAGCAACTGCAGTGAGCAGTATGACATAATTCTGTTTTTTATATTTGTGAAACAAGAGGAAAAAGAGAAACATCACTATTGGATAAACAACATACAAAGTGCTCCAGAGTCCATGGCTACATAAAATACTGTATATGTTTCCTCACCATTCAATGGATATTCTACACAACATTCGACTTGACTACTACTCAAGTTGGACCGTATGTATCATTGAGTCCGAGCTTTCAATACATACATTATTGACCTCTGGGTGTTTTAGTTTTGCTAACTGATTGAATCAAACCAACCGGAGATATCTGAGTTGTGTATTTTCTCATAAATAAAGTGAAAAAAACAACATACCTAGTGTAATCGCACAAGTGGGGTCTGGGGAGGGTAGAATTTACTCAGACATCACCCCTACCTCGTGGAGGTAGACTGTTCCCAGAGACCCTCGACTCAAGTGCAGCAATCATAATTCATAAATAAAGTGACAATGATCTCAAAACATTTGGTCCTCTCATGCAATACCAACTCCAATGGAATACTGTCGCAACTTGATTGCCAAATCAATTTCGTCTGTACTAACCTTACTGAATTTCAACTCAAACAAATATTAAGCTCACTTGTATCCAAAGGCATAGCTCTATATCAAGTTTTGCACTTGATCTGGCAAATGACAATTATATCTTCCTTTGTACGTTTTCAAGAGATCATGTCTCCACCAAAATACATGATCCAGAGGTGGACCATCACATCTAGATCTATTTCATTATGTTACTAGATTTTAACTTCAGAATTGCTTTCCGGCTAGATCTCTCTTCTCCAGCACCTTTTCCTTCACTGTGGGGGCGCCTAAAGCCATTGCATCCTCCCATTCAATTTTCAGAATTTTTCGTTAATTCTCCAGCTAGTTTCAGACAAGCAGCAGCTCTCCGGCCATTTACCGGTGAGTTTTTCCGACAAACATGATACTATTCTCTGAAATATTCTCAGGTTAGTTTTGGTCTCAAGTTCAATTCCCAACGGAGGCAAAAACACTAGGTAATTTATTCCCATCTATCCAAGCCTCGGTAAACAGAGTTACCCGGTATCTATGCTGGTGGGAGATAGCAGGTGCCCCGTGGAATTAGTCGAGGCGCGCACTAGCTGGCCTGGATACCACGGTTATCCAAAAGAAGTTCTCGGCTCAGTTTTCAACTTATTTTGTGGTTATTTGCTGATTTTAGCTAGAGCTCTCTTCAATCCGATAATATGTCTCTTTTGTTTATAACAAAAACACGAGATCCAGAAACTTGAGTCCATGAATACTTCGAAACCCTTACTTGGAGGTTCTAACTACTTAGCTTGGGCTTCTTCTATTGAATTATGGTGCAAGGGTCAAGGTGTCTATGATGCTGATAAAAAAGCCCGACAGATTTTGTAGAAGGTTGATGCTCAGAAGTGAGGTTATTTATGGCGCCCTATTGATCCTATGCTGATGGATTTATTTCAGTCATTCCAGATTTGATATCTAGTTTGCAAAAAGGCATGTGCAGATGAAGTGTTCTCTTGCTTACTGCCTCTTACACAGTGGTCCCCTCACCATCAGTGGACTCTTCTGTTTTAGCATATCAGATTGGAAAATTGGGGTGGAGGTCACTTCAAAAAGTCTCTACCTAAGTGCACTCATTGTCATAAATTGATCATACTCGTGAGAAGTGTTACTTTTTTCCTTGGTCGACCACCAAGGAATGCTGATGTTGCCCAGACTGAGCCAGTTGGTAATCCATGCAATTCCATACTCGTTCTTTGAGGCAGAGTATAATGAGTTCCTCTAATATCAGGTGAGTAAGCAGACATCCCATAAGGTAGATTCTGTCATCCAAACTGGGAATACCATAGCTTGTACCTCTCAGTCTTTTACTCTCGGACCATGAGTCAAACTCATTTGCATCTTATCATATATCTGGTAATAAATCATTTTTCTCTACTGTCTCTTTTTCAGTCTCTACCAGCAGTAACATTTCCTAATGGTACACAGTCCATGAGAACTGGGATTGGTCAAGTAACCCCACTTCCTTCTTCAACCTTAATTTTTGTACTTTATGTTCCCAGTTGTCCCTCTAATCTTATATCAATTAGTTTGAGTCGTACGTTAAGTAGTTATGTGAATTTCTCTCATGATTTTGTTGTCATACAGGACCGCGGTACGGGACGAATGATTGGCATCGATCATGAACCACGAGGTTTCTACTACCTCACCCTTGCTAGCCCTTCTACAGCATGCCAAATTGCTGATTCTCCGAAATTACTCCACGGACGATTGGGACACCCTAACTTACCCAAGCTTCAGAAGATAGTACCTAGTTTGTCAAAATTGTACCAGCACAGTTCTGGTACCACCGGATCGTTAGAGTGTTGGCCGCATTCGCCGAGATTGGTAGGTCTCTTTGTATGGTCTGGGAAATCCCATCTAATGAGCTAGTGTTTGGGGTTGAGTTAGGCTCAATATCCATTTCTTTATGATTTTTTTGTTTAGAGTCTCATAATGGTTGTGGTGGGATGGATATGTCTCTTTAAAGGGTTTTGGGTAATCCTAACTTCATAACCTACCTTTGGGGATTGAGTTAGGCCCAAGGTCCATTTCTTAACCTGGTATCAGAGCAGAGCAGGTGGAGGAAAGGTGGAGGTCCAAGGTTCGAGTCTCACCGCCACCGATTATTAAAAAGGATTTTCACATGTTTAGCCCGAACCAAGTTCGCACGTGGGCAGGATCACCGACATTCTACATCCGGATATTGTGTTTTAGTAGGAGGTAATAAGAAACAGTGTGTGGTTGCTCAAAATCAAAATATCGAGCAATGGTTGTAGCAACTTGTGAGCTAGTTTGGATCAAACAGTTGCTCAGAGAACTAGAATTTGAAGAAATCAGTCAGATGAAACATGTGTGTGATAACAAAGCGACCCTTCATATCGCATCAAATCTGATATTTCATGAGAGGACTTGACTGTCATTTTGTCAGAGAAAGGATACTCTCTGAAGATATTGTTACAAAATTTGTTAAGTTAAGTGATCAGCTTGCAGATATTTTCATCAAGTCTCTCACTGGTCCTCGTATTAGTTACATCTGTAACAAACTAGGTACATATGACTTGTATGCACCAGCTTGACGGGGAGTTGTTAGAATAGGAATAAAATTTGTATATAGTATCCTACATGGAAAAGTATTGAGATGTAGTATCTATAAATAAGGCTCAATGTAATAATGTAGATATACAATTCAATAATAATATTTTTCTCTCATAATTTCTCACAACATTGCTTATATTTTATATGTATGATGTGCTTATTCAAAAGATTATATGCATGATGTGATACATGCATGGTTTGGATATGTATTCACATTGAATATGTGGGACTTTATTGACGAGCATGGTTTGATTCATGTCTCGCATTATGATTACAAGCGCAATGTGATTCACTTCTCAAAACAGGTTATCGAGCATGTGATTTCATGTCTCAAGTTATGATTACAAGTGTGGTGTGAATCACAACTCGGGGTGCGTGTGGAATGGATCCCCCTTTATGAGTCACTTGTAGTGTGGACCCACGGTTGTGTGCGCGCGGGATATTGGGGGTATGTTGGTTGACTTTACTAACAATTGTGTATTTTATATGGTTTACCCTTGTGCATCTGATAATATGTTTTATCTCCGCGCATATTATTATATGCTTTATCACTATGCATATTGTTAAATGTTGTATTTGTGTATCGGAAGCATGCGGTAGATGTTTATACCTTGGTTGTTGTGTTGATTAAATCATAACATTTGTGTAGCTATAAGACTTTTGAAAAATGTGGTCTTAAACATGTCATAACATTTGTACGGTTATTAAAGCTATTCATCACGGCTAAAATCGAAAGGTTAAATTAAAAACTTCTTCCGAATATAGAAAGGAAAACGGACTAAAAAGGATATAGATTCACATAAATTGAAACGGATAGAGTAATATCTTAATACAGTGAAAGGTGATGGATTGAAAAGATAATAAAGCCATCACGACTCCTCAGTCTTCGCCAATCGGCCATCCAGTATTCACTAAATATAACAAAACAAACAGAATAGTATTCACTAAATATAACAAAACAAACAGAAGACTAGGTCTTGTTGACATAGAAAAGGTAGAAGGTGCAATCAGGAAATGTAGGACAAAGTAAAAGATCGAAAATAATGTGTTCTTGACCAACTCCCTTGGTCATAGTTCTGGTGCATAAGAGTGACTCTGATGGTGTTGGAATATTGGAAAGATAAGAGATCAATCACCAGTCACGTGATATATTAGGCTCCTAAATCAGATATTTCTAAAGCCCAAGAGATGAAAGGCCCAGCAATAACGCACCGAATCCCCTCAGAACTACTTACGAAGTTAAGGGTGCTTGGGCGAGAGTAGTACTAGGATGGATTACCCCCGGAAGTCCTTGTCTTGCATCCCTCCTTTATTTATCAAAAATAAAAAAGAGACGAAAGGTGATGAAGATATGCAATTGATAATTGGTGAGGTAACAGAAACAGAGATGAATGCTTAGCTACCTTAAGTTTCAAGAACACACGTAGTTAGCATCAAAAACGAAAAATGAACTGACCCTCCTGAAGGAGCTCTGACACTTGTTCCTGGTTCCAGTTTATGATTGGAATGTGACAAACCTGATTGCAAAAGGAACAGGACCTCAAATAACCCAAATACTGATTTTTGGAAATGGGGCAGGTGACTAAATAATTATCGTTGTTGATTGGACAATGACATGGTGTTGACTGAACAGTGATTTGTCATGACTGAACAATGATGTGTCAACTCATTTAGTGCTAACGTGGCACTGATGGGGCAATTCTGGCACATGTGGCACGTGACTTGACGCTAAGAGTGACGTTCCTTCAGATGGCGCTTAGGGTGTTTGTTTCTACTTCTCTTTCGACGACTGTGTTCGTCACTTTGAGCGAAGATCCTAATGTGATAACTTATTTGGCCACAGAATCAGAATGGAAATCAAGGTAGTAGCACACTTAATGAGCTTTACGCTTTTAGTGGTCAAGACGACCTAAATTCCAATATTTTCACTTGCTCTAATACCATGTCCAACAAGATACAAGGGAAAAAATCTTATTAAATTAACATGTAAAGAGACTTCTTAAATAGAAGCCGTGGTCTTGGTTTACATACCATCAATTGCATTTCCTAATTATTGAAAACTCTATGGAATATTGTGCACAAAATTCTATATAATATTTCACTTCTCATACGCAAGCACAATGAAATTAGAGATGAAACAGAAACAAAGTTGTTGATACCTGCATAGCCCTCAATTCATTTTGAGCCATATCAACTGCTTTTGTCCCACCAATAAAATTGGGATGCGAGGAATTTATATAATCCATCTAAAATGAATTAACGAGTTGGTTGATCAGAAATAGGAAACTAATCTTTAGTACAACTGCGATGAATAAGCATGGAGCATATAAAATCAACAATTGAAGTACAAAACTCAGGAGAAAATTGGCAATACAGCTTATTTGACTTTTTACTTCTCAATAACAGTCCAAGGTAGACTATAAAAGAAAGGAGGATAAATAATCTTAAAATGGAAAATACATTTCTACGACATCAATATTCAGCAAATTCATAAAACTAAGAAACCCACTCATCCCACCCTCAAGGGAAAAACCTTTCAAATGGAAAGAAACTGAATCTTGTTATTAAATCCAATTAAAATCTTGAAACATTACTCCTAGTGCCAATTAGAATATGGACCTAATTTAGTTATTCATATCTATACAATTCTTAGATAAGTTATAAAACAGATAATGTTATATGAGAGTGAATGGTAGGCTTGTTAAAGTACAACGCATCCACAAGATCAGACTAGTGTCGAAAGGATGCGGATGCTAAAATGGATGTGTGATCTACAATACAAGATGAAAATTAACCACATTCACCAGAAGGTGCAAGTAGCACGCATTGAGGATAAAATGAGAAAAGGTTGATTGAGATGGTTTGGTCACGATCCTGCGTCGACCTCCAAATGCACAGGTCCATAGGTGTGAAACCATGGTCTGTAAAGGTCTGCACAGGTCCATAGGCGTGAAACCATGGTCTGTAAAGGTGTTAAAAGGGAACAAGGTAGACCTAAAATGACTCGGAAGACCAACAATTTCTTGGAATTGTGCAAGACTTGGCGAAAGATAGGGCATAGTGAAAGCAAAAGAAAAATATATATGTGATACCAATTAATTAGGAATATGTATGTTAGTGCGTTTACTTTAGGTCCTATACTTTTTAGGAGTCTATTAGCTTACAGATTTTTATGCTAAAAAAGAGAATTTTTAGTACTATATTTATAAAATTCTGGATAATGTTGATTTGTTATGAACTTAAATGGAGAATCATGGTTACTGAGGACTCATATAAGCGACCACAACTTGTTTTGGTACTGAGGCGTAGCTTCTTTCGTAAATCTATAAAAAAATCTTTTTTCGAGTGATTTTCTTTCTTTTTTTCCAGAGTTTATCCCGATCATCTAAGAGAAAAAATCTTAAGATATATGAGTATCTACACTGTGTGAACTGAAGAACCTTTTTTTTATACGGGAGAACTGAAGAGCCTTTAGTTTAAGGACATTTCAAGCAGAATGGTCAAACAATGTGCAATCAGAGATCAGATACCTCCATATCAATAAGATTTGTCATCATTCTTTCAGCGGGTTTTACACCATCTCGTAGAAACCTTGCAGTGACATCCTCTAGTCGCCTTCTTAACTCTGAGAAGCGCCGCATTTCAACTGTTTCACAAGCACGACTAATCTGCAAGAATATTTAAAGTACGTCCAGCTGAATATCCATTGTGACTCAAGGATCTAATTTGTGTGTGTTCATATGATGCTCATGAGATACGGAACCTAAATACTGAAACTGTAAGGAAACAATTGGTCAAAAATACCCTTTTATCACCTTTATAAGCTCATCATAGACGAATCGCAAGCACTGGACGCTGGGATCTAGCAGCCTAACTATTTGTCTTCTAACCAAAACTTCAAATGGGACCTAAAACACTTGTACCATCATTATCATCCCAACGATTTCCACAATAAAAAGAATTATAGGTACTACACAAGTGTATATTTACTGTCATGGCATGCACCTCTGGCACAAATAGTGCATTTCTTGGACCAGTTGCATTGTGGATAGCTATTCTTATGTCCTCGTCACTTAGATCTTCACAAGGATCAACATCCTACAGTGACACAAAAAGCAACATAAATACCTGATGCAGCATCAGAAGCTTACTGCTAAAAAACATCAGTAACATTGTTAAGTATATAAGATCGCGAATATCTTTTCTGAACAAAGATCTAATGAATATCTAAAGCAAGGAATACAACAACATACCCAGTGAATCTAAAGAAAGGAATATCAAAATAATATTGGATTTAACCCTTCAGTAGAGACGTTAGTCCATGCAAGATCAGCAGCAATACGAAACAAATTGAGGAACAAAAATTTGCACCTCCAAGCTCTTTACAAAAATTGACTGGAATATGTGGTGAATCCGTGCTCCCCCTGACAATTCTTTAGTTGTCATTGCTTGACTTTTACCATCCACCTCTGCAGAAAATGCTGTTTATTGCCAACATATGCAAGAATGTTAGAAGCAATAAAAAATTCTACTCCACTATCCTGACTTGATTAACCTACTTTGACTAGCAAAATGATCAAGACAACAACATAAGAATGTGTAACTTGTATGTTAGAATGTTGAAGTGATTGTGGGAAGAATTGACAAGACTGTAAAGATGTTTATCAAATTTTAAAAAAAATGAAAAATAATACTATATGTTATTTTGATCATTTAAAATTGCAATTTTTATCACTTCAAGGAAAATATCAATCTTTTCAGGCGGGAGAGTAGGTAACTAAAATGAGACAAAAGGATACACTGCTTCAGATTAATATTCTCTCGGTCCCAATTTATATGACACACTTTCTTTTTTAGTCAGTCCCAAAAAGAACAACACCTTTTCTTATTTGGCAACAATTTAACTTTAAGCTTTACATTTTACGCTTAACGACATCTAACTGGCGTTAAACCGATGAATTTTGGTCTGATAGCCCATGATCTATAACCACACAAATATCTTTAGCTTATTTTAGACCACAGGATTCAAAAGTCTTTCTTTATTTCTTAAACTTTGTGTCAAGTCAAAAAACTCCATAGAAAATGGGACGAAGGGAGTAATTTCCTAGTTCCACTCAGACAATCTGGGAAAGAGAATATGCATATCTAAAGCAAATTCTATGTTATCGTATTTGAATAATAAGACTTAATTTTCACATACAAGTCAATCTGGTACATACATATGAGACTCACTCGGTATCTTGCTCAACATCGACAAGACCTTGTTGACGACATGATTAAGTAAATAAAAGATCTCTCTAACAGCTTGAGTTGTTAGATGAGATGGTCACACATTTCTATCATTGTATCAGAGCTAGGACCCATTCAAATTCTTAGTTTTCCGAAGTTGAATCCCCATGTCATATTGTTCATGCTCCAAATCATGGGCATGCGGAGGATGGGGTGTGTTAGGAGAGACCTATATCGAGAGATTGGTAGGTCTCTTTATATGGTCTGGGAAATCCTCATCTAATGAGCTAGGGGTTGAGTTAGGCTCAATATCCATTTCTTTATGATTTTTTGTTTAGAGTCCCATAATGGTTGTGGTGGGATGGATATGTCTCTTTAAAGGGTTTTGGGTAATCCTAACTTTATAACCTACCGGGGATTGAGTTAGGCCCAAGGTCCATTTCTTAACATGGTATCAGAGCAGGTGGAGGTCCAAGGTTCGAGTCTCACCGCCACCGATTATTAAAAAGGATTTTCACGTGTTTAGCCCGAACCAAGTTCGCACGTGAGAGGACATGTAAGACATAATTAAGTAAATAAAATATGCTCTCTCTAAAGGCTTTTGGATGAGATGGTCACATATTTCAACAGACCGTGTTGAGGACATACAGTTAAAGTATTAATAATGTAATCATCCTAGTAACTCAAAGTATGATGGCTAAAGAGAAGTTAGTACAAAGCTCCAGAAAGAAAAAACTAAAAAACCAGCAAACTGCCATAAAAAGAAACCTAGATACTTCTCACCTTCAGAGTATTTTGTCAAAATATTCAACAGCATCGCTCCTCTTTCTCCCTGTCTCATGGATGCAACAAGATAATCAAGGATGCAAAGTTAAAGTCGATGTCATACTTGTCTCTAGTAGTGAAATACATCGCTCCATCCATATTTTGGTATCTTGATTTAAGTTAAATAATATTCATTTATCTATGATACTATCTAATTAAGCATAATTCATAAAGATCATTTTCCAGTCAACGGATTTAAAATAACATCATAGCAGATAGTTTTTACTTTTGATTCCAAAGCCTCTCCATAAGCACGTAACTCTTTTTCAACAGAAACCAAATGAGAAGTTAAATCGGTCTTCAAAGTGGGGAGAACATTTCGAATGTGCTGCTCCAGAATCTGAAACAAAACAAAAGTACCTTAAGCTTACTGCTCTTATCTAACACTTTTTAAGTTAAACACAGATTTATATCACAGGAAATAAGTCAACGGTCTCCTTCTAGATTGACAGTCAAACAGGATGTTTCATGTCTGATGTCTCTATTCCAACTTTCTAAGCATTAGGGTAAACCAAGTTACCCTTTTACGATTGCATCAATCAACAGAAAGGCGCAAAAAATGTTGTTAACATGAATGCAATGCCCACAAGAAATGGACAAACATGAATTCCATAATTCCTAAAAGGTTGACCACGGTCCACAAAGAACAAGTGCCTTCTCAGGACAATTGCATTAACTCCAACTATATCTTCCGAGTTTGCCTCAAAATTACAGCAATGCATCTAAAATGCCTTTTTAGGCATTGAACAACTTCTCGGGAAACACAAAAGACTTATCTACAATATGTAAATTAACATTATTTAGAACCGTTGATATGAAAATATGACAGCGTCTCCATCCTTCCTCATCAGTTTTTGCTCTAACCTGATTTAGCTTCTTTGCCAACTGCGGGATTCCACATCGATCAGATAAACCACGGTACACCTTCAAACAATTACCAACTATCATGTAACAATGTAAAAGAATTATAAAAAACAATGTGATAAAAAATAGCAGACATGTACATGATAATCACGGAAGAATTGCGCCTCATAAGCAAGTGCTTCTCTGATAGGACGATTGTTGTTAATATCCTGCAAAGTGCAAGTACCTATATTATCATATTTGGATCTATGTGAATTATAAACACCATGTAAGTACCTAATGTATTGGTGAGTAAACGTGGAAATAGAAAGAAAAAAACTTCTCATTGACTTGATGAAGTAACAATGTACAATCAGGTTACGAGCAATATAGTAGATAATCAGTCTCTAGCTAATAAGGTAGAAAATAATTTATAACTAAATAAAGAATATCCTAAGGTATCATATAGAATATTTTATAAGATTTTCTTATTCAAGTACATTAGATCTAGACATGTATGAATCTAGACATATATTCTCGTGATATTCTTACACCTTCCCTCAAATTCAAAGTGGGGAAACCAACTTGAGTTTGTTTGTTTTGAAAACATAGAAAGTTGAAGCAAGAATCCCGTTGGAATAGTGTTGAATCAGTGTTATCAAAAGTGAAAAGCGCAAAAAAGCCCTAAGGACAGATGGGGTTTTAAGCGCAAATAAAGTGTGGGCTTTAATGAAAAAAGGTGCAATGGTGCAAAAATACAAAAATTTATCTGTTTCGTCCAAGACTAATAATAATAAGCATGAATAACAAATATATGGACAAAGAAATTGTAAAAACTTTACAATAAAGTGAAATATCAATTATCTAGTGTCGCCTCTTCTAGAGAGGCTCATTGGCAAGGAAAAGTATGTCTTAGAGCCTTGCTGATAACACTGAAGCGCACATAAAGCGAAGCGAAGCGCTCAACATGTTTTGAGCCTCGCTTCAAGGCTCAAGTGCGCTTTAAGAGCGCCTTTGACAACACTGTGTTGAATCACTAAAAACAAATGTGATGATGGAATTCTTTCCAGGGAAGTTGTTGGTAACTGCACAGCAAAAGAAACCATCAGCCGTCTACTTCTCCATTGTCCGGTAGCAGAACTATGGAGCATGTTTCACTTGATTTTTGGCCTTAGTGGTGGTCACGTCATTCACTGTTAAGGATGTATGTGAAAGCTAGAGTGCATGGGAAGTTAGATAAAACCATCAGGAATTTATGGAGAATGCTCTCCGCTAATACTTTTCTGGTGTATATGGACAGAAAGGAAACGTAAATGTTTTGATGGTAACTCAAACTCCAAATCATTCCTTGAAGGCTAGGTGTCTTATGAATCTGTTTAGTTGGTGTAAAGTGTAAACTCTCACATGTAAATAGCAAAGACCATTGTTCTGGATTTTGTAAGCTCCTAGTCCTAGTCTAATTCACATGCATTGGAGCTAGCGGGATAACTTTTGTAATTCTGCATCTTCTTGATGCCTTCAACGAATCTATTTACTTCATAGACAAGGAAAGGAATCTATTCTCAATAGCAAAAAAGAGATATGATGTTGAAAATCTCTTGTACTTAAATGTAACTTGAATTGGCAGAAATGACAAGAAACTCAAGGTTTAGAAAAATGTGCCGACCGTATAGAAAGTAGCAACACAGACACCTCATCAGCTAGTGGCACCAGAAGGGACGTCAGAGAGATGAATGGTACTTGAACAACCTAGAGTCCTAGAGAGAGAGTGGTGCCTTAACTATTGTCAAAGACGAGCGCTGCATTAATGGTCACTAAAGAGAGAAGCGACACTTGAACATTTTGTCACATTTTGTCCGGAGAGTAGTGCTACCGGTTGCTGGAGAAAGGAGCGGCATCAGAAATTTATAGGAAGATTTAAGAAGAAAAGAATGGTCAGTCGAGCGACACACAATTGTCAACACCTCCCGCCAATAAAAAAATTTATAAGGTAAATAATTTTATTAACAAATGGAGAATCTCGTATACAAGTGTAATAGAACCTACAGAAATATATGGTTCTCAACAAAAGAGATTCAATCCTCTAAACAAAAAGGGACCTCATAAGTACACCAAAAAGAAACTAGAGACAAAACACTACGTTGCAACTTTACAATCTCTTGTTCCACCCTTTCAAAAGCCCTCCTATTACTCTCTTTCCAAATGACCCACATAACTGCTAAGTGGAAGACACTCCATGCCCTTGCTGCACTTCCCCCTCCTATGCGTCCAACTTTGCAAAGCCTCCTTCACTGTGCCTGGCATCACCCATTGAATTCGAAATAAATTGAGGATTACCATAACCAATTAGCCACCTTACAATGCAGTAAAAGATGGTCAATATTCTCTCCTTCACTCTTGCACATAAAACACCATCTAACATAAGTGATCCTCCTCTTCTTCAAATTTTCCGCTGTTAATATCGCCCCTCTTTCCGCTGTTAATATTGCCCATCTTGTTGCCAACCAAACAAAGAAACACATCTTCCTCGGAGCTCTAGGGATCCAAATAGAGTGATGGGGAAAGTACATTCATCTCTCACTAGTAGCTTCTTATTATTATAATAAGAGCAACAACAACATACCCAGTGTAATCCCACAAGTGGGGTCCGGAAGGTCTTATAATAAGAGCTAACAGTGAATAAACCATCACCACTCTCCCTCCACCGCCATATATCCGATAAGTTGTTAGGAGTTTTCAGCCCATACCAAAGCTCAACCAAATTGTGAAATTCTCCCATCTCCCAATCCTGAAGGTTCCTTCAGAATCTTAAGTCCCAGTGAATAACCCCCTCGTGGGATCTGCAGATATGTTGCACTGTCTACTCTCTCTGGCAGGAGACATGGTAAATATTTGGGAAAGCTTCCCTCACCTCATACTCCCCACACCATTATGAGCCCAAAAACTATATCCTACTCCCATCTCCAACCTTAAGGAAATATGTCCACGAAAGTCTTCCCACCCCTTCATAATACTTCTCCACAACCCACACCCAAACGGGGATATAAAGCTTAAATTTTAAGAAAAGATGGTCACACTTCTACAATGTAAGATACAAAATCTTAAAGAGGATCCTTCGCCTCCTGATACACAATATTTTGATGTCAATCAAAACAATAGTTTTTTTAATTGCTTTCGATGATATGAAAGTGAGATAGATACTGTCAGTTAGTAGTCTCCTTATACTACTCTGGTTTAGAAAAAATGATGGGGCTTCAGTAAAACAGCAAATGGTTAAAAACAGATTCTAGAATATACCTCTTGACTGCGGTTGACAACACCGATATAACCTAAACGAAGTGGAATAACTTTTCCAAGCAGAAAGTTTCTCGCATCGGTACCCTTATCCATTATATCTAGCTGTAGCCAAAATACAACAGTAAGATCACACCGCTTCTTGAAGATTTCACGAAGATGCTAATGAACAGATATAGCTGCACAAATCTCCTTTTTCATGACATAGTTTTCTTTTGGAAAGTGAAGGATTTGTTCTTTAACCTTCAATGAACAATTTGAAAGCTAACCTTAGTTATCACACCAATTGTGCGTGTACCTGCCAAATAATTTATCAAGTCAAGGCACTGGATGTGAATGATTAAATGAATTTCATAAGTCAGACAAAAACATATTTTGTCAGTGTGTATGCGTGTAAAATGACTTAAGTACTAAAGCAATAAGTTTGAACCATGCAGACAACTACACCGGAGACCTACCAGTTGGATCCACCTCTTTAGCCATTTGTAGTGCATCAGAATTAGCCAAATCCGCATTTGCAGGAGAAACAGCCAATATGATTGAAGTTTCTTGTTTTATATAGGACATTATCATATTTCTGATCCTTGCTTCGATATCACTAGGTTGGTCACCCACAGGAACTTTAGTAATTCCAGGTAGATCAACAAGAGTTATATTGAGAACATTGGGAGAACAAATTTTTAACCGAATTTGTTTATCCGAAACCCTCTTGTTAACTCCCACTTCTTTTTCTGTTTCAGCCTGCACTAATGAACCGGTTTATTCACATAAAAAGCATGAAAGAGATGTTAAGTCCCAGTACATTGACAAAGTTTAAAATAAGATTAAAAAAAAAGATATCTTCAACCTAGTAATCAGAAAGAAAACAAGTTGATGAGCATCAGTAAATGAGATGAAACATCCTACTGCCAAGCATTTCCATTTCGTTGGTGACCCAACAAGTTTACGTAGCCTCAAATATGATACTATAAAATAACTCTCTTTAACTTCTCCACAAATTAACTTCTTTCTTTCCATTTCCATCCAATCTATTCCTGCTAATTATTTAGCTCCCACTTATCATTAGTGTCACTATTTTGAGAAGCTCTTGGTAAACATTCACCTCATAACTCCATATAGAATATCTAGAGTCAAACTTCCAAAAGAATGGCATGAACACACAATTAAAATATGACAGCTGAAACAGAGGATTGCTACGGGAGCTCAATGATAAAAAGATACCTAAAAAATGAAAGGCATGTTTTGTAGAACTGTTGTAGACTAGCACTATTATATGGGAATCAATGTTGGGCCTCTCAACCCCAACATATTCACAATATGAATGTAATTGAAATGTGGATGTTTAAGATGGATGTGTAGTCATATAAGATTGGAAAATATTATAAATGATCATGGGAGAGGCCGTATGAGATGGCTAGTACATGTCATATGTAGACATCCATATGCACTAATCAATAGGTTTGACATTATAACAATTGAAAGAGCCAAATGAGGATGAAGGGAGGAAGTTGCTTGAAAAGGTCTACTACAGTCTCTTCAAATTAATGCGGACTGTAGCTAAGAACAGAAAACATTTAAAACAACAATTATTTTTCAATGACCGAGGAAAAAACTTTTTTGAACAGTAATGACCGAGAAATTTGCCTAGGGACAACCTTTAGAACCAACCGCAACCTTTGCAACTCGGGATAATGGACTCGGGCCTCTTTATAGCTATATGGACTTATTGCTTCGTTATAGTTATCAATTATGTATCTCACTGTCAGGATTATCAAAAGTCCCATATGCATAGAATATTGGCTGGACTTTGGAGATAACTGTATTTCTGTGTAGCTTGTATATGCAAACTTTCCCATATTAGTGGAAGTATTTACCCTATCAAACGAAGTATAAAAGGAGACATTATATGTTGCCCCAAGGGACAACCCAATGACTCTCAGAGTCCATAATTCAGGCCACAGGTCAGAGTTCGAATTACGAAGTAACTGTACAGTTTAATCTTCCAACTCCCTTTTTAACTATGAAGAAAGAAAAAAACAAGTAAACAGAAAATATTACCATCTATCGTAGAAAAAAGAAAAAAAACTGCATTTCCAGGAGGATTAAGTTTCTAATTACATCAAATACAGCATGTAACCAAAAAGGCAACGAAACAGAACATAGCAGTTGCAAAGAAAATAAACGAAGGGGGGAAAGGCCAAAAAGAAACCAAAAACCGCAGCAGGGCTGTGGTTCACTTGTAAAAACATAGGGCGCACATCACGGGTTCCATATCTGCCATTACAATGTGCCTGGCATACTCCCCTGATTTTAAAACCAGTGGGCCAACTCCAATGGACAGAGCTAGAAGCTCAAATAATGAACCAATAGCTTTTGCTCAAACAGTATATTTGTGTAAGTAAATTCATTTAATATGTATAAATATCAAATTTAGAACTCACTTATTACCACTTGAAGTAGTCATTCTAAAATCTAAGAACCCACTTGTTTGGATGGTTGTTACCTATTGTATTGTATTGTGTTGTTAGTTTAGATACAATGTTTGTTTTGATTGTTACTTGAACTTTATTGTATCGTCTCGTTAAATCCATCGTTATGTAACGACCAAGTCTCATTTTGTGTACCGACATTGTATCGTCTCGTTAAATCCATCGTTATGTAACGACGAAGTCCCATTTTGTGTAACGATTTGGTGTGATCGCGTCGGTACCTTATTTCTTTTCTCATTTTATCCTTACTCATTATCTAATAATCCTTTTGCCTTTCTTTTTTATAGTAGCTCTACCCCATACCGTTATTTTCTGGTAGGTTTGTTTATCCTTGGAATTGCTGATAAGTGACATTATGTAACACGAGAAACGATACAATCTATCCAAATGTTGTATTCTACATAACGACACAACACAACACAAAATACAATATAATACGTAAATACAATACATTATGATACAATAATGTAAATCTTGGCTCGACCTATTGGCCAGCTAAAACTCACAGTGATTTCCAGTATCAAAAGAAGAAGAACCTGACCAGAATTTCGCGGCGAATAGCGGAGAAATCATAGAATCGTTTATCAGGAAAATGACCAAATTCGCCCCATTCAAGACAATCATTATCATCACCAGTTCCTTTAGGGCGTTTTTCAAGTTGAAGAAGTAAAGGTCTACGAGTACAAATATCACTTCCACGTGGAAGAAAATCACGGCCAACTAAAGCCTCAAGTACACTTGACTTTCCGCTACTTTGACTACCAATAACCGCCACTTGCGGTAACCGGAGACCGGTAAGACGATCGTCGATATCGTTACCGAGCGGTGCGAAGATATCTTGAAGCTTATTGATGATTGGAATTACAGATGAACCAATGAAGAATGATGAAACGTCGTCGTTTGAGTTTGATTTCTTGCCCATCATGGAATTTTGCTATCACTGTTTTTTGAGCTGCTGTTGTCCTAAAACCTTTTGTAAGATTTAAGAGGGGATAAATGCCCAAAATGGTCCTCTAAGTTTGGAATTGCACTCAAAATAGTCCCTGTTGTTTGAGTTCGAGCACTAATAGTCCTCCATCTTCTCCAAATTGGAGCACATTTAGGGTGTGTTAGGTATGGAGGAAAATATTTTTAAATTTTTTTCTTGTGTTTGTTAAAATTTTAGAAAATATTTTTTAGAAAAAAAAGGTTTTACATTTGCCAATAGAAATAAGAAAATAAAGTCTCATAAGTGCATTTCACATTATTTGTTTTCTTCCCACCCCCACCGACCCGCTGCTATTTAACCCCAACCAGTTCTAGAGCCCCACCACCCATCACCCCCACACCACTAATCAACTGAACATGAAAAAAAAATTACTGTTTTTTCAAAAATATATTTTTTTTAAAATTATTTTTCTCCATACCGAACATACCCTTAGCGCTAGGTAACTTATTGCATATCTACGGACCTCTTGCTGATTATTATTGAACCCGACGCCACGGCAATGGAAGCTTTGAATAGGTTGCGTGATATATTTCAAGATAACAAAAATTCTAGTGTCGTGACCGTTGAGCATGAATTCTCCCACATCAACATGGATGATTTTCCGAATGCCTCAGTCTATTATCAAAGGCTCAAGGAGTTATCAGATCAACTCAATAATGTTGGCGCGCCTGTCACGAATGATCGTCTTTTTCTTCAGATAGTTGCAGGCCTATTCGAGGCTTATAATGGCGTTGAAACTCTTCTTCGTCAAAGCAACCTCTTCTGTCGTTCTACCAAGCACATTACATACTCACCTTAGAAGAAGTCGGGTTGGCTAAAAAGGCGGTAACCGGAGCCAATTCCGCCATGATGGCAGCGGTGGTGATGGCAGTGGCGACAATCGTTACGGTGGTGGGGGTGGAGAAGGATGTGGTGGCAGTGGTCAGACGGCTAGCTACAAAGACCACCGTCGCGACTGGGCTGCGCAGCCGGTCGCGGGTCGATAGTGGCGATGACCCACGCCACAATTTCCAAAGATACCCAGAAGAAGTTGGGCGGTGCCCAACGGCCCGCAGTTCCAATCGACCCAACAAATACAGAATGGGCCTTGGCAGCAAGTTGTCCTGTTTGGGCCTCAGCCTCATCAGGCTTTCACTGTGAGGGCCCAGCGACGATTCTGACTCCCATTAATATTGAGGCAACTATGCATATACTTGGATTAAATCCTTCGGACGCAAATTGATACATGAACACTGGTGCCACTTCTTATATGACGTCCGCGTCATGTAATCTCTTGCCTTATTTCAATTTGAGCAAAAATTGTGGCATAATTTTGGTATTGGTAATTCAATTCCAATTCGTGGTTATGGTCACAAAAATTTATCTCCCCTGAACCCACCTTTAGCCTAAAAAAATAACCTTCATCATTCTCACTTAATTAAATTTTTGGTGTATGTTCGAAAATTTACAACTGTTAATTGGGTTTCTGTTGACTTTGATCCTTTTGAATTTTTTGTTAAAGATTTCACGACGGGATACCTCTAATGAGATGTAATAATCGGGGAGAGCTTTATCCAATCACCGCCACCACTTCCACTAATCAAGTCACGCCGTCAACGTTTGTCGCTCTAACACCTTCCTTGTGGTATGCGCGTTTGGGTCATCCGGGGGCGTCTGTTCTTTCCTCTCTTAGAAACAATAATTTATTGAATGTAATAGTACATGTAGTACTAATATTTGTCCTTCTTGTCCGCTTGAAAAACATGTTAAATTGTCATTTGTTGCCTCCAATTCTAGTACTTTGTTGACATTTGATATTATTCATAGTGATTTGTGGACATCTCCCATTTTGAACTCTTTGGGCCACTGTTATTTTTGGATGATTATTTTAATTTTTGTGGACATTCTCGTTATCTAACAAGTCTCAAGTTTATTCCATATTCCTATCATTTAGAGCATTCATCCGTACTCAATTTGAACGGAAAATGGAAAATATTCAATGTGA
Organism: Przewalskia tangutica; assembly: GCA_029844215.1. Taxonomy (NCBI): domain Eukaryota; kingdom Viridiplantae; phylum Streptophyta; class Magnoliopsida; order Solanales; family Solanaceae; genus Przewalskia; species Przewalskia tangutica. Next base: position 5,875,867 of record CM056718.1, on the reverse strand, counting down.
TAATGTAAGGGAATTTGATAATGGTTCATTTAGGAAATTTTGTAAGGTTAATGGTATATTTTTTCGGTTTTCTTGTCCACATACATCCTCACAAAATGGGAAAGCTGAGAGAAAAATGCATATCATTAATAATATTGTTCGGACATTACTAGCCCATGATTTATTACCACCTTCATTTGACGTCATGCATTACAAATGACTACTTACCTTCTTAATATACTCCCTAGCAAAGGCTTAGCATACCAATCTCCAAGGTAGAGGTAAGGTTTGGATATTCGGTCCAACATCAGCGCACTAAACATATCGATATGGATATTCATTTTGTTTGCAAAAGGTAGCTCGTGGACAAGTACGTGTCTTGCATGTCCTTTCACGGTATCAAATTGCTGACATTTTTACTAAGAGTCTTCCCTTAGTTATGTTTGAAGATTTTAGGGACAGTCTCAGCGTACGACAACTGCCCGCTATGACTGCTGGGTGTGAAAGCAGGTCACGGTACAACCGTGTATATGATGTATATTTGGTGTATATTTCTTACCTAATTATTAGAGTTTTTGTACATGTATAATTATGGTAGTAGTCTTGTATTAGGAAAATGAAGTAGTCTTGTATTAGGAAAAGGTAGATTCAATTTTCATAATTATATATTGTATATCATGGATATATATCTTTTCATTAATGAAAATAATTAAGAAATTATTATTTTTTTAAAATTAAATAAGTTTCTTGTTTGTTATTATAAAGTTAAGCGATACTGATATCAACAACCAGTATTTTAACACCAATAGTCAATTGATCACTCAGTCGAATAAATTTTAAAAAGTTGTACTCATATTTTTTTTAAGTTTGATGAAATTATTTTTAATTAAGTTTCAAAGTTGATGAAAATCTATGTCTCCAAAAATTTTAAAAATTTAAAACTTATAAAATTAATGACTGAAATGTAGAGAAAGAGATCAATCCAGAAGAATAGAGTAATCAATTTTTATTTTAGAGAGGTTGAATTTAAAAGGCAAATGAAGTATTATGTTAGTTATAGATATAATCAGTTACTTAAGATTATACAAGCTTCTACACTATTCTTTTATATATTCTTCTTATCACATCTACTGATAAAATCAAGAACTCTTTAAGCGGACCCGCAAGGGAGCCAAATTGGTGTAGCAGTAGAGCGCGGGACCGCAAGGTCACGAGTTCGATCCCCTGCATAAACCTTCTTGGTTGAGCCTGTCATGGCTTGCGAAATGTGGTTAATCGGCTGACGTGGTTTGCAGGCTATTGCGTCAGCCCGGGGTTTACCCTGTGCGCACTCGAAAAAGTAGCGGCGGATTCCTTCGGCAACAAAAAAAGAACTCTTTAAGCGGGACTTATATATTCCAATATGTTAGTGTTAGGTTCTGTGTCCTAACATTTTCCGTAACATGTCTCTTTTTGGTGTTAAGTAAAAACAGGAAAATGTCATCCCAAATGTCGTGACATCTGGGAGGACATTTCTGGCATAAGTTTTGCCTATCTTCACGGAGCAGATTCTCGTCGAGAAGATTTTATCACGTGAATGTTTGGCTTGGTTGGGAGCTGGGAAACACGATAGTACTTGACAAGACCAAGTCGAGGAGAGTGCATAACGGAAGAGCATTCTCGGGAAGACAAAGTCAAATCCGTGAGAGTTTTAAGGCTAAAGAATAGCTCCAACCAACCCTATTCTCGCTCAACCTCCACCGAGAATCAAGGAGCCTCGGGTGGACTCTCCACTATAAATAGAGGGTTCACTCAAGGTTTAATCATCCAGCTTTTGGCAACAAAAATCAGATCCGAGACGCCTCAAATATTGCCTCAAAACACCGGATCGAGCAAATTGCTTTTGTGATTACACTTGTTCAAAATTACGAATTGCTTTCTTAGATCTATACTTGTTCTTTCAACTCAAAGCAATTGTAATAGGTGTTTTTCACTTCTATCTTAGATAGATTTTTCAGCTTAAGTTAGGATTTAACTTCTTTTAATCCCTTTGGTTTACTTACTATTCATTTTCAAGGATTTGTAAGATTGTATAATTTTTATACAATAAATTTTTGGTCATGAGACCACTATAAGTTATATACAATTATATAACTTATGAAAACAATCTGGTGTCCTTGATTTATTTCACGCATCTTAAATTCGGTTTTTAGTTCTGCGTTTTGTTAATGTTCCAGTTCATGTCACAGAACATTTTTGGGAACATTCCTTACTGTCTTTAAGTTTACCTCTGTTCTTTTTTGCTGATTTTATTTATTCCATAGTTTAAGTGCGAAAATTTCGCTCAATTGTATCGAGCCACACTTGACATAATAAGTGCTACACGGCCCTTTTACTTAACTATGGATCCGGTAATCCAAATATTGGTAGACTTCCTATTTTAGATGGATCAAACTATCCTTATTGGAAGATTCGCCACGTTCTCACATCAAATCCATTGATGTTAGAGCATGGAGATCTATTACAAATGGATACATTGTTCTATGCTTCCACCTGACGAGGAAGGCGACATTTTGGTCAAGCTCGAGGCCGAATGGACTTTCAAGAAACTAATAGTGCAGCTTCAACGAAAAGGCACTAAATGCTATTTCGGATGGGTTGATCTTTATATGTTCAAACTCATCCAAAATTGCTTCATCGCCATGATGCTTGGGATACTTTACAAACTCACGTTGTGAAGGTAGCTCGTTGTTCGACGAACTAAGCTTCGTGACGCCAGTAAGTATGAACGTTTAAGGATGGAGGAATCGGAGGATATTAAAACCTATTTTGAAAAGTTGATTGATATCTCTAATGAATGTCAAGTTCTTGGTTCTCCATTGACCAACAATCAACTTGTTGAAAAAGCCCTTCGATCTCTTCCTGAAAAGTTCAACATTAAGATTTGTGCGATTGAAGAAGCACATAATCTTGCCACAATGGACCTACATACCTTAATGAGCATTCTCAAAACATATGAGATGAACATGGAAAATCAAAGGTCTTTATACAAAGGCAAGGATGTTGCCCTTCAAGCAAAATCCTTAGAGACGGAAGTCAATGAAGAGGATGGAACACTTGAAGAAATTGGGTATGGTGTCAACGTTGCTCTTCTTACTCGTAGGTTCAATACGATGTTAAGAAGATTCAACGAAGATAAGAATAAATCTAAAGAGCACCAAAACCAAGGACTCAATCCACGAATTACCAAGAATTTTCCCAACGCACAAAAAGGCAATCAACTTAGGAGGATAAATTCTGACCGAACCAGGTTCGATCCCAAGCAGCTCGACAGCATTCAATGTCATGCCTGCTCGGGATGGGGTCATTATGCCAACGAGTGTGCAAACACTCTAAGAAAGGTTGGCAAAAGTCTATGGATTTCCCTAAGTGATGATGCGGTGAAGGAAGAGAATACGTAAATAGAGTCACAAGCAACGCCGCCATCGCTTTGTTTTGAACATTTTACGTCGGATGATGAAGGTTTAGATTGTGATACACTAAATGTCATGACATTTCCAGGAACATCAGCTGTAACATCTGCAGATACAGCAACAGCAGACAGGTATGAGTTTTTTAATGCTTCAAATGTCAATTGCTTCTATGGCTTTATTTCAAAAAATGATTCTAAACCTAAGACTCAAGAAGACTCTAAGGATGATATGATTAAGGAATTGCAAGCCCTTTGCAAGGACTTAATCATTGAATCTAATCAACTTGAATCAAAGGTGAAAACTCTAACTCGTGAGAATGCAGATTTGATAAGTACCATTACCCGACTGGAAGTGACTCTTACCAAAAAAGATCTTGAATTCGGAAAGATAAGTGCAAAGTTGGATCCGCCAAGCAACCTTCAAAAGCTTAACACGTGCACCTCCAAATTAGATGAAATCCTTAGTGTTAGTCAACCTCATCATCTTGGTTTGGGGTACAAGAATCCTATCAATACATTATGTTCCAACTTGTTTGTTAAAAATGGGAAATGAACCGTAGTAGGCGGTAGCAACTACATGTGTGCAATTATTGTAATAACCGACATTTAAAACCTTTTTGCTTTAAGTTACTAAAACTCGAAAGAAAAGGTCTTCGAATCGTCACAAGAACTTGACAAAGACTTCAAGAGACTACTCTATCTACAAAAATCGTAAGGTAACAAAAAGGTTTGGGTTCCCATCAAGAAAACAAGTTGTAATGTAGCCATAACCGCATCTAAGGACCAATATCTCTCGATCGGTACTTTGTGATGGGTCGTTTCCCGCCATATGACAGAACAAAAGATCGTCTAAAGAACTACTGAAGCTCTAAATGGAGGAAATGTTACATATGGAGGAGGTGAAAAGAGTAAGATAATAGGAAGAGGAATTAATGTCCCGGAATTCCAAAGATGAATAATGTCTTGCGTTGATGGTGCGATGGCTAACCTAATTAGTATAAGCCAACCGTGTGATGACAACTTAGAGGTAAGATTCAATAAACACGCATGCATGGTGATGAAAACTAACAAATGCATAATGACAGTATAAGAACAAGTGATAATTGTTATCTTGTCGGAGAACATAAGGTATGTAATAGTGTTAGGGTGATGACACAACATTGTGGCATCAAAAACTAGACATGTCAATTACCGCAACCTTAGAAAATTGATATCTTATGAGGCAGAAAGGCATTCCTAAACTAAGTCCTATGAGTGAAACCGTGGTGTGAAGATTGTATCAAAGGTAAGCAAACCCGTGTCCTCACAAAGTTGTTGATTGATGGACATTTCTCGTGCACGTCTCATTGCTTTCAACTTTTACATATGGATCTTATGGGTCCAATCGGTAGATAGCCTGGAGGCATGAGGTACTCCTTTGTGATTGTAGATGACTTTTCAAGATACTCTTGGATATTCTTTTGAAAGAAAAGTCTCAAACGTTTGACATGTTTAGAATATTGTACTCTAGAATTAGAAATCTATATCATTCCTCTATTTTTGGATAAGATCCGATCATGGAAAGGAGTTTGAAAATAATCAATTTTCTACATTTTGTGAGAAAAAGGTATTTTCCATGAATTTTCTGCTCCCAAAACCCCAACAAAATGGTGTAGCAGAGAGGAAGAATAAACCCTACAAGAAATGGCTAGAGTCATGCTAAGTTCTAAAAATCACAAACGCGTTTTGGCGGAAGCTCTAAACACTGCAAGTCACATCTCTAATAGAGTCTATCTTAGACCAGGAACAAAAATGACACCCTATGAGATCTTGAATGGAAAGAAACCAAATCTACGTTACTTTCATGTTTTTGGGTGTGTATGCTATGTTCTAAATGATAGAGATAATCGAGCAAAGTTTGACTCTAAGAGTGATAAGGAAATTTTCATAGGCTATTCTCAAAATAGTCATGCTTACCGAGTGTACAATCTTCGAACCAAATCCGTACAAGAATATGTTAACATTGTTTTTGATGATAATGCAGATTATGCAGGAAATACACCAGTAACAGATGTTGTCGTAACAATACAGGAGGGGCAGACCACAGAAAATACAGATGTTACACAAAATGTCACAACATCTGCAGCAACATCTCAGAATCAAGATGAACACCGATGAGAATTCAAATCGAACTTCATGATTCAAGACGCAGGATCCTCATCCGTAATCAAGAAACCATCCCAGCAGGTAATAGGAGAAGTGTTCAAGGAATAAAACGAGGAGAAAGAGCCAAAAATTACCGAGACATGGTGAAGTATGCAGTATGTCCACCATACATCACAAGGTAAGTCAATTGTGCTATGTTTCTACTTTGGAACCTAAAAACTTTAATGAAGCACTAAAAGACGGTTGGTGGATACAAGCCGTGCAAGAAGAACTAGAAGTTCACGAGAAATGAGGTTTGGGATCTAGTTCCGCACGATGAGACTAATGTAATAGGAACTAAATGGATCTTTAAGAATAAATCGAACTGAATCGTTATTAGAAATAAAGCTAGACTAGTGGCTCAAGGATACTCTCAAGTCGAAGGTATCGACTATGATGAAACCTTTGCTCAAAGAGCTAGAATTGAATCAATTAGATTATTATCGCCATAGCTTGTTGTTTAAAGATAACTCTTCACCAAATGGATGTGAAAGGTGCCTTTTTGAGCGGATATATTGATAAGGAGGTATATGTTGAACAACCCAAAGGATTTGAAGATCCTCACCATCCACAACATGTATACAGTTAAAAAGGCCTTGTATGGACTAAAACAAGCTCCACGTGCATGGTATGGTCGTTTAACTCAATTTCTTCTTGAATTTGGCTTCCAACGTGGTGTAGTGATTGTACTTTATTTATAAAACACCATGGATCAGATATGGTTATTGCTCAAATCTATGTAGATGACATAGTTTTGGTTCGACTTCAATGTCTCATCTTAAGACTTTTGTCGGCTATGTCCTCAACATTCGAAATGAGCATGATAGGAACTAACCTTTTCTTAGGCTTGCAGATAAAACAAAATGAGGAGGGTATCTTCATTTCACAAAGCAAATATGCCAAGAACTCGGTTAAAAGTTTGGATTGGAGAATGCCAAACATATGAAGACTACTGGGATCAACCTGCACTATATCCAAAGATGATGTTGGGAGAATGTTGACCCAACTTTATACGGATCTATGATAGGTAGTCTTTTGTATCTCACCGCGAGTCGTCCAGATATTATGTTTAGTGTTTGTGTGTGTGCACGATTCCAAGCATGCCTAAAATTTCCCACTTAAACGTCACAACGTGTCATAAGATATGTCACGACATACGTGAGTTAGAATTTGGTATTCCAAAGACACTAATCCTAATCTAATAGGATATAGTGACTCGGATTAGTGGGATGTGGAAGATAGAAAAAGTACTAGTGGAGGATGTTTTACCTTGGCAATAACTTAGTTTCTGATACGATCAGAACAAAATTGTGTCTCACTCTCAATCTTGAATCTGAATATGTAGCGTGAGTTGTTGCTCTCAATTAATATGGCTAAGACACATGTTAGACGATTATGGTGTTTCAAAAATATCTTAGTTTTGTCTTGTGATAATATGAGTGCCATCAATATATCTAAAAATCCTGTTCAAAGACTCTCGCACAAAACATATAGATATAAGACATCACTTTCTTGAGACTTGGTTGAAAACAATTAGTTAGAATCGATTATGTTGACACTTCTCATCAACTAGTGATATTTTTACAAAAGCTTTAGATCATGAGAGGTTTTCAAACTTGAAAAACTCTCTGCCTCTGCTCAATATAAAAATTGACACTGCTGGAGTGTGTTATCCGAAATGTCCCTGACATTTGTGGTAACATTCATCCAGAGTAAAATCTGGAACTGCTTCTTGTCGGTAAATGTTAAAGTTGTTTTGTGTTTCTAACGGTCATGACTTCTCAAAGGAACACCTTTTAAAATGATACTGATTCTGCGATGATATAAAAATCATAAAAGTGAGTATCAAAAATAAGGCAAAGCCTTAAATTCCTAAGAATTGTAAAATGTTGGCAAAACCCACAAAATTGATACCGTTCCTATTCTATAGGAGTATCAACATACACAAAATTGATACCGTTCCTATTCTATAGGAGTATCAACATACTTATAAGTTATATCGTGATAGACACAAGATCTTATCTATGTGGACTCAATATACATTGTTCCACCAATTTAGAGACAAAACTCTATGAAGTGTCTTGTTTAGTTAAACCGCTGCTTCTATGAGAAAATGACTTAGTTACACAAATGTGCTAAACATTTCGATAACACTGATTTCAGATTTTTCAAAAGACGTGTGTCGATTAATGTTGAGTTGTTTTTTGTTGAAAAATTTCTCTTGGTCTTGATGTCTATTTTGAAACAACCTCTAAACCTTAGGAACTAGTCTTTGTATAGAATTTAAATACTTATGTAGATAGTTTTTTGCCAAGTGTATAAATAATCATTCACTAATTACTAATTCTCACTTCCAAAGAAACTTCCTCCAAAAACTAAAAAAAAAAAAAAAAGGGGCGGAACTAAATTTTCATACATCACCCACGATGAATCCCTCTTTCAAGACACCAACCTCACAAACTACTCCCATTCCTGTAAACCCCGAAAACCCTAACTTCTCCTTCTCTCCTTCCACTTTCTCTCCAATGGATGTCTCACCCATGTCACCAAAAATGTCACCATCCGTCCTGCACTCTCCAACGAGCACAAGTCCACCATCAGGCCTGATTTGTGGTAAGTGTCTTTCAAGAACCTCTGAAATCGCCTATCCAGGGAAACAAACAATCCTATCAACTTAGAGAAACCGGATGTTTCCGCCTCCCAAAGAGGACAAATCAAGCGCCTTTTCCCACTCCGGAGATCACCCAAACTTTGAGAAGGCCTTTGGCGATGGTGAATCTCCCACCAAAAGGAATAAGTCGGCGACTCCTCCTCTACAAGCTCGGTTATCCGATTCGAAAAGACTTTCCGGGTGAGTCCCAACCGGAATCACCGCTTCACCTTCCGTCACAACCGCGTAATCAAGTAAGGAAGATGAGATTCCGACGACACCCTCCGAAGAAGTTTTATTTCAAGAAATGCGTCGACTTGGGGAAACAAAATCATCATCAACCCTCAAGATGTCACGTAAAATGTTATGACATCTTCGAATCATCTTGATTCGATGTCAAGTCTAACAAGCGGTAGCTCGAATCTGATTCGAGGTAATCTCTTTCTTCCGAGTTTTTAACGACAATCACTCAAAACATTGGTCTTGGTTCAACTGGTCGAGCCATTCGAACCGAGAAGGTATTGGACATTGCGTCTTGTAGTAGTCACGGTCTGGTGGATTTCTTCACTTCAAGAAATCTACTAGACTCGGTAAATAACAAATGTCCTTATGTAGACAAGGTTGTGAAGTTATTTTATGCAAATCTAACAAGCAAAATAGAGAAACCCAAGTCGAAAAACTTTGGGAAAGTGTTTCTCTATAACAAATTTTATGACTTCACACCGACTACAATTAACCAATGTTTGAATAGAGTGAATGATGATGAGAGGCGTAACGGGAAGTGATAAATGATAGGGATGAAGTGATTTCATATCTCACCATGGAGTGGTGAAGAAATGGGTTTCAAGGTGTCCAACATCCGACTCACCGCCTTTATTTCTTTTTTGCACAAGTTAATGATACACAATTGGTTGTGTTCTTTGAACAAATCAATTGTAACAATTGAACAAGCATTGTTCCTATACAAAATAGAAAAGGTTTAAGTGTTGATATAGGAAAAACAATCTTTCAACAGATTGTAAATATGGCGAAAAGGACACGGTATCATCCTCCCTTTCCTCATTGATCTTTAAGGTACTAACCTCTCGTGGATTCCAAGCCCTGCCAGGATCTGCTCGAAAGAACTCAAGTATCGTCGTTAATCGACGATCCAAAAGCAAAAGCAGAGTCATTGATCTCCCATGGACGAATACAGCTGGAAGTGCTAGTGTTACCAGAAATGTCCCAGACATCTCCAGTAACATCTCACAGTCGTCCTTAACAACTGCTTGGCTGGTGCAAGAGATTGCAAAACTCAATGCCCAGATCGCAGGAGTGGACCAGTGCAGGTAGCCTGGTGGAAGCTAGAACGTTACTATTTTTGCTTTCTTCCCAAAAAGGGAGATGGGTGCAGTCGGGAGCAAGCGGCGGTGAATTCTCAAACCAGAGGGGATCTTGATGCAGGGGGAGATGAAACCAGAAGACATCTGGAAATGAAATAGCTCTGAAGTTGTGTTGCTGTGTTTAGGCTGCTGAGTAGCAGTTGTTGAATACTTTTATTTGTGGACTGTAGTTATTTGGGTTGACAATTTGAGACATTTTAATTCTGTTTATATATTGCTATTTATTCTATCTTTGTTTATGTGTATATTGATGGTTTCAGTGCATTAATCCTTTAGATGTATACTCGCATTTGCATCTTACTCTGATTCGAGTAACTTACTGGCACATAATGTATATATCGTGCTTTATAAGCTTTTGAGTTAAAGGTTGAGAGATTTGCATGATAAAATCGATGAACTATTTAGTTTTGTGAAGAAAGGCAAAAGGGGAGATTGTTAGTGTTAGGTTACGTGTCCTAACATTTTCCGTAACATGTCTCTTTTTGGTGTTAAGTAAAACAGAAAATGTCATCCCAAATGTCGTGACATCCGGGAGGACATTTCGCATAAGTTTTGCCTATCTTCACGAGCGATTCTGCCGAGAAGATTTTATCACGTGAATGTTTGGCTTGGTTAGGAGCTAAGGGAAACACGATAGTACTTGACAAGACCAAGTCCAAGGAGAGTGCATAACGGAAGGAGCATTCTCAGGAAGACAAAGTCAAATCTGGTGAGAGTTTTAAGGCTAAAGAATAGCTCCAACCAACCCTATTCTGCTCAACCTCCACCGAGAATCAAGGAGCCTCTTGGGTGGACTCTCCACTATAAATAGAGGGTTCACTCCAAGGTTTAATCATCCAGTTTTTGCAGAACAAAAATCAGATCTGAGACGTCTCAAATATTGCCTCAAAACAGCTGGATCGAGCAGCCTGTTTTTGTGATTACACTTGTTCAAAATTACGAATTGCTTTCTTAGATCTATACTTGTTCTTTCAACTCAAAGCAATTGTAATAGGGTGTTTTTCACTTCTATCTTAGATAGATTTTTCAGGCTTAGAAGTTAGGATTTAACTTCTTTTTAATCCCTTTTGGTTTACGGATTACTATTCATTTTCAAGGGATTTGTAAGATTGTATAATTTTTATACAATAAATTTTTGGTCATGAGACCACTATAAGTTATATACAATTATATAACTTATGAAAAACAATCTTGGGTGTCCTTGATTTATTTCCGCTGCATCTTAAATTCAGTTTTTAGTTCTGCGTTTTTGTTAATGTTCCAGTTCATGTCACAGAACATTTTTGGGAACATTACTTACTGTCTTTAAGTTTACCTCTGTTCTTCTTTGCTGATTTTATTTATTCCATAGTTTAAGTGCGAAAATTTCGCTTCACAATACATCAAACATAGTAAACTCATTAACATATTCATCACATAACGAAGGGAAGGAAACAAAACAAAATATTTGCTTTATACTTATTTCAATCCAAATGGCATAACATTCCATTCGAATTGCACTACGCAAACACCAAATTGAGAACCCCTCCAAGTTCATCCTATGATCCTGCTTCTCCATACATCCTAAGAACCAGAGAAACAAAAACAACACAGTATGCCTAAAGAGTACATATGTAACCAAACAGCCCACTACTAGATCTAACTCTAGTACATATGGCAAGCTTCATCTGATGTAGTTGCTCCGCTGATGTAATTCTTTGGTGAAAGATTCTAGAATTCCCTTCAATCCATATACCATGAAGCACTGCTGCAAAACTAGTCTTCAAGATAATCCCTTTAGGATATTTGCCCCTAGCTTGCTGCATTACCCATCTCCACACCGTGCCCCAATCTTGTGACCCTCCTTGCCATTTTTGCCACTCCAGGATGCATTGTATGTGCAAAGACAACCAAAGAAAAGATGATCCTTAGTCTCTGGTTCAGTGTGGCAGAACACACAGAGAGCACCCACAATCATTCCCCATGATAAAAAATGTCTTTAGTCGTAATCTTACCATGAAGGCATAGCCATAACATAAAGACACGTTTAGGTTCAACAATATTCTGAAAGATCTGTAGGGATTTGTTGGGTGTAAAACACATAAGTAAGACATAGCGAAAGTTTAAAATTTTGAGTAAATTTATTTGCCCCAACAAAAGTTTCTGGTATGATTATGCGATAATTCAAATATGCAAAGACATGAAGAAAACTTACCGTTTAAGCTTTGTTAGTCTTTACTAAAGGGAGCGCACGCGATTGTCAATTTAGGTGCAAGTCTTGTTTCGTGAAATTCCTTTGGCAGAAGTTTGACAGAATTTTATTTCCTGAACTCTGAGTTCAGAAAGTGAAAAGTGAGTGTCTACTGAAATTAAGGGTTAAGTGTCAAATATATAGTGGAGGAAACCCTAAACCAAATCAGATTTGGATCAGGCTTCAAGACCTGGCCCAAATCCAAATCGCAGTGGCTCGAATCGCCCATCACGCTGACTCATCCATTTATTTTCTGCACGTTTTAGTTCTAATTAAATCCAAGATTTAATTTTGACTTTATAATATAATTTTCATTTATGAAAATTATCCCATAATTTATTATTAAATAAAATATCTTGATTCTAAATCCGATATTTTACATTCTCTCAATATACTCTTAGACCGAAAAGACAATCGACTCAGTGTGATCATTTAGGCCTTCACACATCGACACTTGATCAAATCAAGGTTCACACAGAACTCTTAGATGGCGCCGGTGTCGGACCCAATGTGTGAAGTACGTTTACAAGACTCAAGTAAACATACCTCTATGTGAGATGATGAATTTCTTTCATTCGCGACACACTCGATCAAGCTTAAGATTTGTCAAGTGTCTATCCAAATGACTTTATCACTTTATATCATCTATATTAGTCGACAACCAGACCATATCATAGATATGTCTCTTGCATTGGTCAATGACTTGGTCGACCTAACATCTCTGAAAAGCTGAGTGTTCTCTCGAAATTTCAATCGAGGATTGAATCCTATTCTTGGTTCAACTACCACCTTCAATCTACTTCGTAATGCACTCAATACAAGCCGCGTCTCAACCTATAAGACATTTGAGCTTAGGACATGATCAAAGTGCACTGCTCCGTAAACAAGGTGATATTGACCTCAAGTCTAAGGACATCTATCTCCCACATGCTGATAATACTCTAGACATGTATAACAAATAGTTTATCAGCAGGGTTTGTCAATACTCTTCTAAGAGTATCCATGTGTCAATCACTAGCAACTATTACTAGCAGTAACTGAGATATACTACATTCTCTAATAATGTGATGCAGACCACATGTCGACTTACAACATATCATTGATATCCCATTCTCAATGATCATTAGTCTAGGCTATTTTAAGAACTACACTCTATCATTAATATCTCACACTATCAATGACAATGTAATTTTAAGGGATGCACATTAATGAATAATATAAACAATCAAATAATAATTCAATAATTGCAAATGCCAAATATATTAATCTTATTAATAATATGAATGTGTTCAAGTACATGTGCTCCTAAAATGATTATTTCTATGACATATATACTTTCAATCTCCCACTTGGCCTAGAGTCAATCACTAATGCATCTAATGCCCATATTTTTGAAATGACCATTATGCTTGACTAAGCTTAATGGTTTAGTAAATGGGTCTGCTAGATTTTCATTTGTGGGAATGTAGTCTATCTTTATTTCTTTTGTCTCTACCACCACTCTAAGTATGTGGTATTCTCTTGGTACATGCTTGTTTCTGTTTGTTGATCATGGTTCCTTAGCTTGCGCAATCGCACCAGTGTTGTCACAATAAATCGTTATTGCACATCTGGCACTTGGAACAACCCTTAGTTCCTTTAAGAACTCAGATAGCGTAACAACTTCTTTATAAGCTTCCGATTAAGCAATGTACTCGGTTTAAGTTGTCGAATTAACAGTGTTGTCATACTAAGTGCACAGGCCTCATCTGGCCTTATACATGCCATGACATACATGATTTATCCTATAGCTGAGGCATATGAGATTCTTTCACGCTGCGTTCTCGCAGAATCAGAAAGACTATCTTTCTTTGATAACTTGATGCCTTGATCTATAGGAAGATATCCCTTCTTGAATTTCTCCATAGAGAGATGTCTTAGCACTTTGTCTATGTATACAGATTATGACAGCCCCAATAATCTACTAAGTCTATCTCTTGTAGATCCCAATTCCAAGAATTTAGCAGGATTCACTTAAGTCCTTCATCATGAAGGTACTGGATAACAATTCCTTGACTGATTGCATGAGAGTATTATTATATCTCATTATCAATATGTCATCTACATATATGACAATGAAGACAATACTTTCATTTGTGCGTTTACTATAAACACATGGATCATCTTCGCTTCTAACAATGTCAAACGATTTGACTGCTTTGTCAAAGCAAATATTTCAACTCCTTGAGGTTTGCTTAAGTCCATAAATGGACTTTTGTAGTTTGCATACTGCTTTGAGTTGAGTCTTGGATGTAAAACCCTCTGGTTGTATCATATACACCTCATCAATTAGATTACCATTGCGGAATGCAATTTCAAGATCCATTTGCCAAATATCATAATCATAGTAGGCAACTATTGCGAGCAAAATCCGAATGGACTTAATCTTTGCAACAGGCGAAAAGGTTTCATCATAATCGACCCCAGGCCATTGATTATAACTTTTAACCACCAATATTGATTTATAAGTCTGTATTTTGTCATATGCATCAATCTTCTTCTTGAAGACACATTTGCATTCTATGGGTCTAACCACTGTTGGCAAGTCAACCAAGTTCCATACTTGGTTTATGTACATAGACTCCATTTCGGATTTCATGGCTTTGTCATCTCTGTGAGTCAATGTCTAGCATTGCTTCGATGTAGGTAGCAGGCTCATCATCATCAGGAATATCTATCTCATTATGTGTTTCAATAAAGAGATTAAGTCTTTCAGGTGCACGATGAGTCCTAGTGGTCCTACGGAGTTGAACATTCTGCGTTTCAGTGTTTGCTGTATTTTGATTTTGAGAAGATGTTTGTGTGTTGGACAATCCACCACCTTGAGAACTTTCAGGAATATCATTTTGAATAGGATGATGCATAACTATTGTGTCATCTACCATTGGTTGTGCATGAGGGTCTTGCATTTCTGCAGTATCCCTCACAACACTCCCACTAGATGAAGGGCGTACTCTAAGTACCCAATCATCATCAAATACTCTCACTGAATCCTTGTCTATGTCATTTGACAAGGGGTCATTCTCTACATTATTTTGTACTTCTTGAATTTCTTCAAGTTCAATCTTGTTGCAATTCTGTTCCTTGTAGACATAGTCTTCTTCAAGGAAAGTTGCATTTCTGGAAACAATTACTTTATGTTCCTCAGGAAGATAGAAGTAGTACCCTCTTGTTTCCTTAGGATACCCTACAAAATAATACTTCTCACTTTTAGATTCCAATTTGTCAGTGAACAACTTCTTTACATATGCAGGGCACCCCCAGGGTCGCATGTGTCTAAGTGCTGACTTCTTGTCATTCCATATCTCATATGGAGTTTTCTCTACCGACTTTGATGGAACTCTATTCAAAATATAGATTGAGCTTTGCAATGCATATCCCCATAGGTATGTTGGTAGAGCTGAGAAGCTCATCATTGATCTAATCATATCTAATAAGGTACGATTTCTCCTCTCAGCAACACCATTCATTTGTGGCGTTCCGGGAGGTATCCATTCTGAATGGACTCCATGAAGTTTCAAGTAATCTAGAAATTCTTTACTTAAGTACTCACCTTCTCGATCTGATCGAAGAGTTTTAATACTTGTTTCAAGTTGCTTCTCTACTTCTGACTTGTACTCCATGAATTTCTCAAAAGCTTCATACTTATGTTTCATAAGATACACATGCCCAAACCTTGAGAAATCATCTGTAAAAGTGATGAAATAAAGAAAATATTCCTTAGCTTGAGTTGAAAAAGGCCCACATACATCGGTATGGACTAACTCAAGCACCTCTTTGGCACGTACTCCTTTCCCAGAAAGTGATTTGGTTGTCATCTTTCCTCTTAAGCAAGATTCTCAATCACCATATGACTCTAAGTCAAATGGTTCTAAGTAATATAATTTCCTCAATCTTGCTATCCTTGATTCATTGATGTGACTAAGTCTGCAATGCCATAAGTAGGTGAGATTTTTTTGATTACTTATTTTAGCTCTTTTATTTTGTATATTAAAATTTTCATGGCTACAGTTTAGAACATACAATTCATCCACAAGCGGAGCATTTCTACAAATAAAATCATCATAAGATAAAACATAATTTCCATTGATAATATGTGAGGAAAACCCCTCAATGTCTAACATAGGGATAAAAATAATATTTCTCGTCAAAGACGGAATAAAATAACAATTATTAAGTTCTAAACAAAAGTCTGAAGGTAAATCTAGTCTATAAGTCTCCACGCGTTCCGCATCAACTTTAGCTCAATTGCCAACACGTAGATCTACTTCCCAAGGTCCAACATTTCTGCTGTCAATTAGCCCCTGCACATTATTACAAATGTGTGAGCCACAAGCGGTATCCAATTGTCAAAGGTCGAGTCACATAAATGCCTCTTTCGTGAATACTCTCTTTTTGATTTGGCAAAACCTTCTACCCTCATTGTCATGTTGACGATCTGAAGGTACGTCCGATCATAGGCTAATGCCACTACCTTCTCTACCAAGTTCGGGTTTAAACCCTCACAAATCTTTTGACCTTCTCCCTTTCGTAGGAATAATATGCACGTTGTATGCTGAAGATCGCATGAATTAGGTATTATATTCTTTCACATTGCGGTCTTCTTGTTTCAATTGTTCAAACTCACGTCTGAGCGCATCTTTTCGGGAGTTAGGCATGTACTTTTCACCGAACGCGCTCAACTCCCACGCCATCGGTGGTGACATCGAAAATGATTTCTTCTAAAATTTCTCCACCACACCCGTGGTCGCCCACTAACCGTGCGACACCAAATTGGCGTCACGCGTCTCCACACATCCTCGTAAAAAGAGGGTTTTCTACCTCATCGAGAAATACTATTGGGTTAGACTTGTAGTCCTTCCTGTATAGATATGTTCTCTTCTCACAAAATTTGCCCCATAGTCTATCTCGTACCTCTCCTACCTTTTCGGTGGTGGTGCGATACATCTGGTTATTTTATCGTTGTACACTCCTTCCACAATCCTTTGAAGGAGGTAGTACGAGAACCAAGTCTTTGAAAAGACTCAAGATAGGCACGAAGAGTATGAAAAAGTGAAACTTTAGGATGTTATTCCGTTTACTTATTACTAAGGCGCGCGCACACCGCCGCAATAAATAGCGTTCAAACACCCAACTCAAGAAACTTCCTAGAATCTCCTAACTCGGTTTAGCTCGATATCAACTTGTCACGCCTGACTTTTCCTAAGTCTTTACTTAGGCGTGATGGCACTGAAAATTATTTTTCACCAGGAGCACCATTTAATTCTCTTTATTTAGAAATTTAAACTTATATTCAGATACGAGCTATTAATAAATATAACAATAAAGAAATTTGTTCATGACTTTATTGAAAATATAACGCGAGACCATGCTCGTGCAAACATTGTTTCTACATATACGTACTGACAAATATTATTCTAAGTTGGAAGGGAGCCCATTCCACACGGCATTTCGAGACACCGAATCGCATTCGAACTCGACGAGTACCAAGCCCAAGCAATGGACTTGGTATGACAAGAGGTCGCGGACGATCGCTAGCCTTGGCGTGGAGTCTTTCCTCTATCACGCTTTCTGAAACATGTTAAATAAAAGAGTCACCTACCATCCGGGCCGAGTGAGAACCTTACCTGCAATTCAAAGTAACACCACAATATTCCAAGTGCAATCACATTATAACGTAATAAGCATATTGCAAAAACATATCAGGTTACAACATCTTTAAATATGCAACAACTCCTCATAGGAAATTCTCGGTTTAACTAACACTTCATTTTATCTTGTATTATACGTTAAGACATTCCCCTGCATTTCCACATGTTTATTACATTTATATATTTGTGAACGCGTATTCACTTTTCATATTTATATATAGGTGAACATGTATTCATCTTTCATATTTGTTGCGCGTGCAACCCGATCCATTATATTTACGTATTTGTGAACACGTATTCACTTTACGTTTTTTTTGCGGCGCAACCCGATCCATTATGTTTACGTATTTGTGAATGTGTATTCACTTTACGTTTTGTTGCGGCGCAACCCGATCCATTATATTTACGTATTTGTGAACATATATTCACTTTACGTTTTGTTGCGCGCAACCCGATCCATTATGTTTACGTATTTGTGAACGCGTATTCATTTTACGTTTTGTTGCGTGCAACCCGATCCATTATATTTACGTATTTGTGAACATATATTCACTTTACGTTTTGTTGCGGCAACCCGATCCATTATGTTTACGTATTTGTGAACGTATATTCACTTTACGTTTTGTTGCGCGTGCAACCCGATCCATTATGTATTTATATATTTATGTGAACACGTATTCACTTTTTCATATTTTTCGAAGATCGAATAAATACTATTCTCTTTTCTAACATTCATCATTCATACTTGTAACGATTATAATTTTTAACCATAACTCCAACTAAGGTGATTCTCAAGCGAAACTAAGGTAAGACGGGATCTTTCACTGTACCAAATTTCATTTAAAACTACTTTGGGTAACTAACACAAATTCATCCTCAAAACAGCCACATGAAATTTATTTCGCAGAATTTTTATTAAACAACACCCAATCTTAGAATAGTCATAACTCCTAATCAGAAACCCGCTCAAGCCCCATAAAATCTCAAAACGACGAGAACAGAGAGCTACACGTCTCCATGTGAACCATCCTTTCATATTCTGTACCATTTGGTACAGTTTTACACTTTTATTCGCTGCCCTTCCTGGATCTCGATAGATCCGAGGCAGAAACTTTAAACAGCGATAACTCTCAATCCGTAAGTCGGATAGACCCCCGTAAGGTCTCAAAATGTCCACAACAAAGAGATCTAGAACTTTCATTTAGCAACAATTTTCATATTCCTCACATATTAGTACAGTTTTACGTTTCAACGTCCTGCCTTCTGGATTCCGATGAATCCGAGGCAGCAACTTCAAACTACAATAACTCTCAACTCGTAAGTCCGTTTTAATAAATCTTTATCTATATCTGTCCGTAACAGAGAGATTTACAACCATGTAAATTTTCATATAATTCTAATAAGTAAAACTCAATAAAAACAGTCCGTAATTATGCCTTTCCGAATTTCGACCAAATCTAAGGCAGGAACTTTGAACTTTGATAACTTTCAAACCGTACGTCCATTTTACCTCATTTTTGGTTCTATATGATCATATTAGAGAGGTGTACAATTTCTCCGAATTTCATCAAATTCTAACAATTTAATGTAAAATCCGGAAAATAATAATAATATATAAATGTTGGTTGAGTTAATAAAAATACATATATATGAGAAAATAAAGAATAAATTGCATGGGATGGAGTTAGTGTTAAAGTTGGATAAATAGATAGATAAAAATGAAAATAAGAAAATAAAAAACAAAAACAAAAGAGAAACAAAAAAAAAAAGGGGGATGCATGTTGCTGCACCACGTCCTTCCCTAATCCCCTCCCTTCACCCCTCCCCCCCCCCCTTTTCAATTCCCCCCCACCCTTGGTCTTCCATATCCCATAAGTTATACAATTATCTCCACTTATGCATTATACTTATACACAAACAAAGTGCATACCACAAAGCTTAGAAAATCAGAAAATAATCAAGTGAACAAGAAGGAAAAAAATCAAGAAAATATCGAGGAGGCTTATAAGAAAATTATGAACACTAAGGAAAGAAGCGACCACTTCAGAAGAACCGAACCACAATCCTTTCACAATTACAATGTGAGTTTTCTCACTCAGAAATGCTTGGTAACATCCTTTATTTTTAGTTCAATACATGTTAGAATAAGAATTGAGTGTTGAAAAGAAATATTGAACTTTTGATTGTTTAGACAACTAGTTGCGTCATGAACTTTACGAACTGTTCTCACTGAGTTATAATTGTTAGAATTTGATGAAATTCGGAGGAATTGTACACCTCTCTAATATGATCATATAGAACCAAAAATGAGGTAAAATGGACGTACGGTTTGAAAGTTATCATAGTTCAAAGTTCTTGCCTTAGATTTGGTCGAAATTCGGAAAGGCATAATTACGGACTGTTTTTATTGAGTTTTACTTATTAGAATTATATGAAAATTTACATGGTTGTAAATCTCTCTGTTACGGACAGATATAGATAAAGATTTATTAAAACGGACTTACGAGTTGAGAGTTATTGTAGTTTGAAGTTGCTGCCTCGGATTCATCGGAATCCAGAAGGCAGGACGTTGAAACGTAAAACTGTACTAATATGTGAGGAATATGAAAATTGTTGCTAAATGAAAGTTCTAGATCTCTTTGTTGTGGACATTTTGAGACCTTACGGGGGTCTATCCGACTTACGGATTGAGAGTTATCGCTGTTTAAAGTTTCTGCCTCGGATCTATCGAGATCCAGGAAGGGCAGCGAATAAAAGTGTAAAACTGTACCAAATGGTACAGAATATGAAAGGATGGTTCACATGGAGACGTGTAGCTCTCTGTTCTCGTCGTTTTGAGATTTTATGGGGCTTGAACGGGTTTACAGATTAGGAGTTATGACTATTCTAAGATTGGGTGTTGTTTAATAAAAATTCTGCCGAAATAAATTTCATGTGGCTGTTTTGAGGATGAATTTGTGTTAGTTACCCAAAGTAGTTTTAAATGAAATTTGGTACAGTGAAAGATCCACGTAGTACCTTAGTTTCCGCTTGAGAATCACCTTAGTTGGAGTTATGGTTAAAAAATTATAATCGTTACAAGTATGAATGACAGAATGTTAGAAAAGAGAATAGTATTTATTCGATCTTCTGAAAAATATGAAAAAGTGAATACGTGTTCACATAAATATATAAATACATAATGGATCGGGTTGCACGCCGCAACAAAACGTAAAGTGAATATATGTTCACAAATACGTAAACATAATGGATCGGGTTGCACGCCGCAACAAAACGTAAAGTGAATATATGTTCACAAATACGTAAATATAATGGATCGGGTTGCACGCCGCAACAAAACGTAAAGTGAATAACCGTTCACAAATACGTAAACATAATGGATCGGGTTGCACGCCGCAACAAAACGTAAAGTGAATATATGTTCACAAATACGTAAATATAATGGATCGGGTTGCACGCCGCAACAAAACGTAAAGTGAATACACATTCACAAATACGTAAACATAATGGATCGGGTTGCACGCCGCAACAAAAACGTAAAGTGAATACGTGTTCACAAATACGTAAATATAATGGATCGGGTTGCACGCCGCAACAAATATGAAAGATGAATACATGTTCACCTATATATAAATATGAAAAGTGAATACGCGTTCACAAATATATAAATGTAATAAACATGTGGAAATGCAGGGGAATGTCTTAACGTATAATACAAGATAAAATGAAGTGTTAGTTAAACCGAGAATTTCCTATGAGGAGTTGTTGCATATTTAAAGATGTTGTAACCTGATATGTTTTTGCAATATGCTTATTACGTTATAATGTGATTGCACTTGGAATATTGTGGTGTTACTTTGAATTGCGTGGTAGGTTTCTCACCATTGCAGATGGTGGTGACTCTTTATTTAACATGTTTCAGGAAAGCGTGATAGAGGAAAGGCTCCACGCCAAGGCTAGCGATCGTCCCGCAGCCTCTTGTCATACCAAGTCCATTGCTCGCTTGGTACTCGCCGTTCGAATGTCGATTCTGTCTCGAAATGCCCGTGGAATAGGCTCCCTTCCAACTTAGAATAATATTTGTCAGTACGTCTATGTAGAAACAATGTTTGCACGAGCATGGGCTCGCGTTATATTTTCAATAAAGTCATGAACAAATTTCTTTATTGTTATTTTTATTAATAGCTCAGATTCGAATATAAGTTTAAATTTCTAAATAAAGAGAATTAAATGGTGCTCCCGTGGAAAATAATTTTCCAGTGCCATCACGCCTAAGTAAAGACTTAGGAAAAGTGGCGTGACAAGTTGATATCGAGCTAAACCAGTTAGAGATTCTAGGAAGTTTCTTCGAGTTGGGTGTTTGAACGGTTATTTATTGCGACGTGCAGCGCCACCTTAGTAATAAGCAAACGGAATAACATCCTAAAGTTTCACTTCTTTCATACTCTTCTCGTGCCTATCTTGAGTCTTTTCAAAGACTTGGTTCTCGTACTACCTCCTTCAAAGGATTGTGGAAGGGAGTGTACAACGATAAAATAACTGATGTGATCGCACCACCGAATCAAAAGGTAGGAGAGGTACCAGATAGACTATGGGGCAAATTTTGTGAGAAGGAGGAACATATCTATACAGGGAAGGACTACAAGTCTAACCCAATAGTATTTCTCGAGGTAGAAAACCTACCGCTTACACGAGGATGTGGAGACGCATGACGTCAATTTGGTAATCGCACGGTTAGTGGACGACACACGGGTGTGGTGGAGAAATTTTAGAAGAAATCATTTTCCGATGTCACCACCGATGACGTGGGGGGAGTTCAGAGCCGCATTCAGTGAAAAGTACATGCCTAACTCCCGAAAAGATGCGCTCAGACGTGAGTTTGAACAATTGAAACAAGAAGACCGCAATGTGAAAGAATATAATACCTAATTCATGCGATCTTCAGCATACAACGTGCATATTATTCCTACGAAAGGGAGAAGGTCAAAAGATTTGTGAGGGTTTAAACCCGAACTTGGTAGAGAAGGTAGTGGCATTAGCCTATGATCGGACGTACCTTCAGATCGTCAACATGACAATGAGGGTAGAAGGTTTTGCCAAATCAAAAAGAGAGTATTCACGAAAGAGGCATTTATGTGACTCGACCTTTTTTCAACTATCCGATTGGAGTCATACTATAGAAAATAGTCAACTCCATCCAGAGAGTTCCACTTATCGTTTAGAAGATCAATAAAGGTATGTGGAACTTTCCTATCTCTTGAGCATGAATAGTTGTACTTATATAGTACGGTAGACGTACAATACTTTGATATCCTTTACTTATTTAAGAATGGCCAAGTTGGGCGAGTTAGGAGGTTAACCCACTTCTTTAAAGCTATTAAGGATGTCTTAAGTTTTCAAAGTTAAGGGACTTGAAGTGTTTTGAGTATATGATACTTGTTTTGTTTTAAAAGTTTAAGTCCCTTGGAAATAGGAAAATGTAATTGACTAAGGTATAAGATAAATATAACGACTTTATGGGAAGTTGGTTATATTCGCTTTATGGAAAGTTAAAAGGAGAGATTTACTTAAGTAAGATAAGTAAGGACAAGTGACTTGATGCTATGGTTATTAGTATCTTGGAAGTTTTATATATTAAAAAAAAGAGTCATTCGTTTTAAAAGAGTAGAAGTATGTAGTACTTGGGATTAAATTTCTGGATTCTTTTATTAAGACATGTTAGTGCCTTAAGTGAACTAAAATGAGAGGATATATTAATAATGTCAATAAGAAGTCAGGGGATTTCTTGACTTACTTATGTTATGTAGGATAGCCGGTTGAGCTAGGGTAAGAGTATGAATGAGGGGAAAGCCCCAAGACGTCATACCACCTTCTCCAGGGTAAGAGTATGAATGAGGGGAAAGCCCCAAGACGTCATACCACCTGCTTCAGGGTAAGAGTATAAATGAGGGGAAAACCCCCAAGACGTTATACCACCTGTTCTGTGGATTTGCTACCCATGATGCGAAGAATATCCTCACGTCAGCTTATTTCCTACCTTAGGTCTCAAAAGTTATTAAGGAGTCACAAAGTGGGGTACGCATATCTGGCTAATATAGTAGATACCCAAAAAGAGTCCCCAGCGGTGCATGATGTCCCTATTGTTTGAAAAATTTCGAAGGATTTTTCCTGAAGATCTCCCAGGCCTTCCTCCGGATAGAGAAGTGGAGTTCGCTATAGAGTTAATTCTGGGTACAAGACCAATTTCTATTCTTCCATATCGAATGGCCCCAGCTAAATTGAGAGAGTTAAAAGAACAGTTGAAGGATCTTCTGGATAAAGGCTTTATAAGGCCTAGTGTTTCCTCAGTGCACTCATCTGCTTGTGAAAAAGAAAGACGGATCGCTCCGAATGTGCATCGATTATCGGCACTCAATAAGGTCACGATCAAGAACCGATACCCATTACCAAGAATCGATGATCTTTTGACCAACTTCGCGAGCTAGCTATTTTTCCAAGATCGATCTCCGTCGATATCACCACCAAAAATAAATCCGGATGATATATCCAAAACAACCTTTAGAACCCGATACGGCCATTATGAGTTCTTGGTCATGTCTTTTGGGTTAACCAATGCCCAAAGACTTTTTATGGATTTAATGAATGTAATCTTCAAACCATTCCTAGATTTGTTCGTGATCGTGTTCATAGATGATATCCTAAGTTACAAGAAGAGTGTTTAAGAACATGAAGAACATCCGAGCGTAGTCTTCAAGTCTTAAAACAGAGAAACTATATGCTAAATTTTCAAAGTGTGAATTTTGGTTGGAAAAGGTAGCCTTTTTGGGCCATGTTGTGTCAAGGGATGGAATTATGGTAGACCCTCGTAAGATAGAAGAAGAAAGAATCGCCAAACCGACCACTCCGGCAGAGGTTAGAAGTTTCTTGGTTTGGCCGGGTATTATAAGATTCGTAAAGGTTTTTCTAGTCTCACGCTCCTCGATCGGTTGACTCAAAAGCGATTAAGTACCGGGTCGAAGACGTGAAGCAAGTTTTCGAAAGTAAAGGAATTGTTGATCATCGCATCACCCTAACCTTACCATCGAGATGAAGGGTTCACGCCTATCATGATGCCTCAGAGTTGGGTTAGGATGCGTCTGATGCAATTTGGAAAAGCTATCACAGATGCTGCGTCTAGACAATTGAAGATACATGAGAAGAATTATCCAACTCATGACTTGGAATCGACCGCGGTGGTGTTTGCCTTACGAATATGGAGACACTATTTGTACAAAGCATGTAGATATATTTACGCATCATAAGAGTTTACAATACATAACCATACAAAAGGATTTAAATCTCGACAAAGAAGATGGTTAGAGTTGCTAAGGATTATGACCTTAGCATTCTTTTCCATCCCGAAAGGCTAACGTGGTGGCGACGACTCAAGAAGAGATCAATGGGCACTTGGCCCATTTGGCAATACTAAAGAGAGGCATTGTTCGTTAGGTACAAAAGTTGGGAATCTCGGGTTAGTTTAATCGAGGTCACGAAGGTAGGGTGGTGATACCTCGCAATCACTTTAGCTTCGTAAATAAAGGAAAGTCATTGAGGACATGAAATTTGTTGGATATCGAGAGAGATTCAACAGGAAAACCTTCACGCTTTACCTTAGAGAAAATGGCGGTACCTTCAGATAAGAGGCAGTGTGTGTTCTCGATAAAAGATCTAAGAAGAAATATCTTAAATGAAGGTCACAACACAAGATACTCCATTCATCCGTGGTCAACAAAAATGTATCGTGACCTCAAGGCAAATTGCGGTGGGGCGGGATGAAGAAGGGCGACGCATGGAGTTTGTGCGGAGGTGTCTTATATGTCGGTGAAAGTGAACATCAAAACCGACGGATTACTTCAGGACATCGGAGTCCCCATGTGGAAATGGGAGACGATTCATATGTATTTTGTAACCGGCTACCAAAACTCAAGGGTATGATTCTATTTGGGTGATTGTTGATCGACTTACAAAATCAGCCCATTTCTTACTGGCCAAGACTACGACGCGCACCACAAGACATACACAGATTTATTTGAAGGAGATTGTGCGGTTACACGATTCCCTTACAAATTATTTCAGATAGGGTTCCCAATTCACCTCACATTTTTGGCAAAGTTTCCAGCAGGTCTCGACAAAAGTTAAGTTAAGCACGACTTTCCACCCGCAAACAGATGGGCAGCCGAGCGAACAATCCAAACACTCGGCGACATGTTGCGATCTTGTGTGTTAGATTTTCGTGAAGTTCGGTTGGACCATCTATGTCTAATTGAGTTCGCCACAACAATAGTTTTCACTCTAGCATACAAATGGCCCCGCTTTGAAGCATTATATGAACGAAAATGTAGTCTCCACTGGATGGTTCGAGGTGGGTGAGACGAATCGTTCGGACCAAGTCATTCAGAAACAAATGATAAGGCAGATGATTCGGAGAGGATCAAAACAGCTCATAGCCGTCATAAGTCCTATGCGGATCATCGGAAAAGAGATCTTGAATTTCAAGAGGGGGAGAAAGTATTTTTAAAAGTGTCCCCAATGAAGGGAGTTATGCGCTTTGGTAAGAAAGGGAAATTGAGCCCAAGGTTTATTGGGTCATATGAGATCTTGCGAAGAGTGGGGAATGTGGCTTACGAATTAGCACTTCCACAAGAGCTGGAAGCAGTGCATCCGGTATTTCATGTGTCAATGTTACGAAAATACTTGCACGATCCAAGTCACGTCATCCTTCCCCAGGAGATAGTTCTTAATAAAGAGCTTCAATATGAAGAGACTCCGGTAGAAATACTTGATAGAAAGGTCCAACGCCTTAGAAATAAAGATATTGCTTCCGTGAAAGTCCTATGGAGGAATCACTCCACAGAGGAAGCCACCTGGGAAGCGGAAGAAGCGATGAAAGTCAAATATCCATTCCTATTTGACTAAGGTAATAAAAAAAATGTGTTACATAATACTTTATATGTGTCTATATGCATGTGTTACAACCTTATTCCCATTCGAGGACGAATGCTTCTTAAGGAAAGGAGAATGTGAAGCCCCAAATTAGTGTTACAATAACAATAAACATTATTGTGTCTATGTGATTATGTTACGACCTTATTCACATTCGAGGACGAATGTTGCTTAAGGAGGAGAGAATGTAAAATCCGGAAAATAATAATAATATATAGTTGTTGGTTGAGTTAATAAAAATACATATATATGAGAAAATAAAGAATAAATTGCATGAGATGAAGTTAGTGTTAAAGTTGGATAAATAGATAGATAAAAATGAAAATAAGAAAATAAAAAACAAAAACAAAAGAGAAAAAAAAAAAAAAGGGATGCATGTTGCTGCACCACGTCCCTCCCTTCACCCCTCCCCTTTTCAATTCCCCCCCACCCTTGGTCTTCCATCTCCCATAAGTTATACAATTATCTCCACTTATACATT
This sequence comes from Przewalskia tangutica, assembly GCA_029844215.1. Classification (NCBI taxonomy): domain Eukaryota; kingdom Viridiplantae; phylum Streptophyta; class Magnoliopsida; order Solanales; family Solanaceae; genus Przewalskia; species Przewalskia tangutica. The sequence goes on along the minus strand of CM056718.1, from coordinate 5,848,838 downwards.
ATACTTATACACAAACAAAGTGCATACCACAAAGCTTAGAAAATCAGAAAATAATCAAGTGAACAAGAAGGAAAAAAATCAAGAAAATATCAAGGGAGGAAGGAGAACAAGAAAATTAGGGAACACTAAGGAGCAAGGACCACTTGTAGCAACCGAACCACAATCCTTTCACACTTACAAGGTGAGTTTTCTCACTCAGAAATTCTTGGTAACATCCTTTATTTTTAGTTCAATACATGTTAGAATAAGAATTGAGTGTTGAAAAGAAATATTGAACTTTTGATTGTTTAGACAACTAGTTGCGTCATGAACTTTACGAACTGTTCTCACTGAGTTATAATTGTTAGAATTTGATGAAATTCGGAGGAATTGTACACCTCTCTAATATGATCATATAGAACCAAAAATGAGGTAAAATGGACGTACGGTTTGAAAGTTATCATAGTTCAAAGTTCCTGCCTTAGATTTGGTCGAAATTCGGAAAGGCATAATTACGGACTGTTTTTATTGAGTTTTACTTATTAGAATTATATGAAAATTTACATGGTTGTAAATCTCTCTGTTACGGACAGATATAGATAAAGATTTATTAAAACGGACTTACGAGTTGAGAGTTATTGTAGTTTGAAGTTGCTGCCTCGGATTCATCGGAATCCAGAAGGCAGGACGTTGAAACGTAAAACTGTACTAATATGTGAGGAATATGAAAATTGTTGCTAAATGAAAGTTCTAGATCTCTTTGTTGTGGACATTTTGAGACCTTACGGGGGTCTATCCGACTTACGGATTGAGAGTTATCGCTGTTTAAAGTTTCTGCCTCGGATCTATCGAGATCCAGGAAGGGCAGCGAATAAAAGTGTAAAACTGTACCAAATGGTACAGAATATGAAAGGATGGTTCACATGGAGACGTGTATCTCTCTGTTCTCGTCGTTTTGAGATTTTATGGGGCTTGAACGGGTTTACAGATTAGGAGTTATGACTATTCTAAGATTGGGTGTTGTTTAATAAAAATTCTGCCGAAATAAATTTCATGTGGCTGTTTTGAGGATGAATTTGTGTTAGTTACCCAAAGTAGTTTTAAATGAAATTTGGTACAGTGAAAGATCCCCGTCTTACCTTAGTTTCCGCTTGAGAATCACCTTAGTTGGAGTTATGGTTAAAAAATTATAATCGTTACAAGTATGAATGACAGAATGTTAGAAAAAAGAATAGTATTTATTCGATCTTCTGAAAAATATGAAAAAGTGAATACGTGTTCACATAAATATATAAATACATAATGGATCGGGTTGCACGCCGCAACAAAACGTAAAGTGAATATATGTTCACAAATACGTAAACATAATGGATCGGGTTGCACGCCGCAACAAAACGTAAAGTGAATATATGTTCACAAATACGTAAATATAATGGATCGGGTTGCACGCCGCAACAAAACGTAAAGTGAATACGCGTTCACAAATACGTAAACATAATGGATCGGGTTGCACGCCGCAACAAAACGTAAAGTGAATATATGTTCACAAATACGTAAATATAATGGATCGGGTTGCACGCCGCAACAAAACGTAAAGTGAATACACATTCACAAATACGTAAACATAATGGATCGGGTTGCACGCCGCAACAAAAACGTAAAGTGAATACGTGTTCACAAATACGTAAATATAATGGATCGGGTTGCACGCCGCAACAAATATGAAAGATGAATACATGTTCACCTATATATAAATATGAAAAGTGAATACGAGTACACAAAAAAATAAATGTAATAAACATGTGGAAATGCAGGTGAATGTCATAAAGTATAATACACGATAAAATGAAGTGTTAGTTAAACCGAGAATTTCCTATGAGGAGTTGTTGCATATTTAAAGATGTTGTAACCTGATATGTTTTTGCAATATGCTTATTACGTTATAATGTGATTGCACTTGGAATATTGTGGTGTTACTTTGAATCAGGTAAGGTTCTCACCAATTTCGGATGGTATGACTCTTTATTTAACATGTTTCAGGAAAGCGTGATAGAGGAAAGGCTCCACGCCAAGGCTAGCGATCGTCCCGCAGCCTCTTGTCATACCAAGTCCATTGCTTCGGGCTTGGTACTCGCCAGTTCGTAATGTCGCCCAAGTGTCTCGGGAAATGCCCGTGTGGAATGGGCTCCCTTCCAACTTAGAATAATATTTGTCAGTACGTCTATGTAGAAACAATGTTTGCACGAGCATGTGCTCGCGTTATATTTTCAATAAAGTCATGAACAAATTTCTTTATTGTTATTTTTATTAATAGTTCTGTATCTGAATATAAGTTTAAATTTCTAAATAAAGAGAATTAAATGGTGCTCCTGGTGAAAAATAATTTTCCAGGTGCCATCACGCCCTAAGTAAAGACTTAGGAAAAGTCGGGGCGTGACACCAATACCCAACAGTGAGAATTAGTTATAGACATATTTATTTCAATAACAAACATACCTTGTCCAGCAGGGCCAACACCTTGTGCCTTGTCTCCCCCTGAGGCTGTACAATCCTTCTTCCAATGTCCCTTTCTCTTACAATTGAGGCAAACATCAGCAGCTATCTTGGTCTTCTTTCGAACAACTCCTTTAGGTTTCATAGATGTGTGTTTGGCGGCAACCGCCTTACCCTTCTTCTTTTGCATATTCTTACCCTTAGGTTTGAATTTGCTAGATGAGCCCACCATGAACACAACTTTACCTTTGGAGGTGGACGACTCGAAGGTCTTCAACATATTATGAAGTTTTGAGAGACTTTCTTTCGTTCCATTCATGTTGTAATTCACAATGAAGTTCTCAAAGAAACCAGGAAGCGAGTTCAAGATTAGATTAACAGAAACATTTGCAGGCAACTTCGTTCCAATCGAAGTCAACCTCTCAATTAATCCAATCATCTTCAAAACATGTTGTGACATATGACCCCCTTCGTTCAGCTTACACTTAAAGAGATCTCTCAACAGTTCATACTCCATTGTCTGAGACTATGAGTCATAGAGACTCTTCAAGTGTTCTAGCATCTCGTTGGAGCCCATGTTTTTATGCTGTCTTTGTAACTCTGGAGTCATAGAAGATAGCATAACACATTGTGCTGCAACAACATCATCAAGATATTTCTGATAGACTGCTTTGTCAAACAGAGCATACTCTTCAGAATCTTCAGCAGGGACTGTAGGGAGTGTTGTATCCAATACATACTCAATCTTTTCTAATCGCAGTACCAAACACATATTTCTTAACCAATCAGGAAAATTGGCTCCATTCAACTTGTTCGTGTAACCAACATTTTAAGTGACAAATTCGACATTGTAACTGAAGAAAAAATAGACTTAGAAATAAAAGCTTTAATACAATTTGTATTGAACACATTCATTAACTAACTAGTCTTTAGTTTAATTAGCTTCCACAATTTTAACATACTCTTTTACCCCATAAAAAATACAGACTCATATCAAATACGGTCATAATGGGCCAAGATCCAAACTCATGTTGTCTCCGCGTTTGCTGAGGCTGATAACTTCAACAACACGATCTGGTAGGTCTCTAAACCAATAGCAAATAATTTGCAACTCTTGGTTGACCGAATGTTCTAAACAATTCGATCTGCGTCTTTCGGTTGTCCGACACTGGGGCGTCAAGACAACCTAGCAAGTCAACCCCGTTATGCGACTGCAATTATGCATCTAAGCGGGCTTAGCCTTCATTAAACAAACACTGAGGTGTAAATACTCACGAAGGTTTATCACCTACTACAATATTTATATGCATATATGAAAGGGTCTAAGTCCTCGTAGACTTAGAGCAAATGTTGGGGCATAAATACTCATCTCGCCGAAAAGGATTTTGCACCACAATCAATTATAATGGACGACGCGTTCATTTTAAATGAGACTTGTATTAAATTTGGGGAACATTTTAATTCAGGGTTATGACCAAGATCAACTGTTATATCATACATCGTATGACATCCTATCATGCAATTTCTAAACACATTTAGATGGAAAACCATCAAACCCAATAGGCATGATATAAGATGATTTTAATCACATCTTTGCCGTCTGCGGACAATTATAGTGGTCATGAAAGTAAACAATTCGGGACCGCCTACTGCGGATAATAATTGCGGACTAACAAATACTGGGCGCCGTCTACCCAGACATATATATGCGGACTCTATTCTAATTATTTAGACAATCAATTAAACAATTAGGAGAAATAATTAATTTGTGCACACATTATCAAATAATATGTTAAATAACAATAATTGTGGGTTAATTAATTTGTTTCAATTTAGAAAATATTTAAATTCAAATTTAAACTCAATTTTCAATTTTCGGAATTTTCTGCTCATCCAAACAATTCCTTAATATTCAGAAATTAAAATTTAATTTTCAGGGGTATTTATGCAATTTTAAGAACCTTAAAATATTTACAGATTTACCCAGGGACCAAATCTGCTTTTCTGAAATTTACATATTGGCCCAGGGACTGAATCTGCTGATTTTAAAAACTTTTAAAATTCCAGAAAATATCTCAGGGACTAATTTGTAATTTTCAGAACTTAAAATATTTTCAGATTTGTTTAAGGACCAATCTTTAATTTTAAAACCCTAATTTTAATTGCAAAAATGTCCTCAAACTATTTTAAATTTTCAAAACCAATTCCAACCCCAAATCAAATTTGGGATTCAGATTTCGGGGCAAAATTGACGGAATTAAAACCCACCAAACGATGACACACATCGTGACGAACTCACCGGGGGTTTTCACCACCGATTTGGTGGCCCACGGTGGCCGAAATTGGTGCCGCCGCCGGCGGTTTCTAAAACCGTCGGTGGTGCTTCTTTTCCGGTCATCGTTGCCGAGCAACACTACCACCATTATATTCTTCTCGTCGAGAGAACACGATGATATTATTACTTAATGATTTCGTCGTCCGTGGTGGCCGGAAACTGTCCCGCCGTCGGCGGCATTCCAGCGACTTTTCCGGCGACTTCATCGCGTTCCGCTACCTCTCAACACCTTTATCGACCATCTTTAAAAGTGGATTTCTCGATAATAGTGCAGACGTTGTTAGAACATATTAAATCACCAGAAAAAATCCCGAAATTCACTGTTCACGTCGTGAATAGTAACCGCGGTCACTGTTCACGTCGTGAACAATGTCGGTTACTGTTCACTGCCCAAAAAAATTTATTTTTATTTTTTCGAAAATCAGTTTTCAAAAATTAAAACAATTAATTATCCCACGTATCGTTATTAAGGATTATCGTATAATCATTAAATCAGCATGAGCTCTGATACCACTGTAGGGATTTATTGTGTGTAAAACACACAAGTAAGGCACATCGGAAGTTTAAAATTTTGAGTAAACTTACTTGCCACAACAAACGTTTCTGGTATGATTATGCGATAATTCAAATCTGCAAAGACAGGAAGAAAACTTACAGTTTAAGCTTTGTTAGTCTTTACTAAAGGGAGCGCACGCGATTGCCAATCCAGGTGCAAGCCTTACTTCGGTATATTCCTTTGCCCAAGAAAGCTAGGAAATCTTGACAGAGGTTTGAGAGAATTTTATTTCCTGAACTCTGAGTTTAGAAAGTGGAAAGTGAGTGCCTACTGAAATTATGGGTTAAGTGCCAAATATATAGTGGAGGAAACCCTAAACCAAATCAGATTTGGATCAGACTTCAAGACCTGGCCCAAATCCAAATTGCGATGGGCGATCGGTGGGCGCTGCTGGCTCATCCATTTATTTTCTGCACGTTTTAGTTCTAATTAAATCCAAGATTTAATTTTGACTTTATAATATAATTTTCATTTATGAAAATTATCCCATAATTTATTATTAAATAAAATATCTTGATTCTAAATCCGATATTTTACATTCTCTCAATATACTCTTAGACCGAAAAGACAATCGACTCAGTGTGATCATTTAGGCCTTCACACATCGACACTTGATCAAATCAAGGTTCACACAGAACTCTTAGATGGCGCCGGTGTCGGACCCAATGTGTGAAGTACGTTTACAAGACTCAAGTAAACAGACCTCTATGTGAGATGATAAATTCCTTTCATTCGCGACACACTCGATCAAGCTTAAGATTTGTCAAGTGTCTATCCAAATGGCTTGATCACTTTATCTCATCTATATTAGTCGACAACCAGATCATATCATAGATATGTCTCTTGCATTGGCCAATGACTTGGTCGACCTAACATCTCTGAAAAACTGAGTGTTCTCTCGAAATTCCAATCGAGGAATGAATCCTAATCTTGGTTCAACTACCACATTCAATCTACTTCGTAATGCACCAAATACAAGCCGCGTCTCAACCTATAAGACATTTGAGCTTAGGACATGATCAAAGTGCACTGCTCCGTAAACAAGGTGATATTGACCTCAAGTCTAAGGACCTTTATCTCCCACATGCTGATAATACTCTAGACATGTATAACAAATAGTTTATCAGCAGGGTTTGTCAATACTCCTCTAAGAGTATCCATGTGTCAATCACTAACAACTATTACTAGCAGTAAGTGAGATATACTATATTCTCTAAGAATGTGATGCAGACCACATGTCGACTTACAACATATCATTGATATCCCATTCTCAATGATCATTAGTCTAGGCTATTTTAAGAACTATACTCTATCATTAATACCTCACAATATCAATGACAATGTAAGTTCAAAAGATGCACATGAATGAATAATATAAACAATCAAATAATAATTCAATAATTGCAAATGCCAAGTATATTAATCTTATTAATAATATGAATGTGTTCAAGTACATGTGCTCCTAAAATGATTGTTTCTAGGACATATATACTTTTAAGATCAACTTTCTCCAAGGAACATTCTGCACTCCACCTCTCAATATCCTGTAAGCACTTGACATGTGAAAGTCCCCTCTTTGAATAAATCTGTTGTTATGCCCCAATGTTTGCCGAAATTTCCTAATATTAATGATCTTCTGAATCATCTAAGAGGCATGTTTAGGCATCTCCAAATCTCCGGGAGTACTTATTGTACCTTTATTTTGTCTCATGAGTCTTTTGAGCTAAGACATGGGATATATACCTAACTTATCCAGAACTTGCCTTTCAATTTAAATTTCAGGAGCATCCTGTAATCCATCTATAATCTTGACTCTTGTATCTGGATCCTTAATCATCCTTAATAACTCCATGAGGTTATTAACATTTAGGACATTAACATCCATATCCTTAAATTAAGAAAATATATTATAAAACTCATATTATTCCTTATTATTGCTAGAACAAGGTTGTCCTAATTGACATGACATGCACTCTTCATATGTATCTGAAGAGATATATTTTTTATTATTTAGAACTCTAATATCCTTATATGAGGAAGAATCCTCTGCTATATCAGATTCGAAACCTGAATCTTCTGGCTCCGAATTTAACAATAACTTGGACATTGTATCATTTAAATCATCATCGATGTTAAGGGTTTTAATCTTTTCTTTAACCTTACAATCCTTATAATAATGCCTTGTTCTTCCACACTTCCAACATGCTTTAGAATTCTTAGACTTTATGAAATTCTTGCGAGTTTTAAACTCTCTCTTTCTTCGAGCTTTCTTTTCCAAGCGCCTTTCTTTCCATGCTTGAAAGTTTTTATCATTATTCTTCTTGCGTCTATGAGGCTCTTTAGACTTAGGTAAATCCATAAAAAATTGGCCGTAAAATTCACCTAATTGTTGCCTTTCATTTAGACTATGTATTTTGATTTGATGATTCAGCTTGATTTCATTGCATATGGATAAACCTTCTTGAATGCAAGTGCCTGTTAACTTGCCATAAGTATAGTCATTGTAATTGATGCTAACTCCTCATCTTCTTAGATTTTTTCGAACTCTTTTTGCGAAAAGATTGGGCAATCCATCTATAAACTTGGACTTCCAATGAGAGTGATTACACTATAATCATGCTAAGGAATACATCCTTATACCGCCTAAATGAGACAAGGTTTTACATCGAAGGTTTTAGAGCATAGTACTTATATTTTCACTGTTGTTGATGTTGGATGGATGCAACATTTGAAAACTCTCAGGACAACATCTCTTGTGTAGACAAGAATGTTGCCGGCGATGTTGCGATAATATTTCTGCCAACATCTCTGTAATAGTTTTGCCTATTCTTTCGGCCGAAGCAGTTGATATTACTGCGAGTAAAAATGACCTAGGCAAGCTTACAAGAATGATGTGTTTAAAACGTGGTGAAAGACACAGTCAAAGCGTGGAGAGAAAGCGTATGACCAAGTCCAGACCGTTGAGGATTTTCAGGAGGAAGACTCGGTCCAAGTTGCTGCCATCTTTTGCTCAACCTCCGCAACAATCAGTGAGGATTTCAAGGGAAGTTCCACACTATAAATAGAGGGGAACTTCAGTGTATCGATTATCCAGATTTACAAAGAAAAGAATTGCCAAGAGAGCTCTAGGATTTTACCATAGAAAACTGGATCAACACACCTAGCCTAAAGTGGTTTTAACAACATCTAGTCCCACATTACAATTGCTATCTTTATTCTAGATTAAGCTTATTGTTCGAGCGATTGTAATGAAGATGTTGTCCTTTATCTTTTAGACTTTGTAACTTTAGGCGAAGTCATCTGCGACTTCATTTTTGTTTGTAATTTCTTTTTCGTTTGTAACGCTTAATTTATAAAAAGAAATTTATTTGTAATTGTATATAATTTATGCAATTTTTTTAGTCATCGACCATCAAGGGATATATTTATATATACCTTTGAAAATATAAACCTTGTGTCTCTTTAATTTTTCCGCTGCATTTACTCTACAAAGGTTTATACTGGTTTATCACAATGTTGCCTCAGATGTTGACACAACATTGAAGGCAACATCCAGTGACTGTTTTTGTTGTTCTAGTTTTTACAATTTTAATCTTACGCTTTTCACTAATCCGTAGCCCCGGGACCCAACAACTGTCATATGACCATCAACTAGTGAAATGCTCTATAATATTAATAGCTAACGAGTAAACAACGTTCTGTTATGTTCTGCTGTCGATCTACTAGGCTTAATCTTTACAGCAGTTAGAATCTTATACGTTGCTTCTGGGTTAAATAATTATCCACCAACCCTTTAATTGACCAGTAAACCATGCAACAATCATTTCTTCAATGGTTTTATCTGAATTATTATTGGCTTTGCAGATTGTACTGTACATAAACATTCTATGTACCGCCGTATAAATCTGCCTCTCAGTATAACCATCTATGTTACATTCATAGATATTCTTTCCGCTATAACTATTGTTATCAACAATTTCACGTTCTTCAAAAAGAACATCATGCGGGGTAGGTCTAGGATAATAGTACATTCTCTGCACTGTTTTTCTAGCATATTTTTCTAGGTTATTAACTTCATCCGACACATTCTGCCTATAATCATCACCAGAAAGGTCAAAATCATAATCATTTCCTCGCTCACCCATTAAAGGACTAATTTTTAATCCTTTGAACTTATTATCCAGCAGTTTCTCAATTTCAGAAAATGCTACAATCTTGAAATCTTTAATTTCAGGGGCAGCACACTAAAATTGGCGACAATAGTATCCTGTGTAACTAGTAGAATGATGTAATTTTTCGATTTCAGAAATCAATATTTCTACTCTATCATGTAAAAGAATTATTTATTCATATAAATATTTGTGTAATTATTCTGTTTTAGCATGATATTAATATGTTTAGTAGTGATTTGTAAAGTCTCATTTTCAATTAATTTTGAAAAAGATGCAAAATTAAGAATCGTATCGTCCTTTTCAATTTGAAAGATTGTTGTGGATGTAAAACAATATTAACAATTTCCCCACTTGTCAATTTATATTCTCTTTCTAAAATAGAGATATATATCATACACAATCCACATATTATGTCGGATAAGACAAAACTGTCAACACTCAACATAATATGGAAAAATGCATAATTTCAGATTTCGACAAACATAATTAGTGTTTAATTTCAACATATTTATCATAATATTCACACAAACTATGTTGAACAAGACATAATTTCTAACACACTGCGTGAGGCAAAAAATCTGTTTTGAAGAAAAAAAATATTATAGAAATTATACTTGTAAAATATATTATAGAGATTATACTTGTCGAAAGTAGACGTGAATATTTTTATAAAATAAATAGAGGGGCAAAAATTAAATAACACAAATATGAAGTACAAAAATTTAAAGACCAGTGCGTTTGAGGATGCCCTATTTCAAATCTCGCCATAACTTCTCATTTCCTTCTCCGGTGAACTCCTCGCTATCTCTTGCTCCGGCGAAGTACGCAATCCATTTTGATCATCTGGTTCAGGGACCTGCTGCGGGGGAAGGCTTGCCTGATCGGATACAGTGCAAAGGTTTACATATTTTTGCATCAGTAATTGCAATTCTTATTAAATTTCTATGTAGTTTCCTTTTAGGATATTTCGAATCTCGTGAATCGGTGTGCTTGTAAGTGTAGATCTCATGTTGAACTAGTTATGTTGCTCAAAATTTAGTGAGAAGCTCTAAATAGTAGTGTACTAAGCTGTGTATGTATGGCTCATGTTGAACTAATTATGTTGCTCAAAATTCTTAGTGGGAAGCTCTGATTAGTAGTGTGCTACGCTGTGTATGTGTCAATTTAATATTTTCTAGCTCAGAGCAACCTCCTTCCAATTGCAGTGCTATGCAATTAGCTCTCTTAAGGTGCATTTCTGGATTTCAGTTGCATGAATGCGTATTGGATTGATGTAAATCTAACTTAGTAGTTTTTCTACCATCTGATCTGTGTATATATTCATGCATTTGATTTAAAGATCGGTAAGCTTACTTTTGTTAATCTAAATGACAGGCAACAAAGCTCTCAGCAAGACACATTTTGGAGCATCTTCTAAAAATTTGAAGGCTGGAGGCAATATTTCCATCGTCACTGTGTTTGCTACATATAATACTGCTGTTGATCAGCAGACAAATGGCAAAGCACTAGACACGGTTACGGTTGGGAATGTTTCCTACAACAAGGTGGAGAGGTCAATCGCCATTTTGGACGTCTTTGTTAATTTCATTCAGGTAAACCCATGTGCAAGACATCATAGATCAATCATGTGTAATGGATAATCTGACAACACCAGCAGAAATAATTTTTAGAAAACTTCTACTCGAAAGGTTATTGTTTTCTTCCTACTTTATCCACAAAAAAGAAGGTTACTGTTTTCTCTTATCACACTCTGAAATAATCAGGAAGAATAACGGTAAAGCTTATTGTTTTATGCATACCTATTAATGAATCCTAAAATTTGACTCCTTAATTTATTTATTTTTTGAGAATAATTTGATTCCTTGATCTAGGATTGATATTGTGAAGTGTTGTGTTTTTTGTATAAGTATGATTGAGATGCCTTAAGGATTTCAACTGCTAAGGTTTTATGGCAGATGCACCTATTTGTAAGGCCTCTTACATCTCTCTTAGTGGTGTTTGACTAGGTGCAGGGTAAAAACATCCATGATAAAACAGCAAAACAGCATTAATGGGACATGAGAAGGTTGTTAAGAGACATGAAAAGTTATTCGAACCATATACATCACGTTCAAACTCATTAGAGTTATGCATACATGTTAATGAATCCTAAATTTGATTCCTTAATCTAGGATTGATCTTGTGAAGTGTTGTGTTTTTGAAGAAGGTAACAGATATTTTTTAAACGATTAAAGTAGTCCTTAGCACAAAGACTGTGTTAAGAGGGGCCAGTGTTACAGAATCCCTGAAAAGGCAAAAACAGTTAGCCTTGTGCTAGTTACAAAGACCTAAAGATGTCAACTATAGATTCTGCATCTTCTACAAGTGCTTCTTTACAACAAAAGTGCAACAAAAATATACAATTTCTGTTCAGAGTTAGCCTTGTGCTAGTTACAAAGACCTAAAGATGTCAACTATAGATTCTGCATCTTCTACAAGTGCTTCTTTACAACAAAAGTGCAACAAAAATATACAATTTCTGTTCAGAGTTAGCTATCCCTTCAAAGCATCTTGAGTTCCTTTCCTTCCATATTATCCACGAAAGACGTGCAGGGACCATATTGACGTGCAGGGACCAGATTCCACCAAGTCTTCTGTCTCAAAATATTACCTGGATCATTCCAGCATGATATCATTTCTGCAGTTGTCCTGTTTAATCCTTTCAAACTCATAAACAACTGCCACAACCTGCTGGTTACTCTAAGTGTAAAAACAAATGCCTGTTTGTTTCAGTCTCTTTCTCACACATAAAACATCTAGAGTGCCTGTCTTACTCCAAAATTAGAGTACTACTGATAAAATTTCATTGCCCAGCCACATTTTGCAAGATGTTACCGTAGGTATTATCTAGAAGTTGATTTCAGTTGCAATTCATTTTACACGGATTTGATACGTGCAGGAGACCATGCCTCAAAGCAACATCATCATCCTTACTAATCCATCATCTAAACTTCCAGTGGAAAGAGATAGACTGACCATTCTGCCCATTCAAGGTGATTTTTCACGAGAAATGTTGATGCTACAAAGAATCAGGTCTTACATTGTAAGAGCACAGTTCATTATTATGAAGGGTATTTTTCTTTTTATGTTGATTTGACTTTAGAACTTCCCCAATTCCTACTTCTGTTTCAGCATGCTAGGCGTGTTTCAAGTTTTCTTTTGTAACTTGGGAAAATCACCTCCATACTGAGATAAGCTAATTGGCGACATGTATATTTGCATTTTCCAATGCACGCGGGCCTTTCCTGTCCTTTTTCTGTTGAATCATCCATGAATAAGTGTTTGTTATATGAGAAAATCATCATGTCCTTGTACTGTTGAATCATCCATGAATATTTGTTTGTATTTCTTTTGGGACTGGGAGGGGGAGGGTGGTGGTGGGTGGTTGGTCATCTAGTAGTTTGTAGAGCTTTCATTGTAGAGCTAATGCATAATTGTTAATAGTTTCCTGATGCAGGTATTTCTTGAAACTCGAGCTGCGGAGCATTCAAAATGGAAGGGACAAGTGAATCATTACATCTTCACCGACTCTGATATAGCGGTGGTTGATGATTTGGGGCAGATATTTAGTGATAACCCTGATTTTCATGTGGCTCTAACATTCCGTAACAACAAAGAGCAACCTCTGAATTCAGGATTTATAGCAGTGAGGGGCACTCCTGAGGGAATTCTAAGGTTTGTTGTTTTGTATTCTTTCCTACCTGAATTTATGGGGGACAGTGGTAATAGGAGCACTGGATATCTAATAGTAATGGTTATTGGCTTGTGTGCTTGAATTTTTTTAGATCATATATAGCAGCGAAGGGCACTCCTTAGTGAATTCTAAGCTTGTAGGTTTTGTATTCTGTAGTTCTGATATCTTTTAGGACTGTCTAGTAGGAACCCGGAAGATTTAACAGATGTTTCTTGGTTCGTATGCTTGAAATTCTGAAAACCTGTGATTTTCAGAATTTTCTGTGGAATTTTTTTCCATTTTTTATAATTTTTTTTTATAAAAGTAAAATAAAATATATGAAATAGAAAATTCGGGATTTGGGGGTGGGGAGAGCAGGGCGGGGTGGTTGGGGGGTCGGGGGTGAGAAATGTTTACCCATTTTTTATAAAATTCTTATAAAAGTTAAAATAAATATATGAGGAGGGGTAGGGGTGGGTGGGTGGTTAGGTGGGGGGTAGGTGAGGGTGGAGTTGGGATGCGTTGGTGTGTTTTTATTGAATCCGGAAAATGTTTTCCCTCGAACTTTTAAGGAAAATATTTTCCAAGATATTTAGTGCAACCAAACAAGAGAAAATAGGAAAACATTTTCCGTCATACCAAACACACCCTTACTGTTATTTGTTTTCTTTGTGTACTTAGTTTCTTCTATTAATTTAACGACAGAACTTGGAACTGCATTTGCTTACAAGTCTTCCTAAAGCCATTATAGCTCCTTTAATGTGTAGAGCAAAGTTTTTCTTGGAAGAAGTACTAAAAGTCTACACGTCAAAGTTCATGAAAGCTTCCAGGATGCTCGGGGATCAATTAGCTCTTTCCTGGGTTGTAAAATCCTACTCTTCCTTTGATTCCAGAAGGTTTACTAGAAAACAAGCATTTATGGACCAAATCAGTGGCGCTTCAGTCCTATTTTTGCCGTGCTCCATTTACAACTGGACACCACCCGAGGGTGCCGGTCAATTTCATGGGATGCCCTTGGATGTTAAGGTACAGTTCTGGTTTAAGCTTGTTTTGGGTTATCATAAATGGTAAATTAATAGTGAGAGTTCTGAAATGACTTTTGAATTTCTAGTTTAGGGAGTTGTAAATTATGAGAAGAGAATTTGGGAATTAGTTACTTGATTATTTCCTCGAGCTAATGGGGTTAAATAGCTGGCACAGAGAGTGTAAATAAGGAAAGAAATTAATAAGAATATTACATAATCTCCTTATTGCTCTGAGATTTGTGAATATTTCCATATCTAATAATAACATATATATTCACATATCTTCTCATATCTATATATTAATTATACTATATTTAACACTCTCCCTCAAGCTGGAGCGTATAAGTCATATGCTCCTAGCTTGCTACAAATAGTCAATTATGGATCCCCAAAGTGATTTTGTGAAAATATCTGCCAGTTGATCTTTTGAGTTGACAAAACTTGTGGCAATGTATCCGGACTCAATCTTCTCTCGAATGAAGTGACGATCTATCTCAATATGCTTCGTTCTTTCATGAAACACAACATTAGAAGCGATATGTAGTGCTGCTTGGTTATCACAAATCAATTGCATCGGTTCAACTCCTCCCATCTTCAGTTCTTGGAGAAGTTGTCTTAACCATGTAAGCTCACACGTAGCCAATGCCATAGCCTGGTACTCTGCCTCTGCGCTTGATCTAGCCACGACATCTTGCTTTTTACTTTTTCAGGATATTAGATTGCCTTCAATTAGAACACAATAACCTGAAGTGGACCACCTATCAGTAGGAGATCTTGCCCAATCTGCATCAGAATACCCAACAATGTGGGCGTGTCCCTTGTCTTCATACAATAAACCTTGTCCCGAAGAGCTTTTAACATATCACAGAATGCGAATCACTGCATTCTAGTGACTATGATAAGGTGATTGCAGAAACTGACTAATTACACTAACAACAAATGAGATGTCTGGTCGTGTGATCGAAAGGTAGTTGAGTTTGTCAACTAGTCTCCGATATCTGCTAGGATCTTTTAGAGGCTCTCCCTGTCCTGGAATAAGCTTAGTATTTGGATCCATAGGAGCGTCCACATGTTTGTCGTCCAACATACATTGTCTTCCAAAATGTCCAAGGCATATTTCTTTTGTGTAATAGCAATACCATTGCATGTGCCACTTCAATGCCTAGAAAACATTTCATCTTGCCCAAATCCTTAGTCTGAAAGTCACCTTGGTGTTGTTTGAGTTGAGCAATATCTTCATGATCATCACATGTGACAACAATATCATCAACATAAACGATTAAAAAGATACTTTTGCAATGAGATGAATGCCTATAGAATACAAAGTGATCATATTCTGTTCAGATCATTCTAAACTGTTGGCAACAGCTCAAGAACGACCAAACCATGCTCTTAGAGCTTGAGGTCATAAAGGGATCGACAAAGTCTACAGACTAGTCCAGACTCCCCCTGAGCAACAAACCCGGTTGCTTCATATAAAATTTTTCAGCAAGTTCTCCATGAAGGAATGCATTTTTGATGTCAAACTGAAAAAGGGGTCAATGATTTATTGTTGCCATGAAAAGACTGAGAAGACTGATAGAAGCCATCTTGGCGATGGGTGAGGAAGTATCTCCACATAATGCCATAAATCTAAGTGTATCCCTTAGCAACCAGTCTCGCTTTGAGACTACTTTGTAAATGAGTTGTATGTCATTTGTGTACAAAGTTTTGGCCTTGTTCCAAACTCTACAACACGTTTTACATGATTGAAATAGACTTAGACTGAATAGTTTAGGATCAAGTGAATCTCATAAAAGGCTACATAATTGTGCATCTATTTTGACCCAAGTTGATCTATTAGATGATTCAATGTCTATGCTGTTTTTGGTCAAGTGGTCTTCATATCCTTGACCTATAAACCACAATTCTACAGATGTTCCCACTACCATCCAATTTTATTGTAGTAATTGTAGAAAGAGTTGCCTTTGCAACAATCTGATTTTCAGTTTCTTTTTAACACTCATTTTTTCTTTTGATGAGCAAAGAATAGAGAAATCATAGGCAAATAGAAAAATAAAGGAACTGAAAGATCTGAGCAGAAAATAGAGAAGCAGAAGTAAAGAAACAGAAATGACAGAGATTAGAAGAATCAAAGTACGCCGGAAACAGTAACAAAAACTCACTGAAAAGTGTACCTCACCGGATTTTTTTTGTGGAACAGACTGAAATTTAGTTGACAATTAGCAGACCAGATTTGTGAGCTTATATTTTTTCCTTTTTTTTTTCTTTTGATTCTGCTTTGGAGAATCTGTCTTCTTAAAAAAACAGTTTTGGAGAAAAAGAATCTGTTTTTGGAGAGAAAAATAAAAGAAAAATTAGAGAAAGGAGGGCTCTGATACCATGAAAAATTAGAAACAACAACAACATACCCAGTGTAATCCACACCGTGGGGTCTGTGAAGGGTAGAGTGTACACAGACCTTACCTTCACCTTGGTATGAGCGGCTGTTTCCGTGAGACCCTCGGTTCAAGATAAATCATAATCACAAGTAGGTCAATCAAAACAAAGTAAGAGTAAAGCAAGAGTAATGTGGTTACTTGATTATTCTCTCAAGCTAATGTGGTTAAATAGCTGGCACAGAGAGTGTAAATAAGGAAATTAATTAATAAGAATATTACATAATATCTCCTAATGGCTCAATTACTGAGATTTGGGAATATTCCATATCTATCTATGTAATAATAACATATATATTCCCATATCTTCTCATATCTATATATTAATTATATTATATTTAGCATTTATCAACTAAACGTACATATAACTGAAACAAAATGTCCAAGTGCATTCTCCATATTAGAAATTTCAGAAGTATGATTTTCCATTTTTTATATTATGTAGTAGATTGTCGCTTGTAGAATTGTACTGTTGCTAAAAGCATAGGCAGACTCTTTAATCACTTCCACGTGGACCTCTTAAGGGAAAAGATGCTGTTTACAGCTATTGAAAATCTGAAAAAGAATCAAGAGTTGGTAATTCCAGTCACATGATGGATGGCATACTTCATAAATGAGATTACGAAAGGATACCTCTGTTTCTTTCTGAGTTTTGGATTGGTTTTTGGGCACAGGTTGTGCATTTTAAGGGATCAAGAAAGAGACTTATGCTGGAGTCTTGGAGCTTCTTAAAGTCAACGTCGTCAGATATCGCCGACATGTTATGCCTAATCCTAAGAAGTGGCAGGTCGAAGTACGATTTCTAGTTCAAATTGAATTTGGTCTTATCAGTCAGGAATCTTTTTTGTTTTCCGGAGTAAGAACGTCTACACATTCATTTAGAAGAATGACCAGGCTGTTTGAGGTTGTTGGTTGTAAGACCAGTCAACGTTTACGATCCAAATGGAGCTTGAGCTTACATCAACAGATCAATATTAGCGCGCAGTTGTGACTTTAGAGATTCAGATAACTGATGGTTTCTAGCAAAAATGAAACAGACACAGCTTGTATTCTTATTTTCTTTTTTTCTGCAACTATATGTAAGTTCTTGAATATTGATTACATTTCTCCTTCTGTGTTTTCTAGAAATTTCAACAGGATCTTTGTTAGCATTTAACTTGTTTGTGTTCTATAGAACTTCAGCCTGTTTTCTCACTCTAGAATAACAACAATAATATATCCCGGACTTGGAGAGAGTAGAATGTACACAGACATTACCCCTACCTTGTGACAAGTATTGATGAAAATAAAGAAACCATGATAAAATAGTAAAAACACTATAGATAAGCATTATGAAGAAAAATAACAGTAGTATCGAAGGATACACGAGACAACACACTACCGGTGGCGGATCTACCAGTGGCGGATCATGTCAATCTTGCTTCCCGCATCTTGTCCTATCCGTGATTCTAATCCTATTTTCGAGCAAATCTATCTTATTATATTCCATTCCCCCCCAAATTTATATGTCAACACATAAAATAAAAGGAGGGAAGTATAAAATTGGAAAAGAAAATATATAATATGGAAAAGATCTGAAATACGACAATATGGAGACCGTAGATTAAAGAAAATACCCAGAAGAGCATCAACAGTGGATAGCTCATCCAACTTTGTTGAACGCATGGAAAAGGCCTGGTTAATTTCTAAGGTAATTTTCATTTTATTGCTATTTTTTATCCTATCTCTGGTATTTTTCCATTTAATTTGAGCTTTCCCAGATGGTTGAAAGAAAATAATTACTGTATCAATTTTTGTGTTATGGGTTTCATTTTATGCAGTGCACTAAGCTCTTGCTATGCACGGGATTCGGGGAAGAGCCTGACCACAAGAGTCTATTGTGTGCAGCCTTACCTGCATTTCTATAAGAGATTGTTTTCAAACTTTACTAGTTACGCCGAGGCTCCCTTCTATGTGTTCGTGTGTTAATCAATCAAATTAATTAGTTAACTATGCATCCAAAGTTAACCACGATGATTTGACGGATAGCCCAAAAACACACAAGGGGTAGAACGGGCCAGAAGTTTGTAAATTATGATGGATGGAAAAAGGGGATAACACAAGCACCCAATGACCATAAGATGTGAATACAAAGGAGTCTTATTATATAAAATGTGAAGAGACGAATACATCAAAATTTTGATAGGAAGAATATTAAGAAGATATGTAGCCATTTGTAGAGCATGATGCCAAAAAGTTATGGGTACGTAGTCAAATACTTTTTTGGCTGAAACTTTCTTATTTACTATCCCGAGTAATAAGATGGTTCTTACATATTTTCATACGGATACCCTGTTGGGATGTACTATTAAACCTAAATTGAAGCATGAAGCAATAAAGTTCGGACAATGTTGTTAATGGTGCAGATTTTTCGTTCGGTTGTCCCATTTTGTGAAGACGTACGAGGACAAGAAAAATGAAAACTGATTTCATTTTCAGTACAAAATTCTCGAAACATCCAATTATCATATTCTTTGCCATTATCACATTGGATATTTTTAATTTTTCGTTTGAATTGGGTTCTAATGAATGCTCTAAATTTTAAGAATGTGGAAACAACTTGAGATTTTTTCGCGATTGGAAAAGTCCATAAAAAATTAGAATAATCATCCAAAAATAGAACGTAATAACGATGACCCAAAGAACTGAGAACAAGAAATGTCCATAGATCGCTATGAATAATATCAAATGGCTTTAGAGTATGAGAATTAGAATCTACAAACGACAATCTAACAATTTTTCCTAAAGAACAAGATTGACAATTCGGAGTACTATGTGTACCTTTACAAGAATAAATTTATTTTTATCTAAGGAAGACAAAATAGACGACCCCGGATGACCTAGACGAGCATGCCACAAGGAAGAGGCAAGGGCGACAAACGTAGATGGCAAGGTTTGACTCGAAAGACCAAAACTTGGCGTGATAGGATAAAGATCCCCCATACTATCACACCTCATGAGAGGAATCCCTGTTTTGAAATCTTTCACAGAAAACCCAAACAGATTAAAATTAATAGAAATAAAATTATCAGTGGTGAATTTACGGACATACACAAAATTTTTGATCAATTTAGGGGCATGAAGGGTATTTTTCAAGATAAGAGGTAGATGGGGGGTGACAAAGTTTTATGACCATAACCACGAATCAGAATTGAATTACCATTCCCAACAACTATACCACAATTACTGCTCAAATTGGAATAAGACGAGAGAGTACCTTGGTCGGATGTCATATGGGTAGTAGCTCTGGTGTCCATGTACCAATTTGGGTCCGGTGACGTTATACCAAGAGTGCGCATAACGGCTTCAATGTTGGTCGGAGTGGGGCCCGCTGCTTGATGGCTTGCGGAGGCCGGGGCCCAAGACACTGCGATTCGCGGCCGTGGCTACTGCGAGAACCTTCAGCCCGATTCTGTGGCCGATAAGGTTCTTGGAAAGCCACTAACCGATGGCTAGGGTGAAGCGGATATGGGCGTAGCGGCTACCATGCTGTTCACCCGCGACGAGGGCCAGGTGAGACCAGTGGATCGGTGGCCACTATATCCGTGAGAGGGTCCACCGCCCCTGGTTTGGCAACCGTTACCACTGCGTGTTTGCCCCCGCAATTTTTTGCATTATTTTTCCGATTATTTTTTCCACCCCCTTATGACTGGTTTTGGTTCGAATGGACCACAAAATTCGGAGAAGCAGGGGAGGACGTCATCATGGCCACGAGAGTAGTACTCGTAGCCGCCTTTTTAGCCAAGCCGACTTCTTCCAAGGTAATCATGGAGCAGGCTTGATAGTACTTCGGGAGAGGATTATTTTGACGAAGGATAGTTCCAACGCCACTATAGGCTTTGGAGAGACCGACAACCATCTGTAAAATGAGACGATCGTCACTAATGGGCGCACCAACGTTGCAGAGTTGGTCTGCCAATTCTTTCAACCTATTGCATAAGCTGAAACGTTCGGTAAATTTTCCATGTTGACGTGGGATAATTCATGCGTGTGTAAAAGCTCTGGAGTTTTGATTATCTTGGAATATGTCACGCAACCTATCCCAATCAGCCATAGCCGTAGCGCCCGACTCAATAATCGTTTGCAACAGATCGATAGAAATAGTGGAATTGAAGGACGGTGGTATCAAGAGTCGTCCACAACTTAGGATTATCCTCGCGTTTGGGTACCTCCGTATCCTCAGGAACTGCTGGGATTATGTGATAGATGACTTGATGCGAGCGTGCGTGAATTTTGAACAGTTCGGCCCTCGTCGCATATTGAACATTTTTTATTTCAAGAACAAGAGGGATGTGATTCTTGATGTTAGAAACTGTAAGGACATGATAACACGTGTTCTTTGATGTAGACATGATGATACAATATGTGATTGAGAGATTTGGAAGAAAGAAATTTAGGTTGGAGAAAAAATCACAAAAACCGAGGATAAACTCTCAGATTCCGATGGTTGTGTACGGCGGAAGCTAGAGGAAGAAGAACCTAGACTTTTGATACCATGAAAAAATAATTCCTTGATTATTCTCATTAATGAAAGGGGTATATATACAAGTTACATATAGGAAAATCATTTTCCTATTCTACCTCTAAAACCCTATTCTATTTGGAGACTAACTATACAATTATGATAAAGTGTACAAGACTAATTAAGATACAATGCTAATATACAATATTTACCAAATCTACCCAATACAATTGAGATGGCCCGAGACGGGCCGCTCCTTTTGGGCTTCGACTAATACATAATATACATACAATATACATGTATATTATGTGTATATTGTATGTATATTTAACAGTAACATCAAAACAAATATATAGCAGTGAGCCAGTTACTGTTGCAAGTGAGAGCCTCATTTTTTAACAAAATGATGAGCTGCTGATATGGAAGACACTCATTTTTAATAATTAAAATTATGATAGATATACCTAATACATCCTTAGTCCATGTTTACATGGCGTAATTTACTAATTTCTCACTTTTTCTGGCACAATTAAACTTGCATTTGGTCAATCTGAAAGTAGGATTTATGAGAGCAGATTACAAACTAATGTAAGCCTCGGTTGTACAAAGAATATTAATAATTGATACGTAGTCTTATGAAGCAACGTTCAACTATGTACAGTTGTGCTTCTATTGAGAGTGTTGAGTGGGAAAAGAGAATCATTAGACTTTGATTTGGAAAGTCTTGTTTGTGTTATATATATTAACTAATAAACTTTTTATTTATTTAATGGTTTCCCTTAATTATTATGTTCCATATCGAGTTTGATCCCAAGGAGATGTGTTACATTAGGATTATTTTAGAAATTATATTAACCCTCCCTCAAGTGTGAGTAACAATACATATGGCCAATTAAATATTGTAACAAGTCGATAATGTTAAGAGTCTCACATCGGTAATGAAATGGAAACATGGACTCATTATATGGACTTGGACAATCCTCATCCTACAAGCTAGCTTTTGGGGTTGAGTTAGGCCCAAGATCCATTCTTACATGGTATCAGAGCCAGATCCATTTCAAATATTTGTTCACTGATGTTGGGCCCCCAAATTATATTTGTCACGCTCCAGTTAACGAGGTCTGGGCGTGCGGGGAGTGTTAAGAGTCTCACATCGGTAATGAAATGGGAACATAGACTCATTATATGGACTTGGACAATCCTCACCCTACAAGCTAGCTTTTGGGGTTGAGTTAGGCCCAAGATCCATTCTTACACATAATTCAATCAATTTGGAAAGAGTTGCATGTTGAATGATTAAACGTGCTGCACCACTTCAGTTAATTTTTTTACCACTTAATTACCTGAAATTTTATTCAATATGCTTAATAAGATATTACAAGGATTAGGAAGGGATCAAAAGTAGTACTCTATTCGTCCAATTTGTTGGAAGGTTGATTAATTTGAAAAGTCAAACAATTCTTTATTTAATTATAATTTTATTAAACTCTTCTTATATATTGTAACTTATTAATTATGCAGACTTATTACATTTTTATATAATTTTCAAATATGTAGATTTTATTATAAAATATTTGAAGAATTTATGTTTAAAATTAAGTTGTTTGACTTCAGAAACTGATTAATCTTCGAATAAATAAATTGGGACGGAGAGAGTGTACTACTTGGAAGTTGGAACTCTATTTTTGAAAATTTTATAAATTGCTCTATGTATAAAGGACCTTGTGACCGTCTATTTGTGGGATTCCAAGAATGTCCGGATCCGACAGCCCAAAATCTCAAAACACATGAAAGTGGGTCGACTCACGTGGCACCACAAAAGTCAAGAGGCTATTAGAGCCACTAGTCACAACCATGGTAATCCGATCATATCAAGAATGATCACTTTGATTTGAACTCTCAACAAACAATAGCCAGAGGTTGAACAAGCAACTCAAATTCTGTTCATGGCTTCTACTACCACTAGCTACACCACACTGTGTTCTTTGCTTGAGCTCAATCAAACCAAGCAAAAACCATCATCTTCTTCTTGTTCTTTGCTTAAGGTTAATCAAGCAAGGAATCAGTTATGTTTTAGCAGTATCCATTTAGGAAAATCTAATTCAATCTTGGTGGTTAAAGCTTCCGAGGCAGCAGCTCAGGCTGCAAAAGAAGGGGAAGAAGAAGACAAGTACGAAGAGTATGAAGTAGAGATTGTGCAGCCTTATGGACTGAAATTTACCAAAGGCAGAGATGGGGGAACTTACATTGATGCCATTGCTCCTGGTGGTTTTGCTGATCAAACTGGCAAATTCACTGTTGGAGATAAAGTCCTTGCCACCAGGTATTTTCTTATTTCTTTACGGAGGTCGAAGATTAGTATGTAGGGTGTTGTCCTACGTTTAGTAGTATGATTTAGGTATAGCGTAGTTTTCTTTTTCCAATGTGTAATATTATTGGTTGCTGCACTTATTTTGTATATTATTATTTTGTTGTCTCGTTTTTCTTACAATCCTGCGTCCGTTACATTTTTTAGTCGAGGGTATCATTGATAACAAACTCTACCCACAAAGGCAGGGGCGGAGCCGGTAAGGCTCGAGGGTTCATCCGAACCTCTTCGGCGAAAAATTATATTGTATATATAAAGTTAAAATTATCTTTTATGTATATATATATATATAGTAGATGTTGAACCTCTTGACGTCTTCGTGTATTATTTATTTATATTTTTGAACTCCCTTAGTAAAAATTCTAGTTCCGCCAATGCACAAAGGTAGGGATAAGGTCCGCATAAATCTTAACCTCCGGACCCTACTTTGGGATTACACAGGTATGTTGTTATTGTTGTAGTTACGAACCCATCCACAAATTGTCAAAACTAACTACATACTACCCTATGAAGAATTAAAAGGAAAAAGATAGGGCAGATGGGAGTGGAAAAGAAATTAGCGAAATTTTCATAATACATTTATCTTATGTTATACTACTACATCTGAGTCAATTTTAGTATGTGTATGTAAAGAATGTGGAATGCAAAAATGTGTTCAGTGCAGTGTTTGGAGAAGAAATATGGCCTGCTGCTGAATATGGAAGAACAATGTACACTATTAGACAGAGAATTGGACCCTTGCTCATGAAGATGCAAAAGAGATATGGTTAGTCAGTTAATAAAGTAATCTAGGATAATATACGTTACCTCATATGTATTTCTCTGCAGGGAAGGTGGAAGAAGCAGGTGAATTGACAGAAAAGGAAATTATCAGAGCAGAGAGGAATGCTGGTTTCATTAGTGACAGAGTTAGGGAAATTCAAGTGAGTAAAAATGACAAATTACTTTTTACACATGTATGCATATGCCTTGAGTGACCTTTCGGTGTGATGTCTAATCTCAGATGACAAATGCTCGGAGGAAGAAAGAACAAAAGGAGCAAAGAGAAAAGGATCTTCGTCAAGGACTCCAACTTTCCAAGTAAGCCCATTCCATATTGTGTATTTCCAAGAACATCATTTCCAAAACTGGCTTACTGTTGTCATTCAATGTTCATATTAATGGATTGTGTTTATTTATCTTCCTGGTAAAAAAAGGAATGCCAAATACGAAGAAGCACTAGAAAAGTTTGAGTCTGTGTTAGGATCAAGACCAACTGGAAATGAAGCTGCTGTGGCAAGTTACAATGTTGCCTGTTGTTATTCCAAGCTTAATCAGGTAAGTATCGATCACTACTTTCATCGAAATCATATTTCCATTAGCAGGTTTACATTCACCTTCAAACCTTTGGCTAATTCTAAACTAGTACTCATCATTTTGATTGGACACTGACCTTTCTCGAATTTTAAATGTTGCCTGCATATTTAGTTTTATTAGGCTGAGCTTTAAGCTGTCCATTAATTCATTTTGGTTAATAAATTGCTATTATAAACTGGATCTTGGTTCTCGGAATGATTCTCTTTACACCCCATGATAGCTTCAAGCGGGCTTATCTGCGTTGGAGGATGCACTGGAAGCAGGATTTGAAGATTTTAAGGTAAATGAGAAAACGAAACATGCAAGAACTTTGCAGGAAATTGTATGGTGTAAACCTGATTAATATTTGTCAAATGCTGCCTATTAACAGAGAATCAGGACAGATCCCGACCTTGCCAATCTAAGGATGTCTGAGGATTTTGAGACTCTTATGAAAAAGTATGATGAATCGTTCATCAATGAGAATGCCATCAATGCAATTAAGTCCCTATTTGGCTTCAACAAGAAATAGAGGCAGCAGTCCGTAAACTGAATTCCCAATAGCCCAACATTAGCATTGCTGGTATCTTACTTCGACATCCATGCACATATAAGGCAAAAGATATGGATCTGCAACAAACTATGTTCCCTTTTTTGGATTTTGTTTATAGGATGAGTTAGAGATATCAAACATACTTTCTGATCATTAATTGTTTATTTCAATTGTATTACACTGGGTGGTATTCTGAATATGAAAAGTTCTCCAATCTGAAACCTACACATCTCATTCAATTTTGTTCTCCATCATTCTTAATGTGTCAATATGTCGAAAGAGTATTAAAGTATAACTACTGACAAGGAGAAGCATCAAACTCAATTTGATATCTGTGTAGTGACTAGCAGTTAGTGAAGTTGGACTTGACCATGAAAATTAGGATACAAATCCACTAGAGGTGAAAAATAAAATAAAATTAAGGTGGTTTATTTTGATATATCTTAGCGTGGGTGGATAGAGTTACTAACTAGTTGTGCCGGTGGGAGGTAGTAGGTAACTTGTGGATTAGTAGAGACGTGCACAAGCTGGTATGGACATCAAGTTGTAGAAAAAAATTAATCAATCAAGTATTCTCTTAACCCCAAACTAGTTAAAGTTGGCCTTGTGAATCCTCTATCCGTTCTGTTCCACCTACTTGAGCTTCCCATAGTCGGTTTCAAGTTAGGATAAAGGAGGAGGTGACCAAGTTGACGAATAGTATAAATAATCATAATATAATGGGCCCAGTATTGTGTTCATCGTACCAGTCATGCCCTTTAGTTCACATTGAGGTCTGTTTTCTTTCGAGTGAAGCTTGGGGAGATAAAGTTTTGAGCTTGAAGAGAAAGGGAAATGGGTTATGGAGGCAATGATGTTTTAGTGAGAATTGAAGAATTAAACCTTACCTTATCAATTTTTTTTTTTTTTGAGAATTGAAGAATTAAAATAGGGAAGATTTTTATTTATGCTTGTTCTTGGCTCAATAATTGGTGTATCCAGAAATGTTAACCTAGGAATATGAGTTGTAAATGAGGTACAAGATTCCTAATTTCTTGTTGTAGCATCGTAAATCCTAGCGTGATGATTCTCGTTTTTAAGAACATACAATGGTTTCCGTTTTTGCTCTGATGGTGATGATTAATATAGGTTACTTTGGATTGGCTTTGACCAGTATGACCTAACGTTGTGAATATTGTAAAAGAGAGCTGAGGTAGTGCCTATATGCGGCTATGATGATGAAGTGAGAAACGGATATGTACATGTATGCTTCAGATACTTTATCTTAAATCTAGAACTAGAGAGCTACGTATAAAAGAAGAAAAAAATGATGAAGAAGATGTGGAGTGCTAAAAAGTATATTAGTTCGGAGGATGCACAATAACTCTATCGTTATTATTACTATAATTCTTATTTTAGAAGTAAGATTTTTATATCAACAGTAACCAAGGCGGTGCAGACTTAACCTGCACTTGTAAAAACAGTAAGATATAAGAGAAGCAGAAGAAAAAATAACCACAATATAGTCTCAGGTCCAACCTGCAAAGGGAAAGGCAGCAGGAAGAGGCCCAATAACTTCATGCTGTGGAGTGGTTATAGAGATGAGGAAATGGAGCTTTTTGGTGTACCTCTGAAATAAATATAGTGTCGTTTGTGTTATAGCTGAGTCAGTGAGGTGAAAAGACAAATGAATACCATGTATATTTTTCACCTTTACATGGCACATGTTGTACTCATGCTGGTTAGTAGTTACAATGAACTGATGAAGTTTATATTGTATAAGTAAAACATGTACATACACCTACCAATTCAACATAAAATTCATGATATTTCAGAGATTCTACAACTAAATTCTTGGAGAAAAAAGATTTTTCTTCTTGACCCCGTTTACTAGATCGCTTGTTTGTTATTTTCCTGTCTCGGTGGGAGGGAGATAAGAATATCTAATCTTAACAATGAATCAAATGAACGCAAGTGAAAGAAATTGAATTTCACACGAAAGAGGTTTGATGATGCACTTTTGTGGGACATCAGAAGTACAACCCTCTTTCAAACAATAGTGAAAAACATTGCATTTATTAGCGTACTTCCTAAAGCACAGCCTTTGCCATTAGGAGAGGAGTGTGACTTCTTCCAGAAAGAGAACATTCAAAAACCATGATTTTCCAAAGGGGTGTAGCCTTTCTTTGAAAGGAACACCAAGAATAGCATGATGTCAATCACATAAGAAGGAAAGGAATTCCTCTTCCGGTATCTATATTGTTAATAAACAAGGAGACTTAATCACATCAAGAGAATACCTGGTGCACCAAAGTGGTGCTTGAACCTCATTTATCTGGGGTTTGGAAACTCATCAGAGAACATTGGGGATGCTTTCTTTACTATGAATAAGTTAAAGGTGGGAAATAGAAGAATATTTTACGTTGGTGTGATGCATGGATGGGGCCATACACCTTTAAAAGATCAATTTCGAGATCTTTACCAAATTGCTGAGATGCTAATACTACCATAAGGGGTATTAGAATGAATTTTGGTGAAATATTAGACCTAAAAAAGGTTTTAAGGATTGGGAGATTTAGAGGGTTGCACGACAATTTAGCACATTTGGAAGCCATGGGGAGTTAACTGGGATTCAGATACTTTAGTTTGTCTTGCTAACAGAAAAGCTATTTTCTCTGTTAATAGCTGCTACTGAAGCTTGGTAGTTTCTTCAATCAACTGGGAAGAGTGACCATGAAGAAGGATTTGGAAAATCAGGCTCCATATAAGGTAGCCTGTTGCTGTTGGGAGGCTGCCCATGATGATTTTACTTTTGGGGATAACAGTGGTGGTGGGGCTAGTTTGCGCACCTCGACTATTTCCCCAATGTACCTGCTACCTTCGACCAGCACAGTACCGTGCAACTCTGCCTATCAAAGCTTAGGAAAATGAAAAACAATCACCTAGTGTTTTTGTCTCTGTTGGATTTGAACTCTGTTGTCCAAGATCCACACCCACTTCATTGACTACTAGGCCCTACACCTTTGGGTGCTGTCCATGATGCTATTTTGATACATCAGACGCAATGAAGAGGAGTATAAAATTATGTAGTAGGTGTCAGATATGTGAGATGGGCGTGAGGAACGGATACCTTTACATGTACTGTCCAGTGGCTGTATCTTATTCTCAACATTTTGGATTGTTTGGGTGATGCCTACTTCTGTTAAAGATATCTTTAGCTGCTGGCAATTAAGTGGCCGGGGAGAGGATAAAAAGATAATTTGGGATACAACTCCAGCTTGTGTGGTGACTGGTGAGTGATATGGAAGAAAAGAAATGAGAGATGTTTTAAAGGATAAGTCGATCTATACCGTGTTTGTAATATAAGCATATACATATTTTAGCTTCTTGGTATAAATTGATATGTATGTGAAGTAGATACCCTGATAAGCCTTTTGAACTCTTTTTAGGATTAGCCTGGTTTTGTACATATTTTGCATATGACAGCACATTTGTAATGTGAGCTTCATAGTGAATAAAATTCTTATTTTACCTTTCAAAACATAATGGAGGAGAATTTTTTTATTTTATAAATTACTTTACATGTCTCTTCTCCCATTTAGCTAGGCGTAGAGGGATATAGCATGTTTGAGCAACTTAGCTGGCCTCCTAGAACACTTAAACCTTGTCAAAGACAATTTAGCTTTGATCGGTCATGAAGAGGATCCTTGGATCAAATAATCTCAAATATCTCAGGATCCTGAGTCTTAACTTGAAACAGGATCTACGGGTCAACAATTCACTCACAGAAGTACATTTGTGAGAGAGGAGCTTGAAAAAGACTACACACACCAAACAAAAATGAAAGGAAAAAATAAGAAGTTAAAATGAGATTACCATTTCGTGGAAGAAAACGTAATTACCATTTCATGGAAGAAAACCTGAAGACTACTTCCTAAATCTTTGAAGCTAATATGATTTAGGAATTGGGAGCACAATTGGTTAGAAAATTTGGACGTCAGCGTTTGCATGGGGACAAATTATGTTTTCCTACATCTAATGGTTCTACCTTGTGGGGATCCAAAAGGCATAAGGCATAGTTCAAAGGCATGATAGCATACCTCATTTCCTACCAAGGTAGCTTGCTTCCAAGCCACTACACTAGATGGGCATGTAGTCGTAGTAGTCGGCCCAGAATGCCTCTCTTCTTTACAAAAATACTATTTCGGGTGAATGAGGAATTACACCGCTCTTTGATCTGCAGAATAGGGCTTAGGAGCTCTCTTTTATGGCTGATCTCTCCGTACCAAGAAAGTAAATCACAATGGATCGAAGCCCTCCTTTTCCTTCCAATTAGTGAGATTCTATCTCTTACTTGGGAAATTGTGATCAAGTCCTCCCTTATTCCTCGTAATCGAGCGGGCAACAAGAATTAGAATCAACCTATATAACATTTGTTCCTCCATGTAGTCGACATTCTAGAAGCAAAGCTTCCGGCGCATGACTCCTTGCGTGGAAATGCTTTTCATGATCTCAGGCTCTTTCCCACAAGCTCATTCTTTACTAGGCATCTAAGCGAACTCGCCGGGTTATTAGGTCAAAACTAGGGGAGTGCTTACTGACAGTGAAAGGTTAATATCTCTCTGCCCTTATTAGTATTAGTAGAGCGAACATCAGTAAGTAAAACGACAGATTGGTAATGAAAGGCAATGTACTAAGAAAGTGTATTAGACCTGTATTAGACCTTTATCCGGAAAAAGTTGGAAGAAAGGCGAGAAAGAAAGGTTGCCTACTACTAATAAGGGCGGGTAGACCATGTAAGAAATTATACTATTTAGGTTTGTCCTTCTCTCTCCCTTTGTTGTTAAGTACAATAGTTCTCAGCTTTGTTGCACACCCATGTCCAAACCTTGCATAGGCCCACGGCCCATGGCCCACCTGTGCTCGTTACAAGTATCCATGACTTTAACTTTGATTTGTCAAGCTAGGTCAATGGTAGGTAGATTTATGCATCTTTGGAGGTTAGGTAGTCTAGGGAAAGCGTTTGGTTGAAAAGCACGTGATTTATGGGTTGAGAGAATGCTTTGTGGTCAAACATAAATGTTTAAAATGCTGGCCTACTTGTGAGCAGTTTAGAGTGTGGATAAGAGCATTTATCAAGTTGTTTTGGTGGTATTTTAGAAATGCTATGATATTTATGCAATTGCCCTGAGCCTATGTTATTCTAAGTTATAGGTATTCCAAATTTCATCTAAGATTGCCTTCCGATAGATTTAGTTGTATCTTGTATATCTGTGTTAGACTGGATGCAATTCAAGGGAGTTAATTCTCTGCTATTTTAGGGTTCTGTATGCTGCACTGATTGTAAAGGAACAGGTCACCGTGCAAAGTGGTTGGGTGAGCCTCTGATTCCCAAGCCTCCTATTATGGAGAAGTAACTTCTCAACTGATTTCTTGAATTGTCAATCAAGTTCTTGATCCTTGGACTGGATCGATGTTCAGAATGCTGCTGAATGCATCTTGATACTTGTATTCAATATTGAAAATAATATTTCTTTCTCAGTTGTAGAATTATTACATTAGTTTCAAGATACCATTTGTGTAAAGCACATTTGTTTTTCCCTTTTGGTTCTTTTTTGGGCCTGATAGAAACTTTCTGAAAACGATAAATGAGATTGATAGCATTATTTTTGGGGAAGCTCAGCAACATATGCATCTTGCATTAGAAGTTAATGATTTTACAGTAGATTTAAGGTAATGTAGAATTCCTGTCTTATCAGCAAAATAAAAAGGGCAATGCTGAGTGTTTTCCCTACGAATGTGTAGGGAGAATTATTTAGATCTACCTTTTATCTTCACAGCACTTTCAAATTGTCCATCACTTTTTTATCTTTTCTTTTTGTTTAAGAGTGAAGAATATTAAACTTTAAACAGGGTTTTCATGTATAGTCAATTGGTCCCTAAGAGAAGTGTTTATTCTTCAAGATTAATTATTCAGAATGTCTTGGCTAGTTGAGTTGAACTGAGGCTTCGAAATATAATTTATAATGAAGAGTTTCGGTGATTCTCCTTTAGGTTTGGGTACGTTGCACTAATCTCCCGTGTGGTTTATGATATTATAGGAAAGTAAAAACAAAAACCAAAATTTGAAATTGGTAAAATAATCGACGGAGATGGCATCTGAGCTCCATCTTAGATGCCTCCATCGGTTCATATCCGCCCCCAAAGTGTCTATTGCAAGCATTTTCGTATGTGTGAGCTGAGATCTTACCATGATGAGCTTCGATCTGATGACGGTTGCCGGTGTGGGAGTGTTTCGCCACCCATCTCTCTTGTTGATTTCTCCCGCAACTGTGTGTTCGTCTTTCAGGTTTGCTGCTTATTCTTTGCCTCTCATTTCTCTGCTTGTTTCCTACTCTTGCTCTCCATTGTTTGCTGAATCGATGTTGCTGTTGATGGTGTCCGGTGTCTCCAAGATCTGTTGTGTAGTTACTGTAGCTTTTGTTGGTCGTGCTTATCTATGTAAAGTATTGTAGTGCTATTTTGTTCATTAAATGTTTATTAGTATTCCATGTCAAATTTATCCACTCTAGAGTTGAGTTTCGCAACCCTAGCTACATAGATTCGACCTATTATCCTCCCTTTTGCATATATTTCTTTTGTTCCTCTGCTGTTGCTGTTTGACTTTGATGTTATTGTATGTGATTCCCTGAATACAATCCGTTTGTGTGTCCTAAATCCTAGTTGAGTACCAAAAGGTACTAATACCACCCAATATGCAACAATAAGTTGAATTTGGATAAAGCTTAGGATGAATCTCCCATTAGGATCAAGCTGCATATACTTCTTTTTTGTTCAGATATTTCTTTCTCCCCTTTAATGTGATTGTGATAATGCATGTTGCGTACTGTTTTAATGAATTGACAAACTTGTTCAAAGGAATCAGTTCCATACTTGTATGGACCAGTTCTGCCCATGCAAGTCAACTCTACAGCTGTAATGCCGTAGATACTGTGGAAGTGTAGTAGCACTGCTGCAGAGTTACTGCGGGATTTTTATTGGTCAAAGGCTTAAGGTTTTGTCACTTCCTTCACTTATACTTTATATATAACATGTTAAGACGTGAAAACCCAAGCTTGAAAAATCAGAAAATCTCTTAATTCTCAAGAGCAAGTCGCCGTCCCTCAAAGGGCTCTCATCAAGAGCGAAGCTGCAACAAACACAAAGACCAATTCTCTATCACTCAAGATGTCCTTAGATTTGTTGAGTCTGGCTTTTGTTCCTTAGCTTGTAAACATACTCTTCTTGTAAGAAGCTGTAGGTGGTTCGGTTTCTAAAACCTAGAGGTGTAAACTTGACTAGAGTCGGTCAATGTGTGTACTTACAATAGACTTATTGTAAGTCTTACAATAGAGTTACTGTAGTAAGAGAGGTTAATAGTTTCAATTGACTAGTTAGTCAAGGAGCGTCTTTGCAATAGAGCTGTTGTAAATGAGAGATTAATAGTTTAATTCCTTGGTTACAAGAGGTTGTAATCAGAACACAACTCAACAAGAAGTTTTTCACATAAACATCATGTGTTATTTACCTTCTGTCTTTACTTAAGAGAACAGATTGAGAACCCGGTTCTCTACTCTGTTTGGTGGACTCGTATATTCTATTAATTGGTATTAGAGCAGGTGTAACACCTCGTACCTCTAAACTAAGTCATGGATTATACAGACAATAGAATTATCGACGGTCCGTCGATTCCATTTTGAAATTGACAGAACCCAATAGCTTTTTACGGATCGCACAATATTTGACGGTCCGTCATTTTTGACCGTCTCAAACCTTTCAAGTTTTGAAGTGATTGGAAATTTGTAAATTAATTCGACGACCCGATTATACGGACCGTACATAATTCGACGGTCCCTTGGCAGACCATATAAAATTCGACACTCTGTCGAATTGACCGTACATTTCCCTACGGGCTGAAAAGTATAAATATCCGGACTTAGTTTTAAAAATCATATTTCACTCCTCTCAAGCCCTAACATGAAGGTTCTCTCCTCCCATCATCCCCATAACTCGAGGTAAGTCCTTTCCATGTATTTCCATGTGATTCTAATCAAGTATAATCAATTCCTAATCAAAATTCACTACTTTTAACCTAGAATTTTCAAGATAAACTCATTCTAAGGTTTCAAGATTCAAGCTTTGAGATTATCCTTCTATGCTTCAGATTTTTAAGACACATTTTGGAGCGAATAAGGTATGTAGAGCTTCTATTCATTGTTCTTCCTCACGCCACGTGTAATCCATGAACAAGAATACTTCAGATCTAAGGTTTTGCTCAAGTTCATAATGACCTTATATTCATGTTTATATATATATATATATATATATATATATATATATATATATATATATATATATATATATATATATATCACGTTGTCATTTATTATATTCATGATATGTCATTGTGATTGTCATGTGCCTGCAAAACATGTAACACTCCGAACCATGGCCTGGGCGAAACACGATACTCGGTGTCTGACTAAATGTGACCGAGTGAACCACATGGCTTGCTTGTCAACATGGACATCAAAACATGCAATAATGATGATAATAATAATAATAAAACGTGTAAAATATAGTACTGAAATGTAGTATGAAAATATATTAAGGAAATATATGAAATTATGATAAGTCTAAAAAGGGAAAAGAGGCATATTTGCTCTCCAACTTTGAGAAAAGGGGAATATTTGCCCTCCGTCAAAGTTGGGGGACAAATATACCCCTTCCGTTAATAAACTTCCACCATTTGCCCATATTTAACTTCGATGCACATGTGGAATCCACGTGGATGCCACCTGTGCGCCATCTGAATGACCCGACCCGACACCTGGATTACCCGACCCGTTCCTAAAAAACCCAAAACGCAGCACATTAAAAGGGGAACACACCCAGCGATTTGTTCTTCAATTTTGTGCCCTAAAAACGCATCCTCTTCAGCTTTCTTCATTCTACAGCAACAGTAACACGTATTCCATTCTTTCAAAATCAATATTTCAAGCTTTTTCCTCGAATTCAATCCGTAACCGTCCACTTCAGCGAGTTTGTCTTCCCCAAATCGAAAATCGAAGCTGTCAAGGTTCTAAATTTCATCAACTTCCGTCTTAACATTCAGGCGAATCCAACCTACTAATCGCGTACAAGAAGGTTAGAAATTCCTGAACTTTATGTGTTAATCGATACTTATATGGTTCTAAGTCTTTCGTCGACATATAAATGTCTAATCGACAATTGAATTTCTGCAAATTTTTATTGCTGGAAGATTGAAATCCAGCGTCTTATATATATGGTTATAATGTTTGGTTCATCCGATCGCTAAGAAAACAGTGAACTCAATCGTCGACTGGTTTTAAATCAGTAGTTGATTTTATTAGATTTGGTTGTAGAATTTCTGTGATTCTGATATGTTGTAGATTGAAAACCTGTCTAGATTGAAAATCAGTCGAGATAAATTGTGTTCGATAGTGTTTACTACTCGAGATAAACCAGTCTATGCTTCTTATTCTACTTTCGACAATGTAAATTTGGTTCGTCGATGAGTTTTGACAGTCTTTGTTTCGATTAAGTTATAGTCGACAGTGTTTGTTTCAGTTTATTAGTTATTACAATTGTGTTTATGTTCAGCAAGTAAGAAATGTCTCAAGTTAGTTGTTCTTCACAAAGGAGGTGTCATTGTGGTATGACTACGAATCAATTTATTTCATCCCGGAAGGAAGTTCTTCAAATGCCCCAAACCTAAGGTAAGTAATTTTAATGTAATACTTTGACGACATTTTTTGTTTGTTTGATTTTGTTTTTTATTATTTCTTCATTTTTTGCCTATAGAGAAGTTCTTGTGGATATTGGCAATGGGAGGATGAAGAACATATTGAAAGTTTATCTGGGGAATTAATGTCGTCATTGGATGTGTTTAAGAATGTAATAGCAGATTTGAAGAGTGAAAGAGATATGTTGAAAGCAGAAATCGTTGTGTTGAAGGGTATAAATCAAGCTGAAATGAACAAAGTTTTGAAGATGCGGGTGTTTATGATGATTTCATGGGCGTTATTTGTTGGATTTGTTGCGGCATCGATTATGAAATGATTATGTATTTGTAGATGAGTAAGAACGTTTAATGTAATGTTATGAATCTTCTTTTATGCAATTTTAATTGGATGTATCTAATTCTTTTATATCACTGTTAGACAAATTTTACATTAGTATGCAGTCCTAAACACATCACCTTATTGAAAACAAAAGAAGGGATGTAAAGGTTCGGGGTCAAGAATAACAATTGTTTACCCGCACCAGCCTCATTTAGAAGTTGGAACTTAGAAAGCTAACAGAAAGATTCAATTCCAAGAGATATTGAAACCACAAAATAATTGACCAACTGCATTTATATTAGAAATGTTAGCTGCGCAAACCAACAGTGAAGTTTGGAAAAACATAAAGATCTATAAATCCATCCGAAAGAAACACGAAAAGAAATAACAAACACCGAATAAGGTAATTGAACAACATTATCATTCCCTTGGAGCTACATAGATAGCGAGCTGGTGTATGACAACCGATACATTACACAAAAAAACGTTACACTGTAAAGAACATTACACTGTTTAATGACAAAGCCTTCTACAAACACAAAAAAAGTTTGACAATGGCCAAGGTATCAGTAATTCATGTCTTCATCATGTGTCGGACTGCCTATTCCTCTTCCATGCCTTCAATTTCTCTCTTATAACAAAAGCCTTGTTTGGTGGTTGATAAGGCAAGTTGGTTGACTCACTCATTGAAGTAGAATCACCAACGATGGAGATTTTTCTTGTCGGTGTAGCTAATCTTTGTTTCATACTTTCAAGTATTCTAGTATTTGCCTCAGAAAATGACTTTGGCCTTAATGATGGTTCTGCTTCTAGCATAGTGGCGGTGCTGCTGCATTGAGTTAGATGTTCTTCTGCTGCTACAAAACTTTCTTCTGATTCTGGTTCTCGTTCTGCTGCCGGGAGTAAATATGTGTTGCTGCTGCTTTTATTCCTTTCAAGTTGTTTCCCTTTACTAGCCTGCTATTTAAAAAATAACACTACGTCAAGACAAGGAAAAAACAACACAGCAGCAACAATTAAAAAGGAAAAACAACAACAAAAAACAGCTAAAAATGAAAAAACAGGACAACAACAACAACTACAAAGAAACATCAGCAATGTTACCATATATGTAGAGTGTTACCTTATCACATCCCCTTGCATTGTGTCCACTGTGATGACATGTAGAACATGTCATACGTTTTCCTTTCCTTGAAATGGACCATTCACCTTGTCTTTTCAAGTTTTTATTCCTCACTTTCCCTCTCTCAACTTTTGGTCGATCCACTATCTTGCACATTTCTGGTGGTTCCATATCATGACTCTTTTCATATTTCCAGAATTTAGACCCTCTAACTGGTTGAAGTTTGTGTGAATAGATTGACAAGTAGGTTGACTTATTATAATATGGGTGAAAGGCTCCCTCGGCAATAAGATCCTTGTGTCTATGCTTGTATGCTCTTATAGCATAAGGACATGGGATACCACTAAGTTCCCATGTCCTACAACTACATTTCTTTGCCATTAGATCGACAATGTGTGTATCGGTTTCCTCAGACACTTCAAACCCATCATCACCATTGAAATGTACCTCACAATTTTCAGCAATAACCACAAAGTCCTTGTAAATCTCTAATGCTGTAGGACTATATTCCGTAGCCCATTTATGCGCTTGACTTTCATTCGCTACCAACATGTCCATTACCTACACAATGTTAAG
This sequence comes from Przewalskia tangutica, assembly GCA_029844215.1. Lineage (NCBI taxonomy): Eukaryota > Viridiplantae > Streptophyta > Magnoliopsida > Solanales > Solanaceae > Przewalskia > Przewalskia tangutica. The sequence goes on along the minus strand of CM056718.1, from coordinate 5,811,569 downwards.
GTGTTAATTATGTGTCTCAAAACTAAATTGAAAGGGTCAAGTGTTATCTTTAATCTAATATCTTCAAGCATCTTGATAATTGTCTTGTGCCTTGCCTCCAGAATTCACTTGTTAAACGACTCTGTGATGTTGTTCTCCACATTTTGATTCTTGCAAGATGTGTCGAAGTAGGCTCTAACCCAAGTCACAACTGGGTATGTCAATAAATTCTCAGCAGCTGACTGATCCATCTCACCTATAACCTTCAAATGGTCACAAAACTCTTCATGATAAGAGCTCCATGCACAATGTCACATCTTCTTCTTCAATGCTTCAGAACCACCCCATCTTTTCAACCAATTGTGCTCTATATGTTTAGCACAGAACCTATACTTAGCTTCAGGTAACTTTGTCTGGAATGCATCAATTAAACCCTGCATATATACATCAAATTTTCAGTTTTTCAGATTTTCAGTTTTCAGAATTTTCATTTTTCCTGAATTTTCAGTTTTCAGAATTTTCAGTTTTTCACAATTTTCAGATTTTCATTTATAGCCATGGTATTTAAATCAGAAATATTTTACCTTTTGCATATCAGACATGATGGTGATCCCTTGGCCTTGCTGCAGGTTTAGTGAATTCTTTAGTAGTCCTAAAAACCAATTCCAAGTGACCTTGTTCTCTTTAGAGACTACTGCCCAGGCGAGTGGATAAATATGGTTCATTGAATCTTGACCAACAACTACCAACAGTTGCCCTTTAGCCTTTCCTTTCAAGAATGTGCCATCCAATTCTATGAAAGGTCTTAACCCACCACTAAATTCATTCTTCATTGCATTAAAACATATATACATTCTTAGGAACTTTCGTACTCCCGGTTCAAGTGCATCCCTAGATATGTTGATTACAACATCACTTCCACGGTTGCTATTCCTCATATATACATTTTGTAGCTTGTTTTGGAAATAATGAGCTATTGTGTCACAATCTACTCTTTTTCATTCAAATGCTGGTGGACAATTGTGTTAATTGACCAATGTTTTAACTGAAACTCCGATCCCGTTCTTGCATTTACTGATGGAACATTTAAAAGGACGGCCCTTAACACACTTGTACGTAACCCTAGATTTGTCAATTTTCAACAATACCAACCCTTTATTTTGCGACAAAGCATAAAACTTCATAAACATTCTAGCCTCAATGATATCTTTGAAAGACATTCTAGGATATATAGTTTTGAAATGCTCTAACTTTTGTGTAATCTCTTTTTTATTCTGAAGTCTAATAAGCTTTAATTCTTCAGCATCAAAATCATCATCACTACACTCATCACTAGACTCATTACCAGAAGAGTTTAGTGATTCATTGACACTGTCACAGTCTGTGCCAGCCTCAACATCAATATAATATGACTCAGAATGTTGTGCAATGTTAGTCGCATGAAAATCATCAACATCTAATTCACATTCATCTACGACATCAACATCTAATTCACATTCTACAAGTGTTTCCATGACAATGATCTGCAAAATAGAATACAACACTCGCGTCAAAAAGAATTGTTGGGTTACTGTCGATTAGAGATTTCAATCGTCGTCGGCATCGTCGAAATATAATATCGAAAAAATACAACAAACAACAACTAAAAACAAAACAAAGTCGTTAAAGTCTAATAACGTCACAATCTACAAGTCGATTTCAGAATTATTTTTTTTGCAGAAATTCGAATTTCACAGAGAGAGATTAGAACCATATAAGTATCGATTAACACATAAAGTTCAGAAATTTCTAACCTTCTTGTACGCGATTAGTAGGTTGGATTCGCCTGAATGTTAAGACGAAAATTGATGAAATTTAGAACCTTGACAGCTTCGATTTTCGATTTGAGGAAGACAAACTCGCTGAAGTGGACGGTTACGGATTGAATTCGAGGAAAAAGCTTGAAATATTGATTTTGGAAGAATGGAATCCGTGTTACTGTTGCTGGAGAATGAAGAAAGCTGAAGAGGATGCGTTTTTAGGGCACAAAATTGAAGAACAAATTGCTGGGTGTGTTCCCCTTTTAATGTGTTGCGTTTTGGGTTTTTTTGGGAACGGGTCGGGTCATCCAGATGGCGTCCACGTGGATTCCACATGTGCATCGAAGTTAAATATGGGCAAATGGTGAAAGTTTATTAACGAAAGGGGTATATTTGTCCCCCAACTTTGACAGAGGGCAACTATGCCCTTTTTCTCAAAGTTGGAGGGCAAATATGCCCCTTTTCCGTCTAAAAATAATAATACTCACATGACTGACATGCTAAACTAGTCTAGTCTATGAAACCTCTAATACATGAGTCTGCAAAACTGTTTACCAGGACAAGTCTCTGGCATTCATCTACTATAAACCATAATCAGGAAAGTAAATAGAATGACATCCCAAATGAAATAGGGCTCACCAATAGATGGTACGAGTGAAGTCCTAGCGTGTAACTCTGTTGTCTGAAACTCAACACCTTCACCGTGAAGTGCAGGCCTATGCAAAGGGACGTTAGTACATTTGAATTGTACTATATGTAAAACAACTGAAAGAATAAACAGGCACATGATATAATAGGAACATGAAATTGAAACTAAAAATGAACATGATCTGACATGAATAAAACATGTATGAAACTTGTAAAATTATATATCTGTATATCTGTGGGGAGAACAATAGTATAACCGACAACATGAAATCACCATGTGGGTACGTGAGGTCTGGTACCTTTCCCGACCAGCAGAACGCTCCTGTACCTTACTGGGGTATGAAACATGAACATGACATGAATGTATTCAATCAATAATCTGAAGGTATTGTCCTCTGGGCGGAGCAACCCTTATCCTACGCTGACATACGTAGTTTCAGGCTATCTGAGCCTTTTCAATAGTCTATGCAACTCCCAAAATATGTACTTGAAAATATTTGGCTTGTAAGCCCATTGATTTCATAAAAATAACTTGTAAAACATGATTTGCAATTATAGTTTAACATTTGAATAAATATATCATATAACTTGCAGAATCATGAAAAGCATACATAATTTCATGGTGATTGAGTAATAATAATTATAGCTTGTATTTAAGAACTTATGGAATTCAAAGTATGCGTTTATGAATTACGAACATGTTCATGACAATCATAATGACCAATCATAAATACAATTGATGAATTGTAACATAGGCATGACGTATTAGGGTTATCATGACAATGACAATGGAACAAAATCCTAAACTTGTGAAGAATTCGTGTTTCGTGGAAGAACGTGGCATGTGGAAGAACGTGGACATTCCCACACGTGGATAGAAGCTCTTAATCGCTCCTAGCAACGAACTATGTTGTTTTCTAAAGAAGAACGTTCCAAACCCTAGTTTGAATCACCCGCGAAGGATTTCATTGTTAATCATATGTTTTAGTTAGAGGATTATGTTATAGTCATGATTTAATGCTAGAATTACTAAGGAATCGTTAGGAGCGAGCTTACCTTGTTGTGGGAGGTCGAGAGGAGAGAAAAACGCTCTTGAGAGGGTTTTCTACGAGGTTGGATGAGTTGGGAAATGATTTTTTCGAGTTATAAAATAGGCATTTTGGACCCTGTCACTCACTAGGCGAGTGCTATGGCATGTCCTTGTCTTGCCCTGGGGAGAGTGTTATGGCCCGTCTTTGTCTCGCCCTGACACTCGTTGGGCGAGTGCTATGGCTTGTCCTTGACTCCCTGCTCATTTCACACTTTCAAAATCTTACGTTTTCGACGGTATCGATAATGTCTTAGTAAATGGCCATAACTCCTAGCACAAAGTTTCGTTTGGGCTGGGCGAAAAGATGATCCTTAGGATGCTGCTCTAAATATTGTAAGTGCAAAGACAACCAAAGAAAAGATGATCCTTAGTCTCTGGTTCAGTGTGGCAGAACACACAGAGAGCATCCACAATCATTCCCCATGATAAAAAAATGTCTTTAGTCGTAATCTTACCATGTAGGCATAGCCATAACATAAAGACATGTTTAGGTTCAACAATATTCTGGAAGATCAACTTTCTCCAAGGAACATTCTGCACTTCACCTCTCAAGATCTTTAGCACTTGACATGTGAAAGTCCCCTCTTTGAATAAATCTGTTTTATGCCCCCAATGTTGCCAGAATTTCCTCATATTAATGATCTTCCGAATCATCCAAGAGGCCTGTTTAACATCTTGCCTCTTTATGTAGTACGTATGTACTCAAGCTATCCATAACTTCTCTTTCCGCTGGCTAAGTGCCTATAGCAGCTTACAAATAGCTGTTTGGTTCCAGATTCTCAGATTCACCATATTCAAACCGCCAGCACCTTTAGGCAAACCGTTTTTTTCCCAAGCCACCAAGGCCCTTTTAGTGATATTTGCCTCTCCTGTCCAGAGATAACTCCTACACATTGCCTCTATCATTTTGATAACCGTCTTAGGGAGCAAAAAGAGTTGACATCAATATGCCTGCACACCAAAAAGAGCAACCCTTATAAGTTGCATTCGTCCAGCATATGATAAACACTTGGCGTATTACTAATTCTGTAATCGAGAGAGGCGGAAAATAAACTATTTACTTTATAATAGAAATATCAAGTGAAGTTAGGATCCCAACATCTTTTATTATATTTGTGAAAAAACAAAATATTTCTCAATTGCTTTATTTACACATTTTTAGTTAATTAAATCCCAACTCATATCTTTCTGATTTTCTCAAATAATAATTAAAATAAGAAATATTTGTAGAATAGATAAATCAATCTGTGGATTTGACATCTTTTTATACTATAATTTGACAGAGTACGAGTTTAAATTTTATATACGCCAGACACTCGTCAAATTTTTAGAGTTGTTGCCGGTGATTGACATTTATTACTTCAGATTAATTATTTTCTTAGTAATTTGTGAACACAAATTTTTTCCCGAATTTCTGCTAGTTTATGACCTGCTCTTCTTCTACAGATTTATTTGAATACGACCCTGAAATTGAAAGATCTTTACGGTTGCGCAGGAAAGAACACATTTCAACCTCTCATATTGCAACTAACAAAGACATAGAACAACAAGAAGGGCGTCTCAACAATCCACCACCATCAAATCTACCACCAGTAGCACCACGACCAGGTAACATGATTCTAAGGGATTATGCTAGACCTGATCAATTTACTGGCGAATCAAGTGTTAGAAGGCCCTCTATGGCAGCTAACAACTTTGAAATCAGAACCGGTTTAATCCAAACAGTTTAACAATCTTGTCAATTCACTGGAGATCACAGTGACACAGTTTAACCTCTGTGTCAAGGATTGTTTCAACCAATCCTTGAGCTGGTTGAAACAACTAAATATAATGGGGTATCACCTGATGCAATTAAGCTAAGGCTTTTTCCTTTTTCTCTAAACGATGATTCTAAAGCTTGGTTACGTAGCTTGCCTAGGGGATCCATTACAACATGGGATCAAATGACTGAAAACAAATATTTTTCTCCTGCAAAAACAATAAAAATGAGATAAGATATTAACAATTTTGTTCAAAATGATACTGAAACAGTTTATCAGGCTTGAGAAAGATTAAAAAATTTGTTAAGAAAATGCCCTCATCATGGAATCCTTGACCATATGCTATTATACATTTTCTATCACGGGTTTAAATTGTCATCTAGAAATGTTATAGATGCAGCTGCAGGAGGTTTCATAATAGGAAAAACTAGTGACGAAGCTTTACAATTGTTGAATGAAATTTCTGAAAATGTAGTGCAGTGGCCAGCTGATTGTGTGATGATACAAAAGACATCAATGGTAAACCAGACGGATGTTTTGAATACCTTAACAAGTTGCATCGTTGGCCGTCCCTCCCCCATCCCTAAATCCGAAACCCTAATTCTTCTCTTGTTCTTCCTCTATCACAAAGAACACCTTTCATCGTCTCCAATACCAAGAACAACATCCCTATCGTTCTTGAGATGGAAAACGTCCAATACGCGACGTGGGCAGAACTATTTAAAATTCACGCAAGGTCAATAGAGTCCTCCATCACATCGTCAAACCGGAAAAAGGCAAGGAGAAGGTGCCTTCCACCGATGATGAAATAGAGTTGTGGGAAACTCTGGATGCTACGGTGCTCCAATGAATTTATTCCACCATCTATACTGACCTTTTACAGACAATAATCGAACCCGATGCCACGCCAATGGAAGCTTGGAATAGGTTGCGTGATATTTTCTAAGATAACAAAAATTCTCGTCTCGTGACCCTTGAGCAAAATTTCTCCCACATAAATATGGAGGATTTTTCGAATGCCTGAGCCTATTGTAAAAGGCTCAATGAGTTGTCGGATCAACTCAAAAATATTAGAATGATCGTCTAGTTCTTCAGATGATTGCAGGCCTCTTATACACTATTATACATTTTTATACACTCATATACATAATGTATCTGTTGTATAAAAGTACAATTCTTATTTTAAAATCTATCCAGATCTATGTATTATACCCACTTATACAATATTATATAATTGTGTATAAGTGCGTATTTTCGTTTATAATATTGTATAGTTACTTTTTAATGTATATACCTACACACTATACATTTTAATACACGTATATACACATTTCTTTTGTATATAAGTGTATAACATTGTATAAAAATATTTTTGGACTATATTTTTACAATGTAAGTCATCTAAGTGTACCTTTCTGGAATTTCCCCTTACTTTTTTCCCCTTCTAGCCTGACTCTAGTTGGTGCAAAGATCAAAATTCAGGGGAGTATGGGTCCGTTCCTCTACCCTTCTCCAAACTTAATTACCACGCTTTGGCCTCAATAGAGGTCAAAAGCCACCTACCATGCCAAATTTAGAATGAAAGTGCCATTTTAGAAAGGAGTGTCACCTTGCACAAACAATGAAGCATTCATTTTCTAACATGTATTACAATCTTTCTACCTTCTTGTGACAGAAAGAAAGTTGCTTCATATTACTAATTCCTGCCTGAAATAGCAAGAAAGGACAACTATGTAAGATTAAAGAAGTAAAAGATACAAGAATGTTCCAAGAAACCAATTGCAAAATCAGACAATTTCTAGGTCCCACAAGCTCATTTACTAGGTTGAATGACTTCTTAGTTGTCATGGACAATTGCAGAAAACAGCATCTGGTTGATATCTTCCCCTGATTCAGGGCTCTCGTCCTCTGCATAATGGAGAAGTTAGTCAGCAAAAGGTACATAATTATTTCAAGAACACACCTTAAACGAATGACATTGATCAGAGTATCATCACATAAAAAACTGAAAGTACAACTTATTTAAAATATAAGTTTTTGGGGGTATCAGCAAAAGCCAACCAACTTGCCTTCCAGGGGCGGGAAGCTCCAAAACATCTGGTTCACTTAAACTATTGCCGTTTGTATAAATAAACTAATATCTATATAGCTTTATTCGGACCCATTCCATTCCACTACTTGTAAATGATGATTTGTAAGACAAATCGAGATTCTCTGAAACTAAATATTCTCTAGGTCTCACACACAGCCTTACCAACTAAGTTTTTGTTTCCACTAGTTTGTATTGCCTTTAAAAAGAAGATTAAAGAATCATCAATTACTGAGGTTCATCAATTTGCTAGTGGTGATGAAAAAAAGGAAAATCAATTGCTGCTTATAAGTTTCAATAAATGGTAAAAACACTAGTTGGACACAGCCACAACAGAACCAGCAGAACATATACCCTAAATAATTACCTCTATTTCATCTACATGTTTTCTTTACATAAGAGATACAAGTTCTATGACAGTCAAGTTCTACGACAATCAAGTGTTCTATAAAACTGCACCTGTTCTTGATCTGACTTGAGTTGTCCATTCATCAATGACCTGCACATCAAGAATAAAGAGAAGTTGAGAGAGAAAGAGAGAGAGAGAGAGAGAGAGAGAGAGAGAGATCTGAAACGTCGAGAAAGAGGTAGGTGAGGGAAAAACTGTAGCAGGGCAACAATAGCCACCACAACAAGCACTTAAAGTCCATGGTAACTAAATCAGGAATCTTGCCCTTCAGATTACATTTTGGTTACTTGCTGGCAAATGGTGCAGTTTCTCTAGACACCATTTGGAAATTTTTGCAACCTTGCCACATTCAAGATGAAGTCAATAAAAACACACTAATTTCCCCCATTACAAAAGTGGAGTAAAACCTAGGAATATAATAGAACGATGTGAGATGAAAAACATTTTCATATTAAAACCTTACAAGGCATCTCTTGGAGCATATTATAATATATACTCACTGCTTACAACTCAAGCATGCAATCTTCCCATATATAATGGTTAAGGTTGGATGGGAGAGGATTGGTTTAACACTCAATTAGGAGTGGCAAACAGTCAGATCGAATATGACCGGATCAAAAAAGGGTTAAACAAAACTTGATAAAATGTCCGACCCACCCATATTTAACACGGATAAGAATGGGTTAACGGACGAATAATATGGATATCCATGGTTTTAGGTGAGAACGCAAGCTAAAAGCCAAAGTAAGCCAAAAAAGCAAGAACTCATGAAAAATGACGAGCAGACAAATGGGTAGATAATATGGAGAATATCCATATTTGATCCATTTTTAAATGGTCAGTGATCCAACTCATATTTAATGGGTCGGATGGGATGGTTACTTGTTATTTTAACCATTTTTCCAGCCCTACACTCAAATCATATATTTAGGAACAACAATTACCCTTATAAGATGCTGCTGCAAAATGAAGTTACCTGGTTGAAACTAGCATATGATGGATCATCAGAATCACTGATCACAGGAACACCTGCAGATAGTTGCAACCTTTGCAGCAACGACCTATTCCCAACTAAGGTTGCCCGAGCTTTATCAATCAAATCCTGTTTTTAGTGCGACCAGCACAAACGTTTAAAAATCCCAGCACAGCACAGTAAAAGTAACATATATAATAAAGAAAGATCTTTGATATAAATAACCAGAAAGTCTTGGTCCCAATAGAGCTATACATGAACACTGTATACATACTCTGAAAGGTAGACGATAACTAAGTTCACGGTCTGCAAATAAAACTTAGTACACTTCCTGATTTCTTTTTCCTTTTTAAACTTTTGAACTGCATCTCTTTAACTTTTAATGGGTTCCATCATTAAGACCTCAACAACAACACCAACAACAACTATTATGCCTCAGTTCCAAACAAGATGGGGATAAGGCATAGTAGTTGTTGTATTGCCGAAACGCCACTACTATGATGATGAAGTGGTACTTACACAATGATAACAATTAATACACATGCATTTATACAGTAAAGAAGTTCAGCTCACACATTCTGGTACCAACAACATGCCACGCATCTTCTATTTTTATATTCTTTTGCTTTTCCAAATGGGAAGAGCAGACAAACATCATAGAATCACTTACTAAGTTCAAAGTCAACGTGAAGTCTAGAGTCAATGGTACCTATTGGCCAAGTGAAACCTCATATAGTGTCCTCTATTGTGGTCAACAATGATAACGTTCTAATGGATTCTACAATATGGAAGTGAAACTTGGAGTATTATTGACCGAAGCTAGTTCATCATGCACAACACCTACACAAGATAAAAATTGGACGGTGACTGACTTGATGTATGGGTCCAAAGTAGTTGCTATACTTATTACCAGGTTATGATGTTTCCGGAAACATCATATCCCCGAAGTCCAAGCAATAAGCAAACATGTCTGACCTTGATAGACAATAGAACCATTTGGATGGAGAAGCGGACAGCAATCAGTTTCTCGTTGTACCATATTGGTAACTAGACTTCAATTTTCATAAGGGACTCAAGCATTCAGAATATTTTGTCCAGACAAGTTGACTTCAACTGTCTAGAAAGTCGTCAACAAACTTTTCTAGACTAAAAAGCCGTTAAAAAGCTTTAGATACTTTGGGAAAAAGGGGAGAAAGAGAATCAAATCCAGCCTAATGGTGGACAATGAAAGAAGAGGACGGCAACAACAAAATAGGAGATGCAGTCTTCTTGTTTGGTTAAAAAAAAACTTCTTATTCCTATTTCATCGGCATAGATAACTTATGTTACTCTAATAGTTTACATCAGACGAGAATAACAACTAGCAATCTCAAATCTATGTTATAGAGGCTCGTTTACGGGTATATATATCTGAGAAGTATCCGGTACAGTTATGTGCCGTTATTTTCCTAATTTCTAGTATAGTGAAGACCATGCATGAAGCAACTGTACCCATGTCACACCCATACAACACAAATGGGTCAAGGAAAACAAAGGATCCACGTAACTTAGTCTCAACAGAATCAGTCTTGAAACTTCTTCTTTTTCATTTTTCTCAGTGAGCATTATTTTTGACACTTCACTGGAGTTTGTTTAAAAACTAATATACCCAAGTCTCTCGTTATTTATCACAAATTATTTCAATACCAAAATATAGTAATTCTTTATTCTGAATGTGATAATCTGACATATCGTTCCTCTTCCTTGTTTTACCCATAACTAAACAAATGTAGACCAACATAGAAGGCATCTAGCCAAAACTTACATCTTATGACAGCACATTGTTCCCCATATATATATGGCATAATTCAACCAACCTGGTTCATTTCTTCCTACATTTCCTTATTAATTTTGTCTAAATGCAATAAATTCAAATAATCTTAAATTACCAGAGCAGAAAAGAAAAACATACACACAAATTATCATATATACATTTTTTATAACTGTGGTGTTCAGGTCAGTTTGTGCACAACTCGACTAATTCCACGAGATACTTAATACCTCACACCAGCAACATGTACCAGGTAACTTTGTCCGCCCATGCTTAGACAGATAGAAAGATATCACCTAGTATTTTTTTTTGTCTCTGAAACACAACAAATTATTGAGTTCTGAAAAGATGACCCAAATAGAGCAAAACGGATATAGGTAATTCATACAACTAACCAGTTTTTTGGAATTTAGGCATAATTGTTGTAATTAATCAAGCAATACCTGTTTAGCTGCAAGTAGCTGACGGCACTGTTCCTTCAAGGTAGACATTTCATCCTGAACTTTCTTGATCCTCGAAACTAGCTTCATGGGGTTCGCCTGCAACCCAATTTTTATAGAAAAAACAACAAGAAAAATCAAAACCCAGAAATAAAAAATTGAAGGGGTTGAGTTAATTACAAACATTATCAGGATACACTTGTTGAAATTCTTTCTCGAGCTTGTTATGGACACTTGTCAGTTCATGGTTGGCTTTGGTGAAAAGGGTTAATAACCCATCTACTGATTGATGTTGTTCCTTCTCTAAATGATGATAATGACTGAGATTACGATGACCCATTTAACGATTTTCTTGAAAATTGCAGAAAGGAAGAAGTTTGGACTTATAGCTAACTCGAGAGCACGAAGATTTAAATGACAAAAAGTCACTAATTAGAAAAGGCGATAACTTTGACCAAGGTCAAAACCCACTTAAAAATCCGATTAAGTTAATTGGGATCCGAAATGTAATTTTTAAAAATTATTAATTTTTTACAAAATATAAAAATACCCACATTATATCAAACCAACCATGACCCCACTTCTTTCATCTTTCAAAATCAAAATATCTCTCCAGTTCTCTTATCAAACAAAACGCTCAAATCCTCCATCTTCTTCACGTTTTTTCTCTTCAATAACAACGATTTGTTACCGGACCATTCACGGTAACAATATCGTTCCTCTCTCTCGTTGATGTTGTTCCTCTCTCTCGTTGATGTTGTCGATGCTTCTCTGCCATTTAAGGTAAAATTTTCTCTTTCACTGGGTTCAAAAGTTAAGGTTTTGAAATCAAAGTGTGAAAATGATTATTTTGGTTAGAGAAAAAGAACATGAGTTTGTCTTCAATGCTGTTTATTTTGTTGTTCCATGCTTGAGAAACCCTTATTTGGGGTATTTGTTTCACTTGTTGACGTTTGTGTGTTTGTAAATAGTGTATGTGGTTGTCAAATTATGAATTTTGGTGGTGTTTTTGTTCTTGTTCCCCTTGGAGTTTCGAAAAAAAAGCTTGAAATTTTGTTGATTTTTTCCGTTACTTTTCAAAGCTTACCTTATATTATTAAAGAAAGGGGAAAGGACTTTTTTTTATAGAGAGAGAGTAAGGGGGGTTTTCTGGGGCGGCCACTTATATTGCAAAACTTTCAGAGACGGGATGGAAAGTCTTTCGTGAGAAGAGATGGTAGGCTTGATACGGATACATCTGCTTATCACCCACCTTAGAATCAAGCAGTTCAGTTCGACAGTAAGCTGTTGCAGCAACTTAAGCACTTGTTTGATAGTTGCAAACATTTATTGAAGTTGCAACATATTCACCATCTGTTGTAAAAAATTAAAATAGTTGCTAAGGTTGATGCTGAGGTGTTACAACTATTTTATTTTTTCCAATAGCTGAAGCATCTGTTGCAACAACTCACCAAGTTGTTGCAACATATTCTTCAATTGTTGGAAAATTCGATTACTTGTTGTATTTTGTTTGATCAGCTGTTGCAATTTTTTTTCCTGTTTACTTTGAATGATGCACAAATCAATTGAAACTATTTTTGTTTATCTCTTGTGTTCAGATAAATGGCTTTAAGCAAAAGAAAATGAGATAAATCAATTGAGGAATCTAAAGAGAGTAAACGACTCAATGGTCAAACACCGTTAGATGAGCTTGCTGAACAAACTATTTCAGAATCAACAAATATAGATGCAAGTAATAGTCGAAAAAACACATTCTTCTAATAGAGAGGAGGGCTCAGAGTCCAAGAAAACCTCAAAGTAGAAGTGTCTGGAGATGGCAATGATAAACATCCTGAAAATGGCCAAGAATCAGATAAAATTGAAAAAAGATAAGGAAGATGTAAGGTCTACGTACACTCTACCCTCCCCAGACCCCATGTTATGGGACTTTACTGGATATGTTGTATATTGTTGTTGTAGAATTGAAGCCAACTGTGAAGACGATCAACCTATATGACTTCCCTTGGGCTTTCATGGTAAACTTCTTCAATATTTTTATCTTTTATCTTATTTTTTTTTTAAAATATTTTTATTACATAGAGGATAGGGGAAGGGGTAATAGAGAGGGAATTACAATGCCCTCACCAACAAGGTAAAAGTTCAGGTAGCCAACTAACTAAGCTATTAGATCCCTAATCTTTTATCTTTTTTTTTTTTTGCATTTTAATCATTATTCTGATTTACTTGGCATATTGAAGTCATTCCACACCTTCGGCATCAAGTGAAGGACTACTCAAAAGAAGTTTCTTATCTAAGGAGATGAAGAAAATGAAGAAAATGCTGAAGGAGATGAAAAAGAAGGAGATGAAGAAGAAGTAAGTGAAGAAGAAGAAGATGAAGAAGAAGGAGATGAAGGGGATGAAGGAGGTGAAGAAGATGCAGAAACTGAAAATGGTAATGAAGAAGAAGAAGAATCAACAGATCAGACCTTGGCCGAGTTAAGAAGAAAAATGAAACATAATGTGGATGCCAATCTTGTTGAGTCTTCTAGTATTTCCACAGCTCCCAATAGACCTTCGATTGAGGATGTCGTCAAGAGTTTCAGCATTTAAAAGTACGGCATGACGATGCCGCTGAATGAAAATAAGGATTTGTCCGGTGATTTTGTGGTTAGATCAACCATGGCAAGGGCTTTGACACCTTCAGGGGCATTCTCCGGCAGCAGGGGTTGGAGAATTTCTTTAGGGCTAGCTGCTTTGGGCTCTATTTAGATTTGCCTGAAGATACCGGTGCCCGATTTCAAATGACAATGGTTTCTGAGCTTTTCTAAGACATTATGTAATTTAAGTAATAGGTGTTCAGTACTTTTCTAAGACATTTTGTTAAGTATATATTAGGTGTTCATTATTTAAGTTGTGTTCAATACATTATGTTCAGTAGTTTTAGTAGTTTTAAACAAGTCACAAAATCTAACAGCTGTTGAAGAAGTTGCAACAATTGACCCATCTGTTACAATAAGTTTTTAATATGTTGCAACATATGAGTAAGTTGTTGCAACAAGTTTGTAATTTGCTGCAACATATGGTTAAGTTGTTGCAACATATGGGTCAGTTGTTGCGACAAATCTAACTGCTGTTGAAGAAGTTGCAACGACTAATCCATCTGTTGCAACAAGTTTGTAATCTGTTGCAACAGATGAGTCAGTTGTTGCAACAAGATGTAAATTTGTTGCAACATATGGTTCAGTTGTTGCAACATATGGGTTAGTTATTGCGATAAATCTAACAGCTGTTTTAGAAGTTGCAACAAGTTGATAATCTGTTGCAATAAGTTTGTGATATATTGCAACAGATGAGTCAGTTGTTGCAACAAATCTTTCAATTGTTGAAGAAATTGCAATAACTAACCCATCTGTTGTAACAAGTTTGTAATCTGTTGCAACAGATGGGTTAGTTGTTGCAACAAGTTAATAATATGTTGCAACATGTGCATTATCTGTTGTAGCGGATGAGTAACCTGTTTAAAAGCTTCACATTTAGTAAACAATAAGTATCATTGGTTTTCGTTGTTTACACTTAAATATGGGTGAATCAAGTACTTCTCATCAAATTACACCAACGATCGCTCGATTTGGAAAGTATACGCTTAGTTGATCATATGTCCTGACTCAGAATACCATCAAATTGGTTAGGAACATTTAGTAAACAATAAATATCATTGGTTTTCGTTGTTTACACCTAAATATGGGTGAATCAAGTAGTTCTCATCAAATTACACCAACGATCACTCGATTTGAAAAGTATACGCTTAGTTGATCAAATGTCCTGACTCAGAATATCATCAAATTGGTTAGGAACATTTAGTAAACAGTAAATATCATTGGTTTTCGTTGTTTACACCTAAATATGGATGAATCAAGTAGTTCTCATCAAATTACACCAACGATCGCTCGATTTGGGAAGTATACGCTTAGTTGATCATATGTCTTGACTCAGAATACCATCAAATTGGTTAGGAACATTTAGTAAATAATAAATATCATTGACTTTTAGTTGTTTACACCTAAATATGGGTGAATCAAGTAGTTCTCATCAAATTACACCAACGATCGCTCGCTTTGGAAAATATACGCTTAGTTGATCATATGTCATGACTCAGAATACCATCAAATTGGTTAGGAACATTTAGTAAACAATAAATATCATTGACTTTTAGTTGTTTACACCTAAATATGAGTGAATCAAGTAGTTCTCATCAAATTACACCAACGATCGCTCGATTTGGAAAGTATACCCTTAGTTGATCATATGTCCTGACTCAGAATACCATCAAATTGGTTAGAAACATTTAGTAAATAATAAATATAATTGATTTTCGTTGTTTACACCTAAATATGAGTGAATCAAGTAGTTCTCATCAAATTACACCAACTCGCTCGATTTGAGAAGTATACGCTTAGAATTTTCCATCAAATCAATGAAATTACCGTCTAATCCATTAAGGATGTTAGTAGATAAATATATTGATCACTAAATATCATTGAATCCCTTTGTTTAATACTAAATATCATTGGTTCCTTCTGTTAATAACTAAACATATGTGACTTATATCCTAGTTGTTGCAGCAATTTCATGATCTGTTGCAGCAATTGAATAATATGTTGCAGCAGTTGCATAACCTGTTGCAACAAGTACATAATCTATTGCAGCAATTGCATAATCTGTTGCAGCAGTTGTATAACCTGTTGCAACAAGTACATAATCTGTTGAAGCAGGTAACATATCTGTTGAACAAGTCATATCACTTGTTGGATGAAACAACTCATTCGATTTGTTGGATGAAACAAATTAAGGACTTTCTGCAACAACTCATTCCATTTATTGTAAAAACTCAAAACACTATAGGAACTTATTGTAACAAGTCATGTCACTTGTTGGAAAACCAAGTTAAGTTAGTTGCTGGAACAAGTTCGATTACTGGTTGGCAAAATCCCAACAAGTTACACAGCTGTTGCAACATAATTTTTACTTGGTGAAAACTGTTCAGAAATTGCAAAACCACAGAACATACATTGGGTGATTTGAGCAAGATCAACATATCATTTATACCAGTTTTACTAACAGAAACAACATAAAAATGTCATAAAATCCAATTTCATAAACAATAGTAATAATTACAAGACATTGCAAATTTAACAACTAGGGAACAATTCGATTTGGGCATGTAGTTTTTTTATGGGTAGCTATTTTGCATATGGAGCATTTATTTTTCTTCGTTGCAAGTGATTCCCCGATTCCACGCCTCCTCTTTGTCCGTCTTCTTCTCGGTTTACTCGGATCAACATGTGGAGGAGGTATTTCTCTCTCTAAAATCTCCATAGGAACTTCCCAAGATTCTTCAGAAGGCACGGGATTCATTTCCTTACAGTATGTAATTCTCCACTTTGTAATATGGAGATGAGTAGTCATAAATCCGTCTTCCAAAGTCTTCACCATATTAGACTCGAAGAGCTGCCATAGTCTTCACCTGAAGATATTTTGTTGACAAAAAATTGGTCATGAGAGTACATACCAATCTATAACAAAATGAAACAACTGCAGCAGTTGTTCCAATAAATTATTGACTTGTTGGAACAAGTGGACTACTTCTTGCAACATGTAATAAAATTGTTGCAACAAGTCACTAATCTGTTGGAGTCAACTTCAGTTTTTTGGGGTAATGTTTCAGACTGTTGAAGATGTCCAACAAATTATCGAGTTGTTGCAACAAGTGTATTACTTGTTGCATCAAGAAGTACACTTGTTGCAGCAAGTCAATAATCTGTTGGAAGCAGCTTCAGTTTTTTGGGTTACATTTGTGCAAAAGCGGCGACTCAACAGATAGTTGAGTTGTTGCAACAAGTGGAACACATGTTGCAACAACTATACAACTTGTTGCAGCAAGTCAATAATCTGTTGGAAGCAGCTTCAGTTTTTTGGATTACGTTTCAGATAAAAATTGAAGCTGACTCCAACAGATAGTTGAGTTGTTGCAACAAGTGGAACACCTGTTGCAACAACTATACAACTTGTTGCAGCAAGTCAACAGCGGCTTCAATTTTTTGGGTTCTGTTTCAGACAAAAACTGAAGCTGACTACAACAGATCGTTGAGTTGTTGCAACAAGTGGAATACCTGTTGCAACAACTCACTCAGTTGTTGCATTTTATTTATTTAACAATTACAACAACTTCATAATCTGTTGTAGAAGTTGCAACAACCACATTATATGTTGCAACAACTACAACAACTACTGTAAGTTGTTGGAAAATCAATAGATTTATACCTAGATGAAAAATTGAAATAAACAACATTATTGTACTTACCAAATGAGCGGAAAATAATTATGAAGTAATTGACAGTGCTACACCAACAAAATCCAGTAAAAAAATTACAAAATCGGGTGGTCACATTTTTTTCTTTCTTGAGCAACAATGGCGGACGAAGAAGAAGAAGAAAGCAGAACAATATAATGAGTTATGAAGTAATTTCCAGTGCTACACGAATGAAATCCAGTCAAAAAGTTGCAAAATCAGGTGGTCTTGTTTTTTTCTTTATTGAGCAAAATCCAGTCAAGACGACGAAGAAGAAGAAACGAGCAGCAGAATAAGAAGAAGAAGCAAGAAGAAGAAGAAACGAAGCAAGAAAGAAGAGCAAAAAATGGTGGAAACGGCACAGCAAACAAAAAATTTGGCGCGTTTTTTTTTTGGCTCTGTAGGGTTTATATGGGTTGGGTCAAAGTGTTAAAAATAAAACTTGGGGACAAAGTGTAAAAAATAAAGCTTGGGGTCAAAGTGTTAAAAATATAACTTTGGGGTGAGTCAAAACTCTCTAATCACTAATCCAAAGTTTATCATCCCTACTCAATTAAAAAAACTAGAGTTACTCCAACTCAATATTAAAACTTATTTGTCACCTATAATTAAAAGGCCCCGGAGAGTAAGTGTAATAATAAGAAATGAAGACTGTATTTTGGAGAATTTTCTCTGTGTATTCATTATCTTTGTACCAAGTATATAACTATATATATACTTGAATGTAAAAGAAAAATAACGAAAAAGAAAAATATATATTAATTACTGGAAGAAATTTGATGAATAGGTATTTTTTTATACAATTTACAATCACTGGAAAATCTTATTTATATTATAACAATAAATCATAATTATATTTGTACAAGAATAATACAATTATGATAAATTTGTATAACAAAGTTGGGTGCAATTTGATTTCGGTCACATGTATATTTTTGTCACACCCCGTAGTCATAACGGGTGATTGTTTTACGTTGAGACTGTCCCTAAAATCATTAAATAAAACCAAGGGAAGACCTTAGTATATATGTTTGCAATCTGGTACCGCGAAGGGACATGGAGGACGTGTACTTGTCCACGCGCTACCTTTTCTCGAACAAAATGTATATCTATTTCGATATGTTTTATGCGATGATGTTAGACCGAATTTTCAGAAAAATAAACTGCACTCACATTATCACAGTATACGAATGCTTGTGAATATAAAAATGTAATTCTAGTAGAAGATTAAGTAGCAAACATTAATCAGATGATATGTCCTATACAAACGGTAATACTTTGAAAAGATGTTTCTCAATTGTATTCATCCCATAAGGGAATAATATATACACACAATATACATTAATGTGGAAGAGTAAATCATGCCTAATAATATATTCCTAATATATTATTTTACTACCTACCATATATACTATGATCCTACATTAATATAAGATTACTAATATTAATAACTATTATTCTAACAATATTCTAACACTCCCCCGCAGTCGAAGCTGGAGGACGACGAATGCTGAGACTGTCCCTAAACTCTTCAAATAATATCAGCGGAAGCCCTTTCGTGAAGATATCTGCGATCTGATGACGCGTCGGGAGATGTAACACTCGCATTTGTCCGCGAACCACTTTTTCACGGACAACGTGAATATCTAACTCAATATGTTTAATGCGTTGATGATGGATTGGATTCCCTGAGAGATAGATTGCACTAATATTATCACAGTATACCAGAGTGGCTGTCGAAATGGGGCAATAGAGCTCAAGTAACAGATTCTGAATCCAACATGAGTCAGACACAACATTGGCAACAACACGGTATTCAGCTTCGACACTTGAGCGTGATACTGTGGCTTGCCTTTTGGAGGACCATGAGATTAAATTGTCACCGAGGAAGACACAATAATCGGAGGTGGAACGTCTGGTGTCCAGACATCATGTCAAGTCTGCATCTGTGTAAGTAACAAGTTTGGAAATGGAAGACGGGTAATTATGTAATTCATACTCCAGAGTGTCCTGAATATATCACACAATGCGTTTGATCGCATGCATATGTTCTTCCATCAGATTATGCATGAATAAACACATTTGTTGCACTACATAGGTAATATCTGGCCCGGTGAATGTGAGATACTGCAAAGCTCCTACTAGGTTGTGGTATAATGTAGGATCAACAAAGGGTTTCCCAGAGGTGACACTCAATTTTGACTTAGTGTCTACCAGAGTTGCTGAAGGTTTGCACGAAGACATTCCAGCTCGTTCCACAATCTCAGATGCATACTTCTTTTGGGAGAGAAATAACCCACCTGCATGACGTGTCACAACAATTCCTAGAAAGTAATGTAGTGGACCAAGATCTTCATAGCAAATTCAGAACTAAGCTGTGACATGATGCTCTTGCGAAGAGAATCTGAAGATGCTGTCAGAATAATGTCATCCATTTATAAAAGAAGATAAGCAATATGATTACCTGACGATAAATAAACAGAGAGTTATCGGAACGACTGTGAGAAAAACCCATGCGTGACACAAAGTCTGCAAACCGCTTATACCAAGCTCTGGGGGCTTGCTTGAGGTCATATAATGATTTGTTGAGCAAACATACATGATTGGGATGTGTAGGATCTCTGTATCCCAATGGTTGGTGCATGTAAATAGTCTCATTCAGGTATCCATGGAGGAAGACGTTTTTGACATCCAATTGATGAAGTGATCATCCTTTTGAGAGAGACAAGCTGAGAACTGTTCTGATAGTTGCTAGTTTGACCACTGGACTGAATGTCTCTCCGCAATCAACTCCAACATGTTGTGTCTTCCCATCACCTACAAGACGGGCCTTATGCCGCTAAAAAGATCCATCAGATTTTTCTTTATGGCTAAAAATCTACATAGACCGAATTATATTAGCATTAGATGGACGAGGTACTAAATCCCATGTCCTATTTTTAATTAGAGCATGATATTCATCATTCATGACCATTTTCCAATTCGGGTCTTTTAGAGCAGACACTAGGTTACGAGGTAAAGGTGATTTTGAGACTTGGGTGTGTAGGCTGTATTTGGTATTGGGTTTGACAATTCCATATTGGCTACGGGTGACCGTACGGTTTGTTGGGCGATGGATGGGCCTTGGCTGACGAGATGGATGGGCGTCCGTCGATGGCTACCACCGGCGATGAATTGGTGTTTTGGACTGAGCTTGGTGCCGAGAAGTGAGCCAATGGTGAGGATTATTGCGGCTGTGTGGGGAAGGAAGGACTGGGCCGAAGAACCGAAGGCCCAGTTTGTTGTGATGAACAGTCACGCTGCTCGGCCTGAGTTATTTGGTCCAGTAGACCCAAAATAAAATTTCCTACTCCCTGTGGGTACCGACCTGTGGAAAAAATGTGTTAGATACGAAATCTTATCATCATCCAAAAAATCATAGGTATGGGTTCCGGTTTCATGTATTTTAGCAAAGGGAAAAATTATTTCATCAAAAATGACGTGACGACTTATAAACATTATTTTGGAAGAAATGTCGTAACATAGGTAACCACGATGATTAGTAGGATATTCCAAGAAACACATAGAGTAGACCATGCTTGGAGTTTTGTGATTGTGGTGGATGGAAAGAGAGGGTAGCAAAGACAACCAAACACTCTTAAATGATGATATGATGACTCTCGTAAGTAAAACACTTTTAGTGGAGCTTGGTAAGACAAGTTTTTATGAGAAAGGATATTCAACATGTATGTAGCCATTTGAAGTGCATGATGCCAAAAGATGGGGGGTATGGATGCATGAGCAAGGGATGTGATCACAATATTATTGATGGTTCTAATCTTACGTTCCGCCTTCCCATTTTGTGAAGAAGTGTGAGGACAGGATAGACGAAAATTTAAACCATTTGTTTTGAAAAAAATCTCAAAATTGATTATTGTCAAATTCCCTCCCATTGTTACATTGATATTTTTAATCTCCCGTTCAAATTGAGTTTTGATGAATTATCTAAAGGTGAGAAATGTGAAAAACACTTGTGATTTCTTTGACAAAGGAAATGTCCACAAATAATTAGAATAATCATCAAGGATAAGCAAATAATATATATGATCAGAAGAACTCAAAACGGGTGATATCCAAATATCACAATGTAATATTTCAAATGACATAAGGGTGCATGAAGTAGAAGCAATAAATGACAATTTCACATGTTTACCAAGTGCACAAGAATGACACTTATTTAGAGTCCGAGTTTGGGTACAAGAACTAAATTTATTTTGTTTAAGAGAGGCCAAAACAGCCTCCCCCAGATGTCCCAAACGTTGGTGCCATAAAGATGGTCCCAAGGCTGCAAAAGTAGAATGAAACTTGGACTGATGATTAGGTAAGTTTATTGGATAGAGCTCCCCCTTGCTATCACATCTCATGAGAAACTTCCCCGTTTGAAAATCATGCACGGAAAATCCAAACGGGTCAAATCGAACAGATACCTAATTATCAGTTGTAAACTTTCTAACAGATACCAAGTTTTTGATTAGTTTTGGAGCATGTAGGACATTGTTTAAAGACAGTGGTGGGTTTGGTAGTGACAATTTAGTAGAACCATACCCTTTAATTGGAATCGAATGACCATTTCCGACAACTATACCACTATCATTACTCAAATTAAAATAGGATGTGAGATTACCTTAGGAGGACGTCATGTGGGACGTTGCCCCGGAGTCCATGTATCAATTTGAATCCTGTGGGTTGAGTCTAAGGGTGTACATGACGAACTCAATATCCATTGGGTGGGCCCCTGTTGAGTGGGCCTCATGCCACTGGGTCGGCTGAGGCCCAAGTCCACTGTCTACCGAGACAGACCCAACAAAATGGGCCTGTTGAGCCTGTCTAAATTGAGGGCATGCATGCTGAATTTGCTGCCATTACTGGGCGGCGGTGGGCGTTGGTTCTCGCCCAATTACTGCTTGGGGTTGGGGTGGCGGTGTAGAGCCACTGCGAGCCAGTTTCTGGACCATCGCTGCCTGCGCCATCGCCACCGATTCTTTGCGCCCGCTGCCATTGTCCACCACCAGAATTGGTGGTGCCGCCATTTCCGTCGCCACCGGAATTTTGGTTGCCTCCACTTTGTTATTTTCGCGATTTCCACCTTTATTTTTATTATTATTATGTCATTTTTGTCCCTTATTTTGTTGAGAGGGATCAAAATAATTACCATCATTTGAAGGAGTGGCAATGAAGGCAAAATTTGAAGTAGTTGAGGCTTTTTTTACCAAGCCCGACTCTTCAAGCATAAGCATGGATCTGCTTGATAGAATTGTGGTAGCGGATTACTTTGACGGATTAGAGTTCCCACTCCGCTATACGCATCGGTGAGACCAGCGACCAATTTCAAGACTAACGATTATTTGTAACCGGTGAACCAACGTTTCTTAACTGACCTGCCAACACTTTGAGGCGTTGACAATATGCAGAAACATTAGGAAAATCCGCCATGTCAATAGTGGAGAACTGCTGTTCCAATGTAACAACGCGAGAGTTTTGATTATCCTGAAAAATATCTCTCAATCGTTCCCACGCCGCCATGGCTGTTGAATCCGACTCCATTATGGTGTGCAACAAGTCAGTGGAGATTGTTGCATAAATTCAACCAAGGACTGTTGCATCAAGCGTATCCCACAATTCCTTGTCCGCATCGATGGTTAATTCCTTCCCTTTCCCATCTTTTGGTGGGAATGATGAAGAACTTTGTGAGCCCTACAACTTATTTTAAACAATTCCACCCATGTGGCATAATGTACGGTTTCCATTTCCAATTTAACCGAAACATGTGTTTTAATATTCGAGACAGTTAGGGCAGGGTGAAATGATGATTTTGAGTCAGACATATTTGGTGGAGATGAAGGTTGTTTAACAACGGAGGGATAAAGAATAAAATTACAGAAAAAATATGAAGAATTTCGGCCAAGGAGGAAGATGAAGTCCGAAATTTGGAGAAAAATTATGGTGGATCTTTTCTTTAAACTCTTTGTCTCCTTTATTTCTTCTTCTTCTTCTTCTCTTTTTCATTTCAGTTTGATGAAAAAGATAAATGGCTATGGAGTTTTTGTATCCCAACATCCCCTCAAGTTGGAGGAAGAGTCAACTTATTCAAGATATTACGACGAGAACCCCCAGAAAGTGATCTTTTGGATGGAACAAAAGAGAGGATGATTAAACCAGATAGTGGGATTTTCTATTCGAGGCCTATCATCAGCTTGGAGTTTTAAAGAGGGATCAAGAGGAGAGTGAGCTTTGGGTATATGAGACACATCGAACTCCTGAAGTGTTAGTGCCAATCTAGACCTTTCAATGAATAACCATAATGATATAACAATAATTCAAATGTAATTGAACTCAACAATAAAGAAAATAGCAAATAAGAAAAACACACACTAATTTGTGTCGATAGAGGCATGCAATGCAGTGATCTAAGACAGAAATTCGCCCCCACTCGTGCTGTAGTTTCACGAACGTCTATCTTGAGAATACAACTATCTGGTTCAGGTTCTTGCACGAGAACTTGATCCCTGACGAATTTACTTTAAGTGTTTTTCCAGAATTCTCTTTTGAGGAAGAAGAAGAACAAAAGCAACAACCTTAGATCATTAATTGTGTTTAATGATAGATTGTTATGTAATGTGTATATTGTGTTTAAACAAGTGATCAACATGCTTTATATAGCATAAAAGTTCGTCCATGGCAACTTTCCATTCCAAAGGTTGTGACCCATGGGAAGAGACACAACTTTTGGCTTCCTGGAATTTTCCCGTTGGAGATTAGCGCCGCGACGCTAAATCATTTTGAATTTCCAGAATGTTACTGGAATTCAGGCGCCGTGCCGCTCAAAATCTATCAGACCTCTATGAAGTTTTGGCTCGGTAGCACTGCTCCCAAGCGCCGTGGCGCTGGTCACGGGGAATTTTAACGTTCAAGCGCTGCGGCCCTGTCCTTGGGCGCCGTGGCGCTGCGCCTCAAAATCGCAACACTTTTGATCACTTTTACTCTTCTTCTTCTACATGTTCCAATAATACCCCACATTTTCTATTAACACATCTCACAATACCCCACATGTGGATAGAAAATAAGATAACTAGGAACTTATCGTTATTTCTGCAAAACGCGATATGACATGCATCAGAAATGGTGTTTTTTGGACTTGAACCGTTCGTAGTGAATACCTATCGGATCTACTTATGAAGTAGTGGACGAAGTGCCTTGAACTATTCACGTTTTGTAGTAAATCGAGACAACAAGTATCACACACATCATATCAACATATTTCAATTCTTACGGTTGTGTTCTTTTCGGTCATGAACAACTCCTTCTTCATGAGAATTTCTAGAGAACGTAGCCATATCGGTTCTCCCAGATGCGACCCCACATCAATCTCTCATACTATCCCACCATAAAGGCTTTTGAGTATTATTAAGAATAATATATTCATCCCTTAAAACATCAACGGATTAACACACTTAGTACACCATATGAATGAACATAATGTGTGTTTTATGCTCCTTGAGTCTTCCCTAGATAGTTTTCCTATTGAACCTAAACCATGAGATCTCCAATTATGATAGGTTAGGTTTCCACCAGTTAACGACTCATTGTATTGGCTTTAAGCCCATTCTCCTCGATGTAAATACGACTTTCTCTCTTGTAAGACCTTTTGTCAAAGGATCGCTATATTGTCCTTTGACTTTACATAATCAATGGATATAATTCCATTCTTCAGCAAGCTTCATATTGTATTATGACGTCGCCTTATATGTCTTGACTTGCCATTGTATATTTGATTCTTTGCCCTCGTCAGGGAGCTATACTATCACAATGTATGCAAATGGATGTCACAGACTTTGTCCACAACGGAATACATTCTAGGAAGTTTCTTAGCCATTCTGCCTCTTTGGCAGCTTTATCCAAGGCTACAAATTCTGCTTCCATAGTTGATCTTGTATTTACGGTTTGCTTTGATGATTTCCAAGATACCGACGCTCCACCAAGTGTAAATACATACCCACTTGTGGACTTACTTTCTGAATAGTTGGAAATCCAATTAGCATCAAAATATCCTTCTAACACGGGAGAATATTTTGTATAATGCAACCATAGTTCATTGTATGCTTTAGGTATCGTAGTGACCTTATTAGCGCTACCCAATGATTATTTCCAGGATTGTGTGAGTATCGACTAAGTCGACTCACTGTATATGCTAAATCCGATCTCGTACAATTCATTATGTACATTAAGCTTCCAAAAACTTGTGTATACTCCAATTGAGACACAATATCACCTTCATTCTTCTGAAGGTGACTAGCGGGATCAAATGGGGTAACAACCGATCTATCATCATAGTGTCCAAATTTTCTAAGGACCTTCTCAACATAATGAGATTGAGTTGATATATAACCCTCCGAATTCCTTTGAATTCTAATACCAAGAATGACATCCGCTATTCCCATATCTTTCATATCGAAGGCGGCATGCAACATCTTTTTAGTTTGGTTAATTGCTTCCTTACTTGTTCCCATAATCAACATATCATCCACATACAAACATATAATGACATATGCATTATTACACTCCTTAATGTAGACACATTTGTCACATTCCTTTATTTGAAAATCATTTGATAATAATGTATTATCAAACTTTTCATGCCACTGTTTTGGAGCCTGTTTAAGTCCATATGAAGACTTAATCAATTTACAGACTTTCTTCTCTTGACCTTTAACAACAAACCCTTCAGGTTGTTCCATGTAAATTTCTTCATCTAGATCACAATTCAAGAATGCATTTTTCATATCCATTTGGTGTATTTCCAAATTGTGAATCACTGCTATAGCAATTGACGTTCTTATAGACGTAATTCTAGATACTGGTGAGTAGGTATAAAAGAAATCTACACCTTTCTTTTGTCTAAACCCTTTAGCTACTATACGTGCTTTGTATTTTTCTATAGTACCATCAGACCTTAGTTTCCGTTTGAAGATCCATTTATGGCCTATTGGTTTTTGTCCCGGAGGGAGATCAACCAATTTTCATGTATTATTTTGTACAATGGATTCTACCTCACTTTGGATAGCCTCCTTCTAATAATGTGCTTCAGATGATTCCATAGCAACCATATATGTTTGAGGTTCTCATTCAACGAAAAAAGTCATATAAAGTCCGGTCCAAAATCTTTGGCAATTTTTCCGCGTTTACTTCTCCTTGGTTCAGAATTTTCTTCTTGAACCGATGAAGTAAGATTATCATCATTTTAGTTTGAATCATCTTGAGGCAGTGTCCTCTTTCTATTATTAGGAACACTCTTATCCTTGTCTTTGTAAGGAAAAATATCCTCAAAAAATTCTGCTTCCGCAGATTCCATAAGTGTATTTTTTGTGAATACCTTCAACCTCGGAGTGATACACCAAAAACTTATATGCTGCACTATTGTTGGCATGACCAATATATATGCAGTCCACGGTTTTTGATCCAAGTTTAGTCCTCTTTGGTAAGGAAACTTGAACTTTCGTTAGGCGACCCCACACTTTCATCCTTTTGAAAGTAGACAATCTTCCTTTCCACAATTCATAGGGAGATTGATCATTATTCTTTTGAGAAATTTTGTTCAATATCATATTTGCAGTAATTAACGTCTCACCCCATAGACTAAGGGGTGCCCCCGAACTAATCAACATAGAATTTATCATATTTTTCAATGTTCTATTTTTATGTTCGGCTACTCCATTTTGTTTTGGAGTATATAGCGCAGTGGTTTGATAAACTATACCATGAGTAGAACATAATTCTTTGAACTCATTCGATTGATATTCACCACCTCTGTCTGACCTTAGAATCTTAATTCTTTTATCAAGTTGGTTTTCCACTTCTGCTTTGTATGTTTTAAACATGTTCAAAGCCTCATCTTTGGTATGTATTAAGTATACATAACAAAATTTACTGCAATCATCGATAAACGATATGTAATAATTCTTTCTTCCACGAGATGGGGTTGCTTGGTAATCACACAAATCACTATGAATTAAACCAAGCACTTCATTTGATTTCACAACATATTTATGAGGATGACTTGCATATTTTGATTCTATGCAAACCCAACATTTAATCATTTTGTTCATAGAACATTTGGGCAACATGCCTATCTTTACCATTATTTGTAAGGAACGATAATTAACATGACCTAATCGAGAATGCCATAAAGAAGGGGAATCAACCATATACATAGAAGCAATGCTAGTGTCTGCATTTTTATTGATAATGCCAACTGTCGAGTAGGTACAATACTTAGTTTGAAGAGCCCCTCACTGAGGTAACCCTTTCCTACATACACCCCACCTTTGGTGAGTACAAATTTATCAGATTCTATTACAATTTTGAAGCATTTGTTGCTAAGAACAGGCCCAGAAATTAAGTTCTTACAAATTTCAGGCACATGCAACATATTTGTGAGCACAAGATCATTCCCGGAAGTGAGCCTCAAAGTCACCTTCCCTTTCCCATCTACCTTCACAACATCGATATTTCCCACGAACAGTGGTTCTCCATCCTTGATGACTTGGTAAGATGAAAACATGTCCTTCTCTGAACATACATGTATTGTAGCACCCGTGTCCATCCATCAATCGGTTGAATTTATTACCAGATTTGCTTGAGCAGCCACAAACCCAATGAATTGATTCTTAGTTTCAACCCGATTGGTTTAGTTGACATTACTCGAACCTCCATCACCACCACCTTAACTCTTGTGAAGGCGACAATCTTTTGGCATGTGCCCAGGTTTTCCACATACCCAACATAGTCTTGGTTGTGGTTTCTTGTATGCATTGGTCGTTTGTGGGGCTAGTGCATTCCTCCCGGTTGCAAAAGATGGCTTGACACCAGCAAATTTGCCCTTGCCTTTCTGAAACTTGGCTTTGGAAGCATTTCCTTCTACCATGTTGACATTATGCTCCAATGAAACAACATCAACCCTTTCATTCTTCCGGTTGTCCTCTTCAACACAAATTTTCAGAACTAGTTGCTCAAAACTCATTTCATCGGTTAGATGCTTCAAATAAACCTTAAATCCTTCCAAGAATGAGGTAATTTTTCAATAATAGTACCAACAAGGAAATATTGGTTAAGACCCATACCTTCAACCTCTAGTTCATGAACAATGACTTGAAGTTCCTCCACTTGCTTGACAACTGTCTTTGCATCGCTCATCTTGAAGTTGAGAAACTTTCCGATGACGAACTTTTTAGAACAAGCAACTTCAGTTTTGTACTTGTTCTCCAATGACTGCCATAACTCCCGTACTGATCCGAACGTGAAGTATATATATCATAGAGAGTATCATCCAAGGCGTTGAGAATGTAGTTCTTGCAAAAAAACTCTTGGCTCCACCAAGTCTCAATAGCCTTCAACCTTTCGGCTCTCTCCTCATCAGTAAAAGCATTCTCCCCTTCTTCTTCCGGCAATGCCGTTGGAGCCTCAACAGTCAATACATTTGCCACATGGAGAGTGGTCAAATAAAACAACATCTTTTGTTGTCAGCGTTTGAACTCAGAACCCTTGAATTTCTCGAGTTTCTCAACATGGTTTTTCACCATTGATGATCCAGATTGATCCATTTTGCAAATCAAGAAAAAGTATTCTCTGATTTTGTTTGCAAACTCAACAATGTCAGGAAAAATGTATTCTTCTGAAATTTTCTGTCTTAGAATGTTAGTGCCAATCTAGACCTTTCAATGGATAACCACAGTGATATAACAATGATTCAAATGTAATTGAACTCAACAATAAAGAAAACAGCAAATAGGAAAAACACACACTAACTAGTGTCGATAGAGGCCTGCAATGCAGTGACCTAAGACAGAAATTCGCCCCACTCGTGCTGTAGTTTCACGGACGTCTATATTGAGGATACAACTATCTGGTTCAGATTTTTGCACGAGAACTTGATACCTGGCGAATTTACTTTAAGTGTTTTTTCAGAAATTCTTTTTTGAAGAAGAAGAAGAACAAAAGCAACAACCTTAGATCATTAAATGTGTTTAATGATAGATTGTTATGTAATGTGTATATTGTGTTTAAACAAGTGATCAATATGCTTTATATAGCATAAAAGTTCGTCCATGACAGCTTTCCATTCTAAAGGTTGTGACCCATGGGAAGAGACACAACTTTTGGCTTCCTGGAATTTTCCCGTTGGGGATTAGCGCCGCGGCGCTAAATCATTTTGAATTTTCAGAATGTTACTGTAATTCAGGCGCCACGACTCTCCCTCTCAGCGCCGTGGCGCTCAAAATCTATCAGACCTCTTTGAAATTTTGGCACTCAGTACTGCTCCCACGGTAGTGGCGCTGTCACGGAATTTTAACGTTCAGCGCCGCCCCGTCATGGCGCGCGACACTAGGCCTCAAAATCGCAACGCTTTTGATCACTTTTACTCTTCTTCTTCTTCTACAAGTTCCAACATGAAGCATATCTAAGGTAAATTTTCTCTAGCTTACAATAAAATCAGATCTTTTGTCGTAAAATTTATATTCCAAGGAAGTAGTGAATTTCTCCCAAGTTTTTTACTTTAAACTCGGTGTTGAGAAAACATTTGATGTCTGCAAGTTCATGTAGATAATTTCGTGTGAGTAAAATGTTGTCAACATACACCGCTAAAATAGAAATGAGATCCCATGTTTGTTTGAAAAATAAGGAGTAGTCGTTTAGTGATGACATGTATCCCTTGTAACTCAAAGCCCCATTAAGCAGAGCACACCGTTGCCGTGAAGCTTGCTTTAAATCATATAATGATTTTTTCAAAAGACAAACATGGTTGGGATTGGGCGGTGTCAAACCAACTGAAAATTTCATAAATACCTCCTCTTGTAAGTCACCATGCAGAAATGCATTGTTGACATCCAATTGTGATACACACTAATTCTTCTTTACTGCTATAACAAGTAGGCATCTTATAGTGGTCATTTTCACCCCTGGTGAAAAAAATTCACTATACTAAAATCTATTTCTTCTTTTTGAATGTCCCCCTCTCCACAAGCATGGTCTTTAATCTTTCAATGCTGCCATCCGATAAATGCTTTACCTTGTAAACCCATTTACAAGGCAATGCTCTCTTCCCCTTAGGTAATTCAACCACCTCCCAAGTGTGGTTGTTTTGTAGAGCTAAATCTATGAATTCATGACCTCCAACCACCCTGAATGTTAGAAAGCTTGAGTAAAACTAGAAGGTTCATTAAGTGTAGAAATGAAATTGATGAGTTGTTGATTGTCAAGAGATAGAGAAGAGAATGAATATACATTGAGTTTGTGTGGTTGATCAAAACAAGCTTTGTTTAAATTAGTAAAAACAACATTGCTGCAAATATAGTCCTTTAAATATCCTGGTTGTTGAGATACTCTTCCAGTTCTCCTAGGTGAAACAGTTTGGGTAGGTTGAGGAGTGAGATAGTGAATAGGAACATAATTCAATATGGAAGAATTGTCTGAGTGAGGAATTTGTGGTAGGGAGTCTGGACTGGGACTATAATAGATTTGTTGTGTATTATCTGATTGGGATGATAAGGAGGACATATCTTGTGTGTCTGATGCTGAGAAGATAAAAGATGAAAAATATGAGCTAGAGTCTGTGGATAGAAGTGAGTTTGCAAAAATGGGTATATGTGGATTATCAAATGTCATATAGGGAAATTGATTTTCATGAAATTTAACATTTCTGGACACAAACACCTTCTTTGTGTCCAGTTCTAATTACTTGTACCCCTTTTGTGGTAAAGGGTACCCAAGTAGAACACAAGCAGTTTTCCTTTCATCGAACTTATTCCTTCCCCGTGTCAAAGTGGAAACATATCACAAACATAAAAAAAATCCTTAAATGATTATAAGTAGGTTTCTGTTGAAAAAAATACTTCATAAGGTGTTCTTTCTTTGATTACACTAGATGGCAACCTATTTATCATATGTGTAGCGGTTAGGATAGACTCACCCCAATATGATAGAATAAATTTAGACTGAAACATCAAACCTCTAGCAATCTCTAACAAGTGCATATGCTTTCTCTCAACAATATCATTTTGTTGAGGTGTGGCAACACAAGACAATTGATGTATTATCCCCTCTGAAGTAAGAAAGCCTACTTCATGTGATCCCTTCCCCAATTATAAAGCATTGTCTGATCTAATCACTTTACTCTTCACATTAAATTGTCTTTCCACCATAGCTAGAAAACTTTTGAGCATAGGAAAATCATTACTTTTAGAAGAAAAATCCAAGTTCATCTACTGTAGTCATCAAATATGGTGAGGAAATATCTGAATCCATTGTTAGTGCTAGACTTTTATGGGCCCCAAGTGTCAATGTGTATAATATCAAAAATATTTTTAGATTTTATACTACTGATAGGAAAATGTTGCTTAGTTTATTTAGCCTTAAGACAAATATCACAAATAAAATCAGAATTGGAACTACAATGAAGAAAATTCAAATATTTCATTGATGAAACAGGAAGGTGACCCAACCTTACATGCCAAAGCTTTACATTAGGAATTGCATTAACATGTAATGAACTAGAAACTCAAACTGACTTAGAAATGGAATTTCTTTCTTTTTGAATTGAAATTACATTATTGACACAAGTATTACTAGACTTAGAACTAGGATCCAATAAGTAAAGTCTCTCTCTAACTTCACCAAAAGCTTGAGGACTCCTCATTGAAAGGCCCTGCAATAGACATCCACTAATTGTGAATAGGACATCATATTGAAATTGAACACAAAGTTATGAATTGATAGTAAATTGTACTTGAAGTCTGGGATATGAAGTACATTAGTTAAGACATGATCTGGAAAAATTAAAATACTCCCTATATGAGTAACACTTACCTTGAAAGAGTTAGCTAAACTAATGTTCAAAGGTACATGAGAGGAACTAGAAATAAGAAATAATTTGAATCAAAACACATATGTTCTGAGGCACCTGAATCATTGCTTCAGATGTTTGATTTTAAACTTGTAAAATTGATCCCGAGTATTTAAGAATAGTACCAGCCATTGAATTAGAATTGGTTGTTGAATTTCTTGTCTGTGCAAATTTGGATTGCTTGTACATTTGCATCATCTTTGCAACTTCCTCCTTGTTGTATTGTTGTCCAGAATTGTTGTTTGTGATTTCAGTGTTGTCCCCCCCATATTCTCCTCCTTTTCATATGCTAATGCTACATTTGCCTTTACTTGATTCTAGTAGTTCTTATAATTAGCAAACTCGTAGTTCTTGTGATTAGTAAACTCAAAATTTTCTAAAAATTCATGTAGCCTATAACAATCATCGTGAACATGTCCTGTTTTACCATAATGAGTACAAGATACATTTGGGTTATATTTTTTCTTACCCCTGAACTTATGTTGTGGCTTGGCAAACCTTTGATTTGGATTGTTGAATTTTGTGCAGTTATTCCTCCCCTTGATGGTTGGTTCTTGAATCTATGTATATTTCTTCCTTGTCCAGTAGCCATGAAGGCTGTAAATTTTGGTAGCAGTTGGCTATTAGGTTGTTTAGGTTGGCCACTCACCATGAAGGATGTAGAATCAGAATTGAAGTGTGCATTTGCATATACTTCTATCTGGTTCTCATCTTGTAATGGTAAAAATATGCAACATCCACAGTGGGCAAAGGGTTCATCATTAGAATATTCCCCCTTGCATGTGCATAGATGTCATTCAACCCCATTATGAATTGAATCAGTCTTTGGTCTTGTAGAGACTTAGTTAACTTTGCTTTTACATCATATACACAAACACATGAGCAAAATATGATCACATTCAAACCATCTAACTCATCCCACAGTCTCTTAAGTTTAGTAAAATATCCAGCAATGTCATTGTTACCTTGAACGATAGTTGCAAGTGGTAGAGTTTGACACCATTTGATTTGTCAAATCTTTGCTCTAGACTGTCCCAAAGTTCTTTTACTGTTTTGGAACTTATCACACTATCAGCAATCTCTTTTGATAAAGCATTTGATATACATCAAATGACCATGTCATTAACACAACTTCATTGTTTATATTCTACAGATTTGCAAGCTTCATTGATGAAACCAAGTTTTTTCTTGCTTGATAAAGACAATAGGACATGTCTTCTCCAACCTGGGTATCCTCTTCCATCAAACACAGTGTTGACTAGAGACATCTCAAGTGAATCAGAATTATTAAGGTGATATGAATGATTTGCATCATGTATATGATGCATGGCTGAGATCGCTCCACATATCCTTTGCTTTATTTGAAAATTTAATTTTCGACTTCTACGAAGTGAAAGTCTTTTTCTTCTTCATTTCTTCTTCTTCTTCTTCTTCTTCTTCTTCTTCTATTTTCATTTCTGTTTGATGAAGAAGATAAATGGCTATGAGGTTTTTGTATTCCAATAGTAAGAGGATTTTCTGAAATTAAAATTATAATATATTTGATAAGTGTGTACTTTCCCCGTCTGATGTTTCGCTTCAATTTGAATGACTTCAAAATTAAATTAGATTAATTTAATATTTTAAAATTATAATTTAGATATTTAAAAAAATTATAAAAAATATTACCATGTTATAATTCTTTTCGTATCAATATGGTGAAAAAAACATCTTAAAATATTGATCAAAATTAATATAGTTTGACTCTATTTTAAAAAAAAATCAGTGATTCTCTTGTTTGGACTTCTAAGTTTTTTGTGACTAGTGCTAAAATTTGAGGAGAAATTAAAATTGGAGAAGAACATATATGTTTGGATTGTTTTTATTTTAGGTAGCCCGATGTTATAAATTTGTGCTATTCGCGGGGTTTAGAAAAAGACTAATCACACAAATCTATTCTACGACGTCTTACCTCAATGTACGTCCTTTCCTCTACTTTGAGTAATGCGTTTTGGATGTTCCATGAGTTGGAAACGTGCTTTATGTTTTCCAAACTAAAAGGACCAATATATGCTCAAGATTTTCTACTATATTAGAAGAGGGAGTTAGCACACAGGAAGTGAACGTACATGCTCGGCAACCTGAGGGCATTTTAGTCATTAAACTTATCTTTGTGCATCTTCTGCTTGTTCTCTAGGCTTCAGTACTTTGTTGTGGACAAAGAATGACAAAACACCTTCTTCCATATGGGCCCAGCAGGGTATTTCAGTAAATTCACAAAAATATACCAATGTTATTGGTTGAAGAAGTACATTATTGTAGCTGCCCGGGCCCCGTTTTGGACCCGTGCGAGGTGTGCTACCGCACATGGCCTTCCGAAAAATGAAAATTTTAGGGCTCATTTTTTCTTTTTTTATTAAGTAGTATTAGCCATAATTTATTGTAAAAGTCCATAATTCGCAGGTTTTAGCCCAATTAAGGGCTCACTTTTTCGAATTAGAATAGAACCCCCAAAATATTTGAGACGACCCTGCCATATAAATTTATATGTCGCATTGACCAATTTGCCCTTTACTTATTTCATCAATCATCATCAACTGTCGTTTAATGTGTGGAATATTTTCTTATCATTTTCCAGGTATTGATTTGGAACTTTAAATTATCAGCAGGGTCGTCTTGGGATACGTGCGAGGAATGCTATCGCACAGGACACTCAGAAAAATGAAAAAATTTAGGGTCTTTTTTATATTTTTTTATTAAGTAGTATTAGCCAGAATTTACTGTAAAGATCTATAATTCACAGGTCTTAGCCCAATTGAAGGTTCACTTTTACGAATTAGAACAGAGCCCCCAAAATGTTTGAGACGGCCATGCGTATCAGCAATTACTTTCCTAAATAATTTATTCTGTATGAAATGCTAATTAAGCAAGCTTTTTAATATTTACCATTTTTCAGATATTAAAATTAATGATAACTCTATTACCAACAACAAATTAATATTTTATGATTTGAGGAGCTTTTAAGCCAAAATAGCTTTTAAGGTAGTGTTTGTCTCAAATAAAAAGTGTTTTTAAGCGAAAAGTAATTAGTTAGGATTCCTAATTGATGATTTTTGGCTTACTAGAGTCATAAGTCAAAAGTCCATCCAACCAGGCTCTAAGTAATAGGTATTATTTTTGAGCTTTTACTATAATTGACATTTAATTTCCTACATTAACAACAACAACATAACCATTGAAAATCCCACAATGTGGGTCTGGGTGAAAATATATGTATGTACTAGAGACAATCTGTATTAGGATAAAATGTACTTTATTTACACATTCACTTTTATATATTAATGATAATTAATATTATGACATTTGCATTTGTTGAATTATTAGTTAATTGTTTATAATGTTCTATAAATGCATCCCTAGAGATTACGTTTTTATTAATAATGTGAGAATTAATATTATCACGTAACTCTTAAATTACCTCGACTAATAATCATTGAGATTGGGATATCGACAATATGCGATACATCGACATGTGGTCTGCATCATATCCTTAGGGGATGTAGCATGTCTCACTTGCTACGAGTTATGGAAACTCGTGATGGATACATGGATACTTGTTGAATGATTGGTATACTCTACTGATGCGCTATTTGTTATATGTCTAAAGTGTCATCGGTGTGTGGGATATAGAAGTCCTTAGATTTGAGGTTGATACGCACCTTATTCACAGAGTAATGTACTTTGATCCTGACCTAAGCTCAAATGCCTTATAGGTTGAGACGCGACTTATTTTGGGTACGTTACGAAGTGAATTAAAGGTGGTAGTCGAACCAAGATTAGAATTCATTCCTTGAATGTATATTCGAGAGAATACTCAGATACTCATAAGATATTAGGTTGACTAAGTCCTTGGCCAACGTAATGGACATGTCTGTGACATGGTCCTGTTGTCAACTAATATAGATGAGTTATAATGATCAAACCATTTGGATAGACACTTGACAAATCCTAAGCTTGATTGAGTGTGTCAAGAATGAAAGGATTTTATCTTCCCACATAGAGGTTCAGTTTACGTGCTTCGTTTAGCTAAACTTTACATATTGAGATTCGTCTTCCGGCGCAGTTTAGGAATTCCGTGAAGATCCTAATGGTATCAGTGTCAATATGTAGAGGCCTAAAGGGTAAACACTAAGTCAAATGTTCCGTTGATTGAAGGATGTAATTAGGAAGAGATAATATATTTGTTCGGTTGATAACCGGAACATTAGAAATGGGAAGGGGGTCAGAAAATGGGACAGGACCGCAGTGCCAGAAACACGTACCAGCACCACGGTGCCACCTCATGAAACCGCGGTGCCGACGCGTGTTTTGGCAGTCTGAATTTTTGACCCAGTCCAAGTTTCTGTTGGGCCTAGCCCATAGAAACCCTAAAGCTCCTATTTTCTATTATAAATAGGAGACTTCCCTTCCCACTTAAAAAAGCCAAACCTAAGAGAGGTAAATCTCTTCTAAATCTCTCCAGAAATTCCTAGCATTTCTAAAGATAGAAAATTACATCAAAGTTCTAAGAACTTTGAACTTGCAAATCAAGGGATATTTGAGTGTGCACCCCGGACTACACAAAGCATCAAGTTTCAACAACTTGGATTGCGGATTGCTTCAAAATGTAAGTCTTCGTTCGAAGTATTACATTTGCTTTGTGTTTTATTTTATATTACATATTCATACTACAGTTTGACCGCCTATGTCGGATTTGAAACATAAATTTTTAAATTTCGCTACGTGCACGAACCCGACGCAAACACCTATAGTGGTATCAGAGTCTGGGCTGTTTCGTGTGATATGTATTGAATATTAATGATAATATGGGTTATGATTTGTTTAGATCTATATTTTATGTTGTTAAAAGCTTTAAAATCCTAAATCTTTAGAACACATGGTCCTTGTGCCCAGATCTGTTAATGCAATAATGTATTCGAACAAATCAATCCAATAAGTAACTCTTCTAAGTTGATATTATAGGTGTCTAACGAATTGGCCGATCGGACCGGTAGCCATTCTGGGTTTAACGGTTAGGACGATTCTGCGGTCGGTTCATCGACTACGCCAACCGTCCGGTCGTTCTGGATTCCATGTTGGCGTGCGGTTCGGGTCGAGCAGGTCCAACCGTCAGGTTCTATTTTTTTTTTTTTTTTAATTCTAGTATTTATTTTCTATAATATAAACTAAATTCAATTTAAATATGTAATATAATAATATAATATATAATTTAGTTGTATATATTAAAATTGAAACTTTAAAGTTAACTTTTGATTTTATAGTTTATAACTTTATACTTTATAGTTTATAACTTTATACTTTATAGTTTATAACTTTATATTGTAAATTTGTAATTATACTTTTAATAATTTATTAGATTAGTAGATATATCATATAAGTATATAACATTATAACTTATAAGTAATATGATTAACAACTAAATAGATAGTAAAATTAAAATTAATGATAAGATGTAAACTTTTGAACTTTCATAACGTTAATAAGAGTACATAATGAAGTAATAATAATTTTATTTACATATTATGCATCCTTTTTGCAAGTTCTTCGTAATCTATAGGTTGATTGAATTGGTTATGCTCCATAGCCTCTAAATCAGGAGTATTAATTCGATCCGCCTCGCTCCGCCTTCCAAAATATTGCCTATTTCTTCATCTTCGGGATAATCAACGTCTCCACATCCTTGATTTCTTCTCTCTGATCTGATCCAATCCCTTAAGCAGACTAACACTTCTAATGTGCTTCCACCCAATGAGTGACGTGTGTCTCCTATTTGATCTCGTGCTTGGCTAAATGCACTTTCAGAAGCCACTGTTGAGATCGACACATTAAGAACATCACGCCATCGCAATGCAGGAATTGCCTTTTGTTATCCTGCCACCATTGTAAAGGGTCAAAATTTTTCTTCGGCTCCGCTGGCTTTTGCAAATAAAATTGCATCTCATCGCAAGATCGGCTTGTGGTTGGTTGTGTTGTAAAAGTGCTCCATATGTCTAAAGATTCTTCTTCATCGTCATCATCATTGAATCCTGCAGTGTAGACACGCAACCGAACTAGAAGGAATATTAGTAGCAGAGTTGGTGTTATCATGTAATGTAGCATAATATTCATATAATGTAGTTAAATTAGTATCAAGTTTACTTATGCAATCAAATGAAGATGAAGTTTCTGTTTGACCTATTTCCATATAATTATATAAACTAAATATTAAATTATGACAATCTACTTTTTTAATAGAAGGATTTAAGACTGCACTAATACAATAAACATCGTG
The DNA here is from genome assembly GCA_029844215.1 of Przewalskia tangutica. Lineage (NCBI taxonomy): Eukaryota > Viridiplantae > Streptophyta > Magnoliopsida > Solanales > Solanaceae > Przewalskia > Przewalskia tangutica. Next base: position 5,772,997 of record CM056718.1, on the reverse strand, counting down.
AATAGGAAAAAATATTTTTAAACTTTTCAAACATAATCAGAATCGCATCTTTATATTTCACATTTGATTTTAACCCATAAAGTAAATATGAAATTTCACTATATGAGCTAAAGCATTACAAACTGTTGGGTAATAAGATCACGAAAATTCAACGATTGCGATGTAAAATTTACGTAAAAATTTTAAAAGTTCACTAATTGATTTCCAATGTTCGCTTGCTAACATATACATCACGTTCTTACAATGCGCATTTGCAACATGTGTTATGGGGTCTTTATACTTATAACATTCTTTTAAAAATAAATAAGTATAATTCCACCGTGTAATAATCTCTTCGCATGAATTTAGGTCTCAAATTAAATTGTTTACATTTTTCTTTAAATTCTATAATTCTATTTTTCCTATTATTACCTGAATAACTCCAATGACTCTTTTGACAAGTTTTATTTGGTGAAAATAAATCAAGACCACTTTTAACAATTAAATTATAAATATGACAAGCACTGAACATGAAATATATCAGAAGTGGTGGTTGTACTTCGCTTTAAAAATCTACAGCAGATATTATTAGATGCATTATCGAATGATACACAAAGTATTTTATTATAAAGATTATATTTTTGGGCATAAAAACAAATAGTTTAAACTTATATATTTTCCAAGATGACTTTGATCCTCGCCAACGCAAAAAAAGCAATATCGTTTTCCATTCTAAAATTTTCATCAATCCAATGACAAGTAATTGTTAAATAATCATAACCGTTCAATGCATGTCCAATGTCTGAAGTAAAACTAACATGGCATGGAAGGTTAGCAAACAAATATTGCAAGAAAATAACATAATCATTATGAAGTCTAAAAATATCGGCTCTAGTAGTACTACGAGGAACACCTTTAAAAAAGGATTATATACTCTTTGAATATATGTAATTAAATATGAAGAAGAAGCAAAAGAAAAAGACAAACAACCTCCGACAATCATTTTTGCTAATTCATGCGATCTTTTTGGATCGCATTTAGCCAACCAGGTTAATGGATTAAGTTGTTGTTGACCGGGTTCTAAATTAGGGACAGCATTCCATTGTCTGGATGACCGAATTTTATATGTCTACCTATAGTGCGTCCCCGTCACCACCCCGCCTTATGTTTATAAGTTCTCCCACAAATATTACATTTAACTCTATCGGTACCTACAACTTTATCATAAAAGAGCCACACTTTACTCCTTTTTCTTCTTGCTCACGGTTACGGTAAAGGAGGTCACGACTACCACTAGCGATACCAACATTGTGAAGGAACACTAGTAGGTGTAGGAGGTTCTTGTTCTTCAAGTTCATCAATATCATCTAATTGACGTTATCACATTCATTATCTTCTATTCCAAAATCTTCTTGCATTTGATCATAATCTATATTTTGATTAGATGATGAAGAACCTACATATTTTTACCCTTGAACTAGATTTACTAGCGATCCACGCAATTCCCCTTAGTAAAGACGTTATAAAATATTTAAATAATCAACAAATAAATATGACAATTTAATAAAATAATTAGAGAATGAAACGAGTGTACCAAACTTCGGGATTCAGAATTCAATAGAAACTCAAGCTCAAGTCTTGCGTCTTGCTACTTTGAATTTGAAAACTAATAATATTAATAACTTGAAAATTGATAATAAAGATAATTAAGAGAGTATGAGAATAAGAGAATTGAGAGAAATGTTGTGTGATAAAAATGAAGAAAATGTAGAGAATTTATAGATTTTTAAAGGGTAAAAATGGAATTAAAATAAATAATTAAACAAAACAAAAACAAAAAAACAAAAAAAATGACCAGTCGAAATGACCGTTGGCCAGCCCCACTTCCCAAGCCCAACGGTGAAATGGCCGTTGGGCAATTTATTTTTGTTTTATGTAGAATTAGTCCGGTTAGCAGTAATGGGCAGGTTTTCCAATACCGTGCCTTACCGGTCCGGTATCTGGGTTTGAAATGACCGTGCGGGTTGGGGTTGGGGACAATCCGACCTCAACGGTATGTCCTGCGTCGGGCGGTCGGTTAACCTACCGGGTCAATCCGGTTACGGTCAACTGACCGGTTGTGGTATAGTTGATATGCGTTATCCGACTTAAAGCATGATGCATTGAAACGAAGAACGAGAATAAAATTGAATTAGATGGTCGATGAACATATTGTTATAATGGTGATGGTGATACAAGTGAAATATCTGAAGGATCTGGCCCTAAACTAGTTTTAGGGGTTCAAAAATTTCAGATTTGTGTTTCTGGAGATAAGGCACCGCGGTTCCACGATGGAACACCGCGGTGCTTGCTAGGGTTTTGAGACGGCGCCGGGATTATGATGGAACACTGCGGTGCTGCCCAGATGAATCCAGAAGCACCACATTCTGTTCAAAAGGGTCGCAATGCTGTTCATCCAAAAGCTTAAATTAATTTCCCAAACATTCTGCCTCTGAGGCACCGCGGTGCCACCCGTTAGGACCGCGGTGCCGACGACGGTAATTTATGAGGCACCACGGTGCCACTTGTTAGGACCGCGGTTCTAATTAATTTTGCAGATTTCAGTGACTCACTGCCTCTGAGGCACCGCAGTGCCACCTGTTGGGACCGTGGTGCCGACGACAGTGATTTAAAAAAAAATGAAAATCAGAAACAGAACTTTGAAAGTTTCAGATTCTGAATCTGAAGTTTTAAAAGTTTCAGTTTCTGAAAATAAGTTTTTGAATCGAACAGATTTGGTCCGTTCGGGCGAATTTGTGATTAAAATAAGTTTCTGAAAATTGGTTTTAAGTTTTGGAAATTGCAAATAGGTCCCAAAAACTTGATAATATTTTCTGAGTTTTGAAATTATATTTTCTGAATTTATAGTGGTTCAGAATTGAACCTTTAAATTCTTAAGGGACTAAACTGTAAATTTTAAAAGTTTGCAGAATTTTTGAAAATCAGAATTTTAAAAAAAAATCAGAAATGTTTATGGACTGTTTGGCATTGATATAGATTGTAGAGTTTAGACAAAATAGACCCATGATTATCATTAATAGTATATTATTGTATAATATACAAATGCGCTAAGTGATTGAATGTGATGCATTTAAATTATTAGCATAGCGTCCGCAATTATTGTCTGGGTAGGCGGCGCCCAGTAATTATTTAATTTCAAATGACCGCTATAATTATGCAGGTAGGCGGCGTGATATGTGATTAAAACCATCTTTTATCATGCCTATTGGGTTTGATGGTTTCCCATCTAATTGTGTTTAGAAATTGCATGATAGGAAGTCATATGATGTATGCCTTGATTGTTGATCTTGAATGAATCCCCGAAAACTGAAAATGTTCCCCAAACATTAAATACAAGTCTAATTATAACGCGTCGTCCATTATAATTGTTAGGGTGCTAAACCTCTTCGGCGATACGAGTATTTATGCAAAAGCGCTCTAAGTCTATGAGGACCAAGACCCTTTCATAGATGTGTTAAAATGAAAGTAGATAATAAACTTTTGTAGGTATTTATACCAAAGTGTTTGCTTGCAAAGGCTAAATTTACTTAGGCATTTAAATGCAATCGTGTAATGGAGTTGACTTGTTTAGATGAATCTTGGCGCCAAAGTGTCGGACTAGTCTAAAGACGCAAGATTAAAATAAAATATATTTAATCAAACCAAGAGTTGTAGAGTTGCTTTACAATTGGTTGAAAACCTACCAAAACAAACGCAGATATAACATATGTTTGGATCTTGACCCATTATGACCTATATATTGATTTAGGTCCGTATTCTACCTTGAGATCGTAGAAGTATATAAAATAGTGAGAGCTAATTAATAAAATGTCATGTTAAATTAGAATATAATGAATGTGTATAAATTAGAAGAATGAATTTTGATTGCATTTTTCTTGTTCTATCTATATCTTCAGAATGTCAATTTTTTCGTTGAAAATGCTTATGGAGTCCAACAGACTTACTGGACCCAACTTCATAGACTGACTCAGGAATGTCAGAATTGTCATGAGACAAGAACAGATTTAGTATACATTGGACAAAGTATTCCCCACCGCTCCGGCGGAGGACTCTGCTGAGTATGCAACCTTCGACAAGGTTGCTTATGAGAAACATTATAAGGATGCCACCTCAGCTCAATGCCTAATGTTGTCTTCTATGTCACCATCATTGCAAAGACAACATGAAACTATGGGGCCCAATGAAATGTTATCCCATTTGAGGAGTCTCTATGATTCGCAGTCTCAGACAATGGAGTATGACCTGCTAATAGAACTCTTCAAGTGTAGGCTAAATGAAGGGGGCCAAGTTTCGCCACACGTGTTGAGGATGATTGAGTTGATTGAGAGGTTGACCTCCACATAAAGTTTCAAGATAGAGTGTCACGCCCCGAACCCCGGGCCCGCGTCTGGTGCCCTACCTGGACACCCTTCTATTCATACAACATAATAAACCGCGGAAGATAAATAACACTCATTTTTTTCTTTAAACACAGGCAAAGCCGATAAGACTGCCATAATAAAAATCACCGAAAAGTGGTCTACTGCTTCAACAATGTAAATACAACTCTAGCCACCCAACCCACATATGAATATAGACCTAAGAATTTGGGCGATGGCGTGATGGGACAAGGCCCGCTGTACCACGAATATACCTAGCCATAATGACAAGCTCCTAACATTGAGCCATCTCAAATCTTGAACCAGGATCCTAAGCTCGCGGATCCACAATCGAGTACCTAGACTGCAGACATGAACGCAACCCCGAAGGAGGTCGATAACAGTACCAAGTATGGAACGAAAATACGATCTGATAAACAAGATCATAACTGTACAAAAGAATGACAGGGGCAAGTATGAAAATCAAATACCAGATCCTACCGTGTCATATAACAATCAGAGTCAACTGTACCTTGTATCATTGTACTACCATAACACCGTACCACTTTCACATATGAAAGTCATGTCAAAATTAGGGACAACTGCCCTCAGCATATAATATCACAGAAGCATGCTCGTGGAATACAACATCACTGTCAGCATGTAACAAGTATAATATATCACCATCATCAGATAAGCATGCCCGTGGAATTCCAACATCACCGTCGATATGTAAAAAGTACAATACTCAAATATCAGTACACTGTTCCTTAGTAACACTGAGACTAATGAGAGTAACTTTTGTCGTTTAAAAGTAGGAAGGTTATGATTAATTTAGGGCTACCCGCCCGTAATACCATTATGCAATCCTATTCATGGGAATTTAACCCGCATGGGAATTGAACCCGCATAGGTCACATGGACCCGCAATGAGTATATATGGATACCCACATCGTGGAGAGCTAGCCCACGGAATAGTCATGGGAATTTAACCCGCATGGGAATTGAACCCGCATAGGTCACATGAACCCGTAATGAGTATATATGGATACCCGCATCGTGGAGAGCTAGCCCACGGAATAGTCATGGGAATTTAACCCGCATGAGAATTGAACCCGCATAGGTCACGTGGACCCGCAATGAGTATATATGGATACTCGCATCGTGGAGAGCTAATCCACGGAATATGTATAATGTCTAGGGTGTTTACCCCGAAATCATACTCATAACACTAGCACCAATGACTATCATGAACAACTTATGCAAGTTAAGTAATCTTTAACTCTCATTAGACAAAATGAAGGCACCATCTTTTTGAACACCCAAGGCAATACCATGCCTTCCTTTTAAAACAAACAAGACAATACCATGCCTTCATTTCTGAAACAAACAAGTCTTTCATTTTATAACACCAATGCACTATCACACCTTGCATCACTAAGGATTAAAGTCCATTACAACAATGTACGTGAGCCGTATATTCACTTTATAAACTAAATTTCCATTTTTAGAAAAGCCCAAGTACTACATGTATCACTAGGAAGTAGAATCCAATACATGTATCATTTTGAAACCATCATCAAGACACTTATCATGCCAAGTATCTTTCTAAGACATGGTTTGGCAAATCAGGGTAATAGACATCACATATTACTTTAAAACATCTTTGAAAATCAAAGTGTCACATATCATGTACTATATTAAGGACTTAACCATGGACATTCTCACATGATTTACTTACAACATTTTAAACAATCTCTTGACTTTCCACAAACCTTGTTATAACAAACTTCCCATAAAGCCGTTATAACACTTTCATTTTAGAAAACTAAAGCACTACCATATCATGTACGGGATTTGAACCCAAAGTACTATGTACGTCTATTCTTTATAAAAGAATCATTTCATGCAATGTTTAGGGAGTTGAACCCAAAAGCACTTTCACTATTAAAATCAAGTTACTTATGCCTTTAAATCAAGCCACTTCTTCTTTCAAAACTCAAGGAACTTACTTTTTAAATCAAGTAACTCCCTTTTTCAAAATCAAGTAACTTATACCTTTTAAATCAAGTTACTTCTACTCTTTAAATTAAGTAACATATACTTTTCAAATCAAGTTACTTATTCTCTTTGAATCAAGTAACATATACTTTTCAAATCAAGTAATCTATACTTTTCAAATCAAGTTACTACACCTTTAGAAATTTCATTCAAGGTTTTGAATTTAAGCGACTTCTCTTTAAATCAATCAAGTAACTTATACCTTTAAATCAAGTTACTTCTCTTCTTTAAAACCAAGTCACTTCTTCTTTCAACATTTAAGGAAATTATTCCTTTAAATCAAGTAACTCATTCTTTTCCAATGACGTTACTCCTATCTTTTTAAAGTCAAGTAAGCTTGTACTTTTCAATTCAAGTATTATAACTTTCAAAATAAACCAAGTCTCTTATCTTTAAAATTCAAGTATCATATACTTCAAAATCAATTCACTTATACTTCATATAATCAAATCACACAAACTTTCAAATCAAGTCCCATAACTTAAAAATAAAGTCTCATAATCATTTAAATAAAACAAGTCTCATAACCTTGGAAATCAAGTCTCATAACTTTAAATCAAAGTCTCATAATCTTGAAAATCAATACTCATTTGAACCGTGAATAGGTTATACTTGTTTCTAATACTTCCTAACGACTCTTACCAACATCCCCCATAAGACATGGTAAGAACTTATGAATATTTTAGATAGGCCTTTAGCATAAAATCAATAACATGAATACTTCCTAATGACAAGGTAAGTACTTCAAGAAAACAAGTCACGTATACTCCAAATAACAAGGCAAGTATACTTCAAGAATAAGTCATGTATACTCCAAAACAAGGCAAGTATACTTCAAGGATAGTCATGTCGATAGAAGGAAGAAGTTCACATACCTCGTTGGAGACTAACCCAAACGACAAGTAGCAATACGCTCCAATGTACTTTAACATCATTGGCTATTCCACCCTCCAAGTAGAATATGCTATACATAGTACTTCAACCTATAATAACGATATCACTTCTATCAATTTCAAGCTTACCATAGTAAGACTTATACCAAATAATTGCCCTCTAATTCTACAGAAATTTGGGCAGCACTTCCTTTGTTTCTACATACTTTTCCATCTTTTCCAAGGCCCGTATTCATCAACCAACAAGCCACATTTAAGGCACAACCAACAGTTAACCAAAGGGGATTACACGCCTAACTTGACGTGTAAAATTCTACCCCACAATCTATACAAAACAGTCCACAATCCTCGGCACAAAACAGTCCACAATTCTACAATATTAAGGGTAAAATGTGAAGCCTTTTACACCCTTTTTATACCCCTATTCTTTAGGACTTTCATTAGCCATTTTACCACATTAATCATGCATGTTAGGGTCTTATTTTCCAGCATTACAACACGCCTAAAATAGTCCATAAAAACTGCACGACAATATCCAACAGTTTTATAGATTCTACGGCTAATAACTAAAATCCGATAACTCTTTCCTTAATCCTTTTTATTCCAATTCGAGTTCCAAAACTTCTACATAAGTTATAAAAACTTATTAACAACAATATTAATCTATTATAACATGAAATAGGTGAAGATAACAACGACAATAACCAACGAATTCCATTTACACCAAATCTGTCCCAAATCGGTTTTAGCCCCAAAAATGGCTCAAACACTTTTTATTCTTCATTATTTTTAACACAAGTTCATCCATACATTATAGTAATAAGTAATATCCAATTACTTTAAAAGAAGAAGGACGTTTACCTCATTGTTTGCCCAAACATTCCCCAAAACAGTCCGGTCTTTATTGGTCCGCAGTTTTCGTTTCGCTCCACTTCTTCAAGTTCCAATCACATATATGTATCCCCTACAACCTTAGGATCAACTTCTCTTCACGTTTTGCTTCCAAAAAGTCGACAGAAAACCCATAGGGTTTCATTCTATTTTCGGCCCAACCTAGATTTAGGGGTTAAGGGTGCTTAATCTTGGAAAGAAAATACTTTGATCTTGTTCTTGTTGGCTATGGTGATTTCGAAATATCTAGGTTAAGGAGAGATGAGGGTTTGTATGGATGAAGGTTTTATGTTCCAAGTCTTCAAGACTTATCTATATATACTAAGGTGGAGTCTTTGCAAGACAAGTGGAGAGGGCACTTGCTCTCCTCATATTGGTCAAGAATTCTCTGCACAAAAATAATATCCCACCCTTAGCCAACTTTTCTCAACAATTTTGATGGCCCTATACCATACAACACCAAGACTTAATAATTTAACACTTAGTCCATACTTCTATTGGAAAGAATTCAATTACTAGAATTAATTCTTGTCATCAAATTAATCTCGAAAATTATCCGTATAAGGAAATGTAAAAATCATTTCCTTTCGACATTCCAATCTTAATTCTATAATCATGTTCTCACTTAGTAGCTATGGAAATATGGGGTGTAACATAGAGTCTCCACCACCCTCATCATGCACTCACTTCCTAGGTCGTTTGAGAGTTTTATTGTTAATTATAATATGAATTGAACTAAAGCGACATTGTCGGAGTTACATAATATGCTGAAAACTTTTGAATTTTCAACGTCCAAGAGCAAACCTATTCTGATGGTTCGCTCCTCTAGTCGCCCCAAACCGAAAGGTAAGGGACAACAGAAGGGGAAAAGAAAAGTTGTTGCTCCGGTAGCAGCAATGAAGCCCAAGAGAGGGACAAAGAAGAAAAATAAGAAACTGTCGGCATCGAATGTTTGCATGAATTGCAACAGGAAGGGGCATTGGATAAAGGACTGTACTGCTCCAGGAGGAGGAATGACACCAGGTACTTCAACCTCTACTGGGCAAGGTATGTTTGTAATTGAAATTAATCTATCTATAAATGATTCTTATTCCTGGGTACTTGATACCGCTTGTGGCTCACATTTTTGTACAAATGTGCAGGGGCTAACTGATAGCAGGAAGGTCGGACCTCGAGAGGTGGACATGCGCGTCGGAAACAGAGCACGAGTTGGTGCTGAACGCGTGAGAACTTATAGATTAGATTTACCTTCCGGCAAAATTTTAATGTTAAACAATTGTTATTATGTTCCTTCTTTGACAAGGAACATTATTTCCATTCTTGTACTTGACACTGAGGGCATTTCCTCAAGCATTAATGATGACATTATGATTTTGGCTTTTGATAATGTTGTGTATGGAATTGCGCCTCTTGTGAATGGATTGTATACATTAAACTGTAGCATGAAAATTTTCAATATACAAAATAAAAGAGCTAAGTTAAATGACAGAAATTCCACCTACTTGTGGCATTGTAGACTTGGCCATATCAATCAAACGAGAATAGAACGGTTGAGGAAATTAAATTATCTCGAACCATTTGACTTACCATCTTATGGTAATTGTGAATCCTGTTTGAAAAGTAAGATGATCATTAAACCTCTTTCTGAAAAGGGGATCCGTGCCAAGGAGGTGCTTGAGTTGGTACATACGGATGTATGTGGACCATTTTTGACTCAAGCTAGAGAAGGTTTCTCTTACTTCATTATTTTCACAGACGACTTATCAAGGTATGAATATGTGCATCTTATGAGACACAAATCCGATGCTTTTGAGAAGTTTAAGGAGTTTAAGTGTGAAGCTGAGAAATAGCTCTCAAAGAGTATCAAGACTATCCGATTTGATCGTGTGTTACACCTCGTGATTTTAGGGCAATAAATGGAGAACGTAATTAAGAAAATAAGATTCGAGTATTGAAAATTAATATACAAAAAAATGTAATCCCAGAATAATTTTGGATACATCAAATGTGGCAATGAGAATTAATACTAGTAGTTGTATATTTCTAATGGGATTATGGACTTAGTGTTGTGTTATAAAAATGGGGGCATCGACATTTTCAGACTTTTAGTAAAGTCGGGTCTAAGATAATTTAGTTGTGGGATTAATTTTAGTGAGGGGAATAATAAGTGGGCAATACAAGTGGCACCTTGTGCCCTCCAAGTGGCAAAGGCACCAACATGCATAGGCTTATATCCATTTTCAGCCCATATATTCCCATGTTTCTCCCCTTGTTTTCGAAAACTCTCCCTTCTCTCATCCTCCATTCTCTCCTCCTCCCAAAATAGATTTTATACCAACTTCCATAGCTAAGTAAAGAATTAACCAACTCCCCTTTCAAGATTAAGTTATTCTACTAAGTTCTAAGCCATGGTAAACTCCAAACAGTGGCTGTTTCGGTAATGGCTGGGCCGAAATCTGCTCCAGAAAACTTTAGTCTCGGAGATGAACTATTTGGAAGAAAAACATGTAAGTAAGATGGTTTTAAACTTGTAAAGGATGCATGCATGTCATTGTAAGTTGAAGAAATGGAGAAATATAGCAAAAATGGTGCAGTGGCCAATTTGGAACTGTTTCGGCTAAGTCAAGGTAAGATTTCTTCTTCTTATAGAGTAATTGGAAGTTAAATGATGTTGTAGTTAAGAGATGAACTTGTGATAAGAGAAATTGGATGTAAGAAAATGCATGTGATTGTATTGGTGTGTAGTTGAGCCGATTGGAATTGTTTTACCGATTTAGGGTTGTTTTAATTACATTGAGTTTGATTGTTGTTGTTGTTATCGTTGTCATTGGTTGCATGATAAAATTGAAGGAAATCTTGATATTTAAAGTTGTAGTTGTTCATATGAAATTGTTGAAATATGAATTGGATTTTAAGACTTCAATTGGATTTTAAGGAATTATGAGAAGAGCTATGGTGTTATAAATTGGGACTGTGACACCCCATAAAATTGTTGGACATTGTGTGTTGTATTTAGGGGCTGTTTTGTTGAGTTAGAATGTTGGAATTTCAGTTATGAATATGCATGTATATTGTGGTAATGGCTAGCATAGGTCCTAAAAGAATAAAGGTGTAGAAAAGTGTTACATTGCATTTTTGTTGTTGCGGAAGTATGGACTGTTTTTAAGGGCTGTTTTAATGTGAATCAAGGGGCTGAATTAACATGAGAAATAGGTGTAATAATCACCTTGGTTGATGTGGTTGTTGTATTCCATGAATGTAAAGAGAAATAATGTATAACAATGGCGTATATAGGATATATGAGACTGTTTTGGTTATATCCTTAAGTTGTGACTTATTATCGGGTTGTTGACCTTGTGTGTGAATTGCGGATGTGTGTATAAGCAGGGGAGTGCTGCCCAATTTGTTTTATAAGAAGAGAGTCATCATTCGATATATAACGTATGTTAGTAATCATAGAGTTGATGGACAAGTTGTTATTGTTATAGGTTGAAGTGCTAATTGAGACGTATTTTAATTATTGAGTTGGTTAATTCGACAAGAGGTATGTGAAACTATCCCTTCTATCTTTTTGACATGATTTACATAAAGGAGTGTACGACAGACGTACATAGTTCCAAAGAATCCTAATTCCTAGTGATACATGATATGATAGTGCCTTTGATTTTCAGTGATAGTTCATTTTATTTATTCCATTGAGAGTCAAATGATGATTTAATTTGCATATGGTTACTCATGATATTCTATTCGTGCTTGATGTGGTTATATAATTTCACCGAGTCCCTCGCTAGAGGGCCGGGTACAATATGTATATATATATGATGATTTTACCGAGTCTCAGAATGGGCCGAGTACGATATATGTGGACAGACATCCACAGATATGATTATTTCACCGAGTCCCACGATGGGGCGGGTACGGTATGTGCACGGTGGAAAGGTATCCACAGATATATATATGTGGACAGGCATCCACGGATATGACTTTATTCACCGAGTCCCAAAATGGGCCGGGTACGATATATGTGGATAGGTATCCACAGATATGGTATATTATATGAATATGTATGACTCTCATTTCATAAGGCATAGTTGCAATGGTATCTTTGATTATTATACTTGCCTCATGCTATCTTTTGGCCAGTTAGGATCATCTTTACAGTACTTCATATTTTATATACTCAGTACATTATTTCGTACTGACCCCCTTTCTTCGGGGGACTGCGTTTCATGCCCGCATGTTCAGTTAAAAAAAGAGTGATGGTTCACGCTGGTAGGTTGCTGGTTCAGCTGATGTCGGAGCACTCTATTCGTTCCAGAGTTGCAGTCTAGTCTTGGTATGATATTTTGATGTCGTATACTCTTTAGAGGCTTATAGACAGGTGTCCCGTGGATAGTGGTTTTGTATAGCCTTATCAGCCTTGGCGTGGTCATGTATATATATAAGTTAGTTTTTTGGTCAGGAGCTTTTATAATCTTTTTCGGCTTAGTCCGTGCTTATTATGATTATACAGTGATGATGTGATTAGTGGTACCCGGCGGGTGGAATCCGGGTGCCCGTCGCGGCCCTTCGGTTTGGGTCGTGACACCCTCCAAGTGTCAAAGGCACCAACATGCATAGGTTTATATCAATTTTCAGCCAATATATTCCCATGTTTCTCCCATTGTTTTCGAAAACTCTCCCTTCTCTCATCCTCCATTCTTTCCTCCTCCCAAAACAGATTTTCTCCCAACTTTCATAGCTAAGTAAAGAATTAACCAACTCCCCTTTCAAGATTAAGCTATTCTACTAAGTTCTAAGTCATGGTAAACTCCAAACAGTGGCTGTTTTGGTAATGGCTGGGCCGAAATATGCTCCAGAAAACTTTAGTCTCGGAGATGAACTATTTGGAAGAAAAATATGTAAGTAAAATGGTTTTAAACTTGTAAAGGATGCATGCATGTCATTGTAAGTTGAAAAAATGGAGAAATGAAGCAAAAATGGTGCAGTGGCCGATTTGGGACTGTTTCGGCTAAGTCAAGGTAAGATTTCTTCTTCTTATAGAGTAATTGGAAGTTAAATAATGTTGTAGTTAAGAGATGAACTTGTGATAAGAGAAATTGGAAGTAAGAAAATGCATGTGATTGTATTGGTGTGTAGTTGAGCCGATTGGAATTGTTTTACCGATTTGGGGCTGTTTTAATTACATTGAGTTTGATTGTTGTTGTTGTTAGTCATTGGTTGCATGATAAAATTGAAGGAAATCTTGATATTTAAAGTTGTAGTTGTTCATATGAAATTGTTGAAATATGAATTTGATTTTAAGACTTCAATTGGATTTTAAGGAATTATGAGAAGAGCTATGGTGTTATAAATTCGGACCGTGACACCCCATGAAATTGTTGGACATTGTGTGTTGTATTTAGGGGTTGTTTTATTGAGTTAGAACGCTGGAATTTCAGTTATGAATATGCATGTACATTGTGGTAATTGCTAGCATAGGTCCTAAAAGAATAAAGGTGTAGAAAAGTGTTACATTGCATTCTAGTTGTTGCGAAAGTATGGACTGTTTTTAAGGGTTGTTTTAATGTGGATTAAGGGGCTGAATTAACATGAGAAATAGGTGTATTAATCACCTTGGTTGTTGTGGTTGTTGTATTCCATGAATGTAAAGAGAAAGAATGTATAACAGTGGCGTATATATGATATATGAGACTGTTTTGGTTATATCCTTAAGTTGTGACTTGTTATCGATGTTGTTGACCTTGTGTGTGAATTGCAGATGTGTGTATAAGCAGGGGAGTGCTGCCCAATTTGTTTTATAAGAAGAGAGTCATCATTCGATATATAATGTATGCTAGTAATCATAGAGTTGATGGACATGTTATTATTGTTATAGGTTGAAGTGCTAATTGAGACGTATTCTAATTATTGAGTTGGTTAATTCGACAAGAGGTATGTGAAACTATCCCTTCTATCTTTTTGGCATGATTTACATAAAGGAGTGTACGACAGACGTACATAGTTCCAATGAATCTTAATTTCTAGTGATACATGATATGATAGTGCCTTTGATTTTCAGTGATAGTTCATTTTATTTATTTCATTGAGAGTCAAATGATGATTTAATTTGCATATGATTACTCATGATATTCTATTCGTGCTTGATGTGGTTATATATTTCACCGAGTCCCTCGCTAGAGGGCCGGGTACAATATGTATATATATATATGATGATTTTACCGAGTCTCAGAATGGGCCGAGTACGATATATGTGGACAGGCATCCACAGCTATGATTATTTCACCAAGTCCCACGATGGGGCGGGTACGGTATGTGCACGGTGGAAAGGTATCCACAGATATATATATGTGGACAGGCATCCACGGATATGACTTTATTCACCGAGTCCCAAAATGGGCCGGGTATGATATATGTGGACAGGTATCCACATATATGGTATATTATATGAATATGTATGACTCTCATTTCATAAGGCATAGTTGCATTGGTATCTTTGATTATTATACTTGCCTCATGCTATCTTTTGGCCAGTTAGGATCATCTTTCTGATCTTATATTTTATATACTCGACATTATTTCGTCGACCGCTTTCTTCTGCGTTTTATGCCCGCATGTACATGTACTCAGTTTGGTGATCCTCCAGTCTAGGATTTCCACTCAGCTGTTTGGAGAACTACATTATTCCGCAGCCTAGTCATTTTGGTACAGATCCTTGTTAGAGACTTATGCATATTTAGGGGTACGACGGGGACCTGTCCCGTCATAGTTCACTATCATACTCTTAGAGGTCTGTGGACATGTGTGGTTTGTAGACGTATTTTGGGTTAGTTGTACAGTTGTGATTTGTTTTGGATATTTTTGTATATAGTGGCAGCCTTGTCGGCTTGCCTATTTGATTATGATTGATTAGCTGCGACTCCTTGGGAGACAGGTTCATTTAAGACTTCTATATTATTCTTGGTATCAGTCGGATTATATGTGGTAGAACAGTATAAGGGTATCCAATTAGGGCACCAGTCGCGGCCCATCAGGTCGGGTCGTGACAAAGAGTGGTATCAGAGCAGTTCGTCCTCGAAATGTCTACAGACCGTGTCTAGTAGAGTTTTGCATATGGGTATGTTGTGCACCATACTTATACGTAGGAGGCTGACGGATATTTTGGATGTCATCTTTCTTCTTACTCTAAGATCGTGCGATAGAGCTATGTTATTAGGATAATCCCTATCTGATGAAGTATTATGTTTTCAGTTATGCCTCCAAAGAAAGCGACAGCGGCCCAGAAGGGAAAATATGGACTTTGTATATAAGTTGGTAAGATTGTTGTATAGTTGATGTGATGATGATGTGCATCTATACGAATATATTTATTAGTGCCATGTGTGTGTTGTCTGAAGTGATTATGGGTTATCATGAGTTGTTTAAGCTTTAATAATTGTTTGGAAGGTATGTAACAGTTTAATGAATCCACATCAAGGCATAATATATGTGCTAATTTGGAATATTTAGGAGGTGATGAACTCTTAAAGATCATATTTAATTGACTTAATGGTATACCATGTTGTTAGATTAAGCTATGTTGTATGCTTAAGTAATATATAGGAATAATATTTGTATGGATTAAATGGTTTGTTATGGTTAAGTCAACATGATATAGTGCAAGAATGTGCTAAGTTAAGTTGTTCCATGGACATGTTAGTTCCTTCTATGATCGTATGTTTGGTTCATCATATTTGTGAACCTGTTTTGTCCAGAGAGGGGAATGCAGGGCCTGTACGATGCCATGATAATCAGTATATGTTAATTTTCATATGCCAATATACCGGAATTGTCACCATGCTGGTCTGAAATCCCCTGGATATGTCATCTTATGTTTTGTCTAACTAAGTAAGATGTATGGTCAATCCAGTCTGGACATGTTAAATTTACAGAATATCATAACTTGGTTTAGTAATCTTATGTTGGTGTATTTAACCCCTGATTACATATCTAACTTATTTATTTGGATAACCAGTGGAGTAGTTAAATGACCTGAGTTGTGTCATCCTTTTAGAGCTTGGCAATATTCACCAAAAAATTTTATGTTTAAAACCTATCTGTGTAAACTGTCCACTATGCCTGCCTGAAGTTATATGAAATGAGCATGAGATTGCCTATAATGATCTTATTGTGCTTGCTATGAATATGATTGACTAAAGATAAGTTGTCTTTGCTGCATTTTTGGTTCAGTTGTGATTGATTTTAAGGCAACTTAGTTATGCCTTAAGGCTGTGTGATTGTTATTTAAAAAGAAAAAAAAAGAGTTGCTACTGCTTTTAAAGGGGGTTGACTATTACTTTCTAGGTTCTATTTTCTGATAAACTAGTTACTGTTCATTTTCCAATTTTACCATGAGTTATTGGTCTGAAGTGTTAACTGAACTAGTGTAATCGAATGGGGTTCTCAACAGACTGTATTAGGATATGTATTGTTGTGTAAGGAATTTTTAATAAACAATGTGTTAGTATGAGGTTGTTTATGTAGCATGAATACTAGCTAATTTATAATTGTCCCTCTGAAATGTATACTAGTGGCCAAGAGTCAATCCAGTTTAGTTTGTTTTCTTAGCATCCTATGTTTATAGTGTGTGCAAGCCTGTAAATGAACTTGGGAAGATCTGAAGGTTAGCCTGATTAACTAGCTGAGCTAAGATAGTCATAAATTCATGGTGTAACATTGTCGTGATCACATTGTCTAACACATTTCCCTGGTAGAAGCATGTATGGTTCTCTCAAATGTGTGACATGTATGAAATATGTCTAGGATAAAAAAAAATGGCTTCTCTTTGAACCTAAAGAAATGTCAACATAAGTATTTTAGCCTATGTGTGAGTCAGTTTATCTTGCATATTCATATCTATTCTACAAATTGGTAGTTGGTTTAAATATCACATGTGCTCCTAGGGGGTGATCAACCTAGCTTCAGTACTTGGTGTATTTATGGATGGTATGATTTCTAATAGTTTCTTATTTAAATGTGTTACTCAATTTAAAAAAAATTGAATTCTGGTATAGAGTATGTTGGTTTTACTTGACTGATTTGTATCTATACAACATGAAATGTGTGAGATCCTTTGATGGTTTTGCCTATGTTAAGTGAAGGAATTAATTTGTAGGTTAGTGTGCTGGGTTGACACTTTATATACTTATAGGGTATACTTCAGTTTGTTTAGGTAAAAAATAGTTCCCAATGGTGATTCTGATTTCAACGGAGTTTGGATGTGTGCCGGATGATGTGAGTTGTAATATTATATTAGATGGATTGTATAAGAAGGGTTGTTGAGCTGATGACACATAATAACGCTTTGCCTGATGATTAGACCTATTATATGTTGATGATGATTAGTTTGAGATTATCTAGTGTGAACATTATGTTGGTTTAATAGTGAGTGTGTACTATTTTTAGCTGTTAATATAATCTAGTTTTGATTAGTTTCGTTAGTATTGAGAAATTGTGAATTGGGTGTTTACATGGTTAAAGTGTTCATTATGTAGTCGTAATTGCCTATTTCTAGTCCTACTGTGATGTTCATGATTAGCTTGAATTAGCAAATTAACATACCTTAGTTTTAATAAAGCGTGGTTTGGGTTAGCTTCTTTAATCTCACTCTGCCTAAGACATAGATGGCCTAGTTGAATATTAACTTATAGATTAATGACTGATTGTTATTTTTTATTTTTTTTGGTAGAACTAATGTCTGATAACTTATATTCTGATCGGGTTTGAATTGTAAGTGTACTTTAGTTTAGGATGCCATTGGGGAGAGTTAACCTAAGTTAAGACCTTGGTAATTAGTTGTTAACTGAAGGTTTTATGTTGTTCATGACATAAGATCAAAAATGTTTCTCAAATGCTTCTTCTTAAAACTATTTTGAGCATGCTTTACTGATTCATGGGTATATTAAAAGTGGTGATTAAACATACCAGATTAATGTTAATATGATTGCTATATATCTATAGTTCTGGATTAGTAAGTTAAATAAGGTATCGACTTGTAATAGATGAAGTTTTGCTAATCATTGTTAGAATAAGATATTGAGTAACCTGTTTTGGTTAACTTGATTTTCTAAATTACAATCACTGTTTAAAATTACTGTTAGTATGGTATACTAAGCATATGTTAGGTTCAAGTAGCATGATATGGATAACATTTGTTATTTTAATTGTTTGGGGAGATAGTGATTAACATCTGGACAGTAAAACTTAGCTCAAATGGTTAGAATATGTACACTAGCTATGATACTGATTGATTTAAGTCATTGTTTAGCCTTATTTTAGGCATATGCTATTGGAAAAGGAGTTGTATGTGTGGAATTACTGAACATCTTATTAACATTTGCTTGTCTTGGTTGCCCGTTATACTTTAGTATGGTGCACTAGGTTTATTTTAAAGTCATATATGATGTGTATGATATTTGCTTGTTGTGGTGAAGATTGGGAGAGACATGATAAATTGATGCCTATTTTGATTTTAATGTCATGCTCTATTCTAGTTGAAATGGGAGTTCATGGGATTTGGTATCTATTGGAACTTGGTACAAATATGTTGTAGCTTAGGTTGTTTGTCTTAGAACCTTACTTATATTTATGAATGAAATGTCATATGTATGCCTTAATATGATTTTGCCTTATTTAATGCTTGGGTATTCATGCTAAAACTTAGGTAGAGTCCTAATATTTGAATCACCTTAGTCAATTCTTACTTAATTAAAAATTTGAAAGTTGTGAGTTGCCATGCCTAAAATTATGTTTTGTTGTCCTGTTGAGAAACAAGTGAGTTGAATCATATCTGCTTGATTAGTCCTTGTTTGGAATCTGTAATAATTAGTATATAGACTTGTTGTACTTGAAACAATGTTAATATGATAATTTGGGAGTTTGTTTAAATAGATAACACTAACTTAAGTTGACACATGTTGATTAAAATGTTATAATAGTATAAACTGACATGTGTAGCTGAAGTAAAGTCTAGTGTGCTAGTGTGCTAATTTCAGACTTATACATGGACAATGTCAGTTAATTTCATACCTAGATATTGTTAATTTCAGGGTGGTGCAAGCATAGGTAATTGTTTGGTTTGACTAAAGTAAGTATGTTGATTTGAGATTTGTTCCAGTCATATGAGGTTTTCAAGATAAAATATTTCTAACCTGCTTGGTCGAGAACTGGGTTTAGTTATGTATGGTATGTATGAATTCATATGAGGATCAATGTATATGTTTATGGTCTATTTTAGTTGTGTGTGGATTGCCAAGTCTTAATAATTGTTTAGAACCATGTGTTAATAATTTGGAAAGATATTTAGTTAAGCTATTTGACTGTCTTAAATAAAACCAGATATGTTAGGTGTGTATCTGTTGTGTATGTCTTTCTTAACTTGAACTTTGTATGGCCGGAACTATGAATGATGTTTTGTGCTAAGTTGAGCACCATATGAATATGAACCGATGCCATGATTCCAGGTTCAGATGTTGCCCTTTGTGGACTGGTATGGGTCTCTTTGATAACCTAGGTTGATAACTGATATGATTGGTAAATAATATATGTGATATATTGTGGCCCTGTGAGGCATCTTTGGGGTTGTTGAATATAGGTTGGTAGGTTTAGTTATAGAGGAGACTCTGCTGAAATTTTTATAGCATGAGACCTATTATGAACATTCGAGTACGAATGTTTCTAAGGGGGGAAGAATGTTACACCTCGTGATTTTAGGGCAATAAATGGAGAACGTAATTAAAAAAATAAGTTTCGAGAATTGGAAATTAGTATACAAAATAATGTAATCCCGAAATAATTTTAGATACATCAAATGTGGCAATGAGAATTAATACTAGTAGTTGTATATTTCCAATGGGGTTATGGACTTAGTGTTGTGTTATAAAAATGGGGGCATCCACATTTTCAGATTTTAGTGGAGTGGGGTCTAAGATTATTTAGTTGTGGGATTAATTTTAGTGAGGAGAATAATAAGTGGGCAAGACAAGTGGCGCCTTGTGCCCTCTGTAACACCTCGTATTTTCGGGTAATGGTTTGAGCACATAAACGTAGACAAGTAGACCCGGACCCCGGAAAGTGTATGTTATATTTACGTATGCTAATAAGAAAATTAGTATACAAAAAGATGTGATCCCAAAATAATTTTGGATATAACAAGTGTGACGACGGGGATCGAAAAATAAATTTGAATAGGTGTAGGAGGAAATAAGATCAATACAATATTGATAGGGTCAAACAGACAATGTAACACAAGTAATATACGTGTCAGTACTCATGCAGTGCTTCTCCCAAGTGTCCACTTAAATCAAATTTATATTTTACTCGAACCCACCCACACACCTTAGCCTTCTACAATTAACTCCCTCGACGGTATCTTTCTCTTAACTCTTCATCATCTTTATTTTTTTTCCTCCTTATGAAGTACTTAGGAAGCAAGCATTAAGTCATCTACATATTTTGAGAGATAAAGACGGACACGAAGAAGAGGAAACAATGGTTCAAAGTTCCAACATATAGCGAACAGTAGGAACAAGGGATTATTGAATGTTTTGTTGGTGGCCCAGTTAGTAATCCACTTTTTTTTTTTTTGGTATTCCTTTTCTAGGCTTAGATATGGGAATGGTAAGGTTATTTGGGGAGTATATCTGTTGTCGTATCAACTATCAATGAGAAACAAAGTGTTTCGTTTGTCCTTGGAGTTG
Source organism: Przewalskia tangutica (assembly GCA_029844215.1). Taxonomy (NCBI): domain Eukaryota; kingdom Viridiplantae; phylum Streptophyta; class Magnoliopsida; order Solanales; family Solanaceae; genus Przewalskia; species Przewalskia tangutica. Next base: position 5,752,018 of record CM056718.1, on the reverse strand, counting down.
TCTTTACCTCGTGGTAGATTTAGTTCTTTTGTCCCTGGACTAGTTTCATATCGAGCTTCTACCGCTTGAAGTATACCAGATGCCTCAAGAAAAACATCCAGATTATGATTGAAGGAAAAAGAAATAAAAGGCAAGACTGGCTCCCTTATTATATAAGGTATATCCTCTCCTTCTTTTGGCATGATTTATATAAATGAGTGTACGACGAATATACATAATTCTATTGAATCCTAATTCCTAATGATATGATAGTGCCTTGATTTTCTAAGTAAAAGTTATTCTATTTTTTTTTCATTGGGAGTCAAATGATGATTTAATTTGTATAAAGTTACTCATGATATTCTATTCGTGCGGATATGACTATATGATTAACACAGGTGCTACTCAAAATTAGCTCATCTAATCAGTCAAGGTTCATAAGAGGCAAGAAAAATAATTCATGAAAATATTCGGTTTGCACAAGAGCTCGTTAATGATTTAGATATAGAGCAAAAGGGAGGAAATTTGGTGTTAAAGTTGGACATGGCTAAGACATACGACATGGTTCCTAGGCCATTCCTTTGCCATATGATGAAGAAACTGGGTTTCTCAGAAGCTTGGGTGGAGATGATTTTCAAATACTTCCAGTGGGAAAACAAGATTTGTTAGATTATTAATGAAAGCTTTGAATACTTATGAAGCCACCTCAAATCGGTTAGTGAACAAGTGTATTGGATTCAGGGATACCATATAGGAACATTAACAGAATATCAAGGATTACAGGCATTCAACAGAAGAAGTTACCCATTGTGTATCTTGGATGTCCAATAGCTATGGGAAGGCAGAAATGTTTTTTTGACGAATAGAAAAAATGATTACGACAAGAAGAATAAGGTGAATGAGATTATAGTTATGTAGGTTTCACAAAGGTATTATTACTTCAGGACAGCGTAGCGTAAGGACCAAAGATAGAAGAAGATAAAGTAAAAAAAAAACTCGTCGGCCAAAGGTGATAAACCTTTGATATTCAGGAAGATAGTATGAGAAATACTTTCAAAAAAGAGACCCCCCAAGGCAACTTGAAATGGAAATGTAGAGGTAAGACGAATAAGCACTCGGTTGATGAAAGATGATAAGACAAGGAAGCTTGACAAGTCATGAGATCATGTGATACCGTGAATTGGATATAAACATACGAAGCATCGGTTCCACAACGTATGCAGTCATACACCCCCGAAAATATGTAATGGAAGTAACAGCGAGTAAAGCTTAAGATTAGCACCTAAATAAGTAACAAGTGACTAATGACGCCTATGGATATAGAATACTAGGCTGGTTTTATTCCTGAGTGGAGAATTTCAAACCAACGTTGAAGTTTTAAAAGAAGCACAAGGTAAATTTCAATTGCTAACTTTGTAATTAATGCTTGATGACCATGAGAGGTCTGATGTAGCGATGTATGTTATATATATCACCCCAACATTCGAAGACGAATGTTTCTAAGAGGAAAATAATGTAATACCTCGTATTTCCGGGTAATGGTTTGAGCACATAAACGAAGGCAAGTAGACCCAGACCCTGGGAAGTGTATGTTATATTTACGTATGCTAATAAGGAAATTAGTATACAAAAAGATGTGATCCCAAAATAATTTTGGATATAACAAGTGTGACGACGGGGATCGAAAAATAAATTTGAATAGGTGTAGGAGGAAATAAGATCAATACAATATTGATAGGGTCAAACAGACAATGTAACACATGTAATATACGTGTCAGTACTCATGCAGTGCTTCTCCCAAGTGTCCACTTAAATCAAATTTATATTTTACTCGAACCCACCCACACACCTTAGCCTTCTACAATTAACTCCCTCGACGGTATCTTTCTCTTAACTCTTCATCATCTTTATTTTTTTTCCTCCTTATGAAGTACTTAGGAAGCAAGCATTAAGTCATCTACATATTTTGAGAGATAAAGACGGACACGAAGAAGAGGAAATAATGGTTTAAAGTTCTAACATATATCGAACAGTAGGAACAAGGGATTATTGAATGTTTTGTTAGTGGCCCAGTTAGTAATCCACTATTTTTTTTTATATTCCTTTTCTAGGCTTAGATATGGGAATTGTAAGGTTATTTGGGGAGTATATATGTTGTCGTATCAACTGTCAATAAGAAACAAAGTGTTTCGTTTGTCCTTGAAGTTGTCTTTACCTCGTGGTAGATTTAGTTCTTTTCTCCCTGGACTAGTTTCATATCGAGCTTCTACCGCTTGAAGTATACCAGATGCCTCAAGAAAAACATCCAGATTATGATTGAAGGAAAAAGAAATAAAAGGCAAGACTGGCTCCCTTATTATACAAGGTATGTGGAACTATAATTTCCTTCTTTTGGCATGATTTATATAAATGAGTGTACGACGAACGTACATAATTCTATTGAATCGTAATTCCTAATGATATGATAGTGCCTTGATTTTCTAAGTAAAAGTGATTCTATTTTTTTTCCATTTGAGAGTCAAATGATTTAATTTGTATAAAGTTACTCATGATATTCTATTCGTACGAATATGACTATATACGGATATGACTATATGATTTCACCGAGTCCCGGATCGGGTATGTATATATGATGATTTCAAACTGAGTCCCATAATGGGTTGGGTACGGTATGTGCACATTATATGATCACACTGAGACCCTCACTAGGGGACCGAGTACGATATGTATATGATTCCACCGAGACCCTCACTAGGGGGTCGGGTACGGTATGTATATGATTCCACCCTAGACCCTCACTAGGGGGTCGGGTACGGTATGTATATGATTTCATTCATCGAGTCTCATAATGGGCCGGGTACGGTATATATATTTGTATATGACTCTCATTTTTATAAGGCACAGTTGACTCTCATTTTTATATGGCACAGTTGTATTGGTATTTTTTACTATTACTTTGTCTCATGTTATCTTTTGGACAGTTATGATCTTATTTACAGTACTTCATGTTTTACATACTCAGTACATTATTTCAATCGACCCCTTTTCCTGGAAATTTGCGTTTCATGCCGCAGTTCGATTAAAGAGTGATGGTTCACGCTGGTAGGTTGCTGGTTCAACTGATGTCAGAGCACTCTATTCGTTCCAGAGTTGCAGTCTAGTCTTGGTATGATATTTTGATGTCGCATACTCTTTAGAGGCTTGTAGACAGATGTCCTGTGGATAGTGGTTTTGTATAGCCTTATCAGCCTTGGCGTGGTCATGTATATATATATAAGTCAGTTTTCTGGTCGGGAGCTTTCATAATCTTTTTCGGCTTAGTCCGTGCTTATTATGATTATACAGTGATGATGTGATTAGTGGTACTCGACGGGTGGAATCCGGGTGCCCGTCGCGGCCCTTCGATTTGGGTCGTGACACCCTCCAAGTGGAAAAGGCACCAACATGCATAGGCTTATATCCATTTTCAGCCAATATATTCCCATGTTTCTCCCCTTGTTTTCGAAAACTCTCCCTTCTCTCATCCTCCATTCTCTCCTCCTCCCAAAACAGATTTTCTCCCAACTTTCATAGCTAAGTAAAGAATTAACCAAATCCCTTTCCAAGATTAAGCTATTCTACTAAGTTCTAAGTCATGGTAAACTCCAAACAATGGCTGTTTCGGTAATGGCTGGGCCGAAATCTGCTCCAGAAAACTTTAAGTCTCGGAGATGAACTATTTGGAAGAAAAATATGTAAGTAAGATGGTTTTAAACTTGTAAAGGATGCATGCATGTCATTGTAAGTTGAAGAAATGGAGAAATAGAGCAAAAATGGTGTAGTGGCCTATTTGGGACTGTTTCGGCTAAGTCAAGGTGAGATTTCTTCTTCTTATAGAGTAATTGGAAGTTAAATGATGTTGTAGTTAAGATATGAACTTGTGATAAGAGAAATTGGATAAGAAAATGCATGTGATTGTATTGGTGTGTAGTTGAGCCGATTGGAATTGTTTTACCGATTTGGGGCTGTTTTAATTACATTGAGTTTGATTGTTGTTGTTGTTAGTCATTGGTTGCATGATAAAATTGAAGGAAATCTTGATATTTAAAGTTGTAGTTGTTCATATGAAATTGTTGAAATATGAATTTGATTTTAAGACTTCAATTGGATTTTAAGGAATTATGAGAAGAGCTATGGTGTTATAAATTCAGACCGTGACACCCCATGAAATTGTTGGACATTGTGTATTGTATTTAGGGGTTGTTTTGTTGAGTTAGAATGCTGGAATTTCAGTTAGGAATATGCATGTACATTGTGGTAATTGCTATCATAGGTCCTAAAAGAATAAAGGTGTAGAAAAGTGTTACATTGCATTCTTGTTGTTGCGGAAGTATGGACTGTTTTTAAGGGTTGTTTTAATGTGAATTAAGGGGCTGGATTAACATGAGAAATAGGTGTAATAATCACCTTGGTTGCTGTGGTAGTTGTATTTCATGAATGTAAAGAGAAATAATGTATAACAATGATGTATATAGGATATATGAGACTGTTTTGGTTATATCCTTAAGTTGTGACTTGTTATCGATGTTGTTGACCTTGTGTGTGAAATGCGGATGTGTGTATAAGCAGAGGAGTGTTGCCCAATTTGTTTTATAAGAAGAGAGTCATTATTCGATATATAACGTATGCTAGTAATCATAGAGTTGATGGACATGTTATTATTGTTATAGGTTGAAGTGCTAATTGAGACATATTCTAATTATTGAGTTGGTTAATTCGACAAGAGGTATGTGAAACTATCCCTTCTATCTTTTTGACATGATTTACATAAAGGAGTGTACGACAGACGTACATAGTTCCAATGAATCCTAATTCCTAGTGATACATGATATGATAGTGCCTTTGATTTTCAGTGATAGTTCATTTTATTTATTTCATTGAGAGTCAAATGATGATTTAATTTGCATATGGTTACTCATGATATTCTATTCGTGCTTGATGTGATTATATCATTTCACCGAGTCCCTCGCTAGAGGGCCGGGTACGGTATATATATATATATATATATATGATGATTTTACCAAGTCCCAAAATGGGATGGGTACGATATATGTGGACAGGCATCCACGAATATGATTATTTCACTGAGTCCCACGATGGGCCGGGTACGGTATATGCACAGTGGACAGGTATCCACGGATATGACTTCATTCACCGAGTCCCAGAATGGGTCGGGTACGATATATGTGGACATGTATCCACGGATATGGTATATTATATGGACATGTATGACTCACATTTCATAAGGCACAGTTGCATTGATATCTTTGATTATTATACTTGTCTCATGCTATCTTTTGGCCAGTTAGGATCATCTTTACAGTACTTCATATTTTATATATTCAGTACATTATTTCGTACTAACCCCCTTTCTTCGGGGGGTTGCGTTTCATGCCCGCAGGTACAGGTACTCAGTTTGGTGATCCTCCAGTCTAGGATTTATACTCAGCTGTTTGGAGAGCTCCATTGTTCCGGAGCCTAGTCATTTTGGTACAGATCCTTGTTAGAGACTTATGCATATTTAGGGGTACGACGGGGCCCTGTCCCGTCATAGTTCATTATCATACTCTTAGAGGTCTGTGGACATGTGTGGGTTGGACATGTGTGGTTTGTAGACGTGTTTTGGGTTAGTTGTACAGTTGTGATTTGTTTTGGATATTTCTGTATATAGTGACAGCTTTGTCGGCTTGCCTATTTGATTATGATTGATTAGCTGCGACTTCTTGGGAGATAGGTTCATTCAGACTTCTATGTTGTTCTTGGTATCAGTCGGATTATATGTGACATGACAGTATAAGGGTGTCCAATTAGGACACCAGTCGCGGCCCGTCGGGTCGGGTCGTGACATCGTGGGGGTGATACTTAAGTAAGAAATTTCTTGACTACTTAAAGTTTCATGGAGTTCATTCCGAATGGACACCTCCTGGGACACCACAGATGAGTGGTGTTGCCGAGAGGAGAAACCGAACCTTTCTTGACATGGTTCGTTCCATGATGAGCTTTTCAGCTCTTCCAACATACCTTTAGGGATACGCTGTTTTAACCTCAATATATGTTCTGAATAGGGTTCCTTCTAAATCAGTTGAAAAGACACCATATGAAGTATGGTGTGGCAAGAAGCCATCACTTAGACACATGAGGCCCTGGGGGTGTCCTGCATATAGGGGTGTTCAGGTCGTAAGCGACCGGACCTAACCGGAATCGAATTTTTACGACCGAGGAAAATTCGATCCGGTTTTGGATCGGTTGGACCGTTTTTTTTTTTGTTAAATGCAATTTATAAATTATAAATTATAAATTTTTAAAAATGTGTTCGTTTATCAATCTCATTAAATATGTTTGTTTTTTTTCCTTATCCTTCAATAAACTTTATTTCATTAATATGACTAACTTAAAGAAAATCACCAAATGTACTTGGTTCGTATATGAACTACTGAACTACTCATTAATTAAAGTTACACACCACATTTATATTTTCTATTTGGAATTTGGACATTCCTGAAACTAGGGGTGTACAAAAGGTTAAAACCGGACCGGACCGAAGACCGAAATTACATATTACTCGGAACAAATGATTTGCCCCCAGTCCCCACCACCACCCCTCCCCGCCAGCCCTCCCGCCAGCCCGGACGTATTCACATATCAAATATAGGTTGTAAATTGATCAAACTTTATACGGTCATAACTTTGCGCTCGGACGTCCGTTTTACCTAATTGTTTTTTTGATTTCACGTATTTGTTCGATACGGGGGTGGCCAAACAACATAAGCGGTTTGATTTTGCCCATTTCTCCAAAAACGTCCGTCTTGCCCCTCAATTTCTCTTTTCCTCCAAATCGTTACGTTTTTCCCATTTTCAAATCTAAATATCTCGCGATGTACAATAGATTTCAACGTAAAAATTGTGTGGCACCGCGTCCGAGAATGTCAATTTCAGTATTGGAAATTCAATTTAAAAAAAAAATTAAAAAAAATCCGGTCCATTCCGGTCCGGACCGGAAAATTCCGGTTTTTACCCGGACCGGACCGGAAAACCGGAATCCACCATTTTGACGGACCGAGGACCGGACCGGAATCCACCGGTCCGGACCGGTCCGGTCCATTCCGGTCCGGTTTTCCGGTCCGATCCTGTTTTGTACACCCCTACCTGCATATGTCAAGAAGTTGATTACTAATAAGTTGGAATCTAAAAGTGAGAAATGTTACTTTGTTGGGTATCCAAAGAAAACTAAGGGATACTACTTCTATCTTCCTGTAGAACATAAGATATTTGTTTCTAGGAACACAACTTTCTTTGAAGACGAGTATGTCTACAAGGATGAAAGTTGCACGGAGATAGAACTTGAAGAAATTCAAAGACAAGGTAATATAGAGGTTGAATCATTGCCCAATGATGAAGGCAAGAATTCAGTGGGAGCTTTTGGCGAAGATTGAGTAGTTAAGGTACCCCCTTCGGCCAGTGGGAGTGCTACGAGATGCAGAAATGCAAGATCTTCCGGCACAGACCTTAGGATCAAGTGCACCAGTGGCATTTCCTCCCATTCAGGAAAGACATGAAAATGATATTCCTGAAAGACCTAATGTTGGTGGATCGACCAACGCACAAGAACCTACTCACAGTCAGAACATACCTGTAACTGAACTGCAAGACAATCAACTCCGTAGGTCTACTAGAACTCATCGTCCTCCGGAAGACTAAATCTACTTGTGGAAACACAAAATGAGCTAGATATTTCAGATGATGACGAGCCTAGAACCTATAATGAAGCAATGCTAGACATTGATTCGAAGAGATGGCAAGAAGCCATGAAATCCGAAATGGAATCTATGTATATCAATCAGGTGTGAAACTTGGTTGATTTGCCAAATGGGGTTAAACCCATAGGATGCAAATGGGTCTTCAAGAAGAAGATTGATGCATCTGGCAAGATTCAGACTTATAAAATTAGACTAGTGGTTAAAGGTTTTACTCAGCGTCCTGGTGTGGAGTATGATGAAACCTTTTCACCGGTGGCTACGATAAAGTCTATTCGGATTTTGCTTGCGATAGCTGCACATTATGATTATGACATTTGGCAGATGGACGTCAAAACTGCATTCCTCAATGGTAATCTAATTGAGAAAATGTATATGAAACAACCCGAGGGTTTTTCATATGAGTCCAGAACAAATGTTGTGTGCAGGCTACAAAAGTCAATTTATGGGCTTAATCAAGCCTCTATGAGTTGGAACATTTACTTTGGCAATGCTATCAAATCTTTTGATTTTGTCAGAAGCAAAGAGGATCCTTGTGTTTATATCAAACGCAATGATGAGGGTATTGTCTTCATTATTATATATGTTGATGACATATTGATAATGAGAGACAATAAGGCTCTCATGCAATCAGTTAAGGATTGGTTGTCCAAAACCTTCATGATGAAGGATTTAGGTGAAGCCTGCTACATTCTGGGAATTAGGATCTATAGAGATAGACCTAATAGATTGTTGGGGCTGTCACAATCAATCTACATAGACAAAGTGCTTAGACGTTTTTCAATTGAGAATTCCAAGAAAGATGGTCTTCCGATGGGTCAAGGCATCAAGTTATCTAAAAGGGGTTGCCCTTCTAGTGTTGTACAACTTGAGCGCATGAAGAGGATCCCGTATGCTTCGGCTATAGGATCAATCATGTATGTCATGACCTGTACTAGGACAGATGTGGCCTTTGCACTTAGTATGACTTGCAAGTTCCAGCAGAATCCTGGTGAGGAACACTGGAAGGCAGTCAAGAGTATTCTCAAGTACCTAAGACATACTAAAGATTACTTTCTAGTCTATGGTACAGATAATGAGCTGGTTGCCATTGGGTATACTGATGCTAGTTTCCAGACATATGTTGATGATTTCAAATCTCAGTCTGGTTACACGTACATTTTCAACGGAGGAGCAGTGAGCTGGAAGAGTTCCAAACAGGCTACTACTGCAGACTCGACTACTGAAGCGGAGTACATTATTGGATCGGAAGCTTCTAAGGAAGTTGTCGCAATTTATGAGTTCCTAAAGGAACTAGTGGTTGTTTCGAGTGCTAGTTGTCCAATAACCATTTATTGTGACAACACTGGTGCAATTGCATAGGCAAATGAACCAAGATCAACAAACAGAAACAAACATGTACCGAGGAAGTACCACATTCTCCGTGAGATCCTAATAGAAAGAAAGGGTACGAAAGTATATGGAAGAAAGGGGATGGCCGGAGGAGTACGAATTCGATGAAATAAAAGAAAAGAATGGTGGAAGCTGAAGATATCAAGATAGATTATATTCCCACAGATAATAATCTAGCAGACCTTTTTACTAAACCATTAAGCTTGGTGAAGCATAATGGTCATTTTGAGAACATGGGCATTAGATATGTTGGTGATTGGATCTAGGCCAAGTGGGAGATTGAAAGTATATGTATGTCCTAGAGATAATTTGTATTAGGACAAAATGTACTTTATACACATTCACTTTTATATATTAATGATGATTAATATTATGACATTTGCATTTGTTGAATTATTAGTTGATTGTTTATAATGTTCTATAAATGTATCCCTAGAGATTACATTTTTGTTAATGATGTGAGAATTAATATTATCACGTAACTCTTAAATTACCTCGACTAATAATCATCGAGATTGGGATATCGGTGATATGCGATACGTCGACATGTGCTCTGCATCATATCCTTTGGGGATGTAACATGTCTCACTTGCTACGAGTTATGGCAACTCGTGATGGATACATGGATACTTGTTGAAGTATTGGTATACCCTACTGATGCGCTATTTGTTATATGTCTAAAGTGTCATCGGTGTGTGGGAGATAGAAGTCCTTAGACTTGAGGTTGATATGCACCTTATTCACAGAGTAATGTACTTTGATCCTGTCCTAAGCTCAAATGCCTTATAGGTTGAGACGCGACTTGTTTTGGGTACGTTACGAAGTGGATTAAATGTGGTAGTTGAACCAAGATTGGAATTTATTCCTTGAATGTATATTCGAGAGAACACTCAGATACTCATAAGATATTAGGTTGACTAAGTCGTTGGCCAACGCAATGGACATGTCTGTGACATGGTCCTGTTGTCAACTAATATAGATGAGTTATAACGATCAAGTCATTTGGATAGACACTTGACAAATCCTAAGCTTGATTGAGTGTGTCAAGAATGAAAGGATTTTATCTTCCCACATAGAGGTTCAGTTCACGTTCTTCGTATAGCTAAACTTTACATATTTAGATTCGTCTTTCGGCGCAGTATAGGAGTTATGTGAAGATCCTAATGGTATTAGTGTCAATATGTAGAGGCCTGAAGGGTAAACACTAAGTCAAATGTTCCGTTGATTGAAGGATGTAATTAAGAAGAGATAATATATTTGTTCGGTTGATAACCAGAACATTAGAAATGGGAAGGGGATCAGAAAATGGGACAGGACCGCGGTGCCAGAAACACGTACCAGCACCGCGGTGCCACCTCATGGAACCGCGATGCCGACGCGTGTTTTGGCAATCCGGATTTTCGACCCAGTCCAGATTTCTGCTGGGTCTAGCCCATAGAAACCCTAAAGCTCCTATTTTCTATTATAAAGAGGAGGCTTCCCTTCCCACTTAAAAAGACCAAACCTAAGAGAGGTAAATCTCTGCAGAAATCCCTAGCATTTCTAAAGATAGAAAATTACATCAAAGTTCTAAGAACTTGGAACTTGCAAATCAAGGGATATTTGAGTGTGCACCCCGAACTACACAAAGCATCAAGTTTCAACAGCTTGAATTGCGGATTGCTTCAAAATGTAAGTCTTCGTTCGAAGTATTACATTTGCTTTGTGTTTTATTTTACATTACATATTCATACTATAGTTTGACCGCCTATATCGGGTTTGAAACATAAATTTTCAAGTTTCGCTGCGTGTACGAACCCTATGCAAACACCTACACTGGGGAGGGTAGAATGTACACAGCCCTCACCTCCACCTTGGTAGGTAGAGCGCCTGTTTTCAGTATTCCTACATTAAATCGTTTATATAGTTAGTTAAGAAAAATAACAAAAATATCTCCGTACTACGAAAAATAAATATGCCGCAATTGAGATTATTAATTTTATGCAGTGTAATTGGGCCCATGCAGAGCACGGGCTTTTCCTTTCCTAGTAATACAATAAAGACGAAAAAATACTTAAAATCTAGCTTAAGGGAACATTTGAATGGCAGGGGGACAATGTTTTCTTTTGTCAAATTTGGGAACTTTTGCAGCCTATATGTTCAATAAGTTAAGAGTATCTTGCACACCATGTAGCCAGACAAAAGTTTTACTTTAAACTAAGGTTGTCCAATCAGGCGGGGTATCTGAGCCCAAACCGCCCATCTGACCTCGCCAGGCCAGCACTTATCTGGTATCGGTATACCTAGGGGTGGGATTAAAAATCGAAAAATCGAACCGTTTGAGCTGAAATCTGAACCGAAATCTGAATTGGGCCGAACTGAACGATTTGGGCTTGCTAACAAACCGAAACCGAAAACAATCCGAACCGATTGCTCCATTCAGTACGGGTTCGGATCCATGACAAAACCGATCCAAAATGGTACCGAATAGCAAACTTACGTGTGTGGTTACAGTTTTACGAGATTAATTTTTATAGTGAAATATAATTATCGTGTGACAACTTGATGACATGTCATAACCGGATATGGTAAATTTGATTATGTCATTAATTTATATTTTTGAGCAATTTACAACATAGATTAGTTACTTTTATATGACAATAGATAATTATAATTCTACAGTTATACTGAGTGAAATTTAGTGACCACACTAGAAATTAAAGCACAAAACTTAACAGAACAATTCTTCAATGCTTGTTTACAACAACACATGCATTATCTGTGCTCATCCACATGACATGAAAAAATCACCTTTACAAACCTATTTTCTCGAGTACATAAATTTTCTATGATAGATAAATATTTTGGGTTAGATAGCATTTGGTACCGAAATGGGCCGAACCGATCCGAATCCATTCGGATCGGGTCAATTCAGGTTAGATAGCCAAAAGTGAAGTACCGTACCGAACTCGTATCGAATATTATTTCGGATTCGGATTCGACCAAAAGTCGAACCGATCCCACCCCTAGGTATACCCGTATTCGGTATCGGTACCGGTACGGGGCCGAGAAAATAACCCGACACCGACTCACCCCGCCCCAGCCCCGACCCCACCCCGACCCCTACTAGCCGTTGCACAACGGCCAAATACCAATTTGGCCGTTGTGCCTTCCAAATACCCCTCCCCCAACCCCCTACCCCTAATATATATTTTTAACCCTTAAGTTATTATATTTACACTTTAACCCAATTTTTTCAACTATAAATACTTCATTTTCTCTTCATTCTTTCTCACAAATCTTCCTACAATTACAATCTCTCTAATAATCTCTCAATATATCTCTCATTCTCTTGACAATTTACATTGCCTTCTAAATATTCAATTTAATTTATTATTTGGGAATTGGGAGTGAAGTTGGAAAATAGCTTGATTACGCGTCGACGTTTGATACATTCGTTCCTTTATATTATTGTTCCTTTATTTTAATTAGCGCATTTAATTTCATTATCGTTAACTATTTAAGTATTTATTAGCATAAATTAAAATGAAAGGATTAAGAGGTATATTTGGTATGTCTGGTTCTAGTAGGGGTGACAAGGGCAAGAGTCCTTCTTCTAGTCATCATATTCCTCCTAGACAGGATGATTTTATTGATACTGAACATTTTCCTGAAGTACCATTAGATTTAGATTTAGACGATGAGCTATTTTTTTGGAAACCAACAAGAGTTTAATTTAGAAGAACATCTAGATGACACACCAACTAATCTAGATGACACGCCAACTAATGCACCTAGAACTGGAACGCCTCCTATTCCCCCTAGTATGAGACAAGGCCCACCAGAACGAAAATTAACATCACATGTATGAGCTTTTTTTGATAGAGACGTACAAAATCAAGTTGCTATATGCAAAATTTGTAAAAATGTTTATAAATTTAAAATGGGAAAAGGTCAGAGCGGGACGGGAGGAATAACTACGCATTTGAATATCAAACACAAAGCTAGGTGGGATGAATATAAGGCTCAAGTGAAGGGTGATTCAACAATGGTCTCTCAGTCGGGACAAGCTTCACATACTGTCCCGCACCAGGTACAGAGTCAAATTGACCCTATGACGGAGGCAATTGTAGGTCCTAAATACGATAAAATGAAAGATATGGAAGAATTATCAAAATTAGTTGCAGTGGAGGATTTGTCTTTTTCATTTTCTGATTCTCCTGGTTTTATTCATTATATAAGATCAATGTACAATCCTACTTATAACGGTTTTTCTAGATCAACTGTTAGGAGAAATGTTTTTAAATTTGCACACGAATATCAACAATATTTACGTTATTATTTATATCATTACCCTGGAAAAGTATCTATCACGTCTGATATAGGCCGTAGTACTAACGGTCATGATTATTTAATTGTAACATGTCATTGGATATACTATAAATGGTCTATGCAAAAACGTATTTTAGCATATAGATATATAGTTAGTAGGCACACTGGTATTTTTATTCAAGAAAATATTTCTTCTGTTTGCGATTATTATGCATATCTGATAAAGTCATGACTATTGCATTAGATAACGCTTCTTCTAATATTTCTGCTGTTAAATTATTAAAAACTGCCTCAACTCCATATTTTTCAGATCATTTTCATATAAAATGTGCATGTCATATTTATAACTTAGTTGTAAAGGATGGTATAAAACTTTTTGAAGACATTCTTGCAAAAATTCAATTTGCTATAAACTATATTTTAAAAAATAATAGAATACAACGACTAAAAGAATATAAAAAAAACTTGTCACGATTGTGGTCTAGCTTACATAAAAGTTTCTGAAGAAGTATGCACTAGATGAAATTCTTTATACAACCAACTACGTGTTGCTTATGAGTATAGACAACCTATAACCCAATTTTTTGACGCCCGTAATCAAAATTCTAGTGATATACTTATAGATTCCGATTGTGATACAATTTTAGAACTTAATATATTTTTAGAGAAATTTTATCTAGCTACTAAAGAATTTTCCGGGATTTATTATCCTACTATTTCATCAATGTTATTTTATATAGCTCTAATATTTATATTACTTAGTGAATATATGACAAAACCATCTTATAAGGAACCTATTAAAAATGTTTAAAATAATGAAAAAATATTTTATTCATATTCCCCCAATATTTTTTATTAGTGCTGTATTAAATCCGTCTATTAAAATAGACGGTTGTAAAAAATTTGTTGAAACTATTTACGATTGCATAGATACACTTCCACCTCCAACTCCTAAAAATCCAAATGACCCACCACCACCTATTGAAATAAGTAGAGAAAAAGTGTTGTCTAACATTCAAGATGAATGTAAAAAAATATATACGCATTACCAACAAGAAAGTGCTAACAACCAACCGACTTCCATGCCATCTTCTTCTTCTTTAACACAACCTCAAAAACGACATGTTGTTTCTGCGGCTAGTATTCAAAGCCTCAGAGAATGTTTAGTGGTACCGTTTCTAACCAAGTTAGTGAGTTTGATGTTTTTGTTTTGCATGGTGTTGTACCGTACGAAGCAATTGAAAATGAAGAGGGACGTGAAGACTTGCTAAAATACTGGAGGGAGATCGAGAAAAAAAATTCAACACTAGCAAAGATGACCCGAGATGTGTTGAACATTCAAGCGTCATCAACAGCGTCCGAAAGCGCATTTTATGCGGGAAGATTTCAAATAGGGAAGCACATATATTCATTGGCAGGAGACTCATTAGAGATTGCAGTTCTATTCAGAGACTGGATTCGTGCAGAGAGTAGGAGGTGCGGCCAACCGGAGATCGACGAAGAAGAAGACTACAACTACAACGAAATCTTATCCGACGGATGTGCAAGCGACGTCGTCCAATTTGATCAAGATATACCAATTCCAACCGAAGAACCACAAGACATTATAAAGAAACTAGAAAATGTGTTTCTTAAAATGTAATTCTTTTAATTGTAATTTTACTATGTTATTTATTTGCAACTTTCAATATCACGAAGTTGCAATTTTGAAATTGTATTACAAAAAATATCATACTTCTAATCGAATAATATAAGAGACACAAAAACAGTCTTGGGATGTTTTTATTAAACTATCTGTGTATGTGTGTTATTTATTTATTTAATTTAAAGGTAAATAAAAAAATGACCCCATCCGACCCCACCCCGACCCCTCTGGATCGGGACGGGGCGGCGGCACACCCCGCCAGCCCAGCCCCCTACCCCCCAACCCCTCCAACCCGCCCCGTTGGACAGCCCTACTTTAAACTCCAGGGAGCTTTCATTAATTCATAATCGAGAAATTCTTGAAGGCTAGCTCACACATGATTTTAAGCACGGTGGATAAAGAACCATCCGTCTACCCTTCTCAACTGAAATATTAGGCTTTATCAGTGGCAAAGTGCGGACTACTGAACTAGTAACGTGCACCTAAAAGATTGAAGTCATCTTATCTTTACTACTTTCTGGAAGACGACTCTTAACAATGCTTTGAATAGCAATCTTTTGTACCACAGTCAATAGATTTAATAGAGTGACCAAGCTAAGCTCTTAGATTAAGAGTGTCTAACCAATCAAGACAAGCAAATCGTAGTCCCAGCACCTTTTCTCCTTTGATTTGGATTGTAATAGGAAAAGAAAGGAGAAAAGGTTTAAAACAACACCATGGATCAGAGGAAAACATCTTATATTAAATTGAATGATCACAAAAAATTGGTTTACCTTGGTTTCTCTGAATGTTTATCAGGGCAATAGTACATTCTACTGAGAATTCAAGCCAAAATTGAAGTGAAGTAACAATAATAATTATTAGTTTTAAAGATGGTGTCTGAGCCAACTTACGCACACCTCAATTATTTGACTGAGTGTCAGCTACCTCCTACCAGCTGACGTAACAAATCTAAGCAGGACAATATTGGGGTACAAAACTTTTCTGTCTGACCAATTCATGCATGTCATGGACTATCTTAAATACAGCATCTGCCCTTGCTAGCCTTAGAGCATTTTGGGACATGATTCTGAGTTCATCTTGTCTGGGACCAAACCACTGAGCAACTATACTGGCTATCATTTTAGGTGACTTTGAGTATTTCCCACATCCATTCTCGATAACATATGGCACATTTCCAGCTTCCTATAGTAGATAAAACATAGGGTGATACTAAATTAGAGAATGAATGACCCCAAAGTTATTATGCATAACAGGAAACATCCACATTGACACAAAAAATGAACATAAAAGAGGAGATATTGGAACTTAGTCGTTCTATGTTCGGTTATAGTAAACTTATATTCTGCCTCTAGGATGATCAAGACATTAATAAACAGCATGAGAAGCAGTATATGAAAAGTTTAAGAAAATGAAACACTTATCACAGGTTGCAAATTTTAGTACGACCCCCCCCCCCCCCAACCAAGGAAAGAGAAGACAGGCATAAAGAGAGAGAGTGCAGAACAATCTTTCAGGAAGGCATATGGGTGTTAGAAATTTAAGGATGCATAATAAGAGTTTATTATAAAAATGGATATGGAGATGTAATGATGGAAAGGAGAGCACTTGGAAGAAGCTTATAGAAGACAAATATGCTATATTGCTCGGACTCTCCAAAAATGTTGTTGCACCCATGTCAGATCCTTAAAAATGCACTGTTTTGAAGGATCCAATATGCACCCCTCGAATTTATGAAGAGTCTGAGCAACATAGCAAATATGTTAGGAAGTATACTTGGAGGCCTACAATTGCTCATAGCTCTGCAATTGGGAGTACCTGGAGCAACATTAGTAGGTTGTGGAATGACTTTCCTCGTTATACTAAATTGAAGGGTGGTAATGGTACAGAAATCAAATTCTGGTCTGAAGTCTGGGTGGGGAATGTGAGTTTGAAAACAGATTTCCAGGGTTGTACAATTACTCACTTAATAAAGAAAGAAGTGTTGCTGAGTTTTACTCTTTAAACGGCTGGCAGCTGAACTTTTAGGAGAGATTTTAATGATTGGGAAATGGAAGTAGGGCAATTATTCCAATTATTTGATACATCAATGGTAAAAGAAGAAAGAGGACTGCATGGTTTGGACAGCAAGAAATGATCTGCAATATTCTGTCAATAGATGCTATAATATTCTTCATAAACAAGCTGACAAGCTGATAATTATGAAGCAAATTGGCCATAGAAAATGTTATGGGGTACCAAAGCACCTGCCAAAGTGGCCTGTTTTTGATGGATTGTCATCAGAGGAGCTTGTTTAACCCAAGATAATCTACAACGGAGAGGCTTCACTTTAGGTAACAGGTGCTATTTATGTGAAAATGGGTTGTAATCCGTGAATCATCTGTTTATTCACTGTACATTTACTAAGCAATGCTGGGAGTTGTTCCTGAACCTGTGTGGTGTTACTTGGGTTATGACTTCAGATATAAGAAGCTTACTGGTCAGATGGAAAGGGAAAAAGATAGCACGGAATCAGAAGCAAATATGGAGGACTATCCCATTATGCATTTTCTGAACCATCTGGAGAGAGAGGAACAATGCTTGCTTGGAGAAAAAAAAATCACATCTCTAGAATAAAAAGTACTTGTCTTCAAAATCTGTTTAATTGGAGAATATGGATCAGCACACACACTTTTTGGATTTGCAAGAAAAATGTAACTGGATGTTTGTTTCTATCGGTGTTGTTTTCTTCTGATGTATCTTTGTGTACCAACTTGGTACTTTTTTAATAAAATTTTACCTTATAAAAAAAGAAATAGAGAAACCATCACCGGAGCATCGCAAATCCGGCAACCACCACCATCTTCCTCTTCAACTCCACCTCTTACCACCAACAAACACCCTTCTTGTCAATAATTACCTTCTGCCATTTAACCAAATGTAGCTTCCTTTTATCTGCATTACCTTCCCATAAAAAATTTACTCCACACAGTGTCAATTTTCTTCTCCGCGGAAACAACCTCTTGCAGAAATAAAGGGTAAGACTGCGTACAATAGACCCTTGTGGTCCGGCCTTCCCCCTGACCCCACGCATAGCGGGAGCTTAATGCACCGGGCTGCCTTTTAGTGTCAATTTCTTCTCTATATTCACAGATAACTGGAACAAAGACATCAAATAGGTTGGAATCGCATCCGGCACACTGTTTACCAAAGTAAGTCTGCCTCCAAAGGATAAGTACTGTTTTCTCCGTGTAGTCTATCTACAGGAACATCTGTCTAATACCCCCTGCCACATCCTTTGCTCATTATTCTTAGAACGCAAAGGGAGCCCCACGTAACTTATAGGTAACTACTCCACCTTACAGCCCATTACATCTTCTATTTCTAGTGATCTGCATTAATGCTAAACAAACTACTCTTTGCCAGATTCACCCTTAAACCTGTCACAGCTTCAAAGGCTAGTAGGATCCCCCTTAAATACAAGAATTGTTCTTTCTCCGCTTCACAAATCAACAAAGTATCATCTGCAAATAAAACGAGTAAAGAGTACAACATACACCACCCCTTCTACCTACATTCAGACCTCTAATTCAGCCTAATTGCTCTGCTTTCTTCAGCATTCTGCTAAAAATTTCCTTAACCCATACAAACAGATGTGGAGACAAGGGATCACCCTGCCTTATCCCCGTAGAAGATTTGAAGAAACCTTGAGGATTTCCATCAATTAGGACAAACCTTTCTACGGAGAGAGTACTCAATCCAGCTCAACCATTTTTCACCAAAGTTCATTTGTCTCATGATATCCAGTAAACATTTCCAATTAACATGAGTCTTATGTCTTTCACAACAAAAAAAAAAACTAGAAACCAAGCCGATCGGACCCACCAGGATCCAGTCCAGCTGGCTAGTGGTCCAGCCCCAACAATTCAAAAAATTTAACCAGCCATAACTGGCCTAGTTAAACTGAGGCCCAGCCCATGAGGAACAACCCCAGAGGGCCCGGCTTAACGGGCTGGTATTGGGGCAGTTAGGCCAAATTGTCAGGTTTAGTAGTAAAAAGAATAACTGATCGACTCATAAATGGCAATGCTCTGAAACGTCATGAAATACCATTCTTTACATCCATGGAGTATGTCCAACTCCAAGGAGGATTTCAAATATGGGCGAAGCTATCAAACCTAGGATAACTTCTTGAGGCGCTTTCTTCATCGAAAAGATCGAAAAAGACAAATCTCCAAGAAACTTGCACAAGATTTTGTTGAAACGAAGGAAAAAAAAGGTCAAAACATGTCACAGTTTCAAATAGCTGAACTTTTACTCCCCGGCATAAACTTTGGATGGCAGTATTATTGAATTAGTAATCTGGAGCAATTATGCATGAGAAGTGGCAAAACATTTAAAATGGAAAATTTGAAAGAGGAACCAAAATCAGCAGTTTTTCTCCCTTGGATGACGCAAGTGATAGGATGGGAACTTCATAAAAGGTATTCTGATTGAGTGCTAGACAAATAAAAGGAACTCCAAGAAAACCAAAAAACATTGTGACTACTCGATATACCTGTCCAGCAATGAAACCATTAAGAATTATAGGCAGTCCACGAATCATGGCTTCCGCAATAGTCCCTGGACCAGCCTACAGAAAACCAGAATAATCAGAGTAGTATTCTTTTTTGACTTTGAGTGAAGGAGGGATCTCATCCTCCCTTTTCAGTTTGTTTTAGTGAAGACAGCTAGAACGAAAGTGACAAACCTTAGTAATAATGCAATCACAAGCACCCATGCATTCCTCCATTTTAGTGACAAACCCCTTTACCTGAAACGTGACATAGATACCCTAAGGACGCACATAAATGTTTGAACATGTAAATCTTAATCAAAGATATGCTACATACATTGGTAATTTGGTATCATATGTCAGTCACTCACTCACATACTCACATGTACAGTGATTCTGCAACTCACGTATTGCAAAATGTTACTCTAAGTGGATTAAAAGGAAAACCAGGGTGCTTAAAAAGTATGAAAAAATGACAAGAAACCCTAAGTTAAAATGTAAACGGACAATTACTGGCATTTGTGTCTTTAAGTATCCATAACCAGTTTGTTTGTGGTCACTGACTTGTTATAAGAGTAACACTTGACAAGGACGGCATACATATGATCTAAAAATATAATTTAAAAGGTTCATGGTAATCTTAGTACACCAGTCAAATGAGAAAGGTGTAAAAGAAAATTGGACAAAGATGGAGGTCTGGCATTTTCATAAATAGCACTATTTATGCTCTAATAACAAATTATGCGATATTATTGAGTTTTCAAAAGATAGCAACAGTTTCTTTTAGAACATATCATACATACACACTTACACTAGCAGGCATATATACATACAATCATGGATGCATACATAGATACACTAGCAGTTCGTACATACATAGAGTCATACATGCATATATACATACGCCGGCCGTAATACATATATATACACATACATACATGCATCCAGTAAAAATCTGCTATAGAAAGAAAATCTAGCTATTTTTGTAATAATTTAAAAGAATTGCTAAAATAGGTAATTAGTGGGCTTAAGTCATTATATCACATAATTTTCCCATAAACAGAATGGTGCGAATATGGGATACTAAGCATACCACACTAATCAAAATGAAAGGAAAACTAAAAAGTTTCTCAATTGAGTGTTTCCCAAGAGATACTCAACGATTTCAGAGACCTTTCAGATAATACAACAAGAGATTAGTGTGAAAACATCAGGCCGGCAAAGTTTCAGTGACTAATACCTGAACGGGAACTTTCCACTGCACTGAAGTCAATCTATTGAAAAGCTTCTTATTTCGCCCGCATATTACTATGACCTGACCGATTGGCTCCCCGATAGTTTCATCATAGAGTGCATCTCCAAGTGCTCGAGCAGTAGCCTCTATTGGGCCCATTCCTTCCCCACCACCCATCAGTAGAACTGCTGGGAGATGATCCTCCATTCCAAGTTCCTTCCTCAGTTCAACCTAGAATTGGAGAATACAGTCTAAAAAACTCTGATCATGTGAGAGATGGTGCAAAGAATATGAAGAAAATACATCTGTACAGGCCTTGTGGACAGAGTTACCCGGTACCTTTGCTGGTGGGAGGTAGCAGGTACCCCGTGGAATTTGTCGAGGTGAGCGTAAGCTGGCCCGGACACCAGGGTTATCAAGAAAAAAAAGAATATGGCAAAATATAAGAACCCAACAGTAAGCTAAACATTCAGTCACAAGTGAATGAGGTATGATGCTGACAAAGGCTCTCTTTAAAATGGCAAATTTTGAGAAAGTTTTTTACTGAGCACTGGAAAGAATTCTATTTACATCCCAGTCCTAGATCTGTTCGCAAAACATAAGTCCTTATTTTATTTGGCCGCTCTACCACAATGCATCAGAGATCCCACTGTACATTTATCCAACATGGAGGATTAAGATCTTGAAACCGTTACACAGAATAAGAAACAACGCAGAGCTCTTTGCATGATAATGTTCCATTCATGCTCTTACACTCGCTACAATTAACAAGACGTTGCAAAATGCCAGAGCTTTGTTCTACAGCACTGAACACATTAAAGAATAGATCGAATTGGGAAGTGGATGAAATTAATTAGCCAATTCTTCATGCAAATAAACACCTAAGCGTAGTGTTCAAGATAATATAAAAAATAAAAATATGCATACCATGCAGAAGTAAAATTGCAGGGCTCCCTATTTGCATGCACCCTGGGAAAGGGGAAGTAGAGGAATTACACCTACCTTGGGAGGAACTGGCTTCACAAATGATGGTCGTACAGGAAGCCCATAAACTTTTATTTGGTCTTGCTTGAGACCAGCTTTCAGTGCTCGTTTTGCTACCTCTTCTGATGGACAATAGCACCTAGTAACAAGTTTGTGAAACCTAAATATGAAATTGCAAAACAACATTAGTACAAGGATCAAAATAACAGAATTGTCAAATGACTATAAAACGTACCATGTAGGATGGCAAGTGCTTAAATCTGTTATAACAGTGGTAAATATGATCTTCTTCAAGAGACCCTTGGACCTCAAAATGCGAAGAGGCACATGCTGCATTAGAGGATGTACACTGATAATAATATCAGGTTGATATTTCATTAAACCTTTAGCAACCTCACTGCACAAAGTAAGAGAGAAGGCTTGTTATACAATTGAAGCTGCTACAAGGGAAAATAAAAATTAGTCAGCTGTAAGCTGGACACAGATATGTCTATAGATGTTCAACCAGTCCATGTTTATACTAAAGACATGGAAGGGAGACATGTTTAGGGTAAAAAAATTAATACAACAGAATGTCATAAGCTCATAAATTTAAGAGATGAATCAAAAGAAACGATTAACTGAGAAATAGGGGAAACATAAGTAGAAAATTCATAGTATCGTACCATGCAAATTACTTATTTAAAAAAAAAGTTGCACCATACAAATTGAGTCACGTGTAAGAAGTAATGTGTATGTCAAGAGGCTTACTTTTATACAAGTTATTTTAGACGGGCAAAAAGTGATAAGACTCTTGGGGTGAGAAGCATATGCAAGAAGCAAAAGCATAACACTAGTGAAGCACACATTTCACAAAAATACAAATTTACCTATTTGTCTCCTTCATATCATGATTCTGTTACAAATTTATCCATTGTCCCAAATCCCAATTGTTATAACTATGATAAAAGAAATGACTCGTCTTGATTGGTGTAAGGTTATTGTCGATGAAATAACTATTTAACGTGGTAATGTCATTTGGAAGATAGTTCCTTTATCACACCCTTGTGGTTCGGCCCTTCCCCGGACCCTGCGCATAGCGGGAGCTTAGTGCACCGGGCTGCCTTTTTTTTTCCCCCTTTATCACGCGATAAAACTACAGTTGAATGCTTTTGAATGTTTATAGACAAAATACACCGAGATGAGAAAGTTGATCGTCTTAAAACTAGACTGGTTGTCAAATGACACACTTAAGTATATAGCTTTGACTATTTTTTTATAAAGATATATGGCCTTAACTATTATGACATAGGCTCAGCCACTTGGGCCGACCTTAGGCGGGCGCCCCTTCAAAGTCCAAAGTGCAATGGAGGTGGTAATGGCCTTGACAATTATATATGATACTGTATCTCCAATAGCTAAAATTGCATCACCTTCTATCCTTATTTCTAGGGTAGACATGGTCCACTGGCACCTCTAACAATTTGAATCAAGAATGCTTCTTGTGTGTTAAACTTGTCAAGAAACTTCATATCAGAAACCACTAGGCCCATGATGCACTATTTTTTATCAAGAAAAAAGTAGATATAGCCATGATGAACTATTACGAACTTCATCAATTCATATGACCTTTTCTTACAATGGTGGTATTCGGACTAACTTGTGCGCACCTGCTACCTTTTACCAACATATGCACTAGAAACTCTGCCCACCAAAACTTACACGAATGGAATTTGTACTCACTTTATTGACCACTGGCCACACCCTTAGGTTCAATTCAAATGATTATTTAGCAGATATCCTTATAAAATCACTCCGAAGGTCCAAGATTCAATACCCTCGCACCAAATTAGGATATATAATATGTACGCTTCAACTTGGGGAGTGTTCAGAACTGCAAGGAACAAGGACTTTAAGCCTAGCTTAACCCCGAAAATTAGCTCATGAGATAGAGAATTGCCTAACACCATATAAGGAGATAATTTACATTAATTGATTTTAAAAAAGACCATACAAGGAGATAACTACTCAATCAACAGATACTTAACATATCATGCACGCCTAGCTGAACATCTGGAGTGCGATAATATAGCATGGGAGCCAAACACTGGGTAAACCAAGAAAGAGGATGGTTGTGGCTTAGTTATCATGGCAAGAAAAAACCTTGGACCTAATTCTATCCAATAGCTAGCTAATCAGGTGAGGATAACCAAAGACCATATAAGGAAATAACAGTCCATTCCCTCAACCAAGACTATTAAATGGTTGCACATAATCTTCCCTAATTATAGATTACTCGATACAAAATACTCTTTAAGTGTCCCATATTGCCATCAACGGATCTTTGACTTTAACAGTAAAAAGCACCAAGTAGGCACACGGTAGTTTTGAGTAGAAGGAGCTCTAAGTTAGAACTCAGTAGATTATGTGTATCCACTTTTTGATAAGATTATGGCTTCTCATGGGTGAAACAGTCCAACTTTGAAACTTTGAATACTCCATTATCCCTTACTTCACATTGCTCTGCTATTTTAATCGGCGGTTGATTGTTTTTACCAAGAAAACATAATCAATCAACATAAATTGCAAAAAGACAAAACACCTAATCAATTAACGACAGAAGATGAAGAATTAAGGATGAATTCCTTGTAATGGTCCTTGAAATAAGACCATAGGAGGTGGCTTGTCATCTAGCTCTCAGCACATCTAAAATAGAGATGCAGATTGAAGTATCCAATATTCTTAAAAGAATACTATACCAAATTCTCTTTCAACAAATGTCCTGCAGTAGCTACACAACAAAAATTGGCAACAGAGTCTTTTTGATAAAAAAAAGAACCTTATCGTATTGAAATATACAATATTTTGCAAAATAGAGCACTGCAATAAGATGATGAAGGACTGTATATACTATTGTAGCGAGAGTTATGTCAAGATATCATTGATGCTAACAGATTGAGGGACATACATAATCAACTAAATCAAAGAAGTAATTCTTACCGGGCAATAAAAGTAGCTGTAGCAGCAAAATTAGTTTGATGAACTAAACGAGGAGCAGTAGCATAATATGCCATTCTCCACAGAGATCCATGTTTCACTAAGAAGTTATAACTCCGTGGCAATTGGTTGAAAGGCCAGGGTGTATGTTCTGTCCACAAATCAGTAATAAAAACCTGCAATTCACCCTCTTTAAACGGATATAACAAAAATCAACATACTCATGTCTCTCATTCTTTATCATATAAAACACACATAAAATCCACCACTTATTAGCGCATACCCCTCACAGCAAGTTCAACCAAATCCAATGCTTTCAGTTCAGACCATATATATAGTTATATACATATTAATAGTACAAACTTATAACTGATTGTACTCACTCCGAACCCACTGGATCGGGTGTGTTTGGTATGGAGAAAATGTTATCCAGTTTTCCATGTTTAGTTGGTCAAAATATTTTGGGAAATATTCTCTAGGAAAACAAGTTCCTTAAGAATGAGGAAAATGACTTCTCTAATGAAAATAGGGAAAACAAGTTCCACAAGTGACATTCCTAATCCCCCAACCTCCACCCCTTGACCATCCCCCCGCCCCATTCCACTCCCATAGTATTTTGTTAGATTACATATAAATGCTCTTGGGATAATATCTTTTTGTTTACTTACCAAACACTAGAAATAAGTAAGAAACCACTTGTTTTCCCATTTTCTTTCATACTAAACACACCCTAAATCGTATATCGTCTATGCTTATTAGGTGAAAAGTCAATAGGAGTCCATCAAAACTGACCTGATATTTATCTCCATATTCTTCATTGAAAGCAGCCCTAATAGCTTCAGCAGAAGCTCTATGACCCCCCACCAGTATCACTCATCAAAATAAGCACCTTTTTCGGTGGTTCTGATTTGACACCATTAACGAGCATCCCCTCATTCTCCAATACACTCCCCTCTTCTCTAACCCCATTGATCTCTCCACAATGAACCCCACCCACCAACTGAAGCAAACCCAAGAGGGATTTTCTCACAATGGAATCTAATAGCCTTATTAAACTGAAAAATAGCTCTACTAACTTGAGGGTCTCTCGGAAACAACCGCTCTACCTACCAAGGTAGAGGTAAGGTCTGTGTACACTCTACCCTCCCCAGACCCCATTGTGGGATTTCACTGGGTATGTTGTTGTTGTTGTAATACTTGATGAAGCACTCCTACTACTAATACTCAAACTCAATAAAGGTGCAATATTTGGCTTATGTAATGACGGAACACAATATAATCTATTGAAATTACATTATGAAACCATATGTAACAACCATCCAAACAAGTTAATAGGTGAGAAGTCAATAGGAGTCCAATAAAACGGACCTGATATTTATCTCCATATTCTTCATTGAAAGCAGCCCTAATAGCTTCAGCAGAAGCTCTATGACCCCCACCAGTATCACTCATCAAAATAAGCACCTTTTTCGGCGGTTCTGATTCGACACCATTAACTGGAATCCCCTCATTCTCCAATACGCTTCCCTCTTCTCTAACCCCATTGCTCTCGCCACAATGAACCCCACCACCAACTGAGGCAAACCCAAGTGGGATTTTCTCACAATGGAATCTAATAGCCTTATTAAATTGAAAAATAGTTCTACTAATTCTTGATGAAGCACTCCTACTACTAATACTCAAACTCAATAAAGGTGCAACCTTTGTCTTATTCTTGATATTAGTATCAAAATACAAGTAATTAGAGAGAAAATTTGAATATGCATCTAAAGTGAAGTTAGTATTAGTGACACCACGTGAGTAATTGAACACAAAAGAACCAAAATCAAAGGGGTTAGTGGGTTCTTGATGGGTTACAGAAGAATGTTGCATCATTTTTCTCTACTGTTATTGTAAAAAGAAGGTCAAAATAAGTAGATAATCCAAAAGGGTCTTTCCATATAACAAAAAGATTGGATTTTTATTTCTGGGCATCAAGAATCTTTACATAGTTGACAGAAAAAAAACGGTCACTAATAAAGAGCCAAGTAAGGTGAAAGGCACTGATGGTGAAGAGAGAGATTGTGTATGTACTGTGTGTGTGTGGGGGGGATTTGGAGGAGGCTGGAGAGCCACAAGGTGAGGATTTAGTGGGAAGATGTAAGAGTATGCTAAAGGAATTTTCTTCTTTGAAATGCTCACATGACAAAGGCTATGGTAACACAAACTAGAATCCAAGAACTAATAAAGGTTAGTTTGCCATATATATATATATATATATATATATATATATGCAGAATTTAGTTTTTTTATTTTTATTTTATACTATAAAATAGGAGTAATATTTTTTATATCTTATATTAGTTGTCATGTTTTCTTTTTTCTTTTAGAATCGAACTATATAAACTTTGATTAATATTATAAAATATATTTTTCATCAAATTGATATGAGACTTGCATTATTTTTCATATAGTTTTGACTGAATTATGACAATTAAAATGGAACGGAGGAAGTATTTTTTCATCTTAATAAATCTTTTTTCATCTCAATTTATGTGAAGGCGTTGATTTGACACGTAATTTATGAAAACAAATGAGACTTTTAAAACTTATGATTTGAAATAAGTTATAAAAACTTATGATTTGAAATAAGTTATAAAAACTTATGATTTGAAATAAGTTATAAAAACTTATGATTTGAAATAAGTTATAAAAACTTATGTGGCTATAAGTCATATCATTACCGGTAAAATAGAAAGTTTAAAGTTAATCTATTACTAAATAGTAAATACAAAAAGATATTATTTTTGAGGATCGACTACAAATGAAAAAATATCACATAAATTTGGATGGAGGGAGTATATAAATTGATTCATACCTTATGCATATTTTAGTTAGGTGGAATTATAGAATGATAATCAAACACCATATTTGGTGTGCTGAATTTTATACAAAATAATTACTAAATATTAGTATTAAATATACTAATTTTAATACGTGAATAATTTTCTATGACCGCCAACCAAACAACCCCTAAGTTTTTTTTCTTCTTTTTTTGTCAAAAAGAACTAAGTTGGCCGACATTAAATTGATAGGAAATACACTAGGATTGGACGGAGGAGTTACCCAATATGTGGGGTTCATTGGGAAAAACAATAGTAAAATGTGTTGCACATGCTCAATATGTGTACTTTTACATTTGTTTAAAAGGAGGAAAAAGAAAATTGTGTTTTGGAAAATATGTCAAGGGTAAACAATGATTTTCAACGTTAAGTCGTCCTAGGTTATGCGTGCCTAATCAAATCAATCCTCGCAAAACTTTTTACTTTTATAACTATTACATCGGAGCAAGCTTGTGCGCACTTCGATGAATTCTACAAAATACTTACTACTCACACCAATATAGGCATCCGATGATTCTGTCCTCGGATAAATGGAAAAAAATCGCCTAATATTTTTACATTTCGATCAAGTTTTAACCTAAAATCTCATAATTCTCAACCTGCCTCATTAATCACTAAGTTTAGAACACCAAACACCATTTGCTTGAAGTTCAGATAATAGCTAAACTACGAATGCAAAAAATGATCGAACTTCAGCCATAATATTTAGAGTATTTGCGAAATGGGTACTCATAAAGAAATTTCAGGATACGACTTAAAAGATGATCCGAAATCGGGTACCTGTGCACTTTGACCCTAAGTGCAGGATCAACAAAAGAGCCGAACACTAGTTCCTTAGACAGAGACTTGCATTCCTTAATACAGTTGCACCAAGACTCTCCTTAATCCACATGCCCAACCGTTAACTCTCTGAAAGTTTTTGCATATGTAAAAAAAAAAAAAGAATAACATGTTGATCTTGTTCAAGTTGTAGAGTTGTTAAAAGTACAGTATAAAGTGGTCGGTTCCTTTTCTGAACATGCTAGTCAATGATAAATATCTACAACTACATATCATATAGATACAAAAGTGGTTCCTTCAAAAACATTACTCTAAAAGAACATCATGGCTAACTCCAGATGCAATAAACATAGCCTTCCGAGGATGAGCAAAATAGAAAAGTGAACATGCAGTTTGTGAGACAATAATACTTAATATGGTGCTAGAAAGGGGCGATATATATCTCGGTTTTATCCTCAATTACATCAAGAAAATATTGTCAAACTCCTGCTTCAAGAAGTGTAATTTCTATCTTGACCAAATTCAAGATTTTCAGTCTTGTTAAGCGGCACCTTGATTCAAAGAAAACCGCCACCAGAATACTCAACTTCCTGCATATGAACGGCTCCAAAATGTTATGAAAATGAAAAGTACCTCACAATTAATCTATGAATGATTTTATTAAACAACCACTTCCAGACATAACAGGTAGAGAGAACACATGCTAGATAGAACAATAATGAAGATTAAAATCTGCATAAAATGTAGGGAATACAACACAATCAAAGGACGAATTTGTTTAAGAAAAAATAGTTTTCAATCACGCCAACTTAATGAAAACAACAGAAGTCCAAAACAGCGGAAGATACAAATTTGTTTTTAGGAAAAAGTGGAAAAAGATATGGATTGGTGAGAGATTGCAAACTCGGTTTGTTTGTTTAATTTATTCCTTATCTCCAAACTCCTATTTCTTAATTCTAATTCATTTTAAATCCGCCCACAATTTCGGTTTTAGAAGGAAAAAAAAAACGACGAGATGTACTGGTGAGAGATTTCATGGGACGAATTAATCACAGGTTGATCTGAGTAGAATCAAATGCTGAGAAGAAATGGATGTGGAGATTGATAATGCATTTATCAGAGAAGACCAGGTTTTTCGAGTGTTGTATGTAGGGGTGTACAATTTTAGGTCCGGACCGAAAAATCGGACCGGACCGACCCTCTTTGGACCGGACCGGACCGAACCGAGATTATCGGTCCGGTCTTCGGTCCTTTAAAATTCTTGTTTCGGTTTTCGGTCCAGTCCAGGGTCGGTCCGATCCGGACCGATTTTTTTTTATAATATATATATATATAATTTATATAATTTCTAATATATATAATATATTTAATATATATAATTCCTAATATATATAATTCCTAATTTTCTAAATTCCTAATATATATAATTTATATAATTCCTAATTTTCTAAATTCCTAATATATATAATTTATATAATTCCTAATATATATAATTTCTAATATATATAATATATATTATATATTCTAAATTCCTAATATATATAATTCCTAATTTTCTAAATTTCTAATATATAATATTATATAATTTCGGGTCGGGTTCCGGGGCTCGTTTTTTTTTTTAAATTGAATTACCAATACTGAAATTGACATTCTCGGACGCGGTGCCACGAAATTTTTACGTTGAAATCTATTGTACATCGCGAGATATTTAGATTTGAAAATGGGAAAACGAACGATTTGGGGAAAAGAGAAATTGAGGGGCAAGATGGACGCTTTTGGAGAAATCCGTGAAGCGATTTGGGATTATTCGTCTCGAAAAATACGCGAAATCAAAAACAAATTAGATCAAACGGACGTCCGTGCGCACTGTTATGTCCATTTAAAGTTTCACTAATTTACAACTTATATTTGATATGTCAATACGTTCGGGTTGGCTGGAGGGGCTGGCTGGGGGGTCTGGCTGGGGGGACTGGGGGCTGGGGGGATTCGGTCCAGTAGACCGGACCGGACCGAGAAATTCGGTCCGGAGAATCCGAATGTTCGGTCCTCGGTCCGGTCCGGTCCGGTTTTGACCCTTTGTGCACCCCTAGTTGTATGGTAGGATATTCTGACTGAATAGCTGATCAGCTCCCACCATGAATTAAGTTACTGAAGTACTGCCTTTAAGGGTCAGATAGACATAGCATAGTGGTGTCAGTGAAGCAACACAAGATGACCTCTTTTCAGTGTTTGGTCAACCAAACCTAGCCTTAAAAAAGTTTCAACAGAACGAGATCTAACAATTCCCTCTTTAACATCAGGTACAAGACGTTCTTCTAGGACCATGTGATATCTCGTAAGTGATGACTGAAACTGATGAGTCTTCGCCTCGCAATTGGGGTGCGACTCTTTCCTGTTTCCACTAACCTATATATACCCACATACTTTATGTCTTTGTTACAAGTACCGACCAGTGTCACGGGCACAGCTAAATTGGATAGTGACGATAGACTTCAAATGAACTTTCCACAGAACTCGATAGATGGGACAAAGAAGTTTCACTTGGTCAATTGAGAGACCGTTACAACTCCAAAGAGTTTGAGCGGCCTTGGGGTGAAAGATCTTCCGGTTTTCAAGAAGGCCCTACTGGGGAAATGAATACACGATATTCAGTATAGAGGAGCAACTCCACGGAGGGATGTGATAGTGGAATCTATGGAATTTTAAATGGTTGGTAAGAGTTTAGTGGTAACATCACTTTCAGGGTACGGAAAGGGCGCAGGTTCAGGTTAGGGGCACAAGTAATACATAAATAATGCATCGAGATTCACGCTTCGAAACATATGCATAATCTCGCCAGAAAGAGTGCAGTAAGTTACAAGGGGTAGTTTACTGTGGGATTAAGGTTTAGGAGAACCTCTAGGACTGGGAGTTAGCGATAATTCCGAAGTCTAATTGAATTGCTTTATAAACAAAGTTCCTCTCATGACAACCAAAATTCTTGGAAGTGGAAAGTGGGGAATAGTGCGCTGCTTTCGGAAAAGTCCTACTATTATAAGCTCTTGATTAGACACATTTCACATATACAATTTTGGATCATCAGGATGCCAATGTGTGTTTCTTCACTTGGTTGGAAGTGAAAAGAGTGATTCTGGCAGCTGAAAACCTGGGGACAAGGAGATTTTAAAATGTTGATTGGTGTTGTCTAAGAGTTCCAGAAATACGCAACTACCTCCCAATACATTATCAGATAGTGTCTCGCTTACGCTGGAAATCTCGAGATGGTTTGGGCTACAATTGTTGATTCCACACTGTGAAGTTGGCATTTTTCAGCTCGACCTTTAGAAAGTAGGTCTAAAGGTTTTAGGTTAAGCAGGAATAAGACAGAGCACCTGGAGTGCAAATTTAGTGACGTGACGCAAGAGATAGAGGTGGAAGTGAAGATCGAGGCACAAGTTATAGAGGAAGCTTCAAGTATCTTGGATCCATAATCCAAGGAGAAGGGGAGAGTGACAATGATGTCGCACATTGTATTGGAACGGGGTAGATGAAATGGAGGCTCGCATCCGTGGTATTGTGCGACAAGAGTGTGTCGCCAAGGCTGAAAAGTAAGTTCTACAAAGTGGTGGTTAGACTAGCATTGTTGTATGGGGTATTGTTGTATGGGGTAGAGTGATGGTCAATCAAGAACGCTCACGTCCAGAAAATAGAGGTAGCGGAGATAAAGATGCTCAGATGGATGTGTGAGCATACTAGGAGAGATAGGATCAGAAACGAGTTATACAGGACAAGGTCGCAGTAGCCTCCGTAGCGGACAAGATGAGGGAAGCAAGACTGAGATGGTTCAGGCATGTAAAGATAGTGTTGTCAGAGGCACGCTTAAGCCCTGAAGCGAGGCTCAAAATGCATTGAGCGCTTCGCATTGCTTAATGTGCACTTCCGTGTTGTCATCAAGGATCTAAGACATACTTTTCCTTGTCAATGAGCCTTTCATGGAGAGGCAAAACTAAACAATTGATATTTCTCTTTATCATAATTATTTTTTCAATTTTTATGTCCATATATTTGTTATTCATGCTTATAATTATTAGTCTTGAACTAAACATATATGTTTTCTCCATTTGCGTCTTTTTTCATTAAAGCCAAAGCTTTTTTGCGCTTTTCAGCTAGAAGGTGTGAGATGCTGACGATAGCAGGAGTTATGAGAGGTAGAGGTAGGCCAAAAAAGAACTAGCGGGGGTGATTCGACAAGATATGGCACATCTTCAGCTGACCTTAGATAGGAAAATTTGGAGGTCGAAGATTAGGATATAAAGCTAGTAGATGGTTGAGTAATGTCGAATTCTGTGTAGGAGCGGTAGGGGACTAGCCTCATCTTCTCCTTTCTTAGTAGTATTATCTAGGTATCGCATAGCTCCTTACTCTTCAATGTGTATTATTATTTGTTGCTTCATCTGTTTTGTATCTTCATATTTTGATGTCTTATTTTCCTTACAATCCTGTATCGATTATGTTTTTTTTAGTCAAGGGTCTATCGGAAATAACCTCTCTACCCCACAAAGATAGGTGTAAAGTCTGCGTACATTCTAACCTCCTCAGACCCCACTTGTGAGAAGACACTGGGTATGTTGTTGTTGACCTTTAGAAAACAGAGGATAAACGAAGAGTGTGGGATGTTGCTCCACTAGCACTCTTTTTTTTGTGTAGAAAATGTGAAATAAGAGTTTAGAAAACAGAGAATAAGACGAAGAGTGTGGAATGTTGCTCCACTAGCACTCTTTTTTTTGTGTAGAAAATGTGAAATAAGCTTTTAGAAAATGGAGGATAAGACGAAGAGTGTGGGATGTTGCTCCAATAGCACCCATGTGTATTGTGTAGAAAATATGAAATAAGCTTTTAAAAGGACAGAATGATTTTGTACATTAGAAGAGCTCTTATCCCTTATTTCTTTTTGGTACACCATGAGGGTTCAAGTTGTATAGAAAATTGGATGTTTTTCACAGAAAATCATATTTCTCTGTAAGTTCTCTGCCTTTTGATAAACTGCTGGTATACAAGAGGTCTTCCTCACATCATTACTAAAATTATATATCCTTTTCAAACAAAAAATATCCTTTGGATTTACATTATTGTATGGACCACATATATTCCATTTCCAGAAGCAGGATGACTGACAATGACTGGGTGGAAAATAAGAATTGTTCAACCTGATTTACTCATATTATACAAGAATATGTCACATCTCTTTCAAAGACATAATGAAGTAGGACATTTAAGTTATAAAACGAGTACACAATCATTTGCCAGCAGATGAAAAGAACTTAGCAAAAACAGGGGAAAAGAAGAAGCATTTCCAAATCTTAACATTCTTTGGATTTTCATTATTTCATTGACCACATCAGTTCCATTTTCTAGGAGGACAATGACAATGACTGGGTGGGAAAGTAGAATTGCTCAACCAACCTCATGTACCTCTTTCGGAAACATATTTCGAGCAATATCGGCAGCCTATGATTTTCAAGCCTCAATTCATATATGTGAAAAAAAAGTTAATATAAAACAAATTCTAAAATCTAACCTGGGCAGGTGGCAAGGATGAAACCCAATCTGACGCATGAGTTGGAAGAAGACCCAAAGTGTTAAGCTGCAAAATATATGTAGTTTCATGTTAGCAAACCACTTATCAGATAAACTGATGTTGAATAACATGTGTGGAAGAGATGAAAATCTTCAGAGAAGCTGATGTTCAATAGCATGTGTTAAACAGATGAATATCTACCTTCCAGACGCCCATTCCTAAACCCACTAGATTGAGTGCGATAAATACTAATTTTGGCCCAAGAAGATCCACTTTGCTGTCTTTGTAAGGCTCAAAAACTGCCCCAGAAAGGAAACAAAAAAAGAGATAAGTAAAAGGATATAAAAGGAGCAGCCATATCAAGTCATAGCTTAATTCAGCAAAAGGACAAACAGTATGAAATTGCCTGAATTTGAGACAAATTTCAGCCAAGAAATCCATCTCTAGTCAAAGTAAAACTACACAAGCACAATAAAGCAGTTAATCCAATAGTTTGCGATATGATGCCTGACCTTTCCCAACTCCCTGAAGAGCACTAAAAGGCTGAAACAGAGCTGAAACTGTGATACCAATGCTAAACAAATGAACTGTGCTTCCAGCCATCCACATCATGAAACCCATCATCATCAAATTCTTGAAAGGTGCTTGTGCCACTTCCCACGCTTTCTGTTCCAATGAATACCAAAATTAAGTACATGATTGTAGTGAAAAAGTGAGACAAAGGAAGAGCTCCTTATATAAGAGTTTATGCTTTATGAAATAAGGAACATTTCCAATTATAGAATTCCTAATGAGTATATAATCACATATGAGCCCATCTTCATAAGTTTCCAAAAATATTGCTGTTCAAAATAGCATGAGGTCTCTGCTTTGAATTTGGGCTGGACGGGGTATAAGCTTTGAGGCCAACAAAGAGTTAGGTCACAATATGAAAAGCAACCAATTTTACGGTTATAAAGAGTTTGGACATGTGTTGCACAAATTCAGAAGTCAATTTTCATAAAGATGTGCCGATTGCTTGGTTAATTCTTCACAATCATGTAGTGTGCAATTCTGATTCTGTACTGAAATGCTTTATTTTTCTCTTTTGGTGATAAATTTGTACTGAGCACATAACAAAATATGAGACTAGTGTCTCCTATTTTTTTATGTCTTTTTAGATCGGTAGATATGATTTATTTCTTAACTCTCTGCTTCCCCGTCCACCTATTCATAGTTTCATCATATATTATCACACAATTTCTGCTAGTCTGCCCTCAAATCTCATTGAGTGCTGCCAAGTTCTGGCATGCTAGTTCATATAATAATACGTATTTCGTACTTTGCCTGAAGAACCCAACACTACACTAAAGCATGTGGGAGAATCACTTGTAAAAAAGTGCAAGTGAATAGTCAACCGATAGCAATCCTGTTTCCTAAACTGAGTTTTGTGTTATTGGGGATAAGGAAGTGTTTTAGGTTATCATAAATACATTGTTTATCAAGTATTAATCTAATTTCCAATAAACTTCCATTAAATCTTTGTCGAAAGAAGTGAAGTTCTGCATGTTAGTTCATATAGTAATACGCAGTGTTTGCCTAAAGAACCAACCCTACACTAATGCATGTGACAAAGTCAACAAGTTGAAATCCTGTTTCCTAACTAAGTTTTGATTTATTGACGTTATGCAAGAGTTTCTACTGATTAAAAAAATTAAAATAAAATAAAAAGTTAGGGAATAATTTAAGGGTAACAAATGCAACTACACTGATTCTCACGTACGTGCTCTCAATATATATTCTTCAGAAATTATTCTTTACTGTGAACAAATTAATGTAATTCACACACTAATTCCCAATATCCAATTAATGGAACAATAACCCAGCCTTCAAGCATCCTCTGAGTTGTTCATACACTATCATTTATCAACCCCACGTGACTACTAAGAAGACACCTAAGGCTTTTCCTATTCTTAAATTAGACACACCAACACACAGAGCAGCAGAAGATATCTCAAACAGTCAAATTGTTGCATAGGAATAGGAAAGGATAACACTATAGCACACACTCAAATCAAAAGCTAATACATGAATGCAACCAAACAATCAACTACGCAGCAATACCATACTAGTCGGGATTCATCATAGCTTGACTATTTTCCACATTGACAGTCAACCTATGGGACGTAAAACCATCTAAGCACAGTTACACTCGCATTGATCAATCAAGAGGGTTGCCTCCACTCCTTAAGGTTATCTATTGTATCATACACGTATTGCATTCTGCCCCACGCTTCATACCTCCTCTTTCTTCTTAAGGTAAGATAAAGGTCCAGGCACTGTGGGGTAGGGACGGCCACTCATTCGCTGAGCTGGACGAAAGAAGCAAGCAAAGAATCCTACACTAAAGAAAAAGTCTATTCCTATTCTAGAAATCTTGCAAACTACTAATCGAAGTACTTAGAATGGCTTAAATGGCAATCAAATATTTGCTTTGAAGGCTCCATGTTTCCTTAAAAACAAGTCAACAATCTAGTAACAAATTAGTAGAAATGGCACATAAAGCTAAATAAAAACCAAACACGTCACAACACAATCATCCTAGATTGGTACCACAAACAAAGATGGATCACAGACCATCAGTATACACACAAGTCCTTTGCAACAAAGATTACTCATTTAGTACAAAAAAATCTGTCTAAAAAAATTCAACTATATATATGGCCAAATGGGTTGCCATGATCTCTTTACGTTATCTTACTTTACTTTCTTCAAACCTTCTTTGACCTATTGTTGTCATGTTTTATCTTGAGTCGAGGGTCTTTCGGAACCAGCATCTCTACCTCCCAAGGTAGGGGTGAGGTCTGCGTACACTTTACCCTCCCCAGACCCCCTCTAGTGGGATTACACTGGGTATATTGTTGTTGTTTGTATATGGCCAAATGGGTGTAATGGCGCTCGTTGCCCTATAGATGGATCCGGCCAAGACCACAAACTATAGAACATTAATTCACATAACCCAAGACTTCCTACCCACAATTACAACAACATCCCCAATATAATCCCACAAGCGCGGTCTGGAGAGAGTGGTTTATGCAGCTGTTACACCTCGTATGATAAGACAAAGATTTAGAACGTCATTAAGGATTGGGATTTCCAATTTTCGAAATTACAAATATTCTACGTGCTAATACGGATTAATTTTTGGCAATGACAAATGTGACGCCGGAAATCTCTTTAGAAATGGTGGTATAAATAAATATGTATTTTTCCGTTATGAGTTAGTAAGGTATTTAAAAGGTACGATGATAAGAAATTAAGGCAATGGGAAATTAGATTAAAAGAAGTGGGGGTTGATTTAGTTAAATAAATACTTAGAGGGGGCAAAGTGTGGCATTTAAGGGGGTCTTAGTGCTTTTTTTAAAATCTGAAAATTAAATAAAACTCCTCTAAAACCTTCATTTCTTCCACAAAACAAAATCAGATTTTTAAGCTCCCATTTCTCCCCCCTTCTTGAACGAAAATCCCCACCCTTTGCAAAGAAAATTTAGCTTGTCATTCCATCTTCTTGGGGTAAATTATCCCACCATTTTGAGGCGAAATTATCACCCCAAAACAGTGGGGAGTTCTCGGCATTTCTGCCAATTTTAGGGCAGTGGGTTCTTGGGTTTTTGGACAAGATTTCTTGAAGAAAAAGGTGTAAGAATGAGGGATTAACATGGTAGAATGGTTGCATGTTGGATTGGAGTTGAAGAAGTGAAGATTTGCGAAGAAAATCGAATTTTGTGAAAGAAAAATGGGCAGAAAATCGTTGGTTACTGGCAGATTTTTAGTCAAATTTGGAAGGGAATATCTCCTAGCATATTAGGAGTTTTTGGGTGTTTCAAAAGCCTAAAATGAAGTTCGTCGAGTCTAGTTTCCAACGCAACAAACCGCTCGTCGATAGGACACTGGAGTAGAGAGTTATCGACGTTACAAGTTCAGCCGACGAAGCAGTGGCAAAAAAATCTGGACAGTCACGTTTTTGGGGACTGTTTTGGACGAATTCGAGGTATAAAATTCTTCTTTTATAGTTTAATGACATTGCATGTTGTTGTAGTTGAAGATATGAATTGGTGTTAAGGTGGAATTGGAAATATGAAATGCATGTGATTGTATTAAGGATATATACACCGATTTAGAACCTATTCTTGACGTACATTGGAATTGAGTAATTGTGTTGGTATGTTATTACTAATTGCATGTGAAAATTTAGATGAAACCTTGATGTTTAAAATTAAAGTTGTTAATTGAAGTTGTTGGGAGATTAATTGGAAAGTAAGGAATTTTGGAAAAAGCTTTGGAATTGAAAAATGTTGATATGACCGGAAAGTTGATAGAAATTGTTGAAAATTTCGATAATGTATTACGGACTGAACTAGTATGTAAATAAGCTACAAACATGCATATGTATTGCAATAAGATACCTATACATGCCTCGAAAGGATTAAGTGTAAGAAAGGTGTTAATTTTATATATTCTGGAATAAAGGGGAATTGTTGGTTTGAATTGAATTGTTGGTTTGAATTGGATTGTTGGTTGATTGGATTGTAGCTGGAGTTGAATTGTTGGTTGACTTGGATTATTGGAAAATTGTGGATACGCACATAAACAAAGGAAATGCTGCCCAAATTTTTGTAGAAATAAGGGAGTCTTTAAGCATATAACTTACATTAGGAATCATAGAATTGACGAGCATGTTGTTCCTTATCATAGGTTGAAGTACTAGACGAGGAATACCTTAATATCAAGCTGATTAGTTCACCTAAGAGGTATGTGAGACTTTTCCTTCTTTCTTTTGGCATGATTTTTAGTAAAGTACGGCGGACGTACTTAACTCCTACCAGTTCAATTTTAAAAATGATTATTTACTAATGATTATGATTCAGTAACAGAGTTTATGGTAGTAATGTTATTGAGAGTCACATAATGATTTTAGCTGCATACAGTTGCTCATGTTATCTACTCGTGCTAAGTGTTACTATTTCATTCCATCGAGTCCCGGGCCAGATCATGATCGTGCACAACCAGATACAGATTTCATCGAGTCCCTCACTAGAGGATCGAGACACGTTATATATATATACAGATTACATCGAGTCCCTCATTAGAGGGCCGAGACATGTTACGCGCGCAGATACAGATTCCATCGAGTCCCTCCATGAAGGCGAGACATGTTTCTGATTTTTATATACGCATACGAGCACGATGTTTTATGATTCAAGATACATGATATGCTTTGACCATGATTCTCGCTTTATGACTCTGCTTTACTTGGTACGATTGTTAATCGCTTTCTGAGATTTTATGTTTTACATACTCAAGACATTATCTCGCATCGACCCCCTTCCTGGGATCGCGTTAAATGCCCGCAGTTCGGGAGTTCGAATAGATGACCTCCGCCTAGGATTCTGCAATGCTGGAGATCTCCTTTGTTCCGGAGCTAGCTATTTTTGGTACAGACCTTTATTTTTCAGACTTATGCATATTTTGGGCACGACGGGGTCCTGTCCCGTCATATGTCAGTATTACTCTCTTAGAGGTGCATGAAGCGATTGTGGGTTGGATGTTTGTACTTCGTTTTGGGTTTTGATGTCGTTATTTAGTAGCACCCTTGCCGGCTTGCGTATTTTGACTTATGCCTTGTGCGCGTGATGTGATTGGTGGCAGCCTTGTCGGCTCGCCCGTTTTTAGGGATATGTTGTAAAAGCAGCGTTGTGCTGCCGAAATTTATGTAGACATCTGTATTAATTGGATTAAGAGTGTCAAGTCAGTAATGACGTCCAATTAGGACGTAAATCACGGCCCGTCGGGTCGGGTCGTGACAGCAGCCTTACCCCTACCTTGTTAAGGTAGAGAGGATGTTTCCGGTAGACCCTCGGGTCAAGTAAAGCATATTAAAAATCAAGTATATAAAGGAAATACAGTAGTGAAGAAGCAAAAAAATACATATAAAATAATCAAAACAAAATCAGCTTTTTACCTGGGATTTCCAGTTAGCTTCAGCATTCTTCTTTTCGCGACTCAGAGTTGAATCATCCTACCAAAATAATAACCATTACAATTATTAAGCTCAAGTACAACATGAATCAAATGCTTTTATACCAAAAAACGGATCTAAAACCCATTACCCTCACCTTGTATCATATGTAACAAAATAAAACATGTATGTTGCACCAAATATGAATCCACCAACTCAAAAATGGTAACGTTTCTTGTTTTAGTTACTAAAGATTCTAACTTTTTTTCTATTGGTTGTTGAAGATTCAAGATTATTATCCTGTTTTCACATTCTTAATAAACATTAACAATTATTAAACTCAAGTACAACATGAATCAAATTACTTTATGCCAAAAGTGAATCTAGGACCCATTACCCTCAGCTCAGATGATATATGCATACATAAAACAATATTAAATATGTATATTGCACCCAATATGAATCCACCAACTCAAAATGGGTAACTTTTTTCTTGTTTGGTTGTTGAAGATTCGTGATTATTATCCTGTTTCACATTCTTAATAAACATTAACAATTACTAAGCTCAAGTATAACCAGGGGCGAACTTATGTAGAAAAAATGGGTCACGTGAACCCATGGTTACCGGACTAAACTAGGTATATTATGTGTATAGTAATCCTTAAAATATATCTAATATTAACTGAAGGAACACATGCTCAAATGAAACTGAGTGGAGCACTGGTTAAGCACTAGATTTAATTTCCTAAGTTGTTTGGTACGCGGGATAAGGTGGATATCCCGGGATTAAATTTGGGATAAAATTTATAACTTTAACCAAACAAGGTATATCCCAAACTCAGTCTCGGATAACTCATCTTATCCCATCAAGCTTGTTATTATTTTATCCCATCACCCAAGTGGGATAATTTAGTCTAGTGATTATAATCCCGGAATAACTTAGTCCGCGTACCAAACAACCTTGCACTTTTGTGTCTTTTTTATTATTTCTTAAACAGACTTTAAAAGCAATGGTGCAGTACACCCATTCTCTTGAAATCCTCGATTCGCCTCTTTTGAGTGTAACATAAATCAAATTACTTTATACAAAAAAGGGATCAAAAACCCATTACCCTTAGCTTGGATCACATATACACACATATATAGAATAAAACTAAACATGTATATTGCACCCAATATGAATCCACTAACCTGATCTTGAGAAGCGCGAGTGAATCCAAGGGGATCAGGGATATCGCGAGATGAAGGAGAAGTTGAATTATCGGTAAAATCAACTGCCCATCTATGACTCATACCCATCACTGCTTTACCTTTATCCATATTGGTGAATTTTTCACTTCATTTCATACACAACACTGCACAGTGTGTGTTGAGATTGTTGTTTTATAGGGTGGAGAATGTCATAAGGGTAAGGGAAAAAAAACAATTGGAGCTGTTTAATAATAAAATGTCTTCTACTATTAAAAGTTGGAAATAAAATTTTCTTCCACTAACTATTTAATGTATTTCCCACTTTATTTTATTATTATTTAAGGATGAATTCCTCTCCTATAAATTGATTGTCATCCTTACAGTGTGAATAAGTAAAAAATATAGTGTATGAAAAAATTGAGATAAAAGAGAGTTTTATTTAGTTGAAGAAATGTGTTATTTTGGTGGAGTTTTGGACTCAACATCTTATCTAGTGTTCATTGAGTAGTACGACGTTGTGCGGCTGTTGTATCATGTAGGGGACAAGTCAGAAAGATTATTGTTGGACCGATAAAGATTTGCTACAGTATTTTTGAGTCTTCCTAAAGAGAGCGAGATATCCGCGCCTGGCATGAAGATATTATTTTCTTCATTTGTATTTTTCAATTGTATTTCAGTTGTAATTTTCCCAATAATGTTAAGGAGATTCAATGGTTACAATTGAAAAACCCACGGATTATCAAGGTGGAAGATCTTAACAAGTCATTTCGATTCGACAATACTCATTTCAAGAGATGGAAGGGTAAAGTATTTTTCTACTTACGTCTTCTCAATGTTTCTTACGTATTAACTTAGAAGAATCCAAACAAAACAGATAATTCTTCCATGAATGATGAAGAACTTATTTCTCTTCAAGAAAAAGTTGAAAAGTACGATGAAGATTCATACAAATGTTGGCATTATTACTTAATTGTCTATCTGATAATTTTTATGATTATTATGATAGAACTTACTCTAGTGCAAAGAAAATTTGAAAAGCATTAGAGAGTAAATATGATACCGAAAAGGCTGGAGCGAAAAAATATGTTGTTAGTATATTTTTTCATTTCCAAATGGTGGACAACAAATCAGTGGTATACCAGGCTCAAAATTTTATAATGATTGTTGGAAAACTCAGGTCCGAGGAAATCAAAATGTGAGATACTTATTA
The DNA here is from genome assembly GCA_029844215.1 of Przewalskia tangutica. NCBI lineage: Eukaryota > Viridiplantae > Streptophyta > Magnoliopsida > Solanales > Solanaceae > Przewalskia > Przewalskia tangutica. The sequence goes on along the minus strand of CM056718.1, from coordinate 5,709,552 downwards.
TTTTTGGCATAATAAATAAACGCTCACCTTCTTGGAAGGATTTTCAAAAAATTATGTGTCACAAACAAAAAGAAATCTCTCTTGATACGTTGATTATGTGAATCTGCATGGAAGAAGAATCAAGGGGCCAAGATGCACTTATGCAACCGAAAGAGAGCAATTTACAGCCCGTCACAAATAAGGTAAATTTAATTACTTCAGATAATGATGCTCCTAATTCTCACAAAAATACTTCTATGAAACGTAAGAAGAAAATATTCAAGAAAAATAATAGTAGACCTCCCAAGAAAAATAATGGTGTCAATAACAGAGCACAATATCAACATGTTTAAGATTCAGGATCATGCTTTGTCTGTGACAAGAGTGGGCATATTACTCGATTTTGCAAGTTTTGAAAATGTGGTCCTGTATCTCGGGTGAACGTTACCGAAAATCCACTGGTGTCGGTGATAATAGACATAAACATGGTGGAAAATGTTGATGAATGGTGGGTTGATTCTGGTGCAAACCGTCATGTCTGATATGACAAATATTGGTTCAAAGTATATACTCCTTTTGAGGAGCCCAAAACCATCATGGTGATTCTCACACCACTCAAGTGCTTGGAAAGAGAGATGTAGCCTCATTTCTGAAAGGGTATTAACTTTAAAAGTTGTACTTTTTACTCCTTCCGTGATAAAAAATTTGATGTCTACTTTTCTTCTTAATAAAGCAGGCTTCAAACAAATATTGAGTCTGATCAATATGTAATATTGAAAAAATATGTTTTTTTGTGAAAAAATGGTATGCATGTGATGGGATGTTCAAGTTGAATGCTGAGATAAATAAAGTGTTGAAATTTATCAATGTGGAATAAAGTTTATCCCATTATTTATGACTTGAATAATTGAGGACCCGCACGAAGAAAACGTCGTTTTCATACACGTGCAGACATTATACCAAGGATCGTAAATTTCATTAGTGAAAGAGATATTGGTACGTAAGTAAAATGTTTGAGACATAGAATGATATATGGTCGTTGGTCAAATGACAAGTGTTCCATGTTGGTGAATGAAGGAAGAAGTGTACATAGTGTAAACGGGTCGGAAAGGGTCACAGAGCTGAGAAGGGCAGCGACAACACCGCGGAGCTGGGGAGCGTAGCGGCGCCAACCCCATCTGGGCCGCAACGCCTCAGTGGCTGAGCCGCGGTGCTAATTCCGGCTCGAGCCACTGGAGTCGCGGCGCTAATTCGGTTTCGCCTGGCAGAAAGTTTGAAACGGAAAATCTGATGTTTGGAGACTTTTGGGATGCCCTCAATGACATTCATTCTAGCATTATTCAATCATTACTTGACTGATAAATGGGTGTTATTACTTGGGCAATTCATTGTCATTACATGGGCGATTCAATGTCATTACTTGGTACTTGAAGAGTCAAAATCTTATACTATAAATTGAGGTCTTTGGCTCAATTGCTAGATACTTGCAATTCTTGTGTTTTCAGAAAATCTTCTTCCTCTCTAGTATATTTCAATACTCAAAGTTATTCAAGAGAAATACTTGAGTTTTCTTTGCTCAAGTGTTAGTAGTTATTTTATATTGGGAGACTATTGCCTAGAAACGTAAAAGGATATATACAGGATAATCTTGTCTTAAATACAGAGTGTCATCACTCGACTCAGCAATAATTCAGATCAAGTGTTGGTTCTTGTTTTCAGTTGTTTGTTAAGATTATTTTGTGGTAATCTTTTGTTATTCATCTTTCATAGTTCTTGTAATAGGTGTTTACTATTTTCCGTTTGTTGTTTTTACTTTTTAACTAACAATTTTAAGATAATATTATATTAGTACTTAGTGAAAATGACAGACAAGAACAATTTGTTTTTGAATCTGCTGCTGCTACTCAAGACAATACCTTTGCCTCTTCATCTGTTGTTGTGTCACGACCCGTTCCGGGGCCCGTGACTGGTGCCTTACCCGGGCACCCAAGTAGTCATACATCAGAGAAAAACCAGCGGAATATAAAACAACCAAGATATGAAACAGTATAAGTAAGACACAGTTTCTGGGAAAAAGGTTGCCTTTCGGCATAATGTATATAAATAACCCAAAACGAACAGTTACATCCCAACCTTACAACAGGTCTACAGACCTCTAAGAGTTTAAAACAACAATGGCGGACGGGGCCCGCCATACCCTGAATACAAATATCTACAACGACAGGACCATACCAAAATGCTAAGCTTAGAGAAACGGAGCTTTCCCAACGTCAAGTGATCCTAAGAACGGATCAGCGGTAGGAGTACCTTTACTGCGGCATGAACGCAGCCAGAAGGAGGTCAAGACAACAGTACCAAGTATGTGAAACGAAAATCGTAAATGAAATCATAGTAGTCTATATAAGGCGGGAGACGGTATGATAAGCCAACACTACTGATTCCTGATAAATAAGCGATCATGCCAAGTCGTGGACTCATGCCTCAAAGTCATCACAATAGAGCAAATGCGGGGTAAGTACGAAGGCATAACCGACTACTAAAACCTACGCAGTACCAACAAGGTCATAAATCAGACATGAGATCCGTCTGCATCGTCACATGATCAAAGCCGCCACTCGCCGCAGATCTAATGTGCGCATCTAGTCCTCGAACTTCCCGCACTCGCGATAGGCCAAACAGATAGGCCCGTGAGGTATAACCGCATCGAGGGTAGCTACTCCCAGCGGCGTCTAGACACGCCGTCCGCATGGCTACAAGAACCGCATGACCACAAGGGCGCATACTAACTGGAACTCCGCAGCTCCGCATAGGCCATCTGCACCGCATAAGGTATTCTCGAATCATAGGTCCATCGACGTCGAGTCTACCCCGCGACGGAGGCGCTTAACCGGAGTTATGAATGATATAATATCAACATAACCGCTTATTGCTAAACAACATAAGCACAACAAGGAAAAATCCTTTACACAAATATCACAAGATACTAACTCACGTAGCATCCTAACATGTTTACTTATCAAGTCAACAAGAAAATATTACAAGACTATCACAAATCAATACAATCAAGTTATTCACACAAGGTACTTTCTATATTATGTTAACAAGTTCGGGTTGTTAGCCCCAAAGTACTTCATGTATTACTCATTTAAAAGATCCGTTTCTTTTACAAAAGTCACACAATACCCGTAGTATAAAAATAGAGTAATTATCTTTTGAAGTTCATTAAAACACTTCTCCTTGTAAAATCAAGTACAACATTCTTTTCCTAACATTCAAGTTTGCCTAATTTCAATTACTCAAGTTCCTCATTTTCGAAAGGGTTTGTAGTTCATAGTTTTAATCCTTTAAAACAATTTGAGAAACATATACCCTAAGTGTGAGTAGGTTATTATTATTCGTAACAGTCTTATTACAGCAGCCATGATCTAGTAAATGTAATATCCTTTTGTCTCATCTTAGCTCCTATGCAGATGGAAGTTTCTACTAGTTTTAATAATACCTTATTAGTCAAAATAATTCCCTTTATTAGCGTTGCTGTGGTTTGTTCGACATTTATTCTGATTGGTAAAACATCATTCCTTTTGAAAACCAAAAATACTAATTACTCACTAATGAGGTTTCACACTTTTTAACAAAATTCATATTAGTATAATAAGTCAAGTCTCTTATTTCCTTAAATCAATAAATCGTTCTTTTTATCACTCTTAAGCCGTTATACCTAACCTCCCATAAAGCTAGTATAACTCTTGACTTTTAAAACCAAGTGTTACTCTTACGTTAAAAAATGATTCAAGATTCTTTTGAAATGTTTTGATTCTTTATTATTCAGCTTAAGCGGTGAGGCATTCTGCATAGTATTATCGAGCTTAAGCCAGGCATCAGTAAGTATTATTCAGCTTAAGTCAAAGACATTGCGTAGTTATTATTCGGTTAACACGTACGCGTCTGTACTATATATATTGTAAAATATCATGCTTTAGGAAGAATCACATACCTTCTGGAAAACCTCCCGCCAAGTTGAATATGTCGCGCAGAGTATCGACCTATAACGATCAACACGCCTATCAACGCCCGCATCAGATCGCATAAAGTTCTAAGCAGGGTTCGTTATTCTACGGTCATTGGGCAAAGACTTCCCTACCCGGTGAGCTACTAAGTTCATCGTGAAAACATCCCATGTAAGTACTTCTATTATTCATCTTTTAAACCCTTCATCGTGATAACAGTTCAATTCTATTCATGATATCCTTCTAAGTATTTAATACTTATTCCTATACTTCTACAGATATATATTCTAATTACAAAAGGAGGATAAGGTTATTTACCTCGGTAAGCCCAATAATATCCTAGATAAAAGTCGCTGAGCAAGGTTTAGCTCCTAAGTTGTGCGCTCAGAGCTCTAATAAACCTTAGAAGTTCTTCACAACTTCTACTAAGGACTAAGGGATTTGGGCTAGGGTAATTCGGGCATTATAACGATACTGAAGGCAACTTTTCTACCAAGGGGGGTAGTGTTTGCTAGGCTAGCTTTAGAGGTTGCTCTGCCAGTGGCTTCTCAAAAGGGGAGGGTGTGTTTGGGAAACAACAAGAGGAGAGGGAGGATTTGAGACTTAGATAGATTGCTCAATTTAGGATGAAATAACTCTTCAACAAGGGGGTATTTATAGGTCAAGACACGCCAACCAATGGCCAAGATTATGCCAAGTGCAAGGCAAGTGTAGGGTGAGGATTTGGGCAAGTGTCCTTGGCCAACTTGCACACAAAATATCCTACCAACTCCAAGACAAAACAAGCCATCCCAATCGGCTATCACGCTGTGACATCCATCAATGAGAGGGTGACAAGTGTCGCCTCTCGTTGGTCCAACGTGTTCGCGCCTCTCGGAAAAATCCGCAAAAATTAGAAACGACATAGCCGGAATTTATCCTACGCGAGTTGTGTAAAGCGTTTAAAAACGACTCTAAACGCGGGTGTTGTGTACAAAGTGGAATTCGTCCAAGCCAACTAGGGGGGGGGTGCCCCGTGTCGCCCTCCTACACGCCCAAAATATTTCATCTTCCGAAAATATCCACCATGGCCAAAATCTAGAAAACAAAGAGGGCCCCACAAAACCGAAAATTTTCTCCGTGGGCCCACGTGACCATTTCGAAAATAAAATTCCAAGAAGTCCGAATACCAAACTGGGAATCCAATTCCCATTAACGAATCTTTTCCTTCACAAAACCGGAAACTTTTCCGTGGAAAAATCACTCTTTCTTCCATTCCAATTCGATGTCGTGATTCTCGTGCGCACGCCCTCGCATACATACCTTGAAACTACGGGGTATAACATTCTCTCCTTAGAAACATTCGTCCGAATGTTCCTTCTAGGTATCAAAACAAACAGCGCCATGATATTCCTTATCGCTATACTTACGGAAACAACCATGCCACACCGTCACAACACAACAAGCGCATACTTATCTCCAAGTCCACGAGGAATCACCTCTATCACAAAATATTCCTACTCTAGATCTAAAAAGATGCTCCCTTCGCCCCTACTCTTAACAAACGAATTATCACACCTATGCTCGTAATACATTCTCGTTCTTACATTACACGTCGTGATACCACTTTTCTCACTTTGTCGCGAGCCCGCTCGACGACCCAACAAATGGTACCGCCGCCATGCGATCCTCGAGGATGTCGTACACTTCTATGCGCTCGAACTCTTACCACCCTTCTGTTACTGCTTAGTTTCCAAATCTTGGGGTTACTATCTCTAACGTGGTCATCATTAACTGGGAACACTCTGGGTGGATTTCCGATACTTTCCTGAACATAACAATACGAAAGACCGGACGTACTGCCTCCTAAGTCGGACGGCAATGCTAACATATAGGCAACTGGCCTAATCTTCACATGAACTCAAAAGGCCCAAAGTAACACGGCTAAGTTTCCTCTGTTTTTCCAAAACTCGTCACACCCTATCCACTCTGTGAACAACCTCGAACCAACTATTCGAACGCGCCAACATCGAACCACTCGATCGGTAACTTATACTTCCGCCCCTACAAGGCTTCCTAAGGCGACATCCGAAACTGAAAATGGTAGCTTAAACATTCCCTCTACAGGAGACAACAATCCCCACAACTATTCCTGAAATCCCAACACGCCCAGGCGAACGCGATCTGAGACTTACGAGTTCTTAACCCCGCCGTAAAACTTCCAAAACAAAGAAACGGTAGTACCACTGCTCCATCTGTCATAAGGTGAAGGTAGGCACCCTGCAGCCTTACAACCTTTCGGCATAATCACCCCTACCGAGTACACTGCCTTTGCTAGAAGACAAGACGGTGACCTCGCCCGACCATCGGTCGAATGTATCCACGAACTCGTCGTTGGTTAACTAAACTGGGCCTAACATCCTAGTGACCCTACCACCCGTGGGACCACCAAAACTGACCCACCACCAAACAGGCCACGGTCGACCCGCGTAGCCTCAACCCAACCCGGAACGCAAACACTAGCTCCCTGATTAACTAATCATGATTCCCAATCACAGTTAACACAATGCTATCTGAAAATAATACTTAAGATATTCGCTACACATATAAATCTCTAAAGGGTTAAGGATATACCTGTATCTACGCGGCACTTCCCTTAGGTCGCCCTAATCAAACCCGCCCTGCTGGGCGCATAGCTGGGGAAGGTGATGAACTATCCACTGATCCTGAAGGCCGAGTCTCTACATCCGCACCACCCTCGCCGGACAATTCCTCGCAAAATGGCCTGCTGGCGCAAACATAACAAGTCGACGCGGAGGAACGACACTCCCGCGATGACATCGACCATGGCCGCCACCGGTGGGGGTGACCTCCTCGCTAACACCCTCCTCTCCGAACCATCGATCCACAATCTGGTCTAGTAGCCGAGTGAGTCGCCGTGCTTGTATCCTTCCTCATAGAACATTCTCGCTATATGGCTCGACGGCCGCAATAAAAACAAGCACCAGATAAAGACGGCACTTCCGGGATGACACCGCCACACTGTGAACACGAGAAAAATCAACCACGTGGAGGACACTGCACTGGCGGAGGCGCATGTCTAATCTGCTGCTGAGGCGATTCGCCTCGAGAGTTACCAAATGATCCGCCAATCGGGCCCTCTTCGCCGCTCTCGGCCACTCTGCCGATCTCTACCTCTCTCGGCCACGCATAATCTGAACGCAAGCTTTGGCTCGTCCCTCGATCAAGAGCTACTCCTCACAACCCTTCTTTAGATAAGCATCAATATCCTTGGAATACCGGTACATAAAATACTCTGCTGCCAAGTCCTTTGCTAGCAATGGCCGTCTCCTTCCAATCCATATTTTCGCTCCAAGTGGAACCGAAAGTCCAGATGTCATGACCGCAGAGGGAAGCTGCCGCCGTATAAACTCTCTACTGCTGGCGGCGTCTCGAACTCGCGTGAAGCATCACCTCAGTGATGATTGGGCCTGTGCCTTCTAAATCTCAGATTTACTCGCTCCTTCGGTGCCTTGCGCTTCTCGGGCCCGAGTTACTGGCGCGAGGCATCACTGTAAAGGAAAGGAATACGTTAGAGGTCCAACTTATAACACGGCTAAAGCACGATCTCGAGTGAGAAGAATGGAAACCAATCCTAAATATCCTATAGCCTCACGATTATTGGTGTGGTGCGCAACACACCGATAATCAAGACTTACTAGATACGGTCGTAGACACTTTCCGAGGATTAATCGCTCGATACCACTTTTGTCACGACGTTCGGGGCGTGGATCGTGCCTTACCCGGGCACCCAAGTAGTCATACATCAGCGAAAAACCCGCGGAATATAAAACACCCAAGATAGGACACCGGATAAGTAAGACACAGTTTCTGGGCAATAGTTGCCTTTCGGCATAATGTATATAAATAACCCAAAACGAGCGATTACATCCCAACCTTACAACAGTCTATAGACCTCAGAGTTTAAAACAACAATGGCGGGGCGGGGCCCGCCATACCTGAATACAAATATCTACAACGGCGGGGACCATACCAAATGCTAAGCTTCCGAGAAACGGAGCTTTCCCAACGTCAAGCGGTGATCCTAAGAACGAGGATCAGCGGTAGGAGTACCTTTACCGCGGCATGAACGCGGCCGAAGGAGTCGATCTGGCAACCAGTATGTGAAATCGAAAATCAGTAAATGAAATCATAGTAGTCTATATAAGGCGGGAGACGGTATGATAAGCCAACACTACTGATTCACAATAAATAAGCGATCATACCAAGTCGTGGACTCATGCCTCAAAGTCATCACAATAGAACTGCGGGGTAAGTACGAAGGCATAGCCGACTACTAAAACCCACGCACCAACAAGGTCATAAAGCGTATTATGAGATCTGCTAGGCCGTCACATGATCAAAGCCGCCACTCGCCGCGATATCTAATGTGCGCATCTAGTCTCGAACTTCCGCGACTCGCGATAGGCCAAACAGATAGGCGCATGAGGTATAACCCGCATCGAGGGTAGCTACTCCCGGCGGCGTCTAGACACGTCGTCCGCGCTACTGAGAACGCATGACCACAAGGCGCGATACTAACTCGGAACTCCGCAGATTCCGCATAGGCCATCTGAGACCGCATAAGGTATTCTCGAATCATAGGTCCATCGACCCGCCTGAGTCTACCCCGCATCGGAGGGCAGCTTAACCCCCGGAGTTATGAATGATATAATATCAACATAACCGCTTATTGCTAAACAACATAAGCACAACAAGGAAAAATCCCTTTACACAAATATCACAAGATACTAACTCACGTAGCATCCTAACATGTTTACTTATCAAGTCAACAAGAAAATATTACAAGACTATCACAAATCAATACAATCAAGTTATTCACACAAGGTACTTTCTATATTATGTTAACAAGTTCGGGTTGTTAGCCCCAAAGTACTTCATGTATTACTCATTTAAAAGATCCGTTTCTTTTACAAAAGTCACACAATACCCGTAGTATAAAAATAGAGTAATTATCTTTTGAAGTTCATTAAAACACTTCTCCTTGTAAAATCAAGTACAACATTTTTTTCCTAACATTCAAGTTTGCCTAATTTCAATTACTCAAGTTCCTCATTTTCGAAAGGGTTTGTAGTTCATAGTTTTAATCCTTTAAAACAATTTGAGAAACATATACCCTAAGTGTGAGTAGGTTATTATTATTCGTAATGTGATCTTATTACGTGACCATGATCTAGTAAATGTAATATCCTTTTGTCTCATCTTAGCTCCTATGCAGATGGAAGTTTACTAGTTTTAATAATACCTTATTAGTCAAAATAATTCCCTTTATTAGCGTTCGTGGTTTGTTCGACATTTATTCGATTGGTAAAACATCATTCCTTTTGAAAACCAAAAATACTAATTACTCACTAATGAGGTTTCACACTTTTAACAAAATTCATATTAGTATAATAAGTCAAGTCTCTTATTTCCTTAAATCAATAAATCGTTCTTTTATCACTCTTAAGCCGTTATACCTAACCTCCCATAAAGCTAGTATAACTCTTCAGCTTTTAAAACCAAGTGTTACTCTTCTGTAAAAAATGATTCAGTATTCTTTTGAAATGTTTTCAGTTCTTTATTATTCAGGCTTAAGCCGTGAGGCATTCCGCAGTATTATTCAGCTTAAGCCGTGGCATCGCGTAAGTATTATTCAGCTTAAGTCAAAGACATTGCCGTAGTTATTATTCGGTTAACACGTACGCGTCACCGTACTATATATATTGTAAAATATCATGCTTTAGGAAGAATCACATACCTTCTACCGGCGAAAACCTCCGCCAAGTTGAATATGTCGCGCAGAGTATCGACCTATAATGACCAAATACGCCTATCAACGCCCGCATCAGATCGCATACAAAGTTCTAAGCAGAGGTTCGTTATTCTACGGTCATTTGGGCGACTTCCTACCCGGTGAGCTACTCAAGTTCACTGTGAAAACAAATCTATGTAAGTACATTCTATTATTCATCTTTTAAACCGCCTACTGTGATAACAGTTCAATTCTATTCTGCAATATCCTTCTAAGTATTTAATACTTATTCCTATACTTCTACAGTATATATATTCTAATTACAAAAGGAGGATAAGGTTATTTACCTCGGTAAGCCCAATAATATCCTAGATAAAAGTCGCGCCTGAGCAAGGTTTAGCTCCTAAGTTGTGCGCTCCGGTAGCTCCAATAAACCTTAGAAGTTCTTCACAACTTCTACTAAGGACTAAGGGATTTGGGCTAGGGTAATTCGGGCATTATAACGATACTAGAAGGCAACTTTTCTACCAAGGGAGGGGGGGTAGTGTTTCGGCTAGCTTTAGAGGGGTTGCTCTCGCCAGGGCTTCTCAAAAGGGGAGAGGTGTGTTTGGACGAAACAACAAGAGGGAGAGGGAGGGATTTGAGACTTAGATAGATTGCTCAATTTAGGATGAAATAACTCTTCAACAAGGGGGGTATTTATAGGTCAAGACATGGCCAACCAATGGCCAAGATTATGCCAAGTGCAAGGCAAGTGTAGGGTGAGGATTTGGGCAAGTGTCCTTGGCCAACTTGCACACAAAATATCCTACCAACTCCAAGACAAAACAAGCCATCCCAATCGGCCCTATTAGTGTGACATCCATCAATGAGAGGGTGACAAGTGTCGCCTCGTTGGTCCAACGTGTTGCGTCTCTCGGAAAAATCCGCAAAAATTAGAAATGACATAGCCGGAATTTATCCTACGCGAGTTGTGTAAAACGTTTCGTCGAAAAACGACTCTAAACGGGTGTTGTGTACAAAGTGGAATTCGTCCAAGCCAACTAGGGGGGGGGGGTGACACGTGTCGCCCTCCTACTCGTCCAAAATATTTCATCTTCCGAAAATATCCACAATGGCCAAAATCTCGAAAACAAAGTGGGCCCCACAAAATCGTAAATTTTCTCCCGTGGGCCCCACGTGACCATTTCCGAAAATAAAATTCCAAGAAGTCCGAATACCAAATCTGGGAATCCAATTCCCATTAACGAATCTTTTTCCTTCACAAAAACCGGAAACTTTTCCGTGGAAAAATCACCTCTTTCTTCCATTCCAATTCCAATGTCGTATTCTCGTACGTACGTCCTCGCATACATACCTTGAAACTACGGGGTATAACATGTTGATCCTCAAGGCAATACTTTTATCTCTCCCTCTGTTGCTGCTTCTCAAGGAAATGCATATGTCTTCCCCACTGCTGCTCAAGGGAATGTCAGAATCCCTCCTCCTATCGGATTTTACCATGAACGCCCTGAAAAGTTTATGGGAATTGATTTCAAAAGATGGCAACAGAAGATGTTTTTCCTAACCATAATAGGAGTGGCACGATGTGTCACAGAAGTTCCTCCTAAAACAAGAGATGGTGCAGACCCTCAGTTTATTGATACAACTGAAGGGGGCCAAGATTTCCAGGCTCGCCTAGAAATAAATATTGATGTATGGAAACATAATGATTTCATGTGTAAGAACTACATCCTGGACTGCTTGTCAAACCCGTTCTACATGGTGTATTGTACCCGTGGCACCTCCAAAGAGTTGTGGGAGAAGCTTCAGAAGAAGTGCAATACACAAGATGCATGTACAAAGAAATTCATCGTTGGGAAATATTGAAATTTCAAATGATGGATAGCAAGACAGTGATGTCTCAAGTCCAGGAATTTCAAATGATTCTACATCGTCTGGATTTGGAGGGTATGAAACCAAATGAGCAGTTTTTTGTTGCATCACTGATTGAAAAGTTGCCTCCATCGTGGAGTGAGTTCATGAGTTACTTAAAACTCAAGACAAATAAAATGACCTTTGAAGGGCTTATTATCAAACTCCAAATTCAGGAAGATAATAAGAAGTCCTTGCCTAAGAGAAAACAACCCGTTGAGGCCAAGGCAAATTGGTTGATGCCAAAGGGAACCCAAGCAAGAAGCGCAAGTTCTAGAAAGATGGCAAGACCCAGACAGTAGTGAAGTTCAAAAGAAACTGTCACCACTATGGCAAAGTTGGTCACATGATCAAGGACTGTAGCAAGCTCAAGTTGGAGTAGAGTCAGAAGGCCAAAGGCAAGACAAAGACTAACGTCGACGAGGACACGATTCTTGACGACATGATTGAGAAGTTCTCTGCGGTGGTGCTAGAAGCAAACCTTGTAGAGAATCCCAAGCAATGGTGGATGGACACTGGTGCTACTCATCATATCCGTTCCAATAGAGATGTCTTCTCCACATATAAACCAGTTACAAACAAGAAGTTGTTCATGGGTAACAACAATTTATCTGACGTGCTAGGGGTAGGAAAGGTGGTCCTGAAGATGACTTCTGGCAAGAAGCTCACTCTGAAGGAGGTGATGCATGTCTCTGAGATTAGAAATAATTTAATTTCGGGTCCTGTATTGGTTAATGTTGGTTTTAGATTAGTATTTGAGTCCAGTAAATTTGTAATCACCAAGAATAGAACCTTTGTTGGAAGAGACTTCGTATGTGAAGGCCTCTTCAAGGTTAACGATATGTCTATCATACATTCAAGCAATAAAATTGAAGCTTCTTCTTACTTACTTGAGTCTTCTAATTTATGACATCATAGATTAGGACATGTAAACTACAAATTAATCCAAAGGTTGGTAAAGTTGGAGTTGTTGCCGTCTATAGACGTAAACCCTCAACATAAGAGTGAGGTGTGCGTGCAAAACTCACTAAGACTCCCTTTAGATCTGTCGAAAGGGACACTACTCCTCTAGAACTTATTCTTATTAATATATTGTTGAGTGTATTTTATACACTCTTTCGAGTCCTTTTTAGTTAAGTATTTTCCCTTTTTCGTTGTGTTTAGTATAATATTAGGTTGTTTTCTTTCTTTTGAGTCACATCGGTCCTAAAGGAGGAAATACATAATTGAGGATGAAATGAGCGTAATTGAGATAAAAATTGCACAATCACATCCCAAGGAATGAAGCTTAAGAAGTGCCAAGAAGAATAGAGGAAATCTGGCAATTCCGGACGAAAATCAGAGGGGCACCGCGGTTCTTGGCCAACCAGCACCGCGGTGCCATATTTCCAGTAGCTGCCAGTGATTCCAGGCCAATTAGAACCGCGATGCTAACGCATATTTTCAGATTTTTTGGGCCGAATTTGACAAGGGTAAAAGGGTCCGACAAAGTTTTTCTCAGATATAAATACCCTAAACCCTGTCATATTTTATATCATACTTTGGAGAAGAGAACGACGGCTACAAGCTACACAATTGGAGACTTTTGTTCAAGTTTTTTTCTTTCCTTTATTTTAATTTCAGTTTAGTTGGATTGTAAATTAGTTCTTGACATGATAATGTTTAGGAGCTAATTACTTTAGTAGGGTTTTCCGTCGAATCTTCTTGAAACTCTTTCATATAGTTAATGCATAGTTATTGATTCCTTCTTCAGCATATTAAGTCTATTCAATATTGTTATGATTGCTTGATAATTAACTGTCCATTAATTGTCATAATTTATATGACTTCCAATCAAAAGTCTGAAAGGTGAGATTTGAATATACTGTAATTGTCTAGACATATGTTAAAATTGTAGACGAAAGTACCCCGATATCTTTGTAGTATTTAAGTTTATTGTTCTTAATCCTCCTGTGTGGTAAAATCTATCATAGAAATATAGAAGGTTTCTGCACAAGGTTGAACTCTTGTATGTCTTAACCGGAATATAATGACAGATTAGTTAACCTGCTATCTTAATAAGAAGAAGAATCATTAGCATTGCATTGACACATGAAATAGTGGATAGTTGAGGAAATTGAAAGCTCTATTCCCTTCATAACTGTTTAAAACCCAAAGTATTATTATTCGTAGTTTATCTTCTGCACTTTCTTAGTTCAAAATCCTAAAACCAAAGAACGTCAACCAAATAGATACCATAGAATAGATAACCGATACTTGACAAACCAGTCTCTGTGGACGATAAACTCGGTCTTACAGATCTTTATTACTTGAACAATACGTACACTTGCGTAAGCACTTAGAAATATCGTAACAAGTTTTTGGCGCCGTTGCCGGGGACTGTCGTACTGTTAATATCGAATTATCTATTCTTATTTCTAATTTGGTTTTTATTTTCTGTCTTTTTATTATTTTGATTTTAGAACATTCTATCGTGATCTGTTGGTTGTTTTTTATCAGTTTCAAGAAATTCGTTTATGCAAAGTAGGAGAGGAGCATATACTTTTATCCCTTTAAATCCTGAAATTGAGAGATTGTGCAGACAGAACAGGAAAGAGAAGAGAATTGCTGATTCATTCACAATGGAAAATCAGCAGAACAACAATTTGGTGAATGATGAGTTACCACCTGTCTTAAGGCAAGTCCCTACAGAGAGGAGCTTAGGGGACTATGTGATGCCGACTATTACAGAGGTGTAGACTTGCATCAGGCTTCCAGTGGAATCTAATAATTTTGAGATCAAACCAGCAATCTTACACATGGTTCAAGGCTCAGTTCAGTTTAGGGAATTACAATCTGAAGATCCCCATATGCATCTAGCAAATTTTCTGGAGTTGTGTGCAACTTTTAAGTACAATAGTGTTACTGATGATGTCATTCGGTTGAGACTCTTCCCATTCTCACTCAGGGATAGAGCAAAGAGCTGATTGAATTCCTTACATGCGAACTCCATTACCACATGGCAAGACTTAGCCAAGAAGTTTCTTGACAAATTTTTTCCTCCAGCGAAGGCAGCAAAGCTCAGATGAGAGTTAAATAATTTTTATCAGCTGGAGGGAGAATCACCATAGGATGCATGTGAGCGTTTTAAAGACTTGCAAAGGAAGTGCCCGCATCATGGGATTGAGAAGTGGATGTTGGTCCACATATTCTATAATGTACTGTGTGGTACTACTCGTACCATCATTGATGCTGCAGCAGAAGGAACATTCAGGAGAAAGAGTGTCAATGAGGCACATGACTAGCTAGAGGACATGACCACAAATAATCATCAGGGGGCCGCTAAGAGAGCAATGAACAGCAGGAAAGTGGCTGGGGTTCATGAGTTGGATGCTATCACTGCATTGACTGCGTAGATTGCCACTTTGACAAAGCAGATGCAACAGAATACTATGTCTGTTAAAGATGTTCAGACACCAATGAGCTGTGAGATTTGTGGGGGTCCCCATACTTTTGATAGATGCACAGCAGTGGACTCAAATAATGTGCCTATGGAGCAAGTTCAGACAATGGGGAATTTTCAGAGGCCCTACAACAACCCCTACTCTAACACATACAATCAGGGGTGGAGAAATCACCCAAATTATTCATGGAGAAATGACCAAGGGCAGCAAGCGCAGTTTCAGGGCCAACATCAGAACCAACAGCTACAGAATCAAGCCTCTTCATCTCAGCAGCCACAAGAGAATCCTGATGAATTGAGAATAACACTGTTAACGCTCACAAATTCTCAGACCCAGTTCATGACTGAGACTAGGTCATCTATCAGAAATTTGGAGACACAGGTGGGACAACTGGCGAACATGCTGAAGAATAGAGAGCAAGGGAATCTTCCCAGCAATACTGTGATGAACCCAAGAGAACAGTTTCAGGCAATAAGCTTGAGAAGTGGTAAGCAGTTAGAGCAGGCTGCAGCCCAACCACAAATGGAGAAAATGATTGATGCAGAAAAAGAGGGAATTACTGAAGACCGCCCTATTTTAGAGAAGGTTCCGCCAACAGTTATGAGGGAATACACAGACAAAATTCCTTACCCTCAAAGACTGCAGAAGAAGTCCTTAGATAAGCAATTTTCAAAATTCTTAGAAGTATTCAAGTAGTTGCATATTAATATTTCGTTCATTGAAGTCTTGGAGCAAATGCCAGCATATGTGAAGTTCATGAAAGACATCCTTTTTAAGAAGAGGAAGCTGACAGACTATGAGACAGTGGTGCTGACAGAAGAGTGTAGTGTTATTTTGCAGAAGAAACTTCCTCCGAAGTTGAAAGATCTAGGGAGTTTCACCTTACCTTGCACTATAGGGAATGTGACATTCAAGCAGGATCTGTGTGATTTGGGGGAAAGTGTCAACATGATGCCCCTCTCTGTGTTTAAAAGACTTGGTTTGGGGGAAGCAAGGTCAACCACAGTCACCTTGCAGCTAGCTGATCACTCAATTGTGCATCCCCAATGAATAATTGAAGATGTGTTGGCAAAAGTAGGTAAATTCATTTTTCATGTTGATTTTCTCATCCTAGACATGAAATCAGATGAAACTATGCCCATAATCCTTGGGAGACCATTACTAGACACAGGGAGGGCATTGATTGATGTTGAGAGAGGAGAGCTAAAACTCTGAGTTCAAGATGAGGAGATGACCTTCACTGTTCTCAAGCCTACCACCGAACAACAAGTCACTGATAGATGTTTTGCTATTGGGATAGTTGACAAGGTTGTTTTTGAAAAAAGTCTCGCAAGTATTGATGCTCGTGAGGCACCATTAAAATAGTGTAAGAATTCTGAATCTGTGAATGATGTTGTGGATGATAAAAAGGGAATGAACCCTCCGAAAATGAGCCATGTGAAAAAGAAAATGAGAAGGAGGAGGAAAATGGTGCTGAAATAGATATGCGGAGGGGATACTCTACCCCCTTGATTGATTAAGAAAATTGCGTCCGGCTAAAAGACGTTAAAGACAGCGCTACTTGGGAGGCAACCCAATGTTTTAATTATGTTTAAATTCTGTTTATTTTATTTTGTCTTGAACAGTCTCACGGTCTTGTATGTTTGGTGTGTTTTTGGATGACAGGTGGACTAGGGACTAATTCTGAGAGGCAAGGGATTGAAAACACTAAAAATTGGAGAAATTGAATTTTAAGGAATTAGCACTGCGGTGCAGGTATGAAGGACCGCGACCCCTAATTTCCAGTGAGTTCGATTTTTGAAAGAGAGAATTAGCATCGCGGTGCAGGTTTGGAGGATCGTAGTGCCTCTCTAGCAGAAAGTCCTAGTGATTATTCAATGAATTAGCACCGTGGTGCGAGTCCCAGGAACCGCGATCCCTACGCGTTTTCAGAATAAAAATCCCTAGCCTCATTTTCCTTTGCCCTCATTCCAAATTCACCCAACTCTCTAAAAACCTCTCTTCTTCTCCAAAGAATTTCGAAACCCCTTCAAAAAAAATCAATCTCCCATACCCCATTACACTACAAATCTACCATTCTCTCATATACCACCATCAATTCATCACTTGGGTCAGACATTTGTGAAGAAAAACTTGTCCAAAAGGTCAAATTCAACAACTTTTCCTTGCAAATTTTGTGGCTTGTAGTTGTTGGGTGTTGTAGTTGGAGTTGTTACTGGCCATTGTTGTCAAGTGCTGTGTGGGTTGTGTGTTGAATTTTTGTGGGTGTATTGTTGGCTGTTGTTGGTTGCGTTGATTGTGTGTTGAATTTTTATGGCTGTATTGTTGGTTGTTGTTTGTAGGTGTGTAGTTGGAGTTGTCATCACTTGGGTACTAAGTGTTGGTGAAGAATCATTCGAAAAACAGAGAAAGTTCTGCCCAAATTTTTCCAACCATACCTAAAAATAACTGGCTCCAAAAAGAACAAATAATAGGGCCTCTTCTTCTAGATCAGCAGCCCCCGATTATGACACTGCAAGGTTTGCCAACAAGGCGCCCAAGATCGCTATGGAAAATTAAGCGGTCGCCCTTAATTCTAGAGAGAGACATGGAATTCAGACGACAACCCTACAATGATGTCGATGAGCCGATTAGAGAAATGATTGTCAACAGAAACTGGGAAGAATTTGTTAATACCAATATTCCACTTCCCAACATCCCAGTGGTATGTGAATTCTACTCCAACTTTACGGAGCGGGTGGAGAATAAGTGATTATTCGAGGAAGGTGGGTGTCTGTCGCAATAGAGAACATAAATGCAGTTTGTGGTGTTCCTAATGAAATGATTGAAGATGATGAGGAAGAAGACAAGTATACCACTTGGAGTCGAGCCAACAGAATTGATTGGGTTGAGGTGGCAGAAACTTTGAGTGCTCGAGGGGCAAGAGTGACATATAGTGTTTATAATGAGTCACGATGAATGTTTTGTGCTCAATTCAACAGGGTAGCTCTAGCATGGATATACTTTGTGAGTGCCAAAATGATATCATCCATGCATTTGTCCAAAGTAATAACGGACCGACTCAAGTTGGTATATGCCTTAATGATATGGTTCACTATAGATGTGGGTAGGACGATTTTGGAAAGCATTGAGTTCACTTGTCGACTCACGACTACAGCTGGACTAGGACATGTGTCATTGATCACCAAATTATGTGTTAAATATGAGTGACATTCAATGCTAATGATGCGACGGGACGGACACATAATTCCATCACCCGAGTGATGGTACGCTACCCAGACGCAGTGCCAGTGGCCCATGCTGAAGTGCCAGATACCGAAGAGGGCGTCCAACGCCCACCTAGACGCCGCCAGCGAGTCCAAGAGGGAGAACCTGAGACAGCTGCCTACTATGAGCCAGGGGAGAGCAGTCATCTACCCCATTTGATGATTGAGCCACCGATGTCACAATTGGATCAGCTGCTTCAGAATCAGCACCACATGATGTAGGAACATCAGCACCTGAGACAGCAGTGCGAGTACATCATCCAGACTCAGCGGGAGCGTGACAGCCACCAGTATCAATGGGAGCAACAGAGGTACAATTATGAGTACCAGTGCACCAATGAATTAAATACCATGTTCAACCAGCTGTCACTACAAGTCCCACTGTCTGAGCCTCATTTTGGAGCACCGCCACAATATCTCCCAGACCTCCGTTATGACCGTTGTGTTGTGTAAGTAAGTTGTCCCTTTATTTTTAGTCTTCACACATTGGGGACAATGTGTCAATTAAGTTTGGGGGGGGGGGGTCTTACATTGTTTTATTGTTTGTTTTGAGTCTTTTTGTTTGTTTTATGCGTTTTTGTGAGTCTATTTTTTTATATATCATGTATGTTGTAGTTGCTAAAGATGCTGAGTGGATTAATTAGGATAATGTAATGGAATTGAAAGCTAAAATATGTATGCTTAAGTTAGATATGTCAAAATTCATGACATCTGATTATTTGAGATATTTGTGTTTAGTCTATGTGTTGTCAATTATGGAAAGAAAGGTTGAAAATGTCTAGAAAATCTGTTTTCTTGTTATTTGAGGCGAAATAGTTAAGATGTACATGTTTAGGGAGATGATTCAGGTATTTTTTTGTTAGCCCTTCTGACCATTCATTACCTACTCTGACATACATTGTATCACTAGGCAACCCCTTCGAGCCAAAAAGAATATTTTTGTTTGACACCCTATGATTCATTTGTCGTGCCATAAGTAATAATGAAAAAATATTGGAATGAGAAGTGTTGAAAAAGAAATAAAAAGAGAGTGAAATTTTTGATGCACCCCAATGAAAAATATGCAAAAGCCTAAGTTTGGGGGTGCTTGTTATTTATAATATATCTCATTCTCTCAAAAGAAAAGAGGGGAAAATAGGTATGAGATTAAAAAGGAAATCAGAAAGAAGGAAAAAATGAGTTGAAGGAAAAATGATTATGGTACGTAATTTGAGTCTAAATGCCTACTTTTACCTACCCCTGCCTAAGAATACATTACAACCCTTGAAAGTCCTGATGATCTCTAATGTGTATGTCTATGATTAGTAGAGAATAACAAGTAAACAGGTCTATAGAATTTTGGGAAAGATGGAATGAAATTGACATGCATAGGTTAAGTGTATGTATTTCTAGTGATCATGACATAATTGAATTTGCGAAATATCTACTTGAAATTCTAGATTGCTAAATATTCATGCTATGTATGTTCTAACATATTATCCCAATTTTTATCCATGATTTTGAGGAAGCATTGATATCACTACTTGATCCACTTCATTGAGTCTTTTATTTGATTTTGTTTTTGTTTAGTGCTTTACTCGAGGGCGAGTAAAGTGTAAGTTTGGGGGTGTTTGTTGAGTGTGTTTTATACACTCTTTCGAGTCCTTTTTAATTAAGTATTTTTCCTTTTTCGTTGTGTTTAGTATAGTATTAGATTATTTTTCTTTCTTTTGAGTCACTGCGGTCCTAAAGGAGGAAATACATAATTGAGGATGAAATGAGCGTAATTGAGATGAAAATTGTACAAGCACAGCCCAAGGAATGAATCCTAAGAAGTTCCAAGAAGAATAGAGGAAATCTGGCAATTCCGGACGAAAAGTAGAGGGGCACCGCGGTTCTTGGCCAACCAGCACCGCGGTGCCATATTTCGAGTTGCTGTCAGCGATTCCAGGCCAATTAGCACTGCAGTGCTTGGCAGCAGCACCGCGGTGCCGACGCGTATTTTCAAATTATCTGGGCCGAATTTGACAAGGGTAAAAGGGTCCGAAGCAAGGTTTTTCTCAGATATAAATACCCTAAACCCTGTCATATTTTATATCATACTTTGGAGAGGAGAACGACGACTACAAGCTACACAATTGGAGACTCTTGTTCAAGTTCTTTTCTTTCCTTTATTTTAATTTCAGTTTATGTTGGATTGTAAATTAGTTCTTGACATGACAATGTTTAGGAGCTAATTACTTTAGTAGGGTTTTCCGTCGAATCTTTTTTAAACTCTTTCATATAGTTAATGCATAATTATTGATTTCTTCTTCAGCATATTAAGATCTATTCAATATTGTTATGATTGCTTGATAATTAACTGACCATTAATTGTCATAATTTATATGACTTCGAATCAAAAGTCTAAAAGGTGAGATTTGAATATTGTAATTGTCTAGACATAGGTTAAAATTGTGGACGAAGTATTCCGATACTTGTGTAGTATTTAAGGTTATTGTTCTTAATCCTCATGTGTGGTAAAATCTATCATAGAAATACAGAAGGTTTCTGCACAAGATTGAGCTCTTGTATGTCTTAACCGGAATATAATGACAGATTAGTTAACCTGTTATCTTAATAAGAAGAAGAATCATTAGCATTGCGTTGACACGTGAAAGAGTGGATAGTTGAGGAGATTGGAAGCTCTATTCCCTTTATAACTGTTTAAAACCAAAGTATTATTATTCATAGTTTATCTTCTGCACTTTCTTAGTTCAAAATCCTAAAACCAAAGAACGTCAACCAAATAGATACCATAGAATAGATAAACGGTACTTGACAAACCAGTCTCTGTGGAAGAATAAACTCGGTCTTACAAATCTTTATTACTTGAACGATACGTACACTTGCGTAAGCACTTAGAAATATCACAACATATATGTGATATGAAGTTTGCACAAACTAGAGGAGGAACAAATACTTTGTGACCTTTATAGATGATAGCACAAGGTACTGTTACATTTACTTATTGAAAAGTAAGGATGAAGCCTTTGAAACGTTCAGACACTACAAAGCAAAAGTTGAAAACCAACTAAGCGTACAGATTAAATCAATTTGAAGCGATAGAGAGGGAGAATGCTGATGCGCGAAAAGATGCACACACTTTAACGCAAGTGCACGTTATCGTGACAAGTAATATAGTCTAGGTAAGACCGAATATCGTCCTCAAGGATTAGTGTTCAAGTACCAATTATCTATCTTTTGTTATCTATTTGGTAACCGATATTTGAGTTTGTTGATTATACTAACAATTATAAATACTAATTAACTATGTGTTTACTTCAGTAGTGATGGAAATAGGGCTTCCAAGTCGCTTCAACTATCCGCTTATATTACTTATTCATGCAATAAATTATGGTTCTTCTTTTTTGGAGCTAGCAGGTTTACTAATTCCTTTTATACTCGTTAAGGCTATATAAAGACTCAACCCCAGTAGCGCTCCTTTCTACCTTTCAGTGATAAGGATGACTCTATAGGAGGATTAAGACCAAAAACCTTGTTAATCGTCATGCGCCATGCGTGAAATTAGGTGTTTAAACCTCTTATTAACGCTACACAAGTAATTGAGGTATTTTCATCCCCAATCCGACCTATGTCTACCCAACTTACAGCATAGTCACAACCTCCTCCTTTCGAAGTTTGATTAGAAATCATATAAATAATGATAATTAGTGATCAATTAATTACCAAGCATTCAAAGCAATTATTGGGTAAATCTCAACAATAAGAAGAAAACCATAAACATGCATCAATTCATAACATAAGGTTCAAGTGATTTGACATGGAAAGCTCTATAATAGAATTAGTTCCTAGCCATTGACATGACAAGAACTAATTCAATATCCAACATAAAAACTGAAAGTAAAGTAAAGAAAAGAAAAGAAAATTACTAAGTAAAGGTCTCCAATCTTCAACTCCAAGAAGTCTTGTGTTTGTGCAAGAAAGGGAACCCTTGAAAACTGTCTAGGGTTCTCTTTTTATAGCCTCCAAACCGCTTCTTCAACTTTTCCTTCGTAGGGCCCGTAAATCGCCTAAAACTCGATTTTCCGCGTCGGCGCTCGCGTCGCTATCGGCGCGCCGAATCTGCGTTGTTCGGTGATTAGGCGCCGCGCACTCTGCTTGCAGAGCGCCGCGGCCGCAACTCTGAAACCTTCGGATATTGGCGCCGGGCGCTCGACTGATGGCGAGGGCGAGCGTCGTGGCCGCCCGTGCCTGGTTCGCCACTTTCTCGTCTTTTAAGCTCTGGAACCTCCACTTTTGCCCTCTTTTATCTTCTTCTCCGCCAAATAGCCATTTTAACCAATTTGACTCAAAAGAAAGAAAATATATCCTAAGACGACACGTATTTGTACAAAAAGGGACAAAAGACTAACTAAAAATGACTCAAAAAGTGTATATAAAATACACCGATCAAATACCCCCAAACTTAACATTTGCTCGCCCTCGAGCAAAGATAAAAAGAAAGAAATAAAGACTCAAGAAAAAGGAAAATAAAGGACTCAATGACATTGATCACTTTGCTGCATTGGTGTTACTTTAGAAAAACATGAAGATTAGCAGAATAATATGCAGGAACATATAGCATGAAATTTTAGCACACTAAACACATTAAGCTAGATATTTCGCAAACTCATTTTTATCATGCTTAATGGAAGTCAAATACTGAATCATGCATGTTAATTTCAAAAATCTTATGACATTTTTACTTGTTATTCTCCACTAATCATGGATATGCATCTAAGAGATCTTCAGGACTTTTAAGGGTTGTAATGTAGGCTTAGGCACGGGTAGGTAAAAATAGGCATTTAGGCTCATTTTTGTGTACCATAAGCTCTTTAGCTTTTAAGTGTTTCTCTTTTCTTTTGATTCTTTCCTTCACTTCAAATCTATTTTCCCCCTCTTTTGTTTTGAGATCGTGAAGTGTATCATAATAGCAAGCACCCCCAAACTTAGGCTTTTGCCTATTTCTTATTACTTTTTAATTGGGGTGCATTAATCTTGTTTGTTCTTTTTGTCTCTTTTTTAACACACTCTATTCCAACTATTTCACATGTTTACTTATGGCACAATTTGTGGGAATATGGGGTGTCAAAGAAGAAGTTTCATTGTTAGGCTCAACGGGGCTGACTAGGGATATTTTTAAAGTCAGAGATAGAAAAAAGTGGTAAGAATTGGCTAACAAAGAAATGCCTGAGTCATCTCTCTTAACATGCATATCCTAACTATTTCGCCTCAAATAGCAAGCAATCATAACACATAGGTTTTCATCATTTAGCATGCACAATTTAAGCAAGAAACTCCAAATAGACAGATTTCATAAGTTTTTGGCATATCTAACCTAAGTTTTTAGATAGTTGCTCTAATTCCGTTAGATTATTCCACCTTACTTCACTAGGTGTTTCTAGTAACTACATCATGCATGATCTTTGACAGACAATTATGACTCAAAAAGAAAAAAAATTATGACTCAAAATATACACAAAACAATAAAAAAGTCTCAAACATACTACAACAATAAGACACAAATAAGACACCCCCCAAACTTAAATCACACATTGTCCCCAATGTGTGCAAGACTCAAAGACAATAAAAGAAAAGGACACTTACAAACTTGGTTTAAAATGGTGGCGGTGGCGGTGGATAATGCATCGACCATTGGTTGAACAGGGAACTCATCTCGTCAAATTGATGGTGCAACTGTTGTTGCCCCTGCCTCAATTCTTGTTGCCCTTGTCTCAGATCTTGCTGTCCTTGTATCACTGTGTCGAAATGTTGCATCATCCTTCTCTGGTTCTGGAGCAACTGCTCCATCATAGTAATCGGAGGTTAATTCGTGGTTGGTGGTGGCTGCTCCTCGCTCCTCGCCGCATATTGAGCCTCTATTTCGTGCTCATCTTCGCTCACGGCGGCCTGGCGTCGCTGGTGGTGCTGGTGCTCTTCTTCTTGCTGTTGGGGAACTTGGGTCTGGGAAAGAGTGCACTATCCCATATGACACAGGCAGTTGGTTTCTCTCATTAGTATCAGTGGGTAGGATTGGGACCCCATTCATGTGGCATAAATTAGTGATAAGTGAGTCATGTCCCAACCCACCTGTTGTTACCAACCTGCTGATTTCTTCAATACTTTGCACTATCTCTTTCCCCACATCAATCGTCTTCCCCGTCATGATTCCATATATCAATTTGATCCTATCTTCTGGCATTCTGGTGAAGTGCGTTGATGGGATCAGACGGCATCGACGTAAATACTGACCAACTCTTGTCGCTTTGTTGAATCGACACTGCCGATCCTCTTGACCAATTTTTGGCAATATCAAATGCAGCCCCAGGGTAGCTCACTGTGTCTGCGACGACATTCCAGTTGATGTTGGTGGTGCTTCTCGACCATGTTCTGAAGTAGCTTCGGTCATCACCTCTTTCCTCAACATCAACTGTTCTTAATGTCGAATTTATCGCTTCTGCCGTCACAGGCATATATCTTCCCCTCACAAAGCATTTATTTTCCACCTTCTCCGGAAGGTTAGCATAGAATTCACGCACCATCGCTGTGTTTATTGGTGCTATCTTTTCCGGGTTTACAAATCTCTTCCACCCCATCATCTCAATCATTGCCCGAATGGGCTCATAGACATCCTCCTCCCCAAGCGAATCCCTTTGATAGTCCATTCCCCTTTCAGGGATTAAAGGCCTAGTACTAAGCTTTTTGTATCTTTCTTAAGCTTGTTGGCTAACAAACCTAGTATCATCGTATTGCGGGGCTGAGGTGGATGTGGAGGCTCTTCTCTTTCTGGCAGACATGGTTAAATCACTCTTTGTAGCGTTTTCTTAGTATCACAAATGTTCCCCAACACTATCACACAACAACTAGCAGCTACAACACTATCACCCCCAAACTCCAACTCCTGCACTACACAATACCCACACCCTCCTTGTATACTCCTCCTCTAAATTTTACAACCAATTTTTCAACACCCCAACGACTTCAACAATGCAACACTTCTCCAAACTACTACCTCATTTGACTACTGTAAAGCTTTCAAGAAAAGATGAAGATTACTTTTTTGACGGTTTTCTTCAAGGTTTTCTTACTTCTAATGGTGATTTGAGGCACTGGGATGAAGTTTTGTTGGTTGAAATGGTTAAGGGTTTAGGGACTTTAAGAGTTTTTGGTTGTTTTTGGGTTTTGATTTATGGAAGATTTGTGGGTGAGGTTTGAATTTTCGTGGGTTTTGTGGAGAAGAAAGTAGGTTTTGGTTTGAAATTGGGGAAAATTGGATTTTTAGGCGTCTTTTAATTTCTGGATTTCCGCTTCGGCGCCGCGGCCCTGCATTTGGCGCCGCGACTCCCAACTTCTTGACATTGGGAATTTCGCGCGGCCACGCTGAGGGCGCGACGCCTAGACTTGGCAATTTTTCTGGAATTCTGGCGCTGCGGCGTTTAATCTTCAGCGCCTTTCTGCTCTTTTGGCGCCGCGACCCTGCTCCTAGGCGGCCTCGCCACTGCTTTTTCGAAATCCCGCTATTCTTCAGTTTTTCGCCCTTCAAATTTGTTGGCCTACACCTGTCAATCACAACACAAACACTACCTCTGTGAGACTGTTCTTAATAAAAACTACTATATTAAAGTTAAACAAATCAAAATACCTTGGGTTGCCTCCCAAGTAGCTCTGTCTTTAACGTCTTTTAGCCGGACGCAAGTTCCTTAACTCAATAAGTGTGGGGTGGATTAACCCCACAACCAATCCATTTTCTCCACATTTTTCGTTTTCTTCTTCTTCTCTTTTTAAAATTATCTTCAAGGGAAGGTTCAGGAACACATACTTGCTTTTGTGGAGGTTCGGCATCACATACCTGCTTTTGTGGGCTCATCTCCCTTGGTTTGGATTGTGCTGGCTCACAGGGGTTTTTGATGATGCTGATTGCAAAGCACCTGCTCATGGTTGGTGGCTCAATGATGTGTTTAAATACTTTAAACACCATTTCTTCCTTCTCCACCCTCAACGTCAGCTCTCCTCTTTCTACATCGATCAGGGCTCTCCCTGTCGCTAGGAATGGTCTCCCCAATATGATGGGGATCTCTGCATCCTCCTCCATGTCCAGAATGAGGAAATCCGCGGGAAAAAAGAATTTTCCTACTTTGACAAGCACGTCCTCAATCTTCCCCTCGTGCACCATCGCCCTGTCGGCTAGTCAGTGCTCACCGTGGTTGGTTTTGCCTCACCTAACTCCAACCGTTTAAATACTGACAAAGGCATCAAATTTATGTTTGCCCCTAAATCACAAAGAGCCCTGTTGCATGTCACCCTGCCAACTGTGCAAGGTAGTGTAAAACTCCCTGGGTCTTTTAGTTTAGGGGCAACTTCTTCTGCAGGATAGCACTGCACTCCTCCGTTAGTGCTACCATCTCATACTCTGCCAGTTTCTTCTTCTTCCCCAAGATCCCCTTCATGAATTTGAAATAGGAGGGCATCTGCTCCAACGCCTCTATAAAAGGTATGTTGATATGCAGCTTTCTGAACGTCTCCAAAAATTTGGAGAATTGTTTATCAACTACCTTCCGCTGTAATCTCTGGGGGAATGAGATCTTCTCAGTATACTTCTTCTCTGGAGTTTTCTCTACTACTGGGCGAGCTTCAACCACCTTCTCTTTCTCTATCTCTGCCCTTTGTTCAACTACCGACTGAGGTGATTGCTGCTCCAACTGTTTACCACTTCTCAACTGTACTGCCTGGCATTGTTCTCTCGGATTCACCTTTGTGTTGCTTGGCAGTGTACCCTGTGGCCTGCTGTTCGATTGTTTTGCTAGCTGACCCACTTGTGTTTCCAAGTTTCTGAACGAGGATCTAGTTTCACATCCTGGCTGGGTGCAGGCGTTGGTGAGTGCAACAAAGCCGCTCTCACCATCTTGCTTTCCGCTGAATACGTGCATCAATCGCTGTTGAGAGGTGGGGCTGAGTAAAGGCTGCGGTCTAGTCTTTGTTGGTTTTGGTACTGGCCTCTATATTGATTATGCTGCCCCTGGTCTCCTCTCCATGAGAAATTTGGGTGATTCCTCCACCCTGAATTATATGTGTTGGAGTATGGGTTATTTTGGGGCCTCTGATAGTTACCCACGGCTTGGCACTCTGCCTGCTCGATTGGCATATTATTAGGGTCAGCTGAAGGACATCTGTCGAAAGTATGTGGGCCTCCACATATTTCACTGACTCTTGGCATCCGCTCGCATTCACCGACATCAGATGTTGTTGCAGTTGCTTGGTCAACAGGGCAACTTGGGCATTCAGGGCAGTGATGGCATCTATCTCGTGAACTCCCACTGTTCTCCTACCACTCATTAGTCTATCTTCTGTGACATGGTTGTTGGTGGCCATATCTTATAATAATTCGTGAGCTTCGTGAGCTGTTTTCCTCATAAATGTCCCACCTGCTGCTGCATCTATAATTGTTCTGGTTGTTCCGCTCAGCCCGTTATAGAAGATGTGGACCAAGTTCCACAACTCAATACAGTGGTGTGGGCACTTTCTCTGCAAATCCTTGAACCTCTCCCAAGCTTCGTATAATGACTCTCCATCTGCTTGGTAGAAGTTATTCAGCTCCCCTCTCAATTTCGCTGCTTTGCACGGTGGAAAGAATTTGGCCAAAAATTTATGTGCCAGCTCTTGCCATGTAAAAATCGAATCAGCTGGCAGGGAATTTAACCATACTTTTGCTCTATCCCTGAGTGAGAAGGGAAAGAGCCTCAATCTGACAGCGTCATCAGTAACGCCGTTATATCTGAATGTTGCACATAGCTCCAAGAAATTAGCTATGTGCATATGTGGATCCTCTGATGGCAACCCTCCAAACTGCACTGTGTTCTGCACCATGCTTAGAATCGTCGGTTTGATCTCAAAGTTATTCGCTCCTATTGTTGGGAGCCTAATACATGTCTGTGCTCCGTTCACCCTCGGCAGCACGTAGTCTCCCAAGCTTCTTTCTGCCTGGACTTGAACTCTCTCCTCGACATCCATAGGTACTCGCCGAGGCATTCCTTGGTTAGGTTGATTTTCACCTAACCCTTCTCTCAGCACATTGTTGTTTTGACCGTCGTCCATCTCTATCAAGGTTGCAATTCGCTGGTTCCTTCTATTCATTGCTGAGTTTTCTCAATCTCGGATTGAAGGGACAAGAGTGTTCGCTTCTCTCCTTCGCATAAACCGGCGCTCAAACGGATCAAAACAAACAAACGGATCACGGCACCCTGATTTTTACCAAAATAAAAAAACGTAATAATTTAAATAAAATAAAAACCAAATTAGAAATTAAAAATAGATAAAATTGATATTGAACTATGCCTAATCCCCGGCAACGGCGCCAAAAACTTGATGCGCGAAAAGATGCACACACTTTAACGCAAGTGCACGTTATCGTGACAAGTAATATAGTCCAGGTAAGACCGAATATCGTCCTCAAGGATTAGTGTTCAAGTACCAATTATCTATCTTTTGTTATCTATTTGGTAACCGATATTTGAGTTTGTTGATTATACTAACAATTATAAATACTAATTAACTATGTGTTTACTTCAGTAGTGATGGAAATAGGGCTTCCAAGTCGCTTCAACTATCCGCTTATATTACTTATTCATGCAATAAATTATGGTTCTTCTTCTTTTGGAGCTAGCAGGTTTACTAATTCGTTTTATACTCCCGTTAAGGCTATATAAACACTCAACCCCAGTAGCGCTCCTTTCTACCTTTCGGTGATAATGATGACTCTATATGAGAATTAAGACAAAAAACCTTGTTAATCGTCACGCGCCATGCGTGAAATTAGGTGTTTAAACCTCTTATTAACGCTACACAAGTAATTGAGGTATTTTCATCCCCAATCCGACCTATGTCTACCCAACTTACAGCATAGTCACAACCTCCTCCTTTCGAAGTTTGATTAGAAATCATATAAATAATGATAATTAGTGATCAATTAATTACCAAGCATTCAAAGCAATTATTGGGTAAATCTCAACAATAAGAAGAAAACCATAAACATGCATCAATTCATAACATAAGGTTCAAGTGATTTGACATGGAAAGCCCTATAATAGAATTAGTTCCTAGCCATTGACATGACAAGAACTAATTCAATATCCAACATAAAAACTGAAAGTAAAGTAAAGAAAAAAAAGAAAATTACTAAGTAAAGGTCTCCAATCTTCAACTCCAAGAAGTCTTGTGTTTGTGCAAGAAAGGAACCCTTGAAAATCGCCTAGGGTTCTCTTTTTATAGCCTCCAAACCGCCTCTTCAACTTTTCCTTCAGCCTGGCCTAAATCGCCTAAAAACTCGATTTTCCGCGTCGGCGCGACCACCGCTATCGGCCGCGGCCGGAATCTGCGTTGTTCGGTGATTAGCGTCGCGGCCTGCACTCGCTGTCTAGAGCGCGCCGTACTGCTCGAAACCTTCGGATATTGGCGCGGCGCTGGACTGATGGCGAGCCGCGGCCGTGTCCGTCTGCGTTCGCCACTTTCTCGTCTTTTAAGCTCTGGAACCTCCACTTTTGCCCTCTTTTATCTCCTTCTCCGCCAAATAGCCATTTTAACCAATTTGACTCAAAAGAAAGAAAATTTATCCTAAGACGACACGTATTTGTACAAAAAGGGACAAAAGACTAACTAAAAACGACTCAAAAAGTGTATATAAAATACACCGATCAAATACATAGCGCCATTTGAGGAATATTATGCCCAATCAGGCATTATTCATCAAACGGCGACTCCATACTCACCTCAATAAAATAGTGTCATTGAGCGCAAGAACCGTACATTGAAAGAAATGATGAATGTCTTGCTCATCAATTCTGGTCTGCCCAAAAACATGTGGGGAGAAGTTGTCCTTACTGCTAATACGATTCTTAATAGAGTCCACATAAGGTTAAGGACAAAACTCCATACGAGTTATGGAAGGGAAAGAAATCCACCTACAAATATCTGAAGGTGTGGGAGTTGTTTGGTAAAGGTTGAAGTACCTAAGCCTAAACAGGTCAAGATTGGACCTAAGACTATAAATTGTATTTTCTTCGGATATGCAAATAACATTAGTGTTTATCGCTTTTTAGTACATAAGTTAGATGTACCAGATATCTATGGGGGTACGATCATGGAATCAATGAATGCTCAATTCTTTTAGAATATTTTTCCAAGAAGGGAAAGAGACATAACCTCTCGCAAATGAAGTTATGAACTAAGCTCTAAGGAACTAGGAGTTATTGACTGTTTGGATCTAGATGGTCCAGATCTAGTGGACTCCAAAGTGGCAGAATATCCGGAATCTAGTGTCCCAGATTCTCAGAACTTGGAGACTCCAAAGATGGAACCAAGACGAAGTAAAAGGGCCAGGAAGGATACATCATTCGGTCTTGACTTTGTAGCTTATATGGTTCATAACAAACCACATACAATATATGAAGCGTTATCAACTCCAGAAGCACCGCTCTGGACATAAGCTATTGAAAGTGAAATAGACTCCATCCTGCATAACCATACTTGGGAGTTGGTTGATCTTCCTCCGGAAAATAAACCGTTGGGTTGTATCCTGTTCTATCACTGTCTATATTTTTTACTTTGGGAGGTGGTGCTATTTGTTGGAAGTAAAAAAAACAATTATTTCTAACTCTACCATGAAGGCTGAACTAATTGCGTTAGATTCAGCTAGTGAAAAAATAAATTAGTTGAGAGATTCATTATTTCAAATACCTTATTTTGAAAAACCAATTCCTCATATTTTAACTCATTGTGATAGCACTGCTGCAATTGGCAGAGTTCAAAATTGTTATTACAACGGTAAATCCAGACCTATAAGAAGAAAACACAGTACTATGAGATCATATTTGACAAGTGGTACCGTTAACGTTGATTATGTCAAATCTTGTGATAATCTTGCATATCCACTAACCAAGGCATTGGTAAGAGAAAAGGTCTAGAGCACATCGATGGGATGATATTAAAGCCCATAAATCCAGAGTCGTATATGAGGCAACCCAACCCGGGGACTAGAGTGGTTCGGGGTGCTAATTTGTGAGGGACGGTGGACGCTAGATTTGGATAACAAAGATTACGAAAATCCGAAGGTGATCATAGGAGGGGATTCGTGAGTATAATATTATAGTTTGGGTCATGTTATATAGGGTACTATTAGGTAAAATATTGAGGACGTATTCTATCATTTTGACCGCATAGACCAAAAATGAAGGAGCGAGCGAGGCATGAAACAAGAAGGTTTGAACCATGTAATTTATGGTGCGAATGATACGTTTTGCTTTGCCATTTTGAAGGGAGGTGTGAGGACACGAAAAGCGAAAAACTATGCCATTATTTGTGAAAAATTTATGAAACGCGGAATTATTAAATTCAGGTCATTATCACATTGAAAAGATTTGATGGCTTTGTCAAATTGCATTTTGATAAAAATGCAAAATTCAAGAAATTTGGCAAAGACTTCTGACTTGAATTTTAGTGGGTAAATTCTGATAAAGTGAGAGTAATCATCTAAATAAAACCAGATAGTATTTATTACCCAGAGATATAGTAATGGGAGAAGCGCATAAATCAACATGAATAATATCAAAAATAGCAAATGTAACACCGACAGATGAATTAAACGGAAGACAAACATGTTTGCCTAATTGACAAGAGACGCAATTTTGGGCAAGTTTCCCATTACAATGAATAAAATTATTGCTCTAAGAAAAATAAAAAACAGGAGCTCCTGGGTGTCTAAGCCGATTGTGCCTAGTTGACGGAGAGAGAGCAACGAGGGAAGTATGTGAGCGGGAACTGGCAGCGGAAGAGGGTGTGAAGGGATATAGGTTCCATGTGCTATCACATCTCGTAAGAGGTGTCCCCGTACGTATATCCTTCACAGTAAAACCAAATCGATCAAAATCAACATACATAGAATTGTGACGAGTAATTTCCTAATAGAGATTAAATTTTTAATGATGTTTGGGGCATACATGACGTTGTTTAGTGAGAAGGGTGGGTGAGGTGATTTAGTGATTGTGTTACCATAGTCATGAATTGGAATGCGGTGACCATTGCCAACTGTAATAAATTGAGGAGACTTTAAACGAAATAGTTGGGAGAGATTACCTGAAGACCGGGTGAGGTGAGATGTGGCTCCCGAATCTATGTACAAATTTTTATCGACCTGCTGGAGGCTTAGTGAGTTAAATGCTTGACCCAAATCCGAGGGGACCAGACCCGAGCCAGACTATTGTTGGGCCACTTCAGAGAAGTGGGCCTGTTGGAAGCGATGGGCGCAGGTAATGGGCTCGGATCGCCCCAAAATACACGTCCCTGTAGTGTAATCGGGGCCGAATAGGGCTTGAGTAAGGAGATGAGGCCTAGTGGCCAGTGCTGGGCCACTACCCTGGGCCTAGAAATGGTAAATTTTTGTTGGGACTGTCCGCCACGACCACCATGCCCTCGGTACATGCCCTCTTTTCCGTTTCCCCGACCTTTGCCACCCTTGCCACCACCGCGGCTTCCGCGCGATGATTGGTTTTCTGGTGGTAGTGGTCCGATGGTGTGGTCGATTGATGCCGCTTGATTTTCAACCGCTAGGACCTTCTGATTATACTCATCCTTCTTAGCACGCAGGGTTTCTTCCAGTAATAATTGTGGTCGGGCTTTGTTGAAGGTGGGAAGAGGGTCGGCTTATTGAATCATGGTTGTTAGAGTGTCGTATTCACCTTTCGGGAGACCAACACATAATTGAAAGACCATTTTAGTTTCATAGACGAGCGTCCCCACATTAGACAATTGGTTCGCAACAAATTTTAATTGTTTGCAATACTCTGACATGTTGGAAATTTTTTCAAGACGTGTATTATTGAATTGTTCCTCCAAGTAGACTGCACGAGTGTGCTTATTGTCTTGAAATATTTCTTCCAAGTATGTCCATAATTCACGAGCCCTTGCGCCAATTTTCATTATGGTAAAGAGCAAGTCCTTAGAGACAGTGCCATATATCCATTGTTTGACAACGGCTTCAAGACAACGCCATGTCGGGTCATAAATCTCACTGGGGCGAGGGAGGGAGTCGTCAATATGATCAAGCATGTTATAGACACATGCATGAATACGAAAAAGTTCAACCAATGGAGAATATTGATCGTCTTATTGATAAGAACGATAGGGATAAAGTTCTTAATGTTGGTGACGGTAAGTGCGGGATGAGCAGATGGTGAAAAAGAGGATGTGGGTGTGGTGGGGTTGACGACGGATGAGGATGAGCCAGTGGGGGGTGGGGGAGGATGGAGGAGTAATTATGGTGGGTGAGCAAAGGAAGAAATGGAAAAAAGAAATTTTCCGTTCTTCATCTGTAGTGGAGCCGGCGGCCGATGGTAGAAATTAGGGGGGTGGTCGGCGGCTGTGGGG
Organism: Przewalskia tangutica; assembly: GCA_029844215.1. NCBI lineage: Eukaryota > Viridiplantae > Streptophyta > Magnoliopsida > Solanales > Solanaceae > Przewalskia > Przewalskia tangutica. The sequence goes on along the minus strand of CM056718.1, from coordinate 5,675,714 downwards.
TGAAAGAAGAAAACTTTTAGGGTTTAGGTTTTAGGCTCTTGATATCATGTAAGATTATTAATCTCCCCTGGGAGGATTTCTCATTAATACAAATATATATAATGTACAATGTGTAGAACCATAGTACAATAGGAATCTTCTACTTACCATAACTCTACATCACTAAATATTTACACAATATATGAGATATATTTTAATTATGGTGGTGGGATTGAATTGGGATTCTATTACTTTAGTACACGTTAATACCTAATCTACCTGGAACATGATCATCGTCATCTTGGCACTTCTCGCAACCATTTTTTGAGAGTCAAGACAGGATCAGACTTCTTAGAACCATTCTTAATTGTTGACCATTCAAACAACTCTTATATACGCGCTATTTCATGCACACTTGCAGCCGCATATCAGCTTGTCCTCATTTCTTTTGAAGTTCAATGTCGGAAATCGTATTCTCAACTGGGGATAAAAAAACACCAAATTTGATGACTTATTAAGGGAAAGACAGAAATAAGAACATGTTATTAGAGACGTTTGCAACATATGTCGGAAAGGCCTCCGTTGATTGTGTATGAACAAAATAACAAGAAATTAGCAACACATATACATACCTTTATTGTACACCAACAGCGGATCCAGCAAAAAGGAAGAATCAGACCCCTACAATTCAAGTCAAAGGAAAAACTTCCTACAAATTTAGAGAGACATGTTCCCCGAGCATATCTGATATGGAAGTAGCCAAATCAACCAGTATATTTCAAAATTGAAAGAGATGAAGATGAAAGAGCATGAAAAACTAAGCCAAAGAATGCGACGATGAAACGTAGAGGAAGAGAGATACAAAGACGACATGATCTATAGGGTCTGTTTGGCCAAACCTTTTTAAAACAATTTTTGTTTCTTAGAAGTAGTTTTGAAGAAACTGTTTCTAGAGAATCTGTTAGGGTGTTTGCCTATAATTAAGAAGTACTTCTGAGAAACAGAAATAATTTCCTGTTTGGCCCACATTTATGCAAAGAAACTAGAATATTATTTTTAATAGATTTAAAACTATTTAAAATATTCTTTTCTATCCTATGTTTCTAAAAATTAATATATCTTTACAATTTAATAAAAAAAAATTAAAATTATTTAATTGCAACATTTAATCAAAAATAATATTATATTGTACATAAGAAATGTAACGACAATATGATAGTCAATGACTCAATATGTCCAAAAGTTGAATATATTACATCATTACACAACTAATAAACTAGAATATAGAAATATTATTACAACCTGCGACTCATTAAGGAAGTGACAATGTTGTGGCGAACAGATTCCATACTAACATCATCCATCGATCCATCATGATCATCTCTCAAAGTCATTGATGTTCCTCAAATATATTCATCTCCTTCAACTTCAGGAACATAATTAGGGTTTGCATCACATTTATCAAATTTCAAATCTTCAAGTGCATGCCTTCTAATGTAGTTATGCATAGTCATAGTTGTCGCAACAATTTCTTTTTGTATGTCTAATGGAAAACTTTGCATTATTGATAATACCCTCCATCTTTTTTTCCACATACCAAATGTTCGCTCATACATTTTTTAATGAGGAATGGACAGAACAAACTAATACTTAAAATATGAGAAAAATAAACTCATATAAATTACATCCATGGTTTGTATATATGACAAATATATATATATATATATATATATATATATATATATATATATATATGGCAAAGAGAAAATCTTTTTTTTAACAATTACGCCTCAGTCCCAAACAAATATTTTTTGGGGAAAAAAAAGAACAGAAAACATATGAAGTAGTTATTAAAACACCCATAAAGAATTAAACCCAGTTGAATTAAGCATTTTAAAACAAATAACATATCAACTACTTATTGAAAACCCAGTGAATAATTAAACCCCGTTGAATTAAGTCTATAAACAAAATTTTGAAAAAAAACATATAACATATCAACTAATTATCAAAAACCCAGTAAATAATTAAACTCAATTGAATAAAAAAAAGTGAATAATTAAACTCAATTGAAATAAGTCTATAAAAAAATTAATATATCAATTAGTTATCAAAAACACAGTAAATAATTAAAACCAATTGATTTTTTTAAAAAAGTGAATAATTAAACCAAATTGAAAAAAGTCGATCAACAATTTTATTCAAAAAAAAAAAATGTTTGGAGCGACGCTTTTTGGAGAAGCACTTTGGAGAAACACCAAATTGATGTTTCCACTTTTCTTCTATTTTAGAAATACTTTTTAGCTTTTAAAAAAAATATTCTACTTCTTGATAAGTATGTATTTGACACTTAAGCAAACATGTTGAAACACTCCATTATATAATAGAGATATAGAAATTCAGATAAGAATACATCTTTTTTGTTGACGAAGGAACCCGCAGCCGCTACTCTTTCGAGTGCGCACAGGGTAAACCCCGGCCGACGCAATACCGCAAACCACGCGTCGGTAGATTAACCACTTGGCAGTGTGTAGCGACTCAACCAAGAAGGTTTATGCAGGGGATCGAACTCGTGACATTGCGGTCCCGCGCTCTACTGCTACACCAACTTGACTACCCTTGCGGGTAAGAATACATCTAAACGTTACTTAAGTGGTTTAAATATGTCCCTCTATCATTAAGATTGTCCAGTTCAATCCCAAATGACCCTAATAACTCAATTAATACGAAGGATAAGAGATAATTAGTCCGTCCTAAAAAATGACATATTTCGTTATTTAATAATAATTAATTTTAAATTTTATTTTTTACGTTAAACTATATAATCTTTAATCACATAAATATCTTTGATTTATTTTAAATAATAAAATTCAAAAGTGTTCAATGGAGAGAGTATATAAGAAGTACAATCATGTTGTTTCACATCCAGATCTCCCATTACTCCCTGCATTTCAATCAAATTCAACAAAGACCCAAAAAATGCAAGATCTTAAATCTCCACCACCACGCTCCACCACTGACATATTCGGTGACCCGACTGACCCGAATCCACCACAATGGCTAAACCCTAATTTATTCCAATCCCTAAACTTCGATCCCGAATCATACATCTCCGATTTACGCACATTCGTCCCATTAGAAACTCTCCGATCCGAACTCCGGTCGCACTTCACTTCTCTCCAACTTGACCTAATCAATCTCATTAATCGAGATTACGCCGATTTCGTTAGCTTAAGTACTAAACTAACGGACGTTGATTCCGTTATTATACGTATGCGGGCCCCACTCTTTGAAATCAGGGAAAAAATCGTTGCTTTTCGTAACGCCGTTGATGGATCTCTTGCTGCATTGCAAAACAGGCTTAAACAACGAAACGACGCCGTTGAAGCCAGGGAAGTACTTGAACTATTACTTGATACATTTCATGTTGTTTCTAAAGTTGAGAAATTGATTAAAGAGTTGCCACGTGGACAATCTGATTTAATTAATGATAATGTTGATAATAATGTGAATTATGTTGAGAGTGGATGTAATTTGAGGGAAACACAAAGTATGTTATTGGAAAGAATTGCTAGTGAAATGAATAGGTTAAAATTTTACATTTCGCATGCGGAAAATATGCCGTTTATTGAGAATATGGAGAAGAGGATAACGAATGCGAGTTCTTTATTAGATACGAGTTTACGACATTGTCTCGTTGATGGACTTGAATATAAGGATGCTAATGCGATTTATAACTGTTTACGTGCGTATGCTGCGATTGATAATACTAAGAATGCGGAGGAAACTTTTAGATTGACGATAGTAGGCCCATTGATCGGAAAGGTTATTCCGGTTAATCCGTCTGGTGTTGTGGGTGGAGAACTTGAGGCGGATTATGACAAGATCAAGAAGTATATAGAGGATGATTGTAAGTTTTTGTTGGATATATCGTCTATCGAGAATTCGGGTTTACATGTTTCGAGCTTTCTTGCGAATTCTATACTTAAAGAGGTTCACTCTGCTATTCAGAAAGGGAAGCAAGTGGTGTTTTCTCCTGGAAGGCCTACGTTTTTTCTAAAAAATTACAAGGCGAGTTTGGATTTCTTGGCTCATTTAGAAAGTTACTGTCCCTCGCGATCTGAAGTTGTCAAGTTTCGCTCTGAAGCTGCGTATATTGATTTTATGAAGCAATGGAATGTGGGTGTCTATTTTTCGTTGAGGTTCCAGGAGATAGCTGGGGCTCTTGATTCTGCACTTAGTGTAGCTGGTATCGTCCCGGTGGCGTCAGACGAGAGGAAGCCTCAAGATTTGATTTTGAAGCAGAGTACATCTCTTTTAGAGTGCTTGAGATCTTGCTGGAGAGATGATGTTCTTGTCCTTTCTTGCTCGGACAAGTTCTTGCGTTTGTCGTTGCAACTTATAGCCAGATTCTCGAACTGGTTATCCGCCGGATTGGCTGCTCGTAAAGCTGGTAATGCGGGCTCGAATACAGGATTTGAATGGGCTATTTCTGCAGCCCCTGACGATTTAGTATACGTAGTTCATGATTTAAACCGTTTGGTGGAGGAAGTATGTGGTGATTATGTTGAACACGTACTCGGGTTGCTCAAGCCGTGCCCTGCTGAAGTTTGTGATTTTGTAAAACAGAGTATTCTACAAGGTGGGAAGTCCCTGAAGGGCCTTTTGCCAATTGTGATGAGTGCGATAATTGAGGCAATAGTTGAGAAATCTGTAGAGGACTTGAGGCAGTTGAAAGGAATAACCGCTACCTACAGGATGACTAACAAGCCTCTTCCAGTCAGGCATTCTCCATATGTCTCTGGGGTATTGCGTCCGTTGAAGGAATTTTTGGAGGGAGAAAGGACTGCTACATGTCTGACAAATGAGATGAGGAATGAGCTTTTGCAAGGTGCTGCGTTGGAAATAACTCGACGTTACAATGATTTAGCTTCAGAACTTGTCAATATGAGTAGAAGAACGGAATCTTCTCTTCAGAAACTACGTTTGGGTGCTCAAAGACGAGCTGGAGCAAGCTCAGATGTCTCGGATCACAATTTGTCTGATACCGACAAGATCTGCATGCAATTGTTTCTTGATATCCAGGAATACGCGCGGAGCCTTAAATTACTTGGGGTGGATGCAGCTAGTATTCCACCTTATCAATCATTATGGCAATGTGTTGCCCCTGCTGAGAGACAAAACACAATAAGCTTCTAGTTTAGACTTGGTTATCTTATGTCTACTTCGTTTTTGTATCAATATCTCATTTTTTTCATATTGTTTTTCCCCTTCTGTTATATTATCACTTTGATTAAACAACTCTGCAATTGATTTGTGAGATCTCTTTTTTTGTTTGTTTGAAATTGTAAAGGTTTTATTAATAAAGGTACCAAGAAGGAAGTACATGACTTTAGAAAGACCAAAATACACTGAACTACATCAATTATGCAACTTCTTCATTCACTACCCTTCTATTGATATTGATGTTATCTTCTAACTTCTCGTCTGTCTTTTCCGGTGATCGGACCCCTTTAAGTCCAGCAAAGTTTCTCTGCAGTTTTGTGAATGTAGAGGATTTGCCACTTGATTGATCTCCTAATTCGCGCGCTATCTATGCATGCTTGTTTGCCATGCGATTCATTGATCCAGATAATTTGTTATGTTATAAAGCTCTTAAATAGTAAAAGTTTGGATTCCCATAAATTATACCTTTCTTTTAGTGTAATATTTGAGCTGTCAAGCTGAATGTACGATGTACAGATGAATACCATATAATGTTGTGGTCTGCAGATAACTAAGATTTGGTACATTTACTGTTATGTTAAATAGTAGTAGCAATTTTGGTATTCAGTTAGTATGTTGAAATAGGAGTAAGTCTTGAATTTTCACGGTGCTACAATGTTACTCACATATTATGGTGAAATAAGTCTTTAATCATGTATGTATCCATACAATTTCCTTTCTCTTTAGAAATGAAACAATATTTTGAGTCTTCAATTGTGTAAGGAAAACATATGGAAACAAAATATTGGACAATCTTTATCTCATAAACTAGTTTTTGGTATTTAGATAGAGACTCAAGGTTCATTTGCCTAACATAATGTGATCTTGTATCGAAGTTCGGACTCGAGATAGTGATCTCTTCTGACGAGAACTCTTGTGAAGAGTGAAATATGCAGCCGGGTAAATACTCTCCAACCTAGAAACACAACAGGTGGAAGAATCAGTTAAGAGGACCACACTACTTGTATCAGTCTACTTCTAGTCTAGTCTCTATATACAAATATAACACCACCGAGTTTCTTCAACCTTCTCTCTGTTGTGCCAGTCATTTCGTTATCAGTTTAGGACCACCTATATTGCCAGCCTCCCTCGTGTGTGTACTCAGTTCATGCACATACATATACTATAAATATATTTATATTTATATTCATGTATTTGTTAATCCATATATTTATGCTCCATTTTTTCTTAATCCTCACATGGATTCTGTTGGTATATAATTCATGAAGATATATGAAATTGGAATTGAGGAACAATTTGTATTGGTAGAGTTTGCTATTTTAGGTAGAGTTTGCATATATTAAGCTAGAGTTTGATTTCGCAAGGTAGAATTTGTCTGTAAATTCTATCTTATAAGGCAGAGTTTGCCTTATGACTGAAGACAAACTTTGCCTTAAGGTAGAATTTGCATGCCTTAAGGTAGAGTTTGAATTCGCAAGGTATAATTTGTCTGCAAACTCTACCTTTTATTTATAGAAGAGTTCTGCACTAGGGTTGAGCGATTATATATGCTAACCGGAATATAAGACAGTCTAGTTAACCGCTATCTTAACGCAGAAGAAGAAGTCATTCTAGTTGCATTAAGGATTGAAAAGAGTGGATAGTTGAGACTATTAGAAGCCCTAATTCCTTCATAACTGATTTAAACCAAAATATTATCATAATTAGTTTATTTTCTGCAATTACTTAGCCTTAGTTATTAGATAAAAATACAAACAAATTAACGTTCACCAAATAGAAATTAAAGCTTAGATAATCAGTACTTGATAACCAGTCTCTGAGGACGATATTCGGTCTTACCGGACTATATTACTTGTAACGATACATACACTTGCGTTAAGCATACGGAAATATCGCTAACAAGTTTTTGGCACCGTTGCCGGGGACTGACGTACTTTCAATATCGAATTATCTAATCTTATTTCTAATTTGGTTTGTATATATTTGATTATGTTATTTTATTTCTAATTTGGTTGCTCCAGGAACAAGTTTCTAACTTGTTCTGCGAGCATCTTTTTATCACTTTTTGTTGTTTTTCTTATTTTGTAGGTAAAGTTGAAAAAAAAATGGACTACTATTACTATCAGGGGCAGTGGAATCATCAACAACAGTCCAATCCACAGGTTACATAGGAAGATGAAAATGAGTTGCAGCCAGCCATACTCACGCTCACCAAGTGCCAGAATCAGTTTATGGCTGAGACAAGGGTGTCCGTCAAAAATTTGGAGACACAAATGGGGCAGCTGATGGATATGGTGAGCAACGTACCGTAAGAAAATCTGTCTAGCGACATAATTGTGGGGAGTGATAAGCAGAGTGAGGAACCTGAACTACAACAAGCTGTTGAGAATGATAATGAATTGAGAGAGATAGTTGGTGTAGAGAAAGAAGAGGTTACTAAGATCCAACTTTTCACCTTTTTGGATTCCTTGGAATGTCTTTTTTCTATACCCGTTGCAGAAAAGACACCACCAACTATCATTGCTGAGCCCCAACCAGAAAGTCCATATCATCAAGGGCACCCCCAAAAGTTGAGAGATGTAGGGAGTTTCACTGATCCCTACATTATAGAGAACCTAGAAGACAAACATGTCTTGTGTAATTGGAGGATAATCTTAAATCTGAGGCCCTTGTGTGAAAAAATCGTTGTCTGTGAAGTGAGACCCACAAAAATAACTGTGCGGATTGAAAGTCGTTCGCAGAAGGATCCACTGGGCACTAGTAAGGATTAACTGCGTCCGGCTAAAAGACGTTAGAGACAACACTGGTTGGGAGGCAACCCAATATTTATTAATTATGTTAGTTTGATTTTCTGTTTTCGTTTGTTTTAGTTTGTCTTGAACAGTCTCACGGTATTGGTTTCTTGTCTCATGTTTTGATGTCAGGTGGAATGGAAACTAAGTGTCAAAATGCTGAAATTCAGAAGTTCAGAGAGCCCAGATTATGTGTAATTTCCAGAATTTCCTCATAGACCTCATTTATGACCGTTGTGTTGTGTCAGTAAGTTATCCTTATTTTTAGTATTCACACATGGGGGACAATGTGTCGATTAAGTTTGGGGGGTGTTTTATTTTTTGTATTATTGTTGTTGGGTCTTTTTGATTTGTCTTTGTGTTGTTTTGTGTGTTTTTGAGTCATAATTTTTTTTATGGATCATGTATGTTGTAGTTTTTTTCTCTAGAGATATTGAGTGGATAAAGTGAGATAATGTAATGGAATTAAAAGAAAAAATCTGTGTGCTTAAGTTAGATATGCCAAAAATTCATGACATCTAATTATTTGGGATATTTGTGTTTAGCCTATGCCTGTCAGTTATGGAAAGAATGGTTGAAAATGTCTAAAAAATATGTTTGCTTGTTATTTGAGGCGAAATAGTTAAGATGTACATGTTTAGGGAGATGATTTTGGCATTTCTTTGTTAGCCCTTCTTACCATTCATTACTTACCTTGCAATAAATTGTATCCTTAGTCAGCCCCTTTGAGCCTAAAATAAGTTATTTCTTTGACACCCTATGATCCCCTTGTGTGCCATAAGCAGTAATTGAAAATTGGGATGGAGAAGTGTGAAAAAGAAATACGAAAAGAGAGTGAAAAATTGATGTACCCCAATGAAAAAGATGTAAAAGCTTAAGTTTGGGGGTGCCTATGTGAATTTGTTTCATGCTCTCAAAAAGAGAAGAGGAGAATGATAGGTATGAACTGAAAAGAATACAAAAAAGAAGGACAAATGGTTGAATGAGAAAAATGTTTATAGTATGTAATTTGAGCCTAAATGCCTACTTTTACCTACACCTGCCTAAGCGTACATTACAACCCTTGAAAGTCCTGATGATCTTTAATGTGTATATATATGATTAGTAGAGAATAACAAGTAAACAGGTCTATAGCATTTAGGAAAGATGATTGAACTTGACATGCATAAGTTAGGTGTTTGTGCTCCATTTATTGTGATCTAAATGAATTTGCGAAATATCTAACTTGAAATTCTAGATTGATAAATATTCATGCTATGTATGTTCCAACATATTATCTCATGTTTCATCCATGATTTTGAAGAAGCATTGCTATAACTACTTGATCCATTTCATAGAGTCTTTGTTTTTGTTTTTGTTTTTGTTTAATACTTTACTCGAGGGCGAGTAAAGTTTAAGTTTAGGGGGTTTGTTAGGCATATTTTATATACACTTTTAAGTCATTTTTAGTTAGTATTTTACTCATTTTGTTTGTGTTTAGTATAGCATTATGGTCGTTTTTCTTTCTTTTGAGTTACAGCGGTCATAAATGGAGAAATATCAAAAGGAAAATGAAATGAGTTTATTTGAGATGGAATTGCACAATAAAAGGCCAAGAAAATGAAGCCTAAGAAGTCCCGGGAAGTATAGAAGAAATCAGACAAAGTCCGGACGAGAAAATAACGAAAAATCAGAAAATCCAGAATGGGAAGCCACAGGCACCGCGGTGCCGTAATGCAGGACCGCGGTGCCTAATGTTCAGAGAGACTACAGTAATTTCGGCACCGCGGTGCCATTCTGCAGGACCGCGGTGCCGACGCGAGATTTTTAATTTTTTGGGTCGATTTTCGAAGGGCAAAAGGGTCCAAACCCTGACCTAAAGAGGGCATCTTGTACATAATTCCACATTCTACTTTGGGGAAGGCAAGAAAGGAGGCAACAACACAAGATTGGAGACAACTTTGGTTCAAGTTACGTTTTCTTTCTTTTATTTATTTCAGTTTATGTTGGTTTGTATTAATTCTTGACATGACAATATTTAGGAGCTAATCACTTAATTAGGGCTTTCCTTTTGAATCGCTTTGTTACACCCCGTAGTTCCAGGGCAAGGAAATGAGAACGTAAGTTAGGAGATAAGATTCGAATGTTGGAAAGAAAGTATAGTTACATTTTCGATAGGAAAATCTTTGGATACAATACATGTGACGACGAGAAGTAGTACTAGTAATTGAATTCTTTCCAATAGAGTGTGGGCATAAAAGACGGAAAAGGAGCTCCCGAAACAAAAATGATGAAAGTTGTGAGCAGGGGCGAAAAAGGCTGCGGCACAGCGGTCTGCATAACCAGAGAGCGCATACTTTCAAAGACCATGCGGTACCATTTGCGGCAAAGATCGCAGACGAGAATCAGATATTTTCGAAAGATGAAAGACAAGTGGACAAGTGAGGTTCATGGGTCCCCCTCCACTTGTATAGATATGTGTTACAAGACTTGGTCTCACAAGATATTTTTATCCAAACCCTTATCTCTTCTCTTCTCCCTCTAGTTCTTGAAAAACCCTTGGCCAAGTGAAGAACAAGAGTTGAATATTTCTCAAGATTTAGTTCCTTAACCAAGTTCTAAGCCAAGATTAACACTCAAAATGGTGGTCACGGTTTTGGACAGATTTTGTCCAAGAAAACCCTAAGCTTGGGATGAATTTTTTGGAAGTAAAACAAGAAGAGAAGATTGTTACAAGTTTGTAGAGGATACATGGGTGTGATTGGAACTTGAATAAGTGGAGCTAAGACAAAACTGTGGGCCGACTTTAAGTGGACTGTTTTGGGCAATATTTAAGGTAAGTCTTCTTCCTCCTCTTGAAGTATTTAGATATTACATGTTGTTATAGTTAGTCGATGATCTTGTGTTAAGAAGAATGGAGAATAAGAAGTGTGTGGGCAGTTTTGGTTGGATTGGCCGAATGTAGGAAGTTTTGGTATATTGGTTTCGTTGGCTATGTTGTTGTTATTAACATCACCTATTGCATGTTTAAATGAAGGAATCTCGTTGTTGATAAGTTGTTATGGTTTATATAAACGTGTTGAAACTTGAATTGGATTATAAGGGATTATGGAAAGGGTTATTGTATTGGGGTTGTTGGCCGAGAATACTATAAAACGGTTGCATATTGTTGTGCAGTTTTAGGGACTGTTTTGTGGCGTTGGAATGCTGGAAATTCAGCCACCAATATGCATGTTTAAATATAGTAATTGCTAATGAAAGTCCTAAAAGAATAAGGGTGTGGAAAGGTGTTGAAAGGCTTCACTTCTTACCCTCGTTGTTGTTGGATTGTGGACTGTTTTTAGTGGACTGTTTTACGTGGATTATGAGGCTGTTTTTACGCGAGAAATAGGTGTGTGAATCACCTTGGTTAAATGTTGGTTGTGCCCTTAATTGGTGCCTTGGTTATTGATGAAATTGGTCTTCTTGAAAGGAGGAAAAGTACGTATAAATAGGGGAAGTGCTGTCCAAATTCTTATATAAAAGGAGAACCATTACTTGGTATTAACCTACAATAGTAGGAATGAAGTTGATAGAGGTGTTATTGTTATTATATGTTGAAGTACTACTGGTGGCGTATTCTACTTAGCGGGTGCTATAACCGATAAGGTATGTGAACTCTTCCTTTCTTCTTTTGGCATGAACTTTATAAAATGAGTGTACGGTGGACGTACTTATTTTAAATGAATCTAGATTTCATGTGGTACATGAGGTGGAAGTGACTTGATTTTAAAAGTATAAGTTACTTGATTTTAAAAGTGTAAGTGCCTTGATTTTAAAAGTGTAAGTGCCTTGATTTTAAAGTTGTAAGTAACTTGATTTTAAAAGTGGAAGTGTCTTGATGCTATAAGTGCTAGTGTCTTGGGGTTTATAAATGAAAGGATGTACGACGGACGTACATGGTGCTATTGGGTTCAAGTCCCTAATATTACATGATATGATTCTTTTTATAAAAAGGATGTACGCCGGACGTACATGGTGCTATTGGGTTCAAGTCCCTAATATTACATGACATGGTAATGTCATGGTTTTTCTAAAATGATAGTTCATTCTATTTGTTCTAATGAGACTCAACGATGATTTAACTTGCATATGGTTGCTCATAATAGCTATTCGTGCAAGTGTTATATTCCCACATCACCGCGTTCCTCACTAGAGGGCCGACAACATTTTTATATTATTCCATGGACTTGCGATCCATGATGCGAGTAGGTATACTCATGCGGGTCTAAGGACTCATGCGGGTGAAACAGTTCCCTGAATATTCCATGGACTAGCTCTCCATGATGCGGGTATATATACTCATTGCGGGTCAACAAGATCCATGCGGGTTGGAGTTCCATGCGGGTGAAATAGTCCCATGAATAGGATATGCATAATGATCCTGAGGGCAGACGTCCCTGATTTTGACATGACTTTCATATTTTGAAATGGTACGATTGATTTCATATTTTGAAATGGTACGGTTGATTTCATATTTTGAATTGGTACGGTTGATTTCCATTTTAAAAATAAGGCACAATTGCCTCTCTATTTGTTATAAGGCACAGTGGACTCCCTATCTTTTACAAGGTATAGTTGGGTCTTATTTTATATGGCACGGTTGAATCTGATATTTGATTTTCATACTTGTCCCTGTCATCTTTTGGCCATTTATGACCTTATTTACTGTGTTTTATGTTTACATACTTAGTACATTGTTGTGCTGACCCCCTTCTCCGGGGGGCTGTGTTCATGCCCGCAGGTATTAGGTACTCAGTTGGGTGATCCGCGAGCTTAGGATCTCCACTCAACTTTGATTGAGATAGCTCCACTATTCCGGAGTCTAGTCATTTTGGTACAAGTTTTCCATTATGGCTTATGTATATTCAGGGGTACGGCGGGGCCTTATCCCGTCATAATTACTGTCAAACTCTTAGAGGTTTGTATTCATATGTGGGTTGGACTTGTGGGAGCTGTATTATTATTGTCCAGTTGTACTACTGTATTGTCGGGATGTTCCTGTTTATATATATAGCGGCAGCCTCGTCGGCTTGCCTTGTTGCTACATACTACAGTTTTCCATATGTTATCTGGCCTATGCGTTATATGGGATGTCAGTCGCGGGCCCGGGGTTCGGGTCATAACAAAAGTGGTATCAGAGTAGTTAGTCCTCGAAATGTCTACAGACCGTGTCTAGTAGAGTCTTGGTTATCGGTTTGTTGTGCACCACACCCATAAACAGGAGGCTACAATACATTTAGGATTGGTTTCTATTCTTCTTACTCTAAGATCATGCGATAGAGCTATGTTGTTAGGGTAGTCTCTCCCTAGCGTATTATTATGGTTGCAACTATGCCTCCGAGGAAAGCAACAGCGGCTCAGAAGGGAATATATGGACTTTGTGTACAGGTTGGTAAACTTGTTGTATAGATGGTGTAATGATGATGTGCATCTATACGGATGTATTTATTTGGGGCCATATGTGTGTTGTCTGAAGTAATTATGGGCTACCATGAGTTGGTTAAGCCTTAATAATTGTTTGGAAGGTATGAAACAGTTTAATGAATCCACACCAAGACATATTATATGTGCTAATCAGAGATATTTATGTGGTGATGAGCTGTATGAGAGGGGGATGAACTCTTAGAAGATCATGTTAAATTGACTTAATGGCATACCATGTTGGTAGATTAAGCTATGTTGTGTGTTTAAGTGATATGTACGAATAATATTCGTATGGAGTAAATAAGGTTGTTATGGTTAAGACAACATGATTTTGAGATTTGAGAAGCTATCTTACCCGTATGCGGGGAGATATAATGTAAGCTTGGGACATGACATAATTGAGAATCTTAGAATATTAGATAACCGTTGAGACCTTAGATATCCAAGGCCTTCGTGGATATGACATTTGACATTTGAGCTTGGTGGAGGTGTATGGTATATGAAATAATAAGATGGTGGTATTGCTTAATGTTATGAAGTATATTAGTAGATATTATTCCTTGGTGTGCCCTATGTCCACATGGAATGAATAAGTGTATATGATCTAAGAAATCACTAGGCCTTCATGAATTGGGTGTTTTACCGTTGCTTGCAATTAAATGCACAATATGGCAAATGTATTGGGTTCTAAATGTTTACCGGGTTGCTAGAATGTGCCGAAGGAGGTACAGGAGGTTGGTATGGTGTGACAACTATGGCCACAGTGTTTCAAAGTATCCCAAGTTGATACGCAGGATAAGATGAGTATAAGTGATACAAATGAAAAACAGAAGACATTATTGGAAGGTTTAGTAGGTTATGAAAATCTACATGTCTTACGGTGACTCTTGTTGATTAGAATTCTAGAGAGAACCACAACAGGACCCTATGAATATGACTTTGATTACAAAGGAAGTACTACGTGTTAAGAACTGTCGTAGGTAGAATGAGGCAAGGACAAAATTCTTGCAGCAGAAGTGCAAAAATTCAATGGCTAATATATGGAGATATGAATACAAGAGTATTCCACATCTTGATAATAAGACATTCAATATAAAGGACAAAAAGGGGGATACTCTAAATTATACGTCAGGGATCATGTAAGCTTCTATGGACTTCTACGTTAACTTGCCGAGAACAAAGAGCTTCAAAAGGGGTCATGCGACTAGTAATATAGTGAGTCAATGAGCAGTTAATAAGTATGAATGGAACTGTATGATCGAGGATCGAGGTAGAAATATTTTGTGTAATAATGAGTAGAATAAAGAATTACGACAAGAAATGATAAGGGTGAAGGGAACTATAGTTATGTAGGTCCCACAAGGTATAATTACCCCAAAACAGTGTAAAGACCAATAGTAGAGGATGGACAGTAGGAACACTTCAGCCAAGGGTGGCGAACCTCTAATGTTTGGGAAGGTAATATGAGAAATACATTGAGATAAACGACCTCCATGGCAACTTGAAATGGAAATGTAAAGGTAAGACGAAGGGGCACTCGGTCGATGAGAGACCTAAAAATGACAAGACAAGAAAGCTTGACGAGCCATTGGATCAGGTAACACCGTGAATTGGATTTAAACACATGAAGTATCGGTTCCACACATATGTATACAAATCTTTCAGAAAGTGTGTAAACGGAAGTAACAATGAGTAAATCTCGAGATTAGCACCTAAATAGTTGAAAAGGGGCCAATGGCGCCTATGGATATAAGTATAGGGTAGACATTGAAGATATATGTCAAGAGATAATGACATTATAAAACATTTTAATGATCAGGCAAACACAAATGTCTATGAGTATTTTGAGCTGACCAAAAGTCCTACGAGGTAGGTAAAGTAATAGGTTTACTACTTAACGAGATCAAGGAAATCTTTTCCAAAAATGCCATTGACAGAAAGTCTTTGTCATGAGCCAAGTGAAGAAAATTTGAATCCAGGTATAATGACCAAGTTTGGATTTAGTGACGCTAAGGATTTGAAAACATAAGCAATATTTGAGATTATGTATGTATACCAGAATATTTTGGAAGTATGAGGAAAGTACGACAAGTAAGAAAAGGAGTGAACAAGTGTGAAAAGAATTGGAGTGTTTATAATTACGAGTAGTGAGAATATATGGGAAAAAAGGGAAAAAGAGATTCATTTCAGACCATGAATGAAAGTTAATTGTGATGATACACACACTTTAGATTCGGTGACATTGTCCATAAGTGTTCATGATTGAGAGACTACTAATATAAGAGTTTCCACCAGTTAGTAAACAAACTAAGTTGACAATAAGATCATTCACCCATAAGCAGCTTGACTAATGGGAGGACTAAGGAGAGAAGTTGACATGAGGGAATACATCAGTTAGTTAAGTGGAGTCTGATTGAAGGATTCAGGTAGTGATAACCCTATGACTTAGAATACATCACAATCATCCCTCATACAGAAAGAAAAAGGAACGTCTGGAGATCCTATTTTAGAAAAGGACTGCAACCTTCGAGTATTATGAGAGAGGGACCCCAGATGGAAGGTCCATTTGAGTATTCTGAATATAGCAGGATTACGGAACGAGATTATGATGGAGGTCCAGTGTTCACCACATTTCATTCACCATGAATCTACTAAGATGTGTTATGATTCCAAAAGGTATGAATTGGTAGGATGATATGAAGGAGAAGTATTTTCACTTATTCCCTACGCCTACAGGTAATTCTGTTCCTCGCTTGGTTTTTTTGATTGGTATATATACGTGTGTTATATTGTGGAATAAGAAGAGATTAAGCAAAATGCGAGCTGTGAAATTCAGGCACAGCACCGCGGTGCCGACGTGCAGGACCGCGGTGCTGAAACTTCAGGGAAGTTACAAGAGTTACGGAACCGCGGTGCCGAAGTGTAGGACCGCGGTGCTGAAGATTTAGAGGGGAGACAATAATTCAGGGCCGCGGTGTCGACCCTAACGAGTATAAATTGATATGTATAGTTAAAGGAGACTATGCCGAAATGTTTATAGTGTGAGACCTATTTTGAACATTTGAGGACGAATGTTTTTAAGGGGGGAAGAATGTTACACCCCGTAGTTCCAGGGCAAGGAAATGAGAACGTAAGTTAGGAGATAAGATTTGAATGTTGGAAGGAAAGTATAGTTACATTTTCGATGAAATATTTTAGATATAATACATGTGACGATGAGAAGTAGTACTAGTAATTGAATTCTTTCCAATAGAGTGTGGGCAGAAAAGACGGAAAAGGAGCTCCCGAAACAAAAAGGACGAAAGTGGCGAGCAGGATGAAAAGATGCGACCGCGGTCTGTGCCAGAGGCGCGATGCTTTCAAGCTGCGGTGCCATTGTGCGACAACTGCGGTCTGAGGCAGAATCAGATATTTTCGAAAGGTGAAAGACAAGTGGACAAGTGGGGTTCATGGGCCCCCCTCTACTTGTATAGATATGTGATACAAGACTTGGTCTCACAAGATATCTTCATCCAAACCCTTATCTCTTCTCTTCTCCCTCTTGTTCTTGAAAAACCCTTGGCCAAGTGAAGAACAAGAGTTGAATATTTCCCAAGATTTAGTTCCTTAACCAAGTTCTAAGCCAAGATTAATACTCCAAATGGTGGTCACGGTTTTGGTTAGATTTTGTCCAAGAAAACCCTAAGCTTGGGATGAACTTGTTGGAAGTAAAACAAGATGGGAAGATGGTTACAAGTTTGTAGAGGTGTTAGGCATATTTTATATGCACTTTTAGAGTCATTTTTAGTTAGTATTTTGCCTATTTTTATTCAAATATGTGTCGTGTTAGGGTATTTTTCTTTCTTTTGAGTCACAGTGGTTTAAAAAGGTAAAGTGGCAAAAAAGAGAAATAATTGGGCAGAAAAAGAAGTTCCCGAGCCAAAAATTGACGAAAGATGGCAATCCGGACAAAGGTGAAGCAGCGTCGTGGTGCAGGAATGCAGGGCCACGGCGCCCAAAGATCTGAGAGGCTACATGAGTTAAGGCGTCACGGCGCTAATTAGCAGGGCCGCGACGTCGAGGCGGAAAATTGTCCAGATCCGAAAGGGAATTGGCCAAGGGCGAGGCATAAAAGGGTACACATTTTTGGAGCCTATAAAAGGCCATTTGGGCAGATTTTTTAAAGGGGACTCAACCTTTCTTCACAACACAACATAGTTTTTGGAGGCTACAAGATTGGAGACTTGTTCCAAAGTATTTTCTTTTCTTTGCT
The DNA here is from genome assembly GCA_029844215.1 of Przewalskia tangutica. Taxonomy (NCBI): domain Eukaryota; kingdom Viridiplantae; phylum Streptophyta; class Magnoliopsida; order Solanales; family Solanaceae; genus Przewalskia; species Przewalskia tangutica. Next base: position 5,658,020 of record CM056718.1, on the reverse strand, counting down.
TTATTTTAATTTAGTTCATGTTGGATATTAATTTGTTTCTTAGCTTGTCTATGGCTAGGAGCTAAACTTTTAATTAGGGGTTTCCTTTCGAATCGCTTGAAACTCGTCTTTATGAATTAATGCAGTATTTTGGTTTCTTCTTCATATAGTTAAGATTTATTCAAGGTTGCGACTCTTTCCAGGAAAGCTTAAATCTCGATGGTCAGGCCCTTTCACTGTTGAAAGAGTATTCCCCTATGGTGCAGTTGAAGTAAGAGGAAGAGAGGGATCCCCATTCAAAGTGAACGAATAGAGATTGAAACCCTACTTGATAAATGATAAGGAACATGTGAGCTCTGTGATCCATCTCAAGCCAATGTAAAGAGGAGTCTGCGTCCGGCAACAAGACGTTAAAGACAGCGCAGTTGGGAGGCAACCCAACACTTTAGAAATTTTGTTAATTTTTCTCATGAACAGACTCACAATCTTGCAATCCCAGACAGATCATGGACTAGAAGCAGAAGGGTAAAGAATGAGAGCCGCAGGAAAAATGGCGTTGCGACGCCTGATAGTAGGGACGCGGTTCCGAAGGTCCAGAGAACCTGCAGCGCCTTTGCGTCTATCTGAAAGTGTCTGCCATGCATTACCCGCCAACTCCACCACCACCATTTTAAACCATAAAGTCTGTAAGTCGTCCCGTCTTTTTAATTTTGAGTCTTGTACACATTAGGGACAATGTGTCATTTAAGTTTGGGGGGGTTCTTAGTCTATTTTGTGTGTCTATTGTGTGTTTTTGTGTCTATTTGATTGTCTTGTTTATGTTTTATATGAGTCAACTTTTTTCTTATGATCATGCATGTTGTAGTTACTTGAAACACATAGTGAAGTAAGTGGGATAATGTAATGGAATTAGAAGCAAAAATATGAATGCTTAAGTTAGATATGCCAATAATTCATGAAATCTAATTATTTGGGGTACCTGTGCTTAATTTATGCATTGTTAATGATAAGGTCTATGTGTCTGCTCGCTTGTTATTTGAGGCGAAATAGTTAGGATGTACATGTTAAGGAGATGACTCAGACATTTTTTTTGTTAGCCCTTCTTACCATTCACTGCCTATCTCTGACAATAAATTGTATCCCTAGTCAGCCCCTTTGAGCCTAAATAAGATCTTTCTTTGACACCCTATGATTCCATGTTTGTGCCATAAGTGACAATTGAAAACTCTTGGGATGAAAAGTGTTGAAAAAGAAATGAAAAGAGAATTGAAAAATTTAATGCACCCCAATGAATGAAGAATATGCAAAAGCCTAAGTTTGGGGGTGCTTGTTATAATGTATCTCATTCTCTCAAAAGAAATGATGGGAGAAGATAGGTATGAGACTAAAAAAAAGTCAAAAAAGAGGAAGAATGAGTTATGAAAATAGCTTATGGTACGTAATTTGAGCCTAAATGCCCATTTTACCTACCCCTGCCTAAGCCTACATTACAACCCTGAAAAGTCCTGAAGATCTCTAGTATTTATGTCTATGATTAGTGGAGAATAATAAGTGAACAAGCCATATAATTTTGAAATTGACATGCATATGTTAGGTATTCGTACTTCCATTGAGCATGATTGAAATGAATTTGCGAAATATCTGACATGAAATTCTAGATTGCTTAAAATCCATGCTATATATGTTCATGTATATTATCCAACTTACATTCATGTTTTTCTAGTGACATTTGTGCAGCAAGTTGATCAGAGTCTTTGAGTCTTTTATTTTCTTTTGTGTCTTTGATTCTGTTTTGATCTTTACTCAAGGGTGAGCAAAGGTTAAGTTTGGGGTGTTTGTTAGGCATATTTTATATGCACTTTTAGAGTCATTTTTAGTTAGTATTTTTTCCATTTTTGTTCAAATATGTGTCGTGTTAGGGTATTTTTCTTTCTTTTGAATCACAGTGGTTTAAAAAGGTAAAGTGGCGAAAAAGAGAAATAATTGGGCAGAAAATGAAGTTCCCGAGCCAAAAATTGATGAAAGCTGGCAATCCGGACAAAGGTGAAGCAGCGCCACGGCGCAGGAATGCAGGGTCACGGCGCCCAAAGATCTGAGAGGCAACATGAGTTAAGGGGTCGTGGCACTGAGGCGGAAAATTGTCCAGATCCGAAAAGAAATTGGCCAAAGGCGAGGAGGAAAATGGTACACGTTTTTGGAGCTTATAAAAGGCCCTTTGGGCAGATTTTTTAAAGGGGACTCAACCTTTCTTCACAACACAACATAGTTTTTGGAGGCTACAAGATTGGAGACTTGTTCTAAAGTATTTTCTTTTTTTGCTTTATTTTAATTTAGTTCACGTTGGATATTAATTTGGTTCTTAGCATGTCTATGGCTAGGAGCTAAACTTTTAATTAGGGGTTTTCTTTCGAATCGCTTGAAACTCGTCTTTATGAATTAGTGCAGTATTTTGGTTTCTTCTGCATATAGTTAAGATTTATTCAATATTTGGTTTGATTGTTTGATAATTAATTGATCACTAGTTATCATCACGTATATGATTTCGAATCAAGAACCGAGAGGGGAGATTTGGATATGCCGTAGTTGAGTAAACATAAGTTAAAATTGTGGACGAAAGTACCCCGATACTTGTGTAGCTTCATAGGTTATTGTTCTAAATCCTCCTATGTGGTAAAATATATCATAGAAATATAGAAGATTTCTGCACTGGGGTTGAGCGTTTATATATCCTAACCGAAATATAAAACAGTTTAGCTAACTTGTTATCTTAAAATAGAAGAAGAACCTTTATTGCTGCATTAAGGATTAAAGCGAGTGGATAGTCGAGGAGATTGGAAACCCTATTTCCACCATAACTGATTCAAATAAAGTATTTTAGTTAATTTCTGCAATTACTTCAGTAGTTTATAGATAAAACCAAAACAAATATCGATAGTTAAATAGATAACTTAGGCTAGATGTTTGGTAATTGAAAATCAGTCCCTGAGGACGATATTCGGTCTTACAAAGACTATATTACTTGAGCGATACGTACACTTGCGTAAAACATAAGGAAAACCGCTAATAAGAGGATACATGGGTGTGATCGGAACTTGAAGAAGTGGAGCTAAGACAAAACTGTGGGCCGACTTTAAGTGGAATATTTTGGGCAATATTTAAGGCAAGACTTCTTCCTTCTCTTGAAGTAATTAGATATTACATGTTCTTATAGTTAGTAAATGATCTTGTGTTAAGAAGAATGGAGAATAAGAAGTGTGTTGGCAGTTTTGGTTGGATTGGCCGAATGTAGGCAGTTTTGGTATATTGGTTTCGTTGGCGATGTTGTTGTTATTAACGTCACCTATTGCATGTTTAAATGAAGGAAACTCGTTGTTGATAAGTTGTTATGGTTTATATAAATGTGTTGAAACTTGAATTGGATTATAAGGGATTATGGAAAGGGTTATTGTATTGGGGTTGTTGGCCGAGAATACTATAAAATTGTTGTATATTGTTGTGCAGTTTTAGGGACTGTTTTATGGCATTGGAATGCTGGAAATTCAGCCACCAATATGCATGTTTAAATATAGTAATTGCTAATGTAAGTACTAAAAGAATAAGGGTGTGGAAAGGTGTTGAAAGACTTCACTTCTTACTCTCGTTGTTGTTGGATTGTGGACTGTTTTTAGTGGACTGTTTTACATGGATTATGAGGCTGTTTTTATGCAAGAAATTGGTGTGTGAATCACCTTGGTTAATTGTTGGTTGTTCCCTTAATTAGTGTCTTGGTTATTGATGAAATTGGTCTTCTTGAAAGGTGGAAAAGTACGTATAAATAGGGGATGTACTGTCCAAATTGTTATATAAAAGGAGAACCATTACTTGGTATTAACCTACACTAGTCGGCATGAAGTTGATAAAGGTGTTATTGTTATTATAGGTTGAAGTACTATTGGTGGCGTATTCTACTTAGCTGGTGGTTAGCCGATAAGGTATGTGAACTCTTCCTTTGGCATGAACTTTATAAAATGAGTGTACGGTGGACGTACGTATTTTAAATGAATCTAGATTTCATGTGGTACATGAGGTGGAAGTGACTTGATTTTAAAAGTATAAGTTACTTGATTTTAAAAGTGTAAGTAACTTGATTTTAAAAGTGGAAGTGCCTTGATGCTATAAGTGCTAGTGTCTTGGGGTTTATAAATGAAAGGATGTACGACGGACGTACATGGTGCTATTGGGTTCAAGTCCCTAATATTACATGATATGATTCTTTTTATAAAAAAGATGTACGGCGGACGTACATGGTGCTATTGGGTTCAAGTCCCTAATATTACATGACATGGTAATGTCATGGTTTTTCTAAAATGATAGTTCATTCTATTTGTTCTAATGAGAGTCAAAGATGATTTAAATTGCATATGGTTGCTCATAATAGCTATTCGTGCAAGTGTTATATTCCCACATCACCGCGTCCCTCACTAGAGGGCCGGCAACATTTTTATATTATTACATGGACTTGCGATCCATGATGCGAGTAGGTATACTTATGCGGGTCTAAGGACTCATGCGGGTGAAACAGTTCCCTGATATTCCATGGACTAGCTCTCCATGATGCGGGTATATATACTCATTGCGGGTCAACAAGATCCATGCGGGTTGGAGTTCCATGCGGGTGAAATAGTCCCATGAATAGGATATGCATAATGATCCTGAGGCAGGCGTCCCTGATTTTGACATGACTTTCATATTTTGAAATGGTACGATTGATTTCATATTTTGAAATGGTACGGTTGATTTCATATTTTGAAATGGTACGATTGATTTCATATTTTGAAATGGTACGGTTGATTTCATATTTTGAAATGGTACGATTGTTTTCATATTTGAAATGGTACGGTTGATTTCATATTTTTAAATGGTACGGTTGATTTCCATTTTAAAAAGAAGGCACAGTTGCCTCTCTATTTGTTATAAGGCACAGTGGACTCCTTATCTTTTACAAGGTACAATTGGCTCTTATTTTATATGGCACAGTTGGATCTGGTATTTGATTTTCATACTTGTCTCTGTCATCTTTTGGCCATTTATGACCTTATTTACTTTGCTTTATGTTTACATACTTAGTACATTGTTGTACTGACCCCCTTTCTCCGGAGGGATGCGTTCATGCCCGTAGGTATTAGGTACTCAGTTGGGTGATCTGCGAGCTTAGGATCTCCGCTCAGCTTTGATTGAGATAGCTCCACTATTCCGGAGTCTAGTCATTTTGGTACAAGTTTTCCATTATGGCTTATGTATATTCAGGGGTACGGCGGGGCCTTGTCCCGTCATAGTTACTGTCAAACTCTTAGAGGTCTGTATTCATATGTGGGCTGAACTTGCGGGAGTTGTATTATTATTGGCCAGTTGTACTACTGTATTGTCGGGATGTTCCCGTTTATATATATAGCGGCAGCCTCGTCGGCTTTCCTTGTTGCTACATATACAATTTTCCATATGTTATCTGGCTTATGCGTTATATGGGATGTGAGGGTATAAGATGGGGTGCCCAGGTAGGGCACCAGTCGCGGGCCCGGGGTTCGGGTCGTGACACGCTTGAACCTCGTTTCATGAATTAATGCATTAGTTGGTTTCTTCTTCACTTGATTAAGATTTATTCAATATTGGTATGAATGTTTGATAGTTAATTGATCACTAATTATCATAACCTATATGATTTCGAATCAAGAACCGAGAGGAGAGATTTGGATATGCTGTAATTGAAAAGACATAGGTTAAAATCGCGGACGAAAGTACCCCGATATTTGTGTAGCATTATAAGTTATTGTTCTTAATCCTCCTATGTGGTAAATCTTATCATAGAAATATAGAAGGGTTCTGTTACACCCCGTAATTCCAGGACATGTTTATAAGAACGTATGTAAGAACTCAAAAATGTTAAGATTTGAGACTAGTAAAAATTTATCGGAATTATGGAAATGTCGGGAAACGAAATATTGCGACGAATGGGAGGGTGACACGTGTCACCCCCTTGGTTGGTCTTGGTCGAAATTGACCATGGGTATAATGGTCATTTGACCAAAGTAAAAATGAACAAGTCTTGCAAAGATAGAGCTTGATTTATTTGACTAAGTCAAAGAGCCACTTGACTTGATCTTTTAAGTGAAATGCATCCAAGCCACACATTTGTTCTAATCTTGACCCTCCATATTGTTATATAACCACACTAAGTAGCAATACAAGGCTTTTTACACTTAGAAAAATTTAGAGAATTCTTGTTCTTGCTTGAGAGCTCTCGGGTTTGCTAGCCTTCCGACATGAATTTTTTTTGTTTGTGGTTCAATAATCCCAATACTTTAAACCAAGGTTCCTAAGGGTATTGTAAGGGTATCTCAATAGAAAGATTCCGGAAAAGTGTCGTTTTTGCATTAGTCGCAAGATGAAAACCTAAGTCGCTTTCATAGGTTTTGATTGGAAATTGAAGAAAAGATGTTTGTGAACTTCTAAGGGCTTCAAGTGGCGTATTGGAGTGTCAAGGAGAGGTGCTAAGTTGCTAGGGAGCGACTTCGGATCTTGAAGTTGGATTAAGGCTCGTCAAGGTAACAATCTTGTTCTCTTAGGTGTTATAAGATTACATATTGTTGTAGCTTTACATTTTGACAAGCATGAGGTATATCTATTGGAGATTATAAGTATTATGGATATTGGAAGCCTAAATCCGAAATGACCTTGTTAGCCATTTGAAATTGAAATACAATTTGGTCGATAATTAGAATCGTCGAATGTTATCTAATTGAAGATTGTAGTTGTTATAATCAATTGCGGCTATATAACATGTTAGACTAAACAACTTGGATTGAAAAAGGAATTGGATAAGACTTTGCATTGTTGTACTTTGTGGCCGAAAATGGCATTGTTTATTGAATTGCTTGGTATTAATTGTGGGGCAGAATTTTACACGTCTTGTTAGGCGTGTAATCCCCTTTTGATAACTACATTGTTGAGCCTTAAATGTTGCATGTTTGGTTATTGAATTCGGGCCTTGAAAAAGGTGGAAAAGTACGCAGAAACAAAGGAAGTGTTGTCCGATTTTCCGTAGAATTTGGTGACTTTACACTTAGAATATTCTACGTTTGAAGCTAGAAGTTAATAGACGTATTATGGTCATTGTAGGTTGACATACTACGTACGGCATATTGGACTTAGCAAGTGGATTGAACCGAAGAGGTATGTGGAACTTTCCTATCTCTTAAGCATGAGTAGTTGTAAATATATAGTACGGTAGACGTACGAGATTTTGATGAATTTAGTTTCATTTGATATCCTTGACTTGTTTTAAGAATGTCCAAGTTGGTTGAGTTAGAGAATTAACTCACTTGTTTTAAAGATTAAGGATATCTTAGTTTCTAAAGTTAAGAGACTTGAAGTATTTTGAAAGTATATGATACTTGGTTTTTGAAAGTATAAGTCTCTTGGTTATAAAAAAGAATGTAAGTGTCTAAAGCATAAAGTTAGTATAACGGCTTTATGGGAAGTTGATTATAATAGCTTTATGGAAAGTTGAAAGAATGGTTTACTCTAGTGATGTAAATAAGGATAATTGACTTGAAATGAAGAAAGGCAAATTGATTTGAAGGCATCAATTGCTTAAAGTTTTAAAGTAAAGAGTCACTTGATTTAGAAGCCTATAATGTAATTCTAAAAGGTATTGTGACTTGTCTTGAAAAGTAGAAATGACTTGATACTACGGTTATTAGTATCTTGGAGTTTTATATGAAAAAGAGTCATTTTAAAAGAATAGAAGTACGTAGTACTTTGGGTTAAATTCCCGGATCTTTCATGATACGATAGTGCCTTAAGTTAAAAGAAATGAGAGTGTATGCTAATTAAGTCAATGAGAAGTTAAGGGGTTTCTTAACTTGTTTATGTTATTTATAGTAGCCGGTTGTTCTTGTGATATATTGTTCATTATGGGGTCATTCCCCGGACTTGTGGCATTTGCATATTCCGTGGATTTGCTACCCACGATGCGAGGAATACCTCATGCGAGTCCGTAGGGCTCATGCGGGTGAAATAGTCCTATGCGGGGCGGACCAGTCCTATGCGAGGAAGTTACCTCATGCGGGTCTATACGGCCTATGCGGGTGAAATAGTCCCAGGAGTAGGATTGCGTGATAATACTACGGGCGGGTGGTCCTAGGTTAATCACAGGCTTCCTATTTTAAGAAGGAAATGTATATTTTACTCTCATTGTTAGTAAGGCACAATATCATTAATTTGATTATCATACATGTCTCGACTTTATTTTAGACTTATGATGTAAATTGCGGTATTTTCGATTTACATACTTGGTACATATGTGTCTTGACCCGCTCCTCGGGGCTGCGTTAAATCCGCAGTGGTGGATCCTCACTCTTAGGATCATTGATCAGTTGTCAGAAGCTCCATTTCTCCGGAGGCTTGTCTTTTGGTACGGTTTTCTCTGATGTTGTAGATTTATGTACATTCAGGGGTATGGCGGGGCCCTATCCCATCACAGTTGTTATTCTTAGTGGTATGTAGTCATATCTTGTGGATTGGGTTGTGAGAACAAAGATGTGTTGTTTTATTTTTTTGGATTATGTATATTTCACGGAAGGTGGCCTTATCGGCTAGCCTGTTGATATTTTACTGTCGAGGTATTTTTATGAGTTTGTGTATGTTCCACTGCTATTATCTGATGTATACCTAAAAGGGGTGCCCAGGTAGGGCACCAGTCGCGGCCCCGGGGTCGGGTCGTGACAAAAGTGGTATCAGAGCATTTAGTCCTCGGAAAATGTCTACAGACCGTGTCTAGTAGAGTTTTGATTATCGGTGTGTTGTGCACCACATCTATAATCAGGAGGCTGCAGGACATTTAGGATTGGTTTCCATTCTTCTCTCTCTGAGATCGTGCTGTAGAGCTGTCTTATTAGGTTGAATCCTCTCTGACCTATTCTTATGTATCAGTTATGCCTCCACGGAAGGCGACCAGGGCCCAGAAGGGCAAAGAAGCAGCAACAGCTGCTAGCGGTACGCAAAGGGTTACTAGGACTCAGGCCCAGACTATGCCTGAGGTTGTGGGCGGGTCGACGAGTTCAGCCACGCCGGCAGTATTAGACTAGCCGAGAGCGGCTGTAGCTCCAGAGGTTCCGATACCTGAGCCTCCAGTTCCGCAGCCCGGGGCAGAGTATAGAGATTATGGAGAACATATCAGGTTATTGACTAGCATAGTGGCAGGGCAGCACCGACTAGAGCAGGTAGCTAACCCTAGAGCCGACAACTTGAGGATTCGGGATTTTCTGGGTTGTAATCCACCCGAGTACTATGGTTCGAGATCTTAAGAGGATCCTCAGGAGTTTATTTGGTAGATACAGCAGACTATGCAGGTGCTTAGGGCCTCGGAGACAGAGTCAGTTGTGTTAGCTTCTTACCGGTTACGCGATATTGCGTTGAACTGGTTTGAGTCATGGGAGCTGTCTAGAGGTGTGGATGCTCTTCCAGCTGTTTAGGATGAGTTCACAGAGTCCTTCCTTGATCAGTTTTTGCCTCTTGAGATAAGGAGAGCCTGCGTGGATAGATTCTTGACATTGAGACAGAATGGGAGGACTATCAGAGAGTACAACCTGGAGTTTGACTTGTTGGCCAGGTATGCGATCACTATTGTTGCGGAGATGGCGGACAAAGTTCACCGCTATGTGATGGGGCTAGACCGTTATATGATTACTGCATGCCTAGAAGTGGCTCTTCAGCCAGGTATGGATATTTCCAGGATGCAGGCTTATGCACAGGGGATAGAGGACAGAGAGAGAGAGGATCAGCCAGACCCAGGCCAGCCCAAGAGGGCCAGGACAGCAGGGTTCCAGGGTAATTTTCGAGGCGGACAGCCTCAGCCGAACTAAGTCCACATTTCGGCCGCGCGAGTGCTCATTCTCGGTTTTTTGGCAGGAGGTTTAATCAGCCGGGTTATTGAGGCAGTCGGGGCTCGGGACTTGAGTTTTAGGGAGGCGGATCAGTAACCGGTGAGACCGCCCGTATCTCGGTGTGTTCGATGCGGTAGATCTCACCCGGGCGAGTGTCGTACTGCTTCGGGAGCTTGTTTCTCTTGTGGCCAGCAGGGCCATATGAAGAGGGATTGTCCGACCAGAGGCGGCGTGGGTGGTATTGTTCAGCCGATAGGATCAGTTGATGGGTCTTCTTCTTCTGTGGTTATGCGCCCCGGAGGGCAGGGTGTTCACGGACCGGCAGGCCGCGGCAGAGGTCGTGGTGGAGGTCCTAGTTCTAGCGGTCCACATAACCGCATATATTCCTTAGCCAGTCGACAAGATCAGGAGGTTTCCCCGTATGTCGTCACAAGTACATTATTGATTTCATGTTGTGACGTTTATGCTTTGATAGATCCAGGTTTTACCTTGTCCTATGTGTCCCCTCTTATTGCTGGTAGAATAGGGATATAGCCGGTGTCGATAGAGCCTTTTGAGGTAGCTATGCCAGTGGGTGATTTGGTGTTAGCTGAGCGGGTGTACAAAGATTGTCCGGTGTTTATATCTGATCGTCGGACCACTAGCAGACTTGATAGAGTTGGAGATAGTGATTTTGGCGTCATTATGGGTATGGCTGGTTGGCTTCTTGTTATGCCAATGTTATTTGTAGAGACAAGTTGATACGATTCGATTTTACAGTGAGCGATTATCAGTGGAAGAGCAATCTGATGTCGTAGAGGTAAGTTTATTTCTTACCTCAAGGCTATAAAGATGGTGCAGAAAGGGTACATCTATCATCCAGTTCGTATTTATTTAATACAGGTGAAGTGCAGTTCTTGATCGATTTGGTGGTTAGAGAGTTTTCGGATGTATTCCCAGATGATCTTCCAGGTATTCCTCCCGAGAGGGAGATAGAGTTCTGTATTGACACGTTGCCAGACACTCGGCCTATATCTATTCCGCTGTACAGGATGACACCTGCTGAGTTGAGAGAGTTGAAGGACAAGCTGAAAAATTTGCTGGAAAAAGGCTTTATTAGGCCTAGTATTTCTCCCTGGGGAGCGCGGTTTTATTTGTAAAGAAGAAGGATGGGAAGCTGCGTATGTGTGTTGATTACAGGCAGCTAATTAAGGTAACCATCAAGAACAGATACCCCCTCTCCCCATGATTGATGATTTGTTTGACCAGTTGCAGGGTGCGAGGTGTTTCTCCAAGATAGACCTGCGGTCTTGTTATCATCAGGTGCGAGTTAGAGAGGCAGATATCCCAAAGGCGCATTCGGGACCGGTATGGGCACTATGAGTTGAGGTGATGTCTTTCGGTTTGACCAGCGCTCAGGTATTTATGAATTTGATGAACGGGTGTTCAAGCCATTTTGAATCGTTTGTCATAGTATTCATTGATGACATCTGGTTTATTCGCGCCTGAGCGAGCATGCGGATCGGCGAGGCGGTACTTGGGTCCTCGGGCCGGCGATTGTTCGCCAAGTTCTCAGTGTGAGTTTTGGTTGGCCTCGGTGGTATTCTTGGGGCACATTATTGGTGACGGTGTTGAGTTGTCTGGCAAAGATTGAGGCGGTCAAGTCTTGGCGAGGCGTCTTACTCAGCGGAGTGCGCGATTTCTTAGAAATTTGGCGAGTTATTATCGTAGGTTTGTGGAGCAGTTTGCTTCGATATCAGCACCATTGACTAGGCTGACTTAGAAAGTAGCTAAGTTCCAGTGAACAGAAGCTTGTGAGAAGGGCTTCCAGTTACTGAAGGAAAAGTTGACGACGACTCTAGTTCTTACTCTTCCCGAGGGGTTAGATGGCTATGTGATTTATTGTGATGCCTCGGGTATCGGGCTAGGGTGTGTATTAATACAACACGGCAATGTTATAGCCTATGCTTCCCGGCAGCTACGGAAGCATGAGAGGAATTACCCTACTCACGACTTAGAGTTGGCCGCAATTATTCATGCCTTGAAGATTTGGAGACATTATTTATACGGAGTTCATGTGGATATTTATACAGACCATAAGAGCCTCCAGTACATCTTCAGGCATAGGGAGCTGAACTTACGGCAGAGACGGTGGTTAGATTTGCTGAAAGATTATGATGTTGATATCCTATACCATCCGGGAAAAGCCAACGTGGTTGTAGATGCTTTGAGTCGTAGATGCATGGGAGTCGCCGAAGGTGCGGCGGATAGGCGGGACATGGTCATCGAGATCCATCAGCTAGCGATCCTTGGGGTTCGGTTAATCGATACCGATGATAGTGGGGTACGGGTTCGTGAGGTTACCGAGTCTTCCATCGTTGAGGAGGTGAAACGGTGACATTATGAGGATCCAGTTATGATACAGTATCGAGATACGGCTCTTCGAGATGAGAATAGTTTATTTGAGGTAGCGTCTGATGGGGTGCTGAGATTCGAGGGCAAATTGTGTGTTCCCGATGTTGCAGGACTTCGTCAGCAGATTCTGGGGGAGGCACACAGTGATCGTTACTCTATTCATCCGGGGTTGACTAAGATGTACCATGACCTCAGATGTATGTATTGGTGGGATGGCCTGAAGGGGGATGTGGCAGGGTTTGTTGCTCAGTGTCCAGGGTGTCGTGGTCGAGTTGAGCACCAGAAGCCCGGTGGGCTATTGCAGGCGGTTGATATTCCGACATGGAAGTGGGAGGTGATCAACATGGATTTTGTTACAGGGTTACCTCGTACTCAGAGGAAGTGTGACTCCATCTGGGTTATTGTAGACAGGCTGACGAAATTAGCCCACTTTCTTCCAGTCAGGACTACGTATTCGGCTGAGGATTATGCTAGATTGTATATCAGGGAGATTATGAGACTGCACGGAGTTCCTATATCTATTATATCAGACGCAGGCCCGATTTCGACTAACTTACGGAGGTCTTTCGAGAAGGGTTAAGAACACATGTGAGTCTCGATCTGCGTTTCATCCTCGAGGCCAAGCGAGCGGCGAGCGTACTATCGACAACGAGGATATGTTGCGAGCCTGTGTTATTGATTTCAAGGGTTGCTGGGAGGATCATTTGCCTCTTGTGGAGTTTTCTTATAACAACAGCTACCATTCTAGCATTCAGATGGCGCCATATGAGGCTTTGTATGGGCGGAAGTGTAGGTCGCCGATTGGTTGGTTCGATGTGGGCGAAGTTCAGTTAGTTGGCCCAGACTTGATTCAGCAGGCTGTGGATAAGGTGAAGCTTATTCAGGAGAGACTGTTAGCAGCTCAGAGTCGGCAGAAGTCTTATGCAAATAATCGGCGTCGACATTTGGAGTTTCAGGTAGACGATTGGGTATTCTTGAAGGTATCACCCATGAAGGGTGTGATGAGGTTCAGAAATAAGGGGAAACTTAGCCCAAGGTAAATTGGGCCTTACCAGATCATCCGTAGAGTAGGCAAGGTTGCCTATGAGTTGGATCTGCCATCGAATTTAGAGGCAGTACATCCGGTCTTCCATGTTTCTATGTTGCAGAAGTGTATCGGAGATCCATCAAGAGTTTCCCAGCTAGCGAGGTCCAGGTGACAGAGGGGTTATCGTATGAGGAGAGTCCCATAGCGATACTCGATCGCCAGGTCAGGCGACTGCGGACCAAGGATGTGGCCTCCGTCAAGGTCTTGTGGCGGAACGATAATAGAGAGGAGATGACTTGGGAAGCGGAGGAGGACATGTTGAGAAAGTATCCTCACTTATTCTCTACACCTTCAGGTAATTCATTTCCCTTACTTGTCAAGTTTTAATTGAAGTATTTTGCTTAAGTGCTATTATGTGGCCACGTATGGCATTATTGGTATGTAGGGGTTGTAAAAGAAGACTATGTCCCTATTTATAAGATTGACTCCGAAAGAACATTCGGGGACGAATGTTTCTAAGGGGGGAAAATTTTACACTCCGTAATTCCAGGACATGTTTATAAGAACGTACGTAAGAACTAAAAAATGTTAAGATTTGAGACTAGTAAAAATTTATCAGAATTATGAAAATGTCGGGAAACGAAATATTGCGACGAATGGGAGGGTGACACGTGTCACCCCCCCTTGGTTGGTCTTGATCGAAATTGACCATGGGTATAATAGTCATTTGACCAAAGTAAAGATGAACAAGTCTTGCAAAGATAGAGCTTGATTTATTTGACTAAGTCAAAAAGCCACTTGACTTGATCTTTTAAGTGAAATGCATCCAAGCCACACATTTGTTCTAATCTTGACCCTCAATATTGTTATATAACCACTAAGTAACAAAAAAAGGCTTTTTACACTTAGAACAAATTAGAGAACTATTGTTCTTGCTTGAGAGCTCTCGGGTTTTCTAGCCTTCCAACATGAATTTTTTTTGTTTGTGGTTCAATAATCCCAATACTTTAAACCAAGGTTCCTAAGAGTATTGTAAGGGTATCTCAATAGAAAGATTCCGGAAAAGTGTCGTTTTTGCATTAGTCGCAAGGTGAAAACCTAAGTCGCTTTCATAGGTTTTGATTGGAAATTGAAGGAACGTTGTTTGTGAACTTCTAAGGGCTTCAAGTGGTGGATTTGAGTGTCAAGGAGATGCGCTAAGTTGGTAGGGAGCGACTTCGGATCTTGAAGTTGGATTAAGGCTCGTCAAGGTAACAATCTTGTTCTCTTAGGTGTTATAAGATTACATATTGTTGTAGCTTTACATTTTGACAAGCATAAGGTATATGTATTGGATATTATAAGTATTATGGATATTGGAAGCCTAAATCCAAAATGACTGTGTTAGCCATTTGAAATTGAAATACAATTTGGTCGATAGTTAGAATTTCCGCATGTTATCTAATTGAAGATTGTAGTTGTTATATTCAATTGCGGCTATATAACATGTTAGACTAAACAACTTGGATTGAAAAAGGAATTGGATAAGACTTTGCATTGTTGTACTTTGTGGCCGAAAATGGCATTGGTTATTGAATTGCTTGGTATTAATTGTGGGGCAGAATTTTACACGTCTTGTTAGGCGTGTAATCCCCTTTTGATAACTACATTGTTGAGCCTTAAGTTAAAAGAAATGAGAGTGTATGCTAATTAATTCAATGAGAAGTTAAGGGGTTTCTTAACTTGTTTATGTTATTTATAGTAGCCGGGTGTGCTTGTGATATATTGTTCATTACGGGGTCATTCCCCGGGCTTGTGGCATTTGCATATTCCGTGGATTTGCTACCCACGATGCGAGGAATACCTCATGCGAGTCCGTAGGGCTCATGCGGGTGAAATAGTCCTATGCGGGGCGGATCAGTCCTATGCGAGGAAGTTACCTCATGCGGGTCCATACGACCTATGCGGGTGAAATAGTCCCAGGAGTAGGATTGTGTGATAATACTACAGGCGGGTGGTCCTAGGTTAATCACAGGCTTCCTATTTTAAGAACCGGAAATGTATATTTTACTCTCATTGTTAGTAAGGCACAGTATACTGTTAATTTGATTATCATATATGTCTCCAGCTTTATTTTAGACTTATGATGTAAATTGCAGTATTTTCCAGTTTTACATACTTAGTATTGTGTCTTGACCCCTTTCCTCGGGGTTGCGTTAAATCATAGTAGGGGTAAGCAGGTGGTGGATCCTCACTCTTAGGATCATTGATCAGTTGTCAGAAGCTCCATTTCTCCGGAGGCTTGTCTTTTGTTACGGTTTTCCCTGATGTTGTAGATTTATGTACATTCAGGGGTATGGCGAGCCTGTGTCCACGATTGTTATTCTTAAGTGCGTAGTCATATCTTGTGGATTGGGTTGTGAGAACAAAGATGTACTATTTTTTTTTTTTTGGATTATGTATATTTCACGAAAGGTGGCTTTATCGGCTAGCCTGTTGATATTTTACTGCCGAGGTATTTTTATGAGTTTGTGTATGTTCCGCTGCTATTCTCTGATGTATACCTGAAAGGGGTGCCCAGGTAGGGCCCTAGTCGCGGGCCCGGGGTCGGGTCATGACAGGTTCTGCACTGGGGTTGAGCGATTATATATCCTAACCGGAATATAAGACAGTCTAGTTAATCGCTATCTTAACGTAGAAGAAGAAGTTATTCTAGTTGCATTAAGAATTGAAAAGAGTGGATAGTTGAGGATATTGGAAGCCCTAATTCCTTCATAACTGATTTAAACCAAAGTATTATGAGGTGGGCGAAGAGGCAAAATCACCTTTCCATTCCGTCAAAGGAATAACGAAAGAAGCACCACTCCTCTAGAACTGAGTCACACCTACATGGGTGATTTTAAGCTTGTACAAAATAGAGGGCGGAGACAAGTACGTTGTGACCTTCATTGACGATGGTACAACTTTTTGCATTCTTTGTTTTATTGAAAAGAAAAGATGAAGTTGTTGAAGCGGATAAGCACTACAAAGCAGAATTTGAAAATCAATTAAGCCTATGAATTGAGGAATTCGTAGTGATAGAGGGGTGAATGTGAATCATCATTCATCAAACGAATGTTCCTTACTCACCTCAGTCTAACGGTGTTAGCCAAGCACAAAGCCGTACACCCAAGATATGTGGGGCAAAACGATCCTTACCACTAATGCGATTCTCTACAGAACTACGCATAAGGATAAGGATAACCCTCCATGTGAAACATAGAAAGGATACCACATACAAATGTTATGATGTGGGGTGGTTCGGTAGAGTTTGGAATACCAAAACATGTCAAGTTGGACCTAAGACTGTAGATTACATATCCACTGGATCTGTAAATAATAGTAGTGCTTATTGCCTCTTGGTGTCAAAGAATGTTGAATTCTTTGAAGATAACTTTCCTTAAAAAGAAAAAAGAAGTAATTGCTCGAGGTTAACAAGAACCCGCGAGTGCCTGACTGTCCGGAACTAGATGTTCCAGATCTGCAGAAATCAGAAGTTGCTGACTATCCAAAACTTAATATTCCAGATCTACAGAACTGAGGGATTCTAGATGTTGAACCAAGACGGAGAAAAAAGGGGACAAAGACTTGTTCCATGCCTTCTAGCTTGTATGGTTGAAAATGAACCATGGACAATTAACAAAGAATTGTCATCTCCAGAGGTGCTGCTTTGGAAAGAAGCTACAAAGAAAGAAATAGATTCCATCAGAGAAAACCATATTCGTGTGATGTTTGATCTTCCTCAGGGAAAAGAACCTTTGGGTTTTAAAAGTGGATACTCAATTTGAGTATGAAGCAGATGGATCTATTGATGATTATAAAGCCTCGGCCACTTGGACATGTGTTTCTCTGTAAATAGCTTAACATCCAAGGCCATCGCAGTCTTGCGTGACATGGATGTTGAGACAGTCTTTCTAACCGGAGAGTTGGTTTGGTGGACTGTTAGGCTTTTTCCTGAACTTCATTTTTGGTCTCTGAAATGTTTACATTTTGGTCCTGTAAGTTTCAGATAAAATAAAAATAATGAATCTGACAACAGAAACATTAACTCTGAAGTTAGAAAGTTAACAGTTGGAAAACCAACAGTCTAAAGTGGAAGAGGAGATTTATATGGAACAACCCGAGAGGTATGTGGTTCCAGGGTAAGAGAATAAAGTCAGTCGACTTATTAAATCTTGGTACGGGCTAAAACAGGCATGAGGCAATGGCATGAAACATTTGATAGTACTCTACTATCGAAGGGTTTCTCCATTAATGAGTGTGACAAATGTGTCTACAGGAAAGGTAATTCTGATTCGTTCGTCATAATATGCCTTTACGTAGACGACATGTTGATCACAGGAAATAGTCCTAGTTTGATACTAGAGAATAATGATATGTTGAAACTACGTTTCGATATGAAGGATATGGGTATTGCAGATGACATCTTAGGAATTGGAATTTCTAATACATCTAACGGACCGGCCTAAATCCAAACTCATTTGTGAAGTGTTTGACAGTCTCGTTGAAGTCACCTGTCACGACCCGATCTAACGGGCCGCGACTAAACACCATACTGACGCCATTATACTAACCTATCACGTAGTCAGATTGACACTAAGAACAATAAGAAATCCGGCCCTCTAATGCGGGACTCGGTGGAATCATATCATAACCCGACCCATAATGGGACTCGGTGAAGTCATCATCTCATCTATGGATGCATCCTACGTAATCCGGCCCTCTAGTGAGGGACTCGGTGAACAATGCAAGGTTGTGCACGAACATAAGTCGGCCCGTGACTCGGTGGGGTGAAGTAATAATACTTAGCACGAGTAGAGATCATGAGCAATCATATGCAATTAAAAATCATCATTTGACTTTCAATAAAATCATTATAATAAACGTTTTACTGAAAAATCATAGGCACTTCTCATAACAATCATCTTTTAGAGTTAGACTATGTAAGAATCATGTACGTCCGTCGTACTTTCATTAAATCATGCCAAAAAGAAAGAAGTAAGGGTTTCACATATCTTTTTGTCGAACTAACCAACTCAAAGAATAGGATTCGTCTCAACTAGTACGTCAACCTATAATAAAGGGTAATACGTCTATCAATTCTTATGATTTCTAACGTAAATTATATTGAATAGCGAATTCCTATTCTATAAAAATTCGGGCAGCACTTCCCCTGTTTATATGTACATCCACAATTTACAACAAATGTCAACCAAACCAATAACCAAGCACAATTCCAAGATATAACCAAATTAGTCTCATATACTTCATATACGCTATCATAATACATTCTTTCTCTTTACATTTATGGAATACAATCACCATAACAACCAAGGTGATTCATACACCTATTTCCCATGTTAATCTAACTCCTTTAACTACGTCAAAACAGTTCATAAAACATCCCACAATGTGAAGCTTTTCTACACCTTTTTATACCTTAATTATTTTAGGACATATATTCACAATTATAACAACGTAATTGTAGGTTCTTAACTGAAATTTTCAGCATCTTAACTTAGCCAAAACAACCCCTAAAGTGAAACACAACGTGTCTAATAATTTTATACAAGTCTCGACCAACACCCACAATACCAACTCTTATCATAATTCCTTAAAATCCAATTGAAATCTTAAAATCCAATTCATATTTCAATACTTTCGTATAAACCATTATAACTCTAACCATCAAGATTAATTCCAATTTTAACATGCAAGGCAGCGACGAACTTAACAACACAATAATCGAATATGACAACTCCAAGATTAGTAAAATTAGTCCCAAAATCGGCTACAACATCCAAAATATTCACATGCAATGTCTTAATTCAAATTTTCTCTTAACACAAATTCATCTCCTTAATTAAAACAACATGCACTCCAATTATATCATAGAAAAAAGAATTTTATACCTTAAATTGAAGCCAAAACAGTCCCCTAGAAAAATCGGTCCAATTGCCCAATTTTAACAATTCTTCAACTCCAAATCGTCATGCATGGATCACATAATGTTAATCCATCATTCCTACACGTTTTCCTCCAAAGACTTTGTCCAAAAACTTGGAAAGAAGGATTGCCCAGTTCGGCCCAGCAGTGGCACGTTTTGCCACTGTTTTGGAGCAATCTTTTTTTACTTTAGAAAATTGGATGAAAATGACTTAATCTAGGAGAGGAATTAAAAGAAACAAAAACTTCAATTTTGTATAGCAATGGGGGGTGGGTTCGGTTGAGAGGAGAAGGAGAAGAGAGTATATTTTTTTTTCCTTTTTTTTTTTTGAATTGCAATATAATGAAAGAAGAAAGGTTTTATGTGGGCTAATTTTAAAAATCTGAAAATAGTTTATTACACTTTGGTCCACTCCCCTAATTGTCTTCATAAATTAATCCCTAAAGTAATAATTAAAGCTTAAATCCCGCTTCCTTTAATTTCCCGAGAATTTTATAAGGCCTCGTATTCTCAATGTCAAGATTTTATAATACAATATTATTCCATAACTCCATTGGAACAAATTCAACTACTAGGATTAAATCTCATCGTCACATTTGTAGTACTTAAAAAAAAAACTATTCCGGGATAACATCTGTTTATACACTAATTTCTGTATTAACATATGTAAGTACCCTTTATATTCAATATTCGAATATTACTTCCTTAATTACATTTTTAATTATCGCCTTAAACTCACGAGGTATAACATCCTTCCCCCCCCTTTTGAAATATTCGTCCTCGAATATTCTTAATAGGTCTTGTGCTAAAGAAATTTCGGCAGAGTTTCCTTTTATAACTATGCCTATCCACCTATATTCAGCAAACCAACAGATGCCTCACAGAGCCACATTATATCACACACCTACAATTCTCCAATTACTAATATCAAATAAGGGGTTGAATTGAATTACCTGGAGGCACAGGGAACAAGTGAGGATACTTCTTCTTCATTTCATCCTCTGCCTCCCAAGTCATTTCCTCTCTATTGTTGTTGTCACGACCCGACCCCGGGGCCGCGAATGGTGCCCTACCGGGCACCCTGTTAGGTATACATCAGAGAATAGCAGCGGAACATACATAACACATAAACATGTATAACGTAAACATCACTGGCAAGCCGACAAGGCCGCCTTCCATAAAAAATATACTTAATCAAAAGTATAGCAGTACAACTTTGTTCTTACAGCCCAAACCACAATCGTGACTACAGACCTCTAGGAATAGCAACTGTGGCGGGACATGGCCCCGCCATACCCCTGAATGTACAAAATACCTACAGCATCAGGGAAGAACCGTACCAACAAAACAAGCCTCCGGAAGAATGGAGCTTCTGACACCAGACCAGTGATCCTAAGAATGAGGATCTACCACCTGCTTACCCATACTTGCGGCATGAACGCAGCCCCCGAGGAAGGGGGTCAGTACACAATATGTACTAAGTATGCGAAACTGGAAAATACTGAAAATACCTCATAAGTATAAAATAACTGGAGACATGTATAAAAATCAGTTTACAGAACATTGTGCCTTACTAATAATGAGAATATCAAACATATACAATACTGCATGAAAATAGGAAGCTCATGGTCAAAGCAAGGTCATCCGCCCCGCAGTATCATTAAGCACTCCTATTCCTGGGACTATTTCACCCGCATGGGTCATGTGGAGCCGCATGAGGTATTCCTCGCATAGGTTGTACTCACCCGCATGAGACTATTTCACCCGCATGAGCCCTACGGACTCGCATGAGGTATTTCTCGCATCATGGGTAGCAAATCCACGGAATATGTGGTATAACGTCGTGGGGGTTTACCCCTCATTTATACTCTTACCCTGAAGAAGATGGTATAACGTCTTGGGGGTTTACCCCTCATTTATACTCTTACCCTGGAGAAGGTGGTATAACGTCTTGGGGGTTTACCCCCTCATTTATACTCTTACCCTAGCTCATCCGGCCATCATACATAACATAAATAAGTTAAGAAAGCCCCTAACTTCATATTAGTCTTGTTCATATACCCTCTCATTTTAGTTTACTTAAGGCACTAACATATCTTAATAAAAGAAATTCGGGAATTTAACCCAAAGTACTACATACTTCTACTCTTTTAAAACCTTAGGCAATTTATGCCTTAAAAATTAAATTTGCCTTTCACAACCTCAAATCATTTATCCGTACTCATTTTACTTAGAGTAAATCTTTCTTTATTAACTTTCCATAAAGCTAATATAATCACTTCCCATAAAGTCATTATATTAACGTTATACCTTAGTCAAATACATTTTCCTAAAACCCAAGGGACTTACACTTTTAAAAAGGAACAAGAATCATATACTTGAACACATCAAGTCCCTTAACATTGAAAACTCAAGACATCCTTAGTACTTTCTAAAGAAATGAATTAATCCCCCCTTACTCACAAAACTTGGCCATCCTTAAAACAAGTAAGAGATATCAAAACCTTGTACGTCTATCGTACTATATAGGTAAAGTTATTCATGCTCAAGAGATAGGAAAGTTCCACATACCTCTTCGGTCAATCCACTTGCTAAGTCCAAATACCGCACGTAGTATGTCAACCTATAATGACCATAATACGTTCATTAACCTCTAGTTTCCACGTAGAATATTCTAAGTTCAAAGTCACTAAATTCTATGGAAAATTGGGCAGCATTTCTTTTGTTTCTACATACTTTGCCACCTTTTTCAAGGCCGAAATCAACATCCAAACGTCACATTTAAGGCCCAACAATCCAAACATTCCAAAGGGGATTACACACCTAAACTTGGATATGTAAAATTCTGCCTCACAATGTACAACAACTAACTTAACAAGTTTAAGGTAGTATTTAGGCTATAACATGCTTACATATCATTCTTATCCAACCCTTTCATATCCAAACCATATTTGTTGCATGCAATGTATCTAAGGGCAATATTTACCACTACAAGGTCTTTCTTCTTCACATGCAACACCAAAAACTAGCTACAAGAGAAGAATTATTACCTTAGAGCTTTAGCCAAATTATTCCAACAAGTTTGCTATCCTCCTTTCCAAAAACACCACCACAACAACTCCTACAAGCTAGCCAACAAGCCTCCTTCTTGCCACACTTTTTCAGATTTTCCTCAAGCTTTGATTTCCTCTTGAATTTCTAGAGAGAAGGAAGAACTTTTATCTTTAGAGAGAGAGAAGAACTTGAAGAATGACCAAGTCTTCAAGACTTGGTCAATAAGTAGTGCATGCAAAATCAGATGGGGGGGGGGGATACTTGTCACCCTCCCATGGCCTTTTTTAAAACAAAACAGTTCAGATTTTTCCACTCAACTTTGCAGAACCCGCCTCGGCGCGCCTGCGGCGCCCGGCGCGCTAAACCTCGCCACTATCGAACTTCCGCGCGCCACGCTTTCGGCGCTGCAACTTCAGCAACCACTCATATCATCTGGCGCCGCGGCCTTGCAACATCAGCAACCACTCAGATCATCTGGCGCCGCGGGCCCCTACCGTGGCTCTGGACAGAAACACCTTCAAGACTCACGCGCACTTAGCGTAACTTCCATAACTTTCTACTCCGATGTCCTATCGACGAACGGTTGGTTGCGTTGGAAACTAGACTCAACGAACTACGCACTAGGCCTTTGAAACACCTAGTAACTCTCAATGTAACGGGTCATAACCCGCCTCCAAGTTGACCAAAAACCCGTCCGAAACAATCCGTCAGCCTATCCTTCTAAAATTTAAGTCTTAATCCCTTTCGTACGCTCTCATACGCATGGCCAGAACTACGGGGTGTAACAGTTGATTCGCCACAACACCTTGACGGAAGCCACATCCTTTGTCCGTAATCTCCTGACCTGGCGATCAAGTATAGCTATGGGGCTCTCCTCATACGACAACTCATCTGTCACCTGGACATCATCTACTGGGAAGACTCTGGAAGGATCACCAATACACTTACGTAGCATCGATACATGGAAGACTGGGTGTACTGCTTCCAAATCAGACGGTAGATCCAACTCATAGGCAACCTTGTCTATTCTATGAATGATCTGGTAAGGCCCAATGTACCTTGGGCTAAGCTGCCTCTTCCTACCAAACCTCATTACACCATTTATGGGTGATACCTTCAATAATACCCAATCTCCAACCTGGAACTCTAAGTGTTGATGTCGATTATCAGCATATGACTTCTGTCGACTCTGGGCTGCTAATAATCTCTCCTGAATGAGCTTCACCTTATCAACATCTTGATGAACCATGTCTGGGCCGATCAACTTAGTCTCACCTACATCAAACCAACCAATAGGTGACATGCACTTCCTCTCATATAAGGCCTCGTACGGGGCCATCTGGATACTAGAATGTAGGGGTGCACAAAAATCGGTCCGGACCGAAAAATGGACCGGACCGAACCGGACCGAACCGGACCGAAATTATCGGTCCGGTCTTCGGTCCTTTGAAATATAAGTTTCGGTTTTCGGTCCGGTCCGGTCCGGTCCAGGTTCGGTCCGTTCCGGACCGAATTTTAATTTTATTTTATAATATATATAATCCTAAATTTTATACTAAGACTAAAACCCCCCCCCCCGCCCTCTACGAAACGATATACAAACACTAATACAGTATACACATACACGGATACACCCCTATTCCCGTCTCCCGACCCTCTCTCTCTCCCTCATTTCTAAATCCCTAAATCCCATTCCCAATCTCAGCAGTCACTCAGTCAGCACCTCACCGTCGACGACTCCAAGTCGTCACTACTCACTCCTCAGTCCTCACTCGTCCGTCAACGTCGCCTCTCAATCTCAATCCCAGTCTCTCAATCTGTCGCTTCTCACTTCTCTCAATCCAGAGTTCCAGACTCCAGTCCACTCGAGACTCCAGAGTCGATCCGTCTCAGTCGTCTCTCTCACTCTCAGTCTCTCAATCTATCGACAAGGTATAGTTCATTAGTTTGTCATTTAAGTTGTGCAACAAAAGTTTGTATTCATTTGTATTTTTAAATGATATTAAATGTTTGTATTCACATGCAGATGATGTCTAGTACCTCTGAATCTAATATCCAATCCAAAAGGAAAAGAGACGATGAAATGACTCGTCCGTCGACTCACTCGACTGTACCAGATTTTGAAGCAGGGGCTGTCCCTGACCCTGAGTTTGTATTGCCTTCTCAAACACCAACAAATACACTCCACACAAAGACAAGTATTATGCCAACGGAGGAACGGCAGTATATTACTTGCAACAAACAAAGGGTTGAATATTGGAAGGAATACAAGCTTTATTTGACTAATGGCGAGGGAAAGCGTCGAGCTGAATGTAAGTATTACCATAAAACTTTTGCGTGTGACTCTGCTATTAATGGTAACAAAAATGTGAAAAATCATGCAACTCAATGCCTACTAAAACTGGAGAATGTGATTAAACAAAATCAAAGAAATTGACTTTGGAGGCTGTTGCGGATAAAAAAGGAGAAGGGAAGTTGAGAAATTGGGTTTTAAATTTAAATGAAGTTAGGGAAGCGTTGTGTTATATGGTGATAGTTGACGAACTTCCTTTTCGTTGTGTTGAAATACCCGGTTTTAAGCATTTTATATCTGTTGCTTGACCTGAGTTTATAGTACCCTCCTGTATGACTGTGGTGTGTGATTGCTTTCAACTTTATTTGAAGGAAAAAGAAAAGTTGAAAGAATTTCTCACATTTTCATGCCAACGAGTCTGTGTGAAAACTGATTCATGGACATCTAATCAAAGAATCAACTATATGTGCCTTACCGCTCATTTTATAGACAATGATTGGAATTTGAAAAAACGAATTCTAAACTTTTGTCCAATTACAAGTCATAGGGGTGAGTCAATTACAAAAGCTATAGAATCTTGTTTAGAGAGTTGAGATTTACATATGAAACTTTTTACCGTGACTGTTGATAATGCCTCTTCAAATGATATTGCTTGTAGTCACTTGATGAGAATAGTTCAAAGCAATGGTAGCGCAATAATTAAGGGAAAGTATTTGCATATGAGATGTGTCGCTCATATTGTTAATCTTATTGTTTGGGATGGTTTGAAAATAAAAGATTCTCTTAAAGCAATTGAAAGAATTCGAGCTACTGTGAAGTTTGTGAGGAATTCTCCTGCTAGGATTCTTAAATTTAAAGAAATTGCAACAGTCTTAAAAATAGAGAGCAAATCTTTGTTGTCACTTGATGTGCCCACTCGTTGGAACTCAACTTATACTATGTTGATGACAGCTATAAAATTTGAGCGAGTTTTTGGTATGTTTGAACTTCATAAAGAACAAGATCTTAAAGAGCCTAATAATGTAGGGCCTCCTAATGAGAATGATTGGTTGTTGGCCAAGAGACTTGTTATCTTTCTAGAAAAGTTTTATATTTTAACTAATAATGTTTCTGCTTCTTTGAGTGTCACGTGCAATAGTGCATTGTTTGATATTGGTACAGCTCTTGGAACATTAAAAGATCTAGAAAGTACTTGTGATGTAGAATTGAGTGCAATGGCTGGTAAGATGAAAGAAAGGTTTGATAAGTATTGGGGTAGTTTAGAAAAGTTCAACATGTTGATTTATGTGGCTGCCATTCTTGATCCTTCGATGAAAAAGGTTGGTTTACAATTGACTCTACATGAGATGTATGGGGAAGTGAAGGGTGATAGTTTGCTTGAGAATGTTCAACAAGTCCTAAATGATTTGTTTGATGAATATAAGGCTATGTATTTCCCTACTGTTGCTTTGAGTGGGACAAGTGATGTATCTAAATCAAGTTACATGAGATTAGATCTCAAGACTAAAGTTAGGAAGCTCAAATTTTCGTTAGAAGCAAAGGGTAAATATAGTACGAGGTCGGAGCTTGATCGATATTTGAATGAAGAGGCGGATGAAGAAGATATTGAAATCTTAACTTGGTGGAAGCTCAATTCACTAAGATTTCTCGTTGTTTCACGCATGGATCATGATATATTAGCTATTCTAGTATCTCTGATTTATGATTTGCATTTAGTCTAGGAGGGCGAACAACGATCAGTTCAGGAGTTCTTTGACACCTAAGGTAATACATTTTCTTCTGTATTTTTTTTAAAGCAAGTTTAGTTTTTATTAGATTAATTGGTAAGTTCTGTTTCTTAACTTTTATTTTATGTTAAAGATGGTGCAAGGACTCATTTATGGTCAAGATTGGCTTCGTACAACTTTGACGAAGAAATCCAAACTAATTAATGTGGAAGAATCATTAGCAGAGTTGCAAGATTTGTAGAATGGTATGATATATTGATATGAATATGATGATATCTCATTGCAAGCATTAGAAGAGTTACAATTCTTATTACTAACTTTATTATTTTCTTTCATACAGATTTTCAAAAGTGTGGAATTGATGAATCTACCATCTATGTTTGATGGTTTGAGTGTTTGTATATGTATAATGTATTTTCTTTAAGGATGTTGTCATTCTCTTCTCTACTGTTGCTTACTTGTTTTTAGTTTTGGCATTTTCAAGAATAAATTTTGTGGACTATGCCTATTGCCTAATGTGGACCTTGGGCGGGGGGAGGCGGTGAGGCGAGTACGTGGACCGTGGATCAAGGCAAGGAATGCAGTGCGGTGCAGCAATGGCGACTGACAGCAGCAAGTAGCAAGTGTGATTTGTGGATCAATGCATCAAGCAGCGGCCGAGCGGCGGCGACCAAGCACGGCTGTTATGCACCTGCGCTGCATCTGCACCAGTTGGCTTTTTTAGTTATTAATTAAAGTTTACTTTGTGTAATAATAATAAATCATGTAAAAAATTTATTGCAATTTGGATTTGGGGTGTGGACTATGGAGTGTGGACAGTGGACACTATGGAGTACTGGAGTGGAATTGGATTTATTGCAATTTGGATTTTGGATTTATTGCATTTTGGATTTCTGCAAATTTTGATTCGGTCCATTCGGTCCAAATGACCGGACCGGACCAGACCGAACCTGGATCGGACCGATAAATTCGGTCCGATCTTCGGTCCGGACAATCTGACTGTTCGGTCCTCGGTCCGGTCCGGTTTTAACCTTTTGTGCACCCCTACTAGAATGGTAGCTGTTGTTATAGGCAAACTCAATGAGTGGTAAGTGATCATCCCAACTACATCTGAAGTTAATAATACAGGCTCTCAGCATATCATCTAGTGTCTGAATAGTACGCTCTACCTGCCCATCCGTCTGGGGATGAAATGTTGTGCTGAGACTCACCTGTGTCCCCAATCCCTTCTGGAATGATCTCTAAAAGTTAGCTGTAAACTGAGTTTCTGGGTCCGATATGATAGATGTTGGAATCCCATGTAGTCTCACTATCTCCCTGATATATAGCCTAGCATAGTCCTCAGCTGAGTAAGTAGTCCTGACTGGAAGAAAATGGGTTGATTTCGTCAGCCTATCCACAATAACCCATATGGAATCATACTTTCGCTGAGTGCGAGGTAAGCCTGTAATGAAATCCATATTGATCACTTCCCACTTTCAAGTCGGGATCTCTATCTCCTGCAATAAACCATCAGGCTTCTGATGTTCAACCTTAACCTGCTGACAATTTGGGCACTGGGCAACAAATTATGTTATGTCTCTTTTCATGCCATCCCACCAATATAAACATCTAAGGTCATAGTACATCTTCGTCGACCCCGGATGAATGGATTAGCGGGCATTGTGTGCCTCTCCCATAACCTGCTGTCGTAGCCCTGCAATATCAGGTACACATAATCTGCCTTCATACCTCAGCACATCATCAGGTACAACCTCAAATAGAGTCTTCTCCTTTCGGAGAGTCGTATCTTTATACCGTGCTAGAACAGGATCCTCATACTGACGTCTCTTACCTCTTCTACGATAGAGGATTCAGCAACTTCTTGAACAAGAACCCCACTATCTCCCGAATCCGCCAACCGAACTCCAAGACTAGCTAGCCTGTGTATCTCCCGAACCATCTCCTTCCTGTCTAGCTGCACATCCGACAAGCTACCCATAGATCTACGGCTAAGAGAATCTACCACAACATTGGCTTTCTCTGGGTGGTATAGAATATCAACATCATAGTCTTTTAGCAACTCTAGCCACCGTCTCTGTCGTAGGTTCAACTTCTTCTGCGTAAAGATATACTGGAGACTCTTGTGATCCGTATAAATATCAACATGAACTTCATACAAATAATGTCTCCATATTTTCAAGGCATGAATCACCGCTGCTAGCTCCAAATCATGAGTGGGTAATTTTTTTCATGCTTATTGAGTTGTCGGGAGGCATAAGCTATAACTCTGTCATGTTGCATCAACACACAACCAAGTACAACACCTGAAGCATCACAATAAATGACATAACCATCCGGTCCCTCAGGAAGAGTCAGAAGTGAAGCCGAAGTCAACTTGTCCTTCAATAATTGGAAGTTGTGCTCACACGCATCCGTCCACTGAAACTTAGTTGCCTTCTGAGTTAGTTTAGTCAAAGGCGCTGAGATCGAGGTAAACTTCTCCACAAACCTCCTGTAATACCCTGTTAGCCCCAAAAAACTGCGTACATCAGTAGGGGTAGTAGGTCTGGGCCAAGTCTTCATCGCCTCTATCTTCTGTGTATCCACCTGAATTCCATCAGCCCCAATAATATGCCCCAAAAATTTCACTGAGGCCAACCAGAATTCACACTTAGAGTGTTACACCCCGTATTCCAGGGCATAAATGAGAACGTAAGTTAGGAACTAAGACTTGAATGTTGGAAAGGAAAGAATATTCACATTTTCTCTAAGGAATAATTTTGGATACAAATACGTGTGACGACGAGAAGTATAACTAGTGTTGAGTTCTTTCCAATTGAGTGTGGGCAGAAAAGGCTGAAAAATAGCTCCCGAGGCAAAGGACAAAAGTTGGCAAGATCAGGACATCAGGGGGCAGCACCGCGGTGCCTAAATTCAGCACCGCGTGCCATAACATCAGAGGGCCTCAGAACTTTCGGCACCGTGGTGCCAAAGGGCAGTACCGCGGTGCCAACGCGCAGTACCGCGGTGCCAACGCGCAGTACCGCGGTGCCAACACGGGAATTTCCAAATCTGAGATATTTTGTGACAAGTGGACTAGTGGGTCCCCTTACACTTGTGCTACATACACCATATTAGACACAAGTGTAGCAAGACTTGGATCACAACACCTTCATCCTTCAAACCCTTTTCTCCCTACCTTATCCTCCAAGTCTCGAAAATCCTAAGCCAAAGTGAAGAACAAGTTAAGTTATTTTCCAAGATTAAGTCCCTTAACCAAGTTCTAAGCAAAGTTAACCCTCCATAACAAGTGGTCACAGAATTGGCCAAGGAACTTCTTCGAAACCCTAAGCTTGGAATTAACTTTTTGGAAGAGAAACAAGAAAGTAAGATGGTTACAAGCTTGTAGAGGTTACGTGTGTGTTGTTTTAACGTGAAGAAGTGGTGTGAAAGTGAAGCAGTTGTAACCGAGACTTGTGGACTGTTTTGGCTAACAGTGAAGGTAAGATTTCCTCTTCCTCTTTAAGAATAATGGAAGTTACATGATGCTATGATTAAAAGATGAACTTGTGCTAAGAAAAATGGAGAATAAGAATGAATGTCGCATTTTTGGCATATTAGCCGATTCTGGACAGTTTTTGGTGTTATTGGATTCATGGTTATAATTGTTGTTGATAAGTTGATATGGTTTATATAAGTGTTGGAATGTAAATTGGATTATAAAAAGTTATGGAAATGGCTTTGATTGTAGTAGTTGGCCGAAAAACTGCATGAAACTGTGAGACATTGTTGTGCAGTTTTAGGGACTGTTTTGTGGCGTTCGAATGCTGAAAATTCAGCCACCATTATGCATATTTAAGTATAGTAATTGCTAAAACGAGGGTGTAGAAAGGTTTCATATCTTACCCTCATTGTTGTTGGAATATGGATTGTTTTCATGGACTGCTTTAGTAAGGATTAAGGGGCTGTTTTACGTAAGAAATAGGTGTGTGAATCACCTTGGTTTCTATTTTTGTTATGTACTTGATGGTACCTGGTTATTGATGGTATTGGCCTTATTTGTAAGGTGGAAACGTACGTATAAATAGGGGAAGTGCTGCCCGAATTTTTATGTGAAAGGAGAGTCATTATGTGGTATAGTGTATACTAGTATCATAAAGTTGATAGACGTGTTATTGTCATTATAGGTTGAAGTACTACTTGAGACGTATTCTAGTTGTCAAGTTGGTAGAGCCTATAAGGTATGTGAACTCTTCTTTTCTTCCTTGAGCATGAACTTTATAAAATGAGTGTACGATGGACGTACGTGTTTTAAATGAATCTAGATTTCATGTGGTACATGAGGTGGTAGTGACTTTATTTTAAAAGTGTAAGTTACTTGATTTAAAAGTGAAAATGTCTTGATGCTACAAGTGTTAGTGTCTTGGGGTTTTATAAATGAAAGGATGTACGGTGGACGTACATGGTGCCATTGAGTTCAAGTCCCTAATATTACATGATATGATTCTTTTTTTATAAAAATGATGTACGGCGAACGTACATGGTTTTATTGGATCTTAATCCGAAAATGGAAGGCATGGTATTGTCTTGGTTATTCTCAAAAGGAATGCATGGTATTACCTTGGTTTTTCAAAAAAGAAAGGCATGGTATTGCCTTGGTTATTCTCAAAAGGAATGCATGGTATTGCCTTGGTTTTTCTAAAAAGAAAGGCATGGTATTTCCTTGATTATTCTAAAAAGGAAGGCATGGTATTGCCTTGGTTTTTCTAAAAAGAAAGGCATGTTATTGCCTTGGTGTTTCTAAAAGGAAAGGCATGATAGTGCCTTGGGTTTTCTAAAAAGAAAGGTATGATAGTACTTTGGTTCCTAAAATTAAGGTTCTTTTTAATGATTGGTACGTGACATGGTAATGTCATGGGTTTTTCTAAAATGATAGTTCATTCTATTTGTTCTAATGAGAGTCAAAGATTATTTAACTTGCATATGGTTGCTCATGATAACTATTCGTGCAAGTGTTATATTTCCACATCACCGCGTCCCACACTAGAAGGCCGGCAACTTTATATAAATGTTCCATGGTCATTCTTCCATGATACGGGTATCGAGTATAGATACTCATTACGGGTCTAAAAGATCCATGCGGGTTCGAGTTGTTATACCCCGTATTTCTAGAGTATGTACGTAAGGACGTACGTAGAAAAGTTTGGACTTTAAAGTTGGCTTGGACGAAAATTTTTGTGCACAACACCCGATTAGAGTCGTTTTTCGACGAAACATTTTACACAAATCGCGTAGGGTAAATTACGGCTATGTCATTTCTAATTTTTGCGGATTTTTCCGAGAGACGAAACATTGTGGACCAACGAGAGGGCGACACTTGTCACCCTCTCATTGATGGACGTTGGGCGGTAAAGGGTGGACGAATTGGTTGGCTTTTTGTCAAGTAGTTGGTAGGATATTTTGTGGGTAGATGGATAAGGTACACTTGGGTGAATCCTAGCCCTACACTTGCCTTGCACTTGGAATGATCTTGGCCATTGGTTGGCCATGGCTTGACCTATAAATACCCCTCCCCTTTAATGAACTTCTTCATCCAAAAATTGTGCTAAGTCTTGAAAGCTCTCTTCCTCCCCCCTTTGAGTAGTGTCTCGTCCAAAGAGTCCCCCTCCCCCTTTTGAGAAGGCCCTTTGGCCGAGAGACCCTCCCTCTTGAGAGTACCCCACTCCTAGTGGGGTTGGCGAAGGTACACACCTTGTGGTGTTGTCTCGTATAAATATACCCCCCTCTTGGTAGAAATACTCTTCAAAGTATTGTTACTATACCCAAATTACCTTAGCAGTATACCTTGTAGTATTCCAAAGATACCTCTATACGTAGAGCCCGGAAATACTACCTTATCGCCTTTTGGTCTCAAACCGAAACCACAGGAAAATCTCCATAGTTGGTTGGAGTATTTAGAAGAAGTTGCGTAGAACTTCTAAGGGTTGTTTGGAGCGGGTTGGAGCGCCCGGAGTAGGAGCTAAACGTTGCTCAGGATCGACATTATAACTTGGATAATTTTGGGCTTACCGAGGTAAATAATCCTAACCATCTATTGTAATTGGAAATTACATACTGTAGTTGTATAAATGAATATAAGATTCATAGAAGAGATTTGAACTGTAATAGAAGGATATTACAGAAAAGACTTGGCGAAATCACATCGGAAGAATAATCTCCGAGTAGTCTAGACTTTGATAGACTTGTATAACCTTTATAGGTTGAATGTTCTGTGAGTAGCATGTGCTACTTGGAAGGTGGACAAGGCTAGCCGGGTTATAGCCGTGGAGCGTTTTGCTAATAGTCGATAATCGTCGCGAGGTATGTGATTCTTCATATCCTCTTGAGCATGATATTTTAAAGAATATATATATAGTACGGTGAGCGTCGTGTGTTAATCGAATAATAATTACGGCAATGTCTGGGACTTAAGCCCGAATAATAATTACAATAATGTCTTTTGACTTAAGCTGAATAATCTTGAAGTATTTCAAAAGAATCTTGAATCATTTTAATGTAAGAGTAATACTTGGTTTTAAAAGCTTAAGAGTTATACTAGCTTTATGGGAAGTTAGGTATAACGGCTTAAGAGAGATAAAAAGAATGATTTATTAATCTAAGAAGTTAAGAGACTTGATCTTAAAAGATAAGAGACTTGACTTAATTGAATTTTGTTAAAAAGTGTGAAACCTCATTCGTGAGTAATGAGTACTTGGTTTTCAAAAGGAATAATGTTTCTTGATTTGAAATCAGAATAAGTATCGAACAAACCACAGCAGCGCTAATAAAGGGAAATGTTTTGACTAATAAAGTATTAATAAAACCAGTAGAAACTTCCATCTGCATAGAAGCTAAGGTGAGACAAAATGATATTACATTTCCTAGATCATGGCTGCTGTAATAAGATTGTTATGAACAAGAATAACCTACTCACACATAAGGTATATGTTTCTCAAATTGTTTTAAAGGATTAAAACTATGAACTACGAAACCTTTCGAAAATGAGAAACTTGAGTAATTGAAATTAGGCAAACTTGAACGTTTGAAAAAGAATGTTACTTGATTCAAAGAGAAGTGTTTTGATTTACTTCAAAAGATAATCACTCTATTTTTATATACTACGGGTATTGTGTGACTTTTGTGAAAGTAACGTATCTTTTAAAGAGTTAATGTATGAAGTACTTTGGGGATAAAAACCCGATCTTGTTAATCATATAGTAGAAAGTACCTCGTGTGAATAACTTGATTGTGTTGGTTTGTGATAGCCTTGTAATACTTTCTTGTTGAGTTGATAAATAAACATGTTAGGATGCTACGTGTGTTAGTATCTTGTGATGTTTGTGTAAAGGGGTTTCCCTTGATTGTGCTTATGTTGTTTAAACGATAAACTGTTATGTTGGTATTATATCACTCACCTTGATCCGGGGTTAGTCGCCTCCGACGCTGGGGTAGACTCGGTAGTGCGTGTGACCTATGATTCGAGAATACCTCATGCGGGTCGGGGGCTATGCGGGCTACGAGAGTTCGAGTTAGTGTGCGGGTTATACCTCACGCGGTCTATGTGGCGTGCGGACGGCGAGTCGGGGCGATGCCGGAGTAGCTACCTCGATGCGGGAATACCATGCGGGCCATTGGAGTGGCTTATGCGAGCTGCGGGAAGTTCGAGGCTAGACGCGCACATTAGATCTGCGGCGAGTGGCGGCTTTGATCATGTAATGATGCAGACAGATCTCATGATACGATTTATGACCTTGTTTGTCGTGGGTTCTAGTAGTCGGCTATGCCTTCGTACTTACCGTGCGGTTTTATGATGACACAGGTGGGACACGGTGTTCACGTGTATTCCTTGGTGCTTTTATATCATAGTCGCCGTGATGAGGAATGTATTCCACGCATGATTGGTGTTGTGGCGTGAGACCCATTGTTATATTTGAGTGATGACTTTGAGGCGTGAGTCCACGACTTGACATGATCGCTTATTTATTGTGATCGTAGTTTGGTTATCATACATGTCTCTGCTTTATATAGACTACTATGATTTCATTCTGATATTTTGATTTCACATAATGGTACTGTTATCGACCTCCTTGAGGCTGCGTTCATGCCGCAGTGAGGTACACCGCGATCGTTGATCCTAGCTCTCGTGTCACGATTCGGCGTTGGGAAGCTCCGTTTCTCGGAGGCTTATCAGTGGTATAGTCCTGTCGTAGTAGGTGCTTACATTCGTGGTATGGCGGGGCCATCCCGCCATGGTTGTCATGTTACTCTTAGAAGTGCAGTAATCTGTTGTGGCGAAGCTGTAAAAGGGATGTAACTGTTCAAATTGTTATTCATATATATACTGAAGGTAACCGTTTTTTGTTAGCCTGTCTTCTTATTTCACTGTCTTATTACATTGGTTTCATGTATTGTCTTTATATTCCGCTGATTTCTCTGATGTATGACTACTGGGGTGCCCGGATAAGGCACCAGTCACGGGCCCCGGTTCGGGTCGTGACACGAGTCCCATGCGGGTGAAACAGTCTCATGAATATTCCGTGGACTAGCTCTCCATGATGCGGGTATCGAGTATAGATACTCATTGCGGGTCTAAAAGATCCATGCAGTTCGAGTCCCATGCGGGTGAAATAGTCTCATGAATAGGATATGCATAATGATCCTGAGGGCAGACGTCCCTGATTTTGTCATGACTTTCATATTTTAATTACTCTCATTTTTCATAAGTTACAGTTGTACTGGTAGTTTGATTATCATATTTGGCTCCTGTTATCTTTTGGACTGTTATGATCTCAATTACAGTACTTATTGTTCCACATACTTGGTACATCTTTCGTACTGACCCCTTTTCCTCAGGGGGGGGGGGGGGGAGGGGGGCTGCATTTCATGCCGCAGGTGTAGGTACATAGTTTGGTGATCCTCGCTCTTAGGATCTCTACTCAGTTTTTGGGGAAAGCTCCATTATTTCGGAGGCTTGTCATTTTGGTACGGACCCTTGTATTGTAGGCTTATGTACATTCAGGGGTACGGCGGGGCCCTTTCCCGTCATAGTTTACTGTCCAAACTATTAGAGGTCTATATTCATATGTGGGTTGGACTTGCGGGAGTTATATATATTGTTGGCCAGTTGTACTACTGTATTGTCGGGATGTTCTCGTTTATACCAGCAGTCTCGTCGGCTTGCCTTATTGCTACATATATAGTTTTCCATATGTCATCTGGCATATGTGTTATATGGGATGTGAGGGTATAAGAGGGGGTGCCCAGGTAGGGCACCAGTCGCGGGCCCGGGGTTCGGGTCGTGACAAAAGGTGGGATCAGAGCAGTTATTCCTCGGAATGTCTACAGACCGTGTCTAGTAGAGTCTTGGGTATGGGTATGTGTGCACCATACTTATACACATGAGGCTACAGGATATTTAGGATTTGGTTTCTATTTCTTCTCACTCTAAGATCGTGCAGTAGAGTTGTGTTAATAGGATGATCCCTCTCTGACGTATTATTGTGTTTCAGCTATGCCTCCGAAGAGGGCAACAGTGGCCCAGAAGGACAAATCAGCAGCAGGAGCTGCTAGTCAGACTCAGAGAGTTACTAGGGCACATGCCCAGTCTATGCCTGAGGGTATGCGTCAGTCGGCTAGTTCTGTTACGCCGTCATTACTAGAGGAGCTTAGAGCAGCATCAACTCCAGGGGCCCCGATACTTGAGCCCCCAGTTCCCCAGCCAGGGGCAGAGGAAAGCGCCATGAGGGACGCGATCCAGCTGTTGACTAGGCTAGTAGCAGGACAGACTTACTGAGCGAGTGGCTGGAGTTGACCCCGAGCGAGATAGTTTAAGTCCGGATTTCTGAGTGTAGCAGATTTTTACGGTTCAAGGCCCGAGGATGATCCACAGGAGTTCATTCGCCAGATACAGCGGACGATGAGAGTGATTAAGGCTTCGGAGACCGAGTCGATCGTATTGGCTTCATACCGGTTACGCGATGTAGCTGTTAACTGGTTTTACTCATGGGAGCTGTCCAGGGGCGAGGGTGCTCCTCCAGCTATGTGGGATGAGTTCACGGAGGCCTTCCATGACCACTTCTTGCCTCCTGAGATGAGAAAGTCCAGAGCTGACAGGTTCTTGACCTTGAGGCAGAGTGGAAGGACTATTAGAGAGTACAGCCTGGAGTTTGACTCATTGGCTCGGTATGCACCCACTATAATAGCGGACATGGCAGACAGGTTGCACCGCTACGTGATGGGGCTAGACCACTATCAGATTGATGGGTGCATGGTTGTAGCTCTTCAGCCGGGCATGGATATTGCTCGTATCCAGGCGTATGCACAGGGAGTTGAGGAGCGACATAGAGGGCGACATCCAGATAGAGGTCATGATAGGGACCAGCCTAAGAGGGCCAAGACGGTGGGGTTTTCGAGTGAGTTTCAAGACGGGCAGCCTCAGCAGTAGGTGACGTATGCATCTCAGCCAGCACAGAGTGCTCCTCCAATAGGCAGGAGGTTTGACCGTCTGGGGTATTCGAGGATCGGTCAAAGTTTGAGGGCTTCGGGTTCTCAGGGGAACAAGGGTCCTAGTCATGCGAGGCCACCTTTGCCTTGATGTGTTTGGTGTGGTATGTCCCATTTTGGGGAGTGTCATTCTGCTCAGGGAGCCTGTTATTCTTGCGGCCGTCAGGGCCATTTGAAGAGGGAATGTCCATACAGAGCGTAGGGTAGTATGGCTCACCAGCTGGATCGATTCTTTGGTTCATCACCTTATTGCTATCGCAGGCGTGATTTCGACAAAAACGATGGAGGTGAATGAAATTATAGTTATACAGGTAATTCGACCCCTTACTTGACTATGTTCTTTGGTGATTAATACATGTGGTATAGTGTGGTCATGTGAGGCATCCTTGTATTTACTGAGTATAGGTTGATAGGTATAGTTAAGGGAGACCATGCCGAAATGTTTATAGCTTGAGACATATTATGAACATTCGGGGACGAATGTTTCTAAGGAGGGATTAATGTTACACCCCGTAATTTCAGGGCATAAATGAGAACGTAAGTTAGGAACTAAGACTTGAATGTTGGAAGGAAAGAATATTCACATTTTCTCTAAGGAATAATTTTGGATACAAATACGTGTGACGACAAGAAATAGCACTAGTATTAAGTTCTTTCCAATTGTGTATGGGCAGAAAAGACAAAAAATGAGCTCCCAAGGTAAAGGACGAAAATTGGCAAGATCAGGACATCATGGGGCAGCACCGCGGTGCCATAACATCAGAGGGCCTCAGAACTTTCGGCACCGCGGTGCCAACGCGGGAATTTCCAAATCTGATATATTTTGTGACAAGTGGACTAGTGGGGTTCGTGGATCCCCTTACATTTGTGCTACATACACCATATTAGACACAAGTGTAGCAAGACTTGGATCACAACACCTTCATCCTTCAAACCCTTTTCTCCCTACCTTCTCCTCCAAGTCTAGAAAATCCTAAGCCAAAGTGAAGAACAAGTTAAGTTATTTTCCAAGATTAATTCCCTTACCAAGTTCTAAGCAAGGTTAACCCTCCATAACAAGTGGTCACGGATTTGGCCAAGAAACTTCTTCGAAACCCTAAGCTTGGAATTAACTTTTTGGAAGAGAAACAAGAAAGTAAGATGGTTACAAGCTTGTAGAGGTTACGTGTGTGTTATTGTAACGTGAAGAAGTGGTGTGAAAGTGAAGCAGTTGTAGCCGAGACTTGTGGACTATTTTGGCTAACAGTGAAGGTAAGATTTCCTCTTCCTCTTTAAGATTAATGGAAGTTACATGATGCTATGATTAAGATATGAACTTGTGCTAAGAAAAATGGAGAATAAGAATGCTTGTCGCAGTTTTGGCATGTTAACCGATTCTGGACAGTTTTTGGTGTTATTGGATTCGTGGTTATAATTGTTGTTGTTAAGTTGTTATGGTTTATATAAGTGTTGGAATGTAAATTGGATTATAAAAAGTTATGGAAATCGCTTTGGTTGTAGTAGTTGGCCGAAAACCTGCATGAAACTGTGAGACATTGTTGTGCAGTTTTAGGGACTGTTTTGTGGCGTTGGAATGCTGAAAATTCAGCCACCATTATGCATGTTTAAGTATAGTAATTGCTAACGTATGTCCTAAAGGAACGAGGGTGTAGAAAGGTGTAGAAAGGCTTCATATCTTACCCTCATTGTTGTTGGAATATGGACTGTTTTCATGGACTATTTTAGTAAGGATTAAGGGATTGTTTTACGTAAGAAATAGGTGTGTGAATCACTTTGGTTGCTGTTTTGGTTATGTACTTGATTGGTACCTGGTTATTGATGTTATTTGCCTTATTTATAAGGTGAAAACGTACGTATAAATAGGGGAAGTACTGCCCGAATTTTTATATGAAAGGAGAGTCATTGTGTGGTATAGTATATACTAGTATCATGAAGTTGATAGACGTGTTATTGTCATTATAGGTTGAAGTACTATTTGAGACGTATTCTAGGTGTCAAGTTGGTAGAGCCTATAAGGTATGTGAACTCTTCCTTTCTTCCTTGAGCATGAACTTTATAAAATGAGTGTACGGTGGACGTACATATTTTAAATGAATCTAGATTTCATGTGGTACATGAGGTGGTAGTGACTTTATTTTAAACGTATACTTGACTTGATTTTAAAAGTGTAAGTTACTTGATTTAAAAGTGAAAGTGCCTTGATGCTACAAGTTTTAGTGTCTTGGGGTTTTATAAATGAAAGGATGTACGGTGGACGTACATGGTGCTATTGGGTTCAAGTCCCTAATATTACATGATATGATTCTTTTTTTATAAAAATGATGTACGGCGAACGTACATGGTTTTATTGGATCTTAATCCGAAAATGGATGGTGTGGTATTTCCTTGGTTATTCTCAAAAGGAAGGCATAGTATTGCCTTGGTTTTTCTAAAAAGAAAGGCATGGTATTGTCTTGGTTATTCTCAAAAGGAAGGCATGGTATTGCCTTGGTTTTTCTAAAAAGAAAGGCACGGTATTGCCTTGGTTATTCTTAAAAGGAAGGCATGGTATTGCCTTGGTGTTTCTAAAAGGAAAGGCATGATAGTGCCTTGGGTTTTCTAAAAAGAAAGGTATGATAGTACTTTGGTTCCTAAAATGAAGGTTTTTTTTAATGAATAGGATATGCATAATGATCCTGAGGGCAGGCGTTCCTGATTTTGTCATGACTTTCATATTTTGAAATGGTATTTTGAAAAGATACAGTTGACTCTCATTACTCTCATTTTTCATAAGGCACAGTTGTAATGGTAGTTTGATTATCATAATTGGCTCCTATTATCTTTTGGACTGTTATGATCTCAACTACAGTACTTATTGTTTCACATACTTGGTACATCTTTCGTACTGACCCCTTTTCCTCGGGGGGGCTGCGTTTCATGCCGCAGGTGTAGGTACACAGTTTGGTGATCATCGCTCTTAGGATCTCTACTCAGTTTTTTGGGAAAGCTCCATTATTTTGGAGGCTTGTCATTTTGGTACGGACCCTTATATTGTAGGCTTATGTACATTCGAGTGCGATGGGGCCTGTCGTCATAGTTTCTTATCCCAAACTCTTAGAGGTCTGTATTCATATGTGGCTGGACTTGCGGGAGTTGTATATATTGTTGGTCAGTTGTACTACTATATTGTCGGGATGTTCCCGTTTATATATATATATATATATAGCGGCAGCCTCGTCGGCTTGCCTTGTTGCTACATATACAGTTTTCCATAAGTTATCTGGCCTATGTATTATATGGGATGTGAGGGTATAAGAGGGGGGTGCCCATGTAGGGCACCAGTCGCGGTCTCGTGGTTGGGGTCGTGACATAGAGAACTTGGCATACAATTGTTGGTGCTGGAGGACCCTAAGTACTGTCCTCAAATGGTCTGCATGCTCCTGTTTTGAACGGGAATAAATCAGGATATCATCAATGAATACAATGACGAACATGTCTAAGAACGGTCTGAATACCCTGTTCATCAAATCTATAAACACTACTGGAGCATTGGTCAGTTCAAAAGACATCACCCTAAACTCTGGAGGTAGGAAGTGGTCAAGGAAAGCCTCTGCGAACTCGTCCCACACGGCTGGAGGAGCACCATCGCCCCTAGATAGCTCCCACGACTCATACCAGTTAAGATCTATGTCACGCAAC
Organism: Przewalskia tangutica; assembly: GCA_029844215.1. Lineage (NCBI taxonomy): Eukaryota > Viridiplantae > Streptophyta > Magnoliopsida > Solanales > Solanaceae > Przewalskia > Przewalskia tangutica. Next base: position 5,617,456 of record CM056718.1, on the reverse strand, counting down.
CGATATGATGCCAACACGACAGACTCAGTCTCTGAAGCCTTTATCACCCTCAACGTACGTTGTATCTGTCGGATGAACTCCTGTGGATCATCCCCGGGCCTTGACCCAAAAAACTCTGGTGGACTTCAGCTCAAGAAATCGCGGACCCTTAAACTATTTGATCTGGGGTCAACTATTGGTCCCTGTCTGTGGGTCTTCCCTGCCACTAACCTAGTCAGCAGCTGAACCGCATCTCTCATGGCTCTGTCCTCTTCCCCGGTGAGTCGGAGGCTCGTGTTACGGGGTCTCGAAGCTGGTGATACTACCCCGCGAATCAAGCCTCTGGAGGCGGCGTAGTGAGCTCGGCGATTGAATCTGATCTTCATCATAGACTGAGTACGGGACATGGTAACTCTCTAAATCCGACTAGTATCCCCCGCTGTAGATTTGCCCTTCGGGGCCGCTATCGCCTTCTTCGGAGGCATAGCTATAAACATAATAAGTCGTCAGAAAGGGATTATCCTAATAACACATATCTATTGCACGATCTAAGAGATTAAAGAATAGAAACCAATCCTAAATGCCCGACAGTCTCCTACGTATAAGCATGGTGCACAATATACCCATACACAGGACTCTACTAGACATGGTCTGTAGACATTCCGAGGATTAACTGCTCTGATACCACTTTTGTCACGACCCAACCCGACGAGCCGCGACTAAACACCCTACTGATGCCATTATACTAACTTGTCACGTAGTCAGACTGACACTAAAAATAATATGAAATTCGGCAGCACAACGCCGCAATCATAACACATGTCCGAATAGGCAAGCCGACAAGCCTGCCTTTACACACAAATAACCCTGTCTCCTGAGGAGTCACCTCTAAGCAAATATAACAGATGACGCAAGCCGACAAGGCTGCCACTATATACGGGAACATCCCAAAACGAAATACAATAGTACAGCTGAACAAAAGATAACTACAATCCCATATGACGACCAACACATATATCTGACCCACAATCGTCAGGACCTCATAAGAAGGATAACGACATATGACGGGACAGGGCCCCGTCGTGCCCCTAAATATCCATAAGTCAAAATAATAGGGTTCTATACCAAAATGAAAAAGCTCTGAATCAATGAGCTTTCCAAACAGCTAAGCAGGAACCTAGACCGGAGGATCACTGGCCCGAGCACGTGTACTGCGGGCATGAACGCGACCAGGAAAAGTCGATGCGAAATAATGTACTGAGTATGTAAAATATGAAATACTGTAAATGCGATCATAAGTAGCCAACAGATAACAGGAGACCAGTATAAAAATCAGAATTCAAATCCAACTGTGTCGTAAACAATAAGAGTCAGTTGTGCCTTGTAAAAATGAGAGTCAAGTCAAAAACCATGAATGTCTGTCCATATAGTCATCAGATACATATATACCTATAACGTAATCCGACCCTCTAATGCGGGACTCGGTGGAATCATATTATAACCCGACCCATACTGGGACTCGGTGAAGTCATCATCTCATCTATGGATGCATCCTACGTAATCCGGCCCTCTAGTGAGGGACTCGGTGAACAATGCAAGGTTGTGCATGAACATAAGTCGGGCCGGGACTCGGTGGGGTGAAGTAATAATACTTAGCACGAGTAGAGATCATGCGCAATCATATGCAATTAACCATCATCATTTGACTTTCAATAAAATCATTATAATAAACTCTTTACTGAAAAATCATAGGCACTTCTCATAACAATCATCTTTTAGAGTTAGACTATGTAAGAATCATGTACGTCCACCGTACTTTCATTAAATCATGCCAAAAAGAAAGAAGTAAGGGGTTCACATACCTTTTTGCCGAACTAACCAACTCGAAGAATAGGATTCGTCTCAACTAGTACGTCAACCTATAATAAAGGGTAATACGTCCATCAATTCTTACGATTTCTGACGTAAATTATATTGAATGGCGACTTCCTATTCTATAAAAATTCGGGCAGCACTTCCCCTGTTTATGTGTACATCCACAATTTACAACAAATTCCAACCAAACCAATAACCAAGCACAATTCCAAGATATAACCAAATTAGTCTCATATACTTCATATACGCTACCATAATACATTCTTTCTCTTTACATTTATGGAATACAATCACCATAACAACCAATGTGATTCATACACCTATTTCTCATGTTAATCTAACTCCTTTAACTACGTCAAGACAATCTATTAAAACAGCCCACACTTTATCAATAACGAGAGTGGAATGTGAAGCTTTTCTACACCTTTTTATACCTTAATTCTTTTAAGACATATATTCACAATTATAACAACGTAATTGTAGGTTCTTAACTGAAATTTCCAGCATCTTAACTTAGCCAAAACAGCCCCTAAAGTGCAACACAACGTGTCCAATAATTTCATACAAGTCTCGACCAACACCCACAATACCAACTCCTATCATAATTCCTTAAAATTCAATGAAGTCTTAAAATCCAATTCATATTTCAATACTTTCGTATAAACCATTATAACTCTAAACATCAAGATTAATTCCAATTTCAACATGCAAGGCAGCGACGAACTTAACAACACAATAATCGAATACGACAACTCCAAGATTAGTAAAATTAGTCCCAAAATCGGCTACAACATCCAAAATATTCACATGCAATGTCTTAATTTCAATTTTCCCTTAACACAAATTCATCTCCTTAATTATAACAACATGCACTCCAATTATATCATAGAAAGAAGAATTTTATACCTTAAATTGAAGCCAAAACAGTCCCCTAGAAAAATCAGTCCAATTGCCCAATTTTAACAATTCTGCAACTCCAAATCGTCATGCATGAATCCCATAATGTTAATCCACCATTCCTACACGTTTTCCTCCAAATATTACGTACAAAAACTTGGAAAGAAGGACTGCCCAGCAGTGGCACGTTTTGCCACTGTTTTGGAGCAATTTTTTTTTACTTAGAAAAATGGATGAAAATGATTAATCTAGGAGAGGAATTAAAAGAAACAAAACTTCAATTTTGTATAGCAATGGGGGGTGGGTTAGGTTGAGAGGAGAAGGAGAAGAGAGTATTTTTTTTTTTTTTTGAATTGCAATATAATGAAAGAAGAAAGGTTTTATGTGGGCTAATTTTAAAAATCTGAAAATAGTTTATTACACTTTGGTCCACTCCCCTAATTGTCTTCATAAATTAATCCTCAAGTAATAATTAAAGCTTAAATCCCGCTTCCTTTAATTTCCCGAGAATTTCATAAGGCCTCGTATTCTCAATGCCAAGATTTTATAATACAATACTATTCCATAACTCCAATGGAACAAATTCAACTACTAGGATTAATTCTCGTCGTCACATTTGTAGTACTTAAAAAAACTATTCCGAGATAACATCCGTTTATACACTAATTTCCGTATTAACATATGTAAGTACTCTTTATATTCAATATTCGAATTTTACTTCCTTAATGACGTTCTTAATTATCGTCTTAAACTTACGAGGTATAACAGCACCAATGGATATGAATCATAGAATTGATTGGAATAATGATGCACGCATATACCAGGAGCAATATGTGCATGTCACATGTAGTTCAATGTATTTTGCACACTACAACTGACCTAGTATCGGCTTATAAAGAAGATAAGTTGATCTAAGGTTCACTCTTAATTCTAGAAAATAATTGATAGAAGGCGTTAAATCAGATATGGCGATATCTGAAATATTCGCTTATCTACGGATTATGGTATTCTGGATGTCCAGCGGTTCTGGGAGAACACAGTGATGCAACCTGGACATCGGATTTGAAGAACACCAAAGCCACAAGTGGATATGTATGGTGTGTCTGTGAAAGTCCTCTAAGCAAACTTGCATCAGCCGATTCGTGATGGAATCGGAGTTTATCGCTTTAGACAAAGCATGAAAAGAAGTTGAGTAACTTTACGACCTCTTAGAGGATGTTCCTTATTGGGAGAAATATATGCCTTTTCAGTTATACATTGTGAGGGCACGGATGACGGCGTCTGGACATGTTAGTCAGATACATAAGACCGTTGGGCAGTTGATCATCACGAGTGACACTTTCTTGATTGCTGATCAAAGGATATAGCGGATCATTTAACTAAAGGACTACCCGAAGATCAATACTTCTGCATGTCTAGGGAAATAGGCGTAAAACTCAAACAATAAGAACTGATACGGTAGAAACCCAACCTTATTGACTGGAGATCCCAGGAATTAGGTTCAATGGGAAAACTAAATCGTAAAGGTTCAGTTGAGCGCTTCGGTGGAAGCAAGAGCACTTCGGATGATGATTTCTGTAAAAAAAACATGAATTCAAAGTCGTTCCCGCGATAGACCTTAAAGTGCTACCTGCATGGTGGGTAGAGGTTAAGTTTCCAAAACCTTTAATGATTCTCACCGGTTGAGGTTAGGTTTGGGGAAACTTTTAATGGTGCATAACACTTGTGAAGTGGGGTATAGCAGGATACCTTGTAGGAGACCACCTATTTAAATGCGAGGACATGCCGCCTCAAATGAACGCACTTAAGAATTCAAATGTGTCCACGGCCACAACGGACAAAACATTAAGAAAAACAAAGTAAGGAAAGTTGTTGTGTTAGTATCGTTGTCTTGGCTTAAACTAAATACTGACGGTTCAAGACATCACGTTCACCGCGCAGTAAGTAAGTCTGATGGTATTCAACTATGGAAGGTTCAAAGCTAATGTTACCTATCCAAATGCAACATCGGTCCGCCGAAAGATTGCTAAAAAGACACCTTGTTAGTGCGTCATAATCTCTTTCAAGAGGGGATTGTTGGAAATTTACTAATGTGGAATTAAGTTTATCCCATTATTTATGACTCGACCAATTGGGATCCCGCACGTCGGAAACATCGTTTCCACACACGTGCACACGTAGTGTCAAGTATCATAAATTTCATTAGTGAAAGATATATCGATACGTAAGTGAAACGTTTGAGACATAGAATGATGGACGGTTATTGGCAAAATGATAAGTATTCCACGTTGGTAAATGAAGGAAGAAGTGTTCGAAGTGTAAAATGAAATAAGTCGAAAAGTGTCGCGAAGCTGCGAAGCAACGCGGCGTCAGGCTGGCCTGGAGCCGTGACTTAAGCGGCGATCTTGTGCCATATGGGCATGGCTTTCATCGAGTCGCGCTGCGGCTCTAATGTTGCAGCGTCGCGGCTCTTCGTGGGCAGTGTCTGTGCGACGGAAGTCCAAAAGTTTGGTTGATTATGGGGACATTTTGGGGCATTAAGATGTCAGTTTTTTCTCCATAAATCAGCCATTATTTAGCTGCATTAGTTGGTGAATTAAGTGGCCATTACATGACACTTAAATTGTCATTACATGGGCACTTGAAGAGGCCTTCTTACACTACTATATATTGAGGTCATTTACTCAATTGGAGATGGAATGGTTAAATAACCATGAAAAGACTCAGTTTTTATAACCACGAATTTGGTGGTTTTGCATGGTTATGCATTTTTCCATTATATCCCAATCCGTCCACCCACCTCTGTCACACCCAAATCCACGCACCCCCATCCTCCCGCCACCCCACCCCACCACCAATCCCACCACCCACCCCGATCAACCCATCCCTCCATCACACCCAAACCCACCAACCCCACCCTCTACCACCTGTCCCCATACTACCACTCATCACCCCACCACCACCCTCCACCACCCACTGCCCCACCCCGCCACCACCCATGACCCCTCACCACCATCCACCCACACCCCACCTCATCAACCCCTCACCACCACCCACCCCTCTACCATCATACACTACCTATTTTTTTAAAATTTTCATTTTATTCTTTATTTTAATTTTATTAATATATAAAAATTAGTTTGTAATTAAGGATTAAAGGAATATCAATTAATGAAGGAGGGGGTAAGCGAAGCACAAAAATTAAAACAACCAGATGTGACTGACAAAAATAAAGACCAAAATAAGGGGATTTGTGCCAATGACCAGCTAAACAATTTCACGGGCTTCTTTCATATAAACGTTTCACGTCTTTGATTTTTTTTTTTTTATAACATTAGCTATTAGATATTATATTGTTTCTTTATTGATTGTTTACTGATCATCAAGATCAGTAAACGTTTTATAATCAAAACAAAAAAGACCAGTAGTACATCAGCTAATATTCCAAAAGCTCTGCGTTTTTGCTATGCCTCTGAATAATGGGGAAATGACAGAAAGCTCATCACCAGAGCAAACCAAGGCACAATTAGCTGCGAGGAGATATTATAATGCACATCAACTAAAACTTAGCATAATAAGTTAAGATCAAAAGAAGGGGAACCATGAAGCAACATTAAAAATTGTCTCTGATATTTAGGTCACGAGTTCGGGCCACAGAATCAGTCACTAATGTTTGCTCAAGGTCAGCTGCCTACATTACAATTTATACCCCCTTATGCGCAGCCCTTTCAGGACTCCGCGTGAATGTGGGATGCTTCGTGCACCGAGCGACCCTTTTTCTATAATAAGTTAAGATCAAAAGCGTTCCCCTTTTCCCTCCGTCAGTATTCCTGATCTAACAGATTAATTGTATAACTTCCAGCCCATTTTCGGACGTAGCACCACGAGCAGCATTAAGTTGCATTAAATCACAGGTGTTTGGCAAGGGTTTGATTCTAGCAGTAATTAGCTGCTTGAAGTTATAGCAGCCGAGTCATGTTGAACAGGGACTTTGCCATGTTGATAAGTCAAAAAGAAGATCTCGAAGCTGATCAATCAGAAGCTTGAGATGCTTGTTCTTGTCTACAAGCTCCTGCAATTTAAAAGAACAAGAAAATATGCTTAATATCTCGATCACATTAACAACTTGATTTTTTCATTACCGCAACATAATAAAAGGCTTACATGCATGCACTCAAAGTAAATACTCTCTACCTTCAACCGAAGACTTTTCAGTTTTCACCGCCACTAGGGGGAGACATAAAACATGATATGACTAATTTCAATATAATAGGAATATAATTAATTAACTACTCCCTCCGTCCCAAACCCAATTTATGCCACGATGTTCGGATTTCGAGTCAAACAAATTCTTTGACCGTAATTTTTTCATATGCCTTTTTGTTTACCCAAAAAAGGTGCAATTGAATTTGTTTAGTGGTCTAAAGGATACGTGAATTCATTTGTTAAAGAAAAGCGTAAAGTAATAACAATTAACAATGAAATCAAGTAAATATAAAGCAAGAATATAATAAAATAAGTCTGGGTTGTTGCTGTGCCAACTTGCGTACAAGATTTATATGTTCTTTTCTCTCTTTCCCGAAAGCCTAGAAGGCAAGGCAAATTGACTTGAAGCAATAACTCTTAAGGGCGGGAGCTCTCTTTTCATTCAACTCTTCTAATCTCAGATTTCCATTCTGATCTTTCGAGAGTATGAAAGAGTCCCCTCTCTGTCTGTCTCTCCGAGTTTCTACTACCCTTTAAAGGAGCTGCTTTTAAGCTCGAAGAAGTAAAGACTCCGCACGTGGTTTTCGTTTACCAGCACGTAGGTGTTCTAAATTCCTCCCATTTTTATAGGAACTTCTGTACCAGAAAGAATGGTTCGCAGGGGTACCTTCCCTTTTAATTGAGAGAAGGACCGTGTTTCGGTGACAAGGAGAGTCAGCAGGAGGTTGAATCCATTGTCATGCTTGTCAACGAGATTCCAAGGCGCATGGCCCCCGCCTAAAGTTCTGACCCTTGCTTCAAGCTCGTCCGGTCATACCCAAACAATAATATTCCAGAGGGAAAGCAAAGCTTAAAAGGCGAAAGTGCTCTACCTACCGAGCTGTAGGACAAACTACAATCAAGAGGAGAAGATCTGGACAGCTTTATTATAACATTAGAGAAGCTCAGCCATCGACATTGTGCGAATTTCACGATCGGCCCACGCGTCCGCCCCATTGACTAAGAAGAGGGCGGACAAAGCAGCTACATGGACCCTCCCGTCCCGGGGCGCTAAGGGGCTTTTGTTTTTGGAACAGACGGTCAATCTTTTCCCCACTTCAGTCCGCCCATTATTCAACCATTTCTCTGGGAATTCTTCTCGCCCAGGCAAACGGCGAATAGTTCAATTAGAATCAACGAATAGTTCAATTAGTGACAATGCCATAAGCCTAAACGGCTTCCTGTTGACATGGAGGAATCTCTTAATGAGGATGACTCTGGTTGAACGGTTGAACACCCAGGCCTAAGCCTTTAAGAACACTTTGAATCTGGAACAAAAGATTATAAAGAACAAAGTAAGTATGTTGTAGTGCTATATGAAATCTGGTGTTTTACAATAGAATGAGAACTTCTACTTATACTAGAGTTATGAGGTGCATGATCCACATATCATGCCCCTTAATTATCAATACTAATGATGCAATAAAAGGTGATAAAGGATAATAAAGATCGGAGTCTTCTGTAACGATCGCGTCTTGAATTGCTTCTTATTCGACCACAGGTTCGTATCCAGTGTCATCATGGTTGAGTCACCACTGACTGGCCATCCTTTTCCTAATTCACTCAACTCTTGAGACCGATGTTTACCATATGCAGATAGTCCCCCACCTTCCGATTACTCACTGAGATGTGATAGTGAAGTGAAAGATTTTCCCTTTCTTGCCGGAAAGTCATGTAATCACCCTCGCGATTGCCTAATTAAAAACCTTGCTGAAAAAATCAATTTGGAACAAAAACCGGATGAAGGGAAAAAAAAAGTGCAGGACTTGGGGATTCTGATGACAACTCTGCCACTGGTTTTCCTACCGTTCGGTTGGTGCTGAAAAAAGTACCACCACCACAGAAGCTTGATCTCGAATTTTTAGTGTTCACCCGGAACTTTTAATCTTTGAGTTTTGACTTTTGGATTTTTAGTTGTACACGAAATATTTCTTTGACTTTTGACTCTTGGGGTTTTAGTTGTACCCGAAATTTTTATAACCTCACAGCCTCATAGACCAGAGATGTTAATGACCAAGAATTTTTTATTTCTAGTTTAGGTAAAGTCCCAGAATTTAACGCATCCGGTTAACTTTATGACCGGGAAACAAAGCATACGCCTTTTTAGCCATTTAACTGAACGACTTTATTAGAGAGGGCCTCCTATGTTTACAGTGTTTAGGAAGAGGACGTCTCTTGTTCATTTGGGCACAATTGTTCGGATTCATAATCCTTATTTGCTTTTAAGTGTGAGCAAAATTAAGAATAACTTTGTTCATTCGAACATATATGAGAATGTTAAGTTGTAAATTTCACTTCATTCCATTCCTCGAACGTACGCAAGTGTTTACATCTTTGCATATACGACAATTTAGAGGAAATTAACAAAAATACATTGCAAGAGAATTGCGCCAGGGCTAACATCTATTGGGTCTAGCCGGTTCCTGGACTGATTCCTTCTATTTTTTCCGAGACTGATCTGACAATCCCCGTCCTTCTCTTTATTCCAGTGCCAGTTCGGGCTATCTCCGGTATCTTATTCGAGCATGATACCCTTGGTCACGGTGCTTTTTTTGTCACTGTTCTGAAGCCAGATTCTCCAGTACTTATTGTTGCGATTTCAGCCGCTTTGATGCGACAACCCTTAGTGCAATGATCGTTCCTTTACACCATTAGGGTAGTATTCTTGGTGCTTGGGTGTGAGGACTACTAAAACTTTTCATAGACATCATTGTTCTTCATGAAAATCATTTTCTGGCGACTTGCTCCACAAACGCTCCTGCCTTCTATCAGTATATGAAACTAAGGTTCAAACCAGCGTCTAGAATGCCTCCGATCAAATTTCAATTGACCTTGATTTCAGGCCGTAGAAGATACCAATATATCTACCTGATCATCTATACGCGAATCTTTGACTCATACCCATTGTGAACATCTGCCCAAGTCGTCGCGGGAAAGCCCAACAAGCTTTCCTTTAATTTTAAGGAAACACTCAAGCTATTTGGGTTCAAACCCTTAGTGAAAGCCTCTACTGCTTCTTCGTCGGTACAACAACACGCACTCCTATTGAAATTTTATCACGAACTCCCACAGCAATTCAATGTCCTCCTGGGATATTTTGAAGATATGCGCTTTTCTTGCCAACATCTTTTTTGCCCTGGCAATGCGCCTTGATAAAAGCATCTCTAGCATTTCAAAGGAGTTAATAGAATGTTTAGTGAGTAAAGAATACCATATCATTGCCCCTTTGGACAATGTTTCCCCAAACTTTTTTAATAAAACCAATTCAATTTCATCTGGCTACATATCGTTGCCCTTCAGTATGACGCCACATGCTCCCGAGGGTCTGTGGTTCCATCATACTTGGGCAAATCTGGCATCTTGAACCTCTTAAGGATCAGCTTTGGTGTCGCACTCAGTAGAAATGGCAACATGGTGTATCTTTTCGAATCTGGCCCATTCAATACCGGTGGTGCCCCCGGGATCTGATCTATCCGCGAGTTGAACGCCTTGAACTTTCTCATTCCGATCCAATCGGTTATTCAGCTCATTTTCATTCTTTTCCAACCGACTAGAAAAAGCCTGAAGGTATTGCATGACTTCCGATGTGGAATTGTTTCCAGAGCCACTACCTTCCCCTTGATCCACCGTTGTGTTAGCCAAACATGCACCAGTTCTATTGTTTTTCCTTGTAAATCTAGAATCGTTTTTTGCTTACTTCACCCTCAACGCCATCATCATCATTCAAAGTCGAATCATTCCCGATGTGTTTGTACCCTTGAGGCGAAACCATGGGTTCACCGTAAAAATCGATCTCAAGAGTTGGGTGAATTAGGAAGGGCCACATGTCAAGGATGGCCAGTCAGTGGTGACTCAACCATGATGACACCGAATACAAACCTGAGGCCGGATACGAAGCAATTTAAGACGTGACCATTACAGAAACATTACAGAACCCCAAGATTCCTCCGGCCTTTATTAGCTTTTATTAGCCTTTATCACCTTTTAATTACACTGGGTATGTTGTATAATTACCTTTTATTGCATCATTAATATTGGTAATTAAGGGGGTATGATTTGTGGATCATGCACCCCATATCTCTAGTATAAGTAGAGGTTCTCATTCTATTGTAAGACATCAGAAATACAACATACTTACTTTATCCTCTATATTCTTTTGTTCCGGATTCAAAGTGTTCTTAAAGGCTGTGTATTCAACCAGTCATCCTCATTAAGAGATTCCTCTGAGTTCCAATGGCCCAGACTTACTTTATTATATTCATGCTTTATATTTACTTGATTTGATTGCTAATTGTTAATACTTTACGCTTTTCTATAACAAATGAATTCACGTATTCTTTAGACCACTAAACAAAGGATTAAACAGTTTGGCACTCACTGTGAGGCTAAGGTAATTAAAAGGTGATAAAGGATAATAAAGCCTAATAAAAGCTAATAAAGGCGGGAGGAATCTTGGGGTCTTCTATAACGTTTCTGTAACTGTCACGTCTTGATTTGCTTTTTATCAGGCCACAGGTTTGTATTTGGTGTCATCATGGTTGAGTAACCACGGCCATCCTTGACATGTGTCGCTTCTTAATTCACCCAACTCTTGAGACCGGTTTTACCGTATACACTTAAATATTTTTAAATTATTAATTATTGAAACGTATAGTACTTTTTACGTAGTTTCGAAATATGTAAATTTTATTTCAAAAAACTAAAATGTACGGTAAAAATTAAGAAGTTTGAATCTCGAAAATCGAAAAGTGACACGTAAGTTGGGACAGATGGAGTATAATACAATATCATTATTAAAAAATGTATATGATGTCACAAAGTCACACTGTTCAGATCTGAGGTTGTGAGAAATATTGGGAGTTCTAAAAGTTCGTATTGTGACATTTTGGGATGTTCGGTATGGAACATGCGGTATACCTCAATGTTGTTTTAATGAAAATGAAATTACCCAATGGATCAAGGGAGAACTAAGTCATGGCTCAAATGTTGGTAAAGCCAACAAAATCCAAGGAAATTCCAAGACGTCAAAACTTGATACGTTATCAATACCTTTCTTAATGTAGAAGCCCGGTCCTCCAGATGCTCAATTTCAGCTTGATCTGCAGCAGATAGTGAACCACTAGCAGAAGCAGCTTCCAATGCTTTTGTCTAGCTAGCATAATCAGTAAAGAGTGTGAAGTATCATACAACAAGTGAACAATTTTCCAGAACGTGCAAGCAAATATGACTTGTAAACCATGAGACAGAACACGAAGGAGATTTTGACAACTTGCGGTTAAGATGGAGCAAATACTTGCGCAATTCAAAAATATGAAGTTATTAAAAGAACTTAATAAACTCAAATAATATGCAGTGACACATATGTTGAGCGACAAAAAGGCATGCAGTGTCAGTGATCTATATGTGAAAACAGATGAATAGAAGCAACTTAGAAAATTACCAGATTCTCCAAATGCACAAATGTAAAGCAATCCATATACCAAAACCAAGGACTAAAATGTGATTATAGTGCTCACTTTCTTGAAAAGGATAAAGTGTTGTAGTTTATCTTGGTATAAGTACTTACACCTCATGAGCGTTTAAATAGCTGAAACAAGAACAAACTGGACAACATAGTTGAATTCAACCCCCACCCCGGCCCCCAACAGACACCCACAAACCCCAGAAGGATATAAGACAAATCAAACAAATGGTAAGCAGCACAGTTGAGTTTTATCAGATAATGACAAGGGATAATCAAACAAGTGATTATTATATTCATAAGTCAAGAAATGTTTATCCTAGTGTCTTATAAATGAAAAGAATATCAAAATATAAAATAGCCGTGTACAAATGTTGCTCATACTGTAAACACAAATTGTACCAGTAGATATATAACCACATGTGTCTTGCCCAGATCAATCACCAAATTCCTTTCACATACAATTTACCTTTACCGCTAGATAATATTTTTTTGCTGCTCAGCTGGATGATGCTTTTCTTTCCTACAGTACTCTCAAGGAACAAAATATCTAGAATATCTATTTTAGTTGCATGCCCAATCAAAACTACCATCAAACAGAACATCACCACCAGCACTACCTATGCCTTAACCTCAAGCTAGTTGATGGTGGGGGCATACGAATCCTCCATATCCTTTGGGCTCCATATGGAACCACTTCATTCCAATACTCAATAGTTTTGGGACCTCCAGCATTAGATATTTTCTACATTGGATCCGAACTCGATACATCCGCTTAGGGTTGAACTACCTTTGGCATTGAACCAAAGCCCTTGGAGCATTATACACCTTTTCTTTTTTACTTCCAGCTACTCATTCATTTACATAACATATTATATCATAAAAAACTAGATATACTTTTCACATAATGGACCCTAACCAGCAATGATTCATTCATATAGCTGAATCCAACTTGTTTATGATCGAGCCATACTTGATTCATGATCATATTAAACAAACTTTGACTTGGAACACTATCTTAACAACAACAACAACATACCAAGTGAAATTCCACAAATTGGGGTCTAGCGAGGCTCAAAACGGTGAAAAAGTCATGGAAAATATTAAAAACATGATAAACTATCTGAAAAAGGGCCGTAATACGAAAATTAACGATCACTATCTTAACCATACAAAATATAAATATTACACAAATACAAATCTAAAAAATATGCATTTCTAACACATATAATGGACCCTAACTAGCAAAGATTTTCATATAGTTGAACCCTACTATTTTATGATCAAGCCATAGTTGATCCATGATTATATTAAACAAAGTTTTGCTTGGATCACTATCTTAACCATACAAAATATAAATACTACACAAATACAAAAAAAATAAAGTGCATAAAAAGTGTTTATACACAAATATGTTGAAAATCGAGTGTTTATACACAAAGTATGGCGTAAATATTTTCAAAAAATAGACAGAGAGCGTAATTTTCCCCAAAAAAATACCTTATATACGTAAAATTACCTTCTGTGAAGTAGAAATTGCGGTAAGAACAGATCGCAAGGAAGCAACAGAGGACTTATAACGTAAACGAGATTCATCAAGTGCACCGCCACCAATATTATCCAAGTGCTGAGCTGATGTCGAAGAAGACGACGAATTATCAGACGAAACGTCACCGTTTGAATGATGCTGTTGCGATTGTTGTTGTTGTCCGTTAATCAAAACGGCTCCGTTAGAAGTAGGTGTATTTGGAGTGGTTGACCAAAGTGATGGATTACAAAGTTCATCGTTCATAGCGGAGAGGATTTGATGTGCTGCTTCTATTGTGTCTTCTAAGTGTTTTTGACCTTCTACTGCTAGGTCTTGTATGGATTTAGGGTTTGGAATAGTTGATTTGTCTTCCATGACGGCAAATGTTGATGGTTTGTTGAAACCCTAGATCGGCGGCGGCGGTAGTGGTGGCGATGGGTGGTGTGAGAAGTTTTAAGAGTTTTAGTTTGAGCATGGAGCGACGTCGTTTATGCTGGGCATGTGATTTTTGGGCCGTTGAGGAGCTTTCGAGTTACTGGATCTAAGCCCAAATCAAATACTAATTTTGGTCAACTGAAAATATCTGAGGTTGTGAGTTCGAATTTCAGCAGAGTCAAAAGGAAAAAAAATGAAAGATAAGATTTCATAAATATTATTCATATTCGATCAAAGTTGTATAGAGATTATGTCTTACGGGACATGATTTTTATGTAACTATGCTTGATGGCAAAATTTCGTTGAAAATTTAAGATTATGCTTTATCCGACTAGTTATATATAAAATATGTCCCAAGGGGCATAGTGTATATATAACTTTGGTCGAATAAGAATAATTTTTATAAAAAAATTATCTTGCGAATTTTTTCTTTTTTACATCTGCTGGGATTCGAACCCAGAATCTCTGATTTAGTAGACTCGTGAAATAAAGGATACTTTGACCCATAAATTTTTATTAAATAAAAAATAGGGGCAAATATTACAAAAAAAAATGTGTGGGGCCTTCATACGGGCTAGTCTTTAATTTTTGTCCTTCAATTCTCCGGTTTTTAATTTTTGTCCAGACGTCTCATTTAATGAAAATTTGTGGGCCAAAGTACCATTTGTTCGCGGGTCTACTAAATTAGAAATTTTGGGTTCGAATTCTAGCATAGGCTAACCCCCCCCCCCCCCCCACCAGGCAAAATTTTCATAGAAACTATGTATATTCGTCCAAAGTTATATAGAAATTATATCTTAAGGGGCATGATTTTTATGTAACTAAACTTTGTCTTCATGCATAGGTATATAGAACTATGCCCCTTAGGGGTCGTTTGGTTGGAAGGTAAATTATACATGAATAAGTTATACGAAAATTAATTATACATGAATTAATTATACAAGGATTAGTTATACAGGGACTAGTTATATAAGGATTATTTAATCACACAATACATGTATAAACTTATACCACGATGGAGGTGGAATAAAGTTATACAAAATTTAGTTATAAAGTTATACCTTTATACTGATATTGAAATGACAACCAAACATAGTAAAAGCTATGCAAAATTCTATATGGACATGTTGATACTGACCAAACGTCCTATTAAATTATACAATATTTTATACGTGTATTAGCCTTATGCATAAGCCAATATATGAATTAGTTATACGGAAATTAATGACATATGAATTAATTATACATGAATTAGCTATACATTGACTAGTTATACAAAGACTATTTAATCCCACAATTCATGTATAAATTTATATCATCATGGAGGTGGAATAAAGTTATACAACAATTTACGTATAAAATTATACCGGTATCAGTTATATTGATATTGAAATGACAACCAAACACAGTAAAAGTTATGCAAAATTCTATACGGACATGTTGATACCAACCAAACACCGTACTAACTTATGCAATGTTTTATACGTCTATTAGCCTTATACATAAGCCAACCAAATGATCCCTTAAGGCATAATCTCAAAATCTGCTTAGGTCAAAATTATATAGAGATTATGCCTTAAGGGACGTAGTTTCTATGTAATTAAATTTTGCTTTCAGGCATAGTTATATAGAAACTACGTCCCTTAATGCATAATCTCTATACAACTTTGATCGGATAGACATAATTTCTATGAAATTTTGTCTTGCGATATTTTTTTTGACTTTGCTAGAATTCGAACTCACAGTCTCGGAGGCATTTTCGGAGGCATAATAGACATATTTTCTAATGAAAACTTGCCTTGTGATTTTTTTCTGACTCTGCTGAGATTCAAACCCACAATCTTAAGAGTATTTCGGTCATTTTTTTAGGCGAAGTGTAAAAATTAAAGACCACCAATTTGAGGGGGAAAATTAAAGACCATCCTAAAATAATTGCCCCAAAAATTAAATACCGGTGATTTCAAGAGCAAAAATTAAAGACCAATCCATAGGAAGCACAATCTGCGCAAAAAAGAAGAATTCAATGACTACTTGCTGAATGCTGAAAAGAGTCATTTGCAATTTTGACCCTATTTTGTGTTGGTCTTTAATATTTACCCTTTGATGCAAATAATTTTTTTTACGGGACATAAATTTATATTTTTGCATCATAATATCCTACAAGTTATGCCTGCATTCTTAAAAAATTTATGTCCCGCTAGGCATAAGTTTGATGTTGAAGGGCAAAAATCAACGACCAACCCATTTTAAAGGAAAACCGTGCAATTTCTTCTGCCGAGGAAGTTGATAAAAGTTTGTTTATTAATTAAGCTCGAATTTAAATTCTTAACAATTTGGCTTAAAAGTATGATGTCACTTTAATGAAGTTTTTCTTGTGTTTCCAGGACAACCCAAGGACTACAATTCAAACAATAATATCAAGTGTTTGAATTATGACAATACTATAACAACAACATATTCAAAGAAATCTCAACACGTGGGGTTTGGAAAGAGTAAAATATACGTAGAGAAAGGAAATACTACGTAATACGTATTATGTACGTATATAACGAGTCAAGTGGTATTGCGGCCATAAATCCCCATATGTGTATTAGGGAGAAATAAATTCACTTTTTAAATGTGTAGAGGATAATATATCGTCTTAATAGTTTGAGTGTAATATCGAGATTTTTGGTCAATCTATATATTTTGCCTTTAAATTTATATCAAATCTTCCGAGGGATCTTTATTTTTTAACGTAAAAAAATCTGAAAATAAATGCAAAAATATTTACAAGATCATTTTCTTGCCTAATTGTACTTAGTTTGCTTATCCAATATCAAGAATTATCCAAATTCTTGCCTAATTCTTCAAATCAATGGAGTAAAACTTATCCAACAACTGTGTTTGCAAAAAAAATTAATATGTAGCTTTTTAAATTTAATTTTTTATTGCAAAAATTAACCCAAATATACAAATATATTTATATTCTCTTAGTATGTGTATTTGAAGATATCAATTTGCACAAGTTGATATCATGAACACCTTTTAGTATGCTAGAATTTAACCAAATGAATCCTCAACCAAATTCTCGTAGCAGAGTAATTATTAACATCAAGTAGCAACCCCAACAAGACATATCAATAGTCAAAGATCTCTTGCCCTAACTCTTCTTCTCCTTACCGATTTTTCTCCTTTTTTCTTCTTACTTTTTCAGCCAATTAAGGTTTCTTGTGGAACCTATGGCCGAAAAATAAACATTTCATCCCGCTCTTGCTGTCAACAACGTCAGGAACTTTATCTTCATTACACTTGAAATGGAGAAAGAGCAATATATCTCTAGGGCGAAATTGTTCAAAATTCATTGATGCGCATATGAGGTACTCGATCATATCATTCCTTCCGAGTCATCATCGGACACCATTGTGGTGGACAAAAAGATATGGTCCCGTTTGAATGTTATTGTCCTTCAATGAATTTATGGCACTATATCCAACGATCTCTTACATATCATTTTGGAGTCGAACTCTACGGCTCAACAGGCATGGGAACAGTTAGAAAATATATTTCAGGATAACAAAGTCTCTCGGGTCGTTTATTTTGAACACAAATTTACTAATGTTAAATTGGATGACTTTTCCAACATCTCTGCCTATTGTCAGGAATTGAAGGTGCTTGCGGACCAACTATCCAACGTCGGTTCACCCGCAACAAATCAAAGGTTGGTCCTTCAGTTGATTGCAGGGTTGAATGAACAATACGATGGAGTTGCTACACTTATTCAATAAAGTAATATGTTGTCTCCCTTTTATGAGGCCCGTTCGAGGTTGATTCTCGAGAAAACATGAAAAGCAAAACATGCATCCTCTGGAGCAGCCATCATCGGAACTGCTCTCGTCTCCACCAACTCATTTTCCACAGATTTAGAGCCCCAAAATTCTGATGTAGTGGGTCATGATAATCGTCAAAATAATGGTAAAAATGGGGTTCACACTATAACAATAACGGAAAAGATAATGGTGGAAAGGGACGGGGGAGAAGCGATGGCGACTACCGGCGATGACGATCCAGCGATGGCCGGTGGCGATGGCGATACTCGATGGGGGCTGGGCTGCCCCGCCATGTCCATATCCAACCTCACCGTGGGCCAGGCCTCCTCCTTCTTCGAATCACACATGAATAAAAGTGTTCTGAATGAGTCTTGGTATATGGACACATGGACTACGTCACACATGACGACATCTCAAGATAATCTTTCATCTTATTTTAATATGAGCAATAATAAAAATATTATTGTCGACAGTGGGCAGAAAATTCCAATTCGTGGTATTGGTCATGTATTACTACCATTTCCACACCCACAATTATACTTGAAAAACGTCTTACATGCCCAAAACTAATTAAAAACTTGATCTCTGTTAGACGTTTTACCTTTGACAATAACGTTTCTGTAAATTTTGATCTGTTTGGCTTTTCTGTGAAGAATTTTCAGACGGGGATGTCACTTATGAGATGCAATAGCACGGGGGACATGTATCTCGTCACCTCTGCTTCCAAAAATAGCGTGACCAAACCATCAACTTTTGCTGCCATTTCTCCTACTCTATAGCATAATCGGTTAGGACACCCTGGAGCAAAAGTTTTTAATAATCTTAGGAAGAATAATTTATTTTATTGTAACAAATTTTCGGACTCTTCTGTTTGCCAAACTTGTGTGCTTGGTAAACATGTTAAGCTTTCTTTTGCATCATCTACTTCTCATACTTTTATGCCATTTAATTTTGTGCATTGTGATTTGTGGACATCACCAGTTTTGAGTTCTGCATGTCATAAATATTATATGCTCATTCTAGATGATTATTTGATTTTTTTTGTGGACGTTTCCCTTAGGACATAAATCACAAACCTACACCATTTTAAAACAATTTAGTATTTTTATCAAAACTCAATTTGGCAAAAGTATTAAATGTTTTCAATGTGAAAATGAGGGGAATTCATCAATGCCCAATTTAATGATTTTTGTCACAATGGTGGGATGTCTTTGCGTATTTCGTGTCCACACACATCACCACAAAATGGGAAAGGCGAAAGAAAAATTCAAACAATTAACAATATGATACACTCTAATCTTGTGCATTCGTCCACACCACCAAAGTTTTGGCACCATGCACTTCAAATGACCACGTACCTTTTAAATATTCTTCCTAGTAAATTTCTCTCCAATGTGTCTCCTACACAAATATTGTATCATCGTCTTCCGTCTTTTACACATTTGAGGGTGTTTGTGTTATCTTTTGTTTTCATCTACTACCATTAACAAGTTGCAGGCTCGTTTAACTCCTTCTATGTTTTTGGGATACCCACAAAATTATAAGGGATATAAACGTTATGATTGGACGAATGGGAAAATAATTATCTCTCGTCATGTGGTTTTTGATGAGTCTATATTCCCGTTTGCCATGTGGCATCCTCACATTTATATGATTTTTTGGATAATAGAATACAATCCATTTTACACCACCACTTTAATAACCAAACACAAGTAGAACCAACCCAATTAAATACCCAACATCTTTCGGCCCAACCACAAAATGAGACTGGACTGGAGACCGCAACCTTGTTACCGCTGGTCTTAGTTGAGTCTTGTTATCGTGGCGGGCAGGCCCAAGCGGGGGAGCTCACTGCTCCCTCAAATGAACCCGTCAACCAGCCCAATACCGGATCCCAACCAATACCAGATCGGCTGCCCGCTTTCACTTGGGCGACGATACACCCACTCGGCCCATTAACCTACCCGAGACCCACACTACCCAACCAATGATGGAACATTCTAGAACCATTGAAACGCATGCCATGCACGAGATTTTTTGGCCCAACGTCAGTTTAACCTACTATCCTCAGTTCAACCGTCACCTCTATCAAAATATTCCAAAAATGCCTTGTCCAACTCGAATTGGAAAACTGACATGTTAGACGAATATAATGCTCTTATTAAAAATAAGACGTGAGAATTAGTACCACGTCCGTCTAATGTGAACGTCATTCGGTCTATGTGAGTTTTTTGTCATAAAAAGAATTCTGATGGTTCTTTTGTGAGATACAAACCTAATCTTGTCGGTGATGGCAGATCTTAGTAGGTTGGAGTCAATTGTGGTTAAACATTTAGTCTGGTAGTTAAGCCAGCAACTATCAAGATTGTTCTTAGTCTGACTCTTTCCAAATCTTGATTCATTCATCAGTTGGATGTTAAAAATACATTATTACATGACCACTTACATGAAACGGTATACATGCATCAGCCGTTGGGTTTCTGAGATTTTTTTCGTCCAGATCATGTTTTCCTGTTGAAGAAATCCTTATATGGTTTGAAATAATCTCCAGAGCATGGTAAACCGATTTGCAGGATTTATTTCTAAGTTGGGGTTCTCTTACAACAAGTCTGGCCAGTCGTTGTTAATTTATCGGAAAGGTGCTGACATGACATATATACTTCTGTATGTCGATGATATTATTCTCACAACATCATCCACTTAACTTAGCCAGTCTATTATGTGTCTGCTTGCAACAGAATTTGCAATAAAGGACTTGAGTCCGTTGAATTATTTTCTTGACATTGTTGTCACCCAATATGCAGATGGTCTATTTCTTAGTCAAAAGAAATATACCGAAGAAATAATTGACAAAGCAGAGATGTCATCCTGCAAACCATCACATACTCCAGTTGACACTAAGGCGAAATTGAGTAACGCTACCGAAACTCCATACAATGATCATACACATTACCGCAGCCTCGTAGGAACCTTGTAGTATCTGGATTTTACGAGACCAGATATTTCTTAAGCAGTTCAGCAAGTTTGTTTACACATGCATGATCCGAAGGGCAAACATATGAGGGCTATCAAAAGGATTATGCGGTATGTTAAAGGTACTCTCCATTTCAGCCTACATCTGTATAAGTCCTCCATCTCACATCTTTCAGCCTATACAGATGCCGATTGGGGTGGCTGCCCGGACACACGTCGTTCCACTTCCGGTTATTGTGTGTTCTTGAGGGACAATCTCATCTCCTGGTCGTCCAAACGACAATCCACATTGTCTCGGTCAAGTGCTGATGCAGAATACCGAAGGGTAGCCGATGTGGTTGCTGAATCATGTTGGCTCTGTAATATACTGTTGGAGCTATATTGTCCGATTAAAAAGGCAACAGTAGTCTATTGTGACAATGTGAGTGTGATATACTTATCCGGAAATTCTGTTCAGCATCAACGCACAAAACACATTGAAATGGATATCTTATTTGTCTGCAAAAAGGTTGCCCGTGGACAAGTCCAGATTCTTCATATACCGTCCCGTTATTAAATTACTGACATATTCACAAAAGGTCTTCCACGCGTACTGTTTGATAATTTCAGGGACAATCTCAGCAAATGAGAACCTCCCGCTAAGACTACGAGGGACTGTTAGAGTAATTATGGGGCAATCCCATAATTATTGTCGCGCCCGTTTTGATCGGAGGATGTGAACGGAACTGCAACGTTGCTCTTTGACGCGGTTCCCTGGATTGAGCAAAATGCTTGTTTCGAGGAGTCGTCGCCTAATTGTTTAAGTGAATTAGGACACTAAAATGATCTCCATATGATGACCTGCGAAACCAGAGATTCTGGATCAAGATTTTTTATTATCCTAAAGAGAAGGGGTTAGGCATCCTTTAAGATCCGCTAACTTGCGTTTATCCGATCAAACCTAAGTTAATTATTTATCAGTTTTAGAAAACATGTGTTTTGAAAATGTACATTTAATGAAAAAAGAATGTTGCAATAAGTATTTGCGACGGACTTAAAAAATAAACTAGTGGTTCCAATTTTAATCTATCATTTTTTAATTATTAATTCCAAGTATACCTATTCTAATGTTTTTGAATAATTACAATTACAATAAAATGCAATACAGAATAAAAAAATAAAACTAAAATTAAATACAACAACAAAAATAAAACTCCAAGGGCATTTTCTTGTTTCTTTAGCCCTTTTAGGGGGTTCTGCACAAGATGTATCTTCGGATACATGTATAAACACTTAGTAAAAATGTTAGTAAGAGAATAAATAATTCTCAAATAGCGACAAAAATAAATAAGTAAACTAAAAATAAAACCCGTCTTTTGTACAGGGGAGACCTTGGAAATCAGACGGAGATTTCTTCATCGGCCAAAGTGTAGTATCAATGTTCAAATCAGTAAAATTAGAAAAAATAAATCAGTCCATTCCCATGGCGGAAAAATCCGTTCCGAAACTGATCCAACCCGGATACTGCCCGATCCGACCAGATTCTGCCCTACCCAGGATTAATACTATTATTTGTTTTTCATTTTTTCCAATAACCAACAACAAAAGAAATCAAAAACAGATTCTAAAATTTAATACCCGGGTCCGTGACCCAGATTTCGAATCGACCGACCCGGAACAGTAAATCGGAGTCCGAAAATTCGAATCCGAAACAGGAAAAATTCTCAAAAATTCAGATAACCAAACATAAAAATATATAAAGATAAGTACCACAATTTGTGCCAAAATTGACCCGGGTGGGATGATCCGGCCAGGTCGACCCGACCCGGATTCGCCCCAAGTCCAAAAAAAAATTCGGAAATTTACCCCCTTTTTACATATATTTCCATATTACAAAAATGAAGTAGAACGGGTAAAAAACAAAATTAAAAATCCAACCTTTATTTCGGATTCAGATCCGAAAATGAAGAACAATGATATGCAAGAATAATAAAGAACAAGATGATATCCAACAACAATAATCTTTTAATTTTTTTTGGTCTTTAAACAAGAATACAATGATTATGAAAATAAAAAGGATGAAATTTCTTTTTGTGCTTTTCTTTTCGATTTTCGGGTCTTTTTCTTTTATTTTTTTCGGGTCTGATCTCCTTAAAATGAAGAATAAAAGGAAGTTATATAAACATTAATACTCAAAAATCAGATCCCCTTCAATGAATGAGGGTTTTATAGATGGATTTCCCCCATAAAAACGTCCAACTCCCACACCTTTCAATCAAAAATTTAAAATAAAGTCAAGAAATATCCGAACGGATTTTAGGGGATTAAGGGGTATGGGTTGTCAGGAGAGTGGGTGAGGGAAATGGGGGATTGGCGTGAAAGGGATGGGGGAAGAGATGGGCGTCGCCGGGTAGGGGCATGGTGAGAGAAGAGAGTTAGGTTTTATTTTTTTTGTTTTGTGTTATCTTAAGTGTTTAGGGTTAGGGAAATGGTTAAAGGAGTGAGTTGGGCTTTGGGGGGTGAGGGCCGACGGGTAGGGGAGTTGGGCCTCGGTTGGGTCCGAAAAAAAAAGTGTAAAAGTTTGGTTTTGGGCTTTTATTTGTTGTATTGGGTAGAAAAAAATGTAAAAAGAGATTATTATTAAAACAAAGTGCTTTGAAAATTGTAAATTAATTAAATAAAATGACAATATAAATATAATATTTGCAAAATGCTTAATTAAATTAAAAAATGTGATGTCAATTTGAATATAATATTTAGAAAAATATGATTATGGTATATAAAAATGCAGAAAATGATGATAAAAAATGATGTGTCCAAAAATACTTAAAATTGTAATAAATAATTGAAAAGACGAGACAAAATTAGGTGTCAACAGCTTGTCCATCTTTGGCTGAAGACTATGAAAGAGTTTTCGGACAAAGACGTTGACTTGTAGCCAATTTTATCTTCATCGTCAGAATTAGAATAAAGATCAGAAAATGCATGGGTAAAAGGAATTTTAAGAAGAATTGAAAGCACAGCTGATGCAGATTCAAAAATTTTGTCCCACTATCGAATTATGATGACAATGGGTTGCTACAATGCTAGTAAATTAAAGACAAACTGACGCTGATTCAAAATTTGTCCAGTGTCGAATTATGATGATGATGAGCTGTTGGAAAATTAAAGACAATGCCGACGCAGATTCAAAATTTTGTCCCAGTGTCGAATTATGATGACACTGAGTTGCTGCGATGCTAGAAAATTAATGACAAGTTGACGTCGATTCAAAAATTTATCCTAGTGTCGAATCTTGATGACACTGAGTTGCATGTATGAGATGCTAGAAGCGACAGGATGTTGGTGATGTCATTGTGTTGACGTGGTGATGTCGTCATTGTGTTGACGATGTTAATGACGTCATTGTGTTGACGTGGTGATGTCGTTATTGTGTCGACTAGGCTGATGTCGTCATTGTGTTGACGATGCTGATGTCGTCATTGTGTTGACGATACTGTTGGAACCATTGTGTTGACGTGATGATGATATTGTCATTGTGTTGACGATGCTGATGACGTCATTGTGTTGACGATGATGAATGTGGTCATTGTGTTGATGATGTTGATGACGTCATTGTGTTGGCGTGCTGCGTTTGTGACCCGCTTGAGTTGAAATGGTGTTGAAGTTCTTGTCAACCCAATCTGGATGAAGAGTTAATGCATGCATATATGTAATGTAAAATGAATAGATAAGGATGAGAATATGATCCTGTGAGTCGAAACACCGTCCTTGTACGGGCATAATGCAGTTGGGACCTTGTAGATCAAGATGGTGCTTTTGTACAGATGTCAAACATGAATGTGATCCTCAAGATATGCCCCAATTTCTGGTATATGAGGATGTTGAACTCACCACTAGACAAAATCGAGTCATGTGTAGGTAGTTTGCGTGCTCTATCAAGGTAATCAAATGAGCTTATTTGTTATGTGAAAAAATAAGAGATAAAAGATTTCAAATGGTGTGACCGAAGCCGATGCGACTGCCTACGTATCCCGCCGAGGTAATCAGGTCAAGACGTAGTTCGTGATGCAAAAAATAAGATTTTATTATTATTTTCAAATGATGTGGAATCGAAGCCAATGTGGCCGCCTACGTATCCCGTCGAGGGAATCAGGTCCAAACATAGTTCGTGATGCAAAAATAAGGATTTTTAAGGTTTTCAAACAATATGGGACCGAAGCCGATGTGGCCGCCTACGAATCCCCCGAGGGAATCGGGTCAAGACGTAGTTCGTGATGCAAAAAATAAGAATTTTTATGATTTTCAAATGATGTGGGACCGAAGCCAATGTGGCCGCCTACGTATCCCGCAGAGAGAATCAAGTCAAGATGTAGTTCGTGATGTAAAAAATAAGATTTTTAAGGTTTTCAAACAATGTGGTACTGAAGTCGATGTGGCCGCCTACGTATCCCCCGAGGGAATCAGGTCAAGACGTAGTTCGTGATGCAAAAATAAAATTTTCAATATATGTATTTTTGTTGTTTTTTCTGAAAAAATGGAAAGAGAACATCACGTTCTGACTTCAGTTGATACCAACAATTAGTATTGTGCTTAGGATTTTCGTTATTTGGTTTCAGTCTAACCGAGATTGACTTCAGGGTAATTCACACAGCGTCAGATGGTAATTCAGACATACCTGAGTGTCGACACTTGCTTCAAGCAAAGATTTCAAACTATACGCATCCTCATGTTTCAAATGCCCTCATTGAAAGAAAGTCCCATCCTCACATATATTTTAATATTTTGAACTTTGGGACGTATAGAGAAATACACTCACACTCAGAAAGATGTTCAATGTATGCAACTGTGATACCATAGGCTTGGCCGTCATGTAAGTATCCACTAATGTGAGAACCCTCAGTATAAGCTCATGTAGGACTTTTATGGGTATGTAATGTCGGATTGGGGAAAAGGACGGATATCATTTGAGTAATGAGTGACTAATCCTTCCTTGAGCGTTAGATTATGTCCGCGCTTGATATCTGTGTGCTTTAATGCTGATCTGTTTCTTTTCGTTCTTTTCTGTTGGATTGACTTCTTTTGAATCTTTTGTTTGGAGCTTTTTCCCCCTTTTCAGAGTTAATTCCTCATTTCATTTCGTTTTTTTGTTGACATTGTCGGAGCTTTTGATTTCTTCTTTGTGCGAAATCGTCAGTTTTTTTTGGGACTTTGCAACTTTATCCCTGCAAACTTCAACTCAGATCGTTGTCAGCAATTTGCACTTTTTTAATGCGCTCAAGGAAGACGGGCCAAGAGAGGGATAGTGCGCGTATGCACTCAGAAAGAGTATATGTTTATTATGTGGTTGCCAAAAGAATAGGCTTTAGCCTCAAATGGGGAGTGCTACATATAATGTTATTTGGTAGGTTGGAAAGACTCAAACGGATCAAAGAAAGCCTACAATCATTTTCTATACTGAGTGTTACTTAGGATTTCGCCTAAATAAATGTTCGGGCCAAGTTCTAGATCACAATGCAATGTAACTGAACTTATTCTAAAACTCACCACACAATGCACATAAAATGATGAGGTTGGTTTCTTTCTTATCCAAGACAACGTCATTACAAGTATGAATGTGAGGTACTAAAACAATCTATGGTTTACCACGAAGTCAGCCTATACTGAATATTATTTATTATTACTATGCACACTCCTAACTGTGTTGGTATCAACCAAGTCAAACAATGATAATTAAAAACTATTTTTGTATTTTTGAATAATATATATATATATATAATATTTTTTGAATAAAGAGTACCGAACCCGAATAGGACTGCCTATGTATCTCACTTTTGATAAGAATCAGGTGCGCGTAGTTCATTCAGATAGGTTATAAAATGTATGCTTAAAAATAATTCATATATGATAGGATGATAAAAGGAAAAACTGTGCAAAATAAATGATTGTCCACTATAGAATGAATGCAAAGTAAAATGGTTGTCCATGATATGATGAATGTAATGAAAAAATGAATGTCTGTAATAGAGTGAATGTAATGAAAAAAATGAATGTATGTGATATGATGAATGAAATACATGGGTGAACCAAATATGCCATCCCTTTTATTATTATCAATTTTTTTATGTGGTGCCGAACCCAAAATGGGTTGCCTACGTATCACACCGTGTGGTGAGAATCAGACACGCGTAGTTCAGGAGAAAAACCAAAGGGATTTTTTTGTGTTTTTTTTTTTATTGTATATGAGAATAAATAAAGCAAAATAAACCACCTAAAAAGATGAAGAAAAGCAAATTAGCATAGGTCGAGTAATCATGAAAATAACATGCATAGAGCGGAATGTAACAAAATGGCAAGCAAATTACATGAAAATCAAATACGCGCCCTAACATGCATTGAGTCTTTCTTATGTCGGAGATGAGCCTAAACGTCAAATATGCGAGATTATGATAGATTAATCCGAGCCACTAAATTGAAAATGTGTTCTGCTGGAAATAAAAGTTATTTTGCCAATTCCAACATGTCATGACTGGGCTTGGATCCGTCTATCATTATCAGGCTACACATACTATGTTGATTGATCATCGAGTTGTGAGACCCTTCGATAATTTGGTGGATTTCCTAATTGTGGAGACTGTTGACACCCAATTTTGACCCTCCCGTCCAGTTATTAACTATAAAATTACACTAATTTTAAAGCAATTTTATAATAATAAAATACAACAATAAAACATTAATACAGACATAAATAAACAATTTAATAATGACACCGCGTCTTAAGCACTTAGAGTCTCGCGCCCGCATTTATTAATTATAAGCTTTGTCGTAGTTCTTAAATAATTAATTAATAAATACTTTAGCAATAACGCCGCATTCTAAAATATTAAGCACTAATTAAATTAAGCATGCCCGCATTTATTATTATAATAGTCTTAAACTAATAAAACACCTAAATAATTTAATCAATTAATTTTTACCACTAATTAACTAATTAATACACCTAAAATTAAGTACCTAATTAAAATTAACCTAATACTAATTACCCACCATTTTCTACCCAACCCATTGCAGCCCAGGCCTTCTACCCGTCGCCCTGGCCCAAACCCGTTAGCCCAACCCGCAAGCCCACATGCCCCCTGCCCTTTATACCTTACCCACAGAAGCCCAACACCCCTTTTCCTTTGCCCTCGTCTCCTCACCTTTCTTGAGAACCCTAACTACACAAAGCCGACATGACCAGTGAAGACACTGCCGGATTTTTCGGACGGAAGATCCGGCGAGTAAAACATATCACCTTCCATAAATCCCACAAGTAAGAATCATGCCCAAATCAACCCCGAAATGGTAACCAAAATCGCACCAAAAGAAGGGTCCAAATCAGTACCAAATTAATAGCGAATCAAAGAACCTAAATGAGCCACTAAAAACCTACCAAATTTAGAACCCAAATTGGGACTATAAATAAGGAACCAATCTACATGCAAGATCATCGACAAGCGGAGGAAAACACAGAGAGAGACGGCGTCAAAAATTATCAAATGCGTGAAATTCGGTGTCAAAGCGTTAGGAGTTAATCGCTCGGCGTTCGGAAATTTAGCGACTAGGAACAAACCGATGGCATGAAAATCGATCTTAATACCCTTTAGCATCCAAAACCGTGCGGCGACACCGCTTAGTCAGGACCAGTCGAACCTTAACGCATAGCAACCAAACCCCGAGCGGATCGACGACTTGATACGCTGCCTCAGTTCGCTGCCCGGAGAAGGTAAAATCGATCTCCTTTAAATATATTTTGTCTTTCGCATTTGTTGTATTCTCATGTATTTTCTGCGAGTTGTAATGATTTATTATTGCTTCCTGATGTTTGATTTATCGACTGTTATGTCGCGTGAATTTCGTGCTTCGGGGTTATGTGATAAATGTGACACATGGTTTTGCCATAGAAGCTAGGATCTGTGATAGTCGAAGCTTAAATGTGTGGTTATAAGCATGTTATGTGTTATCTGTTGGTAGCAAGCTATGACGGGTATGAATGTGCAATTCGGATCTGCTCCAGTTAGCGAATGTAAATGTCGTTGTGAAGAACAGTCATATTTCATGTTTGATGCTGTGTCTAACGTGATATGTGTTTATCTTCATACCTTCATACCTTCATACCTACATATCATTTGCTATAATACAGAATTGTGATGTACTGTTTGATACATAAGCTAGGGCGGTTACCTATTAAACATGACGAATGGACTGTTGTGATTTAAAATGCTATGTTAGGCAGTATGTGATAATTACCACAGTTTGGTGTAGGATATGATGATCTCTTTGGCGTTGCAATTCAGTTAAGGCTTACATTTCAATATGTGACGAATGATTATTCTGAATGATAAATCACCCAGTTATTGCTTCAAACTGGTCCAGTTGTCATAATTATTGGCATTTTAGGACATCATGTTCCGCATAATCATAAATGAGTTTGCATAACCTGTCGAGACATGAATTCGACAAGTGAATCTAACAACATGTGTTGCTTGATGCATTTACGATTTACGTAATATGTATGAGGTGGTCGATTCAAATGTTAATCGAGTTGTGTTCGGACCCCTTTACATCTGTTCATGTCCCCAGTCCATCTGTGATATACCTTGCCTACTACATCACTCCCCAAGCATCCCAGCATCATAAAAGAAAAAATGCAAAACTGCATCAGCAATCTCTTCTCTTTACAAAATCTGCTATGAGTTATTTGCCTCACTGTATTTGGTTTAAGTGTGATAATTCCCAAGGCATACTAAGGGTATATGATTTAGCATACATCGATTGTATACTATAATTTTACATTTTTTGCCTGCATCATAATATATCGTTTATATATAATGTACCTTTCTGTTACCTTAAATGACTGAACTAATATTGAGGAGTAGGACTAAATATGCATAGGTACTTGTTGGGCTGGCACGCCTCGTTTATCATAAATAAATGGACCAAAGCTAAGTAGACCTATTTCTTTTTTCTTTTTATATAAATCTAAAAGCGTATGCACGGTTTATAATCAGGAATTGTTTTGCTTTGTTAGTATTTAAGTGTTAAGATTAAATATAAATTGCATGCCATTTTTTTTCTTTTTCTCTCGTGTGTTTAATTACATGTATTGGTTTCCGCGTTATTTATTACGATAAGGTTTGGATGTATACTAATCCTTATCTTCTTTTTTACATGAAAGCGACCGGAGCATCAAAGAGTCTCATGGTGAGACTAATCGTGGCACACAATGAGACCCACATCTATGTGCATCATCTCCGCATCAGAAATTCCAAGCCATAGGCGAAATTACATCGCCTTTTCTTCGAGTCTCCTTATTTAATTTCATATCCCGCCCCCCATTCATTTATTGTAAATTAAATTGTCTAACGCTACATTAATTATTAGAACACTTAGAATAAGTAAATCTTGAATCAATAAATTAGCAAGTAGTTGGATACTAGAAATTTGCTTCCCTTAAAGTTAATTATCTTAGGTTTGCCATGCATAACTAAACTTTGCCAAATGATAATCGTCTTTTGCATTATGCCGCCTATAAAAAATCAAAATTTTAAGTAAATGCATACATTTAGTCTATAAATCAACTTTGCATCATTTATTTTATAAATAAAAATAAATGAATACTTTTAAACTTTTACATGTATTTTAGAGCACAAGTCTTATAAATCTTTATCAAAATACATCCCTTTTATAAACACTTGCATCATCTTTCTCTTCAAATATTTTCAAAACATGCATTGCATCTCAGCATAATAATTACCCTAGGTTTGGCAGGACAACCGCAAGTTGGCGGATCTTAGAGGGTGCCTAACCCCTTCCCTCTAGATTAATAAAGAACCCTTACCCAGAATCTCACTAAGTTTAGCAGTCCATTAAAATGGAGTTAGTGTTGACTTTAACCTAGTTGACATTTAGGTGTCCTAATTCACCCAAAATAATTAGGTGGCGACTCCGTGAACCCTAGCAACCCTTTTTGCATTTTTTTTACTTTAACACTTCACTTTTAAAGCTTAGCATTTTATTATTTATTCCTAACATGTTCTTATTAAGCAGGGTTCGCTAGAATCCCGTTTTCGACTCCGGTTTAAAATGGGGTGTTAAAGATGGCGACTCCGCTGGGGATTTTAGGTTCTTGACCATAACAAACCTAGGTTTATTATTGCTTAGCTTTATTTGTTTGTTTTAAATGCCTTAAAATTGCTCGCTTAATTTTGTATGTTTAACTGTTTTAATTGCTATTTGTTTTTACTGTTTTCCTTAAACTGGCATTCCGCTCATATTTCTTCCACTCTGGAAAATTCACACTATCACACACTCACACGCTGGTGTGCTTCGCGCACCCGCAAATTTCTTTCAAAAAAAATATATCCAAATTTTAAGAGAGTTGGCGCCTGCGCGGAGTTAGATCGGTTAAATCGATCGGGCGTAGCCTTCTCACTCGAGTTGTCCGCTCGGGAACCTTGCGTCTAGAAAAGCCAAATCTTAGAAACTTAAGATAGAGCTATACCACCCTTATTTTAGGGCATGCATGCATTTACCTTAGGTGGGTCGGTCCTTGGCATCGACACCACAAT
Source organism: Przewalskia tangutica (assembly GCA_029844215.1). Taxonomy (NCBI): domain Eukaryota; kingdom Viridiplantae; phylum Streptophyta; class Magnoliopsida; order Solanales; family Solanaceae; genus Przewalskia; species Przewalskia tangutica. Next base: position 5,585,665 of record CM056718.1, on the reverse strand, counting down.
TAGGAAGACACCAAACTTGTCAACGGGTTCCTCAACCCAACGACCAACCAGCATATTATGTGTAGCGTGGCAGTGATAGACAAATCCAAACCTAATCATGTCATGCTGAAATTGGAAAAAGTGCACCGTCATTTGGTCGCCATTTCCAACAAAAGCATTACAGTTGGACGGCTTGGACAAACCCATCATGACCTCGCATATGTGACGTTTAGGCCTACCTCTGGCATAAAAGGGTCCCCGCGCATGTTAGGACTCGCTTGCAATGTAACAATTTATGTGCAACATGTACTTGCTAAATGCTATTTACACTTTTGCAAAATCACGTGCTCTACACTAACATAGTTTGCTACATGTTGTCTAAAGATTTATCATCTTCCCAAAGGTCGATTCGTATTTGACTAAGCAATGGCGAGCATCGATATCTCACAAGATTGAAGGCACGGTCGGTGACATGACCGATTCAAGGGCATTTGAGCGAGCAGTCGAACTGTCTTGGTTCCTATAAGCAAGCGGGTCTCGAGAAAAGCGGCGATAAACCCGATAGAGCACTCGCCCAAATACGCGACAAATGGCAACCTCGCGGCGAGGAAACCAAAGCGAGGTTGCAAGTCCAAACAGGCGAACGCAGCGATATCGAGGAACAAGCGGCGAAGTCAAATGCGAATCGACCCAAAAAAACTCACAAATTCTCTTTGGCGCGGTCTTTTCATATTAATAAAACCGAAAGTGCAATAGCGAAGCGAGAAAATACGGCGAAGTTTCTTCGCAGTAGAAAAGAAGCGGCGGCGGAGGATATGACAACAATCCACAATCAAAGTCGCGTCGAAGCGGCAGCGAAAAAGACATCGACAATCGGCGATTCGCAACAAAGCCTGGCGCGTCGGCTCGGACATAAAGTCAAAGTTGCAACCCACGCGCAACAAGGACACTATGGCAATTCGTCGGTCGTGCAAGGACAACATCTCGATATTCATCCGGCGTATCGAGGCGACATCTCTACCCGTAAAATTGCACTTCTCGTATGTATTTATCATTTCGTTTAAACAGTCTACACTAACTTTTTCTCAAGCAGCTTGCGGGAGCATTTATTCCACGGGAAGCGGCGGCACGTCCGAACGACGGCGTTATCGGCGTATGCCCGGCGGCGACATATATCCGACTCGGTTCGTCGAGCAAAGCGGGACAATTTTAAGGACTTCGCCACGAAAGGACACCGACAAATATGATTCCATATGCTCGAGAGAGAGGCACCAACAATCAACAGTCAGAATTCAAAAGTCCGCAACAAAGTCTAGCGCATCAGCTCGGGCATAAAGCACACAACAAAAGCATCATGGCAATTCGTCGATTGCGAGAAACATCTCGGGGCGACATCTCTACCCAGCATAATTGCCTTTCTCAAATATTTATCATTCTGTTTTAACAGTTATACACTAACTTTTTCTCAAGCTTAGCTTGCAGGAGCATTTATTCCACAGGAGCAGCAGCAACACGTCCAGGCAACGACGTTATCAGCATTATGTCCAGGCGACGAGATATATCCGGCTTCGGTTCGTCGATCAGCGGGACATTTTTTTAAGGGTTTCACCACGAAAGGACATCGACAGATATGATTCCATATGCTCGAAAGATCGACATAAACTGGGACAATTTTAAGGACTTTACTACAAATGACATCAATGGACATGGTCAATTTATAAAGGGTTCCATGTCCCAGCTGGGCAAGTTTTAAAGAGAACTGGCGGCGGGCAGAGAGTATGGGAGAATATACCGCGATTTCGAATAAGGAAGTTTGCTTTGTTTCTGACGTATCCTTATTCAAATATCGACATAATTTCCTACTAGCACATATAAGTATATTTTCTCAAGATAGAATATTTTTCAACAAATTTTTTGACCAAGACTCGAAATCAGACGGGGGTTACATGTCCAGACAAGACAACGCGTGCAAATATCAAGAGCCAACACAAATCGGCCGACCCCTCCCGAACTCAATTTTTCTTTGAGTGAATTTTGCGGGACAACAGAACAAGGAGGACAACAACATTCCAATACAATGATTCGCTCACGAAGTCCATCTGCAACAAGTCGACATCAAATACATCTCGCAAAAACACATCTTCGTTACTCAGGCTACAACATTTACACTTTAATTATTTCATCTAGCTTTGATTATGCACGATTTTTATCTACGCCCATCTGGCGTCATTTGCATTCGTCCCTGAGCGATAACGCCCATACTGGCGTCGTTGCATTTCGTCCATACAAGCGATAACGCCCATCTGGCGTCATTTGCATTTCGTCCATACTGAGCGATAACGCCATCTGGCGTCATATCATCGTCCATAAAAAGCAACGCCATACAAGGCGTCATTTTCATAACGCCATACAAGGCGTCGTGTGCATTTCGTCCATCTGAGCGATAACACCCATACAAGGCGTCATTTACATTTCGTCCATCTGAAGAATACGCCCATACTGGCGTCATTTGCATTCGTCCATCTGAGCGATAACGCCCATCTGGCGTCATTTGCATTCGTCCATACAAACGATAACGCCATACAAGGCGTCATTTGCATTTCGTCCATACAAGGCGATAACGCTCATCTGGCGTCGGTGCATTTCGTCCATCTGAAAGCGATAACGCCCGAACAAGCGTCGGTGCATTCGTCCATACAAGCGATAACGCCCATCTGGCGTCATTGCATTTCGTCCATACAAGCGATAACGCCCATCTGGCGTCATTTGCATTTCGTCCATACAGCGATAACGCCCATCTGGCGTCATTTGCATTTCGTCCATCAAGAGCGATAACGCCCATCTGGCGTTTACATTTAAATCGTACATGAAGCGATAACGCCCATCTGGCGTCATTTGCACCGTCCATACAAGCGATAACGCCCATCTGGCGTCATTTGCGCCGTCCATCTGAAGCGATAACGCCCATCTGGCGTCATTTGCATTTCGTCCATACAAAGCGATAACGCCATCTGGCGTCATTTGCATTTCGTCCATCTGAGCGATAACGCCCATCTGGCGTCATTGCATTCGTCCATCTACAAGCGATAACGCCCATCTGGCGTCATTGCATTTCGTCCATCTGAGCGATAACGCCCATACTGGCGTCATTTGCATTTCGTCCATCTGAGCGATAACGCCCATCTGGCGTCATTTGCATTTCGTCCATCTGAGCGATAACGCCCATCTGGCGTCATTTGCATTCGTCCATACTGAGCGATAACTCCCTGGCGTCATTTGCATTTCGTCCATACAAGCGATAACGCCCATACAAAGTCATATCGTCTCGTCCATCTGAAAAACGCTTCATCTGGCATCATGTCGTCGTCCATCTGAGCGATAACGCCCATCTGGCGTTATTTGCATTTAAATCCATCTGAGCGATAACGCCCATCTGGCGTCTACTTGCATTTCGTCCATCTGAGCGATAACGCCCATCTGGCGTCATGCATTTAAATCCATACGAGCGAACGCCATCTGGCGTCATGCATCTCGGCATCTGAGCGAAACGCCATACAAGGCGTCATGTCATCGTCCATCTGAGCGATAACGCCATCTGGCGTTATTTGCATTTAAATCATCTGAGCGAAACGCCATACTGGCGTCATATCGTCTAAATCCATCTGAGCGAAACGCCATCCTGGCGTCATGTCATCTAAATCCATCTGAGCGAACGCCCATCTGGCGTTATTTGCATCTAAATCCATCTGAGCGAAACGCCCATCTGGCGTCATTTGCATTTCGTCATCTGAGCGATAACGCCCATCTGGCGTCATGTCATCTCGTCCATACTGAGCGAAACGCCATACAAGCATCATATGCATTTCGTCCATCTGAGCGATAACGCCATACAAGGCGTCACTTGCATTCGTCCATACAAGACGATAACGCCCATCTGGCGTCATATGCATTTCGTCCATACGAGGCGAAACGCCATACTGGCGTCATATGCATCTAAATCCATACAAGCGAACGCCCATACTGGCGTCATGTCATCTAAATCCATCTGAGAGCAAACGCCATCTGGCGTCATGCTCGTCTAAATCATCTGAGCGATAACGCCCATCTGGCGTTATTGCATTCGTCCATCTGAGCGAAACGCCCATACAAGGCGTCATTCGCATTCGTCCACGAGCGAAGCGCCCATACAAGAGCGTCATATCGTCGTCCATACAAGCGATAACGCCCATCTGGCGTCGCTTGCATTCGTCCCATCTGAGCGATAACGCCCATCTGGCGTCATATGCATTTAAATCCATACGAGCGAAACGCCATACAAGCGTCATATCGTCTAAATCCATACAAAGCGAAACGCCCATACTGGCGTCATATCATCTCGTCCATCTGAAGCGAACGCCCATACAAGGCGTCATGTCGTCTCGTCCATACAAGCGATAACGCCATCTGGCGTTATTTGCATTTCGTCCATACAAGCGAGAATGCCCATACAATCGTTATTTGCATTTCATCCATACAAGATGAACGCCCATACTGGCGTCATTCGCATTCGTCGCGCACAAGCGAACGCCCATACTGGCGTCATACATCTCGTCCAACGAAGCGAACGCCCATACTGAGCGTCATATCGTCGTCCATACTGAGCGAAAACGCCCATCTGGCGTTATTTGCATCTCGTCCATCTGAGCGAAACGCCATACTGGCGTCGTCGCATTCGTCCAGCGAGCAGCGCCCGTATAAGGCGTCATATCGTCTAAATCCATCTGAGCGAAGCGCCATACTGGCGTCATGTCGTCTAAATCCATCTGAGCGAAGCGCCATACAAGTGCCATTTGCATTTCGTCCATACGAGGCGATAACGCCCACATGGCGTCATCTGCGTCTCCTATACAAGCGGCGTGTCATCACATCATTCCATATACGATTTGACTACAACCACAACAAAAATTTACATTCTTACATTATTTTGTTTTGTGATTTATGCACTAATGCTTCTATCTCGGCTTGATCTACGAGGCGCACAAGATGGAGCCTGGCGTGGATTTTCTCTTCAAATGACGGGGCAATTTGTTGGGGCCAACCTTCCACGATGAATGGCGGCGGCCTCGGCGTCGGTCACTCGTTCACATCACAATAAAACCCGATTACCATAAGCCATAGCGGTACGCGAGTTCAAGCCCGTTTATTTCATTTTTATTCTTTACACCACGGCCAGTGTCGTAACTCGACAACAGGACAAATTAGTCGCGTCAGCCCACTTTGGTGTTTTGACCATGGTAGCCCAGTGTCATCATAACTCGACACTGGGATAATTTTTGAGTCCGCGTCAGCCTTGTCTTTTCCCAAACCTTTCAATTCTGAGGATCGAGACAAAATTGGCTATGAGTCAACGTCTTTGTCCGAAGATTCTTCCATCATCTCCATACAAAGAGGGACAACTGTTGACACCCAATTTTGACCCTCCGTCGATCATTAACTATAAAATTACACTAATTTTAAAGCAATTTTATAATAATAAAATACAACAATAAAACATTAATACAGACATAAATAAACAATTTAATAATGACACCGCGTCTTAAGCACTTAGAGTCTCGCGCCCGCATTTATTAATTATAAGCTCTGTCGTAGTTCTTAAATAATTAATTAATAAATACTTTAGCAATAACGCCGCATTCTAAAATATTAAGCACTAATTAAATTAAGCACGCCCGCATTTATTATTATAATAGTCTTAAACTAATAAAACACCTAAATAATTTAATCAATTAATTTTACCACTAATTAACTAATTAATACACCTAAAATTAAGTACCTAATTAAAACTAACCTAATACTAATTACCCACCATTTTCTACTGACCCATTGCGGCGGGCGCCTTCGTCATACAGCTGAGCAAATGTGACATGACCCGCATGCCCACGCCGCCTATACCTTACCCACAAAAGCCCAACACCCTTTTCCTTTGCCTGCGTCTCTCGCCGGCCTTTCTTGAGAACCCTAACTACACAAAGCCGCGACAACCAGTGAAGACCTCACGGATTTTTGGACGGAAGATCCGTGAGTAAAACATATCACCTTCCATAAATCCCACAAGTAAGAATCACGCCCAAATCAACCCGAAATGGTAACCAAAATCGCACGAAAGAAGGGTCCAAATCGATGCAAATTAATAGCGAATCAAGAACCTAAATGAGCCACAAAAACCTACCAAATTTAGAACCCAAATTGGGACTATAAATAAGGAACCAATCTACATGCAAGATCATCGACAAGCGGGAGGAAAACACGAGAGAGGAGACCGGCGTCAAAAATTATCAAATCGTGAAATTCGTGTCAAAGCGTTAGAGTTAATCGCTCGGCGTTCGGAATTTAGCGACTTAGAGCAATGATGGCGTAGGCATCGAAAATCGGTCTTAATACCGCTTTAGCATCCGAAAGCCGTGCGGCGACACCGCTTTTAGTCGGGACGATCGAACCTTAACGCATAGCAACCAAACCCCGGCGGATCGGCGACTTGATCTGTTGCCTCGATTCATTGCCGGAGAAGGTAAAATCGATCTCCTTTAAATATATTTTGTCTTTCGCATTTGTTGTATTCTCATGTATTTTTCTGCGAGTTGTAATGATTTATTATCGCTTCACGATGTTTGATTTATCATTGTTATGTCGCGTGAATTTCGTGCTTGGGTTATGTGATAAATGTGACACGTGGTTTTGCCATAGAAGCTAGGATCCGTGATAGTCGAAGCTTAAATGTGTGGTTATAAGCATGTTATGTGTTATCTGTTGGTAGCAAGCTATGGCGGGTATGAATGTGCATCGGATCTGCTCCAGTTAGCGAATGTAAATGTCGTTGTGAAGAACAATCATATTTCATGTTTGATGCTGTGTCTAACGTGATATGTGTTTATCTTCATACCTTCATACCTTCATACCTACATATCATTTGCTATAATACGTAATTGTGATGTCTTGTTTGATACATGCTAGGCGATTACCTATTAAACATAATGAATGGTATTGTGATTTAAAATGCTATGTTAGGCAGTATGTGATAATTACCACAGTTTGGTGTAGGATATGATGATCTCTTTGGCGTTGCAATTCAGTTAAGGCTTACATTTCAATATGTGACGAATGATTATTCTGAATGATAAATCACCCAGTTATTGCTTCAAACTGGTCCAGTTGTCATAATTATTGGCATTTTAGGACATCATGTTCGCATAATCATAAATGAGTTTGCATAACACAGCCGAGACATGAATTCGATAAGTGAATCTAACAGCGTGTGTTGCTTGATGCATTCACGATTTACGTAATATGTATGAGGTGGTCGTTCAAATGTTAAGCGAGTTGTGTTCGGACCCACTCTGTCTGTTCATGTCCCAGTCCATCGTGATATACCTTGCCTACTACATCACTCCCAAGCATCCCAAAGATCATAAAAGAAAAATGCAAAGCGCATCAAATCTCTTCTCTTTACAAAATCGCTATGAGTTATTTGCCCCTCACTGTATTTGGTTTAAGTGCAACAGTAATTCCCCAAGGCATACTAAGGGTATATGATTTAGCATACATCAGTTGTATACTATAATTTTACATTTTTGCCTGCATCATAATATATCGTTTATATATAATGTACCTTTCTGTTACCTTAAATGACTGAACTAATATTGAGGAGTAGGACTAAATATGCATAGGTACTTGTTGGGCTGGCACGCCTCGTTTATCATAAATAAATGTACCAACGCTAAGGAGCCCGCTTTCTTGTTTCTTTTTCTATAAATCTAAAAGCGTATGCAGACGGTTTATAATCGAGATTGTTTTGCTTTGTTAGTATTTAAGTGTTAAGATTAAATATAAATTGCATGCCATTTTTTTTCTTTTTCTCTCGTGTGTTTAATTACATTTATTGGTTTCCGCTTTATTTATTACGATAAGGTTTGGATGTATACTAATCCTTATTTTTTTTTTTTTACATGAAACGCACCGGAGCAACAAAGAGTCTCATGGTGAGACTCATCGTGACACCTGTGAGACCCACATCTATGTGCATCATCTCCGCATCAGAAATTTCAAGCCATAGGCGAAATTACATCGCCTTTTCTTCGAGTCTCCTTATTTAATTTCATATCCCGCCCCCCATTCATTTATTGTAAATTAAATTGTCTAACGCTACATTAATTATTAGAACACTTAGAATAAGTAAATCTTGAATCAATAAATTAGCAAATAGTTGGATACTAGAAATTTGCTTCCCTTAAAGTTAATTATCTTAGGTTTGTCATGCATAACTAAACTTTGCCAAATGATAATCGTCTTTTGCATTATGCCGCCTATAAAAAATCAAAATTTTAAGTAAATGCATACATTTAGTCTATAAATCAACTTTGCATCATTTATTTTATAAATAAAAATAAATGAATACTTTTAAACTTTTACATGTATTTTAGAGCACAAGTCTTATAAATCTTTATCAAAATACATCCCTTTTATAAACACTTGCATCATCTTTCTCTTCAAATATTTTCAAAACATGCATTGCATCTCAAAGATAATAATTACCTAGGTTTGGCGGGACAATGCAAGTTGTGGATCTTAGAGGTGCCTAACCCCTTCCTACAGATTAATAAAGAACCCTTACCCAGAATCTCACTAAGTTTAGCAGTCCATTAAAATGGAGTTAGTGTTGACTTTAACCTAGTTGACATTTAGGTGTCCTAATTCACCCAAAATAATTAGGTGGCGACTCCGTGAACCCTAGCAACCCTTTTTGCATTTTTTTACTTTAACACTTCACTTTTAAAGCTTAGCATTTTATTATTTATTCCTAACATGTTCTTATTAAGCAGGGTTCGCTAGAATCCCGTTTTCGACTCCGGTTTAAAATGGGGTGTTACAGAGACGATATCAAGGTCTGATCCACCTAAGAGGTATGCATGCATGACTTAAAATAAAAGGTAGTATAACTCTATCCTAAATTTGCTAAAATTTGTCTTACTAGACAGAAGGTTTCCGAGCGGACAACTCGAGTGAGAAGGCTACGCAGCCACCGGATGGTCCGAATTCTCCGCGTAAAACGTCAACTCTATTAAATTTGGGTATTTGAAAGAAATTTACGGGTGCGTGAAGCACACCTCGCGTGTAGTGTGTGATACTGTGAATTTCCGTAAGGAAAGAAGTACGAGCGGAATGCCAGTTGAAAGAAAGCGGTAAAATAAAGTATACATAATTACAATCAAGAAACAAATTAAAGCATAAAAAATAAAATAAAACAAAAAGCAAGTAAGCCAGATAATAATAAACCTGGTTTGCTATGATTAAGAACCTGAATATCCCTAGCGGAGTCGCCATGCTGTCGCGCCCGTTTTTGATCGGAGAATATGAACAGAACTGCAACATTGATCTTTGACGTGGTTCCCTGAATTGAGCAAAATTCTTGTTTTGAGGAGTCGCCGCCTAATTATTTAAGTGAATTAGGACACTAAAATGATCTCCATATGATGACCTGCGGCTGCGAAACCAGAGATTCTGGATCAGGATTTTTTATTATCCTAAAGAAAAGGGGTTAGACATCATTTAAGATCCGCTAACTTCCGGTTATCCGATCAAACCTAGGTTAATTATTTATCAGCTTTAGAAAACATGTGTTTTGAAAATGTACATTTAAAGAAAAAAGAATGTTGCAATAAGTATTTGCGACGGACCTAAAAAATAAACTAGGGGTTCCAATTTTAATCTATCATTTTTTAATTATTAATTCCAAGTATACCTATTCTAATGTTTTTGAATAATTACAATTACAATAAAATGCAATACAGAATAAAAAATAAAATTAAAATTAAATACAACAACAAAAATAAAACTACAAGAGCATCTTAATGTTTCTTTAGCCCTTTTAGGGGGGTTATGCACAAGATGTATCTCCGGGTACCTGTATAAACACTTAGTAAAAATGTTAGTAAGAGAATCAATAATTCTCAAATAGCGACAAAGATAGGTAAACTAAAAATAAAACCCATCTTTTGTACATGGGAGACTTTGAAAATCAGACAGAGATTTCTTCATCGGCCAACGTGTAGTATCAATGTTCAAATCAGTAAATTTAACAAATATAAATCAGTCCATGCCCATGGCGGAAAAATCCGTCCCGAAACTGATCCAACCTGGATACTGCCCGATCCGACCCAGATTCTGCCCGACCCAGTAAAAGGTATGAGGACCCCCACACATCTCACAACTCAATGATATCTGAACTGCATTCACTGACACTGTGTTCTGCTGCAGTTAATACTATTTTTTTTGTTTTTCATTTTTTCCAATAACCAACAACAAAATAAATAAAAAACAGATTCTGAAATTTAATACCCGGGTCGGTGACCCAGATTTCGGGTTGACCGACCCGAAATAGTAAATCGGAGTCCGAAAATTCGAATCCGAAACTCGAAAAATTCTCAAAAATTCAGATAACCAAATATAAAAATATATAAAGATAAGTATATTCTACCCTCCTAGACCCCCACATTGTGGGATTTTCACTGGGTATGTTGTTGTTGTACCACAATTTGTGTCAAAATTGACCCGGATCGGATGATCCGAATTCCGGTCGACCTGACCGGATTCGCCCCATGTCCAAAAAAAATCGAAAATTTACCCCCTTTTTACATATATTTCTATATTACAAAAATGAAGTAGAATGGGTAAAAAACAAAATTAAAAATCTAACCTTTGTTTCAGATTCAGATCCGAAAATGAAGAACAATGATATGCAAAAATAATAAAGAACAAGATGATATCCAACAACAATAATCTTTCAATTTTTTTGGTCTTTGAACAAGAATACAATGATTATAAAAATAAAAAGGATGATGCTTTTTTGCTCTTCTTTTTGCTTTTCGGTTCTTTTTCTTTTATTTTTTTTGGGCCCGATCTCCTTAAAATGAAGAACAAAAGGAAGATATATAAACATTAATACTCAAAAATCGGACCCCTTCGATGAAGAACGAAATGGGGGTTTTATAGATGGATTTCCCCCCTAAAAACGTCCAATTCCCACACCTTTCAATCAAAAATTCAAAATAATGTCAAGAAACATCTGAACGGATTTTAGGGGATTAAGGGGGTATGGGTTGTCAGGAGAGTGGGTGAGGGAAATAGGGGATTGACGTGAAGGGGATGGGGGAAGAGATGGAGCCGCGGGGTAGGGCATAGTGAGAGAAGAGAGAGTTAGGTTATATTTTTTTGTTTTGTGTTATCTTAAGTGTTTAGGGTTGGGGGAATGGTTAAAGGAGGGAGTTGGGCTTTGGAGGGGGGGGGGGGTGTGGGCCAACGGGTAGGGGAGTTGGGCCTCGGTTGGGTCCGAAAAATAAATGGTAGGGGTTTGGTTTTGAGCTTTTATTTGTTGTATTGGGTAGAAAAAAATGTAAAAAAGGATTATTATTAAAACAAAGTGCTTTGAAAATTGTAAATTAATTAAATAAAATGACAATATAAATATAATATTTGTGAAATGCTTAACGCTTAATTAAATTAAAAATGTGATGTCAATTTGAATATAATATTTAAAAAAATATGATTATAGTATAAAAATGCAGAAAATGATGATAAAAAATGATGTGTCAAAAAATACTTAAAATTGTAATAAATAATCGAAAAGATGAGATAAAATTGGGTGTCAACAATTACCTCATTTCATTATTCATAATTGATAGTGTAATTATTTTATAATTAAGTAGCATCTTATATTTTACTATTTTAGGGATGTTATTGCCCCTCTACCTTGTAGTATAGTTAATTTTATATATAAAATTAGCTATCAAGTCAACAAAAAAAAAAGGAGATCATCAAATTACTTGTGGACATTTGAAAAAGACAAAACAGCAAGAATAAAAAAGCAGTAGCCGTAGCCTTGTTTGAAATGCTACTAGTTGGTTTTAGGACAGCCAATAATAAACTATATACAGAAGTTGATGTGAAGTGTGAACAAATACTATGTTTAAGACTGAGACATTTAGTACATCTTATTAAAAAAAGTTTTCAAGTAAAGTTTTTTTATTAAAAAATAATTAGTTGTTTGGTTATCAATAAAATAATGCTTTTGTATAAAGAATAAAAAAGTAGAAGGCCAAAACAAATTTTGAGCTTCTTCCAAAAGTGATTTATTTTTGAATTTGTCAGCCAAACACTCCAATTAAAGGCCAAAAATACTTTTACTCTCGGAAAACATATTTGACCTTTAAAAAAGCCATACCAAACAAACACTTAGCTTACCTTGAAACTTTCGCTTTTCCCCAATAACCATTCTTGAATCTACCTGTTTTTTACCCTTCTCAAACAAAGTAATTTTGTAGTAATATGCAAGTTGACAGAATAATTAATTGTCTTGGAGACATATTTTTGGGCATTTAGCAAAGAACAAATCTTTTAGATCAAGATAAAGTTTGAATCTTTTTTCAGATATAAAATAGTCAAAGTTAAGTGGTCATGTTGTTGTTGTTGTTGTTGTTGTTGTTGTTGTTGTAAGTAGTAGGAAGAAATCTCTAAAACCCCATGGGAAAAACAGGTACAGGAATCCCCATTTGCTTGGAAGTTGACCTTTCCAAGACATATTTGTACTAAAATCTTGAAAAAATCCAATCTTGAACTTGGGTTTTACAGATTGGGAAACCCATTTGCTTGGAAGTTGTCTTTTCCAAGACATATTTGTACCAGAATCTTGAAAAAAATCCAATCTTGAACTTGGTTTTACAGGTTGGGACCCACATTTACTTGGAAGTTGACTTTTCCAAGACATTTTGTACCAAAATCTTGAAAAAACCCCAATCTTGAACTTGATTTTTACAGATTGGGAACCCCATTTACTTGAAAATTGACTTCTCCAATACATTTTTGTACCAAAATCTTGAAAAAAAAACAATCTTGAACTTGGGTTTTACGGATTGGGAATCCCATTTGCTTGGTAGTCGACTTTTGCTAGACATTTATGTACTAGAATCTTGAAAAAATCCAATCTTGAACTTGGGTTTTACATATAGGATTCCCCATTTGCTTGGAAGTTTGGCATTTTTGTACTAGAATCTTGAAAAAGGTCCAATCTTAAACTTGAGTTTTCTTGTTACTTTGGGGGAGTGATGGAGGAGGAAGCCAAACTTCAAATTGTTGATAGTGAGGAGGAGGAAGTGCAAGAAAGTGAGCATAATAATAATGGGATCTGTAGTTCTATTTGTGGTCCAGTCAACTGGTTCAGAATGCTTTCCAAGGAATTGCACTGGAGTTTTGTGTTTGGTGTGGTGATTGTATATGGAATAAGCCAAGGACTTGGTGGAGCTTTTTCCCTCATAAGCACAGAGTACTATATGAAGGATGTACAAAAAGTTCAGCCTTCTGAATCTCAGGTTTATTCAGGGATAACTTCAATCCCCTGGATTGTCAAGCCTCTTTGGGGTCTTCTCACTGATGCTGTTCCCATTTTGGGGTATCGTCGCAGACCTTATTTCTTGTTTGCGGGTAAAACTTGCAATGCCATTTAGCTTTTTAAAATTTTACTGCTGATTTTAGAACTTTTCTTGATTATCTGTTAGTTTAACTGGAGTTAATGTTGTTTCAAGGCTGATAGCTAATTGGATTCTATCCATATAATACTGTAGTACTTACTAAAGCTGGAAAATCCTCATGTTATAAGTGGACATATCAATAAGAATAGAAACTTTTAGTGGACTTAGGGCTCGTTTGGAATTGGTCTTTTTTTGTTCAATTATTGGATAGAAGGATTAGAAGGTGCATAAATAGCTAGAACTGAATGCGGAAAGTATGGAAAAACATCTCGTAATGTATTTAACAAGTAGTAGTTATGTAGGGTTTAGTTATGCAGGGTTTAGTTATGAAGGTTTAGTTATTCCATCATTTATCCTACATAAATAATACATTGATTCCCTCATAACTTATACATGTATTAGTAATGTGTGATTATAAACTGGTAACCAAACACTATACTTGGTGTGCTGAATTTATACATAGCAACTAAATGCTACCAAACATGGTACTAGTTATGATGGTTTAATACATGAGTAATTCACATTCTAACCAGCAACCAAATGACCACATAGGTGTATGAATGACTGGGAACCTTGGTACCAAAGAATAAGTTCCAGATGTGGTATGTTTTCCAGAAATATAGCTTAACTTCTTTGCTCTTAGCCTCAGCTGTCTGAAAGAAAAAAGAGTGATAGAATATGCTATTGGCACATGATTATTTATGTATCTAAAGAAAGCTTTATCCGTAAAGTTTAAAGCTAGAGCCATATTAACTGAAAATAGTTACTTTGAGTTGAGCGTTTGACGTACATTGCTGTTTTTAAATGAGTATAAGATTTTCAAGAATGCCGCCTGTGAGGCTGTGTGAAAGTCAATTTGCATATGGGTACTCAACATTAGCTAAGAACAAACCTGAGATTGCAATTATTGGTGCATCATAAATATTTTTAATTATCTATAAATTCTTTGATGGAGAAGGAATCAAATGCGACCAAAAACCAAGCTTGTGGGTCCAAAAATAGTTATTTCCTTCTTGGAAATTTTCAAAACAGTAAACATAAATGTAGTTCTAGGTAAGGTGTTGAATGTGTTAAAGAATACACTTATCCCTCATGGGCAGTGTAAGTTTTTCAAGAAAGTTTATAATGCATGTGCCGCTCCACCATTGTCTTAAAGATTCCGGTAGGATGCTCAAATTATTTCATATGATATCAAAGCCAAACCTATTCCAAATTTTTGGGTTATTTCAGCATTTGTTGTGTAAGGGTTTCCAAATGGATTTATAATGTCTTGAGCCGCTTCACCCATCGCCTTAAGTTTTCTGAGATGGATGCTTAGATTCTTTCACCAAGTGTTCAGTGCTTCAGGTTAAATGTCCAAACTGCATATTACACTTGGCAGGCACTAGAAAATAAGCGTATCTACTATATCTAGGATTAAGATTTCTTTTTCATCTTTTGGCACTTAAAAAGAAAGGTTGTGTTGAGTAGGGTAGGTAAGAATAATACTCACTAATCAATATATTCTTAAGCGGATTCATTTGGAAGCGAATAGATTTTGAATTGTTTCGATCATAATTTGTTCTTTTCCTCTATGGCTCTATCTATTTCAGTCAGCTCAAATATGACATAACATGTCCATTTGATGTCTTACGGAGCAGGTTCATGAATATTTTCTAATTTAGGTAAACTTTAGATTCTTTTGTTGACAACAATGGTGTCCGCACCAGTTTGGTGCGCACCTCGAATATTCTACTGAGTACCTGCTACCTTGGTACGGACTTTGTCCACAAAGGCTTAGGCAGATGATAAGAAATCACAAAGTCATTTGGTCTCTGTTGTGATTTGGGTAACCTTAGAATTTCAAACAAACAAAACTTTGATCGTTGTCATGCATAAACTAAGAACATCTCGCAAGTTCCTAAGTTGTACTTATTCAATTATAGATATTAAAAGCTACAACAGGAAGTTGAAGCGTGCGAGGATACTATTTTAGTATGAATGAAATATGTATATAATTTTTTTGCTCTCTTTTTGGTGCAGGCAGTCTATTGTAAATGATGAAAATGTCGTGTTCGACATGCTTAGTCTCCTGAACAACTAATAATCAAAATTCCTGGAATCAAGGATTTGCAATTAGACAATTACTATTTAGTGTCAGGCAACTGCTTACTGTAATGCTGAGATGAAAATTAGTAATCACATTCCAAGGATTAATAATCCTTGTTTATAAGACGAGAACATTTAACGGTTGAGAATCATTCCTCTGTCACACGTATTCTCAAACTTGCTCTCTTGGTTTCTCCTATGCATCACAGAGTATCATAGTTATAGGAAAGAAAAGCCTAATTTTAGTGTCAATTGAATAACTTGTTCTGGTAGATGTTCGTTCTGGTTACCTGTTTTCCATTCTAAACAGGTCAATCTTCATTTTGCTTTACTCGACTCAACTCTTGATTTGACCGGTGTTCATTCCATGGTAGACCAAAATTCGTTTCGCTCTACCAGTCTATTACTCAGTAGTCAAAAACAACAAAGCTAAGCGCATAGGTTGTTTAGATTACCTGAGAAGAGTGCATTGGTCAAAGCTGCACCACCATGTGTCGCTAATTGTTTTGAATACTCTGCTTGATGCCAACTTCGTTCAGTCCAAACTCTCTGCTTTTATTTTCTGTTAGTGATATGATAGGATGGACATCAATGATCAAAGATACAATTTTATCGGATGTCCCGAAGGGACAGAAATATTTATATACTCTTAGAAGTCCTCATCTATGTCTGAAATAATTTTGGATTTAAATCTATTCTAGCTCCATGTAAATGACTCCATTCCATTCTATTAAAAAGAGACTTCCTTCTTTCTTTTGTTACAGTTTGTCTCGAGTCACTCAGCCCTTACCTAGAATACCAAAATTGGAAATATTTCTTGGTCATAGAAAATGTTTACAGCGTAGATTAATGTAGACATAGTATTATTGTCTTTGAAGGAAGGATCATGGAAGTGTTGACATATATCTTGTTACTTAAGTTTTATGATACTCGCTACGGAGAAATTAGCTATAATTCCCCTTTTCAAATTTTCAGAAAGAAACTGATAAATTTTTCATCTGCACCTGATGAAACTTTCACCATTTGCCTGCACCCCAAGGGAATATTGGTTGAGTCTTATGGAATTTTCAAGTGTCTCGTGTCAGTTTGACAACCTTAGCATAACTTGGTTAGTGAATCGAAGTGCAGACAAAAAGTTAATTCAATGGAAAAGTTAACTGAATATCTTCTCTGTTGATTGTTTCTTTGCTATATTTGCAATTTTTTGTTCTTTCTATCTAAGCAGGACATTCAATGATTCCAGGTTCTCTTGGAATTGTCTCCATGTTGTTCTTATCGTTGCACAAGAATTTGCATATTGTGCTTGCACTGCTCTCCTTGACAGCTGGAAGTGCTGCGGTTGCTATTGCCGACGTGACTGTTGACGCATGTGTGGCACAAAACAGTGGTTCTCATCCTTCCCTTGCAGCTGATATGCAAAGCTTATGTGCCTTGAGTTCCTCAATTGGGGCACTAGTGGGATTTTCTTTAAGTGGTATTTTAGTTCACTTACTTGGCCCTATGGTTAGCTTTCTATCCATAATTTAAACAATTTTTTATCTACTCTGTTTCAGTTTGTTTGTCTTACTTTCCTTTTTGGTCTGTTTCATAAAGAATGCCTCTTTCCTAATTTGACAACTCTTTAATTTCAAAATTCCACATGGCATGTTTAAAACCACAAATTAGAAGACATTTTGGTACATTATACATATCTTTAGTTTAAGACCACAAGATTCAAAAGTCTTCTTTACTTTCTTAAAATCCGTGTCCAACCAAACTAAGACAAACAAATTGAATTTGGAGGGAGTATTCATTATGGGAAGTCTAGTAAATCTCTAAATATAGTAGATTACTTCTGAATCTTTTTCTTTGAAAAAAGGGGGTATATGGCTTATTGTCCATACCAGCCGGGCTTGTTGTTTTGGTAGGAGTTTTGCTCAAGGAATCTCCGACACACAACTTTGCTTATCAACAGGTAGTTACATCTCATCTCACTATTTTTTTGTGAATAGGTCGGTCTCTAATAATTTCCTAATTCATCATCAGGTAAACCAGAACTTAACTGATGCTGCCAAGGCTATGTGGAATACTTTGAAATGCCCGGAAGTTTGGCGACCATGTCTTTATATGTACTTGTCCTTTGCGCTGAGTGTAGATATCCAGGAAGGAATGTTCTACTGGGCAACAGATTCAAAGGGAGGACCACATTTTTCAAAGGTGGAATAACTGTTATACACGTCACATTCAAGTACATTTTAGAATCATAAATTCTTTTGACTTACTGTTAATTAAAGGAAACAAATAACGCAAACAAATGAGGGAACTCAGTGGCTCGAGTTAAACTGCTTAGATGCCAAGCCAAATGTTGCTCACCCTATCAGCTATACATATAATAGGCCTTTCCTATCTTTTCATTTGGCATCTTGTTTTGACTTCCCATTAATATATTGTAACAGCATCAGAAAACCTATTATCAAATTAAAATTAGTTCTTTGTACTCTTTTAGAAGTTACATGAAATGGAAAGAAAAAATGTGCATTCAAAAATAGTTCTTTGTACTCTTTGGGGATTTAAAAATTTGATTCACCTGATTGAATGCACTTTTCTTTCTTCCTATTTCATGTAATTTCTCTTATTCAAAATGAAAGAAGCCTACATGAGATATTCTATTAAACATGCTTACCTTTTTAGGATAGTTACATTTGTGGACTGCTCAAAAGAATAATAGCCAACAAATGTGTAGGTTTTGTATATTAAGTAAAAATATACATATTATTTACAGAAATATACATAATCAGTGTATAGGTTTTGTATATTTTGGCTAACATCAGTAATTAATTTCGACCGACGGCGCAAAAACGAAAAAAGCCCTACTTATTTGGCATTATTGGTAGAGGAACTCACATGGAAATGTGAAATTCTGTAAACGTATTTTTCCTGCAGGAGAGTATCGGATATATATCAGCGGTAGCTTCCATTGGAGCGCTATTGGGGGCTATACTGTACCAATATGAATTGAAAGAGTGTTCTTTTCGAGACCTGCTCTTTTGGACTCAGTTACTATTTGGTCTGTCAGGGATGCTAGATTTGGTGCTGGTGTTACGTTTAAATTTGAAATGTGGCATACCTGATTATTTCTTCATGGTGATAGATGCAAGTGTATCTCAAATGGTTAAACGACTAAAGTGGATGCCGCTTCTTGTTCTAAGTTCAAAGCTCTGTCCTCCTGGCATTGAAGGCACATTTTTCGCCTTGCTCATGTCAATCGATAATACTGGACTTTTGACGTCAAGATGGGGAGGTGGATTGTTGCTTCATGTATTCAAAATTACAAGGACAAAGTTTCATAATCTCTGGCTAGCCATTTTGATAAGGAACATTTTGAGAATTACTCCACTTTTTGTACTATTTTTGGTTCCCAGAAGTGATCCTAACTCCTCTATCCTTCCTGATGAAGTCTCAGATTCAAAAGAAACCACTGAAACCCCAGCAACTCAGAATGAAAATATCGAACTTGTCGCTCTGGTTCACAACATGGATACTAGATAGCGGATTATACACGTTTTTCAGCTAATCTTATAGAAGTAGTTACCAGGTACAAGTTTTAGACACCGCCTATTATAATTTTTTTGTTTTAGTTTAGATAATAAAAGTTGTTGGATAGAAGATTCATTTTTCTCTGTATTTTTAAGAGTTTTTGTCGCATTGACAGCAAGCATGTGAAAACAGAAATTACACTGTCTTGTAAACTTGCAAGGCACTTGTTTCTTGTGGATTATATAAGAATAGTGTGATCCACTTACATTCAGCTTGATGATCTTTTATCATTTCATGCTCAATTTCTTTAGGTATTGGATGTAATTCTTATCATATATGTAAATTCTTGCCGAGGGTCTATCGTAAAAGCCTCTCTCTCTATCTCCCAAGGTAGGGGTACGGTCTGTGTACAATTTACCCTCCCCTGATCCCACGAAAAAGGGCTTAAAAAAGAAGTAATTTCATATATAAAAAGAACGGTACACTGAACACGAACTTGTGGAATTTCATTGGGTATTTTGTTGTTATATGTAAGTTCTATGGAGCTTGGAACTGTAGAAAGGAATTGTGCTATATGAAACCTCAGACACTACTTTCTGCTAATTGTATTTTTTAACTTCTCAGGGTTCATTACTTTTGGGGTCATCTTGTTATTCTATTTCTTTAATATTGTCAAGATGAATGCCTTTTCAAGAATTGCCCAAACCCAGGGACAAGGAAAGGAAATGAAGAGGAAAGAATGAAAATACACTTTCCCTTCTGTCGGTTAAGAGGCAAAATAAAGTAGAAAAAGAGAAGTATTTTTCCTGTAGCCAAACAGCTAAAAAAGAAGATTTTAATTGATCTCATCTTTTTTGCCATTATTTCTTTACTTTCTTGAATTTTTATCTGATTTTTTTTGTCATATTTTCTCTTGGAAGAGGTCTTTCGGAAACAACCTCTCTACCTCTCAAGGTACGGATCTTCCCAGACCCCACTTTGTGAGATTACACTGGGTATGTTGTTTTCACTTTCTTTTCTATCCTTAGTTTCCAAAAAGCTGTAGTTAGATATGGACATAAAACAACTTTTCCTCTGTGAACCTCACTTTCCTTTTGGCCTTTTTAACATGATCATCATTATTCTAAAGATCTATTCCCTCATATCTAAGGCAATTGTTTTCTTTTAATGTATTCACCACTTTCTTGCTTCATTAACAAACTCCTCAAATAAAGCTACCCAACTTTATCCTAGTCACCCATATATCAATTCCTTAAAAGGGGGACTGCATGAAGTTCTTTATAAGCATTGTGTTACCATTTCTTATTTGCTTCAATTAGATCTCTTTTACTTTTATCCATGACTTGGAATTTTTTGCTACTCCTAGCATGGCTAGCTACACTAATTTGTTCGACGTATTCGAATAGGGGAGGAGAAAGTTATGTTCACGATGCATGTAGTGTGACTCAATACCAGGACCTCTGCATGCACACACTAGCATCATTCTCGAGCACGGCCAAGAACAACCCTAGCAAGTGGGCCCGGGCCGGGGTTTCGGTGACAATAAGCCAAGCCGAAGGTGTTACTCAATCCTTGTTGAAATTGAGGAAACACAATTCCTTGAAGGGGAGAGGAAGAATTGCTGTTGTAGACTGTGCTGAGTGTTTGCAAGATGCACTTGACAATCTTCACAACTCACTTGGGGTGCTAAGAAAACTTAGCAGCCAAACTTTCAATGACCAAATGGGAGATGTGACCACTTGGCTAAGCAGTGCTCTTACTGATGAAGACACTTGCTTAGATGGACTTGAAGACAAAAGGAGAAAACAGGTTAAGTTGCTCTTAAACAGGGTCACAAATGTGAGTTATATGACTAGTAATGCACTTGCTTTAGTCAACAAACTTGCAACAGCTGGACCACAATGCTTAGAGAATTAATATACTAAAACTTAGAGATTTTTCTTACCTCTATGATAAACATTAAGTAGTAGTAATGTGATAAAATAAGTAACTAAATTACTATTATACATTAAACTAGACTGATAATGTAAGAAATCTTTACACTATCATATATTTAAAATTAGTTGGGCTGGTTGGTGGAAGAAGAAGAGGGGAGGTCCAGAAAATGTTACATGTACTCTAGTTTCATATCCCTCTGATAGAAGTGTCTTGAACTCCTTATAAAGTGTCTCTATGTACCTATGTTCTTCCTTACAATACCATTTGAATATTTCTTTTTTTTTTCAATTTTACTTTGTTTTCATCATTGAGGATGATTTGAACGAATGATCTCCATAGTAGGTGGTCTTGAATTTTTAGCCTGCTTAAAAGATTTTTTTTAAATGGATGCGATCATATCAGCATTAACACACCAGATCCCATTAGAACTTTGAATTTAAGCGTGCTTGGGCGAGAGTATTACTAGGATGAGTGACCTCTAAAAAATCCTCATGTTGCATTCCTAACCGAGGGACTATTAGAAACAACCTCTACCTCTCATGATAAGGGTAAGATCTACGTACACTCTACCCTCCCTAGACCCCACTTTTAGGATTACACTGGGTACGTTATTGTAAACAAATAAATTAAAAATGACATCTGCTTAAGAAAATTAGCTAGTCAAAACTTTTGTTGCCCATTGGGCACAAGTATGGGCATACATTAGTTTTACTTATGAGGCAGGAGTTCGGGACTTTTCATTAAGTCAAAGACAAAAAACCCTGCTCAATTAGCCACAAGTTCCGCCTCATAGCCAAAAGTTACATGTTGCTCAATCATTAAGAAGTTATGAATCGTCAAATACTTGATACTATTCATTCTATTACAAGTTATAATTTATTGATAAAAGTGGCATGTATTGTTCAATTGCTCACGCTTTTTCCGCACTTTATACACTCTTTTAACTAAAATATATATATTAAATTATTGCTGAAAAATTTGTAGTTGAATTTTATCATGATTTTGTTTTTTCAAAAAACACGTAAAAATTAATACAATTAAAAAATCCTGGCCACTAGGCATCAATCAACACATTACAATATTTTCAATTTTTGCAACTTATTAAAATGTCTCAAACTTCTACCTCATAGATAAAAAAGTGCACAGTAATACTAGAATTTATGACTGATAGGCAACATAAGTCTACATATTGGAGAAAACTGTATTTTAAAATGAAATAAGTTATTTGAAAGTGACAAGTAATAATAAGTCGACACATTATCTTTCGTAGAATGTCACATTCATGGTTGTTTTCACATTCATAACCCGTAAAGAAATGGCCAGAAGAAGTGAAATGATGACCGCGGGCCAGTCGCGAGTTCGATCCTGCATAAACCTTCTTGCAGTTGAGCTACACATGGTTGCGAAGTGTAGTTTACATGGTGGCGTGGTTTGCGCCATCTTGCGTCGGTCCAGGTTCTGCACTGTCTTGAAAGAAGAAAGTAGCGCGGCCTTCACAACAAAAAAAAAAAAAAGAATGTCACATTCATGGTTGTTTTCACATTTAGTAACATCATTTCATATTTCAACTTTGACGTATTTACTGTCTAAACACTAACTAATAGAGTACATGAT
The DNA here is from genome assembly GCA_029844215.1 of Przewalskia tangutica. Classification (NCBI taxonomy): domain Eukaryota; kingdom Viridiplantae; phylum Streptophyta; class Magnoliopsida; order Solanales; family Solanaceae; genus Przewalskia; species Przewalskia tangutica. The sequence continues at coordinate 5,562,974 of CM056718.1, read as the reverse complement.
TTTGGATGTAGGGCAGGACAAATCTAACAAAAACACAAACCAATAAAGAATTGAGCACCACCAAGAAATGTAGCAAGATTAATGAAATCCCTTCAACCTTAATTAAAGTTCTCATGTTCAAGCCCCGAGAATAAAGGAACTCGTGATAGAAAGAGTTTCCTTTTCAGTGGCTCTACGCGATATGAATCAGGACTAGTCAAGTCTCTGGATTTTAGATACAAGATGCATAAAGATTAAAAAAAACGATTTGGGCTTGAACAACACCTATCCATCAGGCAGAGTTCGGGCTTCCTTTCCTTGATATGGCGTCTACTGTCTCAAGTCCAACCAAGGCTTTCTCATGCACACATATTTGTTCAAGTAATATACTGACAAAGAGGCTCAGTTATCATAGATAAACTTGTATATCCACTTAAAGTAGCTGAGAAATATATCATTAGCAAGTCTAAAATGCTCGTACAATTTACAGAACTATGTAAAGTTATACATCCATGATTCAAATAGCAACGGCCGTACAGCATTCAGTTGTCAGTTCCGACAACAGTTTCCCCCCACTTGAAGCTCTGTAGATGGGATTTGGATTTCAGGGAAGAGAAGCATATCATACATAGAGATTTTTACTCCAAACTGCGATCCGCCAATCCACAGCTCTCTTCATAAAAGCCAACAGGAAATTAACTGAATATGGTAGATAGAAACTAGCCTTCAAGATATATTATCTCTGTGATGCCAACTTTTTCAGGTGTTGCAATGTTTTCTGCTTTATCCACTGTCGGTCATAGGGCAGGTAAGCCTGGATTGAGTGATCATACCTGCAATTCGTAAAAGAATGCCGGAATTAGTTAAATTTCAAAAGCATAGTAACAATGTGTTCTATCTGGTATGATGAACCAGGGGCCAATCATTTGATGTGCACGTAGCAGTTGATCTTGTTAATGAACTGAAAGTACAGAAATCCGAGAGGTCAAACAGAAAAGTGCTTATGATGTCCGTGTGTGTTTCAAAATCAATGAGATGAACTGAAAATTTTGGTGTGAAAAAGCAGTAGCATTCAAAGACGCGCTCTCAGGGAGCCATATTTACATGTTCATATATGCTTTGCTGTGTAAATAACACAATGTGCAACACTGCATATTTCTCTTGCTTGATATTCTATTCAGTGGTGCACAGGTGGAATCTGTGTGTCTGTGGGAGAGCGGGCGGGAAGGATGGAGGAAGAGGTACACTAATGCACTCATATCAGCAAGGCCATCTATGAAATTGTAAAGATCTGAGATGTCGTAAGTGATTTCTCTGATGGTTGGGTTCAATTCCTTGAGTTTCCTCTCATACAAAGCACAAATTCCTGCAGGTAAAAAGTATCTTAGAAAATGGCTAAACAGATTAGGAAGATTGAAGCTTAAATTACATGATGGTAAAGAATTAATGCAAAACATGAGAAGAAAATGTCCTGTCCTGAATATTTTCTTCATCTATAACCACAATAATCATTTCAGCCCCCTCTTTCCTAGATAGGGAAAGACAATTAGGAGCAAGAAAGAAAAAGTAAAAACTTTAATACAAATACCACCGACACCCCTCACCCTTCTAATGAAAAATTTAAATCTGATAAACGATGAGAGTATGTGACAAATATGCAAGTAAACCATTACTAACCTATATCTGTTGTTTGGGAACATTTTAAGAGGTAAACTCATTTTAATGGAGTTGTTAGAGAAAATGTCGTAGCGTCACAAAAATTATGCACCTGCTACAAAAAGTAATGTTACTTCATCCATGAAGAATCATGTGAACCAATATCCTAATCTTCCCCACATTAAAACTAATCAAACACATAAGCTTTCAACCAATTTTAAGTGGTCCAAAGGAGTGATTAACCTTAAAATCTTTTGATAAAGAACAAAATAGGAAGGCTTTAGCTCAAATGATAATTGTGGATGAGTTGCCCTTTAGTTTTGTTAAAAAAGAAAGTTTTAAAAACTTTATGAGAGTCACAATACCTCAATTTCGAATCATTTTCGTGAAAATTGACAAGAGATTGTTATGAACTTTATAGTGATGAGAAACAAAGAACATCCGGAAATTTGTCTTACAACAAATACTTGAACTTCTTTGTAAAGAATCAACTATATGTGTCGCTCATTTCATTGATAGAGATGGACTTTTGCATAAGATATTACTTAACTTTTGTCCTATCTCTAGTCATAAGGGTGATGATATGACAGTTGTTACTACTAAGTGTTTGCTTAATTGGAGCTTGGAAAAGGCATTCACTATTACGGTTGATAATGCTAGATCCAATGATTCCCCAGTGAGAAAAGTGTCTAAACAATTGAATAATTGAGGAACTAATATGATGGATGATGAACACTTTCCCGTGAGATGTATGGCTCATATACTTAATCTTATTGCACAAGATGGTTTGAAAAAGATTGGTGATTCTATTAAAGATTAAGTTCAAAGAATATTGTTAAATTGAAAAGTAAACTTGTAAAAGATCATTATGTTTAGACATTTCCCTTTGTTGCAACTCTACATACTTTATGTTAATCACCTTATGACTAGAGATAACACAGAAGTTAAGTAGTATTATAAGCAGATATCAATCTCTATCAATGAGAGTTGCAAGACAAATATAGTTGATTCTTATCAAAGGAGTCCAAGTATCTGTTGTAATAAAAATTTCCGAATGTGCTTCTTTGAAAAACTTCTTCAACTGTATTTCTCTTCACTAAAAAGTTCATAATATTCTTTTGCCAATGTTCTACGAGTTCAAAAGTTGAGGTATTGTGACTCATAAAGTTCTTAAAGCCTTACTTTTCAATAATAACTTAAGGACAACTCATCCACAATTATCATTTGAACTAAAGCCCTCCTAATTTGTGCTTGATCAAATTTCCAAGTGTTAATCATCCTTTCCTTTGCATCACTTCAAATTGGTTGAAAGCTTATTTATGTTGGACCTTTTATAGCAGTTGCAATTTTTTTTCACACTACTTAAATAAAAAACATCCCCAAACAAGTTCAGTTTCATTCTTGAAAACATCGGGAGATGACAATGCAAGCAAACAACAATAACTCCATTTCAACCCCAAACAAGTTGGGGTTGGCTATGAGTGCTCATTATTCATGTGCTCCATTTAAGCTCATCTCACGCCAATCAGAAGATGACTATAAGTAAAAAAGACATCAGTGGGGATGTAGAAGACGATATCCATGAAAGCAAGTGAATAATAGCACAAATGGTAGCAACGGAAAAGAGAAATTAAAGAGAAGATAGAGTTATGCCTATGTGAGCTTTACATTGCCAGTTCCAAGCCTAGATAAACAAGGGTTGGGGTTAAGTAGCATTTAGGGTATAAAATCGTCATGACCAATTCTCTAGAATATAGATGTTTATAGCTGACCTCAACTAGTGATAGAGAGATGAGAACAACAAAAGATGGTTATTCCAAGTTATGCTAATGAGGGAAAACCTTGTTATAACTTGTTTGACCAAGCTTCTAAAATCTGCTTATTTTGAAAAGTGCTTTTAGAAAAAGTACTTTTGGTGAGAAGCAGTTTGTGTTTGGTCAATTCATTTAAAAAACACTTTTGAGCAGCAATTAGTGTTTGGCCAAGCGTTTAAAAAGTGCTTCTAAGTGTATTTTTTCAAAAGTGCTTTCCAAGGGGAAAACTACTTTTAACTACTGAAAAACAACTTCTGCTACTCCCCAAAAGCATTTATTTTCTCCTAAAAGCTTGGTCAAACACCATAGTTTTTAAAAATAAGCACTTTTTGAGAAAATAAGCTTGGCCAAACCGGCTATTAGTCAAGATAATAACTTAGAAACCAGTACTTCCTCGGAGCAAGACAACTCATGAACACTACTTCTTCTCAAGTAAAAATACTTATGAAAACTTTGAATCACCAAAGTACGACATATGAACCCAGTTACTACAATTTCTATAAATGTACCAACAGATCCATAAGAAAAACTAGTAAGTCAATATGTAAGTCAACCTACACCTTACTAAGTCCTTTTTTTTATTTAGTTTGGATAAACCTTACAAAGTCATTACTAGCTCTAGTATATATATTTTTAAAAAACTGACTAGCTATAGTATATGTTAAGTTCCATTACTATACCAGAACTAACATCACATAAACCTTCTTGCTTGTCATGGGGCCTATAACAACAAATCCTTGTTAGTATTTTACACGCCTTCATGAAAGTTACCACCTATAATGCAAAGCAAAGCAATGCATATGGAGATTCAGAAACCCATTCCCTCGACATAACGATCCTACTTATCCCTAAAAAGTAGGTCCATATAGGTCCCAGTTCCTCTCTACTAGCTAATCCCATCATGAGAGTGATTCTCTATTTGCCTTGATTTCCTTTACAAAAGATAAGCGTCATTTCTATATGCATCCTACTTCTACTCCAACATAAATTCTCCCACCAAAATAATTCTTGTCCATCATAATTCTAAAAGTGATGAATAAAATGGTAAATTAAGACTATCATGCTGGAATTAGCCTGACAATGTTCCTTGAGCTTCAGTGAGAAGGCAAAGAATAAGTGTTTGTCAAAGTTTGGAATAAGAGAGAAGGATTTTCTCCTATGGATAATAGTACACAATGAAATTGATTACAAGGAATACAGGTAGATTGCAAAATATATGTTGGATTCTAGTTCAGATTTCAAGCTGCTGATTCAAATCCTGTTGATTGACAATTATATTTGCGATCTTTACATATTTCCTAGGTCTGTGCCTTATTTCTCATTACCTACATTAGGGGGGAAGCAAGTATTGCCTCAAAGCAATTGCATAGGTAATCAGAAAGCGCAAATATATCAAGAGTACAGAAATTATAGTAAAGTAGCATAAATACCATCCATTGCTTGACTTATTGATTCATAGTCCATGAAAGTACGAGTTGTTCGGTTCTGAGATGTCTGCATGAGAATAATGGTGTGCCTGTTTGCCTGCATAACACCCAAAGAGGAGTCAAACAAAAATGCTAGTAGCTTTTTGCCTTCATTTTATTTCCGGAAATGGAAGTATCAAGGTAAACCTTCATCTTGTTCTTGATGTACTTAAGTAATAAGCATCATGCCAATGAGATCATGTTGTCCCCATACAGCACTCCTATTAGTATTCCATGTTGTACCACTTTTTTTAAATCAGAATGCAAATACAACTTATCCTAAAAATCTCTAAGCCCTATGAAGTAGCTATATTCTCCTTGGGGATGTCCCAATATGGAGATACCGTACATAAATGGGGACGAGAACTATGTACATCAATTTCTCTCAACTGTTAGTAAAATATTGTTGTAGATGATCAGAACTTTTATCTTTAGCTAGATGCATATGGTGTGTCTTTGTATGTTTTTCCCCTCAAGAGAAAGACAAAGTGGACAAAGATATCTTTTTGTATTCAGAAAATGTTACTGAAGTCGCATAGAGGATTAGAGACTTTGGGCACCTTAGCTTTTCCAAAAGGTAAAAGCAACATCTGAGGATAACAATCATCATAAACGACGAAGAAAATCTCTTAACAGAGAGAGAACATCTTAAAAGAGAAAGCGATATAGTACGTCCCAAGATAAGGATCATAAATCCCAAGAATATATCTTTCCACCAGAAGAAGATTTAATAGAGAAAGTGATCCAGTACGGCCCAAGCAATAATACTATTTGGTAAAGACGATAGGACAAGCGGATATCATGATGTTGACCAAGAAAAAGGAAAGAAGAAAGAGACAAGACCTTATTCAGGCAGCACCGGAATACCTTATAGTATGGCCATAGAGAGTAACAGGATACTATTGCAAAAGAAGCTAATACCATCCATATGAATAAATAAAACGTACTCATTATAAAGAGCTAAGCCTCTTTCAAAATCAGCAAAGACAGGTTAACTGGATCAGAAGTTTAATCTATTCAAATTATTTCATTTTATTTCACAGTGGAACTTCCTCAAGTGTTTCTTCACTAGAGGAGAGTAATGACTTTTACTACTATCAACTTTTTATGCATTGAGCGTATGACTAGTAAATAGATATTCGTAGCTAAAATACGGTCATAGCTCCTATTATCCCTTCTCACTTTACTTAGCTCCACATCCCTCTCCACTTATATGACCAGTTCACCACTACAAGGACCCAAGTAGGCATGTATACAAATCATACAACCATTCAGCAACTCAAGATTAGTTTTTGCTACAACTCCCTGTACCTGACTCATCTGCACACTCTCAAAACATTGTATGCCTCCCGGTACATCAGAGCCCCAGAAGGAGAATTTGGGAAAAGATATACACAAAAAAACTATAAATAAATAAATAAATGAATGAATATATAACAACTTAATCAAGTGCATGGTTTTGGTTTTCTCTTTCTCTAAACTTTTGAAAACAAGAGTTCATGTATATGTTAATGCTCTAGAAGGAAAAAGTAAAGTCTCTTGAAAGGAGGAAAACCAAAGACTTCATAATGATGTTTACTAGTGATGAATAGTCACTCTTGCACTATGCTAGGGTTCTTGTAATCTGTAAAGTAGGCTTGCACTGCCTTAGTGCTTCTGTGAATAAAATGTTACCAGTCTCAAAATAGAATAGTCACTCTTGCACCCCCCACTTCACCCCAGAAAACAATAACTAAGTAGATAATTACAAAAACACCAAACTAGAAAGACGGACAAGTGATTTGCTAATCAGTTCGGCTAATCTACTTTTGCAATGTCAACCAACACATGGCAGCAGAACAACTACAGACACATCATCTCTGGGATATATCTAGTGCAAAACAACTCCTTTTTTTAATTAGTGTGTAAAAGTAAAAGTTGAAACTGCTCTTGTAACCATCAATTTTGCTACCATAGAGTTCACAATTGCACAATGAGGGGTAACAAGTGTAACACAAAGCTTCTTTCCGATCGTTTTTCTCTATGACGGAGTGTTTTGGTTAGTTTGAGGTTGGAGCAAACTTCAGACTAAGTGTTGCACCTGGGGTAAAACTAAAATTTCCAGACTCTCTCATATGCCTCAACCAATCAACCATTCCTTTGTGCACAAAGCTTCTCTTCATTATAAATAAGTGGTCAACCATTGTGTATGTTTAAACAATTTAGTTGCATATAACAATTGTAGACCGAAGCTGAAGTCACAGGAAATGTGTCACGTTGTTCATCAACCCTTTTATTACCTCATTTCCTCCAAGAACAGAAAGGACAACAGGGATTCCAACACCAAAACACAAAGCTAAACTAAGACAATATTGGAGATTTGGAGTTATAACCTAGTGGTTGCAACTTCATCTAACACTCAAGTAGTGCATGGTTAAAATCTCACCCATGGGATTCCCTTTTCCCTTATTAACAGGCCTCCCCCTCTTCCTCCACCCACAAACCCAAAAACATAAATATTCTAATATAGGATTTTTATTGCATTTGCTGACAAATCGCCCATTACACCACTACACACATGGTTACTAGGTACCATGGTAAAACACATTACAATACTTGTATGTTTCAAAACCATGAGGTCTCACAGCTCTGGTGATATTCCCTTAAATTGCAGATTCAACAGCACCAGTTATGTACTTTTATTTCATTATATATTTTATACAGATTCACTCCCCGTTTTTTCCAACAATTCATCCACTTCCCTTTACTCCACAGGGAAAACTAAGAAAACTAAGAGATGTTGTAGTATCAATGGATGTTTGGTTCAAATATCACCAATATCATTCCCCTTTTCCCTCTCCACCCCACCAAAGGGAAAAAATGAAAAAATAAAGCTACATTACGTAGTGTAATTCTTTAATCAGCTTAAACTAATATATTATACCAACAAAGTTTGTGGTGGAGTGGTAAGTGCTCCTTCATCCTTAATCAGAGGTCTCAGGTTCGAGTCCCCTGGGTATGGAGTCGCCTTTATTAGGGAGCGCTTTAACCCCAAATGTGGGACTTTCCGGAACGAATCCAGATTTAGTCGGGACCCAATGCGGGTACCGGACACCGGGTGGGATGAAAAAAAGAAACTAAATGAATATATTATGTTAGTTAAAGGATTTAAGCCAGCTGAGGCATAATCATCTCAGCAAAAGAGTGAGGGTAAAAGAAAAACAAAAGAAAGAAAAGCTTTAAGCAAAGTAACCTACAAAAACGAAATAAACAAGATATAAGTTCATAAGCTCCAAAACAAAAACAAAACAAAAAAACAAGAAGATCCCATTTTCTACATTGCACTCCTGTTTGCATTAAAAAAGGGATTTTTACAAAAATATACAACCCAACATAATATATTACACCTACTTAGCAATATATTCCGTTTACCCTCGCATAACCAACATTTTTTCCCACAACAGTGCTTATATACACGGTATACAAACATTATAAACTCACGGTAAACAATGTGTCCAACAACAGCAACATACCCTCGTAAAGTGGGGTCTGAAGAGGGTAGGATGTACAACGAACTTACCTCCCGTAAATATTCTTTCCCATTAAACATAGAGCATTAATTTTCCCAAAAACAAATAAATACACCCACAATTGAAGAAAGAAAAAACAATCGAAACCCTAACAATCATGTTGGTCAAAAGATTACGAACATAATTGTAAAGTTGAAGAAAAATGACATAAAATTCAAGAAAGAAACATAAAAACAATGTAGGAATTAAAAATAATAATTACCATTATTATGAATGAATTAGGATGATTCTGTATTTTGCTGAAATTTCGAAACAGAGAAACAAAAACCTGTATATTTGTGTTTCAATCAAATACACAGGTTGACGTTGACGGGACGACACGATATAATAAAAAGTAAAAACACCCTTGGACTAAGCACGTTCGTGTTTCAAGGGACAATTAATTATAGGTGATAACAAAGTTTTAAAATTGAGTGGGACACTCAAGTTTTTTTTTATTGAGCTGAGGTTACAAATATTAGTGATTAATGAGTTTTGACTCATTTTAACTTATCTCCAAGTTTTAAGTTTTAAGCTCAATCAATATAGTCTTAGTTTTACCTAAAAGGGTAAAAAAATGTGCAAACATAGCTAGACATCACTCCTTTTCTTTCTTTTTCTTGCTTCTTTGTCCATTGTTACAACTTTTTCTCCTTTTTGCTTCTTATTCTTTCTCCTTTTTCGTCTGCTGCTATTGTTGTCTTCTTCCTCCCCTAAAGCATTGTCCTTCATTTAGGAAAAAAATAGAATCCACTTTATTTGCAACATCTATTGTAATTTCTGCAACAATTACAATAGATTATGTAGTTATTGCAACAACTGCATAATCTGTTCGACATTTTGTACGGGCTTTGGATGAAACATAAGATTGTTCCAATCGATTAGTGAGTTATTGCAACAATTGGTAATCTGTTGTAACAAGTAGCTTAGTTGTTGCAATAACTTACTAATCTGTTGGAGGCAACTTCAATTTTTTGGGTTCTTGTTCATCCAAACATTGCAGAAGATGTCCAACAGATTACTAATTGTTGCAACAACTCACTAATTTGTTCGAACAAGTTTATATTTTGTCCAAACATTGCAGAAGATGTCCAACAGATTAGTTAGTTGTTGCAACAACTCACTAATCTGTTGGAACAAGCTTCTGTTTCGTCTAAACATTGTAGAAGATGTCCAACAAATTAATTAGTTGTTTCAACAACTAAGCTACTTGTTGCAAAAAATTACCAATTATTGCAACACCTCACTAATCTGTTGGAACAAGCTTCTATTTTATCCAAATATTGCAGAAAATGTCCAACAGATAGTGAGTTGTTGCAACAATTGGTAATATGTTGCAACAAGTAGCTTAGTTGTTGAAACAACTCACTAATCTGCTATGTTTGGACGAACCAGAACCCAAAAAGCTGAAGTTTCCTCTAACAGATTAGTGAGTTGTTGCAACAACTAATCTACTTATTACAACATATTACCAATTATTGCAATAACTCACTAATCTGTTGGATGCAATTTCTGCACCTATTTTATTTTATTATAGTTTGGTATGCACTATCATGGCTAATTTTTTAAAATAAAATATCTTCAGATTTCTCAAATATCATTGATGGTGGACTCAATAACAATAGAGTTTGATTACCATGGTCAATGGGTCGAGAACAACAATTGATTTATTTAGCGTTGGAAGGATGTTGCAGCATATGTAGAGATGATAGCGATGATTGTCCAAAGAGATGTCGTGTATGATAATTTTGTGAACATAATCATCACCTATTGTGAATTAAATTGTGAATCAATATAAATATTGTCATCAGTTATATGCACAACTCTTTTGAAAAGCAGAGGGTAGCTCCATTTAAGATAACCAAGCAGGCTCGTTTGTGTGCTTATTTGAATGATGAAGCTAGGCTCATTTTAAGGGTATACATGGTTGGAAGCTCGGTAATGAACCACAATTTAGATCAGGACCAACATTAAATGATGAATTGGATGGGGTGAAAATGGATATTCCAGATAATGGAAGTGGGGATGACCATATTCCTAAACACTGAGCACTACACAATCAACACAATACAACCATGTTCAAGAAGCTGAAGCAAGTTTATATAAAGGAATGTCATTCAAGAACAATGATGTACTAGTAACTTCATTGGGACTTTCTTGTGTGAAGAAGAATTTTAGACACAAGAAGGTGATTAATTCACATACTATGTATTATTTGTTATGTGTACATCCTGAGTGCAAGTGGTGGCTGAGGGTTGTGAAACTTATAAGTTCTGACAGATTCTGTATGAGAACCTACATAAAGTATCACATGTGTGGTTCTGAGCATATTACAAGCCATAATTCACACGTCACAACGAAAGTGATCGGTGAATACTTCAAAGATAGGTTTTCCGACGGTAAAGACCTCTCTACAAAAGATATGAGTCATTCAATGTGTACATAATTGGGTTATAAGGTTAGTTATTGCAATGTTTGGAAGGGTATGGATATTGCAAAGGCTCTAATTAGGGGGACACATGAGCACGAGTATGTAATGCTTGATGCATACTGTTATATGCTTCAGTCCGTAAATCCAGGAAGTAAGACGACATTGAAGGTTGATGAAAATGAGAAGTTCAAATACTTTTTGTAGCCTATGCTGCTTGGATGCTTGGTTTTGCACAAATGAGAAAAGTTATAGTTGTCAATGGGTGAGGAGTAAGTACGAAGGAGTGCTTTTGTCAAATGTAGCTCCTCAAAGAGAAAGTGTACACAATCGTCGCAATATAATTTATCCAACTATAAGTCGGGGTCTAATCCTAAAGGGAACAATATACTAGGTGATCAAGCAATTAAAGAATTAACACTTTTTATGCTAAGTCAAACACTTGATAATATTTTGATTTTGAAAAGATTATAATTAATACAAAAATATAATATAACCTAGAAAACAAGTAAAATGATCAATGGGCACAAACATGAATACTAGGAAAATTATTAGCAAGTAATAATCCAATGTATTTTAAGATTTTACCACTAAGAGTGAGTTTATGTTAATAATGATTTCTAAAATCTCATTGAAAGTCTTCCAACCAAATTAATAAATTTCACTCTAAGCTTTTCCAAGTCTTAAGAGTGTGATATTAAGCACAATTAATTGAATCTCAAATTAACTTTTCTATTTCTAGATCAAGTTATTAGATGAGATTTAAAGCCCCAAATTCTTATTAATTAATCTTTTCCAACCTCAATTTTCCTATTCCGAGCTCGAATCGAAGTAAATGGGTGAGTCCTAGGGTTAGCTCTAATCTCTTAAGAAACACTTAAGAACAAGATTAATTAAAGAAACAAAGACCAACTTCATTAGAAATAAAAATCGTTCAATACATAAGCAAAACAAGATATTTAATCCAAACCCGCAAGGGTAGCCAAGTTGGTGTAGCAGTAGAGCGCGGGACCGCAAGGTCACGAGTTCGATCCCTGCATAAACCTTCTTGGTTGAGCCTGTCACACATGGCTTGCCAACTGTGGTTAATCGGCTGACGTGGTTTGCAGGCTATTGCGTCAGCCCGGGATTTACCCTGTGCGCACTCGAAAGAGTAGCGGCTGCGGGTTCCTTCGTCAAAAAAAAAAAGAAGATATTTAATCCAACACTTGATAATGAAAATTCTCATAAACAAGATTCAAGTGAAAGACCAAAATACTACACACTTAAATATTCAATACATAACAAAGAATTGAAGAAATGGATAAGAGTTTGCTCATTAAAGTGCTCCAATCTTCTCTTCCAAAGTGTGGTTGATAAACCCTAGCTTTCAAGCTTGTAAGAATATGGCCAAAGATGGATATAATTTTCCCCAAGTCTTGCTATTGTAGCTCCACAAATTTTCCACTAAAAAATGATGAAAATAGCCGCTGATTTGCAGATATTTCGTTCTTTGCATTTCTAACCACTTTTCTCACTTTCTTCAATTTGGCTCATTTTTTCCTCACTTTCACTTGGGTTCTTTCCGATCACTTCTAAATCATATAAAACCTGTAAAATGAAAGTAAACAACATTAAATGCACTATTTTCTCAATCAATCAAAGCAATAAATCTAAGAATAAAGAAGAGGTAAGTTGGTGAAATACCAACATATCAATAACCTCCTCATAATCCTTTCTTAATGTTTTGGCTAACCGTTGTCCTTTTTCCCGAAGACACTTATGTACAACCTACATCAACACATATGTTAGACTCGATTTCCTACGGCTCCGCTCTATTGTACGGTCTAGATTATGAAAGGAAGGTAACCATCCTAAATGTCCTGTTACCTCCTATTTATAAGTGTGGCACGCTACACACCCATAAACAAGACTCTACTAGACACGAATTGTAGACATCCCTAAGACAGACAAGTTCTAATACTAAGTTTATCACACCTCAACCTTGGGGGTGTGGCCGGCATCCGGTGCCCTAGATACACATGTACTTAGGCGGACAATGCCTCGGAAAGACTCTCATAAGACAATTAAGGCATAATAACCCGTAGAAGTAGAAAAGCTCAAATATATATGTATATACGGAGAAGGCCGACTAGGCCACAACACACATCATCTAGCTAACAAAAAGGCCGACAAGGCCATACACGACTTCTATATACATGAAAATTGTCTACAAGCCTCTAATGAATATGTAAACCTCATAAGGCCGGGATAAGGCTCTGTCATACCCATAAGATACATATAAGACCATAATGACTTAGACTGGCACCTCCGGAATAAGTGGAGAACTCTAACCACACAACTGAGCTGAGATCCTATTGTGAATGATCGTCACTCAATCTATCTATACCGGTGGGCATGAAACATAGCGCCCCCAACAAATGAACGTCAGTACGAACAATGTACTGAATATTTAAGGCAAATGCAACATAAAGAGGTGCAACAAAGCAAAGAGAGATAAAAAGACAACTTGTAACCCTGAATGCCACTAAGAGTGTATGATGTTCATGCTTTCCTTTGAAAATATAATTGTATATATATGCCTCACAATGGGGAAATAACATCATCATAAAGTTACTTTTTAGGGCTAATATCATCATAACATACCTAACTATAATGGTGTGCATATATAAGTATTGTTCCCGACCGACTATACCGTGGCTCATGATAAAATAGATACATATATATACAATACATGAAAGACGCTAAAAGGACATAATGAACATGGTCGGAGTGACATAAGGTCATTACCTTCCGACTATCATTATATAAATATGTACATCAATTGTCAGGAAACTAATAAGGAATACAGAACATCACATAATCATAGATAATATAAGATGCGGAAAAATACTCCCGACAAGGGACAGATAAGAATCGATCAACATCTCAATATAATAAAAACACTAGTACTTCTACTTAAGAATGACATCTCTTTTTGGAAGAACATCTGCTTTTGTTATGTATTCATTTAGATTATTCCAATAGAAAGAAAGGATAAGCCTTACATACCTAGTCGTTTGGCCAATTGTTTGCTTACAAGGTCTCATATGCTTCACGAACGAGAACCTCATAATAGAGACAATTTGGGTCAAAGTAGATTGATTCATTGCGACATTTCATCAAATACTTAAAGTGCATTGAGCTTCTTATCCTCTAACAATGGCAACTTAAAGTTTAGACCACAACTTTAACTCTTTCTAGCTTCTTCTCCTCATTTACCAACTATCAACAATAATCCATAACTTATATCAAACTTAAATTCACTCAAAATATTCCAACACAAAATAGCCACAACAATAACAACTTCTACGTGTTTTTAGTCACTTCTTCTTTTAGTTAACAACTTCTTCAACAAGATTGATATATATGAAAGTATATGTATGTCCTAGAGACAATCAGTATTAGGACACATGTACTTTATACACATTCATATTTATATATTGATGATGATTAATATTATGACATTTGTATTTGTTGAATTATTAGTTGATTGTTTATAATATTCTATAAATGCATCCCTAGAGGTTACATGGTTATTAATGGAGTGAGAAATTAATATCATAGCGTAAAATCGCCTCAACTAATGATCACCGAGATTGGGATATCGATGATATGTTATACGTCGACATGTGGTCTGCATCATATCCTTAAGGGATGTAGTATGTCTCACTTGCTACGAGTTATGGCAACTCGTGATGGACACATGGATACTTGTTGGAGTATTGGTATACCCTACTGATGCACTGTTTGTTGTATGTCTAAAGTGTCATCGGTGTGTGGGAGATATAAGTCCTTATACTTGAGGTCGATACACACCTTATTCATGGAGTAATGTACTTTGATCCTGTTCTAAGCTCAAATACCTCATAGGTTGAGACGCGGCTTGTTTTGGGTATGTTACGAAGTGGATTAAAGGTGGTAGTTGAGTCAAGATTAGAATTCATTCCTCGAATGCATCTTCGAGAGAACACTCAGATTCTCATAAGATATTAGGTTGACTAAGTCATTGGCCAACGCAGTGGACATGTCTTTGATATGGTCCTGTTGTCAACTAATATAGATGAGTTATTATGATCAAGCCATTTGGATAGACACTTGACAAATCCTAAGCTTGATTGAATGTGTCGTGAATGAAAGGATTTTATCTTCTCACGTAGAGGTTCAGTTCACGTGCTTCTTGTAGCTAACTTTGCATATTGAGGTTCGTCTTTCGGTGCAGTCTAGAAGTTCCGTGAAGATCCTAATGATATTAGTGTTAATATGTAGAGGCCTGAAGGCTAAACACTAAGTCAAATATTCTGTTGATTGAAGGATGTAATTAGAAAGAGATAATATATATGTTAGGTTGATAATTGGAACATTAGAAATAGGAAAGGGGTCAAAAAATGGGACAGGACCGCGGTGCCAGAAACACGTGCCAGCACCGCGGTGCCACCTCATGGAACCGCGGTGCCGACGCGTGTTACGACAAATCAATTTCGACCAGTCGGGTTTCACTGGCCCGCCCATGGAAACCCTAAAGCTCCTATTTTCTATTATAAATAGGAGGTTTCCCTTCCCACTTTCTACATACCAAAACCTAAGAGAGGTAAATCTCTTCTAAAACTCTGCAGAAATCCCTAGCATTTCTAAAGATAGAAAATTACATCGAAGTTCTAAGAACTTGAAACTTGCAAATCAATGAACATTTGAGTGTGCACCCTGGATTACACAAAGCATCAAGTTTCAAAAGCTTGGATTGCGGATTACTTCAAAATGTAAGTCTTCATTCGAAGTATTACATTTGCTTTGTGTTTATTTTACATTACATATTCATACTATATTTTGACCGCCATGTCAGGTTTGAAATATAAATTTTCAAATTTCGCTACGTGTACGAACCCGACGCAAACGCCTACAGTGGTATCAGATCCTGGGCTGTTTCATGTGATATGTAATGAATATTGATGATAATATGAGTTAGGATTTATTTAGATCTATATTTTATGTTGTTAAAAGCTTTAAAATCCTAAATCTTGTGCCCAGATCTGTTAATGCAATAATGTATTCGAAGAAGTCAATCCAATAAATAACTATTCTAAGCTGATATGTCTTATCCGGCTTAAAACATGGTGCATTGAAACGAAGAACGAGAAGAAAATTGGATTTGATGGTCGATGAACATATTATTTTAATGGTGATGGAGATACAAGTGATACATCTGAAAATTTGACTCTAAACCAGTTTTAGGAGTTTGGATTTTCGAGATTTGTGTTTCTGGAGGTAAGGCACCGCGGTTCCATGATGAAGCACCGCAGTGCTGCTAGGGTTTTTACGGCGGCACCGGGGTTCCATGATGTAGCACCGCCGGTCGCCTGAATTTGCCGCAGGCACCGCACTCGCTCACGGAGCCGCGATGTTGTTCATCCAGAAACTTAAAATTAATTTTTCAGACATTCTGCCTTCGAGGCACCGCGGTGCCTTCTGTTAGGACCGCAGTGCCAATGACGGTAAAATTAGGGTTTGTTTTCTGCTTCTGAGGCACCGCGGTGCTAATTAGCGTTTTGCAAATCCAGTGACTCATCGCTCGGAGGCAGCGGTACACTGCCAAACATGCGCTGCCGACGGTATTTAAAAAATAAAAATAAAAAAAATCGAAAATCAGAAACAGAAGTTTAAAGGTTTCGGAATCTGATTCTGAAAGTTTTAAAGTTTCAGTTTCTGAATATAAGTTTTAAAATTAGACAAATTTGGTCTTTTCGGACAAATATGTAATTAAAGAAAGTTTCTGAAAATTAGTTTTATGCTATGGAAATTGCAAACAGGTCCCAGAAACTTGAAAATGTTTTCTGAGGTTTGAATGTATTTTCTGAATTTATAGGGATTCATAATTGAATTTTTAAATTCTTAAGGGGCTAAACTATAAATTTTGAAAGTTTACAGAATTCTAGAAAATCAGAATTTTGAAATCAGAAAATATTTAGGGACTATTTGGCATAGACATAGATTATATAGTTTAGACAAATAGACTCATGATTATCATTAATAGTATATTATTGTATAATATACAAATGTGCTAAGTGTTTTTAAATGTGATGCATTTAAATTATTAGCATAACTTCCGCAATTATTGTCTGAGTAGGCGACACCCAGTAATTATTTAATTTTAATGACCGCGATAACTGTCTGGATATGCGGCATCCAATACTTGATTAAAACCATCTTATATCATGTCTATTGGGTTTGATGGTTTTCCATCTAAATGTGTTTAGAAATTGCATGATAGGATGTCATATGATATATGACATGTTGATCTTGATTGAAATCCCCGAAAACTGAAAATATTCCCCAAACATTAAATACAAGTCTAATTATAACGCGTCGTTCATTATAATTGTTAGAGTGCTAAATCCTTTTCGGCGATATGAGTATTTATGTCAAAACATTTGTTCTAAGTCTAAGAGGACCAAGAGTTGTAAATTTAGTTTTGTAATTGGTTGATAACCTACCGAAGTGTTCTATTGAAGTTATCAGCCAAAACAAAACGCGGATATAACATATGTTTGGATTTTGGCCCACTATGACCTTAAAATGATTTAGGTTCGTATTCTACCATGGGGTCTAGAAGTATGTAAAATAATGAGAGCTAATTAAATAAAAGACCATGTTAAATTAGCATATAATGAATGTGTATAATTGGAAGAATGAATTGTTGATTGCATTTTTCTATTCTATCTATATCTTCAGATCTTCAGAAATGCCAATTTTTTCGTTGAAAATGCTTATGGAGTCCAACCGACTTACTGGACCCAACTTCATAGACTGGCTCAGGAATGTCAGAATTGTCCCGAGGCAAGAACATATTGAGTATACATTGGACAAAGTATTCCCCACCGCTCCGGCGGAGGACTCTGCTGAGTATGCGACCTTCGACAAGGCTGCTTACGAGAAATATTATCGGGATGCCACCTCAACTTAATGCCTAATGTTGTCTTCTATGTCACCACCATTGCAAAGACAACATGAAACTATGGGGCCCAACGAAATGTTAGCCCATTTGAGGAGTCTATATGATTCGCATTCTCAGACAATGGAGTATGACCTGCTCATAAAACTCTTCAAGTGTAGGCTAAATGAAGGGGGCAAGTTTCGCCTCATGTGTTGAGGATGATTGAGTTGATTAAGAGGTTGGCATCTGTCACGATCCGACCCGACGGGCCGCGACTAAACGTCCTAATTGGACGTCATTACTGACATGTCACTCTTAATCCATCTAATACAGAGATCTATAGAAATTTCGGCAGCACAACGCTGCTTTTACAACATCTCCCTAAAATGGGCGAGCTGACAAGGCTGCCAGGTCAACAACAGAACAACAATCATAATGGGCTAGACGACTAGGCTGCCACCAACCAACATTATGTACACAAAGGAATAATCAAAATAAGCAAGCCGACAAGGCTGCCACTAGATAACAACAAGTATAACCGGGAACGCCCCAACACAGGGTATAACAACATCAAAACCAAAACAAGGTATAAACGTCCAACCCACAACTGTCTACAGACCTCTAAGAGTGTAATACTGACATATGACGGGACAGGACCCCGTCGTGCCCAAAATATGCATAAATCTGAAAGATAAAGGTATGTACCAAAATAGCTGGCTCCGAAACAAAGGAGCTCTCCAACTGCTGTACAGAAATCCTAGACTGGAGGGTCACCTATCAGAACACCTGAACCTGCGGGCATGAACACAGCCCCCCGGAAAAAGGGGGTCAGTACGATAGATGTACCAAGTATGTGGAACTGGAAATACTGTACTAGAAATCATAACAGTTCAACGTAAAACAGTAAACGAGTAAGAATTTAACTTAACTGTATAACTGTACTCCATCAAATGAGAGTAATGAAAATCGGTTCTTCCCTTTTCAAAATATGCAAGTCAGGCTAAAATCATGAACTTCTATCCTCAGGATATAATAGCACGGGACTCGAACCCGTCTAGGTACATATATATCATGGGACTCGAACTCAAGTAAGCATGCATATCGTGGGACTCGAACCCACGTAAATATATGGAATAATATAATGTCATGAGACTCGAACCCGCATCATGGAGAGCTAATCCATAGAATAATAATAAATCGAGAGTTTAACCCGCTTGGGACTCGAACCCAAGTAATATAATAATAATAGTCGGGACTCGAACCCAGAACATACAATATAGTGTCGGCCTTCTATGTGAGAGACTCGGTGAATGTGTAATAGGACTCGGCACGAGTAGATATCATGAGCAACTATATGCAATTTGAAATCATCTTTGACTTTTGATAATATCATCATAATACACTCTTTACTGAAATCATAGGCACTTGTCATAACAATTTTCCTTTAAAACTAACTCTGTAGAAAATCATGTACGTCCGCCGTACTTTTATTAAAATCAAGTCAAATGAAAGTTTTTCACAAGGTCATGCCAAAAATAGGGAAACAGGATTTTCACAAAATCATGCCAAAGAAAGAATAGTCTCACATACCTTTTAAGCGAGCAAATCAACTAAATGCTAAGACATGCCTCGTCTTAGTATGTCAACCTATAACAATGACAATACGTTCGTCAATTCTACGGTCTCTAACGTAAGTTATTCAAATAACGGCTTCTTATTTCTATAAAAATTTGGGCAACACTTCCCCTGTTTATATGCATATCCACAATTTACCAACAAGCCAACCAACACCAATAATCCAACATTATTCCAGGATATAATTAAGTTAAGCCCAACATACTTCATACACGCTATCCTATAACCTTCATTCTCTTATATCCATGGAAGACAACAACTTCAACAACCAAGGCAACTACTACATTTACTTCTCATGTTAGTCAATTATTTAGTTACGTTAGAATTATTCATGGGACAATCCAATCTCTTAACGACATCATCAATTCAAGAATGTGAATTTAACACTTTTCTACACTTTAATCCTTCCAAGACATGTATAGGTAACTACCTCAATACATATGCATGTTTGTAACTTATATTTTAAACACTAATTCAGCCCGTAATACATCACCACAATGTTCAATAATTTCCATCAACTTTTCGGCCAACAACATATTTCAATTCCAAAGCTTTTTCTTAATTCTTAGGAACCAATTCCCTATTTCAATGTTTCCATATGACTAATTACAAATTTAAATGTCAAGATTTCTTACTCTCCAATTAATTTTCCAACAACTTCATATAACAACTATAACTTTAAACATCAAGGTTTCTTCTTCAATTCTCAACATGTAATTAGAGACGTTAATAGCCATAACATAATCGCCTTCATCTTACATAAAATTAGTCCCCAAGAATTAGTAATTACCCATCATAATAAGCACATGCAAATCTCAATTTTCCAAGTTCTTTTTACACAAATTCATTTCTTCAATTTACAACAACATGCAACTCAAATTATACTACAAGAAGAAGAGTAATTTACCTAAAAAATGAAACCCAAAAACTGCCCTGGCAGTCCCGATTTTTGCCCCTATTTCTTGCCCAATCTTTCACTTTCCCAAATTCAAATTAACATGCATGTGTTCTACAATGTTACCCCATCATTCTAACATATTTTCCTTCAAAAATTCACCCAAAAAACGCTGAATTTCTCAGCCCCAATCTCGGCAGCAATGGCACGCTCAATACCCACTGTTTTGGGTTAAATTTTGCTTCTAAATTCGTGGTGAAGATGTAGCCTAAGAAGAGGAGAAAGAAAAGAAGAAAAATCTTGAATTTTGCTAGGTAATGAGGGAGATTTTCGACCCTAATAGTGAAGGAGAGATGAGAGAAAATGAGTGAAGGTATTTTTTGTGTTGGAAGAAGGAAATGAAGAGTTGTACGGATTTAAATCCAAAATGTGATTTTTTTTATACAAATTACACATTGGTCCCAATATTAAACTTAATCCCTCAAGTATCCATTAAGTTTTAAATCCCCTTTCCTTCTAAATCTTGAAAATCTCATAAGACCTCGTATTCTCGTTGTCGCAATTCTTATAATATGTCACTAATCCTTAATGGAAATATATACACATTTTCGACTATCATTAGAGAACTTTTCCGATGTCACACTCGTCGTTGCCAAAATTATTACGTATTAACATGTAAGAATGTACTTAATTTCCAACAATTCGAATCTTAGTTCTTAATGACGTTATTAATTATTGCCTTAAACTTATGAGGTATAACAGCATCCATAGACATAAAGTTTCAAGACAGAGTCTTCACCACCCTCATTCTTCACTCCCTTCCACGGTCGTTCGAGGGTTCATTATTAACTACAACATGAATGGAACTAAGGCGACATTGCCAGAACTGCACAATATACTGAAGGCCTTCGAGTCTTCAATCTCTAGGGGCAACGTTGTCCTCATGGCAGGGTCTTCTTCTCAGCCCAAACCGAAAGATAAGGGACAAAAGAAGAAGAAGGGCAAAGTTGTCGCTGCGCCCACAGCAATGAAGCCCCAGAGAGGGGCTAAGAAGAAAAAGGTGCTTCCGACAAAGGATGTGTGCAGAAACTGCAATAGGAAGGGGCACTGGAAGTTTGAGTGCACTGCTCCAGGAGGAGGCAAGGCACCTGGTGCTACGACACATGGCGGACAAGGTATGTTTGTAATTGAAATTAATCTATCTATAAATGATTCTCACTCTTGGGTACTTGATACCGCTTGTGGCTCACACATTTGTACAAATGTGCAGGTGCTAACTGATAGCAGGAAGGTCGGACTTCGAGAGGTGGACCTGCGCATTGGAAACGGAGCACGAGTTGCTGTTGAGCGTGTGAGAACTTATAGGCTAGATTTACCTTCTGGTAAAGTTTTGATGTTAAACGACTGTTATTATGTTCCCTCTTTAACAAGGAACATTATTTCCATTCATGTACTTGATTCAGAGGGTTTTTCCTCAAACACGTCTAATGGCAATATGGTTTTGATTTTTGATGATGTTGTGTATGGAATTGGGCCTCTTGTAAATGGATTGTATACATTAAACTGCCGCAGGGAAATTTTTAATGTACAAAGTAAAAGAGCTAAGTTAAATGAAAAAAAATCTACCTACTTGTGGCATTGCAGACTTGGTCATATCAATCAAACGATGATAAAATGGTTGATGAAATTAAATTACCTCGAACCATTTGACTTACAATCTTATGATAATTGTGAATCCTGTTTGAAGGGTAAGATGAGCATTAAACCTCTTTCTGGAAAGAGGATCTATGCCAAGGAGGTGCTTGAGTTGGTACATACGGACGTATGTGGACCATTTTCGATTCAAGCTAAAGAAGGTTTCTCGTACTTCATCACTTTTACATGCAGGCTACAAAAGTCCATTTATGGACTTAAGCAAGCCTCTAGGAGTTGGAATATTTGTTTTGACAAGGCTATCAAGTCATTTGATTTCGTCAGAAGCAAAGAGGATCCTTGTGTTTATTTCAAATGCAAGGATGAAGACATTGTCTTCATTATTATATATGTTGATGACATATTGATAATGGGAGACAATAAGACCCTTATGCAGTCTATTAAGGATTTGTTGTCAAAGACCTTCATGATGAAGGATTTAGGTGAAGCCTGTTACATTCTGGGAATTAGGATCTACAGAGATAGACCTAATAGATTGTTGGGGCGGTCATAGTCAATCTACATAGACAAAGTTCTTAGACGCTTTTCAATGGAGAATTTCAAGAAAGACGGTCTTCCGATGGGTCAAGACATCAAGTTATCTAAGAAGGGTTCCCCTTCTAATGTTGTAGAACTTGAGCGCATGAAGAGGATCATGTATGCTTCGGTATATGATCGATCATGTATGTCATGACATGTACTAGGCCAGATATGGCCCTTGCACTTAGTATGACTTGCAAGTTTCAGCAGAATCCTGGTGAGAAACATTGAAAAGCAGTCAAGAGTATTCTCAAGTACCTCAGACGTACTAAAGATTGTTGCTTAGTCTATGGAGGGAATAATGAGCTGGTTGCCACTGGATATACCGATTCTAGTTTCCAGACATATGTTGATGATTTCAAATCTCAGTCTGGTTACACTTTTGTTTTCAACGGATGAGCAGTGAGCTGGTAGAGTTCCAAACAGGCTACTATTGCAGACTCAACTACTGAAGCGGAGTACATTGCTGGAGCGGAAGCTGCTAAAGAAGCTGTCGTGATTTCTGAGTTCCTGAAGGAGCTAGGGGTTGTTCCGAGTGCTAGTTGTCCAATAACCATTTATTATGACAACACTGGTGCCATTGCACAGGCAAATGAACCAAGATCAACGAACAGAAACAAACATATACCAAGAAAGTACTACATCATGAGAGAGATGGTGGAAGCTGAAGATATCAAGATAGATTATATTCCCACAGACAATAATCTTGCAGACCCGTTTACTAAACCATTAAGCTTGGTTAAGCATAATGGTCATTTTGAGAACATGGGTATTAGATATGTTGATGATTGGCTTTAGGCCAAGTAGTTTTCGGTCGATAACCGGGATATTAGAAATGGGAAAGGGGTATGAAACGGGACAGACCGCGGTTCCTTGATTCAGATCATGCACAAAGATCAGTGCCACCTCATGGAATCGCGGTGCCGATGTGTTCGGGCAATCAATTTCGACCCACCAGTGTTTCACTGGCCCGCCCATGAAAACCCTAAAGCTCCTATTTTCTATTATAAATAGGAGGCTTTCCTTCCCACTTTCTACACACCAAAACCTAAGAGAGGTAAATCTCTTCTAAAACTCTGCAGAAATCCCTAGCATTTCTAAAGATAGAAAATTACATCAAAGTTCTAAGAACTTGGAACTTGCAAATCAAGGAACATTTGAGTGTGCACCCCGGACTACACAAAGCATTAAGTTTCAACAGCTTGGATTGAGAATTGCTTCAAAATGTAAGTCTTCGTTCGAAATATTATTTTCTTTGTGTTTATTTTACATTACATATCCATACTACAGTTTGACCGTCATGTCGGATTTGAAACATAAATTTACAAATTCCGCTGCGTGTACGAACCCGACGCAAACGCCTACAATGTAAACAAGAGTACTCATTCTAGTAACATCCTCACCAAGATATCTCTCATGATTTCCAGCCATATCCACTCATATATATATAGCTTCAAAACATTCCAACAATAAGATAAATACATCTCATGTCAATTCAAGTACTAGTTTGTGATTCTTCATTCAAACAACTCAACCAACACCTAATTAAGCTTAAGTACAATCAAAAGAACATCATGCTTACCTCAACTAGTATAAATAACTTGAAATCCAAGCTTTGTTTTGCTCACAACGACCCATAATCACTCCACAACACCATAAAAATGTTATTCTTCATCTAGGATAGCTTTTTATGTTGAAACTCGATGTATTTGCTTTGGAATCACTCTTGAACCTTTGGAGAGTGTCTAGAGAGAGTTTAGTGGTGTTAGGGATCATCCTTAGTCGAATAATGAATGAAAATAATGAGTCATCGCTTAAATAAGATCCAAGCTTTGCTTTGCTCACAATGACCCATAATCACTCCACAACACCATAGAAGTGTTATCCTTCATCTAGGCTAGATTTTGATGTCAAAACTTTATGTATCTGCTTTTGAATCACTTTTGAACCTTTGGAGAGTGTTTAGGGAGAGTTTAGGGGTGTTAGGGATCAGTCTTGGTTGAATAATGAATGAAAATAATGAGCCATTACTTAACTAAGAAAAGATGGTCGGCCACCGCCTCTAATATACGATAGGATATGCAACTGTCCATATGCAGTCGTAGATCCTAGAGCAAACCTAGGTATTGTAATGACCCGTCTGGTTGTTTTTAGCTAAAGATCTCTATTTGCTTGTTTGACCATTCTCGTAGACTCTATGGGAGATTTGTAATGTGCGGGGATAGGTGACATGAATCACGATGTCCATTTTTATGAGTTTCAGATAAAAAAAACCAAAACTAGAAACTTAGAGTTGTTTAGTTTGACTAAACGTTGACTTTTGGCTAGATAGGTTAGTTTCCAAGTTCTGTCACTTTCGGTAGTTCCGTAGGGTCATTTATGACTTAGTCGAGCCATTAGTTTACTTCCCGAGGAAATCAGATGTGTTTTATGGCTTTATTTGTAAAGTTTGGATATTTGGTTTTCCCGGAAGATTCTTTAGAAAAGTATGTCGTAGCTCAGTTAATTATGAAATATGAGGATATGGGCGAGTTCGTAGCACTATTTACCATAGACGATCATTTCTGATTTGTGTCCGGGGGCCCTTGGAGTGTTTGGTAGAGGTTTTGGCTTATTTTCTATAATCTAGTGTCTTGTGTCCGCCTCGGCGGCACCCGTTTCCTCTCCGGCGTGTCCGCCTCGGCGGGATGGTTGGCTCGCCGAAGCGAGAGTTGGGAAGTATTGGGCTTTCGCCTTGGCGGAGGGTCTGTCCGCAGGGGCTCTGCTCGTGCAGAGTCGTGTTTGTCGTAGCGCTGAGGCGATGTGTCAAATGATACCTCATCAACAATGGTTTTGTTCGCGCCAGCGGGTCCGATCCAACATAGTCGATTCCGCTGGGGCGGAAATACTATATCAGGTATCCTATATATTCTCCTAGGTCAGAATTACTTTCTCAAATTAGAAAGTCTCAAACCTAAAGCCGCCGGCTGAGTATTCTCTGAAGAATGACAGTAATTTCATCACTTAGAGGTAAGATTTCCTTCCTTCTTGAATTGAGTTTATGTTTCTAAGATCTTAAATGGTGATGTAGTATGTTTTTAAGTTGGGGGATAATGAATTGCAAGTTTCTATGAGAATAAGAGAGTTATGTTATAGATTTTAATAGAGGTTTATGGATTAGATTGTATTAATATTGTGAATTTTATTGGAATATGTTATATTATCACGTTGTAAGTCTTAATTTAAGAATAGAAACCTATTTTCAATTGGGGAAAATTTTTAGGGTTTCAATTTGGGGCTTTTTGAATATCATTCAATTGAGAGTTCAAATGTGTATAGTTCTTCAATTAACTTAAGGATATGACCACTTAGTATTTATTCATGATTTTTGAGTCTTGGTGACGTAGACCCGAGTTGGTATTTTAACATCTTGTTTGTAAGGTTTATATCTTTGTAAGTTGCGTAAGCTTTATATTAACGAATAGTATATATACGTGGATAGACTTCGACCATCACTAGGCGCAAAGGAAGGTCAAGGCTGTCACCGAAGCTTGATCGTGTAACGCTCTTATTCGGCCCCGTGGTAGGTTACATTTTAGTTTTTCGAGACTTCAATAGAAGTGCATAATTAGTTATAAATACTTAAGGGTATTGGGCATGTTTGGGGGTCCCACTCAGGCAGTTGTAATGAATATCTGAGTGGGTATCGGTGTTGAATTGTTATGAAGGAATTTGTAAAATTATTTTTGTGCTAGTTCCGACTGCTGATTATTTGAGATTGTTTCCATAAGTGGGCTTATTGCTATAGTTGCTTGATATGTTTACTCATCACACAAGCTTCGATAGGATATCCTGATTTGTACTAGGGTTTGTATATGTGTATTGAATTCTTGAAAGCACGTGATAATTCATCTCCTTATGTGGTTGCATCTCATTCCATCATGATATATTGCCTTATGTTGTCATTTGCATTCATACACTTATGGTTCAGTGATATTGATATGAGAGTGGTATGGATATGTTGTAGGCTCAAGAAGTCGAAAAGGTAAGAACACTTATGAGATTATGACAACACTGAGATGATGTGTGGGGAACATAGTTCCACGCCTACAACATGATATTATTCGGTCAATAGCTGAGCTGTGTGATCCGACGAGTTATTCATGAGCGGAGAGGTATATGCACTTCGTGGGTCCCCCATGATCGTACAAATCATAATAAATCCTTGACATCTCAGATTCGATTGATAAAAATTACTCGACATATGCATTCATATATATATATATATATATATATATATATATATATATATATATATATATATATATATATATCATTTCATTGATTACTTGTGGATATACATGTAATGAAAGTTATTGTGACGACTTTGACTAAATTCTGGACATGAAAGAATTTTACTTGCTTCTTGATACTTGAGATATTGTTGAACACTTGGAAACTTTATAACGTACGTGATTATGGTTTCTTATTGAAATAAGGAAATATGTGAACTCTGTGAATTATTCTGTGGACTATGTGACCTTACTTGAATTATTGAATTTATTAATATAGGATTACTTGGTGTCAACTTGATGTTTATCTCTTTTTGCATATCTTCCGTCATTGTCGACCTTCCATGTCTACGGGGGTACATTGTGTACTCATGCTACACTTGCTGCATCTTTTCTTGATGTAGATATAGATTCGACTACTATCTCGAGACCACGTGGCTGAGTTCGAGCAACTAATCTTCAGTATTCAGGGTGAGGATGCTATCTCCAGCATACTCTTGGATGCTCCATCTCTATCACAGTCTTTTATTCGTATTTGAGAGACATGTTCAGACTATGTATTCAGTTTTGGCACTTCGTTGCCCATTTCAGTCTTGTATCGTATTTTAGTGCTCTTGTACTTACATACCATATCTTTTAGGGGTTCGCTGCTTGTTCAGATTCACATTTATATTATCAGACTTACGTTGTAGTATCTTATGGTCTTCCACATTTATTTATGTTATCATGTGAGTGATTCAGGAGTGGTTCGCATATCGGTGGGATTGTGTAGGTGCCACTACGATTCCTGAAAAATGATCGTGACAGGCAGTGAGTTTGCCTTTGTTCTTGGTTCATCTGCGCCACAATCTGCTAGGCAGATCTCACTCGCGTCGTGAAATGCTTAGTATATCGCGCTTACTTCGTCGAGGGATGGTTCCTTCAATACCAATGGCCTCTAACCTTCCGTACACTTTCTTAACATCCACCCAAGTCTAGGGGACCCTCAGAAAAGATCTTGAGTCACTGGGGCTTAAGTCGACAAATTTCGCTTTCACGTGCGTGCAAAGGTACGTGGTGTAACAATATAAGTGTTGTAACTTGTTTCAGCTTACAATAGTTTCCCACAACGTAATCGACGTAAAGAATACAAGTACAAACGACTTAGCGACTCTTAAACTCTTGTGACTTCTTAATGGTTTAACTCGATTACTTCCTTTATATCCTTAAAGATAATCTCTTTCTTGGCTTATGCCGACTATCTTATGATGAACTCAAAGTACGAAAGTATGAAAATACGGGGTGTAACAGAACGCGTAAATTTACTTCAATAATACATATTTTGCATAGATTGAGAGCCTTTGAACATGCAATAGCATAAAAAGTGAAAGAACGACTTTAGATCAAGTTTGACTACAAAGTAAGTGAGACTTTAACCTCTTGAATGTTGTTTTGTAAAAGCATGATGTATGACTTGCAATAGATTTCATGTCTCTTTTCTTAAATAATTTGGTAAATAACTTTTGAAGAGAAGGATCAAACGCAATAAAAAGGAAGATATTGACTAAAGCCATACTAATGATTGACCGCTCAAGCTACAGTAAGCTCTAAGATTCTTGTTCTAGTTAGAAATTTGAAAAACAGGAAAATGAAAAATTTGCTTAGAATACATAAAAATTGAAAAATTATCTTTTCTTTTTATATTCTTATCCATCTTTTGATTTTAGTTTATTTTACTCATTCGTTTTTGGCTTAAAAACTGATTAAGAGATGCTATGGTAAATTAGTTGAATGGCACAAATAGCCTGAGAGTCTGGTAAAGTTGCTGCTATGTGACCAGAAGGTCATGTGTTCAAACCGTGAAAACAACAATGTGAACAATAGACCCTTGTGGTCCGGTCCTTTCCCAGACCCCGCGCATAGCGGGAGCTTAGTGCACTGGGCTGCCCTTAGCCTTTTCTGAGACAACTCTTTAAAGGATTGTCAAAACAAATCCTTGAGAATTGAGATATCTAGTTTTCATATCATTTTAAGCAATAGTTGAGAGTGAAACATTTAATTTGTAAACACCTAAGAGACTTCTCATTTTCCTCCCTCATATATGTACATTAAAAGTAGGAACCAATCTCCATACAATTCAAGCTGCCAAAAGTTTCTGAATATCCTTCTGCAAAAGATTAAAAAACATTACTTGGCAACAGCTATGAATGCAGTTGATTAGAAAAATCAGGAAACAGCTACGTTAATCTGCACCCCAAAGTATAAAAGTGAAGCTTTCCTAAATTTTTATGTAACGGTAATATCTGAACTAACTTACGCTCCTCAAATATTACCTATTTTCCACCAGCGTAAGTACTGCTCGCCAAGGCTTAAACAAATGAAAACTCTCCTAATATTTTCTTCCTATCTGCACATCTAAAAGTGCACTCAAGAACTGTATTGTGTCAATAACAAACTCTAAAAAGCATTTTCATGTCCATTTTCCTTTTGTCAATCGGGAATCAACCATAAGCTAGGGTAGTTAATGCACTTTCGTTCTGTTGAGCTGTAAGTGCACTCATAGTAGGTTCAAATCAGGTCAAAGCTTATGATCATTTACCGGGCTACTAGAGATAACTCATGAGGAGTAGAAAACGGGCAGGTCAGATCAGATATGTGCGGGTCAAAACGAGTTATGCAAAAACGGATAAAATATCCAACCAGCCCATATTTAACACGGATAAAAAATGGGTTAACCGACGGTCCATATTATCCATCTGGATATCCATTTTTTAGTGGATACTATGGTTAAATTGATCCATTTTTTAAAAAGTCAAGTTATCCAACCCATGTCTAATGGATCGTAGTGGATGATTACTTGTTTTTTAAAACCATTTTTCCAGCCCTACTGATGAGATATAGTTGCTAGTTAAGATTGTGAGGCAGAGTTTTACCTTAAACTGGGGGTTAAGACAGACACCGGTAGGAAACACATCCATTGAAGTAAACCAATCATTGAAGTTACATTTACATTTATTTGGGTTAGATTTAGGTCCAAGGTCCATTTTCTTTTACAACTTGAAAAACATGAAATTTACCTTAAACTGGGGGTCAAGACAGACACCGGTAGAAACACATCCATTGAAGTTACATTTACATTTATTTGGGTTAGATTTAGGTCCAAGGTCCATTTTCTTTTACAACTTGAAAAACATGAAATTATTAGATGCTTTGATTTGATACTAAAATCCTTTGGCTCGCTCTTCCCTTTCTCTTATTATTATCTCCCTCTCTTTTTCTCCCTCTTTCTGTTTACTCAAAAAGTCAAAATTATCAGATTTACCAAAGTCATTTCTTCTTTATCCTTTTAATTCCCACCTATTCTTCCCGTCGGGTTATTAAAAAAACCCTATGACTTAGTGGGATATCAATTATATCACAGCAGATTTAAAACCAATTATGAAGCTTACACGACTTCAAACATTGTATATATACACAGAGACAAGGTAAAAGAATGAGTACCTCTATTTGGAAAGGTGATGTTGTTGGTGGATATCTCTCAACAACTTTACCATTTTTGTCCACAAGAAACTTCTCAAAGTTCCACTTAACCAGATCACCTAAAAATCCTCCTGCACTTGATTTTAGGAACTGGTAAACTGGTGCCGTGTTTGGGCCATTCACGTCGACCTGTTCATATCTTATTAGTCCTTTGATTATTATACCAGTATGGCACTTCATCGGCATTATATGCAGGGAAGTTAATGCAAACCTTGTCAAAAATTGGGAATTCGGCTTTAAACCGTGTGCAAGCAAACTGTTTAATCTCTGGATTCGATCCTGGCTCTTGAGCCCCAAACTGATTACATGGAAAAGCAAGAATCTCAAGTCCTGCAAGGAATATGATCAACTAAGTTGGAAAGATATGCATGGGATAAACTATATGTGAAAATTACAATGTTGAAATTGAACTTGTTAAAACAGTACATATTCAATAGTTATGCAATAAAAGAAATCGAGTGGTACAACATTTAGTACGTGTTTTAAGCCTTTGGTACAACGAAAATATAACGTGGACTTGCTAATAAGATGTTTCATTAGGGAGGCTACTAGAGGGCAGCCGATATCTTTTTTTGGTAACTCGAGTTAAAAAGCTGCACGACATATGAGATAGCAGTTAATAGGAGCTCTTGCAGCTTCAGCTCTTGGGAAATGGAAAGCTAAAGAATTTTCCCAAGAAAATTAGACTATTGTGTCCCACAGTACTACATCAGAGTACATGCATTTAGTTGTTGTGTGCATGTTAGTGCCGCCGGCTTGGACCTATACTATGAGTCGAATAAACTATTTACTTTCTTGTACTGTACCTGTTATACTTTAAGACACCTCATGGGTAGGAGTGGCAAACATGGGCGAGTCAAAAATGGGGAAACAGAAACACATAAAATATCAGACCCATCCATATTTACACATAAAAAATGGGTTAACACACGGATAATATGAATATCCATATTATCCATGGCTTTAGGAATAGTCAAGTGAGAACACAAGCTAAAAGACAAAATAAGCTTAGATTCAAAGCAAGAACTCATGAAAAATAACAAGCAGACAAATGGGTATTGATAATATGGATATCCATACGGATCCATTTTCTAGTGAATAATATGGATAATATCCATATTTGATCCATTTTAAAAAGTCAGTTATCCAACCCAAATCTAACGGGTCGGATCGGATGGTTACTTAATTTTTTAAACCATTTTGCCAGCCCTGATCATGGGGAACTAAAAGCAGCACTACAAATTATACATGTTCAAGAGAAGTATTGCCTCTTTCAAGAGAGTTCCATGTGCTAAATTTCCAGACACAGTTTCAACATATTCAGTGGACACAAAAAAAGTTAACTGCAAAAGGGGTGGGAGATAGAAAAGAAGGAATGCCAATTTCAATCATAAAGCATGTAGCTCACCTTGATTTTTATACTTCTCATACACATGAGAGAGCTCTGTATAATTTGATGTAGTCAAGCCACTGAATCCAAAATCAGTTTCTCCAGTCAGATCACTAAACTATGGTAAAGTTATCCTGAATCTTAAACAATTCAGTCAGAAATTGAGGAGAGAATACCATCTGGAAGCAACATTGACAATTAGAAGAACCTTTCCCTTAAATGTACTAAGTGGAACATCTTTTCCATCAATATCCTGCATCAAGACATAAACATAAACAAGGAAACATAATTATCGATCTACTGCATAAAAAAATCTAAAAAAATCAATTTTTTTTTTGACATGGTAACAAAAAAAAATCAATATGTACAATCTTATCTCTTGTAGATGAGGATATATTTCTGCTAGCATCTCTTTCAGCATAATATAAAAAATAAAACGTATAAAGCAAGTTCCATTAAGTGTTGTCGAGATGAGCAAATCTCTTGTGAATTTTGATATTGCTCTACTAGGGATTCCAATGGATAAATGAAGAAACCAAGAAATCTTGATTCCCTTTCACGATCATAACATACATCACGAATCATATGTGATTATTTAGATAATGAACCATAATGATATTCAATCATGTTAATATTTTTTAAATGAAGATCTAGCCTGTTATAGTATAATCCATAATTGTAGGGTAACAGTTTACGGGATTATTAATTTTGATAACCCATAGTGATGCTACACCAAGTTGGTGTTAATTTTACAGTGTATTGTGGAAAAATACATCATGTATCCCGGAATTCCGTCCAACACCAGAATACTAAGAAAAATGAGAACTTCTGAGATTGGGCTTGGAAAATATCAGTGTATCATCTGCAAAAAAATAGAAGGTGTGAAACTGATATCTCCTTCTCATGACAAAACACTTATTCTATATCCGGTTAGTTAACCTCCTTGGATGGAATTGCTCCAATCGCTTGATTAAGGCATCATCACAAAGAAAAAAGCATCTCAGTTTACGGCATTATTTCCAGTAATCCTAACAGCTCATACCAATATCCAATTGTGAACAAGTGTAGCCTAGAACCTTTGTCAATTTTCTCTCCAGTCTTAAGTAGTAGAGTTACTGAGCATACGCCCTCTTTAGATGTATATCTAGGGTGTGTTTGGTATGGAGTAAAATATTTTCCATGTTTGATTGGTCAAAATGTTTTGATTTTTTTTTTAGGAAAACAAGTTACTTAAAAATGAGAAAAATGAATTGGAAAACAAGTTCCATCAGTGACATTCCAAGTTCATTGTCTCTACCCAATTCACTCAATGTCCCTACCCCCACCCCTTGGCCATCCCACCCCTACCCCATCTCACCCACGTAGTATTTTGCTAGATTACGTATAAATGATCTTGGGATAATATTTTTTTGCTTACTTACTGAACACTAGAAAATAAGTAAAAAACACTTGTTTCCCAAGAAACATTTTCATTCATACCAAACACACCCCTAAGCTTATACATTT
The DNA here is from genome assembly GCA_029844215.1 of Przewalskia tangutica. Taxonomy (NCBI): domain Eukaryota; kingdom Viridiplantae; phylum Streptophyta; class Magnoliopsida; order Solanales; family Solanaceae; genus Przewalskia; species Przewalskia tangutica. The sequence goes on along the minus strand of CM056718.1, from coordinate 5,529,665 downwards.
TACCAACAACAACAGAAAGAGTAGACATTAGACAAGGTTTATTTTCCTCAACTATATTCACTATGGAAATTCACACTATCGATTAATCTTAATCATCAATACAATTACCTTAAATGGGACACTAGATTCAATTTTCAAGCCAATTTTTAACAGTATGCACATTTGAAATATCATGGTTATAACAGACAAATTCTAATTACTATTTGAAACTCTATAACAGAGATATGTTCCTCAGGAAAAAAAAAGGGCAGCCCAGTGCATGAAGCTCCCGCTATGCGCGGGGTTCGGGGAAGGGACGGACCACAAGGGTCTATGGTACGCAGTCTTACCTCACATTTCTGCTTACCTCACATTTCTGCAAGATGTTCCAGAGAGTCTTGACAAAAAAAAGTGAACACATTTGTGTAGTCTTTAAATATTTGATCTTTTTCAGAGAAATTGAACTAATCTTAATTTTAGAACATGGGTCTATCAATTTGGAATGAAAGAATATAATCATCAATATAATCACCTTAAATTGGATATTAAATTAAATCTTCAAGCCAAATTGTAACAATATATACACATTTGAAATATCATGGTTATAACAGACATTCTAATTACTACATTTGCCACTCTACAACAGATACATGTTTCTGAGTCTTAGCAAAAAAAAAAGGCAGTCTTTTAATATCTGAACTTATTTAAAGAATTTGAACTAATCTGAATTTTGTAAAATGGATCTATCAATTAAGGATGAAAGAATATAACCTTAACACTGAAACAATATATACAAGTGTAATCACACAAGGTGGGGCCTGGGGAGGATAGGATGTACGGACCTTACCCCAACTTTTGTGGGGGTAGAGAGACTATTTCCAATAGACCATCGGCTCAAAGAAATGTAATCGACGCAGGATTGTAAGGAAAGTAGGACAACAAAATTAGATACAAAACAAATGAAGCAACATATAATAGATAATAATACATACTGAAGAGTAATAAACTATGTGATACCTAGATAATACTATCAAGAAAGGAAAAGACGAGGCTATCTCCCTACCTCTCCTACAGAAAATGTGACACTGAAACAACAGATACATGTTACTTAAAGAGTCTAAACAAAAACAAAACACACATTTCCACCCAAAAATCTGCAATTTAACATATTTTATAGTCTTTAAATATCTGACCTTATTTAAAGATGCTGAACTAATCTTAATTTTAGAACATGGGTCTATTAATTATGTATAAAAGAATATAACCTTAACATTGAAATCATAAATAGTTTTCTCAGTAGCAGCTCTAGCATAGATGGTGCCCATAAGCCTAGATTTCAATGAAGACCTACATAATTTAAAGGTTGGTAAAGTGAACCCATATTGGAAAAATGAAGACTTTGAAGAGTTACAAGTGGAGTGGCAGTTAAGGTTCAGTTTGGGTTGAGAAAAAAGGGGACATATTGGTGAAAATACTAAAGAAGAAGCAAAAGAAGCCATTTGGGTGTTGTTGGATTTTAAGATTTCAAGAACCTCAATTTGTTATCAAGAACAATGAGTTTTTGTTTTGCCTAGAAAGTGGCAAGTGTGGATAATGTTTTTTTGTTAATTTAATAATTTGTGGAACAAGTTTAGGAAGAGTGGAATGTAATGATCCACGTGGTTTTTTCCTTGTTTATCTCTTTTTATAAAAAAAATTAGAGAACTAACTGAGTACTCCCGGTCCCTCCATCTCAAAATTAATTAGCTTTGCTCATTTTATGTTCATTAAAAAAATAATCAATATAACATATAAATGATTATATTACGCTTATTTAATATTAATTCTTGAGAATTGACTATTATTAAGAAGTAGTTTTTCAATATAAAAATATAATTGATTTTTTTTATTTTTGAAGAGTGTTAGTTTGGAATTTTTTGTTGTTGCTAGAGTGACACTTATTTTGAGATAAAGATGTATTTAACGTCTGTCTAAAGGGCAAAGTGATGAGGTGGATTAAGGAATTTGGTAAACTTACAAAAATTAGTGCATATATTTTAAGTAGATCTCATATTGAAATGTTAGTACAATAACAACATACCCAAAGTAATTTCATGAAATGGGGTCTGGGGAGGATATAGTGTATGCAGACTTTACACTACTTTGGAAGGTAGAGAGATTGTTTCTGATAGACCATCGGCTCAAAGAAAAAAGAAAATCAAAGCAGTTGAGAAAAGAAATAACATAAGTAAAAAAGTAATGACAAAATACGATATAAAGCATGACAAAGCAGTATGAAAACAATATTGTATCTATTACAAAATCATACGATAATCGAATTACAAGAAAAACAGATAATAACATAAATCTAAGGACAACTATAAGTGTACTACTATGACTACAATTAGGAAAGGAGAAGTGTGACAACACTCAGCTACTTACTAGCGTTCAACTTTAATATGTGTCCTCCATAACCTCATATCTAAGGTCATGTCCTCAATGAGATGAAACTACATCATGTTCTGTCGAATCACCTCTCCCTAAAACTTTTTCGGCCTACCTCTATCTCTCCTGAAACCATCCAAAGCCAACCTCTTATATCTCTGCACCGGGCATTCACGCATCTCCTCTTCACATAGCCGAACCATCTTAGTCTCGCTTCTCTCATCTTGTCCTTCACAGAGGTCACCCATACCTTATTCTGAATCTCTTCATTTCTAATTATATCTCTCTTCGTATGCTCACACATCCATCAAAACATCTTCATCTTTGCCACATTTATCTTCTGAACGTGAGAGTTCTTAACTGGCCAACACTCCGCCCCATACAACATAGTTGGTCTAACCACCGCTCTGTAAAATTTGTCTTTAAATTTTTGTGGCACCTTTTTATCACACAAGACTCCGGATTCTAATCGTCATTTCATCCACCCTACACCAATGCGATATGTGCGTTCTTCGTGAATCTCCATATTACCTTGGATAATAGACCAAGATACTTAAAACTCCCTCTCTTTTGGATGACCTAGGTATCAAGTATCACATCCATGTCAGCCTGATGCACTACATCACTGAACTTGGACTCCAAGCATTTTGTCTTGGTCCTGATCAATATGAATCCATTCGATTTTAAAGTTCGTCTCCATACCTCTAGTATCATGTTAACTCCGCATCGCGTCTCGTCAATCAGAACTATGTCATCTACAAATAACATACACCATGGAACCTCGCCTTTAATTTCTCGCGTCAACACATCCATCACCAAGGAAAATAAAAATGGGCTAAGAGTTGAGCCCTGCTGCAACCACATCCCAGCTAAGAAATACTTTGATTCTCCTATCAATGTCCTTACCCTGGTCTTCGCTCTATCATACATGTCCTTGATTGACGTAGTGTACGTCATAGGTGTTACACCCCGTAGTTCAGGTCATGTTTATGAGAACGTATGAAAGGAATTAAGTTTTAAATTTTAGAATGATGGGTTGACGGAATGTTTCGGACGGGTTGTTAGTCAACTTTGAGGCGGTTTATGTCCAGTTGCATTAAGAGTTCCTAGGTGTTTTAAAGGCCTAGTAAGTAATTCGTTGAGTCTAGTTCCCAACGCAACAAACCGTTCGTCGATAGGATATCGGAGTAGAAAGTTATGGAGATTACAAGTTCGGCGTTGTTGGCGATAATGAATTTTCGCCGTCGCATACGCGGCGTTGACGGATCATGGCGCGCCGACACACTGAAAATTTTCTGAGGTTGCAGTGGCCACGCGAAGCGTGGCGCGGCAAATCGATAGTTGGCGAGGTTTTGTGGCCGCCGGCCGCAGTGCACGGCGCCGAGGCGGAGTTTTTGCGAAAACTGAGGGAAAAATCAGATATTTTCTTTTAAAAAGGTCATGGGAGGGTGACAAGTGTCCCCCCCATCTGATTTTGTGCATGTCCTATTTATTGACCAAGTCTTGAAGGCTTGGTCATTCTTCAAAGCTCCTTCTTCTCTCTAAAAATCTTTTCCTTCTCTCTAAAATTCCTCTCCCTTCTCTCTAGAAATTCAAGAAGAAACCAAGGTGTAGAGAAAATTTCAGAAAAAATGGCAAGAAGGAAACTTGTTGACAAGCTTGTAGGAGTTTTGTGGAGGTGATTGTGGAAAGAAGACAAGTGAAATTTGTTGGATTAATTTGGGTAAGCTCTAAGGTAACAATCCTTTCTCTTTTGCTAGTAAATTGTGTTGCATGTGTGGAAGAAAGGACTTATAGTTGTCAATATTGCCTTTAGAGGTATTGCATGTAGGAATTGGATAAGAAATTGGATTAAAAAGGAATTGGATAAGAAATTATGTTGTTATACCTCAAAATTGCCAAATTGGACCTTGTAGTTTGTATTAGTTGTTATGTATTGTGGGGCAGAGTTTTACACGTCCAAGTTAGGCGTGTAATCCCCTTTGTATTGATTGGATTGTTGAGCCTTAAAGGTAGCGTGTTTGGTTATTGAATTCGGCCTTGAAAAAGGTGGCAAAGTATGTAGAAACAAAGGAAGTGCTGTCCAATTTTCCGTAGGAATAAGGGACTTTTCAATTAGAATGTTCTACGTTGAAGATAGAGGCTAATGGACGTATTATGGTCATTATAGGTTGACATACTACGCGTGGTATATTGGACTTGTAAGTGGATTGACCCGAAGAGGTATGTGGAACTTTCCTATCTCTTGAGCATGAGTAGTTGCACTTATGTAGTACGGTAGACGTACAAGGCTTTGATATCCCTTACTGGTTTTAAGAATGTCTTAAGTTTTCAAAGTTAAGGGACTTGAAGTGTTTTAAGTATATGATACTTGTTTCGTTTTAAAAGTATAAGTCCCTTGGATATAGGGAAATGTATTTGACTAATGTATAAAGTTGATATAACGATTTTATGGAAGTAGTTATATTAGCTTTATGGAAGGTTAATAAAGAAAGATTTACTCTAAGTAAAATAAGTACGGATAAATGATTTGAATTTGTGAAAGACAAATTGATTTTAAGGCATTAATTGCCTAAGGTTCTAAAAGAAATGAAGTCACTTGATTTAGAAGCCTATTATATTTCTAAAAGGAAATGTGACTTGTCTTGAAAAGTAGTCGTGACTTGATACTACGGTTATTAGTATCTTGGAAGTTTTATATAAAAATGAGTCATTTCTTAAAAGGTTAGAAGTACGCGGTACTTGGGTTGAATTCCCGGATTGTCTCTTAAATGACATGTTAGTGCCTTAAGTAAACTAAAATGAGAGGATATATTAATAATGTTAATAAGAAGTTAGGGGATTTTCTTAACTTGCTTATGTTATGATAAGCCAGAATGCTTATGTTATGTATGATAATATTGTGCTAGGTTACGTATTGTTATTATTATTACGGGTAAACCCCGTTACTACTTATGCCATGAATTTGCTACCCACGATGCGAGTGCGACGCTTGTACTCACGCGTCCACGTGATCCACGCGGTGAAATAGTCCCATGCGGGTGAAATAGTCTCATGCGAGGCGGATGACCTCATGCGGGTCCACAGGACCTATGCGGGTGAAATAGTCTCAGGAGTAGGATTACTTAATTATACTACGGGCGAGGGACCATGTTTTGATCATGAGCCTCCTATTTTTATGCAGTAAAGTTTAAACTTGTTACTCTATCATAGTAAGGCACGGTAATGTAATTTGATTTTCATCCCCGACTCAAATTTATTTTAGACTTATGATATTATTACGATTTTCCGCTTTACATACTTGGTACATGTGTGTATTGACCCTTCCTGCCGGGTGCGTTCATGCCGCAGGTAGGGGTAAGCAGGTGGTGAATCCTCATTCTTAGGATCTTTGCTCAGGTGTTAGAAGCTTCATTTCTCCGGTGGCTTGACTTTTGGGTACGGTTTTCCCTGATGTTGTAGATGTTATGTACATTCAGGGGTATGACGGGGCCCTGTCCCGTCATAGTGGTTACACACTCTTAGAGGCCTGTAGTCCTGTTATAAATTGGGTTGTGATGAATCGCTCGCTTTTTGTTATATTTATGTTTACTAAAGGTAGCCATTTTGGTTAGCTTTGTTTCATATTTTATATGGTTTCTTGTTTGTGAGTTTATTTCGCGGTTTTCTCGATGTTGTATCGCGGTGCCCGGTAAGGCACACCACGTCCGAGGTCGTCGTGACAAAAATGGTATCGTGAGCGATTAATCCTCGGAAAGCGGTCTACAGTGCCGTATCTAGTAGTCTTGATTATCGGTGTGTTGTGCACCACATCTATAATCGTGAGGCTACAGGATATTTAGGATCGTTTCCATTCTTTCACTCTAAGATCGTGAAATAGAGTGAGCATGGGTTGAACTCCTCCGACATATTTTTATGTATCGATTATGCAAGGCGTGAGCCGCTAGTAGAACACGTAGGGTTACGAGGCACATGCCCGCCTTTACCCGAGATGATGTTTGGACGGCGAGTTCCACGACGCCGCCAACCCCATAGAGTTCGGAGCGGCGGCCCAGCCATCGAGACCGCGTACTGAGCCTCCACTTACACACCGGAGCAGGATATGGCTCTGCGAGATGGCCCGATTATCGAGATCGTGGCTAGAGGAGGATGACGGAGAGGCGGTTCGGTTGTACCGTAGTTCACCCCAGATCGATAGCTCGAGACTTCGAGACTTTTGAGTCGGCCTCACCGAGTTCTATGGTCGAGGTCCGAGGATGATCCTCGTGAATTTATCCGACGATTCTGCGGATCACGAGTGATCAAGGCCTCAGAGAGTCGGTAGTATTGGTTCACATCGCGCGTGATCCGCAGATTGATCGTTTGATTCACGGAACCGCCCCGGGAGCATGCGCTTTCGGTATTGGGACGAGTTCTCGAGGCGCATTTAGCCATTTCTTGCCTCCGCAGATGAGAGCTCGGCCGATAGATTGGACGTTGAGACAGAGTGGACGGACGGTCCGAATACAACGTAGTTTGACTCGTTGGCTCGGTATGTACCCGCTTTAGTAGCAGACATGGAGGACAGAGTGCACCGCTATGTCACAGGCTCGATGATTACTTAGCAGAGAGCTGCGCGGGAGTAGCTCTTCAGCCGGGTATGGACATTGCCCGCATGCAGGCTTATGCACTTGGGTGTGAGGAACGTAGGGGCCGACGGATTGATAGATATCAGCAGAAGAGGCGGTGACAGCAGGTCCTCCGGTAGTTTTCGAGGTAGACAACCTCGAAGAGACCGGTTTGCACTCACCGGCTTGAGCGCCTTCACCGTCTTCAAGGCGTCCAGGTATTGAGGCGGGACAAGGCTCGTGGCCGGGTTCCCAGAGGAACCAGAGTTCCAGTCAGACGAGGCCACCTATGCCTCGGTGTGGTCGATGTGGTGATTACCATCATGGGGGTGTCGTGTTCCTCCAGGAGCTTGTTACTTTTGTGTCCAGCAGGACCATTTGAAGAGAGATTGCCCGACCAGAGGCGGCGGGAGTGTTATGGTTCAGCCGTGGTCGATTCTTCGGATCTTCGTCTTGGTGGTCACGCGCCTGAGGCGGTGTTCACGACCAGCGAGCCGCAGGGGTCGTGGTGGGGGTCCCAGTTCCAGCGGTCCTCAGAACCGCATTTATGCTATGTCCAGCCGTCAGGACCAGGAGGTGTCACCAGATGTCGTCACAGGTACATTATTGGTTTCATGTTGTGATGTATATGCTTTGATAGATACAGGTTCTACCTTGTTGTCACGACCCGACCCCGGGGCCGCGACTAGTACCCTACTGGGGTACCCTGTCAGGTATATGTCAGAGAATAGCAGCGGAACATACATAACTTTATAAAAGGGTAAAACATCACCGCCACGGTAAGTGCTTTTCCATAAACATACTTAAACAAAGTATTTATAATACAACCGGTTCTTATAGCCCAAAACATAGGTGGCCTGCACTTAAAGATAACAAGCGTGGCGACAGGCCCCGCCATACCCCGAATGTACAAAATACCTATAGCATCGTGGGAAATATCCGTACTAATAAATAAGCTTCCGAGGAATGAGCTTCGACACGAATAGTGATCCTAAGAACGAGGATCCTCAATCGCTACCTTACCGCGCATTTAACGCATCTCGGCGGCGGTCGACACATATGTACCAAGTATGTAAAGCCGAAAATATCGTAATACCGATATCAAGTCTAAAAGCAAGTGAGTCATGAAAGACAATAAAATACCTTTATCTTGTGCCTTACTAACAATGAGTGACAAGTATATATATAATAATGCATAAAATAGAGGCTCATGATCAAAACAGGTACCTCGCGTAGTATCAATAAAACCATCCTACTCTCGGGACTATTTCACCCGCGTGGGTCCCGTGGACCCGCATGAGGTACTCGCACGGCCGCATTTACCGCGACGGGACTATTTCACCCGCATAAGCCCATAAGGACTCGCGTGAGGTATTCTCGCATCATGGGTAGCAAATCCACGGAAGGTGGTATAACGATCTGGGACTTTCCGCCGGATATACTCTTACCCCAAGCGATGGTATAACGATCTGGGTCGTACTCGATATACTCTTACACCGAGCAGATGGTATAACGATCTTGGGCTTGCCTCGGATATACTCTTATACTATGGTATAACGATCTTGGATCCGCCTTTAGATATACTCTACATCAAGCGGATGGTATGGCGATCTTGGGCCGCCCTCGACATACTCTTACACTGAAGGAGTGGTATGGCGATCTTGGGGCTTGCCTCGGACATACTCTTACCCTATCTCAATCATCATATCATAAATAAGTTAAGAAACTTATAACTTCTTTTAGTCTTGTTCATATACTCTCTCATTTTAGTTTACTTAAGACACTTAATCATATCTTTAATAAAAGAACATCGGGAGTTTAACCCAAGTACTATATGCTTCAACTCTTTCAACAATGACTCTTCTTTATACATAAAACCTTTGGACAATTGATACCTTAAAATCAATTTGCCTCTTCACATACTTATCTTATTTAGAGAAAATCTCTTCTCATTAACCTTTTATGAAGCTAATAAACCAACTTCCCATAAAGTTGTTATATTAACTCTATACTTTAGTAAAATCATACTTTTTCCCTAACTAAGGGAATTATACATTCTTAAAATGAAACAAGTCATTATATACTTAAAACAAGTAAGAATACCAAATCTTCAGACGTCTACCGTACTACATAGTTTCATCTATTCATGCTCAAGAGATAGGAAAGCTTCACATACCTCTTTGGTCAATCCACTTGCCAAGTCCAAACTACCGCAAGTAATATTTCAACCTATAATAGTCATGATACGTTTATTAACCTTTAATCTTAATGTAGAACAATCCAAGTTCAAAGTCACTAAATTCTAAGGAAAATTGGGCAGCATCCTTTGTTTCTACTCACTTTGCCACCTTTCTTAAGGCCAAATTTATCATCCAAAACACCACATTTAAGGCTCAATCAATCCAACAATTCAAAGGGGATTTCACACCCAAAATTCTGCCCAATAAGTTTACAACAATTCACTTAACAATTCTAAGGTAGTTTTTAGGCTACAACATGCTCATAATCTCTTCTTAACCCATCCTTCATATCCAAGCCACATTTTCTAGCATGCAATGACTCTAAGTGCATTATTTTACTACCACAAGATCTTTCTTCTAAGCATGCAACACTAGAACTAAATCTAAAGGAAGAAATGTTACCTTAAAGTTTTAGCCAAAACTTATCCCAAATATTGCTAGCTTCCTTGCCAAGAACACCACCAAAATAATGCCAACAAGCTAGATACAAGCTTCCTTTTCTTGTTCTTAACTTTCAGATTTTTCTTGGGTTTTAGAGAGAAGGAGAGCTGATTTTTAGAGAGGAAGATGTTTGAGAGATGACAAAGTCTTCAATACTTGGTCAATATAAGCCATGCAAGCACAATCAGATGGGGACACTTGTCACCCTCCCATGGCCTTTTAAAAGAGAAATCGACTTTCCTAAGTTTTTCCGCCCAAAAATCCCGCCTGGCCGGCTACTGAAACCTCACGGCTCTGGACTTTCGGCGCCGCGGCTGTCTGGCGCGCGGCTGAAACTTCAGCGACCCCTCGATTTAGGCGCCGCTCGCATCCGCGCCGCGCCTGCCGCTTTGCTCAAACGCATTTCCGCCGATCGCTACTGAACTTGTAACTCTCATAACTTTCTACTCCGATGTCCTATCGACGAACGGTTGGTTGCGTTGGAATATAGACTCAACGAACTACGCCCTAGGCCTTTAAAATACTTAGGAACTCTCAATGAATCGGGTCATAACCCGCCTCAAAGTTGACTAAAACCCGTCCGGAATAATCCGTCAACCTATCCTTGAAAATTTTTAAGTCTTACATGCTTTCGTACACTCTCATACGTAGGGTCAGAACTACGGGGTATAACATTCTCCCCCCCTTAGAAACATTCGTCCCGAATGTACTTTCTAGGTTTACTCAAATCATATCATCGACATAGACTCTCTCAACTACTCTTGCAAAAATTTGGAAGCTCCACGAGCCACAACATACTTAAGCGAAATTACTAAATCAAAACTAACAAGCAGGAAAGTAGGTTACCTGGCGGTACAGGGAATAAGTGAGGATACTTCTTCATCATATCGTCCTCGCCATGTCATCTCCTCCTGTTGCTCCGCCATAGACTGACGGAAGCCACATCCTTCGTCCAAGTCGCTTAACTCGACGATCGAGTATCGCTATGGACTCTCTCATACGATAACTCCTCCTCACACTTGGACATCCCGAACCGGTGCACTCTAGATGGATCTCCAATACATTTCCGCAACATAGACACATGAAAATCGATGCACCGCCCAAATCGGACGGAAGATCTAACTCATAGGCAACCTTGCCTACCCTACGGACATCTGACACGCCCAATGTACTGGGCTAAGCTTCCCTTCTTTCCAAATCTCATCACGCCTTCATGGGTGATACTTTTAGAAAAACCCAATCATCTATCTCGAATTCCAAATGTCGACGCCGATGATCCGTGATACGACTTTTGCCGACTCGAGCCGCTAACAATCACTCCCGGATAAGCTTCACCTTATCCATCGTCACTGAACTAAGTCCGCCCGACTAATCGAACTTCTCCCACCTCGAACCAACCTATCGGTGACTGCACTTCCTCCCGTATAAGGCCTCATAAGGCGCCATCCGAATCTTGGAATGGTAGCTATTGTTATAAGCAAACTCCACAAGAGGTAAATGATCCTCCCACTACCCTCGAAATCAATAACACAAGCCCGCAAAGATATCCTCGAGTGTATGGATAGCGGCGCCGCCGTCGATACCGAGGGTGAAACGCCGCATCGAGACTCACTGTGTCCCTAATCCTTCGAAAAGACCTCCGTAAGTTAGCCGAGAATCGATCCTCTATCTCGATATAATCGACACCGGACTCCGTGCGGTCTCACAATCTCTAATATATAATCCGCATAGTCTCACCGAGAACGTCGCTCGATCGAAGAAAATGGGCTGATTTCACACTGTCGACAATCACCCAAATGGAATCACGCTTCTCCGAGTGGTAGTCCTGTAATAAAATCCATATTTATCACCTCCCACTTCCAAGTGGAATATCAATAGCTCGCAATGACCCACCGGCTTCGTGCTCAATCTTAACTCACGACAATTCCGCACCGCGCCACGAACTCCGCAACGCCCCTCTTAGGCCATCCCACCAATACACGATCCGAGGTCATGGTACATCTTAGTCGACCGGATGAATAGAATAACGAGCACCGCGCCTCCCTGCAATCTGGCCGACGGTCCGCTACATCGGGAACACACAACCGACTCAAATCTTAGCACCCCATCGTGCTACCAAACAGACTTTCTCCTTCTCGAACAGCAGATCTCTGCATCGTACCAAAATCGGATCCTCATATCGCCGCCTCTTTACCTCCTCGACGATAGAAGACTCGGCAACCTCTCGAACCCGAATTCCTCACTATCGAATCAACCAAACGAACCCCAAGGCTCGCTACCGATGCAACTCTGACCATATCCTCTTCTCCGCCGAACATCGCATGCACTACCCATCGACCGCGACTGGCGGCATCGCAACCACATCGCCTTCCCCGGGTATAGAATATCAACATCGTAATCCTTAAGTAGCTCCAACCACCGCCTTCGCCGCAAGTTCGGCTCCTCCGGTGAAGATGCATCGAGACTCGTGGTCCGTAAATGTCCACATAAACTCCATATAAATAATGCCTCCAGATCTTTAAGGCATGAATCACCGCTGCCAACTCCAAGTCATGCGTGAGATAGTTCTTCTCATGCTTCCTAAGCTGTCGAGATGCATAAGCTATACCTCTGCCGTGCTGCATCAGCACGCACCCAAGCCCGACACCTGATGCGTCACAATAAGCCACATATCCATCTAAGCCCTCTGGAAGAGTAAGAACTGGGCGGCCAACTTCTCCTTCAAAGAATCGGAAACTTTCTCACAAGTATCCGCCCACCGAACATACCGCTCGAGTCACTTTAGTCAAAGGTGCCAAATAGAAGCAAACTTCTACAAACCTCGATAATAACTCGCAAGTGCCCAAAATTCGCACTCCGCGGTGTAGCTGGTCCGCCAAGTCTGATCGCTTCAATCTTAGTCAGATTAACCCAATACCGTCGGCCCCGATGACATGCCCTAAGAAAGCCACCGGTTAACTAACTCAGACTTCGAGAACTTGGCATACAATCACGGCCTCGGAGGACTCTCAAACCGCCTCGCCGATTCAGATGCTCGCTCGCGCGAATACACCAAGATATCATCGATAAACACTATAACGAACATATCCAAGAATGGCTCAACACCCTATTCATCAAATCCATGAATACCGCTGGGTGGTCAACCCGAAAGACATCACTCAACTCATAGTGCCCATACCAGTCCCGAATGCGCCTTTGGGATATATATCTCTAACTCGCACTGATGATAACTGCACGCAGTCTATCTTGGAAAACACTTTGCACTCCGCAACCGGTCAAACAAATCGCCAATCCCGGGAGGGATATCTGTTCTTGATAGTTACCTTGTTCACCGTCAGAATCAATACACATACGCAGCTGTTCCATCCTTCTTCTTTACAAATAACATGGTGCTCCTGCGAGAAACACTTGGCCTAATAAAGCCTTTCTCCAAAGAAATCTTTCACCTGGTCCTTCAACTCCTTCATTTCGGCGGTGCCATCCCAGATGGCGGAATAGATATCGACGAGTATCCGCGCCAAGTCAATGCAAAACTCAATCTCCTTCGTGAGGATACGGAAGCTCTTCCGGGAATACGCCCGAAACTCTCTAACGACCGGAATCGATCAAGGTCCTGACTTACCGGTGTCGAATACCGAACCATATGATAGATGTACCCTTTCCGCACCATCTTTCTAGCCTCGAGGTAAGAAATAAACTTACCCTACGGCGCAAAGATTCCCTTCCACTAGATAATCGGCCACGAACCGAACCGAACTAATCTCTCTCTACAGTCCACGTTAGCATAGCAAGATGCTAGCCAATCCATACCCATAATCACATCAAAGTCTGTCATATCCAACTCTATCAAGTCGGCTAGAGTCTGACGGCTATCTATAGTCACAGGACAAGCCTTATACACTCGCCGCCTACCATCGAATCACCTATCGCGCGTAGCCACCTCAAAAGGTCTTATGGACTCTGCTCTATCCCTATTCTACCGCAATATGAGGAGATATGTAAGACAAGGTAGAACCTGGATCTATCAAAGCATATACATCACAGCAAGAAACCAATAATGTACTGCGGATTTACATATCCGCGACGCCCCGGTCCCGCCGACCGACATAGCATATATGCGGTTCGAGGACCGCCAGAATCGAACCCTACCACGACCTGCCGCCGCCTCGCCGCCCATAAGTACTCGCCTCCGGCGTCTAACCATCGAAGATGAAGATCCAAAGAATGCACTTCGCCGCTGAACTAATGCTCCCGCCGCCAAGCGACGACAATCTCTTCGACGGATGCCCCGCCGCCACAAGAGTAACATGATCTCGAACCCATACGGCACTTGCCCGGATGAGACCTACCGCATCGAACGCACCGAGAGGTAGGTGGTCTCGATTGCTGCTGGTCTCGCCTCGAAACTCGAAGTCCCGAGCCACGACCGCCTCAATAACCCCGCTGACGACTCTCCCGCCGGAAATCGGTAAGGAGCACTCAGGCCGGATGGAAGGTGGACCTAGTTCGCCGAGGCCGCCTCGCCAAAATCCGCCTCGAACTCGATGTCTCGCCTCTTGGCCGCCCAAATCTAGCCGATCTCGCCTCTCTCGCCTCAATCCTCGCGGCGTACGCCGCATCTCCGCAATATCCATCTCGGTGAAGAGCCACCCCAAGGGCAGAATCGCGACGGCTTCAGCCCAATCACGATCTACGAACCCCGCTCCGCCATGTCGCTACGATGGTGTGTGATATCTAGCCAAGGAGTCAAACTCCAAGTCAGACTTCGACGCCTCCCGCCCCGCCTCAAGGTCAAGAACCCATTCACGCTGGCTCTCTCACCTCCGAGGCAAGAAGTGGTCTAGGAACACCTCGTGAACTCCTCCCAATCACCGGGAGAGCATCCTCACCCTCGACAATACCTACGACTCAAACCGCCAACGCAATATCGCAGAACCTGTAAGAAGCTAGTATAATGCACTCACCTCGATGCCCTAAGAACCTACACGGTCCGTCAGAATCGCCGGACAAACTCCCGCGGATCCTCATCAAATCTCGAACCATAGAACTCAGCGGGGTGACAACCCAAGAAATCCGAATCAAATCCGCCGGCTCTGGTTGCCGCTCGCTCTGGCGCTGCTCGCCACTATGCCGTTAGTAACCGAACTGCCTCGTAATCTTCGTGACAGTTCTCGATCGCGGAGCGAGGCTCGCATCGCGTCTCGTGAGCCGCCCGCCGCCGAACCGCTAAGGCCGGGCGACGACGCGGAACTCGCCGCCCTAAACATCATCTCCGTAGCGACCGGCTGTGCCTCGCGACTTCTCCGCCCCACTAGCAAAGACACCGCGCCTTCCGGGCCGCGTTGCCTTGCGCGAGGCATAATCGTACATAAAGGAAAACATCGCAGAGGTTCAACCTATAACTCACTTCTATTGCACGATCTTAGAGTGAAAGAATGGAAACCAATCCTAAATATCTCGCAGCCTCCCGATTATAGATGTGGTGCACGACACAATCGATAATCAAGACTCTACTAGACACGGCCTGGACACTTTCCGAGGACTAATCGCTCGATACCACTTTTATCACGACCCGGCCGCGACTAGTACCTCATCGGGTACTCGCCGTATATGTCGGAGAATAGCAATGAACATACATAACTTTATAAAAGGGTAAAATATCACCGCCACGGTAGTGCCGCTTTCCATAAACATACTTAAACAAAGTATTTATAATACAACCGGTTCTTATAGCCCAAAACACATAGGTCACTGCACTTAAAGATAATAATCGTATGACAAAGGTGCCGCCATACCTCCGAATGCACAAAATACCTATAGCATCGTGGAATATCCGTACTAATAAATAAGCTTCCTGATGAATGGAGCTTCGACACCGAATAGTGATCCTAAGAACGAGGATCCTCAATCGCTACCCTTACCGCTGCATTTAACGCACTTGGCGAAGGGGTCGACACAATATGTACCAAGTATGTAAAGTCGAAAATACTGTAATCGATATCAAGTCTAAAAGCAAGTCGAGTCATGAAAGACAATAAAATACCTTTTATCAGGCCTTACTAACAATGAGAGTGACAAGTATATATATAATAATCGCATAAAATAGAGGCTCATGATCAAACAGGTACCTCGCTTGTAGTATCAATAAAACCATCCTACTCCCGGGACTATTTCACCCGCACGGGTCCCGCGACCGCACGGTACTCCTCGTGATCGGCCACACCGCCAAAGACGTGGACTATTTCACCCGCATAAGCCCATAAGGACTCGCATGAGGTATTCCTCGCATCACGGGTAGCAAATCCACTAACAGTGGTATAACGATCTTGGGACTTTCCTCGATATACTCTTACCCCGCCAGATGATATAACGATCTGGGTCGCACCTCGATATACTCTACACCGGAGCAGATGGTATAACGATCTTGGGGCTCCGCCGGATATACTCTTATCTCGTGCAGATGGTATAACGATCTTGATCCGCCTCGATATACTCTTACATCAAGCCGGATGGTATGACGATCTTGGGGCTTGCCTCGCATATACTCTTACCCTATCTCAATCTATCATATCATAAATAAGTTAAGAAACTTATAACTTCTTTTAGTCTTGTTCATATACTCTCTCATTTTAGTTTACTTAAGGCACTTAATCATATCTTTAATAAAAGAACACCGGGAGTTTAACCCAAGTACTATATGCTTCAACTCTTTCAACAATGACTCTTCTTTATACATAAAAACCTTTGGACAATTGATACCTTAAAATCAATTTGCCTCTTCACATACTTATCTTATTTAGAGAAAATCTCTTCTCATTAACCTTTTATGAAACTAATAAACCAACTTCCCATAAAATTGTTATATTAACTCTATACTTTAGTAAAATCATACTTTTTCCCAAACTAAGGGAATTATACATTCTTAAAATGAAACAAGTCATTATATACTTAAAACAAGTAAGAATACCAAATCTTGTACGTCTACCGTACTACATAGTTTCATCTATTCATGCTCAAGAGATAGGAAAGCTTCACATACCTCTTTGGTCAATCCACTTGCCAAGTCCAAACTACCGCAAGTAATATTTCAACCTATAATAGTCATGATACGTTTATTAACCTTTAATCTTAATGTAGAACAATCCAAGTTCAAAGTCACTAAATTCTAAGGAAAATTGGGCAGCATTTCCTTTGTTTCTACTCACTTTGCCACCTTTCTCAAGGCCAAATTTATCATCCAAAACACCACATTTAAGGCTCAATCAATCCAACAATTCAAAGGAGATTTCACACCCAAAATTCTGCCCAATAAGTTTACAACAATTCACTTAACAAGTCTAAGGTAGTTTTAGGCTACAACATGCTCATAATCTCTTCTTAACCCATCCTTCATATCCAAGCCACATTTTCTAGCATGCAATGACTCTAAGTGCATTATTTTACTACCACAAGATCTTTCTTCTAAGCATGCAACACTAGAACTAAATCTAAAGGAAGAAATGTTACCTTAAAGTTTTAGCCAAAACTTATCCCAAATATTGCTAGCTTCCTTGCCAAGAACACCACCAAAATAATGCCAACAAGCTAGCTACAAGCTTCCTTTTCTTGTTCTTAACTTTCGATTTTTCTTGGGTTTTTAGAGAGAAGGAGTGATTTTTAGAGAGGAAGATGTTTGAGAGATGACCAAGTCTACAAGACTTGGTCAATATAAGCCATGCAAGCAAAATCAGATGGGGGGGGGGGACACTTGTCACCCTCCCATGGCCTTTTTAAAAGAGAAATCAGACTTTTCTAAGTTTTTCCGCCCAAAAATCCCGCCGCGCCGGCACGAAACCTCCGGCTCTTTGGAATTTCGCGCGCGCCTGTTGCCTGGCGCCGCGCTGAAACTTCAGCGACCCTCAAGACTTTAGGCGCCGCGCCCTGCATCCGCGCCGCTGCCTCGTCGCTTTGCCTGAAACGCATTTCCGCCCGACTGCGCGCTGAACTTGTAACTCTCATAACTTTCTACTCCGACGTCCTATCGACGAACGGTTGGTTGCGTTGGAATCTAGACTCAACGAACTACTCCCTAGGCCTTTAAAATACTTAGGAACTCTCAATGAATCGGGTCATAACCCGCCTCAAAGTTGACTAAAACCCGTCCGGAATAATCCGTCAACCTATCCTTGAAAAATTTTAAGTCTTACATGCTTTCGTACACTCTCATACGTAGGGTCAGAACTACGGGGTATAACACTTGTCCTATATATCTCCTCATATTGCTGGTAGAATAGGGATAAAGCCCGAGTCCATAAAACCTTTTGAGGTGGCTACGCCAAAGAGTGATTCGGTAGCCGGGTATATAAGGCTTGCCCTGACTATATACGTCGGACTTCAGCCGACTTGATAGAGTTGGATTGACGGACTTCGATGTGATTATGGGTATGGATTGGCTAGCGTCTTGCTATGCCAATGTGGACTGTAGAGAGAGATTGGTACGGTTCCAGTTTCCTGGTGAGCCGGTTATCGAGTGGAAGGGGAATACTGCGTCGCCGAGGGATAGGTTTATTTCTTACCTCAAGGCTAGGAAGATGGTGCGAAAGGGGTATATCTACCATATGGTTCGGGTATTTGATACTGAGGCCGAGATACCGCACCTTCACGGCCCGCAGGTTGTTAGAGAGTTTCCAGACGTATTCCCAGACGAGCTTCCGGTTATCCCTCCTGAGAGGGAGATTGAATTTTGCATTGATATGTCGACAGACACTCGACCGATATCTATCCCACCATACAGACGGCACTCGCCGAGTTGAGGAATTGAAAGACCACCAAAGATTTCTCAAAAAAGGCTTTATCGGCCTAGTGTTTCTCCCTGAGCGCCCGGTGTTATTTGTAAAAGGAGGATGGGATATGTGTTGATTACTGGTAATGAATAAGGTAACTATCGAGAGCAGATATCCTCCCCGTGATTGATGATTTGTTTGCTGCGCAGGTGCAAGGTGTTTCTCTAAGATAGACACGCGATGCAGTTATCATCAAAGCGAAGTTAGAGGCAGATATCCCAAAGACTGTATTCAGGACCCGGTATGAGCACTATGAGTTCAGGGTGATGTCTTTCGGGTTGACCAACGCCCCAACAATATTTATGGATTTGATGAACCGGGTGTTCAAGCCATTCTTGGATATGTTCGTTATAGTATTCATTGATGATATCCTAGTGTATTCGCGCACAGAGCAGGAGCATGCAAATCATTTGAGGGCGGTATTGGGAGTCCTCAGAGACCGGCAGTTGTATGCCAAGTTCTCGAAATGCGAGTTTTGGTTGGCTTCAGTGGCTTTCTTAGGGCATGTTATCGGGGCCGATGGTATTCGATTTGATATAGCGAAGATTGAGACAGTCAAGACTTGGCCTAGACCCACTACACCAATGGAGGTGCGCAACTTTTTGGGCCTCGCGGGTTATTATCGGAGATTTGTGGAGAATTTTGCTTCCATTTCAGCACCTTTGACTAGGGGTGCACAATTTTCGGTCCGACCAAAATCTGACCGAAACCCTCTTTGATGGACCGAACCGACCGAGATTATCGGTCGGTCTTGATCTTAAAAACTTATTTCGATTTTCGGTCCTGGTCAGGTTCAGTCCTGGACCGATTTTTTTTTTTTTTTTAATCTATATAATTTATATAATTCCTAATATATATAATATATATAATTCCTAATTTTATAAATTCCTAATATATATAATTTCTAATATAGATAATATATATAATTCCTAATATATATAATATATATAATTCCTAATTTTCTAAATTTCTAATATATAACATTATATAATTAGGGTGGGTTCCAGGACCCGCTTTTTTAAAATTGAATTTTCAATACTGAAATTGACATTCTCGGACGCGGTGCCACAAAATTTTTACATTGAAATCTATTGTACATCGCGAAATATTTAGATTTGAAAATGGAAAAACGTAACGATTTGGGGGAAAAGAGAAATTGAGGGCAAGATGGACGTTTTGGAGAAATCGGACGAATCAAACCGCTTATGCAGTTTGGCCACCGTGATCGAAAAAATACGCGAAATCAAAAAAATATTAGGTAAAACGGACGTCCGAGCGCAGTTATGATCAGATAAAGTTTGATCAATTTACAACCTATATTTCATATGTCAATACGTCCGGCTGGCGGGAGTTGCTGGGGGTGGGGGGCTGGTTGGGGGGTGGCTGGGGCTGGCTCGTGGCTGGGCTCTGGGCCGTCAGTGGGGGCTGGCTGGGCTGGCTGGGCCTGAGTGGGACACTGGGAGTGGGGCGGTCGGTCCATCGGCCCAAAGAGTTGACCGAATGACTTTGACCGGGCCGACCGACCGAAATTCGGTCCCGGCTTGATCCGAGAATCAAGATTCGGTCTTGGTCCGGCCCGGTCGGTCCGGTCGACCTTTGCACTTTACCTTTGACTAGCCGACTCGAATCACTATGTTCCGGTGACGGATGCTTGTGAGAGTTTCCGATCGAAGGAGAAATTGACGATCGCCTGGGCTTACTCTTCCGCAGGTTTAGACGGGTATGTGGTTTATTGTGATGCGTCGGTGTCGGGCTCGGAGTGCGTCTTGATGCAAAGACGGTAAAGTTATAGCTACGATCTCGATACTCGGGAAGCATGAGAAGAACTATTCCACACATGACTTAGAGTTAGCGTGATGATTCATGCCTCAAGATCCGGAGACATTATTTATATGGAGTTCATGTGGATATTTACACGCACCACAAAAGTCTCGGATATCTTCACCGGAGGAGCCGAACTTGCGGCGAGCGGTGGTTGGAGCTACTTATGGATTATGATGTCGATATACTATACCACCCGCGGAAGGCCATGTAGTCGGATGCCGCCTTAGTCACAATCGATGGGTAGTGCAGCGGTGTGCGGCAGAGAAGAGGGCATGGTCCGCGAGTTACATCGCCAGCGAGCCTTGGGGTTCGTTTGGTTGGTTCCGGCGAGTAGGTTCGGGTTCGAGAGGTCGCCGAGTCTTCCATCGTTGAGGAGGTGAAGAGGCGACAGTATGAGGATACAATTATGGTGCGGTATCGAGATACAACTCTTCGGGAGGAGAAGAGTCTATTTGAGGTAGCACCTGATGGGGTGCTAAGATTTGAGGGCAGGTTGTGTGTTCCCGATGTGGACAGACTTCGCCGCCAGATTCTCGGGAGGCACATAGTGCTCGCATTACTATTCATCCGGTCGACTAAGATGTACCGACCTCGTGTATATATTGCGGATGGCACGAAGAGGACGCCATGGAGTTCGTGGCGCAGATGTCCGAATTGTCGCCAGGTCAGCGAGCACCGAGCACGGGGTTGCGCAGACGATAGAGGTTCCGACATGGAAATGGAAGGTGATCAATATGAACTTTATTACAGGGTTACATCACACCCAGAGGACGCATGATTCCATCTGGGTTATTATCGACAGTCGATTTAAATCAACCCATTTTCTTCCAAATGACGACTTTTTCACGAGGATTATGCTAGATTGTATATCCGAGAGATTGTGAGATCGCACGAGTTCCTATATCGATTATTTCTGCATGCAGAGCCCAGTTCCGGCTAACTTCCGGAGGTCTTTCGAAGCGGATTAGGGACACAAGTGAGTCTCGATCGCGTTTCATCCTCGGACTACGGACAAAGCCGAGCGCACTATCCGCACACTCGAGGATATGCCGCAGCTGCGTTATCGATTTCGTGGTATTGGATGATCATTTACCTCTTGGAGTTTGCATATAACAACGGCTACCATTCTAGTATCCAGATGGCTCCTTATGAGGCCTTATACGAGGAAGTGCAAGTCACCGATAGCTGGTTTGAGGTGGGAGAAGTTGATTAGTCGGGCGCACTTAATTCAAGACGATGGATAAGGTGAAGCTTATCCGGAGCGGTTATTGTACTCGAGTCGATGAAGTCGACGCAGATCATCGCGCCAACACTTGGAGTTTGAGGTGGATGATTGGGTCTTCTGAAGGTATCACCCACGGCGTGATGAGATTTGGGAAGAAAGGGAAACTTAGCCCGGTACATTGGGCCTTATCGATTGTCCGTAGGGTAGGCAAGGTTGCTATGAATCGATCTGCCGTCCGATCCGGAGGCACTACATCCGATTTTCATGTGTCATGTTGCGGAAGTGTATTGAGATCCATCTAGAGTGCACCGATTTATGATGTCCAGTGACAGAGGGCTATCATGAGGAGAGACCAGTAGCGATACTCGATCGCCATGTTAGACGCATCGCGACAAAGGATGTGGCTTCCGTCAGTCTTATGGCGAACGAGCAGGGGAAGAAATGACACGGGAAGCGTAAGAGGACATGAAGTATCCTCACTTGTTTCCTACACCTCCAGTAACCCACTTTCCCGCTTATTAGTTTAATTTGGCGTATATGCTTAAGTATTGTTGTGCTACATGAGCGCCCTTATTTGCAAAGAATAGTTAAGAGGTCTATGTCGATATTGTGATTTGAGTAAGTTTGAAGGAACATTCGGACGAATGTTTCTAGTGGGGAGAATGTTACACCCGTAGTTCAGTCATGCTTATGAACGCATTTAAAGGAATTAAGTTTTAAATTTTAGAATGATGGGTTGACGGAATGTTTCGGACGGGTTGTTAGTCAACTTTGAGGCGGTTTATGTCCAGTTGCATTAAGAGTTCCTAGGTATTTTAAAGGCCTAGTATGTAATTCGTTGAATCTAGTTCCCAACGCAACAAACCGTTCGTCGATAGGATATCGGAGTAGAAAGTTATGGAGATTACAAGTTCAGTGAGATTGAGCGATAATAATTTTCGGGCCGCAGTACGCGCCGGATGCAGGTCTGCGCGCCGAAAGCTGTGCGCGCGAAATCGATAGTTAGCGAGGTTTCAGCGCGCCGAGGCGGAGTTTTTGCGAAAATTGAGGGAAAAATCAGATATTTTCTTGTAAAAAGGCCATGGAGGTGACAAGTGTCCCCATCCGATTTTAGCATGTCCTATTTATTGACCAAGTCTTGAAGGCTTGGTCATTCTTCAAAGCTCCTTCTTCTCTCTAAAAATCTTTTCCTTCTCTATAAAATTCCTCTCCCTTCTCTCTAGAAATTCAAGAAGAAACCAAGGTGTAGAGAAAATTTCAGAAAAAGTGGCAAGAAAGAAACTTGTTGGCAAATTTGTAGGAGTTTTGTGGAGGTGATTGTGGAAAGAAGACAAGTGAATTTTGTTGGATTAATTTGGGTAAGCTCTAAGGTAACAATCCTTTCTCTTTTGATAGTAAATTGTGTTGCATGTGTGGAAGAAAGGACTTATAGTTGTCAATATTGCCTTTAGAGGTATTGCATGTAGGAATTGGATAAGAAATTGGATTAAAAAGGAATTGGATAAAAAGTTATGTTGTTATACCTCAAAATTGCCAAATTGGACCTTGTAGTTTGTATTAGTTGTTATGTATTGTGGGACAGAATTTTACACGTCCAAGTTAGGCGTGTAATCCCCTTTGTATTGATTGGATTGTTGAGCCTTAAAGGTGGCATGTTTGGTTATTGAATTTGTCCTTGAAAAAGGTGGCTAAGTATGTAGAAACAAAGGAAGTGCTGTCCAATTTTCCGTAGGAATAAGGGACTTTTCAATTAGAATGTTCTACGTTAAAGATAAAGGTTAATGGATATATTATGGTCATTATAGGTTGACATACTACGCGTGGTATATTGGACTTGCAAGTGGATTGACCCGAAGAGGTATGTGGAACTTTCCTATCTCTTGAGCATGAGTAGTTGCACTTATGTAGTACGGTAGACGTACAAGGCTTTGATATCCCTTACTTGTTTTAAGAATGTCTTAAGTTTTCAAAGTTAAGGGACTTGAAGTGTTTTAAGTATATGATACTTGTTTCGTTTTAAAAGTATAAGTCCCTTGGATATAGGGAAATGTATTTGACTAATGTATAAAGTTGATATAACGATTTTATGGGAAGTAGTTATATTAACTTTATGGAAGGTTAATAAAGAAAGATTTACTCTAAGTAAAATAAGTACGGATAAATGATTTGAATTTGTGCAAGGCAAATTGATTTTAAGGCATTAATTGCCTAAGGTTCTAAAAGAAATGAAGTTACTTGATTTAGAAGCCTATTATATTTCTAAAAGGAAATGTGACTTGTCTTGAAAAGTAGTCGTGACTTGATAATACGGTTATTAGTATCTTGAAAGTTTTATATAAAAATGAGTCATTTCTTAAAAGGTTAGAAGTACGTGGTACTCGGGTTGAATTCCCGGATTGTCTCTTAAATGACATGTTAGTGCCTTAAGTAAACTAAAATGAGAGGATATATTAATAATGTTAATAAGAAGTTAGGGGATTTTCTTAACTTTCTTATGTATGATAGCCGGTTGTGCTAGGTTACGTATTATTATTATTATTACGGGGTAAACCCCGGGTTACTACTTATGCCATGGATTTGCTATCCATGATGCGAGTGCGGCGCTTGTACTCATGCGGGTCCACAGGATCCATGAGGGTGAAATAGTCCCATGCGGGTGAAATGGTCCCATGCGAGGCGGATGACCTCATGCGGGTCCACAGGACCTATGCGGGTGAAATAGTCCCAGGAGTAGGATTGCTTAATGATACTACGGGCGAGGGACCCTGTTTTGATCATGAGCCTCCTATTTTTACGCGAAGAAAGTTTAAACTTGTTACTCCTATCATAGTAAGGCACGGTCAATGTAATTTGATTTTCATCCCCGACTCACTTATTTTAGACTTATGATATTATTACGATTTTTTTCCGCTTTACATACTTGGTACATATTGTAATCGACTTCTTCCTGGCCGCGCTCACGCCGCAGTAGTGGTAAAGAGCGTGGATCCTCATTCTTAGGATCTTTGCTCAGGTGTTAGAAGCTCCATTTCTCCGGAGGCTTGACTTTTGGGTACGGTTCTCCCTGATGTTGTAGATGTTATGTACATTCAGGGGTATGACGGGGCCCTGTCCCGTCATAGTAGTTACACACTCTTAGAGGCCTATAGTCCTGTTATAAATTGGGTTGTTAAGGATGTAACTGTTCAGTTTTGTTATATTTATGTTTACGGAAAGGTAGCCATTTTGAGTTAGCCTGTTTCATATTTTATATGGTTTCTTGTTTGTGAGTTTATTTCCGCTGGTTTTATCTGATGTTGTATCACAAGGGTGCCCGGGGTAAGACACCAGTCACGGGTCCGAGGTCGGGTCGTGACAATAGGTACCCCTCTATCTTTCAAGAATCTCTATAGAACCTCCATCGAGACTTTATTATATGTTTTTTCTAGATCGTAGAACACCATATGTAAGTCTCTCTTTTTCTCCCTATAATACTCCACCAATCTCTTACAAGGTGAATGACTTCTGTAGTTGATCACCCCGACATAAATTCGAATTGGTCTCCGAAATATGCATGTCTCTCCTCATCATCATCTCAACCACCCTCTATCAAACTTTCATAGTGTGGCTTAACAACTTAATACCCTTATAGTTATTGCAATTCTGGAAGTCATCCTTGTTCTTATACAACAAAACCATCATACTTGACATTTATTCTTTGGACATTTTTATAATCCGAAAAATTAAATTAAACAACTCAATTAGCCACTCCATACCTGTCTACTTCCAAAATTTACTAGAATCTCGTCAGGTCCGGTCACTCTGTCTCTTCTAATCCTACAAATAGCACATTTGACATTCTCAACCCTAATACGCCTACAATACCAGAAATTGTGATGTCCCTCGAATTGCTCCAATTATCCCAACACAATGTCTCTGTCCCCCTCCTCGTTCAAGAGCTTATGGAAGTATGACTACCATCTTTGACTAATGAGTGCCTCCTCCACCAGTACTTTATTGTCCTCGTTTTTGATATACTTCACTTGGTCCAAATCGCGTGCCCTCCTCTCCTTTGCCTTAGATAGCCTGTACAACTTTTTAACCCCCCCTTTGTCCTCTAATTTTGCATATAAGCGTTCAAAAGTTTCCATTTTCGCCGCTGTAACCGCAAGTTTTTCCTCTTTCCTCGTCATCTTATACTTTTCCCTATTCAATCATTTTTCCCCCTCGTCCGTATTTTTCACCAACATCGCACACGTCACCCTCTTTGCTTCCACCTTCCCTTGGAATTTGTCATTCACCATCAATCCCCTCTATGATCACCAAACCTACCTCTCGAGACCCCTAGCACCTCTCTAGCTGCTTCCCTAATGCAATTGCCAGTCGTATCGCACATATTGCTTGCATCCCCAAAGCGTCCATAGCTATCAACTTCTCCCCGGTCTCCTATGCACTAGTC
Organism: Przewalskia tangutica; assembly: GCA_029844215.1. Taxonomy (NCBI): domain Eukaryota; kingdom Viridiplantae; phylum Streptophyta; class Magnoliopsida; order Solanales; family Solanaceae; genus Przewalskia; species Przewalskia tangutica. Next base: position 5,503,665 of record CM056718.1, on the reverse strand, counting down.
ATAGTCAAACTCCCAATTTGAACCTCTGTCGGTCATCCACAACCTTCCTCTTCCTCTTCCTTTGATCTCCAAATTCATCACCAAGAGCTTATGTTAGATCTTAAGGTTCTCACTCGGAATAACTTTGCAGTCCTGAAATAGATCTTTATCATCCTTTCTAAGGAGCAAAAAGTCAATCTGGATCTTAGCCACCGAACTACGGAAGGTTACCAAATGTATCTCCTTCGAGAAACTCGAATTGACAACCACTAAATCAAAAGCTTTTGCAAAAAAAGTGAGACTCCGCTGTCATTTCTGTCCCCAAACTAAAATCTCCATGTACATCGTCATAACCTCTTACAATTGACCCGACGTGTCAATTAAAATCTCCCCCGATGAAAAGCTTCTCAATATGCGGTATAATTCCTATCACCTCGTCCAGAATATCCCAAAAGTAATATTTTATTATATAAAATAGAATATAAATTCACATGATATATACATTACATTTTTAGACTTTAGGTGGTGTAGCCTTGAGAAAAAATTCGAAACTTCTATTTTGACCAGATCAAACAACAGACGTACGCACTATGAGCTTCAGTTATAATAATATCACATTTTAGGCTCCATGCATATTAAAAAGGACAAAAAAAAAAAGCAAATTGTTATATAAAACATAATACGTGTTCACGTGGTATATTTCTTTTTAAACATAAAATGGACAACACGTATTATCAACTTGAGTTCTTAAATTTGATGAGACAGAGTAGTAGATTAAGGGCCCGTTTGGATGAGCTTAAAAAAAGTGATTTTTATAGATAAAGTGTTTTTAGACCTTTTAAGTATTGAAAGTTATTTTTAAAAATAAGCAGCTGAGTGTTTGGATAAAAGTGCTTATTGGTGAGAGGGTAATGTGAGAATTTTAATAAAATATAAGGGATACAAAAGTAGTCTTAAAAGTCAACAGAAATGGCTGATAAGTTTCTCAAAAAAGTTAGGATTCTAACTTTTAAAACGATTGACTTTAAGACTTTTGGCTTAAAGTCAAGACTTAACATGAAAGTCAAATACCAACAGCTAAAAGGCTTATAAGTTGATTTGACCAACTTATAAGCCAATCCAAACGGGCTCTAAAACGAGATGTTGCCTCTATTTTCTTTTGTCATGGCACATATTTAAATTTTGTGGGACTCTACCAGACGAATTCAATTCATCTTCAAATTCTAAGGCCTGTTAAAGTTTTTTGAAGGCTACTCTATCTAAAATTCTAGTTCACACATATATAAAGAGACACATATTCCCTTTAAAAGACATCTCGAAAGTTTCATAAACTCGTGAAATAATCACAAAGAGATCAAGATGTGGCCAAATTTTTCTTGACAACCAAATACTTCAAGAAGATCCACAAAATCCTTTCATGGTAATAAATCTCAAGGAAGCCTACATTATCCTAGTTCGAGAAATACGCTACTAACAACCTTCAAATTATGGGACAAATTTAAAGAGAATCAAGGGAATAAATAGAATTGTACTCGCATTTTTTATCAATAAAATATTTATATTTCTTCAAATATTTTGTTTGGTGGTTGTAGTTTATTTTCCATATATTCAAAATTTGTTGCAAACAAATTGGCACGCCCAGTGGGACCAAGTCTGCCATCCATCTTTTTTCTCGCAAATCAAATCTGCAGTGGACGATGGAAGCTCCATTTTATGGATACTTCAAGTCCTGTCTTCGAGTTTCGCAAGACTTCACCCTAACAAGCTTTGAACTTTGAAGTAGGGGGCATTTGTAGACATCAAAATTTTATGGGACTCTATAAGACAAATTCAATCCATCTTCAAACTCTAAGGTCTGTTAGGGTTTCTTCGAGTCTACTCTACCCTAAACCCTATCTCACACATATATAAATGGACACATATGCCCTTGAAAATACATCTCGAAAGTTCCATAAACTCATGGAATAATCACAAAGAGATCAAGATATGGCCATATATTTCTTGACAACCAAATACTTCAAGAAGATCCACCAAATTCTTTCATGGAGATAAATACCAAGGAGGCCTACATTATCCTAGTTCGAGAAATACGCTACTAAAGACCCTCGAATTATGTGACAAATTTGAGGAGAAGCAAGAGAATAAACAGAATTGTACCCGCATTTTTTATCAATAAAATATTTTTATTTCTTCATATTTTATTTGGTGTTGTAGTTTGTTTTCCATATATTCAAAATTTATTGCAAACAAATTGGCACGCCCAGTGGGACCAAGTCTTCCCTTCATATATTCTCTCACAAATCAATCTGCAGTGAAAGATGGAAGCTTTATTTTTATGGATACTTCAAGTATAGTCTTCGAGTATCACAAGCCTACACCGCGACAAACCTTGAATTATGGAGAATTTGTAGATATCGAAATTTTGTGGGACTCTACAAGATGAATTTAATCCATTTCCAAACTCTAAGGTCTGTTAGGATTTCTTAGAGGCTAATATACCCTAAACCCTAGCTCACACCTATATAAATGGACACACATGCCCTTGAAATGACATCTCGAAAGTTTCATAAACTCATGAAATAATCACAAAGAGATCAAGATGTGGCCAAATATTTCTTAACAACCAAATACTTCAAGAAGATCCACAAAATTCTTTCATGGAGATAAATCCCAAGGAAGCCTACATTATCCTAGTGCGAGAAATATGCTACTAACGACCCTCGAATTATGAAGCAGATCTAAGGAGAATCAAGAGAATAAACAGAATTGTACCCACGTTTTTATCAATAAAATATTTATGTTTCTTAATATTTTGTTTGGTGGTTGTAGTTTATTTTTCACATATTCAAAATTTGTTGCAAACAAATTGGCATGCCTAGTGAGACCAAGTCTTCCCTTCATCTCTTCTCTCACAAATTAAATCTGCAGTGAAAGATGGAAGCTCCATTTTATGGACACTTCAAGTCTCGTCTTCGAGTTTCTTAAGCCTACACCCCGACAAGCTTTGAAGTAGGGGGCATTTGTAGACATCAAAATTTTGTGGGACTCTACAAGGCAAATTCAATCCATCTTCAAACTCTAAGGTCTGTTAGGGTTTCTCATAGTCTACTCTACCCTAATATCTAGCTGACACCTATATAAAGGGACACATATGCCCTTGAAAAGACATCTCGAAAGTTCCATAAACTCATGGAATAATCACAAAGAGATCAAGATGTGGTCAGATATTTCTTGACAACCAAATACTTCAAGAAGATCCATAAAATCCTTTCATGGAGATAAATCCCAAGGAAGCCTACATTATCCTAGTTCGAGTAATACACTACTAACGACCCTCGAATTATGGAGCAGATTTAAGAAGAATCAAGAGAATAAACAGAATTGTACCCTCGTTTTTTATCAATAAAATATTTATGTTTCTTCATATTGTGTTTGGTGGTTGTAGTTTATTTTCCACATATTCAAATTTGTTGCAAACAAATTGGCATGCCTAGTGAGACCAAGTCTCCCTTCATCTCTTCTCTCACATATCAAATCCGAAGTGAAAGATGGAAGCTCCATTTTATGGATACTTCAAAACCAGTAATGTAAAATAAGAAAAATATTAGCAACAAATGGGAGAATCTGAACATACTTGAAAAGTGAAAAATATGAGATAAATGCATTGTTGCTCAATATGATCCCTTATGCACTGGATATAAATTCAGGGGACAAATATTCAACATATGAGATAGAATGCAGCAGGAATTAAAAAGCTACTCATCAATGCTAGCAAGTTGTCATTGATGAAACATAATCTCACCTTGGAGAAGAGGGAAGAGCAGTTCGACGAAGTGGATGCGACGACGAGTGGAAAAGGGCGACAACGAGCAGTGGGGAAGGGTAAGGTGACAACAATGTGTGGTAGGAGATGTGACGACGAGCTGGGGGAAGTGTAAACCTTCCATCCCCGGGGTCCTTCAACACCATCTTTAATTGCATATGCAGCTTTAAAATCATTTGTCGTGACAAGCTCTGCAACCAGTTCAGAGTTCCCCTAAAATATAGCTTCATTACAATCAAGAGACGGGATTAGAGTTAATTTGTTCAACTAGTTGGCTGATACAACCATTCTACAGAAAATCATTCAGGAAGGTGTATGACAATTAATCCAGTGAAACATATCATTTTGCCGGGAAATGCTATGGCGGCGCCTAGGGTTTTCAGATTTTTCGATTGGGTGTTGTGACGTTTAGGTGAGAATCGAACAACGTGGGGGTTTCAAAATTACGGGAAGGTGATGCCGAGTGTGATGGTACCAACACCGAACCTTGAAATCGCCGGAATCGACCGAAATTTGCAAAAAAACAACGATCGGAATCGATGGGATTGCAGTGGATTTTTTGATCTAAAATTGACAGAGATGTAGGATGAATCGATGTGGGTACTTGGTATGGAAATGACGGGCTTGAAGAGACGAAGCTATTGGACTAAGTCTCGTCCCCGGTGGATGCCGGAATTGGCCAAAAATGGAGAAACTCAGGCCATTACTCTCATGCCTTTATGGAATAGAAGACGCAGTACATAGGGTGTCTAATAAAAAAACTTGGGCGCAGTGTCTAATAAAAAAATTAAGGGCCGTTGCATTAGCCTATATGTGCCGTTGCATTAGATAGGCTAATGCGACAGTCGTGTTTGGGTGTTGCATTAGACGATATAAGTCGTCGCATTAGCCTATCTAATGCAACGGCCACAAAATGTCATTGCATTAGCCTATTTTATGATTTGGTATAACTTGAACCCGTCGCATTAGCCACATCTAATGCGACGGCTGTACATATGGCATTGCATTAGATAGGCATGAGCCGTCGCATTAGACCAGAAATGTAGTAGTGTTCTAGCCTCTTGTCCCTGGTTGGACTTCTTGGATATTGTTTGAGCGGCGAACTCAGTGTCAAAGTGGAAGGTTGAAAGCTGCATATCATAGGCTCGGGGTTCGGCAACGACCTGAGCGTTGGAGGACCCCCGGTGCCGGTGGCAACTTTGGTGGTCGGAGGAGGAGAGGCAATCAGATGGGAGTCTTGAGGAGGATCGGGTAATATGTGTCATTATTATGAATATATGAAGATGTGAAGGTATGAAGATATGGAGATTTGAAGGCCTGGGAGTTTGAAGATATGAAGATTGGAATGTTTGAAGATAAGAATATATGAAGATTTGAGTTTTCGAAGGATGAAAGAAAATTTAAGAAAAGATAAAAAATGAAGAAGTAAAAAGGAAGGGGTTTTATAGGCGCGAGTTCATCCTTACAAAACATTTTGTTTAAAGAATCGAAACAGCGGATCAATAAGAAGTCGACACGTGTCCGAAGTGACAGAATGATAAGACGTGGGCCAAATCATGTGGAAGGTTGAACGATTCATTTTCCCGCTTATTTCAGAGCAATTTGAAAGAAAGCTTACAAAAGAAGACACCGGAGAGATCATTTCCACTTTCCATCAGTATGGTAAACTTTGATCCAAAAAGTGTGGGGACTATCTGTATGAGGTGAAAACCAGCATGATACGTGGCATGGTTTAATTGTGAGGTCGAATGGATTAATAATAATGTGCACCCGATGTATGTTGAAGAAGGATCGGGTAGTGTTCGAACCAGGTGACACCGACGAAAAGTCGAAAAGACTCAGCACGTAACCGTTCCGGGCATGACGATGACAATTACTCTGTTCTCATTAAATGGGTTTATTCTCATTTAAGTGTATAAAATTAGAGATTGTTTCTTTAACGTCGATATCTTGTATTGTTAACTATAAAATGAGTTCAACCTTCATGTTAGAAGGACATCTGATTCTCATTACATTCACTTGAACGATTTCATTGTAAACTTAAGATATTCAAACTCTTAATATTGGCTCGGGTTCAAAACAATTCAGCTAAGGACCGGACCAATCTCAGAGACAAGTCTCAATCAAGATTCTATCGATTCAGGCTATTTCTATTGCTTATTATTTATATTTGCTTATTTATCTTTAATTATTTATTACGTTTGATTACGAATCAATCAACTTATTCTTAAAATCACTTTCAAATTCAACCGTACTTTTTTTTTTTTTTTTTTTGGATAAATCGGTGACACCAACAACTTTTGTTAGCAATCCTCTAGGACTAGCACGGGATACTGTAACTCCCATAGTCCATACCGTAGGATCCAAAATAGTCAATAGCGTAGGATCTTCTACTAGTATTACAAATAGCAATGTAGATGCCTTACGGCATCAGCTCCCTGTGTACTTTTAAGTTTCAATATAGTAATATCTTAAAAACCAAAAAACAAAGAATATAGTACACCATAAATTCAACAGCCCCAATAACACTGACCTAGTCAATCACCTAACTCACCAACTCGGCCTCGGTTTTATAACTTATTCAATATGTCCCTAAACCAATAAATTGATGTATAATATGAAATTTAAGTATTGTGTAATGTGACATTTGAAAACGCTCGTTTGGTTGGAAAATAAGTTATTCCGCGATCCTGTGATTAGTTATTACATTCTTAATGTGAGATGAAATAACATTACAATCTCGGAATTCCGAATTTTTTTTTTCTAAAATTTCAAAACCAACTGATTCAATAGGAACAGATGAAAAAACAGGAAAGTACGTGGACAAGTACTCACCTTTCACAAACTCAGCCAAGTTCAACTTTATCTTATAATGTGAATATATGAGTTGCACATCTTGAATAAGCCTGGCATTTGAGTATACGTACTTTTCTTCCACCAACCCCACAAATAAAAACACAAAATTTCCACTATAAATAACCATCTTCATCAAACATTTCTCATCATAACCAAGAAAAACAACACCTACTACCACCATGGCTACAATTGAAAAAAACCTAACCATTACTGAAAAAGTTTATGTTAGAGTTCGTCTTGCAAATGAAAATGATATTCACCACATATACAAACTTTTTTACCAAATTCATGAATATCACAATTACACTCATCTTTACAAAGCCACTGAATCTTCCCTTTGTGACCTTCTTTTTAATAAAACAAACCCTACTCCTCTCTATTATGGTCCATCGGTCCTTTTACTCGAAGTTTCGCCAACCCCTTTTTCAGATATCAATAACAAAGACGAAAAATTCAAGCTTGTCCTGAAACAATTTGATCTTAGGACGCCTGTCGTGGACAAAGAACATGAGGAATTTAAGTCCAAATCGTGCGGGGATGATGAGAAAAACGACGTTTATATTGCTGGATACTCGTTTTTTTACGCGAATTATTCGTGTTTTTATGACAAGGCTGGGATTTATTTTGAGAGTCTTTATTTTAGGGAGAGTTATAGGAAGTTGGGCATGGGGAGATTGTTGTTTGGGACAGTTGCTTCTATTGCTGCAAATAATGGATTTTCTTCAGTTGAAGGAATTGTGGCTGTTTGGAATAAAAAATCTTATGATTTTTATGTTGATATGGGGGTTGAGATATTTGATGAATTTAGGTATGGGAAATTGGTTGGTGATGCTCTACAAAAATATGCTGACAAGGAGATGGTTTGATCATGAAGATACTTACATATATGTGGAATTTGTTATTTTATTTTTCCATTTGTAAAACCAATTTACTCAATATTATTACTATGTATTAATTTGTGTTTGCAAATGTTGGACGAATAAACATGCGTAACTATGTTTATGGCTTCTCTTTTTATTTTTTATTTTTATATTTTAGGTTCTGTTTTCAAAATAGCCGATTTTAGAAGTTTGGAATGAGTCGTCTTTTAACTACTGTATATATTTAACTAGTAAGAAATATAATTACTAGGGTGTGTTTGGTTCGGGTAAACAGGAAAGGAAAAGGAGGAATGAAATTCTCTTTGTTGTTGTTTGTTTGACCTTAATTTTTCATTCCCTTGATCTCTTTTCCACTTTCATTCTCTTTCCTTGATTCTCCACCCCACTAGGTATTTGGATTCTCTTTCCCCAACCCGGATTCCGGACCTTGGACCCCGGACCACCCCGAATTCCCACCCCGGATTCCAGACCCCGGACGACCCAGAACCAAACATGTAGAGATAATCAGGTAATTCCTTTTCTTTTCATTCCATTCCCTCACTAGATTTCATTCCGTTTACCCTGCGCGAACCAAACACACTCTTAATATAATAGGAAAGTTGTACTTGTTTGTTTGCTTTTGGTACGGTCAATAACCATTTTCGTTGACTTGATAGCTATTTTTTGTAGGATAGCTCTGCTTTCTTGGAATGGATACTACCTGAATTAGTCAAATTTCAAATGCGGATATAAACATCAAATAAAAAATCAAAGAAAAAAAGATATCCACTTTGATACATACTTCCTCTCTCCCTCCATATTTATGTGATAATCTTTTTATCGACAGAATGTTTTGGAAATATTACTAATAGTTTAAAATAAGCTTTTAAACATATGTTGATTATAAATTATCTCACTAACAGTAAAAACAGAATGGTAGAGTTAAATTATTTTTCATGATAGACAAGGTGTGAGTAAAAGGTGTGGTAACATGGAAATGAGAATGAAATCAACAACAACAAATATGTTAAAAATCTGGAAATAAATAAAGTAATTGACTTGCTGAGTCGATTGATTTTTCAATATATTCTTAAGATAATATTGTTCATATATTCCTTTAACGATTGTATGACAACTTATCTTCTAAGATAAAATAATAATCAAACAAGTGAGCAAATGAGACTAAGTGTTCGCTTAGGAAGAAAGATCTTTTGAGTGTATGAATATTGCTAGAGAGGAAGATAATTTTCTGAAAATTGTTAAGTGTTGAGTATGTTTTGCAAATGAGCCCACGACTCCATTTTATAGTGTGGAGAAGATGACCTTCCACATAGCCAAGTAATGGCCTTGAATGACCATGTAATAGCCTTGATTGTGGAGTTACAATTCAGCCAACCAATGACTGAATTCATGAGCCAAATAATGGAGAATTAATGCTCCAAAGTCAGTCCAAAAATCAATTTTATTTCTTCTCCAACGGTCAGAAACAATCGTAGCGCCGCGAAACTTGTCACGATCCGATCCCGGGCCCGCGACTGGTGCCCTACCTGGACACCCTTACAGGTATACATCAGAGATAATCAGCGGAACATACATAAACTTAACAAGAATAAATAATAGGTTAGCCGATAAGGCTACCTCCCTGGATATATACAAATCCAAAAGCAGTTACCTCATTTTTTTTTTTTACAAAGTGACCCATAAGATATGACTACAGACCTCTAAGAGTTTTGACATAACAACTGTGACGGGACAGGGCCCCGCCATACCCCTGAATGTACATAACTCTACAACCTCAGGGAACCGTACCAAAAGACAAAGCCTTCGGAGAAATGGAGCTTCCCAAGAATCGGCAAATGATCCAGAGCGGATCAACAAGCTATGTACCTCAACTGCGACATTTAACGCAAAGGCGAGGTCAAGATAAAATATGTACCAAGTATGTAAACCGAAAGCATCGTAATTTAAATCATAATAGTCTAAAATAAAGTGGAGACATGTATGATAACCAAATTATCGCACACCGTGCCTCTTTGAAATGAAAGTAATGAAAGTCGGTTTTACCTTTTAAAGACTATTTCAACATACGAACAGAGTCACACCATAGCTGGGACACAAGCCCTCAAATACCAAAGCGCGCTGTGGAATCCCCATCATCGCCACATATGGCGTAAAATATAACCATGTGACGCGACTGTGGCATCCTACCTCACTGTCGACGTACACCCATACAAAACATATATATATATCTCATGCCCGTGGAATCCCTCATCTCGGGTACATGACTTCATGGAGAGCTAATCCATGGAGTAATAATCGTATATAACATGCCCGTGGAATCCCTCATCTCGGGTACATGTCTTCATGGAGAGCTAATCCATGGAGTAATAATCGTATATAACATGCCCGTGGAATCCCTCATCTCGGGTACATGTCTTCATGGAGAGCTAATCCATGGAGTAATAATCGTATATAACATGCCTGTGGAATCCCTCATCTCGGGTACATGTCTTGATGGAGAGCTAATCCATGGAGTAATAATCCGGGAATTTAACCCGCATCATGGTAGCATGCCCCGGAATCCTCCATCGCAAGCATTTCCATGGATCAATCACAATGGAAGCATACCCGTGGAATCCTCCATCACTGCCGGTACGTCCAAATAATCTCACAACAAGACAGCCGACCCTCCAACTGAGAGTCACGACAGCGTAACAACACAATACTTGCACTCCAAGGCTATCACAAGCAAGTATAGACAAGTTCATAAAATCTTTAGACTTTCATTAACATACCAAATGGATCTCATTTTATAACCTCAAGGCACTTTCATATCACGTAACAATTTCCGGGAATTTAACCCAACGTACTATATACTTCTATTCTTTCAAAAGACTCATTTTCATATAAAACCCCAAGGTAATAACACTCGTAGTATCAAGGCTAATCTACATTTCACATACGTCACTACACTTAGAATTATACTTTTAGGCTTCTAATCAAGTGACCCTTACTTTAAACTTTAAGCAATTGATGCCTTTAAATCAAATTGTCCTTCTTTATTTCAAGTCATTCATCTTTGTTGACCTTACTCGAGAAAACCATTCCTTCAACCTTCCATAAAGTTGTTATAACCAACTTCCCATAAAGCCGTTGATCGGTGTATTTTATATACACCTTTTGAGTCAGTTTTAGTTAGTATTTTGTCCCATTTTGCACATATAAGTGTCGTATTAGGATAGTTTTTCTTTCTTTTGAGTCAAAGTGGTTAAAATGGCCAAATGGCGGAAAAGGAGCAAAAAGAGGGCAAAAGAGGAGATGCCAGAGATGAAAACAGAGAAAGTGGCGAACAAGGCGTAAATTCGCACTGGTAGCACGCCTCGCAGCCAGATATCAGGCCGCGACGCCATCATTCGCAGAAGCGCGAAGATCCAGTACGCGCGCTAAAACAGGCCGCGACGCCACTATCCAGAGGACAAAACTCGAGCCGCGCGCCTCGAGACCGAAGCATGGCGCGCGCTAAACATCCGGGAGCTACAGAAGATCCAGCGGCCGCGCGCCTCGCAGCCAGATATCGGCCGCGCGCCAAAACACCCGACGGATCGCGAACTCCGGCGCGCGCCTATCTCGCAGGCGCGCCGACGCGGAAAAATTAGTCTTTTGACGGATTTTTGGGCCAGCTGCAGGAAAAGAAGGAGGCGTTTTAAACCTATATAAGGAGAACCCTAGGCAGCTTTTTGAGGTCCCCTTTCGACAACACAAGATTTTCTTGCTAGAGATTGAGACCTAAACTTAGTAATTTCTTTCCTTTTTCTTTTCTTTAATTCGCCAGCATGATGAACTTGGAATTAGTTCTTGTCATCTTTATGGCTAGAACTAATTCTCCTATGTGGCTTTCTATGTTGAACTTCTTGAAACTTATGTTATAAATTAATGACGCTTATGGTTATTTTTCTTATTGAGAGATCTATCCAATAATTGAGTTGAATTCTTGGTAGCTAATTGACAACTAGTTATCACTATATGATTTCTAATTAGATTAGAAAAGGGGATTGTGAATATCTTGTAAGTTGGGTAGACAGGTGCTTGAATTGGGGATGAAAATACCTCAATTAGTTTTGTAAGCGTTGATGAGAGGCTTAACAACCCTAATTTTGCGCATTGTGCGTGGCCAACTAGGTTTTGTTCTTAATCCTCCTATAGAGTTACCCTTATCGGTGAAAGTTAGGTAAGGAACAATCTGGGTTGAGTTTTTATATAACCCTAACGGAGTATAAAACGATTTCAGAACCCGCTTTCTCCAAAAGAAGAACACCATAAGTAATGCATTAGTAAGTAGCATGCGGATAGTGAGGATACATAAGCCCTATTCTCATCACATCCAAGTAATTCTTTATATTTACTTGTCTTTAATAATTCTTAGTTATAAACAAAACAATCAATCATTAATTCACCAAATAGATACTAGAAAATAGATAGTTGGTACTTGAACCCTAATCCTAGAGGACGATATTCGGTCTTATCTAAGACTATACTACTTGATACGATAACGCACTTATGCGTTTAAAAATGTGTGCATATTACGCATCAAGTTTTTGGCGCCATGTCGGATTAGACATTAGTTCAATATCAAATTTATCTATTTTTAATTTCTAATTTGGTTTTATGTATAGTTTTTTTTAATTTTGTTTGTTTTATGTATTTATTGTGTGAAAACAAGGGTGTCGTGATTCTTTGTTGGTTTTGATGCATCTCAGGGATCCTGAGGATATGGATTACTACTGTCAATATGATCGAGTTCCAACCATAGAGGAAGAGAGAGAGAGGAATTACGAGAAACTCTACTCAGTCTCACGAGGTCCCAAGCTCAGTTCATGGACGAAATGAGGTTGGGTATAAAGAAGTTGGCAACGCAAATAGCGTAACTCGCGATCATATTCAACAAATAACAGCAAGTTGAGGAGCACGAATCACACCCAACTATTGAGGAATTTGGTGAGATAGCCGGTGTAGAAGGAAAAGATTGCAGAAATCCAATTATTCACCTTCGATTCTCGTGGAAATTCTTTTTCATGCACCTATCACAGAAGAAAAACCACTAGCTATCACGAATGACTCCCAATTAGGAATTGCATACCATCAAGGGCAACCCCCAGAGTCAAGAGATGTAGAGAATTTCACGGTTTCCTACAAAATAAGAAGTCTAAAAGACAAACTCATCTTGTGTGCTGTGGGGATCCTTGTATGTTTAAGGCCCTGTTTGAACAAATAGTTATAGGGAAATTGAGACCTATAGCAATAAACTGTGGATTGCAAGCGGCGTAAGTATCCAATGGGCACTCGTAAAGGTTAATTGCGTCAGGCTAAAAACGTAAAAGATAGCTTGTTGGGAGACAACCCAACGCTTTAAATTATGTTATTTTAATTTCTGTATTTAGTTTATTTTATTTTGTCTATAACAATCTCACGGTCATGGGGTATTGTGTTTGAGCTGTGATTGACAGGTCTGGAATGAATCAAGGCGAAAAGCGAAAGAAAGTCGATTTCGAAAAAGCGGCACGCGCCGTTGTGGCTGCGCGCCAAAAGAGCGAACAGCGCAGAATTTAGGCGCCGCGCCAGAGCAGGCCGCGGTAGAATTCAGAAAGTTTGCAGAATTTAGCCAGCTGCCAGGAAGCAGGCGGCTCGTAAAGTCCCGGGCGAGCGCAATGTTCAGCCATGGCACAAGCCGGAATCGAAATTTAAAACGCCCAAAAATCGATTTTCCCAATTCCAACTTCCAAAACCTAACCTTCCTCTCCAAAACCCACGAAATTTGAAACTCTCCCACAAATCCTCCACAAATCCAACCCAACCACAACCTAAACTCTTAAATTCCCAAAAACCCCAACTATCTCAAACAACAAAGCTCCATTCCATAGCCTCAACCCACCAATCAAACAAGAACAAACTTGAATCTTCTCATCAAAAGGTAATCCCTATCTTTGTTCTTGAATCCTTTCATCAAGTCATAAGAGGTAGTAGTTGGGAAGAGTATTGTAGTTGAAGTAGTTTGAGTCTTGAAAAGTTGGTTGTGAAGTTGAGAAAAGAGTAGAAAAAGAGGTTGTGGGCATTGTTGAAGTTTGGGGGTGTTGTCGCTGCTAGTTGTTGAGTGTGTAGGAGACATTGTGCCACAAAAATTAGAAGCTGCAGATTTTGTTTAAAAATGGCCACCAGAAAGAGAAGAGGATCCACATCCACCCCAAACCCACAATACGATGAAAATAGATTTGTGAGTTACCAGGCCTTCCAAAGATACAAAAGGCTTGATACCAGACCCGTAATTCCAGAAAGGGGAATGGATTACCAAAGGGGATCATATGGGGAAGAAGACATTTATGAGCCCATCCGGGCTATGATAGAGCTAAGGGGGTGGAAGAGATTTGTCAATCCGGAGAAGATAACACCAGTGAATACAACAATGGTGCGGGAATTTTATGCAAACTTTCCGGAGAGGAGAAGGGGTGCTTTGTAGGTGGGAAATTATATGCTGTGACGCCAAGCAATAAATACGACTCTAAAAACAGTTGATGTTGAAGAAAGTAGTGATTGGAACCATTTTAGAACATGGGCTAGAGTACCAACAACATCAATGGAATGCCGTCGCATACGCAGCTACCCGTCGCTTTTGAGATTGGAAGAAATGGATCTAGAGCACCGAGCAAAGCCAATTCAACAAGCGCAAAGGCTTGCTATACTTCGCCGCGTGATTCCATCCACGCACTTCACCAGAGTGCGGAGGATATGATTAAGTTGATTTATGGAATTGAGGCGGCGATTGATCACGGGAAAGAGATAGTGCAGAGCATGGATGAAATCAGAGTTGGTAACGATCGTGGATTGGGACATGGTTCACTTATTACCGCCCAGCCACATGAGCGGTCCCACAACTACCCACGGATACTCATGAAAGAAACCAACCGCGATGTCCATGGGATAGTGCACTCTTCCTGCACCCACCAAAGAGTGACGGAGAGCACCACCAGCAGCAGCAGCAGAGCAGGCCGCCATGGATGAAGATGAGCACAATAGGGCTCATATGAGGCGAGACCCACCACCGCCAACCACAAGAGCAGAACCTTCAGAGCCCACAATGGGGCAATTGTACCAACACGAAGGAGATGATGCAGACTTGCAAGCGATGAGTACAAGGACAGCAAGAAACAAGGCAACAAATCGACGAGCTAAGTGCCTTGTTCAACCAACGGTCGATGATTATCCACCGCCACCACCACCATTTTAACCAAAGTTTGTAAGTGTCTTATTTTCTTTATCTTTGAGTCTACACACATTGAGGACAATGTGTGATTTAAGTTCGGGGTGTGTTTTGTGTTTTAGTTTTTATTTGTGTGTCATGTTATGTTTTATTTAATTTTTTTTATTTGTTTTATGTTTATTTTGAGTCACCAAAATTTTTCTTTCTTAGTCATAATTGCATCACAAAGATCATGTATCTTTGTAGTTGCTAGAAACACCTAGTGAAGTAAGGTGGAATAATGTAAAGGAATTGAAGCAACTATCTAAACACTTAGGTTAGATATGCCAAAAGCTCGCGTAACTGCCTATTCGAGTTTCTTGCTTGAGTTATGCATGCTAAATGATAAATGCTTATGTGTTATGAGTGCTTGCTATTTGAGGCGAAATAGTTAGGATATCATGTTAGGAGATGACTCAGGCATTTCTTTGATAGCCAATTCTTACCATTCTTTTCTATCCCAGACTTTAAAAATATCCCTAGTCACCTAATGAGCCTAAATTTGAAACTTCTTTTGACACCCCATATTCCCACAAAATTGTGCCATAAGTGAAAATATGAAATAGTGGAGTACATTGTGTTAAAAGAAGAAACAAAAAGAGTGAACAAGTTTGACACCTAATGGAAAAGTAATAAGAAAGAGGCAAAAGCCTAAGTTGGGTGCCTATTTGTATAATACACTTCACTCTCCCAAAACAAAAGAGGGGAAGGATAAAATTGAAGTGAAGGAAAGAATCAAAAGAAAAAGGAAAAAATTGAAAAGCCAAAGAGCTTATGGTACAAAAAAATGAGCCTAAATGCCTATCTTTACCAACCCCTACCTAAGCCTACATTACAACCCTCAAAGTCACAAGATCTCTTTATGCATATCCAGAATTAGTGGAGAATAACAAGTAAGCATGCCATAGGAATTCTTGAATTTATATGCATGATTTAGTATATTGACTTCCATTAAGCATGATGAATATGAGTTTGCGAAATATTTAGCTTCATGTGTTTAGTGTGCTGAAAATTTCATGCTATATGTTCTGCGATAGTATTCTCGCTAACCTTCATGTTTTTCTAGTTAACATTTATGCAAAGAAAAGTGATTAATGACAAGTGAGTCTTGTTTTTTCATTCTTTGAGTTTTTATTTTATTTCTTTTCAATCTTTGCTCGAGGCAGCAAAGGTTAAGTTTGAGGGTATTTGATCTGTTTTTATATACACCTTTGAGTCGATTTAGTTAGTCTTTTGTCCCATTTGCACATATAAGTGTCGTATTAGGATAGTTTTTCTTTCTTTTGAGTCAAAGTGATTAAAATGGCCAAATGGCGGAAAAGGAGCAAAAAGAGGCAAAAGAGAGATGCGAGATGAAAGCAGAAAGTGGCGAACAAGGCGTAATTGCACCAGCACGCGGCTCGAGCAGCAGATATCGGCCGCGACGCCATCATTCGAAGAAGCGCGAGATCCAGCACGCGCGCTTAAAATGGCCGCGGCGCCACTATCCAGAGGACAAAACTTCGAGCCGCGACGCCTCGTGAGACGAAGCGCCGCGCGCCTAAACATCCGAGGAGCTACGAAGATCCGCGGCCGCGCGCATGCCAGATATCGGCCGCGCCAAAACACCCGACGGATCGCGACTTCCGGCCGCGCGCTTATTCGCAGGCCGCGGTGTCGACGGAAAAATTAGGTCTTTTGACGGATTTTTGGGCCAGCTGCAGGAAAAGAAGAGGCGTTTTTAAACCTATATAAGGAGAACCCTAGGCGGTTTTGAGGTCCCCTTTCGACAACACAAGATTTTCTTGCTAGAGATTGAGACCTAAACTTAGTAATTTCTTTCCTTTTCTTTTCTTTAATTCAGTTTTTGCATGATGAACTTGGAATTAGTTCTTGTCACTTTATGGCTAGGAACTAATTCTCCTATAGGGCTTTCTATGTTGAACTTCTTGAAACTTATGTTATAAATTAATGCATGCTTATGGTTATTTTTCTTATTGAGAGATCTATCCAATAATTGAGTTGAATTCTTGGTAGCTAATTGACAACTAGTTATCACTATATGATTTCTAATCGATTCGAAAAGGGGATTGTGAATATCCGTAAGTTGGGTAGACAGGCTTGAATTGGGGATGAAAATACCTCAATTAGTTTTGTAGCGTTGATGAGAGACTTAACAACCCTAATTTTGCGCATTGTGCGTGACGGTCAACTAGGTTTTTGTTCTTAATCCTCCTATAGAGTTACCCTTATCAGTTGAAGTTAGGTAAGGAACAATACTGGGGTTGAGTGTTTATATAACCCTAACGGGAGTATAAAACGATTTCGTAAACCTGCTTTCTCCAAAAGAAGAACACCATAAGTAATGCATTAGTAAGTAGCATAAGCGGATAGTGAGGATACATAGAAGCCCTATTCTCATCACATCTGAAGTAATTCTTTATATTTACTTGTCTTTAATAATTCTTAGTTATAAACAAAACAATCAATCATTAATTCACCAAATAGATACTAGAAAATAGATAGTTGGTACTTGAACCCTAATCCTAGAGGACGATATTCGGTCTTATCTAAGACTATACTACTTGATACGATAACGTGCACTTGCGTTTAAAAGTATGTGCATATTACGCGCATCAGCCGTCATACTAACTTTATGCTTTAGAAACTAAGACATTCTTATCCTTTCATAAAGTCGTCATAACTAACTTCCCATAAAGCCGTTATAACTCTTTATGTCTTAGACAAATTCATTCTTTTTATGACCAAGAGACTTATACTTTCAAATCAAGTTACATAACTCTCAAAATACTTCAAGTCTCTTAACTTTAGAAAACAAGTTTCTTAACTTAGAAATCAGGTCTCTTATCTTTAGAATAGTTCAAGAATCAATACTTTTCAAATCAAGTATTCTATATTTTTTCATGTCAAGAACTCCTTGTCTACCTTATTAGAATAAACCATTATTTTAACCTTTCCTTAAGAACAAGTGAGTTAATTCTCTAACTCAACCAACTGAGACATTCTTAAAACAAGTCAAGTATATCAAATGAACTGACTTCATTTAAATCTCGTACGTCTGCCGTACTTATACATTTATAACTACTCATGCTCAAGAGATAAGAAAGTTTCCACATATCTCTCCGGCTTAATCCACTTGCCAAGTCCAATATGCCGTCTGTAGTATGTCAACCTATAATGACCATAATACGTCTATTAGCTTCTAGCTTCAACGTAGAATATTCTAATTGTAAAGTCCCTTATTCTACGGAAAATTGGACAACACTTTCTTTATTTCTACGTACTTTTCCAACTTTTTCAAGGCCCGAATTCAATAACCAAACGCCACATTCAAGGCCCAACAATTCAGCAATACAAAGGGGATTACACGCCTAACTGGACGTGTAAAATTCTGCCCCCACAATACATATTAAACAATCCAATTAGTTTAAGGCAACTCCTCAGCTACAACAGGCTCACATATCATCCTTTTTAATCCAAGTCGTTATTCCAAAGTTACTACATATTGACAATTTTAACGACTAAAATCACTTCAATAAACCCCACATAAAAAGTGAAGATGACGACCATAAATATCCACGACTAGAACTCGAAAATTTCCCTTTTTATACTTTCATTTATAACATGAAAACCTTCGATTCTTATATCCATTTTACTCGTCACAATACCCTTTTTCCAATTTCTACAACACGTGACATAATTTACTTTAAAAGGAGAATGAATTTTTACCTTGAAATTTGCCCAAAACAGTCCAACAAATCGCCCACTTTAGCCCTCTTTCCGTAACTCTTCTTCACGCTAAAATCACCCACACGAACCCTCTACAAGCTTGCCAACATATTTCCTTCTTGTTGCCTTTCCAAAAATCTCATCACACTTAGGGTTTATCAATTTTTTTGAGAGAAGAGAAGAGGATTTTCTTTTAGGAAGAACCTTTGCAAAATGACCAAGTCTTGAAGACTTGGTCATAATATAAGACTTTCTCTTGGTCAAAAAGATGGGAGGGACACTTGTCACCCTCCCATAGGCCTTTACACAAATATCTTCTGATTTTTCCCCTTTTTCGCTAAAAATCCCGCCTAGGCGCCGCGGAGCTGCAACTTCAGAACACTTCAGGGCTTTCGGCGCCGCGACCCTGTTGCCGGCGCCTGACTGAAGCCTTCTTTCTCCTCCGTCAACCGAACTTCTAATGTCCATAACTTTCTACTCCGATGTCCCATCGACGAGCGGTTTGTTGCATTGGAAACTAGACTCAACGAACTTCATACTAGGCTTTTGAAATACCTAACAACTCCTAATTAACTAGGAGATATACCGCTCCAAAGTTGACTAAAAATCTGCCTACAACAGTTTTGCTAACTTATCTTTCCAAATTCAAACCTTATTTCCTTTCGTGCGTTCTTATCTTATTCTCTTGAATTTACGGGGTGTAACAAAACTGCATGGAGGCACCGCGGTGCCGAAACTTCAGAGAGTTTCGAGCGTCGTCGACGTCGCGGCTCCGATGTTGAGGCACCGCGACCCTTCGAGCCTCCGCGGCGTTTTTCGACTCGTTTCATCTTTTACACATCGTACACGTCTTCCTTCATTTACCAACGTGAAACCATTGTCATTTGGCCAATAACCATCTATTATATTATGTCCCAAATAATTCGTATACGTACCAATATCTCTTCCATTAAGAAAATTACGATCCTTGACACATTATGTGCACGTGTGTGGAAACAATGTTTCCGACGTGCGAGACCCCAATTGTTCGAGTCATAATTAATAGGATTTACTTTATTTCACATTTAATAAATTTCCAACAATCCCCTCTTGGAAGAGATTTTGGCGCACACACATGATGTCTTTTTAGCAATCATCCGGCGAACCGATGTTGCATCTGGACAGGTAGCCGTAGCTTTGAACCTTCCAATAGTAGAATACCATCAGACTTACATACTGCGCGCTGAACGGATGTCTTGAACCGTCAATGTTTAGTGTAAGGCAAGACAATGGTACCAACACAACACAACACTTTTCCTTACTCTATCTTTCTTAAATGTTTTATCCGTCGTGGGCCGTGGACCTTTTGGATTCTTAAGTGCGTTCAATTGAGGTGGCCTGTCCTCGCACTTAAATAGGTGGTCTCCTATAAGGTATCATGTAATACCCCACTACACGAGTGTTAGGAACCATTAAAAGTTTCTCCAACCTAACCTCAAACATTGATGATCATTAAAAGTTTGGAAACTTATCATTTACCCCTCTACAGGTAGCACTTTATGTCTATCACGGAAATGACCTTGGATTATGTTTCTTAAGAAGAAATCATTATCTGAAGTGCTCTTGCTTCCACTGAAGCGCTCAGACTGAACATTTACGATTTAATTTTTCCATTGAACCTACTTCATGGGATCTCCAGTCGGTAAGGTTGGGTATCCACCGTATCAGTTTTTATTGATTGGGTTTTAAGCTCATTCCCCTAGACAGGCAGAACATTGATCTCTAGATATTCCCTTCGTCAAGAGATCTGCGATATTTTCCTTAGATTTTACGTAATCAATGGAAATACACCCGAGGTGATCAACTGCCTAATAGACTCATGTCTCCGTCGAATATGACGAGACTTGCCGTTGTACATAGAAATTCATGCCCTTTCTAGAGCCGATTGACTGTCACAGTAGATCATTACAGAAGACACGAGTTTATCCCAACATGGGACATCCTCTAAGAAACTATGAAGCCACTCAGCTTCTTCTCCCGCTTTGTATAAAGCGATAAATTCCAACTCCATCGTGGATCGGGCAATAAGGGTTTGCCTAGAGGATTTCCAAGACACAGTTCCACCACCGATTGTAAAAATATATCCGCTGGTGGACTTGATGTCTTTGCTATCAGATATCCAGTTTGCATCACTGTACCCCTCTAGTACATCTAGATATCTCGAATAGTGTAACCTGAACTTTAGCGTGAACTTCAGGAACTGTAGTACCCTATTCAATGCTATCCAGTGATCCTCACTTGGATTACGGGTGAACCTATCCAATTTAATGAATGCATAAGCGATATCAGGTAGAGTGCAGTTTGTGATATACATCAGACTACCAATCACCTGCGCATACCGCTCCTGGCGTACGGACACACCAAGATGTTTATCAATCTTTTGACTTATATCCAATGGTGTCGTTACCGGTGAACTGCCGAACATCCCAAATTTCTTCAGTACATCATCGATGTAGTGAGATTGAGACAAAACCAGTCCGTCAGATGTCTTAGAGATTTTGATCCCTAAGATGACATCTGCGATGCCCCTATCTTTCATGTCAAAACATTGTTTTAGCATGTTCTTAGTCACTAGGATTATCCTTGGACTGCTTCCAGTGATCAACAAGTCATCTACATAGAGGCATATCATGACGAAAGAATCGATATTTCCTTTCATGTAAACATATTTATCACATCCATTAATGGTGAACCCTTTTGATAACAGGGTACTATCAAATTTCTCGTGTCATTGTTTAGGGGCCTGTTTCAGCCCGTAGAATAATTTGTCAAGACGATAAACTTTTGTCTCTTGTCCTGGAACCACATACCCCTCGGGTTGGTATATATATATTTCTTCTTCCAAATCACCATTTAGAAAAACTGTCTTGACATCCATTGATGTATTTCAAGATCCCGTAAGACGGAGATAGATATGAACATACGTATGGATGTCATTCTAGATACCGGTGAGTAGGTGTCAAAGTAATCAAGACCCTCCTTTTGGCGATAGCCCTTGACTACCAGCCAAACCTTGTACTTGTCGATAGATCCATATGCCTTTAACTTTCATTTAAGGATCCACTTACAACCCAAATATTTGTGTCCCGGAGGAAGTTCAGCCAACTCTCAGGTGTGGTTGTGCAGTATGGACTCTATCTCACTTTCTATAGCTTCCTTCCAGAGCGATGCTTCTGGAGTTGAAAACGCTTCGACGATTGTCCGTGGTTCGTCTTGAACCAGATAAGCTTCAAAGTCTGGACCGAAGGACTTGTCCTTCCGGGCCCTTTTGCTTCGTCTTGGTTCCATCTCTGAATCTTTCAAGTCCTGAGAATTTGGAATACTGGATTCCGTATAATCAACCACTTCAGAATTCACTAGATCTGAACGTTTTAGATCTGGGCAGTTGACAACTCCTGGATCCTCAGAGGTTTGTTCATAACTTCATTTGCGAGAGGTTATGTTTCTTTCCTTTCTAGGAAATGAATCTTCAAAGAAACTTGTGTTTCTTGATTCCATGATCGTACCTATATGAATGTATGGTACATCTTACTTATGCACTAGGAAATGATAAACACTGTTGTTATTGGCATATCTGATGAATATGCAATCCACAGTCTTAGGTCCAATTTTGACCTGCTTTGGCTTAGGTACTTCTAACTTGGCCAGACAGCCCCATACCTTCAAATATTTGTAGATAGGTTTCTTTCCTTTCCATAGCTCGTATGGAGTCTTATCCATACCCTTGTGTGAGATTTTATTAGGAATCTTATTCGCGGTAAGGACAGCTTCTCCCCACATGTGTTGGGGAAGGCCTGAATTGATGAGTAAGACATTTATCATTTCCTTTAACGTTAGGTTCTTGCGTTCAGCAACACCGTTTGATTGGGTAAGTAAGGAGTCGTCGTTTAATGAACTATACCGATTGAGTACAAAATTCTTCAAAAGACGCTACATATTTTCCCCTTCTATCGCTACAGATTGTTTTAATTTGTCCGCTTAGTTGGTTCTCAACTTCACCTTTGTACCATTTGAACGCTTCAAAAGCTTCATCTTTACTTTTTAGTAAGTAAAGGTAACAATATCTTGTGCCATCATCTATGAAAGTCACAAAGTACTTGTTCCCCCCTCTAGTTTGAGCGAACTTAAAATCACATATATCAGTGTGTATGAGTTCTAGAGGATCGGTTTCTCTTTCGACGGATCTAAAGGGACTCTTGGAAAGGTTTGCCTCTAACTCACACTTACGTTGAGGGTTTATGTCGATAGACGACAATAATTCCAACTTTATCAATCTTTGGATATATTGATAGTTAACATGTCCTAATCTATGATTCCATAAATTAGAAGACTCAAGTAAATAAGTAGAAGGCTCAATTTTATTGATAGTTGAAGTAGAAGACATTACATGTGCAACATTAAACTTAAAGAGGCCTTCACAGACGAAGCCCCTACCTACAAATGTTCCATTTTTAGTGATTACATATTTTTTAGACTCTAACACTAGCCTAAAACCAACATTTACCAACAAATGTCCAGAGATTAGATTTCTACGAATTTCCGGGACGTGCATCACTTCCTTCAGAGTCAGCTCCTTTACGGACGTCATCTTTAGGATCACCTTTCCTACCCCAGCACCTCTGAATAAAAATTGTTGCCCATGAATAATTTCTTATCTGTGACTGGTGTATATGTTACACCCCGTAATCCCAGGACATGTATATAAGAACATACGTATGAAATCAGGACGTTAAGATTTGAGGCTTGTAGAATTTATCAAAATTTTGGAAATGTCGGAAAACGAAATATTACGACGAATGAGAGGGTGACACGTGTCACCCCACCCCCCTTGGATGGTCTTGGTCGAATGGACCAAGGGCAAAGTGGTCAAATGACCAAAGCTTAGATGATCAAGTCTTGCAAGCTAGAGCTTGACATAATTGACTAAGTCAATGAGCCACTTGACTAGATCTTTTTAAATGAAATTCATCCAAGCAACACAAATGGTTTAATATAGACCCTCCATTGCATTATATATTCATCCTAAGTAGCAAGACAAATCTTTTACACTTAGAAAAAAATTAGAAAACTTAGAGCTTGAGAAGAGGGCTCTCGGGTTTGCTCTTGAAGAAATAAGAAATTTTTCCGTTTATGGTTCAATAATCTCAATACTTTAAAACAAGGTTCCTAGGAGTATTACAAGGATATCTCAATAGAAAGATCCCGGAAAAACCACATTTTTACGTTAGTCGCAAGGTGAAAACCTAAGGTGTTCTTCAACTTTGAAGTTGGAAATAGAAGAGGAGTTCTTCACAAGCTTCTAAGGGTTGCAAATAGCGGATTGGAATGTCAAGAAAAGGAGTTGAATTTGCTAAGGATCGACTTTAGGTTTTGGATTGTTTTGGGCTTAAAGAGGTAATAATCTCCGTCTTGCTATTGTAATTCAAAATTTCATGTTGTAGTAGTTAGAAATGATCATGTGAAATATATTATGAAGATTGATAAGTGTTAATGAAATATTTGGAAGAAATCCGAAAGTTGCATGATTAACCTTAAGATTGTAATTCAATTTAGTTATTAGTTTTAGTCGTCGCATGTTATATAAAGAAGAGATTATAGTTGTTAAAGTTGTTTGCGACTATATAACATGTTAGGACGACATTATGGATTGAAAGGAAGTGGAAAGGATTATATGTGGTTGTACTTTGTAGCCGAGAAGGATATTTTATATTGGATTGTTTTGTATATATTGTGGGGCAGAATTTTACACGTCTTGTAAGACGTGTAATCCCCTTTGGATAGCTGAATTGTTGGGCCTTAAATGTGGCATGTTTGGTTGTTAAATTCGGGCCTTGAAAAAGGTGGAAAAGTACGTAGAAACAAAGGAAGTGCTGCCCAAATTTCTGTAGAATAAGAGACTTAGCACTTAGTATTATTCCACGTTAATAAGCTAGGAGTTGATAGACATGTTATGGTTATTATAGATTGAAGTACTACGTATAGCGTATTCTACTTGAAGGATGGAATAACTATCAAGGTTGAAGTACTTTGGAGCATTTTGCTGCTTGTCGATAATCGTCACGAGGTATGTGAACCTCTTCCTTCTTTGGCATGATTCTATGTATGAAATATACATGTGGTGTTATTTCATGATTCCTTCTACTCTTAGAAGTTAAGAGGTATGTATGTTGATTTACTCTATGTAAAAGTTATGTCTAAGTTATCCTAAGTTTTTACCAAGTCTTATGAGAGATGTTGGTAAGAGTCGTTAGGAAGTATTTGGAGTCGAGTTGACTTTGCTAATTTACTATACGAATGAGAATAAGTATCGAACAAGCCATTGCAGCGTTAATAAAAGAAAATGTATCGACAATCAATTATATTAAAATGAGTAGAATTCTCCATCTGCATAGAAACTAAGATAAGACAAAATTGTATTACATTTTCTAGATCATGACTGCTTTAATAAGATCGTTATAAACGAGTATAACCTATTCACAACGCATAAAAGTATATGTTACTTAAATTAAAAGACTTTATGTTATGAAGTTTTAAGACTATGGACCTTGATTTCTAAAAAGGTTATGAGACTTTATTTTTCAAGTTATGGGACTTGATTTTTAAAGGAAGAAATGACTTGATTTAAAAAGTTTGGTTGCCATGAATTATTTCAAAAGTTAAGGGAATTGATTTCAAAAGCGAATGTAACTTGAGTTTTCAAAAGAAGAAGTTTATGGATTTAAAAAGAGAAGGAGTTTTATGATTCTTTTTAAGTATGTATGTACGTAGTGCTTTTGGGTTTAATTTTCCCTAATGTAAAAAGAAAATAAAAGTGCCTTAAGTTCTCTAAAGTGAAAGGTTGTTATAATAGCTTTATGAGAAGTTGTTATAACGACTTAAGAAGAAATGAAAAGATGATTTAAAATGTTATGTAAAGAGGATTTTATCGCGTCCCAGGAATGGACCGGACAGTATACCTTTATGGGCAGACTTATATGACTTTATCGCGTCCCAGGAATGGGCCGAGCAGTATACCTTTATGGGCAGACTTACTTGACTTTATCGCGTCCCAGGAATGGGTCGGGCAGTATACCTTTATGGGCAGACTTATATGACTTTATCGCGTCCCAGGAATGGGCCGGGCAGTATACCTTTATGGGCAAACCTATATGACTTTATCGCGTCCCATGAATGGGCCGGACAGTATATCTTTATGGGCAGACTTATATGACTTTATCACGTCCCGGAATGGGCCGGGCAGTATACCTTTATGAGCAGACTTATATGACTTTATCGCGTCCCGGGAATGGGCCGGACAGTATACCTTTATGGGCAGACTTACATGACATTATCGCGTCCCAGAATGGGCCGGGCAGTATACTTTCGTGGGAAGATTTTTATGAATTCGCCGTGTCCCGCAAATGGGCCGGGTTACATTATCACGTATGGATAATCAAAGTGAACTCCAAAATGAGACGTCCCTCCATAAAGGGCCGAATTATGTTATGCAAGATACGTAAGTTATATGTTTATGAACTTGATGATTTTTCCTAAGTATGTACGTAAGAATTTGACTATAACTCTTATTGAAAAATGGGAAAAGGTAATAAAGTGCGATTAAGTTCATGAGTTATAATGACACGGTATGATCTGGTATTTACTTTTTTTTATACTTGCTTCGTCATTCTTTTTGCAGCTTATGATTTGTTTATCAGACTTATTTCCGTTCCATATTCTGCACTGTTATCGACTTCTTCGGGCCGCGTCATGCCCGCAGTATTAGGTACATGGTTGGTGATCCTTGCTCAGGATCTCTGCTCGCTGGGAAAAGGCTCCATTTACTCCGGAGGCTTATCTTTTGGTACGGTTTCCCTGAGGTTGTATATTTATGTATATTCAGGGGTGTGACGGGGCCCTGTTCCGTCACAGTTGTTATGTTAAAACTCTTAGAGGTCTGTAGTCATATCTTGTGGATCAGTTTGTAAAGGAAGGGAGACAACTGCTTTCGGTTATGTATTTATTTATCCAGAGAGGTAGCCTTATCGGCTAACCTGTTAGTTATTCCTTATTGATTTCTTTTTATTTATTAAGAGTTTTATGTATGTTCCGCTGATTTTCTCTGATGTATACCTGTAAGGGTGCCTGTAGTAGGCACCGATCATGCCCTGGGTCATGCGGTATATATGGAGAATGCGTCTTTATTGAAACAAATGTGACGGGTAGCACCCGTGTCCAATCACAATTGCACCGAATTCTCAACGAGGTTAGCTTCTAGCCCCACCGCTGGAATTCTTCAATCATATCGTCTAGAAGCGTGTATTCGACGATGTTAGCCTTTACCTTGTCTTTGGCCTTCTCTTTATTCTCACCTTTGAGCTTGCGGCAGTCCTTGGCCATGTGACCAACTTTACTGCAGTGATGGCAATTTCCCTTGAACTTTTAAGTTGTTTGAGACTTACCAACCTTTTGGAACTTTCGCTTCTTGCTTGGGTTCCCTTTGACTTCCGCTAGGTTCACCTTAGCCTCATCGGGTTATTTCCCTTTGGCATGGCCTTCTTATTATCCTCATGAATTTGGAGTTTGGTAATAAGTTCATCTAACGTCATCTCCTTCGTCTTGAGTTTCAAGTAGTTCATAAACTTAGTCCACGAGGGAGGCAACTTCTCGATCAATGCCCCAACCAAGAATTGTTCGTTGGGCTTCAATCCTTACAAGTCCAGGTAATGTAGAATTATTTGAAATTCCTGAACTTGGGATGACATACTTTTGTTGTCCATCATTTGAAATTTTAGAAATTTCCCAATGACGAACTTTTTGGCACCCGCATCTTGGGTGTTATACTTTTTCTGCAATTTGTCCCATAATTCCTTGGCAGTCCCAACGGTGCAATATACCGTGTACAAAGGATCAGACAAATTATTCAGAATATAGTTCCTGCACATGGAATCACTATGATTACATGCATCGCGAACAATCTTCATGCCGTTAATGACATGGATACCTTGACCCCCTCCCGCCGTTTCATTTGGCTGAGGGCCCGTGTCTTCCCCACCTTATGGAGGGTCTTCGGTTAGGAAATGTGACATTCCCCTAACCGCCAGGAAGAGCATCAACTTTTGCTGCCATCTTTTGAAGTGTGCACCCATGAACTTCTCGGGACGTTCATGGTGAAAACCAGCGGGAGTTGGAGCAGTATTGCTTCCTTGAGCAGTTTGGAATGCCTTGAGCAACATTGGGGTTGACACTAGTTGTGCCAAATGCAGTGGAGTGGAAGGCAGTGGTGTTGCCTTGAGCAGCGCCGTTAGAGGAATTGGGATTGCCTTGAACATCGTTGGGATTTTCAGCGTTGAATTGATCTTGTCCAGTCATGTTGTTGTTGAAACAACGCATATTATCTTAAGCTTTTGAGTAAAAGGTGTGGTAACAAGGAAATGAGAATGAAAACAACAACAACAAAGATGTTAAAAATCTAAAAATAAACAAAGTAATTGGCTTGCTGAGTCAATTGATTTTTCAATCTATCCTTAAGATAATATTGCTCCGTATATTCCTTTAACGGTTGTATGACAACTTATCTTCCAAGATAAAACAACAATCAAACAAGTGAGCAAAGGAGACTCAAGTGTTCGCTTAGGAAGAAAGATCTTTTGAGTGTATGAATATTGCTAGAGAGGAAGACAATTTTCTAAAAATTATTAAGTGTTGAGTGTTAAGTGTGTTTTGCAAATGAGCCCAAGGCTCCATTTTATAGTGTGCCGAAGATGACCTTCCACATAGCGAAGTGATGGTCTTGAATGACCATGTAATAGTCTTGATTGTGGAGTTACAATTCAGCCAAATAATTGCTGAATTCATGAGACAAATAATGCTGAATTCATGAGCCAAATAATGGAGAATTAATGCTCCAAAGTCATCCCAAAAATCAGTTTTATTTCTTCTCCAACGGCAGAAACGATCGAGCGCCGCCCTACGAGGCGCGCCATGGCTGGCCGGAGGTACCCCTGCCCGCATGCCCTCCGAGGCTCCGCGACATTTTTCGACTCGTTTCATCTTTTACACATCGTACACGTCTTCCTTCATTTACCAATGTGAAACCATTGTCATTTGGACAATAACCATCTATTATCTTACGTCCCAAACAATTCGTATACGTACCAATATCTCTTCCATTAAGGAAATTACGATCCTTGACACATTATGTGCACGTGTGTGGAAACAACGTTTCCGACGTGAGGGCCCCCAATTGTTCGAGTCATAATTAATAGGATTTACTTTATTTGACGTTTTAGGAAGTTTACCACCAGTTCAACTCTCTGAACGCAATTGTAATATCTTTTTGGAGATAAATAATATGTTTTGTTAATTAAAAAACTAAATTATTTTGAATATAAAAAATAACAATTCTTTTTGATAGATTAAAAAAAGTATGTTTACGGAGATAATTTGTCAGTCCATGAAAAGTGTAAACCACATCATATTCACAACTGAATCAATATATAAGACTTCACAAACCACTAAAGTATAGGTTGTGCCCAACCAGATATTACTAGAAATTTGACCTATTGCAACAGTTATAAAACGGTTGCATTTGCGTGTCTATCGCGACAGTTAAATTGTTGCATAAGCCTCTTGGTCCTATCGAGATTTTAAAGAAAACCGCTACAATAGCACAATAACTGTTACTTTAGAGTAACCAACGGTTTTTAGAACCGACGCAATAGGTTTATTCTATGGCAACTGTTGCTTAGAAAAATTGGCTGCTGGGACGGTTATGATTTTCTCTCTGATACTTCACTGAATTTGCCATTGTGGTTGCTGAACTTGTCCTATTTCTTTTGTCTTTTGTTTTGTTTAGTCCTATTTCAAGATATGCTACAGGCATTTTGGCTTTTACTTTCTTGTTCAACTTCTACTAATTGAACAATTCAACTGAAGAAAATGTACTTATATTTTTGAGGTGTTTTGTCATTTTTGTGTTTGATTTTCTTGATTTTAAATAGTCTAAAGTGAATTTGAAGGAGAGGATGAAATGGATGTCAGTCAAAAGAAGCAAATGTTGAGCCTTATTGTATTTCCGGTGCAATTGAGAACACACTAGGAAGAGGATTATTGATCAGCTTCTGGAAAAGAGTTTAATTTGACAACTGAAGGTATGATTTACTTTACTTTTGTTCAAGGAAAACATAAAGCCTTTCTGATATGGTAGGGATGATACGGTAGTTTACCTTGTAGATTTATGAAGTAACTAAAGAAAACGCTTTGTTAAAAATCAAATAAAATGGATGAATACTCCTAAAGAAAAAGATATAGATAATGAGATTCAACTTGAGCTTAAAAATGAGCTTAAGAATCAAAATGAGTCTCACTATTGAGCTAAAAAGTAATAGACAACTGCAGGAGGATCTAAAAATGGTAAAAGTTGATATGATAAGTCACTTTAATGGACCTGATCCTCTGATGTAATTTCTTCTATGTATAAGAGTAAATGAGGAAGCAGGTAAGGAATTGGATTTCAAAGGCCAAACTCTTGTATAATCCTGCGACTGAAAATTGGTTGTGTACTCATTTTGGTGAGAATGGCCATTATAAAGATACACGCAAAGCCAAATTTCAGTCTCTACTAAAACTAAAAATTTCATTGATAAGAAATCCAGAGTTGAGGGACCAGGTTCTTGCAAAAGGAAAATTGTTTTGCCTGCATGGGCTAAAAAGGTTTAATTCACCCTTCTATCATCATAAGGGCCCAAGTTCGTATGGGTTCCTAAATCAAATCAGTGAATTTATTGAATGCAGGAGTGAGCGAAGATAGTTAAAATGGTACATGGATAGTGACTTTTAGAAGCATATGTCTGAAAGAATAGATGCTTCCCTCTCACTCGAGGTATTTCAAATTGGGATTATGTCTTTGAAAATGAAAAGAATCTCCCCTATGCAATTGAAGATGTGGACTATGCAAATGGCGTAAAATTTATCATATTGACTAGGTCACAAATATGTGATAAAGAAAATGATGTAAGGCTTATGTCTTGCTCCTTCACTATCACCTACCTCAAATCTAGCAAAGTTTTATTGATGGATAAAAGGTTCAATGAATATTTATGTGAAAAATATTGATTCATTGAAATGACAGTGACTTAACATGCCTCAATGTCATGGATAATGATGCAGAACTATGGAACAGACAGTTGGAACATGCAAAATTTTTTTTGTTGAATAAACTTGTAGTGAAGAACTTGATTCGTTGGTATCTAAAGATCAAGTTCAAAGACCACAAGGCGTGTGATCTTTGCATGAAAAAGAGTAGGACAAATCCTTCTTCCAACCTAAGAAAGAAGTGAGTTTCTAAAGGCCACTTGTTCCTTCTTTTTTGTGGGCCAACGATGATTCCAAGGAAAGGAGGAAATAGGCATATTTCTGTGGTTGTTGATAACTACTACAGATTCATTTGGAACTTAGTTCCAAGAATCAAATATGATACCTTCTCTGTTTTTGCTGCCTTTGTGAAATAAATTCAAATAAACTAAAAAATCACATTGTGAGTTTTAGATCTAATCATGGCACTGATTTTGACAATACCAATTTTGATGAAGTCTATACTAAAAATGATAAGGGGTTACATGGTGATAAAGATGAAGACGGAAAACCTTCTAAAAAGTACAAGATGAAGCTATGGAAATCTCAAATGAGAGGACTAGATTAATGAGTTGAGTCCAGCAGAACAATGAAGAAGATGCAACATGACCTCCAAAAGGCGCATGGGAATCGGGCCCCTCTATTACTCCACTGAAAGTTGAGCATCAGGTAGATAATGATGTGTTAGGAACCCCTGACGCGAGATATATCAAGCATGAAAGTCAAGCCTCTGAAGAAGTAAATGACAGATATAATATGGAGGAACTTGGTCTCAACAAATTCAGAGAGTACAAGTATCCAATTGGAGATCACAAAGGATCCCATCTACTTCTAAATGTAATCACTTTTTTAGATTCTGGTATTAAAACTAGATTTAGGTCAAGAAATTTGGTTGCTTGATCAATCTTCCTATCTCAAATTGAGCCCAAGAATATCAAGGGAGTATTGAAAGATGTTGTCTGGATAACAATCACGCAAGAGGAGCTTAATACATTTGAGAGAAAAAAAGTGTGGCACCTAGCCCCTAGATCTTCAGACAGAAAAGTAAGTGGAACTAGGAGATAATTTTGACTGGATTGGATATGTTGATGCTGATCATGCTGGACACTTGGAAGATTGAAAAAACACATATGAAATGACACATTTTCTAAGGGTCATACTTGGTCTCATGGGGTGCAAAGAATTAAAAACTTTATGGCGCTTTCTACTACAAAAGTTGAATATGCAACTGATGTCTCTTGTTGTGCTCATTTGCTATAGATCAAACGACAGCTTAAGAATCTTGGTTGCCTACTTACTATATACTTTTGATGTATGATAATACAAGTGCACTCAGTATGACAAGATTTTAGTGCAACACAGGAGAACCAAGGAACTGAGCAGGTAGCATTGCAAAAGAAATAACTGAGAGTTGGGATTGAATCAAGCTCAACTGGTTGTCTCTTTGCAAGCTCCCTCAATGATTGTCCATGATAAGAGGACAAATTCATGCTAAAGTATTTTTTGGTGGCATATAATTTAGTTCTATACTATCACATGTATACACAAATGACAATTTCAGAACAATACAAGTATAGGTAACATTGCACTTTTCATTGTTTTTGCCCTCACTTTCAAAAATTATCAAGAAACCTGGTTTATATGACTCGGGTTAGTAGTCTCATTAGTAACTATGTGTTTTAAACTGCTTAGAGTGCCACATCATTAATTTCCTTTCCCCCTTTATTTCCAAAATAAACTATTGATTGTCATATCACTTTTGAAATATTGTGAGAAATGAGGAGTTTCTTCTTACTTTTTTTTATGACGGGGAACCCACAGCCGTGCGCACTGGATAAATCCTTGGACTGACGCAATAGTTTGCAAATCACGTCAGCCAGGTAAACCATACTTGGCAAGCCATGTGTGACAAACTCAACCAAGAAGGTGTTGACAGGAATAATTGAACTCGTGACCTTTCGATCCCGCACTCTCCTAATCCATCAACTTGACTACCGGTGGAGTTTATTCTTACTTCATCTAATCAAAACCCGTTTCCTTTCGTCCACCTTATTACACCAAAAAGGTTTTCATTATTCACTTCTCTTAAACTTCCAAAGCATTAAAATCTTTTCATTTCATTTTATCTACTTCTCGAATTAATCGACTACTAACTTTTTTGTCACTCTCAACCTTCTTCCCATCAAAGTTGAAATATGTCTCAATCATCACCACCCAATTCACCCAAACCAACCACCATTTGTGTCTTCTCCAAAATCCCCAAACCCACCTTAACAAAACCCTAAAATTTCACTCCCAAAATCCCTGATATCAACTTCACCTCACATGCACATTCTTCTTTCCCTGTTCCTCTGTGTAATTATAAAAGTCAAACCACTAAGAAGTTTGTGTCTGAAACTACATCCACCACTCTTGAGGAGCAATCCTCATCAGCCAATCCTGAACAGTCAGAAACTCTGGTCAAAATAGAGGAGAAATATGTACAAATGAAAAGTGAGTTGATCGAGCTAAATCCCTCTGATTCTGTTGGAGAGGATCAAGGAAAAGGATGTTGAATCGACTGAGGAACTAGGTAATACTACTCTTGCTTCTGATAAAACTCTTGATGATTTAGATAAAGGACACTTTGAGTCCTCTGTCGATCATATATTTGATAGTAGTGTTTGTAAGGGAGGTAGGAGATGGGGAAACATCTTGGAGAGTCAGGCCACTGAAATCGTGTCTAGGTTTATAGATTATATGAGTATATTAACTAGTGGAGATATTGGTAAGGGAATGGATGCCTTCACTAAGGGAGAATCTGTGACTGAACTAGAAAAAAGAGAACCTGATGAGGGAACTGGTCGCTCACCCCAATGGGAGTCTGAGCCTCCTATGGTTAAGACTGCTCATAATTTGGATGGAACACCAGGTTCATAAGTGGACAATTTGGATATCAACCCCCAATCTGTGTCCACTATCACTGTACCCTTGGGAGATCTCTCATCTGGGAAGGAACTTGGTCCTGCCACTCCTTCTCAGTAAGTAGAATATAATGATGAATTGGTTCTGAGTGTTCTGTTCAAAAGAAAAGCTAAGGCCTCGTCAAAGGCTTATCTGAGTGAAAATTAAATAAAGCACATTACCTACAAACTTCCCACTATCTTATTAAGAAATAAAGCTCAACTAGAGTCTGCTCTAAAAGACAATAAGGTGAAAATCTCCTTAAAGAAACAGATATGACTAGTGAAAAATTTGTTGTTTGATGAGAGGAAGTGTCACCTGCTGATGTGGTGACTGTCAAAAATTAAGAGAATGTAGTGGAGGAGTCTTCACTTGTAAGGAAAAATTCCAAGAAAAAGAAACTTGGCAAAAGGAAAATCTACTAAGAGTGCTGACCCAACTGCTGAGGTTGAAAACTATGAGAAGAAGAATAGTAATATTCACTCTGAAAGAGGAAGAGAGACGTGGAGGATGAACTTGTTTCCTCTTCAAAGAAGCAAAAGAGAGAACTAATTGAGTGGGGGAGGAAAGAGATTCTGAAATCTCAAAAGGTGTTATGTGGAAGAGTTTTTGATATTGATATTACAGAGAAAAGTGGGATGAAGGAACTTTTGAAAATAGTTGAATTCTGAAATGGAATTATCTATTTGTTCTTCCAGCTCCTAGTGTCTTTGAAGAAGAAATTGACAACTTTTATGCAAACTTATCTTCTACTATTGATGAAACTCTGGTGCTGAATGTGAATGGGGCTGAGTTTGTTCTTGATGAGGAGAAGCTTGGGGAGATTTTTGGTGTCCCTACTGATGGAATAAAAATAGTTAAGGGGAGTGTTGCCTATACTGAGTTCTTGACTATTATTTTGAAGTAATAAAGGATAGTGACAGAGGTAAGACTCTTTAAGAAACTGCTCAAACCTGAATATCAACTTCTATTTGAGTTTGTAAATATATTGTTAATTCCTAGGGATGAGAGAAGGTCCGTTACTGTTATTTGTGACTTGGTTCTCATAGAGGCATTAGCAAACTGCACTCCTATTAGCTTGCCCGCTCTTATGATAAAGCACATTATGAAGGTAGCTAATACAAAGAATGGTAGGCATGGTCTTCCCTACGGGTTCTTTCTTATTAAAGACTTTTTAATATTTTTTATGTTAAAGTGGTAAATGCAACCATGGGGACCAGGTAACAAATGTCACCATGGTTACCTTGGAGGAATGTGAGTGCATACCGAGAAAAAGAGTTAGAAGCAATTCCACAATTTCAAACTTGGTCGAGGCTTAAGAAAAAGGCTGATGCTGAGATTTAGAAGCTACATGCAGAAAATGCTATCTTAAAATCTCAGTTTGTCAATGCTCAGCTGCAGGATGAAAATGAGAAGCTAAAGCAGTAGGTGGATGAGCTTCGGTAAACTGATCCAAGATCAGAGCACTGCAAATGAGAGGGTGGACAAACTACTTAAGCTCCTCTCTTCCTAGTACTCCATCTCCTCAGTCCCCGTCTCCTTTAGCCTTTCCAAATCCCTTTGAACTTCTGTTTTTTAAACATGTCCCTTAATGACATTGACACTTTAAGCTGTTAAATTATCACATTCTGTACTATTGAAACCGCTTTGCTGTTGTTATGATCATCAAATTTGAGCATTCTATCTGTTTTTGCAATGATACATGCACTGTTATGTTATGTTGTATTTCCCCAGTGGCTCTGAGTTAGTGCTACTAAACTTCTTTACGCTTTTGCTATTAAGTCTTATTCTTTTCAGTAATATCAAAAGGGGAAAGTTCTGGTTATGTTCTGGTTACTGAATTGAGGATATGATATAGTTGTTAACATCATGTTGTCTTAAAATAATATAGGTCTGATTCTTAGGGGCAACAAGTGGGGAATCTGAGGGAATATCAATTACGGGTTTGTCATCATCAAAAAGGGAAAAATTGATAAGTTATACTATTTGTGTTTTGATGATTTATCAAACATATCCGAGGAACCAGATAGGGAAGCTGTTATACAGTCAACTCTATAGTTGTAAATGCTTCTACATTGTACTGACTGGCATTAGTGCAGCAGCACAACTGCAGTCTGCTAGAGGAAAAAGTAAACGTTGAAATGTCTCTCTCACATCTCACATGCTCTCATATATAAGCAACATGTTACATGTGTAAGTCTCACACTTGAAAACCTAAATATTATATTCTTCTCAAGTGTCATCCGTCGTTGCTCTCAAGACCTCTCTTAAGAACAAAGTTGCAACAAACATAAAGACAGATCCCAAGAACTGAAGATGTCTTAAGTCTTTAGGTTGTTGTGTGTTTTCCTTTTGGTCTCTATTATATTCCTACACTACTTTCAAGAAGTGTCATTGTAGGTCAGATTTTAAACGTGTTTTAGTTGCTTACTTGGCTGGAGTTAGTCAAGGGGTGTTCTTTGCAATAAAGTTATTGTAAAGGTCTTACAATATAGTTGTGGTAAGGCTGCGGAATTAAGAGTTTAATTTCTAGATTGCAATAAGTTGTAATCTGAAGTTGCTCAATTTTAGTGAAGTTTTGGGAAATCATACTCTGGTAGGTCGTGGTTTTTAATCTCTTGAACAAAGAATTTTTTACTTTAATATATTATGTTATTTACTCTCTGTCTTTACTTAAGAGAACGGTTGATACTCTGCACTGTTTGGTGAACTTATATATATAAAACATGAAATATGTTACATATACTCATAATGAATATCTTACTTTAATCTTCAATTAATAATGAATTGGAGTATTCTGTATTCTTTTTACGCAATGATCATGTATAATAAAGCTTAAGAAGAAAATGTATTTTGACTGTCCCATAACCATTTCGAAGTGTGTGTATTAGAAAATTGTGACAACTCAATTCCTCATCACACAATCATTCATGTATCAAATTTTACCATTCACATAAGTTGATTTGATTCAAAAAGATGATTTATCATACCTTGACTTTCTTTGTAGCCATCAAGTCTTTAGGTTTTGTTCACATCCAAACTTTATATACTCAGTTTAACTAGGTAGGTGTGATCTATAACGTTTTGAATTTATATTATTCTGCATCGTCTACAAACATAGGAAAATAGTTGAAAGGAACTACTAACTTTTGATGAACTTTCATTATTGAGAAATTAATGGGAAACTTCTTTTACTTTTCAATAAATATGATACTAAAAAAAATACGTACGAGCATCGCACACACGCTTTTGGCCTGGATTCGATGTGGCGTAATTCGATGGATAAATTAATCTACGAGTTCTTGGTTAAAACCGTATTCCCTCCGTCCCAAAAAGATTGACACTTTTTATTTTTCGAGAGTCAAACGAGTTGTTCTTTAACCGTAATTTTTTTAAATGTCTTTTAAATATTTTAAATTATTAAATATGGTGATCCATAATTTCATACTAGTACTTTTTATGTAGTAAAATTTCATTTTAAAAACTTCAAAGATTTTATGTTATAACAGACTGAAAATTAAGAAGTTTTGACTCTAGAAAAGCGAAAAATATCAATTTTTTAGGAAGGAGGGAGTAATTCTTTACACTGTCTGTGACATAATGATAGCAAAGATAGCCTCCTCCATACGATGTTGATCCTAGGATGAACCAAACGGAAGCTATACATAGAGGGTAGGGTTTTGTTGGTTATAAAACATGTAAGTAAGGTGCATCGGAAGTTTAAATTTTGTTTAACTTATTTACTCCAATAATTTCATTTGAAATAATTACGTTACAATTGAAACCTGTAAAAACATGAACAAATAACTTACAGTTGATAATTTTTGGAGTCTTTACTATAGGGAGCGCACGCGACTGTCCTTCCGGGTGCAAGTCTTGCTACGGTATACTTCTCTGTCAAGAAAGCTAGAAAATTTTGACAGAAGTTCGAGAGAGTTTTCTCTTCTAAATCTGAGTTCAAAATGTTTGAATTGGTGTATTAAATTATGGGGTTAAGTGTTAATTATATAGTGGTGATTAGGTTAATAATTTGATTAGAATTTGTCTCAAATTCGAAGTGCGATGGGCCACTTGATCGACCTCATCGCTGCCTGCACGCTCGATCTGGTAGGCGACGCGGCCCTTCACGTCCCATCATTTAATAGTCAACACGTTTAATTAAATTCAAAATATAATCTTGACTTAATTAAATAATTTCCATCAATAAAAATTATCCCATAATTTATTATCAATTTAAATATCTCAATTCTAAATTGAATATTTAATATTTTCTCAATATACCCTTAGATCGAAAAGACAATCGACATAGTGTGACCCTTTAGGCCTTCATAAATCGACACTAATCAAATTAAGGTCCATACGGAACTCCTAGACCGCGTCGTATGGCGAACTCAATATGTGAAGTACGTTTACATGAATCCAACAAACATAAAAAACCTTTATGTGAGACGATAAATTCCTTTCATTGGCGATACACTCGATTAAACTTAGGTTTGCCATGTGTCAGTGTCTATCCAAATTGCTTGATCACTTTATCTTATCTATATTAGTCGACAACTATTCCATATTCTAAATATGTCTCGCATTGGCCAATGACTTGGTCGACCTAATATCATTGAGAAGTTGAGTATTCTCTCGAATATCCAATCGAGGAATGAATCATATTCTTGGCTCAAATACCACCTTAGTTTACATCGTAATGCACCCAACACAAACCGTGTCTTATCCTATAAGGAATTTAAGCTTAGGACAGGATCAAAGTACATTACTATGTAAACAATATGCGTATTGACCTCAAGGCAAAAGACATTTATCTCCCACACAGATAACACTTTAGACATGTATAACAATCAGTTTATCAGTAGGGTATATCAATACTTCCCAAAAGTATCCATGTATCCATCACTAGTAACTATTACTAGTAGCAGGTGAGACATACTACATTCTCTAAGAATGTGATGCAGACTACATGTAGACTTATAACATATCATTAATATCTCATTCTTGATGATCATTAGTCGAGGTTATTTTCTGAGTTACGCTCTATCATAAATATCTCACTCTATCAATGACAACGTAAGCTTAAGGGAATGCACATTAATGAATAATTACAAACAATCAAATAATAATCCAATAATTACAAATGCCATAAAATATTAATCTTATTAATAATACGAATATGTTCAAGCACATTTGTTCCTAAAATAATTGTCTCTAGGACATACATACTTACGTAGAGTACATGATCAATGATGTACAGTGAACTGATGAAATCGGGTCAAGAACTATCTGCACGAAAACGAACAATACGTGCAATGCATTTGAACTATATATGGTTAATACTTAATTTCAATTTTGAGAACCGAGAGCAGAATAGAAGGCTGTAAACGGAAAATTACAGATGATCTTATCAAATTATATTCAGACCTTTAAGTTATATTCTATATATAAGTTCTTCATTTCCCACTATTCCCACTACTTTCTAATTTGTAGTTTTGTACCTTGTTCATTTATTGCGTGTTTTTGTGCCTTCGGTTTTCTTTTACTTATCTAAGAAAGAAAAATGACAAGAAACTTTTTAGGGGAGGGTCTCGGGTTATTAAGAAACCGAGAGGGGGGGGGGTAGGGATTTACACGAAAATCAAGAAGAAGAGAAAATTTTGCAGAAGCAAGGAGAAGAACCTAGACTTCTGATACCATGAAAAAAATAATCTCTCGATTATTCTCATTAATGAAATGAGTATATATACAAGTTACGAAAAATCATTTTCCTTTTATACATCTAAAACCCTATTCTATTTGGAGACTAACTATACAATTATGGTAATAGTACAAGACTAATTATACTACACTATACATTTCTATTATACTAACTATACAAGACTAATCTCGTGGTGCCCTTTCTGCCGATGGGCTGGCCCGTGATATCGTCCAATATACATAAGTATACATGTGTATACTTATGTATATTTAACACTATTCTAAAATGTTTTATGTTATCTCCAACTTGCAGTTGTTTGACATGGTTAAATCGTAATAATCTACGTCCAAATTAGCGGTCTACATAAAGGTATTATAGCAAAGATCGTACAAATGTATATTTTTAAAAAGAGATATTCTTCAAAAACATTCTATAGTGATCTATCATGAACACTTTAAATTATATTTCAGTTAAGTATTAATCTTAATTAATTCATAAAATTTAATACATGAACGGCAATTGCCAAGGTTGTGCCAAAAGCAATGATTAAAGTACATATACCGTGTACATTCTCAAAATAATTGAGGGACTTGTAGTTTTACTTATTTAAGAAAGATATACGAATCAAATAAAGTAGACATAATCATTTAATTAATAAAAATGAGAAGAAAAAAGTTAAACAATTCTTTTGTGTAGAGCTTAAGGTAGACATTAAAAGATCATCACACAATTGATAAGATCCACTTATGACCTTTTTTTTTTTTTTTTATATCCAGGTTCCCGGCTTCCGCCAGACTAGTCCTGGAGATAGTAGTATCAGTCCCTCAACACTATTATCAGTAAATCGCGGGATGTGCTCCAATAATCAGGGTTTGAGAACGGACAACTGATAGCACCTACAATGATCAACCCCAGAAGAGAGCAGAATACTCTCACTGAGAATCAATCACACGCTGTAAGTGTCCAGAGCGCCTTAAACTCTTTTCTTTTGCCATTAGACTGTGCCCCGGGGACCACTTATGACCGTTTGATTTGTCAAGAAGTGGATGTGAACACAATCAACAATAGTAGAATATGTAGATAGTCAATTTTGTCTTTTTATTTTTTCCAAAATAAACGATTTTTTTCAACAAACATTTATATATATGGATGAGAAGTAAGTTTACCTAACTAGTTTAGAAGAAGTCTTGTCTGCCTTTTACACATTAAGAATCATTCATCATACACACCTAATGCAATCGTGTTTATATTTCGACACACTCACGGTCATCAAGTTTCCACAACCAAATCATCTGCCCTTTTTTATGACTTTCATCGATTTTTGATGTTTACATTCTATGTAAGTCAAGAATTACTCTTTCCCTATTCATTTGACGGAATAAATCAGGTTAATTAAGGTCCTATTTCATCTCATTTAATCATTCGAAGCGTATGAAAATATATTTAGGTTTCTATTTAGTGCTAAAAATTTGAGATCATTAGATAATAAAAAAAATACTTTAACGTCAAAAAATTCTTAAAACAAAGTAGTCACTTTGTTATTGATGATTTAGATTTATTTTGAAGTTAAAAGTACTAAAAAGAAAAATAGTAAGTAGAAGATAATACATTGAAGCCACCGACGCCGACGATCTCCTGAAACTCAGGATGCCCATGAGCCCAGAGCCTTTGATATGATCCCATCAACTTTCCGCTTTGACAATGAGTTCGTGCCGTCACTTCAAAAAGTGATCAGGGTGAAATGGCAAAGAACTACCCAACTTTCATCTACCCTTCCATTCTTTGAAAATTTCGGACTGATTGTGGTTGGGAAAAGCTCTCCGAAATTATCATCTCCGGGCCTGATGATGTCATCACCACTCATAAATCAGGATACTCCAACGTTTACATCTATCCCTTTACCTTCAAGCTCGGCCCTTCGATAGAAGACGTGATTCTACAAATGTGCATGACTTACAACTTGTGTCTTGCACAAATTGGTCCATTCGTATGGAGGGACGTTGCTTGACTCCGATTTTTGGCCAAGAAAGTTAATGAAATTTTTACATTAGATTATTTTATCCGTTTATACGTCCTGGAGTTTTTCCGTGGCGGAATCATTCAGATCTCGAAAAGAGAAAAAATCCCCATTCTTTTTAGCCTCGACGAAGATCGAGACCGGGGCCGGATGAAGCACTTTGTAGCAGTTCATACTGCTGAATTTATTCCAGAGAGGTTCATGCTTTTTCAGGAGACATGGAATTTGAATCGTAAGTACAAAATGCCTTCGATATGTGTTTATTTTCTTCCCCTTTTCAACTACCTCTTAAATTTTCGCTGAGACTCTCCACACATGGGTCGAAAAAATCACAAGTGTTTGTGCACAAAGACCACATGTGGAAAACGATCTCTAAAGACCGATAGAAAGCACAGAATCATAGTTTGTATTTTCTGAACTCCTTATTTACTTTTATCTCTTAGCGCACACATATTTTCACCATCTATTTGTTATAATGTTTTTA
The DNA here is from genome assembly GCA_029844215.1 of Przewalskia tangutica. Lineage (NCBI taxonomy): Eukaryota > Viridiplantae > Streptophyta > Magnoliopsida > Solanales > Solanaceae > Przewalskia > Przewalskia tangutica. Next base: position 5,461,832 of record CM056718.1, on the reverse strand, counting down.
ATCACTAAGTCTGCCAAAAGACACCTATCTCCCGAGGACAACTCAGATCTATCTAGTTCTCCCCAACCCAGTACTCGATTTGGCTGCATCTACTCATCCTATCACCGATGAAAAATAAATCTTCTAACCCCTCGAGGTCTCCCTCGACTCTTCTAAAGAGGAAAATAACCCAAGAAGGTGGCTCTTCCGAATTAAAGAACACAACAACTGCGGAAAATGTGGTTATTCTGAAGCCAAAGAAATTGCAACTGTGGAAACTACTGTACCAACTTCTGCAACAGTGTCACCTTCTAATGAGAAAATACCCGTCATCATTGAAGTTGATGACGAATCAACAGATGAAGAACCATTGTTGAAGAGACAGAGGACTTCAACTTCTCCGTCTGAGTTATCATCAAACCCGACTCCCTACTTTGGGCAAGAGGACTTTAATCGTCTTTTTTGCAAAGCTGGAACTTCTGCTAATCCGAAACCACCGATGAACACCTCCGTATTTGCACACTTATCAATTCCTCATAGGCTATACAAGTCATATCGCCCTCCGAAAAATCATGATATCGCCCGATCAAAGCTCGTAGATGCATTCCCGACCTCGAGTGTGGATTAAAAAAAAAAGAGGACCGCAACCCTCTCATTCCCCGAAGATACAAACTTCTTATCTCGGCTAGTCAGGGTCGTAAGCTACCTAAGGCCTCTGTTATCAGAGTTCGATAAGGAGAAGATGAAGAATGTCTCATGGCAATGCCTCTTCAATGAAGGCATGCATGCATCTAACTGGATACATTTGTTGAACCTTTTCTTGCTTATATTCATACCCTTTTTTGTATATTCTAATTTACGCTCAACATCTATTCTTGCAGTCCTACGTTCTGGTTGGAGAAGGCTTTTTCCGATGCCTCGAGGAAAATGAAGATCTTAAGGGACAGTTGGATGCCCAGGACAAAGAAATCCAACACATCAAGGAAATCCGGTAGAAAGATGCTCAATTAGCTGGTGACTTGCCCGTTATTAGGGCAGAATTAGATCAAGTAAGGGGCGACTACATCCGGGCCATGAACGACCTCGAACTCATCAACGAGGAAAACAAGTACTTGGATAAGGAGAGTGAAGACCTATACAATGATCTCTAGACCCTCACCCAAGAACTTGAAGAACAAGAGGAAGCCCGACATTAACAAGTGATGAAGAAAGACTTCCTCAATACCGAGGTTGAATGCCTTACCGCCAAACTCTCCTTGATTGATATGAAGCGATTTGCTGAGCAGGATACCCTTAAGAAAAATCATGAATTAGAGTTAAATATGTATCAAGATCAGGTCTGCCAGCAAACTCAAACTATCGAAGAACTAAGGACTGAGCTCGAGGCAGCCATCTGGAGGAACAATAAGATTTCTGCTCAACTGGTTTAAGCCTCAACCGAAAGAGATCAATATCATAATGTCCTAAAGGCCTAAGAGGCCCGGACAATGCTGAAAATCAAGCATATAACCTAAAATGTTCAGAGGTACACCTTGGAGCAAGCTCGGGATATGCTCTCAGATTTGGATGAAAAAATTTATGAGACAAAAAACCTATAGTTCAAAGTCCTCCACAGGTTGAATGGTGATAGATACAAGGATGACCCCGAGGACTCCGACCCTAAATCTGAGGCTTACGAAATATATACAAAAAGAAAGTGCTCCATCGCCCTGAAAAATGATCAATGTTTACGTTCCATAATTTTCTCTGTAGTTCTCCGATTGCCGAGCTATCAATTGCATTGGAATGTAGACTATTTTAAATTGAAGTTAGATAGGTTATACACTACATAATTCCTTATATACTAGGAGATATACCCTCGATAAGTTGGTACAAAAAATTAGGTCCGAAAATTTTGTCCGTCTTTAACCCTGAAATATTATAAAACATACGTAACACTTGTTTAAACTTTTTTCCATTCAAAAATGGTATGTTGTCCTCACCGGACTTTACATTACTTTACTTATGACTCATACGAGCGCGAAAATACGGGGTGTAACAAAGAACCTCTGGGGATAACTCATTGCCTAGGTATAACTTTCTGTCTGACAGATGCACGAACAAAATAACTTGCTCTAGCTCTTCTATCATTGACTTTGTGGCGTCTAAATTGTCCGGTAGCACAAATGACCTCGGGATGCGATATCAATTCTCTTCTAACACATAATTTTCTTTCTCCCATCTTCTTCTTTTAGACTCAATGTGCCAGAATTATGTAATTGATGTTTAACTTCCTTACCCTTTTTCTAATCCTCTACTTCTTTTTTTGTTTCGGCCGTCTCTTCTACCACAAACGTTTCTGTTGCTACTGGTTGCCCATCTCAAATTGTATTAATTCCCTCCAGAGTTGTGAATTTTATCATAATGTGTAATGTCGAAGGAACGACCTTCATATCATATATAAATGGCCTATATAATAACACATTGTACCTCATTTCTCCTTCGATAACATAGAACTTCATATGTCGAATTATTCCGGATGCATTGATTGGAAGAGTGATTTCCCCCTTTGTATTCAGACTAGTCATATTGAACCCATTAAGAACTCGGGCCGCCAGAACAATTTGATCCATTAATCTCATTTGCTCTTCCAACTTCCATCGGATGATGTTGTCCAAGCTACCTGGATCAATTAAAATACGCTTATTCTTAAAATTATTTATAGAAACAAAAATTACCAGCGCATCATTATGTGGTTGAATGATTACCTCTGCATCTTCATCGATGAAAGAAATAGCTTCCTCCATTAAGAAATCCCTGAATCTTTTTTCCAAGTTATCGACACTTTTAGTCTTTTTTGCGGTCTGATGGATATTTTTGGAACGTCCATTCCTCCGATTATTATATTTATGACATTTTGGGGTTCAATCAAGTCCGCCTGATTATTTACCTCTCTATTTTTGAAGTTTCTATTTTCTCGATCACTTAAAAAATCACTCAGAAAAAACCATTCTTCAACAATCGGGCTACGTCATCCATCAGTTGCTAACAATCCTCTGTTTGATGACCATGTGTTCCATGATAGTCACATAGTAAGTTTGGATCTCTCTAAGATGGATCTGTCCGGAGTGATCTCAGTCATCTTATCTCCTTGATGTGCCCAATAACTGACACAAGTATGACTACATCACTATTGAAATTACATTCGGAGAGCCTTGGGCTTTCCACACTGTTAGAGTTAGCTACTTATCCTTAAGAGACTTTAACTCAGACTTAGCTACCCTCTTCGACTTATCAAAACTTTTATTCTGTTCTGCTGGTCCTGGTGGAAGTTTGAATTGTTGCCTTCTCCCAGATCTTAGACTCGTACCTATTAAGTACGTTTGTCCATGTTACTGTTGTAAATTTCAACAAGTTCTCCTTTAATTTCAATGACACACTGGAACTCCTAGAAGTTAACCCCTTAGTAAAAGATTCAGCTGACCATTCATCTTGTACCGAATGGAGGAGTATTTGTCCCTCTTGAAACCTAGCCACAAACTCTCACAACAACTCCGTATCTTTCTGAGCAAGTTTGAATATGATTGATTTCCTTTCTTGGACCTTACTTTACCTATCATGTGCCTTTATAAACACATCTGCAAGAATTTCATATGAGTTAATAGAGTGTTCAGGTAGTAAAGAATACCAGATCATTGCCCCTTTTGGACAATGTTTCGCTGAACTTTTTCACCAAGACCGATTCTATCTCATACGTATGTATGTCATTGCCTTTTATCATGCAAGTGTAGGATGTCACATGCTCGTGTGGATCTGTGGTTCGGTCATACATTGAGAGATCTGACATTTTGAACCTTTTTTGTATCAGCTTCGGAGCCGCGCTTTGTAGGAATGGAAATTGAATGTATCTTTTCGAGTTCGTCCCTCCAAGATCAGATGCACTCGTGGAATCTGATCTACCCGTGAATTGAAGGTTTCAACCATCTTTTTATTAGTGTCGATACGCTTAGTCAAATCTTGGAACATTTTCAAGACCTCTGAAGATTCACTTGCCCTCGAACCATTTTCATTCCCTTCAAATCGATCTTCTTCTCGGACATGACCTTCATCCCGGGCGGGATAAGTTTCATCTGTTGTACTTGCTATGCTACTCTTCTTTTATAACTGAGTAATAACATCTTGTTGTTTCTCCAATATTGTAAAAAATCGATCCAAATCAGACCCGGTATTAACCTCAACTTGTATTTCACTAACCATCTTGCAAGTTTTTGGTATTGACTTGATTCACAAAATCTCAACAGAAACAAGTGAAATTTGAGTTTGAACAAATCACCACAATTAATCTTAGCCCTACGGTGGGTGCCAAACTGTTTATCCCAAAAATGATACAATTGAATTTGTAAGTGGTTTTAAGGATTCGTAGATCGATTTGCAAGATAAGATGATAAATATTTAATAATAAGTAAGCTAAATTAAAAAGTAAGTAAGAAAAGTAGCCTGGAATGTTGTAAACTTAGATGAATCTTGTCAGCAAAATTGGTTCGGACCTTAGTTAGATTTCTTCGGTTATGAGCAAAAAATGAGAGCTAATGATTGTATTTTTAATAATAATGAGCGTACAAGTGCAAGTAAGGAAGATTGGATGCCCTTTCAGCATGAAGGTTGGACTCCTTTTATAGTCATGAAGTAGGGCATTGATGCCCGAGAATTTCTCTATAATTAAATGATATAAATGCTAATTAAAGTCTCTTAATGAACAAGGAGTAACAGCTGACGCTATATCCGGAATAAATATGCATCAGATGCCTCCGGTGCTTCACCCGGTGTCAACCGATTCGGCTGCATCCGTACTCTCCCCAACTGGTGCCTCATCTCGGTGTCATTTGTATCCGACTCATAACTCAACCGTCCATCTCGAACTTCACATCCGAACCTTGCCACGTGTTATGTCGATTTTCATCGTGTACAACATTAATTATACATAGGATGAAAAAGTCATTAAAGAAGATATTGATAATACACAAAGTTAATACATGTATTATTTTATCTAATATAGTCTACCAAACTATCCCTTATATGGTAGGGAGGGATATATATTTAAAGCTTTATATGAACCACGTGTTCAACTTTTGATTTTTTTTCATTTTCTTGAATCATTTTCCCGGTCTCTTAATTATCCCTTCATCTTAATTCCCTTCTCTTTACCATTCTACCCTTTAGAAAAAAAGTCATAGTACCATGACTTTTTTATATGCTTCTTTCTTTCTTTATCGAACTCTGACGGTTTCTTCATTAATTTGACAGCAATTCTTGATCTCTTTTATTTCAAGACGTTGTGTACTTATTTGTTGTCTCAACCTTTTTTTTTTGTTGACGAAGAACGCGTGCATTGCTTTCTTCGAAGTGCAAGCATGGTAAACTCCGGTCGACGCAATACCACGCCGCTTAAACCACACTGAGTAGGTTCGCGCATGACAGCCCAAAGGTGTAAGCGACGCAGGGCGTTCTGCAGGGTTTCAAATTTATGACCAAGCTCTCCACACTACCCAATGTGGATACCCTCTGCCTTTAAGACCAACTGATCTAAGGCTTCGAATTTGTTGCCTCCGCCTTGATCAGTAAGACTAGTGAGATAGAAGAGGCAAGGTCCTCAAGGAAAAAAGAGCCATTCCACTTTTCCTACACATGTTTCAATAAAGTATGACTCATGGGGTTTAGTAAATGAGGTCGATAGAAATTACTTGTAATAGCTTTGGTACAAATTTTATTATTCTCCGTATTAATTTATTTGAAGGTTGATCAGTTTTGCGAGTTAAATAATTTTTTTATTTAATTTTAAACGTAGATTTTTCGAGTATTTTATAATAAATTTTACGTATTTGAAAACTAAACAAAAAGTACTATAAATCCAAATATTAATTTGGTTGATACGATTGTCACGTATCAATTGTGGAGACAAGGATCAATTCAAGTATCAATTTCATAATCAAACAATCCAAAACTAAACAAATATATAACATGTCACTGTATTACAAGTATGTCTTATTTTGAAAAAAACTTTTAATCAAGCACAACAGTGACAAATGTCATCAACTTGTGTAACTAATTTACATTGTTGGGAGCAAAAGGCGAAATCCTCGCGCTTGGGGCCCACCCCGACCCGAGCAGATTGGTGGAGGAAGGTAAATCACAGATTTCACTGCCACTAGGTGGGAGGCACGATGCTGATGCTTGCATGAGTCATCCTCACAAAGGAGAAATGAACTCCCATGGCTGCCGTGTCGCTCTCGAACTCGCTTGGGAGCAATCGCACCCCGAACCAATTGAGCTACACCCATGCGGATCACTAATTTACATTGTTGAGAATACCTGATTGATAAATTAGGAAGTAGGTCAGATAGGCAAGAAAATTGTGATACTGGTCCCTTATTTTCGTAATGATCATGTGCAGTGTCACAATTTTTCTTGCTTATCCATCTGATTTTAGATATAATATACTACTGTTAATATAAATAAAGATGGTTTTTGTCATAATTTCTTCACTTCAGTTATTTTTTTTCGATATTTTTTTCTTTGAGTCCGAAGATCTATCGAAAACATTTTCTCTGTCTCCAAAGATAAAAGGTAGGCGTATACGCTTCACTCTCCGATCCCATTTGTAGGATTACACAGAGTATGTTATTCTAATAATGAATCAGAGCACATGAAGCCATTTTCTTATATTTTTTTCTATCAAGAAAAAAACAAGGATAATTTGATGATGAAAAAATTATTTACACTGATAATGTATATAACTTAATTAAACTCATATGCCAACTGACCAAAGTTATTGTGAATGGTAATGTGTAGAACGGAAAAATAACAACAACAACTATTTGTTAGAAATCTGGAAATGATCAAATATGAGGGCTTGCTGAGTCGACCAAATTCTTGATCTATCCTTAAGATAATATTGCCTCGTATATCATTTTAACGGTTGTAATGACAACTTATCTCCCAAGATAAAACATCAATCAAACAAATTAGCAAAGGGAACTCAAGTGTTTGCTTTGGAAGAAAGATCTTTGAGTGTTTTGTGATTGCAAGAGAGGATGAAGTGTTTCAGATTTCAAGTGTTTTTCCAAATGAGCCTTGTGTCTCATTTTATAGTGTGTAGATGATGACCCTCCAAATGGCTAAGTAATGACCATGAATGCCAAGTTAATGCCTTGAATTTGGAGTTACAATTCAGCCAAGTAATGGCTGAATTCATAAGCAAAATAATGGAGAGTAGATACTCCAAGGTCAGCCTAAGAATCAGTTTTTAATTCACCTCCGACGGATTGAAAGCTTGATCGAGCGCCTTCGATTCGGTAACTCACCGAACTCGAACGTCAATTGAGTCGTGGCCGCCGAGGCGCGCGACCCTTCAATTCGGTGAGTTACCGAATTGAAACGTCAATTAGAGCCGCGACTTCAGAGGAGAGTCGCGGCCAAGCGCCGCGCGACTTACTTGGAGTGCGCGACCCTTCTCGGTTTCGTGGTGATTTCTGATTCATTTCATCTTTACACATTATACACTTCTTCCTTCATTACCAACGTGAAATCATTCGTCATTTGGCCAATATCTCTTCCATTAAGAAAATTTTGATCCTTGACACTACGTGTGCACGTGTGTGGAAACAAGGTTTCCTACGTGCGGGGCCCCAATTATTCGATTCATAATTAATAGGATTTACTTTATTTCACGTTTAATAAATATTTTCAACAGTTATTATTCCTTTTCAAACTATCAGTCTCGAGTGCTCAATCACCACTATCAATCACCACCTATTATCGATCACCACCATTATCTACCTACATGTACCAACATGACATAACTAGCAGTCCAACACTGACAAACACCACAATCGTCAATTAGTGGCGGATGTAGCATGAAGATACCACTTTCAAGAAGTTTTATGCTCCTTATATATATAGTTCATTATAATTGTAACAAATAATAAGTCTGAATCCATAGTTTTAAAATTTTAATGAGTTGAATGCTAAATTTTTTAAATATTGAATCCATAAAATTTAAATTCTGAATCCGTCTCTATCGCCAACAACTACCAAGGCAGCTAGCCACAAACACCACCAATAGCGGTGGCTAAATCACCCCAACCTATCCCGTGTTTATACGGGTTGGATCACTACCCATTGTGAGTTGACTTAATGGAAACAACTTAAATGATCCATAAAACAATCTGATCAAAACAAGTCATAGTATAATGTAACCTACTGAGTTAAAATGTAACCCAACCAAACAAATGCAAAGCATATTAGAAAAAAGAAATTTGTCTCGTCTTAAACCCACTTTTTCCAAGCTTCTTTAAATTTAATTCATTCTTCTTAATTCTGTATTCATTTGCCAAATTGAAAAATAGCCAAGAAAAGTGTATTTAACGTAAAATTGTGTCCTGTCAAACAAAGCAATAAAATAAATTAAAATCGGTCATGAGAAACGAGTCTAATTGATTGAAGGTAATATAGCTAGCTAATCCAAAAAGCTTGAACTATTAATAATCATTTTAATTAAGGGCAAATGCAATTATAAAAAGGTATTACTACAATAAATAAAGGTGGAAATATATATATATATATATATATATATATATATATATATATATATATATATATATATATGTTGGAAATTTGCCTTTGGTGGAGGTTGGGTCCGCCCATCTTCAATGACTTAAACATCATGGTTCCACATGTTGGAGAATCTGGTTCTTCACATGTGCTTAATCTACTAAGTGAGTAGATGACCGTAGGACCAAGATTCGTCAAATTCCATAACGAAATTGAAGAGATATTTGTCCACAAAGTAAGATGTTTGAGACATGAAAGTGTGGTGTGAGACAAATCTACCACATCAGTAGAAAAATGAAGAATTGTTCATGTTATAAGTCTCTAAACTGAATAAGGGATTGAGACCCCAAGGGGTAACCCATGTGTTTAAAGGAGGGAGGACTTAGGTGTGCTTGGGTTCGAGACTAGGCCCACACGCGCGTCACACCACTTGCACGGTCCGGATCGGGGGCTTGTTGGGCTTCTACTGATATTATCTTTTTGGACCTCAGACTTTATTATATTTATAGTTTGGTCCCTGAAGTTTCTGGAAGACGATTTATGCAGGCGCCACGACGCTAAATATTCAGAGAGCATTCCAGTAACGGAAAAATCAGGAAATTAATGGCATTAACTTGCTGAACGTTTGACACTTATACCACAACGTTTTTTTGCCATTATGGTGTCCATTAACAGCCCTCTTAACACCCATTAACACCTCTCCTCATCCTTGAACACTATATAATAATTCCTTAATTCAGATTTGAGAAGACACATTATACATTACACAACAAGAGAATGAACAACATAAAATAGAGGAAGAACACACATAGAATACATATTTCTATAAGTTCTTCCTAGTTCAAGAACAAGTTCTTCTTTTTCATTATTTGGCAATCATTTCGTACTTGTTTTTCTTCGCCAGGATCACTTCTGTTTGATTTGCATAAGTGATATTCTTCAGTTGTTTTACCTTGGGAGACAAGTTGCAATTCATCCGTACAAAGCATATATACGGGCAATATTGTCTTAAGGGAAAATTGATAAATCAAGCGACTCAGCAACCTACATTTAGTGTCTATTGGTTGCAGGTAAACAAGATTCAAGGAGCTTGCTGAAACTGTAATGAAGATCCAAGGCGAAAGATTCAAGACGAATTTCAGTATAAAGATCAAGACCACAAAACATAATTGTTGCCTCAATTCTTGTTGACATCAAATTTATTGTAACACATAATTGATTATCATTTCCTAGCACTTGTAATAGTAGTTTACTATTTTCCGTACATCAAAAATGAATTTAGACTCACAATATATATATATATATATATATATATATATATATATATATATATATATCATTGAATCCCAATGATAAGAAGAAGAAAAGTCAAGATCAGTGTAAGATGATATTAATCTTTCTTGAGTGGTCTTTCTCATTAATATCAATATATATAGTGTACAATATACATCTCTAATACAATAGAAATCTTAGTCCTAATTACAAGAGCAATCCTAGTTTACCATAATTATATATTACTAAATATTTACACAATATATGAAATATATTCTAATTATGATAGGATGTCTAATTATACACGTTTACCATCAAGAATATTGATGCTTAGGTAATATGGTAAGCTTGCAGCTAATTTACTTTTGAGACAATATATATATAACAAGCTCTTCATCCATCGGATCGAAGCTAAATCCAGAGGAAAAATAACTGTGATATGTTTTTTAAAAAGGGGATAGATTGAGTTATGTTGAATGGGTCGGATTATGAATCCATTGTCTGATCTATCTTGACCCAAATAAGCTTTAAACGGGTTGAGTCTTAACCCAATAATTAATTTAATTAACTTGTTCAAATTTGACCCGACAAGTTCCACCCCTCGCTATCACCATCAACATGTCTTAATGACTTGTTTAACCTACTAAGCCTGACCTTTTGACACCTATTATAACATAATTCTCACTCAGATCATTGATCTATCAGTGGTAATTGACCTATTGTAAAGTTGCATAGAAACTTTATCAACCTCGTTGTTCATATTTCTTAGATGATCACTCATCGTTTGACACTTTGATTTAATAGGATAGAAACATTATAAACCCCATACAACCCAATATAAGTAAATATACAATTTCAATAATTAGAATTATTTTAAATTATAAATAACAACCCAATACAACTTTAAGTTAATCAACCCCTACTTTGATTGAGCTAAGACCTGCGAATTATGGACATTTACAGTAAATTCTGACTAATACTACTTAATAAAAAATGAAAAAGGGGCCTTTAAATTTTTTTATTTTTCGGAGACCCTGTGCGGTAGCACACCTTGCAAGGGCCCAAAAACGACCCTGAAAATCATTATATTTATTATTTATTGACCATTTCAAATAGGATATCGAATTGGGTAGTTGGAACTTGAGAATTAATGGACAAAAGAAATAGTATTAATTAAGTTAGGTGACCCGTGGGTTTTGACTAAAGAATTAGGAGTTTAGGACTACTAATTAGTTTTGAACCTAGTGGATTTTATCTTATTGTTAATTGTTTGAAATGAATGACACATGAGATAAGGGTTTGGGATTGCATATTATTAGATAATGAAAATGATTGGCTTAATGGGTAGATAATGTAGTTTATGACTAAATGTTAGGTAGTGGCAACCAATGAAAATCTAATATTAAGTCTCAAGACCAAGTATTAGCTTACTAAGCATGTTCAGGGCCGTCTTTGGACTCATGCGAGGTGTGCTATAGCACATGGCCACCCGAAAAACGAAAGATTTTAGGGCTTTTTTCTCATTTTTTATTAAATAGTATTAGCCATAATTTACTGTAAAAGTCCATAATTTACAAATTTTAGTCCAATTAAGGACATACTTTTACGAATTAGAACAATGCTCTAAAATATTTGAGACGTCATTAGAACAGAGCTCTAAAATGTTTGAGACGTCACTGAACATGTTGTTATTGGGAATCTCCGAATTACCTTTGACTTGGCAACATATTGGTAGTTCAGATTTCAAAAGTTCATGTTTGTTGGTAAAGGAAACAAAAAGAAAAAGGAATTTAGTTCCTAAAAGGGAAAAAGACAAACGAAAAAGATTTTTTCCAATTATCCCCTTGAGAACCAATTGAGCTGTCCATGCGGATTAGACAAACAAAAAAAGATGATATTGGAAAAAATTGTACATACATTGAATTGTGTAACTTTTAATTAGGCCGATAAAGCACCTAACATCTTTCATTCTTTTTCTTATAATGAAGTACGTAAATATTATTTAAATGATCTTTGGTCTCGCATTATGCAAACTAGTTTATCAAAAAGTTAATAAATTATTTTGTTATGAGGCATAATGTATGATAAGTATGTTATTTATTTTTTTAAAAGAAAAAGTTGAGCAATTATTATAAGGCTTTTAAAATATTTGGCCGTTTCGCAAAAAATAATTATAGTCACTAGTCAAAATACAAAAAATATATACATATGTATAAATTACGTGTGTGTATACACACATACTCATTAATTACAAAAGATATATATATATATATATATATATATATATATATATATATATATAATGAGAAATTTGTATATATCCGATCAAAACTTCTCTTTTTAGATATATCTCCATCACAACTCTAAATTTAGTTATATTCCATCAAAACTCAATTGTATTATTTATATTCTCAATTCTTCATTTGACCTCTTAAAATTTACAATAACTATTAATAAAATATTTTAAAGACTGTTTTGCCCTTTATCAAAATTACGGTACTAATTCCTCCATTCCTTTTTATGTGTTTTAGCCAACTGAAATAAAAACAGGCGTTTCTACAAGACACATGTTACAAACTGGTCTTTAACCAGATGTGAAAATGGTTACTAAACGTCATAGGTACATGACAAGACCAAAAGAATGTAATATACAACTTGGTAAAATTGTTGGTTTTTGAACTGAACATCAGATGCTGCTATTATATCCACAATAAGTACTACTTACAAAGCAACGCAGCATCTAGGGTTAAAAACTGAGGCTCGTTGCTGGAACCTTCCATTACGAGAACTGGTATATGCATATGTCACAATTTTAAACCCGATCCATTGGTGCTGGCACAGACGATGAGTCTGTCGATGCAGGGACATATGGTGTTGCTGATGCCATGGCAAACTGTACACCTGTTGGCTGCCCAGATTGTACCACAAATGCAAATTGTGCTAATGCTAATGCTGCTGCCTCCTGCTTCACAAAACCATGAAAACTGAACTTTACAATCCTTTATAACTAAAAACCCATTCGTGAGCATTCATACATGTATTCGGGTGCTTCCAGTGGCAAATGTACATTAAAATGTTTCAAACAGATGAACTAATACCAACCTCTCTTTGCCTGAGCTGCTGCAAAATGCTGATGGCCCAGAGAAAAAGGAAGGGAGAGAATTAGTACCGTAATTTTGATCGAGGGCAAAACAGTTTTTAAAATATTTTATTAATATTTATTATAAATTTTAAGAGGCCAAATGAATAATTGGGGATATAAATAATACAATTAGATTTTGATAGAAATATAACTAAATTTAAAGTTGTGATGGGGATATATACAAATTTCTCATAAATATATATATGTGTCAATTATTATTTTAATGGGCTCCCATTATTGTTAACCAATAGGGGAAAAATATGGTCCATAGCTAGAGACCTTCCCGAATTGGAGACGTAGAAGAAGTTAACGGAGGAAATCAATTCCATGGTTTATTTCATTCCAATATTGAAATATTTATATATAAGCATATAATGTTAATGTTAAGGAAGACCTATCTAGTTATCTTAAAATACATGATACTAATTTACAATCACATCCTAATCATCCTAAATTATGTGATTATAATTTATATTAATTGATTATGATTTGAGATAATTATGGGATGACCCCATAATTATCCTAACAGTCCCCCGTAGTCTTAGCGGAAGGTTCTCGTATGCTGAGACTGTCTCTAAAATCATCAAACAGTACGCGCGGAAGACCTTTGGTGAAAATATTAGCAATCTGATAACGAGTCGGTACATGGAGAACTTGGACTTGTCCACGTGCAATCTTTTCTCGGACAAATAATATATCCATTTTTATGTGGTTTTTGTGTTGATGCTGGACAGGATTACCGGATAAGTATATCGCACTCACATTATCACAATAAATCACAGTTGATTTTTCAATCGGACAATTTAGCTCTAAAAGAATATTACAGAGCCAACATGATTCAGCAACCACATTGCTACCTCTCGGTATTTTACTTCAACGCTTAACCGAGACATCGTCGGTTGTCGTTTTGACGATCATGAAATGAGATTGTCTCCCAAAAATACGCAATAAACAAAGGTGAAACGTCGTGTGTCCGGAAAGCCACCCCAATCCGCATCTGTATAGGAGGAGAGACTCGAAATGGAGGACTTATACAGATGCAAACCAAAATGAATAGTCCCCTTAACATACCACATAATTTTCTTGAGAGTCTTCATATGTTCTTCCTTCGGATAATGCATATGTAAACATACTTGTTGGATCGCATATGAGATATCGGGTCAGATAATCTAAGGCTCCTGCTAGGATACGGTAATGTGTTGGATCACTGTATGTGGTGTCTGTAGAGTTACTCAATTTGGCCTTTGTATCAACCGGTGTATGTGATGGTTTGCTGGAGGACATTTTGGCTTTATCAATTATTTCCTTGGCATATTTATTTTGACTGAGGAACAGACCACCTGCATATTGAGTTACAACAATGCCTAGAAAATAATTTAAAGGACCCAAGTCCTTCATTGCAAATTCTGCTGCAAGAAAAGACATAATAGACTAGTCTGTGAAAATAATGTAATCTACATATAGAAGGATATATGTCATGCCACTACCCTTCCTATAAATGAACAAGGACTGATCTGACTTACTGTGTGAGAACCCCAATTTGGATACATACCTCGCAAATATGTTATACCATGCCTGGGGAGTCTGTTTCAATCCATATAAAGATTTTTTCAATAGGAAAACATAATCTGTATGATTAGAATCTCATAAACCCAAGGGTTGGTGCATGTACACCGTCTCCTGTAAGTGGTCATGTAAGAATGTATTTTTGACATTCAACTGATGAATGGACCAGTATTTTGAAAGTGTCAGGCTAAGAACAGTCCTTGTAGTTGCTTCCTTAACCATCAGACTGAATGTTTCACCACAATATACGCCAACCTATTGAGACCTTCCATCACCAACAAGATGAGCTTTGTATCTTGTAAAAGAGCTATCAGAATTTTTTTTACGATAAAAAACCCACATAGACCTGATTATGTTAACATTAGGTGGATGGGGCACCAATTTCCACATCTTATTTTTAATAAGAGCAACAATTTCGTCTAATATGATAGCTTTCCAAACGGAATTTGATAAGGTTGTTTTGGGATTTTTGGAAAGATGTGATGGTTGGACCAAAGATGTCAGATTAATATGATGTTTGGGCCAAAAATCCCATGCATGGAATGATTTCCAATAGTCTGTGGGTGGGTTAAAACCGAATACTGGGGATTACGGCTCTCGGGTATGGTAGTGGGTTGAGGGTTGGTTTGATTTTGGGCCAAGGTTGGTGATTGGCTATTTTGATTTTATGTCGGGTTATTGGGCCGAGAGGAGATGAGATTGTGGGCTTGAAGCACTGGGTCTAGAAGTCGGGTCGGGGACACAAGCCATCCACGAGAAGTGGACTGGGCCAAGGCCGACGGTAAAAATGAGTGACCTCCACACCACAGATTGGCCCATTCCTATTTTAGGGTTGGACCGATAAGGTAAGAGGATTATTTTAGGCCGATCCCATTTGATTTTGGGTATGAAGATGATGTTCTAAAATTGGATGCATTCCGGTGTCCGAAAAATTATATGAAGGTGAGGATGCCACATTAGAATTAGGAAATGGGAATGTAGACTCATCAAAAACCACGTGACGAGAAATAATGATTTTTCCGTTCGTCATATCATATCATTTATACCCCCTATGACTTTTTGGGTATCCCAAAAACATACAAGGAGTTGAACCGGACTGAAGTTTCTGAATGGTTGTGGATGGAGACAATTGATAACACAAACACTCAAACACCCTCAAATGTGTAAAAGACGGGAGACGATGGTACAACATTTACGTAGGTGATATGTTGGAGAGTATTTTGCTAGGGAGAATGTTAAAAAGATATGTGGCCATTTGAAGTTCATGATGCCAAAAAATCGGTGGTGTGGACGAATGCATAAGAAGAGACCTAATGATATTGTTAATTATTCAATTTTTTCTTGCCTTTCCCATTTTGAGGTGATGTATGTGGACATGAAAGACGCAAAGACATCTCATTTTGGTGACAAAAAGTATTAAATTGGGTATTTATGAATTCCCTTCCATTATCACGTTGAAAACATTTAATGAATTTGCCAAATTGGGTTTTGATAAAAACACTAAATTATTTAAAAATGGTGAAGACTTGCGAGTTCTGTCCCAAGAAAAATGTCCACAGAAAATTCGAATAATCATCTAGAATAAGCATCTAATATTTATGACATGTAGAACTCAAAACCGGTGATGTGCACAAATCACAATGCACAAGATCAAAATCATAATCGTATTTGAAGTAGATAATGAAAAAAGAAGTTTAACATGCTTTCCAAACACACAAGTTTGATAAACAGAAGAGTCCAAAAGTTTGTTACAAGCAACAAAATTGTTCTTCCTAAGAGTGTTGAACATCGGTGCTCCTGGGTGTCCCAACAGATTATGTCATACTGTAGGGGAAATAGATGCAAAGGTCGTTGGTTTCGTCACGTGGTTGTTGAAAGTGGTAGTGATGGGATACAAGTCTCCCGTGCTATTACATCTCATTAGTGGCGTCCCCGTCTGAAAATCCTTCACAGAAAATCCAAAAGGATCAAAATTCACAGAAACATTGTTGCTAATTGTAAAATGTCGTACAAATATCAAGTTTTTAATCAGATTTGGTGCATGTAATACGTTTTTCAAATATAACGGTGGTGAGGAGAGGGAAGTTTTACTTGACCAATACCACAAATTGGAATTTCCTGCCCACTACTGACAATAATATTGTTATTACTGGTCATATTAAAATAAGATGAGAGATTACCTTGAGATGTTATGTGAGACGTATCCCATGTGTCCATGTACCACAACTTATCTAGAACATTCAGATTCATGTTGTTCATGGCTTGTTCGATATAGGTGGGAGCATATCCTATAGAAGATGGTGTCTGAGCTGCAAAGGCATATTGCGGATGGGAGCCTATAATTCTGGAATGTTAGTTTGTGGATGATGACCTGGCCCACGACGAGGTGGGGTATGGCACGGTGGGGAAGGCCATTGCGGTGCCAAGTCCAAGGCGGGTATTGCCCCAATTTCCCCCCATCAGAATAGGCTTGCGGCTGCCACTGGCTGGGCCGCCACTGCCCTGGCTGTTGGTTGTTGCCGTTGACACCGGTGGGTTGGCCACCACCCCTTCCACGACCCTTTCCGCTATTATTTTTACCTTTGTTTTTGTTGCGATTTGACCCCTATTTTTACCATTATTGTTGTGGTTTCCGGTTCCTCCTGAATTGGAATTAGGTGTCTCACAATCCGCATAGAGTTGTTCCAGCAGTGGCTTCCTCGGAGGCTGTATGCTTCGCCTTGTGGTTTTTTTTAGAATCAACCTCGAACGACCCTCGTAAAATGGAAGCAAGAAATTACTCTGTTGAATGAATGTAGCAACCCCATCATACTGTTCATTCAACCCAACAATCAATTGAAGAACCAACATTTGATTTGTCGCCGGTAAACCAACGTTAGATAGTTGGTCTGCAAGTACCTTTAACTATTGACAATAGGCGAAAACGTTGGAGAAGTCATCCAATTTAACGTTGGTGAATTGGTTTTCAAGATATACCGCCCTAGAAAGTTTATTATCTTAAAAAATGTTTTGTAAACGTTCCCACACCTATTTAGTCGTAGAGTTCGGTTCTAATATGGTATGCAAAAGATCATTTGAGATAGTTTAATAAATCCATTGAAGGACTATAACATCTAAACGAGATCATAACTTTTTGTCTACCTCAGTGGTGTCCGATGATGATCCGGAAGGGATGATATCGTCTATTACTTCATATGCGCGGCAATGGATTTTGAATAATTCCGCCCAAGAGGTGTATTGCCCTTTCCATCTCAGGTGTTGGGAAATAAAGTTTTTGACGTTGTTTACGGCAAGAGCTGGATGAAGTTTTTATTTTTCGGCCATAATTTTCCACGAAAAGACAAAACAAGAATGAAAGAAAGAGAGAAAGGTGTTTTGTGATTGGTGGAATTTGAGGAGAAAACCTTTAGATTATTTTCTTATTTGGAATAATGAAAAATAGCAGTTCGAATCAGGTATGAAGAGGGAAAGGAGCTAAAAGCAGCTCGAGCGAATGCGAGAGGAGCGGAAGTAGCCCATTCTTCATCTACGCAAAGAAAAGAGCTTTTTTTTTTAATAGATGTTGAGGTGAGTAAGGGGGGGGGGGGGGGTTTGTTGGCTTGCTGGCTAGCTCGTGCAATCAAGGAAAAAAGCCTTCGCCTTTCGTCCATTCATTCAGGATAAAAAAACGGGCCTAATTGAATCATCTCATCTTCAAACCTCCAATCCGCTATCGCTCGCCGCTACTAACGGGGTCTCGGTTGATTTCCCTTCCTTTAGCTACTAAGATGTTTCAGTTCGCTAAGTTTGAAAAGTCCAAAGAGCATGGTGTCGGCTAGGATTTAGAAAAGAAGAACAAAGAAAAAATAATTATTAGGGAATGGTGGTTTTAGGGTAGCCGACGGTGGGGGTGTAGTAGTTTAGGGTTTTGTTTTTGAAAATTAGCTTAGGATTTGTAGTATAACAAAACCCTAGGTGGGGCGGCTAGGGTAGGCCGACGAGAGGGAGAGGGGTAGGTTTATGGAAAAAATATTTTGGCTCTTAATATCATGAAGGAAATCAATTCCATGGTTTATTTCATTACAATCTTGAAATATATATACAAGTATATAATGCTAATGTTAAGGAAGGCCTATCTAATTATCCTAAAATACATGATACTAATTTACAATCACATCCTAATCATCCTAAATTATGTGATTACAATTTATATGATTTGATTATGATTTGAGATAATTATAACAGTTAAGATCATCTCAAATTTTAAATTTGCTTCTCATAATTCAATTCTAACTCAAATCTCTCTTCAATTCCTTTTACCTGCTGTTATTTCAATTTTCTAACAGTAAAATTTAAAACATTATAATGTGATGTCCTTTATCTTTCAAGTCCAATTACTTTATCATAGTGATGGTAGACTTTCTATGTGAAGAAAGAAATTATACCATTCTATGTCAAAAGAAATGTGAACGGGAGGTTAAGAAATAAGACAATTTCCCTTTTGTGCTATGTGATGACAACAGTTAATCATTATCGGTGATTATAGTATGATGGATAGGATCCTTCCACTATTAATTACTGCTCTTCGGTTTGAGCTTGTGGATGGAACTTTTTTTGCTAGAGAGCGTTTCTTCGTTTAATGAGCTTTACATAGTGCGATTCTGAATTAATCGATGCCCCAAAGTGAATATGAGATACCGAATGAATAAAAAAACAATTGTTAATCAAGTACGACATTGAATGTTAAAAAAAACAGTGACAAGTGGCATCAACTTGTGTAACATATTGACATTGTTGAGAATACCTGGAAGTAGGTCAACATAGCCAGGAAAAATTGTGATGCTCATTGCCTGATTGATAAAGCTATTTTGTGTTAATATCTCAAATGTTTAATATCCAACTTCGATTATATGTTTTTAAGTCATGAACTGCAAATGTGATTATACAAGGCTGAAAGGCAGGAAGCTTTGATTCTTTTTTGTTGACGAAGGAACCCGCAGCCGCTACTCTTTCGAGTGCGCGAGGTAAACCCCTGACCGACGAGCACGAAAACCACGCTACCATGTAAACCACACTTGGCAAACCATGTGTGACAGGCTCAACCAAGAAGGTTTATGCAGGGGATCGAACTCGTGACCTTGCGGTCCCGCGCTCTACTGCTACACCAACTTGGCTACCCTTGCGGGTAGGAAGCTTTGATTCTGATCAGTTGATCAGTTGTATTTGGTTAATAATAATTTGTTCAATTTGGAATGGCTGGTAACCAGTGTTGGATCGAGTCGAAGTTTCGGTTCGTTTAGATAATCAATAACTTTATCTCAAATTCTATATTTACGTTAAAATATTCACTAAATACATGTAAATAATTTATGTGAAATCAAGTAAGCAAAACAAATTAAGGTCTAGAACTCATAAACTTAAAATATTGGATCCCCGTAATTTATTTTTAATACATGGTTAAATTTTATACGTGATATCCAATAATTTAATTGTTTACTCTTCACACGAATTTGTATTTCTACTTTCATCATTTCTGAAAGAAATAATCTCTTCATTATTTTCATTAATGAAAGGGGTATATATACAAGTTACATAAGGATTTTTTTTTTCTATTCTACATCTAAAACCCTATTCTATTTGGAGACTAATTATACAATTATGGTAAGATTACAAGACTAATTAATGTACAAGATTAATATACACATTGTATACAAAATCAGCCCAACCGTGGGCCCTGCTACAGTAAATCCGTGACACTATTCATCCGATATACACATGTATATTGTGTATATCGGATGTATATTTAACACACACCCACAGTCATAGCGGGCGGTCTTCGAACGCTGAGACTGTCCCCAAAATCTTCAAAAAGGACCCAGGGAAGAGCCTTTGTAAAGTTGTTTTCAATTTGATACCTGGAAGGGACATGACAGACGCGTACTTGTCCACGAGCTACCTTTTATCGAACAAAATGAATGTCCCTCTTGATATGTTTAGTGCGCTGGTGCTGAACCGGATTACCAGAAATATAGATCGCACTCACATTATCACAATAAACTAAGGTAGCTTTTCTGAATAGGACAATGAAGCTCTAAAAGAAGATTACGTAACCAACAAGATTCAGAGACCACATTGGCTACCCCTCGATACTCGGCCTCTGCACTAGAGCGGGACAATGTCGACTGACGCTTGGCCGACCATGAGACCAAGTTATTACCAAGAAATAAACAATAGCCAAACCCGTCTCAATTCATTGTTTTCGATGTTGGGCCCCCCTCTTATATATATCCACGCTCCAGATGTCCTTGATTCTCCCACATCGGTGAGATAAGTGGTCCTTGGTCTCCTTATATGGCTTGGGCAATCCTCTTTTCTTTGAGCTAGCTTTTGGGATTGAGTTAGGCACAAAGTCCATTGCTTTCAATTTCATTTAATAAAATAATATTAAGCTGTCATAATCTTGTGTAGTTTTCAGTTAGGTTAGGAGCTTGAACAAAGCAGCTCGGTGCACTAAGCTCCCGCTATCTGCGAGATCCGGAGAGGTTAGGAGCTTGAATAAAGTTTGACAATATATCATTCAATGGCTGTGAAGTATCCTATCTCTAATTAAATTTTCCTGTCTCCAACTCTAAATAATAAGAAAATGTGTGAGTTTTCTAATTTATAGAATAACAAATTATTAAAAGGTAAATAATTGGTGGGCAATCATTTTTGTTTGAGAGAAGCAAGTTCTTGGGAAAAAGAAAGGAAATGGTTACACTTGCAACTTTTCTTTAGAGATACACTAGTGGTAATACTCATTTATAGATTCATCGGAGGTTAATTTAAGCAAACTTTTGTCTGTACATATAAATATTGACACATCAAATGTAACCGTAAGAGAGTTTTTTTGTCAGAAACAGAAAGAAGAAGTCCATCAAAGGTTATGGTAGAATAGATGATATCCATTAAGTTTGAATTTAAGTTAGTTACCAAAAAAGGAAATTTGACATAGAAAAAAGGGAAAAGGGTCATATTTGACATCATACTTCTAAAAAAATGTCATATTTATCATCCGTTAAAGTATGAGAACAAATATGCCCTTCCCATTATGAAAATTGTTATATTTGCTCCTTTTTAACAGAAATGTCACGTGGACGCCACGCGGACGCCACGTTAGAGACACATGGGCGACATTAAATAGGTGGGACACTCTTCTAATTTTCATTAAACACTGTCTGTTTATTGTACAAAAATTCAAAATGGACATTAATGGAGTCTTATAATTTTTATATGAACACTCTTTAATCCATGAATCCAAAGTGATAAAATAATGTTTTAATCAAGAATTTTAGCACAAATACACGACTACCGTTCATTTCAATTAAAAATTAGGCAACAAAATTGAATTCTAAATCTGAGGTTTCTCACCAATCTTCAAAGTCTTTAAATAGTGATTTTCCGGTGAGGTTTTGATGAAGATAGATCGGAAATTCTCTCCGGGAAGAGGGGTCGTTTGGCAGTGGTGTGTGGCTGGTGAAGGTGGGGGCGGTAATGGGTCGAAATGAGCAACCATTTTTTTCGGCGATCTCTGCACCTCGACAGACTGGTTGAGTTTGCTCGGACGTTGCTCCGGTGTTTACTACCGTTGAAGTACCGTTTGCTAGTGTCAATCTAGACCTTCAATGATTAACCACAATAATATATAGATAATTCAACTAAATTGAAATCAACAACAATGAAATTCAACAAATACTAAACACATACTAACTTGTAGTAGATAGAGGCCTGCAATTACGCAGTTTCCTAAGACAAAAATTCTTCCCCACTTATGTTGTAGTTCTACGGACGTCTACCTTAAGGATACAACTATCTGAGTGATAGTTCTAGCACAAGAACTCCACTCCTGACGAATTTATTATATGTGTTCTTCATAAATATTTTGGAGAAGATGAAGAAGCAAGTAATAATCTTCTAAAGTTTTTTATTCTCAAAATCAGAAGATTAATCTTATTGATTGTGTGTTAAAACAAATGATTAACATGCTATTTATAACATACATTTCGACCTTAAGGAACCATACCTCAAAGGTTGTGTCACGCCCCGAACCCAAGGGCGTGATAGTGCCTACACAGGCACCTTCTACCTTAACAACTAAGCAAACTGCGGAATTTAAATAACACCCTTTTTTTTTTAAACCAACATACGTACAAGGGCAAAACCGACAGGGCTGCCATATAATATACATGCAAAAGACACTACACTGTACATGAGTCCAATCCCACATATGAATACTGCACTTCAAGAGTTATATCGAACTATGACGGACAAGGCCCCGTACCCATAATCGTACAAAATCAGCATCAAATAACTTATACCAAAAAGATAAACTCCAATGTAAGGAGCTATCCAAAACTCGAGCGGTCCTACACATCTTGATCACCAAACAGCGTACCTAAACTCCGGCATGAACGGCCTTCGGCGAGTCGATGCGAAGAATGTACCAAGTATGTGAAGCGATGAAATCAGTAATGAAATCATAACAATCTAAACAAAACAGGAGACATGTATGATAGCCAACCTACAGTACACAATACATAATAGTCATATCAAGTCAGGGACGCATGCCCTCAAAGTCATTACTAAAATATAGTCATGGGTCTCACGCCCATAATATCAATCATGCCCGTGGAATCCTTCCTCACTGCCGGAAGTCCATGATAATCAAATTACAGTACATTGTGCCTTACTAACAATGAGAGTAAATAGTAGTATACTTACAATATAAACTAGGAAGCTCACGATCAAAGCAGGACCACCCGCCCGCAGTATCATTAAGCAATCCTACTCCTGGGACTATTTCACCCGCATAGGTCGCGTGGACCCGCATGAGGTATTCCTCGCATGGGGCTATTTCACCCGCATAAGCCCTTACAGACTCGCATGAGGTATTCCTCGCATAAATTTGGACCGCGCGTGGGGACTATTTCACCGCATAAGCCCTTACAGACTCGCGTGAGGTATTCTCGTGATAGGTGGACGCCCGCATGGGACTATTTCACCCGCATAAGCCCTTGCGGACTCGCATGAGGTATTCCTCGCATCGTGGGTAGCAAATCCACGGAATATGCAAATGCCACAAACCCGGGGAATGAACCCATAATGAATGATATACCACTAGCACAAAACCGGCTACTACCAGCACACATAGGCAATTCTCAATTAAACAAGCCAAAGTACTTATCAATGCACACTTAGAATAATTCTCAATTAATCAAGCCAAAGTACTTATCAAGGCACACTTAGACTAATTCTCAATTAATCAAGCCAAAGTACTTATCAAGGCACACATGAAATAATTCTCAATTAATCAAGCCAAAGTACTTATCAAGGCACACTTAGACTAATTCTCAATTAATCAAGCCAAAGTACTTATCAAGGCACACTTAGAATAATTCTCAATTAATCAAGCCAAAGTACTTATCAAGGCACACTTAGATTAATTCTCAATTAATCAAGCCAAAGTACTTATCAAGGCACACATGGAATAATTCTCAATTAATCAAGCCAAAGTACTTATCAAGGCACACTTAGACTAATTCTCAATTAATCAAGCCAAAGTACTTATCAAGGCACACTTAGAATAATTCTCAATTAATCAAGCCAAAGTACTACGTACGTACATTCTTTTCAAAAGACTCCTTTTTATGTAATACCCCAAGATACTAACACCCGTAGTATCAAGGTGTGTCTATTTTTCAAAGTAAGTTACTACACTCTTAGAAAACTCATTTCAAAGCTTGAAATCAAGTAACTTCAAATTTTCACAATCAAGGCAACTTATGCCCATTAATCAAAATAGACAACTTTCTAAACCTTCCATAAAGCCGTTATAACCAACTTCCCATAAAGCCGTTATAACACTTTATGGTTTTTAGACAATTTCGTTCTTTTTATAACCAAGAGACTTATACTTAAAACCAAGTATCACAAACTTTCAAATCAAGTTTCTTAACTTTCAAAAATACTTCGAGTCTCTTAATATATAGAAAACAAGTTTCTTCTACTTTTAAACCTTAAGTAACTCACACCTTTAAAACAAGTTACTTCTCTTAAATCATGTCATTTCTCCTCTTTTAAAACAATTAAGTAAATCACTCCTTTGACTCCCCTAAAGTCATTATAATGACCTTTAGGTTTTGGAACTAAGGCACTAGCCAAAAGGTTTGGAAACCACTTCCTTTTCAAGACTATGTACTTTAAGTAAAATACTTCCACTCTTTAAGAATCCAAACTTCACTAAGGCAATGGATTATACAACTTACAATTTAAACATCAAAGTACAATCAAGGAAGTACATAGAACAAATTCTACTTTAGGCAATCCAAATACAACCAAGGAATGGATCATTTAAGGAGTAGGAAATACTTTCTTTATCTTAAGGAATCATGCTAGAAGAGGAGATAGTTCACATACCTTTTCGGCTAAATCCACAAGCTAAGCCGAATACGCCGTACGTAGAAGTGTCAACCTATAATGGTCACAACAAGACTATCAACTTCTAGTCTCTAACGAGAATAATACTAAGTATACTGATCTGCAATTCTACGGAAAATCGGGCAGCACTTCCTTTGTTTCTACTCACTTTGCCACCTTTTTCAAGGCCGAATACAATAACCAACACGCCACATTTAAGGCTCAAAACAACAACCAAACAAAGGGGATTACACGCCTTACAATACGTGTAAAATTCCGCCCCACAATTAATACGAAGTAGTTCCATATTCAAGCCATTCTCGGCCAACAACAACCAACAATTCAAAGTCTTTTCCAATCCTTTTCCAATTCCAAGTTCTAAGGTCTAACATGTTATATAGTCATAAACAACTTCAACAACTACAATTCCTTCTTTATACAACATGCGACGACTTAAACTAATAATCGACTTGAATTGTAATCTTAAGGCTAAACATGCTAGTCTTCGGATTAGGGTTCCAATAGCCAATAAACTTATCAAACCTTATACTAAATACCTCATGCTTGCTAATATCCATAACTACAACAATACGTAAACCTTAATTGCTAAAACGACAAGATTATACCTTTACAAGCCCTTAAGAATTCCAAGATTCAAAGTCGCTCCTTAGCAAATTCTTAGCTCATTTCCTTATGTTCCAATCCGCTCCAAGCACTCCTTAGAAGCCTATGAAGAACCCATCTTCAAGTTCCAACTTCAAAGTTGAAGAACTCCTTAAGTTTCCGCCTTGCGACTAACGTAAAAATGCGTTTTTTCCGAAATTTTTCTATTGAGGTATCCTTAAAATACCCTTAGGGACCTTGGGTTAAAGTCTTGTGGCTAATGGATCAAACTACAAAAATTTTGTGTGAGAGGGGAGGCAAACCCGAGAGCTTCATGGCTAAGCTCAATGTTTCTCTAATATTTTCTAAGTGTAAAATGCCAAGTCTTGCACTAGTATGATATATAAAACACATTGGAGGGTCTAGATTACAACACATGTAAAAATTGGATGAATGGGATCAAGCCAAGTGGCTCTTGACTTAGTCAACAATGTCAAGCTCTACTTGCAAGACTTAGTCTTCTACCATGGTCAATGCCCATTCTATCCTTACTAATTTCGACCAAGACCAAGTGTGGGGGTGCCACGTGTCGTCCTCTCATTCGTCCATAAAATTCCGTAACCCTCGTGGGCCCCACAAAACGTAAAATTCCTCGGGTGGGCCCCACATGACCAAATTCGTAAAAATAAATTTCCATAAGGTTAAGAGTTCCATACTCTTCAAATAATGCATTTTGAGAATCCAATTCTCAACAACGAACATTTTTCCTTTCCGACGTTCGGAAGATTTTCCGCCGGAAAAATAATTCTTCCTTTCGTACTAATTTCCAAGTCTTGATTCCTTACGTACATTCTCTTATACAAGTCCTGGACTTACGGGGTGTAACAGGTTGTGACTTTACATGAAAAGAGACAACTTTTGGTTTTAAATTTGGAGATTTACCGTTGCGTAGCGCCGTGGCGCTGTCCCTGGCGCCGCGGCCCTGCATCTTGGCGCGTGGCCCTACTTCCCAGCGCCGTGGCGCTGTCGACGGGAACTTAGGCCTTTGTTCAGCGCCGCCACGTCGCGCCAGGCAGCCTAAAATCGCAACGCTTAATTTTAATCACTTTATCTCTTCTTCTTCTACAAGTTCCAACAATATCCCACATTTTCTATTCACACATCCAACAATACCCCACATGTGGATAAAAAATAAGATAAAAGGAACTTATCGTCATTTCTGTCAAACGTGATATGACATACATCAGAGACGTTGTCTTTTGGACTTGAACCGCTCGTAATGAATACCTATCGGATCTACTTGTGAAGTTGTGGACGTAATGCCTTGAACTATTCACATTTTATAGTAAATCGAGACAACAATTCTCACAAACATCATATCAACATATTTCAATTCTTACGGTTGTGTTCTTTTCGGTCACGAACAACTCCTTCTTCATGAGAATTTCTAGAGAACGTAGCCATATCGATTCTCCCAGATGCGACCCCACATCAATCTCACATAGGTAATATTAATCAAGAATAGTCCGTACTATCCCACCATAATGGTTATTAATATTATTAAAAATCAAGGTTTATCCCTATATCATCAACGAATTAACACACTTGGTACATCATAGGAACGGGCATATGTGTGTTTTACGCTCCTTGAGTCTTCCCCAGCTAGTTTGCTTATTGAACCTAAACCATGGGATCTCCAATTATGATAGGTTAGGTTTCCACCAGTTCATAACTCATTGTATTGACTTTAAGCCCATTCTCATCGATGTAAATACGACTTGCTCTCGTGTAAGACCTTTTGTCAAAGGATTCGCTATATTGTCCTTTGACTTTACATAATCAATGGAAATTATTCCATTCTTCAGAAACCTTCGTATTGTATTATGACGTCGCCTTATGTGTCTTGATTTTCCATTATATATTTGATTCTTTTCCCTCATCAGGGCAACCATACTATCACTATGTATGCAAATGGCGGTCACTGGCTTTGTCCACAACGGAATACCTTCTAGGAATTTTCTTAGTCATTCTGCCTCTTCGACAGCTTTATCCAAGGTTACAAACTATTCTTCCATAGTTGATCTCGTATTTACCGTTTGCTTTGATGATTTCCATGATACCGACGCTCCACCAAGTGTAAATACATACCCACTTGTGGAATTACTCTATGACTGGTTGGAAATCCAATTAGCATCACAATATCCTTCTAACACTGGAGGATATTTTGTATAATGCAACCCATAGTTCATTGTATGCTTTAGATATCACAGTGCCATTATTAGCGCTACCCAATGATCATTTCCAGGATTGTGTGAGTATCGACTGAATCGACTCACTGTATATGCTTAATCCGGTCTTGTACAATTCATTATGTACATCAAGCTTCCAAGAACTTGTGTATACAACAATTGAGACACACTTTCACCTTCATTCTTGTTAAGGTGACAAGCAGAATCAAATGGTGTAACAACAGGTCTATCATCGTTGTGTCTAAATTTTCTAAGGACTATCTCAACATAATGGGATTGAGTTAGTACATAACCATCAGAATTCTTTTGAATTCTAATACCAAGAATAATATCCGCTATTCTCATATCTTTTATATCGAAAGCGACATGCAACATCTTCTTAGTTTGGTTAATAACATCCTTGCTTGTTCTCACAATCAGCATATCATCCACATACAAGCATATAATGAAACATGCATTCTTACATTTCTTAATGTAGACACATTTGTCACATTCGTTTATTTGAAAACCATTTGATAATAATGTATTATCAAACTTCACATGCCATTACTTTGACGCTTGTTTAAGTCCATATAACGACTTAACCAATTTACATATTTTCTGCTCTTGACCTTTAACAACGAACCCTTCGGGTTGTTCCATGTATATTTCTTCCTCTAGTTCACCATTCAAGAATGCAGTCTTCACATCCATTTGGTAAATTTTCAAATTGTGAATCGCTGCTATAGCAATTAGCGTCATTATAGACGTAATTCTAGACACTGGTGAGTAGGTATCAAAGAAATCTACACCTTCTTTTTATCGGAATCCTTTGGCTACTATTCGAGCTTTATATTTCTCTATAGTACCATCAGGTCTTAACTTCTGTTTAAAGATCCATTTATGGCCTATTGGTTTTTGTCCCGGAGGAAGATCAACCAATATCCATGTATTATTTTGTACAATGGATTCTACTTCACTTTGGATGACCTCCTTCCAATAAGGTGCTTCGGATGATTCCATTGCAACCTTATACGTTTGAGGTTCTCTTTAAACGGAAAATGTCATAAAGTCCGGTCCAAAATCTTTGGCCACTTTTCCACGTTTACTTCTATTACGATATTTCTAGATGCTTACGCAAGTGTACGTATCGTTCAAGTAATAAAGATCTGTAAGACCGAGTTTATCATCCATATAGACTGATTTATTAAGTACCGGTTATCTATCATATGGTATCTATTTGATTG
This sequence comes from Przewalskia tangutica, assembly GCA_029844215.1. Lineage (NCBI taxonomy): Eukaryota > Viridiplantae > Streptophyta > Magnoliopsida > Solanales > Solanaceae > Przewalskia > Przewalskia tangutica. The sequence goes on along the minus strand of CM056718.1, from coordinate 5,432,772 downwards.
ACGTTCTTTAGTTTGAGAATTATACTAAGAATTATGACTAAGTGCAGAAAATAAACTAAAGATTATAATACTTTGGGTTTATAACAGTTATGAAGGAAATAGGGTTCCAATCTCCTCAACTATCCACTCTTTCACGTGTTAATGCAATGCTAATGACTCTTCTTCTTATTAAGATAGAAGGTTAACTAATATGTCATCATTGTCACGCCCCGAACCCCGGGCCCGTGACTGGTGCCCTACCTGGGCACCCTTCTACCTAACTGACACAAGTAAACCGCGGAACTAAATAACACCTCATTTTTTTTAAAACCAACGAACATGCAAGGGCAAAGCCGACAAGGCTGCCATATAATATACATAATAAAAAGGCACTACACTGTACATGAGTTCAATCCCACATATGAATACAGACCTCTAAGAGCTTTACTGAGCTATGACGGGACAAAGCCCCGCCGTACCCATAGCTGTACAAAAGCATGTAATGAAGGATCTATACCAAAATGATAAACTCCTGAACAAATGGAGCTATCCAAAAACTCGGAGCAGGGTCCTACACCTGCAGATCACCAAACTGCGTACCTAAACCTGCGGCATGAACGCAATTTCGAAGGAGGTCAAGACGAAGAATGTACCAAGTATGTGGCGAAAATCGTAATGAAATCATATGATCTATACTAAACAGGAGACATGTATGATAGCCAAACTACAATACACGATACATAAGCAGTCATGTCAAATCAGGGACGCATGCCCTCAAAGTCATTACTCAAATATAACCATGGGTCTCACACCCATAATATCAATCATGCCCGTGGAATCCTTCCTCACTGCCGGCAGTCCATGATATAATATAACATCAATAAGCATACTGAACCTTGCAATCAAGAAAGTAATGCAATCATTTTTACCTTTTTAAGTTATGCCTTTAACAATGAGATTAACTGTTCCACTTTAAGTCATAAACACACTGCACCCTTTCATTATTGAAATCACTACCGTTTCAAAACATGAAGGTCGTGTCAGTGCCAGGGTCAACCACCCTCTGTGTTATAATGCAACCTATCATAGGACTATTTCACCCGCAAGAGACCATTTCACCCGCATAGGTCATGTGGACCCGCAATGAGTCATCGGTACACGATACTCGCATCACGGATAGTTAATCCATGACTTATATATATCCCGAGAATTTAACCCGCCCGAGTCTATCCGACCCGCCGTGAGTGTGTACCACTCACCACCATGGGGAGCTACCCCATGATATCTCTTGAACCAAGTTGCCGGCCCTTTATGGAGGGACGCAGAGATGTGGAAATACGACACTTGCACGAATGTTTATATGAGCAACCCATATGCAAGCAAACCATTCTTGACCTTTATTTATAAAATGAATAAACCATCATTTTAGCAAACCAAGATAATTACCATGCCTTTCCTTTTTACATAAACCAAGACAATACCATGCCTTTCATTTTTACATAAACCAAGACAATACCATGCCTTTACACAAACCAAGACAATTACCATGCCTTTCCTTTTTACATAAATCAAGAGTAATCCTTATTTAAGCAAGCCAAAGTACTATCAAGGCACAAATAGAATAATTCTCATTTAAACAAGCCAAAGTACTATCAAGGCACACATAGAAAAATTCTCATTTAAACAAGCCAAAGTACTACGTACGTCCATTCTTTTCAAAAGACTCATTTGTATATAAAACTCCAAGATACTAACACCCGTAGTATCAAGACATGTCTATTTTTCAAAATAAGTTACTACACCTTTAGAAATTCATTTCAAGGCTTTGAAACTAAGTAACTTCTAATTACACAACCTAGGCAACTTATACCTATCAATCAAAATAGACAACTCTCTTAATCTTCCATAAATCCGTTATAACTAACTTTCCATAAAGCCGTTATAACCCTTTATGGTTTTAGACAAATTCATTCTTTTTATAACCAAGAGACTTATACTTTTAAAACCAAGTATCATATACTTTCAAATCAAGTTACATAACTTTCAAAATACTTCAAGTCTCTTAACTTTAGAAATCAAGTTTCTTCTACTTTTAAATCTCAACTAACTAACACCTTAAAAACAAGTTACTTCTCTTTAAGTCATGTCATTTCTCCTCTTTTAAATCAATTAAGTAAATCACTCCTTTGACTCCCCTAAAGCCGTTATAACAACCTTTAGGTTTTGGAACTAAGACACTTATCCAAAAAATTAGGAACCACTTCCTTTTTAAGATTCTAAGTACTTCAAATAAAACACTTGCACTTTTGAAAATCCAAACTTCATTAAGGGAATGGATTATAACAACTTCCAATTTAAACATCCAAAGTACAATCAAAGAAGTATATAGAACAACTTCTATATTAGGCAATCCAAGTACAATCAAGGAAGTATATAGAACAACTTCTATATTAGGCAATCCAAGTACAATCAAGGAAATATATAGAACAACTTCTATATTAGGCAATCCAAGTACAATCAAGGAGTGGATCATTTAAGGAGTAGGATTTACTTTCTTTATCATAAGGATTCATGCTAGAAGAAGAGGAGATGGTTCAAATACCTTTTTGGCTTAATCCCCAAGCTAAGTCGAATACGCCGCACGTAGAATTGTCAACCTATAATGGCCACAACACGACTATCAACTTCTAGTTTCTAACGTAGATTGATACTAAGTATACGGTCTCTTGTTCTACGGAAAATTGGGCAGCACCTCCTTTGTTTCTACGTACTTTTCCACCTTTTTCAAGGCCCGTAAATCAATAACCAACATGCCACATTTAAGGCTCAATACATCAACCAATCAAAGGGGATTACACGTGTTACACCCCGTAGTTCAGGTCATGCTTATGAGAACGTACGAAAGGAGTTAAGATTTAAATTTTTGAATGATGGGTTGACGGAATGTTTCAGACAGGTTTTTAGTCAACTTTGGGGCGGTTTATGCCCAGTTACCTTAGGAGTTCCTAGGAGTTTCAAAGGCCTAGTGTGTAGTTCGTTGAGTCTAGTTCCCAACGCAACAAACCGTTCGTCGATAGGACATCAGAGAAGAAAGTTATGGAGGTTACAAGTTCGGTCTTGTGATCGGCAGAAAACATTTTGGTCGGGAGCCGCCATGAGCCGGATGCAGGGCCGCGGCGCCGGATATGCTGAAATTCTCTGAAGTTGCAGCGCCGCGGCGCCGGAATGTAGGGCCGCGGCTCCGAAAGTACTGAAAATTCTCGTGGGTTTCAGCGCCGCGACGCCGTCTGCAGGGCCGCGGCGCCAAGGCGGGATTTTTGCAAAAACTGGGGGAAAATCAGATATTTTTTCTTTTAAAAGTCCATGGGAGGGTGACAAGTGTCCCTCCCATCTGAGTTAGTGGAAATGCTATTTATTTGACCAAGTCTTGAAGACTTGGTCATTCTTCAAAGCTCCTTCTTTCAAAAAAAATCTCTCTTCCTTCTCTCTAAAATTCCTCTCCCTTCTCTCTAGAAATTCAAGAAGAAACCAAGGCCTAGAGGAAAATTTCAGAAAAGGTGGCAAGAAGGAAATATGTTGACAAACTTGTAGGAGGTTTGTGGAGGTGATTGTAGAAAGAAGGCAAGTGAAATTTGTTGGACTAATTTGAGTAAGCTCTAAGGTAACAATCCTTTCTCTTTTGTTAGTAAATTGTGTTGCATGTGTGGAAGAAAGAACTTGTAGTTGTCAATATTGCTCTTAGATATATTGCATGTAGGAAATACAATTTGGATTTGAAATGATTGGATAAGGGTGATATGTGAACATGCTATAGCCAAGATAATACCTTAAACTTATTGGATTGTTTATTTTGTATTTTGGGGCAGAATTTTACACGTCCAAGTTAGGCGTGTAATCCTCTTGTATTGCTGAATTGTTGAGCCTTAAATGTGGCGTTTAGTAGTTGATATCGGACCTTGAAAATGTGGAAAAGTATGTAGAAACAAAGGAAGTGCTGTCCAATTTTCCGTAGAATAAGGGGGCTTTTCAATTAGAATGTTCTACATTGAAGCTAGAAGCTAATGAACGTATTATGGTCATTATAGGTTAAACATACTACGTGCTATATTGGACTTGCGAGTGGATTGACCCGAAGAGGTATGTGGAACTTTCCTATCTCTTGAGCATGAATAGTTGCACTTATATAGTACGGTAGACGTACAAGACTTTGATACCCCTTGCTTGTTTTAAGAATGGCCAAGTTGGGTGAGTAAGGGGATTAACCCACTTCTTTAAAAGTATTAAGGATGTCTTAAGTTTTCAAAGTTAAGGGACTTGAAGTGTTTTAAGTATATGATACTTGTTTCGTTTTAAAAGTATAAGTCCCTTGGATATAGGAAAATGTATTTGACTAATGTATAAAGTTAATATAACGACTTTATGAGAAGTTGGTTATATTAGCTTTATGGAAGGTTAACAAAAGAAAGATTTACACTAAGTAAAATAAGTACGGATAAATGATTTGAATTTATGAAAGGCAAATTGATTTTAAGACATCAATTGCCTAAGGTTTTAAAAGAAATGAAGTCACTTGATTTAGAAGCCTATTATATTTCTAAAAGGAAATGTGACTTGTCTTGAAAAGTAGTCCTAACTTGATACTACGGTTATTAGTATCTTGGAAGTTTATATAAAAAAGAGTCATTCTTAAAAGGTTAGAGGTACGTGGTACTTGGGTTGAATTCCCGGATTTTCTCTTAAATGACATGTTAGTGCCTTAAGTAAACTAAAATGTTGGGATATATTAATAATGTTATTAAGAAGTTAGGGGATTTCTTAACTTGCTTATGTTATGATAAGCCGGTAGCGCTTTTGTTATGTATGATAGCCGGTTGTGCTAGGTTATGTATTATTACGGGGTAGACCCCGGGTTACTACTTATTCCATGGATTTGCTACCCATGATGCGAGTGCGGCGTTTGTAATCATTGCGGGCCCACCGGCCCATGCGGGTGAAATAGTCTCATGCGAGGCGGATGACCTCATGCGGGTCCACAGGACCTATGCGGGTGAAATAGTCCCAGGAGTAGGATTGCTTAATGATACTACGGGCGAGTGACCCTGTTTTGATCATGAGCCTCCTATTTTTATGCAATAAAGTTTATACTTGTTACTCTCATTGTTAGTAAGGCACAGTGCACTGTAATTTGATTATCATCCACGACTCCAGCTTTATTTAGACTTATGATATTATTACAGTATTTTCCAGTTTTACATACTTGGTACATATTGTGTATTGACCCCTTCCTCGGGGGTTGCGTTAAATCTGCGGTAGGGGGTAGCGGTGGTGGATCCTCATTCTTAGGATCTTTGATCAGTGTCGAAGCTTCATTTCTCGGAGGCTTGACTTTTAGTGCAGTTCTCCACGATGTTGTAGATATTATGTACATTCAGGTATGGCGGCCCTGTCCCGTCATAGTTGTTACAAACTCTTAGAGGCCTGTAGTCCTGTTATAAATTGGATTTGCAAAGGATGTAACTGTTCAGTTTTTGTTATAATTATATTTACAGAAAGGTAGCCATTTTGGGTTAGCCTGTTTCGTGTGTTATATTGTTTCTTGTTTATGAGTTTACTTCCGCTGGTTGTCTCTGATGTTGTATCACAAAGGTGTCCGGGGTAAGGCACCAGTCACGGGCCCGAGGTCGGGTCGTGACAAAAGTGGTATCGAGCAGTTAATCCTTGGAAAGTGTGTACATGCCGTATTTGGTAGAGTCTTGATTATCGGTGTGTTGTGCACCACATCTATAATCAGGAGGCTACAGGATATTTAGGATTGGTTTCCATTCTTTCACTCTAAGATCGTGCAATAGAGCTGTGTTATAGGTTGAACTCCCTCTGACATATTTTTATGTATCAGTTATGCCTCCACGCAAGGCAACCGCGCCCGAAGCGGCAAGGCGGAGGAGGCGCTAGTAGGGCCTTGAGGGTTACGAGGAGCCTGAGCCCGTCTTTACGAGGTGATGTTTGGACGGCGAGTTCCACGACGCCGGCCCAGCGAGTTCGGGCAGCGGCGGCCACGAGACCGCGGTACCGAGCCTCGCCATTACGGCTGGAGGCGAGAGGATATGGGCTCTGAGAGATGGCCCGATTACTAGCCGAGATCGTGGCAAAGCGGGGAGACGAGCGGGAGAGCGGTTCCGGTTGTACCGTGGTTCACCCAGTCGATAACGAGACTTGGGACTTTTGAGTTGCAGCCACCGAGTTCTATGGGTCGAGGCACGATGATGATCCTCGGGAGTTTATACGGCGATTCTGGATCATGAGAGTGATCAAGGCCTCGGAGACAGAGTCGGTAGTATTGGGTTCACATCGGCTGCGTGATACTGCAGTTGACTGGTTTGATTCATGGGAACTGTCCCGGGGGGAGCATGCTCTTCCAGCCGTTTGGAACGAGTTCTCAGAGGCGTTTCTTAGCCATTTCTTGTCTCCGCAGATGAGGAGAGCTCGGGCCGATAGATTTCTGACGTTGAGACAGAGTGGGCGGACGGTCCGGGAGTACAACGTAGAGTTTGACTTGTTGGCTCGGTATGTCCCCGCTTTAGTGGCAGACATGGAAGACAGAGTACACCGCTATGTCACAGGACTCGATGATTACTTAGCAGAGGGTTGCACGGGGGTAGCTCTTCAGCCGGGCATGGACATTGCCGCATCTGAGCTTATGCGCAGGTGTGAGCGTAGGGGCGGCAGTTGATAAATACCGAAGAAGGGCGGGACAGCGAGGTCCTCTGGTAGTTTTCGAGGCAGACAACCTCAGCAGCAGACTGGATTTGCACCTCAGCCGGTTCAGAGCGCTCCTCCACCGTCTTCCGGGCGTCACAGGTATTCGAGGCGGGGCGAGGGCTCGAGCTTCGGGTTCCCAGAGGAACCAGAGTTCCAGTCAGACGAGGCCACCTATGCCTCGGTGTGGTCAATGTGGTGATTACCATCATGGGGGGTGTCGTGTTCCTCCAGGAGCTTGTTACTCTTGTGGCCAGCAGGGCCATTTGAAGAGAGATTGTCCGGCTGAGGCAACGGAGTGTTATGGTTCGGTAAGCGGTCGATTCTTTGGATCTTCGTCTTGGTGGTCATGCGCGCGGAGGCGGTGTTCACGGACCAGCGAGCGCGGCGAGGGTCGTGGTGGGGTCGATTCAGCGGTCCTCAGAACCGCATTTATGCTATGTCCGGTAAATCGGGGCCGGGAGCGTCACGGATGTACATTATTGGTTTCATGTTGTTATGTATATGCTTTGATAGATCCGAGTTCTACCTTGTCCTATATATCTCCTCATATTCTTTGTTAGAATAGGATAAAGCGAGTCCATAAAACCTTTTGAGGTGGCTACGCGATAGGTGATTCGATGGTAGTGGCGGGTATATAAGGCTTGCCCGGTGACTATATCTGATCGTCGGACTCTAGCCGACTTGATAGAGTTGGATATGACGGACTTTGATGTGATTATGGGTATGGATTGGCTAGAGTCTTGCTATGCCAATGTGGGTATGAGAGAGGCGGTATGGTTCCGTTTCTGGTGGCCGGTTGCTCGAGTGGAAGGGAATCTGCGTCGTAGAAGGGTAGGTTTATTTCTTACCTCGAGGCTAGGAAGATGGTACGGAAGGGTATATCTACCATATGGTTCGGGTATTAAATCGAGGTGAGATACGGACTTTCGATCGATTCGGTTGTTAGAGAGTTTCGGGCGTATTCCCGGACGAGCTTGGGTATCCTCACGAGAGAGATCGAGTTTTGCATTGATATGTCGCGGACACTCGACCTATATCTATTCCACCATACAGGATGACACCCTTGAGTTAAGGAATTGAAAGACCAGTGAAGGATTTCTTTGGAAAAGGCTTTATCGAGCCTAGTGTTTCTCCAGGAGCGCCGATTTTATTTGTAAAGAAGAAGGATGGGGCCAGCTGCGTATGTGTGTTGATTATAAGCGGTGAATAAGGTAACTATCAAAGCAGATACCCCTCCCGGATTGATGATTTTTGACGATTGCGAGGCGAGTGTTTTTTCAAGATAGACTGCGGTCTAGTTATCATCAGTGCGAGTTAGAGGCGAGATATCCCAAAGATCGCATTCAGACCGGTATGGGCACTATGAGTTGAGTGATGTCTTTCCGGGTTGACAACGCCCCAACGGTATTCATGGATTTAATGAACGGGTGTTCAAGCCATTCTTGGATATGTTCGTTATAGTATTCATTGATGATATCTGGTTTATTCGCGCCTGAGCGAGAACATGCAGATCGGCGAGGCGGTATTGGGAGTCCTCGGGGCCGGCGATTGTATGCCAAGTTTTCAAATGCGAGTTTTGGTTGGCTTGTGGCTTTCTTAGAGAATGTTATCGGGGCGATGGTATTGGGTTGATACAACAAAGATTGAGGCGATCAAGACTTGGCCTAGACCCACTACAAGCGGAGTGCGCAACTTTTGGGCCTTGCGGGTTATTATCGGAGATTTGTGGAGAAGTTTGCTTCCATTTCAAAGCACCTTTGACTAGGCTGACCCGAGCGGCTATATTAGGTGAACGGATGCTTGTGAGAGAGCTTCGATTCATGAAGGAGAAATTGGCAGCCTTGATTCTTACTCTTCCGGGGTTTAGAGCGGATATGTGGTTTATTACGATTAAATCGGGTGTCGGGCTTGGGTTCGTCGATGCAAAGACAACAAAGTTATAGCTACGATCTCGACAACTCGGGAAGCATGAAAAGAACTATCCACACATGACTTAGAGTTGGCGTGATGATTCATGCCTTGAAGATCTGGAGACATTATTTATATGGAATTCATGTGGATATTTACACAGACCACAAGAGTCTCCAGTATATATTCAGCCAGAGGGAGCTGAACTTGCGGCAGAGACGGTGGTTAGAGCTACTTAAGGACTATGATGTCGATATCCTATACCACCCAGGGAAGGCCAATGTAGTTGCAGATGCCCTTAGTCGCAGATCGATGGGTAGTCTGTCAGGTGTGCAGCCAGAGAAGAGGGGCATGGTCCGCGAGTTACATCAGCTAGCGAGCCTTGGGGTTCGTTTGGTTGGTTCTGATAATAGTAGGGTTCGGGTTCGAGAGATTGCCGAGTCTTCCATCATCGAGGAGGTGAAGAGGCGACAGTATGAGGATCCGATCATGGTACGGTATCGAGATACGGCCCTTCGGGAGGAGAAGAATCTATTTGAGGTAGCATCTGATGGGGTGCTAAGATTTGAGGGCAGGTTATGTGTACCCGATGTTCTAGGACTTCGTCAGCAGATTCTGGGGGAGGCACACAGTGCTCGTTACTCTATTCATCCGGGGCCGACTAAGATGTACCATGACCTCAGGTGTATATATTGGTGGGATGGTCTGAAGTGGGACGTTGCGGAGTTTGTGGCGCAGTGTCCGAATTGTCAGCAGGTCAAGGTGGAGCACCAGAAGCCTGGTGGGTTATTGCAGATGATAGAGATTCCGACATGGAAGTGGGAGGTGATCAATATGGACTTTATTACAGGGTTACCTCACACTCAGAGGAAGCATGATTCCATCTAGATTGTTGTCGACAGGCTGACGAAATCAGCCCATTTTCTTCCAGTCAGGACGACTTTTTTGGCCGAGGATTATGCTAGATTGTATATCAGAGATATTGTGAGACTGCACGGAGTGCCTATATCGATCATTTCGCATGGGAGCCGGTTCTCGGCTAACTTCCGGAGGTCTTTCGAGAAGGATTAGGGACACGGTGAGTCTCAAGATCGCGTTTCATCCTCGGGCCAAGCGGATAGGCCGGCGTACTATCCGGACACACGAGGATATCTTTGCGGGCTGTTTTATTGATTTCAAGGGTAGCTGGGAGGATCATTTACCTCTTGTGGAGTTTGCATATAACAACAGCTACCATTCTAGTATCCAGATGGCGCCTTATGAGGCCTTATACGGGAGGAAGTGTAGGTCACCGTTAGACTGGTTTGAGGTGGGAGAAGTTCAGTTAGTCGGGCGGACTTGATTGTGACGATGGATAAGGTGAAGCTTATCCAGGAGGCGGTTATTGTCACCGAGTCGGCAAGTCGTATCTGAGATCATCGACGTCGACACTTGGAGTTTGAGATGGATGATTGGGTCTTCCTGAAGGTATCACCCATGAAGGGCGTGATGAGATTTGAGAAGAAGGTGAAACTTAGCCCAAGGTACATTGGGCCTTACCAGATCGTCCGTAGGGTAGGCAAGGTTGCCTATGAGTTGGATCTGTCGTCCGATCTGGAGGTAGTACATCCAGTTTTTCATGTGTCTATGTTGCGGAAGTGTATTGGAGATCCATCTAGAGTGCACCCGATTTGTGATGTCCAGGTGACAGAGGGATTATCATATGAGGAGAGACCCATAGCGATACTCGATCGTCAGGTTAGGCGACTACGGACAAAGGATGTGGCCCCCGTCAAGGTCTTTTGGCAGAACGAGAACATGGAAGAAATGACATGGGAAGAAGAGGACATGATGAAGAAGTATCCTCACTTGTTCCCTACACCTCCAGGTAACCCACTTTCCTGCTTGTTAGTTTTTAATTTGGAACTTATGCTTAAGTATTGATGTGGCCGTGTAGAGCGTTCTTTTTGCGAGAAGATTAGTTAAGAGGGTCTATGTCGATATTGTGATTTGAGTAAGCATAGAAGGAACATTCGGGACGAATTTTTCTAAGGGGGGGAGAATGTTACACCCCGTAGTTCAGGTCATGCTTATGAGAACGTATGAAAGGAGTTAAGATTTAAATGTTTGAATGATGGGTTGACGGAATGTTTCGGACATGTTTTTAGTCAACTTTGGGGCGGTTTATGCCCAGTTACCTTAGGAGTTCCTAGGAGTTTCAAATGCCTAGTGTGTAGTTCGTTGAGTCTAGTTCCCAATGCAACAAACCGTTCATCGATAAGACATCGGAGAAGAAAGTTATGGAAGTTACAAGTTCGGTCGTGATCGGCAGAAAACATTTTGGTCGGGGCCACGGCCGGATGCGAGGCGCAGCGCGGATATGCTGAAATTCTCTGAAGTTGCAGTGACTGGCGCCGGAATGCGAGGCTGCGGCTGGAAATCTTGAAAATTCTCGGGGTTTCAGCCGCATGGCCAGTGCTGAGGCAGCGGGATTTTTGCGAAAACTGGGGGAAAAATCAGATATTTTTTCATTTAAAAGGCCATGGGAGGGTGACAAGTGTCCCTCCCATCTGAGTTAGTGGAAATTTATTTATTTGACCAAGTCTTGAAGACTTGGTCATTCTTCAAAGCTCCTTCTTTAAAAAAAATCTCTCTTCCTTCTCTCTAAAATTCCTCTCCCTTCTCTCTAGAAATTCAAGAAGAAACCAAGGCCTAGAGGAAAATTTCAGAAAAAGTGGCAAGAAGGAAACATGTTGACAAGCTTGTAGGAGGTTTGTGGAGGTGATTGTGGAAAGAAGGCAAGTGAAATTTGTTGGACTAATTTGGGTAAGCTCTAAGGTAACAATCCTTTCTCTTTTGTTAGTAAATTGTGTTGCATGTGTGGAAGAAAGGACCTGTAGTTGTCAATATTGCTCTTAGATATATTGCATGTAGGAAATACAATTTGGATTTGAAAGGATTGGATAAGGGTGATATGTGAACATGCTATATCCAAGATAATACCTTAAACTTATTGGATTGTTTATTTTGTATTGTGGGGCAGAATTTTACACGTCCAAGTTAGGCGTGTAATCCCCTTGTATTACTGAATTGTTGGGCCTTAAATGTGGCGTTTAGTAGTTGATATCGGACCTTGAAAAGGTGGAAAAATATGTAGAAACAAAGGAAGTGCTGTCCAATTTTTCGTAGAATAAAGGGGCTTTTCAATTAGAATGTTCTACGTTGAAGCTAGAAGCTAATGAACGTATTATGGTCATTATAGGTTAAACATACTACGTGCGGTATATTGGACTTGCGAGTGGATTGACCCGAAGAGGTATGTGGAACTTTCCTATCTCTTGAGCATGAATAGTTGCACTTATATAGTACGGTAGACGTACAAGGCTTTGATACCCCTTGCTTGTTTTAAGAATGGCCAAGTTGGGTGAGTAAGGGGATTAATCCACTTCTTTAAAAGTATTAAGGATGTCTTAAGTTTTCAAAGTTAAGGGACTTGAAGTGTTTTAAGTATATGATACTTGTTTCGTTTTAAAAGTACAAGTCCCTTGGATATAGGGAAATGTATTTGACTAATGTATAAAGTTAATATAACGACTTTATGGGAAGTTGGTTATATTAACTTTATGGAAGGTTAACAAAATAAAGATTTACTCTAAGTAAAATAAGTACGGATAAATGATTTGAATTTATGAAAGGCAAATTGATTTTAAGGCATCAATTGCCTAAGGTTTTAAAAGAAATGAAGTCACTTGATTTAGAATCCTATTATATTTCTAAAAGGAAATGTGACTTGTCTTGAAAAATAGTCCTAACTTGATACTACGGTTATTAGTATCTTGGAAGTTTATATAAAAAGGAGTCATTCTTAAAAGGTTAGAGGTACGTGGTACTTGGGTTGAATTCCCGAATTTTCTCTTAAATGACATGTTAGTGCCTTAAGTAAACTAAAATGAGAGGATATATTAATAATGTTATTAAGAAGTTAGGGGATTTCTTAACTTGCTTATGTTATGATAAGCCGGTAGCGCTTATGTTATGTATGATAGCCGGTTGTGCTAGGTTATGTATTATTACGGGGTAGACCCCGGGTTACTACTTATTCCATGGATTTGCTACCCATGATGCGAGTGCGGCGTTTGTACTCATTGCGGGCCCACCGGCCCATGCGGGTGAAATAGTCCCATGCGGGTGAAATAGTCCCATGCGAGGCGGATGACCTCATGCGGGTCCACAGGACCTATGCGGGTGAAATAGTCCCAGGAGTAGGATTGCTTAATGATACTACGGGCGAGTGACCCTGTTTTGATCATGAGCCTCCTATTTTTATGCAGTAAAGTTTATACTTGTTACTCTCATTGTTAGTAAGGCACAGTGCACTGTAATTTGATTATCATCCATGACTCCAGCTTTATTTAGACTTATGATATTATTACAGTATTTTCCAGTTTTACATACTTGGTACATATTGTGTACTGACCCCCTTCCTCGGGGGCTGCGTTCATGCCGCAGGTAGGGGTAAGCAGGTGGTGGATCCTCATTCTTAGGATCTTTGATCAGGTGTCAGAAGCTCCATTTCTCCGGAGGCTTGACTTTTGGTACGGTTCTCCCTGATGTTGTAGATATTATGTACATTCAGGGGTATGACGGGGCCCTGTCCCGTCATAGTTGTTACAAACTCTTAGAGGCCTGTAGTCCTGTTATAAATTGGGTTTGCAAAGGATGTAACTGTTCAGTTTTTGTTATAATTATATTTACAGAAAGGTAGCCATTGGTTTAGCCTGTTTCGTGTGTTATATTGTTTCTTGTTTATGAGTTTACTTCCGCTGGTTGTCTCTGATGTTGTATCACAAGGGTGTCCGGGGTAAGGCACCAGTCACGGGCCCGAGGTCGGGTCGTGACAACACGCCTTACAATACGTGTAAAATTCTGCCCCACAATTCATATAAAACAATCCAACACTTATAAGGGAATTCGGCCACCAATATAACAACTCCTAAGTCCTTCCCAATTCTTTTTCAATCCAAGTTGTTAAGTCTAACATGTTATATAGTCGTAAACAACTTTAACAACTACAATTCCTTCTTTATATAACATGCGACGACTAAACTAATAACCAAATTGAATTGTAATCTCAAAGGCTAAACATGCTAGTTTCGGATTAGGGTTCCAATATCCATAACACTTATCAAACTTCAATATATACATCTCATGCTTGTTTATATCCATAACTACAACAATAAGTAATCTTTAATCACTTAACGACAAGATTGTTACCTTGATAAGCCCTTATAAAATTTCAAGATTCAAAGTCGCTCCTTAGCAATTCTTAGCTCCTTTCCTTTACGCTCCAATCCGCTATTTGAAGCCTTTAGAAGTTCACAAACAACTTCTCTTCTATTTCCAATCAAAACTTATGAAAACGACTTAGGTTTTCGCCTTGCGACTAACGTGAAAACGTCATTTTTCCGAGATCTTTCTATTGAGATATCCTTACAATACCCCTAGAAACCTTGGGTTAAAGTCTTGTGAATAATGAACCAAAATTGCAAATTTTTTTGTGTGGGAATATGATAAAGCCGAGAGCTCACTTTAGGAACAAGAATGTTGTGAATTTTTTTCTAAGTGTTGAAGAGCTTGTCTTGCAACTAGTGTGTATATATAATACAATGGAGGGTCAAAATAATAACACTTGTGTGGATAGGATGAAGGATACTTAATATCTATACAAGTGGGCAAGTTGACTAAGTCAATTATCTCAAACTTGCAAGACTTGATCCTCTACATTGGTCAATGACCATTAAACCCTTGTCCCAATTCGTGCAAGTCCATGTGGGGGGGGGGGGGGTGTGTGACATGTGTCGCACTCCCATTCGTCCATAAAATTTCGTAACCCTCGTGGGCCCCACAAAACGTAAAATTTCTCAGGGTGGGTCCAACGTGACCAAATCCGTAAAAATAAATTTCCACAATGTTAATAAGTTCCATACTCCTCAAATAATGCATTTTGAGAATCTAATTCTCATGAACAAACATTTTTCCTTTCCGACGTTCGGAAGATTTTCCTTCGGAAAAACAATTCTTCCTTTCGTACCAATTTTCAAGCCTTGTGTTCTCGCGTCTATTCTCTTATACATGTCCTGGAATTACGGGGTGTAACAATCATATTCCGGTTAGGACATACGAGAGCTCAACCTAGTGCAGAAATCTTCTATATTTCTATGATAAGTTTTTACCACACAGGAGGATTAAGAACAATAACCTTTAAATGCCACACAAGTATCGGGGTACTTTCGTCCATGATTTTTAACCTATGTCTAGACAATTACAACATATTAAAATCTCACCTTTCAGACTTTTGATTCGAAATCATATAAGTGATGAAAATTAATAGCTAGTTAGTTATCAAGCAATCATAACAATATTGAATAGATCTTAATACGCTGAAGAAGAAATCAATAATCAATGCATTAACTATATGAAAGAGTTTCAAGAAGATTCGACGTAAACCCTACTAAAGTATTTAGCTCCTAAACATTGTCATGTTAAGAACTAAATTACAATCCAACATAAACTGAAATAAAATAAGGGAAAGAAAATAACTTGAACAATAGAAGTCTCCAATTGTAGCTTGTAGCCGCCCCTCCTCTCCAAAGTAGAATGCTTAATAATGACAGGGTTTAAGGTATTTATATCTGAGAAAAACCTTTCTTCGGACCCTTGTACCCTTGTCCAACTTTGACCCAACTTTTTTGAAATTACGCGTAGGCACCGCAGTTCTGCTTCCAGGAACCGCGTTTATTCAGCCGAAATCACTGTACCTTCCTGGAAATATGGCACCGCGGTTTTGCTGTCAGGCACTGTGGTGCCTTCGACGGTGATTCATTTTCGGACTTTCGGAAATCTTTACGCCGCGACGCTAATTCACTTGACCGCTGTTCCTCTGGCACCGCAGTTCTACTTGGCCAGGCACCGCAGTGCCTCTCTGATTCCTGTTCGGTTCCGCCTGATTTGTTCTATTCTTTGTGGCACTTTTTAGGCTTCATTTTTTTGGATGTGCTTGTGCAATTGTCATCTCAATTAAGCTCATTTCGTCCTCAAAAGTAGTATCCTCTCATGTATAACCGATGTGACACAAAAGACATAAAAACAACCTAATACTGTACTAAACACAAGGAAAAGAGGAAAATACTTAACTAAAAATGACTCAAAATAGTGTATAGAATACACTCAACAACTTCTCCTTGGTTCAGAATTTTCTTCTTGAACCGATGAAGTAAGATTATCATCATTTTGGTTTTACTCATTTTGAGCCAGTGTCCTCTTCTTATTATGAGGAACACTTCTATCCTTGTCTTTGTAAGGAAATATATCCTCAAAAAATTCTGCTTCAGCAGATTCCATTAGTGTGTTCTTGTGAATACCTTCAACATCAGAATGATACACCAAAAATTTGTACGATGTACTATTATTGGCAAGATCAACATAAATTCAATCCGCCATTTTTTGTCCAAGTTTAGTTCTCTTTGGTAAAGGAACTTGTACTTTTGCTAGGCAACCCCACACTTTCATCCTTTTGAAAGTAGGCAATCTTTCATTCCATAATTCGTATGGAGATTGATCATTTTTCTTTTGAGGAATTCTATTCAATATCATATTTGCACTACAAGAAATTGGTTCTAAGAGGGCGACTGTAATCGCCCTTTTTGGGTGAAATATCTCCCCCTTATATCAAATGGGGCAATTTTTAGTCGTCCTTCAACTCGCCTAATTAGTCGCATTGTCTTAAATTAAGAAGGACGATTTTTCAAGTCGTCCCCTTTAGTAAGGACCAAAGAGGGCGACTGAAGTCACTCTTTTTTAGATTTATCTAGTCGCCTCCTTTGGTCCTGGTTCAAAGAGGGCGACTAGAGTCGCCCTTTTTGGGTTGGTTCAAAAAAGAGAAAAATTAAATGCACCAACTAGGATTCGAACTCTGGTCTGAACTGTGACACTATACTATTCTACCACTAGATCACTAGTTATGCAACATTAATCACCACAAATACAACCCTCTGTCAAGAATCGAACCCGAGCATCCTCTGTGAAATTGTGTCATTCTACCACTAAATCAGTCATCAATACTTGTTATATTTATACACCTCATAATCATAAATCCCTTGGATTCGGATTTGAATATTTCAGATATCCAAAAAATTGGATATTCGTAATTTTCGAATCCGAATAGATCGGATATACAAAAAATCGGATATCCGCAATTTTCGGATAATTTCGAATCAGATTCGTATTTGAATATTTCGGATATCCAAAAAATCAGATATTCGTAATTTTCGGATAATTCCGGATCTGAATATTTTGGATATCCAAAAAATCGGATATCTGCAATTTTCGAATAATTTTGGATCGGATTCGGATCCGAATATTTCGGATTAGAATATTTCGGATAAATAAAAAAAAGGATATCCGTAATTTTCGGATAATTTCGGATCGGATTCGGATCAGAATATTTCAGATATACTAAAAATCAAATATCCATAATTTTCGGATAATTTCGAATCGGATTCGGATCCGAATATTTCGGATAGAATTCGAATTGGAATATTTCGGATATACAAAAAATCAGATATCCGTAATTTTTGGATAATTTCGGATCGGATTCGGATCCAAATATTTCGGATAAATTTTGGATCGGATTCAGATAAACATTAAATCGGATATCTGTAATTTTTGAATAATTTCGGATCCGAATATTTTAGATAAATTTTGGGTCGAATTTCAAATCCGAATATTTTAGATAAATTTTGGGTCGGATTAGGATCCGAATATTTCGGTCAAATAGGGATCAGAATATTTCGGATATACAGAAAATCAGATATCCGTAATTTCCGGATAATTTCGGATCCGAATATTTTGGATAAATTTTGGATCGGATTCGGATTCGAATATTTCGGATATACAAAAAATCGGATATCCGTAATTTTTGAATAATTTTGAATCGGATTCGGATCCGAATATTTCAGATATATAAAAAATCGGATTTGTTTTCCCTTTCTTGCATCTCATTTTATTTCTTAGGTATAGTTCAAGAGCTAACTCAAATTTTAAAATAACCCATTCATTTTTATGCATATATATTTATTGAAAGTTATTTTATGTTATTTACTTTTTGGTGACTTATTTAGCTTGTTACTATTTTGATTTGCAGAAAACTGCAAAAGCACGACGATATTTGAAAACGAATGACAAATTACAACATTAGGAAGGAGTACAAAATAAGGAAAGAGGGGGGAAGAACGATGGTATCTTACCTACGATTTTGAAATGAAATAATATGGAGTTTTGGACAATATTAACGAGCAATACAATAAAATAGAGTGTAGTTAGTTTTAAAATTGTTTTATATTTTAACTTTGATTTGAAATTTAACATTAATTGAGGGCAGTCAATTATTTATTAGCATTCCAAGATAAAAAGTTCATTTTTTTTTTGTATAAAGAATAGTAATATGGAAATACTTAATATTAATATAATATTTGGAAGATATTAATACGGATTGGTACGTGTAAATAGTTAAAAATAAAATTTGTGAAACACTTAATTTTTAGTACCAAAACTTTTTAATCGGACCAAAAGGGGTGACTTCTCCAAGTCGCCCTTTTTGGTCAGCACCAAAGGAGGCGACTTCAAATAGTCGCCCTTCTTGCTTTATTATTTATTTTTAATAAATTAGGACCAAAAAGGGCGACTTCTCCAAGTCTCCCGTTTTAGTCCTAACCAAAGGGAGCGACTTCAAGTCACCCTTTTTGGTCCGAATCAAAAGGGGCGACTTCAAATAGTCGCCCTTCTTGCTTTATTATTTAATTTTAATAAATTCGGACAAAAAAGGGCTAGTTGGAGAAGTCGCCCTTCTTGCTAAAGGGTAAAAATTAAAGACGAACCCATTTGAACGCCAAAAATTAGAGATCAACCACTTGAATTGAAAGACAAAAGTGCAATTTTCATTTAAGCTACATATTTAGCTTAAATCAACCTACCTTTTAGATGACTGAATTTGAATCAGACCAAATGTATCAAATTAATAAATAAATAAATAACTTGAACATGTCATACTTTTGTAAGCTAATTTTACCATGTAGATGTCCATTCTTGAGTTATACATATTAGAGCGTAAAGATTTGTTTACATTATCAATTAATTTTAACATGTAATATATAATGAGTTGATTTTTTTACTGGAATACTAATTTATATTTATTAAAACATTTAACAATAACTACCTATAACTATCCTAATCATTATATTGCTCACATTATCCGTATATATTTGAAGGACTTTGCTAATTGAATGATTCAACACTTAATAATTCGTTAAATTTGTAAAAGTTCATAATTAGAGGGATCAAAAGTGCAAATATCATTAAATTGAAGTTTAAACGTGACTAATTGCCCCTAATTAAATGTCCGTGACTCAGTAAGGAATGTTTCCTAGCAAACATCCGTAGGTAATCACATGTTCTCTTGTAGTGGTAAAGCATAACTTCTATTTGATTTATATCCATCGATACCCAAAAAAGGGCGACCGTAGTCTCCCTTTTTGATGTGGTTAAAAATAGAGAAAAAATTAAATGCACCAACTGGTATTCGATATAGTATATAACATGCTTACCTTAAGTTGTAATATTTATGGGTTAAGATATCACATCCACTTTTTCCAACAACTTATGTTAAAAAACGATGCAACAAAACAAATTACCTAAACTTTTTAATTGTCTATTTAATTTTTTTGGGTTATACATCAATTAATCTCGAAATAGTTGATTAAAACACAAAGCTAGCCATGCAAGTTTCTATTGTTTTAATTTGAGAATAACAATAATTACTAGAAACATAAAACATTTGAAGATAAATTTATTTTCTAACTCGAATCTTCTTTTGTTATTTTCCGGACTATGGGAACTTTTTATTTTTATACAAAATATTTCCTTTGATTTATATAATATAACATATTTGTAAAAAAAAACATAGGCGAACAACATTTAGTCATTGAGCATCAAGTAAACTGTGATTTAGATTTAGGACCAAAAAGGGCGACTTGAAGTCGCCCCCTTTGGTGATGACCAAAAAGGGCGACTTGAAGAGGTCGCCCCTTTTGATTTGGACCAAAAGGGGCGACTTGAAGTCGCCCCCTTTAGTGATGACCAAAGGAGGCGACTTTTTCAAGCCGCCCCTTTTGATTCGGACCAAAAAGGGCGATTTGTAAAAATCGCCCCCTTTGGTGAAATTAAAAAGGGCGACCGTATGTCGCCGTTTTTTGTCCGAACTAAAAGGAAATTTTTTTAGTTGCCCTCTTTGGGGAGATTTGTTGTAGTATTTCAGTAATTAATGTCTCACCCCATACACTAAGAGGTGTACCCGAATTAATCAACATTGAATTTATCATATTTTTCAATGTTCTATTCTTTTATTCGGCAACTCCATTTTGTTGTGGAGTATATGGCGCAGTGGTTTGATGAAATATACCATGAGTAGAATATAATTCCTTGAACTCATTCGACGTATATTCACCACCTCGGTCTGACCTTAGAATCTTAATTCTTTTGTCAAGTTGATTTTCCACTTTTGCTTTGTATGTTTTAAACATGTTCAAAGCCTCATCTTTGGTATGTATTAAGTGTACATAACAAAATTTACTGCAGTCATCAATAAATGATATATAATATTTCTTTCCTCCACGAGAGGGAGTTGTTTGGTAATCACACAAATCGCTATGAATTAAACCAAGCACTTCATTTGATTTCACAACAGATTTATGAGGATGACTTGCATATTTTGATTCTATGCAAACCCCACATTTAGTCATTTTGTTCATGGAACACTTTGTCAATATTCCTATCTTTACCATTCTTTGTAGGGAACGATAATTTACATGGCCTAATCGAGAATGTCATAAAGAAGAAAGTGAATCAATCACATACTCAGAAGCAGTGCTAGTACCTGCATTTTCATTGATAACGGCAAATGCCTTAGTACATACAACACTTAGTTTGAAGAGCTCCTCACTGAGGTAGCCCTTTCCCACATACACCCCACCTTTGGTGAGTACAAATTTGTCAGATTCAAAAATTAATTTAAAGCCTTTGTTGCTAAGAACAGGGCCAAAAATTAAATTTTTACAAATTTCAGGCACATGTAGCACATTGGTGAGTACAAGATCATTTCCGGAAGTGAGCCTCAAAGTCACCTTCCCTTTGCCTTCCACCTTTACAGAAGCAGAATTCCCAACAAACAACATTTCCCCATCCTTGATGGCTTGGTAAGATGAGAACATGTCCTTGTCTGAACATATGTGCATGGTAGCACCCATATCCATCCACCAATAGGTTGAATTTGTTACCAGATTTGCATGAGCAGTGACAACACCAATGAATTGGTTCTTAGTTTCAACATGTTTGGACTGGTTGACATTACTCGAACCTCCACCACCACCACCTTGGCTCTTGCGAAGGCGACAGTATTTTGCTCTATGCCCTGGCTTCCCGCACACCCAACAAACACCAACTTGTGTCTTGAACATATTGGTATTTTGTGGGGCGAGTGTGCTTCTTCTGGCAACAAATGACGGCTTGACACCATTGAACTTGCCTTTGCCCTTTTGAAACTTAGCTTTTGATGAATTTCCTTCAACCACATTTGCATTTGGCTCCAAGGAAACTGCATCTGCCTTGTCATTCTTTCGGCTATCTTCCTCAACACGGAGTTTGAGAACCAGTTGCTCAAAACTCATTTCTTCCGTTAGTTGCTTCAAATAAACCTTAAAATCCTTTCAAGAAGGAGGTAATTTCTCAAAAATAGCACCAACAAGAAAATGCGGGTTAAGGTCCATACCATCAACCTCAAGTTCATGAATAATAACTTGTAGTTCCTCCACTTGCTTGACAACTGCCTTTGCATCGCTCATCTTGAATTTTAAAAACTTTCTGTTGATGAACTTCTTCGAACAAGCAACTTCAGTTTGTACTTGCTCTCAAGTGACTGCCACAAATCCCTCGGCGTTCTGAATGAGGAGTAGATATCATATAGAGAGTCATCCAAGGAGTTTAAAATATAGTTTCTGCAAAGAAACTCTTAAGTCTCCCAAGTCTGAATAGCCTTGAGATTTTCAGCCTTTGCCTCCTCATTCGGGACATTCTCTCCTTCTCCAATCGGAAGTACCGTTGGAGCCTCGGCAGTCAACATATTTTCCACATGAAGAGTAGTCAAATAAAATAGCATCTTTTGTTGCCAACGTTTGAAATCAGCACCCTTGAATTTCTCAGATTTCTCCACATGGTTTTTCACCATTGATGATCCAGATTGATCCATCCTTTTGCAAATCAGGAAAATGTATTCTCTGAAAAATTTGCAAGCTTCACACAGTCAGAAAAATAAAATTTCTGAGAATTTTTGTCTTAGATTGTTAGTGCCAATTTGTAGTAGATAGAGGCCTGCAATTACGCAGTGTCCTAAGACAAAAATTTGTCCCCACTTGTGCTGTAGTTCTACGGACGTCTGCCTTGATGATACAACTATCTGAGTGATAGTTCTAGCACAAGAACTTCACCCGTGGAGAATTTACTATATGTGTTCTTCAGAAATGTTTTGGAGAAGATGAAGAAGAAGAAGAAACACGTAATAATCTTCTTAAGTTTTTGATTCTCAAAATCAGAAGATTAATCTTGTTCATTGTGTGTTAAAACAAGTGATTAACATGCTATTTATAACATACATTTCGACCTTAAGCAGCCATAACTCAAAGGTTGTGACTTTACATGAAAAGAGGCAACTTTTGGTTCGAAATCTGAAGTTTTACCTTTGCGTAGCGCCGTGGCGCTGTCCCTGGCACCTCGGCCCTACATCTTGGCGCCGAAACTCCTGCAGACCTCTGAAGTTTTGGCGTTGTGGCCCTGCTTCCCAGCGCCGTGGCGTTGTCGATGGGAACTTGGGCACTGTTCAGGCGTCGCGGCCCTGTCCTTGGGCGCCGCGGCGCTGCGCCTAAAATCGCAACGCTTAATTTTAATCACTTTATCTCTTCTTCTACAAGTTCCAACACTGTTGAAGTAACGCCACTACACCCGCTAGCAATATTGTCCATGTGATGCCAAATAATTTTTTCATTTCGCATATCTGGCCAGAATTTTTAAAACTCCGTTCAACAGTTCGATCTATATCAGTTTAATTAATTTTTTAGAATTTTCCGTGTTGTATTATTCTAGTGTGAAGATAACTACCTCACGATCTGATAATGTTGTTTTAGAATTCTGCCGGAAAATGTTTGATACGTTTCCGTTTCAAAATTCATGAAATTTCTCATCCGAGCAGATGTTCGAGATATTCCTAGAGTTAATTGTATTGTTGTTTTAAACCCTAAGGATGGTGGACATTTGATGATTTCTGGGGACTCTTTATGAGTTAATGATAAGATGTTTGGTTTTATGATAGCAAATGCATTTGTGTGTATTTAAATGGAACTGGAAATAGAAATTTGTTGTTTGTGAGGTGAATTATTCGAAATGAAACCTCTATTTCTCCTAATTGTGGACTAAATCTGAGCTCACAAACTGAGATTGTAGCTTGTTGTCATCTCTGTGATGTGTGTTTGTTGATGTATGTTAGGAGTATTTTGTATACGCTTTTTGAGTCATTTTTAGTTAGTATTTTACTTGTTTTTATTGTGTTTAGTATAATATTAGGTTCACTTTTCTTTCTTTTGAGTCACAGCGGTTCAAAAAGGCAGAATGACGAAAAAGAGCGAAAAATGGGCAGAAAAGGAGGGTCCCGAGGCAAAAAGGACGAAAATTGGAAATTCAGGACAGAAGACTGCAGCACCGCGGTGCCGTTCATACAGGACTGCGGTGCCATATTTATTGAGAGGCTCCAGGACTTT
Organism: Przewalskia tangutica; assembly: GCA_029844215.1. Taxonomy (NCBI): domain Eukaryota; kingdom Viridiplantae; phylum Streptophyta; class Magnoliopsida; order Solanales; family Solanaceae; genus Przewalskia; species Przewalskia tangutica. Next base: position 5,409,229 of record CM056718.1, on the reverse strand, counting down.
CGGCACCGCGGTGCCAGTCTGCAGAACCGCGGTGCCGATGCAAAATTTTCCAAATCCGAAGTAGAATTGGCCAAGGGCACGAAATTTGCAACATACTTAAGCCCTAGGGATTAGTCTAGTTGAGGAGGTTGGACATTCTATCACACAACACAACTCAGGGCAGATTGGAGGCTACAATTGGAGACTTTAGTTCACAGTATTTTTCTTTCTTTCTTTTTAATTCAGTTTATGTTTGGAATTGTATTAGTTCTTAGCATGTCTATGGCTAGGAGATAAACACTTTATTATGACTTTCCATATGAATCACTTGAAACTCTTATTCATGAATTAATGCAGTAGTTTGATTTCTTCTTCACTTGTTTAAGATTTATTCAATAGTTGGTATGAATGTTTGATAGTTAATTGATCACTAATTATCATAATCTATATGATTTCGAATCAAGAACCGAAAGGAGAGATTTGGATATGTTGTAATTGAATAGACATATGTTAAAATCGCGGACGAAAGTATCCCGATACTTGTGTAGCATTATAGGTTACTGTTCTTAATCCTCTCATGTGGTAAATCCTATCATAGAAATATAAAAGGGTTATGCACTAGGGTTGAGCGATTATATATCCTAACCGGAATATAAGACAGTCTAGTTAACCGCTATCTTAACGCAGAAGAAGAAGTCATTCTAGTTCTATTAAGGATTGAATAGAGTGGATAGTCGAGGATTTTGGAAGCCCTAATTCCTTCATAACTGATTACACTTAAATAGTTTAGTTAATTCTTGCAATTATTCTAGTAGTTAAACAAAAACCCAACTCAATTATCCATTGCCAAATAGATAACATAAAATAGATGAACGGTAATTAGAAACCAGTCTTTGAGGATGATATTCGGTCTTACCAGAATATATTACTTGTAACGATATGTACACTTGCGTGAACAATTGAAAATCGGCCAACAAGTTTTTGGCGCCGTTTCCGGGGACTGGCGTACTTCTAATATCGAACCATCTATTTTTAATTTCTAATTTGGTCACGCCCAGAACAAGTTTCTGAGAGCGTCTTTTTATCACTTTTTGTTGTTTGTGTAATCTTACAGGTAAGGTCAAGTATAGGTACATGGACTATCACTATCAGGGGCTGTAGGACTATGACCTTTGTCCACCGCAACAACTTAGATCACATGCTCCGTGAGAGGAGAAAAATGAGCTGCAGGAAGTCTTACTCAGGCTCACCGAGTGCCAGAATCCTCAAAGACTAACTCATCCACCACAGGATCAGGCTCCATCAGGAAGGCTAGATGACATGAGAGCAGCTCTTTGAGCACTCTCAAATGCACATAATCAGTTCATGGAGGAAACAAGATTATCCATCAGGAATCTAGAGAGGCAACTGGGATAGCTAGCTAGCAAGCTGAGAAACGGCATGCAAGGGAACCACCCTAGCAATACTGGTAGAGCAGTGCCAAGCAATTGATGTGACGAGTGACAAAACAATGGAGACAGGTTCATCCCCAATATGTCCAAAAAAAAGGGTAAACCCAGTGAAGCGAGTGAGCCCGAGGATGCCGTGATCATAGAAGATACTCCTGCGGACCAAAGATCACCACCAGCAGTCGTTGACACACCACATGTGAAGATACCATATCCTCAGAAACTTAGAAAGAATTCTCTTGACATGCAGCTTTTTAGGTTTCTGGAGGTCTTTAAAAAACTACACATCAACATTCCATTCGCTGAAGCCTTAGAACAAATGCCGAGTTATGTAAAGTTCATGAAGGAGATCCTCTGTAAAAAGAGGAGGTTGGAGGAATATGAAATAGTAGCGTTGACTGACGAATGCAGTGTCATCCTACAGAGAAGGTTACCTCAGAAGTTGAAAGATCCGGGAAGCTTCACCATCCCTTGCACTATAGGGAAGTTTGAATGTCAGAAGGCTCTCTGTGATCTGGGGGCAAGTATAAATTTAATGCCCTATTTTGTGTTCTGCAAACTTGGATTGGGGGAAGCAAGACCTACAACCATAACCTTACAACAAGCAGATCGTTCAATCGGCCACCCTAGAGGAACAACCGAGGACGTGTTGGTTAAGGTGGACACGTTTATCTTCCCCGCTGATTTCATCATCCTAGACATGGAAAAAGATGAAAAGATGCCCGTCATCCTTGGCAGGCCATTCTTAGCCACATGACATCCACTCATTGATGTTTAGAAATGTGAGCTGAGACTTCGTGTTCACGGAGAAGAAGTGATTTTCAATATATTCAGGGCAGCAACCTACCCAAGGGCAAGTGATAACTGTTATGCTATTAATGTGATTGATGAAGCAGTTGCAGAAAACGGGTTCAAGAGTGATGATGCTCTTGAAGTGGTGCTGACAAAATGGGATGAGGGTAGTAGTGATGACACAAAACTGATAGAGTATGCGAATTGGTTGGATTCCCATGAACCATGCTATAAGAAGAAATATAAAGAGCTAGGAACCATGCCAGAAAAACCAGTGTCATCCACAGAGCAAGCTTCAGAACTAGAGTTGAAGACTCTGCCAGATCATTTGCACTATCAATATCTAGGTGAGAACACATCCTTACCAGTGATTGTATCATGTCGTCTATCCAAAGTGGAGGTTGAAAAATTGTTGAGAGTATTGAGGGCTCACAAGCTTGCGATTGGGTGGACACTGGCAGATATTAGAGGGATAAGTCCTTCTACAGTAATGCACAAAATTCGTCTAGAAGATGAGAGCAGACCCTCCACTGAGGCACAGAGGAGACTAAATCCAACCATGAAAGAGGTGGTGAGAAAAGAAATCCTGAAATGGCTCGATGCTGGGGTGATTTATCCTATCTTTGACAGTGCATGGGTAAGCATTGTGCAAATGGTGCCCAAAAAAGGTGGCATGACTGTGGTGACAAACGAAAAGAATGAGTTTATTCCATCCAGAACAACTACAGGGTGGAAAATGTGTATTGATTACCGCAAATTGAACAAAGCAACCAGGAAGGATCATTTTCCTTTGCCTTTTCTTGACCAAATGCTTGATAGGCTTGATGGACACAACTATTATTGCTTCCTGGATGGTTATTCAGGATATCATCAAATTGCCATCTCTCCAGAAGATCAGGAGAAGACAACCTTCACATGCCCCTCTGGTACATTTGCTTTCAGGAGAATGTCATTTGGGCTTTGTAATGCATCCTCCACTTTTCAGCATTGTATGATGACTATCTTTTCTGACATGGTGGAGAAGACCATATAAATCTTCATGAATGATTTTTCTATTTTTGGGTCTTCCTTTGATGAATCCTTAAAGCATTTAGAAGCAGTGTTGTAGTGGTGCAAATACTCGAATTTGGTGCTGAACTGGGAGAAGTGTCACTTTATGGTGCAGGAAGGTATCGTTCTTGGCCACAAGATTTCCAGCAAAGGCATTGAGGTAGACAAGGCTAAGGTTTCAGTGATCGAAAATCTGTCACCTCCAGTATTGGTAAAATGGATCAGAAGTTTCTTTGGGCACGCTGGTTTCTACAAAAGATTCATCAAGGACTTCTCAAAGATTTCTAAACCTCTGTCCACCTTGTTGATGCATGGGGTTGCTTTTGAATTCAATGAAGAATGTCTGACTGTCTTTCAGACACTTAAGGAGAGGTTAATCGCAGCACCTATAGTCACTGCACCTGACTGGACACTCTCATTTGAATGAATTTGCGATGTAAGTGACTACGCAGTAGGAGTTGTCATTGGGCAGAGAATTGATAAAATATTCAGGTCAATTTACTATGCTAGCAAAATCCTCAATGATGCTCAGATGAATTATGTGATGACAAAGAAAGAGTTAGCCGTAGTATACGCATTTGAAAAATCCAGGATATACCTCATTGGGAATAAGGTGATAGTGTACACTGACCACTCAGACATTAAGTATTTGATGACTAAGAAGGATGCAAAACCTCGGCTTATACGATGGGTGCTGCTACTACAAGAATTTGACATGGAGATCCGCGATAAAAAGGGGACTGAAAACGTGGTGGCAGACCACTTGTCAAGGCTTGCAGTGGAAGATAGCCAGAATACCAAGGATGTGCAAATAAATGACTACTTCCCAGACGAGCAACTGTTTCAGGTAAGTACCAGTGTAAATTCACCTTGGTTCGCTGACTTTGTTAATTTTCTTGCAGCAAAAGTATTGCCTTCAGGAATGACAAGGCAGCATGTGAAAAAGTTTTATTCATAGGTAAAACATTACTACTGGAGGAGCCAATTCTCTATAAGCACTGTGTTGATCAAGTCATAAGGTGGTGCGTACCCGAAGATGAAATGCACCAAATTCTCACTCATTGTCACACCATGAAATGTGGTGGGCATTTTGGAGCATCACAGACATCAGCCAAGGTATTACAGAGTGGATTCTATTGGCCAACCCTATTCAAGGATGCCAACACCTTCGTGAGGAGCTGTGATCGTTGCCAAAGAACTGGGAACATGATAAGGCGAAATGAAATGCCCCTAACTGGGATCTTAGAAGTGGAGCTGTTTGACGTGTGGGAGATTGACTTCATGGGCCCGTTCCCAACGTCCTTTGGGAACCAATACATTCTTCTCGCTGTGGATTATGTGTCCAAATGGGTCGAGGCCGTGTCTACTAAAGAGAATGATAGTAAGACTGCCTTGAAATTCCTTCATAAAAACATATTCACAAAGTTTGACACTCCAAGGGCCCCCATCAGCGACGAAGAGAGTCACTTTTGCAACAAGCAGCTTGACACTTTGTTGGCACGTTACGGAGTCTACCACCGTACTACTTTGCCATATCACCCTCAAGCAAATGGGCAGGCTGAAATTTCGAATAGAGCAGTGAAAAGCATACTGGAGAAGACAGTGGATGGCTCAAGAAAGAATTGGTCTACAAAGCTGGATGATGCACTATGGGCCTAAAGGACAGCGCTCAAGACTCTCATTGGGATGTCACCATACATGATGGTCTATGGGAAGACATGTCACTTACCGGTGGAGTTGGAACACAGGGCATAATGGGCAATGAGAAAGATGAATATGGATACCAGAGCAGCAGGGCAGAAAAGGCTACTGCAACTGAATGAACTAGATGAATTTCGGAACAATGCCCATGAAAATGCAAAAATCTACAAGGAAAGGGCCAAGGCATTGCACAACAAGAACTTGATCCCGAAAGAGCTACAACCTGGGCAACAGGTACTCCTATTCAATTCAAGGCTGAGATTATTCCGAGGCAAGTTGAAGTCCAGATGGTCAGGGCCATTTGTTGTGGAAAAAGTGTTCCCCTATGGTGCAGTCGAAGTGAGAGGAAAAGAGGGCGCATCATTCAAAGTGAACGGACAGAGAGTGAAACCATACTTGCTGAATGACATGGAACAGATCAACTATGTGATCCGCTTCAAGTCACAGTAAAGAGGAACCGGCGTCCGGCTAAAAGACGTTAAAGACAGCGCTACTTGGGAGGCAACCCAATGTTTAAATTCTGCAATTAGTTTAAATTGAACAGTCTCACTTGCGGTATTTTTTTGTTGTGATGTGATGCAGGTGCGGGAATCGGAGACTTAGCAGGAAATAGGGTCAGCACTGCGGTGCCATTCGGCAGGACCGCGGTGCCGAATGTTTAAATAAGCCACAGTAATTTAGGCACTGTGGTGCCATCATGTAGGACCGCGGTGCCGGGGCGCGATTTCAGAAACACCAGCCTCCCCAGTCCTTGGATCCTCCAATTTTAATAATGGAGCAACTGCTCTTAAACCAACAACAGATGTTGCGAAACCATGAACAGATGCTCTTAAATAAGCAATAGATAATGCAAGAGCATCAGGACCTGAGCCAGCGCGTCGATGATTTGAGCACCAGGTTCGACCAGTGGTCAATGCAGTATCTGCCGCCACCACCACCAATTTGAACCGCTATTGTCTGTAAGTCCATTTTATTTTTGAATCTCACACATTTGGGACAATGTGTAAATTAAGTTTGGGGGGGGGGTGATTATGTTTTTGAGTCTTTTTTATTGAGTTTTTGTGTCTTTTATTGTGTCTGTATGAGTCAATTTTTTTTTTATGATCATGCATGTTGTAGTTGCTGAAAACGCCTAGTGAATTAAGTGGGATAATGTAATGAAATTAGAGCTAAAATCTGTGTGCTCAAGTTAGATATGCTAAAAATTTATGAAAATATGATTATTTGGGATATTTGTGCTTAGCTTATGCATTGTCAATTGAAAAATGTCTATGAAGTATGCTTGCTTGTTATTTGAGGCGAAATAGTTAAGATGTACATGTTTAGGGAGATGATTCAGGCATTTCTTTGTTAGCCCTTCTTACCTTTCATTACCTAACATTCAGAAAATTGTATCCCTAGTTAGCCCCTTTGAGCCTAAAATAAGTTGTTTCTTTGACACCCTATGATTCCCTTGTGTGTCATAAGCAGTAATTGAAAAATTGGGATGAAGAAGTGTGAAAAAAATATTAAAAGAGAGTGAAAAATTGATGCACCCCAATGAAAAATGAAAAAAAATATAAAAGCTTAAGTTTGGGGGTGCCTATGTGGATGTGTTCCATGCTCTCAAAAAGAGAAGAGAGAAACGATAGGAATGGACTGAAAAAGAATACCAAAAAGAAGGACAAAATGGTTGAATGAGAAAAACGCTTATAGTACGTAAATTGAGCCTAAATGCCTACTCTTACCTACCTCTGCCTAAGCCTACATTACAACCCTGAAAAGTCATGAAGATATCTAGAATGTATGTCTATGATTAGTGAAGAATAACAAGTAAACAGACTCATAGAACTAAATGAAATTGACATGCATATGGTTTGTGTTCATGCTTCCATTGATTATGATTGAAATGAATTGCGAAATATCTGACTTGAAATTCTAGTTGCTAAGTTCATGTTATGTATGTTCCAACATATTATCCCAACTGACGTTCATGCTTTTCTAAGTAACCTTGTGCAGCTGCTTGATTTGAGTATTTGAGTCTTTGTTGATTTTGAGTTCTTTGTTTATGTTTTTCTACTATACTCGAGGGCGAGCAAAGTATAGTATTAGGTTCGTTTTTCTTTCTTTTGAGTCACAGCGGTTCAAAAAGACCGAATGACGAAAAGGAGCGAAAATGAGCAGAAAATGAGGGTCCCGAGGCAAAAAGGACGAAAATTGGAAATTCAGGACAGAAGACTGCAGTACCGCGGTGCCATTCATACAGGACCGTGGTGCCATATTTACTGAGAGGTTGCAGGACTTTCGGCACCGCGGTGCCAGTCTGCAGAATCGCGGTGCCGATGCAGAATTTTCCAAATTCGAAGTAGAATTGGCCAAGGGCACGAAATTTGCAACATACTTAAGCCCTAGGGATTAGTCTAGTTGAGGAGGTTGGACATTCTATCACACAACACAACTCAGGGCAGATTGGAGGCTACAATTGGATACTTTAGTTCACATTATTTTTCTTTCTCTCTTTTTAATTCAGTTTATGTTTGGAATTGTATTAGTTCTTAGCATGTCTATGGCTAGGAGCTAAACACTTTATTATGGCTTTCCTTATGAATCACTTGAAACTCTTATTCATGAATTAATGCAGTAGTTTGATTTCTTCTTCACTTGTTTAAGATTTATTCAATAGTTGGTATGAATGTTTGATAGTTAATTGATCACTAATTATCATAATCTATATGATTTCGAATCAAGAACCGAAAGGAGAGATTTGGATATGTTGTAATTGAATAGACATAGGTTAAAATCGCGGACGAAAGTATCTCGATACTTGTGTAGCATTATAGGTTACTGTTCTTAATCCTCCTATGTGGTAAATCCTATCATAGAAATATAGAAGGGTTCTGCACTTGGGTTGAGCGATTAAATATCCTAACCGGAATATAAGACAGTCTAGTTAACGGGGAGCTGGGCAGAAGGAAAAGAGGCTCCTAGCTAAAGGTAGCTTGTCTCGCCCAGGAGGTGAGAAGAGTTGAGAACAAAGTGGCGAACGGGTGTGTAACGCGTGGGAATCTGCCGAACAATCCTTCTATCTACTGTAAAACCAGAATTACTAGAAGCCTTAAAAGGACAATTAACTAAAGAAAAAAATAGAAACAGAGACTTTCTTAAATCAACACGCTTTATCATTAATATGAATATGAATATGAAGATAAATATTAAAGCGGTTCCTGCTATAGTGTACAAAATAAGTTCTTTTTTAAAAAGAAGCGCTCTCACTTTTTATATAATCAAATATGAAAAACTATTTTTCTTATTGAAATGTGTGCTTTTTTTATATCTTTTGTCGGACTGGGGTTAAAGTCTATCAAGACATTGAAATTCTTTTTTCGGGATCCTACCAGCAGTGTTCGATGATGGCTGGATCGTCCGTCGGCAGTGGAGGTGCAACCGCTATCTTAACGTAGAAGAAGAAGTCATTCTAGTTGCATTAAGGATTGAATAGAGTGGATAGTCGAGGATTTTGGAAGGCCTAATTCCTTCATAACTGATTACACTTAAATAGTTTAGTTAATTCTTGCAATTATTCTAGTAGTTAAACAAAAACCCAACTCAATTAACGATTGCCAAATAAATAACATAAAATAGATGAACGATAATTAGAAACCAGTCTCTGAGGACGATATTCAGTCTTACCAGACTATATTACTTGTAACGATACGTACACTTGCGTGAGCAATTGAAAATCAGCCAACAATACCCATATGGCGTCCACGTGACGTTTCTGTTAAAAATTGGCAAATATAACAACTTTCATAAAGGAAAGGACATATTTATCCTCATACTTTATCGAAGGGCAAATATGACCCTTTTCCCTAAAGAAATCTCTGCTGTAAAGTGATTCTCATTAAATAGACACTGCATGATATAAATCTGAATTACTTAAGAGTATCAGATTTGTAAGTTTCAAATCTCAGGTGATTATTATAAATAAAGAAAGAGTGTGTGTGTGTGGTGGGGGGGGGGGGGATAATTTGACATTGCGCTGTTATTTTTCTCAGATCATATTTTCTTGTCTCTAAACTTTGATTTATCGATATTATTATCATGCTCATTAACACTTTAATGTAATATTAAATCCCTTGTATAGGAGATATTATATATATTGACCACGTCAAAAAAGATATATAATGGGTGCAGTTGGGAACTTGAGAAGGGATTAGAAAACAGTATCGACTAAGTTAGGTGACTAAACAAATTGGGATTACGATTTAGTTTTTGAACTTTGTCTGAGTCTTAATGGATTCTATATTATTCTTTATTGTTTGAAATTAACGACACCTGAGATAGGGTTTTAGATAGTACATTATTAGATTATGACAATGATAGAGCTTGGGTGGATATTGTACATTATTATTATTATAACTTAGGTAATGACAACCATCAAATGAAAATCAAATATTAAGTCTCAAGACCAAGTTCCAATATAATGTCTAAGCATGTTGTCATCACAAATTACCGCGTTACTTTTGACTTGGGAACATATTGTTGTTCAAAGGTTCACATTGTTTGGTAAGAAACTAACTATTCAAAAAAAAGTAAGAGACTAAATATGGTTTTATACCACTATTCACCCCCAAGAAAATGATTGGAAAAAAAGATAGGAGAATATATTGTACTTATATTGAATTGTGTAATATTTTAGCTACGTTTGTGCCATACCTAAGGTGACTGGTTTTTCTATAAGGAAGCTCCTAAATATTGTTTTAATGATGAATGATAGCAAAGATTGAGCCAGTGGCCTTTTGCTTTGCTCTACTACTATCTACAGTCCAGAAAACAAAATCTGGTGGTGCAAATATATGAAGTAATAAAAAATTTGCGAGGTAATGTACGAAAAACGTCGTTTTGTAAAATTTTGGTGATTCAACTGCACCACCAGTGAATTACGATTCCTGGTAAGATTGGAAACTTACAACTTATAAACTGTGCATAGTGAAATCGAAAATAATCTTTTAATTGCAATTAGACCAATAATCATACAAAGGCTGAAACTTAGTCTCAAAATATTATTATATGCATCAAACCATGTATTAGGCCATACAATAGTAACGCTACAAGTAGAATACAATTTTCTGTGTATGTGAATGAAAAAATGAAGTCATAAACAGTTACAACATGTCATGTCCATGAAGAAAAACTCTGTTCATGGCCTTTTAAGCGATAATGTAATCAATTTTGTGATAAGAGCAAGTACAATTTTGAGCACCAATATCATCTGCGACACAAGGAGGTGTGACTTTTCCATCTTGGTACCACTTTTTCCTTTGTTGCAGTAAATCATTGATAAAGCTGTCCAAGATCTCTCTAGTTATGCCCGGCATAACAATAACATGTGCCATATCTCTCACACAAGAAAGTTGCCAACGACGAACAAATTCATGGTCACGAGGCCTCTCGAGGACAACTATGATGCTAAGTTCATTGAGCATGACACTAATTCCTGCTTGTTGAAGACGATCTTTTAAGTATTTGGCGTTGTCAAGACATCTCGTAACATCTTTCTGAAATCCGATTTGACCTTTGGAACTTAGACTATACCACAAGAAGATTGGAGTTAAACCATTTCTGCTTCCAGAAATTGTGGCATCTACTGAAGCAATGTACTCAACTTTTCTTGAAAGATTATTAATGTAACTTTTCCTTGTTATTTGAACTCCACAAGGCATTGGACATCCCAAGAATTTGTGACCAGAAATTGTGACACTTCCAATTGGCTTCTTGAAAGAAATCATCTGTTGTAAAATGTAATCACAAATGTTAGAATTGCTTTTGTGTTAAATTACAACTCTAAAATCATTTAAGAAAATAAACATACATCTTTAATAAAAGGGATAATAAGCCCATTGAGTGCTGCATCACAATGGATGTAAAATTGATCTTCTGTATAGCCACAATCTTTAAGTGTTTGAAGAATAACATCAAGGTCATCAACAGCTCCTTTGAAGGTAGTACCTATAGTTAAAAAATGTGTAAGACTAATGATCCTCAAGCTCTCCACAAAAGGGAAAGATATTGTATTAAAAAGACGATAAGAAAATATTTACCAATTGTAACATTAATTATTGCTGGTTTGCCTTTGTTTTGAAGTAATTTAGCTTTTAAATCTGAATAATCCATTTCTCCATTTATAGATGCATTAATCATTTCAAAATCCATTCTGTACATCATTGCTGCTTTGGCAACTGAGTAATGAGAGTCTTTTGATGCATATAAGATCCCATCTGGAAGCAATTCTCTCCTACAAAAATAATGTTAAGAAATTAATTTCAATAAATAATTTGTTCAGTAGCAGAATTATGCTCTAAAGTTTATTATGGGAAAAATAAAGAATGTTACATAAATTGGTTCTTACCCCACTAAAATGCCATGGAGATTTCCTTCTGTACCACCATTTGTAACATAACCCCAATATTGATCTCTTTCAATTTTCCATAAGTCTGCAAACCAATTCAAAACAGCCACTTCGAAATCTTTTGAATGAAAATCCACAGTGTTTTGAAGAAATGGATCACCACAATTATTTAAATGAAATTGCAAAAGTGGGGCTAAGCTTGCATAATGCTCATAGCATATGTTAACTGGATAACCTGAAAAACAAAAAAGAACAAGCAAGATTTCAACAACTGATCATCTCATCTAAAAGCTTATGTTGTTAGAGAACACACTTTTAATATTTAATTATATTCTCAACACGACGTGATGTTTTTTCATTGTCCAAACACGTAAAAATTCTTTCTGATAATGGGTGGCGGTGATGTTTGACCTGCTCTAATACCATATTGAAGTGTGTAACCATCTCTCTAAAAGCTTAAGTTGTTAGAGAGAACACACTTTTAATATTTACTTATCTTCTCAACACTCATCATTTGCAAATTCACAAAATTAAATAAGTAAGTTATCCTAAGTTTTTTTACTAATTAAAATATATATGTACTATTTATCCAAAAAAGAATAGTTTAGCCAGTCCGTTTTGACAGCTTAGTCAAGAATCCGAAATTGCTGCCGATTGTAATTTTGTCCCTTCCAACAAAGAATTTGTCAACCCAACGTAGTGGTAGACCAAAAACATGTCTTGCATGTAAACTTAGTCAGCAATTTACTATAAAGATATTAGAACAAGTTATAAATGTAAATATTTTTCTGCACTATCAAGAATTTAAATATTAAATATGTAATAGCCGGTTAGTTATCAAGTTTATTAGATTTTCAGCTAATGCATATGAGAAAATTAATATTTAATTACTTTAAGAAATAATCTAATTGTGTAAATATACTTGACAAAGTCATTAGGGACGGAGCCATCATGGTATATATTGGGCCGGAAGAGCTCAATAATTTGGATCAAACCAAGTGTGTGTTAAAAATTCATTTAATATGTATAAATAATTTATTTAAAATTCTATGCAAAAATAATTATGATTCAGAATTCATAAACTTAATATCATGACTTTGTCTCTAATTGTTATGTACAAAATTTAAACTCAATATTATATTCATATGAACTAGCGAAGGGTTGGAAACAGAGCTGGAGATGAGCGCTAGCCAATAGTTAAGACTTCGATTGGATGGAGAGGTTGGAAATAAATTAAAAGATTAATTACCTATGTGGTAGTTGATACGTTGGGTAAGTGTATCAATATAATTCATCAATGTACAGTCAAGGCTTGGTCCATCATTTTTGCCTGGCTCAGTTACTGAAAGGTTCAAGTTCTTTCTTGGTGTAGTAGGTGCTGTGTCCACCTTCAGTCTCTTCATTTCACCAAAATCTCCATTTACTATTAATCCAGGTGGTGCTAATCCTCTGGGAGTGATTGCCGATGGCTCAAAATCCTTAAAAATATCACACAAAAAAACATTTTTCAGATACATGTATAGATTTATTTGTGATGATCTAGTTGGAAGGAAAAAAACTAATTTAAAGAACCATGCAAATGACTAAAAATAATTGAAGAATCAAAGACTGAGCTGTGGGAAGCCCTATGAATTACTGAAATGGCTGCAAGAGTGTCCTTTTTCTATCAATAGAGGAAGCAAAAAACAGGCTTTGCTCCAAAAAAGAAAAGAAACAAGGGTCCAAGTTTAGACCGTTCATAGTAATTATACAAGTTGTGTGTCTAGGCATTTTTTTCCTTTGTTCATTTTCCCAACACAAGAAACAGCAAAGTAATGTGGAGTTGTTTTCTTGATGAGAACAAGAAGATGGATGAACGTTTTGTATGTAAGAATTATACCTTCTCAAATGATAAGCTTCCCATTCTTGGAGCTAAAGGTTTTCAGTTTTTTTTTTAACTTGCAATGGAAACAATATAGTGTGTTATAATTATGTATAATATTCTAGGATTATATATAGGTGCAAACGATCGTGGGTTTGGGCACCAACCACAACTCACTTTCTTTTTCTTTTTCTTTATCTTTTTCTAATTTCCTCAGCTCTTCCTCTTTGTTTCCTTATTTGTGTTGTTTCCCCACTTTCACAAAATTAAAACGTCATAAGTGTTGCAAAAGTATTCTTTGACCCCGTGTTACAAAGACTACTCAACTTTGCCAGCCATATTGTTTATCAAATTGTTAGGTAAGAATATAAATCCAATTCAATGATTCATGCACAAGTGGTTGATTTTCTAAACTCGAGCTTGTAAATAAATCATTTTATACTAGTTTTAGTGCACCAACTAAGAGTTAAGTGGAATTTTGATACGTTCTTAGCATGAGCTTATTTTTTTGGTGTATTACAACGACTATTTCTTCTCTAATTTCTACTACTCACTAATTAGCATCCATCTCCATCTATTTTTGGAAAAATTTAGGTTCAATGCATTCATAGTTTAAAAAAACAAAAATTACACATCATTTAAAATATAATTGCTGGCAACTATATTTAAAACATACTTTGAAACTTACAATAAATTCAAGTTTACATTCAAACAATGGGCCTGAATACGTCCGATAGTCATCTTAAATGTGGACCTAAATGCAAATAATTAGCACCGCAAGCATGTGGTTTAGGGACTAAGGAGATAGTACTCCTCTGTTCTGTATATTCTCCTATATATCTATAAAATGCTTCCATCCTCGATGAAGGAGATTGATTAAAAATAATGTGGTTGCTAACCCTAAAGGGCTTCTTATTACTTGAAGCAGCTGGTGAAAGTATATGTATGTTATAGAGATAATATGTATTAGGATAAATGTACATTATATATATTCGTATTATTATTAATGAAGATTAATATTTTAATATTTATAATTATTGAATCATTAGTTGATTGTTTATGATATTCTATAGTATACATCCCTAGAGGCTACGTTGTTATAAATAGTGTGAGATGTTAATATTGTAGTGTAACTCTTAAAATAGTCTCAACTAATGATCATCGAGAATGGGATATCGATGATATGTGATAAGTCGACATGTGGTCTGCATCACATCCTTAGAGGATGTAGTATGTCTCACCTGCTACGAGTAACGGATACTCGTGATGGACACATGGATACTTTGGAAGTATTGGTATACCCTGTTGATATACTCTTTGTTATACATGTCTAAAGTATGATCAGCGTGTGGGAGATAGAAGTCCTTAAACTTGAGGTCGATACGCACCTTGTCTACGGAGTAATATATTTTGATCATGTCCTAAGCTCAAATGCTTTATAGGTTGAGATACGTCTTGTATGGGTACATTACGATGTGGATTAAAGGTGGTAGATCCAATATTAGGATTCATTCCTCGAATGTATATTCGAGAGAGCACTCAGTTTCTCAGTGATATTAGGTTGACTAAGTCGTTGGCCAACGCAGTAGACATATCTAGAATATGGTCTTGTTATCAACTAATATAGATGAGATATAATGATCAAGCCATTTGGATAGACACTTGGCAAATCCTAAGCTTGATAGAATGCGTCGTGAATGAAAGGATTTTATCTTGCCACATAGAGGTTCAGTTTACCAGATTCGTGTAAATATACTTCACATATTGAGTTCGTCTTCCGACGCCGTCTACGAGTTCCGTGTAGACCCTAATATGATTAGTGTCAATATGTGAAGACATGTAGGGTAACACTATGTCAATTGTTCCTTCGATCTAAGGACGTAATGAGAGAATATAAATGTTCGATTTATAATCGAGACATTTGAATAAATGATAATTATTTAATTAAGTCAAAATTGGATTTCAGATTTAATTAAAATGAAAACGAGATGACGTCCCACACTGGACGAAGGCCGCGACGCCTAGAACATAGGGTCGCGGTGCCATGTCGCCTCCCTTTGAGTCGCGGCGCCGGTCAGGCAGTCGCCCAGTCTAACCGACCCATCGCTCCTCGTTTTCTGGGCCTAGCCCACGTGAAACCCCAACTGTGTTTTAAACCTAAAACACAACTATAAATAGAGGGCTTCTATTCATTATTCAATACACAAGAACACATTATTATTCTAAGTCTTAGAGACATAGAATTAAAATTATCTCTCAAACCTCTGCCGAATTTCCTAGCTATTCAAATGAGATATACATCGGAGTTCTTGGAACCTTGTTGTCGAGGATCAATTGCGTACGCACCCTCGGAATTACTAAAAGTCTCTAGAGTTCTAAACCGTAAGTGTTTCATCGAAGTATTACGGTTATATATACATGTTATGTATTTGCATGTATTTTACATTACTACATAATCATCCTATAGTTCCTCGCTTGTTGGGTTTGAAATGGAAATTTTCAAATTCCGCTGCGTACACGAACCCGACAAAAACACCTACAGTGGTATCAGAGTCTGGGTTGTTTTGTGTGATTATGTAGTAATCATTGATAATAATATGGGTTAGAACTTGTTTGAATCTTAAATTTAGGTCGTTTAAAGCTTGAAAACCAAATATCTTAAGAGCACGTCATCTTTGTCTCCCAAACCGTTAAACAATGATGTAATCGAGGAAGTCATTCCGATCTAACTTTTCTAAGTCGATGTGCATAATCGTGTGAATATGGTGCACTGAAGCGAAGAATGAGAAGGGATTGGATGATGGTCGATGAACGTGTTGTTTGATAGTGAAAGGTAACGAATATGAATCTACAAATTTGACCCTGAACAAGTTTTAGGGCTTCAGAAATGCAGATTTTGTTTTTTGAGACGGAGGTGTCGTGTCTCCATGATGGAGCACTGCGACGCCACCTAGGGTTTTAGAGGCGGCACCATGGCTCCGTGACGTAGCGTTGTGGCGCCACCTAGGGTTTGACGAGGCGATGCAGCTCCATGGTGGAGCATCGCGGCGATGCTCATCCGGAAAGCTTAAAATTAAATTTTTTGTGTCTCTGAGACAGAGGCGACGCAGCGCTGTTCTTCCCCAGAAAAAATTCCAGAATCAGAAACTGAAGTTTTAAAAGTTTCAGATTCAGATTCTGAAGTTTAAGAGTTTCAGAATCTGAAATTAAAACTTTTTCAAATAGGCAGATTTGGTCCTTTGAGGCAAATCTGTAATTAAAATATGTTTCTGAAAATAGTTTTGGTCCTTGGGGCCAAATCTATAATTATATTTAAATTCTGAAAATTACAGACAGGTCCCTGAAATCTGAAAATATTTTTTAAAAATTAAAATTGGATTTTTTGAATTTAAAGGGGTTTAAAATTGAAATTTTAAATTCTTGAGGGATTAAACTGTAAATTCTGAAAATTTGGAATTTACAGAAATACCCAAAAATCAATTTTTAAAATTAGAAAATGTTTAAGGGACTGTTTGGATATGACTTAGCTTTTAGAGTTTAAACAAATTAACCCATGATTATTATTAATTGTATATTATTGAATAATATACGAACTATATGCTAAGTGTTTGAATGATTACATTTAAATATTAGCATAATGTCTGCTATAACTGTCTAGTTAGGCTGCGCCTAGTAATTGATTAAAACATCTTACATCATGTCTATTGGGTTGATGGTTCTCAACTAAATGTGTTTTAGAAATTGCATGATTAGATGTCGTATTGGATATGACACAAATGTTGATCTTGGTTAAAATCTCTGAAACTGAAATGTTCCCCAAATTTTAACTACAAGTCTAAATTGAAGCGCGTCATCCATTATAATTGTTAGAGTGCAAAATCCTTTTCGGCGATACGAGTATTTATGCCAAAGTATTTGCTCTAAGTCTACGAGGACTCAGACTCTTTCATAGATGTGTTTTAAATGTAAAGGTAAATGCTAGACTTTAGTGGTATTTACACCAAAGTGTTTGCTCACAAAGGTGAAATTTACTTAGATACATAAACGCAATCGTGTAATGGGTTTGACTTGCTTGGATAAATTTTGGCGCCAAAGAGTCGGACTAATCTAAGGATACAAGATTTAATATAATATTTAATCAACCAAGAGTTGCAAATAAGTTTTGCAATTGGTTTAGAACCTACCAAGATATGTTATTAAAGTTATCAATCAAAGCAAATGCGGAGATATCATAGGCTTGGATCTTGGCCCATTATGACCTTAAATTAATATAGGTCAGTACTCTACCATGGGGTCGTAGAAATATGTTAAAATAGTGAACACTAATTAAACAAAAGACCATGTTTATTAGCCTAAATGAATGTGTATAATAGGAAATGATTTTGAGTTTAAATCGCTGTCTATCTAACTCTTCAGATTATCAAAAATGTCGAGCCTATCATTGAAAATGTTGATGGAAATGAACAAACTTATTGGACCCAACTATCTAGACTTGCTAAGGAATTTGAGAATTATTCTCAGGCAAGAAAAGATAGAATACGTATTGGAAAATGTATTCCCCACAGTCCCTGTCGAAAATTTTAAAGAATATGCCACATTCGATAAGGTAGTCTACCAGAATAACCTAGATGACGCCAATTTAGCATAATGCGTGATGTTGTCTTTCATGTCAGTGGAGCTTCAAAGACAACACGAAAATATGGGCCCTAACGAGATGCTCGAACACTTGAAGAGTCTCTATGACTCTCAGTCCCAAACTATGGAATATGAGTTGTTAATAGATCTAGTGTAAGCTAAATGAAGGGGATCAAGTATCTCAGCATGTGTTGAAGATGATAGCGCTGATAGAAAGGCTGGCCTCGATTGGTATAAAGCTTCAGAATAACGTCGCTTCCACCCTCATCTTGAACTCTCACCCTCGTTCATTCGAGATTTTAATTGTAAACTACCGTATGAACGGAACGAAGTCGAGTCTGTCGGAGCTGCACAACATGCTCAACACATTTGAGACTTCAACTATCAAAGACAAAGATGTGCTCATGGTGAGCTCTACTAGCCGGCCCAAACCGAAAGGTAAGGAATGGCAGAAGAAGAAGGGTAAATCAGTCGTTGCGCTCTCAGCTATGAAGCCTAAGGGAGGTATAAAGAAGAAGAAGGTGAATCCGTCTAAGGATATATGCCTCAACTGCAATAAGAAGAGACATTGGAAGAAAGACTTCACTGCACCAGGAGGAGGAAAAACACCAAGTGTTTCTACCTTTGGTGGACAAGGTATGTATGTCATTGAAATAAATATTTCTATAAACAACTCTCATTCCTGGGTATTGGATATCGCTTGTGGCTCACACATTTGTACAAATGTGCAGGGGCTAACTGACATCAGGAAGGTTGGACCAAGAGAGGTGGACCTACGCATTAGAAATGGAGCACGAGCTGATGCTGAGAGCATAGGAACTTATAGATTAAATTTGTCTTCTGGCTATTATCTAGTGTTAAATGATTGTTACTATGTACCCTCATTAACAAGGAATATCATTTTTATCCCTTTTTTGGACATGGAGGGTTTTTTCTCAAATATTTATAATGACAGTCAAGTACTATCTTTTGATGGATTATATACATTAAACTGTAGTGGAGAAATATTCAATGTACAAAATAAATGAGCTAAGATAGGTAATAGAAACTCTACCTACCTATGGCATTGTAGACTTGATCATATAAACGAAACAAGGATATCAAAGGTTGAGGAAGCTTGACTACCTCGAACCATTTGACTTGGAGTCTTATGGTAACTATGAATCATGTTTGAAAGGTAAGATGACTAACAACCCCTTTCTGGGAAAGGTGTGCGTGCCAAGGAAGTGCTTGAGTTGGTACATACTGATGTATGTGGACCATTCTCGACTCAAGCTAACAAAGGTTTCCCTTATTTCATTACTTTTACTAATGACTTCACGAGGTATGAATATGTGTATTTTATGAAACACAAATCGGAGGCCTTCGAAAAGTTCAAGGAGTAAAGTCTGAAATAGAACAACTGGCAATAAGTATCAAACCCCCTTCGATCTGATCGAGAAGGTGAATACTTGAGCAAGGAGTTTCTATATTACTTAAAGCTATATGGAATCCATTCAGAATGGACACCTTATGGAACACCACAGATGAATGGTATTGCCGAAAGAGAAACCAAACCTTATTGGATATGGTTCGATCCATGATGAGCTTCTCTGCTCTACCGACATACCTTTGGAGATATGCTATATAAACCTCAATATATGTTTTGAATAGGGTTCCTTCCAAATCAATAAAAAAGACACCCTATGAAATATGGTGTGGCAAAAAGTCAACTCTTAAACATATGAGACCCTGGGGGTACCTTGCATATGTTAAGAAGATGCTTACTGACAAGTTGGAATCCAAAAGTGAGAAATGTTACTTTGTGGGGTAACCAAAGAAAGCTAAGGGATACTACTTCTATCTTCCTGGAGAATATAAGGTCATTGTTTCCAGGAACGCAACTTTCCTTGAAGAAGAATATGTCTACAAGGAATAGAGTAGCACAGAGATAGAACTTGAAGAAATTCAAGAACCGCGAGATAACATAGTGGTTGAATCCTTGCCAAATGACCAAGGCAAGAATTCAGTGGGAGTCTTTGGCGAAGATTGGGTACTTCAAGTACGCCTTTCGGCCAGTGGGAGTGTTACGAGGAACAATATAGAAATGCAATATCCTCGTACACATCCTTTGGGAATAGATGCAATGGTTGCACCTCCTCCTATTCAGAAAATACATGAAAATGATATTCCTGAAAGCTCTCAAGTTGGTGGATTATCCCAACACACAGGAACCCCCTCACAGTCATAACATACCAAACACTAAATTGCAAAATAATCAACTCCGTATGTCCACTAGGACTCATCGTCCTCCTGAAAGACTAACTCTACTTGTGGAAACACACATTGAGATATATATTCCCGATAACGTGAGCATATAACCTATAGCAAAGCAATGTTGGACATTGATTCGAAGAGATGGCAAGATGTCATGAAATCCGAGATGAAATCTATGTACATCAATCAAGTGTGGAATTTGGTTGATTTTCCAGCTGGGGTTAAACCCATAGTATTCAAATGGGTCTTCAAGAAGAAGATCGATGCATTTGGCAAGGTACAAACTTATAAAACAAGGTTGGTGGCTAAAGGTTATAATCCATTCGTATTTTTCTTGCAATACCTGCATATATGACTATGACATTTGGCATATAGACGTCAAAATTGCTTTCCTCAATGATAATCTAGTTGAGGAAGTGTATATGAAAAAACCTGAGGGTTTTCATCTGAGTCCAAACCAAATGGTGTATGCAAGCTACAGAAGTCCATTTATGGGCTTAAGCAAGCCTCGAAGAGTTGGAACATATTCTTCGACAAGGCTATCAAGTCATTTGATTTCATCATAAGCAAAGAGGACCCCTGTGTTTATAGTAAACACAAGGATGTGAGTATTTCCTTCATTATTATATAGGTAGATGACATATTGATAATGGGAGATAATAAGACTCTCTTGCAGTCAGTCAAGGAGTGGTTGTCCAGTACCTTCATGATGAAGTATTTAGGTGAAGTCTGCTACATTCTGGGAATTAGGATCTATAGAGATAGACTTAATAGATTGTTGGGGCTATCACAGTTAGTCTACATAGACAAAGTGCTTAGACATTTTTCTATGAAATATTCCAAAAAAGGCGGTCTACATATGGGTCAAGGCATCAAGTTATCTAAGAAGAACAATCCTTCTAATGCTAGAACTTGAGCGCATGAAGAGGATCCCATATGCTTCGGCTATAGGATCGATCATGTATGACATGACATGTACTAGGCCAGATGTGGCCTTTGCACTTAGTATGACTTGCAAATTCCAGCAGAATCCTGGGGAAGAACACTGGAAAGCAGTCAAGAGTATTCTTCTGTATCTTAGATGAACTAAATATTACTTCTTAGTCTATGGTGGGGAAGAAAGGCTAGCTGCTAATGGGTACACTGATGCTAGCTTCCAGATGGATCTTGATGACTTCAAGTCTCAGTCTGGGTACACGTTAATTTTCAATGGTGGAGCAGTGAGCTGAAAAAGTTCCAAGCAAGCTACAACTGATGATTCGACAACATAAGTTGAGTACATTGCTAGATTGGAAGTTGGTAAAGAAGCTGTCGCGATTTTTGAGTTTCCTGAAGGAACTAGGGGTAATTTCGAGTGTCAGTTATCCAATAACTATTTATTGTGACAACACTGGTGCGATCAAGCTAAGGAACCAAGATTAACAAACAGAAACAAGCATGTACCAATGAAGTACCACATACTCAGGGAGATGATGGAGACTTAAGAGATTAGATTAGACTATGTTCCCACAGACGATAGTCTAGCTGACCCATTCACTAAACTATTAAGCTTAGTTAAGAATAATGGTCATAATGGCCAACAATAAGCCATGGCGCCGCGACGGCTCCCTTTTGAGTCGCGGCGCCGGTCAGGCATTGGGCCAGTCTGACTGACCCACTGCGCCTCATTTTCTGGGTCTGGCCCATGGGAAACCCTAACTGCATATTAAACCTAAAACGCAACTATAAATAGAGGGCTTCTATTCATTATTCAATACACAAGAACACAATATTATTCTAAGTCTTAGAGACCTATAATTAAAAGTCTCTCTTAAACCTCTGTCGAATTTCCTAGTTGTTCGAATGAGGTATACATCGGAGTTCTTGGAACTTGCTGTCGAGGATTAATTATGTGTGCACCCTCAGAATTACTAAAAGACTCCAGAGTTCTAAACCGTAAGTGTTATATCAAAGCATTATGGTTATATATACATATTATGTATTTGCATGTATTTTAAATTACTACATAATCATCCTACAGTTCATCATTTGTTGGGTTTGAAACACAAATTTTCAAATTCCGCTGCGTACATGAACCCGACAAAAACACCTACAACTGGAAACGATAGATTAGGTCCAATACCTTCCTTGCAAACTGAAGGTGGGTCTTTCACCTTTAATTTGTCCCGTAAGAATCGAAATCTTGCAGTAGACATCGGCTTTGTGAGGATGTCAGCTACCTGATTCTTAGAGGAAAGAAACTGGATGAGTAGGTTACGTTTGGCTACTTTATCTCGCACACAATGAAAATCTATCTCAACATGCTTTGTACCAGAGTAAAAAAATAGGATTAATAGAGAGATATGCATCATTGATGTTATCACACCTGTTAATGTTGGATTTGGTGTTGTAACATTTTACCTAACATATCATTTAGTACTAATTTGAGTTTAGGAAATATTGGAACAAATGTCACAACATTCGGACCAATATTTTATGAAAAATAGTTTTGCCTTACTTCACGGAATGAAACAATTTTTGTGGAAATATTACTAGGAAGTAAAAGTGACTTGACATGGTAAATAGGAGTTGATGAAAAACGTGGGAAGAACAAGTCAAAGTCGTTGCTATGCTTGAGGAACAAACCCAAGAAGTTAGAGGATTTTGCTTCATGATCTTCTCCAACAAACACACCAGCTGCCCACCTTTCCCTCAATCTTCACAACAAATCGATGAGATTTTCAAGGAATACTCTCTACTATAAATAGAGGATGCTGAAGTGAATCGATATACATAAATAGAAATAAAAAACACCAAGAGAGCACTAGGAAATTCATCTCAGAAATCTGGATCACAAGTGTTGCCTAAGCGTGTCGACAACATTCTGTCCAACATTACCATTGCTTCTTAGATTCTAGATTTGTTATGTATTAAAACAATTTTAATGAGAGGTTGTCTATGTCTATCTAGGTAGATTTTTCAGGCAAAAGTCATCTGCGACTTCATCATTTTTAATTCCTTTTATTGTATCTTGTAATATTGTAAAGAAAGAAATTTATTCAATTGTATATAATATATACAATATTTTTGGTTATTGACCATCATAAGTTATATGATAATATTTATCATATAACTTATGTAAATTTAAAACCTTTGTGTACCTTAAATTTTCACTACTTTTTACTCTTCAATTGTTTTTTCTGTTTTACTACTGTGTCGTTATCGTTGTCAGACGATATTATTCGTGACATTCCGAAACTGAATTGGCATTCAAGTTTGATTTAGTTTATTTGTATTTTATTTACTATTCCATAGCTCCCCGGGACCCAACAACACCTAAGGATAGGAGCACATAATAGTTGAAGGCCAAGCTCGAACATTAGTGACTGAGTACATGTTAATTCTGCACCGACATCTGCTAAGGCTTTGTACTCAGACTCCGTAGATGATCGTATCACCGTTTGTTGTTTGCTAGAGGACCATTAGATAAGATTTGGGCCAAAGTAGATCTCATAGCCACATGTAGATTTACGATCATCTATACTGTTAGCCCAATCGGAGTCGGTGAATACCTGCAAGTGAGGATTAGAAGCTCTTGAAATGAAAAATGACATGTTGGTGTGCTGGAGATATCGGAGAATGCGTTTCACATCAGCCCATTCATTCACGGGTGGATTATGCATAAATTGACACACATTGTTCACCACAAATAATATATCTAGTCTCGTGAGAGTGAGATATTGAACAGCACCAACCACCTGCTTATAAAGACTTGGGTCATCAAAAATAGGATTGTCACCCTTATGGAGCTTGGCATTGGATGGGAGTACTAAGAGGTTTACGAAGCATCCAACTTTGGTGAGTATATCATGGATGTATTGAGATTGAGATAGCTAAAGTCCATCATTGGAGCGATACACTTAAACACTAAGAAAATATTGCAGTAGGCCGAGATCCCTAATGGAAAAGGTACGGCTAATCTCTTGAATAAAGGAATCAAGAAATAAAGTGTTATTCCTTGTGAGTACAATATCATCTACATAGACCAAGAGGTATACAACAATATTGGTGCGAGAGTAAATAAAGAAAGAAAGATCGATTTGAGAGGTGGTAAAGCTAACTGCAATGAAAAATTGGTGATGCTTGTCATATCATACTTGCGGGGCTTGTTTAAGACTGCAAAGAGATTTGTGAAAGAAAATAAGGATGAATAAATCCTTGAAATTGAGACATGTAAACTTCCTCTTGTAGATCACCATGTAGACGAATAGGCCAACCATAAGTTGCTGCCAAAGATAAGATTAATTATGCGGATGATAATAGTGAATTTTACAACCAGACTGAATGTTTCATGATAATCTCGGCCCTCAACCTGATGAAATTCTTTTGCAACTAAGCGAGCTTTGTAGCTCTCAACGGCTCCAACAGAGTTCTGTTTTGCGAAAAAACCCATTTACATCCTAAAACATTCATGGAGGGATGAAACGGAACCAACAACCATGTTTGATTTTTGAACAAGACTGACATCTCAGCAGGCATGTTACGCTACCGTTTATAGTGTAGAAAAGACTTTTTGTTGTTCATTAATTCACAAGCACAATTACAACGTATATATAGTACAAAGAGACATTAGTCTTCTAAGTGGACACAATTATCAGATGATAAATACAAGAGAGTCCTAAAGGACTTATAATTACTTAAAGCAGCTGGCAACGATAGATTAGGTCCAATACACACAAAACATATTACAACAACAATAACAACATACCCAGAAATCCCACACCGTGGGGTTTGGAGAGGGTAGAGTGTACACAGACCTTACCTCCATCTTGGTAGGTAGAGCGGCTGTTTTCCGGAGACTCTCGACTCAAGACAAAGCATAATCACAGGCAAGACAATCAAAACAAAGCATGAGTAAAACAAGAGTAAAGAGTAAAGCAAGAGAAACAATTAGACTCGGATAAGGAATTAAAGAAGTATAAAATGCATTCCAACAAAAGAGAGCAGTAGCTAACACTACTAAATAAGCTAAACAAAATACACTAAAGAACACATAGTAGCACAAAATACACTAAGATTTAATTATTTTTCCGAAATCTTAAATAAGTGTATATGTATAGTTTTTACCAACAATAAATCATAATTTGAGTAAAAAAAACGTAATTAATTTAAGCACCAAACCGACACAATATTTAAGGCATATTACTAATATTGTTATTATTCCCTCCGTCTCATAATAAGTGGTTATTTAGGTCTTTCAATTTTTTCTAAAATAAGTGAATTGTTTAGAATTTCAAAAATACTTTAGGCATATGATTTTAAAATTTTCCTTATTTAAATAATCAACATTCATTAACTACATTTTCTTTTTCTAGACATTTAATTATGTAAGCACAATATTTTATGTCAAAAATACTACTACATCCGTCTTATATTACTTGATCACTTTCCCTTTTGAAGTCTCTTAAGAAATCATAAATAAGAAATATTTGTACTACATTACTCATATCTCTCGTTAATTAATTGCACTTTAATTAAAAGTGGTTTCTTTAAAAACACAATTAATGTCAAGGATAAAGTAGGAAAAACTTCATTAATTATATTTTAATTTTAGAAAATCGCCAAGTAATTTGGTACATATATTTTTAATAATATGGCCAAAGTAATATGAGACAGAGGGAGTAGTGTTCATAGTGTTAACTTGAGATTTTAATTATACCCCTCCTTAATGATCACCTATTAATATCCAAATTTCAATACCTAATGTCAACTTAGAAAGTGATAAAAATTGATTAAGAACCGTGCACAAATTAAAAGAACTACTTATTATGGAATCGGAGGAGAATGAGTTATGACCCTCGTTTACCATTTCTTCTTTTAATTCCGAACAAACTATAACCTAATTTATATCATAGAACAAATGTATATTTTTAAGAGTTCAGTTTAATTTCTTTATAGCTTTTAATTAAAATGTGGAACGAGTATTCCGATTACGAATTCGATAGAACCTGATAGCATTAATTCAAATTACGTGTTTATGTTAATAATCCACTTAATATATAAAAATAATTTATCAATAATCAAATGATTTTCTTCTTTTAAAATTTAGAATTCATAAACTAAAAATCATAACTCCTCGTCTAACGTGATTTTTCCCCCTTGGGAAACCAAAAAGAGAAAGAAAAGGATTGATCATTGTGTGGTCTAGCAGTTAGTTCCTCCTTGATCCAAACCCTCTCATCATGTTGAGATATCACTAGTATATTTAGTAGTATTGAGATATTTATTAGTATACTTAGATATTCACTAGTATACTTAGTAGTATATACATACAATGTTGTTAGTATTAGTTAGTGGTTATTTTCTGCAAAATTATTATTATAAATAGTGTAATAGTTATAATATTTCATTTTGAACAAATAAATAAAAAACATCACAGAAGAGCGGTTTGCTCCCAATTTCTCTGCTCCTCAGATTTATTCCTGCTTGATGTTCATCCTCCTACAAAATCTAACACATCACTGCCATCTTGAGGAAGGTGTAGGTGGACTGTACTATTCTTAATAAAAGTTAGTATCTTCAATTCTTATTTTTGACAATTTCACGGTTATAGTGAATTACAATTGCCAATGCAAATTGCAAAAGGAAATAAGGGCAGGGCATCGTTTGAGCAAAATTGAAATTAAGATTTTTAAATATTTTTTATTTGGATTATCAGATTACACATTAAATTTTAAATTAATCTTTTGAAATATTCTAATTTCGAATTGGACGTTTTGTTAATATACATATTGATAGATTAGGAAAAATATATTTAATTATTTCCGTAATCAATGTAAATAATTTATATTTAGGGGTAAATATTTGTAGTATATTCTGCCTTAATTGTAGCCTAAATGATGGTTTGTAAACTTGTATATAAGATGACATTATGGAATGAAATCATTACGGATAATATTTCCTTCATGGTATCAAGACAAAAAATATTAACCCCAAAAAACTCTAGCCCTAAGCCGTCGGCCACCCCTATTTCACCCCCCCCCCCCCATTGAAACCCTACCCTTCCTCTTCGGTTTTCTCTTCCAAAACCCAAGGGTTTTTTCCTTTAACCCTAATTAGGGTTCTGCCGAAAACCCTAACTCTTTTCTTTCTTGTGTTTTTGCAATACCCTCTCACAATGGCCGACCAACAAAAATCCATTCCGCTCTTATCGTGAACAACGTCAAGAACGTCATCTCTGTGATTCTCGAGATGGAAAAAGGGCAATATTCATCTTGGGCGGAGTTATTCAAAATTCATTGCCGAGCATACCAAGTCATCGATCATATTCTACCTCCCAAATCCCAACCCGGTGACACAGAGAAAAACACTAATATGGCACTATGGTCTTGCTTGAATACTATAGTCCTTCAATGGATTTATCGCACCATATCAAACGATCTTTTACGCACCATATCAAACGGTCTTTTGCACACCATATTGGAACCGAATTCAACGGCGCAACAAGAATGGGAGCGTTTGCAAAATATTTTTCAAGATAACAAAATCTCTCGGGTGGTTTATCTAGAAAATTAATTCACCAATGTCAAATTGGATGATTTTTCAATCGTCTCAGCATATTATTAGGAGTTGAAAATGCTTGTCGATCAACTATCAAATGTTGGTGCACCAGTGACGAATCAAAAGTTAGTTCTCCAATTAATTACGGGTTTGAATGAACAATATGATGGTATTGCTACGTTCATTCGATAAAGTAACTCGTTACCTCCATTCTATGAGGCTCGTTCGAGATTGATTCTTGAAGAAACCCAAAAACAAAAATAGGCGGTGACAGTGGAAAACAATGTTGGCACCGCCCTCCTTTCCACCAACACGTATGCTGATGATTTTGGCCCTCAAAATTCGAGTTCGGAAAGTAGTACAAATCGCAATAATAATGGACCAAAATGGGGTAAAAATCATAACAATAACAAATGAAAAAATAATGGTGGAAAGGGACGAGGTTAACAATCCAGTAGCGGTAACAACCACGGCCAGTAGAGGCAGAATAGACCCCACTGGCAGCAACAAAAAATTTCCGACGGCGGGCAGTGGGGATAGTTTCTGCCGTGAGGCTGGCAGCCACAACAGTGGGTCAGACCAACTCCATCCGCTCGAAAGCTCGGAATTCTTGGTAGTAATCCGCAACAAGCATTTGTAGCCCATGGACCGTCTCCCTCAAGTTATGCTCCGACAGACATCGAGCAAGCCATGCAGACTCTGACCCTCAATGTTCCCGATAATAACTGGTATATGGACATAGGGGCAACATCTCACATGACGACATCTCAAGGTACTTTCTCATCTTATTTTAATATGAGCACTAATAAAACTATTGTGGTTGACAGTGGACAAGAAATTCCAATTCGTGGTATTGGGAAATCGAAAATCCCTCCCCCTTACCCACCTTTACAATTAAACAATATCTTACATGCACTCAAACTTATTATAAACATGGTATATATGTGTCGTTTCACCACTGACAACAATATTTCTGTTAACTTTGATCTGTTAGGATTTTCTGTGAAGAATGTTCAGACGTGGATACCACTAATGAGATGTGATAACATTGTGGATTTATATCCCATTACCACCACCACCACTAACCAAGTCACCTATCCATAAACTTTGGTTGCTATTTCTCCTCATTTATGGCACAATCAGTTGGGACACCCGGGAGCGCCTGTGTTAAACTCCCTTAGGAAAATTAAGTTTATTGATTGTAAACAATTGTTGGGTTATGATGTTTGTCAGTCTTGCGTATTTGGAAAACATGTTAAATTACCCTTTTCTATGTCTACTTCAAACATTATTATGCCATTTGATATCATGCATATTGACTTATGGACATCCCCGATGTTAAGTTCAGCAGGTCATAAGTATTACATGGTTATTTTGGATGATTACTCTAATTTTATTTGGACATTTCCTATTGGGAAGAAATCACAGGTTCATAATATTTTCCTGCAATTTAGTGTGTTCATCCAAACCCAATTTGAAAAACCTATTAAGTGATTCCAATGTGACAATGGGAAGGAGTTCATAAATGACAAATTTAAGGAGTTTTATCATAAAAATGGTATGGTCTTGCGTCTCTCTTGTCCACACACTTCTCCTAAAAATGGGAAAGTTGAATAAAAAATACGAGCGATAAATAATTTAATCCACACACTTCTTGCTCATACGTCCATACCACCATCGATTTGGCATCATGCTCTTCAAATGACCACATACCTCTTAAGCATTCTTCCTAGCAAGTTACTTTCAAACTACTCACCCACACAAATTCTCTATCATTGTGTTTCTTTCTACACACATTTGAGGGGTTTCGAGTGTTTGTATTATCCCCTATTTTCTTCCACAATGATAAAGAAACTTCAAGTTCATTCCACCCCATGTGTATTCTTGGGATATCCACAAAATCATAGGGGTTATAAGTGTTATGATATATCGAGTGGGAAATTATCATCTCTCGTCACGTTATTTTTTATGAAAATAAATTCTTGTTCGCCACCATACACAAGTCTTCCCCACCATTGTATGATGTTTTGGACACTAGGATACATCTCATTTTACAATACCATTTACATGACCTAAATAACAATGCCCAAATGAGGGAGCCCACTGCTCCCTCAAACCCCAACTCCGTACAGCCCAATGCCCAAAATAGGACGAACCAAATGAGGGACCCTACTGATCCCTCGTCCTCTCCCTCGGCCCAAGTCAGTGGCAGTAGTGGGCCATCACAAGTAAGAGAGCTCACTGCTCCATCACCCGATACCTAGTCGGTCCAACACAACCTTAGACCCCACTACCCTGGC
Organism: Przewalskia tangutica; assembly: GCA_029844215.1. Lineage (NCBI taxonomy): Eukaryota > Viridiplantae > Streptophyta > Magnoliopsida > Solanales > Solanaceae > Przewalskia > Przewalskia tangutica. The sequence goes on along the minus strand of CM056718.1, from coordinate 5,379,280 downwards.
AGCCCACTTCTGCCCCAACCCGATCCATCGAGACTCGAGCAATGCATGGGATTTTTTGGCCAAAGCGATATTTTAATCTAACATCTTCTATCCAACCATCCCTAATTCCCCGTAACTCAAAAGCTGCCCTATTAGACCCGAATCGGAAGGTCGTCTTGTTAGATGAAATTGATGCTCTTATTAAAAATAAAACATAGGAGTTGGTGCCCCATCCGTCAAATGTCAATATAATATTGTTACACCCCGTAATTCCAGGACATGACTAAGAGAATAGACGCGAGAACACAAGACTTGAAAATTGGTATGAAAGAAAGAATTGTTTTTCCGACGGAAAATCTTCCGAACGTCGGAAAGAAAATGTTCGTTGGTGAGAATTAGATTCTCAAAATGCATTATTTGAGGATTATGGAATGTATTATCATTATGGAAATTTATTGTTATGGATTTGGTCACGTAGGGCCCACCCGAGAAATTTTACGTTTTGTGGGGCCCACGAGGGTTACGAAAATTTATGGACGAATGGGAAGGCGACACGTGTCACCCCCCCCCCCCCCCATGGGCTTGTTCGAATTATGACAAGGGCAAAATAGTCATTTGGCCAATGTTAGGATGACCAAGTCTTGCTAATTAAATCGCTTGATATTGTTGACTAAGTCCAAGGGCCACTTGGCTTGATATCTTCCATCCAACCCTAACAAGTGTTATAATATAGACCCTCCAATGTTTTATATAATCATCCTAGTAGCAAGACTTGCCTTTAACACTTAGAAAAATTTTCAAGAACATGTCTTGAAGATGAAAGAGCTCTCGGCTTTAGGCTTCACCCACAAAAAAGAAAAATCAATTGTTGTCCAATATTCACAAGACTTTAACCCAAGGTTCCTAGGGGTATTTTAAGGATATATCAATAGAAAGATCTCGTAAAAACGACTTTTTTACGTTAGTCGCAAGGCGAAACCCTAAGGTGTTCTTCAACTTTGAAGATGGAACTTGAAGAGGAGTTATTCATGAGCTTCTAAGGAGTGCTTGGAGTGGATTGGAACATAAGTAAAGGAGCTAAGAATTGCTTAGGAGCGACTTTGAATCTTGGATATTATAAGGCTTGTAAAGGTAAAAATCTTGTCGTTTTAGCACTTAAGGATTACTTATTGTTGTAGCTATGGATATTAGCAAGCATGAGGTATATAGTATGACGTTTGATAAGTATATTGTCTATTGGAATCCTAATCCGAAAACTAGCATGTTTAGCCCTTAAGATTACAATTCAATTTGATTATTAGTTTAAGTCGTCACATATTATATAAAGAAGGAATTATAGTGGTTAAAGTTGTCTATGACTATATAACATGTTAGACCTAAGAACTTGGATTGGAAAAGAATTGGAAAAGACTTTGAGTTATTGTTTATGTTAGCCGAGAATTGCCTTAATTTTGGGACAGTTTCGTATTAATTGTGGGGCAGAATTTTACACGTCCTGTTAAGGCATGTAATTCCCTTTGGAGCTGAATTATTGGGCCTTAAAAGTGGCGTTTGGTTATTGATTTTCGGGCCTTGAAAAAGGTGGAAAAGTATGTAGAAACAAAGGAAGTGCTGTCCGATTTTCCGTAGAATTTAGTGACCTTGCACTTAGAATATTCTACGTTTAAAGCTAGAGGTTAATGGACGTATTATGGCCATTATAGGTTGAAGTTCTAAGTATAGCGTATTCTACGTGAAGGATGGAATAGCTATCCAGGTTGAAGTACTTTGGAGCATTTTGCTACTTGTCGATAATCGTCGCGAGGTATGTGAACCTCTTCCTTCCTTTGGCATGATTCTATGTATGGAATATACATGTGGTATTATTTCATGTTCCCTTCTACTCTTAGAAGTTAAGAGGTATGTATGTGATTTACTCTATGTAAATGTTATGTCTAAGTTATCCTAAGTTCTTACCAAGTTTTATGGGGGATGTTGGTAAGAGTCGTTAGGAGGTATTTGGAGCCAAGTTGGCTTGGCTAATTTACGGCACGAATGAGAATAAGTATCGAACAAGCCATTGCAGCGTTAATAAAGGAAAATGTAATGACAATTGATTATATTAAAATGAGTAGAATTCTCCATCTGCATAGAAGTTAAGATAAGACAAAATTGTATTACATTTTCTAGATCATGGTTGCTTTAATAAGATCGTTATAAACAAGTATAACCTACTCACACACATAAGGCATATGTTACTTAACTTAAAGAATTTACGTTATGAAGTGTCAAGACTATGAACTATGAATTCTTAAAAGGTTAAGAGACTTTATTTTTCAAGTTATGAGACTTGATTTTAAAAGCATAGAATACTTGATTTGGAAAGTATTGACTTCTTGACATTCGAAAGATAAGAAACTTGATTTCTAAAAGATAAGAGACTTGAAGTATTTTGAAAGTATACGATACTTGGTTTTAGAAAGTATAAGTCTCTTGGTTATAAAAGGAATGAATTTGTCTAAAACCATAAAGGGTTATAACGGCTTTATGGGAAGTTGGTTATAACGGCTTTATGGAAGGTTAAGATAATGGTTTTCTCTAATAATGTAAACAAAGAAATAACTTGAAATAAGGAAGGGCGGTTTGATTTAAAGGTATCACTTGCTTAAAGTTTTAAAGTAAGGGTCACTTGATTTAGAAGCCGAGAAATGTATTTCTAAAAGTGTAGTGACTTATGTGAAATGTAAACAAGCCTTGATACTACGGGTGTTAGTATCTTGGGGTTTTATATGAAAATGAATCTTTTGAAAAGAATGGAAGTACGTAGTACTTAGGGTTAAATTCCCGGATTTGTTTATGTGAAACGAAAAAGTGTCTTGAGTATATAAAATGAAAGTCTAAAGATTTTATGAACTTGCCTATGCTTGCTTGTGATAGCCTTGAGTGTAAGTATTATATGTTTACGCTGCCGTGACTCTCAGTTGGAGAATTGGTGTCTTGTTGTGAATTTACTTGGGCGTCTGAAGCGGTGGAGGCTTCCACGGGTATGCTTCCATTGTGATTGATCCGTGGACATGCTTATACGATGTGGGATTCCGGGGCATGCGACCAGGATGTGGGTTAGATTCCCGGATTGTTCTTATTACTCCTTGGACATGCTTATACGATGAGGGATTCCGGGGCATGCAACCAGGAGGCGGGTTAGATTCCCGGATTTGTTTTATTACCCATGGCCATGCTTATACGATGAGGATTAGGGCATGCGACCATGTTATGTACGACTATTACTCCATGGACTAGCTCCCCATGAAGACATGTACCTGAGATGAGGGATTCCACGGGCATGTTATATACGATTATTACCCTATGGCCATGCTTATACGATGAGGGATTCCGGGGCATGCGACCATGTTATGTACTATTACCCCATTGATTAGCCCTCCATGAAGTCATGTACCCGAGATGAGGGATTCCACGGGCAGGAGATATATATATATATGTATTGTATATGTGTACGCCGACAGTGAGGTAGGATGCCACGGGCGCGTCACATGGTTATATTTTACACTTATGGCTGTCGGCAGTGATGGGGGATTCCACGGGCACGCTTTGATATTTGTGGGCTTGAGACCCTTACTGGACTATGTGATGATATTTGAGGGCTGGTGTCCGTAGCTCTGTGTGACTATTGTTCATGTGTTGAAATAGTCTCTAAAAGGTAAAACTGACTTTCATTACTTTCACTTCGGCAAGGCACAATGTACTGTTATTTTGGTTATCATACATGTCTCCAGCTTTATATAGACTGTTATGATTTCATTACAGTATTTTCAGTTTCACATACTTGGTACATATTTCGTACTGACCTCCTTCGGGGGGCTGCGTTCATGCCGCAGGTTGAGGTACATAGCTTGCTGATCCGCACTTTTAGGATCACTGTTCAGTTCTTGGAAAGCTCCATTTCTCCGGAGGCTTTGTCTTTTGGTACGGTTCCCTGAGGTTGTAGTTTTATGTACATTCAGGGGTATGGCGGGGCCCTGTCGTCCACGATGGTTATGTCGAGAAATTTTTGAAGTGCGTAGTCATATCTTGTGGGTCGCTTTGTAAGAAAAAAAAAAGGTAACTGCTTTTGGTTTTACATGTTTATATGTATCCAGGAAGGTAGCCTTATCGGCTAACCTATTATTTAATTCTTGTTAAGTTTATGTATGTATGTTCCGCTACTATTTTCTGATGTATACCTGTAAGGGTGCCCAGGTAGGGCACCAGTCGCGGGCCCGGGGTCGGGTCGTGACAAATACGGTCTATGTGGATTTTTTTATCATAAAAAGAAATATGATAGGTCTTTTGAGTAGCACAAAGCCCATCTTATTTGTGATGGTAGGTCTCAACATATTGGAGTGGACCGTGATGAAATATTTAGATCGGTGGTTAAGCCATCAACTGTCCGGACAGTTCTCACATTAGCTCTGTTCAAATAATGGTACATCCATCAGTTGGACGTAAAGAATGCATTCCTCCACCGACACATACAAGAGACTGTGTGCATACACTAACCTTTGAGATTCCGAGATCCTGTTCATCCTGATTATGTCTGCTTGTTGAAAAAATTGATGTATGGTCTAAAATAAGCCCCCCGAGCATGGTATAACAGATTTGTTGGATTTATTTCCACACTCGATTTCTCACATATCAAATCTTATCAGTCTTTGTTCATATATTAGAAAGGGAATGATATGGCATATACAGTTTTACGCAGCTTTGGACCTAGAGAGAGCTGGGAGCCATCGTGGAGGCCAGAGTTGATGGGGTTTTATCTCTTCTTCTACATATACTAGTTTTTATATTTTCTTGGATGATTTGTTCTTTTTTCTCCATGTCGATGTGGAGCTAAATTTCTCATTCTAGGGTTATAGTTTTTTCATGAACGTTATTATGCGGATATTGATTTCCATTAATTAATTCATCGTATTGATTTATTTATTTAATCTCGGGCTTAATTATTTTCTTATTTTATCACCACCGAATACTATCTTTGATTCTTAGATTGAACTCGAGAGAGAAATACAAGGATAACAATAGGGTTTAATAGAACAGGATCTCAATCTTGAAAATCGGGGACCAGATTTGTGTCTAGGATAGAGATATACCTAGTTCACCCTAGTTAGTTTGAATATAGAAAATATAAATGCATTTGTGTTAAGGTTCATGATCATAGATATATAGGCGTGAAAGTAATACAAATAGGTGTCTAGAGGACTCAAGAGATTCGTAGTCGTAGTATTAATTCTGTCAATCAGTAAACTGGACAAATTAAGAAGTTGAATCATTTGAATAATACAGTGTGATAGATATCCCATAGCCCTAGATCGATTTCATTTCATTGATAATATAAAAATTCTCTCTTTTTTTGTCGACATTTTGGGAGTGCGAAAGACACATCCAAAAATTGCAGATACTATCTATATAGGACAAAATTCAAAATATAAAGCTGGACGAATTATGTTATGACACATAACAAGTGGCGGTGAGTCAGATTCAACTCAGTTTTTGGTGCTACCGGTTGAGCGGGAGTGGCACTGGAGGTTTTGGAAGGTTGCAAAGTATCGGAAGTTGGGAAGGTCAGGTGAACAGTTTGAATTCCAATGGGAAGTTGTTACTTGTCCGATTCTACACCTTTCAAAGGCGCATTAATGATATTTATGAAGACACTAATTGTCTAATTATTGCAGCATTCATTTATTTGTATTAATAAGGCATATATCATTTAACATGTACCCATGAGCCCAAGTATAAATAGGACTCAATATCTCATTATAAAGCATCATATTCACGTTATTAGAGTACTAATTTTCGATAATACTCTTTGTCTCAGTATATGTGCTTTCATACTAGGATAATTCTCTATCTAGGAGCCTTACCAAGGAGCTACTAAGAGGGTCAGGCTGATTTTCTCTTAATCTCATCTTGTTATTAGTTATGTAGAATAATGTAATTCTCTTTGGTCTGAGGCTTCTCATTTATGCAATATATATAGGTGTTTACAATTACAAACCTAATTGTATAAGGATCTCTACTTTACCTAATTACACTAGAATAATAATTACAGAATATATGGAGAATATTTATTTATTCTCTATCACACCCCTCAGTTAGAGCAGGAGGAGGTCGGACGCTCAGACTGAATCTGAAGTCAAAGAACAGCTGCCGAGGAAGTTCCTTAGTAAATATATCTACGTACTAATAGGAATAAGGAACATGTAACACCCGAACATGGACCATGGCAACCTTCTCACGAATAAAATAAATATCAATTTCAATATGTTTGGTTCATTGATGTTGAACCGGGTTATGAGACAAGTAAACAACAGATATATTATCACAATAGATAAGAGATGTCTTACGTAAGGGATAATAAAGCTCTAAAAGAAGGTTTCTGAGCCTGCAGATCTCGGCAATAACGTTCAGAACACCTCAATATTCTGCTTCTACACTCGAATAGGAAAGTATGGATTGTCGTTTGGAAAACCACGAGATGATATTATCACCCAAAAATACACAGTATCCGGAAGTAGATCGACGTATGTCCGAATAGCCACCCCAATCGGTGTTTGTATATGATCGTTAACGATTTGACCGGGACACATCCAATTGAAATTCTAATCCCAACCTCTTTGGAAGGAGCTCCAAAAAAGATTTGACTTCAGAGCGGGGAATCTTCCTACAAGTGAGCACCAAGTCAAATGTATTCAAAAAGGGCTATACCTCTGCCTAGACAAAGAGTACTTTAAGACAGCCTCGTATGAGACATTGGATGTAACCAGCCTTCAAAGGCGGATGAGTAAAAAGCAACTTTCGATTCAAATTAGAGAAATGCTGAGCAACAAGCAGCGGATGAGCGCACTAGCGCGAAATCCGTTGCGCAACACGCAACGGTTGCTTGATAAGGAGCTGTGAAAGAAGGGGCTGTTATAGGAAGAAGAAAAAGGAATTGCCCTAAGGCTTAGCCCTAGTTTTTCTACGAAGAGGAGGGTCGATGTGAATTGAGATGGCATTTAATAATCATCTATCGTAGGAGCTCTCACTCATCCTATCAGCTCAACCAGCAGCCGCTGATGTGCTTTAGTGCATTAGTTTAGTGCCGTCGATGACTGAATTGACTGCTTGATTGTACTGCATTATCGGACCCGTCTTACCTTTCCTTTCTTACCAATGTCCGAAAGAATTGGACAAAAAGGAGGCTCGACCTACAGGGAGAGGGAAAAGGCAAGGAACTTTCAACATGCATGGTACGAGAGGAAAGAGACCAGCCTTAGGCCTCTTCAGCTAATAGATGCGTCAAAGACCGTTGCCAGCTACTGCTAATCGCAAACAAGTCCTTCCCTTCTGGGCTAGGAGTGAAATGCCCTCGATCGACTCAGGGCTAAAAGCCCTGATGAAGAAAAAGAATTGTCCTAAGATTGCCTACTTAATCCGGTACTTTCTTCTTGCTCGCTAGCGCTGTTTTTTTATTGCAGCTAGCGCGCTTGACTAATAAGATAGAAAAGGCCTTTCTCGCTTGTTTGAAGCCATATAAGGCTTTCTTCAATCGGCAAACAAGGGGGAAGTCTGCCACACCAACCCTTGTTGAGATAGGGACTCCAGCGCATCGGTAAGAAAAAGTCACTCAGTGAATCGGTGGATCACACACTTGGAGACAGAGACAGGGGCATGCCTGACTCTTTAGAAAGTATACAAGTGTTGAAAGAGTGAAGTCTGGGGACAACGGTAAACGTGAGGAATGGCATGGTCGGTACAAATGGATAAAGATGTAATATGTAGTCAAGAGTACCCTTAACGTACCAAATGATACATTTAAGAGCAGTAAAGTGAGGCTCTGTGAGAGCATTCATAAACAAACACACCTGCTAAATGACATAGGCAATATCGGGCCTATTGGAGGTAAGATACTAAAGTACACCAGCAAGACTCTTATAAAGAGAAGGATCGAGCACCGAATCTCCGTTATCGATACTGAATTTTGTCTTTGAGTCGACTAGAGTGGACATGATCTTGCAGTTTGCCATTTTAGCAGTGTAAACAATTTCTTTGGCATACTTACACTGACACATAAACATTGCATTTTTAGATCTGGTCACTGAAATCCCCAAAAAATAACTCAACTTACCCAAGTTTGTCATAACACATTTGGATTTGAGCAGGGTAATAATCTCATATTTTAGCACATCAGATGAGGCTGTTTAAATAATATCTTTCACATAGAGCAAAAGGTATCCAATGTCATTACCTCGATAAAAAATAAAAAGTAAATTATCATCTTTGATGTACACGAACTCGATCTGCATGATGAAAGTGGCAAAATGCTCATACCAAGCTCTGGGGCTTATTTCAAGCCATAGTGTGACTTCGAAGATGGTAGACATACTGAGGATCCTCTGAATGCACAAATTCAGGCGGTTGATGTATATATACGGTTTCTTTCAAATCCTCATGTAAGAACACATTTTTCACATCAAGTTGATGAATCGGCAAGTTCTTTCCCATAACTATGCTCAAAACAGTGCGAATGGTGGCTGGTTTAACCATTAGAATGAAGGTCTCACCACAATCAACTCCCTCTTGTTGCCCCGTGCCATTTATCACAAGTCTCGCCTTATGGCGTTCAAGCATACCACTATCTCTGAATTTGTGATGATATAGACACATGCAATGAATCACATTCATCCCTTCTGATCTCGGGACAAGATCCCAAGTGAGCGTATTAAATTCCTCACGCACCGCATTACAATGTTGTTCAAGCTTGGCTAATTTTGGATTTTAAGGTATATGTGAGATAGTGTGAGTGGAGAGGTTAAAGTGGAATTTTGGTTTGAAAATCCTGTGTTGGGCACGAGTTTTCATACGGTGGGTTAGAAGCGGGACTGTTTGGGTCACATGCATTAGCGTGGTTTCGGGTAATAGGGTGATTTTGGACACGGTAGTTTTCGTGATTGATTGAGGGTGGGGTAGTGACTGATTACAGTGGGTGGTCGATGAGATGGGGGTAGTCAACGGGTGTTGGGGGTAGTCGATGGTGGGGAAGTGATGAGACGAGATGGGTGGAATGATGTATGGTGTTTTTAATGAGAGGGGACGTGTCTGGATCATCAAGGAAGCAGTAATCAGAGATTTGAAATTTTTGGATGTTTGCAAATGGGAAAATGTTCTCCTCGAATATGACATGGTGAGAGACTAGGATTTTATTTGTAGATAAATCATAGCATAAGTACCCCTTATGGTTTGACGGAAGATCTAGAAAATGGAAGGGGTAGTTCTAGGTGCTAATTTGTGAGGGGCTATGAAGGCAAGATTCGGGTAGCATAGACAACCAAAAATTCAAAGGTGATCATAAGAGGGGATTCAATGGAATTGTCATTGCCTACCAAAATAAATTAAGGATTGTTCAAATTAAATAGGTGAGAGAGATTATCATAGTCGCGAATGAGGTGGGATATGACACATATATCCATGTACCATGCGTCGTCGGGCTACTGGTGATTCATAGTGCTGTAAGCCTGACTCATATCGGTAGGGGTTTGGGGTCGTAGGTCTGCTGCTCGGACGTGGAAAAGTGGGCCTTGTCGTTACCTCACATTTTGTGGACGCATCCCCTTCCGCCTCCCCAGCCACTATGTTGAGGTTGGTGTTTCGTAGATTGCGGATAACCGGTGGGTGTGTTGGCGGTTGGCATTACGACAACTGCCAATGCTTGTAGAGTGTACTCATCCTGTTTGGCTCGTCTATTCTCCTCCAACATCAATTGTGACCGGACCTTTTTTAAGTTAGGGAGGGATCAACTTGTTGGATCATCAACGCAAGTGTATCGTACTCACCTTTCGGCAAACCATTTATAAGTTGTAAAACCATATTTATTTCGTAAATCGTAGTGACAACATTAGAAAATTGATCGGCAACTAATTTTAGTTGTTTACAATAGTCTAACATGTTGGCAAAGTTCGTAAGACGAGTGTGGTGAATTGTTCCCCCAAATAGATGACACATGTATGTTTATTATCTTGAATAATTTTCTCTAGTTGTGTCCATAATTCGTGAGCCTAGGCACATGTCTTCATAATAGTATGTAGTATAGATCATTGGATATGGTGTCATATATCCATTGTTTGACGATAGAATTGAGTCGCTTCCACGGGTGGATGGGTGTGGTGGCATCGATGTGATCAAGGACGTTGTAAGCACAAGTATGGATTTGAAATAATTCGACCCACGATGAGTATTGTCCATCCTCTTGATCAAGAACTAGAGGGATAAAGTTTATGGTATTCATTACGACAAAGGTCGGATGAAAGGTGTTAGTAGGGAGAAGAGGAGGAGGATGTGTGATGTCGTGGGTGGAGGAGGAGAAAGTGAGAGAAGCCATGTGGCCGCCGGAAGCAATGAAGGAGATGTGGGTGACGACAAAATATTTTTAGGGTTGGGGGAGGGTTGCTGCCGAAAAATAAGAAAAGAGATGGGGTGGCGGCCGAGTATAATTTAAGGGCATGGAGGGTTTGACTTTTGATACCATGTAGAATATTGTAATTCTCCTTGGTCGGAGGCTTCTCATTTATGCAATATATATATATATATATATATATATATATATATATATATATATATATATATATATATATATCTATATATGTTTACAATTACAAACCTAATTGTATAAGGATCTCTATTTTACCTAATTACACTAGAATCATAATTACAGAATATTTGGAGAATATTTATTTATTCTCTATCAAGTTATTTTCATTATTTTATCAGTTATTATATTTGTCACATCAGTCACTTGAGACCTACGTGTTCTTGATCACGTGTACAAATTCAATTATACCATTTTATGAATAAATAATTATCAATTAATACTATTTAATTATGAAATTACACATAATTATATCCTAAGTGACGTGATAAATACACCATCAATGCGTAGAATTTAAGCTCATATTACAAATAAAAGTTACAGTGGAATGTCACTAGGTATGTTGTTGGTGTGATAAAAATAAAGTTACAACAAGTGATTTTTTATGACTAGACTCTCAGGCCCGAAATGATTTAAACAGTGAATAATGTAAGATTTATTTTATGTGGGGATTGCTCATAATAAGGACTTTTTTGTCTATATTTACTCTTATTCATATATTGTTAATTTCTGGTCTGTCTTGAGTCGAAGGTTTCTCGGAAATAGTCGCTCTATCTATCGAGGTATAGATAAGGTCTGCGTAAACTTTATCCTCCCCAGATTCATATTATAAATTTTACTAGGTATGTTATTGTTGATATATAAAATAATAAATAAATTTCCGTGTACTTTATGCAGATATTACCAATGTGAAATTTAATAAAACTAACCAAACGACATAATAAAGTCATCTGTTGAATTTAATTTTTTACAAACCAACCAAACATTATATTACTTATATAGAGTTTTATGTTGGGAGTGGTTAATGCGTTAAACCAAATATCAGATATGCGTTAATGCCACTTAATTATAACTTGCTATAATAATGATATTACTACTTCCCCTGACATACTGCTACCATGCTAGCTTAATTATAACGGTACACTCTTTATAAAATTACATCTCTATAACAGTCAAACTCAAATATTGTGTAACAATATTTTGTAAGAAGTGTATTATGTATAAAAAAATAAAATATTAAAATCTTTATGATAATCATGATTAATGTCATACACATAGTAAATTTAAAGTATGAATATCTAAAAGAAAAATATATATTTCTCATTGAGATATGATTTAGTATTGAAAATTTTCAAAATCATATATTTTCTATTTATCGATTTTCTATAAATTTAATACTTATTTACTTGATTTAAGTAATGAAAGTGTTAATGAAGAGCATCAATCTATTGCTAATTGGGGTGAGATAGAAGAGTCAATTGTTAAACTCTTAGACAACCTTCAAGGGAAAGCTATTGAATTACTTTTTGCTGAAAATTGTGACAAAATTCTTGTCAATTAAGTGCTATATTATCACTAAGAGACATGAATTTACAAAACAACATATAATTATTACGTAAAACTTGAAATTATGGTATGGTACAACTAGTTATGAATTTATTTATAATTTATAAGTCTTTTTAATTTTTTATTAATGAGATATGAAAATCAATTGAAATTTTAAAATTAACGAGGATATTATTTTCGTTTATAGCATAAAAAGTACAGAAAAATAATTATTTTCATATTTTTGTGTTTAATAACTAAATGAGATCTCAACATCAAATATCAGTATACATATATAGCAACAACTCACTATAATGACTATGAAACTTTCGGACAATCGCTGTCATTATAGAGAGTTTTGACCGTATAATGGTTTAGGAGAGACTTTGGTTCCACAAGTCTCACATATATGTGGTGCTCCCAGGTGCAATGACATCATCAGCCTTTAATGGTATTTAAAGGCCCACAAAATTGAGATATTTATCAATTTATACAAAATAGAATCAATGAAATATATTGAAGTATTAAGAGCAAATTGGTCAATTCATGCGTACTTATGGCTCCGATATAATTTTAGATGGAGCGTACGTATATAATACTTTGGAAAATTACATTGTCAAAACATGAGTGAGATATTGAATATTTAAGCTTTGAGAATGAGATCACGCATGGGTACGATATTAATTATCTATTCATTTTTAATCAGAGATCTCATATTCAAGCTTTGAGAATGAGATTGTTTTTAGTAGAGAGCATTTTACCCTGCACAAATTCGGACACTAAAAGCTACCGCAAGATATACCATTTTCTTGTTCTTGGCCTGCAGCAGAAGTCTTCAACTGCTGATTATACTTATAAATGCATGGACAACAAACATATAATCCAAAAATTCAGTTAGCAGCAACATATTAAATGCAGATGTATGAAGTTAAAAGCTAGGCAGTTATAATATATAGTACGGTAAAAAACAGACTAGTCAACAGGATTGAATTCTTCTGACACGTTAACACTTCGTAATGAATGATGCATATAAAGATGACTTATTAAGGTCAAAATTTCCCTACCTTAGCCCTACCTTTAGTCATATTTTGACCCCAATGAAAGTATTTCTCGACTAGTAGCAAAGTGAGAATTGTTTTCTTCTGAAATATGACTCTAGGGAACAAAAAAAAGAAGATAATTTCTTGATTGTTAGGTCTGTGATGGAAGCGTTGACTGAGCCACTCTTTAATAAAGGGTGTCATATGACACTTCATTATAGTTATTGCATTCTCCATCAGATGTGTGGTGTAATGGATGAAGTTTCTTTTACCGTAATCAAAAGTCTTGAGTTCGAGCCATGAATATGAAAAAATCTTTGGTATAGAACACTCCCACAGTAATGAGCTCTATTCAATGAGAATCCGAATATAATCGGGTTTCACTGCGGATACCAAACATTAAATGGAAAAAAAAAGAGTTATTGAATTCAAAATTTGATATTTATATATATTTAATAATTTTTTTAACACATACACACCATCAAAGCCAACCGAACCCATAATCTATATTGTACATTGATCCAATTGCGATGTATAATGAAGATAGATTAATAAGAAGTGAACTCAAACCACAACGATAGGTTTTAGTCATAATATAGAAGTATTCTATCTAGTATTTGCTCCATGACCAAACAAGAGGAAGGAAAGCTGTTTTGTCTCACTTTCTTATTCATCTTCCCCTAAATTCGTTTTATTTTGTCATAAAAAAATCTATTAATTCTCATTGCTTACGTTGTTTCCCCTTTGTATTTATACTGAACCCAAAATATATTGCATCAAATTTTGTTCTCCAATTACCAACCATAAGAAGAAATGTGGGGAGAAAATATAGACTTAAAAGGAAACCCCCCACGTCTTTTTTTTTTGTCTCCCATCCGGTGTTGGATATCTAACACTAAAGCCGATTAAATTTGGAGTCGCTTCATAAAGATTAAAAGTAAAATATTGTTTAATAAAGACGACTTTGTGGCGGTTCAAACTTTAGATCTTTAATTAAAAATAAAAATAATATTTATCACTCCACTCCAATTTCTATAGGTAAAGGAAACCCCACATTACTGTCGAGTGTCAATGGTACTGCCCTTTCGTCTACAAGAGAAGCCACCATTTCAAAAAGTCTTGTTCGTACGAAATCCTAATATATTGCACTTTCTTGACAAAGTTAATGACCATTGTATATCTACCAACTACACAGACTAATTCTTCTATTATTATATCAACAATTATCAAACTCTAATTAAAGAATAAACAAAAGCATAATGTCGTCATGCTTTCACATTAATGAAGTCGCGTTTTAATATAGCTAGAAAAGAATATTCAAAGTTTCAAACTAACTCCCCTCTAGAATAATATGTTATTATTTCTTGTTATGGCTCAATTGATAGATTAGTTAATTATGATAATGAATACACTATTATGGCTGTTACCAAGCTGAAATATTCGATTCGGTTCGCCATATTCGGCTCGAAAAAGTTTGATTCAACATTCGATTCGGGGTATCAAATATAGGGCCGAATCTTATATTTTGATTCGGCTCGAATCGAGCCGAATATTCGGTCCGATCCGGTTCATATATATATAAAACCCTAACATTTTATTTGCACTCCCTCTTCATTTGTTGGTTTGCTGCGGTCTTGCTCTTGCTACTCTTGAGCTCTTGTCATCTTCACTCTTAAGCTTTTCTCCCTCATTTGTTGCAGTCTTGAGTCTCTTGACTCTTGCCCTCTTCAGCTCTTCTTGCTCTTGCTGCGGTTTCCTCATTTTCTCTGAGCCTCATGAACATGATACAAACCCCCCCCCCCCCCTCCACTAACGTCACCGATTATTCCTTCATCATCAAAGTCTATGTCAAACTCGGATCTTCTTATCCCCCCAACATCATCGATTCCGAATTCTTCAGACTTGCAAGGTATGTAATAAAAAAAATTATTTTAAACTTTTAGGGTTTTTGATATTGATACTAAATAATACTAATTGTTGTGTTTTCGATTTTGAAATTCGATTATTACAGTATGAGTTTGAATTAGGGTTTTGTATTTGAAATTTTAGGGTTTTCAATTCTTACGACTGATGTTCAATTGTTGATGCATGTACAAGCGTACAACCGTAGTACAAGTTATAAAGTTATTAGGGTTTTCTGACTTTGTTAGGTTTTTATTACGTTTTTGACTACTTATAAAGTTATTAGGTTTTTGACAAGTTATAAAGTTATACTGAATTTTTGATGTTCAATTACTAAAAATGGTACAAGTTAATAATTAAATAATTACATTTTCACTTTCAAAAATCTAATAAATGACTTTCTCTTTTGTTGATTCATCAGATACTCCCCTAAGTCCCATGTTTGATACTGATGAGTTGGGGATTGAGAAGTTGATTGAGAACCTAGAGTCTGACAATGATGAAGATGAACAGGGCAAGGGTACAGCTACACCTACATGAGACTTGGGTATGTTTGCTTTGTTAAAGTTAGTTGAGGATACTCTAAATGAGGATAACCAAGGGGTACAACAACAAGAGTCTCAATCTGTTGAAGGTGGTTCTGAAGATTGTTTAGCTACTCCTGAACCATCAAACAGATCAGATGTCTGGAATCACATGGATCCAATTACACTGCCTTCTGGTGAAAAGAAGAACAAATGCAGACATTGCAGTAAACTAATGTCAGTTCAACCCAAAGACACTACTTCTCACTTATTGAGGCATTTGAATGAACCATGTCCTTTCAGGCACAAGTTTTTCACAAAACCAATCAATGGAGATAAGTCCGATAAGTCTAAATAGACTCATCTTTCTGGTGTTATTATTTTTGAGAGGGAAAGTAATATTCAAACTTTTGTGTTTAGCTTTGATAAAGTAAAAACACTAGCTGCTCATACGATTTTGTGTCACGACCCGACCCGATCCGACGGACAGCGACCCGGTGCCCTACCTGGGCACCCTTATACCCACCTGTCACATAATCATACGGATACCAAGGATAATATAATAATCCGTAAATTATCTCAAAATAGGCAAGCCGACAAGGCTGTCACTATATACGGGAACATTCCAAAATGAGTAGAACAGTACAGCTGACCAAAACACATATACAAATACACATCTACCACCCACAACTGTTTACAGACCTCTAAGAATACGATAATGAAATATGACGGGACAGGGCCCCGTTCTGCCCCTAAATATGCATAAGTCTGAAAATAAGGTTATGTACCAAAATGACTAAGCTCCGGATCAATTGAGCTCTCCGAACAGCTAAACATGAATCCTAGACTGGAGGATCAGCAAACTGAGCACTTGTACCTGCGGGTATGAACGAAGCCCCCGAGGAAAGGGGATCAGTACGAAATAATGTACTGAGTATGTAAAACATGAAGTACTGTAAATAAGATCATAACTGGTCAAAAGATGTCAGGAGACAAATATAATAATCCGAATATCAATACAACTGTGCCTTATGAAATGAGAGTCATGTATGTCCATAGAAAATGAGTCATATATACACTGCCCGACCCTCTAGTGAAGAACGCAGTGAAATTATATAGTGCCCGACCCATTCTGGGACTCGGTAAAATCATATACTGCCCGGCCCAATCTGGGACTCGCTAAAATCATATACTGCCCGACCCTCTAGTGAAGGACGCGGTGAAATCATATAAGGTACTGTGCACAAAACTTCTCGGGACACGGTGAAATGATATAATCACATTAGCACGAATAGATTATCATGAGCAACCACATGCAATTTAAATCATCATTTGACTCTCAATGGAATAAATAGAAGGCACTATCATGTCATATATCATTTTAAATCAACATTAGGAATTAGGATTCATTAGAACTATGTACGTCCGCCGTACACTCATTTATGAAAATCATGCCAAAAAGGAGAAAGGATAGTTTCACATACCTTTTAGTCGAACTAACCAACTCAATATTAGAATATGTCTCGTCTAGTACTTCAACCTATAATAATGGTAATACGTCCGTCAATTCTATGATTACTAGCATACTTTATATCGAATGACGACTCTCTTTTCTATAAAAATTCAAAGACTTCTATTTATATGCACATCCACAACTTACAAACAAAGCCAACAATACCAATAACAAGATGCAACTTAAAGATATAACCAAAATAATTCCAAATACTCCATATACGCCATCATAATACATTCCTTTTATTTTCATTCATGGAAGACAACAACTACAACAACCAATGAGATTTATACACTTATTTCTCATGTTAATCCATCATCTTAATCCATATCAAATCAGCCCCTAAAACATTCCATATACCAACAATAACAAGAATATAAAGTAACATCTTCCTACACTTTAATTTCTTTAAGACATGTATTAGTTGTCACGGCCCAAACCCCGGGACCGAGACTGGTGCCCTACCTAGGCACCCTTCTACCCATACATCACATGTAACCAGCGGAAGCTAAATAAAACTCATCATTTTTTCCTTTAAAAGTAAAATTGGCAAAGCCGACAAGGCCGCTATTATATATAAAACAACCCAAAGGAACTACAATTGTACAACTCACGCAAGTCCAGCCCACATATGAATACAGACCTCTAAGAGTTTGGACAGTAACCTATGACGGGACAAGGCCCCGCCGTACCCCTGAATATACACAAGTATACTACCAAAGACATGTACCAAGATGACAACCTCCGGAACAAGGGAGCCATCTCAATAAGCTGGGCAAGGATCCTAAGCTCGCGGATCCTCAAATAGTGTACCTATACCTGCGTGCATGAAAGTAGCCCCAGAAAGTCGCATAACAAGGTACCAAGTATGTAAACATGATACAAGAACAAGATCATAGTCAGAAAAAGAATGCGAGCAAGTATGAAAACTCAAATACCAGATCCTACCATGCCATATAAAAATAAGAGTCAATTGTACCTTGTATCATTGTATCACTGTACCACTGTATCACTATACCACTGTACTACTATATCACTGTACCACTGTATCACTGTACCTTTTTAAAATATGCATTTTAAAAGTGAGATCGACCGTATCATTTCCAAATACCATTTCAAAATATGAAATCAACCGTACCCCTTTCAAATATGAAATCATTACCATTTCAAAATATGAAAGTCGTGTCACAATCAAGGTTATCCTCCCTCAGAATCATTATGCAATCCTACTCATGGGACTATTTCACCCACATGGATTTTGTGGACCCGCAATGAGTATTTGTACACGATACTCGCATCACGGAGAGCTAATCCATGAAATGTGTCCTGGGAATTGAACCTGCATGAGTCCTTCAGACCCGCAATGAGTGTGCACCATCTCACATCATGGGAGTTACTCCATGAAATATATATACAGTGTTGTCGGCCCTCTAGTGAGGGACGCGGTGATGTGGAAATATAACACTCGCACGAATGGTTATATGAGCAAACATATGCAAGTTAAAATATCAAAGTCACGTCAAAATCAGGGGCACCTGCCCATAGAATCATTATGCAGATCCTATTCATGAGACTATTTCACCCGCATGGATCTTGTATACCGTATAGGAAATCTGTACCCGATACCCGCATCACGGAGAGCTAATCCATAGAATGTGTCCTGGGAATTGAACCCGCATGAGTCCTTCAGAGCCGCAGTGAGAGTGTACCATCTCACGTCATGGGGCTACTCCATGAAATATATATACAGTGTACGACATGTTCCGACCCATTCTGGGACTCGGTGTAATGTGCTATAAGTCAAATAAGATACGACATGTTCCGGCCCATTATGGGACTCGGTGTAATGTAAAGGATTGTACACCTATAGCTTTCACAAGTAACTATGTACAATTTAAATCATCTATGACTCTCATTAGCACAATTAGAATGGACTATCTTTTTAGAAAAATCAAGGCAATGCCATGTCTTCCTTTTTATAAACACCAAGGTAATACCATGCCTTCCTGTTTAGAAATACCAAGTACTATCCCGTCATGTAATATTAGGGACTTGAATCCCAAAAGTACCATGTACGTCCGCCGTACGTTCTTTCCTTTATAAAACCTCAAGACACTAACACTTGTAGCATCAAGGCACTTACTCTTTCAAAACCAAGTGACTTCTACTTTTAAAATCAAGACAAGTGTACTTTTAACATCAAGTTACTACCACCTCATGTACCACGTGAAATCTAGATTCATCTCGCTCCTCTGGCTAACATTATGGAAACATTTGTATAGTGATAACCGATCCGAATTGGAAAATTAATCCATTTATGTGTCGTGATTAATATATATCATGAGATTTTATCTAATCAGTTGTGAACCTAGAAAATGTAAAACGAACTGGTTATATCTTAGTTTCTATGCAGATGGATGACATTCTACTCATTTCAATATAATTGTTTTCGATTCCTTTTTCATTTAACGCTGCAATGGCTTGTTCGATACATTTTCTCATTAGTGCTGTAACTAGCAAGATCAATTGGACTCCAATACTTCCTAAAAACTCTTACCAACATCTCTCATAAGACTTGGTAAGGACTTAGGAATAATTTAGACATGTCTTTAGCATAGAATCAATAACATGAATACTCCTTACCTTCTAAGGGTAGAATAACTTTTGAAACAATACCACAGTTATGGTTCACACAAAGAACATGCCAAAAGAGAGAAGGAAGAGGTTCACATACCTCATTGACGACTAGCCAACACGACAAGTAGAATACGCGTCGAATAGGTACTTCAACCTTATCGGCTATTCCACACGCCAACTAGAAAATTTCACAAGTAGTACTTCAACCTATAACAACAGTAATACTTCTATAAACTTCATACACACTAGTAAAAGACTTATACCAAGTAATGGTCCTCTTATTCTACGAAAATTTGAGCAGCACTTCCCCCGTTTATACGTACTTTTTCACCTTTTTCAAGGCCCAAATTCAACAACCAACAAGCCCCATTTAAGGCACAATCAAAATAACAACCAAAGGGGATTACACGCCAACTTGACGTGTAAAATTCTGTCCCTCAATTATATAAAAGCAGTCTATAAAACAGTCCATAATTAGCCAATATTAAGGGTACAATATGAAGCCTTTAACACCCTTATTCCTTAGGACTTTCATTAGCCATTTTACCACATTAAACATGCAAGTTAGTGGCTGATTTTCCAGCATATATACACGTCTAAAACAGTCCCACAACTGCCCACAATATCCAACAATTTAAAGGGACATTCTCGGCCACTACAACACCTACATATCCAAAGCCCTTTTCCTTAATTCCTTTTAATCCAATTCTCATTTCAACATGTTATATAGATCATATTAACTATCGACAACAATATTTCCTTCATTATATAACATGAAACAAGTGAAAATAACCACAACAAGACCAACGAATCTCAATGGCCGAAACTGCCATGTTTCGGCCCCAACATCCAATATTGTCCAAACGTTGTTTAATCTTCTTTCTTTTTAGTACAAGCTCATTTATACATTACTACAACATGTAATCTTCAATTAATTCAAGAGGAAAATGATCTTTACCTCAAAAATGCCCAAAACAATCCACTTTAAAGTCGGTCCTTAGATAGTCTTAACTCCTATTCTTCAAGTTCCAATCACAAATATGTATCCCTTGCAAGCTTATAACCAACTTCCCTTCACGTTTCAACACCAAAAAGTTGAAGAACAACCCTAGTGTTTCAAGACCACTACACACAGCTTCAAGGGATTTTGAGGTTAATGGTGTTTAATCTTGGCTTAACACTTGGTTAGGGACCTAATATTGGATCAACAAACTAAACTTGGAAGATTTTATAATCTTGTTCATCCCATTCTTCACTTGGGCTGAGAGTGAGAGAGAAAAGAGAGATAGAATGTTTGAGAAATTATTATAAGTGTTGGAGTCTTGCAAGCCTCTCATGTATATAGATATTTAGTGTAGCAAGACAAGTGGATGGGGTACTTGACACCCTCTTATTGGTCCAAATGTTGCCTCCTCAAAAATATCTAGATATTTTCCCAAAAATATCTCCATAACAACGTGGACCCCTTGAATTGTAAAATTTTTGGCGGCCCCCATATTATTAGATCCGACCCTTCATAATCATATACTAATCCCACAAGTCAAATTTGAGAATCAAATTCCAAGTTATTAACGTTTTCCTTCACAACGTTCCGAAATTATTCCTTAAGAAAAAGTAATTTTTCTTTCATTCCAAAATTCAAATCTTATTTCCTTACGTACGTTTTCATATCATTTCCTTGGAAATACGGGGTGTAACATTAGTAAATACCACAATGTGTATACATGTTCATAACTTAATTTTCAGCATTATAATCTTAACAAACAGCCCCTAATACATCACAACAATGTCCAATAATTTCATGAAGTTCTCGGCCACAACATGTCATAATTCCATAACTCTTCTCTTAATTTCTAAAATCCAATTTCATATTTCAATACTTCCATATAACTAATTACAACTTTAAATATCAATGTTTCTTTTCAATTTCAACATGCAATTAGTGACAATAATAACAACACAACAATCAAAGCCAATGTATACCAAAACAGTCCCCAAATCGGTAATAGCCATTCCCTTCCGCTCAACAACATCAACAACAATCACGTGCAATCTCTTATTTCTAATTCTTCTTTAACATGAGTTCACTTAATTTATAACATCATGCAACTCCAATTATACCATAAGAGGAAGAAATCTTACCTTAATTTTTTGCCCAAAACAGTCCCTATTTGCACGCACCCACTGCTCCAATTTTCTTTACCATTCTCACCATTTCTTCAACTCAAAATGACATGCATGTATTCTACAAGTTTAATCCATCTTACTTACATGTTTTTCTTCCAAATAATTCCTCTTCAAGACTGAAATTCCAGGGCTCATTTTCGGTCCAGTGGCTTCCGTGACCCACTGTTTTGTGGAGTTACCTTGGCTTATAATTTGTAGAAGAACTTAGTCTAGGAAGAGGGAGATAAAAGCTTCAATTTGGCTATGGAGATGGGGTGATTTTCGACTAGGAAGAAGAAGGAATAAGTGAAGAGGGATTTGAATTAGTGTTGGGAGATAGAAGGTTTTAATTGTCTAATGTGCAGATTTTTCATTTGCACAAGTACTAAAAATGAGTTTTGCAACTTGGTCCAATTCCCACAGTTAATTAATCTTGGATCCCACTTCTTTTAAATCTTTAAAATTCCATAAGACCTCGTATTCTCGATATCTTAATTTACATAATACGATACTAATCCATAACGAGAATATACAACTATCATTATA
Organism: Przewalskia tangutica; assembly: GCA_029844215.1. Classification (NCBI taxonomy): domain Eukaryota; kingdom Viridiplantae; phylum Streptophyta; class Magnoliopsida; order Solanales; family Solanaceae; genus Przewalskia; species Przewalskia tangutica. The sequence continues at coordinate 5,356,984 of CM056718.1, read as the reverse complement.
AATTTCCATCGTCACACTCGTAATAACCAAAATTATTCCGGAATCACATCTTGTTGTATACTAATTTCCGGATTAGCACGTATAAGTACACTTTATATCCAGTATTCGAATCTTAATTTCTTACTTACGTTCTCTAATTATCTCCTTAAACTTACGCGGTGTAACTTCCTTCCCCCCTTAGAAACATTCGTCCTCGAATGTTCATCATAGGTCTCATGCTATAAAAATTTCGGCAGAGTCTCCTTTATAACTATACCTACCAACCTATATTCAACAAATCCAAAGATGTCTCACAGGGCCACAATATAACACATATGTTATTCACCAACAAAATTAGTTAAGTAAGGAATCAAATTACCTGTAGGCATAGGGAACAAGTGAGGATACTTCTTCTTCATTTCGTCTTCCGCTTCCCAGGTCATCTCTTCCCTATTATTGTTTCGCCATAACACTTTGACGGAAGACACATCCTTAGTACGTAACCTCCTAACCTGGCGATCCAGTATCACTATGGGACTCTCCTCATAAGTCAACTCCTCTGTCACCTGAACATCATCCACCGGGAATACTCTGGAAGGATCACCAATACACTTATGCAACATCGACACATGAAAGACTGGATGTACCACTTCCAAATCAGATGGAAGATCCAACTCATAGGCAACCTTGCCTACCCTACGAATAATCTGATAAGACCCAATGTATCTTGGGCTAAGCTTCCCATTCTTACCAAATCTCATCACACCCTTCATGGGTGAAGCCTTCAAGAACACCCAATCACCAATCTGAAACTCTAAGTGTCGTCGTCGATTATCTGCATATGACTTCTGTCGACTCTGGGCGGCTAATAATCTCTCCTGAATAAGCTTCACCTTATCAACGACTTGATGATACTAGAATGGGTAGCTATTATACAAACTCAATGAGTGGTAATGATCATCCCAGCTACCTCTGAAGTCAATAATACAGGCTCTCAATATATCCTCTAGATTCTGAATAGTACGCTCAGCCTGCCCATCAGTCTGAGGATGAAATGATGTGATAAGAGTCACCTGTGTCCCCAATCCCTTTTGGAATGATCTCCAAAAGTTAGCTGTAAACTTAGCTCCTCTGTCCGATATAATAGATGTGGGAACCCCATGAAGTCTCACTATCTCCCTGATGTACAATATCGCATAGTCTTCAGCCGAATAAGTAGTCCTGACTGGTAGAAAATGAGCCGATTTCGTCAGCCTATCCACAATCACCCATATAGAGTCACACTTCCGTTGAGTGCGGGGGTAATCCTGTAATAAAGTCCATGTTAATTACTCCCTACTTCCAAGTTGGGATCTCCATCTCCTGCAATAAACCACCAGGCTTCTGATGTTTGACCTTAACCTGTTGACAATTCGGGCACTGAGCAACAAACTCCGCTGTGTCCCTTTTCATGTCATCCCACCAATAAGAATCTAAGGTCATGATACATCTTTGTTGACCCTGGATGAATAGAATAACGGGCATTGTGTGCCTCTCCCATAACCTGTCATCGTAGCCCTGCAACATCAGGCACACACAATCTACCCTCATATAGTAGCACTCCATCAGGTGCAACCCCAAACAGAGTCTTCTCGCAAGAGGCTGCGTCTACATCTTGTGCGAGCAGGATCCTCATACTGATGTCTCTTTACCTCTTCTATGATAGAGGACTCGGCAACTCCTCGAACAACAACTCCACTATCTCCAGAATCAGCCAAATAGACTCCAAGGCTAGCTAGATGGTGTATCTCACGAACTATCTCCTTCCTGTCTGGCTGCACATCCGTCAAGCTACCCATAGATCTACAACTAAGAGCATCTGCTACAACATTTGCTTTCCCTGGATGGTATAAAATATCAACATCATAATCCTTTAGCAACTCTAGCCACCGTCTCTGTCGTAAGTTCAGCTCTTTCTGCTTAAAGATATATTGGAGACTTTTGTGATCCGTATAAATATAAATAATTTCTCCATATCTTCAAGGAATGAATCACTGCTGCTAACTCCAAATCATGAGTCGGATAATTCTTTTCGTGCTTCCTGAGCTATTGGGAGGCATAAGTTATAACCCTGTCATGCTGCATCAACACACAACCTAGCCCAACACCTGAAGCATTACAATAAATAACGTAACCATCTAGTCCCTCAGGAAGAGTCAGAACTGGAGATTTAGTCAACTTGTCTTTCAACAACTGGAAATTTTGCTCACAAGCATCCGTCCATTGGAACTTAGTTGCCTTCTGAGTTAGCCTTGTTAAAGGAGCTGAAATCGAGGCAAACTTCTCTACAAACCTCCTATAATATCCTGCTAGCCCCAGAAAACTGCGTACCTTAGTAGGCGTCGTAGGCTGAGGCCAAGTCTTTACCGCCTCAATCTTCTGTGTATCCACCTGAATACCATCAGCTCCGATAATATGCCCCAAGAATGCCACCGAAGTCAACCAAAATTCACACTTAGAAAATTTGGCATACAACTTCTGGTGCTAGAGTACCCTAAGTACCGTCCTCAAATGGTCCGCATGCTCCTCTTCTGAACTCGAATAAACCAGGATATTATCAATGAATACAATAACGAACATATCTAGGAATGGCTTGAACACCCGGTTCATCAAATCCATAAACATGGCTGGAGCATTGGTCAGTCCAAAAGACATCACTCTGAACTCATAATGTTTGTATCGGGTCCTGAATGCTGTCTTAGGAATATTTGCCTCTCTTACCCGCACCTGATGATAACCTGACCGCAAGTCTATCTTTGAAAAACACTTAGCACCCTGCAACTGTTCAAATAACTCATCAATCCTGGGGAGGGGATACATGTTCTTAATTGTTACCTTATTCAGTTGCCTATAATCAATACATATCCGCAGCGATCCATCCTTCTTTCTCACAAATAGCATCGGTGCTCCCCAAGGTGATGTACTAGGCCTGATAAAGCCTTTTTCCAACAAGTTTCTCAGCTGCTCCTTTAACTCCTTCAGCTCTGCAGGTGCCATTCTATAAGGAGAAATAAATATGGTCCGGGTATCTGGTGGCACATCAATACTGAATTATATCTCCCTTTCTGGAGGAAGACCTGGAAGATCATCTGGGAATACCCCTGGGAACTTATTAACTACCGGAGCTGACTGAAGCGCTGGTACATCCACTTCCATATCATGCACCCAAACCATATGGTAGATATAACCTTTCCTAACCATTTTCCTTTCCTTGAGGTATGAAATAAACTTACCCCTCGGCGATGTTGTATTCCCCTTCCACTCTATAATTGGCTCGCCTGGAAACTGAAATTGAACCAACTTCTCTCTACTATCGACGTTAGCAAAACAAGAATCCAACCAATCCATACCCATAATAGCATCAAAGTCAGTCATGTCTAACTCTATCAAATATGCTATGGTATGACGACTATATATAACCACCGAACAATTTTTATATACACGCTTAGCTATGACCGAATTCCATACCGGTGTAGCTAGCTCAAATAGTTCTATCGACTCAGGTTCTAATCCGATTCTACTAGCAACAAGGGGAGATATATATGATAAGGTGGAACCTGGATCTATCAATGCATATACGTCTCAGAAAAAGATCGATAATATACCTGTAACCACATTTGGCGACGCCTCCTGATCCTGCCTACTAGCCGAGGCATATATGCGGTTCGAAGGACCGCCAGAACTAGAAACTCCACCACGACCTCTACCGTGGCCTGCTGTCACATGAACACCCTGTCGTGCGGGGCGCATAGCTATAGAAGATTTCAAACCAGCAACCGATCCAGTAGGCTGAGTCATACCACATATACCACCTCTATACGGACACTCTCTCATCATATGGCCTTGACGACCGCTAGAAAAATAAGCACCTTTAGTAAAGCGGCATTCCCCAAAATGGACCTACCACACCGAGAACACCGAGGCAAAGGTGGGCTCGACTGACTGAACCCCTATTCGCCTGTGAACCTGCAGCTCTGGAGCTCTGACCAGCTCCTGAATACCACATGCGGTCAAATCTCCTACCCGTAGAATGTGGAGGTGCACTCTGTGTGGGCTGGGAAGAATATCTGACATGCTGTTGAGGCTGCCTGCCTCGAGACTCACCCGAATACCCAGCCGACATAGTCCTCCTGTGATGGCTTCTGTCGTGATCCCTATCCGGCTGACTTCCCCTGTGTCGGTCTTCTACCCCCTGTGCATATGCATGTATCCGGGCAAAATCCATACCTGGCTGAAGAGCCACCGCCATACAACCGTCAATCAAATAGCGGTCTAGTCCCATCACATATCGATGTACTTTATCCGTCATATCAGCCACAATGGTAGGCGCATACCTAGCCAATTTATCAAACTCGAGACTATACTCCCAAATGCTCCTGCCACCCTGCCTCAACTGTAAGAATCTATCGACTCTGGACTGTCTCATATCTGGAGGCAGAAAGTGGCCAAGGAAGGCCTCTGTAAACTCATCCCATACAGCTGGAGGAGCACCCTCGCCTCTGGATAACTCCCAAGACTCATACCAATTGATCGCTACATCCCGCATCCGATATGAAGCCAACTCAACTGACTCAGTCTCCGAAGCCTTGATCACCCTCAATGTACGCTGCATCTGTCGGATAAACACTTGCGGATCATCCTCGGGCTTTGACCCGAAAAACTCTAAAGGATTACAACTCAAGAAGTCACGAACCCTCAAACTATCAGATATGTGGTCAACTCCAAGCCCCTGTCTACGAGTCTTGGGTATGCTTGTTTTGTTAAAGTCAGTTGAGGATACTCTAAATGAGGATAACCAAGGGGGTACAACAACAAGAGTCTCAATTTGTTGAAGGTGGTGCTGGAGATTGTTTAGCTACTCCTGAACCATCAAACAGATCAGATGTCTGGAATCACATGGATCTAATTACACTGCCTTCTGGTGAAAAGAAGAACAAATATAGACATTGCAGTAAACTAATGTCAGTTCAAACCAAAGGCACTACTTCTCACTTAATGAGGCATTTGAATGAATCATGTCCTTTCAGGCACAAGTTTTTCACAAAACCAATCCATGGAGATAAGTCAGATAAGTCTAAACAGACTCAACTTTCTGGTGTTATTATTTTTGAGGAGGAAAGTAATATTCAAACTTTTGTGTTTAGCTTTGATAAAGTAAAAACACTAGCTGCTCATATGATTTTGTGTCACGACCCGACCCGACGGGCCGCGATCCGGTGTCCTACCTGGGCACCCTTATACCCACCTGTCACATAATCACACGAATACCAAGGATAATATAATAATACATAAATTAACAAAAAATAGGCAAGCCGGCAAGGCTGTCACTATATACGGGAACATCCCAAAATGAGTAGAACAGTACAACTGGCCAAAACACATATACAAATACAAATCTACCACCCACAATTGTCTACAGACCTCTAAGAATACGATAACGATAACATGAGTTCACTTAATTTATAACATCATGCAACTCCAATCATACCATAAGAGGAAGAAATCTTACCATAATTCTTTGCCCAAAACAGTCCCTATTTGCACGCACCCACTGCTCCAATTTTCTTTACTATTTTCACTATTTCTTCAACTCAAAATGACATGCATGTATTCTACAAGTTTAATTCATCTTACTTACATGTTTTTCTTCCAAATAATTCCTCTTCAAGACTGAAATTCCAGGGCTCATTTTCGGTCCAATGGCTACCGTGACCCACTATTTTGTGGTGTTACCTTGGCTTATAATTTATAGAAGAACTTAGTCTAGGAAGAGGGAGATAAAAGCTTCAATTTGGCTATGGAGATGGGGTGATTTTCGACTAGGAAGAAGAGGGAATAAATGAAAGAGGGATTTGAATTAGTGTGGGGAGATGGAAGGTTTTAATTATCTAAGTGTGCAAATTTTTCATTTGCACGAGTACTAAAAATGAGTTTTGCAACTTGGTCCAATTCCCACAATTAATTAATCTTGGATCCCACTTCTTTTAAATCTTTAAAATTCCATAAGACCTCGTATTCTCGATATCTTAATTTACATAATACGTTACTAATCCATAACGGAAATATACAACTATCATTATAAATTTCTATCGTCACACTCGTAATAATCAAAATTATTCCGGAATCACATCCTATTGTATACTAATTTCCGGATTAAAATGTATAAGTACACTTTATATCCAATAATTGAATCTTAATTTCTTACTTACGTTCTCTAATTATCGCCTTAAACTTACGAGGTGTAACATTTTGGCTCATGAGTACCCCTTTAGTATTGTTGAACATAGGGTATTTAATGAATTCTTGAAGGCTTATACTCCTTACTACAAAAAGATTAGTAGATGGATGGTTAGAAAAGAATGTTTTACTGTGTTTGGGAAAGAAATAGAGAGATTAAAAGGGCTTTTAGCCAAAGTAAGTAGAGTTAGTTTGACAACTGATTGTTGATGGTCAGGTGTTCAAAGAATAGGCTATATGGTAGTCACAGGCCATTTCATTGATAGGAATTGGACTTTACATAAGAGAGTACTCTCTTTTGTAAATGTTCCTCCACCACACAATGGTCGTGCTTTGGCCAAAGAAGTTCATAGGGTGTGTAATGTTTATGGGATTAGTGATAAAATCCACTCTGTTACAGTTGACAATGCCTCTGCCAAACATGTTTGTATTTTAATTCTAAAAAAAGATCACAATAAACACTCAAATCTTATTTTGAATGGGAAATTGTTCCATGTTAGATGTTGTGCCCTTATTATAAATCTGTTAGTGAGGGATGGGTTGAAAGAGATAGAGTCCATTGTTGAGGTTGTTAGGGAAGGAGTGAAATATCTATTTGGATCAGAGAATAGACTTGGTTTTTTCAATGAACATAGATTGAATCTGAAACTGCCCCCAAATAAATTAGTATTAGATAATAACACTAGATGGAATTCCACTTATGTTATGCTATCTACTGCTTACAATTACAAGGAGTGTTTCACTAAATATGGGGAGGATGATGAAACTTTTGAGAGATATGTGCCAGGTGATGCAGAATGGGCACAAGTTCATGAAGTTTGTGAATTCCTTGAGGTTTTTCTTGATGTTACAAATTTGATAAGTGGAAGTAATTATCCAACTGTTAACTTATTTTTGTTGGAGTTAAGTAGAATCAAAGAATTGATCAATGCTCAGTTGGATGTTACAAGTAAAAAGCATATGCAAAATATGGCTAGGAGAATGACCCTTAAGTTTGATAAATATTGGAAAAAGTGTGATATCTTGTTATTCTTTGGCTCAATCTTATATCCTAGGTATAAGAAGGGAATGATCACCTATGCCTATACATCCATGTATCCTGATGATTACCAAAAAAGGATTGAAATGGTTGAGAAACAGTTTACTAATATGTATGAACAATATGCTCAAATATATGGTGATCCTAAGGGGAAGAGCCAAAATTATATAGTTCCTATATGAAACAACCTCCCTACTCAACTGTTGGAAAAAGAAAATTTGATGATTTCATGATGAGGATGCAATCTAAATAGAAGGAAAAAAATGATTTGAAAATATATTTTGATGAAATCTGTTTTCCAAATATTGGCAATTTTGATGTCTTGTCTTGGTGGAAAGGAAATGAGGGGAAATATAGTGTTCTTTCTAAGATGGCTATAGATATCTTATCAATCCCTATCACTACAGAAGCTTATGAGTCTACTTTTAGTGTTGGAGGGAGAGTTATTGATAAGAAGAGAGCCTCAATGAGAAGAGACGCTATTGAAGTGTTACTTTGTGGTGGTGACTGGATCAAAGAGGCTTATGGAATCAGGAGTGTTAAGGAGGTAAAATCTCTAATTCTCTATGCTTTAATTTCTTATTTGATCTTGTAACTGTTTAATGTTTGTTAACTATGTTTTCTGATTTCAGGGTAATGATGATCCAATGGAGTTGGAATATGAATCAGAATATGATATGAAAGACCCTAATGCAGTTCCTGGTAATTCAGTTCTGCTGTTCTGGTTTAAATGTTTCCTATATGGTCTGTTATTCTAGTTTAAATGTTGTCTATTCAGTTCTGGTAATTCAGTTCTGGACTTCTGGTTTGAATATGAAATGAAAGACCCTAATGTGTTGACTATTGGAAAAATTATAATGCATTTGTAATATTGATATAAGTTTGTGAGATGTGACATGTGTTGTCTGCAGTTTAAATGTTGAGTGAAAGATGATGAATTCATGTTGTATTTCTGATTTTCTTCTCACTTATGTTTCTGTTGAGTAACCTTGTTGCCTTACATACTTGATTACTATACAATTATGGAAAAATGATGAAACAATGGGAAAAAATTGAAATGATTTACTATGTTGCATGTTATTCTGGTTTAAATGTTGCCTATTCAGTTCTGGACTTCCGGTTTGAATATGAAATGAAAGACCCTAATGTGTTGATTGTTGGTTGTTGCATGTTGGAAAAATTATAATGCATTTGTAATTGTGATATAAGTTTGTGAGATGTGACATGTGCTGCGTGCAGTTTATATGTTGAGTGAAAGATGATGAATTCATATTGTATTTCTGATTTCCTTCTCACTTCAAATTATGCTGAGTAACCTTGTTGCCTTACATACTTGGTTACTATACAATGCTATGGAAAAATGATGAAACAATTCTGATTTTCACTATCCTGTTGCCTGTTCTGAATTCACTTTCATTACTGCATGTTCTGAAAGATGAAAATAAAGATGGAACCTCACTTGGCCAAGAGCAATGTAGCCTATCTATACCTCTTTCACAGCCTAAGGTTGCCCAATCCTCAAAGGGAACTACCAAACGACCAAGCAATTTGAAGAAGAAGCAAAACCAAACCAAGAAGCAGAGAAGAACTTGAGTAGTTGAGTGTTTTGAATTGTTGTTTTTTGGGAGAACATTATGTATTTTTGAGCTGCTGTTTTTGGGAGAATATTGTAATAACTAATAAGTAGACAAGTCACATTACACTATTACTTATTTTGCAAATTGTATTTGGGCTGTGAATTAATATGTGCACTAAGTACACAGTGCACTAAGTTGTAAGTAGGTTGTGAATATGAAAACAAATCACTTATTTTGCATGATCGATCCAATTTGTCGAATCAGATCGAACCTTAAATGCTAAAAACCCGTCGAACCCAAATCGAGCTTTAATATTTAATATTCGCCGAGTTCGAATCAAATCGAACCTAATGTTCGAAAATTTTCGAATCAAACCAAATATATGTATTATTCGGTAGGGTTCGACTCGGTAATAGCCCTATACACTATATAGCATATGTTACACCTCGTAAGTTAAGACAAAGATTAAGAACATCATTAAGGTTAATGTTCGGATAATGGAAACAAGATATAATTATACAAGTTACGGGCACGTCGGTGAGAGTCTAAAATAATAAGTTATATATAGGTTTATTCAGGATTATTATTTATTATAAGAATTATGACATGGGGAAGCCGAAACTTTATGGAAATTTCCGGGAATTAAAGGAAACGAGATTTAAGATTAAAGGAGTGGGATTTAAGCTTTATTTACTACTTGGGGGAATTAATCTAGTTAGTAGACACTTAGAGGGGCAAAGTGTAATTTGTAAGGGGACTAATTTGTAGTATTAAAAATCTGAAAATGGGAATTTAATTGCCCTAGTAATTTATTTTTACTTAGAAACCAAAATCAGATATTTTCCCCCTTCCTTCTTTCCCTACTTTGCTCGATTTTCTCCCCTCCCCTAGCAAGAAAAATTAAATTCCTACTCCATCTTTGTAGACTAAATCATCCCACACAAAATTTAGAACCCAAAATTTGCAAACAAAATAGGGGCAAAAATCGGTCCAGGAGGACCGAAACTGGGAGCAGATTTTTTTCAAAGTTTTGATAAGTTTTTAGCAAGGTAAACATGTTTAAATGATAGGTTAACATGGTGGAATTGTTTCATGGCAATTTGGGGTTGAAAAGGTGAAAGATTAGTGAAGAAAAATCGATTAAACAACGAGAAAAACGGGCTGGGCAGTGATCAGATTTTAGGGACTGTTTTGGACGAATTCAAGGTATAAAATTCTTCTTTTTATAGTTTAAATGAAATTGCATGTGTTGTAAGTGAAGATATGAATTTGTGTTAATATGGAATTGGAAATATGAAAATGTATGTGACTATATTGAGATGCATACGCCGATTGGGACTGTTTTGTATACATTAGGTTTGATTATTGTATTGTAATATGATTACTAATTGCATGATGAACTCGAAAGGAAATCTTGATAGTTTAAAGTTGTAAATGTTATATGGAATTAGTGAAGTACGAATTAGGTGTTAAAGAGTTAAAAAAAGAGCTAAGGTAATGTGTTTTTGGACCATAACATTTAAGGAATTGTCGGACCTCGTCGTCGCGACTTAGGGACTGTTTAGGGGCTGATTTGGTGGTGTAATAATGCTGGAGATATCATTAAGAATATGCATGAACAATGTGGTAATTGCTTACGTAAGTCCTAAAGGAATTAAAGTATAAGAAAGTGTAGAAAAACTTCACATTTCCCTCTCATTATCAACTAAAGTGTGAGCTGTTCTCATGGACTATTCTTTAATACGGATTAAGGGCTGGAATGACATGAAATAAGTATATAAATTCCCTTGGTTATTGAAGTTGATTAATGGAATGTTTAGATAATTCCGACTACATATGAAAATGATAGTGATTATTTGTTTAATTTGAATTATTAGGTTGATTTGGATTGTTGGTTTGATTTGGATGTTGGTTGGATTTGAATTGCTGGTTGATTTGGATATTGGTAAATTGTGGATACGCACATAAACAAAGAAAGTGCTGCCCAATTTTTTATAGAAATAAGAAGCCATTATTTGAATAACTTACGTTAGAGACTGTACAATTGACGAACGTATTGTCATTGTTATAGGTTGACATACTAGACGAGACATGTCTTAGCATTTAGTTGATTTGCTCGCTTAAAAGGTATGTGAGACTATTCTTTCTTTGGCATGATTTGTGAAAATCCTTTTTCCCTACTTTTGGCATGACCTTGTGAGAAACTTTCATTTGACTTGATTTTAATAAAAGTACGGCGGACGTACATGATTTTCTACAGAGTTAGTTTTAAAGGAAAATTGTTATGACAAGTGCCTATGATTTCAGTAAAGAGTATGTTATGAAGATTTTATCAAAAATAAAAAATGATTTCAAATTGTATATAGTTGCTCATGGTATCTACTCGTGCCGAGTCCTATTACACATTCACCGAGTCTCTCACATAGAGGGCCGACACTATATAGTATGTTCTGGGTTCGAGTCCCGGCTATTATTATTATATTACTTGGGTTCGAGTCCCAAGCGGGTTCAACTCCCGATTTATTATTATTCCATAGATTAGCTCTCCATGATGCGGGTTCGAGTCCCATGACATTATATTATTCCATATATTTACGTGGGTTCGAGTTCCACGATATACATGCTTACTTGGGTTCGAGTCCCATGATATATATATACCTAGACGGGTTCGAGTCCCGTACTATTATATCCTGAGGATATAAGTTCATGATTTTGGTCTGACTTGCATGTTTTGAAAAAGGAAGAACTGATTTTCATTACTCTCATTTGATGGAGTACGGTTATACATTTAAGTTGAATTCTTACTTGTCTGCTGTTTTACGTTGAACTGTTATGATTTCTAGTACAGTATTTTCCAGTTCCACATACTTGGTACATCTATCGTACTGACCCCCTTTTCCCGGAGGGCTGCGTTAAATGCCGCAGTGCAGTGTTGAATAGGTGATCCTCCAGTCTAGGATTTATATGCAGCGGTTGGAAACTCGCTTTGTTCGGAGCGGCTATTTTGGTACAGACCTTTATCTTTCAGACTTATGCATATTTTGGGCACGACGGGGTCCTTTCCCGTCATATGTCAGTATTGCACTCCTAGAGGTCTGTAGACAGTTGTGGGTTGGACGTTTGTACCTTGTTTTGGATTTTTGATGTTGTTATCTAGTGGCAGCCTTGCCGGCTTGCTTATTTTAATTATGCCTTTGTGCACGTGATGTTGGTTGGTGGCAGCCTAGTCGGCTAGCCTATTATGATTGTTGTTTTGTTGTTGTTTTGGCAGCCTTGGCTCGCCCATTTTAGGGATATGTTGTAAAAGCAAAGTTGTGCTGCCGAAATTTCTATAGATCTCTGTATTAGATAAATTAAGAGTGACATGTCAGTAAGGACGTCCAATTAGGACGTTTAGTCGCGGCCCGTCGGGTCGGATCGTGACAACATAAGACTAAAATAATACTACGAGAAACTGTAACTATGGAAATACATACACTACAATTCTCCTATATATTCGATTCTGGGTGTGTTTGATAAGGAGGAAATATTTTTAGAGAATGTTTTATAATTTTTGTATGTTTGATTGGTCGGTCAAAATATTTTTGAAAAATATTCTCTAGGAAAATAAATTTCTTAAAAATGAGAAAAATAATTTCCCTAATGAGTTTTATGTCACGACCCAAACCGGAGGGCCGCGAAGGGCACCCGGACCCAACCCACCGGGCACCACTGACCATACATCCCATACTTAACCAAGATCAAACATAAAATATCCTATTCTTATACAGAGGAACTAAGTTCAACCTTTGGTGGCAGGATCTATAGGTTCAAATAACCATATCACTGCACTGTCCTATTTTGATCCAATATGCGAGTCTCGGTCCGACACACTTCGAAGTGGAATTCTCTTATCCTTACAAACCCTTTACCTTATCATGGCATGCCTCTTTTCTTCCTCCAGCGCGTATCAAATAACATGGACTGGCGAGCCCTGATTAACAGACCCCCATGATTGTGGACTATTCAGAATCTCAAAAGAGCCTGGGTTAGTGAATGAAATGCACATCCGGTCATGGCGTGATATTTGAGAGAAATCTGGTTGTACCCATCCCTGTGTTGTTCCACCCACCTCATGGTCAATGGGGCCCGATACTGATCCTGAAGTCCTTGGTGAAGTCGGAACTCCCCTCATCACACTTTCCGCTGGAAGAACTGATGGTGTTCGAGCGGGTGATTCATAGGGATCGTCAGATGAATCCTCCTCTATAGACTCCCTGGTTTCAGAAGGGTCTGAGTCTATGGTATAACTCACCTCTCTTGTTCCAACTTCCGTAACCCTCTGACCCGTGCCAGCAGGTGGTATTTGTTTGCCATCCTGTCTCATAAGAGTACCCGCACACTTATTACCCAAGGTGTTTCTCATTGTCGACATTACTGCAGTTTCAAACGAAAAAGTTAGATTAGAAACAAATACTCTTACGACTCTGCTGTATCGAACGATCTAAATAATGAAAGAATAGAAATCATTCCTAAATACCATGCAACCTCCTGTTTATAAGTGTGGTGCGCTACACACCCATAAACAAGACTCTACCAGACACGACTTATATAATTCCTAGGACATACATGCTCTAATACCAAGTTTATCACGAACCAAATCGGAGGGCTGCGACGAGCACCCGAACCCAACCCACTGAGCACCACTGACCAAACTGCAACTCCGAAACAAGTAGAATGCTCTAAATATCAGCTGAACCTGCAACCTACAAGTGTGAATCATCACTCTCTCAATATGAACATTCGGACATAAAACGCAGCGTCCCTCAGCAAAAGGGACTTCAGTACGACTTATGTACTGAGTATGTTAGGCATAACGAATAACATAACAGAGATATATCAGAAACATAACACAGCTGACCAACAATAATTTCCTCTGAGGGCCCTAGTGGATATGTGTAAATGTTATGCACAGTGCTGTATACACATACCTCGGCCTCATCGAACACTCTTTTTTACCATAACATCCTTTGAGGACATCATACCATATGATGGTTAATGAATGTATGCATGATGCAAATGCGGTATATATATATATATATATATATATATGTTAGTGTTGCGGATCGTGCAATTCGTCCCAATAAGCCACACAGGCATCACATCACATCATCACATCATTTTGGCATCTTAGGGATCTTCTATGATAGTCTGTACCAGCTGCAGGTGGTGTGCATATATAACACTTTTTCCATTTTTCCATTTTCCATACATAGATATAATGCATACATATAGTAGAGTAATTAACTCCTTGGAGGTCCAGAGTAATATATAGATGCAATGCAAATGAAAATGCATGAATAACAATAAAATACTCTGAATGACACAACACCCTTTATACCTTTGGTTAACATTGGGGACATCAACGTCTTTTCTCGTATTGCCTTAATACGGACTTAGAATCATACTTAGACATGTTTTTAGCATCGGAATCAATAATATGACCGTTCTTTAACTACTGAGAGTAGAGTACTTATGGAGCACATGATGGTTATGTCTTGTACATAGAGTTATGTCAAAAGAAAGTAATGAATTGCCTTCAGATACCTTGTTGTCGAATTTATCTAAGTTTCCACGGGTCTTTGTAAGCTTTACGAATGATTATCTTCACCCTATGAATGATTTGAATCACAAACGAATCAATATACTAATAACATATTTCATTGAGACATTCTAACGAATACCTAATACGCATAGAGTCTATGTAGCTTCTATATAAAAATCTATATATGTAGTAGCACAATTAGCCTTTCTAACCTTCTTCCTTACTGCTACAACATCCTAATAATTCATTAATTTCACATGCAACCTTCAATTCCATACAAACAATTCCAAAAATACCCAACCCACACTTTAGCATTTTCGGTAACCATCTTAGAAACTAGTGACAAGAATCAAACCTTATAATTGGTATAAAACTTAGGAATACGAATCAGTACCTCTGTTAGAAACTGCGACTTGCATTACCGGATACCCTTGCAATCGTACCGGATTCCGACAAGCAGAATCGAAAGCCCCAAAAATCGGCTTTGCTAGAGCTTCTTCGAGACTCAGGGTTTTGTTTGATTTTTTGTGTTCAATCTTGTTTCATGGGATTAATCTCGATGGAACAGGGTCTAGAACACCATGAATGTTTGAAACTTGCGAAGAACACCCCAATTTCGATCGAGAATTTCAGGAAATTCACCAACTGAAATAACTCCTTCTGCTAGAAGTGTGACACTGCTTTTAAAGAGAATGATTTCTATAAAGCTTATAGAAATGAAGAAGATTAAGGAGATGAAGGAGAGTTAAAGGCTGAGGTGAACGTATTAGAAGAGACGGAATGGTGCGTATGTGGAGCCTGGTGGAGCTTTAAAGCTGCCAACAACTATTTTATTCAAACTTAGTCACTCCCCAGCATAGATTATAATATAACACGTAGATCCCACTATAAATTATCCCCCACTATAATTAATTATACACATAATAAATTCCGTGATTTTAATTCACTTAAATTCGAATGACTTATAAAACATTCTTATACTCAATGTCATAATTTCTGTAATATGACACTAATCCATATCCTTCTTATGGATATAAAATTATTATTATTAATTCTCATCGTCGCACTTGTTACATCCAAAATTATTTCGAAATCACTTTCTTTAATATACTAATTTCCCTATTAGTATAAGCAAGTCCAACATAAATTCCCCGGGTTCAGGTCCACTTGCCCACATTTATGTGCTCAAACCATTACTTGGAAATACAAGGTGTTACATTTCATAAAGGATAATACAAGTTCATTGTCTTCTCCCTACCCACCAAATGCCCCTAACCCCCCACCTCATGATCATCCCACCCCCGTCGCCCCTGAAACCTCACTCCCAACCCTATTCCACCCTATAATATTTTGCTAGATGACATATAAATTCTATTGGAAATAATATTTTTTTGCTTACTTATCAAACACTAGAAAACAATTAAATAAGAAACTCATTTATTTTCCAGTAATATATTTTTTATAGAAAACATTTTCTTTTATACCAAACACACTAGTGTCCAAAATATCCCATTGAGGTTCAGTGATTTGTTTCAAACACTTGAAGCTTATTAACTATTTACAATCAACTAATCCAAATGAACTCATTCTCCTATTATATATATATAAAATATAATTTATATAGTATAATCATTAATAAAAGGTTCAATTTTTATGCTTTCTTTTTTTCTTCAATATAGTTAAGATTGTGCAGCTAAATTTCTCTCTCATTTTCAATTCTAATTTCATCCTATATATTATATACTTTCATTTCTTCTCTTGTTCATGATGATTTTAATTTCTAAGTTATTTTTTTTGAATTAGCTATTTTTTTGTCTTATTTAATTGATCCATAAATTAGAAACAAGATCTTTAATTTTATGCCTCATTAATTAGTATATGAAATTTTATGAAATAAGTTTAAGGGCCTCCTAAATATGATTTATCTTTACACCACATATTTCGATAAGCTGTCGGCCCTAGTTTCTCCGTCGGTTCAACCTATGGTGATACTTTTATGTAGGTCTGGCCAGTGGGCCGGGACGATCCGATCCCGACCCATTCCCGTCCCGACACGGTCCCGGTCCCGCTCCGACCCCGAAATAAAAACAATATATATAAAATAACGGTATCGAGACTCGAATCGGGACGGGACATGATCTCGTCCCGCCAGGCCCGGCCCAGTCCCGCTAAGACCCGACGTCCCTCCCCCGGTACCGCTCGTCCGCGAGCCACGGCCAGTCCGCTAAGACCGTCCGGTCCGTCCATCCCCGCTTTGCAAAATAATTGTTGCACCAACGACCATTTTATATTTTGGCCGTTGTGCAACGCCATTTTTGGCTTCCCCCTCCCAACCCCACCCCCTACCCCTTAATATTTATTTTTAACCTCTAAGTTATTATATTTACATTTTAACCCAATTTTTCAACTATAACTACCTCATTTTCTCTTCATCTTTCTCACAAATCTTCCTACAATCTCTCAATCTATCTTCTACAAATCTACATTGTCTACTAAATATTCATTTTTATTTATTTATTTGGGAGTGAAATTCAGAACTAGTTTGGGGATCTTCCATCGAGCAACGTTTCAATTTTCAACCTCTCGATTACACGTCGACATTTGATACATTCGTTCTTTCATTAAATTATTATTGTGTCTTTATTTTATTTAGCACACTTAATTTCATTATCTTTAAGTTTTTAAGTATTTATTAGCATAATTAAAATGAAAGGATTTAGAGATATATTTAAGAGTAAGGGTTATGCTTCTGCTAGTAGGGGTAACAAGGGCATGGATATTTCTTCTAGTATTCTCAGTCCTACTCCTAGATATGATAATTTTATTGATACTGAACATTTTCTGAAATACCATATGATTTAGACGAGAACATATTTTCTGAAACTGAACAAGTCTTTAATTTAGAAGATGCTCTAGATGATGACACAACCACTAATGCAGATGACACACCCACTAGTAAACCTTCAACTGGAACGCCTCATATTCCCCATAGTATGATACGAGGTCCAGCAAAACGACCATTAAAATCAGATGCATGGAAATTTTTTGATAGGGACGTACAGAATCAAGTATCTATATGTAAAATTTGTAAAGGTATTTATAGTTTTAAAACTGGAAAAGGTCATGGTGGGACGGAGGGTTTAATGAGACACATAGCACAAAAACACACAGTTAAATATTCTCAATATAAGGCTGAAAAAGATGGTTCAAAAGCAAAAGCGCCCTGTCCATCGGGACAAGGTTCAAATACTGTCCCGGATCTAGTACAGAGTCAAATTAATCCTATGACGGGGAGAATTGATGGACCTAAATACAATAAATATAAAGATAGGGAAGCATTATCAAAATTAGTTGATGTGGAGGGTTTGTCTTTTTCATTTCCTTCATCTCCTGATTTTATTCATTATATTAGAGATATATATAATTCCGCTTTTAAAAGTTTTCCTAGATCAACTGTTAAGAGAGATATATTTAAATTTGCCCATGAATATCAACAGTATTTACGTTATTCATTATATCATTTTAATGGCAAAGTGGCTCTCACTTCTGATATAGGCCGTAGTACTAACGACGATTATTTAACGGTAACTTGTCACTGGATAGATTATAAATGGTCTATGCAAAAACGTATTTTAGCGTATAGATATATAGATAGTAGGCACACTGATGATTTTATTTCAGAAAATATTTATTTAGTTTGCGATTATTACGGAATAACCGATAAAATTATGAGTATTACATTAGATAATGCATCTTCTAATAATTCAGCTATTACAATTTTAAAAAATGCTTTAACTCCATCTTTTTTAAATAATTTTCATATAAAATGTGTGTCATATTTATAACTTAGTTGTAAAGGATGACCTATTACTTTTTCAACATATTCTTGAAAAATACAATTTGCTATAAACTTTATTTTAAAAAATAATAGAATACAACGAAAAAAAGATTATAAAAAAACTTGTCACGATTGTCAACTACCTTATAGAAAAATTCACGAAGAAGTACCCACTAGGTGGAATTCTTTATATGAACAACTACTTATTTCTTATGATTATATAAAACCTATAATCAAAATCCAACTGACATGATTGTAGATAACGATTGAGAATAAATTAAAGAACTTATTGTATTTCTAGAGAAATATTTTTAAGCAACAAAAGAATATTCCGGTATATATAACTATAATACTTTTACTGCTTAGAAAATATATGAAAAAACCAGCTTATAAGGCAACTATTAAAAAATGTTTATGAAAATAAAAAAATATTTTATTCCTATTTCCCCTATTTATATTATTGGTGTTGTATTAAATCCAACTATTAAAATAGACGGTTGTAAATCACTTATTGAAAATATTTATAACTGTATAGAAGTACTACCACCTCCAACTCCCAAAAATTAAATGCCCCACTACCTATTGAAATTGAACAAACGAAAGAAGAATTGTTGTCTAGCATAGAAGACGAATGCAAAAAAGTATATAGGTATTACCAACAAGAAAGTGCTAGCAACCAACCGGCTTCCATACTATCTTCTTCTTCTTCAACACAATCTCTAAAAACACATGTTGTTTCTGCGGCTAGTATTGAAAGCCTCAGAAGTAGAATGTGCGGTGGTAACACTACTAACCAAATTAGCGAGTTTGATGTTTTTATTTTGCATGCTACTTTACCGTACCACGCAGTTGTCAATGAAGAAGGAAAGGAAGACTTCTTTGAAATCGAAGGGGAATGAGAAGACATTTCGACACGTTCAATGATGGCGACATGTTTTGAACATTGGCGTCATCAGCGGCGTCTGGCGTTTTTCTGTACGATTTCAAATAGGAGAGCACATACACTCATTAGTCGGAGACAACTTGGAGATTGCAGTACTATTCAGAGATTGGATACGAGCGTAGAAGGTGCGGTCAACCAGAGATCAACGAAGAAGAAGACGAAAACTACAACGACATTTTATCTGAAGGTATGAGTAGCGACGTGGATCAATTTGACCAACAAATATCAATTCCAACCGAAGAACCACACGACATTCTGAAGAAACTAGAAAAAGTGTTTTCCAATTGGTAATTTATTTAATTGCAATTTTACTATGTCATTTGCAACTTTTGAACAACACCACAAAGTTGTAATTTTGACAATTGTATATGTATTACCAAAAAACCATATTTCTATGAAATAATATAAGAGACACAAAAACAGTCTTGAGATGTTTTTATTACACTATCTTGTTCAATTATTGAGTTGTTCATATATTTAATATATATTATTTTTTTAAATAAGTGCACAAAAAAAAAACCTGACCCCAACCCGATCCCGGCCCGCGAGGCCCGGTACCTTTTCCCGACGGGACCGGTACCGAGACGGGACATTGGCCAAGCCTGATAGTCTCGCCCCACCCCATCCCGCCCAAACCAGCCCCGCCCCGGCCCGTTGGCCACCCCTACTTTTATGTCACTCACAAGGGCTACGTTATTTTTTTTACTGACAATTCAAAACATTATAATATCAACAAAAATATTATAATGTAGCTCAGATGGTCATTGTATTTGAACTTGCAAAATTCATATAAAGATGTCTCTAACGTTGCTTTGCCACTCGTCAACAAAAACAACTTTAATTTTCTATGATTTGTTTTTGTGTGTGTGTGAATTTGGTCGAATATTGAACAGAGTGCTTAGCCGACTGAATATACTTAAGTTATTAGTACTATTTAGTGCTAGTTTTGAACTTTTGATAATATTATTGCAAAAAAAGAAATCCAATGTATCTAAGTTAAAAGGTGATGATGAGATCCTTAAGCCTAGCTAGTATATGTATATTACACTGTTTAGGGCAATTGCATTTGTATATGCTCTACTTTAATGATGTTTGACTTGGTTGTTTATAACACGTGAAAGCTATTACCTACTCACAACTTTTAAAAAACATATGTAGTATTAATTAACTATGTCTTGCTTAAATAGTAAAGATTGACCTTCATTAACGAAGAGCTTATGAGTTAATTATTGCAAATGGCATAAATTTGTTTAAAACTTATGTTCATGGTTGTTGTCCCATAGAGAGATTCCTTTAGATAATTCATTTATGCACTTGCATGGACTATTTTTTTTCTTTTCGGTGTTTGTGTTTTTTTATAAATTTGGAAAAAAAGCTTCCTCTGGCTTGCCATAGCAAAAATTGTAATGACCAACAAGGATTGTTGTCGAGTAATAAGTACTTCTTCATTTTTGAGAGCAAAAAAGGCGAAATTCCATGCTTGAGCCACCCTCAGGCAGAGATTGGTGGAGGAAGGTAAATCGTAGTCTTCGCCCACTAGGTGGGAGGCACGATCTGTAGTGCCCATGAGTCATCCTCACATGAAGAAATGAACTCCCATTGCGGTGTCGGGCTCGAATCGCACTGCTTGGAGCAATCTGCGCTGGAACTACACTCATGCGGGTGTACTTCTTCATTTTTAATCATATGTCTTGAGTTCAAACTAAGGGAGTGCTTTAACCCTTAATGTATTATCGATGCGAATTTGAATTTAGTCGGGCCCAAGCGCAAATACAAACACCTGATGGAAACCAAAACAAAATTAGTAATGCAATTTTTTTCTAAATTAAACTTGTTTTAGAATATACTACTATTTTCTCATTGCACAAAGAAGCAATATTTATTGTTATGTGCATAATCGAAAGAGCACGCCATTACAACTTTTCAAAATCATTACAACTTTTACAAATCATGTAAGATAAGCTAAAAGTTAAATCATGGAATGCACAATCACAATAATCTACCCACTCAAAGGTCGATGGTGTCTTGAGTCTCTATCATAATCTCAAAGACTACATATAATTGGTAGAAATTTGAAATGATCATATTATTGTTTGGAAGTCCTTTTTGAAGCTCTAACGAACTTTCATTCACATTGTCAAACATAATCACAAGTATAATAGTATTCTTGTAGCCAAGATAATGAATACCAAATCCATAATTATCTTAAACTATAAGCCGCCTACATGAGATGAATTTAAGCGTTAAACATTATTAAAAGAACGATTATATTTAATATGAACAGAATGATTATTCATCATTGTGGGATAAACTTTGCAATATGGGTTGGTAGCACTTGTCAACACTACATAATTTTTACCGTAATATTATTAATTACTTTAGCTTCTGCACATAATAGTATGAAATTTTCTACACAATTAGGTCACTTAAATTAAAAGTCAATTTCAACTAATCTTTTATGACAATTGCAATTAGTAATTGTTAGGTCCCATGGGCTACGAGTTCGTAAAACGTAAGATTAAAATCGCAAAACTACGAACAACAAAAACAGTCACTGGATGTTGCATATAATGTTGGGTCAACATCTGAGGCAACATTGTAATATAACATAATAAACCTTGTTGAGTATGTGCAGCGGAAAAAGTAAAGAGACACAATGTTTATATTTTCAAGGGTATATATAAATATATCCCTTGATGGTCAGTGACCAAACGAATTGAATAAATTATATACAATTACAAAAAAAATCTTTTTACAGATTGTGCGTTACAAACGAAAAAGAAATTATAAAAAAATGAAGTCGCAGATGACTTCGCCTAAAGTTACAAAATCTAAAAGATAAAAGACAACATCTTCATTACAATCACTTGAACAATAAGCTTAATCTAGAATAGAAATTGCGATTGCAATGTGGGACAAGATGTTGTTAAAACAACTTTAGGCTAAAATGTTGATCCAATTTTCTAAGGTAAAATCCGAGAGCTCTCTTGGAATCTTCTTCTCTAATTCTGGATAATCTGGATATTGATACTTGTGAAGCTCTCCTCTATTTATAGTGTTGAGCTTCCCTTGAAATCCTCACTGATGGTTGCGGAGGTTGAGCAAAATATGGCAACAGCTTGGACCGAGTCTTCCTCCTGGAAATCCTCATCGATCTGAACTTGGTCATTCGCTGCTTTCGCTTCACACTTTGACTTCGTCTTTCACCACGTTTTAAACACAACAATCTTGTAAGCTTGTCTAGGTCATTTTTTACTCGCAGTAACTTCATCTGCATAAGTCGGAAGAATAGGCAAAACAGTTACAGAAATGTTGGCAAAAATGTTGTCTCAATCGCAGGCAACATCCTGAAGATGTTGTCCTGTGCTTTCGCAGATGTTGTCACAACATTCTATCCAACATCAACAATCTCCCCCTTTTTGCCTTTCTTCACAAAACTCCATACGATGCTAAAATGACTAGGATACTGAATCTTGATGTAGTCCTCGATAATCTAAGAAACAGTAAGATTAGTGTCGTGCTCACCCTTAACCTGCAGTTACAAAATTTCAAGCAATGTGGTATCGATGTAATGGTTAGTTAGGAGTTATGTTATGTCCGTCGTGACTTACTTTCAGCAGATGCGTGCATAGTTAGTCTACAGTCATAACAATAATCCACATCAGGCAAATATATATACATATAGTTTAGAAGATAATTACAAATATGTATCTGCCAAAAACAGACCTAAATATCCCATAATTAAGTATTACAAACCAAAAAAATAGTATCCAAATGTCAGTTGAAAACCAAACCAATAACAAAATGGTTGTTACATAGTAACTAGCGAGCAACATCAATATACATCACACTGTATCACCACCACCATCATCATTTTCATCTTTATCTCTTTTCTCCCTGCTTGCTTGACTCTGCACCATCTTTCCCTTTCTGTTTGCTCCTTCCCTCAACAGCGATTGTACCAACACTCTCTCCCCCTTTTTGTGAAGAAAAAATGTCCTCATAGTAGCTTTTTGCACGCACAAGCTCCAGAATTTGTCGATCAAGTTCAACAATGTGCTTCCTTAGCCAATCCTTGGACACAGGGACAGTACACTCGATGTTGCCAGGACTGTTGGTAACATCCTATGTTGGTTCAGTGGCAACATGCTGCGATGTTTTGGTGTCCCAGTTTTCTTTCATCCAGGGCAAGTCTATGACTCTGTCCCTGCTATTCACTACTGCTCTTTATACTGGATAAACATCTATGGATTTACTCAGATTTTCTCCTTTCGGAGTCTTGAAGTTTTGGTTCAGCAGTATTTGAAAAATGAGAGAGGGATATGGAAGAGCAGAGTTAGATTGTCTTTCAGCCAAGTTTGTAACATGGTTGAAAATCAGCGTTCCAAGATCAACTCTGTAGTTTATTCCTAACTTATACAATAGGGCTGCTTGGTCAAGGGTAACAACAATTTCATTCACGGAGGGCAACTAGTTATATATGACAATTCTATGCAGGGTTGCAAACAGTGTTGTGAGCCTCGACACTGGACTGCGAGGAGCCCAAGTGGTGATCAAATTTCCAGTGAGGTATTTAATCATTTCATTCAATTCTTCAGCAGTGGGAGTAACTTCTGGGGTTCTAACAACATGAGGGATCCCTAGTGTGGTATTTATGATGTCAGGGTTAAATTCATACACCTTGTTGTAAAGGTACACTTTCTCAAATTTCTTTGAGGTTGTGTCTCTTTCAAGGTGTGTCAGATTAGCATAGAACACCCTAATAACCTTCTCACAATAAGAATTCTTTCCAGTTACAGAGCTCAAAACCCTACGACTACTTAGAAAATCAATCAAACCATATTCTGAAAATGAAGATTGATCAATTACTTTTTCACCTCTAATGCCTTTATTCTTTAACCAGTTCCATCTATTTGAGCATGTTTGATTGTGGAACAAATGAGAGTAAAGCATTAACTCAGAATCTGATTAGGATTCTGTTTTTTCCTATTCTGGTAGTGTGGCTTCTGGTGTTGCCTCGGATGTTGGGGCAACATAGTCAGGATCAGCTTCTTTTTCCTCTGTTGCCCTTGATGTTGAGGCAACATTTGAACCGAAGCTCCAGTATGTTTTTCGCACTCTCTTTGGCATGTAGTTCCTTAGAGGAGTGTCGTTAGACATTTCCTCTTCTTTCTCCTCCTCAGCTTCAGTTGGAGTGGTTGGAGTGGTGGCTGAAGGTGTCTGATGTTACACCCCGTAATTTCAGGACATGTTTTAAGAACGTAAGTAAGAACTCACAATGTTAAGATTTGAGACTTGTAAAATTTTGTCGGAATTATGAAATTGTCGGAAAGCGTAGTGTTATGACGAATGGGAGGGCGACACGTGTCACCCCCCTTACTATGCCTTGGACGATTTTTATTAGCAAGGGCATAAGGGTCATTTGACCTTTGTTGCAAGACAAGTCTTGCAACTTGAGGCTTGATATTATTGACTAAGGTCAAAGGTCCCACATGGTCTTGATTTTAATGTAAGACTACATCTTAGCCATCCATGTGTTCTTATCATAACCCTCCTTTGCACTATATAATACTAGTAGTGCTAGTGTGAGCTTAACACTTAGAAAAATTCTTGAAAACTTTGAAGAGCATATAGAGGGGTCTCGGGTTAGCCTCAAGGAAGAAGAGAAAATTTTTTGTTTCTTGTTCATTCCACTCCCCACTTTAAACCAAGGGTCTTAGGTGTATTGTAAGCCTTTCTCAATAGAAAAATCTTGGAAAAAGATTGTTTTCGGGTTAGTCGCAAATGAAAACCTAAAGGGTCTTTCTAGGTTTTGCTTGGAGTTTTGAAGGATAATTGTTGGTATTGTTCTAAGGAGTCTCAATGCGGTTGGAGGTGTCTTGAAGAGGTTCTAATCTTCTAAGGAAGCGACTTGGTTGGAGTTGGATTAAGAATCGTTAAGGTATAATCTTGTCTTTTAAGGTGTTACAAGATTGCATATTTATATTGTTGTTGATAGCTTTGTATGTTGCGAGCATGAAGTGTTATATAGAGGTTATAAGAATTATGGATTGGTTATAGCCTTGGAAATCCAAAATGTAATGTAAGCCATGACTAGTTGAATTGCAATTTAATCGTTGTAAGAACCGTCGCATGTCATTGACTTAAGGATTATGGTTATTATAATCAAATGCGACTTGATATCATGTTATGCTACTAAATTGGATTGAAATGGAAATTGGATAAGAATTGGATTTGTTGAATCAAGGTGGCCGAATTTGGAATGTAGTTTGTATTGGTTGGTTATTCAATTGTATTGAAATACCTTATATATAATTGTGAGCCAATTGGGGCTGTGTAGTTATTCAATTGTATTGAACTACTTTCTATATAATTGTGAGCCAATTGGGGTTGTTTGGTTATTGTATTTTCGGCCTTGAAAAAGGTGGCGAAGTGAGTAAATACAAAGGAGGTCTTTTGATTTTCCGTAGAATTTAGAGACTTAACAACATGATATTCTACGATTGAAGTAAGGCTTTAATAGGCGTATTGTGAATATTATAGGTTGACATACTACGGGCGGGACTTTGTACTTGGCAAGTGGTTTGACAGACGAGGTATGTAGAACTTTTCCTATCTTTGAGCATGACTAGTTTCACGTATATAGTGCGGTGAGGCGTCTGAAGACTTGACATTCTTTACTTGTTTTATGAAATGCCAAGTCGGGTGAGTTAGGAGATTAACTCACTTCTTTGAGAATATTAAAGATGTCTTAAGTCTTGTTAAAGATAAGGGACTTGAAGAATTTTAAAGTATGTAATACTTGTGTCGTTTTAATCGTATAAGTCCCTTGGATAGGAAAATGTACTTGACTAAGGTATAAAGTAAATATAACGACTTTATGGGGAGTTGGTTATATTGACTTTATGCAAAGGTAAATGGCTTGTGTTAATGAAAGGCAAATTGATTTTAAGGTATCAATTGCCCAAGTTTAATAAGAAAAGGAGTCACTTGATTTAGAAACTGTTTAAATTCTAAAGGTATTGTGACTGGTCTTGAAATGTAATTTGGACTTGATACTATGGTTACTAGTGTCTTGGAAGCTTTCTACTAAAATGAGTCATTTGTTTAAGGAGTAGAAGTACGTGGTACTTGGGGTTAAATTCCCGGATTCTTATAAAAGACATGATAGTGCCTTAAGTAAACTAAAATGAGAGTGTAGATGAATAAGACTAATAAGAAGTTAGGGGATTGATAACTTGCTTAATTATTGTATGACGACCGGTTGTGAGATAGGGTAAGAGTATCAGTGAGGGGCAAACCCCCAAGACGCTATACCACCTTCTCCAGGATAAGAGTATAAATGAGGGGTAAGCCCCCAAGACGTTATACCACCTGCGTTACTATCTTTTTCAGGGTAAGAGTATAAATGAGGGGCAAACCCCCAAGACGTTATACCACCTGCTTCAGGGTAAGAGTGTAAATGAGGGGTAAGAACCCCAAGACGTTATACCACCTGCTTTTATGGGTTCGCTACCCATGATTTGATCATGAGGCGCTATTATGATGTTGTAAGTATTCTCTTGATTTACTCTCATTGTTAGTAAGGCACTGTGTACTGTAATTTTGTTATCATACATGTCTCCGGCTTTCTATAAACTTATGTTGTAATTACAGTACTTTTCAGTTTTACATACTTAGTACATATTGTGTCTTGACCCTTCCTCGAAATTTGCGTTCATGCCGCGAGAAAGGGTAGCGGTGGCGAATCCACATTCTTAGGATCACCTATCAGACGTCGGAAGCTTCATTCTCCGGAGGCTTGTCTTTCTTTTGGTACAGTCTTTCCCTGATGTTGTAGATATATGTACATTCAGGGGTATGGCGGGGCCCTAGTATAAATGAGGGGCAAACCCCCAAGACGTTATACCACCTGCTTCAGGGTAAGAGTGTAAATGAGGGGTAAGAACCCCAAGACGTTATACCACCTGCTTTTATGGGTTCGCTACCCATGATTTGATTGCGAGACTGCTATTATGATGTTGTAAGTATTCTCTTGATTTACTCTCATTGTTAGTAAGGCCGTGTCTGTAATTTTGTTATCATACATGTCTCGGCTTTACATAAACTTATGTTGTAATTACAGTACTTTCGATTTTACATACTTAGTACATATTGTATCGACCCCTTCTCGGCTGCGTTCATCTTGAGAAAGAAGTAGCAGTGGCGCATCCACATTCTTAGGATCACCATCGGGCGTCGGAAGCTTCATTCTCGGAGGCTTGTCTTTCTTTTGATGCGATCTTTCCACGATGTTGTAGATATATGTACATTGGGGTATGGCGAGCCCCATCCCGCGATTGTTATTCCTAAGTGCGTATTCACGTATGTGGTTGAAGTAAGAACTAAGTTGTAAGTTGTACTTTTGACTTTGTTTATATTATGGAAGCGACCTTATCGGTTAGCTTGTGTTGTATATTGTTTACATATGTGTTTATGTTGTGTATGTTCATTGCTATTCTACGATGTATACGAGCAGGGTGCCTAGGTAGGGCACGATCGCGGCCGAGTGGAGTCGTGACAAAAGTGGTATCAAAGCGATTAGTCCTCGGAAAGTGTCTGCACCGTGTCTAGTAGAGTCTTGATTATCGGTGTGTTGTGCACCACATCTATAATCGGGAGGCTGCAGGACATTTAGGATTGGTTTCCATTCTTCTCTCTGCGAGATCGTGCATTAGAGTCTTATTAGGTTGAATCCTCTCGACCTCTTCTTATGAAAGTATGCCTCGCGGAAGGCTACCGGGGCCTAGAAGGGCAAAGCGGCGGCGAGGCGCTAGCGGTACTCGAGGGTTACGGGCTCGAGCACGGACTATGCACGAGGTAGTAGGTCGGCGAGTTCAGCCACGCTGCGATTTTAGAGGCGAGGCGGCGGTAGCTCGAGAGGTTAGATGCGACCCTCGGTTCCACGGCCACCGCGAGTATAGAGACTACGAGAGCAGTTGATTGTTGACCAGTATAGTAGTCGGCGCGGCCGCGAGCGAGCGGCCACCACTAGGCCGGCGGTTTGCGGATTAGGGATTTTACGGGATGTCATCCACCCGAGTTTTATGGTTAGTGCGATGAGGATCGCGGGAGTTCGTTCGGCGGCTCTACGGACCATGCGAGTTCTTAGGGCTTGAGGCGAGTGCATTACACTAGCCTCTTACAGGTTGCGCGATATTGCGTTGGCGGTTTGAGTCATGGTTGCTTTCGAGAGGTGATCTGCTCTTCCACCTGTTTGGGAGGAGTTCTGAGGCTTTCATGGATCACTTTTGCCTCCGAGATGAGAAGAACCCGAGTAGACAGATTTTTGACCTTGCGGCGAGCGGGAGGCTGTGGGAGTCTGACACTGAGTTTGACTCCTTGGCGAGCATGCTCACACTATTGTAGCTAGCATGGCGGATAGAGTTCATCGTTATGTGATGGGGCTAGGCCGTCATATGATTCTGACATGTTTGGGGTGGCTCTTGACCCGGTATGGACATCGCCGGATGCGAGCCTATGCGAGGATAGAGGATAGAGAGGAGGACCAGTTAGCGAGCGGCCCAAGAGGGCGGGACATCGGGGTCTCGGGGAAGTTTTAGGCGGGCGGCCTCGTGATGAAATGAGTCCACATTCCGGCCCGACAGCGCTCCGTCACGGTTTTACGGAAGAAGTCGACCCGGCCCGGTCGGTCGGGGCGGTCGGGGCTCGGGGACTACATGATTCGAGGCGAGAACCGTCGCGTCGGGACCACCGCCTCGGTGTGCTCGATGCGGTAGGTTCCACGAGCGAGTGTCGCGAGCCGGGAGCTTGTTACTCGTGTGGCGGCGGGGCCATTTGAAGAGGATTGTCCGTCTAGAAGCGGCATGGGTGGTACAGCCACGGTAAGCGGGATCGATTCTTTGGTCTTCTTCTCCTTACGTGGTTATGCGCCGGGGCGAGGGTACTCGCGGACAGGCGGGCGCGGTAGAGGTCGAGTGGTGGTTCTAGTTCTAGCGGTCCTCGAACCGCATATACTCTAGCCCGGCCGCCCGGGATCGGGAGGCTTCCACGGCGTCGTCGCAGTGCATTCGCGATTTGGTGTGATGTTTATGCATTGATAGATCGAGGTTCTACCTTGTCCTATGTGTCCCCTCTTATGCGGGTAGAATCGGGATAGGCGGTGTCGATAGAGCCGTTTGAGGTAGCTACACGATGGGTGATTCGGTGTTAGGCGGGTGTATAGAGGTTGTCGGTATTTATTCTGATCGTCGGACCACTTACGAACTTGATAGAGTGGAGATGGCGATTTTGATGTCATTATGGGTATGGTGGTTGGCTTCTTATTCGCCAACGTGGGTGTAGGGCGAGGTTGGTTCGGTTCGATTTCTGGCGAGCGATTATCAGTGGAGAGCAACACAAAGCGCCGCAGGGTAGGTTTATTTCTTACCTCAAGGCTAGGAAGATGGTGCGAGAAGGGTTACATCTATCATCCGGTTGGGTATTTGATACTGAGGTGAGTGCGATTCTTGATCGATGCGGTGGTTAGGGAGTTTCGGATGTGTTCCCGGATGATCTTGGGTATCCTCTGAGAGGAGATCGAGTTTTGTATTGACACGTTGCGGAAACTCGACTATTTCCATTCCGCCATCTGAGGATGCTTTCTTGAGTTAAGGTGAAAGACCGGTGAAAGATTTCTTTGGAGAAAGGCTTTATCGGGCCTAGTGTATCTCCCCAGGGAGCGCGGTGTTGTTTGTAAAGAAGAAGGATGGGGCCAGCTGCGTATGTGTGTTGACTACTGACGGTGAATAAGGTAACCATTAAGAATAGGTACCTCCCGGGATTGATGATTTGTTTGACGATTGCGGTGCGAGTTTTCTCAAAGATAGACTGCGATGCAGTTATCATCGAGTTCGAGTTCGAGCGAGATATCCCAAAGGCGCATTCGGGACCGGTATGGGCACTATGAGTTGAGTTATGTCTTTCGGTTTGACAACGCTCAGCGGTATTTATGGATTTAATGAACGGGTGTTCAAGCCATTTTTGAATCGTTTGTGATTGTATTCATCGATGACATCTGGTTTATTCACGCAGACGAGCGAGCATCTTGACCACGAGGCGGTACTCGGGGTTCTCGGAATCGTGATTGTCGCCAAGTTCTCCAAGTGTGAGTTTTGGTTGGCCTCGATGGCATTTACAGGGCATATTATTGGGGTGATGGTGTTGGGTAGATCGACAAAGATTGGCGATCAAGTCTTGGCGAGACCTCTTACTCGGCCGAAGTGCGCGATTTCTTAGGGTGGCGAGTTATTATTGCGAGTTTGTGGAAGCGATTGCCCGATTTGGCAGTTGACTAGGGTGACTCGGAAAGCGGCCAAGTTCCGATGGGCGAGAGGCTTGCGAGAAGGGTTTCCGGTTGTTGAAGGAAAGGTTGACTACGGCTCGGTTCTTACTCTTAGGAGGTTAGATAGATGCGTGATCTATTGTGATGCCTCGGGTATCGGGTTAGGGTGTGTTTTGATGCGGACGGCAAGGTTATAGCCTATGCTTCGGCGATTCTGGAAGCATGAGAGAATTACCCTACCCATGACTTAGAGTTGGCGCGGTTATTCATGCCTTAAGATTTGGAGACATTATTTATGCGGGGTTCATGTGGATATTTATACGGACCACAAGAGCCTCAGGTATATCTTGAGCGAGAGGAGTTGAACACGAGGCGAGGCGGTGGTTAGAGTTGTTGAAAGATTATGATGTTGATATTCTCTACCATCAGGAAAGCAGCGTAATTCTTGATGCCTTGAGTCGTAGGTCGATGGGGAGCCTATCGGAGTACTGCCGAGAGAGCGGGACATGGTCCGTCGAGATCCACCGATTAGCGAGCCTTGGGGTTGATTGATCGATCACAAGCGATAGTGAAGTGCGGGTTCGTGAGGTTGCGAGTCTTCCATCATTGATGAGGTGAAGATCACGATAGTTTGAGGACCCGGTGTTGATCGGTATCGGGATGCGACTCTTGGGAGAGAAGAGTCTATTCGAGTAGCGCTGATGAAGTCTTTGAGATTTGAGGCGGTTGTGTGTTCCGATGTGGCGGGACTCGGCATGGTCAGGGAGGCACGCGGTGCTCGATATTCTATTCATCCGGTCGACCAAGATGTACCATGACCTCGGATGTTTGTATTGGTGGGATGGCACGAAGAGGGGCGTGGAAGGTTTTGTTGCCTGATGTCCTAATTGCCCGGTGAGTTAAGGTCGAGCACGAGGCCCGGTGGTTTATTGCGATCTATTGAGATTCCGACTTGGAAGTGGGAGATAATCAACATGGACTTTGTTCTGAGGTTACCTCGTACTCGGAGGAAATGCGACTCCATTTGGGTTATTGTTGTGGTGTGAAATCAGCCCATTTCCTTCGGTCGGGGCGTTTTGGTGAGGACTATGCAGTTGTACATCGAGGAGATTGTGAGGTGCGCGGTGTCCCAGTGTCGATTATTTCGATAGGGAGCCGGTTCTGGCTAACCGGAGGTCTTTCGGAAGGGTTTGGGGACCTGGTGAGTCTCGATCTGACATTTCATCCTCGGTAGCGGGCGGCGAGCGCACTATCGAACAACGAGGATATCTGCGAGCTGCGTGATTGATTTGATGGTAGTGGGAGGATCATTTGCCTCTTGTGGAGTTTGCTTACAACAATAGCTACCATTCCGGCATCTGAGATGGCGCCATACGAGGCTTTATATGGCGGAAATGTAGATCGCCGATTGGTTGGTTCGGCGTGGCGAGAATGCAGTTGGTTGGCGGACTTGGTATAGCGAGGATGTGGATAAGGTGAAGCTTATCGGGAAAAGCTTAGCGGCTGAGTCGGCGAGAAGTCATATGCGGATAATCGGCGTCGGCATTTGGAGTTCGGGTAAGCGATTGGGTCTTCTTGAAGGTGTCACCCATGAAGGTGTGATGAGATTTGGTAAGAAGAAACTTCGGCCCAGGTACATTGGGCCTACCAGGATCGTCGTAGAGTGGGACAGTTGCTTATGAGTTGGATCTGCCATCGAGTTAGAGCGGTACATCCGGTCTTCCATGTTTCTATGTTGCGGAAGTGTATCGGTGATCCGGCGAGTTTTCCCTACTAGTGAGGTCCGGTGTGAGAGGGGTTATCGTATGGCGAGAGTCCCATAGCGATACTCGATCGCGGTCGGTATTGCGGACGAAGGATGTAGCTTCGTCAAAGTCATGTGGAGAAATGATAACAGGAGGAGATGACTTGGGAGCGGAGGAGGACGTGTTGAGGAGGTATCCTCACTTATTTCCTATACCTTCAGGTATTTCATTTTCCCTTACTTGTCAGGTTTTAATTGAAGCGTTTCTTTTGCTTAAATGCTTTTAAGTGGCCATTAGTGGCATTTTTGGTATGTCGGGGCTGTGAAAGGAAACTATGTCGTTAATTTAGTTTGACTCCGAAAGAACATTCGGGGACGAATGTTTCTAAGGGGGGAAGAATGTTACACGCCGTAATTTCAGGACATGTTTTAAGATCGTAAGTAAGAACTCACAATGTTAAGATTTGAGACTTGTAAAATTTTGTCGGAATTATGAAATTGTCGGAAAGCGTAGTGTTATGGAATGGGAGGCGACACGTGTCACCCCCTTTACTATGCCTTGGGCGATTTTTATTAGCAAGGGCATAAGGGTCATTTGACCTTTGTTGCAAGACAAGTCTTGCAACTTGAAACTTGATATTATTGACTAAGGTCAAAGGTCCATGGTCTTGATTTTAATGTAAGACTACATCTTAGCCATCCATGTGTTCTTATCATAACCCTCTTTGCACTATATAATACTAGTAGTGCTAGTGTGAGCTTAACACTTAGAAAAATTCTTGAAAACTTTGAAGAGCATATAGAGGGTCTCGGGTTAGCCTCGAGGAAGAAGAAAATTTTTGTTTCTTGTTCATTCCACTCCCACTTTAAACCAAGGGTCTTAGGTGTATTGTAAGCCTTTCTCGATAGAAAAATCTTGGAAAAGATTGTTTTGGGTTAGTCGCAAATGAAAACCTAAAGGGTCTTTCTAGGTTTTGCTTGGAGTTTTGAAGGATAATTGTTGGTATTGTTCTAAGGGTCTCAACAAGCGGTTGGAGGTGTCTTGAAGAGGTTCTAATCTTCTAAGGAAGCGACTTGGTTGGAGTTGGATTAAGAATCGTTAAGGTATAATCTTGTCTTTTAAAGGTGTTACAAGATTGCATATTTATATTGTTGTTGATAGCTTTGTATGTTGCGAGCATGAAGTGTTATATAGAGGTTATAAGAATTATGGATTGGTTATAGCCTTGGAAATCCAAAATGTAATGTAAGCCATGACTAGTTGAATTGCAATTTAATCGTTGTAGAAGCAGTCGCATGTCATTGACTTAAGGATTATGGTTATTATAATCAAATGCGACTTGATATCATGTTATGCTACTAAATTGGATTGAAATGGAAATTGGATAAGAATTGGATTTGTTGAATCAAGGTGGCCGAATTTGGAATGTAGTTTGTATTGGTTGGTTATTCAATTGTATTGAAATACCTTATATATAATTGTGAGCCAATTGGGGCTGTGTAGTTATTCAATTGTATTGAACTACTTTCTATATAATTGTGAGCCAATTGGGGTTGTTTGGTTATTGTATTTTCGGCCTTGAAAAAGGTGGCGAAGTGAGTAAATACAAAGGAGGTGCTGCCCGATGTTCCGTAGAATTTAGAGACTTAACACTTATGATATTCTACGATTGAAGTAAGGCTTTAATAGACGTATTGTGAATATTATAAGTTGACATACTACGGGCGGGACTTTGTACTTGGCAAGTGGTTTGACCCGACGAGGTATGTAGAACTTTTCCTATCTTTGAGCATGACTAGTTTCACGTATATAGTGCGGTGAGGCGTCTGAAGACTTGACATTCTTTACTTGTTTTATGAAATGCCAAGTCGGGTGAGTTAGGAGATTAACTCACTTCTTTGAGAATATTAAAGATGTCTTAAGTCTTGTTAAAGATAAGGGACTTGAAGAATTTTAAAGTATGTAATACTTGTGTCGTTTAATCGTATAAGTCCTTGGATAGGAAAATGTACTTGACTAAGGTATAAAGTGAATATAACGACTTTATGGGAGTTGGTTATATTGACTTTATGCAAGGTAAATGACTTGTGTTAATGAAAGGCAAATTGATTTTAAGGTATCAATTGCCCAAGGTTTAATAAGAAAGGAGTCACTTGATTTAGAAACTGTTTTAAATTCTAAAGGTATTGTATTGGTCTTGAAATGTAATTTGGACTTGATACTATGGTTACTAGTGTCTTGGAAGCTTTCTACTAAAATGAGTCATTTGTTTAAGAGTAGAAGTACGTGGTACTTGGGGTTAAATTCCCGGATTCTTATAAAAGACATGATAGTGCCTTAAGTAAACTAAAATGAGAGTGTAGATGAATAAGACTAATAAGAAGTTAGGGGATTGCTAACTTGCTTAATTATTTTATGACAGTAGGTTGTGAGATAGGGTAAGAGTATCGGTGAGGGCAAACCCCAGACGCTATACCACCTTCTCGGGATAAGAGTATAAATGAGGGTAAGCCCAGGCGTTATACCA
The DNA here is from genome assembly GCA_029844215.1 of Przewalskia tangutica. NCBI lineage: Eukaryota > Viridiplantae > Streptophyta > Magnoliopsida > Solanales > Solanaceae > Przewalskia > Przewalskia tangutica. Next base: position 5,322,153 of record CM056718.1, on the reverse strand, counting down.
CTGCGTTACTATCTTTTTCGAGGTAAGAGTATAAATGAGGGCAAACCCGAGGCGTTATACCACGCCTTGGTAAGAGTGTAAATGAGGGTAAGAACCCCAAGGCGTTATACCACTGCTTTTATGGGTTCGCTACCCATGATTTGATTGCGAGCTGCTATTATGATGTTGTAAGTATTCTCTTGATTTACTCATTGTTAGTAAGGCCTTTGTGTCTTGTAATTTTGTTATCATACATGTCTCGACTTTCTATAAACTTATGTTGTAATTACGATACTTTCAGTTTACATACTTAGTACATATTGTGTCTTGACCCACTTCCTCGAAATTTGCGTTCATCTGCGAGAGAAAGGGTAGCAGTGGCGAATCCACATTCTTAGGATCACTATCGGGCGTCGGAAGCTCCATTCTCGGAGGCTTGTCTTTCTTTTAGTCTGATCTTTCCCGATGTTGTAGATATATGTACATTCAGGGTATGGCGAGGCCCCATCACTTGTGATTGTTATTCTAAGTGCGTATTCACGTATGTGGTTGGGTATAAGAACTAAGTTGTAAGTTGTACTTTTGACTTTGTTTATATTATGGGCGACCTTATTGGTTAGCTTGTGTTGTATATTGTTTACATATGTGTTTATGTTGTGTATGTTCCGCTGCTATTCTCTGATGTATACCTGAACAGGGTGCCCAGGTAGGGCACCAGTCGCGGCCCGGGGTCGGGTCGTGACATCTGACTTCTGGGTAGATTGAAGTCAGAATCATTGTTGGTGGAAGTTGTGGACTCAATAGGGAAATTCAACTCTTTAACAGATAAATTCGACTCTGCCCTGGTCCTTTTGGCAGTTTGATCTTCACCGAATCTGCTTTCAAACACCCTTTTCGACCTTCGAGTCGGCATTGTTGACTGTGATCTTCTTGACGCAAGGTTTGTAAAATCAGATGTTGTATCAACATCTATTGGGTTCTCCGAATCTCCAGGGCAACACACATTTAAAGGTTCATCGGAACCCAGAAAAATCAGGGCTACACTTTCTTCTTCCTCATAAGGTTTTCTTCATTGATGGCTTTATAATGTTTATACATTTTGTGGCTGTTTGGTGGACTTGTTGACACAGGAGAATACTCTTTTGATTTGAAAGATTTGAAAGATTTGGGGGATATGGACATGGCAGGGTTTTTTGAAGAGTTTGGCGTATTTGAAAAGTTTTGAAAAACTGGCGGTGATGTTTGGGCTGCCATTTGATGGTTCGATTTGGTGGTTCGATTTGGTGGCTGACTGATGTGACAAAATAGACGCAATAATGGGGGATTTAATCAAGGTAATCTTCAATTTACACTCAAACTCTTTTCCTTAAATTTAGGTAGTGGGACATATTTGAACTCTACACATACCCAAAACAAAGGTTTTTACATGACACAAGGCATTAAAAAAATTAAAAGAAACGGTCCTTCTTATTTTTTGGATTTTCGTTATTTACATAGACTTGTTACATATTAGAACCCCGAAAAAAATAAGATAAGCAAGATCGACCAATGTACTGGAACATGATGTTGCGAGTGATGTTGGAAACATTTCAAAGTTCAACTAGCATTTTGAGACTTCAAGGATTTTCTAATTTGGCAAATGATTTTCCGTATATGTTCCCTATGAGACTGATCGCAGGACGAATGTGAAATTTTACCATTGTCCTTAATCAACTTAATTGAACACATATGGATAAAAAAAATATTAAGGGATTTTCAACATTCTTGAAGCACATGATACTCTTATAGAATATGAACAATTGATGCGTGGTAAGATGCACACACTTTAAACGCAAGTGCACGTTATCGTGACAAGTAGTATAGTCTTGATAAGACCGAATATCGTCCACAAGGATTAGGGTTCAATTACCAACTATCTATTTTCTAGTATCTATTTGGTGAATTGATAATTGATTTGTTGTTTATAACTAAGAATTATGCAAGCTATTTAAATATAAAGATTTACTTCAGTGGTGATGAGAATAGGGCTTCCATGTATCTTTACTATCCGCTTATGCTACTTACTAATGTATTAACTTATGGTATTCTTCTTTTGGAGAAAGCAGGTTTACGAAATCGTTTTATACTCCTGTTAGGGTTATATAAATACTCAACCCCAGTATCACACCTTACCTACCTTTCGGTGATAAGGATAACTCTATAGGAGGATTAAGAACAAAAACCTAGTTGACCGTCACGCACAATGCGCAAAATTAGGGTTGTTAAGCCTCTCATCAACGCTACATAAATAATTGAGGTATTTTCATCCCCAATCCAAGAATGTCTACCCAACTTACAACATATTCACAATCCCCTTTGAATCGATTAGAAATCATATAGTGATAATTAGTTGTCAATTAATTACCAAGAATTCAACTCAATTATTGGATAAATCTCACAATAAGAAAAATAACCATAAGCATGCATTAATTCATAACAAAAGTTTCTAGAAATTCAACATGGAAAGCCCTATAAGAGAATTAGTTCCTAGCCATAGACATGACAAGAACTAATTCAAAGTTCATCATACAAAACTGAAATAAAGAACAAGAAAGGGAAAAGAAATTACTAAACTAATGGTATCCAATCTCCAAGCAAAAGTCTTGTGTTGTGCAAGAAGGGGAACCCTCAAAGCCTAGGGTTCTCCTTTTATAGCCGCAAACCGCCTCCTCTTTTCCTTGAGCTGACCAGAATTTCATCAAAGACCTAATTTTTCCGCGTCGCGCGCGGCCTGCGACAGGCCGCGGCCGGAGTTCTGAATCCGTCGGGTGTTTTGGCTCGCGGCCACGATATTTCTTTGCGGCGCGCGGCCTGCATCTTCGTAGCTCGCCGGATGTTTAGCGCGCGCCTGCATCTGCTGCTCGAGGCGCATGGCCTAGTATTCTGCACCTCTACGAATAGTGGCGCATGGCCGCTGATTGCGAGGCCCGCGCTAGTGCAGATTTTACCCTCGTTCGTCACTTTCTCTGTTTCCAGCTCTGGCATCTCCTCTTTTGCCCTCTTTTTGCTCTTTTTCCGTCATTTGGCCATTTTAACCACTTTGACTCAAAAGAAAGAAAAACTATCCTAATACGACACTTATATGTGCAAAACGGGACAAAAGACTAACTAAAACTGACTCAAAATGTGTATATAAAATACACCGATCAAATACCCCCAAACTTAACCTTTGCTCGCCCTCGAGCAAAGATAGGAAGAAATAAAATAAAAGACTCAAAAGAACGAAAAATAAAAGACTCACTGCCATTGATCACTTTTGCTGCATAAGTGTTAACTAGAAAAAACATGAAGGTTAGCAGAATAATATGCAGGAACATATAACATGAAATTTCAGCACATTAAGCTAGATATTTCGCAAACTCATACTTATCATGCTTTAATGGAAGTCAATATACTAAATTATGCATGTAAATTCAAGAATTCCTATGGCATGCTTACTTGTTATTCTCCACTAATTCTGGATATGCATAAAAGAGATCTTCAGGACTTTAAGGGTTGTAATGTAGGCTTAGGTAGGGGTAGGTAAAAATAGGCATTTAGGCTCATTTTTGTGTACCATAAGCTCTTTAGCTTTTCAGTATTTCCCTTTTCTTTTTGTTCTTTTCTTCATTTCGATTCTATCTTTCCCCTCTTTTGTTTTGGGAGAGTGAAGTATCTAATAATGACAAGCACCCCCAAACTTAGGTTTTTGCCTATTTCTTATTACTTTTGTATTGGGGTGCAACAGACTTATTCACTCTTTTTGTCTTTTTTTTTTTAACACAATGTATTCCACTATTTCATATTTTCACTTATGGTACAATTTGTGGGAATATAGGGTGTCAAAGAAGAAGTTTCAATTTTTGGCTCGATAGAGTGTTAGGGATATTTTTAAAGTACAGGATGGAAAGAATGGTAAGAATTGGCTATCAAAGAAATGCGAGTCATCTCCTAACATGCATATCCTAACTATTTCGCCTCAAATAACACGCAATCATAACACATAAGCATTTATCATTTAGCATGCATAACTCAAGCAAGAAACTCCAATAGGCAGTTCTGTGAGTTTTTGGCATATCTAACCTAAGTGTTTAGATAGTTGCTTCAATTCCTTTACATTATTCCACCTTAATTCACTAGGTGTTTCTAGCAACTCTGACATACATGATCTTTGTGACAGGCAATTATGACTCAAAAAGAAAAAAAATTGGTGACTCAAAATAAACATAAAACAATCAAAAAGACTTAAATAAAACATAACGTGACACAAATAAAACAAGACACAAATAAAACACCCCCAAACTTAAATCACACATTGTCCCCAATGTGTGTAGACTCAAAGACAGTAAAAGAAATAAGACACTTACAAATTTTGGCTAAAATGGTGGTGGTGGCGGTGGATAATGCATCGACCATTGGTTGAACAAGGAACTCAACTCGTTGATTTGTTGCCTTGTTTCTTCTCGCCCTTGTACTACTGTGTCCAAGGTCTGCATCATCCTCATCTGATTTTGATACAATTGCTCCATTGTGGGCGTTGGAGGTTCTGCTCCTGTGGTTGGCCGGTGGCTAGGTCCTGCCTCATATTGAGCCCCTATTTCAGGCTCATCTTCGTCCATGGCGGCCTCTGCTGCTGCTGCTGCTGGTTGTACTCTCCGTTTCTTTGGGGCTTGGGTTTGGGAAAGAGTGCACTATCCCATAGGACACGGGCAGTTGGTTTCTTTCATGAGTATCCGTGGGTAGGATTGGGACCGCACTCATGTGACATAGCTTGGTGATAACTGAGTCATGTCCCAATCCGCCTGTTGTTACCAACCTGCTGATTTCCTCAATACTCTGCACTATTTCTTTCCCCACATCAATCGTCAACCCCCTCATAATTCCATATATCAGTTTAATCCTATCCTCTGGCACTCTGGTGAAGTGTGTGAATGGAATCATGCGGGCGCTGACGAAATATAGCCAACCTTTGGCTACTTTGTTAATGCTTTGCTCAGTGCTCTTGACCCATTTCTTCCAATATCAAAAACAGCCCCAGGGTAGCTCACTGTGTTTGCGACGGTATCCCAGTTTATGTTGTCGGTGCTCCTAGACCATGTTCTAAAATGGCTCTGATCACCAATTCCTCCTTCAACATCAATTGTTTTCAATTGTGCATTTACATTCTCTGCTGTCACAGACACATAGTGTCCCCTTACAAAGCATCCCCTTTCCACCTTCTCCGGAAAGTTGACATAAAATTCACACACCATTGTTGTGTTTACTGGTGCTATCTTCTCCGGATTCACAAATTTCCTCCACTCCCTTAACTCAATCATCGCCCGAATGGGCTCATAAATATCTTCTTCCCCATATGACTCTCTCTGGTAGTCCATTTCCCTTTCTGGTATTATGGGTCTGGTATTAAGCTTTTTGTATCTTTGGTAGGCTTGGTAGCTCACAAACCTATTTTCATCGTATTGCGGGGTTGGGGTTGATGTGGAGCCTCTTCTCTTCCTGGTGGCCATGGTTAAAACAGTTTCTGGAGCTTACAATTTAGTGGCACAAATGTTTCCTACACAATTAACAACTAGCAGCGAACACAACACCCCCAAACTTCAATTTTTCTACCCACTACCCACACTCTTTTTCTACTCTTTTCTCCAAACTTCACAATCAACTTTTTAGTACCCAACTACTTCAACTACAATACTCCTTCAAACTACTACCTCCTGTGACTTCAGTAAAGGATTCAAGAACAGAAAAAAAGATTACCTTTTTTATGAGAAGATTCAAGCTTGTTCTTGTTTCAATTGGTAGCTTGAGGCTATGGAATGGAGCTTTGTTGTTTGAGGTGGCTACGGGTTTTTAGGAATTTAAGAGTTTTGGTTGTGGTTGGGTTGGATTTGTGGAAGATTTGTGGGCAAATTTTCGGATTTTCGTGGGTTTTGGAAAGGAAGGCTTAGGTTTTTGAAATTGGATTTGGGGAAAATCTGATTCTGGGCGTTTTAAGTTAGATTCCCGCTTGGCGCCATCGCTTTTAGCCGCGGCTAATCATCTGCGCTCGCCGGGACTTCTTGCGCGCCACATTCTGAGCCATGGCTAAACTTGGCAAATTTTCTTGGTATTTTGGAGCCGCGGCCCTGCTCCTGGGCACCGCGGCGCTTAAAATTCTGCGCCTGTTCAGTTCTTTTGGCGCCGCGGCCCTGCTCAGCCATGGCTACCCGCTTTCGAATATTACGCTTTTCTTTAGTTTTTCGCCCTTCAGTTTATTTCCCTGTACCTGTCAATCACAGCATAAACAAAAGACCCCAAGACCGTGAGACTGTTCTTAGACAAAATAAAATAAACTAAAGACAGAAATTAAAATAACATAATTGAAAACGTTGGGTTGCCTCCCAAGTAGCGCTGTCTTTAACGTCTTTTTGCCGGACGCAAGTTCCTTAGCTTTAATAACCCTGGGGTGGATTAAGCCCCCAACCAATCCATTTCCTACACATTTGGCATTTTCGTTTTCTTCTTTTCTTCTTAGCATTATCAGTAAGGGGGAGTTCAGGAATACTTACCTCCTTTAGTGGCATTTCAGCAAACCATGCCTGCTTTCTTGGGCTCATCGCTCTTTGGTTGACTTGTATTGGCTCGCATGGGGGTTTGATGGTGCTGATTGCAAAGCACCCACTCATTGTTGGTGGCTCAATGACGTGTTTAAAAACTTTAAACACCATTTCTTCATTTTTCACCCTTAATGTTAACTCTCCTCTTTCAACATCAATCAAAGCTCTCCCCGTCGCTAGGAATGACCTCCCCAATATGTTAGGTATTTCCGCATCTTCTTCCATATCAAGAATGAGGAAATCTGCAGGAAAAAAGAATTTTCCTACTTTCACAATCACGTCTTCAATCTTGCCTCGTGGATGAACCACTGTCCTGTCGGCCAGCTGTAGGCTTACTGTGGTTGGTTTGGCCTCACCCAACTCTAATCTTTTAAAAACTGATAAGGGCATCAGATTTATACTCGCCCCTAAATCACACAAGGCTCTGTTGCAAGTCACTCTGCCCACTGTGCAAGGTAGTGTAAAGCTTCCAGGATCCTTTAGCTTTGGTGGCAACTTTTTCTGCAAGATAGCACTACACTCTTCTGTCAGTGCTACTATTTCGTATTCTCGCCTTCTTCTTCTTCCCAAAATCTCCTTCATAAACTTGAAATAGGAGGGCATCCGCTCTAATGCTTCTATGAAAGGTATGTTGATACGACTTTCTGAATGTCTCCAAAAATTTGGAGAATTGTTTATCAACCGCCTTTATTTTGTAGTCTCTGGGGAAGGGATCTTCTCTGTATACTCCTTCTCCGGTTTTCTCTCTTGTTGGTGGGCTCAATCACCTTCTCTTTTTCTAACTCGCCTTCTTCTCAACTCTCGCCGAGGTGATCGCTTCCAATGTCTTCCACTTCTCAATCGCTTCGCTCGACATCGCTCCTGGATTTACCTGTATTGCTTGGCAATGTCCCATGGCCTTACATTTGCTGTTTTGCTAGTGACCCACTGTGTGTCTCCAAGTTTACGAGCGAGGATCTAGCTTCATGAGCTGCGTCAGGCGTTGGCAAGTCTTTATCCGCTACTGCCACTCATCCGCTTTTCTTCGAACTGTTATACCTCGTATTTTGAGTATGCGTGGGAATACGCATAAAAGTTTAGCCTTAAGGTTTAGGCTTGGACGATTTTTTTTGGGCACAACTCACAAAACGAATAGTTTTCCGACGAAACGTTTCCACAGCTTTCGTAGGGTAAATTCCGGCTATGCCATTTCTAATTTTTGCGGATTTTTCCGAGAGACGAAACATTTTGGACCAATGGGAGGGCGACACTTGGCACCCTCCAATTTGTGGAGTGAATCGTCCATTGGACGAAATTGGAGAGCATTGGCACGTTTTTTGTGCCTTGTGCACAAGTCAAGGAGTTGGTAGGATATTTGTGTGGAGTAAATCTTCACCCTACACTTGCCTTGCACTTGTCTTAATCTTGGCCATTGGTTGGCCACTTCTTGACCTATAAATACCCCCTTAGAGATGAAGAGTTCTTCATCCACAAATCTTTCCAAGTCTTGAAAAATCCTCTCCTCTCCCTTTGTAGCCTTTTCGTCCAAACACCTCCCCCTCCCCTTGTGAAGGCCCTTGGCCGAATACCCCCCCTCTAGCCTAAGTAGTTTGGCCGAGGCCCCCCCTAGCCTAGCCAAAACCTACCCCCCCTCCCTTGGTAGAAAAGTTGCCTTCTTGTATTGTTATAATGCCCAAAATACCCTAGCCCAAATCCCTTAGTACTTGGTAGAAGTTGTGAAGAACTTCTAAGGTTTCCTTGGAGCATACAACTTAGGAGCAAAACCTTGCTCAGGCGCGACTTTTTCTAGGATATTATTGGGCTTACCGAGGTAACTAATCCTAACCCTCTTTTGAATTAGAGAATACTTACTGTTGTAGTATAAGAATAAGTATAAATACTTAGAAGAATATTGCAGAATAGAATTGAACTGTTATCACAGTAGAAGGGTTTAAAAGAAGAATAATCAAACTGTACTTACATAGGACTGTTTTCACGATGAACTTATATAGCTCACGGGTGGAAGTGCTGCCCGACTTTCCGTAGAATTGTGAACCCTCTGTTTAGAATTACCTTGAGTAGTCTTTGATAGATGTACGTGACTATTATAGGTGACTCTCTGCGCGACATATTGAACTTGGCGGTGGTTTTCACGAGAATGTATGTGATTCTTCCTAAAGCATGATATTTTACAATATATATAGTGCGGTAGACGCATACGTGTTAAGCGAATAATAACTACGGCAATGTCTTTGACTTAAGCTGAATAATACCTACTGAATGCCTCACGCTTAAGCTCGAATAATACTTACGAATGCCTCACGCTTAAGCTTTGAATAATAAAGAATGAAAGCATTTCAAAAGAATCTTTGAATCATTTTTAATGTAAGAGAACTAATTGGTTTTAAAGCGAAGCTTAAGAGTTATACTAGCTTTATGGGAAGTTAAGTATAACCACTTAAGATTGATAAAAGAAACAGTTTGCCTATGTGTTTATAACAGACTTATATTGAATTGTGAAAAGAATAATAAGATGGTTGATAAGTAGACATGATATGATGCTATGTGTGTTAGTGTCTTGTAACGTTTGTGTAAAAGAGTATTCTTGTTGTGCTTATGTTGTTTAACGATAAGCTGTTAGGTTAGTGTAACATCACTCACCTCTTGACATATTACCGGGGGTTAAGCTGCCCTCCGATGCGGGGTAGACTCAGGCGGTCTGGGACCATGATTCGAGAATACCTCATGCGGGTCCAAGGGACCTATGCGGAGCTACGGGAGTTCCAGGTTAGTGTGCGGGGTTATACCTCATGCGGTCTATGTGGCCATGCGGACTACGAGTCGGGGCGATGCCGAGAGCTACCGATGCGGGTTATATACCCTATGCGGCCTATGTGATTGGCCTACGGACTACGGAGTCGAGTTAGGCTTGCATGGTGATACTACGGGCAATTGGCCGCCGATCATTCGCGGCCTAGAAAAGACACATTACGATTTACCTATTCTTGCTCTTGTTTGTGATGTGCACTATGCGGTTTCCTTGGTTGTTTCATACATACTTGCAAACTGTTTTTAAAATGATATGTTTCATTTAAGTATTTCTGATTTCATATACTTAGTACTGTTAATCGACCTCCTTCGGGGCTGCGTTCATGCCGCAGTAAGAGCAGCAGTGCTAGATCCACATTCTTAGGATCTCTACGTTGGTGTCGGGAGCTCCATTTTTCGGAGGCTCTACTTTTGGGTATGATCTCCTGTTGTAGATAGTTTTGTCTGATCAGGTATGGCGGCCCCGTCCGCCATAGTTGTATATTTCCTTAGAGGTCTGTAGTCATGTATGCGATGTCGGATGTAATCGCTAAACCATGTTTATATATATATGCCGAAAGGAGATGTTTACTCACATAAAATGTGTATTATTTTATAAAACTGTTTCATGTCTTGCTTTATTTTTCCGCCGATTACTACGATGTATGACTACTGGGTGCCGCAAGGCACGATCACGCCCCGAATGGGTCGTGACAAAAGTGGTATCGAGCGATTAATCCTCGGAAAGTGTCTGCATCAGACCGTAGAGTCTTGATTATCGGTGTGTTGTGCACCACACCAATAATCGAGAGGCTATAAGATATTTAGGATTGGTTTCTATTCTTCTCACTCGAGATCGTGCTTTAGAGGCGTGTTTAAGTCGGACCCTTCTAACGTATTCCTTTTAGAATGATTATGCCTCCACGTAAGGGCAACCCGCCCGGGCAAGGCAACCGAGGAGCCGCGATCGACACCTAGAGTCACGAGGGCTCGAGCCATCTATACCGCAGACGGCGAGTTCTATGACGCCACCCAAAGAGACCACGTACCCACACCTCCCGCCCCACAGGGCGGAGGAGTTAGCGAGAGATGGCCCACTTTTGGCTAGAGTCAGGGCGAATCGAGGATAAGCTGACGCGATTCGATTCAGCTCAGCCAGCCACGGCCGCACCGTGGTACACCCGAGGCGAGATAGTTTGAGGCTACGAGATTTCTTGAGTTGTAGCCCGCGAGTTTTCTGGTCGAGGCCGGAGGATGATCCGCAGGAGTTCATCCGTCGGCCAGAGGATCACGCGGTGATCAAGGCCTCGAGAGCCAGTCTGTGACCTTTGTTCGCGTCCGTGCGTGATACCGCAATCGATTGGTTTGATCGTAGGAGTTATCCGGGAGAGCACGCGTCCCAGCTACTTAGGATGAGTTCTCGAGGCTTTCCTCACTCACTTGCCTCCACGGATGAGGAGGCGCGGGCCGATAGATTTTACCATCGAGGCAGAGAGGGCGACCGTCGGGGAGTACAATGTCGAGTTTGATTCATTGGCTCGATATGTCCCAAAGATTGGTAGCGATTATGGAGGATAGGGTGCACCGCCACGCCATCGGGCTAGATGACTATATGGCCGAGTCATGCGGGTGTTTCTCTTCACCGGTATGGACATTACCCGCATGCGAGCTCATGCTCTTGGATGTGAGCGTAGAGACCGCCGGTTTGACAGGCAGAAGGCACCGGGGCAGGGTCGTTTGGTAGCTATCGTGGTGGCGGCCTCGCAGATCTAGATTTGCACCACGCCCGGCAGAGCACTCTGCACCGCCCTCAAGACACCGGAGATATTCGAGGTAGACCAGGGCCCCAGGACTTGGACATCGAGCGCAGAGGTTACGCCGTCGGACCACCCACTCGGTGTGGCCGTCGCGGTAGATCCCACCGGGAGTTGTGGTGCTACGGAGTTTGTTTGATTGTGCCGGCAGGTCACTATGCGAGGAACTATCCGACTGCGGCGATCTTGATGGTAGGGTCACCACGAGTTCTTTCGCGGGTCTTCTTCATCCTCGACAGATTTCGCCCCGAGGGCAAGGTACTCATGGGCGGCAGGTCGCGCAGAGGTCGTGGCGCGGTCCCGATTCTAGCGGTCCTCAAAACCGCATTTATGCTTTGTCGGTAAGCGGAGATCGGAGGCCTCACCGATGTCGCCAGTACCTTATCGGTTTAGGTTTGATGTTTATGCTTTGATAGATCCGAGTTCTACTGCCCTATATATCTCCCTTGTTTCTAGTAGGATAGGGATAGAGCACGAGTCCATAGACCACTTTCGAGGTAGCTACGCGATGGTGATTCGGTGGTAGCTCGGCGGGTATATAAAGCTTGTCTGTGACCATTTACAATCGTCGGACCCTAGTGACTTGATAGAGTTGGAGATGATTGACCGGCGTGATCATGGGGATGGATTGGCTAGCTTAGCTACGCCAATGTTGATCGCAGAGAGAGTAGTACGATTCCGGTTTCTGAGGAGCCGGTTGTTGTGTGGGAGGAGCACGGTATCGCGAGGTAGGTTTATTTCCTACCTCGAGGCTAGGAAGATGGTGCAGAAGGGTATATCTACCATCTCGTTCGGTGTTTGATCACGAGGTGCGGTACCAGATTTTCCGTCAGTTCCAGTGGTCAGAGAGTTCCCAGACGTGTTCCCAGACGACCTCCCGGGTATCCCTCCTGAGAGGGAGATTGAGTTTTGTATTGACATATTACCAGACACTCGGCCTATTTCCATTCCGCCATACAGAATGGCACCTGCCGAGTTGAGAGAGTTGAAGGATCGGCAGGGATTTCTTTGGAGAAGGGCTTCATCGGGCCTAGTGTTTCTCCCGGGAGCGCGGTATTGTTCGTGAAGAAGAAGGGCGACGCCTGCGCATGTGTTAATTACGGGAAGTGAACAAGGTGACCATTAAACAGATACCCCTTCCCGGGATTGATGATTTGTTCGACCGATTGCGCGAAGTGCGAGATGTTTCTCGAAGATTGATCTACGGTCGTGCTATCATCAGTGCGAGTCGAGAGGTGGGCGTCCACAGATTGCATTCAGACCAGACGGGCATTATGAGTTCAGGGTAATGTCTTTTGTGTTTACCAATGCTCTGGCGGTATTCATGGATTTGATGAACCGAGTGTTCAAACCATTTTGGACACGTTTGTGATAGTGTTCATTGATGATATCTTGGTTTATTCGCTCGAGCGGGAGCATGCGAGCACTGGCGATCGTGGCGCGATTCTCGAGACCAGGTTATGCCAAGTTTTCCAAATGTGAGTTTTGGTTGACTTGATGGCGTTTCTTGGGCATATTAGCCGGTGATGGCATTCAGTGGATACGCCAAGATCGAAGCGATCGAGGACTTGGCCTAGACCTACTACTCCGGCGAGGTTCGCGATTTACGGGCCTTGCAGGATATTATCGGCGGTTCGTGGAGAAGTTTGCTTTATCTACGCACCATTGACTAGCCGACTCGAAGCGACCAAGTTTGATGGTGATGCTTGTGAGAAGGGTTTCGATTCTTTGAACAGGTAGACCGACGCCGTTCTTACTCTTCCGGAGGTCGGATGGTTATGTCGCGTGTATTGTGATCGTCGGCATCGGGTTGGGATGTGTGTTGATGCAGCATGGCGGGTTATAGCATATCGTCCCGACGTGAAGAAACACGAGAGGAACTACCCCACCCATGATTTGGAGTTGGCGGTGATTCACGCTTTGAAGATGCGGAGGCACTATTTGTATGGGGTTCACGTGGATATTTTTACGGACCACAAGAGCCTCGGTATATCTTGACGGAGGAGTGAACTTACGGCAGAGCGGTGGTTAGAGTTGCTTAAGGATTACGATGTTGATATCTGTACCACGGGAAGGCCAATGTTGGCGGATGCTCTAGTCGTAGGTCGATGGGAGCCTATCGGATGTGCAACTAGAGAGGAGGACATGGTTCGTGATTTGCACGATTAGCGAGCCTTGGTGTCCGTTTGATTGATTACGATAGCGATGGGGTTAGAGTTCGTGAGGTTGCCGAGTCTTCCATCGTCGAGAGGTGAAGAAGAGGCGATTCGAGGATCGGCTTTGATTCGATATCGTGATCTGACTCTTACGTGAGGCAAGGTCCTTTGAGGTAGCACGATGGGTGCTAAGGTTTGAGGCGCATGTGTTCCAGATGTTTGAGACTTGGCGGAGTTCTTGGGAAGCACACAACGCGTTACTCTATCCATCCGGAGTCGACCAAGATGTACCACGACCTTAGATGCGTGTATTGGTGGGATGGCGAAGAGGGCGTTGCGAGTTCGTAGCTCGGTGCGTGTTGTCGCAGTGAAGGTAGAGCACCGAGGCACGGTGGTTTTATTCTGACGATTGAGATCCCGACACGGAAGTGGGAGGTAATCAACATGGACTTCATCACGGGATTACCTCGCACTCGGAGGAGACATGATTCTATATGGGTTATCGTCGGCGGTGCGAAATCAGCCCACTTTCTTCCGTCGGGGCGACTTTTGGTGAGGATTATGCGGACTTTACATCAGAGATCGTCGGTGCATGGAGTCCCTACCGATCATATCGATGCAGAGGAGCCCGGTTTACGGCTAACTTTGGAGGTCCTTCCGAGAGGAGTTTAGGGGACGGTGAGCACAGTCGCATTTCATCCACAGACGAGCGAGGCGAGCGCACTATCCGGACTCTTGAGGATATCTTTGCGAGCGTGTTATTGACTTGATGGTAGTTGGGAGGATCATTTACCTCTAGTTGAGTTCGCGTATAATAATAGCTACCACTCCAAGATTCGGATGGCGCCTTATGAGGCCTTGTATGGGAGGAAGTGCAGATCGCCTATAGGTTGGTTCGATGTGGCGAAGTGCGGCTAGTGGGACCAGATTTGGTACAGCAGTGCGGATAAGGTGAAGCTTATCCGAGGCGGCTATCGACACTGAGTCGCATGAAGTCGTATCAGATCATCGTCGTCGGCATCTTGAGTTCGAGGTTCATGATTGGGTTTTCCTAAAGTGTCACCCATGAAAGGTGTGATGAGATTCGGGAAGAAGGAAACTCACCCTAGGTACATTGGGCCGTTGAGTTGTCCGCAGGGTAGGCAAGGTTGCTATGAGTTGAATCTGCCGTCCGATCCGGAGGCGCATCCGTTTTTCACGTATCTATCTTTGAGAGATGTATCGGATCCATCTAGGGTACACCCGATTGGCGATGTCCAGTGACCGAGGGTTATCGTATGAGGAGATTCCATAGCGATAGTCGATCGTCGGGTTAGGCGTCTGCGACAAGGACGCGTGGCTTCCACAAAGTCTTGTGGCGAACGAGCTCGGGAGGAGATGGCGGGAAGCCGAGGAGGACATGAGGCGAAGTATCCTCACCTATTCCCCACACCTCCAGGTAATTCACTTTCCTACTTGTAAATTTTCATTATCGTTTATGCCTAAGTGTTGTTTTGTGGCCGTGTGTGGCTTTTGCAAACCGATTAAGTTATGAAGAACCTTATCGTTATCTGTCTTGGGAAGGAACATTCGACGAATGTTTCTAAGAGGAGAATGTTATACCGTATTTTCAAGGTATGTACGTGGGAATACGTCTAAAAAGTTTAGCCTTAAGGTTTAGGCTTGACGATTTTTTTGGGCACAACTCACAAAGCGAATAGTTTTCCGACGAAGCGTTTCCACGACTTTCGTAGGGTAAATTCGGCTATGCCATTTCTAATTTTGCGGATTTTTCAGAGGCGAAACATTTTGGACCAATGGGAGGCGACACTTGGCACCTCCGATTTGTGGAGTGAATCGTCCATTGACGAAATTGGAGAGCATTGGCACATTTTTTGTGCCTTGTGCACAAGTCAAGGAGTTGGTAGGATATTTGTGTGGAGTAAATCTTCACCCTACACTTGCCTTGCACTTGTCTTAATCTTGGCCATTGGTTGGCCACTTCTTGACCTATAAATACCCCCTTAGAGATGAAGAGTTCTTCATCCACAAATCTTTCCAAGTCTTGAAAAATCCTCTCCTCTCCCTTTGTAGCCTTTTCGTCCAAACACCTCCCCCTCCCCTTGTGAAGGCCCTTGGCCGAATACCCCCCCTCTAGCCTAAGTAGTTTGGCCGAGGCCCCCCCCTAGCCTAGCCAAAACCTACCCCCCCTCCCTTGGTAGAAAAGTTGCCTTCTTGTATTGTTATAATGCCCAAAATACCCTAGCCCAAATCCCTTAGTACTTGGTAGAAGTTGTGAAGAACTTCTAAGGTTTCCTTGGAGCATACAACTTAGGAGCAAAACCTTGCTCAGGCGCGACTTTTTCTAGGATATTATTGGGCTTACTGAGGTAACTAATCCTAACCTCTTTTGAATTAGAGAATACTTCTTTGTTGTAGTATAAGAATAAGTATAAATACTTAGAAGAATATTGCAGAATAGAATTGAACTGTTATCACAAAGAAGGGTTTAAAAGAAGAATAATCAAACTGATTTACATAGAATTTGTTTTCTGATGAACTTATATAGCTCACCGGTAGGGAAGTCTGCCCGACTTTCCGTAGAATTGTGAACCCTCTGTTTAGAATGACCTTGAGTAGTCTTTGATAGATGTCTGTGACTATTATAGGTGACTCTGCGCGACATATTGAACTTGGCGGTGGTTTTCGAGAATGTATGTGATTCTTCCTAAAGCATGATATTTTACAATATATATAGTGCGGTAGAGCGTACGTGTTAACTGCGAATAATAACTACGGCAATGTCTTTGACTTAAGCCCGAATAATACCTACGGCAATGCCTCACGCTTAAGCTTTGAATAATACTTACGCGATGCCTCACGCTTAAGCTTTGAATAATAAAGAATCAAAGCATTTCAAAAGAATCTTGAATCATTTTTAATGAAGAGAACTAATTGGTTTTAAAGCGAAGCTTAAGAGTTATACTAGCTTTATGGGAAGTTAAGTATAACCACTTAAGATTGATAAAAGAAACAGTTTGCCTATGTGTTTATAACAGACTTATATTGAATTGTGAAAAGAATAATAAGATGGTTGATAAGTAGACATGATATGATGCTATGTGTGTTAGTGTCTTGTAACGTTTGTGTAAAAGAGTATTCTTGTTGTGCTTATGTTGTTTAACGATAAACTGTTAGGTTAGTGTAACATCACTCACCTCTTGACATATGCAGGGGTTAAGTTTCCGATGCGGGTAGACTCGGTGATGCAGGACCATGATTCGAGAATACCTCATGCGGTCCAAGGGACCTATGCGAGCTACGGGAGTTCGAGTTAGTGTGCGGGTTATACCTCACGCGATGCATGTGGCCATGCGGACTACGAGTCGGGGCGATGCCGAGGAGTAGCTACCTCGATGCGGGTTATATACCCTATGCGGGCTATGTGATTGGCCTATGCGACTACGGAGTCGAGATTAGGCTTGCATGGTGATACTACGAAATTGGCCCCGCTTGATCATTCGCGACCTAGAAAAGACACATTCTTACCTATTCACGCTTTTGTTTGTGATGTGCACTATGCGGTTTCTGGTTGTTTCATACATACTTGCAAAACTGTTTTTAAAATGATATGTTTCATTTAAGTATTTCTGATTTCATATACTTAGTACTGTTATCGACCTCCTTCGGGGCTGCGTTCATGTCGCGAGTAAGGCAAGCAGTGCTAGATCCACATTCTTAGGATCTCTACGTTGGTGTCGGGAGCTCCATCTTTTCGGAGGCTCTACTTTGGGTATGATCTCCTGTTGTAGATAGTTTTGTATCAGTGGTATGGCGGGCCCCGTCGCCATAGTTGTATATTTCCTTAGAGGTCTGTAGTCATGTTGTATGATGTCGGATGTAATCGCTAAACCATGTTTATATATATATCTTAAAAGCGATGTTTTCTCACATAAACTGTGTCTTATTTTATAAACTGTTTCATGTCTTGCTTTATTTTTCCGCTGATTACTCTGATGTATGACTACTTGGGTGCCCCGGTAAGGCACCAGTCACGGGCCCCGGAATGGGTCGTGATAGAACCGGTGCATTGAACTGTTGAGGCTGTGGGGCTTGAATGAAGGGTTGCTGATTCTGGCTCATCGTTCTCGCATCGCCCCTATCTCGATTCCGATGCCACGGTATTGGTTCTGGTGCCCTTGGTATTGGTTCTGCTGGTTCTGGTGCTGGTTCTGCTGCCCCTGGTCTCCTCTCCATGAGAAATTTGGGTGGTTCCTCCACCCTGGATTATAAGTGTTGGAGTAGGGGTTGTTATGTTGCCTCTGATAATTACCTATGGCCTGACACTCTGCCTGCTCCATGGGTATATTGTTGGGATCCGCTGAAGGACACCTATCAAATATATGTGGGCCACCACATATCTCACAACTTTTAGGCATCTGTACCGCATTCACTGACATTGTATGTTGCTGCAGCTGTTTCGCTAGAAGTGTCACTTGGGCATTCAAGGCAGCAATAGCATCTATTTCGTGGACTCCCACTGTTCTTCTCCCATTTGTCGACCTCTCTTCCGTGACATGGTTGTTAGTGGCCATATCTTCTAATAACTCATGAGCGCGTGGTCGCTTTTCCTCATGAATGCTCCACACGATCTGCATCTATGATGGTTACGTTTGTCTCGCCACCGTTGTAGAAGATGTGGACCAAGTTCCACAACTCAATGCAATGGTGTGGGCACTTTCTCTGTAGATCTTTGAACCTTTCCCAAGCTTCATATAAGGACTCTCCATCTGCTTGGTAAAAGTTGTTCAACTCCTCTCGATTTTTGCTTTACGGGGAAAGAACTTGGCTAGGAATTTCGTGCAATTTCTTGCCATGGAAAAATCGAATCGGCCAGGAATTCAACCATACTTTTGCTCTATCCTCGAGTGAGAAGGGAAAGAGCCTCAACTGACGGCATCATCGAACGCCGTTATATCCGGAAAGTTGCACATAGCTCCAAGAAATTAACTATGCGTATGTGGATCCTCAGATGGCGATCCTCCGAATTGCACCGTGTCTTGTACCATACTCAGAATCGCGGTTTTATCTCGAAGTTGTTGGCTCCTGCAGGGAGCCTAATGCATGTCGTGCTCCATTTACTCTTGGCGACACATAGTCTCCCAAACTTCTTTCCGCCGGACTTGGACTCTCTCTTCCACGTCTATGGGCGCTTGCCTAGGTATTCTGGATGGGGTTGATTCTCTCCTAACCCTTCTCCCATCCCGTTGTTGCTCAACGCCGCTCATCTCTAACAAGGTTGCAATCCGATTCTTTACTCGCTTTGCAGGTTTTCTCAATTTCTGGATTGAAGGGAACAAGAGTGTCTGCTCATCTTCTCCTTCGCATAAACTGACTTCCTGAAATAGATCAAAAACAGACAACAAATCACGGCACCTCGAATTTTCAAAAGAAAAACGTAAAAATTAAAACTTAAAAGAAAAGTTAAAAACCAAATTAAAAATTAAAAATAGACAAATTTGATATTGAACTATGCCTAATCCCCGGCAACGGCGCCAAAAACTTGATGCGTGGTAAGATGCACACACTTTAAACGCAAGTGCACGTTATCGTGACAAGTAGTATAGTCTTGATAAGACCGAATATCGTCCACAAGGATTAGGGTTCAATTACCAACTATCTATTTTCTAGTATCTATTTGGTGAATTGATAATTGATTTGTTGTTTATAACTAAGAATTATGCAAGCTATTTAAATATAAAGATTTACTTCAGTGGTGATGAGAATAGGGCTTCCATGTATCCTTACTATCCGTTTATGCTACTTATTAATGTATTAACTTATGGTATTCTTCTTTTGGAGAAAGCAGGTTTACGAAATCGTTTTATACTCCCGTTAGGGTTATATAAACACTCAACCCCAGTATCGCACTTTACCTACCTTTCGGTGATAAGGATAACTCTATAGGAGGATTAAGAACAAAAACCTAGTTGACCGTCACGCACAATGCGCAAAATTAGGGTTGTTAAGCCTCTCATCAATGCTACATAAATAATTGAGGTATTTTCATCCCCAATCCAAGAATGTCTACCCAACTTACAGCATATTCACAATCCCCCCCTTTCGGAATCTGATTAGAAATCATATAGTGATAATTAGTTGTCAATTAATTACCAAGAATTCAACTCAATTATTGGATAGATCTCACAATAAGAAAAATAACCATAAGCATGCATTAATTCCTAACAAAAGTTTCTAGAAATTCAACATGGAAAGCCCTATAAGAGAATTAGTTCCTAGCCTTAGACATGACAAGAACTAATTCAAAGTTCATCATACAAAACTGAAATAAAGAACAAGAAAGGGAAAAGAAATTACTAAGCTAATGGTATCCAATCTCCAAGCAAAAGTCTTGTGTTGTGCGAAGGGAACCTCAAAACCGCCTAGGGTTCTCCTTTTATAGGCTACAAACCGCCTCCTCTTTTCCTTGAGCTGGCCTGCAATTCGTCAAAGACCTAATTTTTCCGCGTCGGCCGCTGCCTGCATGAGCCGCGCCGGCCAAGTTCTGCACGTCGGGTGTTTTGGCGCCGCGCCCGATATTCGCTGTTCGGAGCCGCGGCCGTGCATCTTCAGAGCTCCGGATGTTTAGGCGCCGCGCCTCGTGACCGCTGTCGAGCAGCCGCGCGCTTAGTCTTCACGCCTCTACGAATAGTGGTGCCGCGCCGCTTTTGATCGCAGTGAGGCGCGCGGTCCTGTATTTTACCCTCGTTCGTCACTTTCTCTGTTTCCAGCTCTGGCATCTCCTCTTTTGCTCCTTTTCCGCCATTTGGCCATTTTAACCACTTTGACTCAAAAGAAAGAAAAACTATCCTAATACGACACTTATATGTGCAAAACGGGACAAAAGACTAACTAAAACTGACTCAAAAGGTGTATATAAAATACACCGATCAACAATACCAAACTTAGAGCTTTGCTCTTTTTGTATAAAACCAAATCTTTAGTTGAGGCTTTGACTTCTTAAGATACTCCCTTTTTAAGATATGCATCATCGTAGAAAACAATATCACATTCAAACCTTGTCCTTGTGAAGTCAAGCTTGATTCATTTGAAACAATTGTGCAACATTACTTACAACCTATCTCTCATGATCTAAGGGTTTGGTAAAAATATCATCTAGTTGAGAAAGAGTATCAACATGTTCGATTTGAACTAGCTATTTTTCCACTAAGTCTCTTAAAAAATGATGTCTTATGTCAATGTGTTTTGTACGTGAATGCTGAACAGGATTTGTGGAAATATTAATAGCACTCAGATTATCACAGTACAAACTCATAGAGTTATTAGAAATGTCATAGTCATCAAACATATGTCGTAACCAAATCAGTTGAGCACAATAATTTTCGGATGCCACATATTCGAAATCGGCAGTCGAAAGTGACACGCAATTTTGTTTACGACTGTACCATGATACTAGATTGTTGTCAAGATAAAAACCACCACCACTTATGTTTTTCCTATCGTCGACATCACCGACCCAATCTGAGTCACTATACCCTATTAGATTAGGATTAGTGTCTCTAGTTTACCAAATTCCCAAGTCACTTATACCGGCAATATATCGTATGATACGTTTCACGGCATTAAGATGAGATACCTTGGGACTGGCTTGGAACATGGCGCAAACACACACATTAAACATGATATCCGGGCAACTGGCAGTAAGGTATAAAAGGCTCCCTATCATTGATCGGTATAATGTTGGGACAACATCTTGTCCAACATCGTCTTTACGAACCTGCTGCGTAGAGCCCATTGGAGTCTTCATGTGTTTAACGTTTTCCAGACCAAACTTCCTAACAAGATTTTTGGCATACTTGCTCTGGGATACAAAAATCCCTTCTTCAACCTGTTTAATCTGCAAGCCTAAGAAAAATGTTAGTTCTCCAATCATGCTCATTTCAAATGTTGTCAACATAGCTTCGATAAATGACTTCAAGAGGGATTCTTTAGTTGAGCCAAAGACAATGTCATCAACATAGATTTGAGCTATGATTACATCTACTCCGTGTCTCTTTATGAATAAAGTTTTGTCAGCTTCTCCATGGATAAAACCAAAATCAAAAGTAGCAAGATTATGGGCCTCTTCAACAACACAAATCTTAGTATTAAATTTTTCAGGAAGAGATTGTTGACACCCAATTTTGACCCTCCCGTCCAGTCATTAACTATAAAATTACACTAATTTTAAAGCAATTTTATAATAATAAAATACAACAATAAAACATTAATACAGACATAAATAAACAATTTAATAATGACACCGCGTCTTAAGCACTTAGAGTCTCGCGCCCGCATTTATTAATTATAAGCTCTGTCGTAGTTCTTAAATAATTAATTAATAAATACTTTAGCAATAACGCCGCATTCTAAAATATTAAGCACTAATTAAATTAAGCACGCCCGCATTTATTATTATAATAGTTTTAAACTAATAAAACACCTAAATAATTTAATCAATTAATTTTTACCACTAATTAACTAATTAATACACCTAGAATTAAAACACAACATTAAAACACTAATTAATTACCTAAAACTAATACCCTTTTAAATAATTTACTCAAATCTAATACCTAGAATTAGCACCTAATTAAACTCCTAATTCTACCCAGCCCTTTATCTTACCCGCACGGCCCAACTCGTCAGCCCACTACCCGCGAAGCCTATTTCCCTCAGCCCAATTCGTTTTTGATTCCCCCACAGCCCTTACATGCCTATCACCCTTATTTCCCTTATCAGCCCATCAATTTACCCCAGCCCTTATTTTCATTTTCGCCCCTTCCGCATCACGCGAACCTCGAAACCTCGGAACCTTCAAGAACAAAACTTACGCCTTTAGCGCGAATCTCGTGGATTTTCAGGAGGAAAATCCGGCGACTTTCCTTACCCATGCACACAGCCAGCCCTCTTACCTTAAGCAATATTTTCCACCCAAATCTTTACCATAAAGAGTCAATCGTTCCATAAGAATCGAAATGAAATATTCCAAATCTTCCCCGAAAATGGCAACAAATCACTTACAAATCAGCACTGAAGGATCTCGTCAAAATCATACGAAGTTGACGAAAATCAGCCTTTATTTTACTTACCAACATTAGAACCCAAATTGGGCTATAAAAAAGAGACATGCAGTAGAACATAGGGGCAATGGAGAAGGACAGCAAGAACAGAAAAACCAAAACTCTTTACTTTTCTGAAAAACGAGCAAAATCGTCCTAGCTCTTTTATCACTTTCAATCGCATAATCGCAGAAATCTCCGAGTGGCGTCGACGCTTGATACGCTACCTCGGTTCGCCGCCGGAGAAGGTAAAATTTCACTCCCTACTGATTCGTCGCATTGCTGAATTTCTGCATTTTTTCGCGTGTCTCGTACCAGTATAATGTTAGAATTTATTTGTTTAGTTCTGCTTGGATTACGATAAATGCAAGGTTATTTCGGCGAATAGTGAAGTCCCGGTCTTGGTGAATATTTATTTGTTGGATTGTGATGGCAGATACTTATTTTGCGAAAATGCTTTGTGATAGATGTTGTTATAAGGATCAGTCTGCTGTTTCAGTAGTATATTAGACATATTTTGGCTCAGTAATAACTGTGAAGATTAGTTAACAATCCATCAAGCATATTTAGTCACATATGTTCCTGTCGACGTTTGTAACGCTTTATCTCGTTAGTTTAGGCTTAGTTTAGTCAAATATGATTCTATCGAATTCTGGTACTGATGCCTAATTTGTGTATGAATTAGTTTAAGGTGTTCAAAACTGACTTTAATCGTTAGTCGTGGACTGTTTGTTCTGGATAGATGTGTTGATTTAAGAACAACTCCAGTCTATATATAAATCGTATGTTGGATTTAGAATCTGGTACGTGGTCTATCTAACCATGTATAACCTGTTTATGTAATCCCGTGTTATTTGGTATAAAAGTTGTAATGTATTTTTAACTAAATCTGGGCTGTATAAGTTGTGCAATGTCAATGTAGCTTGAACCCGTGAGTGTGTATATCTTTGGGAACCCCTAGCCTCATATATCTGCGATATACACTGGAATGATCACACTGTCTCCATGTATCTGCCTGTTTGGAACCTATTTAGTTCCTATATGGGTCTATATTAGATTATTGTACTTCTTTGGTCACTTGGTGTCAAAATCCGCTAAGGAGTCTTTTAGACAGTTTCTATACCAACATCTGTTGTTTACATGGATTGGCTTGTGTTGCACTGAGCCATTGTTGACTGCATTCCTCTGTTAAGCACATATGAGGGATAGTTTGGTGCTAACATAGTTCAAACCATTGAGGAATCTGGGCATATGATTGGGGAAGATGGATTTACTTCAGTCCTAGCCATTTGCTTCGATGTTGAGTCATGTATCTTAAATTAAACTAGCATGCTATGTGTTGCCATATTATTTCACCCATGTTTGGTGTCTCTGTCCCGGTATCACTGATCATTAACTCATATATAATGTGCTAGTGTGGTTCATATGAGCATGTAAGAATAGGATTAATTGGCCTTTCTTTTAAAAAATGGAAATTTTACGCTTTGCAGTTATTTCTATCTACTGCTTACATCTAGTTATTCTCCTAAGTATATTTGAGAACCTGCTGCAGCAAGTCTGCAGGCAGGTTGTACTCATTTTCTTCTTCTTTGTTTGTTGTTGCATACCTGCCCCTCCCTCCTTTAGAAAATCTGAGAAGATAATTGGTTTACACTGCCTTGGGTGCCGATTTATCCTCCTCTAAATTGATAACTTATTTGGGCCAGCCTATTGTTTCCTCTGTTTGCCTTACTTGTTTGCCTTCATCGTTTCTATTCCCCTGAGCCCAACAGTGCGTGTTAAATATAGAATCAGTGGATAATGCATGTGTTCCGCCTCTCAAGATCATTTTGTTTACTGCTGTCTTTTATACAATTGGACAGATACTAATCCTTATCTTCTGTTATTTTTACATGGCACGCATCGGAGCAAAATGAAGAGTCTCATGGCGAGACTCATCACGAGCTACAACAAATGAAGACCCACATCTTATATGCTTCATCCACTCCGCATCACAAACTCCAAATCATAGGCGAGATGGCCTTGCCGCTTCTTCGAGTCATTATTAATTCATATCCTCCCCTATTATTTGTCTAACATTACACTATTAGTAGAATATAATATTGAAGCAATAAATTAAAAGATAACTTTCCTTCTTAAGTCCTAGGAAATCAGTTAATAATTTTCACTTGCATAATTACTTAGATAGTTAATTAGTTCAACATGAAACCCATTTTTTTACAAATCCTCATTAGCCTTCGCATAAGCAATTATCTAAAACATCGATAGCCATTTTACAATCCTATAAGAAGACCCTGTGTCATAATAAATTTTACTCATGTTATACGCGATATGTATCTAATATGGTATTTAGGTACCCTAACGACATATTTTCCAAAACTAACTTTGACTTTTGTATATATATCTCGCAATTAATTTTAGACATAAATATCTTATATCTTCAAAATTCTTTTACTCAAATGCCCTTTAACATGTCCTTTCTTAGCATAATAATTAACCCTAGGTTTGAACGGACAACCGCGAGTTAGCGGATCCTTTAGGGTGCCTAACCCCTTCCCTTTAGGATAATAAAGAACCCTTACCCCAGAATCTCATTAAGTTTAGCAGACCATAAAAATGGAGTTAATGTTTTACTTTAAACTAGTTAAACATTTAGGTGTCCTAATTCACCCAAACTAATTAGGTGGCGACTCCGCGAACCCTTTAGCATTTTAGTATTCTTTTAACATTTAACACTTTTATTTATTTTCTAACACTTCTTTTATTCAAGCAGGGTTCGCTAGTACTCCCGTTTTCGACTCCGGTTTGAAATGGGGTGTTACAGAGATCTGAGAGCTTTATCCACAAGTTGTGTGTTGTTTAATGGAGACCCAAGAAAGGTCTTTAAAAAATTGCATATCAACATTCTATTTGCTGAAGCCTTAGAACAAATGCCGAGTTATGTAAAGTTCATGAAGGAGATCCTCTGTAAAAAGAGGAGGTTGGAGGAGTATGAAACTGTGGTGTTGACTGAAGAATGCAGTGTCATCCTATAGAGAAAGTTACCTCAGAAGTTGAAAGATCCGGGAAGCTTCACCATCCCTTGCACTATAGGAAAGTTTGAATGTCAGCAGGCTCTACGTGATTTGGGGGCAAGTATAAATTTGATGCCCTATTCTATGTTCTTCAAACTTGGAGTGGAGGAAGCAAGACCTACAATAAATGACTACTTCCCAGACGAGCAACTATTTCAGGCAGGTACCAGTGTAAATTTACTTTGGTTCGCTGACTTTGTTAATTTTCTCGCAGCAAAAGTATTGCCCTCAGGAATGACAAGGCAGCAGGTGTAAAAGTTCTATTCATAGGTCAAACATTACTACTGGGAGGAGTCAATTCTCTACAAGCACTGTGCTGATCAATTCATAAGGAGATGTGTACCCGAGGATGAAATGCACCAAATTTTCACTCATTGTCACACCTTGTAATGTGGTGGGCATTTTTAGAGCATCACGAACAGCAACCAATGTATTATAGAGTGGATTCTATTGGTCAACCCTATTCAAGGATGCCAACACCTTCGTGAGGGGCTGTGATCGTTGCCAAAGAACTGGGAACATGACAAGGTGAAATGAAATGCCCCTGACGGGGATCTTAGAAGTGGAGATGTTTGATGTATGGGGAATTGATTTCATGGGCCTGTTCCCAACATTCTTTGGGAATCAATACATTCTCCTTGCAGTGGATTATGTGTCCAAGTGGGTCAGGACAGTGGCTACTAAAGAGAATGATAGTTAAGCTGTCTTGAAATTCCTGCAGAAAACATATTAACAAGGTTTGGCACCCCAAGAGCCCTCATCAGCGATGAAGGGAGTCATTTTTGCAATAAGCAGCTTGATACCTTACTGGAACGTTATGGAGTTTACCACATGATTGCCTTTCCATACCACCCGTAAGCCAACGGGCAGGCCAAAATTTCAAACAGGGTAGTGAAAAGCATACTGGAAAAGACAATGGATGGCTCAAGGAAGAATTGGTCTACGAAGCTGGATGATGCACTATGGGCCTATAGGACAGCTTTCAAGACTCCCATTGGGATGTCACCATACATGTGGTCTATGGGAAGGCATGTCATCTACCAGTGGAGTTGGAACACAGGGCATATGCCCTAGGAAACGAGAAAGCTGAATATGGATGCCAAAGAATCAGGGCAGAAGAGGCTGCTGCAACTGAATGAGTTAGATGAATTTCGGAACAACGCGTATGAGAACACAAAAATCTACAAGGAGAGGGTCAAGGCATGGCATGACAAGAACTTGAGCCTTAAAGAGCTACAACCTGGGCAACAAGTACTCCTATTCAATTAAAGGCTGAGATTGTTCCCAGGCAAGTTAAAGTCCAGATGATCAGGGCCATATATTGTGGAAAAAGTGTTCTCTTATGGTGCAATCGAGTTGAGAGAAAAAGAGGGCACACCATTCTAAGCCCGTTCTGACCATTTCTTATAGAACTTGGAGAGTTTGCCAGTGGTGTTGTCGTGGTCGCCAGAGTGTTGTCGGCATTGTTGGACACAAACTCGGAGAAGAAATGTTTTTTATAATGTCCAACTATCCTCTCATCGTGACATTTTGTTCCATTTTAATCGACATGGCTTCTTCGGATGTTTCATCATTGGAGATATCCTCATCCTGGGTATTTCCGCCTCCCGAGGTGGCTTTGTCCGTGACCATTGGATCTTTCAATACCTGGTCCAATTGGGATATTCCAGTATTATTCCTAGGGTTGCAGCTTGTTAGCGAATTTCCACACGCTTAACGCAAGTGTACGTATCGTTATAAGTAATATAGTCTAGGTAAGACCGAATATCGTCCTCGGAGACTGGTTTTCAATTACCGATTATCGAAGCTTTAGTTTCTATTTGGTGAACGTAAATTGGTTTGGGTTTTTAGACTAATAATTAAAACTACTGCAAGAAATAAACTAATTATGAAAATACTTTGGTTTAAATCAGTTATGATGGAGAATTAGGGCTTCCAAGATCCTCAACTATCCACTCTATTCAATCGTTAATACAACTAGACTGACATTTTCTTTTACGTTAAGATAGCGGTTAACTAAACTGTCTTATATTTCGGTTAGGATATATAATCACTCAACCCCAGTGCAGAACCCTTGTATATTTCTATGATAGGATTTACAACATAGGAGGATTAAGAACAGTAACATATTATGCTACACAAGTATCGGGGTACTTTCGTCCGCGATTTTAACCTATGTCTATTCAAATCTCTCCTCTCGATTCTTGATTCGAAATCATATAGATTATGATAATTAATGGTCAATTAACTATCAAACATTCATAGCAAATATTGAATAAATCTTAATCAAGTGAAGAAGAAATCAACTAATGCATTAATTCATGAATAAGAGTTTCAAGCGATTCAATAGGAAAAACCCTAACAAAGTAATTAGCTCATAGTCATAGTCACGCTAAGAACTAATACAATCTCCAACATGAACTGAAATAAAAACAAAGCAAAGAGAAAGAAAATACTTAGAACTAGTCTCCAAGCCTTCTAGCCTCCAAGAGTTGTGTTGTATGTACAATGATGGAATGAATCGAATGGAATCAACAGGGTTTAGGGATTATATAGCTAGGAAAAGTTGTCCCTTTCGGATCCTGAAAACGTGTCAAATTCGGCCCAGAAAATCAAAAATCCCGCGTTGGCGCCTCGGCCCTGCAAACCGGCCCCGCGGCTCCGAAAATACTGCAGCGAAATCAGGATTTCAGGGGACAAGCGCCATGGCTGCTGCGCTGCCATACCGAGGCATTTTTCTCGCGATTTCGCTTTGTCTGTTTTCGTCCGAACTTCGTCTGATTTCTTCTATACTTCCAGGAACTTTTTAAATTTCATTTCTTTGGCCTTTTTTTGTACAGTTCCATCTCAAATATGCTCATTTTCTCTTCTTTTTGCCATTTCTCCATTTTTTACCGATGTGACTCAAAAGAAAGAAAACGAACCAAATATTATACTAAACATACCAAAAATGATTAAAATGCTAACTAAAAATGACTCAAAAAGTGTATATAAAATATGCCTAACAAATACCCCCAAACCTACCATTTACTCGCCCTTGAGTAAAGCAAAAAAACAAAAACAAAATCAAAGAAAATATTCTATGAAATGAATCAAGTAGTTATAGCAATACTTCTTCAAAATCATGGATGAAATATGGGATAATATATTGGAACATACATAGCATGAATAATCAGCAATCTAGAATTTCAAGTTAGATATTTCACAAATTCAATTAAATCATAATCAATGGAAATACAAACACCTAACCTATGCATGTCAATTTCATTCCATCTTTTCCAAATACTATAGACCTGTTTACTTGTTATTCTCCACTAATCATAGACATACACATTAAATATCATCAGGACTTTCAGGGGTTGTAGGCTTAGGCAGAGGTATGTAAAAATATGCATTTAGGCTCAATTACGTACCATAAGCATTTTTCATTCAACTTTTTTTCCTTCTTTTTGACTTTCTTTTTAATCTCATACCTATTTTTCTCATCTCTTTTGTTTTGAGAGAATGATATGTATTATAACTAACAGGCACCCCCAAACTTAGGCTTTTGCATATTTTTCATTGGGGTGCATTAAATTTTCATTCTCTTTTTGTTTATTTTTCAACACTTTTCATCCCACTAACTTTCAATTATCACTTATGGCAAAAACATGGAATCATAGGGTGTCAAACAAAGATCTTATTTTAGGCTCAAAGGGGTTGACTAGTGGTACAATTTATGTCAGGGTATGTAATGAATGGTCAGAAGGGCTATCAAAGAAATGCCTGAATCATCTCCCTAAACATGTACAACTTAACTATTTCGCCTCAAATAACAAGCAAACAGATTTTCTAGACATTTTCAACCATTCTTTCCATAACTGACACACATAGGCTAAACACCAATATCCCAAAGAATTAGATGTCATGAATTTTTGGCAAATCTGACTTAAGCATACATATTTTATCTTTCAATTTCATTACATTATCCCACTTTATCCACTCAATATCTTTAGCAACTACAACATGCTTGATCCATAAAAAAAAATATGACTCAAAAACACACAAAACAACACAAAGACAAATAAAAAAGACTCAAAACAATAAAACAAAATAAGACACTCGCCAAACTTAATCAACACATTTTTCCCAATGTGTGAAGACTAAAAAAATAAAGAGACAACTTACTGACACAACACATCGGTCATAACGGAGGTATGGGAGGAATTTCTGGGAATTGCACATTTTTGGGACTTTACGAATTTACAGCGCATGCGACATGTTAGCCGCGGCCACTGCTATTTTTTCATCTTCAGCATTTTTGTCCCTTTTTCCTCAGAGTTAGCTTTCAGTACACATGTCATCCAACGACACAAGAGACGAACCCAAGACCGTGAGACTGTTCAAGATAAAATAAAACAAACTAAAAACAGAAAATCAAACTAACATAATTAAAAACCATGGGTTGCCTCTCAGGTAGCGTTGTCTTTAACGTCTTGTAGTCGGACGCATTTAACCTTTATTAGTGCCCGGTGGATCCTTCTGCGAACTGCTTGCAATCCGCACAGTCATTGTTGTAGGTGTCACTTCAACTATAACCATCTTTCCAAACAAGGGTTTCAGATGTAAGATTATCCCTCATTCACACAAGGTAGGCTTGTCTTCAAGACTCTCTATAATGTAGGGATCAGTGAAATTCCCTACATCTCTCAACTTTTGGGGGTGCCCTTGAGGGTATGGACTTTCTGGTTGAGGGTCAGCAATGACCTTTGGTGTAGTCTTTTCCGCAATAGGGTGGTCCTCAGTGACCTCTTCTTTACCTACACCAACTATCTCTCCAAATTCTTCAACAACTTGTTGTGGTTCAGGTTCCACAATCTGCTCACCATTCCTCATAACTGGGTCACTTGGTGGACTTTCTTGAGGTGTAATGATTACCATGTTCATCAGTTGCCTGATTTGTGGTTCCCAATTCAGAATCTGTTCCATTGGAGTTTCCAAGTTCTGAAGAGAGGGTCTTACTTCCACCATGAATTGAGTTTGGATGGTTGTGAGTGCAAAAAATGTAGCTATTAATTCGTCTGGCTCCTCGGATGGGGCCTGAATTTGTGGCTGTTGAAATTGCCCTTGAGGATTCTGGCACTGGGTGAGCCTGAGTAAGGCTTCCTGCAGCTCATTTCGATCTTACGGTGGAGTCTGTGGGTTAACTTGTTGTTGATGATACTGCTGTTGTGGATAATAGTCGTAGTACTGCTGCCCCTAATAGTAGTAGTAGTCCATGTGCCCTTTTTATTTTTTTTACCTACAAAATAAGAAAAACAACAAAAAGTGATAATAAGATGCTCGCAGAACAAGTTAAAAACTTGTTCTTGGAGCAACCAAATTAGAAATAAGAATAGATAAATCGATATTGAAAGTACGTCAATCCCCGGCAACGGCGCCAAAAACTTGTTAGCGATTTTCCACACGCTTAACGCAAGGGTACGTATCGTTACAAGTAATATAGTCTAGGTAAGACCGAATATCGTCCTCGGAGACTGGTTTTCAATTACCGATTATCGAAGCTTTAGTTTCTATTTGGTGAACGTAAATTGGTTTTGGGTTTTTAGACTAATAATTAAAACTACTGCAGGAAATAAACTAATTATGAAAATACTTTGGTTTAAATCAGTTATGATGGAGAATTAGGGCTTCCAAGATCCTCAACTATCCACTCTATTCAATCATTAATACAACTAGACTGACATTTTCTTTTACGTTAAGATAACGGTTAACTAAACTGTCTTATATTTCGGTTAGGATATATAAACACTCAACCCCAGTGCAGAACCCTTCTATATTTCTATGATAGAATTTACTACATAGGAGGATTAAAAACAGTAACATATTATGTTGCACAAGTATCGGGGTACTTTCGTCCGCGATTTTAACCTATGTCTATTCAAATCTCTCCTCTCGATTCTTGACTCGAAATCATATAGATTATGATAATTAATGGCCAATTAACTATCAAACATTCATAGCAAATAATGAATAAATCTTAATCAAGTGAAGAAGAAATCAACTAATGCATTAATTCATGAATAAGAGTTTCAAGCGATTCAATAGGAAAAACCCTAACAAAGTAATTAGCTCATAGCCATAGTCACGCTAAGAACTAATACAATCTCCAACATGAACTGAAATAAAACCAAAGCAAAGAGAAAGAAAATACTTAGAACTAGTCTCCAAGCCTTCTAGCCTCCAAGAGTTGTGTTGTATGTACAATGATGGAATGAATCGAATGGAATCGGCAGGGTTTAGGGATTATATAGCTAGGAAAAGTTGTCCCTTTCGACCAAACGCGATGTCACCCGCCGAAACTCAAAATCCGTGTTGGCGCGCGCCGCAAACCGCCCCGCGGCCACTGAAAATATCGCAATAAATCGATTTCGGGGACAGCGTCGCGCTGGCCGCTGCACCGCAGCGCTTGAGGCGTTTTTCTGGAAGATTTTGTTTCGGTGTCCTGTTTTCGTCCGGACTTCGTCTGATTTCTTCTATACTTCCCGGGACTTTTTAGATTTCATTTCTTTGGCCTTTTCTTGTGCAATTCCATCTCATATATGCTCATTTTCTCTTCTTTTTGTCATTTCTTCATTTTTGACTGCTGTAAGAAAAACGAACCAAATATTATACTAAACACACCAAAAACAATTAAAATACTAACTAAAAATGACTCAAAAAGTGTATATAAAATATTCCTAACACAGCTGCCGCTGAGTTTTTCAATTCCTGTCATCTATTTTCTTAAAAAATAAGACTTGAACAAAAAGATTATATTAGTAAAAAATGGATCACTTGTGATACCACTATTGCCTAGGTCCCACGGTGGGCGCCAAAATGTTTATCCTTAAAATGGTACAATTGAATTTGTACACATGGTCAAGCACAAGTAGATCTCAAGTGACTGATGTGACAAAGATAATAACTGATAAGATAATGAAAAATGTAATAACAATATGAGATTAAGAGATAATTATCCTGGGCATGTTAAAAACTCCTTAATAAGGCTCTCCTATAGAGAATTCTACTAGTATGAAAGCACAAATACTGAGACATAGTATTATAAAAATAGTATTGTAATAATGTGAACATGATGACTAACAATGGGATAATGAGTTATATTTATACTTGGGCTCACGGGTACACGTTCCACGATATATGCCCTTATTAATATAAATAAATAAATGTTGTAATAATTGGAAAATTAGTGTCTCATAAATATCATTAATGCACCTTTGGAAGGTGTGCAATCGGATAAGTAACGGCTTCCCGTTGGAATTCAAATTGTTCACCTGATCTTCCTGTACATCGCGACCTTTCAATACCTCTGGTGCCACTCCTGCTCAACCGGTAGCACCGACAGTTGAGTTGGATCTGATTCATCGCCACTTGCCACATGTCATGACATAATTCGCCCAGTTGTATAATACAAATTTTGTCCTATACAATAATTTTAAAAACTAATAAGTAATTTCTTATAATGGGTTAAATGATAGTGATAGTAAATAAATCATTACACTATAGTATATAACATAACACCATTTTTAATTTAGTGTAAAGCATTGCTTCTTTAGGAAAATACATAATCAAATTTGTCCGAAAAACTAGATTGCGCGCGCTTTAACTTTATGGACATTCATTTACTCTCATATTTTATTATATGAAGTGAAATTAATATCCCTTAACATGTAACATTGCAAAAATACGGACATTCATTTACTCTCATATTCTAGCATAAAGTGAAAGTAATACCCCTTAAGAGGTGAAGTGACAAAAATTGTGCAACTTTGCTATGTCACCGGTTAATTAGGGGTTATTAATTTCACTTCATACTATTGTAACTTGCCACATCACCTATTAAAGGCTATTAATTTCACTTCATACTAGAATATGAAGGTAAATAAAAGTAAATTTAAAGTTACAATCGAGTTTTTCAGACAAGTTTGAGGTACAATATGTATTTTTTCTTCTTATTTAGCACAAAAAAAAAGTCATGCCAATTAGCAAAATTACAAGGAATATATAAGAGGGGTTGCTCAGATGATTAACTCGAAGATTGCGACTTTGAGTCACTAAGAAAATAAATGAACTCTGAAGAGGGGTTAAAAAAATAATTGCAAGGAGTAATTTATTTGGTAGTTTTAAAGTCGTTTACGTGGTGCATGACGTGACATTATGATGACTTTCCGTACTATCGTAGGTAGGGTGGGTATGTATCTTTGGTCGCGTCACACGTATTAAATAAGTCTCAATGAAACGTTTGACTCCGTGTACATGTAGTTCCAGATTTCATATTTTGTCTTTATAATTACTTAGTATTATTTTTTTAATGAGACATTGTGTTGCTTTTTCTGCTAGAAACATCGTTTTCTTGGTAGGTTAAGTAGCTGGATTTTTTCCCTATCAGTTTCTTGTTCAATGTTCGGTTTCCACATTGATAGTCAATTCATTAGGATTGTCACCTTCTACCCGATTTAGTGACTCAAAATATTCACATTGCCGACTATTGTCTAGGGTTGTATGCAAAGTGTGTACTATCATAATTCATATGCAACAGTTGACATCACTTGTGATATTATTCATTTTGGGCTAAATTTACATGGCTTTAGAACATACATTTTGTTATGGGTCAATGCCCTGATTCTCAGACAAGCCCAATTGAAGGAAGAAGCAAGAGGCCCAAACGTGCACCACAAGTCCTAAGTTGGTGATCGGTGTATTTTATATACACTTTTAGAGTCATCTTTAGTTAGTATTTTGCTCATTTTTGTGTAAATATGTGTCGTGTCAGGGTAGTTTTTCTTCCTTTTGAGTCAAAGTGGTTTTAAAAGGTGAAATGACGAAAAAGAGCAAAAAGTTGACAGAAAAGGAGGTTTCCGAGCCAAAAATGGACAAAAATTGGCAACACGGGAGTTGGGCGTCGTGGCGCCAAACTGCAAGATTGCATGGCCACGGCGCCGAAAGTACTGAGAGGCTGCAGAAGTTTGGGCGCCGCGGCGCCAAGGCGGGAAATTGCCAGATCCGAGCAGGAATGGGCCAAGGCCATGAAGGAAAAGTTGCACACATTTTTTAGAGCTATAAAAGGCCCTTTGGGCAGATTTTTCAAGGGTTCCTCATTCCTCTATTCACAACATAACATAATTTCTTGGAGGCTTCAAGATTAGAGATTTGTTCTTAAGTACTTTTCTTTCTTTACTTTATTTAATTTCAGTTTATGTTGGATAATCTTTTGGTTCTTAGCATGTCTATGGCTAGAAGCTAAATTTTATTTAGGGCTTTCCTTTCGAATCGCTTGAACCTCGTCTTTATGACTTAATGCACTAATTTGGTTTCTTCTTCATATAGTTAAGATTTATTCAATAGTTGTTTTGATTGCTTGGTAATTAACTGATCACTAGTTATCATCACTTATATGATTTCGAATCGAAATTCGAAAGGGGAGATTTGAATATGCTATAGTTGAATAAATATAGGTTAAAATCGTGGATGAAACTACCCCGATACTTGTGTAGTTTTATAGGTTATTGTTCTTAATCCTCCTATGTGGTAAAATCTGTCATAGAAATATAAAAGATTTCTGCATCGGGGTTGAGTGTTTATATATCCTAACCAGAATATAAAACGGTCTAGTTAACCTGCTATCTTAACATAGAAGAAGGACTTTTATTGTTGCATTAAGGATTAAGGCGAGTGGATAGTTGAGGAGATTGGAAGCCCTATTTCCACCATATCTGATTTAAGTAAAGTAATTTAGTTAACTTTTACAATTGTTCAGTAGTTCATAGATAAAAACCACAACAAAATATCGACAACCAAATAGATACCATAAGATAGATGTTTGGTAATTGAACACTAATCCTTGAGGACGATATTCGGTCTTACCTAGACTATATTACTTGTAACGATACGTACACTTGCGTTAAGCGTGTCGCTAACAAGTTTTTGGCGCCGTTGCCGGGGATTGGCGTAGTTCAATATCAATTTATCTATTCTTAATTTCTAATTTGGTTTTTATTTTTATTTTATTTTCTTTTATTTGTGGAATCGTGCGTCGTGATCTGTTTGTTAATTTTGATCTATTTCAGGGATCTCGTTTATGCGAAGAAAAAGAGGAGCAGACACACTTGTTCCCTTCAACCCTGAAATTGAAAAGACTTGCAAGCAGAACCGGAGAAACACGCGGATTATTAAATTGATAGTCATGGGGGATCGACAGAATAATAATGAGACGAATGAAGAGATGGGTGATCATCAACCCAATCAAGGAGTACCCCCAGGGTTGCAGAATGATGTAGAGGAAATAGTTCAGATCCATGCAGAGAGGAGTCTGGGAGATTATGTGCTGCCAAGAGTTATTGGAGCACAAACTTGCATAAGACTCCCAGCAATAGGAGCGAATAATTTTGAGATAAAGTCTGCGATCCTGAGCATGGTGCAAAACACAGTCCAGTTCGGAGGGTTACCATCTGAAGACCCACATAAGCACATTGCAAATTTCCTCGAGTTGTGTGCCACGTTCAAATATAATGGCATTACTGACGACGCCATCCGATTGAGTCTCTTCCCTTTCTCACTTAGGGATAGAGCAAAGGTTTGGTTGAATTTGCTGCCGACAGATTCTATATTCACATGGCAGGATCTAGCACAGAAGTTTCTGGCAAAGTTCTTCCCACCATCAAAGGCTGCCAAGCTAAGAGGAGAGCTAAATAATTTATATCAGACTGATGGGGAGTCACTTTATGAGGCTTGGGAAAGATTTAAGGATCTATAGATGAAGTGCCCACATCATGGCATTGAACAATGGAATTTGGTCCATATCTTTTAAAATGGGCTAGTTGGGACCACGAGAACCATTATTGATGCAGCTGTAGGGGGCACCTTTATGAGGAAGACAACACATGAGGCTCATGATTTGCTAGAGGATATGGCCACCAACAATCACTTGCCAGATGAGAGGGGGATAGGTGGAAGGAAACCGATAGGAGTTCATGAGCTAGATGTCATCACAACACTCAATGCACAAATTACTCTCCTGACCAAACAGCTCCAGCAGAACACTGTGTCAGTAAACGCAGTCCAAATGCCAATGATTTGTGATATTTGTGGGGGTCCACATACTTTTGACAGGTTCCCAGCAGCTGACCCCAACAATATTCCTATTGAGCAAGCATTGTGTCAAGCAGTAGGAAATTTCCAAAGGGCCCAGAACAACCCCTATTCGAATACTTATAATCCAGGGTGGAGAAATCACCCAAATTTCTCATTGAGGGGTGACTAAGGGCAGCAGAATCAGTTTAGAGGCCAATATCAGAATCAGCCACCACTAAATCAGGCCTCATCTTCCCAGCAATTTAACTCATCTGCCCCACACAAAAAATAAGATGAATTGAGGGCAACCTTGTTGACACTCACTAACTCACAGACTCAATTCATGGCAGAAACAAGGTCCTCCATAAGGAACTTAGAGACCCAGGTTGGACAGCTGTCCAATATGGCGAATAACAGGTCACAGGGCACTCTTCCGAGCAATACAGAGGTTAACCCGAGAGAGCAGTGTCAAGCAGTGGAATTGAGAAGCGGGAGGCAGTTAGAGCAACCTACATCCCATCCTGTGATAGAGCAGAAAGTTGAGAAGAAAGTTGCTACAGTAAAGGATGGAGTCACTGATGACGACCCTATTTTAGAGAAGGCTCCACCAGTTCCAGTGATAGAATACACAGAGAAGATACCCTACCCCAGAGGCTGCAAAGGAAGGCAGTTGATAAGCAATTCTCCAAGTTCTTGGATGTGTTTAAAAAGCTGCAGATAAACATTCCTTTCATTTAGGCATTGGAGCAAATGCCTACATATTTTAAATTCATGAAGGAGGTTCTTGGAAAAAAGAGGAAGCTGGCTAATAATAAGACGGTGACATTGACAGATGAGTGCAGTGTCATCTTGCAGAAGAAACTGCCTCCTAGGCTTAAGGATCCAGGGAGCTTCACACTGCCCTACACTATTGGTAGGGTGACATGCAACAGGGCCCTGTGTGATTTGGGGGCTAGTATCAACCTTATGCCTCTGTCAGTATTTAAGAGATTGGGTCTGGGTGAAGCCAAACCAACCACAGTGAACTTGCAGTTGGTTGACAGAACAGTGGTGCATCCCAGAGGTATCATCGAAGACGTGCTTGTTAAGGTGGAAAAGTTCTTCTTCCCAGCAGACTTCCTCATCATTGACATGGAGGAAGACGATGAAATTCCCATCATCTTGGGAAGACCATTCTTTATAACTGGGAGAGCCCTGATAGATGTGGAAAAGGGCGAGCTAAAATTGAGAGTTGAGGATGAGGAGATGATATTCAAGGTGTTTAAACCCACCATTGAAACTCAAGTCATGAGCAAATGTCTCGCAGTCATCACGACAGACAAAGCAGCTAAGCCAGCACAGGCTAAAGCCAAGGTGATCAGTCCGTCAACGCAGGTAAGCATTGCTAAACCCACTCCTAAGAAAAAGAAAAATAGAAGGCTGAGAAGAAAAATGATCCTGAAATTGATAGGCTGTGGGGTTAAATTACCCCAAAATTCTTGATAAGGAACCGGCGTCCGGCTACAAGACGTTAAAGACAGCGCTACTTGGGAAGCAACCCAAGGTTTTTAAATTATGCAATTTAGTTTTAGTTAGAACAGTCTCATGTATGGTATTGTTTGTGGTGTTGTGATGACAGGTACAGGGCTGAAAAGTGGAGCACAAAATACGAGAGAAGGGATAAAATCAGTTCAGAGCCACGGTGTCCAGATGCAGGGACGTGGCGTCGAAAGTTCAGAAAGCCCGCAGAAGTTTGGGCGCCACGGCGCCAAAATGCAGGGTCGTGGCGCTGATTTATTAGAAGGAGCAGGACTTTGGGCGCCACGGTGCCGAAATGCAGGGCCGCGGAGTCGCGACGGGTTTTTAGAAAAATAAAAAGCCCTAACTCTCAAATCCTTCTCCCACACAAAAAAAAAATCACTGGTGGGTTGGGACATGGATCACTTATTTGCACCTTATGTTCTAGGCATGGAGTCCCAACCTTAGTTACTGATACATATGAGAAGGGTCAGCCCCCTGTGACGTATGGTATAGTGCACTCTTTCCCAAAACCAGTCCCTCCAGCAGCAGCAAGAAGGAGAGGAGCCTCCAGCACCAGCAGCAGCAGAGGCTGTCATGGAAGAAGACGAGCCTGAGACAGAGGCTTAGTATGAGGCAGGCAGCAACCACCAACCACCCTTAGACTTGGACCTCCAGTGCCAATGATGAAGCCTCATGAACCCGCAGAGGATGATGCAGAGCATGGACACCTTGACCCAACGAGTTGATGGTTTGAGCTACAGGTTCAATCAATGGACCATGCATTATCCGTCATCGCCACCATTTTAAATCACAAGTCTGTAAGTCATCCCATTTTTTTATTTTTGCGTCTTGTACACATTAGAGACAATGTGTGATTTAAGTTTGGGGGGGTTCTTAGTTTATTTTTGTGTTTTTGTGTCTATTTTATTGTCTTGTTTATGTTTTATATGAGTCAAAAAGAATTATGATCATGCATGTTGTAGTTACTTGAAACGCCTAAGTGAAGT
The DNA here is from genome assembly GCA_029844215.1 of Przewalskia tangutica. Taxonomy (NCBI): domain Eukaryota; kingdom Viridiplantae; phylum Streptophyta; class Magnoliopsida; order Solanales; family Solanaceae; genus Przewalskia; species Przewalskia tangutica. The sequence goes on along the minus strand of CM056718.1, from coordinate 5,283,015 downwards.
AAGTGGGATAATGTAATGGAATTAGAAGCAAAAATCTGAATGCTTAAGTGAGATATGCCAAGAATTCATGAAATCAAATTATTTGGGGTACATGTGCTTAACTTCTGCATTGTTAATGATAAAGTATATGTGTCTTTTTTCTTGTTATTTGAGGCGAAATAGTTAGGATGTACATGTTATGAAGATGACTCAGACAATTCTTTGTTAGTCATTCTTACCATTCACTGTCTATCCCTGACAATCAAATTTATCACTACTCAGCCACTTTGAGCCTAAAATAAGATCTTTCTTGGGCACCCTATAATTCCATGTTTGTGCCATAAGAAAAAAAATTAAAGACTCTTGGAATGAAAAGTGTTAAAGAAGAAAAACAAAAAGAGAGTGAAAAATTGATGCACCACAATGAAAAATAGGCAAAAGCATAAGTTTGGGGGTGCCTGTTATTAATAATGCACCTCACTCTCTCAAAACAAAAGAGGGAAAAGATAGGGATGAGATTAAAAAAGAAATCCAAAAGAAGGAAAATGAGTTCAATGAAAATAGCTTATGGTACGTGAATTGAGCCTAAAATGCCTATTGTTACCTACCCCTACCTAAGCCTACATTACAACCCTGAAAAGTCCTGAAGATCTCTAGTATGTATGTCCATGATTAGTGGAAAATAACAAGTGAACATGCCATAGAATTTGAAATTAACATGCATAGGTTGGGTGCTCTTACTTCCATTGAACATGATTGAAATGAATTTGCGATATATCTGACTTGAAAGTTTAGAATGCTAAAAATTCATGCTATACATGTTCTTGTATATTATCTTAACTAACCTTCATGCTTTTCTAGTGACTATTGTGCAGCAGATTGATCAGAGTCTTTGAGTCTTTATTTGATTTTATTTTATTTTGTGTCTTTGATTTTATTTTGATCTTTACTCGAGGGAAAATGTTAAGTTTGAGGGTATTTGATCGGTGTATTTTATATACACTTTTAGAGACATTTTTAGTTAGTATTTTTCCAATTTTTGTGTAAATATGTGTCGTGTCAGGGTAGTTTTTCTTCCTTTTGAGTCAAAGTGGTTTAAAAGGTGAAATGACGAAAAGGAGCAAAAAGTGGGCAGAAAAGGAGGTTCCCTAGCCAAAAATTGGCAACACGGGAGTTGGGCGCCGTGGCGTCAAACTGCAAGATTGCATGGCCACGGCGCCGAAAGTACTGAGAGGCTGCAGAAGTTTGGGCGCGCCATGGCTGAGGAAATTGCGGATCCGGCGAGGAATGGGCCAAGGCCATGAAGGAAAAGTTGCACACGTTTTTTAGAGCTATAAAAGTCCCTTTGGGCAAATTTTTCAAGGGTTCCTCATTCCTATATTCACAACATAACATAATTTCTTGGAGGCTTCAAGATTAGAGACTTGTTCTTAAGTATTTTTCTTTCTTTACTTTATTTACTTTTAGTTTATGTTGGATAATATTTTGGTTCTTATGCATGTCTATGGCTATGAGCTAAATTTTATTTAGGGCTTTCCTTTCGAATCGATTGAACCTCGTCTTTATGACTTAATGCATTAATTTGGTTTCCTCTTCATATAGTTAAGATTTATTCAATAGTTGTTTTGATTGCTTGGTAATTAACTGATCACTAGTTATCATCACTTATATGATTTCGAATCGAAATCCGAAAGGGGAGATTTGAATATGCTATAGTTGAATAAACATAGGTTAAAATCGTGGACAAAAGTACCCCGATACTTGTGTAGTTTTATAGGTTATTATTTTTAATCCTCCTATGTGGTAAAATCTGTCATAGAAATATAGAAGATTTCTGCACCGGGGTTGAGTTTTATATATCCTAACCAGAATATAAAACGGTCTAGTTAACCTGCTATCTTAACATAGAAGAAGAATCGTTATTGTTGCATTAAGGATTAAGGCGAGTGGATAGTTGAGGAGATTGGAAGCCCTATTTCTACCATATCTGATTTAAGTAAAGTAATTTAGTTAACTTTTACAATTGTTCAGTAGTTCATAGATAAAAAACACAACAAATATCGACATCCAAATAGATACCATAGGATAGATGTTTGGTAATTGAACACTAATCCCTGAGGAAGATACGGTCTTACCTAGACTATATTACTTGTAACGATACGTACACTTGCGTTAAGCGTGTGGAAAATCGCTAACAGTTTGGTCAAGGATTTTCAGCTTTATGGGATCCCTTTTAATTAGACATTATTAATTAGTGGAAGTAGTTGTTGTAGTAGTTTATGGGCAGTAACTTAATGTTGTTACTAGTAGATGTGGTTAGTTGATAATTAGTGGAAAGATTATTAGATCATGGGAGTTAGTTTTTCCCATTTAGAGAATAGTGGTAGTAGTGGGTATCTATTAATTATGTATATAATTAGGTGTGTGTTATAATGAAAAGGCTCATCTTTTTTGTTTGGCCAAAAACATTGCGTACTTTCATTACGTAAGTTTGGAGTGTCCATTCCTCACTCGAATTTGAAATATCGTCCCAAAAATTTGGTGCTTTCATCCAGAGTACCATGTCTCCCAAACAAAACAAAAATCCTACCGGGGAAGAATTCGACGCACTAAAAGATTTTGTGGCAGCCCTCACCGAGGTCATACACGACCTACGAACCCGGCTCTCCCACCGTTCATCCGAACCCATATTATCAAGAAGGAACCTCATATTCTCGACCACAATCACCAACCAACCCCAATGCTCGTAACTATCAGAACCAATACCCTACCATAAAGACACCCAAATTACCAAAGCATTCACGATAAACAACCTTCACTTCTACTTCTCCTTCACCGGAATTCTTCACCGCCTCAAAATCCAAACCGGTATCCGTCTTGGTATGACGTTATGGAAACGTAAAGTCAAGTGCTACTCGAAGATTAAAAACGTTCATGCTCGACCAATCGAAATCAGCACGAAAGGCATTGAATTACAAAGAGAGATCGTTGAAATCACTCGCCAAGTCACGAACTGTGTGGCTTAATTTCCTGTTTGAAAATCCAAGCTCTTGTGGATGTGACGTGTAGGAGTTTACTGGAGGATTTGAGAGGTCTACTAATAGGTTTGTACTTAATGGGAAGATCGAGAGTGGGCCAGGGTATACTGTTGGAGTTGATGTGTTGTGGCGAGGGACAAAAAGGCAGAAGCATTTATTGTCGAATTTTGAAGAGGGAGAAACGACAGTGTTTTGGATTCCATGTTTTCGGGATTAAGAGGTTCGTTGATGGAGATTTGTAGCTTTGATGATTTAAAAGAGATGATGAGTGGTTACTTAAGCTTGGGAAGCTGTAAAGACGTTTTTGTTACAATGACTCAAGTAACAAAGACCATTGATGAAGGACGGCTGAAAATGAGAGCTCGTTGTCCAATGGTAACTGATGTTGGCATTAAGGAGAAAGCCTTGAGAATCCTTATGTGTTATAACCCTACTTAGCTTTGTATTGGATTGTACGTACTCTTGGGGGGTGACACCTTGTTACCGAACGGAGATGTCAATTCTGAAGAAGAAATTGCTTTCTTGAAGATTGTGCTTGAGAGACAGTTTTTCTCACATGATGGTCTAGAAAAGGCCTATGCTTATAACAAGTTAGTAGAGGGTTTATATAGACCTGGTTACTATGAAAAGTTAGACAACATTGTCTTGAAGAGATTTTTGTTGCTTGTTCTCATACTAGATAAAGTCAAAACTCAGAGTAGTCTGCCAATTAAATATGGTATTGATGAACTAGATGGAGGATCTTCTCTACTTTTCTCTTTGCAATCAGATGTTAAATCTAGCTGCCAACTGATCAACAAATTCTTGTCATCGGATGTGATGCATGGTGAAGGTAATCTACTTGCGCATCTTGTCATCATAGGCTATAAAGTGACATATCAACAGAATCCTTTGCTTGGGTATCAATTTGGTGTGGCTGATTTATTTGAAGACCTGGAAGACGGGATTAGACTTTGCAGAGTCACTCAACTCTTGCGACATGATCCTTCTATCCTCTCGGAAATGGTAGTTCCCTCAGATACTCGCAAGAAGAGTCTGGCGAACTGTGGCACTATTCTACATTTTCTCAAGGAGGCAGGTATGTCATTGTGTGATCAAGATGGAACAATTATTATGGCAGAAGACATAGTTGACCGAGACAAGGAGCTCACCATTTCATTGCTCTGGAACATATTTGTGCACTTGCAGTTGCCACTTCTAATCAACAAAACACTTTTGTCAAAGGAGATTTCTAAAATCCAAGGAGTTGTTGAGCAATACTCAAATAGTTGTACTCACTTGGACATACTCCTGATTTGGATCCAGGAAATTTGTGGAAGTTACGATCTCAAGGTTGAAAATTTTTCATCATTGGTTGATGGAAAAGTTATGTGGTGCTTGCTTGATTATTATTTCCGCAAGGACCACCGTTGTTTCTGCCCCTATCAGGCACTCAGTGAAACCAAAGAAGAAGTTTCCATAGTATCTGTAGTTGATTACACTGATGCAGTGCACAATTTTATTCTATCCCAAAAGCTGCCATTGCTATTGGGGAAGTTTCCAGAGGTAATACAAATCAGTGATTTACTAGAAACAAATGGTGCATGCAATGGCCAGAGTGTCATCATTCTCTTGGTGTTTCTCTCGTTTCAACTATTAGTCAAAAGAAATAAGGATCAATTAAATTTTCACAAGTTATTGGGATTTAATTGTCAAAGTCCTGAAAGGAGACGGCTAAGCACAGACCAGTGGTTTATGCATCCTGAAGCAGCTGCAGATCTTGAACAAATGCATCGGAAGGATGAAAGAAAAGAAACTCAAGTCTTGGTTCATTGGGAACACTCTACAGTAGCTGATCGAACATGGGAATCACAAGAGCTTATGAGGAATACCCACCCCAGCTCTTCGAACACATATATGATACCAGGTCGCGTATCAACAAACGAGCTACTAATCTTAAGGGCCTTGAGGACAAGGCCCAATGTTAAGGAGGGGGAATTGTTATGGGCCAATGTCCTGATTCTCAGATAAGCTCAATTGAAGGAAGAAGCAAGAGGTCCAAACGTGCACCACAAACCCCGATCCCTTTTAATTAGGCATTATTAATTAGTGGAAGTAGTTGTTGTAGTAGCTTATGGGCAGTAACTTAATGTTGTTATTAGTAGATGTGGTTAGTTGATAATTAGTGGGAAAATTATTAGATCATGGGAGGTAGTTTTCCCCATTTAGAGAATAGTGATAGTAATGAGTATCTATTAATTATGTATATAAATAGGTGTGTGTTATAATGAAAAGACTCGTCTTTTTTGTTTGGCCAAAAACATTGCATACTTTCATTACGTAAGTTTGAAGTGTTCATTCCTCACTCGAATTTGAAATACCGTCTCAACACATTTACTAAGGTCTTAAGACTTATTACTTCCTAAATATCAATCATCTTAATGGTATTTTATGATGTGGAATTTGCCTACGGTATTTAGTAATTAGGAAACATCATTGAGGATGTTGAAAATGTAACACTCTTAGTAAATCCACATGGACGAACAGAGAAGACACATGTTGAGTATTTAAGGAATCAAACCTTAAAGTTATCGGAGTCTAGGTCTAGAGCAAATAATATTACTAGTGAACTGAATTAATATAATAAGACATTCTAACTTAAATTATTTTGAATTTCGACGTAATTTTTAAATATGTATATTTTATTTCACGAACTTGATTCAGTGTGAATACATGTCAAAATTTGAATATCTTGATCGTTGTACTTCAAATTTCGTCATTGTTTAATGTAAAGCAAAGTCTTTACAGTCTACTAAACGAACAATGTCGTCGACTTTATTCTCATGGATATATAGAATCAACAGTCTAAGCACTAACGCAGAAATGAGTGTACAGAAGAAGAGAAATACGACCGCAGGTCGCGAGTTCGATCCCCGCATAAACCTTCTTGGTTGGCACACACATGGCTTGCCAAGTGTGGTTTACATGATGGCGTGGTTTGCGTGCTCTTGCGTCGGTCGAGGTTTCTCGCAAGACTCGAAAGAGTGGCGGTGCGATTCCTTCACAAAAAAAAACAGTCTAAGCACTATTTCTATCCTAAAATTTGCGTTCATATTACTTTTAACCAAATATTCAACAAAAAGCTTCCAAGTTGCATATTGGATTTACCAAATATTCAACGAAGAGCCAAACACTATATAATAAAACTAGCTAACTCCTTTCCTAGTCATGTTTTAATTTGTTACCTTTCACGTGAAGAATTATCCCCTCTAATTGAGCATACATTAAGAATCAGAATTAGCCTAGCAATTTATAAATTGTTCTCTTGTAATCGACATTTTCCTTTGAAGGTAAAAAAAAGTTATTATTCACAGAGTGAACCAAAGTTGTGTAACTCCGATGTGGAGGTAAGGTCTGTGTACACTCTACCCTCTTCAGATTCCACGATGTGGGATTACAATGAATATGTTATTGTTGTTTATTTATATGTCATATTTTTTTTGTTGACGAAGGAATCCGCAGCCGCTAATCTTTCGAGTGCGCACAGGGTAAACCCCGGGCTGACGCAATAGCTTGCAAACCACGTCAGCCGATTAACCACACTTGACAAGCCATGCGTGACAGACTCAACCAAGAAGGTTTATGCAGGGAATCGAACTCGTGACCTTGTGGTCCCGCGCTCTACTGCTACACCAACTTGACTACCCTTGCGGGTATTTATATGTCATATTCATTAATGATAAAAGGGTAAAATGAAAAAAATAATTAATTATGTCTTTAACTTCTAAAATAATAAATAATTTAATATAATTATTTTTAATAATCACGATAAATAATTTAACATGGAAAGAGTATTGCTTTATGTTTTTTCTGTTGACTAGTTATCGAATCTTCTTCGATGTACTCCATTTCCTTAAATATTCTTTTTCTTTAAGATTTCCCATTTTGACTTTTGTTGTGTCTTGATAATAAGTTTGATTGAATAAGGAAGATTCATACTGTTCGGATACCGAGTAAATTTGAAGAGCATCCGCGTGTAAAATCAGATTGGATAATGGTTAAAAACATATCAGATTTTTTTTTGTGAGTTTCACACTCAATTTTTTTTTTTTTTTAGCACTATCTATGTATTAAATATACTTACGGTATAGTTGATCAGGTAAGAAAAAAGGAAATAACTGATAGTTAGCCAAATCAGCTTCGACGTGTGTTTTAATACGTAGATTGTGATAATTCAGATAGAAACAGGAAACAACCAATAGTTTAGAGGTATTTTTTGGAAGTGCTAGGGGGTGAATTGTAATTTTTTTTCATAGTCGACTACCTCGAGTTGCTAGTCGACTTGCTATCAGATATAGTGCAGAAATTAAATGTGAAAAGTAAATTACATCAGATATTTTTATACTGGTTCAGACTCAATGTGAATCATAATCCAGTCTCATTGGGTTGCAAGGGTGTTCTCTACAGCTCTTTTGAAGTTTGGCTTGATACAAAGATAGTTTGAATGGAGCTTCTACGTCTACACTCAAACACTCATAATCTTTTGATGCAATGTTTCACCAACTATACTATATCTCTTCTTACTTTTTTGTATACACTATAAATCACTCATAGTTACAATGCTTGTTAAAAGTAAAGTAGAGAATTCGAGAAGTTGAGACGAAAGTATGAGTTAGTTCGTCTCTTTGAGCCGTCATGTATAGTCCAAGGACTTGTAGTCATTTTCGACTTCTTTTTCAGAGAAGTCAACCCAAGAGATTTGATCCTTGGTAAAAGGAATTGTCACGACCCGTTCCGGGGCCCGTGACTGGTGCCTTACCCGGGCACCCAAGTAGTCATACATCAGAGAAATCAGCGGAAAATAAAACAACCAAAATATGAAACAGTATAAATAAGACACAGTTTCTGGGAAAAAAGTTGCCTTTCGGCATACATGTATATAAGTACCCCAAAATGAACAGTTACATCCCAACCTTACAACAGGTCTACAGACCTCTAAGAGTTTAAAACAACAATGGCGGACAGGCCCCGCCATACCCCGAATACAAATATCTACAACGACAGGACCATACCAAAATGCTAAGCTCCGAGAAACGGAGCTTTCCTAACGTCAAACGGTGATCCTAAGAACGGGATCAACGGAGGAGTACCTTTACTCGGCATGAACGCAGCCCGAAGGTCGACAACAGTACCAAGTATGTGAAATCGAAAATCGTAAATGAAATCATAGTAGTCTATATAAAGCGAGACATGTATGACAACCAAAACTACAGATTCACAAGAAATAAACAAATATGTCAAGTCGTGGACTCACGCCTCAAAGTCATCATAAAACCGCACGGTAAGTACGGTGGCATAGCCGACTACTAAAAACCCCGCAACAAGTGTCGTAAATCAGATTACGCGAGATCTGTCACCGTCACATGATCAAAGCCGCCACTCGCGCGCAGATCTAATGCGCGCGTCTAGCCCCGAACTTTCCGTAGCTCGCACGGGCCACTCCAATGGCCCGCATGAGGTATTCCCGCATCGAGGGTAGCTACTCCCGGCGTCTGGACTCGTCGTCCGCGTAGCCACAAAGACCGCGTGACCACAAGGCGGCCGATACTAACTCGAACTCCGTAGCTCGCGATAGGCCATACTGCACTGCATAAGGTATTCTCGAATCATAGTCACTAGACCCGCTGAGTCTACCCCGCGTGAGGCAGCTTAACCCCCGGAATCATGAGTGATATAATATCAACATGACAGTTTTATCGTTAAACAACATAAGCACAATAAGGGAAAACCCCTCTATACAAACATCACAAGATACTAACTCACGTAGTATCCTAACACGTTTACTTATCAAGTCAACAAGAAAGTATTACAAGATTATCACAAATCAATACAATCAAGTTATTCACACAAGGTACTTTCTACATTATGCTAACAAGTTCGGGTTTTTAGCCCCAAAGTACTTTATGTATTACTTTTTTAAAAGATCCGTTTTTTCCACAAAAGTCACACAATACCCGTAGTATAAAAAAATGAGTGATTATCTTTTGAAGTAAATCAACACATTTCTCTTTGTAAAATCAAGTAACAACATTCTTTTCCCAACGCTTAAGTTTGCCTAATTTCAATTACTCAAGTTTCTCATTTTCGAAAGGTTTCGTAGTTCATAGCTTTAAATCTTTAAAACAATTTGAGAAACATATACCCTAAGTGTGAGTAGGTTATTATTATTCGTAACAATCTTATTACAGCGGCCATGATCTAGTAAATGTAATATCATTTTGTCTCATCTTAGCTCCTATGCAGATGGAAGTTTCTACTGGTTTTAATAATACTTTATTAGTCAAAATAATTCCCTTTATTAGCTAACGTGGTTTGTTCGACATTTATTACGATCGGTAAAACATCATTCCTTTTGAAAACCAAAAATACTATTTACTCACTAATGAGGTTTCACACTTTTTAACAAAATTCATATTAGTATAATAGTCAAGTCTCTTATTTCCTTAAATCAATAAATCGTTCTTTTTATCACTCTTGCCGTTATACCTAACTTCCCATAAAGCTAGTATAACTCTTAAGCTTTTAAAACCAAGTGTTACTCTTACGTAAAAAATGATTCAATATTCTTTTGAAATGTTTTGATTCATTATTATTGAGCTTAAGCGGTGAGGCATTCTAGTAAGTGTTATTCAGCTTAAGTCGAGGCATTGCAGTAAGTGTTATTCGTGCTTAAGGTGAGGCATTGCCGTAAGTGTTATTCAGTTAACACATGTACGTCTACCGTACTACATATATATTATAAAATATCATGCTTTAGGAAGAATCACATACCTTCTCGGCGAAAACCGCCTGCCAAGTTGAATATGTCGCGCGCAGAGTATCGACCTATATCACCAACACGTCCTATCAACGTCTGTGATCAGATCGTATAAAGCTCTAAACAGAGGGTTCGCTATTTTATGGACATTTGGGCAGACTTCCTACCGGTGAGCTACTCAAGTCTATTGTGAAAACAAATTCTATGTAAGCAGTTCTATTATTCTTCTTTTAAGCCCTTCATCGTGATAACAGTTCAATTCTATTCTGCAATATCCTTCTAAGTATTTAATACTTATTCCTATACTTCTACAGTATATAAACTCTAATTACAAAAGGAGGATAAGGTTATTTACCTCGGTAAGCCCAAAAATATCCTAGATAAAAGTCGCTACCGAGCAAGGTTTAGCTCCTAAGTTGTGCGCTCAGAGTCTAAGAAAACCTTAGAAGTTTTTCACAACTTCTACTAAGGACTAAGGGATTTGGGCTAGGGTAATTTGGGCATTATAACAATACTGTAAGACAACTTTTCTACCAAGGAGGGGGTAGTGTTTGGCTAGGCTAGCTTTAGAGGGGTTGCTCTGCTAGGGCTTCTCAAAGGGGAGGTGTGTTTGGACGAAACAACAAGAGGGAGAGGGAGGATTTGAGACTTAGATAGATTGCTCAATTTAGGATGAAATAACTCTTCAACAAGGGGTATTTATAGGTCAAGACACGCCAACCAATGGCCAAGATTATGCCAAGTGCAAGGCAAGTGTAGGGTGAGGATTTAGGCAAGTGTCCTTGGCCAACTTGCACACAAAATATCCTACCAACTCCAAGACAAAACAAGCCAACCCAATCTACTTATCACAGTGTGACATCCACCAACGATGAGAGGTGACAAGTGTCGCCTCTCGTTGATCCAACGTGTTGCCTCTCGGAAAAATCGCAAAAATTAGAAATGACATAGCCGGAATTTATCCTACGCGAGTTGTGTAAAACGCTTAGTCCAAAAACGACTTAAGCGGGTGTTGTGTACAAAGTGGAATTCGTCCCAAGCCAACTGTGGGAGGTGACACGTGTCGCCTCCTACTCGCCCAAAATATTTCATCTTAGGAAATATCCACAATGGCCAAAATCTCGAAAACAAAGTGGGCCCTACAAAACCGTAAATTTCCCGTGGGCCCACGTGACCATTTCCAAAAATAAAATTCCATAATTCTCTAATATTCCAAGAAGTCCGAATACCAAACTGGGAATCCATTCCCATTAACGAACCTTTTTCCTTCACAAAACGGAAACTTTTCCGTGGAAAAATCACCTCTTTCTTCCTTTCCACTTCAATGTCGTATTCTCGCACGCACGCCCTCGTATACATACCACGAAACTACGGTATAACATTCTCCTTCCTTAGGAACATTCGTCCGAATGTTCCTTCTAGGCCTCAAACAGACAAAGACGGATAGTCCTTATCGCTATACTTATGGAAACAACCACGCCACACTGCCACCACACAACAAGCGCACATACTCATCTCCAAGTCCACGGAATCACCTCTATCACGAAAGCTCCTACTAGAGATCTAAAAAGATACTCCTTCGACCTACTCTTTACAAACGAAATGATCACACCTATGCTCGTAATACATGCTCGCTTCTTTCCATACCACTTTTGTCACTTGCTTACTCGTCGTAACCTTCTCGTACACTCGAACTCTTCCTTATCACTTACCATGTTTCGAGCATCGCTTCCCACTGACTCTGAGCTGCCAAAAACCTTTTCTGGATAAGCTCCACCCTATCCACGCCCTGCTGAACAAGTACGAACCAACTGTCTGCACCTTGCTTACATCGAATCAATCGATCGGCAATCTTACACTAGCGCTTATAAAAAGGCTCCAAACGGTGACACCCGAATACTGAAATGGTAGCTATAATATATACTCAACAAGAGGCGAAGAGTCCTTACAGCTACTCCCGAAATCCAACCACTTGCCCGAGGGTGAATGTGACACTGAGATTCACCTGAGTTCCTAACCTTGCCTGGTAACTTTTCCAGAAAGGAAACAGTAGCTTGACTCCTCGTCACCATAAGGTGAAGGTAGGCACCCCGTGCAGCCTTACAACCTTCTTGAAATAATCATCTCGCAACTTACTACCGAGTACACGGTTGACTAAAAGATAAGGCGGGCTGACCTCATCGGCCCGACTACTGATCAAACGCATCCACGAACTCGTACAATGGTTAACTAAACCTGGGCCTAACACCCTCGCGATCCTGACACAAAGCGGGACCACCACAAACTGACCCCATCACCAAACAGGGCGTGGGTCGACCCGCAACACGGCCTCAACCCGACCCTAACGCGCCAAACACTAGCTCCCGATCCGAACAATCTCACCAATCACGTTTAAAACCTAGCGCCTTCTAAGCTCAACCGTCCTCTTTCGTTTCACAACACTCAAGGATTCATCCCACAAAATATCTCACGTATACTATGCACCTCGATAAGGGTCAAACACGAAATAATTCTTTTACCAAAGATGGCCTCGCTTCTAAGGTCTCTACGTATAATATTCTAAGGCTCCTACTTTCTCTATCCCCCAATCTTACCCGGTTAACTAAAATAATTCTAATCACACTAACACCATGCTAACTGAAAACAATACTTAAAATATTCGCATCTTACTACACATATAAATCTCTAAAGGGTTAAGGATATACCTGTATCTACGCGGCACTTTGCCTAGGTCGTCTAGTCAATCCCGCCCTGCTGGGCGCATAGCTGGGAAAGGTGATGAACTATCCACTGATCCCGAGGTCGAGTCCTACATCCCCGCCAACTCGGTTGACAATTTCTCGCAAAATGGCTCGCTGGCCGCAAACATAACAAGTCGACGCGAAGCACGACACTCCACGATGACATCGACTAACGCCACACCGAGCGGGGTGGCCTCCTCGCTAACACCCTCCTCTCCGAACCATCGTGATCCACAATCGGTCTAGTAGGTCGAGTCTCGCTACTTGCATCCTTCCTCATAGAACATTCCTCGCCATATGGCTCGACGGCCGCAATAAAAACAAGCACCGATAAAAAGACGCACTTCCGGGATGACACCGCCACACCGTGAACACCGAGGAAAATCGAACTCGTGGAGGACACTCAGACCGGGCGAGGCGCATGTCTGTCTGGCCGAGACGGTTCGCCTCGAGAGTTACCAAATGATCCCGCCAAACGGGCCCTTCTTCACGATCTTCTTTAACTGCCGATCTACCTCCTCACCACGCACATAATCTGAACGCAAGCCGCTCGCCCTCGATCAAGAGCTACTCCTCACAACCCTTCTTTAGATAAGCATCAATATCCTTGGTATACGGTACATAAAATACTCTTTGTCGCCAAGTCCTCGCTAGTAACAGGCCGTCTCTTCCAATCCATATTTTCGCTTCCTAGTCGGGAATCAAGGTCGGATGTCATGGCCGCAGAGGAATCTGTGCCTGTACAAACTCGCCGCTATTGGCGACGCCTCGTAACTCCTCGCATGAAGCATCACGGTGATGATTGGGCCTGTGCCCTTCTAAATCTCTGAACTCCACTCGCAGCTCCCTACGCCGCTTTCTCGGGCCCGAGCCGTCGGGCGCGAGGCATCACCGGTAAAGGAAAGGAATACGTTAGAGGGTCCAACTTATAACACGCCTCTAAAGCACGATCTCAGAGTGAGAAGAATGGAAACCAATCCTAAATATCCTATAGCCTCACGATTATTGGTGTGGTGCACAACACACCGATAATCAAGACTTACTAGATACGGCTCAGACACTTTCCGAGGATTAATCGCTCGATACCACTTTTGTCACGATTCGCCGTTCGGGATCGTGCCTTACCCGGCACCCAAGTAGTCATACATCGAGAAATCAGCGAAAATAAAACAACCAAAATATGAAACAAAGATAAATAAGACACGCTGGGAAAAAGTTGCCTTTCGCATACATGTATATAAGTACCCCAAAATGAATGCTACATCCCAACCTTACAACAGTCTACTGCACTTCTAAGAGTTTAAAACAACAATGGCGGGACAGTGGCCCCGCCATACCCCAATACAAATATCTACAACGACAGGGGACCATACCAAAATGCTAAGCTTCCGAGAAACGGAGCTTTCCCAACGCCAAACGGTGATCCTAAGAACGGATCAACGAGAGTACCTTTACTGCGCAGATGAACGCAGCCTCAGGAGGTCGATAACAGTACCAAGTATGTGAAATCAAAATATCGTAAATGAAATCATAGTAGTCTATATAAAGCGGGAGACATGTATGATAACCAAAACTACGCTCACAAGAAATAAACAAATATGTCAAGTCGTGACTCACGCCTCAAAGTCATCATAAAACCGCACGGTAAGTACGAGGGCATAGCCGACTACTAAAACCCCAAGATAACAAGGTCGTGAATCAGATTACGAGATCCGTCTGCATCACATGATCAAAGCCGCCACTCGCCGCAGTGATCTAATGCGCGATCTAGCCCCGAACTTTCCGTAGCCCGCACGGGCCACCCAATGGCCCGCATGAGGTATTCCCGCATCGAGGGTAGCTACTCCGGCCGCCCCGACTCGTCGTCCGCATGGCCACAAAGACCGCATGACCACAAGGGCCGCATACTAACTCGAACTCCGTAGCTCGCGATAGCCATACTGCACTGCATAAGGTATTCTCGAATCATAGGTCACTAGACCCGCCCGAGTCTACCCCGCGACGGAGGCACTTAACCCGGAATCATGAGTGATATAATATCAACATGCGGTTTATCGTTAAACAACATAAGCACAATAAGGGAAAACCCCTCTATACAAACATCACAAGATACTAACTCACGTAGCATCCTAACACGTTTATTTATCAAGTCAACAAGAAAGTATTACAAGATTATCACAAATCAATACAATCAAGTTATTCACACAAGGTACTTTCTACATTATGCTAACAAGTTCGGGTTTTTAGCCCCAAAGTACTTTATGTATTACTCTTTTAAAAGATCCATTTTTTTCACAAAAGTCACACAATACCCGTAGTATAAAAAAATGAGTGATTATCTTTTGAAGTAAATCAACACATTTCTCTTTGTAAAATCAAGTAACAACATTCTTTTCCCAACGCTTAAGTTTGCCTAATTTCAATTACTCAAGTTTCTCATTTTCGAAAGGTTTCGTAGTTCATAGCTTTAAATCTTTAAAACAATTTGAGAAACATATACCCTAAGTGTGAGTAGGTTATTATTATTCGTAACAATCTTATTACAGCGGCCATGATCTAGTAAATGTAATATCATTTTGTCTCATCTTAGCTCCTATGCAGATGGAAGTTTCTACTGGTTTTAATAATACTTTATTAGTCAAAATAATTCCCTTTATTAGCGCTGATGTGGTTTGTTCGACATTTATTCTGATCGGTAAAACATCATTCCTTTTGAAAACCAAAAATACTATTTACTCACTAATGAGGTTTCACACTTTTTAACAAAATTCATATTAGTATAATAGGTCAAGTCTCTTATTTCCTTAAATCAATAAATCGTTCTTTTTATCACTCTTAAGCCGTTATACCTAACTTCCCATAAAGCTAGTATAACTCTTAAGCTTTTAAAACCAAGTGTTACTCTTCTGTAAAAAAATGATTCAATATTCTTTTGAAATGTTTTCAGTTCATTATTATTCAGGCTTAAGCCGTGAGGCATTGCCGTAAGTGTTATTCAGGCTTAAGCTGTGAGGCATTGCCGTAAGTGTTATTCAGGCTTAAGCCGTGAGGCATTGCCGTAAGTGTTATTCAGTTAACACATGTACGTCTACCGTACTACATATATATTATAAAATATCATGCTTTAGGAAGAATCACATACCTTCTACGAAACCGCCGCTAAGTTGAATATGTCGCGCGCAGAGTATCGACCTATATCACCAAATACGCCTATCAACGTCTAGATCAGATCAGTATAAAGCTCTAAACAGAGGGTTCGCTATTTTATGGACATTTGGGCAGATTTCACCCGGTGAGCTACTCAAGTCTATTGTGAAAACGATCTTATGTAAATGCGGTTCTATTATTCTTCTTTTAAGCCCTTCATCGTGATAACAGTTCAATTCTATTCTGCAATATCCTTCTAAGTATTTAATACTTATTCCTATACTTCTACAAAGATATAAACTCTAATTACAAAAGGAGGATAAGGTTATTTACCTGTAAGCCCAAAATATCCTAGATAAAAGTCGCGTGAGCAAGGTTTAGCTCCTAAGTTGCGCTCAGAGTCTAAGAAAACCTTAGAAGTTTTTCACAACTTCTACTAAGGACTAAGGGATTTGGGCTAGGGTAATTTGGGCATTATAACAATACTAAGGCAACTTTTCTACGGGAGGGTAGTGTTTACGCTAGGCTAGCTTTATGGGGGTTGCTCTCGGCTAGGGCTTCTCAAAGGGGAGGGGTGTGTTTGGACGAAAACAACAAGAGGGAGAGGGAGGGATTTGAGACTTAGATAGATTGCTCAATTTAGGATGAAATAACTCTTCAACAAGGGGGGTATTTATAGGTCAAGACATGGCCAACCAATGGCCAAGATTATGCCAAGTGCAAGGCAAGTGTAGGGTGAGGATTTAGGCAAGTGTCCTTGGCCAACTTGCACACAAAATATCCTACCAACTCCAAGACAAAACAAGCCAACCCAATCGGCCCTATTGCCGTGTGACATCCACCAATGAGAGGGTGACAAGTGTCGCCCTCTCGTTGGTCCAACGTGTTGCGTCTCTCGGAAAAATCCGCAAAAATTAGAAATGACATAGCCGGAATTTATCCTACGCGAGTTGTGTAAAACGTTTCGTCAAAAAATGACTCTAAACGGGTGTTGTGTACAAAGTGGAATTCGTCCAAGCCAACTAGGGGGGGTGACACGTGTCGCCCTCCTACTCGTCCAAAATATTTCATCTTCCGGAAATATCCACAATGGCCAAAATCTCGAAAACAAAGTGGGCCCCACAAAACCGTAAATTTCCCCCGTGGGCCCCACGTGACCATTTCCGAAAATAAAATTCCATAATTCTCTAATATTCCAAGAAGTCCGAATACCAAATCTGGGAATCCAATTCCCATTAACGAACCTTTTTCCTTCACAAAAACCGGAAACTTTTCCGTGGAAAAATCACCTCTTTCTTCCTTTCCAATTTCAATGTCGTATTCTCGTACGTACGTCCTCGTATACATACCCTGAAACTACGGGGTATAACAGGAATAATGAAATCCTATTTTCCAAGAATAAAGTTAGAGCTTTTACTGCAGATTTGATCATTCTTCCTTGTTTGCTTCGTATTCAAATCTTCATAACTTGAGGCAGTTATGAAGCTTGGTACTTGTTTCCATTTGGAGCCTGCTTGATTGATGCGAGGATATCAATGGACATGATAGAGGTCTTCTAAACCTTTGGTATAAGTTCAAATCCTATTGGACACAATTTATTTTCATATATATTTTTTAGATTTCGATAGCAAGAATGATTGTTTGAATATTTGAATTCAAGATGCTTAATTCCTTTTATTATGAAGATTAAGACAAACGTGATCAATATTTCTTTATGCTTGTTCCTGAAGTATAAAACGGTCCATTTGTTTCTGAATAACTTCTTTCAAAAGGGCTTCTGCTTCCTCGGTAAATGTCTTGGTAGATTGTGATTTGTCTTCTCTTAATATAAGGGAGAGTCTTCTTGATGGTACTTGATTTATGTTCTCCCAACACTTTCTTGAAAAATAGTCGATGCTTCCATAAATGAGTGACAACTTATTTATGCTTATTTGACTTGTAATTAATGTCCTTATTACTTGTGTGGATATTTATTCCTTAAATTGAAGGCTTTGGTATTTGACTCGTTAAATAGACTAGCCATTAGTACATGGAGAAATATCTTATTTTCTTGTGCCAAGATATCTTCTTAAATGCTTAATATTCTTATTTTCTTCTTAAACTAATCTTCAAATGGTGCTTCATTGATTTACTCTCATAATCTTTGGTACTTTGCAATTAATGAGTTTGACTTGAATCTTCTTTGAGGCCGGTAGAATAATATCTTTCCTTGCGAATGAGATCTTGCCACCAACATAATTATTTTTTTGCACAACTAAAGTCATCATCATTAAAATCTTGACACTAATAATCTCCCCCTTTTTGATGAAGATAATTTAAGAGTAAAGTAGTTGACTTTCTTATTTTATTTTCTTCATGATTGAATCGAAAATTGTTCATCATGTTTATATATTATCCCCGTTTGACATCAACAAAAAGAAGTTTGAGGGGTATTTGGGTGTGCTTGGAATCCCACTCAAATGGTTGTGATGAATGGTTAAGTGGGTACCGGTGTTGAACTGTGATGATGAGTGATTTGAGAAATCAGCCTTAAGTTGATTCCGACTGTTGATTGATTGGGCTTGTGGGCTCGTCGCCATACTTGTTATCATTGTGCTTATTGATCACACATGCTTTGATATGATATCCTTAGTGTACTTGAATTATATATTGTTCTATTCTTGAAAGCATGTGATATTCATCTCGATACTTGGTTGTAAGTTGTAACTCATTACATCATGGCTTCTTGCCTTGTATTGTCATTTGCATTCATATACTTATGGTTATGATGTTATTGATATTAGAGTGGTATGATGTATGTTGTGGGTCCAAGAGACCAGGAAGGTAAGAACACTTATGAGATTATGACAACAATGAGATGATGATGATACACGGGGGAATGGGTTGTACACCTGCAACAAGTTATTACAGCCAAGGATTGGGCTCCGTTGAGAAATTCCATATGGTATATGTACTTTGTGGGTCCCCCATGGGTGTGTAACTCATAAAATTTGAGGTCATGTATATGAAAAATGAAAGGTACCTGGCATATACATTGGATTCACATTATACATACCTCATTGCATTGATATTATGTTGATAGATTAAATGTTGGATTGATAATTGATGGCTTGGTTGGTTTCTTGACATATGAGGATTTAGAATTGATTATTAAGTACTTGAACACTGAAGTTGAACTCTATTGAATTTGGTAATTCTTATGGATATGAAGTCTTATGTGAATAAGTGGTTTGTTGATTTCAATGCACTCTAACATGAACTACGTGAATTATTTGGGTTATTGAACTGTTTAGTATAGGATTTATTTAATGTCAAATCGATATTCATCTCTTTTTATGTATCTTCCGTCGTTGTCGGTCTATGATATCTATGGGGTACGTTTGTGTACTTATACTACACTTATTGCATTCTATTTGGATGCAGATATAGCTCGTCTGCCAGTTCGAGACCGTGTGGCTGAGTCCGAATAAGCTGATTACAGCATTCAGGGTGAGGATGCTACCACCGGCATGCCCCGGGATGCTCTATATTACTTTTTCTAGTTTTTTTTATTCGAGAGACATGTATAAGATTTTTAGACTTGTTCTGTTTTATTTTGGCTTATGTATTATGACAGTAGTGCTCTTGTATTATTGACCAGATCGTTGGGGGTTATACTTGATTTTTTTTCATTTTCATTTTTGCATTCCTTTTTATGATAGACAGAGATATTAAATATTTTGTTCTTTTCCGCCTTTCTTTCTTATATCTTATTGAGTGAGATTGAGAGTGATTCACATATCGATGGAAAGGTATAGTGCCACCACAATTCTTAAAAAGGGTCGTGACAACTAGGCAGTGCGCCTAGCAATATTAATAATAAAAATAAATAAAGATTTACACTACGGAGAAGTACAAATAGGAGAGCCCAGTAGCATTTACCTTACTCAGTCATGCGATACATGACTCTTGTTTAGGTCTTAATAATTATTTTCCTTTTTTGTTTTGAGTACTTTAATCCATCCTATTAGTTCCACTAAGTCTCATATCATATCGTACTTTCATTAACCGTCTGAAATATATATTTTCTTTTTTATTGTGTAGCTTTGAAATCATAACGATAGTAATCCAATAGGACAACTATATATGTTGAATATAACATGAAGTCATACCGATTTATCATGCGTTGTATGTGATAGTTTTGAAATGTATTTTTTTTCTTTCTTTATTGTAGATTTAAAATCATGACGATTCAACATGATTTATGAGTAATTCAACTGGACAACTAGCTAGGTTGAATGTTGCAATAAACCATACTAGTTTGTCTTGACTTGCATGCCGCAATTTTGAAATCTAATTTTTTCCTCTTCTTTATTTGTTGCTTTGTAATCGTAACTATCCTGCATGATTTATAAGTAATCCTGCAGATAGCTAGATTGAATATAACATGAACTCAAACTGATCTATCATGATTTGCATCCGACAGTTCACCGATTTTGATTCCGCTTGCATAGCCGGCTGAACCATAAGGCAGGTAAAGCAATCTCTTGGGGCTCAATTTTTGGTGGCCTCATTTATTACTAAATGTATCATATATATTTTACATAAAATTATGTGTATTTTTTCTAGCGAATTTTTTGGGTGAAAGTACAATAACCTTTTATCTTTTAATGTGGGGACATTGCACTAACTGGGGAATGGACAATTTCAAGGTAATTATGGTATTCTTTCCTAGGTGGGTACCTATTTTATTGACTAGTTCATATCCTAACAACTAACATGAACCCACATTATTATTCTTATATTTACCTTTTTCATTCTCCCTTTCACTATTCTTATTCTCAATATTCTGAAGTCTCCTAATTTCCAAACAGCTGCAAAACTTATTCGGTTTGCTTACAAAAGATTAAGATTTGCTTTTTGATATCTTCTTCAAAATTTCAAACATTGTAACAAATAATTATTATATTGAAGCAGTGCAACAGTATTTCGATATCATTATATATATCAACTTATCAAATTCTTGAGCTGAATTTTATTATTCTAATTTTATATTATATTTATTCAATGAAAATTTGTGATTGTTGATATTCTTGTATATATTCTTGATTTAGTTATTATTAGAATTTATTCAATTTAAATATGTCTACTAGAAAATATGAATCCGTTATCCAAAAAGAGAAAAAAAAAGAGAAAAATTGACTAACTAATTATTTTGAATTAGCTATATTATCATTTGAAAAGAATTGTTAGAACAAACCAATTATAAAACAATAATTAATGACTTTGCATCTAAAAAGACTAGATAATAGATTTTCAATAAAAATATATATGATTATCTTTTCAATTTTTTTTTTTTAAATAGAGGCTCTCTCTCAAATTTAGTTTTAAGCCCACAATCTTATTGAGTCGACCCTGTCCACTTGTCAGCATCACTTTACTGTCACTACCGCTCAACTTAAGCTTTTTCATTGTCAAATGTACTAACTCATTACAACTAAACTTTCAAAATAAAGATGAAGGCGCTCTGGACACTTGCATCGTTAGATCGATTTGGTGAAAGATTCGCTTCTTCCAGGGTTGATCCTCAGAAAGTCTTATCGGTTGTGGATTCAAACCCTGATTATTGGAGTATATCCCGCAATTTAATGGCAGTAGTGTTGTGAAAGACTGATATTACTACTTCCATGACTAGTCTGACTCAAGCCGGAAACCTGGATATCAAAAAAAAAAAGATGAAGATTGAACAACATTTACCTAGAATAGGACAGTTCACCTACACCTTCCTCAAAATGGCAATTATGTGAGCTAGCTAGGGTAACGTAAGTGGTGTCGTGTTATAACTGTTTTTCAACTTTCCCTAAATATCTCTTTTGTGTAAATAACTCTATTACATAAGCTCGCTTTTTCATTGTCAAATGTACTCATTCATAACAACCAAACTGTCAAAATAAAGATGAAGATTGAACAACGTTTACCTAGAATAGGACAGTTCACCTACACCTTCCTCAAAATGGCAATTATGTGAGCTAGTTAGGGTAACGTAAGTGATGTTATAACTGTTTTTCAACTTTTCACTCTAAATGATTTTGTCCCGTTTGAAAATGCTGGTTATGTTTATGAAGATAGAGTGCTAAGGATCAGAGCAGTCTTTTGACTCGTGCGAGGTGCACACGCCCCCCGAAAAGCGAAATTTTTTAGGGCCCTTTTTCATTAAGTAGTATTAGCCAGAATTTACTGTAAAGACCCATAATTCGCAGGTCTTAGTCCAATTAAGGACCAACTTTTGTGAATTAGAATAGGATCTCCAAAATGTTTGGGACGACCCTGTTAATAATAGAGATTGGATAGCGAACACTGTAGCTAGAATAGATGTAGGAGGAGCACTGTCAAGGCTCGTTTGGTACGTCAGACTGACTGCATTTAATTTCATTGAACTGCATCTTATCTTTGTATTGGATCGATGTATTAATATATAATGAACGGTATTAGAGTATTAATATATAATGGACTATATATTTTTTTATTTTTTTTTATTTTTAATGATTCGTGAGACTTTCGCTAGATGAGTCTCAAAATAGCAATTGGATCTTATTTTTAAAAATAAGATACCAAATACTGAAAGACCCACCAAATCTTGTATTATTTTTTGTCCAAGATAATCCAATTTTAATACATCGTACCAAACGTGCCCTCACCGTTTTGGTTTGTTTGTTCCTAGTTTGTCATTTTTTTTTATTTCTATACTCTTTGATGGAATGTTGTAAAGCGACTTGTGTGGTTGGGTTATTAATGAGATAGTTTGTAATGTTGTTTTTTCCCTCTTTTCAACTTTAAAAAGCGTCTGGTTAACAATTGAGTTAATATTTTTTGCAAACTTTTGAAGATGTGTCCACGTTTGAAAAAGAAATTGTGACCAATTTTTCAAGTGAAATATTTTTTCTACTCACAGAGTTTTTATTGTTTTTCTAAGTTAAATGCATGTCCAACGCCATACCAACTTTCAAATATTATTTTTTTATGTTTTATTTTTCAAATATCACATAGTTTTAGATCCAACCACCTAAATTAAGTTTTTTAAAAGTGTACTACATTTGTTTGACCTCCCAAACTGATCATTCACAATACATAACCATTGAAGTCTTCTTTCTCTATTATTAAGATATTCTTGAAGATACTGAAACAAATATAACAAATGAATCATGTTAAACACACCCATTATTCATGTCAAGCAACTAACCCAGCTGACTATGTTATACCGATGAAGGATGCTCTTAATGTTCAGGTCTCTCATTGTTATAGGGAAGGAAATCAAGTTGCGGATTATCTTACTAAACTGGCCTCATCATCGTCTCATAATATAGTCTATCACTCTTGATCAGCTACCAAGTCAGGCTAAAGGTCCATTTTAACTTGACAAATGGCAGATGCGTAGTATTATATAGAACAAAATTTGATAAAGCCAACTGTTAGAATAATATTCTTAATTACTATTAATAATGTTCTTAATGTAATATCTTAGTATATATGGTAGGTTGTATAATTATAAAGTAGGGATATTATTATGCATTGAATAGAAAAATATTAGGGGATAAGAATAGGAAGACATTAGCCTAGAATCATTCTTCCTAATAAATATATTCTATGTATATATTGTTACCATAGAAGATGAATACAATTGAGGAAAATATTTTATCATGGTATCAAGAGCTTAAGGAAAAGATTCATCTTCCTAATATCAAAAAAAATACCAATTTTTTTTTCCTTTCTCTCTCAAAATTTCGGCTCCTCCATCCCCATAGCCGAAAGTTTGAAGGTTTGTTTTCCTGTTCATCGTATTTTTCCAGTGTTCGTTCATCCAACTATCATCAACATGTCTGAATCTAATTCATTTTATCACCCCGCTCTCACAGTATCTAATATCAAAACTCATGTTCCCATAACTTTACAAATGGAGAATGTACATTATGCTTCCTGGGCGGAACTTTTCAAAATATGTTGTCGTTCTCACCGGGTTCTTCACCACATCATTTCCCCGAAAAAAGACAAAGAAAAAGTCTTGACAACGGATGAAGACAGAGAATTGTGGGATGTCCTAGATGTCACTGTTCTTGGTTGGATATATTCAACAATATCCACTGATTTGTTGCACACGATCATGGAAACAGATTATAAGGCAATTGACGCTTGTAATCGATTACGGGACATTTTTTATGATAATCAAAATTCCCGTGCAATTGCTTTGGAACAAGAATTCTCTAGTGTTGATATGGAGGATTTTTCTAATGCTTCCGCTTATTGTCAACGCCTCAAAGTGTTGGCGGATCAATTAAAGAATGTTGGATCCCCCGTCTCAGACAACCGTTTGGTTCTACAACTTGTCACGGATTGATGAGGCATATAGCGGAGTTGCCACCGTTATCCGTCAAAGTAACCCACTAGTTATTCTACAAAGCAAGATCTATGTTAATCCTAAGAACAAGACTTTCTAAAAAGGTTGCTAACACAACCGATTCGGCTGCATACGGCCACCAATGATGGAAGTAATGTTGCAACCCCACAAATTAACCGGGGTCAAAAAGGACGACATGGAAATAAAAAAGGTGGAAACAGCAACAGAAACGGGAACAATCGGAATTCTGGCGGCGGAGGGGGTTCCGGTGGTGGTTCCGGCGGCGACAGGGGTTCCGGCGGTGATACTGGCGGCCGCGACGATTATGGAAGAAACTCAGGCGGCGGCAGCGGCAGACCACAGTGGACCTGGCCACAGTGGAATTGGGCTGGACTACCTTGTCCTTACCCTACAACCAACTGGGTCAGGCCCAACTCCAGTTTTAGCTACCCAGCAGCTCAACAACCCGTTAGGTCATCGAAATGTATTTCTTTGGATATGCCCACTCTTGTTGGGCGAATTTCAACAAGCCCAACAGCGAGGATGGGAGTTATTTCACTGGAGGGCCTTCATTTTTTCGGGCACAGCGGCAAATTCAGCGGCAAAGATTATTTGGACTGGCAAAGAACTCAGTGACTTCATCTGGGCCTCAAGTGTGGAATGAGGCCCACTCAACAGTGGGCCAACCGACGGACATTGAACATGCCATGCACACACTCGGACTTAATCCACTGCATACCTAATTGGTATATGGACTCAGGTGCTACGTCGCATATGACGTCATCCCAAGGTAATCTTACGTCCTATTTTAATTTGAGCAAATCAAATGGTATAACTGTCGGAAATGGTCATTCCATTCCAATAAAAGGGTATGGGTCTACTAAATTGTCCAAACCAAATCCACCATTAGCCTTGAAAAATGTTATTCATGCACCACAATTAATCAAAAACCTAATCTCTGTTCGAAAGTTTACTACAAATAACGGGGTTACCGTAGCTTTTGATCCTTTTGGTTTTACTGTGTATGATTTTCAGACAAGAGCGCGGCTAATGAGATGTGATAGCTAGGGAGAACTTTATCCAGTTACTTCACTACTACAACCGGACAAGAAACATTTTACTTTTGCTGTTTTTAATTCCAATTTGTGGCATGAACGTTTGGGACATCCGGGAGAGTCTGTTTTGAACTCTCTCAAACGCAATAATTTTATTTCATGTACACGAACTCTTAATAAGTGTCAATCTTGTCCTTTGGGTAAGCATATTCAACTACCATTTGAGTCATCTTCTAATTGTACTTTTCTGCCATTTGATACTATACATTGTGATATTTGGACATCCCCAGTTTTGAGCTCTTCAGGGCATAGATATTACTTACTTGTTTTAGATGACTACTCTAAATTTTTGTGGACATTTCCCATTTCGAAAAAATCCCAAGTTTTTTCCACATTCCTTATTTTTAGAGCATTCATCCAAAAACAATTTGAACGGGATATCAAAAACATTCAATATGATAACGGGCGGGAGTTTGACAATAGACAATTTTGGGATTTCTGCAAAACAAATGATTTGAATTTTCGTTTCTCATGCCCTCACACATCTTCACAAAATGGACAGGCGGAAAGAAAAATACGAATCATAAATAACATTATCAGGACATCCCTTGTTCATGCCTCCCTTCCTCCTAACTTTTGGCATCATGCACTTCAGATGACTACTTATTTGTTGAATATACTACCCAACAAAAAACCCGCACACCAAACACCCCTTCAATTACTTTACCTCCGAGAACCGACATATTCTCATCTCCGGGTCTTTGGTTGCTTGTGTTATCCATTATTCCCATCAACCACCATCCATAAATTACAACCAAGATCTACTCCATGTATTTTTTTGGGATACCCATCCCATCATCGGGGATACAAATGCTATGATCTATCCTCCAATAGGATTTTTATTAGCCGTCATGTTATCTTTGATGAAACTCAATTCCCGTTTAAAAAAATTCATGAGTCACGATCTCCCACACATGAGTTTCTGGATGCCGGGATACACCCAGTTTTCACCCAACCATTGTTCCATAGTTCGGTCAATGCCAAAACTAATGAGCAAAGTTCTTCACACCCATTACCCGAGTCTTTAACAAATGACGCCCAACCCAATGTCTTGGACACCAATATTCATTCAAGCCCAATATGTCACGGACCAACCAATGGCAATTTGCCTCCTAATTCGACCCAAGCCCCTGATCCAGGCCCAACTCTACAAATACCATCTTTGGCCAGTGGCGTCCAGTCCACTGGCCCGACAACGCGTCCAGTCACCCGTAGTCAACATAGTATTGTCAAACCCAACACTAAATACAACCTTCACACCCAAGTATCCAAATCACCTTTACCATGTAACCCTGTGTCTGCTCTGAAAGACCCAAATAAGAAAATGGCCATGGATGATGAATATCAAACTCTTATTAAAAATAGGACATGAGATTTAGTGTCCCGTCCATCTAATGCTAATATCATTCGGTCTATGTGGATTTTTATCCATAAAGAAAAATCTAATGGTTCTTTTGAGCGGCATAAGACCCGTCTTGTAGGTGATGGGAAGACGCAGCAGGTTGGTATCGATTGTGGGGAGACATTCATCCGAAGAGTCATACCGCCTACTATCGAGCGATTGCTCACTTGTCTCTCCAGAGGATGGTCACTTCACCAGTTGGATGTCAAAAATGCATTTCTCCATGGTTACCTAAATGATCGCATACGCATCAACCATTGGGATACAGAGATCCAAAATATCCCAATCATGTATGCCTGCTAAACAAGTCTTTGTATGGTCTCAAACAGGCACCCAGGACCTGGTATCAGCGGTTTGCAGATTTTGTATCACAGATGGGGTTTTCACACAGCCGGTCCGATAATTCTCTTTTCATCTATCATCAGGGTAATCATACGGCTTATCTTCTATTGTATGTCGATGATATTATTCTGACAGCTTCTTCAGACTCCCTTCGCAAGAATATCATGTCTCAGCTTGGTTCCGAATTTGCTATGAAAGATCTTGGTCGGTTGCACTTCTTTCTAGGAATTGCTGTGACAAGACATGCAGGTAGGCTCTTTCTCTCCCAGAAGAAGTATGCATCTGAGATCGTGGAACGAGCTGGAATGGCCTCTTGCAAACCCTCAGCAACACCGGTAGACACAAAGTCCAAATTAAGTGTCATCTCTAGCAAACCCTTTACTGATCCAACATTGTATCTGCACTCAGCAAAGCGTTGCAATATCTCACTTTTACCAGACCAGACATAACCTATGCCGTACAACAAGTGTGTCTATTCATGCATAACCGATGGAAGAACATATGCAGGCACTCAAACGCATTGTACGCTACATTAAGGGCACTCAGGAATATGGATTACATCTTTACCCATCTTGCATCTCCAAACTTGTCACTTATACAGATGCAGACTGGGCAGACTGTCCGGACACCAGACGCTCCACATCTGGGTATTGTGTCTTCCTCGGTGATAATTTAGTTTCATGGTCTTCCAAACGGCAACCCACAGTATCGCGCTCCAGTGCTGAAGCTGAATACCGTGTTGTTGCCAATGTTGTGTCGGACTCGTGCTGGATTCGGAATCTTTTACTAGAGCTTCATTGCCCAATTCCGACGGCTACTATGGTTTACTGTGACAACATTAGTGCGATATATCTCTCTGGAAATCCAATACATCACCAGCGCACTAAACATATTGAGTTGGATATCCATTTTGTCCGTGAAAAAGTGGCTCGCGGACAGGTGCGAGTATTACATGTCCCAACGCGTCATCAAATCGCAGATATCTTCACGAAAGGGCTTCCGCTGATTTTATTTGAAGATTTTCGACGCCTCAAAGATTCGCGCCTCGGCTTCAATCATGGAAGTGTTAGAATAATATTCTTAATTACTATTAATAATGTTCTTAATGTAATATCTTAGTATATATGATAGGTTGTATAATCATAAAGTATGGATATTATTATGCATTGAATAGAAAGATATTAGGGGATAAGAATAGGAAGACATTAGCCTAGAATCATTCTTCATAATAAATATATTCTATGTATATATTGTTACCATAGAAGATGAATACAATTGGGGAAAATATTTTATCACCAACTTCTATGTTAGTTAGTTGATTGTACATAGAAACGTTTCTATAAGAAGGCCTTAAGTTTTTTTTATGCCTTCTGATTTTGAGGTGATAAGTATCCATAAGAAATATTCTTCATTGATTATTTCATTCCATATTGGTAGTAAATATACTAAAATACAAGTATAATCCTAAAACTACGGTAAGTAATGACTAAAATATACATCTACCATATGCAGAATATACATAATTAAGACTAATTAATTATATTTTTCTATTCTATCACACCCCCGCAATTGAAGAAGGAGATCAGTGTATGCTGAGATTGTCCTGAAAGTCTTCAAATAAAACCAGTGGAAGACCTTTTGTAAAAATATCGGCAATCTGATAGCGTAACAGGACATGTACACATACTTGTCCACGAGCAACCTTTTCGCGAACAAAGTGAATATCCAGCTCAATATGTTTAGTGCGTTGATGTTGAACCGTATTTCCTGAGAGATAAATCGCACTAATATTATCATAATAAACCAATGTCGCCAACAAGATTCAGACACCGCATTGGCAACTCCTAGATATTCCGTTTCAGCGTTGTATCTGGACAAGGTAGCTTGCCGTTTGGATGACCAATATATCAAATTGTCACCGAGAAATACATAATAACCAGACGTGGACCGTCTAGTATTCAGACATCCACCCCAATCAATATATGTGTAAGAAATAAGAGTGGATGTCGAAGATGGATATAAATGCAAGCCATGATCGAGAGTGCCCTGAATGTAGCACACAATGCGTTTTGAGAGCATGCATGTGATCCTCCATCGGGTTAAGCATGAATAGAAAAACATGTTGCAAGCATAAGATATGTTGGGCCTCGTGAAAGTAAGATATTGCAGGGCACCTGTAAGGTTGTGGTAATGTGATGGATCGACATATGACTTGCTAGAAGAAGCACTCAAATTTGGTTTAGTGTCAACCGGAGTGGAAGACGGCTTACACGAGGACATGTTGGCTCATTCAACGATCTCTTCTGCATATTTATTTTGAGATAAAAATAGACCACTACATGACGTGTGACAGCTATCTCTAAGAAGTAACTCAGTGGCCCTAGATCTTTCATTACAAATTCTAAGCCAAGAAGTGACATGATGGACTTACGAAGAGCATCAGATGAGGTAATCAATATAATATCATCCACATATAGAAGAATGTAAGCTATATCATTACCCTATTGGTATATGAATAGAGAATGATCAGACTTGCTGTTAGAAAACCTAATATTAGAAACATAATCCGCAAACCTCTTTTACCAAGTCTGAGGAGCTTGTTTGATCTCATACAATGATTTCTTCACCAGGCACACACGATTATGATAAGTGGGGTCTCTGTACCACATGGGCTAATATATGTATACCGTTTCATTAAGTTCTTCATGCAAGATTGCATTTTTTACATCAAGCTGATGAAGCAGTCATGTCTTTGAAAGAACCAGACTTAGTACTATGCGGATAATGGCTAGTTTGACCACCAGACTGAAAGTCTCACTGCAGTCAACACCAACCTGTTGCGTATTTCCATCACCTACAAGACATGTTTTATGCCTCTCAAATGTACCATTAGATTTTTCTTTATGAATAAAAATCCACATAGACCGAATCACATTAACATCAGGAGGATGGGGCACCAAATCTCATGTTCTATTATTAATAAGAGCATTATATTCATTTTTCAATTCGGGTCATTAAGGGCAGACACAAGATTACGGAGCAACGGTGATTTGGTAACATGGGCGTGAAGACCGTATTTTTGTTTGGCTTAAAAATCTGTGTTTACTATGAGTGACTGGCCGTTGGACCGGAATTGGAGTTGGACCGGGAGTGGAGATGGAGATGGGGCTGGGGGTGGCAGGGATGGACTACCCGACAGTGGGTCGATAGTAGTTGGACTACCCGACAGTGAAGATTGGTCATGACCCAATGGACTGCCAGGTGTTGGGCCTCTCGACAGTGGGATGCCAGTGAGAGGCTCGGCTAGCAGCCACTGGGCTCGGTAAATGGGCCGAACTGCCAGGAAAAATTGGGCCTAGTTGAGAGGCCAATTTATGGACCAAGTACGGGGGCAAACTATCATCAAAAAATTCGTAGGTAGGAGCCACGAAATCATGCAATTTGGCAAAGGGAAAATTTTATTCATCAAAGACACGTGATGACTTACGATTATTTTATTAGATGATAAGTATTTGTACCCACGATGGTTTGAAGAATATCCCAAAAAAATACACGGAGTAGACCGGGGTTGAAGTTTATTGATGGTAGTAGAAGGAAAAAGAGGATAGCATAAGTACTCGAATACCCGTAGATGAGAGTAAGATGGATCCTTAGATATAGAGTTTTGAGAGGGGATGTATAGACTAATTGTTTTCTCGGAAGTATGTTAAGGATATAAGTTGTCATTTGTAATACATGATATCAAAATGATGGTGGTATATAGGCATATGCAAATAATGTTCTAACAATGTTGTTAATGGTTCAGATTTTTCTTTATGCTTTTCTATTTTGAGATGAGGTATGTGGACACGAGAGACGAAATGACAAACTATTAGTTTTGCAAAAATCCCAAAATGGCCCATTATCACACTGGATATTTTTAATATCTCGTTCAAATTGAGTGCGGATGAAATCTCTTAGGAATAAAAACATGGAAAAAACTTGTGACTTTTTAGACAAAGGAAACATCGACAAAAAATTAGAGTAGTCATCCAACAAAAGAAGATAATATCTCTGGCCCGAAGAGCTCAAAACGGAAGATGTCCAAATATCAGTATGGATAATATCAAAAGGTATAACAGTACAAAAATTAGAAGAAACAAAAGACAACTTAACATGTTTTCCAAGAGATCATAAGCGACAAACATAAGAATTACGAGTTCTAGTACACTCAATAAATTTATTTTGTTTAAGGAAGGCAAAAAGATGCACTCTCGGATGACCCAAACGTTCATGCTATAAAGAATTAGCTAAAGCTACAAAAGTGGATGGTAATGTGGCTTGATGTGTGGTGTTGGAGATTGAATATAGCTCGCCCTGACTATCACATCTCATTAGACGCATCCCCGTCTGAAAATCCTTCACGGAAAACCCAAAAGGACCAAATTCAACAAAAATCGAATTATCAGTGGTAAATTTTCTAACTGAAATCATATTTTTAATTAATTGTGGAGCATGAAGGACCTTCTTTAAATCTAATGGTGGGTTCAGGGGAGATAAGTTTGTATTACAATAACCACGAATTAGAATTGAATTACCATTTTCGATAATTATACCACGATTATTGCTCATATTAAAATAGGACGAGAGATTACCTTGTGAGGACGTCATATGAGACATTGCTCCGGTATCCATGTACCATTTGGTAACTGGCGGATTGAGCCCAAGATTGTGCATCGCTACCTCGATGTCCGTTGAGGAAGCCACTACCGCATGGGCCTGCTGCCACTAGTTCGGCAGTGGCGCAAGTATGTTGGGCCCAAAACTGTTGGGTTGCTGGCTACTTTTTGGCTGCTGGATCCACGGACGTGGACTAGGCCTGGCCCAGTTTGCTGATGGGAAGGGGAAAGGAGGAACGAACCAAGGCCACTATCAGGCCCACGGTGCCGGCCCACTGCCCCATGGAGCCCTCGACGGTGTGTGGCTACTGGCCGCTGCCTCCTCCATGATGGTTGTCGCCACCCTTTCCACCATCGCAACCACCGCTGCGGTTTTTGCCTTCATTATTGCCATTTCGCCCCTTCTAACCACAGTTTGTCAGCAATTTTTCAAATTTTGAAGGGTTATCATAGGACAGAGCGGCAACCATGGCAGAATTCGACACGGTGGTTGTCTTTTTAGAAAAACACGCTTCTTCTAGTATGAGCATAGAATGAGCTTGGTAAACAGAGTAAGAAGGTTGCTTTGCCGGATGAGCGTACCTACTCCACTATATGCATTGGTGAAGCCGTCTACCATTTGTAACACGAGCCGATTGTTAGTTACCGGCGTTCCGACGTTCTTGAGTTGGTTTGATAAAACCTTGAGTCGTTGACAATATGCGGACGCATTGAAAAAATCTGCCATATAAGTGGTGAATAATTCTTACTCAAGTGTGACGTCCCAGAAATTCTTATTGTGTTGGAATATTTCACGTTAGCGTTCCCCGTCTGCTCCTTTGTGGGTTAATCTTTGTGTTGTATCGAGGTCAGGCCAAGCCCCGTCTGCTCCTTTTTGCTAATACAACCACCCAGACTTCAATCTGGGTAATTGCATAAAAAATATATTTAATATTTTTCCATTTAAAATACTCAATCTCAGGCCAAGATATGGTATGAGTCACTTTAATAGAGAAGCTATTTATTTTCCAAAATAAAGGGGTAAGAAATGTTGTTGTGTGGTCAATGGCAGACGGGGGATTTAAGGGGGTGGGGAGGGTGTTCACCCGAACATCCTCTGCAAAAAATTACACTATGTATATATAATATATTTTCTGTATTTATGTACATATATTGACTTTTGAATACTTTAAACAAATGCAAAAGATTAGTTTAAGTGGTTCAGGGTGTTCAAAATTATCTTCAGCATCCTAAGTTTGATTCTAAGCAACAACTTTATTTTTTATGTTTACTTTACACTTCGCTTGTCGAATTGCATCGGGTATATTATTCTGGTTGTTGTGTAGTAAAAATTAGCTAGGAAGTAGGTGTATTACATTAAATCAAAAATTACTCTTACGCTGAGAACATATGAAATTGTCATTTGTAGTTGGTAAACATTGCTAAAACCCATCATAATGCATAGAAAAGAATGGATTTGCGTTTATAGACTGGAATATAGACACCACCACTTGTGCATGGTGCTCACCTACCGATTAATTTGGTAGATTAGGGGATTGCAAAGTCTAACAAGTCTTTGTACCACGAGGTCAAAATCTTGTGGTTGGTGCCGAAACCCACGAACTTTTAGAACTATATAATCCCAAGATATAATACATAATTCTCTTGCACTTGGTATCCATTCTAAGCTAACAAAATAAACTAAAAAATTTAGCTCCAAGAATGGGAAGCTTATCATTTGAGAAGGTATAATTCTTACATCCATCTTTGGTAAACTAAATAATTCTCTCGCACTTTGCATGGTTTTTGAGTTCAATTTCCTTATCACGTAAAAGTTGTTTGCGAGTCGTAAGTACCCCTTCACGTTTAATGTGAGATTTCATTTTCGAGTATGGGAATTGAATAGTTTTTGGTAAAGAGCGTTTTATCCACAAAGTGTGACTTTCAAGAACTTATTCGGATTTGTACGTTAGGTTTTAAGAAGTTATTTTTCAGAAGCTGAAAAAGTTTTTTTTTTCAAAATAATTTTTGAAATATTGGCCAAGTACAAATTTTACTTTAATATTAGCAAAAATGTTTTTCAAATTTATTAGCCAAGTACAATTTTTTTTCAAAAGTATTTTTGCGAAAAACACTCCTGATGAAAAGCATTCAAAATAAGCAAACTTTATAAGATTAGTCAAACATGCTATAAAGCGGCTACAGAACACCGAATGTGAAACAAAATAGAAAAATTACATTTCCTTCCAAGTCATCACAAACAATTATGTTCATGTTTCTGAAAAATGGGTTCTTTTCTATTTTCTAAAGGACTTTGAGCCATCAGTTGTGACTCCTAGAGGATTGGCACCACCTGTATTAATAGCAAACGGAGACTTTGGAGAAATGAAGAGACTTAAGGTGGCATCTGCAACTACTACACCAAGAAAGAATTTGAACCTTTCAGTGACTGAACCTGGCAAAAATGATGGACCAAGTCTCGACTGTATATTAATGAATTATATTGATACACTTACCCAACGTATCAACTATCATATAGGTAATTATTCTTTTTATATATTGCCAACCTCTCCATATCCAATTCTTAGTACATATGAGTATAATATTGAGTTTAAGTAACATACACAAACAACGTAAAATATATTTATACAATAATGTCAGTCATTACTTATTAAGTAATTACATTTATGCCTTTTAATAACTGAGAATCTGATAAAAATAATAACTAACATGTTATCACAAATTTACTATATTAAAGTATATAGCTTATAACCTTCACTATATATTTTATGGGTTCTACGTATTTATATATCTGTCTTCACAGTATATTGCTGACAAAATTCATGACATGCAAGAAGGTTCTAAGTGTAGGTCAATTACTGTGTTCCATGATGTCGAGTTGACAATTTCTTTTAGGAAACAGTTTTGAATTGGAGAACTTGAAAATAGAATATAAGGCATATGCCTAGCTAATTGACGAAACTTCGATCTATTGACTAATTAATGATGTCAAAAATAGGGTTCACTTCACAGTGGTAAAAACTTACTCCCACGGGTGTTTATATCAATTCAATATATGCATGTGAATATGGATTTTCAAATGATGAGTTGTTGAAATCTTGTTTGTTGGTTTTATATTTTCAGGTTATCCAGTTAACATATGCTATGAGCATTATGCAAGTTTAGCCCCACTTTTGCAATTCCATTTAAATAATTGCGGTGATCCATTTCTTCAAAACACAGTGGATTTTCACTCAAAAGATTTCGAAGTGGCTGTTTTGAATTGGTTTGCAGACTTATGGGAAATTGAAAGAGATCAATATTGGGGTTATGTCACAAATGGTGGAACGGAAGGAAATCTCCATGGTATTTTGGTTGGGTAAGCATCAATTTTGACTAATTTTCAACTATACCCTTAATATTAAACAAGTTTTTTTTTTGGCATCTCTAAATTAATTTCTTAAATTTTTGTTTTTGCAGGAGAGAATTACTTCCAACTGGAATTTTATATGCATCAAAAGACTCTCATTACTCAGTTGCCAAAGCAGCAATGATGTACAGAATGGAATTTGAAATGATTAATGCATCTATTCATGGAGAGATGGATTATTCAGATTTGAAAGCTAAATTACTTCAAAACAAAGGCAAACCAGCAATAATTAATGCTACAATTGGTAAATATTCTAATAGTATCTTCTTCTTTTTTTACAATTTTGCTAGCTAGAGAGCTTGAGGATCATTAGTCTTACACATTTTTTAACTATAGGTACTACCTTCAAAGGAGCTGTTGATGACCTTGATGTTATTCTTCAAACACTTGAAGATTGTGGCTATACACATGATCAATTTTACATCCATTGTGATGCAGCACTCAATGGGCTTATTATCCCTTTTATTAAAAATGTAAGTTTGTTTTCCTTACTTGCATCTTGAAAGATTTGTGTATATTAGCTTAACATAAAAATAACTCTTAACATTTGTGATTATATTTTACAACAGATGATTTCTTTCAAGAAGCCAATTGGAAGTGTCACAATTTCTGGTCACAAATTCTTGGGATGTCCAATGCCTTGTGGAGTTCAAATAACAAGGAAAAGTTACATTAATAATCTTTCAAGAAAAGTTGAGTACATTGCTTCAGTAGATGCCACAATTTCTGGAAGCAGAAATGGTTTAACTCCAATCTTCTTGTGGTATAGTCTAAGTTCCAAAGGTCAAATCGGATTTCAGAAAGATGTTACGAGATGTCTTGACAACGCCAAATACTTAAAAGATCGTCTTCAACAAGCAGGAATTAGTGTCATGCTCAATGAACTTAGCATCATAGTTGTCCTTGAGAAGCCCAGAGATCATGAATTTGTTCGTCGGTGGCAACTTTCTTGTGTGAGAGATATGGCACATGTTATTGTTATGCCGGGAATCACCAGAGAAACTCTGGATAACTTCATCAATGATTTGCTTCAACAAAGGAAAAAATGGTACCAAGATGGAAGAGTTAGTCCTCCTTGTGTTGCGAATGATATTGGTGCTCAAAATTGTACTTGCTCTTATCACAAAATTGAT
Source organism: Przewalskia tangutica (assembly GCA_029844215.1). Taxonomy (NCBI): domain Eukaryota; kingdom Viridiplantae; phylum Streptophyta; class Magnoliopsida; order Solanales; family Solanaceae; genus Przewalskia; species Przewalskia tangutica. The sequence goes on along the minus strand of CM056718.1, from coordinate 5,246,884 downwards.
TTCATTATCCCATAGAGGGCCATGAAAATCTATCATCTCTTTGCTACCAAGTGTGTCTTCTTCTATAGACATGGCATTTTGTGACATTTTGTCTCATTTTTTTATCCACTTCACAGAAAAATTGTATTTTACATGTAGTGTTTAAGTATTGTACCACATAAATGTATTAATGTCGTGGGAAATACATGGTTTGATGAAATATTATATGAGTCTTTTAATATAAAGCAATAAAAATCTGAGTGTAAAATTTTACATATAGTGAAGTGTTAATGCCATAGTTTTTACACCAATTTACAAAAACTACTTCTTGAACTTTATCTCCAAAATGGTATGTTTCTGTTCCTTGGTAATTCATTGCAAACATCATAAATCAATTGAAACCTCGGTCTATTGGATGCTTTTTTATATTTATCTTTTGACAGGGAAAAGTAATAAAGCAGTAATAAACTAGGAATGCTAATATGAATGTGTAATGTGAGTTTAGATATAAGAATTTAGAGGAATGTGCATAAGAATCGGTTACCATTTACCAATAATATCAAATTTAATAGGACCATTTGACGAGTTTATGTATGGCATTGTTCCTCATCCTAAGCTTGTGGAATATAAGAAAGACTAGAAGGGACACCATTGGCTTATCAATATGGTTGTACTCACAAATTCACACTCAAGTAGTTGGTAACCAACAGGGTCGGCCCTAGGATGCCCTAAGCCATCACAAACATTTTTGCTTCCTCCACCAAAAATAATTAACAAGTAGCTAGACTTACTTAAACACGTGAATAAAAAATATTAACATAATTATTAACCTAATATAATAAAAATAGAGGTATTGTTGATCCTTTGTGCAATGAGAGATCAGCGAAACAACAATTTGGTGGATGATGAGTTACCGCCTGTCTTAAGACAAGTCCCTGCAGAAAGGAGCTTGGGAAATTATGTGATGCCAACTATTACAGGGGTGCAGACTTGCATCAGGCTTCCAGCTGTTGAAGCCAATAACTTTGAAATCAAACCAGCCATATTGCACATGGTTCAAAGCTCAGTTCAGTTTGGGGGATTACCGTCTGAAGATCCTCATTTGCATCTAGCAAATTTTCTGGAGCTGTGTGCATGAACCAAAAAGAAGTAAACGTGAAAAATTACCAAAGATTTTGGACCAGACTTTATGACCTTTTCCGTTGAAGGAGAACCTCAAACATATAAGGTTGTTATGGAATCATTCGAAGCACCTTATTGAAAAGAGGCTATCCAAAGTGAGGTAGAATTCATTGTGTAAAATAATACATGAAAATTGATTGATCTTCCTTCGGGACAAAAACCAATAGGCCATAAATGGATTTTCAAACGGAAATTAAGGCCTGATGGAACTATAAGAAAATACAAAGCTCGTATAGTAGCCAAAGGGTTTCGACAAAAAAATGTAGATTTCTTTGATACTTACTCACTGGTAACTAGAATTACTTCCATTAGGACGTTAATTACTATAGCGGTTGTTCACAATTTGGAAATACACCAAATGGATGTGAAAACTGCGTTCTTGAATGGTGAATTAGATGAAGAAATTTACATGGAACAACCCGAATGGTTTGTTGTTAAAAGTCAAGAAAAGAAGGTGTGTAAATCAATTAAGTCTTTATACGGACTTAAACAAGCTCCAAAACAGTGGCATGAAAAGTTTGATAATACATTATTATCAAATGGTTTTCAAATAAATGAATGTGACAAATGTGTCTACATTAAAGAATGTAAGAATGCATGTGTCATTATATGCTTATATGTTGATGATATGTTAATCATGGAAACAAGTAAGGATGTAATTAATCAAACTAAGAAGATGTTGCATGCCGCTTTTGATATGAAAGATATGAAAATAGCGGATGTCATTCTTGGTATTAGAATTCAGAAGAATTCTGATGGTTACATACTAACTCAATCCTATTATGTTGAGAAGGTCCTTAAAAAGTTTGGACACTATGACGATCGACCGGTTGTAACAACATTTGATCCCGCTAGTCACCTTAAGAAAAATCAAAGTGAAAGTGTGTCTCAATTGGAATATACACAGGTTCTTGAAAGCTTGATGTACATAATGAACTGTATACGACCGGACTTAGCATATACAGTGAGTCGACTTAGTCGATACTCACATAATCCAGGAAAGGATCATTGGTTTGCACTAACGAGGGCACTCCCATATCTAAAGCATACAATGAACTATGGGTTGCATTATATAAAATATCCTTCTGTTTTAGAAGGATATTGTGATGCTAATTGGATTTCCAACCATTCGGAAAGTAAGTCCACAAGTGGTTATGTATTTATACTTAGTGGAGCGGCGGTATCTTGGAAATCATCAAAGCAAACAGTAAATACCCAATCGACTATAGAAGCAGAGTTTGTATCCTTGGACAAAGTTGCCGAAGAGGCAGAATGACTCAAAAACTTCCTAGGGGGTATTCTTTTGTGGACAAAGTCTGTTATAGTCATTTGCATACATTGTGATAGCTGCTCTGACGAGGGCAAAGAACCAAATATACAATGACAAATCAAGGCATATAAGGCGACGTCATAATACAATATGTAGCTTGCTAAAAAATGGAATTATTTCCATTGATTAAGTAAAATCAAAGGACAATATAGCGGATCCTTTGACTAAAGGCCTTAACAGAGAGCAAGTCGTATTTACATCGAGGGGAATGGACTTAAAGCCAATACAATGAGTCATTACTTGGCGGAAACCTAACCTAATATAATTGGAGATCTCATGGTCTAGGTTCAATAGGATAACTAGTTGGGGAAGACTCAAGAAGCATAGAAAACAAACATATGTTCATTCCTATGGTGAACTAAGTGTGTTAATCCGTTGATGATTAAGGGATGAATATTATTCTTAATAATACTAAAAGTCATTATGGTGGGATAGTACGGACTATTTTTGTTTGGTATTACCTATATGAGATTGATGTGGGGTCGCATCTATGAGAACCGATATGACTACGTTCTCTACAAAATCTCACGAAGGAATTGTTCACGACCGAAATGAACACAACCGTAAGAATTGAAATATGTTGGTATGATGTGTGTGATACTTATTATTTTGATTTACTACAAAATGTGAATAGTTCAAGACATACATTCACTATTTCACAAAGTAGATCCGATAAGTATTCATTACGAACGGTTCAAGTCCAAAAGACACCTTTTCTGATGCATGTCATATCTGGTTTTTTCGAAATAACGATAAGTTCCTTATTATCTTATTTTCTATCCAAATGTGGGGTATTGTTAGAAGTTTGAATAGAAAATGTGGGGTATTGTTGGAACTTGTATGAGATAAGAAGAAAAAACAAGTGATCAAAATAAAGCGTTGAAATTTTTGGCGAAGCGCCGCGGCGTCGGAACAGGGAAAAATTCCCGTGCTCAGCGCCGGGGAGTAGCGCCACAACGCCAAAACTTCAGAGAGCTCTGACAGGGTTTTACCAAGGACGAAGGGCCGCGACGCTGGGCCTAACGGTCAGAATTTCTGGGAATGGGTGTGACTGTTCAAAACAGTCGCAACCTTTCGTATGAAAGGTTATACATATTCTGATATTACTACTATAAAAGAATGTTGATCACTTGATTAAAAGCAAGAATGAATTCATGAATTAATCTTATAATTTGAGAATTAATCATTTGAGATTATTGCTTCTACTTCTTCTTCCCAAATATTTTTCTGAAAAAACAACATACAGTAAATTCGTCAGGGTCAAGTTCTTGTGCAAGAACTTGAACCAGATAGTTGTATATGTCGCGTCCGTTTTCGACTGGACCGCAACTTATGCTTGCGGTGATTCAATGAATTAAATCACTGTTTCTTAAGGAGTCGCCACCTAATTATTCTGGTGAATTAGGACACCTAAATTATTGCAATAAAAATACTGTAATTAATCTCCATGTAATTGGTCTGCGAAATTTATGAGATTCTGAGTAAGGGTTCTTCATTATCCTAAAGGGAAGGGATTAGACATTTTTCACGATTCGCTAACATGCGGTTGTCCGGTCAAACTTAGGCTTAATAAATGCATGTTTTGAAAACTTAAGAAAAAATGTTGCAAATAACTACTTGAAAAATATATATTTTTTGATAAATTCGCGTGAGATTTGTCTTAAAAATGCATGAAAATGGTTTATTGAAAAAATACATAATACATGAATCCATAAAACATTTGCGAGAAAAGATTTCTATTATGAAATCTCCGTCTGATTTATCAAAAATTGAAATTATTATTTTTTTGCTCATATTTCTCCATATTTCCTCTAATTTCCTCCTCAATCATTTCAAGAATCACAAATTAAAAACACCCACAAGAGAAAAATATCAACTGAGGAAAAAGATTACAACTTTAGCGTAAAAAAAAACAATAAGAGTCACTTCTCAAGAATCCTTTTGATAAACTCCAAATAAGAAAACACTGTGAATAATTCAAATCGTAAAGGTGAAGTTTATACTAACAGTGTACACATCCAAATAGTATTATAACATTGTCTACATCCAAACTAACAGTGGATGTATTATCTTCGGATAGCGAACCGAGGCGTATTTCGAATCGTCAAATCCGCTCGAACAAGTTTATTATTAAAAATGCTGATTTCTGGAAATCAAATTCAGTTCTGGATTTTGAACGACCCGGATTTTTTTTTACCTAACCCGGAAACCCAAAAAAATAAAGGGGCAAAGTTTGGTGGTTTTGGAGGCGGATTTTGAGGGTTCAAATCGCGGTTGGTAGGGTATTCATTTCGGATATTCGAAAATTTTGAATCGATAAAATTATGATCCGAATCCGATCTGAAATTTTTGAATATTCGAAATTTCGGATATTTCAAAATTTCGTATCGAATAACCGGATATCCGAAATGAACAACCCCTACAAAAGACAGGGCATTATAATGAAAGAGCTTTTTAATAGAACAGTGTGCACAAGCTAGATATAAAATATAAAATTGATGTTTAATATGCAACGTATGGAGCAGAGCAATGTACATAAGATATTCCTTTATATGTCGATGCATATGAGATTACCTGTAGAGTTTGGACAGAGACCACTATATATTGTTTTTTAGAATTTTAATATGCTAATTTTATTTTTTGGTTAAAATGATACTTTATAAATATATTACGTTGTTACTTGTTACATCAGGTATACTTTTCTATTCAAGTCCACCACTGATAGAAGTAGATATTATATAGAGATTACCAAAAACTGCTAATTTAGTACAGGTAACTACAGAAACTAACTTAGTAGATGTCAACTATAAAGTATGGATTGAAAGTTGCAGTCATATATTTAGTACCATATATTTTTCAAAGTTGTTTCATTGTTTATATACGTATTTATTAAGCATAAGCCAATGGTAAAAGATTAATTTAATATAACATAAATCCGCATTAATTTATGCATTCAATACTAAAAGATTTATATTTTTCCACTATTATAAGATCAAATAGAAATTATTAAGATAAAATAGCAATTATAATTCAATTTAAGTTATTTCTTATTTTAACAAAAGGTCATTCTTTTTAAAAATTAGAAACCAAAATTAAAAGAAAATAAAAAAATCGGATATTTCGAATATCCGAAATTAAGAAAACTGTGATCCGTATACGATTCGATTTTTTTTCGGATATCCGAAACTCAAAAAAGCGGATCGAATAACCGATTTTTCGAATCGGATCGAAATGAACACCCCTAGCGGTTGGGCGACGGGCAGGGGGTGGGGGCAGTGGGGCGTCGCGGATTTGGAAGAGGGGAGGGGTAAGGGCTTTAGGTTTTTGTTGGGTTAAAGGGAAAATAAAAGGGAGGGGGCTTGGGCCTAGAGGGGTAATGGTCGAATGGGCTTAGGGGTTTGGGCTTCGGGGGTGGTCCAAAAATTTAAAAAAAAAGGGGGATTTGTTTTGGGTTGTGATTTAAAAGGGTGTTATTAAGTTAGGGAATGAAAATTGGGTGGAAAATTAGATGTATTATCAGATAATTAATCCAATTCTCTCAATTAATTAAAAAAAATGTTTCTTTGTCCTAATTAATTCCAAAAGTGTGCACACACATAAATTACGGTACAAGTGATTTAATATATGCATTTAGTTTAAGTAGACAAATAATATTCATATAATAAAAATGATTTGTTTGGTAATTGGTGAAAATATTAAGAGAAAATCAATCACCAAAGCTGATGCCGAAATATTAAAATTATTTACTTATTTTTTAATTATAAAATGTAATACCCGATATTTTAAAATTATGCGGTAATTAGTGAAAAATATTAAAACTTAGCATTTTTGAAGAATTTTCAAGACTGAGAAGCATAGTGAAATTAATTGAAGATAAAATGACCACCTGAACAAAATAGTCGGTAAAGAGGGGACAAAATTGGGTGTCAACAATATCCTTAAGATAGACGTCTGTAAACTACAACACAAGTGAATGCGAATTTATGTCTTAGGTCACTGCGACAGCAGGCCTCTATCATAACAAGTTAGTGTATGATTTCAATTTACAGTATTCTTGTTGTTAATTTCAATTTCATTTGAGTTATTATACTATTATTGTGCTTGTTTAATCGAAGATTCTAAATTGGTACTAACACTTATAACACATTTCATTTATAAATAGCAAGCTAATAACATTACCTTACCCAAATAATTATGTAAAATTTACTCACACTATTTCACATCAATAAATATTTTAAGAAATTAATATGAGAAAAGAAAGTATCAATAATAATATTTTGGTCATTTATTTAAAAATTAGTAAGCACAAATAAACTATGGTTACAATATTCATCTCTCATAAATATGTTATTTAGGTTAGAAAATCTTTACTCCAATTTTTGTTTTTTCAAAACAACAATTCCACATAAATTAAACTGGCTCGAACATTTAAAAAATCTTTACTTCAATATATTTTCTCAGATTTTCTAGGATCTGATTTCCTATATCATAAAATAGACTTAATATAATGGGTAGTGCCATAAAATACTAATCTATTGAACCTTTGGAGATTGAACTTATTAGTATTGAGCACACATGATATGAGTAGAGTTAGAATATAAGACACAAAAAAATTGGATTTTTGGATATCCGCAAATCCGTAGTACTAAATTCAATATTTAATACAAAATTCATAAATTTTAAAAATAAAATTCAAAACCAATCCATACTCCAAAAATTCAAATCAAATATCCAAAAACAAAAAACAAAAAAAAAAATCGAATTTCGATTTGGCCTAAACTATGTCCACTCCTAGGTTTGTTGATTTTTTTTTTTTTTTGACGAAGGAACCCGCAACCGCTACTCTTTCGAGTGCGCACAGGGTAAACCCCGGGCTGACGCAATAGCCTGCAAACCACGTCAGCCGGTTAACCACACTTGGCAAGCCATGTGTGACAGACTCAACCAAGCGCGATGCAGGATCGAACTCGCGACCATGGCCCCGCGCTTCATCAAGCATAATTAACTACCTCTGCGGTAGGTTTGTTGATTTATAGCTTTCAAGATAATTGAAAACTGGAATAGAAAGACTTATGTTTGGTATATCTTTAATAATCGGCCTAAATTATGTCCAACCCTAGATTTCAAGTCTGTCTCCTTAACCACTCGGACATATCGACTTTGTTGTCAACAACCGACCACACTTGTTACTCAAAGCATATATTTACGTCCAAATGAATGAACAATAACATATTAAAACAACTTAGGACAAGTATAAAAATTTAATTACAGACGCCAGACCACTAATTTACCTACTAGACCAGTTCACATATCAATTGTTGTAATTGTTATAAAGAACATATAATATAACATATATGAAAACCGATTTCAAAAACGATTTGACCGTGAAATATTATTATAAACTTCTAAAGAATGTCAAATTCATGCTTATGCATGTTAAATATTAGATCTGAACCCATAATTTTAACACTACATGAATTCATTAGTAAATTTTTTAAAAGTTGAACCCGTTATATTTAAATCTTTGATGCTTATGAGTGCATTAGGTCTCAAATATCCTCCCACTCAATTAACAGAAACAATGAGAACAATCTTCCCTTATGTAAGTATCATTGTGCTGCATATGGAGAAGTATACTGCAATGGTGCGTAGAACAACTACAAGCATGATATGCTTTAAGCATTAAGGACGGTTGAAGCTTATTTGATAGCTAAAATTTCAAACTACTGCCAATATAACCCTATAAGAAAAGACCTTACATTTCATGTCCTACCAAAGAATGAAGCCAAGTTACAGAGAAACATAGCAGTTGTTAAACAATCATCTACACAGCATGTTGTCCAGAGAATACATCAAGTGTTTATACTGCAACAACACATACTGAACCAGTTGAGATCTTCAATTCCGTGGCTGATCGAAAGAACAAAACACTCGTAGCGATCAACTCGCTCTCCCTCCCTCTCTCATGAATGGTAAGCATCATTTTAAATTCACTTTGGGTGTGTGAACTTGCTCACGTTGCCGAGCTTCCATAAAGGAGAAAGGTTGTTGTAGGTTGATAGCCAGCATAAAACTACTACAACAACATACCGAGTGAAATCTCACAACGTGGGATCTGAGAAGGGTAGAGTGTACACAGATCTTACCTCTACCTTTGGTATATGGGTGTCTACCGGTTGACCGGTTCCGGACCGAATTCCCGGATTACCGGGCCTACCGTACCGGTCCCTTATCGGATTTCCGGTCGGCCCGTGTGGTTCCGGGTCAATCCGGTCCGGTAACCGGTACGGTATATTTTTTAAAAAAAAAATATTCCAAAAAATTAAACTAAATTCAAATTAAATATTTAATATAATATAGTTTATATTTTATATTTTAAAATTTAAAGTTAACTTTGTGTGTTATACACTTATAGTTTATAACTTTATACTTTATATTGTAGTTATACTTTTAATCTTTTATTAATTTATTAAATTAGTAGACATAAGTTAACAACTAAAGAAATAATAAAATAAAAATTAATGATAAGATGTAAACTTTCGAACTTTCATTATTTATAATGTTAAAAAGAGTACATAATGAAGTAATAATAATTTTATTTATATATTATGCATCATTCTAACAAGTTCTTCGTAATTTATAGGTTCATTGAATTGTTGTAGATTCATAGCCGCTAAATCTGGAGTATTCATTCCAGTCCCGCTTCCGCCATAACTTGTGCTCCCGCTTTCCAAAATATTGCCGATTTCTTCATCTTTCGGATCGTCAATGTCTACGTATCTTTGATTTCTTCTATCTGATATGATCAAATCCCTTAAGCAGACTAAGACTTCTAATGTTTCTCCGCTCAATGAGTAATGTGTGTCTCCTATTTGGTCTCGTGTTTGGCTGAATGCACTTCAGAAGCCACTATTGAGATATGTACATTAAGAATATCCCGTGCCATAGCTTCAAGTACGGAAATTGTCTTCTGTTATCCTGTCACCATTGTAAAGGTTAAAAGTTCTTCTTCGACTTCGTTGATTTTTGTAAATAAAATTGCAGCTCATCACAATTTTGACTTGTGGTTGGTTGTGTTGTTGTAAAAGTGCTCCAAATTTCTAAAGATTCATTCTCATCATCGTCTTCATTGAATCCTGTAGATGTAGACATAGAAGTAGAACTAGAAGGAAGATTAGTAGCAGAGTTGTTGTTATCATGTAATGTAGCATAATATTCATATAATTTAGTTAAATTAGTATCAAGTTTACTTATGCAATCAATTGAAGATGAAGTTTTTGTTGCACGTACTTCCATATAATTATATAAACTAAATATTAAATTATGACAATATATTTTTTAATAGAAGAATTTAAGACTGCACCAATACAATAAATACCAGGAATATGAAAAAAATATTTTTTAAACTTTTCAAACATAACTGTAACTGCAGCTTTATATTTTATATTTGATTTTAAACCATAAAGTAAATATGAAATTTCAGCTATATGACCTAAACCATTACAAACTGTTGGGTAATAAGATCATGAAAATTCAACAGTAGCAGTGTAAAATTTACGTAAAATTTTTAAAAGTTCAAAAATTGATTTCCAATGTTCGTCGGTTAACATATGAATCGTGTTCTTACAATGAGCATTTGAAACATGTGTTATGGGTCTTTATACTTGTAACATTCTTTTAAAATAAATAAGTATAATTCCACCGTGTAACAACCTCGCCTGACATGAATTTTGGTCTCAAATTAAATTATTTACATTTTTCTTTAAATTCTATTATTCTACTTTTTTCTATTATTACCCTGAATAACTCCAACAGCTCTTCGGACAAAAGCTAATTCAGTTTCAAATAAATCAAGACCACTTTAAACAATTAAATTATAAATATGACAAGCACAATGAACATGAAATATATCAGGAAGTGACGGTTGTAATTTCACTTTTAAAAGTTCTACAACAACATTATTATTAGATGCATTATCGAATGATATAGTAAGTACTTTTTGAAAAAGATTCATACATTTTGCAACAACACAAATAGATTCGCTTATATATTTTCCAGTATGGCTTTGATCCTCGTCATACAGAAAAGAAATAATACGTTTTTCCATTCTAAAATTTTCATCAATCCAATGACAAGTAATTGTTAAATAATCTCTACCGTTTAAAGCATGTCCAATGTCTGAAGTAAAACTAACTAGGCATGAAAGGTTAGCAAATAAATGTTGCAAATAAATAACATACTCAGTATAAATTCTAAAAATATCAGCTCTACAAGTAGTACGAGGAACACCTCTAAATAAAGGATTATATACTCTTTAAATATATGTAATTAAATATGAAGAAGAAGCAAAAGAAAAAAGTAAACAACCTCCGACAACCATTTTTGCTAATTCAATGCGATCCTTCTTTAGACCGTAGTTAACAAGCCCCCCGTTAATGGATTAATTTGTTGTTGACCGGGTTCTAATCAGGGACAGAACCCCACTGTATCAGATGATCTTTCGTTAAATGCCTACCTATTGTGTCCGTCCCCCCGCCACCACCACTCTCTTATGTTTATAAGTTTTTTCACAAATATTACATCTAATTTTATCAGTGTCCCCAATTCTATCATAAAACTTCCACACTTTACTTCTTTTTCTCCTAATTGCTGCTTCTGATTCTGGTAAAGGAGGTGTCACGCCCTTTTTTGACCGCGACATTATTATAGCGAACCCTGCTTAAATAAAAATGTTAGAAAATAAAATGCTTTGCTAAAAGTGCTAAAATGTGCTAAGATGTTAAAAGGAGGTGCTAAAAGGCTGCTAAATGCTAAAGGGTTCGCGGAGTCGCCACCTAATTAGTTTGGGTGAATTAGGACACCTAAATGTCAACTAGGTTAAAGTCAACATTAATTCCATTTTTTATGGTCTGCGAATTTTGGTGAGATTCTGGGTAAGAGTTCTTTATTATCCTAAAGGAAAGGGGTTAGACACCCTAAAGGATCCGCTAACTTACGGTTGTCCGTTCAAACCTAGATTAATTATTTATGCTAAGGAAAAATGCGTGTTTTGAAAATATAAAAGATGCTTCAAAGTATTTTATAAAAGGAGGCATGTTGATAGAAAGTTTATAAGACTAATGCTATAAGAATATATGCAAAGTTTAAAGTGTGCGTTTATATTATTTATAATGTAAACGATGCAAAGTTGATTTATGAACTAAATATATGTACTTGCTTTATAAAAATACATGTAAAGCTAATTTTGGATAAGTGCATTGTAAAATATATATATAATGGTTGAAAGTATGCATTTATATTGTTTATAAAATGAATATGCGCAAAAGTCGATTGATTTGACTAAGGATATGCATTTATCTGCGAAATCAAAGAAGTGATGCGTTAGTTTCATGTTTAGATATGTAATTTTAACGGTTAGGCAAAAGATTAGACATGAATGACAAGCCTAAGATAAATAATTAGAAGTGCATTTAATTTTAAATCACCTTCACACCTTATATGTTCAAAGACTAATTGAACTAGCTCTCCTATTAATTACAAAGTTAGATAATAGGATTGCAATAAACAAATAAATGCATAAAATGAGGCAATGAGATTAAAAGAGTAGGAAGAATTGAGATGGATGACGACGTCATCTTGTCCTATTTTTGTTTTAGGAATTTCTGAAGCAGGAATGCGGATGAATATGGATGCGGGTCCCATTTGAAGTAGCTTGTGATGAGTCTCGCCATGAGACTCTTTATTTTCGCTCCAATGTATTTCGTGAAAAAAAAAATAAGAAAAAAAGAAAGGATTAGTAAATATTCCAAAAGAATATAAATAAACATGTGCATAGTCTAGCTAACATTTAATTAAGTTGATCTCTAAAAATAGTAGAAGTCGATCAAGGGCCCAACGTCATTCAAATTTGCCGAAGGCGTCAGAATCGGCAAGACCAATATCAACAGAATGTTGGGTTTCAGATTTTTGTTTAAACATACTAAGCTGGACAGTCCTAGTACAATGCAAGGCTCCTAGATGATCATAACTACATTTTGGGACATGAATATGGGCTTAACAGAGGACAGAGGCAACTCTTAGTTCCAGAGAAATCTTCTCAAATCATTTACAAAAATTCTACTTATTTAATACCCTTTAAAGTCGGATCATATCCCTAACATGCTCATTACATAGGATTACAAACTAAAGATAAAAATGCAAGCGGGAAATGGAATCGGACATGACACAGATTGGTCAACATAGCATAGTATATTAAAGCGGACATCATTTAAGCAGCGCAATGGACAAGGCATGATATGTACTGGTTTAGCAAGAAGCAGAATAGTCCATACAACTATTATTTTGAACACCTTAGCAGATGGATATGATACATGATGGTTCAACATATTTTCATGTCAATAAAGAGGTATCTTATCAGGATAACAACCCAAGCAAGTAAACAATCCATTTAATGAAACATATGGGCATTTTGTCCAGCAAAAGACTTACTCAGATCATTTCTACTCAGACCCTTAGGCAGCCTCAATGTATGCAAATAGGGACTTATGGCTAACATGACACAGACTGGTTTCAGTAGACATGCTAAATAAATGGGAATTCGGTCAAATATGCACACCAATTGTTAAAAGGCTTAAGTCAATAGTTCCTGCGGCTGTTGAATTGAATTCTGATTTGGAGCTGGAAGGACAGAGTATGGACACATATAACAGGGCAACATCACAGTAGTGGTATGTTAGTGGCAGTAGCCATAACTGGTAAAACACAGTTATGCCTAATCAGTTCAAGAACTACGGCACAGTGGACCATCTTACACTACATACTATACCCAAACCACCCTAATATGCATATTACTCATCCTACACACAACCAAACAGATCCATGAAGCATATATTCCACACAAAGATAAATAAAATGAAAACTTCAGATTATCACAAGAGATGATTAACGACGCATATTGCGTTCTCGACGAACAAACACCACATGACCTTAAACATATAAAGACAGTACAACAGATTCCAACATAACTCGAAACTAAACAACATGTATAGCTTACTATTTTAGATATGATCTAGTCGATATTAGTAACCCAAACATGAATCAGCCAAGTAAAGCAGATTTGACAGGTGAAACAATACTAACAAGTATAGCCAATGCACATATGACAGGAGGCGCACAGATTCAAATAACGGGAGCAAAATTCAAAGGGGTTTTGATTTTACCTTCTTCGGGCATCGAACCGAGGCAGCGTATCAAGTCATCGAAGTCACTCGGAGATTTGTGTTTATGGGATAAAAGGGAATGCAACTTTTTCTTTGAGAATACTCACTAGTTCGCGACTGATCTCTGCGACGAAGAAGAAAGGGTTTCGAATCGATGTTCTTGCCCTCGACTTCTCATTTTTTGGATGCTGATTGATAAAGAATGCTAATTTTTCCCCCTCCCCTGCTGTTTTTGGATTTCGATGCTTCCTCGAAGTTCGAGGTGTTTTTAAACGGGTCTTCCCCTCTGCCGATTTAGGTTATTAACATGCTGCTAGGAGGGGTCTGAATCCATGTCTATCGATTTTGTATGCTCTCCCTTTATAGTCCCAATCTTGGGTTCTAATTTATGGTAAGTATTGATGTGATTTTCGACTGATTTTGTGCGATTTGGGTACTGATTCGGTATTGATTTTGGACGAGATGTGTGCTTGATTCTTACTGTCATCTGGTTATGGTAACGATTCTAGACGATTTGGTGTAAGATTTTCGGGTGTATATTTGGAACGATTTAGTGCGATTTAGTGCTAACTTTAGGTAAGGATTTCAGTGAGCTGGCTGGGTGTGCATGGGTAAGGAAAGGTCGCCGGATTCTCAGGCGAGAATCTCAGCAGGGGAAGGTGCGGCGATGGGGGTGCGAGCGCGCGATCAAGTTAGGTTTTTAGGTTAGGGGTCTTTGCGTTTTTAGGGTTCTTGGGACGGCGGAAGGTGAAGTGAGGTTATGTGTGTGTGAAATTGTCGATGGGAAGGATAAAAGGGTGGTCTTTGGTCATGGTGTTGGGCGAAGAGGAGTCATGCGGGTGTCAAGTGTGAGGGTAGTATTTTAATTAGGTATTAGTTTTAATTTGGGTAGTGTGTTATTAGTTTTAGGTGTATTATTTAATTAGTGGTAAATTAAAAATTCAAATTGTGATTAAATTATTTAGGTGTTTTATTAGTCTAAGTTTGAGTTTAAATTATTATAAAAAATAAAGACGGGCGTGCTGCTTAATATTTTATAAATGCGACGCTATTATTTAAAATCTTATTTATTGTGCATTATTTATCATTATTTAAGTTAAAATTAAATTATATTAATATGACTTTAGGTGCTTTATTAATTTTAGTTTGGGTTTAAATTATTACAATAATTATGAAATTACTTTGCGTATTAATAAATGCGACCATGCTATTTGACACGACGTCATTGCTAAATTATTTATTTATTTTACGTATTTATTATTATTAAAATTATTAAGCATTAATGGAAATAGAATAGGGCTTAAAATTGATAAATGCGGGCGCGAGACCTAAAGTGTTTAATATTCTACGTAAGATGTGGTGCCATTATTAAATTGCTTATTTGTGTCTGCATTAATATTTTTTTGTTGCATTTTATTATTAAAACATTATTTTGAAAAATTAATGTAATTTTATAGTTAATAACTGGACAAGAGGGTCAAAATTGGGTGTCAACAGGAGGTCTACTACTAGTAGTACTAACATTGACAGAAGACACACTAGTAGGTGTAGGAGTTTCAGTTTCAACAATATTATCTATGAACATTATCATATTCATTATCTTCTATTCCAACTTGCATTTGATCATAATCTATATTTTGATTAGATGATGAACCTTTAGATTTTTTACCTCTTGAACTAGAACTAGATTTACGCATTCCCCTTTGCAAATTCATTATAAAATATTTAATTTAAATAATAAATAAATAAATATGATAATTTAATAAATAATTAGATAATGAAACGAGTGTACCAAACTTCGGGATTCAGAATTCAATTGATTGAAAGTCGAATCTCGAAGTCTTGCGTCTTGCTACTTTAAAAATTAATAATAATAATAATAACAATAACTTGAGAATTGATAACAGAGAGAATTAAGAGAGTATGAGAAAGAATTGTATAAATAATTGTGTGATAAAAATGAGAAGAATATAGAGTATTTATAGATTTTTAAAGGATAAAAATGTAATTAATTAAGAAATAATAAAACAAAAAAAGGGCCAAAAACGGTCAAATGATCGTTGCCCCCCCACCCACACCCCAGCCCCTGACCCCCCTCACAACGGTAATGTTATCATTGGGGCCAACAACCTTTTTTATTTTTTAACGTTATCGGACCGACTAACCGGTAACGTTACCGATTTTCGTTACTGATCCAAATCGGTCCGGGTCATTATCGAATTTTGCTATAACCCGTGCGGGTTGGGGCCAAACCAACCCCCAACCCGTTAAAGCTTACCGGACCGGGTTCCTTACCGGGTCGAACGATCCGACAACTGATTAACCCGGACCGGTTAACAGGTATAACGTAGAGCAGTTGTTTTCGGAAAGCCCTCGACTCAAGACAAAGCATAATCACAAGCAAAACAAGCAAAACAAAGCAAATCAAGAGAAACGGTCAGACTCAGATAAGAAATTAAAGAAGTATGAACATGCTAATATCAAAATCAAATACGCCATGGTAGAGCATTCTAACAAAAAGAAGCAGTAGCTAACGCAGCTAAACAAGATAAACAAAGTACACTAAATAACGCATAGCAGCAGAAATCAAATTATAGGGGTTATAAAGCAATACTGCACCTATGAGTGTGATAGGCTAATCGGACTCACAGTAATAACACTACATCTTTCATTTTGTAAGCGTAAGTAGGACTACGCTCGACTACATACTACCCTTCTACCATAATTTGTGTCCTACACAACCCCCTATCTAAGGTCATGTCCTCAGTAAGTTGCACATGTGTTATATCTCATCTAATCACATCTCCACAATACTTCTTCGGCCTACCTCTACCCCTCATGAAACCGTCCATAGCCAACCTCTCACACCTACGCATTGGGGCGTATATGTCTTTTCTCTGCACATGCCCGAACCATCTCAACATCGCTTCTCGCATCTTATCCTCCACCGAGGCCACTCCCACTTTGTCTCGGATATCATCATTTCTAATCATATCTCTCATTATATGCTCACACATCCATCTCAACATCCTCATCTCCGCAACTTTCATCTTTTGTATGTGCGAAGTCTTGACTGGCCAACACTCCTCCCCATACAACATAGTCGGTCTAACCACCACCCTATAGAACTTAGCTTTAAGTTTTGGTGGCATTTTTTTATCGCACAAAACTCCATATGCGAGCCTCTATTTCATCCACCGTGCCCCAATACCATGCGTGACATCGTCATCAATCTCTCAATTCCCTAATAGACCTTAGGTACTTGAAGCTTCCTTTCTTTGGAATGACCTGAGTACCAAGCCTCACCTCCACGCCTATCTCAGGGTCGCTCCCGTTGTTGAACTTGCACTCCAAATATTCTGTCTTGGTCCTACTCAACATGAACCCTTTAGACTCCAGAGTCTGTCTCCAAACCTCCAGCTTGACGTTCACTCCGCTGCGAGTCTCATCAATCAGGACTATGTCTTCTGCGAATAACACACACCATAGTACTCCCATTGGATTTGTCGCGTCAGTCTATCCATCACCAAGGCAAATAGGAATGGGCAAAAAGCTGATCCCTGGTGCAGCCTCATCATCACTGGGAAGTGCTCCGAGTCTCATTCTATTGTCCGTACCCCTAGTCTTGGTTCCATCATACATATCTTTGATCGCCCTAGTGTACGTCACAGGTACATCTCTAACCTCCAAACATCTCTATAGAACCTCCCTAGGGACTTTGTCGTATGCCTTCTCGAGGTCGATGAAAACCATATGTAAGTCTCTCTTCCTCTCCCTATACTGCTCAACCAACCTCCTAATAAGATGAATGTCTTCAGTAGTCGAATGCCCCGACATGAATCCAAATTGGTTCTCAGAAATAGACATGCCTCTCTTCACCCTCATCTCCACGACCCTTTCCCAAACTTTCATAGTGTGGCTCAGCATCTTGATACCCATATAGTTGTTGCAACTCTGGATATCAACTTTATTTTTTTACAAGGGAATCATTGTACTCCACCTCCATTCTTCGGGCATTATTGTCGTCTTAAAAATGACGTTAAACAACTCAGTCAGCCACTCCAAACCTGCCCTGCATACGCTCTTCAAAATTCAACTCGGATCTCATTAGGCCCGGTCGCTCGTTCCCTGCACATCCTGCGAACAACACCCTTAACCTCCTCAGTCTTAATGCTTCTACAATACTCAAAATCCCGGTACCTATCAGGATGCTCCAGATCTCCCAACACAATGTCTATATCTCATTTTTCGTTCAAGAGTTTATGGAAGTAAGACATCCACCTCCGCCTAATATGCGCTTCCTCCATCAGTACTTTTCCGTCCTCATCCTTGATGCACCTCACGTGATCCAAGTCACAAGTCATTCTCTCTGTTGCCTTGGCTAGTCTATAAAATTTCTTATCCCCGCCTTTCTCCTCTAATTCCACATACATGCATTCAAAAGTCGTCGTTTTCGCCACCATAGCCGCTAGTTTTGCCTCCTTCCTCGCCATCTTATACAGTTCCCTATTCGTCCACTTCTCCACCTCATCCTTGCTTTCTATCAATTTCGCATACATTATTTTCTTCGCTTTCACATTCTCTTGAACTTACCATTCCACCACCACCGTTACCCCACGAGGCCCTTAGCACTTCTCTCTACCTCCCGAATGCAACTGGTCGTCCTGTCCCACATACCGGTCACATCCCCACTACTCCCCCAAGCCCCCTTGGCCATCAACCTCTCTCTCATCTCTTTTGCACTAGTCATGATCAAACTCCCCCATTTGATTCTTAACCTGTCATCCACAACCCTCTTCTTCTTCTCCATCTTGATCTCCAAATCCATCACCAAAAGCTTATCAGGTTGTAAGATCCTCCTTCGGAATAACCTTGCAAACTTTACAAAGACTTTTGTCAGCCTTCCAAAGGAGCAAAAAGTCTATTTTGAGCCACCGAACTACGGAAAGTCACCAACTTCCTCCATCTTCAGGAACCTCGAATTGACTATCACCATTCCACAAGCTCTAGCGACCCAAAAGTGAGATGTCTCCCCGTTCCTGTCCCCGAGTCCAAAGCCTCCATGCACGTCGTCATAACCCCTGGAAGTGATCCGATATGTCCATTGAAATCCCCTCCTACAAATAATTTCTCAGTGGCTGGTATATCTCCCACCACTTCGTCCAAATCCTCCCAAAAGTGACTCTTCTCATCCTCATACAAGCCCGCCTACGGCGCATAAGCACTAATAATGTTCATAGTGAACCCTCCAACTATCAACTTAATCACCATCATCCTGTCATTGACCCTCCTCACCTCTACCACTTGATCTCTTAGCTCGTTGTCTACCAAAATGTCTATCCCATTCCTATACTTCGACCTACCCGAGAACCATAACGTATACCCGTCTACATTATTAATCTTAGGTCCTACCCATTTGGTCTCCTAGACACAGGCTATATTGATCATCATCTTCTTAAGAATCTTAACTAGCTCTATGGACTTCCCCGTTAAAGTCCCAAAAGACTATTCCCAGCCTAGCATCTCCCTTACCCCCTAACTCCTCGCCCTCATCCCCGACCGAGAACATGACTCTAGTCTACCATCAGTTATCAAAGCCACTAAAGCAAATATAAAGTAATACCTCAAACTTGCTTGGGATTGAGGCGTAGTTATTGATGTTATAAAAAACAATTCTCATTAGCAGATGCATTTGCGAAGAACTAAAGTAAAATAGTCAACTTAAAAGTAAGGCTAGATGAAAACATACAAGTAAAATGAATCCCCGTTAAAATTACTAACTCCTCTGACCTGAGCTTTCCCTTCCACAACCTCGCAAAATGGTGCTCACTTACCTGGAATTGTAACTTCTACCCTCTTTTCATAGCTAAAAAACGCCAGGATAAAAAGTTTCCATATAAGGTAAAGAAGGAAGATATTCAAGACTTTTCTTCCCTCACTTTTTATTACTTTTTCAAATTAAACTACAAGAAAAAATATTCAAGACCTTTTCTCATTCTCAAATCTCAAAATATATCACTTTTATCAAAAGGTAAGATTTATAACTAACTTTTGGTTTCAAGTTTTTTTGTTTTGTGAACGAGGAGTATTTAGGTAGATGGAAAGAAATCACCTTTTAATTTATTTGTTTTCGTTGGCAATTGAACCCTAATCTTCAAGGTTTGCACTCATTTCACTGACTATTAGGCTACATCCTTAAGTGCGCGTCAACTCTACTCTTAAAACTCTATGCCAATCAAAGTAGTGTTTTTAACAGTGGGAAAAACGAAAGCTAAAAGTCATTTTCCATGAGCAACTTCTCTTATCGATCACAAAATATGGAAGATTCTTGCTATCAAATGATAGTTAAAAAGGCACAAACAACATATTAAAAGTTAATCAACGACTTGTGATTCGGAAATATGCATACAGCACTCGCAAAAACTATTTTCTTCCATTAAACTAGGTTGTCTTGGAGCTAATAAGCAAGCATCTTGGAAAACCTTATTTCCATACAACTCCTAAATTGCTAAGTCTCTGGTGTTATCTGGATTCTTTAGGATTCAAATAGCATTCTCATGTTCTCAAGCACGCAGTTAGATGCAGCTCAAGCTGTGTCAAAGCTACAAAAGCTCTGAAGTATACAAGAGCAGAGGAAGGTTATGAGCATATCTTTCCAAGCAACACCTAACTAAAATTGCATTTGCTTTAGCAAGTAATCAGTTAAAAATGCTTTTCAATCAGCCTCCTCTCTCTCTCTCATGAACAGTAAACATCGGTTCTAACTTCACCTGTGTGAACTTGCTGACATCGCCAGTCCCGAGCACACACAAAACTAGTCAATTTATGTTGAATCCTCAAAATAGATAAATAAGCTTAAATGGAGCAACATGAACAATGAAGATTTATATAGTATTCCCCAACTTGCTTGGGATTGAGGTGCAGCTATAAAGTTTAGTCCTCATTAGCAAATGTGTTTGTAAGGAACTAAAGTTAGATAGTCAACTAAAAGTAAGACTAGACGAAAACATACAAGTAAAATGATGAGGTACTAAATGGTGCTCACTTACCTGAAATTGGAACTTCGACACTCTTTTTATAGGTAAATAACATGAAGATAAAAAGTTCCCATACAAGGTAAGCTAATACGTTTTGGGATGATCCAAGAAGGAAGATTCCTTCGATCAAAGATAGTTAAAAATGGCACAAACAACACATCGAAGGTTAATCAGCAACCTGTGATCCACAAATATGCATACAACGCTCCCAAAAACTATTTTCTTCTATTAAACTAGGTTGTCTCGGAACTAATAAGCAAGAATCTTAGAAAACCTTATTTCCCTATGAACCCCTAAATTGCTAATTACTTTGCTGTTATATGGATTCTTTAAGATCTTTAAGAACTAAACATATGTACGCATGTTATTAAATCCCTTCCATACAAGTCATGTCTCAAAACTAATGGTTGAGGAGCTTCAAGGTTTTTGTTAGGTTTTGTGGTCTAATCCCATTAGCACCACTTTAGTACTTCTTTCGAATCCCGTTAATAAAAATCTTAGGTCTGCTTCTGCATATAAAGCAAAGGTACCACGTCATATTGTAGACACTTTTTTTTTTGTTGAAGGCGAACTGCGCATACGCTTCTTTCGAGTGCGCAGTAAACCCCGGATCGACGCAATAGCACGCAAACCACGCGATCGCTTAAACCACACTTGACAAGCCAGTTGTGACAGGCTCCCCCAAGAGGCGAAGGCAGGCCAAGCGTTACCCTGGGATTTCGAACTTGTGACCAAGCTCTCCCACACCACCAATGAGGATACCCTCTGCCTTCAAGACCAACTGGTCTAGGGCTTCGGATGTCATATTATAGACACTTGAAAATAGAATCCACTATCATCAAACTACAGTACAACAAATTACAAGCACATAATACATGATAACTTATGCCCAAAAGAAGAAGATTAGACACTTCAGATATTGGAAACTCCAGTTAAAAGTGGTTCACCTAGGGAAAGAAAATAAGAAATAAGTAACATATAAGATGAAGAATCAATTATTTACCATCTTACGGAGTTCACTCTCCTAAGTATCAGAATCTTAGACCTTCAAAGTCACTTGACCATGCCAAGAGAGTTTCTTCTTTCCAATTCTGTTATCGTCAATCAGGTAACTCTTTGGCATACACTCCAATTTCAACACGTCCCTACTTGTTGCAACTTCCTCGTTTCCTACTTCATATTCCTGTACCGTAAATATTCAAATCTTTGGCATATCTCAACACTAGTATGTTACCGAATTGAACAATGAGGTAAAAGTGGTATGAGCTGTTTCGACTGCTGCATCATAGCCACTATTGGATTTTTCTTCTTCACTCCCAGCATCGAAGTTTTTCATATGTGAAATATTTCTTTCACTATTGGAAGATTGGCTTTTCAACAAGTACTTACACCGTTGCTTTAAAATCTGAAATTTAACAAGTATGATATTAGGGCAACTCTTTCTTTTATTTTTTTTCCTTTGCATCATTTAATTAAGAGAAAAGAAAAGGATCAAATAGCAGGCAATACCAATTAGTTGAGATTATGGGTACTCAACTAAAATGTTTTCCAATTTTCGAATGTTTGGTTGGTCAATGTTATGGAAAACATTTTTTCTAGGAAAACAAATTTCATAAAGTGATATTTCAAGTTTATTGTCTCCTCTCCACCAATCCCCACCCCTTGACCACTCCATTGGGCGCCCATTCCCCGCCTTATCCGACTCCATAGTGTTTTGCTAGATTACATATAAATTTGTTGGGAATAACATAATTTTAACTTACTAAGCACTAGAAAATAAGAAATTCACTTGTTATTCAAGAAAATATTTTTTTTCGTACCAAACACACCCTAAGGTTTAGCCATTGTATATGCATAAATGTGAGATTTAGAGAATCTCGAGTTTTTTGAAACCCCGTTATTTGTCTAAAAGACGAGATATTGAGTTTTGGAATAAAATGGGGCGAAACAAAACAGAATGGTTATAGAGGATTCATATAGCAGAATCTACTAGTTTGGGATTGAGAAAATTATGATCGTACATGATTTCACCCAAAATGTTAGCTCTTTTCTGCTTTGCGCCTGCAACTTCCTCTTCTTGGAGACAAAATCCTATACACAATTGCCAGACCATCATTACACCACTAACATCCAAAAATATTATTCTGAATACACATGTTTCATCTGAAAACAGTGCATAATCACTAGAAAAAATAGCCATTCATAATCCCAATCAACACTAAACAACACTTAAAAGTATAAATAAAAATTACAACATAAAATACCAAACTCAAATTAGATGTCTACTTGGGAATTACTTGTAAAAGGAACTAGTGGAAACAACAAGATAATCTAAGTCAAACAATATAAAAACAACTTACCCAGTGAAATCCCATAAAATGGAGTCTGGGGAGTGTACGCAGTTCTTACCCTAACTCGAGATGTAGAAAAGTTGTTTCCAGTAGATCCAAGCAATACAAAAAAAAACGGAAACTAATAAACCATGGCTGTTGGAATTTGTATGGGATTAAGAAGAAATAAGTGATCAATGACTTCGGAATTTTTGGCTGAAGCGCTGCGGCGCCTCTCGTCCAGTAACCAAAGAGTAAATTATCGTGACGAGCGTTGCGGCGCCTGGTGGAAGGGCCGCGGTGCCTGATTGGCAGTAGCTTACTGGAATTCCGAAATGAATTAGGGCTGCGGCGCTAATCCAACGGTAAAATTCCAGAAAGCCTAAAAGTTGTGTCTATTCACAAGAGACACAACCTTTGGAGTGGAAGGCTGTCATGGTCGAAAAATAATGCTATAAAAGCATGTTGATCACCTGATTGATAGATACAATACAATTCAATACATATTACAATCAATCATTAAACACAATTAATGATCTAAGATTGTTGCTTCATCTTCTTCTTCCCACAACAGCATTTCTGAAAACAACATATAGTAAATTCGCTAGGGTCATGTTCTCGTGTAAGAACCTGAACCAGATAGTTGTATCCTCTAGATAGACGTCCATGGGGACGAATTTCTGTCTTAGGACACTGCGACTGCAGGCCTCTATCTACACAAGTTAGTGTGTGTTCTTCAAATTTGTTGTTTTCATTGTTGATTTCAATTACGTTTGAATTGTTATTATATTATTGTGCTACTGTTCATTGATGATACTAGATTGGAAATAACAATCTAAGACAGAAATTTCAGAAAATTCAATTTTCTGATTGTTTGCAAAATTTTCAGAGAATCATTTTCCTGATTTGCAAAGATGGATCGATCTGGATCGTCAATGATGAAAAACCATGTTGAGAAACCTGAGAAATTCAAAGGTTCTGATTTCAAACGATGACAACAAAAGATGTTGTTCTATTTGACAACTCTTCATGTGGAAAACGTGTTGACTGTTGAGGCTCCTATGGCTTTGCCGGAAGGAGAAGGGGAGAATGCTTCTACTGAGGAAGCGAAGGCTTAAAATCTCAAGGCTATATAGACTTGGGAGAGTCAAGAGTTTCTTTGCAGAAACTATATTCTCAATGTCTTGGATGATTCTCTCTATGATATCTACTCCACGTTCAGAACAACACGGGAGTTGTGGCAGTCACTGGAGAACAAGTACAAGACTGAGGTTGCTTGTTCTAAGAAGTTCGTCATCGGAAAGTTTCTGAACTTTAAGATGAGTGATGCCAAGACTGTTGTCAAGCAAGTGGAGGAACTCCAAGTCATTGTTCATGAACTAGAGGTTGAAGGTATGTGCCTTAACCCGAATTTCCTTGTTGGTGCTATTATTGAGAAACTACCTTCTTCTTGGAAGGATTTTAAAGTTTATCTTAAGCATCTAACCGAGGAAATGAATTTTGAGGAATTGGTTCTGAAAATTCGAGTTGAAGAGGATAACCGAAAGAATGAAAAGGATGATGATGTTTCCTTGGAGCCTAATGCAAATGTGGTTGAAGGAAATCCATCTAAGGCCAAGTTTCAGAAAGGCAAGGGCAAGTTTGTTGGTGCCAAGCCATTTTTTGCAACCGGGAAGAATGCACTCGCCCCATAAAAGTCTAATGAGTTCAAGAAATCACATGTTGGTGTATATTGAGTGTGCGGGAAACCTGGGCACAAAGCTAAAGATTATCGCCTTCGCAAAAGTCAAGGTGGTGGTGTTGGAGGTTCGAGTAATGTCAATCAATCCAACTGTGCTGAAACTAAAATCAATTCATTGGTGTTGTTGCTGCTCAAGCAAGTCTGGTTACTAACTCAACCGATTGGTGGATGGATACGGGCGCTACAATGCATGTATGTTCAGAAAATGACATGTTTTCATCTTACCAGGCCATCAAGGATGAAGAACCATTGTTCATGGGTAATGTCGCTGCTGTCAAAGTGGAAGGGAAAGGGAGGGTGATTTTGAAACTCACTTCCGAGAATGATCTTGTGCTCACAAATGTGTTGCATGTGCCTGAAATTTGTAAGAATTTAATTTCTGGGCCTGTTCTAAGTAACAAGGGCTTCAAAATTATATTTGAATCTGACAAATTTGTACTCACCAAGGGTGAGATGTATGTAGGAAAGGGTTACCTCAGTGAGGGACTCTTCAAACTATGTTGTACCTACTCAGGCAATTGTCATTATGAATGAAAATGTAGACACTAACACTGCTTCTATGTATATGGTTGATTCCCCTTCTTTATGACATTCAAGATTAGGCCATATTAATTATCGCTCTTTACAAAGAATGGTAAAGTTAGGCATGTTGCCAAAATACTCTATGAACAAAATGACTAAGTGTGGAGTATGCATAGAATCAAAATATGCAAGTCATCCGTGAAATCAAATGAAGTGCTTGATTTAATTCATAGTGACTTATGTGATTACCAAGCAACCCCATGTGGAGGAAATAATTATTATATATCTTTTATAGATGATTGCAGTAAATTTTGTTATGTATACTTAATACATACCAAAGATGGGGCTTTGAACATGTTTAAAACATACAAAACTGAAGTGGAAAACCAACTTGACAAAAGAATTAAAATTCTAAGGCCAGACAGATGTGGTGAATATCAATCAAATGAGTTCAAAGAATTTTGTTCTACTCATGGTATAGTTCATCAAATCACTGACCCATATACTCCAAAATAAAATGGAGTTGTCGAACGTAAGAATAGAACAGTGAAGAATATGATAAACTCAATGTTGGTTAGTTCGGGTGCACCTCTTAGCCTATGGGGAGAGGTATTACTTACTGCAAATATGATATTGAACACGATTCCTCATAAGAAAAGTGACCAATCTCCTTAGAATTATGCAAATGAAGATTGTCTACTTTCAAAAGAATGAAAGTGTGTGGTTGCCTAGTGAAAGTTCAAGTTCCCTTATCAAAGAGAACTAAAATTTGGACAAAAAACGGTGGATTGCATATATATTGGTCATGCCAATAATAGTGCAGCATATAAGTTTTAGGTGTATCATTCCGATGTTGAATGTATTCACAAAAACATACTTATGGAATCTGCGGAAGCAGAATTTTTTGAGGATATTTTTCCTCACAAAGACAAGGATAAAAGTGTTCTTACTCATAAGAGGAGGACACTGCCTCAAGATGAGTCAAACCAAAACACTCAAAATGATGAAAATCTTACTTCAAATGTTCAAGAAGAAAATTCTGAACCAAGGAGAAGTAAACGTGGGAACATTACCAAAGATTTTGGACCAAATTTCATGACTTTTTTCGTTGAAGGAGAACCTCAAACATATAGGGTTGCTATGGAATCATCTGAATCACCTTATTAGAAGGAAACTATCCAAAGTGAGGTAGAATCCATTGTACAAAATAATACATGGATATTGGTTGATCTTCCTCCGGGACAGAAACCAATAGGTGTAACACCCCCTTTTTAACCGAAGTCGAAACGGGAATGCCACGTATGGTTGATTCCTAAATGTATTTAAGGAGTCGCCACCTAATTATTTTGGGTGAATTAGGACACCTAAATGTTAACTAGTTTAAAGTAAACATTAACTCCATTTGATGGTCTGCTAAACTTAATGAGATTCTGGGTAAGGATTCTTTATTATCCTAAAGGGAAGGGGTTAGGCACCCTAAAGGATCCGCTAACTTGCGGTTGTCCGTTCAAACCTAGGTTAATTATTTGGCTAAGAGATGTACGTTTTAGCAAAAGATTATTTAAGTAAAGGATGTGGCAAGTATCTAAAAATATATTTTTGATGACTAAAAAGGATTTTTCTAATACTTCACCAAAATATGTAAAGCTAATTATACATTTATAAGACATGAATTTATTTTATTGGACAAAAAGCAAAATGATAAATTACTCCTATAAGTATATGCAAGGTTAAGACTATTATATATAAAGTTAATTATGAAATAACTTTTATTTGTATATGCAAAACGTTTAGAGATACTAAGAAACGTGGTAAATTAGTAAATTACTCCTATGATGCTTATGGAGAGTTTATGAGAAAAAATCCTTTTTTTTTTAATTTCTTAAGAGTAGATAAGAAGGAGTATATTAACTAAAGCATAGCTAAGATTAATTGAATCATTTGGATTTAGATATATGACGAATCTAGGGTAAATAAGGGATGAATTTTCCTTAACACTACCCTTTCAATTTATTTAGAGTTAATTATCCTATTAATTACAAGGTTAATGAATATGACAATAATAAATAAACAAATAAATGAATGCGTAAATAAACAAAGAGAGGAATGGACCGAGTAGTTGTAGGCGTCAGGGCGGATGGCGACAACATCTATTTTTGTAGTTGTTTGGAAGCCTCATGGAAATGTGGTTGGTGATATGGGGATTATCATGAAGTCTCGCATCGAGACTCTTAATTATTCTCCCGATGCATGCCATGTAAAAATAAGAAAGAAAAGGATTAGTATATGTTTTATATCTTTATCAAGCAATCATTGACACAATATCTAAACACATATGAATCACTTCATTTTAATAATAAGCAGACCCGAAATGCAAGAAAGCAGTCGTTGGTAATCAGGAAAATAATAAATGGCGGGACCAATAATTTTTAAGTTTACTGGTCTTCTTTAAGGCAACAAATCACGAAGAACACCAAAGCAATAGCGGCAAAATAACGTCATTAGATTTAAATTTATGGCAAAATACTACTAAGAAGAATAAAGAATGTAAACAAAGAAGAACAAAAACACCAAAAACAATAGTACCGACAAAACAGTAGCAGCAAAACCGATAGCAACCAGTTATTTCTATTGCTTAGGAGGCTTTCTAGATGTACTAATTTAGGGATCTAAATAAGACAAACATATACATCTTAGTAGGCAGTTCAGGTAATCAAGATAAGCTAAGCATGAACTGAGGCAGATAAACACATACTCATTTAGCCGCTATCATTCTCACTATATCTATGCCTACTTCCAGATGTTTTGAACTTGTAGACAGAATGTAAACAGGTACGACGCTAAACTAACATGTCATAACCGATTCAAGAGCAAAAAGGATTTTCTCATCAGATCACAAGAAGGCAGTTAGGCAGGAAAACAAATTTAAACAGCAAGCATGACACACATGGGGAACAAGATAGAAAAGCCCGAGAAAACCTGGCAGTTAGGAGCAAATTCAGATCACAAGCAAAGGAGAATAATACTTCAAGGCTAAGAGAAGACATCAATCATGTTTAGAAGACATTACTCAGACACAGATTATGCAATTTTAAGGAGCTTCATATATTTATACTATCTTAGACTAACATAATGAATATTCAATCTAACTAAGCAGGTTAATAAACATTAGGCAAACAGTAGCCGAATAAGCTTATTAGTTATAATCGAAAATCAGATAAGTTGTCACTTAATCTAATAATCACAATCAGTTAATACTACTACTTGATTTTTATAATTTAGTTAAGCTCAGTTCTTGTTAAGACTAGTAGCAAGCAGGCAACTAAACAATCAGGTTAACTACTTTCAGTTTCCAATTTTATTCAGATGACTATTTGGACATAGATGTCAATATGCCCAATTAACGGGTTCCTGAAATAACCTAAGGAGCACATGTACACTTTATGGTTAACTTAGACATGCTAGCATTCACATAGACAGAACCAATACAGATTATATGTAAGATCTATGATGTAAATTGGACTGTTAGTGCATTGGTGGGAAGGCTGGTAGTATTTCAGATTCTCAACTATAAAGGGGAGATCCATATACCACAATATATAATCATATAAGGATTAACTTAGATGTGCAAGACCATCTAAGCCAGAATTTCAACAGGGCTGATCTCATTCCTGGTTATTACCCGACAGTCGCCATTATAATGTAAACAAACAAATGCAACATACCCATGATTCAAACTCATTTCAGAATTTTCTCATCCCTCAACACCATAGCAAACCACACAAACAAATACTTATCTACCTCGCAGTCTCCCAACATATCTTCAAATATCTAACCCATTATTTAAATACAGACTTCACACAGAAATACAGAAATGAACCGAAATCGAGAGAGAGTTGATTTTACCTTCTCCGGACAGCGACCCGGGGCAGCGTATCAAGTCGTCGGTCCACTCGACGGGCTTTGAGTTTGCGATACGAATAAAAAGGGACTGATGTTTGTGATTTTTCTTTTTGAGGATTGATTCCTAGGCTTACTTGACTGTTGTTCGAAGGCGTCTTGACAGTAAAAAAAGGGCTCTGGACTGTTCTTGGATGTTGATGCCGATTGTTGTTCCTAGGCTGCTAAATCTTGGATCGTGAAGAAAGGTATCCCTGAAGGTAAAAGAAAGGGTGTTCGACCTCTGTTCTGCCTATGTGGGAGAAAGGTTCTCGGACTGTTCCTCACCCTCGCCGATCTCTATTAGATGTATATGCTGTCTCCCTACTGTATTTTCCACTGACCGCGATGCCTCTTGCATGTGTAAAGACGCTCAATTTATAACCTCCATCTCTGGATTCTAAACTTGGTAAACCTTAAAGGCTGATTCTGGGCTTGATATGTGTATGATTCGTATTGATTTGCTACTGATTTGAAGGGATTTGGTTTGGTTATGGTAAGAAATCGTTGGCTGGGTGTGTGTGGGTAAGGAAAGGGTTCGATTCACGATTCTCAGCGAGAATCACGCATGGCGCGACGGCCCGCTTCTCTGTGGTTGCGTTTTTTCTAGGTTTTGTCGATAGGGAGAGACGACGGGAATGTAAAGGCTGAGGAGCTTTCTGTGGGTTATCGACGAGAAGGGCCTGCAGGGGGGGAAAATAAAGGGATTGGGCCCGCGGGTATTGGGCCTGCGGGTTATTTGATCAATGGGTAGTTAGGCTTAATTAGGTATTTAATTAGGTTAGTTTTAATGGGCTGCATTTTTAAAGGTATTAATTTTAGGAGTTAAATTTTAGGTAGTAGGTATTTAATTAGTGGTAAGTTATTTTAATTAGGGGGTAGAGTTTTAAGTGTATTAATCAGTGGTAAACTAAATTAATAAATGTGATTAAATTATTTAGGTGTTTTATTAATTAAAGTTGGGTTTAAATTGTTACAAAAATAAGGACAGGTGTGCTATTTAATTAGTGCTTAATGCGATGCCGTTATAAAATTGAGTTATTTAAATGCTACATGCAGATAGGGCTTCTTAATTCTTTTATGAATGATATTATTAAAATGCGTATGTTAGATTATTATTTTATGTATTTATTATTTATTATTAGGAATTATGACAGGGCTCTAAGTGTGTAATTTCTACGTAAGAAGCGGTGTCATTATTAAATTGTTTATTTATGTCTGTATTAATGTTTTATTGTTGTATTTTATTATTATAAAATTGCTTTAAAATTAGTGTAATTGTATAGTTAATGATCGACGAGGGTCAAAATTGGGTGTCAACAGTTGTCCCTCTTTGTATGGAGATGATGGAAGAATCTTCGGACAAAGACGTTGACTCATAGCCAATTTTGTCTCGATCCTCAGAGTTAAAAATGCTGGGCAATTAGGCAAAGGGTGACGCAAAAAAAATCAAAATTGTCCCAGTGTCGAGTTACGGCGACACTGTGCTACCATGGTCAAAACACCAAGGCGGGCTAACGCGGACTCAAAAATTGTCCCAGTGTCGAGTTATGACGACACTGAGCTACCATGGTCAAAATACCAAGGCGGGCTAACGCGGACTCAAAATTGTCCCAGTGTCGAGTTATGATGACACTGGGCTATGGTGCAAAAAGAAAAGAAATAAAAATAACTGGCTTGAACCTGGGGTGTACTGCTATGGCTTGTGGTGCTGGGTTCTATGGTGATGTGGAGCGAGTGGACCGACGCTTGAGGCCGCTACGCCATTCATCGGAAGGTTGGCCCCCAACAAATTGCCCGTTGTCATTGAAGAGAAAATTCACGCCAGGCTCTCGCTTCCCGCACGCTAAGACTTAAGCAAACGGTTAGTGCATAAATCATTAAGGCAAAATAATGTAAGAATGTGAATTTGTCTTTGTAGTCGTATAAAATCAGTATAAATGAAATGATGCGATGTCAGTATAAACGCAGATGCGTCGTTGTATGGACGATGCAGATGTTAAATCGTTGTATGGGCAGACGCAGATGTTCGCCGTTGTATGGACGACGAGATGTTACGTCGTCAGATGGACGATATGCAGATGTTAAATGGACGATATGGGCGATACGTCAGATGGACGATCGTTGTATGGACGATATGTAGTATGGACGAAAATGTAGATGTTTGTATGGACGATATGCAGATGTTCGTCGCCGTTGTATGGACGATATGTAGATGTTCATCGCCGTTGTATGGACGAAATGTAGATGTTCGCGTTGTATGGACGATATGCAGATGTTACGTTGTATGGACGAAATGTAGATGTTCGCCGTTGTATGGACGAGATGTAGATGTTAAATGCGTTGTATGGACGATATGCAGATGTTCGTCGTTGTATAGACGATATGCAGATGTTCGTCGTTGTATGGACGATATGTAGATGTTCGTCGTTGTATGGACGAAATGTAGATGTTCGTCGTTGTATGGACGATATGCAGATGTTCGTCGTTGTATGGACGAAATGTAGATGTTCGTCGTTGTATGGACGAGATGTAGATGTTCGTCGTTGTATGGACGAGATGTAGATGTTCGTCGTTGTATGGACGATATGTAGATGTTCGTCGTTGTATGGACGATATGTAGATGTTCGTCGTTGTATGGACGAAATGTAGATGTTCGTCGTTGTATGGACGATATGCAGATGTTCGTCGTTGTATGGACGAAATGTAGATGTTCGTCGTTGTATGGACGATATGCAGATGTTCGTCGTTGTATGGACGATATGTAGATGTTCGTCGTTGTATGGACGAGATGTAGATGTTCGTCGTTGTATGGACGAGATGTAGATGTTCGTCGTTGTATGGACGATATGTAGATGTTCGTCGTTGTATGGACGATATGCAGATGTTCGTCGTTGTATGGACGATATGCAGATGTTCGTCGTTGTATGGACGAAATGCAGATGTTCGTCGTTGTATGGACGAAATGCAGATGTTCGTCGTTGTATGGACGAAATGTAGATGTTGTATTGGAAAGTTATTGTCCTCCTTGTTCCTGTTGACCTGCAAAATTCACTCAAAGAAAATTGTTAGTTCAGGGAGGGGGGTCGGCCGATTTGTGTTGGCTCTTGATATTTGCACGCGTTGTCTTGTCTGGACCATGTAACCCCGCTCGATTTAGTCTCGACGAAAACATTTGTTGAAAATATTCTATCTTGAGAAAATATACTAGTAGGACATTATGTTGATTTTTGCACATCCTTATCCGAAATCGGCGGTATATTCTCCCATACTCGGTGCTCGCCAGTCGAGTTCTCTTTGAAAATTTGTCCCAGTTTATGTCGATCTTTCGAGCATATGGAATCATATTTGCCGGTGTCCTTTCGTGGCGAAGTCCTTAAAATTGTCCCAGTTTTGACTGACAAAACTGAGTCGAATATATGTCGTCGCCTGGACATAATGCTGATAACGTCGTTGCCTGGACGTGTTGCTGCTGCTCCTGTAGAATAAATGCTCCTGCAAGCTAAGCTTGAGAAAAAGTTAGTGTATAACTGTTAAAACAGAATGATAAATATTTGAAAAAGGCAATTATGTGGGTAGAGATGTCGTCCCTGATATGATGCCTTCGTTTGTGTGCTTTAATGCCCGAGCTGATGCGCTAGACTTTGTTGCAGACTTTTGAATTCTGACTGTTGATTGTCGGTGCCTCTCTCTTCTCTTGCCAATATGAAGAACTTTTGTTGTATCTTCTGCTAATATGAAGGACCTGCGCTCAAAGAAAATTTTGTAAGTTTTGGGGGGTGGTCGATTCGTATTTGACTTCGCCGCCTTGTTCCTTGACATCTGTGTGCCTGACTTGTTTGGACTTGCAACCCTGTCTGGTTTCCTACATTGTCCCAGTTTTGAAAAGGGTGTTTGTCCTAAGGGGGGTCTCAATGGAGTTGCTTGTATGTTTGTTATTTTCAGAACGAAGGGAAAGTTTCCTAATGGTGTGACCGAAGCCGATTTAGGCCGCCTACGTATCCCCATGAGGGAATCAGGTCATGACGTAGTTCATTACAAGCGAATATTGGGTAAAATTAAAATTTCTAAATGTGGGACCGAAGCCGAGACGGCCGCCTACGTATCCACCAAGGGAATCAGGTCAAACGTAGTTCATTACAAGCGAATATTGGGTAAAATTAAAATTTCTAAATGTGGGACCGAAGCCGAGACGGCCGCCTACGTATCCACCAAGGAAATCAGGTCAAACGTAGTTCATTACATAAAAACTTAAGCAAAACATTAAGTATGAGTCTTCGATTATTCTGCTAAACTAAATTGTTCTTTCTTATCTGGGCTTTAGGCGGACCAGAACAAGGGTGCAAATCCAACCAATACGCCTTCTTGCTCTGCATCACGGGCCGGCCGGGTCTTCGTGCTCTGCCGTGATATCCTTCTTTGGCTTCGCGCGTGGTGCCGCTTGGATAAATGATCGATTCAAAGTGAGCGGGCTCGCCGGGAATGCCTCTCTTCCTTTGGGGTTCATTGTACTCATTGGGGTAAAGATCCTCCACCGAATGACTCTCCTCGATCGCCTCCCTTACTTTGTCTCTGAGTGTATAACACCTTCCCACGTCGTGTCCGATGGCTCCAGAATGGTATGCACAGCTTTTGTTTCCATCATGAGGTTTGGACTTGGGATTGGGCACATTCTTTGGAATTGGCTGGAGTATCCTCGCAAACCTCAACCTCTCGCATAACCGCGATAAAGGCTCGGCTAAATGGGCGTATATTTTGCCGGCCTTTACGTGGTATTCAAAGTGGTGCGAAGATGTTTGGTGGACGGGATTTTGGTTGTGGCGTATACACGTGTGGGTATCGCAAGGGGTTGTCATATGTATTGCGAAAATAGGTTTGTGGAGGCCTTTGGTTTGTGTTTAGCCGGAGTACGTTAGGCATTCGGTTTTGTGTGGAATATATGGGTGCATTGTATATTGGCTGAACGGGATATGTAGTAAGCGGGTACTGGTAATAATTTGGAGGTTTTTGACTGTTTTGGTTATTTGCAGTGACGAGTGCTCTGGTGAGGTTCTTGAGCCTTTTGATTTCGGCCTGCAGGGTTGCCATTTGCTGTGGTAATTGTGCGAGTTGCTCGACCGGATCTATGCTGCCTTTCTCTCCTGAGACCTCTGCTTTGCTTATAGGAACCAAGACAGGTTCCGACTCGTTCCGCTCAGATGCCCTTGAATCGGTCATGTCGCTGGACCGTGCCTTTGATCTTGTGAAATATTGATGCTCTGCCATTGCTTAGTCAAATACAAATCGACCTTTTTTGGGGAGATGATAAATCTTTCTAAAAAATGCAACAAACGGTGTTAGCATAAAGCACATAATTTTGTAGCAGATATATCGCACATAACACATTCAAACGTTTCCTAACATGCAGGGGGACCTCTTTATGCCCGAGGTAAGACTAAACGTCACTTATGCGAGGCCATGATAGATTTGTCCAAGTCGTCCAACTATAATGCCTTTGTTGGAAATGGCGACCAAATGACGGTGCACTTTTCCCAATCTCAGCATGTCATGATTAGGCTTGGATTTGTCTGTCATCACCATGCTACACATAATATGTTGGTTGGCCGTTGGGTTGAGAAACCCGTCGACAAGTTTGATGTCTTCCTAATTGTGGTGTCGATGCCAAGGACCGACCCACCTAAGGTAAATGCATGCATGCCCTAAAATAAGGGTGGTATAGCTCTATCTTAAGTTTCTAAGATTTGGCTTTTCTAGACGCAAAGTTCCCGAGCGGACAACTCGAGTGAGAAGGCTACGCTACCGATCGACGAACCGATCTAACTCACAGCGCCAACTCTCTTAAAATTTGGATATTTTTGAAAGAAATTTGGGTGTGCCAAGCACACCAAATAGCGTGAGTGTGTGATAGTGTGAATTTTCCAGAATGGAAGAAATATGAGCGGAATGCCAGTTTAAGGAAAGCAGTAAAACAGGTAGCAATTAAAATAAATAAAACAAAATACAGCACACAAAATTTAAATGCAAAAAAGTAATGCCAAATAATAACCCTAGGTCTGTCGTGGTTAAGAACCTAAAATCCCCAGCGGAGTCGCCATCTGTAACACCCCTTTTTTAACCGAAGTCGAAACGGGAATGCCACGTATGGTTGATTCCTAAATGTATTTAAGGAGTCGCCACCTAATTATTTTGGGTGAATTAGGACACCTAAATGTTAACTAGTTTAAAGTAAACATTAACTCCATTTGATGGTCTGCTAAACTTAATGAGATTCTGGGTAAGGATTCTTTATTATCCTAAAGGGAAGGGGTTAGGCACCCTAAAGGATCCGCTAACTTGCGGTTGTCCGTTCAAACCTAGGTTAATTATTTGCCTAAGAGATGTACGTTTTAGCAAAAGATTATTTAAGTAAAGGATGTGGCAAGTATCTAAAAATATATTTTTGATGACTAAAAAGGATTTTTCTAATACTTCACCAAAATATGTAAAGCTAATTATACATTTATAAGACATGAATTTATTTTATTTGACAAAAGCAAAATGATAAATTACTCCTATAAGTATATGCAAGGTTAAGACTATTATATATAAAGTTAATTATGAAATAACTTTTATTTGTATATGCAAAACGTTTAGAGATACTAAGAAACGTGGTAAATTAGTAAATTACTCCTATGATGCTTATGGAGAGTTTATGAGAAAAAATCCTTTTTTTTTATTTCTTAAGAGTAGATAAGAAGGAGTATATTAACTAAAGCATAGCTAAGATTAATTGAATCATTTGGATTTAGATATATGACGAATCTAGGGTAAATAAGGGATGAATTTTCCTTAACACTACCCTTTCAATGTATTTAGAGTTAATTATCCTATTAATTACAAGGTTAATGAATATGGCAATAATAAATAAACAAATAAATGAATGCGTAAATAAACAAAGAGAGGAATGAGACTGGAGTAGTTGTAGCGTCTAGGGCGGATGGCGACAACATCTATTTTTGTAGTTGTTTGGAAGCCCTGCGGCGGAAATGCGGTTGGTGATATGGGGACCATTGCGAGTCTCGTACCGAGACTCTTAATTATTCTCCCGATGCATGCCATGTAAAAATAAGAAAGAAAAGGATTAGTATATGTTTTATATCTTTATCAAGCAATCATTGACACAATATCTAAACACATATGAATCACTTCATTTTAATAATAAGCAGACCCGAAATGCAAGAAACAGGTCAGGTTGGTAATCAGCCGGAAAATAATAAATGGCAGGACCAATAATTTTTAAGTTTACGGGTCTTCTTTAAGGCAACAAATCACTAAGAAGAACACCAAAGCAATAGCAAGAAAATAACGTCATTAGATTTAAATTTACATGGCAAAATACTACTAGCGAACAAGAATGCCAAACAAAGCAAAGAAGAAAAACACCAAAAACAATAGTACCGACAAAACAGTAGCAGCAAAACCGATAGCAACCAGTTATTTCTATTGCTTAGGAGGCTTTCTAGATGTACTAATTTAGGGATCTAAATAAGACAAACATATACATCTTAGTAGGCGCCTGTAATCAAGATAAGCTAAGCATGAATCGAGGCATAAACACATACTCATTTAGCCGCTATCATTCTCACAATATCTATGCCTACTTCCGATGTTTTGAACTTGCATGCGAGAATGTAAACAGTACGACGCTAAACTAACATGTCATAACCGATTCAAGGAGCAAAAGGATTTTCTCATCAGATCACAAAGCGATTAGGCAGAAAACAAATTTAAACAAAGAAGCATGACACATGGGAACAAGATAGAAAAGCCGAGAAAACACGGCGCTAGGAGCAAATTCAGATCACAAGCAAAAGAGAATAATACTTCAAGGCAAGAGAAGACATCAATCATGTTTAGAAGACATTACTGCATACGACATTATGCAATTTTAAGGAGCTTCATATATTTATACTATCTTAGACTAACATAATGAATATTCAATCTAACTAAGCAGGTTAATAAACATTAGGCAAACAGTAGCCGAATAAGCTTATTAGTTATAATCGAAAATCAGATAAGTTGTCACTTAATCTAATAATCACAATCAGTTAATACTACTACTTGATTTTTATAATTTAGTTAAGCTCAGTTCTTGTTAAGACTAGTAGCAAGCAGGCAACTAAACAATCAGGTTAACTATTTTCAGTTTCCAATTTTATTCAGATGACTATTTGGACATAGATGTCAATATGCCCAATTAACGGGTTCCTGAAATAACCTAAGGAGCACATGTACACTTTATGGTTAACTTAGACATGCTAGCATTCACATAGACAGAACCAATACAGATTATATGTAAGATCTATGATGTAAATTGGACTGTTAGTGCATTGGTGGGAAGGCTAATAGTATTTCAGATTCTCAACTATAAAGGGGAGATCCATATACCACAATATATAATCATATAAGGATTAACTTAGATGTGCAAGACCATCTAAGCCAGAATTTCAACAGGGCTGATCTCATTCCTGGTTATTACCCGACAGTCGCCATTATAATGTAAACAAACAAATGCAACATACCCATGATTCAAACTCATTTCAGAATTTTCTCATCCCTCAACACCATAGCAAACCACACAAACAGATACTTATCTACCTCGCAGTCTCCCAACATTATCTTCAAATATCTAACACATTATTTAAATACAGACTTCACACAGAAATACAGAAATGAACCGAAATCGAGAGAGAGTTGATTTTACCTTCTCCGGACAGCGACCCGGGGCAGCGTATCAAGTCGTCGGTCCACTCGACGGGCTTTGAGTTTGCGATACGAATAAAAAGGGACTGATGTTTGTGATTTTTCTTTTTGAGGATTGATTCCTAGGCTTACTTGACTGTTGTTCGAAGGCGTCTTGACAGTAAAAAGGGCTCTGGACTGTTCTTGGATGTTGATGCCGATTGTTGTTCCTAGGCTGCTAAATCTCGGATCGTGAAGAAAGGTATCCCTGAAGGTAAAAGAAAGGGTGTTCGACCTCTGTTCTGCCTATGTGGGAGAAAGGTTCTCGATCGCTCTCACCCGCCGATCTCTATTAGATGTATATGCTGTCTCCCTACTGTATTTTCCACTAACCGCGATGCCTCTTGCATGTGTAAAGACGCTCAATTTATAACCTCCATCTCTGGATTCTAAACTTGGTAAACCTTAAAGGTTGATTCTGGGCTTGATATGTGTATGATTCGTATTGATTTGCTACTGATTTGAAGGGATTTGGTTTGGTTATGGTAAGAAATCGTTGGCTGGGTGTGTGTGGGTAAGGAAAGGGTTCGATTCGCCGGATTCTCAGGCGAGAATCACGGGCATGGCGGCGACGGGCCTGCTTCTCTTAGGGTTGCGTTTTTTCTAGGTTTTGTCGATAGGGAGAGACGACGGGAATGTAAAGGCTGAGGGGCTTTCTGTGGGTTATCGACGAGAAGGGCCTGCAGGGGGGGAAAATAAAGGGATTGGGCCCGCGGGTATTGGGCCTGCGGGTTATTTGGATTGGGCTGGGTAGTTAGGCTTAATTAGGTATTTAATTAGGTTAGTTTTAATGGGCTGCATTTTTAAAGGTATTAATTTTAGGAGTTAAATTTTAGGTAGTAGGTATTTAATTAGTGGTAAGTTATTTTAATTAGGGGGTAGAGTTTTAAGTGTATTAATCAGTGGTAAACTAAATTAATAAATGTGATTAAATTATTTAGGTGTTTTATTAATTAAAGTTGGGTTTAAATTGTTACAAAAATAAGGACAGGTGTGCTATTTAATTAGTGCTTAATGCGATGCCGTTATAAAATTGAGTTATTTAAATGCTACATGCAGATAGGGCTTCTTAATTCTTTTATGAATGCTATTATTAAAATGCGTATGTTAGATTATTATTTTATGTATTTATTATTTATTATTAGGAATTATGACCGGGCTCTAAGTGTGTAATTTCTACGTAAGAAGCGGTGTCATTATTAAATTGTTTATTTATGTCTGTATTAATGTTTTATTGTTGTATTTTATTATTATAAAATTGCTTTAAAATTAGTGTAATTGTATAGTTAATGACTGGACGGGAGGGTCAAAATTGGGTGTCAACAATAGGCCATAAATGAATTTTCAAACGGAAATTAAGGTTTGATGGTACTATAGAAAAATACAAAGCTCGTATAGTAGCCAAAGGGTTTCGACAAAAAGAAGGTGTAGATTAATTTGACACTTACTCACCAGTAACTAGAATTACGTCTATAAGGACGTTAATTGCTATAGCGGCAATTCACAATTTGGAAATACACCAAATGGATGTGAAGACCACATTCTTGAACGGTGAATTAGATGAAGAAATTTACATGGAACAACCCGATGGGTTTGTTGTTAAAGGTCAAGAAAAAAAGGTTTGTGAATTGATTAAGTCTCTATATGGACTTAAACAAGCTCCAAAGCAATGATATGAAAAGTTTGATAATACATTGTTATCAAATGATTTTCAAATAAATGAATGTGACAAATGTGTCTACATTAAACAATGTAAAGATGTACGTGTCATTATATGCTTATATGTTGATGATATGATAATCATGGGAACAAGTAAGGATGTAATTAACCAAACTAAGAAGATGTTGTATGCCACTTTTGATATGAAAGATATGAGAATAGCGGATGTCATTCTTGGTATAAGAATTCAAAAAAATTCTGATAGTTACATCTTAACTCAATCTCATTATGTTGAAAAGGTCCTTAGAAAATTTGGACGCTATGATGATCGACCGGTTGTTACACCATTTGATCCCTCTTGTCGCCTTAAGAAAAATCAGGGTGAAAGTGTGTCTCAATTGGAGTGTACACAAGTTCTTGGAAGCTTGATGTACATAATGAATTGTACGAGATCAAACTTAGCATATACAGTGAGTCGACTTAGTCGATACTCACATAATCCTGGAAAGGATCATTGGTTTGCACTAACTAGGGCACTCTGATATCTAAAGCATACAATGAACTATGAGTTGCATTATACAAAATATCCTCCTGTGTTAGAAGGATATTGTGATGTCAATTGGATTTCCAACCATTCGGAAAGTAAGTCCACAAGTGGTTATGTATTTACACTTGGTGGAGCGTCGGTATCTTGAAAATCATCAAAGCAAACGGTAAATACGCGATCAACTATGGAAGCGAAG
Organism: Przewalskia tangutica; assembly: GCA_029844215.1. Classification (NCBI taxonomy): domain Eukaryota; kingdom Viridiplantae; phylum Streptophyta; class Magnoliopsida; order Solanales; family Solanaceae; genus Przewalskia; species Przewalskia tangutica. Next base: position 5,206,422 of record CM056718.1, on the reverse strand, counting down.
TTTGTAGCATTGGACAAAGCTGTCGAAGAGGCAGAATGACTCAAAAACTTCCTAGAAGGTATTCTGTTGTGGACAAAGCCTGTTACAGCCATTTGCATACATTGTGAAAGTATGGCTGCCCTGACGAGGGCAAAAAACCAAATATACAATGGCAAGCCGAGGCATATAAGGCGACGTCATAATACAATACGAAGCTTGCTGGAGAATTGAATTATTTCCATTGATTATGTAAAATCAAAGGACAATATAGCGGATCCTTTGACAAAAGGCCTTAACAGAGAGCAAGTCGTATTTACATCGAGGGGAATGGGCTTAAAGCCAATACAATGAGTCATTACCTGGAGGCAACCTAACCTTTCATAATTGGAGATCCCGTGGTTTAGGTTCAATAGGACAACTAGTTGGGGAAGACTCAAGGAGCATAGACAACACACATATGCTCATTCTTATGGTGAACTAAGTGTGTTATTCCGTTCATGATAAAGGGATGAATATTATTCTTAATAATACTAAAAGTCTTTATGGTTGAATAGTACGGACTATTCTTGTTTAGTATTGTAACACCCCATTTAAACCAGAGTCGAAAACGGGAGTACTACGTATGGTGGATTCCTGGAATGTATTTAAAGGAGTCGCCACCTAATTATTTAAGTGAATTAGGACACTTAATATATTGCAATAAAAATACTGCAATTAATCTCCATTTAATGGTCTGCGAAATTGATGAGATTCTGGATCAGGGTTCTTTATTATCCTAAAGGGAAGGGGTTAGGCATCCTTTAAGATCCGCTAACTTGCGGTTATCCGTTCAAACCTAGGTTAATTATATTGGTTTTCTATCCTATCTATTCTAAGCATTTTTATATAATTTACAATTAAAATAAAATGCAATACAAAAAAAATAGTAAAACTAAAATTTAAATGAGACACAAGACAAAACTTCGGGACATCTTTAGCCCTTTTTAGGCCTTCTGCACAAGATGATCTCCGGGTACCTGCATAGACACTTAGTAAAAGTGTTAGTAATAAAATAAACAATTTTTAAAGTAATAGCAATAATTAATAAATAAAGCAAAAAATAAATCCGTCTTTTGCACAGGGTAAGCCTTGGAAATCAGACGGAGATTCCTTCATCGGCCAATATAATAAAATAAATAAAACATTCGGATCCGCGCCAAAACAGTAATAGTTTTAAACACGGAGGGCTCAGATATGTAAAAATATAAAGTAGGACAGCCTAAACAAGTGCACGCGAATTCGCCTTGCGCATGTTGGTTATCCTGTAAGTGGAAGAAATCATCATTGCCCGTAAAGCTTCATTTATTTTATTTTTCGTCTTTGCAATCATGAGGCCTCAAAAATCGATTTAATAACTTTTTCATCGGCCAAACAAGTGTAGCATTTTGTTCAAATCAGTCAATACCAACAGTGTAGTATTAGTTCTAAATCAGTTTAACAACAGGGTAGAATTGCCAAAATCAGTCCCCAAAATAAGAACAGTGTGACAGTGGTAAAACAAACAAAACCAGTCCAGGAGACAGCCCAATAACAGAGAAACAAAGGAACAACATAGCACAACGAAAATTACGTAACATCTGGAGTTTCAAAACTCCGACAAGCCATTAAAAATCACGCCAGATCAACTCAATAATCAAAACAAACAGCAAGATCCGAAAATGAACCAAACCTAGGTCGCCGGAGTTTTCGGGAGTTTCGAAAACTTCGGCGAGATAACATAGAATCACAGTCCAACAAGAACACCAAATAACAAAATCAGTCCAATAAACAAAACAAAACAGTAGCGGAAACCAATCGAATCGCCGAAGCATTTCTCTCCGACACAAAATCAGTGAAACAGAGGTAGATGAAAGAACATCACAAAACCAGTAGTGTCACCGGAGTTTAACATCCGGTCAGATTCAATAGAGAGCAAAGGGAGGGCGACGTCACTTCCACGGCTAACGCCGGAGCGACGCCACCAGCGGTTGTCGACAGCGATTCGATGGTGGTGTTCAGGTTGAGTTTGCCGGAGCTTAAAGCTCCGGCGATGGGGGTGACGGGCAGAGGCGAGGTCAGTGGGTATGAAGAGGCTGATGGGTTATGCTAGGGGGGTTCGACGGGAGAGGTGAGAGGGGGTCGACGGGAGAGTGCAGGGGTGAGAGGATAGGGGGTGGTCGACGAGATAACAGGGGTGCTGAGGTGAGAGAGGGTAAACGGATGGCTGTGGGTGAGTAAGGGCTGGTAGGGTAGCTGCTAGGGTTTAAGGAGGAGAGGGAGAGGTGTCAGGGCGTGAGGTTAATAGTAAGGGTGATAATAGGGTTTAAAGTGAGAGGGTGAGGGACGACTGGTAATGTAGTAAGGGCTGGTAGGGTAGCTGCTAGGGTTTAAGGAGGAGAGGGGGAGGTGTCAGGGCGTGGGATTAATAGTAAGGGTGATAATAGGGTTTAAAGTGAGAGGGTGAGGGACGGCTGGTAATGTAGTAAGGGCTGGTAGGGTAGCCTTTAAGAGAGAGGGTGAAGGTTTTATTTACAGGGGTATTTAGGTTTAGGGTTTTGGGTATTGGGTTTTGGGTATTGGGTATTGGAGGAAAAAGATGAAAAGTGTGTTGGGCCTCATTTTGGGTCTCAGTTTGGCGGATTGGACTGATTCAGATTGTGCCTTGGACTGGACTGGTTTGACAAAAAATACAAAATGGATTAATTATTTAAAGGAAAATTTATTTAAAGATACAAATTATTAAAATGTCAATGTCTGATTAAAAGTAAAGACGGGTGTCAATTAATTATTCAAAGAGATGCTAAAAAATGTTTAATACCTAATTAAAGGTAAAAAGCAAAACATGATGTCAATTTACAAGAATAAACAACATAGAATGTTATGTACAAAATATACAAAATGTCAAAAATGATGATAAAATGCGGTGTCCTAAAATGCTTAAAATTGCAAGAAATGCCTAAAAGATGGGTCAAAATTGGGCGTCAACAAGTATTACCTATATGAGATTGATGTGTGGTCGCATCTGTGAGAACCGATATGGCTACGTTTTCTAGAAATTCTCACGAAGGAGTTGTTCACGGCCGAAATGAACACAATCGTAAGAATTGAAATATGTTGATATGATGTGTGTGATACTTGTTGTCTTGATTTACTACAAAACGTGAATAGTTCAAGACATACGTCCACTATTTCACAAGTAGATCTGATAGGTATTCACTACGAACGGTTCAAGTCCAAAAGACACATTTTTCGATGCATGTCATATCGAGTCTTTCAGAAATAATGATAAGTTCCTAATTATCTTATTTTCTATCCAAATGTGGGTATTGTTGATGTTTGAATAGAAAATGTGGGATATTGTTGGAACTTGTATGGGATTAAGAAGAAATAAGTGATCAATGGCTTCAGAACTTTTGGTCGAAGCGCAGCGGCGCCTGGGACTAGGGCCGCGGCGCCTCTCGTCCAGTAACCAAAGAGGAAATTACCGTGACGAGCGTCGCGACGCCTGATTGGTAGTAGCTTACTGGAATTCCGAAATAAATTAGGGTCGCGGCGCTAAGGGCACTGAGCCGCGGCGCTAATCCAACGGTAAAATTCCAGAAAGTCTAAAAGTTGTGTCTATTCACAAGAGACACAACCTTTGGAGTGGAAGACTGGCATGGTCGAAAAATAATGCTATAAAACATGTTGATCACCTGATTGATAGATACAATACAATTCAATACATATTACAATCAATCATTAAACACAATTAATGATCTAAGATTGTTGCTTCATCTTCTTCTTCCCACAACAACATTTCTGAAAACAACATATAGTAAATTCGCCAGAGTTACGTTCTTGTGTAAGAACCTGAACCAGATAGTTGTATCCTCTAGATAGACGTCCGTGAAACTACAACACAAGTGGGAACAAAATTCTATTTTAGGACACTGCGACTGCAGGCCTCTATCTACACAAGTTAGTGTGTGTTCTTCAAATTTGTTGTTTTCATTGTTGATTTCAATTACATTTGAATTGTTATTATATTATTGTGCTACTGTTCATTGATGATACTAGATTGGATATAACAATGACAACATACTATACAAGCATGATATACGTCAAACTAATTGGTTGACAAAAACATAAAAATCAAGAAAAGTTCAAACCATTTGCAGTTCTAATAACTCATTTAACTGCTTAAGCTTCACCTTGGATTCTTCTTCATCAACAGAATTAATTCCATTAAAACCCTCTATAGACTTTTTCATCTCTATTCACTAGCACATACCCACCAAGGAAAAAAATCACAAAAATTCAAGAAAACTCAAACCCACATCAAAAAATCAAATCTTTGGAGTTCTCCATATAAATGCACACACTTATTGGTCCATTTTACTAAGAGGGAAAGGAGGAGGGAATGTGCATGGGGTACTGAGATATATTCTACCTCTTTGTTGAGGGGCTCTGGACTTAAATAAAACCACATATATTGAAAGAAAATAAAATGGGGGTAATTATGGGGAAGATGTTGAATTGTGGATGGGTGTGGTTGGAAGACATTAGAGGTTTCCTCCATCTCCTTGACATATATTTGTCTTTCTCTCCTTCCCATTTTGTTTTTCTTGTCCAGCTTTTACATTATTTTTCTCTTCAGTACAAAATTTGGGTACATATATAAATAATAATTAAAGTTGTCAAAACGGGCCGGTCTAGCCCAATTTAGCTTAGTCCTCGGAAACTTTATATTTCGACGGGCTAGAACGGGTTGACCTTTCATCTTAAAAGACCTTAAAAATAACTGTTCAATTCTAATGAATCGTTTGGACATGATTTGAAATCATGATAATTTAAAGTTGAAGTTTTATTTACACACGTAATTTGAATTTCTTAAGTTGTATTTTTTCATTGACATAAAAATCTACAAGTTGTGAAAACCATCAACTTTCCTAATTCTTATGCAATCTTACCAAATGAGCAAGTCATAGTTCATAACAAAATTAATATGCGGCTAGAAGGTCTTTCTAAAAAATACAACATTAATTGATCGAACTTTAGTTCAATAAAAAAGAAAATTGAACATGAATAGTAGTGTAACTGATCTTTAATATAATCCCCTCACATGGTATGAACAATCTGTTCACATCAAGCATGCATTTTCCAATGGAAAAAGAATTTCATCTTAGACATTATATCCAGTACAATATAAAGTCGATCAATTTGTATATCTCTTAATTTAGGTAGAATTGTATTCCTATTGTAATTAGGTCTCATATTTTAGGTAGAATTGTATTTTCTATTGTAATTAGATTGATTAATTACCTAGTTTAGATATTCGTGTACTATTATATAATATATATATATATATATATCGTACATTATAGATGAATAAAATCAAACAACATATTCCTTCATGGTATCATAAGCCTAACCCTAAATATCCCACCTTAGCCGCCGACCTCTTTTCTCAGCCACCACCCTTCCAACGCCGGAACCCTAGACACCGACTTCATCTTTCGGGCGCAATCTTTTCCCCACGACGGAACCTTAGTTTTTCTGGCCATTCTACATCCATCTTCCTCCTAAATTTCCTCTTTCATGACTGACAAAACCAAATTTCATCCTGCATTTGCAATCAACGACATTAAAACTTCATCCCTGTGACTTTTGAGATGGAAAATGGTCAATACTCATCGTGGGCGGAGCTTTTTAAGATCCATTGTCGTGTTTACGAAGTTATCGATCACATCATCCCTCATACACTGAAGTCCACAGACCTACCCTCGGCTTCGACTTCAGATGATGCACTCTGGTCTAGTTTGGACGCAGCCGTCCTCCCGTGGATATACGGCATGATCTCTAATGATTTGTTGCACATCATCATTGAGACCGATGCCACTGCCCGCCAAATGTGGAAAATTTTGGAAAGTATTTTCCACGACAACAAAACTCAACGAGCGTTATACCTTGAAAATCAGTTCAAAAATGTTCATCAACGATGATTTCCCAAACGTGTTTGCATACTGTCAACAACTCAAGATGTTTGTCGATCAACTCTCCAACATTGGCGCACCAGTCACTAATCAACGATTGGTCATGAAACTTATTGTAGTCTTGAACGAATCCTATGACGCTGTTGACACCATCCTTCAGCAATGCACGTCGTTAGTTCTATTTTATGAAGGTCGTTCGAAGTTTATTCTTAAGAAAACCCGAAAAATTAAGTGGAGCAGCACACAGGCCAGAAATGCCGACGTCCTCTCACCACCACCGTCGGGCCCTCCACCGACAGCAAGGCCTCCAAATCCAGCAACCAGAATCATCGGTCCGAGGACTCGCAGCAGCCCGTATCCACCCACAACAACCGCCAGAGTAGGCAGTTTGGCAACGGGGGCGACAAACGGAATTCCGACAACAATTGTGAGGGAAAGAGACAGTCCCCGACGGTAGGAAACAACCAGCAGCGATCGCGACAGTGGCAGCAGCCTCCGACGTGGGATGCTTACCCGTTATGGGCCCCACCATCCTGGTCCTCTCCTCTTTACCCGTATCCGACATCCTCGTGGACTAAACTTCATAACCGACTGAACCACTCTGGCATACTCGGCTCATGTCCACAACATGTCTACATAGCACAGCCCTGCCGTCAAATTATGCACCGACTGACATTGAAACAGCTATGAACACAATGTCACTCAAACGCTCCACATGAAAATTGGTAAATGGACACAGACGTCACATCTCACATGACGGCATCACAATGTACTCTCTCGTCTTATTCCAATTTGAGTAATTTAAATCGGAATATTATTGTTGGTAGTGGACAAGGCATTCTCATTCGCGATTTTGGTCATTCATCCTTATCCCTACCATATCCACCATTAATCTTAAAAAAATATCATTCATATCCCTAAACTCATTAAGAATATAGTCTATGAGTGATGTTTCACAACTAATTATAATGTTTCTCTTGACTTTGATCCTTTTGATTTTTCTGTGAAGGATTTTATGACAGGGAGACGAATCATGATATATGACAACACCGGAGATCTCTACCCTATTTCAAACGCCGTCAACAATCCAGTCTCAGTTCCATCAATAGTTGTTGCTCTTTCATCTTCCTTATGACATTCTAGATTAGGACATCCGGGAGATTCTATTTTATGCTCCCTTAAGAAAAATAATTTTATTAATTGCAATCGTATTTTTAGGACTCCTATATGTGAATACTCCATTTTTTGGGAAACATGTTAAATTACCATTTTTGCATCCACAAATTATACTTTACTACCTTTCGATATCATACACATTGATTTATGGACGTCTCTTATTTTAAGTACGGATGGTCATCGATATTATGTGTTGTTTTAGAACGATTATTCCAACTTTCTATAGACTTTTCCAATTGGCAATAAATCACAGGTTTACCCCATTTTTTCTCATTTAATGCTTTCGTAAAAGTACAATTTGAAAAGAGCATTAAATGTTTTCAATGTGACAATGACAGAGAATTCAATAATAATCAATTCAAACAGTTTGCTCCAAAATTGGTCTTACCTTTCGTTTTTCCTACCCTCACACCTCCTTCCAAAATGGTAAATCCGAATGGAAAATTCGAACCATGAACAACCTAATTCATGCCCTACTTGCTAACGCCTCAATTCCCCTTTAATTCTGGCACTACGCACTCTCCATGGCCACCTATCTCCAAAACATAATCTCAAACAAGTCTCTAGCTCAACGGTCGCCCACTCAAGTTATGTTTCATAGGAACCCCTCCTACCAACACTTGTGTATATTTGGATGTCTCTGTTATCCTCTTCATTCTACCACTCACAAACTCCAACCCCGATCTTGCCCGTGTGTGTTTCTGGGTTACCCCATCAATCATCACTCCTACTGCTAGTTTTAGGGGGGAAACCCCTTTTTGATAATTCTAAAAGACTGTGCTCTGTAGTTTGCTCTCTTACTGCCTAGATGATTTCTTCTTCCACAGCCACTGTACTCCATGTTTATCTTAAACTCTTTGGATTCTAATACGTATTCGTTGTATTCAAACTGCTACTCACCCACCAGTGTTAACCTAACTAAGAAAATCAAATCGTACCTCTACTAGCTCTGCTGAAATTGCTAATTCACTGTATCTACTCAAATCTTATTTACTATTCTCTACTAACCACTTGTTAGCATCATGTTCTCTGATTCTATCTTGAATACAAAAGTGAAGCGTAAGATTATTTCTAACTTCACTCATCATCTGACTCTGTTCTGCAATCGCATACTATCTTTTCTGAGCTATAGACATGAATCAAACTTAGAGCAATTTCGTTTCTCTTAAATGAAAGGTTGAAAGATCTAACCCCAACTTTCTATACACTTTAAGGTCATGTCAAATTATACACACATGGGATAAACACTCAAATCACATAACCTTAGAGGGAACTGTCACATCTTATCATCTTATAGTAATATCTACTTCTTGTAGTAACTTACTAACGTCATACTCTCTGTTTCTGATCTGAATAGACTTAAATAATTTAAAACTATCCCCAAAATTCAATATTGTATGCTCATGATTCCATATCGTGTCACGACCCGATGGGCCGCGAACCGGTGCCCTACCTGGGCACTCTTATACCTACCTGTCACATAATCACACGGATACCAAGGATAATGCGATAATCTGTAAGTCATATCAAATAAGCAAGCCGACAAGGCTGTCACTATATATGGAAACATCCCAACATGAAGCATATCAGTTCAGTCGACCAAAATACATATACAATACACGTGAGTCCCAAACACATCTGCCCACAACTGTCTACAAACCTCTAAGAGTATGATAAAGAAATATGACGGGACAGGCCCCGTCGTGCCCCTAAATATGCATAAGTCAAAATAAGGCTCTGTACCAAAATGACTAAGCTCCGGATCAATGGAGCTCTCCAAACAGCTGAACAGGAAATCCTAGACTGGAGGATCACCGAACTGAGTACCTATACCTGCGGGCATGAAACGTAGCCCCCCGAGAAAATGGGGTCAGTACGAAATAATGTACTGAGTATGTAAAACATGAAGTACTGTAATAAAGATCATAACTGACCAAAAGATATCATGAGACAAGTATAATACTCAGATTACCATTTCAACTGTGTCATATACAAATGAGAGTCAACTGTGCCTTATAAAATGAGAGTCATATCAAAATCATAGATGCATGTCCATAGAATCATCATGTACATATACATACCATACCCGACCCCCTAGTGAGGGTCTCCGTGAAATCGTATCATATACCTTACCCGACCCATTATGGGACTCGGTGAATGAAGTCATATATATGGATATCTGTCCATAAAATGTGAATATTTGTCCACAAATAGTAGATGTCTGTCCACTTATATCGTACCCAGCCCATTCTGGGACTCAGTGAAATCATCATATATTTATACATACCCGGCCCGGGAATCGGTGAAATCATATAGTCATATCCGCACGAATAGAGTATCATAAGTAACTTTATACAAATTAAATCATCATTTGACTCTCAATGGAATAAATAGAATAACTATTACTTTAGAAAATCAAAGCACTATCATATCATGTATTTTTAAGAATTAGGATGCATTAGAACTATGTACGTCCACCGTACACTCATTTATGAAAATCATGTCAAAAGAAAGAAAGGATAGTTTCACATACCTTATTGACGAACTAACCAACTCAATTAGTCTAAATATGCCTTGACTAACACTTCAACCTATAATAATAGTAACATGTCCATTAACCTTACGATTACTAGCATACGTTATAATTGAATGATAACTTGCTTTCTTTTCTATAAAAATTTGGGCAGCACTTCCCCTATTTTTGTGCACATCCACAATTTACAAACTCAACCAACAATATCAAATAACAAAATGAAACTTGAAGGTATAACCAAAACAACAACCAAGGTGACTAATACACTTATTTATCATGTTCATCCAACCCTTTAATCATGTTAAAACAGTCCAATAAAACTGTTACACCCCGTAAGTCGAGGACATGTATAAGAGAATGGACGCGAGAACACAAAATTTGAAAATTGGTACGAAAGGAAGAATTGTTTTTCCGAAGGAAAATCTTCCGAACGTCGGAAAGGAAAAATGTTCGTTGGTGAGAATTAGATTCGCAAAATGCATTATTTGAGGAGTATAGAATGTATTATCATATTGAAAATTTATTTTTACGGATTTGGTCACGTAGGGCCCCCCCGAGAAATTTTACGTTTTGTGGGCCCCACGAGGGTTACGAAATTTTATGGACGAATGGGAGGGCGACACGTGTCACCCCCACATGGTATTGCACAAATTAGTCCAAGGGTAAAATGGTCATTTGACCAAGGTATAGATGACAAAGTCTTGCAAGCTAAGAGCTTGAGATAATTGACTAAGTCAAGGGCTACTTGGCTTGATCTCTTTCATCCAAACCTAACAAGTGTTATAATCTAGACCCTCCAATGTGTTATATAAGCACACTAGTAGCAAGACAAGTCTTCCAACACTTACAAAAAATTAGAGAAACTTGTGTGCACTCATGTGAGCTCTCGGCCAAGCTCTAGATGAAGAAGAAAATATTTTCGTTTGTGGTTCATTAGTCACAAGACTTTAACCCAAGGTTCCTAGGGGTATTGTAAGGATATCTCAATAGAAAGATCTCGGAAAAATGACGTTTTTCCGTTAGTCGCAAGGCGAAACCCTAAGGTGTTCTTCAACTTTGAAGGTGGAACTTGAAGAGGAGTTCTTCATGAGCTTCTAAGGAGTGCTTGGATCGGATTGGAACATAAGAAGATGAGCTAAAAGTTGCTAAGGATCGACTTTTACGCTTGGACATTATTAGGGCTTATTGAGGTAAAATCTTTATCTTCTTAATGTAATTGAAGATTACATGTTATAGTAGTTAAGAAATGAGCATGTGGTATATAGAATGAAGTTTGAAAAGATTTGGATCATGTCGACGTGTTAAAACCGAAAATGGACAAGTTAGCCATTAATGTTGTAATTAATTTGGTTGATAGTTACAATCGTCGCATGTTATGGAAGAAAGGATTTATAGTTGGTGTAATTGTTATTATGTATATAACATATTGGAATAACAACTTGGATTGAAAAAGGAATTGTAAGGAAATTGATATTGTTATGGATAGTGTTTTGCCGAAAATGTGCCTTAAGGAATGAACAATTTTATATTGATTGTGGGGCAGAATTTTACACGTGCTATTAGGCGTGTAATCCCCTTTGTATTTGCTGAATTTTTGGGCTTAAATGTGGCGTTTGGTTACTGATTTTTGGGCCTTGAAAAAGGTGGAAAAGTACGTAGAAACAAAGGAAGTGCTGCCCGATTTTCCGTAGAATAAGAGACCTTACACTTAGTATGATTCTACGTTAAAAAGTGAGGAGTTGATAGACATGTTATGATTAATATAGGTTGAAGTACTACGAGTAGTGTATTCTACTTAAAGGATGGAATAGCTTAAGGTTGAAGTACTTTGGAGCATTTTGCTACTTGTCGATAATCGTCGCGAGATATGTGAACCTCTTCCTCCTTTTGGCATGATTCTATGTATGAAATATACATGTGGTGTTATTTCATGATTCCTTCTACTCTTAGAAGTTAAGAGGTATGTATGTTGATTTACTCTATGTGAATGTTATGTCTAAGTTATCCTAAGTTCTTACCAAGTCTTATGGGGGATGTTGGTAAGAGTCGTTAGGAGGTATTTGGAGTCAAGTTGACTTTGCTAAGTTACTGCACGAATGAGAATAAGTATCGAACAAGCCACTGCAGCGCTAATAAAAGAAAATGTATCTACAATCAATTAAACTAAAATGAGTATAATCCTCCATCTGCATAGAAACTAAGATAAGACAAAATTGTATTACATTTTCTAGATCATGGATGCTTTAATAAGATCGTTATAAACAAGTATAACCTATTTACAACGCATGAAAGTATATGTTACTTAATTTAAAGAGTTTACGTACGAAGTTTTAAGACTATGAACCTTGAATTCTTAAAAGGTTAAGAAACTTTATTTTTCAAGTTATGGGCCTTGATTCTTAAAGGAAGAAATGACTTGATTTAAAAGTATAGAATACTTGATTTGGAAAGTATGGATTTCTTGATATTCTAAAGATAAGAGACTTGAATTTCTAAGTTAAGAAACTTGATTTCTAAAGTTAAGAGACTTGAAGTATTGTAAAAGTTATGTAACTTGATTTGAAAGTATAAGTCTTTTGGTTATAAAAAGAATGAATTAGTCTAAGGCATAAAGTTAGTATAACGGCTTTATGGAAAGTTGGTTATAATAACTTTATGGAAGGTTAAGAGAATGGTTTTCTCTAGTAATGCAAACAAAGAATGACTTGAAATAAGGAAGGGCAATTTGATTTAAAGGTATCACTTGCTTAAGTTTTAAAGTAAGGGTCACTTGATTTAGAAGCCGAGAAATATATTTCTAAAAGTGTAGTGACTTATGTGAAATGTAAACAAGCCTTGATACTACGGGTGTTAGTATCTTGGGATTTTTTATGAAAAGGAGTCTTTTGAAAAGAATAGAAGTACGTAGTACTTTGGGTTAAATTCCCGGATTTTTATGTAATAAGGAAGTGCCTTGAGTATATAAAATGAAAGTTTAAAGATTTTATGAACTTGCCTATACTTGTTGTGATAGCCTTGAGTGCAAGTATTATATGTTACGCTGTCGTGACTCTCAGTTGGAGGGTCGGCTGTCTTGTTGTAAAATTTACTTGACGCGTCTGAAGCGATGCAGACTTCCACGGGTATGCTTCCATTGTGATTGATCCTTGGACATGCTTATACGATGTGGGATTCCGGGGCATGCGACCAGGATGCGGGTTAGATTCTCGGATTGTTTTTATTACCCCTTGGACATGCTTATACGATGTGGTATTCTGGGGCATGCAACCAGGAGACGGGTTAGATTCTCGGATTTATTTTATTACCCCGTGGACATGCTTATACGATGAGGGATTCCGGGGCATGCGCCCATGTTATGTACGATTATTACTCCATGGACTAGCTCCCCATGAAGACATGTACCCGAGATAAGGGATTCCACGGGCATGTTATATATGATTATTACCCCATAGACATGCTTATACGATGAGGGATTCCGGGGCATGCGACCATGTTATGTATTATTACTCCATGGATTAGCTCACCATGAAGACATGTACCCGAGATGAGAGATTCCATGGGCATGTTATATACGATTATTACCCCATGGATTAGCCCTCCATGAAGTCATGTACCCGAGATGAGGGATTCCACGGGCATGAGATATATATATATATGCATTGTATGTGTGTACGCCGACAGTGAGGTGGGATGCCACAGGCGCGTCACATGGTCATATTTTACACTTATGGATGTCGGCAGTGATGAGGGATTCCACGGGCACGCTATGATATTTGAGGGCTTGCGTCCGTAGCCCTGTGTGACTATTGTTCATGTGTTGAAATAGTCTTAAAAAGGTAAAACTGACTTGCATTACTTTCACTTTGGCAAGGCATAGTGTACTGTTATTTTGGTTATCATACATGTCTCCAGCTTTATTATATACTGTTATGATTTCAGTACAGTATTTTCAGTTTCACATACTTGGTACATATTTCGTACTGACCTCCTTCGGGGGGGCTGCGTTCATGCCGCAGGTTGAGGTACATAGCTTGATGATCCGCACTCTTAGGATCACTGATCAGTTCTTGGAAAGCTCCATTTCTCCGGAGGCTTTGTCTGCTAGAACGGTTCCCTGAGGTTGTAGTTTTATGTACATTCAGGGGTATGGCGGGGCCCTGTCCCATCACAATGATTATATCAAATTCTTAGAGGCCTGTAGTCATATCTTGTGGGTCGCTTTGAAAAAAAAGAAGAGGTAACTGCTTTTGGTTTTACGTAGTTTATGTATCCAGGAAGGTAGCCTTATCGGCTAACCTGTTATTTATTTTCCTGTTAAGTTTATGTATGTTCCGCTGATTATCTCTGATGTATACCTGTAAGGGTGCCCAGGTAGGGCACCAGTCGCGGGCCCGGGGTCGGGTCGTGACAAAAGTGGTATCAGAGCAGTTAGTCCTCGGAAAGTGTCTACAGACCGTGTCTAGTAGAGTCTTGATTATCGGTGTGTTGTGCACCACATCTATAATCAGGAGGCTGCAGGACATTTAGGATTGGTTTCCATTCTTCTCACTCTGAGATAGTGCGATAGAGCTGTGTTGTTAGGGTCGTCTCTCCCTAACGAGTTATGTTGATTGCAGCTATGAGAAAGACAACAGTGACCCAGGAAGGACTATGTGGATTGCGTATCCAGGTTGGTAATGATTGTAGTATAGTTGGTATTATGACATACAGCTATACGGAGTTATGTATGAGGGTCATTTATAGGTTTCCTAGAATGATTTTAGATTACCAAGAGTTGGTAAAGACTAACTAGATACCGGGAAGGTATGAAACAATTAATGAATTCTCGCCAAGGTGTTATATCTTATTTTGAGATAATTGGGAAAGGATGAGTTGTCTGAGAGGGCAGTGAACCCTTAAGAAGTCATGTTAAGAAACTAAATGGAATACCATGTTAATAGATTAAGCTACATGGTAGGCTTAAGAGAATTGTACGGATGAGGTCCGTATGGAGTAAGTAATAGTTGTTGTGATCAAGACGACACGATTATGGTATTATGAGAAGTTATTGTACCCGTTTACGGGGGGACTAGTAAGGTAGGCTTGGAGCATGAAAATTGCGAGCCTAAGAATGTTGATAACCGCCGAGACCTTAGGTATATAAGGCCTTCTCGGGCAATAAGATTTTATTCAGACTAAGGGTAAGAGTTAAGTGCGACGGTAGGTCAGGTTAAGGACCTATTACGGGTCGTCTCATAGTTTGAAATGGAGTGGGATAAGTTGGTAGTAGTTCGCTACGTGACAGGGTCACGAGGGTGTAAGGCCCAAGTCTAGTTAATTGTTTTACGGGTTCGTGGACGTGTTCCACCGAAACCAGGTCGTGAGAGCCGGAAATGGCCTTATATTGTTCGATTTAGTAAACTCCAAAGATTGGAGGTCAGAATCGGTATGGAAGTTATGTGTGTATGCTAGTATGAGTTGAAAGTACGGAAAGAATACAACCAGTAAGAAAGTGTAGGATCGCCAATTGGTTGGTTCCACGTAGGCGAGGTTCAAATAATTGGCCCAGACTTGATTCAACGGGCTGTGTATAAGGCGAAGCTTATCCAGAAAAGATTTTTAGTAAGCTCGGAGTCAGCAGAAACTTTATGCAGATGAACGACGTCGACACTTGGAGTTCAGGTTGACGTTTTAGTATGAGTATTGTTATATGGCCAAGGGTGGCATATTTTGTATGAAGGGTGTAGTAAAAGGAGACAATGTCACTATCTAATTAGAATGGACTCCGAAAGAACATTCGGGGATGAATGTTTCTAAGGGGGGAAGAATGTTACACCCCGTAAGTCCAGGACATGTATAAGAGAATGGACGCGAGAACACAAGACTTGAAAATTGGTACGAAAGGAAGAATTGTTTTTCCGAAGGAAAATCTTCCGAACGTCGGAAAGAAAAAATGTTCGTTGGTGAGAATTAGATTCGCAAAATGCATTATTTGAGGAGTATAGAATATATTATCATATTGGAAATTTATTTTTACAGATTTGGTCACGTAGGGCCCACCCGAGAAATTTTACGTTTTGTGGGGCCCACGGGGGTTACGAAATTTTATGGACGAATAGGAGGGCGACATGTGTCACCCCCACATGGTCTTGCACAAATTAGTCCAAGGATAAAATGGTCATTTGACCAAGGTATAGATGACAGTTTTGCAAGCTAATAGCTTGAGATAATTGACTAAGTCAAGGGCCACTTGGCTTGATCTCTTTCATCCAAACCTAACAAGTGTTATAATCTAGACCATCCAATGTGTTATATAAGCACACTAGTAGCAAGACAAGTCTTCCAACACTTAGAAAAAATTAGAGAAACTTGTGTGCACTCATGTGAGCTATCGGCCAAGCTCTAGATGAAGAAGAAAATATTTTCATTTGTGGTTCATTAGTCACAAGACTTTAACCCAAGGTTCCTAGGGGTATTGTAAGGATATCTCAATAGAAAGAACTCGGAAAAACGACGTTTTTACGTTAGTCGCAAGGCGAAACCCTAAGGTGTTCTTCAACTTTGAAGGTGGAACTTGAAAAGGAGTTCTTCATGAGCTTCTAAGGAGTGCTTGGAGCGGATTGGAACATAAGAAGAGGAGCTAAAAGTTGCTAAGGATCGACTTTTACGCTTGGACATTATTAGGGCTTATTGAGGTAAAATCTTTATCTTCTTAATGTAATTGAAGATTACATGTTATAGTAGTTAAGAAATGAGCATGTGGTATATAGAATGAAGTTTGAAAAGATTTGGATCATGTCGACGTGTTAAAACCGAAAATGGACAAGTTAGCCATTAATGTTGTAATTAATTTGGTTGATAGTTACAATCGTCGCATGTTATGGAAGAAAGGATTTATAGTTGGTGTAATTGTTATTATGTATATAACATATTGGAATAACAACTTGGATTGAAAAAGGAATTGTAAGGAAATTGATATTGTTATGGATAGTGTTTTGCCGAAAATGTGCCTTAAGGAATGGACAGTTTTATATTGATTGTGGGGCAGAATTTTACACGTCCTATTAGGCGTGTAATCCCCTTTATATTTTCTGAATTGTTGGGCCTTAAATGTGGCGTTTGGTTACTGATTTTTGGGCCTTGAAAAAGGTGGAAAAGTACGTAGAA
This sequence comes from Przewalskia tangutica, assembly GCA_029844215.1. Taxonomy (NCBI): domain Eukaryota; kingdom Viridiplantae; phylum Streptophyta; class Magnoliopsida; order Solanales; family Solanaceae; genus Przewalskia; species Przewalskia tangutica. Next base: position 5,189,595 of record CM056718.1, on the reverse strand, counting down.
ACAAAGGAAGTGCTGCACGATTTTCCGTAGAATAAGAGACCTTACACTTAGTATGATTCTACGTTAAAAGTGAGGAGTTGATATACATGTTATGATTAATATAGGTTGAAGTACTACGAGTAGCGTATTCTACTTAAATGATGGAATAGCTCAAGGTTGAAGTAGTTTGGAGCATTTTGCTACTGATCGATAATCGTCGCGAGGTATGTGAACCTCTTCCTCCTTTTGGCATGATTCTATGTATGAAATATACATGTGGTGTTATTTCATGATTCCTTCTACTCTTAGAAGTTAAGAGGTATGTATGTTGATTTACTCTATGTGAAAGTTATGTCTAAGTTATTCTAAGTTCTTACCAAGTCTTATGGGGGATGTTGGTAAGAGTCGTTAGGAGGTATTTGGAGTCAAGTTGACTTTGCTAAGTTACTGCACGAATGAGAATAAGTATCGAACAAGCCACTGCAGCGCTAATAAAAGAAAATGTATCGACAATCAATTAAACTAAAATGAGTATAATCCTCCATCTGCATAGAAACTAAGATAAGACAAAATTGTACTACATTTTCTAGATCATGGCTGCTTTAATAAGATCGTTATAAACAAGTATAACCTATTTACAACGCATGAAAGTATATGTTACTTAATTTAAAGAGTTTACGTACAAAGTTTTAAGACTATGAACCTTGAATTCTTAAAAGGTTAAGAAACTTTATTTTTCAAGTTATGGGACTTGATTCTTAAAGGAAGAAATGACTTGATTTAAAAGTATAGAATACTTGATTTGGAAAGTATTCTAAGTTAAGAAACTTGATTTCTAAAGTTAAGAGAATTGAAGTATTTTAAAAGTTATGTAACTTGATTTGAAAGTATAAGTCTCTTGGTTATAAAAAGAATGAATTAGTCTAAGGCATAAAGTTAGTATAACGACTTTATGGGAAGTTGGTTATAATAACTTTATGGAAGGTTAAGAGAATGGTTTTCTCTAGTAATGTAAACAAAGAATGACTTGAAATAAGGAAGGGCAATTTGATTTAAAGGTATCACTTGTTTAAGTTTTAAAGTAAGGGTCACTTGATTTAGAAGCCGAGAAATGTATTTCTAAAAGTGTAGTGACTTATGTGAAATGTAAACAAGCCTTGATACTACGGGTGTTAGTATCTTGGGATTTTATATGAAAAGGAGTCTTTTGAAAAGAATAGAAGTACATAGTACTTTGGGTTAAATTCCCGGATTTTTATGTAATAAGGAAGTGCCTTGAGTATATAAAATGAAAGTTTAAAGATTTTATGAACTTGCATATGCTTGTTGTGATAGCCTTGAGTGCAAGTATTATATGTTACGATGCCATGACTCTCAGTTGGAGGGCCGGCTGTCTTGTTGTAAAATTTACTTGGACGTACCGACAGTGACGGAGGCTTCCACGGGTATGCTTCCATTGTGATTGATCCTTGGACATGCTTATACGATTTGGGATTCCGGGGCATGCGACCAGACGCCGTTAGATTCTCGGATTGTTTTATTACCCTCGACATGCTTATATGATGTGGGATTCCGGGGCATGCAACCAGGAGGCGGGTTAGATTCCCGGATTTATTTTAGTACCCCATGGCCATGCTTATACGATGAGGGATTCCGGGGTATGCGACCATGTTATGTACGATTATTACTCCATGGACTAGCTCCCCATGAAGACATGTACCCGAGATGAGGGATTCCACGGGCATGTTATATATGATTATTAACCCATGGACATGTTTATACGATGAGAGATTACGGGGCATGCGGCCATGTTATGTACTATTACTCCATGGATTAGCTCACCATGAAGACATGTACCCGAGATGAGGGATTCCACGGGCATGTTATATACGATTATTACCCCATGGATTTGCTCTCCATGAGGTCATGTAGATGAGGATTCCACGCATGATATATATATATATATATATATATATATATATATATATATATGTATTGTATGTGTGGTACGCCGACAGTGAGGTGGGATGCCACGCGCCACATCACGGTCAGATGTTACACTTAAGGTCGTCAGATGATGCTGATTCCACGCATGATATATATATATATATATATATATATATATATGAATTGTATATGTACGCCGACAGTGAGGTGGGATGCCACGGGCGCGTCACATGGTCATATTTTACACTTATGGTTGTCGGCAGTGATGGGGGATTCCACGGGCACGCTATGATATTTGAGGGCTTGCGTCCGTAACCCTGTGTGACTATTGTTCATGTGTTGAAATAGTCTTAAAAAGGTAAAACTGACTTGCATTACTTTCACTTTGGCAAGGCACACTGTACTGTTATTTTGGTTATCATACATGTCTCCAGCTTTATTATAGACTGTTATGATTTCAGATATTTTCGCCACATACTTGATACATATTTCGCATCGACCTTCGGCCGCGTTCATGCCGCATGTTGAGGTACATAGCTTGTTGATCCGCACTCTTAGGATCACTGTTCAGTTCTTGGAAAGCTCCATTTCTCCGGAGGCTTTGTCTGCTAGAACGGTTCCCAGAGGTTGTAGTTTTATGTACATTCATGGGTATGGCGGGGCCCTGTCCCGTCACAATGGTTATGTCAAATTCTTAGAGGTATGTAGTCATATCTTGTGGGTCGCTTTGAAAAAAAAATAACTGCTTTTGGTTTTACGTAGTTTATGTATCCAGGAAGGTAGCCTTATCGGCTAACCTGTTATTTATTTTCCTGTTAAGTTTATGTATGTTCCGCTGATTATCTCTGATGTATACCTGTAAGGGTGCCGAGGTAGGGCACTAGTCGCGGGCCTGGGGTCGGGTCGTGACAAAAACAGTCCATACGTCTAGCAACGACGAGAGTGAAATGTGAAGTTTTTCTACACCTTTCTATACCTTAATTCCTTTAGGACATGTATTAGTAATTACAACAACGTATATACATGTTCATAACGTATAATTCCAACATTATACCTTAACGAAACAGCCCCTAACTCGACACGATAATACCCAACAATTTTGGGAAGGTTTCAGCCATAACATTCTAATTCCATAACTCTTTTCTTGATTCCTTAAAATCTAATTCATCTTTTAATACTTTCATATAACCAATCTACAATTTTAAATGTCATGATTCCCTTCAATTCCAACATGCAATTAGTGACAAGGATAACAACAACAACACACAAATCCAATGTACACAAAAACAGTCCCAATTTCGGCTATAGCACCCAACAATCACATGCATTGTCTTAAGTTTCAAGTTTCTCCTAACACAAGTTCATTCCTTAAACTACAACAACATGCAACTCCAATTATACCATAAGAAGAAGAATTTCTTACCTTAATCTTGCCAAAACAGTCCCCAAACTCACGGCACACTGCTCCCATTTTTCTTCACCATTTCTTCAATTCCAAATTATATGCATGTATGCTATAAGTTAAAATATATCTTCCTTACATGTTTTTCTTCCAAATAACTCATCTTCAAAGCTGAAATTTCTGGAGCAAATCAGCCCAGTTTTATCGTGACCCACTGCTTTGGATTTTTCCAAGGCTTAGAAATTAGTAGAAGAATTTATCTAGGAAGAAAGGTGTTGATTTGGTCTTCAATTTGGCTAAGGAATTGAGAGAAATCGGCTGCTGGAGATGAGTGGGGAATGTGAAGGGGTTTGAAGTTGTAATTTGAAATTAAAGGTAAAGGAATAAGACTACATTGGTCTTAAGTGCTGAAAATAAATTTGCAACTTAGTCCAATTCCCACAATTAATTAGTCTTGGCTCCCCCTTCTTTTTAAATCTTGAAATTTCCATAAGACCTTGTATTCTCAATGTCTTAATTTTTATAATACGACTGATTCATAATCCCGTTAGAAAATATACAACTATTATTATAAATTTCTATTGTCACACTCGTTGTAACCAAATTTATTCCGGAATCACATCCTTGTATACTAATTCCCAGATTAGCATAAATAAATATACCTTATATCCCATATTCAAATCTTACTTCCTTAATTACGTTCTTAATTATCGCCTTAAAACTACGAGGTGTAACATTCTTTCCCCCTTATAAATATTCGTCCTCGAATGTTCATCATAGGTCTCGTGCTAGAAATATTTCGGCAAAGTCTCCTTTATAAATACACTTACCAACCTATATTCAGCAAACCCAAAGATGCCTCACAGGGCCACAATATAACACATGCATTACTCACCAAATAATATAGTCAAAGGAGGAACTGGAATTACCTGTAAGCCCAGGGAACAAATGAGGATACTTTCTCTTCATCTCATCTTCTGCTTCCCAAGTCATCTCTTCCCTATTATTGTTTCGCCACAACACTTTGACGGAAGCCACATCCTTAGTCCGTAATCTTCTTACCTGGCGATCAAGTATGTCTATAGGGCTCTCATCATAAGATAATTCCTCTATCACCTAGACATCATCAACTGGGAAGACTCTCGAAGGATCACCAATACACTTACGCAGCATCGAGACATGAAAGACTGGATGTACTGCTTCTAAATTAGATGGAAGGTCCAGCTCATAGGCAACTTGCCTATCCTGCGAATAATCTGATAAGGCCCAATGTACCTCGGGCTAAGCTTCCACTTCCTGCCGAATCTCATCACACCCTTCATGAGTGACACCTTCAGGAAGACCCAATCACCAACCTGGAACTTCAAGTGTCGACGTCGATTATCTGCATACGACTTCTGTCGACTCTGGGCTGCTAACAATCTCTCCTGGATGAGCTTCACCTTATCCACCGCTTGCTGAACCATGTCTGGGCCGATTAACTTAGTCTTTGTCACGACCCGACCCCGGATCCGTGACCGGTGCCTTGACCCGGGCACCCTTGTGACACAACATCAGAGAAAACCAGCGGAATATAAACTCAAAATAAAACAACCATAATGGTATAAATAGTCTAGCCCAAAATGGCTACCCCAAAAGTACATAAAACCGAACAGCTATATCCTTTGACAACCCAAGTTATGATAAGACTACAGGCCTCTAAGAATAAGTAACACTATGACGGGACAGGGCCCCGTCATGCCCCTGAATGTACAAAATATCACAACACCGGGGAGAACCATACCAAAAGTCGAGCCCAAGAAATGGAGCTCACGACACTGAGTAAGAGATCCTAGGAATGAGGATCTACCACCGCTTCCTTACCGCAGATTTAACGCAGGCGGCGGGGTCAAGACACAACGTACCAAGTATGTAAACCGAAAATATCAGAGTAATATCATAAGTCAAAAGTAGTCGGAGTCATAGATAAAAATCAATTTCTCAGACCGTGCCTTACTAACAATGAGAGTAACAAGTATAAAACTTATAACATAAAAATAGGAGGCTCACGATCAAAACAGGGTACCTCGCCCGTAGTATCATTAAGCAATCCTACTCCTGGGACTATTTCACCCGCATGAGTCCTGTGGACCCGCATGAGGTCATCCGCCTCGTCATGGGACTATTTCACCCGCATGGGACTATTTCACCCGCATGGATCCTGTGCACCCGCATGAGTACCATCGCCGTACTCGCATGAGACTATTTCACCCGCATGGATCCTGTGGTCCGGATCCGCATGAGTGCAAGCGCCGCACTCGCATCATGGGTAGCAAATCCATGGCATAAATAATAACCCGGGGTTTACCCCGTAATACTATAAATATTAAACATAGCTCATCCCGCTATCATACATAACATAAGCACTACCGGCCTATCATACATAAGCACTATCGGCCTATCATATCACAACATAAGCACTACCGGCCTATCATAACATAAGCACTACCGGCTTATCATAACATAAGCAAGTTAAGAAATCCCCTAACTTCTTATTAACATTATTAATATATCCTCTCATTTTAGTATCCCAAGGCACTAACATGTCTTTTAATAGAAAATCCGGAAATTCAACCCAAGTACCATGTACTTCTAACTTTTTAAGAAAAACTCTTTTTATACAAAGATTCCAAGATACTAATCACCATAGTATCAAGTTACAATTTCTTTTCAAAACAAGTCACATTTCCTTTTAGAAATATAATAGGCTTCTAAATCAAGTGACTTCATTTCCTTTAAAACCTTAGGCAACCAATGCCTAAAAATCAATCCACCTTCCATAGTTTCAAATCCTTTACCCGTACTTGTTTTAGTTAGAGTAAACCATTCTTTGTGAGTTTTTCCAAAACTAATATAACCAACTTCCCATAAAGTCATTATATTAGCGTTATACCTTTGTCAAATACATTTTCCTTAAATCCAAAAGACTTATACTTTTGAAATGAAACAAGCATCATATACTTTAAAACAAGTGTAGATTATCAAATCTTGTACGTATACCGTACTACATAGATACAACTACTCATGCTCAAGAGATAGGAAAGCTCTACATACCTCCTTGGTCAATCCACTTGCTAAGTCCAACTACCGCAAGTAATATGTCAACCTATAATAACCATAGTGTGTTTATTAACCTCTAATTTCAATGTAGAAATTCCAAATTCAAGTTATCAATTCCTAAGGAAAATTGGGCAGCATTTCCTTTGTTTCTACTCACTTTGCCACCTTTTCAAAGGCCGATTTTTCAACATTCAAACGCCTTATTAAGGCCCAACAACCAAACCAACACAAAGGGGATTACACACCTAATCTTGGGTGTGTAAAATTCTACCCCATAAGTTATAATAGTACACTTAACAATTCTAAGGTGGTTTTTAGGCTACAACATGCTCATAATATTTCTTTAGCCAAATCCTTCATATTCAACCCACATTTCTAGCATGCAATGACTCTAAGAGCATTATTTACCACCATAAGTATCTTCTTCATAACATGCAACTCTATAAACTAATAATAGAGGAAGAATCATTACCTTAGAACTTTTAGCCAAATTTTATCCAACAATTTGCTAGCCTTTCTACCAAGAATACCACCACCACCACCTTCACAAGCTAGCCACAAGCTTCCTTCTTGTCTTTTAATTTTTCAGATTTTTCTTAAGGCTATAATCCTCTTGGATTTTTAGAGAGAAGGAGGAGCTTGAAATATTTAGAGAGAAGGAAGAGGTTTTTCAAAGAGAGAGATGACAAATGACCAAGTCTTTAAGACTTGGTCAATATATTGCATGTAAAAATAAGATGGGGACACTTGTCCCCACTGTGCCCTTTCAAAATAAAAACTGACTTTTCCTAAGTTTTTCCGCTGATTTCCCGTTCGCTTCCTGCCACGCCGCAACTCCCGCGAACCTCGATCTTCCGGCGCCTCGCTTCAGCTGGCGCTGAAACTTCAGCGACCAGTTTTCCGCGCCGCTCGACTTCCGTGCGGCCTACAATTACTTGGCGCCGCGCTGCCCGGCCATGCAAGGCGAGACCCCGACCGAGGTCCCGCCTCTAACCACTGGTATAACATTCTCCCTTAGAAACATTCGTCCCGAATGTTCTCTAAACTTACCCAAATTACAATATCGGATAGACTCAAATAAAGACGCTTCACACGCCACAACAAAACTCAAGAATAAATACTAAATTTAAAGACCAACAATTTTAACGTGGTTACCCGGAGGTATAGGAATAAGTGAGGATATTTCTTCTTCATGTCATCCTCCGCTTCCCACGCCATTTCCTCCTGCTCACATTCCGCCATAGACTGACGGAAGCCACGTCTTTCGTCCAAGTCGCCTAACTCGACGATCGAGTATCGTATGGGACTCTCTCATACGATAACTCCTCCGCACTGGACATTCGAATCGGGTGCACTCTAGATGGATCTCCAATACATTTCCGTAACATGGACACATGGAAAATCGATGTACCGCCCAATCGGACGACGCTCTAATTCATAGCAACCACGCCTACCTCGCGACAATCCGACACGCCCAATGTACTTGGGCTACGTTTCCTTCTTTCCAAATCTCATCACGCCTTCATGGGCGATACCTTTAGAAAACCCAATCACCTAACTCAAATTTCAAGTGTCGACGCCGATGACCGCATACGACTTCGCCGACTCGAAGCCGCTAACAACCGCCTCTGGATAAGCTTCACCTTATCCATCGTCACTGAACTAAGTCCGCCCGACCAACCGAACTTCTCCCACCTCGAACCAGCCTATAGGTGACTGCACTTCTCACGTATAAGGCCTCATAAGGCGCGTCATTGAATCCGGAATGGTAGCCGTTGTTGTAAGCAACCCACAAGAGGCAAATGATCCTCCCACTACCTCAAATCAATAACACAAGCCCGCAGATATCCTCGCGGTGCGGATAGTGCGCTCGGCTGTCCCGCTCGGTCACGAGGATGAAACGCCGCATCGAGACTCACCTGTCCCTAATCCCTTCCGAAAGGACCTCGAGTTAGCCGAGAACCGGCTCCTCTATCCGATATAATCGACACCGACTCGCGCCTCACAATCTCTCTAATATATAATCCGCATAGTCTCACCGAGAACGTCGTTCGACCAGGAAGAAAATGGGCTGATTTCACCGTCGACAATCACCCAAATGGAATCATGCTTCCTCCGAGTGGTAGGTAGTCTGTAATAAAATCCATATTTATCACCTCCCACTTCCAAGTCGAATATCAATATCTCGCAATGTGCCCACCGGGCTTCGTGCTCAATCTTAACTCGCGACAATTCGCAGCGTGCACGAACTCCGCAACGCCCCTCTTTAGGCCATCCCACCAATACACGTCGAGGTCACGATACATTTTAGTCGATCCGGATGAATAGAATAACGAAGCGTGTGCCTCCTCGAGTCTGGCCGACTGTCTCGCTACATCGGAACACACAACCGCCTCGAATCTTAGCACCTCATCGCGCTACCTCAAAAAGACTCTCTCTTTCTAAATGACATCTTCTGCATCGTACCAAAATCGGATCCTCATATCGCCGCTTCTTCACCTCCTCGACGATGGAAGACTCGCAACCTCTCGAACCCGAATTTCGTCACTAACAGATCAACCAAACGAACCCCAAGGCTCGCTGCGATGTAACTCTCGGACCATATCCCTTTCTCTGGTGAACAGCACGGACTACCCATCGATCTGCGACTAAGGGCATCCGCAACTACATTGGCCTTCCCCGTGGTATAGAATATCAACATCGTAATCCTTAAGTAGTTCCAACCACCGCCTCGCCGCAAGTTCGGCCTCCTCCGGCAAGATGTCTTGGAGACTCTTGTGGTGCGTGTAAATGTCCATGAACCCCATATAAATAATGCCTCGGATCTTCAAGGCATGAATCATCACGCCAACTCAAGTCATGTGTGGGATAGTTCTTCTCATGCTTCCTAAGTCGCCGAGATGCATAAGCTATAACCTTGCGCGGCCGCATCGACGCACTCAAGCCCGACACTCCGACGCGTCACAATAAACCACATATCCATCTAAACCATCCGGAAGAGTAAGAACTGGGATGCGTCAACCTCTCATTTAGCAATCGAAACTTTCACACAAGTATCCGTCCACCGAACATAGTTGCCTTCCGAGTCGACTTAGTCAAGGTCTTTGAAATAGAAGCAAACTTTTCCACAAACCTCCGATAATAGCTGCAAGTGCCCAAAAGCGCGCAAGACTCCGGTGTAGTGGAGTGCGCCAAGTCTTGATCGCCTCAATCTTAGTCAGATCAACCCGAATACCATCGGCCCGATAACATGCCCCAAGAAAGCCACCAAGCTAACTGAACTCGCGTTTCGAGAACTTGGCATACAAATTCGGTCTCGAGGACTCGAATACCGTCCTCAAATGATCAGTATGCTCACGCTATGTGCGCGAATACACCAAGATATCATCAATAAACACTATAACGAACATATCCAAGAATGGCACGAACACCCTATTCATCAAATCCATGAATCTTCTGGGCGTTGGTCAACCGAAAGACATCACCTGAACTCATAGTGCCCATACGGGTCTCGAATGCGCCTTTGGGATGTCTATCTCTAACTCGCACTGATGATAGCCGACCGCATGTCTATCTTGGAAAACACTTTGCACCCCGCAATCGGTCAAACAAATCGTCAATCCCGGGAGGATACTGCTTGATAGTAACCTTGTTCACCGTCAGAATCAATACACATACGCAGCTGGCCCCATCCTTCTTCTTTACAAATAACATCGGCGCTTCAAGGAGAAACACTTGCCTAATAAAGCCTTTCTCCAAAGAAATCTTTCACCGATCCTTCAATTCCTTCAACTCGGCCGGTGCCATCCTGTATGGCGGAATAGATATCGGTCGAGTGTCTGGTGCCAAATCGATGCAAAACTCAATCTCCCTCTCAGGAGGGATACCCGGAAGCTCGTCTGGGAATACGTCTGGAAACTCTCTAACAACCGAATCGATCAAGGTCCAGATCTCACTCTCGATTTCGAATACCCGAACCAAATGGTAGATATACCCCTTCCGTACCATCTTCCTAGCCTTGAGGTAAGAAATAAACCTACCCCGGCGATGCAAGATTCTTCCACTCGATAACCGGCTCACCAGGAAACCGGAACCGAACTAACCTCTCTCTGCAGTCCACATTGGCGTAGCAAGACGCTAGCCAATCCATACCCATAATCACATTGAAGTCTGTCATGTCCAACTCTATCAAGTCAGCTAGAGTCTGACGACCATCTATAGTCACTGGGCAAGCCTTATATACCCGCTCAGCTACCACCGAAGCACCTACCGGCGTAGCCACCTCAAAGGATTCTATGGACTCGGGCTCTATCCCTATTCTACCAGCAATATGAGGAGATATTATCCTCAAGAGCTGGGTACTACGGTTACTGCTGTGACTGACGACTTTGAGGATGCAACCATTCATGCTGATCCGGCTAAGAGCAAAGGATTGACAAGTCTAATGGGGGAAGAATGGCTGACACGTTGGTAGAACCTGGATCTATCAAAGCATAAACATCACATCAAGAGACCAACAATGTACCTGTGACGACATCAGGTGACGCCTCCTGGTCCTGGCGGCTGGACATAGCATAAATGCGGTTCTGAGGACCGCTGAATCGAACCCCGCCACGACTGCGCGGCTGTTGGCGTGAACGCTCGCCTCGGGCGCCAACCATCAAGATGAAGACCCAAAGAATCGATCTCGCTTACCGAGCTATGGCACTCCCGCCGCCTGACGGACAATCTCTCTTCAAATGGCCTGCTGCCACAAGAGTAACAAGCTCACGGAGAATACGACACCTATAATGGCAATCACCACATCGACCACACCGAGACATAGGGGCCTCATCCGATGGAACTCGTCCTCTGAAACCCAAAGCCACGAACCCCGTCCCGCTCCTGAATACTCAGACGTCCGAAGATGGTGGAGGAGCGCCTGACCATTGTGGTGCAAATTTGGTCTTTCTTTGGGTTGTCTACCCTAAACTACCAGAGGACCTGTTGTCTCGCCCTTCTCGCTGATACTGCCGATCCGTCGCCGCGTTCACACACCCGTGCATGTCGCACGCGGCAATGTCCATGCGGTGAAGAGCCACCCCGTGCAACTCTCGCCAAGTGATCATCGAGTCTGTGACATAGCGGTGCACCCGCCCTCCATGTTCGCTACCAAAGCGGCACATACCTAGCCAATGAATCAAACTCCATGTTGTATTCGGACCGTCCGCCCATTCTGTCTCGGCGTCAAAAAACCTATCGGCGAGCCCTCCTCATCTGCGGAGGCAAGAAATGGCAATGCGCCTCGAGAACTCGTCCCAAACACTGGAAGCGCATGCTCCCCGACGGTTCCATGAATCATACCGATCGCAGCTGTCCCGCACCGATGCGAACCTAGTACCACCGACTCGGTCTCCGAAGCCCCGATCACCCTACGATCCACAGAATCGCTTGATGAACTCATGAGGATCATCCTCGCCTCGACCCATAAAACTCGTGGTGCGAACTCAAAGTCCTCGCCTCAAGCTTACGCTTTGAACTACGGTACAAATGAATCGCTATCTCCACTTATCTCACGCTCGCCACAATCTCGCTAGTAATCGCCATCTCTCAGTAGCCTATATCCTTCGCCCCGGCCGCTGGATCGAGGCTCGTACCGCGGTCTCAATAGCCGCCGCCGCCGACTTTCTGGGGTTGGCGGCGTGGTAGAACTCGCCGTCCAAACACCACATCCGTAAGGATCGGGCACGTGCCACGTAACCCTTGGTGCCTACTAGTAGTTCTCCATCGCCTTGCCTTCGGGCGCGGTCGCCTTGCGTGGAGGCATAACTGATACACACAAAGTTTACGTCAGAGGAAATTCAACCTATAACACAGCTCTATTGCACGATCTTAGAGTGAAAGAAATGGAAACCAATCCTAAATATCCGTAGCCTCACGATTATAGATGTGCACAACACACCGATAATCAAGACTCTACTAGATACACCAGAGACCCTTCCGAGGATTAATCGCTGATACCACTTTTGTCACGACCGACCGGATCCGTGACCGGTGCCTTGACCCGGGCACCCTTGTGACACAACATCAGAGAAAACCAGCGGAATATAAACTCAAAATAAAACAACCATAATGGTATAAATAGTCTAGCCCAAAATGGCTACCCCAAAAATACATAAAACCGAACAGCTATATCCTTTGACAACCCAAGTTATGATAAGACTACAGGCCTCTAAGAATAAGTAACACTACGACGGGACAGGGCCCCGTCATGCCCCTGAATGTACAAAATATCACAACACCGGGGAGAACCATACCAAAAGTCGAGCTTCCGAAGAAATGGAGCTCCTGACACCTGAGTAAGAGATCCTAGGAATGAGGATCTACCACCTGCTTTCCTTACTGCGCATGAACGCACCGGCGGCGGGTCAAGACAAAACGTACCAAGTATGTAAACTGGAAAATACTGTAGTAATATCATAAGTCAAAAGTAAGCTGGAGTCATAAATAAAAATCAATTTCCTTGCACTGTGCCTTACTAACAATGAGAGTAACAAGTATAAAACTTATAACATAAAAATAGGAGGCTCACGATCAAACAGGTACCTCGCGTAGTATCATTAGCAATCCTACTCGGGACTATTTCACCCGCATGAGTCTGTGGACCCGCATGAGGTCATCCGCCTCGTCGTGGGACTATTTCACCCGCGTGGGACTATTTCACCCGCATGGATCACGTGCACCCGCATGAGTACCATCGCCGTACTTTCGCGTGGGACTATTTCACCCGCATGGATCACGTGGTGGGATCCGCATGAGTGCAAGCGCCGCACTCGCATCATGGGTAGCAAATCCATGGCATAAATAATAACCCGGGGTTTACCCCGTAATACTATAAATATATAACATAGCTCATCCGGCTATCATACATAACATAAGCACTACCGGCCTATCATACATAAGCACTACCGGCCTATCATATCACAACATAAGCACTACCGGCCTATCATAACATAAGCACTACCGGCTTATCATAACATAAGCAAGTTAAGAAATCCCCTAACTTCTTATTAACATTATTAATATATCCTCTCATTTTAGTATCCCAAGGCACTAACATGTCTTTTAATAGAAAATCCGGGAATTCAACCCAAGTACCATGTACTTCTAACTTTTTAAGAAAAACTCTTTTTATACAAAGATTCCAAGATACTAATCACCATAGTATCAAGTTACAATTTCTTTTCAAAACAAGTCGCATTTCCTTTTAGAAATATAATAGGCTTCTAAATCAAGTGACTTCATTTCCTTTAAAACCTTAGGCAACCAATGCCTAAAAATCAATCCACCTTCCATAGTTTCAAATCCTTTACCCGTACTTGTTTTAGTTAGAGTAAACCATTCTTTGTGAGCCTTTCCAAAAACTAATATAACCAACTTCCCATAAAGTCATTATATTAGCGTTATACCTTTGTCAAATACATTTTCCTTAAATCCAAAAGACTTATACTTTTGAAATGAAACAAGCATCATATACTTTAAAACAAGTGTAGATTATCAAATCTTGTACGTATACCGTACTACATAGATACAACTACTCATGCTCAAGAGATAGGAAAGCTCTACATACCTCATTGGTCAATCCACTTGCTAAGTCCAACTACCGCAAGTAATATGTCAACCTATAATAACCATAGTGTGTTTATTAACCTCTAATTTCAATGTAGAAATTCCAAATTCAAGTTATCAATTCCTAAGGAAAATTGGGCAGCATTTCCTTTGTTTCTACTCACTTTGCCACCTTTTCAAAGGCCGATTTTTCAACATTCAAACGCCTTATTAAGGCCCAACAACCAAACCAACACAAAGGGGATTACACACCTAATCTTGGGTGTGTAAAATTCTGCCCCATAAGTTATAATAGTACACTTAACAATTCTAAGGTGGTTTTTAGGCTACAACATGCTCATAATATTTCTTTAGCCAAATCCTTCATATTCAACCCACATTTCTAGCATGCAATGACTCTAAGAGCATTATTTACCGCCATAAGTATCTTCTTCATAACATGCAACTCTATAAACTAATAATAGAGGAAGAATCATTACCTTAGAGCTTTTAGCCAAATTTTATCCAACAATTTGCTAGCCTTTCTACCAAGAATACCACCACCACCACCTTCACAAGCTAGCCACAAGCTTCCTTCTTGTCTTTTAATTTTTGATTTTTCTTAAGGCTAGAATCCTCTTGGACTTTTAGAGAGATGAGGAGCTTGAAATATTTAGAGAGAAGGAAGAGGTTTTTCAAAGAGAGAGATGACAAATGACCAAGTCTTTAAGACTTGGTCAATATATTGCATGTAAAAATCAGATGGGGGGGGACACTTGTCCCCCACTCAGGCCCTTTCAAAATAAAAATCTGACTTTTCCTAAGTTTTCCGCACGATTTCCGCCGCGCCCGCGCTTCCGGCGCTGCGCGACGCGCAAACTCCTGCGAACCGCCGGATCTTCCAGCCGCGGCCCGCTTCCGCCGCGACGCTGAAACTTCAGACCTCGTTCCGGCGTCGCGCCTCTGATTACAGCTGGCGCCGCGCTCGCCCGGCCACACAGGCTGAGACCTCGACCGAGGTCCCGGCCCTAACCACGGGGTATAACAGTCTTGCCCACATCAAACCAACCGATAGGTAACCTGCACTTCCTCCCATATAAGACCTCATACGGTGTCATCTCGATACTGGAATGGTAGCTATTATTATAAGCAAACTCAACAAGGGGTAAATAATCATCACAGCTACCTCTGAAGTCAATAATACAGGCTCTCAACATATCCTCAAGTGTCTGAATAGTACGCTCAGCCTGCCCATCAGTTTGAGGATGAAATGTTGTATTAAGACTCACCTGCGTCCCCAATCCCTTTTGGAACGACCTCCAAAAGTTAGCTGTAAACTGAGCTCCTCTGTCCGATATAATAGATGTGGGGACCTCATGAAGTCTCACTATCTCCCTGATGTATAATCTCGCGTAATCCTCAGCTGAATAAGTAATCTTGACTGGAAGAAAGTGGGTTGATTTCGTCAGCCTATCTACAATAACCCATATGGAGTCACATTTCTGCTGAGTGCGAGGTAAGCCTGTAATGAAGTCCATATTGATCACTTCCCATTTCCAAGTTGGGATCTCCACCTCCTGCAATAATCCACTGTGCTCGATGCTCGGCTTAACTCTGTGATAATTGGGCATTTGAGAAACAAACTCCGTTATGTCTCTCTTCATGTCATCCCACCAATACAAGCATCTGAGGTCATGATACATCTTTATTGACCCTGGATGAATAGAATAACGGGCATAGTGTGCCTCTCCCATAACCTGCCATCGTATCTCTGCAATATCCGGTACACATAATCTGCTGCCATACCGTAATACCCCATCAGGTGCAACCTCGAATAGGGTCTTCTCCTTTCGGAGAGTTGCATCTCTATAATGTGCTAGAACAAGATCCTCATACTGACATCTCTTTACCTCTTCTATGATACAGGACTCGATAACTGCTCGAACAACAACTCCAATATCTCCAGAATCAGCCAAACGGACACCAAGATTAGCTAGCTGGTGTATCGCATGAACCATCTCCTTTCTGTCTGGCTGCACATCCGTCAAGCTACCCATAGATCTACGACTAAGAGCATCCGTCACCACATTTTCTTTCCCGGGATGGTACAAAATATCAACATCATAATCCTTTAGCAACTCCAGCCACCGTCTCTGTCGCAAATTCAACTCTTTCTTCCTGAAGATATATTGGAGACTCTTGTGATCCATATAAATATCAACATGAACACCATACAAATAATGTCTCCATATCTTCAAGGCATAAATCACCGCTGCTAACTCCAGATCATGAGTAGGGTAATTCTTCTCGTGCTTCCTGAGCTGTCGGGAGGTATAATATATAACCCTGCCATGCTGCATCAACACACAACCAAGTCCAACACCCGAAGCATCACAGTAGATAACATAACCATCTGGCCCCTCAGGAAGAGTCAGAACTGAAGTTGTAGTCAACTTGTCTTTCAATAACTAGAAGTTATGCTCACAAGCATCCGTCCACTGGAACTTAGCTACCTTCTGAGTTAGCCTTGTTAAAGGCGCTGAAATCGAGGCAAACTTCTCTACAAACCTCCTATAATATCCTGCTAGCCCCAGAAAACTTCGTACCTCAGTAGGCATCGTAGGAATGGGCCAAGTCTTAACTGCCTCAATCTTCTGTGTATCCACCCGAATACCATCAGCTCCGATAATATGCCCCAAAAATGTCACTGAAGTCAACCAGAACTCACACTTAGAGAACTTGGCATACAACTTCTGGTGCTGGAGCACCATAAGTACTGTCCTCAAATGGTCTGCATGATCATCTTCTGAACGCGAATAAACCAGAATGTCATCAATGAATACAGTAACAAACATATCTAAGAATGCCTTGAATACCCGGTTCATCAGATCCATAAATATTGCTGGAGCATTGGTCAGCCTAAAAGATATCACTCTGAACTCATAATGTCTGTATCGGGTCCTGAATGCTATCTTAGGAATATCTGCCTCCTTTACCCGCACCTGATGATAACCCGACCGCAAGTCTATCTTCGAAAAACACTTAGCACCCTGCAACTGGTCAAATAAATCATCAATCCTGGAGAGGGGATACCTATTCTTTATTGTTACCTTGTTCAGCTGCCTGTAATCAATACACATCCACAGTGACCCATCATTCTTCCTCACAAATAGCACTGGTGCTCCCCAAGGTGATGTACTAGGCCTGATGAAGTCTTTCTCCAACATGTCTCTCAACTGCTCCTTTAACTCATTCAGTTCTGCAGGTGCCATTCTATAAGGAGGAATAGATATAGGTTGGGTACCTGGCGGTACATCAATAGTGAACTCTATCTCCCACTCAGGAGGAAGACCTGAAAGATCATCTAGGAATACATCTGGGAATTCACTAACTACCGGAACTAACTGAAGAGCCGGTACCTCTGCTTCCGTATCATACACCCGAACTAAATGATAAATACAACCTTTTTTGACCATCTTCTTTTCCTTGAGGTATGAAATAAACTTACCCCTCGGCGATGCTGTATTTCCTCTCCACTCTATAACTGGTTCGCCTGGAAACTGAAACCGAACCATCTTCTCTCTACAATCAATGTTAGCATAACAGAAAGCCAACTAATCCATACTCATAATAACATCAAACTCGATCATGTCTAACTCTATCAAATCCGCCATGGTATGACGACTATAAACAACCACCGAGCAATTTCTATACACCCGCTTAGCTATGACCGAATCTTATACCGGTTTAGCTACCTCAAAAGGTTCTATCGACTCAGGTTCTATTCCGATACTACTAGCAACAAAGAGGGATATATATGATAAAGTAGAACCTGGATCTATCAATACATATACGTCCCGAAAAAAAATCGATAATATACATGTAACCACATCCGGCGACGCCTCCTGATCATGCCTACTAGCCAAAGTATTTATGCGGTGCGGGGGACCGCTAGCACTGGAAACTCCACCACGACCTCTACCACATCCTGCTGGCATATGAACACCCTGCCCTGCGGGGCGCATAGCTATAGAAGATGATGAATCAGCAACCGATCTCGTAGGCTGGGCCATACCACCTATATATGTACAATCTCTCATCGTATGGCCTTGACGGCCGCAAGAATAACAAACACCTGTAGCAAGACGACATTCCCTAAAATGAGACCTACCACACTGAGAACACCGAGGCAAAGGTGGTCTCGGCTGACTCGAACCCCTGTTTGCCTGTGAACCTACAGCTCTGGAGCTCTGACCGGCTCCTGAATACCTCGTGCGATCAAATTTCCACCCTGTAGACTGTGGAGGTGCACTCTGTGCTGGCTGGGGAGAATATCTGACATGCTGTTGAGGTTTCTTGCCTCGAGACTCACCCGAATACCCAGCCGACTTAGCCCTCTTATGCTGGCCTCTGTCATGATCCATGTTCGGCTGACGTCCCCTGTTTTGGTCTTCTACCCCCTGTGCATAGGCCTGTACTCGGGCAATATCCTTACCTGGCTGAAGAGTCACAGCCATACAACCATCGATCAAGTAGCGGTCCAGCTCCATCACAAAGTGATGCACTCTGTCTGCCATATCAGCCATAATAGTAGGCGCATATCGGGCCAACGAATCAAACTCCAGACTATACTCCCGAACGCTCCTACCATTCTGCCTCAAGTGTACAAATCTATCAACTCTGGATAGTCTCATCTCTGGAGGCAGAAAGTGTCCAAGGAATGACTCTGTAAACTCATCCCATATAGTTGGAGGAGCACCCTCGCCTCTAGATAACTCCCAAGACTCATACAAATTTATAGCTACATCCCGCATCCGATATGAAGTCAACTCAACGGACTTAGTCTCTGAAGACTTGATCACCCTCAATGTACGTTGCATCTGTTGGATAAACTCTTGCGGATCATCCTCGGACTTTGACCCGAAAAACTCTGGAGGATTACAACTCAAAAAGTCACGAACCCTCAAACCGCCGACGCATCGTCAACCCTAAGTCTCGCTGCACGAGTCCGCCTCGCCACTAATATGGTCGCGGTGTACTACATCTCTCGTGGCTCGTCCTTCCGCCGCCGATTAGCTTGAGGCTCGAGCACGGCCTCGTGGAGCTAGTGATGATGTTTCACGAACCGAGCCTGCGGAGGTGGCGATGTATGAGCTCATCGACCGGTGCGATCTCGGGCATAGATTGCACGGACCTAGTAACTCTCCGGGTCTGGCTAGTAGCTCCTGCTCGATTTGCCTTCTTCGCGGTGCCGCTTTTCGAGGAATAGTCAGAAACACATTAATACGTCAGAGAGGGATTAACCAAATAACATAGCTCTATTGCACGATCTACGATATGAAAGAATAGAAACCAATCCTAAATGTCCGGCAGCCTCATGCGTATAAGTATGGTGCACAACATACCCATACACAAGACTCTACTAGACACAGTCTGTAGACATTCCGAGGATGAACTGCTTTGATACCACTAAATGTCACGACCCGACCCGACGGGCAGCGACTCGGTGCCCTACCTGGGCACTCTTATACCTACCTGTCACATAATCACACGGATATCAAGGATAATGCGATAATCTGTAAGTCATATCAAATAAGCAAGCCGACAAGGCTGCCACTATATACGGGAACATCCCAACCTGAAGTATAACAGTACAGTCGAACAAAATACATATACAATCCACGCGAGTCCCAAGCACATCTACCCACAACTGTCTACAAACCTCTAAGAGTACGATAAATAAATATGACGGGACAGGGCCCCGTCGTTCCCCTAAATATGCATAATTCAAAATAAGGCTCTGTACCAAAACGACTAAGCTCCGGATCAATGGAGCTCTCTAAACAGCTGAACAGGAAATCCTAGACTGGAGGATCACCGAACTGAGTACCTATACCTGCGGGCATGAAACGTAGCTCCACCAGAAAAAGGGGGTCAGTACGAAATGATGTATTATGTAAAACATGAAGTACTGTAAGAAAGATCATAACTGGCCAAAAGATATCACGAGACAAGCATAATAATCAGATTACCATTTCAACTGAGTCATATACAAATCAGAGTCAATCGTGCCTTATAAAATGAGAGCCATATCAAAATCA
Organism: Przewalskia tangutica; assembly: GCA_029844215.1. Classification (NCBI taxonomy): domain Eukaryota; kingdom Viridiplantae; phylum Streptophyta; class Magnoliopsida; order Solanales; family Solanaceae; genus Przewalskia; species Przewalskia tangutica. Next base: position 5,169,480 of record CM056718.1, on the reverse strand, counting down.
TGGATGCCTGTCCATAGAATCATCATGTACATATACATACCGTACCCGACCCCCTAGTGAGGGTCTCGGTGAAATCATATCATATACCGTATCCGACCCATTATGAGACTCGGTGAATGAAGTCATATATATGGATACCTGTCCATAAACTATGGATACATGTCCACAAACAGTGGATTCCTGTCCACTTATATCGTACCCAGCCCATTTTGGGACTCAGTGAAATCATCATATATTTATACATACCCGGCCCGGGACTCGGTGAAATAATATAGTCATATCCGCACGAATAGAGTATCATGAGTAACTTTATACAAATTAAATCATCATTTGACTCTCAATGGAATAAATAGAATAACTATTACTTTAGAAAATCAAGGCACTATCATATCATGTATCATTAAGAATTAGGATTCATTAGAACTATGTACGTCCACCGTACACTCATTTATGAAAATCATGCCAAAAGAAAGAAATGATAGTTTCACATACCTTATTGATGAACTAACCAACTCAATTAGTCTAAATACGCCTTGACTAGCACTTCAACCTATAATAATAGTAACATGACCATTAACCTTACGATTACTAGCATACGTTATAATTGAATGATAACTTGCTTTCTTTTTTATAAAAATTTGGGCAGCACTTCCTCTATTTCTGTGCACATCCACAGTTTACAATCCCAGCCAACAATACCAAATAACAAAATGAAACTTGAAGGTATAACCAAAACAGCAACCAAGGTGACTAATACACTTATTTATCATGTTCATCCAACCCTTTAATCATGTTAAAACAGTCCATTAAAACAGTTCATACGTCTAGCAACGACGAGAGTGAAATGTGAAGCTTTTCTATACCTTAATTCATTTAGGACATGTATTAGTAATTACTACAACGTATATACATGTTCATAATGTATATTTCCAGCATTATACCTTAACAAAACAGCCCCTAACTCGACACGACAATACCCAATAATTTTGGGAAGGTTTCGGCCATAACATTCTAATTCCATAACTCTTTTCTTGATTCCTTAAAATCCAATTCATCTTTTAATACTTTCATATAACCAATCTAAAATTTTAAATGTCAAGATTCCCTTCAAATCCAACATGCAATTAGTGACAAGAATAATAACAACAACACACAAATCCAATGTACATAAAAACAGTCCCAATTTTGGCTATAACACCCAACAATCACATACATTGTCTTAAATTTCAAGTTTCTCCTAACACAAGTTCATTACTTAAGCCACAACAACATGCAACTTCAATTATACCATAAGAAGAAGAATTTCTTACCTTAATCTTGCCAAAACAGTCCCCAAACTCACGGCACACTGCTCCCATTTTTCTTCACCATTTTCACCATTTCTTCAATTCCAAATGATATGCATGTATGCTATAAGTTAAAATCTATCTTCCTTGCATGCTTTTCTTCCAAATAACTCATCTTTAAAGCTGAAATTTTTGGAGTAAATCAGCCCAGTTTTATCGTGACCCACTGCTTTGGATTTTTCCAACGCTTAGAAATTAGTAGAAGAATTTATCTAGGAAGAAATGTGTTGATTTGGTCTTCAATTTGGCTAAGGAATTGAGAGAAATCGGCTGCTGGAGATGAGTGGGGAATGTGAAGAGGGTTGAAGGTGTAATTTGAAATTAAAGGTAAAGGAATGAGGCTACATTGGTCTTAAGTGCTGAAAATAAATGCAACTTAGTCCAATTCCCACAATTAATTAGTCTTGGCTCCCCCTTCTTTTTAAATTTTGAAATTTTCATAAGACTTTGTATTCTCAATGTCCTAATTTTTATAATACAACTAATCCATAATCCCGTTAGAAAATATACAACTATTATTATAAATTTTCATTATCACACTCGTTGTAATCAAATTTATTTCGGAGTCACATCCTTGTATACTAATTCCCGGATTAGCATAAATAAATATACCTTATATCCCATATTCAAATTTTACTTCCTTAATTACGTTCTTAATTATCGCCTTAAAACTACGAGATGTAACCTATCGTGCAAAATCTTTTCTTAGTCAGGTGTATGGGACTTACGATAAGATATACATCTTTAAAAACTCAAGACATTCTAGAATCACAGGTAATTTGCTGAAGGTTATTTTCTTCTCAAAACTATCGTGGGTAGTTTATGCCTATTGCAACTAACTTCATAGCATACTACATTGTAGGGTCTTAAATCAGAACTATCATCCTCATATTTATAGCTTCATGGTCCAAAAAATCAATTAAACTTACTTTGTAAGGTATAGAACATACGTATACTATTATGTTTATACTTGTCCTTAAAATGATACTATCACCTGATAAATACATGATGCGCCATTTGGCGAGTTTTGGGTCTCAACCCGTACTTGAACACATGTGAATATTTTTGATATAGTCATTGTTACTTACACTATCTTTTAGCACTCATAAGCATCATTATATACTCACAAGTCACAAGAATCTCGATACACTAAAAATTTGCACGGGTGATAACCACATAACCAAACATTGTGTATTGAATAACCATAATCTCGGTAGCTGAAACACTGTATAACTGATAACCATAAATCATGATAATTGTTCTTCTATTTCCTGATAGTGGTTATGCTCTAGTCTGTTGGAACTATGTATTTCGTCCCACTTTTAATATCATCTCAGGTTTCATCTGTCACCAACATGTACCTCACAATTTATACCCCAATGGGTAATTATCTTCACTCAGACCTTGAATTTTCTTCTCGTCGCTTACGCATTTAATACGTTCGGGATTCGATTGAAAGAGAACGTTACTTACTGTTCTAGGCTTCATGACATGACTTAGAAGAATTCCTGAAGGTACTGCTCTGATTGATCGATCTAGAGTATGAAAGAAGTGAGAAAATCCTAAATGTTTTGGTGGTAAAATGTTTACATATGTGGGCGCCTACACATACATAGAGGAGACCCCATTGGACACGGTTTCATAGACTTATTAAGACACTTGAACCTAGGCTGTGATATCAAACTTTATCACGCCTCGAACCATGATCTAGACGAAACACGATACTCGATGCCTGGTTGTATGTGATCGACCGAACCACATGGTTGATGAATCAACATGTGCATAAAAAACATACTATAGTAATGATTTCAAAAACATGTAATTCAAACTGTTGAATTTATAATCTGAAAGTATATTGCAAACGTAATCTAAAAATATCATAAGTTTGAAAATAATAATACTAACATGTCTGACATACTTAACTAGTCTAGTCCATGAAATCTTTGACATGAGTCTGACTGAAAACTGTCTATTAGGACAAGGTCCTGAGATACATATATCATAAAATATAATAGTGAAATAATAGAGTGATACCCCGAATGAAATTGGGCTCACCAATAAGCTGATACTGAAGCAATCTATCTGAGCACATCCGTCGTTATGAAACTCGACACATGCACCGTGAAGTGCAGGCTCCATGCAAAGGGACATTAGGACATTTGAATTGTACTATTTGTAAAGCAACTGAGAAAATAAATAGTTGTGGAGTTCTCGGGAAAAGGACAACCTAACTCAATAAACAGATACTGTACTGAATCTGAAACTGATAACTGAACAAAAAAGCAAATAATGAATGCTTAGCAAATAATAAGAATACTTTAGAGAATTGCTTAGTGAATGTGTTTTGCAATTGTGTCAAAGGCATCAATTTATAGGTAGATGAATTTGTCTTCTCAATTAACCAAATGAATGACCATCAATGTCAAGTAATTACCATTGATATTGAGGTTAATTCAGCCTAGTAATGGCTGAAATCAATAGCCAAATAATGAACGTGTAAGAAAATTATGATCATTGACACTTTATGTGCACGTATGTGGAAACTATGTTTCCGACGTGCGGGGGACCATTTGTTCGAGTCATAATTAATAGGATTAATTTATTTCATATTTAGTAATTTTCCAACAATCCCCTATTGGAAGAGATTTTAGCGCACACACATGGTGCCTTTTGAGCAATCACTCGGCGGATCGATGTCGCATCTGGAGAGGTAGCCGGAGCTTTGAACCTTCCATAGTAGAATACCATCGGACATATTTACTACGCGGTGAACATGATGTCTTGAACCGTCAGTGTTTAGTACATGTCAAGACAATAGTACCAACACAACACATTTCCTACTCAATCTTTCTAATGTTTTGTCTATCGTGGGCCGTGGACACCCTTGGATTCTTAAGTGCGTTCATTTTTAGGCAGCCTGTCCTCGCACTTAAATAAGTGGTCTCCTACAAGGTATCCTGCAATACCCCGCTACACAAGCGTTAGGAACCATTAAAAATTTTCCCAACCTAACCTCAACTATTGAGGATCATTAAAGGTTTGGAAATATATCCTTTACCCCTCTTACAGGTAGCACTTTTTGTCTATCACGGGAATGGCCTTGGATTATGTTTCTTAAGAAGAAATATTATCCGAAGTGTTCTTGCTTCCACCGAAGCGCTCACGAAACCTTTACATTTTATTTTTCCCATTGAACCTTATTCCTAGGATCTCCAGTCTGTAAGGTTGGGTGTCTACTATATCGATTCTTATTGTTTGGGTTTTAATCTCATTCCCCTAGACAGGCAGAACAACTAATCTTTGGGTATTCCCTTCACCAAGGGATCAACGATATTTTCCTTAGATCTTATATAATCAACGGAAATAATACCCGAGGTGATCAACTGCCTAACGGACTCATGTCTCCGTTGAATATGACGAGACTTACCGTTGTGTATAGAACTTCGTGCCCTTCCTAGAGCCGAATGACTATCACAGTGGATCATTACAGAAGACACGTGTTTATCCCAACATGGGACATCCTCTAGAAAGACATAAAGCCACTCAGCTTCTTCTCCCGCTTTATTTAAAGCGATAAATTCTGACTCCATCGTTGATCGGGAAATAAGAGTTTGCCTAGAGGATTTCCAAGACACAGCCCCACCACCGATTGTAAAAATATATCCGCTGGTGGACTGATGCGCGGTAAGATGCACACACTTAAACGCAAGTGCACGTTATCGTATCAAGTAGTATAGTCTTAGATAAGACCGAATATCGTCCTCTAGGATTAGGGTTCAAGTACCAATTATCTATTTTCTAGTATCTATTTGGTGGATTAATGATTGATTGGTTGTTTATGACTAAGAATTATAAAAGCTATTTAGAGTATAAAGATTTACTTCAGGAGTGATGAGAATAGGGATTCTATGTATCTTCACTATTCGCTTATGCTACTTACTAATGCATTACTTATGGTATTCTTCTTTTGGAGAAAGCAGGTTTACGAAATCGTTTTATACTCCCGTTAGGGTTATATAAACACTTAACCCCAATATCGTTCCTTACCTACCTTTCGGTGATAAGGATAACTTTATAGGAGGATTAAGAACAAAAACCTAGTTGACCGTCACGCACAATGCGCAAAATTAGGGTTGTTAAGCCTCTCATCAACGCTACATAAATAATTGAGGTATTTTCATCCCCAATCCAAGAATGTCTACCCAACTTACGGATATTCACAATCCCCTTTTCGTAACTGATTAGAAATCATATAGTGATAATTAGTTGTCAATTAATTACCAAGAATTCAACTCAATTATTGGATAGATCTCACAATAAGAACAATAACCATAAGCATGCATTAATTTATAACATAAGTTTCAAGCAATTCAACATAGAAAGCTTATAAGAGAATTAGTTCCTAGTCATCGATACATGACAAGAACTAATTCCATGTTCATCATACAAAATGAAATAAAGTAAAGAAAGGGAAAAGAAATTACTAAATTAATGGTATCCAATCTCCAAGCAAAGTCTTGAGTTGTGCGAAGGGAAACCTCAAAATCGCCTAGGTTCTCCTTTATAGCCGCAAACCGCCTCCTCTTTTCCTTCGTGCCCGCCCGTAAATTCGTCCAAAACCTAATTTTTCCGCGTCGCCGCGCCTACAGTATAGCCGCGCGGAAGTTCTGCAATCCGTCGGTGTTTTGCGCCGCGCCTCGCTATATGTTGTTCGAGGCGCCGCGACGCCAGATCTTTTTCGTAGCTCTCCGGATGTTTAGCGCCGCGCTCGACCGCTGCTCGGCGAGCCGCGCGTGAAGTCTTCGCCTTCACCGAGCCGCGCGCCGCTTTTGGCTGAGGCGCGCGGCGCTGGTCCGATTTCACCTCGTTCGCCATTTTCTCTGCTACTCGCATCTCCTCTTTGCCCTCTTTAGCTCTTTTCCGCCATTTGGTCATTTTAACCACTTTGACTCAAAAGAAAGAAAACTATCCTAATACGACACTTATATGTGCAAACGGGACAAAAGACTAACTAAATCGACTAAAAGGTGTATATAAAATACACCGATCAAATACCCAACTTAACCTTTGCTCGCCTCGAGCAAAGATAGAAAAAATAAAATAAAAGACTCAAAGAAACGAAAAATAAAAGACTCTCTGTCATTAATCACTTTTGCTGCATAAATGTTAACTAGAAAAACATGAAGGTTAGCAGAATAATATGCAGGAACATATAACATGAAATTTTCAGCACACTAAACACATGAAGCTAAATATTTCGCAAACTCATATTTATCATGCTTAATGGAAGTCAATATACTAAATCATGCATATAAATTCAAGAATTCCTATGGCATGCTTACTTGCTATTCTCCACTAATTCTGGATATGCATAAAAGAGATCTTCAGGACTTTAAGGGTTGTAATGTAGGCTTAGGTGGGGGTTGGTAAAGATAGGCATTTAGGCTCATTTTTCTGTACCATAAGCTCTTTGGCTTTTCAATTTTTTCCTTTTTTTTTTTTTTGATTCTTTCCTTCACTTCAATTCTATCCTTCCCCTATTTTGTTTTGGGAGAGTGAAGTGTATTATACTAATAGGCACCCCCAAACTTAGGCTTTTGTCTCTTTCTTATTACTTTTCCATTGGGGTGCATCAAACTTGTTCACTCTTTTTGTTTCTTCTTTTTAACACAATGTACTCCACTATTTCATATTTTCACTTAGGGCACAATTTGTGGGAATATAGGGTGTCAAAGAAGAAGTTTCAAATTTAGGCTCAATGGGGCAGACTAGGGATATTTTTAAAATACAGGATAGAAAAGAATGGTAAGAATTGACTATCAAAGAAATGCCTGAGTCATCTCCCTAACATGCATATCCTAACTATTTCGCCTCAAATAGCAAGCAATCATAACACATAAGCATTTATCATTTAGTATGCGTAATTCGAGCAAGAAACTCCAAATAGACAGATTCTAAGAGTTTTTGACATATCTAACCTAAGTGTTTAGATAGTTGCTTCAATTCCTTTACATTATTCCACCTTACTTCACTAGGTGTTTCTAGCAACTTCAGCATACATGATCTTTGACAGGCAGTTATGACTCAAAAAAGAAAAATTTTGGTGACTCAAAAAAAACATAAAACAAATAAAAAGACTTAAATAAAACATAACATGACACACAAATAAAACACCCCCAAACTTAAATCACACATTGTCCCCAATGTGTGCAAGACTCAAAGAAAATAAAAGAAAAAGACACTTACATACTTTGGCTAGAATGGTGGTGGTGGCGGTGGATAATGATCGACTATTGGTTGAACAAGGCACTCACTGGTCGATTTGTTGCCTTGTTTCATTGTCCTTGTACTACTGTTTGCGCGTCTGCATCATCTCCTCTCGATGTTGGTACAATTGCCCCATTGTGGGCTCAAGGTTCTCGCCTCGTGGTTGGCCGGCCGGGTCTCGCCATATTGAGCCCCTATTTCGTGCTCATCTTCATCCATGGCGGCCTCTGCTGCCGCCGCTTGGTGGTTGTACTTTCCGCCCGTGCCGGGGCTAGGGTGCGGAAAAGAGTGCACTATCCCATAGGCCCCTGGGCATTGGTTTCTTTCATGAGTATCAGTGGGTAGTTGTGGGACCGCACTCATGTGACATAGCTTGCGATAATCGAGCCATGTCCCAATCCGCCGCTGCCGCCAACTCGCTGATTTCTTCAATGCTCGCACTATTTCTATCCCCACATCAATTGTCACTCATAATTCCATAAATCAACTTAATCCTATCTTACGCACTCGTGAAGCGTGGATGGAATCATGCGGCACCGACAAAATACAGCCAAGCCTTGCTACCTTGTTGAATCGCACCGCCGGTGCTCGATCCATTTCTTCCATCAAAAGCTCGCGGTAGCTCACGGTGTCTGCAACGGCATTCCAGTCGATGTGGTCAATGCTTCTAGACCATGTTCTAAAGTGATTCCAATCACTTCTTTCTTCAACATCAATTGTTTTCAATTGTATATTAATACTTTCTGCCGTCACAGGCACATAGCTTCCCCTTACAAAGCATCCCCTTTCCACCTTCTCCGGAAAGTTGGCATAAAATTCTCGCACCATTGTTGTGTTTGCTGGTGTTATCTTCTCCGGGTTCACAAATTTTCTCCACTCCCTTAACTCAATCATCGCCCGAATGGGCTCATAAACATCTCCTTCTCCAAATGACGCCCTCTGGTAGTCCATTCCCCTTTCTGGTATTAAGGGTCTGGTATCAAGCTTTTTATATCTTTGAGAGACTTCGTAGCTTGCAAACCTACTTTCGTCATATTGTGGGGTTGGGGTGGATGTGGAGCCTCTTCTTTTTCTGGTGGCCATGGTTAAAACAGTTTCTGGAGCTTTCAATTTAGTGGCACAAATGTCTCCTACACACTCAACACTAGCAGCGAATACAACACCCCCAAACTTCAACCTTTCTACTCAATACCCACAACCTTCACAATCACTTTTTAGCACCCAAACTACTCCAACTACAATACTCCTCCAAACTACTACTTCTTATGGCTTCAGTAAAAGGATTCAAGAACAAAGAAAGGGATTACCTTTTTATGAGAGCTTCACGCTGTTCTTGTTTCAATTGGTTGGCTTGTGGGTATGAAATGGAGCTTTGTTGTTTGGGATAGTTGGGGGTTTTGAGGAATTTAAGAGTTTAGGTTGTGGTTGTGTTGGATTTGTGGAGGATTTGTGGGCAAACTTCTGGGATTTCGTGGGTTTTTGGAGAGGGAAAGTTAGGTTTTTGATTTTTGAATTGGGGAAAATCTGATTTTTGGGCGTTTTAAGTTTCTGGATTCCCGCCGCCGCCATTCTTCTTTTAGCCGCGCGCCAATCATCTCGCGCCTTCGGACTTTCGCGCCATGGTTCGTTTCCTGGCGCGGCGCTTAAACTTCAGCACCTCTTCAGATATTTTGACGCCGCGCCTCGCTCGGGCGCCGCGCTTAAACTAAACTTCTCGATTCTTTTAGCGCCGCTGCTATCAGCCATGGCTACCCGCTCGAAATCCTGCTTGTCTTCGCTTTATTTCCACTGTTAATCACAGCTCAAACACAAGCCCCCAAGACTGTGAGATTGTTCTAGACAAAATAAAATAAACTAAAAACAGAAATTAAAATGACATAATTGAAAAACGTTGGGTTGCCTCCCAACTAGCGCTGTCTTTAACGTCTTTTAGTCGGACGCAGTTCCTTAGCCTTAATAACCTTGGGAGGATTAAGCCCCAACCTATCAATTTCCACATTTGGCGCTTTTCTTTTCTTTTCTTTTGGCATTATCGCAATAGGGAGTTCAGAACACTTACCTCCTTTAGTGGCATTTCTAAGCAAACCATGCTTGCTTTCTTGGGCTCATCGCTCTTTGGTTGACTTGTAATGGCCGCATGGGGTTTGATGGTCTTGATTGCAAAGCACCCACTTATTGTTGGTGGTTCAATGATGTGTTTAAAACTTTAAACACCATTTCTTCATTCTCCACCCTTATTGTTAGTTCCTCTTTCAACATCAATCAAAGCTCTCCCGTTGCTAGGAATGGCCTCCCCAATATGATCGGATTTCCGCCTTCTTCCATATCGAGGATGAGGAAATCTGCAGAAAGAAGAATTTCCTACTTTCACAATTACGCCCTCGATCTTGCCTCTTGGATGAACCATCGCCCCGCTGGCCAGCCGCAGTTTATCGTGGTTGGTTCGCCTCACCCAACTCCAATCTCTTGAATACCGATAGGGCATTATATTTATACTTGCCCCTAAATCACATAGCGCTCTGCAAGTTACCCCGCCCATGCAAGGTAGTGTGAAGCTCCCGGATCTTTTAGCTTAGGTGGCAACTTCTTCGCAAGATAGCACTACACTCTTCGTTAGTGCTACTATTTCGTACTGCCCGACTTTTATTCTTCCCCAAAATCTCCTTCATAAACTTGAAATAGGAGGCATCCGCTCTAATGCTTCTATGAAAGGTATGTTGATATACTTTTTCTCAATGTCTCCAAAAATTTGGAGAATTGTTTATCAACCGCCTTTCACGTAGTCTCTGGGAAAGGGATCTTCTCTGATACTCCTTCTCTCGGAGTTTTCTCTTGTTGGGCTAGGCTCAATCACCTTCTTTTTCTAACTCGCTTGCTTCTCAACCATCGGTTGAGGTGATCGCTGCTCCAACCGCTTTCCACTTCTCAAATCGCATCGCTCGACATCGCTTCTCTGATTTACCAGATTGCTGCAATGCCTCGTGGCTCGATGTTTGCTTGCTGGCGGTGACCACTGAGTTTCTGTGTTCTCGAATGAGGATCTAGCTTCGCTATGAATCGTTCGGCAAGCGTGCGCTACAATGCCACTGCTACCGCTTTTCTTTCGAATCGCATCAATCGTTGACGCTGGCTTGAGTGGCGGTCATGATTCTGCATCGCTGGTTCGATCATCGCCTATACCGATTCACGCTTCGATATTGGTTCGCCGCTTCGCACTGCGATTCTCACGCTTCGATATTGATTCTGCTGGCCCTGATCTCCTTTCCATGAGAAATTTGGGTGATTCTCCACCTGGATTATAAGTGTTTGAGTAGGGGTTGCTGTTTCGCCTCTGGTAATTACCTACTGCTTGACACTCTGCCTGCTCCATTGGTATATTGTTGGGATCCGCTGAAGGACACCTATCAAATGTATGTGGGCCACCATATATCTCACAACTTTTAGGCATCTGTATGGCATTTACTGACACTGTATGTTGCTGCAACTGTTTCGCTAGAAGAGCCACTTGGGCATTCAAGGCAGCAATAGCATCTATCTCGTGGACTCCCACGGTTCTTCTCCCACTAGTCGCCTCTCTCTTCGACATGGTTGTTAGTGGCCATATCTTCTAATAACTCATGAGCCGCGGGTCGTTTTCCTCGTGAATGCTTCAATTGTCGCATCTATGATGGTTCCGTCAGATCGCTCAACCCGTCAGAAGATGTGGACCAAGTTCCATAACTCAATGCAATGGTGTGGACACTTCCTTTGTAGATCCTTGAACCTTTCTCAAGCTTCATATAAGGACTCTCCATCAGCTTGGTAGAAGTTGTTCAACTCCCCTCGCAATTTTGCTGCTTTACATGGGGGAAAGAACTTGGCTAGGAATTTACGCGCTTCGTGCCATGTGAATATCGAATCGGCTGGCAGGGAATTCAACCATACTTTTGCTCTATCCCTGAGTGAGAAGGGAAAGAGCCTCAATCTGACGGCATCATCAGTAACGCCGTTATATCTGAAAGTGGCACATAGCTCCAAGAAATTAGCTACGTATACGAATCCTCGATGGCGATCCTCCGACCAATTGCACCGCTTTGTACCATGCTCGAGAATCGCCGGTTTTATTTAGAAATTGTTGGCTCCTATCAGAGGAGCCTAATGCAATATGTGCTCCATTCACTCTTGGCAAGACATAATCTCCCAAACTTCTTTCCGCCGACTTGGACTCTCTTCCACGTCTATTGGCGCTTGCCTAGGTATTCCTGGATGGGGTTGATTCTCACCTAACCCTTCTCCCATCCCGTTGTTGTTTTGAACGCCGTTCATCTCTAACAAAGTTGCAATCGCCGATTCTTTCGCTTGCAGGGGTTTTCAATTTACGGATTGAAGGAACGAGTGTCCGCTCCTCTTCTCCTTCGCATAAACCGACTTCGAAATAGATCAAAAATGCATAACAAATCACGGCACCTCGAATTTTCAAAAGAAAAACGTAAAAATTAAAAATTAAAAGAAAAGTTAAAAACCAAATTAGAAATTAAAAATAGACAACTTTGATATTGAACTATGCCTAATCCCCGGCAACGGCGCCAAAAACTTGATGCGCGTTAAGATGCACACACTTAAACGCAAGTGCACGTTATCGTATCAAGTAGTATAGTCTTAGATAAGACCGAATATCGTCCTCTAGGATTAGGGTTCAAGTACCAATTATCTATTTTCTAGTATCTATTTGGTGGATTAATGATTGATTGGTTGTTTATGACTAAGAATTATAAAAGCTATTTAGAGTATAAAGATTTACTTCAGGAGTGATGAGAATAGGGCTTCTATGTATCTTCACTATCCGCTTATGCTACTTACTAATGCATTACTTATGGTATTCTTCTTTGGAGAAAGCAGTTTACTTAAATCGCTTTATACTCCCGTTAGGTTATATAAACACTCAATCCCAAAGATCGTTCTCACCTACCTTTCTGATAATGGTAACTTTATAGGAGGATTAAGAACAAAACCTAGTTGGCCACGCACAATGCGCAAAATTAGGGTTGTTAATCCTCTCATCAACGCTTACATAAATAATTGAGGTATTTTCATCCCCAATCCAAGAATGTCTACCCAACTTACAAGATATTCACAATCCCCCTTTCGTAACTGATTAGAAATCATATAGTGATAATTAGTTGTCAATTAATTACCAAGAATTCAACTCAATTATTGGATAGATCTCACAATAAGAACAATAACCATAAGCATGCATTAATTTATAACATAAGTTTCAAGCAATTCAACATAGAAAGCTTATAAGAGAATTAGTTCTAGCCATTGACATGACAAGAACTAATTCCATGTTCATCATACAAAATCAAATAAAGTAAAGAAAGGGAAAAGAAATTACTAAATTAATGGTATCCAATCTCCAAGCAAAGTCTTGAGTTGTGCAGGGAACCTCAAACGCCAGGGTTCTCCTTTTATAGCCGCAAACCGCCTCCTCTTTTCCTTCGTGTCCGCCTAAATACGTCCAAAATCCTAATTTTTCCGCTGCCGCGCCTCGCATGGGCCGCGCGCCGAAATTTCGCAACTGGTGTTTTGGCGCCGCGCCTCGCTATTCGCTGCTCGAGGCCGCGCGCTATATCTTCGTAGCTCTCTGATGTTTAGGCGCCGCGCCCCAGATTCGCTGCTCGGTAGCGCGCACGAAGTCTTCGCTTCACACCGAGCCGCGGGCGCGCTGGCCGCAGGAGGCGTCGCGGCTGGTCCGATTTCACCGCTCGCCATTTTCTCTCGCTTCCGCATCTCTCTTTGCCCTCTTTTAGCTCCTTTTCCGCCATTTGGCCATTTTAACCACTTTGACTCAAAAGAAAGAAAAACTATCCTAATACGACACTTATATGTGCAAAACGGGACAAAAGACTAACTAAAACTGACTCAAAATGTGTATATAAAATACACCGATCATGGACTTAATGTCGTCGCTATCAAATATCCAGTTTGCATCGTTGTACCCCTCTAGTACCGCTGGATATCTTGAATAGTGCAGCCCGAATTTTAGTATGAACTTTAGGAACCGTAGTATCCTATTCAACGCTTTCCGGTGATCTTCACTTGGATTAGGGGTGAACCTAGCCAATTTATTGACTGGATGAGCGATATCAGATCGAGTGCAGTTTGTGATATACATCAGACTACCAATCACCTGCGCATATCGCTCATGCCGTACATGCTTACCAAGATGTTTGTCAATATTTTGACTTATATCTAATGGTGTCGATACCGGTGAACTTTCAAACATCCCAAATTTCTTCAGTACATCCTCGATGTAGTGAGATTGAGACAAGACCAGTCCATTAGATGTCTTAGAGATCTTGATCCCTAAGATGACATCTGCAATGCCCATATCTTTTATGTCAAAACACTGTTTTAACTTGTTCTTAGTCTCTAGGATTATCCCAGGACTACTTCCAGTGATCAGCAAATCATCTACACAAAGGCATATCATGACGAAGGATTCGACATTTCTTTTCATGTAGACACATTTATCACCTCCATTAATGGCAAACCCTTTTGATAGTAAAGTACTATCAAATTTTTCGTGCCATTATTTAGGGGCATATTTCAGCCCATACAACGATTTGACAAGCTGACACACTGCTTGAGCAGAGAAGAAGAGGAAAAAAATTCCCTGACTCAAATATAGATTCTTGTAATTATGATTCAAGCTGACACATTTGGCCATTTTAACCACTTAGACTCTAGATAATTATATATATGTATACAAGGGTAGCAAGACCATTACACTTAGAGAAATATCACAACATTTTATCCCTCTCTCCCTCTTAGACCACTCTCGGCCCTTTGATGAAAATGAAGAACAAGAATTCTTAAATCTTCCAATTTAGTTGTTAATTCAATATTAACTCCCTAATGGAGTGATTAAGCCAAGTGATTGTTATTCCAAGAGGTTGAGGCACGGTGTTGGACCTTGAGATTCCTTGAAACCCTAGAATTTTTATGAACATTTTGGAAGAACCATAAGAAGGCAAGATGAAGGTTAGCTCATACAGGTTACGTGTGATTGATTGGAACTTGAAGAAAGGGTGAAAAAGAAGGAGAAACTCCCGTGACCTAGGGACGTTTTTGGGCTAAAAAATAAGGTAAGAGTTCTTCTTCTTTTAAAGTAATTAGATATTACATATTGATATGTTTAAGGGATGAATTGGTGTTAAGGAAGAAATGGAAAATAAGAGACGTAAGTGTTAGATGTGAGTGTTGGCCGAGACTAGCCCTTTGTGGCGTCGTTGGATTCGTTGGTTGTTATCGTTGTTATTTACACTTGTCGCATGTTAAAATGAAGTAATCTTGTTATTGATATGTGTTGGAAGATATATAAGTGTTAAAATGTAAATTGGATCATAAAGAATTAAGGAAAAAGGGCTTCGGAATGTGAAAGTTATTGTGGCTGATTTTGGACAGTTTTGTCGCCTTAAGCTTTCGTTGATTATTGTCGTTGTTATCTTCGTTAATTACATTTTATATGTTAAAGGAAATCATGTCAGTTATTGTTGGTATGGATTATGTATAAGTGTGTAATTATGACTTGAAGTATAAGGGATTTAATGAAGGTTATAAGTTGTTGTTGTTATAGCCGAGAATGGCTTTAATTGTTGGAATATTTTGGTGCAGTTTTGTGGGCAGTTTTACGGGTTGTTTTAGACGTGATTATATGCAGGAAATTGGTGGTTATATTGCATGTTTAATGTAGTAAATTGCTAATGAAAGTCCTAAGGAATAAGAGTGTTAAAGGCTTCACATTGTACCCTTAATGTTGATTAAATGTGGATTGTTTAATATGATTGTGGGGCAGAATTTTACACGTCAAGTTGGCGTGTAATCCCCTTTGGTTGTTCTTTTGATTGTGCCTTAAATGAGACTTGTTGGTTGTTGAATTTGGGCCTTGGAAAAGGTGGAAAAGTATGTATAAACAGGGGAGGTGCTGCCCAATTTTCCGTAGAATAAGAGACCCTTAAATTGGTATTAATCTACCTTAGAAATCTTGGAGTTGATAGAAGTGCTATTGTCATTTTAGGTTGAAGTACTACGGGTGGCATATTCTACTTAACGTGTGGATTAAGCCGAAGAGGTATGTGAAAATCTTCCTATCTTCCTATTTTCCTTTGAGCATGAACCTTATAAAATGTGTGTATGGTGTACGTACTTGTTTTAAGTGAATTCGGCTTCATTGTGGTATAATTGACTTGATTTAAAGAGAAGAAGTTACTTGAATTGAAAGGTATAGGTTACTTGGTTTTGAAAGTGTAAGTAACTTGATTTTAAATGTGAAAGTGCATTGATGCTACAAGTGCTAGTATCTCGGGGTTTTATAAAGGAAAGAAGGTATGGTGAATGTACATAGTACTTTGGGTTAATTTCCCTAATGTTACATGACATGATAATGCCTTGGTTTTATTAAAAAGAAAGATGTGATAGTGCCTTAGTTTTCTGAAATGAAAAGTTTGTTATAACGGTTTTATGGAAAGTCAAAAGATGGTTTAAAATGTCATATGGTTGCATTGATACACCGAGTCCCATGGTGGACCGGGACACGTTGTATGTACATATATGAGGATTATATGGATTGTCGTGATAACACCGAGCCCCCTAATGGGTCGGGGCACATTATAGGTGCATATGTGAGGGTGATGACCACACCGAGTCCCATAATGGGTCGGGACATGTTATACGACTTATATGACTTTACACCGAGACCCATAATGGGTCAGGACATGTTATACCTTACATGACTTATATGACTTTACACCGAGACCCAGAAAGGGACGGGACATGTTATACCTTATATGACTTCACACCGAGTCCCATAATGGGCCGGGACATGTTACACCTTATACGACCTTACACCGAGTCCCAAAATGGGCCAGGACATGATATACCTTATATTATATGATTCCATGAATAAAGTGTGTGGAGCGGGTTCGATGCCCATGACAGTATATGATTAGGTGGTCAAACATTCCTGATGTTGATATGACTCTTATTTTTTTTTTAAAAGGGCATAGTTGATTTCATAATTGAAATGGTAATGATTTCATAAATCTGAAATGGTGTAGTTGATTCAAGTTTTGAAAAGGTAAAGAAATTGATTTTCATTCCTATCACTTTTACAAGGCATAGTTGTACTGATATTTTGATTAGCATACTTGTCACCTGCTTTATTTGGACTGTTATGATTTCATTACAAGATTTCTGGCCACATACTTGGTACATCTTTCGCATGCACTTTCTTACCTGGGTCGCGTTTCATGCTGCAGGTGTAGGTACATAGGTTGGTGATCCTCGCTCTTAGGATCTCTGTTCAGTTTTGGGAAAAAGCTCCATTACTCCGGAGCTTACCATTGGTACGGTTGGTTTAGACTTTTGTGTATTTTAGGGTACGGTGGGGTCTTGTCCCATCATGTTATACATTTTCTTTTATTCCTATAGGTCTGTATACATATGTGGGACAGGTGTGCGTGTTGTATAAACTGGAGTCCCTTGGGGACCTTTTTATGTACAGTGGCAGCCTCGTCGGCTAGCCGGTTTTATTTATATGAGTTGTTAATTCAATTATTATCTATGGGTTGTTTGGGGGACGGGTGCTCAGGTAGGGCACCAGTCGTAGGCCCGGGGTTCGGGTCGTGACAGAGTGGTATCAGAGCAGTTAGTCCTCGGAATATCTACAGACCATGTCTAGTAGAGTCTTGGGTATGGGTATGTGTGCACCATACTTATACCCAGGAGGCTACAGGATATTTAGGATTGGTTTCCATTCTTCTCACTCTGAGATCGTGCAATAGAGCTGTGTTATTAGGTTGATCCCTCTCTGACGTATTCTTGTGTTACAGTTATGCCTCTACGGAAGGCAATAGTGTCCCAGAAGGGCAAGTCAGCAGCAGGAGCTGCTAGTGGGACACATAGAGTTACGAGGGCACATACCCAGTCTATGCCTGAGGGTGTGCGTCAGTCGACTAGTTCTGTTACGCCGCCGTCACTAGAGGAGCTCAGGACAGCTGCAGCTCCAGAGGCTCCGACACCTCAGCCTCAGCCTCTCACCGGGCGAAGGATAGGGACTCTGAGGATACTGATCCACCATCGCCGTGATAGTAGCAGACGCACTTATAAACATGCGAGCTGGTAGCTAACCCAGAGCAGACAATTTGAGGGTTCGGGACTTCCTGAGTTGTAGTCCGCCAGAGTTTTTGTCACGACCGACCGGTCGCGATCGTACCTACCGGTACCGTCAGTATACATCAGAGAATAGCATCGGAACATACATAACACATAACTTGTAATAAGGTAAACATCACTGGCCAGCCGATAAGGCTGCCTTCCATAAAACATACTTAACCAAAAGTATAGAAGTACAACTTGTTCTTATAGCCCAAAACATATATGTGACCACTGCACTTAAAGATAACAATCGTATGACAGGCCCCGCCATACCACGAATGTACAAAATACCTATAGCATCGGGAATATCCGTACTAATAAACGAGCCCGGAGGAATGGAGCTTCGACACCGAATGTGATCCTAAGAACGAGGATCCACACCGCTACCCTTACCGCAGATTGAACGCAGCCCCCGAGGAAGGGGGTCAGTACACAATATGTACCAAGTATGTAAAGCTGGAAAATACTGTAATAATGATATCATAAGTCTAAAAGTAAACTGTAGTCATGGTTACTAACAATGAGAGTGACAAGTGTATATAATACTGCATAAAATAGGGGCCTCATGATCAAAACAGGGTACCTCGCCCGTAGTATCAATAAGCATCCCTACTCCTGGGACTATTTCACCCGCATAGGTCCTGTGGACCTGCATGAGGTATTCCTCGCATAGGCTGTACCCGCCCGCATGGGACTATTTCACCCGCATAAGTCCATAAGGACTCGCATGAGGTATTCCTCGCATCGTGGGTAGCAAATCCACGGAACAGGTGGTATAACGATCTTGGGGACTTACCCCTCAGATATACTCTTACCCTGAAGCAGATGGTATAACGATCTTGGGGCTTTCCTCGATATACTCTTACAATCGGCGGATGGTATAACGATCTTGGGGCTTGCCCCTCAGATATACTCTTACACTGAAGAAGGTGGTATGATGATCTTGGGGCTTGCCCCTCAGACATACTCTTACCTTGGAGAAGGTGGTATAACGATCTTGGGGCTTGCCCCTCAGATATACTCTTACCCTAGCTCAAACTGTCATCATATCATAATCATAAATAAGTTAAGAAAATTTATAACTTCTTATTAATCTTGTTCAAATACCCTCTCATTTTAGTTTACTTAAGGCACTTAATCATATCTTTTAAAAAAGGAAACCGGGAATTTAACCCAAGTACTACATACTTTAACTCTTTTAGAAGTGACTCTTTTTCATACATAAAACCTTTGGGCAATTGATGCCTTAAAATCAATTTGCCTTTCATAAATCAAATCATTTGTCCTTACTTGTCTTACTTAGAGTAAACCTCTTCTCATTAGTCTTTTATAAAGCTAATAAACCAACTTCCCATAAAGTTGTTATATTAACCCTATACTTTAGTAAAATCATACTTTTCCCCTAACCAAGGGACTTATACATTCTTAAAACGAAACAAGTCTTTATATACTTAAAACAAGTAAGAATACCAAATCTTGTACGTCTACCGTACTACATAGTTACATCTATTCATGCTCAAGAGATAGGAAAGCTCCACATACCTCTTCGGTCAATCCACTTGCTAAGTCCAACTACCGCAAGTAATATGTCAACCTATAATAACCATAATGCGTTTATCAACCTCTAATTTCAATGTAGAAATAATCGAAGTTCAAAGCCCCTAATTCTATGGAAAATTGGGCAGCATTTCCTTTGTTTCTACATACTTTGCCACCTTTCTCAAGGCCGAATTCAACATCCAAATGTCACAGTTAAGGCTCAACAATTCAAACATATCAAAGGGGATTACACACCTAAACTTGGGTGTGTAAAATTCTGCCCCAAAAGGTACAACAATTCACTTAACAATTCTAAAGTAGTTTTTAGGCTACAACATGCTCATAATATCTTTTTAGCCAATTCTTTCATATCCAAACCACATTTCTTACATGCAAGGATTCTAAGTGCATTATTTACTACTACACATCCCTTCTTCTTCACATGCAACATTAATAACTAAACCACAAGGGAAGAAATGTTACCTTAAAGCCTTAGCCAAACTTATTCCAACAACTTTGCTAGCCTCCTTTCCAAGAACACCACCACACTAACACCCACAAGCTAGCCACAAGCTTCCTTCTTGTTCTTAACTTTTCAGATTTTTCTTAGGCTTTGAATTCCCCTTGGAATTTTAGAGAGAAGTGGGAGCTAATTTATAGAGAGAGAGAGAGATTGAAAGATGACCAAGTCTTCAAGACTTGGTCAATATCAGGCATGCAAGAAAATCAGATGTGGGGGGACACTTGTCACCCTCCCATGGCCTTTTTAAAAGAGAAAATCAGATTTTCCTAAGTTTTTCCGCCTGGAATCCCGCCTAGCCATGGGCGTGAAACCTCTGCGGACTTTGAACTTCCGCGCGCCTCGCTGTCTGGCGCGCGCTGCAACTTCAGCGACCACTCGCATTTCCGCGCCGCGACTGCATCCGCGCCGCGGCCTCGCCGCTTTGCTCGAAACGCATCTCTCGTCCGTCACAAGACCGAACTTGTAACTCCCATAACTTTATACTCCGACGTCCTATCGACGAACGGTTGGTTGCGTTGGAAACTAGACTCAACGAACTACGCCCTAGGCCTTTGAAACACTTAGGAACTCTCAATGTACCGGGTCATAACCCGCCTCAAAGTTGACTAAAAACCTGTCCGGAACAATCCGTCAACCTATCCTTTAAAATTTTTAAGTCTTACATGCTTTCGTACGCTCTCATACGTAGGGTCAGAACTACGGGGTATAACAGTTTTATGGGTCGAGGCCTGATGATGATCTCCAGGAGTTCATCCGTCAGATTCAGCGGACGATGAGGGTGATTAAAGCCTCGGAGGCCGAGTCAGTCGTATTGGCTTCTTACCGATTGCGCAACGTAGCAGTTAACTGGTTTGAGTCATGGGAGTTGTCCAGGGGCGAGGGTGCTCCTCCAGCGGTGTGGGACGAGTTCACGGAGGCTTTTCTTGACCATTTCTTGCCTCCTGAGATGAGAAGAGCCAGGGTTGACAGGTTTTTGACCTTAAGGCAGGGTGGAAGGACTATTAGAGAGTATAGCTTAGAGTTCGACGAATTGGCTCGGTACACACCCACTATTGTAGCGGACATGGCAGATAGGGTGCACCGCTACGTAATGGGACTAGATCATTATATGATTGATGGGTGCATGGCAGTAGCGCTTCAGCCGGGCATGGATATTGCTCGTATCTAGGCGTATGCTGATGCGCGGTAAGATGCACACACTTTAAACGCAAGTGCACGTTATCGTGACAAGTAGTATAGTCTTGATAAGACCGAATATCGTCCACAAGGATTAGGGTTCAATTACCAACTATCTATTTTCTAGTATCTATTTGGTGAATTGATAATTGATTTGTTGTTTATAACTAAGAATTATGCAAGCTATTTAAATATAAAGATTTATTTCAGTGGTGATGAGAATAGGGCTTCCATGTATCCTTACTATCCGCTTATGCTACTTACTAATGCATTAACTTATGATATTTTTCTTTTGGAGAAAGCAGGTTTACGAAATCGTTTTATACTCCCGTTAGGGTTATATAAACACTCAACCTCAAGATCGCACCTTACCTACCTTTCGTGATAAGGATAACTTTATAGGAGGATTAAAAACAAAACCTAGTTGACCGTCACGCACAATGCGCAAAAATTGGGTTGTTAAGCCTCTCATCAACGCTACATAAATAATTGAGGTATTTTCATCCCCAATCCAAGAATGTCTACCCAACTTACAGCATATTCACAATCCCCCCCTTTCGGAATCTGATTAGAAATCATATAGTGATAATTAGTTGTCAATTAATTACCAAGAATTCAACTCAATTATTGGATAGATCTCACAATAAGAAAAATAACCATAAGCATGCATTAATTTATAACATAAGTTTCTAGCAATTCAACATGGAAAGCCCTATAAGAGAATTAGTTCCTAGCCATTGTCATGACAAGAACTAATTTCATGTTCATCATACAAAATAGAAATAAAGAACAAGAAAGGGAAAAGAATTTACTAAACTAATGGTATCCAATCTCCAAGCAAAAATCTTGTGTTGTGCAAGAAGGGGCACCCTCAAAAACTGCCTAGGGTTCTCCTTTTATAGGTTGAAAACCGCCTCCCTCTTTTCCTTCAGGCCTGGCCCAGAATTTCGTCAAAAGACCTAATTTTTCCGGCTGCCGCGCCGCGCGCAGCGCGCCGCGCCCGATATTCGCTGTTCGGCCGCAGCGTCAGAATCTCGTAGCTTCGGATGTTTAGCGCCGCGCCTCGATTCTGCTGCTCGGCGCCGCGCCGAAGTCTTCGCAGCCTCTCGAATAGTGGCGCCGCGACGCTGATCGGAGCCGCGCGCTGGTCCGATTTCACCTCGTTCGCCACTTTCTCTGCTACCGCATCTCCTCTTTTGCCCTCTTTTAGCTCATTTTCCGCCATTTGGCCATTTTAACCACTTTGACTCAATAGAAAGGAAAACTATCCTAATACAACACTTATATGTGCAAAACGGGACAAAAGACTAACTAAAACTGACTCAAAAGGTGTATATAAAATACACCGATCAAATATCCCCAAACTTAACCTTTGCTCGCCCTCGAGCAAAGATAGAAAGAAAGAAAATAAAAGACTCAAAGAAACGAAAATAAAAGACTCACTGACATTGATCACTTTTGTTGCATTAGTGTTAACTAGAAAAACATGAAGGTTAGCAAAATAATATGCAGGAACATATATCATGACATTTGAGCACATTAAGCTAGATATTTCGCAAACTCATATTATCATGCTTTAATGGAAGTCTATATACTAAATCATGCATATAAATTCAAAAATCCTATGGCATGCTTACTTGCTATTCTCCACTAATTCTGGATATGCACAAAAGAGATCTTCAGGACTTTTAAGGGTTGTAATGTAGGCTTAGGTATAGGTAGGTAAAAATAGGCAATTTAGGCTCATTTCGTGTACCATAAGCTCTTCAGCTTTTCAGTATTTCCCTTTTTCTTTTTGTTCTTTTCTTCATTTCGATTCTATCTTTCCCCTCTTTTGTTTTGGGAGAGTGAAGTATATAATAATGACAAGCACCCCCAAACTTAGGCTTTTGCCTATTTCTTATTACTTTTGTATTGGGGTGCAACAGACTTATTCACTCTTTTTGTCTCTTTTTTTAACACAATGTATTCCACTATTTCATATTTTCACTTATGGTACAATTAGTGGGAACATAGGGTGTTAAAGAAGAAGTTTCAAATTTAGGCTCAATGGGGCTGACTAGGGATATTTTTAAAGTACGGGATAGAAAAGAATGGTAAGAATTGGCTATCAAAGAAATGCCTGAGTCATCTCCCTAACATGCATATCCTAACTATTTCGCCTCAAATAGCAAGCAATCATAACACATAAGTATTTATCATTTAGCATGCATAACTCAAGCAAGAAACTCCAAATAGACAGATTCTGTGAGTTTTTGGCATATCTAACTTAGGTGTTTAGATAGTTGCTTCAATTCCGTTACATTATTCCACCTTAATTCACTAGGTGTTTCTAGCAACTACAGCATACATGATCTTTGACAGACAATTATGACTCAAAAAGAAAAAATTTTGATGACTCAAAAATAAACATAAAAACAATCAAAAAGACTTAATTGAAACATAACAAGACACAAATAAAACACCCCCAAACTTAAATCACACATTGTCCCCAATGTGTGCAAGACTCAAAGAAAATAAAAGAAAAATGACAACTTCATCGACACAACACAACGTCATAACGGAGGTCAGGAGGAAAATTCGAATTTGCGGAAATATGGCTCTAAGTTCGAGACCGCAGTCGCTGTATCGTGGCTCTTACGAATTATGGCGCTGCCCACTCAGCCGGCTACGACGATCGCTTTCCTTTTTTCAGCGTTTTTGCTCCTTTTTCCTCGGTTTTAGCTTTCAGTCCACCTGTCATCCAACAACATAAAACAAGAACCCTAGACCGTGAGACTGTTCAAGACAAAATAAAATAAAATAAAGACAGAAAGTAAAATAACATAATTGAAAACGTTGGGTTGCCTCCCAAGTAGCGCTGTCGTTAACGTCTTTTAGCCGGACGCAAGTTCCTTAGCTTTAATAACCCCGTGGATTAAGCCCCAACCAATCCATTTCCTCCACATTTGGCGCTTTTTCTTCTTTCTTCTTAGCATTATCGTAGCGGGAGTTCAGAATACTTACCTCCTTTAGTGGCATTTCAAAGAAACCATGCTCGCTTGGGCTCATCGCTCTTTGGTTGACTTGTATTGGCTCGCATGGGGGTTTGATGGTGTTGATTGCAAAGCACCCACTCATTGTTGGTGGCTCAATGACGTGTTTAAAAACTTTAAACACCATTTCTTCAGACTCCACCCTTAGTGTTAATTCTCCTCTTTCAACATCAATCAAAGCTCTCCCGTTGCTAGGAATGGCCTCCCAATATGATAGGGTTTTCCGCGTTTCTTCCATATCGAGGATGAGGAAGTCTGCAGAAAGAAGAATTTTCCTACTTTTACAATCACGCCCTCGATCTTGCCTTCGATGAACCATCGCCCGTCGGCCGCAGCTTATCAGTGGTTGGTTTGGCCTCACCCAACTCCAATATTTTAAATACTGATAGGGGCATTAGATTTATACTTGCCCCTAAATCACATAGAGCTCTGTTGCAAGTTACCCTGCCCACTGTGCAAGGTAGTGTAAAGCTCCCTGGATCTTTTAGCTTTGGTGGCAACTTTTTCTCGCAAGATAGCACTACACTCTTACTCGCTGCTACTATTTCGTATTCTGCCAGCTTCTTCTTCTTCTTCCCCAAAATCTCCTTCATAAACTTGAAATAGGAGGGCATCTGCTCTAATGCTTCTATGAAAGGAATGTTGATATGCAACTTCCTGAATGTCTCCAAAATTTTGGAGAATTGTTTATCAACCGCCTTTCACTGTAGTCTCCGGGAAAGGGATCTTCTCAGATACTCCTTCTCCGGAGTTTTCTTTACTACTGATTGGGCTCAATCACCTTCTCTTTTCTAACTCGCTTCTTCTCAACCATCGGCTTTGCATCGCCGCCTCCAACTGCTTGCCGCTTCACCGTGACCGCTCGCATTGCTTCTCGATTTACCTCTGTGTTGCTGCAATGTCCTCGTGGCTCTTGTTTGCTCGCTTTAGCCGACCACTGAGTTTCCAAGTTCTGAATGAGGATCTAGCTTCGCGCGAATCGGGTGCGCATTGCAAGTGCCGCCAACCGCCACTGCCTCGCTTTTCACAACCTGCATTGAATCGCTTGACGCTTTGTGGGGCTTGAATGAAGGTCGCTGATTCTGTTCTCGCTGCCTGCATCGCCTCGTATTGGTTCTGCGCCTCGGTATTGATTCCCGCGTTCTCGTATTGGTTCTCGCTGCTCGTGCCGGTTCTGCCGCTCGGTCTCTTCTCCATGAGAAATTTGGGTGGTTCCTCCACCGATTATAAGTGTTGAGTAGGGATTGTTCGCCGCCTCGATAATTACATATGGCCCGACACTCGCCGCTCCATGGGTATATTGTTGGGATCCGAAGGACACCTATCAAATGTATGTGGGCCACCACATATCTCACAACTTTTAGGCATCTGCATCGCATTCATCGACATCGTATGTTCGCAATCGCTTTCGCTAGAAGGGCCACTGGGCATTCAAGGCAAGAATAGCATCTATTTCGTGGACTCACCGTTTCTTCTCCCATTTGTCGACCTCTTCCGTGACATGGTTGTTAGTGGCCATATCTTCTAATAACTCGCGAGCGCCGGTCGCTTTCTCATGAATGCTACACCGCCAGATCTATGATGGTTCGGCTTTGTACCGCCAAATTGTAGAAGATGTGGACCAAGTTCCACAACTCAATGCAATGGTGGCACTTTCTCTCAGAGATCTTTGAACCTTTCCCAAGCTTCATAAGGACTCTCCATCCGCTGGTAAAAGTTGTTCAACTCCTCTCGCCACGCATTACACGGGGAAAGAACTTGGCTAGAATTTCGTGTCGCCTCTGCCATGTAAAAATCGAATCACCTACAGGAATTCAACCATACTTTGCTCTATCCCTAGTGAGAAGGGAAAGAGCTCAACTGACGGCATCATCGCAACGCCGTTATATTCAACGCTGCACATAGCTCCAAGAAATTAGCTATGTGCATATGTGGATCCTCCACGGCGATCCTCGAATTGCACCTGTGTTGTACCATGCTCGTAATCACGCCGCTTTATCTAGAAGTTGTTGGCTCCTATTGCAGGAGCCTAATGCACGCTCGTGCTCCATTTACTCGCAAAGACATAGTCTCCCAAACTTCTTTCCGCCGGACTTGACTCTCTCTTCCACGCCTATCGGGCGCTGCCTAGGTATTCCTGGATGGGGTTGATTCTCACCTAACCCTTCTCCCATCCCGTTGTTGTTCTGAACGCCGTTCATCTCTAACAAAGTTGCAATCCGCTGATTCTTTCGCTCGCTTGCGTGTTTTCAATTCTCGATTGAAGGGAACAAGAGTGTCTGCTCCTCTTCTCCTTCGCATAAACTGACTTCCTGAAATAGATCAAAAACAGACAACAAATCACGGCACCTCGAATTTTCAAAAGAAAAACGTAAAAATTAAAAATTAAAAGAAAAACCAAATTAGAAATTAAAAATAGACAAATTTGATATTGAACTATGCCTAATCCCCGGCAACGGCACCAAAAACTTGATGCGCGGTAAGATGCACACACTTTAAACGCAAGTGCACGTTATCGTGACAAGTAGTATAGTCTTGATAAGACTGAATATCGTCCACAAGGATTAGGGTTCAATTACCAACTATCTATTTTCTAGTATCTATTTGGTGAATTGATAATTGATTTGTTGTTTATAACTAAGAATTATGCAAGCTATTTAAATATAAAGATTTATTTCAGTGGTGATGAGAATAGGGCTTCCATGTATCCTTACTATCCGCTTATGCTACTTACTAATGCATTAACTTATGATATTCTTCTTTTGGAGAAAGCATGTTTACGAAATCATTTTATACTCCCGTTAGGGTTATATAAACACTCAACCCCAGTATCGCACCTTACCTACCTTTCGGTGATAAGGATAACTTTATAGGAGGATTAAGAACAAAAACCTAGTTGACCGTCACGCACAATGCGCAAAATTAGGGTTGTTAAGCCTCTCATCAACGCTACATAAATAATTGAGGTATTTTCATCCCCAATCCAAGAATGTCTACCCAACTTACATCATATTCACAATCCCCTTTCTAACTGATTAGAAATCATAAAGTGATAATTAGTTGTCAATTAATTACCAAGAATTCAACTCAATTATTGGATAGATCTCACAATAAGAAAAATAACCATAAGCATG
Organism: Przewalskia tangutica; assembly: GCA_029844215.1. Taxonomy (NCBI): domain Eukaryota; kingdom Viridiplantae; phylum Streptophyta; class Magnoliopsida; order Solanales; family Solanaceae; genus Przewalskia; species Przewalskia tangutica. Next base: position 5,142,263 of record CM056718.1, on the reverse strand, counting down.
CATTAATTTATAACATAAGTTTCTAGCAATTCAACATGGGAAGCCCTATAAGAGAATTAGTTCCTAGCCATTGTCATGACAAGAACTAATTTCATGTTCATCATACAAAATAGAAATAAAGAACAAGAAAGGGAAAAGAATTTACTAAACTAATAGTATCCAATCTCCAAGCAAAAATCTTGTGTTGTGCAAGAAGGGGCACCCTCAAAAACTGCCTAGGGTTCTCCTTTTATAGGTTGAAAACCGCCTCCCTCTTTTCCTTCAGGCCTGGCCCAGAATTTCATCAAAAGACCTAATTTTTCCGCGTCGGCGCCGCTGCTCGCATGGCTGGCCACGTAAGTTCTCGCAATCCGTCGGTGTTTTAGCCATACGGCCAGAATCCTGTAGCTTCTGGATGTTTAGCGCGCCTCAGATTCGCTGCTCGAGGGCGCGCCATACAGTCTTCGCAGCCTCTTCGAATAGTGGTACCGCGCCTGCTGATCGCCGGAGGCCATGGCCGTCCGATTTCACCCTTGTTCGCCACTTTCTCTGCTACCGCATCTCCTCTTTGCCTCTTTAGCTCCTTTTCCGCCATTTGGCCATTTTAACCACTTTGACTCAATAGAAAGGAAAACTATCCTAATACAACACTTATATGTGCAAAACGGGACAAAAGACTAACTAAAACTGACTTAAAAGGTGTATATAAAATACACCGATCATATGCACAGGGAGTCGAGGAGCGACATAGAGGACGACACTCAAATAGAGGTCAGGATGGGGATCAGCCTAAGAGGGCCAGGACGACAGGGTTTTTGGGTGAGTTTCGAGGCGGACAGCCTCAGCAACATGTAGGGTATTCTTCCAAACCAGCACAAAGTGCTCCTTTACAGTCTTCACGCGGAAGGTTTGACCGTCCCGGGTATTCAGGAGCTGGTCAGGGCTCCAGGGCTTCCGGTTCACAGGTGTACATGGGTTATAGTTAGTCGGGGCCATTTTTCCCTCAGTGTTCACAATGTGGCAGGCGTCATCACGGGGAATGTCGTCTTACTACTGGTGCTTGTTTTGCCTGCGGCCGTCATGGCCATATGATGAGGGAATGTCCTAGTATGAGGGGTACAGGTGGGATGACTCATCCTACTGGATCAGTTGCTGGCACTTCACCTTCTATAACTATGTACCGCAGGCGTGATATTCATACGCCAAGATGCCGTGGAGTTCCAGCTTTTAATGGCCCTTCGAACCGCCTATATGTTCTGACCAGTAGACGCGATCAGGAGTCGTCACCAGATATGATTACAAGTATATTTTTGATCCTTTAGAGACTTATATGCACTGATGAGATTGTTGTATTGCTTATTGATTATGGAGATATGAGAGCAGTTAATAAGTATAATGGAACTATACGATCGAGTATCAAGGTAGAATATTTTTGGTTAATAATGAATAGAATGAAGGATTAATATAAGGATGATAAAGGTGAAGGAGATTATAGTTGTACAGGTAATTCTGTTCTTCGCTTGGCTAAGGATTGGTGTTTATGCATGAGTGATATATTGTGGCCATGAGTGACATATTTGATTGTGTTGGGTATAGTTAAACGGGACTATGCCGATATCTGTTAGTTTGAACCTAGTATGAACATTCGGGACGAATGTTTCTAAGGGGGGAAGGATGTTACACCCTGTATTTCCAAGAGAATGAGATGAGAACGTACGTGAGAAAATGAGATTTGAATTTTGGAACAAAAGAAAAATTATTATTGTTTGGAAATCTCGAAAAAAAATTGCGAAGGAAAAAGTTTATAATTTGAAATTTGATTCTCATATTAGGTGTGTGAGATTAGTATATGATAATAAAGGATTGGATCTAATAATATAGGGCCCGTAAAAAATTTCACGATTTTGCGGGGCCCTTCGTTTGTAAGAGAATAGGGAAAATATCTAGATATTTTATGGCTTGAATTTCGGCCAATGAGAGGGGGACACTTGTCCCCCATTGAGTTGAACACTTTGTATTGTTGACTTAGACTCTAGATAATTATATATATGTATACAAGGGTAGCAAGACCATTACACTTAGAGAAATATCACAACATTTTATCCCTCTCTCCCTCTTAGCCCACTCTCGGCCCTTTGATGAAAATGAAGAACAAGAATTCTTAAATCTTCCAAGTTAGTTGTTAATCCAAGATTAACTCCCTAATGGAGTGATTAAGCCAAGTGATTGTTATTCCAAGAGGTTGAGGCACGGGTTTGGACCTTGAGATTTCTTGAAACCATAGAATTTTTATGAACATTTTGGAAAGAACCATAAGAAGGCAAGATGAAGGTCAGCTCGTAGAGGTTACGTGTGATTGATTGGAACTTGAAGAAGGGGTGAAAAAGAAGGAGAAACTCCCGTGACCTAGGGACGTTTTTGGGCTAAAAAATAAGGTAAAAGTTCTTCTTCTTTTAAATTAATTAAATATTACATATTGATATATTTAAGGGATGAATTGATGTTAAGGAAGAAATGGAAAATAAGAGACGTAAGTGTTAGATGTGAGTGTTGGCCGAGACTAGCCCTTTGTGGCGTCGTTGGATTCGTTGGTTGTTATCGTTGTTATTTACACTTATCGCATGTTAAAATGAAGTAATCTTGTTATTGATATGTGTTGGAAGATATATAAGTGTTGAAATGTAAATTGGATCATAAAGAATTAAGGAAAAGGGTTTCGGAATGTGGAAGTTGTTGTGGCCGATTTTGGACAGTTTTGTCGCCTTAAGCTTTCGTTGATTATTGTCGTTGTTATCTTCGTTAATTACATGTTATATGTTAAAGGAAATCATGTCATTAATTGTTGTGGATTATGTATAAGTGTGGAATTATTACTTGAAGTATAAGGGATTTAATGAAGGTTATAAGTTGTTGTTGTTATAGCCGAGAATGGCTTTAATTGTTGGAATATTTTGATGCAGTTTTGTGGGCAGTTTTACAGGCTGTTTAGACGTGATTATATGCAGGAAATTGGTGGTTATATTGCATTTTAATGTAGTAAATTGCTAATGAAAGTCCTAAGGAATAAGGGTGTTAAAGGCTTCACATTGTACCCTTAATGTTGATTAATTGTGGACTATTTTAATATGATTGTGGGGCAGAATTTTACACGTCAAGTTGGCGTGTAATCCCCTTTGGTTGCTGTTTTGATTGTGCCTTAAATGTGGCTTGTTGGTTGTTGAATTCGGGCCTTGGAAAAGGTGGAAAAATACGTATAAACAGGGGAGGTGCTGCCCAATTTTCCGTAGAATAAGAGACCCTTAAATTGGTATTAATCTACCTTAGAAAGCTTGGAGTTGATAGAAGTGTTATTGTCATTTTAGGTTGAAGTACTACGGGTGTCATATTCTACTTAGCTTGTCTCTTGTCCTGGAACCACATACCCCTTGGGTTGATTCATATATATTTCTTCTTCCAAATTACCATTTAGGAAGGCAGTGTTGACATCCATTTGATGTATTTCAAGAACCCGCAAGGCGCTGATAGCTATGAACATACATATGGATGTCATTCTAGACACCGGAGTGTAGGTGTCGAAGTAATCAAGGCCCTCCTTTTGGCGATAGCCCTTGACTACTAACCTGGCTTTGTATTTGTCGATAGATCCATCTGCCTTTAACTTCCGTTTAAGGATCCACTTACAACCCAACTGTTTGTGTCCCGGGGGAAGTTCAGCCAACTCTCAGGTGTGGTTATGCAGAATGGATTCTATCTCACTTTCTAAAGCTTCCTTCTAGAGCGGTGCTTCTGGAGTTGACAATGCTTCGACAATTGTCTGTGGTACATATTGAACCAAATAAGCTTTAAAGTCTGGACCGAAGGACTTGTCCTTCCGGGCCCTTTTGCTTCTCCTTGGTTCCATCTCTGAATCTTCCAAGTCCTGAGAATCTGGATACTGAAATTCGGATAATCAACCACTTCAGAATTCATTAGATCTGAACCGTTCGGATCTAGGTAGTCATCGACTCCTTGATCCTCAGTGTTTGATCATAACTTCGCTTGCGAGAGGTTATGTTGTTTTCCTTGTATGGAAATGTGTCTTCAAAGAACCATGCATTCCTTGATTCCATGATCGTACCTTTATACATGTCTGGTGTTGCGATATTTCCGTATGATTACGCAAGTGTACGTACCGTTCAAGTAATAAAGATCTGTAAGATCGAGTTTATCGTCCATAGAGACTGGTTTATTAAGTACCGGTTATCTATTCTATGGTATCTATTTGGTTGACGTTCTTTAGTTGGAGAATTATAACTAAATTAAGTGCAGAAAATAAGCTAAGAATGATAATACTTTGGTTTATAACTATCCACTCTTTCACTTGTTAATGCAATGCTAATGATTCTTCTTCTTATTAAGATAGCAGGTTAACTAATCTGTCATCATATTCCGGTTAGGAAATACAAGAGTTCAACCTTGTGCATAAACCTTCTATATTTCTATGATAGATTTTACCACACAGGAGGATTAAGAACAATAACCTTAATTACTACACAAGTATCAGGGTACTTTCGTCCATGATTTTAACCTATGTCTAGACAATTACAACATATTCAAATCTCACCTTTCAGACTTTTGATTCGAAATCATATAAGTGATGACAATTAATGACCAGTTAATTATCAAGAAATCACAACAATGCTGAAGAAGAAATCAATAACTATGCATTAACTATATGAAAGAGTTTCAAGAAAATTCGATGAAAAATCCTACTAAAGATATTAGCTCCTAGACATTGTCATGCTAAGAACTAAATCAATTTCCAACATAAACTGAAATAAAAACAAAGGAAAGAAAAGAACTTGAACATAAGTTGTCTCCAATCTTGTATTGTAGCCTCCAATTCTTGCCTCCAAAGTATGATATGTGATTTAAGAATAATCCCTTGGTCTTATAGATGTAAAAATCATGTTTCGAACCCTTTTGCCCTTTGAAAGTCGAATTTTTTGTCCCAGTTCCCGCGTCGGCGCCGTGGCGCTACTGGCTGGCGTCATGGCGCCGAAATTCCTGCAGCTCTCTGAACTACCAGCGCCATGGCCCTGCATTCTGGCGCCATGGCGCTGCAGCCTGGCACCATGGCGCTGCTTGGCGCTCTGCACTTCTTAGGCTTCATTTCTTGGGCTTTTCTTATGCAATTTATCCTCAAAAGTAGTATCTTCTCCTTTATGAGCGATGTGACACAAACGAAAGAAAAACGCACCTAACACTATACTAAACGCAAAATAAAAGAGTAAAATACTAACAAAAAAGGACTCAAAAGAGCATATAAAATACACTCAATAAACATCCCCAAACTTACACTTTACTCGCCCTCGAATAAAGCACTAAACAAAAATAAAAACAAAGAAAAGACTCTATAAAATGGATCAAGTAGCTGTAGCAATGCTCCTTCAAAATTATGGATGAAAGCTGAGATAATATGTTAGAACATATATAGCATAAATAATTAGCAATCTAGAATTTCAAGTTATATATTTCGCAAATTCACTTAGATCATAATCTCTGGAAATAAAAACACCTAACCTATACATGTCAATTTCATTCCATCTTTCTCCAAAATGCTATAGACCTGTTTACTTGATATTCTCCACTAATCATAGACATACATATTAGAGATCATCAGGAATTTCAAGGGTTGTAATGTAGGCTTAAACTGGGTAGATAAAAGTAGGCATTTAGGCTCAATTACGTACCATAAGCATTTTCCATTCAACTCATTTTTTCCTTCTTTTTATCTTTCTTTTTAATTTCACACCTATTTTATCCCCTCTTTTCTTTTGAGAAAATGATATATATTATAAATAACAAGCACCCCAAACTTATGCTTTTGCATATTTTTCATTGGGGTGCATCAAATTTTCACTCTCTTTTTATCTCTCTTTTCAACACTTTTCATCACAAGAGTTTTCAATTATTACTTATGGCACAACAAATGAATCATAGGGTGTCAAACAAAGATATTATTTTAGGCTCAAAGTGGCTGACTAGTGATACATTTTATGTTAGGGTAGGTAATGAACGGTAAGAAGGGACTATCAAAGAAATGCATGAATCATCTCCCTAAACATGTATATCTTAACTATTTCGCCTCAAATAATAAGCAACAAATTTTCTAGACATTTTTCAACCTTTCTTTCCATAACTGACACACATATGCTAAGCACAAATATCCCAAATAATTAGATGTCATGAATTTTTGGCATATCTAACTTAAGCACACAAATTTTTGCTTTCAATTCCATTACATTATCCCACTTAATTCACTCAATTTCTTTAGCAACTACAACATACATGATCCCTAAAAACAATTGACTCAAATAAACTCATAAAACAAACAGAAAAGGCGACAAAAAGACTCAAAATAAAACACAAAATAAAGTAAGATCACCACCAAACTTAATCGACACATTGTCCCTAATATGTGAAGACTAAAAATAAAGGGGAAACTTACAAACACTACACAACGGTCATAACAGAGGTCTAGGAGGAGGTTCTTGAAATTGCATCAGCATTTGGGCTCTCTGAACTTCAGGCGCCGCGGCCCTGCATGTTGGCGTCGCGGCGCTGCTGCCAATTTTTCCCATTTTCAGCGTTTTTGTCTCCTTTTTCCTCAGAGTTAGCTCCATTCCACCTGACATCACAACATAGATAAAAACCAAGACTGTGAGACTGTTAAAAAAAACAAACTTAAAACAAAAATTGAAATAACATAATTAAAACATTGGGTTGCCTCCCAAGTAGTTCTGTCTTTAACGTCATTTAGCCGGACGCAATTAATCTTCACTAGTTCCCAGTGAATCCTTCTTTGAACGGGTTGCAATCCACACAATTATTGTTTTAGGTCTCACTTCACCTACAATAATTTTCCCAAACAAGGGCCTCAGATTTAAAATTGTCCCCTATTTACACAAGGCAAACTTGTCTTCAAGGCTCTCTATAATGTAGGGATCAGTGAAACTCCCTACATCTCTCAACTTTTGGGGGTGCCCTTCAGAGTATGGACTTTCTTTTTTAGGGTCAGCAATAACATTTGGTGTTGTCTTTTCTACAATAGGGTGGTCCTCAGTGACCCCTTCTTTCTCTACACCAACTATCTCTCCAAATTCCTCAACAGCTTGTTGTGGTACATGTTCCTCAATCTGCTTACCACTCCTCGTAACTGGGTCATTCGGTGGACTTTTTTGAGGTGTAATGGTTACCATGTCCATCAGTTGCCCGATTTGTGGTTCCAAATTCAGACGTTGTCCCACTTGAGTCTTCAAGTTCCGAAAAGAGGATTTTGTTTCCACCATAAACTGAGTTTGGGTGTTTGTGAGTGCCAACATTGTTGTTCTCAATTCATACAACTTCTCTGATAGGGCTTGCCTTTATGGCTGCTGGTTTCGATAGTGGTCCTGAAACTGTGAATGCTGAAATTGCCCTTGATGAGTCTGAGACTTGGTGAGTCTGAGTAAGGCTTCCTGCAGCTTATTTCGATCTTCCTGTGGAACCTGTGGGTTAAATTATTGTTGATGATACTGCTGTTGTTGATAGTAGTAGTGTATTGCTGCCCATGATAGTAATATTCCATAAACCTTCAATAACTTTACCTACAAAATAAGAAAAACAACAAAAACTGATAAAAAGATGCTCGCAGAACAAGTTAGAAACTTGTTCATGGAGTAACCAAATTACAAATAAGATTAGATAATTCGATATTGAAAGTACGTCAGTCCCCGGCAACGACACCAAAAACTTGTTGCGATATTTTCGTATGCTTACGCAAGTGTACGTATCGTTCAAGTAATAAAAATCTGTAAGACCGAGTTTATCATCCACAGAGACTGGTTTATTAAGTATCGGTTATCTATTCTATGGTATCTATTTGGTTGACGTTCTTTAGTTGGAGAATTATAACTAAATTAAGTGCAGAAAATAAGCTAAGAATGATAATATTTTGGTTTATAATAGTTACGAAGGAAATAGGGCTTTCAATCTCTTTAACTATCCACTCTTTCACTTGTTAATGCAATGCTAATGATTCTTCTTCTTATTAAGATAGCAGGTTAACTAATCTGTTATCATATTCCGGTTAGGACATACAAGAGCTCAACCTTGTGCATAAACCTTCTATATTTCTATGATAGATTTTACCACACATGAGGATTAAGAACAATAACCTTAATTACTACAAAAGTATCGGGGTACTTTCGTCCATGATTTTAACCTATGTCTAGACAATTACATAATATTCAAATCTCACCTTTCAGACTTTTGATTTGAAATCATATAAGTGATGACAATTAATGGCCAGTTAATTATCAAGAAATCACAACAATGCTGAAGAAGAAATCAATAACTATGCATTACCTATATGAAAGAGTTTCAAGAAGATTCGATGAAAAACCCTACTAAAGAGATTAGCTCCTAGACATTGTCATGCTAAGAACTAAATCAATTTCCAACATAAACTGAAATAAAAACAAAGGAAAGAGAGTTGTCTCCAATCTTGTGTTGTAGCCTCAAATTCTTGCCTCCAAAGTATGATATGTGATTTAAGAATAATCCCTAGGTCTTATAGATGTAAAAATCACGTTTCGAACCCTTTTGCTCTTTGAAAAGTCAAATTTTATGTCTCAGTTCCCGCGTCGGCGCCGTGGCGCTGCTGGCTGGCGCCATGGCGCCGAAATTCCTGCAGCTCTCTGAACTTCCAGCGCCATGGCCCTGCATTCTGGCGCCATGGCGCTGCAGCCTGGCACCATGGCGCTGCTTGGCGCTCTGCACTTCTTAGGCTTCATTTCTTGGGCTTTTCTTGTGCAATTTTATCCTCAAAAGTAACATCTTCTCCTTAATGACCGATGTTACACAGACGAAAGAAAAACACACATAACACTATACTAAACGCAAAATAAAATAGTAAAATACTAACTAAAAAAGACTCAAAAGAGTGTATAAAATACACTCAATATCGGTACATCCGACTTATGCACTATGAAGCGATAAACACTACTGTTATTGACATATCTGATGAATATGAAATCCACAGTCTTAGGTCCAATATTGACCTGCTTTGGCATAAGTACTTTTACCTTGGCCAGACAACCCCATACCTTCAAATACTTGTAGGTAGGTTTCTTTCCTTTCCATAGCTTGTATGGAGTCTTGTCTTTACCCTTGTGTGGAACTCTGTTAAGAATCCTATTTGCGGTAAGAATAGCTTCTCCCCACATGGTTTGAGGGAGGCCCGAATTGATGATTAAAGCATTCATCATTTCCTTTAGTGTTTGGTTCTTGCGTTCATCAACACCGTTTGATTGAGGTGAGTAAGGAGCCGTTGTTTGATGAACTATACCAGATTGGGTACAAAATTCTTTAAAAGGCGCTACATATTCTCCCCCTCTATCGCTACAGATTATTTTAATCCGTCCGCTTAGTTGATTCTCAACTTCTGCTTTGTAGCGTTTGAATGCTACAAAACTCCATTGTTTTGAGTTTTAGATAGTTCATAAACTCAGTCCACGAGGGAGGCAGCTTCTCGATCAACGCCTCAACCAAGAATTGTTCGTTGGGCTTCAATCCTTCCAAATCCAGGTGATGTAGAATCATTTGAAATTCCTGGACTTGAGATGTCACACTTTTGTTATCCACCATTTGAAATTTCAGGAATTTCCCAATGATGAACTTCTTGCTACCCGCATCTTGGGTGTTGTATTTCTTCTGAAGTTTATCCCATAACTGCTTGACAGTTTCAACGGTACAATATACCGTGTAGAGAGGATCAGACAAACTGTTTAGAAAATAGTTCCTACACATGAAAACACTATGTTTCCATGCTTCGCGAACCATCCTCATGTCGTCAGCGACATGGTTACCTTGGCCCCCTCCCGCCAAATCATTTGGCTGAGGGTCCACATCTTCCACAACTAGTGGAGGGTCTTCGGTTAGGAAACGTGACAATCCCATAACCGTCAGGAAAAACAACATCCTTTACTGCCATCTCTTAAAGTGAGTGTCACGACCCGACCCCGGGACCGCGACTGGTGCCCTACCTGGGCACCCTTACAGGTAAACATCAGAGAAAATCAGCGGAACATACATGAAACTTAAAAATAAAACATCGTAAGTAAAACAACAGTTAGCCGATAGGCTACCTCCTCAACATATATAAAAACAACCAAGCCGCTTCCTTTCTTTTACAAACCGACCCACCATATGTGACTCTGCACTTCTAAGAGTTTTAACATAACAACTGTGGCGGGACAGGCCCGCCATACCACGAATATACATGAATCTACTACCTCGTGGAAAACTGTATCAAGAGATAAGCCTCCGAGCAAATGGAGCTTTCTAAAAATCAACCGAGATCCTAAGAGCAAGGATCGCCAACCTGGTACCTAAAACTGCGGGCATGAACGCACCGAAGGGTCGATAACAACATGTCTCGAATATGGAACAGAATATAACGTCAAGAAACAAATCATAATCAGCATAAAAGAATGACAAGGACAAGTATAAAAATACATACGGATCCTCGCCGTGTCATTACCACTTATGAACTTAAACGCATCTTATTATCCTTTCCATTCCCAATAAAAGTTATAGTCACATTCTTACGCATATTATTTAGAAAAAGAATCATTAGGTTCATTACCATATAACTTACTTATCTTTCATAACATAGCCCGACCCACTACGGAGGGACACATATACTACCCGGCCCAATCTGGGACGCGATCAAGTCACACTAATATCAAAGCATGCCCGTGGAATCCCCATCACCGCCGATACTATTAGTGTAAAATATAACCACGTGACGCGCCTGTGGCATCCCACCTCACCGCTTGCAGACACATACACAATACATATATATATATATCCCGCCTGTGGAATTCCACATCACGCCGATACCCAGTGGTATAATAATACACCAATAGGCATACATGAACACCAAGTCCCACCGTGGTATAAGCGTCTTGGTCTACCCTCACTTATACTCTTACCCCGGAGAAGGTGGTAAACAGCAAGTTCAAGCAGTGGTATAGCATCTCGGGTCTACCTCACTTATACTCTTACCGGAGAAGGTGGTATAACGTCTTGGGACTTGCCCTCATTTATACTCTTACCCTATCTCAACCGACCATTTTTCAAAACAAGCGGGTATAATGTCTTGGGGTTTACCTCACTTATACTCTTAACACGGAGAAGGTGGTATAGCATCTGGGTCTACCTCACTTATACTCTTACCCTATCTCAACCTGGCCACAAACAAATGTAAGTACTACCATGTCTTCTATAAGAATCCTGAATTTAACCCAAGTACTCCAAATAACTAAGATACCGTGGAATCCCACATCACCGTCAGACGTCCCCAAGAACTTACAACAAGACACCACCCTTCAACCGAGAGTCGCGAACTTAATAAGACATAATACTTGCACTCAAAGGCTATTACCAAAGACATATAGGCAAGTTCTCAATTATCCAAGCCAAAGTACTTATCAAGGCACACATAGGATAATTCTCATTTAACAAGCCAAAGTACTAATCAAGGCATCACATAGAATTATTCTCAATTAAACAAGCCAAATTACTACGTACGCACATCTCTTTCAAAAGACTCCTTTCCAAATAAAACTTCCCCGATACTAACAACCGTAGTATCAAGTCCTATTCACCTTTCAAGACAAGTCACAATACCTTTTTTAGAAATACAATTACCGGCTTCTAAATCAAGTGACTTCTTTATTAAAAACCTTAAGCAATTGGTACCTTTAAACCAATTTTTCCTTCCTTAATACAAGTTATTCCTTTGATTACTTTACTAGAGAAAACCATTCTCTTAATCTTCCATAAAGCCGTTATAACCAACTTCCCATAAAGCCGTTATAACCCTTTATGGTTTAGACTAACACGTTCCCTTTATAACCAAGAGACTTCTACTTTTTGAAACCAAGTATTAAATACTTTCAAATCAATTCTCATAACTTTCAAAAATACAATTAGTCTCTCAACCTTTAAAACTCAAGTGACTCATTTTATTATAAAACCTTAGGCAATTGACGCCTTAAAAACAAATTGCCTTTTCAATAAAACAAGTCATTTATCTTTCCATAAAGTAAATATAACCAACTCCCCATAAAGTCGTTATATTCACTTTATACCTTAGACATAAACAATTTCCTATCCAAGGGACTTATACGTTTAAAACGGAACAAGTATCACATACTTTAAAACTCTTCAAGTCCCTTAACTTTAAAATCAACTTAAGACATCCTTACTATTTTCAAAGTGAGTTAATCTCTAACCCACCCGACTTGGCATTACATAAAACAAGTAAAGAATGTCATAGTCTTGCACGTCTACCGTACTACACATACGAGCAACTAGTCATCTTTGAAAAGATAGGAAAAGTTCTACATGAGTAAATCACATAACTACCTCTTAACTTCTAAGAGTAAGGAAACATGAAATGATACCACAAGTATATTCCATACATAGAATCATGCCAAAGGAAGGAAGAGGTTCACATACCTCGCGACGATTGTCGATAAGTAGCAAAATGCTCCAAAGATCTAACCTTGATAGCTATTCCACTCTCCAAGTAGGATACGCTATACTTAGTACTTCCACCTATAATGGTCACAATACGTCCATTAACCTCTTACTTTAAACGTAGAATATCCTAAGTGCTAAGTCACTAAATTCTACGGAAAATCGGACAGCACCTCCTTTGTTTATATTAACTTGCCACCTTCCCAAGGTCGAAATCAACAAGGCAACAAGATCCAAATCTAAGCCAACTTAACTATAACAGCCTCAGGCTCACAAATCTATTCAAACTTAAATATAACAGCCTCAGGCTCACAAATCTAAACTACTATCACAAGTATTAACTCAAATCCAAGAGAAGGGAAACTCTTACCTTTCGGAAAAACCCACAAAAGCCCTTTTCAACCACTTCCTATCCGTCAAACTCATCCACCAGCGCTTCCCACAAGTTACCCACACTTTTCCTTCTTGCCGCCGCTCCAACAATCTCTCCTAAGGCAAGGTTTTCTTCAAGAATCTAGAGAGAAGGGAGAGGATTTTCATTGGGAGGGTTTTGAAATGAAAATGGCCAAGTCTTTCCAAGACTTGGCCCTAAAATAGGCCCATTTCTGGTCAAAAGGATGGGAGGGACACTTGTCACCCTCCCATAGGCTCTTTTTCGAAAATATCCCCTGATTTCAGCCTTTACCGCAGAAAATTCCCGCCTCGGCCGCGCCACACGGCCATGGCTTACTCGAAAAATTCCAAAGATTCCGCGCGACCAGATTCGGGCCGCGGCGCTGCAACCCCCGCGGCTCAAGATAACCGGCGCCATGCGGCCAGATTCCGTGGCGCACTTGCACTGAACCGAAATCATCGCTTTGCTCGATCACGCACCAAACTTGAAACTTCCATAACTTTTGACTCACGCCCAAACGATTTAACGGTTTCTTTGCGTTAGGAACTAGATTTAACGGACTACACACTAGGCTTTTTAAACACATTGAAATTCTTAACAACTTGGGGTACAACACTCCAAGATAGACTCACAATCCGCTCAACACATGTTTTTCAACTTATCTTAACTTCTTGAATTTACGGGGTGTAACAGTGAGCACCCATGAACTTTTCACGTTCATGGTGAAAATCAGCGGGTGTCGGGGCAGTGGGCCCCCTTGAGCAGTTGCAACGGCATTGGGAATGCCTCTAACAGGAGCATATATGTTGTTGACGCCTTGAGCATGAGCATAGGCACTGTAAGTTCCCGGAGCAGCAGTGGAGGCATTGGTTGGACCAAAACCAGTGTTGACACTCGTTGTGCCAAAGGCAGTGGTGACACTTGAAGTACCAAACGCAGTGGTAGCACTAGAAATGTCAAAAGCAGTGGTTTGAAAGACATTAGGAATGCCATGATCAGTGGTGACACTAGTAGTGCCAAGAACAGTGGAGTTGAAGGCAGCGTTAGTGCCTTGAGTAGTGGGATTGCCGTGAGAATCGGTGGAATTTTCAGTGTTGAATTGATCTTGTCCAGTCATGTTATTGTTGAAATAACGAATATTATCTTAAGCTTATGGGAACAAAGTGTAGAAATAAATGAAATGGAATATAACAACAACAACTAGCATGTTAGAAATATGGAAATGATCAAATAAGAGGGCTTGATGAGTCGACCAAATTCTTGATCTATCCTTAAGATAATATTGCCCCGTATATCCTTTCAACGGTTGTAATGACAACTTATCTCCCAAGATAAAACAGTAATCAAACAAATGAGCAAAGGGAACTCAAGTGTTTGCTTAGAAAGAAAGATCTTTGAGTGTTTTGTGACTGCAAGAGAGGAAGACAACTTTAGAGAATTGCTTAGTGAATGTGTTTTGCAATTGTGCCAAAGACATCAATTTATAGGTAGATGAATTTGTCTTCTCAATTAACCAAATGAATGACCATCAATGTCAAGTAATGACCATTGATATTGAGGTTAATTCAGCCTAGTAATGACTGAAATCAATAGCCAAATAATAGAGTTTCTCCAAAGTCAGCTCAAAAATCAACCTTAATTCGCCTCCAACGTTACTGAAAAACGTCGAAGCACCGCGGTGCCTAAATTCCAGTAAGTCACTGGAACCTGAAAATCGAATTTGCACCGCGATCCTAGGTGGAGGCACCGCAGTGCCTCCAAGCACCGAAGTCCTATCCTTGTGGCACCGCAGTGCCTCTCCGTATTTCCGTGGCGGTTTCTGATTCGTTTCATCTCTTACACATTTCTTCCTTTCATTTACCAACATGAAACTATTTGTCATTTGACCAATAACCGTCTATTCTCTTACGTCTCAAACAATTCGTATACGTACTAATATCTCTTTCATTTAAGGAAATTACGATCCTTGACACTTTATGTGCACGTGTGTGAAAACCATGTTTCCGACGTGCGGGCCCCCAATTATTCGAGTCATAATTAATAGGATTAATTTATTTCACATTTAGTAAATTTCTAACAGACTCAACCATTTTCTGGCAAAAGAAAGCTAGACAATTGCATCATTTTTTTTCCTAATAAGCATTAAAAAATAAAAAATAAAAAATAAAAAACAAAAATGATGCTCCATTAAGTTACATACCTATCGATTTTTATGGGTTAAAATTAATTAGGTGGGTCGGGTCGAGTTAAAATTAGGTAATTTAAGTGAAATTGAGTAATTTGACTGATTTGAGGGAATCAGTTTGTTGACGGCAGGGGTATATTTAAATACTATTAAGATAAAATTAGCTAATAAAAAAATAAATAAAGGGGTATATTATTATTCATTTCTATATGTGACCTACAACAAAACCAGCACGAGCAAAATTATGTTATGTTGCCACAACTGATAGGGAATAGTCCTCAAAAGCTTAATCTTTTTGCGCAGCCTACATCTTTTAGCTCTGTTTTGTTCAGCATATAATGGCGATTTCTCCAAGTGCTACCTTAGCAGCATCTCAATTCCCCAATTGTCACAGACCATGTGACCATAACTGCCCCTCCTCTTCTTCACTCTCTTTCTGTAAGTATCAATTTTTCCCATAGGGTAATTTCAAGATTGGTTGAATTAGTAAATAAAAAGTTTTATATGGGTTATTTTGCTTTATTGCTTGTTGAAATTTGATGGGTTAATGCTTTGCAATATAGTGCATCTTGGGTATTTTTTTCTTTTACAAGTTTTTTGATGGATCTTTATAGAAAAATTACCAAGACTTGTAGTGTTGGATTTACCCAAAATTTACATTCAACATATATACCTGAAAAGTCTCAATTTTAAGCTATTTAACCATTTCTTGATATTGTTTTTGATAACTAAGAAATCAAATCTAGGGTGGATAATCATGGAGGGGGTTCGAAAAATAACAATGTAGTGTCTGGAATATGAACTTGGAACCTCAAGGTGAATTTTGAACACCTAAACCACTGAACCAACCTCTTCTCTTGTGTTCAAGGTATTCAAAATCTATAAATGTACATAAAAAATAAAAATATCTTATATATACGGTATAATTTTTTGCCGAGAGTGAACATCCGCTCCTGGTTGTAATAGAGGAGGAGTTAGGATTTTGAGTTTGTGGGTTATTGGGTTCTTGGTAATTTATTTATACATATTAAGTGGAGAGGTGATTAGATATCATATGACACAGTTACAACTCACTGAGGACGTGACCATAGTATAGGGAATCATGGAGGTCACGAATCAGCATAGAAGGGTAGTAGGTAGTTCAACGTTGTCGCGCGTCGTAGTACTCTTTTAGTCTCTTGTCTTTTGATTTATTTTAGTATTGGTTGTTACATATGATTTGGTGGTAGTTACGTTATTGTTATTTTCTCTTTTTTCAGATTGTTTTGCCATGCTCTAGTTAGTATTTTGGCACTTGCTTCGTTACTTCTGTTACTTCCTTTTGCGGATTGCTTTTTGGTTTCCTACTTGCCTGTTTCTTTCACTTCAGTATCTTATTTTCTTGCTGCTATTACTGATTATTATTGTTGTTGCTTTTTTCATTTCTACCTGAGCCGGGGGTCTATCAGAAATAGCCTCCCTACCCGTCAAAAGGTAGGTCTGCGTACACTCTACCCTCACCAAACCCCACCATGGATATGTTGTTGTTGTTGTAAGTGAATTTTTAAATACAAATACAAAGTTCGAGCTAAAGTTACTGGGTTCTGTCGAACTCATAGGCAAAGATGTAGCTCCGCCCCTGGGTTGAAACTTTGACATGCTCCTAATCCAAACGTTATGTGTTGCACACTTACCACTGGACAAAAGCCTGGGGGCTAATTCACTATTTGATTCTACCATGTTCATTGGAAGTGTTTTTAATTTTATGTAATGTTACTTGTTCTGATGTAAAGAGAAGATTTTATTTGTAACATGTGCTTTTTCTGGTTGCTTAATTGGTGATTTTGTTGAGCTACTTTTAGGAAATGTATTTGCTTTTGATGGTGTATAAGGATCTTAAAGACAATACAATGCTATTCCCAAAGGCGGATTCAAGATTTAAATTTTATGGGTTCAATCTTTAAGTTTTTTAGCGTTGAACCTATCATAATTTTGATGTTTTGGGTTCATATCTACTATTTGTTGCAATTATAGTAAATCTTTACACATAAATTATGCTTCGCCTCGAAAGTACTGGGTTCAGATGAATCCGGTAGGAAAGGTTGGACCCCGGCTATTCCAAAGGTTTGTTTTGTATGATTTTTTTGTGTGTTGATCTCTAAAAGGAAGTAGTCTACTTTGTGCTTTAGGGGGGTCTGGTCCGGGCTTCTGTAGGATTCCACGGTTGGAGGTTCCAAAGAAAGGAAAACGAAAAAGTTCACTTGGTGGGTTTTCGTGATAACTTGAAGGAGATAATGAAGGGCACATAAAAAATTATCTTTCGTGTTACAGTAACTATTTGTGCCCCTCCTCACTGAAGTTTCAGTAGATGAGTAAAAGAATCAAACAAGACAAACTTTGTATTAGTTTGAGATATATCATCAGATGATATATCTCACCCTTTCTTAATATCTCGTATGGACAAAAAGAAGTTAATGACGCTTTGTGGACTCAATGTATTAGGATCAGAGTTTGGATAATAAAATCATTCTGATAGCATCGATATAGTGCCAACTCTGATCCTCCTCAGGTTCTGAAAAGTATATCAACAAGTAAAATGCTTGGTCTTAACGATTAACATATGCGTGGTCTTTACTTTTGCCACAGTTTAACCAGCTACCTGGGAGAGTGTTTCATTGGATTAGGCAGAATATATTAGTCTTTTTCTGTAGTCTTTTAAGCTTCATGTTCATTTACCTTTCTTCTTAGCTAATCCATATAGTTCCCGATGTGTCCTATGATGTTTAGTGCTATTTTACAGTTTCTGACTAGTTCGAGGAATGATTCTAATGTGCCGTAACTTCGTCGTGTTTTAGGTAAATCAAACTCAAGTACCCTACTTATTGGTCCTTCAAGTATATCATCACGAGATGGCCAGAAAGCTAGGAGATCCTTCCATGTTCATGGCTTATTTGGTGGAAAAAAGGATAGTAACAACGATGATAATAAGGTGCAAAATATTTTCTTCTTTGGTTGGTTATAATTTGGTAAACCCCTTTTGCTTACATATCAAATAATTTGCTTAATCCCTATAAATGAAAATATAAAATGTAATTGATATTATGTGCCTTTCGTGTATCTTTAGTTGCAAAAGTCACATTTAATTTTTTCCTCTTTTAAGTACATTTGAACATTACTGTTTAACAAGGTCTTTAAATCCAATACATAATAGTACCATCCAGAGCAAGTTAGATTACCATTATATTTAGTGTAAACACTTTCAACTCTTTGAAGAAATATGAATTTTCTGACCTATTAAAAAACTATAAATTTGCCGAATAAAAGTAAATGGTGTTTGAATGGATGTAAAAAATGCGCTGGGTTATTATAATAGCTAAGAATGTGGATCTCATATATTTGTTTAGCTAATTGATTTTCCTTATCATGTGAGATTACACTGGGTATGTTGTTGTTGTAATTGATTTTCCTTAGTTAAATTGTGACATGTTGTTTACATATTCATTATCTTTTCTCTGCTGCATTATTTTGATGTGGAGCTGCATCATATGCATATATGATAAACAAGTTGCGAATAGAAAAATGAAATGAGATATGGAAATGCCAAATTTAACAATAAGGAGTCAAGAAGCTTCCATTTGAAGTATCTTTTACACCATCAGTTTTGACTTTTGAATAGGACACCCAATGAAGTTTTCGCCACTAACGGTGATTAAGAATGGGAACTCGTGCCCTAAGAATATTACCCATCTTTTAATTCCTGACATCCAATAATAGCATAAGCATAAAGTAACGTAAAAGCCAAAAGGATGTATCAGATGCATCAAGTGCAGAGAAGAATCCTAATTATAAACGGAAAAGGGTAAAAATGCCCCAAATGTTGAAAATGGTTTTAATTTCCCCCCTTCCATCTATTGGACCATAATTGCCCTTAACGTTAAATTTCGGGTTAAAATGCCCCTCCTTCCACCTATTGGACCACAACTTCCCTTAACATTAATTTTCGGATTAAAAGTGCTCCTTTTAACAAAATTATGAGATAGCACATATGAGGCTTTAATTAAACTAGTCTCTATGTTCGTGCGATGCACGAATATCTTCAGTAGGGGAGAAAGGTTACCATCGAAATAAGCACAAAATTTTAAAAATCACATCAATATTAGTATATAAAATATTATATTTAAAATTAATGGATTTAATTTTAAAATTTCAAGTTTAGTAAAAAGTATCCCCACAAATAATTAGTTAGTTATGTTAGCAGTAGTAGATGTTGTTAGTAGTTATAGACGTTCTATTAGTTCAATAGAAATAAAGATTAGTAATTAGTTAGTATGCAGTAATAGTAAGGCAGACGTTCTGTTAGTTAGTTCAATAAAAATAGGATTAGTAACTAGTTAGTTAGTAGTAATAGTAAGGGAGGTAGTTCAATAGAAATAGGATTAGTAATTAGTACTGTTAGTAGTAATATTAGTAAGGGCATAAAAGTCGTTTAAATATATATTTTGGTCGACCAACATTTATATTCATGCTTTTATAATAATATAGATAGATAGATAGGTGGTACTGATTTATTGGTCTACGTGGCCAACCATAAATAACCCAACCTATCTAATTTAACCCAAAACAACTTGAAACCACTTGTCCATACCCAATTCCTTCGATGTTTCACGTTTTGCGATTGAATAGATCCAAAAGACTAATAATGTCTTCTTCGTTAGAAGCTGCGATTTTTGGTTCAAAACCGGTTGAAACAAGCTTTGATCGGATCCAGATATAGATTCAACTCATCTTCTTCATCCTTTAACAATGCTAGATACATAGAAATCCAACCCCTATAATTTTGAACAAATAAATTTGGATGTGTCGGGTTATTTATGGGTTGGGTCTAATACCACGTGGACCAATAAATCAGTACCACCTGTTTAATTAAAGCACTAAATATGCCATCTCATAATTCTGTTAAAAGGAGGTTCATTTTTAACCATCAAGGGGAATTAGGTTTCAATAGGTGGAAGGAGGGGCATTTTTAACCCGAAATTTAACGTTAAGGGCAATGGTCGTCAAACAGGTGGAAGGAGGGCAAATTTAAACCATTTCTAATACATTATGGGCTTTTTTTACCTTTTCCCGAATTATAAATAATCACATCAAACAATCAGAAACATGAAATAACTACAATTTATGAAGTGTGTAGACCATGCAAGCAGACCAGCTTAAAAGCACAAGATCTGCATTATCAATTATAAAAGGAGACTCAGAAAAAAGGGAGGGGGGACCGATTAGAATTGGCTGAAAAAGGCCAGAGAGAGTGTATTAAGAAGGATGCACGGGTTTTCTTTCGAGTTAAGCTGCGCAAGTCATTAAGGGACTAGCAAAAAATTGGTAAACCAAATTGTTTTGTTCGTTGTAAATTATGAATCTCCTTCGAGTATCAGTTTAAGATTAGACTCTGATGATACATGAGCGGACCAGTGGAAATTGGAAACCAATCCACAAAGTTCCGTTAGATAATGAAGTAACAAAGTTGTCACTGAGTGTTCAGATTCAGGTATTTTCGGGTTGCTTGACTGATCTTCTTCAAAATTGATACTTCTGAATGGAGGGGAAACATATGTCAATATACCTTATTACCTTATCAAAAAAAAATATATGTCAATATGACAGAATAAGTTCAATGGCCGGAGAAGATGTCCTAAAATACGATATTAACAAAATAATGCTAACAAACTCATCGATCTTTTGAAGCATTCTTTTGGTGTAAGTCTGTAAATTTCACTATTAAGATACTAAGAGCAGAGTTCCATATCAATCTTAAGAAATTCTTTAACAGGATAATCAAGACGATGAACAATGCATACTTGCTAAAATTGAATACTTAATATAAGTTGCGGTAATTTCTATATGAGAATACTTGAGAAGCTTATTGCTGGTAAATTATATCTTAAATAGTTAGTGGTAGAAGGAACTGCTTGTACTTTTGATTTGAAGGAGACAACAAAATATGATAATAAAGCCAATAAAAGATAGATAGAGGCATAGATTATGTTTCTTTTTTACTCTACAAGGATTTCTATGCATTTGAAAGATGTTATTTGGTGTAGCAGTTGTATACAGTCTCTCTGTTATTCTTTATATCAAATTCCTGTGGAATGTATGCTAGTAACTAGCCATTGGTAGATTATTTTGCTATTAGGTTTTGTATCTAGCTTCCTACTCATGTATAGTCATTTTCCTCTAAAAAAAAAAAGGTATAGCGTGATATCAAAATTATTATGTTTCTTTGTCATGATCGATCTAACTTCAATCCAGGCTGGAATTCTTGGAAACATGCAAAATCTATATGAAACTGTAAAGAAGGCACAAATGGTTGTTCAAGTCGAGGCAGTACGTGTGCAGAAAGAACTAGCAGCGTAGGTGCTCCTAATAATTTTTCCACCCGTTTTATGATTTGCAGTCACTCTATTTTGCTTGTGTTACTTTTATGTCTTAATTTACAGTGCAGAGTTCGATGGCTATTGTGAAGGTGAACTTATAAAGGTATTGATTTCTTTCCCCAAAGATAGCTTTTTGTTTCTCTCATATGGACACCGATAAACTTGCAAAGAGTCAAAAATCGTGCTTGAAATGATTGATGTCTAGTGACTGCTTACATTTTACTGCGGGTTGTTCTGTAGGCAACACTTTCTGGTAACCAACAGCCAGTGCACATTGAAATAACTGACACTGCAATGGACTTGGGACCGGAAGTAAGTTTATATATTTTGGCCTATTCAAAGTTTGCAAATAAATTGAAATGAAGTAATATGGAATATTTGTATTGGATACTCCTAACTGGGCGAAGTAGAAGAAAACCAAGTATTAGATTCTTATTTCTACATGTCTAGTGGAGTTTTAGTTTCAGTATGGTTACTAAGAGAGTTATGATTTATGCGAACTTTTTTGGAGAGCACACGTGAATCCATGATTACAGTTTGTTACAATTCTTTGAATAAAAGGGTAGCATGTGCACAAAGCATCTCACGTTCACGCAGGGTCGGGGGAAGGGCTGCATCCCAAGGGTGTGTGATATAGGCAGCCCACTCTTGTTATGACTCTTTGAATATCGATCTACTATATCTGTTCTTTGTTTATGGTTGATGACGGATACTGATAGTCTCCTATCCTTTGTTTATTCTTTCTGTAGATATTCTTATCTCACTCAGTTGTAACTTTTGCAGCATAAAGAATATATATTTTATAAAATCTTGATAAACCATAAAACCCATGCAAAGATAAGAAAAAATATATAGTAATACCTAGGGAAATAAATTAAACATTGGCACACCTTGTAGTAAGGTTACATGTATTTAGTTAAAAATTCTATATTTTACTTTAGGAGAGAGTCAGGAATTCAACTTATAGGTTCTGAATTTTAGAACGATTTCTTTAAATGGTAATAATTGGGTTAAATTTGATATTTGTATATATTTAATGAACTTCTTAACACAAATATATTATTATTTGAGGCTTTGAGCAAAAGCTATTGGGTTCTGCCGAGCCCGTGTCCTGGCTTTCTAGCTAAGCCCCTGACTTTGGAGAATGTTGTGTCAAGAAACCTTTTCTGGTATTAATTATCATATTCTGTTCAAGCAGAAACTTTCTGTAAAATCTTCCCACAAAATCAAATGAAAGAAAGGAAAGTAAAATATTCGGCCCGGTCAAAACTAACTCAGTTGTTGAGCATAATTTGCGACGTATGAAACTTGTCGGTCTTGTTGTTCTTCTTTCTATTGAGCATGCTGTATGTTTGATGGATGCAGAAACTCTCACTTCTAGTAACAGAGGCATACAAGGACGCGCACCAAAAAAGTGTACTGGTGAGAAAAACTACCTTTCTTGTATGGTTGCCTTTGATCATCTAGGGTGTGTTTATGGAGCAAGAAAATATTTTCAATTTTTCCCGGGGTATCCCGATCCGGATGCCACGAAAAATTAGGGAAGCCTTTTTCGTGAAAGACTTTCTGCGACTGGTGAGAAGAAAACAAGTTCCTTTAAAATGGGGGAAATGACTTCCCTAGTAGGAGTGAGGAAAACAAGCTCCGTAAGGTAGAGGTAAGGTCTGCGTACATTTTACCCTTCTCAGGATTTCACCGGGTATGTTGTTGTCTCCTCCCCACGGACCCCAATCCCCACCCCTTGACAATCTCACCCCCTGCAACCCACAAACTCCCACTCTCCACTCATCTCATCCTCGTAGTGTTTTCCTAGATTGTAATAAATACTCTTGGGACAATTTTTTGCTCAAGTACCATGCACTAGAAAATAAGTAACTCACTTATTTTCCAAGAAACATTTTCTAGAAAAAACATTTTTCTTCATACCACCCCTAATATATGCTTTCCTGCTTCATGGATTTTACAAGAAATAATGTCTTCGAATGCCAGGCAATGAAGGAGAGAATGAGCAATCTTGCTCAGAGCTTAGGGATGCCAGCAGGATTAGAAGGAATGAAGTGATCGAGATAACCAGAAAGAAGCTCCCATTTTGCTTAATTTGCAGCAATTAAGTTTGACTATGAGGAATGTATTACGCCTTTATTATTGTTGTTATTTCCCCTATTGATGTAGTAAACACAGTAAAGCAAAAGGAGCAAGTCATCTTATTTGGACTTCGTTCTACTTGTTCTTTTCTTCTTTGGGCTTAGGCATTTAGCTATGCATCAATGAAAAAGGTTCATATTGAAAGTCATCATATCAACTTGTTTTCCGGTAAAAATGATTTCTACCAAAAACGCAGTTAGAGATTTGTATTCAAGGGTTTAAAGACAAGTAGACCGTATCCGATCGGAAGACCCTCTTGATTGAGTTCGGGATTGATGCTTAGGTTACAGATGATTGGTATTAAAAACACTAGTAAAAATATGATAACAAGCAAGTAAAGAAAATTAGTAGTTTGAATATGAAAATAAGCTATGAATCGAATAAGAGCCAATCTGGGAATAATGTATTAGTTTGAGAGAGATTTGAGTTACAAGTGTGCTTAGAGAGAATACAATGTGTCTTCCTGCTCTTCTAAGTCTTACATATATAAGATAAAATTTAGACTATTACGACCATAGGGAGTTATGGCGACGAGGATTGACGAGGATGTCACACATCGTATTAGAGCAGAGTGGTTAAGATGGAGGCTCGCATCTGGTGTTCTGTGTGATAAGAAAGTGCCACCAAGACTTAAAGATAAGTTCCACAGAGTAGTAGTGAGACCAACGATGTTGTATGGGCGGAGTATTGGCTAGTCAAGAACTCTCATATTCAGAAGATGAAAGTTGCAGAAATGAGGATGTTGAGATGGATGTGTGGGTTGATTAGGAGAGATATGATCATAAATGAGGAGATTCGGGACAAGATAGGGGTGTCCTTCGTGGCGAACAAGATGCGGGAGGCGAGATTAAGATGATTTATACATGTCTAGAGGAGAGGCACAGAGACCCCGGTGAGGAGGTGTGAGAGGCTGGCGATGGAGGGCTGGAAGAGAGGTCGAAGAAGTATTTGGGAGAGGTGATCAGGCAGGATATGACTAGTCTTTAACTTATCGAGGACATGACCCTAAATATGAAGGTGTGGAGGTCGAAGATTAAGATAGAAGGCTTGTAGTAGGATTAGTAGTACCTTCCTTTCTGGCTGGCCCAATATTATTTTTGTTATTTTCTTGTATTTTATCTTAGCATTCGCATATATCTTATTCTTAATTTTCTATTGATACTTATTGGCCTTTCTACTTTAATTTTCTTGTTATTCTGATGTTGCTTTTGTGTTACCTGAGTCGAAAGTTTATCGGAAACAACTGCTCTACTTGTCAGAGTAGAGGTAAGATCTGCGTACACTCACCCTCCCCTGACCCCACTTTATGGGATTACACTGGGTATGTTGTTGTTGTTGAAGTTATGGCGAAGTGAGCATACTGACGTCACTACATCCACGCGCACCGCGACACTCTGATCTAGGTAGGTTGATGTGATGAGAATTGTTGGGAGTGGGAGATAGTTGTGAAGATAGTTTTCGGAACCACAAAGCTTCTCATTTACGCTTAATGCCTCAGGGTGCTTTTCTACCCAATACAAATAGTCCCCCACTTTTCGGGCTTTTCGAGCTTAGTGGGACCGAGAAGTGGAAGAACTTGTCAACTGTCAGTCTCGTAGTACGATGTCCTTAGGGGACAGTGCACCGATTCAGTTGTCCATCACCCTTTTACACACCGTCCCATAGCATTAAGTGCTATGTTGTTCGTGTACCGCCCACCTTACACGTGTCACACATCTGTCGTCATTCCGTCTAAGGAATGAGCGCCGTAATGATGGTTTGATTTCCTTTTCAATCGTTACCCTTTATTTATCTTCGCCTCTCCCATAAAGACTCCACTTATTCCTTTGACGCTCCACTCTTAAAAAACAACCATCCATTATTTCCTCATCTTTTTCGACCTAATCTCCATCATCATGTCTTTGTATTATTCGATCGTCGGTGGTGCTACCACACGATCTCTGAGCCAAGAATGGGGAGACTCAAACGTCCCTATCCACAAAGTTCCCATCTTGGACTCTTTTTCGGCAACTGTCGGTACGTCGAGTAGAAAACATCAAGGGATTCTTCTTCCGTCCGACAAACCGATGCCTACATCCCTAGCAGTTGATCGTCTCTGAAGGATCTCAAGAAGCGCCAGGTCTCTATGAAGTCAGAACAGTCTTGGTCGGCGAACTCATATAAATCCATTGTGACTGCCCGTTATCTGAGCCGGGTAAAGGTGGACTGTGGCTAGTGCGATACAAAAGTGCTTCTCCCCCTTGAAGGGGAGAATATTACTTCTTATAGGCGGGGGTATTCTTTCGTATATACATATCCATTTTCCTTGCGGTTGGGAAAGCGTATCAAGCCTATTTTTATACATTCATAGCAAGCCTATTTTTATACATTCCATTCGATATTCTGACTTGAATACATGCTTATTTTTTATAAAACTAAAAAAGTACAAGGAAAGGTGATGGCCCTCAGCCCCAGTAGCTAGGAGCAAATTGTTTCTCTTTGCGTTTGATTTCCCAGGATGAATTCTTCTAAGTAATACATTTTTCAGTTGTTGCCTTGTTAAAAACTTTGCCGACAAAAACCCATTTGGGAAAAAAACTGGTCAAGGAAAAGAGTGCAACACATATTTTCCGATCTTCACTTCAACGTCTTCCAGGTCAGTCCCAGTCTTGATGCCAGACCCAATCCTGCGATCATAAAAGGCTATGAAAAACGTAAAATAAAAAGGAAAGGGTTCATACCTTGAGATTTTCAGGGTCGTATTGTGGGGGTGAAATCGACCACGAACTCCGGTAGGCTCGGTGTTCGTATTGCCGATCCATTGTTGATAGGTCAGATCATATTATCTTATCTCGGCTGACCATTTTGACAGTCGACTCATAAGATTCTCCCTATGCAACAATACCTGCAATAGAGTGTCAGTCACGATGGTTACCAGATGGCATTGGAAATACGGTCGCAACTTTATTGTGGAGGTGACGAGGACCAGGGCAAACTTTTCTGTGTTCGAATATTGTGACTCGACCTCGGTCAGTGTTTTACTAGCATAATAGATGGGGAGTTGCTCTTTCCCTTCTTTTCGTACGAGGGCGACACTCATTGACATAGATGAGGCAGTCACATAGGTGAGCGATCTCTCTTTCTTTTTAGGCTTGACTATTAAATGAGGGCTATCCAAGTAATCCTGAGGTCTCGCAAACTTTGATTATACTATTGTGTCCATAGGAAGCGATGGTCTTTCTTCGTGAGTTTGAAAATTCATGACACCAATATGTCGATCGTGATATGAATCTTCCTAGGGCAACCATTTTTCCGGTCCGCCTCTGTACCATTTTAATGTTATCTAGTGCATCTGGCATTGACTGGATATATTTTACTTTATCGGGGTTCATCTCAATGTCGCGATCGGAGATGAGAAAACCTAAAAACTTCCCAAAGCTGACTCCAAAGACGCACTTTTCTGGGTTTAGTTTCATGCGGTGATATCGTAAAACGTCGGAGGTTTCAGCCAAGGAATCCAAGTGAGTCTCAGCTTCTTGGGACTTGACCAACATGTCGTCGATGTAAACCTCCATAGTACAACCAATTTGCTTTTCGAACATTTTTTTACCAACCCTAGTAGGTGGCCCTTGCATTCTTAAGACCAAAAGACATTACATTGTAACAAAAGTTACCGTGATTAGTCATGAAAAAGGTTTTTTCCTGATCAACTGGGTGTAGGCTGATCTGGTTGTATCCGGAGTATGCATCCAAGAAGCTAAGCAATTCATGTTCGGTCGTAGTATTTATCGTTTGATCATTATGTGTCAAGGGAAATGAATCCTTAGGCCATGCCTCATTCAAGTCCTTGAATTCCACGCATATTTTGAATTTGTTTATTTTTTAGGGACCACCATCACGTTGGTCAGCCATGCGGGATTATTGACCCTCCGCACGGACCCTATATTGAGCAGGTGTGCCACCTCTTCTCTTACGACTTGGTCCATGATTGTCGGTATCGGTTGCTTCTTTTGCCTCACTGGAGTATGATTAGGATCATCGATTAACTGATGAATAGCTATCTCCGGGGGGATCCCTCTTATGTCAAGGTGAGACCAAGCGAAGAAATTTGAGTTAACTGTTAAATAATATAAAAACACATTCTTGAGCTCAAGAGAGAGTTCCGAGCCCAGATATACATTCTTTTCAGGATGTCCTTCGAAAAACGTCACTCTCTCCAGCTCCTCAATGGTCTAGTCCGCGAGATCTTTGTCTGGTGGTAAAAGGAAGCCTTTTGGAAGGATCTTATTCGGGCACTCTTCCTCTGCCAGTTGTTCCTTCCTTTCTCCGGATGTCCCATTTGAGCCCGACGACTGTAATTGATATTGGTCTGCTTCTGGCTTCTGAGGAATAGCCACCACCAACATATCCCCCATCTGGGAACAATTGCTACTCCCTCTAATATTTTTGATCCCCTAAGGTGTGGGAAACTTGACCTTATGGTGATAAGTTGATGGGACCGCCTATATTTCATGCAACCATAGCCTCCAGAGTATTGTTTTGTATGTCATGTCTCCAGACACGACGTCAACGGATGTGACTTGTTTCACACCATCTGTCACGACCCGACCCCGGGCCCGCGATTGATGCCCTACTTGGGCACCCCTCAGGTATACATCAGAGAATAGCAACGGAACATACACAACTTAATAAATACTTAAAGATTAAATAACAACAGGCTAGCCGATAAGGCCACCTTCCGTAAAATGTACGTACACAAAAAATAAATCAGTTACAACTCTTTTTTTTTCTTTACAACCCAAATCCACAAATATGACTACATGCCTCTAAGAATAACAACTGTGACGGGACAGGGCCCCGCCATATCCCTGAATGTACAACAACCGATAATACCAGGGATAAGCCTCCGGAGTAATGGAGCTTCTCAACAGCTGAATCAGTGATCCTAAAAGTGAGGATCAGCAACCTGTATACTCTACTGCGCATTTAACGCAGCCGGAGGAGGTCAGTACAACATGTACCAAATATGTGAAACTGAAAGTACTGTAGTAAAATCATAAGTCTAAAATAAAGCTGGAGACATGTATGATAACTCAAATATCAGTACATTGTGCCTTACTAACAATGAGAGTAAACAAGAGTATACTTTACTGCATAAAAATAGGAGGCTCATGATCAAAGTAGGGCCACTCGTCCGTATGTCATTAAGCAATCCTACTCCTGAGACTATTTCACCCGTATATGTCCTGTGGACCCGCAATAAGGTAACTTCCTCGCATAGGCTGTATCCGCCCGCATAGGTCGTGTGGACCCGCATGAGGTATTCCTCGCATAAGACTATTTCACCCGCACAGGACCATTTCACACGTTTAGGCCCGATGGGCCCGCAATGAGTACAAACGCCGCACTCGCATCATGGGTAGCAAATCCATGGAATTAGTAGTAACCCGGGGCTTTACCCCGTAAGAATAACATAAACTAGCACAACCGGCTATCATACATAACATAAGCACTACCGACTTATCATACATAACATAAGCACTACCGGCTTATCATACATAACATAAGCAAGTTAAGAAATCCCTCTAACTTCTTATTAGCCTTATTCATATACACTCTCATTTTAGTTTACTTAAGACACTAACATGTCATTATAAAATCCGGGAATTTAACCCAAAGTACTACGTACTTCTATTCTTTTAAAATGACTCTTTTTCATATAAGACTTCCAAGATACTAATAACCGTAGTATCAAGTCATATCTACTTTTCAAGACAAGTCACAATACCTTTTAGAAATACATTTATAGGCTTCTAAATCAAGTGACTTCTTTCTTTTAAAACCTTAAGCAATTGATGCCTTAAAATCAATTTGCCTTTCATTATTTCAAGTCATTTATCAAACTTACATTACTTAGAGTAAATCACTCTTTTTAACTTTCCATAAAGCTATTATAACCAACTTCCCATAAAGCCGTTATACTAGCTTTATACTTTAGACAAATACCTTCTTCTTTATATCCAAGAGACTTATACTTTCAAAACCAAGTATCATATACTTTCAAAATACTTTAAGTCTCTTAACTTTTTAGGAACTAAGATATCGTTAATATTCTTAAACAAGTGAGTTAAGTCCCTAACTCAATCAACTTGGACATTCTTAAAATAAGCCAAGGATATCAAATGGATTAGATTGTCAAAAATCTCGTACGTCTACCGTACTATACATTTACAACTATTCATGCTCAAGAGATAAGAAAGTTCCACATACCTCTTCGGTTCAATCCACTTGCCAAGTCCAATATGCCGTACATAGTATGTCAACCTATAATGACCATAATACGTCTATTAACCTCTTACTTCAAACGTAGAATATTCTAAGTGCAAAGTCACTAAATTCTACGGAAAATCGGACAGCACTTCCTTTGTTTCTACATACTTTTCCACCTTTTTCAAGGCCCGAATACAATAGCCAAACACGCCACATTTAAGGCCCAACAATGTAGTTATCAATAGGGGATTACACGCCTACAAGACGTGTAAAATTCCGCCCGCAAATTAATATCAAACTAATCCAACATACAAAGTCATTCTCGGCCAAAGGTGTAACAACATATCAACCTTTCCAATTCCTTTTCAATTCAAGTTGTTTAGTATAATATGTTATCAAGCCGCAATCGATTATAACTACTAAAATCTTTAAGTAGGTAACATGCGACGATTCTAATTATCAGCCAAAATTGTATTTCAATTTCAAATGGCTAAACAATGTCATTTCGGATTTTAGGCTTCCAATATCCATAACACTTATCAATCTTATATACATATACTTCATGCTAGTTAAAATGTAAGGCTACAACAATATGTAATCTTATACACTTAAGAGAACAAGATTGTTACCTTAGTGAGCCTTAATCCACTTCAAGATCCGAAGTCGCTCCCTAGCAACTTAGAGCCTCTCCTTGACATTCCAATCCGACACTTGAAGCCCTTAGAAGATCACAAACAACTTTCCTTCAATTCTCAATCCAAACCTAGTAAAGTGACTAGGTTTTCACCTTGCGACTAATACGAAAACGCCACTTTTCCGGGATCTTTCTATGGAGATACCCTTACAATACCCTTAGGAACATTGGTTTAAAGTATGGGGATTATTGGACAACAAACTAAATTTTTTTCTTCTTGAAACCCTCCATTGCCGAGAGCTCCCCATTTCTCTTCAAAGTTTTCTTGAAATTTTTCTAAGTATAGAAGCCTTGCATTGCTACTAGTAAGCTTATATAGAAACATGGAGGGTCAAGATTAAAACAAATGGGTGGCTTGGATGCATTTCACAAGTATCAAGCCAAGTGGCTCTTGACTAAGTCAACAATATCAAGCTTTAAGACTTAGCAAGACTTGGTCATCTCAAGTATGGTCAAATGACCATTTTGTCCATGCCAAAATCGTCCAAGATCAACTTAAGGGGGTGACACGTGTCGCCCTCCCATTCGTCGTAATATTTCGTTTTCCGACAATTCCATAATTCCGATAAATTTTACTAGTCTCAAATCTTAACATTTGAATTCTTACGTACGTTCTTATAAACATATCCTGGAATTCCGGGGTGTAACATACTTCCCCCCTTAGAAACATTCGTCCCCGACTGTTCTTTTGGGAGTCAAACTTAAAGATAGTGACATAGTCTCCCTACAACCCTTACATACCAATAATGCCACACGTGGCCACATAACAATACTCATACTACAAATGTCAACCTGAACCCCATGTGTCAACGTCGGTTATCTGCATAAAGCTTCTGCTGACTCTGAGCTTACTAATAATCTTTCCTGGATAAGCTTCGCCTTATCCACAACCCGCTGAATTAGGTCTGGACCAAATAACTGAACCTCGCCTACGTCGAACCAACCAACCGACGATCTACACTTTCTTACATACAAGGCCTCATACAGGGCCATCTGAATAATGGAAGGGTATCTGTTATCGTACGTAACTCAACAAGAGGCAAATAACCCTCCCAGCTATCCCTGAAATCAAGAACACAGGCCCGCCACCTATCCTCAAGTTCCTGGATAGTACGCTCTCCCTGTCCGTTGGTCTGAGGGTGGAATGCCACACTGAGACTCACCTGTGTCCCTAATACCTCCTGGAAAACCTCCAGAAGTCAGCCGTAAACTGAGCTCATTTGTCTGACATCATAAAAGTAGGAACCCCGCAGTCTCACAATCTCTCTGCTATATAAGCTAGCATAATCCTCAGCCGAGTAAGTGGTCCTAACCGGAAGAACACGGCTGGTTCATCAGCCTGTTTACTATGACCCCCAGGGAGTCGCACTTCCTCTGAGTATGATGCCATCCTGTAACAGGATTCATTTTAATCACCTCCCATATCTAAGTCGGGATCTAAATCGCCTGTAATAACCCACTGGGCTTCTGGTGTTCAACCTTGACCTGCTACTAATTCGGACATTAAGTAATAACTCTGCTACGTCCCTTTTCAGGCCATCTTACCAATACATATATCTGAGGTCACGACACAACTTAGTCGACCCCAAACAATTAGAGCAATAAGCAATGCGTGCCTCCCCTAAAACCTGCTGACAAGTCCAGCAGCACCGGGTACACACAATCTATCCTCATATCACAGCACCCCATCCGGTGCTACTCAAACAGGCTCTTCTCTTCTCGGAGAGCCGTATCTCGATACCGTATCATAACTGGATCCTCATACTATCGCCTCTTTACCTCCTCAACGACGGAAGACTCGACAACCTCTCGGATCTAAACTTCATTAACCTTGGAAATAAATAATCGAACTCCTCGGCTCGGTAGCTGATGAATCTTACGGACCACGTCCTGTCTATCTGGTTGTCCATCTGACAGACTACCCATAGATCCACGACTAGGAGCATCTGTAACTGTCTCGGCTTTCCCCGGGTGGTATAGGATATCAATATCACAATCTTTGAGTAACTCTAACCACTGTTTCTGTCGCAAATTCAGCTGTCTCTGTCTGAAGATATACCGGAGGCTCTTGTGGTCTGCACAAATATCCACATGAAGTCTATATAAGGAATGCCTCCAAATCTTCAAGATACGATTAACTGTCGCCGACTCTAAATCGTGAGTAGCGTAATTTCTTTCATGCTTCCCTATCCGCCGGGAAACCTAGGCTCCAACCTTATCGTGTTGCGCCAGAACACAACCTAGCCCAACACCAAAGTGTTACAATAATAACCTAACCCTCTAGTCTCTCAGGATGGGTTAGAACTATAGTCGTGGTCAACTTATATTCCAATAACTGGAAGCCTTTCACATTCCTGCGAAATATTCGGGTATCCTTAATCTCAATTATGGTTCATGTTTCCCTTTCTCTGTCGCAACCAAACTTGGTCACTAACTTAGATTTGATTCCTTTGCTTGCCTCATGGCTAAGACTTCCTATCAATCACAATTTAGGGGGGGAGATTTCCTTGATCTCGTCAAGTAGCAATCCTATTATCCTCTCCCAGCTCGTAGAGCTTATATCCAGGTGTTCAACCTCAATTCATGGTATTACATAATCCATTGACTTGTCAAGATTTCTTATCGTTCGAGTGTCTACTGCCTCTTCCTTTATAAGTTATCTCAAGTTGTCACGGGGTCCCTTACCCCCGTATCCCATTACTATCTTTCTCACAAGACAGATGCTACCACCTTTCCTCGAGGTGTTCTTACTGCCCATTATTTACTAATGGTATTTACACTAGTCTGGGGTAATCATATCTCGTGCAACTTACATAACCATAGTTGTATTCTCTTTTATCATTCTGGTCATAACCTTACCTTATGCTTATTATTAGCAAAAGTATTTCTATCTTGATCCATAATCGTGCAGTTTCATACATGCGTACTACCTGCATTTATATCCTTACGACACTTCCTCGACCATTTCGTAACGTCGTTCACAATTACCCCAACACAAAACTTTTCCCACGGTTATCTAAAATCAGAACCTATGGTATGGCGACATCAAGACCTTACGCCTCCTATCCTTCGTCTAACAACATGGGTACACATAACCCCATAATACGTAAAACTATCCTTTTACGTGGGGGAGAGAACTTATCTCCCTTTCAAAATCTTAATCAACAAGCGCCACCTTATAATCGTATAGATTTTCAAAACCTACCAACGATGTCTTTTGTTTTTCAGAAAGACTGCATTTATCTTATTCTTGCTTGAGCGTTATCCTGAACTTATCCGGAAGGTCGTGGCCCTGACCGCCACACCAACCAACTCCAAGTACCTCCAAGGGCACTTAACATAAATTCCTTCCAATTCAAGTATTACTTACTTTCTGCGTCAATTTACCTCAAATGAACAAGTCACGGACTTATTAAAAACAATGATGTCGAGAAGGAAGGATAATTCACCGTTACCACCACTTCTCTTCCTTTCCACGATGATAACTGCCAGGAAACCTAATCGAGCCAATCTCTCTGCGATAACGCGTTGGCATAACAAGAGGCCAACTAGCGCGCACTCATAATGACCTCAACGTCCGCCATGCGGCTCGATAGGTGCGCTAGGTCCAACGACTTTATCGTTCTGCAATTATTATCTACCCGCCGCTACCACCCAACACTCACGTGTAGTCACATCGAAAGGTTCTCGTGGATTCGTGCTCTATTTCTTTACACTTGGTTGCTCTCTTTTCACCGGTCGCATTTCTTTCCGCATTTCCAAACTTATATTAGCATACGCATAACTTCCATACTAAATCGCCCCAATCTTTGGAGTTACTAAATTAAACAATTTAAGGCCATTTCCGCTCACAACGGTTCCGGTGGAATGCGCCCACGAACCCGTAAACGATTAACTAGACTTGGGCCTCGCACTCGTGACTCGCCACGAGCAAGATTACTACCAACTGATCCCATTCCATTTCAGGCTATTGGGCGACCCTTAGTAGGTCCTCAACCCGACTCGGCGTCGTACTTAACTCTTATCCTTGGTCTGACTTAACTTTTTACTACCCGAGAAAGCCTTATATACCTAAGGTCTCGGCGATTATCAATATTCTTAGGCTCGCAATTTCCATGTTCCAAGCCTACCTTATCAGTCCCCCCGTAAACGGGTACAAAAACTTCTCGTAAAACCATAATCGTGTTGTCTTGACCATAACAACCATACTTACTCCATACGGGTCTCATCCGCACCATTCCCTTAAGCATACCATGTAGCTTAAGTTACTAACATAGTCTACCATTAAGTTCCTTAATTATAACTTCTTAAGGGTCCATTACCTTCTCAGACAACTCATCATCTCCTAATTATCTAAAATTAGTACGTAAAACCTTGATGAGAGTTCATTAAACTGTTTCATACCTTCCCGGTATTTAATTAGTCCTTACCAATTCCTGGTAATCTAAAATCATTCTAGGCAACACATAGGTGACCCTCATACATAAATACGTATAGCTGTATGTCATAATACCAACTATACCACAAATATTACCAACCTGGACACGCAATCCACATAATCTTTCATGTGTCACTGCTGCCTTTCTCGTAGCTGCAATCAACATAACTTGTTAGGGAGATATGACCCTAACCACACAGCTCTATCGCACGATCTCAGAGTGAGAAGAATGGAAACCAATCCTAAATGTCCTGCAGCCTCCTGGTTATAGATGTGGTGCACAACACACCGATAACCAAAAATCTACTAGACACGGTCTGTAGACACTTTCCGAGGACTAACTGATCTGATACCACTTTTGTCACGACCCAACCCCGGGCCCGCGACTGGTGCCCTACTTGGGCACCCCTCAGATATACATCAGAGAATAGCAGCGGAACATACACAATTTAATAAATACTTAAAGATTAAATAACAACAGGCTAGCCGATAAGACCACCTTCCGTAAAATGTACGTACACCAAAAATAAATCAGTTACAACTTTTTTTTTTCTTTACAACCCAAATCCACAAATATGACTACAGACCTCTAAGAATAACAACTGTGATGGGACAGGTACCAGGGATAAGCCTCCGGAGTAATGGAGCTTCTCAACAGCTGAATCAGTGATCCTAAAAGTGAGGATCAGCAACCTGTATACTCTACCTGTGGCATGAACGCAGCCCCCCGAGGGAGGTCAGAACAACATGTACCAAATATGTGAAACTGAAAGTACTGTAGTAAAATCATAAGTCTAAAATAAAGCTGGAGACATGTATGATAACTCAAATATCAGTACACTGTGCCTTACTAACAATGAGAGTAAACAAGAGTATACTTTACTGCATAAAATAGGAGGCTCATGATCAAAGTAGGGCCACCAACCCGTATGTCATTAAGCGATCCTACACCTGGGACTATTTCACCCGCATAGGTCCTGTGGACCCGCAATGAGGTAACTTCCTCGCATAGGCTGTATCCTCCCGCATAGGTCGTGTGGACCCGCATGAGGTATTCCTCGCATAGGACTATTTCACCCGCTTAGGCCCGATGGGCCCGCAATGAGTACAAACGCCGCACTCGCATCATGGGTAGAAAATCCATGGAATTAGTAGTAACTCGGGGCTTTACCCCATAAGAATAACATAAACTAGCACAACCGGCTATCATACATAACATAAGCACTATCGGCTTATCATACATAACATAAGCACTACCGGCTTATCATACATAACATAAGCACTACCGGCTTATCATACATAACATAAACAAGTTAAGAAATCCCTCTAACTTCTTATTAACCTTATTCATATACACTCTCATTTTAGTTTACTTAAGGCACTAACATGTCATTATAAAATCCGGAAATTTAACCCAAAGTACTACGTACTTCTATTTTTTTTAAATGACTCTTTTTCATAAAAAACTTCCAAGATACTAATAACCGTAGTATCAAGTCATATCTACTTTTCAAGACAAGTCACAATACCTTTTAGAAATACATTTATAGGCTTCTAAATCAAGTGACTTCTTTCTTTTAAAACCTTAAGCAATTGATGCCTTAAAATCAATTTATCTTTCATTATTTCAAGTCATTTATCAAACTTACATTACTTAGAGTAAACCACTCTTTTTAACTTTCCATAAAGCTATTATAACCAACTTCCCATAAATCCGTTATACTAGCTTTATACTTTAGACAAATACCTTCTTCTTTATATCCAAGAGACTTATACTTTCAAAACCAAGTATCATATACTTTCAAAATACTTTAAGTCTCTTAACTTTTTAGGAACTAAGAGATCCTTAATATTCTTAAACAAGTGAGTTAAGTCCCTAACTCAACCAACTTGGACATTCTTAAAATAAGCCAAGGATATCAAATGGATTAGATTGTCAAAAATCTCATACGTCTACCGTACTATACATTTACAACGATTCATGCTCAAGAGATAAGAAAGTTCCACATACCTCTTCGGTTCAATCTACTTGCCAAGTCCAATATGTCGTACGTAGTATGTCAACCTATAATGACCATAATACGTCTATTAACCTCTTACTTCAAACGTAGAATATTCTAAGTGCAAAGTCACTAAATTCTACGGAAAATCGGACAGCACTTCCTTTGTTTCTACATACTTTTCCACCTTTTTCAAGGCCTGAATACAATAGCCAAACACGCCACATTTAAGGCCCAACAATGTAGTTATCAATAGGGGATTACACGCCTACAAGACGTGTAAAACTCCGCCCCACAAATTAATATCAAACTAATCCAACATACAAAGTCATTCTCGGCCAAAGGTGTAACAACATATCAACCTTTCCAATTCCTTTTCAATTCAAGTTGTTTAGTATAATATGTTATCAAGCCGCAATCGATTATAACTACTAAAATCTGCAAGTAGGTAACATGCGACGATTCTAATTATCGGCCAAAATTGTATTTCAATTTCAAATGGCTAAACAATGTCATTTCAGATTTTAGGCTTCCAATATCCATAACACTTATCAATCTTATATACATATACTTCATGCTAATTAAAATGTAAGGCTACAACAATATGTAATCTTATACACTTAAGAGAACAAGATTGTTACCTTAGTGAGCCTTAATCCACTTCAAGATCCGAAGTCGCTCCCTAGCAACTTAGAGCCTCTCCTTGACATTCCAATCCGACACTTGAAGCCCTTAGAAGATCACAAACAACTTTCCTTCAATTCTCAATCCAAACCTAGGAAAGTGACTAGGTTTTCACCTTGCGACTAATACGAAAACGCCACTTTTCCGGGATCTTTCTATGGAGATACCCTTACAATACCCTTAGGAACCTTGGTTTAAAGTATGGGGGTTATTGGACAACAACTAAAAAAAAATCTTCTTGAAACCCTCAATTTCCGAGAGCTCCCCATTTCTCTTCAAAGTTTTCTTGAAAATTTTCTAAGTATAGAAGCTTTGTCTTGCTACTAGTAAGCTTATATAGAAACATGGAGGGTCAAGATTAAAACAAATGGGTGGCTTGGATGCATTTCACAAGGATCAAGCCAAGTGGCTCTTGACTAAGTCAACAATATCAAGCTTTAAGACTTAGCAAGACTTGGTCATCTCAAGTATGGTCAAATGACTATTTTGTCCATACCAAAATCGTCCAACACCAAATTAAGGGGGTGACACATGTCTCCCTCCCATTCGTCGCAATATTTCATTTTCCGACAATTCCATAATTCCGATAAATTTTACTAGTCTCAAATCTTAACATTTGAATTCTTACGTACGTTCTTATAAACATATCCTGAAATTCCGGGGTGTAACACCATCGGTGCAAATAGTCAACTCGACTTCCCCCTTGGTTAGCTCGCTGGACATGTTGAATCCTTCCAGCACTTTTGTCACGGAAGTGATTAATTCATTTACTGCATTTATTTCAGGATCCACAGTTGGATGATGTTTTTTGAACTTCCTGGATCAATCAAAACACACTTAGTAAAAGATTTATTAATTTTCAAGGATATTAGTAGGGCCTCATTATGAGGTGAAGTGAAGTTTTCGCAGTCGCCGTCAGAAAAAGCTATGTCCTGACTCTCTGTGGGTTTTCGCCTATGGCTCGTGGTTGTGACTGAGGACTTTATCATTCATGTATACATGATCTTGTTGACCACCTCTAGATCGAAGATCATATAAATAGTGTGAGTAGGATGAGGCTCTTAACTCGGTCTTTGCCCATCATTCCTGCTTAAGTTGAGCTTCGCTCGATAGTTGATGTACTCCCTCAAATGTCCTGCGCACAGTAGTTGTGCTAGATCTATACTCATGTTTCCGCAATCCTATGTGGTGTGACCGTGAGTGCTACGAAAATGGAACCACAACCCCGTGTTCCTTTTCTCTGGGTTGGTGCGCACATCATCTGGGAACCTGGCTTTTTTCATGGTTTTCATTACGGCCATAATTTCTGCTGCGTTTATACCGAAGTTATGGTCAGATAACTTTGAGGGGCAGTCCCTTTTGACGTGGACCTTTTTGTGCGCCGGGGGCCGCGGTCAATGAGACCTTGATAGTTCATGGTGCTACCCCTACTCGTTCCTGTGCCTGAGAACCTCATGGTGTCATATGGTTCGAACCGTCCACTACTTGCTGCGCTGGTGTTATATCATTGTCTTGGCCTCCTCGAGGGGCGACTGCCCGTGAATATCGACAATGCCATTCGGTGGTCTTCCTCAATCCACATCTTAAGTGTGTACCGAAGATTTATTTTGCTCCATATTTTCGCTGGGAATTCCTTTAATCTTTACTTCAGCTTTCTGGAGGTGTTTGAACTTTCCGGGTTCAACCCGTCTGCGAATGCGGCTGCCGCCCAATCTTCTGCGATAGATGGCAACAACATTCTTTCTCTCTGGAATCTATGCACAAAACCTCGCAGCAACTCATCCCCTCGCTGCTTTATCGTGAATATGTCTTGTTTGTGAGCTTCTACCTTCCGGGCCCCTGCGTGAGCCTTGACAAAAATATTTTCAAGAGAAGCAAAACAATTAATAGAATTTTCGATAAGTGAGTATACCAGGAGAGTGTTTACTTTATACGTGTTTAGTTGAATTTTTTTAGCATGACATATTAAATTTTGTACTGGTTGAGGTCGTTCCTGGTGACGGCTGCCTCAAAGGTCACGATGTGTTCTTACGGATCCGTGGTGCCATCGTATTTTGGTGTGTCAGGCATCTTAATTTTTTTGGGATTGGGATGGAGGTTGTGCTCTCTGGATAGGATCCCATACCTTTTGGCCCTTGTGCCCTTTATGATGGGCGGTGTCCCTGGTAATTGGATCATCACTCATTCATTTACTTTTCCACTCGTCGTAATCCTTCAATGAATGTGTCCAGTCGGTCCTTCTTGTCTTCGTATTTCTTTTTACTGGTTTCAGGGGAAGCTGAGGCCTTCGCGGCGTTTTGATTTGACGTCGGATTCCCAGCCCTTGAATGAGTGGCTATAGCAGCTACCACTTCTTTCATACGCAACATCACCTCATTATGTCCTTTCAGAACAACTGCGATCGTTTCCTTAGTGAGAGATCCTCCTTTGTCAGTCGTTCGAGGCTTTCTAGTTCGAGATTTGACTGAGCTTCTTCTGTGCTTCTCTTCGGGTTTTCTCCGCTTTTGCTTTATCCAAAGTTTCCTCATCGCGCTCTTTCTCAAACAATTTTATCAAAGACTCGCTTTCGCCGCCCTTGTTTGGATTCCACTCCTATTCGCAAGGCTTCCGAACAGCCGTCGGTTTTTGGTGTTCAGCTGGTATTGGCACTGTTGCAAGTCCCTGTTCTCCACGAGCGACGTTGTCTTCATCTGATATGTTGTAAATTATAGTGTTTCAAGTGAGTTTTTTTAAAGAAGATCAGATACAGATCGAGACGACTTCACACTTGTTTATCCTCACAGACGGCGCCAAACTGTTTTCCGGTAAAAATGATTTCTACCAAAAACGTAGTTAGAGATTTGTATTCAAGGGTTTAAAGATAAGTAAGTCGTATCCGATCCAGACCCTCTTGATTGAGTCCGGAATTGATATTTAGGTTACAGATGAATAGTATTAAAAATACTAATAAAAATATGATAACAAGCAAGTAAAGACAATTAGTAGTTTGGATCTGAAAATAAGCTATGAATCTAATAAGAGCCAAAGCTGAGAATAGTGCATTAGTTTGAGAGAGATCTGAGTTACAAGTGGTTAGATAGAATACAATGTGTCTTCCTTCTCTTCTAAGTCTTTTATAAGACAAAACTTAGACTATTACGACCCTAGAAAGTTATGGCGACGTGAGCATATTGACATCACTACATCCACGCGTGATACGATACTCTGATCTAGATTGGCTGATGTGATGAGAGTTATTGGGAGTGAGAGACAGTTCCGAAATCACAAAGCTTCT
This sequence comes from Przewalskia tangutica, assembly GCA_029844215.1. Taxonomy (NCBI): domain Eukaryota; kingdom Viridiplantae; phylum Streptophyta; class Magnoliopsida; order Solanales; family Solanaceae; genus Przewalskia; species Przewalskia tangutica. The sequence goes on along the minus strand of CM056718.1, from coordinate 5,101,241 downwards.
CAAATACGCTTAATGACTCCGGTTGCTTTTCTACCGGATACACAATTGGAGAACTTTTTCCGTTGTGTTATTTTATTCTTCTTCATACATAACATCAAACATATAATTTTTCCTTTGAACTGACTGTTCGACCATCAACCAAAGATTTTTGGTGTTCCCTAGACACTGAAATCTCTCCTTTGGTATAAATTTGAACAAACCTTTAAGATGTTATAAAAAAATTAAATTAAATTAATACTGCTTATCAAGAAAATATTTGTATCATAGAGATGGTTGAAAGTATATTTAAGGGGGAGGGGGGAGGAAACAACTTTGTAATTTCAACAACAAAGGACTCAAAAAACATTTCTTTGCATTCTTTCTACTTGAACACTCACATTTCCTGCCATCTTATTATTCTTATCTTCTTTCTAGTTTTTGGCCACTAAAAGCAGTTTTTGCATCTGAGACAAATTCTTTTTAATACCTAAAGTAGCAAAAAAACACTGCAACTCTCAAAATTTTGTATGGTCCAGCAGAATTTTTGCTCTTTACTATTCATTTTGTATCATCTCATCAAAACACACTAAAGTATGTAATCACAATGCACAAAAAAAAACTTAGTTAACCATAGAAGAGCAATATATATAACAAGGCTTAAATTAGATGGAATGGAATGGTAAAGAACAAATTGAATCAAAGAATATTTAACCTAACAAGACCAGCCAAATTCCTCCTATCCCCTCTCAACATTTCTATCTCTATCTATCAAAAATTCCATAAAATGCCTATAGAACTTTCTAATCACCTCAAAACATAAACCCCATTACAACCCCCAAAGCCACAACCAAACTAGCCTTCAAGTTATCCGCACTACTAGTAGGAGCCATAGCTGGACCTTCAAATTCAACTGGAGAAGGTGCAGGTGCACCCATGAAGAATCTGCTCATGTGTTTCTCAGATAAGGTCACCACCACAATCAATTTTTGTCCTTGCTCACAGTGCCCTTTTTCTCCACTAATGAAATAGTATGCACCTGAATGATCCAACACTATCTTGGTGTTGCCATCATTGTGCACTGCTATTGGACTTGTTGAAGTGTTGCATGTCACATAGTCTCTCTTGCTCACTTCCAATACTGAATCTGTTTTCCCATCATACTTCCACACTGCCAAAAAGATTAAAACACACAAAAAAACAAAACATAAAAAGACACATCAGTACATCTTATGATTGCACTTAAATTGTACTCCCTCCGTCACAATCTATGTACGAAATTTAAATATAGAAATATGTCATTCTATTTTGACAATCTACAACACAAAGAATCTCATATAAATTGAGACAAAGGGTGTCATTATTCATGAATTTATGTTAATTACACTAATAGTTATTTTGTTTTATTCACGTTGTCAGGTTAACACGTTGCCTATTATATATTTTAAGGTAATTAGCTACACTTATTAGTGAACATTGATCTCTAGTTATATTTTAGGTGATTGATAGTAGTATAAAAACTCTTTTATACATTGTCAGTGAATAAAAATTAAAATTCTATGTTCATAGGAGAAATTAAGATTAGTCTACTCGGCTGTCCTTTTTTAAAAAGTATGTCTGAGCTGAAAAAAACAAAAAATGCAGATAAAAGTTGAGATTTTGAACTTACCAAGAGAATCTCCCATGAGGAATCGCGATTTTTCTGCCCAGCGATTAAGGGAATCAGATTCAGAAGATGGTACTTTCCAAGAATCAGTTTTGCCACCAACCAAATGATCTCTTGCTTCTGTGAAGCTCAACATCAGGCAAAAAACAACTGCCACTAGTGAAGAAGAAACCACATTTCTTGAAGAAACAGCCATTTGATATGAAACAATAATTAAGCTCTTATCGAGTTTCTAAAAGAGATATGTTTGATGGTTTTGCAGGGTTTCTTTCTATGTAATATATATAGTGGGAGGAGGTGAGTTTAAAACTAGCCGTTAGAGTAATATTGCATTTGCAGCTAAACAAGCTAGCCGTTAAGATAATACGGATAAAAGAAACTAACGGTCTAATTCTTTGGGGCTTTATTTATGAGTTAGTGTTTTTTTTCTTGAGAATGCGTTAAAATGACTTATTCTATATCAGCATTTTCATTTTATTTTAAATTTTTGTTCGATTCTGGCCGTTTCTCTTACTTTATTTATGCTTATGCTTTGTCTTAAACCGAGAGTCTCTAGAAAATAGTCGCTCCATCTATCAAGATAAAATTTGTATATACCCTACTCAGACCATACGCGGTAGGACTTGTTGCTTAATCCATTCAGGAACATGGACCCAAAAGTGCAATAAATTCTTTTCTTCTAGAGACCTTTGAAATAGGTGATTGATTTTTTAATTCTTCTTAGTGTTCGAACTTTTGATTCTCGCTTATCTCATTTAAACAAATTTTTAAAATCAAAAATAAAAATTATCAAACTTAAAATTTTATTAATGAAATAAGTGGGTCAAAAATTCAAGATTGCCACTTTTTTAAGATCCTAGAGTTGAAAAAGGTGACGATAGTAGTGGTGATGACAAGGTGATAAATAATTTGTTTTATAGAAATTATGTGTTTAATAGGTGATAAATTTAAGTACATCTGTTTAAATTAAATAAATTTAAAGGACAGCCTAACGTATTCAACCATTTCATTTCTTATACGTGTAACAAAGCTGGAGCCTAGGATGCCCAAATGTTTGTACAATTACTAATTGCACGGTTTGCACCATAATATCCATTTTTTGCTTCATTAACACTCCTATACATTGAACACGTACGTAAGATACCGCCACATGTTTGAGTACATGCAAAAGGAACTTCTTGTAACATGACACAAAAGAGGAACGTGTCATCAAACCCACCCACCTCCTCACACCTAACCAAACATCTACATAAAAAGTCTCACAAAGTCCAAAAAGAACTATAGAGTTTATCTCTTTCGAGTTCGACAGAAGAAATGGTTAGTAGTGATATGAATCGATGGCAAAATAAGTTACCGTATAGCCCAGGCACCATGGCGCTCGGTGGTGCTTTTGTTGTTGGTGGCATTTGGTACTACATGACGTACATGAAGAAGAAACCGGAAGCTGATGCTGCTACGGTTGCTCGTCCCGGTATTACTCCTCCCGAGGAAACTCCTCCTCGCAAGTAGGCAAAAACTGAAGTATCATGTTTCGTATTAGTTAATGTTTCTTTTATATTTTCCCATTACACTGCGTTGATTTGTTTTTTTTTTAAAAAGAATCATCTTATGTCTATGTAGACTCTACTCTCACCGGAGATCAATTTTACTAGGTATGTTGTTGTTGTTCTTGCTTTCTGATGTTTAGTTTCATTTATTAGTAGGTTTATTTAGTGGGTAACGTACAAAACATAAAGTCTGGAGATATGGCGTTATTCTATCTGGCTTGTTCTTTAGCGTTTGTTCAAATTAAAAAACACGAGAACAACAATAATAACTTACCCAGTGATCGCTATTTGTTTACATCCATTAGTTTGCAAGGGATTCAATGCCGATTTTGATGGAGATCAAATGGCTGTTCATGTACCTTTATCCTTGGAGGCTCAAGTAGAGGACCGTTTACTTATGTTTTCTCATATGAATCTTTTGTCTCCGGCTATTGGGGATCCCATTTCCGTACCAACGCAAGATATGCTTATTGGACTCTATGTATTAACGAGCGATACGGTACCTAGTAAAAAGTAGGAAACCTTTCTCTCTTAGCGCAGGTTAGACTAACGTGCACATCCAGGGGAAGAGAGCTCAGAATTCTTCACAGAAAGCGATGATGGCTATGGAATCCAAAGCACGAGCTCCGGCTCAACAAAGGAAGAGGACAGAACCAGTTAATCAACTCAATTTGGGCGTAGTCGTGACCCCAATTGCGGCTAGTGTATCAGCTACCTTGGTTCAACAGGTAGAAAAGGTGAGCCACGAGGATGCTGAGGAAGAAACTTCAAATCTCAATGAAACATTAACAATGCGAGAAGAGGATCCTATTTGTGACATTGAATACGATGATATAAGCTTAGAATTGGTGTTTTGGAAGAATGCAATTGTGTGTTATGTTCTAGGAGCATATCCCCCTTTCTCAGCGTTGAATGAGTATATCCAACGATTGGGAGAAATTAGGGATCAATAAGATATCTATGTTGAAGAATGGGGTAGTGTTGGTGCATTTTTTTCGACTGTGGGGAAGAATGAGATCTTGAAAGGGAGAATTTATCACTTTTATAATAAGTCATTTATAGTTAAGACTTGGAATTTACTAGAGATAAGTTGTATACTGTTTTCTCAACAAAAGACGAGTTTTCTCACTCACAAATTTTTAGTAAAATCTTTTATTTGAATTACAATACATGTTAAAACATAGTATGCATGTTAAAAAATATATGTTTCTGAAAATATAAGTTGTGATGAATTAATTGATATAAGCATTGTGTTGTAATAAGTTTGGGTTATATAATTGCGGACTATTTTCGTTGAGTTGTTCATGTTAGAATGGGATGAAATTTTTCTGTGTTGTACATCTTTGTTCCACCGTCAGATTGAGTCCAAATGGGGTCAAAACTGACATACGATTTGAAAGTTATCACTGTTTAACGTTTCTGTCTCGGATCAATCGAAATCTGAAAGAGCAGAGCGTATAACGTAAAAACTGTACAAATTCGTAAAGAATCTAAAAGTGTATGATGAATAAAAATTCCGAATTACTCTGTTCTCGACAGTTTGAGATTTTACGGAGATAAATCCGACTTACGGTTTAAAAGTTATCACTGTTTAAATATTTTGCCTGGGATCAGTCGAAATCCTGATGGGGCAGAACGTATAAGGTAAAAAACTGTACAAATTGATAAATAATCTGAACGTTTGTGCTGAATAAAAGTTCTAGATTTTCTTATTCTAGACAGTTTGATACTTTACGGGGATTAATCCGACTTACGGATAAGAAGTTATGACTATTTTAATATTGCGTCTAATATCTTTACAAAAGTTCTGGCGACACAGATTTCATAGGGTTGTTTCTTGCGTTAATTTGTACTAGTTACACTAAATAAGTATTTTCAGAGGAAACTTGGGATAGTGATAGGCCCCGTGTTACATTCGGCTCGACGTAAGAAATACTTTATTTGATACGGTTCAAGAGTTATAATCCTCACAAGTGAAAGGGCGAAAAATTGAAAAAATAAAGTATTATTTGAGCCTTTTGAACATATAACATATATATACAAATATATAAATACATTGGATCGGGTTGCACGGACCGCAACAAATATATAAGTTCATTGGATCGGATTGCACGGACCGCAACAAATACACAAATGCATTGGATCGGGTTGCACGGACCGCAATAAATATATAAATGCATTGGATCGGGTTGCATGTACCGCAACAAATATATAAATGCGCTAGATCGGATTGCACGTACCGCAACAAATATATAAATGCACTAGACCGAGTTACACGTACCGCAACAAATATATAAATGCACTGGATCGGGTTGCACGTACCGTAACAAATATATAATATGTTATATAGGATAAAGCAGGGGTACTGGTTAAATTAATTATTTCCTAGAACGAGTGGGGAGAAGATTTTACACATGAATATTTATTGGCTTATTTAATAAAAGGCTTTATAGTTGTAGTAGATCCCCTTAAAGGAAAATGATCTAGTTTAATTCATATTCAACTTTCTCTAGCGGTGTTGGAGCTCTAGAGCACGGGGGAATGGACTTTCATTCCCAGGACCGCTTCGTCTATGTATTTGGCGCCTCTCCCGATTGCTTGAAGATAGGCGCGCGATACGATAAAGGCCCTTGGGAGAAAGCAATGAAAAGCCAGGGTAGAGCCTCAAAGTCGACCCAAGCGAAGATCGGCACTCGAAGCAGCCCGAAAAAAGTTGTTGTAATCTGTTTTTTTCACAATATGCTTATTATTTTTATAATGTGATTGTAATTGAAATATTGTGAGGTTACTTTGGATTGTAAGGCGAGGTTCTCACTCAGCCCCGGATGGTAGAGCTAACACTTTTATTTAACAAATTTCAGAAAAGCGCGATAGAGGAAAAGCTTCACAAAAGGGCTAGCGATCGTCTCACAGCCTCATCGTCCCATCAATCCTTATTCTAGAATAAGTATGTTTAAAGAATTAAGTTTTGTTATCTCAGGGAATGCCCCACATGAGATTGTTCTTTGTAAACTTCAAATTGTTTATTATATATATTATTTTTGCACTTAAATACATGTTTAAATTAGGAAGAAAGAAATTAATCGTGGGAGGTGATAATTACCCCGGGTGCCATCACGCCTTAAGAAAAGACTTAAAAAAAGTCGGGGTATGACACAAACACATGTGGGATGGGTTACACCTTTTAATCCTAATAGAATCACCAAATAACAAGCTCATGGGGTCCTCAAAAGTCTTTCCAGCAAGTGACAACTAGCCAAACTAGGCAGGATAGCCCAAAGAAGCAGGGATATGGTCATAGTCAGCCTTTTCAAATGGTAGAAGAGAAATTTCTGATCATGCAGTTGCAAAACAATGTAACTAAGAAGGGGATGTCCTAATATTCCTCACATTGGTCATGGATAACATTATGTGTTGGAATGTTAGAGGCTTGATTGCTCCTAACAGAAAAAATGAGGTAAAACTTCTTTGTAATAAAGAGTCCATTGGATTGATTGGCCTAGTGGAGAATAAGGTAAGAGCAATAAGATTGATAAGGTGACAAGTAAGATGTTTGGAGGATGGAGTACATTACAAATTTGGATCAACATTACAATGGTGGAGTGAGGTTGACTTGAAGGCCTGATATGTTTCAAGTTCATCCAAGTAGTAGAAATGCACAAGCCATCACCTGTCAGGTGGTGCATGTTGCTTTGCAAAATACTTTTCTGTTGATAGTGGTATATGCATTTAGGGTCCGTTTGGTACAGCTTATTAAAAAGAGCTTTTCAAGTAGAGTTTTTTATCAAAAAGTTGTTAGGTGTTTGGTTGTAAAAAAGTTCTTTTGGATTAAAAATGGGCAAATCCAAAAGCTATTTTGCCTTGAGCTTCTGCCAGTAGAGGCCAAAAGTGCCTTTTTTGGCCAAAAACACTTTTGGCAAAAACCACCAAACACTCCATTTTTTTGCCAAAAATGCTTTTGGCAAAAAAAAAAAACATTTTTGGCCATTTGAAAAGCTCAACCAAACACACACTTAATATAAGATAGAAGAGACCCGCAAAGGTAGCCAAGTTGGTGGAGTAGGAGAGCGCGGGATCGAAAGGTCACGAGTTCGATTCCCCCTGCCAACATCTTCTTGGTTGAGCCTGTCACACATGGCTTGACAAGTGCGGTTTACCTGACTGACGTGGTTTGCAGGCTATTGCGTCAGTCTGAGGGTTTACCCAGTGCACACTTATAAAAGTAGCGGCTGCGGGTTCCTCCGTCATCAAAAAAATATATATAAGAGAGAAGAGAAGGAGACTGTGACAATATTTGGAGAATGTAAGTACATGTACAAATCAACCATGGATTAAAAATTATTTTAAGATATCCTCCTTAATGTCTTCAAGGTATTAGAAATGATTCAAAATATGTCCCCCGCCTAGTGTGTTAATGTCAGGATTGGTGTTATGACATTTTTCCTAACATATTATTTTTCAGAAAATGTCAGTCTTGACATTTGGACTGACATTCTGGCAACAGTCTTGCCTATCTTCATGGACAGTTTTCAGGTAACTGTGATTTATTTATCACATGGCAAATTGACTTAGCAAGGAGTAATTGGAGCTGATTAGGATCGATGAAGACTAAGTACAAGTCGAGCATAACTTGAGGAGCAAGACGTGGAAGAAACAGTTCACGCTGTTGGAGAGTTTTCAGTCGTAAGCCACTGTCACGTGCTCCATATTTGGCTCAACCTCCACAACAAATTGAGGAGTCTTTCAAGTGAACTATCTACTATAAATAGAGAGGTCACTTCAAGGATTCGATATCCAAAAAATTAGAAGAGAAAAGATCGAGAGAGCTCTCCAGAATTTAAGATCGAAAACTGAATCAACAACTGTTGCCTGTATTTATAACGACATTCTGTACGACATTACACGTGCTGCCTAGAATCTAGATTTGTTCTTTCATTTAAGCAATTGTAATGATGTGTTGATCACTTCTATTTTAGATAGACTTTTCAGGCATAAGTTATCTGCGACTTAACCTTTTTATTCCTTTTGTATCTTCTTGTAACATTGTAAAGAAGGAATATTTCAATTGTATATAAATATATACAATACATTTGGTCATTGACCATTGTATACACTTTTGAGTCTTTTTTTGTTAGTATTTTACTCTTTTATTTTGCGTTTAGTATAGTGTTAGGTGTATTTTTCTTTCGTTTGTGTCACAGCGGTCATAAAGGAGAAGATACTACTTTTGAGGATGAAATGAGCTTAACTGAGGATGAAAATTGCACAAGCACATCCCAAGGAATGAAGCCTAAGAAGTGCCAAGAAGAACAGAAGAAATCTGGCAGATTCCAGAAAAAAATCAAAGAGGCACCGCTGGCCAAGTAGCACCGCGGTGGCATTGAACCGCGGTCAGGAAAATTAGCACCGAGGCGTAAAAATTGTCGAAAGTCGGAAACTGAATCACCGTCGAAGGCACCTAGGTGCCTGACAGAGGAACCGGGGTGCCTGGCAGAGGCACCTAGGTGCCTGACAGAGGAACCGCGGTGCCTCCATTCTAGTGACTTTCAGTGATTTTGGCTGAATTAACACCTAGGTGCCTACGCGTATTTTCAGAATTCCTGGGCCGTATTGGAGAGGGTTTTTATGGTCTGAAAGACAATTTTTTCAAGTATAAAATCCCTAAACCCTGCTCATATACCATACCATATACCATATTCTAAACACAACTTTAGGGAGACAAGAATGAGGCTATAATTGGAGACTCTTGTTCAAGTTCTTTTTCTTTCCTTTACTTTATTTCAGTTTATGTTGGAATTTGTATTAGTTCTTGACATGACAATGTTTAGGAGCTAATTACTTTAGTAGGGTTTCCATCGAATCTTCTTGAAACTCTTTCATATAGTTAATGCATTGATTATTGATTTCTTCTTCATCATATTAAGATCTATTCAATATTGTTATGATTGTTTGATAATTAACTAGTTATTAATTGTCATCACTTATATGATTTCAAATCAAAAGTCTGAAAGGTGAGATTTGAATATGCTGTAATTGTCTAGACATAGGTTAAAATCATGGACGAAAGTACCCCTATACTTGTGTGGCATTTAAAGGTTATTATTCTTAATCCTCCTGTGTGGTAAATCTTATCATAGAAATATAGAAGGTTTCTGCACTAGGTTGAGCACTTGTATGTCCTAATCGGAATATAATGACAGATTAGTTAACCTGCTATCTTAATAAAAAGAAGAATCATTAGCATTGCATTAACACTTGAAAGAGTGGATAGTTGAGGAGATTGGAACCCTATTCCCTTCATAACTGTTATAAACCCAGTGTATTATAATCTTTAGTTTATTTTCTGCACTTAGTCATAATTCTTAGTCATAAATCTAAAACCAAAGAACGTCAACCAAATAGATACCATAGGATAGATAATCGGTACTTAATAAACCAGTCTCTGTGGACGATAAACTCGGTCTTACAGATCTTTATTACTTGAACGATACGTACACTTGCATAAACATCTAGAAATATAGCAACAAGTTTTTGGCGCCGTTGTGGGGATTGGCGTACTGTTAATATCGATTTATCTATTCTTATTTTAATTTGGTTTTTATTTTCAGTTTTTTTATTTTTTATTTTATTTTGCTTTAGTGATGTTTGTCGTGATCTGTTTGCTGTTTTTGATTAGTCTCAGGAACTTAATTTATTGCGAAGTAGGAGAGGAGCTGACATTCATATCCCTGTGAACCCTGAGATTGAGAGATTGTGCAGACAGAACATGAAATAGAAAAGAGCAGTTGATTCCTTAGCAATGGGAGATCAGCGAAACAATAATTTGGAGGATGATGAGTTACCTCTTATTTTAAGACAAGTTCCTGCAGAAATGAGCTTGGGGGACTATGTGATGCCAACCATTACAGGAGTACAGACTTGCATCAGGCTTCCAGCTGTTGAAGCCAATAATTTTGAAATCAAACCAGCAATCTTGCACATGGTCCAAGGTTCAGTCCAGTTTGGGGGATTACCAACAGAAGATCCCCATCTGCATCTAGCAAACTTTCTGGAGTTGTGTGCAACATTTAAATACAATGGCGTTACTGATGATGTCATTCGGTTGAGGCTCTTCCCATTCTCACTCAGGGAGAGGGAAAAGTGCTGGCTAAACTCATTACAGGCGAACACCATCACTACATGGCAAGACTTAGCCCAAAAGTTTCTTGTCAAGTTCTTTCCCCCAGCTAAGGAAGCAAAGCTCAGAGAAGAGCTTAATAATTACTATCAGATGGATGGAGAGTCACTTTATGATGCATTGGAGCGGTTCAAAGATTTGCAGAGAAAGTTCTCACATCATGGGATTGAGAAGTGGATGTTAGTCCACATATTTTACAATGGGATGAGTGGTACAACTCGTACCATCATTGATGTTGCAGCAGGCGGTAAGTTCATGAGAAAGAGTGCCAATGAGGCACATGATCTGTTAGAATACATGGCCACAAACAACCATCAGGGGGCAAATGAGAGAGCAATGAACAGCAGGAAAGTGGCTGGGATTCATGAGCGAGATGCTATCACTGCATTGACTGCGCAAGTAGCCACTTTGACAAAGCAGATGCAGCAGAGTACAATGGCAGTTAAAGCAGTTCAGACACCAGCTAGATGCAAAATTTGTGGGGGTCCCCATACTTTTGATAGATGCACAACAGTGGATCCAAATAATGTGTCCATGGAGCAGGTTCAGGCAGTGGGGAATTTTCAGAGACCCTACAACAATCCATTCTCCAACACATATAATACAGGGTAGAGAAATCACCCAAATATTTCATGGAAGAATGAACAAGGGCAGCAACCACCATTTCAGGCATCATCCTCACAACAGTTCAACCCACCAGGCCCACAAGAGAAGTCAGATGACATAAAAGCAGCATTGTTGACCTTGGCCAATTCTCAGACTCAATTCATGGCAGAACCTAGGTCCTCAATTTCATCATTGGCCAATACCCAGACACAGTTTATGACAGAGACCAAGCTGTTCATGACAGAAACAAGATCCTCCATTAGGAACTTGGAAACTCAGATGGGGCAGTTGGCAGGGAATTTGAATGACATACCTCAGAGGACTCTCTCTGGTGATACAGTGATGAACCCTAGGGAGCAATGTCAAGCAATCAGTTTGAGAAGTGGGAAGCAGTTAGAGAAGATGGCATCTCGCAGTGGTTGAAAATGTTATACCCCGTATTTCCAGAGTATCTACATAAAGGAATACGTACAAAAAGTTTGGTCTTAAAGTTAGGCCTTGGACGATTTTTTTAGGCACAACTCACAAAGCGAATAGTTCTCCGACGAAACGTTTCCACAGCTTTCGTAGGGTAAATTCCGGCTATGCCATTTCTATTTTTTGCGGATTTTTCCGAGAGACGAAACATTTTGGACCAACGGGAGGGCGACACTTGGCACCCTCCAATTGGTGGACTTCAAATCATCCATTTGGACGAATTGGACTAGCTATGGCACGTTTTTTGTGCCTTGTGCACAAGTCAAGGAGTTGGTAGGATATTTGTGTATAGTTAATCCTCACCCTACACTTGCCTTGCACTTGTCTTAATCTTGGCCATTGGTTGGCCACTTCTTGACCTATAAATACCCCCCTTAAGATGAAGAGTTCTTCATCCACAAATTACTTTCCAAGTCTTGAAAATCCTCTCTTCTCCCTTGTTAGCCATTTCGTCCAAGCCCTCTTCCCCCTCTAGCCTAAGTGACCCTTGGCCGAGGCTTCCTCCCCTAGCCTAGTGAAATCTACCCCTCCCTTGGTAGAAAAGTTGCCTTCTTGTATTGTTATAATGCCCAAAATACCCTAGCCCAAATACCTTAGTACTTAGTAGAAGTTGTGAAGAACTTCTAAGGTTTCCTGGAGCATACAACTTAGAGCAAAACCTTGCTCAGCGCGACTTTTCTAGGATATTATTGGGCTTACCGAGGTAACTAATCCTAACCCTCTTTTGAATTAGAGAATATATCTGTTGTAGTATAAGAATAAGTATAAATACTTAGAAGAATATCACAGAATAGAATTGAGCTGTTACCACGTAGAAGGGTTTAAAGAAGAATAATCAAATCAGTACTTACATAGAATGTTTTCACGATGACTTATATAGCTCACGGGTAGGGTTACGCCCGACTTTCCGTAGAATTGTGAACCCTCTGTTTAGAATGACCTTGAGTAGTCTAGACTTTGATAGATGCTGTGACTATTATAAATGATTCTGCAGACGCGACATATTGACTTGGCGGAGGTTTTTGTAGAAGGTATGTGATTCTTCCTAAAGCATGATATTTTACAATATATATAGTGCGGTAGACGCATACGTGTTAACTAAAATATAACTACGGCAATGTCTTTGACTTAAGCTGAATAATACTTACGGAATGCCTGGCTTAAGCACGAATAATACTTACTGAATGCCTCACGCTTAAGCCCGAATAATAAAGATCGAAAGCATTTCAAAAGAATCTTTGAATCATTTTTACGTAAGAGAACTAATTGGTTTTAAGCGAAGCTTAAGAGTTATACTAGCCTTATGGGAAGTTAAGTATAACCACTTAAGATTGATAAAAGAAACAGTTTGCCTATGTGTTTATAACGGACTTATATTGAATTGTGAAAAGAATAATAAGATGGTTTGATAAGTAGACATGATATGATGCTATGTGTGTTAGTGTCTTGTAACGTTTGTGAAAAAGAGTATTCTTGTTGTGCTTATGTTGTTTAACGATAAGTTGTTAGGTTAGTGTAGCATCACTCACCTCTTGACATATTACAGGGGTTAGGCGCCTCCGACGCGGGTAGACTCAGGTGATGCAGGACCATGATTCGAGAATACCTCATGCGGGTCCAAGGGACCTATGCGAGCTACGGAGTTCGAGTTAGTGTGCGGGGTTATACCTCATGCGTTACATGTGGCCATGCGGACGACGAGTCGGGGCGATACGCCGAGGAGTAGCTACCGACGCGGTTATGTACCTATGCGGGCCTATGTGATTGGCCTATGCGACTACGGAGTCGAGATTAGGCTTGCATGGTGATACTACGGGCAATTGGCTCGCCGATCATTCGCGGCCTAGAAAAGACACATTACGCTTTACCTATCACGCTCTTGTTTGTGATGTGCACTATATGCGGTTTCCTCGTTGTTTTATACATACTTGCAAAACTGCTTTTTAAAATGATATGTTTCATTTAAGTATTTCTGATTTCATATACTTAGTACTGTTATCTTGACCTCCTTCGGGGCTGCGTTCATGCCGCAGTAAGGGCAAGCAGTGCTAGATCCACATTCTTAGGATCTCTACGTTGGTGTGAGCTCCATCTTTCCGAGGCTCTACTTTTAGGTATGATCTCCCGTTGTAGATAGTTTTGTCTGATCAGGTATGGCGGGCCCTGTCCCGTCATAGTTGTATATTTCCTTAGAGGTCTGTAGTCATGTTATGCGAAGGTCGGATGTAATCGCTAAACCTGTTTATATATATATGCGAAAGGCGATATTTTCTCACATAAAGCGTGTCTTATTTTATAAATCGTTTCATGTCTTGCTTTATATTTCCGATTACTCGATGTATGACTACTTGGGTGCCGGTAAGGCACGACCACGCCCCGAACAGTCGTGACAAAAGTGGTATCGAGCGATTAATCCTCGGAAAGTGTCTACAGATCGTATCTAGTAGTCTTGATTATCGGTGTGTTGTGCACCACACCAATAATCGTGAGGCTATAGGATATTTAGGATTGGTTTCCATTCTTCTCATTCCGAGATCGTGCTTTAGAGGCGTGCTATAGGTTGGACCTCTAACGTATTCCTTTCACAATGATTATGCCTCCACGTAAGGCAACCCGCCCGAAAGGCAAGGCGCGAGGAGGCGCTAGCAGACACCCGAGTCACAAGGGCTCGGGCCCGTCTATACGAGACGGCGAGTTCTATGACGCCGCCCGCCAAAGAGACCACGCACCCACACCTCGTCCCCACACTGGGGGAGGAGTTAGGTACAAGGAGATGGCCCAGCTTTTGGCTAAAGTTGTGGCCCGATCTGAGAGAGGCCGACGCGGCAGTTCAGCCTCAGCCGGCCGCACCGTGGTACACCCGAGGCGATAGTTTGAGGCTACGAGATTTCTTGAGTTGTAGCCCGCGAGTTTTACGGTCGAGGGAGGATGATCCGCAGGAGTTCATCCGTCACTTGAGAGGATCGTAGGGTGATCAAGGCCTCGAGAGCAGAGTCTGTGACGCCGGTTCGCGTCGGCTGCGTGATACCGCGATCGATTGGTTTGATTCATGGGAGTTATCCCGGGAGAGCACGCGTCCCGGCTACTTGGGATGAGTTCTCGAGGCTTTCCTCACTCACTTCTTGCCTCCACGGATGAGGAGGGCGGGCCGATAGATTTTTACCATCGAGGCGAGAGGACGCCGCCGTGAGTACAATGTCGAGTTTGATTCATTGGATCGATATGTCCCAGCATTGGTAGCAGATATGGAGGATAGGGTGCACCGCTATGTCACCGGGCTAGACGACTATATGGCCGAATCATGTGCAGGTGTTTCTCTCCAGCCGGGTATGGACATTACCCGCATGCAGGCTCATGCTCTTGGATGTGAGGAGCGTAGAGACCGCCGGGTTGACAGGCGAGAAGAAGACGGGGCGGCAGGTCTTTTGGTGGCTATCGTGGTGGCGGCCTCGCAGTAGCCTAGATTTGCACCACAGCCAGCAGAGCACTCTGCGCCGTCCTCGACACCAGATATTCGAGGCGAACTGGGCCCGGGACTTGAGGCGTCAGCGGCGAGGTATCGGCCGTCGGACCACCTCGGTGTAGCCGTCGCGGTAGATCCCACCGGGAGTTGTGGTGCTACGGGAGTTTGTTTGATTGTGGCAGCAGGTCACTATGCGAGGCTGTCCGACTAAGGCGATCTTGATGGTAGGTCACCTACGAGTTCTTTCGCCGGTCTTCTTCATCCCGACGATTACTCGCCTGAGGGCAAGGTACTCGTGGACCGGCAGGTCGCGCAGGTCGTGGCGCGGTCCAGATTCTAGCGGTCCTCGAACCGCATTTATGCTTTGTCCACCGAGATCGGAGGCCTCACCGTGATGTCGCCACAGTACCTTATCGCTCGGGTTTGATGTTTATGCCTTGATAGATCCGGGTTCTACTGGCCCTATATATCTCCCTTGTTGCTAGTAGGATAGGATAGAGCACGAGTCCATAGATCCTTTCGAGGTAGCTACGCCGATGGGTGATTCGATGGTAGCTCGGCGGGTATATGAGCTTGTCTGTGACCATTTACGATCGTCGGACCCAGCCGACTTGATAGAGTTGGAGATGATTGACTTCGACGTGATTATGGGGATGGATTGGCTAGCTTCGCTACGCCAATGTGGACCGCAGAGAGTAGTACGGTTCCGATTTCGAGGAGCGGTTGTTGTGTGGAGGAGCAGACGCGGTATCGAGGGGTAGGTTTATTTCCTACCTCAAGGCTAGGAAGATGTGCGCAAGGCGGTATATCTACCATCTCGTTCGGTGTTTGATCTCAAGCCGCGGTATCGATTTTGATCGATTCGAGTCGAAGTTCCCAGGCGTGTTTCAGATGACCTCGGTATCCTCTCCGAGAGGAGATCGAGTTTTGTATAGATGTGTTGCGGATACTCGGCTATTTCCATTCCGCCATCTGAACGGCACCGCCGAGTTGAGAGAGTTGAAGGATCGGCTTAGGGATTTCCGGAGAAGGGCTTCATCAGCCTAGTGTTTCACCCCGGGAGCGCGGTATTGTTCGTAAAGAAGAAGGGCGACGCCGCGCACGTGTGTTGATCTGACGGTGAACAAGGTGACCATTAAGAATACCCCTTCCTGTGATTGATGATTTGTTCGACGATTGCGAGTGCGAGATGTTTCTCAAGATTGATGCGATCGGGCTATCATCAGTGCGAGTCGAGAGGTGGATGTCCCTAGATCGCATTCGTGACCCAGACGCATTATGAGTTCGTGGTCATGTCTTTTGGGTTGACCAATGCTCGGCGGTATTCATGGATTTGATGAACCGAGTGTTCAAACCATTTTGGACACGTTGTGATAGTGTTCATTGATGATATCTTGGTTTATTCTCGCCAGAGCGGAGCACGCGGATCATTTGGCGATCTTGGCCGATTCTCAGACCAGCTTGTACGCCAAGTTTTCCAAATGTGAGTTTTGGTTGACTTGATGGCGTTTCTTGGGCATATCGTCGGGTGATGGCATTCGAGTGGATACGGCCAAGATCGAGGCGCAGACTTGCCTAGACCTACTACTCCGGCAGAGGTTCGCAGCTTACGGGCCTTGCAGATATTATCGGCGTTCGTAGAGAAGTTTGCTTCTATCTCGCACCATTGACTAGCCGACTCGAAGCGCACAAGTTTGATGGTGATGCTTGTGAGCGTGGTTTCGATTCTTGAAAGAGATCGACGACCGCCCCGTTCTTACTCTTCCGGAGGTCCAGATGGTTATGTCATGTATTGTGATGCGTCGCATCGGGTTGGGATGTGTTGATGCAGCATGGCGGGGTTATAGCATACGATCCCGACGGTGAAGAAACACGCAGAGAACTACCCCACCCATGATTTGGAGTTAGCGGTGTGATTCACGCCAAGATCTGGAGGCACTATTTGTATGGGGTTCACATGGATATTTATACTGCACCACAAGAGCCTCCAGATATCTTCACCAGAGGAGTGAACTTCACGGCAGAGGCGGTGGTTAGAGTTGCTTAAGGATTACGATGTTGATATCTGTACCACCCGGGAAGGCCAATGTTGTGGCGGATGCTCTTAGTCGTAGGTCGATGGGAGCCTATCGGATGTGCGCTAGAGAGGAGGGACATGGTTCGTGATTTGCATCGCTTAGCGAGCCTTGGTGTCCGCTTGATTGATTCCGATAGCGATGGGGTTAGAGTTCGTGAGGTTGCCGAGTCTTCCATCGCCGGCGAGGTGAAGATGCAACAGTTCGACGATCCAGCTTTGATTCGATATCGTGATACGCCTCTTCGTGAGGGCAAGCGGTCCTGAGCGCGCACTGATGGGGTGCTAAGGTTTGAGGCGCATGTGTGTTCCAGATGTTTCAGGACTTGGCAGGTTCTTGGGAAGCACACGCGTTACTTTCATCCATCCAGCGTCGACCAAGATGTACCACGACCTTAGATCCGTGTATTGGTGGGATGGCTTGAAGAGGACGCTGCGAGTTCGTAGCTCGCCCGTGTTGTCGCAGGTGAAGGTAGAGCACGAGGCCCGTGGTGGTTTATTCTGACGATTGAGATCCCGACCGAAGTGGAGGTAATCAACATGGACTTCATTACGTGATTACCTCGCACTCGGAGGAGACATGATTCTATATGGGTTATCGCCGACAGTCGACGAAATCAGCCCACTTTCTTCCCGTCGACGACCTTTCGGTGAAGATTATGCCGACTTTACATCCGAGAGATCGTCCGATCGCATGGAGTCCCTACCGATCATATCGCATGTGGAGCCCGGTTACGGCTAACTTCTGGAGGTCCTTCCAGAGGGCTTTAGGGACGCAGGTGAGCCTGAGTACTGCATTTCATCCACGCATGCACGGACAGCAGAGCGCACTATCCGCACTCTTGAGGATATCGCCGCGAGCCCGTGTGTTATTGACTTTAGTGGTAGTTGGGAGGATCATTTGCCTCTAGTTGAGTTCGCGATAATAATAGCTACCACTCCAAAGATTCGATGGCGCCTTATGAGGCCTTGTATGGGAGGAAGTGCAGATCGCCTATAGGTTGGTTCGATGTGGGCGAGTGCGGCTAGTGGGACCAGATTTGCGCAGCAGGCCGATGGATAAGGTGAAGCTTATCCGAGGGCGGCTTATCGATACCGTAGTCGCATAAGTCGTATGCAGATCATCGTCGTCGACATCCGAGTTCGCGATTGATGATTGGGTTTTCTGAAGGTGTCACCCACGGCGGTGTGATGAGATTCGGAAGAAGAAACTCACCGCGTACATCGGGCCGTTGGATTGTCCGCAGGTGGTAGGCAAGGTTGCTATGAGTTGGATCTGCCGTCCGTCCGGAGGCGGTGCATCCGGTGTTTCACGTTTCTACGCTTGAGAGATGTATCGGGATCCATCTAGGGTACATCCGATTGACGATGTCGGTGTGATCGAGGGTTATCGTATGAGGAGATTCCCATAGCGATAATCGATCGTCGAGTTAGCGTCTGCGACGAAGGACGTGGCTTCCACAAAGTCTTGTGGCGAACGAGCTCGAGGGAGATGACGCGTGGAAGCCGGCGAGGACATGAGGCGTAAGTATCCTCACCTATTCCCACACCTCCGGTAATTCACTTTCCTACTTGTAAATCTTCATTATCGTTTATGCCTAAGTGTTGTTTTTATGGCCGTGTGTGGCTTTTGCAAGCTTTAGTTATGAAGAATCTTATCGTTAATCGTCTTGGAAAGGAACATTCGACGAATGTTTCTAAGGAGAGGGAGAATGTTATACCGTATTTCCAGTATGTACGTAAAGGAATACGTACAAAAAGTTTGGTCTTAAAGTTAGGCCTTGGACGATTTTTTTAGGCACAACTCACAAAGCGAATAGTTTTCCGACGAAACGTTTCCACAGCTTTCGTAGAGTAAATTCCGGCTATGCCATTTCTATTTTTTGCGGATTTTTCCGAGAGACGAAACATTTTGGACCAACGGGAGGGCGACACTTGGCACCCTCCAATTGGTGGACCTCAAATCGTCCATTTGGACGAATTGGACTAGCTATGGCACGTTTTTTGTGCCTTGTGCACAAGTCAAGGAGTTGGTAGGATATTTGTGTATAGTTAATCCTCACCCTACACTTGCCTTGCACTTGTCTTAATCTTGGCCATTGGTTGGCCACTTCTTGACCTATAAATACCCCCCTTAAGATGAAGAGTTCTTCATCCACAAATTACTTTCCAAGTCTTGAAAATCCTCTCTTCTCCCTTGTTAGCCATTTCGTCCAAGCCCTCTTCCCCCTCTAGCCTAAGTGACCCTTGGCCGAGGCTTCCTCCCCCCCTAGCCTAGCCGAAATCTACCCCCCTCCCTTGGTAGAAAAGTTGCCTTCTTGTATTGTTATAATGCCCAAAATACCCTAGCCCAAATACCTTAGTACTTAGTAGAAGTTGTGAAGAACTTCTAAGGTTTCTGAGCATACAACTTAGGAGCAAAACCTTGCTCAGGCGCGACTTTTTCTAGGATATTATTGGGCTTACCGAGGTAACTAATCCTAACCCTCTTTTGAATTAGAGAATATATACTGTTGTAGTATAAGAATAAGTATAAATACTTAGAAGAATATCACAGAATAGAATTGAATCATACCACGCAGGGCGGTTTAAAAGAAGAATAATCAAATCAGATTTACATAGATCGTTTCACAATGAGACTTATATAGCTCACGGTAGGGTTGCTGCCCGACTTTCCGTAGAATTGTGAACCCTCTGTTTAGAATGACCTTGCAGTAGTCTAGACTTTGATAGATGTCGTGACTATTATAAATGATTCTTCCAGACGCGACATATTCAACTTGGCGGAGGTTTTCACGGAAGGTATGTGATTCTTCCTAAAGCATGATATTTTACAATATATATAGTACGGTAGACGCATACGTGTTAACTAAAATATAACTACGCAATGTCTTTGACTTAAGCTCGAATAATACTTACGCAATGCCTCACGCTTAAGCCCGAATAATACTTACAGAATGCCTCACGCTTAAGCCCGAATAATAAAGATCCGAAAGCATTTCAAAAGAATCGAATCATTTTTACGTAAGAGAACTAATTGGTTTTTAAGCGAAGCTTAAGAGTTATACTAGCCTTATGGGAAGTTAAGTATAACCACTTAAGATTGATAAAAGAAACAATTTGCCTATGTGTTTATAACGACTTATATTAAATTGTGAAAGAATAATAAGATGGTTTGATAAGTAGACATGATATGATGCTATGTGTGTTAGTGTCTTGTAACGCTTGTGAAAAAGAGTATTCTTGTTGTGCTTATGTTGTTTAACGATAGTTCGTTAGGTTAGTGTAGCATCACTCACCTCTTGACATATTACCGGGGTTGGCGCCTCCGACGCGGTAGACTTCGCGATGCAGGACCATGATTCCGAGAATACCTCACGCGGGTCCAAGGGACCTACGCGAGCTACGGAGTTCCAGTTAGTGTGCGGGGTTATACCTCACGCGGCCTATGTGGCTACGCGGACGACGAGTCGGGGCGACGCCGAGGAGTAGCTACCCTCGATGCGGGTTATGTACCTATGCGCCTACGTGATTGGCCTACGCGGACTACGGAGTCCGTGATTAGGCTTGCATGGTGATACTACGCAATTGGCCCTGCCGATCATTCGCACCTAGAAAAGACTACGCTTTACCTATCACGCTCTTGTTTGTGATGTGGCACTATGCGCGTTTCTCGTTGTTTTATACATACTTGCAAAACTGCTTTTTAAAATGATATGTTTCATTTAAGTATTTCTGATTTCATATACTTAGTACTGTCAGATCGACCTCCTTGGGCTGCGTTCATGCCGCAGGTAAGTGGCAAAGCAGTGCTAGATCCACATTCTTAGGATCTCTACGTTGCGTCGTGAGCTCCATCTTTTCCGAGGCTCTACTTTTGGGTATGATCTCCTGTCAGAGATAGTTTTATCTGCCAGTGGTATGGCGGCCCCGTCTCCGTCATAGTTGTATATTTCAGAGTGTCAGTAGTCATGTATGCATGTTTCGGATGTAATCGCTAAACCTGTTTATATATATATGCGAAAGGCGATATTTTCTCACATAAACTGTGTCTTATTTTATAAACTGTTTCATGTCTTGCTTTATATTTCCGCTGATTACTCTGATGTATGACTACTTGGGTGCCTTGAGGCACGACCACGCCCCTAACGGTCGTGATGTAAAAGGTAAAGGACGCGCATAATTGAAGTAGTAAATGAGGGGGTTACTGATGACCGCCCTATTTTAGAGAAGGCTCCACCCGCAGTGATGAAGAAGTATACTGACAAAATTCCTTACCCTCAAAGACTGCAAAAGAAGTCCTTAGACAATCAATTCTCCAAGTTTTTAGAGGTATTCAAAAAGCGTCATATTAATCTCTCATCCATTGAAGCTTTGGAGCAGATGTCAGCTTATGTGAAATTCATGAAAGACATCCTGCTTAAGAAGAGAAAGCTGACGGACTATGAGACAATAGCGCTGACAGAGGAGTGCAGTGCTATCTTGCAGAAGATACTTCCCCCTAAGTTGAAAGATCCAGGGAGTTTCACCCTACCATGCACCATAGGGAATGTGACATGCAAGCAAGTCTTGTGTGACTTGGGGGCAAGTGTCAACCTAATGCCCTTCTCTGTATTCAAAAGACTTGGTTTGGGAGAGGCAAGGCCAACCACAGTCACCCTGCAGCTATATGATCGCTCGGTTGTACATCCCCAAGGAATTATTGATGACGTGTTGGTACAAGTAGGCAAATTCATCCTTCCTGCTGATTTTCTCATTTTAGACATAGAGGAAGATGAAAATATGCCCATGATCCTTGGGATACCATTCCTAGCCACAGGGCGAGCCCTCATTGATGTTGAAAAAGGGGAGTTAAAGCTTAGAGTTCAAGGTGAGAAAATGGTGTTCAAAGTTTTCAAGCAGCCCACCAAACCTCAAGTCGATGCTAAATATTTTGTCGTTGGTGTTGTTGATAAAAGGGCTCCTCATGAAAGTTCCAAGGATACTGATGCCCTTGATGGTAAGAATTATGCACCCATAAATAATGTTGTGGATGAGAACAAGGGAATGAACCCTCCTGAAATGAGCCCTGTGAAAAAGAAAATGAGAAGGAGGATGAAAATGGTGTTAAAGTGGATATGTGGAGGGGATACTCTACCCCATTTGATATAGTAAGTAACCTGCGTCCGGCTAAAAGACGTTAAAGACAACGCTACTTGGGAGGCAACCCAATGGTTTTAATTATGTCATTTAAATTTTATTTTAGTTTATTTTATTTTGTCTTGAACAGTCTCACGATCTTGTATGTTAGTGTTTTTGGATGACAGATAAAGGCAGGACTCACTCCGAAGGGCGAAGGCTTCACAAGGCAGAAAACTGGAATTGTTTTGAAATTAGCACCGCGGTGCAGGTCAGAGGAACCGCGGTTCCTCCTTCGACAATGTGCACAGTAATTTGTCCTTCATCCCAAACCTCCGTTATGACCGCTGTGTTGTGTCAGTAAGTTGTCCCGTTATTTTTAGTCTTCTCACATTGGGGACAATGTGTCGATTAAGTTTGGGGGTGTCTTATTATTTTTTAGTCTTTTTTATTTGTCTTTATGTTGTTTTATGTGTTTTGAGTCATAATGTTTTTTGGATCATGCATGTTATAGTTGCTAACGATATTGAGTGGATAAAGAGAGATAATGTAATGGAATTAAAAGCAAAAATATGTGTGCTTAAGTTAGATATGCCAAAAATTCATGACATCTAATTATTTGGGATATTTGCGCTTAGCCTGTGTGTGTCAGTTATGGAAAGAAAGGTTGAAAATGTCTAGAAAATTTGTTTGCTTGTTATTTGAGGCGAAATAGTTAAGATGTACATTTTTAGGGAGATGATTCAGACATTCTTTGTTAGCCCTTCTTACCATTCAGTACCTACCATGACATGAATTGTATCCTTAGTCAGCCCCTTTGAGCCTAAATAATATTTTTGTTTGACACCCTATGATTCTCTGTTGTGCCATAAGTAATAATTGAAAAGTTATTGAGATGAAGAGTGTTGAAGAAAGCAATAAAAAAAAGAGTAAAAAATTGATGCATCCCAATGAAAAATATGCAAAAGCCTAAGTTTGGGGGTGCTTGTTATTTATAATGTGTCTCATTCTCTCAAAATAAAAGAGGGGAAAAACAGGTATGAGACTGAAAAGAAAGTCAAAAAGAAGGAAAAATAGTTGAAAGAAAAATGCTTGTGGTACGTAATTTGAGTCTAAATGCCTATTTTTATCTACCTCTGTCTAAGCCTACATTACAACTCTTGAAAGTTCTGATGATCTTTAATGTGTATGTCGATGATTAGTGGAGAATAGCAAGTATTCATATCTATAGCGTTTGGGAAAGATGGAATGAGATTGACATGCATAGGTTAGGTATTTGTATTTCCAATTGATCATGATCTAAGTGAATTTGTGAAATATCTAACTTGAAATTCTAGATTGCTAATTATTCATGCTATGTATGTTCTATCATATTATCTCAACTTTAATTCATGATTTTGAAGAAGCATTGTTATAACTATTTGATCCATTTCATAGAGTCTTTTATTTAACTTTGTTTTTATTTTTGTTTTTGTTTTGTGCTTTACTCGAGGGCGAGTAAAGTGTAAGTTTGGGGGTGTTTGTTAAGTGTATTTTGTATACACTTTTGAGTCTTTTTAGTTAGTATTTTACTCTTTTATTTTGCGTTTAGTATAGTGTTAGGTGTATTTTTCTTTCGTTTGTGTCACAGCGGTCATAAAGGAGAAGATACTACTTTTGAGGATGAAATGAGCTTAACTGAGGATGAAAACTGCACAAGCACAGCCCAAGGAATGAAGCCTAAGAAGTTCCAAGAAGAACAGAAGAAATCTGGCAGATTCCAGACAAAAATTAAAGAGGCACCGCGGTGCCTGGCCAAGTAGCACCGCGGTGCCATTGAACCGCGGTCAGGAAAATTAGCACCGAGGCATAAAAATTGTCGAAAGTTAGAAAATGAATCACCGTCGAAGACACCTAGGTGCCTGACAGAGGAACCGGGGTGCCTGACAGAGGCACCTATGAGCCTGACAGAGGAACCGCGGTGCTTCCATTCCAGTGACTTCCAGTGATTTTGGCTGAATTAGCACCTAGGTGCCTCCCAGAGGCACCGCGGTGCCTACACGTATTTTCAGAATTCCTGGGCCGAATTGAAGAGGGTTTTTATGGTTCGAAAGACAACTTTTCTCAAGTATAAAATCCCTAAACTCTACTCATATACCATACCATATACCATATTCTAAACACAACTTTGGGGAGACAAGAAGGAGGCTACAATTGGAGACTCTTGTTCAAGTTCTTTTTCTTTCCTTTACTTTATTTCAGTTTATGTTGGATTTTGTATTAGTTCTTGACATGACAATGTTTAGGAGCTAATTACTTTAGTAAGATTTCCATCGAATCTTCTTGAAACTCTTTCATATAGTTAATGCATTGATTACTGATTTGTTCTTCATCATATTAAGATCTATTCAATATTGTTATGATTGCTTGATAATTAACTAGCTATTAATTGTCATCACTTATATAATTTCGAATCAAAAGTCTGAAAGGTGAGATTTGAATATGCTGTAATTGTCTAGACATAGGTTAAAATTGTGGACGAAAGTACCCCGATACGTGTGTGGCATTTAAAGGTTATTGTTCTTAATCCTCATGTGTGGTAAAACTTATCATAGAAATGTAGAAGGTTTTTGCACTAGGTTGAGCTCTTGTATGTCCTAACCGAAATATAATGACAAATTAGTTAACATGCTATCTTAATAAGAAGAAGAATCATTAGCATTGCATTAACACGTGAAAGAGTGGATAGTTGAGGAGATTGAAACCTTATTCCCTTCATAACTGTTATAAACCCAAAGTATTATAATCTTTAGTTTATTTTCTGCACTTAGTCATAATTCTTAGTCATAAATCTTAAATCAAAGAACGTCAACTAAATAGATATCATAGGATGGATAATCGGTACTTAATAAACCAGTCGTTGTGGACGATAAACTCGGTCTTATAGATCTTTATTACTTGAACGATACATACACTTGCGTAAGCAAAATATCGCAACAACCATCATGGGTTATATTAATATATAACCTATGAAAATTAAATCTTTGTGTTCTTTATTTTATTCCGCTGCATTTTAAACTTGTACAAAGGTTTTTCTTAAGTTTTATCTTAGTGTCGCCACTTGTGTCAGACGATATTTTTGCTGACATTCGACACTGTTTCAGTATACTGTTTGTGACTGTTTTGCTATTTGATTTTAATTAATCCATAGTATAAATGTTCATAACGTAGAATGATGCAAAAATGTCTTCCTTATGGCTATTGAATTAAATTTGTTTCTAAAATTATTTTCAAGCTTAAAATTGTTCATCCAACAAGTATATGAAATTAAATTAAATTTTAATTAAATACGTGATTTTTTTTATTGATACATAAATTTCTGACCCAATTCAAAAGGATACGACCTATTACCTGTTTATGATTCAATCCAACAGGAAATCTGTTTTAAATTAAACACAGTTAGGCGATAAAATGTTTTTTTCTATCTCCCGTTTCGAATTTCTATTCCATGAGAACTCAAGAACCATTTCTTTTAACACCTCTAATGTGGCAAATTATCTTTAAAGTAAAGTGATCTGTCTATGCAAAAAAAAAAAATACCAGAACCATTGGTAAAGGTCAAAGAATTAATCTTTGAACAATTATAAATATTTAGTCTTAAATTATAGGGTAAAGTGTATCTGAAAGGTTAAACAAGAAGAAAGGTCGAGTCGAGAGATGACTCTCTTTATTTAAGACAAAATTGTCATGTATAGATGTTTTTTTACGGTATTGGACAATAGTCTACCAAGATAAAACAACAACAACCAACAATACAAAACAAGTAAGGTTGATTCTGGCGGAAAAAAAATATAGAACTGATGAAGAGATGAGAGAATTTCTGTGTGTTTTTCTATATATTTGAACTAAATAATGCTAAATTTATAGGTGATGAAGAGAGTGGATTTTGACTGAAGTCAGATCCGTTGGCTGGCGTCGTTTGGAAAAGATAGAGTCATTGCAATGTTTCCAAAATCCCGGAAGAAAGCCCACGGCCCGAGAGCTGACCGGCGGGCCCAACCCAAGCTCACATAGGTCCTCCCCTTCTAAACACATGGGTCACCCCTTGGGGGTCCAACCCTTGCTCAATATTAAAGTTTATATAGTGCTCAATTCTTTCATTTTTCACCTATGTAGGAGATCTATTATTTGGTCAAATCAATTCATCTATTCATGTCTCAAACACATTACTTTGTGTACTAATATCACTTTCATTTCTTAACGGAATTTGATGATACTTGGCACTCATATCATCTACTCATTTAGTAGATTATGCATGTGCAAAGAAATGATGTATCCGACATGCGGGCCCCACGTGTTTAAGTTATTAAAGACGGAAAAAACTCAATCCCACCTAGTTAAATTTTCAACAAATTCTTCTTAGTAGCCTGTATATAACTGGCGAATTCTCTAAAATTGAACAATACGTATAAAGATAATGATCTTTCGCTAAACATGAATACAGTCCATGTTTTGAGCAATTCCAAAATGAGGGAGCAGTAATTGAGATTGAGATTACATTAACATCAAGGAATGTAGCAAATTTAGTTTGTTATAAATAGTAAAATAGACACGTGTGGTCCAGTCCTTCTCCGAATTCCGCGCATAGCGGAAACTTAATACACCGAACTGCCTTTTTTTTTAAAAAAAATGATAGTAATAGATTGTTAACTTTTATTGTAACCAATTACAACTTTTACCTCTATGCAGTAATAAGTAATTTAGGGATGTTGCACCATTGTTTTGGACTAAATGTTGGAAGCAAGCACCAATACCTGAAGTATTATGTACTGCAACAAAAGAATGGTAATTTTTGACTTATCAAAAAACTTGGTTATATACTTATATTTGTCACACTATTAACAATAGTATACTTTCTAGTTCTCCTTGGGCATCGTGGGTTGTAAACTTGTAATATCCCTTTTAACGGAGGAGGGTATATTTAAACCACTTAGGTAATCGCGGAATGAATTTTTTTACAATTAGTATAACGGAAGGTAAAATGTATCTTTTCTGCATACACTATATCATCCTCAAATCTCACGTTGTGGGATTTCACTGGATATGTTATTGTTGTTGCATTATAAATGAGCATATACTCTTTTTCCTTATTATAAAGAGAGTTACCGAAGGTAAAATTGATCCTCTCTGCGTGATAAAAGGAGCATAATTGACCCTTTTCCCTTAGCATAAGAGAGTACTGGACTCGTGGGCTATTAGGGCTCGTTTGGTACGTCGCACTGGACTGTATAATTTTGCATGGACTGTACTGTATTAATATATAATGGACGGTATTTTTTATTTTATTTTTATTTTTAGTACAGTCTAGGGGTCTCAAAAATGGCAGTTGAAGTGTACTATTTTTAGAAATAGTACAGTTCAGTCCGGCTGAAAACGTCCATCAAACGTTGTATTATTTTTTTGTCCAAATACCAACAGAATACAAATGCACCAAACATGCCCTTAGTGTTGTCAGACGCGGGTTACACCATATCTTAATTTTTAATTGAACTAGCTTGTGAAAAAAATCATATTTGTCATAGCACGTATCCAGAATATAAATTTAATATATTTAAATTTTAAGATTTTCGTCATTGAATTGACATATTAAAATTATGAGCTCAGATCTAATATTTATTGAGATTTAGGGGGTGTATTCAATTAGAATTTTAAAAGACTTTTTGGGATAAATAAGTCTTATGGATTGTAAAAAACTATTTAAGATTATTATGATTTTAAATGACTATTTTGACAATTAAGATTTCTTATGTTTGGATTTTAAAAGATTTATCATAAGATTTATAAAGATTTGAAAGGATCACATAGATTTTTTCTCCAATCCTTTTGCTCTCATCATCACCACTTTTTAATAATTTTTCATCACTAGTTTTCAATGTAAAATATATCAAAAGTCGTTATTGTACTTCTAAAATAACAATATATAGTATTTCAAGTTCTATTAACTATTCTTTCTCATTAATTGTCTAAAATATTACTTAATTATATAAATAACAATAAAAAGTTTAACCAAATTACAATAACAATAGTTCAACAAAATTATAACTCAAATAGTTCAGTCAAAGTACCAATTAATTCAATCAAAGTAAAATAAAATAGCACAAACAAATGTAAGGATCTCCTGCTTTCTCCTATTACAGTTGAATTGTTCACATGGCTTGAGGGCTATAACTAGGGGTGACAGATTAGTTGTTTAGGCGGAAGTTGGGCAGGTCAAGATGTGTTGAAGTTGTAGATGAGTCAATGCCCAACCCACCCAAACTTACATGGGCTAAGATGGGCGGATCAGGATGGGCTAAATGATGAGGGTGAGGCTGGAGAGGGTAAGTGTGTGTAGGGTGCAAGGGAGTAGGAGTAGGTGTGGGTATGAGGGTAAAAAAAAATCATATTTTTATAAATTATTTATAAAAATAATAAAAATATATAAAATAAAAATTTGAGATTGGGGGTATTTATGGAGGAGTAGGCGGGATAGGGATAGGGGAGGTAAGATAAAATTTCATATTTTAAATAATTTTTATAAAAGTAACAAAAATATGAAATATAAATTTGAGGATGAGTGGAGACAAAGGGTAGACGAGGTTAGGCTAGGGGGAAGTAAGAAAATTCCATATTTTTATAAAAATATGAAATAGAAATTGAGGATTGGGGTGGAAGCAAGTGTGGGTATGGCAGAGGGTAGGGGTGGGTGTGGGAGTAAGAAAAAAATACATATTTTTATAAATTATTTATAAAAGTAAAAAAAAAATTGAGAGTGAGGTAGGCCTGGGGGAGGGGGTAGGGGGGAGGTAAAATAAAATTTCATATTTTTAATAAATTTTTTTATAAAAGTAACAAAAAATATGAAATAGAAATTTGAGGATGGGATGGGGGGTTGGGGTAGGTGGGATTAGGGGAGTAAGAAAAAAATACATATTTTTATAAAAGTAAAAAAAAATATATAAATTTGAGAATGAGAAAAAGTTTGATAGATTAGGGTGAAATTGTTTATAGGATTTGTTAGTTATATCTTCCACTAAAAAGTCCTCCAAAATTCGTATTTTAAAAAATATTTGGAAATCTTAAAATTTTGAATATCAAAAGACTTTTTGTTAGTCTTTTAAAATCCTAATTGAATACCACTAGATTTGAACACTCTGTTTAAAAAATCTTAATAGACTTGATTGAATACCACAATTTTTTTTTAGATTGTTTACAAATCTTAATTGAATACCACAACTTTTTTATCCGAAAAAATCTTTTAAAATCCTAATTGAATATAGGTGTTAGACATATATATATATCTAAACTTACTGTCAGAAGTTACGGATTCTGATGAATCCGTAGCCAAAAGGCTACATCCGCCCCCTGCATACAACCCTCTTGAACGTTGTTTTTTGGCTTACAAATTAAGGTATTGATTAATCTGTCATTCTCAGTACTAAAATGTGAAACAACAACTGGATTTATGATTGAAAATTGTCTGGCTACAAAATCATCAATCTCTATCATCAAATCACTAAAACAAGGAAGAGATTTGACATTGCAAGGAAAACTAAGCTAACACCTAAAACAGAACTGGCACTGGGAGAATCATGATCCTTTTCTGATGCACCAGTAGGAGTGTCTGCAGTTGGTGCATTGGGCATAGGTGACGAACCATCCGGCCCGTGTGGAGCCGGTGCAGGGGAACCCTCTGCAGCCCCTGCTCCTGGCTCAGGTGTGTCTGCAGTTGGTGCATTGAGCATAGGTGACGAACCATCCGGTCCGTGTGGAGCCAGTGCAGGGGAAACCTCTGCAGCCGGTGGTTCTGGCTCAGGTGCTGAGCCAGGAGCAGGGGCTGCAAACGGTGTGTTGGGCGAAGGTGCTAATGAGGGTGTTGGTGCCCTACTAATTGGGGTAGGTGATGACCCGGGGGAATTATGATTTCCCGGGCTAGGAGCAGGGGCCTGCGTAGGCGATGAGAACGGGCCAGAAGCAGTTGATGAATCAATCCCTAATGGAATAATAACATTGCTAATTTGTAGAATTGAAATATTAAAAGGTTGTGATGCAATGGATTTTACAACATTTGATCCGAGTGTTGCGCCTTTAGCAGCTGACCCTAATGAAATACTTCCACTGCCCAAATCCGTCACGTTCAAAAACCCTTGATCGTTATTCGCCTGACCCGTTGTTTGAAACAAAGTCGGAGTCTTTATGGTTTTGTTAGGTAACTTTTGGAGTTTCTGGACGTCGTAGTAGTCTAGCAAGACGTGCACGCGCATGATGTTAGCGAGCACGTCTTGTGACTTCCCCAAGAGGGGGGACAAGTTGTTGTTTTCGACTACTAGAACAGTGATGGTCTGCCGCGAGTTGATCGCGGCAGCCACTCCTGTTTGAGTTAGGTAATTATTGAAATTGCCGAAGGATGAGTACTGGCCAAGTAGAGTGGTAATGTTGAAAGCATTGGCTTGAGATAATATGAGGAGAAAGGAAAACAATAGTAGGGTAGTGTTAAAATTATCCATTTGGATATATACAATAGTTTTTGATGATGATGGTTGGTAAAGATAAAAGATGAATTTTTATATTAAAATAGGAGGACTTAGTGTTTGTGGGGAGAATTTTTTTGCGCCTATTTTAGAGGGAATTGATTTTGTTTAGTGGATAGGAGAATGTGGTGGAAGAGATTATTCATTCTTGTGTGACATTTGCCATACTTACACAGCACCCTTGTCTTAATGATGTAATTAGATTAGACTAAAGAGGATCTTTAAGCATGATTTTCTACCTTAACTAGGAAAACTGGGTTGATATCGAAGAAAAAGTCTATTTCGGAAAATTTACGGACAATTCAAGTTTTATGTAATGTCAGTGAAAGAAAAAGATTTAGATAATGAGGTCATTTATAAGATAGTTAAAGGTTAATATCTAGTGTAACTTGTAAGTATTCATTGATAATTAACACTTAATGATATGTTAAACTACATTGTTTGTATTGAAAGTTTTTGCACTATCAATGTGTATAACTTAATCCTAACAAAATAGTTACTCTATTGAAACAAGTGTGAGTCCCTTTTAGAAATCACTGAAACTTATAAAGGGGATTTACAAGATTTTGCTTGAATACAAAGTGGATTCTACATGAAAGTTCTTTTTGTGCTTTCGATCTGCTTACTTTGAATAAAGAGAGAAAAAATAGATAGGCGGAAGCACTAATGGAAAAATTTAATTCCGTTAAGACGTTTTGTATGTTGTAATAAAAAAAATAGTATTGATGATGTTTAAATATGTAAACTTAAGCCTTAAAGATTAAGAAACCAAAGTTTGGATCGGATCTTCATCATACTTGGCATTCTTTTTTCTTTTGTCTAAGGCTAAAAAGTGTCAAAGGGGAACAACTGACGAAAGTATTTAACTGCAACTTAACCAATTGGTAAAGCAACACTTCAAAAGTTGTAAGAAATTACATTATACTTGAAGACATCTAAAACCGATGGTACCGGTCAGAACGAAAAATGCATAGGAAGCAATCAACATGTAACCAAAATAGAAGATCCTCGAAACAGGCTTAGTGATATCAAGCTTAGTGAAGAAATAGAAGGTAGCGTAAAGGAACAGGTAAACTGCAGATGAGCCTGATGTCAGGTAGGATCTCAACCACCACAAGTAGTCCTCACTGCATAACTGGAAATAGCATAGTACGATGGTTATCTCGGCACAGGTGACTATCAGAATGACAAAAACGATGAAGAGGAAGCCGAAGAGGTAGTAAAATTGGTTCAGCCAGATTGAGGTAAGAATGAAAAAGAGCTCAATGAAAACAGCTCCAAATGGAAGTATGCCTCCAATTGGAACTGAGAAGATGGGGTTCATGTACCAAGCCTGCTCTGGGATCTGCCTGAGTATTTTATTTGTCTTCACCGGATCCTCAATGGTTGGCTTCCTGAAGCCAACATAACTGATTTCGAACCACAAGAACACCAAAGCAAACATTGTTCCAAATGGCACAGCCCCGGAGAGGAACCCCAGGACGGCAAACATCATGGTCACAAGCAATCAAGCATCATACCGAAAAACTGTACACCAGTTCCAACATAGACACAAAGCAAATCTGAGTTACTTGGAGGTCTGAAAACATCTGAATGGACTAGTTTCCATCCTGTTTCTTCCTGTGCCTCCTCCTGGGTCTCCAGTTCATTCTACTTGGAAATGTCACGATAAAGTGTTCTCAGCATTATCATCGCCACCATGCCTGATAGGAACATCACAATCATTAAAGAATTTACAATCGAGAACCAGTGCATCTGATCATCAGCCATCAGAAGATAGGCATCCCATATTGATGCCCACTTGACATCACTCTCCTGCGATACAAACCAGAGAATCATAGAAAATTTGTTTTATATAATAGCAAAATCCCCTATAAATCTCAAAAGGTTAAATGATAACATATAAATTACAAAAAGGACTAGTAATTATCATATTGAGTAGCCATGTATAACAAGATTCAATAAGTTACCTGGAATTCAATGTCATATGTAAATATGATTTCTTGGTTAGCCTCAACCTCTTGAGGAGAATTTGAGTTAGATACCGTCCGTTTTGCATGTGGATCACATGTTGTTAAACGGGTATTCTCAGCCCATTTTCCATCATATTCATGCTTAACACTGGAAATACAATAAGCCATATCAGTTCTTTGGCACCACAAGATTAAACAATAAGAGCAAGCGAAATCATACACATTACGCTATACCTCAGCCTATTAAGTTCTGACAGAAGTATGAGTAGCCTTGAAAACAAACCTAAATGGCATAACCTCAAATCCCACAATTCTGGCCGCGTCTGTCTACAAATCTTTATGGTACTTAACAGTAAATGTCAAGTGGTTATGGATGAAATGCTTCTCATCCTTGCTCTACAGGCAATCGCACGAACAAATGAGTAGACCATAACAAAATTTAGCACTTTTTTACATATAAAATCAGTTCTCCATAGTGTTAAAACAATTAGAATTCCTTACTCCAGCATATTGCACTTTTACACCAATATAAACTCCTTGCTGATAGGCAGGAGGGGCTTCTTGCTCTAACCTCCGAACTGGAACAACCAAGGGCAGATTATCTAGTATCCTGACACATGAATCCAGAAAATTGTTAGGAAGAGTAGTTAAGAAGAATATAACCCTTTGAAAATGTTGAAAATGACATTGTTTTCTCAAGAGAATAATTGACCTACATGTTCACACGATATTCATCTTCAATTTTTTCTTTAAATTCCTTAGCTGTCTTGTCATCAAGTACAAGCCTACAAACAACATGGCACATCTATGGTTCCCGCATTTTAAACTGCAATATAAACATACATGTAAAAGAAGTCGGTTATCATAAGATAAAATAAATAATTCAAGTGGTAAAGTAGATTTAGCTGACCGTATAAGGGGAGTTCTCAATTCGATCACCACGAAGCACTTCTCCAAGATTTTCTCTGCTATCAATGATACTTTCTGGACGACAGAAAGGAACAGAATAGAACGAGTAAGGAAGCTGTGTCTTTGTAGTGGTCAGCTTGTTCACTTTCACAGACAGAGGATCTCCCTGCATCAAACATCATCACCTTCCAGAGTCAGATAAGCCTATAAACTCCCAATGCTATAAAAAAGTAAACTCATAACCCCAGCCACCCTGCCCAAGAACATGTAAAAGAACTTTCACACAACAATATCTATATACTATTTATCCAGCTTACACTCCTCGCCGACGTATCAAATAGGTGCATAATTTACTTTTGGGCGTAATTTGACCTAGATATTTGAGGTGACCCAACAACTCTATATAATCTGCTTATATACAAATACAATTCATCTGAGGGAATTAAATTGACACTTTCACCATACAGCCATTCCACAATAAACATGCATGCTAGAAAACACGTTACATTACTTGACAGATCAATTGACAACACACATCTACAAAAGAGTTCATGGTTCATAATAGAATAGAGAATGGAACTTATTTTGAAGGTTGTTGGGTCCCGTGTGTTAATACTATGGAATAAAGAAAATCAAACAGCAAAGTAGAACTGAACGGATGCAGAAACAGTGTCAAATGTCAGCGAAAATGTCGTCTGACATAAGTTATGACATTTGGATAAAAACTAAAAATCTTTGAAAGAGTTAAAGTGCAGCGGAAATAATTAAAGAACACAAAGGTTTAATTTTCATAGGTTATATATTAATATAACTCATGATGATCAATGACCAAAGGTATTATATATATATAGACAATTGATTATATTCCTTCTCTTACAAGATTTAAAAAATAATACAAAGGAATAAAAAAGTTAAGTCGCAGATGACTTATGCCTGAAAATATCTAACTAAATAGAAGTGATCAATACCTCATTACAATTGCTTCAATGAAAGAACAAATCTAGAATCTAAGTAGCAATTATAATGTCAGACAAAATGTCGTCACAAATCTCCAGTCTACTTGATCGATATTTGTGGAGATCTCTCTATATCTTTTTCTCTCTGAAATTCTGGATGTTGAATCCTTGAAGTGACCTCTCTATTTATAGTAGAGAGTTCCCTTGAAAGACTCCTCAACAGGTTGTGGAAGTTGAGCTGAAAAAAGGGCACGTGAGGCAGTAGCTTAAGGCACGAAAATCTCCAACTGTTTGGACTATTTCTTCCTCGTCTTGCTCCTTAAGTTATGCTCCTCTTGCACTTGGTTTTCCTCGTTTGTAATCA
Organism: Przewalskia tangutica; assembly: GCA_029844215.1. NCBI lineage: Eukaryota > Viridiplantae > Streptophyta > Magnoliopsida > Solanales > Solanaceae > Przewalskia > Przewalskia tangutica. The sequence continues at coordinate 5,066,386 of CM056718.1, read as the reverse complement.
GCTCCAAATACTCTTTGCCAAGTCAATTTGCCATGTGATAAAAAAGTCACAGTTTCCTGAAAAACTGTCAGTGAAGATAAACAAAACTGTTACCAGAATGTCAGCCCAAATGTCAAGGCATTTGTACCGACATTTTCTGAAAAATGATATGTTAGAAAAAATGTCATAACACACATCCTAGCATTAACATTCTCTCCTTTTTTGTCTTTCTTCACAAAACTTAATCAACTAAGTGTGAGTGACCCAACAATGACAAATTCACACAAATGCTCCCCCTCAACCTGAAATCGGCATACAAACACAATATATACAATATACACATATATGCCATTTTATGAAGTTTTAAAAGAAGCACCATGAACCAATTAGTGTCATTACAAACCAAACAGAATACAATAACCAAAAACAAAATATCCCAACAAATTTCTACTGGATTAGATATTCAGTCCACACAGATCATCAGCAAAACATCATAAGAATACAAAGCGAAGAAAGAACTCATCAACAACAAGTAGTCTTCCGAAATCGCATGTAAGTAGTAGATTCCAAATTTCTTTCTACCTCGCCGACTTCATCGCCTTCCTCCCCGCACAATGATCGTGTGATCGACGAGTTCTACTTCGAGTAGCTGCAGTCCTGCTGCTTTCAGCTTGTTATTTTTCTTGCACAACAGTTTCCTCTCCTCTTTTCTCCCCCCTGCACAGTGCCATCATCATCTCCCTTTTTTGGGAAGAAAACAAATACAGAAAGTGATCTTTGGCTTGAACTAATGCTGCCTTGACATGATCAACTCCATCTATCTGCGAGTTGATTTTTGCAATTTCTCTTACCAACCAGCAAGAGACAAGATCGATCGCGGCGCTGCCTAGAATGTCAGGAACATTTATGGCAACATCCTCATTTTCAGCTTCTTTTCTCCAAGGCAGATCAATGATTATGTTCGGGCCCCTCAGTACTGTTTTATTAACAATATACACCTCAGGTTCTTTTCTTATCATATCTTTCTTTGGTGGTTTGAACCCTTGAGATGTCAGAACTTTAAAGATCAAAGAGGGAAATGGTAGGATTAAGTTGGAGTCCTTTTCAGTCAAATTTACAATCTGTTGAAAGATTGTCTTTCCCATATCGACTCGTAAACATTTTCCTATATTGTAAAGGAGTATTGCTTGCTCTATAGTTACAATTGACTCGTTCATTGAGGGGAGCCAATTGTATATAGCAATCTTGTGTATTATAGCAAACAATGCGGTAAGCTTCGACGATGGACACCTTGACACCCATTTTTTCAAAACACCTCCAGTGATATAGGTAATCACTTCATCTCTGTCATTTACGACATTTTTTTCTTCTTTTTCCAATCCATCACTCAGACTCAAACATTCGTTGATTGTGGTAGGTGTGAAATCGTAAAACTTGTCATAGAGATAAATCTTGTCAAATTTCTTTGACTCGACCTTCTCCATTTTAGTTTCCAGATTAGCATATAACAACCTCACAATATCCTCAACGTATGGACACTTGTTATTGACAGAGCCTAGTAGATTTCTTTCGGTAAAGAAGTCCATCAGGCCATAGGCCATATTCAGTGCATGATACAATGTATAGTTCCATTTTTATACCATGATCAATGTTCAGACTTTTCTTTAGTTAGAAATTTATCCGAGTAAGGATGTACCTCATTCTCCGATTCAGTTGCAGATTTGCTCGATGAGGTTGAAGAACTTGATTCTTTTGTCACATGTTGGGATGTTGCCGGAGATGTTGTGACATTTTTAGCAACATCTGGGGTATCTTCTGATAACTCTTCAATCACTGTTTTTTGCAAGCCTTTTCTGGGGCAAAACTTCTCTAAAGGCGTGTCATCTGGGATTTCCTGCTCTTCACTCGAATCTACAATATTAGGAACAAAGAGATTAGAATAAGATGGTGACACTGGAGTTTCTGTTGGTAGTTCAGTCGATGGCGTCTTCTCAGCATCATCATCAGTGGATAGATCGAAGTCTGAATAATTCCACTCATTGCTAGATACGACAGAGGTAGTGGTATCGACCTTCGGTCTTTTTGCAACAGATTCAGCGCTGTTGAAATTTCTCTCAAAATTGCGAGTGGACCTTCGAGTGGGAAACTTGGATATGCTTTCCCTCTTTGGTAAAACAGTGACATCAGGAGTTTTCTCCAAGTCAATTGGGTTGTTGGTGTCTCCTGGGTAAGCTGTTTCTAATGATTCTTGGAACTCACTTAATACAATGGATGTGCATTGTGGAGGACTTGTGCTTATTGGTGTGTGTTCAGGAATGTTTGGTGACATTGGTGATGTATCAATTGGTGAGAAATGTGAAGAAGATGAAGGGGTTTTAGGGTTTTTTAGGGTTTTAGAAGATGGAGTGTTTGAGAAAGGATCCATCAATTTTGGTGTTTAAACTGAGATGATGTGATGATTTTCTCCCATTTTTTTTATTATTATTCAGAAAAAAACTAGACAAGGCAGAATACAAAATGAAGATTAATTTATATACTTGGCAAAAATATTTTTGTTTCCAGATTTTAAGAGTTTGTATTGTATTCCAATACTTGTCTAAAATTTGGAGTTTTAACAGATAGACATCAAGCTTAGATCAATATCAACAAAAGCATTAAAATATGTTCAAAAACCAACGACACACAGTAGGGAAAAGTATAACTGAATTTTCAAAAATCAGTTACACATTGCATCCTAACAAATATCAGTATCTGAGAATGTCAACAGTAATGTTAGCAACATTTTGAACAACACGGGTATCATAATCTCTAAAAAACATTTACATTTCGGCAATTAATCAAGACCCGTCTCATATATGATTTTATGAGTTCAATCTCCAGACCAATATAACATTTTTCCATTGAGTCCTAGGTCTAATCATAAAACACATACAAAACTTATTTTCGTGTCAAAAAAATAAGAATACTTATATAGCATCCTCATAATTTCTTTTTATTTAGCACTTTGATACTCCTATAGTATAGGAACGGTATCAATTTCCAAGGGCTTTGCCCAATTTTCACAATTGCCGAAAATTACAAAGGCTTTGCCTTATTTTGATACTCCTTTTTTATAATATCTAATATCATCGCAGAGAACGGTATCACATTAAAATCATGTTCTTATTTGAAAACCATACCTGAATGAGCAAAAGTTAGACATAACAAAATACTGAAAATCAGATTCTGATATTACAAGGGTAAATGTCACCCGAAATGTTAGAGATATTTCAGACGACATTTGCCCAACAGTGCCGAATTCAAAAAGTACAGAGACCAAGAGAGCTTTTCAAACTGAAAAATCTCTCATGATCTAAAGCTTTTGTAAAGATATCAGCTAGTTGATGAAGTGTGTCAACATATTCAATTTGTACTAGCCTTTCTTCAACTAAATCTCTCAAAAAATGATGTCTAATATCTATATATTTTGTATGAGAGTGTTGAACTGGAGTTTTTGAAATGTTGATGGCACTCATATTATCACAATACAAAACTAAGATATTATTTGAAAAATCATAGTCGTCTAACATGTGTCTTAACCATATTAATTGAGAACAATAACTCTCAACTGCTATATATTCAGATTCAACAGTTGAGAGTGAAACACAGTTTTGACTATACCAAGAAACCAAATTATTGCCAAGGTAAAAACATCATCCACTTGTACTCTTTATGTCCTCCACATCACCAGCCCAATCCGAGTCACTATATCTTATCAAATTAGGATTAGTGTCTTTGGAATACCAGATTTCCAACTCACATGTGCCGGCAACATATCTGATGACACGTTTTATGGCATTTAAGTGGGAGATTTTGGGACAGGCTTGGAATCGAGCACACACACATACACTAAACATTAGATCAGGATGACTCACGGTGAGATACAAGAGACTACCTATCATAGAGCGATACAAAGTTGGGTCGACATTTTCCCCAACATCATCTTTGCATATAGTCTATGTTGATCCCATTGGAGTCCTCATATGTTTAGTATTCTCCAATACAAACTTCTTGACCAAATTCTTGGCATACTTACTCTGGAAGATGAAGATTCCCTCCTCATTTTGTTTTATCTGCAAGCCTAAAAAAAGGTTAATTCCCCTATCATGCTCATCTCAAATGTTGAGGACATAGCTTCGACAAATGTCTTAAGATGGGATTGTGAAGTCGAACCAAAAACTATGTCATCTTCATAGATTTGAGCAATGACTATATCTACTCCGTGGTGTTTTATAAACAAATTACAATCAGCTACACCACGTTTGAAACCAAATTCAAGAAGAAACTGAGTTAAACGACCATACCATGCACGTGGAGCTTGTTTTAATCCATACAAGGCCTTTTTCAGCTTGTATACAGATTGTAGATGGTGGGGATATTCGAATCCTTTAGGTTGTTCAACATACACTTCCTTATCAATATATCCATTCAAGAAAACACCTTTTATATCCATTTGATGGAGAGTGATCTTCAAACAGCAAGCTATGACAAGCAACAATCTAATTGACTCAATTCTAGCAACTGGAGCGAATGTTTCATCATAGTCAATCCCTTCAACTTGAGAGTATCATTGAGCAACTAATCTAACCTTAGTTCTCACAACAGTTCCAGATTCATCTGATTTGTTTTTAAAGATCCATTAGTTCCAATAACATTTGTATCATTGGGGCGAGGAACTAAATCCCAAACTTCATTTCTGGTGAACTATTCTAATTCTTCTTGCATAGCTTGTATCCACCAACTATCCTTGAGTGCTTCATTGACATTCTTTGGTTCCAGTGTAGATACATAACAAGAATGACTTATCTTATGATATAATGTGGATATGCACGCATATTTCACCATATCTCGATAATTCCGTGGTTTCTTCCTTCTTGTTCTAACACCTTCGAACACCTCTCATGTCACTTGTTCTGTAGGATGATTTCTCCTAATCCTGGACGAGGGATCCCTGCGTATTGGGTCATGAAGTTCAGCTTCTAATTCCTCATCTGAACCTGCAGTGTTCTCGGTTTCTGCTTCAGGTGTTGCTGCAGATATCGTGATATTCGGAGAAACATCTGGATTTTCTGCCTTCTGCGTATCTTCCACTGTTATGATAACATCATCTACTGGTTTATTTCCTGTAAGCTCAGCAGAATCATCAAAGACAATGTTAACAGATTCTTGTACAGTTTTGGTTCGAAGATTATAAACTCGGTAAGCATGGCTATTTTGGGAATAGCCTACAAAAAATCTCTTATCACTTTTAGAGTCAAATTTAGCTAGGTGATCTCTATCATTAAGAACATAACACACACACACACAAACACATGAAAGTAACGCAAATTGAGTTTCTTTCCATTCAAAAGCTCATAGGGTGTCATTTTAGTTTCAGGCCTAAGATAGACTCTATTCGTGATGTGAATTGCAGTATTTAGAGCTTCTGCCCAAAAACATTTTGACAATTTTTTTGAACTAAGCATGACTCTTGCCATCTCTTGTAAAGTCCTATTCTTCCTCTCTGCTACACCATTTTGCTGTGGGGTTTTGGGAGCAGAAAATTCATGGAAAATATCTTTTTTCTCACAAAATGTAGAAAACTGACTATTCTCAAACTCTTTTCCATGGTCGGACCTAATCCGAAAAATAGAGGAATGATATAGATTTCTTATTCTAGAGTGTAGTACTTTGAACATGTCAAACGTTTGAGACTTTTCCTTTAAAAATAATATCCAAGAATGTCTGGAAAAGTCATTCACCATCACAAATGAGTACCTCATGCCTCCTAGGTTGTCTACCACGATTGGACCCATAAGATCCATGTGCAAAAACTGAAAACAATGAGATGTACCTGAATGTTGTCCATCATTCTGAGCAACATTGTGGGAGACACGGATTTGCTTACCTTTGAGACAATCTTCACAAACCACTATTTTATCCTTAGGACTTAGTTTAGGGATGTCTCTTACTGCCTCATAAGAAATTAATCTTTTAAGGTTGTGGAAATTAACGTGCCTTAATTTTTTATGCCACAAGGTCGTGTCATCGGTCCTAACACTATTGCAAATCTCTTGTTCTCCAATACGATAACAATTATCGCTTATTCTTGTACCTGTCATTACACATTGGTTATCTTCATTTATAACTGTACAAGCATACTTGTTAAACTTTACCTCTAGATCGTCATCACACAATTGACTTATACTAACTAGATTAGTCATCAAACCGTCAACGTGCAAGACATTTTTCAGTGCTGGAACTCCATGAACACTCAAAGTTCCTCTTCCTATGATTTTACTTTTTCCTCCACCTCCGTATGTAACATTACCTCCCCTTAGAGCTTCGTAGTTCCTCAAACACTCTTTTGTCCCCGTCATGTGTCGAGAACATCCACTGTCGAAGTACCACGATACTGAAATGTTAGTTCTCAACGCAATTATAGCTACATTACATATCACATTCGTACTGGGAATCCAGACTTTCTTTACTTTTTTCCTGTTTCTGGATTCTGAAGTGTCGCCTCGAGTGTTGTCCGGAATGTTGGATTTTCGACGACATTATGCGCCTGGACTTCTGTAGTTTAAAGCAGTAAGGTTTTAAATGACCAGACTTGTTACAGTGATGGCACACAAAATTCCTCTTTTTTATGAAGCCCATTTTCTCATTTTTGTCAAATAAGTTGGAGCATATTGCATTAATGGAGTTCTTGTAGTCCAAACCTGCATGTTGTGGTTGACTAACACTTAGAATTTCATCTAGTTTGGAAGTACCGGTGTTGAGCTTTCGGAAGGTAGCTTCGTCCAGATCCAACTTCGCACTAATCTTACCAAATTCAAGATCCTTTTTGGTAAGGATCACCTCTAATTGGGTTATTGTGCCTTTCAAACCTGCATTCTCAAGAGTTAAAGATTTTACCTTTGAGTCAAGTTGTTTGGATTCAACAATTAAGTCTTTGCAAAGTTTTTGCAATTCTTTAATCATGTCATTCATCGAGTCAACTTGAGTCTCAGGGTCAGATTCACAATTAGAAATAAAGCCACTAAAGCAGTTAACATATGGATAGTTAAAAAATTCATACATGTCGGATGTTACTGGAGCTGCAGATGTCATCGCTGATGTTGCCGAAAATGTTGTGACATTCGGGACAACACAGTCAGCGACATTTTCATCATCTGACAGTGACTATTCAAAAACAGTGGCCAGCATAGCTTGTGACTCCATTTCTGGATCCTCTTCTTCTTCGCCTTTATCATCACTTAGAGAAATCCATAGACTCTTCCCAAATTTTCTTAAAGTGTTTGCACACTCGTTGGCATAATGACCCCATCCCGAGCAAGCATGGCATTGTATACTTTCAAGCTGCTTGGGATCGAACTTGGTACGGTCTGAGCTGGTCTTCCTAAGTTGATTTCCTTTTTGCATTGTAGGAAGGGTTTTAGTGAACCGTGGATTGAAGACTTGACTTTGGTGCTCTTTGGGTTTAGTTTTATTTTTATCATCGTTGAACCTTCTTTACATCGTATTGAATTTTCGAGTGAGAAGGGCAACGTTGGCACCATCCCCGATTTCTTCAAGATTTTTATCCTCTTCATTGACTTGTATCTCTAAGGATTTTGCTTGAATGCAACATCTTTGCCTCTATACAATGTCCTTTGGTTTTTCATATTCATCTCATATGTTTTGAGAATGCTAATTAGCGTATGGAGGTCCATTGTAGCTTTTCAACAAGTTGATTGTTGGTCAGTGGAGACCCAAGTACTTGACATTCGTTAGAAATGTCGATCAACTATTCAAAATAAGTTTTGATATCATCCGTCTCTTCCATCCTCAAACGTTCGTATTTACTCATAATCATGCGGATCTTCGTTCGACGAACACTTGAGCCACCTTCACAATGAGTTTGTAGGGTATCCCAAGCATCCTTGGCTGTGGAGCAATTTTGGATAAGTTTGAACATATAGAGATCTACCCATTCAAAAATAGTATTTAGAGCCTTTTCATTGAAGCATGCACTATTGGTTTCTTCCACACTCTATTCGGCCTCCGACTTAGGTAAAATGTCGCCTTCCTCGTCCGGTGGGAGCATATGAACAGTATATCCATTTGTAATTGATCTCCATGATCTCACATCAATGGATTTGATATGAGCACTTAGGCGAATTTTCCAATAAAGATAATTTGAACCATCTAATATAGGAAGTCTACCAATATTTGGATTAGCCGGATCCATAGTTTAAAGTAAAAGGACCTTAGCACTTATTATGTTAAGTGTCGGCTCTGATACCACTTGTTGGGTCTCGTGGGTTAATACTATGGAATAAAGAAAATCAAACAGCAAAGTAGAACTGAACGTATGCAGAAACAGTGTCAAATGTCAGCAAAAATGCCGTGTGACATAAGTTATGACATTTGGATAAAAACAGAAAATCTTTGAAAGAGTTAAAGTGCAGCGGAAATAATTAAAGAACACAAAGATTTAATTTTCATAGGTTATATATTAATATAACCCATGATGATGAATGACCAAAGGTATTGTATATATATATATATATACACAATTGGTTATATTCCTTCTCTAACAAGATTTACAAAATAATACAAAGGAATAAAAAAGTTAAGTCGCAGATGACTTATGCCTGAAAAATCTAACTAAATAGAAGTGATCAACACCTCATTAAAATTGCTTCAATGAAAGAACAAATCTAGAATCTAAGTAGCAATTATAATGTCGGACAGAATGTCGTCACAAATACAGGCAAACAGCTATCTAGTCTACTTGATCGATATTTGTGGAGATCTCTCTATATCTTTTTCTCTTTGAAATTCTGGATGTTGAATCCTTGAAGTGACCTCTCTATTTATAGTAGAGATTTCCCTTGAAACACTCATCAACAGGTTGTGGAAGTTGAGCTGAAAAAAGGGCACGTGAGGTAGTAGCTTAAGGCACGAAAATCTCCAACTGCTTGGACTATTTCTTCCTCGTCTTGCTCCTTAAGTTATGCTCCTCTTGGAATTTGTCTTCCTCGTTTGTAATCAGCTCCAAATACTCCTGTCAAGTCAATTTTCCATGTGATAAAAAAGTCACAGTTTCCTGAAAAACTGTCCGTGAAGATAGGCAAAACTGTTACCAGAATGTCAGCCAAAATATCAAGGCATTTGTATCAATATTTTCTGAGAAATGATATGTTAGGAAAAATATCATAACACACCTCCTAGCATTAACAAAGGCTATCAGTTTCATTTTGGACAACTGAAAGGGAGAAAAAAGAGGTAAGCATCTAGTCAGAATCATGAGAGGAGTCTCCCAGAAAATCTGATTATTCACATAGCCCAAAATTTACTAGTTGCCTTCATGTCAGAAAGCCAGAAACCAACTGATTGAAAACGGTTGACTTGTATTCCAAGGGGCTTTTCAGATTGCATATGCCATCAGAATGAAAATCGTAAAGGTCGTGACAAAAAAAAAAGGGCAGCCCGGTGCACTAAGCTCTCGCTATGCGCGGGGTCCGGCAAATGGTCGGACCATAAGGGTCTATTTTACGCAGTATTACCTCACATTTCTGCAAGAGGTTGTTTTCATGGCTTGAACCCATGATCTCCTGGTCACATGACAGTAACTTTACCGGTTACTCCAAGGCTCCCCTTCAAGGTCGTGACAAAGTAAAAGAAAAATAACTTTGTACAATAACGCCATAGGGTAACTTTTAAATTGACTCTCAGCAAACAACCTTTTTGTTCTAGCCGTTAATCAAGTAATAAATTATATTAGAAAACCAAGCAGAATTACGAACATACGTACAATATATACGTATAGAACCCAAGACACATACCAAGAGCGTGGTCTGACATTCAATAAAGCTGGGGTGGACCATGGGAGACCAGGGTTCAAACTTAACAGAGGCATAAAATCTTGGTAATTTCTTCACATATGCATTGATATTGACGGGCTACGTTACCCGATACTTTGTAGGTGTTTACGTCGAGTTCGTACACGCAGCGGAATTTGAAAATTTATATTTCAAACCCAACGACGGTCGAACTGCAATATGATAAGTAATAAAAATACAAACACAAAGTAGTAATGTAAAAATTCGACAGAAGACTTACATTTTGTAGCAATTAGCCAAACAGTTGAATCTTTGTGTTCTGTGTAGTCCGAATGTGCACACGCAAACGCCCCTCGATTTGTAAGTTCTAAAACTATGATGTAATTTGCTAAGTCAGGAATGCTAAGGATTCTGACAGAGCTCTAGAAGAGATTTACCTCTCTTAGGTTTTTTTTGGTGTTTTTGGAATGGGAGGTAAGCCCTCTATTTATAGTTGTAAATAGAGGCTTAGGGTATCCGTGGACTGGGCCCAGCAGAAAAAATCAGACTGGCAAAAATTCGGACTGCCAGAATCCGTACAGGCACCGCGGTCCCACTAAAGAGGCACCCACACCGCGGTGCTGCCCAGTGTTCTTGGCACTGCGGTCCCAAAATAGGGCACCGCGGTCCTGTCCTATTTTTTCAGTTTTTTCCCATTTTAAAGTCTCGGTCATCAACCGAACATATAAGTATAATCTCCTTCTAATTACATCCTTCAATCGACGGAATATTTGACTTAGTGTTACCTTTCAGGCCTTTACATATAGTCACTAATTACATTAGGATCTTCATGGAACTCCTGACTGCGCCGGAAGACGAACCCAATATGTAAAGTTTAGCTACACAAAATATGTGAACTGAACCTATATGTGAGAAGATAAAATCCTTTCATTCTTGATACACTCAATCAAGCTTAGGATCTGTCAAGTGTCTATCCAAATGGCTTGATTATTATAACTCATTAATATTAGTTGACAATAGGACCATGTCACAGACATGTCCAATGCATTGGTCAATTACTTAGTCAACATAATACCATATGAGTACCTGAGTGTTCACTCGAATATAAATTCAAGGAATGAATCCTTTCTTGTCTCACATACCACCTTTAATCTACTTCGTAATGCATCCAAAACAAGCCGCGTCTCAACCTATAAGAATTTGAGCTTAGGACAGGATCAAAGTACATTACTCCGTAAATAAGATGATATTGACCTCAAATCTAAGGACTTTTATCTCCCACACGTCGATGACATTATAGACATATAACAAAACAATACATCAGCAGGGCATACCAATAATTCAACAAGTATCCATGTGTCCATCACGAGTTGTCATAACTCGTAGCAAGTGAGACATACTATATTCTCTAAGAATATGATGCAGGTCACATGTCGACGTATCGCATATCATCGATATCCCAATCTCGATGATCATTAGTCGAGGTAATTTAAGAGTTACGTTATAACATTAATTCTCACATCATTAATAAACATGTAAAATCTAGGGATACATTTATAGAATATTATAAACAATCAACTAATAATTCAACAAATGAAAATGCCATAATATTAATCATCATTCATATAAATATGAATGTATATAAAGTACATTGTATCCTAATACAGATTGTCTCTAGGACATACATATACTTTCAATATCCCACTTGGACTAAAGCCAATCACCAACATATCTAATACTCATGTTCTCAAAATGACAATTATGTTTCACCAAGCTTAATGATTTAGTAAATGGGTCTGCTAGATTATTGTCTGTGGGAATATAATCTATCTTGATATCTTCAGCTTCCACTATCTCTCTCAGGATGTGGTACTTTCTTGGTACATGTTTGTTTCTGTTTGTTGATCTTGGTTCTTTTGCCTGTGCAATGGCACCAGTGTTGTCACAATAAATGGTTATTGGACAACCAGCACTCGGAACAACCCCTAGTTCCTTCAGGAACTCAGAAATCGCGACATCTTCTTTAGCAGCCTCTGATCCAGCAATGTACTCCGCTTCAGTAGTCGAGTCTGCAGTAGTAGCCTGTTTGGAACTCTTCCAGCTCACTGCTCCTCCATTGAAAATGAAAGTGTAACCAGACTGAGATTTGAAATCATCAACATCTGTCTGTAAACTAGCATCGGTATACCCAGTGGAAACCAGCCCATCAACTCCACCATAGACTAAGAAGTAATCTTTAGTACGCCTGAGGTACTTGAGAATACTCTTGACTGCTATCCAGTGTTCCTCGCCAGGATTCTGCTGGAACTTGCAAGTCATACTAAGTGCAAAGGCCACATCTAGCCTAGTACAGGTCATGGCATGCATGATTAATCTTATAGCTGAAGCATACATGATCCTTTTTATGTGCTCAAGTTCAATAGCATTAGAACGGCATCCCTTCTTTGATAACTTGATGCCTTGACCCATAGAAGACCGTCTTTCTTGGAATTCTCCATTGAAAAACGTATACGCACTTATGTCTATCTAGACTGAATGTGATAGCCCCAACAATATATTAGGTCTATCTCTATAGATCCTAATTTCCAAAATATAGCAGGCTTCACCTAAATCCTTCATCATGAAGGTCTTGGACAACCAATCCTTAACTGACTGCATGGGGGTCTTATTATCTCTCATTATCAATATGTCATCAACACATATTATAATGAAGACAATACCCTCATCCTTGCGTTTGGAATATACACAAGGATCCTCTTTGCTTCTGACAAAATCGAAAGATTTGATAGCATTGTCAAAGCAAATGTTCCAACTCCTAGAGGTTTGCTTAAGTCCATAAATGGACTTCTGTAGCCTGCACACATCATTTGGTCTGGACTCACATGAAAAACCCTCACGTTGTTTCATATACACTTCCTCAATTAGATTACCATTGAGAAATGCAGTTTTGACGTCCATCTGCCAAATGTCATAATCATAGTGTGCATCTATTGCAAGCAAAATCCGAATAGACTTTATCTTAGCCACCGGTGAAAAGGTTTCATCATAATCCACACCAGGACGCTGAGTAAAACCCTTAGCCACTAGTCTAGCTTTATAAGTCTGAACCTTGCCAGATGCATCAATCTTCTTCTTGAAGACCCATTTGCATTCTATGGGTTTAACCCCATTTGGAAAATCAACCAAGTTCCACACTTGATTGATATACATAGATTCCATTTCGGATTTCATGACTTCTTGCCATCTCTTCGAATCAATGTCTAGCATTGCTTCGTTATAGGTTCTAGGCTCGTCATCATCTGGAATATCTAGCTCACTTTGTGTTTCCACAAGTAGATTTAGTCTTTCCGGAGGACGATGAGATCTATAAGACCTGCGGAGTTGATTGTCTGCAGTTCAGTTACAGGTATGTTCTGACTATGAGTAGGTTCTTGCGCGTTGGTCGATACACCAACATTAGAGCTTTCAGGAATATCATTTTCATGTCTTTCCTGAATGGGAGGAAATGCAACTGGCGCACTTGCTCCCAAGGTCTGTGCCGGCAGATCTTGCATTTCTGCATTACTCCTCGTAGCACTCCCACTGGCCGAAGGAGGTACCCTAAATACCCAATCAAGTTCTATCTCTGTGCAACTCTCATCCTTGTAGACATATTCATCTTCAAGGAAAGTTGCGTTCCTAGAAACAAATATCTTATGTTCTCCAGGAAGATAGAAATAGTATCTTTTAGTTTCCTTCGGATACCCAACAAAGTAACATTTCTCACTTTTATATTCCAACTTATCAAAACATATGCAGGATACCCTCAGGGCCTCATGTGTCTAAGTAATGGCTTCTTGCCACACCATACCTCATATGGTGTCTTTTTGACTGATTTAGATGGAACTCTGTTTAGAACATATATTGAGGTCAAAATAGCGTATCCCCAAAGGTATGTAGGAAGAGCTGAAAACCTCATCATGGAATGAACCATGTCAAGCAAGGTTCAGTTTCTCCTCTCGGCAACACCATTCATCTGTGGTGTTACAGGAGGTGTCCATTCGGAATGAACTCTATGAAGCTTTAAGTAGTCAAGAAATTCTTTGCTTAAGTATTCATCCCCACGATCAGATCGGAGAGTTGATACTCTTTGAGAGTTGTTTCTCAACTTCACACTTAAACTCCTTAAACTTCTCAAAAGCCTCAGATTTGTGTCTCATAAGATACACATATCCAAACCTTGATAAGTCGTCTGTGAAAGTGATGAAGTAAGAGAAACCCTCTCTAGCTTGAGTCGAAAATGGTCCACATACGTCTGTATGTACCAACTCAAGCACCTCCTTGGCACGGATCCCATTTCCAGAAAGAGGTTTAATGGTCATCTTACCTTTCAAACAGGATTCACAGTTACCATAGGATTGTAAGTCAAATGGTTCGAGGTAATTTAATTTCTTCAACCGTTTTATCCTTGTTTGATTGATATGACCAAGTCTGCAATGCCATAGGTAGGTAGAATTTCTTTCATTTAACTTAGCTCTTTTATTTTGTACTTTAATTTCAATGATGTACATACATTATCCACTAGAGGTAGAAGCATTTTGTGCTCTTCCTCCTAGTGCAGTGCAGTCTTTTCTTCCAAGGCCCTTCCTATTACAGTTAGGCATACATCCTTTGTCGGAATCACATTTTCCTTTTCACGCCTCCAGTTTCATAAATGAGGCGCTGATCGCTCGCCTTCTTCTTCTGTCATTCCTTACCTTTCGACTTGGTCCGGCTAGAGGAGCTCATCATGAGTACATCTTTGCTCTTGGAAATTGAAGATTCAAAGATTTTAACACGGCATGCAGTTCCGGCAGAGAGTGGAAGCGACGCTACTCCGCAGCCTTATGCCAATCGAGGTCAGCCTTTCTATCAGCCTTATCATATTCAATACATGCTGAGACACTTGACTCCCTTCACTTAGCTTACACTTGAAAAGTTCTATTAACACCTCAATTTCAAAGTTTGGAACTGAGAGTCATAGAGATTCTTCAAATGTTCGAGCATCTTGTTAGGGACCATTTTCTCATGTTGTCTCTTTGTTCCGCTGACATGGAAGACAACATGACGCATCGTGCTGAAGCGGCGTCATCTAGGTTCTTATGGTAGACTACCTTATCAAATGTGGCATATTTTGCAGAATCATCAACGGACATTGTGGGGAATACTGTCCAATACGTTGTTGACACCCAATTTTGACCCATCTTTTAGTCATTTTTTGCAATTTTAAGCATTTTAGGACACCGCATTTTAATCATCATTTTTGCATTTTTTACATAATATTCTATGTTTATTTCTTCACAAAATGGCATTGCATCTTTCTATTTTAAATTAAGCATGAAGTCTTTGTTAATATTATGTTTCTATTATTATTACACCGTCGTTTTATTTTAATAATTTTTGCATCTCTTTAAATAATTAATTGGCACCGCATTTTTACTTTTAATTAGGCATTAAACATTTCTTAAATATGATATTTTATTATTATAGCGTCAACATTTTTTATTAGGATAATTTTACATTTTTTTAATTTTTTCTTTTAAATAATTAACCCGCTTTGCATTTTTTTTTGTCAAACCAGTCCAGTACGAGACACAATCTGGATCAGTCTAGTTCGCCAAAATCGAGGCTCAAACCGAGGCCCAAAAAATAAGGCCCAATACAATTTCATCTATTTTTCCCCCTAAAGTACCAAACCCTAAACCTAAATATATACCCTATAAATAAAACACTACCCCATTCTAATTAAACTCTCCCTCGTCTCTCACCTCCACACCTCCCGTCGCCCACCACCGGCGAAACCACCCCAACCGTCTACCCCTCTCTCTATCTTTATACCCTCAGCCGCCCTAAAAATTACCCAGCTGCACCCCCCTTAACTCTTCATCTTCCTTAATACAGCAGCCGCCCAACATAAGACCCAGCCGCACACTCTCATTTCCAGAATTCATATCTCTCATTCTCGTCTTCTTCAATCGCAATCCTGAGCTTCATCGCCGGAGTTTGAAGCTCCGGCGAACCGTCACTCTCACCACTGTCACACGTCGTCATCTACGCCTCATTCATCCCGCCGCCGATTTAATCCCTCATTCTCGTCGCCCACCATCACTGCGAACATCAACACCACAACAGATCCGGCGACAACCACTGTTCACGCACCAAAACATCACGGTGGTGTCGCTCCGGTGTTATACCGTCGAAGTGACGCTGCCACTGCCCGCTGATTGTGTCTATTTTTCGTTATTATCATGTAGGTTCGTTTGACCGATTTTTACCTCGTTCTGGCTTACGCTCGATCCATTGCGCATCGTTGTTGTTGGACTGATTTGGTATTTTATGGACTGAACTTTTGATATTTTTAAAAATCCCGAGTTTAAGAACACCCGCGACGTTGAATTGATTTTATTTTGGTATCCGCTACCGTTTCTTTGCTTTTCTAGTTCTTTGTTTGATCGATTTTATTTGCTCACGGTTAAGCATGGCAATCGATTTTCTCATCTTTGTTTTGTATCCCGCCGGAGTTCAAAACTCCGGCGATGTTCTGAACTTTCCGGCGATCACTAGTTATTGTTGCTGCCGTTTTAGGGATTATTTTGACATTTTTGCCCTTTAACTGGTTTTTGAACTATTTGGACTGTCTCCGGCGATGTTTTGGAATATCCGGCGATGTTGTTGGCCACTGTTTTGTTACTTTATGGTGTTTGTAGGACTGATTTTCGTTGGTTTCGGACTGATTTTTGACGATTTTGCCTGTCATTATTTTATTAAACTGATTTCTGAACAAATTACTGCACTTGATAAAACCCCACTGATTTGAATAAGATACTACACTTGTTGTGGCCAATGAAAAAGTTATCTGTCGATTTTTGAGGCCTCCACAGTTGCAAAGACGGAAAATAAAATAAATGAAGCTTTCAGGGCAATGATAATTTCTTCCACTTACACCGGATAACCAACATGCGTTGGCAGGGCGAATTCTCGCAGCCGCACTTGTTTAGGCTGTCCCATTTTATTTTTATATATATGAGCCCTCTGTGTTTAAAACTATTACTGTTTTGGCGCGAATCCGGAGGTTTTATTTATTTTATTGTTTCTAGAAATATTGGCCGATGAAGGAATCTCCTTCTGATTTCCAAGGCTTCCCTGTACAAAAGACGGATTTATTTTGACTTTACTTATTAATTCTTGTCATTGCATTAAAATTATTTATTCTATTACTGACATTTTTACTAAGTGTTTATGCAGGTACCCGGAGATCATCTTGTGCAGAAGGCCTAAAAAGGGCTAAAAGATGTCCCGGATTTTTATCTTATGTCGCATTTAATTTTAACTTTTATTATTATGTATTGCATTTTATTTTAATTGTTAATTATGTAAAAGCCAATATATAATTAACCTAGGTTTGAACGGATAACCGCAAGTTAGTGGATCTTAAAGGATGTCTAACCCCTTCCCTTTAGGATAATAAAGAACCCTGATCCAGAATCTCATTAATTTCGCAGACCATTAAATGGAGATTAATTGCTTTTATTGCAATAAATCAAGTGTCATAATTCACTTAAATAATTAGATGACGACTCCTTAAAATCAGCATTATTGCTCCATCCAGGGAACCGCGCCAAAGAGCAACGTCATGATACCGCTCGCACTCGAAGGTCAAAAACGCGCGATAAAGACGGCGACTCCACTGGGGATAATCAGGTTCTTGACCATAGCAAACCTAGGTTTATTATTGCTTGGCTTTATTTGCTTTTATTTGTTTTAAATGCCTTAAAATTGCTTGTTTTAATTTTGTATGTTTAACTATTTTAATTGCTATTTGCTTTACTGCTTTCCTTAAACTGGCATTCCGCTCATATTTTCTCCACTCTGGAAAATTCACATTGTCACACACTACACGCGTTGGTGTGCTTCGCGCACCCGCGAATTTCTTTCAAAATACCCAAAATTTAGGAGAGTTGGTGTCACGACCCGACCTCGGGCCCGCGACTGGTGCCTTACCCCGGGCACCCTAGTGATAAAACATCAGAGAAAATCAGCGGAAATAAAAACTTATAGACATGAAACAATATGAAATAAGAAACAAAGCAACCAAAACGGCCACCTTTCTGCATATATATAAAACCCAACAGCTTATCCTTTACAAGCCCAACTCACAACAAGATTACTGCACTTCTAAGAGTTTTTATAACAACTATGACGGGACATGGCCCCGCCATACCCCTGAATGTACAAGAACCTACAATCTCAGGGAATCATACCAAAAGATAAGCCTCCGAAGAAACGAAGCTTCCCAAAACGCAGAACCGTGATCCTATGAGCGAGGATCAACAATCGCGTACTCTACCGCTGCAGATTTAACGCAGCCTCGGGCGAGGTCGATAACAGATACCAAGTATGTGAAATCAAAATATCAGAATGAAATCATGACAGTTTATACAAAACAGGAGACATGTATGATAACCAAACTATAGTACACAATATATAAGCAGTCATGTCAAGTCAGGGACTCACGCCCTCAAAGTCATCACTCAAATATAACCATGGGTCTCACGCCCACAATATCAATCATGCCCGTGGAATTCCTTCCTCACTGTCGGCAGTCTATGATATAAAATAACACCAAAAGTACATATAAACACCAGGTCCCACTTGTGCCATAAAAACAATTGTACCAACAATGCTATAAGACTATATCACGATGATGATTGGGTCTTTCTAGACCGCCAATGATTGAAGTTGGGCCATTCGCCCTTAGTATCATTGTGCGAGTCCTACTCTTGGACTACCGTAGTCCGCATAGGCCATGTGGACCCGCATGAGGTATTCCTCGTGACGGTAGCTAATCCGCTGCATTTCTGGACTCGCGAATCCGTATAGCCACGTGGACCGCATGAGATATTCTCAGACGGCACAGAACACACCCGAATGATTCTCAGACTACCATAGCCCGTGATAGTCACATGGACCCGCATGAGGTATTCCTCGTGACGGTAGCTAACCCGCGGCAACATAACAAGTCAGGGGGTACGTGATATAATACAAGCACAACCGGCTTATCGTAAACAACATAAGCACAACAAGAAAACCCCCTTAACACAAAAAGCCTCAAGACACTAACGCCCGTAGTATCATAACATGTTTACTTATCAAACCAACTTACCACACCTTCAGAAATCATTACAAGGCTATCACAAGCAAAACATAGGCAAGTTACTCACACAAGGTACTTTCATTTTATGCCAACAATCCGGGTTTTAACCCCAAAGTACTACGTATTTCAACTCTCTTAAAAATATCCCCTTTTAAGTAAAAACCACACGGTACTAATACCCGTAGTATCAAGACACTCTCATGTTTAAATCAAGTACTTTTTAAACCAAGTGGCTTACTATTTTAAAACAACGTCAAGTATACTTTTAAAACCCAAGTAACTCACTCTTTTAAGATCAAGGCACTCACACCTTTTAAAATCAAGCCACTTATACTTTTTCAATCGAGACAAGTTAAAAACAAGTTACTTACAAACAAGTAACCTATACTCTTTTCAAAACAAGTAACCTATACTCTTAAATCAAGTTACTTCTCCCTTTTTAAAGTCAAGTAACCATATACTTTTCAAAAATAGTTTAAGCTTCATAACTTCAAATTCTCAAGTCTCTTCTTATCTTTAGAAATCAAGGCCTTACATCAAGTCTCATAGTCTTTAAATTAAATCTCGTAACTTTGAAAACCAAGTCTCATAACTTTTAAAAATATCAAGTTACCATTTTAAATCCAATTATAAAACCATTCTTTCGTTTTTCATAAAGTCGTTATAACTAACTTCTCATAAAGCTATTATAACACTTTACGTTTTAAACTAACCAAGGACAACTACTCTTATTTCCGAAATCAAGATAACTTTATTCTTTTAAGGACCAAGTACCCATTTCTCACGAATGAGGTTTCACAACTTTTTTACTCAATTCAAGTCTTTAACATTTCATATCAAGTCACTTAACTTTAGAATCAAGTCAAGGACACAAAAAGGAAATCAAATTCCTTTAACACACGTGCGTCTACCGCACTATATATTTCACAAATAGTCATGCTCAATAGAATAGGAAGAATCACATACCTCTTCGGCTTAATCCACTAGCCAAGTCGAGTATGCCGGGCGTAGAATATCCACATATAATAACCACAATAAATCTATCAACTTCTAGCTCTCTTCGTAGAACATTTTTAAGTAAGATCTCTTATCCTACGGAAAATCAAGTAAAGACTTGCCACGACCGACCTCGATCCGTGGATCGTGCCTTACCCCGGGCACCCTTGTGATACAACATCAGAGAAAACCAGCGGAAATAAACTCACAAACAAGAACCACATAAGATAAAATAGGCTAACCCAAAAATGGCTACCTTTCCGTAACGTAAATAAAACAGAACTGAACAGTTACATCCTTGATAACCCAATTTATAACCGGACTACAGGAGTCTAAGAGTTTGTAACAACCATGACGGGACAGGGCCCCGTCATACCCCTAAATGTACACAAAACCTACAACGTCAGGGAGAACCGTACCAAAAATCAACTCAAGCCTCCGGAGTAACGGCTTCGACACTCGAGCAAAGATCCTAAGAATGAGGATCCACCACCGCTACCCTTACTGCGGCAGATGTAACGCATTTCGAGGAAGGGGTCGCGACACAATATGTACCAAGTATGTAAATCGGAAAATATCGTAATAATATCATAAGTCAAAATAAGCTGAGTCATGATTTAAAATCAATTTACTCAGACCGTGCCTTACTAACAATGAGAGTAACAAGTATAAACTTTACTGCATAAAAATAGGAGGCTCATGATCAAAACAGGGTACCTCGCCCGTAGTATCATTAAGCAACTCCTGGGACTATTTCACCCGCATGGGTCCTGTGGACCCGCATGAGGTCATCTGCCTCGTCATGGGACTATTTCACCCGCATGGGACTATTTCACCCGCATGGATCCTGTGGACCCGCATGAGTATCATCGCCGTACTCGCATAGATCCTGTGGTCCGGATCCGCATGAGTACAAGCGGCGCACTCGCATCATGGGTAGCAAATCCATGGCATAAGTAATAACCTGGTTTACCTCAGTAATAATATATATATATATATATATATATATATATATATATATATATATATATATATATATATATATATATAGCATAGCTCATCCGGCTATCATACATAACATAAGCACTACCGGCCTATCATACATAACATAAGCACTACCGTCCTATCATACATTACATAAGCACTACCGGCCTATCATGCATAACATAAGCACTACCGGCCTATCATACATAACATAAGCACTACCGGCTTATCCTGACATAAGCAAGTTAAGAAATCCCCTAACTTCTTATTAACCTTTACCAATATATATATCCTCTCATTTTAGTATACCTAAGGCACTAACATGTCTTTTAAGAGAAAATCCGGGAATTCAATCCAAGTACCACGTACTTCTAACCTTTTAAGAAATAACTCTTTTTATAGAAAAATTCCAAGATACTAATAACCATAGTATCAAGTTACGATTTCTTTCCAAGACAAGTCACATTTCCTTTTAGAAATATAATAAGCTTCTAAATCAAGTGACTTCATTTCCTTTAAAACCTTAGGCAATCAATGCCAAAAAAAATCAATCCATCTTTCACAGTTTCAAATCATTTACCCGTACTTGTTTTACTTAGAGTAAACCTTTCTTTGTTAACCTTTCAAAAGCTAATATAACCAACTTCCCATAAAGTCATTATATTTGCGTTATTCTTTAGTCAAATACATTTTCCCTAAATCCAAGGGACTTGTACTTTTAAAAATGACACAAGTATCACATACTCTAAAACAAGTGAAAGATATCAAATCTTGTACGTTTACCGTACTACATAGGTACAAATACTCATGCTCAAGAGATAGGAAAGTTCCACATACCTCTTCGGTTAATCCACTTGCTAATTCCGAAATACCGCACGTAATATGTCAACTTATAATGACCATAATACGTTTATTAATCCCCAATTTCAATGTAGAAACTCCAAGTTCAAGTTACTAATTCTTAAGGAAATTTGGGCAGCACTTCCTTTGTTTCTACATACTTTGCCACCTTTTTCAAGGTCGAATTCAATATCCAAACGCCACATTTAAGGCCCAACAATCCAACATTTCAAAGGGGATTACACACCTAAACTTAAATGTGTAAAATTCTGCCCCACAAGGTAAAACAACCAACTTAACAAATCTAAGGTAGTTTTTAGGCTACAACATGCTCACATAATCTTCTTAACCAATTCTTTCACATCCAAACCACATTTCTTACATGCAATGAATCTAAGAGCATTATTTACTATAACAAGTTCCTTTTCCTTCACATGCAACATCAATAACTAGCTACAAGAGAGAATTGTTACCTTTAGAGCTTTAGCCAAAATTATTCCAACAATTTTGCTAGCCTCCTCTTCAAGAACACCACCACAACCACCCTTACAAGCTAGCCACAAGTTTCCTTCTTGTTCTTAACTTTTCAGATTTTTCCTAAGCTTTGAATTCCTCTTGGAATTCTAGAGAGAAGTGGGAGCTTTTGCTTAGAGAGAGAGAGAGATGAAATATGACCAAGTCTTCAAGAAGACTTGGTCAATATAAGACATGCAACATTTCATATGAAGGGGGGGGACACTTGTCACCCACCCATGACCTCTTTTAAAACAAAACAGTGCAGAAATTTCCACTAACTCTCGCAGAACCCGCCTCGGCGCACACAAACCGCCACCTACTCAGACTTTCCGCGCTCGCTTCCGTGCGCTGAAACTTCGCCGCTACTCAGACTTTTCGCGCATGCCCTACAATCACCCGCCAGCGCCGTTCGCCCGTGGCGCAAGGCCGAGGCCCTCGACCGCGATCGGACCGAACTACGGGGTATAACAACTTCCCCCGTTTCTACGCACTTTTCCATCTTTTTCAAGGCCCGATAACAGTAACCAATATGCCATAATTAAGGCGCAACAATTCAACAACTAAAGAAGGAGATCACACGCCTAAACGGACGTGTTAAAAAATCTTCCCCTTAAAACAACAACAACATAAAAACCGAAATGGAACAAGTCCATAGTCCAAAGTAAATACAGTCCAATGTAAATACAGTCCAATGTAATACGGTCCAAAGTAAATACAGTCCAATGTAAATACAGTCCAAAGTAAATACAATCCATTAGTTGGTGTTCTTGGCCAACTACTACAATCAAACTTATCCAATTTTTCGGCTAGTATGCTGGAATTACTTCTTTAATCCTCCAATTCATATTCCAATCCTTATATAAGTTATAATTACTTTGTTATTACTGTTGACAGGTAATAGATACATTTTTACCATTTTAATGGCTAACATGCCAATTTCCATTTCAACAAGCTTTCCAAACTTCATTCCACATATCTCATACTCCATAATATACTACCAACATAATTAATATCCAATTTCACAAGGAGGACAAAGTTCATTACCTCAAAAAGCCCAAAAATATCCAAGAACTTAAAGTCGCTCCTTAGCAAGTTTAGCTCCAAATCCTTATGTTCCAATCCGCCACAAGTCACCCTTAGAAGCTCCTAACCAACTTCTCTTCAAGAATCAACTCCAAAAAGTGAAGAACACTTAGGTTCCAAACTTCACAACTTTCGGCCAAGGGGGTTTCAAAGGCTAGGGGTGTGAATTCTTGTCTAACACTTGGTTAACAACCTTCCTAACACATCAAGGAAGAACACTTAAGAGTTTAAGAATTGTTGGACAACTTTAGGTCAATGTTCTTAGCCAAAGCCGAGAGCTTCAAGACAAGGGAGAGAATTTTTTAAGTCTTGAAATAATTCTAAGTGTGAAAGATTTCATCAACTAGAGGTGTATGTATAAGACAACCAAGGGCTAGGATTGAAACATGTGTGTGGTTGAGATTGAGACAAGTGTGTGTGAGTCCCTCTTGTCCACTTGTCCAACAAATATCTTGCAAGACTTGGCCACTTGTCTTGGCCACTTGTCACTCAATTTCGGCCACATGCCACCTAAGGGGGTGACACGTGTCGCCCTCCAATTCGTCCAAAATATTTTATCTCCCGAAAACATCTATAATGGCCAAAATCTCGAAATCAATGTGGGCCCCACAAAACCGTAAATTTTCCCCGTGGGTCCCACGTGACCAAATCTGGAAATAAAATTCCATAATTCTATTATATTCTCAGAAGTCCGAATACCAAATCTGAGAATCCAATTCCCATTAATAAGCCTTTTTCCTTCACAAAATCCGGAAAATTTTCCGTCGGAAAATCAAATCTTTCTCCCTTTTTAATCTTAATGTCGTATTCTCGTACGTACGTCCTCACATACATACCCTGGAACTACGGGGTGTAACAGTTGGCGCCTGCGTGGAGTTAGATCGGTTCGTCTGATCAGCCACGTAGCCTTCTCACTCGAGTTGTCCGCTCGGGAACCTTGCGTCTAGTAAGCCAAATCTTAGAAAGCTTAATATAGAGCTATACCACCTTTTTATTAAGTCATGCATGCATAAACTTTAGGTGGGTTAATCTTTGGTATTAACGCCACAATTAGAAATCCACCAAACTTGTCGACGGGTTTCACAACCCAACGACCCATTAGCATATTATGTGTAACGTGATCATGATAGACGGATCCAAGCCTGGTCATGACACACCAAAATTGGAAAAAGTGCCCCGTCATTTGGTCGTCATTTCCAGCAAAACATTGCAGTTTAACGGCTTGGACCTATTTATCATAATCTCGCATATTTGGCGTTTAGGTCTACCTCTGGCATAAGAGAGGTCTCATGCATATTAGGCGCATACTTGATTTGCATGCTTATGTTTACTATTGTTGTCGCTAGCAATTCTGTACATATTATTTAATGCAATAATTACTCTTTTAACCCCTGTACATATCATGCTATGTGCTTATAACGTTGGCCACGAGCATTTGCATTTTTGCACTTTTGTTGTCACATTGCAATCAGGACTTCTATCGCAGAAATCGCCCGGGAACAATGCGATTTGACTTCAGGAAGATCAACCACCGTCCTACGAACCAATCAGGGGAGTCTTTGACTATATTGTCACGCCATTACATTTTATTATTTTTTGTGGCTTGCCTACTCTCACCCATTTGTCACATTTTTGCAGGGAGACCGTCCTCGCAAATAGTCGAGGGCGGCCGGAAAAAAAAAAAGGGAAGAAGAAAAAAAAATCATCACAAGGATGAGCTGGAGTTATGTTGACGGAAAGAAGTCAGCTTATACCAGATCCAACGAAGCATCGCTCTGAATCCTATATTTTGTATCTTTATACATATTTGCAAATTCAATTGATATGTCTAAGTGTTGATTACATAATTTTTTATCATGCATTTTACAACATAATCATCCCGAACTACGCGTGTCTGATTCTCACCATACGGTGTGATACGTAGGCAACCCATCTAGGGTTCGACACCACATAAATAAAAAAGAAAAAAAGAAAGAAAGAAGGGGACATACTTGGTTCACCCATTCATTGCATTTATCCAATCACGGACATTCATTATTGCATTTCAATCACTCTATCACATTCATTCATGCATTTTATTCATTCTATCACAGTCATTCATTTTTTTCATTACATTCTTTTACTTTGTATTAGTCTTATAGTGAACAATTATTTGTTTTGCAC
Source organism: Przewalskia tangutica (assembly GCA_029844215.1). Classification (NCBI taxonomy): domain Eukaryota; kingdom Viridiplantae; phylum Streptophyta; class Magnoliopsida; order Solanales; family Solanaceae; genus Przewalskia; species Przewalskia tangutica. The sequence continues at coordinate 5,040,805 of CM056718.1, read as the reverse complement.
AATTTTTACTTTTGCATTTCTTTCATGAATGAATTCTTTTTAAATCATATGTTTTATAATATATCTGAACGAACTACGCACACCTGATTCTCGTCAAAGATGAGATACGTAGGTAGCTCTACTCGGGTTCGGTACCATTTATTCAAAAAAATACAAAAAATATTTTATTCAAAAAGCATAAAAAAAAATCAAAAAGAAAGCTCTTTTAAGTATCATTGTTTGATTTGGTTGATACCAACACAGTTGGGAGTGTGCATAGGAAAGAACGAGTAATAATCAATATGAGTTGACTTCGTGGTAAACCATAAATTCTTTTGGTACCTCTTATTCACCCGTAAATGACATTGTCTTACATGCTTTCAAGATAAGAACGAAACCAACCTCATCGTTTCATGTGCATTGTGTGGTGAGTTTTAGAATAAGTTCAATTCCATTACATTGTGATCTAGAACTTGGCCTGAATGTTTGTTGAGGCGAAATCCTGAGTAACACTAGGTGTAGGAAATGATTGTAGGCTTTCTTTGACCCGTTAGAGCCTTTTTCAGCCTACCAAATAACATTATCCGTAGTACACCCCTTTTGAGCCTAAATCCTATTCTTTTGACAACCGCATATTACACCTATACCCTTTCTGAGTGCGTACGCACTATCCCTCTCTTGGCCCTACCTCCTTGAGCGTTTTGGAAATGTGCAAGTGGCTGACAAAATTCTGCGTCGAAGTTTGCAAAGACAAAAATTGTCAAAGTCCCGAAAGGGAAAAGAAAACACAAATGACGACTTCACAAAAGAAGAAATCAAAAGCTCCGGCATTATAAAAAAAATGAATGAAATGAGAGAAAAACTTTGGAAAAAAGGGGCTCCAAACGAAAGATTCAAAAAAAGTCAGTACAGAAAAACTGGGACAAAAAAAGGAAGAAGAAAACAGATCAGCATTAAAGCACACAAATATCAAGCACGGACGTAGTCCAACGCTCGAGGAAGGATTAGTCACTTTTTACCCAAATGATATCCATCCCCTTTCCCAAACCTACATTACAAGCCCGTGACAAGCCCTACATGATCTTATACTGAGGGTTCTCACATTAGTGAATACTTACATGACGGCCAAGCCTATGGTATCACAATTGCATGCATTGAACATCCTTTTGAGTGTGAGCGTACTTCTCTAAACATCCCAAAATTCAAAATACTGGAATATATGTGAGAAATGGGACTTTCTTCAGTGAGGGCATTTGAAACGTGAGATTACGTGTAGTTCGAAACCTTGGCTGCAAGCAAGTGTGTCGATACTTAGGTAACTGAGGTACCATTTGAAACTATAGGAATTACCCAGAAGTCAGTCTTGGTTAGACTGGAAGTGAATAACGGAATTTCTAAGCACAATACTAATTGTTGGTATCAACTGAAGTCAGAACGTGATGCTGTCTTTCCACTTTTAAAAAAAAAATGCATATATAAAAATTATCATTTTTTGCATCACGAACTACGTCTTGACCTGATTCCCTCAACGGGATAAGTAGGCGGCCACATTGACTTCGATCTCATTTTTTTGAAAATTGTACAATCATTTTTGCATCACGAACTACGTCTTGACCTGATTCCCTCGTGAGGATACGTAGGCAGCCTAAGTCGGCTTCGGTCACACCATTAGAAATCTTCCCATTGGCTCGCGTGCGACAAAATGCATGTCATTATTCCGAAAAGAGATATGAGCAATTTCCGCCAGAGTTAAGTCCTTGCAGAGACTACATCAGAACTCACAACATTCAGCAAGCATTCGCATCATCCAGCAAGTTCGTGCAGAGACTACATCAGCAATCGCAGCATTCAGCAAGCCTTCACAACATCCAGCAAGTCCGTGCAGAGACTACATCAGCAATCACAACATTCAGCAAGCATTCGCAGCATCCATCAAGTCCGCGCAGAGCATACAACAAGCATTCACAACATCCAGCAAGTCCGCACAGATACTGCATCAGCACTCGCAATATTCAGCAAGCATTCACAACATTCAACACGTCCGTGCAAGGACGAAAACTCAGCATTTGCAGCATCACATCAATACAACCGCCATCACATTTTACAGGATAACATTTCTACTCATACAATTACATTGCTTATAAATTCATGCGTTATCATTTTTGCCTTAACAGTTATGCACTAACCTTTGCTTAAGTCTGAGCATGCAAGCGTCAAGAGTCAAAGCTACAAAGTCGACGCGAATCAACCACTCCTTTTCTAAAACTCACAAGTTTTTTTTGAGTGCAGGATCTTTATATCAGCAAAGGCGGTAGCACAAAAATAAGCCCATGCGGGTTACAAACGCACAACGTCTATGCAATAACGTTATCTCAACCCAGACGAGTCACAAAGCAGGTACGTCCATAAAACGACACCATTTCATCTAAGCTTATGCAACAACTTCATTCATATTTTGTCTATGCAACGACGAGCATCTGCATCGCGTCTATGCAACGACGACATTTCATCTAAGCCTATGCAACGACTTCATCATGTTTCGTCTATACAACGACGAGCATCTGCATCGCGTCTATGCAACGACGCCACTTCATGTAAGCCTATGCAACGACTTCATCTATGTTTCGTCTATGCAACGACGAACATCTGCATCGCGTCTATGCAACGACGCCATCTCATGTAAGCCTATGCAACGACTTCATCTATGTTTCGTCTATGCAACGACGAGCATCTGCATCGCGTCTATGCAACGACGCCATCTCATGTAAGCCCATACAACGGCTTCATCCATGTTTCGTTCATGCAACGACGAACATCTGCATCGCGTCTATGCAACGACGCCATCTCATGTAAGCCCATACAATGGCTTCATCCACGTTTCGTCTATGCAACGACGAACATCTGCATCGCGTCTATGCAACGACGCCATTTCATGTAAGTCTATGCAACGGCTTCATCTATGCTTCGTCTATGCAACGACGAACATCTGCATCGCGTCTATGCAACGATGTCATCTCATGTAGGCCTATGCAACGGCTTCATCTATGTTTCGACTATGCAACGACGGACATCTGCATCGCGTCTATGCAACGACGTCATTTCATGTAAGTTCATGCAACAGTTTCATCTATGTTTGTCTATGCAACGACGAGCATCTGCATCGCGTCTATGCAGCGACGCCATATCTTCTAAGCCCATGCAACAGCTTCATCATGTTTCGTCTATGCAACGATGAGAATCTGCATCGCGTCAAGGCAACGACGTCATTTCATGTAAGCCCATGCAACAGCTTCATCTATGTTTCGTCTATGCAACGACGATCATTTGCATCGCGTCCATGCAATGACGCCATCAACATTTACAAACACCATGTCTTTTCCAGCACCACATCACCTGCAACCCAGTGTCAATCATACTTCGACACTGGGATAAATTTTGAATTTGCGTCGGCATTGTCTTTAATTTTGCAACATCACAGCAGTCCAGTGACATCATGATTCGACACTGAGACAATTTTGAATCGGCGTCTTCCTGCTTTAATTTTCTAGCATTGCAGCAACCCAGTGTTCTCATAATTCGACACTGGGACAAATTTTAAATCTGCATCAACTTTGTCTTTTATTTTGGCATCACAACGACTCAGTGTCGGCTTTTGCCCATTCTTTTCTTAATCTTTGTTTGAATTCTGACTATGGGGACAAAATTGGCTACAAGTCAACGTCTTTGTTCGAAAACTCTTTCATCGTCTTCGGTCAAAGAGGTACAAATTGTTGACACCCAATTTTGACTCATCTTTTAGTCATTTTTTTGCAATTTTAAGCATTTTAGGACACCACATTTTAATCATCATTTTTGCATTTTTTACATAATATTCTATGTTTATTTCTTCACAAAATGGCATTGCATCTTTCTATTTTAAATTAAACATGAAGCCTTTGTTAATATTATGTTTCTATTATTATTACACCGTCGTTTTATTTTAATAATGTTTGCATTTCTTTAAATAATTAATTGGCACCGCGTTTTTACTTTTAATTAGGCATTAAACATTTCTTAAATGTGACATTTTATTATTATAGCGTCAGCATTTTTTATTTGGATAATTTTTCATTTTTTTTAATTTTTTCTTTTAAATAATTAACCCGCTTTGCATTTTTTTTTGTCAAACCAGTCCAGTACGAGACACAATCCGAATCAGTCTAGTTCGCCAAAATCGAGGCTCAAACCGAGGCCCAAAAAATAAGGCCCAATACACTTTCATCTATTCCCCCCCCCCCCAAAATACCAAACCCTAAACATAAATATCTACCCTATAAATAAAACACTACCCCATTCTAATTAAACTCTCCCTCGTCTCTCACCTCCACACCTCCCGTCGCCCACCACCGGCGAAACCACCCCAGCCGTCTACCCCTCTCTCTATCTTTATACCCTCAGCCGCCCTAAAAATTACCCAGCCGCACCCCCCTTAACTCTCCATCTTCCTTAATACAGCAGCCGCCCAACATAAGACCCAACAGCACACTCCCATTTCCAGAATTCATATCTCTCATTATCGTCTTCTTCAACCGCAATCCCGAGATTCATCGTCGGAGTTTGAAGCTCCGGCGAACCGTCACTCTCACCACTGTCACACACCGTCATCTACGCCTCAGATCTATCCCGCCGCCGATTTAATCCTCATTCCCGTCGCCCACCATCACTGCGAACACCAATACCACAATAGATACGTCGACAACCACTGTTCACGCACCAAAACATCACGGTGGTGTCGCTCCGGTGTTATACCGTCGAAGTGACGCCGCCGCTGCCCGCTGATTGTGTCTATTTTTCGTTGTTATCATGTAGGTTCGTTTGGACTGATTTTTGACCTTGGTTCGGCTTTACGTTCGATCTGTTGTGTACTGTTGTTGTTGGACTGATTTGGTATTTTATGGACTGAACTTTTGATATTTTTTATATAGACGGAGTTTAAGAACTCCGGCGATTTTGACTTGATTTTATTTTGGTATCTGGCTACTGGTTTTGCTGTTTTCTAGTTCTTTGTTGGACTGATTTTCGCTGGTTTGCTGTCGGTTATAGCACTGATTTTCTCATCTTTGTTTTGTATCCCGCCGGAGTTCAAAATTCCGGCGATGTTTTGAACTTTCCGGCGATCACTAGTTATTGTTGCTGCCGTTTTAGGGATTATTTTGACATTTTTGCCCTTTAACTGGTTTTTGAACTATTTGGACTGTCTCCGGCGATGTTTTGGAATATCCAGATATGTTGCTGGCCACTGTTTTGTTACTTTCTGGTGTTTGTTGGACTAATTTTCGTTGGTTTCAGACTGATTTTTGACGATTTCGCCTGTCATTATTTTATTAAACTGATTTCTGAACAAATTACTGCACTTGATAAAACCCCACTGATTTGAATAAGATACTACACTTGATGTGGCCAATGAAAAAGTTATCCGTCGATTTTTGAGGCCTCCACAGTTGCAAAGACGGAAAATAATATAAATGAAGCTTTCAAGGCAATGATGATTTCTTCCACTTACACCGGATAACCAACATGCGTTGGCAGGGCGAATTCTCGCAGTCGCACTTGTTTAGGCTGTCCCATTTTATTTTTATACATCTGAGCCCTCTGTGTTTAAAACTATTACTGTTTTGGCGCGGATCCGAAGGTTTTATTTATTTTATTGTTTCTAGCAATATTGGCCGATGAAGGAATCTCCGTCTGATTTTCAAGGCCTCCCTGTACAAAAGACGGATTTATTTTGGCTTTACTTATTAATTCTTGTCATTGCATTAAAATTATTTATTCTATTACTGACATTTTTACTAAGTGTTTATGCAAAATTCAAGATCATCTTGTGTAAGGCCTAAAAGGGCTAAAAGATGTCCCGGATTTTTATCTTATGTCGCATTTAATTTTAAGTTTTATTATTATGTATTGCATTTTATTTTAATTGTAAATTATGTAAAAATGCTTAGAATAGGTAGAATAAAAGCCAATATATAATTAACCTAGGTTTGAACGGATAACCGCAAGTTAGCGGATCTTAAAGGATGCCTAACCCCTTCCCTTTAGGATAATAAAGAACTCTGATCCAGAATCTCATTAATTTTGCAGACCATTAAATGGAGATTAATTGCAATATTTTTATTGCAATAAATCAAGTGTCCTAATTCACTTAAATAATTAGGTGGCGACTCCTTAAAATCAACATTATTGCTCCATCCAGGGAACCGCGCCAAAGAGCAACGTCGCGGATACCGTTCAGACCCTGAAGGTCAAAAATGGGCGCGACATACGTATTTTATCTTTTCTTGCTTTTAGGACAATTCTTAAATTTTCTTAGCCAGTCTAGATAGTTCGGTCTGGTGAGTTTGTTCATTTCAACGATAGGTTCGACATTTTGAAGTTTTGAAGATATAGATAGACTCAGGAAAATGCAATCAACAATCATTATCCTAATTTATACACATTCATTATAGACTAAATTAACATGGTCTTTTGTTTAATTAACTCCCACTATTTTTCATACTTCTACGACCCCATGGTAGAATACGGACCTAAATCAATATAAAGGTCATAATGGGCCAAGATCCAAACATATGTTATATCCGCGTTTGTTTTGGCTGATAACTTCAATAACACACTTTGGTAGGTCATAAACCAATTGTAAAGCAACTCTACAACTCTTGGTTTGATTAAATATCCTTCATTTTAATCTTACGTCTTTAGACTAGTCCGACACTTTGACGCCAAGATTCATCTAAACAAGTCAACCCCATTACACGACTGCGTTTAAATGCCTAAGTAAATTTAGCTTTTGCAAGCAAATATTTTGGTGTAAATACATACAAAATTTTATTATCTACTTTCATTTTAACACATCTATGAAAGGGCTTTGGTCCTCTTAGACTTAGAGCAAATGCTTTGGCATAAATATATTTATCGCCGAAAAGAACTTAGCACCCTAACAATTATAATGGACGACGCGTTATAATTAGACTTGTATTTAATATTTGGGGAACATTTTTAGTTTTCGGGGATTCATTCAAGATCAACAATCAAGTCATACATCATATGACATCCTATCATGCAATTTCTAAACACAATTAGATGGAAAACCACCAAACCCAATAGACATGATAAAAGATGGTTTTAATCACATACTGGACGCCGTCTACCCAGACAGTTACAACGGTCATTTGAAATTAAACAATTACTGGGCGCCGCCTACCCAGACAATAATTGCGGACGCTATGCTAATAATTTAAATGCATCACATCTAATCACTTAGCACATTTGTATATTATTCAATAATATACTATTAATGATAACTATGAGTCTAATTGTCTAAACTCTATAATTTATGTAAATTCCAAACAGTCCCTAAACATTTTATGATTTTAAAATTTTGATTTTCGGGAATTCTGTAAATTTTTAGAATTTACACTTTAGTCCCTTAAGAATTTAAAATTCAATTTTGAACCCTTATAAATTCATAAAAATGCAATTCTAAACTTCAGAAAATATTTCCAAACCTCTCAGACCTGTTTGCAATTTTCATAACCTAAAATCAACTTTCAGAAAACTTTATTTTAATTACAGATTTGCCCGAAAGGACCAAATCTGTTCGATTCAAAACTTTATTTTCAGAAACTGAAACTTCTAAAACTTTAGAATCTGAAACTTTTAAGTCTCTAATTCTGATTTTCGATTATTTTTCAAAATTCGCTCATTTGCCGATCATGCCTCTCGAGGCAAGAAGCCACCGGAATCAGAATTAATTAGCACCGCTGCTCATAATTTTTGTCACGTGCATCGCGTCCTAACAGTGAAACCGCGGTTCGGGCGCAGATTGTCCGAAATTAATTTTATGTTTCGATGAGCGACCGCGCTCCCATGAATAGACGCGGTGCCTCGCTTCATCTCGGGCAAAGACCGCGGTGTTCCAATTGTGGAATCCCGGAGCCGCCACAAAACCCTAGCAGGCACCGCGATGCTCCATCATGGAACTGCGGTGCCTCTCATCTAGAATCACAAAATCCAAAATTTTCGAACTCCTAAAACTGGTTTAGGGCCTGATCTTTCAGATATATCACTTGTATTACCATCACCATTAAAACAAACATGTTCATCGACCATCAAATCCAATTTTCTTCTCGTTCTTCATTTCAATGCACCATGCTTTAAGCCGGATAACACATTTCAACTTAGAAGAGTTATATATTGGATTGACTTGTTTGAATACATAATTGCATTAACAGATCTGGTCACAAGGACCATGTGTCATAAAGTTTAGGGTTTTAAAGCTTTTAAATACATAAAACATAGATCTAAATAAATCATAACCCATATTATCATTAATATCATTATAAATCATACGAAACAGCCTAGGCTCTGATACCACTGTAGGTGTTTACGTCGGGTTCGTACACGCAGCGAAATTTGAAAATTTATGTTTCAAAACCGATTTACGGCCGAATCAAAGATGATAAGTAATGAAAATACAAACACAAAGTAGTAATGTAAAACTTCGACAGAAGACTTACATTTTGTAGCAATCAGTCAAGTAGTTGAATCTTTGTGTTCTGTGTAGTCCGAGGGTGCACACGCGAACGTCCCTTGATTTGTAAGTTCTAAAATTATGATGTAATTTGCTAAGTCAGAAATGCTAGGGATTCTGACAGAGCTCTAGAATAGATTTACCTCTCTTAGGTTTTTTTTGGTATTTTTGGAATGGGAGGTAAGCCCTCTATTTATAGTTGTAAACATAGGCTTAGGGTTTTCGTGGGCTGGGCCCAGCAGAAAATCAGACTGGCAAAAATTTGAACTGCCAGAATCCATAAGGCACCGAGGTCCCACTAAAGAGGCACTGCGGTGCTGCCCAGGGTTCTTGGCACCGCAGTCCTGCCCTATTTTTTCAGTCTTTTCCCATTTTAATATCCCGGTCATCAAGCGAACATATAGGTATAATCTCCTTCTAATTGCATCCTTCAATCGACGGTACATTTGACTTAGTGTTACCCTTCAGACCTTTACATATCGTCTCTAATTACATTAGGATCTTCACGGAATTCCTAGACTGCGCCGGAAGATGAACTCAATATGTAAAGTTTAGCTACACAAAATATGTGAACTGAACCTATATGTGAGAAGATAAAATTCTTTCATTCATGACACACTCAATCAAGCTTAGGATCTGTCAAGTGTCTATCCAAATGGCTTGATTATTATAATTCATCTATATTAGTTGACAACAGGACCATGTCACAGACATGTCTAATGCATTGGCCAATGACTTAGTCAACCTAATACCATATGAGTACCTGAGTGTTCACTCGAATATAAATTTAAGAAATGAATCATTTCTTGGCTCACATACCACCTTTAATCTACTTCGTAATGCACCCAAAACAAGTCGCGTCTCAACCTATAAGCATTTGAGCGCTTAGGACAGGATCAAAGTACATTACTCCGTAAACAAGATGATATTGACCTCAAGTCTAAGGACTTTTATCTTCCACACGCCGATAACATTATAGACATATAACAAACCAGTACATCATCAGGGCATACCAATACTTCAACAAGTATCCATGTGTCCATCACGAGTTGTCATAACTCGTAGCAAGTGAGACACTTGACATCCCCTAAGGATATGATGCATACTACATGTCGATGTATCACATATCATCGATATTCCAATCTCGATGATCATTAGTCGAGGTAATTTAAGAGTTACGTTATAACATTAATTATCACATCATTAATAAACACGTAACCTCTAGGGATGCATTTATAGAATATTATAAACAATCAACTAATAATTCAACAAATGCAAATGTCATAATATTAATCATCATTAATATAAATATGAATATGTATAAAGTACATTGTGTCATAATACAGATTGTCTCTAGGACATACATATACTTTCATACTTGTTCTGGATGAAGCAACAGGTACCTGGTGGATGTGTTAATATTCGAGCAAGCTAGCCCGGACACCATTGCTATAAAAAAGTTTACACATTATCCCGAATACATATTTACTGTATGTTTCTGGATAAAAATACAATTGTCCTACCACAATTTCCTTTCTTTACCAAATTAACATGGTTTACCAATTCTGTTGCATCATTGTTTGTAAAGAATGTATCTTGGGCGTAACATTTCATTCCTGCCAATGTAAAAATTTATTCTTATCGTGTATAAACCCTAAAATGACTACACTAGCTAACCAAATAGTTAATTATCCCTATATAACGCCTGTTAATCAACCCCAAGAATTATATATACATGACACATGTACCCATTCTCATAATTATGTGGTATAACACTAGTCCATAGTCTAATTTTACAAACATCAAATATTATTTCTAATCGATGTCGTCACACTTTTAAGTCCTAAATCATTTTGGGACTCCATCTTCTTGGTCTAAATACTTAAAAACGAACTTATTCTTGCGGGTTTGGGGAAAGTTTCATCTTGGACAGTTCAATTCCTAGTCCGAAAATACGGGATGTTACATACACCTTCCAGCTTTCAATAACTTTCCACCACTAACTCTTCGAGCCGGGAATTTACAACACTCGGACCATTGATCCTCCACCATAATATCTTATTACCCATCTATTTCTACTTCCCCATTGTATAACTTTCGAATGCCCGACAGTTACTCCACGGTTAAAACCATACCTTCTGGCCAATATAAAATATGTCATAGGGGACCTTGGCCCTTTATTTGTAGTTCTTGCTTAATTGGCCTGGGATCGGGCAAAGCTATATCACAACCCAACATTTTTATATAGGTCTTAAACTGCATTTAATATAGAGGTCGTGAATTAAAGTAGAAGGTTAGAAGGTAGTTGAGTGTTGTTTCGCTCTCCCGCGGGATAAGCTTAGTGGGTAGATAGTATTAGCATTATTCTCATAGTTTCTCCTCCTTATATTTCAACTACTGCCGGTTGTTTCTCGTGCTTCCGTTATCGCTTTATTTTGCTCGGGATGCTATGTTACGCTTTCTCTATTGTATTTGCTATGTCTTATCTACTATGCCTTTTTACTTTTGTTTTGTCCGATGGTCTTTCGGAAACAACCTCTTTCTGTCTCGGGGTAGGGGTAACGTTTACGTACACTCTAACCTCCTCAGACCCCACATGTGAGAATACACTAGGTATTTTGTTTTCGTTGTACACTGCATTTACTTTAAGGACCCTATAAAGTATCATCAAGGTGCTCATTCTCTATCAGATTGCCACTGTTTCTTGAAAAGGTTAACAAACATCATTTCACTTGCTACTTAATCATATAAATACAAGTTTTTTCTTTTAAAAAACTAATTATAAATTGTTATAATTATATAAATACAAGATTGCCTGTCAGTCTTTTAAGAGAATGGTCAAAGAACATAAGGTAAATGAAAAGAGGAATTGTGTGGCGTGATACTAACTAACAAGCGAGGCAAATAGGTATGTCAAGTCAAAATGTGACAAGTAAAAATAGATTGAGGGAGTACTTAAAGAAAAAGATATACTTTAGTTTGCTCTCCTTTGAGCTGAGGGTTTATTGGAAACAACCTCTCTAGCTTGTAAAGTAGAAGTAATGTCTGCGTACACTCTACCCTCCCCAAATCTTACTTGTGATATTACATTGACTATGTTATTGTTGTTACTTATAGAAAAAGATAAATATTTTTTAATTTATGATTATAATATTTATTTGTGATGTTTAGAATTTTTTTGAGAGTGATATTCATATTTATCGTCACATATGTAAATATTATTGATTGAATTAAAACTAAAAAAGTTAAAAACTCTATTTTTATGATATTTAAAAGCTTTAAACTCACAAATTAGTTTTGTGATTTTTAAATAGTTTGATAAACTGATGATTGGGTTCGTTGAGGTCATTTTAAAATTGTACTTGAAATTTAAAGTTATTTGATAAAAAATTGAGCCAATCCTAATGGAGTTTTAGGGTGAAATTTGTAGGAGAGGAACCCAATAAATATATAAATTCGTATATTATTGTATACCATGTGTATAAGTAAAAAAAGGCTATGGTGTTATATGAAAACTGTTATGTTAATGTGGGCGATGGTAGGATGTCCTTGCCCCACTCGACTGCCGGCGCTGCACTCGAATTAATTAAAAAAAGAAGAAGAAAATAACGGTAACGGGACTCGAACAGGGACGGAACAATGTTTGGTCCCGCCTGGCCCGGTCCCGCCACGATCCGATCCATTTCGTCCCGTCCCGGTCCCGCCCCGAGTCCCGCCCGAAAATCGGCCATTGCAAAAATAGTCGTTGCACTAACGACCATTTTACATTTTGGCCGTTGTGCAACAACCATTTTTTGCCTCCCCCACTCCCCTTTATATTTAGTTTTAACCCCTAAATTATTATATTTACACTTTAACCCAAATTTTCAACTATAAATAACTCATTTTCTCTTCATCTTTCTCACAAATCTTCCTACAATCTCTTTAATCTCTCAATCAATCTCTAATTCTCTATACAACATTGTCTACTAAATATTCAATTTATTTATTCATTTGGGACTTGGGAGTGAAGTTGACAACTAGCTTGAGGATTATCTATCGAGCAAAGTTTCAATTTTCAACCTCTCCATTACACGTCGACGTTACGTTGGCGTTTGGTACATTCGTTCTTTCATTTAAATTATTATTGTGTCTTTATTTTATTTAGCACACTTAATTTCATTAACTTTAAGTCTTTAACTATTTATTAGCATAATTAAAATGAAAGGAGTAAGAAGTATGTTCGGCTCAGGTAGTAAGGGTAAGGCTCAAGCTTTTTCTAGTAGGGGTAACAATGACAGAGGTACTTCTTCTAGTATTCCTACTCCTTACTCCTAGACAAGATGATTTTATTAATACTGAACAATTTCATGAAATATCATATGATTTAGACGATCATATATTTTCTCAAAATGAAGAAGACTTTGATTTAGAAGATGCTCTAGATGATGATACACCCACTAATGTAGATAAAAATGAAACACCCACTAGTGAACATCCAACTGGAATGCCTCCTATTCCCCCTAGTATGAGACGAGGTCCGGCAAAACGACAATTAACATCAGTTGTATGGAAATATTTTCATAGGAACGTACCGAATCAAATAGTTATATGCAAAACTTGTAAATTTGTTTATAGTTTTAAAACTGGACAAGGTCACGGTGGGACGGAGGTTTAATAAGACACCTAAAACAAAAACACAAAGCACTGTATGCCTAAAAATTAAAGAACTTATTGTATTTCTAGAGAAATTTTTTCAAGCAACAAAAGAATTTTTCGGTATATATTATCTTACTATTTCAACTATGTTATTTTATATAACTATAATATTTTTATGCTTAGAGAATATATGAAAAAATCTGCTTATAAGACATCTATTAAAAAATGTTTATAAAAATAAAGAAATATTTTGTTCATATTCCCCCTATTTATATTATTGGTGTTGTATTAAATCCGACTATTAAAGTAGATGGTTGTAAAACTCTTATTGGAAATATTTATAACTGTATAGAAGTACTGCCACCTTCAACTCCCAAAAATTTAAATGACCCACCACCTATTGAACAAACGCTAGAAGTATTGGCTAGCGTAGAAGACGAATGCAAAAAAGTATATAGACATTACCAACAAGAAAGTGCTAGCAACCAACCGGCTTTCATACCATCTTCTTCTTCAACACAACCTCTAAAAAAACATGTTGTTTCTGCGGCTAGTATTGAAAGCCTCAGAAATAGAATGTGCGGTGGTAGCAAAGCTAACCAAATTAGCGAGTTTGATGTTTTTGTTTTGCATGTTACTTTACCTTACCAAGCAATTGTCAATGAATACGGAAAGGAAGACTTGCTCAAATATTGGAAGGAGAATGAGAAGACATTTCCGACGTTTTCAATGATGACCCGAGATGTTTTGAACATTCAAGCGTCATCAACGGCTTCTGAAAGCGCTTTTTCTGTCGGCAGATTTCAAATAGGAGAGCACAAACACTGATTAGCCGGAGACAGTTTGGAGCTTGCAGTATTATTCAGAGATTTGATACGAGCGGAACGAAGAAGATGCGGTCGACCAGAGATTAACGAAGAAGAAAACGAAAACTACATCGACATCTTATCTGAAAGCATGAGTAGCGACGTAGATCAGTTTGACCAACAAATACTAATTTCAACCGAAGAACCACACGAAATTATAAATAAACTAGAAAAAGTATTTTCAAATTGGTAATTTATTTAATTGCAATTTTAGTATTTTTTTCTATGTCATTTCACATTTGCAACTTTCGAACAACAGTACACTATAATGTTGTAAATTTGTAATTCTCAATCTTGTATATTTCAATGAAATAATATAAGAGACACAAAAACAGCTTTGAGATGTTTTTTTACATTCTTGTCTTTGTTCAATTATTTAGTTTATTAGTTATTTACTTATTTATATATGTAATTATTTTAAATTTAGTGGAAAAAATCCCGGGCCCGTCCCGACCCGACCAATTGTCCAACGAGACCGAAACAGAACGGGACTCGGTATCGTCCCGCTCAGACCGGTCCTTCCTGGCCCGCCCCACCCCGACCCCTTCCCGATCCCGACCCCGCCCATTCCGAGCCCATTGGTCCCGGCCCGGTCCACTGGCCAGGCCTATGTTAATGTAGTAATATATTGCTGGATTGAATATTTTTGTATTTTTTTTTTACAAAAAACAATTATGTAACTGTTAAATTAAGTATGTTAAGTTAAAATTTTAATGTATTTAGTAAATCGGGTATAATGAATGAATATTATTTCTTAAATCGAATCAACTGAGCCATCTCAACTCAGCCCAAGTTTAGACCGAGCTTTAATCGAGAGGAGACAGATTAAAATTTAACTGAAATCGAATGGAATTGTACCAAATTTTTCCCCAAAATGAGTCGAACCGAATCGAGCCAAGCCTAGCCCCGAGGTGGCCCTGTTCTTTTGCCCAGGTCTAAGAAAGAGAAAGAGAAGATGAAACGTTTTTGCCGTCGTCATCCTGCATCCTTACTAACCAGTCTAAAACCCCATCACCATTCACTTCTCCAAAAACCCTTAAAACCTCAACAATGACAACCACCACAAAACTCCTCCAACTCCAACCAAAACCAAAACCCACTTTCCCCAAGTACTTCTCATCAAATCCTAATCCCGAAAATACCCCTCCTTCATCAGAACCACCACCCCACCAAACACCACCCACACCTAAACCCTTCTCTTTTTCCTCTATCACTAATAACCCATCTCCCAAAACCTCATCTTTCGAAGAAATACGTAAAAACCTAGCTGAATTTCGCCTTCGTAACACCTCATCATCATCCCCTTCATTTCAAGAACTCTACAAAAAAAACAATATAAGACCCGAGGTTGACCGTAGAACACCACTGCCACCAACTGGAAAGGTTGATTTCAACGCGATTCGCACAAGCCTACGTAGCTTTAAAGAAAACAACAACAATTTTAGCAATAGCCAAAATGAGAGTAGAGGGAAATCGTTTGACTCGTTATCGCTTTCGCTTTCGCGATATAAGGATAGTTTTAAGTTGAGACCTAATATGGATAATAATAATAAAGATAATGTGATTGGTGGGAGTGATAATGGGAATTTTCCCGCATCGATTTTCGGGAAGGAGATGATGATGAGGGGTAAAGAGAGAGGTGGTGATAAGGATGGGGTGAGGGCGGATTTTGTTAGGATGTATAGTCATGGTGAATTAGGGGAGAAGTTGAAGATGTTGAGGCCGATGATAAAGAAGGAGGAGAAGAAGAGTTGGTTTTCGTTGCAAGAGTTGAAGGATAGATTGGTGAAGTTGAGGGAGACTGAGGAGAAAGAAAGCAAGTCGATGATCAGTGGTGTTGTGTTTCGGGAATTGAAAGAGTCTCTTGTTAAATTGAGTCAGCATGATGATAAAATTGCTAAGAACACAATGAGTGAGTTATCCCATTTTTTTCTTCATATTTGGTTGCAATTTTGATGTTTGTTTATATATTGGATTATATGAATAACCTGTTTAGAACCATGTATAAAGAATGTGATGCTGTGAGTTGTGTAGTTATATTAATATGCAGTGTGCCATAGGAACTTTAAGGGGTCGTCTGGTAGGGTGTATTAGGTAGAATAATACTGGTGTAAAATTTTAGTACAATGTTTAGTGGCAAATTTAAGTCTAGTACAACTAGTACCAGTATTACTTATACATACACCCGATTCAATACTATTCTTATACATAGTAAACCATGACATTAACAATATCATTACTATTCTTCCCCTAATACACCCTAGTTAGTACTATTTAGAAATTATGCAATGCATGTTATTTTTAATATAACAAACCAAATAGTCAGATAAGAAATAATGCAAAGCATTACTAATCCCAACATAACTTTCTTCGAACCAAACAACCCCTAAGCATAAAGCTCATGCTTTAGTGAATAACACCACACAGACACATATGTATATATTGCTGAAAGAAATGTAAGTGTAGCTGCACCTAAGGGTGTGGCCTAGCTGTCAATAAAGTGGAATGAGAATCATGGGAGATCAGGATTCAAATCCTATCATAGGCAAAAAAAAATGCTCGGTGATTTCTTCTATATACCAAGCATTGGTGGGCTGAGCTATTCGGTGTATGTGCTGGTAGGATTTAGGAGGTATCCCGTGGAATAGTTGAGGTGCATGATAGCTGGCCAGACAACCACTATTGTAAAATATAAAAAATTAAATGTAAGTGTAGCTATCGTGACGATATAAGTATTTGGAACTACTTTAGGGCATACGAAGTGGCTGCTGATTGATCTGTTGCTTCTGATGCATCTCTTGTGAATTTTACTCTAAAAATGTAACATTATTGTGGAAAATGTGTGCAGTCTTCACACTGATACCAATGGATTTTTTTGTGTTTGCAATATATTTGCAATTGTTTTATGTTCAATTAGTGGGCCAGTGGTCATTTGCTAGTAACGTGCTTGGATTTCTTATTCATTAGCTATATGTGCAGTGTGCATCGAGGGCTAATATCAATACTTCTGTTCTTTGATTTAAGCTATAACTAGATTTATATTTGGCGCTTCCTTCTTTGTAAGAAGCAAATACTTGTATGTTTTGGGAAGATGGTGAAAATATTTTTTATAATATCTAATGTTCATTACATTTATTTTTTACAGTTCAGAGACTTGATGTCTTGGGGCAGCTGGGTGGTACTCCAAGCTTTATGTTGCATCCACCAAAAGAACACTTGGTTGAAAAGGCAAGTATCATTTTGTTCTCAATTATCTTTCTCTGTCAATGATTCTGCTATAAGTGGAGAAGGGTAGAGGGATAGGCCTGTTATCCCCGAGTTTTCAAGGCTGCGGTTGGTACTAAGAGTTAGCCTCAGACGGATTTATCGGTCATCAAACGAAAGCATTTTACTACCAATTCTATTCTTCATGACAAATGTCTCCTTCAGATAAACCTCTTTGATGTCCGACCTTCATTGAATCACCTATGAAACATTCTGTTTTCTGAATACGGAATCACCGATGAAGCATTCATTTCAGGGATCTGAATGGTACTTTGCCTTCGATAGTAATCTGAGCAGCAAGCATAGCCTTTCGTATCTTTAGCAGAAAGTGGATGCATTTAGTTAAAAATATAAAAGCAATATTTGAGACACGAAAGATCAAACAGACCTTAACACTAAGCATGATATTTGGTAATTTTAATAATTAAGATGTTATACATAATCATGAACTGCATTTGAGCAAAAGGTGAAGGTAATCATGCGAGTTATATTTTTGTTTTACCATCTGTAAAAAATAATGGCTTCACGTGAAGATTTATATTAGTCAGACTAAATAGCTTTTTGTCATAGTGCATATCAATTTGTCCAGTTTTTGTGTAATTTCCGGGAACAAGAAAAACAAAACATAAAAGAAATTATTCTTCATAAAAAAAAATAACATAAAAGAAATGAAAAGGGGAGGGATGGTTGATGGTGGTCTTGAGTTGCAGCCATTATTTACAGAGACTCGTCCTTGATTTCTTATCCTCTTATTGTTCTTTTCTGTTCGTTACTTCGTTTCACACATCTAGTAACATCAGTGATCTGATTTCTTTTGTCAATGTAGATGTCATCCATTTAAGTGAATGCAATAACTTATGGACAATTTTGAACAGTTTTTTCACCCAGATAACATGTCAGCTGGGGAAAAAATGAAACTGGAGTTACAAAAAGTGAGAGATGAATTTAAAACGTCAGAGTCGGATTGTGGATCTGCACGTGTTCAAGGTTAGTACCCTAGATTTATACTGTCATGTTGTTAATAGTTGTTTTTTAAAAAATAAACTATCTTTAGTTTCTAGTTTTTAACGTCATGGCATACAGACCTCAAGTGTTAAGACTGGATAATGAATTTAACTGTTTTATTGATATCTTGATTTCCTCACCTGTGTTTCCTTTTTTTCTAGACTTCATATTCTTGGTGCTCTTTATTTCTACATATGATGTTCTAGATACTTTCCACTTGAGCAGATTCTATGTTATCTTTTCTGTTTCCAGAGTAAAATTTTTCCTAGGAGCTTTAAGTGTATACTGATACACAGACATACATCCATATATCAAACACCGACCAGTCACTCTTCCTTCATTGGGTTATCCTCTACCTCTCTCCTAGCATAGCACCACTTTCCAGCATTTTTATCCAAACTGATACTTCTTTTCTATCTTAATCTTCAATTTATATCCATTGAAGTATTGGTCTACTGTGACTTTTTCGCAAGGCTGATTTAAATTCTTCCTCTGATTTTCTGATAGTTAATTGTAAAATAGGGAAGATAGATATCCTGTACAAAGCAGTATTAATTTGGAGAAATGAGAAGAAACAAAAAACAAGAGTTGAAGACTACAAATAGTTTTGAACTTCCAACTTCCAAGTTAAGCTAGCCAGCTGAGTGTAGTCAGTCAAACGTTTAGGCTGTCAGAGTCTTGCTCCCCAAGCATTTCCTTTGACTACTTCAGAAAGTACAGCGCACCACAGTAAACAAAATGACTAAAAACAGCATAAGAGAGTGTCTGAAACTAAAAATAATAGGATAAGGCTTCTGAAGATCTGTATCATAATCATTCATTTTTAGGTAAAGGTATTTTCATTTATAAACGTAGCTATAAAACAGAGTATACAAGGAGTATACCAAAAGGTAAAGAATCTACAAAATATGATTCTCTACAAAATCCACCCATTCTTCTATACAACTAGGAATTTTATGGGTGCACCAAAAGAAAATAAGAGACCGGAGGCTACTCCTCAACTGACTAAAACTCGACTCTACCCTGTCGAAAGATCTCCTATTTCTTTCTCTCCAAACCACCCACATCAACGCAAGAGGCACCACATTCCATGCCTTACGTCTTCTCCTCCTCCCGCTCCTCCAACAAAACATCAAATCTTTCACAGTTCTTGGCATAGCCCAAGAAGTTCCAAACCACTGAAGCATATCCCACATAGCCTCATGGTAAAACCACAATGTAGAAGAAGATGATTCACATCCTTGCCCGTGTCCTTGCACATGTAACACCAGCTGACATAGAACCTTCTACTTCCTAAGATTTTTGCCGTCAAGATCACCCCTATAGCAGCTAGTCAAGAGAAAAAACACCTTCCTAAGTACCTGTGGTATCCATATTGCATCACATGGAAACACATCATCCTCCCTAACCAAAAGTTTCTCATAGAAAGATTTAACAAAGAAAACTCTGTTCTTCCCCAAACCCCACCACAAAGCATCAGGGTTATCCACTGAATTAACTTGCCTATGTAGAAGGGCCAACAATCTTTGAAACTCAATCACCTCCCAATCGTGGAATTTCCTTCTAAATCTCAAATCCCAAAAATTCTCTCCACCTTGTATCCCCCTAATTTGTTGTACTGACAAGTTTTCTTGACATGATATTCTGTATAAGCTCTGAAAATTAATTTTCCGTAAGTTATCCCCACACCACTTATGCCCCTAAAAAACCACTCTCCCATTTCCTACCTTGAATGAGATATTTGCACTAAAATCATCCCATCCCTTCAAAATATTTCTCCACAATCCGCACCCAAAAGGCATATTGACATCTCTAGTTCTCCACCCCCTTCCATTTTCCCATATTTATCAACTATCATACCTCCAAAAAGCTTGTACCTCCATCCTAAATCCAGTGTTCTAAAAACGGCCTAGGCGGCCGCCTAGGCGCCCCCAGGCCGTCCCGATTTTGCCCTTGGCGGGAATCTATTTGGTTGTCCCGACGATTGAAGAAGAATTGATGGTGGTGTGTTGGTGTAAAATGACGGGAAGAGGACGGCGATTGTAATGATACCATCCTCGATCGTCGACTGAAGCTCAGGTCGCTGGAAAATCAAACGACGGCGGCTAGGGTTTTTAGAAAATCGAATGGTGGTTTTGTGGATTTGGGTCGAATTGAACTACGAGGTGGGTATAGAAATGACGGGGAGGAGAAGGCGGTGACAGTGGTGAAAACCACTGTCGTCGACTCTCACTCAGGTAGCCGGAAAATGGAAAAAACAGATCGGAAAATCAGGTGAATTTTCGATCTGAAATTGGAGGAGATGTAGGACGAATCGACGTGCGTGGTTGGTATGGAATTGACGGGCTTGACGAGACAGTTCTTTTGGTATATGGGTCGCCTCCGATGAGTACCTGAGTCGGCCGAAAAATTCAATTTTCCGGCGACTTTATTGTTCCGTCGCCAAATCGTCGAAAAAAGAGAGCATTTCGGATTTATTTTAATATTTTGCAGGTTATTAATTATTGTAAATAAGAATGTATTGATTTTATGATTTATATATTTTATGATATATATACAATTGAGAATGTATTGATTTTATGAATTACATATTTTATGCATATATGATATATATACAATTGAGAATGTATTGATTTGATTATTTGATTTGTTAATGGACTTATTTTAATATTTTGCAGGTTATTAATTATTGTAAGTTCCAATTAAGAATGTATTGATTTTATTATTTATATATTTTATGCATATACGTTATATATACAATTGATGTAAAATGTTTTAAAAAAAAATACATCCGCCTAGGAATCCGTCTAGGCGCCCGCCTAGCCGTAGGCGGCCAGGCTCCGTCAAGCCTCCACCTAGCATTTTTTAGAACATTGCCTAAATCTCCAAAGCCATTTGCCTAGTAAAGCTCTATTAAAAACCACCAGATCCTTAATTCCCGCCCTCCCATTTTTTTGGGAAATGTTACCGTCTTCCACCGCACTAAGTGAAACTTCTTGTCTCATCTGCCGCATCCCAAAGAAAATCTCTCAGTGATCGAAACTGGAGCCCGAAACAAAGACATGAAATAAGTGGAAATACACGATAAAGTGCTCTTGATAAACACTTCTTTCTCGGCTTTGGACAAATATCTTTTCTGCCACCATGCTAATCTCTTCTCAACCCTCCGAAGAACTGGGTTCCACACTGTAATATCCTTGTTCGAAGCACCTAGCGGCAGTCCAAGATAGGCTGTCGGGGAGGCCCAACCCTGCGATTCAGAACCCGAGCAAGCATCTCAATGTCATCCACCTCCCCAATTGGTATAATCTCACACTTAAATTGATTTTAAGACATGACACCATCTGGAACCAAGTAAGCACTTGGCCTAAACAATCCAGTTGATTCACATCTGCATCACAAAAAACCAAGGTATTATCCGCAAACAGCAAGTGAGAAACTGATACTGACCCAACACCCTTAACTGCTGCATTAAAGCCCCTCAAAAAATGTTGCGTTTGTTTTGCATGATAAAAAATAATCTTCGCATAATTAATGTATCGTTTGGCTGGTGGTATTAAATAATATCGGCATTGAGTTTTACGAGAATTATGTGACAACCTTCAAGGAATTGAAAGACAAGAATTAAAGGAAATCAAGTAAAGATAGAATGATAGAAACAAGGTTTGAATTGAATCTAGTAACATTCAAACAATTAGAATAAAACCCTTTTGATTATGACTTTGATTTGTCATAGAGTTTGCAAGAATATTCCATCTCTTGAGGATTTGATTCAAACAAGCACCTAATCAATCAAGCACCTCAAGAGATGGACTATTCTTGCAAACTCTATGTCAAATCAAAGTCATAATCAAAAGGTCACCAAGTTAACACTTAAGCTACAATATTAAGGTGTTCATTACCATGAGTTTGATGTCGATCTTCAAAATAGTCCAACCCGCACGAGAAATGGTGAAATTGGGATATTTATACTAGGGTTTAAATAAGCTTAAATAGTCTAAAATACCCCTAATAGGCTTTAAAATACATTTAGGCAAAATATATTAAAAATGGCAAAAAATATCAGTCTCCATGATTGCCAATCGTGGAGCCGTTGCTTGGCAGGTTCACCTTCTCCATGATTGCCAATCGTGGAGACATTTGCCTCTTGATTCCCAGCCGCTCCAAATCTACCCAGCTCCACGATTTGAATCATGGAGCCAATCTGGTTCGCCGTTCCTTCTGTTTCAGCTGCTTCTTCTTGATCTTCATATCCAAGCTCTAATTCTTGTACTCCTACTTAAGCATGGTGTAGTATAATTGGACTTCTCCAAATGGTCCTTTGATGCTTCCAGTTCCCACTTGATCATAAGTAGTCCCAATGCGTGTAGCTCCTTGGCTTGACTACGAGTGAAAGGTCAAGAAGGTGTAAGCACTAGCTCAAAGTTGTCATTGTGTGTTATAATATGCAGGGTAAAATGAGAGATACGAATGTGAAAAATACAGGAAGACTATTTAATGATAAAAATGCCCTTAAAGTAGCAATTCCTGCATACATAACAATCCACTCATTATTAATTACCACATAATATTCCTTCATTATTCATCATTGCATAACAATTCTCTCGTATTTTATTCATCGCGTAAACAATCCATGCATTATAATCCCAACATAACCAGTATCCTAATTGTAATTTCTGGGGACCGAGTGAGATTACTAGCCAGATTGTTGCAATCTATTTTTTTTTGGGTAACATGTCTTAAGATCCTTTGTCCTCTGACTTCCAATACCTTATTTTGTTGTTGATAGATGTTATTTTTCTTGAACTTATAAAAAGAAACATTTGCCGCTCTACCTACCATGACAGTTCTGCGTACACTCTACCCCAGACCCCACGTTGTGGGATTTCACTAGGTATGTTGTTATAAAAAGAAACATATGTAAGGAAGTTGCTTGAATTTGATTTTTGTTTATAGGTAATTACTTAAAATGTCTCAAATGGTAGTAAAACACCATGAAGCTACAATATGTGCTGCTTCAGTGATATTCATAGTTTATTACATCATAAATTGATGTTAGCCTTTTCTTGTTTTCAGTGGCTCAGCTTACAACAAAGATAAAGCACCTATCGACAGTTCTTCACAAAAAGGTGAGTTTTCTGCTGAATTGTACCCAATTGAGCATCTTTTGCAGGAAAACATGTCATGAAATCTCTATTCATAGCACATTGTTGTTCATTGTCATATGGTAAGCATGATTACATTGGCTGTTGTCGACGAATTGCAAGAACTTGTCCTATAAGATAGTGCATTAATTGTTTCAGATCTATTATCTTGTCATAGAGCTTCATTGCTTGGATTAGTGCGAGCTGGTTATTCATAGGGAATCTTTTCACAAATAGCTAGCCGGATTCGCTATTTACTTTTTCTAACCACTATACATAGATTATACACTGGTATACATGGTAATGCATGAATTATACATCCGCCGGCTATTTTTTAATTTAAGCTGGTGGGTGGACAAATATTTAGGTTAATTCTTCTCATATATACCTTGTCTCTGAATTATTAAATGTTTTAGGACAAGCACTCTCGTAAGGGTCTACAACAAATGGTGCAAAAGAGGAAGAAGTTATTGAAGTATCTTCGAAGGACAGATTGGGACTCCTTCTGCCTCGTTCTTTCTAAGCTTGGCCTCCGAGACAACCCAGATTACAAGTTCTAGACCAGCATGTATGACATCGTACTGGAATGCAGAAATGCAAGTTTTACTTGGGCAGATTGGTGAAGTGGAGTCATTCCCTTACCAAAATTTTTCTTGTTGTGGGGAGAGGCGGCAAATGGGATGGACTTTTGTTGTTGGTTGGCTGCCGCCAAGGGAAGCTTATAACTGGATCTTGAAGTTTTGTGATTCCATTTTGGTCTTTGAAAGAAGAGGCAAATGTAGGAATTTAAGTGTTGCTTATACCATTTTTTTATAATGATAGATGTCTGAAATAACTTGCACGCACCACGATGTGTATGTAACTTTATCTACTGGGGCTAATGACTTTTTCATCTTCTGATTGAGTGAAATTAACAAGTGACTCAATAATTTGGTCTTCAAGGACTGGAATCTTATTTCTTGTTTGAATTGTAGTTGGATTGTGGCAAAGCAATTATGCTGCTTCAACGATTTCCAGGGATGAATTGTTGTTTTAATAAGTCTTCCATTACTCTTTATAATTTTCTTCTGTTGTTTTCTCCACTTGGTTTTGGCTTTTGATGGTTCATTCAATGTACAAATACTACCAAAACCTTTTGCAAGCAATAGAAAAAACTTTCTTACCAAATGTGCTAAAGTCCGTGCAACGTATGGACTTTTGTGTAGGTTAACAATATGATAAAGCAACATGTCCATGTGAATTCACTTAACTTCTTACATGTTTCATAGCCTCTCGCTTGTAAGTATGACTCCCACATAAACAAGAGTACCTATTCAAGACACTACTCATGACCTAGAGGACCTTAAATCTAGGCTCTGATACAAAGTTTTTCACGACTCTAAATCCCAAGGATCTGGGATTGGCACCCACCAACCCCTTGTCGAGCGAACGCTCCTCTAACATAACTTAATTAACCATTCAAATATGAACATTTAGTAAACCAAAATCGATATACAACTCCATTAACTCAACGATAAAACGTTTAACAATATGGGCTAGAAGGATAATTTTATTTATTTAACACAACCAAAGGTTACATAGAGGGATACTTTTGATATTAAAAAACATAACAATAGTTCTAAAACAACACAAGAGTTGACGGGCAAACACAACCCTTACAAGTGCTTATTCTTTGGCATATCATTTATTTAAGTACTAATAAAATCTAAGGCATTAGCTTGATTTATTTAGAGGTTTTTGATTGCTTGGGCTTTCTTCCTTTCTGACAGCAATTTTGCAAACCTACGTACAAAGGAAATTATTATAGTTAACAATAAATAGATTTACAAGAAACTAAAAAAAACCTGTTACGAGTAACAATATATCAACATGTAGCTTATACAAGCTAAAGACTACGAGAGTGTTAGGCTAAGTTTATAAGCTAGTCAGACTGATTTATAAGTTTTTTTTATCTTATCAACGTGTTTGATAAATAACAAAGTACTTATATGCCAAAATCAGCGATAAACTGACCATCTCAAGAATTTTCAGCTTATAATATCACTTTTGGTTTTATCAAGTATTTTATCATTCTTAATAAAAAAAAATCTCAAAACATCTTCCCAATATATAGCAAATTACTTTGTTTTTGATAATTAAACTGTTGACTATAATCTTGGATAGTTAATTTATAAAATAATACCTAATACTCCCTATGTGGTCTCAAATCTAGAGAATGGGTGTATTCACATATTTGAAGTGCTGTAAATTATAACTAGTGGGTTGTAGTCTTTGTTATTGTAAATAAATGAGCAACATTATTTACAGCACATGATCTGCAAGAGATTGTATCTCATTAATGGCTTTAATTAAGTATTCACTTCCAAGGTGATGGGACGAAACCCTAGCCTCCAAATGGTTGTTCTCCCTCTTTTAAGCTCTCAAAATATGTTGGAGAATGATTTTTGAGATTTTGATATGAGTTGGTGTTTCTCTCCTTGTGTCTACAATGACCTAATGTTATATTTATATCCCAAAAAAAATATTTAATTTGCCAAATTTCATGTCACTCCTTTTTCTGCAAAATCTCCTCGTGTCTCATTTTTCTCGTTTTTCTACCCATTATGCTACTAGTAGAATGGTTTTGCGGCCAGTAAATAAGTGTTTACGTCGGGTTCGTACACGCAGCGGAATTTGAAAATTTATGTTTCAAACCCGACGACGGTCGAACTGTAGTATGATAAGTAATGAACAATACAAAGCACATAGTATAATGTAATACCTCGACAGAATACTTACATTATTGTAGCAATCAGCCAAGCAGTTGATTCTCGATGCTTTGTGTAGTCCGAGGGTGCACACGCAAAAGTCTCTCGATTTGTAAGTTCTGAAACTGTGATGTAATTTGCTAAGTCAGGAATGCTAGGGATTCTGACAGAGTTAGAAGAGATTTACCTCTCTTAGGTTTGGTGTATTGAAATGAGAAGACGAGCCTCCTATTTATAGGATAAAATAAGAGCTCAAGGGTTTCAGTAGGCTGTGCCCACTGAACGAAACGAACGGGCAGTATCTGCATCGCCAGACCACGTCATGGCACCGCGGTCCTCAGCAAGAGGCACCACGGTGCTGGCACGTGTTCCTGGCACCGCGGTCCTGAATCAAGGCACTGCGGTTCCGTCCTATTTTTCTGCCCATTTTTCCCATTTTAATGTCCCGGTCATCAACCGAACATATATGTATCTCCTTCTAATTACATCCTTCAATCGACGGAACATTTGACTTAGTGTTACCCTTCAGGCCTTTACATATCGTCACTAATTACATTAGGATCTTCACGGAACTCTTAGACTGCGCCGGAAGACGAACCCAATATGTAAAGTTTAGCTACACAAAACATGTGAACTGAACCTATATGTGGGAAGATAAAATCCTTTCATTCATGACACACTCAATCAAGCTTAGGATCTGTCAAGTGTCTATCCAAATAGCTTGATTATTATAACTCATCCATATTAGTTGACAATGTAACCGTGTCACGTATATGTTCATCAGACGCCAATGACTTAGTCAACCTAATATCATATGAGTATCTGAGTGTTCACTCGAATATGTATTCAAGGAATGAATCATAATCTTGGATCACATACAACCTTTAATCTACTTCGTAATGCACCCAAAACAAGCCGTGTCTCAACCTATAAGGCATTTGAGCTTAGGACAGGATCAAAGTACATTACTCCGTAAACAAGGTGATAATGACCTCAAGTCTAAGGACTTTTATCTCCCACACGCCGATGACATTATAGACATATAACAAAACAATACATCAGCAGGGCATACCAATACTTCAACAAGTATCCATGTGTCCATCACGAGTTGTCATAACTCGTAGCAAGTGAGACATACTACATTCCATAAGGATATGATGCAGACCACATGTCGACGTATCTCATATCATCGATATCCCAATCTCGATGATCATTAGTCAGGGTAATTTAAGAGTTACGTTATAACATTAATTCTCACATCATTAATAAATATGTAAACTCTAGGGATGCATTTATAGAATATTATAAACAATCAACTAATAATTCAACAAATGCAAATGTCATAATATTAATCATCATTCATATAAATATGAATGCATATAAAGTACATTGTGTCCTAATACAAATTGTCTCTAGAACATACATATACTTTCAATCTCCCACTTGGCCTAGAGCCAATCACCAACATATCTAATACCCATGTTCTCAAAATGACCATTATGCTTCACCAAGCTTAATGGTTTAATAAACGGGTCTGCTAGATTATTGTCTGTGGGAATATAATCTATCTTGATATCTTCAGCTTCCACCATCTCTCTCAGGATGTGGTACTTTCTTGGTACATGATTGTTTCTGTTTGTTGATCTTGATTCCTTTGCCTGTGCAATGGCACCAGTGTTGTCACAATAAATGGTTATTGGACAACCAGCACTCGGAACAACCCCTAGTTCCTTCAGGAACTCAGAAATCGCGACATCTTCTTTAGACCTCCGATCCAAAGAATGTACTCCGTCAAAGAGTCGAGTCTGCAGTAGTAGCCTGTTTGGAACTCTTCCAGCTCACTGCTCCTCCATTGAAAATGAAAGTGTAACCAGACTGAGATTTGAAATCATCAACATCTGTCTGGAAACTAGCATCGGTATACCCAATGGTAACCAACTCATCAACTCCACCATAGACTAAAAAGTAATCTTTAGTACTCATGAGGTACTTGAGAATACTCTTGACTGCTTTCCAGTGTTCCTCGCCAGGATTCTGCTGGAACTTGCAAGTCATACTAAGTGCAAAAATCACATCTAGCCTAGTACATGTCATGGCATATATGATTGATCCTATAGCCGAAGCATACTGGATCTTTTTCATGTGCTCAAGTTTAATAGCATTAGAAGGACAACCCTTCTTTGATAACTTAATGCCTTGACCCATTGGAAGACCGCCTTTCTTCGAATTCTCCATTGAAAAACGTCTAAGCACTTATGTCTATGTAGACTGACTGTGATAACCCCAACAATATATTAGGTCTATCTCTATAGATCCTAATTCCCAAAATGTAGCAGGCTTTACCTAAATCCTTCATCATGAAGGTCTTGGACAACCAATCCTTAACTGACTGCATGAGGGTCTTATTATCTCTCATTATCAATATGTCATCAACATATATAATAATGAAGACAATACCTTCATCCTTGCATTTGAAATAAACACAAGGATCCTCTTTGCTTCTGACAAAATCAAAAGATTTGATTGCATTGTCAAAACAAATGTTCCAACTCCTAGAGGATTGCTTAAGTCCATAAATGGACTTCTGTAGCCTGCACACAACATTTGGTCAGGACTCACATGAAAAACCATCGGGTTGTTTCATATACACTTCCTCAATTAGATTACCATTGAGGAATTCAGTTTTGATGTCCATCTGCCAAATGTCATAATCATAATGTGCAGCTATCGCAAGAAAAATCCGAATAGACTTTATCTTAGCCACCGGTGAAAAGGTTTCATCATAATTCACACCAGCGGACGCTGAGTAAAACCTTTATCCACTAGTCTAGCTTTATAAGTCTGAACCTTGCCAGATGCATCAATCTTCTTCTTGAAGACCCATTTGCACCCTATGGGTTTAACCCCATTTGGAAAATCAACCAAGTTCCACACCCGATTGATATACATAAATTCCATTTCGAATTTCATGGCTTTTTGCCATCTCTTCGAATCAATGTCTAGCATTTCTTCACTATAGGTTCTAGGCTCGTCATCATCTGGAATATCTAGCTCATTTTGTGTTTCCACAAGTAGATTTAGTCTTTCCGGAGGACGATGAGATCTAGTAGACCTACAGAGTTGATTGTCTTGCAGTTCAGTTACAGGTATGTTCTGACTGTGAGTAGGTTCTTGTACGTTGGTCGATCCACCAACATTACAGCTTTCAGGAATATCATTTTCATGTCTTTCCTGAATGGAAAGCAATGCAACTGGTGCACTTGCTTCCAAGGTCTGTGCCGGAAGATCTTGCATTTCTGCATTACTCCTCGCAACACTCCCACTGGCCGATGGGGGTATCCTAAATACCCAATCTTCGCCTAAATCTCCCACTCAATGCTTGCCTTCATCATCGGGCAATGATTCAACCTCTATATTACTTTGTTCTTAAATTTCTTCAAGTTCTATCTCTGTGCAACTCTCATCCTTGTAGACATATTCATCTTCAAGGAAAGTTGCGTTCCTAGAAACAAATATCTTATGTTCTCCAGGAAGATAGAAATAGTATCCCTTAGTTTCCTTCGGATACCCAACAAAGTAACACTTCTCACTTTTAGAATTCAACTTATCAGTGTTCAACTTCTTGACATATGCAGGACACACCCAGGGCCTCATGTGTCTAAGTGATGGCTTCTTGTCACACCATACCTCATATGGTGTATTTTCGACTGATTTAGATGGAACTCTGTTAGAACATATATTGAGGTCAAAATAGCGTATCTCCAAAGGTATGTAGGAAGAGATGAAAAGCTCATCATGGAACGAACCATGTCAAGCAAGGTTCGGTTTCTCCTCTCGGCAACACCATTCATCTGTGGTGTTCCAGGAGGTGTCCATTCGGAATGATCTCCATGAAGCTTTAAGTAGTCAAGATATTATTTGCTTAAGTATTCACCCCCACGATCAGATCGGAGAGCTTGATACTCTTTGAGAGCTGTTTCTCAACTTCACACTTAAACTCCTTAAACTTCTCAAAAGCCTCAGATTTGTGTCTCATAAGATACACATATCCAAACCTTGATAAGTCGTCTGTGAAAGTGATGAAGTAAGAGAAACCCTCTCTAGCTTGAGTCGAAAATGGTCCACATACGTCCGTATGTACCAACTCAAGCACCTCCTTGACACGGATCCCCTTTCCAGAAAGAGGTTTAATGGTCATCTTACCTTTCAAACATGATTCACAGTTACCATAAGATTGTAAGTCAAATGGTTCGAGGTAATTTAATTTTCTCAACCGTTCTATCCTTGTTTGATTGATATGACCAAGTCTGCGATGCCACAAGTAGGTATAATTTATTTCATTTAACTTAGCCCTTTTATTTTGTACATTGAAAATTTTCCTATAGCAGTTTAATGTATACAATCCATTCACTAGAGGCGCAATTCCATACACAACATTATCTAAAGTCAAAACCATATTGCCATTAGACGTGTTTGAGGAAAAACCCTCTGAATCAAGTACAGGAATGAAAATAATATTCCTTGTCAAAGAAGGAACATAAAAACAATTATTCAACATTAAAACTTTGCCAAAAGGTAAATCTATCCTATAAGTTTCCACACGCTCAACAGCAACTCGTGCTCCATTTCCGACGCGCAGGTCCACCTCGCGAGGCCCGACCTTCCTGTTATCAGTTAGCCCCTGCACATTTTTACAAATGTGTGAGCCACAAGCGGTATCAAGTACCCATGAATGAGAATCATTTATAGATAGATTAATTTCAATTACAAACATACCTTGCACATTAGCACCTGGTGCCATTTCTCCGTCTGGAGCAGTGCAATTCTTTCTCCAATGCCCCTTCTTGTTGCAATTCATGCAAACATCCGATGCAGGTAATTTCTTCTTCTTATTCTTCGCCCCTCCCTTGGGCTTCATCGCTGCTGCCGGAGCAACAACTTTGCCCTTCCCCTTCTGTTGTCCCTTACCTTTCAGTTTGGGGCGACTAGAGGATCCAATCATCAAAATAGGCTTGGTCTTTGAGGTCGAAGATTAAAAAGTTTTCAACATATTATATAACTCCGGCAATGTCGCTTTAGTTCCATTCATATTGTAATTGACAATGAAACTCTCAAACGATCTAGGAAGTGAGTGCAGGATGTGGGTGGTGGAGATTCTGTCATGAAACTTTATGTCAATGGCGGCCAACCTCTCAATCAACTCAATCATCCTCAACACATGATGTGAAACTTGGCCCCCTTCATTTAGCCTACACTTGAAGAGTTCTATGAGCAGGTCATACTCCATTGTCTGACTATGCGAATCATAAAGACTCTTCAAATGGGCTAACATTTTGTTGGGCCCCATAGTTTCATGTTGTCTTTGTAATGGCTGTGACATAGAAGACAACATTAGGCATTGAGCTGAGGTGGTATCCTTATAATATTTCTAGGAAGCAGCCTTGTCGAAGGTTGCATACTCTGCAGAATCCTCCGTTGGAGCGGTGGAGAACACTTTGTCCAAAGTATATTCAATTTCTTCTTGTCTCAGGATAATTCAGACATTTCTGAGCCAGTCAATGAAGTTGGGTCCAGTAAGTTTGTTGGACTCCATAAGCATTTTCAACCAAAAATTTGACATTTCTGAAGATCTGAAGATAATAGATAGAACAGGAAAATGTAATCAAAATTCATTCTCCTAAATTATACATATTCATAATTTGCTAATTTTAACATGGCCTTTTGTTTTAAATTAGCTCCCACTATTTTGCATACTTCTACGACGCCAAGGTAGAATACGGACCTAAATCAATATAAAAGTCATAATGGGTCAAGATCCAAACATATGCTATATCCGCGTTTGCTTTGGCTGATAACTTCAATAGCACACTTTGGTAGGTCCTCAACTAATTGTAAAGAAACTCTACAACTCTTGGTTTGATTAGATATTTTTCATTTTAATCTTACGTCTTTAGACTAGTCCGACACTTTGGCGCTAAGATTCATCTAAACAAGTCAACCCCATTACACGACTGTGTTTAAATGCCTAAGTAAATTTAGCCTTTGCAAGCACACACTTTGGTGTAAATACCTACAAAATTTTATTATATACTTTCATTTTAACACATCTATGAAAGGGCCTCGGTCCTCTTAGACTTAGAGCAAATGTTTTGGCATAAATACATTTATCGCCGAAAAGGACTTAGCACCCTAACAATTATAATGGACGACGCGTTATAATTAGACTTGTATTTAATGTTTGGGGAATATTTTTAGTTTTCGGGATTCTTTCAAGATGAACAATCAAGTCATACATCATATGACATCCTATCATGCAATTTTTAAACACAATTAGATGGGAAACCATCAAACCCAATAGGCATGATAAAATATGGTTTTAATCACATACTGGGCGCCGTCTACCCAGACAGTTATAGCGGTCATTTGAAATTAAACAATTACTGAGCGCCGCCTACCCAGACAATAATTGCGGAAGCTATGCTAATAATTTAAATGCATCACATTCAATCACTTAGCACATTTGTATATTATTCAATAATATACTATTAATGATAACTATTGGTCTATTTGTCTAAACTCTATAATCTATGTAAATGCAAAACAGTCCCTAAACATTTTCTGATTTTAAAAATTCTAATTTTCGGGAATTCTGTAAATTTTCAGAATTTACATTTTAGTCCCTTAAGAATTTAAAATTCAATTCTGAACCCTTGTAAATTCATAAAAATGCAATTCTAAACTTCAGAAAATATTTTCAAACTTCTGGAACCTGTTTGCAATTTCCAGAACCTAAAATGAACTTTCAGAAAACTTTATTTTAATTACAGATTTGCCCGAAAGGACCAAATCTGTTCGATTCAAAACTTTATTTTCAGAAACTGAAACTTCTAAAACTTCAGATTCCGAATCTAAAACTTTTAAGTTTCGCTTCGATTTTCGCTTTTTTTAAAATTCATCGTTGCACCGCGGCTCTCCGAGGCAATAAGCCACCGAATCAGAAATTAATTAGCACCGCGGTCCTAACAGGTGGCACCGCGGTGCCTCATAATTATCGTCACAGGCACCACGGTCCTAACAGGTGGAACCGCGGTGCCTTGAAGGCAGATTGTCCAAAAAATTAATTTTAAGCTTTTGGATGAACAACACCGCGACTCCCATGAATAGGACCGCGGTGCCTCTGGCTTCATCTGGGCATCACCGCGGTACTCCATCATGGAACCGCGGTGCCGCCGCCAAAACCCTAGCAGGCACCGCGGTGCTCCATCGTGGAACCGCGGTGCCTTATCCCCAGAAACACAAAACTGAAATTTCCGAGTCCCTAAAACTGTTTTAGGGCCAGATCTTTCAGATATATCACTTGTATTACCATCACCATTAAAATAACATGTTCATCGACCATCAAATCCAATTTTCTTCTCGTTCTTCGTTTCAATGCATAATTAGGGCACAAGGACTATGTGTTCTAAAGATTTAAGATTTTAAAGCTTTTAAATACATAAAATATAGATCTAAACAAATCCTAACTCATATTATCATTACAAATCACACGAAACAGCCCAGACTCTGATACCACTGTAGGTGTTACGTCGGGTTCGTACACGCAACGAAATTTGAAAATTTATGTTTCAAACCCGACGACGGTCGAACTGCAGTATGATAAGTAATGAACAATACAAAGAACATAGTATAATGTAATACCTCGACAAAATACTTATATTATTATAGCAATCAGCCAATCAGTTGATTTTCGATGCTTTGTGTAGTTCGAGGGTGCACACGCAAAAGTCCCTCGATTTGTAAGTTCTGAAACTGTGATGTAATTTGCTAAGTCAGGAATGCTAGGGATTCTGACAGAGCTTTAGGAGAGATTTACCTCTCTTAGGTTTGGTGTATTGAAATGAGAAGAGGAGCCTCCTATTTATATGATAAAAAAAGAGCT
This sequence comes from Przewalskia tangutica, assembly GCA_029844215.1. Lineage (NCBI taxonomy): Eukaryota > Viridiplantae > Streptophyta > Magnoliopsida > Solanales > Solanaceae > Przewalskia > Przewalskia tangutica. The sequence goes on along the minus strand of CM056718.1, from coordinate 5,006,657 downwards.
CAAGGGTTTCAGTTAGGGCTGCACAAAAAATGGACCGGATCGAAAAAAAAACCTGAATCGGACCAGACCGGATCGAATTTTTTGGTTCGGTCTTCGGTCTTACGTTTCTGAAAATTCGGTCCTCGGTCCGGTCCGATCCGGGTTTTTTTCTCGGTTTTTAGTGTATATTGGACCGGACCGAACTTGGACCGGACCGGACTGATTTTTTCGGTCCGGTCTTCGGTCCGACCTTTCTGGATTTTCGGTTCTCGGTCCGGTCCGATTCGGTCTGGTTCGATCCAAGAGTTTTGCGTTTCTAGTTTCATAGGCTGCACCAAAGAATGAATCGGGCAGATCGACACCAAAGACGCCATGGCACCGCGGGCCTTAGCAAGAGGCACCGCGGTGCTGGCACGTGTTCCTGGCACCGCGGTCCTGAATCAAGGCACCGCGGTTCCGTCCTATTTTTCTGCCCATTTTTCCCATTTTAATGTCCCGGTCATCAACCGAACATATAAGTATCTCCTTCTAATTACTTCCTTCAATCGACGGAATATTTGACTTAGTGTTACCCTTCAGGCCTTTACATATCGTCACTAATTACATTAGGATCTTCACGAAACTCCTAGACTGCGCTGGAAGACGAACCCAATACGTAAAGTTTAGCTACACAAAACATGTGAACTTAACCTATATGTGGGAAGATAAAATCTTTTCATTCATGACACACTCAATCAAGCTTAGGATCTGTCAAGTGTCTATCCAAATGACTTGATTATTATAACTCATCCATATTAGTTGATAACAGGACCATGTCACAGACATGTCCATTGCATTGACCAATGACTTAGTGAACCTAATATCATATGAGTATCTGAGTGTTCACTCGAATATGTATTCAAGGAATGAATCTTAATCTTGGCTCACATACCACCTTTAATCTACTTCGTAATGCACCCAAAACAAGCCGCGTATCAACCTATAAGACATTTGAGCTTAGGATATGATCAAAGTACATTACTCCGTAAACAAGGTGATATTGACCTCAAGTCTAAGGACTTTTATCTCCCACACGCCGATGTCATTATAGACATATAACAAAACAATACATCAGTGGGGCATACCAATATTTCAACAAGTATTCATGTGTCCATCATGAGTTGCCATAACTCGCAGCAAGTGAGACATACTACATCCCCTAAGAATATAATGCAGACCACATGTCGACGTATCGCATATCATCGATATCCCAATTTCAATGATCTTTAGTCGAGGTAATTTAAGAGTTACGTTATAATATTAATTCTCACATCATTAATAAACACGTGACCTCTAGGGATGCATTTATAGAATATTATAAACAATCAATTAATAATTCAACAAATGCAAATTGTCATAATATCAATCATCATTAATATAAATACGAATGTGTATAAAGTACATTGTGTTCTAATACAGATTGTCTCTAGGACACATATACTTTATGTAAAATGGGACAGTGACTTCTGTCCCATTCCTCTACCTATTCTATGGCCAACAAAACAATTCTATAGCCAGCAGAACGGTTCTGCAACGAGCAAAATAGGACCGTTAAAGCAAAACTTCCTGTCACATTTCGCTACCCATTCTGCAGCCATCAGAACGGTTGTGCGGCCAGCAAAATGGTCACAAAATAGTCTTTTTCTTTTTTTCTTGCGATTCTTTACACTAACTCCAAATTCCTACAAACACAAATAAACATAATAAATGATATTAAAACATACTTAAAAGGGTAGAAAAGATTAAGAAAAGGGTATCAAAATGTGTAATTTCACCACATATAATGCAATCATCCTCTTGAATTCATGAATTTGTCTCTGGATGCATGAGCCTTATAACCCTATATGTCTCGCCCGAAAAAGTGCATACACAAGAATAAAACGTCATATGTGTACACAGAACACATAGTCATATACATGTTTATGACTTGCTTTAGGTCATATTTAAAGTCTTTATCTTTTTCTGAAGTTTAGTGTTCAATCAGATATCGTCACATAATATAAAACGAAGGGAGTTATTCATTTTACATAATTCTGTAAAACAACGTTTGTAATTTGTAAGATGATATTAATCTCCATTGGGGAGTCTTTCATTAATATCAAAGTATATATAGAGTACAACGTTCATCCCTTATACAATAGGAATCCTAAACCTATACAAAACAGGAATCCTAGTCTTACCATAATTATATTTACACAATATATGAAAATATTCTAATTATGGGTAGAGATACAATTGTTTCTATAATATACATGTTACACACTCCTCAGTCGGAGCGAGAGGAGGCTGATGCGCGGTAAGATGCACGCACTTTAAACGCAAGTGCACGTTATCGTGACAAGTAATATAGTCTTAGTAAGACCGAATATCGTCCACAAGGATTAGGGTTCAATTACCAACTATCTATTTTCTAGTATCTATTTGGTGAATTTATGATTGATTTGTTGTTTATAACTAAGAATTATAAAAGCTATTTTAACTATAAAGATTTACTTCAGTGATGATGAGAATAGGGCTTCCATGTATCCTTACTATCCGCTTATGCTACTTACTAATGCATTAACTTATGGTATTCTTCTTTAGGAGAAAGCAGGTTTACGAAATCGTTTTATACTCCCGCTAGGGTTATATAAACACTCAACCCCAGTATCGCACCTTACCTACCTCTCGGTGATAAGGATAACTTTATAGGAGGATTAAGAACAAAACCCTAGTCAATCACACGCACAATGCGCAAAAATTGGGTTGTTAAGCCTCTCATCAACGCTTACATAAATAATTGAGGTATTTTCATCCCCAATCCAAGAATGTCTACCCAACTTACAAAGATATTCACAATCCCCCCTTTTCAGAATCTGATTAGAAATCATATAGTGATAATTAGTTGTCAATTAATTACCAAGAATTCAACTCAATTATTGGATAGATCTCACAATAAGAAAAATAACCATAAGCATGCATTAATTTATAACATAAGTTTCTAGCAATTCAACATGGAAAGCCCTATAAGAGAATTAGTTCCTAGCCATAAATATGACAAGAACTAATTCAAAGTTCATCATCAAAACTGAATAAAGTAAAGAAAAGAAAAAGAAATTACTAAACTAATGGTATCCAATCTCCAAGCCAAAGTTTTGTGTTGTGCAAGAAGGGGAACCCTTAAAAACTGCCTAGGGTTCTCCTTTTATAGGCTGCAAACCGCCTCCCTCTTTTCCTTCAGGCCTGACCCAGATTTTCGTCAAAAGACCTAATTTTTCCGCGTGCCGCTGCCGCAGACGCGCGCCGGAAGTTCTGCAATCCGTCGGTGTTTTGGCGCCGCGCCCCGATATCTCGCTGTTCGGTAGCCGCACAGTATCTTCTGTAGCTCTCTGATGTTTAGGCACCGCGCCCGCTTTGTCGTTCGGTAGCCGCGGCGCCACAGTCTTCGACCTCTCTGGATAGTGGGCGCTACCGCTGATCGGCAGGAGGCCGCGCACTGGTCTTGATTTTTCCCTCGTTCACCACTTTCTCTGATTCCAGCTCTGGCATCTCTTCTTTTGCCCTCTTTTTGCTCTTTTTCCGCCATTTGGCCATTTTAACCACTTTGACTCAAAAGAAAGAAAAATTATCCTAATACGACACTTATATGTGCAAAATGGGACAAAAGACTAACTAAAAACGACTCAAAAAGTGTATATAAAATACACCGATCAAATACCCCCAAACTTAACCTTTGCTCGCCTCGAGCAAAGATAGAAAAAAATAAAATAAAAGACTCAAAGAATAAAAAATAAAGACTCACTGCCATTGATCACTTTTGCTGCATAAGTGTTAACTAGAAAAACATGAAGGTTAGCCAAATAATATGCAGGAACATATAGCATGAAATTTCAACACACTAAGCACATGAAGCTAGATATTTCGCAAACTCATATTCATCATGCTTAATGGAAGTCAATATACTAAATCATGCATATAAATTCAAGAATTCCTATGGCATGCTTACTTGCTATTCTCCACTAATTCTGGATATGCATAAAAGAGATCTTCAGGACTTTAAGGGTTGTAATGTAGGCTTAGGTAGGGGTTGGTAAAAATAGGCATTTAGGCTCATTTTTGTGTACCATAAGCTCTTTAGCTTTTCAGTATTTCCCTTTTCTTTTGTTCTTTTCTTCACTTCAATTCTATCTTTCCTCTTTGTTTTGGGAGAGTGAAGTATATAATAATGACAAGCACCCCCAACTTAGGCTTTTGCCTATTTCTTATTACTTTTGTATTGGGGTGCACAGACTTATTCACTCTTTTTGTCTCTTTTTTAACACAATGTATTCCACTATTTCATATTTTCACTTATGGTACAATTTGTGGGAATATAGGGTGTCAAAGAAGAAGTTTCAAATTTAGGCTCAATGGGGCTGACTAGGGATATTTTTAAAGTACGGGATAGAAGAGAATGGTAAGAATTGACTATCAAAGAAATGCCTGAGTCATCTCCCTAACATGCATATCCTAACTATTTCGCCTCAAATAGCAAGCAATCATAACACATAAGCATTTATCATTTAACATGCATAACTCAAGCAAGAAACTCCAAATAGACAGATTCTGTGAGTTTTTGACATATCTAACTTAGGTGTTTAGATAGTTGCTTCAATTCCTTTACATTATTCTACCTTACTTCACTAGGTGTTTCTAGCAACTACAGCATACATGATCGTTGACATACAATTATGACTCAAAAAAAAGAAAAACAATTTGGTGACTCAAAATAAACATAAAATAATCAAAAAGACTTAAATAAAACATATCATGACACAAATAAAACAAAACACAAATAAACACCCCCAAACTTAAAACACACATTGTCCCCAATGTGTGTAGACTCAAAGACAGTAAAAGAAATAAGACACTTACAAACCTTGGTTAAAATGGTGGTGGTGGCGGTGGATAATGCATCGACCATTCGTTGAACAAGGAACTCAACTCGTTGATTTGTTGCCTTGTTTCTTGGCCGTCCTTGTACCATCTGGTCCAAGGTCCGCATCATCCTCATCCGATTTTGATACAATTGCTCCATCGTGGGCGTTGGAGGTTCTCGCTCACGTGGTTGGCCGGCTAGGTCCTCGCCTCATATTGAGCCCTATTTCAGGCTCATCTTCGCCCATGGCGGCCTCTGCTGCCGCTGGTTGTACTCCGTCCCGCTCTTGGGGGCTTGGGTCTGGGAAAGAGTGCACTATCCCATGTGACACGGCGCTGGTTTCTTTCATGAGTGTCGGCTGGTAGGTTTGGAACCGCACTCATGTGACATAGCTTGGTGATAATCGAGTCATGTCCCAATCCGTTGTTACCAACCCGCTGATTTCTCAATTCTTCGCACTATTTCTTTCCCACATCAATCGCCAACCCTCATAATTCCATATATTAGTTTAATCCTATCCTCCGCACTCTGGTGAAGCGTGGATGGAATCACGCGGCCGATGAAATATAGCCAACCTTTGGCTACTTTGTTGAATTGGCACCTGTTCAGTGCTCTTGACCCATTTCTTCCAATCTCAAAAATAACTCCCTGGTAGCTCACGGTGTTTGCGACGGCATTCCAGTCGATGTGGTTAATGCTTCTAGACCATGTTCTAAAGTGATTCCAATCACTTCTTTCTTCAACATCAACTGTTTTCAATTGTATATTTATATCCTCTGCTATCACAGGCACATAGCGTCCCCTTACAAAGCATCCCCTTTCCACCTTCTCCGGAAAGTTGACATAAAATTCACGCACCATTGTTGTGTTTACTGGTGCTATCTTCTCTGGGTTCACAAATTTTCTCCAATCCCTTAACTCAATCATCGCCCGAATGGGCTCATAAACATCTTCTTCCCCATATGACTCCCTCTGGTAGTCCATTCCCCTTTCTGGTATTATGGGTCTGGTATCAAGCTTTTTGTATCTTTGGGAGGCTTCGTAGCTCACAAACCTATTTTCATCGTATTGTGGGGTTGGGGTGGATGTGGAGCTTCTTATTTTCCTGGTGGCCATGGTTAAAATAGTTTTATGGAGCTTTTCGATTTAGTGGCACAAATGTTTCCTACACAATTGACAACTAGCAGCGAACACAACACCCCCAAACTTCAACTTTTCTACCCAACACCCACACCCTTTTTCTACTCTCTTCTCCAAACTTCACAATCAACTTTTCAGTACCCAAACTACTTCAACTACAACACTCCTTCAAGCTACTACCTCATGTGACCTTAGTAAAGGACTCAAGAACAGAAAATGATTACCTTTTTATGAGAAGATTCAAGCTTGTCCTTGTTTCAATTGGTGGTTTGAGGCTATGGAATGGAGCTTTGTTGGTGGAGATGGCTAAGGGTTTTTGGGAATTTAAGAGTTTTGATTGTGGTTGGGTTGGATTTATGGAGGATTTGTGGGCGATTTTTCGAAATTTCGTGGGTTTTTGGAGAGGAAGGGTTAGGTTTTTGAAATTGGATTTGAGGAAAATCTGATTCGGGGCGTTTTAAAGTTCTGGATTCCCGCCGGCCATGTTCGCTTTAGCCGCGCGCCAAACTTCGCGCCTTCGGATTTTCGCGCCGCGCACATGGCGCCGCGACGCCTAAACTTGGTCAATTTTCTGGGATTTTGGCGCGCGCCCTACTCTCAGC